>JAQQTP010000040.1:6832500-12215000 GCA_029884605.1 Ormosia emarginata
ATGGAGAAGATTTTTGAAGTGATGATTTGCTCGGATGAGTAAAAGGTTTTTTTTTTGCCTCTTATATGTTAAAAGGAGAGACGGAGCATTTGTGGAGAAGTACAAAAAGGATAATGGAAGCCACCAGGACTCAGATGTCGTGGGAGGTATTAAGGCAACTTTTTTGGAAAAGTAATTTTCGCAGACTTTATATGACGATAAGGAAGTAGAGTTTATGAAACTAGAACAAGGAAGTTTGTTAGTTGGCTAGTATGTGACCAAGTTTAAAGAATTATCGAAGTTATCTTTGCATTTTCGATACAACTCAGATGAAAACTGGAGATGTTTGAAGTTTGAATCCGATTTAAAGGATGAGATAAAGAGTGCGATCAGACCTATGGAGATTAGGGATTTTCCCTATTTGGTCAACAAGTGCAAAATAGTGGAGTCGAGTGTTCTCTAGCCTCAACCAGAGGATAGGTCACAAGATTTCTAAAAGAGAAAAAGAGGTGATGACAAGTATAAGAGGAGTGATTCTAAATCTAGCAACCCTCAGGGAAAAGGTAAAGTGGACTCCAAGGTACCAAGATGTCCTAAATGTATTGGTTGTTGTATAAGAGTAGAGGATAGGATTTTCTTTTTAAATCTCATTTGTTTACCCCTTGTGGACATTGATGTCATTTTTTGTATGGATTGGTTGTCAAGTAACCATGTAGTCTTAAATTGTTTAGATAAGACCTTAGTGTTTCTTTCTGATATGCCTACTAGAATTGTTTCTTATGAATTTATCTATCTCAATGCTAACCATGTTAATCACTGTTTAGTAGAAGGGGCTCTAGGATATGTTCTCTTTATCTCCTTGAATGCAGAAATTGAGCAGAACCTAGACAATCTACCTGTGGTGAGGGAGTACCCAGAAGTATTTCTGAGTGACATAGTGGAGTTGCCACTAGAGAGAGAATTTCTATAGATTTAGTGCTGGGTATAGGACCTATATCCATAACACCCTATAGGATAGCACCTTTGGAGTTAACAAAGCTCAAGAAATAAATAAAGGACTCACTGGACTAGCTATTCATTAGGCCTAGTGTTTCTCTATAGGGAGCACCTGTGCTTTTAGTGAAGAAGAATGATGGTACCATGAGCCTTTGTGTTAACTATAGACAGTTGAACAATGTAACCATCAAGAATAAGTATTCGTTGCCTAGGATAGATGATTTGATGGATCAATTATGAGGAGCTTCAGTGTTCTCCAAGATTGATCTAAGATCTGGATATCATCAAATCAGGGTTAGGGAAAAGGATATCCCTAAAACCGCTTTTAAGACTAGGTATGGGCATTACGAGTATCTTGTAATGTCCTTTGGGTTGACAAATGCACCAATGGTGTCCATGGATTACATTAACAGGATTTTTAGACCCTACCTAGATAGGTTTATGGTAGTGTTTATTGATGACATCCTTATCTATTCCAAGACAATGGAGGAACATGAGCAGCATGTAAGGATAGTTTTAGAGATTCTAAAAAAGAAGTTGATTGCTAAATTGTCAAAGTGTGAGTTTTGGCTAACAAAAGTATAGTTTTTGGGCCGTGTAATTTCTAAAGGAGGAATTTATGTGGACCCTAATAAAGTTAAGGCAGTTGTACAGTGGGAGAGACCCATCATTGTGACTGAAATTAGGAGCTTTATAGGTCTGGTTGGGTATTATAGAAGGTTTATTAAGGGATATTCTCAATTAGCACTACCATTGACTAGGTTGACTAGGAAATGTAATACTTTTGAGTGGACTCAGGAGGTTGACCATTACACCAATTTTGGTAATTCTAGATCCCCATGAGAACTTTGAGGTATATTGTGATGCTTCAAAGATGGGTTTAGGGTGTATTCTGATGCAAAATAGGAGAATAGTTGCCTATGCATCGAGGCAGCTAAGGTCACACAAAGAAAACTACCCTACGCATGATTTGGAGTTAGCCGATGCAGTGTTTGCCTTAAAGATTTTGAGACATTACCTATATGGAGTCCAGTTTGAGGTGTTCAGCGATCATAAAAGTTTAAAGTACTTGTTTGATCAGAAGGAGTTGAACATGAGGCAGAGAATATGGATGGAATTCTTAAAAGATTATGATTTTGAGTTAAAGTATCACTTAAGTAAAGCCAGTGCAGTGGCTGATGCACTAAGTAGGAAATCCCTACATGTGTCCCATATGATGGTCCAAGATAGTGAACTTCTCGAGAGTTTTAGAAATTCAAGTCTCGCGATGACTATGATGCCACATAATTTTTTTTTTGTGAGCAGAGTGGACATAGTAAATGATTTAAGGACTCAAATCTTAGAAGCTCAGAAAGAGGATGAGACTCTAAAGGACATAATGAAGCGAATCTTCTTAGGAACCTAAAAGGATTTTGATATGGTGGATGATGGAATGATAAAGTTTAGAGAAAGAATTTGTATTCCAAAGGAATCTAAAATCAAGGAAATGATTCTAGAGGAAGCTCACAAGAGTAAGTATACCATCCATCCCAGAGCCACTAAGATGTATCAAGATTTGAGGAAGATGTTTTGGTGGCCTAGAATGAAAAAGGACATAGCAAAATATGTGTCAAGGTGTCTAACTTGCCAAAAGGTAAAGATTGAACACTAGAAACCTCCAGGACTTTTACAATCTTTAGAGATCCCTGAGTGGAAATAGGATAAGATCTTTATGGACTTTGTGTTAGGTTTACCCAAGACTTAGACAAGATATGATGCAAATTGGGTTATAGTGGATAGGTTAACCAAATTTGCTCATTTTTTACCAATCAGAACTAATTATTCTCTAGATAAATTAGCTCAGTTATATCTGAAAGAGATAGTTAGGTTGCATGGAGTCCCATTGAGTATAGTGTCAAATAAAGACCTTAGATTCACATCTAGATTTTGGGGAGCCTTGCAAAAGGCATTCGGGACTAAGTTGAGTCTTAGCACGGCTTATCACCTGCAGAAAGATGGGCAAACATAAAGGACTATCCAAACCCTTGAGAATATGCTTAGAGCATATGTTTTAGAACAACAGGGGAGTTAGGATAGATTCTTACCACTAGTGGAATTTACCTATAACAATAGCTACCACACCAGCATAGGTATGGCACCTTATGAGGTTTTATATGGAAGGAAGTGCAGATCGCCTTTGTGTTGGTATGAGGTTGGTGAGAGCACCATCCTAGGTCCTAAGTTAGTCCAGCAGACCACAAAGTAGATCAAGATGATAAAGGATAGGTTGATTATTGCTCAAAGCTGAAAAAAGAGCTATGCTGACAAAAGAAGGAGATCTCTTGAGTTTGACGAAGGAGGATATATTTTCTTAAGAGTTACTCCAACAACAGGGATTGGTAGAGCATTGAAAACCCGAAAGTTAAATCCTCATTTTCTTGGTCCTTACTAAATTCTAAAAAGAATAGGACACGTAGCTTACTAAATAGCCCTTCCTCTCAGTTTATATAATTTTCACATTATTTTCCATGTGTCTCAGTTAAGAAAGTATAATCTAGATCCTTCACATATCATAGAACATGAATCTATACATTTAAGAGATGATTTGTCTTATGATATACAACTAGTAAGGATCATGGACAGAGGGGCCAAAGAGCTTAAAGGTAAGCAGATTCCTCTAGTAAAGGTTGTTTGGGGTGGCATTGACACCGAGGAGGCTACTTGGGAGTTAGAGTCCCACATGCAGCATGACTATCCAGAGTTATTTGTTTAAGGTAAGCAATTTTGGGGTCAAAATTATAAAAATGAGGGAAGAAATGTAACATCCTCCTTAACATATTAGTCTTGTTTATGGTTACAGATGTAGCACAATACATGCATGACATGTCTATTTAATTTTGTGACTTTCTGAGTTAGTTTAGACACTTGCCGCAACATTAAAGGTAAAAAGTAGCTTTAAATGACTTAGATAATAGCGTTAAAGGATAAGTTAAAGGAAATAAATATAGAGAATTTATTTCTATGTCACAAATGAACTAAGTATGATGTAGCTAACGTTTGAGCATAAATTGAGTTAATTTGGTATTTTTAAGTACACTACATAAGTGTTTTAATACCGGATTGATGAGTTAAATATATGGAAGCTTGAGTAAATGATAAAATTAGAATTGAGATGAATCTTAAGATTTATTCTAATACCTATAGAAGTTAGGAAACTTGATTTAGTAAAATTAAAGTATTCCTAATAGATATAAAGTTTCAGCACATAATTCTAGTAGCCTTAGTTTTCAAACGATCCTATCTTGCTTCTTTAACTTTTTATGCTTCTTTCTCTTCCTTCGCACACAATTTTATAGCAGAAAAATAAAGGCGAAATTGTGAGAAAACAGAAGAGAAAAGGAAAGGAAAGAAAGAAAGAAAGGAAAGAGGAAGAGGAAAAGAGCAAAAAGGAGAAAGGCAAGGCCAATGTTTGAGCTTCATCTACACAAAGTGAGGTATGGGTCTTGTTTCCATAACTCTACCCTTATCTTTCTTCAAGTTGTTGCATAATGTTTGGTTGCTGAACAAAAATGGGTTTGAGTGTTAGTTGTAGTTTCCATGCATGATTGTTGCTTTTAAGCTTGATGATGGTTTGTTATTTAGCTTGTTTGAAGCATGATTGTGATTTAGGACTTGTGTATGTCCTTGTTCTTCCATGAATTTTGAGTTGGAAAAATGGGCATAGAAGATGAGCTTTTGATTCATTTTCATTGTGTTTGTGCTTTGAGTAAAGTGGTTGAAGGAATACAACAAGCTTAGAGGTCATGGTCGATGTTAGAAATCACTTAGAACCTAAGTTTTAAGGGTTTAGAAACTGTTTTGGAAATCAATAGAACAAGGGATATGATTCTGGTGAACTGGCGCCTAAGCGCCAGGAGTTGGGCGCCCAAGCGCCAGGAGTTGGGCGCCCAAGCACCCACTACCCAGAACTTGTTGTATATGTTGCTACACGTTGGGTGCCTGAGAGCCAGGAAGCAGGTGTCTGAGCGCCAACGACTAGGAAAGCAGAGCATGTTTTCTATCATGTTAGCGCCTAGACGCTAGAGAGTGGACGCCTAGGCGCCAAGACCAAAGTTTTCCAAGATTTTTATATCGATGAATTAAAGTTTCCTACAAGTTGGGATCCCTTATACATGTTTTTTAGTGTGTGTTAAGTTACTACTAGAGGTATTTCATGAAGCAAATGACTATTTAGTATGTATATGAAATGTATGATGTAACACCCACCGTAGGGTGCCACATTTATGTTACTTAATTATCAAATTACCCCCAAGTTCACATATTGTGATGTTATAACAAAAATACAAGTTGTAAATTTTTTTCTTTCTTATTTGATAATGATAAAATAAACTTAGCGGAAAATAAAACTATAATACATCATCACACATAATTTACATCATCATACATTACAAACATATTATCAGGATTATTTATATACAGACCAAGTCTCAAAAGTATATAAACATAATTTAAAACTCACACACTGCTCAAGTCTTACTAAACAGCAGAACCCTCAGACGGGTCCTCCTTAGATTCCTCAGTAGGAAGGAATCCAGCATGACGCGAAGCCCTATAGACAGGTGTCCGAGCGGACGACACGATACTTATCTCACTAGGCGTACGGTAGTAGGCTCCCCAGTACTGCCTAATGGATAGTAAAAACTCTAACTGTACATAAATATTGACATTAAAATAGGGGTTCCCTTGATAAAGCCTACTGTAGGTAATGTTCAGGTCCCCTATATAAAATATACACTGTCGATCCAAATGAACATGTCATGCCTCCGGACCTCCACGAAACTGTAACGTTATGTATCCTAGAAAGCTGGGCATTTCCATTTTCTCAAAACTCTATTTCCTCTGGAGTCTGCTCTTCTTCACCCTCTTGATCAATCCTTTGCTCAGTGTCTTTATGAATATAATTACAATACAAATAGACATACAAAGAGGTGAGATCACCTACGCCAATACCAACATGGTAGCACAGAGATAATACAAACAACATACCGCACAGTTATATCATACCATAATTACAATCATGTCATCAACATTATTTATCATAAAAGATATAATAAATAATAATTACCATCATGTCATTAACATTATTATCATCATCATCATCCAAGTATTTCATAACAGAACAATTGTCATAGCCAATATCCCTCAATTAATATGTCATATAGATATAAATGTTCAGATTCATGCATGCGCACATAGACTCAATTTCCTACTCTATGGAGCTAATCTCAGTTTGGAGAAGTTGATCTGAAAGATCTGTCTATACCAAGATGCCTCAGACCACATGCCACATTTCTCATATGTGTTTGCACATCTAGCATATATGTAACACCCTCCATAGGTTATCACATTTCTAACTAAAAACAAAACAATGAAAATCATTTAACAAAAGGCTTTGAGTTCAAAAATTTGGATTTTTAAAATCTCTTGTTGCTGATAATATAAACTTACCAAAAATATAATTAATACAGAAAATAGACTAAACCAATTTAATACACATGTTAATTATACCACATAATATTAAACAACATTTTAAAACATAATTTACAGACTCAAGGAAACAGTAGCAAAACCCAATGATGGGTCCTACTTAATAGCACGGTAACAACACTAACGAGAAAAACTCAACATACATGTTCTATTTTCTCCACCAAACTGCATACCGTTGAAACTGAGAAGATCACTCCTTGATGCCGTCACCGAACTCAGAACATTACCTCCAGTTAAGTCTAAAGAGCTTACTTCGCTTGTTATATAATTTTTGACAATACAAAAGAAACAACAAAACAATACAACAAAGAAGTGAGATCCCCTTTCATCAATACCAGTACGGCAGCAAAGAATGATACGAATGACAAAGTCATTCTATACACACAAATATCACAAGTATAATCATGTTAACAAATTATCATTATGTTCAGAAAACATATATCACAATAATATAAACATCAACAGTATATCAACAACAGATATCAATAATATACATATGAAATGATTATGCCACCATAAAATGTACCTCGACAATGCCACAACAATATGTACACAAACTATGCATATGCATAATGCACCACATTCCTACTCCATGGAGCTAAACAGTTTCGATATGAATGGTTCAGAAGATCTACCACCCATAATGACAGTCTAAGCTAGATGCGAGACATAAATATTGTTTGTCGGGACAATACGCCAGTGCGTTGCAACAGTATATCATGGCCAGGCATATAAGGTGACAAACAAGTCACAATGAACAACCGCACCCTGACGTCCCCAGTAGATCTCCCACTTGGATTACAGTATTCAACTCTCATTCATTCCTAAACAACAAAAGCCATCACAGCCATCTACTATGCATGCCAACTCAATGCATATATGTATATGAACCATAATTATGAAAATGCCCTCAAATCTCAACAAATCTCAAATATAGTACGTCCTACCTGACAGTACAATTTCTCAATCTATCCGGGGTCCACCACTTTGGCCCGACAATAAAATTCGTTGTTTTAATCAATCGCATAGAAATTTTATCGCGTTTTCACAATTTTGACATTTTTACAGACATTTTTAAATCGCGTAAATATATTTTGCTGTTTTTAAAATCACGTACTGTTGTTAAATCGTTTTCTCAATCGCGTAAGATTTTTAAATCGTTTTCTTGATCGAAAAGCTTTAAAATCATTATTTTAAAAATCGCGTAAACTATTTTTAATACTTTTAAACTACGTAGAATATTTTCCTTACGTTATAAATATATTGTGAAATTCTTTCCTTTATTCGTTCATTTTTAATAAATTGTGACAGTATTTTGTCTAGAAAATCTATAAAATATATTTTCTACGTTTTCTTTAAAAAAAAAAACCTTTGTTTAGTTTACCATTACAAAATACACTTTGAAAATTACCATCATACTTTAAAATTCAAAGGTAAATATTTTTCAAAAGTTTTGTTTATTTCTCTTTGATATCATATTTCTAATAAAAATTTGTTTACTTCTTTAAGTCTTGAAAATCCATTGCAAATGTATTCTTTTTAGTTCAAACAACTAGTCTACACTTTTAAAATAGTTTTGGATTAAAAACATCATAAGTAGGCATGTTGGCCCAAAAATCATTCTATGCATTAAAAATCATATTTGATTGTTTCTCATCATATAATTTCTTATAAAAATTCTTAATCCAATTTATTTTTATTAGATCATCTAGTCCATAGTTAGAAAATAATTTTTGGATCAAAGGTATATGGCATGTTGGCCAAAATTCTACATGTCCTTATAATTCATTTTAAAATTGTTTTTCATCCTCTAAGTCATTGAAAAATCCATTAATCTAATTAAATCAATTAAATCATTCTTTTAGAAAATGGTTGAGAACATTTTGGTACTCTTTATGGATGATGGAACTGTGAGCTCCTTTGTGTTCTTTGGAACACTCATGCAATCCTTCACATATTATTCATATCTTACAATAATAATTATGCATCAATGAACACATATCATATATTAAAGCAATCATAAAACATATACCAAAAATATTAAAGCTATAGACATACTTGCACACAAAATCAAACACAATTAGGAAAAACAATAAACAACCAAGTGAATGAATCCTTATGGATTCTTCACCACAAACACATCCATTCCTCACCACCAACACATGGTTGATGAGGGTAATCTCCCTCTTACCTTAAAGGAAGACAAAATTCTACTACTCCTTCTCCTAGGGATTTCGGGTTCACTTCCAAGAAAACCTAAAGATCTTAAACAAAAATTTAAAGAGTTATAACTATAGGAGAAAAGTATAAACCATGGATAAATCATGGCTTAGAACCTTGAAAAAGAAGTTAGAAATGAAAAATAAGGATTTTCACCTTCTAGGAAAAATCTCCAAAGTGATTTTCCAAGCTCAAGATGATAGATTTTGGAAGAACTCTCAACTAGAGATGTTCTTAGAATGGTGTTTAGGTTTGGAAAATAAGGTTAGATAAAATTTTTGAAGGTTGGAAGATGGTGCAAAGGGGTGAGGCCTAATGGTCTCCAAGAAGAACAACAATGGTGAGCTCTTGTGTTTGAAGAGAGAGAAGAGAGAAAGTGTGATAGCTAAGATGGAAATGAAGTGAAAATGGTCTCCTAACTCTAGCTTGGCCGTGGAGCTCATTATAGTGGAGGTGGCCATTTTATTTGACCTTCCAAGACTCCATCCAAGCCTTAGATGTGATCAAAGGTTGAGATCAAAACTTGATCACCAAGCTTGCCTTCCATTGGCTAATCCAAGCCTTGTCATAAGCCTAGTCACATGCATGGTCATTTGTTCTTGAATGTTCCTCCTTAATGGTGATTAATTAGCTACTAATCCTATTAAGCTTCTAAGCACACTTTGTCTAATTTAATTAAGATAATTAGTTACATCTACTAATTAGCTAATATTCTTATTATCCAAATTTCAAGAGCCATTGATCATATCAAGGGTTGATATTAGGTAGTGATATGATCAAATCTAAGCCATTAGATCTTATTTCCATAAAATTCTATCCATTAGATTCATCTTTGAAGATAAAGGGTCAAGATCTTCTCTACATTCTTCTCATCCAATGGTCACAAATGGTCCTAGCCATTTTGTGAGACCAATCTCCACCGTACATTAAATCAATGGTGGATATCCAAAGCCTTCCTAACTAAGTTTACTCTCACACCATTGATTGAATCAATGGTGATTATCCAAAGCTTCTTCATTAAGTTTGTTTCTCAACCGTTGATTAGATCAATGGTTGATATTCAAAGCTAGACCTTTTCATCCAATGGTGCAAATTAAGTTAAGCCCTCTTTGTTGACTAATTCCTATTGGCTTAAAAATAATTCAAGCCATCATCATTGACTGCTTTTCTAAACGTGGGTCCCGTAAACTAATTGTGGGTCCCACAAACCAAAAGTGGGTCCCACAAACTTTTCTGGGTCCGTGGTCGTTTTATTTATACTGACTAATAAAATAATATTATAAAAATATAAAATTATTTTATTGTACAGATAAATTCTAAAAATTAAAAGATTGATACACGTATCATTCGGAATTGGGTTTAGTAAGCTCCCCCAGCTCCGAATAATTAAAATAAGATTTTTCCCGGCCTGAAAATTATTATTTTCTTGACTCAGAACAAATCACACAAAACAGTCAAATACAGTTACGAAATAGTCAAATTAATTTTTATAACACAGAAAACAGTACAATTGGGACAAAATCATAATTTAGCCAAAAATTGGGGTGTTACAATATACACGACAGTCTTTACTAGATCTTGATTAAGAATAGTGTCTCGATCAGGATCATCGGTGTGTTACATCGGTCAAACTTACGAGAAGAAGAGCTACCAACCACCCATGTAAGCAACCCGCACCCCGATGCCCCCAAGGTCAACAAGTGACTTACACTATACATATCGCGCCCACTTAAGAGGTGTGCGTCTCTCCTAGGCAAATAGACTCATACAGTCCATCGGACCTTTCCAATGCATGTTCAATGCACCAATGCCAATCATAGGCAAAATTCATCATTTTCTCATATAGTGTCCATACACTAGTCTAACAGTAATCTTACTGTATATTTAATTGAAAAAATCATATTATCGCATTTTTATAGTCGCGCACCACTTTTGTCACATTTCCACAATTTTGTTGCATTTCTATTACGTTTTCAAATCACGTATAGTTTTTTCAAAGTTTTCATCAATTACGTAAAAATATTCCATCATTTTTAAATCACGTAGTGATTTTTCAACACTATCTCAAACGCGTAAAAATATTTAAACGCTTTCCAAATTGCGTAGAAATATTTCAACATTTTTCAAATCGTATGGAAATATTTAAACGTTTTTCAAATCACGTAGCTTAAAAATCACGTTTTTAAGTTACGTAAATCATTTTTCACCATTTTTCAACTTCGTAAAATATTTCTCAACCTTCGAAAATTCCATTTCAACCTTTTTCAAAATAATATGACTTCTCACATTATTTTCCATATTTTCTTACTCAAGAAAATCCTTTTCGCAATTTATTCCATAAATTCACCATTCCATTAAATCAATGTTTCTAACTTTAAAATTTTCTAACGCTCTCCAAAACCCAAAGGATGAGTTTTACGTTAGTAAATTTTAAATCATCAACGTGTTCATTATAATTCCAAATCAATTCTAAAAATCAATCTTCTTTAAAATAAATTGAGGTTCAAATACTTTCAACCTCTCTTTTTCATTCACATATGAAAATTTCATTTCTCAAGTGATTAAAACACTCTGATTCCCTTTCCAAAATCATTGTATTAAATCAAGTTATATTTCCACTTCGAACATCACTTTGTTTTCACAAAACCAAGGCTTTTCAAGTCTTCAAAACCATGGACATGGCCATTGAAACCATTCTTAAATTTTTCCTTCCAAATCAACTAAGTTCCATTCTTATTTTTACACAAAATAAATCAATAAAAATTCTTCTCAAAACCGTGAACATTACTTCTTGAAAAACAAACCATTTGTTTATTTTCCTTATTCTTGAAAATTTTTAACATGAAACCCTAATTTTTGGGTGTCAAAACCATAGCCTCCCCTTGGCCATTAGAGCCAAAATTTCTTATTCCATCATACACCCATCATAATATATTGAACATATCTTCATCATGCATATCATAAGCATACCATATAAGCAATAAAATCTTGCAAAGCATATCAAGCATAAGCAAATAATCAAAGCACATAAACACACACAAATTATTACATGACCATGGATATGAATCCTCACATGGATTCACCATCCATCAAATACACAAACCATCTCTCACCACCATGTTTGGTTGGTGACATGGATCTCCCTCTTACCTCTTGAAGAACCACAAAAAGCTCCTTGCTTTGCACTTTAATCAAGATCTCCACCAACAAAAGTTTCTTAAACATAAAACAAACACAAAGAAATTAGTATATTAAGCTTGAATAAGAGGAACCATGGATCAAACATGGTTTAGAACATGAAAAAGAAGAGAAGAAATGAAGTTTTCTATAACTTCACCTTAAGAACCCTAGAACTTGCTATTGGAAAAACTCCTTGAAGATGAAAGATTTAGAACTTGGTGTAAACTACAAAGTGTCTTAGAATAGGGTATAGATTCAAGAAATATGGTTGTTTGAAATTAAAGAGTGATGGAAGGGTGGTTTAGAGTGCTTGGCCGAAACCTTGCTTGGAGAGAAAAGGAGAGAAAATTTTTGTGTTTTGGTTCTTGATAATTTTGGAGACAAGAATGAATGATTACATGAATGATAAGCTTCCTATAGCTATTAGCTTCTTCAAAACCGCCCCCCCCCCCTTTTATGCATTCTCCTATGCATTCAATAAGTGACCATCGTAATTAGTCACCATGTCAAGCATTTCTAACCATTGATTAGATCAATGGTTAGGATTAATGTAGGTTTTAGGTTTAGGCTTAGATAGAAGACTTAATTTACGCCATTAGATCTTTCCTGCTTGAAATCCTAGCCATTAGATGTGTCTCCAAAATGAAGGGTCAAGATTACTCCTTCAAACTTTACATCCAAGGGCTATAAATGGTCCTAGCCACTTTATAAGACTAAATCTCAACCGTTGATTAAATCAAGATCAAGTCTCCACCGTTGATTACATCAATGGTGGATATCCAAGCCACTAATGTTGACTACGTAGTACAATATTTATTTTTGTATCTGTTATTACCCTTCGAATAATATTTTTACTGTATTTTTATCACTCGATAATTAAATACAGTACAAAACACAGTAAAAGAAAATTTTTAAAATTATTTCCGGATTCAGGTTTAGTAAGATCCCCTGTCTCTGTCTCAACAATACGAATTTTTCTGGTTACAAAAAAATTTTTACCTTTCTGGACCCACGTGGGGCCCACATACAACCTCCTTGGCCCACAGACGGCCCACGGATAACACTAAAATAAACAGAGTAAGACAAAAATTTTATAATCACACATAAAATCACAAAAATTAGAAAATTCACAAATATCAAATCAGATTGCATAAAATAATTAAGACTTAACAATAATAATTAAATTACGTAAGATTTTCCCCGACCCGAAAATTATTATTTTCTTGACACGGAGTAAATCACACAAAATGATCAAATGTACTGACAGAATATTCAAAATAATTTTTACAATACACAGAAATTACTAAATAGTAAAATTTTGTTAACTATCAAAATTACTGTCAACTATTTAGGAAGTTTGGGGTGTTACAATACTTCCCCTCTAAAAAGAAGTTTCGTCTTTGAAACTTGATAATCTTGATTTCACACCCTCAAAATAAATACGGATATTGTTCCTTTATCTTTTCTTCTTGTTCCCATGTAGCTTCACCATTTATATCGTTCCAAACGATTTTAACCAATGAAATTTCCTTACCTCGAAGTTGCTTTGTTCTTCGATCCTCAATCTTGACTGGAAACGTTTCATAGGTTAAATTCTCCTTCAGTTGTACTGTATCTGGCTTGATAACATGGGTAGGATCAGGAATATATTTCTGTAATTGTGATACGTGAAATACATTGTGAAGATTTGATAACAATGGTGGTAATGCAATCTGGTAAGCTACCGAACCTATTCGATGTAAAATCTTATATGGCCCGATAAACTTTGGAGTGAGCTTCTTAGACTTAAGCACTCTTCCAACTCTATTCATAGGTGTTACTCGCAGAAATACATGGTCACCTTCTTCAAACCCAAGCGATTTTCTTCTTTTATCGGCATAGCTCTTTTGCCAAGTTTGAATCATTCTCATCTTGTCTTGTATCATCTTCGCTTTCTCAGGTATCTGTTGAACAATCTCTGGTCCTAACACAACACTTTCACCATCCTAATACCAACACAACGGTGTTCTGCATGGTCTTCCATACAATGCCTCATAGGCCGCCATCCTTATACTCGAATGAAAACTGTTATTGTATGTGAACTCTATCAATGGTAAGAACTCATTCCAACCTCCACTTTGTTCTATATCACATGCTCTCAACAAGTCTTCTAATGACTGAATTGTTCTTTTTGACTGACCATCAGTTTGTGGATGGTAAGCAGAACTCAAACGTAACTTTGTTCCCATCGCTTCTTGCAAACTATTCCAAAATCTCGATGTAAACCTTGGATCTTGATCCGAAATAATACTGGATGGTACACCATGAAGTCTAACAATTTCATTGATGTACACTTAGGCCAACTTTTCTATTGAGTACCTAATATTAATTGGCAAAAAGTGCGCTGACTTAGTAAGCCGATCAACAATTACCTAAATAGAATCATAACCTTTCCGAGTCCTTGGTAGTCCTGTTACAAAATCCATTGCTATGTCATCCTATTTCCATTCAAGTATAGGCAAAGGTTGCAACATTCCCGAAGGTCTTTGATGTTCCACCTTAGCCTTCTGACAAACCAAATAGGATGATACATACTCAGCGACATCTTTCTTCATTCCTTACTACCAATATAATTGTTTTAAATCCTGGTATATCTTTGTGGCTCCTGGATGCATACTCAACTTACTCCTGTGAGATTCATCCAAAATCAATTTCCTAAGATTTGGATCATTAGGCACATAAACTCTTCCTTTAAACTTCAAAATTCCATTAGCACCTTCGCTAAATTCCAACACCGCTCCTTGGCTCTTTGCTTCTTTTGCTTCTTGCAAATACTGGTCACTGTTCTGTCCATCTCGTATTCTATCCATCAAATCATTTGCAATGGTGATCATGTTTAAACGCATCTTTCCTGGCGTAATTTTCACAGACAAACGCATATCCCGAAATTCTTCTATCAGTTCCTTCTTCTTGATCATCATAATAGAAGCACTAAGCATTTTCTTGCTCAACGTATCCACTACAATATTCACCTTTCCGGGATGATACTGTAACTGAAAGTCATAATCCTTCAGAAACTCTAACCAACGCCTTTATCTCATGTTCAACTCTTTCTGGTCAAACAGGTACTTCAAACTTTTATGATCACTAAAAACAGTGAACATTGCTCCTTAGAGAAAATGTCTCCACACTTTCAACACAAACACCATAGCTGCCAACTCCAAGTCATGAGTTGGATAATTCCTCTCATGATTTTTCAACTGTCTTGAAGCATAAGCCACCATTTTACGATTCTGCATAAGTACACAACCCAATCCTTGATATGAAGCATCACAATATACATCGAAAGGTTCGTTCAGATCAGGTAGAATCAATATCGGTGAAGTAGTCAATCGTTTTTCCAACTCTTGAAAACTTTCTTCGCATGCATCAGTCCACACGAACGGTTGATTCTTCCGTGTAAGTTGGGTAAGAGGTCCTGCTATCTTCGAAAACCCCTCAATAAACCGTCAATAGTAACCAGCTAATCCGACAAAACTACGAATTTCTGTTACAGTCTTCGGTCTTTCCTATTCCAAAACTATCTCCACTTTTGAAGCATCAACTTCAATTCTTTCCTCCGATATAACATGTCCCAAAAATTGAGCTTCGCTTAACCAAAATTCACATTTGGACAACTTGGCATACAACTTATTCTCCTTCAAAATCTGGAGAACCACTCTGAGATGTTCAGCATGTTCCTCCTAACTTCTAGAATAAATCAAAATGTCATCTATAAAGACAACAATAAACTTGTCCAAGTACGAACGAAAAATTCTGTTCATAAAGTCCATGAATATGGCAGGTGCATTCGTCACACCAAATGGCATCATTAGATATTCATAATGCCCATAACGAGTCCGAAATGTAGTTTTGGGAATATCTTCCACCTTCACACGAATCTGGTGGTATCCAGACTGTAAATCAATCTTGAAAAATATTGCGGCTCCTCGTAATTGATCCATCAGATCATCAATCCTTGGAAGTGGATATTTATTCTTAATCGTAATCTTATTCAACTGCCGATAGTCTACACATAGACAAGAAGTTTCATCCTTCTTCTTTACCAACAATACTGGAGCTCCCCATGGTGACACACTAGGTCTCACAAATTGCTTCTCCAATAAATCCTTCAGTTGTTTCTTAAGCTCTACCAACTCTACTGGCGACATCCGATATGGCGCAATAGATATAGGTCCAGCTCTAGGTACTAAATCAATAGCAAACTCAATTTTCCTTTCTGGCGGTAGTCCAAGTATATCTTCAGAAAATACCTCAGGAAATTTATTGACCACAAAAATATCTTTCAAGACATCTTCACATTGAACCTCCAAAGAAGACAACAATAGATACACATGATCTCCTTCCTTCAGACAAGCTTCTACTTGAGTTGCCGTTAGGAATCTAGGATCTTTAGCCTCATGAAATACTAATGTCTTATTTGAACAATCAGTTAGGATATGGTTAGAAGATAATCAATCCATTCCTAAGATTACATTAATCTTGGAAAGAGGCAAACAAATCAAATCCACATGAAAAATTCTATCCCTAACACATACAGGGCAATTCAAACATACTTTTGTAGTTATCACAGACTTATCAGTAGGAGTAGCAACACTCAAATCATATGGCAATGTAGTCACAGTCAATCCCAAACGCTCCACACAATCACATGCAATAAAAGAATGTGTTGCTCTCGAATCATAGAGTATGGTTAAAGGATTACCTTTAATAGCACACTCCTCCATGATTAAATCCTCAGATTTCGTGGCTTCTTCCCCGCTCATAGTATACACTCAACCACCCGCCTGTGGCCTTGCAGTACGAACATTTTCCACAGAAGGTTCCTTCTTAATCTAATCACAATCCCTGGATAAATGTCCAGGTTTCCCACATCTAAAACAAACAATTCCTTTATGCTGACAATCCTTGGTCAGATGGTTCTTCCCACACTTGAAACAACTATATGTAGGAGTTCCAGCTTGACTTGCCTTACTGCCACTAGAACTTCCTCCAAAAAATTGCTGTCGGTTCTGATTTCCTGCCGGTTTTGCATACGACTTCTGTTGAAAATGGTTTCCTCCACTACTCTTTCCTCTTTGAAATCTTGTAGGTCCAAAGTTCTTATTTCTTACCGCCCGTTGAAGATCAATCTCCTCAATCTTACGACACTTATCCAATAATTTTGGAAACTGTTTAATTCCCAGGGTTGCTATAGCTCGCTTAATGGCAAGCTTCAATCCTTCCTCAAATTTTCTACACTTCCAGTCCTCATCTGGATGCATCTGGAAATACCTCGAAAACTTAGATAAGCTTTCGAACTTTGCAGCATACTCACTAACAGACATCACCCCTTGCCTCAGACTAAGAAATTCCATCTCCTTAGCATGACGCGCACTTGCTAGAAAATACTTTGCCAAAAACTTCTGTCTAAAGAGCTGCCATGTCACAACTCTTCCTTCAGCTTCTAACAATCTTCGGGCTCCTGCCCACCAGTTTTCACCATCTCCAACTAACACAAAAGTCGCAAAAGTCAGCTTGCGTTCATCAGTACAACCTATACCTTCAAATATTTTCTCCAATTCCTTGATCTACAGATCAACTTTGTCTGGGTCAAACTCTCTCTGAAACTTAGGTGGATTGTTCTTACGGAATTCAGACAAACTGTGAGCATCCTCAGTTGCCCTTTGATTTTGTTGTGCAATGACATCAGCCATCTGTTGCATCGCTGCTACAGCTGCAGCCATGTTCTGGTTGCCATTACCAGCATTTTCCATTCCTGTTCTAGTATTGACACGTCTTCGTCCTCGTCCAGCCATTACTTTCTCTACTCAAACTGGATAACATAAGAAAGTAATGTCAATCTTCAAACAATATTATTTCTTTTCAAAAAATAATTACAGAGAATCACACAACACAACCAAGACAGGCCTAACCACAAACCCAAAAGACTCTAACTTGGGCTCTGATACCAACTAATGTAACACCCACTGTAGGGTGCCACATTTATGTTACTTCATTATCAAATTACCCCCAAGTTCACATATTGTGATGTTATAACAAAAATACAAGTTGTAAATTTTTTTCTTTCTTCTTTGATAATGATAAAATAAACTTAGCGGAAAATAAAAATATAATACATCATCACACATAATTTAGATCATCATACATTACAAATGTATTATCAGGATTATTTATATACAGACCAAGTCTCAAAAGTATTTAAACATAATTTAAAACTCACACACTGCCCAATTCTTACAAAACAGCAAAACCCTCAAACGGGTCCTCCTCAGATTCCTCAGTAGGAAGGAATCCAGCATGACGCGAAGCCTTACGGCCAGGTGTCCAAGCGGATGACACGATACTTATCTCACTAGGCGTATGGTAGTAGGCTCCCCAATACTGCCTAATGGATAGTGAAAACTCTAACTGTACATAAATATTGACACTAAAATAGGGGTTCCCTTGATAAAGCCTACTGTAGGTAATGTTCAGGTCCCCTATATAAAATATACACTGTCGATCCAAATGAACGTGCCATGCCTCCGGACCTCCGTGAAATTGTAACGTCACGTATCCTAGAAAGCTGGACATTTCTATTTTCTCAAAACTCTGTTTCCTCTGGAGTCTGCTCTTCTTCACCCTCTTGATCAATCCTTTGCTCAGTGTCTTTATGAATATAATTACAATACAAATAGACATACAAAGAGGTGAGATCACCTACGCCAATACCAACATGGTAGCACAGAGATAATACAAACAACATACCACACAGTTATATTATACCATAATTACAATCATGCCATCAACATTATTTATCATAACAAATACAATAAATAATAATTACCATCATGCCATTAACATTATTATCATCATCACCATCCAAGTATTTCTTAACAGAACAACTGTCATAGCCAATATCCCTCAATTAATATGTCATACAGATATAAATGCTCAAATTCATGCATGTGCACATACTCTCAATTTCCTACTCCATGGAGCTAATCTCAGTTCAGAGAAGTTGATCCGAAAGATCTGTTTGTGCCAACATGCCTCAGACCACGTGTCACATTTCTCATATGTGTTTGCACATCTAGCATATACACGACAGTCTTTACTAGATCTTGATTAAGAATAGTGTCTCGGTCAAGATCATCGGTGTGTTGCATCGGTCAAACTTACGGGAAGAAGAGCTACCAACTACCCATGTAAGCAACCCGCACCTCGATGCCCCCAAGGTCAACAAGTGACTTACACTACGTATATCGCACCCACTCAAGAGGTGTACGTCTCTCCTAGGCAAATAGCCTCATACAGACCATCGGACCTTTCCAATGCATGTTCAATGCACCAATGCCAATCATAGGCAAAATTCATCATTTTCTCATATAGTGTCCATACACTAGTCCAACAGTAATCTTACTGTATATTTAATTGCGAAAATCATATTATCACATTTTTATAGTTGCGCACCACTTTTGTCGCGTTTCCACAATTTTGTAACATTTCTATTGCGTTTTCAAATCACGTATAGATTTTTCAAAGTTTTCATCAATTACGTAAAAATATTTCACCATTTTTAAATCACGTAGTGATTTTTCAATACTATCTCAAATGCGTAAAAATATTTAAACGCTTTCCAAATTACGTAGAAATATTTCAACATTTTTCAAATCGCGTGGAAATATTTAAACGTTTTTCAAATCACGTAGCTTAAAAATCACGTTTTTAAGTTACGTAAATCATTTTTCACCATTTTTCAACTTCGTAAAATATTTCTCAACCTTCAAAAATTCCATTTCAACCTTTTTCAAAATAATATGACTTCTCACATTATTTTTCACATTTTCTTACTCAAGAAAATCCTTTTCGCAATTTATTCCATAAATTCACCATTCCATTAAATCAATGTTTCTAACTTTAAAATTTCCTAACGCTCTCCAAAACCCAAAGGATGAGTTTTACGTTAGTAAATTTTAAATCATCAACGTGTTCATTATAATTCCAAATCAATTCTAAAAATCAATCTTCTTTAAAATAAATTGAGGTTCAAACACTTTTAACCTTTCTTTTTCATTCACATATGAAAATTCTATTTCTCAAGTGATTAAACACTCTGATTCCTTTTCCAAAATCATTATATTAAATCAAGTTATATTTCCACTTTGAAAATCACTTTGTTTTCACAAAACCAAGGCATTTCAAGTCTTCAAAACCATGGACATGGCCATTGAAACCATTCTTATATTTTTCCTTCCAAATCAACTAAGTTCCATTCTTATTTTTACACAAAATAAATCAATAAAAATTCTTCTCAAAACCATGAACATTACTTCTTGAAAAACAAACCCTTTGTTTATTTTCCTTGTTCTTGAAATTTTTTTACATGAAACCCTAACTTTTGGCTGTCAAAACCGTAGCCTCCCCTTGGCCATTGGAGCCAAAATTTCTTATACCATCATACATCCATCATAATATATTCAACATATCTTCATCATGCATATCATAAGCATACCATATAAGCAATAAAATCATGCAAAGCATATCAAGCATAAGCAAATAATCAAAGCATATAAACACACATAAATTATTACATGGCCATGGATATGAATCCTCACATGGATTCACCATCCATCAAATACACAAATCATCTCTCACCACCATGCTTGGTTGGTGAGATAGATCTCCCTCTTACCTCTTGAAGAACTACAAAAAGCTCCTTGCTTTGCACTTTAATCAAGATCTCCATCAACAAAAGTTTCTTAAACATAAAACAAACACAAAGAAATTAGTATATTAAGCTTGAATAAGAGGAACCATGGATCAAACATGGTTTAGAACATGAAAAGAAGAGAAGAAAATGAAGTTTTCCATAACTTCACCTTAAGAACCCTAGAACTTGCTCTTGGAAAAACTCCTTGAAGATGAAAGATTTAGAACTTGGTGTAAACTACAAAGTGTCTTAGAATAGGGTATAGATTCAAGAAATATGGTTGTTTGAAATTAAAGAGTGATGGAAGGGTGGTTTAGAGTGCTTGGCCGAAACCTTGCTTGGAGAGAAAAGGAGAGAAAATTTTTGTGTTTTGGTTCTTAATAATTTTGGAGACAAGAATGAATGATTGCGTGAATGATAAGCTTCCTATAGCTATTAGCTTCTTCAAAACCGTCCCCCCCCTTCATGCATTCTCCTTATGCATTCAATAAGTGACCATCATAATTAGTACCATTTCAAGCATTTCTAACCATTGATTAGATCGATGGTTAGGATTAATGTAAGTTTTAGGTTTAGGCTTAGATAGAAGACTTAATTTAAGCCATTGGATCTTTCCTGCTTGAAATCCTAGCCATTAGATGTGTCTCCAAAATGAAGGGTCAAGATTACTCCTTCAAACTTTACATCCAAGGGCTATAAATGCTCCTAGCCACTTTATAAGACTAAATCTCAACCGTTGATTAAATCAAGATCAAGTCTCCATTGTTGATTAGATCAATGGTGGATATCCAAGCCACTAATGTTGACTACGCAGTACAATATTTATTTTTGTATCTGCTATTACCCTTCGAATAATATTTTTGCTGTATTTTTATCACTTGATAATTAAATATAGTATAAAACACAGTAAAAGAAAATTTTTAAAATTGTTTCTGGATTTAGGTTTAGTAAGATCCACCGTCTCTGTCTCAACAGTATGAATTTTTCTAGTTACAGAAAATTTTTTACCTTTCTGGACCCACGCGGGGCCCACATACAACCTCCCTGGGCCCACAGACGGCCCACGGATAACACTAAAATAAACAGAGTAAGATAAAAATTTCATAATCACACACAAAATCACAAAAATTAGAAAATTCATAAATATCAAATCAGATTACATAAAATAATTAAGACTTAATAGTAATAATTAAATTACGTAGAGTATTTAAACATGTCTTACTTAGTATGTGTTAAGATTATGTTTAGTATGTTATGTATGATTAGTTTTGGGATACCTATACTAAGAATTGTTAATTCTCACCCCGTTTGCTATTCCATGACAAATTCAGGTCAAGACCCTGCTAAGGGAAAAAGGAAAAAGAAGTTGAAAGACTAGAGTAGTTTTAGTTTTATTGCTTCTAGTACAAAGCTTGTATAGCTTGTATTTACTTATATTTGCTTTGTAATGTAAAAAGAGATAAGCATTACAGTATGTTTTTTTCAGGCTTATGTGTGTGTGTGTGTGTGTGTGTGTTTTCTGCATCCCTCAAGACTCTCTATAATGACTACTTTGGTGGTTATGGATATATTATTATGTTATTAGGTAAGGCGTGACGTTGCTAGTGTTGTTTATCTTTGTATATGTTAGATATAATGAGACATCAGTATTAGGACGTTACATGTTTCCCATGATCTTTCGTGTTTGTTAAAGCAAATCTAAATGCTTTTGCAATATTATCACATGTTTCACATCTCAATATAAATCTATCATGAGAAATGCATATTGACTCAATAATAGTTGCAACAAAAAAGGATTATCATTATAGGAAGGAAATGTACAGGAAAAGCACTACAAAAGGAATTAGAATTGAAAGGTTTACAAATGAAATGTTGTAGTGGAATTTTCCAACTCTTCCAATAATGCTCTTTAGGATGATCAGTGCTAATTTCCTATGTAACCAACCTTAAACACCCTTTTGTCTATTTCCAAGAATATGATTTGACGCATTGAGAGTGTTTCATGACAAGACTTTATATATTCAAACTATCCCAGTTTGGCCTAAATCTTCATGTGTCGAAGTATTTCAAATTCAGACTACCCTAGTTTGTGACTTGAGGCTACTCCACTTCTTCGAATATGTTAGGTACCATTTTTAACCCTAACTTTTGCCTAGATCGCTCTTTTTGAGTTTTCAACCTAGCAAGCTATATATATATATATATATATATATATATATATATATATATATGAGCAAGGAATTGAAAACTCAGAAGAGCATAAACCCTTTGTCACAAAATTAAAGTTAATGAAAATGACAACAACCCTTCATTGATCAGAATAGACTTTTTGAGGCTTGTAACATGGCCAAACTTAAGGGTTATGAAAGGAAAGATATATGGCTCAAACAAGTATTTAAGCGTTGAATGAGACAAAGGTTCTTTAGTAAGCTTTGTCAATTACCTTTGGCATTATTAAGAACACTAACACTTTGTGCTTACTTTTTCACTTCATCCTTTGTATTTTCTATGAGTCATTTCATTTTTCATCATCTTCATCTTTTTTCTTCTTTTTTTTTACAAATCACCTTTTTTACTTTATGCTAACCCCTAGTGTAGGAGTGATCCTTGTCCAAGGTTCTTTAAAGAAAATTTTTTAAGCTAAAAAAAATGGGGCTAACAAGAGATAATAAAGATGATGAGATTTTGTAAAGGATAGAGAAGGATGGTCAATCTTCACTTTCAAATCATGATTGCTTATTTTCAAAACTTTAATTTTGAGACAAAAAGATAGTGCACACCAAGTGATTACTTATTTGTTCTTTTTCAAAAATCCTGCTCCCAATTGCTTAGTGACTTCCTCCTTGATCTTTAAAGACATTTCAAGATGCATTCTCCTCAAGTTTTACTTCTTCGCCTCAGCATTGGGGTATAGTGGAATTTTGCAAGAAGCTATGCTCAGATCTAGTCCAACCATGTGAAAATGT
This sequence comes from Ormosia emarginata, assembly GCA_029884605.1. Taxonomy (NCBI): domain Eukaryota; kingdom Viridiplantae; phylum Streptophyta; class Magnoliopsida; order Fabales; family Fabaceae; genus Ormosia; species Ormosia emarginata. Next base: position 6,856,102 of record JAQQTP010000040.1, read on the forward strand.
CGCAATAATCAGATAAGAGCTTAACCACTTTGCTTTGCTCATCTTCTTTCATGAAAGTGCCAATTTTAATTTTTTTTTATCATTCTCTATCCCCAAATTAATCACTTCAGTTGACTTTTCGTGGGGTTGAATTTCTTTGACCTCTTGTTTTATTAATCTCATTAGCTTAGGAGAGGGTTCCTAATCATCATCATTATCCTCATCAACATCATTTAATGGGATCATAGCGCTATCATTTTCAAGAGAATCACTTTCAAATCTGCATTTATCGATGTTAACACAAGTAAAAAAAAGGGTAATGAATAAAGGTTAATGTAATGGTTGGGTAGAAACTAAAAAATATGAAAATGCATTTATTGATAGTAAATATTGAAATAGAAACATGTGAGCATGTTTTTTCAACATATCTTCCTAAAGCAAAGGGTAGAGCTATAGGATTAGCATTATAGAATTACTTTGCATTAGTTTCAAAGGTCATGGGAAAATCAACGATCTCTCAATTGTTGAGCTTTGCATCTGGGGAACAAGGGTACACGAGATTGACACCATAATTAATGGGTTGATCATCTTCAATAGTAGTCACTTGGTTCAGAAACACCAATCATGCACTTCGAAAGCTCCGTCGAATGTCACAAATGGGGATCCCCTCAGCTTTAGGCTCCCAATTTTCCAACCGAGACAACATCTTCCCCTTAGCTTGAGGTTGGGGAATGGCGTACTCATCAACCATGTTTATGCCACCCTTGTCACACAGATGACCTATTTGCACCTGGTGCTTGTATAGCTTGTATTTACTTATATTTGCTTTGTAATGTAAAAAAAGTTAAGCATTACATTTTATTTTTTTAGGCTTGTGTGTGTGTGTGTGTGTTTTCTGCATCCCTCAAGACTCTTTATAATGACTACTTTGGTGGTTATAGATATATTATTATGTTATTAGGTAAGGCGTGACATTGCTAGTGTTGTTTATCTTTGTATATGTTAGATATAATGAGATATCAGTATTAGGACGTTACACGTTTCCCTTGATCTTTCATGTTTGTTAAAGCAAATCTAAATGCTTTTGCAATATTATCACATGTTTCACATCTCAATATAAATCTATCAGGAGAAATGCATATTGACTCAATAATAGTTGCAACAAAAAAGGATTATCATTATAGGAAGGAAATGTATAGGAAAAGCACTACAAAAGGAATTAGAATTGAAAAGTTTACAAATAAAACGTTGTAGTGGAATTTTCCAACTCTTCAAATAATGCTCTTTAGGATGATCAGTGCTAATTTCCTATGTAAGCAACCTTAAACACCTTTTTGTCTATTTCCAAGAATATGATTTGACGCATTAAGAGCATTTCATGACAAGACTTTATATATTCAAACTATCCTAGTTTGGCCCAAATCTTCATATGTCGAAGTATTTCAAATTCAGACTGCCCCAGTTTGTGACTTGAGGCTACTCCACTTCTTTGAATATGTCAGGTACAATTTTTGACACTAACTTTAGCCTAGATCGCTTTTTTTGAGTTTTCAACCTAGCAAGCTATATATATATATGTATATATGTATATATATATATGAGTAAGGAATTGAAAACTCAGAAGAGCATAAACCCTTTGTCACAAAATTAAAGTTAAAGAAAATGACAACAACCCTTTATTGATCATAATGGACTTTTTGAGGCTTGTAACACGGCCAAGGTTAAGGGTTATGAAAGGAAAGATATAAGGCTCAAACAAGTATTTAAGGGTTGAATGAGACAAATAATCTTTAGTAAGCTTTGTCAATTGCCTTTGGCATTATTAAGAACACAAACACTTTGCGCTTACTTTTTCACTTCATCCTTTGCATTTTCTCTGAGTCATTTCATTTTTCATCATCTTCTTCTTTTTCTTCTTCTTTTTTTACAAATCACTTTTTTTACTTTATGCTAACCCCTAGTGTATGAGTGATCCTTGTCCAAGGTTCTTTAAAGAAAATTTTTTAAGCTAAAAAAAATGGGGGTAACAAGAGATAATAAAGATGATGAGATTTTGTAAAGGATAGAGAAGGATGGTCAATCTTCACTTTCAAATCATGATTGCTTATTTTTAAAACTTTAATTTTGAGACAAAAAGATAGTGCACACCAAATGATTACTTATTTGTTCTTTTTCAAAAATCCTGCTTCCAATTGCTTGGTGACTTCCTCCTTGATCTTTAAAGACATTTCAAGATGCATTCTCCTCAAGTTTTACTTCTTCGCCTCAGCATTGGGGTATAGTGGAATTTTGCGGGAAGCTATGCTCGGATCTAGTCTGACCATGTGAAAATGTCGCAATAATCAGATAAGAGCTTAACCAATTTGCTTCGCTCATCTTTTTTCATGAAAGTGCCAATTTTAATTTTTTTTTTCATTTTCTGTCCCCAAATTAATCACTTCAGTTGACTTTTCGTGGGGTTGAATTTCTTTGGCCTCTTATTCTATTAATCTCATTAGCTTAGGAGAGGGTTCCTAATCATCATCATTATCCTCATCAACATCATTTAATGGGGTCATAGCGCTATCATTTTCAAGAGAATCACTTTCAGATCTGCTTTTATCGATGTTAACACAAGTAAAAAATGGGTAATGAATAAAGGTTAATGTAATGGTTAGGTAGAAACTAAAAAATAGGAAAATGCATTTATTGATAGTAAATATTGAAATAGAAACATGTGAGCCTGTTTTTTCAATATATCTTCCTAAAGCAAAGGGTAGAGTTATAGGATTAGCATTACATAATTACTTTGCGTTAGTTTCAAAGGTCATGGGAAAATCAACAATCTCTCAATTGTTGAGCTTTGCATCAGGGGAACAAGGGTACACTAGATTGACACCATAATTAATGGGTTGATCATCTTCAATAGTAGTCACTTGGTTCAGAAACACCAATCATTCACTTCAAAAGCTTTGTCGAATGTCACAAATGGGGATCCCCTCAGCTTTAGGCTCCCGATTTTCCAATCGAGACAACATCTTCCCCTTAGCTTGAGGTTGGGGAATGGCGTACTCATTAACCATGTTTATGGCACCCTTGTCACACAGGTGACCTATTTGCACTTGTTGTATGTCCATTAGATTCTGGAGGATCTGCCAAGATTCACCACATTCTTCAATAGAATGACCCATATTCCCATGAAGATTACACATTATTTCATCATCATTGTCCCTTTTCACTTCAACCTAAGCTTGTATCATCCCAAATTTGCAGAGTTCTTTCATGGGGTTTTGACATCTACCGCTTGTCTCACAAGTTGTTGGGCAGAGAACCTCTCTATGGCATTGACTCCAGGATTTTCATGATCTAGTAAAGGATTGTGGCACACACTAGGAGTATTTGGCTTGAAATTTAGCCACTTGGCATCAATTAGGTCTTGCACTCTAAACTTTAGCACTTTACAATTCTCTATGGAATGGCCTGCGGCCCCCGCACGGTAATTGCACTTGGCATTTGGGTCAAATCCTTTTAGGTATAGGGGTTCCATTGGCTTCATCAAGTAATGAGCCAAGAGAGGGTTACATATGAGCTGGGGTAGTAACTCAGTGTAGGTCATAAGGATTGTGTCAAAATAGACAATTCCATTCTTGGTTATTAGGTGGTCTTCTTGGGCTTGGGTTTATGTTTGGGTTTTGGGTCCATGGTTGTAATGGTTGATGCGGTAAGGTAAGGGGTGTTTGGTATTGAATGGGGGATGACGTACAATAAGGCATTATTGGGTGGTGAGGTTGGAGATAAGGTTCTTGTGAAGCAGTGGCAACATACGGGTGGTAGGGTTGGGGATATGGAGTTAGTGAAGTAGTGAGAAAATATGGGTGGTAAGATACATAAGGGGTTTGGAAGAATGGTTTATAGTTTACAGATGTTTGTTAAGTTTCCCTTGAGTAAATTTCTTCTGATCAAACGTCACTGCATAGGCTTCTCCTTCCTTTTTCTTCATCATCAGGAATTTGTTTGCATTGGTCGCCCCAACTGAGCTATCAACAATCTTTTCACTTCTTATTCTACTTTAAACCCTTTCTCCGATGATAACAATGTCTGAGAAGTTTGAAGATACACTCTCAATCATTCGATCAAAGAAGGAGGACTGAAGGATGTTAATGAACATAGCCACCATTTCCCTTTCTGACAACGGGGACTTCACCTGAGCGGCTGTTTCTCTCCATATTTGAGCATACTCCTTAAAAGTCTGAACATCCTTTTTTTTCTATATTTTGCAATTGCAATATGTCAGGAGCCATGTCGAGATTATACTTGTATTGCCTTAAGAAAGCATCAGGTAGATCCTTGAAGCTCCGTATATGGGCACGCTCAAGATGCGAGTGCCAATTCGAAGTTGTATCAGTTAAACTGTCTTGAAAGCAATGGATTAACAGCTTGTTGTCGTGAGCCTATGAAGCCATCTTGCGAATATACATTGTCAAGTGATTCTTTGGGCAAGTAGTCCCCTTGTATTTATCGAAATCTGGGACCTTAAATTTTGGAGGAATGACAACATCAGGGACAAGGCAAAGCTCAGCAGCATCCTTGAGACCATAACTGCCTGCTCCTTCAATGACCCGTAATCTTTCTTCTAGAGTTTACAACCTCTCTTTGGACTGAGGATTTTTAGCAGAAGAATTCAATGGGTACTGTGGCATAAAAGTGGGGACAAAATGTTGCACTGGTGGGGTTCCATTGGTACCAAGGTAATGGCCATGTGGTTGGGTTGTGCTCAATGGGTTGGAAGCAGGCATGTTGTTGTTAGGTGGATTGGAAGTCTGTGGTGGTACAAAGCTAGAAGGGAAACCATATGGTGGGATAAAAAAGGGAAATGGGTGTTGTGTTGGCAGAGTTTCACTGGCATTTGGTTGTTTGACTTAGGTTTGGGTATAGTTTAGCGAGTTTGAAATTGGTGTTGTTACTGGCGTACTATTATCAAGGGGATTGGTGGCTAATGGTGGTACATAGCTGGGAGAGAGACCATATGGTGGGAATGGTGGCACTTGGGTTTCCTGAGAACTGGTGACTGAGGGTTGAGTGGTATTATTTGGGTAAATGGTGAACGGCATCATAACTCCTTGAGGATTAAAGCCTTGATATTGTAAAGGGGTTGGAGATAAATCAGACGGGTGAAGAGGTGTGACCAGATGTTCTACTTTTGCCACTGAGGGATTTCTATCTGTACTCTTTCTATTTTCCATAGACTGCAACATCTCCATCATCTTGGACACTTGTTCTTTGAACTGATTCACCTTGTCCTTTAGCTCTTGAGTCTGTTCTATTTTATCTATGATCCTAGTTTAGGAACGAGTCTTGTAAGGGTGTCGTGAAAGCTGTTTTCCTGCTATGGTGTCTACTTTTCTGTTTTGGGAAACATGATATGAATATGCAATTATTAGTATTGACTGAACAAAATTGGCAACAAGCATGAATGTGAAGGATTGATTATTTATGCAGATGGAATTTTTTCTTTTCTAAAAAATGTTATGAATGCCATGAAAATACAATATGATTTTTTTCTTTTGAACTAATTTTCTTTTCTTTTTTCTTTTAAAAAAATGCAAGAATAAATGACATGAGGAAGAAATAGATAAAGAAGAAATACGCTCCCTTCATGTCCTAATTAGGTGGAACCTAAGGTTTTGATCTCCTTAAGGTCATGACTCTAATTTTGTCGGCCATTATGTTCAATCTATCAGTATAAGACTTTTCAGGACAAATCTAAATTTCTAAAAAGCCATGGTCCTTAGATTTTCCCTATCTCGAAAGACAAGGATCCAACTCATGAATTAATCATAAATAAGGATAAATCATCTCAATATGACTAATCCATGATATTGGTGACAATATGAGTGGTGTCTCAACAAATGTCAAGTGAGCATAAAGCCCCTCAATAACAAAAGTTGAGACCCCTTCCTACTCCTTGGGTTTGCAAAGACTCAAGTATATAGCCCAAAAAGTGTGAGGTAAGTGATGGTGATGTGTGTGAGGGAGCATGTAACACCCCAAAAATTCGTATTTTATTTATTTCGGGCGATTCTTAATTATTTTGAATAATCCGACTTGACTTCTGTGGATTTTATAATTTTTGTGATTTTTAAGAATTTTTAGGAGTTTTTACGTTTTTTTTATTATTTTAATATTATTTTGAGGCTGTATACGAGCCTTCGTATTTTATTTCTTTTTGAAAATCCTTAATGATTTTTACTAATCCGACTTGATTTTCATAAGTTTTATAATTTTTGTGATTTTTGTGGATGATTATGAAATTTTTATATTTCTCTTATTGTTTTTGGGCTGTTTGTGGGCCTAGGTGGCCTTATGTGGGCCTAGGTGGGTCCTGCAAAGTGAAAATTTTTCTACGCATAGAAAAATTTGTACTGTTTAGACAGAGATTGGGGATCTTGCTAAAACTGAATCCAGAAATAGTTTTTAAAATTTTCTTTTACTGTGTTTTGTATTGTATTTAATTATTGGGCGATAAAAATACAGTAAAATTATTATTTGTAGGATTATAGCAGATAAAAAAATAAATATTATACTGCTTAAGTCAACATTGGTGGTTTGGATATCCACCATTGATTTAATCAATGGTGGAGACTTGATCTTGATTTAATCAACGGTGGAGACTTGATCTTGATTTAATTAACGGTTGAGAAACAAACTTAATGAAGAAGCATTGGATGATCACCATTGATTTAAACAATGGTGTGGGAGTAAACTTAGTTAAGAAGCTTTAGATATCCATCCTTGATTTAATCTATGGTGGAAATTTGCTCTTATAAAGTGACAAGGATCATTTATGACCATTGGATGTGGATTTAATCAATGGTGGAAATTTGGTCTTGTAAAGTGACAAAGACCATTTAGGACCATTGGATGTAAAGTATGAAGGAGTAATCTTGACCCTTCATTTTGGAGACACATCTAATGGCTAGGATTTCAATGAGAAAGATCTAATGGCCTAGATTAAGTCTTCTAACTTAAAGTCTACCATAATCCTAACCATTGAATTAATCAATGGCTTAGAATGCTCTAAATGGTGGCTTGAAAAGATGCTCACTTATTGATCACTTATTGAATGCATAATGAGAGGGGGGACGGTCTTTGGTGGCTTAAGTGTGTAGGAAAATTTGAAGACCACATTATTGTCATTATTGGTCATTATTGATCAATTCCAAAAAAAAGCCAAAGCTCTTCAAAATTTTCTCTCCTTCCTTCTCCAAGCAAGTTTCGGCCAACACCTAGAAGCCAAGCCTCCAAGCTTCTAAAATTTCATCTAAACACATTTTCTAAACCTAAACATCATTCTAAGAACATCTCTAGTTATGAGTTTTCACAAAATCATTCATCTTGAGCTTCAAATCCAAGCTTCAAGTTTCTATCAAAAAGGGTAAAGTTCATATTTCTTCACCCAATCTTTTAGTTTTAATTTTCTAAGCCATGCTTGAACCATGATCTACCTATTCCTACACTTGTTATTGATTTTAACATTTGTTTATGATTTTTAGGGATTTTTCATGGAGCTCCACGAAATTGGTAGGAAGGAAAACCAAGTATTTTCACTTCATTCTTTATCTTAACCAAGTCTAAGAAGCCTTTCTTTCACAAAAATCAAAAACTCCATCCTTGTTCTTCAAGAGGAACCATTCGGCCATACCACCCAAAATCACCATCCAATCTCTTTTAATTTCATCCAACCATAGATCTTGAATCTACATGATATTCTAAGCAACTTTCATGTTGAAGACTTTCTCTAAATCATCCATCTTCAAGTACTTTTCCTAAGATCAAGTTTGAAGGGTAAAATGTGAATTTCTTGATATTCATTTCTGGATCTTATCTTTAAAGTTCTAAGCCATGTTTGATCCATGATTCTTCTTATTCAAGCTTAATATACTAATTTCTTTGTGTTTGTTTTATGTTTAAGAAACTTTTGTTGGTGGAGATCTTGATCAAAGTGCAAAGCAAGGAGCTTTTTGTGGTTCTTCAAGAGGTAAGAGGGAGATCCATCTCACCAACCAAGTATGGTGGTGAGAGATGGTTTTGTATTTGATGGATGGTGAATCCATGTGAGGATTCATATCCATGGTCATGTAATTATTTATGGGTGTTTATGTGCTTTGATTATTTGCTTATGTTTGATATGTTTTGCATGATTTATTTGTGTTTGCATGTTTAGTATGATTTATTACTTTTATGGTATGCTTGAAATATAATATGTTGATTATATGTGATGTATGTCATAAAAATTATTGGAAAGGAAAACAATTTTTGGTTCCAAAGACCATGAGGATTTCGACCTCTACACCTTAAAATAGGTGTTTACAAATTAATATTTTCATGAATGGTAAAATTGGATGTTTAGAAAAGTAAGGAAAATAAACAAAGGGTTTGTTTTCAAAGAATAAGTGTTCACGGTTTTTGAAGGATGTTTTTGAATCAAAAGATTCTAAGTATTTTACTAATCATGAGTTTTAAATGAAAAGAGCAATGAGTTGATGATTTTAAGGATTTGCAAAGAAAGTGGACATGAAAATGAACAAATGATTTGGTTTTAAAGACAATGAGTCTCACGGTTTTTGCAAGAAATTTTAATGATTTTGTTTGTGTAAAAACAAGAATGGTACTTAATTGATTTAGAAGGAAAAATATTTTATGGTCATTGGAACCATGTACCACGGTTTTTTTTAAGGAGATTGGAATAGTTTTGGTCTTATGAAACAAAATGATTTCAAAGTAGAAACAAAGTGTTTGAACAAAGTGTTTGAACAAAGTGTTTTAGTACAAGAATTAAAGAAAATGGAAACAAGGTGTTTTGTTACTTGAAAGATGGAATTTTGTTTATGAAAGACAAAAATAGGTTGAAAGCGTTTGAATCTCAATTTATTTTGAAGAGAATTGATTTTTGAATTGATTTGAGAAAAAGGGAGAATATAATAGTGATTTGATATTTTCTAATGTATAACTCATCCTTTGGGTTTTGAAGGGTGATAAGGAATTTTAAAGATTTGAAAACATTGATTTACATCAATGGAAATGGTGAAATTGTGGAATTTATTACAAAAAGGATTTCTTGAATATGGAAATGTGGAAAATGAAGTACGAAGTCATATTATTATGAGAAAGGTTGAAATGAAATTTTTGAAGGTTGAGAAATATTTTTCATAATGGAATTATGGTGAAAAACGATTTACGTAACTTAAAATTATGATTTTTAAGCTACGCGATTTGAAAAACGTTAAAATATTTCTATGCGATTTGGAAAGCATTTAAATATTTCGAAAATGATGGAAAATGGTTTACACAACTTAAAAGAATGATTTTTAAGTTACGCGATTGTGAAAATGGTGGAAAATCACTACGCGATTTGAGAAACGTGTAAATATTTTTACGTGATTAAGAAAACGTTGAAAAATTAATATGTGATTTGAAAATACAACAGAAGTGTTGCGGAATTATGAAAACGTAACAGAAATGTTGCGCGATTGTGAAAACACGACAAAAGTGTTTTGTGACTATGAAAACGCGATAATATGATTTCGCTATTGAATATACAGTATGATTACTGTTGAACCAGTGTATGGACATTGTATGAGAAAATGATGAATTTTGCCTGTGATTGGCATTTGGTGCATTATACATACATTGAAAAGATATGCATTGAGGCATATGATGAAATTTGGAAAATATGCATTGAGGCATATGATGAATTTGAACAAAAATTGCATTGAGATATTCGTGCATTGAACAAAAAAATTGTGACCCTTGTGGTTGAAGAGGGAATGAGAATTGATAGTGAGGTCTATGATGGATCTTGGGGGCGTCAAGGCGTGGCGGTCGACCAGTGGATATTTGTCTGTGGGCTAAGGCTGGACCATATGCCACTTGGCGATGCAGTCTGTTGCAACGCATTGACGATACCCGACAATAACACGATTCTTTTCAACGACTGGGAGATTGTCTTTGGGCTAAGGCTAACAATTAACCAGAGCATTCTTCTCGAAATTGTGAAAACCTTCATGGAGTAGGACATTGAGTCTACATGCATAACATATGCATCATTATTGAGCATTGGTTATGATAATTGAACTGTTGAATACTTGAATAATGTTGAGGGCATTATCGTAAATATTGAATATCAATTTCTAATTGAGGAATATTGGATGATGATGATGATAAATAATGTTGATGACATTATTGTAATTATTGTTATTTTATACATTATGATGATGGCATAATTGTAATTATGGTATGATATATCTGTGTGGTGTGTTGTTTGTGTTATCTTTATGCTACCATGTTGGTATTGGCATAGGTGATCTTACCTCTTTGTTATATTATTTTGTTGTGTTTATATTATTAAAAATTATATAGTAGACGGAACGAGTTTCTTAGACGTGACGGGAGGCAAATATTCTGAGTTCGGTGACAACATCAAGGAGTAACCAACCCGGACTGGTTAGTGTACAGTTTTGATGAGGAACAGATATATGGCGCATCAAGATGAATACAAGATGAAATAAGTATGTTGAGTTTTCTCGTTAGTGTTTTACTGTGCTATTAAGTAGGACCCGTCACGGGGTTTGCTACTATTTAAAATTGAGTATGTAAGTTTTGTATTTCTTGAATAATTGTTAAATATTAAGTGATGTCTGTTATATGAGTTTTAATCAGTTTAAATCTATTTTTCAGTATTACTTATAAATATCAGTAAGTTTATATTTCCGCGAGAAGAAATTTTGAAACACATATTTTATAACTCAAATCTTTTATGAACTGATTTTCAGATTATAAGTTGGTAGTCAGAATGTGATGCCCTTACGGGAGGTGTTACAGAGCATATAAACCTGTACAAAATTTTAAAAAGATAAAATTATCCCCCCAACCTGCAAAAATAACAATCAAACAATAACATACATATAACAGCCAACCAACAATCATCTACCCTAGGGTTTCAACAGTCAAGCACGAAATATTAAAGCAACAAAAAATATACAAGTAGATGATAAGCATTTTCATCATAAATTTACATAAAGGTACTAGATAAAGAAAAAAATCTATTTACAACATAATAAGAAAACAAAAATAAAGACAAAAAGGAATAAAATAAATAAATAGAGATTATTAATAATTTGCACAATTAACAATAACAGGCCTGACTATCAAAGTGTCCCTAGTGGAGTCGTCAGTTGTCGCAACCAGGATCGCAACCAAACGACCAAACAAATAATAGTTTGAAAAAAAAAATGGAGTCATCACCAATATTTATTTAAATTTGAAAAAATATTAGAAAAACCCTTTAATTAAGAAAACTGATCTTTTAAAAAATGAGTTTCGATTCGAAAGTCAATTACAGGTAGGGAAGATAATAACACCCTACATTGCCCGTTCCAGGAACGGTACCTTAAGTTAGTCTTACAAATTTTAATAATCTCAAATATATTTATTTTACAGCTCTTAAAAAACATTGTAACTATTTATAAAAGAAAAAAAATAACTAAATTATGAAAATTTAATTTTGGCTTGATAGAATAGAGATTTTGCTCATATGTATCCCTACATGCAGTGAAAAACTCAAAGTCACATAGTACTTTGGAAAATGATTGTTGGTTAGTTTGATTTTAATTATTTAAAAAAATTGTATCTTTTATTTTTAAAAAATTAATATTTTAAAATTTCAATTAAAAAAAGGTCATGACTTAGTTAATTTAATTAATTCTTGAAAGATGAGGTTCGGCGTCATGCTTGAGACATCACTCGTAAACAGTTATAATTCAAATAACACTTTAAAAAAATTCAAATTTTTCAAATTAACAAGTTGTCATAACTCATTTTATTTTCAGTGCAACATTTGATAAATTAAAATACACACCAATAATACATAAACATGTCATGTCGCTCGAATTGATAGAAAAATAAAAATAGACTTTATCTTATTAATTCAAATTCAATTTAATTCCTAATAATTCAAAGTCACATGGGAACCAAAAGGATGAATGTGATATAGTGTGGTGAATGGTGCTTGTATGTGTGTGAGTTAATTAAAAAAAAGCTTTTGGTTTTAAAAAAAATAAAATTCAATTGAGATCAAACAAATATCAAAAGATATTACTGGAATACCGTAGCATATAAAATCAACTTCACCAACATCTAATCCAGCACAAGCTTGAGTAATGTATGGTAAGAGAACGTACATGTTGGCAACAAAATAAATCATGGACTTCTATTTAGTTAACATGCACACACCTCTTACTTTCTCCTAATTTCTACCTCTAACTCTAATTCTTCACGCGACAAACTCTCTTTGTGTATATAATTGTCTGTTCTCTACGAATGGCTAAGGGTTCTATTTATAAGCAATTATTAAAGCCTTAATTCCCATGTAAATATCGACCTATTAAATGATAATTGATCACAAAAAAATCCCAACAAAACTAACCTCCTAAATTATTCCTAGATTTATTTATTTAAAAAAAATTGAAGCATGATCTCTCAGTTAAAACGCATTCCACATTTTCCTTTTTTATTAAATCATCATAATAACTTATTGTAATTCTTTCCTTTTAAATCTTGAATTTAATTTTAAAAGTATCAAATCATGATTCCTCACAAAAAACACATCCTTTAATTATTATTTTTAAGAAAATCAAATCATGATTTCTTATTAAAAACATATCCCTTATTTTTCAAGAATATCAAATCATGATTTCTCATTAAAAGCATATATTTCAATTATTTTTTCTTATTAAAACCATGTCTCTTATTTTTTAAGAATATCAAATCATGATTTCTCATTAAAAGCATATCATTTATAACTTTTTAAGAAAATCAAATTGTGATTTCTTATTAAAAACATATCCCTATTTTTCTCTCTTCTTTTTTAATTTTAATATTCATTGAAGCTCTTATTGGATCAAGAATTAGACTTAGAAGTTGGGTTGGTTATTTTTTTATTTCCTTTTTTTATTTTTTTATTTTTTTAATAATAATAGTAAATAAGGTAGTGATTCATTGATTAGAAACTTTACATCTAAAAATGACAATTTATACATGAGTGGCCAGATTTTTTACAAATAAAGCAAGTTGAGTTGAAGTTACCAGATTTTTTTATGTGAGTTGTCACCTTGATGGTAGTGACCTTCATTCCATCTTCCATGACCTCTTCCTCTCCTTTGAAAGAATCCTTCTATTTTGTCTTGTTCTACTTTTGAAAAATTATTCTCTAAAACTCTTACTTGTAACTGAAAAGCTTGCTCCAATGGTTGATTAGCCTACTCATTTATTCTCTGCTCATGTGCTTCAAGAGATCCCATCAATTCATACATAGCTAAGGATGATAAGTCTTTTGCTTCCATGATGGCAGCAACTACATGATCAAATTTGTGAGGTAGACTACTCAAGATTTTTTGAACAATTCTCTTGTCTTCTACAGTGTCTCCACAATTGCGAATTTGATTTATAATTTCTGCAACCTTGTTGAAAAAAATCTCGAACCTTGTCATTTTCTTTTACCTTCAAACTATCAAACTCCATGCCCAAAGATTGAAGCCTAACAACTTTAACTTTATCAAAACCTTTGAACTCCTTTTGGAGAATCTCCCATGCTTCTTTGGCTTTCTTGATACCAAAAAATTTGGGATATATTATCTTGCTGACACCTTGTTGCAAAATGCACAAGGCCATTGCATTTCTCTTCACATTTTCTCTGTATTTTTTTTTCTTCTCTTCAGTCCACTCAGAATTGCTGGTCTGAGGTGGTTATTCATAGCCTTTTTCAATAAGTTCCCAAATATCTCATGAGATGAAGATAGTCTCCATCTGGGAACTCTAGTAATCATAGTGCTCTCCCTCAAATATACAAACTTGATTGGATGAAATATAAAATAAAGAAACGTTGATGCTAGTTGCTTCCATTTGCAGCTCTGATACCAAATTTTTTGGCACAAGAGAAGTGTAGAGGAATAATAAGGTTAAATTTACTGTACTCAAACTTGCTTTCATTTTTATTTCCACTCGCTTAAATCAAGACTTACATGGCTTCTCTATTTATACTAGTGAAAAGAGAAGTTTGGTGAATGTATCACATAAAAATCAGCACCTAGGAAAATTAAAACTTCTTAGGAAAACTAAAGTCTTATAGAATGACTCAACCACTATTCTAGAGATTATGGAAGACTTCTCTAGAAAATTACAAATTACTTTCAACAAGATTAAGATCAGGTCCAAAATAATGAGAAAATCATAGCAAACATAGAGAATTTGCTCCAAATTTGGTCAATACCCCCTGTTCAACCTAAGGAGATATATAGGTCTAGTACCTTTTCATTTAGGCCTAAAGAATTTTTTTCAAACATTTAAAGCTACTTATATAATCTTAAGGAACCTTGTGAGTCAATAAACTTGCTCCCAGATGAACTAATAAATCACCATACAAGAAATGGATACAAATTTATGCATATTGAATTAATCTAGGTAATAGCAAAATGTCATCATAGGTTAGGGATAAATAATCTTGTCTTAATCTTGTTAAAAGATAAGAAATTAAATGATTCAATAATTGTAATATTAGAATAAAATTTGCATGATGGTCCAATATTTTTTAATTGCTATCCAAATTATATAGTGGAGCTCAATAGTCCAATGACTAAGAAAGCATTAGAACTTAATGTAAAAATCTTAGATGATGTCTTTCTGGAAGGAGTTACTCACAAGTCCATAATATATCAAGTTCATTATAAGGTCTCAACTGAAGATCAAAACTTTAAAACCTTAAGACAATCACCTAGGCATGAAATGATAATCATGGAAGCTAATCTTCAAAGACCATCAATCTTAACCCCAAAAATATTAACTGGCTAGACTATCGGAAGATTGGGTATTTCCACAGATGATAACCCCCTCAACCCATTTATCAGAAAACTCATAAATATAATTATCCATAATGCTCATCAACTAGGTCTCAGGTAATTAATATCACAAACAAAGATCAACCATTCGAAATAGATAAGAAATAGATAAGAGAAGACTTTGATGCTCCTTATAACAAAGATAAGAAAGATTGATACTTTGAAACCTTTAATAAAGAACATATAGTTTATTAGAGAAAAAAATTATATTCTTTCTTAGAAGAATAGGAGATCAATATGTATTTTTTCATATGATTTGAAATGTACTGTCAACAAAATAACGTAGAAAATCCTTATATAAAGCCTATAAAAGTTTTAGTAAATACTAGAACAACTACTGCATGAAAGGTAGAAAATGATAAGATAATTGTATCTGAGTATCCTCCCTTAGAAGTAGTTAAGGTAATGACAAAGGAAGGACTAGAGGTAGAAGTGTCTCCCTTTAAGTTACTATAAATAGATCATTATCCTAATTAGTCAAAAAAAAGTGATATTTACAAGGTTCATTAACAACTTAATTATTCCAATCAAATGCTCCACACCAGTTCTAAACGTCTAGAAAAGTTAAAATGTCAAGTAAAAGAAAATGAAAAATCAACATCACAAAACATTAATAAAAATTTAGACCCAAAAATAACAATATATAAAGTAATAAATATTCCAAAATCAAATTAAAAAGAAATAAATTTATGGTCAAAATCTGAGAACTCTATAGAGGAAATTAAGAAGAAATTAGAAAAAATAACTATAGGATCAACATCCACATCTGAACCAAAGATCCAAACTTTGTCAAAAATTGAAGAATTAGAAAACAAATTACTAGATTTAAGTGTTAATAAGTTAAGAAGAGGATTGACTCCTCTTCAAGAAACTAGAAATTACTATTCAAGACCAACATATCTAGATGTTCAATATGAAGAGAGACCATATCATGTAGAAAATTCATACTCAAGGGAATTAATAGTAGAATGGAATATAGACAGAGCAAGTGAACAACAAATTCTAGATGTCATTCAACAAATGACAATGGTTGCAACAACCTTCAAGGGAAGAGGCAATTCCAATAAGAAAGTTGTAACATTGTTAATAATAGGTTTTATAGGGCACCTAAAAGGTTATTGGGATAATGTATTATTCTAGGCCAAATAAAGTGGAATTATGAATAGAATAAAAACTGATCAAAATGGATCCTTAATAGAAGATGTTATAACAACACTTCTATATACTATAACAAAACATCATAGGAGAACCTTTGAAGTTCCAGTAAAGAATAACAAATCAAATTGTTAATCCATAATGTCCTTCTACGTCTAACTATAGATGGTACAGAGATATGTTTTTGTCAAAACTTTACTTAAGGAGTTATGCCTCTACAGACTATTAGAAAGAGCAATTTATCACTAGACTTCCAAAATTATTTACAGAAAAGGTTAGGATCAACATAAAAAGGCAAAATGATAGGAGTATCCTATACAGTCAACTAACCTTTGGTCAGATATCAAACTACATAATAGAAACAAATCGTTACATTTGTTTTGACCTAAAGCTTCAACACAAGATCAAAACTGAGTCAAGAAATGCGAGAAGAGAGCTAGGACCATTTTGTCAACAATGGGAGATAGAATGAGTCAAAGCCCTAAGTAGAAGAAAATCTAAGTCGAAAAATTATGTTGCCAAAAGATAAAAAAAAAGTATAGGAAATACTATAAAAAAATATCAAAAGCAATAATCTACAAGCCAACCTAGTTCATCAAAAAGGTCAACGTAAAAATCTTCTAGGTCAAAACAAAATATAGTCTGTTATAAATGTGGAAGAGTATGACATTACAAAAAAGACTACAAGGTTAAGCAAAAGATCAACAATTTAAATATAGATGAAGAACTAAAGAAAAGCTTGATCGACATACTGATAAATGAATCTGAATCATCATTAGGAGACGAATATAGTTCACAAGATGAAAAGTTCATAAATCATGTAAGAGAAACCTCCTTTGACTTAGAAAGCGAAGAAGAAATGAAAGAGTGCACAAGATTAGGACCAAAATTGTTTGACTGTTCAAAATGTGTCAAAACAGTTAATGTAATCTCAAGACATCAAGCTTCATCATTAATAGCTACAGTAGAAAAAATGGAAGAATCCCCAGCTAAGCAGGATTTTATTCGGCAAATAAAAGAATTTTTAGAAAATGAGGATAAGCAAAATGAAGAAGTTCAAAAAAATTGATATGAAGGAAGTATTAGATAGGTTTAAAAAACCTCAGAAAGAATAAATCACTTTAATAGACCTTCAACAAGAAATTAAGAATTTAAAAGAAGAAGTGAAACAATTGAAACAAAAGGATATTGAAGTCTAGTTCAAAATGCTAAACTTACAAGGACAAATAATCATGTAAGGACAGTTAGCAAGCTCATCTAAAGAAGAATCTAAGGATAATTCATATATAAATTTGTTAAGCCAAGTACTTGTTCATAAGTGGCATTGTCCAATAGAATTTATAGTTCAAGATGAAAAGTTTAATCTTATAGCACTGATAGATTCAAGAGCATATATGAATTGTATTAAAGAAGGATTAATACCTACTAAATACTATGAGAAAACTAAAGAATCATTAAGTAGTGCTAGTGGATCAAAATTGTTCATCAATTATAAATTAAATAATGCAAAAATCTACAAAGAAAAAGTTTTTTACAAAACATCCTTTTTATTGGTGAGAAACATATATGAACAAGTAATTCTAGGAACTCATTTTCTATCATTACTATATCCTTTCTTTGTAACGAAAAAAAAGGTTTGTAACTACAGCATTTGGAAAAGAAATTTGTTTTGAATTCTTAAAAGCCTCTCAAATAAAAGGATTGGATAATTTATGATTTCGAAAATAAATCTAATTCAAAGAAAAACAAAACAGATCAACATGCTAAGCAAATAAGTTCAATACAAAAGAATAGAAGAATAGACTAAAAAACCTAAGTTCAAGAAACAAAATAAAAATTGTACAGCATAAGTCCTTGAATAAAGTTTATAGTGAATATCCAAATGCTTTCAAATATAAGAAAATATATGTAGTAACCCTACCTTATGAAGAAGGATTTAAAGAGGTCAATATATCAACTAAAGCAAGACCAATTCAAATAAATCAACAATACTTAGAATTATATATAAAAAAAATCCAAGATTATCTTGATAAAAAATTAATTAGGCCAAGTAAATCTCCGTGGAGTTGTGCAGGATTTTATGTTATGAATGCTTTAGAATAGAGAGTGTAACACCCCAAATTTCCAATCTCTTAAACAAGTAATTTTTGATTAAGCTAATGTAATTTTTCTTGTTTAGTAATTTTCTTGCATTGTAAAATTATTTTGTTTATTTTGTCACTTATTTGATCGTTTTGAGTGATTTACTACAGTGTCGGGAAAATAAAAATTTTGGTAGGGAAAACGTTACGTAATTTAATTTTTACCGTTAGGTAATTAATTTACGTAATCTGATTTGATATTTATTCATTTTATAATTTTTGTGATTTTATGGATGATTTTGAAATTTTTTTCCTGTTTGTGGGCCCCGCAAGGGGTATGTGGGCCCAGGTGGCCATATGTGGGCCCAAGTGGGTCCCACAAAGTGAAAAAATTTTCTATGCATAGAAAAATTTGTACTGTTTAGACGGAGACAGGGGATCTTACTAAACCTTAATCCGGAAACAGTTTTTAAAATTTTATTGTATTGTTTTTATATTGTATTTAATTATCGGATGATAAAAATACAGTAAAAAAATATTATTTGTAAGATACAAGAATAAATATTATACTGCGTAGTCAACAAAGAGAGCTTGACTTGATTTATACCCTTGGATGAGAATACTTAGTTTGAATATTAACCATTGATTTAATCAAAGGTTAAGAAACAAACTTAATAAAGAAGCCTTGGATAATAACCATTGATTTAATCAATGGTGTGAGAATAAGCTTAGTTAGGAAGGCTTTGATATCAACCATAGATGTAATCAAAGATGTAGAATTGGTCTTGAAAAATGACAAAGACCATTTATAACCATTGGATTTAGAATTAATCAAGGGTGGAGATTTGGTCTTGTAAAGTAACAAGGACCATTTATGACCATTGGATGTAAATTTAATTAATGGTGAAGATTTAGTCTTAAAAAGTGACAAAGACTAATTATAACCCTTGGATTAAAAGTAAGAAGGAGCAATCTTGACCCTTTATTTTGGAGACACATCCAATGACTAGAATTTAAAGGAGAAAAATCCAATGGCCTAGATTTAGTCTTCTAAAATTAAAAATCTACCTAAATCCTAACCATTGAATTAATCAATGGCTAGAAATGCTTCAAATGGTGGCAAATAATGAAGACAACTTTATTGAATGCATTATGAAGAGAAGGTGATGGTTTTGGAGTGTTTAGAAGACAAAGGAGACAAGCTTTATGTCATTTTTTGTCTTGGTCAAGTTAGACATCATAATGGCTTACTTTTGATTTTTGCACTCAAGAAGAATGCAAGAAGGGGGGCACGGTTTTGGTCTGATTTTGAGAGCTTTGAAGACCATTATTAGCTATCTTGGTCATTATTGATCATTCTTGATCATCTTTGTCTCCTCCAAAAGCAAAAACTCATCAAACTTTTCTCTCCACCTCTCCTCCAAGCAAGTTTTGGCCATGACCATCAAGAACACCCTCCATCACTCAAAAATTTCATCCAACTTGATTTTCTAAACCTAAACACCATTCTAAGAACATCTCTAGTTATGAGTTTTTCCAAAATCATTCATCTTGATCTTCAAATTCAAGCTTCAAGTTTCTATCAAAAATCAAAAATTTCATCTTTGTTCTTCAAAATACACCATTCGGTCATACTACCTAAAATCAACATCCAAGCTCTTTTAATTTCATCCAACCTTAGATCTTGAATCTCCATGATATTCTAAGCAACTTTCATGTTGGAGATTTTCTCTAAATCATTCATCTTCAACCTTGTTCTTCAAGCCAAAGATTGAAGCTTTAATGGTCAAATTTGGTACTCTTCACTTTTCTTTTGATTTTCAAGGTTCTAACCATGATTCTAATCCATGGTTTTCTTATTCAAGTCTTGTATATTAATTATTTGTGTGTTTTATTTTGTATTTGAGAAGCCCTTGGTGGTGAAGGACTTGGAAAAAGAAGCAAATCAAGAACCTTTGGAGGATCTTCAAGAGGTAAGAGGGAGATCCATCTCACCAACCAAGCATGGTGGTGAGAGATGGTATTTTATTTGATGGATGTGGAATCCATGTGAGGATTCATATCCATGGTCATGTAATTAATTTGTGAGTGTTTATGAGCTTTGATTAATTTTCTATGCTTGATATGCTTTGCATGATTTTATAGCTTTGATGATATGCTTGATATGCTATACATGCTTTTATGGCTTTGATGGTATGCTTATATTATTTATGATGAAATATATATGTATATGTCATGACTTGATGGTGGAAAGGAAATTGGTTTTTGGCTCCAATAGCCAAGGAAGAGCTACGATTTTGATGCCCTTGATTAGGGTTTATGTTGAAAAATTTCAAGAACAAAAGAATTGATTTTTGAGTACTTAGAACATGGTGGATTTCAAACAAGACACCTCAAAATAGGTGTTTACAAATTAATATTTTCATGAAAGAATAAAATTGGATTGATTTGAAGAATATGAAAAATAAACAAAGGTCTGTTTTTCAAGAGAACATGAACACAATTTTAGAAGGATTTTTATTGATTTATTTTGTGTACAAAGTTCCTAAGTATTTTTCTAAACATGAGTTCTAAATGAAAATAACAATGTTGATTTTGAGGATTTGCAAAGAAAGTGAAAAAGAATTTGCAAAGAAAGTGAAAAAGGATTTGTAAAGAAAGTAAAAACGAATTTGAACAAATGAGTTTGGTTTTTATGACCATAAGACTTACGGTTTTGAAAACAAAATTTTAATGGTTTTGTTTGTGTAAAATCCTATCAACTTAGAAAGAAAGAATGTTTTCATGATTTCAATAGTCATGCCCACGTTTTTGAAGGTTTGTAATGTCTTGATTTTATGAACAAGTTTCCAAAATGAAACAAAAGAGAATTTCAAAGTAATTTGATACAACAAATTTGGAAAGGGAATCCGAGCGTTTATCACTTGAGAAAATCAAGTTTTTGTAAACGAAAATGTTTTCGAACTTCAATTTATTTTGAAGAAGGTGGTGTTTAAAATTGATTTGGAAAAAAATGAAAAAAATATAATAATTTAACGTCTTCTAACATATGAATCATTCTTTGGGATTTTGGAGAGTGATTTTGTGAAATATATTTTGGAAAGGTTTTCTTAAAAGAGAAAATGTGAAAAATGACATTGGAAACGATATTGAGTTTTTGAAAGTCCAAAATAATATTCGGAATATTGAGGTATATTTTACGTAGTTTTCAAAATGACGTTTGGAATATTAAAGAATGTTTTGCGTATTGGAAAAATAATGAAATTATGGTGAAAAACGTTTTACGTATCTTAAAAACGTGATTTTAAGCTACGCAATTTGAAAAATGTTTAAGTATTCCTACGTGACTTGAAAAATATTTTAATATTTCTACGTGATTTGGTGTATATTTAAATATTTTACGTGATTTGAAATACTATAGAAAATCACAACGTGATTGAACAACAATAGAATATTTTACGTGATTGTGAAAATAACGAAAAATCATTATGTGATTTGAAAAGTGTTTTAAATATTTTGAAAATGAAAGAAATTGATTTACGTGACACGTGACGTAAAAGAAAGATTTTTAAGTTACGTAATTTTGAAACAAAGTGGAAAAATATTATGGAATTTGATAAACGTATATTTTTACGTGTTTAAGAAAAACGTTGAAAAATTAGTACGTGATTTAAAAGTGCAAATGTAAGAAGAGTTGTAAAGCATTTTGAAAACGTAAAAGTGTTACGGTATTGTGAAAATATAACAAAAACGTTTTAGAATTTTGAAAACGTAACAGAAGTGTTACGATATTTGAAAACGTAACAAAAACATTTTTGGAATTGTGAAAACGTAACGGAAATGTTGCGCAATTTTGTAAAAAAACACGGCGAAAGTGTTTTATAACTATGAAAATGTGATAACATGATTTCACTGTTGAAAATACAGTATGATTACTGTTGAAGCTTGTGATTGGTATTATACCTGTGATTGGTAATTGGTGCATTATACATGCATTGGAATGGTCCGATGAGGACTGGATATGGCTGATTGCCTAGGAGAAACACACCTCTTGAGTGGGTGCGATATGCGTAGTGTAGGTCACTGGTTGACCTTGGGGCATCGGGGTGCGGGTTGCCTACAATGGACAAAGTGAGTCGCTTCTCAGAACCGTAGGTTAGACCGACGCGACACACCGATGATCTCGACCGAGACACTATTCTTAATCAAGATCTCGATAAAGATGTCGTGTATATGCTAGATGTGCAAAAATCAAAATGAGGATTATAGCACGTGGTTCGAGGCATGTGGTACCGACATGATTCTTTTCGATCATTTCTCCGACCGAGTTTAGCTCCATGGAGTAGGAAATCGAGTCTTGTGTACATGCATAATCGAACATTTATATCGTGTGATATATTAATTGAGGAATATTGGTTATGACAATTGTTTTGAATACTTGGATGATGATGATGATAATTAGGACATTATCGTAATTGTTGTTTATGATAATTGAATTGATAAATGATTTGATGATGATAGTTGATTAATATTGAATATATTATTGGAAGTTTGATATGATATCCCCGTATGATATTCTTTGCTTGTGTATATCTCGTGCCGACATGTTGGTATTGGCGTAGGTGATCTCACCTCTTTGTTATGTTGTTTTGCTATGTCTCGTATTATTAAAATTATACAAGTAGAAGGAACGAGTTGTCTTAGACATAGCGGGTGACAAATACCTCTACGTTTGGAGACAACATCGAGAATGACCTTGCGACGGTGTTGAAACGGAAAAGATGTTTGAGGACAAGGAACGGACATAGAACAAATGTCCGATGCTTCAAGATGGACATTCGATGGACACTCGAGATTGGGGACAACAATAAGGAGTGGACATTCATGACTCGTTGGGGAGTAGTGTTGACAAGGAGTAGAGTTCTGATGCAACAAGCTGGATACAAGATAAGGAATGAGTATGTTAAGTTTTATCGTTAGTGTTATACCGTGCTATTTAGTAGGACCCGTCATGGGGTTTGCTACTGTTAAAAAAAAAGAAGAAGAGTCTGTTAGTTTTATATTTCCCTTCAAATTGTTAAATATTAATTGGTGTCAATGATTGTATATGAATTAGTTTCAATATATGTCTTTTTCAGTATTACATATAAATTTCAGTAAGTTTATATTTCAACAAGAAAGAAATTTTTTAAACCCACATTTTTAACTCAAACCTTTTATGAAAACATTTTCAGATTATGAGTCAGGAGTCGAAAATGTGATGCCCTAGGGAGGGTGTTACATTAGTTGGTATCAGAGCTTAAGGTTTAAGTGTCAGAGCACGGTTTGAGTCTTTTGGGGTTTGTGGTTAGGTCTGTTTTGCTTGTGTTGTGTTCTCTGTGTGTTTGTTTTCCTTTTGTTTTTTTAAAGGAAAACAAAATAAAATTGTATAAAATGGATATCAGATCCATTTTAGTTTGATTTATTCGTTTCAGAAGAAAGGAAACAAAATAGGTTGTATAAAATGGATATCAGATCCATTTTATTTTGATTCGTTCATCGTTGAAGGAAGGACAACGACTCGTGATAGATGTACGCGTCTGGAAGCGAAAAGCAATGGTGGTGATATGACTGCAACTTTGGAAGTAAAACAAATAGTGGCTGAAGCAATTATACAGCAAACTCAGAAGATTGTTCAACAACAAGAATTGATAGCTGAAGCTAAGATTTTGTTAGAGTTGAATCAATCTCAGAATAAGAGACCCTGTAACGTTGGACCTTTTTGGTTACGAAAAAGGGGAAATTGTAAGGTCAAGCGATTCCAGTAGAAAACATACTTGCAATCTCCAGGAAGCCAACAACAACAACAATCTCGTAGTAGATGTACGTGTGTGGAAGCATAATGTGATATAATAATGTGGTTACAGCTATAGAAACAATGCGAATTTCGAAGTGACAAGTACAAGCAGAACAGAGGAATGACTCAGGGTAGTTATACTTATGTGGAAGTGGAACATGTTACTAGTAATGCAGCTGCAGCAATGCAGGAACTAAGGGGCGTAATGTAGTTGCGGGAGCTATGGGAGCAATGAGAGCAATGTGGAAAGACGTGCACGAACAAAGAACCGTTGTTAAGTGGGAAAACTAGAAATTGAAGTTCAAGATCTGATGGAAGAGAATCAATCTTGAAATATTAGATTTTGTAATTTTGGAACCTGGTATTTTTCTTAGGGATATTGGGAAAGTAATTGATTTCAATGGGAAATGAAATTACGACCATTGAGAAACCAGAACCAGGAAGTGAAGTGGAAAGGGACACTTAATGAAAGATTGGATGTTCAAGGAAACACTTTGTTTTAAGTGTGGAAAGTTTGGACACATTTCCATAAATTGTATTCCATTGAAAATAGAATTTTCTGTTAGTAAAATTTCGGATAGTAGAGAGAATTGAGACGTGGAATGGAACGGGAATGTTCTGAACGGAGGATTTAAACAAGGGAGATTTTGTTATTGGAGCTAATCCTATAGACCATACTGAATATTTCTATGAATAACCTATTCCTTATGGCATATGATTGAGTAGATCAGTTATATGTTAGAGTTATTCGTAATCCTCTGATTTGTTTACTTCTGTTTCTATTCTTAGCCTATCGAGCTACTCAAGTTATTCAAATTATTGTTACGGATCAAATATTTGTGTGAGTTTGATCTATTTATCTCTTTCATAAATAGATGTGATCTTTGAAAATGGATTGGTTATTTTCCAACCATATCCTATGAGATTATCTCAGTAAAATGCTAGTATTCCAGAAAAACTCATATCTGGCAAAATCAAATTCTTGTTGGATATGTCTAGTAACATATCAGATAATTTCGCTACCTTTTCTTTCTGAACCTCCGTAATTTCCTTTCATGTATTGCAATTGTAAGACAGGAAAAGAAAGAAGGAATATATTGCAAGAAAGGATATTCCTATCTATAACCATGTCACAATATCAGAATGGTGCGGTGGAGCGTGGTGGATTCTTCGAAAGTTGAAACTATTTCTTCAAGGAAGAAAAAAAAATCAAAAACAGTAACGAAAATCCATAGTACAGTGATGCGTTATATTAATGCGTTACATTAGTTGGTTACATTAGTTGGTATGCAGACTGTTGGATTAAGAATTAGTTGGTTGAAAGGAGAATTCAGCTAGAGAGACATTTCCTGTTACAAGCAAAATCTAGAATATATATAGTGATACGAGAATAAGAAAATTTTAAGTAAGACATTACATTAGTTGGAAATTATCTAAGAAAAACTATTCTAGGCATGAATGAAGATTGATAACCGCTGTATTGGTATCAGAAATATGGAAACTACTTTCTTTCTGGAGTAACATTTAACATCTTCAGTAACTAAGAATTTGAGATATCCATTTGAACAGGAGAAGTTGAACGTCAAGCAAAAAAAAAGTTTTGTTGGCTAGAATAGTATGTAAAGACGTTAAGGAAGATGCAACATGAAGACTGGAGAAAAGCTAAAAGAGTAATGTTCACATCCTTAGATGTGAAATCACGTTCATCAAATTTCGAGGACGAAATTTCTTTTTAGAGGGGGAGTATTGTAACACCCCAAATTTCCAATCTCTTAAACAGTAATTTTGACAGTTAACAGAATTTTACTGTTTAGTAATTTCTGTGCACTGTAAAATTATTTTGTTTATTCCGTCAGCTTATTTGATCGTTTTGAGTGATTTACTCCGTGTCAGGAAAATAAAAATTTTCGGGCCGGGGAAAACGTTACGTAATTTAATTTTTACCGTTAGGTAATTAATTTACGTAATCTGATTTGATATTTATGCATTTTATAATTTTTGTGATTTTATGGATGATTTTGAAATTTTTTTCCTGTTTGTGGGCCCCGCAAGGGGTATGTGGGCCCAGGTGGCCATATGTGGGCCCAAGTGGGTCCCACAAAGTGAAAAAATTTTCTATGCATAGAAAAATTTGTACTGTTTAGACGGAGACAGGGGATCTTACTAAACCTTAATCAGGAAAAGTTTTTAAAATTTTATTGTACTGTGTTTTATACTGTATTTAATTATCGGATGATAAAAATACAGTAAAAAAATATTATTTGTAAGATACAAGAATAAATATTATACTGCGTAGTCAACAAAGAGAGCTTGACTTGATTTATACCCTTGGATGAGAATACTTAGTTTGAATATTAACCATTGATTTAATCAAAGGTTAAGAAACAAACTTAATAAAAAGCGCTTTGGATAATAACCATTGATTTAATCAATGGTGTGAGAATAAGCTTAGTTAGGAAGGCTTTGATATCAACCATAGATGTAATCAAAGATGTAGAATTGGTCTTGAAAAATGACAAAGACCATTTATAACCATTGGATTTAGAATTAATCAAGGGTGGAGATTTGGTCTTGAAAGTAAAAGGACCATTTATGACCATTGGATGTAAATTTAATTAATGGTGAAGATTTAGTCTTAAAAAGTGACAAAGACTAATTATAACCCTTGGATTAAAAGTAAGAAGGAGCAATCTTGACCCTTTATTTTGGAGACACATCCAATGACTAGAATTTAAAGGAGAAAAATCCAAATGGCCCAGATTTAGTCTTCTAAAATTAAAAATCTACCTAAATCCTAACCATTGAATTAATCAATGGCTAGAAATGCTTCAAATGGTGGCAAATAATGAAGACAACTTTATTGAATGCATTATGAAGAGAAGGTGATGGTTTTGGAGTGTCTGAAGAAAGCGAGACAAGCTTTATGTCATTTTTGCATGTCTTGGTCAAGTTAGACATCATAATGGCTTACTTTTGATTTTTGCACTCAAGAAGAATGCAAGAAGGGGGGCACGGTTTTGGTCTGATTTTGAGAGCTTTGAAGACCATTATTAGCTATCTTGGTCATTATTGATCATTCTTGATCATCTTTGTCTCCTCCAAAAGCAAAAACTCATCAAACTTTTCTCTCCACCTCTCCTCCAAGCAAGTTTTGGCCATGACCATCAAGAACACCCTCCATCACTCAAAAATTTCATCCAACTTGATTTTCTAAACCTAAACACCATTCTAAGAACATCTCTAGTTATGAGTTTTTCCAAAATCATTCATCTTGATCTTCAAATTCAAGCTTCAAGTTTCTATCAAAAATCAAAAATTTCATCTTTGTTCTTCAAAATACACCATTCGGTCATACTACCTAAAATCAACATCCAAGCTCTTTTAATTTCATCCAACCTTAGATCTTGAATCTCCATGATATTCTAAGCAACTTTCATGTTGGAGATTTTCTCTAAATCATTCATCTTCAACCTTGTTCTTCAAGCCAAAGATTGAAGCTTTAATGGTCAAATTTGGTACTCTTCACTTTTCTTTTGATTTTCAAGGTTCTAACCATGATTCTAATCCATGGTTTTCTTATTCAAGTCTTGTATATTAATTATTTGTGTGTTTTATTTTGTATTTGAGAAGCCCTTGGTGGTGAAGGACTTGGAAAAAGAAGCAAATCAAGAACCTTTGGAGGATCTTCAAGAGGTAAGAGAGATCCATCTCACCAACCAAGCATGGTGGTGAGAGATGGTATTTTATTTGATGGATGTGGAATCCATGTGAGGATTCATATCCATGGTCATGTAATTAATTTGTGAGTGTTTATGAGCTTTGATTAATTTTCTATGCTTGATATGCTTTGCATGATTTTATAGCTTTGATGATATGCTTGATATGCTATACATGCTTTTATGGCTTTGATGGTATGCTTATATTATTTATGATGAAATATATATGTATATGTCATGACTTGATGGTAGAAAGGAAATTGGTTTTTGGCTCCAATAGCCAAGGAAGAGCTACGATTTTGATGCCCTTGATTAGGGTTTATGTTGAAAAATTTCAAGAACAAAAGAATTGATTTTTGAGTACTTAGAACATGGTGGATTTCAAACAAGACACCTCAAAATAGGTGTTTACAAATTAATATTTTCATGAAAGAATAAAATTGGATTGATTTGAAGAATATGAAAAATAAACAAAGGGTCTGTTTTTCAAGAGAACATGAACACAATTTTAGAAGGATTTTTATTGATTTATTTTGTGTACAAAGTTCCTAAGTATTTTTCTAAACATGAGTTCTAAATGAAAATAACAATGTTGATTTTGAGGATTTGCAAAGAAAGTGAAAAAGAATTTGCAAAGAAAGTGAAAAAGGATTTGTAAAGAAAGTAAAAACGAATTTGAACAAATGAGTTTGGTTTTTATGACCATAAGACTTACGGTTTTGAAAACAAAATTTTAATGGTTTTGTTTGTGTAAAATCCTATCAACTTAGAAAGAAAGAATGTTTTCATGATTTCAATAGTCATGCCTACGTTTTTGAAGGTTTGTAATGTCTTGATTTTATGAACAAGTTTCCAAAATGAAACAAAAGAGAATTTCAAAGTAATTTGATACAACAAATTTGGAAAAGGAATCCGAAGCGTTTATCACTTGAGAAAATCAAGTTTTTGTAAACGAAAATGTTTTGAACTTCAATTTATTTTGAAGGTGGTGTTTAAAATTGATTTGGAAAAAAATGAAAAAAATATAATAATTTAACGTCTTCTAACATATGAATCATTCTTTGGGATTTTGGAGAGTGATTTTGTGAAATATATTTTGGAAAGGTTTTCTTAAAAGAGAAAATGTGAAAAATGACATTGGAAACGATATTGAGTTTTTGAAAGTCCAAAATAATATTGAATATTGAGGTATATTTTACGTAGTTTTCAAAATGACGTTTGGAATATTAAAGAATGTTTTGCGTATTGGAAAAATAATGAAATTATGGTGAAAAAGCGTTTTACGTATCTTAAAAAGCGTGATTTTAAGTTTACGCAATTTGAAAAATGTTTAAGTATTCCTACGTGACTTGAAAAATATTTTAATATTTCTACGTGATTTGGTGTATATTTAAATATTTTACGTGATTTGAAATACTATAGAAAATCACAACGTGATTGAACAACAATAGAATATTTTACGTGATTGTGAAAATAACGAAAAATCATTATGTGATTTGAAAAGTGTTTTAAATATTTTGAAAATGAAAGAAATTGATTTACGTGACACGTGACGTAAAAGAAAGATTTTTAAGTTACGTAATTTTGAAACAGTGGAAAAATATTATGGAATTTGATAAACGTATATTTTTACGTGTTTAAGAAAAACGTTGAAAAATTAGTACGTGATTTAAAAGTGCAAATGTAAGAGTTGTAAAGATTTTGAAAACGTAACAGAAGTGTTACGGTATTGTGAAAATATAACAAAAACGTTTTAGAATTTTGAAAACGTAACAGAAGTGTTACGATATTTGAAAACGTAACAAAAACATTTTTGGAATTGTGAAAACGTAACGGAAATGTTGCGCAATTTTGTAAAAAAACACGGCGAAAGTGTTTTATAACTATGAAAATGTGATAGCATGATTTCACTATTGAAAATACTGTATGATTACTGTTGAAGCTTGTGATTGGTATTATACTGTGATTGGTAATTGGTGCATTATACATGCATTGGAATGGTCCGATGAGGATTTGGATATGGCTGATTGCCTAGGAAACACACCTCTTGAGTGGGTGCGATATGCGTAGTGTAGGTCACTTTGGTTGACCTTGGGGGCATCGGGGTGCGGGTTGCCTACAATGGAAGTGAGTCGCTCTACCGTAACCGTAGGTTAGACCGACGCGACACACCAATGATCTCGACCGAGACACTATTCTTAATCAAGATCGATAAAGACTGTCGTGTATATGCTAGATGTGCAAAAATCAAAATGAGGATTATAGCACGTGGTCCGAGGCATGTGGTACCGATGATTCTTTTCGATCATTTCTCCGACCGAGTTTAGCTCCATGGAGTAGGAAATCGAGTCTTGTGTACATGCATAATCCGAACATTTATATCGTGTGATATATTAATTGAGGAATATTGGTTATGACAATTGTTTTGAATACTTGGATGATGATGATGATAATTAGGACATTATCGTAATTGTTGTTTATGATAATTGAATTGATAAATGATTTGATGATGATAGTTGATTAATATTGAATATATTATTGGAAGTTTGATATGATATCCCTGTATGATATTCTTTGCTTGTGTTATCTCTGTGCTGACATGTTGGTATTGGCGTAGGTGATCTCACCTCTTTGTTATGTTGTTTTGCTATGTCTGTATTATTAAAATTATACAGTAGAAGGAACGAGTTGTCTTAGACATAGCGGGTGACAAATACCTCTACGTTTGGAGACAACATCAGAGAATGACCTTGCAGACAGTGTTGAAACGGAAAAGATGTTTGAGGACAAGGAACAGACATAGAACAAATGTCTGATGCTTCAAGATGGACATTCCGATGGACACTCTGAGATTGGGGACAACAATAAGGAGTGGACATTCATGACTCGTTGGGGAGTAGTGTTGACAAGGAGTAGAGTTCTGATGCAACAAGCTGGATACAAGATAAGGAATGAGTATGTTAAGTTTTATCGTTAGTGTTATACCGTGCTATTTAGTAGGACCCGTCATGGGGTTTGCTACTGTTAAAAAAAAAGAAGAAGAGTCTGTTAGTTTTATATTTCCCTTCAAATTGTTAAATATTAATTGGTGTCAATGATTGTATATGAATTAGTTTCAATATATGTCTTTTTCAGTATTACATATAAATTTCAGTAAGTTTATATTTCAACAAGAAAGAAATTTTTTAAACCCACATTTTTAACTCAAACCTTTTATGAAAACATTTTCAGATTATGAGTCGGGAGTCGAAAATGTGATGCCCTAGGGAGGGTGTTACAGAGAGAGGTGTCCTAAGATTAGTTATCAATTATAAGCCCTTAAACAAGGTTTTAGGATGGATAAGATATTTGATCCCAAATAAAAAGGACATGGTCAATAGAGTTCATAATGCTACTATTTTTTCAAAATTTGATATGAAATCTAGATACTATCAGATAGAGGTAGCTAAAGAAGATTGGTACAAAATCGCCTTTGTGTTCGCTTTGGACATTATGAATGAAATGTAATGCTCCAAGGATTAAAAAATGTGCCAAGTGAATTCCAAAACATAATGAATAACATATTGAATCCTTATACAAAATCCACCGTAATATATCTGGATGATGTACTAGTCTTCTCTAACTCAATTGATCAGCATTTTAATCAGTTAGAACAATTTTTCAATATTGTTAAAGAAAACGGATTAGTAATCCCAACGAAGAAAATGAAGCTATTCCAAACCAAGACCCTATTTTTAGGGTTTGAAATTCATCAAAGAACAATTGTTCCTATAGACAAGTCAATAGAATTCGTTGATAAGTTTCCAAATGAAATTAAAGATAAGAAGCAACTTCAAATATTTCTAGGATGTGTTAATTATGTAGCAGGTTTTATTCCTAACATTAGGATAATATGTTCACCATTGTTCAAAAGATTGCGAAAGGATCCCGGTCATGGGGTTTTACTATGACTGATGCAGTTAAACGGGTTACGAAAGTGGTCAAAACCATTCCTTGTTTAAGACTCCCTAATCTAGAAGCCTCCTTAGTGATAGAAACAGATGCCTTTGATTTAGGGTATGAGAGAGTACTTGAGTAGATTCTTCCATAGTCATCAAGAGAACAAGTGGTAAGGTATCATTTAAGAACATGGCAACTGGCTCAACAAAAATACAGTATTGTTAAGAAAGAGATTTTATCTATAGTGCTATGTATCACAAAATTTCAAGATGATTTGTTCAATAAATTTTTTTTTGTTAAAAACTGATTGCAAAGTGACCCAAGCGTCATTCAAAAAGATATAAATAACTTGGTTTCCAAACATATATATGCCAGATGGAAACCTTTGTGATCTTGCTTTGGATTTGAAGTTCAACATATTAAGGGAAAGTGTAATAATCTTCCTTATTTTCTAACTATAGAGTTTTTGCCAAAAAAAAAAATGAATCATAGTTCCTCATCAAGATCAACATCTTCTTGATCAAAATCAAATGGTACTAAAATTACCCTAGATTATTATGCAAAGTTCAACACTAAGATCAACATGGGGTCATCTACCCAAAAAAGCGGGTCATCAACCTAAGCAAGATCTTCTATCTTGGCCATTTCTTCTCCCACTCTTGTTCAACAAATAAAACCATTCTCTTCCCAAATATCTTATCAAAATCAATTTAAAGCCCTTACTTATAACAAACTTTGGTAATCACCCCTCTGAAACAAGTTCAAAAATCTAAACAGTTATCTCCTTTACTGATCAACAAGCCAATGACAGAAGAATGCAGGTATATAAGAAAAAATATTATGGAACCTCTATTCATCATAGAACCTAAGTGTTTCTTCCCAACATTAACTCCATAGAAATTGCTCAACATGCTTTACCACCAAATTGACATTTTGTTCCTCATGACTCTCTCAAAAAGAACAGAATCTTTTTTGAGTTAATTCTTCTTGACACTAAATCTATAGAACTCAAGCATTATTATAGCCTCGAGAACCCTGACTACATAGAATTCTCGAAAGTCAAAATTCTTAAAGTCCTCGGTCCTAAATAATGGAATCAAGAGCTCCACACTCCTAAAACTTTCTCAATAAAGTATGATCTTCAAACTTATACTTAATAGGACTATTGGCAGGCATGATATAAGTTCATATACATCAGACCTTATTCACACTTCTGGTTCTTTTGGTTTCAAAAAGATTTGAAAGTTTTTTGGTCATCGTTAGCAGATTGACTGTGTCACAGGACCATATATTGAGATATTTCCTTAATTACCAAAGAAATCCTCCAATTTGTTCAAGGAAAAGATTTTCCATAAGGATAAGATTGCTTCAATTTTTATGCCCAATTGGTGTTAAAAATTTGAAGAAACACATGGTTAACATTGTCAGCAATTTGTTTGGAACTGCACGTGGTGCAGTTCAAAAGTGAATTGTAGAGGATCGGGTTCCCAAGCAAGCCTAATCTCAAAAGATCAAGGATCAACAATTTTTTACAGTATAAGTTACATGCTCATTACACAATTTTATGATTTGAATGTTGATACAAATAGCAAGTTTGGTATCACTTTATCATTGAGGTAAATAATTTAAAATAATTTTATATAAAATTTATTCAAAATTAATTGATGAATTCAGAATAAAAAAATTAATTAAATTGTTCACTCTTATTCTTTATAGGACAATTTTTTCTCGATTCTCTTTTATTTTTTTGGTACAATTACCCAATGTTTGCTTACCAAAATAATAAGCTGACAAAAATAATTTAATGCCAAGTAATCCTAAAGAGCCATGACAATGATCTAAACAGGAAGTTAAGGGTTACAAAAGCACAAAATCAAATCATAAAACAATCTGTTCAAGCCACAAGACCAATCAATATTAAGCTAGTTGAGAAAGTAAATTGACTGCCTAAGCCAAAATATCTTCCCTGTCAGCATGATCCGTTTAAGGAAAAACTTTGCGCAATAATTAAACATAGCTAGAAACATTAGTATATGGGCAATTTCACTGCTGCTGTGACCCTGACGTTGATGTTCCAGTTTCGGTCAGTGCTGCACCAGCCTGTCCAGACCCTGCCTGTGAAGACCCTGGCTGCATAGAATGCTGATAGGGATGATTAGTAGCTGGTGGCTGGGATGGAGCCAATGGAGCATTGTATGGTGGTGGGTACTGCTGATAAGGGGGAACCGGTGGCATATAGCCATATGGAGGATAATACTGATGATGATATTGGCCAGGTGGAGGAGGCATCATTGGATGGGCATAATGTTGCATTTGCTGCTTTTCCAAACTGGGTTTGTTCTCCCCTGACCCAGTAGGTCCCCCAGGAGGACCCTCTTGAGATGGAACAAGAGCACCCATTCTTTGAGGATCCATTGATGGGTAATAGCTTCTTTCCTGTTGAGGAGGTGGATTGTTATAGTAAAGCATTCCTTGGGTTTGGTCCTGGTTCTGCTGCTGTGATATAACTGCCCGAGGCAACAACCCACTATGAGCCACAGATGTCTGCTGCCTTGCTTGATCAGAGCCATCTGACTCAGGTTTCGATGACTGAGGCCTGCCCCACATCAGCTTTAGCCTTAGGCCCTTAATAACCAGTTTGTTGGAGAGTTCCTCTGCTGCCTTTTCTGCACCTTCTCTGGTTGTATAGGATACAAATGCACAAGCCCGTTGGAGAACCATTTTGATGGATTCGATTTCACCATGGGCATAGAAGTGATCCCGCAAATCCTGCTCAGTAACCCTTGCATCAAGTCCACCAACATAAAGAGTTTTAATGCTCTCATCCTCAGGAGCCTCCAGAGAGGTCATCTCTCCTGCCTTGCCAAGTAGCTTCAAAGCCACCGGATCATTCACCCTGCAGGTTTAAAAACATTAACAACAATTTTTTCCAAAGAAAAACGAAGTTAAAAGCATGAAGCAATATTAAAAATGTCACCAACTACAAAAATAAAAATATCACCAGTATCTGTAGTTTCAATGAAATCGAACAGAATTAAAAATCAGAAGGACATAGGTTAATATGAGATTGAAAAAAGAATATTTATTGTATCCATAGTGAATTAGAAAGCTAGAAACAAGAAGGTTATCCTCACAATAAGTTGGATACATGTTTGTTGGCTATTGATAATCTGCTGCATCAATTTTGGTCATGTTGGAGTATTAAAGTTACCATACTATAAAGGCATCTTCCTTCATCCAACAACAACCAAGCCTTTTCTCACTAAGTAGGGTCAGCCACATGGATTAAACAAGCATGTTAACAACAACATGCATCTTCCCTCATCCATGTTAAAAAATTCTCTCTTACTACATGACAAACAAAATGGCACTAAAAGTAGGCAAAATTACAGGCTAAGAACCATACAGGCAAGGTACGCTTTTCATTTCACTAAAAACTGAAAACAATAAAATACATGAGCTTAGCCACATACAGCAGGAAACAAAGAATGAGCCCAACTTGCAAGTAAACAGCCAGTTAGTAACTTAGTAATCAAGAAATTTTCCCCAATTTGGATCCTCAAATGTTAATGCCAAATAATGGTCAAATGGTAAAAGAATCCATTGATCCGTATAGTTGACCCCAACTAGTGAGATAAGGCTCGACTGTTGTTGTTTGAGACACAGCTCCTACAAGCATAACTATTGCATGACTTTGCAGGAAAAACAAACTGAACTTCTTATCATGGTTACACAGCAGGTCATCATCATGCAGAACAATCACAAAAGGACTAAGTGAATAACTAATAAACCAACATCTATCTCCATCACAAAAATGAAAAATGCTTGAGTTGCTGCTAAGTGCCAAGGACATTACATAACAAAACTAAATTGGAAGAAAAAGAGCAATTGTAAGAGAGACCAGGTAAGAAAAACCTATAACCAAATCAGGACATCATTAACAACAGTACATACCCATAATAACGATCTTTAATATTTTGTTGAGACAACTCCCCAGTTACCGGCATCTCATGCCTATAAGGGCACTCAGCTCCTCTAGTACACTCACCCCTTATGTAGAAACTGCAAATATGTGCCCGGTTTCTTTTGTAATATGGTGTTGTCCTTTGAAGCTTCAGGATAGTATCATTTGGGCGTGCTTTACCATAAGAGGATTCATAATCTATACCAGCTCTAGCCTGCACGATGCTTACATTCTTAGTAAAAAGATCATCATGAAGTAATGACCAAAGCCAACTGAGTCAAATAGTACAGAAATTTAAAAACACAATTAAATTGATTAAAAACAGCACTGCATAAATTTGAAATTTTAATAGCCAATGTCAAACGAGAATGTGAAAAACAGAGTTCCATGGTTGAGGAATTCTGCAAGTAAGAAAGCAAAATAACTTTATTTTGCTTCAATTAGTTATGGCTCTTTGCAAGAAAATGTACTGAAGCAGTTATAGGTAATAAAAATAACACCAAAATATTACAAAACCATGCAAATCACAACAAATGAGAATTCACTCATAACGACTTATGGATTGAACTTAAACTCATTACTAATAAGTGTGTATCTATATATCATGAAAAGGATTACACAAGGTAGATTACTTCAGGTGGAAACTATGCAAAACTGGAATCAAAACATACCAAAACAGAGCATCAAAAAGGTCAGAGTTGAACATATATGTTAGTTTAGTTAATCCGATAAAAGGAGGTAGCTGAGAGGTTTGTGCATTACACAGATGAGCACATCCAGATTATGAGTAAGTTCAAGGATCAAGCCAAGTTATCAGGAGATGCTCATTTATTATAAAAAACAAGTAGAGGGTCATTGAATTGCAGGAAGGTAGTAAGAATATAAAAAGTTATAGGGGGGGGGTCATGCGTTCTAAATTATTATTCATGAGTTAGTTCAATTAAAAACAAAACAATCTTCAATAATTTTTTTCTCAACATAACCCTCATCAATAACCAGTTTGAGCAAAGAAAAAGAGTTTCTTTTCATCTAATATTTATGATTAACCAAAAAAGTGAAGATAAACAACAAAAACCAAGACAAAGGGACAGGTGAATGTTGGGGGTGCCCTGGGTCCTTGGACCAATTTTTGATAACTAGCTTTAATGGTTGTGGTAGAAGCAAAGAGGCTAAATATTTATGGCAATGAGCAATCTACATCAAAGAAGAGAAAGTGGCTCAATCATCCGCCAAAGCAGAATATGTTGCAGCAGCAAGTGCTAGTAGTCAAACAATATGATTAAAGAAATATCTGATGACACAGGAGAACAACAGGATGATCCAATTGAAATCCCATGTGACAGAAAATCGGTTATTGCAATTGCCAACAATCCAGTGCATCACAATAGGACCAAGCACATCACCAACAAGGATCACTTCATACGCAAGTTGATAGCTGAGAGAAAAAGTGAAGCTCAAGTATTACAGCATGGAAGAAAACTAGTTGATACTTTCAAAAAGGCATTACCAAGACCAAGGTTTGAGAAGTGACAAAGGATGCAAGAAGAAGTCACAGGAAAGTGCACGTAGGAGGAGTTAAGGAGTATTATGATATCAACCTACTTTGAAGTCAATAACAATATGTAATGACTGCACTTTGTCGCAAAATTTTGTGGCAGTGTGCAGTTTCTGCAGTTCTATGTGTATTTGGTTGGAGCGAAATGGCCACATTTTTAAGGGCCTTTTTTTTTCCCCTTGGTTGAATTTTGGGACAACTATGTTTATGCCTTCTCTTTGGTGTTCTGCTAATGGCTGTTTCATGGGAGTTACCATTACCAACATGCAGAGAGAGAGAGAGAGAGAGAGACTGGGCAGCCTTGTTGCATTCCTGATTGTTTCTTTTTGCTTGTTATCCTTGCCTTTTTTTTTTTGTTTCAGAGAATGTCTTATCCTTCCCCCTAGTTGTACTTCCCCTCTTTTCTTTAATTCCCTCTAATAAAACATTTTTTAATTAAAAAAAATGCAGCATATGAAATCTGCATGCACGTCAGGATGTTCATAATTTGTATGCACCAATTTTACTAAAAAATAATGCTTCACCATGATGGATTTTAAGATATGAGACAATTCAAACAATTGTGGTTCAAGCAATAAAAATTCAGCAACTACAGTACATAGGTGACACTCATCATAGTAGCAAAAGTAGATCTATCAGACAGATGCAAATATCCTGCATATTGCAAAGGCATGTGTATCCTTTAATGCAAAAATGAAATATGAGATATTTGATTAGTCAGAGCACACGTTATATGCAAATGGAAATAATAATCATAACCTTAGGAGCAAACAATTTGCATCTTGTAAACGATTACAACTGCAAAACACCAATATTTTCCCCATCTTTAATTATGTTCAACTACCATCAACTATAAGTATGCTTTATCATAAGAAAACATACCCTGCGATCATGCTCTTCAGCAAAATACTCCCTATTAACATCACTCTTAGGAATGGCATCATTGGAATTGATACTGAGAGCTGTGTCGCGGACTTGAACTGGTAGTCCATATTCAAGATCCAGAAGGCACACTTGACAAACGTTTTTCAATTTACTACATGTCTGGCAGATCTCTGTTTTCTTATATCTTGCATCTCGACCAGGTCTCCATCTAAAAACAGTAAATGGTCGTGTACAAATCTTGCACTCCTTGTCATACTCTGCTTTTGTCTGCATCCAAAGACACACATAACAAAGCAATTAAACAAACAATTGGATTTCACTATCTCATCTCTGACGAAACATGCTGAAATCTGAAATTATTAACTGCATATTTATGGACTCCCTAAACACTGTTTTTTACAGTGTTATAGTAAATCATGATATAATGGAAGTCTCAACATTAACAACTCTGTGGAGGAGAAACTTCATGTTCCATACTTCCTTAATAAAATAATTGAAATAATAACTTAGCTTCAAATTACCAAACAATGTTAAGAGCCACAACAAAACTTAATTTTATTTCCTAGGGTCTCCAATTCTATTTAAACTGATTCAGAGTTCCAAGTTCAGACAGTTCAAAACAAAACCATTGACTTGCCTTAATAAGAATGAAGCTTCAAACTCAACACTTGTATTGGAAATTTATCATGTCATGCATCCTCAAGGTAACACACCAGCAAAATGCAAACTATAACAAATGGAAAATGTATTTTTCACAGTTGGTTATGTAATGAGGTCCCTGGTCAAACAGTTTGAACAGAAGCTGCTAGACACACCAATAGTAGACATTACACAAAGCTAAAAGTTGGATAAAACAAAATTCACTCGAGATTAAACCTAATTGGCCTTCAACCTTCAATTTATCAGGAAACTCACAAAAAACAAAAAAAAAAAGTCCTTTTTTTCACTATCACCTTCAAAATCATTACCCATTCACCTTGCTGCAACCAAATAACCCTTTCGATTTCACAAAACATAATAGAAACTTTCAAAAGAGGAGTCACTCCAAAACAAAATAAAAAACCAACATCTCAACATCATTCAAACGCAACGAAACACGAAAAAACGCAAGTGGGTCCGAGGAAAAAAACACAAACCATTCGAACATACGGGCTGTCGCCGAGGCAGGATTCGCAGATGATGGGGAAGTCGGAGCGCTCCCAACCGTCGGCTTCGTGGTCCCTCAGCAACCTATGCGCCATGGTCGATTGATTGAAAGGTACCTCGTTTGGAGTTTAGGGTTTGGGGGTTTTGTGTCTCTGTTTGGTTCAACAATTACAAGCTCTTCCCCTTGTAAAGGGTTTCAGCTGAAGGAAGAAAACAAAAAAAGAAGAGCGAGAGACTGTTGTTTAGCACGAAATCGAAATGAAAATGGAAATCTATGGTTGGGTTTTGGTGCTATCCATTGCAAATCGCAAATGGGAAGATAAAGTGACGGGTCGGATCAGGGCTCCGTCCATTTCTAAATCTATTAAAATAGCCTATGATATATGATTCGGGTAACATGTATTATAAATAAAGTGCAAGTAGGTCCCATTCACATTTCTTTTTTTCTCATGGGAAGCTTCTAGGCTCTCATTCTTAGCTAGGGTTCACATGTCGGTTGGTTCAGGTCTAAGAAAAAAAAATGTTCAAATTAATTAATTAAAGTTAGATTGGTTTGGGTCAATTTTTTTTTAAAAAAATTCGAGATAACCTAAACCAAATCAGCTCAATTATTATTGGGTTAGTTTGAGTCGAATAATCGGGTTGTTAAATAATAGAATATTAAATAGAGAAGAGGGTTGGAATCGAGAACTGTAACACCCTTATGGGGATGTCACATTTATAAATAAAATAAAATAAAGATAAATAAAATTCTACCCAAGTTGTAAAACATTTATTACATAGTAATACGGGTTGTAAAATTTTTTCGGTTAAACAGAATATTACGAAATAAAATAACATGGAATATAAAATAAACAAACTGTCATCACACATAATATACATATATTTTAGTTTCAAGTAGTACAAATAATTTACAGCTACAAATATTTAAACCAAAACAGTAAACAAAGCAGTAAGAAGTCTATATATACAAAATGTAGACGCGCCCAAGTACGCATCACAGAACTCTAACCCTCTGAAAGATCACTCTCGGATGAAACTTCAGGTGATAAGTATTCAGGATGCCTCGACCCTCTACGGACCCTAGTCCGTGCTGTTGACACGCTGCTAATCTCACTAGGCGCATCAAACATACCACCCCAGTGACGCCTAAGAGATAGCGGTAACTCTACATGTAAATACAACATAGTAGAAAAGATAAGCACTCCATCAAACTCTATACGTATGGTCACAGTCAGACGCCCTACATACGTAACTGAATCTCTGTCCTCTCGCAATCGCCAGGCTTCCGAGCCTCCCTGAAAATCCAACCTCACGAAACCAAAGAATCCTGGTAGCGTCATACTCATACAATTAATCCAATGGGTATGGATGATCGGATGGTTCTTAGTCGTCGAACTGATCCTCGGCTTGCTACTGTTGCTCTTCCTCCTCGGGATATATAAAATCAAGAGGTTGTTCCTCTTCCTCAAACTCTTCTTTTAAAACAAAATTTAAAATACAAAAAATAATACATACAAAGAGGTAAGACAATCTATATCACCACAAACATGGTAAATAAGAAAATGACAATACAACAGATATAGCAATTCATACAATATAACATACCATAACAGCATAAATAATAGTATAAAGTAACACAGAAATTAAGTGTAACAGCATCACATAATGTCACAGATAAAATGGTACAGATAATAATATTATAATGCACAACACATAAATCATATGTAATGCGACTCAACTCTACTCCATGGAGCTACAACCACAAACATCAGAGAGAATGACCTACAAGTCCTATTAGTACCTTAGGCTGCCCAACCAACTATTGCACTGTCTCACATTGTGTCTATAGCCCACTGTCCAAAACATCGTGGTGTAGTACATAGTCCAAACATCGTGTAACTACAGGCATTGTACTAGCATAGTTCTTACAAGATCTTGATTAAGTATAGTGCGTGTCGAGATCACTAGTATGTAGCCAGTTACCACGACTCAGAGGAGCGACCAACTGTCCACATGTGGAATAATCCGCACACTAATACCTCCAAGTTCATAAAGAAATAAACCACACTACGCTTATCACATCAACAACACGATGTAATTCATCTCGTCAATTAATCGCCAATTCCACAATGAATCGACTTGACTCTAAAAATATGAACAGAACTATAATTACCAAAACACCCTTCAAATCTCAAATAATTACTAAAACACCCTCAAACACCAAATGCAGTACGTCCCACTTGACAGTACTGTTTCTCAATCTGTCCAGGTCCACCACTTTGGCCCGACAGTAAAACTTACTGTTTTTGTCAATCGCGTAGAAATTTTATCGCGTTTTCACAATTTTTATTTTTTTTTCAAAAGTTTTTAAATCGCGTAAATATATTTTACTGTTTTAAAAAATGCATACTGTTTTTAGATCGTTTTCTCAATCGCGTAAGATTTTTAAATCATTTTTTTGTCCGAATTCCTTAAAAATTATTTTTAAATAAACAGAAATAATATTTAATACGTTTGAGTTACGTAGAATATTTTTCATACCGTATACAATACACTGGATATCTTTTCTATCTTATTTGTTTGTTTTTAACAAAAATTGACAGTATTTTGCTTTGAAAATCTATAACAATGGTTTTCTAAATTTTTTTGTTAAAATTTCTTTTGATTATATTACAACCATCTAATTATACTTTTGAAAACTACTAACGGGCTTCAAAACATAAAGTGAGGTTTACGTTAGAAATTTTACAAAAGCTACTGTATTATCTCCTAAACATTAAAATCATTAGTTTTAGCTTTTTAAACTTAATCCAATCACTTTTATTCCTTAAAACTCATGGTACTAAAAATCTTTTTGACATTATTACTTAACCTTGATTGAAAACAATTTTAGAAACTAAAAACACTTAACTTTGGCATGTTGGCCGAAATCCATTAACTTGTCATTTGATCTATAGATTTGTTTTTCTTGCTCTAAATCAATTTGTATCTTGTCAATTTACCTAAGTTAATTAAATCACTCTTTTAGAAAATGGTTGAGAACATTTTGGTTCCCATTTTGTGTTGAGGCCGTGAGCCTTGGATTTGTGCTCTTTGGAACACACATGCAAACCTTGCCTATTATTCACATCCTACTAATTATTCATGCATTTCTAACATATACAATATATTCAAAGCTTGTAGACATGCATATCAATACAAATCACAATTAAGAAAGCTATTACAACAAACACACAAATGAATCCTTATGGATTCTACAATCACAAACACTTCTATTTTCTTATCACCATCCAAGGATGATAAGATTCAAGTCTTCCTCTTACCTTAAGTGAAGCTAAAATCTCTTTCACTCCTTTCTAATGGTTTCGGGTTCACCTCTAAGAAAACCTAAAAATCTTAAACAAAAATTTAAAGAGTTAAAACTATAAGAGAAAACTATATACCATGGATCAATCATGGCTTATAACCTTAGAAAAAGAAGTTAGAAATGAAAAACAAGGATTTTCACCTTCTAGGTAGAATCTCCCAAGTAGTTTTTCAAGCTCAAGATGATGGATTTTGCAAGAACTCTCAACTAGAGATGTTCTTAGAATTGTGTTTAGGTTTAGAAAAGTAGGTTAGAAGAAATTTTTGATGGATGAATCATTCAGAATTGGGTTTAGTAAGATCCCCCAGCTCCGAATAATTAAAATAAGATTTCCCCGGCCAGAAAATTATTATTTTCCTGTTCCGGAGCAAATCACACAAAAAGTTCAAATAAAATCACAGACAGTAAAATAAAACACTGTATCATACAGAAAAATAACAAATAGTACAATTCGGGACACAACGATCATTTATCCTAAAGTTTGGGGTGTTACAAGAACTACCACAAAGAGAATGTTGGAAAATTCAGTTTGAGATTAATTTAAAAATTCTGGGAAAAAAATTCAATAATTGAAGCAAACACCATGCAATATCAGTTGTTTTGTCAAATCTATTGAAGTGAATATTGTAACGCCCCTTTTTGGAGAGGGAACGTCATATTATTAAACATAATGAAAATGCGGAAAATGAAATTTTTCTAAATTAAGACCCGGTTCATTAGATTTAAAGTTAACTTGTTCGATGCTTTAATACGTGAGTAAAACGGCAGTATACTTTTTTTTTAACAATAAAACCAAGTGACGAAACTTGAACAACAGTAAAGAGTAAGACAGGAAACCAAACTCACATCTGAATAATACGCATATATATATATATATATATATATATATATATATATATATATATATATATATATATTGAATATCAACTATACTTTAGATACAAGCCTGGAAATTTCCAAAAAAAAAAGCAAAACTATACCTGCCTATGGATTTTACATACACATCCACCAGAATATCAAAATGTACAGCCCACCAAAAGTAATACATCAGGCCCCCAAAATAAAATACTGGCAGCCATCAGCAGCTACTAGTAAAATCAGTCTCTCAGAGGAGGAGGGATCGTATCAGGGTCCTCAGTGGGGTACTCATCGTCTGAGGAAACCTTCATCGGAACCACAGAGGCACGGGCAGGAGCCTAAGCGGTGGAATCAAACGAATCCTCCTGAGGGGTGTAGTAACGATCACCCCACATCTCACGTATGGGCAAGTAGAACTCTAGTCGCAGGCTGACATAGCAGGTAAAAACAGGCGTCTCATGACGTCTCTAGGCTAGAGAAATCGACGCGTCCCCCAAATAGACGCAGCGATCGGAACTCAAGTTGATATATGCCAACACTCCGGCCCTCCAAGGAAGGTCAGACGCACATCGCCTAGAAATTCGTGCATGCGTGCCTCCATTGTCTCCAGTAGATGCTAGTCTTGATCAGGCCAAAAGCCAGGAAAATCGAGATCTTCCGCCTCCTTACCGTCGTCTTCGATCAATACAGTATACACACAGGCAGCAAATAATAGAAATACAGGAAAGAGGTAAGACATCATACTATCATTACCAATTATAGCAGCTAGAAACAAAACGGCGCAACGTGCCCAGGTAGCAGTTCAGAAACAACATATCCAAGTAATAAGCAGTAAATTCAATAGTAAGCAGATAAACCGTTCCAGGCAGTCATTTATTGCAACATTAAACAAACAGTTCAAATTCACAAAGCAGTAATTATCAGATGATTTCATATTCCATAATGCATGTACACACAGTACTCAGATTCCTACTCCATGGAGCTAGACACAAACAGCCGGAGAGAAAGATCAGGAGACATGTCTGTAACTCGGCTGCCGCGGAAAATCAATAATTCTCACGTGCACATCCAGGCATTATACAGACATTCCATGCTCAATCACAATATAGGACAGTGTCTCGGTCTGGATCGTCGGTGCGTTTGCATCGGTTTGCCCCACGGGTAGGAGAGCTACCAACTACCCATTATGAGGGACCCGCACCCCGACACCCCCTAGGTCATAACATGACCTACACTAGTCTACTCGCACCCGCACTAAGGTGTGTTCAATCTCCTAGGCAACTTAGCCTTATAACAGTCCATAGG
Organism: Ormosia emarginata; assembly: GCA_029884605.1. NCBI lineage: Eukaryota > Viridiplantae > Streptophyta > Magnoliopsida > Fabales > Fabaceae > Ormosia > Ormosia emarginata. Next base: position 6,900,821 of record JAQQTP010000040.1, read on the forward strand.
ACATTCACAATGCATAAGACTCTATGCATGAACATGTATGATTCACAATTTCATACAATTCCATAATATGCCACAATTGGCCAAGATAAGCATCAACACATAAATGGTCACTCACATAGACCCATAATGTCATAATATTGAAATCAATTACGGTAATACCTTTCTAAGGTCCATTATGCATTCTTATTCAAGATTTACCAATCATACAAGAATTCGACACTAAGTAAATTTTCATAATTAATTGAATTTTCTAAAGTAATTTATTCTCATACACTTAGAATGATTATTCTAAGATCTCAAATCTCACACTCTCTTGTTCTTACTCTTATAAAATTTTCTCAAGTTTCATGACAAGTTCCTTCCTTAGTCCTTTAAAATTTATGAATCTCCAATTGTATTTAATTCTTCCAAATTTGCTACCTTACTAATTTATTGCCTATGTTCCAATCACTTAATTTTCTAAATTCCAAGATCACCAAAAATTACATAATTAAGTCCTAAATAGCCCTAGAGGCTGTGGCCTCCCTAGTGGATTCAATTCTCAATTCTTCCATTCCATTGATTTTATATTACACACTTGATTAATTTAGTCATTCACTTGTTAAAATTTGTTCACCAAGAACACATCAATTTTCACCTCAAAACCGTGGCCACCCAAGAGCCCTTCCAAATTCATTTTCTTCCATTTCAAGCCATCCAATCCAATCCAACATATCAATATACACAATAAATCAAATCAAGGTCATGAACTCCATAAAATCAACATGTAAGCATTTAATTTAGCAAATCAAAGAATAACCCTCATTAGGGTTTTTCCACAAACAACACAACCAAGGTTCGTAGAAGCTAATAGAGGTTGAGGAGGAGTGTCTTCCTCTTACCTAAGTGTAGAAATCAAGAAGAACCACCAAGAAACTCCTTGCAAATTCGGATTGGGTGCCACCAAAACCCTAGAAATTTCAACTTGGTTAAAACAACACCAATGCCTGAAAAATAAAGCATGGATGGTCACCAAGAGGACCATGAACACGAAAATGAAGAAAGGGAAGGAAGAGTCAAAAATCTTACCCAATAACTCAAAGCTTGAAGCTTGAAGACTATGGTGAAAATGGTGGAATTTCAAGATGCTCCAAGCAAGAGAAGTGTTTAGGAGGTGGAGAGGATTAAGAAAATGTGGTTGGTTAGAGTTTTTGTGATGGATGAGTGGGGAGGAAGAGGGCTGGTCGTAGCTCTAGAGAGAAAGAGGAGAAGAAGAGAGAGAAGTGCTTTAGGTTAAAATGAATTTTGGGTGGTAAAATGAATTAATGAAAGCAAACAAATTTCCTTCCCCTTTGTTTTGGGCTGCTGTCGAGTTTGAGGAGAGAGGGAGGAGACAGTTTTTGGCTTCCCTTGGAAGCTAAGGGCCATTTGGTCATTATTTGGTCAAAGCTTCTCAAAGAAGCTTTGATTATTTTACATTAAATTTAAATTAAAGTGAATTGATTAGACATAAAGTAGATTACATTAGGATAATGTGATAGGATTTTTATTACATGCTATTATCCAATGGATAATAGTTACAGTTGACAGAAGTCAGTATTTAATTAATCTGATAGATAAATTTCGCGCAATATTATTTTATTTTATCTGTTAAAATTTCTCAAAAGACGTGAAACCTCATAAACTGTGTCCAGCCTCAGGTTTAGTAAGATCCCCCGTCGACGTGTCCATAGTTCTAGGTTCACAGAGAAAACATCGCGTTTCTCCAGTTCCGTTCAGTGCGCACGCAAAATGAGAAATATATTAAAATATTTGACGTTTCCGAAAAAATCCCAAAAAATTCTCAAAAATTGCAAATATTGTAAAACAACTATTTGTCTAATCATTTCCTAATTTTTGAAATATTACAGTTGTTTTCCCGACTCTACTCAATATGCACATAAAACGAGGAATATATTAAAATATTCGTCGTCTCTGAAAAATTCCGAAAGAATTCACATAAATGACAAATATTAGGAAATGACTATTTGTGGTAAAATAACTAATTTCCGGAGCGTTACACTGACCTCAGCAATTCTTAGCTCAGTGTGCACACAAAATGAGAAATATATTAAAATATTTGTCATTTCCGAAAAATTCCAGGAAAATTCCTAAAAATCCAGAATATTACAAAATGATTATTTATAATTAAAAGATACTTTTCGGGGTGTTACAAATATAGTAATAGAACTAATCAATATGAATTAAGAGCACTTTAGGGAGATCTAGTATACTGACGGATTATGTAAAACGTGCCTTGTCTAGTGCTTCGACCAAAAAAGTCTCAGCTACGTCTAAGTTGCTCATATGCACGCAACAAACAACCTTCCCATTCAAGAGCAAACTGGTGGTATGATACCTCTCACTCTCAGATAAATCCTGGAAGATGAGATACGCCTCCTGGATCTTCGACCCACCCTGAGATCCAACAGCAACAAACAACATCAAATTCATCTATCTCCCTTCTTCACCCATGAAAATAGAAAGAAAAAAAACATAATTTTTGTATACCACAGCCAAATCGCCACCCCTACTAGCCAAGAACGAACCCGGAGCGACGAGGCAGCCAATCAAACTTGTATCTCACCACACATGGCCACCACTAGCTGCGAGACCCAGAAACGCCGCATCAGTGTCGCCCACACCTAGATCTGCCTCAAACCTATGCTGGCAGGACTAGATCTGTAAGCCACTGTCGCAGGTCCGTCGTGTTTCCAAGTGGCCTCAAACTCAAGAGGGGGTGAATTAAGTTTATAAAATATTTTTGTAAATCTTTCGCAAAACACTTGTAGACCAATTTTCATTAAAGCAATTGTTTAATTGAAGTGAATAAATAAATGAGATTGAATAAATCACTCACAGATAAACAAGCCAAGATAGAAAGTATTCAAGCAAAGCTAGATATCAAACTCAACTCAAGCATATATAATTAAAGTACAAAGTAAAGAGATAGAGTTGAGAGAATCAAACACAAGGATTTATCCTGGTTCAGCCACCCTTTGTGACCTACGTCCAGTCCTCAAGTTAATCAATCGAGATTTTCCACTAAACTTTAAGTTTGAACGGGTGCTTGAAAACCTTTACAGATTGGAGCACTCAACAACACCTTGGGATACTTCACCTTTGTACTTTGAGCTTCAAAACAGGGATACCTCACCCTTTACAACATTTGAGGGATACCTCTCCCTCTTTACACCTTTAAAGGATACCTTACCTTCTTTTCAATAAGGGATACCTTTGTGCTTTGAGCCTCAAAACAGGGATATCTCACCCTTTACAACCTTCGAGGGATACCTCACCCTCTTTACACCTTTGAAGGATACCTCACATTCTTTACAACGAGGGATACCTTACCCTTTTTCACTAGAGGGATACTTCTTTTCACACTTTGAAGTTCAAAACAGAGTATGATAGAAGATAAGAGAGAAAACTCATATTTGATAATCAAGAAACTTGTTCAGATAGTTTTCCAACTTTTCTTTGATGCTCAAACATTTTCATTTATAGCCCAAAACACTTTAGAGTCGTTGGAGGTGGTTGGGTTCATTAAATAATCCAAAAGAGACATTGAAAATCTGTTTCTGCTACCCAGATAACCGGTTAGGGAGAAGTCCTAATCAGTTAGAGGCTTTTGAAAAATAATTCTATCGCCTCTATTTCTCATAATAACTAGTTAGCCAAATGTCCTAATCGGTTAGGACTCTTTTTAACTTGAGTTCACATTTCTTTTTAAAACACAATAACCAATTAGGCAAAACACCTAATCGGTTAGGCCCTCACAAAATTCAATTCCTGTGACTTTTTAAAAGCACACTAACTAATTAGGCACACACCCTAATCGGTTAGGCTATTTTAGAAATAGCCTCTGAGTTATCAAATAACCAATTAGGAAAACATCCTAATCGGTTAGGCCTTTCAAGAATTAAAGAGACAACGTTCTAGACTTGTCAAATAACTAATTAGGGAGTTGTCCTAATTGGTTAGGAGTCTTAAAAAAATATGAAAACGCTCCTGACATGGTGAATAATCGGTTATGGGAAATCCATAATTGGTTATTGCACTCTAGTTTTGAAAATTGAATTTAAATGGTCATAACTTCTTTGTTTCTTATCCGTTTAAAACAAATGACCACTCATTGGAAAGATCTTTGAGTCTATTTTCATATGAACAAGTTTCAAATCAAAACTCAAAATATTTTGAAAAATATAATCAAAAGAGTAATCAAATGTCAGTTTTGCAAAACACAAACTTGGTTATTTTTCATAGATTTGAACTACCACCATGATTAGCTTTTTAAAACTTGTTTGTTGGGCATTTTGGCATGTGAAAAACCATTTGTAAATATTTGAAAACATATTTGAGCTTAATGTGATATTTTTTAGCTTTACACAAGATCTAAACCCTATATGTTAATCTTGAAGAACCTTGGGACTTGATCTTTGCATCACCATTTCTTTCTTGTTTGTTATCATCAAAACCATTGCTATTGCTAATCACATTCTCCCTCTTTTTGATGATGACAAACAACTATTAAGAAAAGGTTAGTTTAAATAAAATTGGAATTCACAAAAGGTGTTAGAGACTTACTCTCCCTCTATTTTTCAAGAGGTGATAATATCAGAGATGCACATCTCCCCTTTAGTTTTGGAATCCCAAGACCATTGAATATGCACCTTGTTATTTACCTTTTCTTAATGACACATAAACTTCTCCCCTTTTTGTCATGATAAAAAAGATATGCAATATATAGATTTTGACAAAGAGAGAAGTATCATAAAACCATTGCTAAACAATAAATATTCAATAAGGAATTCAGCAACAGGACAAGAAATTCAGCATGATATTCATTTGAATAAGATAGTTATTGCAAAAATATCCATTTCAACAAGACATCCAAAGCAAGACCAACATATATACTAAGTACTGAAATGAGTCAAGCAAGATAAGACAATAAACATCATATTTAAAAGATAAATCTCCAATGGTTAGATCTAAAACATAATGATATTGCTAAAGTAAAAACAAATTTACTCAATGAGGTGATATTTTGGAAGAAAAAGAGAGTTTTAATCAGTAGGAATTGATAGATTTTGGTGGAAAATGGATTTGAGTGGTGGATTTTGGTTGGATTTGAGGTGAGTGAAGTGTTTGAGGGAGTGGGTGTGAGAGGAAGAAGATGATCATGGAGTTTTGGGTTCGTGAATGGTGAGGGAAGGTCACATTTTTGTTGTTTTAGTGAGCATAATAATTGGTTATACCATTGTGGTAACTGATTATTTTTGTGAGGAATCAAGATGGTCACCACGGGTTTGAGCAATAACAAATTAGAGATGTGAGCAAATCGATTAGCTCATGTGAAATCAGAAAAATGAGCTCCGTGTAAGCTCAAATAATCGATTGAAGCATAATAATAACCGGTTAGGATGAAGGGAAATGAAATCTCAAGCTCACATGTTGCCTCAATAACCGATTAGGACTTGCTCCTAATTGGTTATTTTCGTGGTCCATGGAGAAAAATAACCTTTGTTTGCCTCAATAACAGGTTAGGGAAAGCTCCTAACAGGTTATTTTGCTTGGCGGAGAGCACTTCAATGTGACATAACAGTTCCAAAGACCCAATAACAGGTTATTTTCTTCTTCTAACTGGTTATTTCACTTCCAAAACCAGAAATTCTTTAGAAATTCAACCTTTAAAAATGCAACCACATGTCATCTTTGATAATCATCTTGACTTTGCTTCCATTACATCAACTCTAAATACCATAAATGTAGCTCAAAACATATCTTATCCTTTTCAAAGTTTCTAGAAACCAATTGTGTGAAGGTCTTAATTGGTTATTTGTTAGAGGAAAAGCATCAACAACCACTAACTTTGTGAATAACAAGTTAGGTACTTCTTCTAACCAGTTATTTGGCTTGACAGAATATAAGATCACATTTCCAAGAGCCAATAATTGGTTCTTTGCTTTCCATAATAGATTATATCTTTATTAGAACCAGAAGAATCTTCAAGAATTCAACCTTTAGAACACAAACTCATTTTATCATGAGGATGATCTTAGCTTGGTTTCACTTTCATCTCTTCTAAACACCATGAATGCAATCCAAAAACTGATTTTTCTTCTTCAAAAGTACTTGAAGTCAATTTCTTCAACAAGAGCTTGAGATTGGGAATTTGGGGGACTTAAGCATGGATCAAGCATCTGTAAAACAAACTTGGGGGAACCTCCGATACTCAAGTTAGTATTGGATTAAAAAATGATTAAAACAAGAAAACTATGCGTGGAGTTCAATAATGCAGCAAAGTATCAAATTATGCTACAAAGTGACAAGTTATGCGTCAGAATGACATATCATGCAGTAAATGATAGATTATGCAACTAAATATCACATTATGCAATAACATGACAAATTATGCAACAAAGTCATGAATTATGTAGTAAAATATCATCTTGTGCAGCAATATTCCAGATTGTGCAACAAAATATCACATTATGACAAGTTATGTAGCAAAATTATGATTTTTATCAAGAGTTAGATGCATGATTGATCCAAAATGCTAAGTTCAAAGATGTTTTCATCAAATATGCTATTTCAAACAAGAAGTGAACTTATCTAGCATATTATCACATGTAGAGATATTTTCAAGATATAAAGCTAGAAAAGTACTAGTTGAGGCAAGTTAAAGCATAATAAGTCACTACTTATCCAAAGATTACAAGTCCAAGCTTATTGGAGACAAGGAAGGGAACTTGGACTGATTTCTGGTCTTGTGCTTGCAGTAGCCACTTTTGAGATTCCAAAGTCAGTTCTTAGCCTTCAAGCACACCTACAACACACTTTAATTTTTGACTTTTGGTACCTAAATTTTCTTGGGTCCTTGTATGTTAGAGTTAGGCAAGGTGCCCTTAGGAACCCAAACTGTTTTAGTTCCAACCTTAGTGTTGATGTTTTTTCTTACATTACATGTTGATGCACTATGTCCTTTCTTGCCACAATGAAAACACTTTATAAAAGGACTTTTTGATGTACTTGAGGGAACAAAGAAATTATTGTAAAGTTTTTGTTGATTTTTGGGATTATACCCTAAACTAGCCTTTTGAAAAACACATTTTTGCTTCCTAAGCAATATGTTCAAATTATCTCTTCCAAAGGTAAAATTTGAAAAAGTATTTTTCAAATCTTCAATTTTTTTTCAAAAGTTTTGCATGATGAACAAGAAAATGATGTAGATGCATTATCAAGTGAAGAACATGTCATGCATGAAGAATTTGCATCAATAAGTCCAAGAGTTCTCAATTTTAAGTTCCTCAATTTTCTTGTTTAAAATAGAGATTTTGTTTTCAAAAGAGGAAATTATTTCCTTGGATGATGAAACAAGTTTTGTAAGTCTCATAGATTCATTATGCAATTCTTCAAATGCATCTTGCAATTCATCATAGGAAGGTGAAGAATCTAGGTTTGAAGATGTTACCTCGGTGTCGCTTGCTTCTTCTTCTTCATCTCTAGCCATGAGACATAGATGTGTTTTATCATTATCTGAGCTATCGGTTGAATCCATGTCATTATCATCCCAAGTTATGTAGGCTCTTCTTTCTGTATTCTCCTTTGAGAACCTCTTCTCATACTTTTCCACATTCCTTTGATAAATTGGGCACTCCATCTTCATGTGTCCCAATTCTCCACATTCATAGCATTTAGGAGTGGATGAGGTTCCTTCCCCTTTGTGATAGACATTCTTTTAGGGAAAGGAAGGTCTTCTTTAAGCTCCATTCTTTTTGAAGAATCTTCTAAATTTCTTTACTAGAAGACCAAGATGCTCCTCGTTTATTTCTAAGCCATCTCCATCATCTTCATCATCATCATCAATTATGGAGGAGGTGGCTTTGAGTGCAATCCCATTTTTCTTCTTGTCATGCTCCTCATTTTGATTGAGCCTATTTAGCTCCAATTCATGTTCTTGGAGCTTCCCAAATAGAGTGGCTAGAGACATTGTTAATAAATCCCTTGATTCCGCAATAGTCGTTACTTTGGGTTGCCAATTCCTGCTCAAACATCTCAAAACTTTATTAATAAGATCTTCATTAGGAAAAGTCTTTCCCAATGAAGCAAGATGATTAACAATGTGTGTGAACCGTTTTTACATTTCTTGAATGCTTTCACAATGGTTCATTCTAAAAAGCTCATACTCATGGGTGAGAGTGTTTATCCTTGATCTTTTCACTTCATTAGTACCATCATGAGTAACTTGCAAAGTGTCCCACATTTATTTTGCGGTCTTACAATTTGACACCCTAAAAAATTCATCATACCCTAAGGATGTGGTGATGATGTTTTTGGCTCTCAAATTGTATTGAACATTCTTTTTGTCCTCATCGGTCCATTCACTTTTTGGTGTATTAGTTTTTACACCATCAATGGTACGTGTGAGAACAATAGCTTCAATAAAAATTTTCATCCTTTCTTTCCAATAGGCATAACCATCCCCATTGAAAAAGGGAGGTTTGTTTATAGAAGAACTTTTGTTAGAAAAACCATTTGAAGTCATTTCTTCTTTTGAAGCTGCTAAGTTCTTTACACAAGAGTCTATCTCTGATACCACTTGTTACCAATTGGCCTCAAACTCAAGAGGGGGGTGAATTGAGTTTATAAAATATTTTCGTAAATCTTTTGCAAAACACTTGTAAACCAATTTTCGTTGAAGCTATTATTTAATTGAAGTGAATAAATAAATGAGATTGAATAAATCACTCACAAATAAAAAAGCTAAGATAGAAAGTATTCAAGCAAATCTAGATATCAAACTCAACTCAAACATATATAATTAAAGCACAAAGTAAAGAGATAGAGTTGAGAGAATCAAACACAAGGATTTATCCTTGTTCAGCCACCCCTTATAACCTACGTCTAGTCCTCAAGCAAACTACTCGAGATTTTTCACTAAACTTCAAGCTTGAACGAGTGCTTGAAAACCTTTACAAATTGGAGCACTCAACAACACCTTGGGATACCTCACCTTTGTATTTTGAGCCTCAAAATAGGGATACCTCACCCTTTACAACCTTTAAGGGATATCTCACCCTCTTTACACCTTTGAAGGATACCTCACATTCTTTTCAACAAGGGATACCTCACCCTTTTTCACTAGAAGGATACCTCACCCTCTTTACAGAATAAACAAAGTGAAGCTTATGGTATCAAGGATTCACACTTTGAAGTTCAAAACAGAGTATGATAGAAGATAAGAGAGAAAACTCGCATTTGATGATCAAGAGACTTGTTCAGATGGTTTTCTAACTTTTCTTTGTTGCCCAAACACTTTCATTTATAGCCCAAAACATTTTAGAGCCGTTGGAGGTAGTTGGATTCATTAAATGATCCGAAAGAGCCATTGAAAATTTGTTTTTGCTACCCAGATAACCGGTTAGGGAGAAGTCCTAATCGGTTAGGGGCCTTTGAAAAATAATTATATTGCCTCTGTTTCTCATAATAACCAGTTAGTTAAATGTCCTAATCAGTTAGGACTCTTTTTAACTTGAGTTCATGTTTCTTTTTAAAACACAATAACTAATTAGGCAAAACACCTAATCGGTTAGGCCCTCACAAAATTCATTTCCTGTGACTTTTTAAAAGCACACTAACTAATTAGGCACACACCATAATTAGTTAGGCCATTTTAGAAATAGCCTCTGAGTTATCAAATAACCAATTAGGAAAACATCTTAATCAGCTAGGCCTTTCAAGAATTAAAGAGACAATATTCCAGACTTGTCAAATAATCAATTAAGGAGTTGTCCTAATTGGTTAGGAGCCTTAAAAAAACATGAAAAACGCTCCTGACATGGTGAATAATCGGTTATGGGAAATCCATAATCGATTATTGCACTCTGGTTTTGAAAACTGAATTTAAATGGTCATAACTTCTTCATTTCTTATCCATTTAAAACAAATGACCACTTATTGGAAAGATCTTTGAGTCTATTTCATATGAACAAGTTTCAGATCAAGACTCAATATTTTGAAAGATATGATCAAAAGAGTAATCAAAGGTCAATTTTGAAAAACACAAACTTGGCTATTTTTCATAGATTTGAACTAACACCATGATTAGCTTTTCAAAACTTGTTTGTTGGGCATTTTGGCATATGAAAAACCATTTGTAAATATTTGAAAACATATTTGAGCTTAGTGTGATTCTTTTTTACCTTTACACTAGATCTAAACCCTATATGCTAATCTTGAATAACCTTGGGACTTGATCTTTGCATCACCATTTCTTTCTTGTTTGTTATCATCAAAACCATTGCTATTGCCAATCACACGCTGTCCTCCACAAGATCCGTGAGCCACCGTTGCAGGTCTACCCAAAAACACTGCATCACCACGCACCACCCACATGAGAACGGACCAGAATCGTCCATCCCGCCACACAGTCCACGGTCCTGACCTTCACCACACGTCAGAGCCACCACGAGCAAGCACCATTGTCCTTCATCCTTGCCATTGCTACTTAGGGAGGTAGACGAGAGGAGAGGGGGTTTCAATTTGGGGGAGGCAAACGAGAGGAGAGGTTTCAATTTTTGGGGGAGGGTTTCAACTTTCAATTTAGGTTTGTGATGTGAGCCCACTAAGGAGCATGGATCAAGGAGCACTACAAGGACTTGTGGACCTATGACAAGAGCTAGGATCAAGAAAGCCCAAGAAGTCCTAAATCAAATGGTGACAACTTTAATTGAAGCAAGCCCAAATTCAAGTCTTGATGGAGTGGAGCCCAAATTGGTCACTTATCTCGTTCAACTTGAAGACCCATGATGGCTTGGACGTCCACCTCTCTAAAGTGGCATTTTCTAGTTTATTTCTATAAAATAAAGTGTAATAAACTATGTGTGTGGACGGTGCACATTTTTATTAAGCTTCTTGATAGGGCAACCTTTAGCTTGCATGCTTAGGTAACTCCTTTTTAGAAGTTATAGAACCACTTTTATTATCCACTTAGTTTTCATTGGTTACTTTAATTAGCCACTTAGTGGACTAGTTAATGCTTTAATTAGCCACTTAGTGGATTAGTTATTACTTTTATGGAGCTTCTTAGGAGGGCAACCATTGGCTTGCATGCCTAGGTAACTCCTTTTTAGAACTCATGGAACCACTTTTATTATCCACTTAGTTTTCATTAGTTACTTTAATTAGCCACTTAGTGGACTAGTTAATGCTTTAATTAGCCACTTAGTAGATTAGTTATTGCTTTTATGGAGAATTTGTCACATTATGATGACCTTTTTGTATGCATATTCTATGCACCTCATTTTCCTATATGTATGCGCCTAAAACATGAATGAAGAGACTTTTGGATGTTGAATTTGGATTAAATCCATTATGAGAATTTCGTTCTCTTTGGTTCTTGGTTGAGCCACCCTTATTCTTATCAAGAATCCAAGATTCTTGTAGCGAACTTCACTTGGCTTATCAAACCCCTTGGTTTGTAGCGCCATCCATCTCTAATCTTCACCTCATCTTCTTTTCTTTTCTTCTTATCTTGAAATGAACACAAAATGTTTAATCTAAGCGTGCTTGAAACTGAACAAAGTGTTCTTGAAAATTCAACCTAAGATCATCAAAAAGGCAACCTATCCTTTTGGTTGTCATCAAGTGGCATCAAAGCTCAAGTTTGGTTGAATTACTTATTTGTGTTCTTCATTTTTCTTCTTTATCTTCTTCCTTTCTTGCTTCTACCCAAAAAAAAAAACCAAAATGAAAAAAAAATATAGAAAACAGTGCATCATAAGTGAAGGAAAAGAGAAGAGAAAATCCAATTTGGGCAATTTGTGTCCTTGAAAATATTTCCCTTCTTCCTTGATTTCATTATTCCTAAAGTTTTCCTTTTTCTAGCCTTTCCTTTTGTTTTCGTTTGTTTTGATAAGTTTTGTGATTTTTGTTACTTGATTTTGGATATTTTGTGTGGATTGGTGTTTGACTCCTTTAAGCCCTAAAAGAGAACAAATTGAGTGGAAAGAGGCAAGAGTGAAAATTACATCTTGTATGGAAAAAGTCTATTTGAGTGAAATACACATTGTGTGCACACATGAGGGAGTGTGATGAGGATTTATACTATCTTGTTTTTTTTTATATTGTGTGTTTCAAGTGATGGCAGCCCAAGGTGATAGTCCACCACTTTCTCCAAGGTCCGCGGCTCTTCATGCTAGGATGAGTACTCAAATGCAAATCCTTGCAAGGAAAATGGAGCAAATGAAAGCAAACTTCAATGAACAACTTGCTAACCTCCAAAATCGAGAAGAATCAAATCATGGAAGTGGTTATGAGAGTAAGGACAGGCCTAGACATGGACCACGTAGAGGAAGGAGGCGTGATAGAGAGGATAGAATTGAAGGGGTCAAAATCAAAGTTCTTACCTTTCATGGGAAGAGTGATCCCGAAGCCTACTTGGAGTGGGAGATGAAGATGGAGCAAGTGTTTGATTGCAACAATTACAATGAAAGAAAGAAAGTGAAGGTAGTCGCTCTTAAATTCAAAGACTATGCACTTGTTTGGTGGGATCAAATGCAAAAAGAGAGAAGGTATGAGGAGGAGCCTATTAAGACTTGGGCAGAAATGAAACAAGTCATGAGAAAGAGATTTGTTCCAAATCACTACCATAGGGATCTTCACAACAAATTGCAAAGATTGACCCAAGGATCCAAAAGTGTTGATGAGTACCACAAGGAGATGGAGTTGGCCTTGCTTAGATCCAACATTAATGAAGATAGGGAGGCAACTATGACTCGATTCTTACATGGGTTGAATCAAGACATTCAAGACATAGTGGAGCTTCAAAACTATGTGGAGCTTGAAGATTTGGTCCAATAAGCCATAAAGGTGGAGCAACAACTCAAGATGAAGAAGTCCAAATTTCCTTCTTCTTCTACTAAGTTTTCATCTTCAAGTTAGAAGAACAAATCAAAGAAGGAGGGTACTTCATCTTCAAAGGAGGTCGTACCTACATCTCATGGAAAAAAGCCTATGGAAGCATCTCCTAGAAACCGTGATGTGAAGTGTTTCAAGTGCTTGGGTCATGGGCATATTGCATGTCAATGTCCAAGTAAAAGGACAATGGTATCCAGAAGTGGAGAAGTTGTCACATAATCTGAGGCTTCTAGTGAAGAAGAAAGTGGGGGAGAAGTAGTTCCAGAAGGAGGAGATTTGCTCATGGTGAGGAGACTTTTGGGAAGCCAAGCCAAGGAGCATGATGAGAGCCAAAGAGAAAATATCTTCCATACTAGATGCATGATCCAAGGGAAGGTATGTTCTTTAATTATTGATGGTCGGAGTTGTACTAATGTTGCTAGTACTAGAATAGTTTCTAAATTGAATCTTGTGACTAAGCCACACCCACAGCCATATAGACTTCAATGGCTTAGTGAAGTTGGTGAGTTGACCGTGAACAAGCAAGTTGAAGTTTGTTTCTCCATTGAAAAGTGTCATGATAGTGTTCTATGTGATGTGGTACCTATGGAGGCAAGTCATATGTTACTTGGGAGGCCTTGCCAATTTGATAGGAAGGCCAACCATGATGGATTCACTAACAAATTCACTTTTGTACATCATGACTGAAAGGTCACTCTTTCACCCTTATCCCCAAAAGAAGTAAGTGAGGACCAACTTAAGATGAGAGAAAAGAAAGTGCAAAAGGAAAAAGAAAGAAGGAGTGAAAATAAGAGTGATGACGAAGTGAAAAAGAATAAAAATAGTAAGAGAAAAGAGAGTTATTTGGCAACAAAAAGTGAGGTGAAGAGGGCTTTGATTTCAAGGCAGCCCCTATATATGCTTTATTGTAAAGAATTCTATTTGAATGCTAATGCTCCTAACGAACTCTCTTTGCCTAGTGGTGTTAAAACTCTTTTGCAAGAATTTGGTGATGTGTTCCCAAAAGAAGTGCCTCACAGCCTACCTCCTTTAAGGGGGATAGAACACCACATTGACCTCATTCCGGGTGCATCATTACCCAATAGGCTAGCCTATAGGAGTAATCCTCAAGAGACCAAAGAAATACAAAAGTAAGTGAAGGAGTTGATGCAAAAAGGATAGGTGCAAGAAAGCTTAAGTCCATGTGCTGTCCCGGTTATCCTAGTGCCTAAAAAGGATGGAAGTTGGAGGATGTGCACAGATTGTAGGGTTGTGAATAACATCACAATCAAGTATAGACATCTTATCCCTAGACTTAATGATTAGCTTGATGAATTATATGGTGCTTGTTTATTTTCTAAAATTAATTTGAAAAGTAGGTACCATCAAATTAGGATAAGGGAAGGGGATGAATGGAAATTTGCCTTTAAAACTAAATATGGATTGTATGAATGGTTGGTAATGCCTTTTGGTTTAACAAATGTACCTAGCACTTTCATGAGGCTTATGAACCATGTCTTAAGGGATTTTCTAGGCAAGTTTGTTGTTGTGTATTTTGATGATATCTTGATATATAGCAAAAGCCTAGATGAACATCATGAACACTTAAGGGCTGTTTTGCATGTGTTAAGAAAAGAAAAGTTGTATGCTAATTTGGAAACATGTACATTTTGTACGGATCATGCGATCTTCCTTGGTTTTGTTGTAAATTCAAAAGGGGTTCATCTTGATAAAGAGAAAATTAAGGCCATTCAAGAGTGGCCAACCCCCAAAAATGTGAGTGATGTGAGGAGCTTTCATGGCTTGGCTAGTTTCTATAGGAGGTTTGTTAAAGACTTTAGTACATTGGCTGCATCTCTTAATGAAATTGTCAAGAAAAATATTGTGTTTAGATGGAGGGAGAAACAAGAGCATGCATTTAATGAGCTTAAGGAAAGGCTTACTCATACACCAATACTTGCTTTGCCTAATTTTGCTAAATCTTTTGAAATTGAATGTGATGCTTCTAATGTTGGTGTTGGAGCTGTTTTAATGCAAGAAGGGCATCCAATTGCTTATTTTAGTGAGAAATTAAGTGGTGGTGCCCTTAATTATCCCACCTATGATAAAGAATTGTATACCTTGGTGAGGGCTTTGCAAACATGACAACATTATCTTTTGCCAAAAGAGTTTGTTATCCATAGTGATCATGAGTCCTTAAAGTACTTGAAAGGATAAGGAAAATTGAATAAGAGGCATGCCAAGTGGGTTGAGTTTCTTGAACAATTCCCATATGTGATCAAGCATAAGAAAGATAAGGCCAACATAGTGGCGGATGCACTTTCAAGAAGGTATACCTTACTCCCTACCCTTGAAACAAAATTGTTTGGACTTGAATGCATTAAAGAATTGTATGAGCATGATAAAGATTTTTTCCATATCTATGCTAATTATTTGCATTCGGCTCAAAATGGGTATTTTAGGCACCAAGGGTTTTTGTTTAAAGAAAAGAGATTATGTGTGCCCAAAAGTTCCATAAGAGAGTTGCTTGTGAGGGAGGCGCATGAAGGGGGATTAATGAGACATTTTGGGGTTCAAAAGACTTTAGACATGTTACACGAACATTTTTATTGGCCACACATGAAGCATGATGTGCAAAAGTTTTGTGAAAAATGCATTGTTTATAAAAAGTCTAAATCTAAAGTGATGCCTCATGGACTTTATACTCCTTTGCCTATTCCTAATTTTCCTTGGATAGATTTGTCAATAGATTTTATTGTAGGACTGCCCCGGATAAAGAATGGTAAGGATTCAATTTTTGTGGTTGTGGATAGGTTTTGTAAAATGGCACATTTTATACCATGTAAAAAAGTTGATGATGCTTGTCATGTTGCTGAATTGTTCTTCAAAGAAGTGGTAAGGCTTCATGGCCTTCCAAGAAGTATTGTTTCAGATTGTGACACAAAGTTCTTAAGTCACTTTTGGAGGACTTTGTGGGGCAAGCTGGGTACAAAGCTTCTTTTCTCCACTACTTGCCATCCCCAAACGGATGGGCAAACTGAGGTAGTTAATAGGACACTTTCTTCCTTTCTTAGGGCTGTAATAAAGAAGAACATTAAGTATTGGGAGGAGTGTTTGCCTCATGTGGAATTTGCTTATAATAGGGTTGTTCATAGTACTACTCAATATTCTCCTTTTGAGGTTGTTTATGGATTTAATCCTCTAACTCCTCTTGATTTATTGTCATTGCCTAACTCTTCAATTTTAAAGTATAAAGATGGCAGGGCTAAAGCTGAATTTGTGAAGAAGTTACACGAACAAGTCAAGGCTCAAATTGAGAAGAAGACTAAAAGCTATGTTAGGCAAGGCAACAAAGGGAGGAGGAAGGTGGTGTTTGAACCCGGAGATTGGGTTTGGGTGCACATGAGAAAAGAGAGATTTCCTTCACAAAGGAAATCCAAGCTTCAACCAAGAGGAGATGGACCATTTCAAGTGTTGGCCAAGATCAATGATAATGCCTACAAGATAGACCTTCCAGGTGAGTATGGTGTTAGCACAACTTTTAATGTGGCTGATTTATCTCCTTTTGATGTAGGTGATGAAGATTTCAATTCGAGGTCGAATTTACTTAAAGAAGGAGGAGATAATGTGAGCCCACTAAGGAGCATGGATCAAGGAGCACTACAAGGACTTGGTGGACCTATCACAAGAGCTAGGATCAAGAAAGCCTAAGAAGTCCTAAATCAAATGGTGACAACTCTAATTGAAGCAAGCCCAAATTCAAGTCTTGATGGAGTAGAGCCCAAATTAGTCACTTATCTCGTCCAACTTGAAGACCCATGATGGCTTGGACATCCACCTCTCTAAAGTGGCATTTTCTAGTTTATTTCTATTAAATAAAGTGTAATAAACTATGTGTGTGGACGGTCCACTTTTTTATTAAGCTTCTTGTGAGGGCAACCTTTGGCTTGCATGCCTAGGTAACTCCTTTTTAGAAGTTATGGAACCACTTTTATTATCCACTTAGTTTTCATTAGTTACTTTAATTAGCCACTTAGTAGACTAGTTAATGCTATAATCAGCTACTTAGTGGATTAGTTATTACTTTTATGGAGCTTCTTGGGAGGGCAACCTTGGCTTGCATGCCTAGGTAACTCCTTTTTAGAACTCATGGAACCACTTTTATTATCCATTTAGTTTTCATTAGTTACTTTAATTAGCCACTTAGTGGACTAGTTAATGCTTTAATTAGCCACTTAGTAGATTAGTTATTGCTTTTATGGAGAATTTGTCACATTATGATGACCTTTTTGTATGCATATTCTATGCACCTCATTTTCCTATATGTATGCGCCTAAAACATGAATGAAGGGACTTTTGGATGTTGAATTTGGATTAAATCCATTGTGAGAATTTCGTTCTCTTTGGTTCTTGGTTGAGCCACCCTTGTTCTTATCAAGAATCCAATATTCTTGCGGCGAACTTCACTTGGCTTATCAAACCCCTTGGTTTGTGGCGCCATCCATCTCTAATCTTCACCCCATCTTCTTTTCTTTTCTTCCTATCTTGAAATGAACACAAAATGTTTAATCTAAGCGTGCTTGAAACTGAACAAAGTGTTCTTGAAAATTCAACCTAAGATCATCAAAAAGGCAACCTATCCATTTGGTTGTCATCAAGTGGCATCAAAGGTCAGGTTTGGTTGAATTACTTATTTGTGTTCTTCATTTTTCTTTTTTATCTTCTTCCTTTCTTGTTTCTACCCAAAAAAAAAACCAAAACGAAAAAAAATATAGAAAACTGTGCATCATAAGTGAAGGAAAAGAGAAGAGAAAATTCAATTTGGGCAATTTGTGTCCTTGAACAAAGTGTTCTTGAAAATTCAACCTAAGATCATCAAAAAGGCAACCTATCCATTTGGTTGTCATCAGTTTGGGTTATTGGAGTTTGCTAAACGACATCGTTTTCGAGTCATCGGGTCGGGTAATCGGGTCAGTTTATTGAATTCGTCACCTGAACTAATAAATGGATGGGTTCATCGAGTTTGACCTGAACAGACCCGATTACCCGAACCAACCCGGATATTTTATATCAAGTCGGTTCGGGTTGGTTAGATTCGCTGGTCGGACCGAACCCGTGAACACCCCTATTCCTGGCTCCCTATCATTTATGATTTAAAATTTGTAAACTCACTCGTTTCTTGTAGGCTTGGGGCATAGTTAAAATCAAAGTTTTAAAAATCCAACAGATGAAGTCATTAGATCATCGAACCGATGAAGTTATTATATTATGGTTCGATTAATTCAACTAATTAAGTGTTTAAATCAGATAATGTAATATTTAACAAAATAATTATATATAATATACATTAATAAACTCAATAATATAAATATATTTAATTATTAATAAGTCTCAATTTAAACAACTAAATTTTTAATTTAATTATTATATTACTATATTTTTAACTTTTTAAACAACTACTTTTATCTGGTTTACATAATGTTGAAAAAATTGAATCAGACCAACATGTTCAATCGAAAAATCAATAAACTAGTCATACGTTTGGTCCATTTAATTTACAAAATCAGTTTGTTATATAATTAATTAGAATTGCTTAAGAACTGATAGAACTAGTCAAAAATTGATAAAATTGATAGTAAATCGGTTTGAGCCAATTTTTATAAAAAAAAACTTTTTTTTCATGTCAACAAATTTTAACTCGCTCAAAAATAATTTTAAGCCAAGTAAAGTCCAAATGCCAAGTTATAAAGACCTAAGAAAAACATAAGAAAGTTTGTCTTTCTTTTGGTTTTTATATAAGTTGTATGCTTAAATGTTTCATTTACTATTCTATGTGGGACTAATAAGTGTAACATCTTCTTAGCTTTTATATATATATATATATATATATATATATATATATATATATATATATATATATTATGCTTGGATATTTTAATCATTGTATAATGTGAGACTTTGAAACACTAAATAACATAATAAGAGATATTAGTATGTTTGTTTATTACTTAACATATTATATAATATTAAAAATATATATGTATTTGAAACACCCCAAAATTTACTAATTTACGGTAATGTCTGAATTGTACTGTTTTATGATTTTTATGTACTGTAAATTTATTTTAACTGTTCTGTACTATTTTTTATTTTTGTGTGTGATTTACTCTGAGTCAAGAAAATAATAATTTTTGGGCTGAAAAAAATCTTTATCTGATTATTCAGAGCTGGGGGATCTTATTAAACTCAATTCCGAGTGATACGTGTACCGATCTTTTAATTTTTAGAATTTATCTGTGAAATAAAAATATTTTATATTTTAATATTATTTTATTATTTGTTAGACAGTACCTACTAATTTAAAAGTAGTAGCTTCTGCCTAGTGGACAATAGACCCGAAAAAGTCTTTGTGACTTATAATTCGGTGAACCAATAGGAATTGGTCAATGTTAGTGACTTGAATTTTTGTAAGCCAATATGATGTAGTCAACGATGACGGTTGGACTAGTTAGCTTGAAAACTAAATAGCCTAACTAAGTTAGCCTAAAGTCTATGTAGTAAACAAATAGAGCAAGACTTAGTTTGCTACTCTTTAGAGTTTCTTGTTACAAGAATTTTCTAGTGCCTTCTAGAAGATTGGTTAGTCACTCCAATGTAACTAGGTAGTTAGTAAAGAAAATAGGAAATCTAACTAGAATAGCTTAAGTATAACATGGAAACCAAATGAACCAAAATTTGGTTTGCTCCTCCTTGAAGCTACACAGCCAAGACACCTTCAAGGAAGGTTCAAGGCTTAAATTTTTCAAGCTTATCACATGTAGTAGTTATCCTTGCCTTCTAAAATATCTATGTAGTAAAATATCAAACAAAATATCTCACTTCTCTCCATACACCTACACGGCCATCACTAGAGAAAATTGAATGTTTTCATTTCATTTTTATCCTACCAAAGACTAAAAATCTATTCTCTCCATTCTTTCTCTTCCAAGAACACAAGAAAACTTCATTCTTCCTCACCTTGGATCTCTCAACCTCCATACCTAAACCCTACCTCCACTCTTCTATAATTTCATCCAACACCACTTCCTAAGCCTAAACACCATTCTATACACTTTTCATGTTATAAGTTTCATCTAGTTCAATCATCTAGTGCTTGAAAATCAAGCTTGAAGTTTCTACTCTACAAGGTAAAATCCTTGTTTCTTGTTTCTAAGTTGATTCTTGAGTTTCTAAGCCATAATTGATCCATGGTTTTTCTTTTTCAAAGCTTAGTTTATGATTTTGTAATTTGTTTAAGCTTGTTAGGGTTTGCTTTGGAAGGTCACGAAATCCTTAGGAAAGCATCCAAAAAGAGTTGTGTCTTCCTTAAGGTAAGAGGGAGATTTAATCTCATCAACCATGTATTGGTGGTGAGAAAATGGATTTGTTTGTAGTGAAGAAATCCATAAGGATTCATTCACTTTGTTTTAAAGCTTTTCTTGTTTGTGATTATTTTTTATAGGCATGATTTATAGCTTTGATTATATGTTAGAATATGCATTTATGAAAGCATGATAATTATTGTATATAGTAGGATGTGAATAATATGTTAAGGATTGCATGAGGGTTCCAAAGAACCCAAGGGGGGCTCACGGGCTTAACCCCTCCAAGAGGACAAAATGTTCTAAAATATTTTCCTAATCATGGATTAATTAATTTAATGAAGAGAAAATTGGATTAAGAATTTTTACAAAGGATTAGATGATGGAAAACAATTAAATATGATTTATGGAGCATATAATGATTTTCGGCCAACATGCCTACTTATGATGTTTTTAATCCAAATATTATTTTCTAAGTGTAGACTTATGTAATTAATTAAATGAGAACCTAATTAAATGGATTTTTGGAAAATAAAGGAAAGTAAATTAATTTTAGAGTTTAATTAGTGAAATTAAGCAATGATATGAAATAAAACAAATACTTGAAAAGTACTAACGTATAGCTTGTAACATCCCGAAAAATATCTGTTTAAGTATAAATGATCATTTTATATTATTCTTGATTTTTAGGAATTTTTCTAGAATTTTTCGGAAACGATGAATATTTTAATATATTCCTCATTTTGCGTGTGCGCTGTGCAGACCCGGGAAGATGCGATGTCTTCCCTGTGGCTGGTAAACTCTAAATTGTGGACTTGTCGACGGGGGATCTTACTAAACCCGAGGCCGGGCACAATTTACGAAGTTTACATTTTACGAGGTTTTACCCGATGAATGAAATCGCGGTATTGTAAAATCATCTGATGAATAATGAAATATTATTTTCATCATCAGTAACTCTTCTACACTGGAGGAAAAATAATACTGACAGTGTAAATATTCATCTGTGTTAGTGTGCCCGATTAGGAAACAACTTTACTTTCACTTTATCGAGAAACGTGCGAAGCTTCTCATGGAAGCTTGGAGGAAGCTTCTTGGAAATTTCCTCTTCCTCCTTCCCCATGCAAAAGCAGCCCATTCCCTCCTCTCTCTCCTTCATGCACGGCTGGACAACATTCTTGGGGGAGAAATTGATTTTATTTCCAAAAGCATTTCCTTTACTTCTTCTTTCTTCTCCTTCATTCTTCTTCTTCCTCATGATATTTTCTCCTCCCTCTCTCCAGAAATCCCACGGCACCAGTAGCCCTTTTCCCCCTCATTCATCACCAAATTTTCTTCCAACCACATTCTTTTAACCATCTTCCTCTCCTAGACATCCTTCTTGTTTGAAGCATCTGAGATTCCACATTTTCACTATTTTCTCCAAGCTCCAAGCTTTGAGCTTTTTGGGTAAGACTCAAGACTTCTCTTCTTTCTCCTCCATTTTCGTGGTCATGGTTTTCATGTTGGCCATCCATGGCTTATTTTTCAAACCTTGGTATTGATTCTAACAAAGTCACCATTTTTAGGGTTCTTGGAGCTCAAATCCAAAATTCAAAGGAGGTTCTTGGTGTTCTTCTTTTGTTTTCTTCACTTAGGTAAGAGGAAGACACTCCTCCTCAACCTCTCTTAGCATCTAGGAACCTTGATTGTGTTGTTGGTGGAAAAACCCTAATGAGGGTTATCCTTTGATTTTGTGATTAGTATGTCTATGTGTTGATTTTAATTGATTTATGCTATTAGATTGACTTGTTGTATGATTGATTGATGCCTCTTGCATGACTTGAAGGTATACTTGAGTAACTTGTTGATTAAATATGATAATGATTAGTTTGGTTTGAGTTAAAGGACCTGAAAACTCTGTTTTCTGCAAGTTTACGCGTGGTAATCGATTACACGGGGCTTGTAATCGATTACCAAGCTCTTAAGGGTAAGAAATCATGATTCTAGAAATCTGGTAATCGATTACATCTTGTGTGTAATCGATTACAGAGATTCTGTCTAGCTTGTAATTGATTACAAGAATGGTGTAATTGATTACCAAGCCTCTGATGTCACGAAACGATGCTTCTGGGAATCACGTAATCGATTACAACTTGTGGGTAATCGATTACGGAGGTTCTGTCCGATTGGTAATCGATTACCACAACTATGTAATCGATTACCAGGACCTTGAAGTTACGAATCGTAGTTCTGGAAATCATGTAATCGATTACAAGGAGATTGTAATCGATTACAGGGATTCTATTTCGCTGGTAATCGATTACCAGAGTGATGTAATCGATTACCAAGACCAAAAAATGAGATTTTGAGCTAGAAATGATTGAAATTATGGTTCTTTGTCCTTTGTAACTCAAACATAACCTAAAAACCCTGGATTCAAGGATTTTACTTTACTTAAATATGATAGGAATATGTATTCATACCGATAGAGAAGAAATGATTTTGAAAATGGAATTCTTGGATCCATGACATGGAAATTGTGGTATGTGTGTGATAAGGAACATATAGTGATGCTTATATTGGCCTATTGTGGCATGTTATGTAATGGTATGAGATTGTGAATCATACATGTCCATGCATAGTATCATATGCATTGTGAATGTCCTTGTGGACTGTTGTAAGGCCAAGTTGCATAGGAGATTGAACACACCTTAGTGCGGGTGCGAGTAGACAAGTGTGGGTCTTGTTATGACCTTGGGGACGTCGGGGTGCGGGTCCTCCACAATGGGCAGTTGGTAGCTCCTCTGCCTGTGGGGCAAACCGATGCAAACGCACCGACGATCCGGACTTGACACTGTCCTATATCGTGATCTAGTGTAGAATGTGTGTACAATGCCATGATTGTGCACGAGAAAAATTATTGATAGCACTGGCCTCGGCAGCCGAGTTACAGACATGTCTCCTGATCTTTCTCTGCGACTATTTGAGTCTAGCTCCATGGAGTAGGAATTTGGGAAAGCATGCATGTGAGTCATGATATACATTGTTATTGTTAATATTTATTTTTCCATATCTATGACTGATTTGGTTATTACTGAGATGACTATCTGCCTGGAATTGTTTATTTGCTTACTGTTGGAATTTCTGCTTATTAGTTGAATGTGATATTCTGAATTGCTATTTGGGCGCGTGGCGCCGTACTGTTTCTAGCCGCTATAATTGATAATGATGGTAGGATGTCTTACCTCTTTCCTGTATCTCTGTTACTTGCTATATGTGTGCATACTGTATTGATCGAAGACGACGGTAAGGAGGCGAAAGATCCCAAGTTTCCCGGCTTCTGGCCCGAACGAGAGTAGCTTCTACTGAGACGATGGCGGCACATATGCGCGGATTTCTTAGTGATGTGCATCTGACCTTCCTCGGAGGGCCGGAGTGTTGGCATATCAACTTGAATTCCGATCGCTGCGTCTACTTGGGAGATGTGTCGATCGCCTAGCCTGGAGACGTCATGAGGCACCTGTCCGCACCTGCCACATCAGCCTGCGACTGGAGTTTTACTTGCCCATCCGTGAGATGTGGGGTGATCGTTATTACACCCCTTGGGAGGACTCTTTTGATTCTACTGCTCGGGCTCCCCCCCGTGGTCTCCGTGGTTCCCATGGAGGTTTCCTCCGAAGAGGAGGATCCGCCGAGGACCGGATACGGTCCCTCCTCATCTGAGAGACTGAGTTTACTGGTAGCTACTGATGGCTACCAGTGTTTTATTTTGGGGCCTGATGTATTTTTTTTATGGGCTGTATATTTTTGGTATCTCTGGGGCATATTTGTATAATCCTTTGGGGCAGGTATAGTTTTGTTTTTTTTGGGTAATTCAGGCTTGTATCTAAGTGTAAATGATGTCAAGACATATATATATATATATATATATATATATATATATATATATGCATGTTATTCAGATGAGAATTTTGTCTACTATTTTATTCTTCACCGTCATTTATATTCCACATAGTTAAAATGATTATCGAAACGAAAAAAAATATGTCTGCTATTTTGCTCGCGTATTTAAGAATTGAACAAGTTAAACTTAAACGAATGAACCAGGTCTTGAAATGTTAAAACTTTACTTTCCACATTTTCTTTTATTTGACAATGTGACGTTCCCTCCCAAAAAGGGGCGTTACATTAAGTTGGTATCAGAGCCCCGGTTTATGTTTTCTTTGGGTCTTGTGTGTGAGTCTGTCTTGTTTGTGCTGTGTGAAATCTCTATGGTTTGTGTTTTGAAATAAATTCCTCTAACTTACCTTGTGGTTTTCAGTCAACTTGATTTGAGAAAGAGTGAGATGGCGAGAAGTGGAGAAATTACAGCTGCTGTTGAGGCAATGCAACGGATGGCAGAAGTCATCACGCAGCAAAATGAGCATGCGGCTCAACGACAAGAGAGAGCTGCTCAACAGCTCGAGGCGACTGCCGATGCCCAGAACTTGGCGGAGTTTCGTCGTCACAACCCTCCTCAGTTTAAGGGAGAATTTGATCCTGACAAAGCTAGTCTGTGGATCAAAGAATTAGAGAAAGTCTTCCGTGGCATGAACTGTGCCGAAGACAAGAAGGTGAACTATGCTACCTTTATGCTTGTGGGCAACGCCGAAGACTGGTGGAACGGAGCTCAGAGTGCATTGGAAGCCGAAGGAACTGACATCACATGGGATGTGTTCAAGAACAAGTTCTTGGACAAATATTTTCCTGCTAATGCGAGACATGCGAAAGAGCTGGAGTTCCTCAACTTGAGACAAGGGACATAACCGTCAGTGAGTATGCAGCTAAATTTGAGAACTTGGAGAAGTTCTCAACACACTACCAACACCAAACCGATGAAGCCTGGAAGTGTTGGAAGTTCACCGAGGGATTGAGGTACGAGGCGAAGAAAACTGTGATCACCCTGAAGATGAAGGTATTCTCAGAATTGTTAGACACTTGCTGTGAAGTTGAAGCCTTGGAACAGGCTAGAGACTCGAGAAATAGGAGCTTTGGGCTTGTACGGTCCCAAAGAGGTGGAGGCAGTGGTTCAAACCGCTTCCAAAAGAAGCCTTATTCCCGACCAGCGGGAAGTCAGCAGCAAACCGGTGGAAGTTCTGGTGGAGGTTCTTCTGGGAACCGAACTAGCCAAAATGCGACCTATCCTTCAAAATGCCTGAAATGTGGAAAAGATCATCTCACGAGAGATTGCACGATCAAGGGAATCATCTGCTTCAGATATGGCAAACCGGGCCACATGTCTAGAGACTGCAATCAAGCAAAGGCTGAACCTTCAGTCAACGTGACTCGAGCCAAGAAACCGCAAGCCGGAGGTCGAGTTTACACTATGAGCGGAGCTGAAGCCTCCAAATCCGAAGACTTGATTCAAGGAGAAGGCACCATAGAAGGTAATCTTTTAAAAGTACTGTATGACTCTGGGGTAACCCATTCTTTCATATCATATGACTGTGTGCTACGACTTAGCTTACCTGTGTCTGAACTACCTTTTGAATTGACTGTTTCAACCCCCACTGATAAACCGATAGTTACTACCAAAGTCTGTTTGAAGTGTTCCTTAGTTGTTGAAGGTCGAGTCTTTTCTGTTGATCTAATCTGCCTACCTTTGTCACAGTTAGATATAATCCTAGGGATGGACTGGTTATCTTCCAACCATGTTCTATTAGATTGTTCCAGAAAAATCATAGTTTTCCCAGTGGATGAGAATTCTAGATACTTGACAGCTAACAAAGCACGAGCTTTCTTGAAAGAAGGAGCTCAGGGGTACATGCTACTATCTTCTTTAAAAATCGAGAGCGAGGCTGACCTGGACACTATTCCGATAGTGAGAGAGTTCTCTGAAGTTTTTCCCGAAGAAGTACCTGGTTTACCACCGACACGTGAGATCGAGTTTGCCATTGATCTAGTACCGGGAGCTGGTCCCGTGTCTATAGCACCTTATCGTATGTCGCCAACGGAATTGGCCGAGCTCAAGATACAGCTAGAGGAGCTTTTGGAGAAATAGTTTGTTAGACCGAGTGTGTCACCGTGGGGAGCACCAGTACTATTAGTTCAGAAAAAGGACGGTACCTCAAGATTGTGTGTGGACTATAGGCAATTGAACAAGCCGACGATCAAGAACAAGTACCCACTCCCAAGAATTGATGATTTGATGGACCAACTGAAGGGAGCAGCAGTGTTTTCAAAGATTAATTTGAGATCTGGGTACCATCAGATAAGAGTGAAAATGGAGGATGTGCCCAAGACTGCTTTTCATACCCGATATGGTCATTATGAGTACCTTGTAATGTCGTTTGGTGTTACGAATGCACCTGCTATCTTCATGGACTGCATGAACAGGATCTTTCGTCCTTACTTGGACAAGTTTGTTGTCGTCTTCATTGACGATATCTTGATATATTCCCAGAATCAGGAGGATCATGCTGAATACCTTAGCATAGTTCTTCAGATTCTAAAGGAGAAGGAATTATATGCCAAGCTGTCGAAATGTGAGTTTTGGCTTGATGAGGTGAAGTTTTTAGGCCATGTGGTCTCGAAGGAAGGGATTGCAGTGGATCCATCGAAAGTAGAAGTAGTATTATAGTGGGAGCAACCAAAGTCAGTGACGGAAGTTCGTAGCTTTGTGGGTTTAGCTGGATATTACAGAAGGTTCATTGAAGGATTTTCCAAGATTGCTGGACCGCTCACCCAATTGACAAGGAAGAACCAAGCTTTTGAATGGACTGATAGCTGCGAGCAAAGTTTTCAAGAGTTGAAGAAACGGCTAACTACCTCACTGGTGTTAGTGCTATCTGATCCAAATGAGCTATTCGAGGTATACTGTGATGCTTCGTATCAAGGATTGGGATGTGTTCTTATGCAACATAGAAGAGTGGTAGCCTATGCTTCGCGACAGTTACGAGTACACGAAAAGAACTACCCTACACATGATTTGGAACTTACGGCTGTGGTTTTTGCTCTAAAGATATGGAGACATTTTCTCTATGGAGCAACATTCAACATCTTCAGTGACCACAAGAGCTTGAAGTATTTGTATGATTAGAAAGAGCTGAATATGAGGCAGCGGAGATGGCTAGAATTCCTGAAGGACTATGATTTCCAGTTGTTGTACCACCCTGGCAAGGTGAACGTCGTGACTGATGCCTTGAGCAGAAAGACTATCAGTGCTTCTGCCTTGATGATCAAGGAAAGAGACCTCATAGAACAGTTTAGGAATGTATGGTCGTTTGTTAAGTTGGAACCCGGAAGGATTTGTATGAATATGGTCACCATCTCAAGTGAGCTAATGGATGACATACGGGAAAAGCAAAAGAGTGATGAATTCTTGCAAGAAGCGAGAGAATTGATAAGGCAAGGCAAAGAGACAGAATTTGAAGAAGGAACGGATGGAATTCTGAGATTCCGAGGTAGAGTTTGTATTCCTCGTGACCAAGAGCTTAGGCGATATATTGTGGAACATGCTCACACCAGCAAGCTGAGTATGCACCCAGGCATAACTAAGATGTACCAAGATCTGAAGAAATTGTTCTGGTGGCATGGAATGAAGAGCGACGTCACTAGATGTGTGTTGACTTGTTTAGTTTGTAAAAAAGCTAAAGTGGAACATCAAAGACCAGTGGGATTGCTACAACCATTATCTATTCCTGAATGGAAATGGGACAGCATTGCGATGGATTTTGTTGTGGGTTTGCCGAGGAAAAAGAAAGGACACGATTCGATTTGGGTAATTGTGGATCGACTCACAAAGTCAACCCATTTTCTCCCAATCAACATGAGGTACAGTTTGGAGAAGTTGACCCAGTTGTAGATTGGTGAGATCGTTAGGCTACATGGTATACCTACGAGTGTTGTTTCAGATAGGGATCCGAGATTCACTTCAAAATTTTGGCAGAGTTTACAAGCATCGTTGGGAACGAAGTTATGTCTGAGTTCAGCGTACCATCCACAAACTGATGGTCAATCGAAAAGGACAATCCAATCTTTAGAAGATTTGCTTAGAGCTTGTACTATGGAACAAATTGGATGTTGGGATGAAGTTCTACCACTGATAGAGTTCACCTACAACAACAGTTATCATTCGAGTATAGGGATGGCACCCTATGAAGCTCTGTATGGACAACGGTGTCGAACACCATTGTGTTGGTACCAAGACAGAGAGCGTCTTATGATTGGACTAGATATCATTTAGCAAACGACTGAGAAGGTTAAAATGATTCAAGAGAAGATGAGAACTGCGTAGAGCTGGCAAAAGAGTTATGCAGATAAGAGGAGAAAGCCTCTTGAATTTGAGGAAGGTGAGCATGTATTCCTGAAAGTCACACCCACGACTGGGGTCGGCCGGGCCTTGAAATCTAGAAAACTCACTCCAAAGTTTCTTGGACCTTACCAAATTCTTCACCAGATAGGTCCAGTAGCCTACTAGATAGCCTTACCCCCTTTTCTTTCCAACATACACAATGTCTTCCATGTGTCACAACTTCGTAAGTATTTGCCTGATCCAAGTCATGTCATAGCACCGGACACAACACAGTTAAAAGAGAACTTGACCTATGAGGCGCCTCCTGCGAGAATCGAGGACCGATGGATAAAACAACTTAGAGAAAAGGAGATCTCATTGGTAAAAGTGATATGGAATGAAACGACTGGTGACGCAACTTAGGAGCCA
The DNA here is from genome assembly GCA_029884605.1 of Ormosia emarginata. Classification (NCBI taxonomy): domain Eukaryota; kingdom Viridiplantae; phylum Streptophyta; class Magnoliopsida; order Fabales; family Fabaceae; genus Ormosia; species Ormosia emarginata. The sequence continues at coordinate 6,929,783 of JAQQTP010000040.1, forward strand.
GAAGACAAGATGAGAGAGCAATATCCGAAACTATTTTGAGGTATGTGAATTTCGGGGACGAAATTCCTTTTAGTAGGGGAGTGTTGTAACATCCCGAAAAATATCTGTTTAAGTATAAATGATCATTTTATATTATTCTTGATTTTTAGGAATTTTTCTAGAATTTTTTGGAAATGATGAATATTTTAATATATTTCTCGTTTTACGTATGCGCTGTGCAGACCCGGGAAGATGCGATGTCTTCCCTGTGGCTGGTAAACTCTAAATTGTGGATTTGTCGACAGGGGATCTTACTAAACCCGAGGTCGGGCATAATTTACGAAGTTTACATTTTACGAGGTTTTACCCGATGAATGAAATCGCGGTATTGTAAAATCATCTGATGAATAATGAAATATTATTTTCATCATCAGTAACTCTTCTACACTGGAGGAAAAATAATACTGACAATGTAAATATTCATCTGTGTTAGTGTGCCCGATTAGGAAATAACTTTACTTTCACTTTATCGAGAAACGTGCAAAACTTCTCATGGAAGCTTGGAGGAAGCTTCTTGGAAATTTCCTCTTCCTCCTTCCCCATGCAAAAGCAGCCCATTCCCTCCTCTCTCTCCTTCATGCACGGCTGGACAACATTCTTGGGGGAGAAATTGATTTTATTTCCAAAAGCATTTCCTTTACTTCTTCTTTCTTCTCCTTCATTCTTCTTCTTCCTCATGATATTTTCTCCTCCCTCTCTCCAGAAATCCCACGGCACCAGCAGCCTTTTTCCCCCTCATTCATCACCAAATTTTCTTCCAACCACATTCTCTTAACCATCTTCCTCTCCTAGACATCCTTCTTGTTTGGAGCATCTTGAGATTCCACATTTTCACCATTTTCTCCAAGCTCCAAGCTTTGAGTTTTTTGGGTAAGACTCAAGACTTCTCTTCTTTCTCCTCCATTTTCGTGGTCATGGTTTTCATGTTGGCCATCCATGGCTTATTTTTCAAACCTTGGTATTGATTCTAACAAAGTCACCATTTTTAGGGTTCTTGGAGCTCAAATCCGAAATTCAAAGGAGGTTCTTGGTGTTCTTTTTTTGTTTTCTTCACTTAGGTAAGAGGAAGACACTCCTCCTCAACCTCTCTTAGCATCTAGGAACCTTGATTGTGTTGTTGGTGGAAAAACCCTAATGAGGGTTATCCTTTGATTTTGTGATTAGTATGTCTATGTGTTGATTTTAATTGATTTATGCTATTGGATTGACTTGTTGTATGATTGATTGATGCCTCTTGCATGACTTGAAGGTATACTTGAGTAACTTGTTGATTAAATATGATAATGATTGGTTTGGTTTGAGTTAAAGGACCTGAGAACTCTGTTTTCTGTAAGTTTACGCGTGGTAATCGATTACACGGGGCTTGTAATCGATTACCAAGCTCTTAAGGGTACGAAATCGTGATTCTAGAAATCTGGTAATCGATTACATCTTGTGTGTAATCGATTACAGAGATTCTGTCTAGCTTGTAATCGATTACAAGAGTGGTGTAATTGATTACCAAGCCTCTGATATCACGAAACGATGCTTCTGGGAATCACGTAATCGATTATGACTTGTGGGTAATCGATTACGGAGGTTCTGTCCGATTGGTAATCGATTACCACGGCTGTGTAATCGATTACTAGGACCTTGAAGTTACAAATCGTAGTTCTGGAAATCATGTAATCGATTACAAGGAGATTATAATCGATTACAGGGATTCTGTTTCGCTGGTAATCGATTACCAGAGTGATGTAATCGATTACTAAGACCAAAAAATGAGATTTTGAGCTGGAAATGATTGAAATTATGGTTCTTTGTCCTTTGTAACTCAAACATAACCTAAAAACCCAGGATCCAAGGATTTTACTTTACTTAAATATGATAGGAATATGTATTCATACCGATAGAGAAGAAATGATTTTGAAAATGGAATTCTTGGATCCATGACATGGAAATTGTGGTATGTGTGTGATAAGGAACATATAGTGATGCTTATATTGGCCTATTGTGGCATGTTATGTAATGGTATGAGATTGTGAATCATACATGTCCATGCATAGTATCATATGCATTGTGAATGTCCTTGTGGACTGTTGTAAGGCCAAGTTGCCTAGGAGATTGAACACACCTTAGTACGGGTGCGAGTAGACAAGTGTGGGTCTTGTTATGACCTTGGGGGCATCAGGGTGCGGGTCTTCCACAATGGGCAGTTGGTAGCTCCTCTGCCTGTGGGGCAAACCGATGCAAACGCACCGACGATTCGGACTTGACACTGTCCTATATCGTGATCTAGTGTAGAATGTCTGTACAATGCCATGATTGTGCCGAGTTACAGACATGTCTCCTGATCTTTCTCTGCGACTATTTGAGTCTAGCTCCATGGAGTAGGAATTTGGGAAAGCATGCATGTGAGTCATGATATACATTGTTATTGTTAATATTTATTTTTCCATATCTATGACTGATTTGGTTATTACTGAGATGACTATCTGCCTGGAATTGTTTATTTGCTTACTGTTGGAATTTCTGCTTATTAGTTGAATGTGATATTCTGAATTGCTATTTGGGCGTGTGGCGCCGTACTGTTTCTAGCCGCTATAATTGGTAATGATGGTAGGATGTCTTACCTCTTTCCTGTATCTTTGTTACTTGCTATATATGTGTATACTGTATTGATCGAAGACGACGGTAAAGAGGCGGAAGATCCCGAGTTTCCCAGCTTCTGGCCCGAACGAGAGTAGCTTCTACTGAGACGATGGCGGCACATATGCGCGGATTTCTTGGTGATGTGCGTCTGACCTTCCTCGGAGGGCCGGAGTGTTGGCATATCAACTTGAATTCCGATCGTTGTGTCTACTTGGGAGATGTGTCGATCGCCTAGCCTGGAGACGTCATGAGGCACCTGTCCTCACCTACCACATCAGCCTGCGACTGGAGTTTTACTTGCCCATCCGTGAGATGTGGGGTGATCGTTATTACACCCCTTGGGAGGACTCTTTTGATTCTACTGCTCGGGCTCCTGCCTGTGGTTCTGTGGTTCCCATGGAGGTTTCCTCTGAAGAGAAGGATCCTGCTGAGGACCCGGATACGGTCCCTCCTCATCTGAGAGACTGAGTTTACTGGTAGCTACTGATGGCTACCAGTGTTTTATTTTTGGGGCCTGATGTATTTTTTTGTGGGCTGTATATTTTGGTATCTCTGGGGCATATTTGCATAATCCTTTGGGGCAAGTATAGTTTTGTTTTTTTTGGGTAATTTAGGCTTGTATCTAAGTGTAAATGATGTCAAGATTACATATATATATATATATATATATATATATATATATATATATATATATATCTATATGCATGTTATTCAAATGAGAATTTTGTCTAATATTTTATTCTTCACCGTCATTTATATTCCGCATAGTTAAAATGATTATCGAAACAAAAAAAAATATGTCTGCTATTTTGCTCGCGTATTTAAGAATTGAACAAGTTAAACTTAAATGAATGAACCGGGTCTTGAAATGTTAAAACTTTACTTTCCGCATTTTCTTTTATTTGACAATGTGACGTTCCCTCCCAAAAAGGGGCGTTACATAGCTCACCCTTTGGGTTTTGAAGCGCGTTAGCAAGTTTCGAGATGTAATATTCAATTAAATCTGAGAAGGGCAATTTTTGAAGGAAATAGTAGAAAATACAATTTAAAGGATTTTCAAGAAGGAATGTTGTAAATAAGGTTAAAAATAGATATATATATATATATATATATATATATATATATATATATATAATGAAGAAAGTTTCAAAATTTAATTTAGAAAGCAAAGAAATATTTTACGCAATTGAAAAAAATATTAGAAAAACCTTACGCTTATTTAAAATAATGATTTTTAAGCTGCGAGATTGAGAAAACGATTGAAAAACACTACGTGATTGAGAAAATGATTTAAAATCACTAGGCGATTGAGAAAATAATTTGAAAATGCTACGCGATTGCAAACATGTTGAAAAATATTTACGCAATTTGAAAATGTTGGAAAAAGGTTACGCGATTGGGAAAATGCGATAAACTATTTATGTTATTGGGAAAACGAGATAAAATATTTACGCAATGGAAAATACAGTAAGGTTACTGTAGGGCCGACGTACTGGACCCAGAATTGTGAAAATATGATTTTTGGTTGTAGAGGCTGTATGTACATTAATCATGCGTTGTTAAAGTCCGGTGGACTTTATTAAGGCCGGTGGCCTAGGAGTTGAATAATACCTCAGTGTGGGTGCGATATGCATAGTATAAGTCACTTGTTGACCTTGAGGGCGTCGGGGTGCGAATTTTCCACAATGGATAGTGGTAGCCCTATTGTACCGTGTGATAGACCGATGCAACGCATCGACGATCTGGACTGAGACACTATCCATAATCATGATCTGATGTAGACTGTCTAGTATAATGCTTGATGTATATGATGGTTAGACTGTATATCACTTGACCGAGGCAGCCATGGTACAGACATGTTCTTCTAGATCATTCTCTCTGACGTTTGTGTATAGCTCCATGGAGTAGGAACAAATCTGTGTACATATATATATTTGGTCTGCATCATTATGTGATAATTATATTGATCTGAGATATTATGTATGATGTGATAACATGATTCGATGTATTAAATTCCATATCTATATGTACTATCATTTTCTATACTGCCATGCTGGTAATGATGTAGATTGTCTCACCTTTGTGTATACATTCTATGTTATTATTATGTTCGGTAAAGATTTTGAGGAAGGAGAAGAGGAGCAACCTCTGGGTTGTCAGTATGAGGAGGAACAATATCCTTGTGATCAGTGCGTAGAGGGTGAGCCTCTAGATCATCCTTATTGTTTGGATTAAGTTGGCATGACATGGCGCTATCGAGTTTTTTGGGATTCATGAGGCTAGAGTTCCAAGGGGCTCCGAAGCCTGGCGTCTTCATGTGGATATAGAGGCTGTGGTTTATGTGGGATGACTGACTATGTCCCTCAGTAAGGAATACGATGGAGTTCCTATGTTCTCTACTATCGTTTATGTACACCTAGAGTTTCCTTTATCTATTAGGCACTATTGGGGTAGTCATTTTTATGCCCCTAGTGAGCTTAGTAGTGAGTCGATCGCATGGGCTCATGTCCGTAGGGATACACGACATCCAGGGTTTCTGTCTTTCAATGATCCGTCAGAGGAGGATCCTTCGAAGAATCAAAACTTTTAGTTCTGTACTTGGACTAGTTTGTGGTTTATTTTGAGTCAAACAATTTATAATTCTGTCTAATAATTTATACTTATTGTATCCTTAAAAACAAAATTATATGTATAATTATGGTGTGTATTTATTAGTTTGTTCTATTTCATGTTCTGTTTATTTTATTTAGTGATATTATAAACAAAAAGAAAATTTTTACAACTTATATTATTATATGTTAATAAATGATTTATAACTTGGGTAAGGTTTTATTTTAATTCGTCGTAAATGTAATGCTCTAAGGAGGGTGTTACATTAGTTGGTATCAGAGCCCAAGTTAGAGTCTTTTGGGGTTTGTGGTTAGGTCTATTTTGCTTGTGTTGTGTGATTCTCTGTGATTTGTTTGCGAGAGGTTACATCTGACCTTTATTTTGTCTTGTTTGACTGATTGAAGAAAGAAATGTCTCATGGTAGAGGAACGCGTGCGAACAGAGGGTGTGATACTGATGCAATGACTATAGTTGCTGAGGCCATGCAATGTATGGCAGAAGTAATTATGCAGCAGAATCAGCGACTAGTCCAGCAACACGAGGCGACTGCTGATGCTCAGAACCTATCTGAGTTTCGACGTAATAACCCGCCGCAGTTCAAGGGTGAGTTTGATCCGGAGAAGGCGAGTCTTTGGATCTAAGAGCTGGAAAAGATTTTTAAAGGAATAGGATGTGCGGACGATCGGGAAGTGACATATGCTACGTTTATGCTAATGGGGGATGGTGAAAACTGGTGGAGAGGAACTCAGAGATTACTACAAGCTAAGGGAAGAGAAATTACATGGGAGGTGTTCTGTGAAGTATTTCTAGAGAAGTACTTCTCGACTAGTGCACGACATGCTAAAGAGATGGAATTTCTCGGCTTACAACAAGGCAACATGACTGTTAGTGAGCACGCTGCTAGATTTGAGAGCTTATCAAAGTTCTCAAGGTATTTCCAGATCCAGCCTGACGAGGAGTGGAAATGCCGCAAGTTTGAAGAGGGACTGAGGGTTGAATTAAAGAGAGGAGTGTTGCCGATGAGGATGAATCAATTCCCATCCTTGATAGAAACGTGTCGTCGACTTGAAGAACTGGAGCCGTCACGGGACACAAGGAATCGCAACTTTGGATCGTCTAGGTTCCAGAGGGGAGAAAATAACAACAACAACCAGTTTCAACGAAAACCATATTCAAGGCCACCAGGGAACCAACCCCAATGAAAATCTTTTTGGGGGAGTCCTAGTGGTAACTAAACTGGTCAAACCGGGCCGTTTACACCAAGGTCTTTTAAATGTGGAAAAAATGGCCATATATCAAGAGACTACTTAATCAAAGGACTTATTTGCTTTAAATGTGGAAAGCCTGGCCATGTCTCCAAGGAATGCAACCAGCCAAAAAGGGAGCTAACAATGAGCAACGTTTATGCTGCTCAGCCGCAAGCTGGAGGGCGAGTATATACAATGAGTAGAGCTGAAGCCTCCTAGTCCGAGGATCTTATTCAGGGAGAAGGTGTCGTAGAAGGTAATCTTTTAACTATACTATATGATTCGGGTGCAACTCATTCATTTATTGTATATGACTATGTGGATTGTTTGGGATTGCCTGTGTCTTCGCTGAGTTTTCAGTTAATTATTTCTATACCAACTGCCAAGCCTGTTGTTACATCTAAAGTATGCTTGAATTGCCCTATTACCATTAATAATCAAGTCTTTTCTATTAATTTAATTTGTTTACCTCTTGTTGAAATAGATATAATCTTAGGAATGGATTGGTTATCTTCTAACCATATCCTACTAGACTGTTCAAATAAAACCTTAGTTTTTCCTAGGAATGAGAATTCTGAATTTTTAATTGCCGCTAAAGTCAAATCATTATTGAGGGATAGAGCTCAAGGGTATATGTTGTTGTATTTTTTAGAAGTTAAGAGTGAGAAAGACGTGAACGCTATTTTTATCGTTAACGAGTTTCTCGAGGTTTTCCCGATGATGTACTCAGTTTACCACCGGAAAGAGAGATAAAGTTTTCTATCGATCTTGTACTAGGAGCTGGTCCTATCTCGATTGCATCATATCAGATGTTGCCATCGAAATTAGCAGAGTTGAAGAAGCAATTGGAGGAACTATTAGAAAATCATTTTGTACGACCGAGTGTTTTACCATGGGGAGCTCCGGTATTGCTAGTCAAGAAGAAAGATAGAACATCTCGTCTTTGTGTGAACTACCGCCAATTGAACAAGGTCACGATAAAGAATAAATACTCACTTCCAAGGATTGATGATTTGATAGACTAACTAAAAAGAGCAGTTGTTTTCTCTAAGATAGATCTACAATCAGGTTATTATCAAATTCGTGTCAAGGTAGAGGATATACCTAAGACAGCTTTTCAAACTCATTATGGGTATTATGGGTATCAAGTAATACCGTTCGGAGTGACAAATGCTCCTGCTATATTCATGGATTACATGAATAGGATCTTTCATCCATATCTAGATAGATTTATCATTGTCTTTATCAACGACATTCTGATATATTCTCAAGATTTGGAAGAGCATGCTGAACATCTCAGCATAGTTCTCCAGATTTTGAAAGAAAATAAGTTGTATGCAAAGTTGACGAAATATGAATTTTGGTTGGAAGAAGTTCAGTTTGTGGGTTACGTGATTTCTAAGAAAGGTATTGCGATGGACCCATCAAAAGTGGAGACCATTCTGTAATAGGAAAGGCCAAAGACAGTGACAGAGATCCGAAGCTTAGTTGGATTAGCCAGATATTACCAAAGGTTCATTGAAGGTTTCTCCAAGATAGCAGGCCTCTTACACAACTCACAAGGAAGAGTCAAGTTTTTGTTTGGATAGAAGAATGCGAAGAAAGTTTCTAGGAGTTAAAGAAGAGATTGACGATTGCACCAGTGTTGATTTTACCGGATCCAAGTGAGTCTTTTGAAGTGTATTGCGACGCTTCTTACTAGGGATTAGGATGTGTGCTGATGCAGAATATAAATGTGGTAGCTTATGCTTCGAGATAGCTGAAGGTACATGAAAGGAACTACCTGACGCACGATTTGGAACTAGCTGCAGTGGTTTTTGTGTTAAAGATATGGAGACATTTCTTTTATGGGGCCACGTTCAACGTCTTCAGTGATCACAAGAGTTTGAAATACTTGTTCGATCAGAAGGAATTGAACATAAGGCAGAGACGGTGGCTAGAGTTTTTGAAGGATTATGATTTCTAACTTCAATACCATCTAGGAAAGGTGAATGTCGTGGAAGATGCCTTAAGTAAGAAGGTGATCAATATCTCTACTATGATGATAAAGTAAGAAGAATTGATCAACCAGTTTATGTAACACCCATCGTAGGGTGCCACATTTATGTTACTTAATTATCGAATTACGCCCAAGTTATAAAATGTGATGTTGTGATAAAAATACGAGTTGTAAAATTTCTTTTTTCCTCTTTGATATCGATAAAATAAACTTAACAGAAAATAAAAATATTATACATCACCACACATAATTTACATCATATACATTACAGAAGTACTGTCGACATTATTTATATACAAACCAAGTCTCAAAAGTAGTTGACATACTTAAGTATTTAAACGACTCACCCAAGTCTAACTAAACAGCAGAACCCTCAGACGGGTCCTCCTCAGATTTCTCAGCAAGTAGGGATCTGGCACGACACGAAGTCCTATGGACAGGTGTCCGAGCCGACGACACGATACTAATTTCCGTTGGGACATAATACCTAGTATCCCAATGCTGCCTGATTGATAGCAGAAATTTGGTATGTACATATATAGTTACGGAAAGAAATGGATCTCCATGGAATTCCCTGCTCATGTTGACCATCAAATTTCCTTGATATATAAGTCCCCTCTTATTGGGACTAGTCCTCCATGCTCCAGCTCCACCGTGGAACTGTAGTCTCACGTAACCAAAGAAACTAGGTCTTGATGTCATCTTATCAAAACTCCGCTTCTTCTACAGGAACTTGCTCTTCTTCACCCTCTTGTTCTATGCCTTGCTCAGTGTCTTTACAAATATAAATACAGTACAAAATAATATACAAAGAGGTGAGATCACCTACGCCAATACCAACATAGTAGCATAGAGATAACACAACCAGCATACCATACAGATATATCATACCATAATTACAATAATGCCATCAACATTATTTATCATAATCATCATCCAATATTCCTCAACAGTTCAATTGTCATAGTAAAAATATTCCATCATTTTTCAATCACGTAGTGATTTTTCAACATTATTTCAATCGCGTAGAAATATTTAAATGCTTTCCGAATCGCGTAGAAATATTTAAACGTTTTTCAAATCACGTAGCTTAAAAATCACGTTTTTAAGTTATGTAAATCATTTTTCTCCATTTTACAACCACATAAAATATTTCTCAACCTTTCAAAAATTTCATTTCAACCTTTCTCAAAATAATATAACTTCTCACATTATTTTCCATATTTTCTTACTCAAGAAAATCCTTTTTGCAATATATTCCACAAATTCACCATTTTATTGAATTAAATCAATGTTTCTCTTAAAATTCCCTAATGCGCTCCAAAACCCAAAGGATGAGTTTTACGTTAGTAAATTTTAAATCATCAACGTTTCCTTTATAATTCTAAATAAATTCTCAAATTCAATTCTCTTCCAAAATAATTTGAGGTTCAAACCCTTACAACCTCTATTTTTCCTTTCATAACCGAAATTTCTATTTCTCAAGTGATAAAACACTCTGATTCCATTTCCAAAATCCTTGTACTAAATCAAATTATATTTCCACTTTGAAAATCACTTTGTTTAATAAAACCAAGGCATTACAAGCCTTCAAAACCATGGACATGGCCATTGAAACTATTCTTATATTTTTTTCTTCTAAATCAACTAAGTTCTATTCATGGTTTTACATAAACAAAACCATTAAATTTCCTCAACAAAAACCGTGAGTACTTATTCCTTGAAAACAAACCATTTGTTTATTTTCCTTACTTTTCTAAACATCCAATTTTACCATTCATGAAAATATTAATTTGTGAACACCTATTTTGAGGTGTAGAGGCCGAAATCCTCATGGTCATTTGAACTAAAAATTGTTTTCCTTTCCAACAATTTTTATGGCATATATCACATATAATCAACATATTATATTTCAAGCATACCATAAAAGCAAATAAAAATCATACTAAGCATGCAAGCACAAATAAACCATGCTAAGCACATAAACCACATAAACACATAAACACCCACAAATAATTACATAACCATGGATATGAATCCTCACATGGATTCACCATCCATCAAATACACCAACCATCTCTCACCACCATACTTGGTTGGTGAGATGGATCTCCCTCTTACCTCTTGAAAAACCTCAAAAAGCTCCTTGCTTTGCACTTTGCACAAGTTCTCCACCAACAAAAGTCTCTTAAACATAAAACAAACACAAGTTTATTAATATATAAAGCTTGAATAAGGAAAACCATGGATCAAACATGGCTTAGAACTTGAAAAAGAGATAAGAAATGAAGTTTCCTTACACTTCACCTCAAAAACACTAGAACTTGCTCTTGGAAAAAGTCCTTGAAGATGAAAGATTTAGAACTTGCTCCAAACTACAAAGTGTCTTAGAATGAGGTATAGATTCAAGAAGTATGGTTGTTTGAAATTAAAGAGTGATGGAAAGTGGATTTTGGTGTCTTAGCCGAACCTAGCTTGGAGAAGAAGTGGAGAGAAAATTTTGAAGAGCTTTGGCTTTTTGGAGGAGACAAAGATGATCAATGATAGCAATAATGTGGTCTTGAAACCTTGCTATGCCCTTAAGCTTCTCAAAACCGAACCCCTCCTTCATGCACTCCAAATTTGTGACAAATTTCACTAGCCACCATTTTAAGCATTCCTAACCATTGGTTAGTTCAATGGTTAGGATTAAAGTAGATTCTAGGTTTAGCCTTAGATAGAAGACTTAATCTAGGCCATTGGATCTTTTCTCCTTGAAATCCTAGCCATTAGATGTATCTCCAAAATGAAGGGTCAAGATTACTCCTTCAAACTTTACCTCCAATGGTCATAAATGGTCCTAGCCATTTTATAAGACCAATCTCCACCGTTGATTGAATCAATGGTGGATGTCCAAGCCACTAATGTTGACTACGTAGTACAATATTTATTTTTTTTATCTGCTATAACCCTACGAATAATATTTTTACTGTATTTTTATCGCCCGATAATTATATACAGTACAAAACACAGTAAAAGAAAATTTTAAAAATTGTTTTCGGATACAGGTTTAGTAAGATCCCCCATCTCCATCTCAACAATATAAAATTTTTAAGCTGCAGAAAAATTTTCACTTTTTGGGACCCACTTGGGCCCACGTACAGTCCCCTGGGCCCACAGACGGCCCACGAATAACACTAAAATAATAAGAGACATATACAAATTTCATAATCATTCACAAAATTACAAAAATTATAAAACGTACGAAAATCAAATCAGATTACGTAAAATAATTAAGACTTAACAGTAATAATTAAATTACGTAAGATTTTCCTCGACGCAAAAATTATTCTTTTCTTGACACGGAGTAAATCACACAAAACGATCAAATGCATTCATGGAATACTCAAAATAATTTTTACAGTATACAGAAATTACTAAACAGTAGAATTCTGTTAACTGTCAAAATTACTGTCAAATAGTTAGGAAGTTTAGGGTGTTACAGTTTAGAGATATATGGCTATCTGTGGAATTGACACCAGGAAGGATTCATCTAAATAGATTTACTGTTTTGAATGACCTGTTGGAAGAAAACCGAGAAGAACATGAAGATGATCCGTTTTTGCAAAATGAGAAAGAATTCTTGAAGCAAGGTTATAAGGCAACGATTGAGGAAGGATCTGATGGGGTCTTAAGGTTCAAATGAAGGATTTGTATACCTGATGATCCCAATCTTAGGTAAGCAATTCTTGATGAAGCTCATACCAGTAGGTTGAGTATTCATCTGGGGATGACTAAGATGTATCAAGATTTAAAGTGGATGTTTTGGTGGCCAAGAATGAAGAGAGATGTTACGGAATGTGTGGCATCTTGCCTTGTTTGTCAAAAGGCAAAAGTTGAACATCAAATACTCGTCGGTATGTTACAACCTTTGACTATTCCAGAATGAAAATGAGATAGTATCGCAATGGATTTTGTTACCGAATTGCCAAAGACTAGGAAAGGTCATGATTCTATATGGGTCATAGTTGATGGGCTTACAAAGTCAGCGCACTTCTTGCCAATCAATATCAAGTATTCATCGGAACGATTGACCCAGGTGTACATTGGTGAAATTGTTAGACTTCACGGTGTACCCTCTAGTATCATTTTCGATAGAAATCTAAGATTTACATCGAGGTTTTGGCAAAGCTTATAAGAAACGATGGGAACTAAACTAGGTCTGAGTTCTGCTTACCATTCGTAGACCGATGGTCAAACTGAGAGGACTATCTAGTCATTGGAGGATCTGCTAAGAGCTTGCGTGTTAGAACAGAAAGGGAGTTAAGATGAATTTGTATCTCTGATAGAATTCACCTATAATAATAGTTTTCACTTGAGTATAGGGATGGCACCCTATGAAGCTCTGTATGGGTGATGATGCCGAACACCTTTGTGTTGGTATCAGGATGGAGAAAGTATGGCTATAGGACCTGATCTTGTGCAATAGACCATGGAAAAGGTAAAGATGATTCAGGAGAAAATGAGGATGACTCAGAGTCGGCAGAAAAGCTATATAGACAAACGAAGGAGACCTTTTGAATTTGAGGAAGATGAGCATGTGTTCTAGCGAGTGACACCTACGACTAGTGTTGAAAGGGTTATCAAATCCAGAAAACTCACTCCTAAATTCATTGGACCTTATCAAATTATTCATCAGATAGGTCCAATAGCCTACCAAATAGCTTTACTACCCTTTCTCTCTAATCTTCATAACATATTCTATGTGTCTCAGTTGAGAAAATATATTATCGATCCAACTCATGTCATTCAACCTGATGAAATACAATTGAAAAAAAATTTGACTTATGAGACGCTTCCTGTTAAGATTGAGGACAGGAGAGTGAAACAACTTCGAGGAAAGGAAATTGTATAGGTGAAGGTAATCTGGAATGAGGTGACGAGCTTGGGAATTAGAAGATAAAATGAAGGAGCAATACCCATAACTTTTCTAAGGTATGGTAAATTTCGAGGATGAAATTTCTTTTGGTGGGGGAGAGTTGTAACACCCTAAAATTTGCTAATTTACAGTAATATCTGAATTATACTATTTTATGATTTCTATATGCTATAAATTTATTTTGACTGTTCTGTGATTGTTTTTGATCTTTGTGTGTGATTTACTCCGAGTCAAGAAAATAATAATTTTCGGATCGGGAAAAATCTTTATCTGATTATTTGGAGCTGGGGGATCTTATTAAACCCAATTCTGAGTGATACATGTACCGATCTTTTAATTTTTAGAATTTATCTGTGAAATAAAAATATTTAATATTTTAATATTATTTTTTATCTGTTGGACAGTACCTACTGACTTAAAAGCAGTAGCTTTTGCCCAGTGGACAATAGACCTGAAAAAGTCTTTACGACTTACAATTCGGTGAACCAATAGGAATTGGTCAACATTAGTGGCTTGAATTTTTCTAAGCCAATAGGATGTAGTCAACGATGACGGTTGGACTAGTTAGCTTGAAAACAAAATAACCTAACTAAGTTAGCCTAAAGTCTATGTAGTAACCAAATAGAGCAAGACTTAGTTTGCTACTCTTTAGAGTTTCTTGTTACAAGAATATTCTAGTGCCTTCTAGAAGATTGGTTAGTCACTCTAATGTAACTAGGTAGTTAGTAAAAAAACTAGGAAATCTAACTAGAATGATCTAACTAGAATGACTTAAGCATAACTAGGAAACCAAATGAACTAAAACTTGGTTTGTTCCTCCTTGATGCTACACGGCCAAGACACCTTCAAGGAAGGTTCAAGGCTTAAATATTTCAAGCTTATCACATGTAGTAGTTATCCTTGCCTCCTAAAATATCTATGTAGTAAAATATCAAACAAAATATCTCACTTCTCTCCATACACCTACACCACCATCACTAGAGAAAATAGAATGTTTTCATTTCATTTTTATCCTACCAAAGACTAAAAATCTATTCTCTCCATTCTCTCTCTTCCAAGAACACAAGAAAACTTCATTCTTCCTCACCTTGGAGCTCTCGGCCTCCACACCTAAACCCCACCTCCACTCTTCTATAATTTCATCCAACACCACTTCTTAAGCCTAAATGTAACACCCTCCTTAGGGCATCACATTTCCGACTCTCGACTCATAATCTGAAAATCAATTCGTAAAAGGTTTGAGTTATGAAAATATGGGTTTCAAAATTTCTTCTTTACTGAAACGTAAATTTACTAAAAATATTAGGTAATATTGAAAATCATATTTTAACTATTCATTATGCAATATTGACACCAATGAATATTTCACAATTTAAAGAGAAATATAAAATTAACAAACTCTTTTTTTTTTAACAGTAGCAAACCCCATGATGGGTCCTACTTAATAGCATGGTACAACACTAACGAGAAACTTTAACATACTTATTCCTTTTTCTGTCCATCTTGATGCATCAGACATCTGTTCCTTTGTCAACACTACACACCTTCGAGTCCTGAATGTCCACTCCTTATTGTTGTCACCAATCTCAGAGTATCCATCGCCCATTACGTATAAGACAACTCGATCCTTCTATTATTTGATTTTAACAGTACAGACACAGCAAGACAACATAACAAAGGTGAGATCACCTACACCAATACCAACATGGCAGCACAGAGATAACACAAACAACAATATCATACAGGGATATCATACCAGACTTCCAATAATATATTCAATATTAATCAACTATCATCATCCAATCATATATCAATCCAAGTATTCAAAACAGTTGTCATAGCCAATATTCCTCAATTAATATATCATACAGATATAAATGTTCAGATTCATGCATATGCACATAGACTCAGTTTTTCAAAAACAACTCCATGGAGGTTTTCACAATTTCGAGAAGAATGCTCTGGTTAATTGCCCAGCCTAAGCC
The DNA here is from genome assembly GCA_029884605.1 of Ormosia emarginata. Taxonomy (NCBI): domain Eukaryota; kingdom Viridiplantae; phylum Streptophyta; class Magnoliopsida; order Fabales; family Fabaceae; genus Ormosia; species Ormosia emarginata. Next base: position 6,945,212 of record JAQQTP010000040.1, read on the forward strand.
CACAGACAATCTCCCAGTCGTTGAAAAGAATCGTGTTCTTGTCGGGTATCGTCAATGCGTTGCAACAGACTGCATCGCCAAGTGGCATATGGACCAGCCTTAGCCCACAGACAGATATCCACTGGTCGACTGCCGCGCCTTGACGCCCCCAAGATCCATCATAGACCTCACTATCAATTCTCATTCCCTCTTCAACCACAAGGGCCAAAATAGCTTATTAGCTATACTTTATACAATGCATGAATATATCAGTGCAAGTCCAACCACAAGGGCCAAATTCTTTTCAATTTCATTTGTTCAATGTAATCATATACCTCAACGCATATTTTTCCAATGCATGTATAATGCACCAATGCCAATCACAGGCATATCTTTCCAATACATGTAAAATGCATCAAATGCCAATCACAGGCAAAACTTGTCATTTTCACAAACAGTGTATGGACACTGGTTCAATAGTATTCATACTGTATTTTTAACACCGAAAATCATATTATCACATTTTCATCGTTATAAAACACTTTAGTCGTGTTTTCACAAAATTGCGCTACATTTCCATTATGTTTTCACAATTCCAAAACGTTTTAGTTATATTTTCATAATATCGTAACACTTCTGTTACGTTTTCATAATAGAGTAACATTTCTGTTACGTTTTCAAAATACCGCAACTCTTCTGTTACACTTTTAAACCACGTACTAATTTTTCAACGTTATTCTCAATCGCGTAAAAATATACGTTTTTCAAATCACATAGTATTTTTTTTCACTGTTTCAAAATCGCGTATCTTAAAAATCATTCTTTTAAGTCGCGTAAATCATTTTCCATCATTCTCAAAATATTTAAAACACTTTCCAAATCACATAACGATTTTCCGTCATTTTCACAATCATGTAAAAATATTCTATTACTTTTCAATCACGTAGTGATTTTTCAACAATAGTTCAAATCACGTAAAATATTTAAACGTAATTCAAATCGCGTAAAAATATTTCAACGTATTTCAAATCGCGTAGAAATATTTTACTATATTTCAAATCGTTTTTAAGATACGTAAAATATTTTTCAACATTTTACAATCACGTAAAATATTCCTCAATATTCCAAACATTATTTTGGACTTAAATCAATATTATTTTCAACACATTTTTCAAATTGCGTAAAAATATTTTACTGCATTTCAAATCATTTTTAAGCTACGCAAATAATTTTTCACCACAATTTCATTACAGAAAATATTTCTTAACCTTCAAAAATTCCTTTTCAACTTTTCTCAAAATCATATAACTTTATACTTCATTTAATATATTTTTTTACTTAAGAAAATCTTTTTCCACAGTTCTTTACTCAAGAAATTCTTTTTCAAATATAACCCACAAAATCACTTTTCAATTAATTTAAATCAATGTTTCAAACTTTAAGAATTTCCTAACGTACTTCAAAACTCGAAAATCAGTTATACGTTAGTAAATTTTCAAAATACCATTATATTCTCCATTTTTCCCAAATCATTTCCAAAATCAACCTTCCTCAAAATAAATTGAAACTCAAACGTTTTCAACCTCTCTTTGTTTTCCGTTACGAAAGTTTCTATTCTCTTAAGTGATAAAATGCTCTAATTCCCTTTCCAAATTCTTGTATTAAATCAATTATATTTCCACTTGGAAAAAGACTTTGTTTCATCAAAATCAAGGTATTACAAGCCTTCGAAAACGTGGACATGACTATTGAAAATTATCAAAACATTTTTCCTTCTAAGTCAATATGGTTTTACACAAACAAAACCATTAAAATTTTGCTTTCAAAACCGTAAGACTTATGGTCATAAAAACCAAACCCATTTATTCAAATTCATTTTCACTTTCTTTGCAAATCCTTTTTCACTTTCTTTGCAAATCCTTAAAATCAACGTTTGCTCGTTTCATTCAAAACTCATGTTTAGAAAAATACTTAGGATCTTTTTACACAAAATAAATCAATAAAAATCCTTCAAAACCATGTTCTTGTTCTCTTGAAAAACATATCCTTTGTTCATTTTCCATGCTTTTCAAATCAATCCAATTTTATTCTTCCATGAAAATATTAAGTTATAAACACCTATGCTGAGGTGTCTTGGCCGAAATTCTCAATGTTCTAGGGACCCAAAAATTAATTCCCTTCTTCTTAAAAATTTTCAACATAAACCCTCTTCATGGGTATCAAAACCGTATTTCCTTTCCTTTGGCCATTGAAGCCAAAAATTGATTTTCTTTCCATCATCACATCATGGCATACATATACATAATTTCAACATATTCTCATCATGCATATTATAAGCATACCATACTATCATTATGCATATTATAAGCATACCATATAAGCCATAAAATCATGCAAAACATATCAAGCATAGTCAAATAATCAAAGCTCATAAACACACACAAATAATTTACATGACCATGGATATGAATCCTCACATGGATTCACTATCCATCAAATATAAGACCATCTCTCACCATCATGCTTGATTGGTGAGATGGATCTCCCTCTTACCTCTTGAAGATCCTCAAAAGCTTATTGATTTGCTTCTCTTTCTAAGTTCTTCACCACCAAGGGCTTTTCAAATACAAAACAAAATATATAAAAATTACTATACTAAGCTTGATTAAGAGGAACCATGGATCAAACATGGTTTAGATCATGAAAAAGAGAAAAGAAATGAAGTTTCCTTACACTTCATCATAAATACTCCATAACATGGATCTTGAAGAAAGTCCATGAAGATGAATGATTTAGAGAAAGTCTCCAACATGAAAGTTGTTTAGAATAAGGTAAGGATTCAAGAAACTAGGTTGGTTGAAATTAAAGAGTGATGGAAGGCAATTCTATGGTGCTTGGCCGAATGGTGTTTCTTGGAGAAGAAAATGGAGTTTTTGTGTTTTGTTTTGGAGAAGATGATGGATAGAAAGACAATTATGATACAAATGATAGAAAATAACACTTTTGGCCTTCTTTGAAGTGTATGGCCGTGGAACTCCAAATAAAAAGACTAACCAAGTTTTGCTTTTCAAAGTCTTTTGGTTTAACTTATTTGTTTCCTATTGATTCAAGACAAGTCAAGCCACAAAGATTGACTAACTTTGTATAGTTTTCTTCAATTATTGATAAATGAATGACCAAGTATTATTTGAATGTAAATTTTGTCTTCTAATTTTGATGCATGGCCGTAGCTATGCTTGGAGAATGAGTGGAGAGAAAAGTTTGATGAAGACTTGGCTTTTTGGAGGAGACAAAGGTGAATTATGATAGAAATGATGTGGTCTTCAACTTTGCTCTTGCATTAAACCATCAAAACCGTCCCCCCCTCTTCATATGCATTCAATAAGTGACCATAATAATTAGCCACCATTTGAAGCATTTCTAGCCATTGATTAATTCAATGGTTAGGATTTAGGTAGACTTTAGGTTAGAAGACTAAATCTAGGCCATTGGATCTTTCTCCTTTAAATTCTAGCCATTAGATGTGTCTCCAAAATTAAGGGTCAAGATTGCTCCTTCAAACTTTAAATCCAAGGGTTCTAATTAGTCTTAACCATTTAAGAAGACCAAATCTCCACCCTTGATTAATTCTTCATCCAATGGTCATAAATGGTCTTTGTCACTTTTTAAGACTAAATCTCCACCCTTGATCAATTCTAAATCCAATGGTTATAAATGGTCATAGCCACTTTATATGACCAATTCTACACCGTTGATTAAATCTACGGTTGATATTGAAGCCTTCCTTATTAAGCTTGTCTAGATTAAATCTCTACCATTGATTAGATCAATGGTTAATATCCAATGCTTCTTCATTAAGTTTATTTCTTAACCATTGATTAAATCAATAATGGATGTCCAAGCCATTAATGTTGACTAAGCAGTATAATACTTATTTTTATATCTGTTATAACCCTACTAATAATATTTTTACTTTATTTTTATTGTCCGATAATTAAATACAGTACAAGAAAATTTCTAAAACTGTTTTCAAATTCAGGTTTAGTAAGATCCCCTGTCTCCGTCTAAACAGTACAAATTTTTCTATGCATAGAAAAATTTTTACTTTGCGGGACCCACCTGGGCCCACGTAAGATCACCTGGGCCCACATAGGTCCACCTGGGCCCACATACAGTAAAAAAAATTCATAATCATCCACAAAAATTACAAATATTAGAAAACGTATGAAAATCAAGTCAGATTATTAAAAATAATTAACAGTCAAGAGAAATAAATATTTAAAGATTTTCTTCGGCCCAAAAATTATTATTTTCCTGACACGGAGTAAATCACTCAAAACGATCAAATACGCTAATGGAATAATCAAAATAATATTACAGTGCTCAGAAATTACTAAACAGTAAAATTCTGTTAACTGTCAAAATTACTGTTTAAGATATAGGAAATTCAGGGTGTTACATTAAACACCATTCTAAACACTTTTCGTGTTATAAGTTTCATCTAGTGCTTGAAAATCAAGCTTGAAGTTTCTACTCTACAAGGTAAAATCCTTGTTTCTTGTTTCTAAGTTGATTCTTGAGTTTCTAAGCTATAATTGATCCATGGTTTTTCTTTTTCAAAGCTTAGTTTATGATTTTGTAATTTGTTTAAGCTTGTTAGGGTTTGCTTTGGAAGGTCACGAAATCCTTAGGAAAGTTTCCAAAAAGAGTTTTGTCTTCCTTAAGGTAAGAGGGAGATTAAATCTCATTAACCATGTATTGGCAGTGAGAAAATGGATTTGTTTGTAGTGAAAAAATCCATAAGGATTCATTCACTTGCTTGTTTTAAAGCTTTTCTTGTTTGTGATTATTTTTTATGGGCATGACTTATAACTTTGATTATATGTTAGAATATGTGTTTATGAAAGCATGATAATTATTGTGTATAGTAGGATGTGAATAATATGTTAAGGATTGCATGAGGGTTCCAAAGAACCCAAGGGGGTCTCACGGGCTTAACCCCTCCAAGAGGACAAAATGTTCTAAAATATTTTCCTAATCATGGATTAATTAATTTAATGAAGAGAAAATCGGATTAAGAATTTTTACGAGGGATTAGACGATGGAAAACAATTAAATATGATTTATGGAGTATATAATGATTTTCGACCAACATGTCTACTTATGATATTTTTAATTCAAAAATTATTTCCTAAGTGTGGACTTATGTAATTAATTAAATGAGAACCTAATTAAATGGATTTTTGGAAAATAAAGGAAAGTAAATTAATTTTAGAGTTTAATTAGTGAAATTAAGCAATGATATGAAATAAAACAAATACTTGAAAAGTACTAACGTATGGCTCACCCTTTGGATTTTGAAGCGCGTTAGCAAGTTTCAAGATGTAATATTCGGTTAAATTCAAGAAGGGCAATTTTTGAAGGAAACAGTAAAAAACACTACTTAAAGGATTTTCAAGAAGGAATGTTGTAAATAAGGTTAAAAATAGATATATATATATATATATATAATGAAGAAAGTTTCAAAATTTAATTTAGAAAGCAAAGAAATATTTTACACAATTGAAAAAAATATTAAAAAAACCTTACGTGTATTTAAAATAATAATTTTTATGCTATGCGACTGAGAAAACGATTTAAAAATGCTACGAGATTGAGAAAACAATTTAAAATCACTACGCAATTGAGAAAATTATTTAAAAATGCTACGCAATTGCAAAAACGTTGAAAAATATTTACGCAATTGAAAATACAGTAAGGCTACTGTAGGGCTGACGTACTGGACCCGAAATTATCAAAATATGTTTTTTGGTTGTAGAGGTTGTATGTGCATTAATCATGGATTGTTAAAGTCTGGTGGCCTAGAAGTTGAATAACACCTCAATGTGGGTGCGATATGCATAGTGTAGGTCACTTGTTGACCTTGGGGGCATCGGGGTGTGGGTTTTCCACAATGGATAGTGGTAGCCCCACTGTACCGTGGGATAGACTGATGCAACGCACTGACGATTTGGAGTGAGACACTATCCATAATCACGATCTGGTGTAGACTGTCTGGTATAATGCCTAATGTATACAATGGTTAGACTGTATAGCACTTGGTCAAGGCAGCCGTGGTACAGACATGTTCTTCTAGATCATTCTCTCTGACATTTGTGTATAGCTCTATGGAGTAGGAGCGAGTCTGTGTACATATGCATATTTGGTCTGCATCATGATGTGATAATTATATTGATATGAGATATTGTGTATGATGTGATAGCATGATTTGATGTATTAAATGCCATATATGTATGTACTATCGTTTTCTATACTTCTATGCTAGTAATGATATAGATTGTCTCACCTCTGTGTATACATTCTGTGTTATTATTATGTTCTGTAAAGATTTTGAGGAAGGAGAAAAGGAGCAACCTTTGGGTTGTCAGTGTGAGGAGGAACAACATCCTTGTGATCGGTGCATAGAGGGCGAGCCTCTAGATCATCCTTATTGTTTGGATTGAGTTGGTGTGACATGGCGCTACCAACTTTTCTGGGATTCATGAGACTGGAGTTCCAAGGGGCTCCGAAGCCTGGCATCTTCATACGGATAGGGAGGCTGTGGTTTATGTGGGACGACTGACTGTGTCTCTCAGTAGGGAATACGATGAAGTTCTTATGTTCTCTACTACTGTTTATGTACACCAAGAGTTACCTTAATCTATTAGGCGCGATTGGGATGGTCGTTTCTATGCCCCTAGTGAGCTTAGTAGTGTGTCGACCACACAGGCTCTTGTCCGTAGGGCTACACGACATCCAGGGTTTCTGTCTTTCGATGATCCATCAGAGGAGGATCCTTCGGAGGATCAGAACTTTTAGTCCTATACTTGGGCTAGTTTGTGGTTTATTTTGAGTCAAACAATTTATAATTCTGTCTAATAGTTTGTTTTATTGTATCCTTAAAAACAAAATTATATGTATAATTATGGTGTGTATTTATTAGTTTGTTCTATTTCATGTTCTCGTTTATTTTATTTATTGATATTATAAACAAAAAGAAAATTTTTACAACTTATATTATTATATGTTAATAAATGATTTATAACTTAGGTCAGGTTTTATTTTAATTCGTCGTAAATGTAATGCTCTAAGGAGGGTGTTACAGTATATATTTAATTACTACCGATTCGACCGTGGTTCACTTGTTAGTCATGGCAACCATCATCAAGAGGAGGGTGAATTAGGTGATCACTAATTTTTAAAGCAACTTTGAGAAATTATACATTTTGATATACTCAATTAAGACATGTAGATTACTCAAATACAACTTGGGTTATAAGATAAAGCAAGCAAATAAGCTACATATCAAGTTCTTAAAATCAAAACATCAAGATGACATGATATGCAATAAATAAATATATTGTATCAAATATTGAAATTAAAGAGTGTAGGGAAGAGATAATCAAACTCAAGAGTCGAGAATTTATCCTAATTCAACTACTAATCACTTACAACCTACATTCAGTCTCCAAGTTTAACTTGAGATTTTTTTCACTATCTTCAAGCTTCAACTAGGTGCTTGATAAACCTTTACAAAGAAGAGAACTCCTCACACCCTTGGAATACTTCACCCTTAGTGTTTAAGCCTCACAACCAAAGGGATATCTTACCCTTATGGTAAACTTAGAAGGATGCCTCATATTCTTATAATTTCTCTTTTCAACGAAGGGATATCTCACCCTTTGTGTACAAACCTTGAGGTATACCTCACTCTTAACCTTTCTATAGGGATACCTCACCCTTAATCTTACTTGAGGGACTCTCCACCCTCTTACAAGTTTTTACAATAAAGATTACAAGATACACTCTCTCAAAGAGTAGATATACAACTTGAAGAACAAATGAATAGAATGATTTTGCAATGAAGAGCTCAAAATATGATTTTGATTATTCAAAAATTAAATCAAGTATTCAATAGTTGTAAAAGTTTCAGTCTTTACTTATTTATAGAGCTCAAGTGATAAAATAGTCGTTGATGTTGTTTAGAAATAATTTACCATGAAAGCTAGCTGTTAAAATGCTTTTTGACACAAAAAATAATCAATTATTTATGTGGATAATCAATTATTTAACATGTAATAATTGATTATTGAAGTGGATAATCGATTATTTTGTTCTTCATTCGTTTTTAGCTTTCTGACGAACAGAATAATCGATTATTACTTATGAATAATCGATTATTGCACTATGTTTTCGAAAATTGACTTTAAATGGTCATAACTTCTTTGTTTCTCATCCGATCTAAGCAAATGACCATTCGTTGGAAAGCTCTTTGAGTCTTTTTTCATATGAAATAAGTTTCAAATATATACTCAAAGTAATTTTAGAGATATAATTAAATTAGTTATCAAAGGTCAATTTTCAAAACTCAAACCTGGCTTTTTTTCATAGTTTTGAATTATCACCAAGATTAGCTTTTAAAAGCTTGTTTGTTGGACATCTTAATATGTTTAAAACATTTGTGAAGGTTGAAAAACTTGTTCGAGCTCTCCTCTAGTAAAACCTCTATTTTTACATAGGAGAAAAGTCTGAAAGAGAAAATATATCAAATTTGTCCTTAGGCTTCTTGATGCAATCCAAGCTTTCAATAATTTTTCTATTCAACTTTTCCAAAATATTGGATCATTTCTTCATTCTGCTTCTTCTTGAGTTGAGCATAATTAGGATCTTTCATTTTCTTAATCAATGCACGCTCTTGGTACTTAGACTATCCTGCAAGGCATAACTCACTTAAAAAATATAGTTAGTCCAAATTCATAACTCAATATTTAAAATGCATGATTCAATAATATATAACTTCAATTAACCTAACATGCATTTAAGACTCTTACAGACATATATCCATTAAGACATTTATCAATTTCTATTAGATATGTTTTATAAAGTATGTAACATATAACACTTTGCAAAATATGCATGATTTTTAAGTATAAAACATTATAATGTGCCTCATGCATATATTCATTCACGTAGAGACATATCTGATATTTGTTCATTATAACTCATATAAAACATCATTGGATATATTTTATGAAGAATGCTACACATATCTCATTGCATGATTATTAAATGAAATATAACTAGATAAAGTATATAATCATGCATGATACAATATATCTCGTTAAGCACATATGTGTAACATGATCAATATCATTTTGTAATGTATTTGTTATCATCAAAACTTAACATATTAAATCATTAGGGTAAAGATAATTCTACAATCTCCCCCTCTTGATGATGACAAATTACCAAAGAAAAATATGTTGAACAAAATAAAAGAATAGATATTCGTGTAAACATATCAAACAATAAGTACAAGAACATATTTTTATTTTCAATTCTCACTCCCCCTATTTGACATCAACAAAAAGGCTTAGGAAGGAAAGATAATATTTTCTCTCCCCCTAGTTTTTTTCATAGATAAAACTCATGTTTCCAAAAAGAGTAGGATCATCAAAACCAAAAACTTCTTTAAGTTATTCAAAACATAACTACCTCCCCTCTATTTGATTTTACATATGATTCAAGAATAGAGAGATGAAACAAACATGCTTTTATGATATCAAATATGATGCATGTATGTTTGTCAGTTAGTGGCACACCTATACTTATCATATAATAGCTATCAACATTAAATAGGTACCATTTGATGAAAGTTACACAATAGTCATAAAAGAGCATGTCATTAAGGTTTTCAAAGGAAAGATCAGATGTCTTGCCATATATGTTCATCATTCCTCAGTGAAAGAATTAAAAGAAATTGAAGAGAAGAATGTTTATCTTCTTTCATTAATAGAGGAAAAGATAATAAGAGAGGGTCTTTATTGACATGTTGAAAGTATTAAAATTAAAACACTTCATGTCAAACAAAGATGTAAACCAAGAGATATAAGTAATAATTTAAGAGCTAGGCTCCCCTTCAAAATATGCATAGTATCAAAATATAAAGCATAATATTTTAACATAATCATGCATATATTTATAGTCAACAAGAATATGCAAGAATGATATTTAAGATAAAAAGGATAAACAACCATTACAAATCAACAATTAATTATGGGAAGTTATAAGAGATTTAAAAAGAAGATAAGTTCCCTCTTATTGAAGCACAAGATAGATAAAGAGAAATATGTGTGCCAAAATCATATAAGCATATTACCATAAAGTAGAGTGAGGCAAAACATATGTTTTCTTAATCCATCAATCAAAAATCATTTTAAATCTTCTCCCCCTTTCAAAAAGAATTTTACAAGAACACATTACATTTTCAAAAGCATTTTAGAAGGGTGGAGATGTTTTATATTAAAACCACATATTCCTTGAGAGTGGTCAAACCCAATTCAAAAAGCATTTGAAAGTATATCTCCTCTTTTTCTCATTAAACAAGAGCCTTGAGAAAATAAAAGCACTTTGAAAAACAAGGCTTATCTTTTGGAGTTTCAAAATAGGTACTATAGAACATTTCAAAAGATTATCTTTTGGAAACTTTCTTAAACATTCTCTCAAGATTTGATAAAATTTTTCAAGGCGAGTTGGGAAAGTACTACTTTCATAGCACATGCCCAAACAAAAAACTTTTTTATTTTCAAGAGAATTAAGAGGTGAAAATACTTTCAAAGTCTTGAAATAAATTCAAATTATTCTCAAGGATATTGAGTTTTAAAAAGCTTTTTTCAAATAAGATAAGGTAGTTTTCAAACAATACTTTTCAAGCAGATAAACATTCATTTTCAAATAGCATGTTTCTCATACAAGTTTAACCACTAAGAAACCAATAGAATAAAAGATATTAAACATTCACCATAATAACATAAGAAATAGGGATCAAAGCATATATATGTTAACACCTTCACCCTATATCCAATAACAAAATTGAAGAGAAAAGATCGAATTATTGTAACATTCTCCTTGACCTATTAATCTTAATTAAGGTTATAGAAACCCAATAATACTAGTATGGGTTATCTATTAAGTCTGATAAACCTTGAGTCAGTTTGAGTTTAATATTATAATATTGAATATGAAAAATAGCTTATAAAAGCTTAGAATTTAGCCCAAATTACTAAAATGACAGAAATAAATAGGTTATAAATAATTATAATGAGTTGTAGTAAATTTTGGATGATCAACTAAATTAGTTCGACATTTTTAATGACATTGGATGAGTGTTTAAAGGTCAAATTAAACAGAAAAGTAACTCAAAAAATCATAAGATTTTGAGGAAATGTTAAAGAGAGGATGAATATTAATATGAGAATGGATATTGGATTACAAAGGGTACCTTAAGCCTCTTAGCTTAACTTATAACATTCTGAATTTAATAACCATAGTATATCACTACAGTCATTAGATTCAGACCTACTACTTTCTTAGCTATGCAATTTCCAATATAACATAACAACAATATATTGAAAATATGAGTCACGAATGAATATATATAAATATTACACCACAATTGTATTTCTCATAAATACAAAATACACATCATTTCAAAAGAAACTACTCAGCTACACTATGCTAAGCACTCCAAGCTCCTGCTTACACTTCACTTTTGACAAATCTTCCTCCCTGGAATCATCATGGAAACACACACAAGGGGTGAGAATCACATATTCTCAGTAGATAAATCCATAAAACATGTCATCACAAACATTTCAACTATTTCGGGGAAAAATACACTTCTAAATTCAAGTCATATACTTGTACAAACTAGAAAGGTGACAAAAGTCAAAACCATGTCCTTTCTCTTCCCGAAATAGATTCTCATTTTATAAGTTTATACAAAAACTCTTTTATCACAAACAAATCACGAGTGATGACCACATTCTCGAAAACATCTTCTCTATCACAGAGACACTAACACTATTGTGGCTACTACCACTGTCTCACCATAATAACTATCAATGATATTATACAACCGCCCATACAATCGTATATATCATTGATTAAGGCAACTGTCTATACAATTACCATGCAAATGCAATGCTTGTTATGTTGTATGTTTATGCCTAACTTGTCCTAAGACAATGATTATGCAATGTAGTAAAAATAGTGTTAGTGCAATATCATGAAACTCAACTATTTCAAGGAACCTGGTTCCTTGTATTTTCTGAGTAGTATGACATTCAACCATTTAACACTACTTAGTATGACTCCAACCATTTAACATTACATGACAATGAATAGACTATTCCATCTCACAACAATGAGTGTACTGTTACCACCTCATATACCATTCATAGATACGTGGAAATAGCAACTGTGTGAAAAAAACATGCAAAGTGATAATTAATACACATTCAATGCCACATCGAATACTCTCCTACAAACATAACCAATGCCTTTAAACGTGACTATCCTCCTCCATGAGGTTTTTCCAATTATCAACTTAGGAATACTCACATACTCACACTATGTGTCATTCCCATCACATATCATCCTCACAAGTGATAATAAAAATCAATCTCATGTTGATCAAAGTTCTAAACACTAACCTAGGCATTCCACATCTCAAATGATGCTTAGGTTTCACACAAAACTCATATATGCTAAATAGTCATTCTCTCCAAGAAATGCCTCCATTAGTGTCTCAACACACTTAGGAAAGAATATATAAATGGTCCCAACACTTAGGAACTTTCAAAGATATCAAAAACACATTTTTTGAAGATTCTGAAGCTCACGCCGCGGCACCACCTGTGCCACACCGCGGCGCCCTGCTCTCAGGGTTCCAATACTGGAAGTGCATCAGTCTCATGCCGCGGTGTGAAATACTTTCACCGTGGTGCCAGCAATAGAACATAGATTCTGCAGAATTCTGCAAAATCCGAGTACCATTCCATTGGAACAGGTTCTGAATTTTGGCTACTCCAAATTAGTTTCTAGGTGATTTAAGGTCCCTAACAAGTTCATTAACACTTAGGAATCATTAATCATAAAACAAAAACCTCCAATTTGGATCCAAAGACCAAAATCATCATTCATGACATAACTTTTCCTACTTTTAGCATCAAAGGTCCAAATGATAAATTCTAAGTTTCTAACCCAAACTTATATCATGAACAAGTCATAAACAACCAAAGAAACTCATTTAAGTAAGAAAAACACTCCAAACAATCTAACATCCAAGATGACCTATTATGCATCACATATGCATAATGGTGAAAATGGAAGAAAAGAAGATGTAAGGAACACAAAACTCCTACCTCAAGGTCTTGAAGATGAAGATGAAGCCAAGGATAGGCCATGGAAGATCCAAGCTCTCCCTTCCTCTTTCCATTTCTTCCTATTTCTCCTTTTTCTTTCCTCTTCACGGTTCCCCCTTTCTCTTTCTCTTTTCTATTTTCTCTTTTCTCTTTTCTTTCTTCTATTTTCTACTTCTTCCTTCTCCCAATCGTGAACCACTTATAAAGAGAAGTCAATTTGGTTTATCTTAGATAAGCACTAAAACCTCGATCTGTTAAGAACACTCAAATTTCACCAAATCCAACAAGTTTCAAATAAATCTTAAAATTCATCAAAAATCTCGTTCCACCATTTCCATATTTTTTCTACATCTACTGACAGTCAATCCGACATTAAAACACACAACTAGTATGCTTAAAAATACCAAACTAACTCCGATTAATCTCAAAATTTAACTGTAGCACAGTTCATACATTTGTGACCTAGAAATAAAACTTTTCACATTTATTTCTACTAACCAAGCAGTTTAAGCCATTTTCAGAGCTTAAAACAGCTATTTTCCACACATAGCATTGCAGCAAAGTGCAAAAACATGCTCAGACAGTCACAAAACTTAACAGACATGATAACTAAGTATTAGACTACCTCCGTAATCATATACAAGTTTATCATATTTTCTAGGGTGTTACATACTCCTTAGGCTTAACTTAACTTAGGGAGGAATAATGAAGCTTAGTGGCTAATAAAGGTGTATAAGGAAGGTTGTTGAATGACGAATATGAAAATTGAATGAAATCCTAGAATTTTCTATAACACCTATGAAGGTTAGAAAATTCATCAATGGAAGATTAAAGTATTCTTAAGAGATACCATATTTCTAATTGAAATTCAATTTTATCCCTCCTATTTCTTTTCTTCCACCGCTTCTCTCTGCATTCTTATCTTAATTTTTACTTTTCCTCACACTCTCTTATTCTTCACTCACATGGTCAATAAAAAGAAAAGAAGGAAAAAAAGAAAGAAAGACAAAAGAAGAAGGGAAGTAAGAAGAAGGAAAGGGAAAAAAAGAAAGAGGAAACAGAGAATCATTCAAGTAAAGTGAGGTAAGGGTGTATTTCATTGCCTTACTGTAACACCCCGAAAATTCGTATTTTATTTAGTTTGAGAAATTCTTAATTATTTTGAGTAATCCAATTCGATTTCCGTGAGTTTTATAATTATTGTGTTTTTTAGGAATTTTTTTGGAGTTTTTACGTTTTTAATTATTTTAATATTATTTTTGGGGGTGTATGTGAGCCTTCGTGTTTTATTTATTTCTATCAATCCTTAGTACTTTTTTTACCAATCCGATTTGATTTTCATAAATTTCATAATTATTATGATTTTTGTGAATTCTTGTGTATTTTTATATTTTGGATTATTTTAATAGTATTCTCGGGCTGTATATGGGCCTAGGACGGGACCGAAAAAATAAAATTTTATTTTTGGCCAAAAAATTCTAGACTGTTTATGCGGGGCTGAGGGAGCTTACTAAACCCGAACCCGGAAATCATTTTTAAAATTTTCATTTACAGAAGATTTATTTTATTGTTACTATCCATTGGGCAAAGTTATTACCCACTGGATAGAAATATTATCCATTGGGCAGTAGACACTGGTTTTAAGTAGTATCTTCTATCCACTGTGTAATGATTTCTGTAACTATTGTCCATTTGATGATAGTTTCCAAAAATATCTAATTGATAGTTATCCATAAACTAAAATATCTTGAAAATTAATTATGACAACCTTTATGACAAACCTATAGGAGAGTGTAGCTTGCTTGCTAAGTTTTGGAAAAGTAAACGATAGTGGCTTGAATTCTCTAAGCCAATAGAAAACTACTCTCTTGAAATGAACTAATAAGAATTGGTCAAATTTGATGGTTATATATTGAACCAATAGGAATTTAGTCTTCCTTGATAAACCAATTAGAATCTAGTCTTCATTTGATAAACCAACTAGAAGTAGTCATCTTTGATGAACCAATAAGAGAGCTATAGAAATAAGATCAACCAATAAGATTGAGTCAACATTTGTGGCAAATACTTTTCAAGAGTAACCAATAGAAATTGGTCAACAAAAGTGACAACTAATAGGAAACAAGTTAGTAACCACTCAACCAATGGAAATGCTAGTCAACAAAGAGGGGTTGACTTTGATTTGCACCCTTGGAAGACAAGACTTAGTGGAGAAGTTTTCAACATCAACCGTTAATCTAATCAATGGTTGAGAAGCAAACTTAATGAAGAAGCCTTGGATGATCACCATTGATTTAATCAATGGTGTGAGAGTAAACTTAGTTAGGAAGCTTTGGATGTTCACCATTGATCTAATCAATGGTTGTAAAGACAAGCTTAATAAGGACGTTTAAGATATCCACCCTTGATTTAATCTATGATGGAGATTGGTCTCACAAAGTGGCAGGACCTTTTGTGACCATTGGATGGAAAGTATGTAGAGAAGATCTTGACCCTCCAAATTGTAAGATACATCTTATGGCTAGGATTTCATGAAGGAGAGATCCAATGGCTTAGATTTGATGATATCACTTGGAAGCTTCTACCAAAGATCAACCATTGATCTAATCAATGGCCATTGATCTAATCAATGGCCATTGATGCCTAAAATGGTGGCTAATGTATTTGGACAATTCTTTGGTGTACAAGGGGGGGGGGAAGGTCACGGTTTTGGAGGCTAAATAACTATAGGAAAGTTTTCATTTCATTTCATTACTCATCTTTAACATTTCCTAAGCCAAAGCTTCACAAATTTTCTCTCTTTTTCTTCCTTAAGCTCACGGCCTAGAGGCCTAATTCCTACCTCCACTCTCCAATAATTTTAACCAACCTTATTTCTTGAATCCTTACATCAATCCAAGTATCTTTGTAGTTGGAGTCTTGATCAAAATCATCCATCTTCAAGGTGTTCTTTCAAAGCCAAACATAAAAACTCTTACCTTTCCTATCTAGAGAAGCTCACGCTCAAACCCTCTAAATCTACTCTCCAAGTTTCTATAATTCTAAACAACCTTAGATCTTGAATCTCCATAAAATTTTAGAAAACTTTCATGTTGGAGACTTTTCCTAATTCTTCCATCTTCAGCCTTGTTCTTCAAGCTAAAGATTAAAGCTTTATAGGTGAAGTTCATTAATCTTCACTTTTCTTTTGATTTTCAAGATTCTAACCCTGATTCTAATCCTTAGTTTTCTTATTCAAGCCTTATATATATTGATTATGTGTGTTTACTTTGATTTTTAAGAAGCTCTTGGTGGTGAAGGACTTGTACAAGAAGTAAAGCAAGGAGCTTTGGAGGTTTCTCCAAGAGGTAAGAGGGAGATTACCCTCATCAACCATGTGTTGGTGGTGAGGAATGGATGTGTGTGTGGTGAAAAATCCATAAGGATTATTTCAATTGTTTATTTGTGAGTTTTCCATATTTATGATTTTTTGGTGATTGATATATTTATTACTTTGATAATATGCTTTAGTATGTGTTTATGATGCATGAGGAATTGTGTATGTTTTAAGATGTGAATTACATGACAAAGGAAAATATGTTGGTTCCAAAGAGCCATGGGGGCACACGACCTCAAAGATATTTTTGGAGCAAAAAGTTCTAAATATTTTACTAATCATGAGTTTTAGATGAAAAGAGTAATAAGTTAATAATTTTAAGGATTTACAAAGAAAGTGGACATGAAAATGAACAAAGATTTTATGATGAAGCTATTTATGATTTTCGACTAACTTGCCAAGGATTGGTGAATTAAGATTTTCGTGAATGGTAAAATTGGATGATTAGAAGGAAAAGGAAAAGAAAAGATATGATGGTTCCAATGACCATGTGGCTACGATTTTAAAGGTTTGAAATGGTTATGCTTTATGTAGAATTATGATTTGGAAACGGAAAGTTAATTGATTTGGTACAAGAAATTAATAAAAGGATTTAAGAAATGGAAATAAAATATTTTGTCACTTGAAAGACTGGAAATTTCGGTTATGAAAGGAAAAAAGAGGTTGAAAGTGTTTGAACATCCATTTATTTTGAAGAGGTCTAATTTTAGAAATGATTTGAGAATTATGGGGAATATATTGGTGATTTGAAATTTACTAACGTATAGCTCATTCTTTGGGTTTTGGAGCGCGTTAGGAAATTTTAAGCTAGAAACATTGATTTAAATCAATGAAAAGGTGATTTTGTGGAATATGTGGTGGAAAGGATTTCTTAAGTGAGAAAATGTGGAAAATGAAGTTAGAAATTATATTGATTTTCGAAAAGTCCAAAATGATGTTTGGAATTTTGAGAAATATTTTATGTAGTTGAAAAATGATGAGAAATGATTTACGCGACATAAAAATATGATTTTTAAGTTACGCGATTTTGAAAATGTTGAAAAATCGCTACGCAATTCGAACAATGTGTAAATATTTTTACGCGATTGAGAAAACGTCAGAAAATGATTATACAATTTGAAAATGTAACAAAAGTGTTACGCGATTGTAAAAACGGGTTTAAAATGATACGCGAATGAAAATATAGTAAAGATACTGTAAAGAACTGATGTACTAGATCTGGATGTATCGATGATATTATGTAATTGTATGAGCGATTATATAATATCCATTGATCTTATGATATAAGAAAATTGTATGAGCGGTTGTTCTAATCTCATTTGGGAATCCTTTTAATGATGAAATTGAGATATGCAATAAGGCATATGATGAAATTGAGATGTGCAATGAGGCATTTGATGAAATTGAACAGAACTTGCATTGAGGTATTCGTGCATTGAACATAACATGCATTGAGGTATTCGTGCATTGAACATAACATGCATTGAGGTATTCGTGCATTGAACAGAATTGTATTTTGGGTATTCGTGCCTTGAATAGAATATAGTTGATAGCTATTTTGGCATTTGTGGTTGAAGAGAGAATGAGAATTGAAAAGTCAGATCTATGATGGATCTTGGGGGCGTCAAGGCGTGGCAGTCGATCCAGTGGGTAGTTGGCAAGTACCCTGTGCCACTTGGCGACGCAGTCCGTTGCAATCCATTGACGATACCCGACAAGAACACGATTCCCTTCGACGACTGGAGATTGTCTGTGGGTTAAGGCTGGACAATTACCTAGAACATTCATCTTGAAATTGTGAAAACCTCCATGGAGTGGGAAAATTGGTCTAGTATGCATACACATGGTCAGTACACATATTGATGTGGCATGATAAATGTTCAAATAGTGTGACATCATCATTTTATACTGTTATGATGAAATTGGTATTGGTGATTTAATTGAGATATATGTTTACTAGAAATGTGATGAATTGAGAACATGAATAATTGTGATATTTGTGAGTATGGAATAACTTTGTCATTCGTATTATTCTTTGCTACCGTACTAGTATTGATGAAAGGGGATCTCACCTCTTTGTTATATTGTTTTGTTGTGCTTATATTATTAAATTTTGTATAGTAGATGGAACGAGTTTCTTAGATTTGACTGAAGGCAAATATTCTGAGTTCGGTGACAACACCAAGGAGTAACCATCCCATATTCGATGGTATATAGTTTTGAGGAGGAATATCTATATAATACATCAAGATGGATACAAGTCGTAATAAGTATGTTAAGTTTTTCTCGTTAGTGTTTTACAGTGCTATTAAGTAGGACCCGTCATGGGGTTTGCTACTATTTAAAATTGAGTCTGTAAGTTTTATGTTTCCTAACTAATTGTTAAAAATTATGTGGTGTCAGTAATGTATATTAATCAGTTTGAATCTATTTTTCAATATTACCTATAAATTTTAGTAAGTCTATGTTTTTGCGAAAAGAAATTTTAAAACCCAAGTTTTACAACTCAAACCTTTTATGAAATGATTTTCAGATTATGAGCTTGTAGTCAGAAAAGTAATGCCCTACGGAGGGTGTTACATTAGTTGGTACCAAAGCACGGTTTGAGTCTTTTGGGGTTTGTGGTTAGGTCTATTTTGCTTGTGTTGTGTTCTCTGTGTTTTGATTTCCGAAAGGAAACAATGTTATTTGAAATGGTTACATCTAGTTTTCATTTTATTTTGACTCTTCTGTAATTGAATAAAGGAAATAGTCATGGTAGACGCACGCGTGTGGAAGCAGAATGTGGCACTAATAATACGGTTGCAACTACGGGAGCAATACGGAGGATGACTGAGTGATGGTACAGCAAGAACAGAGGATCACTGAACAACGGGAACTGGAGGTTGAGGATCAGGATCTGATAGAAGAGAAGTAGTCTTGAAATACAAGATCTCGTAACCTTGGAACCTGGGTATTCCAAAGAAAGAATAATAGGACAGTAAATCAATTTCAGCAAAAAACATATTTACGATCTCTAGGAAATCAGCAGCAGCAGCAAATGTGTGGAGGAAGTGCTTGTAATAGTAAACTCAGTCAGATCGTGATGTCTTTACTATTGTGTAAGAGATGTGGAAGAGGGCATCTAATGAAGGATTGTACGTCCAAGGAAATAATTTGTTTCAAGTGCAGAAAGCCTGGACACATTTCCAAAGATCGTGTTCCATACAAAAAAATGAAGTTTTCTATGGGTAACGTACATGTTTCAAAATCTCAGGTAGTAGGGAGAGTTGATGCCCCGAATGGAACAGGAGGCTTCTCAGCTGATGACTTAAACAAAGGAGATTGTGTCATTGGAGGTGATCTTTTTCACTATACTGTATAATTCTGGGGGCAGCTTATTTCTTTATGGCATATGATTGTGTGGATCAATTAGATGTTATATGTGTCTTCATTATCTTTGACCTAGTTATTTCTATTTCTCTTACCAAAAACCTATCGTTGATATTCAAGTTGCTTAAACTATTCTATGTTTATCAAAGACTAAATCTTTTCTATTGATTTGATTTGTTTATCTATTTCAAAATGGATACAATTTTAAAAATGGATTAGTTATTTTCCAACCATCCATACTCTGTTAGATATGTCGGTTGAATTATTCAACTTAAAGAGCTCACTACCAAATTCATCAGACCATATTAATTTCTTTGTTAGATTGACTTCTTTATCTCTTTCATAAATAGACGTGATCTCTGAAACGGATTGGTTATCTTCCAACCATATCCTGTAGATTGTTTTAGTAAAATTTTGGTGTCCCAGAAAAACCCATTTTTAAAAATTGGGCAACATCAAATTCTTTATTGGATATATCCAGTACCATATCGGATAGTTTCACTACCTTTTCTTTTTTAACCTTCATAATGTTCTTTCATATATCGCAAATTACAAGAAAGGATATTCTTATTCAAATTCATGTCATAGTATCAAATACAGTGCGGTTAAAAGGGAACTCGAATGGTGAGACACTTCTTGTTAAAGGTAAAGACAGAAAAGTGAAGCGATATGAAGTTAAGGAAAATACAAGTAATGTCGTTTAGAGTGACGAATGCTCCGATAATATTTATAAATTATACGAGTAGAATCTTTCATCCTTATCTAGACAGAATTGTCATTATCTTTGTTAACGACATTTTGATCTATTCTCAAAATCATGATGAATATGCTAAACAACTCAGTGTGGTTTTCCAAATTCTAAAGGAGAAGTTGAACATGAGGTAAAGAGTTTTCATTGGTTGAAGTAATTTGGAATGATGTAAATGGAGATGCAACGTGAGAACTGGAAGATAAGACAAAAGAGTAGTATCAATTTTTGGTTTGGAAACTACTACGAATTTCGAGGACAAAATTCTTTTTAGAGAGGGAGAGTTGTAACACCCTAAAAATTCGTATTTTATTTATTTCGGGCAATTCTTAATTATTTTGAGTAATTCGATTCGATTTCCGTGAGTTTTACAATTGTTGTGATTTTTAGGAATTTTTTAGAGTTTTTATGTTTTTGATTATTTTAATATTATTTTTAGAGGTGTATATGAGTCTTCGTATTTTATTTATTTCTATCAATCCTTAGTAATTTTTTTACCAATCCGATTTGATTTTCATGAATTTCATAATTATTATGATTTTTGTGAATTCTTGTGTATTTTTATATTTTGGATTATTTTAATAATATTCTTGGGCTGTATGTGGGCCCGGGACGGGCCCGAAAAAATAAAATTTTATTTTTGGTCAAAAAATTCCAGACTGTTTATGCGGGGCTGAGGGAGCTTACTAAACCCGAACCCGGAAACAATTTTTGAAATTTTCATTTACAGAAGATTTATTTTATTGTTACTATCCATTGGGCAAAGTTATTACCAACTGGATAGAAATATTATCCATTGGGCAGTAGACACTGGTTTTAAGTAGTATCTTCTATCCACTGTGTAATGATTTCTGTAACTATTGTCCATTTGATGATAGTTTCCAAAAATATCTAATTGATAGTTATCCATAAACTAAAATATCTTGAAAATTAATTATGACAACCTTTATGACAAACCTATAGGAGAGTGTAGCTTGCTTGCTAAGTTTTGGAAAAGTAAACGATAGTGGCTTGAATTCTCTAAGCCAATAGAAAACTACTCTCTTGAAATGAACTAATATGAATTGGTCAAATTTGATGGTTATATATTGAACCAATAGGAATTTAGTCTTCCTTGATAAACCAATTAGAATCTAGTCTTCATTTGATAAACCAACTAGAAGTAGTCATCTTTGATGAACCAATAAGAGAGCTATAGAAATAAGATCAACTAATACGATTGAGTCAACATTTGTGGCAAAGACTTTTCAAGAGTAACCAATAGAAATTGGTCAACAAAAGTGACAACTAATAGGAAACAAGTTAGTAACCACCCAACCAATGGAAATGCTAGTCAACAAAGAGGGGTTGACTTTGAATTGCACCCTTGGAAGACAAGACTTAGTGGAGAAGTTTTCAACATCAACCGGTAATCTAATCAATGGTTGAGAAACAAACTTAATGAAGAAGCCTTGGATGATCACCATTGATTTAATCAATGGTGTGAGAGTAAACTTAGTTAGGAAGCTTTGGATGTTCACCATTGATCTAATCAATGGTTGTAAAGACAAGCTTAATAAGGAAGTTTAGGATATCCACCCTTGATTTAATCTATGGTGGAGATTGGTCTCACAAAGTGGCAGGACCTTTTGTGACCATTGGATGGAAAGTATGTAGAGAAGATCTTGACCCTCCAAATTGTAAGATACATCTTATGGCTAGGATTTCATGGAGGAGAGATCCAATGGCTTAGATTTAATCATATCACTTCTACCAAAGATCAACCATTGATTTAATCAATGGCTATTGATGCCTAAAATGGTGGCTAATGTATTTGGACAATTCTTTGGTGTACAAGGGGGGGGGGAGGTCACGGTTTTGGAGGCTAAACAGCTATAGGAAAGTTTTCATTTCATTTCATTACTCATCTTTAACATTTCCTAAGCCAAAGCTTCACAAATTTTCTTTCCTTTTCTTCCTTAAGCTCACGGCCAAGAGGCCTAATTCCTACCTCCACTCTCCAATAATTTTAACCAACCTTATTTTTTGAATCTTTACATAAATCCAAGTATCTTTATAGTTGGAGTCTTGATCAAAATTATCCATCTTCAAGGTGTTCTTTCAAAGCCAAACACAAAAACTCTTACCTTTCCTCTCTAGAGAAGCTCACGGTCAAACCCTCTAAATCTACTCTCCAAGATTCTATAATTCTAAACAACCTTAGATCTTGAATCTCTATGAAATTCTAGGAAACTTTCATGTTGGAGACTTTCCCTAATTCTTCCATCTTCAACCTTGTTCTTCAAGCTAAAGATTGAAGCTTTATAGGTGAATTTCATTAATCTTCACTTTTCTTTTGATTTTCAAGGTTCTAACCATGATTCTAATCCATGGTTTTCTTATTCAAGCCTTATATATATTGATTATGTGTGTTTACTTTGATTTTTAAGAAGCTCTTGGTGGTGAAGCAGTTGTACAAGAAGTAAAGCAAGGAGCTTTGGAGGTTTCTCCAAGAGGTAAGAGGGAGATTACCCTCATCAACCATGTGTTGGTGGTGAGCAATGGATGTGTGTGTGGTGAAAAATCCATAAGGATTATTTCACTTGTTTGTTTGAGAGTTTCCAATATTTATGATAGTTTGGTGATTTATATGTTTATTGTTTTGATAATATGATTTAGTATGTGTTTATGATGCATGATGAATTGTGTATGTGTTAAGATATGAATTACATGACAAAGAAAAATATGTTGGTTCCAAAAAGCCATGGAGGCACACGACCTCAAAGATATTTTTGGAGCAAAAGGTTTTAAATATTTTACTAATAATGAGTTTTAGATGAAAAGAGTAATAAGTTAATAATTTTAAGGATTTGCAAAAAAGTGGACATGAAAATGAACAAAGATTTTATGATGAAGCTATTTATGATTTTTGACTAACATGCCAAGGATTGGTGAATTAAGATTTTTATGAATGGTAAAATTGGATGATTAGAAGGAAAAGGAAAAGAAAAGATATGATGGTTCCAATGACCATGTGGCTACGATTTTAAAGGTTTGAAATGGTTTTACTTTATGTAGAATTATGATTTGGAAACGGAAAGTTAATTGATTTGGTACAAGAAATTAATAAAAGGATTTAAGAAATGGAAATAAAATATTTTGTCACTTGAAAGACTGGAAATTTCAGTTATGAAAGGAAAAGAGAGGTTGAAAGTGTTTGAACATCCATTTATTTTGAAGAGGTCTAATTTTAGAAATGATTTGAGAATTATGGGGAATATATTGGTGATTTGAAATTTACTAACGTATAGCTCATTCTTTGGGTTTTGGAGCGCGTTAGGAAATTTTAAGCTAGAAACATTGATTTAAATCAATGAAAAGGTGATTTTGTGGAATATGTCGTGGAAAAGATTTCTTAAGTGAGAAAATGTGGAAAATGAAGTTAGAAATTGTATTGATTTTCGGAAAGTCCAAAATGATGTTTGGAATATTGAGAAATATTTTACGTAGTTGAAAAATGATGAGAAATGATTTACGCGACTTAAAAATATGATTTTTAAGTTACGCAATTTTGAAAATGTTGAAAAATCGCTACACGATTCAAAAAAACGTGTAAATATTTTTACGCGATTGAGAAAATGTCAAAAAATGATTATGCGATTTGAAAATATAATAAAAGTGTTACGCGATTGTGAAAATGCATTAAAAATGATACGTGATTGAAATACAATAGAGATACTGTAAAAAACTGATATACTGGATCTGCATGTATCAATGATATTATGTAATTGTATGAGCGATTATATAATATCCATTGATCTTATGATATTAGACAATTGTATGGGTGGTTGTTCTAATCTCATTTGGGAATCCTTTTAATGATGAAATTAAGATGTGTAATGAGGCAAATTGAGATGTGAAATGAGGCATATGATGAAATTGAATAGAACTTGCATTGAGGTATTCGTGCATTGAACAGAACTTGCATTGATGTATTCGTGCATTGAACAAAATTGTATTTGGGGTATTCGTGCCTTGAACGGAATATAACTGATAGTTATTATGACCCTTGGGGTTGAAGAGAGAATGAGAATTGAAAAGTGAGATCTATGATGGATCCTGGGGACGTCAAGGCCCGACGGTCAATCCAGTGGGCAGTTGGGAAGTACCCTGTGCCACTTGGCGACGCAGTCCGTTGCAATGCATTGACGATACCCAACAAAAACACAATTCCTTTCGACGACTGGAGATTGTCTGTGGGCTAAGGCTGGACAATTAACCAGAACATTCATCTCGAAATTGTGAAAACCTCCATGGAGTGGGGAAGTTGGTCTAGTATGCATACACATGGTCAGTACACATATTAATGTGGCATGATAAATGTTCAAATAGTGTGACATCATCATTTTATATATTAAGGACATCTGTTATGATGAAATTGGTATTGGTGATTTAATTGAGATATATGTTTATTGGAAATGTGATGAATTGAGAACATGAATAATTGTGATATTTGTGAGTATGGAATGACTTTGTCATTCGTATCATTCTTTGCTACCATACTGGTATTGATGAAAGGGGATCTCACCTCTTTGTTATATTATTTTGTTGTGCTTGTATTGTTAAATTTTGTATAGTAGATGGAACGAGTTTCTTAGACTTGGCTGGAGGCAAATATTCTGAGTTCGGTGACAACACCAAGGAGAAACCATCTCGGATTTGATGGTATACAGTTTTGAGGAGGAACAGATATATGACGCATCAAGATGGATACAAGACGGAATAAGTATATTGAGTTTTTCTTATTAGTGTTTTACCGTGCTATTAAGTAGGACTCGTCATGGGGTTTGCTACTGTTTAAAATTAAGTCTGTAAGTTTTATGTTTCCTAACTAATTGTTAAATATTATGTGGTGTTAGTAATATATATTAATCAGTTTGAATCTATTTTTCAATATTACCTATAAATTTCAGTAAGTCTATGTTTTTGCGAAAAGAAATTTTAAAACCCAAGTTTTACAACTCAAACCTTTTATGAAATGATTTTCAAATTATGAGCTTGTAGTCGGAAAAGTAATGCCCTACGAAGGGTGTTACACTTACCAAATCTTTTCTTGTTTTCAAAGAGTTTTGAGTTGGTAGCTAGAATGAAAGAGATTAAATAAATGATAAGATGATGGGAATAGGGTAATATGCTTGTGATATGTTTATGGAAATTCAACTTATCATTAGTTTGGATTTCTATGAATTTTATGATTGATGAAGTGGATTTTGATGCTTACCAATTTTTGATAAATCATTTTGAGATTGGTTTAAATGTATAACTATGTAGAAAACCATGTTGTTGTGTTAAAAATGGTTGGTTTTGAGTTCTTTGGTCTTGAAGTTCTATTTTCTGCAAAATTCTAGTTGGTAATTGATTACCACAAGTGGGCAATCGATTACCAAGCTTTTGGATGGAAAAGATTTTTAAGTGGTAATCAATTATCACATATGGGTAATTGATTACCAAGCTTCTATCTAGCTAGTAATTGATTATCATGGCTTAGTAATCGATTAACAAGCCTCTGTTTTGAGGTATGAGCATGTGGTAATCGATTACCATTTGATTACTAATGCCCTGTTCTGCAAAAATAGAGTTTCTTACCCTATGAGATTTGAATAGAAGCTTGTTTTATGACTCATTTCATCAATTATGGTATCTTTTGAGATGATTATGCATCTTGCATAAATGTGAAATGATATGATAAGGCATCTTGTTTGCAGGAATGATGATTGTGAGATGATTATGCATCTAGCATAAATGTGAAATGAAATGATGAAGCATCTTGTTTATATGAATGATGAAGATGATGTTTAAGATGTATATTCAAGAAATGCTATTTCACTTTCAAGGGTAGCCCAATAATTATTTTGGCCAAAGATTGATATAGGAGATGATCCTCATTACTAGGGTTAGTCTCAGACAATGGTAGTGTGAGGATGGACATTCCCTCCCTACTAGAGTAATTAAGGTTGAGGATGAATATTTCCTCCCTCTTTACTTAAGTTTTCCCTAGATGTTAAGTAGTTGTGGATGAACATTCCCTGCCTACTTAAGGTGATCCTATTGTTGGTGTATACCCTATAGGCCAATACATTTTGTCTGTATTTACGTACATTGTATTATGCTATTTTTTAATATATAAGGCATTTCATTTATTGTGTTCTTTAGAGGACATCAAGTGGATGACTTGATCATGAGATCTTATTGGATAAAACACTATTCTTAAATGTCCCTAGTCAACTATTATTGTTAATTAGGACAATAATAATGCATTGAGACTAGTATGTGCGTAGACTGATGACCACATCTCACAGGTCATGGATATGAGATATCAAGTCTTCACATTGATACATATTAGAGTAATGATGTATTGGACAGACCCGCCATGAAAACGCTACGTGGATCGTTACGTGAGTGTCATAAGTGATTCTCATAGTGATAATGGTGTATGTGGTCCTTTGACCTGAAATCACTACAATTTCTACATGAGGAGTTGTGTGTTTTAATGCCATCAAATGTCATCTGTAACAAGATGATTATAAAGTTAGTTATTAGACATACCGTGATTCATGTGGAAGGATGTGAGTGACCTAGATGAGATTTGTCCCTCCTACATAATAGGAGTGATATCTTCGGGGCCCCTAATTGAGTGAGACTACGAAATACATGGACATGCTCAAATGAGTCAATATGAGATATTGATCTTATTTGTTATTACTATGTCTACTCGAGAATCAGGAAACTGAAGATTGAACTAAACAAGGGTGACACGTTCCATGCCTTGTGTTCAATCTAGATATCTGAACAAAGGGACTAAACTACACGGAAACATTGGTCACAGATAGGTTATGTCAAATCACTGACATTTTAATTACTTGGATAGCAGCGATGTGTTGCTAGATACCGCTCACTGTTTGTAATATTAAAATGAGATTTTAATATTACTACCAAAGTCATGAGAACCTACAGGGTCGTACACTTAGAGCAGACTAAATTGGAGCAATAAGGATCCAAGTTGGACTCTGATTCAATTGTGAGCCTAACTCATAACAGATGAGTCTAGGGTTGCACAGCGTACCTTGTTACTGCTCACACTCACTTAAGGCAGCCACTATTATAAATAGTACTGCTAAAGGGGCTGCTAAGTACATATCATCACAACCCTAGCCGCACCTACAGAAAGTGAGTGAGAGACAGTGAAAGGTCTTCTTCTCTTCTCTTCGTAGCTAGCACTACGTAAAAGAGGCGTGACTCCTTTTTGCAAGTCTGTTCGTGTGGATACCGCAAAAACATCGTCGCTATTACGGTGTTGATGATTCACGTCGCTTATTTTTATCACGCTTCAAGAGGTAAACATTTTAAAACTCGAATTATGGCTTTTTCGCATGGATCATGTGAGGGCATTTTTATTATTCCGCTGCATGATGTATTCGTAATTCCCAACACCTAGATCATTGATAATGCGAGGAAGGATGATACCCTCCCTATTAAAGTAGTTGAGGACAAGCATTCCCTCTCTACCAAAAACTCTAGATTGAGGATGGATATTCCCTTACTAGATGTGGTCTGAGTTATTCAGAGTAGTTCTATGTAACAAAATGAGATTGTGATAAATAGGTTGAAGTGTACTAACTTGAAAGCAGACTACTACCAAGTGTTTGGTATTACAAGGATGAACATTCCCTCTATACCTTTTTGACAATGAGAATAAAAGTCTATAGAATATACTTGAAAGATGAATATTAAAAGATGAATGATGATTATATGATTAGCTTTACTCTATGAGCTTATCATTTATTGAATCATTGATATGATATTGAGTATAAGATGAGACTTAACGATTTATTTGGATATACAAATGATTTTGATAAATGATATAAATTGAATTTTTGCTTTGGGAAGAGAAAGGAAATTATTTTGGCATTACCCACCTTTCTATAAAATTAGTAATTATAATTTATTTGATTTTTTCCCGAAGTAGCTGAAATTATTATGATGACATGATTTATGTGTTTGACCTACTGGGAATTCTATGATTCTCACCCATTTATTTGTAATTCCATGATAATTCCAAGAGAAGCATATGCAGTCGAGTGAGATGAAGGACTTAGATGTGGAGTATCTTTATTTCTTATTTTGTATGTGGTTGTATGTAGTTGTAAGGACTGATAGCTGCCGAGACTACCAGATTTAACAATTTATAATCAGTTTACCAAAATAACTTGTAGCATACGGTAACATCAGGTCAAGCCCACAGATCACTCTGATTATGATCACAAATTCAAATTAGGATGTTAATGAATAAGGGGGAAATGGGTTTGCAATATTAAAACGCAGAAACATAGAGTAATTAAATGGAGAAAACAGAATTAAAAACAACTAATCCAAGGGAATTAACTGATCTTGATTTTAATCATCCTTGATCTCTATAGATCCATTCAATTATCAACCAAATTCTTGGTCTTAGATCACATCAAGACGCATCTCAATGATCCATAGATTTTCTACTAGAAACATTTCCATAATTCAATTAATTAAAGATTAGACAAATTAAGCATTTATCAAAAATCCAAATCAACTTAAAAACCAAGATCCAACGAAGCTAAACAATTCATCAAACACCTTTGATGCATTGTTTAACCTCTGAATTCATCTCTTGGTACATGGTAATTACACAATTAACATATGAAAATCTCAATCAAATGAAACATTAAATCAAAATTTAAACAAGAGAAGAAGAAGAAGAGAAATATGATTAATAGATGAGTGTATAACAATTAAAACACGATCTCAAGATTAATCATCAAAAGTGTCAATCCCTTGAATTGATTAAAGGCTCTACCCCTCCATTAATGGGAGGGAAGAACTCAGAAAAAGAAGAGAAAACTAGAGAGAAGGAAGAGAAGAAAAATCTAGAGAGAAGATGAAAAGTGTAGAATGAATAGGTGCTCTTGGATTTATGCTCTCACCCCTATAACTAACCCTTAATTTGACCTTACATCATTAAAAACCTGATGGGTACAAATATAGGTCAATTAGGAATCAATAGGCCCAAGTCTCTTATCATTTAGAGGCCTACAACTTAAGTTATGCTCAATTAAGTGGCCTAACTCATTAGTAACTTATCTCTATTTTTCAGCTTCAATTACGCACCCAAAATGAATAGTTTAGCTTAGGTGTCTTCATAAGAGTTGTAGCTTTGTGTCTTAGCTGTCATTTGGGCTTGGTTTTACATCCATTGAACTCCTATAACTCGAGATATGGGCTAATGAGTGCGCATAGGTCAAGCTGTCAGGATCAGCATCCAGACTCTTGCTTTAACTTCAATTTAAATTATCCAAATGTGTGATTTAGGTCCTAAGGTCTTCATGAAACTTGTAGATATTTGTCTTAAATTTCCTACAAGACTAGAATCACACCAATCAGATACTCGAAACTCATATTATAGCCAAAATATTAAACACTGCCCAATAGACAAATTAACACCAATTCATGCAATAATTCCCACAATGATCCAATTAGGCCCAATATCATAAAATGTGATAAAATCAAATCAATTAAGTCAAATTGAACCTTAAGACACCTAGTGAGAGGATCATTAAATGAGTAAAATATATTGCTATTAGACTTGTGCCTTGAAGGCATATTATATATATAATGTGCTAGATTAACAGTTTGTATAAATTCCATTTCTAGTTATATGTATATTATATTCTCACAACAGGCTCATATTTTTATATATCTTCTATATGTTTTTACTGAGATTGGTATTAATTTATAAGTGATGTGCCTAATTCTGATTACTAATGCGTAAGTCTGGATATGTTATTAGTACTAGTACTAGGACGTTACAATTATCACCTTTGTTATTGCAAAGCATACTTCTCAT
Organism: Ormosia emarginata; assembly: GCA_029884605.1. Lineage (NCBI taxonomy): Eukaryota > Viridiplantae > Streptophyta > Magnoliopsida > Fabales > Fabaceae > Ormosia > Ormosia emarginata. The sequence continues at coordinate 6,975,844 of JAQQTP010000040.1, forward strand.
GTAAGGAAAACATTTAATCATTTACTAGCACTTTATCAACAAGCACCATACAATCCATAGTATAAACTACGATAAAAGTTTAGGGTTAGAGATACTTATTAAGCTAGATAGAAAATTATGCTTCTTTAGAATGTTCTTCGTTTGTTGATCCTTTTGAGTTTGAGTTTTCTTCTATTGAGTATTCTATTTCATTGCACTTGAAGAAAGTCTCCTTATGTCTCTCTTCATTCAACTATTCTCTTTATCCACTTATGCTTGACATTTCAATATTTGATAATTATATTTGAAACACATAGAGACACTTGCAAAGCAAACTTTAAAAGTCTCTAAATCATAGGTTAGCATCAAATAGCATTGAATAACATTTACAAGCATAATTTATGTTAATATAGAATATAAAACATGTATCACATTATAAACAATGTAATTTTAGCACTAAACAAGGATACATGAAGCACATATGCACTTGAATCCAAAAATATGATTTAAGCATTTTAAGGCATGATTCAAGTTTATCAAGAAACACATGATCATCATCAAAACTTATATAGGCATTTTAGGGCAAACAATGATCATGGTAAGCATGTTATGTCAAGTAAGAAATGTTAGAAATCACACATGTCAATTAAGAACAAAAAAGTCCCTTATTGTAATGCAAGAATTGAAAAGTCATGGAATTATAACTTTTAAAACCATTTATGATTCATTTCAAGATATACTTCAGTGTAAGAATCATTGAAGTTCAAAGACACGTTCAAGGCACAAAATGAATCATGTACTCCTTGTTTTTAAGATATGAACATATTAAGCAATTTCAAACAAGAAAACATATAACCTTTAAATTTCTAATCTCCAAGTAAGTATATAAGACAATTAAGCATCAAAGACAAAGGATCAGAACTGCTTATGAGCATGTAAATTTCTATATTTGAACAAAGAGAATTGGTCACAAGCTCAAGAACAAAGATATTACCATAAAACATGTCATTTGAAATAAGGTATGTACTTATCTAGCATGTTAGCATATGAAAGACACTTTCAAGACATGATGCTAGAAAAGCACAACTTAAGGCATGTTAAGGCATAAAATAATTTTCTACTTCTCCAAATATCACATGATATTCAATTTAAAGCATAAATAAGGATAAGCAATTGATATCACTAAAAGTGTAGTCTTTGAGTTATTGTAGGCGACTCCAACTTCCAAGCCTCAAGTCTTCATGAGGGAATAGAAATTCTTTGCACCCCTCTTAGAAGTTTAATAATCGCATATTTGATTCATTAATAAACCCTCATGTTTAGTAAATTGCACTCTCCAAATTCTTAATTGATTGAGTTTGGTCATGATTTGTGAGTTTGGACTTAATTTGGGCCTAATTCAATTTTTCCAACATTATTGGGCTTTGACACCATTTTTGTATTTTGGACATAACTTGAGTTCTAGATATCTGATAATCATGAATTTTATCTTGTATGAAAGCTAAGAGAAGCTCTACAACTTTGATGAAGAGCTCGAAATCTCATTCAGATGTCTAGTGGGCCTAATTTTGCTTGGAAGTCAGAATACGAGTTCAGAGACCATTTGATGTTGTTTTGGTCATAACTTGACCTCCAAATTGCATGGGGTTTGGGCCCATATGTTCATAACTGACCCAACTTTGTAAGTAATGGATTTTTAATTATGTAAAACCGAAATAGGGGGTAGTTTAAGGGGTGGCAAGTCAGAAACCGAGGCACCTCTTATTTGACATTTTTCTTTCTTCTTTCTAGAACTCTCTTCCTTCTCCTTCTCTCTAATTTTCGTTTTCCTCTTCATTCTTTTATTTTTCTGAGTTCTCCCCTTCTCATGGAGGGGTAGAGCCTTTAGATCAATCCAAGAGATTGAACATGCTTGGTTGTTAATCTTGAGATTTCGTTTTTAATGTTTAAGTTCATCTATTAATCAAGTTTCTCTTCTTCTTCTTCTCTTTGTTAATTCTAGTTGCTTAATTAGAATTTTCATATGTTAATTGCTTAATTACTATGTGCAAAGAGGTGAACTCAGAAATTAAATAAGACATTGAAGGTGTTTGATGAAATGTTTAACTTGGTTGGATATTGGCTTTTAAATTGATTTCGGTTTTGATGAGTGCTTAACTTGTCTAATCTTAATTAATTGAAATCTAGAAGCATTTCTAGTAGAAGATCCATGATCATTGAGAGGTTTCTTGATGTGGTCTAAGACCAAAGACTTGATTAATAATTGAATGGACCTTTAGTAATCAAGGATGGATTAAAATCAAGTTTGGACAATTTTCTTGGATTGGTTACTTTCTTAATTATGATAAATTCAAATTCTGTTTTGTTTGTTTGTTAATTATGTTTATTAATTATGCTTATTAATTCTGCTTCTTAATCTCACCTAACCCCCTTATTTTAACTTGACTTAATCAAATGTCGTTTTATAATCCTTGAGAGATGATCCGGTGTTGCTTCCTATGCTATAAGCCGTAGGCGTAACTTGGTTATAATTTTGGTGAGTTCGGCACTTGTCAAAGTTGAATTCTTTTAAGCTTTAGTAACTTCAAGTTGAATAATCTTATTCCATTTAAATGCTAGCTTGAGATAGTTATCACCCTACTATCAATTCAAAGATTTTTTTTTTGATATCCAACAAAGTTTGGATCTTTCGGAATTAGTCATTGATCACTAATCCATTGTACTATCATAAGATTAATTTTGCCATAATATGCAAATTAAGTACAATAAATTAATTAATCAATTATTATTAAGAATAATTCCATAAGCATGCTTATGATATATAGACAGTTCAAAGCATAGAAAAGGTCTAACAAGAATAAACATAATCTTGTGCTATATATAATTTTTAACTTTTACCAAGTACACATGATGCTATCCCTTACCTAAGGCCTACAAGGACTATACCTCATATTCATTGATTTCTTAAGTAAATGTACATAACAGGTAAAGACTTTTGATACCTTGGCCTTGGTAATCAAGGGAACTCTTTTTCTTATCCATTGCTTCTCTTTTGGAGTTTTGAACTTTGAAAGTTTCACAGAAGTTTTAGTTGAAGGATCCTTGCCTTCATGACCAATAAGTCTACCATTGGGCTTTGGAAGTATTCTCTGTGATGTTTCTTCTTTCCTTTGACCAAGAAGTCTACCATTGGGCTTTGAAACATTAGAATGACGTTTTGGTACCCACTTCATTATGGGTCCTTGAATGTTTTATACTAGAGCCTTTAAGACTCTTAGGAACCCACACCATGTTATTTTTCATATAAAATTTTTTTCTAAATGAGAAATATGTCCTAAATGACCACAAAAATTACAAAATTCAATGATGGCTTGGTCCTTTGAAGATCATCTTTGGAAAACTTAAGCTTTTTGTTGTTATTATATTCTAAACTATTTTTGCCATAAGCCTTGCTTGATTTTTCATGTGGAATAACATTAATTTCATTCTTATTAACAAACATGGAATGTAAACAATTAAAATCATTAGCTTTGGCAAATTCAAAAAATAAGTCCTCAACTGGATTTTCTAAATCGATGCAACTTTCACTAGTAGTTGAGGTTTCACATTTCAAAGATATTTCCCTTTCAATAAAATTATATTTATTTTTCAAAGTCTTAATTTCTATTTCAATAGAGGAAATGTTTTGTAAAATAACCAAGTTTTTCTTTTCTAAATTCAACATACCATCACTCAATTCATCATATGTACATTGTAACTTATCATAGGAAGGACCATAATCAAGATAAGCATCATTTACCTCAAAGTTCTTTGGAGTAAAGTGGGAGGTTGTCTCAATTTCTTGCATCAATGACTCTTCATGGGAATCCTCTTCCTCATTCTTTCCCATCAAAGCTTCAATAGTATATGCCATTTGGTTTTGCTTTGCCACCTCTTCAAATTGAACATCATCATCATCAAGAGGCATTGGGCTCTCTTCAATAGTTTGAACATCTTTTTGATGATATTTTTCATGACAAACTTCCGTCAATGACTTTTGCTCTTCTTAGTTTCTATATACAGCTTTATACACAAAATCATTGTTAGCAATATAAAGAGCATCAAGGGTGTCCCAAATTTCTTTGGCACTAGAACAATTCTTAATTTTGGCATAAGCATCATTATTCAAACTACTTCTTAAGATTTTCATTGCTCTAATGTTCAAGGAATATCATTTCTTGTCATAAGCATTTCAAGTTTATTTTGATTTGCAAGTAAATCCATTAAGCACAATATCCCACAAATCAAGATCAATAGATTGTATATAAAATTCTATTCTAACTTTCCAATAGACAAAATGCACACCACTAAGGAATGATGGTTAATCAAATTTAATATATTCCATTTTTTTAAAACCTTTCAATGGTTGCCAACAAACAAGGATCTTTAACGCTAAGCAGTTAAGCTTACAACAGGGCATGAAGCTTTAATACCACTAATTAGTCATGGCAACCATCACCCAAGAGGGGAGTGAATTGGGTGATCACAAATTTTTAAAGCAACTTTGAGAAATTATACATTTTGATATACTCAATCAACATATGCAACAGAATAAGTCTAACAAAGATACAACTATTGTACATTACTTAAATACAACTTAGGTTATAGGATAAATTAAGCAAATAAGCTAGATATCAATTTCTTAAAATCAAAACATCAAGATGACAAGATATACAATAAAAAATATATTGCATCAAATATTAACATTAAAGAGTGTATGGAAGAGAGAATCAAACTAAAAAATTTATCCTGATTCAGCCACTAATCACTTGTGACCTACATTCAGTCTCTAAGCTTAACTTGAGATTTTCTTCACTATCTTCAAGCTTCAACTAGGTGCTTGATAAACCTTTACAAAGAAGAGAACTCCTCACACTCTTGGGATACCTCACCCTTAGTGTTTGAGCCTCACAACTAAAGGGATACCTCACCCTTATCGCAAGCTTAGAAGGATGCCTTACCTTTTAATAATTTTTTCTTTTCGACAAAGGGATACTTCACCCTTTGTGCACAAGCCTAGAGGGATACCTCACCTTTAATCTTACTTGAACGACTCTCCACCCTCTTACAAGTTTTTACAACAAAGATTACAAGAAACACTCTCTCAAAGAGTATATATACAACTTGATGAACAAAGAAATTGAAGGATTTTCCAATGAAAAGCTCAAAATATGATTTTGATGATTCAAGGGTTAAATCAAGTGTTCAAGAGTTGTAAAAGCTTCAATCTTCATTTATTTATAGAGCCCAAGTGATAAAATAGTCGTTAGTAGTGTTTATAAATAATTTACATGAAAACTAGCCGTTAGAATGCTTTCTGTCAATTATTGAAGTGGATAATTGATTATTTTGTTCTTCATTCATTTCCAACTTTCTGATAAATAGAATAATTGATTATTACTAATAGATAATTGATTATTGAACTTTGTTTTCGAAAACTAACTTTAAATGGTCATAACTTCTTCATTTCTCATCCGATCTAAGCAAATGACCATTCGCTAGAAAGATTTTTGAGTCTATTTGCATTCAAACAAGTTTCAAATTCATACTCAAAGTACTTTTAGAGATATAATTAAATTAGTGATCAAAGGTCAATTTTCAAAACTCAAACTTGCCTCACATTCTTATAATTTCTCTTTTCAACGAAGGGATATCTCACCCTTTGTGTACAAACCTTGAGGTATACCTTACCCTCAAACTTTCTATAGAGATACCTCGCCCTTAATCTTACTTGAGGGACTCTCCACCCTCTTAGAAGTTTTTACAACAAAGATTACAAGATACACTCTCTTAAAGAGTAGATATACAACTTGAAGAATAAATGAATAAAATGATTTTGCAATGAAGAGCTCAAAATATGATTTTGATTATTCAAGGATTAAATCAAGTATTCATTAGTTGTAAAAGTTTCAATCTTCACTTATTTATAGAGCCCATTTGATAAAATAGTCGTTGATATTGTTTAGAAATGATTTACTGTGAAAACTAACTGTTAAAATGCTTTTTAACACAAAAAATAATCGATTATTTATGTGGATAATTAATTATTTAACTTGTAATAATTGATTATTGAAGTGGATAATTGATTATTTTGTTCTTCATTCGTTTTCAGCTTTCTGACGAACAGAATAAACGATTATTACTTATGAATAATCGATTATTGCACTATGTTTTGAAAATTGACTTTAAATGGTCATAACTTCTTCATTTCTCATTCGGTCTAAGCAAATGACCATTTGTTGGAAAAATCTTTGAGTATATTTTCATATGAATTAAGTTTAAAATATATACTCAAAGTAATTTTAGAGACAATTAAATTAGTAATCAAAGGTCAATTTTCAAAACTCAAACTTGGCTTTTTTTCATAGTTTTGAATTATCACTAAGATTAGCTTTTAAAAGCTTGTTTGTTGGACATCTTAATATGTTTAAAAACATTTGTGAAGGTTGAAAAACTTATTCGAGCTCTCCTCTAGTAAAACCTCTGTTTTTACATAGGAGAAAAGTCTAAAAGAGAAAATATACCAAATCTTGTCCTTAGGCTTCTTGATGCAATCCAAGCTTTCAATAATTATTCTATTCAATTCTTCCAATATATTATATCATTTCTTCATTCTTTTTCTTCTTGAGCTAAGCATAATTAGAATTTTTCATTTTCTTGATCAATGCATATTATTGGTACTTGGACTATCCTACAAGGCATAATTTACTTGAAAAACATAATTAGTCCAAATTCATAATTCAATATTTAATATTCATGATTCAATAATATATAACTTTAGTTAATCTAACATGCATGTAAGACTTTTATAAACACTTATCCATTTAAGACACTTATGAATTTCTACTAGATATGTTCTATAAAATATGTAACCTACAACACTTTACAAAATATGCATGATTTCTAAGTATAAAACACTAGAACGTGTATCATTCATATATTCGTTCACGTAGAGACATATCTGATATTTGTTCATTACAACTCATATAAAGCATTATTGGATATATTCTATGAAGAATGTTACACATATCTCATTACATGATTATTAAGTAAAATATAACTAGATAAAGTATATAATTATGCACGATACAATATATCTCGTTAAGCACATCCGTGTAATATGATCAATATCCTTTTTGTAATGTATTTGTCATCATCAAAACTTAACACATTAAATCATTATGGCAAAGACAATTCTATAGGTTCGACCACGGTTGAACCAATGAATCATAAACTAATATTGTCATCGGTTCAATGACCGACCCAATTTTAAAAACTTTGGGTTTATATCTCTTTGACTTTATTTATCTCTTTAAAAACTTCATCTACGAGAAATGGATCCCATACAGTTTTTGAAAACTGTAGAGAATCTTTGCAATAAAAAGTTTGTTATTATAATGTAAAATATTAATAAAAAACATAATACAATAAATTTCAACCATCAAATCAAGAAATACAATTAGTACAATTCTGTATATAAATGCAGAGGATCCAAATCCCTAATTGCCCCTATTTATTTCCCCTTCCTAACACATCTCAAAGCCCTCCCAAGTTTTTTGATTTTTCTCATTTACTTTTCTTCTTCTTCCCCCACCACATACCGAAACCCTCTAGACTCCTTCCATACCTTCCCCTTGTACATTTCTCCATGGGAATAAATCATCGTTTCTAATGAAAATGGTTCAACATATGAAAGGAAATAGGTTGATTACCATTGAAGTCGTGTTCCCCTATCATGATCTTCCAATCATATACGTGATCGGACAACGCTGCTCGAACGACGTTAAGATCAAACGAATGCCAGACCATCTAGTTTTCAAGAGGGTAGCCAAGACATCTCGACTTTTGGCAGTTTGGGCGGTCTAAACATGGTCTAATCATTTGGCCGATTTTTTTATGCTTAATTGTATTGTAAACACGACCGGTTCATGCTCCAATCAATTGAATCAGCCGGTCTGGTTCGATTTTCAAAAACAGTTGCTTAAACTTAAAAAATTTAAGGGTAGTTTTTACATTAGTTAAGTGATGTTTATTGTCACTTTATTTATTTATTGTTATTTCTCTTTAATTATTTTTTATTATCTTTTATTATGTAATTGAATTTGTTAAATTAATTGTCTATTACCATATATATATATATATCAATTTTTATTGCTTTGATAATAAATAATTTTAAATATAAAAACACTTATTTTTTCAATACTTTAATTATCTAATTACTCCATGAATTTCAATCTCTCCCCACTCTCTATCTCTCTTATTTTCTGTGAAAAGCTTTTCTTTGATTGTTCCACTTCTTACTTTACAATACAAGAATGAAAAATCAAAACACATAATATACTATACACAACAATTTAAATTTTTTTCTTGGTTTCATCTAATCAAGTTGCCTAAAGGTTTTTTGCAAAGAGAAATTATATTTTCACATCAATTTTTTACATTAAACCTTTACACCTTCCTTTTTGGGAAAAGGAAGTGAGAGAGAATAAGTGTTGGGAAATATGTTTCCTTATTTTTTTTACTTAAAGAAGTTGTAATATTTTGATGTCAGGAAATAATGTGCAAATAAAAGAACTCTCGTATAAAATTGCTTTTATGCTAAGCTCTATTAATATCAGAGTGTATATTTCTCTATTGTACATTTGGAGTCTTACTAGACCTTTAAGACTTTAAGCATATTTACTTGGAAGTTTTGTTTTGGTTTTTTTTTTTGTACATTACTTAGTAGTTTTGTTATTTACACATAAAATAAATCTTAAAAAAATTTCTTTTCAAGTCTAGAACCTATCCTATGAGCTTGGTGGAGGGATCCTCCAGTGGGTCTCTTAGATAGACCCTAATGAGACTTGGAAGAGAGGGTGAGAGATAAGGGAAGGAAAAGTAATGACCCACATTCCACTTTGTGAGCTTTTTGAATTTTGTTTTTAATAAAAAGTATTTCTCTTTAGGTCGTACTACCCTACCTCTTAGGGTATACACACATTATTAATAGGTTAGGTACACTTACATTATTAATCAATTGCCAAAATGAATTAGCCATTTATTTTTCATATCATTAACCACAAACTTATTAACCATTTATCCAATTGATTTAACCACTTATAAGAAATTATGCAATTAACTATTTATTCAACTGAACTAACCACTCTTTATGTTAAGGATAGGTTAGAATTGCCCTTTATCTTTACTTTGAGCCCAATTATATGACCTAACTTCTATAGTTCCAATTAGGGGTACACAGGACCTAACCTGACCTAATACACTACAAAAAGATTGTAAAATAATGGTGGTTACATAGGTCAAATTATGGCGGTTCAAGCCGCCACTAATTGTTACTCACGACGGTTTGTCAAATGCCACAATTTACATGACCGCAAGATTAATTTGTGCGATTAAGATTAATTGTTGGAACAATTGCAACTAATAGATTATTTAGCAGCAGTTAAAACTACCACAAAAGGATGGAACGTTTGATGACTTCTTGTTATTTTATGGCAAATTATTTTGTTGAATTGTTTGAAGGTTTTTTAGGGTGGCTAGGTAATCACCGCTAGTTACTCATAGGGGCTGGAAAAAAATGTATTAGTGGCGGTTGTTAACCGCCACTATCATTTTAAAGTGGAGAATTGTGTAACTTGGCGACAGTTTTGAACCGTTGCTATATGCCAAGAATAATAATAAAAATTTAATTTAGTGACAGTTTAAACTGTCACTATTTGACTAAATTGAAGGCAAAATCCATTTATTTACTAGATTTAGCTCGTTTGTACATTTAATTACATTTGATATATAACCTTGTTCAGAATTAGTATTCAACAACACATAAAAAATACACTCCAAATACTTCAAATTCATACTATTGAAAGTACTGAAATATCCAAATGTTCATGAGATTGTCAAATAGTTGTAGAAACTATTACTCCAAACAACTAATTCAAACAAACAAGTAGTTGTCGATAAGTCTAAAACAAAAGGTATCATCTATTGACGAGAATGAGGTTCATGGCTAGTTGAAGAAGAACGTCTTGGACCCCCTACTGGAGAACCCTCACCACAAGCTTGATCAGAACCTGAAATATATAATGCCCAATCAATAATAAAATTAAAACTTGTTGATAACAACAAAAAAAAAATTAGCTAACACTTTTACTTTTAATTCAAGATTAGTAATTTATTTTTGTACACTTAAAGTATTTGATCACTACAGTTGCTTATTATTTCTTGAATGACTACTTGTGAACCTATGATATTGCCAACGTCAACTAGAACAAACTTTCGGAGCACACAAGCCATTTGGGCCATTTGAGCTTCTAAAGTATGCATCCTCTCATTGCTAGTTTGTAATTCTTCCAGTAAATCTTTGACTTCTTAAACCAAGGTTGCTTTATTAGTCAAGGACAATGACATTCCCCTCATCTAGCAAGCGGTCGAACTAAAAACCTGAGAAGGACAAGAGCCTAACCCTATACCTCGAACCCGACCTACGTGTTCTTTCCCTAGCACCCTAGTAAGAAAATCTTGTGATTTAACTATTTGTGAAGAATTCTCTTCACTCTCAATTGCATCAATCTTATCCTATATATAACATGCAAATAACGTTAACAAAGATACCAATTTCATTCACTTGATACTTAAAGTAATTTCCTTAGCTTCATCATTAACGGATGTTGTAACATCCTCCCTAACCTTTTAGTCTTAATCATGGTTATATAAGTTTAGTAACCCTAGCATGAGTTACCTATTAATTCTAGTAACCTTCTGAGTTAGTTTAGTATTTTAATAACACTGAATGAGTATTTAAAGGTAAGATTAAATAGGCAGATATCTTGAAAAATTATGTGAATTTGTGAAGATATCAAATAAAGGATAGGGAATTTTCTAGTAACAAGTATAGAATAAGGTAGATTTCTGTAAATCTATTACCTTATTTCCTTAGGTTTAATTTAACTTGAGGAAGAGTAATAAGACTTAAGTGACAGTTTTAGGTGTATGGACAATTATGGAAATGATGAGAAAAGGCTTGAGATGAATCCTAGGATTTTTTATAACACCTATGGAAGTTAGGAAACTTGGATTTGTGAGATCAAAGTATTCCTAAGAGATATAAAGTTTCCAGCTAAATACCTAGTCCATCATTATCTCTCCACTGCCCTTATCTTCTGTTTCTTTGACTTTTCTCTCTCATTTTTCTCTCATCTCATATTCTGGTTCAACAGAAGGAGAAGGAAAAGAAAAGATAAAGAAAGGCAAGGAAAGAAAGAAGGCGAAGGAAGAGAAGAAAGAGGAGGAAGACCAAAGCTTGAGTATCAACCACATAATTTGAGGTAGGGGTGTTTGTTTACTTAACTCTTTCCTTTTCTACATCCTCTTGATGCATGATGTATGCTTATTTGGATAGAAAATGGGTATTGTGAGGTTTGAGATGGTAAACTTGGTTAGGAGTGGAGAAAATGGCAAGTAAGCACCCAAGAAGTGAGCGCCTGGTGTTGAGCGCTTGATCTCTCAGAAATTGGGAGCTTACAGATAAAGCTGGGAGAGTTTACTATCATAGAGTACCTAAGTGCTGGGAAGAGGAGTACTTAAATGCCCAAGAACAAGATGCTTTATGTGTTTGTTTTTAGGAAATGGAGCTTCCTACTTGTTAGGATCTTTTATGCATATTTTTAGTGTGAGTTAAGACACTATTAAGAATATTTTATGAAGGAAATAACCAACTAGGATATGTGTAAAAAAAAAAGCCTTTGAGCATCCAATGGTTGTGGATTGCCATCTGTAGGTATCTAGTTCCTTGAGCAACATGGTGTTACATTTGATATCACTTGTGATATGATGATGTGGTGTACTAGATACAAATATACTGAGTATTGTTTTGCAATAGTTACTTGTCATAGTGTATGAATTACTCCTTTATGATGAAAGTAGAGCTAGAGATGCATGAATGGTATTTGCTCCCTTATTTACTAAGGTTGAGCTTTTGTGTTTACTAAAAATATGAATTGTTTCTTTATGAGATAAAGTTGAGCCGAGAGTGTATGTTTGCTAGATTTTGCTCTTTCACTTGGTTAGAGTGGACCTTGTGATGAGTTTTTGTGGTGTGTATATGTAAGTTGAATATAATAGTCCATAGTTTTGCACAATTGTTATTCCTATGTATTGTAACCTTATATGATGTGCACAATTATGTGACCATAAAATTGTAGGTAATCAGTCTTGGGACTAGTCCTAAATTCTCAGAGCGCGGAGGCTCTTAGGGTTAGGGTTATCGGTATTGTGAGGTGGTTTAAGTCCACTCCCTACTAAGTAGTGTAAAGGGCTCTTTTGCCTTTCTTTCCCAGAAAAAAATACAAGGAACCAGGTTCTTGGGAATATGCAGGTTTCATGACATTGCACAAACACTATCATAACATATTTTCATTTCATAATCATTACTTTAGGGTATATCTTAGGCATGAGCATGCACAAGCATTTGCATTTCAATAACAATTGTGTGAGCTATTGTTTTATCTTTGAAGGGTTAATAACTATGAATATAGATTATGGATTGCTTTGTGAACTTTTACATAGAGAGAGTATGTGAATGTTCTAGTGGTCTTGATTAGAGACTCAATCACTTGTTGCAATCATAATCCATTGTATCTTAGTGAATTATTTGAGAATGATTAATTATGAGATAATTAAGTTATAGTAATAATTAAGCACCTCGGGAAGAGTAAAGAACAGTTTTTGGCTCTTGCCACATTTGTACTTGTTTTTGAGTAACTTATTTTTCTCTGAAGCAGCTGAAGTTATCATGATGTCATATATGTGTATGTACTGCTGAGAATTGTGAATTCTCACCCTATTTGTTGTTTTCTATGATAAATCCAGGTTGAGACTCTTCCAAAGGAAAAAAAAAGGCAAATAGAATATATAGTTTTTATTTGCTTTTGAACATAACTTGTATTTTATTATATTTGCTTTGGTTTGTATAAAGGTTTATGTATTACACTAAACCCTTTTTAGGCTAATGTTATATGTATGATCTTTTCTTTCCCTCTTGACTCTTTATAATAACATGTATGGTTATTATGAATCTAGCATGTTGTTTTTAAGTCAGAAGTGACATAGCTAATATTGTTTACTATTGTATATTCAAAATATACTAAGGTATTGGTATTAGAATGTAATAGATGTACCATATTTCTTTATGTGTGTAGCTTTATACATGGCTTCCTTACCTAGTCGATGCCCACATTAATTCAATCTCTTACAAATTTTAAAAGATAAAAGAAGTGTTAGTCAATTCAACAAAAAAGGATAATTGACTGCATGTATTAAAAGAATATTACCATCTCATCCTTTCTCCTAGCTAGAGTCTTTGATCCACCCGTGTGTGGAACAATCAACTTCTTCTAATTCTCATAATTAATTTTGTACATCTCTTATCCCAATTTCTTTTTTTTTTTTAAAGATCAGATTTAGCTTATAGCATTCATGTATATGATTATCTATTATAATTGTATTACCTTTGTTTCCGGTCTTAAACAATAATCGAGATATGTCGCCCACTCATTCCGAGGAATGTTAGGTGGTTATTCTGAATATTTTGATCTCAGGTGAGGAATGCATTGTAGTATTGATTATATAACTTGAGTCGTATGAGTGGTTGGGCTAGCCTCTGGAGCAGACTGAGAAGTGTATAAATATTTATTATGCTTTGTCCTTTTCATGGATGCAACTATTTTCAAACATCATAACATTTATCATATATGAAAAGAAACATTTTTATATCACCAATTGCATATAATCTAATAAAACATCAAACCAATTGCACATCTAATAAAATATCACAACATTTTTATATCACAACATTTTTATGAAAATAAGCTAATTGTATATCCAATAAAATATTACCCATAAATTTTTACATATATTTTTCACAAAATATCCTAGACATATTTATATATAAGCAATATCAACATCATTAGTTAATATGAGAGGTTCATCATCCACATCATCTCTTGCTAATGGCAAGTTTGTAGCTTCATCTAGATAAAAATCTGCTTAGATCTTGCGGTTCAAATGGTTCATTCTTATAGAAGCCCTCCCCATCTTCACCCTTGTCAAACAAAACTCTTGGTTTTAAATGCACTAATATGTACCAATTCTTTTCCTTCCCATTCTCCATATAATAAACCATTTGAGCCTCTTAAGCTTGGATATATGGCTCATCATCTTCATGTTCATAAGTGTGTATTAATCGTGAGAAATTTATCTTTTTAAGTCCCAAATCATCCTTTGTCATCCTTCTAGGATTAGTCGAATTATCTCATTGACACTTGAACAACATAACCGTGAATCGACCATGGTAATTAAGCTCAATAATATATACCAATCTTCCATAATAAGGGAACCTCCAAACCTCATTTGACTATCACTTGAACTTGTATAACTTCTTGTTTCAAATGTAACAAATACCCCATTATTTTGAGTTTTCAATCCTTCATCTCTCTCTATGATTCAGAATTTGAAATATGCACTAAATCTTCTAGCTTGGTTAATTAGTCCTCGAGGAAGAAATTTTATATCATCTGAATGAGATTCATCTACATAATTCAAAATCTACATCCAATAATTGTGTTAGTTATATGTTGACTATGAATGAATATAAGTATCACAATTTACTTAGCCACTTACATTGCCTTTGAACCATTCAACTAATTCTCTATGAACTTTCTTGTCTATCTTTGTTGTATTCATTGTACAATTTTTCAACTTTCTAGGGATGTAGTTTCTAAATTCCCTATATATATTGATTATATTAGTTCTACAATACTTGAGATATATATATATATATATATATATATATATATATATATATATATATATGTATGGGTAATTAAGTATTGTAATTTACTTACTAAAGAAAATGATCAACTGCTTATAGTTGGTCAACACATGTCGATATGCTTAGGTTGAAATATGGAGGACCCCCCAACTGGTTTTCTTATTTGGGGAAACAATGCATCTACTTCCACAGACTAAGAAGATGCATCTGGTTCTTCATCAACACGTCGAGGTTAATTCCATCTTGTCTCAATGTTTTCTAAATACTTAGAACAAAAGGTAAGAAACTCTTGAGCTAGAAAACATTCAACTATAAAGCCTTCTGGTTGTGCCCTATTATGTACATACAACCTCAATAGTTCTAAGTACCTAATATTTCAAAAGACATACATTAAAATCTGATGCTTGAAATCAATTAGAATAATAAGAAAATTAATGACAAATAATGCATTTGACTGCATGGTAATTACCTTTGTATATGATACATCCTTTTCTAATGAACTGGAACTCTAAGCTTGGCTTCCTTAACTAGATGGACAATTAAATGAACTATGACTATAAAAAATGAAGGAGGGAATAACATTTCTAAGTGGCACAAAGTGAACACAACCTGATCTTTTAGCTTATCCAAGTCCAACACATTTAACACTTTACCACAAAGTTGTCGAAAAAATGAGCATATATATACCAAAATTGCTGATACTTGATTAGACAAAGGATTCCTTATAGCTAATGGTAGTGATTGTTCCATTAACATATAGGAGTCATGGCTTTTCAACCCAATGAGCTTACATTGCTTAAAATTGCTGACACTTGATTAGACAAAGGATTCCTTATAGCTAATGGTAGTGATTGTTCCATTAACATATGGGAGTCATGGCTTTTCAACCCAATGAGCTTACATTGCTTTAGGTTAGCATATCTAGAAATGTTACTTGAGTAACCGTCTGGCACTGTGACATTTTTTAAAGTCTTGAGAAATATATGTTTCTGAACATTAGTCATTGTAAACAAAGTTGGAGGATAATTTCCTTTTTCATATAGCCAAATATAATCTCTTATGCCATATGCTTGTAAGTCTTTTCGAGCACTGAGATTATCTTTAGTCTTCCCAGTTTCATCTAGCAAAGTGTAGATCACATTGTCACACACTTTTTTCTCATTATGCATCATGTCAAGATTGTGACTGTGAGGCAACAAATTATACTCCCAATAAGGAAGTTAGAAAAATATGCTTTTTTCTCCATTGATTTGAGTCACCACTTGCAGCAATACTACCATGAGTTCTTTTTCCTTGAACTTCACTTTCCAATCTTTTACCAAATGTAATATCAACATCTCAACCTATTTCCAAATTTCTATGTCAAATGATGTTACCAGAGGGTTCTTCTCCTCTGTGTTGCCATCACAGTGTCGACCTAATCTAAATTTATGTCCTGGCTTAAGTAATCGATGATAGCCCATAAAACATCATTTTTTACTATATGACAGACGACATTTAATAGAGTCAAAGTTACATGAAGAACAAGTTAACACAGTATAAGTGTTCTAACCAGACAGTGTGTCAAGCTTAGGAAAATCACTAATTGTCCAAATTAGTGTTGTTCTCAAATTGAACATTTCATCTTTTAAAAGATCATATGTTTCTACACCATAAGTTCATAGCAACTTCAACTCTTGTATTAAAGGTTGTAAGTAAACTTCTATCATTCCCAGGCATTCATTTACTCGGTATGATCATTGAAATGATAAAGGAGGTTTGTTGCATACACTTCCAAGGTTTGGTGTTGTATGGAATTAAGATCACTAACCAAATATTGTAATTAGTACTCAAATTTCCAAAAGGATTGAAACCATCAGTGGCTAAACCAAGGTGCACATTTTGTGGATCCAGAGCAAATTAAGTGTGTATTTCATCAAATCTCTTACATGTCTTAGAATCCCTTGGATGTCGCAATAGGTCATCTTTGTTATCATCTTCAATATGCCATCTTATATCAGAAGTAGTCTTAGAAGAGATAAACAATCTTTGCAATCTTAGTTTTAATGGAAACTAGTATAGTACTTTTGCAGGCACTGGTTTTTGCTTCTTACCACCAAGAGATGCGTTATTCACTCCTCCTTTAGACCTTGGCTTCCATCTAGATGTGTGATAGCTATTGAGACTATTAAGTTATATCAATTTATAAACCAATTCACCAAATTACTTGTAGTATAAGGCACAACTGGGTCGAGCCTTTGGATCACTCTAATTAAGCAATCAAATTAAGAAGTTAACAAAGGGGAGAAATGTTGTAGAATTAATTAACAAAAACTAATAAAAAAATTGTAAACATAATTAAGTATGTTCATTCAATTGCTAACCAAGTTCTTGGCTTTAGATCACATCAAGAGGCCTTAAGATGATCAATGAATTATCTACTAGATAAGTATCTAGAATTTAATTAATTAAGGTTAAACAAATTAAGCACCAATTTAATCTTAAATTTGTTACCAAGTGGCCTCAAACTCAAAAGGGGGGGTGAATTGAGTTTATGAAATATTTTCGCAAATCTTTCGCAAAGCACTTGTTTATCAAATTTTCGTTAAAGTTATTGTTTAATTGAAGTGAATAGATAAATGCGATCAAATGAACCACTTACAAATAAACAAGCCAAGATAGAAAGTATTCAAGCAAAGCTAAATAACGAACTCAACTCAAGCAAATATAATTAAAGCACAAAGTAAAGAGATAGAGTTGAGAAGAACAAATACAAGGATTTATCCTGGTTCAGCCACCCCTTGTGACCTACGTCCAGTCCTCAAGCAAACCACTCGAGATTTTCCACTAAACTTCAAGCTTGAACGGGTGCTTGAAAACCTTTACACAAAAGAGCACTCAACTCCTTAGGATGCCTCACCCTTGAGCTTGAGCCTCAAAACAGGGATACCTCACCCTTTTCACTAGAGGGATATCTCACCCCTTTTACAACCTTTGAAGGATACCTCACCTTCAACAAGGGATACCTCACCCTTTATAATTTTTGAGAGATACCCCACTCTCTTTTCTCTAGAGGGATACCTCACCCCCTTTACAAAGAATCAAAGTGTTTACAAGATGAAACTCTCACAAGAGTAGATTACACAAATTGAAGCCCTATGATGCTCTTCAAGAATATCTCAAAAATATATACAAAAACAGAGCAAAAGAGATTTAATGATGATTCTCGAATTAAAGTGATTGATAGATGTTTCTCAAGTGTTGGTTAGCCACAAATGATGCCCCAAGATGAGTATTTATAAGTTTTTAGAACAATAGAGCCGTTAGGGGCTTTTGTGGCAACATTAAATGCCAAGAAAATATAGCCGTTGGGCATGTCAGAATGCTGGTAATCGATTACAGGGTTCTGGTAATCGATTACATGACAGTTAGAACGTGTTCTTGGCTTTCTGGGTTTGTGGTAATCGATTACATGACTTGTGTAATCGATTACACGCCCTCTGACTTTATGGTAATCGATTACAATATTTATGTAATCGATTACATGACCCTTTGAACGTGTTCTTGGCTTTCTGGGAACATGGTAATCGATTACATAGATGGTGTAATCGATTACAAGGCTTCTGTTTAGCTTGTAATCGATTACTAAACATTGGTAATCGATTACACGATACTTTAAACTCATTTTTCACACCCAATTAAGTCTCCAGGCCATTTTTATCATTGGGGAACTTGGACTAAACAAGATTTACAAATGTTTAACATAATCCAAGATTGAAATCAACATTTTTTTAAAATATGAACTTTGAAAAACAAGTTGATTTATAAGATCTTTGAAAAACCATTTGAATATAATTGAGATACCTTGAGAGCATTTCACATTGATGTTCTAAGACCTATGTCTAATATACCTCTTTTGATCTTGGTCTTCTTCTTTTGGTCTTGAACTTTTCTTTTGATCTTAGTCTTTATCTTAATTTTGTTATCATCAAAAACTTATTTGATATGCTTCAAGACATAAGCATTCACAAAATTAACTTAAAGTCCATAATTCAACTAAGCTAAATGATGAAACTGTAAAAACTCATGTTTTTACATTTCAAAATCTTGGTTTTGACCCTTTCCAATCCCTTTTGATTGAGCTTTATTCTCAAATTTTGTCATGCTTTTATATTTTTAAACTTTGTTCTCATTACATGTTTTATTTGTTTTTAATAGGTTTTTTCACATGGAAGAAGATTGAATACTTGAACTATGAGCGAAAAAGAGCAGAAATGAAGTTATTGGTGCTGGGCGCTTAAGCGCCCAAGCATAGAGAAGAGTATGATGCATGCCTAGGCGCCTAAAAACTAAGTGCTTAAGCGCTCAGTACGTTTAATGACGCATTTTGATCTCTATAAATAGAAGAAAATAGTGCTTTTGGGTTGTGATTTAGAGAGAGAGGCAGAGGCTAGAACTATAATTTGGCATGGGAGCATTCAGGCTTGAAGATTAGGAATTTTCTTCAACTTTTTCACATATCTTCCATGGAGTTTGTTAGAATTTCTTCTTTATTTTCTTATTTCTCCATGTGTAACTAAACTTCCCTAGTTAAGGCGATGATAGATCTTATTCTTGGATGATATAAATTCATTTTTGTGTTTAATCTAAGTTTCTATTTCACGATTTACGTGTTTATCTCTTCTCTTAATGCTTTTCTTGATTTGGTCAATTTGGGAATGATTTTAGGGTTTATGTATGATTTGGAAAAATTAGTCACGAACTTAGAACTTGTGATAAACACCTCAATTTCTGCAATCGCGAGGAATAGACGTTGTAAGTTGTGTGATCTTGCTTTTCATTCCCTCATTTTTTATAAAGTCTTCTCTCTTTGGGGTTACACAAAGGGATTAGTTAACTCAAAGTAATGTAAAGAGGATTAATATACTAAGGGATTTGATATTAGTTAATTTTGGGAATTTGATCATGAATCATGAAATATAACTTAGTTAAACTAATCTTTGAATTTGCACCAAAAGAGTTCAAGTAAAATCTAAACCATAACACTTTAAAATCATTATCTTTCATTCTTTGCCTAATTAATTATATTTACTTTTGTTAATTTTGAATATTTTCTTGTTAGTATTTTCTTTTTATTTACATTCTTATTAATTCTCATTCTTCGAAAGCTTAAATAATGTCGATTTAACGAATTTAGTAATTGACAAAATAATCTATATGAGATGATATTCTTACTCATCATTTTATTACTTTTGCAATTTGGTACACTTGCCAATAGCACAACAAGTTTTGGTGTCGTTGTCAGAGATTATTTTTTGTCAATATTAAATAGTAGTTTGAAAGACACTAATTTAGGCATTTATCTTTCTTGTTTAATTTTATTTTTTTTTATTTAATTTTTTTTAATATGTTTTTCTTTAATTCACTCTTGTTTGCTTTGTTTATGTGAGGTATAGTAAATTCGAAAGTATTACTTTTTGATCCCGAAATCAAGAGAGCAGAAAGAGCAAACAGAAAAGCAGCAAGAGGTAGAAAAAGAATTGAAAAAGCAAAAATGGCTGAAACAAATGAAGAAAGAAGACACACTTTGGTTAATTATGCCATTGCTTCTGCTAAAAGGGTTGCAAACAGTATAGTGTGTAACACCCTAATTCTATATTCTATAGTATACTCTAAGTATACTAAGTAAGAAGAATTAAGTATGCCACTTTTAAAACTTAAACGTAAATATATAACCTGTACAATAATCCTTAACAAGTAACTTTATAGAGCCTTTAGAAAAAGTAAGAGAGCAAGACATTTTACACCATTTGGAAACTTGCTCTTTACTAAACAACCACATGACATGTATAAGATTACAAACCTTTACAAAACTAAATATATAAACTTAATTATATAACCATTAATATAAATACAGAGTGCAAATAATTACATTAATGGCTTAACTAATTCTTCTTCTCATTGCTCTACGCTTGCTTGGATCATCCTCTAGATTTATCATGGAAAACATAAAAGAACTGTGGTAAGAATTAATAATTCTCAGTAGTGCATTTTAAAAAAATGTGATATCATAATAAATCCAGCTGTTTCAAGGAAAAACACAACCTTTGTTTAAAACTTGACATAAATATATATACGTAAGATAGAGAGGTGTCAATATGCTAAATCTGGTCTTTTCTCTTCCCAAAACAAAGATTCAATTATTAACCTTTATAAATTCCTTGTATAATTAAATACATCATAGATATCCACCTTTTTATAATGAAACATATACTACTAATAATCCACATCCCTTAACATAATAACTATAATCCATTCCTTCAGAACACTCTCAAGTTAGGCATCCACTTTAGTCTTTGCTAAATTAATTCTAAAAACAAGATAACTGCCCATACAATTGTTAATTTATGCAATGCATGATGATGCATGGTATGCCTAAGATATGCCCTAAGGAATGCTTGTTCTATGATTTTACAAAACAAACTTTGTTTTAGAAAACACGTGTTATTTGAATATTTCCAAGAAGCCCTTTTGTTCCAAGAAGCCGTATTGTTCCGAGAAGCCTTATTGTTCCTTGTATTATTTCTGGGTAGGCAGGATGCCCTTTTATTCCTTGTGGTACTAAACATATATATAACCTTGGCATTAGGAGCCCTTTTGTCTAAGCCATAGGGTTACAATACATGAAAATAACAAATAACAAGTTTGAAAACCTTAAAGTATGCTTATACAATATTTTTTTAAAAAAGATTTTGTTTTAGAAAACACATGTTACTTGTACATTTCTAGGAAAACCTTTTATTTCAGGATGCCCTATTGTTCCTTTTATATCTTAGGTAGGAAGGAGTAGGATGCCCTATTGTTCCTTATCCTCCTTGCACTATCTGGTATGTGTGGTTATCTTCTCTCACAATAGTGGGATTAACCCTTAATACCCATAACCCTGGCACTAGGAGCTCTCTTTTGGCTTAACCTTAGGGCCATTCATACATAGAAATAACAAGTAATAAGTTTGAAAACAAAACATGCATAATTGTTCATAAAAACATTACTTTATACACTTTTCACATAATCCTATTCTCTTTGCATAATAGGGAAACACAGCCTTTCTATCAAGCTTCTCATTCATGCTATACATTGTAGAGAGGGAGTGACTTACTCAACCTCAATTTACCCTTATATTTTCATTGTTATGCTTCCCACTACTATGCCTGACAACATCATTCTTTAATGTGCATATCTCAATATGCCTCTTTACATCAATCACATATTTAATTCATTTTCAAATTCTTGCATAGTTCCTTTCATCAAACAATATACTATTTCAAAATTTCATACAAGATATACAATTATGATATATATTTCATATAATGCCTTGATATCTTATCCATCAATCTTAATCCATGATATCATGTATAATAATCAAATTAATCACACACTATGAAATCTATCTAATTACTTCCCTATCATGGCACAAAGCCTCACTTTTCATCAATCAAGCATGAATACATTCCATTATATTACGTTTGACATAACATTACATTAGGAGTCAAGTTCGCAATCAATAAAATCAAAGTTCATGTTAGACCCCCATCATATTATCAATCAAACCTTAAGGTGTTCCATTACATCATTCCATGCCAAAGCATCATGCATTCCCTAACAAGAATACACAAGAAAAATAAATTTAGGCTATTTTTCCAAGAAGTGTCACGACTCCCCTCATTTTGTGCAACAACATAATGGCTTGTGCTGCGGCACAAATCTTTTGTGTCGTGGCTCCCTACTCTCAAATGCCATTTCCTGAGTGGTAGAGAAAGGAGTGCCGCAGCTCCCCACAAATTTGTGTCGTGGCTCCCTTGCAAAATTTTGCAAAAACCACCCGAGAACCCACCATTTCCAACCATTGCAAGGTCTTTCCAACCACAAACATGATCCCTAAACACCTCTAAACATCAATTACATCACATCTATTGATTTAAACCAAATAAGCATAATTTTAGGATCCAAACCCTAGGTTTCCATACCCATTCATCAACCTTTAAACCAAAAATTTCAGGGATACAACTAGGAATTCAAGCCATAAATCATGCATAAATCAACTCAAGAACAAACCCATTTTTCCATTTCAAACCACAAGCCACAACAATAGAGAAAAGGAAAAGAGATGGAGAAAGAAGATGAAGAAATCCCTACCTCAAGCTTGAAGATGAACCTCCACCCTTGCCTTTATCTCTTGATTCTTTCCTCTTCTCCTTCTCTTTCTTTTTCTCCCTTCCTTCCCTCTATTTTTTCGCTCCTTCTTCTGTTGTTGGAATGCCCGAGAGAGAGAAGAGAAAGTGAGAAAAAATCTCACCTTTTAAAAGATAAACTTTAAGGGCAATATGGTCATTTTGTTGCACTTCGTATTTGCTAGGAACACCTTGGTTTTACTAAATCAAGTTTTCTAACTTTCAACAACCATAGAATAAATTTTAAGATTCATAAAAAATCTTGTTTGTTCATTTTCATAATTTTCCATATCTGCTGCACCTCAATCTAGTATTTAAACACCCACTCAGTGTCCTTAAAAATACTGAATTGACTATATTTGTCCTCAAATTTTAACTACATCCTCTTTCACACATTTGTAACCTAGAAAAATATTTTTCATATTTATTTTCTTTAATATAGCATTTATTCAATTTTCCTGAGTTAAACTAGCCATTTTACACGTTCTATGTTGCGCCAAAGTGCCTAAATTAACTCAAAACGTCACAAAATTCTATGGACATGTTAAACAAGTATTATGGTACCTCTATGACCATATACAAGTCTATCATGTTAAAAAGATGGTGTTACATAGTGTGACCTGTAATCCAAGCTAATAATATTGAAATTAAACTAGCTCTTGTATAGCTAGTTTAGCAAGATCAATTTGGGGGTAATCAGTCAGAAGATCCCAATTTGTATATAAATAATTTCTTATAGCTTTGCAACACCATGAAATTCAATGGAGCAAGTGATGATGCTATATGGCTAAGACTTTTCCCATTCTCTTTAAGGGATAAAGCTAAGAGCTGGTTACAAGCTCAACATCAATGAAGCATCATAACTTGGGATGATTTGGTTAGCAAGTTCCTTACTCAATATTTTCCTTCGTCAATATTTGTAAAAATGAGGAATGAAATTGCATGTTTTGCTCAAAATCAGGGGGAATCTCTATATAAAGCTTAGGAAAGATACAAGGAGTTGCTGAGAAGATGTCATCATCATGTGTTTGAAATCTGGTAGCAAGTCCAAATCTTTTATAATGGTTTGAATCATTCCACCAAGGCTATGGTTGATGCATCTGCAGGCGGGTCTCTCAACACCAAAACTCCTAAAGAGGCTCAAGAATTATTTGAAACTATGGCTATGAATGAATATCAAATGCCTAGTGGAAGACTAGTGTAACACCCCAAAATTTAGCTATTTGACAGTGATGACATAATTGTATTATTTTATAATTTCTGTATACTGTAAAATTATTTTGACTATTCTGTGATTGTATTTGATCATTTTGTGTGATTTGCTCCGTGTCAGGAAAATAATAATCTTCGGTCCGGGGAAAATCTTTACGTATTTATTCGGAGCCAAGGAATCTTACTAAACCCAATTCCGAGAGATACGTGACTCAATCTTTTAATTTTTAGAAATTATCTGTGAAATAAAAATATACTATATTTTTATTTTACAGCAGACAAATATTTACTATCTTGTAAGCACTAATATTCTGTTCATTAAGTAATAATTTCTGTAGCAATTGTTTGGGAAATATTTTTAATGGACCAATAGGATTTAGTCAAAATAGATGGTTTGAATTTCTAAACCAATAGGAATCTAGTATCTTTGAAATGAACCAATAAGAATTAGTCAAATTTGACGGTTATAAATTGAACCAATAGGAATTTAGCCTTCCTTGATGAACCAATTAGAATCTAGTCTTTATTTGATAAACCAATT
Source organism: Ormosia emarginata (assembly GCA_029884605.1). Lineage (NCBI taxonomy): Eukaryota > Viridiplantae > Streptophyta > Magnoliopsida > Fabales > Fabaceae > Ormosia > Ormosia emarginata. The sequence continues at coordinate 7,000,652 of JAQQTP010000040.1, forward strand.
AGAAGCTAGTCACATTTGATGAACCAATAGGAAACAAGTTAGTAACCACCCAACTAATAGAAATGCTAGTCAACAAAGAGGGCTTGACTTTGATTTGCACCCTTGGATGACAAAACTTAGTGGAGAAGCTTTAAATATCAACCATTGATCTAATCAACGGTTGAGAAGCAAACTTAATGAAGAAGCATTGGATGATCACCATTGATTTAATCAATGGTGTGAGAGTAAACTTAGTTAAGAAGCTTTGGATGTTCACCATTGATCCAATCAATAGTTGTAAAGACAAGCTTAATAAGGAAGTTTAGGATATCCACCCTTGATTTAATCTACGGTGGAGATTGGTCTCACAAAGTGGCTAGGACCATTTGTGACCATTGGATGGAAAGTAAGTAGAGAAGATCTTAACCCTCCATTTTTGAAGATGCATCTAATGGTTAGGATTTCAAGGAGGAGAGATCTAATGGCTTAGATTTGATCATATCACTTGAAGCTTCTACCAAATATCCACCATTGATTTAATCAATGGCTCTTGAAGCATAAAATGATGGCTAATGTATTTAGACATCACCTTAGTGTACAAGGGGGGGTCACGGTTTTGGAGGCTAAATAGCTATAGGAAATGTTTTGATTCATTTCATTTTCATCTTCATCATCTTCCTAAACCAAGCTTCACAAAATTCTCTCCATTTCTCTCAAGAACACCCCACGGCCAAACCATCTTGCACCACCCTCCACTCTTCAATAATTTCTATCAACATCATTTCTTGAATCCTTATACCATTCTAAGATACTTTGATGTTGTGATCATCTTCATTCCTTGCTTGAAAACCAAAAAGTTCTCACCTTGTTCTTCAAAGGGAGCTCACGGCCAAGAGGCCTAAATCCTACTATCTCTCTCCAATAATTTCAACCAACCTTGTTTCTTGAATCCTTACCTTATTTCAAGACACTTTGTAGTTGGAGTCTTAATCAAAATCATTCATCTTCAAGGAGTTCTTTCAAAATCAAACACAAAAACTCTTACCTTTCCTCTTTAGAGAAGCTCATGGCCAACCACCATAGAAATACCTTCCATGCTTCAATAATTCTATACAACCTTAGATCTTGCATCTCCATGAAATTCTAAGGAACTTTCATGTTGGAGACTTTTCCTAATTCTTCCATCTTCAACCTTATTCTTCAAGCTAAAGATTGAAGCTTTATTGGTGAAGTTCATTAATCTTCACTTTTCTTTTGATTTTCAAGGTTCTAACCATGATTCTAATCCATGGTTTTCTTATTCAAGTCTTATACATATTGATATTGTGTGTTTACTTTGATTTTTAAGAAGCTCTTGGTGGTGAAGGACTTGTACAAGAAGCAAAGCAAGGAGCTTTGGAGGTTTCTCCAAGAGGTAAGAGGGAGATTACCCTCATCAACCATGTGTTGGTGGTGAGGAGTGGATTTGTGTGTGGTGAAAGATCCATAAGGATTTATTCACTTGATTGTTTATTGCTTTCTTATTTGTGGTTGATTGTATTTGTAAGCATGTCTATAGCTTTAAAAATATATTGCATGTGTTTATAGATGTATGAATATTATTGTAGGAAGTGAATAATATGCAAGGATTGCATGAGTACTCCAAAGAACACAAAAGAAGCTCAAGGCTTCTCCAAGCAAAAGAGAACCAAAATGTTCTCAACCATTTTCTAAAACAATGATTTAATGAATTTAGATAAAACAATGAATTTGAAAATGATTTAGAAGATAGAAAATGATTTAATGATTATTTGTAAAGAACATGTTGAGTTTTGGCCAAAATGCCATACAATGTCTATTTGATTTCCAAAATTATTTTCTAATGAAGATTAAGTAGTTAACTTGAAGAGAATTCAATTATAATGAATTTTTGGAGAACAAAATAAATGGTTCTAGTTTTAGAAATCTAAATTAATGGAATTAATTATAAATAAAGTGAACACTTGAAAATTGTTAACGTAGAGCTCACCTGTGAGTTTTGAAGCACGTTAGCGAGTTTCAAAGTGTAAATAATGGTTATAATTAAAGCAAGTTAATTTTTAAAGGAAAACGTAGAAAACACCTTTTTAATGAATTTTCTAGACAAAATACTGTCAAAATTTACTAGAAACGGACAAATAAAAGAGAAAGTTTTATAATATGTTTATAACATAAGGAAAATATCCTATGTAGTTTAAAAGTACTAGAAATAGCTTACGCATTTTTAAAATAAAGATATTTAAGCTTTATAGTTAAGAAAACGATTTAAAAATCTTACGTGATTGAGAAAATGATTTAAAAACATTACGCGGTATTTAAAAATGTCAAAACATATTTATGCGATTTAAAAACATTTGAAAAAGGTGACGCGATTGTGAAAATGCAATAAAATTTCTACGCGACTAAATGGAACAGTGAGTTTTACTGTCGGGCCAAAGTGGTGGACCCAGACATGTTGAGAAATGATACTGTCAAGTGGAGATGTACTATATTTTGGAATATTGAGACTGAGGGTAATTTTGTAATTATAGTTCATATATATGCATTGAGTTGGTATGCATAGTCGATGGCTGTGATGACTTTTGTTGTTTAGGAATGAATAAGAGTTGAATACTGTGATCCAGTAGGGGATCTATTGGGGATGTTAGGGCGCAGTGATTCATAGTGACCTGTTTGTCACATTATATACCTGGCCATGATAAACCGTTGCAACGCACTAGCATATGTCCCGACAAGCACTATTTATGTCTCGCGTCTAGCTTAGACTGTCATTATGGGTGGCAGATCTTTTGGACCATTCATATCCAAAATTTGTTTAGCTCCATGGTGTAGGAATATGATGCATTATGCATATGCATAGTTTGTGTACATATTGTTGTGGCATTGTCGAGGTATATATTATGGTGACATAATCATTACACATGTATATTATTGATATACTGTTGATGTTTATATTGTTGTGATATATGTTTTTTGAACATAATGATAATTTGTTAACATGATTATACTTGTGATATCTGTGTGTATAGAATGACTTTGTCATTCGTATCATTCTTTGCTACCATACTGGTATTGATGAAAGGGGATCTCGCCTCTTTGTTGTATTGCTTGTTGTTTTTGTATTGTCAAAATTTATATAGTAGGCGAAGTAAGCTCTTTAGACTTAACTGGAGACAATGTTCTTAGTTGGTGACAACGTCGAGGAGTGATCTTCTCAGTTTCGACAGTGTGCAGTTCGGTGGAGGAACGGAACAAGTATGTTGAGTTTTTCTCGTTAGTGTTGTTACCGTGCTATTAAGTAGGACCCGTCATTGGGTTTGCTACTGTTTCTTAAGTCTATAAGTTATGTTTTAAAATGTTGTTAAACATTATGTGGTATAATAAACATGTGTATTAATTAGTTCAGTCTATTTTCTGTATTACTTATATTTTTGGTAAGTTTATATTGTCAGCAAAAAAAAAATTTTAAAAATCCATATTTTATAACTCGAAGCTTTGGTGAAATGATTTTCAGATTTTAGTAAAAAATGTGATGCCCTACGGAGGGTGTTACAATTAGTGGTTAAACAAGGAGTTATGGAGCTTGGCACCTTTGATGCCATACTCGCACAAAACAAGACTCTTTCGCAGTAAATCGTCAATCTTACCAAACAAATTAGTAACATGCAAGTAAGCTCAATCAACCATCAAGCTTTAACTTGCGATTTCTGCGAGGGAAATCATGTCAATAGGCAATGCGAGGTAAGCAACTCTGGTTTCACTTCTCAATAGCAAGTCAACTACATAGGCAAATGTCATCTTATGCTAAGTTCATGAAGGACTTGCTATCAAAGAAGAGAAAGTTCAAGGAAGATAAGACGGTGGTGTTGACAGAGGAGTGCAGCACTATAATTCAAAGGAAATTGCCACCTAAATTGAAAGATCCAAGTAGTTTCACCATCCCTTGCACTATTGGGAAAACTCTTTGTGATCTTGGGGTGAGTATAAATCTCATGCGGATAACTATGATGCACAAGGTGGGAATTGAAAAGGTGAAGTCAACAATGATCTCCAGTTAACTAGCAGATCGATCTATTAAGCACCCTTACGGTATAGTTGAAGAAGTGTTAGTTAAGATGGATAACTTCATTTTTCTAGTTGATTTCATGGTTCTAAGTATGGAAAAAGATGCAAATATCCCTCTCATTCTGGGCAGACCTTTCTTAGCAATTGGAAAAGCATTAATTAATGTGTAGCAAGGCGAGCTCATGTTGAGAGTGCAAGATGAGAATGTTACTTTCAGTGTCTTTGAGGCAATGAAACATCATATGGAAGAAGAACAATGCTTTAGGGTGGATATAATTGATTCTTTGGTTCATAAAAGCATTAGAGCAGAGCCTTCCAACATCTCCACTCGAATCAATGTTAGTTAATTCTAATGCCTCAGTGGATGATGATGAAAAGGCAGTATCAGGGATACTTGAGTGCATAGCCAATTTGGAGACTTTGCCAATCTTTCCTCGTTTAAATTTCTAGAAAGAATAACTAAAGAAAAAATATGCAGTTAAAGAGGAACTGTAACACCCCAACTTTTGGAAAAATGTCCCGAATGTTCTGTTTGCTGTTTTTTAAACTTTTGGGTGAAAGACCGTTGTGTCCCTGTTTTGTTGTTTCTTGTTTTTCTGTATGAAATACAAATATATATTACAGTCTATGATTTTCTTTGGTCGTTTTGCATATTTTGCTTCGAGATCGTAAAATAAAATTTTTTTCAAACTACTGTTTTAAATTTTTCTATGTGATATACTGATATATTTTACTGTCTATAATTTTATTTGAGTGTTTTGAATGATTTGCTTCGTGGTGGGGAAAATGAGAAAATGACCATTACGTCCCGAATGTACTATTTTTAAATTTTCTATATGATACAGAGTTTAATATTACTGCCTGTGATTTTTTTGGACTTTTTGTGTGATTTGCTCCGGGACAGGAAAATAATATTTTTCGGGCCGGGGAAATCTTATTTTTAATTATTCAGAGCTGGGGGATCTTACTAAACCCAATTCTGAATAAGACGGTAAATAATCTTTTAATTTTTAGGATTTTATTGTAAAATAAAATAATTTTATATTATTATAATATTATTTTATTAGTCAATATAGTTAAATGACAATGGACCTGGAAATGTCTTGCGGGACCCACGTTCAATAAAGCAGTAAACGTTTTGAGCTAGAACAGATAGCTAATGACAAGGCTAGTGACTAGGTTAGTGACTAAACTTAATGACTAGGCTTAATTAGTGACTAAGCATGATGACTAGGTTAAGTGACAAGGCTAGGATGAACCAATGAGAGCTAAGCTTGGAGAACAAGGCTTAATCCTCACCATTGATCAATTCTAAGGCTTGGATGGAGCCAACACAAATGGACACCTCTTGCCCATTGAAGTCTACGGCCATTCACTCCATTGAAAGCCATAATCACTTGATTTTCATGCATTTTCTCTCTTCTCTCTCTTCCAAAAATACAAACCTCCATAGTTGTTCTTTTGGTGAAGCATTCGGCCAAGTACCCCTACACACCATCCATCTACCTAAAATTTTATCCAACCCACTTTTCTAAACCTAAACACAATTCTAAGAACATCTCTAGTTGAGAGTTCTTGCAAAATCATTCATTTGAGGCTTGAAAACCTACTTGGAAGATTTTACCTAGAAGGTGAAATTTTTTGTTTTCTATTTCTAAACTCTTTTTCAAAGTTCTAAGCCATGATTTATCCATGGTTTAAGCTCTCTTTAATGTTAGTAACTTGTAGAAATTTGTTTAAGCTTGATAGGTGTTTTGAAGGAGAAAACCGAAACCCTAGGAAAGGAGTGAAAGCATATTTGTCTTCATTTAAGGTAAGAGGAAGACTAAATCTTATCATCCTTGGGTGGTGGTAAGAAGATGGAAATTGTTTGTGGTTGTAGAATCCATAAGGATTCATTTGTGTGTTTGTTATAAGTTTTCCTATTTGTTATTTGTATTAATTTGCATGTCTACAAGCTTTGATAATATTGTATGTGTTAGAAATACATGATAATTTATAGGATGTGAATAATATGTCAAGGATTGTATGAGTGTTCCAAAGAACACATCAACAAGGCTCATGGCCATTGACCAAGAAACGGGAACCAAAATGTTCTCAACAATTTTTTTAAAAGTGTGATTTAATTAACCTAGGAAAATTAATAGGTTACAAATGAATTTAAAATAAGAAAAATGAATTTATGGATCAAAGGAGGAAATTGAAGCATTTCGGCCAACATGCCTAAGCCATGTAATTATGATTTCAAAAGTTGTTTTCCAAATCATTTTCAATTAAAGAGAAGTAAACAATACTAAAAGGAATTTTTACAATGATTTTGAGGAAATAAAAGGATATAGATTAAGTTTAAGTGGTTAAAATTAAGAATTTAATAGTTGGAAATAAAAATAGTAACTCCTATAAAATTTCTAACGTTGAGCTCATTTCACATTTTGAAGCACTTAGTAATTTTCAAGGAAGTAATTATATGGTTAAATAAATAAAAAAGAGAATTTTTACAAAAAAATTAGAAAACCATTATTATGAATGTTCTAAACAAAATACTGTCAATTTTTATTAAAAACAGACAAATAAGATAGGAAAGATGTCCAAAAGACAGTATACGGTATGAAAAATATTCTACGTAGTTTTAAATATATTAAATATTATTTCTGTTTATTTAAATAGTGATTTCTAAGGAATTCGGATAAGAAAATAATTTTAAAATCTTATGCGATTGAGAAAACGTATTAAAAATCTTACGCGATTTTAAAAACAGAAAAATGTATTTACACGATTTAAAAACGTTTGTAAAAACGACGAAATTATGAAAACGCGATAAAATTTCTATGCGATTGACGAAAACAGTGACGTTTACTGTCGGGCCAAAGTGGTGGACCCGGACAGGTTGTGAAACAGTATTTGTCTGGTGGGACCTGCTGTATATATATATAGAGTTTTTGCTAATGAGGGCATTTGCGTAAATATGCATATTTATACCATTGAGGGTATTTTGATAATTTTGGAAACTATTTTAAGATCATATATTGAGTTTGTGCCAATTTAGTTGATAATTGGTGGATTGATTGACGAGGTGAATCACATCGTATTGTCGGTGCGATAAGTGTAGTGTGGTTCAATTTTGAATGGACTTGGAGACTTTAGTGTGCGGTATTCCATATATGGATGGGTTGGTAGCTCGCCTGGCCGTGGTACCCGGCCACACACTAACGGACTTGACACGCACTATATTTAATCGAGATCTTGTAAAGTCTGAATTAGTACAATGCCTGTAGTATACAACGTGTTACCGTATGCTACACCACGACGTGTTACAGTGGGCTATAGACGCAACGTGAGACCGCGGAATAGTTTGGTTGGGCAGCCTGGTGGTACTAATAAGATTTTACGGGTCATTCTCTCTGATGTCTATATGTGTTTAGCTCCATGGAGTAGGATCGTGTCATATTGCATATTTATATATATATGGTGCATTATTATATCCTTATCGATGATTTTATATTTATATTATGTATGGATATATATTGTATCTATGTTGATATTAATTCTTATACTGTGTTTGTGTTATGCTGTATTATGTTTATGTCGTTATAGCATTCTATATTGTATGAATTGCATAACTGTTGTATTGTCATTTTCTTATTTACCATGTATGTGTTGATACAGATTTGTCTTACCTCTTTATTGTATGTGTTTTATGTATATATTAAATTTTGTGGTAAAGAGTTTGAGGAAGAGGAACAACCTCTTGAGTGTGTGTATCTTGAAGAAGAGGAGGAGCAGCAAGCCGAAGATCAGTACGAAGATCAAGAACCATCCGATCATCCATATCCATTGGATTGATTGCTTGAGTATGGCGGTGCCAGGATTTCTGGGTTTTGTACAGTTTGAGTTTCATGGGGATCGACGGCTGGCGACCTGCGTGAAGACAGAGACTCGGTGACTTACGTGGGACGGTTGACTGTGTCCCTACGTAATGAGTTTGATAGAGAACCAGTCATGACGACTACGGTGTTTTTGCATTTGGAGTTGTCGTTATCTCTTAGGCGTTATTGGGGAGGTATATTCACTGCGCCTAGTGAGATTAGCAGTGTGTCGACTGCGCGGTCTCGTTTACGCCGAGAGTCGAGGCATCCTGGATATTTATTTCCTGATGGTCTTCCTAAGAGTGATCCTTCAGAGGGTTAAATATTTAAGATGTGTACTTGGGCGCGTCTGCGTTTGTATATATAGACTGTTATTGCTTTTGTTTACTGTTTTAGTTTAAATATTTTAGTTGTAAATTATTTGTATAACTTATGACTAAAACCCTATGTATATTATGCGTGATGTTAGTTTGTTAATTTTGTGTTTCCGTGTTATTTTATTTAATAATATTCTGTTTAACAGGAAGAATTTTACAATTCGTATTATTATGTAACAAATGTTTTACAACTTGGGTAAATTTTATTTATTTTTCTTTTATTTTCTTTTTAAATGTGACATCCCTACAAGGGTGTTACATTAGTTAGTATCAGAGCCCAAGTTAGAGTCTTTTAGGGTTGTGGTTGGGTTCGTTTTTGTTTGTGTTGTGTGATTCTCTGTGATTTACTTCCGAAAGGATGTATCTGACTTTGTTTTGTTATGCTTGAAGAAAGAAGATGTCTGGTAGAGGCAGAGGACGTGCGAATGTGAATCGAGCAGTGGACCCAATGATTGCGGCTGCTGAAGCTATGCAGCGGATGGCTGAAGTAATTACGCAGCAAAATTTGAGAGCAGCTCAATAGCAAGATGCTACTGCTGATGCCCTAAATTTATCTGAATTTAGGCGCCACAATCCGCCACAGTTTAGAGGCGAGGTTGACCCTGAGAAAGCAAGTCAATGGATACAAGACTTGGAGAGAATTTTTGAAGGAATGAGATGCTCTGATGAGAAGAAGGTGACATATGCAGCCTTTATGCTGAGGGGAGATGGTGAATATTGGTGGAGAGGAACCCGCCGATTATTGTTAGCTGAGGGAGTAGAAATTACATGGGAGGTATTTTCTAATGCTTTTTTGGAGAAGTATTTTCCTGCGAGTGCTAGGCATGCCAAGGAAATGGAGTTTCTTGGTTTATGTCAGGGTAATATGACTGTGAATGAGTATGCTACAAAATTTGAGAGTTTGTCTCAATTCTCAGATTATGCTCAAACTCGACCAGATGATGGGTGGAGATGTCGGAAGTTTGAAGTAGGGTTAAGAGTGGAACTGAAGCAAGGAGTGATATCCTTGGGAATGAATCAGTTTTATGCTTTAGTTGATGCGTGTGCGCGACTCGAGGAGTTGGAGTCGTCACGAGATCAGAGGGCCAGTTTGTTTTAATTGTCAACAACCTGGGCACATATCTAGAGACTGCACTCAGCCAGAGAGAAAACCTGTTGTTCGTTATGTTCATGCCAACCAACAAAGGTCAAGAAGTACTCAACCGAGATCTGGAGGGCGAGTATATACTATGACGGGAACTGAAGTTTCTAAGTCTGATGACCTTATTCAGGGAGAAGGAGTCATTGAAGGTAATCTTCTGACTGTGTTATATGACTCTGGTGCAACACATTCATTTATTGCATATGATTGTGTAGAAAGATTGAAGTTGCCTGTGTCTTCTTTGAATGTTAAGTTGAGTGTTTCGACGCCAACTGCTAAACCTATAATTACATCAAAGATATGTTTGGATTGTCTTATTGTTGTGAAGGACCGTAAGTTTTTGGTCAACTTGATTTGTTTGCCTCTTGTTGAGATAGATGTGATATTAGGGATGGATTAGTTATCTTCTAACCATATCCTTATAGACTGTGCAAGCAAAACCATAGTTTTTCCTAAGGAAGAAAGGTCTGGATTCTTGACTGCGGTTGAAGTCAAATCTTTGTTGAGAGAGGGAGCGCAGGGATATGTGATATTGTCTTCTCTAGAAGTTAAGAAAGAGAAGGATGTGAATACTATTCCTGTTGTCAACGAGTTTCCAGAGATTTTTCCTGATGACGTACCTGGTTTGCCACCTGAGAGGGAGATCGAGTTTTCAATTGATTTAGTACCAGGAGCAGGTCCTATCTCAATTGCACCTTATCGTATGTCGCCAGCAGAGTTGGTAGAGTTGAAAGAGCAATTGGTGGAACTGTTGGAGAAACAGTTTGTGCGACCTAGTGTTTCACCATGGGGAGCGCCAGTGCTTTTGGTCAAGAAGAAGGACGGAACTTCTCGACTTTGCGTGGATTATCGTCAGCTGAACAAGGTGACTATCAAGAATAAATATCCGCTTCCAAGAATTGACGACTTGATGGATCAGTTAAAGGGAGCAGTGGTATTCTCCAAGCTAGATCTGAGATCGGGTTATCACCAGATTCATGTTAAGGGGGAGGATGTACCAAAAACAACTTTTCGAACTCGTTATGGACATTATGAGTATCAAGTAATGCCATTCGGGGTGACGAATGCTCCTGTCATATTTATGGATTATATGAACAGGATTTTTCGTCCGTATCTAGACAGATTTGTCATTGTCTTTATCGATGACATTCTGATCTATTCTCAATCTAAGGAAGAGCATGCTGAATATTTGGGTATTGTTCTTCAGATTTTGAAGGAAAAGCAGCTGTATGCAAAATTGGCCAAGTGTGAGTTTTGGTTGGAAGAAGTTCAATTTCTAGGTCATGTGATTTCGAAAGAAGGTATTGCGGTAAACCCATCGAAAGTGAAGACTGTTTTACAATGGGAAAGACCTAAGACGGTGACAGAAGTTCGAAGTTTTGTTAGACTTGCTGGAGATTACCGGAGGTTTATCGAAGGTTTTTCTAAGATTACTGGACCGCTTACGCAGCTTACGAGGAAAAGTCAAGCTTTTGAGTGGACGAAAGAACGTGAAGCCAGTTTCCAAGAATTGAAGAAAAGGTTAACAACTGCACCAGTGTTGATTTTGCCAGATTCTAAGGGAACTTTTGATGTGTATTGTGACGCTTCTTACCAAGGGTTAGGATGCGTATTGATGCAAAATCGGAATGTGGTGGCATATGCTTCTCGACAGTTAAAGGTTCATGAGAGGAATTATCCAACGCACGATTTGGAATTGGCCACGGTGGTTTTTGCTCTGAAAGTGTGGAGGCATTTTCTGTATGGAGCAATGTTCAATGTCTTTAGTGATCACAAGAGTCTAAAGTACTTGTTTGATCAGAAAGAATTGAATATGAGGCAGAGGCGATGGTTGGAATTCTTAAAGGATTATGATTTTCAACTCCAATACCACCCAGGAAAAGCTAATGTGGTAGCTGATGCCTTAAGTAGAAAGGTGCTTAGTGTTTCGGCAATGATGATAAAGGAGGAGGAATTGATTAACAAGTTCCGAGATCTATGGTTGTCTATGGAGTTTCTGCCTGGAAGAGTTCACCTATGTAAGGTCGTGATCATATATGAATTTCTCGATGTAGTCCGAGATAAACAAAAGGAAGACGTGTTTTTGCAAAATGAGAGGGAATTGTTAAAGCAAGGTCATAAGGCGACGGTAGAAGAAGGAGCAGAAGGAATCTTAAGGTTTAAGGGAAGAATTTGTATGCCTGATGATTCTGGATTGAAGAAGTCGATCCTAGATGAAGCTCATACTAGTGACTTGAGTTTACATCCGGGGATGACCAAAATATACCAAGACTTGAAAAGGTTGTTTTGGTGGCCAAGGATGAAAAGAGACGTAGCAGAATATATGGAATCTTGTCTAGTTTGTCAGAAAGCGAAAGTGGAACATCAGAGACCAACTGGTATGTTGTAACCGTTAGCTATTCCAGAGTGGAAGTGGGATAGTATCTCTATGGATTTCGTTACTGGATTGCCGAAGACAAGGAAAGGTCATGATTGGATATGGGTTATAGTCGATAGGCTTACAAAGTCGGCTCATTTCTTACCAATCAATATCAAGTATTCGTTGGAAAGATTAACCCAGTTGTACATCGGTGAGATTGTCAGACTGCATGGTGTGCCTACATGTATAGTTTCTGATAGAGATCCAAGGTTTACGTCAAGGTTCTGGTGAAGTTTGCAAGAAGCAATGGGAACTAAGTTGCGATTGAGCTCGGTGTATCATCCGCAGACTGATGGTCAGACAGAAAGAACTATACAGTCTTTGGAAGACCTGTTGCGTGCTTGTGTTTTGGAACAACGAGGAAGTTGGGATGAATTTTTATCTTTGATAGAATTCACCTACAACAATAATTTTCACTCAAGTATAGGGATGGCACCCTATGAGGCATTGAATGGGAGACGATGTCGAATGCCGTTATGTTGGTATCAAGATGGGAAAAATATGACTATTGGACCAGATCTTGTATAATAGACTACGGAGAAGGTAAAGATGATACAGGAAAAGATGCAGATGACGCAAAGCAGGCAGAAGAGTTATGCGGATAAACGAAGACGACCTCTTGAATTTGAGGAGGGTGAGCATGTGTTTCTAATAGTAACTCCTACGACTGGTGTCGGAAGAGTTATTAAATCCAAGAAGCTTACTCCTAAGTTCATTAGACCGTATCAGATTATCCGACGGATAGGTCATGTGGCGTATTAAATTGCTTTGCCGCCTTTTCTATCAAATCTGCATGATGTATTTCATGTATCTCAGTTACGGAAGTATGTTCCGGATCCGACGCATGTTATACAACCTGACGAAGTGCAGCTGAAGGAGAATCTGACTTATGAGACTTTACCGTTAAAATAGAGGACAAAGGTAAAGCAGCTTCGAGGAAAATGATCGAGCTGGTGAAGGTCATATGGAATAATGTGACAAGTGATGCTACCTGGGAGCTGGAAGATAAAATGAGGGATCAATATCCTCATTTGTTTTGATGAGCAGCGAATTTCGAGGATGAAATTTTTATTTGTTGGGGAGAGTTGTAACACCCCAACTTTTAGAAAAATGTCCTGAATGTTCTGTTTGTTGTTTTTCAAACTTTTGGGTGAAAGACTGTTGTGTCCCTGTTTTGCTGTTTCTTGTTTTTCTGAATGAAATACAAATATGTATTACAGTCTATGATTTTCTTTGGTTGTTTTGCATATTTTGCTTCGAGACCGTAAAATAAAAATTTTGTCAAACTACTGTTTTAAATTTTTTTGTGTGATATACTGATATATTTTACTGTCTATAATTTTATTTAAGTGTTTCGAATGATTTGCTTCGTGGTGGGGAAAAAATGAGAAAATGACCATTACATCCCGAATGTACTGTTTTTAAATTTTCTATATGATACAGAGTTTAATATTACTGCCTGTGATTTTTTTTGGACTTTTTGTGTGATTTGCTCCGGGACAGGAAAATAATATTTTCCGGGCCGGGGAAATCTTATTTTTAATTATTCAGAGCTGGGGGATCTTACTAAACTCAATTTTGAATGAGACGGTAAATAATCTTTTTAATTTTTAGGATTTTATTGTAAAATAAAATAATTTTATATTATTATAATATTATTTTATTAGTCAGTATAGTTAAATGACAGTGGACCCGGAAATGTCTTGCGGGACCCACGTTTAACAAAGCAGTAAACGTTTTGAGCTAGAACAGATAGCTAATGACAAGGCTAGTGACTAGGTTAGTGACTAAGCTTAATGACTAGGCTTAATTAGTGACTAAGCATGATGACTAGGTTAAGTGACAAGGCTAGGATGAACCAATGAGAGCTAAGCTTGGAGAACAAGGCTTAATCCTCACCATTGATCAATTCTAAGGCTTGGATGGAGCCAACACAAATGGACACCTCTTGCCCATTGAAGTCTACGGCCATTCACTCCATTGAAGGCCATAATCACTTGATTTTCATGCATTTTCTCTCTTCTCTCTCTTCCAAAAATACAAACCTCCATAGTTGTTCTTTTGGTGAAGCATTCGGCCAAGTACCCCTACACACAACCATCTACCTAAATTTTATCCAACCCACTTTTCTAAACCTAAACACAATTCTAAGAACATCTCTAGTTGAGGGTTCTTGCAAAATCATTCATTTGAGGCTTGAAAACCTACTTGGAAGATTTTACCTAGAAGGTGAAATTTCTTGTTTTCCATTTCTAAACTCTTTTTCAAAGTTCTAAGCCATGATTTATCCATGGTTTAAGCTCTCTTTAATGTTAGTAACTTGTAGAAATTTGTTTAAGCTTGATAGGTGTTTTGAAGGAGAAAACCGAAACCCTAGGAAAGGAGTGAAAGCATATTTGTCTTCATTTAAGGTAAGAGGAAGACTAAATCTTATCATCCTTGGGTGGTGGTAAGAAGATGGAAATTGTTTGTGGTTGTAGAATCCATAAGGATTCATTTGTGTGTTTGTTATAAGTTTTCCTATTTGTTATTTGTATTAATTTGCATGTCTACAAGCTTTGATAATATTGTATGTGTTAGAAATGCATGATAATTTATAGGATGTGAATAATATGTCAAGGATTGTATGAGTGTTCCAAAGAACACATCAACAAGGCTCACGGCCATTGACCAAGAAATGGGAACCAAAATGTTCTCAACAATTTTTTTAAAAGTGTGATTTAATTAACCTAGGAAAATTAATAGGTTACAAATGAATTTAAAGTAAGAAAAATGAATTTATGGATCAAAGGAGGAAATTGAAGCATTTCGGCCAACATGCCTAAGCCATGTAATTATGATTTCAAAAGTTGTTTTCCAAATCATTTTCAATTAAAGAGAAGTAAACAATACTAAAAGGAATTTTTATAACAATGATTTTGAGGAAATAAAAGGATTTAGATTAAGTTTAAGTGGTTAAAATTAAGAATTTAATAGTTGGAAATAAAAACAGTAACTCCTATAAAATTTCTAACGTAGAGTTCATTTCACATTTTGAAGCACGTTAGTAATTTTCAAGGAAGTAATTATATGGTTAAATAAATAAAAAGAGAATTTTTACAAAAAAATTAGAAAACCATTATTACGAATTTTCTAAACAAAATACTGTCAATTTTTATTAAAAACGGACAAATAAGATAGGAAAGATGTCCAAAAGACAGTATACGGTATGAAAAATATTCTACGTAGTTTTAAACGTATTAAATATTATTTCTGTTTATTTAAACACTGATTTCTAAGGAATTCGGATAAGAAAATAATTTTAAAATCTTACGCAATTGAGAAAACGTATTAAAAATCCTACACGATTTTAAAAACAGAAAAATGTATTTACGCGATTTAAAAACGTTTGTAAAAATGACAAAATTGTGAAAACGCGATAAAATTTCTACGCGATTGACGAAAACAGTGACGTCTACTGTCGGGCCAAAGTGGTGGACCCGGACAGGTTGTGAAACAGTATTTGTCTGGTGGGACTTACTGTATATATATATGAGTTTTTGCCAATGAGGGCATTTACGTGAATACGCATATTTATACCATTGAGGGTATTTTGATAATTTTGGAAACTATTTTAAGATCATATATTGAGTTTGTGCCAATTTAGTTGATAATTGGTGGATTGATTGACGAGGTGAATCACATCGTATTGTCGGTGCGATAAGTGTAGTGTGGTTCAATTTTGAATGGACTTGGAGACTTTAGTGTGCGGTATTCCATATATGGACAGTTGGTAGCTCTGCTGGGCCGTGGTACCCGGCCACACACTAACGGACTCGACACGCACTATATTTAATCGAGATCTTGTAAAGTCTGAATTAGTACAATGCCTGTAGTATACAACGTGTTACCATATGCTACACCACGACGTGTTACAGTGGGCTATAGACGCAACGTGAGACTGCGGAATAGTTTGGTTGGACAGCCTGGTGGTACTAATAAGATTTTACGGGTCATTCTCTCTGATGTCTGTATGTGTTTAGCTCCATGGAGTAGGATCGTGTCATATCGCATATTTATATATATATGGTGCATTATTATATCCTTATCGATGATTTTATATTTATATTATGTATGGATATATATTGTATCTATGTTGATATTAATTCTTATATTGTATCTATGTTGATATTAATTCTTATAATGTGTTTGTGTTATGCTGTATTATGTTTATGTCGTTATAGCATTCTATATTGCATGAATTGCATAACTGTTGTATTGTCGTTTTCTTATTTACCATGTATGTGTTGATGCAGATTTGTCTTACATCTTTATTGTATGTGTTTTCTGTATATATTAAATTTTGTGGTAAAGAGTTTGAGGAAGAGGAACAGCCTCTTGAGTGTGTGTATCTTGAAGAAGAAGAGGAGCAGCAAGCCGAAGATCAGTGCGAAGATCAAGAACCATCCGATCATCCATATCCATTGGATTGATTGCTTGAGTATGGCGATGTCAGGATTTCTGGGTTTTGTACAGTTTGAGTTTCATGGGGGATCGACAGCTTGGCGACTGCGTGAAGACAGAGACTCGGTGACTTACGTGGGACGGTTGACTGTGTCCCTACATAATGAGTTTGATGGAGAACCAGTCATGACGACTACGGTGTTTTTGCATTTGGAGTTGTCGTTATCTCTTAGGCGTTATTGGGGTGGTATATTCACTGCGCCTAGTGAGATTAGCAGCGTGTCGACTGCGCGGTCTCGTTTCCGCTGAGAGTCGAGGCATCCTGGATATTTATCTCCTGATGATCTTCCTGAGAGTGATCCTTCATAGGGTTAAATATTTATGATGTGTACTTGGGCGCGTCTGCGTTTGTATATATTGATTGTTATTGCTTTTGTTTATTATTTCAGTTCAAATATTTTAGTTGTAAATTATTTGTATAACTTATGACTAAAACCCTATGTATATTATGTGTGATGTTAGTTTGTTAATTTTGTGTTTCCGCGTTATTTTATTTAATAATATTCTGTTTAACAGAAAGAATTTTATAATCCATATTATTATGTAACAAATGTTTTACAACTTGAGTAGATTTTATTTATTTTTCTTTTATTTTCTTTTTAAATGTGACATCCCTACAAGGGTATTACAAGAACCACCAAAGCTAGAATTAAAGTTGCTTCCCTCTAATCTCAAGTATGCTTTTCTTGGTGAGAACAACACTTTTCCAGTAATTGTAAATGTTGATCTCAGTGAAGTTGAAGAAAAGAAGCTTTTGGGAGTCTTAAGAGAACACAAATCAACTATTAGGTGGTCTATTGAAGATCTTAAGGGCATTAGTTCCATAATTTGCATTTATAAGATTCTAATGGAAGATGACTTCATAGCGGTGATTTAACCGCAAAGGAGATTAAATCCCACCATGAAATAAGTGGTGAGAAAGGAATTGATAAAGCTCTATGATGCAGACATTATTTATCTTGTCTCAGACAGTGTTGCCTAAGTGGCTTCAGTACTCAAGAGGATGGTGAATTGAGTAATTAAAAACTTTTTTTCACAAATTCTTTTTAACACAAATTTCTTGAAGCAATATAATGAATATATAAAGATGATGAAATGCCTTAAGAACAGAAAATAAAAAATTAAACAATAATAAATAAATTGCAATAAATAAAGAGATAAAAAGAAGAAAAGCAGACACAACATTTATCCTAGTTAGACCACCAACCACTTGTGGCCTACGTCCAGTCGCCGAAACACAGTTCGAGATTTTTCACTAGTCAATACAAGCTTAAAACAGGTGCTTGCAACCTTTATATAACAGGGATACCTCACCCTATATACTAGAGGGATACCTCACCCCCTTTGAAGGATACCTCACCTTCTTTACAACAAGGGATATCTCACCCTTTTACTAAGGGATACCTCACCCTCACAAATTCACTAAGGGATACCTCACCCTTTTACAAAGAACCAGAATATAGACGAAGAGAAACTCTCACTCAGAGTAAATGTTACAATTTGAAGCACTAGGAAGCTCTCTTAGGATATCTTAAGGTTTTGGCGAAAAGAGCACAGAAAATATGAAAAAAAATGAAAATCACATTTTGGCACAAGCAAATAATAATTCAGATCATTGGGCAACATTTAGAAGAGACCCAATGTCTCTATTTATAGAGCATCTGAGGAAAATAACCGCTGGAACAATTAAAACACCATTAAATGCAAATATGGCCGTTTCTTTCCAATTCAGAAAGCTTCGTAAAATCTATTTTTGAAAAATGTTATTCGAATGCCTTATGAGGTATTCGAATAACTCATTTTGAAAAGCTTCGTGAAAACCAGTTCTGAAGAAGGATATTTGAATACCTTAATAGGTTATTCAAATACCACTAATTTAAAATGACTTTGAGAAACAGGTCAAATAAAGGTTATTCGAATACCAAGTGTAGTTATTCGAATACCACTTTGAAAAACAGAAAATGTATGAATATTGAAACATGGTTATTCGAATACCATAGGGTGTATTCGAATACCCCTGAGACAAAAATAGTTTTAACACATTCCAATGAGCAAAAAATGATTTTTTGTATTTTGGAAACTTATTTTGAAAAGCATTTCTTTGCAACTTAAACCAATGAGATATCCAAAAGGCTCCTTACAAAGATCCTAAGTCCTAAAGCTAATCTTGAAAAACTTGGACTTAGTCTTCTCATCATCTTCATGTTTGTTATCATCAAAACTATAATCCATGATAGCTAGCCAATTACATTCTTCCCTTTTTTGATGATGACAAACTAACATTTGAGAAAAGAATTAGTTCATATAAATTGGAATTCACAAAGTTATTTAGAGATACTTACTCCCCCTCTTTTTCATAAGAGGTGATTTATATCAGAGATGTGCACAACAACTCCCCCTTACTTTTGAAATACAATTTCCATTTTTGTCTTACCGAACTTTTACTTTTTCTCCCCTTGACTTTTCTCAAACAAAGAATTCAAGCTTTTTCTCCCCTTTTTGTCATGATCAAAAAGATGTGGCAAGATAAAGCATACAAGAATAGCAATGGAGTATAATTTTATAAATTTAACAAGATAAGCACAATATTCAGCACATGAGCAAAGATATATTCATTTATAGATCGACCAATCGCATTGTATAGTCATCACAACAGTCATGTACATTTACCAAGAGATTAATTTATATTTGATACCACTTGTTATCAAAATATAAAACATTTACCACTTGTTATCAATTTCTTATAAATCTGCCATATATCAAGAGAATCATATATGTTAAACATTTTACGTTGATGAAATATGTTATAGAGATCAGAGCATTGTATAGAACTAACTTTATTTACCCTATATGCAATGATAACATTAGTAAGTTAATATCTAATTTGGCACATTGTCAATGCTAAGCATACTACTCATGTAAGGAAAATATTTAATCATTTAAGATCAATTAATCAACGAGTATCATACAATAGAATATCACAATCGCTTAGGAATAGAGATACTTATTGAATTAGATAAAGAGAGATGCTTCTTTGTAATGTTCTTCGTTTATTGGTCCTTTAAGTTTGAGCTTTCTTCCATTTAGTATTCCATTCCATTGTACTTGAAGAAAGTCTCATCATGTTTTTCTTCATTCATTTCCCTCAAGTTGAATAATTTTCATTTAAATGTGTGCTTGAGGTAGTTATCATCCTACAATAAAATTTAAAGAACTTTCCTTGGTATCCATTAATTTTTGGATCCATAGAGGTTAGCCAAACTTATAATCCAATAAGCATTCAAAATAATAAGGCAAAAACAGTAAATGCGTTCACAAAGTCAAAAGATATTTCATTAATTAATTTGGCCAAGTAATCACTTGTTTGATACCACTTGTTGCACTTGTTACCACGTTCATATATTTATAAAAAATAGTAGCCAATTACATTAAGCATTTGCATTAAAAATCCAATTACAAAGAATTTAACATATGCAACATATTCTTGAGAAAAAGAAGGGGCAAGAACAAGCTAAGAAATATGCATTTAAGAACATCATGTAATTTTCATTTAAGGCATAAATTTAGGCTCAAAAGAAATAAGATATATTTCATCAAAAACATGTTATTCATAGAGTCAAATATATTTATATTTGCATTTGCAAAAAAAATTGAAACAGAACAGAGATCGGGCAGTAAATTTGGCTTTCAGCCATGTGGTATTCGAATACCTCTTACTTTATTCAAATATCCACCACAGAAAAGAAGACAAGGTAGGTACAAGTATTCGAATGCCTTGAAAGGTATTCGAATACTCTAGAGGCATGTGAAATACACTGATATAATAAGTCTCTGGTTATTCGAATAGCTATATTAGTTATTCGAATACTCTAGCTTTATAGAGACATAATATTGCTGTACTGATGTATGGTATTCGAATACCTTATGATGGTATTCGAATAGACTAATCAGAAAAACATAAATTTTCACATACAGATGCAAAAATGAGAGGAAAACTTACCCGATGATGGAAATACTTATTCAAGAAAAAAAATTGCAAGTCCAAGCCTCATAGAGAATGATGAAGAGAGCTTGGAATTATTTTTGGTTTTGTGCTTGCAGTAGCCACTTTCAAAATGCTAAAGTCAGCTCTTGGCCTTCAAGTACACCTACAACACATTTCAATTTTTGGCTTTTGGTACCCAAATTTTCTTGGGTCCTTGAGTGTCAGTTTTGGGTATAGTCCCCTTGGGAACCCAAACCATTTTTATTGCAATTTTTGTGTTAACATTTTTTTTGCATTACATGTTGAAGCACTGCGACCCTTCTTCCCACAATAAAAACATTTAATAAATGGGCTACTAGAAGTACTTGAATAAATAAAGAAATTTTTATATGGTTTGTGCTGATTTTTCGGGTTATAACCAATACCAGCTTTTTCAAAAACAACCCTTTGTTTTCCTAATATGATATTTAAATTATCTCTTCCACAGGTGAATTTAGCAAAAATGTTCTTTAAATCTTAAATTTCTTTTTCAAGCATATGACATGAAGAACAAGATGAAGATGTAGAGGCATGTGAAGAATGAGTTAAGCATGCATCAATTAATCTTAATGTCTCATTTTCAATTTTTAATTCTTCAATTTCTTTGTTTAAAAAGAGAATTTGGTTTTCTAAAGAAGAAATTGTTTTCTTAGATGAGAAAATTATTTTAGTGAGCTTAAGAGATTCCTCATGCAACTCTTCAAAAGCATCTTGTAATTCATTGTAAGAAGGTAATAAATTATTATTAGAACTTACCTCATATTCGCTTTCTTGATCTTCTTCTCCTATGGCCATAAAACATAGATGGGCTTCCTTGCTATCTGAACTATTGGTTGAGTCCATGTCATTGTCGTCCCATGCTATGTAAGCTCTTCTTTCCTTTGAGGGCTTCTTTTCAAATTTCTTTGGGGAAAAATGCGGTCTTCTTTGAGTTTCTTTCTTTTTGAGAAACCTTCTAAATTTCTTCACTAGAAGACTGGGGTTCTCTTCATTTAACTCAATGTTGTCCACGTTATCTCCATCGTCTTCTTCTTCATTATTGATAGTGGAGGTGGCGGCTTTAAATGTGATCCCCTTCTTCTTCTTATCATGTTCCTCACTTTGGTCAAGCCTGTTGAGTTCTAATTCGTGCTCTTGAAGTTTTCCAAAAAGCGTAGCTAATGCCATTGTTGACAAGTCTCTTGATTCAGATATAGCTGTCACCTTGGGCTGCCAAATCCTGCTCAAACATCTCAACACTTTGTTAATTAAATCTTCATTAGAAAAATTCTTTCCTAATGATGCAAGATGATTTACAATGTGGGTGAACCTCTTTTGCATTTCTTGAATGCTTTCAGCATGGTTCATTCTAAATAATTCATATTCTCGAGTAAGAGAATTTATTCTCGATCTCTTTACTTCACTAGTACCCTCATGGGTAACTTGTAAAGTGTCCCACATTTCTTTAGTAGTTTTATAATTTGAAATTCTGAAAAATTCATCATATCCCAAAGCAGTGGTAATGATGTTTTTGGCTATCAAGTTATATTGAACTTTTCTTTTATCATTTTTAGACCAATCATTTCTAGGTGTCTCGGTTTTTATACCATTAACAACTCGTGTAGGTATAAATGTGCCGTTTTCGACAATATCCCACACATCTAGATTAATAGCCTTGATAAAGATTTTCATTCTTTCCTTCCAATATGCATAACCATCCCCATTAAAAAAGGGTGGTCAATTTATAGAAGTTGCTTCTGAAAAATCATTTGAAGAAGCCATGTTCTCTTGAAGCTGCTAAGCTCTTTATACAAGAGTCTAGCTCTGATACCACTTGTTACCCAAGTGGCTTCAGTACTCAAGAGGGGAGGTGAATTGAGTAATTAAAAACTTTTTTTCGCAAATTCTTTTTAACATGAATTTCTTGAAGCTATATAATGAATATATAAAGATGATGAAATGCCTTAAAAACAGAAAATAAATAATTAAACAATAATAAATAAATTACAATAAATAAAGAGATAAAGAGAAGAAAAGCAAGCACGATATTTATCCTGGTTCGACCACCAACCACTTGTGGCCTACGTCCAGTCCCCAAAACACAGTTTGAGATTTTTCACTATTCAATACACGCTTAAAACAGGTGCTTGCAACCTTTACATAATAGGGATACCTCACCCTATATACTAGAGGGATACCTCACCCCCTTTGAAGGATACCTCACCTTCTTTACAACAAGGGATACCTCACCCTTTTACTGAGGGATACCTCACCTTCACAAATTCACTAAGGAATACCTCATCCTTTTACAAAGAACCAGAATATAGACAAAGAGAAACTCTCACTTAGAGTAAATGTTACAATTTGAAGCACTAAGAAGCTCTCTTAGGATATCTTAAGGTATTGACGAAAAGAGCATAGAAAATATGAGAAAAATGAAAATCATGTTTTGGCACAAGCAAATAATAATTCAAATCATTGGGCAACATTTAGAAGAGACCTAAGGTCTCTATTTATAGAGCATCTGAGGAAAACAGCCATTGGAACAATTAAAACACCATTAAATGCAAATATGGTCATTTCTTTCCAATTCAGAAAGCTTCGTAAAATCCATTTCTGAAAAACGTTATTCGAATGCCTTATGAGGTATTCGAATAACTCATTTTGAAAAGCTTCGTGAAAACCAGTTCTGAAGAAGGTTATTCGAATACCTTAATAGGTTATTCGAATACCACTGATTTAAAATGACTTTGAGAAATAGTTCAGATAAAGGTTATTCAAATACCAAGTGTGGTTATTCTAATACCACTTTGAAAAACAGAAAATGTATGAATATTGAAGCATGGTTATTCAAATACCATAGGGTATATTCGAATATCCCTGATAAAAAATAGTTTTAACACATTCAAATGAGCAAAAAATGATTTTTTGTATTTGGGAAACTTATTTTGAAAAGCATTTCTTTGCAACCTAAACTAATGAGATATCCAAAAAGCTCTTTACAAAGATCCTAAGTCTTAAAGCTAATCTTGAAAAACTTGGACTTGGTCTTCTTATCATCTTCATGTTTGTTATCATCAAAACTATAATCCATGATAGCTAGCCAATTACAGACAGTTCATGGGTAAGTCTGGTACAAGTTGTTCTGAAGAAAGAGAGGATGACCGTGATAGTTAATGACAAAAAATGAAGTCATTCCCACAAGGACTATCACCAAATGAAGAATGTGCATAGATTACAGGAGGCTCAACAATGCAACAAGGAAAGATCATTTTCCCCTTCCATTCATTGATCAGATGGTAGAGAGGTTAGCAAGTCACACCTATTATTGTTTTTTAGATGGCTACTCCAGTTATAATCAAATCTTCATGGCACCTGAGGATCAAGAGAAGACTGCTTTCAGTTATCCATATGAAATCTTCGCATATCGAAGAATGCCCTTCGGATTATGCAATGCTCCCGAAACTTATCAAAGGTGTATGATTTCTATTTTTTCTAATATAATTGAAAAGTTTGTTGAAATTTTTATGGATGATTTTTTTTTGTATTTAGATCTTCTTTTGATTCTTCTTTATCTAATCTCTCTTTAATTTTGGAAAGATGTTAGGAGACTGACTTAGTGTTGAATTGGGAGAAATACGACTTCATTGTATAGGAATGAATTGTTCTAGGACATCGAATCTCCTGATGGGGAATTGAAGTGGAGCAAGAAAAAATGGAAATCATTGACAAAATACCCCTTCCCACCAATGTCAAGGGAGTAAGGAGTTTCCTAGGGCATGCTGGGTTCTACTTGAGATTTATAAAAGATTTCTCCAAGATCACCAATCCCTTATGCCAATTGCTTGTTAAAGATGCACCATTTGTTTTTTATGATGACTGTTTAAATGCATTTAATGTATTGAAAAGCAAGCTCATTTTTGCTCCCATTATTGCTGCTCCTGACTGGAATTTACCTTTTGAATTAATGTGTGATGTAAGTGATTTTGTTGTGGGTGTTGCTTTAAGACAGAGAAAAGATAAAGTTTTGCATGTCATTTATTATGCAAGTAGAGTCTTAAATGATGCACAACTTAACTATGCAACACAGAAAAAGAATTACTTGCAGTAGTCTTTGCATTTGATAAATTTCATTCTTATTTGGTTGTTTCAAGATAAAGCTTTTTGGCCAATTAAATTTTTGAATTTTGATGTGAAAGTTGCAAGTGAGAAAAGATTGCTACAGATGAACGAAATGGAGGAATTTAGAAATAAAGCCTATGAAAATGCTCGTCTATACAAATAAAGAACAAAGTTGTGGCATGATAGAAAGATCACAACAAAGCACTTTGAACCAGGTCAGCAAGTTTTATTATTTAACTCAAGACTGAAGTTGTTTCCAAATAAATTGAAATTCAGGTGGTTGGGTCCATTCCAAGTCAAGGAAGTTTCCCCTTTTGGAGCAATTGAAGTTGTAGAACCTCGATCGGGAAGAAGTTTCAAAGTCAATGGACAAAGATTGAAGCATTACTGGGGAGGAGAGATTGCCAAAAGTCCTCCTAGGCCTTTAGCCAACCCAATTGAGAACTAGAAATGTCGAGCTAATAACAATAAACAAATGTTTTTTAGGAGGCAACCCAAGTTTCTTTTCCCTTTGGTTTTACTTTATTGCATTGCTTTTGAATTATTTGTTTTGGTTATTTGATTAGTATTTTTGAAGTTTTCTCCTTCAAGTTTGAGTTAATTGTTTTAGTTGGTTGTTTAGTGAAAGAGTGTTTGCCAATAATAAAATTAGTTGGTAGAGTTTTATTCCTTCTTTTGGGCGCTTAAGCACTCATTACCTTTGTTCTCTGCCTTTGGGTGCTTAAGCGCCCAATGCCTTGGCTCTATGCCTGCATGTGCCTAAGCGGTGAGTTTTTCACTGCTTAAGCGCACAACACTCTATACCAGTTATCGCTTAAGCGGTGAAAAACCCACTGCTTAAGCACGTAGTGTCAGATGCGCTGATTTAAAAGGGGTTATTGCATTTTTTCCCCAAATTCCTCTTTCATAAACACTACCTCTCTTCCTCACCTTCAACCAAAATCCTTTCCAATCAATCTTAATCCACCCAAACACCAAACCCAACCCATTCCTATCCCAAAAACGCACCAAATCTCCATCCTCAACCTCTCTAATTTGTGACAAACCTCTATTTACACACCCATTAAAGACCTAGGGCACCAATTTGGGGAAAAACTTGGAATCTTCCATTTGGTGCTCACCTACCTTACAATCTTCCTTCATTTAGGTATATTCTTCATTTCCTACTTGTATAAGGTTATGATTTTATATTAGATTTTGTTAAATACCTATGTGAAGATTTTGGGATTTGTTGAAATTTTGGGTTTTTTGAATTTGTGGGTTTTTGGTAGTTTGGTAGCATGTGTATTGAAGAAAAAACTTGGAAACATGCTCCCTATGAGTTTGATGGTTTAGTGCGAATGCAATTTTTATGCTTGATGTGTTAAGTTTCATTTTCAATTATGAAATGCTCACTAGGAATTTGATAAATTAATTGTGAATG
Organism: Ormosia emarginata; assembly: GCA_029884605.1. Taxonomy (NCBI): domain Eukaryota; kingdom Viridiplantae; phylum Streptophyta; class Magnoliopsida; order Fabales; family Fabaceae; genus Ormosia; species Ormosia emarginata. The sequence goes on from JAQQTP010000040.1 coordinate 7,026,568, forward strand.
CATTTTGTGCTATAGTTGTTTTGTTTCCTAGTGATACTATGAATGTATTTGAAGAAATTCTGGTTTGTTATGTTTTTCTATGTACGAATGCATTTGTTTCTGCTGTGAATGACTTAGAAACTTTAAAACATTATTATTTTACTCCCAGGAATGAATTTCCTAAGATACTCTGAATTTGACCTGACACTATAAATTATTGTCTTGGTAATTTGTTTTGAACATGTGGTGGATGGTTTTATGTTATCTTTGTTTTGAATTAAAGAGTTGTTCTTACAAGTGGTGAATTTGATCCCATTTGATCATATTGGCAATTTGATCATATTTTATGCTATAAGGATCAAAGCATGTATAGAACTAATATCATCCACTATATATGCAATGACAAAATTAGCAAGTTAATATCCAATTAGGCACTTCATCAATGCTAAGCATACTTCTCATGTAAGGAAAGTATCTAATCATTTAAGATCAATTCATCAACAAGTGTCATATAATCCATAACATATAGAATACCACAATAGCTTAGGGATAAAGATACTTAGGCTATGTTTGGCACACATGATAATATATGACCTGATAGTATAAGATAGTAAGATAAAGACTGATAGTATAAAGGACCTGATTAATTCTTATACAATCATATATTTGGTATCCAATAGTATAAGTGTAACATCCTAATATCAAGAACCCGATATATCTACCAAATATATAAGGAACACAGTACTAGCCATGCCACTTCTAACCTAAACAACAAACTAAACCCATACCATTCATTTACATAAATAAATATGGAAAGCCTGAACAACAAAAGTGATATAAATACATCATAAACCTCTCAAAGGCAAACTATAGTACATAACTTTTACAATTTCAAGGTAGCAGGAAATAAATATACAACATACTTATTTCAAGAAAACAAAATAACTACACTAGTTCTTCTGCTTCTCCCGCTTCCTTTTTCTGCACCTGGATTTACATAGAAACACAACGGAGTGAGAAATCACAATTTCTCAGTATAAGCATTCCAATACCAGTGTTCATTCATCCACACTGAATAAACAACACCATAAACTTAAGATTAAATCTGCAATAGACAAATGAGCCACTGCTCAATATTATCAGAACATACATACTACTCTATGTAACATTCATAATGCAAGCAACAATCTTAACCCAAGGTGAACAAACAATAATCAATGATATCGAAGCAACCGCCCATACAATCTTAAGATATCATCAACAACCAACAGCAAACATCGAGCAAGGCAACCACCCATACAACTATTAACAAATGCAATGCTTTATGATATGATGTATGGTTATGCTCACACAAAGTTCTAATAATATGATGGTGCAGTGTAAATGCAGGTTTTAGTTTTTGAAAACACATGCCACTTACTTATTTATCAAAAATCACCGTTTCTTGTATATACGAAGTAGGATAAGCCTAAAAGCCTAAATCCCACTTAGTAATAGGTAAAAACCTTCCCCTCACCAACACAAGAGTACTATTATCACCCATATACCGGTAACCCTGACCATAATAGCATACTCGCTATGAGAATCTAGATCAACACCTTGTTCTCCGGCCATATGGTTTTGCACACCATATTAGGTTACAATACATAGGAAACAAGACATAGTAAGTTTGAAAAGAAGATATGCAATGTATTTCACAAATACATATTATCATCACTAGGTCCCTCTTAACCAAGTGACTAAGAAAAACTAGCAAACTAACCAACCAAGCTCACTTATCACATAAAATGCAAGGTCACGTTTCTAGTCCTTCCTATGTCTCCAACCTTGTCTCACAAAGGAGTAAAATGTTATCCATGCATCTCCGGCTCTACTTTCTACACAAAGGAACAACCTATGCATGATAACAAATACTACTTGCTAAGCATACTTAGCATACAACACCTAATACCTCACTTCATCACTTCACAAGGCAACCTCACGTTGCTCAAGGTTCTAGGTATTGACCTATGGCATTCAACTTATCAAAGGATGCCTAGGGTTTCTCAAATCCTATCACAAGGTTCACTCTAACCAAGTGAAAGAATCATAGCTAGAGAACATGTACTCTTGGCTCAACTTTAACACATAAAGGAACTAACCCATGTTTCTAACATATCCTCAAGTTCAACCTTTAAGAACAAGAGAACATACACCAACTATACAATTTAAACTCAACTTTAACTCTAAAGGAGATCACTATGCATATAGGTAGGTATACTATGCCAAAAAAACCCAATTAGTTGTTTCTAGTACCCTTTGTCTTTACTTCTCAAAGACCTTCTCATAAGGCAAGTGATTATCTTCTCCAAGACGTACCACTAATCCTCTTGTATCTAGAACCCTTCACCATCACTTCACAAGTGATTTAGAAGCCCACCTCATGTTGAACAAGGTTCTAAACACTTCCTTATTGTAAACCAACTCACTTGGATGCTTAAGGATTCTTAAGACTACCCTATGACATACCATCATACCATGGAAGCCTAAAGTTTCCAAAGACATTACCCCTTGACACTCCACTTCACTATGGTTGTCTAGGGTCTCACAAGTCTATCATAAGGCATTTTCCAAACTTTGGATGCCTAAAGGTTTCCGAAATTCTCCTATATACTAGGTGGTTATTCTCTCCAAGAATTACCCCTATTTGTGTCTCAACACACTTAGGAAGGCATATAAGAATGATTCCAATACTTAAGACCTTCAAAAGATATCAAAAACACATTTTTGAGGATTCTAGAGCTCACGCCGCGGCACCCGCTGTGCCACGCTGCAACGCCTTGCTTTTAGGTTCCAATACCGAAAGTGTATCAGTCTCATGCCACGGCGTGAAATCCTTGTGCTGCGACTCCAGCATCAGAACATGAATTTTGCAGAATTCTACAGTTGCGGGTTATTGTTCCATTGGAACAAAATCTAGATTTTGGCCACTCCAAAATAGTTTCTAGGTGATTTCAAGTTACTAACTTGTTTACTAACATGATGGAAACCTAAAACACCAATTGATTTCATCAAAATTGGATCAAAACACCAAATCACTCATCCAAACCCCTAAAATCAACACTTAGAGCATTTAGGTCCAAATGGAGAATTTTCAGTTTCTAATCCAAACTCTTAGCATGAACAAGTCATAAACCACATTTAAAACTCATCCAAGCAAGAAAATCACTTCAAACACTTCAAGGACTCAAAGTGACCTATCAAACCCCACCTAGGCCTAACATGGAACAAAGAGGAAGAAGATGGAGTTTGAGCTCAAGAACCCCTACCTTTGGCTCCTCAAGCTGCTGAGATGATGATTATGAAGTCTTGATCTTGTTCTTGGATCCTCCTTCAAGCTGTGATCCTTGGCCCCTTAGCTTTTCCTCCTCCTTTCTTCTTCTCCCCCATGGTTTCCCTTTTCCTCTTTCTCTTTTCTGTTTTCGTTTCTAGTTGCCGTGAGAGACATGAAGAAAGAAGTCATATTTGGCTTCTTAAAGCCAAATCACTAAAGGGTACCAAAAATCTCGATTTGCTAAGAACACTTAGATTTCTCCAAATTTAGTTTTCTTAAAGCCAACAAGTTTGAAATAAATCACAGGATTCATCAAAAATCTTGTTGTACCAAAACCATCATTTTCCATATCCGCTGCTAGTTAAACCGGTATTAAAACGCACAACCAGTATGCTTAAAAATACCAAACTAGCTCTGATTATTCTCAGATTTTAAATGTAGCATAGTTAACATATTTGTGACCTAGAAATAAAGTCTCCACACTTATTTCCATTAACTGAATAGTTTAAGCCATATCTGGGGCTAAAAATAGCTACATCGCACACATAGCATTGCAGCAAAGTGACTAAATATACTCAGAAAGCCACAAAATTCAACAGACATGTTAAGTAAGTATTAGGTTACCTCTACATCCATATACAAGCCTAACATGTTTCACCAGGATGTTATAATAAGAATCATGATAGTATAACAATTATTTAATAGGTCTATAATACCCTTTAATATATAAAAAAAATACAACTAGCAGAGAAATTGTGATTATTTTCACAGCTAAAAATACATTATGCCACAAGGTATAAGTGGCATCTGGCTACATAATTGATTTATGAACAAAGAACGCAGAAGAAGGAAATCAATCATCAGAAGGATTTACTGTATCCAGAATGCAACCATCATGGACAATATGCTTCATGTCTATGACAAAATTGTCCCGAAGGAATCCAAATCCAAAAGTACCATTTTGGTACTACCAAATCCTTTCCTCTGCACTCCTTGGATTTATTGGTCCAGCCAGGTCCAAAATAACTAAATCATAGCTAGAGCTTATATGAAGAATTTGATGTACCACTTCATTCTCTGACAAATGGAATTGCTGAATTTGATTTACTACTTCATCATCTGACAAAGGGAACTGCTCATGAATTTCATTGATTGGTTGAAGTGGTCGACGATGAATGCGACTGTAATACAAAGATTCTTCCTCCAGAGAAAAGGGAGACTCCAAAAATGTAGCCTTAGATGTCCAAAAAACTAGGGCATACCTGGAAAAACATTTTGGAGGATCCCCAACCCGTCGTTAGGTAATGCCCCCAATGTCATCATATGCACAAGGTAAAAGGCTAAACTCATGTCATCACAAATTCCCTGCAACAATAATAGTAAAGAGTCCATCATACCACCAAATCAAGAGCTCCACCATCATCCCTCTCCACTCGGAAACACCCAGATCTGTAACCTAACACCACCACATTACCCTCAAGCCATCACACCAGCCGCTGTACCCTGTCACGCCTTTGCCCCCACCTCTGTTTCGCTTTGCCTAAGCTAACGAAAATAGACCTGCAGCTCAGACCATGAGCCACCATCAACCACCACTCTGAGTCACCACTCCACCCCACCCCACCACCACACGAAGAACAAACTTCAACTTGAACGAACAATCAATGAAAAACGAAAAAAAGAAAACTCATCTATTCAATAGAACAATCAAAGAAAAAAGACAAACTTCAACCAGAAATGTGCAAAGAACCAGATCTGAGATTCAAAATCCAAAACAAACTTCAATCTAGATCCAGATCCGTATGAGCCTGGAAGAGGAGGTCGGGAGTGGTGTAGAAGGAAAGGGCGGTGACAATGGTGGAGTGGTGGTGGAGGGAGCCCAAGAAGGAGTTGGCAGACAGGTTATAAAGGTGGATGGTAATGTCAGAGTCTCCAGAGGCCACGACGGAGCCAGAGACGACGACGATTTTGATAAGGGAGAGATGGGAGGGGTAGGAGAAAAAAAAGGTTAGGGTTGGTGGGTTGTTGCACAATCAGAGAGTGTTGGGGGAGATGGAGGGTAAGATTGGAAGGAAAACTTTATCAGGTCTTATCCTATGGGGATGGAGAGGATAATTTTATCAGGTTATAGCAGTATAAAAATTACTAACCTGATATCATAATACAATCATATGAGCATACCAAACATCTGATATAACTTGATAGTATAAGCTTATACTATCAGGTCTTCTTTATACGATGCACCAAACGAAGCCTTTTTTATTTAGATAGAGAGTGATGTTCATTATTTATTGGTCCTTAAAGTTTGAGCTTTCTTCATTTGAATACTCCATTCTATTGCACTTGAAGAAAGTCTCTTCATGTCTCTCTTCATCTAACTCTTCTCTTTATCCACTTATGCTTGACATTTTAATATTTGTTGGCTATATTTGAAAGAAACACATAGAATGTAACACCCCCCGTAGGGCATCACATTTCCGACTACTAACTCATAATCTGAAAATCAATTCATAAAAGGTTTGAGTTATAAAAGGTGAGTTTTAAAATTTCTTCTTACAGAAACATAAACTTACTAAAATTCATAAGGATTACTGAAAATATATTTAAACTGATTAATATACAATATTAACACCAATTAATATTTAACAATTTAAAGAGAAATATAAAACTAACAGAAAACTCTCTCTTTTTAACAGTAGCAAACCCTATGACGAATCCTACTTAATAGCACGGTACAACACTAACGAGAAAACTTAACATACTTATTCCTTCTTGTATCCATCTTGATGCATCAGACATCTGTTCCTTGTCAACACTACACGCTATCGAATTTGGAATGGTCATTCTCTGATGTTGTCTCCGAACGCAAAATATTTGCTCTCAGTCAAGTCTAACAAACTCGTTCCATCTATTATATAATTTTTACAACACAAGCCCAACCAAACAATATAACAAAGAGGTGAGATCACCTACGCCAATACCAATATGGTAACATAGAGATAACACAAACAACATATCATACAGATATATCATACCATAATTACGATCATGCTATCAATATTATTATTATCATCATCATCCAATATTCCTCAATTATTATATCACACAGATATAAATATTTAATATTTATGATAATGCCCTCAACATTATCCAGGTATTCAACAGTTCAATTATCATACCCAATACTTAATAATGATGCATATGTTATGCATGTGCACATAGACTCAATGTCCTACTCCATGGAGGTTTTCACAATTTCGAGAAGAATGCTCTACTTAATTGCCCAGCATAAACCCACAGATAATTGCCCACCCTTAGCCCACAGACAATGCCCAGCTTAGCCCACAGACAATCTCCCAGTTGTAACATCCTCTCTAGGGTATCACATGTCTGACTCCCAACTCAAAATCTGAAAATCAATTCGTAAAAGGTTTGAGTTATGAAAATATGGGTTTCAAAATCTCTTCTTTACTGAAACGTAAATTTACTGAAAATATTAGATAATATTGAAAATCATATTTTAACTATTCATTATACAATATTGACACCAATTAATATTTCACAATTTAAAGAGAAATATAAAATTAACAGACTTTTTTTTTAACAGTAGCAAACCCTATAACGGGTCCTACTTAATAGCACGGTACAACACTAACGAGAAACTTTAACATACTTATTCCTTTTTCTGTCCATCTTGATGCATCATACATCTGTTCCTTTGTCAACACTGTACCCCTTCGAGTCCTGAATGTCCACTCCTTATTGTTGTCACCAATCTCAGAGTATCCATTGCCCGTTATGTCTAAGACAACTCGATCCTTCTACTATATAGTTTTTACACAGCAAAACAATATAACAAAGAGGTGAGATCACCTACACCAATACCAACATGGCAGCACAGAGATAACACAAACAGCAATATCATACAGGGATATCATACCAGACTTTTGTAACACCCTTGTGGGGATGTCACATATATAAATAAAATAAAAGAAACATAAATAAAATCTACCCAAGTTGTAAATCATTTGTAACATAATATTGTGGGTCGTAAAATTCTTCTTGTTAAACAGAATAGTATTAAATAAAATAACGCGGAAACACAAAATAAACAAACCAACATCTCACATAATATACATATGGTACTAGTTATAAGTTATACAAATAATTTACAACTATAAGTATTTAAACTAAAACAGTAAACAAAGCAGTAAAAGGTCAATATATACAAACGCAGACGCGCCCAAGTACACATCATGTATATCTAACCCTCTGAAGGATCACTCTCAGATGAAACTTCAGGTGATAGATATCCAGGATGCCTCGACCCTCTACGGACACGGGTCCGTGCAGTCGATACGCTGCTGATCTCGCTAGGCGCATCAAACATACCACCCCAATGACGCCTAAGAGATAGCGGCAACTCCACATGTAAGTACAACATAGTGGAAAAGATCGGCACTCCATCAAACTCCGTACGTATGGTCACAGTCAGACGCCCTACGTACGTCACCGAATCACGATCCTCTCGCAGACGCCAGGCTTCAGAGCCTCCGTGAAACTCAAGTTGCACGAATCCAAAGAATCCTGGTAGCGTCATATCCACACAATCAATCCAAAGGATATGGATGATCGGATGGTTCTTGATCGTAGAACTGATCTTCGGCTTGCTGCTCCTCCTCCTCTTCGGGATACTCACACTCAAGAGGCTGTTCCTCTTCCTCAAACTCTTTATCACATAATTTAAAATATACAGATAACACATACAAGAAAGAGGTAAGACAATCTAAATCATCACAAACATGGTAAATAAGAAAACGACAATACAGCAGATAAAACAGTTCATACAATATAGCATTCTATAATAGCATAAATGAAATACAAGATAACACAGATGTAATGTAACACAGAACGCAATGTAACAACATATAGTGGTACATATAGACAAAATAGCACAGATAAATAATGGTACAGATAAATAATGATACAGATAATTAAACTGGTATAGATAAATAGTATTAAAATGTATGAGATAAAAATATATGAAATGTGACTCAACCCTACTCCATGGAGCTAAAAATACAGACATCAGAGTGAATGACCCGCAAAATCTATTAGTACCACGGCTGCCCAACCAAACTATTCCGCGGTCTCACGTTGCGTTTATAGCCCGCAGTCACATGGCGTGGTGTAGCACACTGTCTAACGTCGTGTCACTACAGGCAATGTACTATTAGACTTTACAAGATCTCGATTAAATATAGTGTGTGTCGAGTCCATTAGTGTGTTACCAGTTACCACGGCCCAGAGGAGCGACCAACTGTCCACATATGGGATACCGCACACTAACGTCTCCAAGTCCATAAAGAAAATGAACCACACTACGTTTATCGCACCGACAACACGATGTGATTCACCTCGTCAATCAATCCACCAAAAATTGGCATTAACTCAATGCATGATAGAAAAATTACCAGAATACCCTCAATGGTATATAAGATATGCGTATTTACGCAAATGCCCTCAATGGCACAAAATCATGCCCTCATGGCAGAAACTCATGCCCTCATGGCAGAGAAAAATATACAGTAAGTCCCAGGACAAATACTATTTCACAATCTGTACGGGTTCACCACTTAGCCCGACAGTAAAAATCCACTGTTTTGTCAATCGCGTAGAAATTTTATCACGTTTTTTCACAATTCTGTCATTTTTACAAACGTTTTTAAATCGCATAAATATATTTTACTGTTTTTAAAATCGCGTAGAGTTTTTAATACGTTTTCTCAATCGCGTAAGATTTTTAAATTATTTTCTTGTCTGAATTCCTTAAAAATTACTGTTTAAATAAACAAAAATAATATTTAGTACGTTTAAACTACGTAGAATATTTTTCATACCGTATACTGTCTTTTGGACATCTTTTCTATCTTATTTGTCCATTTTTACTAAAAATTGACAGTATTTTGTTTAGAAACTTATAATAATGGTTTCCTAACTTTTCTGTAAAAATTCCTTTTACTTAATTTTTAACCGTATAATTTAACTTTTGAAAACCACTAACATGCTTCAAAATATAATATGAGCTATATGTTAGAAATTTACAAGAGCTACTGTATTTTCTTCTAACAGTAAAATCATTAGTTTTAACTTCTTAAATTTAATTCTAATTAATTTATTTCTTCAAAACTCATTGTAGAAAAATTCCTTTTAACATATATTGCTTCTTTTTAATTGAAAATGGTTTGGAAAAGATTTTAGAAACCATAAATCCTTGGCTTTGGCATGTTGGCCGAAATACTTAAAATTGCCATTTGATCTCTACATTCATTTTTCTTGCTCTAAACAATTTTGCATTTTGTTAATTTTCCTAGGTTAATTAAATCACACTCTTAGAAAATTGATGAGAACATTTTGGTTCTCCTTTTTGGTTAAGGCCGTGAGCCTTGTTATTGTGTTCTTTGGAACACTCATGCAATCCTTGACATGTTGTTCACGTCCTAATATTTATACATGCATCTACTAACACATACAATATTTCAAAGCTTGTAGACATGCAAATTAATACAAATAACAAATAGGAAAGCTAATAACAAACACACAAATGAATCCTTATAGATTCTACAATCACAAACAATTTCCATCTTCTTACCACCACCCAAGGATGATAAGATTAAGTCTTCCTCTTACCTTAAGTGAAGACAAATACTCTTTCACTCCTTTCTAGGATTTTGGTTTTCACCCTCCAAAACCTAACAAGCTTAAAAAAAATTCTACAAATTATAATCATGAAAGAAAGCTTAAACCATGGATCAATCATGGCTTAGAACTTTGAAAAAGAATTTAGAAATGAAAAACAAAGAGTTTCACCTTCTAGGTAAAATCTCCCAAGTAGATTTTCAAGCCCAAGATGACGGATTTTGCAAGAACTCTCAACTAGAGATGTTCTTAGGATTGTGTTTAGGTTTAGAAAAGTTGGTTAGAAGAAATTTTGGGTGGATGGATGGTGAACTAGGGTTCTTGGCCGAATGCTTCACAAGGAAACAACAATGGAGTCTTGTGTTCTTTTGGAAGAGAGAGAAGAGAGAAAATGCATGGAAATTAAGTGAAGAATGGCCTTGAATGAGTGAATGGCCGTAGACTTCAAATGGCAAGAGGTGTCCATTAGCTTGGCTCCATCCTAGCCTTAGAATTGATCAATGGTGAGGAATAAGACTTGATCACCAAGCTTTGCTCTCATTGGTTAATCCTAGCCTTGTCACTAACCTTGTCATCAAGCTTAGTCACTAATTAAGCCTAGTCATTAAGCTTAGTCACATGCTCTTGAATATTCCACCACTAATGATGTTTAATTAAGCTACTAATCCTATTAAGTTTTTACTAAACGTGGGTCCCGTAAAACATTTCCGGGTCCATTACGCTTATTTGTACTGACTAATAAAATAATATTTTAATAATATAAAATTATTTTATTTTACAGTTAAATCCTAAAAATTAAAAGATCACTAACCATATCATTCAAAATTGGGTTTAGTAAGATCCCCCAGCTCCGAATAATTAAAATAAGATTTCCCCGGCCTGAAAAATATTATTTTCCTGTCCCGGAGCAAATCACACAAAAAGTCCAAATAAAATAACAGACAGTATTATAAAGCAGTAATTCATACAGAAAAACAACAAACAGTACAAAAAAGACATAATGGTCATTTATCCTAAAGTTGAAAAACATCAAACAGTACATTCGGGACACAAAGGTAACTCACCCAAAAGTTTAGGGTGTTACAACTCTCCCCAACAAACAAAAAATTTCGTCCTCGAAATTCGTTATACCTCAGAACAAAAAAGGATATTGCTCCCTCATTTTGTCTTCCAGTTCCCAGGTAGCATCACCTGTCACATCATTCCATATGACATTCACCAATTCGATCATCTTCCCTCGAAGCTGCTTCACCTTTCTGTCCTCTATTCTGATAGGTAAAGTCTCGTAAGTCAAATTCTCTTTCAACTGTACCTCGTCTGGTTGTATAACATGCATTAGATCCGGAATATACTTCCTTAACTAGGATACATGAAATACATCATGCAGATTTGATAGAAAAGGTGGCAAAGCAATCTGATATGCTACAGGACCTATACGTCGGATAATCTGATACGGTCCAATGAACTTAGGAGTAAGCTTCTTAGATTTAATAACTATTCTGACACCGGTCGTAGTCACTCTTAGAAATACATGCTCACCCTCCTCAAATTCAAGAGGTCTTCTTCGTTTATTAGCATAACTCTTTTGTCTGCTTTGCATCATCTTCATCTTTTCTTGTATCATCTTTACCTTCTCTGTAGTCTGTTGTACAAGATCTGGTCCAATAGTCATACTTTCCCCATCTTGATACTAACACAATGGTGTTCGACAACGCCTTCCATACAACGCCTCATAGGGTGCCATCCTTATACTTGCGTGAAAACTGTTGTTGTAGGTGAATTCTATTAAAGATAAAAATTCATCCCAACTTCCTCGTTGCTCCAAAACACAAGCACGCAACAGATCTTCCAAAGACTGTATAGTTCTCTCTGTTTGACCATCAGTTTGTGGATGATAAGCTGAACTCAACCGCAACTAAGTTCTCATTGCTTCTTGTAAACTTCGCCAGAACCTTGAAGTAAACCTCGGATCTCTGTCAGAAACTATATATGTAGGCACACCATGTAACCTCACAATCTCACTGATATAAATCTGGGTTAATCTTTCCAATGAATACTTAATATTAATTGGTAAGAAATGAACCAACTTCGTAAGCCTATCGACTATAACCCAATCAAATCATGACTTTTCCTCGTCTTCGGTAATCCAGTAACGAAATCCATTGAGATACTATCCCATTTCCATTCTGGAATAGCTAACGGTTGCAACATACCAGCTGGCCTCTGATGTTCAACTTTCGTCTTCTGACAAACCAGACAAGACGCCACATATTCTGCTACGTCTCTTTTCATCCTTGGCCACCAAAACAACCTTTTCAAGTCTTGGTACATCTTGGTCATCCCCGGATGTAAACTCAAGTCACTAGTATGAGCTTCATCTAGGATCCCCTTCTTCAATTCAGAATCATCAGGCATACAGATTCTTCCCTTAAACCTTAAGATTCCATCTGCTCCTTCCTCTACCGTCACCTTATGACCTTGCTTTAACAATTCTCTTTCATTCTGCAAAAATGCATCTTCCTTTTGCTTATCTCGGACTACACCAAGAAATTCATTTATGATCACGACTTTACATAGGCGAACTCTTCCAGGCATGAACTCCACTGACAACCATAGATCTCGGAATTTGTTAATCAATTCCTCCTCCTTTATCATCATTACCAAAACACTAAGCACCTTTCTACTTAAGGCATCAGCTACCACATTAGCTTTTCCTGGATGGTATTGGAGTTGAAAATCATAATCCTTTAAGAATTCCAACCATCATCTCTGCCTCATATTCAATTCTTTCTGATCAAACAAGTACTTCAAACTCTTGTGATCACTAAAGACATTGAACATCTTCCATACAGCACACTTTCAAAGCAAAAACCACCGTGGCCAATTCCAAATTGTGTGTTGGATAATTCCTCTCATGAACCTTCAACTGTCGAGAAGCATACGCCACAACATTCCGATTTTGCATCAACACGCATCCTAACCCTTGGTAAGAAGCGTCACAATACATATCAAAAGTTCCCTTAGAATCCGGTAAAATTAACACCGGTGCAGTTGTTAACCTCTTCTTCAGTTCTTGGAAACTGGCTTCACGTTCTTCCGTCCACTCAAAAGTTTGACTTTTCCTCGTAAGCTGCGTAAGCGGTCCAGCAATCTTAGAAAAACCTTTGATAAACCTCCGATAATATCCAGCAAGTCTAACAAAACTTCGAACTTCCGTCACCGTCTTAGGCCTTTCCCACTGTAAAACAGTCTCTACTTTCGATGGGTCTACCGCAATACCTTCTTTCGAAATCATGTGACCTAAAAATTGGACTTCTTCCAACCAGAACTCACACTTTACCAATTTCGCATATAGCTGCTTCTCCTTCAAAATCTGAAGAACAATACCGAGATGTTCAGCATGCTCTTCCTTAGATTGAGAATAGATCAGAATGTCATCGATAAAAACAATGACAAATCTGTCTAGATACGGACGAAAAATTCTGTTCATATAGTCCATAAATATGGCAGGAGCATTCGTTACCCCGATTGGCATTACCTGATACTCAATGTCTATAACGAGTTTGAAAAGCTATTTTGGGTATATCCTCCCCCTTAACACGAATCTGGTGATAACCCGATCTCAGATCTATTTTAGAAAATACCACTGCTCCCTTCAACTGATCCATCAAATCATCAATTATGGGAAGCGGATATTTATTCTTGATAGTCACCTTGTTCAGCTGACAATAATCCATGCAAAGTCGAGAAGTTTCGTCCTTCTTCTTGACCAAAAGCACTGGCGCTCCCTATGGTGACACACTAGGTCGCACAAACTGTTTCTCCAACAGTTCCACCAATTGTTGTTTCAGCTCCACCAACTCTGCTGGTGACATTCGGTATGGCGCAATTAAGATAGGACCTGTTCCTGGTACTAAATCAATCGAAAACTCGATTTCCTTCTCAGGTGGCAAACTTGGTACATTATCAAGAAAAATTTCTGAAAACTCATTGACAACAGGAATAGTATTCACATCTTTCTCGTTCTTGACTTCTAGAGAAGACAATAACATATATCCCTGTGCTCCCTCTCTCAATAATGACTTGACTTTAACAGCAGTCCAAAATCCAGACTTTTCTTCCTTAGGAAAAACTATGGTTTTGTTCGCACAGTCTATAAGGATATGGTTAGAAGATAACTAGTCCATCCCTAATATTACATCTATCTTAACAAGAGGCAAACAAATCAAGTTGACCGAAAACACACGGTCCTTTATAACAATAGGACAATCCAAACATATCTTAGATGTAACTACAGGTTTAGCAGTTGGCGTAGATACACTCAATTTAACATTCAGAGAAGACACAGACAACTTCAATCTTTCCACATAATCATATGCAATAAATGAATGTGTCGCACCAGAGTCATATAACACAGTCAAAAGATTACCTTCAATGACTCCTTGTCCCTGAATAAGGTCATCAGATTGAGAAATTTTCGTTCCCGTCATAGTATATACTCGTCCTCCTGATCTCGGTTGAGTACCTCCTGACTTTTGCTGATTAGCTCGAACATAACAAACAGCAGGTTTCCTTTCTGGCTGAGTACAATCCTTAGACATGTGCCCAGGTTGTTTACAGTTAAAGCAAACTGTCCCTCTGATTGTGCACTCTGGAGAGATATAGCCTTTCTTTCCACACTTAAAACATGTTGGAGTAAATGCCACTCTTTGACCAGCTCCACTACCACTAGTACTTCCCCCAACTGGTGGTCGTTGAGATTGACTCCCTGGTGGTCTAGAATACAGCTTGCGCTGAAACCGATTTGTATTACTACTACCACCCCTCTGAAATCTTGTTGGTCCAAAGCTACGATTCCTCTGATCTCGTGACGGCTCCAACTCCTCGAGTCGCGCACACGCATCAACTAAAGCATGAAACTGATTCATTCTCAAGGATATCACCCCTCGTTTCAGTTCCACTCTCAACCCCGATTCAAACTTCCGACATCTCCACGCATCATCCGGTCGAGTTTGAGCATAATCTAAGAACTGAGACAAGCTCTCAAATTTAGTAGCATACTCATTCACCGTCATATTACCCTGCCGTAAACCTAGAAATTCCATCTCCTTGGCATGTCTAGCACTCGCAGGAAAATACTTCTCCAGAAACACGTTAGAAAATACCTCCCATGTAATTTTCGTTCCTTCAGCCTGCAACAACCGGCGGGTTTCTCTCCACCAATGTTCTCCATCTCCCCTTAACATAAAGGCTGCATACGTCACCTTTTTCTCATCAGAGCATCTCATTCCTTCAAAGATTCTCTCCAAGTCTTGTATCCATTGACTCGCCTTCTCAGGATCAACCTCGCCTCTAAACTGCGGCGGATTGTTACGCCTAAATTCAGATAAATTTAGGGCATCAGCAGTAGCATCTTGTTGTTGAGCTGCTCTCAGATTCTGCTGAGTAATCACTTCAGCCATTCGCTGCATAGCTTCAGCAGTCGCAATCATTGGATCCACTTCCCGATTTACGTTCGCACGTCCTCGTCCTCTACCAGACATCTTCTTTCTTCTAGCATAACAAAACAAAGTTAGATACATCCTTTCAGAAGTAAATCACAGAGAATCACACAGCACAAACAAAAACAGACCTAACCACAACCCCAAAAGACTCTAACTTAGGCTCTGATACCAGACTTTTGTAACTCCCTTGTGGGGATGTCACATATATAAATAAAATAAAAGAAAGATAAATAAAATCTACCCAAGTTGTAAAACATTTGTAACATAATATTGTGGGTCGTAAAATTCTTCTTGTTAAACAGAATAATATTAAATAAAATAACACGGAAACACAAAATAAACAAACCAACATCTCACATAATATACATATGGTACTAGTTATAAGTTATACAAATAATTTACAACTATAAGTATTTAAACTAAAACAGTAAACAAAGCAGTAAAAGGTCAATATATACAAATGCAGACGCGTCCAAGTACACATCATGTATATCTAATCCTCGAAGGATCACTCTCGATGAAACTTCGGGTGATAGATATCTAGGATGCCACGACCCCTCGACGGGTCGTGTAGTCGATACTGGGAGGCGCATCAAACATACCACCCCAATGATGCCTAAGAGATAGCGGTAACTCCACATGTAAGTACAACATAGTGGAAAAGATCAGCACTCCATCAAACTCCGTACGTATGGTCACAGTCAGACGCCCTACGTACGTCACCGAATCACGATCCTCTCGCAAACGCCAGGCTTTAGAGCCTCCGTGAAACTCAAGTTGCATGAATCCAAAGAATCTTCGTAGCGTCATCTCCACACAATCAATCCAAAGGATATGGGTGATCGGATGGTTCTTGATCGTAGAACTGATCTTCGGCTTGCTGCTCCTCCTCCTCTTCGGGATACTCACACTCAAGAGGCTGTTCCTCTTCCTCAAACTCTTTATCACATAATTTAAAATATACAGATAACACATACAAGAAAGAGGTAAGACAATCTAAATCATCACAAACATGGTAAATAAGAAAACGACAATACAACAGATAAAACAGTTCATACAATATAGCATTCTATAATAGCCTAAATGAAATACAAGATAACACAGATGTAATGTAACACAGAACGCAATGTAACAACATGTAGTGGTACAGATAGACAAAATAGCACAGATAAATAATGGTACAGATAAATAATGATACAAATAATTAAAATGGTATAGATAAATAGCATTAAAATGTATGAGATAAAAATATATGAAATGTGACTCAACCCTACTCCATGGAACTAAAAATACAGACATCAGAGTGAATGACCCGCAAAATATATTAGTACCACGGCTACCCAACCAAACTATTTCGCGGTCTCACGTTGCGTCTATAGCCCACAGTCACATGGCGTGATGTAGCACACTGTCTAACGTCGTGTCACTACAGGCAATGTACTATTAGACTTTACAAGATCTCGATTAAATATAGTGTGTGTCGAGTCCATTAGTGTGTTACCAGTTACCACGGCCCAGAGGAGCGACCAACTGTCCACATATGGGATACCGCACATTAACGTCTCCAAGTCCATAAAGAAAATGAACCACACTACGTTTATCGCACTGACAACACGATGTGATTCACCTCGTCAATCAATCCACCAAAAATTGGCATTAACTCAATGCATGATAGAAAAATTACCAGAATACCCTCAATGGTATATAAGATATGCGTATTTACGCAAATGCCCTCAATGGCACAAAATCATGCCCTCATGGCAGAAACTCATGCCCTCATGGCAGAGAAAAATATACAGTAAGTCCCCTGGGACAAATACTATTTCACAATGCATGACGGGTTCACCACTTAGCCCGACAGTAAAAATCCACTGTTTTGTCAATCGCGTAGAAATTTTATCACGTTTTTTCACAATTCTGTCATTTTTACAAACGTTTTTAAATCGCATAAATATATTTTACTGTTTTTAAAATCGCGTAGAGTTTTTAATACGTTTTCTCAATCGCGTAAGATTTTTAAATTATTTTCTTGTCCGTATTCCTTAAAAATTACTGTTTAAATAAACAGAAATAATATTTAGTACGTTTAAACTACGTAGAATATTTTTCATACCATATACTATCTTTTGGACATCTTTTCTATCTTATTTGTCCATTTTTACTAAAAATTGACAGTATTTTGTTTAGAAACTTATAATAATGGTTTCCTAACTTTTCTGTAAAAATTCCTTTTACTTAATTTTTAACCGTATAATTTAACTTTTGAAAACCACTAACATGCTTCAAAATATAATATGAGCTATATGTTAGAAATTTACAAAAGCTACTATATTTTCTTCTAATAGTAAAATCATTAGTTTTAACTTCTTAAATTTAATTCTAATTAATTTATTTCTTCAAAACTCATTGTAAAAAAATTCCTTTTAACATATATTGCTTCTTTTTAATTGAAAATGGTTTGGAAATGATTTTAGAAACCATAAATCCTTGGATTTGGCATGTTGGCCGAAATACTTAAAATTGTCATTTGATTTCTACATTCATTTTTCTTGCTCTTAACAAGTTTGCATTTTGTTAATTTTCCTAGGTTAATTAAATCACACTCTTAGAAAATTGATGAGAACATTTTGGTTCTCTTTTTTGGTTAAGGCCGTGAGCCTTGTTATTGTGTTCTTTGGAACACTCATGCAATCCTTGACATGTTGTTCACATCCTAATATTTATACATGCATCTACTAACACATACAATATTTCAAAGCTTGTAGACATGCAAATTAATACAAATAACAAATAGGAAAGCTAATAACAAACACACAAATGAATCCTTATGGATTCTACAATCACAAACAATTTCCATCTTTTTACCACCACCCAAGGATGATAAGATTAAGTCTTCCTCTTACCTTAAGTGACGACAAATACTCTTTCACTCCTTTCTAGGATTTTGGTTTTCACCCTCCAAAACCTAACAAGCTTAAACAAAATTCTACAAATTATAATCATGAAAGAAAGCTTAAACCATGGATCAATCATGGCTTAGAACTTTGAAAAAGAATTTAGAAATGTAAAACAAAGAGTTTCACCTTCTAGGTAAAATCTCCCAAGTAGATTTTCAAGCCCAAGATGACGGATTTTGCAAGAACTCTCAACTAGAGATGTTCTTAGGATTGTGTTTAGGTTTAGAAAAGTTAGTTAGAAGAAATTTTGGGTGGATGGATGGTGAACTAGGGTTCTTGGCCGAATGCTTCACAAGGAAACAACAATAGAGTCTTGTGTTTTTTTGGAAGAGAGAGAAGAGAGAAAATGCATAGAAATTAAGTGAAGAATGGCCTTGAATGAGTGAATGGCCGTAGACTTCAAATGGCAAGAGGTGTCCATTAGCTTGGCTCCATCCTAGTCTTAGAATTGATCAATGGTGAGGATTAAGACTTGATCACCAAGCTTTGCTCTCATTGGTTAATCCTAGCCTTGTCACTAACCTTGTCATCAAGCTTAGTCACTAATTAAGCCTAGTCATTAAGCTTAGTCACATGCTCTTGAATATTCCACCACTAATGATGTTTAATTAAGCTACTAATCCTATTAAGTTTTTACTAAACGTGGGTCCCGCAAAATATTTCCGGGTCCATTACTGCTTATTTGTACTGACTAATAAAATAATATTATAATAATATAAAATTATTTTATTTTACGATTAAATCCTAAAAATAAAAGATCACTAATCGTATCATTCAAAATTGGGTTTAGTAAGATCCCCCAAATTCGAATAATTAAAATAAGATTTCCCAACACGAAAAATATTATTTTCCTGTCCCGGAGCAAATCACACAAAAAGTCCAAATAAAATAACAGACAGTATTATAAAGCAGTAATTCATACAGAAAAACAACAAACAATACAAAAAGGATATAACGGTCATTTATCCTAAAGTTGAAAAACATCAAACAGTACATTCGGGACACAAAGGTAACTCACCCAAAAGTTTAGGGTGTTACAACTTCCAATAATATATTCAATATTAATCAACTGTCATCATCCAATTATTCAAAACAATTGTCATAGCCAATATTCCTCAATTAATATATCACATAGATATAAATGTTCAAATTATGCATGTACACAAGACTCGATTTCCTACTCCATGGAGCTAAATTCAGGTCAGAGAAATGATCGAAAAGATCTGTCGGTACCACATGCCTCAGACCACGTGCTATAATCCTCATTTTGATTTTGCACATCTAGCATATACACGACAGTCTTTATCAGATCTTGAACAAGAATAGTGTCTCGGTCAGGATCATCAGTGTGTTGCATCGGCCTAACCTATGGGAAGAAGCGCGACCAACCACCCGTGTAAGCAACCCGCACCCCGATGCCTCCAAGGTCAACAAGTGACTTACACTACGCATATCGCACCCAATCAAGAGGTGTGTTTCTCCTAGCAATCAGCCATATCCAGTCCTCATCGGACCATTCCAATGCATGTATAATGCACCAAATACCAATCACAGGTATATCTCATAATTTCTTAGATATAGTTTATACAATGTACGAATATATTAGTACAAGTCCAACCACAAGGGCCATTCTTTTCAAATTCGTTTGTTCAATTAAATCATATGCCTCAACGCATATTTTTTTTTTCAATGCATCTAAAATGCACCACGTGCCAATAACAGGCAAAACTCGTTGTTTTCATAAATAGTGTATGGACATTGGTTCAACAGTATTCATACTGTACTTTCAACAGCGAAAATCATGTTATCACATTTTCATAGTTATAAAACACTTTCGTCGTGTTTTCACAAAATTGCACAACATTCTCGTTATGTTTTCACAATTCCACCACACTTCTGTTGCATTTTCAAAATACCGTAACACTTTTGTTACGTTTTTAAAATTCCAAAATATTTTTATTACGTTTTCACAATACCGTAACACTACTTTTACGTTTACAAAATTTCGTAACATTTCTGTTACATTTTCAAAATGCTGCAACTCTTCTGTTGCACTTTTAAACCACATACTAATTTTTTAACGTTTTTCTCAATCACGTAAAAACATACGTTTCTCAAATCGCATAGTATTTTTCCATTGTTTCAAAATCGTGTAACTTAAAAATCATTCTTTTAAGTCGCGTAAATCATTTTCCATCATTCTCAAAATATTTAAAACACTTTCCAAATCTCACAGCAGTTTTCTGTCATTTTCACAATCGTGTAAAAATATTCTATCACTTTTAAATCACATATTGATTTTTCAATAGTAGTTCAAATTATGTAAAATATTTAAACGTAATTCAAATCACGTATAAATATTTTACTATATTTCAAATTGTTTTTAAGATACGTAAAATATTTTTCAACATTTTACAATCACGTAAAATATTCCTCAATATTCCAAACATTATTTTGGACTTAAATAAATCAATATCATTTTTAACACATTTTTCAAATTGCGTAAAAATATTTTATTGCATTTCAAATCGTTTTTAAGCTACGCAAATAATTTTTCACCACAATTTCATTACAGAAAATATTTTTTAACCTTCAAAAATTTTTTTTCAACTTTTCTCAAAATAATATGACTTTGTATTTCATTTTTCACATTTCCTTACTCAAGAAAATCTTTTTCCACATTTCTTTACTCAAGAAATCCTTTTCCAAAATATAATCCACAAAAATCACTTTTCCATTGATATAAATCAACGTTTCAAAAGTTAACATTTTCTAACGTATTTCAAAACTCGAAAATAAATTATACGTTAGTAAATTTTCAAAACACCATTATGTTCACTATTTTTCCCAAATCATTTCCAAAATTAGTCTTTTTCAAAATAAATTGAAATTCAAACATTTTCAACCTCTCTTTGTTTTCCGTTATGAAAATTTCTATTCTCTCAAGTGATAAAACACTCTGATTCCCTTTCCAAAATCCTTGTATTAAACCAAACTGTATTTCTACTTTGAAAATTACTTTATTTTATAAAACCAAGGCATTACAAACCTTCTAAAACGTGGACATGACTATTGAAACCATCAAATATTTTTCCTTCTAAATTGATATGGTTTTACACAAACAAAACCATTAAAATTTTGTTTTCAAAACCGTGTGATTCATGGTCATAAAAACCAAACCCATTTGTTTAAATTCATTTTCACTTTCTTTGCAAATTCTTTTTCACTTTCTTTGCAAATCCTTAAAATCAACGTTTGCCCGTTTCATTCAAAACTCATGTTTAGAAAAACACTTAGGATCTTTTTACACAAAATAAATCAATAAAAATCCTTCAAAACCATATTCTTGTTCTCTTGAAAAACATATCCTTTGTTTATTTTCCATACTCTTCAAATCAATCCAATTTTTAATCTTTCATGAAAATCTTAAGTTATAAACACCTATGTTGAGGTGTCTTGACCGAAAATCCCATAGCCTTTAGAACCAAGAAAATTTATTTTTCTCCACTTCATAATTTTCATTAAACAAATCAATTTCCTTGTTCTTGAAAAATTTCAACATGAATCTCTAATTATGGGCATCAAAACTGTAGCCCTCTCCTTGGCCATTGAAGCCAAAAATTGGTTTCCTTTCCATCATCAAATCATGACATATACATACATACACATCATATATATATATATATATATATATATATATATATATATATATATATATATATCAAAAGCATGCCATATTATCATCATGCATAATATAAGCATACCATTAAAATCATAAATTCATGCAAAGCATATTAAGCATAGGCAATTAATCAAAGCTCATAAACACCCACAAATTAATTACATGATCATAGATATGAATCCTCACATGGATTCAACATCCATCAAATATATAACCATCTCTCACCACCATGCTTGGTTGGTGAGATGGATCTCCCTCTTACCTCTTGAAGATCTTCAAAAACTCCTTGTTTTGCTTCTTTTTCTAAGTTCTTCACCACCAAGGGCTTCTCAAATACAAGACAAAATACATAAAAATTAGTATACTAAGCTTGATTAAGAGAAACCATGGATCAAACATAGTTTAGATCATGAAAAAGAAGAGAAGAAATGAAGTTTCCTTACACTTCACCATAAATACCCCATAACTTTGATCTTGAAGAAAGTCCATGAAGATGAATGATTTGGAGGAAATCTTCAACATAAAAGTTGCTTAGAACATCATGTAGATTCAAGATCTATGGTTGGATGAAATTAAAAGAGATTGGATGGTGGTTTTGGGTGTCTTGGCCGAACCATACTAGAAGGAGAAGGAGAGAAATTTTTTCTAAGAGTTTTGCTTGAAGGAAAGTTCAAGAATGATGAATAGAAAGACAATTATGATATAAAAAATAGAAACCAACAATTTTGGCCTCCTTTAGAGTGCATGACCATTGCTATGCTTGGAGAAAAGGTGAAGAGAAAAGTTTGATGAAGACTTGGCTTTTTGGAGGAGACAAAGGTGAATTATAATCAATAATGACCAAAGGTGATCAATATGGTCTTCAAATGTTGCTTTAACTTCCAATGCACCACAAAAATTGTCCCCCCCTCCAAGTAGTCTTCTAAGAATGCAAACAAAACAATAAAGAAACATAATTGACTAAAGCAAAACATAATTGACTAAAGCATCAAATAATGGTCATAAAATCTCCTTTAGCTCCAAATTCATTACAAAAAAACTGTCCCCTCCTCCAAGCTTCTTCAAAATGTGACTAATTTCACAAGTCACTATCTTACGCATTTCTAACCATTGATTAATTCAATGGTTAGGATTAATGTAGGCTTTAGATCTAGCTTTAGGTAGAAGACTTAATATAGGTCATTGGATCTTTCTCCTTTAAATTCTAGCCCTTAGATGTGTCTCCAAAAATGAAGGGTCAAGATTACTCCTTCTTACTTTTAATCCAAGGGTCATAATTAGTCTTTGCTACTTTTTAAGACCAAATCTCCACCATTAATTAAATCCAAATCCAATGATCATAAATGGTCCTTGTTACTTTACAAGACCAAATCTTCACCATTGATTTAATCTTCATCTAACGGTTATAAATAATCCTATTTACTTTTAAGATTAAATCTCCACCATTGATTAAATCAAGATCAAGTCTCCATCGTTAATTAAATCAATGGTGGATATCCAAACCACCAATGTTGACTTAAGCAATATAATTTCTATTTTTATCTGCTAAAACCCCACGAAAGAATATATTTACTGTATTTTTATCATCCGATAAATAAATACAGTACAAAACACAGTACAAAAAAATTTCTAAAATTGTTTTCAAATTCAGGTTTAGTAAGATCCCCTGTCTCCGTCTAAACAGTACAAATTTTTCTATGCGTAGAAAAATTTTTACTTTGTGAGACCCACTTGGACCCACGTAAGGTCACTTGGGCCCACATAGGACCACTTGGGGCCCACATACAGTCAAAAAAATTCATAATCATCCACAAAAATCACAAATATTAAAAAATATATGAAAATCAAGTCAGATTATTAAAAATAATTAAAAATCAAGAGAAATAAATATTTAAAGATTTTCTCCGGCCCGAAAATTATTATTTTCCTGACACGGAATAAATCACTCAAAACGATCAAATACGCTGACGGAATAAACAAAATAATTTTATAGTGCACAGAAATTACTAAACAGTAAAATTCTGTTAACTGTCAAAATTATTGTTTAAGAGATAGGAAATTCAGGGTGTTACAATACTCCTCCTCTAAAAAGAAATTTCATCCTCAAAATTTGACAAACATGATTTCACATCCTTAGAATAAATATGAACATTATACTTTTATCTTTTCTTCTAGTTCCCATGTAGCTTCCTCTCTTACATCTTTCTATACTATTCTAACCAACAAAATCTTTTTGCCTGACGTTCAACTTCTCCTGATCAAATAGATATCTCAAACTCCTAGTTACCGAAGATATTGAATGTTACTCCAGAAAGAAAGTATCTTCATATCTCTGATACCAATACATCGGCTACCAACCTTCATTCATGCCTAGAATAATTTTTCTCAAATGACTTCAATTTCCTAAAATCATACCCTATAACTCTTCTATTCTGCATAAGCACATATCTTAAGCTCTGATGTAATACGTCACTATTCACCTCTAATGGTTCACTAGGATTAGATAAAACTAATACTAGAGAAGTACTTCAAACATATTTCAATTCCTAAAATTTTTTCTTATATGCATCAGTCGATTCGAACGTTTAATCCTTTCTGATAAGCTGGGTGAGAAGTCCTGTGATCCAAAAATTTTTTAGGATTTCCATTACTGTCTTTTTGACTTTCCCACTGAAAAACTATTTTCAAACTTTGAAGGATCCACAACGCTCACGCTGCGCCACTCCGATACTATGACATGGATATAAATAGGAATATCCTTTCTTGCAAAATATTCTTTCTTGCAAATGCAATATATGAAAGAACATTATAGAGGTTTAGGAAGAAAAGGTAGCGAAATGATCTGATATGTTACCAAACATATTCAACAAGAATTTGATTTTTCCTGATTTTTAGGAATGAATTTTTTTTCTGAATTATTAACACCTTATTGAGACAATCTCATAGGATATGGTTGAAAAATAACCAATCCATTTTCAAAGATCACATCTGTTTATAAAACAGATCAAACTAACACAAAATTTTGAACGACAGATCAAACTAACACAAAGATTTGATCTATAACAATATTTGAATAACACAAGTAGCTCGATCGACTAAGAGTAGAAACAAAAATAAACAAATCAGAGGATTACGAATAACTTTAACATATAATTGATCTACTCAATCATATGCCATAAAGAATAGGTTACTTACAAAAATATTCAATATGTTTATAGGATTAGCTCCAATGGCACAATCTCCATTGTTTAAATCTTCCGCTCCGAACACTTCCTACTACCTGAGATTTTACTAACAGAAAACTCTGTTTTCAAAGAGCATAATCTCTGGGAAAATGTGTCCAAACTTTCCGCAAATTATTTTCTTTAACGTACAATCCTTTGTTAAGTGCCCCTCTCCACATCACGTACTGCTTCTGCTTTCTCAATGGTCGTAAATACATTTTCCGTCGAAATCAATTACTTTCTCAATATCCTTAAGAAGAAATACCAGGTTCCAAAAATTACGAAATCTTATATTCCAAGACTGATTCTCTTTCATCAAATCCTGAACTTCAACTTCCAGTTTTCGCTGTTCAGCGATCCTCTGTTCGTGCAATCATCCTTCCACATTGTTCCCGTTGCTGCAACTGCATTACTAGTAACATGTTCCGCTTCCACACACGTACATTTATCACGAGCCATCGTCTTTTCTTCAAAGGTGGACGAATCAAAATAAAATGGATCTGATATCCATTTTCAAACAACTTTGTTTCCTTTCGGAAATCAAAGCAGAGAACACAACACAAACAAAACAGACTTACCCATAAACCCCAAAAGACTCAAACCGTGCTCTGATACCAACTAATGTAACACCCTCCCTAAGGTATCACATGTCTGACTCCCAACTCAAAATCTGAAAATCAATTCGTAAAAGGTTTGAGTTATGAAAATATGGGTTTCAAAATCTCTTCTTTACTGAAACTTAAATTTACTGAAAACATTAGATAATATTAAAAATCATATTTTAATTATTCATTATGCAATATTGACACCAATTAATATTTCATAATTTAAAGAGAAATATAAAATTAACAGACTCTTTTTTTTTTAACAGTAGCAAACCCTATAACGGGTCCTACTTAATAGCACGGTAAACACTGACGAGAAACTTTAACATATTTATTCCTTTTTCTGTCCATCTTGATGCATCATACATCTGTTCCTTTGTCAACACTGCACCCCTTCGAGTCCTGAATGTCCACTCCTTATTATTGTCACCAATCTCAGAGTATCCATTGCTCGTTATGTCTAAGACAACTCGATCCTTCTACTATATAGTTTTTACACAGCAAAATAATATAACAAAGAGGTGAGATCACCTACACCAATACCAACATGGCAGCATAGAGATAACACAAACAGCAATATCATACAGGGATATCATACCAGACTTCCAATAATATATTCAATATTAATCAACTATCATCATCCAATTATTCAAAACAATTGTCATAGCCAATATTCCTCAATTAATATATCACACAGATATAAATGTTCAGATTATGCATGTACACAAGACTCGATTTCCTACTCCATGGAGCTAAACTCAGGTCGGAGAAATGATCGAAAAGATCTATCGGTACCACATGCCTCAGACCACGTGCTATAATCCTCATTTTGATTTTGCACATCTAGCATATACACGACAGTCTTTATCAGATCTTGAATAAGAATAGTGTCTCGGTCAGGATCATCGGTGTGTTGCATCGGTCTAACCTACGGGAAGAAGCGCGACCAACCACCCGTGTAAGCAACCCGCACCCCGATGCCCCTAAGGTTAACAAGTGACTTACACTACGCATATCGCACCCACTCAAAAGGTGCGTTTCTCCTTGGCAATCAGCCATATCCAGTCCTCATCGGACCATTCCAATGCATGTAAAATGCACCAAATACCAATCACAGGTATATCTCATAATTTCTCAGATATAGTTTATACAATGCACGAATATATTAGTGCAAGTCCAACCACAAGGGCTATTCTTTTCAAATTCGTTTGTTCAATTAAATCATATGCCTCAACACATATTTTTTTTTTCAATGCATCCAAAATGCACCACGTGCCAATAACAGGTAAAACTCGTTGTTTTCATAAACAATGTATGGACACTGGTTCAACAGTATTCATACTGTACTTTCAACAACAAAAATGATGTTATCACATTTTCATAGTTATAAAACACTTTCGTCATGTTTTCACAAAATTGCACAACATTCTCGTTACGTTTTCACAATTCCACCACACTTCTGTTGCATTTTCAAAATACCGTAACACTTTTGTTACATTTTTAAAATTCCAAAACATTTTTATTACGTTTTCACAATACCGTAACACTACTGTTACGTTTACAAAATTTCGTAACATTTCTGTTACGTTTTCAAAATGCTGCAACTCTTCTGTTGCACTTTTAAACCACGTACTAATTTTTTAATGTTTTTCTCAATCGCGTAAAAATATACGTTTCTCAAATCGCATAGTATTTTTCCACTGTTTCAAAATCGCGTAACTTAAAAATCATTCTTTTAAGTCGCGTAAATCATTTTCCATCATTCTCAAAATATTTAAAACACTTTCCAAATCTCACAGCAGTTTTCTGTCATTTTCACAATCGTGTAAAAATATTTTATCACTTTTAAATCACATATTGATTTTTCAATAGTAGTTCAAATTACGTAAAATATTTAAACGTAATTCAAATCGTGTATAAATATTTTACTGTATTTCAAATCATTTTTAAGATACGTAAAATATTTTTCAACATTTTACAATCACGTAAAATATTCCTCAATATTCCAAACATTATTTTGGACTTAAATAAATCAATATCATTTTCAACACATTTTTCAAATTGCGTGAAAATATTTTATTGCATTTCAAATCATTTTTAAGCTACGCAAATAATTTTTCACCACAATTTCATTACAGAAAATATTTCTTAACCTTCAAAAATTCTTTTTCAACTTTTCTCAAAATAATATGACTTTGTATTTCATTTTTCACATTTCGTTACTCAAGAAAATCTTTTTCCACATTTCTTTACTCAAGAAATCCTTTTCCAAAATATAATCCACAAAAATCACTTTTCCATTGATATAAATCAACGTTTCAAAACTTAACATTTTCTAACGTATTTCAAAACTTGAAAATAAATTATACGTTGCTAAATTTTTAAAACACCATTATATTCTCCATTTTTCCCAAATCATTTCCAAAATTTGTCTTTTTCAAAATAAATTGAAATTCAAACGTTTTCAACCTCTCTTTGTTTTCCGTTACAAAAATTTCTATTCTCTCAAGTGATAAAATACTCTGATTCTCTTTCCAAAATCCTTGTATTAAACCAAACTATATTTCTACTTTGAAAATTACTTTATTTTATAAAACTAAGGCATTACAAACCTTCTAAAACGTGGATATGACTATTGAAACCATCAAATATTTTTCCTTCTAAATTGATATGGTTTTACACAAATAAAACCATTAAAATTTTGTTTTCAAAACCGTGTGATTCATGGTCATAAAAACCAAACCCATTTGTTCAAATTCATTTTCACTTTCTTTGCAAATTCTTTTTCACTTTCTTTGCAAATCCTTAAAATCAACGTTTGCCCGTTTCATTCAAAACTCATGTTTAGAAAAACACTTAGGATCATTTTACATAAAATAAATCAATAAAAATCCTTCAAAATCATATTCTTGTTCTCTTGAAAAATATATCCTTTGTTTATTTTCCATACTCTTCAAATCAATCCAATTTTTAATCTTTCATGAAAATCTTAAGTTATAAACACCTATGTTGAGGTGTCTTGACCGAAAATCTCATAGCCTTTAGAACCAAGAAAATTCATTTTTATCCACTTCATAATTTTCATTAAACAAATTAATTTTCTTGTTTTTGAAAAATTTCAACATGAATCTCTAATTATGGGCATCAAAACCGTAGACCTCTCCTTGGCCATTGAAGCCAAAAATTAGTTTCCTTTCCATTATCAAATCATGGCATACACATACATACACATATATATATATATATATATATATATATATATATATATATATATATATATATATATATATATATATATATATCAAAAGCATGCCATATTATCATCATGCATAGTATAAGCATAACATTAAAATCATAAATTCATGCAAAGCATATTAAGCATAGGCAATTAATCAAAACTCATAAACACCCACAAATTAATTACATGACCATGGATATGAATCCTCACATGGATTCAACATCCATCAAATATATAACCATCTCTCACCACCATGCTTGGTTAGTGAGATGGATCTCCCTCTTACCTCTTGAAGATCCTCAAAAACTCCTTGTTTTGCTTCTTTTTCCAAGTTCTTCACCACTAAGGGCTTCTCAAATACAAGAAAAAATACATAAAAATTAGTATACTAAGCTTGATTAAGAGAAACCATGGATCAAACATGGTTTAGATCATGAAAAAGAAGAGAAAAAATGAAGTTTCCTTACACTTCACCATAAATACCCCATAACTTTGATCTTGAAGAAAGTCCATGAAGATGAATGATTTGGAGGAAATCTTCAACATAAAAGTTGCTTAGAACATCATGTAGATTCAAGATTTATGGTTGGATGAAATTAAAAGAGATTAGATGGTGGTTTTAGGTGTCTTGGCTGAACCATACTAGAAGGAGAAGGAGAGAAATTTTTTCTAAGAGTTTTGCTTGAAGGAAAGTTCAAGAATGATGAATAGAAAGACAATTATGATATAAAAAAATAGAAACCAACAATTTTGGCCTCCTTTAGAGTGCATGACCGTAGCTATGCTCGGAGAAAAGGTGAAGAGAAAAGTTTGATGAAGACTTGGCTTTTTGGAGGAGACAAAGGTAAATTATAATCAATAATGACCAAAGGTGATCAATATGGTCTTCAAATGTTGCTTTAACTTCCAATGCACCACAAAAATTGTCCCCCCTCCAAGTAGTCTTCTAAGAATGCAAACAAAACAATAAAGAAACATAATTGACTAAAGCATCAAATAATGGTCATAAAGTCTCCTTTAGCTCCAAATTCATTACAAAAAAACCGTCCCCCCCTCCAAGCTTCTTCAAAATGTGACTAATTTCACAAGTCACTATCTTAAGCATTTCTAACCATTGATTAATTCAATGGTTAGGATTAATGTAGGCTTTAGATCTAGCTTTAGGTAGAAGACTTAATATAGGTCATTGGATCTTTCTCCTTTAAATTCTAGCCCTTAGATGTGTCTCCAAAAATGAAGGGTCAAGATTACTCCTTCTTACTTTTAATCCAAGGGTCATAATTAGTCTTTGCTACTTTTTAAGACCAAATCTCCACCATTAATTAAATCCAAATCCAATGGTCATAAATGGTCCTTGTTACTTTACAAAACCAAATCTTCACCCTTGATTAATTATTCATCCAATAGTCATAAATGGTCTTTGTCACTTTTTGAGACCAAATCTCTACCATTGATTTAATCTTCATCTAACGGTTATAAATAATCCTATTTACTTTTAAGATTAAATCTCCACCGTTGATTAAATCAAGATCAAGTCTCCATCGTTAATTAAATCAATGGTGGATATCCAAACCACTAATGTTGACTTAAGCAATATAATTTCTATTTTTATCTGCTAAAACCCCATGAAAGAATATATTTACTGTATTTTTATCATCCAATAAATAAATACAGTACAAAACACAGTACAAGAAAATTTCTAAAACTATTTCCAAATTCAGGTTTTGTAAGGTCTCTTGTCTCCGTCTAAACAGTACAAATTTTTCTATGGGTAGAAAAATTTTTACTTTGTGGGACCCACCTGGGCCCACGTAAGGTCGCTTGTGCCCAGATAGGACCACCTGGGCCTACATACAGTCAAAAAAATTCATAATCATCCACAAAAATCACAAATATTAAAAAAACGTATGAAAATCAAGTCAGATTATTAAAAATAATTAACAGTCAAGAGAAATAAATATTTAAAGATTTTCTCCGGCCCGAAAATCATTATTTTCCTGACACGGAGTAAATTACTCAAAACAATCAAATAAGCTGATGGAATAAACAAAATAATTTTACTGTACATAGAAATTACTAAACAGTAAAATTCTATTAACTGTCAAAATTACTGTTTAAGAGATAGGAAATTCAGGGTGTTATACCAATCGTTGAAAAGAATCATGTTATTATCGGGTATCGTCAATGCGTTGCAACGGACTGCATCGCCAAGTGGCATATGGTCCAGCCTTAGCCCACAGACAATTATCCACTGGTCGACCGCCGCGCCTTGATGCCCCCAAGATCCATCATAGACCTCACTATCAATTCTCATTCCCTCTTCAACTACAAGGGTCACAATAGCATCAGCTATTAATTTTGTTCAATTCAAAATCATAATATACCTCAATGCATATTTTTCAATTTCATCATATGCTTCATTGCATATCTTTCCAATGCATAATCAATGCACTAATGTCAATCACAGGCAAAATTCATCATTTCCAATGCATGTTCAATACACCAATGCCAATCACAGGCATATCTTTCCAATGCATGTAAAATGCACCAAATGCCATTCACAGGTAAAACTCGTCATTTTCTCATACAGTGTCCATATACTGGTTCAACAGTAATCATACTGTATATTCAATAGTGAAATCATGTTATCACGTTTTCATAGTCACAAAACATTTTCGTCATGTTTTTACAATCGTGCAACATTTCTGTTACGTTTTCAAATTACATATTGATTTTTCAACGTTTTCTCAATCACGTAAAAATATTCCATTCATTTTAAAATCACGTAGTGATTTTTCAACATTTTCATCAATCACGTAAAAATATTCCACCATTTTTAAATCGCGTAACGATTTTTTAACAATATCTCAAACGCGTAAACATATTTAAATGTTTTCCAAATTGCGTAGAAACATTTCAACGTTTTTCAAATCGCGTGGAAATATTTAAACATTTTTCAAATTGCGTAGCTTCAAAATCACATTTTTAAGTTATGTAAATCATTTTTCACCATTTTACAATCACATAAAATATTCCTCAATATTCCAAACATTATTTTGGACTTTCAAACAAATCAATATCATTTCCAACATCATTTTTCACATTTCTCCTTTAAGAAATCTTTTACTCAAAATAATATGACTTCTCATATTATTTTTCATATTTTCCACATTTTCTTTACTCAAGAAAACCTTTTTCACAATATATTCCACAAATTCACAATTCCGTTGAATTAAATCAATGTTTCTAACTTTAAAAAAATTACTAATGCTCTCCAAAACCCAAAGGATGAGTTACATGTTAGAAAATATCAAATCACTATTATATTCTCCATTTTTCTCAAATCAATTCTAAAATCATTTTTCTTCAAAATAAATTGAGGTTCAAACACTTTCAACCTCTCTTTTCCATTTACATACAAAAATCCCATTTTTTCAAGTGATAAAACACTCTGATTCCCTTTCCAAATTCCTTGTACTAAATCAAACTATATTTCCACTTTGTTTCCATAAAATCAAGGCATTACAAGCCTTCAAAAACGTGGACATGACTATTGAAATCATCAAAACATTTTTCCTTCTAAGTCAATATGGTTTTACACAAACAAAACCATTAAAAATCCTTCACAAAAATTGTGGGCACTTGGTCTTTGAAATCAAATCATTTGTTCATTTTTCATTTTTCACTTTCTTTGCAAATCCTTAAAATCATCAACTCATTGCTTTATTCAAAAATGTCCTTGAGTTCCATTAAATTCCATTCTTGTTTTTACACAAAATAAATTAATAAAAATTCTTCTCAAAATTGTGAACACTACTTCTTGAACAACAAACCCTTTGTTTATTTTCCTTGCTTTTCTAATCATCCAATTTTATCATTCATGAAAATATTAATTTGTGAACACCTATTTTGAGGTGTCTTGGCCGAAATTCCTCTTGGTCTTTGGAACCAAAAATTAATTTCCTTTCCATCATCAAATCATGGCATGCACATACATATTTCATCATATATACCATAAGCATGCCATAATCAAAAGCAATAAATCATGCAAAGCATATCAAGTATAGACAAAGAATCAAAGCTCATAAACACACAAATAATTTACATGACCATGACTATGAATCCTCACATGGATTCACCATCCATCAAATATAAGACCATCTCTCACCACCATACTTGGTTGGTGAGATGGATCTCCCTCTTACCTCTTGAAGATCCTTAAAAGCTCCTTGTTTTTCTTCTTTTTCCAAGTCCTTCACCACCAAGGGCTTCTCAAATACAAAACAAAACACAAGTTTATTAGCATATAAAGCTTGAATAAGAAAATCATGAATGTGCATCATGGTTAGAACCTTGAAAATTAAAAGAAAAGTGAAAATTAACAAACTTCACCAATAAAACTTCATTCTTTAGCTTGAAGAATAAGGTTGAAGATGAATGATTTAGAGAAAGTCTCCAACATGAAAGTTGCTTAGAATATCATATAGATTCAAGATCTATGGTTGGATGAAATTAAAAGAGACTGGATGGTGATTTTGAGTGGATGGCCGAATGGTTCTTCTTGAAGAACAAGGTTGGAGTTTTTGATTTTTGTGAAAGGAAGGCTTCTTAGACTTGGTTAAGATAAAGAATGAAGTGAAAATACTTAGTTTTCCTTCCTACCAATTTCGTGGATCTCCATGGAAAATCCCTAAAAATAATAAACAAATGTTACAATCAATAATAAGTGTAGAAATAGGTAAACCATAGTTCAAGCATGGCTTAGAAAATCAAAACTAAAAGATTGGGTGAAGAAATATGAACTTTACCCTTTTTGATAGAAACTTGAAGCTGGAATTTGAAGCTCAAGATGAATAATTTTGTGAAAACTCATAACTAGAGATCTTCTTAGAATGATGTTTAGGTTTAGCAACTGTGTTTAGATGAAATTTTAGAAGCTTGGAGACATGGTTTTTAGGTGTTGGCCGAAACCACCATGAAAGGAAAGTGGAGAGAAAAGCTTGATAACTTAGCTTCTTGAAAACGAATCAATGATGACCAAGAATGGAAATAATGGTCATGAAACCATGCTTTGCTCTAAAGCATGCACCAAAATTGTCCCCCCCTCCATGCATTCTCTTAAGAGTGCAAAATGATCAATAATGATCCATATTGACTAAAACAACTAATAATGATATTCAAACTTTTCCTTTTGCTCCAAAACAACACAAAAACCATCCCCCTTCCTTCCATTATGCATTCATAAAGTTGTCATCTTTTCTAGCCACCATTTAGGGCAATTTAAGCCATTGATTAGATCAATGGTTAAGATTAAGGTAGACTTTTGATTAGAAGACTTAATCTAGGCCATTAGATCTTTCCTCCTTGAATTCCTAGCCATTAGATGAATCTCCAAAATGAAGGGTCAAGATTACTCCTTCTTACTTTTAATCCAACGGTCATAATTAGTCATAGCCATTTTAGAAGACCAAATCTCCACCATTGATTAAATCCAAATCTAATGGTCACAAATGGTCCTAGCCACTTTGTAAGGCCAAATCTCCACCCTTGATCTAAATCTAAATCCAATGGTTATAAATGGTCATAGCCATTTTCTTAGACTAATTCTACACCGTTGATTAAATCGACGGTTGATATCAAAGGCTTCAACATTAAGCTTGCTTCCTATTGGTCTGTCAAAAAGTCGTCATAACCACTATTGTTGACTAAGCAGTACAATATTTATTTTTATCTGCTATAACCCTAGGAAAGAATATATTTACTATATTTTTATCGCTTGATAATTAAATACAGTACAAAACATAGTACACTAAAATTTCAAAAACTGTTTCCAGATTCAGGTTTAGTAAGATCCCCCGTCTCCATCTCAACAGTACAAATTTTTCTATGCATAGAAAAATTTTCACTTTTTGGGACCCACCTAGGCCCACGTAAGGCCACCTGGGCCCACTGACAGCCCAAAATAATCAGAGAAATATAAAAATTTCATAATCACTCACAAAATCATTAAAATTATAAAATTTATGAATATCAAATCAAATTTCGTAAAATAATTAAGACTTAACAGTAATAATTAAATTACGTAAGATTTTCCCCAGTCCGAAAATTATTATTTTCTTGACATGGAGTAAATCACACAAAACGATCAAATGTACTGACGAAATACTCAAAATAATTTTACACAAGACACGTAAATCACTAAACAAGAGAATTTCGTTAATGTCAAAAATATCTTGTCAACTATTTAGGAAGTTTTGGGGTGTTACATAGAGAGACCTGCAAAGCTAACTTCAAAAGTTCTCTAAATCATAAGTTATTATCAAATATCATTTAAGCCTATTTACAAGTAGAATTTAGGTTGATATATATTATGTAAAGCATGTACCACATTATCAACCACGCAATGTTAGCTCTAACAAGAACAAAAGAAGGGCATATGCACTTGAATCCAAAAGCATGGTATAATAATTTCCAAAGCAAGATTTAAGTTTATCAAGAAAAACTTGATCATCATCAAAACTTATTTAGACATTTAAGGCAAACAATGATCATGTTAGGCATGTTATGTCAAGTAAGAAATTCTAGTATGCACACATGATTCAAGTTTCCTACATTGAAGTTCAAAGACATGTTCAAGGCACAAGATGAATCATTTACTTTTTATTTTCAAGATATGAACATATCAAACAATTTCAAACAAGAAGACATATAACTTTAAACTTTCCAATCTCCAAGTAAGTATATAAGACAATTAAGCATCAAAGAGAAAGGATTAGAACTACTTATGAGCATGCATATTTCCATATTTGAATAAAAAGAATTGGTCACAAGCTCAAGAACAAAGATATTACCATAAAACATATCATTCCAAACAAAATGTGTACATATCTAGCATGTTAGCATATGTAATGATACTAAAAACACAACTTAAAGCATGTTAAGGCATAAAAACAACTCTCTACTTCTCCAAATATCATATGATATTCAATTTAATGCATAAGTAAGGATAAGAGATTGATGTCACCAAAAGTGTATTCTTTGAGTTTTTATAGGTAACTCCAACTTCCATGTCTCAAGGCTCCTTGAGAATGTTGTGGTTCTCTATGTTATTCTTTTTATATTTTCATCACTCTTGAAGAACTTAGACCATTTCAAATTTTTTGAATCTCAAGTAGCATAGTTGTATTTCACTTCAATGTATGCTTGAGTTAATAGTCACCCTACAATATAATTCATAGTACTTTCTTTGGTATCCACTAATTTTGGATCCATAGGTGTTAATCATTGATTAATAATCTATTATGTTCCTATAAAGATCAATTTTTTCATAGTATGTAAATTGAGCACAACAAATTAAATAATCAATTACCATTAAGCACATAACCAATAGCATGCTTACTTTCATGATATATAGACAATTTAAAGCACATAAAGCATATATAGTCATAGAATACCCTAGTATCAAGAAATATGCAAGATATTGAGCAAAAGGTATAACAAGAATTAACATAATCATGTGCTATATATAATATTTAAATTTTACCAAGTACATATGATTCTATCCTTTACCTAAGGCCTACAAGGAATATCCCTCATATTCATTCTCTTTTTAAGTGAATGTGCTTAAGAGGTAAAGACTTTGACACCTTGGTCTTGGTAATCAAGAAAACTATTTTTCTTACCCATTGCTTCTCTTTTGGTGTTTTGAACTTTGCAAGTTTCACATTATGCATGTGAGAAGTTTTAGTTGAAGGATCCTTGCCTTCATGACTAAGAAGTCTACCATTGGGTTTTGGAAGCATTCTCCTTGATGATTCCTCTTTCCTTTGATCAATTAGTCCATCCTTTTGAGCAATTATCTGCATAATTGAAACACTAGGAGGATGTTTTGGTACCCACTTCATCTTGAGTCTTTGAATGTTAGTACTAGGGCCTTTAAGATCTTTAGGAACCCATACCATACTATTTCTCATATAAGGATTTCTTCTATAATTGCATAAATGAAAAATATATCCTAGATGACCACAAAAATTGTAAATAATTGAATTTAATGATGGCTTGGTCCTTTGAAGATCATTTTTGGAAAACTTAAGCTTTTTTTTGTTTTTATATTCTAAACTATTTTTGCCATAAGCCTTGCTTGAATTTTCATGTGGAATAATATTAATTTTATTCTCATTAACAAGCAAAGAATGTAAGTAATTAGAATCATTAGCTTTGGAAAATTTGAAAGATAAGTCCCCAACTTGATTTTCTAAATCAATGCACTTTTCACAAGAAGTTAATGTTTCACATTTCAAAGACATTTCTTTATCAAGAAAAGCATGTTCATTTTTCAAAGTCTCAATTTTGTTTTCAATGGAGGAAATGTTTTCCAAACAAGATAACTTTTTCTTTTCTAAAAACAAGAAGTCATCATATGCACATTGTAGCTCATCATAGGAAGGACTATAATCAAGATAAGCATCATTTACCTCCAAGTTCTTTGGAGTCAAATGGGAAGTTGTCTCAATTTCTTGCATCAATGACTCTTCATGGGAATCATCATCCTCATTCCTTCCCATCAAAGCTTTAATAGTATATACCATTTGGTTTTGCTTTGCCACCTGTTCAAACTGAACATCATTTTGAGGATATGTTTCATAACAAGATTCCTTCAATGGCTTTTGCTCTTCATGCTCTCTATATATAACTTTATGCAAAAAAATCATCGTTAGCAAAATAGATAGCATTAAGAGCATCCCATATATCTTTAGCACTAGAGGAACTCTCAATTTTAGCATAAGTTTCATCATTCAAACCACTTCTCAAAATTGTATAGCTCTAATGTTCAAAGAAAAATATTTCTTGTCATAGGCATTCCAAGTTTGTTTTGGGTTAGGAGACAAACCATCAAGCACAATATCCCACAAATCCAAATCAATAGATTACATATAAAATTCCATTCTAGCTTTCCAATAAACAAAATGCACACCATCAAAGAAAGGTCGTTTCTGTAATACCCTCCCTAGGGTATCACATGTCTGA
The DNA here is from genome assembly GCA_029884605.1 of Ormosia emarginata. Taxonomy (NCBI): domain Eukaryota; kingdom Viridiplantae; phylum Streptophyta; class Magnoliopsida; order Fabales; family Fabaceae; genus Ormosia; species Ormosia emarginata. Next base: position 7,064,796 of record JAQQTP010000040.1, read on the forward strand.
CTCCCGACTCAAAATCAAAAAGAAGTTCACACAAAGTTTGAGTTATAAAAGATGGGTTTTAAAATTTCTTTCTTGTTGAAACATAAACTTACTAAAATCTATAAGTAATATGAAAAAATATATTGAAACAAATTCATATACAACATTGACACCAATTAATATTTAACAATTTAAAGAGAAATATAAAACTAACAAACTCTTTTTTAACAGTAGCAAACCCTATGACAGGTCCTACTTAATAGCACAGTGCAACACTAACGAGAAAACTTAACATACTTATTTCTTTTTGTCTCCCTCTTGATGCATCAGACATCTGTTCCTTGTCAACACTGCACGCTATCGACTCTGGAATAGTCATTCTCTGATGTTGTTTCCGAACTCAGAATATCTACCTCCCGGTATGTCTAAGACAACTCATTCCTTCTACTATTTAATTTTAACAATACAGACACAGCAAGACAACATAACAAAGAGGTGAGATCACCTGCACCAGTACCAACATGGTAGCACAGAGATAACACAAACAACATATCATACAGATAGATCATACCAGAATTATGATCATGCCATCAACATTAATCAACTATCATCATCCAATCATTCATCAGCTCAATTATCATAAACAACAATTATGATAATATCCTCAACATTGTCGTAATTATCATTATCATCATCCAAGTATTCAAAACAATTGTCATAGCCAATATTCCTCAATTAATATATCATACAGATATAAATGCTCAGATTCATGCATGCGCACATAGACTCAGTTTTTCAAAAACAACTCCATGGAGGTTTTCACAATTTCGAGAAGAATGCTCTGTTAATTGTCAGCCTTACCCCAAAGACAATCCTCCAGTCATTGAAAAGAATCGTGTTCTTGTCGAGTATCGTCAATGCGTTGCAACGGACTGCATCGCCAAGTGGCATATAGTCTAGCCTTAGCCCATAGACAGATATCCACTAGTCGACCGCCGCGCCTTAACGCCCACAAGATCCATCATAGACCTCACTATCAATTCTCATTCCCTCTTCAACCACAAGGATCAAAATAGCTTATTAGCTATACTTTATACAATGCACGAATATATCAGTGCAAGTCCAACTACAAGGGCCAAATCATTTCAATTTCATTTGTTCAATGTAATCATATGCCTCAACGCATATTTTTCCAATGCATGTATAATGCACCAATGCCAATCACAAGCATATCTTTCTAATGCATGTAAAATGCACCAAATGCCAATCACAGGCAAAACTTGTCATTTTCTCATACAGTGTATGGACACTGTTTTAACAGTAATCATCATGTTATTATGTTTTTATAGTCATAAAACACTTTTGCCGTATTTTCAAAAATGTTTCTGTTATAATTTCACAATACCATAACACTTCTTTTACATTTTCACAATATTGTAACACTTTTGTTACGTTTTTAAAATTTCAAAATGTTTTTATTACGTTTTCACAATACCGTAACACTACTGTTATGTTTACAAAATTTCATCACATTTCTGTTACGTTTTCAAAATGCTGCACCTCTTCTGTTGCACTTTTAAATCACATAATAATTTTTTTAACATTTTTCTCAATTGCGTAAAAATATACGTTTCTCAAATCGCATAGTATTTTTCCACTGTTTCAAAATTGCGTATCTTAAAAATCATTCTTTTAAGTCGCGTAAATCATTTTCCATCATTCTCAAAATATTTAAAACACTTTCTAAATCTCATAGCAGTTTTCCGCCATTTTCACAATCGCATAAAAATATTTTATTTCTTTTTAATCACAAATTGATTTTTCAACAGTAATTCAAATTACGTAAAATATTTAAACGTAATTCAAATCACGTAGAAATATTTTAACATATTTCAAATTGCATAGAAATATTTTACTGTATTTCAAATTGTTTTTAAGATACGTAAAATATTTTTCAATATTGTACAATCACGTAAAATATTCCTCAATATTCCAAACATTATTTTGGACTTAAATAAATCAATATCATTTTCAACACATTTTTTTCAAATTGCGTAGCTTAAAAATCATGTTTTTAAGATACGTAAAACATTTTTCATCACCATTTCATTACAGAAAATATTTCTTAACCTTCAAAAATTCCTTTTCAACTTTTCTCAAAATAATATGACTTTGTATTTCATTTTTCACATTTTCTTACTCAAGAAAATCTTTTTTCACATTTCTTTACTCAAGAAATCCTTTTCCAAAATATAATCCACAAAAATCACTTTTCCATTGATATAAATTAACGTTTTAAAACTTAACATTTTCTAACATATTTCAAAACTCGAAAATAAGTTATACGTTAGTAAATTTTCATAACACCATTATATTTTCCATTTTTCCAAATCATTTCCAAAATCAGTCTTCTTCAAAATAAATTGAAATTCAAATGTTTTCAACCTCTCTTTGTTTCCGTTACGAAAATTTATATTCTCTCAAGGGATAAAACGCTCTAATTCCCTTTCCAAATCCTTGTATGAAAATCATTTTCAAAAAATCAAGGCATCCACAAAAACTATGGACATGGTCATTGAAAACTATCAAATCTTTCGAGTGACAAAACACTTTGTTTTATAAAATTGAGGCAGAACAAGCTTTTCAAAAATCGTAAGGTATTTGGCCATTTGAGCCATCAAATATTTTTCCTTCTAAATTGATATGGTTTTACACAAACAAAATCATTAAAATCTTTGTTTTCAAAATCAAAATACCGATGGTCATAAAAACCAAACCCATTTGGTCAAATTCATTTTTACTTTCTTTACAAATCCTTTTTCACCTTCTTTGCAAATCCTTTTTCACTTTCTTTGCAAATCCTTAAAATCAACGTTTTCCCGTCTCTTTTTCGAAATCATGATTAGTAAACATTTAGAAACTTTTTACACAAAAGAAATCAATAAAAATCCCTTCAAAACCGTGTTCTTGTTCTCTTGAAAAACAAACCCTTTGTTTATTTTTTCATATTCTTCAAATCATCCATTTTCATCATTCATGAAAATATTAATTTGTGAACACCTATTTTGAGGTGTCTTGGCCGAAATTCACTAAGTTCTAGGGACCCAAAAATCAATTCCCTTGTTCTTGAAAAATTTCAACATGAACCCTAATTAAGGGCATCAAAAATCGTAGCCTTCTCCCTTGGCCATTGGAGCCAAAAATTGTTTTCCTTTCCATCAACACATCATGGCACACACATACATATTTTATCATAAATACTACAAGCATGCCATATACTTGTCATACATAATTTAATCATACTATCAAAGCCATAAAATCATGCAAAGCATACCAAGCATAGACAAATAATTAAAGCACATAAACACCCGCAAATAAATTACAAGACCATGGATATGAATCCTCACATGGATTCACCATCCACCAAATATAAAACCATATCTCACCACCATACTTGGTTGGTGAGGTGGATCTCCCTCTTACCTCTTGAAGATCCTCAAAAGCTCTTTGTTTTGCTTCTTTTTCCAAGTCCTTCACCACCAAGGGCTTCTCAAATACAAAACAAATACATAAAAATTAGTATACTAAGCTTGATTAAGAGGAACCATGGATCAAACATGGTTTAGATCATGAAAAAGAGAGAAGAAATGAAGTTTCCTTACACTTCACCATAAATACTCCATAACATGTATCTTGAAGAAAGTCCATGAAGATGAATGATTTAGAGGAAATCTTCAACATGAAAGTTGTTTAGAATATCATGTAGATTCAAGATCTATGGTTGGATGAAATTAAAAGAGATTGGATGGTGGTTTAGGTGTTTTGGCCAAATGGTGTGTTTAGGGAGAGAAATGGAGTGTTCTTTGGTTTTGCTTCTTGATACTTTAATGAAAAGATGAAGATGTAATAATATAGAGGATGGAAATGAATTCTTTGGTCTCCTTTAGGGTGCATGGTCGTAGCTTCACTTGGAGAGAAAAGATAGAAAACTTTTGATAAAGTCTTGGCTTTTTGGAGGAGGCAAAGATGAATCATGATAGCAATAATATGGTCTTCCATCCTATCCATGCTCTTAAGCTTCCAAAATCGTCCCCCCTTCCAAGCAATTTCCTAAGGATACAAACAAAGCAATAATGGTCAAGAATGATGTAATATTGACCATGACAAGTAATAATGGTCATAAAGTTTTTCTTTAGCTCCTAAACAACTCAAAAACTGTCCCCCCCTCCATTTTGCATGCAATAATGTTGTCATCTTTTTCAAGCCACCATTTAGAGCATTTTAGACCATTGATTAATTCAATAGTTAGGATTTAGGTAGACTTTTGATTTAGAAGACTTAATCTAGGCCATTAGATTTTTCCTTCTTGAAATCTAAGCCATTAGATGCATCTCCAAAATGAAGTGTCAAGATTACACCTTCTACTTTTAATCCAGGGGTTATAATTAGTCAAAGCCATTTTTGATGACTAAATCTCCACCATTGATTAAATCCAAATCCAATGGTCATAAATGGTTCTAGCCACTTTGTAAGACCAAATCTTCACCCTTAATCAATTCTAAATCCAAAGGTTATAAATGGTCATAGCCATTATATTAGACTTATCCTACACCATTGATTAAATTGACGGTTGATATCAAAGTCTCCAATATTAGACTTGTTTCCTATTGGTCCATTATCATAACCACTAATGTTGACTTAACAGTATAATATTTATTTTTATCTGCTAAACCCCACAAAATTATATTTACTATATTTGTATCGACTGATAATTAAATACAGTACAAAACACAGTACAAAAAAATATTCTAAAACTATTTCCAGATTCAGGTTTAGTAAGATCCCCTGTCTCTGTCTCAATAGTACATGTAACACCCTTGTGGGGATGTCACATTTATAAATAAAATAACAGAAAGATAAATAAAATCTACCCAAGTTGTAAAACATTTGTAACATAATATTGCGGGTTGTAAAAATTCTTCTTGTTAAACAGAATAGTATTAAATAAAATAACGTGGAAACACAAAATAAACAAACTAACATCACACATAATATACATATGGTTCTAGTTATAAGTTATACAAATAATTTACAACTATCCATATTTAAACTAAAACAGTAAACAAAACAGTAAAAGTTAAAATATACAAACGCAAATGTGCCCAAGTACACATCATAAATATCTAACCCTTTGAAGGATCACTCTCAGATGAAACTTCAGGTGATAGATATCCAGGATGCCTCGACCCTCTACAGACACGAGTCCGTGCAGTCGATACGCTGCTGATCTCGCTAGGCGCATCAAACATACCGCCCCAATGAAGCCTAAGAGATAGCGGCAACTCCACATGTAAATATAACAAAGTAGAAAAGATCGGCACTCCATCAAACTCTGTACGTATGGTCACAGTCAGACGCCCTACGTACGTCACCGAATCACGATCCTCTCGTAGATGCCAGGCTTCAGAGCCTCCATGAAACTCAAGTTGCACGAATCCAAAGAAACCTGGTAGTGTCATATCCACACAATCAATCCAATGGATATGGATGATCGGATGGTTCTTGCTCGTAGAACTGATCTTCGGCTTGCTGCTCTTCCTCCTCCTCTGGATGCTCACACTCAAGAGACTATTCCTCTTCCTCAAACTCTTTATCATATAATTTAACATATACAGATAACACATACAAGAAAGAGGTAAGACAATCTAAATCGTCACAAACATGGTAAATAAGAAAACGACAATACAACAAATAAAACAGTTCATACAACATAGAATGCCATAGCAACATAAACATAAATACAGTATATCCCAGATATAATATAAGAATTAAATATATATGATATCACAGATAAAAAAATATAATGATGTACAACACAGATACATATGCCATATGATACGATCCTACTCCATGGAGCTAAACACATACAGATATCAGCGAGAATGACCCGTAAAATCTATTAGTACCACGGCTGCCCAACCAAACTATTCTGCGGTCTTACGTTGCGTCTATAGCCCACAGTCACATGGCGTGGTGTAGCACACTGTCTAACGTCGTGTCACTATAGGCAATGTACTATTAGACTTTACAAGATCTCGATTAAATATAGTGCGTGTCGAGTCCATTAGTGTATTGCTAGTTACCACGGCCCAGTGGAGCGACCAACTGTCTACATATGGGATACCGCACACTAACGTCTCCAAGTCCATGAAGAAAATGAACCACACTACGTTTATCGCACCGACAACACGATGTGATTCACCTCGTCAATCAATCCACCAAAAATTGGCATTAACTCAATGCATGATAGAAAAATTACCAGAATACCCTCAATGGTATAAATATGCGTATTTACATAAATGCCCTCAATGGCAAAAACTCATGCCCTCATGGAAAAAATAAATAAAGTAAGTCCCACCAGACAAATACTGTTTCACAACCTGTCCGGGTTCACCACTTAGCCCGACAATAAAATTGACTATTTTCATCAATCGCATAGAAATTTTATCGCGTTTTCACAATTCCATCGTTTTACAAATATTTTTAAATTGCGTAAATATATTTTTCTATTTTTAAAATCGCGTAGAGTTTTTAATACGTTTTCTCAATCGCGTAAGGTTTTTAAATTATTTTCTTGTCCGAATTCCTTAAAAATTACTGTTTAAATAAACAAAAATAATATTTAGTACGTTTAAACTACGTAGAATATTTTTCATACCGTATACTGTCTTTTGGACATCTTTTCTATCTTATTTATCTATTTTTACTAAAAATTGACAGTATTTTGTTTAGAAACTTATAATAATGGTTTCCTAATTTTTCTGTAAAAATTCCTTTTACTTAATTTTTAACCGTATAATTTAACTTTTTGAAAATCACTAACATGCTTCAAAATATAATATGAGCTATATGTTAGAATTTTACAAAAGCTACTGTATTTTCTTCTAACAGTAAAATCATTAGTTTTAACTTCTTGAATTTAATTCTAATCAATTTATTTCTTCAAAACTCATTGTAAAAAAAATTCCTTTTAACATATATTGCTTCTTTTTGATTGAAAATGGTTTGGAAATGATTTTAAAAACCATAAATCCTTGGCTTTGACATGTTGGCCGAAATACTTAAAATTTCCATTTGATTGCTACATTCATTTTTCTTGCTCTAAACAATTTTGCATCTTGTTAATTTTCCTAAGTTAATTAATTCACACTCTTAGAAAATTGATAAGAACATTTTGGTTCTCCTTTTTGGTTGAGGCCGTAAGCCTTGGTGGTGTGTTCTTTGGAACACTCATGCAATCCTTGACATGTTGTTCACATCTTAATATTTACACATGCATCTACTAACACATACAATATTTCAAAGCTTGTAGACATGCAAATTAATACAAATCACAAATAGAAAAGCTAATAACAAACACACAAATGAATCCTTATGGATTCTACAATTACAAACAATTTCCATTTTCTTACCACCACCCAAGGATGATAAGATTTAAGTCTTCCTCTTACCTTAAATGAAGACAAATACTCTTTCACTCCTTTCTAGGGTTTCGGTTTTCACCCTCCAAGACACCTATCAAGCTTAAACAAAATTCTACAAGTTATTAACATGAAAGAAAGCTTAAACCATGGATCAATCATGGCTTAGAACTTTGAAAAAGAATTTAGAAATGAAAAACAAGAAATTTAACCTTCTAGGTAAAATCTCCCAAGTAGGTTTTCAAGCCCAAGATGAAGGATTTTGCAAGAACTCTCAACTAGAGATGTTCTTAGAATTGTGTTTAGGTTTAGAAAAGTTGGTTGGATAAAATTTTAGGTGGATGGATGGTGAGGAATGGTGTTTGGCCGAATGGACCTTCAAGAAAACAACAATGGAGTTTGGTATTTTTGGAAGAGAGAGAAGAGAGAAAGTGTTAGAAAATCAAGTGAAGAATGGCCTTCCAAGAGTAAATGGTCGTAGACTTCAATGCACAAGGAGGTGTCCATTTGGTTTGCTCCATCCAAGCCTTTGGAATGATCAATGGTGAGGATTAAAACTTGATCACCAAGCTTAGCTCTCATTGGTTAATCTAAGCTAGTCACTAATCCTTGTCATTAAGCCTTGTCACTAATTAAGCCTTGTCACATGCTTAGTCACATGCTCTTGAATGTTTCACCTCTAATGATGCTTAATTAAGCTACTAATCCTATTAAGTTTTTACTAAACGTGGGTCCCGCAAAACATTTCCGGGTCCATTACCGCTTATTTGTACTGACTAATAAAATAATATTATAATAATATAAAATTATTTTATTTTATAGTTAAATCCTAAAAATTAAAAGATTACTAACTGTATCTTTCAGAATTTGGTTTAATAAGATCCCCTAGCTCCGAATAATTAAAATAAGATTTCCCCGGCCCGAAAAATATTATTTTCCTGTCCCGGAGCAAATCACACAAAAAGTCCAAATAAAATAACAGACAGTAATATAAAACAGTAATTCATACAGAAAAACAACAAACAGTACAAAAAGGACACAACGGTCATTTATCCTAAAGTTGAAAAACATCAAACAGTACATTCGGGACACAACGATAATTCACCCAAAAGTTTAGGGTGTTACAACTCTCCCCAACAAACAAAAATTTCGTCCTCGAAATTTGTTATTCATCAAACATTTGGGGATATTGCTCCCTCATTTTGTCCTCGAGCTCCCAGGTAGCATCACCCGTCACATCGTTCCATATGACCTTCACCAACTTGATCACCTTCCCTCGAAGCTGTTTTACTTTTCTGTCCTCTATCCTGACAAGTAAAGTCTCATAAGTTAGATTCTCCTTCAGCTGCACTTCGTCTAGTTGTATAACATGCGTCAGATCCGAAACATATTTCCTTAGCTGAGATACATGAAATACATCATGCAGATTTGATAGAGAAGATGGCAAAGCAATCTAATGTGCTACAGGACCTATACGTCGGATAATCTGATACGGTCCAATGAACTTAGGAGTAAGTTTCTTAGATTTAATAACTCTTCCAACACCGGTCGTAGGAGTCACTCTTAGAAACACATGCTCACCTTCCTCAAATTCAAGAGGTCGTCTTCGTTTATTCGCATAACTCTTCTGTCTGCTTTGCGTCGTCTTCATCTTCTCTTGTATCATCTTTACCTTCTCCGTAGTCTGTTGTACAAGATCTGGTCCAATAGTCATACTTTTCCCATCTTGATACCAATACAACGGTGTTCGACAATGCCTTCCATACAACGCCTCATAGGGTGTCATCCCTATACTTGCGTGAAAACTGTTGTTGTAGGTGAATTCTATCAAAGATAAAAATTCATCCCAACTTCCTCGTTGCTCCAAAACACAAGCACGCAACAGATCTTCTAAAGACTGCATAGTTCTCTCTGTTTGACCATCAGTTTGCAGATGATAAGCTGAACTCAACCGCAACTTAGTTCCCATGGCTTCTTGTAAACTTCGCCAGAACCTTGATGTAAACATCAGATCTCTATCAGAAACTATACATGTAGGCACACCATGTAACCTCACAATCTCACTGATGTATAACTAGGTTAATCTTTCCAATGAATACTTAATATTAATTAGTAAGAAATGAGCTGACTTCGAAAGCCTATCGACTATAACCCACATCGAATCATGACCTTTCCTCGTTTTTGGTAAACCAGTAATGAAATCCGTTGAGATACTATCCCATTTCCACTCTGGAATAGCTAACGGTTGCAACATACTAGCTGGTCTCTGATGTTCCACTTTCGCCTTCTGTCAAACCAGACAAGACTCCACACGTTCCGCTACATCTCTCTTCATCCTTGGCCACCAAAACAACCTCTTCAAGTCTTGGTACATCTTGGTTATCCCAGGATGTAAACTCAAATCACTAGTATGAGCTTCATCTAGAATCCCCTTCTTAAGCTCAGAATCATCAGGCATACAGATTCTTCCTTTGAACCTTAAAATTCCGTCTGCTCCTTCCTCTACCGTCGACTTATGACCTTGCTTTAACAATTCCCTCTCATTTTGTAAAAACGCATCTTCTTTTTGCTTATCTCGGACTACATCAAGAAATTCATTTATAATCATGACCTTGCATAGGTGAACTCTTCCAGGCAAAAATTCCACTGACAACCATAAATCTCAGAATTTGTTAATCAATTCCTCCTCCTTTATCATCATCGCTGAAACACTAATCACCTTTCTGCTCAAGGCATCAGCTACCACATTAGCTTTTCTTGGATGGTATTGAAGTTGAAAATCATAATCCTTTAAGAATTCCAACCATCGTCTTTGCCTCATATTCAATTCTTTCTGATCAAACAAGTACTTTAGACTCTTGTGATCACTAAAGATATTGAACATCGCTCCATACAGAAAATGCCTCCACACTTTCAGAGCAAAAACCACTACGGCCAACTCCAAATCGTGTGTTGGATAATTCCTCTCATGAACCTTCAACTGTCGAGAAGCATACACCACAACATTCCGGTTTTGCATTAATACGCATCCTAACCCTTGGTAAGAAGCGTCACAATATACATCAAAAGTTCCCTTAGAATCTGGTAAAACTAACACTGGTGCAGTTGTTAACCTTTTCTTCAATTCTTGGAAACTGGCTTCACGTTCTTTTGTCCACTCAAAAGCTTGACTCTTACTCGTGAGCTGCGTAAGCGGTCCAGCAATCTTAGAAAAACCCTCGATAAACCTCCGATAATATCCAGTAAGTCCAACAAAACTTCGAACTTCTGTCACCGTCTTAGGTCTTTCCCACTGTAAAACAGTCTCCACTTTCGATGGGTCTACCGCAATACCTTCTTTGGAAATCACGTGACCTAGAAATTGGACTTCTTCCAACCAGAACTCACACTTTGCCAATTTCGCATATAGCTGTTTTTCCTTCAAAATCTGAAGAACAATACCGAGATGTTCAGCATGTTCTTCCTTAGATTGAGAATAGATCAGAATGTCATTGATAAAAATAATGACAAATCTGTCTAGATACGGACAAAAAATCCTGTTCATATAATCCATGAATATGGCAGGAGCATTCGTCACCCCGAATGGCATTACCTGATACTCATAATGTCCATAACGAGTTCAAAAAGCTGTTTTGGGTATATCCTCCCCCTTAACACGAATCTGATCATAACCCGATCTCAGATCTATTTTAGAAAATACCACTGCTCCCTTCAACTGATCCATCAAATCATCAATTCTTGGAAACGGATATTTATTCTTGATAGTCACCTTGTTTAACTGACGATAATCCACACAAAGTCGAGAAGTTCCGTCCTTCTTCTTGACCAAAAGCACTGGCGCTCCCCACGATGAAACACTAGGTCGCACAAACTGTTTCTCTAACAGTTCCACCAATTGTTGTTTCAGCTCCACCAACTCTACTGGTGACATTCGGTATGGCGCAATTGAGATAGGACCTGTTCCTGGTACTAAATCAATTGAAAACTCGATCTCCCTCTCAGGTGGCAAACCAGGTACATTATCAGGAAAAATTTCTGGAAACTCATTGACAACAGGAATAGTATTCACATCTTTCTCGTTCTTGACTTCTAGAGAAGACAATAACATATATCCCTGTGCTCCCTCTCTCAACAACGACTTGACTTTAACAGCAGTCAAGAATCCAGACTTTTCTTCCTTAGGAAAAACTATGGTTTTGTTCGCACAGTCTATAAGGATATGGTTAGAAGATAACCAGTCCATCCCTAAGATTACATCTATCTCAACAAGAGGCAAACAAATCAAGTTGACCGAAAACATACGGTCCTTGATAACAACAGGACAATCCAAACATATCTTAGATGTAACTACAGGTTTAGCAGTTGGCGTAGATACACTCAATTTAACATTCAGAGAAGACACAGGCAACTTCAATCTTTCCACACAATCATATGCAATAAATGAATGTGTCGCACCAGAGTCATATAACACAGTCAAAAGATTACCTTCAATGACTCCTTCTCCCTGAATAAGGTCATCAGATTGAGAAATTTCCGTTCCCGTCATAGTATATACTCGTCCTTTTGACCTTGGTTGAGTACCTCCTGACTTTTGCTGATTAGCTCGAACATAACGAACAACAGGTTTCCTTTCTGGCTGAGTACAATCCTTAGACATGTGCCCAAGTTGTTTACAGTTAAAGTAAACTGTCCCTCTGATTGTGCACTCTGGAGAGATATGGCCTTTCTTTCCGCAGTTAAAACATGTTGGCGTAAATGCCACTCTCTGACCAGCTCCACTACCACTAGTACTTCCCCCAACTGGTGGTCGTTGAGATTGATTCCCTGGTGGTCTAGAATACGGCTTGCGCTGAAACCGATTAGTATTACTGCTACCACCCCTCTGAAACCTTGTTGGTCCAAAGTTACGATTCCTCTAATCTCGTGACGGCTCCAATTCCTCGAGTCGTGCACACGCATCAACTAAAGCATGAAACTGATTCATTCTCAAAGATATCACTCCTAGTTTCAGTTCCACTCTCAACCCCGACTCAAACTTCCAACATCTCCACGCATCATCCGGTCGAGTTTGAGCATAATCTGAGAACTGAGACAAGCTCTCAAATTTAGTAGCATACTCATTCACAGTCATGTTATCCTGACGTAAACCAAGAAATTCCATCTCCTTGGCATGTCTAGCACTCGCAGGAAAATACTTTTCCAAAAATGCATTAGAAAATACCTCCCACGTAATTTTTGTTGCTTCAGCCTGCAACAACCGGCGGGTTCCTCTCCACCAATGTTCTCCGTCTCCCTTTAACATAAAGGCTGCATATGTCACCGTCTTCTCATCTGTGCATCTCATTCCTTTAAAGATTCTCTCCAAGTCTTATATTCATTGACTTGCTTTCTCAGGATCAACCTCGCCTCTAAACTGCGGTGGATTGTTATGCCTAAATTCAGATAAATTTAGGGCATCAGCAGTAGCATCTTGCTGTTAAGCTGCTCTCAAATTCTGCTGAGTGATCACTTCAACCATCCGCTACATAGCTTCAGCAGTCGCAATCATTAGGTCCATTTCCCGATTTACGTTCGCACGTCCTCGTCCTCTACCAGACAACTTCTTTCTTCAAACATAACCAAACAAAGTTAAATGCATCCTTTTGGAAGTAAATCACAGAGAATCACACAACACAAACAAAAACAGACCTAACCACAACCCCAAAAGACTCTAACTTGGGCTCTGATACTAACTAATGTAACACCCTTGTGGGGATGTCATATTTATAAATAAAATAACAGAAAGATAAATAAAATCTACCCAAGTTGTAAAACATTTGTAACATAATATTGTGGGTTGTAAAAATTCTTCTTGTTAAACAGAATAGTATTAAATAAAATAACGCGGAAACACAAAATAAACAAACCAATATCACACATAATATACATATGGTTCTAGTTATAAGTTATACAAATAATTTACAACTATCCATATTTAAACTAAAACAGTAAACAAAACAGTAAAAGTTAAAATATATAAATGCAGACGCGCCCAAGTACACGTCATAAATATCTAACCCTCTGAAGGATCACTCTCAGATGAAACTTCAGGTGATAGATATCTAGGATGCCTCGACCCTCTATGGACATGAGTCCGTGCAGTCGATACGCTGCTGATCTCGCTAGGCGCATCAAACATACCGCCCCAATGACACCTAAGAGATAGCAGCAACTCCACATGTAAATATAACAAAGTAGAAAAGATCGGCACTCTATCAAACTCCGTACGTATGGTCACAGTCAGACGCCCTACGTACGTCACCGAATCACGATCCTCTCGTAGACGCCAGGCTTCAGAGCCTCCATGAAACTGAAGTTGCACAAATCCAAAGAAACCTGGTAGCGTCATATCCACACAATCAATCCAATGGATATGGATGATCGGATGGTTCTTGCTCGTAGAACTGATCTTCGGCTTGCTACTCTTCCTCCTCCTCTGGATACTCACACTCAAGAGGTTGTTCCTCTTCCTCAAACTCTTTATCATATAATTTAACATATACAGATAACACATACAAGAAAGAGGTAAGACAATCTAAATCATCACAAACATGGTAAATAAGAAAATGACAATACAGCAGATAAAACAATTCATACAATATAGAATGCCATAGCAACATAAACATAAATACAGTATATCCCAGATATAATATAAGAATTAAATATATATGATATCACAGATAAAAAAATATAATGATGTACAACACAGATACATATGCCATATGACACGATCCTACTCCATGGAGCTAAACACATACAGACATCAGAGAGAATGACCCGTAAAATCTATTAGTACCACGGCTGCCCAACCAAACTATTATGCGGTCTTACGTTGCGTCTATAGCCCACAGTCACATGGCGTGGTGTAGCACACTGTCTAACGTCGTGTCACTATAGGCAATGTACTATTAGACTTTACAAGATCTCGATTAAATATAGTGCGTGTCGAGTCCATTAGTGTATTGCTAGTTACCACGGCCCAGTGGAGCGACCAACTGTCTACATATGGGATACCGCACACTAACGTCTCCAAGTCCATGAAGAAAATGAACCACACTACGTTTATCGCACCGACAACACGATGTGATTCACCTCGTCAATCAATCCACCAAAAATTGGCATTAACTCAATGCATGATAGAAAAATTACCAGAATACCCTCAATGGTATAAATATGCGTATTTACATAAATGCCCTCAATGGCAAAAACTCATGCCCTCATGGAAAAAATAAATACAGTAAGTCCCACCAGACAAATACTGTTTCACAACCTGTCCGGGTTCACCACTTAGCCCGACAGTAAAATTGACTATTTTCATCAATCGCATAGAAATTTTATCGCGTTTTCACAATTCCATCGTTTTACAAATATTTTTAAATTGCGTAAATATATTTTTCTATTTTTAAAATCGCGTAGAGTTTTTAATACGTTTTCTCAATCACGTAAGGTTTTTAAATTATTTTCTTGTCTGAATTCCTTAAAAATTACTGTTTAAATAAACAGAAATAATATTTAGTACGTTTAAACTACGTAGAATATTTTTCATACCGTATACTATCTTTTGGACATCTTTTCTATCTTGTTTGTCTATTTTTACTAAAAATTGACAGTATTTTGTTTCGAAACTTATAATAATGGTTTCCTAATTTTTTTGTAAAAATTCCTTTTACTTAATTTTTAACCGTATAATTTAACTTTTTGAAAATCACTAACATGCTTCAAAATATAATATGAGCTATATGTTAGAATTTTACAAAAGCTACTCTATTTTCTTCTAACAGTAAAATCATTAGTTTTAACTTCTTGAATTTAATTCTAATCAATTTATTTCTTCAAAACTCATTGTAAAAAAAATTCCTTTTAACATATATTGCTTCTTTTTGATTGAAAATGGTTTGGAAATGATTTTAAAAACCATAAATCCTTGGCTTTGGCATGTTGGCCGAAATACTTAAAATTTCCATTTGATTGCTACATTCATTTTTTTCTTGCTCTAAACAATTTTGCATCTTGTTAATTTTCCTAAGTTAATTAATTCACACTCTTAGAAAATTGATAAGAACATTTTGGTTCTCCTTTTTGGTTGAGGCCGTAAGCCTTGGTGGTGTGTTCTTTGGAACACTCATGCAATCCTTGACATGTTGTTCACATCTTAATATTTACACATGCATCTACTAACACATACAATATTTCAAAGCTTGTAGACATGCAAATTAATACAAATCACAAATAGAAAAGCTAATAACAAACACACAAATGAATCCTTATGGATTCCACAATTACAAACAATTTCCATCTTCTTACCACCACCCAAGGATGATAAGATTTAAGTCTTCCTCTTACCTTAAATGAAGACAAATACTCTTTCACTCCTTTCTAGGGTTTCGGTTTTCACCCTCCAAGACACCTATCAAGCTTAAACAAAATTCTACAAGTTATTAACATGAAAGAAAGCTTAAACCATGGATCAATCATGGCTTAGAACTTTGAAAAAGAATTTAGAAATGAAAAACAAGAAATTTAACCTTCTAGGTAAAATCTCCCAAGTAGGTTTTCAAGCCCAAGATGAAGGATTTTGCAAGAACTCTCAACTAGAGATGTTCTTAGAATTGTGTTTAGGTTTAGAAAAGCTGGTTGGATAAAATTTTAGGTGGATGGATGGTGAGGAATGGTGTTTGGCCGAATGGACCTTCAAGAAAACAACAATGGAGTTTGGTATTTTTGGAAGAGAGAGAAGAGAGAAAGTGTTAGAAAATCAAGTGAAGAATGGCCTTGCAAGAGTAAATGGTCGTAGACTTCAATGCACAAGGAGGTGTCCATTTGGTTTGCTCCATCCAATCCTTTGGAATGATCAATGGTGAGGATTAAAACTTGATCACCAAGCTTAGCTCTCACTGGTTAATCTAAGCTTAGTCACTAATCCTTGTCATTAAGCCTTGTCGCTAATTAAGCCTTGTCACATGCTTAGTCACATGCTCTTGAATGTTTCACCTCTAATGATGCTTAATTAAGCTACTAATCCTATTAAGTTTTTACTAAACGTGGGTCCTGCAAAACATTTCCGGGTCCATTACCGCTTATTTGTCCTGACTAATAAAATAATATTATAATAATATAAAATTATTTTATTTTATAGTTAAATCCTAAAAATTAAAAGATTACTAATCGTATCTTTTAATTTGGTTTAATAAGATCCCCTAGCTCCGAATAATTAAAATAAGATTTCCCCGGCCCGAAAAATATTATTTTCTTGTCCCGGAGCAAATCACACAAAAAGTCCAAATAAAATAATAGACAGTAATATAAAATAGTAATTCATACAGAAAAACAACAAACAGTACAAAAAGGACACAACGGTCATTTATCCTAAAGTTGAAAAACATCAAACAGTACATTCAGGACACAACGCTAATTCACCCAAAAGTTTAGGGTGTTACAGTACAAATTTTTCTATGCGTAAAAAAATTTTCACTTTACAGGACCCACCTGGGCCCACATACACCCCCTGGGCCCATAAACAGTAAAAAAATTTCATAATCATCCACAAAAATCACAAATATTAGAAAATGAACAAATATCAAATCAGATTACGTAAAATAATTAAAACCTAACGGTAAAAATTAAATTACGTAAAGTTTTTCTCGGCCCGAAAATTTTTATTTTCTTGACACGGAGTAAATCACTCAAAACAATCAAATACGCTGAAGGAATAATCAAAATGATTTTATAGTATCCAGAAATTACTAAATAGTAAAATTCTGTTAACTGTCAAAATTACTGTTTAAGAGATACGAAATTTTTAGGATGTTACAATACTCCCCCTATTACAGAAATTTCATAACCATGATTTCACATCCTCGGAATAAATACAACTATTCCTCTTCCATCTTTTCTTCCAGTTCCCTCGTAGTTTCACCTCTTACGTTATTCCAAACGATTTTGACGAACTTCTTCAACTTTTGAAGAATCTACCACGCCTCCATGCGCCACTTTGATACGATGACATGGATATAAACATAGGAATATTCTTTCTTGCAAGATATTCCTTCAATTGCAGTAGATGAAAAAAAATATCATGGAAAATAACAAAACGAATCGAATATGTTATCAAACATATCCAGCAAAGAATTGGATGTAACCCCAATTTTCAAGAATAGATTTTCTCTAAATTACTCACACTTTGTTGAAATAATTTCATAGGCTATGGTTAAAAAATAACCAATCCATTTTCAAAAATCGCATCTATTTATAAAACAGATTAAACTAACATAAAAATTTGATCTATCACAATAATTTGAATAACACCCGTAGCTCGATCGGCTAAGAATAGAAATAGAAATAAACAAATAAGAGGATTACGGATAACTCTAAAATATAATTGATCTACTTAATCATATTACACAAAGAACAGGTTTCCTCACAAAGATATACACTATGATCAAAGAATTACCTCTTGCAGTACAATCTCCTTTGTTTAGGTCTTCAGCTCAGAACACTCCCGTTCCATTTAGAGTAACTGTTGGTGTATGCCCTAGTGGCCAATACATTTTGTTTGTATTTACATACATTATATTATGTTATTTTATATGAGGCATTTCATTTATTGTGTTCTTTTTAGTAGACATAATAAAGTCCTTAGAATAGTAAGTTTGATACCATAGGACATCAAGTGGATGACTTGATCGTGAGATCCTATTGGATAAAACACTATTCTTAAATGTCCCTAGTCAAGTATTATTGTTAATTAGGACAACAATAATGCATTGAGACTAGTATGTGCGTAGACTGATGACCACATCTCACGGGTCATGGATATGAGATATCAAGTCTACACATGGATACATATTAGAGTAATGATGTATTGGACAGACCCACCATGAGAATGCTACGTGGATCATTACGTGAGTGTCATAAGCGATTCTCATAGTGATAATGATGTATGTGGTCCTTTGACCTGAAATCACTATGATTCCTACATGAGGAGTTGTGTGTTTTAATGCCATCAAACGTCATCTATAACAAGATGATTATAAAGTTAGTTATTAGATATACCGCGATACATGTGGAGGGATGTGAGTGACCTAGGTGGGATTTGTCCCTCCTACATAACAGGAGTGATATCTTCGGGCCCCCTGATTAAGTGAGACTACGAAATGCATGGCCATGCTCAAATGAGTCAATATGAGATATTGATCTCATTCGTTATTACTATGTCTACTCGGGAATCAGGAAACTAAAGATTGAACTAAACAAAGGTGACACATTCCATGTCTTGTGTTCAATCTGGATATCTGGACAAAGGGACTAAACTACACGGAAACATTGGTCACGGATAGGTTATGTCAAATCACTAACATTCTCATTACTTGGGTAGCAGTGATGTATTGCTAGATACTGTTCATTGTTTGTAATATTAAAATGAGATTTTAATATTATTACCAACGTCATGAGAACCTGCAGGGTCGCACACTTAGAACAGATTAAATTGGAGTAATCAGAATCCAAGTTGGACTCGGATTCAATTATGGGCCTAACTCATGACAGATGGGTTTAGGGTTGCACCACTTACCTTGCTATTGCTCACACTCACTTAAGGCAGCCACTGTTATAAATAATACTGCTAAGGGGGCTGCTACTAGGTTACATCACAACCCTAGCCGCACCTACAGAAAGTGAGTGAGAGATAGTGAGGTTTTCTTCTCCTCTCTTCGCAGCTAGCACTACGAAACAGAGGCGTGACTCTTTTTTGCAAGTCTGTTTGTGTGGATACCGCAGAGACATCGTCACTATTACGATGTTGGTGATTCACCTCGCTTGTGATTATCACGCTTCAAGAGGTAAATTTCAAAAAACTCGGATTATGGACTTTTTCGCATGGATCCTGTGAGGGAATTCTATTATTCCGCTGCGAGACTTTTGATCCGCAATTCCCAACAGTAACAACTTCCCTTACTATCTAAAATTTTTTTAACAGAAAACTCTGTTTTCAAAGAGCATAATCTCTGGAAAAATGTGTCCAACTTTTTTGTAAATTATTTCCTTGACGTACATTCCTTCATTAAGTGCCCTTTTTCCACATCACTTACTACTTCTGGTTTCTCAATGGTTGCAAATACATCTTCCGTTGAAATCAATTACTTTCTCAATATTCTAAAAAAAAATACCAGGTTCCAAGATTACGAAATCTTATATTCCAAAACTGATTCTCTTCCATCAGATCCTGAACTTCAACTTCCAGTTTTTCGCTGTTCAACGATCCTCTGTTCGTGCAGTCGTCTTTCCACATTGCTCTCATAGTTGCAATTGCATTACTAGTAACATGTTTCGCTTCCACACGCGTACATCTACCACGAGTCATTTTCTTTCTTCAAAGACGGACGAACCAAAATATAATGGATTTGGTATCCATTGCAAACAACATTGTTTCCTTTCGGAAAACAAAAACACAAAGAACACAACACAAGCAAAATAAACCTAACCACAAACCCCAAAAGACTCAAACCGTGCTCTGATACCAACTAATGTAACACCCTCCCTAGGGTATCACATGTCTGACTCCCGACTCAAAATCAAAAAGAAGTTCATAAAAGATGGGTTTTAAAATTTCTTTCTTGCTGAAACATAAACTTACTGAAATCTATAAGTAATACGAAAAAATATATTGAAACAGATTCATATACAACATTGACACCAATTAATATTTAACAATTTAAAGATAAATATAAAACAAATAGACTCTTTTTTAATAGTAGCAAACCCTATGACGGGTCCTACTTAATAGCACGGTGCAACACTAACGAGAAAACTTAACATACTTATTTCTTTTTGTCCCCCTCTAGATGCATCAGACATCTGTTCCTTGTCAACACTGCACGCTATCGACTCTGGAATAGTCATTCTCTGATGTTGTCTCCGAACTCAGAATATCTACCTCCCAGTATGTCTAAGACAACTCATTCCTTCTACTGTTTAATTTTAACAATACAGACACAGCAAGATAACATAACAAAGAGGTGAGATCACCTACACCAGTACCAACATGGTAGCACAGAGATAACACAAACAACATATCATACAGATAGATCATACCAGAATTATGATCATGCCATCAACATTAATTAACTATCATCATCCAATCATTCATCACCTCAATTATCATAAACAACAATTATGATAATATCCTCAACATTGTCCTAATTATCATCATCATCATCCAAGTATTCAAAACAATTGTCATAGCCAATATTCCTCAATTAATATATCATACAGATATAAATGCTCAGATTCATGCATGCGCACATAGACTCAATTTTTCAAAAACAACTCCATAGAGGTTTTCACAATTTCGAGGAGAATGCTCTATTAATTGTCAGCCTTAGCCCAAAGACAATCTTCCAGTCGTTGAAAAGAATCATGTTCTTGTCGGGTATCGTTAATGCGTTGCAACGGACTGCATCGCCAAGTGGCATATAGTCCAGCCTTAGCCCACAGACAGATATCCACTGGTCGACCGCCGCGCCTTGATGCCCACAAGATCCATCATAGACGTCACTATCAATTCTCATTCCCTCTTCAACCACAAGGTCAAAATAACTTATTAGTTATACTTTATACAATGCACGAATATATCAGTGCAAATCCAACCACAAGGGCCAAATCTTTTCAATTTCATTTGTTCAATGTAATCATATGTCTCAACGCATATTTTTCCAATGCATGTATAATGCACCAATGTCAATCACAAGCATATCTTTCCAATGCACATAAAATGCACCAAATGCCAATCACAGGCAAAACTTGTCATTTTCTCATACAGTTGTATGTATGGAAAACGCTTTTTAACAAGAATCATCATGTTATTATGTTTTTATAGTCATAAAACACTTTTGCCATATTTTCAAAAATGTTTCTGTTATATTTTCACAATACCATAACACTTCTTTTACATTTTCACAATATCGTAACACTTTTCTTACATTTTTAAAATTCTAAAATGTTTTTATTACGTTTTCACAATACCGTAACACTACTGTTACATTTACAAAACTTCATAACATTTCTGTTACGTTTTCAAAATGTTGTAACTCTTCTGTTGCACTTTTAAATCACATAATAATTTTTTTTAACGTTTTTCTCAATTGCGTAAAAATATACGTTTCTCAAATCGCATAGTATTTTTCCACTGTTTCAAAATCGCGTATCTTAAAAATCATTCTTTTAAGTCGCGTAAATCATTTTCTATCATTCTTAAAATATTTAAAACACTTTCTAAATCTCATAGCAGTTTTCCGCCATTTTCACAATCGCGTAAAAATATTTTATTTCTTTTTAAGCACAAATTAATTTTTCAACAGTAGTTCAAATTATGTAAATTATTTAAACGTAATTCAAATCACATAGAAATATTTTAACGTATTTCAAATTGTGTAGAAATATTTTACTGTATTTCAAATCATTTTTAAGATACGTAAAATATTTTTCAATATTTTACAATCAAGTAAAATATTCCTCAATATTCCAAACATTATTTTGGACTTAAATAAATCAATATCATTTTCAACACATTTTTTTCAAATTGCGTAGCTTAAAAATCACGTTTTTAAGATACGTAAAACATTTTTTATCACCATTTCATTACAGAAAATATTTCTTAACCTTCAAAAATTCCTTTTCAACCTTTCTCAAAATAATATGACTTTGTATTTCATTTTTCACATTTTCTTACTCAAGAAAATCTTTTTCCACATTTCTTTACTCAAGAAATCTTTTTCCAAAATATAATCCACAAACATCACTTTTTCATTGATATAAATCAACATTTCAAAACTTAACATTTTCTAACGTATTTCAAAACTCGAAAATAAGTTATACGTTAGTAAATTTTCATAACACCATTATATTCCCTATTTTTTCCAAATCATTTCCAAAATCAGTCTTCTTCAAAATAAATTGAAATTCAAACGTTTTCAACCTCTCTTTGTTTTCTGTTACAAAAATTTCTATTCTCTCAAGTGATAAAACGCTCTAATTCCCTTTTCAAATCCTTGTATGAAAATCATTTTCATAAAATCAAGGCATCCACAAAAACCATGGACATGGTCATTGAAAACTATCAAGTCTTTCGAGTGACAAAACACTTTGTTTTATAAAATTGAGGCAGAACAAGCTTTTCAAAAATCATAAGGTATTTGGCCATTTGAGCCATCAAATATTTTTTCTTCTAAATTGATATGGTTTTACACAAACAAAACCATTAAAATCTTTGTTTTCAAAACCGAAATACCGATGGTCATAAAAACCAAACCCATTTGTTCAAATTCATTTTTACTTTCTTTACAAATCCTTTTTCACCTTCTTTGCAAATCCTTTTTCACTTTCTTTGCAAATCCTTAAAATCAACGTTTTCCCGTCTCTTTTTCAAAATCATGATTAGTAAACATTTAGAAACTTTTTACACAAAAGAAATCAATAAAAATCCCTTCAAAACCATGTTCTTGTTCTCTTGAAAAATAAACCCTTTGTTTATTTTTCCATATTCTTCAAATCATCCATTTTCATCATTCATGAAAATATTAATTTGTGAACACCTATTTTGAGGTGTCTTGGCCGAAATTCACTAAGTTCTAGGGACCCAAATATCAATTCCCTTGTTCTTGAAAAATTTCAACATGAACCCTAATTAAGGGCATAAAAAATCGTAGCATTCTCCCTTGGCCATTGGAGCCAAAAATTGTTTTCGTTTCCATTAACACATTATGGCACACACACACATATTTCATTATAAATACTACAAGCATGTCATATACTTGTCATACATAATTTAAGCATACTATCAAAGCAATAAAATCATGCAAAGCATACCAAGCATAGACAAATAATTAAAGTACATAAACACCCACAAATAAATTACAAGACCATGGATATGAATCCTCACATGGATTCACCATCCACCAAATATAAAACCATCTCTCACCACCATACTTGGTTGGTGAGGTGGATCTCCCTCTTACCTCTTGAAGATCCTCAAAAGCTCTTTGTTTTGCTTCTTTTTCCAAGTCCTTCACCACCAAGGGCTTTTCAAATACAAAACAAAATACATAAAAATTAGTATACTAAGCTTGATTAAGAGGAACGATGGATCAAACATGGTTTAGACCATGAAAAAGAGAGAAGAAATGAAGTTTCCTTACACTTCACCATAAATACTCCATAACATGGATCTTGAAGAAAGTCCATGAAGATGAATGATTTAGAGGAAATCTTCAACATGAAAGTTGTTTAGAATATCATGTAGATTCAAGATCTATGGTTGGATGAAATTAAAAGAGATTGGATAGTGGTTTAGGTGTTTTGGCCGAATGGTGTGTTTAGGGAGAGAAATGGAGTTTTCTTCGGTTTTGCTTGTTGATACTTGAATGAAAAGATGAAGATGTAATAATATGGAGGATAGAAATGAATTCTTTTATCTCCTTTAGGGTGCATGGCCGTAGCTTCACTTAGAGAGAAAAGATAGAAAACTTTTGATAAAGTCTTGGCTTTTTGGAGGAGACAAAGATGAATCATGATAGCAATAATATGGTCTTCCATCCTATCCATGCTCTTAAGCTTCCAAAACCGTCCCCCCCTTCTAAGCAATTTCCTAAGGATACAAACAAAGCAATAATGGTCAAGAATGATGTAATATTGACCATGACAAGTAATAATGGTCATAAAGTTTTTCTTTAGCTCCTAAACAACTCAAAAACTGTCCCCCCCCCTCCATTTTGCATGCAATAATGTTGTCATCTTTTTCAAGCCACCATTTAGAGCATTTTAGACCATTGATTAATTCAATGGTTAGGATTTAGGTAGACTTTTGATTTAGAAGACTTAATCTAGGCCATTAGATTTTTCTTTCTTGAAATCTAAGCCATTAGATGCATCTCCAAAATGAAGGGTCAAGATTACACATTCTACTTTTAATCCAGGGGTTATAATTAGTCAAAGCTATTTTTGATGACTAAATCTCCACCATTGATTAAATCCAAATCCAATGGTCATAAATGGTTTTAGCCACTTTGTAAGACCAAATCTTCACCCATGATCAATTCTAAATCCAAAGGTTATAAATGGTCATAGCCATTATATTAGACTTATCCTACACCGTTGATTAAATTGATGGTTGATATCAAAGTCTCCAATATTAGACTTGTTTCCTATTGGTCTATTATCATAACCACTAATCTTGACTTAATAGTATAATATTTATTTTTATCTGCTAAACCCCACAATATTATATTTACTATATTTTTATCGTCCGATAATTAAATACAGTACAAAACACAGTACAAAAAAAAATTTTCAAACTGTTTCCGGATTCAGGTTTAGTAAGATCCCCTGTCTCCATCTCAACAATACAAATTTTTCTATGCGTAAAAAAGTTTTCACTTTGTGGGACCCACCTGGGCCCACGTATGGCCACCTGGGCCCACATACACCCCCTGGGCCAACAAACAGTAAAAAAATATCATAATCATCCACAAAAATCACAAATATTAGAAAACGCACAAATATCAAATCAGATTACGTAAAATAATTAAAACCTAATGGTAAAAATTAAATTGCGTAAAGTTTTTCTTGGCTTAAAAATTTTTATTTTCCTGACACGGAGTAAATCACTCAAAACGATCAAATACGCTGAAGGAATAATTAAAATAAATTTACAGTATCTAGAAATTACTAAACAGTAAAATTATGTTAACTATCAAAATTACTGTTTAAGAGATACGAAATTTTTAGGATGTTACAGTTTCTCAATTTCAAAATCTTCCTTTTTGAAAAGGTTTCAATGGTTGCTAACAAACAAGGATCTTTAACTCTAAATGGTTAAGCTTTCAATAGAGCACGAAACTCTGATACCATTTGTTAGTCATGGAAACCATCACCCAAGAGGGGGGTGAATTGGGTGATCACAAAGTTTTAAAGCAACTTTGAGAAATTATATATTTTGATATACTCAATCAACACATGCAACGGAATAAGTCTAACAAAGATACAACTATTGTAGATTACTTAAATACAACTTAGGTTATAAGATAAATCAAGTAAATAAGCTAGATATCAAGTTCTTAAAATCAAAACATCAATATAAACATTGTAGGGAAGAGAGAATCAAACTCAAGAATTTATCTTGGTTCAGCCACCAATCACTATCTCCTAGACTTCACAGGTTCTAGGAAAACCTTTGTGCAAGTAAGAGCATTCCTCACACCTTGGGATACCTAAACCTTTTGCTTGAGCCTCTAACTCTTCAAGCTTCACAGGTGCTTGAAAAAACCTTTACATTTAAGAGCACTCACAATACATTTGGGATACCTCACCCTCTGTGTTTGAGTGTTACTACAAGAGATACCTCACTCATTTATCTCTTGAAAGATATCTCACCCTCTTACAATGATTTTAAGATGAAGAGAAAGATTAGAAATTCTCACAAGAGTAGATATACAACTTGAAGAATAAAGGAATAGAATGATTTTGCAATAAAGAGCTCAAAATATGATTTTGATGATTCAAGGATAAAATCAAGTGTTCTAGAGTTGTAAAAGCTTCAAACATCACTTATATATAGAGCCCAAGTGATAAAATAGTCGTTAGTAGTGTTTAAAAATAATTTCTTATGAAAACTAGTCATTTATAGCGGTTAGGAACGTTTCTGGGCATATTTTATTCGAATTATAAATCCCTTATTCAAATAAGCCACTCTAGTTTTGAAATTTGACTTTAAATGGTTATAATTTCTTTATTTCTCATCTGTTTTAAGCAAATGACCACTCATTAAAAATATATTTGAGTATATTTTCATATGAAATAAGTTGCAGAACAAAATTCAAAGTATTTTGAAAGTTATGATCAAAATAGTAATCAAATGTCAGCTTTTTAAAACTCAAACTTGATTACTTTTCATAGTTTTGAACTACTACCATAACTAGCTTTTCAAAACATGTTTCTTAGACATTTTAGCATGTAAGATGTAACACCCACCGTAGGGTGCCACATTTATGTTACTTAATTACTGAATTACCCCCAAGTTCATAAATTGTGATGTTATAATAAAATACGAGTTGTAAAATTTCTTTTTTCCTCTTTGATATCAATAAAATAAACTTAGCAGAAAATAAAAATATTATACATCATCACACATAATTTACATCATGTACGTTACAGAAGTACTATTGACATTATTTATATATAGACCAAGTCTCAAAAGTAGTTGACATACTTAACTTATTTAAATGACTCGCCCAAGTCTAACTAAACAGCAGAACTCTTAGACGGGTCCTCCTCAGATTCCTTAGCAGGTAGGAATCTGGCACGACGAGAAGTCCTATGGACAAGTGTCCAAGCAAACGACACGATACTAATTTCCGTTGGGACATAATACTTAGTATCCCAATGTTGCCTGATTGATAGCGGAAATTCGACATATACATATATTGTTACGAAAATAAATGGATCTCCATGGAATTCCATACTCATGTTGACCGTCATATTTCCTTGATATATAAGTCCCCTCTCATTGGGACTAGTCCTCCATGTTCCAGCTCCACCGTGGAACTATAGTCTCACGTAACCAAAGAAACTAGGTCTTGATGTCATCTTATCAAAACTTCGCTTCTTCCACAGGAACCTGCTCTTCTTCACCCTCTTATTCTATGCCTTACTAAATGTCTTTACCAAATATAAATACAGTACAAAATAATATACAAAGAGGTGAGATCACCTACACTAATACCAACATGGTAGCATAGAGATAACACATACAATATATCATACAGATACATCATACCATAATTACAATCATGCCATCATCATTATTTATCATTACAAATATAATAAATAATAATTACCATCATGCCATTATCATTATTCAAATCACACGAAAATTACAATAATGCCATCAACATTATTTATCATCATCATTATCCAATATTTCTCAAAAGTTCAATTGTCATAACCAATATTCCTCAATTATTATATCATACAGTTATAAATATTCAAATTTATGCATGTGCACATAGACTCAATTTCCTACTCCATGGAGCTAAAACTCAGTTAGGAGAAATTGATCCGAAAGATCTGTCTGTACCAACATGCCTCAGACCACGTGCCACAATTCTCATATGTGTTTGCACATCTAGCATATACACGATAGTCTTTACTAGATCTTGATTAAGAATAGTGTCTCGGTCAGGATCATCGGTGCGTTGCATCGGTCTAACCCACGGTACAGAAGATCTACCAATTGCTCACTATAGGCAACCCGCACCCCGATGCCCCCAAAGTCAACAAGTGACTTACACTACGCATATCGCACCCACTCAAGAGGTGTACGTCTCTCCTAGGCAAATAGCCTTATCCAGTCCATCGGACTTTTTCAATGCATGTTCAATGCACCAATGCCAATCATAGGCAAAATTCATCATTTTCTCATACAGTGTCCATACACTAGTCCAATAGTAATCCTATTGTTTATTCAGTCACGAAATCATATTATCACATTTTCATAGTCGCGCAACACTTTCGTTGCATTTTCACAATCACGCAATATTTCTGTTATGTTTTCACAATTTCGCAACATTTCTGTTATGTTTTCAAATCGCGTAGCGATTTTCCATCATTTTCTCAATCACGTAAAAATATTCCATCATTTTTTCAATCACGTAGTGATTTTTCAACATTATTTCAATCATGTAAAAATATTTAAACGTTTTTCAAATCGCATAGAAATATTTAAACATTTTTCAAATCGCGTAGCTTAAAAATCATGATTTTAAGTTACGTAAATCATTTTTCACCATTTTTCAACTTCGTAAAATATTTCTCAACCTTCAAAAATTCCATTTCAACCTTTTTCAAAATAATATGACTTCTCACATTATTTTCCACATTTTCTTACTTAAGAAAATCCCTTTTACAATATATTCCACAAATTCACCATTTCATAGAATTAAATCAATGTTTCTCACTTAAAATTCCCTAATGCGCTCCAAAACCCAAAGGATGAGTTTTACGTTAGTAAATTTTAAATCATCAACATTTTCTTTATAATTTAAAATAAATTCTCAAATTCAATCCTCTTCCAAAATAATTTGAGGTTAAAACCCTTACAACCTCTATTTTTTCTTTCATAACCGAAATTTCTATTTCTCAAGTGATAAAACACTCTGATTCCATTTCCAAAATCCTTGTACTAAATCAAATTATATTTCCACTTTGAAAATCACTTTGTTTCATAAAACCAAGGCATTACAAGCCTTCAAAACCATGGACATGGCCATTGAAATCATTCTTATATTTTTCCTTCTAAATCATATAAGTTCCATTCATAGTTTTACACAAACAAAACCATTAAAATTTCTCAACAAAACCATGAACACTTATTCCTTGAAAACAAACCTTTTGTTTATTTTCCTTGCTTTTCTAAAGATCCAATTTTACCATTCATGAAAATATTAATTTGTGAACACCTATTTTGAGGTGTTGAGGCCGAAATCTTCATGGTCATTGGAACCAAAAATTGTTTTCCTTTCCAACAATTTTTATGGCATGTAACACCCTCCTTAGGGCATCACATTTACGACTACCAACTCCCAATCTGAAAATCAGTTCATAAAAGGTTTGAGTTATAAAAGGCGGGTTTCAAAATTTCTTTTCGCTGAAACGTAAATTTACTGAAATTTATAGGTAATATTGAAAAATATATTTAAACTGTTTAATATACAATATTGACACTAATTAATATTTAACAATTATTCAAGAAATATAAAACTTACAGACTAAATTTTAAACAGTAGCAAACTCCATGACGGGTCCTACTCAATAGCACGGTAAAACACTAACGATAAAAACTCAACATACTTATTCTATCTTGTATTTATCTTGATGCATCATATATTTGTTCCTCATCAAATATGTACACCATCGAATCTGGGATGGTCACCCCTCCATGTTATCATCAATCTCAGAATATTCGTCTCCAGTCACGTCTAAGAATCTTGTTCCATCTACTATATAATTTTTAATAATACAGACACAATAAAATAATATAACAAAGAGGTGAGATCACCTACGCCAATACCAACATGGTAGCATAGAGATAACACAAACAACATATCATACAGATATATCATACCATAATTACATTCATGCCATCAACATTATTGTCATCACACAGATACAATAATTACAATCATGCCATCAACATTATTATCATCATTATCATCCAATATTCCTCAGTTATTATATCACACAGATATAAATATTCAATATTTACGATAATGCTCTCAACATTATCCAGGTATTCAACAGTTCAATTTTCATAACCAATACTCAATAATGATGCATATGTTATGCATGTAGACTCAATGTCCTACTCCATGGAGGTTTTCACAATTTCGAGAAGAATGCTCTGGTTAATTGTCAGCCTTAGCCCAAAGACAATCTCCCAGTCGTCGAAAAGAATCGTGTTATTGTCGGGTATCGTCAATGCATTGCAAGGACTGCATCGCCAAGTGGCATATGGCCCAACCTTAGCCCACAGACAAATATCCACTGGTCGACCGCCACGCCTTGACGCCCCCAAGATCCATCATAGACCTCACTATCAATTCTCATTCCCTCTTCAACCACAAGGATCACAATAACATCAGCTATTCATTTTTGTTCAATGCACAAATATCTTAATGCAATTCTATTCAATTTCATTATATGCCTCACTGCATATTTTCCAATTTCATCATATGCCTCAATGCATATTTTTCAATTTCATCATAAATACCACAAGCATGCTATAATCAAAAGCAATAAATCATGCAAATCAAACAAAGCATGAATAAATAAATCAAACAACAAATAATTACATGACCTTGGATATGAATCCTCACATGGATTCACCATCCATCAAATACAAAACCATCTCTCACCACCATACTTGGTTGGTGAGATGGATCTCCCTCTTACCTCTTGAAGAACCTCAAAAACTCCTTGGTTTGCTTCTTTTTTCTAAGTCTTTCACCACCAAAGGTTTCTTAAACACACAACAAAACATATATTTATTAGCATATCAAGCTTGAACAAGAGGAACCATGGATCAAACATGGCTTAGAACATGAAAAAGAGAGAAGAAATGAAGTTTCCTTACACTTCACCTCAAATATCCTATAACTTTGCTCTTGGAAAAACTCCTTGAAGATGAAAGATTTAAAGAAAGTCTCGAACATGAAAGTTGCTTAGAATAAGGTAAGGATTCAAGAAATAGGGTTGTATGAAATTAAAAAGTGATGGAAGATGATCATAGAGTGCTTGGCCGAAACTAGAGGAGAGGAGAAATGGAGAGAAAATTTTTGATGAGCTTAGGCTTTGGAATGATCAAGAATGATCAAGAATGATCAAGAATGATCAAGAATGACAATAATGGTGGTCTTGAACTTTGCTATGCATTAAACCATCACCAAAACCATCCCCCTTCATGTATTCTCCAAAGAGTGACCAATTTCACAAGTCACCATTATAACACCCCCTTAGGGTATCACATTTTCGACTCCCAACTCATAATCTGTAAAGAAGTTCGTAAACAAGGTTTGAGTTATAAAAGATGAGTTTTAAAATTTCTTTTCATCAAAGACGGTAACATAAACTTACTGACATTCATAAGTATTACTGAAAATATATTTAATATACAATATTGACACCAATTAATATTTAACAATTTAAAGAGAAATATAAAACTAATAGAAAACTCTCTTTTTTTTAACAGTAGCAAACCCTATGACGAGTCCTACTTAATAGCACGGTACAACACTAACGATAAAACTTAACATACTTATTCCTTCTTGTATCCATCTTAATGCATCAGACATCTGTTACTTGTCAACATTGCATGCTATCAAATCTGGAATGGTCATTCTCTGATGTTGTCTCCGATCTCAGAGTATTTATCACCCGTATGTCTAAGACAACTCGTTCCTTCTACTATATAATTTTTACAACACAAACACAGCAAAACAATATAACAAAGAGGTGAGATCACCTACGCCAATACTAACATGGCAGCACAGAGATAACACAACAACATATCATACAGATATATCATACCATCAACATTAATCAATTATCATCATCAAATCATTTATCAATTCAATTATCATTCAATATTTATGGTGATGCCCTCATCATTATCCAATTATCATCATCATCATCCAAGTATTCAAAACAATTGTCATAGCCAATATTCCTCAATTAATATATCATACAGATATAAATGCTCAGATTCATGCATGCGCATATAGACTCAATGTCCTACTCCATGGAGCTAATACTCAGTTCGGAGAAGTTGATCCGAAAGATTTATCTGTACCAAAATGCCTCAGACCAAGTGCTATAATCCTCATTTTGATTTTGCACATCTAGCATATACATGACAGTCTTTCTGAGATCTCGATTAAGAATAGTGTCTCGGTCAGGATCATCGGTGCGTTGCATCGGTCTAACCTACGGGAAGAAGCACGACCAACCACCCATGTAAGCAACCCGCACCCCGATGCCCCAAGGTCAACAAGTGACTTACACTACACATATTGCACCCACTCAAGAGGTGTACGTCTCTCCTAGGCAAATAGCCTCATACAGTCCATCGGACCTTTCTAATGCATGTTCAATGCACCAATGCCAATCATAGGCAAAATTTATCATTTTCTCATACAGTGTCCATACACTAGTTCATGCATATAAAATGCACCAATGCCAATCACAGGTAAAATTCACCATTTCTAATGTATGTTCAATGCATCAATGTCAATCACAGGCAAAATTCACCATTTCATATTCAGGGTCCACACATTGGCCCAATAGTAATCATACTGTATTTTCAACAGCAAAATCATATTATCGCATTTTTATAGTCACAAAACACTTTCATCGTGTTTTCACAATCGTGTAACATTTATGTTACGTTTTCAAATTTCGTGTTGATTTTTCAACGTTTTCATCAATCACGTAAAAATATTCCACGATTTTTAAATCGCGTAGCGATTTTTCCACAATATCTCAAACGCGTAAAATATTTAAACGCTTTCTAAATTGCGTAGAAATATTTCAACGTTCCTCAAATCGCGTGAAAATATTTAAACATTTTTCAAATTACATAGCTTAAAAATCACGTTTTTAAGTTACGTAAATCACTTTTTCACCATTTTATAATCACGTAAAATATTCCACAATATTCCAAACATTATTTTGGATTTTCAAATAAATCAATATCATTTCCAACATCATTTTTCACATTTCTCCTTTAAGAAAACCTTTCCTCAAAATAATATGACTTCTCACATTATTTACCACATTTTCTTACTCAAGAAAATCCGTTTCACAATATATTCCACAAATTCACAATTCCATTGAATTAAATCAATGTTTCTAACTTTAACAATTACTAACGCTCTCCAAAACCCCAAAGGATGAGTTACACGTTAGAAAATATCAAATCACTATTATATTCTCTATTTTTCTCAAATCAATTCCAAAATCAATTCTCTTCAAAATAAATTGAGGCTCAAACACTTTCAACCTCTTTTTGTCTTTCGTAAACAAAATTCCATTTTTCAAGAAACAAAACATCTTGTTTCCATTTTCTTTAATCCTTGTACTAAAACATTTTGTTCAAACACTTTGTTTCCATTGTTTCCACTTTGAAATCACTTTGTTTCATAAAACCAAAACTATTCCAATCTCCCAAACACCGTGGAGTCTTTGGCCATTGAAGCCATCAAATACTTTTCCTTCATAAGATCAAGGTATTCATAAACCTTCAAAACCGTGGTATTTGTTTTCAAATGGCCATCAAATATTTTTTTCCTTCTAAATTGATATGATTTTACACAAACAAAACCATTAAAAATTCCTTAACAAAAACCGTAAGCACTTGGTCTTTGAAATCAAATCATTTGTTCATTTTCATTTTTCACTTTCTTTGCAAATCCTTAAAATCATCAACTCATTGCTCTTTTCATTTAAAACTTATGATTAATAAAATACTTAGAATCTTTTTACTCAAAAATCACCCTTGAGGCCGTGTGCCTCTATGGTTCTTTGGAACCAAAAATTATTTTCCTTTTCATCATCAAATCATGACATACATATACATGTTCAAATATATATATCACAAACATACCATAATCAAAGCAATAAATCATGCAAATCATACCAAGCATAGGCAAATAATCAAAGCACATAAACACCCATAAATTATTACATGACCATGGATATGAATCCTCACATGGATTCACCATCCATCAAATATAAGACCATCTCTCACCACCATACTTGGTTGGTGAGGTGGATCTCCCTCTTACCTCTTGAAGATCCTCAAAAACTCCTTGTTTTGCTTATTTTTCCAAGTCCTTCACCACCAAGGGCTTCTCAAATACAAAACAAAATATATATTTATTAGTAAATCAAGCTTGAATAAAATAAACCATGGATCAAACATGGCTTAGAACCTTGAAAATCAAAAGAAAAGTGAAGATTAATAAACTTCACCAATAAAGCTCCAATCTTTAGCTTGAAGAACAAGGTTAAAGATGAATGATTTAGAGAAAGTCTCCAACATGAAAGTTGCTTAGAATATCATGTAGATTTAAGATCTATGGTTGGATGAAAATAAAAAAGCTTGGAGAGTGGTTTTGCGTGTCTTGGCCAAATGGTTCTTCTTAAAGAACAAAGATGGAATTTTTTATTTTTGTGAGGGAAAGGTTTCTTAGACTTAGTTAAGGTAAAGAATGAAGTGAAAACACTTGGTTTTCCTTCCTATCAATTTCGTGGAGCTCCTTGGAAAATCCCATTTTTGATAGAAACTTGAAGCTTGGATTTGAAACTCAAGATGAATGATTTTGTGAAAACTCATAACTAGAGATGTTCTTAGAATAAGGTAAGGATTCAAGAAATAAGGTTGGATAAAATTTTTGAGTGATGGAGGGAATTCTTAGGTGTCATGGCCGAAACTTGCTTGGAGGAGAAAGTGGAGAGAAATTTGATATGGTTCTTTGGTTCTTGAAATAGAAAAGATGTTCAAATAAATTCAAGTCACAAATTTGGCTTCCTAAAGCCTTCATGGCCGTGAACTTGTTTTGAGAGAAAGGTGAGAGAGATTTTGTTTTGTTAACTTATAGAAAGGTGATAGGAATCAAGTGAGGAGTTAATATTTAGGCCCCCCCAAAGATACTTGGCCGTGAGACATCTTGAAACAAAAGTGATATAAAAATGAATTAAAGATAGCATATTTTTCTTTCACCAAGCATGCATTGCCGTAGGAATTAGAAGGAATAGCCACCAAAGTTGACTAACTTTGTATAGCTTCTTCAATTATTATTAAAAGAATGACCAAGTATTATTTGAATATAAAATTTGTCTTCCAATTTGATGCATGGTCGTAGAAGCAAATGAAGGAGCCACCATTATTGACTTAGTCTTACTACTTTGTTCAATTAAAGACATTCTAATATATATCACAAAGATGTAATAATTTAGAGCAATTTTGCTCTCCATTTGCCGTAGGAATGCAAAGGAAATGAGCCACCAAAATTGACTTCCTTGAAGAACCATTGCCGTGAGAATGCATGGAAAGAAAAGTGAGATATATCTATATATTAAATGGTTGCTAGAAAGGTGACAAATCCATTTAATATAGATTTCTTTGTCCTCCATTATTTCTTGGCCGTGGAGTGCTTCCAAGAAATAAGCCATTTATTATTGACTACTTGAATTAGTTGAATCCATTTTGAGAATGCATAGCCGTAGAGTGAAGAGAGAAAAGAGTGAATTATTTGAACAAATGATTGATATTAAATCATTTGAGAGGAAAAGTGATAAAATGAGATAGCAAATGCATAAAATGCTTTTGGCCCCCTTTTTCCTTGCATTGTCGTGGAGAGTAAGTGAGAAATGAGTGAATTATTTTAGTGTTAATCAAAGACACCAAATTATTGAAGAGTTTCTAAGTGATAGTAACAAACTTGGACCATTGGATCTTCTTCCTCCTTTAATCTTAGCCATTAGATGAAGCTACTAAATGGATGGTCAAGATCTTTCCTTCCATGTTGCCATCCAAGGGTCACAATTAAAGTCCAAGCCATTATATAAGATTAAATTTCAACCATTGATTAAATCTACATCCAATGGTCATAAATGATCCATCTCCACCGTTGATTAAATTCAAATCCAACGGTCACAAATGGTCCTAGCCACTTTGTAAGACCAAATCTCCACCTTTGATCTAAATCTAATTCCAATGGTTATAAATGGTCATAACCATTTTATTAGACTAATTCTACACCGTTGATTAAATCGACGGTTGATATCAAAGTCTTCAATAGTAAACTTGCTTCCTATTGGTCCGTCAAAAGAATTAAACTTGTTTCCTATTGGTCCGTTAAAAGTTGTCATAACCACTATTGTTGACTTAAGCAGTATAATTTCTATTTTTATCTATTATAACCCAATGAAATAATATATTTACTGTATTTTTATCACCCGATAATTAAATACAGTACAAAACACAGTACAATAAATTTTCTAAAAACTATTTTCGGATTCAGGTTTAGTAAGATCCCCTATCTCCATCTCAACAATACAAATTTTTCTATACGTAGAAAAATTTTCATGTTTTGGGACTCACCCCGGGCCCACGTAGGACCACTGGGGCCCACAAACAGCCCAAAAACAACCAGATAACCATAAAAATTTATAATCATCCACAAAAATCACAAATATTAGAAAACGTATGAAAATCAAGTCAGATTGTTAAAAATAATTAACAGTCAAGAAAAATAAATACTTAAAGATTTTCTCCAGCCCGAAAATTATTATTTTCTTAACACAGAGTAAATCACTCAAAACGATCAAATACGCTGATGGAATACTCAAAATAATTTTACAGTACATAGAAATCACTACACAGTAAAATTCTATTAACTGTCAAAATTACTGTCAACTATTTAGGAAGTTTGGGGTGTTACAACCATCTTAAGCATTACTAACCATTGATTAGATCAATGGTTAGGATTAATGCAGGTTTTAGGTTTAGGCTTTAGATAGAAGACTTAATCTAGGTCATTGGATCTTTTCTCCTTGAAATCCTAGCCATTAGATGCATCTCCAAAAATGAAGGGTCAAGATTACTCCTTCATACTTTAAATCCAAGGGTCATAATTAGTCATAGCCATTTTAAAAGACCAAATTTCCACCATTGATTAAATCCACATCCAATGGTCATAAATGATCTATCTTCACCGTTGATTAAATCCAAATCCAACGATCACAAAAGGTCCTAGCCACTTTGTAAGACTAAATCTCTACCCTTGATTAATTCTTTATCTAATGGTTATAAATGGTCATAGCCATTTTATTAGACCGATTCTACACCGTTGATTAAATCCACGGTTGATATCAAAATCTTAAACATTAAGCTTGCTTCCTATTGGTCCGTCAAAAAGTTGTCATAACCACTAATGTTGACTTAACAGTATAATATTTATTTTTATCTACTATAACCCCACGAAAGAATATATTTACTGTATTTTTATCGCCTGATAATTAAATACAGTACAATACACAGTAAAAGAAATTTTCTAAAACTGTTTCCAAATTCAGGTTTAGTAAGATCCCCTGTCTCCGTCTAAACAGTACAAATTTTTCTATCCGCAAAAAAATTTTCACTTTGCGGGACCCACTTGGGCCCACGTTAGGCCACTTGGGCCCACAAACAGCCCAAAAACAATCAGAGAAATATAAAAAATTTCATAATCATCCACAAAAATCACAAATATTAGAAAACGTATGAAAATCAAGTCAGATTGTTTAAAATAATTAATAATCAAGAGAAATAAATACATAAAGATTTTCCCTGATCCGAAAATTATTATTTTCTTGACACAGAGTAAATCACTCAAAACGATCAAATGCGCTGACGGAATAATCAAAATAATTTTACAGCACACATAAATCACTAAACAGTAAAAATTTGTTAACTGTCAAATATTTAGGAAAGTTTGGGGTGTTACAGCATACATCACATATAATCAACATATTATATTTCAAGCATACCATAAAAGCAAATAAAAATCATACTAAGCATGCAAACACAAATAAACCATGCTAAGCACATAAACCACATAAACACCCACAAATAATTACATAACCATGGATATGAATCCTCACATGGATTCACCATCCATCAAATACACAAACCATCTCTCACTACCATACTTGGTTGGTGAGATGGATCTCCCTCTTACCTCTTGAAGAACCTCAAAAAGCTCCCTGCTTTGCACTTTGCACAAGTTCTCCACCAACGAAAGTTTCTTGAACATAAAACAAACACAAGTTTATTAGTATATAAAGCTTGAATAAGGAAAACCAAGGATCAAACATGGCTTAGAACATAAAAATGAGATAAGAAATGAAGTTTCCTTACACTTCACCTCAAAAACCCTAGAACTTGCTCTTGGAAAAAGTCCTTGAAGATGAAAGATTTAGAACTTGGTGTAAACTACAAAATGTCTTAGAATAGGGTATAGATTCAAGAAATATGGTTGTTTGAAATTAAAGAGTGATGGAAGGTGGATTTAGGGTGCTTGGCCGAAACTTACATGGAGAAGAAGTGGAGAGAAAATTTTGATGAAGCTTTGGCTTTTGGAGGAGACAAAGATGATCAATGATAGCAATAATGTGGTCTTGAAACCTTGCTATGCCTTAACGCCTCTCAAAACCGACCCCCCCTTCATGCACTCCAAATGTGTGACAAATTTCACTAGCCACCACTTTAAGCATTCTTAACCATTGATTAGATCAATGGTTAGGATTAACATAGATTCTAGGTTTAGCCTTAGATAGAAGACTTAATCTAGGCCATTGGATCTTTCCTCCTTGAAATCCTAGCCATTAGATGTATCTCGAAAATGAAGGGTCAAGATTACTCCTTCAAACTTTACATCCAATGGTCATAAATGGTCCTAGCCATTTTATAAGACCAATCTCCACCGTTGATTAAATCGATGGTGGATGTCCAAGCCAATAATGTTGACTATGCAGTACAATATTTATTATTTCATCTGCAATAACCCTACGAATAATATTTTTACTGTATTTTTATTGCTCAATAATTAAATACAGTACAAAACATAGTAAAAGAAAATTTAAAAAACTGTTTCTGGATTCAGGTTTAGTAAGATCCCCTATCTCCATCTCAATAGTACAAATTTTTCAAGCTGCAGAAAAATTTTCACTTTTCGGGACCCACCTAGGCCCACGTACAGCCCCCTTGGGCCCACAGATGGCCCACGGATAACATTAAAAATTCATAATCATCCATAAAATCATAAAAATTATAAAACTTACAAAAATCAAATCAGATTACTTAAAATAATTAAGACTTAATAGTAATAATTAAATTACGTAAAATTTTCTCCGGCCCCAAAAATTATTATTTTCTTGACACAGAGTAAATCACACAAAATGATCAAATGTATTCACGGAATACTCAAAATAATTTTACAGTACACAGAAATTACTAAACAGTAGAATTCTGTTAACTCTCAAAATTACTGTCAACTAGTTAAGAAGTTTGGGGTGTTACATAAGAACCATTTGTAAAGATTTAAAAACATATTTGAGTTATTTTCTTTAAAACATCTATCTTTACATAGGAGAAAGCCTAAAAGGAAAATATACCAATTCTATTCCTTTAGGCTTCTTTATGTAATCCAAGCTTCCAAAAAATTTATTCTCTTCAAATCTTGCAAATACTTGGAACATCTTATCATTGTCATTCTTCTTGAGTTGAGCATAATTGTGATCTTTTGCTTTCTTGTTGCAATGCTCACTTTTGGTACTTGGATTATCCTACAAAGTATTGCTCACTTAAACAAATATAGTTAGTCCAAATTCATAATTCAATATCTTCATATGCATGATTCATAAATGTATAACTCTAGTTAGTTTAACATGCATATAAGACTTTCATAGACACATCCAAATAAGACATTTATCAATTACTCATAGATATGCTCTATATAGGATGCAACAAAGAACATTTTGCACATTTTCATTTAAATAGAGTCAAATCCAATATTAATTCATTACAACTCATATAAAGCATTATTGGATATATTATATAAAAGATTCTATAAAGAATATGCGTCATTCTTATATGAAATATAACAAGATGGAGTACATGATCATACATGATCCAATATAATCTATTAAGCTCATCTATAAACATCATTCTTTTTGTTTTGTATTTGTCATCATCAAAACTTAACATATTAAATCATTGAGGCAAACTTATTTCCACAAGGCTCGATTTTCAAAGAGTTAGGTATTGTGGATACACCAGGTTATGCAACCAAGAACTTGTCCAAGAGGAACTGCTCCAAGAACTCTGCAAAGAAGGAGCTGCTTGGGAATGTGATGTTAATGATGCACCAAAGTATCTTATGAAGAGCAATTTGAAGCCTATTCCCAAGGCCTAGTGCACCTTTGTACAAGCAACTGTGCTACCCTGCTCCCACACCCGTGAGGTAACTGTGAACAAGGTGCTTCTTATCTATGCCATTATGACTGGCTTACCAGTGGATGTGGGACAACTGATTGTGTCCTACATCAATGAATTAGCTCACAGTGATGTGGCTAAGTTGGTTTACCCTTCTATCATCACTAAACTTTGTTTAAAAGAAGGCATCCCACTGGAAAATGACATAGAAGAAAGACCATATGTGTCAGTAGACTCAGTCATGGTGGATGCATATTTTAGTGAGGCAGGTGAGCTAATCCAACATCCTCCCCCACCAGCTCTTGTCAGACGGAGGAGGCAACAACAACCAGTCTGAGAGAGGCTAAACAGGGTTAAGCAAGAAGTTTGAGACTGCAGAGGGATGTTAACCCACCTTACCCACTGCATGACTGGAAATGAAGGAATGATTCGCAACCTAGCTTCACAACTGAACTTAGATCCAAACGAGCATGACGACCTTCCCTTTTACGTCCCACAGGAGAAACAATAGAAGGAGGAAGATAAGGAGGAGATGAGGATGATGAGCAAGACTGATTCAACTGCCAAACAATAAGTTTTTCTTTGCCCTTCACTTTTATTTTATTATTTTTATTTTTTTATTTTGTTACTTGCTTTTATTTTGTTTGCACAATGGGGGCACTGTTTATCTTAAGTTTGGGAGAGTAGATTTGCCATTTTTGTTTTTAGTTTTCTTATTTTTTGTTGTTTACTAGCATTTTGCTTTGAGTCACATGGTTGAAACTAAGCATACCGATGTGTTAATTTGTATATCCAATGATTGCATGAACTGTGGATTGATCTATTTTCTTGGCAAATCACATGAGAATTTAGGAGTTGTGTTTATCTCTATTGTTGCAATTATGTATGAATGTGTCTCTCATCTTTATGTTTGGTAGACCTTGAAATATGAATATATGTTAAGCTTAGAAAAAGTTTATGGAAATGCATGTGTGTTGATTACTTGCATCTAGAGGTTGTTAGATTCTCTCTTAAGGCAAAATCCTAGATAATGCATGACCAAGGAAATGATAAGGGTATTCTTTGGACCATTTGAGCCTTTTAACTCAACCTTTGAATAATATTATATCCCTAGGTCCTCTTTTGCAGTCTTGTTTATGTTTTGCCTTTATTTCTTTTCTTTATCTACATTTTCCTTTCCCTTACCTAAAAAAAATTTAAATGAAATTTCCTCTCTCACACACCATTTGTTGAGTGCATATCTTGTATTATTTTATTATTCAAGCCATCTAGTTAATATTTTTATGCATAAAATATTAAAGGAGCAAAAAAATAATATAGAATGGAAATAAATGAAATGAAAAGTATTTCATAAAAAAATAATAATAATAAAGTGATTGATTCTTATGCTCCGTTTTGCACTTGTTCAATATTTTGTGGCTTGAATTTTGAAATTTACATGATTTTGTATCTCAACTTTTGTTTTATTTATCCTATCCCTTCTTTCTTAACGCATACCCTTGACCTTACATTACAAGCTTTAAAAGACTCTTTTGATCCTTGGTTATGTTTTGGTTACATTAGTAGAGAGCGAGAGAAGAAAAATGACCCTATGGATGCAGGTTTGATGTGCATTTGTAATTTTATAAACTTATCTAGGCCTGTACTTCATGAATAGGAATTGGTCTTGCATTCATGTGTATAGGAAGTCATTTACGTATGAAAGTTGCATGTGAGAGTCGATGTAACAATTGGATTGTACATATGTAATTCCTTGAAATGAGGTTGTGAAACAGTTTATGAGGATATGAATGATTTTTAATAACCGGTATTGCCATGTTGAGTCTACATGTTTTGAGTTTTAAGTTGTTTAATCTTTGTATTTTGTTTTGAATTCTTTGTCTTGTTTTGCTTGAGCACAAGCAAAATCTTAAGTTTGGGGGAGTAATGAAACTGTAAAAACTCATGTTTTTACATTTCAAAATTTTGATTTTCATCATTTCCAATCCCTTTTGATTGAGCTTTATTATCAAATTTTGTCATATTTTATATTTTTAAACTTTGTTCTTATTGCATGTTTTATTTGTTTTTATTAGGTGTT
This sequence comes from Ormosia emarginata, assembly GCA_029884605.1. Classification (NCBI taxonomy): domain Eukaryota; kingdom Viridiplantae; phylum Streptophyta; class Magnoliopsida; order Fabales; family Fabaceae; genus Ormosia; species Ormosia emarginata. The sequence continues at coordinate 7,106,956 of JAQQTP010000040.1, forward strand.
TACACATGGAAGAAGACTGGATGCTTGAACTAGTAGCGAAAAAGAGCAAAAATGAAGTTGTTGGTGCTAGGCGCTTAAGCGCCTAACTTTTAAGCGCTTAAGCACTGATAATCACATATTTTATACATTAATAAGCCCTAATTTTTAGTCATTTACACTCTTTATGTACTTAATTGATTGAACTTGGTCTTGTTTTGTAAGTTTGGGCTCAAAATGGACTTAATTGATCTTTTTCAGCATCATTGAGATTTTACACTATTTCTGTATTTCGATCATATCTTGAGTTTTAGATGTTTAAAAATTATGTATCTTACCTTATAGGAAACATGAGAGAGAGCTATACAATTTTAATGAGAGCTCCAAGGCTAAATCAGACGTAAAGTGGAGTTAATTGGGCCTGGAAGTCAGAACACGGGTTTTGTCATTAGAACCCAATCAGTGTGTACTAATCAGGGCATAACTTGGGTTATAGATGTGATATGGGCCTTAAACTAGTAGCATTTGAAATCTAAGACATATATCTTCAATTCATATGAAGACCACTTTTCCAAACTATGACGTTTTGATGGCGTTTTCATCCCTTGAAGTCAACCAATTAAATCAGAGACCTTTTGAGAATGATTTGTTTATAACTTGAGTTGTAGAGCTCTAATTAACATAGGGTTTGGGCCCAATTTCTCATAAATGACCCAACTTTGTACCGATCAAGTTTCTAATGATGTAAGGCCAAATTAGAGGTTAGTTATAATGGGTGAGAGCAGAAATCCAACATCACATTTTTATTCTATACTTCTCACATTCTATCTAGATCTTTTTCTCTTCTTTCTTCTTCCTCAAGCTCCTTCATGGTGATAAATATGGAGAACTAAACTTCTATAATCAATTTAGAGATTCTTGAAGAAATTGTGGTTTGAATTATTGAGATCTTAGTGTTATTTTTGTGTTTGAATTGTATTTGGATTCCTCTTCTTCTTCTTCTTCGTCTTCTTCTTCTTCTTCGTCTTCTTCTTCTTCTTCTTCTTCTTCTTCTTCTTCTTCTTCTTCTTCTTCTTCTTCTTCTTCTTCTTCTTCTTGAATGCATAAATGGTGATTTAGTTTATGTTTGATCTGATTAGGTCTTAATTTAAGATTAAGAATTGTCATGGGATTTAGGATTGATTGATCTGAATTAATCACGAAATTACAGAGGTTAGGTTACTGATTTGTGCCTAGGTTAATTGAATTCGGAGATCAAATTAACATAGATCTAACATGAATTGTGCGATTGCAAATTTGTGTGTCAATTGTTAATTGAATTCTAGATGATTATCTAGTATGAATTTTGGATTTGATACAGAGATTTTAGTTAAATCCAAATTAACTGTAACACCCCAAACTTCCTAAATAGTTGACAGTAATTTTGACAGTTAACAGAATTCTACTGTTTAGTGATTTCTATGTAATGTAAAATTATTTTGAGTGTTCCATCAGTACTTTTGATCGTTTTGTGTGATTTACTCCGTGTCAGTAAAATTATAATTTTCAGGTCGGGGTAAATGTTACATAATTTAATTATTACTGTTAAGTTTTAATTATTTTACGTAATCTGATTTGATATTTGTACGTTTTCTAATATTTGTGATTTTTGTGGATGATTATAAATTTTTATATTTCTCTGATTGTTTTTGGGCTGTCTGTGGGCCCAAGTGGCCTTACGTGGGTCCCGCAAAGTGAAATTTTTTCTACGCACAGAAAAATTTGTACTGTTGAGACAGAGACAGGGGATCTTACTAAACCTGAATCTGGAAAATAGTTTTAGAAAATTTATTATACTGTATTTTGTACTGTATTCAATTATCAGGCAATAAAAATATAGTAAATATATTTTTTCGTGGGGTTTTAGCAAATAAAAATAGAAATTATAGTGCAAAGTCAACATTAGTGGTTATGATGACTTTTTGACGGACCAATAGGAAGCAAGTTTAATTTTTTAAGACTTTGATATCAACCATCGATTTAATCAACGGTGTAGAATCGGTCTAATAAAATGGCTATGACCATTTATAACCATTGGATTTAGATTTAAATCAAGGGTGGAGATTTGATCTTATAAAGTGGCTAGGACCATTTGTGACCGTTGGATTTGGATTTAATCAACGATAGAGATAGATCATTTATGACCATTGGATTTGGATTTAATCAATGGTGGAGATTTAGTCTTCTAAAATGGCTATGACTAATTATGACCCTTGGATTGAAAGTAAGAAGGAGTAATCTTGACCCTTCATTTTGGAGATGCATTTAATGGCTAGGGTTTCAAGGAGGAAAAATCTAATGGCCTAGATTAAGTCTTCTAATCAAAAGTCTACCTAAATCCTAATCATTGATATAATCAATGGCTTAAATTGCCCTAATTGGTGGCTAGAAAAGATGACAACTTTGTTGAATGCATGGATGGAGGGGGGACGATTTTTGTATTGTTTAGGAGCTAAACGAAAAAGTTTGAAGACATTATTAGATTGTTTTAGTCAATATGGATCATTATTGATCATTTTGCACTCTTAGGAGAATGCATGAAGGGGGGGCTACGGTTTTGGTGTCTTAAGGCCATAGCAAAAAGTCTATGACCATTATCACTCATTATTGATCATTCCAAAAACCTAAAGCTCTTAGAAAATTTTCTCTTCTTCTCCTTCTAGTATGGTTCGGCCAAGCACCCTAAATATATCTTCCATCACTCAACAATTTTAACTAACCTTATTTCTTGAATCCTTACCTTATTCTAAACAACTTTCATGTTGGAGACTTTCTCTAAATCATTCATCTTCATGGACTTTCTTCAAGATCAAAGTTATCGGGTATTTGTGGTGAAGTGTAAGGAAACTTCATTTCTTCTCTCTTCTTCATGTTCTAAGCCATGTTTGATCCATGGTTTATCTTGTTCAAGCTTGATATGTTAATTAACTTATGTTTTGTTTTGTATTTGAGAAGCCCTTGGTGGTGAAGGACTTAGAAAAAAAAGCAAAACAAGGAGCTTTTGAGGATCTTCAAGAGGTAAGAGGGAGATTCATCTCACCAACCAAGTATGGTGGTGAGAGATGGTCTTATATTTGATGGATGGTGAATACATGTGATGATTCATATCCATGGTCATGTAATTATTTGTGGGTGTTTATGTGTTTGATTTATTTGTTCATGCTTTGTATGATTTGCATGATTTATTGTTTTTTATTATGGCATGCTTATGGTAGCTTATGGTATATATGATGAAATATGTATATGTATGCCATGATTTGATGATGGAAAGGAAATTGATTTTTGGTTCCAAAGATCAAGAGAATTTCGGCCAAGACACCTCAAAATAGGTGTTCACAAATTAATATTTTCATGAATGATAAAATTGGATGATTAGAAAAGCAAGGAAAATAAACAAAGGGTTTGTTTTTCAAGAAGTATTGTTCACGGTTTTGAGAAGGATTTTTATTGATTTATTTTGTGTAAAAAGTTTCTAAGCATTTTACTAAACATGGGCAATGTTGATTTTAAGAATTTGCAAAGAAAGTGAAAATAGATTTACAAAGAAAATGAAAATGAAAAATGAACAAATGATTTGATTTCAAAGACCAAGTGTTCACGATTTTTTTGAAGGAAATTTTAATGGTTTTGTTTGTGTAAAATCATATTGACTTAGAAGGAAAAATATTTGATGGTTTCAATGACCAAGTATCACGGATTTGAAGGCTTGTGAATGCCTTGATTTTATGAAACAAAGTGATTTTCAAAGTGGAAATACAATTGGGTTTAGTACAAGGAATTTGGAAAGGGAATCAGAGTGTTTTATCACTTGAGAAATGGAATTTTCGTATATGAATGGAAAAGAGAGGTTGAAAGTGTTTGAACCTCAATTTATTTTGAAGAGAATTGATTTTAGAATTTATTTGAGAAAAATGGATAATATAATAGTGATTTGATATTTTCTAATCTATAACTCAACCTTTGGGTTTTGAAGTGTGATGAGGAATTTTAAAGATTTGAAAACATTGATTTACATAAATGGAAATGGTGAAATTGTGGAATTTATTGTGAAAAGGATTTTCTTGAGTAAGAAAATGAGGAAAATAATATGAGAAGTCATATTATTTTGAGGAAAGAATTTCTTAAAGGAGAAATGTGAAAAATGATGTTGGAAATGATATTGATTTGTTTGAAAGTCCAAAATAATGTTTGAAATATTGAGAAATATTTTACGTGGTTGTAAAATGGTGAAAAATGTTTTACGTAACTTAAAAACGTGATTTTTAAGCTACACGATTTGAAAAACATTTAAATATTTCCACGCAATTTGAAAAACGTTGAAATATTTCTACGCAATTTGAAAGTGTTTGAACCTCAACTTGTTTAAAGAGAACTAATTTTTAGAATTAATCTAATTATTATGGTGATTATGTTAGTGACTTAAAATTTACTAACGTATAGCTCACTCATTGGGTTTTTGAGCGCGTTACGAAATTTTAAGTGAGAAAATATGGAAAAGTAGAAGCAAGAAATGGTATGAAATTTTAGAAAAATCAAAAAGAAATTTAGAAGGTTGAGAAATATTTTACGTAGTGGAAAAATGGTGAAAAATGCTTTACATAACTTAAAAATGTGATTTTTAAGCTACGTGATTTCAAAAACGTTGAAAAATCGCTACGCGATTGGGAAAACATTTGAATATTTTTACGCGATTGAGAAAGTGTTGAAAAATCAATACACAATTTGAAAATGCGACAAAAATATTACGCGATTGAAAATACAGTAAAGATACTGTTGGGCCAATGTGTGGACCCTGTATATGAGATTATGAATTTGGACTGTGAATTGATTATATGCATTGAACATGCATTGGAAAAAGTCTGATGGACTATGTTAAGGCTAATTGCCTAGGAGAGAATACACCTCTTGAGCGGGTGCGATATGCGTAGTGTAAGTCACTTGTTGACTTTGGAGACGTCAGGGTGCGGGTTGTTCACAATGGGCAGTTGGTAGCTCTTCTGTACCATGGATTAGACCTATGCAACGCACCGACGATCCGGACCGAGACACTATTCTTAATCAAGATCTGATAAAGACAGTCGTGTATATGCTAGATGTGCAAACACTTATGAGAATTGTGGCACGTGGTCTGAGGTATGTTGGTACAGACAGATCTTTTCGATCAATCTCTCCGACTTGAGTTTTAGCTCCATGGAGTAGGAAATTGAGTCTATGTGCGCATGCATTATCTGAGCATTTATATCTGTGTGATATTTGAACTGTCGAATAATTGGATAATGTTGAGGGTATGATTGTAATTACTGTTTATTATATTTGTATCATTGTATGATATATCTGTAAGATGTGTTGTTTGTGTTATCTCCATGCTACCATGTTAGTATTGGCATAGATAATCTCACCTCTCTATATATTATTTTGTATTGTATTTATATTTTGGTAAAGACACTGAGCGAGGTACCAAGCAAGAAGGTGAAGAGGAACAGATTCCTACTAAGGAAGCTGAGTTTTGATAAAATGGCATCCAGATCGAGTGTCTTTGGATATGTGAGACTACAGTTCCATGATGGAGTTGGCGCTTGGAGGATTAGTCCCAATGAAGAGAGACTAATATATCAGGGGCATTTGACGGTCAACATGAGCAGGATATTTCATGGAGATCCATTCTTTTTTGTTACTATTTATGTACATATAGAATTTCTGCTATCGATTAGGCAGTATTGAGGTTGTAGGTACCACGTCCCAATAGAGATCAGTATAGTGTCGTCTGCACGGACACCGGTTCGTAGGACTTCGTGTCAAGTTGGATTCTTGCCTGCTGAGGAATCTGTGGAGGACCCGTCTGAGGGTTCTGCTATCTAGTCATACTTAGGCAAGTATGTTAGTTTAAATAATGTCAAATACTTTTGAGAACTATGTCTGTAAATATTTAAGTATGGCAGTATTGAGACTTATGTATATGATGTACATTATTTGTGATGATATTTAATATATTTTTTATTTTCTACTAAGTTTATCTTGTCAATATCAAGAAATTTTTCAACTTGTATTATTATTAAATAATATTATTTTATAACTTGGGAAGTAATTCGGTTATATTAATATAAAATGTGGTACCCTACGGTGGGTGTTACACATATCACACCTATAACCCAAATTTTGGCCTAATCTTTGCCCATCGTCTAAGTTCTAATGACAACATTTTTTTCCTGAATTGGTGGCCCAATATAACCCACTAGACATTTGATTCAGCCTTCAACTCTTCATAAAAGTTGTAGATCTTTCTCTTAGATTTCCTACAAGATAAAATTTTTAATTTTTAGATGTCTAAAACTCATGTTATGAAAAAAATACAAAAACAATATAAAATTTCCAATAATGCTGAAAAATACAATTAAGTTCAATCTGAACCCAAACTTATAAAATGTGGCTAAAACTAATCAATTAAGTATATAAAAGGTCTAAGAGACTAAATATAAGGGTTAACTAATATATAAAAATTGTGTTTATCAATGCGCCATAATGTTTGCAAGATTGCTTTTCTTTATCATCAATTGGATACAACATATAATTATTAGGGCATGCATGTATCTTAATGTAATTTAGGCCATGTTTGTTGATGATCTTCTTGGCTTTGTAAAACAAAGAAGAAATTTTCACCTTCTCAAAGGCATCATGCAGTAGTTCTAGAATCATCGACATTGACTTGTCACTCATTCCACACAGGCATTTTATGTGATACAATTTCACCAAAAATGATAATTTTGAGTACGTGGTACACCTGTCATATAGTTCCTATTCTCCATCTCTAATTATCTCATAAAACTCTTTGAATTCATCATTTTGTCCATGACTTGTATTTGACATGCTTCCAATCCCTTCATTCATTACTACATTAGATGTAGGGAAATCATCATTGGTATAGTGCCTGAAGACCCCAAAAGCATCATTTATCGTGTTTCAGATTAGATCTTCACAAAGCAAAGTCTCATCCAATACATGTGTCCTTTTAATATTAATATCTTCTCTTGTAGTTGACTTCCCAAGACGAATCCAAGTAGTGTACCCTTTAGGAAATGATTTATAGAGTAAATGATCATAGACCACTTCTCTAGTGTCCCATTGATTGAAATGACAACTAGGACATGTGCATATTATTCTACTGTCAACCAACCAATGTGTAAGCTTCCAAGCCCTTTTAATGCTTAACAATGCATAATTTGTTTTGATGATAACAATTATGTTGAAAATATAGTTTGAATCTTCTCACTACTTGATATATTTAGACTTAATCTGTGTGGAGTGTTTTCTGTGTTATTAAGCTTTTCAGGACTAAAACAAAGTGTAAGGAAGCATTTTGGTCATTTGAAATAACTTGAGAAGATGAAATCATGACCTAAGAAACTTCAAGTGTGCCTTGAGAAGCTTCCCGAGAACATAAGAAAGTTCAATATGAGAAGGTCCTAAGAAGATTGAAGGATTGTACAAGTCAGAACTCCCATAAGTGATTACTTCATTAGAAAAAGCTCAAACCATCTTTACCATTAAGAAGAATGAAGATTTGTCACTAATATAGTGAGATTAAAGTTGAGAAGGTTGAAGTCTTCAGGCATGAGAAGGTTGGGTGAGAAAGTACGTGAAAAGCTTCAAGTTGAGAAGACTCAATGAGAAGGTAGATCTTGAGAAGGTTTCTAATGAACCTTTTCACTTTAAAGCAAAATGCTGAGGTATCTAGGAAAATGACCAAATAACAGTCACTTTCCACCAGCAAGGACAACCATCATTTGAAGTACCTAATAGCCACATGTCGAAACATATAAAAAGGATCAAGCTTGAAGAACAACTAGAGAACTTTGCTGAAAAATTTTCTAACAAGCTGACAAGAGTTGAATCTTCTTACTTGTACCTATCGGAACGTGATCTATATAAATCCATCAGTAGGTGTTGTTACTGATTTGTATAAGTGTTTGTATCCACACCTAGAGTGTTTTTGAGAGCTAGACAAGTTAAACAAACACATCTCTCAATCTCTTATTCTGCCTTGTAATGAGTGAGCTTGTGAAGTTGTCCAAGCCACTTGATTCTGAGTTTGTTGACTTGAAGAGACTGTAGAAGAATACTTGGGATTCAACCTAAAAATGCTATTGTCAAGAATACTTGTAGCTAGCCTGAAGAGGTTCTTTCCAAAGAATACTGTAAATAATCCTGGAGAGGCCTGGGTGATTAAAGAATACTCACATAGTGGAAATCATAGTGTTTTACTAGGTATTGGATGTAGCCGCACATGATTTAGGTGTGAATCAGTATAGATTTTGGTGTAATCTTCATTTCATTCATCTTTTATTTTATATTTGACTGTTCAAACACTTTAAAGTTTAAAATTTAAGAGTGTTCTTGAGAAAGTTTTTTAAATATGTTTTTAACAAAGTTCATAAATAAAATATGATTTATTAACTAATTCTAAAGTATTTGATTCAAGAAAATAATCCTTAAATAGTTAAGAGATCCAAAGTATTTCAGAAAAAGGAGTTGAAGTGGCGAGAAGGCTATTTTCACTCAACCATCAAAGCTTCTCTCAAACCTTCTCACCTCCAAATGAACAAACTTGAGAAAGATGTAAGAAAGTTAATTTTCAGGAAAAATGACAACACAATTCAATCCCCCTTCTTGTGTTGTTGCCAACTTCATGATATGCAAATGCAAAATCTCGAAAGCCCCTAAGCCTTTCCTTATATTGAGGTGTATTTTGTGGCAAAGCAATTCAAGATTTGTCCATTACTAAAGTTAAGATAACTAGTTAAGGAATAAGGAAAACCAATAATTATTCACCTCCCAAGTTGTGATACTTACACAAAACATTCAATATAGTGATAATGCATTTCATGCTATTTATACTATCTAAGAATGTCCACTTTAGGACAATTCAAGAATTACTTTTATATTGTCGTAATGACAATATACAAGCCACTCTCGAATGGGAAACTAAGGCTATATTGTCATAATGATGCAGACATTCTTAATTTCAAGCAACTCAAATAACATAAACAAATTCAATGTAAGAATGGCAACCAAACATAGGTTGCTATCTATAAATTCCTTGTGAGAAAATTTCAATAATTTGGATTGACTAGGGAATTCACATAAGAATTCTGTAGCAACTCTTGGCATAATTTTGACATAATTCTAGGTTTCCAAAAATTATGAAACTTTACAAGGTTACATGTCAATATGTTACTTCAAACATAACAAAAAGTAAGCTTGAAACAACTAGATTTGATTAGTCAAATAAAAATGAAAAGGGAAGATGTTTCAGAATTTGCATAATAATTTTGTAGCAAATCTTAGCATGATTTTGACATGGTTCTAGGTTTTCAGAAATCATGAAAGTTTACAAAGATTCATGTTAAGATATTACTTCAAGCATAACAAAAAATCAACTAAGAACAACCATGTTTGATAAGTCAAATAAAATTGGAAAATGAAATTGTTATAGAATTCACATAAGAATTCTGTAGCAACTTATGACATGATTTTGACATGGTTCTAGATTTCAAAAGTCATGAAAATTTACAAGGTTACATTTCAAGATGTTACTTCAAACATAACAAAAAAAATCAGCTCAAAACAACCACATTTGATAAGTAAAATAAAATTGGAAAGGGAAGTTGTTTCAGAATTTACGTCAGGGTTCAGCAGCAACTCTTGGCATGATCTTGACATGGTTCTAGGTTTCAAAAAATAATGAAAATTTATGGAGCTTCATGTCAGGATGTTACTTAAAACATAACCAGAAACTAGCTTAAAAGACCATATTTGATAAGTCAAATAAAATTATGAAGATGATCGTGAAACTTGACCTTATTTCTACCAAGGTGGATAATTATTTTTCTTTTTGAGGATTTTACAACTTAATTTGTTAATATCCTCTACCAATGGCCAATTCCTTCTTTCCCTCACTCTATAAGAGTATAAAAAGCTTTCTTATAAAATGATAGGTATTGGTTTTATTAAAGGAATTAAATAGGAACTTCAAGGAGTAGAGCTCCGATTACAGATTTGGAAAATTTGAAATATAAGGGAACTATGGAAAATAGAGAAAATGAAAGAACAATCAGAGGTGTGATGCATAGCCTTTACCCTTGGCCTAAGCCTCCCCAAGATTACCTAAATTCTCCACACCCATATAAAGGTTGACATCCTACTTTTATAGTATAAGCAAGACCTTTCCCAAGCTACAATTATTGAATAACAACTTCATAAGCACAACTTACTAGAGTGTAATTTTTTAGAAACAACTCCCCATTCTACGATTCATGCTACGGTCCATTCTATCATCCACTTTGTTGTCAATTTCTTTTATTCTTTCCTTTTCTCTTATAGACATGCATTAATGGCTTATCAATACCCAGCCCAATAAGCTCCACCTTGTCCTCAAGGTGAAAGGCTAGGGAAGTCTCGTAATAGCTCAAGGGAATCCCTCTAGGGTCCCATTGGTTCAAACATGAGTGAGACTCAAAATGAACCCTAAGCGAGCCAGGTAACTCTAGGTGGAGGAAAGCTTTTTGCAACTTCATAAGAAGGATTGACTTGGTGTTCAATTGTACACTAAGTAGCTGCACAACAATATCGTATTTCTCAAAACAATTTTACTGAATGCAAACAACATGAAACTTATGTGGGAATGATGAACCCCCATTTTCACAGATCCATTGAAGCAACTTGCAAGAACTGTACCCCAAAAGCTACAAGCCTGTCATTCCGATGTATATATCTAATTCAAGAGGGCACATGTTATCACTTACTTTTTCATACTCACCAAAATATTCACCTTCTCCAAAATAAATTCCTAACAACAACTCTTTCACACACACATCAGAAAATGTAAGAGGTGAAGAACAAACTACGATATTGCACTTTGCAATTAGTAGCTGCCCACCTAAGGTGTCAACATAAGTAGGCATCCCATAATGAAGTGTTGGCTCACATGTTGGCTCTTGCTCAATCACAAGCTCGGTTTCACTCCCACCATTCCATACAATGAACTGTTGCCTAGACCATGAATTGTGCTCAACACCCCCACCTCATTCCACCTAGGTTGTCTTGGGCCCCAACCCATTTACTAGTCAACATGGGTATGCTGGGAATAGACCCAACTCCTTGGGCAGAATACCTATATTTTTTACCTAATGCCCGATTTCTATCTTCCACCTTTTTTAGCCATCGTCAACAAGGAATGGAGATCCTCTAAGCTGAACAATCACAACTCTGCTTTCACTTCATCTTTTAGTCCATTCATGAATGCTCCACGCATGAATTTCTCATCTACGTAACGAAGTGGAGCAGACAGGAGCTCAAATTACTCTCTGTACTCTATGACCGAACCTCTCTACCATAATCCCATTAACACCATATATAGGTTTTCTGATGAAGAGATCTGAAACCTCCCTAGCAGTCCTTGTCAGAAAACTACCAAGTTATCACCCTCATTCGTGGTTCCCACCATTGGTACCAATTCAACGTTTTTCCCTCCAAACACACCATCGTCATAACAACCATCTCTACTTTTGGGATTTGGTTGATCTCAAAGTATCGTTCAACACAGTACAACCAATCATGCAGATCATCACCTATAAAATATGACACCTTCACTTGTCACATCCTCTCCTCTCTGTATATGGATTTAAGATCAGTGTCCTATCTGTTTCTTTCCCGGCTGCCATGATTACTTCCTTCTCCTTTTGGAACCACTTGCGCATTCCGAATGACCACTGTGATTTGCTTCGTCATCGTCCTCATCATCTCTTAAAGTTGTAGTTCAATGGACTCCATCTATCATTCCACCGCTTCCAATCTGCTCTCCATGTGTGTAGATACCATCCAGACGCTTCCCAGATCGGGGAGCTCTAATACTAATTGATAGGTAATGGTTTTATTAAAAGAATTAAATAGGAATTTCAACGAGCAGAGCTCTGATTACAGTGCTGGAAAGTTGGAAATATAAGGTGTAACATCCCGAAAAATATCTGTTTAAGTATAAATGATCATTTTATATTATTCTTGATTTTTAGGAATTTTTCTGGAATTTTTCAGAAACGACGAATATTTTAATATATTCCTCATTTTGCGTGCACAATGAGCTGAGAATTGCTGAGGTCAGTGTAATGCTCCGGAAATTAATTATTTCACCACCAATAGTCATTTTCTAATATTTGTGATTTATGTGAATTTTTCTGGAATTTTTCAGAAACGATGAATATTTTAATATATTCCTCATTTTGTGCAAAACTTGAGCAGAGTAGGGAAAACGACTGTAATGCTTCAAAAATTGGAAAATTATATGACGAATAGTCATTTTATAATATTTGCAATTTTTGAGAATTTTCTGGGAATTTTTCGGAAACGTCAAATATTTTAATATATTCTTTGTTTTACGTGCACACTGAGCAGAACCGGAGAAATGCGATGTTTCCTCCGCGAACCTTGGACTATGGACATGTCGACGGGGGATCTTACTAAACCCGAGACTTGACATAGTTTACGAGGTTTCATAATTTTCGAGAAATCTTAACAGATAAAATAAATAAATAATACGAAAAATTTATCTGTCAAATTGATAAAATACTGACTTCTATCAACTGTAACTATTATCCATTGGATAATAGCATGTAATAAAAATCCTATCACATTATCCAAATGAAATCCACTTTATGTCTAATCAATCCACTTTAATTCAAATTTAATGTTAAATAATCAAAGCTTCTTTGAGAAGCTTTGACCAAATAATGACCCAAATGCCCTTGGCTTCCCTTGGAAGCCAACTCTCTCCCCCTCTCTCTTCTCTCTCTTCACGGCTGGAAGCAGCCCATGGAGTGGGGAAATTGTTTTATTTCATTTATTCTTTTATCACATAATTTTCATAATTATCAAAACACTTTCTCTCTCTTCCTTCTTCTTCTTCTTCACTTTGGTTTTCTCTCCCTTCTCTCTACCCATCTCCACGGCCAGCCCCTCTTCTACTCCCTCAACCATCACAAAAATTACATCTAAATACATTTCCTTAATCCTCTCACCATTCTAAGCATCTTTTCTTCTTGGAGTTTCTTGAAATTCCTCCATCTTCACCATTTTCTCCAAGCTCCAAGCTTTGAGCTTTTTGGGTAAGTTTCATGACCATTCTTCCTCTCCTTTCATTTTTGTGGTTATGGTCTTCATGTTGGTTATCCATGCTTCATTTTCAAGCATTGGTATTGATTTAACAAAGTCACCATTTTTAGGGTTCTTGGTGGGTGCAAATCCAAAAATTCAAAGAAGATTCTTGGTGTTATTCTTGTCCTCTTCACTTAGGTAAGAGGAAGACACTCCTCCTCAACCTCTATTAGCATCTAGGAACCTTGGTTGTATAATTTGTGGAAAAACCCTAATGAGGGCTATTCTTTAAATTGATTGATTATTATGTTTATGTGATAAATTTGTGATGATTGTGATCTTGGATTGATGGATTGTAACTGGAAATATATTGGATTGGATTTTGTGATGAAAAATGGGAGAAAAATATTGAAGAAGCCTTCTTGGAGGCTCACGATTTTAGGCTAGGATTTTAGGTGAATTGGTGATTAAATTGTAACTTGCATAAGACTTAAATTAATCAATAGATAACATAGAATTTAGTGGAAGAAAAATTTGGAATGGAAACTCCTATGAGGGCTACGGTTTTGGGGGCAAGAAATGAGGGTTTTTGGTGAACTACTTTAACAAGTGAACAATTTAAAGAACTAAGAGAATGGCATGCAAGATGATGACTTGAAAGGATTTGAAATTGGAGCCATTGTGAGGCCACGGCCTCTAGGGCATTTTTAGGTGTAAGTAGGTGATTTTGGTAAGTTGGGAGCATAAGCAATTATGTGATTAAAAACCTATGTAATGGGATAGTTAATTGATGAATTGGAAGAATTTAATAAAATCAAGACTTCATAAATCTTAAAGAACTAAGAGTAAAAGTATCATAAGATTTAAGGTAATTCTAAGTGAGTGAAGAACACGAGAGTGTGAGGCCTAAGAGCTTAAACAAATTGCAAGTTATGGGAAATTGAATCGCCTTGGAATATTAAATTGATTACAAGAATTGATTTTGAACATGAACCTTGAAATGGGAAACAAATTCTAAGTTAGGATTTATAATGAACCTAATGATGCATCAATTGACTTGATCTTTATATTATGATGTTATGGGTCCATGTGAGTGACCATTTGTATATTGATGCTTATATTGGCCTAATATGGCATGTTATGGAATTGTATGAGATTGTGGATCATACATGTTCATGCATAGTGTCTTATGCATTGTGAATGTCCTTGTGGACTGTTGTAAGGCCAAGTTGCCTAGGAGATTGAACACACCTTAGTGCGGGTGCGAGTAGACAAGTGTGGGTTATGTTATGACCTCGGGGACATCAGGGTGCGGGTCCTTCACAAGGGGCAGTTGGTAGGTCCTCTGCTTGTGGGGCAAACCAATGCAAGCGCACCGACGATCCGGACTTAACACTATCCTATATCGTGATCTAGTGTAGAATGTCTGTACAATGCCATGATTGTGCACGAGAAAATTTATTGATAGCACTGGCCTCGGCAGCTGAGTTACAGACATATCTCCTGATCTTTCTCTCCGACTGTTTGGGTTTAGCTCCATTGAGTAGGAATTTGGGAAAGCATGCATGTGAGTCATGATATACATTGTCATTATTAATATTTATTTTTTCATATCTATGACTGATTTGGTTATTAATGTGATGACTATCTGCCTGGAACTGTTTATTTGCTTGCCGTTGGAATTACTGCTTATTAGTTGAATATGATATTCTGAATTACTATTTGGGCGCGTGGTGCCGTGCTGTTTCTAGCTGCTATAATTGGAAATGATGGTAGCATGTCTTACCTCTTTCTTGTACCTCTATTACTTACTGTATGTGTGTATACTGTATTGATCGAATACGACGGCAAGGAGGCGGAAGATCTCGATTTTCCCAGCTTCTAGCCTGAACAAGATTAACTTCTACTGAGACAATGGCAGCACGTATGCGCGGATTTCTTGGTGATGTGCGTCTGACCTTCCTCGAAGGGCCAGAGTGCTGGCATATCAACTTGAATTCCGAACGTTTCGTCTACTTGGGAGATGTGTCGATAGCCCTAGCCTGGAGACGTCATGAGGCACCTGTCCTCACCTGCCACATCAGCCTGTGACTGGAGTTTTACTTGCCCATCCGTGAGATGTGGGGCGATCGTTACTATACCCCACGGGGAAGACTCCTTTGATTCCACCGCTCGGGCTCCGTCCCGTGCTTCTGTGGTACCCATGGAGGTTTCCTCGGAAGAGG
The DNA here is from genome assembly GCA_029884605.1 of Ormosia emarginata. Classification (NCBI taxonomy): domain Eukaryota; kingdom Viridiplantae; phylum Streptophyta; class Magnoliopsida; order Fabales; family Fabaceae; genus Ormosia; species Ormosia emarginata. The sequence continues at coordinate 7,122,339 of JAQQTP010000040.1, forward strand.
AGGATCCTGCTGAGGATCCTGATATGGTTCCTCCTCCTCTGAGGGATTGATTTTGCTGGTAGCTACTGATGGCTGCCAGTGGTTTTTATTTTGGGGGCCTGATGTATTACTTTTTGTTGGGCTGTATATTTTGTTATTTCTGGGGGATGTATATGCATGATTCCTTGGGGCAGGTATAGTTTTGCTTTTTGGAGATGTCCAGGCTTGTATTTAAAATATAGTTGTATTAAAATATATATATATAAGTGTATGTTATTCAGGCGCGAATTCTGTGTACTGTTTCATTCTTTACTGTTATCCATATTCCACGCTATTAAATTAACAAAAAAAAAATATACCGCCATTTTTCTACGTATTAAAGTATCAAGCAAGTTAACTTTTAATTGATTGAACCGGGTGTTAATTGTCATTTGAAAATTTAATTTTTGCATTTTCTTTTATTTGACAATGTGACGTTCCCTCCCAAAAAGGGGTGTTACATTAAGTTAGTATCAAAGCCCCAGTTTATGTCTTCTTTGGATCTTGCGTGTGAGTCTGTCTTGTTTGTGCTGTGTGAAATCTCTGTGGTTTGTGTTTTGAAATGAATTCCTCTAACTTACCTTGTGGTTTTCAGTTAACCTGATTTGAGAAAGAGTAAGATGGCGAGAAGTGGAGAAATTGCAGCTGCTGTTGAGGCAATGCAGCAGATGGCAGAAGTCATCGCGCAACAAAATGAGCGTGCGACTCAACAACAGGAAAGAGCTGCTCAACAGCTCGAGGCGACTGCCGATGCCCAGAACTTAGCAGAGTTTCGTCGTCATAACCCTCCACAATTTAAGGGAGAATTTGATCCGGACAAGGCTAGTTTGTGGATCAAAGAATTAGAGAAAGTTTTTCGTGGTATGAACTGTGCCGAAGACAAGAAGGTGAATTATGCTACTTTCATGCTTGTGGGCAACGTCGAAGACTTGTGGAACGGAGCTCAGAGAGCATTGGAAACCGAAGGAACTGACATCACATGGGATATGTTCAAGAACAAGTTCTTGGACAAATATTTTCCTGCTAATGCGAGATATGCGAAAGAGCTGGAGTTCCTCAACTTGAGATAGGGGAACATGACCGTCAGTGAGTATGTAGCTAAATTTGAGAACCTGGAGAAGTTCTCAACACACTACCAACACCAAACTGATGAAGCCTGGAAGTGTTGGAAGTTCACCGAGGGATTGAGGTATGAGGTGAAGAAAGCTGTGATCACCCTGAAGATGAAGGTATTCTCAGAACTGTTAGACACTTGCTGTGAAGTTGAAGCCTTGGAATAGGCTAGAGACTCGAGAAACAGGAGCTTTGGGCCTGTACGGTCCCAAAGAGGTGGAGGCAGTGGTTCAAACCGCTTCCAAAAGAAGCCTTATTCCCGACCAGTGGGAAGTCAGCAGCAAACCGGTGGAAGTTCTGGTGGAGGTTCTTCTGGGAACCGAACTGGCCAAAATGTGACATATCCTTCTAAATGTCTGAAATGTGGGAAGGATCATCTCACGAGAGATTGCACGATCAAGGGAATCACCTGCTTCGGATGTGGCAAATCGGGCCACATGTCCAGAGACTGCAATCAAGCAAAGGCTGAACCTTCAGTCAACGCGACTCGAGCCAAGAAACTGCAAGCCGGAGGTCGAGTTTACACTATGAGTGGAGCTGAAGCCTCCGAATCCGAAGACTTGATTCAAGGAGAAGGAACCATAGAAGGTAATCTTTTAAAAGTATTGTATGACTCTGGGGCAACCCATTCTTTCATATCAGATGACTGTGTGCTACGACTTGGCTTACCTGTGTCTGAACTACCTTTTGAATTGACTGTTTCAACCCCCACTGATAAACTGGTAGTTACTACTAAAGTCTATTTGAAGTGTCCCTTAATTGTTGAAGGTCGAATCTTTTCTGTCGATTTGATCTGTTTACCTCTTTCACAGTTAGATATAATCCTAGGGATGGACTAGTTATCTTCCAACCATGTTCTATTAGATTGTTCCAGAAAAACTATAGTTTTCCCTGTGGATGAGAATTCTAGATACTTAACGGCCAACCAAGCACGAGCTTTCTTGAAAGAAGGAGCTCAGGGGTACATGCTACTATCTTCTTTGAAAATCGAGAGCGAGGCTGACCTGGACACTATTCCGATAGTGAAAGAATTCTCCGAAGTTTTTCCAGAAGAAGTACCTGGTTTACCACCGACGCATGAGATCGAGTTTGCTATTGATCTGGTACCGGGAGCTGGTCCCGTGTCTATAGCACCTTATCGGATGTTGCCAACGGAATTGGTTGAGCTCAAGAAACAGCTAGAGGAGCTTTTGGAGAAATAGTTTGTTAGACCGAGTTTATCACCGTGGGGAGAACCAGTATTGTTAGTTCGGAAAAAGGACGGTACATCAAGATTGTGTGTGGACTATATGCAGTTGAACAAATTGACAATCAAGAACAAGTATCCACTCCCAAGAATTGATAATTTAATGGACCAACTGAAGGGAGCAGTAGTGTTTTCGAAGATCGATTTGAGATCTGGGTACCATCAGATAAGAGTGAAAAAGGAGGATGTGCCCAAGACTGCTTTTCGTACCCGATACGGTCATTACGAGTACCTTGTGATGCCATTTGGTGTTATGAATGCACCTGCTATCTTCATGGACTACATGAACAGGATCTTTCGTCCTTACTTGGACAAGTTTATTGTCGTCTTCATTGACGATATCCTGATATATTCCCAGAATCAGGAGGATCATGCTGAATACCTCAACATAGTTCTTCAGATTCTAAAGGAGAAGGAATTGTATGCCAAGCTGTCGAAATGTGAGTTTTGGCTTAATGAGGTGAAGTTTTTAGGCCATGTGTTCTCGAAGGAAGGGATTGCAGTGGATCCGTCGAAAGTAGAAGCAGTATTACAGTGGGAGTAACCAAAGTCAGTGACAGAAGTTCGTAGCTTCGTGGGTTTAGCCGGATATTACGAAGATTTATAGAAGGGTTTTCCAAGATTGCTTGGACCGCTCACTCAGTTGACGAGGAAGAATCAAGCTTTTGAATGGACTGATAGGCTATGAGCAGAGTTTCCAAGAGTTGAAGAAACGACTGACTACCTTACCAGTATTGGTACTACCTGATCCGAATGAGCCATTTGAGGTGTACTGTGATGTTTCGTATCAAGGATTGGGATCTGTTCTTATGCAACACCGAAGAGTGGTAGCTTATGCTTCGCGACAGTTGCAAGTACACGAAAAGAACTACCCTACACATGATTTGGAACTTGCGGCTGTGGTTTTTGCTCTAAAGATATGGAGACATTTTCTCTATGGGGCAACATTTAACATCTTCAGTGACCACAAGAGTTTGAAATATTTGTATGATCAAAAAGAGTTGAATATGAGGCAGTAACACCCCAAATTTTCTGTATCTCTTAAACAGTAATTTTGACAGTTAATAAAATTTTACTGTTTAGTAATTTTTGTACACTGTAAAATTATTTTGATTATTCCGTCAGCGTATTTGATCATTTTGAGTGATTTACTCCGCGTCAGGAAAATAAAAATTTTTGGGCCGGGAAAAACTTTACGTAATTTAATTTTTACTGTTAGGTAATTATTTTACGTAATATGATTTGATATTTGTGCATTTTATAATTTTTGTGATTTTTGTGGATGATTATGATTTTTTTTACTATTTGTGAGCTCAGGGGTGTATGTGGGCCCAGGTGGCCATATGTGGGCCCAGGTGGCCATATGTGGGCCCAGGTGGCCATATGTGGGCCCAAGTGGCCATATGTGAGCCCAGGTGGGTCCCACAAAGTGAAAAATTTTTCTATGCATAGTAAAATTTGTACTGTTTAGACGGAGACAGGGGATCTTACTAAACCTGAATCTGGAAACAGTTTTAGAAAATTTTTTGTACTGTATTTTATACTGTATTTAATTATCGGATGATAAAAATACAGTAAAAATATTATTTGTAGGATACAAGAATAAATATTATACTGCGTAGTCAACAAAGAGAGCTTGACTTGATTTATACCCTTGGATGAGAATACTTAGTTTGAATATTAACCATTGATTTAATCAAAGGTTAAGAAACAAACTTAATAAAGAAGCCTTGGATAATAACCATTGATTTAATCAATGGTGTGAGAATAAGCTTGGTTAGGAAGACTTTGATATCAACCATAGATGTAATCAAAGGTGTAGAATTGGTCTTGAAAAATGACAAAGACCATTTATAACCATTGGATTTAGATTAAATCAAGGGTGGAGATTTAATCTTAAAAAGTAACAAAGACCATTTATGACCATTGGATGAAGAATCAATCAATGGTGGAGATTTGGTCTTCTAAAGTAGCAAAGACTAATTAGGACCCTTGGATTTAAAATTTGAAGAAGCAATCTTGACCCTTAATTTTGGAGACACATCTACGGGCTAGAATTTAAAGGAGAAAAATCTAATGACCTAGATTTAGTCTTCTAAAATTAAAAATCTACCTAAATCCTAACCATTGAATTAATCAATGGCTAGAAATGCTTCAAATGGTGGCAAATAATGAAGACAACTTTATTGAATGCATTATGAAGAGAAGATGATGGTTTTGGAGTGTTTTGAAGACAAAGAGACAAGCTTTATGTCATTTTTACATGTCTTGGTCAAGTTAGACATCATAATGGCTTACTTTTGATTTTTGCACTCCAAGGAGAATGCTTGAAGGGGGGGCACGGTTTTGGTGCTGCATGAAGGAGTTTGGAAGACCATAATTGCATGCTTTAGTCATTATTGTCTTCCTTGGTCTTCATTGATTCATTTTCAAGAAGGAAACTTAGAAAATTTTCTCTCCATCTCATTTCTTCTCTAGATTTCGGCCAAGCCCTCCAAGAGCACCTTCCATCACTCAAAAATTTCATCCAACTTGATTTTCTAAACCTAAACATCATTCTAAGAACATCTCTAGTTATGAGTTTTTCCAAAATCATTCATCTTGATCTTCAAATTCAAGCTTCAAGTTTCTATCAAAAATCAAAAATTTCATCTTTGTTCTTCAAGAGATATCATTCGGTCAAAACCCCTAAAATCACCATCCAAGCTCTTTTAATTTCATCCATCCTTAGATCTTGAATCTACATGATATTCTAAGCAACTTTCATGTTGGAGACTTTTTCTAAATCATTCATCTTCAAGGAGTTTCTTCAAGATCCATATTATTGGGTTTTTGAGGTGAAGTATAAGGAAACTTCATTTCTTCTCTTCTTTTTCATGATCTAAATCATGTATGATCCATGTTTCCTCTTAATCAAGCTTAGTATACTAATTTTTATATATTTTGTTTTGTATTTGAGAAGCTCTTAGTGATGAAGGACTTGGAAAAAGAAGCAAAACAAGGAGTTTTTGAGGATCTTCAAGAGGTAAGAGGGAGATCCATCTCACCAACCAAGCATGGTGGTGAGAGATGGTGTTTTATTTGATGGATGTGGAATCCATGTGAGGATTCATATCCATGGTCATGTAATTAATTTGTGGGTGTTTATGAGCTTTGATTATTTGCCTATGCTTGATATGTTTTGCATGAGTTTATGACTTTGATGGTATGCTTATACTATGCATGATTTATTGCTTTGATTATGGTATGCTTATAATATATATTTGAATATGTATGTATATGCCATGATTTGATGATGGAAAGAAAATTAATTCTTGGCTCCAATGGCCAAAGAATGACTACGGTTTTGGCACCCAAGGTTAGGGTTCTATGTTGAATTTTTTCAAGAACAAAGGAATTAATTTTTGATCCCTAGAACATGGTGAATTTTGGTCAAGACACCTCAAGATAGGTGTTCACAAAATTAATATTTTCTTGAATGATAAAAATGGATGTTTAGAAAAGTAAGGAAAATAAACAAAGAATTTATTTTTCAAAGAGTATATGAATACGGTTTTAAAAGGATTTTTATTGATTTATTTTGTGTAAAAAGTTTCTAAGTGCTTTACTAAACATGAGATTTAAATGAAAATAGCAATGATAATTTTAAGGATTTGCAAAGAAAATGAAAAAGGATTTGTAAGGAAAGTAAAAATGAATTTGAACAAATGAGTTTGGTTTTTATAACCATCGGTATTTCAGTTTTGAAAATAAAGAATTTTTAATGGTTTTGTTTGTGTAAAACCATATCAATTTAGGAAGAAAATATTTGATGGCTTCATGGCCAAAGACTCTACGATTTTTGGAGGTTGGAATAATTTTGGTTTTTATGAAACAAAGTAATTTTAAAGTGGAAACAAAATGTTTGAACAAAATGTTTTAGTATAAAGATTTTGGAAAGGGAAATCAAAGTATTTTATCACTTGAGAAATGAACTTTCATATGAAAATGAAAAAGAAAAGTTGCAAGGGTTTGAATCTTAATTTGTTTTGAAGAGAATTGATTTTAGAATTGATTTGGGAAAAATGGAGAATATAATGGTGTTTTGAAAATTTACTAACGTATAACTTATTTTAAAGTTTTGAAATACGTTAGAAAATGTTAAGTTTTGAAACGTTGATTTACATCAATGAAAAAGTAATTTTGTGAATTATATTTTGGAAAGAATTTCTTAAGTAAAGAACTGTGGAAAAATATTTTCTTGAGTAAGAAAATATATTAAATGAAGTGTAAAGTTATATTATTTTTGAGAAAAGTTAAAAAGGAATTTTTAAAGGTCAAGAAATATTTTTTGTAATGAAATTGTGGTGAAAAATTATTTACGTATCTTAAAAATGTGATTTTTAAGTTACGTAATATGGAAAAATATTTCTACGCGATTTTAAATACGTTACAATATTTCTACGCGATTTGAATTACGTTTAAATATTTTACGTAATCTGAATTACTATTGAAAAATCACTACGTGATGAAAAAGTGATGAATTATTTTTACGTAATTGTGAAAATAGCGAAAAATCGTTATGTAATTTGGAAAGTGTTTTAAATATTTTGAGAATGACGAAAAATGATTTATGCAACTTAAAAGAATGATTTTTAAGTTACGCGATTTTGAAACAGTGGAAAAATACTATGCGATTTTGAGAAACGTATATTTTTACGTGATTAAGAAAAACGTTAAAAAAATTAGTACGTGTTTTAAAAGTGCAACAGAAGAGTTGCGGTATTTTTAAACGTAATGAAATGTTCTTGTATTGTGAAACGTAACGTGAAGTGTCACGGTATTGTGAAAATATAATGAAACGTTTGTAATTTTGAAAACGTAACATAAGTGTTACGATATTTTGAAAACGTAATATAAACATTTTGGAATTGAAAAACGTAATGTAAACGTTTTGGAATTGTGAAAATGAAACAAAAATATTACGCAATTTTGAAAGCACGACGAAAGTGTTTTATAACTATGAAAATGTGATAACATGATTTTTCTTTGTTGAAAATACAAGTATAATTTGGTGCATTTTATATGCATTGGAAAGAGATGCTTGTGATTGGATTTGGTGCATTATACATGCATTGGGAAAAAAATATGCGTTGAGGCATATGATACATTGAACAAATGAAATTGAAAAGATTTGGCCCTTTGGGGTTGGACTGCACACGGATATATTTGTACATTGTATATGGCCCTTGTGGTTGAAGAGGGAATGAGAATTGATAGTGAGGTCTATGATCGATCTTAGGGCGTCGAGGCGCATGGCGGTCGACCAAGTGGACGGTGGCGAGTACCCTGTGTCACTTGGCGATGCAGTCCGTTGCAACGCATTGACGATACCCGACAAGAACACGATTCTTTTCAACAACTGGAAAATTGTCTTTGGGCTAAGGCTGACAATTGACAGAGCATTCTCCTCGAAATTGTGAAAACCTCCATGGAGTTGTTTTTGAAAAACTGAGTCTATGTGCACATGCATAACATATGCATAAATTTGAGTGTCCATATCTGCATGATATATATATTAATTGAGGAATATTGGCTATGACAATTGTTTTGAAATACTTGGATGATGATGATGATAATCATGTTGATGGCATTATTGTGATTATTGTGTGATGATAATAATGTTAATAGTATGATGATGACAGTTGATTAATGTTGAGTGCATTATTGAAATTCTGGTATGACATATCTGTATGATATTACTATTTGTGTTATCTCTGTGCTGCCATGTTGGTATTGGCGTAGGTGATATCACCTCTTTGTTATGTTGTTTTGCTGTGTCTGTACTGTTAAAATCAAATAATAGAAGGATCGAGTTGTCTTAGACATAACAGGCGATGGATACTCAGAGATTGATGAAAACATTGAAGAGTGGTTGTCTCAAGTTCGAAGGTGTTTTGAGTAGACAAGGAGTAGAGTTCTGATGCAACAAGCTGGATACAAGATAAGGAATGAGTATGTTAAGTTTTAACGTTAGTGTTGTACCGTGCTATTAAGTAGGACTCGTCATGGGGTTTGCTACTGTTAAAAAAAAGAGTCTGTTAGTTTTATATTCCTCTTTAAATTGTGAAATATTAATTGGTGTCAATATTGTATAATGAATAGTTGAAATATGATTTTCAATATTACCTAATATTTTTAGTAAGTTTACATTTCAGTACAGAAAGAAATTTTAAAACCCATCTTTTAATAACTCAAACCTTGTGTGAACTTCTTTACAGATTTTGAGTCGGGAGTCAGACATGTGATACCCTAGGGAGGGTGTTACAGCGGAGATGGCTAGAATTCCTGAAGGACTATAATTTCCAGTTGTTGTACCACCCTGGCAAGGCGAACGTCGTGGCTAATGCCTTGAGCAGAAAGACTATCAGTGCTTCTGCCTTGATGATCAAGGAAAGAGACCTCATAGAACAGTTTAGGGATGTATGGTCATTTGTTAAGTTGGAACCCGGAAGGATTTGTATGAATATGGTCACCATCTCAAGTGAGCTAATGGATGACATACGGGAAAAGTAAAAGGGCGATGAATCCTTACAAGAAGCGAGAGAATTAATAAGGCAAGGCAAAGAGACAGAATTTGAAGAAGGAACGGATGGAATTCTGAGATTCCGGGGTAGAGTTTGTATTCCCCATGACCAAGAGCTTAGGCGATATATTGTGGAACATGCTCACACCAGCAAGCTGAGTATGCACCCAAGCATAACTAAGATGTATCAAGATCTAAAGAAATTGTTCGGGTGGCATGGAATGAAGAGCGACGTCACTAGATGTGTGTCGACTTGTTTAGTTTGTCCAAAAGCTAAAGTGGAACATCAAAGACTAGCAGGATTGCTACAACCATTGTCTATTCCTGAATGGAAATGGGACAGCATTGCGATGGATTTTGTTGTGGGTTTGCTAAGGACAAAGAAAGGACACGACTCGATATGGGTAATAGTGGATCGACTCACGAAGTCAACCCATTTTCTCCCGATCAACATGAGGTACAGTTTGGAGAAGTTGACCCAGCTTTATATTGGAGAGATCGTTAGGCTACATGGTGTGCCTACGAGTATTGTTTCGGATAGGAATCCGAGGTTTACTTCGAAATTTTGGCAAAGTTTGCAAGCATCGTTGGGAACAAAGTCACGTCTGAGTTCGGCGTACTACCCACAAACCGATGGTCAATCTAAAAGGACGATCCAATCTTTAGAAGATTTGCTTAGAGCTTGTACTATGGAACAAACTGGATGTTGGGATGAAGTTCTACCACTGATATAGTTCACCTACAACAACAGTTATCATTCGAGTATAGGGATGGCACCCTATGAAGCTCTGTATGGACGATGGTGTCGAACACCATTGTGTTGGTACTAAGATGGAGAGTGTCTTACGATTGGACCAGATATCATTCAGCAGACGACTGAGAAGGTTAAAATGATTTAAGAGAAGATGAGAACCGCTCAGAGCCGGCAAAAGAGTTATGCAGATAAGAGGAGGAAGCCTCTTGAATTTGAGGAAGGTGAGCATGTATTCTTGAAAGTCACACCCACGACTGGGGTCGGCCGGGCCTTGAAATCTAGAAAACTCACTCCAAAGTTCCTTGGACCTTACCAAATCCTTCGCCAGATAAGTCCAGTAGCCTACCAGATAGCCTTACCCCCTTTTCTTTCCAACATACACAATGTCTTCCATGTGTCACAACTTCGTAAGTATTTGCCTGATCCAAGTCATGTCATAGCACCGGACACAGTACAGTTAAAAGAGAACTTGACCTATGAGGCGCTTCCTGCGAGAATCGAGGAACGACGAATAAAACAACACAGAGGAAATGAGATCCCATTGGTGAAAGTGATTTGGAATGAAACGACTGGTGACGCAACTTGGGAGCCAGAAGACAAGATGAGAGAGCAACATTCGGAACTATTTTGAGGTATGTAAATTTCGAGGACGAAATTCCTTTTAGTAGGGGAGTGTTGTAACATCCCAAAAAATATCTGTTTAAGTATAAATGATCATTTTATATTATTCTTGATTTTTAGGAATTTTTCTGGAATTTTTCGGAAACGACGAATATTTTAATATATTTCTCATTTTACGTGTACACTGAGCTGAGAATTGCTGAGGTCAATGTAACGCTCCAGAAATTAATTATTTCACCACCAATAGTCATTTTCTAATATTTGTGATTTATGTGAATTTTTCTGGAATTTTTCGGAAACGATAAATATTTTAATATATTTCTCGTTTTGCGCAAAACTTGAGCAGAGTAGGGAAAACGACTGTAATGCTTCAAAAATTGAAAAATTATATGACGAATAGTTGTTTTATAATATTTGCAATTTTTGAGAATTTTCTGGAAATTTTTCGGAAACGTTTAATATTTTAATATATTCTTCGTTTTGCGTGCACACTGAGCAGAACCGGAGAAATGCGATGTTTCCTCCGCGAACCTTGGACTATGGACATGTCGACGGGGGATCTTACTAAATCCGAGACTTGACACAGTTTACGAAGTTTCATAATTTTCGAGAAATCTTAACAGATAAAATAAATCAATAATACGAAAAATTTATCTATCAGATTGATAAAATACTGACTTCTATCAACTGTAACTATTATCCATTGAATAATAGTATGTAATAAAAATCCTATCACATTATCCAAATGAAATCCACTTTATGTCTACTCAATCCACTTTAATTCAAATTTAATGTTAAATAATCAAAGCTTCTTTGAGAAGCTTTGACCAAACAATGACCCAAATGCCCTTGGCTTCCCTTGGAAGCCAACTCTCTCCCCCTCTCTCTTCTCTCTCTTCACGGCTGGAAGCAGCCCATGGAGTGGGGAAATTGTTTCATTTCATTTATTCTTTTATCACATCATTTCCATAATTATCAAAATACTTTCTCTCTCTTCCTTCTTCTTCTTCTTCACTTTGGTTTTCTCTCCCTTCTCTCTACCCATCTCCACGGCCAGCCCCTCTTCTTCTCCCTCAACCATCACAAAAATTACATCTAAATACATTTCTTTAATCCTCTCACCATTCTAAGCATCTTTTCTTCTTGGAGTTTCTTGAAATTCCTCCATCTTCACCATTTTCTCCAAGCTCCAAGCTTTGAGCTTTTTGGGTAAGTTTCATGACCATTCTTCCTTTCCTTTCATTTTCGTGATTATGGTCTTCATGTTGGTTATCCATGCTTCATTTTTCAAGCATTGGTATTGATTTAACAAAGTCACCATTTTTAGGGTTCTTGGTGGGTGCAAATCCGAAAATTCAAAGAAGATTCTTGGTGTTCTTCTTATCCTCTTCACTTAGGTAAGAGGAAGACACTCCTCCTCAACCTCTATTAGCATCTAGGAACCTTGGTTGTATGATTTGTAGAAAAACCCTAATGAGGGCTATTCTTTAAATTGATTGATTATTATGTTTATGTGATAAATTTGTGATGATTGTGATCTTGGATTGATGGATTGTAACTGGAAATATATTGGATTGGATTTTGTGATGAAAAATGGGAGAAAAATATTGAAGAAGCCTTCTTGGAGGCTCACGGTTTTAGGCTAGGATTTTAGGTGAATTGGTGATTAAATTGCAACTTGCATAAGACTTAAATTAATCAATGGATAACATAGAATTTAGTGGAAGAAAAATTTGGAATGGAAACTCCTATGAGGGCTACGGTTTTGGGGCCAAGAAATGAGGGTTTTTGGTGAACTAATTTAACAAGTGAACAATTTAAAGAACTAAGAGAATGGCATGCAAGATGATGACTTGAAAGGATTTGAAATTGGAGCCATTGTGAGGCCACGGCCTCTAGGGCATTTTTAGGTGTAAGTAGGTGATTTTGGTAAGTTGGGTGCATAAGCAATTATGTGATTAAAAACCTATGTAATGGGATAGTTAATTGATGAATTGGAAGAATTTAATAAAATCAAGACTTCATAAATCTTAAAGGACTAAGAGTAAAAGTATCATAAGATTTAAGGTAATTCTAAGTGAGTGAAGAACATGAGAGTGTGAGGCCTAAGAGCTTAAACAAATTGCAAGTTATGGGAAATTGAATCGCCTTGGAATATTAAATTGATTACAAGAATTGATTTTGAACATGAACCTTGAAAAGGGAAACAAATTCTAAGTTAGGATTTATAATGAACCTAATGACGCATCAATTGACTTGATCTTTATATTATGATGTTATGGGTCCATGTGAGTAACCATTTGTATATTGATGCTTATATTGACCTAATATGGCATGTTATGGAATTGTATGAGATTGTGGATCATACATGTTCATGCATAGTATCTTATGCATTGTGAATGTCCTTGTGGACTGTTGTAAGGCCAAGTTGCCTAGGAGATTGAACACACCTTAGTGCGGGTGCGAGTAGACAAGTGTGGGTTATGTTATGACCTCGGGGGCGTCGGGGTGCGGGTCCTTCACAAGGGGCAGTTGGTAGCTCCTCTGCCTGTGGGGCAAACCGATGCAAACGCACCGACGATCCGGACTTGACACTGTCCTATATCGTGATCTAGTGTAGAATGTCTGTACAATGCCATGATTGTGCACGAGAAAATTTATTGATAGCTTGGCCTCGACAGTAGGAGTTACTGAGACATGTCTCCTGATCTTTCTCTCCGATTGTTTGGGTTTAGCTCCATGGAGTAGGAATTTGGAAAAGCATGCATGTGAGTCATGATATACATTGTCATTGTTAATATTTATTTTTTCATATCTATGACTGATTTGGTTATTACTGTGATGACTATCTGCCTGGAACTGTTTATTTGCTTGCCATTGGAATTACTGCTTATTAGTTGAATATGATATTCTGAATTGCTATTTGGGCGCGTGGCGCCGTGCTGTTTCTAGCTGCTATAATTGGTAATGATGGTAGGATGTCTTACCTCTTTCTTATACCTCTATTACTTGCTGTATGTGTGTATACTGTATTGATCGAAGATGATAGCAAGGACGCGAAAGATCCCGATTTTCCCGGCTTCTAGCCCGAACAAGATTAACTTCTACTGAGACAATGGTGGCACGTATGCGCGGATTTCTTGGTGATGTGCGTCTGACCTTCCTCGGAGGGCCAGAGTGCTGGCATATCAACTTGAATTCCGATCGCTGCGTCTACTTGGGAGATGTGTCAATTGCCCTAGCCTGGAGACGTCATGAGGCACCCTTCCTCACCTGCCACATCAGCCTGCGACTGGAGTTTTACTTGCCCATCCGTGAGATGTGGGGCGATCGTTACTATACCCCACGAGAGGACTCCTTTGATTCCACCGCTCGGGCTCCGTCCCATGCTTCTGTGGTACCTATGGAGGTTTCCTCGGAAGAGGAGGATCCTGCTGAGGATCCTGATATGGTTCCTCCTCCTCTGAGGGATTGATTTTGCTGGTAGCTACTGATGGCTGCCAGTGGTTTTTATTTTGGGGGCCTGATGTATTACTTTTTGGTGGGCTGTATATTTTGTTATTTCTGGGGGATGTATATTCATGATTCCTTGGGGCAGGTATAGTTTTGTTTTTTGGAGATGTCCAGGCTTGTATTTAAAATATAGTTGTATTAAAATATATATATAAGTGTATGTTATTCGGTAGCGATCTACGTGTCTTGTTTCATTCTTTACTGTTATCCATATTCCGCGCTATTAAATTAACAAAAGAAAAAAAATATACTGCCATTTTCCTACGTATTAAAGTATCAAGCAAGTTAGCTTTTAATTGATTGAACCGGGTCTTAATTGTCGTTTGAAAATTTAATTTTCGTATTTTCTTTTATTTGACAATGTGACGTTCCCTCCCAAAAAGGGGCGTTACATAAAGGAACTATGAAAAATAGAGAAAAGGAAAGAACAATCAAAGGTGTGATGCATCGCCTCTGCACTTTGCCTAAGCCTCCCCAAGATTACCCAAATTCTTCACACCCAATACAAAAGTTGAGGTCCTGTTTTTATAGTACAAGCAAGACCTTTCCTAAGCTACAATTATTGAACTACAACTTCCTAGGCACAACTTACTAGAGTGCAATTTATTACAAACAACTCCCCATTCTACCATTCATGCTATCATCCATTTTGCTATCCATTCTACCGTCCACTATGTCGTCCATTTCTTTTATTCTTTCCTTTCCTCTTATAGACATAAATTAATGGCTTATCATAAACTATCATAGATATGTTATAACTTCCCAGCCTCAATATTTTAATTGAGTTCATTAATAATGCAAAGAACCACATAGTGAAAACAATTATTGAAAAGAGAAAAATAATATAATAGAAATTCAAAAATTTCTTCAAATAGAGGAAATCCCACTCGAGAAACTACATAGAGAACTAAGGTGTGCAATCTACAAAGACCAATGCACTATCTAAAGGACTAATCATGCAAATAGAACAACAAATTCAACCATTACTCTATGTTTAATTATAATGTCTTATATCTGCCAGAAAAAAGGTATAAGAAAAAAGAAATACTAAAGTTTTGTTGCCTTCCATATTTCATATCTTGTAACAAAATTCACTTAAATAGAACCTAATTAATTTAATTATGTACACCACACACAAATCATTGAGAGTTATGTTGAAAGCAAGTTAAAGGAAAATGATGAAGTAAATAAACTATTTTTCAAGATTTACCACCAAAGGTTAACTTATATCTGATTGCTTTATTCACTTTTGAACTACGTAACTAGGACTTGAACCTTAGACATAAAATCACCTAAATTGACTTAGTAAGATGTCAGGAAGTCATTACCAGATACATGTTTATTTCATGAACTCAATATTTTTAATTGAGTAAAAAGACTTGACTTGTACAATGTAACATCTTAATATTAAAATATTACAAAAAAATAAATAAATTATAATAATTTTAATATGATGGTTTTAAAAAATTACTGTAATGTGTAGTATAATATATTAATTACGCACCTGTTATATTTTATAAGTAAAAAATACTCGTTAAATGTATAAAACGATAATTTCAACTTCAATTATTTTCATTTTAAATTTTAATTAAAATATTTTAAAAAAAATTAAATTTTCACTTCCTCTATCTCTCACCCTCTCACTCTGGATATCTGACCCACACAGCTTCAAGCCTCCATAGACCATTAGCCATCACTCCTAACGTCACCACCCACCAGATGACTCAACATCACTCCATAGAACCCGCGACCCAAACCACTACTACGAACCAGGACCCTCCCTTCCTTGTAGCCGACTACGCGAGTTGTCGCTTAAGCCCCCATGGCCACACTGCCACCAGAGATGGCAGACATGGGTTGAAGTTGGTTCTTCACAAAATAGAACCTTAAGCCACCAACAACCATCGCTGGATCCCGCGGCCAGCCGTCCAACTGTTTCTTGAAGCCATAGCCACCAAATCCCCTCTGTTCTCGCTGTCATAGGTTGTCTCAATCAGTGGCACAACCACGCATGACGCACCACTCCGTCGTCTCAATTAGTGGCTCAACCATCACAAAATCAACATCTCAGTCTCCCTCAGGCCGTCATCTTCGGCGTTCACCGCAACAATGTCCCAATCACAAATGTAAGTTGGGTAAGGTTTCTATTTTTGGGATTTTTATTTTGGGATTTCCATTGAAAGTTATTTGGGATTTTTCTTCTGCAAATGCATATTTGGGAGATTAGATGGTTGGATACTTAGATTAAATTGTGTATGAGTGTTGATTATTGATGTTCATGTGCTGAGTTTTTCAAAATTTGTGATAAAATTATATTGGTAATCCAATAGGTTTCTAATAGCGTTCCCATTCTATTCACTTTCCAATTTACTATTTGGTTTCATTTTCATTTTCAACCCCTCCTTGTTTACTTGTTTTTTTCATCTTGTGCGTCCTCAAGAATTAGCTATTTGGTTTATATTTACTTACTTGTTTATTATTCTATTTTGCTTAGCTCTAGTTGCTTGCCAATATATTTATTCATGTATTATCAAGCCTTGAAATATGAATACCTCTGAGAAATAATAATAATGTATTATCAAGTCTTGGAACTAAATAATAATAGGTGAAGTTTGACATATTGAAATCTGAAGCTATTTGTATATATGTCTGAATGTTGAAGTTTATGTTTGTTTAGGGATAATAGCTCTGAATTTAATAGATCTATGCTCTTTTCTTATGGTTTACATTTTAGAGACATCCAAATAGTAAATTATATTATTGATGTAAACATTTGTTTGTATGTCTTCAATCATAGTTCAAATTATTGTCACTTTCTCTCGTGGGATATCAATGCAAAGTGGTGAGAGTTATGTTTATGTGGTGATAAATTTTAAACATAAAATTGCTTTATTGTGGTTTTGATCCTTAAATCCATGTAATTCTCTTGGCTGTATTCACCAGTAACAGCTAATTTTCTTTGTATTTTAGTAATATATAGGCATGATTTCATCATCTAGTTACATGGCTTTTAGGAAGATTTGGTGCATTTAAGTGTTAGTATGATACAAGTCTTTTCATCTTGAAAGTGCTAATGTTGGTTTTCTTCTTTACAAATTAAGTTAATTTGAGTTTATAATTGTTAGATTCTGCAAAAAAGCTAAACATGTTTATGGGAGGTAAATCTTAAACTAGATTGTGGGATTTGAAATGTAGAGAGTTTTGATTACTCATTTGCTAACATTTTTTTCTACTTCGCAGATAAAGGGTGGCTTTTGATTTACTATGGAGTCCTATATATCGCTAATATATTCATGGTTCAGTTGCAGGAGTGTTTGGATAGTTTTCCATTCTGTTCCACATACTGCACTTTGTATTTTTTATTTTATGTTTACTTGCTTCATCATAGTCTTGTATCCTTTTTGTTCTATTTTGATTATATAAAATAGTTTCTGTGGTTGATTTTGGGATGATGTTATGTTTAATGCAGAGCATACTCCCACCTACTACTAATATACCTGAGGCATATGCACATGGTTCAAGTGAGGAACAAGTGAGTCTTTGTAATTTACTGAAACAAGAAGCCTGATTAACTAAATTACTTGTGAAGTATCTGTCTGACGTTGGCTTTATTGTTCTATGTTTAGGTCTTTATACAGAATTTGGCACTGTTCTTCACCTCATTTTACTAGGCAGGGTTTCTTTTCTTAGTTTTATGTCTATTTGTGATTTTATATTGTAAGTATATAATCATAAAACATAATGGAGCTAGGTGAAAGAATTTGGCCTTGCTTAGGGTGATTTTTTATGCATCATGGACTATATCATGCATGTGGCATATTTAAGAATAGACCCACTTTTCCTTATCTTGAATTGTGGTATCTAGATTTCCTTTTCTATATCTGTGTAGCACCTATTCCTCCTACTCTTGTTTTCTCTCATTGTTTTTTGGTTTGCTTGATGGGTGTTCAGCTCTCTATTAATAGTACAACTGGTATGGTGGTGCCCTTTTGTTTATGCAAGTTCACATTCAAATTTTGGAATTCACTCAAGAGAATATATTTGCTTTGTTATTGGGTCTTGAATATCTTATCAACATCTCATATGTTGATGATACTGAGGTTTTTAAGGTATGACGATGTTGACATATTTCTTGTCTCTGTATATTTCTTCTGTTATGAATTCTCAAGCTTATGTGTTCATTCTTGGGCTTTCCTAATAGAAGTCTCTTCCCCCTAGTGTCCTAAAAATGTGTTTGTTAGCCTGCATGTGTATAAGTATGCATGTCTTTGCCTCCTGTTCTGAATATGCAAGATTCTTATTGTACTTGATTTGTCAAAAATACTAGGTCTGTCTGGTTCAGAGAGGATTTCTAGGGAAACAATTGTGCACATCCATTTGAAAGAGCCCCTTATCGGTAATTATGCACATGAGGAAAAATTGAGAGATTGAGGGATCAACAGATTCATTGTAGCAATTGTGCACATCCATTTGAAAGAGCCCCTGATCGGTAATAATTTTTTTTTCATTTTCCTGCCATTGATGTATTGAGAAGCCTAAGCAAATGAGAATCGATACAGATTTTTCTTTTTTGGTTATCACATATGAATATTTTTATGGCATTTTGGTAGTTTGAGAATGAAGGTGTGCAATGATGGTTAGCTACTGGTATGTTAATTTGATTCTTCAATGTGGTGTTTGTTTTGATTGCATGCTTTCTATTTGAGAAAATGTTTGAAGTGTTAATTCTTCTAGATCTTGAATGTGTTGTGAGTCCTTTTTTTAATCTTGCTAATGATATGGCCTCAATCACCAAAATGCCGAAGTCGAAGAGAAATAGGCAAGGTGTGTATATGTTTTGCTATTCACTTTTTGCTAAGTTTTCTATGTATTGTATTGTAATCAAAGATTTGAAGTGAAGATGATGGTTTTGTTTGTTGACATGACAAAAACGAACGCAGTTACGCTATCGAAGACAAAGAAAAAGGGAAGGGATCATAAAGAGGGAATAGTGAACGTAATCAAAGAGGCTGCTGAAAAATACAGTTCAGTGTATGTGTTCTCTTTCGAGAACATGAGGAATTAGAAATTGAAGGAGTTTAGGGAGCAGCTCAAATCCAGTAGCAGGTTCTTCTTGGGTTCTAACAAAGTAATGTAGGTCTCTCTTGGTCGATCTACTGCTGATGAGATCAGACCCGGTCTTCATAAGCTTTCTAAGGTTGCCGACCAACTCTTCTTTTATTATTATTGTGTGAATGAGTTAGTGAATTACATTATCCTCTAGTATCTTATTTAGATTATTGAGTAATATGATAGTATAAGGTATAAAGTCTAATAGTACAACCATTAATGTATATAAAAAGGAAATAAGGAAACTATTTTACTCCTATACATATCTCTAAACTCTCTTTCAAATTGGAGTATATAAGTTGTATTCACCAAATTTATTATAAATATAGTTAATCCATGGAATCTTGAGAGACTTAGTGAATATATCTACTAATTGATCATTTGAATTAATAAAGCTAGTAGCTGGAGGTAGGACCTGGAGCGATAAAGGCATTGGATCATAAGTATGATCAAAAGCATGATAATCCAAGACCTATGTACCAAGGGATGAATAAGAGAGGCAAGCAACAAAGTTATCACTCTAAGCAACAGAGGCAGAGGCAGAGGCAGATGACTGAGTAACCTGATATGCTAAATAACCTTCACTGGCGGAAGTGGGAATAAAGACAATGGGAATAAGGCTTACCAAATGTCAATCATTGATCTCTATTTTATCAAACAAAATAATTGCAGGTTGGGAAATTAATTGTATGGTCTTTGATTCTGATCGAGGTCACTGCTGTAGATTGTTTTGAGCAAAACAAGGAAGGCTAAGCTATTGCATCATTGTTTGTTGCATGTGAAAAGTGATTAGTTACTTTTTTTTAAGTGATATTCACCATGGTAGAAATTTCAAAGTTTCATGGCTAACATTAGAGAACATCGTTATTCGTAAATATTTTTAGTGACCTATTGTTTTGCCTTAATTCTTTCTAGATAATAATGCATTCATCTTTCCTAAACCACCAATTGAGTTTCACTTGTCAATGGTGCCATACTTATCTTCATTTCATCATTTGTATATAAATTTGTTTTCAGTTGGAAGAAAAAGTTTCACGATATATAAATATCATCAGTAGGATTAATGAATGGGTGGTCATATGAATGGCATCAATTGCATTCTAGCAATTTGTTTGGTAATTACTTTGGTACATTGCTTTGTCTATTTATTCCTATTCTTGGCCGCCCTACATTATTGTAGGTGCAATTGTTCAATCTCTTTGCTCTTTGATGTGGCACAAGCACACAGGTTTTTTATTTGTTATTTTCATGCCATTAATACCATATTCTGCTCAGTTGCGGTATCTGTGGATATATCTACTTATGCATTAGTTTGATAAATTCATTTATTTGTTCACATCCTTTTTCCCCTTGATATATAAATTGCTTATTTCCCACCAATTTTCTTAAATCTAGTTATATTATATCCCTTGTGATTAGGAATAAAGTATATGTTATAGGGAAGTGCTTGTATTGTGTTTGATTAAGTTCCAAAATAGCATGACCCCTATGTATTGTCATTATTTTTTTCTAAATTTTATTATTTCTCACTTATAGCTATTGCATGGAGATGCTAGGATGTTTTTTACGAATTTGTCAAAAGAAAAAGTTGAAAGGTAGGTAACCTTGGTAAAACTAATATTTTGCAGTTTCTTTTCCTGAAGTCCTTAGCAATTTAAGGGAGTATATCAAAGTTTCTTATATTGGTAAAAAATTCATGTAGAATGATAAGAATGATTCCTTGGATTTACTATATAATATGAATATGAATCCATCTAGAAAAATATACTTTGGTTTTCCCTATTTTTCATTTGAAGAATTTATAGTATTTATTTTTCTCATTGGAATGGACGTTTCATTATCTGAGTGTCAATTGAATAACTTGAAAGAATTGTAGTGAATATTGATTTAGGACAGAACCGTTAATGTCATTTTTTGTAATAGCTAGTAAGCTGACTAGAAGTTTAGGTATGTATAATTGTGATTTGTGAGCAGATTCATCATTGATCTGTGCATGTATCCGTTCTCTGTGTCTATATCATTATCACTGTCTTAAAGTTGACATGCAATTGGTATGCTTAACTTATTTCTGAAAAAATTGCTGAAAAAATAGTTTATTAACATTTTCTAACCCAGTCATTCTAGACGTCCCATTTTCTTTCCTTTGACCCTAACTTGTTTTTTAAATGCCAATGGCAGGCTATTTAATGAATTTGAGGAATATGACTTTGCAAGAACAGAAGCATTGCAACTGAAAAGGTGTGACTTCTTCATGGGTGTAATGATGTGACTTCTTTATGAAGCCATAATTCTCTTGCATTTCAAAAGAAACTAGTTTCCTATTATATCCTTTTGGTACTCATGCATATGACTTAGTGTTCTAATTTATAAATAAAGCTCACACTTTCATGATCTGAGTGTTTCAGGTGGATCTCAAAGAGGGTCCTTTAGAGCAGTTCACACATGAGATGGAACCCTTTCTCCGGAAGCAAGGCATGCCTGCTCAGTTAAATAAAGGTACCATATGATGCATATGTAATTTGCATAGGAGGCTACCTTGGTCTGCGCATACAGTGCTATTGGCATTTTTCGGAGAATGTAGTTTTAGAAGAGTTGATTTTTAGGAATGTGAGATTTCTATGTACTAGGCCTCAGTGGTTAACAGGGAAGTGTTGTTTAGCCATTATAACTTCTAAAATATTCAAATTATTGGCATTACAGTTTTAAATGGTCTGCATGTTTTTGGCTGCTGATATTCAATTACGGTTGTTTTATTCTTTTTTTTGTTGGTTTTATGTAAATTACGACAGTTTTAACTGTCGTAATTTGCACTTTTTTTGTTGGTGTTACGTAAATTACGACAGTCAAAACTGTCGTTTTATGCACCATGAAACTGCCATTTTATACATGATAAATTGTGGCGGCCATCGTAGCGGTTAACGAGAAACCGCCGTATTATATCAAATGGTGAAGTTAATTATGTCAGTTTTGGAAACTGCCGCTAACGCAAAAAAACAGCAGTCAAAACTGCCATAATATGCAAAAAAAAAACTACTGTAATTTATCCTTTTTTTGTAGTGAAAACTTAGTATATCAAACATATACCTAGATAAGCAATATTAGTTATGTCACCTCTAACTTAATCACTTATATAATCCATAATATTTATATAAATAAATAATTATGGAGAGCCTTGTAAAAATAAACTTCACTATATACATGTACAACTTTACTAAAATTACAACATTGATCTATATATAACTGTTTACAAGTTCAAAATAATATACATATAATGTACAAACTGAAACTGAAGGATCAAAACACTAAACTACTCTTCGATGTTCTTCTGCTCCGTGCTTGGAAAGGACTTCCACCTGGATTTATATGGACACCCGGCGTGAGAATTTAAAATTCTCAATAGTAATACCAGCAGTTGTAATATCTATATTAAATATATACGTCTCATAAACATTAAATATAACTACAAATGGTAATTAAACTATTACTCAACAAATCTCGTAATTAAAGTTGAAAACAATACTTAAATTACTATTCAATATTTGAGGAACAATTGTATTTCTCACTTTTCTAATTTTCCCAGATAAACATAATCTGAACTATTTCATACAAAGGATAAGACAACAACCCAAATAGCTGCCTGAGAATGCATATATTATGCTATGATGTATGGATATGATGCAATGCGAGTTATACTAGTATAACGTCATGAATAATGTCATGGATGTCATGGATGTCATAAATATAACATTACTCCTTGTAGTAGGGAGGGAATCTATTACCTCCTTAACCCACTTTTTGAATGTCATTAATGTCATAAACATGTTTTTCCTCCTTGTAGTGGGGAGGGAATTTGTTACCTCTTTAACCCATTTTCTAAATGTCTTTAATATCATATTAAGGTTTACATATTTCCTAAACATACTAAAAATATGCATAAGAACTTCTATTCAATCATAGGTATTCATTACCTAGCTTAAACAAGCCTTACATGAGGCCCACGAATGAAGAACTATGTTTTCATAAGTTCCTAGCACGTATCCCTCTTGAAAAGTTGACTATGACAAGCCAAAATCTAACTTTTAACTTACCCATAACCGATTATGGAGTCCTAATAATCGGTTATGGACTATTTGGCATTGAATGTGAGCCTCTATTTTAAGCCAATAACCTATCATTACTATTTCATAACATGTTATGAGTTTTTCATAACCTGTTATGACTATTCCATAACTTGTTATGTGTTTCTCATAACCTGTTATGTGGTACACAAATGCACCAGAAAACAAGGCATATTGCATGCCTTCATCCATCCTTTCCATCAACTCATGGATTCTAAGTGATTTCTAGGATTCAAATCAAGTTTTCTCTATTAAACTCACTTTCTTGAAGCTTGTCCATTGAACAATCATAGTATATAATCAAAATACAATCTTAAAACCTCAATCTAGCATCAAAACTCAATCCATTTTCCATGAAAAACCCATTTTAAACCCATCAAAATACATGGAAAAGCAGGAACTAATCCATGTTCTACACAACAACTATAAACTAACCAAACTATTAACAAGCTCAAAAGGAGGAAAATCAAACATGGAAATCTCAAATAACACTAAAGTCCCATTTTTCTCTTTGGTCTAAAAAACGTGAAGCATAAGGAGAGAAAAGAAAGATGGAGTTAAGTCAAACAATCCCCCTACCTCTTTGTGAAGTTGATGCTTACGCCTTGGCCTTGCCTTTTTCCCTTCTCTTCCTCTCCTCTTCTTCTTTCTCTTTTCTCTTTTCTTCTTCTCCTCTTCTTTTGTTTTCTACCACCGTATGAGATAAAGAGAAAGAGTCATTTATTTGACTTCTTTATTAACTTAATGGATAAGCATTAAAAACTTATACCGCTTAGGAACACTTGATCTTATTAATTCAAGTTTTCTCACCTCCATAGGTATTAGAATAAATCCTATGATTTACCTAATTACCAAATTCATCATTATCTTTAATTTCCATATCTGAGTTGAGTCCATTCGGTATCAAAACACTTACTCGGTGTGCTTAAAAATACCAAATGAGCTTCGTATTATCTTCAAACTTTAACTGCAACTTCCTTAACTTACTTATAACTTATAAACAACTTGTCCCTAATTATTTCTTTTATCTAGGCAATTTTATGCTATTTTCTGAGTTATTTTAGGCTAATTTTCACATTTTGTATTCCGGCAAAGTGCCTAAACTAGCTCAGTTTGCCATAAAATTTCACAGACATGTTAAACAAGTATCAGGCTATCTCTGGAACCTTATATTAGCCTAACATGTTCTCGGAGATGTTACACACGACACTAAGTGTCATGAACAAGAATATTATTAGAAAATGAGCAAGATACATGTTAGGGTTTCGAAACTTGCTATGAAAGGGAAATAGATTTTGTGTCAATCTCACATTATGATATAGTCCTTGCAAACTCAGCCCACCAAAAGTAAAATGATTAGAAAGAAAAATTATATATATATATATAGTTGGTAAGCAAAATTAAATGGGCTAATGGGTGATTATTGCATTTTCAAGGGTTATAAGAAGTAAACTCAATGAAGGTGCCTCCTTTTTGTTGAGTCCATTTGCCATATTAAGTCATGAGAGAGAGAAAAAGTAAGTGATAGTGAGATTCTGATCTAATTCAATTTTTTTTTTAAAAAAAGGAAAGCAAGTTTTAGTAAAGGAAGGAAAACCATCTTCTATGATCCATTTTTTAGGAATTTGCTCAAGTCCATTTGTCTGCTTTGAGTTTGTGGATTCTATACTGCTTCACCTAGTCCTTAATAAAGTTTTATCTCTTCTCTTCCTACACAAAACCTCATCAAAAAACACAAAACGACAATTTATTTTTATTCTCAACTTTTATTTTTTGCAATTGGTTATAAAAGTCAAGTCTACTTACTTCACCCTCTGCAACACAACTATAATTCTAAGTGATCATAAAATCACTATTTTCCCCCCTCCTGTTTTGTCTTTGAAACTCAAAATCGCCATAGAGAACCATAAAAACAAAATCAACCATAAAAAAATAGAACAATTGATAATTTTCATATAATAGGATATGTTCTGGCTCGAGATCCGAACTAATCCCTATTTGTCCCTTTATAGGCCGTAAGTGCACAAGTCGAATAAGTAATACAGTGAAAAATAGGATATCATACCCACGAGGATAAGGCTACTTCCAATGCTAAATATCAACCAATAGCTTAAATAATTATATTCAAGAGCATAAAAATAGGAAAAAAGAAATAAACTAAAGACTAAAAAGCAATAAAGATAAAGGTTAGAGATTAGGGAAATCCCTCTTCACCCCCTATTTCAACTAATAATATGCAACTCTTTAAGCAACATTAATGAACAAGTTAAGTTAGGTTGAGAATCTACTTTAATTGAAAACCTATGTCTAGGGGTCAATCAACCATGCTTCATTTACCTAATTTACTATGTTTCCATGAGAACTAGAGCAAACTCCACTCATTAAGGTTTATCTATTCTCAAACACCTGCTATGCATGGCTAAGAGGTATATTTTTATCCTATTAGCAAAACTACCCATCTTGCCATTAGAATGAAATCGAACATGCATCTACCATACGTATGATCTAAAACCCAAAGTCCTATGTCTAAGCTCATTAGATTTCATCGAATCACCTAAAAGCTGATCAAACAAATAAGAGCATTAAGCACCATATGATAGAACAAAACCCAAATCATTTATATAAACTCAAAAGAGTACAAATCATTCAATATCCATAGGGGGATCCAAAGAATACCCTAAACACAGCTTAGCTACTCAAAGAACATGAAAATGCATTACAAAAATTCATATTCAAGATAATGGAAGAGAAGAAAGAAAAGAGAGAAGGAAGGAAGCTCATGGATTTAATCTTTGACACCTGAATCTTCCTCCATGAGGAAGATGGCCTCCAACCTTGGCTCCCAAGCCTCCTCTCAACCTTAGAATGAAGACCTAGCGTAGCTTCTCTAACCCTAAACGGCCATCCCTCTTCATCCCCTTAAAAATCTAATAAAATAGTATTTATAGGCTCAGTTTGTCGCCTCATACCACGACATTACATGTTTTGTGCCATGACATGTATGCCTCAGATGTAAGTACTGACAGTAGGTAATACGCATCAGGCCGCGACGTGACATATTCTACGTCGCGATGTGCTCAACTGGAATGCTTCCTTAGCTTTCTCCTCCAATGTTGGGCTTTGGCTTGCATCAGTTCATCTCTTTTGAGCCCATCCTACATTAGAGAAATCACTAAGTCAAATTTAAGTTGTAAATTCACTTAATCACTTAAGATATGTGCATAATTTGCTCAAGATCATATAGGAAGGTGTCCAAATTGCATTTGACAAATATAAGCCTAAAACCTTCTAAATATGCATAAATACAAGGACTAAGCAATCTATGAAGCACAAATAACTGCATTTTGTGAAGTTATTAATCCCCTTGAGGGCATCTCGGCCATCACGAGTTTCCTGGCGCCACTAACACCATGAAGCATGGCCTAAGTCAGCACCACATCACCTATGGTAGTTACACAATTAAGAGATAATCATTCCCAACAAATTCCACATAAATAAGAGTGATTATATATGCCTTAATAAGCTATAACTACCCATTGATGATAATTAAAATTAGAATTTTTCTCCTATCCTGCTTAACCTTTAAGTAGGACTCCCATATAAATACCAGACTTGATCACTCAGGTATCTCTCTGAACCCTGATACTCTCTCCTAGTGCATCACCTGACATGAATGTCAGAGTGCCTTTTGTAAGTACACTATCCCTCTGCTCTAGCACTTTGGCCACCGCACTATGAAGGAAAACACTATAACTTATTCACAAAAAAGCCTTTCAGGTCAACCTTTTTGACCAGTTTAAAACATTGACACCATTTGTGGGAAGAGATACTACAAATCCAACCACCTTCACCATGGTTACCACCAGATAGAATCACACTTCTACCACGCAGAACCAACCAACCACCTGCCACCACCATGGCTCCACCGTTACTCACAATCCACACGCTGACTAACTAGAACCCAAGCGAGATGGAGATGAGGGTTCTCTCTATATTGAGAACCCTTCTCCCAATCCTTGGTGTGTTTCGGCTACGCAGCGACTCAGATCATGCGGAGCTCCTTCAGAAGAAGTCATACCTCGGGTTTCAACTTTGCAGCGCTTAGGCATAAGAGGAAACAATGAAGGCGATCAATCCCAGCAAGAGGAGTCAATCCCCACTGGATTGTCATATAGCGAGTTGATTTCCTTGGTTCGCTTTTAGGATGAATGTATTCCTGAACTGGAGAAATCCGTCCACGGAGAAATAGAAGACAAGAACTAGGTTCCTTACAGGAATCACAATGCTAGAAAGGGACCAATGCACGATGGGGACCCTGATCTTGAAAACAATAGGATAATAGAACCTAGACGCAAACTTGGGAATTAAGAAAGAGAAGATTCCAAGGAGTCAAAGCTCGGTAGGATGAGAACCATGGTTTAACAAAATTAACCTTTTTCAGATGAATTGATGACTTATGAGATCCCTATGTGCTTTAAAATCTAACTAACATTGAAGCCTATAATGGAACCTTGGACCCCTAACAACATTTGGATGCTTATGTGTTAGTTATGATGTTCGCAAGGGAGATGATCCCCTTATATGTTATGTTTTCCCTCTTTCTCTAACGAAAGCCACCTTGAAATGGTTCATAACCTTAACTCTGAAGTCTGTGGTCAATTGGGAAGGCTTTCTCTCACGATTCCTGCTGCACTTTACCACTAATAAGGTGCAGTCAAAATCCATTAAGAAGAGTCACTCTGAGATTACATAACTCGATTCAACAAGGAGTGTTTGAATATTCGAGAATGGGATAAGAGGCTGGCCCTTCCACTACATAAGGGATAGCCTCCATTCTAGCCTATTTTTAACATCCCTCATAAGGAAGGAACCCCGAACAATGGATGAATTCAGGGTAAGGGCAAACAAGTACATTAATGTTGAAGATGTCATCCACACGAGAAAGCACGTGGACAAAAGTAAGAAGGCAAAAGCAAAGCCATCCCAAGTGCCCTCACAACCACGTAACTCCAAATCATTACCGAAAGGGAGATATCAGGACTATACCTCCCTTAACACACCTCGATCTCAAATTTACCAAGAGATGATGAACATGGAGTTCTGAGACATACCCAAACCTCTCCCACTAAGAAAGCATGCCCATAAAGACAAGTATAGACAATGCATCTTTCATAAGGGATATGAGCATACAATGGAAGACTATGCATGCCTTCAAGATACAATTGAATACTTGATCCAAGGTGGCTGTCTAGGATGCTATGTATGCCAATCTTGAAATGAAAACCAACGAGGAAACAAAAATTATTGGAAATGAAGTTACAGTCTTTGAAAAAGTCATTCTCCATACCAGAGAAGGTTTGTCCTTGGCCAAAAATGACAATCTAAGGGAAGGCACACCCCGAGGTAATGCCCAAAATCAGGACAGAGGACAACCTCAGGATCCTTCCCTTCAAAATGATGATCACCACCATACAGAAGTGACCTTCACTATCAACATAATAATGGATGGATTTGCGGGTGGCGGTGAATCTAGCAATGCAAGGAAGAAAGCTCTCTGAGCAGTTTTGAGTGTGGCAAAATATCCAAACCAGGGAGTAAAGCGCGGAAGGCCCCACCAATTTCCTTCTGTAAAGAAGATTAGGGAAACATGATCCCGGATTATTATGATCCTATGGTGATTGATAAACATAATTTTCATATATTAGTTAACCCTCATATTTAATCTCTTAGACCACTTATATGCCTAATTGATTTGTTTTGGCCACATTTTATAAGTTTGGGTTCAAATTGGGCTTAATTGTATTTTTTAGCATTATTGGGAATTTTACATTGTTACTGTATTTTGGGCATAACTTGAGTTTTAGACATAAAAAAAATTATTAATTTTACCTTGTAGGAAATCTAAGAGAAATCTCTACAACTTTGATGAAGAGCTCGAAGGCTGAATTGAATGTTTAGTGGGCCAAATTCAGCCATGAATTCAGAATAGAGATGTTGTCATTGGAACCTAAATGATATGCAAAGATTAAGTCATAATTTAGGTTGTAAGTGTCATTTTGAGTTGAAAAGGGTTCCATTTGAAAGCTAAGACACATATCTTAAAATATTATGAAGACCACTTGCAAAAATGTGACGTTTTTATAGTGTTTTCACCCTTTGAAGTTGGCTGAAGGGTTTAGAGAGCTGCTGAGAATGTCTTGGGCATAACTCTCTCATCCTAAGCATAAATTATGCAAATTAGGTATCCAATTAAAGTTAAGAGGAAGAGGATTAACCCTAAGCTGAGGGAAAACTTGGATTTTTAATTTTAAAGATAATTATTTAAGCAGTAGCAACAACTATAAAACTCAACCCTAATTTTTTCTTAGCCGCTCTTGCTTGCACTTTCTCTCTTCATCTTTCTTCTTCTCCCTTCTCTCTAGGTTTCTTTCTTTTATGTTTCTCTTCCCTCTCATCCATAGATGAGAAAGAAGAATCTTTTAATCAATCATAGGGATTGACAATCTTGATATTTAATTTTGAGATCTTGTTTTGATTGTTTTATATTTTATTGTTGATCAAGTTTCTCTTTACTTGTTAATCAAGTTTTGCTTTTACTTGATAATCAAGTTTCTCTTTACCTATTTTGATTTTGTTAAATCTAAATTGAATTGCTTAATTTAATTTAAATGTTAATGTGATAATTGCATAATTACTATATGTTAATAAGGATTAAAGAGACTAAATAATGCATCAAAGGCTTCTTGTATGTTGTTTGTTAAGCTTGGTTGAATTCTAGGTTTTAGATTAATTTAGGATTGGATAGGTGCTTAATTCATTTAATCTTGATTAATTAAATTCTAGATGCTTGTCTAGTATAGAATTCGTTGATCATCTTAAGGCTTCTTGATGCGATCTAAGTCCAATAATTTGATTAGCAATTGAAAGTTTGGTTGAATTCTAGGTTTTAAGTTAATTTAGGATTAAATAGGTACTTAATTTGTTTAACCTTGATTAATTAAATTCTAACTAGATGCTTATTTAGTAGAGAATTCATTGATCATCTTAAGGCTTCTTGATATGATCTTAAGCCAAGAACTTGGTTAGCAATTAAATGAATTCTTAGTAATCAATGATGGATAAACTCAAGAATAGTTGATTTCCTTGGATTAGTTATTTACTTAATTATGTTTACAATTTTTCATTACTTTCTATTAATTCTGCAACATTTTCTCCACTTTGTCAACTTCTTAATCTGATTGCTTAATTAGAGTGATCCAAAGACTTGGCCCGATTGTGCCTTATACTACAAGTATTTTGGTGAATCAGTTTATAAATTGATATAATTTGATAGTCTCGACAACTATCAAATTTTGGTGCCATTGTCGAAGATCATTCTAAGTTTAATCTATCATATTAGTAGTATAATTAACTACTAACCCTTATTTCCCTTGTTTTGGGTAATTTTCAACACAATTGTGATTTGATGATATTATAGGATATTGATGATTTGATGATTTTTAAGCTTCACATTGAGGACAATGTAGAATTTAAGTATGGGGGAGGAATTTACATTCTATTTACTATTAGTGTTTTAAATTCTATTTTTCTGTTTTATTATTTTTGTTTTAATTTTCCTATTTCTACTTTTAATTTTACTATTTTTGTTTTATTTTCTTCTTAAAATTTTGTTTTTCTATTTTTTAAAAAAGAAAAATATAAGAAATTGTGTTTTTCATTGCTTTCTAATGGAATTTTGAGATTTGTGAAAGTTGTAAGCATGCATCAATTGAAGTTAAAGGTTTATAACATAAGTGAATAAATTGTCTTTCATCTTGAGATTAACTAGTTTAGTAATGGATTGAACATTTGTGTCATTCTCTTCTTTCTTATGTGATTTTCACTCATGGAATTTGTTACTCTATAACTTTCTTTGATTCTATTTTAGGCTACATTTTCACATGCATACATGAAGATGATTGAGACATTTTTCTTGAATTAGCTACTTTAGACAAATAGTCAACCTTGCATATTTTCCCTTGATTAACCCCTTTCAACTTATTTGATCATTCCTTGTTTTTAGCTCATTACATGCCTTAAATGAAAAATCATATTTTTACCTAACTTTAAGGAATAGGAGAGCATTGACGTTGTTATTGGAAAAGTTCTTGTGTTACCAAGTGGCCTCAATACTCAAGAGGGGGTGAATTAAGTATGTAAAATAATTTCACAATTAACGTTTGATTATCAATTTTTGTTGAAGCTATTGATTGATTAAAGTGAATAGATAGATGAGATCGAATAAATCACTCACAAATAGAAAGTATTCAAGCAAATCTAAATATCAAACTCAACTCAAACATATAATTAAAGCACAAAGTAAAGAGATAGAGTTGAGAGAATCAAATACAAGGATTTATCTTGTTTCAGCGACCCCTTGTGACCTACGTCCAGTCCTCAAGCGAACCACTCGAGATTTTTCACTAAACTTCAAGCTTGAACGGGTGCTTGAAAACCTTTACAGATTAGAGCACTCAACAACACCTTGGGATACCTCACCTTTTACAACCATTGAGGGATACCTCACCCTCTTTACACCTTTGAAGGATACCTCACCTTCTTGTCAACAAGGGATACCTCACCCTTTTTCACTAGAGGGATACATCACCTTCTTCACAGAATAAAAAAAGTGTTTGAATGATAGAAACTCTCTCAAAGAGTAGATAATACAAATTGAAGCACTATGGGTATCAAGGAATCACACTTTGAAGCTCAAAACAGAGTATGATAGAAGATAAGAGAGAAAACTCATATTTGATGATCAAGAGACTTGTTCAGATAGTTTTCCAACTTTTCTTTGATGCCCATACACTTTCTTTTATAGCCCAAAACATTTTAGAGCCGTTGGAGGTGGTTGGGTTCATTAAATGATCTAATAGAGTCGTTGGAAATGTTTTCTGATTTTCCAGATAACTGATTAGGGAGAAGTCCTAATTGGTTAGGGGCCTTTGAAAATTAATTCCATTGTCTCTATTTCTCAAATAACCAATTAGGCAAGTTGCCTAATCGGTTAGGCCCTTTTCAAAAACCATTCCACGTGACTTTAAAAAACATTGCTAATCGATTAGGCCAAATCCTCTAATTGGTTAGGCTTATAATATAAACAGTTCACGTACCATTAAAAACACACACTAACTGATTAGGCCAATCCCCTAATCGGTTAGGCCAACACCCTAATTAGTTAGGTCTTTTAGAAATAGCCTCTGAGTTATGAAATAACTAATTAGGCAAACATCCTAATCGGTTAGGCCTTTCAAGAAATAAAGAGGCAACGTTCCAGACTTGTCAAATAATCAATTAGGGAGTTGTCATAATTGGTTTTGAGCCTTATAAAAACATGAAAAACACTCCTGAAATGGTATATAATCGGTTATGGGAAATCCATAACTGGGTATTGCACTCTGGTTTTGAAAACTGACTTTAAATGGTCATAACTACTTCGTTTCTTATCCGTTTAAAACAAATGACCACTCATTGGAAAGATTTTTGAGTCTATTTTCATATGAAACAAGTTTTAGAAAAAAACTCAAAGTATTTTGAAAGATATGATCAAAAGAGTAACCAAAGGTCAGTTTTGCAAAACACTAACTTAGCTATTTTTCATAATTTTGAACTACCACCATAACTAGCTTTTCAAAACATGTTGGTTGGGCATTTTGGCATGTGAAAACCATTTGTAAATATTTGAAAACATATTTGAGCTTAGTGTGATTCCTATTTATCTTTACACAAGATCTAAGACCTATAAGCTAATCTTGAAGAACCTTGGGACTTGATCTTTGCACAACCATCACTTCTCTTGTTTGTTATCATCAAAACCATTGCATTGCCAATGCTAATTACATCTTGAACAAGTATAGGGATATGCTAATTAGTGTGCAAAATGTTTGGTGAAAACAGAAAGAGTGGCCAATTGAAAAAAAAAAACAGAAGAAAATTTGAAATTTATTTTTTTAAAAAAAAGGAGAAAAAAAAGAAGAAAAAAAAAGAAAGGGAAAAATAATATATAAAGATAATTTGCATTACATGGATCTAGGTTAAACTTTCATGCATGTTATTTGAACTCATCCCCAATGTTTTTTTATTCTCTTTGCTATTTAACTTGTCATCTCCATATTATTCCCCTCCCTTACCTTGACTTCATTACAACTTTGTATAAAGTCCTCTTGATTTGTGTGTGCATGTGTTTTGAGTAGTGGAGAAGTAGAATGTAACACCCCAAATTTTCTAACTATTTGACAGTAATTTTGACAGTTAACAAAATTCTACTGTTTAGTGATTTATGTGTATTGTAAAATTATTTTGAGTATTCTGTGAATACATTTGATCGTTTTGTGTGATTTTCTCCGTATCAGGAAAATAATAATTTTTCGGGCCAGGGAAATTCTTACGTAATTTAATTATTACTGTTAAGTCTTAATTATTTTATGTAATCTGATTTGATATTCATGAATTTTTTAATTTTTGTGATTTTGTGGATGATTATGAAATTTTTATGTTTCTCTGATTATTTTAGTATTATCCATAGGCTGTCTGTGGGCCCATGAGGGCTGTATGTGGGTCCCAAAAAGTAAAAATTTTTCTGCAGCCAGGAAATTTTGTACTGTTTAGACGGAGATAGGGGATATTACTAAACTTGAATCTGGAAACAGTTTTTAAAATTTTCTTTTACTATGTTTTGTACTATTTTTAATTATCAGGTGACAAAAATACAGTAAAAATATTATTCGTAAGGTTATAACAGATAAAAAAATAAATATTGTATTGTGTAGTCAACATTAGTGGCTTGGATATCCACCATTGATTTAATCAACGGTGGAGATTTGGTCTTGATTTAATCAAGGGTGGAGATTTGGTCTTACAAAGTGGCTAGGACCATTTATGACCATTGGATGTAAAGTCTGAAGGAGTAATATTGACCCTTCATTTTAGAGATACATCTAATGGCTAGGATTTCAAGGAGGAAAGATCCAATGGCCTAGATTAAGTCTTCTATCTAAAGGCTAAACCTAGAATCTACACTAATCCTAACCATTGATTAACACCCCAAACTTCCTAAATATTTGACAGTAATTTTGACAGTTAATAGAATTCTACTGTTTAGTAATTTCTGTGTACTGTAAAATTATTTTAAATATTTTGTCAGTACATTTGACCGTTTTGTGTTATTTACTCCGTGTCAGGAAAATAATTTTTGAGCCGGGAAAAATCTTACGTAATTTAATTATTACTGTTAAGTCTTAATTATTTTACGTAATCTGATTTGATATTTGTGAATTTTCTAATTTTTGTGATTTTGTGTGTAATTATGAAATTTTTATATAACTCTGATTATTTTAGCGTTATCCGTGGGTCGTCTGTGGGCCCAAGGAGGTCATATATGGGCCTCAAGTGGGTCCAAAAAGGTAAAAAATTTTCTGTAGCCAGAAAAATTCGTACTGTTGAGACGGAGACTGGGGATCTTACTAAACTTGAATCTAGAAATAGTTTTAGAAATTTTCTTTTACTCTGTTTTGTATTGTATTTAATTATCGGGTGATAGAAATACAGTAAAAATATTATTCGAAGGATAATAGCAGATACAAAAATAAATATTGTACTGCGTAGTCAACATTAGTGGCTTGGATATCCACCATTGATGTAATCAACGGTAGAGACTTGATCTTGATTTAATCAACGGTTGAGATTTAGTCTTATAAAGTGGCTAGGACCATTTATAACCCTTGGATGTAAAGTTAGAAGGAGTAATCTTGACCTTTCATTTTGGAGATACATCTAATGGCTAAGATTTCAAGGAGAAAAGATCCAATGGCCTAGATTAAGTCTTCTATCTAAAACCTAAACCTAAAACCTACATTAATCCTAACCATTGATCTAATCAATGGTTAAGATTGCCTAAAATAGAGGCTATTGAAATTAGTCACATTTTGATGAAGCTTGAAGGGGGGACGGTTTTTATGATGGCTTTAGGAGCTAAAGTAAAATTTGAAGACAATAATTTGTCAACTTGGTCATTATTGATCATTCTTCATCATTCATGAATTTTCCTAAAGCAAAACTTAGCAAAAATTTCTCTCCTTCCTCTCCAAGCATAGCTACGGCCAAGACATCATACTCCACCTTCCACGACTCTTTAATTTCAAACAACCATATTTCTTGAATCTACACCTTATTCTCAGACACTTTGTAGTTTACACCAAGCTCTAAATCTTCTATCTTGAAGGACTTTTTTCCAAGAGCAAATTTTAGGGTGTTGAAGTGAAGTGTGAGGAAAACTTCATTTCTTCTCTTCTTTCTCATGTTCTAAACCATGTTTGACCCATGGTTCCTCTTATTCAAGCTTAATATACTAATTTCTTTGTGTTTGTTTTATGTTTAATAAACTTTTGTTGGTGGAGATCTTGATCAAAGTGCAAAGCAAGGAGCTTTTTGTGGTTCTTCAAGAGATAAGAGGGAGATCCATCTCACCAACCAAGTATGGTGGTGAGAGATGGTTTGTTTATTTGATGGATGGTGAATTCATCTGAGGATTCATATCCATGGTCATGTAATAATTTGTGGGTGTTTATGTGCTTTGATTATTTACCTATGCTTGGTATGATTTGCATGATTTATTTGCTTGATTATGGCATGCTTGTGATATATATGTTGAATATGCATTTGTATTTCATGATTTGATGATGGAAAGAAAAGTGATTTTTGGTTCCAAAGACCATGGTGAATTCGGCCAAACACCTCAAAATAAGTGTTCTCAAAATTAAAATTTTCATGAATGGTAAAAATGGATGTTTAGAAAAGCTAGAAAAATAAACAAATGGTTTGTTTTCAAGGAACATGAGCTCACGGTTTTGTGAAGAATTTTTAATAGTTTTGTTTGTGTAAAAACCAAGAATGGAACTTATTTGATTTAGAAGGAAAAATATAAGAATGGTTTCAATGGCCATGTCCACGGTTTTGAAGACTTGAAATGCCTTGGTTTTGTGAAAACAAAGTGATTTTCAAAGTGAAAATATCACTTGATTTAATACAAGGAATTTGGAAAGGGAGTCAGAGTGTTTTTGTCACTTGAGAAATGGAATTTTCATATGTGAATGGAAAAGAGAGGTTGAAAGTGTTTGAACCTCAATTTATTTTAAAGAGAATTGATTTTTAGAATTGATTTGAAATTATAAAGAATACGCCGGTGACTTGGGATTTTCTAACGTATAACTCATTCTTTGGGTTTTGAAGAGCGTTAGTAAATTTTAAAGTTAGAAACATTGATTTAATTCAATGAAATGATGGATTTATGGAATAAATTGCGAAAAAGATTTTCTTGAGTAAGAAAATACGGAAAATATTGTGAGAAGGCATATTATTTTGAAAAAGGTTGAAATGAAATTTTTGAAGGTTTAGAAATATTTTACAAAGTTGAAAAATGGTGAAAATGATTTAGTAACTTAAAAATGTGATTTTTAAGCTACGCGATTTGAAAAATGTTTAAATATTTTCACGCTATTTGAAAAATGTTGAAATATTTCTATACAATTTGGAAAGCATTTAAATATTTTTACGCGTTTGAGATATTGTTGAAAAATCGCTACGCGATTTTAAAATGGTGGAATATTTTTTCGTAATTGATAAAAGCATTGAAAAATCTATATGTGATTTGAAAAAGTAACAAAAATGCTGCAAAATTGTGAAAACGCTATAAAAGTGGTGCGCGACTATGAACACGCAATAATATGATTTTTGCGATTAAATATACAGCATGATTACTATTGAACCAGTGGATGGACACTGTATGAAAATGATGAATTTTGCCTATGATTGGCAATGGTGCATTTTATATGCATGAACTAGTGTATGGACACTATATATGAATTTTGCCTATGATTGACATTGGTGCATTGAACATGCATTGGAAAGGTCCGATGGACTGTATGAGGCTATTTGCCTAGGAAAGACGTACACCACTTGAGTGGGTGTGATATACGTAGTGTAAGTCACTTGCTGACCTTTGGGCCATCAGGGTGCGGGTTGCTTATGTGGGTGGTTGGTAGCTCTTCTTTCCGTAAGTTTGACCGATGCAACGCACCGATGATCTTGACCGAGACACTATTCTTAATCAAGATTTAGTAAAGACTGTCGTGTATATGTTAGATGTGCAAACACATATAAGAAATGTGGCACGTGGTATGAGGCATGTTGGTACAGACAGATCTTTCTAATTGTCGCGACTGAGATCGCGGCGAAATAGTAACTCGCGTGATTTTTAAAAATGATTAAAAATATGGAGTCGCCACCAATTTTATTTAAATTTAGGAAAAATTGGAAAACCTTTTTAGAAAATGGTCTTTGGAACCAGATCGGATTCGAGAGTCGGTTATGGATAGGGAAGGGTGGAAACTTAATCCCACTGCACCCCCATCACACCCGCCCTGAGACGGTACCTTAAGTCAGTTGTGCAAAAACTTGATAATCTCAAATTTATTTATTTTACCCTATTAAAAATACTTTGTAATTATTTTATTTTTATTTTTTATATTTTTTTAGAAAAATGAAAAGAAATAACCAAATTGTGAAAAATTAAATTTTGACTTGACAGAATGAAAATCCTGTTCCTACGTACCCTCAGGTGCAATGAGGAACTCAAAGTCACGTAGTTCTGTAAAGAATAAGTGTGAGTTGATTGATTTTAAATTAAAAAAAGATTTTTTTGAAAATAAACATTCTTGCACAGGGTTCAAGTTAGCACTAGGCTACTCAATAAACCCTTATGATCCAAATGACATTGAAGATAACATCCGTTATTCACTCATTATCATTAGTCATTGCATTTATTTAAAGATTTTTTCTTGTTTTTATTTTATATATTTTTTATATTTTTTTATATTTTTTTTTATTTTTATCCCTTTTTTTAAAAAAAAAAAATGATACAAGGATAAACATAAAATTTCTATGAGTCAAATAAATAAAACAAGATTAAATATAAGCACCGCAGATCAAATAATCCAAAACAATCTTATTTTTGCTTTTCTAACAATTTTCATATTTTTCTCAATTTCTTTTTATTTTTACTTTCCTTCAATTTTTTTTATTTTATTTTTACTTATTCAAAAGACATGACATGAAGCATTCTCTCTAATAAAAATAAATATTACTAAAAAGATAAATCTTTAAAAAAACAAACTAAAATCAAAATACCTAGTTTTTATTTAAAAAAAATATTTTACGAAAACAAACCAACCCACGTATGAGGTGGGTTGGCTGCCAAGCCCAACACCTTCTTTATACTTTTTGTTCAGCATTTTGAAATGTTACTTTGAGAAACATGAAAACAGAAAAGCTCCAGAGGATTGAGGGTGACAATACATCAACATATATTGAGAGGAACAAAGACGTTCAAACCTCTGGCGAGAGACGGTGCGGTGCAGGCGGCTGGGAGCGGAGATGGAGGATCCGAGTATGGAGCTACCAGATTTGGGTCCTTTCGGGTCTGGTTGGTTCCGATGGTGGAGGACCTGGCTCGCGGACGGTGGGTTCGCGATGGAGCAGCGGTGCCGGCGTCGTGGGGGAGGAGACGGCTGAGTATGCGCAACAGGAATGGCGGCTGGTACAGTGGGGCAAAGCTGGACCCGCGACGGCTGGTTGGTGCTGTGCAGCTCGAGTTCATCGGGTCTGTGTAGGGTCGCAGCGCGGTTTGACGGTGCTGGCGAGCTCGGGTCCGACAGCGATAGGGGTGACTCAGGTTTGGTTTCTGGCGTGACGGGATGTCCTGGTTCGCGGTGGAGCGGTTTGGCTCGATGGAGCTTGTAGCAGCAATGCGCAGGTGGAGCTCTGGGGTGTGCTGGAGTGGAGCGGCGTGGATCTGGTTGTTGCGCGGGTGCAGGTTGATGATGAAGACGTGGGTCGCGCGGAGCTCCGGTGTCGCTGGTGCGGAGCGGCTGGTGGCTGGTCAGGATTTAGTTGGGCGGCCGGCGTTCTGGTCGTATGGCAGAGGCTATGGGATGGTTGTGAGTGTAGAGGTGAAAAAAAAAAAAAAATGGTGCGAAACAAGGGGGCGTGCGTGATGTAGCTTGATTGATGAGGCTTTGGGTTCTTTCGTTATAATGGTGATGAGGTGAAGTGGGTAGTGGTTATAATGGTTTTGATGGTGGTTTAAAGATGGTGTGGGTGGCTTTAAGAAAATAGTGGTGGTGGAGGAAGCTGTGAATGGTGGTGTGAAGAAGATGGGTGGTGGTTAATGGAGGTTATGGCTTGGTGGAAATAATTGATGGTGAAGGTGGATTGAAGGTAGAGGAAAATGGTGAATACGTCAGAAGAAGCCAACCCAAAAAAAAAGGTCCCCCTCCTCTTTTAAATCCCCTCTGTGCAGCAACGTGCCTGGGACTGAAGAGTTACGTGTGTGCAGTGAGTGTAACGTGTGTGCAAAATGAAACGTGAATGAGTGAAAATGAGTATGTGTTATGCAGAGTGTTGCGTGGGTGAGGAGTGAAAAAAGTGAATGAGTGAAAGTGAGTGTGTGACAAGCAAGCTATAAAATATTTTATTTTTATGTTTTATTTTTTTTTTTCAAAATAAAATAGACAAAGTGAGAAAAAAAAAAAATAAATAAATAAATAAATAAATGAGCTAAAATATGATTAAGTTATTTGGTCAAGAAAAAAAAACAAATACTAATTTTTTATTTTTGTTTGACCCGGGCAAAAATGGGTGTTCACAGTTGCCCCTCTTTGCTTGTTTCTTATGAGATAATAAGAAAAATTGTAATTTTTCATATTATCAACATAAGAAGCAAGTGAAGATATGAACTCAAATTTTGCTCAGAAATGCAAAAGATGACAAATGCAAAACAAGGCAAGAAATTGAAATGCATGGAGTCGATGCGCTCAACAGGAAATTAAAAATGAACAGAGCCGATGCGCTCAACAGAAAATTAAAATGCATAGAGCTGATGCGCTCAACAGAAAATAAAATGCATGGAGCAGATGCGCTCAACAGGGAATTAAAGTGCAAGGAGCCGATGCGCTCAACAGAAAATTAAAATGCAAGGAGCCGATGCGCTCAACAGAAATTAAAAATGCATGGAGCCGATGCGCTCAACAGGAAATTAAAAATGAATAGAGCCGATGCGCTCAACAGAAAATAAAATGCATCAAGCCGATGCGCTCAACAGGGAATTAAAGTGCAAGGAGCTGATGCACTCAATAGAAAATTAAAATGCAAGGAGCCGATACGCTCAACAGAAATTAAAAATGCATGGAGCCGATGCGCTCAACAGAAATTAAAATGCAATGAGCCGATGTGCTCAACAAAAAACTTAAAATGCATGGAGCCGATGCGCTCAACAAAAATGAAAATGCAATGAGCCGATGCGCTCAACAGAAAATTAAAATGCATGGAGCCGATGCGCTCAACAGAAAATGGACTTAAAAATCTTTCTTTCTCTTTTTCTCTCTTTTCTTTTTTCTTTTTTTTTTTTTTTTTTTTTTTTTTTTTTTTTCTTTTTCTTTTTCTTTTTCTTTTTCTTTTTCTTTTTTTCTTTTTCCTTTTCTTTTCCTTTTCTTTTTTCTTTTTCTTTTTGTTATTTTATTTATTAAAAGTCCCTTGAACCAACAACGATCTTGGAAAGCTTTGACCAATCAAACCCTTTGTCCACATGCTTTTCTTCATCAAACCCTTCGGTTGGCTTGGAATCCTCTTGACTTCCTTTATCCCTTCTTCCTTTCTTTTTTCATTTTTCTGACCACCTTGTTCTCCTTGGCAACACATCACAACCTGTATCTTGAATTACTGAGATCCTTTAATCTAAATTAATCATTGAAGGATTGCTGCACAATTGTCAGATCAAATTGTCGACCTTAAGTTTATTTTATTTGAGACATAAATTAATGAGTAAACATGCATTCATGAATGGAAAGAAATTTGTTGAATGAACAAACTTCCTTTTATTATTTTGGTAATGTAATCGTACATGAACTTTTGACAAGACACATACTTGAAAGACAAAAGAAAGATTGCAAGAAAAATAAAAACTTTGCCCCAGTATTGGTTCCTTGTTCCTCATTCAATTGATTCACTGTAAATGCTTGACAACTCAACCGCTGCCTCTGCTGATACCTCCTTCAACATGAATCCTCTTTAATTCCTCAAAAATTTTACCCCAGTATGGCCAATTCAATGCGAACAACTTGCCCTGTGTAACTGATTGGACGCACATCAAAAATTGCCCCAGTTTGGTGTATCCCTCGAAGAGTTTCAGGCCCACTTTCTTTGAGATTTTGCCTATTTATTTGTCCTAACCTTTGCTTAGACTGCTTTTTCAGGTTTTCAGCCTAACAAACTTTTTCTTTTTTCGTTTTTCAATTGCTCTAACTTTTGCCTAGGTTGCCCTTTCGGGTTTTCGACCTAACGAGCTTTTTCCTCTTTTTTTTTGTAGGCATAGAATTTCTTGACAACATCAGTATTCACGGGCCTTGGCAGTTCTTCTCCATCCATATTTTGTAAAATTAACGCTCCTCCTGAAAATGCCTGCTTGACTATGTACGGGCCTTCATAATTCGGAGCCCATTTTCCTCTGGCATCCTCTTAGTTAGGGAGAATCTTTTTCAAAACCAAATCCCCTGAACAAAATTTCCTGGGACGAACTTTCTTGTTGAAGGCTTTAGCCATTCTGCTTTGATACAATTGCCCATGACACATAGCTGTCAATCTCTTCTCTTCTATCATATTCAATTGTTCATACCGAGTCTTCACCCATTCAGATTCCTCTAACTCTACTTCCATTAGAACCCTTAGAGAAGGGATCTCAATTTCTATTGGAGAGACAACCTCCATCCCATACACCAAAGAGAAAGGCGTTGCCCCAGTGCTTGATCGTATATTAGTACGATATGCATGCAGAGCATAGGGTAACATTTCATGCCAGTCTTTGTAGTTCACCACAATCTTAGCAACAATTTTCTTGACATTCTTATTTGCTGCTTCAACTGCACCGTTCATCTGAGGCCTATAGGGAGTTGAATTATGATGCTTAATTTTGAAATTTTTACAGAACTTTTTAATCTCAGCACCATTGAGATTGGTACCATTATCTGTGATTATCCTTTCTGGAATTCCATATCTGCAGACAATATCCCTTTTGAGGAATCTCAAAAATACTTTTTGAGTGATGCTGGCATAAGAAGAAGCTTCTACCCACTTGGTGAAATAGTCAATCGCCACTAAGATGAAGCGATGACCATTGGAAGCTTTGGGATTAATGGGCCCGATGACGTCTATTCCCCACATTGAGAAAGGCCATGGAGATACCAAGTTATGCAAAGGGAAAGGAGGTGTGTTGACTCGATCTGCATACATCTGGCATTTTTGACACTTCCGTACATAATCTATGCAGTCTGTTTCCATTGTGGACCAATAATAACCACTCTTTAGAATTTTTCGAGCCATCATATGACCATTAGCATGAGTTCCACAAATTCCTTCATGAACCTCAGTCATGATTATACGAGCTTCACAAGCATCCACGCATCTAAGTAAAGTACCATCATGACTCCTTTTGTACAAAACCTCTCCATTCAAGAAAAAGGTCATCGCCAATCGGCGGATAGTCTTCTTATTCACCTCACTTACCCTCGTTGGGTATTCTCTATGCTGAATATACCGCTTGATATCATAATACCAAGGTTTACCATCTGGCTTGCCTTCCACATTAGAACAATACGCAGGCTCACTGTGCGTCTTCACTTGGATGGGTTGGACATTATTATGAATATCCAACTTGGTCATTACAGCTAAAGTGGCCAAGGCATCTGCAAACTGATTCTGGTCTCGGGTCAAATGGGAGAAGGTCACCTCCTCAAACTTCTCAACTAATTGGATCAAATACTTTTGATAAGGTACCAACTTCGGATCCTTGGTTTGCCATTCACCATTCACCTGATAAATGATGAGTGTTGAGTCTCCAAATACTTTTAACTGCTTGATCTCCAAGTCAGTTGCAACTTGTAAACCATTAGCACATGCCTCATACTCCGCAACATTATTGGTGCACTCAAAATCTAACTTGATAGCGACTAGGTATTGTTTTCCAATTGGTGAAACAACCACGGCTCCTATGCCACTGCCATGCATGTTAACCGCTCCATCAAAATACATCTTCCAGCCAGGTTCTTCTTCTTCTTCTTCTTCTTCTCCTTCTTCTGCCATCAGTATTTCTCCATCAGGAAATTCAGATGTCACTAGTTGCCCACCCTCAAGAGGGTTTTCAGCTAAATGATCAGCAATCGCACTTCCTTTGATGGATTTCCGAGTCATGTTCTTGATATCGAATTCTGATAGCATCACATGCCACTTTGAAACCCTTAATGAAACATGAGGACTTTCAAATATGTACTTCAGAGGGTCTATTCGGGAGATCAACCACGTGGTGTAATAGAGCATGTACTGTCATAGCCGCTTTGAAGTCCATACCAGCGCACAACAAGTCTTCTCAATAGCCATGTAACGAGCTTCACAGTTATTGAACTTCTTACTCAGATAGTAAATTGCTTGCTCCTTTTTTTCTGATTCATCATGTTGTCCCAACATTGCCCCCATCGAAGCTGGCAATACAGTTAGGTACAAAATTAAAGGACGACCCGGCGTAGGGGGTACCCAAACAGGAGGATTCATTAAATAAGCCTTTATCTTGTCAAAAGCTTCCTGACATTCTTCATCCCATTTCCCTGGTTGATGCTTCTTCAGCAACTTGAATATAGGCTCACAGGTGCTGGTCAAGTTAGCAATGAATCTAGCAATGTAATTGAGTCTCCCGAGAAAACTTCGCACTTCATGCTCTGTCTTAGGGGCAGACATCTCTTGTATTGCTTTTGCTTTATCTGGATCCACCCTTATTCCTTCTCTGCTAACAATGAACCCGAGTAATTTCCCAGTAGATGCTCCGAAAACACATTTAGCAGGATTCAACCTCACCTTGTACTTAGGAGTCT
Organism: Ormosia emarginata; assembly: GCA_029884605.1. Lineage (NCBI taxonomy): Eukaryota > Viridiplantae > Streptophyta > Magnoliopsida > Fabales > Fabaceae > Ormosia > Ormosia emarginata. Next base: position 7,166,407 of record JAQQTP010000040.1, read on the forward strand.
TTCAAACAGCTTACGCAAAACCGCCACATGACTTTCTCCTTCTTTAGACTTGGCTACTATATCATCCATGTACACTTCAATCTCCTTGTGCATCATGTCATGAAACAGTGCCACCATAGCACGTTGGTAAGTAGCCCCAGCATTCCTTAATCCAAACGGCATTACCGTGTAGCAAAACGTTCCCCAAGGAGTAATGAAAGTGGTCTTTTCTTTGTCATTAACATCCATCAGAATTTGATTGTACCCAGAGTATCCGTCCATGAATGAGAAACTGTGATTTTTAGCAGTGTTATCAATAAGAACATCAATGTGAGGGAGTGAGAAATCATCTTTCGGGCTGGCCTTATTTAGATCTCTATAGTCCACACACATTCTGACTTTTCCATCCTTCTTAGGTACTGGCACGATATTGGCTACCCACTCTGGGTGTCTTGACACTTCCACAAATCCTGCTTCCAACTGCTTAGTCACCTCTTCCTTGATCTTCAGAGACATATCAGGATGCATCCTCCTCAACTTCTGTTTCTTTGCCTCAATATTCGGGTATAGTGGTATTTTGTGCGATGCTATCTCTGGGTCTAACCCAGGCATATCCCGATAAGACCAAGCAAAAACATCCATATACTCTTTGAATAGTATGATCATCTCTTCAAACTCCGGGTTTGCCACTACTTTCAATTCTTTTTTCTCTTCCTCTGTCCCCATGTTGACCACCTCTGCTTCCTTACCATTCAAGACAAATCCCTTCTCTGAGTACTCCAGTAATTTTGCAAAATTTTCAACAACTTCTTCCTCTTCTCCAGATTCAGGGTCTTCTTTATCAAACATCGTAAGAGAATCAATTAATGAGTTTTCGAGGTCCCTTTCATAAGGCGAACTTTCAACGAAACTCATATCCCTAGAAAGCAATTTGGTGTGGAGTTGGAAAAGCAGAATAAAGTAGGAATGACAAAGGAAGAACAAGATATGGTACAAAAATGTAAAAAGAAAATTGCAAAAGGATAAGTCAGAAAGTGTAACGAAGAGAAATGCTGAATATTCATGCAAGTTCATTCAATCAATGTCTCAAATAATATAAACCATAAGCTCAAAATAACTTCAACATTTGCTCAACACAATATGACTAGACAATTACTTTGAAACAATCACATCAATAATTGGTTCAGATTGCCAGTTCTTCAGCGGCTCCTCATCGGCAAAAGGACAGATTGCCTTGTGCTCTTTTGGGTCCTCTTCATGCAAAGCATTAATAGTGAGGCAGTATCGAGGGTGAATGACCTTGTCAGGCATAATCACCTCGGCCGGTGCTGGGAATGTTTCCCTTAGGTGGGGAATATGCTTCATTTTGCCCTTGCCATTCTTTTTTTCAAGAGTCATGCTCCTCATATGCTCCTCCAGAGATGCTTCGTACCCTATCCCAAACTTGTCTGACTTTCCTGGGAGTGACACTGGTGACCGAGTACCTTGCAGCTTCGAGCCCAAACCCTTTCCTTCCTGGTATCCACTACTAGTCATGATCAGGGCAACCACCTGATTCACACTTGGTGTGAGAGATTCATCTTTACCGAGTCCAGTTTCAACTACTTCGAAACCGCCCTGAGTTCTCCTCTTCCTTTTCTGCACTCTCCACATATGGCACAGAAACTGGTTTCGATAGCATAATCTCTTCCTCTCCATGTATGGTGATGACCGACTCATTCTCAATATATTTAACACTTTGATGCAGGGTGGAAGGAATGGCACAAGCGGCATGGATCCACGGTCTCCCTAATAGCATGGTGTAGCCAGGCTCAATATCCATGACTTGGAACAACACTTGAAAATTGCTTAGACCAATCTCTAGTGGCAACACTATCTCTCCCATAATGCCTCTCCTATTTCCATCAAAAGCTCGTACCACCATTTCTCGTGGCGACAATTCGTCCTCACTTATTGATAATGAGGTTAGAGTCGACCTAGGAATGATATTCAATGCAGACCCCCCGTCAATCAAAACCTTTGCAACTATGTACCCTTTGCATTTGAGGGTTATGTGTAAGGCTCGCAGGTTCTTCTCAGATTGAGAAATGATCTCTTCATCAGTGAATGTGATCATGTTAATGTGTTTCACAGGGTCCACCATGTTAACCACACTTTCGGGAGTAACATTGGGCTTCACATAGGCTTCATTCAGAATTTTTAACAACGCTTTCCGATGCATCTCTGATGTCAAGATGAGTGACAAAAGAGATATCCTAGCCGGAGTCTTTTTTAACTGTTCCATCACATCATATTCGCTCTGCTTCATTATCTTTAGGAACTCCTCTTCAGCTTCCTTCTCCCTCTCATCTTCTTTTGACATTTCCTCCCTGCTCCCTTCCTTAACAATTTTCCCCTTTTCTAACTCTCCTGGGCCATAGCATCGCCCACTCATGGTAATTCCCCCTACCTTGACTATGTTAGTCACCAACTCCTCATCCTTGTGTACTTTAGCAATTCGAGCCTTCGAAGTCTCTTCCCCAACTCCTTTTGTCTCTATCTCGGTTTCATAATTCCATGGCACTGAATGAGTGTCATTATAAACAAATGGCAGTGGCTTCTTGATTGTTACCACTACTTTCTCTGAAGTCGAGACTTGGTTGAGAGGTGGCACCTTAAGCACAAAGCGTTCGATCACATTAACCTCTTCGGAGGAGGCTAACCCTTGTCTCGCATGTATTACTCCCAAAGTAAGCAACCCTTGGACTCGAACCTTGAAGTCCCAACAATTCTCAATATCATGTCCCATTCCCCCACAATGATAAGCACAATTTAATTCTTCATCATATTTTTCCTCTTCTTTCATCATAGCGGCTGGTGCAGTGATACTGTAGCCAGCCTTCTTCAACCCTTCGAAAATTCTTGCCATCGGCGTACGCAAACTCATGACCTTTCTTATGCATGATCCTTCCACCTCCAAAGCATTCACGACATTTCTTCCATTATGATTAGGAATTGGGTTGTTAACGATACTGGGTCCAACCTCTTCCTGGATATCAAGCTTCCCATAGGCAATTAATTTTCTTACTGCGGTCTTAAAAGACTCGCAGTCTTCAATTGAATGCCTTGGGATATCCAAGTGATACTTGCAGGTTGAGTTCGGGTTGTACCATGATGGAAATGGTGGTTCTAATGGGCGCACAGGAATTCCTGAAATAAGATGAGCATCGAACAACCTTTGGAATAGGTCTGCATTTGGAATAGATAACCTTGGAAAAGGGGGAAGGTTTTGAGGACGAAAGCGGCTTTGGTTTTGGAGGTTCAGGCGAGGTTGTGAGTGGTTTGGGTAATTCTGCGGAGGTGCAGGTGGGTATCGGGCATAGGTTGGGCAAGTTGGTGTATATGGCAGTGGCGAGGGAATGTTGTTAACTTGGAATTGTGGTGTTGGGGTGAAGTTTGTGGCCGGTATAATTTGGTGGGGTGGATAATGAGGCAGTGGTAGTGTTTGGTATGAAAAACGAGGGTTGGGGTTGTATGATGGCTGATGACTCGGGCTATATCGTGGTCTGAAATTCTGTTGAGGTTGGATATAATTCACCTCAGGTTCTTTTTTCTTTGGCTGGAATCCTTTCTTGAAAGTAGTATTCTCTGTGCTACTCATTGGCAACTTCTCAGTTTTGGCCAATATTTCAATTCTTTCTCCAGAAGTTATTAAATCTGCAAAATCCTTATAGGCTGCCCCAACCATCGCCCCAATAAAAGGGTTTCCTAGGGTCCCCAAGAAATACAAGCACATCTCAGACAATGTTAATGGGGGCTGGACCTGAGCCGCCAATGCTCTCCACCTCTGCGCGTATTGCTTGAATGGTTCTTCATTACCTTTCTGCATTGAACTCAAATGTTCTCAGGTTGGGGCTGCGTCCAAGTTGAATTTGTACTGGTTTATAAATAGGTTAGCTAATTCCGTCCAACGTGAGATCCTTGAGCGATCTAACTAAAGATACCACTCTAGGGCGGGACCTGTAAGACTCTCATGGAAGAAACCGATGAGGAACTTATCATCCTTGGACCAAACAGCCATCTTAGTCCCATAGCTGATCAAATGGAAATGAGGGTTGCCGCTCCCGTCATACTTCATAAAATCGGGAATCTTGAAGTCTTTGGGGATTACTACATCTGTGGTAGGACACAGCTCCTCTATCCTCAAGGGTCCATAAGCATTGGGGCCCTTTATCGCCTTAATCTGTTCCTCCATTTTCTCCATCCAATCTTCTTTCATCTTATCTTTCTCAGTTACGACGTGACTATTCCCAGAATAAGGCAATGTCACTTGCCTCGGAATAGACACATGAGGTGGTTCCCAGGTAGGGCCTGCATAACCAGGGACTTCATTATGAGCGCCTTCCAAAGCGCGATACCCCTCCCCAATGGGCATGACTATTGATGTTGTTTGAGGTGGTTGCTCATGGATTCCTGCAGCAATGACTGAGGTTACGGCCGCGTAGATTGGAGCAGTTACTGATGGCACATTTGCATACATTTCGACCCAATTTGCATTCCTATTTCCACTGATTAAGTGGAGAGACTCCCTTATATCTTGCAATATCGCTTCCAACCTAGCTTGGTTCTCTGACACCTCGTTTATCCTCCCTGTCACTTCGTCGACCTCCCTACTCAAGTTTCTTCCTGTCTCGGAATTATCAGCAGCCATTCTGGTCCGAGATCTGGTATTGTGAACTCGGGTTAGATTGGTCTCTTTTTTCCTAGGCCGCGCAATGATTCCTGAACCAAATTAATTTATTAAAGCAAAAACACATTAAATAAAGAAAAAAAAACAGTTAACACTATTGTGAGGATGCTTGGCGATTGTGGAAAGATTCGCATGGTCATTCAATAGCAAGGCAGGATCCTTGATTTAGCATTAGCGGGTTCACTAATGGTGCCCTCTTCCAGCAATGCAATCATTCTTTCACCAAATACCAAGATTCCCGTATTTTCGCTAAAGGACAAATTGTCTCAGGGCGAAAATATGGTTGGCAACCTATTCAAGGGGGAATTTACCCCTCAATGAATAGTGCCTAAATGAAAAACAGTGACATCAACATTCAAAGCAAAACACTGCAACTAGTAATTCATTTCATTCCAAAATTAATCAAAACAAGGTCTTAGTCTCCTCAAAGTGTAACATAAACTACATTACATCAACAATTTTGTTTGTTTCTTCCTAAGACCTTTAGCAAGACCTCGACAATATTTCATAAACTCGGCTATCTTCTGTGGTAGCTTTAGCAACAGATTCATGCGAATCTGAAAGTCTGCTTCATCAAAATGACTAGCCAGTTGCGTAGTGTAATACTGCAAGCTGTCAGACATGTCCTCATAATTCTTCATCCAATATTCCTTTTGAGCCCTTTCATTTTGAGCTGCCCATTGCCACGCGCTTTCACTTTCTTCTTTTTGCAGTCGTTGCCTCTGAGCTTCGAGTCTCCATTGCTCCTTTTCTTGCTCTAGCTCTTGAGCTTTCAACTCCAAATGCCTTGCTCTCTTGTTTACTTCCTTGAGTGAATTATAATATTCTGTTGCCAAAACCTGTCTTTGATCGGAGCGTCGTTTCACTTCAACCAGAGCTTCTTGTAAAGATTGCATCCTTTGGTCTTGTGCTCTAGTATTTGCTTCCAATTCTTCTTTCTCTTGCAGAATCTTCTCTATCAATTCTTCTTGAGCACTTACCTTCACTCGTAGCTCTTGGACTTCTAAAGTGGTCTTATTTGATTCCACCTCTTTTCCTCTTCTTGCCCTTTTTACTCGAATCGGGGCTTCAGCAGCATCAACTTGTGCATCCTTTAAGTCTTCAATCTTGTCGGCTAACTTCTGGCGCCGACTTGTGTGAATAACGACTTTTAACTTAGTGGCTTCCTTCCCTTGTTCCAAAAACTGCATCTGTGCTTTCATCCTCTCTATCTGGGTGGTCATTTGAGATATAATCTGGGAGTGATTTTCATCACTTGACACCGCCTGAGGGGTACTATTTTGTGCCTTCCTTGTTACTCTCCATTGCAGGTATTCGGGAGTAGGAATTACCACTTGTTTTCCCAATTCTTTCGCCCCTGCCCTATGAATATTCTTCCAAGCTTCCCTGACCTCCTTTTCCTGCTTGGTAGTGCTTCCATCTTTCGCATATAAAAAGCTGAATCCTCTAAGTTGTGCTCCGTCAGGCACGTGCTGAGTCCATTGGAGCTGCCTAAGCACAAGGACCGGTGAAAATGATACACAACCTCTCACACCCATTAAAGGAACGTTAGGAAAGTCGTCACAGCTGAGCACTATCTCTTCCCCATGATACCAAGAGCAAACCCATTTGAAAGAGTCTGATCTCATCTTCATGAACTCGTTTTTCCATTCGTGGGCTTTCTGCTGCTTCACTGGAATGCAACCAAAATTCCTTAACGGATCAGGTAAAAGGCCCAGACGATTGTGTACATCCATGTGCGTCATGATCCAAACATACAACATATGTGTGCAGCATCGGATCATACCCCCTCCTTTTTTGTGGTAAATCTCCATGGTCAAGAAAGTATCAGCAAGAATAGCAGGGATTGAATTTGACCTATGATTCTCAAACTTGCAGAAAGCATCCATTGCCGCTTGGTCCACCACGTCTGAGGTGAATGGGAATAACACCAATCCAAAGATGGTTAGTGCCAAAGTTTTGTTAAAGAGATCCCACCTTCCCTGCTGCGCTAGTAACTCAAGATGTGCTTCTAGGTAACTCTTCTTCAATCCTCGTGTTCCTCCTCTCTTTTCCATGCCTAACTGACTTGCCTGAACCCCTATGAGTTCTGCTATTTTTCCTTCTGACACATAATGTCCTCCATAGAGATAAACATTAGGGTACTTGCTCATTGGGAGTCTCAACATGATGGCATACTCTTCTATGGTCGGTGCAATATCCAAGTCGGGCAGCTCAAAACATTTCAGAGAACAATTCCAAAACTGGGCAAGGCCACTCAAAACAGGTTCTTCAATAGGAATGCGCAACAAATCTAGGATCTGCCCATAATTGCTTGAAAACTCTGATCGAGCCTTAGGGGTCATGTGTTGAGTAATGTTCTTCACACGCCTCAGATCACTGCCATTTACTGTAATCTTCATATTCCTCTTGAGATCAACGGCATTGTTGGTGCTTTTTCTTTGGCCTATCTCTTCCATTTCTTGCTATTGAATGAGCACTAATCTTTCCACTTTACTAACTAAACTCACCCTACAAAAAGAGTAAAAGAAAAATGTAAGCAAACCAACAAAAATGAAGAATGCATCCTAAGGGTGCCCCTCATCGAGGTAACTCTAAAATGTATCCTAACATTCTACATGGAGAAATCCTTATAGGGTCGTAAACCCAAAGGATTATGCATGATTTGCTGATACATGCCCTCCTTATTTTTTTTATGCAAGAAAATGACATGGAGCTGTAACATGATGCATTTATTTTTTTGGGAATGTCATGCAAATGCAAGGTAATGCATGTCCTTTTTTATTTTTCTTTTGTTTGAGAAATGCTATGAATGTCATGCAAATGCAAAATGATGCATATCTTTTCTTTATTTCTCTTTTGTTTGAAAAATGCTATGAATGTCATGCAGATGATATGAAAATGCAAGATGGAACATTCCCTTTTTTATGATTTTTTTTAAACAAAGAATGAATGATATGAGAAATGAACAGATGAAGAAACGCACGCTCCCTTTGTGTCCTAATCAGGTGAAACTTAAAGATTAGATAAAGTCACAACTCTAATTTTGACAGCCACTATATTCCATCTATCAGTGCAAGGTTTTTAGGACAGGTCTAGACCTCTAAAAGTCACGGTCCCCAGATTGCCCCTATCTCGAAAGACAAGGATCCAATTCATGAATTAATCACAAGTAGGGATAAACCCTCTCAATATGATTAGTCTATGATATTGGTAACAATCTGAGTGGTGTCGCAACCAATGTCAAGTGAGCATGAAGCCCCTCAATAACAAAAGTCGAGACCACTCCTATTCTTCGGGTTCGCACAGAAATGGGTATAGAGCCCAAAAAAGTGTGTGAGGTAAGTGATAGTGATGTGTGTGTGGGAGCATACAAACCTGCACAAAAATTTTAAAAGACTAAAAATACCCCCAACCTGCAAAACATATATACAACAGCCAGCCAACAATCATCTATCCTAGGGTTTCAAACAATTAATCACAAAATATATACAAGTAAAAAATATATACAGAATAATGATATCAGATATTTACAAAATAAAATAAAATCTATTTACAAACAAATAAGAAAGCAAAAACAAGGACAAAAAGGGTAAAATAAATAAATAGAGATTATTAACAATTTTCACAACTAAAAATAACAAGCTTGACTCTCTAAGTGTCCCCAGTGGAGTCGCCATCTGTCGCGACCGAGATCGCGGCGAAATAGCAGCTCGCGTGATTTTTAAAAATGATTAAAAATATGGAGTCGCCACCAATTTTATTTAAATTTAGAAAAAATTAGAAAACCTTTTTAGAAAATGGTCTTTGGAACCAGATCGGATTCGGGAGTCGGTTATGGATAGGGAAGGGTGGAAACTTAATCCCACTGCACCCCCATCACACCCGCCCTGAGACGGTACCTTAAGTCAGTTGTGCAAAAACTTGATAATCTCAAATTTATTTATTTTACCCCTATTAAAAATACTTTGTAATTATTTTATTTTTATTTTTTATATTTTTTTAGAAAAATGAAAAGAAATAACCAAATTGTGAAAAATTAAATTTTGACTTGACAGAATGAAAATCTTGTTCCTACGTACCCTCAGGTGCAATGAGGAACTCAAAGTCACGTAGTTCTGTAAAGAATAAGTGTGAGTTGATTGATTTTAAATTAAAAAAAGATTTTTTGAAAATAAACATTCTTGCACAGGGTTCAAGTTAGCACTAGGCTACTCAATAAACCCTTATGATCCAACCGACATTGAAGATAACATCTGTTATTCACTCATTATCATTAGTCATTACATTTATTTAAATTTTTTTTCTTGTTTTTATTTTATATTTTTTTATATTTTTTATATTTTTTATTTTTATCCTCTTTTTTTTTTAAAAAAAAATGATACAAGGATAAACATAAAATTTCTATGAGTCAAATAAATAAAACAAGATTAAATATAAGCACCACATATCAAATAATCCAAAACAATTTTATTTTTACTTTTCTAACAATTTTCATATTTTTCTCAATTTCTTTTTATTTTTGCTTTCCTTCATTTTTTATTTTTATTTTTACTTATTCAAAAGACATGACATGAAGCATTCTCTGTAATAAAAATAAATATTACTAAAAGATGAATTTTAAAAAAAAACAAACTAAAATCAAAATACCTAGTTTTTATTTAAAATAAATAAATAAATAAATTTACGAAAACAAACCAACCCACGTATGAGGTGGGTTGGCTGCCAAGCCCAACACCTACTTTATACTTTTTGTTTAGCATTTTGAAATGTTACTTTGAGAAACATGAAAACAGAAAAGCTCCAGAGGATTGAGGGTGACAATACATCAACATATATTGAGAGGAACAAAGACGTTCAAACCTCTGGCGAGAGACGGTACCGTGCAGGCGGCTGGGAGTGGAGATGGAGGATCCGAGTATGGAGCTACCGGATCTGGGTCCTTTCGGGTCTGGTTGGTTCCGATGGTGGAAGACCTGGCTCGCGGACGGTGGGTTCACGATGGAGCAGCGGTGCCGGCGTCGTGGGGGAGGAGACGACTGAGTATGCGCAACAGGAACGGCGGCTGGTACAATGGGGCAAATCTGGACCCGCGACAGCTGGTCGGTGCTGTGCAGCTCGAGTTTGTCGGGTCTGTGCAGGGTTGTAGCGTGGTTTGACGGTGCTGGCGAGCTCGGGTCTGACGGCGACAGGGGTGACTCAGGTTTGGTTTCTGGCGTGACGGGTTGTCCTGGTTTGCGGTGGATCGGTTTGGCTCGATGGAGCTTGTAGCAGCAACGCGCAGGTGGAGCTCTGGGGTGTGCTGGAGTGGAGCGGCGTGGATCTGGTTGTTGCGCGAGTGCGGGTTGATGATGAAGACGTGGGTCGCGCGGAGCTCCGGTGTCGCTAGTGCGGAGCGGCTGGTGGCTGGTGGGGATTTAGTTGGGCGGCCGGCGTTCTGGTCGTATGGCAGAGGCTATGGGATGGTTGTGAGTGTAGAGGAGAAAAGAGAAAAAAATGGTGCGAAAGGGGGGCGTGCGTGATGTAGCTTGATTGATGAGGCTTTGGGTTGTTGTTATAATGGTGATGAGGTGAAGTGGGTAGTGGTTATAATGGTTTTGATGGTGGTTTAAAGATGGTGTGGGTGGCTTTAAGAAAATAGTGGTGGTGGAGGAAATTTGTGAATGGTGGTGTGAAGAAGATGGGTGGTGGTTAATGGAGGTTATGGCTTGGTGGAAATAATTGATGGTGAAGGTGGATTGAAGGTAGAGGAAAATGGTGAATACGTCAGAAGAAGCCAGCCCAAAAAAAAAAGGTCCCTCTCCTCTTTTAAATCCCCTCTGTGCAGCAACGTGCATGGGACTGAAGAGTTACGTGTGTGCAGTGAGTGTAACGTGTGTGCAAAGTGAAACGTGAATGAGTGAAAATGAGTGTGTGTTGTGCAGAGTGTTGCATGGGTGAGGAGTGAAAAAGTGAATGAGTGAAAGTGAGTGTGTTACAAGCAAGCTATAAAATATTTTATTTTTATGTTTTATTTTTTTTTCAAAATAAAATAGACAAAGTGAGAAAAGAAATAAATAAATAAATAAATAAATGACACTAGTTGCAAAATTGGGTGCTACATTAGTTGCTATTAGAGCCCAAGTTAGAGTCTTTTGGGTTTGTGGTTAGGTCTGTCTTGTTTGTGTTGTGTGATTCTCTGTGATTGTTTTCTGGAAAGAAACAATATTGTTCGAAGATTGACCTTGCTTTCTTTGTGTTGTCCAGTTTGAGTAGAGAAAAGTAATGGCTAGACGAGGACGAGGACGTGTCAATACTAGAACAGGAATGGAAAATGTTGGTAATGACAACCAGAACATGGCTGCAGCTGTAGCAGCGATGCAACAGATGGCTGATGTCGTTGCACAACAAAATCAAAGGGCAACTGAGGATGCTCACAGTTTGTCAAAGTTTCGCAAGAACAATCCACCAAAGTTTCGGGGAGAATTTGACCCAGAGAAAGCTGATTTGTGGATCAAGGAGTTGGAGAAAATATTTGAAGGTATAGAATGTACTTATGAACGCAAGTTGACTTTTGCGAATTTTATGTTAGTCGGAGATGGTGAAAACTGGTGGGCAGGAGCCCGAAGATTGTTAGAAGCTAAAGGAAGAGTTGTGACATGGCAGCTCTTTAGACAGAAGTTTCTGGCAAAGTATTTTCTAGCAAGTGCACGTCATGCTAAAGAAATGGAATTTTTTAGTCTGAGGCAAGGACTGATGTCTGTAAGTGAGTATGCGACAAAGTTCGAGAGCTTGTCAAAGTTTTCGAGGTATTTCCAGATGCATCCAGATGAGGATTGGAAGTGTAGAAAATTTGAGGAAGGATTAAAGCTTGACATTAAGCGAGCTGTAGCAACCTTGGGAATTGAACAGTTTCCAGAATTGTTGGACAAGTGCCGTAAGGTTGAGGAGATTGATCTTCAATGGGCGGCGAGAAACAAGAACTTTGGACCTACAAGGTTCCAAAGAGGAAAGAGTAGTGGAGGAAACCATTTTCAACAGAAACCGTATACCAAATCGGCAAGAAATCAGAACCGGTAGTAATTTGTAGGAGGAAGTTCTGGTGGCAGTAAGGCAAGTCAAGCTGAAACTCCTACGTATAAATGTTTCAAGTGTGGGAAGGACCATTTGACCAAGGATTGTCAGCATAAAGGACTTATTTGTTATAGATGTAGGAAACCTGGACATTTATCCAGGGATTGTGATTAGATAAAGAGGGAACCTTCTGTGGGAAATGTTTGTACTGCAAGGCCATAGGCGGGTGGTCAAGTGTATACTATGAGCGGGGAAGAAGTCGCGAAATCTAAGGACTTAATTATGGAGGAGTGTGCTATTGAAGGTAATCCTTTAACTGTACTCTATGATTCGGGAGCAACACATTCTTTTATTGCATGTGATTGTGTGGAGCATTTGGGATTGACTGTGACTACATTACCATATGATTTGAGTATTGCTACTCCTACTGATAAGCCTGTGATTACTACAAAAGTATGTTTGAATTGCCCTGTATGTGTTAGGAATTGAATCTTTCATGTGGATTTGATTTGTTTGCCTCTTTCCAAGATTAATGTAATCTTAGGAATGGATTTGTTATCTTCTAACCATATCCTAATTGATTGTTCGAATAAACGTTAGTATTTCCTGAAGCTAAAGATCCCAGATTCCTAACGGCAACTCAAGTAGAAGCTTATTTAAAGGAAGGAGATCATGGGTATCTATTGTTTTCTTCTTTGGAGGTTTAGTGTGAGGATGTCTTGAAGGATATTTTCGTGGTTAATAAATTTCTTGAAGTATTTCCTGAAGATATACCTGGACTACCACCAGAAAGAGAAATTGAGTTTGCTATTGATTTAGTACTTGGAGCTTGACCTATATCTATTACGCCCTATCGGATGTCACCGGTAGAGTTGGCAAAGCTTAAGAAACAGCTGGAGGATTTGTTGGAGAAACAATTTGTGAGATCTTGTGTGTCACCATGGGGAGCTCCAGTATTGTTGTTTAAAAAGAAGGACAAAACATCTCGTCTATATGTAGATTATCGACAGTTGAACAAGATTACGATTAAGAATAAATATCCACTTCTAAGGATTGATGATCTGATGGATCAATTGCGAGGAGCCGCAATATTTTCCAAGATTGATTTACGATCTGGGTATCACCTGATTCATGTGAAAGTGGAAGATGTTCCTAAAACTGCATTTCGGACTCGTTATGGGCATTATGAATATCTAGTGATGTCGTTTGGTGTGACAAATGCACCTGCCATATTCATAGACTTTATGAACAAAATTTTCTGTTCGTACTTAGATAAGTTTGTTGTTGTCTTTATAGATGACATTTTGATTTATTCTCGAAGTCAGGAGAAACATGCTGAACATCTCAGAGTGGTTCTCCAGATTTTAAAGGAGAATAAGTTGTATGCCAAGTTGTCCAAATGTGAATTTTGGTTAAGCAAAGTTCAATTTTTGGGACACGTTATATCTAAGGAAGGAATTGAAGTTGATTTTTCAGAGGTGGAGACAGTTTTGGAAAGAGAAAGACCAACGACTGTAACAGAAATCCGTAGTTTTATCGGGTTAGCTGGTTACTATAGACGGTTCATTGAGGGGTTTTTGAAGATAGCAGGACCTCTTACCCAACTTACACGGAAGAATCAACCATTCGTGTGGACTGATGCATGCGAAGAAAGTTTTCAAGAGTTGAAATTTCAATTGACTACTTCACCGGTATTGATTCTACCTGATCCGAACGAACCTTGATAATCACATATTTTATTCATTAAGAAACCCTTATGTTTAGTTATTTACACTCTTCATGTACTTAATTGACTGAATTTGATTATGTTTTGTAAGTTTGAACTCGAATCGGACTTAATTGATTTTTTCAGCATTATTCGGATCTTACACTGTTTCTGTATTTTAGCCATATCTTGAGTTCTAAATGTCTGATAATTATGAATTTTACCTTGTAGGAAAGATAAGAGAGAGCTCTACAACTTTGATGAAGAGCTCAAAGTCAATTTCAGACATCTAGTGGAGCTAATTGGGCATGGAAATCAGAATACGGGATTTGTGACTGGAACCCGAACAGTGTGTAGTAACCAGAACATAATTCGAGTTTGGGCATATAAAATGGGCTGAAAATTTGTAATCTGAAAGTTAAGACCCATATGTACAACTTTCATGTCAAGCACAAAACTTGATTCGGGCTCCTTGATGGAGATATTGGGTCTGAAAGTCAAAACAGAGGTGCTGAAATTGGTCCTGAACAGTCTGTAGTAATTGAGTCATATCTTGGGCTGTAGGACGAATTTTTGGGTGTTTCCAGAGCCATTGGAAAGCTTAGACAATTTCCTAGAACTTTCATGAACACCACTTGGCTCATAAATGACGAAATCAATGAGTTCAGCAATAAAGAATTTCGGAGACAAGGTAGCTCACCTACTCACCCACCTACTCACCCACCTACTCATCCACCTACTCATCCCATCTACCCATCTACTACTACTCTGAATCCTCTATAAAAGGAAGCATGTGGAGAGCTCTAGGAACACACACACTTGGTGTGAGAGATAGCTTTTCATAGTTCTTGTATATTTTTCCTTCAATGTAATGGAGAGCTAAGTCACCTCTAGTCAATTCGGGACTCTTGAAGAGATTGTGGCTTGGATTCTTGAGACCTTGGTTATGTAATGTATTTGATTTATATTTGAATTCCTCTTCTCTTCTTCTTCTGTTCTCTTGATCTTGAATGCATGAATGGTGATTCTGTTTATGTTTGATCTGATTTGATCTTGGTTTAAGATTAAGTATTGTGATGAAATTTAGAACTGATTGATCTGAATTAATCACATAACTGAAGATTGAGATTTGTGATGAAACTTAGAACTGATTGATCTAAACTAATCACGTAATTGAAGAGGTTAGGTTACTGATTTGTGCCTAGGTTAATTGAATTCGGTGCTTAAATTGACATATATTTACATGAATGGTGCGATTGCAGATTTGTGTTTATCACTTGTCAATTGAATTCTGGACATTGTTTAGTATGAATTCTGGATCTGATGCAGAGATCTCGGTTAGATCCAAGTTAACCATTCAAATGTATTTCAGGTGTTTGTTGAAAGGTCTATGATTGAATCCACCCAATCTCGGATAGATTTCTGAATTGACTGTTCTTTTAATTGTTATTTTTCTTCAAATCTTGTCATTGTAATCCTTGAACAATCAAAACCCCCTTTCTAACTTAACTTAATTTGATAAAATTGCATTTACGATCCTTGAGGAGACGATCCGGTGTTGTTCACTATACTGCAAACTTAGTTAATAACTTCGGTTATAATTTTGACTGAGTTCGGCGCTCGTCAAAATTTTGGCGCCGTTGCCGGGGATCTCGTAGGTGTAATCTTTTCATTTTGAGTAACCTTACTAATTTTTGTTCTTTCTTACCTATTCTAACAGTCATTTTTCATTTACTAACATTGTTCATATCATACTAACGTTTTTATCTTAGCTTTTGAATTTTTCTGATTTAGGAAAGACGGAAAACAGATGATTACGGGTAACTATTGCAATTTTCGAATTGAAACATGCCCAGAATGAGCTGAAACTTGGTCGGTTGAAGGAAAACAGTCTGATAAACAAGACTCACAGTAAACTGTGAGGTCACCCCTGGTTTTTTGAAATTCTATCATTTAGACCACTTTTTTAATTTTTTAATATTTTTTATTGCATTTTCTAGTTTCATTTTTATGTAGATTTTGTTCTGTGTTGATTCCATAATTTTTAAAAATGTTTAGACATATTAACTAGATTTATTTTTGCATATTTTGAGTGTTGTTTAGTGTATTTTACTTAGTTGCAATTTTTGTATTTTTGTGCTTTAGTTGATGTATGACTAGGTCCAATCCTGATATCTTGCTTGATCTTGATCCCGAGATTGATAGGACCTTGCATAGATTAATTAGAGCTCGTGTGATAAGTTCTAGAGTTAATTTTGAACCTAATTTTGATTTTGGGAGTGAACCTGATAACTTAAGTAATCCTGAAATCATGGCTGATAACATGCATAATAGAACCCTCAAGGAACTTGCTGCTCCTGATGTATCTTACCAATCTTTGTGCATTCAATATCCTGATCTTGATGCAGATTTTAACTCAAAATCTGGTTTGATACACTTGTTACCAAAATTTCATGGTCTTGTGGGTGAAGATCCTCATAAGCACCTGAAAGAGTTCCATGTTGTGTGTTCAACCATGAAGCCACAAGGCATCCCTGAGGAACACATCAAGTTAAAGGCATTTCCCTTCTCACTTGTCGATGCAGCCAAAGATTGGTTGTTTTATCTTTCACCAGGTTCAGTCAGAAGTTGGAATGATATGAAGAGGTTGTTCCTGGAGAGATTCTTCCCTGCCTCTAGAGCTGCTGCAATTAGGAAGGATATATGTGGCATCAGACAGATGTCTGGTGAGACTTTGCATGAATACTGGGAGAGATTCAAGAAGTTGTGTTCGAGCTGCCCTCATCACCAAATTATTGACCAGCTCTTGATTCAATACTTTTATGAGGGCTTGCTGCCAAATGATAGAAGCATGATCGATGCTGCCTCTGGAGGAGCCTTAGTAGACAAATCTCCTACCGCCGCAAGAGATCTGATAGCAAACATGGCAGCCAATACCCAACAGTTTGGCTCGCGGATCATCACCGCAACCAGAGGAGTTAATGAAATTCAAGCATCTCATATGGACCAACAAAGAATGGAACACAGACTAGATGAATTGACTTCTTTGGTAAGACAGATAGTAGTGGGTCAACAATCACCCATGCAGATGACTGCATCAGTGTGTGGAATTTGCTCTAATTCATCTCATCCTACTGATTCATGCCCTACACTTCAGAAAGATGGTTCCGCTTTTCCAGATCAATGTGTTGCTGCAGCTGGTGTTTTTCCTGGTAGACCCCAATATCAGCAACAACAACAACAATCTAGATATGATCCATTTTCTAGTACTTATAACCTTGGTTGGCGAGACCATCCCAATTTGAGATATGGGAATTCTAGCCAGCAACAACAGCTCCACCACCAGCAACAACAATTTAGATACCAAGCTGCAGGTCCAAGCAACAAATACCAACAAATACCCCCTGCATTCGGACAACAACAACCTGTTCAATAGATCTGTCCAATCCACTCCAGCCGAGCCATCATTGGAAGACCTGATGAAACAAATGGCCACAAATAACATTCAGTTTCAGCAGAACGTCAGTGCCAACATTCAGAATTTACAAACTCAAATTAAGCACTAGCAACTACGTGAGCGACCTAAATAGTCAAGGTTCTAGCCAATTGCCTTCACAAACAGTCAACAATCCAAGAGGCAACGTAAGTGCAATTACCTTGAGAAGTGGCAAAGAAGTTGATGTTCCAACCTTACAGCAATCAGAAATTGACCAAAAACGGCAGGAAATGGATAATTCAGTCTAGAAATCTGTGCCACTGAAGAAAATTGCAGAGAATTCAGATGTTACCATTCCATTACCTTTTCCAAATAGGATCACGCAATCCAAGAGAACAATGTAAGCAGAAATGGAAAAAGAAGTCATGGAGACATTCAAGAAAGTGGAAATCAATATTCCCCTCCTAGATGCAATCAAGCAAATTCCAAAATATGCTAAATTTCTCAAGGAGTTGTGCACTCATAAGAGAAGGTTGAAAGGGAATGAGAAGATCAGCATGGGTAGAAATGTTTCTGCAATGATTCTGCCAAGCATGCCACAAAAATGCAAAGATCCTGGAACTTTCACAATTTCTTGCACAATCGGCAACTCTAGATTTGAGCATGCAATGCTAGATTTGGGTGCTTCGATCAATGTCATGCCCATGTCAGTTTATAAGTGTTTAAACATTGGTACTTTGCAACCCACTGGTATCGTGATTCAGTTGGCAAATAGAGCCACTGCTCATCCTACAGGTGTGCTGGAAGATGTGTTAGTTCGGGTGAATGAGTTAATTTTTCCAGCAGATTTCTACATTCTGGACATGGAAGATGAGTCTCTAACAAACCATGCTCCATTGATTCTAGGCAGACCATTCCTCAAGACTGCCAAGACCAAGATAGACGTGCATGCTGGCACCCTTTCTATGGAGTTTGGCGACGACTTGGTACAATTTAACATTTTTGATGCTATGAGACACCCCCTAGAGGAGCATTTTGTTTTCCATGTTGATATGATTGAGATGCTGGTTGATGATGTCTATACTGATTTATATGCTGAATTCCTTGATATTGTTGACTATCTTGGTTCTGTTTCTTGTGATACATGTGCCACTTGTGATGTTGAACCATGTCCGCATGTCTTGAGATTTATTCTGTTATGAGTAATGATACACTGCCATTGATGATGCAACAATTGAGAATGAGAGTCAGTACCATGTTGAAATTAATGTTGCTGAGTTAGTTGTTTCAGATCACTTGTTACCTTCCATTGTGCAACCTCCATCCTTGGAGTTGAAGACTTTACCAGACCATCTTAAATATGCATATTTGGGAGATGGTGAGACACTTCCGGTGATCATTGCTAAAAACCTACAACCTGATCAAGAAGAAAAATTACTGCAGATTTTGAGGCAGAATAGGCAAGCCATCGGATGGACTCTTGCAGATATTCCTGGTATTAGCCCCTCCATATGCATGCATAAGATTTTATTGGAAGAAAGTATTAAACCAGTTAGACAGCCCCAAAGGAGACTAAATCCCCTGATTCTGGATATGGTAAAGAAGGAAGTTACAAAGCTGCTTCAAGCTGACATTATTTATCCCATATCTGACAGTCAATGGGTGAGCCCCGTGCAAGTGGTTCCCAAGAAATCTGGGGTCACAGTGGTTGCGAATCGAACAATGAGCTTGTGCCCACACGAGTTCAAAACGGTTGGCGAGTTTGCATTGATTATAGGCGGCTTAACCAGGCTACCGAGAAAGGATCATTTCCCGCCGCCCTTCATTGATCGATGTTGGAGCGGTTAGTATCGGCAAGTCACATTATTGTTTCCTGGATGGATATTCGGGCTATTTTCAGATTCATATAGCCCCTAGAAGACCAAGAGAAGACTACTTTCACTTGTCCATTTGGCACATTTGCATACGGGAGGATGCCCTTTGGTCTCGTGCAATGCTCCAGGCACCTTTCAGAGGTGTATGGTAAGTATCTTTTCTGATTTTTTAGAAATTTGCATGGACATATTTATGGATGATTTTACTGTCTATGGATCTTCCTTTGATGCATGTTTAGATAGTCTGGCTCAGGTCTTGCATAGATGCATTAAGACTAACCTCGTTCTAAACTTTGAGAAATGTCATTTCATGGTAGAACAAGGTATAGTCTTAGGGCATGTGATATCTCGTGAGGGTATTGAGGTAGATCCTGCAAAGATAGATGTTATTTCATGCCTATCTTACCCCACATGCGTGCGGGAGATTCGTTCTTTCCTTAGTCATGCAGGTTTCTATCGGTGGTTCATAAAGGATTTTAGCAAAATTGCACTTCCGCTATCCAACTTACTGCAAAAAGATGTGGAGTTCCACTTTGACAAGAAGTGCCAGGATGCCTTTAATCAATTGAAGCAGGCATTGACCAGTACACCTATCATCCAACCACCGGATTGGACACTTCCATTTGAGCTGATGTGTGATGCCTCTAATTATGCATTGGGAGCTGTTCTTGCACAAAGGGTCGATAAAGTATCTCATGTCATTTCCTATGCTTCGAGAACTTTAGATCCTGCACAAATCAACTACACCACAACTGAAAAGGAACTTTTAGCAATTGTTTTTGCTTTAGATAAATTTCGATCATATTTGCTTGGTTCTAGAGTGGTTGTGTTTTCAGATCATGCAGCATTAAAGTTTCTCCTAAAGAAGCCCAATGCCAAGCCCCGGTTGATTAGGTGGATGTTGCTCCTCTAGGAGTTTGATATTGAGATCCGTGACAAGAGTGGAGCGGAGAATTTGGTGGCCGATCACTTGAGTCGAATTGAAAGGGAGGCAAATGTTTTTCCCATCCATGATGTTTTCCCTGATGAGTAGCTTTTCAAGCTACAAGGCAACATCCCTTGGTTTGCTGATTTGATTAATTTCTTGGTTGCTAAAGCAATACCTGCACATTTCACAAAGGCTAAGATTGATAAATTGAAAAGTGAGTCAAAGTATTATGTGTGGGATGATCCTTACTTATGGAGATTTTGCAGTGACCAAGTAATTAGGAGATGTGTGCCTGATGATGAATTCCATTCCATTCTTAGCTTTTGTCATAAACTTGCATGTGGCGGCCACTTCGGTCCTCAACGGACTGCTAGGAAAGTTTTAGACTCGGATTATATTAGCCCACTCTATTTCATGATGCATATATGTTTTGCAAATCTTGTGATCAATGCCGAGAACAGGGAATACTTCTCGTAGGAATGAGATGCCCCGAAACCCTTATTATTCTCGTGAGATTTTTGATGTTTGGGGTATTGACTTTATGGGTCCTTTTCCTGTAGCATTTGGTTCTGTTTACATTCTGCTTGCTGTGGATTATGTATCTAAATGGGTGGAGGCTAAGGCCACTCGGACTGATGATTCTAAAGTTGTTGTGGATTTTATTATATCACAGATTTTCTGTAGGTTTGGAGTCCCGAGAGCCATCATTAGTGATCAAGGTTCACATTTTTTGCAATCGAAGCATGGAGGCTTTGATGAAGAAGTATGGAGTCCAACACTAGGTTTCTACACCCTACCACCCCCAAACCAATGGGCAAGCCGAGGTCTCCAACAGAGAAATTAAGCAGATACTCCAGAAGACAGTTCAACCTAACAGAAAGGACTGGAGCAAGAGGCTTGAGGATGCTTTATGGGCTTACCGGATTGCTTATAAGACACCAATCGGGATGTCTCCATATCGGATTGTTTTTGGAAAAGCATGCCACCTGCCGGTGGAAATTGAGCATCGAGCATTCTGGGCGGTGAAAAGGTGCAACTTGGACCTAGATCAAGCAGGTATGGAGAGGAAGCTGCAGCTGCAGCAATTGGAGGAGATCCGCTTGGAGGCTTATGAAAGTTCCAAACTTTATAAGGAGAAGACCAAAGCCTTCCATGATAAGTTGATTCTGAGGAAAACATTTGAGATTGGTCAAAAAGTTCTCCTTTATAACTCCCGCCTCCGACTCATGCCTGGCAAATTAAGGTCTAGATGGGATGGACCATTTATTGTTACTAATGTTTTTCCTTCTGGTGCTGTTCAGATTAAAAGTGAGGTCACTGCCAAAGCTTTCATCGTAAATGGACACCGCCTCAAACAGTATCATGAACTTCCAGAGAATGCAGAAGTGGAGGTGATGAACCTTCTCCATCCGCATTATGAATAAAAAAAAAGAGAAAAAAAAAGAGAAAAAAAAAAAAAAAAGAAAAAAAAATAAAAAAAAAAAAAAAAAAAGAAAAGAAAAGAAAAGAAAAGAAAAGAAAAAAAAAACAGCTGTGTGCCCGACAATGTGGTAGGTAGTGTCACTCAGAAACATGTGGAGGTCATTTTTTCTTCAGCGACAACTGCAAAAAAAAAAATCTTGCAGTATGGATTTTATTGGCCTACTTTATTAAAGGTCTGTTACACCTTTTGCAAAAGCTGCGGAAATTGGTCAAAAAAGTTCTACTTTGAGGTTATCATCTGCACCTACTCCTTGGAAAAATGAGATCTAGGTGGCGCGGTTTTTTTGTTGTCAGACACGTGTATCCTCTGGGGACGTAGATATTGAGGATCCTAGGAATGGTACTGCGCTTAAGTTAATGGACAAAGACTCAACCATTCCTGGAAAATCAAGTTCTTGAGTTCTTTGTGTTGTCGGTTATGGCGGATACGGTACTCGTGACTCTTGAGTTGGTTTATTCTTCGTTTCCCAAAATACCGAACCCTTCTTCTCCTTCAAAATGGATGTCATTCTTTCAAACCCGAGAAAACATTTTCCTTCTCTTCCTCAAAATGCTCGAGAAAAATCTACAAAGTTCGATGTGAGAGATTGAGACTGTTAATGTACAAGGGTATGCCGAGAAGATGTACGCTGGATAATTGAAGCAAAGGTCCGATTAGCAGGTGAGTCCTCAATTTCATTTGACTCATATATGCCCGGTCTTGGAAGAAGTTCATATTCTAAAAGGAGAAGAGCAAAAAGGTTACAAGTCTGTCACAAATGTGGACGATGGAACTGTAACAAGCGATGTCGTACTTTGGGGATGGTTTCCGCAAATAGAGAAGACAAAATTTTCTTCATTAAGAATGGACTGAGTAAGGAGTCATTAGATAATATCTTATTGACTCTTGAGACGCATTCTTGTGGATTGGTGCATCGTGAAATTCTTAAATTGTGGAATCTCTTCAAGGATGAAGTAAAACGCTACAGTCTTGGGAATCTGACTCTAAAAGACCTTGTTTGCCAATTTATAAGAAAATTGGATGGGAAGCTTATCCTCGACTCATAGAAGACATTTAAGCCGTTACTGGACGTTAAACCAGAGGCAAATGTGAGCCACATCCATACACAATCTGTACATATCATCCTCTTCTTCTTCTTCATGTCATCTTTCAAAAAACAAAAAAAAAAACAAAAAAAAAAAAAAAAAAAATTTATGTATACGTCTTAGGGTTGGCTTTGGTAACACAAACCGTGAATGGGGAAATGCATGCATCCTGATCCAGCCTTCTTAATTGAAAAACAAAGAAGGTAGATTGTATCCCACATGTGAGGCAGCCAGTCGTATTATGGCCACTTGTCCCTTTTGGGAGCCCTATGTTATTTGGTCTTGAATGGGTCGAATACTGGTCAACAATGCTTTGGCACAAAGCCGAAAGAGCAGACTACCTCCATCCCAATCTTAAGTAAGTATACACTCATCTTTCATCAAGTTTTTCTAACAATTTCACCAAAAAAAAAAATGGACGTGATGTCTACTGCACTCATGACGCGCAGTATAAAGATACGCCATGGAAACTGTACATACAAGTATGTCATCATTTTCTATTTCTTTTATCTTTGTATCATTTTGTTGTATTTTGATTTTTGTACAGACGATCCTTTGAGCAGGGTCCTTCAGGGGTTTCTAGACTTCTTTACCTTGATGGTTTTCTAGAAGTCAAAAAAAAAAAGAAGATTCTGTGTCTCTTAATTTCAACCTTTTCTAACAACAACCAACCTACCCTTATAGGTGCAATTATTTCACTTTCCATTCTTTTTCTTATTTAAACACTCTATTTTCTCCATTTTCCTTCAAACTCAGAAACACTCAAAGGGAGGAAGAGTATAGAATGGGGCCTTCTATTCGTAACCTCAAAAATGTCTGTGTTTTTTGTGGGTCAAGTTATGGGAAGGGATTAGAGTTTGTAAACGCAACTAGCACTCTTGGTCGATCACTTGCTGCGAGGAATATTCATCTTGTATATAGGGGAGGTTGTCGTGGGTTAATGGGGCCTGTATCACTTGCTGCCTTTTTAGGAGGCAGTAAGGTTTTAGGTGTTATTCCTAAACCTTTAGCTGAAAATAACATCACTGGAAGGACCGTTGGAGAAGAAATTCAGGTAACATCTATGCATGGACGAATGAAAACAATGGTTGACAATTCTGATGCATTTCTTGTCTTACCTGGTGGTTTTGGTACTTTGGAAGAAATTTTTCAAATTGTCTCTTGGGCCGAACTGAACATCCACCATAGACCCATTGGTTTGTTGAATGTTAATAATTTCTTTGATCTTTTGTTATCTTTTCTTGACAAAGCTGTGGAACAGAAATTTATCACTCCTTCGGCAAGACAACTTCTTATCTCTGCCTCCACTATTGATGAGCTCATTGATAAATTAGAAGCTTTTGAGTATGTACCTGATCAGGTATTAGCTCAGATAGATTGGTCAACAGGAAGCAGCGAAGGAAGTAACAAGAAACAAAAGCCAGATCTGCGACTTCATCTTTAATGGGTTTGATTTTATTGTGCTTTGTTTCTGTTTAAATTTGTGTCAGCTTTCTCCAACAGGTAATATCTTCTATCCTTTACTCATCTATATTTTAACATTGAGGACAATGTTGTGATCTAGTTGGGGGGAAGGATAGTTGACCCAAAAAAAAATAAAAAAATAAAAAAAATAAAAAAATAAAAAAAAATAAAAAAAATAAAAAAATAAAAAAATAAATTTGTTGTTTTGTTTGAAAAGTATGATATGATTGTCATGTACTTATTAAACCAATTAGTAATGGCAGAGTAAGGAGTAATTTTACTCTTGAGACGCATCTTAATTGGTGGCAGAGTAAGGAGTTTTTTAGGTAGTAACTAATTAGTACTAAAGTTTTATTGTTTGATTTCTTTTCAGGGTCTGATGCGGTACTGACAGTGTGTTTCTTTTCTGCTTGGCGTTGATTCACTTCTTATCAGGTTGTGTTGCTCTTTTCTATATCTCTCTTTCACATTGAAGGCAATGTTATATTAAGCGTGGGAGAGAGATTTCAACATGTTCTTTTTGTACATCAAAAAAAAAATAAAAAATAAAAAAAGAAAAAAAAAGAAAAAAAAAGGTTCATTGCATGATTGAATAACTTTTCTCCCTTCTTGAACTGATATGCTTGGTGATGGATGATTGAATTGATGAATTGAGTTTGATGGATGCATACCTTGTGAGATTTTGAGCCTAATGGATGGATTCAACATTTATATCATTCTCTTCTTTCTTGTGTGATTTTCACTCATGTTAATGACTACTCTAGAACTTGCTTTGATTCTTTTTGAGGCTACATTTCACTTGCATGCATGAACATGATTGAGGCCCTCTTTCTTAATTAGCTAGTTTAACCAAATAGCCAACCTTGTTTTCAATATGATATCAAGCACTCTTTTGACTTCTTGAAAATTCTCTGATTCCTGCCAACCTTGTATATTTTCCTTTGCTTAACCCCTTTGAGCTTATTTGACCATTCCTTGTTTCTATCTCATTATGTGCCTTAAATGAAAAATCGTGTTCCTACTTTACCTTAGGGAATAAAAGAACATTAGCTTGGTTAATGGATGAGTTTTTGAACAAGTGTGGGGGTGTGTGTACAAAATGGTTGTTGAAAAAGGAAAGAGTGCAAAAATAAAAATAAAAATAAAAAATAAAAAATAAAAAAAATAAAAAATAGAAAAAAAAGGATTGGGAAATGAATATGTAAAAGGATATACATTAGAGTTGAGATGAATTTTTATGCTTGTTATTTGAACTCAGCTCTGATTTGCTTTTATTCTCTTTGGTATTTATCTTCTCATATCCATTTTATCCTCTTCTGTTACCTTGACCTCACTACAACCTTGAATAAAGTCCTCATGATTTGTGTGTGTATGTGTTTTGAGTAGTGGAGAAGTAGAAGATAAGCAAGCTTATGGTAGTGCAATTTTCATGGGTTGAATTAAGTGAAATACCTACCTTTTAAACACTTGAGAGATTGAGAGGGAATCTTGTGAAGATCCATCATTCTTAATTCATTCTTTTCAACGGAAGTTTCCTTGCTTGTTGGTTTGAGATGTGAAGAAATGTTACTTCATTTATGCTTTGATCCCTTGAATTTCTTGTTGCTCTTCTTGCTTCATTGAGTCCTTTAGAGTTTTTAGCTTTTAAGTTTGTGTCGTTTGTCTTTGTCTTCTAACTTTAGTTTTATATGTTTTGCCCAGGAGTGCAAAAAGCTAAGTGTGGGGGAATTTGATAATCACATATTTTATTCATTAAGAAACCCTTATGTTTAGTTATTTACACTCTTCATGTACTTAATTGACTGAATTTGATTATGTTTTGTAAGTTTGAACTCGAATCGGACTTAATTGATTTTTTCAGCATTATTCGGGTCTTACACTGTTTCTGTATTTTAGCCATATCTTGAGTTCTAAATGTCTGATAATTATGAATTTTACCTTGTAGGAAAGATAAGAGAGAGCTCTACAACTTTGATGAAGAGCTCAAAGTCAATTTCAGACATCTAGTGGAGCTAATTGGGCATGGAAATCAGAATACGGGATTTGTGACTGGAACCCGAACAGTGTGTAGTAACCAGAACATAATTCGAGTTTGGGCATATAAAATGGGCTGAAAATTTGTAATCTGAAAGTTAAGACCCATATGTACAACTTTCATGTCAAGCACAAAACTTGATTCGGGCTCCTTGATGGAGATATTGGGTCTGAAAGTCAAAACAGAGGTGCTAAAACTGGTCCTGAACAGTCTGTAGTAATTGAGTCATATCTTGGGCTGTAGGACGAATTTTTGGGTGTTTCTAGAGCCATTCGAAAGCTTAGACAATTTCCTAGAACTTTCATGAAGACCACTTGGCTCAGAAATGACGAAATCAATGAGTTCAGCAATAAAGAATTTCGGAGACAAGGTAGCTCACCTACTCACCCACCTACTCACCCACCTACTCATCCACCTACTCATCCCATCTACCCATCTACTACTACTCTGAATCCTCTATAAAAGGAAGCATGTGGAGAGCTCTAGGAACACACACACTTGGTGTTAGAGATAGCTTTTCATAGTTCTTGTATATTTTTCCTTCATTGTAATGGAGAGCTAAGTCACCTCTAGTCAATTCGGGACTCTTGAAGAGATTGTGGCTTGGATTCTTGAGACCTTGGTTATGTAATGTATTTGATTTATATTTGAATTCCTCTTCTCTTCTTCTTCTGTTCTCTTGATCTTGAATGCATGAATGGTGATTCTGTTTATGTTTGATCTGATTTGATCTTAGTTTAAGATTAAGTATTGTGATGAAATTTAGAACTGATTGATCTGAATTAATCACATAACTGAAGATTAAGATTTGTGATGAAACTTAGAACTGATTGATCTAAACTAATCACGTAATTGAAGAGGTTAGGTTACTGATTTATGCCTAGGTTAATTGAATTCGGTGCTTAAATTGATATATATTTACATGAATGGTGCGATTGCAGATTTGTGTTTATCACTTGTCAATTGAATTCTGGACGATTGTCTAGTATGAATTCTTGATCTGATGCAGAGATCTCGGTTAGATCCAAGTTAACCATTCAAATGTATTTCAGGTGTTTGTTGAAAGGTCTATGATTGAATCCACCCAATCTCGGATAGATTTCTGAATTGACTTTTCTTTTAATTGTTATTTTTCTTCAGATCTTGTCATTGTAATCCTTGAACAATCAAAACCCCCCCTTTCTAACTTAACTTAATTTGATAAAATTGCATTTATGATCCTTGAGGAGACGATCCGGTGTTGTTCACTATACTGCAAACTTAGTTAATAACTTCGGTTATAATTTTGACTGAGTTCGGCGCTCGTCAGATGCTTCGTACCAAGGATTGGGTTGTGTACTTATGCAGAACCGTAAGGTGGTGGCTTATGCTTCAAGGCAGTTAAAAAATCATGAGAGGAATTATCCGACTCATGACTTGGAGTTGGCAGCTGTGGTGTTTGCGTTGAAAGTGTGGATACATTTTCTCTGTGGAGCAACGTTCACTATTTTTAGTGATCATAAAAGTTTGAAGTATCTGTTTGACTAGAAAGAGTTGAACATGAGACAAAGGTGTTGGTTAGAGTTTCTGAAGGATTATGACTTTCAGTTACAATATCATCCCGGAAAGGCGAATGTTGTAGTGGATGCGTTAAGTAGGAAAATGCTTAGTGCTTCTGTTATGATGATTAAGGAGAAGGAACTGATAGAAGAATTTTGGGATATGCGTTTGTCTATGAAACTTACGCCAGGAACAATGCATGTAAACATGATCACCATTTCAAATGATTTGATGGATAGAATACTTGAAGGACAAAATAGTGATCAGTATTTGCAAGAAGCAAAAGAAGCAAGGAGCCAAGGAGCGGTGTTGGAATTTAGCGAAGGTGCTAATGGAATTTTGAAGTTTAAAGGAAGAGTTTGTATGCCTAATAATCTAGAACTTAGGAAATTGATTTTGGATGAAGCTCACAGGAGTAAGTTGAGTATGCATCCAGGAGCCACAAAGATGTATCAGGATTTAAAACAATTATATTGGTGGCAAGGAATGAAGAAAGATATCGCTGAGTATGTATCATCTTGTTTATTCTATCAGAAGGCTAAGGTAGAACATCAAAGACCTTCGGGAATGTTGCAACCTTTGCCTATTCCTGAATGGAAGTGGGATGACATAGCAATGGATTTTGTGATAAGACTACCAAAAACTCGGAAAGGGTATGATTCTATTTGGGTAATTGTTGATCAGCTTACTAAGTCGGCGCACTTTTTGCCGATTAATATTAAGTACTCAATGGAAAAGTTGGCCCAAGTGTACATCAATGAAATTGTTAAACTTCATGGTGTACCATCCAGTATTATTTCGGATCGAGATCCGAGGTTTACGTCGAGATGTTGAAATAGTTTGCAAGAAACGATGGGAACAAAGCTACGTTTGAGTTCTGCTTACCATCCACTGACTGATGGTCAGTCAGAAAGAACAATTCAGTCGTTGAAGGACTTGTTGAGAGCATGTGTTCTAGAAGAAACTAGTTATTGGGATGAATTTTTGCCATTGATAGAGTTCACCTATAACAACAGTTTTCATTCAAGCATAGGGATGGCACCCTATGAGGCATTGTATGGGAGATGACATAGATCACCATTTTGTTGGTATCAGGGCGGTGAAAGTATTGTGTTAGGGCCGGAGATTGTTCAACAGACAACTGAGAAAGTGAAGATGATACAAGACAAGAAGAGAATGACTCAAACTCGGTAAAAGAGCTATGCTGATAAAAGAAGAAAATCACTTGAGTTTGAAGAAGGTGACCATGTATTTCTGCGAGTGACGCCTATGACTGGAATTGGACGAGTGCTTAAGTCCAAGAAGCTCACTCCAAAGTTTATCGGGCCGTATCAGATTTTATGTCGAGTAGGTCCAGTAGCTTATCAGATTGCATTACCACCATTGTTATCAAATCTTCAGAATGAATTTCACGTATCACAATTACGAAAATATATTCCTAATCCTACTTATGTTATCGAACCAGATACAGTACAGCTGAAGGAGAATTTAACCTATGAAACGTTTCCAGTTAAGATTGAGGATCGAAGAACGAAGCAACTTCGAGGTAAGGAAATTTCATTGGTTAAAATCGTTTGGAATGATGTAAGTGGTGAAGCTACATGGGAACTAGAAGAAAAGATAAAGGAACAGTATCCGTATTTATTCTAAAGATGTGAAGTCAAGTTTATCAAGTTTTAAGGATGAAACTTCTTTTTAGAGGGGGAGTATTGTAACACCCCAAACTTCCTAAATATTTGACAGTAATTTTGACAGTTAACAGAATTCTACTGTTTAGTAATTTCTGTGTACTATAAAATTATTTTGAATATTTCGTCAGTACATTTGATCATTTTGTGTGATTTACTCCGTGTCAGGAAAATAATAATTTTTGGGCCAGGGAAAATCTTACGTAATTTAATTATTACTGTTAAGTCTTAATTATTTTACGTAATCTAATTTGATATTTGTAGATTTTCTAATTTTTGGGATTTTGTGTGCGATTATGAATTTTTTATATTACTCTAATTATTTTATCGTAATCCGTGAGCTGTCTGTGGCCCCAGGGAGGTTGTATATGGGCCCCGCGTGGGTCCAGAAAGGTAAAAAAAATTTCGTAGCTAGAAAAATTCATACTGTTGAGACGGAGACTGGGGATCTTACTAAACCTGAATCCAGAAATAGTTTTAGAAATTTCTTTTACTCTGTTTTGTACTGTATTTAATTATCGGGTGATAGAAATACAGTAAAAATATTATTCGAAGGGTAATAGCAGATACAAAAATAAATATTGTACTGCGTAGTCAACATTAGTGCCTTGGATATCCACCATTGATGTAATTAACGGTGGAGACTTGATCTTAATTTAATCAACGGTTGAGATTTAGTGTTATAAAGTGGCTAGGACCATTTATAACCCTTGGATGTAAAGTTGGAAGGAGTAATCTTAATCCTTCATTTTGGAGATACATCTAATGGCTAGGATTTCAAGGAAGAAAGATCCAATGGCCTAGATTAAGTCTTCTATCTAAAACCTAAACCTAAAACCTACATTAATCCTAACCATTGATCTAATCAATGGTTAAGATTGCCTAAAATGGAGGCTATTGAAATTAGTCACATTTTGATGAAGCTTGAAGGGGGGACGGTTTTTATGATGGCTTTAGGAGCTAAAGTAAAATTTGAAGACAATAATTTGTCACCTTGGTCATTATTGATCATTCTTCATCATTCATGAATTTTCCTGAAGCAAAACTTAGCAAAAATTTCTCTCCTTCCTCTCCAAGCATAGCTACGGCCAAGACACCGTACTCCACCTTCCACTACTCTTTAATTTCAAACAACCATATTTCTTGAATCTACACCTTATTCTAAGATACTTTGTAGTTTACACCAAGCTCTAAATCTTCCATCTTGAAGGACTTTTTTCCAAGAGCAAGTTTTAGGGTTTTGAAGTGAAGTGAAGGAAAACTTCATTTCTTCTCTTCTTTTTCATGTTCTAAACTATGTTTGACCCATGGTTCCTCTTATTCAAGCTTAATATACTAATTTCTTTGTGTTTGTTTTATGTTTAAGAAACTTTTGTTGGTGGAGATCTTGATCAAAGTGCAAAGCAAGGAGCTTTTTGTAGTTCTTCAAGAGGTAAGAGGGAGATCCATCTCACCAACCAAGTATGGTGGTGAGAGATGATTTGTTTATTTGATGGATGGTGAATCTATGTGAGGATTCATATCCATAGTCATGTAATAATTTGTGGGTGTTTATGTGCTTTGATTATTTGCCTATGCTTGGTATGATTTGCATGATTAATTTTCTTTGATTATGGCATGCTTGTAATATATATGTTGAATATGTATTTGTATGTCATGATTTGATGATAGAAAGGAAAGTGATTTTTGGTTCCAAAGACCATGGTGAATTCGGCCAAACACCTCAAAATAGGTGTTCTCAAAATTACTATTTTCATAAATGGTAAAAATGGATGTTTAGAAAAACTAGAAAAATAAACAAATAGTTTATTTTCAAGGAACATGAGCTCACGATTTTGTGAAGAATTTTTAATGGTTTTGTTTGTGTAAAAACCAAGAATGAAACTTAGTTGATTTAGAAGGAAAAATATAAGAATAGTTTCAATGGCCATGTCCACGGTTTTGAAGACTTGAAATGCCTTGGTTTTGTGAAAACAAAATGATTTTCAAAGTGGAAATATCACTTGATTTAATACAAGGAATTTGGAAAGGGAATCAGAGTGTTTTGTCACTTGAGAAATGGATTTTTCATATATGAATTGAAAAGAGAGGTTGAAAGTGTTTGAACCTCAATTTATTTTAAAGAGAATTGATTTTTAGAATTGATTTGAAATTATAAAGAATACGTTGGTGACTTGGGATTTTCTAACGTATAACTCATTCTTTGGGTTTTGAAGAGCGTTAGTAAATTTTAAAGTTAGAAACATTGATTTAATTCAATGGAATGGCAGATTTATGGAATAAATTGCGAAAAGGATTTTCTTGAGTAAGAAAATGTGGAAAATATTGTGAGAAGTCATATTATTTTGAAAAAGGTTGAAATGGAATTTTTGAAGGTTGAGAAATATTTTACAAAGTTGAAAAATGGTGAAAAATGATTTACGTAACTTAAAAATGTGATTTTTAAGCTACGCGATTTGAAAAATGTTTAAATATTTTCACGCGATTTGAAAAATGTTGAAATATTTCTACGCAATTTGGAAAGCGTTTAAATATTTTTATATGTTTGAGATATTGTTGAAAAATCGCTATGCGATTTAAAAAAGGTAGAATATTTTTATATAAATGATAAAAAAGTTAAAAAATCTATATGTGATTTGAAAACGTAACAGAAATGTTGCAAAATTGTAAAAACGCGACAAAAGTGGTGCGTGACTATGAAAACGCGATAATATGATTTTCACAATTAAATATATAGTAGGATTACTGTTGAACCAGTGGATGAACACTGTATGAGAAAATGATGAATTTTGCCTATGATTGACAATGGTGTATTTTATATGCATGAACTGGTGTATGGACACTGTATATGAATTTTGCCTATGATTGGCATTGGTGCATTGAACATGCATTGGAAAGGTCCGATGGACTGTATGAGGCTATTTGCCTAGGAGAGACGTACACCTCTTGAGTGGGTGCGATATGCGTAGTATAAGTCACTTGTTGACCTTGGGGGCATCGAGGTGCGGGTTGCTTACATGAGAGATTGGTAGCTCTTCTTTCCGTAAGTTTGACCAATGCAACGCACCGATGATCCTGACCGAGACACTATTCTTAATGAAAATCTAGTAAAGACTGTCGTGTATATGCTAGATGTACAAACACATATGAGAAATATAGCACGTGGTCTGAGTTATGTTGGTACAGATAGATCTTTTGGTCAATTTCTCCAAACTGAGTACTAGCTCCATGGAGTAGGAAATTGAGTCTATATGCGCATGCTTGAATCTGAGCATTTATATCTGTATGATATAATAATTGAGGAATATTGGCTATGACAATTGTTTTGTTGAGGAATACTTGGATGATGATGATGATAATAATGTGATGGCATTATAGTAATTATTGTGTGATGATAATAATGTTAATGACATGATGGTAATTATTATTTATTGTATCTGTTATGATAAATAATGTTGATGGCATGATTAAAATTATGGTATGTTATTTGTATTATCTCTGTGCTACCATGTTAGTATTGGTGTAGGTGATCTCACCTCTTTGTATATTATCTTGTATTGTATTTATTTTTGGTAAAGGCGTTGAGCAAGGTGTAGAACAAGAGGGTGAAGAAGAGCAAGTTCCTGTGGAGGAAGCTGAGTTTTGATCGGATGGCATCCCGGTCAAGTGTCTTCGATTACATGAGATTGCAGTTCCATGGTGGAGCTGGAGCGTGGAAGACTAGTCCCAATGAGAGGGGACTAATTTATGAGGGAAACCTGACGATCATTATGAGTAGAGAGTTTCGTAGAGATCCGTTCTTTTCTATAACTATATATGTACATGTTGAATTTTCGCTGTCTATCAGGCAACATTGGGATACTAGATATTATGTCCCGATGGAAATTAGTATTGTGTCATCTGCTCAGACACCTGTCCGTAGGGCTTCGCATCGTGTTGGATTCCTTCCTGCTGAGGAATCTAAGGAGGATCCATCTGAGGGTTCTGCTGTTTAGTAAGACTTGGGCAATATGTGAGTTTTAAATTATGTTTAATTACTTTGAGAACTTGGTCTGTATATAAACAATCCTGACAATATGTTTCTAATGTATGATGATGTAAATTATGTGATGATGTATAATATTTTATTTTCTGCTAATTTTATTTCATTGTTATCAAAAAGGAAAAAAGAAATTTTACAACTCGTATTTTTATTATAACGACATAATTTATGAACTTAGGGGTAATTTGATAATTAAGTAACATAAATGTGGCACCCTACGGTGGGTGTTACAATTGATCTAATCAATGGCTAAGAATGCCTAAAATGGTGGCTAGTGATATTGGTCATATTTTGAAGAAGCAAGAAGGGGGGACGGTTTTGGTGTTGATTTAGGAGCTAAAGCAAAGTTTGAAGACCATTATTAGTTGTCTTGGTCATTATTGATCATTCTTGATCATTTCCAAAAGCTAAAGCTCTTCAAAAATTTTCTCTCCTTTTCCTTTAAGCTAGCTCACGGCCAAGCACTCTAAATCCATCTTTCATCACTTTTTAATTTCAACCAACCTTATTTCTGGAATCTATACCTCATTCTAAGACACTTTGTAATTCGGAGCAAGTTCTAAATCCATCATCTTCAAGGACTTTCTTCAAGAGCAAAGTTATAGGGTTTTTATGGTGAAGTGTAAGTAAACTTCATTTTTTATCTCTTTTTCATGATCTAAGTCATGTTTGGTCCATGGTTTATCTTGTTCAAGCTTAATATTCTGATAAATATATGTTTTGTTTTGTATTTGAGAAGCTTTTGGTGGTGAAGGACTTGGAAAAAGAAGCAAAACAAGGAGCTTGTGAGGTTCTTCAAGAGGTAAGAAGGAGATTCATCTCACCAACTAAGTATGGTGGTGAGAGATGGTTGTGTATTTGATGGATGGTGAATCCATGTGAGGATTCATATTTATGGTCATGTAATTATTTTGGGTGTTTATGTGTTTTGATTATTTGCTTATGCTTGATATGATTTGCATGATTTATTGCTTTTGTTTATAGCATGCTTGTGATATATATAGTGAATATGTATATGTATGTCATGATTTGATGATGGAAAAGAAAATAAATTTTGGTTCCAAAGAACCATAGAGGCACACGGCCTCAAGAATATTTTTGGAGCAAAAGATTCTAAACATTTTATTAATCATGAGATTTTAGATGAAAAGAGTAATACGTTGATGATTTTAAGGATTTGCAAAGAAAGTGAACATGAAAATGAACAAATGAATTGGTTTCAAAGACTAAGAGTCTCACAGATTTTGAAGGAAATTTTAATGGTTTTATTTGTGTAAAAACAAGAATGGTACTTAATTGATTTTAGAAGGAAAAATATTTGATGGTTTCAATGGCCATGTCCACAGTTTTGAAGGCTTGTGAATGCTTTAGTTTTATGAAACAAAGTGATTTTCAAAGTGGAAATATAATTTAATTTAGTACAAGGATTTTGGAAATGGAATCAAAGTGTTTTATCACTTAAGAAATAGAAATTTCAGTTATGAAAGGAAAATAGAGGTTGCAAGGGTTTGAACCTCAAATTATTTTAGAAGAGGATTGAATTTGAGAATTTATTTTGAATTATAAAGGAAATATTGATGATTTAAAATTTACTAACGTAAAACTCATCCTTTGGGTTTTGCAGCGCGTTAGGAAATTTTAAGTGAGAAACATTGATTTAATTCAATGAAATGGTGAATTTATGGAATAAATTGCGAAAAAGGATTTTCTTGAGTAAGAAAATATGGAAAATAATGTGAGAAGTCATATTATTTTGAGAAAGGTTAAAATGGAATTTTTGAAGGTTGAGAAATATTTTACGAAGTTGAAAAATGGTAAAAAATGATTTACGTAACTTAAAAATGTGATTTTTAAACTACGTGATTTAAAAAATGTTAAAATATTTCTACGCGATTTGGAAAGCGTTTAAATACTTTTACGCGATTGAAATATTATTGAAAAATCACTATGTGATTGAAAAATGATGGAATATTTTTACATGATTAAGAAAACGTTGAAAAATCAATACATAATTAGAAAACGTAACAGAAATGTTACAAAATTGTGAAAACGTAATAGAAATGTTGCGCAATCGTGAAAACGTGAGGAAAGTGTTGCGCGACTATGAAAACCCGATAATATGATTTCGCGACTGAATAAACAGTAGGATTACTATTGGAATAGTGTATGAACACTGTATGAGAAAATGATAAATTTTGTCTGTGATTAGTATTGGTGCATTTTACATGCATTGACTAGTGTATGGACACTGTATGTGAAAATGATAAAATTTGCCTATGATTGGCATTGGTACATTGAACATGCATTGGAAAGGTCCGATGGACTGTATGAGGCTATTTGCCTAGGAGAGATGTACACCTCTTGAGTGGGTGTGATATGCGTAATGTAAGTCACTTGTTGACTTTGGGGGCATCAGGGTGCGGGTTGCCTACAGTGGACAGTTGGCAGCTCTTCTGTACTGTGGGTTAGATCGATGCAACGCACCGATGATCCTGACCGAGACACTATTCTTATTCAAGATCTAGTAAAGACTGTTGTGTCTATGCTAGATGTGCAAACACATATGAGAAATGTGACACGTGATCTGAGGCATGTTAGTACAGAAAGATCTTTCAGATCAATTTCTCCGAACTGAGTATTAGCTCCATGGAGTAGGAAATTGAGTTTATGTGCATATGCATAAATCTGAGTATTTATATCTGTATGACATAATAATTGAGGAATATTAGTTATGACAATTAAACTGTTGAGGAATAATGGATGATGATGATGATAATCATGTGATGGCATTATTGTAATTATCATATGATTTGAATAATGTTAATGGCAAGATGGTAATTATTATTTATTATATTTGTTATGATAAATAATGTTAATGGCATGATTGTAATTATGGCATGATATATCTGTATGGTATGCTATTTGTATTATCTCTGTGCTACCATATTGGTATTGGCATAGGTGATCTCACCTCTTTGCTGTATTATTTTGTTGTGCTTATATTGTTAAAAAAAAATGATATAGTAGATGGAACGAGTTTCTTAGACTTGACTGGAGGCAGATATTCTGAGTTCAGTGACAACATCTATGAGTGACCATCGCGAATGAGTTAGTACACAGATTTGAGGAGGAACAGATACATGGCACATCAAGATGGATACAAGATGAAATAAGTATGTTGAGTTTTTTCGTTAGTGTTTTATCGTGCTATTAAGTAGGACCCGTCATGGGGTTTGCTACTGTTTAAAATTGAGTCTATAAGTTTTATATTTCTTGAATAATTGTTAAATATTAAGTGGTGTATGTTATATGAGTTTTAATCAGTTCAAATCTATTTTTCAGTATTACCTATAAATATCAGTAAGTTTATGTTTCTGCAAAAAGAAATTTTAAAACCCACATTTTATAACTCAAACCTTTTATGAAATCATTTTCAGACTATAAGCTTGTAGTCGGAAATGTGATGCCTTAAGGAGGGTGTTACATTAGTTGGTATCAGAGCACGGTTTGAGTCTTTTGGGGTTTGTGGTTAGGTCTATTTTGCGTGTGTTCTGTTCTCTGTGTTTTTGATTTCTGAAAGGAAACAATGTTTGTTTGAAATGGTTACATCTGGTTTCCATTGTATTTTGATTCATCCGTCTTTGAAGAAAGGAAATGGCTCGTGATATACGTACGCGTGTGGAAGTGAAACATGGTACTAATAATATGGTTGCAACTACAGGAGCATTGCAGAGGATAACTGATGTGACAGTACAACAAGAACAGAAGATCGCTGAACAGCAGGAACTAGAGGTTGAGGTTCAGGATCTGATAGAAGAGAATCAGTCTTGGAATACAAGATTTCGTAATTTTGGAACCTAGGTATTCCAAAGGAGGAATAATAGGAAGGTAAATTGATTTCAGCAGAAAACATATTTACGATCATTTGGAAAGTAGCAGCAGCAGCAGCAAACGTGTGGAGGAAGTGCTTGTAGCAGTAAACCTAGTTGGACCGTGACGTCTTTACTGTTATGTAAGAAAAGTGGAAGATGTAACACCCTCCTTAGGGCATCACATTCCTGACTACTAACTTATAATATGAAAATCAGTTCATAAAAGGTTTGAGTTATAAAAAGTGAGTTTCAAAATTTCTTTTTGTGGAAACATAAACTTACTGAAATTTATAAGTTATAGTGAAAAATAGTTATAAACTGATTAAAACTCATATAACAGACACCATTTAATATTTAACAATTATTCAAGAAATATAGAACTTACAGACTCAATTTTAAATAGTAGCAAACCCCATGATGGGTCCTACTTAATAGCACGGTAAAACACTAACGATAAATACTCAACATACTTATTTCGTCTTATATCCTTCTTAATGCATCATATATCTGTTCCTCCTCAAAATTGCACACCATTGAATCTGGGATGGCCATTCCTCGATATTGTCACCGAACTCAGAATATTTGCTTCTCATCACGTCTAAGAAACTCGTTCCATCTATTATATAATTTTTAACAATACAAGCACAACAAAACAATATAACAAAGAGGTGAGATCACCTACGCCAATACCAACATGGTAGCATAGAGACAACACAACAGCATATCATACAGATATATCATACCATAATTACAATCATGTCATCAACATTATTATCATCACACAGATACAATAATTACAATCATGCCCTCAATCATTATTTATCACAACAAATAATAATTACCATCATGCCATTAACATTATTCAAATCACATGATAATTACAATAATGCCATCAACATTATTTATCATGATCATCATCTAACATTCCTCAATTATTATATCACACAGATATAAATATTCAACAGTTCAATTATCATAACCAATGCTCAATTATTATGCATGTGCACATAGACTCAATGTCCTACTCCATGAAGCTAATACTCAGTTCAGAGAAGTTGATCCGAAAGATCTGTCTGTACCAACATGCCTCAGACCACGTGCTATATTTCTCATATGTGTTTGCACATCTAGCATATACACGACAGTCTTTACTAGATCTTAATTAAGAATAATGTCTTGGTCAGGATCATCAGTGTGTCGCGTCGGTCTAACCCACGGTACAGAAAAGCTGCTAACTGCCCATGTAGGCAACCCGTACCCCGATGCCCCCAAGGTCAACAAGTGACTTACACTACACATATCGTACCCACTCAAGAGGTGTACATCTCTCCTAGGCAAATAGCCTCATACAGTCCATCGGACCTTTCCAATGCATGTTCAATGCACCAATGCCAATCATAGGCAAAATTTATCATTTTCTCATACAGTGTCCATACACTAATTCAGGCATATAAAATGCACCATTCTCAGTTCAAATTCACAATTTCATATTCAAGGTCCACACACTGGCCCAATCTCAGTTCAATTTCATAATCTCATAATCAGGGTCCACACACTGGTCCAATAGTAGTTATACTGTATATTCAATCGTGAAATCATATTATTACGTTTTCATAGTTGCGAAACACTTTTGTCGCATTTTCATAATTGCACAACATTTCTGTTATGTTTTCACAATTTCGCAATGATTTTGTTGCGTTTTCAAATTGCATAGCGATTTTCCATCATTTCTCAATCATATAAAAATATTTCTTCATTTTTCAATCACATAGTGATTTTTCAACATTTTCTCAAACATGTAAAAATATTCCACCATTTTTAAATCACGTAGTGATTTTTTAACAATATATCAAATGTATAAAAATATTTAAACGCTTTCCAAATTGCGTAGAAATATTTCAACATTTTTTTTTCAAATCGCGTGGAAATATTTAAACGTTTTTCAAATCGCGTAGCTTAAAAATCACGTTTTTAAGTTATGTAAATCATTTTTCACCATTTTACTATTACGTAAAATATTCCTCAATATTCCAAACATTATTTTGGACTTTCAAACAAATCAATATCATTTCCAACATCATTTTTCACATCTCTCCTTTAAGAAAACCTTTTCTCAAAATAACATGACTTCTCACATTATTTTCCACATTTTCTCACTCAAGAAAATCCTTTTTTGGAATTTATTGCATAAATTCACCATTTCATTGAATTAAATCAATGTTTCTCACTTAAAATTTCCTAACGCGCTCCAAAACCCAAAAGATGAGTTTTACGTTAGTAAATTTTAAATCATCACTGTTTCCTTTATAATTCAAAATAAACTCTCAAATTCAATCCTCTTCCAAAATAATTTGAGGTTCAAACCCTTCCAACCTCTATTTTCCTTTCATAACCAAAATTTCTATTTCACAAGTGATAAAACACTCTGATTCCATTTCCAAAATCCTTGTACTAAATCAATTATATTTCCACTTTGAAAATCACTTTGTTTCATAAAATCAAGGCATTACCAGCCTACAAAACCGTGGTACTTGGCCATTGAAACCATTAAATATTTTTCCTTCTAAATCAATTAAGTACCATTCTTGTTTTTACACAAACAAAACCATTAAAATTTTCTTCAGAAACGGTGAAACTCATGGTCTTTAAAATCAAATCATTTGTTCATTTTCATGTTCACTTTCTTTGCAAATCCTTAAAATCATCAACGTATTACTCTTTTCATCTACAATCTCATGATTAATAAAATATTTAGAATTTTTTTGCTTCAAAAATAGTCTTGAGGCCGTGATGCCTCTATGGTTCTTTGGAACCAAAAATTATTTTCCTTTTCATCATCACATCATGGCATACATATACATATTCATCATATATATCATAAGCATGGCATAAACAAAAGCAATAAATCATGCAAATCATACAAAGCACGAACAAATAAAATCAAACACATAAACACCCACAAATAATTACATGACCATGGATATGAATCCTCACATGGATTCACCATCCATCAAATACACAACCATATCTCACCACCATACTTGGTTGGTGAGATAGATCTCCCTCTTACCTCTTGAAGAACCTCAAAAGCTCCTTGGTTTGCTTCTTTTTCCAAGTCCTTCACCACCAAAAGCTTCTCAAACACAAAACAAAACATATATTTATTAGCATATTAAGCTTGAACAAAGTGAACCATGGATCAAACATGGCTTAGAACGTGAAAAAGAGATAAGAAATGAAGTTTCCTTACACTTCACCATAAAAAAACCCTAGAACTTGCTCTTGGAAAAAGTCCTTGAAGATGGAAGATTTAGAACTTGGTGTAAACTACAAAGTGTCTTAGAATGAGGTATAGATTCAAGAAGTATGGTTGTTTGAAATTAAAGAGTGGTGGAAGGTAAACTTAGAGTGCTTAGCCAAAACATGCTTGGAGAAGAAATGGAGAGAAAATTTTGATAAGCTAAGCTTCTTGAAATGATCAATAATTACCAAGGTGATCAATTATGGTCTTCAACTTGTGCTTTAGCTCCTTAAGCTTCACAAAAACTGTCCCCCCTCCCTCCATCCACTCTTCAAAGTGTGACCAATCTCCTAGCCACCATTTTAGGCAACCTTAACTATTGATTAGATCAATGGTTAGGATTAATGTAGCTTCTAGGTTTATCCTTTAGATAAAAGACTTAATCTAGGCCATTGGATCTTTTCTCCTTGAAATCCTAGCCGTTAGATGTATCTCCAAAATGAAGGGTCAAGATTGCTCCTTCAAACTTTACATCCAAGGGTCATTAATGGTCCTAGCCACTTTGTAAGACTAAATCTCCACCATCGGTTAAATCAAGACCAAATCTCTACCGTTGATTAAATCAATGGTGGATATCCAAGCCACTAATATTGACTACGTAGTACAATATTTATTTTTTTATCTGCTATTACTCTTCGAATAATATTTTTACTGTATTTTTATCACCCGAGAATTAAATATAGCACAAAACACAGCAAAAGAAAATTTCAAAAACTGTTTTTGGATTCAAGTTTAGTAAGATCCCCCATCTCCGTCTCAATAGTGCAAAATTTTTGAGCTGCAGAAAAATTTTGACTTTTCGGGACCCACCTAGGCCCACGTACAGCCCCCTGGGCCCACAGACGGCTCACGGATAATGCTAAAATAATCAGAGTAATATAAAAATTTCATAATCATTCGCAAAATCACAAAAATTAGAAAATTAATGAAAATCAAATCAGGTTATGTAAAATAATTAAGACTTAACAGTAATAATTAAATTACGTAAGATTTTCCTCGGTCCGAAAATTATTATTTTCCTGACACGGAGTAAATCACACAAAAAGATCAAATGTATTCACGGAATACTCAAAATAATTTTACAATACACAGAAATCACTAAACAGTAGAATTCTATTAACTGTCAAAATTACTGTCAACTATTTAAGAAATTTGGGGTGTTACAGAAGAGGGCACTTAACGAAGGATTGTACGTTCAAGAAAATAATTTGTTTCAAGTGCGGAAAGCCTGGACACATTTCCAAAGATTGTGTTCTACCGAAAAATGAAGTCTGCTGGTAGTAACAGGTAGTAGGGATTGTTCCGAGATGAAGACCTAAACAAGGGAGACTGTACCGTAGAAGGTGATTCTTTAACCATACTATATATTCTGGGGGGCAACTCATTCTTTATGGCATATGATTGTGTGAATCAATTATATGTTAGAGTTATCTATGTCTTCGTTATCTTTTGACTTGTTTACTTCTGTTTCTATTACTAGCCTATCGTGCTACTCAAGTTATTCAAATTATCCTATTGTGTTATGGATCAAATCTTTGTGTTAGTTTGATCTGTTTATCTTTCATAAATAGATGTGATCTTTGAAACAGATTGGTTATTTTCTAACCATATCCTATGAGATTGTCTCAATAAAGTGTTAGTATTCCATAAAATTCATTCTTAAAATCAGGTTATATTAAATTCTTTAATGGATATGTCCGGTAACATATCAGATAGTTTTGCTATCTTTTATAATGTTTTTCATGTATTAAAGTTGCAAGAAAGGATATTCCTATTTAAATCCATGTCATAGTATCTGGTACAGTGTTATTGAAAGAGAACTCGGTTAGTGAGACATTTCTTGTTAAGAGTAAAGGCAGGAGAATGAAGCGATATGAGGACAAGGAAATTCTAATTGATGTCATGTGGAGTGACGGATGCTCTTGTAATATGTATAAATTATAGGAGTAGAATCTTTTGTTCTTATCTAGACAGAATTGTCATTATCTTTGTTAACGACATTCTGATCTATTCTCGAGATCATGAGGAGCATACTGAACATCTCAGTGTGATTTTCCAAGTTCTAAAGGAGAAGTGGTTATATGCTAAGTAGTCAAGATGTGAATTCTGGTTGGATGAAGTTCACTTTTTGGGTTCCGTAATTCTAAGGAAGGGACTGTGGTGGATCTTTCAAAGGTTGAAACAGTTTTTCAGTGGGAAAAGTCAAAGACAGTAACGGAAATCTGTAGAAAATTTATTGAGAAATTTTCCAAGATCGCAGGATTTCTTACCTAGCTTATCAGAAAGAATTAAACGTTTGTATGGATTGATGCATACAAGGAGAATTTTCAGGAGTTGAAAATGTGTTTGACTACTTCTCTGGTATTAGTTCTGTCTAATCTTAGTAAACCATTGGAGGTGAACAGTGATGTGTTACATTGGAGTTTAAGATGTGTGCTTATGCAGAATAGAAGACTTGTATTTCAAGGAAATTAAAGTTACATGAGAAAAACTATTCTACGCATGAATGGAGGTTGGTAGCCGCTGTGTTTGTATTAGAAGTATGGAGATACTTTCTTTATGAAGTAACATTTAACATCTTCAGTAATCATAGAAGTCTGAGATATCTATTTGATCAGGAGAAGTTGAATGAGAGGCAAAGAGATTTCATTGGTTAAAATAATTTAGAATGATGTAAGTGGAGAAGCAACATGGGTGTTGAAGGATAAGATTAAAGAACAATACCTATATTTATTCTGAGGATGTGAAATCAAGTTTATCATATTTCGAGGACGAAACTTCTTTTTAGAGGGGGAGTATTGTAACACATCAAATTTTTTAACTATTTGACAATAATTTTGACAATTAACAGAATTCTACTGTTTAGTAATTTTTGTGTACTGTAAAATTATGTTGAGTATTCCGTGAATACATTTGATCGTTTTTTGTGATTTACTCCGTGTTAGGAAAATAATAATTTTTGAGCCGGGGAAAATCTTACGAAATTTAATTATTAATGTTAAGTCTTAATTATTTTACGTAATCTAATTTGATATTCATGAATTTTATAATTTTTGTGATTTTGTGGATGATTATGAAATTTTTATGTTTCTCTGATTATTTTAGTATTATCCATGGGCTGTCTGTGGGCCCAGGGGGCTGTATATGGGCCCAGGTGGGTCTCGAAAAGTGAAAATTTTTCTGCAACCAGAAAATTTTGTACTGTTTAGATGGAGACAGGGATCTTACCAAACCTGAATCCGGAAATAGTTTTTAAAATTTTCTTTTACTGTGTTTTGTACTGTATTTAATTATCAGGTGATAAAAATACAGTAAAAATATTATTCGTAGGGTTATAGCAGATAAAAAAATAAATATTATACTGCGTAGTCAACATTAGTGGCTTGGATATCCACCATTGATTTAATCAATGATGGAGATTTGCTCTTGATTTAATCAAGGGTGGAGATTTCATCTTACAAAGTGGCTAGGACCATTTATGACTATTGGATGTAAAGTTTGAAGGATTAATCTTGACCCTTCATTTTGGAGATACATCTAATGGCTAGGATTTCAAGGAGGAAAGATCCAATGGCCTTGATTAAGTCTTCTATCCAAAGGCTAAACCTAGAATCTACATTAATCCTAACCATTGATCTAATCAATGGCTAAGAATGCCTAAAATGGTGGCTAGTGAGATTGGTCACATTTTGAAGAAGCAAGAAGGGGGGGATGGTTTTGGTGTTGATGTAGGAGCTAAAGTAAAGTTTGAAGATCATTATTAGTTGTCTTGGTCATTATTGATCATTC
Organism: Ormosia emarginata; assembly: GCA_029884605.1. Lineage (NCBI taxonomy): Eukaryota > Viridiplantae > Streptophyta > Magnoliopsida > Fabales > Fabaceae > Ormosia > Ormosia emarginata. The sequence goes on from JAQQTP010000040.1 coordinate 7,210,409, forward strand.
TTGATCATTTCCAAAAGCTAAAGCTCTTCAAAAATTTTCTCTCCTTTTCCTTCAAGCTAGCTCACAGCCAAGCACTCTAAATCCATCTTCCAACACTCTTTAATTTCAACCAACCTTATTTCTTGAATCTATACCTCATTCTAAGACACTTTGTAGTTTGGAGCAAGTTCTAAATCCATCATCTTCAAGGACTTTCTTCAAGAGCAAAGTTATAGGGTTTTTATGGTGAAGTGTAAGGAAACTTCATTTCTTATCTCTTTTTCATGATCTAAGCCATGTTTGATCCATGGTTTATCTTGTTCAAGCTTAATATGCTAATAAATATAAGTCTTGTTTTGTATTTGAGAAGCTTTTGGTGGTGAAGGACTAGGAAAAAGAAGCAAAACAAGGAGCTTTTGAGGTTCTTCAAGAGGTAAGAGGGAGATTCATCTCACCAACCAAGTATGGTGGTGAGAGATGGTTGTGTATTTGATAGATGGTAAATCCATGTGAGGATTCATATCCATGGTCATGTAATTATTTGTGGGTGTTTATGTGTTTTGATTATTTGCTTATGCTTGATATGATTTGCATGATTTATTGCTTTTGTTTATGGCATGCTTGTGATATATATAATGAATATGTATATATATATACCATGATTTGATGATGGAAAGGAAAATAATTTTTGGTTCCAAAGAACCATAGAGGCAGACGACCTCAAGAATATGTTTGGAGCAAAAGATTCTAAACATTTTATTAATCATGAGATTTTAGATGAAAAGAGTAATACGTTGATGATTTTAAGGATTTGCAAAGAAAGTGAACATGAAAATAAACAATTGAATTGGTTTCAAAGACCAAGAGTCTCACGGATTTTGAAGGAAATTTTAATGGTTTTATTTGTGTAAAAACAAGAATGGTACTTGATTGATTTTAGAAGGAAAAATATTTGATGGTTTCAATGGCCATGTCCATGGTTTTGAAGGCTTGTGAATGCTTTAGTTTTATGAAACAAAGTGATTTTCAAAGTAGAAATATAATTTGATTTAGTACAAGGATTTTGGAAATGGAATCAGAGTGTTTTATCACTTGAGAAATAGAAATTTCGATTATGAAAGGAAAATAGAGGTTGCAAGGGTTTGAACCTCAAATTATTTTAGAAGAGGATTGAATTTGAGAATTTTTTTTGAATTACAAAGGAAACATTGATGATTTAAAATTTACTAACGTAAAACTCATCCTTTGGGTTTTGCAGCGTGTTAAGAAATTTTAAGTGAGAAACATTGATTTAATTCAATGAAATGGTGAATTTATGGAATAAATTGCGAAAAAGTGTTGGGAATTTGCGGATCAAAGTCTCGCAGCGGAATAACAGAATTCCCTCACAGGATCCATGCGAAAAATCCATAATCCGAGTTTTTTTTAAAAATTTTACCTCTTGAAGCGTGACAGACACAAGCGAGGTGAATCACCAACACCGTAATAGCGACGATGTTTCTGCGGTATCCACACGAACAGACTTGCAAAAGGAGTCACGCCTCTGTTTCGTAGTGCTAGCTGCGAAGAGAGGAGAAGAAGACCTCACTATCTCTCACTCACTTTCGTAGGTGCGGCTAGGGTTGTGATGTAACCTAGTAGCAGCCCCCCTTAGCGAGTACTATTTATAATAGTGGCTGCCTTAAGTGAGTGTGAGCAAGTAGCAAAGTAAGTGGTGCAACCCTAAACCCATCCGTCATGAGTTAGGCCCACAATTGAATCCGAGTCCAACTTGGATTCGATTACTCAATTTAGTCTGTTTCTAAGTGTGCGACCTGCAGGTTCTCATGACGTTGGTAGTAATATTAAAATCTCATTTTAATATTACAAACAATGAGTGTATCTAGCAACACATCACTGCTACCCAAGTAATGAGAATGTCGGTGATTTGACATAACCTATCGTGACTAATGTTTCCGTGTAGTTTAGTCCCTTTGTCCGGATATCCAAATTGAACACAAGGCATGGAACGTGTCACCCTTGTTTAGTTCAATCTTTAGTTTCACGATTCCCGAGTAGACATAGTAATGACAAATGAGATCAATATCTCATATTGACTCATTTGAGCATGGCCATGCATTTCATAGTCTCACTCAATCGGGGGCCCCGAAGATATCACTCTGTTATGTAGGAGGGACAAATCCCATCTAGGTCACTCACATCCCTCCACATGTATCGCGGTATGTCTAATAACCAACTTTATAATCATCTTGTTACAGATGACGTTTGATGGCATTAAAACACACAACTCCTCATGTAGGAATCGTAGTGATTTCAGGTCAAAGGACCACATACACCATTATCACTATGAGAATTGCTTATGACACTCACGTAACGATCCACGTAGCGTTCTCATGGCAGGTCTGTCCAATACATCATTACTCTAATATGTATCCATGTGTAGACTTGATATCTCATATCCATGACCCGTGAGATGTGGTCATCAGTCTACGCACATACTAGTCTCAAAGCATTATTATTGTCCTAATTAACAATAATACTTGACTAGGGACATTTAAGAATAGTGTTTTATCCAATAGGATCTCACGATCAAGTCATCCACTTGATGTCCTATGGTATCAAATTTACTATTCTAAGGACTTTATCATGTTTACCAAAAAAAAGAACATAATAAATGAAATGCCTCATATAAAATAGCATAATATAATGTATGTAAATACAAACAAAACGTATTGGCCACTAGGGCATACACCAACAAAAAGGATTTTCTTGAGTAGGAAAATGTGAAAAATAATGTGAGAAGTCATATTATTTTGAGAAAGGTTGAAATGGAATTTTTGAAGGTTGAGAAATATTTTACGAAGTTGAAAAATTATGAAAAATGATTTACGCAACTTAAAAACGTGATTTTTAAGCTCTGCGATTTGAAAATGTTAAAATATTTCTACGCGATTTGGAAAACGTTTAAATATTTTTACGCGATTGAAATATTGTTGAAAAATCACTACGTGATTGAAAAATGATGGAATATTTTTACGTGATTGAGAAAATGTTAAAAAATCAATATGTAATTTGAAAATGTAACAAAAATGTTGTGAAATTGTGAAAACGTAACAGAAATGTTGCACAATTGTGAAAATGCGATGAAAGTATTGTGCGACTATGAAAATGTGATAATATGATTTCGCGATTGAATAAACAGTAGGATTACTGTTAGACTAGTGTATGGACACTGTATGAGAAAATGATGAATTTTGCCTGTGATTGGCATTGGTGCATTTTACATGCATGGACTAGTGTATGGACACTGTATGAGAAAATGAGAAATTTTGCCTATGATTGGCATTGGTGCATTGAACATGCATTAGGAAGGTCCGATGGTCTGGATGAGGCTATTTGCCTAGGAGAGACGTACACCTCTTGAGTGAATGTGATATGCGTAGTGTAAGTCACTTGTTGACTTTGAGGGCATCGGGGTGCGGGTTGCCTACAGTGGGCAGTTGGTAGCTCTTCTATACCATGGGTTAGATTGATGCAACGCACCGATGATCCTGACCGAGACACTATTCTTAATCAAGATCTAGTAAAGACTGTCGTGTATATGCTAGATGTGCAAACACATATGAGAAATGTGGCACGTGGTCTGAGGCATGTTAGTACAGACAGATCATTCGGATCAATTTTTTCGAACTGAGTATTAGCTCCATGGAGTAGGAAATTGAGTCTATGTGCACATGCATAAATTTGAGTATTTATATCTGTATGACATCATAATTGAGGAATATTGGTTATGACAATTAAACTGTTGAGGAATATTGGATGATGATAATGATAATCATGTGATGGCATTATTGTAATTATCGTATGATTTGAATAATGTTAATGGCATGATGGTAATTATTATTTATTATATTTGTTATGATAAATAATGTTGATGGCATGATTGTAATTATGGTATGATATATCTGTATGGTATGTTGTTTGTATTATCTCTGTGCTACCATGTTGGTATTGGCGTAGGTGATCTCACATCTTTGCTGTATTATTTTATTGTGCTTGTATTGTTAAAAAAAATGATATAGTAGATGGAACGAGTTTCTTAGACTTGACTGGAGGCAAATATTCTGAGCTCGGTGACAACATCAAGGAGTGACCATCCCGGACAGGTTAGTATACAGATTTGAGGAGGAACAGATACATGGCACATCAAGACGGATACAAGATGAAATAAGTATGTTGAGTTTTCTCGTTAGTGTTTTACTGTGCTATTAAGTAGGACCCGTCATGGGGTTTGCTACTATTTAAAATTGAGTCTGTAAATTTTATTTTTCTTGAATAATTGTTAAATATTAAGTGGTGTATGTTATATAAGTTTTAATCAGTTCAAATCTATTTTTCAGTATTACCTATAAATATCAGTAAGTTTATGTTTTCGCAAAAAGAAATTTTAAAACCTACATTTTATAACTCAAACCTTTTATAAAATCATTTTCAGATTATGAGCTTGTAGTCAGAAATGTGATACCCTAAGGAGGGTGTTACATAGAAGATAAGCAAGCTTATGGGAGTCCAAATTTTCATAGGTTGAATTGAGTGAAACACTTACCTTCTAAACACTTGAGGGATTGAGATTGTATCTTGTGAGGTTCTATCATTCTTAATTTATGATTTTCAATTGAAGTTACCTTGCTTGTTGATTTGGTATGTAAAGAAATGTTACTTCATGAATGTTTTAATTCCTTGAAACTTTGGTTGCTCTTCTTGCTCATAGAATTTTGCATTCTTGAACAACATTGGAAAATGAGTCTTTTAGAGTTTTTAACTTTTGAGTTTGTGCTGTTGTTCTTTGTTCCCTATGTTGAATTTTTAGTTTTGCCCGGGAGTGCAAAAGCTAAGTGTGGAGGAGAATTTGATAAACACAATTTTCATATATTAGTTAATCCTCATATTTAGTCTCTTACCTCTTATATGCTTAATTGATTGTTTTGACCATATTTTATAAGTTTGGGTTCAAATTAGACTTAATTGTATTTTTCAGCATTACTGAAAATTTTACACTATTTCTATATTTTTTGCATAACTTGAGTTCTAAACATCTAAAAATTAAGAATTTTACATTGTAGGAAATCTGAGAGAAATCTGTAAAACTTTTATGAAGATCTCAAAGGCTGAATCGGATGTGTAGTAGGTCAGATTGGGTCACGAATTCAAAATAGAGATGTTGTCACTAGAACCTAGACAATGTGCAAAGATTAGGCTATGATTTGGGATGTATGTGTCATTTAGAGCTAAAACCAGTTTCATTTGAAAGCTAAGACACAAATATTCAATTCTTATAGAGATCACTTATCAAAATTGTGACATTTTGATGGTGTTTTCACCCTTTAAAGTCAGCTAACGGGTTCAGAGGGCTGTTAAGAATGTCTTGGGCATAATTCTTTCATCCTAAGTCCAAATTATACAAATTAGGTATATGATTAAAGTTAAGAGGAAGAGGATTAACCCTAAGCTGAGGAAAAACTTGGATTTTTAATTTTATAGATAGTTATTTAAGTAGCAGCAACAACCACAAAACTCAACCCTAATTTTCTCCTAGCCACCCTTGCTTGCACTTTCTCTGATAATTGGGGATTACCACATGTTATTGGGAATTAAAAAGACTAAAAGATGCATCAAAGGCTTCTCGGATGTTGTTTGTTAAGTTTAGTTGAATTCTGGATTTTAGATTAATTTAGGATTAGATAGGTGCTTAATTCATTTAACTTTGATTAATTAAATTCTGAATGATTATCTAGTATAGAATTCATTAATCATCTTAAGGCTTCTTGATGTGATCTATGACCAAGAATCTAATTAGCAATTGAAAGTTTGGTTGAATTCTGGGTTTTAAGTTAATTTTGGATTAAATGGGTACATAATTTGTTTAACCTTGATGAATTAAATTCTAGATGCTTATCTAGTGGACAATTCATTGATCATTTTAAGGCTTCTCGATGTGATCTAAAGGCAAGAACTTAGTTAGCAATTGAATGGATTCTTAGTGATCAAGGATTAATTAAACTCAAGAATAGTTGATTTCTTTAGATTGATTGTTTACTTAATTATATTTATAATTTTAAATTACTTTCGATTAATTAATTCTGCAACCTTTTTCCCCCATTTGTTAACTTCTTAATTTGATTTCTTAATTAGAGTGATTGTCACGACCGTGATTGCAGCAAGAGCGGCGAACAAAATAAATTGTTAGGTGTCGCCACCAATTTTATTTAAATTATGAAAAATTGAAAAATCTTTATTAAAAGTGGTCCTTGGAACCAAATTAGATTCGGGAGTCAGTTATGCATAAGGAAGGATAGAGACTTAACCCCACAACACCCCTAAAACATCCGTCGTAAAACGGTTACCCTAAATTAATTATGCAAAACTTAATAATCTCATAATATATTTGTTTTACCCATTTTTGTTAAAAAAAACTAAAAAAAATAATTTGTGAAAATTTAAAATTTGGCTTGACAGAATAAAGATTCTACTCCTACATATTCTCTATTGCAATGAGGAACTCAAAGTCACGTAGTTCTTTAGAAAATAATTGTTGGTTGGTTATTTTTAATTTAAAACTGAATCATCAAGCTGTTACAACTCAAATGATTATAAAAATTATAGGATCGACAAGCTGTCACAACTCAGTTAATCTTATTTTTTTAATATATATATATATATATATATATATATATATATAAATTAAATTTTTAATTATTACCTTTTTAATTTTACCATTATTTTTTTTATTCCTTGTTTTCGTTTTTTTATCCTTTTTTAGTTTGGCCCAATAAGCCCATTTACCTACTTAAATGCAAAAAAAAAAATACTTACAGACAGCAAACAAAACAAAGAGAGAGGGGGTTATTTTTGGATATTTACAGAATGAATAGAGAAGCAAGGAAAGGGAGTGACGACGGCTGGTGGAGGAGAGTCGACCAGCGCGGTGAGGTGGGTTTGTCGGCGATGGAGCGATGCGGTGGTTTCGGCGGAACTGCTGGGTTCGTCAGCAACGGTGATGACATGCGGAAGGTGTGACGCGAAATGGTCTGGCGGTTCAATTCCGGCACGGTAACTGAGCTTATGGGTTCTGCGTAGATCGGTGCCTGGGGCGGAGTGCAATGCTTGCCGGTGGCGGGACTAGTTCGAAGCTGCGGTATGCGGCGACGCAGATCCGGATTGAAGCTGTAGTGCACAACAAACATGGGTCACGATCATAACTGTGGTGCGCAGAAAACAGGATCTGGCATCCCGAGTTTGACCAGTAGTGTGGTGTTGCGGTTCTGGTGAGGACTCGATGCTGCGACGGCTTCTGTTAGGTGGTTTTCAATTGGGTTAGATGAAGATGGTGAGGTGGGTGATTTTGGTTGTTGAAGGTTGAATGGTTATGGTGATGGAGAAGATGGGTTTGATTGAGGAAGAAGATGGTGATGTAATTGGTAATGAAGGTGGGTGTTGAAGATTATGGTGTGGTTGTGATGAAGGTTAATGATGGGATTGGAAGGTTGTTGAATATGGTGTTAGAATGGTGGTTGTAATGGAAGAGGAATGGTGGTTGTGTGACAGAAGATGATGAAGATTTCATGAACAAGGGCTATTTAGGGGTTTTGTTGTGGCTGTTTTGGGATTTAGTGGTGGCCACTTGGTGAGATGAATTTGTAGCTTTAAGTTGAAAATTGCTTAGCTAAAAAGGTTAAAATAAGTTAAAAGTCTGGTCCAAGTCTGTGTATAGGTTATGAATTTTATAGAAGGGGATTAGGTTAAAGTGTTTGAGCTAGAGTGTGATTAGGATTAGTTTAGGATGAGTGTTGGGTTTTGTTTAGGATGAGTATATTTAGTATAACCAATGGGATTTGGTTAGGATAAGTATGTTTACGATAACTGATGGGATTTGGTTAGGATAAGTTTGAATTGTAGTAGAATGAGTCAATGGTTAATGGGTCAGGTTATGGGTTGATGAGCCAATTGGGTAGGATAATGGGTTAGTAGATAGGATAATGGGTTAATAGGTTATGGGGTAGATACTAGGTCAATAGGTTGGATAATGGCCAATAGGTGCAAGTTGGGTCCCCTTTTTTTTCTTTTTTTTTTAAACAAAAAGTCCCAGACAAAATTAGGTGTTCACAGTTGCTCCTCTTTACTTGTTTCTTACTAGATAAAAAGAATAACTGTAATTTTTCATTTTATCATAGTGAGGAACGAGCAAAGAAATGAACCTAAATTTTGTTCAGGAGAAACAAAAAATAGTGTGAGAACAAAAATGTGAAGAGCGATGCGCTCAAAGATAAATGACAGAAAGACAATGGCCTACTGCATCCCTAAAATTAAAAGACAATAGGCATCTGCGTCCCAAAATTAAAAAAACAATGGGTATCTGCGTCTCGAAAGACAATGGGCGTTTGCGTCCCGAAAATTAAAAGACAATGGCATCTGTGTCCCAAAAATTAAAAAACAATGGCCATCTGCGTGCTAAATATTAAAAGACATTGGGCATCTGCGTCTCAAAAATTAAAAGACCATAGGCATCTGTGTCTCCAAAATTAAAAGACAATGGGCATCTGTGTCTCGAAATTAAAAAAAATAATGGGCATCTGCATCCCGAAAATTAAAAACAATGGGTATCTGCGTCCCAAAATTCAAAAGACAGTGGGCTATTACGTCCCTAAATTTAAAAGATAGTTTTTTTTCTTTCTCTCTTTTTTTTAATAAATCCAACGTCGACTCTGGAAAGCTTTAACCAATCAAACCCTTGTTCACGTGCTTTTACTTGTTGGACCTGATAGTCTCGATCCTACTTACCCATCCTTTCTCTTCTTCTTCTTTTTTTCTTTCATCTTATTTTCCTATTTTCTGCTCTCAACTACTCCTCTTTTAGGAATTGAGATGATAATCTCTTGTTGTGAACCCTTGCTTGGAGCTACTAAGTCTTTGCAAGAAAATTTTTGCTCCGGTATTTGTTCCTTAATCATTGATTTCCTATAACGGCCTGATGACTCAATCGTTGTCTTTGTTGCTACTTCCTTCAATATATATTCTCAGAAGTTTTTCCCTAGTATGGCTAATTGAATGCGAACCAAGTTGCCCCTGTGTAGCCAATCGAATGCAAATAAAATTACCCCAGTTTAAGCATTTCCAATTTATTTGCCTTAACTTTTGCTTAAACCTCCCTTTCGGGTTTTCAACCTAACGGGATCTTTTCCTTTTTTGTTCGGATAACTGTTATTTCTGGATTATCCCTTGGTATATCCTTTTCCCCTTTAATTAGATCTTCTAAGTTCTTTTCGATCTGAATTATTCATCAGGAGATTGTCATTGTTGTACTCATGTTCACCTTACCTGAAGCATTATGTAATAGACAGATATAGATTCAAAAGTACGACAGAAAAGGAATTTACTGAGTAAACAACTTCTAGATTGGTCTTGGAAGTTTGACTACAAAAGAGTATATATATATAAAAAAAACACACAAACGATGATATGAGATCCAAAGAGGTGTTGACCCGATATGAATAGGTTTGACCTTCATGAGACCAATCTTTAGTTGTATATTAGACATTATGGCCAAGGATTTTCTTCTGCTAAACATCTACATCAAGCCAAATTGAACCGAAGAGAAATTTGCCCCAGTCTAGGACTAAATTGAGTAGGACCAAGACTTATCCTAGTAACTAAAAGATTTGCCCAAGACTAATTGAACCAAAGAAAGGAAAAATTGTCCCAGTTTAGAGCCAAGTTGAACGGGGTATAAACTTGTCCTAGTGTAAGGTCAAATTGAACTAAAGAAAAATTTGCCCTTGTTTAGGACAGAAATGAATAGGGCAGGAACGCGTCCTAGTGACCAAAAGATTTGACCCAGTGTAGATTAAATTGAACCAGGGAAAGAATGCCCCGGTGTAGAGCCAACTCGAACAGGGTAGAAACTTACCCTAGTGTAAGTCTCTTTTTTTCTTTTCCTTTTCTTTTTTTCTTTTTTTCTCTTTTTTTTAAAGGAGCAATGAACTAAATACTTGGATGGACGTAACATTTGTCTTAAAATTAAAGTTAACAAAAATGACAACAACCCTTTATTGATCAGAATGGATTTTTTGAGGCTTGTAACATGGTCAAGGCTAAGGGTTATGAAAGGAAAGATATAAGGCTCAAACAAGTGTTTAAGGGTTGAATGGGACCAAGGATCCTTGTTCAAAATGTATACTTTTCTCTTATTATTCTCCATTTCTCCCCCCATTCATTTTATTTTCTTTCATCTTTCTTTCCCTTCTTTTTTTTAATTTTTTTTTTGTTTTTCATCATCATTTTTTCACTTATTACCCATGTCATCCTTTTTTTTTCTTTTCCATTATGCTTCAAAATAGTCACCATGGTAATCACTTCTTGCCCATTTCATCTTTTTTTCTTTCCCATTATGCTTCAAAATAGTCACCATGGTAATCAACATTTGTTTGTGTTATCCCCTAGTATAAGGGTGATCCTTATCCAGGGTTTATTGAAAAAAATTTCAAGCTCAAAAGGGGTAACAAGGGATAAAGATGATGAATTTTTGTAAAAGATAGAGAAAAATAGACAGTCTTCATTTTCAAATCATGATTGTTTATTTTTAAAACTTTAATTTTGAGACAAAAAAATAGTGCACACCAATTTTTTTTTCTTTTTAACTTTTTTTTTTGCAAAAGACACTTGTATACGCGGACCTTATTGACATCTACTAAACTGAGAATTGTCAAGAGTTGGAGTCTAATGGGGTCCAATTATAAGGAAGACACTTTGAAGAAATGAAAGAGAATAAATATCAACTAAGACAAAATGATGAAAATGAAAAGAAATAAGGTACCCATACAAATTCATTACATTAATGCTTCAAGAAAGTTAACATCAATCCAACATCACTAATTATTTTATTAATGCCTCAAATCTCCAATTGTTCAGAGATCTCGAGTTACTGGCACAACATTTACTTCATTCCTTCCACCAGGATTAGGGATTGAGTTGTTAACAATACTGGGTCCAGCTTCCTCTTGAATATCCAGCTTTCCACAAGCGATCAACTTCTTTACTGCTATCTTGAAAGACTCACAATCTTCGATTGAGTGCCCCGGGATATCCATATAGTATTTGCAGGTTAAATTCGGGTTGTACCATGCTGGAAACAGTGGTTGTAGGGGAAGTACAAGATTTCCTGAGATGAGGTGAACATCAAACAGCCTTTAGAATAACTCTGCATTTGAAATGGATAATTTTGGGAAATGGGGTAGGTTTTGGGAATGGAAACTGCCTTGATTTTGAAAGTTTGGTCGAGACTGTGGGTGATTTGGGAAGTTTTGTGAAGGTGGAGGTGGGTATTAGGTATAGATTAGGCGATATCGTTGAGGTACGGGAACATTATTGATTTGGAGTTGCGGGATTTGAGGTGTATTCATGGGAGGAGCGGTTAGGCTAGATGGATGAGAAGGTGTAGGTGTCTAATAAGGAGGGTAAGAGTTTGGGTTATATGGAAGTGGTCGGTATGTAGGGTAAGACAGTGAATATTGAGGTTGTGAAGGTTGTAGATTTTGCACATAACTCACTTCTGGCTCCTTTTTCTTAGGGGGAAACCCTTTCTTGAAACCACTTTCATTATTACCGGTTGGCAATTTTTCAGCTTTTACCAAAATTTCAATCCTTTCTCTGGCAGCAATTAAATCAGTAAAGTCTCGGAATGCAGCGCCCGCCATTGTCCCAATATAGGGTGCTCCTAAGGTCCCTAAGAAGTATGAGCACATTTTCGTTAGAGTCAACGGCGGTTGCACTTGTGTTGCGAGAGCTCTCCACCTCTGGGCATACTGTTTGAATGTTTCCTCATTTCTCTTCTGCAATGTTCCCAATTGCTCTCGGGTTGGGACTGTATCTAGGTTGAACTGATATTGCCCCATGAACAAGTTTGCCCAGTCATCCCAGGAAGAGATTTTGGAAAGGTCTTGCTGGATGCATCATTCAAAAGCAAGCCCAATCAAACTTTCATGAAAGAAGCTGATGAAAAACTTCCAATCCTCTGACCAAATTGATATTTTGGTAATGTATGTTTTCAGGTGGAAAAAAGGATTGGTGCTTCTATCATATTTAACGAATTCAAGAATTTTGAAATCCTTGAGAATGATGATATTAGTAATAGGGCATAATTCTTCTATCCCAATAGGTCCATAGATGCTAGGACCCTTGATCACTTTAAGTTGTTCTTCCATCTTTTCTATCCATTCTTCTCTCATCTTATCATTTTGGATGGCCACATGACTAATCCCAGTAGGAAATCTCGTTGGCATCGGGATGGACATATGCGGTGGTTCCCATGCACACTCAGTATTGCTATGAACTTCATTTCGAGTTCCTTCTAAGGAATGATATCCTTCTCCGATAGGAAGTACTAGTGATGCAGCATTTGATGTTCCTCCTACAACAGGTATCTCAGTAGTGACCGCAAGGTTTGTCCTCATAGAAGTGTTATGTAAATGTGCCCCAGTTACTCCTATACCTCTGGCTGCCCCCATCAAGATGAGGGTCTCCCTCATGGCTAACAACATTTCTTCTATTCTTCTCTGAGATTCTGTCATCTCATTCACCATTCCTTTCACTTCTTCTACTTCTATACTTAGATTCCTTCCTTTGTTTTTGGTTGCCATTGCCGCAAGCTTTGTTCGAACCCTTGTGTTGTGAACTCGATTTTGATTGGTGTCTTCTTTTCTTAGTTGTGCAATGGTTCTAAATTTCCAGTGAACAATTAAAGAACAATTTATTAGAAACCACCATAATTATTATTTGTTTGTTAGAAAACCATTATTAATTTGTGTCGAATGGACTTGAGTGAGTATCTTTGATCTTTCTCATCGTGACTAATTCTTAGAACGTCTTATTCAAAAGTATTGGTTTCAAGTAAACATAGGATCAGAAGAACAAAAAGGCATACTTTTTTCAATTGAAAAATCATTAATCATCATTGAGAGTAGTACATAATTTTCACCTTATTACATCATTGTCTAGCTACTCTCAACCAAGTACACCTTGATCATCTGCTTAATTTGTTCAATAAGACTCTTACAATACACAATGAAATCATTAATCTCTGCCAGTGTTTTAAGAGGATCGACCATCTTATCAGCCATCTTTAAATAATATAGGATGTCTGCAATTGTCGTGTTGGCGAGGCTTACTAGTCTTGTGAAGTGGTCCATGCAAAATTGGGCTTCTCATTTCCATTCAACAATGTCTTTGTTTTGTTGTTTCACCTGATCCATCAACTTCCATCAGTCTTCTTGTCCCTACTGTAACGCTACTTCGTACCATGCAATCTCCTTGTCAATGTGCAACCTCTGAATTTTGAGTGTGTCTTTATATCTTTCTGTCACCATCTTCATTTGTTAGCTCATACTATCCACTTGTTGAAGAGCATCATTCTGTGCTGCTTTGGCATTTACGAGCAACTCCTTGAGTTGTTGATTTTCAGTCAAAGCCCTAATTCCTTATTTACAGCTTCTAAACATCTTCTGATATTTGACATACTATCTTGCTTTGTCCTTTGCCTTTTGTTTGCTTGTTCAAGAGCGTTGCTTTTCTCAGAACTTTCACATTTTAAAACTGCATATGCTTGGCGAATTTGTTCTAGCTTTGCTTCTAATTTCCTCTTTTTCTTTATTGGCTTCTGCTAGCTTTCCTTTTATTTCTTCATCTTCTATCGGAATCAGAGGCAGAGGTTTACTAACTGTAGAGGCTACTGGACTTTTGAAAGGTAACTTGACTTCCTGAGTCCTGTTCCTGACCCACTGTCGATAACCTTCTTTGACTCCACAGCTTCTAACTCCCAGCTCTCTACCCTTTCTAACGACCTTCTTCCAAGCGTCTTGAACCTTCCTTAGTGTCTTAGTACACTTCATTTGCATGTTGTAAATAAAAGGAGTGGTTTCCAACTCTAAGGGTGGCCCCATCATGGGATAGCCAAGTTGTCGTAATGCCAGAGTGGTGTTGTAGTTAATGCACCCTCAAGTACCCATGAGAGGAACATTAGGAAAACTTTCACACTGATAAACCACAGTTTGCCCATCTTTTCATTGTGGGTACTGTACAATTTTCCTCTCCTCAAGCTTGGCCAATTCCTCTACCCATTCACGACCATTCATAGTTCTCAATTGGAGCATCTTCAGATCTGTAATGGGACATGCTTCTTCGTAGCCTCTCTTAAACATATGAGTCATGAGCCATACCAATAGCATCGATAGACAACATAAGATCCGCTTACCCTTCTTTTCATGGCAAAAATTCAAAGTATAGTAAACATCTGCAAGGATGGCAGGGATAGGGTTTGCGATATCATTTATTCGAGCCAGGAAAACATCAATTGCTGCAAAGTCTATCAAGTCTTCAATACTCGAGAAGAGGATGGTGCCATATTTGGTGAGGGCTAGCATATCTGAAAAAGTAGTACAATCTTCAACCATGGCAAGGCAACGCATGTGCTCTTCTAAATACTTCCTCGGAAACCCCTCTGTTCCTTTCCTATTTTGTTTTGTCTGCTGCAGATCTTTTACATGAATCTTCAAGACGTCTGCTATGGTTTACATAGATGCATAGTGGCCTATATATTGGTATGGTTTTTCCTTTTCCAAAGGTAAGCCCAATATCTGCTCAAACTCTTCCAAAGTGGGGGCCAACTGAAAATCTTGAAATGTGAAGCAACGCAATGGTGGATCATAGTACTGGGCTAGCGTGGTGATAGCTTCTACCTGTACATCCATCTCTAACAGATTCAGGATCTTCCCATATCTTGCAGTGAAGGTCAGACGTTGGGTTTTCTTCAGCATTCGGCCAAACTCGCTAAGCTTTATGTTTCCACTTTTTTGGCCTTGAGTTGTAGAGTCCTTTTTTTAAATTACATCCTGGTGATATGATCCCATGACACTTTCCATTTTTATTCAAAGATACTCACTACTAATCCTTAGGTACTGAATTTCAAATGGTTCTCCAACAAACCTGGGGATGAAGAATTATCAATGCATGATTTAAAAAAAATGATTTAACAATGAAATAATGAGTGAGTTATTAGTCTTTTAATAGTGATTCGCCTCTTTTTTTAGGAAAAACCTTCTTTATTTTTTTTTATAAAGAGGGACACCAGTATGGTTCATCACATTAAGGGACTAAACAACTTACAAGGCATACGAATAACTCAAAAGATAACAAAAGCTACGCTCCTTTTGTGTCCTAATGAGATTTCCTTAACTTGGGGATTTTTATCCTGAGGATCTACAGGTCTTTACTGAATCGTGCGAACTTTCATTGGGTGGCTCTACTATTCCAAAGGCCTCTAGAGCTAAGTCTCATTTCAGAATGTTGACCACAAACAATGGGTAAACCATTAAGTGTGGGACATTCGTGAAAAAGACACACTCTAGATGAGGTTTTCACGATAATCAAATAGGATGTACATCTAAAATGGCTACCACTACACAACCTCTACTTAACTTAAGCTTCACTCAGACCTGGGTATAGGGCCCCACTCGAATGTGTGTGATAAATGTGTAGGTGCAGTGAGTGTAGGGAGCATACAAACCTTCATTATCCTAAAGACTACCCGCATCCTGCAAAACAAAAACAAGTACAAACAAAAATTCTAAGAGAAATTCTCTATCCTAAGGTTTTAATAACAACAATAATTAAAATAATTAAAAATAAAAAAGGTAAAATAAATATTCAGATGATTATAAAATTTTGCACAATCAACTTATATAGGCTTGACTCTCAACTTATATTAGGAGTCGCCACTAATTTATTTAAATTAAGAAAAACTGAAAAACCTTTATTAAAAGTGGTATTTGGAACCATATTAGATTCGGAAGTCAGTTATTCATAAAGAATGGTAGAGACTTAACCCCACAGCACTCCTAAAACATCCGTCCTAAAACGGTTACCCTAAATTAATTATGAAAAACTCAATAATCTCATAATATATTTGTTTATCCATTTTTATTAAAAAAATTAAAAAATAATAATTTGTGAAAATTTAAAATTTAGCTTAACAGAATAAAGATTCTGCTCCTACGTATCCTCTGTTGTAATGAGAAACTCAAAGTTACGTAGTTCTTTAGAAAATAATTATGGGTTGGTTATTTTTAATTTAAAACTAAATCATCAAGCTGTCGCAACTCAGATGATTATAAAAATTATAGGATCAACAAGTTGTTATAACTCAGTTAATCCTATTTTATTCTAAAAAAATGATTATTTTATATTTTATTTTTTTATTATAGATTAATTGTTTTTAACTTTGAAAACATTTGAACCATCAAATTGTCACAACTCAGATGATTACAAAAGTTATAGGATTAACAAGCTATCACAACTCAGTTAATTCTATTTTTTAAAAAAGTTAATCCTATTATATATATATATATATATATATAATTAAATTTTTAATTATTACCTTCTAAATTTTACCACTATTTTTTTTAATCCTTGTTTTCGTTTTTTTAATCCTTTTTTAGTTTGGCCCAATAAGCCCATTTACCTACTTAAATACAAAAAAAAATGCCTAGACAACAAACGAAACAAAGAAGGAGGGGGTTATTTTTGGATATTTACAGAATGAACAGGGAAGCAAGGAAAGGGAGCGACGGCGGCTGGTGGAGGAGCGTCGACCGGCGCAATGAGGTAGGTTCGTCGGTGACGGAGTGATGCAGTGGTTTCAACGGAACTGTTGGGCTCGTCAGCGACGGTGGCGACATGCAGAAGGTGCGACGCGAAGTGGTCTGGCAGTTCAGTTCCAGCACGGTAACTAAGCTTACGGGTTCCGGGTAGATCGACGCTTGTGGCAGAGTGCGATGCTTGCCGGTGGCGGGACTGGTTCGAAGCTGCAGTATGCGACGACGCAGATCCCAATTGGAGTTGCAGTGCACAGCGAACGTGGGTCTTGATCGGAACTGTGGTGCGCGGCGAATGGGATCTGGCATCCCGAGTTTGACCGGTAGTGTGGTGTTGCGGTTCTGGTGAGGACTCGATGCTGCGATGGCTTCTGTTAGGTGGTTTTCGATTGGGTTAGATGAAGATGGTGAGGTGGGTGATTTTGGTTGTTGAAGGTTGAATGGTTATGGTGATGAAGAAGATGGGTTTGATTGAGGAAGAAGATGGTGGTGATGTAATTGGTAATGAAGGTGGGTGTTGAAGATTATGGTGTGGTTGTGATGAAGGTTAATGGTGGGATTGGAAGGTGATGAATATGGTGTTAGAATGGTGGTTGTAATGGAAGAGGAATGGTGGTGTGTGATAGAAGATGGTGAAGATTTCGTGAACAAGTGGGCTGTTTTGGGGTTTTGTTGTGGTTGTTGTGGGATTTAGCGGTGGCTGCTTGGTGAGATGAATCTATAGCTTTTGGCTGAAAATTGCTTAGCTGAAAAGGTTAAAGTGAGTTAAAAGTCTGGTCCAAGTCTATGCATAGGTTATTGATTTTATAGAAAGGGATTAGGTTAAAGTGTTTGAATTAGAGTGTGATTAGAATTGATTTAGGATGAATGTTGGGATTTGTTTAGGATGAGTATGTTTAGTATAACTAATGCGATTTGATTAAGATAAGTATGTTTAGGATAACTGATGGGATTTAGTTAAGATGAGTTTATTTATGATGAATTTGAATTGTAGTAGAATGAGTCAATGGATTAATGGGTCAAGTTATGGGTTGATGGGTTGATGAGCCAATTAGGTAAGATAATGGGTTAGTGGATAGGATAATGAGTTAATGGGTTATGGGTTGGATACTGGGTCAATAGGTTAGATAATGAGACAATGGGTGCAAGTTGGGTCCCTTTTCTTTTTTTTTTCTCTTTTTTTTTAACAAAAAGTCCAGAAAAAAATTAGGTGTTCACAGTGATCCAAGAGTTCGACCTAATTATGTCTTATACTACAAGTATTTTGGTGAATTGGTTAACAACTATCATCTAATTTGTTAGTCTCGATAGCTATCAGTGATATCCAGGATAGTCACCGATGCTTAAGTCTGGTGTATATTTATGGATTAGGGAAGTTTGGCAAATATAATGTTCTTGTACTTGTTCTAGAAGTTGGGACTCTCAAATAGAGACCTTATCTTGCATACTGGCTAGATAATTGTATTCATGGGAGACAAAATCACCTAAGTAGGGTATGTAGAGATGTACTTGACCTTGGGCAAAGACCCAATTTTTTAAGACGCTCAAGGTTAAGCTCCATGTGGTGTATTATCCCTCAACCTACAATATGATCCTAAGTCGCCCTTCTTTAAATGCCTTTGGAGCTGTCATATCCATGCCACATTTGACTATGAAATTCCATAACCAAGACAATAAGATAGTCACCACCAAAGGAGACCAGGCCTCGACTTGAAGATGTTACAATGGGAGCCTCAAGATGTAATGTCCTAATTCGAGTTACTACAGTATATTTGCAATATACTTAGAAAACAAGATTAGACTCATTACTTACTACTTTTAAACAAAAAAACTTTGTAAAACGTATAAAAAATACACATTCAAATATAATCAAAAATAAAATCTCGAAGAGAAACAATTCAAACTAAACATTAATAACATAATTGAGTTTTTTATTTTGAAATGTACATAAATTTGATTACTTCACTATATCAAATATGTACATAATACATAAGTATTTGATTACAAACTAGGTCTTCATGGCCTATATACACCATATATATAAAATTGAAATAAACTACACTAAACAAAGATATAACTTCATTTTCCTTGCTTTGAAGGGTCTCGATCTCGATTTGTAAAATAACATACAAACGAGGTGAGAATTCCAAAATTCTTAGTAGCATAACTTAATCAGTAACAATTCAATACAAATCCATACACAAATAACATCTCAATGCAATTATGTATTGATGTATATGAAATTATCTTATCAATGATGATATTTATGTGTTGATGCATATGAAATTATCAATGATGATATTTATGAAATGTATTGTGATGATGTTTGTGAAATGTTATGTCTTTTGTCAAGGTGTCTCGTCCGCTACTTCGACATGCTATGACATGTCATGTACTTTGACAAAGTACCCCATATGCTACTTTGCCTTGTCAAAGTGCCTCGTCCACTGTAACACCCTAATTCCATTCACTGTAATATACCCTACTTATTTTAAGTAAATAGAATAGTATGTCACTTTCTAACTTAAGCGTAATTTACAACCTGTTTCCATTCACTGTAATATACCCTACGTATATTAAGTAAATAGAATAGTATGTCACTTTTTAACTTAAGTGTAATTTACAACTTGTTTCATAGCTATATAACGAATAAATATATAGAGCCTTAACAAAAGTAAGAGAGCAAGACATTTTACACCTCAGGAAACTTGCTCTTTACTAAAAATCTATCTGATATGTCTAAGATTACAAACCTTTACAAAACTAATTACATAAATTTATTTACAAGCCATAAATATAATTACATAGCCAAAACTATCAAATTAATAACATAAATAAATCTTCATTTCCTTGCTTTGCGCTTGCTTGAATTCTCCTTTGGATTTATCATGGAAAACATAAAAAGATTGGGGTGAGAATAAATAATTCTCAATGGTAAATATGAAATCGTAACATCATGGTAAATCCAGCTACTTTGGGGTAAAACGTAAATTGTATTAATCATTTGGAAAAGAGACATAAGCCAAAACTCAGTCATTTCCCTTCCCAAAGCAGACAGTTCATTTAATTACTAAAATAATTTAACTATTATATATCAGTTCAATTGAACAAACATATACTGAAATATTCGTAAGTATACCAAGAATAATAATAACTCTACTTCATGTACCATTCCTAGCCATTCTACTCTTGTCCTTAATCTTTGTAATTATAGAAAATAAGGCAATTACCCATACAATTGCCAATTTTATGCAATGCATGGTAATGTATAATTATGCCTAATGAAAATCCTAAAATATGCTCATACAATGATTTTTAAAAAATTTTATTTTAGAAAACACATGTTATTTGATTATTTCCAAGAAGCCCTTTTGTTCCAGGAAACCCTTTTGTTCCTTGTATTGTTTCTGGGAAGGCAGGACGTCCTTTTGTTCCTTGCACTACCAAACATTCATAGCTTTGGCATTTGGAGCCCTTTTGTCCAAGCCACTTAGAGCCCTTTTGTCCAAGCATAAGTTTACAATACATAGAAACATCAAATAACAAGTTTGAAAACAAAACATGCAAGAGTATTAAAAACCTTTCCTTTCTTCACTTTTTACAAAATCATACTTTTCCATATACAAGGGAGAAGCAATATCATAATCATTAAACTTTTCTTAATACATTATCAAACATGCTAGTAGAGAGGGACTCATTCAACCTCATCTACCTTCATCATTCTTTTCTGTTGCTTCCCAGTATCATGCATACATTTCATTTCAAGCTCAATAAAGGAGCAAACATATTTCTACTACACTTTCATAATTCAACTTTAACTATTAAAGAAGCTACTAAAGTTTCTAGGGTCCAACTTTCTCAAAAATCTCTTAATTTTCTCCTAAAAAGGCTGTTTTTCATGAGTGCACCAAATGCACATACTAACTTCAATAATACTGATATTTCACAGTCATATAGTCTTCCCTCATATCTTTCAAATGCCACAAACCTCACCTCATTTGGATAAATGTAACCAAAGTTATGCAACATTATGCAGAAACTAAAACAGGGCTTTTTCTGTTTACCCAAAAATGACCTGACTTTGAAATGAAACTGAGAACAAACTAAGAACTCAAAAATTCTGAAATTTAATAGTCAAATAGTCTTATGTGTTAACTTTCAAATGGCATTGGTTTCATGTAAATACAACATCGGAGCAAGAAATTATGCAATCTGGTTTAACAGGCGCCAGATTGACTTTTCTGCAGAATTTGGCTTGGTTTCAAATCAAAACTGGAACTGATTGGTTTTCTCAATAATTCTAAAATTTTTACTACAAAAGGCCTTATGTCTTAGCTTTCAAATGGCTCTAGAATCAAGCAATTTTGATGTCTGTAGCTCAAGTTATGCAACAAACATCACGGACTACTCAATGTTGTCCTGTTTCTGCATAATTCGGGTTCTACATAGTTTTGGTCTCTAACCAAGTTCTAATACTCAACTCATGAATTCTAACTGTTCCTCAACTCTAATCATGGTCTCTAATCATGTTAGGATGATTAAACACTAAATTCAACTCATCAATTATAAATTTAAGCTCAATCAAATAAGAAAATATCATTTTTCTCACTTTATGCATCAAAGGTCCAAATGGAGAGTCCTATGTTTCTATCTCAAACTCCTATCATAAACAAGTTATAAATAACCATTGAAAACACATTCAAGCAAGAAAATACTCAAAATACCTCAAAATCACATTCTGACTTATTATACCCCAACTAAGCATGATTTTTGGAACTAAATGCATCATTATTGTTTTTACCCTTATACATGATATGGCTCAAGGCCTCACTTTTCATCAATATATATATATATATATATATATATATATATATATATATATATATCACTTTGATAATATAGCATAAGGTATTAGTAATTCATCAATCAAATTCATGAGCCCATTGCAATTCGACATGTAATATGTCAAAGTCATATTTGACTTTCACTTCCTCATCATTTCCCATTTTAACATAATCAATCTTTGTCTTCCATGCCAAATAAATACAATTCATAAACTCAATATATAATTATTTTGTTTCAACTCTTAATCACAACTTTGAATCTTTCTATATATATATATTCACATAAGAATTCATATCTTTCATGAACCACTCATGCTTATCTTTAGTTGCAATAGTGTAAAATAGCATTACTTGACATTAAAACATGCATTTCCTTCTCTATTCATAGCTGGACAGCAACCAGTCAACAGCAGCAGCAGCACGTGGTTACTGTTCATCAACAACAGCAGCACATTGCTGTTGTTTTTTGTTCTTCCTATTCAATTTTCCTCTATCTTGTCATGTTTACAAGTAATTTCTAACAATTTAATCACCTCACAACTTCTAATTACACACTTAATCCATCAAATTCGGATTAAACCATAACCAAGAAACTCAAGAAAAACCTATTTTTTAAACCTTCCAAATTCATAACAATTCAAAGACATAAACTTTCTCACCTTACTCCATAAATCAAGAACAACCATTTCATATCAGTCAATCATCAAAATCCTCTTCAAAACCATAGCTTAAATATGGGTACATACCCATTTTTCAATCCTCAAAAACCACAGAAAACTAACATCACAAATCTCATTTCCATACTTCAAAAACTAAGAACAAACCATTTTCAAGCTTGAAAGAACGAAAATCAAGCACAAAGATCACATTTAATATGAAAAATCATTTCTTTTTCATGCTTAAAACAGCAACCAAACAAGAAGGAAATAGAGAGTAAGCTAAGAAAACATTTCCCCTACCTCTAGCTTGAAGTTTGGTCGTGATTCCTCTTGGTTTCCTTTTGTTTTTCTCCATTTTTCCCCCTTCATTTTCCCTTTCATTTCCACCTTAGTTTTCTGCTCCATTTTCTGCTACTAGAGCGTATCCGAGAGAGAAGACAGAAGTGAGAAATTCTCACTTTTAAAAGAATAGCACTGGGAGCACTTTAGTCTTTTTGCTAAACTTCCTATCTGTTAATAACACTCTGATATTATTATTTCAAGTTTTTTTTAACCTCCATAGATATTAAAATAAATCATAAGATTTACTTTAATACTTATTTCATAGTTTTCTTAATTTTCCATATCTGCGCTGAGTCCAGTCGGTATTAAAACACGTACTCAGTGTACTTAAAAGTACTAAACGAACTCAGTTTACCTTCAAATTTTAACTACAACTTTCTTAACTCATTTATGACTTAAAAATAACTTATCCATAATTATTTCTCTTATCTATGCAATTTATGCCATTTTCTGGGTCATTTTAGGTCACTTTTCACATTCTGTGTTGCGGCAAAGTACCTAAACTAGCTCAATTTGTCATAAAATTTTAGTAACCCTTTACAAGCCTCACATGTTATTGGGGATGTTACATTTCTCCCCTCCTTTTAAAAATTTTGTCCTCAAAATTTAGTTTTCCATACTAAAAGTCTGGAGATGTTTAACAAATTCTCTTAATGGTATACCACTTTTCCTTTTCGACCTTTGATCGAAACTTAGAGATTCCCATTCTTTTATCTTAATGGGGTTTACTTTATAAAGGGTTTGAAGATTGCACTTCCTATTGGACTTCCTGTTCCTGTTGATATCTCTTCACCAAGTATTATAGTTGACTATTACATAGCATACTAACAAAGTTTGTTGCTGTGTCACCTTTTACGTTCTCTACATTCAGGGTACTTAGGCTCCACAATTTCTATTTAAACTAACTTGTCTTTATCTTGTGCATAGCTGGGTATAGTATCACTTTCCTTATCCTATAGATTACCTTTTGTTTCTTTTATAAAAAAATCCAAAACTCAGTCTATATTTCTCACATTACATCAATATGTGCAACTTTCAATAATCTTATTGCCTTAAAAGTTCAACTAGATTAGGAATTTCCTTAATTTATTTATTCTTTGAGTGTCTTCCTTTCCTTATATTGCAAAAACAAAACATTGTCAAATCTTTTGAAAATTTTATTATCATATATAATGTTGCATTTTTCACACTTGCAGTATACATGTTTGATAGTTTAAACCTTTGTAGTTCCTAAGTCAAGTTTGATTGGTAAAGTCTTAATAGAATGGAAAGAACCCTAACCATATACTTATCCACATTAGCTAACATGTAAACATACATGAATAAAGATCTAGTTTCAAACATTGTCTTATTTGACAAAATGTAAGATACAGTCTCATTTCAGAGGAATATACTTCCCTCATGGACCTTGAACCAAGACCACCTTTCTCGTTACTATTTACCAAACTGCTACTTCATATCACCTTATAAACATACTACCTCATCTCAACTCAAGAATTCCATTTTTCTTATCTTCTTGCTTGTTCTTTAGGAGATATTTATCTAAAGAGATCACTCTAAAATTCTTCCAATTCATTTATGTATCAACAACTTCCATTGATCATTTCAAACTTATCAACCAATGCTCCACTTCTCTTTTCAATATAAAAGAAACGAACTACACCTTTTGTTTGTCTGAATAACTTATTACCTCGAGTATCTTCTTCCTTACACTTAACCTTTCTTTTACAAAACTTCAACATTTCAACTAATTACGTATCCTTTAAAACCCTGAGATAGGTTTCTTGCTTGCTGAAATTTCAGTTCTTTTTTTTTTATCATGTTCATTATTCAATCCTTGAGCTCTTCTATTTTTATCACATCATTAAGAAAGCAACATCAATTAACTACTAACTCTATTTTGTACCTTCTTTCTAAAGTCATTCTTGCCATCCTCAACTGACGAATTTGATCTCCTCCTTTTACTCATGCTACTAATAGCCTCACTCTGCTTCCGCATCATTTCTTTAATAACTTCTGTCTGTTCTCTTGTGTCGGCACTCTAATCTCTCTTCGCTTTCATCAACAGCCTAACAATCTCAGACATATCATAATTATCCTTTCATGAAAACTTTCCTATTCTTCCATTTTCGCCTAAGAGGTGTTATAATTTCCTGTTCACACAGAATATTACATATTGAGTTGGCCAGACTCGATATCATGTAACAGTGTGCCAGTAATTATTAACGTCCAATCTTAAGGTTGTCATGCAATGTTATTCATATATCTCACTTGAAGATAAAAGAATGCACGACACCAACAAAAATATCTAAACATGCTCAGAAGCATAGTCAGTCCATTCCCCGACTCAACAGGAAGAACTGTTCTGATACCAAAATGTAACACCCTAATTCCATTCACTGTAGTATACCATACGTATATTAAGTAAATAGAATAGTATGTCACTTTCTAACTTAAGCGTAATTTACAACCTGTTTAATAGCTATAAAATGAATAAATATATAGAGCCTTTACAGAAGTAAGAGAATAAGACATTTTACACCTCAGGAAACTTGCTCTTTACTAGAAATCTATCTGATATGTCTGAGATTACAAACCTTTACAAAACTAATTACATAAATTTATTTACAAGCCATAAATATAATTACATAACCAAAACTATCAAATTAATAACATAAATAAATCTTCATTTCCTTACTTTGCGCTTGCTTGAATTCTCCTTGGATTTATCATGGAAAACATAAAAAAATTAGGGTGAGAATAAATAATTCTCAGTGGTAAATCTGAAATCATAACATCATCGTAAATCCAACTGCTTTAAGGTAAAACGTAAATTGTATTTAATCATTTGGAAAGGTGGCATAAGCCAAAACTCAGTCATTTCCCTTCCCAAAGCAGACAGTTCATTTAATTACTAAAATAATTTAACTATTATATATCAGTTCAAGTGAACAAACATATACTGAAATATTCATAAGTATACCAGTAATAATAACAACTCTACTTCATGTACCATTCCTAGCCATTCTTGCCAACACTTGTCCTTAATCTTTGTAATTATAGAAAACAAGGCAATTGCCCATACAATTGCCAATTTTATGCAATGCATAGTAATGTATGATTATGCCTAATGAAATCCTAAAGTATGCTCATACAATGATTTTTTAAAGATTTTATTTTAGAAAACACATGTTATTTGATTATTTCTAAGAAGCCCTTTTGTTCCAAGAAGTTCTTTTGTTCCTTGTATTGTTTCTGGGTAAGCAGGATGCCCTTTTGTTCCTTGCACTACCAAACATTCATAACTTTGGCATTTGGAGCCCTGTTATCCAAGCCGCTTGGAGCCCTTTTGTCCAAGCATAAGTTTACAATACATGGAAATATCAAATAACAAGTTTGAAAATAAAACATGAAAGAATATTAAAAACCTTTCCTTTCTTCACTTTTTACATAATCATACTTTTCCATATACAAGGGAGAAGCAATATCGTAATCATTAAACTTTTCTTAATACATTATCATACATGCTAGTAGAGAGGGACTCATTCAACCTCATCTACCTTCATCATTCTTTTCTGTTGCTTCCCAGTATCATGCATACATTTCATTTCAAGCTCAATAAAGGAGCAAACATATTTCTACTACACTTTCATAATTCAATTTTAACTATTAAAGAAGCTACTAAAGTTTCTAGGGTCCAAACTTTCTCAAAAACTCCTTAATTTTCGCCTACAAAGGCTGTTTTTCAGGAGTGCACCAAATGCACATACTAACTTCAATAATACTGATATTTTATAGTCATCTAGTCTTCCCTCATATCTTTCAAATGCCACAAAACACACCTCATTTGGATAAATGTAACCAAAGTTATGCAACATTATGCAAAAACTAAAACAGGGCATTTTCTGTTTTACCCGAAAATGACCTGACTTTGAAATGAAACTGAGAACAAACTAAGAACTCAAAAATTCTGAAATTTAACAGTCAAATAGTCTTATGTGTTAGCTTTCAAATGGCACTAGTTTCATGTAAATACGACATCGAAGCAAGAAATTATGCAATCTGGTTTAACAGGCGTCAGATTGACTTTTCTGCAGAATTTGGCTTGGTTTCAAATCAAAACTGGGACTAATTGGTTTTCTAAATAATTCTAAAATTTTTCCTACATAAAGCCTTATGTCTTAGCTTTCAAATGGCTCTGGAATCAAGTAATTTTGATGTCTGTAGCTCAAGTTATGCAACAAACATCACAGACTACTCAATGCTGTCCTGTTTCTGCATAATTCGGGTTCTACATAGTTTTGGTCTCTAACCAAGTTCTAATACTCAACTCATGAATTCTAAGTGTTCCTCAACTCTAATCATGGTCTCTAATCATGTTAGGATCATTAAACACTAAATTCAACTCATCAATTATAGATTTAAGCTCAATCAAATAAGAAAATATCATTTTTCTCACTTTGTGCATCAAAGGTCCAAATGGAGAGTCCTAAGTTTCTAACTCAAACTCCTATCATAAACAAGTTATAAATAACCATTGAAAACACATTCAAGCAAGAAAATACTCAAAATACCTCAAAATAACATTTTGACTTATACCTCAACTAAGCATCATTTTTGGAACTAAATGCATCATTATTGTTTTTACCCTTATACTTGATATGGCTCAAGGCCTCACTTTTCATCAATATATATATATATATATATATCACTTTGATAATATAGCATAAGGTATTAGTAATTCATCAATCAAATTCATGAGCCCATTGCAATTCAACATGTAATATGTCAAAGTCATACTTGACTTTCACTTCCTTATCATTTCCCATTTTAACATAATAAATCTTTGTCTTCTATGCCAAATAAATACAATTCATGAACTCAATATATAATTATTTTGTTTCAACTCTTAATCACAACTTTGAATCTTTCTACCTATATATATTCACATAAGAATTCATATCTTTCATGAACCACTCATGCTTATCTTTAGTTGCAATAGTGTAAAATAGCATTACTTGACATTAAAACATGCATTTCCTTCTCTATTCATGGCTGGACAGCAACCAGCCACTGCTGTAACAGCAGCACGTTGCTGTTGTTCTTTGTTCTTCCTATTCAATTTTCCTCCATCTTGTCATGTTTACAAGTAATTTCTAACAATTTAATCACCTCACAACTTCTGATTACACACTTAATCCATCAAATTCGAATTAAATCATAACCAAGAAACTCAAGAAAAACCTATTTTTTAAACCTTCCAAATTCATAACAATTCAAAGACATAAACTTCCTCACCTTACTCCATAAATCAAGAACAATCATTTCATATCAGTCAATCATCAAAATCCTCTTCAAAACCATAGCTTAAATATGGGTTCATACCCATTTTTCAATCCTCAAAAACCACAGAAAACTAACATCACAAATCTCATTTCCTTACTTCAGAAACCAAGAACAAACCATTTTCAAGCTTGAAAGAACGAAAATCAAGCACAAAGATCACATTTAATATGAAAAATCATTTCTTTTTCTTGCTTAAAACGACAACCAAACAAGAAGGAAATAGAGAGTAAGCTAAGAAAACATTCCCCCTACCTCTAGCTTCAAGTTTGGTCGTGATTCCTCTTGGTCTCCTTTTGTTTTTCTCCATTTTTCCCCCTTCATTTCCACCTTAGTTTTCTGCTCCATTTTCTGCTACTAGAGCGCATCCGAGAGAAAAGACAGAAGTGAGAAATTCTCACTTTTAAAAGAATAGCACTTGGGGCACTTTAGTATTTTTGCTAAACTTCCTATCTGTTAATAATACTCAGATGTTATTATTTCAAGTTTTTTTAACCTCCATAGATATTAAAATAAATCATAAGATTTACTTTAATACTTATTTCATAATTTTTTTAATTTTTCATTTCTGCGCTGAGTTCAGTCGATATTAAAACACGTACTCAATGTACTTAAAAATACTAAACGAACTCAGTTTACTTTCAAATTTTAACTACAACTTTCTTAACTCATTTGTGACTTAAAAATAATTTATCCATAATTATTTTTCTTATCTATACAATTTAAGTCATTTTCTGGATCATTTTAAGTCACTTTTCACATCTATGTTGCGGTAAAGTACCTAAACTAGCTCAGTTTGTCATAAAACTTTACAGACATGTTAAACTAGTATCAGGCTGCCTTGGTAACCCTTTACAAGCCTCACATGTTATTAGGGATGTTTCATTTTTTGCACGTGGTGTCCCGGGGCCGACGAGGGCGGGGAGTGGACATCGGTGTAAGAGAAGCACGTACAAGGAGCGGCTCCTTGCAGACTTCTAGGCGAAGGATCCCATGAATGAACTGAATACGCACTGGAATGAGAGGCATTCAGAGATTGTGCAGGTACGAGACTACATAATTAAGGATGGCTTAAAGGAATTGATTAGGCGTAGCCATATCAACAAGTTGCAACTTCTTTTCGAGAGCTTAGAACATAAAAACTCCATGGTTAAGCGTGCTTGACCTGGAGCGATTGCAGGATGGGTGACCTCTTGGGAAGTTTCCCAGGATGCGTGTGAGTGAGGACAAAGTATGCTGAAAAGACTCGTGTTAGTTTGTGGAGACACTCATCAATCCTGCAGGCAGTCCCGGGACGTTACAAATGGTATCAGAGACGGGATCTCTCCCAGTACGGTGTGGTTTGAGGATGAACAAAGCAGAAGTTGGTGGGCATGTGGTGTCCCGGGGCCGACGAGGGCTGGGAGTGGATGCCGGTGTAAGTGAAGCACGTACGAGAAGCGGCTCCTGGCAGGTTTCTAGGCGAAGGGTTCCATGAATGAACTGAATACGCACCGGAATGAGAGGGATTCAGAGACTGTGCAGGTATGCGACTACATAGTTGAGGATGGCTTAAAGGAATTGATTAGGCATAGTCATATCAATAAGTTGCAACTTTTTTTCGGAAGCCTAGAACATAAGAACTCAATGGTTAAGCGTGCTTGACCTGAAGCAATTGTGGGATGGGTGACCTCCTAGGAAGTTTCCCAGGATGCGTGTGAGTGAGGACAGAGTACGCTGAAAAAACTCATGTTGGTTTGTGGAGACACTCATTAATCTTGCAGGCAGTCTTGAGACGTTACATCCACTACTTCAACATATCTTCAATAGAGTGCCCTATATGCTACTTTTCCCTTTGTAACATCCCGAAAAATATTTGTTTAAGTATAAATGATTATTTTATAATATTCTAGATTTTTGAGAATTTTTCTAGAATTTTTCGGAAACGACGAATATTTTAATATATTTTTTGTTTTGCGTGCACAGTGAGCTGAGAATTGTTGAGGTCAGTGTAACGCTCCAGAAGTTAATTATTTCACTACCCATAGTCATTTTCTAATATTTGTGATTTATGTAAATTCTTTCGGAATTTTCTGGAAACGTCAAATATTTTAATATATTCCTCGTTTTACGTGTGCACTGTGCAGACCCGGGAAGATGTGATGTCTTCTCTGTGGCTAGTAAACTCTAAATTGTGGACTTGTCGACGGAGGATCTTACTAAACCCGAGGCTGGGCACAATTTACGAAGTTTACGTTTTACGAGGTTTTACCCGATGAATGAAATCGCGGTATTGTAAAATCATCTGATGAATAATGAAATATAATTTTCATCATCAATAACTCTTCTACACTGGAGGAAAAGTAATACTGACAGTGTAAATATTCATCTGTGTTAGTGTGCCCGATTAGGAAACAACTTTACTTCTATTTTATCGAGAAACGTGCGAAGCTTCTCATGGAAGCTTGGAGGAAGCTTCTTGGAAATTTCCTCTTCCTCCTTTCCCATGCAAAGCAGCCCATTGCCCTCTCTCTCTCCTTCATGCACGGTTGGACAACATTTTGGGAGGGGAAAATTGATTTTTATTTCCTAAGCATTCCTTTACTTCTTCTTTCTTCTGCTTCTTTCTTCTTCTTCCTCATGACATTTTCTTCTGTCCCTTTCTCCAGAAATCCCACGGCACAGCAGCCCTCTTCCCCCTCATTCATCACAAATTTTCTTCCAACCACACTCTCTTAACCTTCTTCCTCTCCTAGACATCCTTCTTGTTTGGAGCATCTTGAGATTCCACACTTTCACCATTTCTTCAAGCTCCAAGCTTTGAGCTTTTTGGGTAAGATTCAAGACTTCTCTTCTTTCTCCTCCATTTTCGTGGTCATGGTTTTCATGTTGGCCATCCATGGCCTATTTTTCAAGCCTTGGTATTGATTCTAACAAAGTCACCATTTTAGGATTCCTGGAGCTCAAATCCGAAAATTCAAAGGAGGTTCTTGGTGTTCTTCTTTTGTTTTTCTTCACTTAGGTAAGAGGAAGACACTCCTCCTCAACCTCTCTTAGCATCTAGGAACCTTGATTGTGTTGTTGGTGGAAAAATCCTAATGAGGGCTATCCTTTGATTGTGTGATTAGTATGTCTATGAGTTGATTTTAATTTATTTATGCTATTGGATTGAATTGTTGTATGATTGCTTGATGCCTCTTGCATGATTTGAAAGTATATTTGAGTGACTTGTTGGTTAAATATGATAATGAGTGGTTTGATTTGAGTTAAAGGACCTGAGAACTCTATTTTCTGTAAGTTTACGCGTGGTAATCGATTACACAGGGCTTGTAATCGATTACCAAGCTCTTAAGGGTACTAAATCGTGATTCTGGAAATCTGGTAATCGATTGCATCTTGTGTGTAATCGATTACAAAGATTCTGACTAGCTTGTAATCGATTACAAGAATGGTGTAATCGATTACCAAGCCCCTGATGTCACGAAATGATGCTTCTGGGAATCACGTAATCGATTACAACTTGTGGGTAATCGATTACGGAGGTTCTGTCCAATTGGTAATCAATTACCACGGTTGTGTAATCGATTACCAGTGCCTTCAAGTTACGAAACGTGGTTCTGGAAATCACGTAATCGATTACAATGGGATTGTAATCGATTACAGGGATTCTGTTTCACTGGTAATCGATTACCAGGGTGATGTAATCGATTACCAAGACCCAAAAATGAGATTTTTGAGCTGGAAATGATTGAGGTTATGGTTCTTTGTCCTTTGTAACTCAAACATAACCTAGAAACTCTCGATTCAAGGATTTCACCTTACTTAAACATGATAGGAATATGTATTCATACCGATAGGGAAGAAATGATTTTGAAAATGGAATTCTTGGATCCATGATATGGAAATTGTGATATGTGTGTGATAAGGAATATATGTTGATGCTTATATTGGCCTATTGTGGCATGTTATGTAATGGTATGAAATTGTGAATCATACATGTCCATGCATAGTGTCATATGCATTGTGAACGTCCTTGTGGACTGTTGTAAGGCCAAGTTGCTAGGAGATTGAACACACCTTAGTGCGGGTGCGAGTAGACTAGTGTGGGTCTTGTTATGACCTTGGGGGCGTCGGGGTGCGGGTCCTCCACAATGGGTAGTTGGTAGCTCCTTTGCCTGTGGGGCAAACCGATGCAAACGCACCGATGATCCGGACTTGACACTGTCCTATATCGTGATCTAGTGTAGAATGTCTGTACAATGCCATGATTGTGCACGAGAAAAATTATTGATAGCACGGCCTCTAAGCGTACCGAGCTACAGACATGTCTCCTGATCTTTCTCTCCGACTGTTTGAGTCTAGCTCCATGGAGTAGGAATTTGGGAAAGCATGCATGTGAGTCATGATATACATTGTCATTGTTAATGTTCATATTTCCTATCTATGACTGATTTGGCTTTTACGGTGATGACTACCTACCTGGAATTGTTTATTTGCTTACTGTTGGAATTTCTGCTTATTAGTTGAATATGATATTTTGAATCGCTATTTGGGCGCGTGGCGCCGTACTTACCTCTTTCTTGTACCTCTGTTACTTGCTATATGTGTGTATACTGTATTGATCGAAGACGACGGTAAGGAGGCGGTAGATCCCGAGTTTCCCGGCTTCTGGCCCGAACGAGACTAGCTTCTACCGAGACGATGGCGGCATGTATGCGCGGATTTCTTGGGGATGTGCATCTGACCTTCCTCGAAGGGCCGGAGTGTTGGCATATCAACTTGAGTTCCGATCGCTGTGTCTACTTGGGAGATGTGTCGATCGCCCTAGCCTGGAGACGTCATGAGGCATCTGTCCTCACCTGCCACATCAGCCTGTGACTAGAGTTTTACTTGCCCATCCATGAGATGTGGGGCGATCGTTACTACACCCCATGGGAGGACTCCTTTGATTCCACCGCTCGGGCTCCGTCCCGTGCTTCTGTGGTTCCAATGGAGGTTTCCTCGGAAGAAGAGGATCCTGCTGAGGACCCGGATACGGTCCCTCCTCATCTGAGAGATTGAGTTTACTGGTAGCTACTGATGGCTACCAGTGTTTTTATTTTAGGACCTGATGTATTTTTGTGTGGGCTGTATATTTTGGTATCACTGGGGCATATTTGTATAATCTTTTGGGGCAGGTATAGTTTTGTTTTTGGGAAATTCAGGCTTGTATCTAAGTATAAATGATATCAAGTACATTATATATATATATATATATATATATATATATATATATATATATATATATATGCGTGTTATCCAGATGAGAATGTTGTCTACTATTTTATCCTTCACTGTCATTTATATTCCGCATGGTTAAAATGATTATCAAAAAAAAATTTGTATATTTCTGCTATTCTGCTCGCGTATTTAAGAATTGAACAAGTTAAACTTAAACGAATGAACCGGGTCTTGAAATGTTAAAACTTTATTTTTTCGCATTTTCTTTTATTTGACAATGTGACGTTCCCTCCCAAAAAAGGGCGTTACACCCTTTCCAACAACATTGAAAATTGTTCATTGTCTTTTTGACTGTAATGAAAACATATCAATAACATCTTTAAAACTCATTTTCCTTTTTCGACTGTAATCGAAATTCTACCAATCGAATAACTCTCTTAGTTCATTCGATTAGCCTTAAAAACCTTTCAGAAATATCCTTCTCGAATAGCTCTCTTACCTTATTCAATTATTATCGAAAATATCCATTCAAATAACTATCAAAATTCCTTCGATTAACATGAAAAATCTTACCAATCGAACAACACACTTAGTCTACCAGATTAGCTCTAATAATGTCCTTTTGAATTATGCTAATCGAATAGCTCTCATAGTCTATTTGATTAGCTTTAAAAGTCATGTCATTCGAATTGCTCACTTAATACACTTAGTTTAATCTCACAATCATGCAATTTGAATATATGACACATTAAAATTCGAACATTCTGTAATGTTCTATTCAAGTAGCCTCTTTGCTTATTTGAATGGAATACTGCAAAAATGTCTTTTGGTACTTCAAAACATTGCTTTTATATTCATTAATTGTCTCAAATAGCTCTCTTATGCATATTCAAGCACATGTATGCACAAATCTCATCATTCTAAACCTATTAAGAAGAATCAGGAGATAATCTTATTTGACTTTGGGATAAATTAAACCTCTTAAGACATTTTAGTCCTTTATGTTGGTCAAAAATGACCATCTAACTCACATTAATATTACTATAAATCTATAACCTCAAACTACAACTAATAGATCTGGGAGGATGTTACATTTCTCCCTTTTTTAAAAAAAATTGTCCTCAAAATTTGAATACCTACTACGAAACAAAATAATTCTCAAGAAAACTATGTTACACAAACATAGTGCATCAATTCCTATTTCTTACTCTTCAAACAAATAAGAATCATAAGAAAATCTTATTATTCATTTATATGCATTCTTTAAGAAATTGATCCTAGGTTACGTACTCACCTTTTTCTGAATCAGAAGACTGGGTTGCCTCTTTGCCTCTCAAAATATAAACTCTCCACTTGTTTTTGGGTCTGGAAATAGGATTTTCTCCCATTCTCTAAGGACAATTCTTAGCATAATGTCCTATCATCCCATAAGTGTAACATTTTATCTTATCTAACCTACAAGTTTTAGTACCATGATAATTCCCACATTTTTACAGATTGTGGTCCACTGACTTCGTTTTGAATCTATTTTCCTTTATCTTCTGAGAATTTAGGTTGAGAAGCATCCTCTTCAACCCCTATCATATAACCTCTTCCTTTTCAGGAAACTCTGTGATCTCTGCTCTAATTGAAATTTAGAGTTACTGGATTTGATAATCTTACACTTATTTACCAAAGAAGAAAAATCCCTAATTTCAAAAGGCCTTATCGCTCTTTTAACATCATCTCGAAGACCAGCTTCGAACTTGACTTATTTTTAGTTCTCATTTAGATTGTATCGAAAATAGGAGGAGAACTTCGATAATTCTTCGAATTTGGCTTCATACTACCCCGCAAACATATTCTTTTGCTCGAGCTTTAGAAATTTGATTTCTTTGTCTTCTTGCAAATTCTTTGGGAAGTATTTATCCAAAAAAGTTGATCGAAACATTTCCCATGTAGCCTGATGAGCATATATTTTATACATTAATAAACCCTCATTTTTAGTCATTTATACTCTTCATGTACTTAATTGATTAAGTCTGGTTATATTTTGTAAGATTGGACTCAAATTGGACTTAATTGATTTTTTTTAGCATTATTTGGGTCTTACACTGTTTCTGTATTTTAGTCATATCTTGAGTTCTAGATGTCTAGAAATTATGAATTTTACCTTGTAGAAAAGCTGAGAGAAAGCTCTACAACTTTCATGAAGAGCTCCAGGTAAAATATGGGCATCTAGAAGAGCTAAATGGGCTTGGAAGACAGAATACGAGTTTTGTGTCTGAAACCTAAATAGTGTACAGTAATCAGAGCATAACTCGGGCTGTAAGAATTATCTTGGGCTGAAATTTGAACATTTGAAAGTTAAGACCCTGATCTACAACTTTCATGAAGAACACAAGAGCTAATTCGGACAGCTTGGAGGTAATATTAGGTCTGGAAGTCAAAACAGAGGTGCTGAAACTAGGCCTGAATAGTCTGCAGTAATTGAGCCATATCTCGGGCTATAAGAATTATCTTGGGCTGAAATTTGGACATCTGAAAGTAAGATCCAGATCTACAACTTTCATGAAGATGACTTTTCTATTTGATGACATAATCCATGAGTTAAGCAATGAATGATTTCGGAGACAAGAAATCTCAATAATTTTTCACTCTTATCCTCACCATTTGGCATTTTCCACTCATTCATCCACTCATCCACCTACTCTTAATCAGCCTCCTTGTCATTTTGTATCCTTAATCCTCTATAAAAGGCACCATTGGCTGACCATTTGGGGGCACTTGGTATTAGGCTTAGTTTTTACAAGTTATGGTTATGCTTGTTTATTGTTTTCCTTTGTTGTAATTTTCTCTTGTTCTAAAGTGAAGCTATGTTCATCTTTCTCTTCTTCTCTCTTCCTTTCTTCTTATCCATGAGTAACTAAATCTTCATCTTGCTTAGGTGAAAGAGTGAAGCTCTTGGTAATGAAATAAGGTTAGATTATTCTATTTCTTGTGCTTAAATGATATATTATCAATTGGACATTATATGTATTATATTTTGTTTCCAATCAAGTTAAAAACCTTCTTTGTATAATGGAGATCTTGATTTATTGTAGACAATAGGATTGACACAGTGAATGCTTGAACTCATTTCTTCTTATGTTGGGTGAATAGGGATCAACAGTGTATTAAAAGAAACTCCCTATGAAATGCAAAGATCCAAGTTCTTTTTCTATTCCATACACTATAGGAAATAGAGAGAGTTTAAAAAATGTATGCTTGATTTAGGAGCTGCAATTACTGTTATGCCATTGTCTATTTTCAAAACATTGCATCTAGGGCCATTAAAGAAGGTTGATATGATACTTCAGTTAGCTGATATATCTCTTTCTTATCTTGTGGGGTGGTTGAAGATGTAACACCCTAAACTTTTGGGTGAATTACCGTTGTGTCCCGAATGTACTGTTTGATGTTTTTCAACTTTAGGATAAATGACCGTTGTGTCCTTTTGTACTGTTTGTTATTTTTCTGTATGAATTACTGTTTTATATTACTGTCTGTTATTTTATTTGGACTTTTTGTGTGATTTGCTCCGGGACAGGAAAATAATATTTTTCGGGCCGGAGAAATCTTAATTTAATTATTCGGAGTTGAGGGATCTTACTAAACCCAATTCTAAATGATACGATTAGTAATCTTTTAATTTTTAGGATTTAACTATAAAATAAAATAAATTTATATTATTATAATATTATTTTATTAGTCAGTACAAATAAGCGGTAATGGACCCGGAAATGTTTTACGAGACCTACGTTTAGTAAAAACTTAATAGGATTAGTAGCTTAATTAAGCATCATTAGTGGTGGAACATTCAAGAGTATGTGACAAGGCTTAATGACAAGGATTAGTGACTGGGCTTAAATTAACCAATGAGAGCTAAGCTTGGTGATCAAGTTTTAATCCTCACCATTAATCATTCCTAAGGCTTGGATGGAGCCAACCAAGTGGACACCTCCTTGCCATTGAAGTCCACGGCCATGCACCACTTTGGAGGGTAATTATCACCTGATTTTCTAACACTTTCTCTCTTCTCTCTCTTCCAAAAATACCAAACTCCATTGTTGTCTTCTTGAAGGTCCATTCAGCCAAACACCATTCCTTACCATCCATCCACCTAAAATTTTATCCAACCAACTTTTCTAAACCTAAACACAATTCTAAGAACATCTCTAGTTGAGAGTTCTTGCAAAATCCTTCATCTTGGGCTTGAAAACCTACTTGGGAGATTTTACCTAGAAGGTGAAATTTCTTATTTTTCATTTCTAAATTCTTTTTCAAAGTTCTAAGCCATGATTGATCCATGGTTTAAGCTTTCTTTCATGTTGTAACTTGTAGAATTTTGTTTAAGTTTGATAGGTGTCTTCGAGGGTGAAAACCGAAGCCCTAGAAAGGAGTGAAAGAGTATTTGTCTTCATTTAAGGTAAGAGGAAGACTTAAATCTTATCATCCTTGGGTGGTGGTAAGAAGATGGAAATTGTTTGTGATTGTAGAATCTATAAGGATTCATTTGTGTGTTTGTTATTAGCTTTTCTATTTGTGATTTGTATTAATTTGCATGTCTACAAGCTTTGAAATATTGTACGTGTTAGTAGATGCATGTGTAAATATTAGGATGTGAACAACATGTCAAGGATTGCATGAGTGTTCCAAAGAACACACCATCAAGGCTCACGGCCTCAACCAAAAAGGAGAACCAAAATGTTCTCATCAATTTTCTAAGAGTGTGATTTAATTAACCTAGAAAAATTAACAAGATGCAAAATTGTTTAGAGTAAGAAAAATGAATGTAGAGATCAAATGGCAATTTTAAGTATTTCGGCCAACATGCCAAAGCCAAGGATTTATGGTTTCTAAAATCATTTCCAAACCATTTTCAATAAAAAAGAAGCAATATATGTTAAAAGGAATTTTTTTACAATGAGTTTTGAAGAAATAAATCAATTAGAATTAAATTCAAGAAGTTAAAACTAATGATTTTACTGTTAGAAGAAAATACAGTAGCTTTTGTAAATTTTTAACATATAGCTCATATTATATTTTGAAGCATGTTAGTGGTTTTCAAAAGTTAAATTATACGGTTAAAAATTAAGTAAAAGAAATTTTTACAGAAAAGTTAGGAAACCATTATTATAAGTTTCTAAACAAAATACTGTCAATTTTTAGTAAAAACAAAAAATAAGATAGAAAAGATGTCCAAAAGACAGTATACGATATGAAAAATATTCTACGTAGTTTAAACGTACTAAATATTATTTCTGTTTATTTAAACAATAATTTTTAAGGAATTCGGACAAGAAAATAATTTAAAAACCTTACGCGATTGAGAAAACGTGTTAAAAACTCTACGCGATTTTAAAAACAGTAAAATATATTTACGTGATTTAAAAACGTTTGTAAAAATAATGGAATTGTAAAAACACAATAAAATTTCTACGCGATTGACGAAAACAGTGAATTTTTACTGTCGGGCTAAGTGGTGAACCCGGACAGGTTGTGAAACAATATTTGTCTGATGGAACTTACTGTATTTATTTCTGCCATGATGGCATGAGTTTCTACCATGAGGGCATGAATTTTTGCCATTGAGGGCATTTGCGTAAATACGCATATTTGTACCATTGAGGGTATTCTGGTAATTTTTCTATCATGCATTGAGTTAATGCCAATTTTCGGTGGATTGATTGACGAGGTGAATCACATCGTATTGTCGGTGCGATAAACGTAGTGTGGTTCATTTTCTTTATGGACTTGGAGACGTTAGTGTGCGGTATCCCATATGTGGACAGTTGGTCGCTCCTTTGGGCCGTGGTAACTGGCAACACACTAATGGACTCGACACACACTATATTTATTCGAGATCTTGTAAAGTCTAATAGTACATTGCCTGTAGTGACACGACGTTAGACAGTGTGCTACACCACGCTATGTGACTGTGGGCTATAGACGCAACGTGAGACTGCGGAATAGTTTGGTTGGGCAGCCGTGGTACTAATAGATTTTGCGGGTCATTCTCTCTGATGTATGTATGTGTTTAGCTCCATGGAGTAGGATCGTGTCATATTGCATATGTATCTGTGTTGTACATCATTATACTTTTATCTGTGATATCATATATATTTAATTCTTATATTATATCTGAGATGTACTGTATTTATGTTTATGTTGCTATGACATTCTATATTGTATGAACTGTTTTATCTGCTGTATTGTCATTTTCTTATTTACCATGTTTGTGATGATTTAGATTGTCTTACCTCTTTCTTGTATGCGTTCTCTGTATTTTAAATTATGTGATAAAGAGTTTGAGGAAGAGGAACAGCCTCTTGAGTGTGAGTATCCAGAGGAGGAGGAAGAGTAGCAAGCCGAAGATCAGTTCTACGAGCAAGAACCATCCGATCATCCATATCCATTGGATTGATTGTGTGGATATGACGCTACCAAGTTTCTTTGGATTCATGCAACTTGAGTTTCATGGAGGCCTTGAAGCCTGGCGTCTGTGAGAGGATCGTGATTCGGTGACGTACGTAGGGCGTCTGACTGTGACCATACGAACGGAGTTTGATGGAGTGCCGATCTTTTCTACTTTGTTGTATTTACATGTGGAGTTGCCGCTATCTCTTAGGTGTCATTGGGGTGGTATATTTGATGCGCCTAGCGAAATTAGCAGCGTCTCGACTGCACGGACCCGTGTCCGTAGAGGGTCGAGGCATCCTGGATATCTATCACCTGAAGTTTTATCTGAGAGTGATCCTTCAGAGGATTAGATATTTATGTTGTGTACTTGGGCGCGTCTGCGTTTGTATATATTTGACCTTTTACTGTTTTGTTTACTGTTTTAGTTTAAATATAGATAGTTGTAAATTATTTGAATAACTTATAACTAGAACCATATGTATATTACGTGTGATGTTGGTTTGTTTATTTCGTGCTTCCGCGTTATTTTATTTAATACTATTCTGTTTAACAAGAAGAATTTTTACAACCGTAATATTATGTTACAAATGTTGTACAACTTAGGTCGATTTTATTTATCTTTCTGTTATTTTATTTATAAATGTGACATCCCAACAAGGGTGTTACAGGATGCGCCTCCATTCTTTCAAGCACTGTGTTGGTGATATCAGTTTGTGCTCTCATCGTATCTACCATCTATTGAAATACTCCCATCATATATGCCAATTTTTTGTTGGTAGACTCCCTATTTCCTTGAGTATGCCTTGGAGATGCCATAATCTCTTGTACACACAGAATAATACATATTGAGTTTATAAGTCTCAACATCATGTAACAGTGTGACAGTAACTATTAACATTAATACATAAGGTTGTCATGCAATTCTCATACATCTCACTTCGAGACAAGAAAATGCACAACATCAACAGAAACTGATAAACATGCCCAAAATCATAGTCAGCCCATACTTCAACTCAAACATAATGAATTGCTCTAATACCATAATATAACATCCTAATTCGAGTTACTATAGTATATTCACAATATACTTAGTAAACAAGATTAGACTTGTTACTTACTACTTTTAAACATCATAAAAACTTTACAATATGTATTGAAAATACACATTCGAATATAATCAAAAATAGAGTCTTGAAGAGAAATAATTCGAACTATGCATTAATAACATAACTGAGTTTTTGATTATGAACAATACATAAATTCGATTACTTCACTCTAACAAATGTGTACATAATATGCAAGTATTCAATTACAAACTGGGCCTTCATGGCCTATATACACCATATATATAAAATCGAAAGAAACTACATTAATCAAAGATATAACTTCATTTTCCTTGCTTTGAAGGGTCTCGATTTCGATATGTAAAATAACATACAAACAGATAAACGGAGTGAGAAGTCAAAAATTCTTAGTAGCATAACTCAATTAGTAACAATTTAATACAAATCCATACACAGATAATGTAACATTCTCTCCAATCTAATAGACTTAATCAGGTCATAAAAGCTGCTGAGTCGGAAACCAACCGCTCTTTTGCTAACCGCAAGT
This sequence comes from Ormosia emarginata, assembly GCA_029884605.1. NCBI lineage: Eukaryota > Viridiplantae > Streptophyta > Magnoliopsida > Fabales > Fabaceae > Ormosia > Ormosia emarginata. The sequence goes on from JAQQTP010000040.1 coordinate 7,251,527, forward strand.
GCACGAGTCACGCAACTAATAAAAATGATGAGTAGGATCGTCTCCACAAGGACTATGGTAATTTCCAAAGTTAAATATTAATTTACAGCTTAATTAATTCTATTCAAGTAAACGTAAAGTTGAAAAGGGTTAATAGATAAATTATAAGACATAAAGAAAAGCAAAGATAGGTTGAGAACTTAGAAAATCCTTTTTCACCTCCTATTTCAACTGAAAACATGCAATTCCTATGAGCATACAAACGATTAGATTAGGTTAGCATGAGAAACTAACTTAGTTAAAAGCCTATGTCTAGGACAATTAACCTTATGCTATTTACCTAGTTCACTATGCGTCCATGAGAACCAAAGCAAACAACAAGCATTAAGATCGATTCTCACTAAGACTATGCACGACCAATAGGTATATGTCTATCCTATTAACAAATCAACCTATTCCACCATTGGAATGAAGTCGAACGTACAACTACCATACAAATGATCTAAAACCTAAAGTCCTATGTCTAGGCTCAATAGATTTCAACAAATCACCCACAAGTTGATCAGATAAATAGGAGCATTAAGCACAATATGATAGAACAAAACCAAAATCTTTCATATGAGCTCAAAAAGGGGTACAAATCATTCAATGTCAAAGGGAGACTCAAAGAATAATCTAGACACAGCTAGCTACACAATGAATACGAGAATGTCATACAAAAATTTGTATTCAAGATAAATGGAAGAAAGAGAAAAGAAGAAATAGAAGAAGAAGCCCCAATGGTTTGAGTCTTGAAGCTTGGATCTTGATTCCTTCAACCCTCTTTCAACCTCACAATGCCTTCCTAGCTACTAGATTCTCCAATAGGCAAAAGCCCTAAAATGTACTATAAAAGACAGAAGAGAATGAGGTGCGAAAATGTGAGAGAGAGGAGAGTCCTTCGCTAAAATCTGAGCTTCAGTATTTAAAGATAGACAGATCACGTCGTGGCGTTATATAACACATGCTGCGGCATCCAAAAAATTAGGGCACCACCGCCGCGACGTGAGTTGCCTTGCACCGCGGTGCTTAAGCCTCGGGTTCATCAGGGTGCACAGGCAGAGAGTATAACGCCGCGACGTGGAGTTCTTTGTGCCGCGACATGATGTATTGAAACTTGCCTTGTGATTCCTCATTCAGTGCAGGCCCTTTTCTTGCTTCGAGTTAGTTCTTTTGGGACCATCCTGCAATTGAGAAATCAACCAGTCAAATACAAATGTAATCCAACTCAAACCAATCAAAGATTAGGAAAAATTAAAGCAAGATTAGAGAGGAAGACTTCAACATGAATTCTACATGAAAATGGGCTAAAGCCTTCCAACAATGCATCACAATAAGGACAAAGCAACTAATAATGCAAAGAGATAGGGCACAAATAACTACATTCTATGGAGTTATCAAAAGCTCAATAATATTGGCATAAGATGTTTGATAATTTTGGAATATGATTTAGATTAAATTAAGCGTAATTCTATAACATTATAGGTGAGAAATAGCTCATTTTCTGCTTAAAATATTATTAAACAAGTTGACAAGAGAATAATTAAGCTTAAGATCCTGATTATGTAGTATAAGATAAGGAGTAGGATGGTAGTATAGAAAATAGAAGGAAATCTTAGAATTTATATATGGTATTTAAGAAAGTTAGAAAATTCATTTCTGAGAAAAAGAAAGCTTCTTTAGCAATTATGAGATTATATGTTGAGTTTCAATTTTGAAACTCCAAAATCTTGTCCCCTATACCATTTCACGTTGTAACCCTTACCAAACCCAAGATATTTTCACTTTCCCTCATCTTTTATTTCATTCACTTACGTTACCCCTTTTCTCTCTCTCTCTCTCTCTTTTATTTTCTCTCATTCTCCATTTTCAGTTGCTCATTCTCCATATTCTCACTATCACATTGCTGATAGAGGGAAGACAAGCAACAAGGTCCAACAAGAGCTATAGAGGGAAGAGAAGGCAAGAGGAAGAAGAAGAGAAGCAAGACAAGAAGAAGGAGAAGAAGAAAGCCACTTCAAGCTAGGTAGGGGTTTCTTCCACTCTTTATTCTTCATCTTTTGTATCCCAAGATTTGAAACCTTGATGTTTTTGAATGAGATTCTTGACTTAATGATGAAATATTTGTGTTTTATGCTTGAGTATGAGCAAAGTTTCAAGCTTGGCTTTGATTTCTTAATGAACGTGAGATTTGAAATTGGGGTTAGAAACCCTCACTTGATCTTTGTCTTAAATGGATTTCTTTGGATGTTTGTGTATAAAACACTTGATATTATGGTGAGATTATGAGTTATTGATCTATTGTGCATGTTTTATGCTTGGGTTGTGGTTGAAAAGTTAAGAAAATTGTTGTTCATGGAGGATTCTGGGTGTGCCCATAAATTCAACGGGGAGCCGTGGCATATCCCATAAGGAGCCGCGACCCCCAACTCTCTAGTTTGTAGAGAAATGACATCCAAGGAAAAGGAGCTATGGCACAAGGAGAAGGAGGGCCGCGGCACTCATCCAAACACAAAGAAGGGTCGCGGTACTTATGGGAAGGGAGCCGCGACACTTATGGGAAGGGAGTCACAGCACATCCTGGGAAACAATGCTCCATGCTTGTTTTCTTGGGTGTTTTGCTATGGAATACATGATACTTTGGTTTAAGATGGTTAATGGAATGCACTAGAGATGAATTTGATGAAATATTATTACATGAGATTATGATATATGACTAATTGATGAGTTATCAATGCATTATGATATGATTTAAAATTGATCAATGAGATGTTAATGCATTATGTTATGATTGGAGATTGATTAGTGAAATTTCAATACATCATGCTATGGTGTGGGATGATATACTGAAATGATTTTATCACATATATGATGAGCATGTTGAATGATTGTTTATAACTAACCCATTACCTAGGATATCATTGGGCCTAGGGGATGACTTGGAAACGGTGGTTGAGGATAGATAACCTATCACCACTTGAGTAATGAGGTTAAGGAAGGACACCTCCTTCCTCTTTACCTTAGTTTCCCCATGGTTGATATGTGATTGAGGATGGACATTCCTTCTCTACACTTGAGGTATTCCTAGTTGAGGATAGTGTTAGGAAGGATGATACCCTCCCTATCAATAGTAATCGAGGATGGACATTCCCTCTCTAGTTACAACTATAGTGAGGATAGACATTCCCTCAGTGTTGTGGCCAACTTGGGTTACTCGGAGTAGTTCTGTATGGGTTGTAGTGCACCGACATGAAAGCAGACTACTACCAAGTGATTGGTATTGCGAGGATAGACATTCCCTCCAAACTATTGATCTCAGGATGATACATGTGTTTTAATGATTTGACGATATGAGACTTGATGATGTGATTTTTTCTTTAATGACTTGATTTTTTATAACTTAAATGTTTTTCATAATGTTAAATGAACTGTCTATTTTGGGAAGGGGAAGGACATAGGTTTGGCTTTCGCCACATTTCCAGAATGTTATTGAATATTTTATAAAGGTTTTACCCAAAATAGTTAGAATGATTATGATGACATGTTTTCACAACTAATACTGAGAATTGTAAGATTCTCACCCCATTTGTTTCTTTTCCATAATGATTCCAGGATGTCCATGTGCAGATCTTAGAGGCAATGAAGGAATTATTCTAATAGATATTTTGACTAGCTTTATTTTAATTCTTTTTGTAAATGGTTGTATACCATTATTTTGTGCCTTTGAGACCTATGATGTAATTAATGTACCTCGAGGTACTCTTGTTTATGACTCCATTCTATATTTGTAAATTATGTATTTCTGCTTTAGGCTCATATTTTGTAGTTCATATAAATGCCTTTCATTAAAAAATTTGATATTTATCTAAGTGACATCCTTTAATACGATTGTTAATACATAATTCTGTATATGTCATTAGCTTAAGTATTAGGGTGTTACAAATAACATCTCAATGCAATTATGTATTGATGCATATGAAATAATCAATGATGATATTTATGAAATGTATTATGATGATGTTTGTGAAATATTATGTCTTTTGTCAAAGTGCCTCGTCTGCTACTTCGACATGCTATGAAATATCATGTACTTTGACAAAGTGCCCTAAACGCTACTTTACCTTGTCAAAGTGCCACGTCCGCTACTTTGACATATCTTTGACAAAGTGCCCCATATGCTACTTTGCCCTTTCCAACAACATCAAAAAATTGTTCATTGTCTTTTCGATTGTAATTGAAAACATACCAAAAACATCTTTAAAACTCATTTTTTTTTTCGATTATAATCAAAATTCTACCAATCGAATAACTCTCTTAGTTCATTCAATTAGCCTCAAAAACCTTTCTGAAATATCCTTCTCGAATAGCTTTCTTACCTTATTCAATTATTAACAAAATATCCATTCAAATAACTATCACAATTCCTTCTATTAACATAAAAAATCTTACTAATCGAATAGCACACTTAGTCTACCAGATTAGCTCTGACAGTGTCCTTTTAAATTATACCGATCAAATAGCTCTCCTAGTCTATTTGTTTAATGTCGAAAGTCATGTCATTCGAATTGCTCACTTAATACACTTAATTTAACAGCACAATCATGCAATTCAAATAGATTACACATCAAAACTGGAACATTATGTAATGTTCTATTCAAGTAGCCTCTTTGTCTATTCGAATGGAACACTTTAGAAATGCCTTTTGGTAATCCAAAACATTGCTTTTATATTCATTAATCATCTCAAATAGCTCTCTTATGCATATTCAAACACATGTATACATAAATCTCATCATTCTAAAAAATTAATACACAGAATCAAGCTTCACCGAATGTTTAACAATACACATAATCATGATTTTCTTCTAGTATCATGAAAACTCCATGTTGTCCATTCCTTACCAGTTTCCAACCAGTAGAAAAAGATACAACATAGCAACAAACACCCCTACCTCAACTCCCTAAAGATGGTGTTCGATCCTTCTTTCTGATTCTTCTTTCTTTGATTCTCTTAGTTGGTACTTCCTTCCTCCTCTTCTTTCTTTTCACGTTTAGCTTTCTTTCTTCCCGCTACTTTTTCCTTCTTTTTTTGCTCTCTCTTCTTTCCTAATGTTCTTTCTTTCTTCTTTTCTTTGTTTCACATTTTGTTTCTCTTTTCTCTCTTTCTTATCTTTTCTTCTATTTTTCTTATTTCATTCCTATCTCTAACTTTTCCTCTTTTTTCTACTGTTATAGCCTAGTGAAATGAGAGAAAATGATAAATATTTATCCTTAAGGTCAAAGACGGTGGAAAGAATAATCAGGAGATAAACTTATTTGACTTTGGGGTAAATTAAACCTCTTAAGACACTTTAGTCCTCTATGTTGGTCGAAAATGACCAACTAACTTATACTAATATTACTATAAATCTATAACCTCAAATTACAACTAATAGATTTAGGAGGATGTTACATAAGATAGCAAAGGGGCCTAAGATGATAGAGCAATGCAAAAAATCCAATTCAGTCACTATGGACTCCATCAATGTCCTCTTAACTGAGTTAGATATGTGCGAGAAGATCCAAGACACCTATCCTCAACCAGTAGGGGAACTCGAAACCCTCCAACTTGGTGTAAAGTCGGACTAGATCACCATGATTGGAGGACAGATGAATAAGGAAGATAAGTCTCAACTAGCCGTATTCGTAGAGAAAAACAAGGACCTTTTTCTTGGATATCCTCCGACATGCCGAGATTGGGTCTCGAGTTCATCTCTTACCGACTTTCCATTAGGGTGAATGTTAATCCAAGTGCATAGGGAAAGAGGAAGATCAGACTAGAGAGATAAAAGATAATACAGAAATAAGTTAAGGAACTCTTGGATGCCAATTTCATAAGAGAAGTCTCCTATACTACCTATTTATCTAATTTGATTCTAGTGAAAAAAAGCTAATGGGAAGTGACTTATGTGCGTCGATTACACAGATATGAACAAAGTTTGTCCTAAAGACCCTTACTTGCTTCCCAACATTGATAAGCTAGTTGACAATTAATCTAGGTTTCGACTTCTATTTTTCATAGACTCTTGTTTCAGATACAACCAGATCCCTATGCACCTGGATGATGAAGAAAAGATGACATTCATAATAGAAAGGGAAAGCTATTGTTACTGGGTCATACTTTTAGGCTTGAAGAACGTCGAGCAACCTACTAGTGAATGATGAATAAAGTTTTTGATGAACAGATTGATATGATGTTCAAAGTCCATATTGACAATATAATCGTCAAGACCCCAGAGACTGACATCTATGTACAAGACCTCAATGAGGTGTTTATCAAACTCTGGAAACATAATATGAGATTGAACTAAGAGAAATGCACTTTTGGGGTATAAGTTAGTAAATTCTAGGATTCTTGTTAACAAACCATGGCATTGAAGCTAACCCAGACTAGTGCCAAGCAGTGCTCAACATGCAAAGCCCACAATCCATGAAGAAAGTACAACAACTCATTGGAGAATAACGACCCTTACTTGTTTTTTAGCCAAGGCTACTCATAAATCTCTTCCCCTATTCAAACTCCTTAAAAAAGGAAAAGATTTTCAGTGAAACCCAGAGTACGAGGCCACATTCCTATATTTAAAAAACACATTGGTTTTACCTCCCATCTTGACAAGACTAGAGCACGACGAGACCTTATATGCTTACCGTTCTGTCAATGATGAGGCTATCAGCTCAGTGTTGATAAGAGAAACTCTTGATGGCCAAAGATTGGTATATTTTGTGAGCAAAGTGTTGTAAGGTCCCAAGCTTTTGTATTAGAAAATTGAAAAATTGGAATTGGCATTCTTGATTGTGGCAAGACGTCTTAGACAATTTTTTCAATGTCATCCTATCATAGTAAGGATGGATTAGCCAATCTAGTAGGTATTGCATAAGTCGAATCTTGCTGAGAGAATGATTGCTTAAACCATAAAGCTTTCTAAGTTCAAAATAATCTATGAGCCAAGACAAGTAATAAAGGCTCAAGTCTTATCCGACTTCCTAATAGAACTCACACCGGATACCGGCCATCCCAAAAGGAACTCCTAGACCATTTATGTATATGGCTCCTCAAATCCTAAAGGAAGCAGTTCTGGGGTCATATTGGAGAATGAAGTCAGACTTACTTATGAGCATTCTTTGATGTTCGAGTTCCAAACCTCAAACAACCAGGTGAAATATGAACCTTGCATAGCTAGTATCATTATGGACAAAGAAATGGAAGCCTCCGACATAACACTATACAACGATTCACAGTTGGTGACTTCCCAGATCCGAGTTACTACAAAACATTTGGCCAAAGTGAAGAAACTCCTGGAGAGTTTTGCAAGTGCTAAGGTTGAACACATCCCTAAAGAACATAACTCTCGTGGTGACATCCTTTCAAAGCTTGCAATCACAAAGAGTCCTGGTAACAACAAATCTGTGATCTAGGAAACTTTACTGGTGCCAAGATTATAGACTCCAAAGTCCTCCTGCTTAAAGAACAGGAAACTTGGATCACTCATATTGTTGCCTACTGCCGAGATGGAGCCTTGCTCGAAGACCATAAGTTAGTATGGATTGCGACGTCATATACACTTTATGATAATAATCCATATCTCTATGGCTTCTCATCCCCCCTCCTTAAGTTCCTTGAACCAAAAGAAACTAAATATGTTTTGGCTAAAACCCACGAAGGGAGTTGTCGACATCACCTCAGAGGGTCCCTTCAAGTTAATTTATGGTTGCAAAGCAATGATTTTAGGTGAGATCGGAGAACCCAGTTGGCAGAGACAACACTTCTCTGAGGAATCTAATCCATAACTCATTTGCTACAACCTAGATTTGTTAGAGGAACAACACTGCATTGCACATATCCATGAAGTTTCCATCAAACAGAGAATGACAACTTGGTATAATGCCAAAGTGATTCCACAAAGGTTTATGCCTGACAACCTTGTCTTGCATAGAGTGAGTATTGGGGCTAAAAATGCTTCGTAGGGAAAGCTAGCACCAAATTAGGAAGGTCCATACCAAATCATGGCCAAGATGAACACTGGTGCCTATACCTTGGAAACCCTCTTTGGCAAGAACACCAAGAACTACTAGAATGCAGATAAACTTAAGAAATATTATAGTTAATAATTATTTCAAGTATTTTTTAGTTTTAAAATTATAATCATATAAATGACAGATCCCGACATCAATAAAATGATCTCGGATAATTTAGATAATTACTTATACCATTTACTTATGTTTAATGCAATGCACAAGGTTGAAGTACCTTAGCAAGGATCGAGGAATACACATTCCCACAAGGATCAACTATTTCAATTACACCAAAGGTCAAAACAAACAGCCCATTCGATCACTATTTGTGGTCTATTAGCGAGAATACAGTTTCTCACCCATACCCCAATAAGCCTAACCTTAACCCACAAGTTCAAAAAGGAATTTTGACAAGGTTAATTGTATCTAAGGGAAACTTGTATTTCAGAAACTACAATTGCTAGGGTCCATTAGCGGGATCACCCTTTCGAGGTCCTCCCAACATTTTTCTATATAGATAAAGTTCCAATAAACACTTCGAAAATTCTCTGTCAAAAAAATTTTACATGTACAATTGCATTGTACTCAAATATTCGTCCTTTGAGGTCTAAGATTACTCACCCTCAATGATTTGTCCTCAAGTATTCGAGATTATTCTAAAACGAAGTAATGCGTATAAAAATTCTCCTAAGTCTTTTTCAAGATTCACATGTAATTTTGAGCATTGGACCCAAAGTAGACAAAGGCCAAAAGAGTATAAGAGTTCCCTAAGTCCCTTTCGAGGTTCACATGCAATTTTGGGTGTTAGCCCACAACGGACAAAAGCAAAAGGAAAGCAACATTTAAATAGCATAAGAAGATGCAAAAAAAATGCTAAGTTAAAGAAATTAAAAGGGTGTCTAACATCCAGGACTTGTCCAAAAAATTGCCTAAATATGGGACTTGTTTTTACAAATGTTAAAAAGCCTCACGCATGAGTAGGGCTGTCAAAACGGGTCGAGATGGCCCATTCAGCCCAGCTTGGGCAGGGCCATTTTCGAGCCAGGCCAGATCGGGTCATGTTAGTTTCGGGATAACATTTTGCTGGCCCAACCCGGCCCATCCCGGCTTAATGTAGTGTTATTAATGCGGCCATTTCTTATTTTTTGTTCACTTTTGCTAACTTAGCTCGTCCATTTTGTCGGGCTATTCGGGCAGGCCCATCAAGCTTGACCCATTTTGACAACTCTACACATGAGGCACCAAAGCAATAAAAGAAGAACAACAAATTTCACTGCGAAGTATGGTTCTTGGCGGTAAGCTTTTCATCAACTTTATGGGAGGCAAGGGCTGGATTCACTATAGAAGTGGTGCTGTGGTCCGAAGGCCTTGGACTAATGTCCACAATGAATCCATCTCTCACACAGTGATGAGATTTGACACCTTCTGTGATGAGCCCAACTGGATTCAAGGTCTTGAGTTATTCCAAAGAATTAGTAAAGGACCTATCTAGGGACCTCGCCTATTTAACCTCGATATCTTCTATCTCGACATCCAGGGCCTCATTTGCCACCTCTAACTCTATAACGCCCCTTTTTCTCAACCCGTGAAGAAGGAACGTCACACCATTATGAAAATAAATTAAAAATGCAGAAAACAATAATTACATTAATTAATTAAGGCCTGGTTCATTTTTATCACATGAATAAATAATTTGCATTCTTGTATGATAAGATAATCGAGTATTTGAATATTTGTACATATTTTTTTGACAGTAAATAACAATAAAGAGATGATAATAATTATAAATACAATGGAATCAATATTGAATTTAAAAGTCATACATTCACAATTCATATATATATTATATTATATGCATCAGCCTATTTAATTACATCTTGATTTACAAAAAGCAAAAGGATGTACCTACCCGAATCAATACAAATATACACCCACTAAACACGACAAAACATCAGGCTTCCTCAAAAAGATAAACGACTAGCCATCAGTAGCCACTGACAGTATCAGCCCCTACGATTGACAAGAAGGGACCGGTCCTCTTCATCGATGAAATTGCCATCGGAGTGACCGAGTTTCGGGCAGAAGCCCGAGTAGTGGAGAGGAACGAGTCCACCTGTAGGGTATAGTATAAATCATCCCATAGATCTCTAACTGGCAGATAAAACTCCAGGTGGACAAAAATAGTAAAATCAAAAACAGGCGTGTCGTAGCGGCCCCATGCTAAAGAAGCAGTTAGCTCCCCGTGGTAGATACATCGGTCAGTGCTCAAATTGATGTGCTAGTAATCTGGCCCTCCATGAAAGGTCATGCGAGCGTACCCCAAAAATTGACGTGGACGCGACGACATCCTCAGCAGCTATAGTCTAAGTATGGCCAGAAACCCGGAAACTCAGGTGTTTCCTTCTCTTCCTCACGAATGTCTTCTCAATAGTATACAGTCTGATAAAAATACAGAAAATACAGAAAGAGATGAGACACCTAGCTTTCAGTACCAAAATGGCAGCAAGAAAATAAAATGGCATTGGACGCCAATAAATCAACACAGTAATAATTAAAATTGACAGTACAAATAGAACAATAATAAACAATAGTAAAAGTTGTCAATAATAAGCAGATAACATCAACATTTCCAACAGTCAACAGCTCAAGCAATTAAGTAAATATTACGGCAATGATAACAGATAATTTTCCACAGTTATAAATGTTCATGCTCAATGATTTATGAGACTAATAATTCACAATGCAAATGGTACCAAGTTCCTACTCTATAGAGTTAGACATAAACATTTTCGGAGTGAATGATCAAGGAGTTATGCCAGTATCTCGATAGCCTTAAAAATAATAGTGTGTTCATCTCATAAAAACATTTGCGCAATTACAGCTTATACATGGCACCTCAACAGTTGATCACGATATATGACAGCGTCTTAGTCTGGATCGTTGGTATGTTTGCATCGGTCTATCCCACGGTCATAGTGGAGCTACCACTGTATATTGTGAGACACCCGCACCCCGACGCCCCCAAGGCCAACCACTATGACCCTACGCTTAGTCTACTCGCACCCGTACATAGGTGTTATTCAAACTCCTAGGCATACATCGTCTTTCCAATAATGTCCAATGGACAACATATATGCATGACGACGCAATGTACATCATGTATGTTCATCAATGATACACTTATCATAAGATATACCACAATGGCATATATATATATATATATATAGTTCAATGTCAACATGTTGTAATTTCATCAAGTACACAACCAACAAGTACTTAGCCCACATAGGGTCTCACAATATCATAGAATCAATTTTCAACATCAATATATATCCATGGTTCATCAATTATCACAAGTCCACATTATGGATCCTCATTTTCAAAGTCTTAAGCTTTGGTCAATTGTGAAAATTTTAAGTTGAATAACCCCTCAAAACCGTGGCACTCTCAAGAGTTATTACTCAATTTAGTTCTTCCACTTGATTATGGATTATGCATGTCTCCAAATTATTAATCTCCAAAGATGCATCAAGGCAACATTTAAACCTTAATTTTTATTTAAAAATCGTGGCCTCACTAGGTCATCAAGGTTCCAATTTCTTTCCATTTTATGCATTAGTTACTTGATACCTAATTACTTGGATTTTATTTCACACCAAATTAATCCAATACCTTAGGATCCAAGGCCAAAACCGTGGCCTCACCTTAGGGTATTAAACCCTTAAAATTTCCCATTCATTAATTTTAATATTATCATTCAACATTTAATCACATAAGCTTCATTTCATTGTGTACAAAAACCAACTTATATCCCTAAATTCTAGTCAAAACCGTGGCCTCACATTAGGGTAAGAAACTCCAAATTTTTCATTTAACAACCCTAACATGATCAAGCATTTTCAATACATCCAACACATTCAAGATCAGCATTCAAGCATTAATCTAAATCAAGAATACATAAACATGCAAAATCACTAAACAAAGTGAGCATACAAAGGTTCCCTCACCACCAATAATGGTTGAAGTGAGTAATCTCTCTCTTACCTAAAGGAAAAACACAAAAACGATCTCCTTCTTGTTTCTTGAAGGTTTCGGTTTTGGGGTCCAAAAACCCTAGAATTTCAATCATCAAAAATCAACATCAAGCATGGCAAAAGAAGGATCTTTGGTCTCTAATGAGACCATAGAGCACGAAAATGAAGAGAAAGAAGAAGAAAAATGGAAACTTTACCTCAAAGTTAGAAGCTTTGTCTTGGAAGACAATGGAGGTGAAGATGGATTTTGAAGAAAATCTCTAAATAGAAAGTGTAGAAGAGGTTAAGGTGAGTGTAGAAATGATCTTGGTGAAGAGAAAAATGAAAGAAAAATGGTCTCTAATGGGGCTACAATTTTTGTAGGGAAGAAGGAGAAGAAGAGAGAAGGAAGAGAGAAATGAAGAAGAAGAAGTTAGAGAGAGAAAATGTTGTAGGAAAATGAGTAAAATGTGATTAAGTGAATTAAGTGGGAGAGCAAAATTTTGCCCTCCTTGGACAATGGGTGCCGTGGCAATGGAGAGAGAGAAGGGGAGGGAATGGCTTCCTCAACAAGCCAAGGGCATCTTGATTTTTTGGTGGTCAAAACTTCTCAAAGAAGCTTTGATTAAAATACAATAAATTTGAATTAAAGTGGGTTTGATTAGACTTAAAGTAGATTATATTAGGATAATTTGATAGATTTTTTTAATATATGTTATTATCCAATGGACAATTGTTACAGTTGACAGAAGTCAATATTTATTTGTCTGACAGATAAAATTTACACAACAATTATTATTATTTTATCTGATAAAATTTCTCAAAAAACGTGAAACTTAGTAAACTGTGTCCAGTCTCGGGTTTATTAAGATTCCCCATCGACATTTCCACAGATCAAGGTTCTCGAGAAAAATATCTCATTTTCTCGGCTCCGCTCAGTTTGCACATAAAATGAGAAATAATATTAAAATATTATGCATTCTCAAAAAAATCCAAAAAAATTCTTAAAAATCACAAATATTGGAAAATGAATATTTATCACAAAATAAATAAAATTTGGGATGTTACAAACTCTGCAACCTTCGTCTGGAGATTGGACACAATTGACTCAGAGTCTACCATCTTCTTCTTCAACCCAGCAATCTGGTGCTTCAAAGTTTGAATTTCTTCTTAGGTGGCCCCGAGTTTTTTACTGGCCTCCTCTGTCAGCGTATGTTGCCTACCGAGGTCCTTCTCTATGGTCTCCTTCTTCCCCCACAGTTTCTCCAGCTCGACCTCTAACTTTGTCATCTTATTGGCCTTGGGCAGACTCCTTCCCGAGAAGTAAAAGAGAGCCGCATTTCTCAAGCTCCATATTTCACCTAAATGGATTTGTTGGGAAAGATCGGCCTTTGCCATCTTCTCAAGGTCGTCTTCTGTTAACAATGACTTTTCTATAAGCTCAGAGACCGACAAAAATTTACCTCAGATGGAGGCAGCCAAAAATCGGGCTAGGGCATTAAGAGATAGGTCTTCACCTTGAGGAATCGTCAAATCTAGGAACAAACCCTCAGCCGGTGGCCTCTAGGGTTGGCCACCATGACTTGTCGCCCTCCGCTTATAGGTTAGGAGTTAGGCACTAGGATCCATTAGCTCTGTTGGATCTCGGATTTCCAGGACAAGTTTATTTTGGGGAGTGGGGGCTATTGCTTTTCCTTTATCCGTCTTCCAGGTAGTCCTCTCTACAATCCTGTGGTAGAGGTCCTTGAAATTATCAACAAGAGCTATACTTTTTACATAAGGATAAAGAAAAAGTATAAGTCCCAAAATATAATTAAAGGAAAAATACAAACAAACAAATTCAATGCAACAAGCTTATATGACTGCACCTAGGTGACCTTGAAGTTCATTCTCCGGTGTCTCAATCAAGTCCCTCGAATGAATGAAGTCATTGTCGGTGACCCATTTAATTAAAAAGGTCTCCATATCCACTTCATCCTCCGTTAGGTCCTCTTCTCAAACCTTGTGCTTCTCTTAGCTGAAGTCAAAATGACAAGACGTCCAGTAAAGGTGTAATACCCTAATTCCATTTACTGTAGTATACCCTACGTATATTAAGTAAATAGAATAGTATGTCACTTTCTAACTTAAGCGTAATTCACAACCTATTTAATAGCTATATAATAAATAAATATATAGAGCCTTTACAGAAGTAAGAGAGCAAGACATTTTACACCTCAGGAAACTTGCTCTTTACTAGAAATCTATCTGACATGTCTGAGATTACAAATCTTTACAAAACTAATTACATAAATTAATTTACAAGGCCATAAATATAATTACATAACCAAAACTATTAGATTAACAACATAAATAAATCTCCATCTCCTTGCCTTGCGCTTGCTTGAATCCTCCTCTGGATTTATCATGGAAAACATAAAAAGATTGAGGTGAGAATTAATAATTCTCAGTAGTAAGTCTAAAATCCTAACATCATGGTAAATCCAGTTGCTTTGGAATAAAACGTGAATTGTACTTAATCATTTGAAAAGGTGGTATAAGCCAAAATTCAGTCTTTTCCCTTTTCAAAGCAGACAGTTCATTTAGTTACTAAAATAAGTTAACCATTATATATCAGTTCAATTGAACAAACATACACTGAAATATTCATAAGTATACTAGGAATAACAACAACTCTACTTCATGTACCATTCTTAGCCATTCTTGCCAACTCTTGTCCTTAATCTTTGTAATTATAGAAAACAAGGCAATTGCCCATACAATTACTAATTTTATGCAATGCATGGTGATGTATGATTATGCCTAATGAAAATCCTAAAGTATGTTTATACAATGATTTTTAAAAGATTTTATTTTAGAAAACACATGTTATTTGATTATTTCCAGGAAACCCTTTTGTTCTAGGAAGCCTTTTTGTTCCTTGTATTGTTTCTGGGTAGGCAATACGCCCTTTTGTTCCTTGCACTACCAAACATTCATAGCTTTGGCATTTGGAACCTTTTTGTCCAAGCCACTTGGAGCCCTTTTGTCCAAGCATAAGTTTACAATACATGGAAACATCAAATAACAAGTTTGAAAACAAAACATGCAAGAGTATTAAAAACCTTTCCTTTCTTCACTTTTTACATAATCATACTTTTGCATATACAAGGGAGAAGCAATATCGTAATCATTAAACTTTTCTTAAGTAGAGAGGGACTCATTCAACCTCATCTACCTTCATCATTCTTTTATGTTGCTTCCCAGTATCATGCATTTCAAGCTCAAAAAAAGAGCATTTAATTCAAGTTTAACCCATAAAGGAGCAAACATATTTTTACTACACTTTCATAATTCAACTTTAACTATTAAAGAAGCTACTAAAGTTAGGGTCCAAACTTTCTCAAAAACCCCTCAATTTTTGACTACAAAGGCTATTTTTCATGAGTGCATCAAATGCACATACTAACTTCAATAATTCTAAGATTTTACAGTTATATAGCGTTCCCTCATATCTTTCAAATGTCATAAACCTCACCTCATTTGGATAAATGTACCTAAAGTTATGCAACATTATGCAGAAGCTAAAACAGGGCATTTTTCTATTTTACCCAAAAATAACTTGACTTTGCAATGAAACTGGGAACAAACTAAGAACTCAAAAATTCTGAAATTTAACAGTCATATAGCCTTATTTGTTAGCTTTCAAATGACACCGATTTCATGTAAATACGACATTAGAGCAAGAAATTATGCAATTTGATTTAATAGGTGTCAGATTGCTTTTTCTAAGAATTTGGCTTGGTTTCAAATCAAAACTGGGACTAATTGGGTTGCTTAATAATTCTAAAATTTTTACTACATAAAGCCTTATGTATTAGCTTTCAAATGACTCCAGAATCAAGTATTTTGATGTCTGTAGCTCAAGTTATGCAACAAACATCATAGACTACTCAATGTTGTCCTGTTTCTGCATAATCCGGGTTCTACATAGTTTTGGTCTCTAACCAAGTTCTAATACTCAACTCATGAATTCTAAGTGTTCCTCAACTCTAATCATGATCTCTAATCATGTTAGGATCATTAAACACTTAATTCAACTCATCAATCATAGATTTAAGCTCAATTAAGCAAGAAAAATATTTTTTTTCTCACTTTGTGCACCAAGGTCCAAATGAAGAGTCCTAAGTTTCTAACTCAAACTCCTACTATAAACAAGTCATAAATAACCATTTAAAATACATTCAAGCAAGAGAATACTCAAAATACCTTAAAATTACATTTTGACTTATTATACCTCAACTAAACATGATCTTTGGAACTAAATACATCATTATTGTTTTTACCCTTATACATTATATGGCTCAAGGCCTCACTTTTCGTCAATATACATATATATATTTATCACTTGGATAATATAGCATAAGGTATTAGTAATTCATCAATCAAATTCATGAGCCCATTGCAATTCTACATGTAATATGTCAAAGTCATACTTGACTTTCACTTCCTCATCATTTCTCATTCATTTAATCATCTTTTTTTTTATCAATTTTCAACACCTCAATCACTTAACAACATCAAGATACTCACTTGATACATGAATCTCAGACTAAAACTCAACCCCTTCACCTATGAAAATTCATTTTGGCAACCCTCAAAATCATGAAAAACCAAGGCTAAAACCATGTACACTAACAAACCCACAACTTAAACCAATCAAGACCCAAACCAATCTCCTCCATAAAACCAAGATTCAGCCGTGAACAGTAACTCGTTTCAGCCATGAACAATAACTTCATTTTTGGCACTCAAACAAGGCACAAAATGAAGGAAAAGAAAGAGATGAAACAAGGAAATCAAGCATACAACATGTTTTCAACTTCACTAATAATTAAACTAAACCATTCTTGAACTTTTAGGCATGGAAACCAAGCATAAAATGTGCAGAAAATCAAAGAAAGAAAAGGATAAAACTAGGAACTCAAACCCCTACCTCAAGTCTTCAACTTGGTCTTTGATTCTCTTCCTTTTTCCTCCATTTTCTCCTCCATTTTCCCTCTCTTTTTCCGCTGCTTCTTGGCTCCATTTTTGCTCCCTGTTTCTGCGCTGGAGAGTGACGAAGGAAGTGAGAAAATACTCACTTTAAAAGAGAAAACATTAAGGGCATTTTTGTCCTATCACAAAACTTCCTATCTCGTAGGAATACTTTGATCTTATTATTTCAAACTTTCTAACCTCCATAAGTATTAAAATAAATCCTAAGATTCACTTTAATACTTATTTCATCATTTCCATATTTTTTCATATCTGCTATTTCTCAATCCGGTATTAAAACACTCCTGCAGTGTCCTTAAAAATACCGAACAGACTCTGTTTATCTTTAAAATTTAACTACATCCTCTTTCACACATTTGTGACTTAGAAATAAATTTTTTACATTTATTTCCTTTAATTAAGCATTTTTACTATTTTTTCTAAATTAAATTAGTCATTTTGCACGTTCTGTGTTGCGGCAAAGTACCTAAACTAGCTCAGTTTGTCATAAAACTTTACAAACATGTTAAACTAGTATTAGGCTACTTTGGTAACCCTTTACAAGCCTCACATGTTATCGAGGATGTTACATTTGCATGTGGTGTCCCGGGGTTGACGAGGGGGGGGGGAGAGTGGACGCCGGTGTAAAAGAAGCACAGACAAGGAGCGGCTCCTGGCAGGCTTCTAGGGGAAGGGTCCTATGAATGAACTGAATACGCACCGGAATGAGAGGGATTCAGAGACTGTGCAGGTATGAGACTACATAGTTAAGGATGGCTTAAAGGAATTAATTAGGCGTAGCCATATCAACAAGTTACAACTTCTTTTCGGGAGCCTAAAACATAAGACCTCTATGGTTAAGCGTGCTTGACCTGGAGTAATTGTGAGATAGGTGACCTCTTGGAAAGTTTCCTAGGATGCGTGTGAGTGAGGATAAAGCACGATGAAAAGACTCGTGTTAGTTTGTGGAGACACTCGTCAATCCTGCAGGTAGTCGCAGGATGTTACAAAAGTTACATCACCGACTCCCTTTCGACGGTGAGGAAAAATGGTTACATTTTAGGGACCGCCTCTAGCCAAAAGTATTTGTCCTTCAAGTTTTTGTAAGATTTAGTGAAGGTCTCTAGATCTTTTGGTTGCTCCAAGCATGGAGTGTAACCCAAACTTTCTTTGGTACTCTGTTATTCGGCCTAACTACTTGGAAGAAATTAAAAAATGAATAAATAAAGAATGGGAGGCCCAGATGCCGGTGCAGCAGTTGGTATGCCCGGACATAAGCCTACACATTCGGATGCAGTTGCGTTAGCGCCAATCGAAGATGTTTAGAACATCAATCTCGAAGTGGGAGAATGGAATACGGATCCTACGCTTGACAAACATAGTTTCATATAAATACATGAAGTGTTTGTCGCCCGTGGTCCATACTGAACAAACCCTCTCCTCCTAGTTGATGGGGTGAACTTCAAATTTTCTACCTTATATTCCATCCTCCATCAATTGGAGGTTTGTCCCCAAGTCAGCCACCTCTGCCATGGTTGTGAACCAAGAGGCAATACCCCTCACTTTCGGACTCACCCATCTGTATATATTAGGGTTAAAGCCACGTTTGAAGCGGGTGCCGAGATTGTAACTAGAGATGAGTCTTTCTTTTTCTTCCCATTTGATGGACAATGAAAGGTCAACCTCCAGAAGTCGAGCTTTCGTTAGAACCAGAAAGAGTAAAGTTCTTATGTTTTAGTTCTTTCACGATCTCGGAAGGTTGATATGAGGGTCTAAGCTTAGTTGCTTCCCCTCGCTTTCTCCACTCTCCAGATAGCATCATAGATCCCATAACTCGAAAGTGGCTCTGCACCTTAGTGGTGCCCCTATGGAAGACCCTCTGTCGCGCTTCTACTATCTGCAGAGGCGATGCTACAAACAATGCTTCCACAAAGTTGCTACCTTCCTCACTATAGTTTTATAGATCTCGTACTCGCACAATAACCCAAATAAAGAAGAAAATAGGAAATGGAAAGAAGAAACAAGGGTTGGGGTAATACCTCTAAGATGGAAGTAGGAAAAAAAATAGAGAAGAAAATGGCATAACACTTGAATGAGTGAAAGTAGAGGCGTAAACAGTTATGTAACGCCCTTTTTTGAAGAGGGACCGTCACACCGAAACACGAACGGTAAACAAATATAAACTAAGACCCGATTTATTTAGATATTGATAATAGCCTGTTTATTTGTAAACGTGTAATAATTTGGTGAATTCTTTTTTTTTTTTGTAAGAAAATGATAAAACATAAGTAAAACAAAAATTAACATGATAAGTAAATCATACATTCATACATCATATATATATATATATCATACTTGTTTAGATACATCGACAGTTATACAAAAGAAACAGAACCTTTGCATGCCCCAAAAGGATTATACATTTATTGCCCACCAAAAAGACAAAACATCAAGCCCCCAAAAGATTTACAGATAGCCATCAGTGGCTACAAACAGTATCAGCCCCTAAAACTAACGAGAAGGAACCGTAATTGGATCCTCCTTAGGGTCTTCATCGTCAGAGGAAATCCTCATCGAGACAATCGAATTACGAGCAGGGGCTCGTGCAGAAGATAAGAACGAATCCTCTTGTAGAGTATAGTAACGATCACCCCACATATTGCGTATAGGCAAGTAAAACTCTAAGTGCACATGTGCATTAAAGGTAAAGACAGGCGGGTCATGGCGACCCCACGCCAGAGACACAGTCACGTCTCTGTGGTAGATGCAGTGATCCGTACTCATGTTGATGTGCCAGTAGTTTAGACCTCCATGAAACGTCAATGTAACATAACCCAAAAAGCCACGCGGATGGGATGTCATCTCCAAACAGATAACTAGTCAAGATTAGGCCAAAAGTCAGGGAATTCGTGCACTTCCCCTTCTTCGTCGACGTCTTGAAAGAAGCACATAGGTAAACAGAATAACAGAAATACAAAAAAGAGGTGAGACATCCAGCATTCAATACCAAATATGGCAGTAAGAAAATAGAACGGTGTAAGACGCCCACATAGCATCGCAACAATATTAACAGTGATGATAGCAAGCAATAAAAGAAACAGCAACCGAATCTCAGATAATAAGTAGTTAAATGTTTCAAATAATCATAGCATCTGTAAAAGAAATAATTCTATAATTATATAAATTCACGCCAGGTAAAGTATATGACGGACAATGCACATGCACAAGGTACCAAAAATCCTACTCCATGGAGCTACACACAAACATCGGAGAGAATGATCAAGGAGACATGTCAGTATGTCGTCAGCCTAAAATCAAGTGCTTTTAGAAAATCAATAATTTACGCAACAAGACTTTATACATGGCATTCTTCACAAGATCGCGATATAGGACAGTATCTTAGTTCGGTGCGTTTGCAACGGTCTATCCCACGGCCCAGAGGAGCTACCAACTGTCCATTGTGAGACACCCGCACCGCGATGCCCCCAAGGTCAATAAGTGACCTACACTAGTCTATTCGCACCCACACTAAGGTGTGATTCAACTCCTAGGCATAAAGCCTCACTTCGACAATGCATAATGACTTAATGCATACAAATATATATAGTTTATCCACAATTCCATGCCACAAAAGGGGCTCAATCCATATTAATTAATTCTTGGTCCCACATATGGACCCACCATAACTCATCATCAAATTTTCAAGAGTAACACATATTTATTAAAATTCGACACAAAGCTACGTCTTTATTTCAAGACCTTTATGATTAAGCCTTTCTAGAGGAATCCTCTTGTAATTTTCATTCAATCTTTATTCCTCTTAATTAGCTAAGTTCTTTACTTTAATTAACCATACTCACTTAGAAAATTATTCTAAGGTTCTCAAGTCTCACACATACTCTTGTTCTTCCCTTAAGTTCAAAAAAATCACTCTAGGTCATCAAATAAATTTCTTTCCTTCATTCTTTCCATCTTATGGATTCATGATAAATTTTAAAATCACCCTATCACCTAAGCCTTATTTTTATGTATGAATTTTAGCCAATATGGCCCTTGAGGCCGTGACCTCCCAAGGATAAGAGTCCAACCAATTTTTCAACCACATTGTTAATTACTTAAGTTCCAAGGTTACACAAAAATCACATGCTTGGACCCATAAAAGGCCCTAGAGGCCATGAGCCTCCCAAGGGGTAAGAACCCAAAATTTTTCCATTGCATTAATTAATTCTTTAACACTTAATCACCTAAGTTCCAATTTCTACAAAAATTAAATCTTGAACATCCAAAAATTTGGCCTCTTGGCTGTGAATCCAAAAGGGGCAAAGAGCCCTAAATTTTTCATATATCAATCCAAGTAATCCAACCTATATTTCATAGCCATCAAGATGCACAATGACAATCAATAGATTCATACAAGTCAAAATAGCCACAAAATCATGAAGAACGACATAACAAGGAGAACAATCCCACATGGATTCCTCATCAATAACACCAAAAACGTTTCCTCACCACCAAGATAGGTTGAAGAGTATCATCTCTCTCTTACCTATAGAAGACAACACAAGAAAGCAAGCCTTTTGTTTCCTTTGTTGCAATTTTTGTCCTCCACCTTCAAGAGAACCCTAAGGTGAGCAAACTTTTACAATCCTCACTCAAATCATGAAAAGAGGAGTCCTTGGTCACATAGGTGACCAAGAAAAACGAAAAAGAGAAGAAAAGAAAAGAAAGTTAAGAACTTTACCTTAGAGCTTCAAGTTAGGGCTTCAATGGTAAGAGATGAAAAAGGAAGATTTAAGAGATGATCACCAAAGAGAAAAGTCTTAGGATGATAAGAGGAAGCAAGAAATGAGATTAGTTTAGCAAGCAAGTGAAGATGGCCTCCCAATGGTGTGGGTGCCATGGAGTAGAGAGGAAGAGAGGAACTTGAGAGAAAAAGATGAAGTGAGAAAAAAGTGATAGTTTTTTGTGATTTGAAAATAATGAGTGAAAAGGTGATAAAGCAAAAGCACATTTTTGGTTCCAGAAAGGCCTTCATTGTCGTGGAGTGTAGGAGGGAGGAGAGAGAAAACAAAGCTTATTTAGGAAGTTTTGGAACACTTTTTCAAAAGTCAAAAGATGATGTCACATGCATGATGTCATCTTTGATGATGTCATTAAAGTGCTATCTACAAAAGATGACTAACACTCTACTAAAACTATTATCTAGTGAACAGAGGTTACAGTTAATAAAAATAGTATTTATTATTCATTGGATAATTTCACGGTACAAGGATTTTATTTATCAAATAAAATCTTGAAAAACAAAAACTCCGTAAACTGTGTCCAACTTCGGGTTTAGTAAGATCTCCCATTGATGTTTTCATAGTCCAAGATTTTCCAACCTCGAGGAAAATGTTTTATTTTCCTGGCTCCGCTCAGTACGTACGTAAAACGAGAAATATATTAAAATAATTAACATTTTAAAAAAAATACACAAAAATTCACAAAATCACAAATATTATAAAATGACTATTTATCATGAAACAAACAATTTTTGAGATGTTACAAGTTACACCATCACAAACGCCGCCACAAATCGCCATAGAAAGCTTGCCTCTGATAATCAAAAAACTCTTTAGACAGGATTGAGGAAGTAGAAAAATGGGTAGTTTTCTCCCACTTTGCTATTTATAGACCCACGAAGTCCCAACTGCCACAATCATGATAGGGACACACTGGTCCTTTTCAAAAGTTTGAAATGATGTAACACAAATCCCTAATAGCAGCTTCCACTCATAATTCGTATCATGTCTACCAAAAGCTACAAACATTAGGTGAAACAACTTTGGTCGTAGACGAAGCGTTGCACACAAGCCAAGCATCAACCACCCGTTGAACACTATCACAGACCACAGTCTAGTATGATCCCAGACAAAGGACACTAGAATACCTTCTCGAAATTTTTTCTACTCAAGATAAAATCAATTCAGGTCTTGGCTAAATGGACAAAATCTGCCAGAGACATCCTTGAATTTTGGTACAATAAAAGTACCCATTCACCTAAGGTTTTGAAAACAACGCCACGAATGTAGGGGGAAACATCTTAGACGGATTACAGAAACTGAACTCGCAAAAAGAATATAGAACCAACATTGTCGTTGTCCTTTAACCGAGATATCTTGACATTGTACTGTGAAGGGTCAAGCTGGGGACAATTGTTCTGACCTGAGATCTAAACCCATCCCCTTGGGGGCATCTTGGCCAACATAAGCTTCCCGGCACTATTGACACCACAGAGCATAGCCTGAGTCAGTGTCGCATCACTTATGGCAATTACACAATTAAGAGATAATCACTCCTAGCAAACCCCACAAAAACAACAGTGATTACGTATCCCTTAATTAGCTATACCCATTAATGATAATTCAAATTAGAATTTTCCTCCTATCTTGCTTAACCCTTAAGTAGCACTCCCTTATAAATACCAAGCTTGTTCACTCAACTATCTCTCTGAACTCTAATACTCTCTCATAGTGCATCGCTTGACTTGAGCATTAAAGTGCCTTTTGCAGGTATACTACACCTCTACTCCACCACTTTGACTGTTGCACTACGGAGGAAAACACCACAACCTATTCAGTAAAAAGCCTTTCAAGTAAACTTTTTTGACCCATTAAGAACGGGATCCAATTAGTTCTAAACAAAATCAAACCCTTCCTAAATGAGTTAAGGTGAACCTATATGGTAGGTTGAAAAGTGGGGGTGTCCCTATTGCTGAGTCCACTGGAGACATTGAGGAGTTGAGACGTTGAGGCATTGAGGCGTGGAGTTGTCTATTGAGTTGCTGGTGGTGGTAGTTTACAAAATCGCTATACAAACTGTCACTAAATAATTAATTGTGGGGGTTGACTGTAACTACCATGAATTAACCACCACCAATTGCTCATTTTCTTGTAGTGATAACTTGGTCTGTCCAAAGCTAATTTGGCCAAGTCTTGGTTTTAAAAATTAAAGTTGATGTATCTTTGGGTCGTGATTAGGCCACATTTCAGGTTGTCTCAACTCGGCATAGCCCAAGGTTACATAATATTTAAAGACTTATAATCTTTATGAAAATAAAAGATAAATTATAAGACTCCTTAATTTAAATTAATATGTTATGCATAACATGCTAATATTTTTATATTAACCTAACTTGTTTGAAAATATATATTGTGGAAAATTTCCTAATTTTAATATGATTGAATAATATAATTCAAGCTAGAGAAATTGCGTTTTTATCATAATTAACTTCATGTCTCTTATTGGGACCATTAGATGGCCAAAGTTGGTGTAATATGAGTTATATGCAGTGTAGATGCATTATCACTTGAACTTAAAAAAAGGCCTTTTAAGTTTTATACTGACTTAACTATACATAATGTTAAATTTTGTATATTTTGTCTAAATATTAGGTTGGCTCAAGCCCGACTCATCTAGGTGTTAGGCTGAGTCTTGATAAAAAAATTTAACCCATTCAAAATACTAAATCAAGTTAAACTTAACCCAACCAAACAATAAACACCCCAAATTCCTGCTCTTAAATAACTTTCTCAAAGTGCTTTTTCCAAATTCATAGTGTTGGTTGGATTAAAATTCTACTTTCATGTATGACGGTAGAAGTGTTACAAGTGGAGGCCTTTGAAAACTAATACCCATGCAGTGCCAGATATCTTCATGGAGGTACAAAGAATAGCTGAAGCCAAATTTTATATTATTGGAGGCTTAAGTCAAAATTAAATATAAAAGTAGCCAAAAAAAAAACTCAATCTAAAATTTTTCTCAATAAATTAAAATTAGTCCTTTTTCCATTAAAGTTAAATTATTCTTTAAGTCCCTAAAATTCATTGGATTTTTAAATAGGTTCATATAATTTAAAAGTTTTTAACAAGGTTCCTATATTTCTAAAAGTATTTAAATAGGTTTCTATATTGTAAATAAGTTTTAAATTAGATCCCTACTAATTATAAAATTTTGTAATTAAGTCTTTGAAACTTGTTACAACAATAATAAATTGTAAACATCTATTAATAGAGTCTAATAATTGTTAATCAGTAAAAACTTACTTAAAATAATTTAGAAATTTAGGGATTCTGTTAAAAACTTTTAAACTATAGAGTAATTTAACCTTATTTTAATTAGCTCAAATAGCGTAATATATACATGCCCTCCTATACAGTGCTAGACTAATTTGTGTAGACAAGTACATCCATCTAACAAGGCTTGATTAGCTATTAACATGAAGGCCTTATTAGGAATGATAATGACAATTTTATGACTGGTGTTGTCTTCATGGTCTTTATAGTCCTACATTTTTCTTTGTTTTTTTTTCTTTGCTTTTTTGAATTAGCTAGTATTTTAGAGTTTGTTTTGAATTTTTGAACTTAAAAGATATGTTTGAGAGTTTTTAAGGAGATGAAGTGGAGTAATTTATAATCGAGTAGTATAGATTGATATTGAATAAAAAGGTAAAAGAGTACCATTCTATTTCTTGGAAGTTTTAACGAGAGTATAGAAGTTAATCTCTCAATTGTTTAGAAGTTAAGATGGCAAATAATGGTGTGTAATAGATTACAAATTTAACTTCCGATAGCATCTTTTTAATTTTTTTTATCAGAACTATTCTTTTAATTTTTATTGTCCACTCAATTGTTAATGAACATTTTATTCTTAGCAAATCTTTCTTTATTGGATCACCTACTAATTTTTCTATGATTGTCTTATTCTTTTATGCCGGCAAAGTTTGATTCAAATGTAACATATCTCTGAATCGTAGACAGTAAATCAAAACCAGAACACCTCATGCTATTACATGGCTAATTCTATAGTGCACCCTCCCAAGCTTTGGAGCATGGGCGCACCGTTTATTTTAACTGCTATTAGAGGTAGGAGGTCTTTAATAACTGGTAATCTGTAATAAATAAAATATTGACTTGTTAGTATTGTGGTGGGGTTTGCTAATTTGTTTTTTCTTTGTGAGAATTAACTCTATTTTTATTTGTACATTAGAGACAAAACCGTGATTCTCTCTTATAATAGGAGACCGAACAGGTCTATGAGATGGAACTATCGATCTATGCTTTGTGTAGAAATTACTGAAGAATTTGGTCGTGGTCACTCTAATCGTCAAATTTGTTTTTCGAAGTATAGATGGTTATGTCAAGAATTGTGTTCATGTTAGTGAACATTTGTTCGAGGTTGCTGCAACGAGTTGGTGCGTATTTATTGTAGCAGAAGGTGAGTTTCTTGTTTTGTTATAGTTGGTTGTTTTTCACCGTTAATGTTGAGAATGGTTAACAGTAGGCGTAAATTAGACTGTATTGGCAAGGGTGTAGATCGTTCCTGTAAAGTTTCACATTCGAGGGGCTTGTCAAATAGGGTAAATGGTTTGGTGATAGGGTTTTTTCTGGGTGTGTAGATCGACCTTGTCTACAGCCTTCCTAGATGAAATAATGTTATCAGAATTCATGTATTGCTCAAGCCTTGTCAATTTGTACCTTTTCTCTTGTTTTGTTCAACCTCTCCCATGGAATAGCCTGAATGTCCTTTCCCTTCCTTGCTTGTGCAGCCTGATGTATCAGTCACCCTAGTGAGCTGCTCTAATACTCAAGCACCCAAAAGAAAACAAAAACCCAAGATTTTTTCTGTTCAATGAATAAATAAAAGGAATAAAAACAAATGCATAACCAGCAAGAGGAAAAGAAAACAAAAAAAACCATTTCATATTCATCTTCTTGAACAAATATTTTTTATGTTCTTTTGTGCCTTGAGGCACTGTGATCTTACATTTATAGTTGATGTAGGGTCTTTTTCCGTACGAATTGTTTATCAAGCTTTATAACTCGTAGAAGGTGGAGTTGCATATATTTGGTCTTATAAATTGTTGAAACATGTAATTTGAAATTATTTGTTTATGAGAAACATGTTAGAGGATAATTGGTTCATGCTTGTATGTGGCATGAGCTTTATAATATGTTTACTATATAATTAAGCAGTGTGCATTATTTTGTTATTTTATTTGTCAATAAGGATCATATATTTTTCTATATTATTAAATAATTAATGTGAATAGTTAGGTTGTTGAATTTTCTAGTATAATCAATTTGCTTTTCCACTGTGTACGATTTACTTTTTTGTTTTCTTAACTTGTCATCCTTTTTTTGCAGTTGTTATGCTAATGCTGTACTTTAGTGCTTAGCATTTACGCCACCCTTGATTGCTTATTTGCTTCAAGGACTACATTCTAAAGCCTGTATCTTTGTAGTTAGAATTTCCATCTTGGAATCATCACATGCCAAATTTATTGAATATTATTTGTTGTTACTTTTTCCTAGGGTAAAATACCTCCTTTGCAAATTTCAGGTGCAAATAAAAAATGGCGTTTGCTTGTGAGTTTGAAAGTTTGATTTTGAAGGACACAATCTTCACTATCTCCTATGGGCATACTCTCTCAATTAGATAATATTGGGAGTTGGCTTGGTAATGGTAGAGAAGAAGACGCACATGAATCTCTAAGGTATTTTTTTACACCTTTTGATATGTGTAATATAGCATAATTATTGTTTTGTAACTCATTTTAAGTTAATGAATCATACGTGTCAATGAGTAATGTGATGTTACACATTATCATTTAATGGTAGAGTTAAGTTCAGTTAAGTTTAATTATGACAAGTTGAGTGGATGAATGTAACTCTTAGTTTCACTACTAGAAAATTGGGTTTTAGAGACCGATTTAGAGACCGATTTATTTCGGTCTCTATAGAGACCGAAATAGAGACTGATTTAAAAAAAATTAAATTTGCTACCGAAAAAAAATCAGTCTCTAAATATTTTAGAGACCGAATTAGAGACATATTTAGAGACCGAATTAGAAACCGATTTCTATGTTATAAAAAAAATAAAAATATATTTTACTATTAGAGACTGAAAATTCGGTCTCTAAATAAAAAAATTACAAAAATAAATAAATAAATAGAGACCGAAAATTCGGTCTCTAAATAAAAAATTTACAAAAAAAATAATCAATAGAGACGAAAATTCGGTCTCTAAATAATACATCCCCGTAATCTATATGCTTCCCCCATCACTCCATTTATTCCCATCACTCCATTTCTCCCATCTGATTGTCCCAATCACTCCAGCCCCCCATTCCCCCCCTCATTCCCCCATTCTTTGGTCCACCACGTAAGGCTTCACGGTCGCACCTGCCGGATATGCTCCACGGTCGCACTTGCCGGATCTGCTCCACGGTCTGCACCAACTGCCGAATATGCTCCACAAGGTCAGTTTCCCTTTTAGGTTAGGGGGTGCATATAGGAACTTACATGACAATTCGTTCATTTTGCCCTGTATGAGTGTAGATTATGTGATTGGAAATGAGATGGTAGAATTTAAATTCATTTTACAAAATCAAAAGGGTCTGTATATTCCCTATATGTTTCGTTTTCAGAGTCGCTCGTCATTCGATTTTGGTCTTTGGCTCTCAAAAACTAAGAGTGAAATTGAGTTTATTTTTTTGTAATTTGGTTTAATATTACTGTGTCAACTTTATCACTTTGCTCTGAGGTGATTAGTTCTGTTAATATAAACCTCATATAGTATCATTTTGTTAAGTCTAGCTAAACTGTTATAGATACTTTATTGTGAAATTGGGTTAAATAAAGTAGTTTACGGTGCTATCCGTGTACCAGTAGTTTACGAGAAGAACTTATAGTCCTTGGCTGTAACAATATGTTTCTCAATGAACCAATTGGGGATAGTGTCATTAACAGTACCCCAAGCACAATGCAAGTCTGTAATGCAGTAAAATCAGTTATTAAAGCCTCATTAATTTGCTAAATAAAAGAGGAGAGACTATTTAAGTTTTCACAATGTCAATTAACATACCCAATTGATTGTCCAAGACAAGCCAAATCTCTTGGGTTTGTAGAGTTTAAGCCATATGATATAGGGCAGCTGCAAGTAGGATAATATAGGACTAATCAAACTTGTAAATTTGCTTTGTAATACATATGATATGATCATTTTGATCATAAAACATAAAAAAGCCTTCTACTTACATAATATGATGTTGGGGCAAAAGCAAATCCTCCAAGAAATCCAAGAAGAGAACCAAAGAATGGGATGCATATGCCAATTATCATTGTCAATGCTGCAACAATAGGATAAAAATGTAAATTAAAAACCAATTGATGAAGCTAGCTAGATAGCAATTCAAACTGAAGAAAGCGTTCATATGAAATCACATACCTACAAATACTTGAGATACTTGAGGTCTTAGGCATTGTAATTCTTAGATTTTGTGCATTCCAAATTTACACAAATCTTTAGTTATTATTATTTGTTCATAATGCTGTATTTTGGTTTAATTCTTTGGAATTGCACTTGGTTTTGTTGTTTTACCATGGATTTGAGTGAGTCTCCTGAGATATATGTGAGAATCGTGTTGTTTGGTATCATCATGTTGTTTTTACTGTTAATGTTTTCAAAAATTGAAAATCCATACTCAGTTGAGGCAAATTCAGTTTTCCAAAGAGCTTCATTTTAATTGTTAAAATGCCTAATGTTGTGAGTATTATATCTCTGTGGTTCTGTGAGTTTTGGTCTATAAGTTCTTACTAGGACTTGGGATTTATGTTGTATACTTGTTTTAGGGAATATGGTCTGCTTCTTGACCTTTCAGTGGTTTTGATATATTTATTTAATATATGGTATCATAACCTTCCAAGTGATTTAGTGGCCCTATTTGTTTTTTATGAAGTCTAGATTTTCCATATGCCTTAATGCATCTGTCCTTTTTTTCTTCCTTTGTATTTAATCTCAAATGATAAAACGGGTGTGCATGCTTAAGTTACCTTTCTGCATGATGACTTGTTTGAGATAATCTTACTGTGATTAGGGAATGAATTTGCGTAAGTCATGGTTTCTGTTTGCTGGCCCTGTAGGCTATAATGCTTCATGATGATCTGGAATTTGTGGTACACTGGTTTTAAGGGACAAGAATTGAGGATCTTCAGTGGTCTGGCTCAGTTTCAGTTTATTTTGCGGAGTTTGATGATGTTTTTTTATTGAGTTTGTGCAAATATGAGTTAATTTCTAGTGTTTGGCTTTGCTTTGGATTTTTGTGGATTTTGATGATATTTCTGTTGAACCTATGCAATTCTGAGTTAATTTTTAGTGTGGGGTTTTGTTTTAATTTTTTTTTTTTTGGAGTTTGATGTTTTTATTGAATCCATGCAATTTGCTTTTCCCTATGCTTAAGTAATCTTAAATGGTGTTGTTGCTATGCATGCTTTAATTCATTTTCTGTTTGCTTTTTATTTTATTTTTTTAAAACTAGAATAATTGAAATTACTCGAAGCTAAGTGGATGGGCTATGGTGTGTGTTATGATGTGGTATCCTGTAAATAAGGTAGTGTTGTTTGCTTCAGGTTCCTTTTGATTTTATAACATAAATTATGTTTGTCCTGTTCGACACCTTAATAGCATCTTTGATTGCTCAATTGGGTTGCAATTATTTGGAAAGACAACTGTTTGATTTGATCCTTGATGACTGTTTGCATGGATTTAAGTATGGGTCTATTTGGGATTTGGAAGGGAATGATATATGATAATTGTGTAATGATCCTGATTGTTAAAGCCACCTCTTGTTTGGAATATTTTGGGCTCGAAGAAACTTTGAGAAACGAGGTGCAACATTGTTGAAGAATGTTTTGGAAAAGGCTCGCAAGAAAATGGAGAAACCAAGTTGGCTTGGGGATGAGATATGGGACACATTGTGTACACATTGGGAAAGTGAGGCTTTCAAGAAGAAAAGTACAATTGCAAAAACCAATCGGGCATCTGATTGTGGAGGATATAGAGCTTCATATCACACCAGTGGCTCTATTACCTCATCTCAGCATAGAGCTAATCTGGTTAAGTTCACTATTATCTTGCATTATTATCGAAGTTGTCTAATATGGTTAAATTTACTAATATGTTTTTGTTACAATTGCTGCAGACTAAGTTGAATGGTGTTGTTCCATCAGCACCAACATTGTTTCACCACACACATCGACGTAAGGATCACACATGGGTGGATAGGAGATCAGAGCATATAGCTGTAAGCAATTGTTTTATCTAATTTGAACTCTTGTGTTTGAAATAATGATGTTCAGTAATTGTATTCATGTTGCTATCTTGATGTTTAAAGGGAACTCTAAATATAAGTCATAATTTTTTTTATGTTTGTGCTTGCAATATCATGCTTAGATTCCTCTTGATTGTCTTTTTGGTGATAAATCATAGGAACTTACTTTGAACATGTGATTGAAACCATGTTTATTCTTATGCTGGCCTATTTTTCGACTTGTTATGATATTTGTTTATTGCATGTCAAAAGTCCCTTTTCCATTTGTTTTGGCACACTTCCTGTGTACCCACCATTTGGCCACTTTATTATTTGAATCTGTTGGTTTGGAATGAGTACAATTAATTCAGAGTTTATACATATACTTCCTGTGTACCCTTCTTGTTTTCTTTTTGTGATTCCTCCTAAATATGCTACCTTGTGACTTTTGGTACTTGTTTCAGATTAGCACTGATTTATTTATGCAATTTCCATAGAAAATATATTGAACCCTCTAAGTTTCACGTGTTATTTATTGGACAATCATAATCCTAATTCGTGTCATAACTGTTTAGTTTCCGGTTGGGCATGCCTAATGATTATAACTAATTATAGAGCTTATACCCTAATGAACACAAATGAATAGGTGAACCGGGTTTCCATCAATATTTCATTAGTGTTTCTAGTAGTTTGAAAATGAATTTTGTTTCACATGAGCAAGCTCAAAGTAAATTAAGTAATGATTGAGTTCCACTAGTGCACTTCCATAATTCATGGTGATTTCCCAAAAGGATCCAAAAAGTATCGTCACATAGGCTTTAGAAAATCATATATCTTTACTGTTCTAACTTATAAGTCAAGAAACAACTTTTATTTATATTTATTTACTTTTATTTTCCATAGTATGCGGAGTTTGGATTCAGCTCCCAAATAATTACTAACATCATTGATCAATTTTGACTTTTTGTAATAAAATTTTGAAGTCACAATGGATTGAGGTATTTGTGATTGAAATCACGTTTATTCTTATACTTTATGTCATGACTTATGTTAGATTTATGTGCTGCTTTAACTTTTTGCATTAATTAGTATCATATTGGTATTGACAGATCAAATTTACAAATGAAATGCAAGAAATGACCTAAAGAGCATCAGAGCAGGGAACTCCTCCCCCAGATGAGTTGGATGTGTGGCGCAATGTGGCTGGAGTGAAAAAAGGTAAAATATATGGTCTTGGAATTGAGTCAACTGTAGTGGCTGGAAGACCACAATACCATGGCTCAAGTTCTTCATCATCTGACTGGGTGCGAAGAGATGAACTTGAAGAATTAAGAAGTGAGAGAAATGAGCTTCAGGCTCAAGTGGCATATAATAGGAGACAACTTGAGGAGACAAATCGGCTAGTACTAGAGCTGATGCAGTCGATTAACTTTCAGTCTTCTCAAACATTTCCCATGACTGGTGGAGCAGAAGAGGAGGATGAGGACAAGGACGAGTAGGAGTAGGAGCTTTTATGATTAGAGTTTAATTTGTGTTGTATTCAACTTTCTTATATTTGAAATGTTGTAGTAATGAGATATTGAAGACAATGCTTATTTTAGTTTATTTAGCATGTCTTGATATTTAAATGATATATTCTAAAGACTGAATTAGTATAGTTTACGTTATTTTTTATTTATGTGTTTGGTTATATATGAGATTGTTGATTGTTATTTATTAGGTATTTTAAAAATTTGGATTTTAATAAATTTAAAAGTAATTATAAATTGTTGACTGTTGTTTATTAGGTGTTTTAAAAATTTGGGTTTTAACTATGTTTTAAAAAGACATTTATCATTTTAGAGACCGATTTAAAGACCGATAATTAGAGACCGATTTAGTGACCAATTTTATAAAATATATTCAGAATTTTAGAAACCGATTTAAAGACTGATTTAGAGACTGATAAATCGGTCTCTAGTTAGAGACCAATTTAGAGACCGATTTTAAAAAATATATAACATATTTAGAGAGATTTTAGAGATTGATTTTAGAGACGGATAAATCGGTCTCCAAATTAGAGACCGATTTAGCAACTGATTTTACAAAAATATATAATATATTCATGTTTTCGAGACCGATTTAGAGACTTATTTAGAGACCGATTTTTCGGTCTCTAAAAAATCGGTCTCTAAATCAGTCTCTAATGAATTTTTTTGAAATATATTTGACCGAAAATTAGAGACCAATTTAGAGACCGAAAAAATCGGTCTCTAAGAAATCGGTTGCTAAATTAGTCTCTAATATTTAGCGACGAGGTTTTTAGAGACCGATTTAAATCGGTCTCTAAATTGGTCTCTAACTATTTTAGAGACCGATTTTCTTGATTTAGAGACCGATTTTTTGGTCTCTAAAAGTCAATTTTCTAGTAGTGTTTCTAGTTATCTAAGAGTCATTTGTGTGATCTAGGAGTCATTTCCTAGTATATAAATTGATGTGTATGTGCTGTAAGAATCAAGAGAGTATAAACAAAGAAATATTTTGTCCAAATATGCCTCTTCTTACTCTAATTTTTAGCATAATTCTGCATAACATAAACCTACCATATCTTATAGTTTCTTGTGTGGTTTAGTTAAAATGTCACCTTTAGAATACCACCAACAAAGTTGTATTAGAGCTACAGATCCTTATAGCAAGAAAAAGTGAATAATAAAAGAGTAGAAGAAGAAGGAAGATGAAGAGTTATGGCTGCCAGAAGCACCTCACTAGTAACCAACAACACAATCTACAATAATGTCCAAGTTCCTTTGTTTGAAGGAGAAAATTATGATTTTTGGGCAGTAAAAATGGAGACTTTGTTCCCTTGTTTGGATGTCTTGGAGTTAGTCAAAGCGGGGTATGTAGAACCAATGGCTACAATAGAAGTTACAGTTGCTCAACCTGAAAAATTGAAGAAGAAAAATATCACAAATGTTGGAGTTCTTGGGATGATTCAAAGAGGAGTCTCACTAGCCATATTCCTAAGGATTGTGAGAGCAAGGACAACCAGGGAAGCATGAGAAACTCTACACAAGAATTTGAAGGAGATTCAAAAGTGAGAATGGTCAAACTTCAATCTCTTAAGAGAGATTTTGAGAATGAAAGAAAGTGAAAGCTTGAATGAATATCATAATAGATTGTCTACATTAGTGAATCAAATAAAGTCACATGGAGATACAATTGATGATCATAGAGTTGTGGATAAAATTCTTCTTAGCTTGACTGAAAATTTTGATCTTATGGTGGATGCTATTGAAGAAACTAAGGACTTATCAACCATGATGGTTCAAGGGTTGATAGGTTCATTAAGATCCTATGAGCAAAGATTGTTACATCACATTGAAAAACCAGTTAAGAGCATGTCTCAATCTAAGATCACCATTGACCCCAAGAATGTTAAGAATGAACCTTCAAGCCAAAATAAAGGTGAGTCTTCTAGAGGTGGCATATTTGGTAAAGGTCGGGGAAGAGGAAGACAACTCGCATATTTGGTAAAGTTGGGGAAGAGGAAGAAAACTCACATGGAAGAGGTAAAGACAACTTTGGTGGACGAGCAAATAATGGAGGATCAAATAAATCTGTTGAATTTGTAAGAGGAACAACCATGAAGAAAAGGATTGCTGGGACAAAGGCAAGCCTCATTACTACATTTGCAAGAGGTTTGGCCACGTGTAAAAGAATTGCCATTTTGGCAACCAACAACAGGTTGCATTTACAGAAGTTGAAAAGGATGATGGTAACTTATTCTTTGCTTGTTGAAAGGATGTTGAAGAGTAGAAAAATATGTAGTACTTGGACACTAACTGCAGCAACCACATGACAAGAGATAAAGAAGCATTCATTAACATGGATTCTTCATTCATCTCAAAAGTTAAGTTAGGCAATGGAGAATATGTTGAAGTGAAAGGTAAGGGCAACAACATTGGTGTTGCAACAAAGTAAGGAAACAATGTTATTCATGATACTCTTTATATGCTAGCATTATATGAGAATTTGTTGAGTATTTGATAGTTTTTGGAGCATGACTATTCTCTAAAATTTGAGAATCGAGATTGCAAAATTTTTGTTGTTAATGAATTCTCAAAATTTGGAGCATGACTATTCTCATTAACATGGATTCTTCATTCATCTCAAACGTTAAGTTAGGCAACGAAGAATATGTTGAAGCGAAAGGCAAGGACAACATTGGTGTTGCAACAAAGTAAGGAAACAAGGTTATTCATGATACTCTTTATGTGCTAGCATATATGAGAATTTGTTGAGTATTGGACAACTTTTGGAGCATGACTATTCTCTAAAATTTGAGAATCGAGATTGCAGAATTTTTTACTGAAAAGGTAAACTTCTTGTTGTGGTTGAAATGACCAATAATAGCAGTTTTCCACTTTCTTTCAAGTATGAGAAGAGTTTTGGCTTGATGGCTAGAGAAGTAAATGACTGTTGTTTGTGGCACAAGAGACTTGGGCACTTGAACTACAATAGTCTTAAGTTGCTTTCTCAAAAGAATATGGTGTATGGGCTACCAACAATCAAAGAAAATCTAGTGTGTGTGAAGGTTGTATGCTTAGCAAGCACCATCGCCAACCATTTCCAAAGGAAGGAGCATGGAGAGCCAAAGAAGTGTTGGAATTGGTATACATTTATGTGTGTGGTCCTATGAAAACATTGTCTTGTGCTTAAAAGAGGTACTTTATTTTACTTATCAATGACTTGACCCAAATGACATGGGTATATTTTATGAGATAAAAATATGAAGTATTTATGATATTTAAGAAATTTAAAGCACTTTTTGAGAATCAAAATGGCAAGTTCATAAAGATTAAGAAGTAGCAAGGGGAAGAAGTACACCTCCAATGAACTTGATAAATTTTGTGAAGATGAAGGAGTGGAGAGGTAGCTGACTATTGGCTATACACCTTAACAAAATGGTGTATTGGAAAGGAAAAATCAAATCATGACAGAGATGGCTAAATCAATGTTGTTTGAGAAAGGGATGCTTAAATCATTTTGGCCTGAGGTTGTTAATACAATTGTCTATTTGTTGAATAGATGTCCGACAAGAGTTGTATAGAACATGAAGCTTGGAGTGGGAGAAAACCTTCGATGAACCCACCTTAAAGTTTTTGGTTGTGTTTGCTCTACTCAAGCTCCAAAGAGAAGAGGATAAAGCTTGAAGAAACAATTGATAAATATATAGTTCTATGTTAAAGGGCTATATACTTTACAACTTGAAGACCAAGAAAGTGATCATTAGCCGAGATGTTGTATTTGATGAGAAGGCTTCCCAGAATTGGAAAGAAGAAAAGGTTAAGTAGAAAACAGTCCCAACTCCCATTTTGTAGAAAAGTCCCATAACCGAAAATGAGCAACCATCCCCTTCTACACTTAGTTCTCCATCCACATCAAGTGCTTCATCTACATCAAGCTCTAGCTCATCATTTCCAAGCTCTACTCCAACAAAAATGAGGAGTTTGAGTGATATTTATGCTAGGTGTAATTTTTGTATGGTGGACCCAGAAGATTTTGAAGAAGTAATCAAAGAAGATGCTTGGAGGAAGGTTATACAAGAAGAGATTTATACAATTGAAAGGAAGACATGGCAATTAATTGAGAAGCCAAAAGACAAAGAAGCTATTGGTGTGAAATGGGTGTACAAAGTGAAGCATAATCCAAATGGTTCAATCCAAAGAACCAAGGCTAGATTGGTGGTAAAAGGCTATGCACAATAGCTTGGTATTGACTATAATGAAACTTTTGCTCTTGTTGCTTGTTTGGGCACCATTAGAGCAATTATTACATTGGCTACTAAAAAAGGATGGAATCTATACCAACTTAATGTAAAATCAACATTTTTAAATGGAGAATTAAAGGAAGAAGTCTATATGAAACAACCTAAAGGCTTTGTGATTAAAGGCCAAGAAGAGAAGGTGTATAGATTGAAGAAATCTCTTTATGGGTTAAAACGGGGCCCCTAGAGTATGTTACAATGACATTGATAGTTACTTCATTACGAAAAGATTTCAAAAAGACAAAAGTTAGCCTACTTTGTGTATCAAGCATCAAGGTAATGCTGATATTCTTATTGTTACACTTTAAGTTGATGATTTGGTGTATACGAGTAACAATAAAAGAATGATCGAATATTTCAAAATAGAGACGATGAAAAAATATGAGATGAGTGATCTGGGATTGTTACATTATTTTCTTGGTGTTGAGGTTTATTAAGATGAACATGAAGTTTTTATTTGTCAAAAGAAATATACTGAAAATATTTTGAAGAAGTTTGGTATGCTTGGCTGCAAATCTGTTGATACTTTTTTGGTGGTGAATGGAACATTTAAAAAGATGATGGTGGAAGCTTGGTATATGCATGTGTGTATAGGAGCTCAATTGGAAGTTTGTTTTATCTCATGGGTTCAAAGCCTGATTTGATGTTTGCTGCTAGTTTAATCTCTAGATTCATGAGTTAACCAAGTCATTTACATCTTGAGGAAGTAAAAGAGCGCTAAGATATGTCATGGGCACCATGGAGTATGGGATCAGGTTTGAGAAAAAACTTAGAATTGAAATTAAGAGGTTTTTGTGATAGTGACTGGGCTAGAAGTGTTGATGATACCAAGAGCACTCTAGGCTTTGTGTTTTTGAAAGTGCAATTTTAAACATTTATCTTATGATTTTTCATGATAGTTCCAAGCTTAAATCATGTAAAAATTAGTATTTTTATGTCACTTTTTATGTTTTGCAGTTAGTAAAAGTTTTGGAATGAATTTGAATCCATTGGAGTCAATTTAGAGCAAATTTAAATTAATTGAGATTTATTCTTGAATTTTTCCAGTATGCAGGGAATTTTGGCAGCATGTCTTTCGAAGGGAATAACTTTTTGCTCATAGCCATAAATGAAGGAATTCCACTTGGGGGTGAAAGTAGACATCCAGTGCTTTAATTTGACACCAAGACCACTCAAAAACTCCAAGAAACCAAAAAGAACCAAGATGTCGAAGTTGGCCTTGAAACGGAATTGGAGCTACACCTGGGCCAGGTTCTGCGCAAATTTGATTAGATCGGTTCTCATTCGATTTAAGCCTTAATGAGGTGATTCTAAAGCCTAAACTCAAGCCCAAGAAATCTATTTTCAAGTGATTTTGAAATTACTTAATTCAGAGTTGTATGAAAAAAATTATGAAAGTTTATTTGATTGGTGTCAGAAGATACGCTAATACATGCTAAGAATTAAGTTGGGCCATAATTGAAAAAATTGAAAAGGCGTAGTGTTGTTGGACTCACAGCCAATGTCATAAGCTAAAGAAGTGAAATTTAAAAGCCCAACCCATGGTCAAGCTAGAAAGAAAGAGTGTCATGAGTTATTGTTAAGGGGCCCATGGTTTGAATTTTTGGGTATAAAGGAAAACACGTACTTAACCTAATTGGAAAGGAAAGGAAAACTGGAAAAGCAGCAGCTTAAGGCAAGGACAGCGACGCAAGTCAAAAGCCTAATTCAAGAAGGCAGCAAATTCTTATTCATATAAAAAGACAATAGAGTCGCAGCATGAAGAATTCTAGATATGATTTGTTATAGATACGATCAGAAGTTGTTATATTAGAATAGAGGATAAATTCAAATATTGTGTATAGTTTGTTACAATAGGATAGACGTAAGGGAGTAGATAAGCTCGGTTGCTGATATGTATATATATACGTTTGTTCCGTTCAATTGAAAATCAATGAGTTGAAACACAATATTTTACATGGTACCAGAGATTTGGTTGAGTGATCCGATTCTGCAGTTAACTTCATCATGGCTGAAGCAAGTAAGTCCGACGTGACTCTGCCTTTCAAGGACGAAGAAAAAAAGGCAGTAGGAGACGACAAAATGAAGGCCACACGTGATGAAGGGAGTATGGACATTATGTCGCCATACTACATCCACGCTGCTGATCACCCAGGACAAGTATTTGTCAGCGAACCACTTCGTGATGGAAACTATGGAGAATGGGTGGCTGATATGAGCAATGCATTATACACCAAGAATAAGATCGGGTTTGTTGATGGAACGATTCCTATGCCTGGAGTCGATTCACCCAACTTGGCGCATTGGATGCGATGCAATGCCATGGTCAAAGGGTGGTTGAAGAGTGGCATGGACAAAGAAATAAGAAACAGCGTGAGGTACGCAAACACCGCTCGAGAGATATGGATCGAGCTTGAAGAGCGTTTCGCCAAAGAGAGTGCACCAAGGGTGTATGAGATGCGAAGAGCCATTACGCTACTGAGACAAGAGAAACTCTCGGTACCCGCATACTACACCAAGCTAAAGGGACTATGGGATGAGATACAATCCATAGCACCTTGGCCCAAGTGTAGCTGTGGAGAATGCAAATGTGACGTGCAGAAGCGCCTCACAGAGATGCGAGAGAGGGAGCGGCTGTATGACTTCCTCATGGGGCTCGATGATGTTTTTGGCATGGTCAAAACGCAGATTCTCAGCATGGCACCCAAGCTCAGCCCCGGTCACGCTTACCACCATGTTGCAGAGGATGAACAACAGCGGGTGATCTTAGCCACACATAAATCAGTGGCTGAAACGATAGCTTTTCAGACTCAGGTTGTACCTTCCGGAGAAGGAACAGAGCGAAGGGGTGGTAGAAAACATGACAAGCCCAGATGCGAGCATTGCAACAAGATAGGGCATATTCGAGATGATTGCTATGAGATCATCGGTTATCCACCTGATTGGAAGAAATATGGTCATGACAAAAGAGAGAGAGGAGGACCATGGAATGAGAAAAGGAGCGGACCTAAGGCAGGCCAAGTGAGCACCGAAGCGAGTCCAGTTCCAGGATTGTCCATGAAACAATATGAAAGGCTCGTGCAGCAGTTAAAATTGGATGCAGAGCCAGTGATAGGAACGCAACAAGGAGGTCCCAGCGTGAATATGGCAGGTAACCTTATGTTTGATAAACCTTGGGTGATTGACTCCGGGGCCACAGAACACATTACCATGGATGAGACCTTGCTGAAGGACAGATACATTCGCGATCAGCAACCTGTCAGAATACCTGACGGAACGCGTGTGTCTGTAAAAGGTGGTGGGAGGGCAAAACTCTCCAATGGGATGGAACTGAACAACGTGTTACACATCCCGAATTTCCAATGCAATCTTATTTCCGTTAGTAGACTGACGAGAGATTATAATTGTGCGCTAACCTTTGTTGCTGATTATTGTGTGATACAGGACTTACCTTCGAGGACCCTGATTGGAGTGGGTAGGCATCAAGATGGACTCTACCTTCTTGAGCCAATGAAGGATGAAGGAGTGGCGATGAAGGTGAGCAAGTCAGTGGATGAAGGTTTATGGCACGCGAGATTGGGCCATGCATCAGAGAGCAAGATGACACATATCGAACCATCTTTTAGACTAGTTAAAAATAAAATGCCTTGTGACTCTTGTATTCGGGCAAAGCAAACAAGGCTGCCCTTTTCTCTTAGTTCAATAAAATCCAGTTGTTCTTTTGAATTAATTCATTGTGATATATGGGGACGTTATTCTAATGCATCAACTTGTGGAGCACATTATTTTCTTTCTATTGTTGATGACTTCAGTAGAGGAGTATGGGTATACTTGATGAAACACAAATCGGAGGTTGAACGCTACCTACAATCTTTTATATGCATGGTAGAGACGCAGTTTGGGACAAAAATTAAAAGGGTACGAACAGACAATGGGCTGGAATTCACATCCAGCAACATGCAGAAGTTTTATGAGGAAAAGGGGATACTAATGGAGCTAGCTTGCGCATACACACCCCAACAAAATGTGGTGGTGGAGAGGAAGCATAGGCATATTCTTGAGACAGCAAGTGCGTTGAGATTTCATTCGGGGTTACCCATCCAACTCTGGGGTGAGTGTGTACTCACAGCAGTATACATCATCAATAGGTTGCCATCAAAGATAATAAACAATAAAACTCCGTATGAGATTTTATTTGGGAGAAAACCAGATTATGAGCAGATGAGGGTGTTTGGTTGTTTGGCATATGTGTTGAAAAATAAAAGAGAAGGGAAGTTTGATGAGAGAGGGAAAGCCAACGTGTTTGTTGGCTACCCAACAGGGCAGAAAGGCTACAAAGTCTATGATGCAACTAGTGGAGAAATACATGTGTCCAGAGATGTTCTCTTCTTTGAGGATCAATTCCCATTTAAAAGAGAAGCCAAGGAACGCGATAAAGAAGATAAACAAATTACAATCATACCTTGGGAGGATGAGCAAGTTGAAACAAAGCAGACACATGATGGTGATAAAAGGGGTCAAGATATCCAGTTAGTGGAACCGTGTGAGAATGATGCTGAAAATAATGACAGAAATAATCAAGAGCATGATGAACAAAGGCATGGTAGAAGGGCCAGACAGCTCCCTGCTCACCTGAAGGATTATGAAGTAGACTTGCCACCTTCCATTGGTCACGCCTCATCCAGCCCACCTGCAGGTAACTCGGTGGTACACCCTATATCTAACTATATCAATTATAACAAATTTTCCCACGCACATCTAGCTTTCTTGGCAGCCATCTCGTCACAAGATGAGCCAAAGAACTTCTTTCAGGCAGCAAAACATGAGCACTGGAGGGAGGCAATGAGGAAAGAAATTGAGGCACTTGAAAACAATGGGACATGGACATTGGAGACATTGCCACCAGGGAAGAACACTATAGATTCGAAGTGGGTATACAAGATCAAGTACAAGCCAAATGGGGAGATTGAGCGCTACAAGGCGCGGCTCGTGGCAAGAGGATTTACTCAAATTGAAGGGGAGGATTTACTCAAATTGAAGGGGAGGATTTTCACGAAACTTTTGCTCCAGTGGCAAAGTTAGTGACTGTGCGTTGTCTCCTAGCCATAGCAGCAAGCAAGGAATGGGTTGTCCATCAACTAGATGTGAACAATGCATTCTTGCATAGAGACTTGAATGAAGAAATCTACATGAAGATACCCCAAGGCTTTGCAAAAGAGGGTGAAGGAAGAGTCTGCAGACTAAGGAAGTCGCTGTATGGATTACGGCAAGCCTCTCGAAATTGGTACCAAAAGTTCACCAATGCACTAGAGAAGATTGGATTCAAACAGTCTAAAGCAGATCAGTCCCTATTTATTTTCAGTAATGAAGACACATTCCTTGCAGCCTTAATTTATGTAGATGATGTCATCCTCGCAGGAAACAATCAAGAAGCTATGCAGAATGTGAAGAAGTATCTTGATGAGAAATTTAGCATCAAGGATTTGGGGCCATTGAAATTCTTTCTGGGAATTGAAGTGGCACGGTCATCGCGAGGAATTGTTCTCAGTCAAAGGAAGTACGTCCTGGACATACTCAAGGAAACTGGGATGTAGGATTGTAGGCCAAGCAAATTTCCAATGGAACAAAATTGCAATTTAAGGGTGAGTGAAGAAGATCCCAACACAGATGCAATGAGATACAGAAGGTTGTTGGGGCGACTACTGTATTTAACGGTGACTAGGCCGGATATTACTTATGCAGTAAACACCTTGTGTCAGTTCATGACAGCACCTAAACAAATACACATGGATGCTGTGGAGAGAATATTGCGATACTTAAAGGCAACACCAGGCCAAGGGATATTGTTTCCAAGTGGAAGTAACCTGAGTCTGCAAGCGTACTGTGATACAGACTGGGGAGGCTGTCCCCTCACACGACGGTCATGTACGGGTTACTTGATCATGTTAGGAGGTTCACCCGTATCATGGAGAACAAAAAGACAAACAGTGGTGGCAAGATCATCGGCGGAGGCAGAATATAGGTCCATGGCAGCAACAGTCAGTGAGGTGGTGTGGCTAAGATGGTTACTGGAAGAGTTGGGAGTATCTCAAGGAGGTCCCACGTCAATGTTTTGTGACAATCAGGTAGCACTCCATATTGCTATGAATCCAGTTTTCCACAAAAGAACAAAACACGTGGAAATGGATTGTTACTTTGTTCGGGAAAGAGTCCAATCTGGTGAAATACAACCCATGAAGATTTGGACAAAGGAGCAGGTGGCAGACATATTCACAAAGCCCTTGGGTAGAGATAGATTTGAATTCCTATTGAGCAAGTTGGGCATCATAGATCTCCATGCGCCAACTTGAGGGGGAGTGAAGAATTCTAGATATGGTTTGTTATAGATACGATCAGAAGTTGTTATATTAGGATAGAGGATAAATTCAAATATTGTGTATAGTTTGTTACAATAGGATAGACTTAAGGGAGTAGATAAGCTCGGTTGCTGATATGTATATATATACGTTTGTTCCGTTCAATTGAAAATCAATGAGTTGAAACACAATATTTTACACAGCACTCAGCGGAAAAAAAAGAACGATGGCGTAGCACAGCAGAATTGAGGAACCAGTGAGAGTAGAAAGGACAACAGCGCAGCGTGAGATCAATTGGAGAGGATCACTTGATAATAATTTGGGGAATTTTAATTTAAAGAGTTTTTGTTTTTTTATTTTCCTATTTTTAATATAATTTAAGTATTTTGAGATGTTTACTTTTATTATGTTAAGTTAATTTTTTTTATTAAGGG
Organism: Ormosia emarginata; assembly: GCA_029884605.1. NCBI lineage: Eukaryota > Viridiplantae > Streptophyta > Magnoliopsida > Fabales > Fabaceae > Ormosia > Ormosia emarginata. Next base: position 7,295,349 of record JAQQTP010000040.1, read on the forward strand.
TGATGTTGAATTACTAAGATAATATAATTTATAATTTGATTTGATATTAATTTTTTTATATACTTGAGTTGTTTATAATTCTCTAATATTTTAATATTTATGATATATTCAAAATTCTCTTAATTTTTATCTGAGTTTGTTTTGAAATTATCTAATGTTATATTAATATTTTGTATTTTTATAGAATTCTAATTAATTGTAACACTTGAGATTAATTGTTATAGTCAAGTAATGATTAATTTTCAAAAAAAAATTCAAAATAGATTCATAAGGTCTATATGAAGTTATTTTGCCTAGAACAACTTACCTTTTATTTCAATTGATAATTTGATTATATACATTTTAAGATTAATTATTGGTTAAGGTTAGGAGAGAACGTCTTCCTCCTAACTAATTTGGAGGGATGAACAATTTATATTTAATTACTTATGGTTGTTTGCTCAAGTAACTAGAAGAATTAATTAAAATTGAATTAGAGTAATAATAGTCTTAGTGGTGTAAGTTAATCCTTAGACTAAATCTATCAATAAATTTTAAACACATTATTTTTCATAATTTTTATTTTAGTTAATTTAATTACTTAAGTTTAATTTTAATTGTTCTTTTGTGTTTTTGCTATCCATATTAATTATTTAACTTAATCAATTATTTTTCTTTGGAGAATGATATCACTATGTTAAAATTTAATTTTTAAAATCAATAAAAGTATTTTAATTTAATAGTAAGACGACCTATCAAATTTTGATGCAGTGCCAGGGAAAATTCCATTGACTAAACTAATATAATTGATTAGGAATTTCTATTTATTTTGGTCATTTGTTTTGTTTACTTTCTTTAGTATTTTCTTGGTGTTAATTTATTTGTTTTGTTGAAATTTTTGTCTTTGTAATTTTTGTTTACATGATTAAGTGTTATAATGTCAATTTTAGTTTTTCTAATTTTTGTGCTTGATTAGTTCCTTCTTTTTAATTACTATTTAGTTTTAGTATTTTTAGGTTCATCTTTTTTATTATTTTTATTAATTTTATGAGTTATTCATATTTTGTATTTATTTTGGTGTGACAATTTAATCAAATTGTTGGTGTTGCTTGAGTTCATTTTGTTAGATCTATTAGTCTTTATTCTTTATTTCTTATTTTATTTAGTTAGTATTATTTTTAGTTAATTTTAAATTTTATTTGTGTGATTTTTAAATACATGCACAGTAATAGATCTCAGCCTCTAGCGTGATTTGATCTAGAGATTGAATGAACACTTGCTCAACTTAGGAAAGAAAAGAAAACAGTTGAGTAGAGTTTTGAAAGGACAAAACTTAGATAAAATTCTTTAGGTACTTGTGGTACTTTTCTCCAATAAAAACATGACATGTGTTCATTTTTTCTACATCTCATCAATGAAAACTTTAAAAAAGATGATGAAGTGGCTAAAAAATAGGACACATGTTATATTTTTATTGGAGAATCTAAAAGCACATAAAAAACTTTACTTAAGTTTTTGCCTTTATGAAATTGACTTAGAAGATGCTTCAAAGGATCGGAGATTCTATCATAACTCTAGTTCATAGCTCAACAAGACAATAAGAAAAAGGAGAGATGGTTCGACCACAGAACAATAGAACTTTGAGATAATTACATGTTGACCTTGATGTGTAGCTTTTGTGCATTCATTTACCACCAGTTGATGGTCGATTTGAGGTAAAGATGAGATTGGTGAACATGCTTCCCAAATTCTATAGGTTGCCATCTAAATATCCCAACAAGCATCTTAGAATATTTCAGACAACTTGTGCCACTCTGTAACACCCCAATTTTTAGAAAGATGTCTCGAATGTTCTGTTTGCTGTTTTTTAGACTTTTGTGTAAAAGACCATTGTGTCCCTATTTTACTGTTTCTTGTTTTATGTATGAAATACAAATACGTTTTTACAGGCTAAAATTTTATTTGGTCATTTTACGTAATTTGTTTCGAGACGGTAAAATAAAAGTTTTGTCAAGCTACTGTTTTAATTTTTTCTGGGTGATATACAGACATATAATACTGTCTGTAATTTTATTTGAACGTTTTGGATGATTTGCTTCGTCATGGGAAAAAATAGAAAAATAACCATTACGTCCCGAATGTACTGTTTTTAATTTTTCTATATGATACAGTGTTTAATATTACTGTCTGTGATTTTATTTGGACTTTTTGTGTGATTTGCTCCGGGACAGGAAAATAATATTTTTCCAGGCCGGGGAAATCTTGTTTTAATTATTCAGAGCTGGGAGATCTTACTAAACCCAATTCTGAATGAGACGATAATTAATCTTTTAATTTTTAGGATTTAACTGTCAAATAAAATAATTTTGTATTATTATAATATTATTTTATTAGTCAGTATAATAAAATGACAGTGGACCCGGAAATGTTTCGCAGGACCCACGTTTAGTTAAAACAGTTAACTTAGTAGCTTAATTAAACATCATTAGTAGTAGAACTTTCAAGAACATGGTGACTAAGCTTAATGACTAGGCTAATTAGTGACTAAGCTTAATGACTAGGTTAGTGACAATGCTAAAATCAACTAATGAGAGTTAAGCTTGCTAACCAAGTTTTGATCTTAACCATTGATCCATTCTAAGGCTAGGATGAAGCCAAGCCAATGGACACCTTGCATGGCTCCATGTCTACGGCCATTTGGCCTTTGGAAGACAAAAAATCATTTCACTCTTCAAACATTTTCTCTCTTCTCTCTCTTCCAAAAGCACAAAGTGCCATTGTTGTTTTCTTGAAGCTCTATTCGGCCAAACACAATCCAAGACCATCCAACCACTCAAAAATTTATCCAACCAAGTTTTCTAAACCTAAACACAATCCTAAGAACATCTCTAGTTGGGAGTTCTTGCAAAATCCTTCATTTGAGGCTTGAAAACCTACTTGGGAGATTTTACCTAGAAGGTGAAATTTCTTGTTTTCTATTTCTAAACTCTTTTTCAAAGTTCTAAGCCATGATTTATCCATGGTTTAAGCTCTCTTTTATGGTTAGTAATTTGTAGTTTTGTTTAAGCTTGATAGGTGACTTGGTGGAGTGAAACCGAAACCCTAGGAAAGGTGTGAAGGAGTGTTTGTCTTCATTTAAGGTAAGAGGAAGACTAATCTTATCATCCTTGGGTGGTGGTAAGAAGATGGAGATTGATTGTTATGATTGTAGAATCCATAAGGATTCATTTGTGTGATTGTTAGTAGCTTATTTGTGTGATTGTTAGTAGCTTTCCTATTTGATGTTTGTAATAATTTGTATTAAGTTGCATGTCTACAAGCTTTGATTTGCATGTCTATAAGCTTTGATAATATTGTATGTGTTAGAAATGTATGATAATTTGTAGGATGTGAACAACATGCCAAGGATTGCATGAGTGTTCCAAAGAACACACCAATGAGGCTCACGACCATTAACCAAAATGGAGAACCAAAATGTTCTCATTATTTTTCTAAAGTGTGATTTAATTAATCTAGGAAAATTAACAAGATATAAGATTGTTTAGATCAAGGAAAATGAATTTAGAAATCAAATGACACAAGTATATATTTAGGCCAACATGCCAAACCAAGTATCCATGATTTCTAAAATCAATTCCAAACCATTTTCAATCAAAAAGATGTAATATATGTTAAAAAGGAATTTTTCTAAAATGAGTTTTGAAGAAATAAATTGATTTGAATTAAGTTTAATCAGCTAAAATTATTGATTTTACTGTTAGAAAGGAAATACAGTAACTTTTGAGAATTTCTAACATATGACTCATACTGTATTTTGAAGCATGTTAGTGGTTTTCAAAAGGATTAAATTATAAGGTCTAAAAAAAAATTAAGTAAGCAGAATTTTTATGGAAAAATTAGGAAACCATTTATATAAATTTTCTAAACAAAATACTGTCAATTTTTATTAAAAACGGACAAATAAGATAGAAAAGATGTCCAAAAGATAGTATACGGTATGAAAAATATTTTACGTAGTTTAAAATGTATTAAATATTATTTCTATTTATTTAAACAGTAATTTTTAAGGAATTTGGACAAGAAAATGATTTAAAAATCTTACGGATTGAGAAAACGTATTAAAAACTCTACGCGATTTTAAAAACAGAAAAATAAAATTATGCGATTTAAAAACGTTTGTAAAAACGACGAGATTGTGAAAATGCGATAAAATTTCTACGCGATTGACCGCAACTGTATTTTTTTTTCTTTCTGCTGTCGGGCTATGAGGTGAACCCGTACAGGCTTTGGAACAGTATTTATCTGGTGGGACTTACTGTATTTGGATATCTTTGAGGATATATTTTTATTAAGGGTATTTTGGTAATTTCTTATTTTTAGATTATATATTGAGTTTATGCCAATTTTTGGTAGATTGGTTGACGAGGTGAATCACATCGTGTTGTCGATGCGATAAACGTAGTGTGGTTCATTGTCTTTATGAACTTGGAGACGTTAGTGTACGGGATCCCATATATGGACAGTCGGTCGCTCCGCTGGGCCGTGGTAACCGATAGCACACTAATAGACTCGACACGCACTATATTTAATCGAGATTTCATAAAGTCTAATAGTACATTGCCTGTAGTGCCACAACGTGAGACAGTGAACAACACCACGCTTGGGACAGTGGGTTCCATGTGTCGTGGGGCTATAGACGCAACGTGAGACAGCACAATAGTTTGGTTGGGCAGCCGTGGTACTAATAGATTTTTGCGGGTCATTCTCTCTGATATCTGTATGTGTTTAGCTCCATGGAGTAGGATCGTGTCATATTGTATGTGATTATATCTTTGATATTATTTTATTTTATCTGTTTATTTTTTTTATCTAGTTATTATTATGATAAATTGTCTATTTCTTATTTTATTTTATCTCGTGATATTATTTTATCGTGATATTATTTTATCTGTGATATTATGTGTTGTTGTGACATTTAAATCTTTACACTATTTTGTTATTGATTACTGTTATAGCTTTTCATATTGCATGAACTGTATATCTGTTGTTTGTCGTTTTCTTATTTGCCATGTTTGTGATGATTTTAGATTGTCTTACCTCTTTATTGTATGTGTTTTCTGTATATATTTATTTATGTGGTAAAGAGTTTGAGGAAGAGGAACAGCCTCTTGAGATTTTGTATCCTGAGGAAGAAGAGGAGCAGCAAGCCGAAGATCAGTACGACGATCAAGAACCATCCGATCATCCATATCCATTGGACTGATTTGTTGGAGTATGGCGGTGCTAGGGTTTTTAGGTTTTGTGCGGCTTGAGTTTCATGGGGGCTCGACAGCTTGGCGTCTACGTGAAGATAGAGACTCGGTGACTTACGTGGGACGGTTGACTGTGTCGCTACGTAATGAGTTTGATGGTGATCCAGTCATGACGACTACTGTGTTTTTGCACTTGGAGTTGCCGTTATCTCTTAGGCGTTATTGGGGTGGCATGTTCACTGCTCCTAGCGAGGATAGCATCGTGTTGATTGCGCGGTCTTGTTTCCGCCGAGAGTCGAGGCATCCTGGATATTTATCTTCTGATGATCTTCCTGAGAGTGATCCTTCAAAGGGTTAAATGTTTATGATGTGTATTTTGGGCGCGTCTGCGTATGTTTATAGTGACTATTTTACTGTTTTATTTGCTGTTTCTGTTTAAATATTTATAGTTATAGTTGTAAATTATTTGTTTAACTTGAAATCTTGAACCATATGTATATTATGAGTGATGTTGTTTTGTTTCTTTTATGTTTCCGCGTTACTTTATTAAATAATATTCTATTTAACAGGAATTATTTTACGACCCGTATTATTATGTAACAAATGTTTTACAACTTGGGTAGATTTTATTTCTCTTTCTTTTGTTTTCTTTATATATGTGACATTCCCACAAGGGTGTTACATTAGTTGGTATCAGAGCCCAAGTTAGAGTCTTTTTTGGTTGTGGTTAGGTCTATTTTTGTTTGTGCTGTGTGATTCTCTGTGATTTACTTTCGAAAGGATGTATCTAATTTTGTTTTGCTCTGTTTGAAGAAAGAAGATGTCTGGTAGAGGCAGAGGACGTGCGAACGTGAATCGTGATGTGGACCCTATGATTGCGGCTGCTGAAGCTATGCAACGGATGGCTGAAGTAATTACGCAGCAGAATTTGAGAGCAGCTCAACAACAAGATGCTACTGCTGATGCCCTAAATTTATCTGAATTTAGGCGCCACAATCCGCCACAGTTTAGAGGCGAGGTTGATCCGGAGAAAGCAAGTCAATGGATACAAGACTTGGAGAGAATTTTTGAAGGAATGAGATGCACAGATGATAAGAAGGTGACTTATGCTGTTTTTATGCTAAGGGGAGATGGAGAACATTGGTGGAGAGGAACTCGCCGAGTTTTGCAGGCTGAAGGGACGGAAATTACGTGGGAAGTATTTTCTAATGCTTTTCTGGAGAAATATTTTCCTGCAAGTGCTAGGCATGCCAAGGAAATGGAATTTCTTGGTTTGCGACAGGGAAATATGACGGTGAATGAGTATGCTACAAAGTTTGAGAGTTTGTCTCAGTTCTCAGATTATGCTCAAACCCGGCAAGATGATACATGGAGATGTCGGAAGTTTGAATCGGGGTTGAGAGTGGAACTGAAGCGAGGGGTGATATCCTTGAGGATGAATCAGTTTCATGCTTTGGTTGATGCATGTGCGCGACTTGAGGAATTAGAGCCGTCACGAGATCAGAGGAACCGTAACTTTGGGCCAACAAGGTTTCAGAGAGGTGGAGGTAGTAATACGAATCGGTTTCAGCGTAAACCGTATTCTAGACCACCAGGGAATCAATCTCAACGACCACCAGTTGGGGGAAGTGCAAGTGGTAGTGGAGCTGGACAGAAAGTGGCGTTTACACCAACATGTTTTAAGTGCGGAAAGAAAGGTCATATCTCTCCAGAGTGCATAATTAAAGGGACAATTTGTTTTAACTGCAAACAACCTGGGCACATGTCGAAGGATTGTACTCAGCTGGATAGGAAACCTGTTGTTTGTTATGTTCGTGCTAATCAACAGAAATCAGGGAGTACTCAACCGAGATCTGGAGGTCGAGTATATACTATGAAAGGAACTGAAGTTTCTAAGTCTGATGATCTTATACAAGGAGAAGGTGACATTAGAGGTAATCTTTTGACTTTGTTATATGATTCTGGTGCTACACACTCATTTATTGCATATGATTGTGTGGAAAGATTAAAGTTGCCTGTATCTTCTCTGAATGTTAAATTGAGTGTATCTACGCCAACTGCTAAACCTGTAGTTACATCTAAGATATGTTTGGATTGTCCTGTTGTTGTGAAGGGCCGTTTGTTTTTGGTCAACTTGATTTGTTTACCTCTTGTTGAGATAGATGTAATCTTAGGGATGGATTGGTTATCTTCTAACCATATCCTTATAGACTGTGCAAGTAAAACCATTGTTTTTCCTAAGGAAGAAAAGTCTGGATTCTTGACTGCTATTAAGGTCAAGTCTTTGTTAAGAAAGGGAGCACAGGGATATGTGGTATTGTCTTCTCTAGAAGTTAAGAATGAGAAGGATGTGAATACTATTCCTGTTGTCAACGAGTTTCCAGAGGTTTTTCCTGATGACGTACCTGGTTTGCTACCTGAGAGGGAGATCGAGTTTTCAATTGATCTAGTACCAGGAGCAAGTCCTATCTCAATTGCACCGTACCGTATGTCGCCAGCAGAGTTGGAAGAGCTGAAAAAGCAATTGGTGGAACTGTTGGAGAAACAGTTTGTGCGACCTAGTGTTTTACCATGGGGAGCGCCAATGCTTTTGGTCAAGAAGAAGGACGGAACTTCTCGACTTTGTGTGGATTATCGTCAGCTGAATAAGGTGACTATCAAGAATAAGTATCCGCTTCCAAGAATTGACGATCTGATAGATCAGTTAAGAGGAGCTGTGGTATTTTCCAAGATAGATCTGAGATCGGGTTATCACCAGATTCGTGTTAAGGGGGAGGATGTACCGAAAATAGCTTTTCGAACTCGTTATGGACATTATGAGTATCAGGTAATGCCATTCGGGGTGACGAATGCTCCTGCCATATTTATGGATTATATGAATAGGATTTTTCGTCCGTATCTAGACAGATTTGTCGTTGTCTTTATCGATGACATTCTGATCTATTCTCAATCTAAGGAAGAGCATGCTGAACATCTTGGTATTGTTCTACAGATTTTGAGAGAAAAGCAGCTGTATGCGAAGTTGGCTAAATGTGAATTCTGGTTGGAAAAAGTTCAGTTTTTAGGTCACGTGATTTCCAAAGAAGGTATTGCGGTAGACCCATCAAAAGTGGAGACTGTTTTACAATGGGAAAGACCTAAGACGGTGACAGAAGTTCGAAGTTTTGTTGGACTAGCTGGATATTACCAGAGGTTTATTGAAGGTTTTTCCAAGATTGCTGGACCACTTACACAGCTTACGAGGAAAAGTTAAGCTTTTGAATGGACGGAAGAACCTGAAGCCAGTTTTCAAGAGTTGAAGAAGAGGTTAACAACTGCACCGGTGTTGATTCTGCCAGATTCTAACAGATCTTTTAATGTGTATTGCGATGCTTCTTATCAAGGGTTAGGTTGCGTTTTGATGCAAGACCGGAATGTTGTGGTGTATGCTTCTCGTCAGTTGAAGGTTCATGAAAGGAATTATCCAACGCACGATTTGGAATTGGCTGCAGTGGTTTTTGCTCTGAAAGTGTGGAGGCATTTTCTGTACGGAGCGCTGTTCAATGTCTTTAGTGATCACAAGAGTCGAAAGTACTTGTTTGATAAAAAAGAATTGAATATGAGGCAAAGGCGATGGTTGGAATTCTTAAAGGATTATGATTTTCAACTCCAATACCATCCAGGAAAAGCTAATGTGGTAGCTGATGCCTTGAGTAGAAAGGTGCTTAGTGTTTCGGCAATGATGTTCAAGGAAGAGGAATTAATCACTAAATTCCGAGATCTATGGTTGTCTGTAGAGTTTCTGCCTGAAAGAGTTCGTCTATATAAGGTCGTGATCATAAATGAATTTCTTGATGTAGTTCGAGATAAACAAAAGGAAGACGTGTTTTTGCAAAATGAAAGGGAATTGTTAAAGCAAGGTCATAAGGCGACGGTAGAGGAAGAAGCAGATGGAATCTTAAGGTTTAAGGGAAGAATTTGTATGCCTGATGATTCTGGATTGAAGAAGTCGATCCTAGATGAAGCTCATACTAGTGACCTGAGTTTACATCCGGGGATGACCAAGATGTACCAAGACTTGAAAAGGTTATTTTGGTGGCCAAGGATGAAAAGAGACGTAGCAGAATATGTGGAGTCTTGTTTGGTTTGTCAGAAAATGAAAGTGGAACATCAAAAACCAGCTGGAATGTTGCAACCGTTATCTATTCCAGAGTGGAAATGGGATAGTATCTCGATGGATTTCGTTACTGGATTGCCGAAGACAAGGAAAGGTCATGATTCGATATGGGTTATAGTCGATAGACTTACGAAGTCGGCTCATTTCTTACTAATCAATATCAAGTATTCGTTGGAAAGATTAACCCAGTTGTACATCGAGAAATTGTCAGACTGCATGGTGTACCTACATGTATAGTTTCTGACCGAGATCCGAGGTTTACATCAAGGTTTTGGCGGAGTTTGCAAGAAGCTATAGGAACTAAGTTGCGACTGAGTTCGGCATATCATCCACAGATTGATGGTCATACAAAGAGAACTATACAGTCTTTGGAGGATCTGTTGCGTGCTTGTGTTTTGGAGCAACGAGGGAGTTGGGATGAATTTTTATCTTTGATAGAATTCACCTACAACAATAGTTTTCACTCAAGCATAGGGATGGCACCCTATGAGGCATTGTATGGGAGGCGATGTCGAACACCGTTATGTTGGTATCAAGATGGGGAAAATATGACTATTGGACCAGATCTTGTACAACAGACTACGGAGAAGGTAAAGATGATACAAGAGAAGATGAGGATGACGCAAAGCAGACAGAAGAGTTATGCGGATAAACGAAGACGACCTCTTGAATTTGAGGAGGGTGAGCATGTGTTTCTAAGAGTGACTCCTACGACCGGTGTCGGAAGAGTTATTAAGTCTAAGAAGCTTACTCCTAAGTTTATTGGACCGTATCAGATTATCTGACGTATAGGTCCTGTAGCGTATCAGATTGCTTTGCCGCCTTTTCTATCTAATTTGCATGATGTATTTCATGTATCTCAGTTACGGAAGTATATACCGGATCCGACGCATGTTATACAACCGGATGAAGTACAGTTGAAGGAGAATTTGACTTACGAGACTTTACCTGTTAGAATAGAGGATAGAAAGGTAAAGCAGCTTCGAGGGAAAATGATCGAGCTGGTAAAGGTCATATGGAATGATGTGACAGGGGATGCTACCTGGGAGCTGGAAGATAAAATGAGGGATCAGTATCCTCATTTGTTTTGATGTGCAGCGAATTTCGAGGACGAAATTTTTATTTGTTGGGGAGAGTTGTAACACCCCAATTTTTAGAAAGATGTCCCGAATGTTCTGTTTGCTGTTTTTCAGACTTTTGTGTAAAAGACCGTTGTGTCCCTATTTTACTGTTTCTTGTTTTCTGTATGAAATACAAATACGTTTTACAGGCTAAAATTTTATTTGGTCGTTTTACGTAATTTGTTTCGAGACGGTAAAATAAAAGTTTTGTCAAGCTACTATTCTAATTTTTTCTGGGTGATATACAGACATATAATACTGTCTGTAATTTTATTTGAACGTTTTGGATTATTTGCTTCGTCGTGGGAAAAAATGGAAAAATGACCATTACGTCCCAAATGTACTGTTTTTAATTTTTCTATATGATACAGTGTTTAATATTACTGTCTGTGATTTTATTTGGACTTTTTGTGTGATTTGCTCCGGGACAGGAAAATAATATTTTTCCGGGCCGGGAAAATCTTGTTTTAATTATTCAGAGTTGGGGGATCTTACTAAACCCAATTCTGAATGAGACAATAATTAATCTTTTAATTTTTAGGATTTAGCTGTCAAATAAAATAATTTTATATTATTATAATATTATTTTATTAGTCAGTATAATAAAATGACAGTGGACCAGGAAATGTTTCGCGGGACCCACATTTAGTTAAAACAGTTAACTTAGTAGCGTAATTAAACATCATTAGTAGTAGAACTTTCAAGAACATGGTGACTAAGCTTAATGACTAGGCTAATTAGTGACTAAGCTTAATGACTAGGTTAGTGACAATGTTAAAATCAACCAATGAGAGTTAAGCTTGCTAACCAAGTTTTGATCTTAACCATTGATCCATTCTAAGGCTAGGATGAAGCCAAGCCAATGGACACCTTGCATGGCTCCATGTCTACGGCCATTTGGCCTTTGGAAGACCAAAAATCATTTCACTCTTCATACATTTTCTCTCTTCTCTCTCTTCCAAAAGCACAAAGTGCCATTGTTGTTTTCTTGAAGCTCTATTCGGCCAAACAAAATCCAAGACCATCCAACCAATCAAAAATTTATCCAACTAAGTTTTCTAAACCTAAACACAATCCTAAGAACATCTCTAGTTGGGAGTTCTTGCAAAATCCTTCATTTGAGGCTTGAAAACCTACTTGGGAGATTTTACCTAGAAGGTGAAATTTCTTGTTTTCTATTTCTAAACTCTTTTTCAAAGTTCTAAGCCATGATTTATCCATGGTTTAAGCTCTCTTTTATGGTTAGTAATTTGTAGTTTTGTTTAAGCTTGATAGGTGACTTGGTGGAGTGAAACCGAAACCCTAAGAAAGGTGTGAAGGAGTGTTTATCTTCATTTAAGGTAAGAGGAAGACTAATCTTATCATCCTTGGGTGGTGGTAAGAAGATGGAGATTGATTGTTATGGCTGTAGAATCCATAAGCATTCATTTGTGTGATTGTTAGTAGCTTATTTGTGTGATTGTTAGTAGCTTATTTGTGTGATTGTTAGTAGCTTATTTGTGTGTTTGTTAGTAGCTTTCCTATTTGATGTTTGTAATAATTTGTATTAAGTTGCATGTCTACAAGCTTTGATTTGCATGTCTATAAGCTTTGATAATATTGTATGTGTTAGAAATGTATGATAATTTGTAGGATGTGAACAACATGCCAAGGATTGCATGAGTGATCCAAAGAACACACCAATGAGGCTCACGGCCATTAACCAAAATGGAGAACCAAAATGTTCTCATTATTTTTCTAAAGTGTGATTTAATTAATCTAGGAAAATTAACAAGATATAAGATTGTTTAGATCAAGGAAAATGAATTTAGAAATCAAATGACATAAGTATATATTTAGGCCAACATGCCAAACCATGTATCCATGATTTCTAAAATCAATTCCAAACCATTTTCAATCAAAAAGATGTAATATATGTTAAAAAGAAATTTTCCTAAAATGAGTTTTGAAGAAATAAATTAATTTGAATTAAGTTTAATCAGCTAAAATTATTGATTTTACTGTTAGAAAGGAAATACAGTAACTTTTGAGAATTTCTAACATATGGCTCATACTGTATTTTGAAGCATGTTAGTGGTTTTCAAAAGGATTAAATTATACGGTCTAAAAAAAATAAATTAAGTAAACAGAATTTTTATGGAAAAATTAGGAAACCATTTATATAAATTTTCTAAACAAAATACTGTCAATTTTTATTAAAAATGGATAAATAAGATAGAAAAGATGTCCAAAAGACAGTATACAGTATGGAAAATATTTTACGTAGTTTAAAACATATTAAATATTATTTCTGTTTATTTAAACAGTAATTTTTAAGGAATTTGGACAAGAAAATAATTTAAAAATCTTACGCGATTGAGAAAACGTATTAAAAACTCTACGCGATTTTAAAAACAGAAAAATAAAATGACACGATTTAAAAACGTTTGTAAAAACGACGAGATTGTGAAAATGCGATAAAATTTCTACGCGATTGACCGCAACTGTATTTTTTTTTCTTTCTGTTGTTGGGCTATGAGGTGAACCCGTACAGGCTTTGGAACAGTATTTGTCTGGTGGGACTTACAGTATTTGGTTATCTTTGAGGATATATTTTTATTGAGGGTATTTTGATAATTTCTTATTTTTGGATTATATATTAAGTTTATGCCAATTTTTCGTGGATTGGTTGACGAGGTGAATCACATCGTGTTGTCGATGCGATAAACGTAGTGTGGTTCATTGTCTTTATGAACTTGGAGACGTTAGTGTACGGGATCCCATATATGGATAGTCGGTCGCTCCGCTGGGCCGTGGTAACCGATAACACACTAATGGACTCGACACGCACTATATTTAATCGAGATTTCGTAAAGTCTAATAGTACATTGCCTGTAGTGCCACAACGTGAGACAGTGAACTACACCACGCCTGGGACAGTGGGTTCCATGTGTCGTGGAGCTATAGACGTAACGTGAGACAGCGCGATAGTTTAGTTGGGCAGCCGTGGTACTAATAGATTTTTGCGGGTCATTCTCTCTGATATCTGTATGTGTTTAGCTCCATGGAGTAGGATCGTGTCATATTGTATGTGATTATATCTTGGATATTATTTTATTTTATCTGTTTATTTTTTTTTATCTAGTTATTATTATGATAAATTGTCTATTTCTTATATTATTTTATCTCGTGATATTATTTTATCTGTGATATTATGTGTTGTTGTGACATTTAAATCTTTACACTATTTTGTTATTGATTACTGTTATAGCTTTTCATATTGCATGAACTGTATATCTGTTGTTTGTCGTTTTCTTATTTGTCATGTTTGTGATGATTTTAGATTGTCTTACCTCTTTATTGTATGTGTTTTCTGTATATATTTATTTATGTGGTAAAGAGTTTGAGGAAGAGGAACAGCCTCTTGAGATTTTGTATCCTGAGGAAGAAGAGGAGCAGCAAGCCGAAGATCAGTACGACGATCAAGAACCATCCGATCATCCATATCCATTGGACTGATTTGTTGGAGTATGGCGGTGCCAGGGTTTTTGGGTTTTGTGCGGCTTGAGTTTCATGGGGGCTCGACAGCTTGGCGTCTACGTGAAGATAGAGACTCGGTGACTTACGTGGGACGGTTGACTATGTCCCTACGTAATGAGTTTGATGGTGATCCCGTCATGACGACTACTGTGTTTTTGCACTTGGAGTTGCCGTTATCTCTTAGGCGTTATTGGGGTGGCATGTTCACTGCTCCTAGCGAGGATAGCATCGTGTCGACTGCGCGGTCTCGTTTCCACCGAGAGTCGAGGCATCCTGGATATTTATCTTCTGATGATCTTCCTGAGAGTGATCCTTCAGAGGGTTAAATGTTTATTATGTGTATTTTGGGCCCGTCTGCGTATGTTTATAGTGACTGTTTTGCTGTTTTATTTGTTGTTTCTGTTTAAATATTTATAGTTATAGTTGTAAATTATTTGTATAACTTGAAATCTTGAACCATATGTATATTATGAGTGATGTTGTTTTGTTTCTTTTATGTTTCTGCGTTACTTTATTAAATAATATTCTATTTAACAGGAATTATTTTACGACTCGTATTATTATATAACAAATGTTTTACAACTTGGGTAGATTTTATTTCTCTTTCTTTTGTTTTCTTTATATATGTGACATCCCCACAAGGGTGTTACACACTCAGAGGTCATCCAACACCACAGAGGAGCAAGTTATGCTTAGAGTGTTTCCCTTCCCCCTTGAAGGAGCAGTAAAAGATTGATTTTTCTACCTACCTTCTAGATCTATCACTACTTGAAATGATATGAAGAGGACTTTTCTTGAGAAGTATTTTCCTTCTTCAAAAGCTTCCAGCTTAAGGAAAGATATCTGTGGCATCGAACAGAACTCTAGAGAGACATTTGTTGAATATTGGGACAGATTTTTGAGACTTGTAGCAAGTTTTCAGAATCATCAGATACTAGAGCAGTTGCTTTTGCAATATTTCTATGAGGGGTTGATTTGAGAAGATAGACAAATTCCTAATGCTTTTAGTGGAAGAGCATTGCAAAACAAAACACCTCTAGAGGCCAGATGTTTAATATAGGTATTGCCTGAAAATACTCAACAATTTGGTGGCATAGTGAAACCAAGAAGGTAAATGAGATTGATATATCTATTGTAGATCAGATATATCTGTTGCAGATCAGAAACTAAATCACTTGACTTCCATTGTTGAAAAGTTTATCATTAACCAACCCATTGTAGTTGCAAATTGTGGAATTTGTTTGAAAGCAAGACATCATATAGATGCTTGTCCATCCCTGCAAGAGGAGGATTGTAATGTGGTAGGCAATTATCTAGGAAGTAATTCACAGCCCCAGTATCAGAACTGGGGAAGCAATTAGCAGTCCCAAGCCAACTATAACAATCCTTCTGGTTTGCAACAAAGACAACAATTCTTGCAGAGACCCCAACAACAACAAAATAATCAAAATCAAACTTCTGTGAGTTCTTTGGAGAATATGATGAAGTAGATGGCTTCAAATCACATTTCCTTGCAGTAAATAGTATCCTAATTAAGTTAAAATAATTCTCAATTTCAACAGGAAACTAGAATTGGGATGCAGAATTTGGAGAAACAAATTGGTCAACTGGCTACTTCTTTGAACTAGTTGAAGTCACAAAATTCTAGCAAGCTTCCTAGCCAGCCATTATTCAATTCTAATATGCAAAATACATGTGTTGACACCCTCTGGAGTGGTAAACAATTAAATGATACTTCCCCCAAAAATTCTGCAGACATTAGGAAAGAAGCTGAAGAAGAAGAATTAGTGGTTTATGAGCCTATGAAGAAGACACCTAATACTCCTGCTCCTGTCTATGAATCTTTTGATCAACCTCCTCCATTCCTTCAGAGAATTGTAAAGACAAAGAAGGAGGAACAAGAAAAATCAATTCTGGACACATTTAGAAAAGTTGAGTTGAACATTCCCTTGCTAGAAGCCATCAAGAACATGCCCAAATATGCAAAATTTCTAAAGGACTTGTGCACCTAAGGTTATGTTGGGTGAATAGGGATCAACAGTGTATTAAAAGAAACTCCCTATGAAATGCAAAGATCCAAGTTCTTTTTCTATTCCATACACTACAGGAAATAGAGAGAGTTTAAAAAATGTATGCTTGATTTAGGAGCTGCAATTACTGTTATGCCATTGTCTATTTTCAAAACATTGCATCTAGGGCCATTAAAGAAGATTGATGTGATACTTCAGTTAGCTGACATATCTCTTTCTTATCTTGTGGGGTGGTTGAAGATGTAACACCCTAAACTTTTGAGTGAATTACCGTTGTGTCCCGAATGTACTGTTTGATGTTTTTTAACTTTAAGATAAATGACCGTTGTGTCCTTTTTGTACTGTTTGTTGTTTTTCTGTATGAATTACTGTTTTATATTACTGTCTGTTATTTTATTTGGACTTTTTGTGTGATTTGCTCGGGACAGGAAAATAATATTTTCCTAGGGTAGGAAAATCTTATTTTAATTATTCGAATTTGGGGATCTTACTAAACCCAATTTTGAATGATACGGTTAGTAATCTTTTAATTTTTAGGATTTAACTGTAAAATAAAATAATTTTATATTATTATAATATTATTTTATTAGTCAGTACAAATAAGCGGTAATGGACCCGAAAATGTTTTGCGGGACCCACGTTTAGTAAAAACTTAATAGGATTAGTAGCTTAATTAAGCATCATTAGTGATGGAACATTCAAGAGCATATGACAAGGCTTAATTAGTGACAAGGCTTAATGACAAGGATTAGTGACTAGGCTTAGATTAACCAATGAGAGCTAAGCTTGGTGATCAAGTTTTATTCCTCACCATTGATCATTCCTAAGGCTTGGATGGAGCCAACCAAGTGGACACCTCCTTGCCATTGAAGTCCACGGCCATGCACCACTTTGGAGGGTAATTATCACTTGATTTTCTAACATTTTCTCTCTTCTCTCTCTTCCAAAAATACCAAACTCCATTGTTGTCTTCTTGAAGATCCATTCGGCCAAACACCATTCCTTACCATCCATCCACCTAAAATTTTATCCAACTAACTTTTCTAAACCTAAACACAATTCTAAGAACATCTCTAGTTGAGAGTTCTTGCAAAATCCTTCATCTTGGGCTTGAAAACCTACTTGGCAGATTTTACCTAGAAGGTGAAATTTCTTGTTTTTCATTTCTAAATTCTTTTTCAAAGTTCTAAGCCATGATTGATCCATGGTTTAAGCTTTCTTTCATGTTATAACTTGTAGAATTTTGTTTAAGTTTGATAGGTGTCTTGGAGGGTGAAAATCGAAACCCTAGAAAGGAATGAAAGAGTATTTGTTTTCATTTAAGATAAGAGGAAGACTTTAATCTTATCATCCTTAGGTGGTGGTAAGAAGATGGAAATTATTTGTGATTGTAGAATCCATAAGGATTCATTTGTGTGTTTGTTATTAGCTTTTCTATTTGTGATTTGTATTAATTTGCATGTCTACAAGCTTTGAAATATTGTATGTGTTAGTAGATGCATGTGTAATATTAGGATATGAACAACATGTCAAGGCTTGCATGAGTGTTCCAAAGAACACACCATGAAGGCTCACGGCCTCAACCAAAAAGGAGAACCAAAATGTTCTCATCAATTTTCTAATATTGTGATTTAATTAACCTAGGAAAATTAACAAGATGCAAAATTGTTTAGAGCAAGAAAAATGAATGTAGAGATCAAATGGCAATTCTAAGTATTTCGGCCAACATGCCAAAGCCAAGGATTTATGGTTTCTAAAATCATTTCCAAACCATTTTCAATCAAAAAGAAGCAATATATGTTAAAAGGAATTTTTTTACAATGAGTTTTGAAGAAATAAATTATTTAGAATTAAATTTAAGAAGTTAAAACTAATGATTTTACTGTTAGAAGAAAATACAGTAGCTTTTGTAAATTTCTAACATATAGTTCATATTATATTTTGAAGCATGTTAGTGGTTTTCAAAAGTTAAATTATACGGTTAAAAATTAAGTAAAAGAAATTTTTACAAAAAAGTTAGGAAACCATTATTATAAGTTTTTAAACAAAATACTGTCAATTTTTAGTAAAAACAGACAAATAAGATAGAAAAGATGTCCAAAAGACAGTATACGGTATGAAAAATATTCTACGTAGTTTAAACATACTAAATATTATTTCTGTTTATTTAAACAGTAATTTTAAGGAATTCGGACAAGAAAATAATTTAAAAACCTTACGAGATTTAGAAAACGTATTAAAAACTCTACGCGATTTTAAAAATAGTAAATTATATTTACGCGATTTAAAAACGTTTGTAAAAATGATGGAATTGTGAAAACGCGATAAAATTTCTATGCGATTGATGAAAACAGTGAATTTTTACTGTCGGGCTAAGTGGTGAACCCGGACAGGTTGTGAAACAGTATTTGTCTGGTGGGACTTACTGTATTTATTTCTGCCATGAGGGCATGAGTTTCTGCCATGAGGGCATGAGTTTCTGCCATGAGGGCATGAGTTTCTGCCATTGAGGGCATTTGCATAAATACGCATATTTGTACCATTGAGGGTATTCTGGTAATTTTTCTATCATGCATTGAGTTAATGCCAGTTTTTGGTGGATTGATTGACGAGGTGAATCACATCGTATTGTAGGTGCGATAAACGTAGTGTGGTTTATTTTCTTTATGGACTTGGAGACGTTAGTGTGCGGTATCCCATATATGGACAGTTGGTCGCTCCTCTGGGCCGTGGTAACTGGCAACACACTAATGGACTCGATACACACTATATTTAATCGAGATCTTGTAAAGTCTAATAGTACATTGTCTGTAGTGACACGACGTTAGACAGTGTGCTACACCACGCCATGTGACTGTGGGCTATAGACGCAACGTGAGACTGCGAAATAGTTTGGTTGGGCAGCCGTGGTACTAATAGATTTTGCGGGTCATTGTCTCTGATGTCTGTATGTGTTTAGCTCCATAGAGTAGGATCGTGTCATATTGCATATGTATCTGTGTTATACATCATTATATTTTTATCTGTGATATCATATATATTTAATTCTTATATTATATCTGAGATGTACTGTATTTATGTTTATGTTGCTATGGCATTCTATATTGTATGAACTGTTTTATCTTCTGTATTGTCATTTTCTTATTTACCATGTTTGTGATGATTTAGATTGTCTTACCTCTTTCTTGTATGCGTTCTCTGTATATTTTAAATTATGTGATAAAGAGTTTGAGGAAGAGGAACAGCCTCTTGAGTGTGAGTATCCAGAGGAGGAGGAAGAGCAGCAAGCCGAAGATCAGTTCTACGAGCAAGAACCATCCGATCATCCATATCCATTGGATTGATTGTGTGGATATGACGCTACCAGGTTTCTTTGGATTCGTGCAACTGGAGTTCCATGGAGGCTCTGAAGCCTAGCGTCTGCGAGAGGATCGTGATTCGGTGACATACGTAGGGCGTTTGACTGTGACCATACATACGGAGTTTGATGGACTGCCGATCTTTTCTACTTTGTTGTATTTACATGTGGAGTTGCCGCTATCTCTTAGGCGTCATTGGGGCGGTATGTTTGATGCGCCTAGTGAGATTAGCAGCGTATCGACTGTACGGACCCGTGTCCGTAGAGGGTCGAGGCATCCTGGATATCTATCACCTGAAGTTTCATCTGAGAGTGATCCTTCAGAGGGTTCGATATTTATGATGTGTACTTGGGCGCGTCTGCGTTTGTATATATTTGACCTTTTACTGTTTTGTTTACTGTTTTAGTTTAAATATAAATAGTTATAAATTATTTGTATAACTTATAACTAGAATCATATGTATATTATGTGTGATGTTGGTTTGTTTATTTTGTGTTTCTGCGTTATTTTATTTAATACTATTCTGTTTAACAAGAAGAATTTTTACAACCGCAATATTATATTATAAATGTTTTACAACTTGGGTAGATTTTCTTTATCTTTCTATTATGTTATTTATAAATATGACATCCCCCCAAGGGTGTTACAGAAGATGTTTTGGTTAGGGTAAATAATTTATTTTTCCTTCTGATTTTTATATACTTGGTGTTGAGGATAAGGGTGTTTTGCATCCCACTCCAATTTTGTTGGGTGATGTGACCACGACAAGTGTACCAGATCATCAAGTAATAAAAATGGTGAGATACCAGATATCGTTCTCTGAGATCGATGACCAAATACCAATTCTCAAAATTAGCTACTATTCAAACTTAATTTTGGATCAAAGTGAGCTCTATTGACAATAACAAAAAAAAAAAAAACAAGTGAAATAACTCAATAACAATATTTTTGGATTTTTTTATTTAGCAATTCAACAAACACTTGGTATGTGAGAAAAAGCAAATCGATTAATGAAAGAGTTGGGATCAAGCTTCATTTAATTTCACTTGCTGCATATCAATTGGGATAAACATAAGCTATTATTCCTATTTTGTTACCGAATTCTCTAACATAATCAAGTCCTAATTCCTTAGGAAATTGACCCTTTTTTCCCAAATAAAACCCTCAATTCCTTAGGCTAAAAAGAAACAAGCATTAGGATTTAGAATTCAAGGAGGTAACAAGCAAATCAATGACTATTCCTAGCCTAGAGATAAACAAGGTTCATAATCTCATAGCACAATTATACATCAAATTTTCATTCAACATATAACCCCAAAATCATTCCAAAGAGAATCCATCTTTAGAGAGCATAAAGAGAAGAGATTATAAACTCAAAATAGAAATAACAACTTATATTAATTGAATCCAATGTCAAAAGCAAACAAGATCCATCAAAATCTGCCTAATCCCAACAAAAGGGGGTTTAGCTAGACATGAAAACAACAATAGAAACTAAAAAGAGGAGTAGAGAATAAAGAAACTCCATAAGTTGATGAAGACCCAAATCTCTTCCACGTTCCCTCTTGAGTGTGCCGACACCAAGATTAAGATTGTTGTGTTCTTCTTCTTCTCTCTCTGATGGCTCCCCCCTTTTGAAAAACCTAAATCTGTCTATTTATAAGCATCAGACATAGGTAACTAAACGTACTAAGCGCTTAAGCGCTCAGTTTTTCACCAATTAGTCGCACGGCATGTTTTTCCTCTGTGTTTGACAGATTAAGCGCTCAAAAATGGGCGATTAAGCACGCAGATCCCTAACCTTCTATTCTTGACCGATTAAGCGGTGAAAAATGGGTGATAATCACATATTTTATTCATTAAGAAACCCTTATGTTTAGTCATTTACACTCTCCATATTCTTAATTGATTGAGTTTGGTATGATTTTGTGAGTTTGAGCTCAAATTGGTCCTAATTGAATATTTCCAGCATTATTGAGATTTGACACTGTTTCTGTATTTTGCCCATAACTTGAGTTCCTAATATCTGATGAACATGAATTTTACCTTGTAGGAAAGCTAAGAGGAAGCTCTACAACTTTGATGAAGAGCTCGAAGTCTGATTCAGATGTCTAAGGGACCTAAGTTGACATGGAAGTCAGAATACGGGTTCTGTCAGTAGAATCCGAACAGTGTGCACTCAAAAAATCATATCTCAAGATGTAATAATGGAGATGGGCTGATATTTGGACATTGGATATTCAAGATCCAAATAAACAACTTTCATGAAGAACACATTTTGAGAAAAAGAAGTCTAGTAGGTCATTTTGAGCTTGCAAGTCGGAACAGAGGTGCTGAAGTTGGGTTTGAGCAACCTACGGTATTTGAGACATATCTTGGGCTTAAGGAAGCCAAATTGGACGAACCAGCTATCCATTTTATAGCCAAGACAAGGATCTACAACTTTCATGAAGAACACTTTTCGTGGTTCTGAAGTATAGTGGGTCTTTTTTGGCTTCCAAGTCAGACACGAAATTTTCGTCCTCAACCATCCACTCATCCATCCACTCATCCACTCATCCACTCATCCACTCATCCACTCATCCACTAACTCACCCACTCATCCACTCATACACTAATCCAACCACTTAACCACTCCACCCACTCATCCACTAATCCATCCACTCATCCATCCACTCACCCATTCATGTCCATAATTTCCCACTCACCAAAAGTCCTTTGGCATTTTTCACTAATTCAACCACTCAACCATTCCACTCACTCATCCACTAAACCAATCCACTAAACCAACCCACTAATCCATCCACTCAAACACTCCACTCACTCACCCACTCATCCACCCACTTCCCTTTGTCATTTTGTTACCTTAGACTTCTATAAAAGGCACCATTTATCATGAACAAGATGTAATTCTCCTTCATTTCTCTCTAAGTTTCTTCTTGCTTCTTCATAGTTTCTCATAGTTTTGTATATTTTGATGCTCCCCTTCATGGTAATGGAGGGCTAAGCTACTTTGGGTCAATTTAGAACTCTTGAAGAGATTGTGGTTTGGATTCTTGAGACCTTGGTTATGTATTGTATTTGATTTGTAATTGAATTCCTCTTTTCTTCTTCTTTTTCTTCTTCTTTTTCTTCTTCTTGATCTTGAATGCATGAATGGTGATTCTATTTATGTTGATCTGATTGATCTTGGTTTAAGATTGAGATTTGTGATGAAACTTAGAACTGATTGATCTAAACTAATCACATAAATGAAGATTAAGATTTGTGATGAAACTTAGAACTGATTGATCTAAATTAATCACAAAATTGAAAAGGTTAGGTTACTGATTTATGCCTAAGTTAATTGAATTCGGTACTTGAAATTAACATAGATTTTCATGAATGGTGCGATTGCGGATTTGTGTTTATCACTTGTTAATTGAATTCTAGACGATCGTCTAGTATGAATTCTGGATTTGATGCAGAGATCTCGGTTAGATCCAAATTAACAATTCAATTGCGCTTCAAGTGTTCTATGAAGGGTCTATGATTGAATCCACCCAATCTTGGATAGGTTTCTAAATTGACTACTCTTTAATTATCATTTCTTCCGTTAATTTTGTTAAGTACGATCTTAAACTGTCAAACCCCCCTTTGCTAACTTTCACTTGATTTGATTAAATTGCATCTACGATCCTTGAGGAAACGATCCGGTGTTGTCACTGTGCTACAAGCTTAGGTAATAACTTCGGTTATAATTTTGACTGAGTTCGGCACTCGTCAATGGGCAATTAAGCGCCCAGTATCAGCAACTTCACTTCATATTTTTCTCCCTTGATCAAGCATCCATTCTTCTACATGCACTTATCTAATGAAAATAAATAAAACACGTAATGAAAACAAAAATTCAAAAATATAAAAACATGATAAAAATGAGAACAAAACTAAGTCAAAAAGTATTAGACAAGGATGAAAACCAATATTATGAAATGGAAAAACATGAGTTTTTACAGTTTCATCACTCCCCCAAACTTAAGATTTTGCTTGTCCTCAAGGAAAAAGAAAAAGAAACAAAAAAATTAAAAAAAAAATAAAATAAAAAAATGTAAACTCAAAACTCAAAACATGTGGACTAAAACTTGACAACACCAGTGGTTGAAATTCATTCAAATCCTCAGCAATTGCTTCACAACCTCAATTTTCAAAGTGTTACACATGTATAATCCAGTTATCACAATGCTCTCATATGTAACTCTTATGTAAAGAAGACTTCCCAAGAACATGAATGAAAGACCAAATCACAATGAAGTTCAAACCCGGATAGGTTTACAAGAATGCAAATGTACATCAGACCAGCATCCATATGGTAGTTTTTCATCTCTCTCTCTCCACTAATGTAAGCAGTACATAACCAAGGATCAAAAGAGACTTTACCAAGCTTGTAACGTAAGGCCAAGGGTGATGGTTAAGAAAGAAGAGATAAGATGAGCAAAACAAAGGTTGAGATGCAAAATCAAGCACAATTCACAATCCAAGCTTCAAAATATTGAACAAGTGCAAATCCATCACATACTTTGCATTTTATTTTATTTTTTTTAATTTTTTTTATATATTTTTTAAATATATTTTTTATTTTTATTTTTTTTCTTTCTTTTTTTTTTATATATATCTCCACCCCCAAACTTATTTCTTTAACACTTTGGGTGGAATTTCCTCTCTTTTTTTTCTTTTTCTTCAAGACTTCTAAAAAAAAAATCTCATGCACCAATTGATTAAGGCTTGAATAATGAAATAATACAAAACATGCACTCAATAAAAATTGTGTAAGAAGGTAGTTTTTTTTTTAATTCAAAATAGGTATGGGAAAGAAAATTGTGGGTAAAGAAAAGGAATCAAGGTTAAACAAAAACCAGGCTACAAAAAGGGACCTAAGGATAAAAAAATTTCAAGGTTGGCTTGAAAGGCTCAAACGGTCCAAAGAATGCCCTTATCATCTCCTCAATCATGCACTGCCTAAGGTTTCGCCTCAAGAGAGAGTCTGATAACTTCTAGATACCAGTCATTCTTACAAATGCAATCCTATAAAATTTCTCTAAGTTTGATATACATACACATTCCAAGGTCTATCAATCATGAAAATGAGAAGTGCATCCAAACACAATCAAAGCAATAGAGAAACATTGCAACTTGTAAATTCTCATACGATATCCAAAGAAAATGGGTCAACCCACAATTTCAACAATCATTGGTTGTTCAATTCAGCACACTGGCATGCACAATTTCACAAAATATGACTCAATAAAAACTAAAAACATATAAGGCTACCCCCAAACTAAAATTAAACAGTGTCTCCACTGTGCAAACAGAACAAAAACAAGTGACAAAAGAACTAGAAAAGAAAGAAAAAAATAAATAAAAAAATTGCAAAGCAGAGAAAAGCTTAGTCTGTTGGCGTTGGATCACTCCTGCTCCTCGTTGATGGGATATAATTATATTTAAAAGTTTCAAACCCAAGTGTAGGTTGTCTCAAGTAATAAATTCTCGGGAGTCCGAGGTCGATCCACAGGGAATTGATGAAGGAAAACTAATTAATTGAGGTAAAGAGAAGATGTGTCACAAGATTAAAGGTGATATAAGTTGTTCATAAATGAAAAGGATTTGCTTGGATTAGGAGATCCACTCTTGGTAATAAATTAAAAATAAGATTATTTTGTTTTATAACTCAATTGAAATCATGCATAATGAAAATTCCAATCGGAAGATTTAACATTCAAAGTTCAATCATGTAATCATATTATGGTTCCAATAATTATCTATTAATACTTGTAAATCGTGAAAAGCATCCAATGTGCCAATCCTATTGTCTACAATGGATCAAGATATTCATTATACAAGAAGAGTTTCTAAATTAATTGGAAACAACATACAACACATATTATATTTGATTATAATAATATATCATTTAAGTACAAGAAAGAAATTAATCTAACCTTAATTTATTACCAAGAGCTTCACCTTTTTACCCAGGCAAGATGAAGATTATTTACACATGAGAAAGAAGAAAAGAAAAAGAAAAAGGAAAAGGAAAAGGAGAACAACAGAACGGAAATTCTCTGCTTCCGAACGCTTGAACCCTTGAACGCTAAACACCTTCCTTCAGAATTCGATTACCTATTTATAGGCAAATTTGCTACAGGAGTTACAGTGCTACAGTGATGCTACAGTGACGTTATGTGATGCTACAGTGCTATAGTGATACTATAGTGACGCTACGTGATGCTACAGTGCTACAGTGCTGCTACAGTGACGATTGCTGACATCATCCATCAAGTATTTTTTTTTTTTACAAATCTTCTATGCAATCACCTCCATTCTTTAATCCTTTGTATTTACCTAACAAAAATACATAGAAACACATAATTACAACACAATTTAAAATACTAAAACTATAACAAAACTCAAGAACAAACCCAATTAAAAAGATTAAAAAGAATGAAAAACACACACAATGAACCATAAAAATTATAAGTTTTGCAGGTTCATCACACCCCCACACTTGAGCTTTTGCACTCCTGGGCAAAATATATAAGACCAAAACTAGGAAATGACACTGAACTAAAAAAAATAAAAACTTTAAAAGATTTAATGAAACAAGAAGAGCAACTAGTCATTCAAGGGAACAAAGCATTTTTTTTTATATTTCTTCACATCTCAAACCATCAAGCAAGGAAACTTCAGTTAAAAAGAACGAATCAAGAATGAAAGATCCTCACAAGATTCACTCTCAATCCCTCTAGTGTTTAAAATGGTAGATATTTCACTCAATTCAACCCATGAAAAATTGCACTACCATAAGCTTGCTTATCTTCTACTTCTCCACTACTCAGAACACATGCACACAAAAATCAAGAGGACTTTATTCAAGGTTATAACGGGGTCATGGTAAAGAAGGAAGGATAATATGGATATAAGAAGATAAATACCAAAGAGAATAAAAGAGCATTATGGTACAGTTAGAGTGGAAAAGATATTTGAGAACATTCATCAATAAGGACAATGACCAATATTTGACTAATGTTTTGTTGAAGATCAATCCAAAATTGATGAGTTGAATTCATTATTAGACATAAACCTTCTCCTTCTCTTCCTGTTGTTTCAAAGCATCAATCTTTATTCTAGATATGGATATGTCACATAGTGTATCAGATGGTTAGCTCTTTCTTTCTTTTTTTTTTCTTTTTTTTATTTTTTTCCCTTTTTTTTTACACACACACCCCCACACTTGTTTAAGAACAAAGTCAATGCTCTTTTATTCCCTAAGGTTAGGTAAAAACAAGTTCCTTTTTTTTTCTTTTTTTTTTTGTTTTAAGGCACGTAATAAGCTAAAAACAAGAACTGGCCAAATAAGCTCAAAGGGGTTATACAAGGAAAAATATACAAGGATGGCTATTTGATCAAAGTAGCTATTTTAAAATGCCTCAATCATATTTAAGTATGCATGTGAAAATGTAGCCTTAAAAAGAATCAAGGCAAGTTCTAGAGTAACAATTTCATGAGTGAAAATCACACAAGAAAGAAGAGAATGGTACAAATGTTCAATCCATTCATCAATAGGCTCAAAATCTCACAAGGCACGTTTCTATCATTCTCAATTCACCAATTCAACATTCAAATCCAAGCATGTGATTTTTAAGAAAGAAGAAAATTTATGCTATGACCCAAGATATGCTTTTTGCTACTTCTAAAACTGTAACACCCCAACTTTTGAAAAAATGTCCCGAATGTTCTGTTTGCTGTTTTTCAAACTTTTAGGTGAAAGACCGTTGTGTCCCTGTTTTGCTGTTTCTTGTTTTTCTGTATGAAATACAAATATATATTACAGTCTATGATTTTCTTTGTCGTTTTGCATATTTTGCTTCGAGACCGTAAAATAAAAATTTTGTCAAACTACTGTTTTAAATTTTTCTGTATGATATACTGATATATTTTACTGTCTATAATTTTATTTGAGTGTTTTGAATGATTTGCTTCGTGGTGGTAAAAAATGAAAAAATAACCATTATATCCCGAATGTACTGTTTTTAAATTTTCTGTATGATACAGTGTTTAATATTACTGTCTGTGATTTTATTTGGACTTTTTGTGTGATTTGCTCTGGGACAGGAAAATATTATTTTTCGGGCCGGGAAAATCTTATTTTTAATTATTCAGAGCTAGGGAATCTTACTAAACCCAATTCTGAATGAGACGGTACATAATCTTTTAATTTTTAGGATTTTACTGTAAAATAAAATAATTTTATATTATTATAATATTATTTTATTAGTCAAGATAGTTAAATGATGATGGACAGGAAATGTCTTGCGGGACCCACGTTTAACAAAGCAAGAACGTTTTGAGCTAGAACAGATAGCTAATGACAAGGCTAGTGACTAGGTTAGTGACTAAGCTTAATGACTAGGCTTAATTAGTGACTAAGCATGATGACTAGGTTAAGTGACAAGGCTAGGATGAACCAATGAGAGCTAAGCTTGGAGAACAAGGCTTAATCCTCACCATTGATCAATTCTAAGGCTTGGATGGAGCCAACACAAATGGACACCTCTTGCCCACTTGAAGTCTACGACCATTCACTCCATTGAAGGCCATAATCACTTAATTTTCATGCATTTTCTCTCTTCTCTCTCTTCCAAAAATACAAACCTCCATTGTTGTTCTCTTGGTGAAGCATTCGGCCAAGTACCCTTACACACCATCCATCTACCTAAAATTTTATCCAACCCACTTTTCTAAACCTAGACACAATTCTAAGAACATCTTTAGTTGAGAGTTCTTGCAAAATCATTCATTTGAGACTTGAAAACCTACTTGGAAGATTTTACCTAGAAGGTGAAATTTCTTGTTTTCTATTTCTAAACTCTTTTTCAAAGTTCTAAGCCATGATTTATCCATGGTTTAAGCTCTCTTTAATGTTAGTAACTTGTAGAAATTTGTTTAAGCTTGATAGGTGTTTTGAAGGAGAAAACCGAAACCCTAGGAAAGGAGTGAAAGCATATTTGTCTTCATTTAAGGTAAGAGGAAGACTAAATCTTATCATCCTTGGGTGGTGGTAAGAAGATGGAATTTGTTTGTGGTTGTAGAATCCACAAGGATTCATTTGTGTGTTTGTTATAAGCTTTCCTATTTGTTATTTGTATTAATTTGCATGTCTACAAGCTTTGATAATATTGTATGTGTTAGAAATGCATGATAATTTATAGGATGTGAATAATATGTCAAGGATTGCATGAGTGTTCCTAAGAACACATCAACAAGGCTCACGGCCATTGACCAAGAAATGGGAACCAAAATGTTCTCAACAATTTTCTAAAAGTGTGATTTAATTAACCTAGGAAAATTAATAGGTTACAAATGAATTTAAAGTAAGAAAAATGAATTTATGGATCAAAGGAGGAAATTGAAGCATTTCGGCCAACATGCCTAAGCCATGTAATTATGATTTTAAAAGTTGTTTTCCAAATCATTTTCAATTAAAGAGAAGTAAACAATACTAAAAGGAATTTTTATAACAATGATTTTAAGGAAATAAAAGGATTTAGATTAAGTTTAAGTGGTTAAAATTAAGAATTTAATAGTTGGAAATAAAAACAGTAACTCCTATAAAATTTCTAACTTAGAGCTCATTTCACATTTTGAAGCACGTTAGTAATTTTCAAGGAGGTAATTATATGGTTAAATAAATAAAATAAAAAGAATTTTTACAGAATAATTATAAAACCATTATTATGAATTTTCTAAATAAAAGACTGTCAATTTTTACTAAAAACGGACAAATAAGATAGGAAAGATGTCCAAAAGATAGTATACGGTATGAAAAATATTCTACGTAGTTTTAAACGTATTAAATATTATTTCTGTTTATTTAAACAGTGATTTCTAAGGAATTCGGATAAGAAAATAATTTAAAAATCTTACGCGATTGAGAAAACGTATTAAAAATCCTACGCAATTTTAAAAACAGAAAAATGTATTTACGCGATTTAAAAACGTTTGTAAAAATGATAGAATTGTGAAAAGGCAATAAAATTTCTACGCGATTGACGAAAAAAGTGACGTTTACTGTCGGGCCAAAGTGGTGGACCCGGACAGGTTGTGAAACAGTATTTGTCTGGTGGGACTTGCTGTATATATATATGAGTTTTTGCCAATCAGGGCATTTGCGTAAATACGCATATTTATACCATTGAGGGTATTTTGGTAATTTTGAAAACTATTTTAAGATCATATATAAAGTGTGTGCCAATTTAGTTGATAATTGGTGGATTGATTGACGAGGTGAATCACCTCGTATTGTCAGTGCGATAAGTGTAGTGTGGTTCAATTTTGAATGGACTTGGAGACTTTAGTGTGCGGTATTCCATATGTGGACAGTTGGTAGCTCCGCTGGGCCGTGGTACCCGGCAACACACTAACGGACTCGACACACACTATATTTAATCGAGATCTTGTAAAATCTGAATTAGTACAATGCCTGTAGTATACAACATGTTACCGTATGCTACACCACGACGTGTTACAGTGGGATATAGACGTAACGTGAGACCGCGGAATAGTTTGGTTGGGCAGCCTGGTGGTACTAATAAGATTTTACGAGTCATTCTCTCTGATGTCTGTATGTGTTTAGCTCCATGGAGTAGGATCGTGTCATATTGCATATTTATATATATAGATGGTGCATTATTATATCCTTATCGATGATTTTATATTTATATTATGTATGGATATACATTTATCTATGATTTTAATTCTTATATTGTATCTATGTTGATATTAATTTCTTATACTGTGTTTGTGTTATGCTGTATTATGTTTATGTCGTTATAACATTCTATATTGTATGAATTGTATAACTGTTGTATTGTCGTTTTCTTATTTACCATGTATGTGTTGATACAGATTTGTCTTACCTCTTTATTGTATGTGTTTTCTGTATATATTAAATTTTGTGGTAAAGAGTTTGAGGAAGAGGAACAACCTCTTGAGTGTGTGTATCTTGAAGAAGAGGAGGAGCAGCAAGCCGAAGATCAGTACGAAGATCAAGAACCATCCGATCATCCATATCCATTGGATTGATTGCTTGAGTATGGCGGTGCCAGGATTTCTGGGTTTTGTACAGCTTGAGTTTCATGGGGGATCGACAGCCTGGCGACTGCGTGAAGACAGAGACTCGGTGACTTACGTGGGACGGTTGACTGTGTCCCTACGTAATGAGTTTGATGGAGAACCACTCATGACGACTATGGTGTTTTTGCATTTGGAGTTGCCGTTATCTCTTAGGCGTTATTGGGGTGGGATGTTCACTGCGCCTAGTGAGATTAGCAGCGTGTCGATTGCGCGGTCTCGTTTCCGCCGAGAGTCGAGGCATCCTGGATATTTATCTCCTGATAATCTTCCTGAGAGTGATCCGTCAGAGGGTTAAATATTTATGATGTGTACTTGGGCGCGTCTGCGTTTGTATATATAGTCTGTTATTGCTTTTGTTTACTGTTTCAGTTTAAATATTTTAGTTGTAAATTATTTGTATAACTTATGACTAAAACCCTATGTATATTATGTGTGATGTTAGTTTGTTAATTTTGTGTTTCCGCGTTATTTTATTTAATAATATTCTGTATAACATGAAGAATTTTACAATCCGTATTATTATGTAACAAATGTTTTTCAATTTGGGTAGATTTTATTTATTTTTCTTTTATTTTCTTTTTAAATGTGACATCCCCACAAGGGTATTACATTAGTTGGTATCAGAGCCCAAGTTAGAGTCTTTTGGGGTTGTGGTTGGGTTTGTTTTTGTTTGTGCTGTGTGATTCTCTGTGATTTACTTCCGAAAGTATGTATCTGACTTTGTTTTGTTATGCTTGAAGAAAGAAGATGTCTGGTAGAGGCAGAGGACGTGCGAATGTGAATCGGGCAGTGGACCCAATGATTGCGGCTGCTGAAGCTATGCAGCGGATGGCTCAAGTAATTACGTAACAAAATTTGAGAGCAGCTCAACACAAGATGCTACTTCTGATGCCCTAAATTTATCTGAATTTAGGCACCACAATCCGCCATAGTTTAGAGGCGAGGTTGACCCTAAGAAAGCAAGTCAATGGATACAAGACTTGAAGAGAATTTTTGAAGGAATGAGATGCTCTGATGAGAAGAAGGTGACATATGCAGCCTTTATGCTGAGGGGAGATGGTGAACATTGGTGGAGAGGAACCCGCCGATTATTGTTAGTTGAGGGAGTAAAAATTACATGGGAGGTATTTTCTAATGCTTTTCTGGAGAAGTATTTTCCTGCGAGTGCTAGGCATGCCAAGGAAATGGAGTTTCTTGGTTTATGTCAGGGTAATATGACTGTGAATGAGTATGCTACAAAATTTGAGAGTTTATCTCAATTCTCATATTATGCTCAAACTCGACCAGATGATGGGTGGAGATGTCGGAAGTTTGAAGCAGAGTTAAGAGTGGAACTGAAACGAGGAGTGCTATCCTTGAGAATGAATCAGTTTCATGCTTTAGTTGATGAGTGTGCGCGACTCGAGGAGTTGGAGCCGTCACGAGATCAGAGGAATCGTAACTTTGGGCCAACAAGGTTTCAGAGAGGTGGTGGTAGTAATATTACTCGGTTTCAACGTAAGCCGTGTTCTAGACCACCATGGAATCAACCTCAACGACTGCCAGTTGGGGGAAGTGCTAATGGTAAAGGAGCTAGTCAGAGAGTGGCGTTTACGCCAACATGTTTTAAGTGCGGGAAGAAAGGTCATATTTCTTCAGATTGCACAATCAGAGGGCCGGTTTGTTTTAATTGTCAACAACTTGGGCACATATCTAGAGACTGCACTCAGCCAGAGAGAAAACCTGCTGTTCGTTATGTTCGTGCCAACCAACAAAGGTCAAGAAGTACTCAACCAAGATCTGGAGGGCGAGTATATACTATGATGGGAACTGAAGTTTCTAAGTCTGATGACCTTATTCAGGGAGAAGGAGTCATTGAAGGTAATCTTCTGACTATTTTATATGACTCTAGTGCAACACATTCATTTATTGCATATGATTGTGTGGAAAGATTGAAGTTGCCTGTGTCTTCTTTGAATGTTAAGTTGAGTGTTTCTACGCCAACTGCTAAACCTGTAGTTACATCAAAGATATGTTTGGATTGTCTTATTGTTGTGAAGGACTGTAAGTTTTTGGTCAACTTGATTTGTTTGCCTCTTGTTGAGATAGATGTGATATTAGGGATGGATTGGTTATCTTCTAACCATATCCTTATAGACTGTGCAAGCAAAACCATAGTTTTTCCTAAGGAAGAAAAGTCTGGATTCTTGACTGCGGTTAAAGTCAAATCTTTGTTGAGAGAAGGAGCGCAGGGATATGTGATATTGTCTTCTCTAGAAGTTAAGAAAGAGAAGGATGTGAATACTATTCCTGTTGTCAACGAGTTTCCAGAGATTTTTCCTAATGACGTACCTGGTTTGCCACCTGAGAGGGAGATCGAGTTTTCAATTGATTTAGTACCAGGAGCAGGTCCTATCTCAATTGCACCTTATCGTATGTCGCCAACAGAGTTGGTAGAGTTGAAAGAGCAATTGGTGGAACTGTTGGAGAAACAGTTTGTGCGACCTAGTGTTTCACCATGTGGAGCGCTAGTGCTTTTGGTCAAGAAGAAGGACAGAACTTCTCGACTTTGCGTGGATTATCGTCAGCTGAACAAGGTGACAATCAAGAATAAATATCCGCTTCCAAGAATTGACGACCTGATGGATCAGTTAAAGGGAGCAGTGGTATTCTCCAAGATAGATCTGAGATCGGGTTATCACCAGATTCGTGTTATCTAGACAGATTTATCGTTGTCTTTATCGATGACATTCTGATCTATTCTCAATCTAAGGAAGAGCATGCTGAACATTTGGGTATTGTTCTTCAGATTTTGAAGGAAAAGCAGTTGTATGTGAAATTGGCCAAGTGTGAGTTTTGGTTGGAAGAAGTCCAATTTCTAGGTCACGTGATTTCGAAAGAAGGTATTGCAGTAGACCCATCGAAAGTGGAGACTGTTTTACAATGGGAAAGACCTAAGACGGTGACAGAAGTTCGAAGTTTTGTTGGACTTGCTGGATTTTACCAGAAGTTTATCGAAGGTTTTTCTAAGATTGCTGGACCGCTTACGCAGCTTACGAGGAAAAGTCAAGCTTTTGAGTGGATGGAAGAACGTGAAGCCAGTTTCCAAGAATTGAAGAAGAAGTTAACAACTGCACCAGTGTTGATTTTGCCAGATTCTAAGGGAACTTTTGATGTGTATTGTGCCGCTTCTTACCAAGGGTTAGGATGCGTATTGATGCAAAATCGGAATGTGGTGGCATATGCTTCTCGACAGTTGAAGGTTCATGAGAGGAATTATCCAATGCACGATTTGGAATTGGCCGCGGTGGTTTTTGCTCTGAAAGTGTGGAGGCATTTTCTGTATGGAGCAATGTTCAATGTCTTCAGTGATCACAAGAGTCTAAAGTACTTGTTTGATCAGAAAGAATTGAATATGAGACAGAGGCGATGGTTGGAATTCTTAAAGGATTATGATTTTCAACTCCAATACCACCCAGGAAAAGCTAATGTGGTAGCTGATGCCTTAAGTAGAAAGGTGCTTAGTGTTTCGGCAATAATGATAAAGGAGGAGGAATTGATTAACAAGTTCCGAGATCTATGGTTGTCTGTGGAGTTTCTGCCTGGAAGAGTTCGCCTATGTAAGGTGGTGATCATAAATGAATTTCTCGATGTAGTCCGAGATAAACAAAAGGAAGACGCGTTTTTGCAGAATGAGAGGGAATTGTTAAAGCAAGGTCATAAGGCGACGGTAGAAGAAAGAACAGATGGAATCTTAAGGTTTAAGGGAAGAATTTGTATGCCTGATGATTCTAAATTGAAGAAGTCGATCCTAGATGAAGCTCATACTAGTGACTTGAGTTTACATCCGGGGATGAACAAAATGTACCAAGACTTGAAAAGGTTGTTTTGGTGGCCAAGGATGAAAAGAGACATAGCAGAATATGTGGAGTCTTGTCTGGTTTGTCAGAAAGTGAAAGTGGAACATCAGAGACCAGTTGGTATGTTGCAACCGTTAGCTATTCCAGAGTGGAAGTGGGATAGTATCTCTATGGATTTCGTTACTGGATTGCCGAAGACAAGGAAAGGTCATGATTCGATATGGGTTATAGTCGATAGGCTTACAAAGTCGACTCATTTCTTACCAATCAATATCGAGTATTCGTTGGAAAGATTAACCCAGTTGTACATCGGTGAGATTGTCAGACTGCATGGTGTGCCTACATGTATAGTTTCTGATCGAGATCCGAGGTTTACGTCAAGATTCTGGCGAAGTCTGCAAGAAGCAATGGGAACTAAGTTGCGACTGAGCTCGGCGTATCATCTGCAGACTGATGGTTAGATTGAAAGAACTATATAGTCTTTGGAAGACCTGTTGCGTGCTTGTGTTTTGGAACAACGAGGAAGTTGGGATGAATTTTTATCTTTGATAGAATTCACCTACAACAATAGTTTTCACTCAAGTATAGGGATGGCACCCTATGAGGCATTGTATGGGAGACGATGTCGAACGCCGTTATGTTGGTATCAAGATGGGGAAAATATGACTATTGGACCAGATCTTGTACAACAGACTACGGAGAAGGTAAAGATGATACAGGAAAAGATGAAGACGACGCAAAGCAGGCAGAAGAGTTATGCGGATAAACGAAGACGACCTCTTGAATTTGAGGAGGGTGAGCATGTGTTTCTAAGAGTGACTCCTACGACTGGTGTCGGAAGAGTTATTAAATCCAAGAAGCTTACTCCTAAGTTCATTGGACCGTATCAGATTATCCGACGGATAGGTCCTGTGGCGTATCAGATTGCTTTGCCGCCTTTTCTATCAAATCTGCATGATGTATTTCATATATCTCAGTTGCGGAAGTATGTTCCGGATCCGACGCATGTTATACAACCTAACAAAGTGTAGCTGAAGGAGAATCTAACTTATGAGACTTTACCTGTTAGAATAGAGGATAGAAAGGTAAAGCAGCTTCGAGGGAAAATGATCGAATTGGTGAAGGTCATATGGAATAATGTGACAGGTGATGCTACCTGGGAGCTGGAAGATAAAATGAGGGATCAATATCCTCATTTGTTTTGATGAGCAGCGAATTTCGAGGATGAAATTTTTATTTGTTGGGGAGAGTTGTAACACCCCAACTTTTGGAAAAATGTCCCGAATGTTCTGTTTGCTGTTTTTTAAACTTTTGGGTGAAAGATCGTTGTGTCCCTGTTTTGCTATTTCTTGTTTTTCTGTATGAAATACAAATATATATTACAGTCTATGATTTTCTTTGGTCGTTTTGCATATTTTGCTTCGAGACCGTAAAATAAAAATTTCGTCAAACTACTGTTTTAAATTTTTCTATGTGATATACTGATATATTTTATTGTCTATAATTTTATTTGAGAGTTTTGAATGATTTGCTTCGTGGTGGGGAAAAATAAAAAAATGACCATTACGTCCCAAATGTACTGTTTTTAAATTTTTTGTATGATACAGTGTTTAATATTACTGTCTGTGATTTTATTTGAAATTTTTGTGTGATTTACTCCGGGACAGGAAAATAATATTTTCCGGGTTGGGGAAATCTTATTTTTAATTATTCAGAGCTGGGGGATCTTACTAAACCCAATTCTGAATGAGACGGTACATAATCTTTTAATTTTTAAGATTTTACTGTAAAATAAAATAATTTTATATTATTATAATATTATTTTATTAGTCAGTATAGTTAAATGATAGTGGACCCGAAAATGTCTTGCGGGACCCACGTTTAACAAAGCAGTAAATGTTTTGAGCTAGAACAGATAGCTAATGACAAGGCTAGTGACTAGGTTAGTGACTAAGCTTAATGACTAGGTTAGTGACTAAGCTTAATGACTAGGCTTAATTAGTGACTAAGCATGATGACTAGGTTAAGTGACAAGGCTAGGATGAACCAATGAGAGCTAAGCTTGGAGAACAAGGCTTAATCATCACCATTGATCAATTCTAAGGCTTGGATGGAGCCAACACAAATGGACACCTCTTGCCCACTTGAAGTCTACGGCTATTCACTCCATTGAAGGCCATAATCACTTGATTTTCATGCATTTTCTCTCTTCTCTCTCTTCCAAAAATACAAACCTCCATTGTTGTTCTCTTGGTGAAGCATTCGGCCAAGTACCCTTACACACCATCCATCTACCTAAAATTTTATCCAACCCACTTTTCTAAACTAGACACAATTCTAAGAACATCTTTAGTTGAGAGTTCTTGCAAAATCATTCATTTGAGGCTTGAAAACCTACTTGGAAGATTTTACCTAGAAGGTGAAATTTCTTGTTTTCTATTTCTAAACTCTTTTCCAAAGTTCTAAGCCATGATTTATCCATGGTTTAAGCTCTCTTTAATGTTAGTAACTTGTAGAAATTTGTTTAAGCTTGATAGGTGTTTTGAAGGAGAAAATCGAAACCCTAGGAAAGGAGTGAAAGCATATTTGTCTTCATTTAAGGTAAGAGGAAGACTAAATCTTATCATCCTTGGGTGGTGGTAAGAAGATGGAATTTGTTTGTGGTTGTAGAATCCATAAGGATTCATTTGTGTGTTTGTTATAAGCTTTCCTATTTGTTATTTGTATTAATTTGCATGTCTACAAGCTTTGATAATATTGTATGTGTTAGAAATGCATGATAATTTATAGGATGTGAATAATATGTCAAGGATTGCATGAGTGTTCCTAAGAACACATCAACAAGGCTCACGGCCATTGACCAAGAAATGGGAACCAAAATGTTCTCAACAATTTTCTAAAAGTGTGATTTAATTAACCTAGGAAAATTAATAGGTTACAAATGAATTTAAAGTAAGAAAAATGAA
Organism: Ormosia emarginata; assembly: GCA_029884605.1. Lineage (NCBI taxonomy): Eukaryota > Viridiplantae > Streptophyta > Magnoliopsida > Fabales > Fabaceae > Ormosia > Ormosia emarginata. Next base: position 7,332,736 of record JAQQTP010000040.1, read on the forward strand.
TTTATGGATCAAAGGAGGAAATTGAAGCATTTCGCCAACATGCCTAAGCCATGTAATTATGATTTTAAAAGTTGTTTTCCAAATCATTTTCAATTAAAGAGAAGTAAACAATACTAAAAGGAATTTTTATAACAATGATTTTGAGGAAATAAAAGGATTTAGATTAAGTTTAAGTGGTTAAAATTAAGAATTTAATAGTTGGAAATAAAAACAGTAACTCCTATAAAATTTCTAACATAGAGCTCATTTCACATTTTGAAGCACGTTAGTAATTTTCAAGGAGGTAATTATATGGTTAAATAAATAAATAAAAAAAAAGAATTTTTACAGAAAAATTAGAAAACCATTATTATGAATTTTCTAAACAAAATACTGTCAATTTTTATTAAAAACGGACAAATAAGATAGGAAAGATGTCCAAAAGACAGTATACGGTATGAAAAATATTCTACGTAGTTTTAAACGTGTTAAATATTATTTCTGTTTATTTAAACAGTGATTTCTAAGAAATTCGGCTAAGAAAATAATTTAAAAATCTTACGCGATTGAGAAAACGTATTAAAAATCCTACGCGATTTTAAAAACAGAAAAATGTATTTACGCGATTTAAAAACGTTTGTAAAAACGATGAAATTGTGAAAAGGCGATAAAATTTCTACGCGATTGACGAAAACAGTGACGTTTACTGTCGGGCCAAAGTGGTGGACCCAGACAGGTTGTGAAATAGTATTTGTCTGGTGGGACATGTTGTATATATATATGAGTTTTTGCCAATGAGGGCATTTGCGTAAATACGCATATTTATACCATTGAGGGTATTTTGGTAATTTTGGAAACTATTTTAAGATCATATATTGAGTGTGTGCCAATTTAGTTGATAATTGGTGGATTGATTGACGAGGTGAATCACATCGTATTGTCGGTGCGATAAGTGTAGTGTGGTTCAATTTTGAATGGACTTGGAGACTTTAGTGTGCAGTATTCCATATGTGGACAGTTGATAGCTCCGCTCGGCCGTGGTACCCGACAACACACTAACGGACTCGACACGCACTATATTTAATTGAGATCTTGTAAAGTCTGAATTAGTATAATGCCTGTAGTATACAACGTGTTACCGTATGCTACACCACGACGTGTTATAGTGGGCTATAGACGCAACGTGAGACCGCGGAATAGTTTGGTTGGGAAGCCTGGTGGTACTAATAAGATTTTACGGGTCATTCTCTCTGATGTCTGTATGTGTTTAGCTCCATGGAGTAGGATCGTGTCATATTGCATATTTATATATATAGATGGTGCATTATTATATCCTTATCGATGATTTTATATTTATATTATGTATGGATATACATTTATCTATGATTTTAATTCTTATATTGTATCTATGTTGATATTAATTTCTTATACTGTGTTTGTGTTATGCTGTATTATGTTTATGTCGTTATAACATTCTATATTGTATGAATTGTATAACTGTTGTATTGTCGTTTTCTTATTTACCATGTATGTGTTGATACAGATTTGTCTTACCTCTTTATTGTATGTGTTTTCTCGTATATATTAAATTTTGTGGTAAAGAGTTTGAGGAAGAGGAATGCCTCTTGAGTGTGTGTATCTTGAAGAAGAGGAGGAGCAAGAAGCCGAAGATCGTACGAAGATCAAGAACCATCCGATCATCCATATCCATTGGATTGATTGCTTGAGTATGGCGGTGCCAGGATTTCTGGGTTTTGTACAGCTTGAGTTTCATGGGGGATTGACAGCCTGGCGACTGCTTGAAGACAGAGACTCGGTGACTTACGTGAGACGGTTGACTGTGTCCCTACGTAATGAGTTTGATAGAGAACCAGTCATGACGACTACGGTATTTTTGCATTTGGAGTTGCCGTTATCTCTTAGGCGTTATTGGGGTGGGATGTTCACTGCGCCTAGTGAGATTAGCAGCGTGTCGACTGCGCGGTCTCGTTTCCGCCGAGAGTCAAGGCATCCTGGATATTTATCTCCTGATGATCTTCCTAAGAGTGATCCGTCAGAGGGTTAAATATTTATGATGTGTACTTGAGCGCGTCTGCGTTTGTATATATAGTCTGTTATTGCTTTTGTTTACTGTTTCAGTTTAAATATTTTAGTTGTAAATTATTTGTATAACTTATGACTAAAACCCTATGTATATTATGTGTGATGTTAGTTTGTTAATTTTGTGTTTCCGCGTTATTTTATTTAATAATATTCTGTATAACAGGAAGAATTTTACAATCTGTATTATTATGTAACAAATGTTTTACAACTTGGGTAGATTTTATTTATTTTTCTTTTATTTTCTTTTTAAATGTGACATCCCCACAAAGGTGTTACAAAAACCATTTTTTTTCTCAACTATGATGCGTCTCAAGAGTAAAATTACCTTAAGGGCAAAATTTTCTCCTTACTCTGCCATCCTTAATTAGTTTTGTTGTAGGTTTCTAACAATCATCTCACTAAACATACTTCCCAATTTAAATTTAAATGCGTCTCAGAAGTAAAATTACTCCTTACTCAGCCAATATTCATTGGTTTAGTAAGTTCATGAAAATCATATCATATTTTCCTAATTTTTTTTAAACTATCCTTCCCCCCCAACCAGATCACAACATTGTCCGCAATATTAAAATATAGATGAGTAAAGGATAGAAGATATTACCTGCTAGAGAAATCTGACACGAATTAAAACAGAAACAAAGGACGATAAATAAAATCAAACCCATTAAAGATGAAGTGTCAGATCTGGCTTTCTTTTCTTACTGCTTCTTGATGACCAATCTATCTGAGCTTGGACTTTATCAGGTTCATAAACAAAAGCTTCTAATTTATCAATCAGCTTATCAATAGTGGAAGCAGAGATAAGAAGTTTTCTTGCCGAAGGAGTGATAAATTTCTGTTCCACAGCTTTATCAAGAAAAAATAACAAAAGATCAAAGAAATTATTAACATTCAACAAACCAATGGGTTTATGGTGGATGTTCAGTTGGACCCAAGAGACAATTTGAAAAATTTCTTGCAAAGTACCAAAACCACCTGGTAAGGCAATAAATGCATCAGGGTTGTCAAGCATTTGTTTCATTCGTCCATGCATAGATGTTACCTGAATTTCTTCTCCAACTGTCTTGCTAGTGATGTTATTTTGAGCTAAAGGTCTAGGAATGACACCTAAAACCTGACTGCCTGCTAGAAATGCAGAGAGTGATATAGCCCTTATTAACCCACGACAACCACCCCCATATACAACATGAATATTCCTCGCAGCAAGTGTTCGACCAAGAGCGCTTGCTACATTTACAAACTCTAAACCCTTTCCATAACTTGACCCACAAAAAACACAGACATTTTTAATGTTACGAACATGAGGTCCCATAATTTCACCTTCCCTTAGAATGATTATGAGTTAGAGGAAAGTGAAGAGAATGAAGTGTTTAAATAGGAAAAAGAAGGGAAAAAGTAATCATAGCACTTATATGGGTAGGTTGACTGTTGTCAGAAAAGTTTAAAAGTAAGAAACACGAAATCTTTTTTTTTCACTGTTTTTGTTTTTGTTTTTTTTTAACTTTTTTTTTAACTTCAAGAAAACCATCAGGGTAAAGAAGTCTAGAAACCCCTGAAGGACCCTGCTCAAAGGATCGTTTGTTCAAAAATCAAAATACAACAAAATTATACAAAGATAAAAGAAATATAATAATAAATGAGAACATACCTGTATGTACAGTTTTCATGGCATATCTTTATACTGTGTGATGAATGCAGTAGTGGCATGTATTTAAGTTGCGTGTCACCAGTGCAACATATGAATTCCACAAGGATTGCCGAACCGATAACAAGAACCTTTGAATCCTTTCCGTCCTGCTTACGGAAGAACAACCCTCTATCTTCCTGCAAACCTAATTAAAGGCCTGTATTCTAAAAAGATGGTACCTGACCGCAGCTAGTCAAAACTCACCATAGAGACCTACTAATTAAAGTAAGTATACAGCTCAGATAACAGTTTTCATTCACTGTAAAGATGAGACGCTTCTTTCTGTCCATCAGCGCTACAGAGCCTTGATTCCAAGAACTGAGAATGTAGCACATGGCTCTCTACAGAGCATGGCACATGAACTTTATTTACATACTGGCGTGTGAAGGTCTCCTCCTGAGTCTATGACAGGACGGGCATCCGCCCGGGGCTCCTAATCTAATTAAAGACCAAGTACAATCATAGTTTCGCCCTCTATTTTTTTTTAGGCCGACAATATTTACATCCCCATACAAAGGCTCCGAAATCTAGGAGGCACTTAAGCTGACTCAAAAATACAAACAAAATATTAAAAACTTACCTCAGCTTTGGTAGACAGGATCTTCTACCAAAGTCTTGACTACATCTGGATCTTTCAACTCAAGTTATGACTTTAACTGCTGACCATTTACCTTCCTCCAATTTAATTTCATGATAACAGACTAGGGGACAACCACATTTTTTATCAAGAAAACTCCAACCTTTATTAAGCAACTCCTTAAACTTTGGACTCCATCCTTGAGTGTCATGATCCTGAGTTAAATAAAAGTTAGTACAATTATCAAATACATTAGATGGATTACTGATAAAATTAAACTCAGAATTAACAAGAAGATTCTTAAGGGGATTAGAATCAAAGGTTGTAGAAAGTTCCTTCTCCATGATTGAGTCAATCATGTATGCTTGGTGACCCTTGTCTTTATTTTCTGGCTTAACAGGACTCTTTGTCACCTCAGGTTCCTTGGGTAGTTTGACATCACTATTATCTTGATTCTTTTTTACATCTTCTAGCTCATTCACACTCAAGGAGTTCATCATTCTAGACACTTGGCTCTTTATCTCCTTACTTTCTTTAACAACCTTTCCATTCCTAAGAGTTATCACTGACTTGACTTGATCTATTTGTTGATTTTCTGAACTACCCTCATTTAGACTATATTGACCTTTGGGATTCGGTTGGGGTTGAGAAGGAAATTTTCCTTTCTCGTGAATGGTGAGTGTAGAAGTAAGTTTGGAAAGAGTGTCTTTTATGTCTATCATGGTTTGAGTGTTTTGTTTATTAATGGCCTCTTGCTTTTCTATGAATGCACTCAATGTTCCTTCATGGTTTTTCCTATATGGTGAGACATAAGGTGCATATCCTTGAGAATTTTGAGAATCCTGTTGTTCTTGAGGAGGTGATGGTTGCATAAATTGTGCTTGATTATTATTCCTCTAACTGAAGTTCGGATGATTTCTCCATCCTGGATTGTAAGAATTTGAAAAAGAAGAGGTGAATGGCTTTTTAAAATTGTTCATTGCATTTACTTACTCATGCACAACTTCTTTAAAAGTAGGAATATTAGGACATTCATTTGTCGAGTGTCCTAATTCATTACAAATGCCACAAATTTCTTTATTTTGCACAAATTTGACTTCTTTTACTTTCCCTAATTCCATGGATTCAATCTTTCTAGCCAAACTAGCATACCTTGCATTTAGATCTTTTTCTTGACTAAGATGGTATTTTCCTTTTCCTGCATTTGCAAGGTTATATCTAATTGAATTTTCAGAAGGATTAGTTCCATGCCAAGATTGAGAATTTTCAGCCAAATGGTTTAAATAATCTAAAGCATCTTCGGGTTCTTTATCAAGAAACTCGCCATTACACATCGTTTCCACAAATTGTTTAGTTTCAAGTGTTAAACCTTCATAAAAGAAGCTTATAGTCCGCCATTTTTCAAAACCATGATGTGGGCAAGAATTTAACAAATCTTTAAAACATTCCCAACTTTGAAAATACGCTTCATTTGAATTTTGGAAAAAAATTTGGATTTGTCTTTTCAAAGCATTGGTTTTATGTGTTGGAAATTTTTTTTTTAAAAACTCACTTTGCATTTCTTGCCATGTGCCAATTGATCTTGGTTTCAAAGCATTAAGCCAAGTTTTTGCTTTATCTTTAAAAAAAAAAGGAAATAATTTAAGCTTAACAATTTCTTCAGTGCAATTTTGATCATTGAAAGCAATACAGACTTCTTCAAATTCTTTTAGATGTAAATATGAACTTTCATTTTCTAAACCATGAAAATTGGGAAGTAAAGAAATCATACCCGGCTTAAATCTAAAATTATTAGCAGTAAGTGGAAAGATAAAACATGATGGACTAGAATTTCGAGGTGGTTGCAAATACGCACGCATAGTTCACAATGGTTGATTTCTTTGTTCATCATGTATACTTTCATTTTCAGCTCGTTGTGTTTGATTATCATGTTCAACATGTGCACCTTCAAATTCAGCCATTGTGCCAATTGTGATTCAAACAAATCAATATATAAAGTACTAGGATTAATTTTAACCAAACGACCAGAATTTAAATCACGATACCAGTTAAGCATAAATAAGTGACATAAAATAAAAATAATATACAAGTAGGCGATATACACTGGCCGTTAAATATTAAGTAGGCGGTATACACCGGCTGTTAAATATTAAGTAGGATATGGTATAAACCAGCCACCCAAAAATAAAAATACAGAAATTAAAATGCAGAAAATAAAGTGTAAAAAGTAAATTTAAATATGAAAACCGGAGAGTGGCGGAGAGCCCCACAGAGTCAAGCGAAAGAAAAGAGAAGAAGAAATATTATTTCTTTAAGTTAGATGGTAGAAAAATAAATGATGTAGAATTTAAAAGTTAGATGCGTAAAATAAATGACATAAATTAAAAGTTAGATTGCATAAAATAAATGATATAAATTAAAAGTTAGATTACGTAAAATAAATAAATAAAAAAAATGTTTACAAAGATGGGGTAATAAACCAACCACCAAATAAAAAAAATGCAAAAAGTAAATTACAGTAAAATAAAAGGGAGAGTTACCCCCACTGAGTTAGTATATATAAAAGGTTAAATTTTTTTATATTATTATTTTTTTAAATTTTTTTTACTATTCACATACTATTTACGTACTATTTATATTACTATTCACATACTATTTACGTACTATTTATATTACTATTCACATACTATTTACATACTATTTATATTACTATTCACATACTATTTATGTACTATTCATATTACTATTCACATAAAAAAAATTACTAGTTAGTGTGTTAGTAAATAGATAAATAAAAATGAAAAGAGTAGATGAAGAATATACCTGATAGTGAAGTTTACTTACAGAAAAGAGAATCTCAATATATTAGAACTTCAAATCAAGTCCCCGGCAACGGCGCCAAAAACTTGATGGGATATAATTATATTTAAAAGTTTCAAATCCAAGTGTAGGTTGTCTCAAGTAATAAATTCTCGGGAGTCCGAGGTCGATCCACAGGGAATTGATGAAGGAAAACTAATTAATTGAGGTAAAGAGAAGATGTGTCACAAGATTAAAGGTGATATAAGTTGTTCACAAATGAAAAGGATTTGCTTGGGTTAGGAGATTCACTCTTGGTAATAAATTAAAAATAAGATTATTTCGTTTTATAACTCAATTGAAATCATGCATAATGAAGATTCCAATCGGAAGGTTTAACATTCAAAGTTCAATCATGTAATCATATTATGGTTCTAATAATTATCTACTAATACTTGTAAATCGTCAAAAGTATCCAATGTGCCAATCCTATTGTCTACAATGGATCAAGATATTCATTATACAAGAAGAGTTTCTAAATTAATTAGAAACAACATACAACACATATTATATTTGCTTAATAATATATCATTTAAGTACAAGAAAGAAATTAATCTAACCTTAATTTATTACCAAGAGCTTCACCTTTTTACCCAGGCAAGATGAAGATTAGTTACACATGAGAAAGAAGACAAGAAAAAGAAAAAGGAAAAGGAAAAGGAGAACAACAGAACGGAAATTCTCTGCTTCCGAATGCTTGAACCCTTGAACGCTGAACACCTTCCTTCAGAATTCGATTGCCTATTTATAGGCAAATTTGCTACAGGAGCTACAGTGATGCTACAGTGACGCTACGTGATGCTACAGTTATGCTACAGTGCCGCTACGTGATGCTACAGTGCTACAGTGATGCTACAGTGACGATTGCTGACATCATCCATGACATCATCCATCAAGTATTTTTTTTTTTTTACAAATCTTCTATGCAATCACCTCTATTCTTCGATCCTTTGCATTTACCTAACAAAAATACATAGAAATACATAATTACAACACAATTTAAAATACTAAAACTATAACAAAACTCAAGAACAAACCCAATTAAAAAGATTAAAAAGAATGAAAAACACACACAATGAACCATAAAAATTAAAGTTTTGTAGGTTCATCGCTCGTCATCATCTTCATCATCATCTTCTATATCATGATTGCCTCTCGAGGGGCATAGAGTGGCAAGTCTCCAAGGTCATTTGGATCTTTGTTCAAATGCGAAGCCAGGTTACACATCATTCCTTCCAAGCCAATCACACAATGAATAACATGAGTCAATTTGTCATTGCATTCCCACACCTCGCGCTCAAACCTGGTTAGCTATTCTTTGGCCGATAGTCGCTGCCTTCTGCGTTGTACATAAGCTGGCGGAGGAGAATGTTGGAGTGGTACACCTTCCTCAGTGAAGTAAGCATCCATCATAGAAGTATCCACGGATGGGGCAGGTTTCTCTTCCATGTCATTCTCTAGTGGGATGCCCGCCTTATGGCAAAATTTTGTGATGATGGATGGATAGGCCAATTTTGCAACATCACTGTGAGCTAAATCATTGATGTGAGAAGAGATTATTTGACCCACATTAACTAGCAGGCCAGTGATGATGGTAAAGATAAGCAAAGCCCTATTAACTATTACTTCATGTGTGTGGGAGCACAGAAGGATGGTGGCTTGAACGAAGGTGCACCAAGCTTTGTGAATGGCTTTTAGATCACTCTTTTTAAGATGCTTAGGAGCATCATTAACATCACATTCCCAAATAGCTCCTTCCTTGCACAGTTCTCAGAGCACTTCCTCTTTGTCCCAGCCTCGGTTCACCAATCTGGCATATCCACAATTGCCAGCAATTTGTAAGGCGATATTTGTGCTAAGCAACTCATTTAGTTCATCCTTCCCAAACCAGATCTCGTGACCCCTCACATAGTTCTGAAATTGTTCAGCATATGTGATTGGATGTCCCTTTTTCTTCTTCTCATTGATATTTGTCGTTTTGAAGCTCTATCCCTCTTTGTCTTATGGTACCATTCTTGCCCACTATTTTCTAATATTGTTCTTCATGTTGTGGAGAGCAGAAATGATGTGCATCAAAGGCACTGCTCCGAGAACTAGATCCTGCCATTTCCTTTCGTTTCTTGTTTGGAGCTATGAGAAAGATAATTTCTTGCAAAGAAGAAAGGAAACAAGTGAAATTGTGTCTAAATCATTATAACAAGAAAGCAATTTCCTCAAGAGTCAAAGTAATGAAAAATAATGTAATCAAATTGTCAATGTGAGAAAACAAGATGGAAATACCTCACAAGGATAAAGATAACCGTTTAAACAACTTGCAAGATTACCATCTTTAATGGATAGTAAAGAGTACATGATATCACATTATGATAGACATGATACCACAATAAAGAATAAAGAGAATGATACCTATGCAAAACTTCAGTGTACTCTTCAATTCAAAAGTAACACAACTCAACCATATTTGTTTTTTTTTTCAATAGCACACTCATCCAAAATAATCCACTCAAGATTAATCTGCAATCACCCTAGCCCTAGTAACACCATACATCAAGAATATTCAAAAAGCAAGCATGGTGAGTGTGGTGAACATATGATCAAACACATGATGGGCATGGTCAACAATTCCAATGGCAAACCAATGGAACAACTTAAGCACCCAAACATATTGTTAGCAAGACAATCCATCAAATCACAAGACTCATTTACCCAAAACTAGTCAATACACATGCCACCAAATCACAAAGGCAACCATGAAAAATAAAAAATTCATAAACGCACAAAACCCCCAAATATTCACCAATCTCAAGAGCTCTACATCAATATTCAACAAATCCTAGGAGAAATTCTACCCTTTAGACAAATAGGAATAGAAAAATTACCAAGGTGAAGGAGGAATTTGGGATGGCTATGCACCAATCAAGGGATTCCAAATTTTTGTCCCAAATTCATGCCCTAGGTTGCGAATGGGTGTTTGAAGGAGGATTGCACACAAATCACTCAGCTTGAGGATGATTGTGAGGTGCAATTAGGGTGTAGAAGAGAGATTGTTATAGTTCTTAGATGGTGGTCTGGCAAAAATCTGGTGTGGTTAGTTTTTTGGACCCGTGATCCTGTTTTTGGGTGCTTAATGTAACACCCCAAATTTCTGTATCTCTTAAACAGTAATTTTGACAGTTAACAGAATTTTACTGTTTAGTAATTTCTGTGCACTGTAAAATTATTTTGTTTATTCCGTCAGCTTATTTGATCGTTTTGAGTGATTTACTCCGTGTTGGGAAAACTTTACGTAATTTAATTTTTACCGTTAGGTAATTATTTTACGTAATCTGATTTGATATTTGTGCATTTTATAATTTTTATGATTTTATGGATGATTTTGAAATTTTTCCTGTCTGTGGGCCCCGCAAGGGGTATGTGGGCCCAGGTGGCCATACGTGGGCCTGGTGGGTCCCACAAAGTGAAAAATTTTCTACGCATAGAAAAATTTGATCTTGTTTTAGACGGAGACAGGGATCTTACTAAACCCGAATCCAGGAAACAGTTTTAAAAATTTTATTATCTTGTGTTTTGATCGTATTTAATTATCTGATGATAAAAATACAAGAAAAATATTATTTGTAGGATACCTTGTGATCAACAAAGAGAGCTTGACTTGATTTATACCCTTGGATGAGAATACTTAGTTTGAATATTAACCATTGATTTAATCAAAGGTTAAGAAATAAACTTAATAAAGAAGCTTGGATAATAACCATTGATTTAATCAATGGTGTGAGAAAAGCTTAGTTAGGAAGGCTTTGATATCAACCATAGATGTAATCAAAGGTGTAGAACTGGTCTTGAAAAAATGACAAAGACCATTTATAACCATTGGATTTAGATTAAATCAAGGGTGGAGATTTAATCTTAAAAAGTAACAAAGACCATTTATGACCATTGGATGAAATTAATCAATTGGAGATTTGGTCTTCTAAAAAGCAAAGACTAATTAGGACCCTTGGATTTAAAGTTTGAAGGAGCAATCTTGACCCTTAATTTTGGAGACACATCTAAGTAAATTTAGAATTTAAAGGAGAAAAATCCAATGGCTTTAGATTTAGTCTTCTAAAATTAAAAATCTACCTAAATCCTAACCATTGAATTAATCAATGGCTAGAAATGCTTCAAATGGTGGCAGGCAAATAATGAAGACAACTTTATTGAATGCATTATGAAGAGAAAGTGATGGTTTTGGAGTGTTTAGAAGACAAAAAACAAGCTTTATGTCATTTTTGCATATGTCTTGGTCAAGTTAGACATCATAATGGCTTACTTTTGATTTTTTTGCACTCAAGAAGAATGCAAGAAGGGGGACTACGAATTTGGTGCTGCATGAAGGAGTTTGGAAGACCATAATTGCATGCTTTAGTCATTATTGTCTTCCTTGGTCTTCATTGATTCATTTTCAAGAAGGAAACTTAGAAAATTTTCTCTCCATCTCCTTTCTTCTCTAGATTTTGGCCAAGCCCTCCAAGAGCACCTTTCATCACTCAAAAATTTCATCCAACTTGATTTTCTAAACCTAAACACCATTCTAAGAACATCTCTAGTTATGAGTTTTTCCAAAATCATTCATCTTGAGCTTGAATCCAAGCTTCAAGTTTCTATCAAAAATCAAAAATTTCATCTTTGTGCTTCAAGAGAAACCATTCGGTTATCTACCCTAAAATCACCATCCAATCTCTTTTAATTTCATCCAACCATAGATCTTGAATCTACATGATGTTCTAAGCAACTTTCATGTTGAAGATTTTCTCTAAATCATTCATCTTCATGGACTTTCTTCAAGATCAAAGTTATTGGGTTTTTTGAGGTGAAGTATAAGGAAACTTCATTTTCTTCTCTCTTTTTCATGATCTAAGCCATGTTTGATCCATGGTTCCTCTTAATCAAACTTGATATGTTAATTAACTTGTGTTTTGTTTTGTATTTGAGAAGCACTTGGTGGTGAAGGACTTGGAAAAAGAAACAAATCAAGAAGTTTTTAAGGATCTTCAAGAGGTAAGAGGGAGATCCATCTCACCAACCAAGCATGGTGGTGAGAGATGGTATTTTATTTGATGGATGTGGAATCCATGTGAGGATTCATATCCATGGTCATGTAATTAATTTGTGGGTGTTTATGAGCTTTGATTAATTTTCTATGCTTGATATGCTTTGCATGATTTTATAGCTTTGATGATATGCTTGATATGCTATACATGCTTTTATGGTTTTGATGGTATGCTTATATTATTTATGATGAAATATATATGTATATGCCATGACTTGATGGTGGAAAGGAAATTGATTTTTGGCTCCAATAGCCAAGGAAGAGCTACGGTTTTGATGCCCTTGATTAGGGTTCATGTTGAAAATTTTCAAGAACAAAAGAATTGATTTTTGAGTACTTAGAACATGGTGGATTTCGAACAAGACACCTCAACATAGGTGTTTATAACTTAAGATTTTCATGAATGATGAAAACGGATGATTTGAAGAATTTGGAAAATAACAAAGGGTTTGTTTTTCAAGAGAACAAGAACACGGTTTTTAGAAGGATTTTTATTAATTTATTTTGTGTAAAAAGTTTCTAAGTGTTTAACTAAACATGAGATTTAAATGAAAATAGCAATGATGATTTTAAGGATTTGCAAAGAAAGTGAAAAAAGGATTTGTAAAGAAAGTGAAAATGGATTTGCAAAGAAAGTGAAAAATTGAAAATGAACAAATGATTTGATTTTCAAAGACTATGAGTCTTACGTTTTTGTAAAGGATTTTTAATGGTTTTGTTTGTGTAAAATCATATCAATTTAAAAGGAAAAATATTTGATGGTTTCAATAGTCATGTCCACGTTTTTTTTAGGCTTGTAATGCCTTGATTTTTTTATGAACAAAGTGAATTTCCAAGTGGAAACGTAACTGGATTTAATACAAGGATTTTGGAAAGGAATCAAGCATTTATCACTTGAGAAAAATCAAGTTTTTGTAAACGAAAATGTTTTCGAACTTCAATTTATTTTGAAGAAGGTTGAGTTTGGAAATGATTTGGGAAAATGAAGAATATAATGGTATTTTGAAAATTTACTAACGTATAACTTATTTTCAAGTTTTGAAATATGTTAAAAAATGTTAAGTTTTGAAACGTTGATTTATATCAATGGAAAAGTGATTTTTGTGGATTATATTTTTGGAAAAAGATTTTCTTGAGTAAGAAAATGTGAAAAAATGAAATACAAAGTTATAATATTTTGAGAAAAGTTGAAAGGAATTTTTGATGGTTAAGAAATATTTTCAGAATGAAATTGTGGTGAAAAATTATTTACGTATCTTAAAAGCGTGATTTTTAAGCTACGCATTTTGAACAATGTGTTAAAAATGATATTGATTTATTTAAGTCCAAAATAATGTTTGGAATATTGAGGAATATTTTATGTGATTGAAAAATGTTGAAAAATATTTTACGTATCTTAAAAACAATTTGAAATACAAGAAAATATTTTTACGCGATTGAAAAATGTTTAAATATTTCTACACGATTTGAAAAGCATTTAAATATTTTACGCGACTGAAATATTGTCGAAAAATCACTATGTGATTTGAATAGTGATAGAATATTTTTACGTGATTGTGAAAATGATAGAACATTGTTATGAGATTTGGAAAGTATTTTAAATATTTTGAGAATGATGAAAAATGATTTACGTAATGTAAAAGAATGATTTTTAAGTTACGCGATTTTGAAACAGTGGAAAAATACTATGCGATTTGAGAAACGTATGTTTTTACGCGATTGAGAAAAACGCTAAAAATTAGTACGTGGTTTAAAAGTGCAACAGAAGAGTTACAACATTTTGAAAACGTAACAGAAATGTTACAAAATTTTGTAAACGTAACAATAGTGTTACGGTATTGTAAAAATGTAATAAAAACATTTTGGAATTTTAAAAACGTAACAAAAGTGTTACAGTATTGTGAAAATATAAAAGAAGTGTTATGATATTGTGAAAACATAATAGAAACGTTTTTGGATTGTGAAAACGTAACAGAAATGTTACGCGATTGTGAAAATACGGTAAAAGTGTTTTACAACTATGAAAACGTGATAACATGATTTTTTTGTTGAAAGTACAAGATGATTATCGTTGAACCAGGTGTCCATACATCTGTTGTGAGAAAATGACATATTTGTCTATGATTGGATTTGGTGCATTATACATGCATTGGAATAGTCCGAAGAGGATCTGGATATGGTGATTGCTAGGAGAAACACACCTCTTGAGTGGGTGCGATATGATATGCATAGTGTAGGTCACTTGTTGACCTTGGGGGCATCGGGGTGCGGGTTGCCTACATGGGTGGTTGGTCGCGCTTCTTCCGTAGGTTAGACCGATGCAACACACCGATGATCCGGACCGAGACACTATTCTTAATCAAGATCGATAAAGACCTGTCGTGTATATGCTAGATGTGCAAAATCAAAATGAGGATTATAGCACGTGGTCCGAGGCATGTGGTACCGCAGATCTTTTCGATCATTTCTCCGACCTGAGTTTTAGCTCCATGGAGTAGGAAATCGAGTCTTGTGTACATGCATAATCTGAACATTTATATCTGTGTGATATATTAATTGAGGAATATTGGCTATGACAATTGTTTTGAATACTTGGATGATGATGATGATAATTAGGACATTATCGTAATTGTTGTTTATAATAATTGAATTGATAAATGATTTGATGATGATAGTTGATTAATATTGAATATATTATTGGAAGTTTGATATGATATCCCTGTAAAATATTGCTGCTTGTGTTATCTCTGTGCTGCCATGTTGGTATTGGTGTAGGTGATCTCACCTCTTTGTTATGTTGTCTTGCTGTGTCTGTATTGTTAAAATTAAACAGTAGAAAGAATGAGTTGTCTTAGACATAACGGGCGATGGACACTCAGAGATTGATGAAAACATTGAAGAGTGACTGTCTCAAGTTCGAAGGTGTTCTGAGTAGACAAGGAGTAGAGTTCTGATGCAACAAGCTGGATACAAGATAAGGAATGAGTATGTTAAGTTTTATCGTTAGTGTTATACCGTGCTATTTAGTAGGACCCGTCATAGGGTTTGCTACTGTTAAAAAAAAAAGAGTCTGTTAATTTTATATTTCTCTTTAAATTGTGAAATATTAATTGGTGTCAATATTGTATATGAATCAGTTTAAATATATTTTCAGTAATACTTATGAATTACAGTAAGTTTATATTTCAGCAAGAAAGAAATTTTTTTTAAAACCCACGTTTTTAACTCAAACCTTGTGTGAATTTCTTTTCAGATTATGAGTTGGGAGTCAGACATGTGATACCCTAGGGAGGGTGTTACACTTAATCACTCAAAAAAATTGAGTGCTTGAGCTTTCACAATTTTAGGAGCCAACGATTAAGCTGTCATTTCTCACCGCTTAATCGCTCAGCCCCTAAGAGAAATTGCTCCTCTGCCAGCCAGCGATTGAGAACTACAACACAAAATTTGAAGGGTCCTCACACATACCAAGAATAAAATAGCAAAAAGACAACCAAAATAACAAAAACAAAAAAAACTAAATTAAGTGAAGGAAAATGCGTGACTGTAAAATAAAATAAAACAATAGGAGTAAGAAATTTTGGGTTGCCTCCCAAAAAGCGCATGTTTAATGTCCCGAGCCTGACGGTGTGCTTCTCAAGTAGAAATCAGATCGATGGACTCCCTTCTTCGCTCAACATCTCCCCCAAAGTAGAATTTGAGTCTTTGCCCATTCACCTTGAAGCTTCTATTCGAGTTCGAATCCTTCACTTCCACTGCACAATTAGGAAACACTTGCTTGATCTCAAAAAGGCTAGACCACCTATACTTGAGCTTTTCAGGAAATAACTTCAATCATGAATTAAATAAGAGCACTAATTGTCCTTCTTGGAACTCTTTCCGCACAATTCTCTTGTCATGCCATCTCTTAGTGTTTTCCTTGTAGATCTTAGTATTCTTATAGGCAAAATTTTGAAATTCTTCAAGTTCATAAAGCTGCAAGATTCTTAACTCATCCGCTTTGGCCAAATCGAAATTCAAATACTTTGTTGCCCATAATGCTTTATGTTCCAACTCAAGGGGCAAATGGTAAGCTTTGCCATAGACTAATTGGAATGGAGATATGCCAATCAGAGTCTTGAAGCCTGTCCTATATGCCCAAAGAGCATCATCAAGCTTCATTGCCTAGTCTTTTCTAGATGAATTGACCATTTTCTCCAAAATTTGTTTCAACTGGCGGTTAGACACCTCAACTTGACCACTTCACTACAGGTGATAGGGAGTGGCTATTCTATGATGGACAACATATTTTCTCAACAACGTCTCTAACTTCCTATTGCAGAAATGGGTTCCCTCATCACTAATCAATGTTCTAGGCATCCCAAACCTTGAAAATATATTCTTCTTCAAGAAATTGATCACCACTTTTGCATCATTGGTTGAGGTTGCAACAGCTTCTATGATTGGCATTGGCTAAAACCATTAAGCAATGGTTTTGATGATAACAAACAAGGACAAGAAACGGAAGTACAATGATCAAGTCCAAGGTTCTTCAAGATTAGCTTATAGGACTTCGATATTGTGTAAAGGTAAAAGGGAATCACACTAAGCTCAAATATGTTTTCAAATCTTTACAAATGGTTTTCACATGCTAAAATGTTCAACAAACAAGTTTTGAAAAGCTAGTTATGGTGGTTGTTTAAATCTATGAAAAATAGTCAAGTTTGTGTTTTATAAAGCTGACCTTTGGTCACTCTTTTGATCATAACTTCCAAACTATTTTGAGTTTTGTTCTTAAATTTATTTCATATGAAAATAGACTCAAATACCTTTCCAATGACTGGTCATTTGTTTAAAACGGATGAGAAACAAAGAAGTTACGACCATTTAAAGTTAGCTTTCAAAACTAGAGTGCTCTAACCGATTAGGCAATTCACCTAACGGATTATTGCACAAGTCAGGAGCGTTTTTCATGTTCTAAAAGCTCCTAACCGATTAGGCAATTCACCTAACTGGTTATTGTGAATGTTAGGAGTATTTTTCATGTTTCTAAAGCTCTTAACCGATTAGGAAATTCACCTAATCGGTTAGTGTAAAAGAAAGGAGCGTTTTTATGTTTTTATAAAAGCTCCTAACCGATTAGAAACTCCACCTAACCGGTTATTCTAAATTTCAGGAGCCAAAAATCAAAGCTCCTAACCGATTAGGACAATTTCCTAACCGGTTATCTGGGCAACTAGAAAACATGCTCCAACGGCTCTATTGAGCATTAAATGCCCCCATCCACTTCCAAACGGCTCTAAATTTGTTTTGGCTATAAATACAAGTTGTTGGGCATCAAAGAAATGTTGGAGAACAATCTGAAAAACATTCTTGAGCATTAAATTCGTATTTCATCATCTCTTTCTCCAGAACTCTGTTTTGAGCTTCAAAGTGTGATTTCTTGATACCCATAGTGTTTCAATTTGTATTATCCACTCTTTGAGAGAGTTTCTATCATTCAAACACTTTGTTTATCTTGTAAAGAGGATGAGGTATCCCTCTAGTGAAAAAGGGTGAGGTATCCCTTATTTGTAAAGAAGGTGAGGTATCCTTCTAGAGTTGAAAAGGGTGAGGTATCCCTTGTTGTAAAGAAAGTGTGGTATCCTTCAAAGGTTGTAAAGGGGGTGAGGTATCCCTCTAGTGAAAAGGGTGAGGTATCCCTGTTTTGAGGCTCAAGCACAAAGGGTGAGGTATCTCAAGATGTAGTGAGTGCTCTATTATGTAAAGGTTTTCAAGCACCCGTTCAAGCTTAAAGTTTAGTGGAAAATCTCGAGTGGTTTGCTTGAGGACTGGACGTAGGTCACAAGGGGTGGCTGAACTAAGATAAATCATTGTGTTTGTTTTTCTCTAACTCTATCTTTTTACATTTGTGCCTTAATTATATATGCTTGAGTTTAATTTGATTATATAACTTATTTGCTTGACATATCTTATAGCCCAAGTAGTAGTTGAGAAATCTCTATTAGTTGTACCTTTGTCAAGCTTATTTCACTGCAAGTGTTGATTGAAAGTATCAAAATGAATAATTTCTCAAAATTATTTTGAAAATTTATAATCACCTAATTCACCTCCCTTCTTAGGTGATGGTTGCCATGACTAACAGCGTCCACCCATTTTGATACATAATCGACAACCACCAAGCTGTAAACCTTAGAAAATGAAGAGGGAAAAGGGCCCATGAAGTCGATACCCCAAACGTCAAATACTTCAACTTCTAAAATAGGATTTTGGGGCATCTCATTCCTTTTTGATATGTTTCCAGTCTGTTGGCATCTATCACATCTCTTGACATAAACAAATGCATCCTTAAAGAATGATGGCCAAAATAACCCAGATTGTGGGACCTTAGCTGCTGTCTTATCTCCACTGAAATGTCCACCATACCTGAAATTATGACAATGCCACAAAATTTGTTCTTGCTCTTCCTCGGGCACACATCTTCTCAATAAACCATCAACACCTCTCTTGTACAAAAATGGTTCGTCCTACACATAAAACTTGGCTTCATGAAAGAACCTTTTCCGTTGTTGTGAGTTGAAGTCCACGGGAACCACCTTGCCAACCTTGTAGTTGGCTATATTGGCGTACCATGGCAAACTCACCATGGCCAACAACTGCTCATCACAGAACTGGTCATTGATTGGCTTTTTTTCTTCACTTTCTTCTGCACTTTCTAACCGAGACAAGTGATCCGCTACAGGATTCTCGGTCCCTTTTCTATCCTTTATCTCCAAATAAAATTCTTGGAGCAGTAAGATCCACCGGATAAGCCTTGGTTTCGAGTCTTGCTTGGCGAACAAATACCGGATAACTGCATGATCCATGTACACGATCACCTTGGTACCTACCAAGTAAGAACAAAACTTGTCAAATGCATAAACAACAGCCAACAATTCTTGTTTAGTAGTTGCATAATTAAGTTGAGCAACATTCAAAACATGTCTCATATAGTAAATAACATGCAACAACTTATTTTTATTTTAGCCTAAAAATGTACCTACAGCAGTGTCACTAGCATCGCACATAATTTCAAATGTGTGGGTAATGACTTTAGTTTAATTGTCAGTGCTTCATTCTTTTTCTAGTTGGCTTCCTCTTTCCCTCTCACTAATTCCTCCCATTCCGGTTGTGCATTTTTAGGATAGGGAGATGAAGCTTCCAACAAGCCAAGCACTTCTCTAACCAATGAGTCATCATCTTATTCAACTTTTACCTTTGAATCAACAAGGACTTTTTCAAGAGGTAAAGAAGGGTTGTTTTCCCTATATGACTTGGAGACAAGAGATTCAAGTACATCGATGCTAAAACATCCTTCTCTATCTCCTGGATGCTTCATATCCTCAAACACATTAAAAGTGATAGCTTCATCTTGGACCTTCAAAGTCAAAGTTCCATCCGCTACATCAATAAGAGCTCTCCCAGTTACAAGGAATGGCCGACCCAATATCAATGGAATGTCTCTATCCCCATCCATGTCTAGAACAACAAAATCCACCAAGAAGATGAATTTGTCCACTTTCACCAAGACATCTTCAATTACCCCATATGAATGGTTCACCGACCTATCCGCAAATTGGAGAGTTGCCATGGTAGGCTTTATTTGTTCAATCCCCAACTGCTTGAAAATGGACAACGACATGAGACTTATACTTGCTTTAAGATCGCATAGGGCTTTACCAAATGTTTTATCACCAATAGTGCAAGGAATTGAAAAACTCCCGGGATCTTTAAGCTTCGAAGGGAGTTTCTTTTGTAAAATTGCAATGCACTCCTCCATGAGCATAATAGTTTCCTCATTCCCAATCCTTCTCTTCTTAGGCAACAACTCTTTCATAAATTTCACATAGGAAGACGTTTGTTCTAGAGCTTCAGCAAACAAATATTGATTTGCAGCTTGTTAAACACCTCTAGAAACTTTCCAAACTATTTTTGTCTTGCTTGTTCTTGAGTCATTGAGAGAATGACAACATGATGGCTGGCTGTGGCATCTTCACTTCTTGTCCCTTTTGTGACTCCTTTTCATTCGAGTCATTGGATAAATCACCTTGAGATACTTCAACTTCCTCATGAGCCACTTCTTCACTAAGTTTCTCAACTTTACCTTCACTGTTTTTCTCCTTCCTTGGTTAAGGTTCAATTACTTTCCCACTCCTAGTTGTTATGGCTTTCACATGCTCATTTCCTCAAGGATTTGGGACTATGTTACTTGGCAATGAACCTGGAGGTCTCTCTGAAAGTTGTTTTGCAAGATGACCCACTTGAGTTTCTAGATTACGGATTGAAGAATCTTGATTTCCAAACTCCGCTCTTGTCTCCTCCATAAAATTAGTAGTTTTTTGAACAAAGGACGAGGCTTGTGTAGCTAATTTCTCTAAGGCTAACTCCCAAGGAGCCTTCTTTTTATTAGATTGAGGTTGAGAAGATGAACAACCTTGATATCATGAATTTTGAGGATGTCCTTGATATCTCATCTGCTGTCTTAGTTGAACTTGATTGTCTTGATTACTCCATGAAAAATTTGGGTGGCTCCTCCACCCCGGGTTGTAAGTGTTGGAGTAGAGGTTATTCTGTTGCCTTGGAGGATTGTTCATAAAGTTAACTTGCTCTTGAGCTGGAGGTCCAAACATATTTCTTAGACAATCCACACTCCTATGTTCACCTCTACAGAAATCACAAACCAAATAAGTATTACTCACCGCATTTACACTAAGAGTGTCAACCTTTTTCATGAGATTCTCAAGTTGTTAAGTCAAAATCTTGTTCTGAGCTAACAGTGCATTCATTGAATCAATCTCCAAGTACCATTTCTTTACCACAGCTCTTTCCCCATTTCTTTGGTAGTCATTATTGGCTATCATTTCAAACAAATCCCAAGCTTCCTCTAAAGTTTTATAATTCAAAGCCCTACCTGCTGCAGCATCAACCATGGCTCTGGTCTGGGGTAACATGCCATTATAAAAACTCTGCACCTGGATCCAGAAGTCAAAATAGTGATGTGAACACTTTCTAGTATTTTGTTATATCTATCCCAGGGCTCAATGAGAGATTCCCCATCATGATGTCTGAACGAAGTAATCTCGCTTCTCAATTTCACAGCCTTAGAAGGAGGAAAATACCTTGTTAGAAATTTTTGGACCAAGATAGCTCAAGTGGTAATGCTTCCCCTTGCCAATGAGTCCAACCAGTTCTTAGCTTTGTCCCTCAAGGAGAAAGGGAACAACCTTAAATGAATAGCATCCTCACTCACCCCGTTCAGCTTCACAGTATCACAAAACTGCAAGAACCCCGCTATATGTGCATGTGGGTCCTCATTGTCATATCCTCCAAACTGATTGTTCTGAACCAAATGAAGTAGAGCTGGCTTCAATTCAAAATTATTTGCTTAAACTAGAGGTCTTGTTATGCTTGCTCCGCACCCATCCATGTTAGGAATTGAGTAATCCATAAGAGTCCTAACGGGTGGATGTGGTGGTGGAGGATCCATATTTTCTCCATCCATGTTGTGGGTTTGATTTTCTCCATTATCTGCCATGTCTTCAACAATAATATGAGTGTCATGTTACCAAGTGGCCTCAATACTCAAGAGGGGGGGTGAATTGAGTAAGTAGAACAAGTTCGCAAATCTTTCGCAAATCGTTTGATAAACAATTTTCGTTGAAGCTATTGAACGATTAGAGATAAATGGATGAATGAGATTAACACTTTTACTTATAAATGTGATAGCCAAAGGAGATAATATCTAATCAATTCAATAAAACAGTAAACCAAATAAAGAGAAGGGTTTAGAGAGAACAAACACAATCGTTTATCCTGGTTCGATCACCAATCCACTTGTGATCTACGTCCAGTCCCCAAGCAACAACTTGAGATTTTTCACTATATCTTCAAGCTTCAATGGGTGCTTGATGTAACACCCTAATACAGATATCCAGATATATCCTAGATAGACAGAGATATATAAAGATAGCCAGTACTAGAGACGTCACTTCTATACTACATACAACATATATCTATAATCACAACTGAGTAATTATAGAAAGCCTTGAGAGATTGCGGAAAAACTTAAACTCATACATATACATATACAACTTAGCCACCTGAGGGCTTATTGTAATACATATAAAATAAAACTTACAGAACAAACATAAACTTATTACATAAGTTCTGTCTACTTAAAGCAATAAAAACTATTCTAGTCTTCATGCTTTATCTTCTCATCCTTGGCAAGGTTTGCATCTCTGTACGGAGCCTTTGCACTCGTACACGACCGCATCGGTACTGCATCCGAACTCTGCATCCGAACTCGCATCCGGATTTACATGGAATAGCAATGGGGTGAGAATTAACATTCTCAGTAAAAGCAATTCCAATACCAGTTCTCTATAACATTGTATATAACAAAATATATAACAAATGCTATAATTCTAACTTAGGAGCTTTGTCCTCTTTTCTCATAACTTAGGAGTTTCCTCCTCTATTCTCATAACTTAGGAGTTTCCTCCTCTATTCTCATAACTTATACACTTTCTAATAGTGTGATAACAATTAAGAGTCAACACTTTGTTAATATATACGAGCGCAAATACATACATCCGTACATACCAATGATGACGGACAATGCCCATACAATCGTCCGTAAATGCAATGCTAATGATATGTAATGAATATGCCTAAGGAATCCTAAGTGCATGTGAATGAAATGCAAATGCAGAGTTTTGATTTGGAGCGAAGGAATTTGCTAGGAACTAGTCAGTATATCATCTAGTGGTAAATAGAGGAAACCTCATCCTCATCTTACACGTATCCTGGCTCATTGAGAAATTCGGGTTTCATCCTTGCTCAAAGAGCGTCTCTGGATTTCCCACTTATCTCCTTAGGCCTTGGCACATCGAGACATCAGGGTTATGTCCTTCTCAAAAGTCCTTCGGACACCCATCTATCTCCTTTTTGCCTTCATGATTAACATCAAAGGATACTCACTAGATCGATCCTACTTGACTAATTCATAGACTTTCGTACATACTTATATACTTAGTTCCTCTCAGAGCTAAGCATATTCTAGTCTTCTTATGTTTACCCCTTGTGATGAGGAGAATCTGTAACCTCATACTATATGTAACCTTAGCACTTGGTTAGGAATACTTGTTCCCTTAGGAACTTCTCTGATCCCTTACCTCCCGGCTGAATGACCTCACGTCATATAACGTTACATTCTCATGTAAACATTACTAAACTATGTCTCTTACTTGTACCTAAACTTCACCTCATCACTCCTTTCTCTTAAGTGATCTCTAATGCAACCTTACGTTGCTGAGGTGTTAGGTACTTACCTTTGGCGAACCACTAATCTTGGTTGCCCTAAGGTCCTTTCTCTTCATCTTCACACTAGCTTAACTCTCTAGTGTGTGAAGAGCTCAAGTGTTATGTTTATCTCTTACATAAACACCATCTTACTCTTTCTATAGACTCAACTCATCCTAGTGAAAGAGTCTATCTTAACTAATGCCTCATCTAACCTTGCTTAAGGAACCGAGAGCATTTCTATAAAACTTTGCATAATTAACTCCACTTTGTCTAAAGAGAGTAGTTCATGCATCTAACTTTCCTTTTCTATCACACTTCGGTAGTAGCGTATACTACACTTGTGTGCTAACATACTTATTTTAAACTCAACTTCCATGCTTTACTTGCATCTAAGGAAGTATCTTCTCTTTATCTTGTACTTCTAACTCATCTTAACTTATACTTGAGTTGTTGTACATTTCTGTTCTACTTTCTACTATCTTTATCTTGTACTTCTAACTCATCTTAGCTTATACTTGAGTTGTTGTACATTTTGTTCTACTTTCGCTTATGACATCTTCTTAGTCATAATTCCTCTTCTTGTGTATTTAACAATGTACTAAGTCTCACTTAACTTGAGACTAAGTACCTAAACGTTCCTCCGTGGAACTAATACACAATCTTGTCTCCACTCATGTAATCTAACTCAAGAGTGGTTCTTACTTGCAACTCTTTGTTGCCTAAGCTTCTAGGTACCTTCCTAAGGTAATCCACTATTCTTGGATTTCCTAAGGTTCATACCTTTCTCATCATTCTCTACTAGAGTGAATACTATTATTCATCTCTATTGCACTATCTCATCACATCTTAAATGATATCAGTTGCAACATTAAGTTGCCTAAAGTGCAATATCATTACTTAAAGCAAACCTTTCCTTTAGGATGCTTAAAAGTCTATGCTTTCTCATACTTGATGGATAGATATTTTCCACTTGAAAATATCCCATCTTGTGCCTTAACACACTTAGGAAACATGTCTTAATGATTCCCTTAACTATGGCACCTCAAAGCATCCAAAAACATCATTTTGGAGCTTCAGGATCTCATGCCAAGCACAACATTTGCACGCCGCGGCGCCCTTCTCTCGAGGGCTACCGCTGGGCTAATTTTTAACCTCACGCCGCGGCATGCTTCCTCCACGCCGCGGCATTCCCGGCAAAACTCTCGCGCCGCGGCGTGACTATCTCCACGCCGCGGCGCCATCGCCAGAACCCGGTTCTGCAGAATTCTGCACTAACGCGGGTTTGCCGCTCTATTGATCATTTCTGCTGATTCCAAGCCATCTCAATCCAAATTCTAAGTAATTCTAAGTCCCTAATCAATTCTTTAACATTTAGGAACATCAATTACTCTCTTAAATCTCTTAATTTGGATTATGGCTAGAATTCTTCATTCTTTAACTTAAGGCTCACTTTGTGATTCAAGGGTCTTCTTTCTTAAGTTGATGTTATAGACAAGTCATAAATGACCCAAGGAACACTTCTATGCAAGCCAAACTCTTCTAACATCTCTAAAACTCAAATTAGCATATTATGTATCTATATGCATACATAGAGAATAGAGATGAATAAAAGCTCTAAACCCCTACCTCTTGAAGATTGAAGCCTTGAATCTTGAAGCTTGATCTTCCTCTTCCCTTCTTCTTCCCTTCTCTCCTCTCCCCTTTCTCTCTTTTCTTCTCTGGTTTTCGGTTTCTCTTCTTCTCGCCGAGGAGAACCAAATATAAAGGGGAAGGGACGTGCGAGGAATTACGGAAAAGATTAATACCGAAACTTCTATCTCTATGGATACCCGAATCATGCTAATTCGAGTTTCTCTGCTTCCAACAACCTTAGAATAAATCATAAGATTCATCTAAGTTGTTGTTTCTCTTTCTCATCATTTTCTATATCTCGCTAGGGATCAATCGGCATTAAAAGCACAACCCGTATGCCTAAAAATACCAAACTGACTCTGATTCTCTTGAAACTTTTACCACATCTTACTTGGCTTATTTGTGACCTAGAAATAAACTCTCTATGTTTATTTCTCTTAACTTAGCAACTTATGCTATTATCTGAGTCATTTTAAGCCATTTTACAACTTTTATGTTGCAACTAAGTGCCTAAATGAACTCAGATTGTCACAAAACTTGACTGACATGCTAAACAAGTTAAATGCTACCTTTCGTAACTATTTACCAGTCTAACATGTACTTAAGGGTATTACATTTCTCCCCTCTTTTTTAAAATTTTGTCCCCAAAATTGTTCACCTCACGTAAACAATTCTGGCTAAACAAAACTCTACATGGAACTTCTGCTTCTATGCAGTCCTTCTTTAGTACCAGCTTCTCCCAACCACTTTCTCTTGACTAGATCTGCTTATCTCAAAGCTCTTGATCTCTATGCTTATGGATGGTAAGCTGTACTAAAACATAACTTAGCTTTGAACTTCTTCTTATAAGGCGTTCAAAACCAGGTGTGAATCTAGTATCTCTCTCAGACACTATATTCACTGAAACTCTATGAATCCTAACTATTTCCTTCAAAAGTAGTTGGACTACCTTATCTAGAAAATAGCTATCTGTTCTTAGCAAAAGATTGGCAGATTACTTAATCTTACCACCTTTATCTGCCGCTCAACATATTCTCTTATGTTCTTTAACATACTATGCTACTATACATCTTCCTTAACTCTTGGAAAACCTTAGTAGCCTCTTGATAGATGGTACACTTTCTCTGGTGAGCTTCCTCTGGAATCCTTTTCTTGATTTTTGACCCTCTTGGAAGACAAAGTTATCTCTAAACTTCGTCATTCCCTCTTAGTCATAACAAAATCCTTAAGGGTTCCCTTGAAAATCTGCTCACACTTGTCCCTTAGAGCTTCATTCTCCTTCCGAGCTTCAAAGAAATCCGAGCCTTTAGGCCTCTTACTATGTCCACCTTGCTCACCGAGAGACTATCCGGAATCATAGTCACCGCTAGACTCAAATTCTCGAAAACTCTCAAGAATTCACTCTCTCTTGGACTATCATCTAGGATAACCACTACACCGGCATTACCCGAATGATATCTCAACTCAAGGTTATGAACCTTGAAAACTCTTTCCATCTATTCTCGCTTCATGTCCAACTTCTCTCGATCCACAAGCATCTTAAGCTATCATGATCGTTGAACATCTCTAACTAGACTCCTTATG
The DNA here is from genome assembly GCA_029884605.1 of Ormosia emarginata. Taxonomy (NCBI): domain Eukaryota; kingdom Viridiplantae; phylum Streptophyta; class Magnoliopsida; order Fabales; family Fabaceae; genus Ormosia; species Ormosia emarginata. The sequence goes on from JAQQTP010000040.1 coordinate 7,359,574, forward strand.
AGTTATGTCTCCAAAACTATAAGGTATCACTACTATGGCTAATTCCAAATCATACCTAGGGTAGTCCTTCTCTTGCAGACTGAACTGCCTTGATGCGTAGGCATCTACCTACCTCTATTGCATCTAACATACCCTAGTCCCATCTTCGAAGTATAACTGTCTACTTCAAAGTTCTCTCGGGAATTTGGAATTACCAAAACTAACGTAGTAATCAACCTTCTCTTCTACTCTTGGAAAACAAACTCACTATCTAGAGTCCATTATTGGGTACTACCTCTCTTAACTGGCCTAAACCAGGTAGCACTAACTTAGAAAATCTACTGATAGATTCTCTGCTCTTGGATACAATGGTTACTCTACCCATTGTACCACTGCTTAAACTCTGCTGGGGTTCTCTGCAATTTCTGTCTTAAGAAATTACATAACTCTTAAACTGTACCACTTGTAATCCAAAACTGACTTTCGGTTTTCTTGGTACTTAACCCCTTTCTTTTCAAAAGTTTCCAAAACTACCTTTGACATACTCTTCATGTCTTTTCGTAATTCTGGAAAACTCTCGAAGATCTGCTTTACTTTACTATACTTCTATGATAACCAAGTCTTAGATCATCTCCTGAGAAAATTCAAAGATTCTCTCAACTGATCTTACCTGATCATCCTTCTCTCTCGAACAACCATACCATACCAACAAGGTAAGCAACTAGATTCACAAAGTAAATTAACATGATCTACAAAGTAAATCTATTCTCTTCTTATACACACCTTAAAAGATTTCTCTTTACATGTGTTCTCATCTCATACCAAGTTGGAAGATTTCGTCGCTTTCTTTGTCCAAGAACCATCCCTCTTACGATGTCCTGGTTACATACTTATGTAGCTCATGGATTACCCATCAAAATGGTCTACATCCATGTATCTTACCACATCTAGCACATCTTTGTGACTTGAAGCTTGATTTACCTTTTTCCTTAGAGTTGCTCCTCTACAAGCACTCTACTTATACTTATCATCTTTTCAAGCTTCCACTGTGCAACTCTATAACAAATTGAGATCAAAAGGTACCCTTACTGCTCTCAACATCTAATCTCTTCCTCTTTAGGAACTTTCTAACTCTTGTTCCATCGAGGCTACTTCTACAACTCTGCATGCACTGACTAGAGCGCAGAAGTCTATAACCTCCTTTTGCATCGCAATTCTTCTAATGTCTTCTCCAAGTTCTACTTCAAATTTTACTCACTTCCAGTCTTTATCTGGATTGGACGTAAAATAAGAAAAGAACTCTTGACATTCTTTGAATTGCTTTGCATTCGATCTTGAGAATATCCCCTTGCTCTAACTTTAGGAATTCTTCTTTCCTTTGCTTTCTCTAACTCAAGGGAATAATACTTATCTAGGAAAGTAACTCTAAACACCTCTCGGGTGGTTCGAGTACTAACCATCTCTAATAACCTCTCTGCTTCATCTCATCAGCTTTCGGCTTCACCTACTAACCCTTACGAAGCAAGGTTACCTTCTATTCATCAGCGCACAACATGATCTCATGGATCTCTTCCATCACATGAAACCACCTTTTGGCTCTGACTGAACCAACCTCTCCTTTCAAGAACAAAGGAGTAACTTTCTTGAACTATGAGAAACACTGATTCCTCAAAAGTTCCTTCTCATTCCCGCAACTAACTATGCGAGTTCTGTTCTATCACTTCTGATAGACTTCTACTAATGGCAGTCTGCTCTCTCAACACAGCAGCCATTTCTCTAAAAGCTCTGGTATTCTTCTCCTTTACCAGTCTCCTAGTCATGCAATTCTATCTGCATATCTCAAAAAGAGATAAAAGAATGCATAACTTTCTACTAAACTGCTACTTATGCCTAAGCACGGTCAGTCCATACCCTGGCTCAACAGGATGAACTGCTCTGATACCAAAATGTAACACCCTAATACAGATATCCAGATATATCCTAGATAGACAGAGATATATAAAGATAGCCAGTACTAGAGACGTCACTTCTATACTACATACAACATATATCTATAATCACAACTGAGTAATTATAGAAAGCCTTGAGAGATTGCGGAAAAACTTAAACTCATACATATACATATACAACTTAGCCACCTGAGGGCTTATTGTAATACATATAAAATAAAACTTACAGAACAAACATAAACTTATTACATAAGTTCTGTCTACTTAAAGCAATAAAAACTATTCTAGTCTTCATGCTTTATCTTCTCATCCTTGGCAAGGTTTGCATCTACTGCACGGAGCCTTTGCTCGTACTCGACCGCATCGGTACTGCATCCGAACCTGCATCCGAACCTCGCATCTACGGATTTACATGGAATAGCAACTGGGGTGAGAATTAACATTCTCAGTAAAAGCAATTCCAATACCAGTTCTCTATAACATTGTATATAACAAAATATATAACAAAAGCTATAATTCTAACTTAGGAGCTTTGTCCTCTTTTCTCATAACTTAGGAGTTTCCTCCTCTATTCTCATAACTTAGGAGTTTCCTCCTCTATTCTCATAACTTATACACTTTCTAATAGTGTGATAACAATTAAGAGTCAACACACTGTTAATATATACAGCGCCCATACATCTGTACATACCAACAGTGACGGACAATGCCCATACAACTGTCCGTAAATGCAATGCTAATGATATGTAATGAATATGCCTAAGGAATCCTAAGTGTATGTGAATGAAATGCAAATGCAGAGTTTTGATTTGGAGCGAAGGAATTTGCTAGGAACTAGTCAGTATATCATCTAGTGGTAAATAGAGGAAACCTCATCCTCATCTTACACGTATCCTGGCTCATTGAGAAATTCGGGTTTCATCCTTGCTCAAAGAGCGTCTCGGATTTCCCACTTATCTCCTTAGGCCTTGGCACATCGAGACATCATGGTTATGTCCTTCTCAAAAGTCCTTCGGACACCCATCTATCTCCTTTTTGCCTTCATGATTAACATCAAAGGATACTCACTAGATCGATCCTACTTGACTAATTCATAGACTTTCGTACATACTTATATACTTAGTTCCTCTCGAGCTAAGCATATTCTAGTCTTCTTATGTTTACCCCTTGTGATGAGGAGAATCAGAACCTCATACTATATGTAACCTTAGCACTTGGTTAGGAATACTTGTTCCCTTAGGAACTTCTCTCGATCCCTTACCTCCCGGTGAATGACCTCACGTCATATAACGTTACATTCTCGTGTAAACATTACTAAACTATGTCTCTTACTTGTACCTAAACTTCACCTCATCACTCCTTTCTCTTAAGTGATCTCTAATGCAACCTTACGTTGCGAGGTGTTAGGTACTTACCTTTGGCGAACCACTAATCTTGGTTGCCCTAAGGTCCTTTCTCTTCATCTTCACACTAGCTTAACTCTCTAGTGTGTGAAGAGCTCAAGTGTTATGTTTATCTCTTACATAAACACCATCTTACTCTTTTCTATAGACTCAACTCATCCTAGTGAAAGAGTCTATCTTAACTAATGCCTCATCTAACCTTGCTTAAGGAACTGAGAGCATTTCTATAAAACTTTGCATAATTAACTCCACTTTGTCTAAAGAGAGTAGTTCATGCATCTAACTTTCCTTTTCTATCACACTTCTGGTAGTAGCGTATACTACACTTGTGTGCTAACATACTTATTTTAAACTCAACTTCCATGCTTTACTTGCATCTAAGGAAGTATCTTCTCTTTATCTTGTACTTCTAACTCATCTTAACTTATACTTGAGTTGTTGTACATTTCTGTTCTACTTTCTACTATCTTTATCTTGTACTTCTAACTCATCTTAGCTTATACTTGAGTTGTTGTACATTTCTGTTCTACTTTCTGCTTATGACATCTTCTTAGTCATAATTCCTCTTCTTGTGTATTTAACAATGTACTAAGTCTCACTTAACTTGAGACTAAGTACCTAAACGTTCCTCTGTGGAACTAATACACAATCTTGTCTCCACTCATGTAATCTAACTCAAGAGTGGTTCTTACTTGCAACTCTTTGTTGCCTAAGCTTCTAGGTACCTTCCTAAGGTAATCCACTATTCTTGGATTTCCTAAGGTTCATACCTTTCTCATCATTCTCTACTAGAGTGAATACTATTATTCATCTCTATTGCACTATCTCATCACATCTTAAGTGATATCAGTTGCAACATTAAGTTGCCTAAAGTGCAATATCATTACTTAAAGCAAACCTTTCCTTTAGGATGCTTAAAAGCCTATGCTTTCTCATACTTGATGGATAGATATTTTCCACTTGAAAATATCCCATCTTGTGCCTTAACACACTTAGGAAACATGTCTTAATGATTCCCTTAACTATGGCACCTCAAAGCATCCAAAAACATCATTTTGGAGCTTCAGATCTCATGCCGCGGCAAGACAAGATTTGCACGCCGCGCGCCCTTCTCTCGAGGGCTACCGCTGGGCTAATTTTTAACCTCACGCCGCGGCATGCTTCCTCCACGCCGCGGCATTCCGGCGAAAACTCTCGCGCTGCGGCGTGACTATCTCCACGCCGCGGCGCCATCGCCAGAACCCCGGTTCTCTGCACTCGCACTGCGGGTTTTCGCTCTATTGATCATTTTCGCTGATTCCAAGCCATCTCAATCCAAATTCTAAGTAATTCTAAGTCCCTAATCAATTCTTTAACATTTAGGAACATCAATTACTCTCTTAAATCTCTTAATTTGGATTATGGCTAGAATTCTTCATTCTTTAACTTAAGGCTCACTTTGTGATTCAAGGGTCTTCTTTCTTAAGTTGATGTTATAGACAAGTCATAAATGACCCAAGGAACACTTCTATGCAAGCCAAACTCTTCTAACATCTCTAAAACTCAAATTAGCATATTATGTATCTATATGCATACATAGAGAATAGAGATGAATAAAAGCTCTAAACCCCTACCTCTTGAAGATTGAAGCCTTGAATCTTGAAGCTTGATCTTCCTCTTCCCTTCTTCTTCCCTTCTCTCCTCTCCCCTTTCTCTCTTTTCTTCTCTGGTTTTCGGTTTCTCTTCTCTGCCGAGGAGAACCAAATATAAAGGGGGAAGGGACGTGCAGGGAATTACGGGAAAAGATTAATACTGAAACTTCTATCTGCTATGGATACCCGAATCATGCTAATTCGAGTTTCCCTGCTTCCAACAACCTTAGAATAAATCATAAGATTCATCTAAGTTGTTGTTTCTCTTTTCTCATCATTTTCTATATCTGCTAGGGATCAATCTGGCATTAAAAGCACAACCTGTATGCCTAAAAATACCAAACTGACTCCGATTCTCTTGAAACTTTTACCACATCTTACTTGGCTTATTTGTGACCTAGAAATAAACTCTCTATGTTTATTTCTCTTAACTTAGCAACTTATGCTATTATCTGAGTCATTTTAAGCCATTTTACAACTTTTATGTTGCAACTAAGTACCTAAATGAACTCAGATTGTCACAAAACTTGACTGACATGCTAAACAAGTTAAATGCTACCTTTCGTAACCATTTACCAGTCTAACATGTACTTAAGGGTATTACACTTGACAACCACTACAATCTTGAGCACTCAACACTATGGGATACCTCACCCTAATGCTTGAGCCTCTATTTTCAAAGGGATACCTCACCCTTACAATACTTGAGGAATACCTCACCCTCACTAAAACAGATTGAATAAGATTTGTGTGTATTGAAATTCTCTGAAGAATAAGTAATACAAGTTGAAGCTTAAAGGTGTCAAGGATTCACTCAATTAAAGCCCAAAAACAGAGATTGATTGAAGAGATCTAGAAAACGTGAATTCAATGCTTTTGTAAGTTTTTCAGACTTGTTCACCAACCTTCAATCAATGCCCAACAACCAGATTTATAACCAGAGGCAAATTAGATCCGTTGGGATGGTTGGTAGCATTTAATGCTCTGTAAAAAGACCGTTAAAACGAGTTTACTGGTTTTCCAGATAACCGATTAGAGGTTCCTCCTAATCGGTTAGACCATTTAGAAATCAGTTCCAGGGCTTCTGTTTTGAAGAATAATCAATTAGCAAAATTTCCCTAATCGGTTAGACGTTTAGAAATCAGTTTACGTGGTAAATAAAAAGGTATACTAACCAATTAGCAAGAAGCACTAATCGGTTAGGACATTTAGAAATTGATTCTGAGTTATCAAATAATCAATTAGTTGGTTATCCTAATCGATTAGGATACTTTTAGAAATAGCTTCTGTTTCTCAAATAATCAATTAGCAAGATATCCTAACCGGTTAGGATATTAGAAGGAACAGCCCACGTATCTTTCAAATGGTCATACTAACCAATTAGCAAAATTCTCTAATCGGTTAGGACACTTTAGAAATGGATTCTGAGTTCTCAAATAATCAATTAGCAAGTTGTTCTAATCGATTAGGTCCTTTTACAAAATATTTCCTGTGACATTTAAAAGCACATTAACCAATTAGCAAACATGCCTAATCGGTTAGGCAATTAAAAAAAGTGGTTCACGTAGCTTTTATAACAAATGCTAATCAGTGAGTGAAAAAGGTTTAATTGGTTAGGAGCAATTAGAAAAACATGTTTTGACTTGATGAATAACCAATTAGTTGGAGTTCATAATTGGTTAGGAGCTCTTAAAAAGATTTAGTACTTTGTTCTTGATCAAGTCACTAACATGTTATCCCATTAAAACATTTTAGCTCAAACATAAACCAATTTTTTCACAAGATTAAAACATGATTTTGTAAAGCCATTTAAGTCAAGTGAAAAACCATTTGAATGAGCTTTGGAGTAAATCCTAAATACCTTAACATAATATCTAAGCCCTATATGCTATACTTGAATATTCTTGAAGCTTGATCAATGCACATCCATCCTTTCTTGTTTGTAAACATCAAAACCAATTTCTTGAAACAATGGCAATCACATGTCACCCAAATTCCTTCTTCGTTCTCTTGCTTGCTTCCTTAAAGCTCTTGCGATTCTTTCTATTTCAGAATAAAAAAGAAGGTGGTTAGGATGAATGGTACCTCGCATACAATAGAGACAATGTCAAAAAAAAGTAACTCAATGAAATAAGTAAACTAAAGAAAACTAAACACTACAATGAATAAACGAAAAGAAAAATGTTTAAACTAGTAGCTGTCATCGATATTACCGATATTGGTAAAATCAATCCCTGCAATGATGCCAAAAACTTAATGTGATCACGAAAAGTGTACTAGATTGTCAAGTAATAAAAACGGTGAGATACCGGATATCGTTCTCAGAAATCGATGGCCAAATACTAATTCTCGAAATTAGCTACTATTCAAACTTAATTTTGGATCAAAGTGAGCTCTATTGACAATAACAACAAAAAAATAAGTGAAATAACACAATGACAATATTTTTAGATTTTTCTATTTGGCAATTCAACAAACACTTGGTATGCGAGAAAAAGCAAATCGATTAATGAAAGAGTTGGGATCAAGCTTCATTTAATTTTACTTGCTGCATATCAATTGGGATTAACATAAGCTATTATTCCTATTTTACTACCGAATTCTCTAACATAATCAAGTCCTAATTCCTTAGGCAATTGACCCTTTATTCCCAAATAAAACCCCCAATTCCTTAGGTGATTCTAAAACGAAACAAGCATTAGGATTTAGAATTCAATGAGGTAACAAGCAAATCAATGACTATTCCTAGCCTAGAGATAAACAAGGTTCATAATCTCATAACACAATTATACATCAAATTTCCATTCAACATATAATCTTAAAATCATTCCAAAGAGAATCCATCTTTAGAGAGCATAAAGAGAAGAGATTATAAACTCAAAATAGAAATAACAACTTATATTAATTGAATCCAATGTCAAAAGTAAACAAGATCCATCAAAATCTACCTAATCCCAACGAAAGGGGGTTTAGCTAGACATGAAAACAATAATAGAAACTAAAAAGAGGAGAAGAGAATAAAGAAACTCCATAAGGTGATAAAGACCCAAATCTCTTCCACGTTCCCTCTTGAGTGTGCCCACACCAAGATTAGGATTGTTATGTTCTTCTTCTCTCTCTCTGACGGCTCCCCCCTTTTGAAAAACCTAAATCTGTCTATTTATAAGCATCAGACACAGGTAACTAACCGTACTAAGCGCTTAAGCGTTCAATTTTTCACTAATTAGTCACGCGACATGTTTTTCCTCTGTGTTTGACCGATTAAGCGCTCAAAAATGGGTGATTAAGCGTGCAGATCCATAACCTTCTGTTCTTGACTGATTAAGCGGTGAAAAATGGGCGATTAAGTGCCCAGTGTCAGCAACTTCACTTCAGATTTTTCTCCCTTGATCAAGCATTCATTCTTCCATATGCACTTACCTAATGAAAACAAATAAAACACGTAATGAAAAGAAAAATTCAAAAAGATAAAAACATGATAAAAATGAGAACAAAACTAAGTCAAAAACTATTGGACAAGGATGAAAACTAAGATTATGAAATGGAGAAACATGAGTTTTTACAGTTTCATCATTGGGTATTTCATTTGTGATGATTAATAAGACAAAGATTGATGTGTTTAAATGAACTCTCACGATAAAATTTGATGGTGAGGTAGTTACATTCAATCTTTTTGAAGTTATGAAAAACCATGAACTTTCTGATTCTTTATGTTTTATTGAAGTTATTGATGCTATCGATATGTTAGTTTAGCAGGTTTATGAATTAGATAAAGAGGATGACTTAGAATATGCTCTTGTGAACAATTTAGAGCAAGATAAGCCAAATAAAATTTACAGGGAATTGGAGCTATTTGAGAATATTGTTGAGCATGTTTTTGCATTAGAGGCTATGCCTAAAGTCCACCCCAAGGTGGCGTGTCCTATTCAATTGCCTCCCCGAGAAAATCAACTTTCCTTCCATTGTATAACCTTTTGTATTAGAATTGAAGCCACTTCTTCTCCACCTCAAATATGCTTTCTTGGAGGGACAATGAGACTTTGCTAGTGATAATTGTTAAGAATTTATCTCCCTCACAAGAAGAAGCATTACTTCGCGTGCTTAAGGATAACAAATTGGCCATAGCATGGACAATTGCAGACATAAAGGGAATCAGTTCAGATATGTGCATGCATAGAATTCTCCTAAAAGATGGTGCCAAACCTATTAGAGAAGCACAGAGGAGATTGAATCCTCACCTTATGGAAGTGGTGAAGAAAGAAATTCAAAAACTTATTAAGTTAGGTATCATTTATTCTATTACTGATTTTAAATGGGTGTCTCTTATGCAAGTTATTCCAAAGAAATCAAGAATCACAATGGTAAATAATGAGGAAAATAAGCTAGTGCCCACCAAAATTAGATAGGATGGAGAATGTGCATAGACTATAGAAATTTGAATGCAGTAAAAAGGAATGACCACTTTCCCCTTTCATTCATGGAATATATGGTTGAGACATTGACTGGACATTCCCACTATTGTTTCCTAGATGGTTACAGTGGATATAACCAAATTGTCATTGATGTTGAAGACTAAGTCAAAACTACTTTTACGTGTCCTTATAGGACCAAAATTTTAATTTAACTTTTTTTTTTAACTTCTCCATTGTATATATTAACAATTCTTAATAAGATTAAAGGAGCACATCTATATATAATATAAACTTATAGGTGTGATGTTAATGTGAGAGGTCTATTCCTCTAGGTCACCTTTTCTTCTCTTCATCCACTAAGTGATTGCACATTGAATATAATTAGAGGTGGAAAAAGATCAGGCGACCTATCGGGGGCTTATGGCTTGACTTATTTAAGGCCTAGCCTGACTTGATTCGTTTAATAAAAATGTCAGATCAAGGCTTTTTAAAAAGCCTATGTAGTTAAATAGAGACTTCAGGATTTTGGAAAAGTCTTTTAGGTCTAGTAGACTGTCCTATTTAATTATATATATATATATATTATTATTTTATATATATTATAAAATTTTAATATTTATATAATTAAATTAATTTAATAAATAATATAATTTTTTTAAAGTCTAGGTTTGTTAATCTATATAAAGGCTTAAGCCTATTAGCTTATCTCGTTAGCTTATTTAGAGGTAGGTCTGTAAACCTATTTAAAGACCTTATTATAAATTATGTCTTCAAATAAGTTTTCTGGCTAGACTTGATTTTTAAAAAAATCAAGTCAAACTTTGAAAATTGTCCTATGTCAGGTAAATAAGCCAGATTTAGGTCTTACATTTAAGAAACAGGTCAAACCCGTTTAAAGCAAGACATGACCTGACCTGACTCATTTCCAGCCATAAATATAAGCAAGAAAAAATATCTTTCACTTCATAAAAGAGCAGAGTGCAACACCTCTCCGTGCTTCTCAATTTTTTTAAAATTTAAAATTAAATCAATAATTAAAATAAAAGACTAGCTATGAATTAGAAAAATAATCACAAATTATATTCTTTGATTATTGTTTAATTTATTTTATGGCTTACAAAAGAAGGGGGTATCTTCTTTTCTTAATGTCTTTCACCTTTTAACAAAGACGAGATTTTTACTCTCAAATTATCTAACAACTTTAATCTATTTATATTTTCTCCTTTTTTTTCATATTATTTATGGTGGAAGAGATTGGAACATACAAGTTGTTAGGATAATTCACTTTTTATTTTTGTTATTGTTGTTATTTACCCATTGTCTGAGAAAATTTTTTCAAGTTTCTACATTCCTCGTGACGAAGCATTTGCTAAGATAAAGCAGATACAGTTCACAACGACCACAGTATCCTCAGGGCTGAGTGCAGTTTTAGAATCCTTAGATGCAATTCTCACTGACCAAAATCTAGGATTTGCAAGCTTCGAAGACATAGACATGCTCTACAAAGAAGGGTTTCATTTACCACCTCTTAACGCCAGTGGCTTAACGTTGCGGCAAGAAGTCATTCCCAAGTTGGTCAAGACTACAAATGATAGCCAGAATATTTTGCGCTTTGATACCCCAGAAGCATTAAAAAGTAAGTACATTTACATGGATAAGTGATTATACAATAAATGCTTATTTAAATTTAAGATTACTTGACAACTACTTATTGGATTACCTGCTTTTTAACATATTTGAGTCCAATAAACTTTACAACTGCTCTTCCAAATGCATTACCAATTTTACGTAAGTAATAAAGATGTTGGATAAGTGCTTGCCTGCTGAGAAAAACTAAGCATTTTTTGGCCTTAATGAGTTTGACATTGCTAACCGAGGGACAGGGCCAGAGGGGAATCAAAACTTGTGTCTCTCACCTTTAGCGTTGACTCCGGTTAATATTGAGCCAAAGTTCAAGTTGTTGAAATAAACTTACCAAAATCTGAAAGACCATAAAATGCAAATTCTCTCTAACTCTCTGATTGAGATGATTGCGAGAGTTTTGGAATTGCAGGGGACAAATTCTTTTGGTTTTCAGATGAGGAATTTGCTAGGGAGGCTTTGGCTGGTGTCAACCCATATAGCACCCAATTGGTCAAGGCAAGAGTTGCTAACTTGCTACAAATGATTTGTTTAGTCTTTCCAGATTATCTTATATGCTCATGAAATTTAGATGTTTCTTCTGGGTTTATTCATCATTCAGCAATGGCTGTTGAGAAGTAAACTCGAACCCCAAATCTATGGGTCCACCCGAATCAGCTATAACCAGAGAAGTCATCGAGCCACTGATAACTGGCAATGGCACAATTGAAGAGGTACCAAAGCATCGATGACTTTACTAAATTCAGAATGTGTTATGCCTAAAAGTTGTTTAATTCGATTACATGCAGGCCATTAATGACAAGAAGTTGTTCATGTTAGACTACCATGATTTATTCTTACCATATGTAAGCAAAGTCAGAGATTAAGGGAACCACACTCTATGGATCACGGACACTATTCTTCCTAACTACTCAAGGCACATTGAAGCCCCTCGCTATTGAGCTCACTAGACCACCTACGAATGGAAAGCCACAGTGGAAGCAAGTCTTCACACCTGCTTGCTTCTCATTCGACCAATCTCTGGCTTTGGAGGCTTGCCAAAGCTCATGTTCTTGTCCATGATACTGGTTATCATGAACTCATAAGCCACTGGTGCATTCCATCATTTCGTTCTCTTCTGCCATTCATTTAAGATTTCACTCTACCGATTTATTGGTATGATAAGTTCAGTGAGCCTTAACTGGGTTAACTTAGTACACGTAAATGGTCAAAATTTGTAGGCTAAGAACTCACTGTGCTGCAGAACCTTTTGTAATTGCAACAAATAGGCAACTTATTGCCATGCATCCAATCTACAGATTACTGCATCCTCATTTGAGGTATACTATGGAGATCAATTCCCTTGCTCGTGAAGTGCTTATCAGTGCAAATGGGGTCATTGAAATCTCATTCTCTACTAATAAATATTCAATGGAATTAAGCTCCGTGGCATATGATCAGCTTTGGCAGTTTGCTTTGCGGGCACTTCCCAATGATCTTATTGACAGGTATAGATAGTCTATACTATAGATATGCTTTAGGATTTGTTTGTGTTCTCTTCTTTTTCAAAACCACACTAAACATTCAGTTCTGGTATTAATTACTGTTCTTTCAGAGGAATCGCTGTGGCAGATCCTAATGCACCACATGGCCTAAAGCTAACAATTGAAGATTACCCTTTTGCCAATGATGGTCTCCTCATATGGGATGCCATCGAAAAGTGGGTCACAGAGTATGTCAACCATTACTATCCAAACCCAACCATCCTAGAGGCTGATCAAGAGCTCCAAGCATGGTGGACAGAAATAAGAAGAGCGGGCCATGGGGACAAATCTGAAGAACCATGGTGGCCAGATCTTAAAACACCAAAAGACCTGATTGAGATCATCACCACTACAGCCTGGGTAGCATCTGCTCATCATGCAGCTGTGAACTTCGCCCAATATACTTATGGAGGCTATTTCCCTAATCGACCCACAATTGCTAGAAACAAAATGCCTACAGAAAACCCTTCAAAGGAAGAGTGGGAAAAATTTCTGAACAAACCTCAGCAAATCCTTTTGGAGTGTTTCCCATCACAAATCCAGGCAACCTTAGTGATGGCAATTTTGAACTTATTATCTGATCATTCACCAGATGAAGAGTATATTGGACAATACATATGGAGCCATCATGGGCTGAGAGTCCAACTATAGAGGCAGACTTTGATAGGTTTAATGGGAAATTAAAGGAGATTGAAGGTATTATAAACTCAAGGAATGCAAACAGTGATTTAAAGAATAGACAGGGAGCAGGGGTAGTGCCTTATGAGCAAATGAAACCATTCAGAGCCTGGAGTCACTGGAAAGGGAGTTCCATATAGCATATCCATTTAAGGATTGGTAAATTTAAGCAGAATATTCATTAATAATTTCTTTCTGGTACAATATGTCTGGTAGGGTCTTCTGTAGAAAACATATTGACATAAGAATTCAAGATATCCCACATTTTCTGCGTGCTGCAATTGTAGTGTGCTACAGCTGATCCTATATGAATTTGTTCATCATTTAGCAGGGAATAAACACGCGGTTTCATTTCAAAAGAGGATCCTTTTCACCTAATTTCAAGAAAATAGCGGAGTTTGATGTTTACTAAATTAATTAAACCCACCTTTCCGCTAAGTGCCAATTAACGAAAAACAAAAAGAATTCCAGAAATTCTCCTTACCTTATTCAATGATTTTGAATAAGTGAAAATTTAAAATATTAAGATTACTTTCAATTTCCGTAGAGGAATGGCTATATTTGCCAAGATAGAGAAGTTGAATTCGGGACACTAGTCCTCAGCTTGGTGCTTAGCTAGCATAACTAAGTATCAAGAGAAGTCTTAATACTCCTAGGTCACAGGATCCATGCTTCACATGAAGCCGAAGTTTACAATGCCCCTAAGGGATCTAGAGTTTTGATTGAGACATTAACATAACTAAGTCACTTGACACTCGTAGACACATCATGATCCGGTCTCTGTTCTAGATCGTGATCCGAGATCAAGACCCTTGGGTCAACCCAGCACGTATTCGGCCAGAGTCCCCTATTGACACCCCAGTGAGAATTCACTCGTGGCACTATAGAGAACCCAACACAATGGATGTCAGGCCACGACATTGGGTAGTAGCAACGTTATCACAAGATTTACGCAGTAGATAAATCCTATGATAATCCGTAACTTCCAATCACGATCTTGCATAATAATAGCACCTATAACCGCCTTTGACTGCTCATAAATGCGGTATTAATATTCCGATTTTATAGGGATCCTCTACAACAATTAAGAGAATATGTTTTCCCATTTACACTCTATGAATACCAGGCTCAAACACCTTCAACAGGTATCTATTGCTTATTGCTTAAACCTTACTTGTGCACAGCCTGATTTGAGCATTGGAGTCACTTTACAGGTACCAACCACCCTCGTTTCATCACGCTCTGCTGCTACACAAGGAAGAAAACACCAGTATGGGCATATTCAAGTACACCTCAGTATCCACTACTGAACATTGGTGTCGTATGTGGGAAATCCTTAAATTTCTATTCTCATCCAACCATGGTGAACACATGACAGAACTCGAGGAGAGATGTTGTTCACACTGCCGCAGGTCAAAGGCAAGCTCTAGCAGCGCATCATCAGCCTCAACTAGTTGCACCACCAATTACTGAGACCTCCGTCCCGAGGAACCAAGAGCCCAACTTTAGGCTCCCGTGAGATGGACAAGAAACTTCACTTTCCGATGAAAGCCCACACCCATCGTGTAGGGCCTCTGTGAGGGATCAACTTGGTCCCCGCATACATGGAACCAATTCTGATGGTCAAGGTCCTAGAATCCCAGTGCACCAACACCTGAGACTTAGGAACGAAGAAGTTGATTATCGCATGTCCCATCGAGAGAGCACGATTCAATCTGATATTTTTTCATTTCAATAAAAAAGCATACCCCTAAAGTTTGCACAACTAAAACTAAGCAATAAGATCAGCTTCCTCATATTCATTTCAATAAAATATTTTTTCACCCTTAGTTAAAAGAAAGGCTTATTACAGAAAATCGAATTAATGCAAATAGATAAATGGTAGCTAGTGCTTGGTGAGGCGTTTTCTGATAGCTTTGGTCTTCTTAGGATGCAAATCCAAAGGTAGGTACTTTTTTTTTCTTATAAGCTTCCTTCAATGCAAACTATTTGTTCTGGTAAATCATTATTAGCACCTGTGCTTTTGAAAGTCGAACCAATTTTCTACATCCACACAACAAATACAATTAAATTTGCAAAATAATTCAATGCTATATAAATTTGCGATTAAAATTTGATTAGAAGAGAGAGTGAGAGAGTGCACATTTTGGAGAGCTTGATTGGGGCTCCTCCAGTGACCTTAGCAATGTGCAGGAGAGCGAGTTCTGCTTTGAGATCCTTCAATTGGTTTAGAATCTCTGCTTTCGTTTTGTTCCTCAGCTCGTACACCTTGATTCTTGCTTCTTTTTTTACATTCACAAATGAATGACCCCAAATTCAAAAAAAAAAGAAAAAAGAGAGAGAGTAAAAACAACGAAAATCAAAATCCAATTGAAGAAAACTTATATTTTAAAAATATATCATGCAGTAGCATTTGTTTCTTCCTACCCATTACAAAGCTGCTGTGTTATTGTTAAAAAGTTTGACAGAAAATGAAACCCTAATTGCTTTGCTCTGGTGATTTGAAGGTTTAGGGTGAGATGCATAATTGCACACGTGATTCTCAAATGAGTCACTTAAGGGCAATTTAGTCACTAAAATATCCATGTGCCACACACATGACCGATTTTGTCATCAGTTGACAGAAAACTTGACAAAAGTAACAATTTGCACATTTGCAAATGTTGGGAATCGGGTTACACGTTTTAAATTTCAAGGGCTAAAGTGCACATAGTTTAAAGTTTACGAGAGTAAAATGCATTTCTCCTAATATTAACTATGTAAAATTAAAAAAAAATTGTAAATGATTATTTTTTTTATTGAGTGGTCATTATTATTATTAAATAATTAAATTATTAATAATACAAAATTAATGCAAAGGGTCAGTAAGCCATTTTGAATGGCCATTTCTATTATGGGAATGATTATTAGTTCTTCATCCTTAATTTTGTATTGTTAACGATTCTTCCCAACAATCATCTTTTCAAAATTAATTTTTATATGAAAGAAATTTGCGGATAACATATCTTAAAGACATAGACAAGGAAAAATGCCACGACCCCATAAAAGCATTGGTGAGGGTGTTCGCAGTTCGGTTTAGATCGATTTTGAGTTAAAAAAATCAACCAATCCAAATAATATTATTTATATCAGTTTGTATTGGATTGAATTGATTACATTTTAAAAATCAAACTAATTTAAATCGATTTAAATTAGTTTGGATTGAATCAGTTTAATCAGTTTTTGATCAAAAAAAAATTAAGTATAAAATTTTGTGAGTAAAAAACAATTTAACCTATTAAAAAGAAAAAAAAAAAAAAAAAAAAGAAATAGTCAATTTCATACCTAAAATAATGTTTGATCACATAAAATGATTGAAATATATATGAAAAATTTAAGTTACTATAAGTAAAAATATAATTTCAATAACAAACAAATATATATTATATAATATTAATTAATTTAGATTATATTAGATTAGTTTGAAAATTAAAATCGAAAACTGATTCAATCTAATTCATTTTCAAAAAATCAAACCAAAATGATTCAAACTTATTCGATTTTTATTAGATTTTAGTTTTTTGGTTTGGTTAAGATTTGTACACCCCTAATGGCAACTGGTGTAACACTCTAATTTTTAGAAAATATTCTGAATGTACTGTTTACTGTTTTTTAAGCTTTTATGTGAATGACCGTTGTATCCCTATTTTACTGTTTCTCGATTTCTGCATGAAATGCAAATACGTTTATACAGGCTCAAATTTTATTTGGTCTTTTTACGTCATTTGTTTCGAGACGGTAAAATAAAAGTTTTTCCTAGCTACTGTTTTAATTTTTCTGGATGATATACAGACAATTAATACTGTTTGTAATTTTATTTGAACGTTTTGGACGATTAGCTACGTTGTGGGAAAAAATAAAAAAATGACCGTTACGTCCCGAACGCTATTTGATCTTTTTTTCTTGCTTTTAATTGTTTTCTACTTGATTTAGTGTCAATATTACTGTCTGTGATTTTATATGAACTTTTTGTGTGATTTGCTACGGGGTAGGAAAATAATATTTTTCCGGACCGGTAAAATTTGTTTTTAATTATTCAGAGGCGAGGGATCTTATTAAACCCAATTCTGAATGAAAGCCTAAAATTAATCTTTTAATTTTTAGATTTAATCACAAATAAAATAATTTTATATTATTATAATATTATTTTATTAGTCAATATAACTTAGTGATAGTGGACCCGGAAATATTTTGCGGGACCCACGTTTAGCTAAACTAATTAACTTAGTAGCTTAATTAAACATGATTAGTGGAAGAATGTTCTTGAACATGATGACTAGCTTAATGACTAGGCTTAAGAGTTAATGAAGCTTAATGACTAAGCATGGTGACTATGCTTGAACCAACCAATAGGAAACAAGTTTGCTAACCAAGTTTTAATCTTGACCATTGAAGCATCCAAGGGCTTGGATGAAGCCAAGCCATGGACACCTTGCAAGCCATGAAGTCTACGGCCAAGTGAGGGTTAGGAGACCATTCTTTACTTTTCTTTCATGCAAAATTCTCTCTTCTCTCTCATCCAAAAACCCTAGCCACCATTGTTGCTTTCTTTCTTCACCATTCGGCCAAGCTTCATACTCCACCATCCAACCACCTAAAATTCTATCTAACCAACTTTTCTAAACCTAAACACTATCCTAAGAACATCTCTAGTTGAGAGTTCTTTCAAATTCCTTCATTTGAAGCTTGAAAACCTACTTGGAAGTTTGTACCAAGGAGGTATTTTGAAGGAGAAAACCGTGACCTAGGAGGAGTGAAAGAAAACCATTTGTCTTCATTTAAGGTAAGAGGAAGACAAATCTTATCACCTATGGATGGTGGTAAGAGGATGGAGTTTGATTTTGTGATTGTAGAATCCATAAGGATTCATGTTTGTGCTTGTTAGTAGCTTATTTGTTGTGGTTGTGTATTTGTTAGTAGCTTTTCTATTTATTGTTTGTAATAATTTGCATGTCTACAAGCTTTAATTTGCATGTTTACAAGCTTTGATTTAGGTTATATGTGTTAGAAATATATTGTATGTGTTAGAATGACATGATAAAGTATAGAATTGCATGATAATGTATAGGATGTGAATAACATGTCAAGGAAATGCATGTGTGTTCCAAAGAACACTACACCAAGGCTCACGACCTTTAACCAATGGGGAACCAACATGTTCTCTAAATTTTCTTAAAAAGTAATTTAATTAACCTAGGAGAATTAAGAAGGTTTCAAGTTGATTTGATCAAAGAAAATGAATTTAGAAATCAAATGGTAAGACTTAGTATTTTCGGCCAACATGCCTAAAATGAATGTATTGATTTCAAAAACCATTTTCTAAAACAATGGTTAAAGGAATTAGACAATACAATAAGTTTGACATATATTTAGAAGATGAGAAATAATTTAGAAGTCAATTTCAAAGTATTTAGGAAATTCGCCAACATGCCAAACCAAGTATCCATGGTTTCTAAAATTAAATCCAAACTTTTTCTAAGTATAAGAATGCAATATGTGTTAAAAAGAATTTTTCTAAAATAAGTTTTAAGGAAAAGAATCAATTAGAAATAAGATTTATAACTTAGAACTAATGATTTTGTTATTAGAAATGAAATACAAGAACTTTCGAAAATTTCTAACATATAGCTCATGTTTGTATTTTGAAGCATGTTAGTAGTTTTCAAAATGATTAATTATATGGTTTAAAAATTTAATAAACAGAATTCTTTACGGTAAAATTAGAAAACCATTAATATAATTTTCTAAGCAAAATATCTGTCAAATTTTAGTAAAAACAGACAAATAGAATAGGAAAGATGTCCAAAAGACAAGATACGGTATGAAAAATATTATACGTAGCTTAAAAGTATTATTTATTATTTCGTTTATTTAAACAAGTAATTTTTAAGGAATTCGGTCAAGAAAATGAGTTAAAAATCTTACGCGATTGAGAAAACGTATTAAAAATCCTACGCGATTTTGAAAACAGAAAAATATATTTACGCGATTTCAAAACGTTTATAAAAACGACGAGATTTCGAAAACGCGATAAAATTTCTACGCGATTGACCGAAACAATATTTTTCTGGAATTTTTTGTATTTTTATTTGTCGGGAAAATGTGAACCCGTACAGGCTTTTGAGGATTTTTTTTCATTGTCGGAAAAATGTGAACCCGTACGGGCTTTCTATCTTTATACCATGAGGGTATTTTGGTAATTTGCCAATTTTTGGTAAATTTTGATTGACGAGGTGAATCACATCGTGTTGTCGATGCGATAAACGTAGTGTGGTTCATTGTTCTAATGAACTTGGAGACTTTAGTGTACGGAATTCCATATATGGACAGTCGGTCGTTCCGCTGGACCGTGACAACCGATAGCACACTAATGGACTCGACACGCACTATATTTAATCGAGATTTGTGAAGTCTAGTAGTACATTTGCCCGTAGTGTCACGACGTGAGACAGTGAACTACCCCACGCCTGGATGGTAAATTCCCAGTGATGTGGAGCTATAGACGCAACATATGACCGCGGAATAGTTGGCTGGGCAGCCGTGGTCCTAATAGATTTTGCGAGTCATTCCCTCTGATATCTGTGGTATCTATGTTGTTTAGCTCCATGGAGTAGGAACGTGTCATATTTCTTATGAGTATATCTGGAACTTTATTTTATCTTATCTGTCTATTTTATCCGCTAGTATTATGAGGATTATTTATCGTTCTATTATTTTATCTATAATGTTTTATTTTATCTGTGATATTAGGTGTCGTTATGATAATTAAATCTCTTTCTTGAATTTGTTACAGATTTCTGTTATAGCTTTTCATATTGCATGAATTGTATAACTGTTGTTTGTCGTCTTCTTATTGGCCATGTTTATGGTGATTTTAGATTGTCTTACCTCTTTTCTGTATTGTGTATATTTCCTGTATATTTATTTTACGCGGTAAAGAGTTTGAGGAAGAAGAAGAGGAACAGCCTCTTGAGGTTCTGTACCCCAAGGAGGAGGAAGATCAGCTAGCCGACGACCAGTTTAACGATCAAAAACCATCCGATCATCCATACCCATTGGATTGATTAGTTTTGGTATGGCGGCGCGCCAGATTTTTGGGGTTCGTGACTCTCGAGTTTCACGGTGGATCGCTATCGTGGCACATGAGAGGAGATAGAGACTCGTGACGTATGCGGGACGGATGACGGTGACCCTACGCTATAGATTTGATGACGAGCCAGTGATGACGACGACGGTGTTTCTGCATTTAGAGTTACCCTTATCCATTAGGCGTCATTTTGGTGGGATATCCACTGAGCCTAGTGAGATGACACTTGTGTCGACTGCGTGGTCACATTTTCGCCGAGAGTTGAGGCATCCTGGATATTTATCTCCTGATGATCATTTTCATGTTGAGAGTGATCCTTCAGAGGATTAAATATGCATGATGTTTTTTTGGGCGCGTCTGCGTATGGATGTATATACTGACTCTTTTACTGTTTTTATTTACTGTTTCGTTTTAAATATTTGTAATTGTAGTTATAAATTATTTGTATAACTTATAACTTGGAACATATGTATATTATGAGTAGTGTTGTTCTGTTTAGTTTATGTTTTTCGCAAGATTTTATTTTTTTTATAATCTGTTTAACAGGAATTATTTTACGACCCATATTATTATGTAATAAATATTTTATAACTTGGGTAGATTTTATTTATTTTTTTTATTTTTTTTTATATGTGTGGCATTCCTAAAGGGGTGTTACAACTGGCATTGGTTAGAGCGTTGTTTAGAGAAGAAAAGGATTGAAGAAAGCAATGAAGAGAAGGGGCGTGAAAAAATTAGGACAAGAGACGTATGATTTTAATATTTCATCTATATTATATAGTAAAACTGCCTTGAGAAGTCATATGCAAATTAATTTTACAAAAAAAAGAATAAAATGATGAAATTAAATAAGATAAAATTGTCTTTGACTAACTATTCTAATAGACATTATTATGTGACTAATCTTCGTACACTCTTACGATTAAGAGGTCTTCTCAATAATTATCTTATTAAGGATTAAACTTTAGTCATCTCTTTAAAAGTACAATTCACTTACTACTACACATAATTATTGTTGGTAATATTAAGATATAAGTGTTGATAACAAACTTAAACAAGTAGCAGAGATATACCATAAAGTAAAATTGTCTAGGAAATGTCTTCAAGCATATCAATAACAAAATTACCAAATGACATGAATGTTGTAAAATGCAAGCAAACAGCCAACATGTACCTAGAAATTAAATTTGTTTTAAGTATAATTAAAATAAACTCATTTCAAGTCAAATTTAATTTTGATTTATTCTCATTGTAAAACAATATGAGAAAAATTAATAATGTAAAATTTGTCAATACAATATCACGCAAAGACAAAAAGAATTGTTGATTTTCATGACCAAACTAGAGAGAGAGAGAGAGAGAGAGAGAGAGAGGAAAATGAATGGGTGAAATATAATTTATGTAATTTTTATAGTGAAAAAGTCAATACAAGACTAAAATAATATAGAAGCATAAATATAAAATATTACACAAGAACAAAAAAAATCATGTTTAACATTACTGTTGTAAATCCTCATAAAAAATGTACACATTATCGGAAGAATAAAATTAAATGTTAAAGACATATATTCCTTAAAATATAATTTCATAATAACTATATATCATAAAAGATAATTGAATGATTAATATAATATATTTTATTTTATAATAAATTAGATTATTGATTTAACATATGTCTTGTTAAAAATATTTAAAACAGTTAA
This sequence comes from Ormosia emarginata, assembly GCA_029884605.1. Lineage (NCBI taxonomy): Eukaryota > Viridiplantae > Streptophyta > Magnoliopsida > Fabales > Fabaceae > Ormosia > Ormosia emarginata. The sequence goes on from JAQQTP010000040.1 coordinate 7,381,619, forward strand.
AATTAATAGGACATGTTACAATGATTTTACGTGAACGAAGTGTCGTGAAAAAGAAATTAATGAAAATTAAAATAATTATAAGTATTTGAATATATAAATTAAAATTAAATAATTAACATTATAGAGTGTGAAAAAATAAATATCAATATACTTAATTAAAATTTTACTTCAATAAAATAAAAATATTTAAGTGAAAATAATTAAAAAATTAAAATTAAAAATTATTAATAAAAAATGTAATAAATATTTGGAAGCGTCAATAATCTTCCCTTTCTAATATGGGCATGTGGCTGGCTGTGTGGCCTCATGGCTCTCTGGCTGCGGGGCAATAGAAGTCATTGTGGAACCAAAGAAAGTAAGTGGAAACACACTCCAGGCAAGGCAAAATATGCCGCCGCCTGCAACAACCCCACGTTCTTGATTTGTTCCCTCACCAAAAATCCTATACTAATCAACTCAAGTCTCAATTCAAAATTAAAGGTGAAGTTTGATATGCTCTTGAAATATTTTGAAATATTAATATTTTATAAGATTTTATTTATTATAATTGATTAATTAATTTTTTAAATTTTATTATTATATATACAAATATTATTAATTAAAATTTATAAATTTTTTTTATATATATAATTATAAAAATTAAAATTAATTTAAATTCTTTATATGTGAATTTGTTTGCGTATAAATATTAATAATTAAAATTTATAAAAAAATTTATATGTAAAACATAAATTATATCTATTATCTATTAATTAAATAAAAATAATTAATTTTATTTATTTATTTATTTTAATGTTATTTCTATAATTACAAATTATTATATCTATAATTACAAATTATAAAATACCAATATTTTAAAATATTTTAAAAGCATACTAAACTTTTTCCCAAAACGAAGAACCATTTTTTTCTCTTTCAATTTCCCACGTCACGACGTTTGAAACATTTTAAACATGTCCTTGTAGTCAAATTAACGATGAGTGCTTAGGCTGCACTTGTTCTTTGAAAGTTCCAAAAGCAAATAGTACTTATATATATATATATACAACTCTAATTTTTTATCATAAATAATATATATATATATTTTTTATATTTTTTTAATACTATTTATTATATTTATTTTTTTATTATTTTTTCTTACTTAATTATATATATTTAAAATAAATATAAATATAAATATGAAATAAAAAACAACTTAAAATTATTATTTCTAAAATGAATATAAAAATAAATATGAGATTAAAAATGATGTGTATATATATATATATATATGAATTTTGAGGCTAGTTGTTAGGATATTAATTTTAATATAAAATACTTTCTTTGGATTTAAATTTTTTTATTCTGACTGTTGACAAGTTCTTTTCCACTCTTGAATAAGTGTATTATTTTTTTTAATAATTTTTAAATTTTTATATCAAATAATATATATATTTATTTTTATATTTTATTTAATATTATTTATTATATATATTTTTATTATTTTTGTTATTTAATTATATTATAAATAATATCTACACATATGTAAATATAAGATGATTATTTTCCTTTTCTTAACCAAACTTTTTTTATATTTATTGGTTCAACTTAAAATTGACCACGCTGCCTCTACAGCTAACTATGGCTATGCCGTGGACATTTTCTTCTTGCTTAACTCAGATAAACACTTACAATTCTGAGATTTTTTCTTCACACCCTTCTGCTTCCTTTTCTATTTTTCCTTCATGGGTTTTGCTGGTTTGGTCTAACAAGACCCTTTCATCATGGGAAACTCTTGTGGAAAACCGGTTGCTCATGTGTCTTCCTCTAATTTTGCTGGTCAGTTTCTCTTCATTTCAATAAACACTTTTTTTTTTTTTTCTTTTCTTCTTTGGTGCCACTATATGTTTCCATTCATTTATTTCTTCCTCAACTTTGCTCTTATTATATTGTGCACTAGTCATACAGCTATGCTTAAATTTTATTTTTTTGCTTGTTATGCTGAATGTTTTCACACTTTATTTCTTTGGTTTCTAAAGGTTAAAACTGTTGTCCATATGATGTAACTCTGAAAGATTATAGGCTGTTCTATTCCGGAGTGGACTCATATTTCATCTATTTATATGTTGTTCTCTAATCCTTGGTTGAAAAAAAGAAAAGTCTGAGGCTGCTTTGCATTCAGGTTGTAAAGAATGTTGAACAATTTTGTATTTTTTTTAAAGATACTTGGAATTAATTAAAATCACTTCCATTTTCTTTTGTCTAAATTTTCTTTCTTGTCAAGAATATGGCATCAGTGCTCTAAATAGTTGGTTAATTGCATGTTTGGATGAAGTCAATGAAATTTGAACTTTAGACAAATTAGTACTGGAGCCATGTATGTCAACATTTTCTGTGATGTAGTTAAAGCTTGTACTCTGTTGTCTATCTATCCAATATTCAGTACATATCTTAATATATTTCAACTACAAACTAGAAGCACCAGAACTCTTCCAGCATTGCCCCAGAACTATTAATCCAAGATACTTGCCTAAAACCTCTTCTTTGCAGATTTTAGAATTAGAGACTTCACGACATAACTATGTCTTGGTATACAATCTTTTCATTCGTTTGACTACCTAAATCTTAACCCTGTGTTTGGATGTTTTTTTATTAATGAAACGGAACGGAATAGGTGGGGATGGATCGGAAAGGAAAGGGAAGGAATAGAACATAGTTTCCTCTCTTTGTTTGGAAGATTTATTAACGGGATGGAACGGAACATGTGTTTCTCTCATTTCACCTCAATTTTGAGGGGAACAAAAATTGGGCATTTGAGGGGAAGAGGAGGGAAATGATTCCTCATGTGTTCCGTTCCATTTTTATACATTTTAAAATTCCAAAACATAGAAAATCATTTACGTTCCCCCCATTTCCTTTCCTTTCCCCCCATTACCTATCATCCAAACATAGTGTAAAAAACAAAAAAAAAAGTCGTGCTGCATGTAATTGGATATTATACTTAATTTCACCCTTTTTGGCACTTCACATTAATTTACTTAAAGAAGTTACATATGAATATGTGATAGAGCTGTGTACAAGATTTTAGAGAGTTAAACTCATGGCTGCTTCTAACTTGCCTCTCATCTACTCACAGGAAATAACAAGTATCTAAGTAAGACAAAGCAGGATTCAAGTTCTTCTGAACAAAAAGCTGCTTTGCAAACTTCAGAATCACATGTTGACAAATCCATCTCCAATAACCCCAAGTCCTTCAGCTTCAATGATCTAAAGGAGGCCACTAAGAACTTCCGGCGAGAAAATTTAATTGGAGAGGGAGGGTTTGGGCGTGTCTTCAAGGGATGGATTGATGAGATCACCTACGTTCCCACAAAACCAGGGAGTGGGATTGTAGTGGCCATTAAGAATCTTAAGCCAGAAAGCTTTCAAGGCCACAAGGAATGGCTTGTATGTGCAACAAGAACCATAAATCAAAGCTTTATTTTATTCCCCCCCGTCCTCCCTAACTTGGTCTTGCTAGGTATTGACTGATTTTTCATCCTTTCTGTTGGCAGGCAGAAGTCAATTATCTGGGGCAGCTTCACCATGAAAATCTGGTGAAACTTATTGGTTATTGCTTGGATGGTAAAAACAGGCTTCTAGTTTATGAGTTTATGCAAAAAGGAAGTTTGGAGAATCATTTATTCAGAAGTAAGTACATTCACTCTAAGCATATTTGGTGTCTCAGTTGTTCCACTTTACTTCCCTGTTGATTCCTGATATTTGAGTGGCTTTTATACACCAAGGCAGAGAATATGATAAAGACATTGTGAATGAATTACATGACTGTTGTACACATTTCAGGGATAACCGCAATTTGATGTGCTTGATGCTTTCCTGAAAATGATTATTGTGATTATTTGGTTTCGATTCCCGATATTTGACTTTTTTTTTTTGGAAACTATTTCACAACACCGAGGGTGGGGGAAGGGGCGGTGGAGGGTAAAATTGGCTATTGGCCACAGCCAGGTTTGATCCTGATGGCCATAGCAGCCATCTAATTTGAATATTATTAAGTTTAACTCATCAAAGACAAAGCATAAGAATAAAAGCAACTGTGACTTGATATATTTATGAGCACATGCTTTGTTACGAAAGGGATATGTTGTAGGCAGTAGATATCTAGGACAAATCAAATAAAAAATGGGTTATAAACTGTGGTGGTAACTGGGATTTGGTTTGTTGCTTAGTATAAGAATGATCAAAATATGTGCAAAATGGCTTCTTGACTCTTGTTATGGCTTCTTGTCTTTTTGAAGCCCTGTTCATGAAGGTGATTTATAAACTGATCCAGAGGATGACAGAACTTGGAAATTTTTTCCTGTTTTTATTTTCTCTGTAGTTCCTAATTCCCTCTCTTTAATTGTCTTCACTTGTATAAATAAAGCACAATGCTGTCTTGATTTTGAATAAAGCAATAAATCCAGTAATCCACTGAATACAAGAGTACAACATATTGATTTTGAACTGAGCCATAATTTCTATTTATCCATAATACCTTAAATTTTGTTTTTCTATTTGTGCAGAAGGTGTTCAACCCATAGCCTGGGCTACACGGATCAATATTGCAATTGGTGTTGCAAGAGGATTAGCATTCTTGCATTCCCTGGATGCAAATGTTATCTTTCGTGATTTAAAGGCTTCCAATATCCTACTTGATTCAGTATGTTACATTAAAAGTCTGGCTTGTGGATCTGTAAAGACTACATATTCTGGTTTACATGTAAGTTTCCATTCTGAAATAGTAGCCTAATATTTATGTAGGATTTCAATGCAAAGCTTTCGGATTTTGGCTTGGCAAGAGATGGTCCTACTGGAGATAACACTCACGTTTCAACCAGAGTTATTGGAACTAAAGGTTATGCTGCACCAGAGTATGTTGCTACAGGTATAAGTGCTTTGTCTTGATCAAAGTGTTAGGTTCAAATTCAACATTTGGATCAATCAAAAATCGTTTTTGATATAAAATTATTGAGTGGTGTTAGTGTATTAAGTCTTACAACGGTGTCAAATGATTCCCACCCTATATATATTGTATAGTACCCTAGGTAATCCTGTATAATTTATCCATCACTTCTGGTTACAGGGAAATAGAAAGTCAAAATGAAGAAGCCAATTGAAAAAATCAAATTGTCCATAAACAAAAGAGCAAACATCAAATACAACCTAAAGCAAACCAGTTCACCCCTACAAAAATCTCGAGAAGCTTCTACATATTATTAGATTAATATTTAATGGCCTGAAACAGGGTTTGAGGTGTTCCTCATTTTCTCTTGGCATATTTTCTGTATGTTAGTGCCTAGTTACTTTCATCCTTCATGATTTATGGTATTATTATGTCTTGAAGAATGGGAAAAAAAGATCAGAAAACTATAATTTACTTGCTTGGCACTTATAAGATACGGATACACTAAGTTAAAAATTGGGAAATTTTCAATTAGGTGCAAGTTGGTAAAATATATTTCTCTGTTAGTTCCAAATCAAATTTTTATAACTGGTTACCATTATTTTTATTGTAATTGAGAAACCCCATTTTATAACGTAACCTTTTGAAGACTCAAAGTGGAAATATTTTTGTTATCTTGCACTTAGTTAAATTTGTCTCCAAAGTATCTTTGTTATTTTGTTTTGACTTGACAAATATTTCTTTTTTTGTTTGAACATTAGTTAAATTCTAATCTATATAAACTTCTAGATGCTGAGTCGTAAAAGATAATTGATATTCCATAATTCATGTAGGTTTCTTTCTTTTTCACCTTTTACTTCTAGTTGTTCTGTTCCTTGGAAGAAAAAATAATAAAGTTATCAGAAGAAGAAATACAATAGGAATAGTGGGTAGGCTGGTAACTCAAAATTGCCACAGAAAATTATTGTCTCCGAGTTGAGAACTGGTCTGGATGTGCAGTTTGACTGAAATAAGTGGGAACTGGTCACACATCTGCTCACTTATGATTCCAAAGCGTGCTGGGAACCCATTAGTAAAACCACTGACACTCCTTTCCCTTTACTAGTTCAATGACCAGTTCAGTTTTCACTTTTTTAATGTATCTAATCAAAGCAGTTCTGTTACTTATAGCTTTCCATTTGCAGTCGTAGAGTGTGCATATTTTTTATGGATTTGATGAGCTTGTCTTCGCGACTATATAGGTTGTCTTTTGATGAAACAGGTCATTTGACCCCAAGGAGTGATGTATACAGCTTTGGCGTTGTCTTGTTAGAGTTACTAACAGGAAGGCGTGCAGTAGAAGACGATAGACCTGGATTTTCAGACGAAACTCTGGTGGATTGGGCAAAGCCCTTCCTGAGTGATAGCAGAAGAGTTTTGAGAATCATGGATACTAGGCTGGGTGGTCAATACTCCAAGAAAGGAGCACAAGCTGCCGCTGCACTTGCATTGCAATGCCTGAACACAGATCCCAAATATAGACCACCTATGGTAGATGTTCTAGCAGCATTGGAAGGACTCCATTCCTCAAATACAATCCCAAGGACACCAAAATCTGGAACTGAGAATCATGCGACCAAGCATTCTGGTCATAATGGAAATACAAACTAAAAGTACGAGCTGCTTGTCTTGTTCTGTTTTCTCTTTTTGGACGAACGCTTCTGCATCCCTATAGTTTTATGTATTTTAGTTTGATGCTTGAGCTGCCAGAGAAAAGAACAGTAGAATGCTATGTTGTACAACCAAATGCTTTGTTCTTTCAATTCTATGCCTAAGTGAAGAACTGGCATCCATGCGGGTTATTCACTGGAAAGTATTACATTGTGGAAGCGGCTGGATTCTTTTGAGATTGTATTAAATTTGAGCTTTTAAAATGGGTAATTTTACATATACAAAATTTGAAAAATTAAAATTTTTTTTTTATAACATTGATTTATATATTAATTTAAGGACAAAATTTAAGTAAAGTTTTTATAGATGCTTATAGTGATGTTCTCCAAAAAAAAATGTGTATTATTTTTTACACTTTAATTATGAAAATTAAAAAAAAAAAGTTAAAATCTAATACACATATTTTTTTTGAATAACAACATCCCAAACACGTAAGGAGGAATTTTAGCAGCAAACGGTCTGAATTTTTCATACTTGGGTTTGATTGGGTTTTTTTTTTCTCACTATTTTTGGTATTATGATTGGGCTTTATTTGGGTGGAGTGCGCTTGGTGTTGTTAAAAAAAAAAATGGGCGGTGCATGTGATTTTTTTTAGTTGGTGTGTGTGCATGTGACAAGTGCGAAGGTGTCTTTTTCCGATAAATAAGAGGAGGGTATTTTAAAACTCCATCTCCTTCCTTGCAACGGTGGTGCGCCGAAGCAAGTGTGTGAAAGAGTTTACTGTGTGCGGAGTTTGAGGCGTCGACATCAAGTCCTGTGGAAAGGGGTTTATTGTTGCTTTGAGGTAGAAATCACCATGTATGGTGTTACGTGAGATGAAGAACAAATTATGTATTAATATTTTGTTTGAGTGCTATGTTTGAGGAAAAAAATATTGCAAATTGGATGTGTTTATTCTAGTTTTTGGCAAAGACAAATTCGATTTAGGTTCTCAATTTGGGAAGGAAATCTCTTCTTCAAAAGGGATTCTTAAATTCTTATAAGTTTGTTTTTAATAAAAATGTTAGAAAGAATTTCGATTAAAACAAAAAAAAATGTGATTATCAAATGAAAACTTAATAGATTTGTAATAGTAATGTAAAGAACTATAATCAAAACTAAAGAAATTATATAAAAGCAATCAAATTAAATTGCATGAAAAGTAAAGTGCAGGAAAATAAAGTACTGTAATATAAATTTGATAGAAGAATAAATTGCAGAATGGTAAATGAAAACAAGTAAAAGTAATCAAATGATCTTGAAAAGATTACTCGATCAGGAATAGAAGAGATTTTACAAAAATGTAAATGACTCGAGAAGTAAATGACTTGAATTAAATTTGCATTGAAACTATAAGGTTTATACAAAGAAAGCAGGATGGAAACATACTTGACTAATTCCCTTTTGTTATCCTTTTGTGTCTGCGACTTAATAGGAGTAGTGAGAGAATGTGTGCAAGTGAATGAATTTCAACCCCTAAATATTTTCATCCTCTTAGTATTTATAGATAACATAAGTAACTACCCTCTTTACAAGATTTTGACAAGTATCTAAAATCAAAGTAATTGCCTAATCATTGTCAGCAATTCTCGTATTGTCTGGTTCTTTCACTTTAACTGCTGCTAACTTTTGACTTAAATTCAATCAACATCTTATCGGATTTTTTACCAAACTACCACTAATGGCAAAATTTTTTTTTTTACCAAAATACCATTTTTTAAACAATTTACCAAAATGCCATCCTTTCAAAACTATTTTCCAAATTGCCACACTTTGGTCTTATGTGACATTTTTTATTTTTTCCTGTGCCACGTAGGATGCGCCAAAGAGCCTGGCGCATCCACGTAGATTGCACCCGCATCCTACATGGCCTAGGACACTGAATACGCTATAGTGTTTGGCGTAACCTGTACAAATACGCCAAGTTTATTGGCTTAACCTAACTCAAATATTAATTTTATAATAAAATTTTAAAAATAATTAATAATTAATAAAATATTTAACAATTTACTATAGGTATCATATTTTTTAAAAAATGAGTACTATAGTGCTATAACAATAAGTGATGAAAAATAAAAGTAGAGAAATTGTCTTGGAACATGTGTTTTTTCATTATAAAAAAAGTAATATAAAAATGGCGTAACTTGTTTTTGTTGTTTAATATTTAATAAAAAAGCGTTGTAACAATTATCAACTCATATGATAGGTAGTATTCTTTGGTCATATACAAAGTGAATGCCACCAATGGCATCTCACAATCTCATTGGTTACTTGGACATGAGATTAACGTACTTAACAATTAATGACATGAGATTAAGGTAACAGCTAACTAGGTGTCCCTTTTAGTATTAGATAACCGCCAAATACAGACCAAATATTATAAAATTATTATTTTCTTCTCCCTTTGACTTTTTGACATCCATACTTTGCCATGCATTTGTTTTTAAATTCCATATGAGCATCGTGCTATACATTATTAGATTTTGCTAATGTAAACTCGAGTGTTATAACATAACATTTGGATGATTTAAATTATAATGGGATGCATGCTTAGTATTTAAAAGCCAAGAAATTGTAAAGAAAATTGTGAGCATTAAAATCTAAATGTTTATGCGTTCAAGCATTCAGATTCTATGAAAATTTTGACAAAATTTCTCCTAAATATTAACCTCTCAAAAAGCACACAAACCTGTTTAATTCCACCATAGTACCAATATCAGCAATATAAATGAAACAACAAACATGTTCAATCAAACAAGGGTACCAAAATCATAATTGAAAATCATAAACAATAATTTAGTCAAAGCCACTAAATATAACATTCTGATATACACAACAATGAGATAGGCCAGCATCGGAATGCGGTGGTCTGTGAGAGGGATCAACTGAAGGACCTCGTTGTGATGGGTATGGTGGGTAACTCGGTGGCGGGTAAGGATATGAGAGGTAAGGGTGTGGCAGGTACGGGTATGATGGGTAAGAATATGGTGGGTAACCCGACGACGGGTAAGAATATGGTGGGTATGAGTGTAGTGGGTATGGTGGATATGGTGGGTAATATGTAGGTGGTAGCTGAGTGGCTGGATATGTAGCAGTTACATCTAGAGTGGTAGCAGTGGTCACAGTGGTAGGAGGTCGAGTTGTGGGCTGGCTCGTAGAAATGGAGTCCTCAAGATGCCGAAGTTGCGTCCGAGTGCTCGCTAACCCTCTCCTCCTTCTACGTCGTGTCCCCTGTGCACTGGACTCCTCAGGTGGCCCTGCAATGTCATCTGTTGTTGGAGCCGGACGAAGATTTTCTATGATAATGCGATCATGCTCCTACAATGAATGTAGGATCTGCGTGTAATACCCTTAAGTACATGTTAGACTAGTAAATGGTTACCGAAGGTAGCATTTGACTTGTTTAGCATGTCAGTAAAGTTTTGTGACAATCTGAGTTCATTTAGGCACTTAGTTGCAACATAGAAGTTGTAAAGTGGCTTAAAATGACTCAGATAATAGCATAAGTTGCTAAGTTAAGAGAAATAAACATAGAGAGTTTATTTCTAGGTCACAAATAAGCCAAGTAAGATGTGGTAAAAGTTTCAAGAGAATCGGAGTCAGTTTGGTATTTTTAGGCATACAGGTTGTGCTTTTAATGCCGGATTGATCCCTAGTAGATATAGAAAATGATGAGAATTGTGAAACAACAATTAGATGAATCTTATGATTTATTCTAAAGTTGTTAGAAGTAGGGAAACTCGAATTAGTATAATTCGGGTGTCCATAGCAGATATAAGTTTCAGTGTAGAAACTTAAGTTAATCTTTTTCCGTAATTCCTCTCAAGCCCCACCCCCTTATATCTCCCTTCTCCTCTAGAGAGTCGAAAACCGAGGAAAAGAAAAGAAAAGAAAGAAAAGGGGAGAAGAAGAAGGAGAAAGGGGAAGAAGGGAAGAAGGAGAGGAAGAAGATCAAGCTTCAAGGTTTAAGGCTTCAAGTCTTCAAGAGGTAAGGGGATTTCTATTCATTACTCCCTCTTTGATTTCTTTGAATATAGTTTGGGGTATTGAATGGAAATAAGGGTTTGGATAGCCAAATCCATGTTCTTAACTTGGTTCTTGATTCCAAGGACTAGGTTAGGATAGTTTAAGTCTAGAGAATGCTAGATGGCCATTTATGGCTTAAGAATAACCATAGAATCCATAGAAAATGGATTTGTAGAAATAGTTGGTGTTATGTGATTCTGGACTTAGATTTATGCTCTACGAGAATTTATAGGTTGTAATAGAGTTACAACAAGGTAAAAGGCATAAATTAATGCTAGAAATCACTTAGAATCCATGAGAAAAGGATTAGAAATTGGTTTTTGAACCAATTATGCAGAAACCGTATTCTGCAGAACTGTTGTTCTGCTATCAGCACCGCGGCGTAGAAGGTGCATGCCGCGGCGCGAGACCACGAAACAGAGCACTCGAGAATAGGGCGCCGCGGCGTGCAGACGTCGTGCCGTGGCGTGAGACCCTGAAACTCCAAAATGTTATTTTTGGACGTTTTGAAGTTCTAAAGTAAAGGGGATCATTTATATATGTTTCCTAAAGTGTGTTAAGGCACAATTGGGGGTATTTTCAAGTGGAAAATACTTACCCATCAAGAATGAGAAAGCATAGGCTTTTAAGCATCCTAAAGGAAAGGTTTGCTTTAAGTAATGACATTGCACCTTAGGCAACTTAGTGTTGCATTAGATATCACTTAAGATGTGATGAGATGGTGCAATGAAGACAAGTGTATTAGTATGCACTCTAGTAGAGAATAAGAAAGGTATGAACCTTAGGAGATCCAAGAATAGTGGATTAACTTAGGAAGGTACCTAGAACCTTAGGCAACAAAGAGTTGCAAGTAAGAACCACTCTTGCATTAGAGTTACTTGAGTGGAGACGAGATTGTGTATTGGTTCCAAAAAGGGAACATTTAGGTACTAAGTCTCTAGTTAAGTGAGACTTGGTGCATTGCTAAATACACAATAAGATGATATGTGACTAAAAAGATGTCATAATCATAAGATAGAGCAGAAATGTGCAATAACTCATGTATTAGTAAAGATGAGTTAGAAATGCAAGATAAAGAGAATTTACTTCCTTAGATACTAACCAAAGTGTGGAAGTTAAGTTCTTAAGCATTCCATGAGTTTGGAATAGTTAAAGAGGTATCTGGAACCTTAAGCACACAAGTGTAGTATAAGCTACTACCAGACGTGTGATAGACGGGAAAGCTAGATACAACTAGAATATGTATGTTAGCACACAAGTGTAGTATAAGCTACTACCAGAAGTGTGATAGAAAGGAAAGTTAGATGCATGAATTACTCACTTTAGTTAAAGTTGAGTTAATTATGCAAAGTTTTAGAGAAATGCTCATTATGTCCTTAAGCAAGGATAGTTGAGGCATTAGTTAAGATAGACTCTTTCACTAGGATGAGTTGAGTCTATAGGAAAGTAAGATGGTGTTTATGTAAGAGTTAGACATAACACTAAGCTTTTCACACACTAGTCAGTTAAGCTAGTATGTATGTGAAGAGAAAGAACCTTAGTGCAACTAAGACTAGTGGTTGCCATAGGTAAGTACCTTACACCTCAGCAACATAGTGTTGCGTTAAAGATCACTTAAGAGATAGGAGTGATGAGGTGGAGTTTAGGTATGAGTATGAGAAATGAACTGGTGATGTTTACCTGAGAATGTAACGTTATATGACGTGAGGTCATTTAGCCAGAAGGTAAGGAATCAGAGAAGTTCCTTACGGGACAAGTATTCCTAACCAAGTGCTAAGGTTACATATAGTATGAGGTTACAAATTCTCCTCATTGCAAAGGGTAAACATAAGAAGCCAAAGTTATTAGTAGAATATGCTTAGATCAAACAGGAACTAAGTATATAAGTATGAATGAAAGTCTATGAATTAGTTAAGTAGTATCGATCTAGTGGATATCCTTTGATGTTCATTCATGGAGGCAAAAAGAAGATAGACGGGTGTCCGAAGGACTTTTGAGAAGGACATAAGCCTGATGTCTCGATAATGCCAAGGCCAAAGGAGATAAATGGGAAATCCAGAGACGCTCTTTGAGCAAGGATGAAGCCCGAATTTCTCAGTGTGCCAGGATATGTGTAATGTGAGGATGAGATTTCCCTCTAATTACCACTAGATGATATACTGACTAGTTCCTAGCAAACTTCCTTGTTCTTAGAATAGACTTTTGCATTTGCATTTCATTCACATGCTTTTAGGATTCCTTAGGCATATTCATATTACATATCATTATCATTGCATTCACGGACAAATTGTATGGGCGCATTGTCGTCGTCATTTGTTAGTATGTACAAATTGTATGGGCGTTGTATGTATTAACAGTGTGTAGGCTATCGGTTGACATCACACTATAAGAAAGTGTGCAGTTATGAGAAAAGAGGAGGAAACTCCTAAGTTATGAGAAAAGAGGAGGAAACTCCTAAGATAGAAATAATTATGAGAAAAGGGGAGAAAACTCCTAAGTTAGAATTATAGCATTTGTTATATATTTGTTATATACAATGTTATAGAGAACTGGTATTGGAATTGCTTTTACTGAGAATGTTAATTCTCACCCCAGTTGCTATTCCATGTAAATCCAGATCTGTGCTCGATGCAGTACGTATGCGGCGCAAGCAAAGGCACAGGTACAGAGGTACAAACCCTGCTAAGGATGAGAAGATAAAGCGTGAAGACTAGAGTAGTTTTTATTACTTTAAGTAGACAAAACTTATGTAATAAGTTTATGTTTGTTCTGTAAGTTTTATGTTATATGTATTATAAATAGCCCTCAAGTGGCTAAGTTTGTATATGTATATGTATGAGTTTAAGTTTTTCCGCAATCTCTCAAGGCTTTCTATAATTACTCAGTTGTGATTATAGATATATGTTAGTATATAGTATAGAAGTGACGTCTCTAGTACTGGTTATCTTTATATATCTCTATCTATCTAGGATATATCTGGATATCTGTATTAGGGTGTTACATTGCGCAGCAGCTTCTCAAGCGGCATCGTCACTGGTCGAACTGAACCAATGCTCTGCAATGTTTGCCTAAGAAACAATGTAAAAAATATGTTCATTATAATCACTACAAAATGCATATAGTAACTAACGAATTGATAAAGAGCTTACCGCATTCCCAATAGACGCACCGACGATAGACACCCAGCGTCTGGTAATTCTTTTATACTAACGCATGTACTTAGAATGCGAGGTGAGCGGTGCTTCCAATGGGGTTCCCCTAACAAGCTTCTTTCTTCGACTATCCCATGCTATTATGTAAACAACATGTGTCGTTGGCCAATATAACACCCCAAAAATATGTATTTTATTTGTTTTCGTCGATTCCGAATTATTTTGAGAAATCCGACTTAACTTTTGTGAATTTTATGATTTTTGTGATTTTTAGGAATTTTTAGGAGTTTTTGTGTTTTTGATTATTTTAATATTAATTTGGGCAGTATGTATATAAGCCTTCGTATTTTATTTCTTTCTCTCAATCCTTAATTATTTTTACTAATCTGATTTAATTTTCATAAGTTTCACAATTATTATGATTTTTGTGAATTTTTATGATATTTTACATATTTTGAATATTTTAATATATTTTAAATATTTTAAGATATTTTGAATATTTTATTATATTTTAGATATTTTGAGATATTTTTAAGATATTTTAAGATATTTTGAGATATTTTGAGATATTTTGAATATTATATTATATTTTTGATATTTTGATATATTTTGGATATTAATATATTTCGATATTTTAGGTCGTATATGGTTCTAAGGGTCTTAAAAAAATTAAAAATTTTTATTGGTCAGAAAGTTTTGTACTGTTGATTTGGAGTCGGGAGAACTTACTAAACCCGAAACCGGAAACAGTTTTTGAAGTTTTATTTTCCTGCGATTTTATCTGACAAATAAAATCGGGGTATGTTTTATTATTCATTGGAAGATATTTTTCTTGAAAAATATCTAGTGGATGATTCTAGACGCAAGCCTAGTCACTCACTCTAGAATGTTCTAGATGATGACTCAATTGTTGGTGACTCACCTAGGTGACTAGCCTAGTGACTCACATGTTCCAGACTGTTCTAGAAGACGCATCATCAGTGCGCCACGTGGACCAATGAGGAGCTGGTCAATATTGGTGGCTGTGACTCATCGCTAAGGACCAATGGAAGCTCAACACGTGGCGTGACACCTCAGCACCTGTGACTCAATAGATTCTAGAAGGTTCTAGAAGCGGTGACTTGCCCTGTGACTCACCATAGTGAGTCACCTGTTCCAGAAGCTTCTTTGACGACTCATCATGTTGATTCAGCATCATGACTCACCATTAGTGACTCAGCACGCTGACTCGCCATGCTGACTCACCTATTCTAGAAAATATCTACGCTGACTCATCATGCTGACTAATCGTAGTGAGTCACATGTTCTAGAAACTTCTCTTTGATGACTCGCTCTGTGACTCATCAAGGGCAATCAGTAGAAAATGATCAACAATAGTTGATACCCAACTGAAGTAAGAGGAAAATCTATGTATATTTTATTACTCATTAGACATTAGATATTGACTTTATAAACAGTAATTATTATTCATTGGTTAAAGTATACTAGAAAACATACAGTGTACACCAATAGAAATTGGTCAACAAAAATAGCAACCAATAGGAATCAAGTTAGTAAATATTCAACCAATAAAAATTGGTCAAGAATAATGGCTTGACTCTTTAAGGACCAATAGGAAACAAGCTATTAAACAAATTTCGACTTCTTGAAATTTGTTAGTTCTATAGTGAAGGAGGAGAGCAATTACTCTAAATAGCCAATTCACTTTGTGAAATTCATGTAGGAAGCCTAAAGTGAACAAAATGAAGACTAGTCAATATTGATTGCTTTTCTTTGTTGCATTCCACGGCAAAGCAACCTTTTGTGAAACAAATCTTACAATTCAATTCTTACCATCTTTCATCAATTAACCAAGTAAGACAAAGTCAATTTTGGTGGCTTCTCTTCATGTGCATTTATGACAATGCATGCTTTAGGAAGGCAATTTCAACACTTCCATTCATTCTTACTCTCAAAGTGATTTACAGCCATGCATTACAAAAAGGAAATAAAGTTAATTTCAATTTCATAAAGCTAGTTAACTTTGGTAGCTCTCCATTTGCATTCCACGGCTGTGCACATTCGGTGAAGGAAAGTGTTTTACAATTAGCCATCTCAAGTTATATTCATTCTTCCTATCTCTTAAGAAAAGCTCTCAAATTTTCTTTCTCCTTTTCTTCTTCAACCTCACGGCCTCCACCTCCAACCCATCATTCACTCTTCTATAATTCTAAACTACCTTATATCTTGCTTTCTTACTTCATCTCAAGATACTTTGTAGTTGAAACCTAAGCTTGAATTATCCATTTTCTATCTTGTTCTTCAAAACTCAAGTTTGAAGCCTTGAAGGTAGGGTTCTTTAATCTTTATTTTTCTATCCATTTCAAAGTTCTAATCATGATTTTAATCCATGATTATTTTAGTTTAGAGCCTTACGTATTAATATTGCATGTTTTCGTTGATTTTCAAGAAACTCTTGGTGGAGAAAGTTTACTTGAAGGAGGCATGCGAGGAACTTTGGAGGTTTCTTCAAGAGGTAAGAGGGAGATTACTCTCATCAGCCATGTGTTGGTGGTGAGGAATGAATGTGTTTGTAGTGAAGAATCCATAAGGATTCATTCACTTGGTTGTTTATTGTTTTTCCTAATTGTGTTTGATTTTGTGTGCAAGCATGTCTATAGTTTTAGAATATATAGTATGTGTTTTATGATTGCTTTAATATTTTGTATGTGTTTTATGATTGCTTTAATATATGGTATGTGTACATAGATGCATGATAATTATTGTAACATGTAAATAACATATAAGGATTTGCATGAGTGTTCCAAAGAATACCAAAGGGGCTCACGACCTCAATAAGAAAAAGAGGACCAAAATGTTCTCAACCATTTTCTAAAACAATGATTTAATGAATTTAGGTAATACAATGAATTTGACATTGATTTAGAAGATGGAAAATGATCCAAAGATCAAATGCAAGGATTTTGGGGAATTCAACCAATATGTCATATAATATATATTTAATTTCTAAAATTATTTTCCAACGTAGATCAAGTAGTTAATTACAAAAGAATTTGATTTCAATAAATCTTTGGGAAATAAAATGGAAGAACTTAGTTTTAGAAATTAAAGTTAGAGGATTTTACTATAAATACGAAATACAGTGAACATTTGAAAAATGCTAACATAGAGCTCACTTTGTGTTTTGAAGCATGTTAGTAGTTTTCAAAAGTGTAATTAAATGGTTGTAATATAAACAAAAGAATTTTTAACAGAAAACCTAGAAAACCATTATTATAGATTTTCTAAGCAAAAATACTGTCAATTTTTGTTAAAAATAAACAAATAAGATAGAAAAGATATCCAATATAATGTATACAGTATGAAAAATATTCTACGTAGTTCAAATGTATTAAATATTATTTTTGTTTATTTGAATAGTGATTTTTAAGGAATTCGGACAAGAAAATGATTTAAAAATCTTACGCGATTGAGAAAACGTTTGAAAAACTCTACGCGATTTCAAAAACAGCAAAATATATTTACGTGATTTAAAAATGTTTGTAAAAACGATGGAATTGTGAAAATGCGATAAAATTTCTACGCGATTAATTGGAACAACGAATTTTTACTGTCGGACCAAAGTGGTGGACCCGGACATGTTGAGATACAGATACTGTCAAGTGAGACGTACTGTATATTTGAGATTTTTGCCATTGAGGGCATATTTGAGATTTTTGCCATTGAGGGCATTTCCGTAAATACAGATATCTAATACCATGGAGGGTATTACACTGGTCAAGACCAAACTAGCGCATCACCCGGTTTGGACTTAACAATGTGAAAACATATGAGAAGGACAACTGTCAGTGCTATGTCCCTACCAGCCACACAAGCTGGTGGAAGTGATGCCACCCTGTCATCTGTGTAGGGTTGCCATATAATCTGCAACATGATATGGACACTGACTTAAGAAACTATATACATAAGTAATTAATTCAAATGAATGTAAAATAATATATACCTCATCATTCTTAAGCTGGTCGAAGAACCAGCGATAATAATCAAGTATGTCGGTCACAGTATCACTCAAAACTTTACGTTTGCGCCACCTATTTATGAGTCAAAGTATTATGAACGTAAGTGAGAAATAAAGCAAAGTAAGCAATAGAACAAAGAAATGTAAAGAAATGATATGAAAAGAACTTACTGCCAGCCTAATGGACGAAATTGACTACGACCAGCAATCGTATAAAACACATCGGGCTCACGATGGTCCGCCAGTGAAGGGGCAAGTCAGGGGAATCTATACCAGGCCCAATACTGCAATAAGATGCAAGCTCCTCCGATCTTGTGCGCCTGGTAGTCCATAGCTTTGCAAAGCTTTCTATACAAGTACGCTAAGACTGCAGACCCCTAACTGTATGTCCCGGCAACAGCAAAGTCCTCCAACAGCAGAAAGAACATCAAGTGCACAGACCTACCGGTATGATCTGGGCATAAGAAACCCCCAATCACTCTAAGTATGTAATGTCGTGCATGTTGTTGCACGACCTTGTCAGAAACATCGGCGGCTAACTTTGTAACAACTGGCTGCCACAAATATGTCATATCAATGCGTCCGCCGCATATAAGGTTTTCTATGTCATCAAGACCCAATAGGGTTCTACACAGAATGAGCCAATCACTACGGTGGGTAAGGCCAGTAACAACAGCACCGTCGATAGGAAGACCTGATATGATATCGATGTCCTCCAACGTAATGGTATACTCTCCGGTAGGCATGTGAAATGTATGTGTCTCCGGGTGCCATCTCTCAACCAACGCACTGATCAATGAGTGATCGATGCTACAGTAGCCCATATGAGCAATCCTCGAGAAGCCAGTTCGCTCCAGATATGGAAGAATGCGTGCATGTGGGTCTGTATGTTTTGTTTTCTGAGCACGTCTGACACACAAATGTTGGTCCTCATGTCCCTGCCAAACGTCCTAAGACACATGGTACTCCTGCAACTCCAAAACTAATCCATCCTCTGGGCCTGGGTTTACACAGAAAGCCATCTATCACGTTGTATGCCAAAAAATAATAAGGATTAGTGTGACAATATGAAAAGTATTATATAATATTTGTTACCGACTGTAGAAAATAATAAGGCACAATTAAAAGTAATACACATAATCAACTAACATATATTAATAGTACTCGAATGCACCATCATAACAGAGTAATACAAAAATTATATTTAACCAAAATATACGTTCATGGTTGGCTAATACAAGAATCTCTAACTACCAAAATATGTCCTAGATCAACTACATGGCCCTTCTCCATCATCCCTAAAGGAGCTCGATTTACCGGCACGACAGGTGCGAGAATTATATCCAGGTTGATGGCATCTTCTAAACGTTTGTGTCGGCCCTGCTTCGCGCCAATCCATCTCATTCCTGAGTCGGGTTTATTTTGGTCGACCTTTAGATCTAAGCAATGCACGATCAGGCACCAAAGTGATATCAGGTCCTGCAGGCCACCATGGTTCAGCCCGAATTGGTTCAAATTCAAACTCGTAAGCTCTGTAAATGCTTTCCTGTCTATAAACCTTATGCACATACTTGAATGAGTCAAGTGACACAGAAGCACACGTAACAATTGCATGAGAGCATGGAAAATGCAATGCTTGAAACACCCCACAGTCACATCGGCCTTCTCGCTGGTTTAAAGTATAAGAAAGTCCACCTTGTTGTGTCACAGGATTAAAGGCCTCTTCAACTATGAACTTAGTGTTTTACATGTTGTACCGACAAACTTAGTGTGAGCTCGCCTTTGCCATGTTCATTCTCTAGTGCTTCAATAAATCATCATTCCATTCCTAACCAGTCACGAGTTTCTCATTCGCCTCATCTTTCCGGTTGACAAAGTATTCTACTAATTTAGTATATGTTAACTAAACCAATGCAGTTATAGGTAGATTTCTACTACCCTTCAACACTTCATTGATGCACTCTGATAAATTGGTAGTCATACGGCCGAATCTGCGGCCACCATCATATGCCAAACTCCATTTTTCCTTTAGAATCGCATTAATCCAATTTGCCATCTCGGTAGTGGCTATCAACTTCTCCAGCCTAGCATCAAATTTCATTGCAATAGGTTCATACCCTGATATAAGACATGGATTGAGTTGGTATTAGGAACTAAATATTAGTATAATAAATTAGAATACAAGTGAAAATTTTGAGTACCTGTGTTGATTAAATATCTTTTCAGCTCCTTATTTTGGAACCTAGAGTTAAAATTTGAACCAATATGTCGTATGCAAAAGACATGATACGCATTCGGCGGTTGCCATCCAAGATGTGGATTATCCACTGAATGTATGATGCCTTTATGTCGATCAGATATCAAGCACAGGCCCTCTTGTTGTGTGACATGTTCCCGAATGTGGGCTAAGAACCAACTCCAGGCATCCTTTGTCTCCCCTTCCACAATGGCAAATGCAATTTGTAACACCCCAATTTTTAGAAAATGTACCGAATGTACTGTTTGCTGTTTTTCAAGCTTTTGTGTGAATGACCGTTGTGTCCCTATTTTACTGTTTCTCGATTTCTGCATGAAATACAAATACGTTTATACAGGCTCAAATTTTATTTGGTCTTTTTACGTAATTTGTTCCGAGACGGTAAAATAAAAGTTTTTCCGAACTATCTTGTTTTAATTTTTCGGATGATATACGACAATTAATAATTGTGTGTAATTTTATTTGAACGTTTTGGACAATTAGCTACGTTGTGGGAAAAAAATAAGAAAATGACCATTACGTCCCGAACGTCTTTGTTTGTACTGTTTTTGTTGTTTTTAATTGTTTTCTACTTGATTTAGTGTCCAATATTACCGTCTGTGATTTTATATGGACTTTTTGTGTGATTTGCTACTGGGCAGAAAATAATATTTTTCCGAACCGGTAAAATCTGTTTTTAATTATTCGAGGGGGATCTTACTAAACCCAATCTGAATGAGCCTAAAATTAATCTTTTAATTTTTAGATTTAATCACAAATAAAATAATTTTATATTATTATAATATTATTTTATTAGTCAGTATAATTAGATGACAGTGGACCCGGAAATGTTTTGCGGGACCCACGTTTAGTTAATACAGTTAACTTAGTAGCTTAATTAAGCCTCATTAGTGAAGGAACTTTCAAGAAACATGGTGACTCAGCTAATGACTAGGCTTAAGAGTTAATGAAGCTTAATGACTAAGCATGGTGACTATGCTTGAACCAACCAATAGGAAACAAGCTTGCTAACCAAGTTTTAATCTTAACCTTTGATGCATTCTAAGGCTAGGATGAAGCCAAGCCATGGACACCTTGCATGGAGTGATGTCTACGGCCAAGCCACCCTTGGAAGGCCATAATCACTTCATCTTTCATGCAACTTTCTCTCTTCTCTCTCTTCCAAAAACCCTAAACACCATTGAAGCTTTCTTGAAGCTATTTTCGCCAAGCTTTGTTCCATATCATCCAACCACCCAAAATTCTATCCAACCAAGTTTTCTAAACCTAAACACAATCCTAAGAACATCTCTAGTTGAGAGTTCTTTCAAAATCTTACATTTGAAGCTTGAAAACCTACTTGGAAGTTTGTACCAAGGAGGTGAAATCTCTTGTTTTTCTTTTCTAAATTCTTTTTCAAAGTTCTAAGCCATGATTTATCCATGGTTTAGGTTCTCTTTAATGGTTAGTAACTTGTAGTTTTGTTTAAGTTTGCTAGGTATTTTGAAGGAGAAAACCGTGACCTAGGAGGAGTGAAAGAAATCCTTTTGTCTTCATTTAAGGTAAGAGGAAGACAAATCTTATCACCTATGGATGGTGGTAAGAAGATGGAGTTTGATTTTGTGATTGTAGAATCCATAAGGATTCATGTTTGTGCTTGTTAGTAGCTTATTTGATGTGGTTGTGTATTTGTTAGTAGCTTTTCTATTTGTTGTTTGTAATAAATTGCATGTCTACAAGCTTTAAGTTGCATGTCTACAAGCTTTGATAATATTGCATGTGTTAGAATTGCATGATAAAGTATAGAATTGTATGATAATGTATAGGATGTGAATAACATGTCAAGGAAATGCATGTGTGTTCCAAATAGCACTCCATAAGGCTCATGACCACTAACCAAATGGAGAACCAAAATGTTCTCTGAATTTTCTTAAAAGGTAATTTAATTAACCTAGGAGAATTAAGAAGGTTTCAAGTTGATTAGATCAAAGAAAATGAATTTAGAAATCAAATGGTAAGACTTAGTATTTTGGGCCAACATGCCTAAAATGAATGTGTTGATTTCAAAAACCATTTTCTAAAATGATGGCTAAATGAATTTAGACAATACAATAAGTTTGACATATATTTAGAAGATGAGAAATAATTTAGAAATCAATTTCAAAGGATTTAGGAAATTCGGCCAACATGCCAAACCAAGTATCCATGGTTTCTAAAATTAAATCCAAACCTTTTTAAGTATAAGAATACAATATGTGTTAAAAAGAATTTTTCTAAAATGAGTTTTAAGGAAAAGAATCAATTAGAAATAAGTTTGAGAACTTAGAACTAATGATTATGTTATTAGAAATGAAATACTGATAACTTTCAAAAATTTCTAACATATAGCTCATCTTTGTATTTTGAAGCATGTTAGTAGTTTTCAAAAGGATTAAGTATATGGTTTAAAAATTTAATAAACAGAATTTTTACGGTAAAATTAGGAAACCATTAATATAATTTTCTAAGCAAAATACTGTCAAATTTTAGTAAAAACGGACAAATAAGATAGGAAAGATGTCCAAAAGACAGTATACGGTATGAAAAATATTATACGTAGTTTAAAAGTATTATTTATTATTTCTGTTTATTTAAACAGTAAATTTTAAGGAATTCGGTCAAGAAAATGATTTAAAAATTTTACGCGATTGAGAAAACGTGTTAAAAATCCTACTCGATTTTGAAAACAGAAAAATATATTTACGCGATTTCAAAACATTTATAAAAACGACGAGATTGTGAAAACGCGATAAAATTTCTACGCGATTAACCGTTACTGTATTTATTTTATGCTGTCGGGAAAATGTGAACCCATACAGGCTTTTTAGGATTTTTCGCTGTCGGGAAAATGTGAACCCGTACAGGCTTTCAATTTTTCTGCCATTGAGGGCATATTTTATCTTGAGGGCATTTTTGTAATTTCATATTTTTGGAATTATGTATTGAGTTTATGCCAAATTTTTGGTAGATTGGTTGAAGAGACGAATCACATCGTGTTGTCGATGCGATAAACGTAGTGTGGTTCATTGTTCTAATGGACTTGGAGACGTTAGTGTACGGTATCCCATATGTGGACAGTTGGTAGCTCCTCTGGGCCGTGGTAAACCGATAGCACACTAATGGACTCGACACGCACTATATTTACTCGAGGTTTGTAAAGTCTAGTAGTACATTGCCTATAGTGCCACAACGGGAGACCGTGAACTATACTACGCCTGGATGGTGGATTCCCAGTGTCGTGGGCTATTGACGCAACGTGTGATGGCCGCGATAGTTGGTTGGGCAGCCGTGGTACTAATAGATTTTGCAAGTCATTCTCTCGATATCTGTTTTGTTTAGCTCCATGGAGTAGGATCGTGTCTTAGTGTATATGATTATATCTTGGATATTATTCTATTTTCTCTATTTATCTTTATCCGGTAATTATTATAATGGTTGTCTATTTCTTATTTTATTCTATCGTGATATTGTCTTATCCGTGTTTTTATCTCGTGTTATATCCGTGATGTTATGTAATGTTATGATATCTAAACTTTACTCTATTCCGTTATTATTTGTTATAGCTTTTCGTATTGCATGAACCGTATACATGTTGTTTGTCGTCTTCTTATTGGCCATGTTTATGGTGATTTTAGATTGTCTTACCTCTTCGTTGTATGTATTTCTCAGTATATTTATTTTACGCGGTAAAGACTTTGAGGAAGAGGAACAACCTCTTGAGATCCTGTATCCCGTGGAGGAGGAGGAAGATCAAGCAAATTGACGACCAGTTTTACGACCAAGAACCATCCGATCATCCATATCCTTTGGATTGATTGTGGGAGATGGCAGTGCCAGGATTTTTGGGGTTTGTACAGCTAGAGTTTCATGGAGGTTCATTAGCTTGGCATCTGCGAGGAGACCGAGACTCTGTGACGTATGTAGGACGGTTGACTGTAACCCTACGTCAACAGTTTGATGGAGAGCCGATTATGACTACTACTGTATTTTTACATTTAGAGTTACCTTTATCTCTTAGGTGTCATTTTGGTGGTATGACCACGGAGCCTAGTGAGATTAGTATCGTATCGACTGCGCGATCTCGTTATCGCCGAGAGTCGAGACATCCGGGATATTTGTCTCCTGATGATCATTTTCATGTTGAGAGTGATCCTTCAGAGGATTAAATATGCATGATGTTTTTTTTGGGCGCGTCTGCGTATGTCTATATATATTGACTTTTTACTGTTTTGATTTACTGTTTTTGTTTAAATATTTGTAATTGTAGTTGTAAATTATTTGTATAACTTATAACTTGGAATATATGTATCTTATGAGTGATGTTGTTCTGTTTATTTTATTTTCCGCATTATTTTATTTAATAATATTCTCGTTTATCGGGAATTATCTTACTATATGTAATATTATATATCAAATGTTTTATAACTTGGGTAGATTTTATTTCTCTTTCTTTTATTTTCTTTTATGTGTGACATCCTCCAAAGGGGTGTTACATTAGTTGGTATCAGAGCCCAAGTTAGAGTCTTTTGGGGTTGTGGTTGGGTCTGTTTTTTTGTTTGTCTTTGTGTGCTTCTCTGTGATTTATATCCTTTCGGAAGTATCTAAAAGGATGCATCTAATTTTGTTTTGTTTGTTTGAAGATGTCCGGACGAGGTAGAGGACGTACGAACATGAATCGTGATGTGGACTCTATGATTGCGGCCGCCGAGGCTATGCGGCAGAGATGGTGAAGTGATTACTCAAAGCCAAAATCTCGAGAGCGACTCAACAAAGAAGATGCTACTGCTGATGCCCTAAATTTGGCTGAGTTTAGGCGTCATAATCCGCCACAGTTTAGAGGCGAGGTTGATCCGGAGAAAGCAAGTCAGTGGATGCAAGATTTGGAGAGAATCTTTGAAGGAATGAGATGCGTAGATGATAAGAAGGTGACTTATGTTGTTTTCATGCTGAGAGGAGATGCAGAACATTGGTGGAGAGGAACCCGCCGAGTTTTACAAGCTGAGGGGATGGAAATTACTTGGGAGGTGTTTTCTAATGCTTTTCTGGAGAAATATTTTCCTGCGAGTGCTAGGCATGCCAAAGAAATGGAATTTCTTGGTTTGCGACAGGGGAATATGACGGTGAATGAATATGCCACAAAATTTGAGAATTTGTCTCAATTCTCAAATTATGCTCGTTACTGACAAGATGATGTGTGGAGATGTAGGAAGTTTGAATCAGGGTTAAGAGTGGAACTGAAACGAGGGGTAGTATCTTTGAGAATGACTCAGTTTCATGCTTTGGTGGATGCTTGTGCTCGACTTGAGGAGTTGGAGCCATCTAGAGATCAGAGGAATCGGAACTTTGGGCCGACGAGGTTTCAGAGAGGTGGAGGTAGTAATACAAATCGGTTTCAGCGTAAGCCGTATTCCAGGCCAACAGGAAATCAATCTCAACGACCATCAGTTAGTGGAGGTGCAAGCGGTAGTGGAGCTGGACAGAGAGTGACGTTTACACCGACCTGTTTTAAGTACGGGAAGAAAGGTCATATCTCTCCCGAGTGCACGGTTAAAGGTACAGTTTGTTTTAATTGTAAGCAACCTGGGCACATATCGAAGGATTGTACACAGCCGGAGAGGAAACCTGCTGTTCGGTATGTTAGAGCTAATCAGCAAAAATCCGGAAGTACTCAACCAAGGTCAAGAGGACGAGTATATACAATGATGGGATCTGAGGTTTCTAAGTCTGATGATCTTATTCAGGGAGAAGGAGACATTGGAGGTAATCTTCTGACTGTATTGTATGATTCTGGTGCTACACACTCATTTATTTCCTATGATTGTGTGGAAAGATTGAAGTTGTTACGTGTCTTCTCTAAATGTTAAATTGAGTGTATCTACGCCAACTGCTAAACCTGTTGTTACATCTAAGATCTGTTTGGATTGTCCTATTGTTGTGAAGGGCCGTTTGTTTATGGTCAACTTGATTTGTTTACCTCTTGTTGAGATAGATGTAATTTTAGGGATGGACTGGTTATGTTCTAACCATATCCTTATAGACGTGTGCAAGTAAAACCATAGTTTTTCCTAAGGAAGAAAAGTCTGGGTTCTTAACTGTTGTTAAGGTCAAGTCTTTGTTAAGAGATGGAGCGCAGGATATATGGTATTGTCTTCTCTAGAAGTTAAGAATGAGAAGGATGTAAATACTATTCCCGTTGTCAACGAGTTTCCGATGTTTTTCCTG
The DNA here is from genome assembly GCA_029884605.1 of Ormosia emarginata. Classification (NCBI taxonomy): domain Eukaryota; kingdom Viridiplantae; phylum Streptophyta; class Magnoliopsida; order Fabales; family Fabaceae; genus Ormosia; species Ormosia emarginata. The sequence continues at coordinate 7,407,925 of JAQQTP010000040.1, forward strand.
ATGACGTACGGTTTGCCACCCGAGAGGGAGATCGAGTTTTCAATTGATTTAGTACCAGGAACAGGTCCTATCTCAATTGCACCGTATCGTATGTCGCCAGTGGAATTGGAGGAGCTGAAGAAGCAATTGGTGGAGCTGTTGGAGAAAGAGTTTGTGCGACCTAGTGTTTCACCATGGGGTGCGCCAGTGCTTTTGGTCAAGAAGAAGGACGGAACTTCTCGGCTTTGTGTGGATTATCGTCAGTTGAACAAAGTGACGATCAAGAATAAATATCCGCTTCCAAGAATTGATGACTTAATGGATCAGTTAAGAGGAGCTGTGGTATTTTCCAAGATAGATCTGAGATCGGGGTATCATCAGATTCGTGTAAAAGGGGAAGATGTGCCGAAAACTGCTTTTCGAACTCGATATGGACATTATGAGTATCAGGTGATGCCATTCGGGGTGACGAATGCTCCTGCCATATTTATGGATTATATGAATAGGATTTTTCGTCCGTATTTAGACAGATTTATTGTTGTCTTCATCGATGACATTCTGATCTATTCTCAATCGAAGGAAGAGCATGCTGAACATCTTGGTGTTGTTCTTCGAATTTTGAGAGAGAAGCAGCTGTATGCGAAATTGGCTAAGTGTGAGTTCTGGTTGGAAGAAGTCCAATTTTTAGGTCATGTAATTTCTAAAGAAGGTATTGCGGTGGACCCATCTAAAGTGGAGACTGTTTTACAATGGGAAAGACTTAAGACGGTAACAGAAGTTCGAAGTTTTGTTGGACTTCTTTGGTTATTACCGGAGGTTTATCGAGGGTTTTTCCAAGATTGCTGGACCACTTACACAACTTACGAGAAAAAGTCAAGCTTTTGAATGGACGAAAGAACGTGAAGCCAGTTTTCAAGAGTTGAAGAAAAGATTAACAACTGCACCGGTGTTGATCCTACCAGATTCGACGAAATCTTTTGATGTGTATTGCGACGCTTCTTATCAAGGGCTAGGATGCGTGTTGATGCAAGATCGGAACGTTGTGGCATATGCTTCTCGACAATTGAAGGTTCATGAGAGGAATTATCCAACGCACGATTTGGAATTGGCCGCTGTGGTTTTTGCTCTAAAGATATGGAGACATTTTCTCTATGGAGCAACGTTCAACATCTTCAGTGATCACAAGAGCTTGAAATACTTGTATGATCAGAAGGAGCTGAACATGAGACAACGGAGATGGTTAGAATTCCTGAAAGATTATGATTTCCAACTGTTGTACCACCCTGGTAAGGCGAATGTTGTGGCTGATGCCTTAAGTAGAAAGATTATCAGTGCTTCTGCTCTGATGATCAAGGAAAAGGAGCTCATTGAACAGTTTAGAGATGTGTGGTCATTTGTTGAATTGAAACCGGGGAAGATCTGTATTAACATGGTTACTATCTCGAGCGAGCTGATGGAAGACATAAGGGAAAAGCAGAATGCCGATGAATTTTTGCAAGGAATAAGAGAACAAATAAAGCAAGACGAGACAATAGAGTTCAAAGAAGGAACTGATGGAATTCTGAGGTTTCGGGGTAGAATCTGTGTTCCTCGTGACTGGGAGCTGAGGCGATATATTGTGGAACATGCCCATACTAGTCTATTGAGTATGCATCCAGGCATAACAAAGATGTACCAAGACTTGAAGAAGTTATTCTGGTGGCATGGATTGAAGAGTGATGTTATTAGGTGTGTGTCAACTTGTCTAGTCTGTCAAAAGGCGAAAGTGGAACATCAAAGACCAGCTGGAATGTTACAACCGTTATCTATTCCAGAATGAAAATGGGATAGTATATCGATGGATTTCGTTACTGGTTTGCCAAAGACGAGGAAAGGTCATGATACGATATGGGTTATAGTCGACAGGCTTACGAAATCGGCTCATTTCTTACCAATTAATATTAAGTATTCATTGGAAAGATTAACTTAATTGTACATCAGTGAAATTGTCAGATTACATGGTGTACCTACATGTATAGTTTCTGATCGAGATCCGAGGTTTACGTCAAGGTTTTGGCGGAGTCTGCAAGAAGCTATGGGAACTAAGTTACGACTGAGTTCAGCGTATCATCCGCAGACAGATGGTCAGACAGAAAGAACTATACAGTCTTTGGAAGATCTGTTGCGTGCTTGTGTTTTGGAACAACGAGGAAGTTGGGATGAATTTTTATCTCTGATAGAATTCACCTACAACAATAGTTTTCATGCAAGCATCGGAATGGCACCTTATGAGGCATTGTACGGAAGACGATGTCGAACTCCGTTATGTTGGTATCAGGATGGGGAAAGCATGACTGTTGGACCAGATCTTGTACAACAGACTACGAAAAAGGTAAAGATGATACAAGAGAAGATGAGAACGACGCAAAGCAGACAGAAAAGTTATGCGGATAAACGAAGACGACCTCTTGAATTTGAGGAGGGTGAACATGTGTTTCTAAGAGTTACTCCTATGACTGGTGTCGGAAGAGTTATTAAGTCTAAGAAACTTACTCCTAAGTTCATTGGACCGTATCAGATTATCCGACGTATAGGACCTGTAGCATATCAGATCGCTATGCTGCCGTTTCTGTCGAATCTGCATGACGTGTTTCATGTGTCTCAGTTACAAAAGTATATACCAGATCCGACACATGTTATACAACCAGATGAAGTACAGTTGAAGGAGAATTTGACTTACGAAACTTTACCTGTCAGAATTGAGGACAGAAAGGCAAAGCAGCTTCGAGGAAAGATGATCGAGCTAGTGAAGGTCATATGGAATGATATGACAGGTGAAGCTACCTGGGAGCTGGAAGATAAAATGAAGGATCAGTATCCTCATTTGTTTTGAGGAACAACGAATTTCGAGGACGAAATTTTTATTTGATGGGGAGAATTGTTACACCCCAATTTTTAGAAAATGTACCGAATGTACTATTTGCTATTTTTCAAGCTTTTGTGTGAATGACCGTTGTGTCCCTATTTTACTGTTTCTCGATTTCTGCATGAAATACAAATACGTTTATACAGGCTCAAATTTTATTTAGTCTTTTTACGTAATTTGTTCCGAGACGATAAAATAAAAGTTTTTCCGAGCTACTGTTTTAATTTTTTTGGATGATATACAGACAATTAATACTGTGTGTAATTTTATTTGAACGTTTTGGACAATTAGCTACGTTGTGGGAAAAAATGGAAAAATGACCATTACGTCCCAAACGTGCTGTTTGTACTGTTTTTGCTGTTTTTAATTGTTTTCTACTTGATTTAGTGTCCAATATTACTGTCTGTGATTTTATATGGACTTTTTGTGTGATTTGCTACGGGGCAGGAAAATAATATTTTTTCGAACCGGTAAAATCTGTTTTTAATTATTCAGAGGCGGAGGATCTTACTAAACCCAATCTGAATGAGCCTAAAATTAATCTTTTAATTTTTAGGATTTAACTGTCAAATAAAATAATTTTATATTATTATAATATTATTTTATTAGTCAGTATAATTAGATGACAGTGGACCCGAAAATGTTTTGCGAGACCCACGTTTAGTTAATACAGTTAACTTAGTAGCTTAATTAAGCCTCATTAGTGAAGGAACTTTCAAGAAACATGGTGACTCAGCTAATGACTAGGCTTAAGAGTTAATGAAGCTTAATGACTAAGCATGGTGACTATGCTTGAACCAACCAATAGGAAACAAGCTTGCTAACCAAGTTTTAATCTTAACCTTTGATGCATTCTAAGGCTAGGATGAAGCCAAGCCATGGACACCTTGCATGGAGTGATGTCTACGGCCAAGCCACCCTTGGAAGGCTATAATCACTTCATCTTTCATGCAACTTTCTCTCTTCTCTCTCTTCCAAAAACCCTAAACACCATTGAAGCTTTCTTGAAGCTATTTTCGGCCAAGCTTTGTTCCATATCATCCAACCACCCAAAATTCTATCCAACCAAATTTTCTAAACCTAAACACAATCCTAAGAACATCTCTAGTTGAGAGTTCTTTCAAAATCTTACATTTGAAGCTTGAAAACCTACTTGGAAGTTTGTACCAAGGAGGTGAAATCTCTTGTTTTTCTTTTCTAAATTCTTTTTCAAAGTTCTAAGCCATGATTTATCCATGGTTTAGGTTCTCTTTTAATGGTTAGTAACTTGTAGTTTTGTTTAAGTTTGCTAGGTATTTTGAAGGAGAAAACCGTGACCTAGGAGGAGTGAAAGAAATCCTTTTGTCTTCATTTAAGGTAAGAGGAAGACAAATCTTATCACCTATGGATGGTGGTAAGAAGATGGAGTTTGATTTTGTGATTGTAGAATCCATAAGGATTCATGTTTGTGCTTGTTAGTAGCTTATTTGATGTGGTTGTGTATTTGTTAGTAGCTTTTCTATTTGTTGTTTGTAATAAATTGCATGTCTACAAGCTTTAAGTTGCATGTCTACAAGCTTTGATAATATTGCATGTGTTAGAATTGCATGATAAAGTATAGAATTGCATGATAATGTATAGGATGTGAATAACATGTCAAGGAAATGCATGTGTGTTCCAAAGAACACTACACCAAGGCTCACGGCCTTTAACCAATGGGGAACCAACATGTTCTCTAAATTTTCTTAAAAAGTAATTTAATTAACCTAGGAGAATTAAGAAGGTTTCAAGTTGATTTGATCAAAGAAAATGAATTTAGAAATCAAATGGTAAGACTTAGTATTTTCGGCCAACATGCCTAAAATGAATGTATTGATTTCAAAAACCATTTTCTAAAACAATGGTTAAAGGAATTAGACAATACAATAAGTTTGACATATATTTAGAAGATGAGAAATAATTTAGAAGTCAATTTCAAAGTATTTAGGAAATTCGGCCAACATGCCAAACCAAGTATCCATGGTTTCTAAAATTAAATCCAAACTTTTTCTAAGTATAAGAATGCAATATGTGTTAAAAAGAATTTTTCTAAAATAAGTTTTAAGGAAAAGAATCAATTAGAAATAAGATTTATAACTTAGAACTAATGATTTTGTTATTAGAAATGAAATACAGTAACTTTCGAAAATTTCTAACATATAGCTCATGCTGTATTTTGAAGCATGTTAGTAGTTTTCAAAATGATTAATTATATGGTTTAAAAATTTAATAAACAGAATTCTTACGGTAAAATTAGAAAACCATTAATATAATTTTCTAAGCAAAATACTGTCAAATTTTAGTAAAAACAGACAAATAGAATAGGAAAGATGTCCAAAAGACAGTATACGGTATGGAAAATATTATACGTAGCTTAAAAGTATTATTTATTATTTCTGTTTATTTAAACAGTAATTTTTAAGGAATTCGGTCAAGAAAATGAGTTAAAAATCTTACGCGATTGAGAAAACGTATTAAAAATCCTACGCGATTTTGAAAACAGAAAAATATATTTACGCGATTTCAAAACGTTTATAAAAACGACGAGATTTCGAAAACGCGATAAAATTTCTACGCGATTGACCGTTACTGTATTTATTTTATGCTGTCGGGAAAATGTGAACCCATACAGGCTTTTTAGGATTTTTCGCTGTCGGGAAAATGTGAACCCGTACAGGCTTTCTATTTTTCTACCATTGAGGGCATATTTTATCTTGAGGGCATTTTCGTAATTTTATATTTTTGGAATTATGTATTGAGTTTATGCCAAATTTTTAGTAGATTGGTTGAAGAGACGAATCACATCGTGTTGTCGATGCGATAAACGTAGTGTGGTTCATTGTTCTAATGGACTTGGAGACGTTAGTGTACGGTATCCCATATGTAGACAGTTGGTAGCTCCGCTGGGCCGTAGTAAACCGATAGCACACTAATAGACTCGACATGCACTATATTTACTCGAGGTTTGTAAAGTCTAGTAGTACATTGCCTATAGTGCCACAACGGGAGACCGTGAACTATACTACGCCTGGATGGTGGATTCCCAGTGTCGTGGGCTATTGACGCAACGTGTGACAGCGCGATAGTTGGTTGGGCAGCCGTGGTACTAATAGATTTTGTAAGTCATTCTCTCTGATATCTGTTTGTGTTTAGCTCCATGGAGTAGGATCGTGTCTTAGTGTATATGATTATATCTTGGATATTATTCTATTTTCTCTATTTATCTTTATCTGGTAATTATTATAATGGTTGTCTATTTCTTATTTTATTCTATCTGTGATATTGTCTTATCTCGTGTTTTTATCTGTGTTATATCCGTGATGTTATGTAATGTTATGATATCTAAACTTTACTCTATTCCGTTATTATTCTTGTTATAGCTTTTCGTATTGCATGAACTGTATACATGTTGTTTGTCGTCTTCTTATTGGCCATGTTTATGGTGATTTTAGATTGTCTTACCTCTTCGTTGTATGTATTTCTGTATATTTATTTTACGCGGTAAAGACTTTGAGGAAGAGGAACAACCTCTTGAGATCCTGTATCCCGTGGAGGAGGAGGAAGATCAGCAAATCAACGACCAGTTTTACGACCAAGAACCATCCGATCATCCATATCCTTTGGATTGATTGTGGGAGATGGAAAGGCTGTGGATTTTTGGGGTTTGTACAGCTAGAGTTTCATGGAGGTTCATTGGCTTGGCATCTGCGAGGAGACCGAGACTCTGTGACGTATGTAGGACGGTTGACTGTAACCCTACGTCAACAGTTTGATGGAGAGCCGGTTATGACTACTACTGTATTTTTACATTTAGAGTTACCTTTATCTCTTAGGCGTCATTTTGGTGGTATGACCACGGAGCCTAGTGAGATTAGTATCGTATCGACTGCGCGATCTCGTTATCGCCGAGAGTTGAGACATCCGGGATATTTGTCTCCTGATGATCATTTTCATGTTGAGAGTGATCCTTCAGAGGATTAAATATGCATGATGTTTTTTTTTGGCGCGTCTGCGTATGTCTGTATATATTAACTTTTTACTGTTTTGATTTACTGTTTTTGTTTAAATATTTGTAATTGTAGTTGTAAATTATTTGTATAACTTATAACTTGGAACATATGTATCTTATGAGTGATGTTGTTCTGTTTATTTTATTTTTCGCATTATTTTATTTAACAATATTCTGTTTATCAGGAATTATCTTACGATATGTAATATTATATATCAAATGTTTTACAACTTGGGTAGATTTTATTTCTCTTTCTTTTATTTTCTTTTATGTGTGACATCCTCCAAAGGGGTGTTACACAATTGGCAGAGGTTTTCTATCTCCATCTTGGGTTGTTTCAATTAGCAACTTATGATGGTATTTTTCATGCAAATGAGTAGCATCGATATGAATAATGGGCTTGCAATAATGAAAGCCAACAACACATGGTCAACCGAGAAAACACTCTTTTCGACCGATCAAGTTGGTTATGCACAAAACATTCCTCATCTTACAACTCCACCACTATGCCTTCCATGTCTCTTCTCATGGCCGCTAGCCATCTAGGCAACACTTCATAAGATTTGTCTCAATCCCTGAAAACCTTCACAATGGCCAATTGTTTTGCCTTCCAAGCTTTCCGATATGAAACTTGGTAACCGAACTGGCTTCGAATCCTCTCAACAATTAAGCATACAGGTGCATTGGGTCTTGATCTAACTATCTCCAAAATGTAAGAATAGATCATACTAGAGTTTAACTTGCGGTGATCTAATGACACAACTGTGTTGAAGCAGGTGTGAGGTCTGTTATATTTGTAATCTGCCACACGTTCGACCTCTTGCTTTGTATGGCCCTAACTCTCTAATTACAACCTTCATCAAATCTAGGACACTTAGCAGTTAGTCTTCGTGAATCAGAATCTTCAATCTTGTACTCTTGATGCTTGCGGATCGCATAATGTTTGAGGGCTGACTTCACAACATCTTTTGAGGGAAACTGCAAACCCTGATATAATTCATCATTTATGCTTCAAGTCCCACGACGATCTAATTCAGGCAAGTTATCAGGATTCTCCAATGCATCTTAATTGATTTGAGAGAATTGAGGGCATGGTTGCATAGACACAGATTTAGGGCCTGAAGGCACAACAACCATGGATTCAAGGGCAACTGACAATGGAGGGTCGTCTTCTTCTAAATTTTCTTCAACATCAAAGTTTTCTGTCTCTATGTCAGTATCCGAATCATCAGCCTCAGCTATCTATTCTTCATCTTCACTTGTTTCCCACACTGCATCTCTTACAAGTGGGTTATCAACTTTAATCATTGCACCACCAATAACAATCATACTGCATGACTCATCTGGATTAGAAGGACCAACTTGAGATTCTGTTTGACCAGGAGCTTCAACAAGCTCTTCATGCCTCATTGTTTCTGCCTCAACATACAACTCCATCAAGGCCATGTTCGGAGTTTGAGAGAAACAATCTATCATGTATTTTACATCATCATCATCTTCTAACCCTAAACCTATCCATCTCCATGGATTATAGCATTGTGGACATCGATAGACAACCTTTGATACATATACACTTGCTTGGAGCCTCAACTTTGAATGAATCTTATTTTTTAATCCATCCAAAGTCATATTGGCTGTGATCACAATAGGACTGGGAGGAGGACCTTGATACATGAGACCCTCTTCACTATCATACATTGTCCCATTGAAGTAAATGAGCACATTAAGGGGCTTTGCCATTTCAATCTCACTTCTGAAGAATAACAGTTCAACACACATGTGTGTCAATTATTTTACGTACAAATAATTTCCTAAGCCCTACTAATTTGAATTAAACTACATTTAGTTAATTAAAACATGTTAAGTACTCAAGAAAAAAAATAATACTTTTATTCTATGTACAATTAATTCATACAATTCACACTACTTATCATATTAATTATATTATTAATCAGTCAAGCAAAAAAAATAATTGTAAAACCATTAAATACGTATAAAATAACATAAACATATAATTAACATTATTACATAGCTAACAAATTATAACAAACAAATGTTCAAATATTAAAATCAATACTTACATACAAGGAATAATATCTGAATGATTAGAAGACACTACTTCTAGCAACACTTGAGAGCTGAGAGAGTTTAGAGAGAGAAAATTTGTAGAGAGAGAGTGAATTTTGAGAAAATAGGGTGAATATCACGGATGGAGGGGGCAGGGGAATGTATATAGCTTGGTTAAGCCAACAAGCTTAGCGTATCTGTACAGGTTACGCCAAACACTATGGTGTATTCAGTGTCCTGGGCCACATAGGATGTGCCAATACGCATGGCACATCCACGTAGGATGTGCCAAAGAGCTTGACGCATCCAAGTAGATTGCGCCAAGCGTGTTGGCGCAATCTATATGGATGCGCCAGGCTCTTTGGCGCATCCTACGTGGCCCAAGAAAAAATAAAAAATGCCACATAGGACCAAAGTGTGGCAGTTTGGGAAATTGTTTTGAAATGATGGCATTTTGGTAAATTATTTTAAAAAAATGGCATTTTGGTAAATTTTTTTGCCATTAGTGACAGTTTGGTAAAAAAACCCATCTTATCTGAATCTAAATTTTGAATCATCAAACAACTACTGCCTTCTTATTGAAATCTTCACTTTTGTCTTTAGAAAATCCCTAAGTGTAGTTATTGACGTTTTGAATCTTAACTTTTGAGACCAAATTGAGATTATCACTTTGGTAACTTCTTCAAATTTCACAATAATTTCAATTCTAAAATAATTAGAGTATTTGTGTCTATTCAAGTTCACAAAATATAACTCATAACTTAGTGAATATTATTCATACTAAGCTTTTTGAATACATCTCGAAATTGTTTGAATCGAAAAATTTTATTTTTATACCAACAGATATCCTCAAATATTTATTCTCGAAGTATAAGAGATAAATATTATTGTTTCGAGCATTACTTTTCAATTAAATCTTGTCTTTGACTCAGATTTATAGTTGCTCTTTATCAATTCAAACTGACATGATCATATAAGGAAAAGTTAGATGGAAAATATAAAAAAATTTAAATTTAAATTACCTCCAACCAAAACATGACATTTCCCCCATTAACCAACATCTTCACTTTTTGGGGAATTTCAAAGCTCATGATGGCTTTTTATGGGAAAACGACTTTAGCCGTCTTATCGTGATATTAGTTTTTAATGTGAACATAGTTTTGTTTTTGTTTTTTTTTAAAAAAGGCATTAAAAATCCCCCAAGTGAGTTTTTTGCCTTACTTTACATCTTCTGTGTTTGAGCTTTCTCTTTTTTCTTTCTTTGAACTCTTTCGTCCTCCATTGCTATGCTTTAGGAGTTTCTCTTCAATCTCCTATTATCTGCCTTCCTACTTCAAGCACAAAAGCTTGTTTTTAAGCCAAAGACGGTCTTATCATACCGTTTAATTCCATCTTCTAGGAATTTTGTTCTTTTAAATTCCCAAACTTCAAACTTTAAATTTGAATTTCCATGACATCTTCTTCTTCTACCAGACAGGCCTCAACTCAACAATCCCACTCAACCACCGAGACTAATGAGGTGGTTCATCTTCCAAATGATGCTACTATTGCAGCTCCAATTGAGAAAAACAAGATCTTTTATGCTTCAAATCCTTCTATTGACAATTTTGACCTTTGGAAATCCCAGGTAATTATCTATTTCTCAATATCCAATGAAAAATACGCTTTCTTAGGGCCAAATCTTCCTGTTGATGACTATGATTCTATTTCACACTTCTTTCCATGTCTTGAGGGTGAATCCATTTGTGCCTTTGGCTCATCTTTGAAAACTGATTTTTTTGATTCTTTTTAAAAAATCTTTTGGAGTTCTTCCCTGTCTGGTCCTCAAACCAAATAACTCCATTTGCAATGGTTGCATAGAGTCTAAAGTGCTAAGAAAGATCAGTGGAAAGCTTCTGGCATATCTTTGACTTTATTCAGCTTAGCAGAGAGCATGTCAAATACAATGCCCTTATGTTATCGATTTCTTTCTTTTTCTAGAACAAGACCACTAACTCCTTCCATATCCCTTATGACATGCTCACTCCTACTCTTTTTGATCTTGCTACCATAATAGGTCTAAAACCCACTGGTAGAGTTATTATTAGTGTCTTAGAACTTGTCGAAATTATCGAGTCCAATTAGTCGAAACTCACTTATACAACTTTTATGAAGAACAACTGGCTCAATACTGAAACATTTTAAGATTAGGAACATGTTGCTTTCCTTGTCTTATGGCTTAGTGCTTTTGTCTTTAGCACTAAGTCCTTGCAAGTTTCTAAATCCTTACATCATTTAGCCATCCTCATCCTTAAGGGAACACCTTTGTGGTTGAGCAAATTGATCCTTGCTTAATTATATACTTCGATGATTGATGCTGTAAATCTCCTTCGATTTGAAGATAAGCCTTTAACCAACTTAGGTGGCCCCCTTTTGGCTTCTTTAACTTTGGCTTAATGCCCTCTTTGAACCTCACCTTCAAAGTTCTTCTCCTTTGAGTGTTTCCTGGAACATAGAAGGAAACTGCTTATCTCGCCTCCATTACTCCTCGAAAACCAACAAGGAGGTTGATGACTTCAAGTATTTTTTTTCTCTTTTTATTAACATGAAATTCCATACCGATAGCTTTAATTTCTCCCCTTTTGCCAACTGAGACTATGGTCCTGAATGGTTTCGCTAACCTTTCTTTTGTGACACCCTAGGAGCATGATAACTTCACAAAATGTAGTTATTTGTGCCCTATATTTGTGCTTCATAGATTGCTTAGTCCTTTTATTTATGCATATTTAGAAGATGTTAGGCCTATATTTGTCAAATACAATTTGGACACCTTCCTATATGATCTTGAGCAAATTGTGCATATTCTTAAGTGACTAAGTGGATTTATAACTTATATTTGACTTGGTGATTTCTCTAATGTAGGATAGGCTCAAAAGAGATGAATTGATGCAAGCCAAGGCCCAACATTGGAGGAGAAAACCAAGGAAGCATTCCAGCAGAGCACACTGCGGCACATGATATGTCACGTCGCGGCGTGATGCGCATCACCTACTGTCAGCACTTACATCCGAGACCTTCGCGCTGCGGCGTAAGAAAATTGAATGTCACTGAGGTGGTGACCTAATTTTTATGGGCCACGGTGCAAGAAATGTCATGCCGCGGCGAGAGGCAGAAAACTGAGCCTATAAATACTATTATATTAGATTTTTAGAAAAAAGATGGCCATTTAGGGTTAGAGAAGTTGCGCTAGGTTTTCATTTTGAGGTTGAGAGGAGGCCTGGGGAGCCAAGGTTGGAGGTCATCTTCTTCATAGAGGAAGATTCAAGCATCAAAGATCAAATCCATGAGCTTCCTTCCTTCTCCCTTTTCTTTCTTCTCTTCTATTATCTTGAACATGTATTTTGTGATTCTATTTTCGCGTTCATTGAGTAGCTGAGCTGTATTTAGGGAAAACTTTGGATCCTTCCATTAATATTAATGATATTGTTCTTCTTTGAGTTTATGTGTATGTGTGGTTTTGTTCAATCATATTGATTTTAATGCTCTTGAGTGCTTGATCAACATTTAAACTGATTTGATAAAATCTAATGAACCTAGACATAGGAATTTGGATTTGAAATCATAGGTATGGTTGATGCATACTCGATTCCATTCTAATGGCGGGATGAGTTGATTCACTAATGAGATAAAAATATACCTCTTAGCCATGCATACTAGGTATTTTAGAATAGACCTTAATGAGTGGAGTTTGCTCTAGTTCTCATGGAAACGTAGTGATTAGATAAATAAAGCAATGATTGATTGACCCCTAGACATAGGCTTTTAACTAAATTAGATTCTCAAGCTAACTTAACTCATTCATTAATGTTGCTTAAAGAGTTACATATTATTAATTGAAGTGGGAGGTTAAGAAGGATTCCCTAATCTCTAACCGTTATATTTATTGCTTTTTAGTCTTTAGATTAGTTTTAAATGCACTTTTACCTAATTTTATATGTTCTTGAATGGAATTATTTAAGCTATTGGTTGATATTTAGCATTAGAAGTAACCTTATCCTCATGGGAACGATATCTTATTTTTTACTGTATTACTTGAACGACCTGTGCACTTGCGATACACAAAAGGTCCAATAGAGCACAGTCTGAAAATTTTGATTTGTGGAGTAATATGTTCACCACCCAAATCTTCACTCTAGGCTTCCCAAAATCCAAAGATTTCAATCTAATTATTTACCTTCCTTTCTATGTCTCTAGACAGTTTGGCTTTTCACAATATATTCTTGCTCCTATTTTGAAAAAAGAAGAATGTAAAATCTATGAATGCAAAGCCAGAGACCTTAAACAGTTCAAACATTTCCTTCGAAAGAATGCTGATAGGAAGGAAGGGTTTAACCCTTTTGACTTCAAGAGCTATTTTTTCATAACCATTGGTTTCACTAATTAGTGGAACCATTATTAGTCCTCCCAAAATATTTCACTTGAAGAATGCTTTAGGAGGATGACTAATCCAGGCTCTTATATGTAGACTAGAGATGCTCAAAAGAAATCGAAAGGTACGCACCTCAAAGAAATATCAAAGTTCGAGGAATATTTTAAAGTTAAATATGGTCCTCGAAACTTAAGATGTGTGGTTCGAGAAGTTGAACAAACTTTAAAGCAAAAACGAGCAGAATATTATCAGAAATGTTATGCGAAGTTTATTAATGCTTTGATTTCAAATAATTTTGCATTGTTTAAGGATTTTGAAACCTCTCTTAAGTTCCCTTCACTTCCCAATGCTCCTTTTGATTTGGCTAATTGGTATCTAGAACCAAAAAGTGGAGCATTAGGTATGGGTAAGGATTCAAAGAAGAACGAGGTGACTTTTGCTAATTATTATATGAAAAACTGTCGAGATCCTATCTATAGATTCCCTCGAATAATAAAATTTTCACCCCATGGTAAAACTCATAATTTTTTCTTAGCCTTTTAGCTTTGAATTGGCTATTGATCATTTATTTTCTATTGCAGTTTTGAAGAGAACAAGGGTCATGGAAGACCTAGGCACAGAAGAAAACTAGGAAGACAACCCCCAGAGACCTAAGAAAAGTTCTGTAATTGGCATATTGGCCATTGAAGATTGTTTTGATAATAACAAACATAAAGATGATGGAAAAATTAAGTCCAAGACCTTTAAAGAATAACTTTAGGACTTAGATCTTTTTGTAAAGGTAAAAAGGTTCACACTTAAGCTCTAAACTTATTTTTCAAAGAATCCAAATTAGGACACATGGTTTCAAGGCTTTAAAATGGTTTTTGGTTTCTTAAGAAATAACCTTTAAGTGTGTAAAAACTTGTTGGATCTTTTGGAAACATTTGACAAGGTTTAAAAGCTGTTTAAAATGGTTTTCAAATGGGTCTATTCGAATAAAGGGTTTTCCTATTCAAATAGCAAAAGTCAGAATGTCAAGATTTCCATTTTATCAAGCTCTATTCGAATAAAATAGGGCACTATTTGAATAGAAGCTTAAAATGGCTGTGCACCCTTATATTTTTAAAGGTTTTATTTGAATAAACAAAGGTCTTATTTGAATAATGTGTTCTAGAAACCAATCTAGCTTGTGCTAAAAACACATTTATTCGAATAAGGGATTGTGTTATTAGAATAAATGAGTTTCTAGAATAAAAAATCAACGACTAATGCTCCAATCACCCTTCTCTCTTACCCTAGGCAGTCTCATTTTTTTCTTTCTCTATCCAATAGGCTTTCAGATCAATCCATATTTAAGTTCAAAGTCTGCATCAAGATCAGGATATTGAATCCCTAAAGGTTGGTAAGTAACATCAGGAGCAACAAGTTCCTTAATGGTCCTACTACGCATGTTATCACCTATAGTTGTAATATCACCTAAGCTCTTTGGTGCACTTTCAATTTCAATATCAAAATCAAGGTCAGATGTAATTTTTTTCACTAAGCCTACGAGCTCTAATAAGTGTATGCAATGTTCTTTCAATGTCAGGATCAATATCAAGTAAGGAACTAGTGGAAGACCTAGTCATGTAACATAGAAAACTCAAAAACACAAAACAAGTAAAATTGACTACACAACACTAAAAATCTACCAAAATAAATCTAGTTAACCTATCTAGACATTTTTAAAAAATATGGGACCACCACAACATGAAAATTACACAAAAATGAAACTAAAAAATACAATAAAAAAATATTAAAAATTTGAAAAAGTTGTCTAAACGATGGAATTATGGCAAAACAAGGGAACCTCAAAATAGTTGTGAGCCTTGTTTATTAGGTCATTTTAATTCAACTGACCAAGTTTTAGCACATTCTGGCATGTTTGTCAGTACGAAATTCTGCAAAGTGACTCGTAATCACCCGTTTTTGCCTGATAACCACCAAAACACAACAACATAAAGGTTATTGAGGGATTAGTAGTCAAATATACTCTCAATAAGATTGATCAAAATCAAAGAGATCCCTAGCAACAACGCCAAAAATTTGATAATTACCGAAGCTACCAAATTTAAATCAATTTATAACTAGTTTACCAAAATAACTTGTAATATAAGGTAACACCAGGTCGAGCCCACAAATCACTCTGATTATAATCACAAAATCAAATTAAGATGTTAGTAAAAAGGGGGAAAAGGGTTGCAAGATTAAAACGTAGAAACAAAGAGTAATCAAAGGGAGAAAAAAATAGAAATAAGAAATAGCCAATCCAAGGGAATTAACCGATCTTGATTTTAATATATCCTTGATCACTTTAAATTCATTCACTTATCAACCAAATTCTTGGTCTTAAATCACATCAAGATGCCTCAAAATGATCCACGGATCTTCCATTAGATAAGCATTCAGAATTCAATTAATTGAGATTAGACAAATTAAGTATTAATCTAAAAACCCAAATTAACTTAAAAACCAAGATCCAACCAAGCTAAACAATTCATCAAACACCTTTGATGCTTTGTTTAGTCTCTGGAATCCTCTCTTAGCATATGATAATTACGCAATGAACATATAAAAATCCCAATCAAATTAAGCATTCAATCAGAATCAAACAAAGAGAAGAAGAAGATAAACTTGATTAATAATTGAATGTAAAACAATTAAAACAGAATCTGAAGATTAAGCATCAAGAATGTCAATCCCTTGGATTAATTAAAGGCTCTATCCCTCCATGAATGGGAATGAAGAACTCAAGAAAAGAAGAGAACAAAATGAAAACCTATAGAGACACGAGAAAACTCTAGGAAGGAGAATCAAGTAAGAACAACTATAGTTTCTATCTATCTCGGGTTCCCTTTTTATAACAAAATAACTTACTTAAAAATTAAGATCCTAATTTGTCCCTAGGTTAAAGTCAATCCTCTGCCTCATAGCTTTCCTTGGCCATCGAAATCACTTGATTTAGGCTTCAGATGAAAGAGTTATGCCCAACTCACTCTTAATAGGTCTCTGATCCCATCATCTAACTTCACAGGGGTGAAACACCATCAAAACATTATAGTTTCAATTCATTTTCTTCATAAGAGTTTGATCTTTGTGTGTAAAATTTCCAATGCCACTGGTTTTAGGTCCATATTATACCTACAGCCCAAGTTATGGACTAATTAGTGCACGCTGCTCGAGTTCCAGTGATAGCACCGTGTTCTGACTTCGTATCCCAATATGACCCATTAGACATCCTATTCAGACTTTGAGATCTCACCAAAGTTTTAGATATTTCTCTCATATATCATACAAGGTAAAATTCATAATTTTTAGATATCTAAAACTCAAGATATGACTGAAATACAGAAATAATGTAAAATCTTAATAATGGTGGAAAGATCAATTAAACCTGATTTGATTCCAAACTTATAAATTGTAATCAAAACTAATCAATTATGTAACATCCCAAATTTAATAACCATGGTATATTCGTCATTATACCACAATCACTAAATTCATGTCTGCTACTAAGCAACAACGCATTTTCAAATATTACCATTATGCGTATATATAAAATATGAGTCACGAATGAAATATGTATAGTACACAACTCCAAAATACATCTACTGAAGGAAAAACACGTTCTAAATATATATAAAATGCTCAGTGCCTCAGTCGACATGCCCGATAATGCCCCAATGAAGCTGCATCCACATGTAACCAAAGAAACCCCATCCAGACGCCATCACAGGGATTAGAAAGTCAACCCAAACAAAATCCAGACGATTCAAACTTGTCCCCCTTCACGGCCTTTATCAAATATAAATATAAAACATGACAATACAATAAAGATGTGAGATCCCCTACATCATATACCAAAATGACAGTAAAGAAACAGTAATGACAATAATACCATACAATTATATCATCAACAGATATAATCATATTATCAATTAATGATAATTCAACGAGATAGTTCAACAGGTAATTATATATATATATATATATATATATATATATATATATATATATATATATATATATATATATATATATATATATATGAGGCAGGATCAATTTACATCAGTGTAAGTCTTTTTTGACTTACACTCATTTTCAGCTGTTAGATTTACTTTCATCTAATGGTTACTTTTAACGAAATAATCTCAATCATTAGATGAAAGTGAATCTAACGATTGAAAAGGAGTGTAAGTCAAAAAAGACTTACACTGGTGTAAACCGATCCCCCCTATATATATATATATATATATATATATATGCCAACTGAATGTGCATATGTTCAATGGACCATATGTCGACTGACTATGCATATGCAAAATGGACCTATTTCCTATTCCATGGAGCTAAACACAATTTTGGAGAAAATGATCTAGAAGACATTTGTTTGTATCTCGTCAGCCTCAATTCAAGTGCTTTCATTTTTCTTAATTTGCGCAACATGGCTTATACAAGACAGTCTAAACCAGATCGTAATTAAGGATAGTGTCTCGATTCAGATCGTCGGTGCGTTTGCATCGGTCTAATCCACGATACAGTGGAGCTACCAACTGACCATTGTGGAAAACGCGCACCCCGACGCCCCCAAGGTCAACAAGTGACCTATACTATGCCCATCGCACCCGAACTAAGGTGTAATTCATCTCCTAGGCATACTGCCTTAACAAAGAAGTCCACCAGACTTTCACAATGCATGATCAATGACTTAATGCACAGATAGATGATCAATCATATGTCTTTACACAAAACAAGCCACCACTAGGCTTTACAATTCAAATGATGTCTTACATCGGCCTGATAGTAACGTTGTTTCCTCAACCACGAATACTTGTTATTATTTTTTTTCAATCGCATAAAACATTTCTTGACATTTTAAATCTAATTTGAAACCTTCAAGTTTAATATAAAATTTAATCTTAATTTCAACATTTTTCCCACTAAAATTCCTCTAGGCAGTATTTCCCAATGTTTTCACAAGATCTATATACATTTTAATTTAATCAAACATTATAGGATAAAATCTTCCAACGTGCTCAAAATCCAGATGAACAAGTTATATATTGGTATCCCTAACATGCTCAAAGTCCAAATGAATGAGGCATACGTTGATATCCCCAATGTGCTCAAAATCCAAAAGGATGAGCTATATGTCAGAAACTCCAAGTTTTAAACTTTTCTCATCATCAGGGCCAAAGAAATCACTTTTTACCCCAAACTACAAAATTCATTCATTTCTTTTTTCCACCTTGTGAATCTTTAATTAATTTCCTTGCCACTTAATCATCTAAGTTCACAATTAATAAAACATCTTTGACTTGGATTATCCAAAATAGCCATGATGGCTGTGAGCCCTCATGGTCATTGGGGCAAAAAATTCTTTCCATTTCAACATGATGTGTAACATGCAACATACATCAATCATCAAATCACACCACAACATATTCATGCATAATGTAACACCCCAAATTTCTTAACTATTTGACAGTAAATTTGACAGTTAACAGAATTCTACTGTTTAGTGATTTCTATGTACTGTAAAAGTATTTTGAGTATTCCGTGAGTACATTTGATCGTTTTGTGTGATTTACTTCGTGTCAAGAAAATAATAATTTTCGGGCTAAGGAAAATTTTACATATTTTAATTATTACTATTAAGTTTTAATTATTTTACGTAATCTGATTTGATTTTTGTACGTTTTATAATTTTTGTGATTTTGTGGATGATTATGAAATTTTTATATTTCTCTGATTGTTTTTGGACTGTCTGTGGGCCCAGGTGACCTTATGTGGGCCCGAGGTGGGTCTCGAAAAGTAATTTTTTTTTTCTGTGGATAGAAAAATTTGTACTATTTAGACAGAGACGGGGGATCTTACTAAACCTGAATTCAGAAACAGTTTTTAAAATTTCTTTTACTGTGCTTTGTATTGTATTTAATTATCAAGCGATAAAAATACAATAAAAATATTATTCGAAGGGTTATAATAGATAAAAAAATAAATATTGTACTGCGTAGTCAACATTGGTGGTTTGGATATCCACCATTGATTTAATCAACGGTGGAGACTTGATCTTGATTTAATCGACGGTGGAGATTTGGTCTTATAAAGTGGTTAGGACCATTTATAACCATTGGATGTAAAGTTTGAAGGAGTAATCTTGACCCTTCATTTTGGAGACACATCTAATGGCTAGGATTTCAAGGAGGAAAGATCCAATGGCCTAGATTAAGTCTTCTATCTAAGGCTAAACCTAGAAGCTACATTAATCCTAACCATTGATCTAATCAATGGTTAAGGTTGCCTAAAATGGTGGCTAGGAGATTGGTCACACTTTGAAGAGTGCATGGAGGGGGGGGTTTTGTGAAGCTTAAGGAGCTAAAGCACAAGTTGAAGACCATAATTGACCACCTTCGTCATTATTGATCATTTCAAGAAGCTTAGCTTATAAAAATTTTCTCTCTATTTCTTCTCCAAGCAACTTTCGGTCAAGCACCTTAGAACCATCTTCTATCACTCTTTAATTTCAACCAACCATATTTCTTGAATCCTTACCTCATTTTAAGACACTTTGTAGTTTGGGGCAAGATCTAAATCTTTCATCTTCAACGACTTTCTTCAAGAGTAAAGTTGTAGGGTTTTTATGGTGAAGTGTAAGGAAACTTCATTTCTTATCTCTTTTTCATATTCTAAGCCATGTTTGATCCATGGTTTTTCTTGTTCAAGCTTAATATGCTAATAAACTTGTGTTTTATTTTGTATTTAAAAAACCTTTGGTGGTGAAGGACTTGAAAAAAGAAGCAAAACAACGAGCTTTTGAGGTTCTTCAAGAGGTAAGAGGGAGATCCATCTCACCAATTAAGTATGGTGGTGAGAGATGATTTTGTATTTGATGGATGGTGAATTCATGTGAGGATTCATATCCATGGTCATGTAATTATTTGTGGGTGTTTATGTATTTTTGATTATTTGCTTATGCTTGATGTGCTTTGTATGATTATTTGTTCATGCTTTGTATGATTTGCATGATTTATTGCTTTTGATTATGGTATGCTTGTGATATATATGATGAATATGTATATGTATGCCATGATGTGATGATGGAAAGGAAAATAATTTTTGGTTCCAAAGAACCATAGAGGCACACGGCCTCAAGAACATTTTTGGAGCAAAAGATTCCAAATAATTTATTAATCATGAGATTTTAGATGAAAAGGGTAATACGTTGATGATTTTAAGGATTTGCAAAGAAAGTGGACATGAAAATGAACAAATGAATTGGTTTCAAAGACCAAGAGTCTCACGGTTGTTGAAGGAAATTTTAATGGTTTTGCTTGTGTAAAAACAAGAATGGTACTTAATTGATTTAGAAGGAAAAATATTTGATGGTTTCAATGGCCATGAACCACGGTTTTGGAAGGTTTGTAATGCCTTAGTTTTATGAAACAAAGTGATTTTCAAAGTGGAAATATAATTTGATTTAGTACAAGGATTTTGGAAATGGAATCAATGTGTTTTATCACTTGAGAAATAGAAATTTCGGTTATAAATGGAAAAGAGAGGTTGTAAGGGTTTGAACCTCGAATTATTTTGAAAGAGGATTGAGTTTTTAGAATTTATTTTGATTTATAAAGGAAACATTGATGATTTAAAATTTACTAACGTAAAACTCATCCTTTGGGTTTTGGAGTATGTTAGGAAATTTTAAGTGAGAAGCATTGATTTAATTAAATAAAATGGTGAATTTATGGAATATATTGCAAAAAAGATTTTCTTGAGTAAGAAAATGTGGAAAATAATGTAAGAAGTCATATTATTTTGAGGAAAGGATTTCTTAGAGGAGAAATGTGAAAAATGATGTTGGAAATGATATTGATTTGTTTGAAAGTCCAAAATAATATTTGGAATATTGAGAAATATTTTACGTAATTGTAAAATGGTGAAAAATGATTTACGTAACTTAAAAACATGATTTTTAAGCTATGCGATTTGAATAACGTTTAAATGTTTCCACGCGATTTGAAAAATATTGAAATATTTCTACGTAATTTGGAAAACATTTAAATATTTTTACGCATTTGAGATATTGTTGAAAAATCGTTACGCGATTTAAAAATGATGGAATATTTTTACGTAATTAAGAAACGATAGAAAATCGCTACACGATTTGAAAACATAACAGGAATGTTGCGAAATTGTGAAAACGTAACATAAATGTTGCGCAATTGTAAAAACACGACAAAAGTGTTTTGTGACTATGAAAACACGATAATATGATTTCGCTATTGAATATACAGTATGATTACTATTGAACTAGTATATGGACACTGTATGAGAAAATTATGAAATTAGCCAGTGATTGGCATTTGGTACATTGTACATGCATTGAAAAAATATGCATTGAGGCATATGATGAAATTGAAAAACATGCAGTAAAGCATATGATGAAATTGAACAAAATTGCATTAAGATATTCGTACATTGAACAAAAATTAATAGCTAATGCTATTGTGACCCTTGTGGTTGAAGAGGACATGAGAATTGAAAAGTGAGGTCTTTGATGGATCTTGGGGGCGTCAAGGCGCGACGGTCGACCAATGGACATTGATTGGCAAATGACCATGTGCCACTTGGCGATGCAGTCCGTTGCAACGCATTGACGATACCCGACAACAACACGATTCTTTTCGAAAATTGGAGATTGTATTTGGGCTAAGGCTGACAATTAACAGGATTATTCTCGAAATTGTGAAAACCTCCATGGAGTAAGACAATAAGTCTATGTGCACATGCATAACATATGCATCATTATTAAGAATTGGTTATGATAATTGAACTGTTGAATACTTGGATAATAATTGAGGGCATTATCATAAATATTGAATATTTATATCTGTGTGATATAATAATTGAGGAATGTTGGATGATGATGATGATAAATAATGTTGATGGCATTATTGTAATTATTGTTAATTTATACATTATGATGATGGCATAATTGTAATTATGATATGATATATCTGTATGTTGTGCTGTTTGTGTTATCTCTGTGCTACCATATTGGTATTGGCGTAGGTAATCTCACCTCTTTGTTATATTGTTTTGTTGTGCTTGTATTGTTAAAATTATATAGTAGATGGAACAAGTTTCTTAGACGTGATTGGAGGTAGATATTCTGAGTTCGGTGACAATATTGAGGAGTGACCATCCTGGTCTGGTCAGTGTACAGTTTTAAGGAGGAACAGATATATGACGCATCAAGATGGATACAAGACAGAATAAGTATGTTGAGTTTTTTTATCGTTAGTGTTTCACCGTGCTCTTGAGTAGGACCCGTCAAGGGGTTTGCTACTGTTTATAATTGAGTCTGTAAGTTTTATATTTCTTGAATAATTGTTAAATATTAAGTGATGTTTGTTGTATGAGTTCTAATCAATTTAAAATCTATTTTTTAGTGTTACTGATAAATATCAGTAAGTTTATATTACCGCAAAAAGAAATTTTGAAACCTACCTTTTATAACTCAAACCTTTTATGAACTGATTTTCAGGTTATAAGTTGGTAGTCGGAAATATGATTCCCTAAGGAGGGTGTTACATTAGTTGGTATCAGAGCACTGTTTGAGTCTTTTGGGGTTTGTGGTTAGGTCTATTTTGCTTGTGTTGTGTTCTCTGTGTTTTAGATTTCTGAAAGGAAACATTGTTGTTTGAAATGGTTACATCTGGTTTCCATTGTATTTTGATTCATGTGTCTTTGAAGAGAGGACGATGTGATAGACGTACGCATATGGAAGCGAGACGTAATGATGGTGATATGACTACAACTATGGAAGTAATACGAAAAATGGCTGATGTAATTATACAGCAAACTCAGAAGATTGTTCAGCAGCAAGAATTGATAGCCGAAGCTAAGATTTTGTTAGAGTTGAATCAGTCACAGGATGTGAGACCCTATAACGTTGGACCATATTGGTTACAAAGAAGGATAAATCGTAAGGTCAAGCGATTCCAGCAGAAAACATATTCGCAATCTCCGAGAAGTCAACAGCAGCAGCAATCTTATGGAGGAAGTACTAGTAGTAGCAGGTTTGGTCTGACCGTGACATCTGCACCGAAATGTAGGAAGTGTGGGAAAAATCATCTGACATGGGATTGTACAATCAAAGGAATCATCTATTTCAAGTGTGGGATGCTCGGACATCTTGCTAGAGAGTGTATTCCATCAAAGATGAAGTCATTTGTTACTAATGAACGTGCTTCGACATCTCAAGTAGAATGGAGCGTTGATTCTCCAAGTGGAGCAAACGTACCCTAGACTGAAGACCTAAGCAAAGAAGATTATGTCATAGAAAGTGATCCTTTGACTGTACTATATAATTTTGAAGGTAACCCATTCCTCTATGGCATATGATCGTGTAGATCAATTAGAGTTATCTGTGTCTTTGTTATCTTCTGACTTGTTCTATTTCTATTATTAGCCTATCGTACTACTTAAGTTATTCAAATTATCATGTTGTTGTTATGAATAAATTTTTTTTGTTAGTTTGATCTGTTTATTTCTTTCATAAATAGACGTGATCTTTGAAATAGATTGGTTATTTTCCAACCATATCCTATGAGATTGTCTCAATAAAGTGTTAGTATTCCAGAAAACTCATTCTTAAAATCGGGTTATATCAAATTCTTTGTTGGATATGTCCGGTAACATATCAGATAGTTTCAATATCTTTTTCTTTCTAACCTTCATAATGATTTTATGTATTGCAATTGTAAGAAAGAATATTTTGCAAGAAAGGATATTTCTATTCAAATTCATGTTATAGTATCTAATACAGTGTTGTTGAAAGAGAACTCGATATGTGAGATACTTCCTGTTAAGAGCAAAGGCAGGAGAATAAAGAGATACGAGGAAGTGACGCTATTCGGAGTGGCGAATGCTTTCGCAATATCTATGGATTAGGTGAGTAGAATTTTTCGTCCTTATCTAGACAGAATTGCCATTATTTCTTTATTGACAACATTCTGATCTATTCTCAAAATCATGAGGAACATACTGAATATCTCAGTGTGATTTTCCAAATTCTAAAGGAGAAGTGGTTATATGCTGAGTTGTCGAGATGTGAATTCTGGATGGATGAAGTTCAGTTTTGGGTTCCGTAATTCTAAGGAAGGGATTGCAGTGGATCTTTTAAAGGTTGAAATAGTTCTTCAGTGGGAAAAGTAAAAAACGGTAACGAAAATCTGTAGAAAATCTATTGAGAAATTTCCCACAATCGCAGAACTTCTAACCTAGCTTATTAGAAAGAATTAAGTGTTTGTATGGACTGATGCATACAAGGAGAATTTTCAGGAGTTGAAAATGTGTTTAATTACTTCTTTGGTATTAGTTCTGTTTAATTCCAGTGAACCATTGGAGGTGTACTGTGACGCATTACATCGGAGTTTAAGATGTATGCTTATGCAGAATAGAAGAGTAGTAGTGTATGTTTCAAGGAAATTGATGTTACCTGAGAAAAACTATTCTACGCATGAATGGAGGTTGGTAGCTGCTGTGTTTGTATTAGAGGTATGGATATACTTTCTTTATGGTGTAACATTTAATATCTTCAGTAATCATAGGAGTCTGAGATATCTGTTTGATCAGGAGAAGTTGAATGAGAGGTAAAGATATTTCATTGGTTAAAATCGTTTGGAACGATGTAAGCGGTGAAGCTACATGGGAATTGGAAGAAAAGATAAAAGAGCATTATTCATATTTATTCTGAGGATGTGAAATCAAGTTTATCAAGTTTCGAGGACGAAACTTCTTTTTAGAGGGGGAGTATTGTAACACCCCAAATTTCCTAACTATTTGACAGTAATTTTGACAGTTAACAGAATTCTACTGTTTAGTGATTTCTGTGTACTGTAAAATTATTTTGAGTATTCCGTGAGTATATTTGATCGTTTTGTGTGATTTACTTCGTGTCAAGAAAATAATAATTTTCGAGCCGGGGAAATTTTTATGTATTTTAATTATTACTGTTAAGTCTTAATTATTTTATGCAATCTGATTTGATTTTCGTACATTTTATAATTTTTATGATTTTGTGGATGATTATGAAATTTTTATATTTCTCTGATTGTTTTTAGACTGTTTGTGGACTCAGGTGGCCTTATGTGGGCCCGGGGTGGGTCCCGAAAAGTGAAAATTTTTCTGTGGATAGAAAAATTTATACTGTTTAGACGGAGACAAGGGATCTTACTAAACTTGAATCCAGAAACAGTTTTTAAAATTTTCTTTTACTATGTTTTATATTGTATTTAATTATTGGGCGATAAAAATACAGTAAAAATATTATTCGAAGGGTTATAAC
The DNA here is from genome assembly GCA_029884605.1 of Ormosia emarginata. Classification (NCBI taxonomy): domain Eukaryota; kingdom Viridiplantae; phylum Streptophyta; class Magnoliopsida; order Fabales; family Fabaceae; genus Ormosia; species Ormosia emarginata. Next base: position 7,433,687 of record JAQQTP010000040.1, read on the forward strand.
AGATAAAAAAATAAATAAATATTGTATTGCGTAGTCAACATTGGTGGTTTGGATATCCACCATTGATTTAATCAATGGTGGAGAGTTGATCTTGATTTAATCGACGGAGGAGATTTGGTCTTATAAAGTGGCTTGGACCATTTATAACCATTGGATGTAAAGTTTGAAGGAGTAATATTGACCCTTTATTTTGGAGATACATCTAATGGCTAGGATTTCAAAGAGGAAAGATCCAATGACCTAGATTAAGTCTTCTATTTAAAGGCTAAACCTAGAAGCTACATTAATCCTAATCATTGATCTAATCAATGGTTAAGGTTGCCTAAAATGGTGGCTAGGAGATTGGTCACACTTTGAAGAGTGCATGGAGGGGGGACCGTTTTTGTGAAGCTTAAGGAGCTAAAGCACAAGTTGAAGACCATAATTGATCACCTTGGTCATTATTGATCATTTCAAGAAGCTTAGCTTATAAAAATTTTCTCTCTATTTCTTCTCCAAGCAACTTTCGGCCAAGTACCTTAGAACCATCTTCTATCACTCTTTAATTTCAACTAACCATATTTCTTGAATCCTTACCTCATTCTAAGACACTTTGTAGTTTGGAGCAAGTTCTAAATCTTTCATCTTCAAGGACGTTCTTCAAGAGCAAAGTTGTAGGGTTTTTATGGTGAAGTGTAAGGAAACTTCATTTCTTATCTCTTTTTCATATTCTAAGCCATGTTTGATCCATGGTTTTTCTTGTTCAAGCTTAATATGCTAATAAACTTGTGTTGTGTTTTGTATTTAAGAAACCTTTGGTGGTGAAGGACTTGGAAAAAGAAGCAAAACAAGGAGCTTTTGAGGTTTTTCAAGAGGTAAGATGGAGATCCATCTCACCAACCAAGTATGGTGGTGAGAGATGGTTTTGTTTTTGATGGATGGTGAATTCATGTGAGGATTCATATCCTTGGTCATGTAATTATTTGTGGGTGTTTATGTATTTTTGATTATTTGCTTATGCTTGATGTGCTTTGTATGATTATTTGTTCATGCTTTGTATGATTTGCATGATTTATTGCTTTTGATTATGGTATACTTGTGATATATATGATGAATATGTATATGTATGCCATGATGTGATGATGGAAAGGAAAATAATTTTTGGTTCCAAAGAACCATAGAGGCACACGGCCTCAAGAACATTTTTGGAGCAAAAGATTCCAAATAATTTATTAATCATGAGATTTTAGATGAAAAGGGTAATACGTTGATGATTTTAAGGATTTGCAAAGAAAGTGGACATGAAAATAAACAAATGAATTAGTTTCAAAGACCAAGAGTCTCACGGTTTTTGAAGGAAATTTTAATGTTTTTGTTTGTGTAAAAACAAGAATGACACTTAATTGATTTAGAAGGAAAAATATTTGATGATTTCAATGGCCATGAACCACGGTTTTGGAAGGTTTGTAATGCCTTAGTTTTATGAAACAAAGTGATTTTCAAAGTGAAAATATAATTTGATTTAGTACAAGAATTTTGAAATGAAATCAGAGTATTTTATCACTTGAGAAATAGAAATTTCGGTTATAAATGGAAAAGAGAGGTTGTAAGGGTTTGAACCTCAAATTATTTTGAAAGAGGATTGAGTTTGAGAATTTATTTTGATTTATAAAGGAAAAGTTGATGATTTAAAATTTACTAACGTAAAACTCATCCTTTGGGTTTTGAAGCGCGTTAGGAAATTTTAAGTGAGAAGCATTGATTTAATTCAATGAAATGGTGAATTTATGGAATATATTGCAAAAAGGATTTTCGTGAGTAAGAAAATGTGGAAAATAATGTGAGAAGTCATATTATTTTGAGGAAAGGATTTCTTAATGAAGAAATGTGAAAAATGATGTTGGAAATGATATTGATTTGCTTGAAAGTCCAAAATAATATTTGGAATATTGAGAAATATTTTACGTAATTGTAAAATGGTAAAAAATGATTTACGTAACTTAAAAACGTGATTTTTATGCTACACGATTTGAAAAACGTTTAAATATTTCCACGCGATTTGAAAAATATTGAAATATTTCTACGCAATTTGGAAAACGTTTAAATATTTTTACGCATTTGAGATATTGTTGAAAAATCGCTACGCGATTTAAAAATGATGGAATATTTTTACGTAATTAAGAAACGATAGAAAATCGCTACGCGATTTGAAAACATAACAGGAATGTTGCAAAATTGTGAAAACTCGACAAAAGTGTTTTGTGACTATGAAAACACGATAATATGATTTCGCTATTGAATATACAATATGATTACTATTGAACTCGTGTATGGACACTGTATGAGAAAATTATGAAATTAGCCTATGATTGGCATTTGGTGCATTGTACATGCATTAAAAAGATATGCATTGAGACATATGATGAAATTGAAAGATATGCATTGAGACATATGATGAAATTGAAAAATATGCATTGAGGCATATGATGAAATTGAATAAAATTGCATTGAGATATTCGTGCATTGAACGAAAATTAATAGCTGATGCTATTGTGACCCTTGTGGTTGAAGAGGGAATGAGAATTGAAAAGTGAGGTCTATGATGGATCTTGGGGGCGTCAAGGCGCGGCAGTCGACCAATGGACGTTGATTGGCAAATGACCATGTGCCACTTGGCGATGCAGTCCGTTGCAACGCATTGACGATACCCAACAACAACACGATTCTTTTTGAAAACTGGAGATTGTATTTGGGCTAAGGCTGACAATTAACAGGATTCTTCTCGAAATTGTGAAAACCTCCATGGAGTAAGACAATAAGTCTATGTGCACATGCATAACATATGCATCATTATTAAGAATTGGTTATGATAATTGAACTGTTGAATACTTGGATAATAATTGAGGGCATTATCATAAATATTGAATATTTATATCTGTGTGATATAATAATTGAGGAATGTTGGATGATGATGATGATAAATAATGTTGATGGCATTATTGTAATTATTGTTAATTTATACATTATGATGATGGCATAATTGTAATTATGATATGATATATCTGTATGTTGTGCTGTTTATGTTATCTCTGTGCTACCATATTGGTATTGACATAGGTGATCTCACCTCTTTGTTATATTGTTTTGTTGTGCTTGTATTGTTAAAATTATATAGTAGATGGAACGAGTTTCTTAGATGTGACTGGATGTAGATATTCTGAGTTCGGTGACAACATTGAGGAGTGACCATCCCGGTCTAGTCAGTGTACAGTTTTGAGGAGGAATAGATATATGACGCATCAAGATGGATACAAGACGGAATAAGTATGTTGAGTTTTTTTATCGTTAGTGTTTTACTGTGCTATTGAGTAGGACCCGTCAAGGAGTTTACTACTGTTTATAATTGAGTTTGTAAGTTTTATATTTCTTGAATAATTGTTAAATATTAAGTGATGTCTGTTATATGAGTTCTAATCAGTTTAAAATCTATTTTTCAGTATTACTTATAAAAATCAGTAAGTTTATATTACCGCAAAAAGAAATTTTGAAACCCACCTTTTATAACACAAACCTTTTATGAACTGATTTTCAGGTTATAAGTTAGCAGTCGGAAATGTGATGCCTTAAGGAGGGTGTTACACATAATATCAAGGCTATAGAATCAAATAAAGTAAATAAGGAAATCACATAAAGCACATAAGTATAAATCATCACATAAATCAAATAGGTATGAAATATCAAATCTATACAAGAAAGTGAATGAATCCTCATATGGATTCTTCAACCACAAACATCAATTTCGTTTCTCACCACTAAACTTAGTTGATGAGGTTAATCTCTCTCTTACCTTAAGAGAAGATAAAAAAGAAAGCTCCTTGATGATTTTCGTTCACCACCACCAAGCCAAACCCTAGAAACTTCCAAGCATTCAAATATCACAAACCAAGCATAAACAAGACAACCTTGGACTAAGCACAAGGTTTTGAAACTTAAAAACAAGATTGAAAGAAAAGATTAAGAACTTTACCTATAAAGTTCCAAACTTGTCTTGATGAAAAGAGGTTGAAGATGAGAGTATTTGGAGATGGTCCTAACAAGGAAAAGTCTACAAGTGAGGTGAAGATTCAAGGAAAGTAATTAGTTAGAATTAAACAAACATGAAAGGTGAACAATGGGTCCTTGGCCATGAGGTGTAGAGAGAAAATGAGAGGAGAGAAAAAGAGAGAAATGTGAAAGCTTTTTGAAAGAAAGATGAAATGAGAGATTAAGAGAAAAGATGACAACTTTGTCATCTTTTCCTCCCCCCAAAACCATGGGCTTTCCCCAAGGTGAGAGAAAAAGTGGCTTCTCCAACAAGCTTGTTACAAAACTTGCTTAGGAAGCCAAATTTCACCTTTTAGAAAGTCAAAGTTGATGTCACAAAGGCGATGTCATCAAGGAAAGTTTTTAGAGAAAGATGACTACACATATGTCTAGAATTTTTCACAAGCTTTTACTAAAAGCTATTATCCAATGGACAAAAGTTACAGTTAACAAAACCAGTATCTATCGTCCATTAAGTAATAGAATGTACCTAAATTTTATTTATCAGATAAAATCTCAGATAATGAAAACTTCAAAAACTGTCTCTGGTTTCGGGTTTAGTAAGCTCCATTGGCCTCGATTCAACAGTCTAAAATTTTTTGAAAAAAATAATATTAAAATAATCACAATAAGCCAAATAATCCACAAAAATCATAGATAACCAGAAACAAGAAAATTAGGGTGTTACAACTCTCCTCTTCTAAAAAGAATTTTGTCCCCAAAATTCATCATACCTTAGAACAAATGCAGATATTGTTCTTTCATTTTGTCCTCTAGCTCCCATGTTGCATCTCCAGTCACATCATTCCAGATCACTTTCACCAAAGCAATTTCTCTGCCTCTGAGTTGCTTCACTCTCCTATCCTCAATCTTAATAGGAAGTGTCTCATAGGTCAAGTTCTCTTTTAATTGTACTGTACCTAGTTCTATGACATGGGCTGGATCAGGAATATACTTTCGTAATTGCGACACATGGAAGACAATATGAAGATTGGAAAGAAAAGCTGGTAAAGCTATTTAGTAGGCTATCGGATCTATCCAACAAAGAATTTGCTATGGTCTGATGAATTTATGAGTGAGTTTTCTGGATTTAATAGCCCTTCCGACACCAGTCGTGGGTGTAACTCTTAAAAACACATGCCTACCTTCCTTGAATTCAAGAGGTCGCCGCCTTTTGTCAGCATAGCTTTTCTGTCGACTCTGAGCTGTCCTCATTCTTTCTTGAATCATCTTAACTTTTTTAGTTGTTTGTTGTACAAGGTTAGGTCCTACCATAAAACTTTCGCCATCCTGGTACCAACACAAAGGTGTTCTACATCATCGCCCCTATAACGCTTCATAGGGTGCCATCCCTATACTTGAATGGAAACTATTGTTATAGGCGAATTCTATCAAAGGTAAGCATTCATCCTAACTTCCCGTTTATTCCAAGACACAAGCTCTTAACAGATCTTTCAATGATTGGATTGTCCTCTCTGAATGACCGCCTATTTGTGGATGATATGCAAAACTTAGATGAAGCTTCGTTCCCATGGCCTCTTGCAACTCTGCCAAAACCTTGATGTAAACCTTGGGTCTCTATCAGAAACAATACTTGAGGGTACACCATAGAATTTAACGATCTCACCGATATACACTTGAGTCAACTTCTCCATCGAATACCTTATGTTGATTGGCAAGAAGTGTGCTAACTTCATAAGCTGATCAACAATTACCCATATTGAGTCATACCCCTTTCTAGTCTTTGGTAGTCCAACCATAGAGTCCATTGCAATGCTATCCCATTTCCATTATGGAATAGTCAGAGGTTGTAGCATTCCAGAAGGCTTTTGGTGTTCCACTATAGCTTTTTGGAAAACTAAACAAGACGACACATACTTAACAACATCACTCTTCATTCCTTGACACCAATATAATCGTTTCAGATCTTGGTACATCTTAGTAGTTCTTGGGTGCATACTTAACTTGCTTCTATGGGCTTCATCAAGAATCAACCTTCTCAGCTTGGGATCACTCGGTACACAAACCCTATCTCTGAATCTTAGGACCCCATTTGATCTTTCCCTAAATTCTGATATAGAACCTCGCTGCACTAGCTCCTTCTCATTCTATAAGTATGAGTCACTTCCTTGTTTCTCTTAGATTTCCTCCATTAATCCACTCGAAATAGTGATCATATTCAAGCATATTCTCCTCGGTGTTAATTCCATAGATAACCGCCTACCCCTAAACTATTTTATCAACTCACTTTCTTTAAGCATCATGGCAGAAACACTAGGCATCTTCCTACTCAAAGCATCTGCTACGACGTTTGCCTTTTCAGGATGATATTGAAGTTGGAAATCATAGTCTTTCAAAAATTCTAACGACCGCCTTTGCCTCATATTCAATTCCTTTTTTATCAAACATGTATTTCTGACTCTTGTGACCGCTGTAGACATTGAATGTTGCCCTATAAAGAAAATGTCTCCAGATCTTCAACGCAAACACACTGACAACTAATTCCAAGTCATGCGTAGGATAGTTTTTCTCATGTACTCTCAGTTGCCTTGAAGCATACACTACCACTCTACTATTCTGCATAAGGATATATCCTAAACCTTGATATGAAACATGACGAGATACTCATAATGCCCATGATGCATCCAAAAAGCCATCTTGGGAACATCCTCTACTTTCACATGAATCTGATGATAGTTAGAACATAGATCAATCTTGGAAAAAATAACGGCTCCCTTTAGCTGATCCATCAAATCATCTATCCTTGGAAGTGGATACTTGTTCTTGATTGTGATATCGCTTAACTGACGATAGTCCACACATAACTGAGAAGTTCCATCCTTCTTCTTAACCAACAACACTGGAGCTCCCCATGGGGAAACACTAGGTCTCACAAATTACTTCCCTAACAGTTCCTCCAATTGCTTCTTGAGCTTTGCTAACTCTGATGATGACATTTGATATGGTGCCATGGATATTGGACTAGATCTTGGTATAAGATTGATAGAAAACTCTACCTCTCATTCTAGTGGTAATCCAAGTATATTATCATAAAAGACTTTAGAAAACTCCTTGACCATAGAAATAGCATTCGCATCGTTCTCTCTCTTGACCTCCAAGGAAGACAAAAACATGTATCCTTGAGTTCCTTCCCCCAAGAAAGATTTGACTTAGTTGGCAGTTACAAATCCAAAAATCTCAGAATCAGGGAATACTAAGGTTTTATTGGAACAGTCTAATAGGATATGGTTAGAAGATAACCAATCCATTCCTAAAATCACGTTTATTTAAGAAAGAGGCAAACAAGTCAAATCAACCGAAAAGGTTCGATCTCTCGCAAAAATAGGATAGTTCAAACAAACTTGAGCAGTAACTACGGGAGTAGCAGTGGGAGTAGATATAATCAAATCAAAAGGTAAGGAAGGCACACATAATCCTAATCAGTGCACACAATCATAGGCAATAAAAGAATGGGTCGCCCCTGAGCCATATAGTACAATTAAAAGATTACCTCCTATGGCACAATCTCCCGTAATCGAATTTTCAGATTAGGAGGCTTCTGCTCCACTTATAGTATAAACCCTTCCTCCTACCTGAGGTCTTGCTGTAATACCCTTAAGCACATGTTAGACTAGTAAATGGTTACCAAAGGTAGCATTTGACTTGTTTAGCATGTCAGTCAAGTTTTGTGACAAATAGAGTTCATTTAGGTACTTAGTCACAACACAGAAGTTGTAAAGTGACTTAAAATGACTCAGATAATAGCATAAGTTGCTACGTTAAGGGAAATAAACATAGAAAGTTTATTTCTAGGTCACAAATAAGCCAAGTAAGATGTGGTAAAAGTTTCAAGAGAATCATAGTCAGTTTGGTATTTTTAGGTATACTGGTTGTGCGTTTTAATACCGAATGACTAGCAGCAGATATAGAAAATGAGGAAAATGGTGAAACAATAATTTAGATGAATCTTATGATTTATTCTAAAGTTGTTGGAAGCTGGAAAACTCGAATTAGCATAATTCGGGTGTCCATAGCAGATATAAGTTTCAGTGTAGAAACTTAAGTTAATTTTTTTTTCCGTAATTCCCTCTGCATCCCACCCCCTTATTTCTCCCTTCTCCCTCGGCAGAGAGCCGAAAACTAGAGAAAGAGAAAGAAAAGAAAGAAAAGGGGAGAAGAAGAAGGAAAATGGGAAGAAGGAGGGGAAGAGGATCAAGCTTCAAGGCTTTGATTCTTCAAGAGGTAAGGGGATTTCTATTCATTTCTCCCTCTTTGATTTCTTTGAATATAGTTTGGGGTTTTGAATAGAAATGGGGGTTTGGATAGCCAAATCCATGTTCTTAACTTGGTTCTTGATTCTGAGGACTAGGTTAGGATAGTTTAAGCCTAGAGAATGCTAAATGGCCATTTATGGCTCAAGAATAATCATAGAATCCATAGAAAATGGATTTTAAGAATAGTTGGTGTTATGTGATTCTGGACTTAGATTTATACCCTACGAGAATTTATAGGTTGTAAAAGAGTTACAACAAGTTAAAGGGCATAGATTAATGCTAGAAATCACTTAGAATCCATGAGAAAAGGATTGAAAATTGGTTTTTGAACCAATTATGCAGAAATCGCATTCTGCAGAACTGTTGTTCTGTCATGGGCGCCGCGGCGTAGGTGGTGCATGCCGCGGCGTGAGACCAAAACTCAGCCCAGTATCAGCACCCGAGAGTACGGTGCCGCGGTGTGCCGTATGCCGTGCCGCGGCGTGAGACCCTGAAGATCCAAAATGTTATTTTTGGATGTTTTGAAGTTCTAAAGTAAAGGGAATCATTTATATATGTTTCCTAAAGTGTGTTAAGGCACAAATAGGGATATTTTCAAGTGGAAAATATTTATCTATCAAGTATAAGAAAACATAAGCTTTTAAGCATCCTAAAGGAAAGGTTTGCTTTAGATAATGACATTGCACCTTAGGCAACTTGACGTTGTAATAGATATCACTCAAGATGTGATGAGATAGTGCAATCAAGATAAGTATACTAGGATGAATAATAGTATTCACTCTAGTAGAGAATGAGAAAGGTGTGAACCTTAGGGGATCCAAGAGAAGTGGATTACCTTAGGAAGGTACCTAGAACCTTAGGCAACAAAGAGTTGCAAGTAAGAACCACTCTTGCATTAGATTCACTTGAGTGAAGACAAGATTGTGTATTAGTTCCAAAGAGGGAATGTTTAGGTACTAAGTCTCTAGGTAAGTAAGTCTTTGTGCAAAGTCTCTAGGTAAGTGAGACTTAGTGCATTGCTAAATACACAATAAGATGATTTGTGACTAAGAAGATGTCATAATCATAAGGTAGAATAGAAATGTGCAACAACTCATGTATTAGCAAAAATGAGTTAGAAGTGCAAAATAAAGGTAATTTACTTCCTTAGATACTAACGAAAGTATGGAAGTTAAGTTCTTAAGCATTCCATGAATTTGGAATAGTTAAAGAGGTATCTGGAACCTTAAGCACACAAGTGTAGTATAAGCTACTACTAGAAGTGTGATAAAAGGGAAAACGAGATACAACCAGAATACGTATGTTAGCACACAAGTGTAGTATAAGCTACTACCAGAAGTGTAATAGAAAGGAAAGTTAGATGCATGAATTACTCTCTTTAGTTAAAGTTGAGTTAATTATGCAAAGCTTTAGAGAAATGCTCATTTATTTCCCTAAGTAAGGGTAGATGAGGCATTAGTTAAGACAGACTCTTTCACTAGGATGAGTGGAGTCTATAAGAGAGTAAGATGGTGTTTATGTAAGAGTTAAACATAACACTAAGCTTTTCACACGCTAGTCAGTTAAGCTAGTATGTATGTGAAGAGAAAGAACCTAAGTGCAACCAAGATAAGTGGTTTGCCATAGGTAGGTATCTAACACTTTCGCAACATAGTGTTGCGTTAGAAATCACTTAAGAGATACGAGTGATGAGGTGGTGTTTGGATACAAGTATGAGGAATAGTTTGGTAATGTTTACCTGAGAATGTAACGTTATATGACGTGAGGTCATTTAGCCAGAAGGTAAGGAATCAGAGAAGTTCCTAAGGGGACAAGTATTTCTAACCAAGTGCTAAGGTTACATGTAGTATGAGGTTACAGATTCTCCTCATTACAAAGGGTAAACATAAGAAGCCAAAGTTCTTAGGAGAATATACTTAGATCGTAAAAGAACTAAGTATATAAGTACGAATGTAAGTCTATGAATTGGTCAAGTAGGATCAATTTGGTGAGTATCCTTTGATGTCATTCATGGAGGCAAAAAGAGATAGATGGGTGTTCGAAGGACTTTTGAGAAGGACATAACCCTGATGTCTCGATAGTGCCAAGGCCAAAGGAGATAAGTGGGAAATCCAAAGACGTTCTTTGAGCAAGGATGTAGCCCGAATTTCTCAGCGTGCCAGGATATGTGTAATATGAGGATAAGCTTTTCCTCTAATTACCACTGGATGATATACTAACTAGTTCCTAGCAAACTTCTTTATTTTTAAAATAAACTTCTGTATATATTTCAAAATAAAACCCTGCATTTGTATTTCATTCACATACTCTTAGGATTTCTCTAGGCATATTCATATTACATATCATTATCATTGCATTCACGGACAGTTGTATGGGTATTGTCCATCACTGTTGGTATGTACATTGTATGTATTAACAGTGTGTAGGCTATCGGTTGATGTCACACTATGAGAAAGTGTGTAGTTATGAGAAAAGAGGAGGAAACTCCTAAGTTATAAGAAAAGATGAGGAAACTCCTAAGTTATGAAAAAAGAGGAGGAAGCTCCTAAGCTAGGAATTATAGCATTTGTTATATATTTGTTATATACAATGTTATAGAGAACTGGTTTTGGAATTGCTTTTACTGAGAATGTTAATTCTCACCCCAGTTGTTATTCTATGTAAATCCAGATGCAGGCAAGGTACCGGTACAGAGGTACAAACCCTGCTAAGGGTGAGAAGATAAAGCATGAAGACTAGAGTAGTTTTTATTGCTTTAAGTAGACAAAACTTATGTAATAAGTTTATGTTTGTTCTGTAAGTTTTATGTTATATGTATTACAATAAGCCCTCATGTGGCTAAGTTTGTATATTTATATGTATGAGTTTAAGTTTTTCCGCAATCTCTCTTAAGGCTTTCTATAATTACTCAGTTGTGATGATAGATATATGTTAGTATGTAGTATAGAAGTGACGTCTCTAGTACTGGTTATCTTTATATATCTCTGTCTATCTAGGATATATCTAGATATCTGTATTAGGATGTTACACTTGCAACATGTATATTGCTAATAGAAAAGCTCCACCTTTGGTTGGTTGCAATCCCTTGAGATGTGTCTGGGCTTCCCGTATCTGAAACAAATGATCCCCTTGATTGTACACTCCTTGGTTAAGTGGCCCTTTCCACACTTCTTGCATCTTGGTAAAAATATCAAGGTTTGGCTGGATCCACTACGACTAGCACTTCCTTCGTATGTTTGCTGTTGCTGTTGCTTCCTCGGTGGCCGTGAATATAGTTTTTGTTGGGATCAGTTGACCTTACACTTCCTCCCTCTTTGGAACCGAGATGGTACTAAGTTACGGGGTCTGGTATTCTGAGACTGATCTAACTTCGACAGATTCTGAACCTCAGTTGTCGCTTCCTACTGCTGAGTGGCCTTCTGATTCTGTTGTACTGTTACATCAACCATCCTCTGCATTGCTCCAGTAGCTGTATCTATACTTCCATTGTCTCGTCCCATGTCCACACATATACCTCTACCATGAGCCATTGCTTTCCTTCGAAGACAGACAAATCAAAACATAACAAAACCAATCGTAACCCCTTTTCAAACGATATTGTCTCCTCTCGGAAACCAAACACAGAGCATCACACAACACAAACAAGACAAACTTTACCACAAACCCAAAAGACTCGAACTTGGGAGCTCTAGAGATACCACAACAAAATGTGTAGCTGCAAACAAATCCTAAACGAGTTCAGTCATACCAGCTGGATTCCTCACTAAAAGCATTCATATTCCCCTAATACGCCTAGATGAAGTCATAGTTTCCTATCCACACAGAACATTACATATTGAGTAGGCCAATCCTCAATATCACGTAACTGTGTAACAGTAGCTGCTAACATCCAACCTATGGCAAACTATGCATTCCTTTTCCCAACATCTCAACCAAGAAATAAGGAAGTGCATAACTCAAAGAAACTTCTAACATGTATAACCATAGTCAGTCCATACCCCGACTCAACAGGATGAACTGCTCTGATACTAAGAATGTAACATCCCAAATTTAATAATCATGGTATAATTGTCATTATACCACAATCACAAAATTCAGGCCTACTACTAAGCAACAACATATTTTTAAATATTACCATTATGCGTATATAGAAAATATGAGCCACAAATGAAATATGTATAGTACACAACTCTAAAATACATCTATCGAAGGAAAAACACATTCAAATATATATAAAACGCTTAGTGCCTTGGTCGACACGCTCGACATCAATGCCCCAATGAAGCTGCATTCGCACGTAACCCAAGAAACCCCGTCCAGACGCCATCACAGGGATCAGAAAGTCAACCCAAACAAAATCCAGGCAATTCAATCTCGTCCCCCTTCACGGTCTTTATCAAATATGAACATAAAACATGACAATACAATAAAGAGGTGAAATCCTCTACATCACATACCAAAATGGTAGTAAAGAAGCAGTAATGATAATAATACCATACAAGTATATCATCAACAGATAGTTCAACAGGCAATTTTATATATATCGATATGCGAACTGAATGTGCATATGCTCAATGAACCATATATCGACTGACTATGCATATGCAAAATGGACCTATTTCCTATTCCATGGAGCTAAACACAATTTTGGAGAGAATTATCTATAAGACATTTATCTGTATTTCATCAGCTTCAATTCAAGTGCTTTCATTTTGCTTAATTTGCGCAACATGACTTATACAAGACAATCTACACTAGATCGTGATTAAGGATAATATCTCGGTTCGGATCGTCGGTGCATTTGCATCGGTCAAATCCATGACACAGTGGAGCTACCAACTGACAATTATGGAAAACCCGCACCTTGATGCCCCCAAGGTCAACAAGTGGCCTACACTATGCCCATCGCACCCACACTAAGGTGTAATTCATCTCCTAGGCATACTATCTTAACAAAGAAGTCCACAGACTTTCACAATGCATATTCAATGAATGAGGTATACGTTGATATCCCGAACATGCTCAAAATCCAAATGGATGAGCTATACGTCAGAAACTCCAAGTTTCAAACTTATTTCTCATCATCATAGCCAAAGTAATCACTTTTTGCCCCAAACTACAAAATTTATTCATTTCCTTTTTCCACCTTGTGAATCTTTAATTAATTTCCTTGTCACTTAATCATCTAAGTTCACAATTAATAAAACATTTTTGACTTGGATTATCCAAAATAGGCATGATGGCCGCGAGCCCTAATGGTCATTGGGGCCAAAAATTCTTTCCATTTCAACATGATGTGTAACATGCAACATACTTCAATCATCAAATCACACCATAGCATATTCATGCATAATATCAAGGCTATAGAATCACATAAAGTAAATAAGGAAATCACATAAAGCAAATAAGCATAAATCATCACATAAAGCAAATGGGTACAAAATATTAAATCCATACAAGAAAGTGAATGAATCCTCACATGGATTCTTCAACCACACACATCAATTTTGTTTCTCACCACCAAACTTAGTTGATGAGGTTAATCTCCCTCTTACCTTAAGAGAAGATAAAAAAGGAAGCTCCTTGATGATTTTCGTCCACCACCACCAAGCCAAACCCTAGAAACTTTCAAGCATTCAAATATCACAAATCAAGTATAAACAAGACAACCTTGGACCAAACACAAGGTTTTGAACCTTAAAAACAAGATTGAAAGAAAAGATTGAGAACTTTACCTATAAAGTTCCAAACTTGGCATGATGAAATGAAGTTGAAGATGAGAGTATTTGGAGATGGTCCCAACAAGGAAAAGTCTACAAGTGAGGTGTAGATTCAAGGAAAGTAATTAGTTGGAATTAAATAAACATGGAAGGTGAAAATTGGGTGCTTGGCCGTGAGGTGTAGAGAGAAAATGAGAGGAGAGAAAAAGAGAGAGAAAGGTGAAAGCTTTTTGAAAGAAAGATGAAATGAGAGATTAAGAGAAAAGATGACAACTTTGTCATCTTTTCCTCCCCCCAAAACTGTGGGCTTTCCCAAGGTGAGAGAAAAAGTGACTTCTCCAACAAGCTTATTACAAAACTTGCTTAGGAAGCCAAATTTCACCTTTTAGAAAGTCAAAGGTGATGTCACAAAGGCGATGTCATCAAGGAAAGTTTTTAGAGAAAGATGACTAGACTTATGTCTAGAACTTTCCACAAGCTTTTACTAAAAGCTATTATCTAATGGACAAAAGTTACAATTAACAAAACCAGTATCTATTGACCATTGGATAATAGAACGTACCTAGATTTTTTTTGTCAGATAAAATCTCAGATAATGAAAACTTTGAAAACTATCTCCGATTTCAAGTTTAGTAAGCTCCCCTGGCCCCGATTCAACAACTTAAATTGTTTTGAAAAAGTAATATTAAAATAATCACAATAAGCCAAATAATCCACAAAAATCACAGATAACCAGAAATAAGAAAATTAGGGTGTTACAAATTAAGCATATAAGAGGTCTAAGAGACTAAATGTGAGGTTTAACTGATGTATGGAAATCATGTTTATCAAATTTTCCCACACTTAGCTTTTGCACATCCTGGGCAAACTAAAGATTCAAACTAAGGTACAAGAAACCCAAAAACTCAAAGAGATTCAGTTTACAATGACCTTCAAGAATGTAAAAGTTTACAAGTAAGAAGAGTAAGAAAAAAATTCAAGGAATCAAAACATTTATGAAATAACATTTCTTCACATCTCAAACTAACAAGTAAGGTAGTTTCAAATTGAAAAGCTTGAATCAAGAATGATAGATTCTCACAAGATACACTCTCAATCCCTCAAGTGTTTAAAAGGTGGGTATTTCACTCAATTCAACTCATGAAAATTGCACTACCATAAGCTTGCTTATCTTCTAGTTCTTCGCTATTCAAACCACATGCACACAAAAATCAAGAGGACTTTATTCAAGGTTGTAATGGAGCCAAGGTAAGGTAAGAAAACAATATGGATATGACAAGCTAAATACCCAAGAGAATAAAAGAGCATTGGGGAGGAACTCAAATGACTAGCATGAAATTTTACCCCCTAATTCCATATAATGCGCATTCTCTTTATATATTCCTTCTCTTATTATATTTTTTTTCCTTTCACAACCTTCTTGCATTTATTCTTTTTCTTTCCATTTTCTTTTTCTTCTTCTGTTTTTTTTTCAATTGGCTCTTTTTCTTTATTTTTCTTCCACTAACCACTTTGCATATTGCACCCCCACACTTGAACTATTAATTACCCACAAGCAAAAGAGCTCCTCCAATGAAAATGAACCAATGCTCTCACATTCTCTAAGGTAAGGTAAAATCATGGTTTTTCACATAAGACATATACTGAGCTAAGACAAACGATAGGTAAATAGGCTCAATGGGGTTAGTCAAAGGAAAATGATGCAAGGTTGGTTATTTGACCAAAGTAGCTAATTCAAGAAAGAAGACTTCAATCATGTTTATGCATGCAAGTGAAAATGTAGCATAAAAAAGAAGCAAAGCAAGTTCTAGAGTGATTAATTGCCATGAGTGCAAATCACACAAGAAAGAAGAGAATGACATAAATGTTAAGTCTATCCATCAATAGGCTCAAAATCTCACAAGGTATGCATCTATCAAACTCAATCCACTAATCAAACATCCAAAACGAAGCAAGTGAAATTCAAGAAGGAAGATAATTTAATCAATCATGCTATAAACCTTGAATTTCAATTGCTTCAAACTCATAAACTTCACAAATCTAAAAATATCAATGGAAAGCAATTAAAAACACAATTTTTTAAAAAATTGAATTAAAAACAAAAATAGAATTAAAATCGAGAAAATAGAAATAGTAGCGAGAAAAATAATAAAAACATAAAAAATTAGCGACAATAAAAATTATAAATAGCGAGAAATCATTAATAGAAAATTAAAAATAGAAACAAAAAAATAGAATTAGAAATAGTAAAATAGAAACAACAAAAAATAGAAAGTTAAAAATAGAAACGAAATTAAAACAGAAAACAAAATGTAAATTCCTCCCCCATACTTAAATTCTACATTGTCTGCAATGTAAAGCTCAAAAACAAACAATCATCAATTAATTTAGGACAAATAAAATAAAAGAAAGAGAGAAGAAAGATCCTTATCAATTAACCAAGGTCTTATTGTTTGAAGCATAATGACCAACTTATGCTTGAAGTAGCATGAGAGCTGCCATCGGGGTCCCATTGACCTTCCTTAATTCCCTTGACTTCACCACTAGAATGCAATATGTGTACTGATAACTCCACAATGTGTAGTTATTTGTGTCCTATATCTGCATTTCTCTGATTACTAAAGTCCTTCTATATATGCATATTTGGAAGGTTTTGCGCTTATATTGGTTATATTCAATTTTGATACATTTCCTATATGATATTGAGCAAACTGTGCATATTATATTATTGATTAGGTGAATTTGTATCTGTTAGTGATTTGGTGTTTTCTCTATCATAGGAAGAGCTCCAAACAAGATGATATGTGCAGCATTTGAGCCAGAATGGGAAGAGGAAGCCAAATTTGCACCTCAGCATGTAACGCCGCGGCGTGGCATGTGAATGCCGCGACGTGAGCCTCCCCTGCATCAAAAGTCAGAGCTTTGCAAATTGAGCGCCGCGACGTAAGGAAATCAACGCCGCGGCACCCTTGACCTAATTTGACACGCGCCGCGGCGTAAGAATGTTAATGTCGCGGCGTGCCTATGTTTTTCTAAGTCTATAAATAGATTTGTAGCAGATTTTATAGGAGAGCTCTGTGGGAGCCTTGCTGAGTTTAGAGAGGCTGCAACCTGAACTTCATTTCTGGAATGATTGGAGGCCTAGGGAGCCTAGGTTGGATGCCATCTTCCTCATAGAAGGAGATTCAAGCTTCAAGGATGCTATCCATGGATTCCTTCCTCTTCTCCCTTTGTTTCTCTTCTCTTCCTTATCTCTTCAGCATGGTTTTTTATTGTAATTTTGTGTTCAATGGATTAGCAGCTGTATTTGGGAAATAATTTGGATCTTTCTATGAGTATTGATGTTTATGTTATCTTTTGAGTATCTATTGATGTTAGCTTTGTTCTTCCATGCCTATGCTTAATGCTTGCTTCTGTTTGATCAATAATTGGATGATCTTAATAGATGCAAATGAACTAGACATAAGGATTTGTGGAGATGGATATGGTATGGTTGATGCATGTTCGACAAGTTCAATTGGCTTGGATGAGTTGATTCGCTAACTAGATAAAAATATACCTTTTAGCCATGTATTAGCGTGTGTTTAAGAATAAATCGTTCATTAGTGGAGTTTACACTAGTCCTCATGCAAACATAAGAAACATAGTGGATTAGATAAATGACACTAGGGTTAATTGACCTAGACATAGGCTTTTGACTAAATCTGATTCTCAAGCTAACTTAATAATTCATTGATGTTGCTTATAAGGATTGCATATCATTAGTATGAGATTGGAGGTGAAGAAGGATTCTCTAGATCTCTAAACCGTTATCTTTATTGCTTTTGTAGTTTAGATTTAGTTTATTTTCATTTCTCTATTTTATATGTTCTTGGATATAAGTTAGCTAAGCTATTGGTTGTTACTTAGTAATGGAAGCCATATATCCTCGTGAGAACGAACTTATACTCCGTATCTATATTACTTGAATGACCCGTGCACTTGTGGTACACAAATGGTCTAACATGTACTGTATCAACTTCTTTTTCATTGTTTATGTTGGCCCATGACCCAAAAACAAAATCCATGGCTGTGGTTGAAAGTGTTCGGGTAACTAGAGGATTATTCACAGTAGTGACCTCCATCCAATGTTTTTCTTCCTTCTGTGAAAATTCTTCAATGATCTTCAACTCCACCTTCCAATGTATTTCATATTCTGCAATTGCATCAAGAACATTACTGATAGACCTTTCACTATCATCAGCTACTGCATAAGTTATAGAAATATAATCATTATCTTTCAAGAATGTAGAAATCTCATCACAAACAACACATATCATATCATTATCATAATCAATACATGAGTGGCAATGAATAAAATCAGTAAAATCAAGAAATTTATCACACAACTCATCATAAGTTTTTTTAAACTAAATTAGCAATTAAATCAGTATTAAAAATAGAATACTCCTCCATGGGATGCTTCATGGCATAAAAAATGTTAAACTGAACAATAGAGTCTCCAAACTCTATGGATAGAGTTCCTGCATGCACATCTATCTTAGTTTTTGCTGTTTTGAGGAATGGCCTCCCTAGAATGAGTGGAGCCTTGCTGGATGGTGACTCCCCCTCCATCTCCAGAACATAAAAATTGGTAGGGAAAATTAGCTAATTAACCTTTACTAACACATCTTCAATCAACCTAACTGGGTACGCTTTGCTTCTATTAGCTAGTTGAATCACAACACCTGTAGTATGCAAAGGTCCAACTCATAGAGAATTAAAAACAGACATAGGTATTACATTAATAGAAACACCTAAATCTAGTATGACATGCTTAAATCTGTAATTGCCTATAACACATGGAATTGTAAAAGTCCCTAGATCCTTGCATTTATGAGGTATAGGCTGAATGAGGGTTGAATCATTTTGGCCCATACTAATTCTTTCATTACCCTTCAACCTCCTCCTGTGGGTGCATAATTCCTTGAGAAACTTGTCATATTTTAGAATATGCTTGATTGCATCCAGCAAGGGAATATTAACTTCCACTTTCTAAAAAGTGTCAAGAAGATTGGTATCCTTCTCAGCCTCATCTATCTTTATGGACTGAATAGCTCTCTGTGCAAAGGGAACGGCTACTACAGGCTTCTGTTGCTCATGAATAACCATATATTTCTTTTTACCTGTAGATTTTTGGGCTGGATCATTAAAAATTGATTGCTCTGCTGATTCTTGCTTGCTTGCAGGTAGAGGTTCAAGTTGTGCTTTTACAGACTTGCCAAATCTCTGCATAATAGCACTCACATTTCCCTTTGGATTGAGAATTGTTTGTCAAGGAAGTTGGCCAAAAACTTGGGCCTGCAACTAACTCCGTGAAGAGGCCAATTGTCCAATTTAGGTTTCTAAATTATGTTTGGAGACCTCTGTCCTATGCTAGAGCTGGATATTGTTGGTGGCCATCTGCTTCACCAAATCCTCAAATGAAGGCTCAGGTTTTGTGGGTACTGGACTTGGTTGTTGCATCGGTTACTGGAATGGCAGCCTACTTGGTCTAGTATAAGGTTGCTGAAACTGTGGTTGCTTAGGTGGTTACTAGAATTGTTGCTGGAATGGCTGCCTATACTTTTGTGGTTACTGCTGTTGTGAAGTTGCATTGCTATTCCTCTAATTTGGATGATCTCTCTAGCCAGGGTTATATGTACTGGAGTATGGATCATATTTAGGTTGCTACTGCTGCTAGTATTGTTTACTAGGAAAGACATCTGCTATAACTATAAAGTGATAATGAATTACAGAACCATCTTCCTAAAGTGTAGGGCATGCATCTGTGGGATGATATGAACTAGAACAAATACCACACACACTTGCAGCTGTCTGCATAGGTAATTGTTATCCCACTACTAATTGTCTCACCAAAGAAGTTAGTTCATCAAGTCTATGCTCCATTCTCTATTGGTCAACATGAGACAATTGAACCTCATTGACTCCTCTGGTTGAGGTAATGACTCATGTGCCAAATTATTAGGTATTTGCTGCCATGTTTGCTATTAAGTATCTAACAGCAACTAGAGTTTTATCAACCAATGTACCTCCACTGACTGCATCAATCATGCTCCTATCCATAGGTAACAAGCTCTCATAGAAGTACTGGATCAGCAGCTAGTCATTAATTTGGTGATGGGGACTGCTTGAGCACAACTTCTAAAAACCTCTTCTAGTACTCATGCAAAGTCTCTCCTGTCATCTGTCTTATACCACATATGTCTTTTCTAATGGCAGCAACTCTAGATGCAGGGAAGAACTTATCCAAGAATAGTCTAGTCATGTCATTCCAACATATTACTGAACTTGGTGAAAGGTAATATAGCTAGTCCTTGGCCGCATTAGCAAGGGTGAAAATGAATGCTCTTAACTTGATGTGTTCCTCATGTATTCCTTGTGGCTTCATGGTTAAAAAGACCACATGGAATTCCTTTAAATACTTATGAGGATCCTTACTTACAAGACCATGAAACTTTAGCAACAAATATATCAATCCAAATTGAAGTTCAAAGTCTGCATCAAGATCAGGATATTGAATCCCTAAAGGCTGGTACTTAACATTTGGAGCAATAAGTTCTTTAAGGGTCCTATTATGCATGTTATTACCCATAGTTGCAATATCACTTAAGCTCTCAGGTATACTTTCAATTTCAACATCTAAATCAAGGTCAGATGCAATTTTTTTTTTTCACTAAGCCTACGAGCTCTAATAAGTGTATGCAAGGTTCTTTCAATGTTAGGATCAATATCAAGTAAAGAACTAGTGGAAGACCTAGTCATGTAACATGGAAGATGCTATGGTACACCTTAGGGAGTTTTGGTGTATCATACACCCTTCAAAATGACCTATTATTACAGGTCACCCTGTTTCATTTTTTTGAAAAAAAAAACCCAATTGTATCCACCGACCACCACCCTCACCCTTACTTCTGCCACCATTGCGCCACCGCCGTCATCCCAGTCTTTGGCGATGTGAGCTTAGCCTCTCCACTTGCACTCCCCTCTTCACCACCCTCTCCAACCACCTCTTTTCCCTTTCCCAAAAATCTCAATCCATTGATTCCAAGCTCCAATCCCACTTGAAAGAAACCCTTGTGGTGGTTCGCAGGGTAAGACGGGGGGATCTGCGTGGTGGTTTGCAGATCTGGCACCAGATTGGCATATCAGCGTGGGACGGTGGTCATGGGTCGAGATAGAGGTACGCGATGGTTGGGCATGGAACAGGGCAGTGGTTCCAAACTTGACTCGTAGTGGCTGGGCACAGAGGCTGAGGTCTTGTGATGGTGGTTCGTGGACGCAGTTGAGATGGGCGGATCTGTGGCGGTTAATGGATGGATGGATCTGTGGCTTGATGCACAGTTTCCTGTGCTTGATCTACTACAACCACCCCACATGCAGAATCACCACCACTCACTGCCTCTATTGTAAATCTCGGTTGATTCTACGATGGGGTTGACTTTGTTTGGCTTTTGGGTGGTAGTGGTTTGGCTTTTGGGTCAGATTTGGCCAAGTAGGGACCATCGGTAGCGATTCGTGGCGCAGAGGGTGGCGCAGTGGTCCAAGGTGGTTGATATGGTGAGGTCGTGGCTGGGTGCGGGTTCGATGGGAGTGTGATGGAGAAACTTGGTGAAACAACGATAGTTCCGGTTTGGACTAGGCATTTTCTGGTGGCTGAGGTGGTGGTTCTAGGCAGAGGTGGCACTTGGAGGGCAACAGGCTCGCGATGGTGTAGTGGATTTGGGTGGTTAGTGCACAGCGGAGGTGCAGTGATTTTTGGGTGATAGTGACAATGGAGGGAAAAAGGGTGGTGGTGGGTTACCGATCGACCATCTTGGCCGTTGATTTATTTTATTCATTTATCAACCGCTGTTATCACCAGGTGTATAGTACACCTTAAAAACAAAAGAGTATATTAGAAATCACCTTTGTAATATAGAAAACTCAAAAACACAAAACAAGCAAAATTGACTACATAACATTAAAAGTCTACCAAAATAAATCTAGTTAACCTATCTTGATATTTTTAAAAAATATGGGACCACCACAACATGAAACCTACACAAAAGTGAAACTAAAAAATGCAAAAAAAATATTAAAACTTGAAAAAGTGGTCTAAGCGATGGAATTTGGGCAAAACAGGGGGACCTCACAGCAAAGCTATGATCCTTGTTTATTAGGCCATTTTACTTTAGTTGGCCAAATTTCAGCTCATTCTAGGCACGTTTGTTAGTACGAAATTATGCAAAGTGACCCGTAATCACCTGTTTTCTCCTTAAAACCACCAAAACACAGCAACACAGGGGTTAGTGAGCGATTAGTAGTCAAATATACTCTCATTAAGATTGTTCAAAATCAGAGTGATCCCTGGCAACGACGCCAAAAATTTGATAACTGTCGATGCTACCAAATTTAAATCAATTTATAACTAGTTTACCAAAATAACTTATAATATAAGGTAATACTGGGTCGAGCCCACAAATCACTCTAATTATGATCATGAAATCAAATTAAGATGTTAGTAAACAGGGGGGAAGGGGTTTACAAGATTAAAACCCAGAAACAAAGAGTAATTAAATGGAGAAAAAAACAAAAATAAGAAACAACCAATCCAAGGGAATTAACCGATCTTGATTTTAATCTATCCTTGATCACTTTGAATTCTTTCAATTATCAACCAAATCCTTGGTCTTAAATCATATCAAGATGCCTCAAAATGATCCATGGATCTTCCATTAGATAAGCATCCAGAATTCAACTAATTGAGGTTAGACAAATTAACCATCCATCCAAAAACCCAAATTAACTTAAAAACCAAGATCTAACCAAGCTAAACAATTCATCAAACACCTTTGATGCTTTGTTTAGTCTCTGGAATCCTCTCTTAATACATGATAATTACGCAATTAACATAGAAAAATCCTAATCAAATTAAGCATTCAATCAGAATCAAACAAAGAGAAGAAGAAGAAGAGAAACTTCATTACTAATTGAATGTAAAATAATTTAAACAAAATCTTAAGATTAAGCATCAAGAATGTCAATCCCTTGAATTGATTAAAGGCTCTACCCCTCCATGAATGGGAGGGAAGAACTCAGAAAAAGAAGAGAACATAATGAAAACCTAAAGAGAAGAGAGAAAACTCTAGGAAGAAGAATCAAGTAAGCATGGCTAGGGTTTCTATCTATCTCAAGTTCCTTATTTATAACAAAATAGCTGACTTAAAAATTAAGAATCCTAATTTGTCCCTAGGTCAAAGTCAATCCTCTGCTCTTAGCTTTCCTTAGCCACCGAAATCACTTGATTTGGCCTTTAGATGAGAGAGTTATGCCCAATTCATTCTTAATAGGTCTCTTATCTCATCAGCCAACTTCACAAGGGTTAAACGCCATCAAAATGTTGTATCTTCAAATTCGTTGTCTTCATAAGAGTTTGATCTTTGTGTGTAAACTTTGCAATGCCACTAATTTCAGGTCACACCTACAGCCCAAGTTATGGACCAATTAGTGCACGCTGCTCTGGTTCTAGTGACGACATTGTGTTCTAACTTTGTGTCCCAATTTGACCCACTAGACTTCTGATTCCGACTTCGAGCTCTGCATCAAAGTTTTAGAGATTTCTCATATATTTCCTACAATGTAAAATTCATAATTTTTAGATAGCTAGAACTCAAGATATAACCGAAATACATAAACAATGTAAAATTCTAATAATGCTGGAAAGATCAATTAAGCCCTATTTGAGCCCAAACTTATAAATTGTGGTCAAAACCAATCAATTAAGCATATAAGAGGTCCCAGAGAATATATATGAGGGTTAAGTAATGTATGAAAATTATGTTTATCACTCTTCTGCTGCACAAAATGACACAATCGAGCTTACTACATGGGAGACAAAGGATGCTCAGATTATTTCTTGGATTTTGGATCCATTGAGCCACACATGGTCAACAATTTGTGCTCCTTTATGACAAATAAGGCGATGTGGCACTACTTGAAACGTATTTACAACCAAGATAACAATGCAAAGCGCTTTCAGTTGGAGTTGGACATTGCCAACTACAGCTAGGGTAATCTTTCGATTCAAGAATACTATTATGGTTTCCTCAACTTGTGGATCGAGCATTCAACTATTATACATGCTAAAATTCTAAAAAAACCATTGTCTGCCCTTCAAGGATTTCATAACGCTAGTTGACCGGTTCAATTTCTCATGAAAATCATACCATAATTTAAGGTTATGAGGACTGCTCTATTAAAT
Source organism: Ormosia emarginata (assembly GCA_029884605.1). Taxonomy (NCBI): domain Eukaryota; kingdom Viridiplantae; phylum Streptophyta; class Magnoliopsida; order Fabales; family Fabaceae; genus Ormosia; species Ormosia emarginata. The sequence goes on from JAQQTP010000040.1 coordinate 7,458,025, forward strand.
AGAGACCTGGTTCCCTCACTGGATGTGTGTGTTAGAGAGTTACTTTGGGAGGAGCATCAATTATTCACTAAAGAAGCTATGGCGCAAGACAAATTTCCTTTGGAGGCTATCACAGTTGCTTACGTTGCTCTAGGGAGGGGAAAAAGAAGGGGTATGAAGCAGGTTCAGCGCTATTCTTGAAAGGAATTTAGGCATATTGCTCAAAACTGCAATAGAAAATTTTGCAATTACTATAAACAGCGTGGTTATATTATTAAGGAATGTCCTACGAGACTAGAGAACTGCCCAGCCAATGGCTTCCACACAGCGGTTCATCCTTCTTCTTGTACAAAACCAGCATCTCAGCCTTCTATAACAACACTCCCCGTAGTCTCTAATCAAGTTGTCCTAACTCCAAAGATGGTGCAACATATGATAATTTTAGCATTCTCTACCTTAGGCATTCAAGGTAAGCCCAAGCACACTCTTCAACCTTGGTTTGTTGACTCTGGGGCTTCGAATCATATGCCTGGTACTGTTGACTCTTTGCACAATGTTCGACCTTATTATGGTACATAACATATTCAAAATGTAAATGGTAGTACTCCTCTTAATGTTGTTGCTGGAGATATTGATTCATCTTTTCATAATGTGTTTGTGTCTCCTGGAATTTCTTCTTATTTACTTTCGGTTGGTCAATTGGTAGATAACAATTATGACGTGCATTTCTCTCGTGGTGGTTGTCTTGTGTAGGATTAGGCATCAGGGAAAGTGATTGTGAAGGGGCCTGAAATAGGTAGATTGTTTCCTATACACTTTACTATTCCTTGTCTTTTTTCTTTAACTTGTACCACTGTAACAAATCAAAGTGAGGTATAGCATTGACTACGAGATTTAAGGATGCAAACCTAAGTGCAGGTTGTCTCAAGTAGTAAATTTCTCGGGAGTCCGAGGTCGATCCACAGGGAATTGATGAAGAAAAATTAATTGAGGTAAGAAGAGGATTTGTCACAACACCAAAAGTAATAAAACAAGTTCACAAATGAATTTAAGGGCTTGCTTGGGTTAGGAGATCCACTCTTGATAATAAATTAAAGGTAAGATTATTTCTCTTTTTAACTCAATTGAAATCCACACACAACGGAGGTTCCAATCAGAAAATATAACATTCAAAGTTCAATTATATATGTAATCATATTATGATTCCTTTAATTATCTACCAACATTTGTAAATGAGTTCAAGCATTCACTGTGCCAATCCTATTGTCTACAATAAATCAAGATCTCCATTAACAAAGAAGGTTTCTAAATTAATTGGAAACAAAATATAGCACATATAATGTTCATTTAATAATATATCATTTAAGCACAAGAAATAAAATAATCTAACCTTATTTCATTACCAAGAGCTTCACTCTTTCACCCAAGCAAGATGAAGATTTAGTTACTCATGGATAAGAAGAAAGAAAGAGAGAAGAAGAGAAAGATGAACATGACTTCAATTTAGAACAAGAGAAAATTACAACAAAGGAAAACAATAAACAAGCATAACCTTAACTTGTACAAACTAAGCCTAACACTAAGTGCTACAAATGGTCAGCCAATGGTGCCTTTTATAGAGGATTAGGGATACAAAATGACAAAGGGGCTGATTAGGGGTAGGTGGGATGAGTGGATGAATGAGTGGAGAATGCCAAATGGTGAGGATAAGAGTGAAAAATCATTGAGATTTCTTGTCTCTGAAATCATTCATTGCTTAAGTCATTGATTTCGTCATTTTCGAGCCAAGTGGTCTTCATGAAAGTTCTAGGAAATTGTCTAAGCTTTCTAATGGCTCTAGAATCACCTAAAAATTCGTCCTACAGCCCAAGATATGACCCAACTACTACAAACTGTTTAGGCCTAGTTTCAGCACCTCTGTTTTGACTTTCAGACCCAATATCACCATCAAGGAGCCCGAATCAAGTTTTGTGTTCAACATGAAAGTTTTAGATCTGGGTTTTAACTTTCAAATGTCCAAATTTTAGCCCAAGATAATTCTTGCAGCCCGAGTTATGCTCTGATTACTGTACACTATTCAGGTTTCAGATACAAAACTCATGTTCTGTCTTTCAAGCCCAATTAGCTCTAATAGATGTCTGATTGAGACTTTGAGCTCTTCATCAAAGTTGTAGAGCTCTCTCTTATCTTTCCTACAAGGTAAAATTCATAATTATCAAACATTTAGAACTCAAGATATGGCCGAAATACAGAAATAATGTAAGACCAAAATAGTACTGAAAAAAATCAATTAAGTCCAATTTGAGTCCAAACTTACAAAACAAAACTAGACTTAATCAATTAAGTACATAGAGAGTGGAAATGACTAAAAATGAGGGTTTATTAATGTATAAAGTATGTGATCATCAAATTCCCCCACACTTAGCTTTTTGCACTCCTGGGCAAAACACATAAGACCAAAGTTAGGAGACAAAGAAAAATGACACAGACTCAAAAGCTAAAAACTCTAAAAGACTTGATGAAGCAAGAAGAGCAACAAGAAATTCAAGGGATCAAAGCATTAATGAGGTAACATTTCTTCACATCTCAAACCAACAAGTAAGGAAACTTCAGTTGAAAAGAATGAATCAAGAATGATAGATCCTCACAGAATTCACTCTCAATCTCTCAAGTGTTTAAAAGGTAAGTATTTCACTCTATTCAACCCATGAACAATTGCACTACCATAAGCTTACTTATCTTCTACTTTTTCGCTACTCAAAACACATGCATACAAAAATCAAGAGGACTTTATTCAAGGTTGTAATGAGGTCATGGTAAAGGAAAAGGGATAATATGGATATGAAAAGATAAATACCGAAGAGAATAAAAGAGCATTATGGTACAGTTAGAGTGGAGAAAATGTTTGAGAACATTCATCATAAAGGACAATCACCAACATTTGACTAATGTTTTGTTGAAGATCAATCCCAAATTAGTGAATTGAATTCATTGTTAGACTTAAACATTATCCTTTTCTTCCTGTTGTTTCCAAGCATCCACCTTTATTTTGATAATCCTTTGATTGCAACGGTGTTCAAAATTTTTTTTTTGGATCATTTTGCACACACACCCCCACACTTGTTCAAGAACAAGGTCAATGCTCTCTTATTCCCTAAGGTTGGGTAAAAACATATTTTTTTTTAAATTTTTTTTTTGAAGGATGAGATGAGCTAAAAACAAGGAATGGTCAAACAAGTTCAAAGGGGTTACACAATGGAAAATATACAAGGATGGTTATTTAGTCAAAGTAGCTATTTTAAAATGCCTCAATCATATTAATGAATGCATGTGAAAATATAGCCTCAAAAAGAATCAAAGCAAGTTCTAGAGTAACAATTCCATGAGTGAAAATCGCACAAGAAAGAAGAGAATGGTACAGATATTCAATCCAATCATCAATAGGCTCAAAATCTCACAAGGCATATTTCTATCATTCTCTATCCACCAATTCAACATCCATAACCAAGCATGTGAAATTTAAGAAAGAAGATAATTTATTCAATCATGCTATGATTCCTGAATTTCAATTGCTTCCAAGGATGTGAGAGTGCATTCGCTTGAATCTTTCAAAGGAAATCAAAAAATAAAAACTTTGTTTCTTCCACAAATCAATACTAATTAATTACTACCCCAACTAAGATGCGTCTCAAGAGTAATAAATTGTTTCCAAAATTTACTCCTTACTCTGCCATCACTAATTGGTTTTACTAAGAATAGGTTTCTGATAGTCATATCACTAAATATACTTCCCAATTTAGATGCATCTCAAAAGTAAAATTACTCCTTACTCTGCCATCATTCATTAGTTTAATAAGTCCATGACAATCATATCATACTTCCCAAAAAATAGAACAGAAAAAAAAAATTGGCCAACTATCCTTCCCCCCTAACTAGATCACAACATTGCCTTCAATGTTAAAATATAGATGAGTAAAGGATAGAAGATATTACCTGTTGGAGAGATTTGACACAAATTTATACAAAGTACAATAAATAAAATCAAAGGTATTAAAGATGAAGTGTCAGATCTGGCTTTCTTTTCTTGCTGCTTCCCTCACTGCTTCCTGTTGACCAATCTATCTGAGCTAATACCTTATCAAGTACATACTCAAAAGCTTCTAATTTATCAATGAGCTCATCAATAGTGGAAGCAGAGATAAGAAGTTTTCTTGCCGAAGGAGTGATACATTTCTGTTCCACAACATGGTCAAGAAAAAGTAACAAACTATCAAAGTAATTATTAACATTCAACAAACCAATGGGTTTATGGTGGATGTTCAGTTCAGCCCAAGAGACTATTTGGAAAATTTCTTCCAAAGTACCAAAACCACCTGGTAAGGCAATGAATGCATCAGAGTTGTCAAGCATTTTTTTCATTCGTCCATGCATAGATGTTACCTGAATTTCTTCTCCAACCGTCTTTCCAGTGATGTTCTGTTGAGCTAAAGGTCCAAGAATGACTCCTAAAACCTGACTGCCTCCTATATATGTAGCAAATGATACAACCCCCATTAACCCACGACAACCTCCCTTATATACACGATGAATAGTGCTCGCAGCAAGTGATTGACCAAGAGTGCTAGCTGCGCTTACAAACTCTAAACCCTTCCCATAATTTGACCCACAAAAAACACAGACATTTTTAAGGTTACGAATAGAAGACCTCATTTCTATACTCTTCCTCCCTTTGAATGTTTCTGAGTTAAAGGAAAGTGGAGAAAATGGAATGTTTAAATAGGAAAAAGAATGGAAAGGGTAATAATTGCACCTATAAGGGTAGGTTGGCTATTGTCAGAAAAGTTTGAAATTAAGGAACACAAAATATTTTTTTTTTTTTTTTATTTTTTTTACTTCAAGAAAACCATCAGGGTAAAGAAGTCTAGAAACCCCTGAAGGACCCTGCTCAAAGGATCGTCTATCCAAAATCGAAATACAGCAAAATCATATAAAGATAAAAGAAATATAATAGCAAATGATGACATACCTGTATGTACAGCTTTCATGGCGTATCTTTATACTGCGCGTCATGAGTGCAGTAGTGGCATATCTTTATACTGCGTGTCACCAGTGTAGTAGACACTCACGTCCGTTTATTCGAAGAAGGGAGAAAGAAGAAACCATCGTGGGTTTTCATCCTGGGTCTGGAACCTGGAGCGCTCACACTTGGGCTCGTATCATCAACAAAGATGCTAAAATCTGAAACTCGTAATGTCCAAGATCCAAAACATCCTATCCCAGGGCGCTGAGAGCCCCTTCTAATAAAAGAGAGGATCAAGCTCAGATGCCTCATACGCTTCGGCCGCCACGGGTTACTTCTCACTAATAACCAGAGTGGGACGCTTCTGCCTGTCCATCAACTCCACAGTGCCTAGATGGTAAACATTAGGTTATGGAGCGCGGCTCTCTACAGAGCATGGTACATGAACTTTTTTAAGGACTAGCATGCAAAGGTCCACCCGAGTCAATGACGGGTCAGCCAAAGGCTGGGGCTCCACAACTAATTAAAGTCATAGTACTCCTTCTGGATCGCCCTTGTTCAGACTTTTTTTTTTCATTTTTTTCATTTTTTTTATTTTTTTATTTTTCAAAAAGAAAACATGAAGAAGAAGATAATATGTATAGATTGTTATGGATATGGCTCACATCTGCCTCTAGTTTCACGTCCAGTAACGGCTTAAACGCCTTCTATGAGTCGAGGATAAGCTTCCCATCCAATTTTCTTATAAATTGGAAAACATGGTCTTTTAGAGTCAGATTCCCAAGACTATAGCGTTTTTCTTCATCCTTGAAGAGATTCCACAAATTAAGAATTTCATGATGCACCAATCCACAAGAATGCGTCTCAAGAGTTAATAAGATATCATCTAATGACTCCTTACTCAGTCCATTCTTAATGAAGAAAATTTTATCTTCTCTGTTTGCGGAAACCATCCCCAAAGTACGACATTGCCTGTTACAATTCCATCGTCCACATTTGTAACAGACTTGTAACCTTTTTGCTCTTCTCTTTTTAGAATACAAACTTCTTCCAAGACCTGGCATGTATGAGTCATATGAAATTGAAGACTCACCTGCCAGTCGGACCTTTGCTTCAATTATCCAGCGCACATCTTCTGGCATTCCTTTGTGCATTAACAATCTCAATCTTTCACATTGAACTTTGTAGATTTTTTTCAGAGCATTTTGAGGGAGAGAAGGAAAATGTTTTCTCAGGTTTGAAAGAATGACATCCATTTTAAAGGAGAAGAAGGATTCAGTTATTTTGGAAAACTGAAAAATAAACCGACTTGAGAGTCACGGAGTACCGTATCCGCCACTTAACCGGCAACACAAAGAACTGCAAAAACAAGGCAACAAAATTAGAGTGCATTTTATTCATAACAAGGATAAAAAAGAGAGATGAATTCTACCTCATTAACTTGGTTTTCCAGAAATGGTTTGAACCTTTGTCCATTAACTTTAAACACATTACCATTCCTAGGATTCTCAATATCTACGGCTCCATGAGGATACACGTGTTTGACAACAAAAGGACCACTCCACCTAGATCTCAATTTTCCAGGGAATAGGTGCGCAGGCAAGAATTATAAAGCAAAACTTTTTGACCAATTTCAAAAGATTTTCTCAAAATTGTCTTATCATGAAAAGCTTTTGTTCTAGCTTTATAAATCTTTGAGTTCTCATATGCATCATTTCTCAATTCCTCAAGTTCATTCAATTGCAATTTGCTTATCTGGCAAGCATCATCAAGATTTAGATTGAAAGCTTCACTGGCCCAAAATGCTTTATGTTCCAATTCTACAGGCAAGTGACAAGGTTTTCCATAGACTAACTGATAGGGTGACATGCCCAAAGATGTTTTGAAAGTAGTACGGTAAGCCCAAAGTGCATCGTTTAGTCTTAAAGACCAATCTTTACGATTTGGGTTAACCGTTTTTTCCAAAATTTGTTTAATCTCCCTATTTGCTAATTCAACTTGTCCACTTGTCTGAGGGTGATAAGGGGTGGCAATTTTGTGTGTAATACCATATTTCTTCATTAAAGATTCAAATGGTTTATTGCAAAAATATGTTCCTCCATCACTTATGATAGCTCGAGGGATTCCAAATCGACACAATATATTTTCTTTTAAAAATTTGAGAATAGTTTTATGATCATTGTATCGGCATGGAATCATCTCAATCCATTTTGAAACATAATCAACTGCAACCAAGATATACACAAATTCAAATGAAGATGGAAATGAACCCATGAAATCAATTCTCCAACAATCAAAAATTTTAATGACAAGGATGGGGTTCAGAGGCATCATGTTTCTTTTTGAAATTGAGCCCAACTTTTGACAATTTTCACAACTTTTGTAAAAAGTATAGCAGTCTTTAAATAAAGTGGGCCAATAGAATCCACACTGCAAGATTTTCGCAGCTGTTTTCTTTGAAGAGAAGTGACCTCCACATGCTTTCGAGTGACAAAATTTAATGACACTACCTACCTCACTGTCGGGCACACATCTCTGAAAGATTTGATCAGCACAATATTTGAACAAGTATGGGTCATCCCAATAAAAATTTTTCACCTCTGTCAAAAATTTCCTTTTATCTTGGTGCGCCCATTGAGGCGGCATCTTTCCTGTTCTAATAAAGTTGACTATGTTAGCAAACCAAGGCATGGAATTGATAGAAAATAAAAATTCATCAGGAAAAGAATCATTGATAGGTGTGCTATCAAAAGGTGAGCCTATTGTAAGTCTAGACAAATGATCAGCGACAACATTTTCGGCTCCTTTCTTATCTTTTATTGTGATGTTGAATTCTTGAAGCAACAAGATCCACCGTATCAATCTTGGTTTGGCATCCTGCTTAGACATCAAATATCTAACAACAGAATGATCGGTGAAAATCACAATAGAAGAGCCAATTAAGTAAGATCGAAATTTGTCCAGTGCAAAAATTACAACAAGTAGTTCTTTTTCAGTAGTGGTGTAATTCATTTGTGCACTGTTTAAAGTTCTATTTGCGTAATAAATCACATGAGGCTTACCTTCCTTTCTTTGACCTAAAACAGTGCCCACAACAAAATCACTAGTATCACACATTAACTCAAAAGGTAAAGACCAGTCAGGAGATTGCATGATAGGAGCAGATGTCAGAAGACCAATTAATTTTTCAAAAGATTTTTGACATTCTTGAGTCCAATCAAATGGTGCATCTTTCAACAGAAGATTACATAATGGTCTAGATATGGCACTAAAGTCCTTAATGAATCTTCTGTAAAATCCTACATGTCCTAAAAAGGAACGAACTTCTCTGACTGTTTTTGGGGAAGGCAAATGAGCAATTAATTCAACTTTGGCCTTATCAACTTCAATTCCTTTAGAAGAAATCACATGACCTAACACTATTCCTGAGGTAACCATGTAATGACATTTTTCCCAGTTTAGCACAAATCCTTTTTCTTCGCATCTTTTGAGAACTTTTTCCAAATTATCAAGACAATTTTCAAAAGAATTTTCAAAAACTGTCAAATCATCCATGAAAACCTCTAAATAATGCTCAATCATGTCACTAAAAATGCTTAACATGCATCTTTGAAATATTGCCGGAGCATTACAAAGGCCAAAAGGCATTCTTCTATATGCAAAAGTACCAAAGGGACATGTAAAATTGGTCTTTTCTTGATCTTCCAATGCAATTGGTATTTGATTATAACCTGAAAAAACATCAAGAAAATAGTAGTATGGATGTCCTGCTACCCTTTCCAGAATTTGATCAAGAAATGGCAAGGGAAAATGATCTTTCCTAATAGCAGCATTTAATTTTCTAAAATTAATACACATACGCCAACTAGATGAGACTCGCGTAGGTATTAATTCTCCCTTATCATTTTCAACCACTGTTATTCCAGATTTCTTAGGCACAACTTGTGTAGGACTTACCCATTGACTATCAGAGATAGGATAGATAATTCCAACATCAAGCAATTTAAGGACTTCGGCTCTAACTACCTCTTTCATGTGTGGATTTAATCTTCTTTGAGGTTGTTAAGAAGTTTTAGCATTATCCTTTAAATGTATTCTATGTGTACAAATCAATGGATTAATGCCTTTTATGTCCTTTAATGTCCATCCAATTGCATTTTTATGCCTTTTAAGTACTTCTGTTAATATACCTTCTTGTTCTTCAGTAAGAGACGAGGAAATTACTACTGGAAAGTTTTGCTTTTCTCCCAAAAATATGTACTTCAACCCAGCAGGTAATGACTTTAGTTCCAGTATGGGTACTTCTTCATGGGCATTATCATTCATGGGTTTTAGCTCTTCAAATCTTGGTTTCCATCCCTTGTACTCCATTGCCTGTGTACAATCAAGCAAAGAACATATTTCAGAGATATCATCTTCTAATTGCATGCCTGAATCCAATGAATTGACTAAACAAATTTCTAATGGGTCAGAAGAACTCTTTGTTTGAAGATGATCATCTATAATGGCTTCAATTCCTTCAACTTCCTCTTTTTCATCAAGGACTTCCTATGGTTGCTTGCACATGTTAAAAACATTAAGCTCTAGTGTCATGTTTCCAAATGTTAGTTTCACCACTCCATTTCTGCAATTTATCAAAGCATTAGATGTTGCTAAAAATGGACGACCTAAAATAACAGGAATTGACTTGCAACTATCAACCATAGGTTCAGTATCCAAGACAATAAAATTCACAGGATATATGAATTTATCGACTTGAACCAACACATCTTCCACTATTCCTCTTGGAATTTTAATTGATCTATCTGCAAATAGAAGAGTTACAGAAGTTAGTTTTAACTCACCTAAGTTGAGTTGCTGATAAACTAAATATGGAAGCAAATTGACACTAGCACCAAGATCAAGTAAAGCTTTTTCAATTTTATGTTCTCCAATAATGCATGAAACTGTAGGACAACCAGGGTCTTTATATTTCAACGCATTATTATTTTGAAGAATGGAGCTTACCTGTTCTGCCAAAAATGCTTTCTTTTTCATATTTAATTTCCTTTTTACAGTGCACAAGTCCTTCAAATATTTGGCATAAGAAGGATTCTGTTTGATAGCATCTAACAGAGGAATATTGATCTTCACTTGTTTCAAAATTTCAAAAATTTCAGTGCGGTGATCCAATTTCTTTGGGTTATTCAATGCTTGAGGGAATGGGGGTGAAGGCGAGAGTTTGATCGCCTTTTGGTCAGCTTCTTCATTTTCTTGGGAAATTGGTTCATCTTCTTTCTCACAAGGTTCAGGAATTTGTTTTTCAACAACTTTTCTACTCCTAAGAGTTATCACTGACTTGACTTGGTCCATTTGTTGGTTTTCTGAACTCCCCTCATTTAGACTCGCATCGACCTTTGGGATTTGGTTGAGGTTGAGAAGGAAATTTTCCTTTCTCATGAATGGCGAGAGCAGAAGTAAGTTTGGCAAGAGTTTCTTTTATGTCAATCATGGTTTGATTGTTTTGTTTATTAATGGCCTCTTGCTTTTCTATGAATGCATGCAATGTTTCTTCAAGGTTTTTCCTATATGGTGGGACATAAGGTGCATATCCTTGAGAATTTTGAGAGTCTTGTTGTGCCTGAGGAGGTGGTGGTTGCACGAATTGTGACTGAGTATTATTCCTCCAGCTGAAGTTCGGGTGATTTCTCCATCCCGGATTGTATGTATCTGAAAAAGAAGTAAATGGCTTTTTAAAATTATTCATTGCATTTACTTGCTCATGTACAACTTCTTTAAAAACAGGAATGTTAGGACATTCGTGTGTTGAGTGTCCTAAGTCATCACAAATACCACAAATTTCTTCATTTTGCACAGATTTGATTTCTTTTGCTTTTCTTAATTCCATGGCTTCAACCTTTCTAGCCAAACTGGCAAATCTAGCATTTAGATCTTCCTCTTGACTAAGGTGATATTTTCCTTTATTAGCACTTGTAAGATTAGATCTAATTGAATTTTCAGAAATATTAGTACTATGCCAAAATTGAGAATTTTCAGCCAACTGGTTCAAATAGTCTAAAGCTTCATCAAGTTCTTTATCACGAAACTCACCATTGCACATTGTTTCTACAAATTGTTTAGTTTCAGGAGTTAAACCTTCATAAAAGAAGCTTATAGTGCGCCATTTTTCAAAACCATGATGTGGGCAAGAATTTAACAAATCTTTAAATCATTCCCAACATTGAAAATATGCTTCATTTGAATTTCGGGAAAAATTTTGGATTTGTCTTTTCATTACATTGGTTTTATGTGTTGGAAAAAATTTCTTTAAGAACTCACCTTGCATTTCTTGCCATGTGCCAATTGATCTTAGTTTCAAAGTGTTAAGCCAGGATTTTGCTTTATCTTTTAAAGAAAAAGGAAACAATTTAAGCTTAACAATCTCTTCAGTGCAATTTTGATCATTGAAGGCAATACATACTTCCTCAAATTCTTTCAGATGTAAATATGGACTTTCAGATTCTAAACCATGAAAATTAGGAAGTAAAGAAATCATACTTGGTTTGAATCTAAAATTATTGGCATTGAGTGGAAAGATAAAACATGATGGACTAGAATTTCGAGCTGGTTGCAAATATTCACGCATGGTTCGCAATGGTTAATTTTTCGATTCATCATGTACACTTTCATTGTCAGCCATTGTGTCAATTGTGTGTGATTGTGATTCAAACAAGTCAATATATAAAGTACCAGAATTAATTTTAACTAAACGATCAGAATTTAAATCACGATACCAATTAAGCATAAATACATAAATAACTAAAAATAAATAAATAAAAAAATAATGTACAAGCTGGCGGTGTCACCCACCATTAAATATTAACAGGGATGGGGTAATAAACCAACCACTCAAAAATAAAAATAAAAATAAAGTGCAGAAAGTAAATTTAAATATAAAAATCGGAGAGTGACAGAGCTCCACAGAGCCGGTGAAAGAGAAGAGAAGAAAAAATATTATTTTATTAAGTTAGATTGCCGAAAAATAAATAACAGAAAAGTAAAAAGGAGATTTTTCCCCACTAAGTTAATGCGTAAAATAAAAGGGAGAGTTACCCCCATTGATGAAAAAAAATGGCAAAAATAAAGCTCAATAAATCAAAACTTCAATAAATTAAGTATTAAAGAAGAGAGAGAATAGATTTTATTAAAGAAGACGAACCTCAATAAATCAAAACTTCAAATGAAGTCCCCAGCAACGGCGCCAAAAACTTGACTGCGGGATTTAAGGATGCAAACCCAAGTACAGGTTGTCTCAAGTAGTAAATTTCTCGGGAGTCCGAGGTTGATCCACAGGGAATTGATGAAGAAAAATTAATTGAGGTAAGAAGAGGATTTGTCACAACACCAAAAGTAATAAAACAAGTTCACAAATGAATTTAAGGGCTTGCTTGGGTTAGGAGATCCACTCTTGGTAATAAATTAAAGGTAAGATTATTTCTCTTTTTAACTCAATTGAAATCCACACACAACGGAGGTTCCAATCGAAAAATATAACATTCAAAGTTCAATTATATATGTAATCATATTATGATTCTTTTAATTATCTACCAACATTTGTAAATGAGTTCAAGCATTCACTATGCCAATCCTATTGTCTACAATAAATCAAGATCTCCATTAACAAAGAAGGTTTCTAAATTGATTGGAAACAAAATACAACACATATAATGTTTATTTAATAATATATCATTTAAGCACAAGAAATAAAATAATCTAACCTTATTTCATTACCAAGAGCTTCACTCTTTCACCCAAGCAAGATAAAGATTTAGTTACTCATGGATAAGAAGAAAGAAAGAGAGAAGAAGAGAAAGATGAACATGACTTCAATTTAGAATAAGAGAAAATTACAACAAAAGAAAATAATAAACAAGCATAACCTTAACTTGTACAAACTAAGCCTAACACCAAGTGCTACAAATGGTTAGCCAATGGTGCCTTTTATAGAGGATTAGGGATACAAAATGACAAAGGGGCTGATTAGGGGTAGGTGGGATGAGTGGATGAATGAGTGGAGAATGCCAAATGGTGAGGATAAGAGTGAAAAATCATTGAGATTTCTTGTCTCTGAAATCATTCATTGCTTAAGTCATTGATTTCGTCATTTTCGAGCCAAGTGGTCTTCATGAAAGTTCTAGGAAATTGTCTAAGCTTTCCAATGGCTTTAGAATCACCCAAAAATTCGTCCTACAGCCCAAGATATGACCCAACTACTACAAACTATTTAGGCCCAGTTTCTGCACCTCTGTTTTGACTTTTAGACCCAATATCACCATCAAGGAGCCCGAATCAAGTTTTTTGTTCAACATTAAAGTTTTAGATCTGGGTCTTAACTTTCAAATATCCAAATTTCAGCCCAAGATAATTCTTGCAGCCTGAGTTATGCTCTGATTACTGTACACTATTCAGGTTTCAGACACAAAACTCGTGTTCTGTCTTCCAAGCCCAATTAGCTCTACTAGATGTCTGATTGAGACTTTGAGCTCTTCATCAAAGTTGTAGAGCTCTCTCTTATCTTTCCTACAAGGTAAAATTCATAATTATCAGACATTTAGAACTCAAGATATGGCCGAAATACAGAAATAGCGTAAGACCAAAATAGTGCTGAAAAAAATCAATTAAGTCCAATTTGAGTCCAAACTTACAAAACATAACTAGACTTAATCAATTAAGTACATAGAGAGTGTAAATGACTAAAAATGAGGGTTTATTAATGTATAAAGTATGTGATCATCTGGCATAAACATTTGGGCCATCCTAACTCACTTGTTTTGTCTCATTTATTGAAACATGGCTTCTTAGGCAATAAAAATCAGTCTTCTTCTTTATCTTTTGACTATTTTATATGTAAGCTTGCTAAAAGTAAGACTATACCATTCTCTTCTATTGGTCATCGTTTAGATAAATGTTTTGATCTTTTTCATAGTGATGTTTGGGGGTGTTTCTCCTATCATATCTCATGCAAACTATAAATATTTCATGACATTTATTAAAGATTACAGTCGGTTTACTTGAATTTATTTTCTTCACTCCAAAGCCGAGGTCTTTTTGGTTTTTCAAACCTTCTTAGTCTATGTTGAAAATCAATTTTCTACTGGTATTAAGCTTTTATGTTTTGACTCTAGTAGAGAATATATGTCTAATGAATTTCAGGCATTCTTACAGTGTAAAGGTGTTATTTCGCAGTGTTCTTGTTCACATATGCCTCAGCAGAATGACGTTGCTTAGGGTAAAAGTTGCCACTTGTTGGATATCACTCATACCTTGCTACTTGAATCCTCTATTCCCCCTCGTTTTTGGGTTGAAGCTTTGTTCACTGTTGTCTACCTGATTAATCATCTTTCTTCTCAGGTTTTAGACTTTGATTCACCTTTCTCTCGTCTCTATAACATGCCTCCTAGTTATCATAATCTTCATAATTTTGGATGTGTCAGTTTTGTTCACTTACCGCCTACTGAGTGTCACAAACTTGGTGCTTAAGCAGTTCAGTGTGCGTTTATAGGTTATAGTGCCACTAAAAAAGTTTCGTGTGTTATGATGCTAATGCTAATCGCCTTCGTATTTCTCAAAATATGATTTTCTTTAAGAATTGCTACTTCTTTCCATCTAATGTGGTCTCTTCTACTGATCTTGCTATGCTCCCTAACTTTGGTGATGTCCCTCATTCTATTAAGCGTTTCAAACCAGGTGTTGTGTATACAAGACGTCAGCCTCCTTTACCCTCTTTCGATGTTGACCCACCTCCTAAACTTATACCTCCGGCACCTCAAAGATCTGCTCATGTCTCTCATCCACCAGATAGGTATGGGTTCCCACACATTTCTTTTAATGTAACCTTATCTAGCATTTTTGTTCCAACTTGTTATTCTCAAGCAGTTAAGCATGCATATTGCGAACAAGCCATACAAGCTGAGCTATAGACTTTTCAGCAGAATCATACTTGGGATATTGTTCCATGCCCTTATGGTATTAAACCCATTGGTTGTAACTGGGTGTATTCTGTGAAGTTTAATTTGGATGGTTCTCTAAATCGCTATAAGGCTCTGTTGGTTGCTCTTGGAAACAAGCAAAAATATAGGGTGGATTATGATGAGAAGTTTACTCCAGTGGCTAAGATGACTACTGTGTGGACCATTCTTACTATTGCTGCTTCCAAAGGATGGTCCCTCCACCAAATAAATGTTAAGAATGTGTTCCTGCACAACGATCTTAAGGAAGAAATCTTTATGACTCATTGTCTAGGCTTATTTTCTTCCTCCTCTAGTATGTGCAAGCTGAAACATTCTCTTTACGGGTTGAAATAGGCTACTAGAGTGTAACATCCCAAAAATTGATAATTTTGTGATAAACAATCGTTTCATAATATTTGTGATTTTTGTGAATTTTTTTAGATTTTTCCGGAGACATGGAATATTTTAATATTATTTTTCATTTTACGTGCACACTGAGCGGAGCCGGAAAAATGAGATATTTTTCCCGAGACTCTTGAGCTGTGGAAACGTCGACGAGAGATCTTACTAAACCCGAGGCCAGACATGATTTACGAAGTTTTACGTTTTTTGAGATTTTTATCTGATAAATAAAAATCGCAGAATAATTTTATTATCCGTTGGACAATAAATACCAATTTTTGTTAACTGTAACTTCTGTCCACTAATAATAAATCTAATACAGTGTTAGCCATATTTTAGAGAATACTTTAATGACATCACAATGGTGACATCATCACCATGACATCACTTTGACTTTTCAAAAGGTGAACTTTGGCTTATTGGAGAAGCTTGGAGGAAGCTTCCTTGCACTTTCCTATTGGCTTCTTCAAGAAGCCACATTTCCTCTTCTCCCCCTCTCCACCACACAATTTTGGGGGCTCTTTGTGGCCACTCATTTTAATTCCATACACTTACACAAAATACACCTAATTACACTGTTCATTCCATTTCAAATTTTACTATCACTTTCTCTCTCTACACTTTTTCTCTCAACCATTTTCTCCTCATTCTCTCTAACTCCACGACAATAACCATTTTGAGAGGGAAAATTTGTGCTTCTCATTTTACCATCTTCATTCCAATTTCAAAACACACAAAACGCTACTACTTTCTTTCTCCACTATTTCTCTCTCCATCTTCTTCTCTCAACTTACTCTTCTTCTCTTCCCTTTCCAACCCCATGGCCATGGTGGTTTGAAGGAGGCCAAACCCTTCACCTCACTTCATTCAACTACTCATTTGTTCATCTCATCATCCTTATCAAAGAGACAAAGCAAAAAGCTCTCACCTTGCTCATTATGAAGCTCACAGCCTCACCCCTCAAATCCACTCATCCATCTTCTTTAATTCCAATCAACTCTTGATCTTGAATCTAGACACCATTCTAAGCAACTTTCATGTTGTGATCATCACTAAAATCTACCATTTTCATTTTGTTCCATCAAGCTTCAAAGTTGGAGACTTTAAGGTAAAGTTCAAAGTTGGTGAGTTTTAATGTCCTTAGGGTTTTCTTGAAGGTGGAAAACGAAAATCAAGAACAAGGGAGCTTACTTTCTTGTATTGTCTTCAAGAGGTAAGAGGGAGATTTACTCACTTCAACCATTATTGGTGGTGACAAGACTTTTGTGTGGTTGTTGATGGAGAAATCCATATTGGATTGCTTACTTTATTTGATTGTTTTTCATGTTTGTGTGTTCTTGATTGAGATTAATAATGATTGGTTGTTTTGAATGCATTAAGGATGTTGGAATGCTTTGATAATGTAGGATTTAATAAATGGAAAATTTGAGGGTTTACTACCCTATTGAGAGGCCACGGTTTTGGCCATGAATTTTAAGAGTTTGGATTGATTTTGTGTAAAATGAAACTTATGCAATTTGGTAATAAAGTATTGATGCTTGAAATGGACGAAATTGAGTTAGTAATGGTCCTTGAGGGACCATGGTTTTTGTAACACCCCAAAATTTATTGATTCCATTATATATATTCATTTTATAATATTTGGGATTTTCTGAAATTTTTCTGAAATTTTCTGAGAACGCGGAATATTTTAATATATTCCTCATTTTACGTGTACATTGGGCCGAATCGAGAAAATAACTGTAACGTTTCAAAAGTTGGAAAATTATATGACGAATAGTCGTTTTTATACTATTTACAATTTTTGAGAAATTTCTGGGAATTTTATAGAAATGTCGAATATTTTAATATATTTCTCGTTTTACGTGCACAATATGCGAAGCCAGAGAAACGAAGTATTCTCTCCGAGAACCTCGAACTATGGAAACGTCAACGGGGGATCTTACTAAATCCGAGGCAGGACACAGTTCACGAGATTTTACATTTTACGAGAAAATTCTAACAAATAAAAAAAATTAGACAACGCTGTGTGAAATTCATCCGTCAGATTAATTAACACTGACTTCTGTCAACTGTAACTATTATCCAATGGATAATAGCATGTAATAAAAATCCTATCACCTTATCCCAATGTAATCTGCTTTATGTCATAACAAATCTACTTTAATTCAAATATATTGCTATTTTAATCAAGTTTCTAGAAGCTTTGACCCAAGAATGACCACAATACCCTTAGCTTACATGAGAAGCTAGCAAATTTCTTCTCTCCTCTCTCTCAATGTCGCGGCTAACCTAGGAAAAAGGGGGGGGGGAATTTCACTCATTCACTTAACCTAATCACTTCAAACTATCTCACTTTAACCTAATTGTTATCTCTCTCTAAACTTCATCTCCTTCCTTGCTCTCCCTTCTCTCTAAAACTCCATAGCCAAACCGAAATCTGCAACTCACTCTTCACTTGATTTCTTCATCTTTTCTCTTCATCAACCACATATCCTTACTCTTCATCATCATCTCTACCACTTTTCTTCACAAGGTTTCACCAAAATCCTTCATCTCCATTTCTCTCCATTTCGGGTTGCCACTTCCACCATCACCATTTTCGTTTTCTAACTTCACTAATCTCATTTCTAACTCCTCTTCATCATTCTAAAACTTTTTCCTTCCATATCCTACATCAAAATCTCTCTTCTTCACCAATCTTCTTCAAGGGCAAAGTTTGAAGCTTTAAGGTAAAATCACAACTTTCTTCTCTTCTCTTCTCTTTTTCGTGTTCTAAGCCTATTTTCATGGTCAAGGATACTCTCTTTTTCATGTTGTGGTGTTGATTCTTTGAGGTTGCTTTCTAGGGTTGTTGGAGGAGCCAAAACCGAAACTCACAACGGAGCACCTTGGAGGCCATTTTCGTGCTCTCCTCTTTGGTAAGAGGGAGACCACTCTATTCAACCAAAAATGGTGGTTGGAGACTTGTTGTTTGAAGATTTGTGAGAAACCTTAATAGGGGTTACTCTTACTATTTCATTTTCTTATCATTGATTCTTTAAATTTTTGTTCTTCTAATTGATTTGTTAGATAGAATTGGTTCTTATTGTCATGTAATAATTGTGATGGATTGAAATTGATGAGAATGGAACAAAAGCCCCTTGCTTGAGGCATGGAGGCTCACAGCCTCACTCCTTTTGTGGGGTAATGGTACTTAAAATTTTAAAAGCTTAATGGATTGGTGTTAATTAAGTGATTAAGGACAAATGAGGAAATGAAAATCCTAGAACCCTAACTTTGTAAGGTTCACGGCCATGGAGGAGAAAAATGGTGAGGAATTGTGATTTGGATAAAGGATTGTGAAATTAGACATTAAATAGTAATTAGAAATCCATAATGTGTAAGAAAAATTAATTAAAGTATTAATTTGGTAAATTGGAGAATTTGACTCAAAAGAAAGAACATGAGTGTGTGAGTTGGAAGGACTTGAAGTAAACACTTAAAATGGATTAAAAGCAAGACACTAATACATAAAGAAAATGAAATTAAACATTGGGCTTGAGAATCTAATGAGGACCATGGTTTTGACCAAATTAAGATGGTAAGAAATTGTCTTTGATGAACCAATAAGATTAAAAGAATTAGTGATGATGAATTAAAACCTAATGTGGTGAAAGAATGGGAATTCAAAAACTCTTGAATGTCATGGATACAAGGAATCAAAGTGACCCAAAGTTGTCACACTAAATCAAGAACATGTAATTTGGAAAAGTGAAAATCCACAATGTGGACCGTAATGATGGATGAAAATTAGAAAGCGGTATTGACATAGTATTTGACTCTATACTATTGTGGACCCTATTTGAGGACTAAATACTTGATGGTTACATACTGTAAAAATATTCTGTTAAATTGATATTGATATATAACTATGATGAACATACATGATTTGACATTATGTCGTCATGCATATATGTCGTCCGTTAGACACTGTTAGAAAGGCTGTGTGGGCCTAGGAGTTCGAATAACACCTATGTGCGGGTGCGAATAGACTAAGCGTAGGTGTCATATGTTGTTGACCCTAGGGGCGTCGGGGTGTGGGTGTCTCACAATAGACAGTGGTAGCTCCACTGGAGCCGTGGGATAGACTTATGCGACATACCGATGATCTTGTCTGATACGCTGTCCTATATCGCGATCAACTGTCGAGGTACCATGTATAAGCCATTGCGTAAATATTTTTATGAAATAAAGCACACTATATTTTCTAAGGCTAATGATATACTGGTATTACTCCTTGATCATTCACTTCGAAAATGTTTATGTCTAGCTCCATGGAGTAGGTTTTTTGGGACACTTTTGCATTGTTAATTATCAGTCGCATAACTCATCGAGCATGAGCATTATTAACTGTGAAGCATGTTTACTATTATTTCTGTAATAATTGTTGGTTATTTGAACCGTTGACTGTTGATGATACCTCTGTCATTTAAATGTTGTCATTCTGCTTTTTACTGTAAATTTTTAATGCTATGATGTTTAAATGTATAAACTGTGTTCTATTTGGGCGTTCAGCGCCGTTTAGTTTCTTGCTGCTATTGTTGGTAATGAATGACGAGTATCTCACCTCTTTATTGTAAATTTTGCTATTATGTATTATCATATGATTGTCTGAAGACGTTCGTGAAGAGGACAAGGAAACCACTGAGTTTCAGGGTTTCTGGCCGTATCTTGACTGAGATCGAGACTGCTGAGGATGTCATTTCGCCCCCGTGGATTCTTTGGTCATGTGCGGATCAACTTTCATGGTGGTCCGAATTGCTAGTATATCAACGTGCAGACTAATCGTTGTGTATACCACGGTGAAGTGACGGTGTCCTTAGCGTGGGGACGATATACTGCTTCTATTTTTGATTTGCATGCCTTTGTATGGCTGGAATTTTACCTACCTGTGAGAGACATATGGGCGGATATGTACTACACCCCACGTGACGACTCTTTCTTGTCCACTGCTCGGGCTCCTGCCTACTGTTCCGTCGTTCCGATGGATATCTCGTCAGAAGATGAGGACCCTGAGGAGGACCCATCTACGGTTCCTTCTCGTTCTCGTTAGTCTTAGGGATTGTTTTCTATTGGTAGCTACTGCTGGCTAACCAGTTATATTTTTGGGAAGCTTGATGTCTGTACATGTTGGGGTATATTTGTATCTCTTTGGGTGGGTACATATTTTGTTTCTTTTTGGTATATTTTGAAAATGTAATTAAACAGGCTTATATTTCTAGTACAATATATGTAATTATCCATATTGTGTATGATTGTATGTTTTACTCTACGCCGATTTTATTTCAATCATCTTGACGGATGTTTCATTTGAAGAGGAACTTAAATTTTCAATTCATTTGACGCTATATATTCATGAACAGGTATATACGTATATTAATAGAAATTTCAACCGGACTCATTTTCAAACAAATTATATCAAAAGAAAAAAATGTCTAAATTTTTCGTATTAATTTGGGTGTCGTTTCACTATAGTGCGACGTTCCCTCTTCGTACCCATTATGACTATGAAAAAGGGGCGTTACACTGTATTGGTATCAGAGCTCTCGATTATGTTTTCTTTTGGTTCATGTAGTTTTGGACTATCTTGTTTATGCTGTGTGATTCTCTGTGATTTTGTTGTTTGGTATTCATAAGGATACATTTGACTTTCTCTGTGTTTTGCGTAGTTTAATTTGAAAGGAAGTGATGGCTCGTAGAGGTGATATGGCTGCTGCCATAGAGGCAATACAAAAGATGGCAGAGGCAATGCTACAGCAGAACCAACAGACAGCTCAACAACAGGCTAGAGCTGCACAACAACTAGAAGCTATGACGGATGCTTAGAACTTAGAGGGATTTTGTCATGCTAACCCTCCGCAGTTCAAAGGGGAGTTTGATCTAGAAAAAGCTACATTGTGGATTGATTGGGGTGAAATCCGCAAGTGTACGGTTTCGTCGTCAAGTAATAAAATATCGAATCCACAGGGACTATTTTTATGAATACCAATTAACTAATTAATTCAATTAAATTAAACAAAAGAGAATATAATTGTTGAATAAGAACGTAGAAACCAAACAATTAAATAAATAAAGTTAAGATGCAAAATTGAGAATAAAAATAGCAAATTGTTGAGAAAAGATTTCAGATTTAAGAAAGCTTCCAGGATTGGGGTTAACCACAATGATACAAGACTCCTAATTGACAATCCTCTTATTAACACTTGAAATTCAATTGAAGGTGAATTACCCTAAATTAGTTAATGTTCCCTTTCAAGATACAAGAACCGTGCCCAATTAAACCAATTCCTACTCTCGTGGTAATTGAATTTAAATTGAACCCATTACGTTTTTTGGTAATTCATTAATCCTCGAAAGGCTAAACCTACTCTCGTGATTTAAACCTTAAGTTCAATTCTTATAGTTCCAACACCTAGGTTCACCTTTCAGTACGTCCCTAGATATCTATGAGATGCAAATAAGTGGCTAGCAAATTCACATGAATAATCGCAATAAGGATTGAATCAACAACATTCAAGATTAATAAAAGGGGTAAACAATATCAATTAATCATTATCAATGTATCAAAGGGCATTGCCCAATCCTAGAAACAAAAGGGAACTACTCAGACATGGAGAAGAAGAAACCAGAAATCATGTTCCAAGAACCTCCAAACCCGTAATCCAAGAGGGAAGAGAGGAAGATGAAGATCAAGAGCCTCCAATGTGCCTCCTTCCAAACCAAATTAGAACCCTAATGTTGTCTTCAGAACATCTATATATACCCCATGGGTTAAAACTGGTTCAAGCCCATAAGAAAAGAGAAAAACTGACTTAAACATCTGATACGCACCCCGAACCACGGCCGTGGTTGGTTCTGGGTTCATGATTTTTATGCTGTCTCTCAACCACGGTCGTGGTGGCCACCACGGCCAGGCCGTGGTTGGTTCTGGAAACTCCCTTTTTTGTTTTTTCACGCTGCTGCTCGATCCATGGCCGTGGTTCAGACCACGGGCAGGCCGTGGAACTCTCTGGAATGAGCTTTTTGTCCCAATTTGCTACCCTTTAAGCTCCAACTTCAATTGTGCAAGCTTTCCATCCATTTCAAGGCCAATTAAGCACCAATCCTGCACAACAACACCAAAAACACCGCAGTTATCCGAACTAAAGGGAAAAACAAACAAAAAGGGAAACTAAAATGCCTAGAATGTATAAAAATGCATGCAAACACATGAACAAAATATGATGTTGTTTCACACACATCAAAATACCCCCAAGCTTAAGATTTTGCTTGTCCCCAAGCAATAACTAAGACCAAACCAAGGAGTGGGATCAAAAGACAATAATAAATGAGGAACCCGAGAAAACATCCAACCAAGCAATAGGCAAAGACAAACTAAGAAATAGAGAGGTAATCAAAATCAAGTCCAATTAGAGGCTAAAGTTCTCAGAAATCATGCTCCTCACTAAATTAGGATCACTCCACTAACCACACTCAAAGTGTTCAAGGATGAAGACAATGCGCTCAATATTCCTCAAAGAAAATGCACTTCCATAAGCTTGATAAGAAACCAAATTTCCACTAATAATCAAAGCATGAATGCAAGAATCAAAAGGTCTTTCAAGGGATATAATGGGGCCATGGGAATGATGTCAGGAAGGATAAAGAAAGGAGGGTATGCACAAAGGGCTAACAACATTTTCAACAAGCACAAGAAACCCAATAGAACATACACGGAGCAAAGACAATTTTCAATCAAGGCATAATTCCACATTTTCTCCCTTTCTTTTCAAGCTTTCATCTCAAGCTTTTCTTTTATTTTGTTTTTTTTTTTTTTTTTTTTTTAAGAGGGGAGAGACCTCATTTTCAAAACACATGATTCCTAATACAACATTCAAACTCAGATTGCTCCATTCAATATTCTAAATGATCACCGACAATGTATCATCATAGGCATCAAGAAAACAATTATACAATAGGCTCAAAATGGGCAACTAGAGGATGAAAGTGTAACAAATTCAGAAGGCCAGAAAAATACCTAAGATGCCTTAATCACATTCAAGCATGCAAACCAAGATTTCGCCTCAAAATGGTTTCAAATCAAGTTTTAGAGCACAAAATCAATGAGGAATGACCACTCAACACAAAGAATGGGATGAAAAATCATATAGTGAATAAATCCCATACAAGCTCAAAACTCACTTTTAGAGGTTCAAAAATCAATGAGAAGCACAAATTCAGAGAACAAATGCTAATTATCAACTATCAAGAAATCACCTCCACTATCAATTAAAGACAATGCCTATTGCCTACCACAAGATTCAATAAATTGGGTTCCAAATCAATTATCATCTCAAAATCCCCAAAAGAGAGGGGGACAAGGTTCAACCAAAAAGCAGAAATATAAGATGGTGTGAAAATGCAATGCAAAATGAGATATGGGAATGCATGATAATGAAGATAAAAATAAAAATGAAAAATAAATACCCCCAAGCTTAGATCTTACATTGTCCCCAATGTAAAAATCTAAAACTGTGGAAGGAATAAATGAAAAGAACTCACTGCGGTGGTGGAAAAAGGAGACGTGTAGCCATGAACTCGAACATCCGGTCTAAAACTCCATTTTTTTTTGTGGCCGACAGCTATATACATCCCCCTACAAAGGCTCCGAACTCAGGGAGGCACCAAAGCCGACTCAACAATAGCTAACTAAGAAACAAAAATAAAAATAAAAAAAGTGTTAATCAATAAAAATAAGAAAATAGAGGAAAAGAGATAGAATGTTGGGTTGCCTCCCAAGAAGCGCTAAGTTATAGTCATTAGCTTGACTATGAGCTGGTTCTATGCTCAGGTGATGTCAATGGAGTGGTCCTCAGTCCCCACTCCTTCTTCATAGTGTTGCACTCTCTGGCCATTTATCATGAATGTCTTCTGGCTTTCTATCTTCACCTCAAGCACACCATAGGATAAGACTCGAACAATCTCATATGGTCCAGACCATTTCGACCACAACTTACCTGGACAGAAACGTAGAAGCGAGTTATCAACAAGAACTTTATCTCCTGGTTTAAATTCACGCTTCTTGACACATTTGTCATCCCGCTTCTTTGGTCCTTTCTTGCAGGGCTTGACCTTCTCGAACTTGGAAGCAACCTTGGGCAAGGTCTCCTCTAACATAGCATGAGTCACAGATTCCTGCATATCTGAAAGTACAACTCTGTCCACATCATCAGTAGCATCTATGCGATTACATGAATTAGAGGAATTAAGATTTTTTTCAGAATTGAAAACATTAAAAACTACTTCTTCATTATTCAATCGCAAAGTCAATTTCCCTTCGTGGACATCAATAATTGCCCTTCCAGTGGCGAGGAATGGTCGCCCAAGTATGAGCGGCATTTTAGCATCCGCTTCCATGTCAAGCACAACAAAATCAACGGGTAAAAAAAACTTACCCACTCTGATAGGAACATCCTCCAAGATGCCTACGGGGTACTTGACGGACCGATCCGCCAACTGAAGTGAAATAGTTGTGGGTTTCAGCTCACCCACCTCCAACTTCTTGCACACAGAAAGGGCATAAGACTGACACTAGCCCCTAAGTCACACAGAGCTTTATCAAAATTTGTGTTACCAATCAAGCAAGGAATAGAGAAGCTACCTGGATCTTTTAGCTTAGGAGGCAATTTATTTTGAATTAAAGCACTACACTCCTCAGTTAAAGCTACGGTCTCATATTCATCAAGCTTTCTCTTATTAGACAAAATGTCCTTAAGAAATCTAGCATAGGTAGGCATTTGTTTCAACGCCTCAGTGAAGGGTACATTAATGTACAATTTCTTAAGGACCTTTAGGAACTTCCCAAATTGCATATCTAGCTTGGCCTTAGCCAATCTTTGAGGGAATGGTACAGGGGGTTGGTATGGTCCAGGGGGTACATACCTAGACACCTTTTCATTAATTTCCTCTTCCTCTAAGGGTTGTGTCTTAGTGTCTTTTTCCTCATTCCCCTCATCTTTGTCACTCACCTCCTTACCCTTGGGATCCTCTAATGTCTTACCACTTCTCAAACTAACCGCCATGCAAGTGTTCATTACCCGGATTCATTTCGGTGACCAGAAATTTACCTTGTTGCCTATGTGAAGTGCCTGCAAATTGGGCAATCTGAGTTTCTAACAATTTATTATGAATGGCCAAATTTTCAACTTTAGATGACAACTCTCTAATGGCCTCAAATCACAACTTGCCCATGTTGCCTAAACTCCTCATTTTGCTTAGCTTGACTCTCAACAAAATTCTCAAGAAGAGACTCAAGTTTAGAGTTTTGTACTTGTTGGAGTCCAGAAGAGGTTTAGCACTACCTTGCCCCGCTTGGTGTTGACTATTCCGGTAGGAGAAGTTGGGATGTGACTTCCAAGGGGTTGTAAGTTTGAGAATATGGATCATTCCTCCCCTTTTGGTTGAAGTCATGGAAATTGTGGCATGATTCCACTTGCTCCACCGGTGCACCTTGTGAGAGCCAATTCCAACTTGGCATTCAACACCTATGTGTCCCCGTGCTCCACAAATCTCACAAAAATTGTTAGAGGCACCTATGGCATTTACATGAGCCTTTTCAAGCATGTCAAAACGTTTATTCAAAGAATCAAATTTTGACATAATTAAATCAACTCCGTCTACCTCAAACTTACCTCCCGAGAGTTTTCTCGAGTTATTACCTCTTTCATTTGCCCATTGGTGATGATTTGTGGCAACACTCTCAATGATCTCATAGGCTTCGTCAGTCTTCTATTCATCAAAGCTCCACCACCATGAGTCTAGAGACACCTTCGAAGAATATTCCAGCCCATTATAGAAGGTGTGGACGATCAACCATTTTTCTAACCCATGGTGTGGGCAGAAGCTTCAAAGCAAAGCCTTGTATCTATCCCAAGCTTCCGACAATGATTCACCATCTTTCTGAACAAAGCTTGTGATTTGGGTCCTCAGATGAGCAGTCTTGGATGGTGGAAAGAATTTGTTCAAGAAAGTTTGCTCCAATTGGTCCCAAGAAGTGATGGTCTCAGCGGGAATTGACCTCAACCAAGCCCTAGCTCTATCTCTCAATGATAATGGAAATAGGCGAAGGCGAATAGCATCAACAGAGGCACCTTCAATCTTAAGGGTCTCACAGAATTCCAAGAACATATCCACATGATCGTTTGGGTCCTCTGATGGCAATCCTCCAAACTGGTTCTGCCTTATCATGGTGAGTAAAGCAGGTGGTATAGTGAACTGTCTAGCTTCAATGTCTGGCCGAGCAATTCCAGAACGCAAACCCCGAGCATTAGGGGCTGCATACTCTTTAAGAGGTCTATTATCAGCAGGTGCAGCCATGACAAGCGTTGGCTCAAGTCTATCTCTTGCTCTTTGGCTTTGTTGTCTTCTTCTTCTCGCGAAGGGTTCTTTCAATTTCAGGATCGCTTCTTCAAGAGTCCCAAAACATCTAGTTCTTCGCATAAACAAGAGAATTACTTGTAGACACTCAAAGAGAAAACAAGAAAGTAGTAAAAAGGTTTAAAATAATTAAATTAAAAATTTAACGATATTCAAGAAGAACACAGTCCCCGGCAACGGCGCCAAAAACTTGATTGGGGTGAAATCCGCAAGTGTACGGTTTCGTCGTCAAGTAATAAAATATCGAATCCACAGGGACTATGTTTATGAATACCAATTAACTAATTAATTCAATTAAATTAAACAAAAGAGAATATAATTGTTGAACAAGAACGTAGAAACCAAACAATTAAATAAATAAAGTTAAGATGCAAAATTGAGAATAAAAATAGCAAATTGTTGAGAAAAGATTTCAGATTTAAGAAAGCTTCCAGGATTGGGGTTAACCACAATGATACAAGACTCCTAATTGACAATCCTCTTATTAACACTTGAAATTCAATTGAAGGTGAATTACCCTAAATTAGTTAATGTTCCCTTTCAAGATACAAGAACCGTGCCCAATTAAACCAATTCCTACTCGTGGTAATTGAATTTCAATTGAACCCATTACGTTTTTTGGTAATTCATTAATCCTCGAAAGGCTAAACCTACTCTCGTGATTTAAACCTTAAGTTCAATTCTTATAGTTCAACACCTAGGTTCACCTTTCAGTACGCCCCTAGATATCTATGAGATGCAAATAAGTGGCCAGCAAATTCACATGAATAATCGCAATAAGGATTGAATCAACAACATTCAAGATTAATAAAAGGGGTAAACAATATCAATTAATCATTATCAATGTATCAAAGGGCATTGCCCAATCCTAGAAACAAAAGGGAACTACTCAGACATGGAGAAGAAGAAACCAGAAATCATGTTCCAAGAACCTCCAAACCCGTAATCCAAGAGGGAAGAGAGGAAGATGAAGATCAAGAGCCTCCAATGTGCCTCCTTCCAAACCAAATTAGAACCCTAATGTTGTCTTCAGAACATCTATATATACCCCATGGGTTAAAACTGGTTCAAGCCCATAAGAAAAGAGAAAAACTGACTTAAACATCTGATACGCACCCCGAACCACGGCCGTGGTTGGTTCTGGAAACTCCCTTTTTTGCTTTTTCACGCTGCTGCTCGATCCATGGCCGTGGTTCAGACCACGGGCAGGCCGTGGAACTCTCTGGAATGAGCTTTTTGTCCCAATTTGCTACCCTTTAAGCTCCAACTTCAATTGTGCAAGCTTTCGATCCATTTCAAGGCCAATTAAGCACCAATCCTGCACAACAACACCAAAAACACCGCAGTTATCCGAACTAAAGGGAAAAACAAACAAAAAGGGAAACTAAAATGCCTAGAATGTATAAAAATGCATGCAAACACATGAACAAAATATGATGTTGTTTCACACACATCATGGATCCAAGAGCTGGAGAAAATATTTATGGGTATGAATTGTGCTGATAATAGGAATGTGACTTATGCTGCATACATGTTGATGGGAGACGCTGAGCATTGGTGGACTGGGGAACAAAGGTTACTGCAAGCCACAAACAGAGTGATAACTTGGGAGGTGTTCAAAGAAAAGTTCTTGAACAAGTATTTCCCTGAAAGCGCTAGGCACGCAAAAGAAATGGAATTTCTGAGGTTGCGACAGGGAGGCATGACTGTGAGCGAGTACACTGCCAAGTTTGAGAACTTGTCCAGATTTTCGACCTATTTTCAACTTCAACCTAATGAAACTTGGAAGTGCCGAAAGTTTGAGGAAGACCTGAGGCATGAGGTGAAGAAAATTGTGATAGCTTTGAAGATTACTCAGTTTTCTGAGCTACTTAACACCTGCTGTCGATTGGAAAGTGTGGAACAAGAACGTGAGGCGAGAAACAGAAATTTTGGGCTTGTTCGGTCCCAAAGAGGAGGTGGTGGTAACGCAAGTCATTATCAAAAGAAGCCCTATTCCAGACCATCGGGAAGCCAACAGCCACAAAGATCTCAAGGAGGAAGCCCAACTGGAAGTCCAGGAAGGATGGGTTAGATTGCTGCAACTACCCTGAGGTGTATGAAATGTGGGAAAGAGCACTTTACAAGGGACTGCACAATCAAAGGAATTATTTGCTTTCGGTGCGGGAAACCTGGTCACGTTTCTCGAGACTATAACTAGACCAAGGCGGTGTCATCCGTCAATGCTGCTAAGACTTCTAAACCACAAGCTGGAGGCGGAGTCTACACCCTGAGTGGTGCTGAGGCCTCTGAATCCGAGGATCTGATACAAGGAGAAGGTATCATTGAAGGTAATCTTTTAATTGTACTGTATGATTCTGGTGCTACTCATTCTTTCATTTCGCATGACTGTGTGAAAAGACTTAGATTGTTTGTGTCTTCCTTACCATTTGATTTGACTGTTTCGACTCCTACTACAAAACTTGTCGTTACTACTAAAGTCTATCTAGGTTGTCCTTTAATTGTGGAAGGTCAAATCTTTTCTATCGATCTGATTTGTTTACCATTATCTTAATTAGATATGATATTAGGAATGGATTGGTTGTCTGCTAACCATATCCTGTTAGACTGTTCTAGAAAAACAATAGTTTTCCCTTTGGATGAGGATTCTAGATTTTTTACCGCTAACCAAGTGAAAGCTTTCTTGAAAGAAGGAGCTCGAGGATACATGCTACTATCTTCTTTGAAAGTCGAGAGTGAAGTTAATGTGGACGCAATCTCTATTGTATGAGAATTTCCTGAAGTTTTCCCTGATGATGTACCTGGCTTGCCACCAGAACGAGAGATCGAATTTGCCTTTGACTTAGTACCAGGAGCTGGCCCTATTTCCATAACGCCTTACCGTATGGCACCAGCAGAGCTAGTGGAACTTAAGAAGCAGTTGGAAGAGCTTCTGGAAAAACAATTCATGAGACCTAGTGTGTCATCCTGGGGAGCACCTGTGTTGTTGGTTAAGAAGAAAGATGGTACTTCAAGATTGTGCGTGGATTATCGCCAGTTGAACAAAGTCACGATCAAGAATAAGTATCCATTGCCAAGGATAGATGACTTGATGAATCAGTTAAAGGGAGCAACTGTGTTTTCAAAGATCGATCTGCGATCGGGTTATCACTAAATCAGAGTGATAGTGGAAGATATTCCCAAGACGGCTTTTCGTACTTGTTATGGACATCACGAGTACCTGGTGATGCCTTTTGGTGTGATTAATGCACTTGCAGTATTCATGGACTATATGAATAAGATATTTCGTCCCTATTTGGACAAATTCGTCATTGTTTTCATCGATGTTATGTTGATCTATTCACAAACTCAAGAGGATCATGCTGAACATCTCAGCATAGTTCTTCAGATTTTGAAGGAAAAAGAGCTATATGCGAAACTATCCAAATGTGAGTTTTGGTTAGATGAAGTGAGATTTTTGCGTCATGTAATCTCAAAGGAAGGAATTGTTGTGGATCCTTCGAAGGTAGAAGCTGTGCTGCAATGGGAAAGGCCAACGACGGTGACAGAAATTCGAAGCTTCGTTGGATTAGCCGGATATTACCGGAGATTTATAGAAGGATTTTCTAAGATCGCTGGACCACTCACTCAACTCACCAAAAAGGATCAAGCTTTTGAATGGACAGATTCTTATGAAGGAAGTTTCCAAGAGTTAAAAAGGAAACTAACTACATCACCTGTGTTAGTTTTACCGAATCCAAATGAATCGTTTGAAGTGTACTGTGACTCTTCATATCAAGGTTTGGGGTGTGTTCTTATGCAAAATGGAAAAGTGGTGGCTTATGCCTCAAGACAATTGCGAGTGCACGAGAAGAACTACCTGACACATGATTTGGAGTTAGTTGCTGTGGTGTTTGCATTGAAGATATGGAGGCATTACTTGTATGGAGCAACATTCAATGTGTTTAGTGACCACAAGAGTTTGAAATACCTATATGATCAAAAGGAGCTGAATATGAGACAACGAAGATGGCTAGAATTTCTGAAAGACTACAATTTTCAACTTCAGTATCACCCTGGAAAAGCGAATGTGGTGGCTGATGCTTTGAGTAGGAAGACGGTCAGTGTTTCTACTATGATGATCAGAGAGAAAGACCTACTAGAATAATTCAGAGATGTATGGTCATTTGTGGAACTGACACCAGGAAAAATCTGCATGAATATGGTCACGATCTCGAATGATTTAATGGATGATATTCGAGAAAAACAAAAGGTTGACAAGTTCCTACAAGAGGAAAGAGAGCTGATACAGCAGGGCGGTGTATCAACATTGAAGGAAGGAAGTGATGGAATTCTAAGATTTCAAGGAAGGGTTTGTGTGCCTAAGGATGAGGAACTCAGGAAGTACATACTTGAACATGCTTATTCGAGTCAGTTGAGTATGCATCTGGGTATGACCAAAATGTATCAAGACTTGAAGAAATTATTTTGGTGGCATGGAATGAAAAGAGATATCGCTAGATGCATGTCATCTTGTCTGGTGTGCCAGAAAACGAAGATTGAGCACTAAAGACCAGCTGGACTACTACAACCCTTGACTATTCCTGAATGGAAATGGGATAGTATCGCCATGGGTTTTGTTGTCGGGTTACCAAGGACTAGGAAAGGATATGACTCAATATGGGTAATTGTGGATCGACTTACAAAGTTAGCTCACTTTTTACCGATCAATATTGTAACACCCTTATGGGGATGTCACATTTATAAATAAAATAAAATAAAGATAAATAAAATTCTACCCAAGTTGTAAAACATTTGTTACATAGTAATACGGGTTGCAAAATTTTTCCGGTTAAACAGAATATTATGAAATAAAATAACATGGAACATAAAATAAACAAACTGTCATCACACATAATATACATATATTTTTGTTTTAAGTTATACAAATAATTTACAGCTACAAATATTTAAACCAAAACAGTAAACAAAACAGTAAGAAGTCTATATATATAAAACGCAGACGCGCCCAAGTACGCATCACAGAACTCTAATCCTCTGAAGGATCACTCTCGGAAGAAACTTCAGGTGATAAGTATCCAGGATGCCTCGACCCTCTACGGACCCTAGTCCGTGCTGTCGACACGATGCTAATCTCACTAGGTGCATCAAACATACCACCACAATGACGCCTAAGAGATAGCGGTAGCTCCACATGTAAATATAATACAGTAGAAAAGATAGGCACTCCATCAAACTCTGTACGTATGGTCATAGTTAGACGCCCTACGTACGTAATCGAATCTCTGTCCTCTCGCAGTCGCCAGGCTTCAGAGCCTCCATGAAAATCCAACCTCACGAAACCAAAGAATCCTGGTAGCGTCATACTCACACAATCAATCCAATGGGTATGGATGATTGGATAGTTCTTGGTCGTCAAACTGATCCTCGGCTTGTTGCTGTTCCTCATCCTCAGGGTATATAAAATCAAGAGGTTGTTCCTTTTCCTCAAACTCTTCTTTTATCATACAATTTAAAATACAAGAACACATACAATAAAAAGGTAAGACAATCTATATCACCACAAACATGGTAAACAAGAAAACAACAATACAACAGATATAACAGTTCATACAATATAACAAACTATAACAGCATAAATAATAATATAACACATAATATAACACAGAAACAGTATCATATAATGTTGCAGATAGATAAAACATTTCAGATAATAATATCATAATGTACAACACATAAATTATATGTAATGCGACTCAACCCTACTCCATGGAGCTACAACCACAGACATCAGAGAGAATGACCTGTAAGTTCTATTAGTACCTTAGGCTGCCCAACCAACTATTGCACTGTCTCACAATGTGTCTATAGCCCACTGTCTAAAACATCGTGGTATAGTACACAGTCCAAACATCATGTAACTACAGGCATTGTACTAGCATAGTTCTTACAAGATCTTGATGAAGTAAAGTGTGTGTCGAGATCACTAGTGTGTAGCCAGTTGCCACAGGTCAGAGGAACGACCAACTGTCCACATGTGGAATAATCCGCACACTAATGCCTCCAAGTCCATAAAGAAATGAACCACACTACGCTTATCACACCGACAACACGATGTAATTCACCTCGTCAATCAATCGCCAATTCCACAACGAATCGACTTGACTCTAAAAATATGAACAAAACTATAATTACCAAAATACCCTTCAAATCTCAAATAATTACCAAAACACCCTCAAACACCAAACGCAGTACGTCCCACTTGACAATACTGTTACTCAATCTGTCCGGGTCCACCACTTTGGCCCGATAGTAAAACTTACTGTTTTCGTCAATCGCGTAGAAATTTTATCGCGTTTTCATAATTTCGTATTTTTACAAACGTTTTTAAATCGCATAAATATATTTTGTTGTTTTTAAAATTGCATACTGTTTTTTAATCGTTTTCTCAATCGCGTAAGATTTTTAAATCATTTTCTTGTCCGAATTCCTTAAAAATTACTATTTAAATAAACAAAAATAATATTTAATACGTTTGAGTTACGTAGAATATTTTCCATACCGTATGCAATATATTGGATATCTTTTCTATCTTATTTGTTTGTTTTTAACAAAAATTGACAGTATTTTGCTTTGAAAATCTATAACAATGGTTTTCTAAATTTTTTGTTAAAATTTCTTTTGATTATATTACAACCATCTAATTATACTTTTGAAAACTACTAACGGGCTTCAAAACATAAAGTGAGCTCTATGTTAGAAATTTTACAAAAGCTACCGTATTTTTTTTCGAACATTAAAATCATTAGTTTTAACTTCTTTAACTTAATCTAATCATTTTTATTCCTCTAAACTCATTGTAATAGAATTCCTTTTGGCATTATTCCTTAACCTTGATTGAAAATAATTTTAGAAATCAAAACATTCAACTTAGGCATGTTGGCCGAAAGACACAAAATTGCCATTTGATCTTCAAATTCATTTTTCTTATTCTAAATCATGTTGTATCTTGTCATTTTACCTAAGTTAATTAAATCACTCTTTTAGAAAATGGTTGAGAACATTTTGGTCCCCATTTTTTGTTGAGGCCGTGAGCCTTGGATTTGTGCTCTTTGGAACACACATGCAAATCTTGCATATTATTCACATCCTACTACTTATTCATGCATTTCTAACACATATAATATATTCAAAGCTTGTAGACATGCATATCAATACAAATCACAATGAAGAAAGCTATTACAACAAACACACAAATGAATCCTTATGGATTCTACAATCACAAACAAGTCTATTTTCTTATCACCATCCAAGGATGATAAGATTCAAGTCTTCCTCTTACCTTAAGTGAAGACAAACTCTCTTTCACTCCTTTCTAATGGTTTCGGTTTCACCCTCCAAAGACACCTATCAAGCTTAAATAATTTCTACAAGTTACTAGCATGAAAGAAAGCATAAACCATGGATCAATCATGGCTTAGAACTTTAGAAATAAGATTAGAAATGAAAAACAAGAAATTTCACCTTCAAGGTAGAATCTCCAAAGTAGTTTTTCAAGCTCAAGATGATGAATTTTGCAAGAACTCTCAACTAGAGATGTTCTTAGAATTGTGTTTAGGTTTAGAAAAGTAGGTTGGATAAAATTTTAGGTAGATAGTTGGTGACTTAGATGGTGAGGCCGAATGGTCTCCAAAGGAAGCAACAATGGTGGTTTGTGTTTTTGGAAGAGAGAGAAGAGAGAAAGTGTTAGAGAATGAAGTGATTTTTGCTCTCCAAAGTGATGCATGGCCGTGTAACTCAAGAGAGAATAAGGTGATCATTTTGGTTGACTTCCAAGACTCCATCCAAGCCTTAGAATTCATCAAGGGCCAAGATTAAAACTTGGTCACCAAGCTTGTCATCCATTGGTTAATCCAAGCCTTGTCACATGCTTAGTCAGAAGCTCTTGAATGTTCCACCACTTATGATGCTTAATCAAGCTACTAATTCTATTAAGCTTTTAAGTACACTTAACTTATCTTAATTAGATTAATTAGTTATATTTCTAATTAATTAACATTCTACTAATCTAAGCTTCAAGAACCATTGATCATATCAAGGGTTGATATGCCATCTTAAACTTTCTCATCCACCAGTGTAAATTAAGTCAAGCCTACTTTGTTGACTTAATTCTTATTGGTTCAAAACAATTCAAGCTACTAATGTTGACTTTTTTTATTAAACGTGGGTCCCGCAAAACATTTTCGGGTCCGCTGTCATTTATTTATACTGCCTAATAAAATAATATTATAATAATATAAAATTATTTTATTTCACAGTAAAATCCTAAAAATTAAAAGATTAACAACAGTATCATTCAGAATTAGGTTTAGTAAGATCCCCCAGCTCCAAATAATTAAAATAAGATTTCCCCGGCTCAGAAATTATTATTTTCCTGTCCCGAAGCAAATCACACGAAAAGTTTAAATAAAATCACAGACAGTAAAATAAAACACTGTATCATACAGAAAAACAACAAACAGTACAATTTGGGACACAACGGTCATTTATCCTAAAGTTTGGGGTGTTACAACTCTCCCCTACAAATAAAAATTTCGTCCCCGAAATTCGTTATACATCAAAACAAATGAGGATACTGTTCCCTCATTTTATCTTCCAGCTCCCAGGTAGCATCACCTATCACATCATTCCATATGACCTTCACTAGCTCGATCATCTTCCCTCGAAGCTGCTTCACCTTTTTGTCCTCTATTCTGACAGGTAAAGTTTCGTAAGTCAAATTATCCTTCAACTGTACTTCGTCTGACTGTATCACATGTGTCGGATCAGGAAAATACTTCCTTAACTGAGACACATGAAATACATCATGCAGATTGGA
The DNA here is from genome assembly GCA_029884605.1 of Ormosia emarginata. Lineage (NCBI taxonomy): Eukaryota > Viridiplantae > Streptophyta > Magnoliopsida > Fabales > Fabaceae > Ormosia > Ormosia emarginata. The sequence continues at coordinate 7,493,750 of JAQQTP010000040.1, forward strand.
TAGAAAAGGCGGCAAAGCAATCTGATATGCTACAGGACCTATTCGTTGAAGAATCTGATAAGGCCCAATAAACTTAGGAGTAAGCTTTTTAGATTTGATAACTCTTCCGACACCAGTCGTAGGAGTCACTCTTAAGAATACATGTTCTCCCTCCTAAAATTCAAGAGGTCTCCTTCGCTTATCAGCATAACTCTTCTGTCTACTTTGCGTCGTCTTCATCTTTTCTTGTATCATCTTTACCTTCTTTGTAGTCTGTTGTACAAGATCTGGTCTAATAGTCATACTCTCCCCATCTTGATACCAACACAGAGGTGTTCGACATCATCTTCCATATAACGCCTCATAGGGTGCCATCCCTATACTCGAGTGAAAACTATTATTGCAGGTGAATTCTATCAAAGATAAAAATTCATCCCAACTTCCACGTTGCTCTAACACACAGGCACGCAACAGATCTTCCAAAGATTGTATAGTCCTCTCCGTTTGACCATCAGTCTATGGATGATAAGCTGAACTCAATCGCAACTTAGTTCCCATGGCTTCTTGCAAACTTCGCCAGAATCTTGATGTAAACCTTGGATCTCGGTCAGAAACTATACATGTAGGCACACCATGTAATCTCACAATCTCACTGATATATATTTGGGTTAATCTTTCCAACGAATACTTAATATTGATAGGCAAGAAATGCGCCGATTTCGTAAGCCTATCAATTATAACCCATATCGAATCATAACCTTTCCTTGTCTTCGGTAATCCGGTAACAAAATCCATCGAGATACTATCCCACTTCCACTTTGGAATAGCTAACGGTTGTAACATACCAGCTGGCCTCTAATGTTCCACTTTCACCTTCTGATAAACCAAACAAGACACCACATGTTCCGCTACGTCTCTTTTCATCCTTGGCCACCAAAACAACCTTTTCAAGTCTTGGTACATCTTGGTCCTCCCCGGATGTAAACTTAAATCACTAGTATGAGCTTCATCTAGAATCCCCTTCTTAAGTTCAGAATCATCGGGTATACAGATTCTTCCCTTGAACCTTAAGATTCCATCTGACCCTTCCTCTACCGTCGTCTTATGACCTTGCTTCAATAATTCCCTTTCGTTTTGTAAAAACGCATCTTCCTTTTGTTTATCTCGAACTATATCAAGCAATTCATTTATGATCACGACTTTACATAGGCGAATTCTTCCAGGCACAAACTCCACTGACAACCACAAATCTCGGAATTTGTTAATCAATTCCTCCTCCTTTATCATCATTGCCGAAACACTGATCACCTTTCTACTCAGCGCATCTGCTACCACATTAGCTTTTCTTGGATGGTATTGAAGTTGAAAATTATAATCCTTCAAGAATTCCAACCATCACCTCTGCCTCATATTCAATTCTTTCTGATCAAACAAATACTTTAAACTCTTGTGATCACTAAAGACATTGAACATCGCTCCATACAGAAAATGCCTCCACACCTTGAATGCAAAAACCACTGTAGCTAATTCCAAGTCATGGGTTGGATAATTCCTCTAATGAACCTTTAACTGTCTAGAAGCATAAGCCACTACATTCCGATTTTGCATCAACACGCATCCTAACCGTTAGTAAGAAGCGTCACAATACACATCAAAAGTTCTGTTAGAATCCGGTAGAATCAGCACTGGTGCAGTTGTTAACCTCTTCTTCAACTCTTGGAAACTTGCTTCATGTTCCTCCGTCCATTCAAAAGCTTGACTTTTCCTAGTGAGCTGCGTAAGCGGTCCGACAATCTTGGAAAAACCTTCTATAAATCTTCGGTAATATCCAGCAAGTCCAACAAAACTTCGAACTTCTATCACCGTCTTAGGTCTTTCCCATTGCAAAACAGTCTCCACCTTCGATGGGTCTACTGCAATGCCTTCCTTGGAAATCACGTGACCTAAAAATTAAACTTCCTCTAACCAAAACTCACACTTCGCCAATTTTGCATACAGCTTCTTTTCTTTCAGAATCTGAAGGACTAAGCTGAGATGTTCAGCATGCTTTTCTTTGGTCTGAGAATAGATCAGAATGTCATCGATGAAGACAATGACAAACCTGTCTAAGCATGAACAAAAAATCCTATTCATATAGTCCATAAAGATGGCAGGAGCATTCGTCACTCCGAATGGCATTACTTGATACTCATAATGCCCATAACGAGTTCGAAAAGTTGTTTTAGGTACATCCTCCACCTTAACACGAATCTGGTGATATCTTGATCTCAGATCTATCTTAGAAAATACCACTGCTTCCCTCAACTGATCCATCAAATCATCAATCCTCGAAACTGGATATTTATTCTTTACAGTCACCTTGTTCAGCTGACGATAATCTACGCAAAGTCGAGAAGTTCCGTCTTTCTTCCTGACCAAAAGCACTGGTGCTCCCCACGGTGAAACACTAGGGCGCACAAACTGTTTCTCCAACAGTTCCTCTAATTGCTTCTTTAATTCCACCAACTCCACTAAAGATATCCGATACGGTGCAATTGAGATAGGACCTGTTCCTGGTACTAAATCAATAGAAAATTCGATCTCCCTTTCTGGTGGCAAACCGGGTACGTCATCAGGAAAAATCTCTAGAAATTCATTGACGACAGGAATAGTATTCACATCTTTCTCACTCTTGACCTCTAACGAAGATAATAGCATATATCCCTGCGCTCCATCTCTTAATAATGACTTGACTTTAACAGTAGTCAAGAATCCAAACTTTTCTTCCTTAGGAAAGACTAGGGTTTTGTTTGCACAGTCTATAAGGATATGGTTAGAAGATAACCAGTCCATTCTTAGTATTACATCTAACCCAACAAGAGGCAAACAAATCAAGTTGACAGAAAACACACAGTCCTTTATAACAACAGGACAATCCAAACATATCTTAGATGCAAGTACAGGTTTAGCAGTTGGTGTAGATACAATCGGTTTAAAATTCAGAGAAGACACAGGCAACTTCAATCTTTCCACACAACCATATACAATAAATGAATGTGTTGCTCCAGAATCATATAACACAGTCAGAAGATTACCTTCAATGGCACCTTCCCATTGAATCAGATCCTCAGACTGTGAAACTTCAGTTCCAGTCATAGTGTATACTCGCCCCCTAGACCTCGGTTGAATAGCACGAATAGTTTTCACAGTAGATTTCCTTTCCGGTTGTGTACAATCCTTGGCTATATGTCCTGGTTGTCCGCAATTAAAGCAAATTGTCCCTCTGATTGAGCAATCAGTAGAGATATGGCCTTTCTTTCCGCACTTAAAACATATTGGCATAAACGCCACTTTCTGTCCAGCTCTACTACCACTAGCATTTCCCCCAACTAGTGGTCGTTGAGGTTGACTCCTCGGTGGTCTAGTATACGGCTTGCGCTGAAACTGACTGTTGTTACTACTACCACCCCTCTGAAATCTTGTTGGTCCAAAATTACGGTTTCTGGGATCCTGTGATGGCTCCAACTCCTCAAGGCGTGCACAAGCATCTACTAAAGCATGAAACTGATTCATTCTCAAGGATAATATCCCTCGTTTCAGTTCCACTCTCAGCCCTGCCTCAAACGTCCTACATCTCTACACATCATTCGGTCGAGTTTGAGCATAATCTGAGAACTGAGACAAACTATCAAATTTGGAAGCATACTCATTCACAGTCATGTTGCCTTGGCGCAAACCAAGAAATTCCATCTCCTTGGCATGTCTAGCACTCGCAGAAAAATACTTCTCCAGAAATACCTCAGAAAATACCTGCCATGTAATTTTCGTTCCTTCAGCCTGCAATAATCGGCGAGTTCCTCTCCACCAATGTTCACTGTCTCCTCTCAGCATAAAAGTTGCATACGTCACCTTCTTGTCATATGTACATCTCATTCCTTCAAATATCTTCTCCAAGTCTTGTATCCATTGACTTGTCTTCTCTGGATCAATCTCGCCTCTAAATTGCGGTGGATTGTTATGCCTCAATTCAGATAAATTTAGGGCATTAGCAGTAGCATCTTGCTGTTGAGCTGCTCTCTGATTCTGCTGAGTAATTACTTCAGCCATTCTCTGTATAGCTTCTGCAGCTGCAATCATTGGATCCACAGCACGATTCGCATTCGCACGTGCTCCTCTTCCGTCAGACATCTTCTTTCTTCAATCATAACAAAGCAAAGTCGGATACATCTTTTCGGAAGTAAATCACAGAGAATCACACAACACAAGCAAAAACAGACCCAACCACAACCCCAAAAGACTCTAACTTGGACTCTGATACCAACTAATGTAACACCCTTATGGGGATGTCACATTTATAAATAAAATAAAATAAAGATAAATAAAATTCTACCCAAGTTGTAAAACGTTTGTTACATAGTAATACGGGTTGTAAAATTTTTCCGGTTAAATAGAATATTATGAAATAAAATAACATGGAACATAAAATAAACAAACTGTCATCACACATAATATACATATATATTTTTGTTTTAAGTTATACAAATAATTTACAGCTACAAATATTTAAACCAAAATAGTAAAAAAAACAGTAAGAAGTCTATATATATAAAACGCAGACGCGCCCAAGTACGCATCATAGAACTCTAACCCTCTGAAGGATCACTTTCGGATGAAACTTCAGGTGATAAGTATCCAAGATGTCTCGACCCTCTACGGACCCTAGTCCGTGCTGTCGACACGATGCTAATCTCACTAAGCGCATCAAACATACCACCCCAATGACGCCTAAGAGATAGCGGTAGCTCTACATGTAAATATAATACAGTAGAAAAGATAGACACTCCATCAAACTCTGTATGTATGTCACAGTCAGACGCCCTACGTACGTAACCGAATCTCTGTCCTCTCGCAGTCGCCAGGCTTCAGAGCCTCCGTGAAAATCCAACCTCACGAAACTAAAGAATCTTGGTAGCGTCATACTCACACAATCAATCCAATGGGTATGGATGATTGGATGGTTCTTGGTCGTCGAACTGATCCTCGGCTTGTTGCTGTTTCTCATCCTCGGGGTATATAAAATCAAGAGGCTGTTCCTCTTCCTCAAACTCTTCTTTTATCATACAATTTAAAATACAGGAATACATACAATAAAGAGGTAAGACAATCTATATCACCACAAACATGGTAAACAAGAAAACAACAATACAACAGATATAACAGTTCATACAATATAGCAAACTATAACAGCATAAATAATAATATAACACATAATATAACATAGAAATAGTATCATATAATGTTGCAGATAGATAAAACATTTCAGATAATAATATCATAATGTACAACACATAAATTATATGTAATGCGACTCAACCCTACTCCATGGAGCTACAACCACAGACATCAGAGAGAATGACCTGTAAGTTCTATTAGTACCTTAGGCTGCCCAACCAACTATTGCAATGTCTTACATTGTGTCTATAGCCTACTGTCCAAAACATCGTGGTGTAGTACACAGTCCAAACATCGTGTAACTACAGGCATTGTACTAGTATAGTTCTTACAAGATCTTGATTAAGTATAGTGCGTGTCGAGATCACTAGTGTGTAACCAGTTACCACGGCCCAGAAGAGCGACCAATTGTCCACATGTGGAATAATCCATACACTAATGCCTCCAAGTCCATAAAGAAATGAACCACACTACGCTTATCACACCGACAATACGATGTAATTCACCTCGTCAATCAATCGCCAATTCCACAACGAATCGACTTGACTCTAAAAATATGAACAGAACTATAATTACCAAAATACCCTTCAAATCTCAAATAATTTCCAAAATACCCTCAAACACCAAACGCAGTACGTCCCACTTGACAGTACTGTTTCTCAATCTGTCCGGGTCCACCACTTTGGCCCGACAGTAAACTTACTGTTTTTGACAATCGCGTAGAAATTTTATCGCGTTTTCATAATTTCGTATTTTTACAAACGTTTTTAAATCGCATAAATATATTTTGCTGTTTTTAAAATCGCGTACTATTTTTAAATCGTTTTCTCAATCGCGTAAGATTTTTAAATCATTTTCTTGTCCGAATTCCTTAAAAATTACTATTTAAATAAGGAGAAATAATATTGAATACATTTGAGTTACGTAGAATATTTTCCACACCATATACAATATACTGGATATCTTTTCTATCTTATTTGTTTGTTTTTAACAAAAATTGACAGTATTTTGCTTTGAAAATCTATAACAATGGTTTTCTAAATTTTTCTGTTAAAATTTCTTTTGATTATACTACAACCATCTAATTATACTTCTGAAAACTACTAACGGGCTTCAAAACATAAAGTGAGCTCTACGTTAGAAATTTTACAAAAGCTACTGTATTTTCTTCTAAACATTAAAATCATTAGTTTTAACTTCTTTAACTTAATCTAATCATTTTTATTCCTCTAAACTCATTGTAATAGAATTCCTTTTGGCATTATTCCTTAACCTTGATTGAAAATAATTTTAGAAATCAAAACATTCAACTTAGGCATGTTGGCCGAAAGACACAAAATTGCCATTTGATCTTCAAACTCATTTTTCTTATTCTAAATCATGTTGTATCTTGTCATTTTACCTAAGTTAATTAAATCACTCTTTTAGAAAATGGTTGAGAACATTTTGGTCCCCATTTTGTGTTGAGGCCGTGAGCCTTGGATTTGTGCTCTTTGGAACACACATGCAAATCTTGCATATTATTCACATCCTACTACTTATTCATGCATTTCTAACATATACAATATATTCAAAGCTTGTAGACATGCATATCAATACAAATCACAATGAAGAAAGCTATTACAACAAACACACAAATGAATCCTTATGGATTCTACAATCACAAACAAGTCCATTTTCTTATCACCATCCAAGGATGATAAGATTCAAGTCTTCCTCTTACCTTAAGTGAAGACAAACTCTCTTTCACTCCTTTCTAATGGTTTCGGTTTCACCCTCCAAAGACACCTATCAAGCTTAAATAATTTCTACAAGTTACTAGCATGAAAGAAAGCATAAACCATGGATCAATCATGGCTTAGAACTTTAGAAATAAGATTAGAAATGAAAAACAAGAAATTTCACCTTCAAGGTAGAATCTCCAAAGTAGTTTTTCAAGCTCAAGATGATGAATTTTGCAAGAACTCTCAACTAGAGATGTTCTTAAAATTGTGTTTAGGTTTAGAAAAGTAGGTTGGATAAAATTTTAGGTAGATAGTTGGTGACTTAGATGGTGAGGCCGAATGGTCTCCAAAGGAAGCAACAATGGTGGTTTGTGTTTTTGGAAGAGAGAGAAGAGAAAAAGTGTTAGAGAATGAAGTGATTTTTGCTCTCCAAAGTGATGCATGGCCGTGTAACTCAAGAGAGAATAAGGTGATCATTTTGGTTGACTTCCAAGACTCCATCCAAGCCTTAGAATTCATCAAGGGCCAAGATTAAAACTTGGTCACCAAGCTTGTCATCCATTGGCTAATCCAAGCCTTGTCACATGCTTAGTCATAAGCTCTTGAATGTTCCACCACTTATGATGCTTAATCAAGCTACTAATCCTATTAAGCTTTTAAGTACACTTAACTTATCTTAATTAGATCAACTGGGGTGCAAGGTGGGCACCTTGCTTGGCTTCATCCAAGCCATTGGATGCATCAATGGTCAAGATCAAGCCTTGGTGAGCAAGCTTATTTCCTATTGGTTAGCTCTTGGTGACTCACATGCTGAGTCACACAGTGTATTTAATTTTCTGCTGAGTCAGCTAGCTGAGTCAGCCTGTTCTGGAAAGTTCTACTGCTAACGGTGATTAATTAAGCTACCGATCAAACCGTTCTACTAATTGTGGGTCCCGCAAAATATTTCCGGGTCCACTGTCACTAAAATATATTGACTAATAAAATAATATTATAATAATATAAAATTATTTTTTTTGTGATTAAATCTAAAAATTAAAAGATTATTTTTAGTCTCATTCAGAATCGGGTTAAGTAAGATCCCCCAATTCTAAATAATAAAATAAGATTTTCCCGGCCCGGAAAATATTATTTTCCTGCCTCGGAGCAAATCACCCAAAAAGTCCATATAAAATCTCAGACAGTATTATCGGACATTAAATCAAGAAGAAAACAAATAAAAACAGAAGAAAAAAGCAAAAAAAGACGTTCGGGACGTGAAACGGTCATTTTCCCATTTTTTCCCACAACGTAGGTAATCGTCCAAAACGTTCAAATAAAATATCCAAGAAGTATTATATAGTTGTATATCTTTCGAGAAAAATTAAAACAAGATGCTTCGAGAAAAATTTTTATTTTACCGTCTCGAAGCAAATTACGTAAAACGATCAAATAAAATTTGAGCCTGTATTATCGTAATTGTTTTCATACGTAAATCGAGAACAAGTAAAATAGGGACACAAATGGTCATTCACACAAAAGCATGAAAAACAAACAAACAAGACATTCGAGAATATTTTCTAAAAATTGGGGCATTACAACTCCCCAACAAATAAAAATTTCGTCCTCGAAATTCGTTGTTCATCAAAACAAATGAGGATATTGATCCTTCATTTTATCTTCCAGACTCCCAGGTAGCTTCACCCGTCACATCATTCCATATGACTTTCACTAGCTCAATCATCTTTCCTCGAAGTCGCTTTACCTTTCTCGTCCCCAATCCCGACAGGTAAAGTTTCGTAAGTCGATTCTCCTTTAACCGCACGTCATCCGGTTGTATAACATGTGTCGGATCTGGTATATACTTAGAATCGAGACACATGAAACACGTCATGCAAATTGGATAGAAAAGGCGGCAAAGCAATTTGATATGCTACAAAGACCTATACGTCGGATAATCTGATATGGTCCAATGAATTTAAGAGTAAGCTTCTTAGACTTAATCACTCTTCCGACACCAGTCGTAGGAGTAACTCTTAAAAACACATGCTCACCCTCCTTAAACTCAAGAGATCGTCTTCGTTTGTCCGCATAACTCTTCTGCCTGCTTTGCGTCGTTCTCATCTTCTCTTGTATCATCTTTACCTTTTCTGTCGTTTGTTGCACAAGATCTGGTCCAATAGTCATACTCTCCCCATCTTGATACCAACACAACGGTGTTCGACATCGCCTTCCATACAATGCTTCATAAGGTGCCATTCCGATGCTTGCGTGAAAACTATTATTGTAGGTGAATTCTATCAAAGATAAAAATTCATCACAACTTCCTCGTTGTTCCAAAACACAAGCACGCAATAGATCCTCCAAAGACTGTATAGTTCTCTCTGTCTGACCATCTGTCTGCGGATGATACGCTGAACTCAATCGTAACTTGGTTCCCATAGCTTCTTGCAGACTTCGCCAAAATCTTGACGTAAACCTCGGATCTCTATCAGAAACTATGCACGTCGGTACACCATGTAGTCTGACAATCTCACCGATGTACAACTGGGTTAACCTTTCCAATGAATATTTAATATTGATTGGTAAGAAATGAGCCGATTTCGTAAGTCTATCGACTATAACCCATATCGAATCATGACCTTTCCTTGTCTTTGGCAAACCAAGAATCGAAATCCATGGATATGCTATCCCATTTCCATTCTACGGAATAGATAACGGTTGTAACATTCCAAATTTGGTCTTTGATGTTCCACTTTCGCTTTTCGATAAACCAACCAAGATTCTATCCACATAACCCGTGAACATTACGAAACATTCTCCACTCGAACAACACCACTTGAAATTTCCCTCGCATTTGTACCGCTTCATTCTTTCGCTCTTGTTTTTAACAGGAAGTGCCTCACAATTCAAGTTTTCTTTTCCAACAATATCAGATCTCGATACTTATGACATAATTTTGATCGAGAATATCCTTTCTTGCAATTATAATATATAAAAGGACATTATAAAAGTTAGAAAGAAAAGGTAGAAAAACTATTAGAATTGTTACGGACATGTCCAACAAAGAATTTGACATTGTCTGATTTAAAGAATAAGTTTTTTGAGACACCAAAGTTTTACTGGAACAATCTATAGGATATGATTAAAAATAACCAATCCATTCCTAAGATAACATCTATCTCGTGAAAGAGGTAGACAATTTAGATTAATAGAAAAGATCATTTAAGAAACTGGATAGAAATAATGGATTTGGAAATAAAAGCAGAAATAGATAAGTCAAAAGGTAACAAAGACATTGATAACTCTAATCAACTCAAATAGTCAATTAGTCCTAAAAGAACGAGTTAGACTAAAAGTATATTTCGCAATTGCGATACATGAAAGGTATCATGAAGGCACAGAAATAAGAGATGATAGAATCATCCATATCACCGAACTTATCCAGTAGAGAAATTGATATGGTACGATGAATTTAGAAGTGAACTTTTTAAATTTGAATAATTCAACTGATAAGTCTAACAAAGTATGGATGGTTGGAAAAATACCCAATCCATATTTTTAAATCATGTATGTTTTGAGAAAGGAGTATACAAATTGAATCAATAGAAAAGATTCAATTATTTAACAAACTTAGGATGGTTTAAGCAACTCAAGTCCTCAACCACATATTTAGCAATTGAAGTGAAAACAACCAGGTTAAAAGATAAAGATGACATAAATAACTCTAATTGACCTACACAATTATATGCCATAAAGAAATAGGTTACCCATGGAATTATACAGTATAGTTAAAGGATCACCTTTTGTGACACAACCTTCTTTAATCAGGTTTTCAATTTGAGGTGCTTTTGCTCCACTTGAAGAATCGATACTCCATTCTACTTGAGATGTCAAAGCACGTTCATTTTTAACAGATGACGTCGTCTTTTGATAGAATACACTTTTCAACAAGTATTTGGCATCCTATACTTGAAACATATGACTCCGTTGATTGTATCGTCCCTCGTTAGATGATTTTCCAATACTTCTAACACTTGGGTACAGATGTCGCAGCCTGACTAAACCTGCTACCACTCGTATTTCCTCCACGAGATTGTTGTTGTTGTTGTCTTCCTAATAATCACGAATACGAGTTTTACCGAAATCACCTGGCTTTATAGTTTTTCCTCTTTTGGACACCACGCTTCCGCTGCACTACTCTGGTCATGTTGTACTGTTCCTTGAGCTGTTCTTGGCATTGCTTTTGTAGTTGCAGGCAAACCTGCCACCATCACGTTCTGCCTCCTCATGTGCACGTTTACCACGAGTCATCGTCTTTCTTCAAAGACGGATGAATCATAATACAATGGAAACCAAAGTAACCATTTCAAACAATATTGTCTCCTTTCGGAGTCCAAGCACAAGAATCACACAAAGACAAACAAAAACAGACCCAACCACAACCCCAAAAGACTCTAACTTGGGCTCTGATACCAACTAATGTAACACCCCTTTGGAGGATGTCACACATAAAAGAAAATAAAAGAAATAGAAATAAAATCTACCCAAGTTGTGAAACATTTGTTAAATATTATTACGGGTTGTAAAATAATTCCTGATAGACAGAAATATGATATAAAAAGATAATGCGGAAAATACGAAATAACAAAAAACATCCTTACTGATAATATACATATGATTAAGTTATAAGCTGTACAATTAATTTACAACTAAGATTACAAATATTTAAACAAAAACAGCAAGGAAAGCAATAAAAGAGTTAATATATACAGACATACGCTGACGCGCCCAAAAAAAACATCATGGTTATCTAATCCTCTGATGGATCACTCTCAGCCTGAAAATGATCATCAGGAGACAAATATCCCGGATGTCTCGACACACGGCGATAACGGGATCGCGCAGTCGATACGATGCTTATCTCACTAGGCTCAGGGTTTTCAGCACCCCAGTGACGCCTAATGGATAAGGGTAACTCTAAATGCAGAAATAACGTCGTAGTCATAATGGGCTCTCCATCAAATCGCTGACGTAGAATCACGGTCACACGTCCTGCATATGTCACAGAATCACGATCGCCTCGTAGATGCCAAGCCAGAGAACCTCCATGAAATACTAGCTCTACGAATCCCAAAAATCCTGGCGTTGCCATCGCTCACAATCAATCCAGAGGATATGGATGATCGGATGGTTCTTGATCGTCAACCGATCGTCCGCTGTCGACCTTCCTCCTCCTCGGGGTACAAGATCTCAAGGGGATGATCCTCTTCCTCAAAGTCTTTACCGCGTAAAATAAATAAACAGAAAATACATATAACAAAGAGGTAAGACAACATAAAATCATCACAACATGGCAAATAAGAAGACGACAAACAACACATATACAGTTCATGCATTACAAAATACTATAACAGAAAGAATAACAATTTAGAGTAAGATTTAGATATCATAACAATATATCACATCACAGATAAAATCTCACCGATAAAATAAGAAAGATAAGAATAAACAGATAAGATATAATAACCAAATATAGTAACAGTAACCAGATAAAATAAACAAATAAAATACAGATAAACAGTTAAAATAGAAATAAATAGATAAGATGAAAATAAATAGACATAGAGATAAATAAACAATATGACAAAACCCTACTCCATGGAGCTAAAGAAAACACAAGTATCAGAGAGAGGAATGATTCGTAAAATCTATTAGTACCACGGTTGCCCCACCAACTATTGCGCTGTCACACGTTGCGTCTATAGCCCCACGACACAGGAATCCATCATCTAGGCGTGGTGTAGTTCACGGTCTCACGTTGTGGCACTACAGGCAAATGTACTACTAGATTTCACAAATCTCGATTAAATATAGTGTGTGTTGAGTACCATAGTGTGCTATCGGTTTACCACGGCCCAACGGAGCTACCAACTGTCTACATGTGGGATCCCGTACACTAAAGTCTCCAAGTTCATTAAAACAATGAACCACACTACGTTTATCGCATCGACAACACGATGTGATTCGTCTCGTCAACTAATCCACCAAAAATTTGGCACACATAACAGATAAATAGAAAGCCTGTACGGGTTCTCATTTTCCCGACAGCAGATATAGTCTCAAAAGCCTGTACGGGTTCACATTTTCCCGACAGTATAAAATAAATATAGTAACGGTCAATCGCGTAGAAATTTTATCGCGTTTTCATAATTCCGTCGTTTTTACAAACGTTTAAAAATCGGGTAAAGATATTTTTCTGTTTTTAAAATCGCGTAGCATTTTTAATACGTTTTCTCAATCGCGTAGGATTTTCAAATCATTTTCTTATTCAATTGCCTTTAAAATTACTGTTTAAACAAACAAAAATAGTACTTAGTACATTTAAACTACGTAGAGTAATTTTTCATACCGCATACTGTCTTTTGGATATTTTTGCTATCTTATTGGTTCATTTTTACTAAAAATTGATAGTATTTTGTTTAGAATATCATAATAATGGTTTACTAAATTTTTCCATAAAATTTCCATTTACCTAATTTTTTTTTAACCACATCATTTAATTCTTTTTGAAATCTCTAACATGCTTCAAAACCTAAAGTGAGCTATATGTTAGAAAATTTCTCAAAATTTCTGTATTTTACTTCCTAATGATAAAATTATTAGTTTTAATCCTTTAAGCTTAATTCTACTCAATTTGTTTCTTCAAAAACCATTATAGAAAATTTCTTCTTAACTTGTATTGTCTCTTTTTGATTGAAAAAGGTTTGGAATCAAGTTTTAGAAATCATGATTACCTATAGTGGCATGTTGGCCAAATTTCATAAAACTTTTGCATTTGATTTCTAAATTGTCTTTCACCTTTCAAATCATATTAAATGTATTATATTGTTTAAGTTCATTAAATCATATTAGAAAATAGTTAGTAAGAGTTAAATTAATCCTCTAGGCATGTTGGCCCAAAATACTAAGTCTTTACCATTTGATTTCTAAATGCATTTTCTTTGATCAAATCAATTTGAAACTTTCTTGATTCTCCTAGGTTAATTAAGTTACACTTTAGGAAAAATCAAGAGAACATTTTGGTCCTCTAACTTAGTCATTGCCGTGAACTAGTGAATGTGTTCTTTGGAACACTCATGCAACTTTACACATGTTATTCACATCCTATACCTTATGATACAATTCTAACACATGCATTGTATTTTCTAACACATGCAATATATTTTCTAACACATAAAACCTAAATTAAAGCTTATAGACATGCATTCAAAAGCTAATAGACATGCAAAATTATTACAATCATCAAATAAGAAAGCTACTAACAAATACCACATAAACTACTAACAAACACAAAAATTAACAAATACACACATAATTAACACATGACCACCGAATCCTTATGGATTCTACAAACATCACAAATGGCTCCATCTTCTTACCACCATCAAGAGATGATAAGAATTGTCTTCCTCTTACCTTAAATGAAGACAAAAGGCTTGCTTTCACACCTCCTAGGTCACGGTTTTCACCACCAAAAATACCTAGAAATCTCAAACAAAATCTACATGTTACTAACCATGAAAAAGAAGCTAAACCATGGAAAAATCATGGCTTAGAACTTTGAAAAAGAAGAGAGAAAAGAAAAGCATGAAATTTCACCTTCTAGGTAAAACTTTCAAGGTTGATTTCCAAGCCCTAAATGGAAGATTTTGAAGAAACTCCCAACTAGAAAGGTTCTTAGAATAGTGTTTAGGTTAGGAAAACTTGGTTAGAAAATTTTTTTTGATGGTTGGATGGTGTAGTATTGGTCTTGGCCGAAAATGGTGAAGAAAATGAACAAGAATGGTGGCTAGGGTTTTGATGAGAGAGAAGAGAGAAAAGTGATGAAGATGAAGTGTGATTTTGGTCATCCAAGACCTCTTGGCCGTAGCCATCAAGTGGGGTGCAAGGTGGGCACCTTGCTTGGCTTCATCCAAGCCATTGGATGCATCAATGGTCAAGATCAAGCCTTGGTGAGCAAGCTTATTTCCTATTGGTTAGCTCTTGGTGACTCACATGCTGAGTCACACAGTGTATTTAATTTTCTCTTGAGTCACTATTAGTGAGTCGGCTGATTCGGAAAGTTCTACTGCTAACGGTGATTAATTAAGCTACCGATCAAACCGTTCTACTAATTGTGGGTCCCGCAAAATATTTCCGGGTCCATTTGTCACTAAAATATACTGACTAATAAAATAATATTATAATAATATAAAATTATTTTATTTGTGATTAAATCCTAAAAATTAAAAGATTATTTTTAGTCTCATTCAGAATCGGGTTAAGTAAGATCCCCCAATTCTAAATAATAAAATAAGATTTTCCCCGGCCCGAAAAATATTATTTTCCTGCCTCGGAGCAAATCACCCAAAAAGTCCATATAAAATCACAGACAGTATTATCGGACATTAAATCAAGAAGAAAACAATTAAAAACAGCAAAAACAGCAAAAACAGTACGTTCGGGACGTAACGGTCATTTTCCCATTTTTTCCCACAACGTAGGTAATCGTCCAAAACGTTCAAATAAAATATCCAGCAGTATTATATAGCTGTATATCTTTCAGAAAAATTAAAACAGTAGCTCAGAAAAATTTTTATTTTACCGTCTCGAAGCAAATTACGTAAAACGATCAAATAAAATTTGAGCCAGTATTATCGTAATTGTTTTCATACAGAAATCGAGAACAGTAAAATAGGGACACAGCGGTCATTCACACAAAAGCATGAAAAACAGCAAACAGTACATTCAGAATATTTTCTAAAAATTGGGGCGTTACACATAGCACCTGATTCTATACAATTAAAGGAAAACTTGACTTATGAGATAACTCCTGTAAGGATTGAGGATAGGAGGACAAAGCAACTCAGAGGGAAGGACATTGCACTGGTAAAATTAATCTAGAATGAAGTAACCGGAGATACGACATGGGAACTTGAGGACAAGATGAAGGAGCAATACCCCGAACTGTTTTAAGGTATGAAAATTTCAAAGACGAAATTCTTATTTGTTGGGGAGTGTTGTAACACCCCAAAATTTATTGATTCCATTATATATATTCATTTTATAATATTTGGGATTTTTTGGAATTTTTTTGAAATTTTCTGAGAACGCAGAATATTGTAATATATTTCTCATTTTACGTGCACATTGGGTCGAGTTGAGAAAATAACTGTAACATTTCAAAAGTTAGAAAATTATATGACGAATAGTCATTTTATAATATTTATAATTTTTGAGAATTTTCTGGAAATTTTTTTGAAACGTCAAATATGTTAATATATTTCTCGTTTTACGTGTGCATTAAGCGGAGCTGGAGAAACGAAGTATTCTCTCTAAGAACCTCGAACTATGGAAACGTCGACGGGGGATCTTACTAAACCCGAGGCCAGATACAGATCACGAGATTTTACGTTTTACAAGAAAATTCTAATAGAAAAAAAATTAGACAACGCTGTGTGAAATTCATCCGTCAGATTAATTAACACTGACTTCTGTCAACTGTAATTATTATCCAATGGATAATAGCATTTAATAAAAATATTATCACTTTATCCCAATGTAATCTACTTTATGTCATAACAAATCTACTTTAATTTAAATATATTGCTATTTTAATCAAGTTTCTAGAAGCTTTGACCCAAGAATGACCATAATGCCCTTAGCTTACATAAGAAGCTAGCAAATTTCCTCTCTCCTCTCTCTCAATGCCGCGGCTAACATAGGAAAAAGGGGGGGGATTTCACTCATTCACTTAACCTAATCACTTCAAACTATCTCACTTTAACCTAATTGCTATCTTTCTCTAAACTTCATCTCCTTCCTTGCTCTCCCTTCTCTCTACAACTCCATAGCCAAACCGAAATTTGCAGCTCACTCTTCACTTGATTTCTTCATCTTTTTTCTTCATCAACCACACATCCTTACTCTGCATCATCATCTCTGCTACTTTTCTTCACAAGGTTTCACCAAAATCCTTCATCTCCATTTCTCTCCATTTCGGGTTGCCACTTCCACCATCACCATTTTCGTTTTCTAACTTCACTAATCTCATTTCTAACTCCTCTTCATCATTCTAAAACTTTTTCCTTCCATATCCTATATCAAAATCTCTCTTCTTCACCAATCTTCTTCAAGGGCAAAGTTTGAAGCTTTAAGGTAAAAATCACAACTTTTTTCTCTTCTCTTCTTTTTTTCGTGTTCTAAGCCCATTTTCATGGTCAAGGATACTCTCTTTTTCATGTTGTGGTGTTGATTCTTTGAGGTTGCTTTCTAGAGTTGTCGGAGGAACCAAAACCAAAACTCACAAAGGAGCACCTTGGGGTTGTCGGAGGAGCCAAAACCAAAACTCACAAAGGAGCACCTTGGAGGCTATTTTCGTGCTCTCCTCTTTGGTAAGAGGGAGACCACTCTATTCAACCAAAAATGGTGGTTGGAGACTTGTTGTTTGAAGATTTGTGAGAAATCCTATTAGGGGTTACTCTTGCTATTTCATTTTCTTATTATTGATTCTTTAAATTTTTGTTCTTCTAATTAATTTGCTAAATAGAATTGGTTCTTATTGTCATGTAATAGTTGTGATGGATTGAAATTGATGAGAATGGAACAAAAGCCCCTTGCTTGAGGCATGGAGGCTCACGACCTCACTCCTTTTGTGGGGTGATGGTACTTAAAATTTTTAAAGCTTAATGGATTGGTGTTAATTAAGTGATTAAGGACAAATGAGGAAATGAAAATCCTAGAACCCTAACTTTGTGAGGTTCATGGCCATGGAGGAGAAAAATGGTGAGGAATTGTGATTTGGATAAAGGATTGTGAAATTGGACATTAGATAGTAATTAGAAATCCATAATGTGTAAGAAAAATTAATTAAAGTATTAATTTGGTAAATTGGAGAATTTGACTCAAAAGAAAGAATATGAGTGTGTGAGTTGGAAGGACTTGAAGTAAACACTTAAAATGGATTAAAAGCAAGCCACTAATACATAAAGAAAATGAAATTAAACATTGGACTTGAGAATCTAATGAGGACCACAGTTTTGACCTAATTAAGATGGTAAGAAATTGACTTTGATGAACCAATAAGATTAAAAGAATTGGTGATGATGAATTAATGCCTAATGTGGTGAAAGAATAGAAATTCAAAGACTCTTGAATGTCATGGATACAAGGAATCAAAGTGACCCAAAGTTGTCACACTAAATCAAGAACATGTAATTTGGAAAAGTGAAAATCCACAACGTGGACCATAATGATGGATGAAAATTAGAAAGCGGTATTGACATAGTATTTGACTTTATGCTATTGTGGACCCTATTTGAGGACTAAATACTTGATGGTTACGTACCGTAAAAATATTCTGTTAAAGTGATATTAATATATGACTATGATGAATATACATGATTTGACATTGTGTCGTCATGCATATGTGTCGTCCGTTGGACACTATTAGAAAGGCTGTGTGGGCCTAGGAGTTCGAATAACACCTATGTGCGGGTACGAATAGACTAAGCGTAGGTATCATATGTTGTTGACCCTAGGGGGCATCGGGGTGTGGGTGTCTCATAATAGATAGTGGTAGCTCCACTGGGGCCATGGGATAGACCAATGCGACACACCGACGATCCTGTCTGAGATGCTGTCCTATATCGCGATCAACTGTCGAGGTACCATGTATAAGCCATTGCGCAAATATTTTTATGAAATAAAGCACATTATATTTTCTGAGGCTAACGATATACTGGTATTACTCCTTTATCATTCACTCCGAAAATGTTTATGTCTAACTCCATGAAGTAGGTTTTTTGGGACACTTTTGCGTGTTGGTGTATGCCCTAGTGGCCAATACATTTTGTTTGTATTTACATACATTATATTATGTTATTTTATATGAGGCATTTCATTTATTGTGTTCTTTTTGGTAGACATAATAAAGTCCTTAAAATAGTAAGTTTGATACCATAGGACATCAAGTGGATGACTTGATCGTGAGATCCTATTGGATAAAACACTATTCTTAAATGTCCCTAGTCAAGTATTATTGTTAATTAGGACAATAATAATACATTGAGGCTAGTATGTGCGTAGACTGATGACCACATCTCACGGGTCATGGATATGAGATATCAAGTCTACACATGGATACATATTAGAGTAATGATGTATTGGACAGACCCGCCATGAGAACGCTACGTGGATCGTTACGTGAGTGTCATAAGCGATTCTCATAGTGATAATGGTGTATATGGTCCTTTGACCGAAATCACTACTATTCCTACATGAGGAGTTGTGTGTTTTAATGCCATCAAACGTCATCTCGTAACAAGATGATTATAACGTTGGTTATTAGACATGCCGCAATACATGTGGAGGAATGTGAGTGACCGAGATGGGATTTTGTCCCTCCTACATAACAGGAGCGATATCTTCGGGCCCCTAATTGAGTGAGACTACGAAATGCATGGCCATGCTCAAATGAGTCAATATGAGATATTGATCTTATTTGTTATTACTATGTCTACTCGGGAATCGAAACCGAAGATTGAACTAAACAAGGGTGACACATTCCATGCCTTGTGTTCAACGGATATCCGGACAAAGGGACTAAACTACACGAAACATTGGTCACGGATAGGTTATGTCAAATCACCGACATTCTCATTACTTGGGTAGCAAAGTGATGTGTTGCTAGATACCGCTCACTTGTTTGTAATATTAAAATGAGATTTTAATATTACTACCAATGTCATGAGAACTCGTAGGGTCGCACACTTAGAACAGACTAAATTGGAGTAATCGGAATCCAAGTTGGACTCGGATTCAACTGTGGGCCTAACTCATGACAGATGGGTTTAGGGTTGCACCACTTACCTTGCTACTGCTCACACTCACTTAAGGCAGCCTTTGTTATAAATAATACTGCTAAGGGGGCTGCTACTAGGTTACATCACAACCCTAGCCGCACCTATAGAAAGTGAGTGAGAGATAGTGAGGTCTTCTTCTCCTCTCTTCGCAGCTAGCACTACGAAAACAGAGGCGTGACTCCTTTTGCAAGTCTGTTCGTGTGGATACCGCAGAAACATCATCGCTATTACGGTGTTGGTGATTCACCTCGCTTGTGTCTATCACGCTTCAAGAGGTAAAAAATTTAAAAACTCGGATTATGGATTTTTCGCATGGATCCTGAGAGGGAATTCTGTTATTCCGCTGCGAGACTTTTGATCCGCAAATTCCCAACATTGCGTTGTTAGCTGTCAATTGCATAACTCATCGAGCATGAGCATTATTAACTGTGAAGCATGTTTACTATTATTTCTGTAATAATTGTTGGTTATTTGAACCATTGACTGTTGATGGTACCTCTGTCATTTAAATGTTGTCATTCTGCTTTTTACTGTAAATTTTTAATGTTACGATGTTTAAATGTATAAACTGTGTTCTATTTGGGCGTTCAACGCCGTTTAGTTTCCTGCTGCTATTGTTGGTAATGAATGACAAGTATCTCACCTCTTTATTGTATATTCTACTATTATGTATTATCATATGATTGTCTGAAAACGTTCGTGAAGAGGACAAGGAAACCACTGAGTTTCAGGGTTTCTGGCTACATCTTGACTGAGATCGAGACTGCTGAGGATGTCATTTCGCCACAGTGGATTCTTTGGTTATGTGCGGATCTACTTTTATGAAGGTCCAGATTGCTGGCATATCAACGCGCACACTGATCCTTGTGTATACCACGGTGAAGTGACGGTGTCCTTAACGTGGGGATGATATACTTCTTCTATTTTTGATTTCCATGCCTTTGTATGGCTGAAATTTTACCTACCTATGAGAGACATGTGGGCGGATATGTACTACACCCCATGTGATGACTCTTTCTTGTCCACTGCTCGGGCTTCTGCCCGCTGTTCCGTCGTTCCGATGGATGTCTCGTCGGACGATGAAGACCCTGAGGAGGACCCATCTACGGTTCCTTCTCGTTCTCGTCAGTCTTAGGGACTGTTTTCTATTGGTAGCTACTGATGGCTAACTAGTTATATTTTTGGGAAGCCTGATGTCTGTACATGTTGGGGTATATTTGTATCTCTTTAGGTGGGTACATATTTTGTTTCTTTTTGGTATATTTTGGAAATGTAATTAAACATGCTTATAATTCTAGTACAATATATGTAATTATCCATATTGTGTATGATTGTATGTTTTACTCTATGCCAATTTTATTTCGATCATCTTGATGGATGTTTCATTTGAAGAGGAACTTAAATTTTTAATTCATTTGACGCTATATATTCATGAACAGGTATATACGTATATTAATGGAAATTTCAACTGGAATCATTTTCAAACAAATTATATCAAAAATAAAAAAAATATGTCTAAATTTTTCGTATTAATTTGGGTGTCGTTTCACTATAGTGCGACGTTCCCTCTTCATACCCGTTATGACTATGAAAAGGGGCATTACAGTTTTGAAGGGTTTCCTTGACCCAAAAATCATGGATGTATGATGTTGTTGAGGATTGACTAAATCAAGACTTAGGAAATTGATAATGTTGAATTCATAATATGGAATTATGATATGTGTTGAACCATGTATATCAAGTTGTTGATATTGAAAATGGATTGTATGATATTGTGAGTCCATGTGTAGGACTAAGTACTTGTTAATGTGTACTTGATTATATTGATGCATGATGTTGTTGAGGATTGACTATATGCCATTGTGATATGTTCCATGAGAAATATATACATTGTTAATGAATATGCTTGACATACATTGTGTTATGAGCAACATGCAATTGATACACATACATGATGTAAATTGAGTCATCATGCAAATGTGATGTCTGTTGGACTTTGTTGGAAAGACAATGTGTGCCTAGGAGATTGAATAATACCTTAGTGCGGGTGCGAATAAACTAAGCGTAGGTCATAGTGATTGACCTTGGGGGCGTCGGGGTGCGGGTGTTCCACATGGACAGTTATGAGCTCCTCTATGCTGTGGGATAAACCAATGCAAACACACCGACGATCCGGACTGAGATGCTGTTCTATATCGCGATTAAATGTTGAGGTGTCATGTATAAGCCATATTGCGCAAATATTTTTATGAGATGAAGCACTTTATTTTTACAGCTAACGAGATATTGGCATTACTCCTTGATCATTCTCTCCAAAATGTTTATGTCTAGCTCCATGAAGTAGGATTTTGGTACTATGTGCGTGTGCATAGTGAGTCAGCATATCATCTGGCATTTACACATTTACCCATTTTCATGATGATGAAACTGTTGTTCATTTATATGATGACTGGACTATTGCTTTAAATGAGGTTATGATTATTTGAACTGTCTTGTTGTTTATTATTTGAGACTCTGGGACTATTTCTTTTATTGTATGTCACTATTCCTGTTTAATATTATTGCCTTGCTATGAGGGCTTTCTGTGCCGTTCTGTTTTCTTACTGCCATATTGGTATTGAATGCTGGGTGTCTCACCTCTTTCCTGTACCCCTGTATTTCTGTTTATATTTATGATTTGTAAAAGATCGTGAGGAAGATGAAAAGAGACCACACCCTTGTTGATTGGACTGGGTCGATTCATTATTTCTGATGTGATGTTTGGACGAGGTTTTCGGTTACGTACGGGTGCAACTTCATGGGGGCATTGATGCCTAGCTTGTCAACTAAGACCTAAGTGTCACATATATATAGGATTGCGGCTTTGTCTACTAGTAGTACCTATCATAGGGTTACTACTTCCCCCCTTTAGTGCTTTTGTACACGTTACCTTTTATTTGAATATGTAAGTACTATGTTTTGTGTTATCAGTACTTTGTGTTAAGGATAAATATACTATATATGAAATATGTTTTCCTTCAGTGGTTGCATAATTATGGTTGAGTACTAAGTATGCTTCATTCGAGGCTCATATTTTCTATTTATGTATAATTGAAATTAAATTTTTGAAAAGATTGTTGTCAGGACTGTGACACGCCTGGATTTAGTGACTATGGTGTAATGATGATTGTGTCGTAGTTATTAGATCTAGGGGTGTTACATCGAGCATGGTTCAAAAAATTTCATTCTACTTTGCTTGGTTTTTATTTTACCCAGAGCTAGTATGATTCTTCTTTATTCCTTCACAAAATAGCGTATGGTAGTGTTCTTTTTCTTGTTTAGGTTGATGATATTGTCATCACTCGCATCGACATTGTCTTAATATAGCAACTTAAACAGCAGCTCCAGGCTTCGTTTCATATGAAGGATATTGGTTCCTTCCATTATTTTTTGGATCTTGAGGTGCATTTGAACCCAAAGGGTATTTTCTTACATCAACAAAAATATACATAGGACTTGATCTCTTTAGCTGGCCTTCAATCTGCTTCTCCTATTGACACCCCTCTAGAGGTCAATATGAAATATCAACGTGAGGAGGGTGAGCCTCTTTCAATTCCTTTGTCGTATCATCAGTTGGTCAGGAGCCTCAACTATTTGACCATTACATGTCATGACATTTCTTTTGCTATCCAGCAAGTTAGTCAATTTATGCACACCCCTCGACATCTCCATTTGGCTGCTGTTCATCATATCATTCGCTATTTGAAGGGTACTTCTAGTCATAGATTATTTTTTCTTGTCGGATAGTCATTTCAATTGATTGGTTATAGTGATGTTGATTAGGCTGGCTGCCCGGACACTTGGCGCTCTGTTATAGGTTGGTGTATGTTTCTTGGCCTACACTCATTTCTTGGAAAAGTAAGAAACAAGTCTGGCTATCCAAGTTTTTCACTGAGTCTGAATATTGTGCTATGTCTACTTCTTGTTTTGAGATTTTTTGGCTTCGCAATTTATTGGCTGAGCTTGGATTTCCTTAATGCGATCCCATGCCTCTCTATGCATATAATATTAGTGCTATTTAGATTGCTGCTAATTCGATTTTTCATGAGCGCACCAAGCATATTGAGATGAAATGTAACATTCTCCATAACATGTTAGTAATGTTTATGAATAGAAATGAACCATAATATTTTCCTAACATGTCCAAGTAATTTTGTGACTTTCTGAGTTAATTTAGGCATTTTGTCTCAACACAGAACATGTAAAATAACTATTTTAACTCAGGAAAATAACATAAATTGCTTAGATAAGAGAAATAAATATGAAAAATTTATTTCTAAATTACCAATGTATAAAATAAGGTGTAGTTAAAGTTTCAAGACAAACTAAGTTGATTTGGTATTTTTAAGTATACCGATTGTGCGTTTTAATATCGAATTGACTTATAACAAATATGAAAAATTATGGAAATGATGAAAATAAAATTTAGGTGAATCCTAGGATTTATTTTAATATCTTTGGAGGTTGGGAAACTAGATTTAGTAAAATCAAAGAGTTCTTAAGAGGTACAAAGTTTCAGTAACCCATAAAAAAGTCAAATGTAATTATCCTTTAATTGACTTTTTGCAACCTTATCTCTCACTCTCTCAATGTACTCTTCAGCAGACAAAGAACAGAAAAAACTGAAGGCAGCCGTGCAGGAAAACAGAGGAGAAAAAGAGGAAGAAAAGAAGGAAAAATAAAAGGGAAGAACAAGCTTGGACTTCAATATCTTTGGAGATTAGAGGTAGGGGGAAGATCTTTCTATGACTTTTAACTTTCTCTCTTCTATATTTTTCATATTTTGATGGCAGAAACAAAATGGATTTCTATTGTAAATCATGGTCTTCTAGGTTTGGTTCCTTTTTGAATAGCTTATATGGTTGATGAAGTTTTATAATAATTCTAAATGTTTGTTATGATTAGAAATATGTAAGCTTTATTTGAAAGGATTAAATGATGTTTGGATGGTTCTATGGTTATTGAATTGATGAGATTGTGTGTTCATGAGGAAATATATATGTTTTAAGCATTGAGTGTTGAATGGAAATTTGGTTTCTGGGTTGTGTTCTTCACGTTTTTGGAAAAACCAGAAAATAAAGGGGAGGCCACGACACTCCTTGAGAGGAAACCATGGCACTTGGCTTGCGGGTAGCAGGAAATTCCTGCACAGGGACATGGAGGTCGCGACACAAAATAAGTTAGTGCTACGACACTCTTTTAGAAACTTGTAATTTGATACAGAATGATGCAAAATGCAAAGGCTTTTGATTCGAAATGATATATTGTGATGTGTCAATGTTGGATTGATGAGAAAAACCACTAAATGCTTATTATTATAAGTTGAAGAAAGTTGAGGCTTTGAGCTATGTTATGATATAATTATGAGAAGTATCATAGTATACCATTAATGTGGAATGGTTTTAACATCTTTATGCATGTTTTAATTTTTTCAAACTTATTATTTGTTATTTTCATGTATTGTAAACCTAAGACTTGGACAAAAGGGTTCTGAGTGCCAACGTTATGAATGTTTGGTAGTGTAAGGAACAAAATGACGTCCTGCCTACCCAGAAACAATACAAGGAACAATAGGGTTTCCTGGAACAAAAAAGCTTCTTGGAAATATTCAAATAACATATGTTTTTTTAAAACAAAGCGGTTTTGTAAATTCATAGCATAAACATTCCTTAAGGCACATCTTAGGGATACCCATGCATTATCATGCATTGCATAAATTGACAATTGTATAGGCAATTATCTTGTTTTATATAATATGGATGTTTAAGTTTAATTGCCATCCTTCTAATGATAGTCGAATGTTCTGACTTGAGTTGAAATGTTAAGTAATGACTTAAAGTGTTTTATTTAATTAATTTGATTATCTGCTTTAGGAAGAGAAAAGACCGAGTTTTTGGCTTGTGCCACCTTTCCATTCATTTTTATATGTAACTGATTTTTCCCTAAAGTAACTGGACTTATTATGATGTCATGCTTTAAAATTACTACTAAAAATTTTCATTCTCACCTCAGTTTCTTATTTCTATGGTAAATCCAGCAAATGAGCAAAGTAGGAGCAAAGGAGGACGATGAAGACTTAGTTAGCTTCTTTATATGTATATATTACCGATGTATTTAGTTTATTAATTTGTTTTTATGCCCTTGTGGCTTTTCATAGTTCTTTTGCATATCTCAGACATATTTTGTAATTTCGTAGTAAAGAGCAAGTTTCCAGTTGTGTAAAATTATCTTGTTCTCTTTACTTTTACCAAAGGCTCTATATAATTATATGTTGTTAATTACAATTCAGGTTGATATTCACGTTTAGATTTAGAAGTGACTATCCTTATTCTATTTATCTGAGTATATGGATGATATGCATAGGTGAGCTATAGGGTGTTACATGGATTGTCATTCTATTCTGTTAGTCATGGCAACCATCACCCAAGAGGGAGAAGAATTGGGTGATGACAAATTTTTAAAACAACTTTGAGAAATTATGCATTTTGAAACTTTCAATCAACACTTGCAGCGGAATAAGCTTAACAAAGGTACAACTAATAGAGATTTCTCAACTACTACTTAGGCTATAGGATATGTCAAGTAAATAAGCTATATATATCAAATTAAACTCAAGCATATATAATTAAGGCACAAATGTAAAAAGATAGAGTTAGAGAAAAACAAACACAAGAATTTATCCTGGTTCAGCCACCCTTTGTGACCTACATCCAGTCCTCAAGCAATCCACTCGAGATTTTCCACTAAACTTCAAGCTTGAACAGGTGCTTGAAAACTTTTACACAATAGAGCACTCCCCACACCTTGGGATACCTCACCCTTTGTGCTTGAGCCTCAAAACAGGGATACCTCACCCTTTTCACTAGAGGGATACCTCACCCCCTTTGCAACCTTTGAAGGATACCTCACCCTCTTTACACCTTTGAAGGATACCTCACCTTCTTTTCAACAAGGGATACCTCACCTTTTTTCACTAGAGGGATACCTCACCCTCTTTACAGAATAATCAAAGTGTTTGAATGATAGAAACTCTCTCAAAGAGTGGATAATACAAATTGAAGCACTATGGGTATCAAGGAATCACACTTTGAAGCTCAAAACAGAGTTTTGGAGAAAAAGATGATAAAATACGAATTTAATGCTCAAGAATGATTTTTAGATTGTTCTCCAATATTTCTTTAATGCCCAACAACTTGTATTTATAGCTAAAACAAATTTAAAGCTGTTTGGTAGTGGATGGGGGCATTTAATGCTCAATAGAGCCGTTGGAGCATGTTTTCTGGTTGCCCAGATAACCAGTTAGGAAA
Source organism: Ormosia emarginata (assembly GCA_029884605.1). NCBI lineage: Eukaryota > Viridiplantae > Streptophyta > Magnoliopsida > Fabales > Fabaceae > Ormosia > Ormosia emarginata. Next base: position 7,520,894 of record JAQQTP010000040.1, read on the forward strand.
TTGTCCTAATCGGTTAGGAGCTTTGATTTTTGGCTCCTGACATTCAGAATAACCGGTTAGGTGGAGTTTCTAATCGGTTAGGAGCTTTTAGAATATGAAAAATGCTCCTGACTTGTGCAATAATCGGTTTGGTGAATTGCCTAATCGGTTAGAGCACGTTGGTTTTGAAAGCTAACTTTAAATAGTCATAACTTCTTTGTTTCTCATCCGTTTTATACAAATGACCAGTCATTGGAAAGGTATTTGAGTCTATTTTCATATGAAACAAGTTTAAGAACAAAACTCAAAATATTTTGGAAGTTATGATCAAAAGAGTGACCAAAGGTCAGCTTTTCAAAACACAAACTTGGCTATTTTTCATAGATTTAAACAACCACCATAACTAGCTTTTCAAAACTTGTTTGTTGAGCATTTTAGCATGTAAAAATAATTTTGAAAGATTTGAAAACATATTTGAGCTTAGTGTGATTCCCATTTACCTTTACACAAGATCTAAGTCCTATAAGCTAATCTTGAAGAACCTTGGACTTGATCATTGCACTTCCATTTCTTGTCCTTGTTTGTTATCATCAAAACCATTGCATAATGGCTTTAGCCAATGCCAATCACATATTCGTGAAGCTTTTGACTATCATGTTATCTCACTTCCACATGTTACCTCAGATCTTCAACTTCTTGATGTCTTTGCCATGGCAATACCTCGACCTCGTCATCAGTTTATCATCAACAAATTGATGCTTCTTGATCAACCACATCAATTTGAAAGGGGATATTAGTAGGATATATAGAAACCCTAATTAGGGTTACTACAACTTCAGCCCAGGCCAATTAAGCCTTGTGGTAGTTTTCTAATAGGTTTTATGTGTTGTGCAGTGTGGCAAACAATTGTCATATTTAATGTATTTATTGTACACTATTAGATTTCCTAAAATAGAGTGTATAACTTAGAGAATAAGAGCAATTCTCGTTTGTAAATGGAAAAATTCTATAAATTGTTTCTGTATAGCTTCTATATATAGGAAATAATAGAAGACATGAAGATCAATTTTTCTGACAAACTGACATGGTATCGAGCCAAGACCTCATCTTTGTCCCCTACTTTGCTAGGCTTGTCCTGCCTACTTCGCTACGCTCGCCTGTTCCATCTAGGCATCTATGGAAGGGGGTGTTAAGAGTCCTACATTGCCTGCCTTAATCTTTTGGATGTGGTTTATATATCTGTTGGGCCACTTCACTTAATGCCAATTAGTTGTAGGTTGGCATCTCACAAATATAAGTCTTTGGGCATTAAAGACACTCTGGAAATCAATCTAAAAAATCTTGTTAAGCATTAATATGAGTTTTTACAACCTATATCTTTAAACCTCTATTTTTTGAGCTTAAAGTATGATCAATCCATATACCCATTGAGCTTTAATTTGTAATATCTACTCTTGTGAGAGTTTTCCATTCATTTATACTTTGATTATTTGTAAAGAGGGTAAGGTATCCCTCAAGAATTGTAAGGGTGAGGTATCCTTTGTTGTTGAGGCTCAAGCACAAAGGGTGAGGCATCTCAAGATGTGTTGAGTGCTCTAGTTTGTAAAGGTAGCAAGCACCTGTTCAAGCTTGCAATGATAGTGGAAAATCTTGAGTGATTTACTTGAGGATTGGACATAGGTCACAAGGAGTGGCTGAACCATGATAAATATTGTGTTTGCACTTCTAAATTCAAACTCCTTTACATTTGTGCTTTAATTTTATATGCTTACTTGAATAATTTCTATCTTGGCTTGTTTATTTATGAGTGAAGTATTGAATCTCATCTATCTATTCACCTCAATCAATCAATAGTTTCAAAAAAAGTTGATATTCAAATGTTTTGTGAAAAGTTTACAATTTTTTTTAAAAAAATTCAATTCATCCCTTCTTGAGTCTTGAAGCCACTTGGTAACAAGTTCTAAGACTACAAAGTCAAGAACATCTGAAAAACCAACCTCCTTAGCTGGATCGAAAAGGAAGTCTATTGCGCCAGATTCCTCGAAATCGAAATTCTTGAGAGGGATATTCTCAAAAACCTTGAGGAAGAGCCTACCACTGCCCCTTAATCCAAGGTAAAGATAAGTAACTTTTGATTTTGTCTCCATTATATCTTTATACTTGGCTTATATTTGACTCTTTAAACCTTTCTAAGAGAAAACCATAGACAAAAGTCCTATGAGGTCCGGTCGAGTCAAACACACGACCATTAAAAGAGGAAGAGAAATTTTGAATGTTGAAACTTCTAAATTACCTTAACATGAAGTCGAAAAGCAACCAACATCAAAGGTTGCCAAATCTTCCTTTGTAAACTTGGGAACTTCAAAGAATATTGTGGTAAGATCCTTCTTTCGATTAACTTGTAGTAGTCAAATTTTTTTTTTATATCCACTATATATATATATATATATATACATATATATATATATATATATATATATATATATATATATATATATATATATATATATATATATATATATATATATATATATAAACTTATTTTAGGATCTCAAACAGGAACCTTCCTCATTCAAACCAACTAGAGATGACTCACCTTTGACTTCGAGAAGGTCCAGGACTCCATCACCTCCCACTTCTCCACAAAGGGACTCGATCCTTCCTCAAAGTGTACAAACACCTATACCCGAAGAAACCTCACTAGCTCCCAGTGCTCGATTTGAAGGGTATCTTGATCCTGAAGTTCAACCAATTGAGTTCAATTTGCCAGAAAGAGAAATAAGCATTTCAAGATACCACTCATCCTGAAGATACCCAAGCTGTTGTTCTGGTTTGATACCTTCCTTCAAGTTATTTATTCGAACTCAAATTATGTATAGTGTAACACCCCAAAATTTAGCTATTTTATAGTAATGACTAAATTGTACTGTTTTGTGATTTCTGAGTGTTGTAAATTTATTTTGACTGTTTCGTGACTGTATTTGATTGTTGTGGGTGATTTACTCCGAGTCAAAAAAAAAATAATTTTCGGGCCAAAGAAAATCTTTACGGATTTATTCGAAGCCGGGGGATCTTACTAAACCCGATTTCGAGATATATGTGTCACAATCTTTTAATTTTTAGAAATTATATATGAAATAAAAATATACTGTATTTTTATTTTATAGCGGACAAATATCTACTGACTTGTGAGCAGTATGTTCTGTTCATTGAGTAATAATTTCTGTAACTATTGTCCATTTGCATAATAGTCTGTAAAGAAAGTAATAATGACTCATTTTGTGAACCAATTAGAATATTAGAAGCTTGATGAAAACCAATAGTAAATGGTCAATGAAAATAGCTAGACTAGTTAGCTATGTAACTAAATGAAATTAGATAATTTAAACTAAGTTAGCATAAAGCCTAAGTAGTAACTAAATGGAACAAACCTAGTTTGCTTCCCATTAGGGCTTCACGGTTTTGGGGAGAATCTAGGAGCTTCTAGAAGATTTGTGAGTTACACTTAAAGTAACTAGATAGTTAGCAAAGAAACTAAGAAATCTAACTAAGTTAGCTTAAATTGGTTAGGAAGCAATTGAATTAGAAACTTGGTTAGCTTTCCATTGAACTCTATAGTTAGGAAACTACAAGTATCATCTAGAAACTATTTGACTACTTTATCTAAACCTATAGGAAACAAACTTAAGGGTGAAGATCTTGAATATTAACCATTGATTCAATCTATGGTCATTAGGAGTGTCACAAAGTGGCTAGATGAACTTGGACACTCCCTTGGTATCCAAGGGGGGGCTCACGACTAACGAGGTTTAGGAAGGCTATACGATGGCTTTTAATTCATTTAATCATTTCTTCATCATTTTCATATAGCAAAAAATTCACAAATTCTCTCCATTTCTCTTGGGCACCTCACAGCCAAGCTAGAGAAAACCCTCCTCCCATCTTCAATAATTTCTATCAAGCTTACTTCTCAAATCTTCTCATCATTCTAAGACTCTTTATAGTTGGAGCCTTAGCCTAAATCATCCATTTCCATATACTTTCTTCAAGATCAAGTTCTAAGATCTTAAGGTAAAGATCATGAAAAGCTTCACTATTTGTTATATCTTCATATTGTGGGACCATGTTTTGATCCATGGTCTTTCTATTCAAGCTTTAGGTACTAATATACTTGTGTTTGTGTTTGTTTGTAAGAATCTTGTGGTGGTGAAGGACTAGTGCAAGAAGAAAAGCAAGGAACTTTGGAGGCTTCACCACAAGGTAAGAGGGAGATCTATCTCACCAATCAAGTATGGTGGTGAGAGATGAACTTGTATTTGATGGGTGGTGAATCCATGTGAGGATTCATATCCATGGTTGTGTAATTTGTTCATGTGTGTTTATGTGCTTAAATTTATTTATTTATGCTTTTATGCTTTACATGATTTTATTGCTTTAATGGTATGCTTGATATATAGTATGATGATTATATGCCATGTATGCCATGATAGATGTTGGAAAGGAAAATAATTTTTAGTTCCAAAGACCACGAGGCTCACGGCCTCAACACCTCAAAATAGGTGTTTCTAAACCAATATTTTCATGAATGGTAAACTTAGATTTTGGGGAAGGCAAGGAAAATTTCCCTTACAGGAATTTTTTTGCATTACAGGAAAATTTTTCTGAGCGTTGAGCGCTTAGGCGTCCAAGCTCTAGCGCCTGAGCGCCTGTTTAGCGCCTGGGCGCTCTATACACACCGCCTGAGCGCTATTGCATCAGCAAGAATTCTGCAGAACTCGTTTTTTCCCCATTTCAAGGTTTCTCATCAATCTCAAGCAATCCAATACATAGTCCATAGTCATCAAGATACATAATGAAAATCAATAGATTCATACAAATCGAAATAGCAACAAATCATGAAAAATAACATAACAAAGAGAGTAACCCCACATGGATTCCCTCATCAACAACACCAAACAAATGTTTCCTCACCACCAAGATAGGTTGAAGAGGATTATCTCCCTCTTACCTAGAGAAATAACAAGGAAAGCAAGCTCCTTTTCCTTTGGGAATTTCATCCTCCACCTTCAAGAAAACCCTAGGGTGAGCAACTTTCAAAATGTTCACTCAAACCATGAAAAGAGGAGTCCTTGGTCACATAGGTGACAAAAAAAATGAAAAATAGAATAAAAGAGAAGAAAGTTAAGAACTTTACCTCAAAAGCTTCAAGCTTGGGCTTCAATGGTGGAAAATGGAAAAGGAAAAACTAGTGGATGACCACCAAGGAAAAATGTCTTAGGATGATGAGAGGAAGCAAGAAATGGAATTTGTTTAGAAAACAAGTGAAGATGGCCCTTCCATGGTGTGGTGCCGTGGAAGAAGAAGAAGAGAAGAGGAAGAGAAGAGCTTGAGAGAAAATGAGAGGAGGGAAATGGTAGAGAGAGAAAGTAATAGATTTTTGTGTTTTGAAATTAGAAATGAAGGTGATAAAGTGAGAAGCATATTTTGGCTCCCCAAAATTTGCCCTTGTCGTGGAGAGGGAGCGAGAGAAATGGCTTCATGCATTGCTTAGGAAATTTATAGGAAACTTCCTTGAGCAACTTTAGTTAGATTTTGCAAAAGTCATCTTGATTAGACATAAAGTAAATTTCTAGATAAGGTGATAAAAATTTTTATTACAGGCTATTACTCAATGGACAATTGTTACAGTTAACAGCACCAATATTCATTGTCCAACAGATAATAAATTATATAACAATTTTTATTTATCAGATAAAAATCCCAAAAAATATAAACCTCGTAAATTGTGCCTGATCTCGGGTTTAGTAAGATCCCCCATCGACGTTTCCACAGTTCAAGGTTTACTAGCCTCGAGGAAAATATTCCATTTTTTCGGCTCCGCTCAGTGCGCACACAAAACGAGAAATATATTAAAATATTCAACGTTTCTGAAAAAATCCACAAAAATTTAAAAAAATCACAAATATTATAAAATGACTATTTATGACAAAATTATCAATTTTCGGGGTGTTACAAAGATCATGAAAAGCTTCACTATTTGTTACATCTTCGTATTCTAGGACTATGTTTTGATCCATGGTCTTTCTATTCAAGCTTTAGGTGCTAATATACTTGTGTTTGTTTTTGTTTGTAAGAATCTTGTGGTGGTGAAGGACTAGTGCAAGAAGAAAAGTAAAGAACTTTGGAGGCTTCACCACAAGGTAAGAGAGAGATCTATCTCACCAATTAAGTATTGTGGTGAGAGATGAACTTGTATTTGATGGGTGGTGAATCCATGTGAGGATTCATATCTATGGTTGTGTAATTTGTTCATATGTGTTTATGTGCTTAAATTTATTTATTTATGCTTTTATGCTTTACATGATTTTATTGCTTTAATGGTATACTTGAGATATAGTATGATGATTATATGCTATGTATGCCCTGATAGATGTTGGAAAGAAAAATAATTTTTGGTTCCAAAGACCACAAGGCTCATAGCCTCAACACCTCAAAATAAGTGTTTTCAAACAAGTATTTTCATGAATGGTAAAATTGGATGTTTGGGATGGCAAGGAAAAGAATTAAAAATTTGGTTCCAAAGACCATGAGAGTCACGACCATAATGTTTTCAACATGGTGTTTTGTTGCAAAAATTTATTTATCAAATACAACTTAGATGGTTAGGTATAGAAGGAATTAATTCAAGGATTTATGAAATAAAATATTAAAGGATTTAAAGTAAAGGATTTTAATATATAACAATGAGAAAAGCTTATTTTGGAAATTAATTAGATTAGTGCATTTAGTTTATAAATGAAAAATAAATTGGTAACTTGAAGTTTACTGACGTATAGCTCACCCTTTGGGTTTTGGAGCGCGTTAGGAAATTTTAAGATTGAACTATTGATTTAAATCAATGAAAGAGTAATTTTGTGGAAAATTTATGGAAAGGATTTTTGAAGTGAGAAAATGTAGAAAAATGAAATTAGAAATTACATTAATTTTTAGAAAGACCAAAATGATGTTTAGAATATTGAGAAATATTTTACGAAGTTGAAAAATGATGAAAAATACTTTACGCAACTTTAAAAATGTTGAAAATCACTATGCGATTTAGAAAACATTTAAATATTTTTACGCAACTGAGAAAACGTTAAAAAATAATTACGAGATTTGAAAATGCGACAGAATTGTTGCGCAGTTATGAAAATGCTGTAAAATAACTACGCGAATGAAAATACAATAGAATTACTGTTGAGTCAATGTGTGGGACCCAGATATGTGAAATTATGATTTGGGTCTGTAATTGGTCTGTGTGCATTAAACATGCATTGTAAAAGTCCGATGGACTACGTTAAGGCCAATGGCCTAGGAGAGAATCACACTTTATGTGGGTGCGATAGGCATAGTGTAGGTCACTTGTTGATCTTGGGGGCGTTGGGGTGCGAGTTTTTCACAATGGACAGTTGGTATCTTTACTGTACCGTGGATCAAACCTATGCAACACACCGACAATCTGGACTGAGACACTATTCTTAATCAAGATCTAACATAGACTGTTGTGTATAATGCTAGATGCGCAAAAATGATGAAAGTTGTGGCACTTGGTTTAAGGTAGTTGTGATACCGACAAATCTTCTAGATCAATCTCTCTGACATGTGTTTAGCTCCATGGAGTAGGAAATTGGGTCAGTATGCATGTGCATAATTTGTACACATATATACATTATTGAGATATTTTGTTTGTTGATATTGATTAAATGCTTGATGCCATGACTACATTCACTGTTATTATATCTGTATGGCATTATTGTCATTTTTATCTCTTCACTGCTATGTTGGTACTGGTGTTGGTAATCTCACCTCTTTGTTGTATTATACTATTTTATTTTATGTTTGGTAAAGACGTTGAAGAATAAAAAGAAGCAGCAGGATCACCACCTTTCGTTTCGGTTGATTGATTTGGTATGGCAATACCGAGTTTTCTTGGGTATATGAGACTACGGTTCTGAGGGGGTTTGGAGGCTTGCAGTGTTACTTAGATAGAGAGTGTATTATCCATATAGGAGATCTGACCGTTTCCCTAAGTAGGGTTTATCATGGGAACCCTTACTTTGATGTCAATATTTATGTGCATTTGGAGTTCCATTATCTATTAGACAGTATTGGGGTCGTCGTTACCATATCCCCAATGAGATCAATATTGTGTCCTCTGCTCAGACATCTATCCATAGGGCCACGCGTGATGTAGGGTTCCTATCTTCTGAGGATCCATTGGAGGATCTGTCAGAGGGTCAGAACTTTTAGTTATGCCTTTAGGCTAGTCTGTAGTTTATTTTGAATCAAACAGTTTATAGTTTTGTCTAACAGTGTGTATTTATATGTATCTTTAGAAACAAAATTATATGTATAATTATGGTGTGATATTCAGTAATTATATTTCATGTTATGTCTCATTTATTTAATTATGTTATCTGTAAAAAGAAAAATTTTACAACTCGTACTATTATATTAATAAATGATTTATAACTTGGGTAAGATTTTATTATAATAAATGTGACATCCTACGGAGAGTGTTACATATAGACTTGTTCTCATATTTTAATTTTTGTTGGTATAAGAACATTCTTGCCATCAACCAGTACAAGATCAACTTGAAGCTTATCAACCTACTGCTGCTGAGACTCCTGTTTGCCTCTATGAAGTAATCGAAATAGTTGATGACAATGGTGGGGATGATGAAAACATTAGAAATCTGAATGAAGAAGATGATGAAGACAACATGCTAAAACTAATCAAAGACATTCTTTCCGGGAAAACTTCAATATCCTCTAAGCTGCATCATTCGACTGCTCATTCTAAGGCTGAAGTCCAAAGCATCTCTACTACTCAACTGCTACAGGAGCTTGACTCTTTACTAAACACAAGGTTGGATCAATTAATAGCTTCTGAAATAAATAAGCACAAAATGATCGCTTTGCTCGAACAACTTAGACAACGCATTCAACTTCTTAACCCAACTGTTCGACAAACTATTCAGAAGCTTAGAGGCTTAGTAGAAGACTTAATGGCTAATTTCTTTAGTTTCCAGTAAGCCATTACTAATCATCAATAACTTTTGGATGCCAGGGCCAAATTGATAAATGAAGTCACTTGTAACAATCTCCCTAACCTATTAGCCTTAATTAATGTTATAGAAGCTTAATAGCTCTTGTATGAGTTACTTGTTAATTGTGGTGATTTTTTGAGCTAGATTAAGTATAATGCTATAACATAGAATGTGAAAAATAGCTCATATTAACTTAGAACTTAGCTTAAAGTGCTTAGATGATAGAAGTAAATATGGAAACTTTATTTATAGTTCACAAATACTTGGAATGAGATGTGATAAATTTCTGTGAATCAATTGAATTAGCTTAGTATTTTTAACAACACAGGAAGAGTAATATAGCTTAGTGGTTGTTAACACTGTATAAGGATAAGCATTAAATGATAAGTATGGAAATTGAATGAAGTCCTAGAATTTTTCCTAACATTTATGGAAAATAGAAAACTCATCAAAGGAGGATCAAAATTTCCTTAAGAGATACAAAAGTTCTAGTTAGCCAAGAAAGTCAAACTACCTTATTGTTGGGAATTGCGGATCAGAATCACGTAGCAGAATAATAAAAATTTCCTCGCATGATCCATGCAAAAAAGCCATAATCTGAGTTTTAAACTGTTTACCTCTTGAAGCGTGATAAACACAAGCAACGTGAATCAACAACACCGTAATAGCAATGATGTCTCTGCGATATCCACACAAATAGACTTGCAAAAAGGAGTCATGCCTCTTTTACGCAGTGCTAGCTGCGAAGAGAAGAAGACCTTTCACTGTCTCTCACTCACTTTCTATAGGTGCAACTAGGGTTGTGATGTTACGTACATAGCAGCCCCCTTAGTAGTACTATTTATAATAGTGGTTGCCTTAAGTGAGTGTGAGTAGTAGCAAGGTAAGCTGTGCAACCCTAGACTCATCTGTTATGAGTTAGGCCTACAACTGAATCTGAGTCCAACTTAGATCCTTATTACTCCAATTTAGTCTGCTCTAAGTGTGTGACTCTGCAGGTTCTCATGACGTTAGTAGTAATATTAAAATCTCATTTTAATATTACAAACAGTGAGCGGTATCTAGCAACACATCGCTGCTACCCAAGTAATGAGAATGTAAGTGATTTGACATAACCTATCTGTGACCAATGTTTTCGTGTAGTTTAGTCCCTTTGTCCAAATATCTAGATTGAACATAAGGCATGGAACGTGTCACCCTTATTTAGTTCAATCTCCAGTTTGCTGATTCTCGAGTAGACATAGTAATAACAAACGAGATCAATATCTCATATTGACTCATTTGAGCATGGCCATGCATTTTGTAGTCTCACTCAATCAAGGGGCCCGAAGATATCACTCCTATTATGTAGGAGGGACAAATCCCATCTAAGTCACTCACATCCCTCTACATGAATTGCAATATGTCTAATAACCAACTTTATAATCATCTTGTTATAGATGATATTTGATAGCATTAAAACACATAACTTCTCATGTAGGAATCGTAGTGATTTCAGGTCAAAAGACCACATACACCATTATCACTATAAGAATCGCTTATGATACTCACGTAACAATTCACATAGCGTTCTCATGGCGAGTCTGTCCAATACATCATTACTCTAATATGTATCCATGTGAAGACTTGATATCTCATATCCATGACTCGTCAGATGTGGTCATCAGTCTACGCACATACTAATCTCAATGCATTATTGTTGTCCTAATTAACAATAATACTTGACTAAGGACATTTAAGAATAATGTTTTATCCAATAAGATCTCACGATCAAGACATCCACTTGATGTCCTATAGTATCAAACTTACTATTCTAAGGACTTTATTATGTTTATAAAAAAAGAATACAATAAATGAAATGCCTCATATATTAAAAAATAGCATAATACAATGTATGTAAATATAGACAAAATGTATTGGCCTCTAGGGCATACACCAATAATCTCCCACTTGCACTAGAGCCAATCAGGCATATATCTAATGCCTAAAGACCTAGTGTGACCCTCATGCTTCTGCTGTGCAAGAGGCTTCGTCAGTGGATCAGCAATGTTATCATCTGTTGGTACTCTGCATATCTTCACATCTCCTCTATCGATGATCTCTCAAATGAGATGGAAGCGCCTAAGTATATGTTTGGATCGCTGGTGAGATCTGGGCTCCTCAGCTTGTGCAATGGCTCCATTATTATCACAATAGAGGTCCACTGGGTCCACAATGCTAGGAGCTGCACCAAGCTCAATAATGAACTTCCTAATCCAAACGGCCTCCTTTGCTGCATTGGAGGCAGCAATATACTCAGCCTCTGGGGTAGAATCGACGATTGTCTCCTACTTTGAACTCTTCCATCTCACAACCCCACCATTCAGGCAATAAACAAAACCCGATTGCGATCTGGAGTCGTCCTTATTGGTTTGGAAGCTAGCATCAGTGTAACCCTTTATAACTAGTTCCTCCTCGGCTCCATATACCAAGAACGAATCCTTAGTCCTTCTCAAGTACTTAAGGATGTTCTTGACAGCACTCCAGTGACTCTCACCGGGATCAGACTGGTACCTGCTCGTCATGCTCAAAGCATACGAGATGTTTAATCGAGTATATAACATGGTATACATGATAGATCCAATTGCAGATGCATATGGAATCTTACTCATGTGATCCCTCTCATCCTGGGTGGAAGGGGATTGAGCCTTAGATAGGCTTACACCATGCGACATAGGCAAGAGTCCTTTCTTAGATTCATGCATGTTAAACCATCTTAACACTTTGTCTATGTATGTACTCTGACTTAGGCCAAGCAATCTCTGTGATCTATCTCTATAGATCCTGATACCTAATACATAGGTGGCAATGCCCAAGTCCTTCATAGGAAAACACTTCCCTAACCAAGTCTTTAGAAACTGTAGGGTAGGGATATCATTTCCGATGAGTAGAATGTCATTTACATACAACACCAGAAAAATAACTATGCTCCCACTAACCTTCTTGTAGACACAAGATTCTTCTTCATTCTTGATGAAACCAAACTGTTTGATTGTATCATCAAAATGAAGATTCCAGCTTTTGGAAGCTTGCTTCAATCCATAAATAGATCGTTGCAACTTGCACACCTTTCTAGCATCCTGTGGAGTGGCAAAACCCTCAGGTTGTGTTATGTACACATCCTCTAAAAGATTTCCATTAAGGAAAGTAGTTTTGACATCCATTTGCCAGATTTCATAATCATGGTATGTTGTAATAGCAAGCAAGATCCGAACGGATTTAAGCATTGCAACTGGGGAAAATGTCTCATCATAGTCTACACCATGAATTTGCTTGAAACCTTTAGCCATCAATCGCGCCTTAAAGGTATGCACATTACCATCCATGCCGGTTTTCTTCTTGAAAACCCACTTGCACCCAATGGCTTTTACCCTTTCAGGTGGGTCAACCAAGGTCCATACCTGGTTGGCATACATGGATTTCATTTCAGATCTCATGGCCTCAAGCCATTTTTCAGATTCTGGGCCAATAATGGCTTCCTAGTAAGTCACAGGCTCATCTTGATCCATGAGCAATACGTCATCTTATTGGGTCAAGAGAAATCCATATCTCTCTGGTTGATGACGTATCCTGTTAGACTTACGTGGGTTTTGTGCTACTAGAGCAGATTGTGGTTCCACAATGAGTTGTGGATGCTGCTCTATTTCCACCATCGGTTTGCTGCTACTCTGTGAACTTTGAATTTTTTCAAGTTATACTTTCCTCCCACTGGTTCCTTTGGAGATAAACTCCTTTTCTAAGAATACAACAGTCCGTGTGACAAACACTTTGCCCTCGATAGGATTATAGAAATAGTATTCCTTGGTTTCCTTGGGATACCCTACAAAGAAACATTTTTCTGATTTAGGGACAAGCTTATCAGAAACTTGATGTTTCACATAAGCTTTGCAACCCCAAATCTTCATAAAAGACATATTGGGCCGTCTCCCAGTCTATATCTCATATGATGTCTGTTGAACTGTCTTAGATGGAACACGATTAAGTGTAAAAGCTACTGTTAACAGAGCATGTCCCTAAAAGGAGCCTGGAAGGTCTGTATGACTCATCATAGATCGGACCATGTCCAACAAGGTCCGGTTCCTCCTTTCAGAAACATCATTCCATTGTGGTGTTCTAGGAGGAGTGAGTTGAGATATTATCCCACACTCTTTTAGATGATCATCAAACTGTTGGCTTAAGTATTCACCTCCTCGATCTGATTGAAGGATTTTAATACTCTTGCCAAGTTGGTTTTGTACTTCATTCTTGAACTCTTTGAATTTTTCAAAGGATTCTAATTTGTGCTTCATAAGATATACAAATCCATATCTACTGAAATCATCAGTAAATGTAATAAAGTATTGAAAACCGCCTCTAGCCAGTGTGTTTAGTGGCCCACATACATCGTTATGTATGAGGCCCAAAGATCACTAGCCCTTTCACCTTGTCCAGTGAATGGGGCCTTAGTCATCTTCCCTAATAAACAAGATTCACATGTCTCATATGATTCGAAATCAAATGAGTCCAAGAATCCATCTTTATGGAGTTTGTAGATGCGCTTCTCATTTATGTGGCCCAAACAACAATGCCAGAGATAAATCGGGTTCATATCATTTGACTTGAACCTCTTTTTATTTACGTTATAGATGGGCGTTTTGAGATCAAGGACATAAAGTCCATTACCCAGATATGCACTACCATAAAAAATATCATTCAAATAAATAGAACAACTTTTGTTCTTTATTATAAAAGTAAAACCTTTCTTGTCTAAACAAGAAATAGAAATGATATTCCTGCTAATAGCAAGCACAAAATAACAATTATCCAATTCAATTACAAGCCCAGTGGGCAAAGATAATAAATAATTCCCTACGGCTAGTGCAGCAACCTTTGCTCCATTTCCCACTTGTAGGTCGACTTCGCCCTTAATCCATGGTCTACTGCTATTTAGATCATGCACATTTACACAAATGTGAGATCCACATCCAGTATCTAATACCCATGATGCAGAAGTAGATAAATTGACTTCAATAACAAAAATACCTGAAGTGGAAGTCTCACTTCCCTTATTCTTCTTGAGCTCCTCTAGGTACTTGGCACAGTTCCTCTTCCAATGTCCAGTCTGACCACAATGGAAGCATGTACCTTCCTTAGCCACTCCACCCACTGGTTTCAAGCTAGAAGTGCTGGGCTTGGACTTATCCTTGCCTTTGCCCTTCCACTTGTCCTTGGGCTTTTTCTACTGTTTCTTGCCCTTATTCTTTTGGACCATCATTATGGCCTTTCCTTTGCCTTTGTTTATGTTCTGCTCAGTAGTTCTCAACATGCTTAGCAGCTCTGGTAGTGATTTGTCAATTTCATTCATGTTGTAGTTCATGACAAATTGACTAAAACTTTCCGGCAACGATTGCAGGATTAAGTCAGTGGCCAACTCTTGGCCCAAAGGAAAACCAAGTCTCTCTAGGTTTTCAATGTACCTAATCATCTTGAGTACATGAGCACCAACAGGGCTTCCTTCTACCAGCTTGCACTGAAATAATGCTTTAGAGACCTCGTATCTCTCATGTCTAGTCTGCTCTTGATAGGGCTTTTTAAGGTGTACGATCATATCATAGGCATCCATGGTGGCTAGCATTAGACATCTGACATCCAAGGCATCATCTTGATGATTCTTATAAGCATCTCTTTCAGCTCTAGGGGCATTAGTAGCAGGTGGCTCAGGAATAAGTTGTTCCAAAACATACATCTTTTTCTCTTGCTTGAGGATAATCCTCAAGTCCCTGTACCAGTCTAGGAAATTTGTCCTAGACAACTTGTCCTTCTCAAGGATTGATTGCAATGATAAGTTACTTGAAGTGTTTGTTGCCATGGTAATCTATCAATAGAAATATGCAAAATATAAGTATCATGCCATAAACAAATTTAACAAGGTCTTTAATTAAATATGCCTCCCACTATTTTATTCAAATCAATGACCCTCAGCATTGACTCAGAAAATCCCATCAAAAGAGTTCCTAGTGGGCCAAGATCCATATTTCACCTAGCTTTGAGTCAGCTTTGGTTGATCACCCAAAATTCGGTTATTTAGGTAGGAAACTCTTTCCAATTACATCACATGTAACTCTTGGATAGTTAGGTGAATAACACTTATTCTAATTCATCTAATGGACTAAAGCCCAACTCCATGCCTCAAAGCCTTCAATCCTATTGAAATAGCCTAGTTAAGTCAGACCTAATGGTTGGCAATTGGATATTACTCTTATCCCATCGCGTCTTACTAATATAGATAAAGGTATCCTGCTTTGGCAGACCTACACTTGATCGATACTAGTCTTGACGAGTGCCACGCATTAGAAGGCATCATATAATGACTTAATATTTACTTTGAGGGAATTTTATTATTAGATCTCACCATTTATTAAACTTGTTTAACATACCAAAAACATCATCCATGCATCTCATACATGTAAAGCATATAATAAATGTGACATGGTTATGGCCTCTAAGAGAGTAGCATTAATTAAGCCAGCTTCACTAAGCTTCTCCCACCAACGTACTCACTTGATGTCATCTTCTTGCCTCCACATCAAGATTACATTATATAGAAACCTCTTTTACATACGAGGGGAGTTAGATGAGAAGAGAATGTTCAATCAAAATGTAGAGAGAAAGGCACGACACACAGGTCATATTTAAAATAACCAAAATAACATAAAAAGAGGACTAAGGCCATAACCATGCACCATATATCACTAAGTACACATAAACACAAAGCAATAACACATTATTATTTTGTGAGTTATAAAAATGGTTTTGAATATGACGCTATCGAATATCACACACCACGTAATGTGGTTCGGGGCAACGCCCTGACGGGGGTCCACTACTAGTTTCTTGATGAAAAAATCGACTTGGACCCCTTTTGCCTCTGTGACGGCTAGAGCAACAACACTTGAACCCTAAGGCTTGCAAAGACATGAACGCTTCATGTGCCGCAAGGGTTCCTCACAACTGCCATCACCTATCCAGAAATAAGGTTTCCAGAACGCGTGAAGACATGAACACTTCATGTCATGAGGAAGCCTCATAGCTGCCGTAAACCAAGAACAAGGTTTCCAAAACCTTGCACTGTGCCTCTGTGCAGAAACAAAGATTCAAGAACCCTTGCGTCTCGTTGTTCTGTGAAGGCAGCCAAGGCTTGCTTCGATGCCACCACAAACTGAAAACAAGGTTTCCAAAACCTTGCACCACGCTGCTATGTATATATCGCATATATACAAGAAAAACGTAGAAACAGAAAGCATTCAATTCGGTTTTTATAGAATCATATATATCACATATATATATACCAGAAAAATGCAGAAACAGAAAGCATTCAAAACTATTTTCACAGAATCATACATATCACACATATATATATATATATACCGAAAAAATGCAGAAACAAAAAGCTTTCAAAATGGTTTTTCATAGAATCATATGAACATCTTCATGGTTTCAAAAACATCAACATGTTTCGTAAACAAAAAATCAAAAAGATCACAGTTTCATAAAGCAATATTTCAATTTCAGAAATAACATATAAAGATCATATCTTTTACGAAAAGAAAGCAACGAAACATGTTATTTCATATAACAAAAAGAGCAGAAAAACTAAATCATGGTTTCGCAAGTGTCTCTGATACCACTGTTGGGAATTGCGGATCAGAATCAGTGGAATAATAAAAATTCCCTCGCAGGATCCATGCGAAAAAGCCATAATAAGAGTTTTAAAACTGTTTACCTCTTGAAGCATGATAAATACAAGCAACGTGAATCACCAACACTGTAATAGCGACGATGTCTCTGCGGTATCCACACGAACAGACTTGTGAAAAGGAGTCACGCCTCTTTTACGCAGTGCTAGCTGTGAAGAGAAGAAGACCTTTCACTGTCTCTCACTCACTTTTTGTAGGTGCGACTAGGGTTGTGATGTTACGTACATAGTAGCCCCCTTAGCAGTACTATTTATAATAGTGGTTGCCTTAAGTGAGTGTGAGCAGTAGCAAGGTAAGCTGTGCAACCTTAGACTCATCTTTTATGAGTTAGGCCCACAATTGAATTTGAGTCCAACTTGGATCCTTATTACTCCAATTTAGTTTGTTCTAAGTGTGCGACTCGGTAGGTTCTCATGACGTTGGTAGTAATATTAAAATCTCATTTTAATATTACAAATAGTGAGCGGTATCTAGCAACACATCGCTGCTACCCAAGTAATGAAAATGTTAGTGATTTGACATAACCTATCTGTGACCAATGTTTCCGTGTAGTTTAGTCCCTTTGTCCAGATATTTAGATTGAACATAAGGCATGGAATGTGTCACCCTTGTTTAGTTCAATCTCCAGTTTCCTGATTCTCGAGTAGACATAGTAATGACAAATGAGATAAATATCTCATATTGACTCATTTGAGCATGGCCATGCATTTCGTAGTTTCACTCAATCAGGGAGCTCGAAGATATCACTCCTGTTATGTAGAAGGGACAAATTCCATCTAGGTCACTCACATCCCTCCACATGAATTGCGTTATGTCTAATAACTAACTTTATGATCATCTTGTTACAGATGACGTTTGATGGCATTAAAACACACAACTCCTCATGTAGGAATCATAGTGAATTCAGGTCAAAGGACCACATACACCATTATCACTATGAGAATCGCTTATGACACTCACGTAATGATCCAAGTAGCGTTCTCATGGCGGGTCTGTCCAATACATCATTACTCTAATATATATCCATGACCCGTGAGATGTGGTCATCAGTCTATGCACATACTAGTCTCAATGCATTATTGTTGTCCTAATTAACAATATTACTTGACTAAGGACATTTAAGATTAGTGTTTTATCCAATAGGATCTCACGATCAAGTCATCCACTTGATGTCCTATAGTATCAAACTTACTATTCTAAGGACTTTATTATATTTATCAAAAAGAACACAATAAATGAAATGTCTCATATATTAAAAAATAATATAATACAATGTATGTAAATATAGACAAAATGTATTGGCCTTTAGGGCATACACCAACACTTACCACTCCAACTTTCTCTCCACCATGTTTGACTTTGTTACATGCTTATCTCTCATTTTCTCTCCATTCACATGACAACAACATAGAGAAAAGAGAAAAGAGAAAAGAGAAAAAGATAGAGATAAGTAAGAACAAAATAACAGAGCAGAAAAAAAGAAAAGAAAGAAAAGAAAGAAGAAGAAGAAGAAAGAAGTAAGAAACAAAGGAAGAATAAGAAGAAAACTAGAACACCACTAACAAAGAAGTATAAGTAGGGTTTTTTGTGTATCTCTATCTTACTCATGTCCATCACCTTATGGTTGTATGTATATAAAGAGATATACATATACAACCTTAATAGTTTGTGATTGATTCTTATTGGTTTTTCACTTGGATATTAGTTTGAATATATGTGTATGTTGAGTTTTAATGATTTATTGATTGAATGAATTGAAAGAAATGGAGTCTTGTTGAAATAGAGCTATTTTCTAGTTTGAATTGCACTAGATAATCGATTAGAGCAAAGTGCTAATCGATTATCTGTGCCTAGGAACTCTATTGTCGTATGAGATAATCAATTAGAGCCAAGGTACTAATGAATGAGTGATAATCGATTAGACTATAAGAGCTAATCGATTAGGCACTTCCAGAATGCTATGTTTTTAAGTCATAATCGATTAGACCAAGGGTGCTAATCAATTATGGACTTGCAAAATGTCACTATTGGGTAGTGATAATCGATTAGACTATAAGAGCTAATCGATTAGGCACTTCCAGAATGCTATGTTTTTAAGTCATAATCGATTAGACCAAGGGTGCTAATCAATTATGGACTTGCAAAATGTCACTATTGGGTAGTGATAATCGATTAGAGCAAGTTGCTAATCGTTATCCTGTTACAAAATAAGAACACTGGTGGTTAATAATCGATTACCAAACCATGATAATCAATTATCATACCCCTATTTTGGGTAAATGGAGTTCCATATTGTACAATATGAAAAGATTTGATTAAGTTCACTAAATGAAGTGACTTATACTATGAATGTGAACTTTGTATTCAAATGCTTTTTTCATGAAGATCGTGAAGATTTTGATGATAACAAAGCTAAGCCAAAGACCAAGTCCAAAGGAAGCTTAAATAGTATAGTTTATAGGATTCAGGGTCATTATGTGAGAAGTAATTTAGATATCTCAAAATGTTTTCTAATGCTTTTGAAAGAGATCATATTTAAAATACTTTTGGTTGGTGGGAAGTTTTTAACAAAATGATGTTTTAACCTTAGATCATGAATCTTTTAAAAATCCAAGTGTTCTAGGTTGGAAATGTTTACCAAGCTGTTTTGGGCTCAAAAATAGGTTTTAGGTTGATTGTAATATCATACAATGACTTAGTGATCAATTACAAGCTTTTTTGAAAGCTGGTAATCGATTACCATGACCTAGTAATCGATTATAAGCATGTGAGAACTTGTTTTTCAAAAGTCAGAAGCTTGATAATCGATTACCATAATAAATAGTAACTTAGTAATTGATTGCCATAACCTGGTAATCGATTACCACTACCTAGAAAAGCCCAAAACATATTTTGAACACTTGGTCATCAATTACCATATGTTGGTAATTGATTACCACGAGTTTGAAACCAGCAACGACTAGTTTTAGAGCATTTAATGCTTGAAGAAAACAACCCCCAATGGGTCTTTTTCAATGAGAGCTATAAATACAAGTCTTGGGAAACTTATTGCAGTCAACTAACATTCTGAAAAACCATTCCTAAGCATTTAATCTGTGAATCATTTCATTTAATCTTTGTGCTCTGTTTTTGACAAAAACTCAAGATATCTTTGAGAGATTCATAAAACTTCAATTTGTATATCTGCTCTTTGAGAGAGCGTATTTCATTTTAATCTATTTGTAAACACTTGAGAGAATGCAAGATGTAACAACCTAATATTACCACTGTGTATATCGTCAATATACTCAGACAAGTAATCTCAGGATAGTTGCTTCTCAATCTAAGCGTGAATATCAACTTGTATTGTAATTATCAACGTATATAGAGCCTTTAATATAGTAAAGAGAACAAGATAATTTTATACAACTGGAAACTTGCTCTTTATTATGTAATTACAAAATATGTCTGAGATATACAAAATAACTATAACAAGCCATAAGGGTATAAATACAACACTAGCAAACTAAATACATTAATAACATACGTACAAAACAACTAACTAGGTCTTCATCTTCCTTCTTTGCTCTTGCTAAGCTCATTTGCTGGATTTATCATGGAAATAGAAAACTTGGGGTGAGAATGACAATTCTCAGTAGTAATTTAAAACATGGCATCATTATAAATCTAGCTACTTCAGGGAAAAACCAATTCATATATAAAAAAAACAATTTGGAAAGGTGGCATAAGCTAAAATTTAGTCATTTCCCTTCCTAAAGTAGATAACTAAATTAATTAAATAAAACAATTTTGATCATTACATAACATCTCAACTTAAATTAGAACATCTAACTATTATTAGATAGGAGCCTATTAAACTTACATATTCTTTTGATACAAAATAAAACAATTACCCATACAATTGTCAAATTATGCGATGCATGATGATGTATAGATATGCTTAAGATGTACCCTAGAATGCTTGTGATATGATTTTACAAAAACAAATTTTATTTTAGAAAAGCACATGTTATTTGACTATTTCTAGGTGGCCCTTTTGTTCTAAGAAGCCCTATTGTTCCTTGTATTATTACTAGGTAGGTAGAACATCCTTTTGTTCCTTGCACTACCAAACATTTCTAGCTTTAGCACTTGGAGCCCTTTTGTCTAAGCCATAGGTTTACAATACATAAAAACATCAAATAACAAGTTTGAAAATCAAAACATGCAAGAAAAGTTTTTAAACCATGCATTCATTCCTTATACAATATATATATATATATATATATATATATTTGACTTTCATAGTGAGGAAACAATACCTCAATCATCATAGATACATTCCATACTCATTTCTTCCTTAAAAGAATCATTTTGGTGCCTCTCTACGCTTTAGAAAATTAACATAAAGGATCCTATTCATCATTGATTCTTTACAAAAGAAATACAATGAATTAAAACCTAAGTAATCCTTTTATTTACATTCATACATCAATTCTATGAATCCATTTCAATTCAACCTTTAATACATTATAAATGAGCTCTTGTACTAGTCATTTTTTTTTTATGAATTATCTATACAGCCACCACAAAGCAACACATTTGCTGCAAAACAGCCACCAAACAACAACACATTTTGCTGCAAAATAGCCACTAAACAACAACACATTTTGATGTAAAACAACCACCAAATAGCAACACATTTTGCTAAAAACAACCACCAAATAGGAGCATGTGTTTCTTCAAAACAACCACCAAACAACAACATATTTAGATAGCAAAATAGCAACAACAGAATTCATAGAGCAAAAATTAAAGCAGCAAAAATAGTGCAGCAAAATTCATACAATAAAATTTAAAATAGCAAAAAATAGTGCAGCAGAATTGATATAGCAGAAATTAAAACAGCAAAAATAGTGCGACAAAATTCATACAACAGAATTTAACGCAGCAAAAAAAATAGTGCACCAGCAAAAACGTGCTACTGCCCTCCTATGTCCAACTAGATTTTTCTTTATTCAAATCAATTTCTAGGTGATTCGATTCACACTCAAACCCTTCACCCATGAAAACCCCTTTTTGCAACCATAAAAAATCATGGAAATCTAAAAACATAAACTTGCTTCATAGCTCAACCACAATTAAGAATAACCATCAATGAGCTTAAAACACAAGAATCCAACATGAAAATCTTTAAATCATTGAAAACCCTTTTTAATTAATTTCTATCCCAAAACCGTGCAACAATAAGAGAGAAAAATAAAGAAGAGAATAGGAAAATTAACCCCCTACCTCAAGCTTTGTCTTTTCCCTTCTATTTTTTCTTTTTTTTCCTTCTCTCCTTCTCTTTCTTTTCTCCCTTCTCTTCCTCCGCTAGTTGCCCTCAGTTTTCTCCCTTTGTTTTTTAGAGATTTCATATGAGAGAGTGAGAGAAAGATTTAAACAAAGTCAAATAAAAGGATGAATTTAAATGACTTTTGTATAGGTTACTAAAACTTCATATCCGTTAGGAACATTTTGATTTTACTAAATTAAGTTTTCTAACCTCCAATGATACTAAAATAAATACTAAGATTCACCTAAATTTTAGTTTCATCATTTTCATAATTTTCCATATCTACTACAGGTCAATTCAGTATTAAAATGCACAACCAGTATGGTTAAAAATATCAAATTAACTCAGTTTAGTGAAACTTTCACTACACCTTATTTCATGCATTTGTGACTTTGAAATAAATTTTTCATATTTATTTCCTTTATTTAAGCAATTTATGCTATTTTTCAGAGTTAAAATAGTCATTTTACACGTTCTATGTTGCGACAAAGTGCCTAAATTAACTTAGAAGGTCACAAAATTGCTTGGACATGTTAGGCACATATCATAGCTTATTTCTATCCATAAACATTACTAACATGTTAAGGAGGATGTTACATTTCTCCCTCCTTATTAGAATTTTGTCCCTAAAATTGCTTACCTTAGTAAAAAAGCTTTGGATAATCTTGCCTCATATGGGACTCTAACTCCCAAGTAGCCTCCTCTGATCCAATACTATTCCAAATGACCTTCACCAAAGGAATTCATCTACCTTTGAGCTCTTTAACTCCCTCATCCACGATCCTCATAGGTTTCATTGCATTAGTTAAGTCATCTTTCAATTGTATTGATTTAAGTTCTATAATGTGTGAAGGATCAGGATTATACTTTCGAAGCTGTGACACATGAAAAACATTATGAAGGTTTGATAAGTTTGGGGGGAAGGCTATTTGGTAAGCTACTGGCTTGACTCTCTTTAAAATTTGGTAAGGACCATGAAATCGTGGGTTTAACTTTCGTGTTTTCAAAGCTCTTCCAACCCATGTAGTAGGAGTGACTCTTAGGAAAATATGTTCTCCTTCTATGAACTCTAAAGGTCTCCTCCTCCTATCAGCATAGCTCTTTTTCCTACTCTAGGCTGTAACCAATTTATCTCTAATCATCTTAATCTGTTCTGTTGTTTGTTGCACTAATTCAGGTCCTAGAATGGTTTGTTCGCCAACTTTATACCGACATAGAGGTGATCTACATTTCCTACCAGATAGCACCTTATAAGGTGCCATACCTATGCTGGAATGATAGCTGTTGTTATAGGAAAATTCTACCAAAGGCAAGAACCTATCCCAACTATTCTTTTGTTCTAACACACATGCTCTTAGCATATCTTCCCTGGTTTGGATAGTTCTCTCAAACTATCCATCAGTTTGTGAATGGTAAGTTGTGCTAAAATACAACTTGGTCCCAAAGGCTTGTTGCAAAGCTCCCCAAAATCTAGAGGTAAACCTAGTAGGATCTCTGTCTGACACTATACTAGTGGGGATTCCATGCAATCTCACTATTTCTTGCAGATACAACTGAGCTAGTCTGTTTAAAGAAAAATTGGCTCCAATGGGCAAAAAGTGGGTAGACTTGGTTAATCTATCCACAATCACCCATATGACATCAAAACCTTGTTGAGTTCTTGGTAATCCCATAACAAAATCTATTGTAATACATTCTCACTTCCACTCTGGAATTTTTAGGGATTGTAATGGCCCAGAAGGTTTCTGGTGTTCTATTTTGACTTTCTGACAGACTAGACTCCTGGATACATAATTTGTTATGTTTGTCTTCATTCCTAACCACCAAAACATTCTTTTAAGATCTTGGTACATCTTAGTCACCCTTGGATGAATGGTATATTTACTCTTATGTGCTTCTTCCAAAATCTTCTCTCTAAGATCATTCTCTTTAGGAATACAAATCCTATCTCCAAACATAATGGTTCCATCATTTGCTATTCTTAACACTTTAGGTTCACCTGACAAGATTTGTTCCCTAATTCTTCTTAAGTAATCATCTCTTTCTTGAGCATCCTTAATTTGAGTCCTTAAGTCACTAATGATATCCACCCTGCGCATAAAGAGACTATGTGGAGACATAGTTACCTTTAGACTAAAATCCCTAAATTTCTCTAGAAGATCTGCTTCTTGAATCATCATCCAAGACATATGCAGAGATTTTCTACTAAATGCATCAACCACTATATTAGCTTTACCTGGATGATATTTTAATTCGAAGTCATAATCTTTAAGAAATTCCATCCATCGTCTTTGTCTCATATTTAACTCTTTTTGATCAAACAAATATTTCAAGCTCTTGTGGTTTCTAAAAACTTCAAACTAAACACCATAAAGGTAATGCCTCCATATTTTTAGAGCAAATACCACTCCTGCCAATTCCAAATCATGAGTGGGATAATTCTCTTCATGTGGCCTTAACTATCTAGATGCATATGCAACTACCTTTCTATTCTACATAAGGACACAACCTAACCTCATTCTTGAAGCATCATAGTATACTTCAAAACCTTCTTGAGGATCTAGGATCACTAAAACAAGTGCCATAGTTAGCTTTAACTTTAATTCTTGAAAACTGTTCTCACAAGCTTGTGTCCACACAAAAGGACTCCATGATAATCACATATTTTATTCATTAAGAAACCCTTATGTTTAGTCATTTACACTCTCCATATTCTTAATTGATTGAGTTTGGTATGATTTTGTGAGTTTAAGCTCAAATTGGTCCTAATTGAATATTTTCAGCATTATTGAGACTTGACACTATTTCTGTATTTTAGCCATAACTTGAGTTTCTAATATCTGATAATCATGAATTTTACCTTGTAGGAAAGCTAGGAGGAAACTCTACAACTCTGATGAGAGTTCGAAGTCCGAAACAGATGTCTAAGGGACCTAAGTTTACATGGAAGTCAGAATACGGGTTCTGTCACTAGAATCCGAATGGTGTGCACTCATAAAATCATATCTCAAGCTGTAATAATGGAGATGGGCTGAAATTTGGATAGTTGATAGTTAAGATCCAAATAAACAACTTTTATGAAGAACACTTTTTGAAAAAATGAAGTCTAATGGGTCAGTTTGAGCTTGCAAGTTGGAACAGAGGTGCTGAAGTTAGGTTTGAGCAACCTACGGTATTTGGGACATATCTTAGGCTGAACGAAGCCAAATTGGACGAACCAGATATGCATTTTATAGCCAAGACAAAGATCTACAACTTTCATGAAGAGTACTTTTCATGAATCTGAAGTATAGTTGGTCGTTTTTGGCTTCCAAGTCGGACACAAAATTTTCGTCCTCAACCACCCACTCATCCATCCACTAATCCACTCATCCACTCACCCACTCATCCACTAAACCAAACCACTCAACCACTCCACTCAAACACTCTACTCACTCACCCACTCATCCACCCACTCCCCTTTGTCATTTTGTTACCCTAGACTTCTATAAAAGGCACCATTGGTTATCATGAATAAGTTGTATTCTCCTTCATTTTCTCTCATAGTTTCTTCTTGTTTCTTCATAGTTTCTCATATTTTTTTGTATATTTTGATGCTCCCCTTCATGGTAATGGAGGGCTAAGCTACTTTCGGTCAATTTAGAACTCTTGAAGAGATTGTGGTTTGGATTCTTGAGACCTTGGTTATGTATTGTATTTGATTTGTAATTGAATTCTTTTTCTTCTTCTTTTCTTCTTCTTTCTTCTTCTTCTTGATCTTGAATGCATGAATGATAATTCTATTTATGTTGATCTGATTTGATCTTAGTTTAAGATTGAGATTTGTGATGAAACTTAGAACTGATTGATCTAAACTAATCACATAAATGAAGATTGAGATTTGTGATGAAACTTAGAACTAATTGATCTAAATTAATCACAGAATTGAAAAGGTTAGGTTACTGATTTGTGCCTAAGTTAATTGAATTCGGTACTTGAAATTAACATAGATCTTCATGAATGGTGCGATTGCGGATTTGTGTTTATCACTTGTTAATTGAATTCTAGACGATCTTCTAGTATGAATTCTGGATTTGATGCAGAGATCTCGGTTAGATCCAAATTAACAATTCAATTGCGCTTCAAGTGTTCTATGAAGGGTCTATGATTGAATCCACCCAATCTTGGATAGGTTTCTAAATTGACTGCTCTTTAATTGTTATTTCTTCCTTTAATTTTAAGTGCGATCTTAAACTGTCAAACCCCCCTTTGCTAACTTTCACTTGATTTGATTAAATTGCATCTACAATCCTTGTGGAGATGATCCGGTGTTGTCACTGTGCTACAAGCTTAGGTAATAACTTCGGTTATAATTTTGACTGAGTTCGGCGCTCGTCAAAATTTTTATGCTTGCGATATGTCGGGGATTAGTAAGTGTAATCTTTTCATTTTAAGTGTTTTTACTAACTTTTGCTTTTTATTAACTTTTCTAACATTTTTATCCATTATCTAGTATTGTTCATACTACACTAACGATTTTTTTTCTTAGATTTTTGAATTTCTCTAATGAAGGAAAGACGAAAAACTGGTGATTATGGGTAGTTGATACAATTTTCGAACTGAATGTGCCCAGAAAAATATGAAACTTGGTCGGCTGAAGGAAAACAGCCTGATAAACAAGACTCACAGTAAACTGTGAGGTCAACCTTGGTTTTTCGAAATTCTATCATTTAGACCATTTTTTAATTTTTTATTATTTTTTATTGCATTTTCTAGTTTCATTTTTATGTAGATTTTGTCCTGTGTTCCTCCCATAAATTTTAAAAATGTTTAGATACATTAACTAGATTTATTTTTACATATTTTGAGTGTTGATCCCATACTAACTCTTTCTTTTTAATTTTTTTCTTTTTCTTTCATTATCATTTTGTTGCATTCTGTTGCATTTTAAGGATACAATGGACCATGCATAATGGAGTCAAAACTTGAGGAGTTGACTTCTTTGGTAAGACATATAGTAGTGAGACAACAATCACTGCAGGCAGAAGCTACACTTGTGTGTAACATTTGTTTTTGTTCATCTCACCCCACATATGCATGCCCTACACTTCAAGATGGTAGTTCTGTTTTTGCAGATCAATTTGTTGCAGCAGCTGGTTATTTTCCTGATGAACCACAGTTCCAGCAGCAGCAACAGAGTTATGACCCCTTCTTCAACACATACAACCCTAGCTGGGAATACTATCCGGATCTGGGATATGGCAATACGGCATCACTACAACAACAATCATTTCAATATGAGCAGCCATTCCAGCAGATAACAAGTCCATCAACCACAAAACTTGAGCCTTCATGGGAGGACTTGATGAGAACCCAAATTGAGTTCCAGCAGAATTTCACTACCACTATTCAGGATTTAACAACCCAAATTGACCAGTTGACAACCACTGTTAATGAACTGAGATGTCAAGAGTCAAGCCAACTCTTTCCCCAAACAATTCCCAACTCCCTGCATTCAAATTGTCATATTGATTTACATGCAAACTTAGTTGAGGAAACTCATGATGAGTTGTGTGCTGAATTTCCTGATTTAATTGGTTTTGATGATTCTATCAATTGCAACTCATGTGCTGATCATGATGGTGATATAAAATGTGTTGTGTGTGCTGAAATTTCTGCATATTTGAAAACTAATGATTCTGTTTACGTAGGATCTAATGATATAGAAGGGTCTATCAACAATGTAGTTGCAGAATCTGAAACATATAGGGAGGTGGAGTTGAAGGCCATTGAGGAATTTTCAAAGAAAGGGGAAAGTGAGCAGATGCTAGTAACTACTGAAGTGGATTTTGTTTTTAGGCCATGGTCCAGCATTATCAATGAAAGCAGGATTGCAAAATTACACGTATTGCATGCCATTGGTGAAGTCAAGGAAGACCAATGGGACCCCAATGTGAACCCTCATGCTTCAAGCTTCACTTGGTCGTTACACTTCAACCAATGGGACCGTAGTGGAAGCTATCATGTTGTGTCAATCATAACCTGGTCATCACGTTTCAACCAATGGGATCCTGGTGGAGTCTTTTCACCAACCTCACTTAATAAGACCAATGGACACCGCCTCAAACAGTATCATGAACTTCCAGAGAATGCAGAAGTGGAGGTGATGAACCTTCTCCATCCGCATTATGAATTAAAAAAAAAGAAAAAAATAGAAAAAAATAGAAATAAAAAAGAAAAGAAAAGAAAAGAAAAAAAAAACAGCTGTGTGCCCGACAATGAGGTAGGTAGTGCCATTAAATTTTGTCACTCGGAAGCATGTGGAGGTCATTTTTTTTCTTCAGCGACAACAACTGTGAAAATCTTGCAGTATGGATTTTATTGGCCTACTTTATTCAAGGTCTGTTACACCTTTTGCAAAAGCTGCGAAAATTGGTCAAAAAAGTTCTGCTTTGAGATTATCATCTGCACCTACTCCTTGGGAAATTGAGATCTAGGTGGCGCGGTTCTTTTGTTGTCAAACACGTGTATCTTCTGGGGCCGTAGATATTGAGGATCCTAGGAATGGTAATGTGCTCAAAGTTAATGGACAGAGACTCAACCATTCCTGGAAAACCAAGTTCTTGAGTTCTTTGTGTTGCCGATTAAGTGACGGATACGGTACTCCGTGACTCTCAAGTCGGTTTATTTTTCAGTTTCCCAAAATAACTGAACCCTTCTTCTCCTTCAAAATGGATGTCATTCTTTCAAACCTGAGAAAACATTTTTCTTCTCTTCCTCAAAATGCTCTGAGAAAGATCTACAAAGTTTGATGTGAAAGATTGAGACTGTTAATGCACAAAAGTATGCCAGAAGATGTATGCTGGATAATTGAAGCAAAGGTCCGATTAGCAGGTGAGTTCTCAATTTCATTTGACTCATATATGCCCGGTCTTGGAAGAAGTTCATATTCTAAAAGGAGAAGAGCAAAAAGGTTACAAGTCTGTCACAAATGTGGATGATGGAATTGTAACAAGCGATGTCGTACTTTGGGGATGGTTTCCGCAAATAGAGAAGATAAAATTTTCTTCATTAAGAATGGACTGAGTAAGGAGTCATTAGATGATATCTTATTGACTCTTGAGACGCATTCTTGTAGATTGGTGCATCGTGAAATTCTTAAATTGTGGAATCTCTTCAAGGATGAAGAAAAACGCTACAGTCTTGGGAATCTGACTCTAAAAGACCCTGTTTGCCAATTTATAAGAAAATTGGATGGGAAGCTTATCCTCGACTCATAGAAGACGTTTAAGCCGTTACTGGACGTTAAACCAGAGGCAGATGTGAGCCATATCCACAAACAATCTGTACATATCATCCTCTTCTTCTTCTTCTTCATGTCATCTTTCAAAAAAAAACACAAAAAAAAATATTTATGTATACGTCTTAGGGTTGGCTTTGGTAACACAAACCGTGAATGTGGAAATGCATGCATCCTGATCCAGCCTTCTTAATTGAAAAACAAAGAAGATAGATTGTATCCAACATGTGAGGCAAAAAGTTGTATTATGGCCACTTGTCCCTTTTGGGAGCCCTATGTTGCGCTGGTCTTGAATGGGTCGAATACTGGTCAACAATGCTTTGGCACAAAGCCGAAAGAGCAGACTACCTCCATCCCAATCTTAAGTAAGTATACACTCATCTTTCATCAAGTTTTTCTAACAATTTCAAAAAAAAAAAAAAAAGGACGTGATGTCTACTGCACTCATGACGCGCAGTATAAAGATACGCCATGGAAACTGTACATACAAGTATGTCATCATTTTCTATTTCTTTTATCTTTGTATCATTTTGTTGTATTTTGATTTTGGTGCAGACGATCCTTTGAGCAGGGTCCTTCAGGGGTTTTTAGACTTCTTTACCTTGATGGTTTTCTTGAAGTAAAAAAAAAAAGCAAAAACAAAAAAAAAGAAAGAAAAGATTCTATGTTTCTTAATTTCAACCTTTTCTGACAACAGCCAACCTACCCTTATAGGTGCAATTATTTCCCTTTCCATTCTTTTTCCTATTTAAACACTCAATTTTCTCCACTTTCCTCCAACTCATAATCATTCAAAGAGAAGGTGAGAATAGAAATGGAAGGTGTTTCTGTTCGTCAACTTAAAAATATATGTGTACTTTATGGATCTAAGTATGGGAAGGGTTTAGAGTTTGTAAACGCAGCTACCACTCTTGGTCGATCACTTGCTGCGAGGAATATTCATCTTGTATATGAGGGAGGTTGCCGTGGGTTAATGGGGGCTGTATCACTTGCTACATATGTAAGAGACAGTCAGGTTTTAGATGTCATTCTTGAACCTTTAGCTCAACAGAACATCAATGGAAAGACAATTGGGGAGGAACTTAAGGTATCATCAATGCATGAACGAATGAAGATAATGCTTGAAAACTCTGATGCATTCATTGCCTTACCAAGTGGTTTTGGTACTTTAGAAAAAAAAAATTCAAATTGTCTCTTAGGCCAAACTGAACATCCACCATAAACCCATTGGTTTGTTAAATGTTAATAATTTCTTTGATCTTTTGTTATTTTTTCTTGACAAAGCTGTGGAACAGAAATTTATCACTCCTTCGGCAAGACAACTTCTTATCTCTGCCTCCACTATTGATGAGCTCATTGATAAATTAGAAGCTTTTGAGTATGTACACGATCGGTATTAGCTCAGATAGATTGGTCAACAGGAAGCAGCGAAGGAAGTAACAAGAAAAGAAAGCCAGATCTGAAACTTTCTCTTTAATGGGTTTGATTTTATTAAAAAAAAATTTTTGTTTTGTTTGGAAAGTATGATATGATTGTCATGCACTTATTAAACTAATTAGTGATGGCAGAGTAAGGAGTAATTTTACTCTTGAGACGCATCTTAATTGGTGGTAGAGTAAGGAGTTTTTTAGGTAGTAATTAATTAGTATTAAATTGTGGAAGTACTAAAGTTTTATTGTTTGATTTCTTTTCAGGGTCTGATGCGGCATTGACAGTGTGCTTCTTTTCTGCTATGCGTTGATTCACTTCTTATCAGGTTGTGTTGTTCTTTTCTATATCTCTCTTTCACATTGAGGGCAATGTTATATTAAGTGTGGGGGAGAGATTTTAGCATGTTTCTGTTTCTTTTGGTTTGTTAAAAAAAATCAATCAAAAAAAAAAAAGAGGTTCATTCCATGATTGAATAACTTTTCTCCTTTCTTGAACTGATATGCTTGGTGATGGATGATTGAATTGATGAATTGAGTTTGATGGATGTATACCTTGTGAGATTTTGAGCCTAATGGATGGATTCAACATTTATGTCATTCTCTTCTTTCTTGTGTCATTTTCACTCATGTTAATGACCACTCTAGAACTTGCTTTGATTCTTTTTGAGGCTACATTTCACTTGCATGCATGAACATGATTGAGGCCCTCTTTCTCAATTAGCTAGTTTAACCAAATAGCCAACCTTGTTTTCAATATGATATCAAGCACTCTTTTGACTTCTTGAAAATTCTCTGATTCCTGTCAACCTTGTATATTTTCCTTTACTTAACCCCTTTAGCTTATTTGACCATTCCTTGTTTCTAGCTCATTATGTGCCTTAAATGAAAAATCGTGTTCTTACTTTACCTTAGGGAATAAAAGAACATTAGCTTGGTTAATGGATGAGTTTTTGAACAAGTGTGGGGGTGTGTACAAAATGGTTGTTGAAAAAGGAAAGAGTGCCTAAAAAAAATGTATGTATATAGTTATGTTCATATTAAAAAAAAAAGATTGGGAAATGAATATGTAAAGGGATATACATTAGAGTTGGGATGAACTTTTATGCTTGTTATTTGAACTCAGCTCTCATTTGCTTTTATTCTCTTTGGTATTTATCTTCTCATATCCATTTTATCCTCTTCTGTTACCTTGACCTCACTACAACCTTGAATAAAGTCCTCATGATTTGTGTGTGCATGTGTTTTGAGTAGTGGAGAAGTAGAAGATAAGCAAGCTTATGGTAGTACAATTTTCATGGGTTGAATTGAATGAAATACCTACCTTTTAAACACTTGAGAGATTGAGAGGGAATCTTGTGAAGATCTATCATTCTCGATTCATGTTGAAGATACCTTGCTTGTTGGTTTGAGATGTGGAGAATTGTTAACTCATGAATGTTTTGATCCCTTGAACCTTTGGTTGTTCTTCTTGATTGTAAAATTTTGGTCTTGAGTTTTGCCCAAGAGTGCAAAAAGCTAAGTGTGGAGGAATTTGATAATTGTAACATCCCGAAAAATACCTATTTGGTCATAATTCATCATTTTATAATATTCTTGATTTTTAGGAATTTTTCTAGAATTTTTCGGAAACGTAGAATATTTTAATATATTCCCCGTTTTGCGTGCGCACCGAGCTGAGAATTGCTGAGGTCAGTGTAACACTCCGAAAACTAATTATTTCGCCGCCAATAGTCATTTCCTAATATTTGTGATTTATGTGAATTTTTCTGGAATTTTTCGGAAACGATGAATATTTTAATATATTTCTCGTTTTGCGTGAAACATGAGCAGAGTCGTGAAAACGATTGTAGTGTTTCAAAAATTGGAAAATTATATGACGAATAGTCATTTTATAATATTTGCAATTTTTGGGAATTTCCGGGAATTTTTCCGGAACCGTCGAATATTTTAATATATTTCTCGTTTTGCATGCGCGCTGAGCAGAGCCAGAGAAACGCGATGTTTTCTCTGAGAACCTTGGACTATGGACATGTCGACGGGGGATCTTACTAAACCCGAGACTTGACACAGTTTACGAGGTTTCATAATTTTCGAGAAATCTTAACAGATAAAATAAATCAATACAGCGAAAAATTCATCTGTCAGATTAATTAAATACTAACTTCTGTCAACTGTAACTATTATCTATTGGATAATAGTGTGTAATAAAAATATTATCACATTATTCAAAATCTAATTTTTGTATCACATCTATTAGTTTTAATTTCAAAAGAAAGATTAAATTTAATCCAAGCTTGTTAGGGGAAGCTTCCTAGCAATTTCCTTTGTAACACATCTTCTCTCTCTTTCCTCTACTCTCACTCCACTACAGACAACTCCTTTTGGGGGAGTCAAAGGTGTTTTCTTCCTTCTATTAACTCATCTTCATTTTCTAAACACAAAACATTTAACACATCTCTCTTCTCTTCTTTTTCTCTTCTTCTCCTTCCTCTCCACCGTACACACACACCCACACATTGGAGACCAACTCCATTATTTGCCAAACCAATCACATTACTTGTTTCCTTCCACCATTTCAAGACTATTCTCCTTGGTGGTTGTCCTTGGTTCTTCTTCTTCTTCTTCTTCTTCCTCCATTTTTCACCATTGAAGCTAAAGCTTTGAACTTGGAGGTAAAGTCTTAACCTTTCTTTCACTTTCTTCTCATTTTCATTTTTCTTGGTCACTTATGTGATCAAGAACTCATTTTTCCATGGTTTGAGTGAACATTATGGAAATCACTCACATTGGTGTTCTTCTTGAAGGAAAAACGAAAATCTAGGGCAAGAAGAGGTAACACCTTGTGTTGTCATCCAAATAGGTAAGAGGGAGATGATCCTCTTCAACCAATCTTGGTAGTAAGGGAATGTCTTGTATGTGTGTTGTTGTTGATTTTTGAATCCATGTATAAAGTTCTCTCATTTTTATGTTGTTCTTGATGATAATGTATTTGTTGGATTTGTATTATTTATTGATGTCTCTTGCATGATTTGAAGGTGTATTTGAGTATCTTGTTGATTAAATATGATGAGGAATGGTTTGGTTTGAGTTAGAGGACCTGGAGAACTCTGTTTTTCGCAAGATTACGCGTGGTAATCGATTACACGAGGTTGGTAATCGATTACCAAGCTCTTAAGGGTACGAAATCGTGATTCTCGGAACTGTAATCGATTACAACTTGTGTGTAATCGACATGAGATTCTGTCTAGCTTGTAATCGATTACAAGAATGGTGTAATCGATTACCAAGCCTATGATCTTATGGAATGGTGCTTTTGGGAATCACGTAATTGATTACAACTTGTGGGTAATCGATTACGGAGGTTTGTCAATTGGTAATCGATTACCACGGTTGTGTAATTGATTACCAGTGCCTTGAAGTTACGAAACGTGATTCTGGGAACCACGTAATCGATTACAATGATATTGTAATCGATTACAGAGGTTCTGTTTCTCAGGTAATCGATTACGAGGATCTGTAATCGATTACCAAGACCAAAGATGAGATTTTTGAGCTGGAAATGATTCAGATTATGGTTCTTTGTACTCTGTAACTCAAACATAACCTAAAAACTTTGGATTCAAGGATTTTACTTTGCTTAAATGCAATAAGAATATGTATTCATACCAATAGAGAAGAAACGATTTTGAAAATGGAATTCTTGGATCCATGACATGGAAATTGTGGTATGTAGGAACATATATTCCTAGTGAGAATTATTGATGCAAGTGTTATTCCCTATGTGGGTTATGCAGTTATTGATTCAGTATTCAATAAGATAAGAAAAGATAATGTACCATTGAGGCAAGACTTATGTTGAATGCATCATTGATGATCATACATGTTCATGCATAGAGTCGTATGCATTGTGAATGTCCTTGTGGACTGTTGTAAGGCCAAGTTGCCTAGGAGATTGAACACACCTTAGTGCGGGTGCGAATAGACAAGTGTGGGTCGTGTTATGACCTCGGGGGCGTCGGGGTGCGGGTCCTCCACATGGGCAGTTTAGAGCTCCTCTGTACCGTGGGGCAAACCGATGCAAACACACCGACGATCCGGACTTGACACTGTCCTATATCGTGATCTAGTGTAGAATGTCTGTACAATGCCATGATTTGCGCATGAGAAAATTTATTGATAGCACTGGCCTCGGCAGCCGAGTTACAGACATGTCTCCTGATCTTTCTCTCCGCTTGATTGAGTTTAGCTCCATGGAGTAGGAATTAGGAAAACATGCGTTATACATCATTCATTCCTGGTCTTATAAACTGTTGAACATGAATGCCTGTAAATGATTATCTGATTTCTGGAAATACTACTGTGATTATTGACTCTGATCATTGCTTAGAATTGAATTACTTTTATTATAAATTCCTTTGTTGTTATTGATGAATATATAATCTGTATTGCTTGGTGGGCGCTTTGCGCCGTGGTCTTTTTCTTACTGCCAATAATGGTAATGAAGGATGGGTGTCTCACCTCTTTCCTATATCCTTGTATGTCTGTTTTATATTTATATTGATGAAAGATCGTGAGGAAGATAAGGAGGGACCACACTTTGGTTGATTGGATTGGGCGTTTGGACAAGGTTTCTTCGGCTACGTGCGAGTGCAGTTGCGTGGAGGCATTGATGCCTGACTTGTTGACTGGGACTCCGAGCGTTGTATGTGTATATGGGGCTGCGGCTTTGTCTGCTAGTAGTACCTATCCCTGGGTCACTACTTTTTCCCCTTTTTGTGTTTTATTTCCGCTGTATTTTATTGGACTCTGTAATTGTTATATTCTATATCATCAGTTATTTGTGTAAATTGACTATATATATATATATATGTATAAGAGATATGATTTTATTTCAGTGGTTGTATCACAGCTTGAATACATTTATATTTCATTCGAGGCTCATATTACCTACCTATGCAAATTGTCAAAAAAAAAATATAGACTCTTGAGGATTTAAGTTACTGTTATCATGGCTGTGACACACTTGGATTTAGTAACCGTGGTGTAATGACGATTATGCTTCGGTTGCTACATCAAGGGGTGTTACAATAATTACATATTTTATTCATTAAGAAACCCTTATGTTTAGTCATTTACACTATCCATATTCTTAATTGATTGAGTTTGGTATGATTTTGTGAGTTTAAGCTCAAATTGGTCCTAATTGAATATTTTTAGCATTATTGAGACTTGACACTGTTTCTGTATTTTAGCCATAACTTGAGTTCCTAATATCTGATAATCATGAATTTTATCTTGTAGGAAAGCTATGAGGAAGCTCTACAACTTTGATGAAGAGCTCGAAGTCCGAAACAGATGTCTAAGGGACCTAAGTTTACATGGAAGTCAGAATACGGGTTCTGTCACTAGAATCCGAATGGTGTGCACTCATAAAATCATATCTCAAGCTATAATAATGGAGATGGGCTGAAATTTGGATAGTTGATAGTTAAGATCCAAATAAACAACTTTCATGAAGAACACATTTTGAAAAAATGAAGTCTATGGGTCAGTTTGAGCTTGCAAGTCGGAACAAAGGTGCTAAAGTTGGGTTTGAGCAACCTACGGTATTTGGGACATATCTTGGGCTGAACGAAGCCAAATTGGACGAACCAGATATGCATTTTATAGCCAAGACAAGGATCTACAACTTTCATGAAGAGTACTTTCCATGAATCTAAAGTATAGTTAGTCGTTTTTGGCTTCTAAGTCAGACACGAAATTTTCGTCCTGAACCACCCACTCATCCATCCACTAATCCACTCATCCACTCACCCACTCATCCACTAATCCACCCACTCATCCATCCACTTACCCATTCATCTCCATAATTTCCCACTCACCAAAAGTCCTTTAGCATTTTCCACTCAACCAACCCACTCAACCATTCCACGCACTCATCCACTAAACCAACCCACTCAACCACTCCACTCAAACACTCCACTCACTCACCCACTCATCCACCCACTCCCTTTGTCATTTTGTTACCCTAGACTTCTATAAAAGGTACCATTGGTTATCATGAATAAGTTGTATTCTCCTTCATTTTCTCTCATAGTTTCTTCTTGTTTCTTCATAGTTTCTCATAGTTTTTGTATATTTTGATGCTTCCCTTCATGGTAATGGAGGGCTAAGCTACTTTCGATCAATTTAGAACTCTTAAAGAGATTGTGATTTGGATTCTTGAGACCTTGGTTATGTATTGTATTTGATTTGTAATTGAATTCCTCTTTTCTTCTTCTTTCTTCTTCTTCTTGATCTTGAATGCATGAATGGTAATTCTATTTTTGTTGATCTGATTTGATCTTGGTTTAAGATTGAGATTTGTGATGAAACTTAGAACTAATTGATCTAAACTAATCACATAAATGAAGATTGAGATTTGTGATGAAACTTAGAACTAATTGATCTAAATTAATCACAGAATTGAAAAGGTTAGGTTACTGATTTGTGCCTAAGTTAATTGAATTCGGTACTTGAAATTAACATAGATCTTCATGAATGGTGCGATTGCGGATTTGTGTTTATCACTTGTTAATTGAATTCTAGACGATCGTCTAGTATGAATTCTGGATTTGATGCAGAGATCTCGGTTAGATCCAAATTAATAATTCAATTGCGCTTCAAGTGTTCTATAAAGGGTCTATGATTGAATCCACCCAATCTTGGATAGGTTTCTAAATTGACTGCTTTTTAATTGTTATTTCTTCCTTTAATTTTAAGTGCGATCTTAAACTGTCAAACCCCCCTTTGCTAACTTTCACTTGATTTGATTAAATTGCATCTACAATCCTCTTGGAGATGATCTGGTGTTGTCACTGTGCTACAAGCTTAGGTAATAACTTCGGTTATAATTTTGACTGAGTTCGGCGCTCGCCACTCCACTTTCTAGTTAACCTAGTTAAAGGTAAAGCTAGTTGGGAAAATCCCTTTATGCACCTTCTATAATATCTGGCCAAACCCAAGAATCTTCTAATTTCTACAACTGTTGTAGGTCTTTTCCATTGCAGCACCGCTTCAACCTTACTAGGGTCAACAAATATTCCTTCCTTAGATGTCACATGCCCTAAGAATTGCACCTTTTCTAACCAAAACTCATATTTCAACAATTTAGCAAACAATTTCATTTTCTTTAGGATTTCTAGAATGATCCTAAGATGTTCTTCATGCTCCTCAGTTGTCTTTGAATAAATGAGAATATCATCTATAAAGACAACCACAAACTTATCCAGATAAGGTCTAAAAATCCTATTCATATAGTCCATAAACACTGTTAGTACATTGGTTAAACCAAAGGACATTACAAGATATTCATAATGTCCATAACGAGTCCTAAATGCAGTTTTAGGGATATCTGATTCCCTAACTTTGATTTGATGGTATCCTAATCTCAAATCAATCTTTGAAAACATTGTTGCCCCTCTTAACTGATCCATCAAATCATCTATCCTAGGCAATAGGTACTTGTTCTTAATTGTGGCCTTATTCAATTGTCTGTAATCTACTGATAGAGACCAAGAAAGCTCAAGTGGTAGCCTAACGGGCCCAATGCCCAAAGATGCACTGCGAGGACTTGGAGGCCCAATGACAAGGTCAAGAGCTAAGAAGGCTAAGGAGGATTTGGACAAAAAAGTCAGCTACTTTCTCTCACTCAAGCCCATTCCAAGAGAAGGAGCACTCAAGATGGTCCAAATGATCCAAGTTGATGAAGAACCCAATGTGAGGGCATGATTTCTTCTTAGTCAATTTTATTTAATTATGTATTTGAACTTTTTAATTTTCTTAATTTTGGTTCTTATTTTCTCTTTTTGGGATAATTTTGTAATAAGGGCCTATTGTTTGGGCTTAATTTACGCATAGCAGAGCTAGGGATAGGTGCTACCTTCTAATTGGGCCTGGGCCACATTTGCGTTAGGGTTAGGATTAAAAATGCGCTAGCTTGCTGCCTCCTTTAGCTAGACCTAGCCGTATACCTAATGCCTATAAATAGGCTTGTGTTTACTGCATTTGACACTTTTGAATTCGAGAATATTATTGTACTCCTTTGTGAGTTTTGAGAGTTTAGTTCTGTTGGGGTTCTTGGAAGACCCATCTTGGTTCTTATCAAAGGTTTCCTTACCTTTGTGGCGAATCTTTGCTTGACTTATCACTCTCTAAGAGTATAGCGTCTTCTTCCTTCTATTCCTTGTCATTTTCCATCTTTTCAATTTTTACTATTTATGGCACTGTTCATGACACTATTCATAACACTATTCATCCTTGATCATTTAATTCTTTAAAACATGAAATCAACTCAAGGACGATCCGTAAAAACAATATGCATCCAACTTGGATCATATCATGTGGTATCTAGATCCCAAATCCTAGAGTTGATAGAGTTCTTGTATTTTTTGTACTTGTCTTATTGCTTTCCAAACATCAAGCACCATTGCTTGAATGTCATAATTGTACAGAACCTTGATCATCATTGATCTCTGCCATTCCTAAGAATTGGCAACATTCTTTACTTTCCGTTCTTTACTTTTTACCATTTAAATTCTAGTCCTTTTATTTTCTGTCTTTAGTTTCTGTTCTTTAATTTCTGCGCACTATTTACAGCTTTGATTTTATCAACTCTATATCCATTGTTGTTACATGTTTTATAGCACCATAATTTGAAAGGAAGCTCCTAAATACACAATTAGGCATAATAACATTTGGAACTAAAATTGCAAGAATCAATTTTTTTTAAGTGCAAAAAGAGAACAAGGGCGTGAAAAATAATATAAAAAAAAGAAAAAAAAAGTCTATTCCAAAAAAAAAGAGACTGCCCTTGCACTTAAGCAAAATTAAATTTGAATGCCTTGTGAATTTCATTAAGTGGTGTTATTCTACATACCTTGCGCATTTCTTTTTTCTTCTTATTTCTTTTGAGTTTTACCTTTTTTCTTAATTAGCTTTTCTTGCTTGTCTTTTAAATTCCTTTGAGTTTTGTCTAGAGTTTCATCTTTTCTTTAACTTCTGAGTGCTTACTCTTGTGAGGACCGCTACTTATGTAAGAACTTTTGATAATTGAAATGCGAGAGGGTTCATTTAAGAACTTGCAAAGAGAACTTAAGTGGTAAAAAGCAAGAGCGTTTTCATTAAACAAAAGCCTAATTGTGTGAAACACAATTGAAATCAATCTAAGAGTGTATACACGTGAGAAGAGTGGTAAAGGCCTTTCAATCTTGAATTATTTTTATTACTTGTACAAAGATAAGTGAAGGAAGTACACCCTTATCCCCTAGGACTGTAAACCTTATGCAAGCCTTAGCTAAAGAACTAGAAAAGTTTAGGGTGGAGATAAACACAAGGCTCGATAACGAAAGGAGGAGAGACTCTAAACATGAAGTCTCGCATGAAGATGAAGATACTTATGATTTGGGTAGGGAAAGGAGGACTAGGAAGAACCATGATAGGAGAAGGAGGCATGAGAGGAGTGAAATGAGTTATGAAGGGAGGAATAGGAGGCATAAGAGTGATGAAAGAGGAGGAGACCTAGGAGGAGTAAAGACCCAAGTACCTTCTTTCCATGGAAAGAATGACCCTGAAGCCTACTTAGAATGGGAAACCAAGGTAGAACAAATCTTTACCTATCACCATTACAATGAAGAAAGGAAGGTGAAGGTAGCTGCCCTAGAATTTTTCGACTATGCCCTAATTTGGTGGAACCAAGTACAAAAAGAGAGGGAAAGGAATAGGGAATACCCCGTAGATACTTGGGAAGAGATGAAAAGTTTGATGAGGAAGAGATTTGTCCCTTCATGGTACCATAGGAAATTACACAATAAACTCCAAAGACTTACCCAAGGAAGTAAGAGTGTGGATGAGTACTACAAGGAGATGGAGGTGGCCATGATAAGGGCCAATGTCATTGAAGATAGGGAGGCTACCATGTCACGTTTCCTTCATGGTTTAAACTGTGAGATAGGAGACATTATGGAGTTGCACAACTATGAAGAGCTTGATGAGTTAGTCCACCAAGCTATAAAGGTGGAACAACAACTCAAAAGAAAGGGTGCATGGAAGAAGCCTTCTTCTAACCTCAAACCTCCCACTTGGAAGGATAAGGAACCAACGGAAGACTCCTCTACACAACCCAAGGGAGGTATGACTTCTTAAAACTCTATTGTTTTTCCTTCCACTAATACTTTTTCCTCTTCTTCTTTTAAAAATAGGAACATCAAGTGCTTCAAATGCTTGGGGAGTAGACATATAGCCTCTCAATGCCCAAACAAAAGGGCAATGGTGATAAGAGAGGGACACCTCTCTAGTGATTCATGCCCAAATTCTCTTCCCTCAAGTGAAGGAGAAGAAGAATGTGAGACCTATGCTCATGATGGCAACTTGCTAATAATAAGGAGACTCTTGGGTAGCCAAGTTGTGGCAAGGGACCAAGACTAAAGGAAAAACATCTTCCACACAAGATGTGTCATCCAAGGCAAAGTGTGCTCATTAATCATTGATGGGGGAAGTTGCACCAATGTGGCAAGCACTCGTTTGGTATGAAAACTTGACCTTAAAACTACTCCTCACCCTCGACCATACAAGCTTCAATGGCTAAGTGAGAATGGTGAGTTGATAATGAATCAATAAGTATTGGTAAGTTTGTCAATTGGTACATATAATGATGATGTTTTGTGTGATGTTGTTCCCATGGAGGCCGGCCATATTTTGCTTGGAAGGCCTTGGCAATTTGATAAGCGTGCTATTCATGATGGTTTCACTAACAAGTACTCCTTTGTTCATAATACCTTAAAGGTAACCCTTGTACCCCTTACTCCCAAACAGGTTTGTGAAGACCAAGTGGCCTTGAAGCTAAGAAGGGAGCAAGAGAAGAAAGACGTAAAAGTAAAATCAAAGGGGGAAGCAAAGAATAGGGACCAAAAACTTGTAAATGAAAAAAAAATGAATGTTTAATTGCTAGGGAGAGTGAGATTAAGAGGGCTTGCTTTGCAAAGCAAGAGATGTACATTTGCGTATACAAGGACTTGTCTCTACCTAGTGAAGTTGATTCTATTTTGCAGGACTTTGAAAATGTCTTTCCAAAGAGTGTCCCTCCCGAACTACCACCCTTGAGGGAGATTGAACATCAAATGCACTTCATCGCGGGAGCCCCTTTGCCTTTGCCTCACTCAAAAAAAGGAAGAGACTCCATTTTTGTGGTAGTGGACAGATTCTTCAAGATGGCCCACTTCATTCCTTGCCATAAGGTGGATGACACCATTCATGTGACGGACTTGTTCTTCAAAGAAGTGGTGAGACTTCATGGAATGCCCAAAAGCATAGTCTCAGATAGGGACTCAAAGTTCCTAAGCCATTTTTGGAGGACCCTTTGGAACAAGCTTGGGACTAGCCTACTCTTCTCTACCACTTACCACCCACAAATTGATGGACAAACTGAGGTGGTGAATAAGATCCTATCAACCTTCCTACGATTAATCATTAAGAGGAACATCAAAACCAGGGAAGAATGCTTACCTCTTTTTGAATTTGCTTATAATAGGATTGTGCATGCTACTACTAGCTTTTCTCCTTTTGAGATTGTATATGGTTTTAATCACCTCACCCCCCCTTGATTTACTGCCTCTACCTAATTTCTCTTCTTTAATTCATAGGGATGGATAGGCAAAAGCTGAATATGTAAGAAAGCTCTATGAATAAGTTAAGACTCAAATTGAAAGGAAGATGGAGCAATATGCTAGGAAATCAAACAAGGGAAGGAGGCAAGTTGTTTTTGAACCAGGAGATTGGGTGTGGGTGCACATGCGAAAAGAAAGGTTTCCTTTGCAAAGGAAATCTAAGCTCTTACCTAGAGAAGATGGACCCTTCCAAATCTTAGAAAGAATCAATGACAATGCCTACAAAGTTGACCTACCAGGTGAGTATGGGGTTAGTGCAACATTTAATATGGCTGACTTAAGTCCTTTTGATATAGGTGATGAAGGATCAAATTCGAGGACGAATTCTTTCGAAGGGAAAGGGCATGATAGAGACCAAGAAAGCTCAAGTGGCAGCCTAACAAGCCCAATGCCCAAAGATGCACTGCGAGGACTTGGAGGCCCAATGACAAGGTCAAGAGCTAAGAAGGCTAAGGAGGATTTGGACAAAGAAGTCAACCACTTTCTCTTACTCAAGCCCATTCCAAGAGAAGGAGCACCCAAGATGGTCCAAATGATCCAAGTTGATGAAGGGCCCAATGTGGGGGCATGATTTCTTCTTAGTCAATTTTATTTAATTATGTATTTCAACCTTTTAATTTTCTTAATTTTGGTTCTTATTTTCTTTTTTTGGGATAATTTTGTAATAAGGGCCTATTGTTTGAGCTTAATTTGCGCATAGCAAAGCTAGGGATAGGTGCTGCCTTCTAATTGGGCCTGGGCCACATTTGCGCTAGGGTTAGGATTAAAAATGCGCTAGCTTGCTGCCTCATTCAGGTAGACCTAGCCACATACCTAATGCCTATAAATAGGCTTGTGTTTACTACATTTGACACTTTTGAATTTGAGAATATTATTGCACTCTTTTGTCATTTTTAAGAGCTTAGTTCTCTTGGGGTTCTTGGAAGACCCATCTTGGTTCTTATCAAAGGTTTCCTTACCTTTGTGGCGAATCTTCGCTTGACTTATCACTCTCCAAGAGTGTGGCATCTTCTTCCTTCTATTCCTTGTCTTTTTTCATCTTTTCCATTTTTACTATTCACGGCACTGTTCATGTTACTATTCATCCTTCATCGTTTAATTCTTTAAAATACGAAATCAACTCAAGGATGATCCGTAAAAACAATATGCATCCAACTTGAATCATATCATCTACATATAACCGCATACTCCCATCCTTTTTCTTTACTAGTAGCATTGGTCCTCCCCATGGTGAGACACTAAGTCGAATAGACTGTTTATCTAACAACTCTTGTATTTGCTTTTTAAGTTTTGCTAACTCTAAGGGAGACATCCTATATGGTGCTATAGATATAGGCCCAGTTCTTGGCACTAAATCTATATTAAACTCTATCTCTCTTACAGGTGGCAACTCAGAAACTTCCTTAGGAAAAACTTCTGGATATTCCTTCACCATATGTATCTCTTTTAAACTTTGCTCACCCTCAACATTCATGGAAAACATGAGAACATATCCCTGAGCCCCTTCTACTAAGCAATGGTTGACTTGTCTAGCATTTAAAAACACTGACTCGGAAGAAATAGGTATAGGTGATTTATCTGACATGAACATCAAAGTCTTATCAGAACAATTTAGAACAACATGGTTGGAAGACAACCAATCCATTCCCAAAATGATATCAATACAAATAAGGGGTAGACAAATAAGATCCATAAAGAATATCTTATTTTCTATTTTAACACAAAAGTTCAAACATATAGAAGAAGTGATTACAGGTTTTCCTATTGGAGTGGATACTGACAAAATACTAGAGATTAAGTAAGGAGTTTGAAGGAGTTTTGTTGGTTTGTGTTGTGTGATGAGTGATCAGATGGGGAGATAAAATGCCATTGTAATTGGGTGGAGATTTGAAAAATTTCAAGTAAACATTCACTTTAGTCCCTGAAATTTCATATATTAGTCACATTTGTCCCTGAAATTGCATAAACTAGTTACATTAGTCCCTGAATTTTAAAATCTGAAAAATTAGCCACAAGTTTATGGGTTTTTTCAAATCAGCCACAAGTTTTTGGATTTGTTCAAATCAAAGACAGCTTAACGTGCATATGACTCTGTGTTTAGATCCAAAGCTAGTACCTTTTTTTTAATTGGGAAAGAACTGTAGAGCACTTGGTGAAAGTCATAGTATGGAACCCAGATTTTGTAAAGGTCAACTGAGATGGTCGTAGGGGCCTATGATTTTGATGAGCAAACATGACATTGATATTATGTTATTGGCCTGAAAGCATTTAAATCCATTCAAATTTTTAAGTGGGCA
Organism: Ormosia emarginata; assembly: GCA_029884605.1. Lineage (NCBI taxonomy): Eukaryota > Viridiplantae > Streptophyta > Magnoliopsida > Fabales > Fabaceae > Ormosia > Ormosia emarginata. The sequence goes on from JAQQTP010000040.1 coordinate 7,565,761, forward strand.
CTTGTGGTTGAGCTCAAGTCTTAGTCTGAAAGCAAGAATAGGGGACGAAAGAGTAGGGAAAGAGAGAACAAAAGGAATGTGAGAGAACAAAGGAAGTGTTTTTTTTTCAAGGACTTTGAGACAATTTCTTTTTTTTTGGACCAAAATTGTAAATACAAACTTTTACACTATAACTTCATGTGAAACTATGTCGTTTTGGGAGGTAGGAGACCACGTCAGCCTCCAACTTGGCACTTAACGTGCCACACGTGCGTGCTTGTCAAGTTTAACTGATGGGAAAAGACGCAGGGACTAACGTGATTGACGTTTTGAGGTTTCAAGGATTAAGTTGTCAGTTTTTAAAATTCAAGGACTAATATGACCGGTGCATGAAATTTCAGGGACTAAAGTGAGGGTTTACTCGTTACAAAGAACATAAGTACTCCATGGTTAAGCGTGCTTGACTTGGAGTACTTGTGGGATAGGTGACCTCCTGGGAAGTTTCCTAAGATACGTGTGAGTGAGGACAAAGCAAGCTAAAAATACCCGTGTTGATTTGTGGAGACACTCATCAATCCTGTAGGCAGTCCCGGGACGTTACAGAACTAGGTAAGTGACTTAGGGTTAATCGACCTAGACATAGACTTTTAACTAAGTTAGTTTCTCAGGCTAACCTAATCTAATTGTTTATGTTGCTTAAAAGGATTGCTTGTTATTAATTGAAGTAGAGGGTGAAAAATGATTTCCTATTTTCTCAACCATATATTTATCTTATCTTTATGCTTTGTAGTTTAATTAATCAACCCCTTTTTCTAATTTATATTGCTTGAATGGAATTAGTTAAGCTATAGGTTAATATTTAGCTGTAGAAAGTAACCATAGTCTCGTGGGAACGATCTCTACTCATCATTTTTATTACTTGAGTGACCCCTGCACTTGCAGTTAGCAAAAGAGTTACCAACAAGGTTGGCAGCCCAACAACTTCTACACAATATGTGGATGATCCTTGAAGTGTTGGAAGAGCTCAAGTATTGTAAAAGGTTTGTCAAGAACTTTGTGAAGCTTGATAATAGTGGAAATTCCTTGGTGGATGATCCTAGGGACTAGATGTAGATCACAAGCATGATTGAACTAGTATAAATCTCTATTTGTAATCTTCTCAACCCTTATCTCTTTACATTCAAGCTTATTTATTGCTTTTGTGTACTTGCTACTTGTTCTTCCTTTCATTCATTCTATCTAAGCTTGTGTGAGAACTTATTGTCGTGAACAGTATTGTGAACAGTACTATAAATAGTATCGTGAACAGTATTGTGAATAGTAAAAAATGGAATGGAAAAAGACAAGGAAACCTTTGATAAGAACCAAGATGGGTCTTCCAAGAACCCCAACAAAACTAAGCTCTCAAAACTCACAAAAGAGTGCAATAATATTCTCGAATTCAAAAGTGTCAAATGCAGTAAACACAAGCCTATTTATAGGCATTAGGTATGCAGCTAGGTCTAGCTAAAGGAGGTAACAAACTAGCGCATTTTTAATCTTAATCCTAGCGCAAATGTGGCCCAGGCCCAATTAAAAGGCAGCACCTATCCCTAACTCTGCTATGCGCAAATTAAGCCCAAATAGTAGGCCCTTATTACAAAATTATCCCAAAAAAAAAAATAAGAACCAAAATTAAGAAAATTAAAAGGTTCAAATACATAATTAAATAAAATTAACTAAGAAGAAATCACGCCTCTACGTTGGGCCCTTCATTAACTTGGATCATTTGGACCATCTTGAGTGCTCCTTCTCTTGGAATGGACTTGAGTGAGAGAAAGTGGTTGACTTCTTTGTCCAAATCCTCCTTAGCCTTCTTAGCTCTTGACCTTATCATTGGGCCTCCAAGTCCTCGCAGTGCATCTTTAGGCATTGGGCCCTTTAGGCTGCCACTTGAGCTTTCTTGGTCTCTATCAGTTTCCTCATTAGATGTGGCCAGGGTTACCAGTAGTGTGAGGAGATAACATTCTCTACCTACCAAGTGATATAAGGAACATGGTTCCTAAGAATATGCTTTGAAAGATGATGATGAATGAGCACTAGTAAAAGATTTACACATGATTGAAAACTATCATATCATTGTGAGATTGTTAGTTATATAGATCATATGGAATTATTATTAAATGTTTGCATTATGAAAAAAATGTGAATATTCTAATGATAGTGAGTTATGACTCACATTTGATATATTGTTGTTATAACCTACGATCTATTGATAATGTGGTGGATTTGGATATAATGGTTGATAGTGAATTTACTGTTTAATGGTAATAATAAAATTTTTGCCTCGTGAAGAGAAAGGGAACCGTTTTGGCTTTAGCTGTAACACCCTCCTTAGGGTATCACATTTCTGACTACCAACTTATAATCTTCTTATCAATTCATAAAAGGTTTGAGTTATAAAAGGTAGGTTTTGAAATTTCTTTTCGCGAAAACATAAACTTACTGATATTTATAAGTAATACTGAAAAATAAATTTAAACTGATTAAAACTCATATAACAAACACCACTTAATATTTAACAATTATTTAAGAAATATAAAAATTACAGACTCAATTTTAAACAGTAGCAAACCCTATGACGGGACCTACTCAATAGCATGGTAAAATACTACGGTAAAAACTCAACATACTTATGCCGTCTTGTATTTATCTTGAAGCATCATATATCTGTTCCCCCTCAAAACTGCACACTAACGAATCCGGGATGGTCACCCCTCCATGTTGTCACCGAACTCAGAATATCTATCTCTCGTCACGTCTAAGAAACTCATTCCATCTACTATATAATTTTTAATAATACAAACATAACAAAACAATATAACAAAAAGGTGAGATCATCTATGCCAATACCAACATGGTAGCATAGAGATAACACAAACATCACATTATACAGGTATATCATACCATAATTACAATTATGACATCATCATAACGTATAACAATAATTACAATAATGCCATCAACATTATTTATCATCATCATCATTCAACATTCCTCAATTATTATATCACACAGATATAAATATTCAATATTTATGATAATGCCCTCAATTATTATCCAAGTATTCAACAGTTCAATTATCATAACCAATACTCAATAATGATGCATATGTTATGCATGTGCACATAGACTTAATGTCCTACTCTATGGAGGTTTTCACAATTTCGAGAAGAATGCTGTTAATTGTCCAGCTTTAGCCCAACAGACAAATTGCCCAGCCTTATCCCAACAGACAAATTGCCCAGCCTTAGCCCAACAGACAATCTCCAGTTTTTGAAAAGAATCGTGTTATTGTCGGGTATCGTTAATGCGTTGCAATGGACTGCATCGCCAAGTGGCACATAGTCATCTTGCTAATTAACATCCACTGGTCGACCGCCGCACCTTGATGCCCCCGAGATCCATCATAGACCTCACTTTTCAGTTCTCATTCCCTCTTCAACCACAAGGGTCACAATAGCATCAACTATTAATTTTCGTTCAATGCACGAATATCTCAATGCAATTTTATTTAAATTCATCATATGCCTCAATGCATATTTTCTCATTTCATCATATGCTTCACTGCATATTTTTCAATTTCATCATATGCCACAATGTATAACTTTCCAATGCATATTCAATGCACCAATGCCAATCACAGGCAAAATTCATCATTTTCTCATACAGTGTCCATACACTGGTTCAACAGTAACCATACTGTATATTTAATAGCAAAATCATGTTATCGCGTTTTCATAGTCACAAAATATTTTTGTCATGTTTTCACAATTTCACAATATTTCTGTTACGTTTTCAAATTGCATAGTGATTTTCCATTGTTTCTCAATCACATAAAAATATTTCATCATTTTTCAATCGCGTAGTGATTTTTTAACGTTTTCTTAATTACGTAAAAATATTCCACCATTTTTAAATCGTGTAGCAATTTTTCAACAATATCTCAAATGCGTAAAAATATTTAAACGCTTTCCAAATTGCGTAGAAATATTTCAACATTTTTTCAAATCGCGTGAAAATATTTAAATATTTTTCAAATCGCGTAGCTTAAAAATTACGTTTTTAAGTTACGTAAATCATTTTTTAACATTTTACCACCACGTAAAATATTCCTCAATATTCCAAACATTATTTTGGACTTTCAAACAAATCAATATCATTTCTAACATCATTTTTCACATTTCTCCTTTAAGAAATCCTTTCCCCAAAATAATGACTTCTCACATAATTTTCCACATTTTCTTACTCAAGAAAATCCTTTTCGCAATATATTTCACAATTTCATCGTTTCATTGAATTAAATCAATGTTTCTAACTTAAAATTTGCTAACGCACTCCAAAACCCAAGGATGAGTTATACGTTAGTAAATTTTCAAGTTACCGATATATTCTCTATTTTTCTCAAATCAATTCTAAAAATCAATCCTCTTTAAAATAAATTGAGGTTCAAACACTTTCAACCTCTCTTTTCCATTCATATATGAAAATTCTATATTTTTCAAGTGATAAAACACTCTGATTCCATTTCCAAAATCCTTGTACTAAATCAAATTATATTTCCACTTTGAAAATCACGTTGTTTCATAAAAATCAGGGCATTACAAACCTTCAAAACCGTGGTACATGACCATTGAAACCATCAAATATTTTTCCTTCTAAATCAATTAAGTACTATTCTTGTTTTTACACAGATAAAACCATTAAAATTCCTTCAAAAATCGTGAGACTCTTGGTCTCTAAAACCAAATTCATTTGTTCATTTTCATGTCCACTTTCTTTGCAAATCCTTAAAATCATCAACGTATTACTCATAATTAGTAGAATACTTAGAATCTCTTGCTCCCAAAATTAATTTGTGAACACCTATTTTGAGGGGTCTTGGCCAAAATTCCTCTTGGTCCTTGGAACCAAAAAATGTTTTCTTTTTCATCATTAAATCATGTCATACATATACATAATCATCATATATATCGCAAGCATGCCATAAACGAAAGCAATAAATCATGCAAATCATATCACGCATGTAAGCACAAATAAACCATACAAAACACATAAACCACGTAAACACATAGACACCCACAAATAATTACATGACCATGGATATGAATCCTTACATGGATTCACCATCCATCAAATACAAAATCATCTCTCACCACCATACTTGGTTGGTGAGATGAATCTCCCTCTTACCTCTTGAAGAACCTCAAAAGCTCCTTGTTTTGCTTCTTTTTCCAAGTCCTTCACCACCAAAGGTTTCTTAAACACACAACAAAACATATATTTATTAGCATATCAAGCTTGAACAAGAGGAACCATGGATCAAACATGGCTTAGAACATGAAAAAGAGAGAAGAAATGAAGTTTCCTTACACTTCACCTCAAATACCCTATAACTTTGCTCTTGAAGAAAGTCCTTGAAGATGAATGATTTACAGAAAGTCTCCAACATGAAAGTTGCTTAGAATAAGGTAAGGATTCAAGAAATTAGGTTGGTTAAAATTTTTGAGTGATGGAGGGTAGATTTGAGGGTCATGGCCGAAACAAGCTTGGAGAGGAAGTGGAGAGAAAATTTTGAAGAACTTTGCTTTAGGAAATGATCAATAATGATCAAGAATGACAATAATGTGGTCTTCAAATTTTCCTACACACTTAAGCCACCAAAAACCATCCCCCTCTCATTATTCATTCAATAAGTGATCAATAAGTAATCATCTTTTCAAGCCACCATTTAGAGCATTCTAAGCCATTGATTAATTCAATGGTTAGGATTAAGGTAGACTTTAAGTTAGAAGACTTAATCTAGGCCATTTGATCTTTCCTCCTTGAAATCCTAGCTATTAGATGCATCTCCAAAAATGAAGAGTCAAGATTACTCCTTCATACATTAAATCCAAGGATCATAATTAGTCATAGTCATTTTAGAGGACCATATCTCCACCATTGATTAAATTCACATCCAATGGTCATAAATGATCCATCTCCACCGTTGATTAAATCTAAATCCAACGGTCACAAATGGTCCTAGCCACTTTGCAAGAACAAATCTCCACCCTTGATTAATTCTTCATCCAATGGTTATAAATGGTCATAGCCATTTTATTAGACTAATTCTCCATCGTTGATTAAATCAATGGTGGATATCCAAACCACCAATGTTGACTTAAGTAGTATAATATTTATTTTTCTATTTGATATTACCCTTCAAATAATATTTTTACAGTATTTTTATTACCCGATAATTAAATACAGTACAAAACACAATAAAGAAAATTTTAAAAACTATTTTCGGATTCAGGTTTAGTAAGATCCCCCGTCTCCATCCAAATAGTACAAATTTTTCTATCCGCAGAAAAATTTTCACTTTTTGGGACTCACCCCAGGCCCACATTGTAACACCCTAAACTTTTGGGTAAATTACCGTTGTGTCTCGAATGTACTGTTTGATGTTTTTCAGCTTTAGGATAAATGATTGTTGTGTCCTTTTTGTACTGTTTGTTATTTTTCTGTATGAATTACTATTTTATATTACTGTCTGTTATTTTATTTGGACTTTTTGTGTGATTTGCTCCGGGACAGGAAAATAATATTTTCCAGGCCGGAGAAATCTTATTTTAATTATTCAGAGCTGGAAGATCTTACTAAACCCAATTCTGAATGATACGGTTAGTAATCTTTTAATTTTTAGGATTTAACTGTAAAATAAAATAATTTTATATTATTATAATATTATTTTATTAGTCAGTACAAATAAGTGGTAATGGACCCGAAAATGTTTTGCGGGACCCACATTTAGTAAAAACTTAATAGGATTAGTAGCTTAATTAAGCATCATTAGTGGTGGAACATTCAAGAACATGTGACAAGGCTTAATTAGTGACAAGGCTTAATGACAAGGATTAGTGACTAGGCTTAGATTAACCAATGAGAGCTAAGCTTGGTGATCAAGTTTTAATCCTCACCATTGATCATTCCTAAGGCTTGGATGGAGCCAACCAAGTGGACACCTCCTTGCCAATGAAGTCCGTGGCCATGCACCACTTTAGAGGGTAATTATCACTTGATTTTCTAACACTTTCTCTCTTCTCTCTCTTCCAAAAATACCAAACTCCATTGTTGTCTTCTTGAAGGTCCATTCGGCCAAACACCATTCCTTACCATCCATCCACCTAAAATTTTATCCAACTAACTTTTCTAAACCTAAACACAATTCTAAGAACATCTCTAGTTGAGAGTTCTTGCAAAATCCTTCATCTTGGGCTTGAAAACCTACTTGGGAGATTTTACCTAGAAGGTGAAATTTCTTGTTTTTCATTTCTAAATTCTTTTTCAAAGTTCTAAGCCATGATTGATCCATGGTTTAAGCTTTCTTTCATGTTATAACTTGTAGAATTTTTTTTAAGTTTGATAGGTGTCTTGGAGGGTGAAAACCGAAACCCTAGAAAGGAGTGAAAGAGTATTTGTCTTCATTTAAGGTAAGAGGAAGACTTTAATCTTATCATCCTTGGGTGGTGGTAAGAAGATGGAAATTGTTTGTGATTGTAGAATCCATAAGGATTCATTTGTGTGTTTGTTATTAGCTTTTCTATTTGTGATTTGTATTAATTTGCATGTCTACAAGCTTTGAAATATTGTATGTGTTAGTAGATGCATGTGTAATATTAGGATGTGAATAACATGTCAAGGATTGCATGAGTGTTCCAAAGAACACACCATCAAGGCTCACGGCCTCAACCAAAAAGGAGAACCAAAATGTTCTCATCAATTTTCTAATATTGTGATTTAATTAACCTAGGAAAATTAACAAGATGCAAAATTGTTTAGAGCAAGAAAAATAAATGTAGAGATCAAATGGCAATTCTAAGTATTTCGGCCAACATGCCAAAGCCAAGGATTTATGGTTTCTAAAATCATTTCCAAACCATTTTCAATCAAAAAGAAGCAATATATGTTAAAAGGAATTTTTTTACAATGAGTTTTGAAGAAATAAATCAATTAGAATTAAATTTAAGAAGTTAAAACTAATGATTTTACTGTTAGAAGAAAATACAATAGCTTTTGTAAATTTCTAACATATAGCTCATATTATATTTTGAAGCATGTTAGTGGCTTTCAAAAGTTAAATTATACGGTTAAAAATTAAGTAAAAGGAATTTTTTCAGAAAAGTTAGGAAACCATTATTATAAGTTTCTAAACAAAATACTGTCAATTTTTTGTAAAAACAGACAAATAAGATAGAAAAGATTGTCAAAAGATAGTATACGGTATGAAAAATATTCTACGTAGTTTAAACGTACTAAATATTATTTCTGTTTATTTAAACAGTAATTTTTAAGGAATTCGACAAGAAAATAATTTAAACACCTTACGCGATTGAGAAAACGTATTAAAAACTCTACGCGATTTTAAAAACAGTAAAATATATTTACGCGAATTAAAAACGTTTGTAAAAACAATGGAATTGTGAAAACGCGATAAAATTTCTACGCGTTTGATGAAAACAATGGATTTTTACTGTCGGGCTAAGTGGTGAACCCGGACAGGTTGTGAAACAGTATTTGTCTGGTGGGACTTACTGTATTTATTTCTGCCATGAGGGCATGAGTTTCTACCATTGAGGGCATTTGCGTAAATATGCATATTTGTACCATTGAGGGTATTCTGGTAATTTTTCTATCATGCATTGAGTTAATGCTAGTTTTTGGTGGATTGATTGACGAGATGAATCATATCGTATTGTCGGTGCGATAAACGTAGTGTAGTTCATTTTCTTTATGGACTTGGAGACGTTAGTGTGCGGTATCCCATATGTGGACAGTTGGTCGCTCCTCTAGGCCGTGGTAACTGGCAACACACTAATGGACTCGACACACACTATATTTAATCGAGATCTTGTAAAGTCTAATAGTACATTGCCTGTAGTGACACGACGTTAGACTGTGTGCTACACCACGCCATGTGACTGTGGGCTATAGACGCAACGTGAGACCGCGGAATAGTTTGGTTGGGCGGCCGTGGTACTAATAGATTTTGCGGGTCATTCTCTCTGATGTACGTATGTGTTTAGCTCCATGGAGTAGGATCGTGTCATATTGCATATGTATCTGTGTTGTACATCATTATATTTTTATCTGTGATATCATATATATTTAATTCTTATATTATATCTGAGATGTACTGTATTTATGTTTATGTTGCTATAGCATTCTATATTGTATGAACTGTTTTATCTGCTGTATTGTCGTTTTCTTATTTACCATGTTTGTGATGATTTAGATTATCTTACCTCTTTCTCGTATGCATTCTCTGTATATTTTAAATTATGTGATAAAGAGTTTGAGGAAGAGGAACAGCCTCTTGAGTGTGAGTATCCAGAGGAGGAGGAAGAGCAGCAAGCCGAAGATCAGTTCTACGAGCAAGAACCATCCGATCATCCATATCCATTGGATTGATTGTGTGGATATGGCGCTACCAGGTTTCTTTGGATTCGTGCAACTGGAGTTCCATGGAGGCTCTGAAGCCTGGCGTCTGCGAGAGGATCGTGATTCGGTGACGTACGTAGGGCGTCTGACTGTGACCATACGTACAGAGTTTGATGGAGTGCCGATCTTTTCTACTTTGTTGTATTTACATGTGGAGTTGCCGCTGTAACACCCTAAATTTTGGAAAAATATTCCGAATGTCCTGTTTGCTGTTTTTCAAACTTTTGTGTAAAAGACCGTTGTGTCCTTATTTACTGTTTCTTGTTTTTCTGTATGAAATACAGAAAAATAATACTGTTTGTTATTTTATTTGGTCGTTTTACATAATTTATTTTTCTGATACAAGAAAATAAAATTTTTATCAAATTTGTTTTAAATTTTTCGTGTAATATACAGACTATATAATCTTCTTGGATATTTTATTTGAACGTTTTGGATGATTAGCTACATTGTGGGAAAAAATGGGAAAATGACCATTACGTCCGAATGTCTTTGTTTTTTCTTTGTTTTTTTTGCTATTTTTAATTGTTTTCTACTTGATACGATTGCTCAATATTACTTGTCTGTGATTTTATTTGGACTTTTTGTGTGATTTGCTCGGGGTAGGAAAATAATATTTTTCAGGCACTGGAAAATCTGTTTTTAATTATTCAGAGGCGGGGGATCTTACTAAACCCAATTCTGAATGAGCCTAAAATTAATCTTTTAATTTTTAGGATTTAACTGTCAAATAAAATAATTTTATATTATTATAATATTATTTTATTAGTCAGTACAAATAAGTGACAGCGGACCCGGAAATATTTTGCGGGACCCACATTTAGTCATCAAGTGCTGTACACGTGGACCAATGAGGAGCTGGTCAAAATTGGTGGCTATGACTCATCGCAACGGGCCAATAGGATGATGACACGTGGCGTGACACCTCAGCATCATGACTCAAGCAACTTCTAGAAGGTTCCAGAAGTGGTGACTCACTGTGACTCACCATGATGACTCGCCAGTTCGAAACTTCTCCGATGACTCAAGATGTCGACTCGCCATGTCGACACGACCAATGATGCGATCGGTGACTCGGTGATGACTCGCCATGTCGACTCATCCGCTCTAGAAAATATCTGTTGACTCGCCATGTTGACTCACCCGTTCTAGAAAATTCCACGATGACTCATCATCGACTCATCGTAGTGAGTCACATATTCTAGAAATTTCTCTTTGATGACTCGCTTTATGACTCATCAAGGGTAATCGGTAGAAAAAAATGATTTATAATAATTGCTACTCTGTTAGTCTAAAATAAAAATCTATGTATATTTTATTACCCATTAGACAATAAACACTGAATTTATAAACAGTAATTGTTGTATAGTTATTGTTTATTGGTTAAAGTATGTTAAAAAAATATATACAATGTGCACCAATAGGAATTGGTCAACAAAAATAGCAACCAATAAGAATCAAGTTAGTAAATATTTAACCAATAGAATTTGGTCAAGATTAATAGCTTGAATTTTTAACAACCAATAGAAAACAAGCTATCAAATAAATTTAGGCTGGTGGAGGAAGAGAGCAATTTGCTCTAATAGCCAAATTCACCAAAGTGAATTCACGTAGAAGGCTTTAGGAAATTCATTTAGAAAGCCAAATTAAACAAATGAAGAATAGTCAATATTGATGGCTTCTCTTTGTTGCTTTCTACGGCAAAGCAAAGCCTTTTGATGAAGCAAATATTACAAATTCAATTCTTACTATCTTTCAATTAATTAACCAAGTAAGACCAAGTCAATTTTAGTGGCTTTTTGCATGTGTTTCTACGGCAACTTGCATGCTTTAGGAAGACAATTCCAACACTCCAATTCACTCTCACTCTCTATGCATTTAAGGCAATGCATGTTTGAAGAAAACAATTTCAATACTTCAATTCATTCTTTCTCTTCAAGCATCTACGGTCATGCATTTCAAAAAGGAATTAAAGCTAATTTCCATTTCCTAAAATTAGTCGATTTTGGTGGCTCTCCTTTTTGGCTTCTACGGCAATTCACCTTGGGTGAATTCTTCAATTTGCTATCATTCAAAGAAACAAAACAACCAATATTTCTCACTTTCTCTCAAGGTCATTCACGGCCAACCAAATATCAAAGCCTTCCTCTTACTCCAAAATTCTCCAAATAGCAAAAGCTCTCATCCCTTTTTCCTTCCTTGTGTTTCATGGCCATAACTTCCAAGAAGAGGGCAAACTTCACCCATTTATCTCACTTGTTCTCTTCTATATCCTTTTCTCCAAAGAACCAAGATCAAGCAACCAAATTTCTCTCCTTTTTCTCTTCCCCATGGATTCGGCCAAACACACTTCAAGACCATCCAACCACTCAAAAATTTATCCAACCAAGTTTTCTAAACCTAAACACAATTCTAAGAACATCTCTAGTTGAGAGTTCTTGCAAAATCCTTCATTTGAAGCTTGGAAACTTACTTGGGAGATTTTACCTAGAAGGTGAAATTTCTTATTTTCTATTTCTAAATTCTTTTTCAAAGTTCTAAGCCATGATTTATCCATGGTTTAAGCTCTCTTTAATGTTAGTAATTTGTAGAAATTTTGTTTAAACTTGTTAGGTGATTTTGGTGGAGAAAACCGAAGACCCTAGAAGGAGTGAAAGCATACTTGTCTTCAAGAGGTAAGAGGGAGATTACCCTCATCAACCATGTGTTGGTGGTGAGGAATGTTTGTGTTTGTGGTGAAGAATCCATAAGGATTCATTCACTTGATTGTTTATAGTTTTTCCTAATTGTGATTAATTATGTGTGTAAGCATGTTTATAGCTTTAATAATTTTTGGTATGTGTTTATGATTGCTTTGATATATTACATGTGTTAATATATTGCATGTGTTTATAGAAGTATAGTAATTATTCTAGAATGTAAATAGCATGTGAAAAATTGCATGAGTGTTCCAAAGAACACAACACCAAGGCTTATGGCCTTAATATAAAAGGAGGACCAAAATGTTCTCATCAATTTTCTAAAAGTGTGATTTAATTAACCTAGGAAAATTGACAAGTTACAAATTGATTTAAAGTAAGAAAAATGAATTTATGGATCCAAGAATGAAATTAGGTATTTCGCCAACATGCCTAAGTTAAATGTTTTGATTTCTAAAACCATTTTCTAAAACAATGATTTAATGAATACAATGAATTTGACATTGATTTAAAAGATGAAAAATAATTTAAAGATCAAATGCAAGGACTTTGTTAAAATTGGCCAACATGCCACATACTTTTAATCCAAATTTATTTTCTAATTATGGACTAACTAATTTAATAAAAATAAATTAGATCAAGAGTTTTATAAGAGATTAAATGTATGGAAATAATTAGGAATGAATTATAAAGCATAGAATGATTTTCGGCCAAAATGCCAAATTTAAATCTTTTTGATTTATAGAATTGTTTTCAACTAAGTTTAAGTAATAAATGCCAAAAGGATTTTATTACAATAAGTTTTGAAGAAATAAATTGATTAGAATTAAGTTTAAGAAGTTTAAGCTAATGATTTTCACTGTTAGAAGAAATACAGTAGCTTTGTAAAATTTCTAACGTATAGCTCACCTTGTGTTTTGAAGCATGTAAGTAATTTTCAAAAGTGTAATTTATTGGTTGTAATAAAAATAAAAAGAATTTTTGACAGTAAACCTAGAAAATCATTATTATAATTTTTCTAAACATAATACTGTCAATTTATATTAAAAACGGACAAATAAGATAGAAAAGATGTCCAAAAGATAGTATATGGTATGAAAAATATTCTACGTAGTTTAAATGTATTAAATATTATTTTTGTTTGTTTTAAACAGTGTTTTTAAGGAATTCGGATAAGAAAATGATTTAAAAATCTTACGCGATTGAGAAAACGTATTAAAAACTCTACGCGATTTTAAAAAAATAGTAAAATAAATTTACGCGATTTAAAAACGTTTATAAAAAGGACGAGATTGTGAAAACGCGATAAAATTTCTACGCGATTGACCGTTGCTGTATTTATTTTGTGTTGTCGGGAAAATGTGAACCCGTACAGGCCTTTGAGGATTTTTCGCTGTCGGGAAAATGTGAACTCGTACAGGCTTTTGAGGATTTTTCGCTATTGGGAAAATGTGAACCCGTACAGGCTTTCTATTTTTCTGCCATTGAGGGCATATTATTATCTTGAGGGTATCTTCGTAATTTCATATTTTTGGAATTATGTGTTGAGTTTATGCCAAATTTTTGGTGGATTGATTGACGAGGTGAATCACATCGTATTGTCGGTGCGATAAGCGTAGTGTGGTTCGATCTTGAATGGACTTGGAGACGTTAGTGTGCATAATTCCATATGTGGACAGTTGGTTGCTCTTCTGGGCCGTGGTAATTGGCAACACACTAGCGGACTCGACACACACTATACTTAATCGAGATCTTGTAAAGTCTAATAGTACATTGCCTGTAGTGCCACAACGTGAGACCGTGAACTACACCACGCCTTGGACAAGGAGTTCCATGTGACGTGGGGCTATAGACGCAACGTGTGACAGCGCAATAGTTTGGTTGGGCAGCCGTGGTACTAATAGATTTTGAGGATCATTCGCTCTCTGATGTCTGTATGTTTTTAGCTCCATGGAGTAGGATGGTGTCATATTGCATATGTTTATATGCTGTACATTATTATCTTTTATCTGTGATCTTATGATTATATGTTGTTATTATCTTTTTATCTCGGATCTTATATGTGGTTATTTCTTATATGTGGTTATTTCTTATATGTGGTTATTTCTTATATGTGGTTATTTCTTAGATGTGGTTATTTCTTATATTTTATCCATGATATTATATGTCGTTATTTAGTATATATTTATTTGTAATGTTATATGTTGTTATTGTTATTCATTTTATTATGATATATGCTTATTCAAATTAATTGTAAATTGATAACATGACTATATTTGTGATATCTGTGTGTATGGAATGACTTTGTCATTCGTATAATTCTTTGCTACCGTACTGGTATTGGTGAAAGGGGATCTCACCTCTTTACTGTATTACTTGTTGTGTTTGTATTGTTAAATTCGTATAGTAGACGAAGGAGGTTTCTTAAACCTACTAGAGGCTATGTTCTGAAGATGGTGACAGCGTCGAGGAGTAATCTTCCAAGTTTCAACAGGATGCAGTCGATGAAGAAATGGAATATGTAGGTTGGGGTTTTCGTTAGTGTTGTTACCGTGCTATTAGTAGTACCCGTCTTTGGGTTTTCTACTGTTTCTCTGAGTCTGTAAATGTTATATTTTAAATTGTTGTTGGATATTTGTAACATATATAATATGTGTATTAATTAATTCAATCTGATTTCTGTTTTACTTATAATTTTTGGTAAGTTTACATTTCCGCAAAAAAGATATTTTAAAATTTATCTTTTTAAACTCAAAGCTTTTATAAAATGATTTCATTTGGTTTTATGTTTTATTTAAAATGTGACGCCCTACGGAGGGTATTACAGCCGCTATCTCTTAGGCGTCATTGAGGCGGTATGTTTGAGGCGCCTAGCGAGATTAGCAGCGTATCGACTGCACGGACCCGTGTCCATAGAGGGTCGAGGCATCCTGGATATCTATCACCTGAAGTTTCATCTGAGAGTGATCCTTCAGAGGGTTAGATATTTATGATGTGTACTTGGGCGCGTCTGCATTTGTATATATTTGACCTTTTACTGTTTTGTTTACTGTTTTAGTTTAAATATAGATAGTTGTAAATTATTTGTATAACTTATAACTAGAACCATATGTATATTATGTGTGATGTTGTTTTGTTTATTTTGTGTTTCCGCGTTATTTTATTTAATACTATTCTGTTTAACAAGAAGAATTTTTACAACCGCAATATTATGTTACAAATATTTTACAACTTGGGTAAATTTTATTTATCTTTCTGTTATTTTATTTATAAATGTGACATCTCCACAAGGGTGTTACACACATAAGGCCACCTGGGCCCACAAACAGCCCAAAAATAATCAGAAAAATATAAAAATTTCATAATCATCCATAAAATCACAAAAATTATAAAACTTATGAAAATCAAATCAGATTACGTAAAATAATTAAGACTTAATAGTAATAATTAAATTACGTAAGATTTTCTCTGACCCAAAAATTATTATTTTCTTGACATAGAGTAAATCACACAAAACAATCAAATGTACTGACGGAATATTCAAAATAATTTTACAGTACACAAAAATCACTAAATAGTAAAATTCTGTTAACTGTCAAAATTACTGTCAAATAGTTAAGAAATTTGGGGTGTTACATTAGCCCACTTTCTATACGTGATTTGCAAATATGATTTAATTTTCCCCGAAGTAACTAGAGTTATTATAATGACATGTTATATGTATATCTACTGATGATTTTAGAATTCTCACCCCGTGTATCTTCTATTTCCATGATAATTCTAGAGTATGACCATCCCAAAGAGTAGAAGTGCGGATATTGATGTAGCATAGAATCATTTACTAGTTTTGACCATTGCTTTGTTATTATTGTTATGCAATGGTTTTGTAAATATTTTTTATGTACTTATGCCTGAAAAGTGTAATGCCCTAATACAATTATCTCAAAATAAATGGTATATTCAAAGATAAATAGTATCAAGCTCGTTACTTCTAACTTAAAAATAATACTATAAATCCATAATAACCTTACAAGTCATTATAGAGAGCCAAGAGGGAAAGAAAAGCTACATAAAACATCATAGGACCCAAAAGCGTACATAGTAATATATAACTCCTTTATACATCACAAAGCAAATATAAATAAATACAAACTTTTGTCTCTAAAAGCAAATAAACTATATTAGTCTTTCTGCTTCTTCTTCTTTTTTCCTTTTGAAGGGCTACAAATGGAATCAATAAGAGGGGTGAGAATTCACAATTCTCAGTATATGTTTCCAAAAACATGTCATCATGATACCTCCAGTTATTTCAGGAAAAAACAAGTTATACAACAATAACTAGAAGGGTGGCATAAGCCAAAACAATCCTTTCTCTTCTTGAGGCAGACAATTCATTCATTTACAAAACATAGCATAATTTATCACACAATTATTCATTCACAATGAATAAACAAATTCATTTTCATCATAATATGTTTGCAATAAGTACATGAACCACTGCTCAATACCAAAGGAACATTTGTAACATCCTCCCTAACCTAATAAATTCTGAATAGTGTTATAAAAGCTCAATAATGTGGGTATGATTTACTAGTTAAATTTGGTAATCTTTTGGATAAGATTGAGTGTAATTCTATAACACAAAAAAGTGAATAAGAGCTCATATTTTGAGATAAATAGCTAAAATAAAGGAAATGAGTATGCAAAATTTATCCTCAAGATGAAGAAAATTGGTATAAAGTTGTAGTAAATTTTGGAGGACCAAATGGATGAGTTTGGTATTTTTAATAATACTGAGAAAGTGTTTAAAAGTCAAATTAAATAGCTAGAAAGCTTGAAAAATCATGAAACTGCTTGGAGGTGAAGAGTATAATGTGGAGAATATTTTGGTATGAAAAACAAGTTAAGGCAAGTATATTTACTTACCTTACAAGTTGGATTTAATTTAAGAAAAGTAGTTGAGGAATAGCAGTGTATGGAGAATTATGGAAATTTGCATATAATAAATTAGATGAGACCCATAATTTTCTGAAACACTTATGGAAGTTAGAAAATATGCTTTTTGAGGATTAAAGTGTTCCTAAGAGATATGGAAGTTCCAAGTGGATTTCCATATTTATCATATATACCAACAAAAAATGAAAAGAAAGAGCGAAGAAAAGAAAAGAAAAAGAGAGAAACGAAATAGAGAAGAGAGAAACGAAGAAGGAGAGAAAGGAAACAAGGAAAGAAGGAGAGAAAACAAAAAATGGAAGAAGAAGGAAGACAAAGTAAGAATAGAAGAAACAAGAGAGAAAGGAAAGAAGGAAACAAAGAGAAATAAGCTTCAAGGAGCTAAGGAAAAAGGTAAAGGGATTGTTTTCTTTACTATTTTCATGTTTATGAATCATTTGTATAAGTTTGAAAGTAATTTTGAATGGATTTTCTTGATTTTGAATGAATGATTTGATGGATAAGAACTTGATTTCTTTGATTTGAATTCTTATGAGTTTTAGGGTTTGAAAAAGGGAGTTTCATACCCCTAATGAAATTTGACATTTTAGAAGTGATTTGGATGCATATGTGTATGATTTGATGTTGTTGTTGATGTTTTATAGCTTGATTTGGGATTTGAATGGTTTAAAGGCTATGTTTTCTACATATTCTCGTGTGGTAATCGATTACATAGCCTTTGTAATCGATTACCAAGCTTCTAGAAATGCAAAATGTGTTTCTGGGCTGCTTGTGGTCGATTATAACCTGCTTATAATCGATTACATGGGTGTCAAGCTGGTAATCGAATACCAGGGTCATGTAATTGATTACTAGACCTCCAAAATGAGGATTTTGATTTGAAATTGATGGAAACAGAGTTCTTTACTCCTTGAGACCTAAATAAAAACCTTAAACCTTGAATTATGTGATTAAAAGTCACTAAATTGTGGAATGAATATGCATCCAAACCATTTTGTGAAATGATTTGTATCTGGATTTTGAATTAAACGAAGTATGATTGTAACGCCCCTTTTTGGGCGGGAACGTCACATTGTCAAATAAAATAAAATGCGGGAATTTAATAATTAGACAATTAAGACCCGGTTCATTTTATTCAAGATTAATTTATTTAAACTTATCGGTGCATGAGTAAAATGACGGTATATTATTTTTTTTTGTTTAGATTGAATCAATCGATCAAATGTAATTAGCCGTAAAAATAAGGCAAAAAGGTAAAACTTATAGCTGAATAACTTGCACATATATTATATATATGAATATTAACAACGTTTTAAATACAAGCCTGGAATATCCAAAAAGCAAAAACTAAACCCGCCCCAAGGAAAATCATGCATATATAACCATCATGCATATACAAAGTATACAGCCCACCAAAATAAATTCATCAGGCCCCCAAAATAAAAGCACTGGCGACCATCAGTAGCCACCAGTAAAATCAATCCCTCAGATGAGGAGGAACCGTGTCAGGATCCTCAGCGGGATCCTCCTCTTTCGAGGAAACCTCCATTGGGACCACAGAAGCACGGGATGGGGCCCGAGCAGTGGAATCAAAAGAATCCTCCCAAGGGGTGTAGTAACGGTCACCCCACATCTCACGGATAGGCAAATAAAACTCTAGTCGTAGGCTGACATGGCAGGTGAGGACAGGCGCCTCATGTTGTCTCCAGGTAAGGGTGATGGACACGTCTCCCAAGTAAATACAGCGCTCGGAGTTCAGGTTGATGTGCCAGCACTCTAGCCCTCCAAGGAAGGTCAGATGCACATCTCCCAGAAATCCTCGCATACGCGTCCCCATCGTCTACAGTAAAAGCTAATCTCTGTCGGGCCAGAAGCCGGGGAAGTCAGGGGCTTCTAACTCGTTGCTGTCGTCTTCGGTAGATACAATGCATATATACAAACAACAGATAATGGAAACACAGAAAGAGGTAAGACACCCTACCATCATTACCAATTATGGCAGCCAGAAATAATATGGTGCATCGCGCCCACATAACAATCCCAAAAATAATGACAATAATAATAATCAGGCAGCGCATCTGTAAGCAGATAAACAGTTCTAGGCAGGCAATCATCATAATAATAATACAAACATGTTCAAATTCACATAGGGTAGAAATCATTAATAGTAAAACATCTCCTGATGCACATGTATACGATATTCAAATTCCCTACTCCATGGAGCTAGACTCAAACAGTCGGAGAGAAAGATCAGGAGACATGTCTGTAACTCGGCTGCCGAGGCCAGTGCTATCAATAATTTTTCTCGTGCACAATCATGGTATTGTACAGACATTCTACACTAGATCACGATATAGGACAGTGTCAAGTCCGGATCGTCGGTGCGTTTGCATCGGTTTGCCCCACGGGCAAAGGACCTACCAACTACCCATTGTGGAGCACCCGCACCCCGACGTCCCCAAGGTCGTAACAAGACCCACACTTGTCTACTCGCACCCGCACTAAGGTGTTTTCAATCTCCTAGGCAACTTGGCCTTACAACAGTCCACAAGGACATTCACAATACATATGACACTATGCATGTACATGGATGATTCACAATCTCATACAATTGCACAATATGCTACAATAGGCCAACATAAGCATCAATATACAAATGGTCACTCACATGGACCCATAACATCACAATATAAGGATCAAGTCAACTTGTACATCTTTAGGTTCATTATGAATCCTAACTTAGAATTTATTTTCCTTTCAAGGTTCATGTCAAATCCAATTCTTACCATTGAACAAATCTTCCAATTTATCAATTATTCACTCATACGGATCCCCAATATCATAATAATAAAACCGATTAAGGTAAAACATTTTAAGGTCCATCATGCAGTAGTATTCATGATTCGCCATTCACGCAAGAGATCTATCACTAGGTAAGTTCAGTATCAATTCACAAACATACAATTGATTCTGATATAGGCGCCTAGGCGCCCTATCTGTAGCGCCTGAGTGCCGTACTAGCGCCTAAGCGCTGAGCTCGAAGCGCCTGAGCGTTGACCAAGCCGCGTAACAGGGAAATTTCTCTGGGCAGTGAGCGCCTAAGCGCTCTATGCACAGCGCCTAGGCGCTGGTGCATTTTCAAGGATTCTGCAGAATTCAGTTCTCAGAATCGTGGCCCAACCAACCCCAAGTTATTTCAGTCATTTTAGCAAAGTACAAAGCAGGGTTTATGTCCACAAAACACACATTACAAACTCCTATAATCATACAAATGAAACAACTACCAACCATGAGAATAACATAATGTGGCAAAAAGAGAGACCCAATATGGTTTTTCCCCCATTTACAACAACACATACAAGACATTCCCTTAACCAAGATTGGTTGAGGAGGATCATCTTCCTCTTACCTAAGAGAAGAAATCAAGAGAAACACCAAGAAATCTCCTTGTGGATTTTCGGATTTGAGCTCCACCAAAACCCTAAAAATGGTGACTTGATTAGAATGGCACATGGACATGAAAAACGAAATATGAATGGTTATTAGAAGACCCTTGTCACTGAAAATGAAGAAGAGAGAGGAGAGGTCTTGAAACTTACACAAAAGCTCAAAGCTTGAAGCTTGAAGAAGATGATGAAAATGGTGAAATTTTGCAATGCTCCAAGCAAGAAAGATGTTTAGGAGAGGATGGGGATTAAGGAAATGTATTTGGATGAAAGTTTTGTGAATGTTGAGTGGGGAGAAGGAGAGCTGCCGTAGCACACCAGAAAAGAGGGAGGAGAAGAAGAAAATGGAGAAAGAAGAAGAAGAGTAGAAAAGAAAGGCTTGAAATGTATTAATGAATTAAAGTGATAGTTGAATAATTGAAATGAAGCAATTTCCCTTCCCTTGGGCTGCATTCCAGCCGTGCAAAGAGAGAGAGAAGAGAGAGGAAATTGGCTTCCAAGGGAAGTTAAGGGTATTTGAGTCTTTGGTTGGTCAAAGCTTCTCAAAGAAGCTTTGAATATTTAACATTAAATTTGAATTAAAGTGAATGGATTAGACATAAAGTAGATTGCATTAGGATAATGTGATAGTATTTTTATTACACACTATTATCCAAGAGATAATAGTTACAGTTGACAGAAGTCAGTATTTAATTAATCTGACAGATGAATTTTTCTTTTCGCTGTATCGATTTATTTTATCTGTTAAGATTTCTCGAAAATTTACGAAACCTCATAAACTGTGTCAAGTCCCGGGTTTAGTAAGATCCCCCGTCGACTTATCCATAGTTCAAGGATCGCAGAGAAAACACCGCGTTTTCCCAGTTCTGTTTAGCGCGCATGCAAAACGAGGAATATATTAAAATATTCTACATTTCCGTAAAATTCTAGGAAAATTCCTAAAAATCAAGAATAATATAAAATGACTATTTATTCATAAACAGGTATTTTTCGGGATGTTACAATGATGACTTGGATTATTTTTAGTATGAATCATTGAATATATATTGAATAAAATGTGATAATTAAGATGAATTAAATGTATGAACGATATTGAAAAGTATAGTAGTAAATGATATTGAGAAGCATATTAATATATGCACATTGAAGAATAGTATTGTCAAGTATGATAAAGGAAAACATAAGAATGTATGAACAACGAAATTGATGAATGAGAGAATGAATGAAAGAATATTGAATGAATAGTAAGGGTAACCCGATTATCCATGATTATCCTTATACTTAGGGTGAAACTTGGAAAATGGTGGATAAAGATGGTATTTCCCTTGCCACCAGAGTTATTGAGGTTGAAGATGGTGTTTCTTTCCCTCTTTAGCTAAGTCTTTACCTTAGGTGATAAGCAGTCAAGGACGGATGTTTCCTCTTCTACTGGAGGTGATCTTGGATTGAGTATAGAATGAGGAAATGATCTTCACTCTAGTTAAAATGGAAGATTAAGGATGGTATTTCCATTCCTTTCGGAGTAGTTAAGGATTAAGCATAGATGATATTATCTTCCTCTTCACTCAAATTCTTTATAGATATTGAGGTGATCCTAGTTTGCATGGTATTGTAAGGATAGTATTTCCCTCACTTCCGCCTTGT
Organism: Ormosia emarginata; assembly: GCA_029884605.1. Classification (NCBI taxonomy): domain Eukaryota; kingdom Viridiplantae; phylum Streptophyta; class Magnoliopsida; order Fabales; family Fabaceae; genus Ormosia; species Ormosia emarginata. The sequence continues at coordinate 7,588,004 of JAQQTP010000040.1, forward strand.
CGTGGCAAAGAGAATTAATGGCATATGTACCGCCCTGCCGTGGCAAAGACATATAACATCATTTTTGGTTTAGCTTACCCTGAATATGGAGTAGTTCTGTGTGATATACCTAGCAGTGTCACGAATAGGTTGAAGTACATCAACCTGAAAAGCAGACTACTACTAAGAGAATACAAATGAGAATGAGAATGAAATGGTATTGTGAGGATGGACATTCCTATGCTTACCATGTATATGAAAACGGGTTATAAACTCGAGTAGGAGAATATACATAATAGAATGGAATGGGATATAGATTTGAGTATGAGAGTATCCCGAAATGATTATGAATGAATACAACAAATACAAGAAATGATGAGATTTACCAAAGAACAAGAATTAATGAATTATGAATTATGACAAAGAGATATAATAAAGAATGAAAGAATAGAATATGAATAATGATGAAGCATTTGATTTATGATGTAAAAGATATGAAGAACATGAGAATTAGAATATGGAACTTGAAGCATAAAGAATTATATGAATATGAGAATGACAGATATAAGAATACATCAAGTAAAAATGAATAAATATGAATAATATATGTATATATATATATATATATATATATATATATATATATATATATATATATATATTGTACTGATACTTGATTTGAATGTACAAAAGAATTGAAAAGAAATGGATTTGATTTTGTGCGAAGCATTGAATTGTGTAAATGATTTTTGTAAGAATAATAATTGAACCTCTGTTTCAGAAAGAGAGAGAATCAGTTTTGACAGTTTGCCACCTCTCTAACTTATGAATATATAAATAGCTATTGAGTTTTAAATGAAAATGTGTTTTTCTTCGAAATAGCTGGAAATGCTATGATGTCACATTTTTATAAATCTACGGATAATTCTTTGAATTCTCACCCCCGCACCTCTGTACTTTTTTGTATTATTTTTAGGAACAATGAAGGCTTTAGCAAGCAGGAAAGAAGATCGAAATCGTAAAGAAAAAGGAGTTTAGTTGTATTAAAATGAATAGTATATGTAGAATCTGTATAGGTGATGCCATGGAAGTAAATATTGTAGTATTTGCATTATGATAAATGTATTTGTATAAAGCTCCTTTCAATATATGTATGATGTTACACTTGTAATAGGCTCATATTTTCATATATTTTGTAAATGTTTTCACAAATTTTATTTGTATCAAAGTATCATACCTAATCCTATTACTAATGTATGATTCTGGACATGTTATTACTGTTAGTATTAGGGTGTTACAACATTCACATACACACTTTATGTAATATTTCCAAGCAAACCATAATCCCAAAATCACACCTCATTTCATAAAGAAAGACAATTACCCATACAATTGTCAATTGAATGCAATGTCTATGTCATATGCTTATGCCTAAAGAAATGCCCTAAGAGTATGCTTGTGCAATGCTTGTGCAAATTTTTGTTTTAGAAAACACATGATACTTACTCATTCCCTGGAACCTAGTTTCTTTGTATCTTTTTGAGTAGGATAGGCCAAAGATCCCTTTACACTACTTGGTAAAGAGTGGACTCGTTCCTCTCATAATGGTAAGAGTACTAATACCACCTCTTAATATCGGTAACCCTGACCATAATAGCCTGCTCGCTATGAGAATTTAGGATCTCTTATCTTATTCTTTGGTCAAATGATTGTGTACATCACAAAAGGTTATAATACATAGGAATAACAAATATAAAAACATGCAAAGTTATTTTCAAAACTTCACTTAAACATCACAACCATTGGATGGTCAAGTCTTCTACTTTCCCATATATACAAGGTGGTCATTTCCTCTATGAAATACCCCTACTAGTATCTCAACACACTTTAAAAAGCATATATGAAGGATCCTAGCAAGTAGGAAAGTCTATTTCATCAAAATAAAGATCTTGAGAAAATCTGGACTTGGCGCCACTCATCCACGTCTAAGCGTAGACATGGCAGAAACTCTGCCTTGTTTCCTAGCCATTGGTGCTTAGACATAGCACACTAGCGCCTAAGTGTTAGGTTCTCGGCCTCAACCTGATGCGGTTTTGATTAGTGGGCATCTAGGCGCTAGTGCACCAGAAACAGGTTTTCTTGCTCCATTGGTTCTTAAACCAGATTCCAACCCTCAACTCATGGGCTTTAAATGATTTTCAAACTCAAATATGATCTCTAATCATATAGCAACCCCCATGTAAACTCTCAACTCATCAAATCATGGATTCATGTTCGAGCTAACATAAATGAAATACCCATTTCTCAACTTGTAACTCAAGCATACGAATGAGTGTTTCTAAACTCACAAACCATAACCTTGCATAGATTAAGCTAAAAGAAATTCAACCTTAATAATTGAAGGCACTAGTTAAGCAAGAAAACAACATAAGTCTCTCAAACCCATTTTTCATCCAACAACATACACCATGTATAAAAGATGGAGATAAGGAGAGATGGTCATGTAAGGTTCAAGCACCCCTACCTAAGTGTTTGGATGATGAACTAAAGCTTTAACTTTGCCCTTGGTCCTCCCTTTTCTTTCGTCTTTTCCCTCCTGCTTCCTTTCCTCTTCTTTCCTCTTACTTCCTCTTATTTCTACTCTCTCCTTTTTTTGCTAGAACTGTGTGAGTGAGTGAAAAAAAAGAGAGAACAAAATGATAAGAAAGTTAAATAAGATTGGTCATAAGGGAGAGGGCGGTGGAAGCAAAGAAAAATTAGTGGAAACTTAAGATATTTAGCTGAATCTTTATATTTGTTAAGAACACTTTGATTTTACAAAATTCAAGTTTCCTAACTTCCATAAGCGTTATAAAAAATCCTAAGATTCATCTCAACCCTAGTTTCATCATTTTCATAAGTTTTCATATATCAGTCAAGTCAATCTAGTATTAAAACATTCACTTAGTGTACTAAAAATATATCAAACTAATTCAATTTATCCTCATACTTTAACTACATCACAATTCATACACTTGTGACCTAGAAATAAATTCTCCATATTTATTTCCTTTAACTAAATAATTTTATGTCATTATCTGAGTCATTTTAAGTTATTTTTCACATTCAGTGCAACAAAGTGCCTAATCTAACTCAGAATGTCACAAAACTAAACAGGCATGTTATGCAAGTATTATGATACCTCTATAACTATACACAAGTCTAACATGTTAAAGAGGTTGTTACAAAAAGGCTTAGTTGTATTATTTGTACACTGGTGCACTAGTTTGTATGGAACAAACTTTCTATTTATGTTTATATTACTTTTCCCTCATAAGGCTCATATGTATATATATTATAGTTGTTTATCAAAGAATGATGTTATTCAAGTAGTGACGTGCCTAATCCTGATTACTTTTGTATAAATTCGAATATACTAGCAATAAGAGTTTTGGGGCGTTACATGACCAAGGCAAAAGGAAGGCATTTGAAGTCCCATACTGCATTATCAACTGTCTAGGAAAGGCTTAATCAAAATGAAGTAAAAATTGCTGAACTAAAAGCCCAAATCCAAGAGATCAAAGAGCAATAGGAGAGTCTTTGAGCAGTAGTTGATAAATTCACAACCCATGAGCGACAATTGAAAAGTGATTACTCTAAGTGGGCTGTCAAAAGTAAAGATGTGATGCTAGCCATTGAAGCCTCAACACCTGCTTTCAAGATGGCTTCAGCTGAAAGGAAGAAAGCAGAAGAAACTCTAGGGACCCTTTAGTTTTTCTTTAATCATCTTTAATTTCAAAACATTTCATATTTTTTATATGTAAATTGAAACTGTAAAACTTAATTATATATTGAACTATTCAATATTAAAAGTTTATTTCATTTATTGTTGGCTTATATTGCTTTAGATACTTTCCGTTAATCGAAGCAACTCTTTCATTGGAATTTACATTTATAATTTAATAAGCATTTCCAGAAAATACATTTTCGATTCGATATGGTCCATTCTAATTTGGAGATTGTAACACCCTAATACTAGTACTAATAACATGTCCAGGATCATGCATTAGAAACTAGGATTAGGTATGTCACTCTAATACTAATAACAAAATTTTGAAAACATTTATAACATATACGAAAATGCAAGCCTGTTATAGGGGTAATAATATACATATGTCAAAGGGTCTTACTACACCTACATTCATTGTAATACAAATAATACATAAATTGCCTCCACGACATTTCTTATATGAATTCTACTGAAGTCTTTTCCAACATTTATAAATAAACTTTTTCTTCATATCTTTGATCTTCTCTCATAGTCACTGATGTCTTTTTTATCCTTGGAAATAATACGGAATACAAATATATTGGGGTAAGAATTCAAAGAATTCTCAGTAGTTTATGAAAAACGTGTCATTGTAGTATTTCCAGGTGTTTCGAGGAAAAAAACCATTCTTTGTTTAAAATCCATTACATACATATACAAATAAGTTAGAGAGGTGGCAAACTGCCAAAACTAGTCGTCTCTCTTCCCGAAATAGATGTTCAATTATTATTATTTATAAAATCCATTAACACAACCAAGTACTTTCATAAAATATCGTATACTTTATTCCAAATTACCAATATGTTTCATCACCATAAACAACTCAAGTATCAATATCAACATATATAAATATCATCAAATTCTTCATAAATAATAATTCAAACCATATCAACTACTATTCATATCTAGTTAGATATCACAAATGATTATTCATCATCTTTCGACATTTAATTCAAATCAAATATTTCATCATATATTATCCATTTAGGATACTCTCATACTCGAGGTTATATCCCATTCATTCTTTTCTGATTCATTCAGGATACTCTCATACTCAAGATTATATCCCATCCTATTCTCATTCATATGGAATACTATCCTACCCAAGATTATAACTTATTCCATTTTCTGGATACTCTCCTGCTCTAGTTTGTATCCACTTATCATATTAATTCTCATTCATTTTGTTGTTCATCAAATTCATCTTACTTACATTCTTATACTTTTTGTTATCATATTTATCAATATCATTCATCACATTGCATATATTAATGTGCTTTTCAATATTATTCATTACTATGCTTTTCAATATCACTCATACATCCAATTCATCTTAATATCATATTCCATACAAAATATATATAATGATTCATATCATAAATACTTCAATTCATCATACTTCCTTCAATTCATACTCATTATACAATTCATTTCACAAAATGGTTTGGATGCATATTAATTCTATAATGTAGTGAATTTAATCATAAAATTTAAGGTTTAAGGTTTATATTTAGGTCGCATGGAGTAAAGAACTTTGTTTCTAACATTTTCAAATCAAAATACTCATTTTGGAGGTCTAGTAATCGATTACATGACCCTAGTAATCGATTACCAACTTAACAGAACCCATGTAATCGATTACAAGCAAGATGTAATCGATTACAAGCATATTGTAATCGATTAAAAGCTACCCAAAAACATGATTTACAATTCCAAAAGCTTGGTAATCGATTGCAGGGGCTATGTAATAGATTACCACACAAAAATATGCAGAAAACAAAGTCTTTAAACCATCATAACCCAAGTCAAACCCATACAAATCAATATCAACATCAAATCAACAAAAATATGTATCCCAATCACTCATAAAACATCAGATTCAATAGGGGAATGAAATTCCCTTTTTCAAGCCCTAAAACTCATATAATTCAAACCCAAGAATCAAATTCTCAAATCATTCATTCAAAATCATGAAAATCCATACAAATCACTTTCAAATTCATGCAAATACTCATAAACATGAAAATAACAGAAGAAAACATTTCCCCTACCTTCATTCCTTAGGCTTCTTGAAGCTTAGTCCTTTTTCTTCTTTCTTCTTTCTTCTTTCTTGCTTGCTTCTTCTTCCTCTTGATCTCTCTTCTTTTCCTTCTCCTTCGTTTTATGTTTCACAATCTCATCTTTTCTCTTTTCTTCGTTATCTTCTTTTCTCTGTTTTTCCTTCTCTCTATGTCTTTCTCTCTATTTTCTTTCTTATCTATTTTTCTTTTCTCTTTTCTTTCTGCCGACATTAGATAAGAATAGGATTTCATCTGGAACTTCCATATCTCTTAGAAACACTTTAATCTTCCAAAATTATATTTTCTAACTTCCATAAGTGTTCTAGAAAATCATTAGTCTCAACTAAATTCTTATATTCAAATTTTCATAGTTCTCCATACACTGTTATTCCTTAACTACTTTCCTTAAATTAAATCGAACATGTAAGATAAGTAAACATACCTGCCTTAATACATTTTTCCTACCAAAATTTTCTCCATATTCCATTTATCATTTCCAAATAGTTACATAATTTTCCAAACCATGTAACTATTTTATTTAATCTATAAACACATTCTCAGTGTTATTAAAAATATCAAACTACTTTATTTGATCTTTCAAAATTGTCTTCAATTCATACTAATTATCTTCATCCCTGGAATACGTTTTTCCCTATTCATTTCCTTCGTTTAAACTATTTATTCACTTTATATGTTATAGAATTGTGCTCAATCTTATCCAAAAGATTTCCAAAAATCATTATCCAACTTATACTTATAATATTTAACTTCTATAACACTAACTACACTTTATTAGGTCAAGGAGGATGTTACAATTTTTCCTTCTTTTTTTTTTTGAAAAAATTATCCTCAAAATTTGATCACTCATTATGAGCGATACCTAATAATTTCATAAATTCATATCATAATATATCATAAACACCTTCATATCATTGTGAGCGATCACTCATTAGGTATGTCACTTTGACTTTCTCTCTTGCTCATTGATGTCTTTTTCATCCCTAGAAATAATACGAAATACAAATATTCTGGGGTGAGAATTCAAAGAATTCTTAGTAGTTTATGAAAAACGTGTCATCGTAGTATTTCCAGCTATTTCGATGAAAAATCATTCTTTGTTTAAAATCCATTATATACATATATAAATAAGTTAGAGAGGTGGCAAACTGCCAAAACTGGTCCTCTCTCTTCCCGAAATAGATGTTCAATTATTTTTATTTATAAAATCCATTTACACAACCAAGTACTTTCATAAAATATTGTATACTTTATTCCAAATTACCAATATGTTTCATCACCATAAACAACTCAAGTATCAATATCAACATATATAAATATCATCAAATTCTTCATAAATAATAATTCAAACCATATCAATTACTATTCATATCTAGTAAGATATCACAAATGATTCTTCATCATCTTTTGACATTTGATTCAAATCAAATATTTCATCATATATCATCCATTCGGGATATTCTCATGTTACCAAGTGGCTTCAATACTCAAGAGATGGGTGAATTGAGTTTATAAAAACTTTTCACAAATCTCTTATAAAAAGCTTGATTACCAATTTTCGTTGAAGCTATTGTTTGATAGAGATGAATGAATAGAGAGATTGGAGGGTTTATACATACAAGTAAATCAATCAAGTAAGATATAATGCAAGATAACTAATGAAACAGTACACAAAGTAAATGAGATGAGTTTAGGAAGACAAACACAAAGCTTTATCTTAGTTCAATCACTAATCCACTTGTGGTCTACGTCCAGTCCTCAAGTAAATACCCGAGATTTCCACTATATCTTCAAGCTTCCAACAGGTGCTTGATAACCTTTACAAGGTAGAGCACTCAACACACCTTGGGATACCTCACCCTTGTGCTTGAGTCTCTATTTCTAAGGGATACCTCACCCTTACAACTTTGAGGGATGCCTCACCCTTTCTTACAGATTAAACAAGAATATAGATGAATAGAAGCTCTCTCAAGATTGAATAATACAACTTGAAGTCCTATGGGTATTTATGATTCACTTGATAATGATCAAAACAGAGGATTTATGAACAATGATAGTGAAACTCGTATTAATGCTCAACTTGGTTTTTCAGCTTGATTGATCAACCCCCATAAATGCCCAACAACTTGTATTTAAAGCCCATTCATTAAAAGAGTCGTTGGAGGGTGGTTGGGAGCATTAATGGCAGCTTACTATCCGTTATTTCCTCTTCTGGTTCGTGGTCTTATTCGAATAACAAGTTTGTTATTCGAATAAGGCTTCAAATAGGTCAGGGCAATTTGCCTCTGGAACGTGTTATTCGAATAACAACTTACATATTGGTTTTTGGAAAAACTTGTTATTCGAATAACATTATGTTTATTCGAATAAGCTTTTTTTAGAAAAACTTCTGAGAAGGTGTGTTATTCAAATAACACTAGTGTTATTTGAATAATACATTAAGCGCCTTGATAATTTTGAACTGTTATTCGAATAACACAAAGCATTATTCGAATAACCCTTACTCAGATGAAATCATTTGGCTTCTTTGATATTGGTTATTCGAATAACAAAACCTGTTATTCGAATAAGCCTTTAGAAAAAATCACTTCTATAGCTTTTGAATATTGCCAAATAATCTCAAATGGTCTAATAAGCTTTTTGGCACTTTGTTTTTGTTTCTTTGAAAACCAGAAACTAATTTGAAGTCTCAAGAATATGTGAGCTATTTGAGTTCTTTGAAAAGATTACTTATTGAGCTTTAGGTGAATCATTTATACCTTTACATAATGACCTAATGCCTATAACTAGTCTTGAAGGTCTTGGATAAGGACTTGACACATCTTCATGTTTGTTATCATCAAAACTAAGTTCTTCATTAGTCAATGGCAAATCACATCTCATACTCGAGATTATATCTCATCTTGTTCTGGATACTCTCCTGCTCGAGTTTATATCTAGTCTCATACTTATGGTAAGTAAGGGAATGTCTGTCCTCACATTAGCATTCCATTCTCATTCTCATTCATTCAGTTATACTCATACTCGAGTTTATACCTCATTCTATTCATATTCATATTTATCTGGTAAGTGAGGGAATGTCCATCCTCACAATACCATTCCATTCTATTCATTCTGAGATACTCTCATACTTGAGATTATATCCCATTCTATTCTCATTCATTTGGGATACTCTCCTACGCGAGATTATATCCCATTCCATTATCTGGATACTCTCTTGCTCGAGTTTGTATCTAGTTATCTTATCCATTCTCATTCATTTTCTTGTTCATCAAATTCATTTTACTTACATTCTTATACTTTTTGTTATCATTTTTATCAATATCATTCATCACATTGCATATATTAATGTGCTTTTCAATATTATTCATTACTATGCTTTTCAATATCATTCATACATTCAATTCATCTTAATTATCACATTCCATACAGAATATATATAATGATTTATATCATAAATACTTCAATTCATCATACTTCTTTCCATTCATACTCATTATACAATTCATTTCACAAAATAGTTTGGATGCATATTCATTCCATAATTTAGTGAATTTAATCACATAATTTAAGGTTTAAGGTTTATATTTAGGTCCCATGGAGTAAACAACTCTGTTTCTAACATTTTCAAATCAAAATAATCATTTTGGAGGTCTGGTAATTGATTACATAACCCTGGTAATCAATTACCAGCATAACAGAACCTATGTAATCGATTACAAGTATAATAGTCGATTACAAGCTGCCCAGAAACACGATTTATAGTTCCAAAAGCTTGGTAGTCGATTATAGGGGCTATGTAATCGATTACAACATTAAAATATGCAGAAAACAGAGTCTTAAAACCATCATAACCCAAATCAAACCCTTACAAATCAATATCAACATCAAATCAACAAAATATGCATCCAAATCACTCACAAAACATCATATTCAATAGGGGAATGAAATCCCCTTTTCCAAGCCCTAAAACTCATATAATTCAAACCCAAGAATCAAATTCTCAAAGCATTCTTTCAAAATCATGAAAATCCATACAAATCACTTTCAAATTCATGCAAATACTAATAAACATGAAAATAATAAAAGAAAACATTTCTCCTACCTTCTTTCCTTAGGCTTCTTGAAGCTTGGTCCTTCTTCTTCTTTCTTTTTTCTTGCTTGGTTCTTCTTCCTCTTGATCTTTCTTCCTTTCCTTCTCCTTTGTTTTATGCTTTATGATCTCTTCCTCTCTCTTTTCTTCCTTTTCTTTTATTTCTCCGTTTTTCCTTCTCTCTATTTCATTCTCTCTCCTTCTCTCCCTTTTCTTTCTTATCTTTTCTTATTTTCTCTTTTCTTTCTATCGACATTAGATAAGAATAGGATTTCATCTGGAACTTCCATATCTCTTAGGAACACTTTAATCTTCCAAAATTATATTTTCTAACTTCCATAAGTGTTTTAGAAAATCATTCGTCTCAACTAAATTATTATATTCAATTTTTCATAGTTCTCCATACACTGCTATTACTTAACTACTTTTCTTAAATTAAATCGAACCTGTAAGGTAAGTAAACATACTTGCCTTAACTCATTTTTCCTACAAAAATTTTCTCCATATTCCACTTATCATTTCCAAATAGTTCCATAATTTTCCAAACCATGTAACTATTTTATTTAATCTATAAACACATTCTCAGTGTAATTAAAAATATCAAACTACTTTATTTGATCTTTCAAAATTTACTACAATTCATACTAATCATCTTCATTCCGAGAATACGTTTTCCCCTATTCATTTCCTTCGTTTAAACTATTTATTCACTTTATGTGTTATAGAATTGCGCTTAATCTTATCCAAAAGATTTCCAAAAATCATTATCCAGCTTATACTTACAATATTGATCTTCTATAACACTAACTAGACTTTATTAGGTCAGGGAGGATGTTACAGAGATCACTTTCCATATAGCTTTGACATTTTCTCCATAGGCAAAATGACTTTCCACACTAAGTCGTTTAATTTAAACTCATTTTTCTTGACTAGAAGATCATAGAATTTTAAGATTTTCTCTTTTTATCGAATCAAGTTTTCAAGAGTAATTAACCTTTCTTCATCTAAATGATTTAATTCATCAAACATCGAATTCCAATAATCTTATGTTGGAATCTCATCTTGACGTTGTAATCTAACTAATTGAAGGTTAATTTCAATAGGCAATATTGCTTCATGACCATATATCAACTGGTAAGGCATAGTACCAATCACCTCCTTAGGGGAATTTCGATAAGCCCACAAAACTTGACTTAATATTTCATGTCAACTTCTTGGTTTTTGACCAATATGTTTTTTTATTAATCCAATTAGGATTTTATTAGCTGCCTCAGCCTTATCATTAGCTTGGGCATAATAAGGAGTCAAAGTGATTAATTTAATATTTCTCGATTCAACAAATTGGGTAATATTTCGACCCGTAAAAATAGTCCCTTGATTAGTTGTCAAGGTTTGAGGAATACCATACCTATATATGATATCTTCTTCAATGAGATTTATTATGTCTTGTTTGGGAACATCCTTCAAAAGGATGGCTTTGACCCATTTCGTAAAATAATCAGCAGCGAATAATATATACTTATGCTCTTTGGAGGATGGGGGATGAATTTATCCTATTAGATCGAGTGCTCATCCTCGAAATGGCTAAGGCTTAATAATCAAATGTAATTCACTAGCTGGGACATGCTGAATATTCTCATGCTTTTGACATTCTTCACATGACTTAACATAGGAATTGTAATCCTTAGCTATTGTAGGCGAATATACCCTTTGTCTATGTAAAACCCATTTCTTATTTTGACCAGCTTGATGAGCACCATAAATGCCTTCATGTACTTCTGCTAAGGCTGTGTATGCTTCCTTCTCACTTAAGCATGTTAATAAATCTCCATCTACTGACTTTTTGTAAAGCGAATCACCCATTATAATATAGTGTAGGGCTCTATATTTTGTTCTCCTTTCGACTGGTGAACTTGGATTTCTTAGATAATCAACAGTTAAATTCCTCCAATCAGAGCTATCCAAATTTTTGATTGAACATATATTTAAGTTCTCAAATAGATACAATTTCTCCATAATCTCGATTAACTTAGATAAAGTTTCACTCGATATATTATATCCTGAAGCTATTTGAGCTAGTTCATTAGCTTCATGATTTTCCACTCTTGGGATATGTTGCATTGTAACCTCATCAAATTCACTTAGTAATTTTGTTGCAAAAGCAAAGTATATAAATAGATATTGGTTAATGCACTTATATTCCCGAGTCAATTGTTTAATAACTAATTAGGAATCACGCATTACTTTGACAATTTTAGCTCTGAGTGAAATTAATATTTCCAAACTAGCTATTAAGACTTCATATTCAGCCTTATTGTTCAAACATTTATGTCTTAGTTCGAATAAAAACTTGGTTAGGATTCCAATAGAAGAAATAATCAAAACTCCCAGGCCAAAACCTCCACTGTCTTTTGATCCATTGAAATATAACTTCAATGACTTTAATCCCATGCAATTAATAATGTTTTCTTTGACGTCAACAGAAAGATGACCAGTCAAGAAATTTGCCAACACTTGGCCTTTTATAGCCGTCAATGGCACGTATTTTAAAGAAAATTCAATTAAAGCAAAAGCTAATTTTCCTACTCTAACATGCAAGATAGGTTTTGACAACATGTACTTTATTATATCAATTTTTGAAACTATAAGTACATCATAGGGCTTCATATAGTATTTTAACTTAGTACAGGAGAAATACAAAGCCAAACATAATTTCTCTATTGTGCTATACCTAGTTTAGCATACATTAAAACTCTACTAAGATAATAAATGGCTCTTTCGATTCCATTCTCATCTTCTTGGACCAACATGCTTCCTGTAACACCCCGAAAATTATTTGTTTCATGATAAATAGTCATTTTATAATATTTGTAATTTTTGAGAATTTTTGAGGATTTTTTCAGAAATGTTGATTATTTTAATATATTTCTCATTTTGCGTACGCGCTGAGCGGGGCTGGGAAAATAAAACATTTTTCCTGAGGCCGGAAAGCCTTGGACTGTGGAAACGTAGATGAGAGATATTACTAAAACCAAGGCCGGACACAGTTTACTAAATTTTCATTTTTTGAGATTTTACCTGATAAATAAAATCGTACCGTGAAATTATCCAATGAATAATAAATACTATTTTTATTAACTGTAACCTTTGTCTATTGGATAATAGCTTTAGTAGAGTGTTAGTCATCTTTTGTAGATAGCACTTTAATGACATCATCAAAGATGACATCATGCATGTGACATCATCTTTTGACTTTTGAAAAAGTGTTCCAAAACTTCCTAAAGAAGCTTTGTTTTCTCTCTCCTCCCTCCCACAATCCATGACAATGAGGGCTTGTTGGAGCCAAAAATTTGCTTTTTGCTTTATCACTTTCACTCATAATTTTCAAATCACCAAAAGCTAATCACTTTCCTCTCACTTCATTTTTTTTCCTCTCAAGTTTCTCTCTTCCTCCCTACTCCACGACACCCACCACCTTGGGAGGCCATCTTCACTAGCTTGTTAAAATAATCTCATTTCTTGCTTCCTCTCATCATCCTAAGACTTTTCTCTTTGGTGATCATCTCCTAAATCTTCCTTTTTCATCTCCCACCATTGAAGCCCTAACTTGAAGCTCTAAGGTAAAGTTCTTGGCTTTTCTTTTCTTTTCTTCTATTTTTCATTTTTCATGGTCACCTATGTGACCAAGGACTCCTCTTTTCATGGTTTGAGTGAGGATTGTAAAAGTTTGCTCACCTTAGGATTCTCTTGAAGGTAGAGGATGAAAATTGCAACAAAGGGATCAAGAGGCTTGCTTTCTTGTGTTGTCTTCTATAGGTAAGAGGGAGATGATCCTCTTCAACCTATCTAGGTGGTGAGGAAACGTTTTTGGTGTTGTTAATGAGGAATCCATGTGGGATTGCTCTCTTTGTTGTGTTGTTCTTCATGATTTTGTGGCTATTTTGACTTGTATGAATCTATTGATTGTCATTGTGCATCTTGATGGCTACAGAATATAGGTTGGATTGCTAGGATTGATATATGAAAAATTTAGGGCTCTTTGCCCCTTTTGGATTCACGGCCAAGAGGCCAAATTTTTGGATGTTCAATATTTAATTTTTGTAGAAATTGGAACTTAGGTGATTAAGTGTTAAAGAATTAATTAATGCAATGGAAAAATATTAGGTTCTTACCCCTTGGGAGGCTCACGGCCTCTAGGGCCTTTTATGGGTCCAAGCATGTGATTTTTGTGTAACCTTGGGACTTAAGTAATTAAGTGTTAAGTAATTAACAATGTGATGGAAAAATTGGTTGGACTTTTGTCCTTGGGAGGTCACGGCCTCAAGGGTCATATTGGCTAAAATTCATGCATCAAACTAAGGCTTAGGTGATTAGGTGATTTAAAAAAAAAATATTATGGATTCATAAGATGGAAGGAATGAAGGAAATAAATTTATTTGATGACCTAGAGTGATTTTTGAACTTAAGGGAAGAAGAAGAGTGTGTGTGAAGCTTGAGAACCTTAGAATAATTTTCTAAGTGAGTATGATTAATTAAAGTAAAGAACTTGGCTAATTAAGAGAAATAAAGATTGAATAAGAATTACAAGAGAATTCATCTAGAAAGGCTTAATGATAAAGGTCTTGAAATAGAGACGTAACTTTGTGTTGAATTTTAATAAATATGTGTTACTCTTGAAAATTTGATGATGAGTTATGGTGGGTCCATACGTGGGACCAAGAATTGATTAATATAGATTGAGCCCATTTGTGGCACGGAATTGTGGAAAAATCATGCTATTGATGATTATATATATTTGTATACATTGAGTCATCATGCATTGTCGAAGTAAGGCTTTATGCCTAGGAGTTGAATCACACCTTAGTGCGAATGCGAATAGACTAGTGTAGGTCACTTGTTGACCTTGGGGGCGTCGGAGTACGGGTGTCTCACAATGGACAGTTGGTAGCTCCTCTGGGCCTTGGGATAGACCGATGCAAATGCACCGATGTACCGGACTGAGACAGTGTCCTATATCGCAATCTTGTGAAGAATGCCATGTACTGGCATGTCTCCATGATCATTCTCTCTGATGTTTGTGTCTAACTCCATGGAGTAGGATTTTTGGTACTTTGTACATGTGCAATGTCCGTCACATACTTTACTTGGCGTGAATTTATGTGATTGTAGAGTTATTTCTTTTATTGATGTTATGATTATTTGAACCATTTAACTGCTTATTATCTGAGATTATGTTGTTGTTTCTTTATCGCTTGCTATTATTACTATTAATATTGTCGCGGTGCTATATGGGGGTCTTGCGTCGTTTTGTTTCTTTACTGCTATATTTGGTATTGAATGCTGGATGTCTTACCTCTTTTCTGTATTTCTGTTATTCTGTTAATTTATGTGCTTCTTTGAAGATGTCGACGAAGAAGGGAAAGTGGACGAATTCCCTGACTTTTGGCCTGATCTTGAATAGTCATCTGTTTGGAAATAGCATCCCTTCCGCGTGGCTTTTTGGGGTATCCCAAGTTGAGGTTCCATGGGGGAGGTGATAGCTGGCACATGGATTTCGACAACGAGCATTTTGTTTATGTTGGAGACGTGACTGTGTCTTTGGCGTGGAGTCGTTATGATCCCCTTGTGTTTTCTTTTGATTTCTATGTTTGGTTGGAGTTCTACATGCCTGCGCGAGAGGTATGGGGTGAACGTGTGTATACCCCACGCGAGGATTCAGATTCGTTTCTGTCCTCCACACGAGCTCCTGCTCGTGGGTCAGCCGCTCCCATAAGGATTTCCTCTTCTGAAGAAGATCCTAAGGAGGACCCATCTGAGGCTCCTTCTTAGCTGTTGATGGAGGCTTAACTCTTTTTGGTAGCCTTTTGGGTGGCTGGCCATATATCGCTTGGGGGCCTGATGGTTTGTCTTTTTGGTGGGCTGTAAATGTATAATCCTTTTGGGGCATGTAAAGCTTCTGTTTCTTTTGTATAACAGTTGATGTATCTAAACACGCATGATATATATATATATATATATATATATATATATATATATATATATATATATATATATGTATATATATATAAAAGATGTATGAATGTATGGTTTCAATCAACATGTTAATCATCATGTTAATTTTTTCTTTGTAATTATGTTTTATCATTTTCTTACAAAAAAAAAGAATTCACCAAATTATTTATACATGTACAAATGAATATATATATATATATATAAATATAAAAGATGTATGAATGTATGGTTTCAATCGATATGTTAATCATCATGTTAATTTTGCTGTAATTTTGTTTTATCATTTTCTTATAAAAAAAAAAGAATTCACCAAATTATTTATACGTGTACAAATGAACAGGCTATTATTTATATCCAAATGAATCGAGTCTTAGTTTATAGTTTCTTTTCCGTTTTGTGGTTTTGGTGTGATGGTCCCTCTCCAAAAAGAGGTGTTACATTAGTTTGGTATGAGAGCCCCTGTTTAAGTTTTCTTTTGAGTTTGTGGTTAGGTTTGTCTTATTTGTGCTGTGTGATTCTTTGTGTTTGGTATTTCGAAAGGATGTATCTGACTTTCCTTGTGTTTTGTATAGCTTGATTTGAAAAGAAACGATGGTGCGTGGACGAGAAGGACTTGTTAACTTGGGATGAGAAGCTAAGAACATGGCTGTAGTGGTAGAAACGATGCAGCGAATGGAGGACATCATTGTACAACAATAAGAGAGAGGTGCTCAACAGTAGGAAAGGGCTGCACAATAGCTAGAAGCGATAACTAATGCTCAAAATCTGTTGGAGTTCCATTGTAAAAACCCATCTCAGTTTAAGGGGGAATTTAATCCAGAGAAGGCTAGTCTTTGGGTCAAGGAGCTAGAGAAAATTTTTAGAGGCATGAACTGTGCCGATGACAAGAAGGTAACCTCTACTACCTTCATGCTGATTAGAGACACGGAAGATTGGCAGAACGGAGCGTAGAGACTACTAGAAGCTGAAGGTCGAGTAGTCACCTGGGAGGTATTCAAAGATAAATTCTTAGAGAAGTATTTCTCAGCAAGTGCAAGACATGCCAAAGAGATAGAGTTCCTTAGTTTGAGGCAAGGGAACATGACTGTCAACGAGTATACTGCGAGGTACGAGAGCTTGTTCAAATTTTCAAGGTATTTCCAACTCCAATCAAACGATGAGTGGAAGTGTCAAAAATTTGAGGAAGGATTGAGGTATGACGTGAAAAGGGCTATCATGACCATGAGGATCAACCAGTTTCCAAAGCTATTGGACATGTGTCACCGAGTGGAAGATCTGGATCAGGCGCAAGATACGCGAAATCGTAACTTTAGACCTTTTAGGTCCCAAAGAGGGGGGTAGCAGCAATGTAAATTGTTATTAGAGGAAACCCTATTCTAGACCACCTTGGAATCAGCAACAGCAACCACAAGGTGGAAGTCCCAGTGGAAGTCCTGGTAGGGTTGGTCAGGCTGCAGCGTCTTTGCCGAAGTGTTTGAAGTGTGGGAAGGATCATCCGATGAAGAACTGTACAATCAAGGGAATAATCTGCTTCAGGTGTGGTAAACTAGGACACATCTTTAGAGACTACAATCAAGCTAAGGCGGAGCCTTCAGTCAACACTGCACGAGCTACAAAACCGCAGGCGGGAGGCCGAGTCTACACCATGAGTGGAGCGGAAGCCTCTAAATCTGTAGATATGATACAAGGAGAGGATACCATATGAGGTAATCTTTTAATTGTACTGTATGACTCTGGGGCAACCCACTCTTTCATTTCTTATGACTGTGTATGATGACTTGGTTTACCTGTGTCTTCTTTACCTTTTGACTTAACTGTTTCTACCCATACTGCTAAACCTGTTATTACCACCAAAGTTTGTTTAAATTATCCTTTAATTGTTAAAGGTCGAATCTTTTTTATTGATTTGGTTTGTTTACCTCTTTCCCAAATAGACGTAATTTTAGGAATGGATTAGTTGTCTTATAACCATATCCTGTTAGACTATTCTAGAAAAATCATAGTTTTCCCTGTGGATGAAGTTTCTAGATTTTTGACAGCCAACTAAGTTCAAGCTTTCTTGAAAGAAGGAGCTCAAGGATACATGTTATTGTCTTCCTTAAAAGCCAAGGGCGAGGTGTATGTGAATGCAATTCTAGTGGTGAATGAGTTTCCTAAAGTCTTTCCTGTTGGTGTACCTGGTCTACTGCTGGAGCAGGAGATATAGTTCACCATTGATCTTGTGCCCGAATTTGGTCCTATATCTATGGCACCATACAGGATGTCACCATCATAGTTAGTTGAGCTCAAGAAGTAGTTAGAAGAACTCTTGGAAAAGCAGTTTGTTAGACCCAGTGTATCACCATGGGGAGCACCAGTGTTGCTAGTTAGAAAGAAAGATGGAACTTCGTGATTGTGTGTGGACTATCGCCAGCTGAATAAGGTCACCATCAAGAATAAATATCCATTTCCGAGGATAGATGACTTGATGGATCAACTGAAAGGAGCAGCAGTATTCTTTATGATTGATCTGCAATCGGGTTACAATCAAATTCGAGTAAAGGTGGAGGATATTCCCAAAACGGCTTTTCATACCCGTGACGGTCATTACGAATATCTTGTGATGCCATTTGGAGTGACGAATGCCCTTGCCATATTCATGGATTACATGAATAGAATCTTTCGTCCTTACCTGGACAGATTTGTTATTGTCTTCATCGACGACATTCTTATCTACTCTCGAAATCAATAGGATCATACTGAACACCTCAATATAGTTCTCTAGATTATGAAGTAGAAGAAACTATACACCAAGCTGTCAAAGTGTGAATTCTGGCTGGAAGAGGTCAAGTTTTTGGGCCAAGTAATCTCGAAGGAGGGGATTGCAGTAGACCTGTCAATGGTGGAAGCGATTTTGCAATGGGAAAGGTCGAAGACAGTGACAGAAATTTGAAGCTTTGTGGGATTAGCTGGATATTATCGGAGATTCATTGAGGGATTCTCTAAGATAGCAGGGCCTCTCACTCAGCTCATGAGGAAGAATCAAGCCTTTGAGTGGACTAATGCTTACAAAGAAAGTTTCCAAGAATTGAAGAGACGACTAACTACTTCACCAGTGTTAGTTCTACCTGATCTAGGTGAACCCTTCGAGGTGTACTACGATGCTTCATACCAAGGATTAGCATGTATGCTTATGCAAAACAGAAAAGTGATGGCTTACGCTTCGAGACAGTTGTGAGTGCATGAGAAGAACTACCCAACACATGACTTAGAGTTAGCAACTGTGGTATTCACTTTGAAGATATGGAGCTACTTTCTTTATAGGGCAACATTCAACGTCTTTAGCGACCACAAGAGCTTGAAGTACTTGTTCGACCAAAAAGAGCTGAACATGAGGCAAAGGAGGTGGTTGGAATTCTTGAAGGACAACGATTTTTAACTTCAATATCACCTTGGAAAGGCAAACATCGTGGCAGACGCTTTAAGTAGGAAAATGCTCATTATCTCTGCCATGATGGTCAAAGAGAAGGAATTGATAGAGCAGTTCAGAGCTATGTGGCTATCCGTTGAAGTGGCACCAGGAAGAATTCGTTTGAACACGATTATTGTTCTGAACGATTTGTTGGAAGAAATCCGAGAGAAACAAGGAAGTGATGAATTTCTACAAGAAGAAAGAGAGCAAATGAAGCATGGTGGTGTGACGACAGTAGAGGAAGGACCTGATGAAGTCCTGAAGTTCAAAGGTAGGATTTGCATACCCAATGATCTGGAGCTTAGAAAGGCAATTCTTAGTGAAGCTCATAACAGCAGGTTAAGTATGCATCCTGGTATGACAAAAATGTACCAAGATTTGAAAAGGTTGTTTTAGTGGCCGAGAATGAAGAGAGACGTAGCTCAACATGTGTCATCTTACTTGGACTGCCAAAAAGTAAAGATTGAACATCAAAGGCCTTCTAGAATATTGCAACCTCTAGTTGTTCCCGAGTCGAAATGGGATAGTATTGCAATGGATTTTGTGGTTGGACTGCCAAAGACCCGAAAAAAGTCATGATTCTATATGGGTAATTGTTGATTGGCTTACGAAGTCAGCACACTTCCTACCGATTAACATAAAGTATTCCATGGAGAGGTTAGCCTAAGTGTATATTGGTGAAATTGTTAGATTGCATGGTATGTGTAACACCCTTCATAGGGCATCACATTTCCAACAAAAAAAAATTTAAAACCTGAAAATCATTTAACAAAAGGCTTTGAGTTTAAAAATTTGGATTTTTAAAATCTCTTATTGCTGATAATATAAACTTACCAAAAATATAAGTAATACAGAAAATAGACTGAACTAATTAATACACATGTTAATTATACCACATAGTGTTAAACAACATATAAACCATAATTTACAGACTCAAGGAACAGTAGCAAACCCAATGATGGTCCTACTTAATAGCACGGTAACAACACTAACGAGAAAAAAACCTCAACATACATGTTCTGTTTTCTCCACCAAACTGCATACTGTTGAAACTGAGAAGATCACTCCTTGACGCCGTCACCGAAGTCAGAACATTGTCTCCAGTTAAGTCTAAAGAGCTTACATCGCCTGCTATATAAATTTTGACAATACAAAAACAACAAAACAATACAACAAAGAGGTGAGATCCCCTTTCACTAATACCAATACGGCAGCAAAGAATGATACGAATGACAAAGTCATTCCATACACACAAATGTCACAAGTATAATCATGTTAACAAATTATCATTATGTTCAGAAAACATATATCACAATAATATAAACATCAACAGTATATCAACAACAGATATCAATAATATACATATGTAATGATTATGCCACCATGATATGGACCTCGACAATGCCACAACAATATGTACACAACTATGCATATGCACAATACATCGTATTCCTACTCCATGGAGCTAAATAGATTAGGATATGAATGGTCCAGAAGATCTGCCACCCATAATGACAGTCTAAGCTAGACGCGAGGCATAAATATTGTTTGTCGGGACAATACGCTACTGCGTTACAACGGTATATCATGGCCAGGCATATAAGGTGACAAACAGGTCACTATGAATAACCGTGCCCTTACGTCCCCAGTAGATCTCCCACCTGGATCACAATATTCAGATCTCATTCATTCCTAAACAACAAAAGCCATCACAGCCATCAACTATGCATACCAACTCAATGCATATATATGAACCATAATTACGAAAATGCCCTCAAATCTCAACAAATCTCAAATATAGTACGTCCCACCGACAATACTATTTCTCAATCTATCCGATTCCACCACTTTGGCCCGACAGTAAAACTCGCTGTTTTAGTCAATCGCATAGAAATTTTATCGCATTTTCATAATCTCATCATTTTTACAAACATTTTTAAATCGCATAAATATATTTTACTGTTTTTAAAATCGCGTACTATTTTTAAATCGTTTTCTCAATCACGTAAGATTTTTAAATCGTTTTCTTGATCGAAAAGCTTTAAAATCATTATTTTAAAACTGCGTAAGCTATTTTTAATACTTTTAAACTACGTAGAATATTTTCCTTACGTTATAAATATATTGTGAAATCCTTTCCTTTATTCGTTCATTTTTAATAAATTGTGATAGTATTTTATCTAGAAAATCTATAAAATATATTTTCTACGTTTTCCTTTAAAATTCCCTTTGTTTAGTTTATAATTACAAAATACACTTTGAAAATTACTATCATACTTTAAAATTCAAAGGTAAATATTTTTCAAGAGTTTTGTTTATTTCCCTTGATACCATATTTCTAATAAAAATTTGTTTACTTCTTTAAGTCTTAAAAATCCATTTAATTAATTTCTCATTAAATTAATTACATAAGTGCACACTTTTAAAATAGTTTTGGATTAAAAACATCATAAGTAGGCATGTTGGCCAAAAATCATTATATGCATTAAAAATCATATTTGATTGTTTCTCATCTTATAATCTCTTATAAAAATTCTTAATCCAATTTATTTTTATTAGATCATCTAGTCCATAGTTAGAAAATAATTTTTGGATCAAAGGTATATGGCATGTTGGCCGAAATTCTACATGTTCTTATAAATCATTTTAAAATTATTTTCCATCCTCTAAATCATTGAAAAATCCATTAATCCAATTAAATCAATTAAATCATTCTTTTAAAAAATGGTTGAGAACATTTTGGTCCTTTTTAGGGATGATGGAGCCATGAGCTCCTTTGTGTTCTTTGGAATACTCATGCAATCCTTCACATATTATTCATATCTTACAATAATAATTATGCATCAATGAACACATACCATATATTAAAGCAATCATAAAACATATACCAAAAATGTTAAAGCTATAGACATGCTTGCACACAAAATCAAACACAATTAGGAAAAACAATAAGCAACCAAGTGAATGAATCCTTGTGGATTCTTCACCACAAACACATCCATTCTTCACCACCAACACATGGTTGATGAGGGTAATCTCCCTCTTACCTCTTGGAGAAACCTCCAAAGCTCCTTGCTTTGCTTCTTGTACAAGCCCTCACCACCAATAGCTTTCTTAAAAATCAAAGTAGACACACATATAATCAATATATATAAAACTTGAATAAGAAAACCATGGATTAGAATCATGGTTAGAACCTTGAAAATCAAAAGAAAAGTGAAGATTAATGAACTTCACCAATAAAGCTTCAATCTTTAGCTTGAAGAACAAGGTTGAAGATGGATGATTTAGAGAAAGTCTTCAACTACAAAGATGCTTGGATTGATGTAAGGATTCAAGAAATAAGGTTGGTTAAAATTATTGGAGAGTGGAGGTATGGTATAAGGGTGGTGGCTGAAACTCACCAAGAAAGAGGATATGGAGTTTTTGATTTTTGTGAGGGAAAAGGCTTCTTAGACTTGGTTAAGGTAAAGAATGAAGTGAAACCACTTGGTTTTCCTTCCTATCAATTTCGTGGAGCTTCATGGAAAAAATCCCTAAAATCATAAACAAATGTTAAAATCAATAACAAGTGTAGGAATTGGTAAACCCTGGTTCAAGCATGGCTTAGAAAACCAAAACTAAAAGATTGGGTGAAGAAATATGAAATTTACCCTTTTTGATAGAAACTTGAAGCTTGGATTTGAAGCTCAAGATGAATGATTTTGTGAAAACTCATAACTAAAGATGTTCTTAGAATGGTGTTTAGGTTTGGAAAAGTAGGTTAGATGAAATTTTAGGTGGTTGGATGGTAGATTAGGGTGGTTGGCCGAATGGCTCAAAGAAGAGCAACAATGGTGGTTCTTGATTTTGGAAGAAAGAAAGTATAAGCCAAGTGATAGAAATTGAAGTGTAAAATGCTCTCCTCATGGTGCATGGCCGTGGAGCTCACTCTTAAGGAGGTGGCATCTTTGTTTGACCTCCAAGACTCCATCCTAGCCTTAACTTTCATCAAGGGCTCACATGCAAAGCTTCTCCCCAAAGCTTGCTTCCTATTGGCTCATTCAAGCCTTGTCACATGTTCTTGAATGTTCTTCCTTAATGATGATCACTAATTATGCTACTAATCTCATTAAGTTTCTATGCACACTTAATCTAGTTTAATTAGGTTAATTGGTTACATTACTAATTAATTAGTATTCTTGAAATCTAAGCTTCAAGAGCCATTCATTAAATCAAGGGTTGGTTTTAGGTAAAAGCTTCCACATGATATGATCAAAAGCCATTGGATCTCTTCTCCTTGAAATCCTAACCATTAGATGCATCTTTAAAAATGGAGGGTCAAGATCTTCTCTACTTACTTTCCATCCAATGGTCACAAATGGTCCTAGCCACTTTGTGAGACCAATCTCCACCGTACATTAAATCAAGGGTGGATATCCTAAACTTCCTTATTAAGCTTGTCTTTACAACCATTGATTAGATCAATGATTGATATTCAAAACTAAACTTTCTCATCCAATGGTGCAAATTAAGTCAAGCCCTCTTTGTTGACTAATTTCTATTCGCTTAAAAATAAATTAAGCCATCAACGTTAACTACATTTCTAAACGTGGGTCCCGTAGACCAATTGTGAGTCCCACAAACCAAAAGTGGGTCTCACAGACTTTTCCGGGTCCATGGTCATTTTATTTGTACTGACTAATAAAATAATATTATAAAAATATAAAATTATTTTATTGTACAGATAAATTCTAAAAATTAAAAGATTAATACATGTATTATTCGGAATTGGGTTTAGTAAGATCTCCTAGCTCCGAATAATTAAAATAAGATTTTTCCGGCTCGAAAATTATTATTTTCTTGACTCGGAGCAAATCACATAAAACACTCAAATACAGTTATGAAACAGTCAAATTAATTTTATAACACACAGAAAACAGAAAACAGCACAATTGGGACAAAATCGTAATTTAGCCAAAGTTAGGGTGTTACAACTCTCTCCCTCTAAAAAGAAGTTTCGTCCTCGAAACTTACGTATCATAGAACAGGTCAGGGTATTGCTCCTTCATCTTATCCTCAAGTCTTCATGTTGTATCTGCGCTTACATCATTCTAGATTACTCGACCTACAAAAACTATTTGCCTCACGTTCAACCTCTCCAGATTAAACGAATACCTCGAACTTTGGTGATTGTTGAAGATGTTGAATGTTGCTCCATAAAGAGAGTGTCTTATATTTCTAATGAAAACACAATCGTTGCCAATTTCAAATCATGCGTAGGGTTGCCTTGTAGCATACGCTATAATCTTCCAGTTTTGCATAAGCACATATCGTAAATTTTGATGTGACACATCATGGTTCACTTCAAAAGATTCGCCGAGATCAGGTAAGATTAACACCAGTGAAGTAGTCAAACACCTTTTCAACTCCTGAAAATTCTCGTTGTACGCATTAGTTCATATAAACGCTTGATTCTTTCCGGTAAGCTGGGTGAGAAGTCCTACGATCTTGGAAAATCTCTCAATAACTTTTTGATAGTAATCAGCCAATCCCACAAAGCTACGAACCTCCAATGCAACGTTCAGTCTTTCTCCTTCAAGAACTATTTCAACTTTTGACGCGTCCATTTCAATTCCTTCTTTTTAATCACGTGGCCCAAAAACTGCACTTCATCCAACCAGAATTCACATTTTGATAACTTTAGTATATAACCACTTCTCCTTTAGACTTGGTGAACCACACTGAAATATTCAGCATGTTCCTCATGATTTCGAGAATAGATCAGAATGTCGTAAATAAAGATAATGACAATTCTGTCTAGATAAGGACAAAAGATACTATTCACAAACCCTATGAATACTGCAGGAGCATTTTGTAACACCCCAAAATTTACTTTTCTACTATCAGAATTCATTCTAAAAATATTTATGATTTTCTAGAATTTTCTTGGAATTTTCTGAGAACGCGGAATATTTTAATATATTTCTCGTTTTACGTGTGTACTGAGCGGAACCGGAGAAATGAGACATTTTCTCCGAGAACCTTGAACTATGGAAACGTCGACAGGGGATCTTACTAAACCCGAGGCCGGACACAGTTTACAAGGTTTCATATTTTTCGAGAAATCTTAACAAATGAGATAATAAAACACTGTGAAGAATTTATCTGTCAGATTTGTTAATGCTGACTTCTACCAACTATAACTATTGTCCAATAAATAATAACATATATTAAAAATATTATCACATTATTCAAAATCTGATTTTTTGTATCACATCTATTAGTTTTAATTTCAAAAGAAAGATTAAATTTAATCCAAGCTTGTCATGGGAAGCTTCCTAGCAATTTCCCTTGTAACACATTTTTCTCTCTCCCTTTTCCACTCTTCTACGGCTGAAGCTACAAGGGAAGCCCAAATATTTCCCCTCAATTGTCTTAATATTTCACTCTTATTTCTCTAAACCCCAAATACCCATTTCTTCATTTCCTCTCTTCTCCTTCCTCTCCACCGTACACACACACCCTCACATTGGAGACCAACTCCATTATTTGCCAAGCAAATCACAATTACTTGTTTCCTTCCATCATTCCAAGACTATTCTCCTTGGTGGTTATCCTTTGGTTCCTCTTCTTCTTCTTCTTCCACCATTGAAGCTAAAGCTTGAAGCTTTAAGGTAAAGCCTTCAACTTTCTTCCATTTTCTTGCTATTTTCGTTTCTCTTGGCCACCTTGGTAACCAAGAACCTATTTTTCATGGTTTGAGTGAACATTGTGGTGATCACTCACATTGGAGTTTTTCTTGAAGGGGAGAAAACGAAAATCTAGGGCAAGAAGGAGTAGCACATTGTGTTGTTTTCCAAATAGGTAAGAGGGAGATGATCCTCTTCAACTAACCTTGGTAGTAAGGGAATGTCTTGTATATGTGTTGTTGTTGATTTTTGAATCCATGTATAAAGTTCTCTCATTTTTATGTAGTTCTTGATGATAATGTATTTTGTTGGGTTTGTATGATTTAATTGATGCCTCTTGCATGATTTGAAGGTATATTTGAGTATCTTGTTGATTAAATGTGATAAGGATTGGTTTGGTTTGAGTTAGAGGACCTGGAGAACTCTATTTTTTGCAAGTTTACGCGTGGTAATCGATTACACGGGGCTTGTAATTGATTACCAAGCTCTTAAAGATACAAAATCGTGATTCTAGAAATCTGGTAATCGATTACGTCTTGTGTGTAATCGATTACAGAGATTCTGTTTAGCTTGTAATCGATTACAAGAATGGTGTAATCGATTACTAAGCCTCTGATGTCACGAAAGGGTGCTTCTGGGAATCACGTAATCGATTATAACTGGTGGGTAATCGATTACGTAGGTTCTGTCCAATTGGTAATCAATTACCACAGTTGTGTAATCGATTACTAGGGCCTTGAAGTTACGAAACGTGATTCTGGGAATCACATAATCGATTACAATGAGATTGTAATCGATTACAGAGGTTCTGTTTCTCGGGTAATTGATTACAAGGGTGATGTAATCGATTACCAAGACCAAAAATGAGATTTTTGAGCTGGAAATGATTGAGATTATGGTTCTTTGTCCTTTGTAACTCAAACATAACCTAAAAACCCTGGATTCAAGGAATTCACTTTACTAAATTGTGATAGGAATGTGCATTCATACCAATAGAGAAGAAATGATTTTGAATGTGGAATTCTTGGATTCATGACATGGAAATTGTGGTATGTGTGTAATGAGAATTAATGATGTAGTACTCAATGAGATAAGAATGATGATGTGCCATTGGGGCAATGTTTTAATAAATGCATGGTTGATATGTCATTAAATAATGCTTATGTTCCATTGAGGAAAGGCTTATGCTGAATGCATCATTGATGAACATACATGATTGGACATTGTGTCATCATACATGCGTATTGTTCGTGGGACATTGTTGAGAAGGCTATGTTGCCTAGGAGTTTGAATAACACCTATGTGCGAGTGCAAATAGACTAAGCGTAGGTGTCATATGTTGTTGACCCTGAGGGCGTCGGGGTGTGGGTGTCTCACAATGGGCAGTGGTAGCTCCACTGGGGCCGTGGGATAAACCAATGCAACACACTGACGATCCTGACTGTGACGCTGTCCTATGTCGCGATCAACTGTTGAGGTGCCATGTGTGAGCCATTTTGCACAAATGTTTTTATGAGATGAGCACACTATATTTTTAAGGCTAACGATACACTGGCATTACTCCTTGATCATTCACTCCGAAGATGTTTATGTCTAGCTCCATGGAGTAGGAACTTTGGTACCCTTGTTGCATTGTGAGTTGTCAGTTGCATGGTCCATTGAGCATTCATGATTGGATAATGTGTTTACTATTATGACTGTGATATTTATTTGATTCTTGGTAATGCTAATGTTGTTAGCTGGCTATGGATAAAGTTGACTACTGTTCTTTGTTGCTTTACTCTCATTAATTGCTTTCATGTATTACTATACCTGTATATATTAACTGTGTCTTATGTGGGCGTTCGACGCCGTTTATTTTCTTGCTGCCTTGTTGGTACTGAAAGCTGGGAATCTCACCTCTTTCGGTACTTTTCTTTATTTTGCATTTTGGTTGAATCGCGTGCTCTCGAGAAGACACTCGTGAGGAAAACAAGGAAACTACTGAGTTTCAGGGTTTCTAGCCTTATCTCAACTGAGACCGAAGTTGCTGAGAATGTCATTTCGCCCCCGTGGATTTTTTGGTTACGTGCGGATCAACTTTCATGGTGGTCTGGATTGCTGGCATATCAACGTGCAGACTGACCGATGTGTGTACCACGGCGAATTGATGGTGTCTTTAGCATGGGGACGCTACACTGCTTCTATTTTTGACTTTCATGCTTTTGTGCGGTTAGAATTTTATATGCCTGTAAGAGATATGTGGGCGGATATGTACTATAACCCACGTGAAGACTCTTTCTTGTCTACTGCCCGGGCTCCTGCCCGCTGTTCTGTCGTCCCGATGGATGTCTCGTCGGACGACGAGGACCCTGAGGAGGATCCATCTACGGTTCCTTCTCATTCCAGGCAGTCTTAGGGTTGGTTTTAAATTGATGGCTACTGATGGCTATCCGTTTATTTTGAGGGAGCCTGACGTACTACTGGATTAGTGGGTAGATATTTGTATCTCTTGGGGTAGGTACACTTTTTGCTTTTTGTATATCTTTTTGGAAATGTAATTTAAACAGGCTTGTAATTCTGGTACAAAGTATGTAACTATCCATGTTGTGCATGGTTGTTTGTTTCATTCCATGTTGATTCCTCTTTGACGTTTTTGATAAGAAGTTTTATATGAAAGAGGAACTTTTAATTTTAACTCAATCACGCGATATATTTACAAACATGTGTATATGTACATTAATGGAAGTTTTAACCGGATTTATGTAAAAGAAAAAGAAAAAAAATGTTCAAACTTTACGTAATCATTTGTGCGTCATTTCACTATGGTGCGACGTTCCTTCTTCTTACCCGTTATGACGAAGGGAGAAAAAGGGGCGTTACACATTTACCACTCCAAACAGCATCACTTGAAATTTCCTTACCTTCAGACCGCTTCACTTTCATGCCTTTGCTTTTAACAAAAAGTGTCTCACAAATCAAGTTCTCTTTTTCAACAGTATTGTATTCTAATACTATGACATAAATTGGACCAAGAATATCCTTTCTTGCAATTGCAATACATGAAAGAACATTATAAAGGTTAGAAAGCAAAGATAGCGAAACTATCCAATATGTTACCGGACATATCCAACAAGAAATTTGATATTGTCCGATTTTCAAGAATGAATTTTCTGGGACACTAAAACTTTACTAAAACAATCTATAGAATGTGGTTGGAAGATAACCAATCTATTCTTAAGATCACATCTATCTCGTGAAAGAGGTAGACAATTTAGATTAACAGAAAATATTGTTTAAGTAACTAGACAGTAACAATAGGTTTGGAAATAAAAGTACAAATAGATAAGTCAAAAAGTAACAAAGATACTGGTAGCTCTAATCAACCCATACAGTCAATTAGCCATAAAAGAATGGATTAGATCAAGAGTATATTCCCGAAATTACGACACATGAAAGATATCATGAAGACGTAGAAAGAAAAGATGGTAGAGTCATTTAATATATTACCAGACCTATCCAATAAAGAAATTGATGTGGTCCGATGAATTTAGAAGTGAGCTTTTTAAGTTAAACAATTCAACCGACAGGTCTAACAGAGTATGAATGGTTGGAAAAATACCCAATCCATATTTTTAGATCACGTCTGTTTTTGAGAAAGAGATAAACAAAGTGAATCAACAGAAAAGATTCAGTCATTTAACAGACTTAGAATAGTTTAAGCAACTCAAGTTATCAACCAAAGGTTTTAGTAATAGAAGTAGAAATAACTAGGTCAAAAGATAATGAAGACACAGATAACTCTAATTGATCTACACGATCATATGCCATAGAGGAATGGATTACCTCCAGAATTATACAGTACAATCAAAGGATCACTTCTTGTGACACAATCTTCTTTGCTTAGGTCTTTAATCTAGGGCGCTTTTGCTCCACTTGGAGAATTGACGCTCCATTCAACTTGAGATGTTGAAGCACGTTCATTACTAATAGATGACTTTGCCTTTGGTGGAATACACTTTCTAGCAATATGTCTAGGCATTCCACACTTGAAACATATGATTCTTTTGATTGTATAGTCCTTTGTCAGATGATCCTTCCTACACTTCCGACATTTCGGTGCAGATGTCACGGTCAAACCAAACCTACTACTACTAGTATCTCCTCCACAAGATTGCTGTTGTTGTTGACGTCCTGATGATTGTGAGTACATTCTCTGTTGAAATTACTTGACCTTATGATTTCTCCTTCTTCGTAACCAATATGGTCCAACGTTATCGGGTCTCACATCCTGAGACTGATTCAACTCTAACAAAATCTTAGCTTCGGCTATTAATTCTTGCTGCTGAACAATCTTTTGGGTTTGGTGTATAATTACATCAGCTGTTTTTCATATTACTTCCAGAGTTGCAGTCATATCACCATCATCATGTCTCGCTTCCTCACACGTACGTCTATCACGAGCCATCGTCTTTCTTTGTCTATCACGAGTCATGGTCTTCTCTTTAAAGACAGACGAATCAAAATACAATGGAAACCAGATGTAACCATTTCAAACAAACATTGTCTCCTTTCGGAGTCCAAGCACAGAGAGTTACACAGCACAAACAAGACAGACCTAACCATAAAACCCCAAAAGACTCTAACCATGCTCTTATACTAACTAATGTAACACCCTCCATAGGGCATCACATTTCCAACTAAAAAAAAAATTTCAAACCTAAAAATCATTTAACAAAAGGCTTTGAGTTTAAAAATTTGGATTTTTAAAATCTCTTGTTGCTGATAATATAGACTTACCAAAAATATAAGTAATACAGAAAATAGACTGAAATAATTAATACACATGTTAATTATACCACATAATGTTAAACAACATTTAAAACATAATTTACAGACTCAAGGAACAGTAGCAAACCCAATGATAAGTCCTACTTAATAGCACGGTAACAACACTAACGAGAAAAAAACTCAACATACATGTTCTGTTTTCTCCACCAAACTGCATACTATTGAAACTGAGAAGATCACTCCTTGACGCCGTCACCGAACTCAGAACATTGCCTCTAGCTAAGTCTAAAGAGCTTACTTTGCCTGCTATATAAATTTTGACAATACAAAAACAACAAAACAATACAACAAAGAGGTGAGATCCCCTTTCACCAATAGCAGTACGGCAGCAAAGAATGATACGAATGACAAAGTCATTCCATACACACAAATGTCACAAATATAATCATGTTAACAAATTATCATTATGTTCAGAAAACATATATCACAATAATATAAACATTAACAGTATATCAACAACAGATATCAATAATATACATATGTAATGATTATGCCACCATGATATGGACCTCGACAATGCCACAACAATATGTACACAACTATGCATATGCACAATGCATCGTATTCCTACTCCATGGAGCGAAACAGTTTCGGATATGAATGGTCCTGAAGATCTGCCACTCATAATGACAGTCTAAGCTAGACACGAGACATAAATATTATTTGTCGGGACAATACGCCAGTGCGTTGCAACGGTATATCATGGCCAGGCATATAAGGTGACAAACAGGTCACTATGAATAACTGCGCCCTGACGTCCCCAGTAGATCTCCCACCTGGATCACAATATTCAACTCTCATTCATTCCTAAACAACAAAAGTCATCACAGTCATCAACTATGCATACCAACTCAATGCATATATATGAACCATAATTATGAAAATGCCATCAAATCTCAACAAATCTCAAATATAGTACGTCCCACCGACAATACTATTTCTCAATCTGTCCGAGTCCACCACTTTAGCCCGACAGTAAAACTCGCTGTTTTAGTCAATCACATAGAAATTTTATCGTGTTTTCATAATCTTGTCATTTTTACAAATATTTTTAAATTGCGTAAATATATTTTACTATTTTTAAAATCGCGTACTGTTTTTAAATCGTTTTCTCAATCGCGTAAGATTTTTACATCATTTTCTTGATCAAAAATCTTTAAAATCATTATTTTAAAACCGCGTAAGCTATTTTTAATACTTTTAAACTACGTAGAATATTTTCCTTACGTTATAAAAATATTGTGAAATTCTTTCCTTTATTCGTTCATTTTTAATAAATTGTGACAGTATTTTGTCTAGAAAATCTATAAAATATATTTTCTACGTTTTCCTTTAAAAATCCCTTTGTTTAGTTTATAATTACAAAATGCACTTTGAAAATTACTATCATACTTTAAAATTCAAAGGTAAATATTTTTCAAGAGTTTTGTTTATTTCTCTTTGATACCATATTTCTAATAAAAATTTGTTTACTTCTTTAAGTCTTAAAAATCCATTTAATTAAGTTCTCGTTAAATTAATTACATAAGTCTACACTTTTAAAATAGTTTTGGATTAAAAACATCATAAGTAGGCATGTTGGCCAAAAATCATTCTATGCATTAAAAATCATATTTGATTGTTTCTCATCTTATAATCTCTTATAAAAATTCTTAATCCAATTTATTTTTATTAGATCATCTAGTCCATAGTTAGAAAATAATTTTTGGATCAAAGGTATATGGCATGTTGGCCGAAATTCTACATGTCCTTATAAATCATTTTAAAATTATTTTCCATCCTCTAAATCATTGAAAAATCCTTTAATCTAATTAAATCAATTAAATCATTCTTTTAGAAAATGGTTGAGAACATTTTGGTCCTCTTTAGGGATGATGGAGCTGTGAGCTCCCTTGTGTTCATTGGAATACTTATGCAATCCTTCACATATTATTCATATCTTACAATAATAATTATGCATCAATGAACACATACCATATATTAAAGCAATCATAAAACATATACCAAAAATATTAAAGCTATAGACATGCTTGCACACAAAATCAAACACAATTAGGAAAAACAATAAACAACCAAGTGAATGAATCCTTATGGATTCTTCACCACAAACACATCCATTCCTCACCACCAACACATGGTTGATGAGGGTAATCTCCCTCTTACCTCTTGGAGAAACCTCCAAAGCTCCTTGCTTTGCTTCTTGTACAAGCCCTCACCACCAATAGCTTTCTTAAAAATCAAAGTAAACACATATATAATCAATATATATAAAACTTGAATAAGAAAACCATGAATTAGAATCATGGTTAGAACCTTGAAAATCAAAAGAAAAGTGATGATTAATGAACTTCACCAATAAAGCTTCAATCTTAGCTTGAAGAACAAGATTGAAGATGGAGGATTTAGAGAAAGTCTTCAACTACAAAGATGCTTGGATTGATGTAAGAATTCAAGAAATAAAGTTAGTTAAAATTATTGGAGAGTGGAGGTATGGTATAAGGGTGGTGGCCGAAACTCCCCAAGAAAGAGGATATGGAGTTTTTTATTTTTGTGAGGAAAAAGGCTTCTTAGACTTGGTTAAGGTAAAGAATGAAGTGAAACCACTTGATTTTCCTTCTTATCAATTTCGTGGAGCTTCATGGAAAAAAATCCCTAAAATCATAAACAAATGTTAAAATCAATAACAAGTGTAGGAATAGGTAAACCATGGTTCAAGCATGGCTTAGAAAACCAAAACTAAAAGATTGGGTGAAGAAATATGAACTTTACCCTTTTTGATAGAAACTTGAAGCTTGGATTTGAAGTTCAAGATGAATGATTTTGTGAAAACTCATAACTAAAGATGTTCTTAGAATGGTGTTTAGGTTTAGAAAAGTAGGTTAGCTGAAATTTTAGGTGGTTGGATGGTAGAGTAGGGTGGTTGGCCGAATGGCTCAAAGAAGAGCAACAATGGTGGTTCTTGATTTTGGAAGAGAGAGAGTATAAGCCAAGTGATAGAAATTGAAGTGTAAAATGCTCTCCTCATGGTGCATGGCTGTGGAGCTCACTCTTGAGGAGGTGGCCTCTTTGTTTGACCTCCAAGACTCCATCCTAGCCTTAAGTTTCATCAAGGGCTCACATGCAAAGCTTCTCCCCAAAGCTTGCTTCTTATTGGCTCATTCAAGCCTTGTCACATGTTCTTGAATGTTCTTCGTTAATGATGATCACTAATTAAGCTACTAATCTCATTAAGTTTCTATGCACACTTAATCTAGTTTAATTAGGTTAATTGGTTACATTACTAATTAATTAGTATTCTTGAAATCTAAGCTTCAAGAGCCATTGATTAAAT
Organism: Ormosia emarginata; assembly: GCA_029884605.1. NCBI lineage: Eukaryota > Viridiplantae > Streptophyta > Magnoliopsida > Fabales > Fabaceae > Ormosia > Ormosia emarginata. Next base: position 7,622,257 of record JAQQTP010000040.1, read on the forward strand.
CAAGGGTTGGTATTAGGTAAAAGCTTCCAAATGATATGATCAAATCTAAGCCATTGGATCTCTTCTCCTTGAAATCCTAACCATTAGATGCATCTTCAAAAATGGAGGGTCAAGATCTTCTCTACTTACTTTCCATCCAATGGTCACAAATGGTCCTAGCCACTTTGTGAGACCAATCTCCACCGTACATTAAATCCAGGGTAGATTTCCTAAACTTCCTTATTAAGCTTGTCTTTACAACCATTGATTAGATCAATGGTTGATATTCAAAACTAAACCTTCTCATCCAATGGTGCAAATTAAGTCAAGCCCTCTTTGTTGACTAATTCCTATTGGCTTAAAAATAAATCAAGCCATCAACATTGACTGCTTTTCTAAACGTGGGTCCCGCAGACCAATTGTGGGTCCCATAGACTTTTTTGGGTCCATGGTTGTTTTATTTGTACTGACTAATAAAATAATATTATAAAAATATAAAATTATTTTATTGTACAGATAAATTCTAAAAATTAAAAGATTGATACACGTATTATTCGGAATTGGGTTTAGTAAGATCCTCTAGCTCCGAATAATTAAAATAAGATTTCCTTGGCTCGAAAATTATTATTTTCTTGACTCGGAGCAAATCACACAAAGCACTCAAATACAGTTATGAAATAATCAAATTAATTTTATAACACACAGAAAATAGAAAACAGCACAATTGGGACAAAATCATAATTTAGCTAAAAGTTGGGGTGTTATAGTGTGCCTTTGAGCATTATTTCTGATAGAGATCTAAGATTCACATCAAAGTTTTGGCAAAGTTTGCAAGAAGCGTTGGGGACGAAACTTTGGTTGAGTTCTGCTTATCATCCTCAAACAGATGGACAAACAGAAAGGATGATCCAATCATTAGAAGATTTACTTAGAGCTTGCACCTTGGAATAAACTGGAAGTTGGGATGAAATTTTGCCTTTGGTAGAATTCACCTACAGTAACAGTTTCCATTTGAGTATAGGGATGGCACCCTATGAAGGCTTGTATGGACGACGGTGCAGAACACCTTTGTGTTGGTATCAAGATGGAGAGTATCTCACGGTTGGACCTGATTTGGTGCAGTAAACAACAAAAAAGATCAAGATGATTCAGGAAAAGATGAGGACGACTCAGAGTCAACAAAAGAGCTATGTTGACAAAAGAAGAAAGCCTCTTGAGTTTGAGGAAGGTGAGCATGTGTTTTTGAAAGTCACGCCTACGACTGGAGTCGGCCAAGTTCTGAAATCTAGAAAACTTACTCCCAAATTCCTTGAACCTTACCAAATCCTTCGCCAGATAGGTCCAGTAGCTTACCAAATAGCCTTACCACCTTTTCTTTCTAACCTTCACAATGTTTTCCATATATCACAATTGTGAAAATATATCCCTGACTCGAACCATGTCATAGCAACCAACACAATACAATTGAAAGAGAACTTGACCTATAAGACACCTCCTGTAAGGATTGAGGATAGGAGGGTAAAGCAACTCAAAGGGAAGGAGATCCCATTGGTGAAAGTAATCTAGAATGACATAATCAGAGATGCAACGTGGGAGTTAGAAGACAAGATGAAGGAGCAACATCCGCAACTATTCTAAGGTATAAAAATTTTGAAGACGAAATTTCTTTTTAGAAGGGGAAAGTTGTAACACCCCGAAAATTGTTTGTTTCATGATAAATAGTCATTTTATAATATTTGTGATTTTTGTAAATTTTTGTGGATTTTTCTAGAAATGTTGATTATTTTAATATATTTCTCATTTTACGTGCATACTAAGTAGGGCTGGGAAAATAAAACATTTTCCCCGAGGCAGAAAAACCTTGGACTGTGGAAACGTCGACGATGAATCTTACTAAACCCGAGGCTGAATACAGTTTATGGAGTTTTTGTTTTTTGAGATTTTATCAGATAAATAAAATCATTGTACCGTGAAATTATCCGATGAATAATAAATATTGCTTTTATTAACTGTAACCTTTGTCCACTAGATAAATAGCTTTAGTAGAGTGTTAGTCATCTTTTGTAGATAGCACTTTAATGACATTATGCATGTGATATCATCTTTTGACTTTTGAAAAAGTGTTCCAAAACTTCCTAAAGAAGCTTTGTACAAAGCTTCCAAAGAAAGCTTTGTTTTCTCTCTCCTCCCTCCCACACTACACCGCAATGAGGGCTTGTTGGAGGCAAAAATTTGCTTTTTGCTTTATAACTTTCACTTATAATTTTCAAATCACCAAAAGCTAATCATTTTCCTATTACTTCATATTCTTTTCCTTTCAAGTTTCTCTCTTCCTCTCTACTCCACTGCACCCACCACCTTGGGAGGCCATCTTCACTAGCTTGTTAAAATAATCTCATTTCTTGCTTCCTCTCATCATCCTAAGACTTTTCTATTTGGTGATCATCTCCTAAATCTTCCTTTTTCATCTCCTACCATTGAAGCTCTAACTTGAAGCTCTAAGGTAAAGTTCTTGACTTTTCTTTTCTTTTCTTCTCTTTTTCATTTTTCTTGGTCACCTATGTGATCAAAGACACCTCTTTTCATGGTTTGAGTGAGGATTGTAAAAGTTTGCTCACCTTAGGGTTCTCTTGAAGGTGAAGGACGAAAATTGCAACAAAGGGATCAAGAGGCTTGCTTTCTTGTGTTGTCTTCTATAGGTAAGAGGGAGATGATCCTCTTCAACCTATCTTGGTGGTGAGGAAACATTTTTGGTGTTGTTGATGAAGAATTCATGTAGGATTGTTCTCTTTGTTGTGTTGTTCTTCATGATTTTGTAGCTATTTTAACTTGTATGAATCTATTGATTGTCATTGTGCATCTTGATGGCTATGGAATATAGGTTGGATTGCTTGGATTGATATATGAAAAATTTAGGGCTCTTTGCCCCATTTGGATTCACGGCTAAGAGGCCAAATTTTTGGATGTTCAATATTTAATTTTTGTAGAAATTGAAACTTAAGTGATTAAGTGTTAAAGAATTAATTAATGCAATGGAAAAATATTAGGTTCTTACCCCTTGGGAGGCTCACGACCTCTAGGGCCTTTTATGGGTCCAAGCATGTGATTTTTATGTAACCTTGGGACTTAAGTAATTAAGTGTTAAGTAATTAACAATGTAATGAAAAAATTGGTTGGACTCTTGTCCTTGGGAGGTCACGGCCTCAAGGGCCATATTGGCTAAAATTCATGCATCAAACTAAGGCTTAGGTGATTTAAAAAAAAATTATTATGGATTCATAAGATGGAAGGAATGAAGGAAAGAAATTTATTTGATGACCTCGAGTGATTTTTGAACTTAAGGAAAGAACAAGAGTGTGTGTGAGGCTTGAGAACCTTAGAATAATTTTCTAAGTGAGTATGATTAATTAAAGTAAAGAACTTAGCTAATTAAGAGAAATAAAGATTGAACGAGAATTATAAGAGAATTTCTCTAGAGAGGCTTAATGATAAAGGTCTTGAAATAGAGATGTAGCTTTGTGTGGAATTTTAATAAATATGTGTTACTCATGAAAATTTGATGATGAGTTATGGTGGGTCCATATGTGGGACAAAGAATTGATTAATATGGATTGAGTCCTTTTGTGGCCTGGAATTGTGGAAAAATCATGCTATTGATGATTATATATATTTGTATACATTGAGTCATCATGCATTGTCGAAGTAAGGCTTTATTCCTAGGCGCTGAATCACACCTTAGTGCGGGTGCGAATAGACTAGTGTAGGTCACTTATTGACCTTGGGGGCATCGGGGTGTAGGTGTCTCACAATGGACAACTGGTAGCTCCTCGAGGCCGTGGGATAGACCGATACAAATGTACTGATGATCCAAACTAAGACATTGTCCTATATCGTGATCTTGTGAAGAATGCTGTGTATAAAGCCTTGTTGCGCAAATTATTAATTTTCTGAAAGCACTTGATTTTAGGCTGATGACATACTGACATGTCTCCTTTATCATTCTCTTTGATGTTTGTGTCTAGTTCTATGGAGTAAGATTTTTGGTACCTTGTGCATGTGCATTGTCCATCACATACTTTACTTGGCATGAATTTATGTGATTGTAGTGTTATTTCTTTTACCGATGTTATGATTATTTGAACTATTTAACTGCTTATTATCTGAGATTTTGTTGTTGTTTCTTTATTGCTTGCTATTATTACTATTAATATTGTCGCGGTGCTATATGGGCATCTTGTGTCATTCTATTTCTTTACTGCCATATTTGGTATTGAATGCTGGATGTCTCACTTTTTTTCTATATTTTTGTTATTCTGTTTATTTATGTGCTTCTTTGAAGATGTCGGTGAAGAAGGGAAAGTGCACAAATTCCCTGGCTTTTGGCCTGATCTTGATTAGTCATCTGGTTAGAAATGGCATCCCGTCCGCGTGGCTTTTTGGGGTATGCCAGGTCGAGATTCCATGGGGGAGGTGATAGTTGGCATGTGGATTTCCACAACGAACGTTTTGTTTATGTTGGAGATGTGACTGTGTCTCTGTCGTGGGGTCGTTATCCCTCTGTGTTTTCTTTTGATTTCCATGTTTGGTTGGAGTTCAACATATCTGTGCAAGAGGTATGGGGTGAATGTGTGCATACCCACACGAGGATTTAGATTCTTTTCTGTCCTCTACACGAGCTCCTGCTCGTGGGTCAGCTGCTCCCATAAGGATTTCCTTTTCTGAGGAAGATCCTGATGAGGACCCATTTGAGGCTCTTCCTTAGCTGTTGATGGAGGCTTAACTTTTTTTGGTAACCTTTTGGGTGGCTGGCTGTATATCGCTTGGGGGCCTGATGTTTTTGTCTTTTTGGTGGGTGTAAATGTATAATCCTGTTGGGGCATGTAAAGCTTTTGTTTCTTTTGTATAATAGTTGATGTATCTAAACATGTATGATATATATATATATATATATATATATATATATATATATATATATATATATATATATATATATATATATATAGGATGTATGAATGTATGGCTTCAATTATCATGTTAATTTTACTGTAATTATGTTTTATCATTTTCTTACAAAAAAAAAAAAGAATTCACCAAATTATTTATATATGTACAAATGAACAGGCTATTATCTATATCCAAATGGGTCTTAGTTTATAGTTTCTTTTTCGCTTTGTGGTTTTGCTGTGACGGTCCTTGATAACTCTATAAAATGTAGTTATTTGCGCCCCATATTGGTGATATATTGATCCCTTGGTCCTTATGCTTAGGCATAATTGGAAGACTTTTCCCTTACTTTTTATTCAAATTTATTTTGATGTCTTCCTCTGCAACATTGCTAAAACCCAGTCTATTCTTTGTTGAATTAAGTTGATTTACTCTTGTGATTAATTAGGCGACTTCTGTATGGCAAGGTGGGTTCTAAAATGATAAAAGGAAGTAAGTCAAGGCTTGGCATTGGAGGAGGGAGCTTAGCGTGCATTTCAGTTTATCACACTGTGACGCAAGGTTTAACACACCGCGGCGTCTCGCTCTCTGCCTGCTGCGCATACTGAAGACAGAGGCTAGAGTGTCGCGGCGCAGAGGATGACATTCTGCGGTGCACGTTTGTCAGCTTAGGTTTCATTTAACCACGTAGACATTCACGTCGTGGAGCAATAATGGTGACGCCACGAAGCGAGTTCACGGGCCTTGTCTATTAATACTGTTTCATCATATATTTTGACAGAGGTTAGGTGGGAGACAAGATAGAACGCAGCAAGCTCTGGTTTTTCATCATTTTAGAGAGCTTTGAAGAGATTTGGAGAAAAAACCATCGTCATCCAAGGAGGATCAAGGATCCTAAGCTCACATTATCGTGTTTTCTCTCTTTTCTCTTTAATCCCTCTATTTTTAGGTCATGGGCATAGAATCTCTCTTGAGATTTTCCTGTTTCATGGATAGCTAAGCTGTTTTTAGGGATTCATTTGGATCCTCCTATGTACATTGATGACTTTGTAACCTTTTAAGTCTATAATGATGATTGGTTTTGTTCATCCATGTTTCTCTTAATGCTCATAGGTGTTTAGCCAACATTTATTATGTTTTTGATAAGATCTTTTGAACTAAACATAGGAATCTAGATTTTAGATCATGGATGTGGGTGATGCATGTTTAATTTCATTCTAATGTTGAGTGAGTTAATTCGCTAATAGGATAAACATATACCTTTTGGCCATGTATAGCACTTGTTAAGAATCAACCTTAATGTATGGTGTTTACTCTAGTTCTCATGGACACATAGTGAGCTAGATAAATGACATAGGGTTAAATGACCTATATATAGGCTTTTAGCTAATGTAGTTTCTTAAGCTAACAAAACTAGTTATCAAAGTTGCTTAAAGTGATTACAAGTTGCCGAGTAAAATAGTTGGTGAAGAAGGAGTCCCTAAGCTCTCATCACTGTCCTTTTCTCCCAATTTATTATTTTTTAGTCTTTAAGAATTGGCCACACAAAATCTTCACATTCGATATATGCTTGACTAAAATTCATTAAGTTATTGGTTAATGTTTGGCATTTGATATTACCTATTATCCCTTTAGAAATGATCTTTCTCATCACTGTATTACTTTCGCGACCCGTACACTTGCGGTACACAAATAGGTCCAACAAGTTTTTGGCCCCGTTGCTGGTGAGTTACAAAAAGGGGCGTTACATTCCCAATAGTTTCATCTAATGTTGAAATATATAACTTCAAAGGACGTCCTGGAGTTAGAGGAGTCATTATTGGAGGATTAGCCAAGTAACTCTTGATCTGATCAACGGCCTCTTAGTGTTCTTTCTTCCATCAAAATTCCTCTTCAGCTTCAAGCTTCAAAAGCGAGGAGAAGACCTTGGTCTTTCCAGATAGGTTCGAAATGAACCTTTTTAGGAAGTTTATCTTCCTTAATAAAGACTAGAGTTACTTCTTATTCAAAGGAGGTGATGCTTCAAGTATGGCTTTAGCCTTGTTTTGATCAACCTCAACTCCTTTCTTTTGGACCAAGAATCCAAGAAAATTTCCTGCATAAACACCAAAAGCACACTTAATAGGATTCATTTTAAATCCATATTTTCTTATTCTTTCAAATGACTGTCTCAAGTTTGTTAGATGTTCTTTCTCTGATTTTGATTTAACCACAACATCATCGATATAAACTTCCATGAATTTACTAATTATATCATAAAAGATAGTATCATAGCTTTTTGATATGTGTCTCCAGCATTTTTTAAGCCAAAAGGCATGACTATCCATTCATATGTGCCAATTTCCCCTAGACATCGAAAAAAACAATTTTTAATACATTTTCATCAGCAATATAAATTTGGTTGTACCCAAGATAGTCATCCATAAAACTTAGAATTTCATGGCCTAATGCTGAGTCAACTAGCATATCAACAATTGGCATGGGGTATTCATCTTTAGGAGTAGCAGAATTTAAATATAAAAAATAAATGTATACTCTTAACATACCATAATTTTACATAACAGGAACAACATTGGAAATTCAATTTACATATCTTGTAGTTCGAATAAACTTAGCTTTTAAAAGCCTTTCGATTTCCTCTTTAATCTTGAGAACTACATCAAGCGAACACTTTCTTGGGGCTTATTTCATTGGCCTTTGTCCTGCTTGAATTGGTAGTCTGTGCTCTACCAAATTTTGACTAAGTCCAGACATTTCTTCATAATCTTATGTAAAATAGTCTTTGAACTCTTTGAGCAACTCGACCAACTCCAACTTGAAGCTATTTGCTAACAAACTACTAATATAAGCAGGTTTTTTTATTTATATCATTTCCCAAATTAATTTTTTCTAGGGGGTCTTGTACCTTTATCTTTGTAATTCCTTGAGATAGAGGGGCCTGTTCGAACCCCAAAGAAGAGTCAGCATAAATACAGTCCAAGTTGACATCATCTATAGTGCCAAATTTCTCAACTGTATAGGATGAGATACGAGTCAACTGACCCACAATTGCACATTTAGTGGTGTGTTTGTCAGCCATATAGGCTAACAATTGAGCTAATTGGCTCTCAAGAGTCATGCTTACAAATTTGTCCAGTCCAAATCGAATCGGCCTTAGGTACTAGAGTAAAGCCAGTAGGGCTTATAGCTACCATCTCAACGATCCTGATATAAAAAACTCTCGAGTCCCAGATGTTAAAGGGTTTCACCCCAGGGACATACATCTTGAAGTCTACATGGTTTTACTGCACTTAACACAGGATGCCATCTACTTCAACCATCTCCAATTCTCCTTGTTCATTCCACAGAAATATCTTCTGATGAACTGTTGATAATATTGCTCCCACTGATTGGATCCATTCTCTCCCTAAAAGTATATTGTAACTTGCCTTCAAAGGTACCACGATGAAGAGAATGGACCTCGCCATAGATGCAACACTGACATCAAGAGCCACTGATCCTTCTTAAGTCGAAGACTTCCCATTAAAATTAGTTACCACCATATTATGGGGCAGTAGATCTTCCTCAGTCTTTCCAAATTTCTTCAATAGACTCTTAGGTATTAGATTAATTGCAGCACCATCATCTATCAAGACTTTGCCTACCAACTTTCCATCTACCATTGCTTTAACAAAAAAAGGATGAAGATGGTCTTTCATCTCTTGTGTGGGCATGTCAAAGATTGCATAATTTTCTTTGACCTCAATAATGTCCTCCTCAATGAAACACCAACCTTTGTCTACATCATCAGACTCATCCTTGCAGTCCTCCTTTGTGTCTATGTCCTCTTGATAAACACAATTTTTATATATTAGTTAACTCTCATATTTAGTCTTTTAGATCTCTTATATGCTTAATTGATTGGTTTTGGCCACATTTTATAAGTTTGGGTTCAAATTAGGCTTAATTATTTTTTTTAGCATTATTGAGAATTTTACACTATTTCTTTATTTTAGGCATAACTTGATTTATAGACATCTAAAAATTATGAATTTTACTTTATAGGAAGGCTAAGATAAAGCTCTACAACTTTGATGTGAGCTCGAAGGCTCAATTAGATGTCTAATAGGTCAGATTGGGCGACGAAGTCATAATAGAGATGATGTCATTGGAACCTAGACGATGTGCAAAGATTAAGCCATAATTTGAGTTATAGGTGTGATATAGACCTGAAACCAATGAAATTTGAAATCTAAGACATATATATTCACTTCTTATGAAGATCACTTATCAAAACTGTGACGTTTTGATGGTGCTTTCACCCTTTGAAGTCAGCTAATAGGTTTAGTTTTAGGCATAACTTTCTCATCCTAAGCCAAAATTATGCAAATTAGGTGCCCAATTAAAGTTACGAGGAAGAGGATTAACCCTAAGTTGAGGGAAAACTTGAATTTTTAATTTTATAGATAGTTATTTAAGCAGCAGCTTCAACCATGAAATACAATCCTAATTTTCTCCTAGCTGCTCTTGCTTGCACTTTCTCTCTTCATCTTTCTTTTTCTCCCTTCTCTGTAGGTTTCCTTTTTTTTTTATGTTTCTCTTCCATCTCATCCTCATGGATGAAAAGGAAGAACCTTTTAATCAATCCTAGGGATTGACAATCTTGATGTTTAATTTTAATATCCTGTTTTGATTATTTTACATTTAATTATTGATCAAGTTTTTCTTTACATGTTAATCAAGTTTCTCTTTACCTCTTTTGATTTTGTTAAATCTGAATTGAATTGTTTAATTTGATTTGGATGTTAATGTGATAATTGCATAATTACCATGTGTTAATGAGGATTAAAGAGACTGAACAATGCATCAAAAGCTTCTTGGATGTTATTTGTTAAGCTTGGTTAAATTCTGGGTTTTAGATTAATTCAGGATTAGAAGGGTGCTTTATTCATTTAACCTTGATTAATTAAATTCTGAGTGCCTATTTAGTAGAGAATTCAAGGATCATCTTAAGGCTTCTTAATGTGATCTAAGACTAATAATTTGATTAGCAATTGAATGGAAGAGAATAAATAATGCAACAAAGGTGTTTGATGGATTGTTTAGCTTGGTTGAATTATGGATTTTAAGTTAATCAGGATTAAATAGGTGCTTAATTTGTTTAACCTTGATTAATTAAATTCTATATGTTTATCTAGTAAATAATTCATTGATCATCTTAAGGCTTCTTGATATGATATAAAGCCAAGAACTTGGTTAGCAATTGAATGGGTTTTGAGTGAACAAGGATGAATTAAACTCAAGAATAGTTGATTTTCTTAGATTGATTGTTTACGTAATTATGTTTACAATTTTTAATTAGTTTTTGTTAATTAATTCTGTAACATTTTCCCCATTTGTTAACTTCTTAATCTGATAGCTTAATTAGAGTGATCCAAGGGCTCGACCTAGTTGTGTCTTATACTACAAGTAATTTGGTGAATCGGTTTATAAACTGATTTAATTTGATAGTCTCGATAGTTATCTCTTCTTCATTGGATGTTGTCGCAAAATCAGAAGGCGACACAGACACCATATTTACTTCAAAGATGGCCTCCAATTCATCATCAAAACTAGATTCAAATGAATCTGCCACCATTTCCTCATCCCTAGGACTTGATTGCTTAACTCTCCTTTCCGAATTCACAGGTGATCCTTTCACCACCTCAACATAAGGCCTGGCTTGTACCTGCATCTAAGCCATAACCTGTTGATGTTGTCTCACTTTCTGGGCTTTTCTCTACTAGGATTTTGACATGTAAGGGCATTTCCCTTGGTTCAAAGTCAATCCTACATTTCGATACCAAGTATTTGACTTTCTAGCATTTCCCCCATAGGACATCCCAAGCTCACACTTATGCCAATTAGGCTTGTAATTCTGGGGAGCCTTTTGGAAGCTTGGGCTATTCCTCACGCACTTATTAGTGGCTATGTTTGCAGGTGGCACCTTCATCTTTCCCCTCCTGAAATTCTTCATTGAATCAACCATCACTACTAACTTATGATTAATTGTTGATTATGGATTTCAATCTTGTTAGAGCTTATTATATGAGCCTACAACTTTTTCTTCATGGTAGTTTTGAAAGACTTAGCAGCCAATCTGTCAAAGACTGCAATGCATCTAGGGTATAGGGAAACCTCTCTCTCCCTTTTTATCTTTCTAATCAAGAAATCTACCAGAGTATCTCTCGCCTTAGGATATACCTCTTCTTCATTGGCCTCAAACATGTCTAGATCAACCTCAATATTGACCTCAAGGATAGTCTCTTTAGCCACATCAACCATATTGACTTGTATGAAGTTAATAGGCTCGATATAGCTTACATTCACCTCGAAGGGATCAATATCTACCTTCATCTCTTTTTTCTTTTCTTTGAATTTCAATCTACCTTCCTTGATACCTCTATGGATCAGATCCCTAAAATGAACACAGTTGTTAGTCGAATGATCATACTTATGATAATATTTACAATATTTTTGACCTTTTGTCTCTTCCAAAGAAGGAATTTTATGATCATCAGGAAGTTTAATTTGCTTATCATTTAACAATGCATCAAAAATTTGACCTGCCTTAATTATATCGAAAGCATAGGAGTACCTGTTTGAGAATTCCATTTTATCCTTAGCTCAAACAGGCTTTAAAGATGGGTAGACATAAGGAGGACCAAATTTTAATTTTGCAATATTAACTTCATTCTCTTCCTCATCAACATCTTCAACCTCATTTATTTCGATATAGGCAACTTTATCTCCTTTTGATTGTGTGAAATATTTTTTTAGTATGTCATTTATTTCAAGATAAGTAATTTTTTCTTTCCTGAAATGTTTTTTGACCCTTTCTTTTTCGAGCTTTAACTGCTCAATTTATCTCACCTTATCAGTAAGTTGAGATATATCCAATAATTGCTGGTTTATAACTTTTTTCCTAATGGAATAATTTAACCCACCAGTAGCCATTTTCACAACTTTAGATTTTGGAATCATTGTGAAACACCTAGCCTTCATTTGTCTGAATCTTGCTAAGTAGTCATCTATAGAATCTCCATTGTTTCTTTTAATGTTAAATAGAACCACAAGACTTACCTTAATTTCTCCTCTAAAGAATTGTTCATGAAAGCTTCTTTCAAGTTGATTCCAACAGTGGATCAAATTAGATGGGAGATTTGTAAACCAAGTAAATGAATTCTTGGTTAAGGAACTAGAGAAATATTTTATTTTTAAATATTCATTAGTAGTTATATCTCCTGCTTTGATTGTGTATCGAGCAATGTGTTCAACAGTTGACTCTCCATTTTCACTAGCAAACTTAGTTGCCATTGTTGGGCCTTTCTATCCCCTAGGCATTTCTGTCTCTTGGATAAATTCTGGGAATGCTGACACGAAATAAGGTTGGTTTGTATAACCTATATTAAAACCATACCTATTCAAGACTTGCTCAACCACCTAAATGATATTTTGATACCCCCAAGATTGTTTTGTCTAATTCTCTCTAGGATGTTGTCAGCATTTTGGCTTTGATTAACTAATCAAAGACTTGCATTTTGGCCAAGTTGGTTTTCTCTTGGATGATTATCATCAAGTTGGTTATTAACATTTGGATTATTTATCAATTGATTATTGTCTTGATATATTGGTTGAGCACACTTCCCCCTCGATTGCCAGTAGAATCATCTAAATTCCCAAACACATAAGTAATTCTACTCATTTGTCTGGCCAACGTTGTGTAAGTATTATTTGTTGACTCAATAAGTAGGGTAATGATAGTTGTCATCTACTGAGTTAGCATATTGACCATTTCATGATTATTCACATCTATTTGTTATCGAATGTTATTAAGGGTTGTATTCGTGTTCTTAGTAGGGATTGAAGACAAATCCCTTGGAAAATTTAGGAAGATAGGTGTCATTCCCATATTTAGACGATCAATTCTAATTACACTAGTCCCTACCCCCTAGTCATTAGTACTTACCACTTGATTTCTTGGTGAAACATTTGGTATTGTGCTTGTGCATGTAGCCTGGGTAGTCCTTATACTTTGTGTAATATTTTGGGGGTGTGAATCCAAGAGGCAACCCATATAAAGGTGTTGTTCGATTCACCCCTAGACTCTTATTTTCTAAGTTAAAAATAGGAATCCCTACAGTTGATATCATTTCACTCATTCTAGGATCTTGAGATTGTGGCAAAGTTCCAGACACTATAGTGTCCCTATTGCCATTTGCTCCATTGGTCCTTGCTTGAGGGCTTTGAGCATTGATTGATGTATTGTCTGACATTCTAGGCATTATTTTTCCACTTCTTAATTGTATAGACGAATAAATGGATTCTTTTATGAACCAGTCTCTCGACTTGGTCCCACCAGACGTACCAATTTGTTTAGTCTGGTTTTTGTCAAAAACAAATTCAATTTCAGTTCTCAATCTAGGAAGGGAATCTCTTCCTCAAAAGGGATTCTTAAGTTCTAGGTGGTTCATTTTTATTAAGAATGTCAGAAATAATTTTGATTAAAACACAAAAATATGATTATTAAATGAAAACTTAATAGATTTGTAATAGTAATGTAAAGAACTATAATCAAAAGTAAAGAAAGCATATAACAACAATCAAATTAAATTGCATGAAAAGTAAAGTATAAGAAAATAAAGTACTATAATGTAAAGTTGACAGAAGAATAAATTGCAGAATGGTAAATGAAAGCTAGTAAAGAAAGCAAGTAAAAGAAATCAAATGATCTTGAAAAAGATCACTCTGTCAGGAGTAGAAGAGATTTTGCAGAAATGTAAATGACTTGAGAAGTAAATGACTTGAATTAAACTTGCATTGAAATTGTAAGGTTTAAATAAAGAAATCAGGATGGAAACATACTTGACTAATTCTCTTTTGTTATCTTTCTGTGTCTACGATAAACTTGATAGGAGTAGTGAGAGAATATGTGCAAGTGAATGAATTCCAACCCTTAAATGTTTCCATCTTCTTGGTATTTATAGACAACCTAAGTAAATACCCTCTTTACAAGATTTTGACAAGTGTTTAAAACCAAAGTTACTGCCTAATCATTGTTAGCAATCCTTTTTTTCTAGTTCTTACACTTTAAGTGCTGCTAACTTCTAATTTAAATTCAAATTACATCTTATCGGAATTTAAATTTTGAATCTTCAAACAACGATTGTATTCTTATCAAAATCTTCACTTTTATTCAGAAAATCCCTAAGTGTAGTTACTAGCATTTTGGATCTCAACTTTTGAGACCAAATCGAAATTACCACTTTGGTAACTTCTTCAACACAACATTTTCAATTCTAAAATAATCTGAGTATTTGTGTCTATTCAAGTTCACAAATGTAACTCATAACTTAGTGAATATCATTCATAGTAAGCTTTTCAAATACACCTCGAAATTGTTTGAATTGAAAAGTTTTATTTTTATACCAACAAGATGTATTAGGGTTTTAGGTTTGTGAAAGATATTTTTTAATATTAGTGATTTTAATTTTGATTGAAATTAGTTGATTTATTTGTGAAGTCATGGACTAGGCAAAGAAAGTCAAATCATGTTAAATTTATTTTGTTGTTGTGCTTACTTATTTGCTTGATTTGTATGAGTGAGGGATTTTTTTCCCAACAATTGGTATTAAAGCGGGCTCCGATCCTGCTTCTTTTGGTGTTTCTGATGGTAAAGATGTAAGGTTTGGAAAATAGTAAATTTGAGGTGGATTTGTTTGATGTAAAGAACAATTTTAGCTTGTGACAGAGTATTGCAAAGGATATCCTTGTGCAACAGGGACTAGTTAACGCTCTAAATAGGAAGGAAAAGAAACCTAAAAAGATGGCAAATGAAGAATGGGAAAAACTAGGTATGAAAGCAGTTTGTATGATTCAGTTATGCCTTGCCCTTGAAGTAAAATATAATGTTTTAAATGAAACTTCTATTGTTGAATTATGGTAGAAATTAGAGAATATGTATATATTTAAGTCTCTTACAACCCACTTGTTTTTAAAGAAAGAATTGTAACAATTGAAGATTGATGATGATGTTGACATTATAGATCACTTGAATTTATTTTACAAAGTTAATTACACAATTATCAAGCTCTGAGGTGAAAGTTGAGAATGAGGATAAAAGCATTGTTGTTATTGTCATCTCTTCGAAACTCGTATGAGAATTTAGTGACAATATTATTGGTTGGAAAAGTGACACTTAAGGTAGATGATGTGATTGTTGTATCATTGGAGAATGAAAAATTTAAGAAGTCGAGTGTTCAATCTAAAAGAGCTATTTTTGTTGCTAGATCTTATCATGGTAGAATTGTGCCTTGTGACAACAATTTTGGTAGGGAGAATTCAAGGTCAAGTTCTTGGTTGAGACTAGATTATAAAGATAAAGGGTGTTATTAATGTCATGAGATGGGTCACATTAAAATTTATTGCAGGAAGCTGAATGCAGATATAAAAGAATTTGAGAAGAGCAAAGGAAGAAGAAAAGTTTGAGGATGTTGCCATTGTTGTACAAGAACCCTGCAATTATGAAAGTGAGCTAATAATGATCGAAGAAAACAAGAGTACCCCTAGTGATTGTTGACTTTCAAATTCTACTTGTTCTAACCATGTTTATTCGAAGAAATAGTGGTTTTACACTTATGATGCATGCGATGATGAAGTAATGAAATATGCTAATGGTGATTTGCTTGAATGCTGTTGGAAAAGGTACTATAAAAAACAAAATGCATAATGGTTATGTGAAGACACTTGGTGATGTGAGACATAAGCTGACACTTGGGAGAAATTTGATTTCTTTGGGTAGACTTGATACATTAGGATATGGATATTCTACAAAAGGTGAATTTATGCAAGTTTGTAGAGGATCTTTGGTGATATTAAAAGGCAAGACTAACAGTAATTTGTATAAGTTGATAGGAGAGACTATGGTAAGAAAAGGTAATGGTGGAGCATGAAGAAATGTGAAGAAGGTGGAGTAAATGTACATGCTGTAATACCCACCGTAGGGTGTCACATTTATGTTACTTAATTACCAAATTACCCCCAAGTTATAAATGTGATGTTGTGATAAAAATACAAGTTGTAAATTTTTTTCTTTTGTTCTTTGATAATTATAAAATAAACTTAGCAGAAAATAAAATATTATACATCATCACACATAATTTACATCATCATACATTACAAACATACTGTTAGGATTATTTATATACAGACTAAGCTCTCAAAGTATTTAAACATACTTAAATAATTAAACGACTTGCCCAAGTCTAACTAAACAGCAAAACCCTCAGTTGGGTCCTCCTCAGACTCCTCAGCAGGTAGGAATCCGATTTGATGCGAAGCCTTATGGACAGGTGTTCGAGCAGACGACACAATACTAATTTCCATTGAGATATAATATCTAGCATCCCAATGCTGCCTGATGGACAACGGAAATTCAACATGTACATATATAGTTACGGAAAAGAATGGATTTCTACAAAACTCTCTGTTTTTCATGACTGTCAGATTTCCCTCATAAATTAGTCCCCTCTCATTGGGACTAGTCCTCCACGCTCCAGCTCCACCATGGAACTGCAATCTCACGTAACCGAAGAAACCAGGTCTTGATGTCATCTTATCAAAACTCCGCTTCCACCACAGGGCCTGCTCTTCTTCACCTTCTTGTTCTACGCCTTGCTCAACTTCTTTACAAATATAAATACAGTACCAAATAATATACAAAGAGGTGAGATCACCTACGCCAATACCAACATGGTAGCACAGAGATAATACATATAACATACCATGCAGATATATCATATCATAATTATAATTATGTCGTCATCATAGTGTATAAAGTAATAGTAATTACAGTAATTCCATCACATGATTATCATCATCATCATCTAATTATTCCTCAACAAAATAATTGTCATAGCCAATATTCCTCAATTAATATATCATACAGATATAAATGCTCAGTTTCATTCATGCGCACATAGACTCAATTTCCTACTCCATTGAGCTAATACTCAGTTCGGAGAAGTTGATCCGAAAGGTCTGTCAGTACCAAAATGCCTCAGGCCACGTGCTATAATTCCTATTTGTATTTGCACATCTAGCATATT
The DNA here is from genome assembly GCA_029884605.1 of Ormosia emarginata. Taxonomy (NCBI): domain Eukaryota; kingdom Viridiplantae; phylum Streptophyta; class Magnoliopsida; order Fabales; family Fabaceae; genus Ormosia; species Ormosia emarginata. The sequence goes on from JAQQTP010000040.1 coordinate 7,639,305, forward strand.
CACGACAGTCTTTACGAGATCTCGATTAAGAATAGTGTCTTGGTCAGGATCATCAGTGCGTTGTATCGGTCTAACTTATGGGAAGAAGAGCTACTAACCACCCAAGTAAGCAACCAGCACCCCGATGCCCCCAAGGTCAACAAGTGACTTACACTACGCATATCGCACCCACTCAAGAAGTGTACGTCTCTCCTAGGCAAATAGCCTCATACAGTCCCTCGGACCTTTCCAATGCATGTTCAATGCACCAATACCAATCATAGGCAAAAATTCATATACAGTGTTCATACACCAGTTCATGCATATAAAATGCCCTAATGCCAATCACAGGAAAAATTTATCATTTTCTCATACAATGTTCATCAACTGGTTCAATAGTAATTTTACCATATATTTAATCGTGAAAATCATATTATCGCGTTTTCATAGTCGCGCACCACTTTTGTCGCGTTTTCACAATTTTGTAACATTTCTGTTACGTTTTCAAATCACATATAGATTTTTCAATGTTTTCATCAATTACGTAGAAATATTCCACCATTTTTAAATCACGTAGTGATTTTTCAACAATATCTCAAACGTTTAAAAATATTTAAACGCTTTCCAAATTACGTAGAAATATTTCAACATTTTTCTAATCACGTGGAAATATTTAAATGTTTTTCCATTCGCGTAGCTTAAAAATCACGTTTTTAAGTTACGTAAATCATTTTTCACTATTTTTCAATTTCGTAAAATATTTCTCAAGGTTCAAAAATTCCATTTCAACTTTTTTTTTCAAAATAATATGACTTCTCACATTATTTTCCATAATTTCTTACTCAAGAAAATCCTTTTCACAATTTATTCCATAAATTCACCATTCCATTGATTTAAATCAATGTTTCTAACTTTAAAATTTACTAACACTCTCCAGAACCCAAAGGATGAGTTACACGTTAGAAAATCCCAAGTTTCCCACGTACGCTTTATAATTCCAAATTAATTCTAAAAATCAATTCTCTTTAAAATAAATTGAGCTTCAAACACTTTCAATCTCTCTTTTCCATTTACATATGAAAATTCCATTTTTCAAGTGTTAAAATAATCTGATTCCCTTTCCAAAATCTTTGTATTAAATCAAGTTATATTTCTACTTTGAAAAATCACTTTGTTTTCACAAAACCAAAGCATTCAACTCTTCAAAACCGTGGACATGGTCATTGAAACCATTCTTGTATTTTTCCTTCTAAATTGATATGGTTTTACACAAATAAAACCATTAAAAATTCTCACAAAAACTATGAGCACTTGTTTCTTGAAAACAAATCATTTGTTTATTTTCCTAGTTGTTCTAAACATCCATTTTTACCATTCATGAAAATATAAATTTGTGAACACCTATTTTGAGGTGTTGAGGCCAAAATTCACCATAGTCTAGGAACCAAAAATTAATTTCCTTGTTCTTGAAAAATTTCAACATAAAACCCTAATTTTTTGGTATCAAAATCGTAGCCTCCCCTTGGCCATTGGAGCCAAAATTTCTTGTTTTATCATACATCCATCATAATATATTCAATATATCTTCATCATGCATATCATAAGCATACTATATAAGCAATAAAATCATGCAAAACATATCAAGCATAGGCAAATAATCAAAGCACATAAATACACACAAATAATTACATGACCATGGATATGAATCCTCACATGGATTCACCATCCATCAAATAAATAAACCATCTCTCACCACTATGCTTGGTTGGTGAGATGGATCTCCCTCTTACCTCTTGAAGATTCTAAAAAAGCTCATTGCTCTGTATTTTGAACAAGATCTCCAACAACAAAAGTTTCTTAAACATAAAACAAACACAAAGAAATTAGTATATCAAGCTTGAATAAGAGGAACCACGGGTCAAACATGGTTTAGAACATGAAAAAGAAGTAAGAAATGAAGTTTCCTTACACTTCACTTCAAAACCCTAAAACTTGCTCTTTGGAAAAGTCCTTCAAGATGGAAGATTTAGAACTAGATGTAAACTGCAAAGGTTCTTAGAATGATGTAAGGATTCAAGAAGTGTGGTTGTTTAGAATTGTTGAGTGATGGAAGGTGGTTCTTGGGGTGATGGTCGTAGCTTATGGTGGGAGAGAAAGGAGAGAAATTTTTGCTAAGTTATTTTTCATGCAATAATGACCAAGGTGATCCATAATGGTCTTCAAACTTGCTTTAGCTCCACATTCACTCACCAAAACCGTTCCCCCCTCCTTTGCATCTCCAAAAACCGTCCTCCCCTTCCTTGCTTCATCAAAGTGTGACAAATCTCATAGCCACCATTTTAAGCCATCTTAACCCTTAATTAAATTAATGGTTTGGATTAAAATAGCTACTAGGTTTAGCTTATAGATAGAAGACTTAATTTAGGCCATTAGATCTTTCCTCCTTGAAATCCTAGCCATTAGATGTGTCTCCAAAATGAAGGGTCAAGATTGCTCATTCAAACTTTACATCCAAGGACTATAAATGGTCCTAGCCACTTTATAAGACTAAATCTCAACCGTTGATTAAATCAAGATCAAGCCTCCATCGTTGATTACATCAATGGTGGATATCCAAGCCACTGATGTTGACTACGCAGTACAATATTTATTTTTGTATCTGCTTTTACCCTTCGAATAATATTTTTACTGTATTTTTATCACCCGATAATTAAATACAGTACAAAACACAGTAAAAGAAAATTTTTAAAATTATTTCCGGATTCAGGTTTAGTAAGATCTCCCATCTCTGTCTCAACAGTACGAATTTTTCTGGCTACAGAAAAAATTTTACCTTTTTGGACCCATGCGGGGCCCACTTATAACCTCCCTAGGCCCACAGATGGCCCACGGATAACGTTAAAATAAACAGAATAATATAAAAATTTCATAATCACCCATAAAATCACAAAAATTAGAAAATACACAAATATCAAATCAGATTATGTAAAATAATTAAGACTTTTCAGTAATAATTAAATTACGTAAAATTTTCTCCGGCCCGAAAATTATTATTTTCCTGACACGGAGTAAATCACACAAAACGATCAAAAATAGTCAGAGAATAATCAAAATAATTTTACAGTACACAGAAATCACTAAACAATAGAATTCTGTTAACTGTCAAAATTACTGTCTTATATTTAGGAAGTTTAGGGTATTACAATACTCCCCCTTTAAAAAGAAGTTTCGTCCTCGAAACTTGATAAACTTGACTTCACATCCTCAGAATAAATACGAATATTGCTCTTTTATCTTTTCTTCTAGTTTCCATGTAGCTTCACCACTTACATCATTCCAAACAATTTTAACCAATGAAATTTCCTTACCTCGAAGTTGTTTCGTCCTTCGATCCTCAATCTTGACTGGAAATGTTTCATAGGTTAAGTTCTCCTTCAACTGTACTGTGTCTGGCTCGATAACATGAGTAGGATTAGGAATATATTTCCGTAATTGTGATACGTGAAATACATTGTGAAGATTTGATAACAATGGTGGTAATGCAATCTGATAAGCTACTGGACCTACCCGACGTAAAATCTGATACGGCCCGATAAACTTTGGAGTGGGTTTCTTAGATTTAAGCACTTGTCCAACTCTAGTCATAGGTGTCACCCGCAGAAATACATGGTCACCTTCTTCAAACTCAAGCGATTTTCTCCTTTTATCAGCATAACGCTTTTGCCGAGTTTAAGTCATTCTCATCTTGTCTTGTATCATCTTCACTTTCTCAGTTGTCTGTTGAATAATCTCCGGTCCAAACATAACACTTTCACTATCTTGATACCAACATAATGGTGTTCTGCATCGTCTCCCATACAATGCCTCATAGGATGCCATCCCTATGCTCGAATGAAAACTATTGTTGTATGTGAACTCTATCAATGGTAAGAACTCATTCCAACCTCCACTTTCTTCTAGAACACATGCTCTCAACAAGTCTTCTAATGACTGAATCGTCCTTTCTAACTGACCATCAGTCTGTGGATGGTAAGCAGAACTCAAACGTAATTTTGTTCCCATTGTTTCTTGCAAACTATTCTAAAATCTCGACGTAAACCTTGGATCTCGATCTGAAATAATACTGGATGGTACACCATGAAGTCTAACAATTTCACTGATGTACACTTGGGCTAGCTTTTCCATTGAGTACTTAATATTAATCGGCAAAAAGTGCGCCGACTTAGTAAGCCGATCAACAATTACCCAAATAGAATCATAACCCTTCCGAGTTTTTGGTAGTCCTGTCACAAAATCCATTGCTATGTCATCCCATTTCCACTCAGGAATAGGCAAAGGTTGCAACATTCCCAAAGGTCTTTAATGTTCCACCTTAGCCTTCTGACAAACTAAACAGGATGATACATACTCAGCGACATCCTTTTTCATTCCTTGCCACCAATATAATTGTTTTAAATCCTGGTATATCTTTGTGGCTCCTGGATGCATACTCAACTTACTCCTGTGAGCTTCATCCAAAATCAATCTCCTAAGTTCTAGATCATTAGGCACACAAACTCTTCCTTTAAACTTCAAAATTCCATTAGCACCTTCGCTAAATTCCAATACCGCTCCTTGGCTCTTGGCTTCTTTTGCTTCTTGCAAATACTGGTCACTGTTTTGTTCATCTCGTATTTTATCCATCAAATCATTTGAAATGGTGATCATGTTTAAAAGCATTCTACCCGGCGTCAGTTTCACAGATAAATGTATATCTCGAAATTCTTCTATCAATTCCTTCTCCTTAATCTTCATAATAGAAGCACTAAGCATTTTCCTACTCAACGCATCCGCTACGACATTCGCCTTTCTGGGATGATATTGTAACTGAAAGCCATAATCCTTCAAAAACTCTAACCAACGCCTTTGTCTCATATTCAACTCTTTCTGGTTAAACAAATACTTCAAGCTTTTATGATCACTAAAAATAGAGAATGTTGCTCCATAGAGAAAATGTCTCCACACTTTCAACGCAAACACCACAGTTGCTAATTCCAAGTCATGAGTTGGATAATTCCTCTCATGATTTTTCAACTGCCTCGAAGCATAAGCCACCACTTTACGATTTTGCATAAGTACACAACCCAATCCTTGATACGAAGCATCACAATATACATCGAAAGGTTCATTCGGATCAGGTAGAATCAATACCGGTGAAGTAGTCAATCATCTTTTTAACTCTTGAAAACTTTCTTCTCATGCATCAGTCCATACGAACGGTTGATTCTTCCGTGTAAGTTGGGTAAGAGGTCTTGCTATCTTCGAAAACCCCTCAATGAACCATCTATAGTAATTGACTGCGGGATTTAAGGATGCAAACCCAAGTGTAGGTTGTCTCAAGTAGTAAATTTCTCGGGAGTCCGAGGTAGATTCACAGGGAATTGATGAAGAAAAATTAATTAAGGTAGGAAAGGATTTGTCACAACACCAAAAGTAATAGAAGATGTTCACAAATGAATTTAAGAACTTGCTTGGGTTAGAAGATCCACTCTTGATAATAAATTAAAGGCAAGATTATTTCTCTTTATAACTCAATTGAAATCCACACACAACGGAGGTTCCAATCAGAAAATATAACATTCAAAGTTCAATTATATATGCAATCATATTATGATTCATTTAATTATCTACCAACATTTGTAAATGAGTTCAAGCATTCACTGTGCCAATCCTATTGTCTACAATAAATCAAGATCTCCATTATACAAAGAAGGTTTCTAAATTAATTGGAAACAAAATACAACACATATAATGTCCATTTAATAATATATCTTTTAAGCATAAGAAATAAAATAATCTAACCTTATTTCATTACCAAGAGTTTCACTCTTTCACCCAAGCAAGATGAAAATTTAGTTACTCATCGATAAGAAGAAAGAAAGAGAGAAGAAGAGAAAGATGAACATAGCTTCACTTTAGAACAAGAGAAAATTACAACAAAATAAAACAAGAAACAAGCATAACCCTAACTTGTAAAAACTAAGCCTAACACCAAGTGCCCCAAATGGTCAGCCAATGGTGCCTTTTATAGAGGATTAGGAATACAAAATGACAAAGGGGCTGATTAAGAATAGGTGGATGAGTGGATGAATGAGTGGAAAATGCCAAATGGTGAGGATAAGAGTGAAAAATCATTGAGATTTCTTGTCTCCGAAATCATTCATTACTTAAGTCATGGATTCCGTCATCAAATAGAAAAGTCATCTTCATGAAAGTTGTAGATCTTGATCTTAACTTTCAGATGTCCAAAATACAGCCCAAGATAATTCTTACAGCCCAAGATATGGCCCAATTACTATAGATTATTCAGGCCCAGTTTCAGCACCTCTGTTTTGACTTCTAGACCCAATATCACCTCCAAGCTGTCCGAATTAGCTCTTGTGTTCTTCATGAAAGTTGTAGATCTGGGTCCTAACTTTCAAATGTCTAAATTTCAGCCCAAGATGATTCTTACAGCCTGAGTTATGCTCTGATTACTGTACACTATTTAGGTTCTAGACACAAAACTCGTGTTCTGTCTTCCAAGCCCAATTAGCTCTTCTAGATGTCCATATTTCACCTGGAGCATGAAAGTTGTAGAGCTTTCTCTCAGCTTTTCTACAAGGTAAAATTCATAATTTTTAGACATCTAGAACTCAACATATGACTAAAATATAGAAATAGTGTAAGACTAAATAATGCTGAAAAAAATCAATTAAGTCCAATTTGAGTCCAATCTTACAAAACATAACCAGGCTTAATCAATTAAGTACATAAAGAGTGTAAATGACTAAAAATGAGGGTTTATTAATGTATAAAATATATGCTCATCAAATTCTCCCACACTTAGCTTTTTGCACTCCTGAGCAAAACACATAAGACCAAGGTTAGGAGACAAAGAAAAATGACACAGACTCAAAAGCTAAAAACTCTAAAAGACTCGATGAAGCAAGAAGAGCAACAAGAAATTGAAGGGATCAAAGCATGAATGAGGTCTCTTTACATCTCAAACCAACAAGCAAGAAAACTTCAGTTGAAAAGAATGAATCAAGAATGATAGATCCTCATAGAATTCACTGTCAGTCTCTCAAGTGTTTAAAAGGTAAGTATTTCACTCTATTCAACCTATGAACAATTACACTACCGTAAGCTTGCTTATCTTCTACTTCTTCACTACTTAAAACACGTGCATACAAAAATAAGAGGACTTTATTCAAAGTTGTAATGGGGTCATGGTAAATGAGAGGGGATAATATGGATATGCAAAAATAAATACTAAAGAGAATAAAAGAGCATTATAGTACAGTTAGAGTGGAGAAAATGTTTGAGAACATTCATCATAAAGGACAATTACCAATATTTGACTAATGTTTTGTTGAAGATCAATCCAAATTGGTGAATTGAATTCATTGTTAGACTTGAACATTCTCCTTTTCTTCCTGTTGTTTCCAAGCATCCACCTTTATTCTAAACTCTGATAATCCTTTAATTGCGGTGGTCAAACAATTTTTTTTTGTTGATCATTTTGCACACACACCCCCACACTTGTTCAAGAACAAGGTCAATGTTCTCTTATTCCCTAAGGTTGGGTAAAAACATGTTTTTTTTTCTCTTTTTTTTTTGATGGATAAAATGAGCTAAAAACAAGGAATGGTCAAAGTTCAAAATGGTTACACAATGAAAAATATACAAGGATGGCTATTTGGTCAAAGTAGCTATTTCAAAATGTCTCAATCATATTAATGTATGCATGTGAAAATGTAGCCTCAAAAAGAATCAAAGCAAGTTCTAGAGTAACAATTCCATGAGTGAAAATCACACAAGAAAGAAGAGAATGGTACAGATATTCAATCCATTCATCAATAGGCTCAAAATCTCACAAGGCATATTTCTATCATTCTCAATCCATCATATCAATATTCATATCCAAGCTTGTGATTTTTAAGAAAGAAGACAATTTATGCAAAGATCCAAGAATCCATTTGCTACTTCTACACAAAATAATTATTTCCTCAACTATGATGCGTCTCAAGAGTAATAAATTGTTTCCAAAATTTGCTCCTTACTCTGCCATCCTTAATTGATTTTACTACGAATAGGTTTTTGATAGTCATATCACTAAACATACTTCCCAATTTAGATGCGTCTCAAAAGTAAATTTACTCCTTACTCTGCCATCATTCATTGGTTTAGTAAGTCCATGACAATCATATCATACTTCCCAAAAGAAAAAAAAATTGGTAGTCAACTATCCTTCCCCCCCAACTAGATTACAACATTGTCCTCAATGTTAAAATATAGATGAGTAAAGGATAGAAGATATTACCTGTTGGAGAAATCTGACACAAATTTAAACAAAAATAAAGTATGATAAATAAAATCAAAAGAAAAACTATAAACGAAGTGTCAAATCTGGCTCTTTTTTCATCCTGTTTCCATTACTGCTTCTTGTTGACCAATCTATCTGAGCTATTGCTAGGTCAAGTTTATGAACAAAAGCTTGTAATTTATCAATCAACTCATCAATAGTGGAAGCAGAGATAAGAAGTTGTCTTGCCGAAGGTGTGATAAATTTTTGTTCCACAACATGGTCAAGAAAGATTAACAAAATATTAAAGAAATTATTTACATTTAACAAGCCTATGGGTTTATGGCGGATGTTCAGTTGGGCCCAAGAGATAATTTGAAAAACTTCTTCCAAGGTACCAAAATCACCTGGTAAGGCAATGAATGCATCAGAGTTTTCAAGCATTATCTTTATTCGTTCATGCATTGATGATACCTTAAGTTCCTCTCTAATTGTCTTTCTAGTGATGTTCTGTTGAGCTACAGGTTCAGGAATGACACCTGAAACATGACTGCCTCCTATATATGCAGCAAGTGATACAACCCCCATTAACCCACGACAACCTCCCCCATATACAAGATGAATATTCCTCGCAGCAAGTGATCGACCAAGAGTGGTAGTTGTGTTTACAAACTCTAAATCCTTCCCATACTTAGATCCACAAAATACACAAATATTTTTAGGTTGACGAACAGAAACACTTTCCATTTCTATTCTCACCTTCCCTTCGATTGATTCTGAGATGGAGGAAAGTGGAGAAAGTGGAGTGTTTAAATAGGAAAAAGAATGGAAAGGGTAATAATTGCACCTATAAGGGTAGGTCGGCTATTGTCAGAAGAGTTTGAAATTGAGGAACACAGAATCTCTTTTTTTTTTTTTTTTTTTTTGTTATTTTTTTTGTTTTATTTTTTATTTTTTTTTTGGTTTTTTTTTACTTCAAGAAAACCATCAGGGTAAAGAAGTCTAGAAACCCCTGAAGGACCCTGCTCAAAGGATCGTCTGTCCAAAACCAAAATACAGCAAAATCATACAAAGATAAAAGAAATATAATAGCAAATGATGACATACCTGTATGTACAGCTTTCATGGCGTATCTTTATACTGCGCGTCATGAGTGCAGTAGTGGCATATCTTTATACTGCGTGTCACTAGTGCAGTAGACACTCACGTCCGTTTATTCGGAGAAAGGAGAAAGAAGAAAACATCGTGGGTTTCCATCCTGGGTTTGGAACCTGGAGCGCTCACACTTGGGCTCGTAACATCAATTAAGATGCTAAAATCTGAAACCCGTAATGTCCAAGATCCAAAACATCCCATCCTAGGGCGCTGAGAGCCCCTTCTAATAAAAGAGAGGATCAAGCTCAGATGCCTCATACGCTTCGGCAGCCGCGGGTTACTTTTCACTAATAACCAGAGTGGGACGCTTCTGCCTGTCCATCAACTCTACAGTGCCTAGATGGTAAACATTAGGTTATGGAGTGCGGCTCTCTACAGAGTATGGTACACGAACTTTTTTAAGGACCAGCATGCAAAGGTCCACCCGAGTCAATGACAGGTCAGCCAAAGGCTGGGGCTCCATAAATATTTAAAGCCATGGTACTCCTTCCGGATCGCCCTTGTTCAAACATTTTTTCTTTTTTTTTTCTCTTTTTTTTTTGAAAGATGACATGAAGAAGAAGAGGATGTTATGTACAGATTGTTTGTGGATATGACTCACATCTACCTCTGGTTTAACGTCCAGTAACGGCTTAAACGCCTTCTATGAGTCGAGGATAAGCTTCTCATCCAATTTTCTTATAAATTGGCAAACAGGGTCTTTTAAAGTCAGATTCCCAAGACTGTAGCGTTTTTCTTCATCCTTGAAGAGATTCCACAAATTAAGAATTTCACGATGCACTAATCCACAAGAATGCGTCTCAGGAGTCAATAAGATATCATCTAATGACTCCTTACTCAGTCCATTCTTAATGAAGAAAATTTTATCTTCTTTGTTTGCGAAAACTATCCCTAAAGTACGACATCGCTTGTTACAATTCCATTGTCCACATTTGTAATAGACTTGTAACCTTTTTGCTCTTCTCCTTTTAGAATACGAACTTTTTCCAAGACCTGGCATGTATGAGTCAAATGAAATTGAAGACTCACTTGCTAGTCGGACCTTTGCTTCAATTATCCAGCGCACATCTTCTGGCATACCTTTGTGCATTAACAATCTCAATCTTTCACATCGAACTTTGTAGATTTTTTTCAGAGCATTTTGAGGGAGAGAAGGAAAATGTTTTCTCAGGTTTGAAAGAATGACATCCATTTTAAAGGAGAAGAATGATTCAGTTATTTTGAGAAACTGAAAAACAAACTGACTTGAGAGTCACGGAGTACCGTATCCACCACTTAACCGGCAACACAAAGAATTGCAAAAATCAGGCAACAAAATTAGAGTGAATTCTATTCATAACAAGGATCAAAAAGAGATATCAATTCTACCTCATTAACTTGGTTTTCCAGAAATGGTTTGAGCCTTTATCCATTGACTTTAAATACATTACCATTCTTAGGATTCTCAATATCTACGGCTCCATGAGGATACATGTGTTTGACAACAAAAGGACCACTCCACCTAGATCTCAATTTTCCAGGGAATAGGTGCAAGCGAGAATCATAAAGCAGAACTTTTTGACTAACTTCAAAAGATTTTCTCAAAATTGTCTTGTCATGAAAAGCTTTTGTTCTGGCTTTATAAATCTTTGAGTTCTCATATGCATCATTTCTCAATTCCTCAAGTTCATTTAATTACAATTTGCGTATCTTGCAAGCATCATCATGATTTAGATTAAAAGCTTTAATGGCCCAGAATGCTTTATGTTCCAATTCTACAGGCAAGTGACAAGGTTTTCCATAGACTAACCGATAGGGTGACATGCCCAAAGATGTTTTGAAAGCAGTACGGTAAGCCTAAAGTGCATCGTTTAGTCTTAAAGAGCAATCTTTACGATTTGGGTTAACCGTTTTTTCCAAAATTTGTTTAATCTCCCTATTTGCCAATTCAACTTGTCCACTTGTCTGAGGGTGATAAGGGGTGGCAATTTTGTGTGTAATACCATATTTCTTCATTAAAGATTCAAATGGTTTATTGCAAAAATGTGTTCCCCCATCACTTATGATAGCTCAAGGGATTCCAAATCGACACAAGATATTTTCTTTTAAAAATTTAAGAACAGTTTTATGATCATTGTGTCGACATGGAATTGCCTCAATCCATTTTGAAACACAATCAACTGCAACCAAAATATACACAAATCCAAATGAAGATGGAAATGGACCTATGAAATCAATTCCCCAACAATAAAAAATTTCAATGACAAGGATGGGGTTCAGAGGTATCATGTTTCTTTTTGAAATTGAGCTCAACTTTTGACAATTTTCACAACTTTTGCAAAAAGTATAGCAATCCTTAAATAAAGTGGGCCAATAAAATCCACACTGCAAGATTTTTGCACCAGTTTTCTTTGAAGAGAAGTGACCTCCACATGTTTCTGAGTGACAAAATTTAATGACACTACCTACCTCACTGTTGGGCACACATCTCCAAAAGATTTGATTAGCATAATATTTGAACAAGTATGGGTCATCCCAATAAAAAATTTTCACCTCTGTCAAAAATTTCCTTCTATCTTGGTGCGTCCATTGAGGCGGTATCTTTCTTTTTATTGTGATATTGAATTCTTGAAGCAACAAGATCTACCGTATCAATCTTGGTTTGGCATCCTGCTTAGACATCAAATATCTAACAGCAGAATGATCAGTGAAAATCACAATAGAAGAGCCAATTAAGTAAGATCGAAATTTGTCCAGTGCAAAAATTACAGTAAGTAGTTCTTTTTCAGTAGTGGTGTAATTCATTTGTGCACTGTTTAAAGTTCTACTTGCGTAACAAATCACATGAGGCTTACCTTCCTTTCTTTGTCCTAAAACAACGCCCACAGCAAAATCACTAGCATCACACATTAACTCAAAAGGCAAAGACCAGTCAGGAGATTGCATGATAGGAGCAGATGCCAAAAGACCAATTAATTTTTCAAAAGATTTTTGACATTCTTGAGTCCAATCAAATAGTGCATCTTTCAATAGAAGATTACATAATGGTCTAGATATGGCACTAAAGTCCTTAATGAATCTTCTGTAAAATCCTACATGTCCTGAAAAGGAATGAACTTCTCTGACTGTTTTTGGGGAAGGCAAATGAGCAATTAATTCAACTTTGGCCTTATCAACTTCAATTCCTTTAGAAGAGATCACATGACCTAACACTATTCCTGAGGTAACCATGTAATGACATTTTTCCCAGTTTAGCACAAATTCTTTTTCTTCGCATCTTTTAAGAACTTTTTCTAAATTATCAAGATAATTTTCAAAAGAATTTCCAAAAACTGTCAAATCATCCATGAAAACCTCTAAATAATACTCAATCATGTCACTAAAAATGCTTAACATGCATCTTTGAAGTGTTGCTGGAGCATTACAAAGGCCAAAAGGCATTCTTCTATATGCAAAAGTACCAAAGGGACATGTAAAAGTGGTCTTTTCTTGATATTCCAATGCAATTGGTATTTGATTATAACCCGAAAAACCATCAAGAAAACAGTAGTATGGATGTCCTGCTACCCTTTCCAGAATTTGATCAAGAAATGGCAAGGGAAAATGATCTTTCTTAGTAGCAGAATTTAATTTTCTAAAATCAATACACATGCGCCAACTAGATGAGACTCGCGTAGGTATTAATTCACCTTTATCATTTTCAACCACTGTTATTCCAGATTTCTTAGGCACAACTTGTGTAGGGCTTACCCATTGGCTATCAGAGATAGGGTAGATAATTCCAACATCAAGCAATTTAAGGACTTCAGCTCTAACTACCTCTTTCATGTGTGGATTTAATCTTCTTTGAGGTTTTGAGAAGTTTTAGCATTATCCTCTAAATGTATTCTATGTGTACAAATTAATGGATTAATGTCTTTTATGTCCTTTAATGTCCATCCAATTGCACTTTTATGTCTTTTAAGTACTTCTGTTAACATACCTTCTTGTTCTTCAGTAAGAGACGAGGAAATTACCACTAGAAAGTTTTGCTTTTCTCCCAAAAATGTGTACTTCAACCCGGCAGGTAATAGCTTTAGTTCCAGAGTGGGTACTTCTTCATGCGCATTGTCATTCATGGGTTTTAGTTCTTCAAATCTTGGCTTCCATCCCTTGTACTCCATTGCCTGTGCACAATCAAGCAAAGAGCATATTTCAGAGATATCATCTTCTAATTGCATGCTTGAATCAAATGAATTGACTAAACAAATTTCTAATGGGTCAGAATAACTCCTTGTTTGAAGATGATTATCTATAATGACTTCAATTCCTTCAATTTCCTCCTTTCCATCAAGGACTTTCTGTGGTTGCTTGCACATGTTAAAAACATTGAGCTCCAGTGTCATGTTTCCAAATGTTAGATTCACCACTCCATTTCTGTAATTTATCAAAGCATTAGATATTGCTAAAAATAGACGGCCTAAAATAACAGGAATTGACTTGCAACTATCAACCATAGGTTCAGTATCCAAGACAATAAAATCTATAGGATATATGAATTTATCAACTTGAACTAACACATCTTCCACCATTCCTCTTAGAATTTTGATGGATCTATTTGCAAGTAGAAGAGTTACAGAAGTTAGTTTTAACTCACCTAAGTTGAGTTGCTGATAAATTGAATATGGAAGCAAATTGACACTAGCACCAAGATCAAGTAAAACTTTTTCAATTTTATGTTCTCCAATAATGCATGAAACTGTAGGACAACCAGGGTCTTTATATTTCAACGCATTATTATTCTAAAGAATAGAGCTTACCTGTTCAGCCAAAAATGCTTTCTTTTTCACATTTAATTTCTTTTTAATAGTGCACAAGTCCTTCAAATATTTGGCATAAGAAGAAATCTGTTTGATAGCATCTAACAGAGGAATATTGATCTTCACTTGTTTCAAAATTTCAAAAATTTTTGTGCGGTGGTCCAATTTCTTTGGATTATTCAATGCTTGAGGAAATGGGGGTGAAGGCGAGAGTTTGGTCGCCTTTTGGTCAACTTCTTCATTTTCTTGGGGAATTGGTTCAATTTCTTTCTCACAAGATTCAGGGATTTGTTTTTCAACAACCTTTCCACTCCTAAGAGTTATCACTGACTTGACTTAGTCCATTTGTTGATTTTCTGAACTCCCCTCATTTAAACTATACTGACCTTTGGGATTTGGTTGAGGTTGACAAGGAAATTTTCCTTTCTCGTGAATGATGAATGCAGAAGAAAGTTTAGTAAGAGTGTCTTTTATGTCATTCATGGTTTGATTGTTTTGTTTATTAATGACCTCTTACTTTTCTATGAATGCATGCAGTGTTTCTTCAAGGTTTTTCCTATATGGTGGGACATAAGGTGCATATCCTTAAGAATTTTGAGAGTCCTGTTGTGCTTGAGGCGGTAGTGGTTGCATGAATTGTGACTGATTATTATTCCTCCAGCTGAAGTTCGGGTGATTTCTCCATCCCGGATTATATGTATCTAAAAAAGAACAAGTAAATGGCTTTTGAAAATTATTCATTGCATTTACTTGCTCATGTACAAATTCTTTAAAAATAGGAATATTAGGACATTCGTGTGTTGAGTGTCCTAAGTCATTACAAATGCCACAAATTTCTTCATTTTGCACAGATTTGATTTCTTTTGTTTTTCTTAATTCCATGGCTTCAACCTTTCTAGCCAAACTAGCAAACCTGGCATTTAGATCTTTCTCTTGACTAAGGTGATATTTTCCTTTATTAGCACTTGCAAGATTAGATCTAATTGAATTTTCAGAAGGGTTAGTACTATGCTAAGATTGAGAATTTTCAGTCAGTTGGTTTAAATAGTCTAAAGCTTCATCAGGTTCTTTATCAAGAAACTCACCATTGCACATTGTTTCCACAAATTGTTTAGTTTCAGGTGTTAAACCTTCATAAAAGAAGCTTATAGTGTGCCATTTTTCAAAAACATGATGTGGGAAAAAATTTAACAAATCTTTAAACCGTTCCCAACATTGAAAATATGCTTCATTTGAATTTTGGGAAAAATTTTGGATTTGTCTTTTCATAGCATTGGTTTTATGTGTTGGAAAAAATTTCTTTAAGAACTCACCTTGCATTTCTTGCCATGTGCCAATTGATCTTGGTTTCAAAGTGTTAAGCCAAGATTTTGCTTTATCTTTTAAGGAAAAAGGAAACAATTTAAGCTTAATAATCTCTTCAGTACAATTTTGGTCATTGAAAGTAATACATACTTCCTCAAATTCTTTTAGATGTAAATATGGACTTTCAGATTCTAAACCATGAAAATTAGGAAGTAAAGAAATCATACCTGGCTTAAATCTAAAATTGTTGGCATTGAGTGGAAAGATAAAACATGATGGACTAGAATTTCAAGGTGGTTGCAAATATTCACGCATGGTTCGCAATGGTTGATTTTCAGGTTCATCATGTACACTTTCATTATCAGTCATTGTGTCAATTGTGTGTGATTATGATTCAAACAAATCAATATATAAAGTACCAGGAATAATTTTAACTAAACGACCAGAATTTAAATCACGATACCAATTAAGCATAAATACATAAATAACTTAAAATAAATAAACAAAAATAATGCACAAGCTAGCGGTGTCACCCACCATTAGATAGTTAGTAAGTTAGAGAGTTAGTAAAGAAAGCGACGGATCGGCAAGCCAAACTTTTGCTCCAGTGAGGGAGAAGAGAGAATAGATTTTATTAAAGAAAACAAAGCTCAATAAATCAAAACTTCAAATCAAGTCCCGGCAATGGCGCCAAAAACTTGACTGCGGGATTTAAGGATGCAAACCCAAGTGCAGGTTGTCTCAAGTAGTAAATTTCTCGGGAGTCCGAGGTCGATCCACAGGGAATTGATGAAGAAAAATTAATTGAGCTAGGAAAGGATTTGTCACAACACCAAAAGTAATAAAAGATGTTCACAAATGAATTTAAGAACTTGTTTGGGTTAGAAAATCCACTCTTGATAATAAATTAAAGGCAAGATTATTTCTCTTTATAACTCAATTGATATCCACACACAACGGAGGTTCCAATCGAAAAATATAACATTCAAAGTTCAATTTTATATGCAATCATATTATGATTCCTTTAATTATCTACCAACATTTATAAATGAGTTCAAGCATTCACTGTGTCAATCCTATTGTCTACAATAAATCAAGATCTCTATTATACAAAGAAGGTTTCTAAATTAATTGAAAACAAAATACAACACATATAATGTCCATTTAATAATATATCTTTTAAGCACAAGAAATATAATAATCTAGCCTTATTTCATTACCAAGAGCTTCACTCTTTCAACCAAGCAAGATGAAGATTTAGTTACTCATGGATAAGAAGAAAGAAAGAGAGAAGAAGAGAAAGATGAACATAGCTTCACTTTAGAACAAGAGAAAATTACAACAAAATAAAACAAGAAACAAGCATAACCCTAACTTGTAAAAACTAAGCCTAACACCAAGTGCCCCAAATGGTCAGCCAATGGTGCCTTTTATAGAGGATTAGGAATACAAAATGACAAAGGGGCTGATTAAGAGTAGGTGGATGAGTGGATGAATGAGTGGAAAATGCCAAATGGTGAGGATAAGAGTGAAAAATCATTAAGATTTCTTGTCTCCAAAATCATTCATTGCTTAAGTCATAGATTCCGTCATCAAATAGAAAAGTCATCTTCATGAAAGTTGTAGATCTTGATCTTAACTTTCAAATGTCCAAATTACAGCCCAAGATAATTCTTACAGCCCAAGATATGGCCCAATTACTATAGACTATTCAGGCCCAGTTTCAGCACCTCTGTTTTGACTTCTAGACCCAATATCACCTCCAAGCTGTCCGAATTAGCTCTTGTGTTCTTCATGAAAGTTGTAGATCTGGGTCCTAACTTTCAAATATCCAAATTTAAGACCAAGATAATTCTTACAGCCCGAGTTATGCTCTGATTATTGTACACTATTCAGGTTCCAGACACAAAACTCGTGTTCTGTCTTCCAAGCCCAATTAGCTCTTCTAGATATCCATATTTTACCTGGAGCTCTCCTGAAAGTTGTAGAGATTTCTCTCAGCTTTTCTACAAGGTAAAATTCATAATTTCTAGACATCTAGAACTCAAGATATGACTAAAATACAGAAATAGTGTAAGACCCATATAATGCTGAAAAAAATCAATTAAGTCCAATTTGAGTCCAATCTTACAAAACATAACCAGGCTTAATCAATTAAGTACATAAAGAGTGTAAATGACTAAAAATGAGGGTTTATTAATGTATAAAATATATGCTCATCAGTAACCAACTAATCCGACAAAACTATAGATTTCTGTTACAGTCTTCGGTCTTTTCCATTCCAAAATTGTCTCCACTTTTGAAGCATCAACTTCAATTCCTTCCTCCGCTATAACATGTCCCAAAAATTGAACTTCGCTTAACCAAAATTCACATTTGGACAACTTGGCATACAACTTATTCTCCTTCAAAATCTGGAGAACTACTCTGAGATGTTCAGCATGTTCCTCCTGACTTTGAGAATAAATCAAAATGTCATCTATAAAGACAACAACAAACTTATCCAAGTACGAACGAAAAATTCTGTTCATAAAGTCCATGAATATGGCAGGTGCATTTGTCACACCAAACGGCATCACTAGATATTCATAATGCCCATAACGAGTCCGAAATGCAGTTTTGGGAATATCTTCCACTTTCACACGAATCTGGTGATACCCAGATCGTAAATCAATCTTGGAAAATATTACGGCTCCTCGCAATTGATCCATCAGATCATCTATCCTTGGAAGTGGATATTTATTCTTAATCGTAATCTTGTTCAATTGTCGGTAATCTACATATAAACGAGATGTTCCATCCTCCTTCTTTACCAACAATACTGGAGCTCCCCAAGGTAACACACTAGGTCTCACGAATTGTTTCTCCAATAAATCCTCCAGCTGTTTCTTAAGCTCTGCCAATTCTACCAGCGACATCCGATAAGGCACAATAGATATAGGTCCAGCTCCAGGTACTAAATCAATAGCAAACTCAATTTCCCTTTTTGGCGATAGTCTAGGTATATCTTCAGGAAATACCTCAGGAAATTCATTGACCACGAAAATATCCTTCAAGACATCTTCACATTAAACCTCCAAAGAAGACGACAATAGATACCCATGATCTCCTTCCTTCAAACAAGCCTCTACTTGAGTTGCCGTTAGGAATCTAGGATCCTTAGCCTCAGGAAATACTAACGTCTTATTCGAACAATCAATTAGGATATGGTTAAAAGATAACCAATCCATTCCTAAGATTACATTAATCTTGGAAAGAGGCAAACAAATCAAATCCACATGAAAGATTCTATCCCTAACACATACAGGACAATTCAAACATACTTTTGTAGTTATCACAGGCTTATCAGTAGGAGTAGCAACACTCAAATCATATGGCAATGTAGTCACAGTTAATCCCAAATGTTCTACACAATCATATGAAATAAAAGAACGTGTTGCTCCCGAATCATAGAGTACGGTTAAAGGATTACCTTCAATAGCACACTCCTCCATGATTAAGTCCTCAGATTTTGCGGCTTCCTCTCCGCTCATAGTATACACTCAACCACCCGCCTGTGGCCTTGCAGTACGAACATTTCCCACAGAAGGTTCCTTATTAATCTGATTACAATCCCTGGATAAATGTCCAGGTTTCCCACATCTAAAACAAACAATTCCTTTATGCTGACAATCCTTGGTCAAATGATTCTTCCCACACTTGTAACAGCTATACATAGGAGTCCCAGCTTGACTTGCTTTATTGCCACCAGAACTTCCTCCTACAAATTGCTGCCGGTTCTGATTTCCTGTTGGTTTGACATACGGTTTTTGTTAAAAATGGTTTCCTCCACTGTTCTTTCCTCTTTGGAATCTTGCAAGTCCAAAGTTCTTATTTCTTGCCGACCGTTGAAGATCAATCTCCTCAACCTTACGACACTTATCCAACAATTCTGGAAACTGCTCAATTCCCAGGGTTGCTACAGCTCGCTTTATGTCAAGCTTCAATCCTTCCTCAAATTTCTTACACTTCCAATCCTCATCTGGATGCATTTGGAAATACTTAAAAACTTAGATAAGCTCTCGAACTTTCATATTCACTAATAGACATCAATCCTTGCCTCAGACTAAGAAATTTCATCTCCTTAGCATGATGCACACTTGCTGGAAAATACTTTGTCAAAACTTCTATCTAAAGAGCTGCCATGTCACAACTCTTCCTTCAGCTTCTAATAATCTTTGGGCTCCTGCCCACCAGTTTTCACCATCTCCGACTAACATAAAAGTCGCAAAAGTCAGCTTGCGTTCATCAGTACAATTCATACCTTCAAATATTTTCTCTAATTCCTTAATCCATATGTCAGCTTTGTCTGGGTCAAATTCTCCCCGAAACTTTGGTAGATTATTCTTACGGAATTCAGACAAACTGTGAGCATCCTCAGTTGCCCTTTGATTTTCCTGTGCAATGACATCAGCCATCTGTTGCATCGCTGCTACAGCTGCAGCTATGTTCTAGTAATCATTACCAGCATTTTCCATTCCTATTCTAGTATTGACATGTCCTCGTCCTCGTCCAACCATTACTTTACTCTACTCAAATTGGACAGCACAAAGAAAGGAAGGTCAATCTTCAAACAATATTGTTTCTTTTCAGAAAACAATAATAGAGAATCACACAACACAAATAAAATAGACCTAACCATAAACCCATAAGACTCTAACTTGGGCTTTGATACCAACTAATGTAACACCCACCGTAGGGTGCCACATTTATGTTACTTAATTATCAAATTACCCCCAAGTTATAAAATGTGATGTTGTGATAAATATACGAGTTGTAAATTTTTTCCTTTCTTCTTTGATAACTATAAAATAAACTTAGCGGAAAATAAAATATTATACATCATCACACATAATTTACATCATCATACATTACAAACGTACTGTCAGAATTATCTATATACAGACCAAGTTCTCAAAGTATTTAAACATACTTAAATAATTAAACGACTTGCCCAAGTCTAACTAAACAGCAGAACCCTCAGTTGGGTCCTCCTCAGACTCTTCAGCAGGTAGGAATTCGATTTGAAGCGAAGCCCTATGGACAGGTGTCCGAGCGGATGACACAATACTAATTTTCGTTGGGACATAATATCTAGTATCACAATGTTGCCTGATGGACAATGGAAATTCAACATGTACATATATAGTTACGGAGAAGAACGGATTTCTACGAAACTCTCTGCTTATCATTACTATCAGGTTTCCCTCATAAATTAGTCTCCTCTCATTGGGACTAATCCTCCACGCTCCAGCTCCACCATGGAACTGCAATCTCATGTAACCGAAGAAACCAGGTCTTGATGTCATCTTATCAAAACTCCGCTTCCTCCACAAGGGCCTGCTCTTCTTCACCCTCTTGTTCTACGCCTTGCTCAACGTCTTTATAAATATAAATACAGTACTAAATAATATACAAAGAGATCACCTACACCAATACCAATATGGCAGCACAGAGATAATACATACAGCATACCATACAAATATATCATACCATAATTACAATTATGTCGTCATCATAGTGTATAAAGTAATAGTAATTACAGTAATGCCATCACATGATTATCATCATCATCATCTAATTATTCCTCAACAAAACAATTATCATAGCCAATATTCCTCAATTAATATATCATACAAATATAAATGCTCAGTTTCATGCATGCGCACATAGACTCAATTTCCTACTCTATGGAGCTAATACTCAATTCGAAGAAGTTGATCTGAAAGGTCTGTCGGTACCAAAATGCCTCAGACCACGTGCTATAATTCTCATTTGTATTTGCACATCTAGCATATACACGACAGTCTTTACGAGATCTCGATTAAGAATAGTGTCTCGGTCAGGATCATTAGTGCGTTGCATCGGTCTAACTTACGGGAAGAATAGCTACCAACCACCCATGTAAGCAACCCGCACCCCGATGCCCCCAAGGTCAACAAGTGACTTACACTACGCATATCGCACCCACTCAAGAGGTGTACGTCTCTCCTAGGCAAATAGCCTCATACAGTCCCTCGGACCTTTCCAATGCATGTTCAATGCACCAATACCAATCATAGGCAAAAATTCATATACAGTGTTCATACACCAGTTCATGCATATAAAATGCCCTAATGCCAATCACAGGAAAAATTTATCATTTTCTCATACAATGTTCATCCGCTAGTTCAATAGTAATTTTACTGTATATTTAATTGCGAAAATCATATTATCGCATTTTCATAGTCGCGCACCACTTTTGTTTTTCACAATTTTGTAACATTTCTGTTACGTTTTCAAATCACATATAGATTTTTCAACGTTTTCATCAATTACGTAAAAATATTCCACCATTTTTAAATCACGTAGTGATTTTTCAACAATATCTCAAACATGTAAAAATATTTAAATGCTTTCCAAATTGCGTAGAAATATTTCAATGTTTTTCAAATCACGTGGAAATATTTAAATGTTTTTCCATTCGCGTAGCTTAAAAATTACTTTTTTAAGTTACGTAAATCATTTTTCACTATTTTTCAACTTCGTAAAATATTTCTCAAGGTTCAAAAATTCCATTTCAACTTTTTTTTTTCAAAATAATATGACTTCTCACATTATTTTCCACAATTTCTTATTCAAAAAAATCTTTTTCACAATTTATTCCATAAATTCACCATTCCATTGATTTAAATCAATGTTTCTAAATTTAAAATTTACTAACACTCTCCAGAACCCAAAGGATGAGTTACGTTAGAAAATCCCAAGTTTCTCACGTATCCTTTATAATTCCAAATTAATTCTAAAAATCAATCCTCTTTAAAATAAATTGAGGTTCAAACACTTTCAACCTCTCTTTTCCATTTACATATGAAAATTCCATTTTTCAAGTGTTAAAACACTCTGATTCCCTTTCCAAAATCTTTGTATTAAATCAAGTTATATTTCCACTTTGAAAAATCACTTTGTTTTCACAAAACCAAAGCATTCAAATCTTCAAAACCGTGGACATGGCCATTGAAACCATTCTTGTATTTTTCCTTCTAAATTGATATAGTTTTACACAAACAAAATGATTAAAAATTCTCACAAAAACCGTGAGCACTTGTTTCTTGAAAACAAACCATTTGTTTATTTTCCTAGTTGTTCTAAACATCCATTTTGACCATTCATGAAAATATAAATTTGTGAACACCTATTTTGAGGTGTTGAGGCCGAAATTCACCATAGTCTAGGAACCAAAAATTAATTTCCTTGTTCTTGAAAAATTTTAACATAAAACCCTAATTTTTTGGTATCAAAACCGTAGCCTCCCCTTGTCCATTGGAGCCAAAATTTATTGTTTTATCATACATCCATCATAATATATTCAACATATCTTCATCATGCATATCATAAGCATACCATATAAGCAATAAAATCATGCAAAACATATCAAGCATAGGCAAATAATCAAAGCACATAAACACACACAAATAATTACATGACCATGGATATGAATCCTCACATGGATTCACCATCCATCAAATAAATAAACCATCTCTCACCACTATGCTTGGTTGGTGAGATGGATCTCCCTCTTACCTCTTGAAGATCCTCAAAAAGCTCCTTGCTCTATATTTTGAACAAGATCTCCACTAACAAAAGTTTCTTAAACATAAAACAAACACAAAGAAATTAGTATATCAAGCTTGAATAAGAGGAACCATGGATCAAACATGGTTTAGAACATGAAAAAGAAGTAAGAAATGAAGTTTCCTTACACTTCACTTTAAAACCCTAAAACTTGCTCTTTGGAAAAAGTCCTTCAAGATTGAAGATTTAGAACTTGATGTAAACTACAAAGGTTCTTAGAATGATGTAAGGATTCAAGAAGTGTGGTTGTTTAGAATTGTTGAGTGATGGAAGGTGGTTCTTAGGGTGATGGCCATAGCTTATGGTGGGAGAGAAAGGAGAGAAATTTTTGCTAAGTTATTTTTCATGCAATAATGACCAAGGTGATCCATAATGGTCTTCAAACTTGCTTTAGCTCCACATTCACTCACCAAAACCGTCCCCCCCCTTCCTTGCTTCATCAAAGTATGACAAATCTCATAGCCACCATTTTAAGCCATCTTAACCCTTAATTAAATTAATGGTTTGGATTAAAATAGCTACTAGGTTTAGCTTATAGATAAAAGACTTAATTTAGGCCATTGGATCTTTCCTCCTTGAAATCCTAGCCATTAGATGTGTCTCCAAAATGAAGGGTCAAGATTGCTCCTTCAAACTTTACATCCAAGGGCTATAAATGGTCCTAGCCACTTTATAAGACCAAATCTCAACCGTTGATTAAATCAAGATCAAGTCTCCACTATTGATTACATCAATGGTGGATATCCAAGCCACTGATGTTAACTACGCAGTACAATATTTATTTTTATATTTGTTATTACCCTTCGAATAATATTTTTACTGTATTTTTATCACCCGATAATTAAATACAGTGCAAAACATAGTAAAAGAAAATTTTTAAAACTGTTTCCGGATTCAGGTTTAGTAAGATCCCCCGTCTCCATCTCAACAGTACGAATTTTTCTGGCTACAAAATTTTTTTTACCTTTTTGGATCCATGCGGGGCCCACATATAACCTCCCTGGGCCCATAGATGGCCCACGGATAACGCTAAAATAAAAAGAGTAATATAAAAATTTCATAATCACCCATAAAATCACAAAAATTAGAAAATGCACAAATATCAAATCAGATTACGTAAAATAATTAAGACTTTTCAGTAATAATTAAATTACGTAAAATTTTTCCCGACCCGAAAATTATTATTTTCCTGACATTGAGTAAATCACACAAAACGATCAAAAGCAGTCACGGAATAATCAAAATAATTTTATAGCACACAAAAATCACTAAACAGTAGAATTCTGTTAACTGTCAAATTACTGTCTTATATTTAGGGAGTTTAGGGTGTTACACATGCCTACGAAGAAAGTAACATTTGTGCTAGAATATCCTAGTTATATATAGTAGGTAGCATATCGTGTATATATCGTAGAATCAATTAGAAACAATCTTAGGAATTATTTTAGGATTGTATATCATTGTAATTAGGATTGTATCTTTGTAAATAATATTGACACAAATATATATAGAGATCAAGTGTGGACTGTTTAAAGACACAACTCAACCCTAATCATATTGTTCTTGATATTCTTAAGTTGGTATCAAAACGGGTTTCGATCCGACTTTTCCAACTAAACCCTAATCTGTTGCGCCAACTGCTGAGCAAAAAATTCCCCTTGTCGTGCTTCAGTTCCAGGTATGACACATCTCAACCACTTTTGACTCTTATCTTGGCCGTTTCGGGGGTGTGTAGTCATGGGGCCCTTTGTTTGAGTGTTTTTGGGCAATCTGCTATGTGTTTTTGCTCTACCTTGTTGATTCTAGACCTGCCCTATCCTTTTTGGACATATTTCAGGTGTTTCTTTATATTTTTTTGGTCATTTTCCTTTGATTTATCACAATGGGAAACGTTTCTAGTGTTTTAGATCTAATTGCCAGAGGCTCTGTCGTGTTACCCAACATAAGTGTCCTGCCCATTACGACCAAGAAACTGATCAGATTGACTACTTACAAGTCCTAGGCTACTTCTATGAAAATTTGGTTTGCAAGGTAGGGGCAGTCAGAACACCTTACCTAGAAGCTTAAGGATGTTCCAAAAGCTGATTTCTCTACTTGGAAGAAGATTGATCCACAACTTCTCAATGTTCTCTAGCAATCCAATGACCCGAAGATAATAACCTTTTTCAACCATTTGAGACCTACGATGAGGTGTGGCAAGAAGCTCAAAGTTGCTACACTAATAATGTACAACGCCTCTACTCTATTGTCTCTAGTATAATGAGCCTACACAAACAACAAGATACTTATATGGAATTCTTCCTTGGCAAAGCTCGCTCATGGATTCAAAAATTTGTTATCATGATGCCTCACACTAAGGATTAGTCTAAGCATAAGAAGCAACATGAACAATTCTTTATAATTTTTATCTTCTCTACAATTCCACAAGAATTAGAGCATGTATGCCAACAAATCCTAACCAGTGTTGAGAGTCCCACATTATCTCATATTTTTTAATGACTATTGAATATCTCTGATATAACACCACTAGCATCTATTTCCCTAACCATGGCAGTATTAGAATCTTTTGCTTTTAACTCCTAAGTTAATACTTATAGTAGTGGTAGCAAACCACAATGATCTTTCTGTAACAAATTGGGACACTTGGAAAAGCATTAATGGGAAAAACATAGTAAACTAACATATGCTAATTTTGCTCAGACTAAGCCATCGTCATCCACCCTTGGTGTGACTTGTAACACCCTCCTTTAAGAGTCACATTTTCGAATAATAAAAGAAAACTGAAAACTATTTCGTAAAGATCTAATTATTAAAACACACAGAATTTAAATATTCTTTTCGTGGACGATTTAAACTTAATAAAACTTTGCAAACTAAACAATATACATAATATATTTATAAGAAATTCTAACAACATAAAAGTAAAGATATAGGAAAATTACTTTTCAAAAGAGTAATTACTACTACCATATCCAATACGAACCAGACCCAAGTCTGAGCACTTGTAGACAAGGGTCCTGCACTTGATCCCTCTCCGGATCCACCTCCAAACCAACATCAGACAAATCCCCCAATCGGGGTATGTCTATATGAACTGGAGTCCATGCTGTCGAGTCCCCAGAACCCTCACTATAGACTTTCCTCCATAACTCCCTCACTGGCATATAAAACTCTAGACTTACATTTGCATCATAAGACAAAGTAGCCACCCCATGATAAGTTCTACTCATATGTAAAGACATATTTCCGTTATACTAGACATGCCCTGTGTTTGTCTCGATATTCCATGCATTTGCTCCTCCTTGAACTTGTACTCTGACGAAACTATGAAGATCATTCATTGACGCCATTACCGAACTCAAAAGATCTCCTCAAACCAAACTTGAGAAAAATCCACTTTATCTTCTTCCCAAACTTTAGCAAATGTAAACACAGAACAAAACAAACAAGACAACAAAGAGGTGAGACTTCCTACATCAAGTCCAATAAAGCAGTAAAAGAACGATGCAAATAACAACATTATTCCATACATACATATTGCAGAAATCATAGACATAATCATGTTATCAATTAACATATAACTATCACAAGCATATATTATAAAGATATAAATATCAACAACACTTCGATGACATATGTACATGTATTATACTAATATAAACATTAATAGTACTACTACAATATATCTATCAACAATATATATATATATATATATATATATATATATATATATATATATATATATATATATATATATATAGAATGCGTATGGACCATGTCACCACAATGGTGTATATTGACTTTGCAAATGCATAATGAATGAATTCCTACTCCAAGGAGCTATCAAAATTTTTCGAAGAGACTGATCTAGGAGTTCTGTCTATATCCTGGCCGCCTCAGGCCAAAGGTACTTTATAAAATTTCTCAGTTTGCGCAAAAAAGCATTATACCAGATAGTCTCTACTTGGATCGTGAGTAAACATAGTGTATCAGTCCGGATCGTCGGTGTGTTTGCATTGGTCTGTACCACGACACAGTGGAGCTTACCCCCTTGCCACTTGTGGAATAGTTCGCACCCCGACCACCCCAAGGTCAACAAGTGACCTACACTACACATATTCGCACCCGCACAAAGGTGTAGTTCTTCTCCTAGGAAACAATAGCCTCAATGTCCAATGTATAATGAACGACTCAATGCATAAACACATATTCATAATATAGTTTACCACCAAAAACATGCCACTACTTGACTGGTCCCAATGATATTAAAATAATTGCCCATACAATTGTCTAATACCATTAGATCAATGATATTATATAGTTGCCCATATAACACCATTGATACACCCGGGTCCAGTACGTCAGCCTTACAATAACTGCTATCATTCTCAATTACATAATACTTTTATCGCATCTCCACAATCGCGTAACAGTTTTGTTACATTTTCAAATCACGTAACCATTTCCTGACGTTTTCTCAATCGCGTAAAAATATTTCAATGTTTTCTAAATCGTATAGTACAAAAATCATTGTTTTTGAATTGCCTAAGATTTTCTTGTTGTTTTTCACTCGCGTAAATCATTTCTTAACATTCTAAACTAAATTTTAAAATCTTCTAAGTCTAATTTCAAATTCGAACCTTAACTCCACTTTTCTCACTAAAATTTCTCAAAGATCATATCCTTCAACACTTATTCCAAAAATCTGTATTTATTTTAATTTAATCCATATTAACGAAATCATTCTTCCAATGCCTCCTCAAATATAATCCACCCATCTAAATTACTTTTAACCCCAATCTACTTTTAAATTCCTTTACTATTTCTATTGCCAAAAAGCATTCCCTCCTTAATAATAAAATTTATACGTTTCCATATTCATCTAAAAATACTTCAAACGTTACGCCAATTTCCAATTTCATTTATTATGATCATTTTACCATAAATCTATTTCCTTCCAAATAATAAATTCTTATTCCTTTCTCTTCTCAACTTAATCAAATTACTTGTCACCTAATCATTCAAGAAATATTTTCCAACATTGTTCACAAAAATTACGTTAATTAAATTCTTCCTTTCAGAAACCATTACCCATCTCATCTTTACTAAAACACTATTAAAATTCAAAACATCTCTTAAACTCATTTCTTTCCTTATAATCAAAATCAATCCTTTTCCAACAATAAAACTTTGTTCACTCCCTTCTTCAACTTATAAAACCTTAATCCATCCCCTTGTTTCAAAACCAATTAGATCCATACTCAATAAAATATTCTTGACTTAATTACCCTTAATATTGACCAAGTGGCCGTGAGCCACTAAAAGGTCTTTGGACCCAAAAGTTCTTTCCTTTTCCTTATAATTCATAATATATAATATACATAAATCATTAAACCGTACCATTCACATGTCCATGCATATTATCCAAGCTATAAAGTCATATAAACAACTAACTACAACTATTAACTCATACAATCAATTAATTAAACCTATATAACAAATAAGCAATTATAGAGATTTCATGCATCATATAATCACACAAAACTAAATAATCACAATCAAATCAAAACCATATATAATCAAGTGAATGAACCCTCATATGGATTCTTCACTTACAAACACATAGTCCATTCCTCACTACCATAGTTGGTTGATGAGGTTGATCTCCCTCTTACCTTAGACGATTTCCAAGAACTCCTTGTATGCCTTCCTTGAATGAACTTCTACCACCACCAAATTGTTCCTTAATACAAAACAAACACACAAACATTAACATCTAAGGCTAGAGATAAGATGACCATTGATCAAGTTATGGCCTTGGAACTTTAGAAATAAGATTAGAAATGAATATCAAGAACTCCACCTAAAACCTTCAAACTTTAAGCTTAGAAAAGTGCTTGAAGATGATTAATTTAGAAGAAAGTCCTAACATGAAAGTTTCTTGTAACGCCCTATTTTTTTCCTTCGTCATAATGGGTAAGAAGAAGGAACGTTGCACCATAGTGAAATGACGCACAAATGATTACGTAAAGTTTGAACATTTTCTTTTTCTTTTTCTTTTACGTAAATCCGGTTAAAACTTCCATTAATGTACATATACACCTGTTTGTAAATATATCGCGTGATTGAGTTAAAATTAAAAGTTCCTCTTTCATATAAAACTTCTTATCAAAAACGTCAAAGAGAAATCAACATGGAATGAAACATACAACCATGCACAATATGGATAGTTACATACTTTGTACCAGAATTACAAGCCTGTTTAAATTACATTTCCAAAAAGATATACAAAAAAGTAAAAAGTGTACCTACCCCAAGAGATACAAATATCTACCCACTAATCCCATAGTATGTCAGGCTCCCTCAAAATAAACGGATAGCCATCAGTAGCCATCAATTTAAAACCAACCCTAAGACTGCCTGGAATGAGAAGGAACCGTAAATGGATCCTCCTCAGGGTCCTCGTCGTCCAACGAGACATCCATCGGGACGACAGAACAGCGGGCAGGAGCCCGGGCAGTAGACAAGAAAGAGTCTTCACGTGGGTTATAGTACATATCCGCCCACATATCTCTTACAGGCATATAAAATTCTAACCACACAAAAGCATGAAAGTCAAAAATAGAAGCAGTGTAGCGTCCCCATGCCAAAGACACCGTCAATTCACCGTGGTACACACATCGGTCAGTCTGCACGTTGATATGCCAGCAATCTGGACCACCATGAAAGTTGATCCACACGTAACCAAAAAATCCACGGGGGCGAAATGACATTCTCAGCAACTTCGGTCTCAGTCGAGATAAGACCAGAAACCTTGAAACTCAGTAGTTTCCTTGTTTTCCTCACGAGTGTCTTCTCGAGAGCACGCGATTCGACCAAAATGCAAAATAAAGAAAAGTACTGAAAAAGGTGAGATTCCCAGCTTTCAGTACCAACAAGGCAGCAAGAAAATAAACGGTGTCGAACACCTACATAAGACACAGTTAATACACACAGGTATAGTAATACATGAAAGTAATTAATGAGAGTAAAGCAACAAAGAAAAGTAGTCAACTTTATCCATAGCTAGCTAGCAACATTAGCATTACCAAGAATCAAATAAATATCACAGTCATAATAGTAAACACATTATCCGATCATGAATGCTCAATGGACCATGCGACTGACAACTCACAATGCAACAAGGGTACCAAAGTTCCTACTCCATGGAGCTAGACATAAACATCTTCGGAGTGAATGATCAAGGAGTAATGCCAGTGTATCGTTAGCCTTAAAAATATAGTGTGCTCATCACATAAAAACATTTTGCGCAAAATGGCTCACACATGGCACCTCAACAGTTGATCGCGACATAGGACAACGTCACAATAGGACAACGTCACAGTTAGGATCGTCAGTGTGTTGCATTGGTTTATCCCGCGGCCCCAGTGGAGCTACCACTGCCCATTGTGAGACACCCACACCCCGACGTCCTCAGGGTCAACAACATATGACACCTACGCTTAGTCTATTCGCACCCGCACATAGGTGTTATTCAAACTCCTAGGCAACATAGCCTTCTCAACAATGTCCCACGGACAATACGCATGCATGATGACACAATGTCCAATCATGTATGTTCATCAATGATGCATTCAGCATAAGCCTTTCCTCAATGGCACATAAGCATTATTTAATGACATATCAACCATGCATTTATTAAAACATTGCCTCAATTGTAACACCCACCGTAGGGTGCCACATTTATGTTACTTTGTTACCAAATTCCCCAAGTTATAAAATATGATGTTATAATAAAATACGAGTTGTAAATTTTTTTTTTTACAATAAAATAAATTTAGCGAAAAATAAAACTATTATACATCATCACACATATGTACATCATTATACATAATAGTCATCACACGTAATTTACATCATTATACATATTACACAAGTGCTGTCAGGTTTATTTATTACAGACCATTTCTTGAAACAACAAACACACTTAAATAATTACAGACATTATTTATATCAGAGTTCAAACATGCCCAAGTTTAACTAAGCAGAAGACCCCTCAGACAAGTCCTCCTCGGGTTCCTCAGCAGGTAGGAATCCATTATGACGAGTAGCCCTACGAACAGGTGTCCGGGCTGATGACACTATGCTGATTTTCGTTGGGACATAATTTCTAGTGTCCCAATGTCGCCTAATATGCAACGGAAATTCAACATGAACAAAGATAGTCACACAGAAAAATGGATCCCCACGATACAGCCTACTAATACTAACAGTCAGGTACCCCTCGTAAATAAGTCCTCGCTCATCGGGACTTGTCCTCCATTCTCCAGCTCCTCCGTGAAATTGTAAACGTACATATCCGAAGAAACTGGCTCTTGACGTCATACTGTCAGAACTCTGCGGTTCCTGATGTGAGAAGTAATTCCTCTTCTCCTTCTAGTACCGTATCTTTCTCAACGTCTTCACCCAATATAAATACAATATACAGATATACATACAAAGAGGTGAGATCACCTACGCCAATACCAGCATAATAGCACAGAGATAATACAAACAACATATTATACCAAAAATATCATATCACTATCACAATTATGCCATCATCATAGTGCAAGAATAATAATTACCATCATCCCACTATCACTGTTTAAATCACAAAATAATTACACAAACACCATCACATAGATATAGATGCTCAGTTTCATGCATGCGCACGTAGACTCAATGACCTACTCCATGGAGCTAATACTCAAGTCGGAGAAATTGATCGAAAAGATCTGCCGGTACCACGTGCCTCAGACCAAGTACTATAATTATATCTTGCACATCTAGCACATACACGACAGTCTTTATCAGATCTCGATTAAGAATAGTGTCTCGGTCTGGATCATCGGTGTGTTGCATCGGTCTAACTCACGGTGCAGAAGAGCTACCAACTGCCCATTGCGAGCAACCCGCACCCCGATGCCCCCAAGGTCAACAAGTGACCTACACTACGCGTATCGCACCCACTCAAGAGGTGTACGTTTCTCCTAGGCAATTAGCCATATACAGTCCATCGGACCATTTTCAATGCATGTGTAATGCACTAATTACCAACCAAAGGTAAATCACATAATTTCTCATACGAGGTTCAAATACTGTTTTACGTTCATGTATTAATGCCAATTTCAGGCAAACTTCTAAATTTCTTGTACAGTATTCATATACTGATTTTAACTGTAAAGTTTACTGTATAATTAACAGCAAAAATACATTACCATGTTTTTCTCATTCGTAAAATATTTTTGTTATGTTTTCACGGTCACATAATATTTTATTACGTAATCAATGATTTGTAATATTTTTGTTACGTTTAAAAAAATTCGCGTACCAATTTTCTACTGTATTTACAACGCGTAAAATATTCTTTCATTTTTAAATCACCTAGCAATATTTTTCTACAACATTTCGATCGTGTAAAATATTTAAACGCTTTAGAAATCGCGTAGCTTAAAAATTACGTTTTTGAGTTACGTAAATCATTTTTTACCATTTTTGCCCTTCGTAAAATATTTCTTAACTTTAAAAATATTATTTTGGACTTTTCTTACAATAATATAATTTCTTACTTTATTCCCTTCTTATTCTTAGTCAAAAATCTTTCCCATAATATATTTTCTAAAAAAATCGCTTTTTATTGATTTAATCTTACAAAATCACATTTAGTTGATTTAATTACTGTTTCTAACTTTAAATTTCCTAACGTTTTCCAAAACCCAATAAATACTACGTTAGTAAATTTAAGTTATGAACGTTTTCTTTTATATTTCTAAATCACTTTTAAAATTTAATTCTCTTTAAAATAATTTAAAGTTCAACACTTTAAATCCCCTTTTTCTTTTATTTATGAAAATTCCACTTGACAACACTTTAATTCCTTTCCAAAATCCTTATTTGAAAATTCTTATATTTTATAACATCAACACATTTTTTCTAAATTATCAAAACCTTGTAAATGGTCATTGGAACCATGAAATATTTTTCTTCCAACTTAAATAAATTTCATTCTTGTTTCTACACAAAATAAATTCATGAAAATATTTACTCAAAAACCGTGTGCACTCTTTTTGTAAAACAAATCCTTTTTGTTTATTTTCTTTACTACTCAATTTATTTATAAAAATATCATTTTTGTGAACACTAAATTTGTTAGTGTCTTGGCTGAAATTTGTTTTAGTTCAAGGACTAAAAATCAACTTCATTGTTCTTGAAAAATTTCAATAAAAACCCTAGTCTTGGAAGCTCAAAACCGTGACCTTCTCCATGGCCTTTGGAGCCAAAATTTTGCTCATTTCAACATACATCCATCCTAATATATTCAACATATATCATCATGCATATTATAAGCATACCATATAAGCAAATAAAAATTATACTATGCATGCATACACAAGTAAATCATGCAAAGTATATCAAGCATAGGCAAAAATAATTTAAAGCACATAACACACACAAATTATTACATGACCATGGATAGGAATCCTCACATGGATTCACCATCCATCAAATATAAAACCATCTCTCACCACCATGCTTGGTTGGTGAGATGAATCTCCCTCTTACCTCTTGAAGAACCACCAAAAAGTTTGTTGATTTGTGTTTTGAGCAAGATCTCCACCAACACAAGTTCTTAAACATGAAACAAATACAAGAAAATTAGTATATCAAGCTTGAATAAGAAGAACCATGGATCAAACATGGTTTAGAACATGAAAAAGAAAAGGATAAATGAAGTTTTCTTACACTTCACCAACAAAAGCTCTAGAACTTGA
The DNA here is from genome assembly GCA_029884605.1 of Ormosia emarginata. Classification (NCBI taxonomy): domain Eukaryota; kingdom Viridiplantae; phylum Streptophyta; class Magnoliopsida; order Fabales; family Fabaceae; genus Ormosia; species Ormosia emarginata. The sequence goes on from JAQQTP010000040.1 coordinate 7,673,315, forward strand.
TCTTAGTAAAAGTCCTTCAAGATAGAAGATTTTGAGAAAGTCTTCAACATGAAAGTTGTTTAGAATAAGGTAAGGATTCAAGAAACTAGGTTGTATGAAATTTAAAAGTGATGGAGGAGAAGGTTGGAGTGCTTGGCCGAATGGTCATATTTTGGGAGAGAAATGGAGTTTTCTTGGTTTGGTTTCTTTGAAGTCTAAGTGATAAAGTGAAGAAGTGATAAATGAAGTATAGGATGGTCTTCCAAGATGGCATTGCTGTAGCATGCCTTGGAGAAAAATACAAAGTGAAAGTTGAAAAACATAAGCATTAATGATCAATAGTGATTTGTCTTAACACTTGGCTATTTTCTTTATCCTTTTCCATCCTTTTTCTTTGGCCTAAAAACCTATTCTAAAATGGTCTCCCTTCTTCCTTGCTTCTTCAACCGTCCCCCCCTCATCATACACTCCAAAATGTGACAATTTGATAGCCATTTTTGTTTTTAGTCATTTTAGGTATTAATTAAAAGCATTATAGGTAGAAGACTTATTATGGACCATTGGATCTTTTCTCTTTAAACCCTATCCCTTAGATGTGTCTCCAAAAATGAAGGGTCAAGATTACACCTTCAAACTTTACATCCAAGGGTCCAAAATGGTTGTAATCATTTTTGATGACCAATTCTTCACCATTGATCTAAATCCAAATCCAATGGTCATTAATGATCCATCTCCACCATTGATTAATTTTACATCCAAGGGTTGGTAATGGTCATAGCCATTTATAAAATTAAATCCCTACCCTTGATTTAATTTCCATCCAACGGTTATAATTGATCCTATTTACTTTTAAGATCAAATCTCCACCGTTAATTAAATCAAGATTAATTCTCCAACGATAATTAAATTGATAGTGGATATCCAAACCACTAATGTTATCTTAACAAGATAGAATTTTATTTTTATCTTCTGTTCTAACCTCACAAATATATATATATATATATATATATATATATATATATATATATATAATTCTTGTATTTTTAATTAAATACAAGACAAAATACAATAAAAGAAATTTTCTAAAAGCTGCTTTTTAGGATTCAGGTTTAGTAAGATCCCCTGTCTCCGTCTAAACAGTATAAATTTTTCTATTTGTAGAAAAAATTTTCATTTTGCGGGACCCACCTGGGCCCACATACACCTCGTGGGGCCCACAACACAGTAAAAATTCCAAAATCACACATAAAATCACAAAAATTAGAAAACGCACAAATATCAAATCAAATTACGTAAATCAATTAAGACTAAACAGTAAAAATTAATTTACATAAATTTCTCCGGCCCGAAAATTATTATTTTCTTGACACGGAGCAAATTACTCAAAACGATCAAATATGCAAACAAAATATTCAAAATAGTTTTACAGTACACAGAAATAACTAAACAGTAGAATTCTGTTAACTGTCAAAATTACTGTTTAATACATAGGAAGTTTGGGGTGTTACATCAATGGCACATCATCATTCTTATCTCATTGAGTACTACTTCATTAATTTTCATTACACACATGCCACAATTTTCATGTCATGGATCCAAGAATTCCATATTCAAAATCATTTCTTCTCTATTGGTATGAATGCACATTCCTATCACAATTTAGTAAAGTGAATTCCTTGAATCCAGGGTTTTTAGGCTATGTTTGAGTTACAAAGTACAAAGAACCATAATCTCAATCATTTCCAGCTCAAAAATCTCATTTTGGGTCTTGGTAATCGATTACATCACCCTTGTAATCGATTACCAGAGAAACAGAACCTCTGTAATCGATTACAATCTCATTGTAATCGATTACGTGATTCCCAGAATCACGTTTCGTAACTTCAAGGCCCTGGTAATCGATTACACAACCATGGTAATCGATTACCAATTGACGAACCTCCGTATCGATTACCCACAAGTTGTAATCGATTACGTAATTCCCAGAAGCACCCTTTCGTGACATCAGAGGCTTGGTAATCGATTACACCATTCTTGTAATCGATTACAAGCTAAACAGAATCTCTGTAATCGATTACACACAAGACGTAATCGATTACCAGATTTTCAGAATCACAATTTTGTATCTTTAAGAACTTGGTAATCGATTACAAGCCCCGTGTAATCGATTACCACGCGTAAACTTGCAGAAAACAGAGTTCTCCAGGTCCTCTAACTCAAACCAAACCAATCCTTATCACATTTAATCAACAAGATACTCAAATATACCTTCAAATCATGCAAGAGGCATCAATTAAATCATACAAACCCAACAAAATACATTATCATCAAGAACAACATAAAAATGAGAGAACTTTATACATGGATTCAAAAATCAACAACAACACACATACAAGACATTCCCTTACTACCAAGGTTGGTTGAAGAGGATCATCTCCCTCTTACCTATTTGGAAAACAACACAATGTGCTACTCCTTCTTGCCCTAAATTTTCATTTTCTCCCCTTCAAGAAAAACTCCAATGTGAGTGATCACCACAATGTTCACTCAAACCATGAAAAATAGGTTCTTGGTCACCAAGGTGGCCAAGAGAAACGAAAATAGCAAGAAAATGGAAGAAAGTTGAAGGCTTTACCTTAAAGCTTCAAGCTTTAGCTTCAATGGTGGAAGAGAAATGGAAGAAGAAGAAGAAGAGGAACCAAAGGATAACCACCAAGGAGAATAGTCTTGGAATGATGGAAGGAAACAAGTAAATGTGATTTGTTTGGCAAATAATGGAGTTGGTCTCCAATGTGTGGGTGTGTGTGTACGGTGGAGAGGAAGGAGAAGAGAGGAAATGAAGAAATGGGTATTTGGAGTTTAGAGAAATAAGAGTGAAATATTAAGACAATTGAGGGGAAATATTTGGGCTTCCCTTGTAGCTTCAGTCGTACAAGAGTGGAAAAGGGAGAGAGAAAAATGTGTTACAAGGGAAATTGCTAGGAAGCTTCCTATAACAAGCTTGGATTAAATTTAATCTTTCTTTTGAAATTAAAACTAATAGATGTGATACAAAAATCAGATTTTGAATAATGTGATAATATTTTTAATACATGTTATTATTTATTGGACAATAGTTATAGTTGGTAGAAGTCAGCATTAACAAATCTGACAAATAAATTCTTCACAGTATTTTATTATCTCATCTGTTAAGATTTCTCGAAAAAATGTGAAATCTTGTAAATTGTGTCCGGCCTCGGGTTTAGTAAGATCCCCCGTCGACGTTTCCATAGTTCAAGGTTCTCGGAGAAAATGTCTCATTTCTTCGGTTCCGCTCAGTACACACACAAAACGAGAAATATATTAAAATATTCCGTGTTCTCAGAAAATTTCAAGAAAATTCCAGAAAATCACAAATATTTTTAGAATGAATCCTGAGAGTAGAAAAGTAAATTTTGTGGTGTTACATTTCTTGGATTGATGCCTAGATGTAAGATCTATTGTTGTTTTGAATTAAAAATGAGTGGATGTGAGAAAAGGGCACTTGGCCGTGAGGTACCAAAAGAGAAGGATGAAGGAATTTCTTGTGTTTGGCTTCTTAGTTTAGGACAAGGTGATAAGGAATAGTCAAAGTCACAAACTTGGCCTTCATTAATGAAGCTTGGCCGTGGAGTCTATGGAGAGAAAAGGATAAGAGCTTTTCATAAAGTTGAGAGGATTTGATGTGTAGCTTTTGGTTACTTTAATATAAATGAATAAAAGATTAACAAGTTAGTAACTTGGCCTTTAAATATGGTCTTCACCGTGGGACATAAAGAGAAAATAAGAGATATTTAGTTTGTATAGCTTTCTAGAAAAGATGATAGGTTTAGCTTAAGATATTCTATAACTTAGATATTTGTTTGGTCATAATATTTAACCAAGCAAGATATTTAAGCAAGATATTATTGATCAATTGGTCACATGAAAGTAATGATAATAGAATAGCTTTAAGAATTATGTAACTAATGGTTAGTTATTTGTTTCACAAACTTGAACAAGATTATTAGAGTAACTTGAACTAATTAGTAACCAAGTTGTCATTCAACCAAAGTCCTTGAACAACCTAGAACCTCCATGAAGCATCATGAAGCCCCTTGGTCTCTCCATGGCCGTGAGCTTCCCTAGCAAATGGAGTGTCTAATTTCTCTTCTACTTCCTCCAAGCTTAGCCACCAAGAAACTCCTTCCTATTGGTCATTCTTTGTGTTAACCACTATTGTTGACTTTTTCAACAATCAAGCAAGCAAGCAAGCTTCTCCCATTGGTGCTCATATAAAGCTTGTCATGATTAGCTTTCAAGATATTTTATGGTATACTTTAACTAATGGATAATAATTGCTGCTTATAAAATCAGTGTCTATTGTCCAATGGATAATAGAATGTACCTAGGTTTTCTCTTGTTCTACAAGCTTCTAGATCATGACACATAAAGTCGCAAGTTGTCTTTGCTTCACCATTAAGCTTCCTTCCTATTGGTTCTTTACGGTGAGTCACTGGGTGTGAGTCACAACCACAATAGTTGACTAGCTCCTCATTGGTCCACACATAAAGCAAGTACTCAAGTACTCAACGACTAGGCATATGACTCGCCACTTTCTAGAATCATCCAACAAGATATTTGCAAGAAAGATATTTATTGGTAGCTATTATCTAATAGACAGAAGCTACAACATATTACCCAATGATTATTGTCCAATGGATAATAGCTTTACCCAATGAATAATAAAATAAAGTAAAATTATTGTAAAAGAAAATTTCAAAAACTGTTTCCAGATTCGGGTTTAGTAAGCTTCCCTAGCCTCGTATTAACAGTCCAAAATTTTCTCGGCTCTGAAAAAATTTATTTTTCCAACCCAGCCTCAAACACATAGAAAGCTCAAAAATAGCAACAGAAAAATTAAAATAAATCAAACAGCTCATAAAATCACAAAATTCATAAAAACTATAAATTACTGAAGAACAAGGAAAAATCGGGGTGTTACATGACCATTCCTATTATAGATTATGAGGCATTCCTCTGCTTTAAGGTGTCTTCATAGTTTTCGATTGAACAAATTAGTAATATCACTGCCTATTTATCTTAGTCATCTCTTAGACCATGGATAATTGAATCTGGTGCTTCTGATCACCTCTGTGGTAGTAAAGATCTTCTTACCTCTTTTACCTATTCTAATAAATTGCCCCTTGTTACTCTTACTAATGGAACCAAAGTTGTTGTCCATGGTATTGGCCAAGCCCAACTACATTCTTTTCTACCTTAAATATTTATTCTTTATGACTGCGGGATTTAAGGATGCAAACCCAAGTGTAGATTGTCTCAAGTAGTAAATTTCTCGGGAGTTCGAGGTCGATCCACAGGGAATTGATGAAGAAAAATTAATTGAGGTAAGAAGAGGATTTGTCACAACAGCAAAAGTATTAAAACAAGTTCACAAATGAATTTAAGGGCTTGCTTGGGTTAGGAGATCCACTCTTAGTAATAAATTAAAGGTAAGATTATTTCTCTTTATAACTCAATTGAAATCCACACACAACGGAGGTTCTAATCGGAAAATATAACATTCAAAGTTCAATTATATATGCAATCATATTAAGATTCCTTTAATTATCTACCAACATTTGTAAATGAGTTCAAGCATTCACTGTGCCAATCCTATTGTCTACAATAAATCAAGATCTCCATTAACAAAGAAGGTTTCTAAATTGATTGGAAACAAAATACAACACATATAATGTTCATTTAATAATATATCATTTAAGCACAAGAAATAAAATAATCTAACCTTATTTCGGTACCAAGAGCTTCACTCTTTCACCCAAGCAAAATGAAGATTTAGTTACTCATGGATAAGAAGAAAGAAAGAGAGAAGAAGAGAAAGATGAACATGACTTCAATTTAGAACAAGAGAAAATTACAACAAAGGAAAATAATAAACAAGCATAACCTTAACTTACACAAACTAAGCCTAACACCAAGTGCTCCAAATGGTCAGCCAATGGTGCCTTTTATAGAGGATTAGGGATACAAAATGACAAAGGGGCTGATTAGGGGTAGGTGGGATGAGTGGATGAATGAGTAGAGAATGCCAAATGGTGAGGATAAGAGTGAAAAATCATTGAGATTTCTTGTCTCTGAAATTATTCATTGCTTAAGTCATTGATTTCGTCATTTTCGAGCCAAGTGGTCTTCATAAAAGTTCTAGGAAATTGTATAAGCTTTCCAATGGCTCTAGAATCACCCAAAAATTCGTCCTACAGCCCAAGATATGACCCAATTACTACAAACTGTTTAGGCCCAGTTTCAGCACCTCTGTTTTGATTTTCAGACCCAATATCACCATCAAGGAGCCTGAATCAAGTTTTGTGTTCATCATGAAAGTTTTATATCTGGGTCTTAACTTTCAAATGTCCAAATTTCAGCCCAAGATGATTCTTGCAGCCCGAGTTATGCTCTGATTACTGTACATTGTTCAGGTTTCAGACACAAAACTCGTATTCTGTCTTCCAAGCCCAATTAGCTCTACTAGATGTCTGATTGAGACTTTGGGCTCTTCATCAAAGTTGTAGAGCTCTCTCTTATCTTTCCTACAAGGTAAAATTCATAATTATCAGACATGGCCGAAATATAGAAATAACGTAAGACCAAAATAGTGCTGAAAAAATCAATTAAGTCCAATTTGAGTCCAAACTTACAAAACATAACTAGACTTAATCAATTAAGTACATAGAGAGTGTAAATGACTAAAAATGAGGGTTTATTAATGTATAAAATATGTCATAATCAAATTCCCCCACACTTAGCTTTTTGCACTCCTGGGCAAAACACATAAGACCAAAGTTAGGAGACAAAGAAAAATGACACAGACTCAAACGCTAAAAATGTAACGCCCCAATTTTTAGAAAATATTCTGAATGTACTGTTTTCTGTTTTTCATGCTTTTGTATGAATGACCGCTGTGTCCTTATTTTTCTGTTCTTGAATTTTGTATGAAAACAACTACGATAATACAGGTTCAAATTTTATTTGATCGTTTTACGTAGTTTGCTTGAGAACGGTAAAATAAAAATTTTTTCGACTCTTGTATTAATTTTTTTGAAAGATATACAAACTAAATAATACTGCTTTGGATATTTTATTTGAACGTTTTGGACGATTACCTACGTTGTGGGAAAAAATGGGAAAATGACCGTTACGTCCGAACGTCTTGTTTTCTCTGTTTTTTTGTCTGTTTTTAATTGTTTTCTTCTTGATTTAATGCCGAGAAAATACCGTCGTGATTTTATATGGACTTTTTGTGCGATTTGCTTCGAGGCAGGAAAATGATATTTTAGGGCCGGGGAAAATCTTATTTGATTATTTAGAATTGGGGATCTTACTTAACCCGATTCTAAATGAGACTAAAAATAATCTTTTAATTTTTAGGATTTAATTGTCAAATAAAATAATTTTATATTATTATAATATTATTTTATTAGTCAAGATGTTTTAGTAGTGATGGACCGGAAATATTTTGCGGGACCCACAATTAAAACGGTTAGATCGGTAGCTTAATTAATCACCGTAATTTGTAGAACTTTCGAGAAACAGTGACTCACTAGTGACTGTTGAGAAAATTAAATACACTTGTGTGACTCAAAGCATGTGAGTCACCATAAGCTAACCAATGAGAAGAAGGCTTGCTCACCAAGGCTTAATCTTAGCCTTTGATTCATCCAATGGCTTGGATGAAGCCAAGCAAGGTGTCCACCTTGCACCCCACTTGAAGTCCACGGCCAAGAGGCCTTTGGTGACCAAAATATCACTTTGTCTTCATCACTTTCTCTCTTCTCTCTCATCAAGAACCCTAGCCACCATTCTTGCCCATTTTCTCCACCATATTCGGCCAAGCTCATTTCCTAACCATCCAACCATCCAAAATTTTTTCTAACCAAGTTTCCTTAATCTAAACACCATTCTAAGAACCTTTGTAGTTGGGAGTTTCTTCAAATTCTTCCATCTAAGGCTTGGAAACCAACCTTGGAAGTTTTACCTAGAAGGTGAAATTTCATACTTTTCTTTTCTTTCTTCTTTTTCAAAGTTCTAAGCCATGATTTTTCCATGGTTTAGCTTCTTTTTTCATGGTTAGTAACATGTAGGTTTTGTTTGAAATTTTTAGGTGTTTGGTGGAGTGAAAACCGTGACCTAAGGAGGTGAGAAAGCAAGTTTTGTCTTCATTTAAGGTAAGAGGAAGACAATTCTTATCATCCCTTGATGGTGGTAAGAAGATGAGTTGTTTGTAGAATCCATAAGGATTCGGTTGTGGTGTGTTTATTGATGTGTATTTGTTAATTTTTGTGGTTGCTAGTAGCTTAAGTGTTATGTGTTAATAGCTTTCTTATTTGGTAATTGTAATAATTTTGCATGCCTAATAGCTTTTGATTGTATGTCTATAAGCTTTAAATTAGGTTTATGTGTTAGAAATATTTTGCATGTGTTAGAAATATTTTGCATATGTTAGAGATATAAATGCATGTATTAGAATTGTATGATAAGGTTTAGGATGTGAATAACATGTGTAAGTTTGCATGAGTGTTCCAAAGAACACAATCCAATAGCTCACGGCAATGACAAGTTGGAGGACCAAAATGTTCTCTTGATTTTTCCTAAAGTGTAGCTTAATTAACCTAGGAGAATCAAGAAAGTTTCTAATTGATTTGATCAAAGAAAAATGCATTTAGAAATCAAATGGTACAAACTTAGTATTTTGGGCCAACATGCCTAAAGGATTAAATTGACTATAGATAACTATTTTCTAAAATGATTTAATGAACTTAGACTATAGAATACATTTGATATGATTTAAAAGGTGAAAGACATTTTGGAAATTAAATGCAAAAGTTTTATAAAATTCGGCCAACATGCCACTATAGGAATTCATGATTTTAAAAACTTGTTTCTAAACCTTTTTCAATTAAAAAGAAACAATACAAGTTAAGAAGAAATTTTCTATAATGATTTATGAAGGAACCAATTGATTAGAAGTAAGTCTAAAGGGTTAAAATTCATAATTTTATCATTAGGAAGGAAATACAAGATAATGTTAAGAAATTTTCTAACATATAGCTCACTTTCGGTTTTGAAGCATGTTAGAGATTTCAAGAAGAATTTAATGAAATGGTTAAAAATTAGGTAAATAGAAATTTTATGGAAAATTTAGAAAATCATTATTATAAGTTTATAAACAAAATGCTGTCAATTTTTAGTAAAAATGAACCTATAAGATAGTCAAAATATCCTAATGACAGTATACGGTATGAAAAATTATTCTAACGTAGTTTAAATGTACTAAATATTATTTCTATCTGTTTAAATGGTAATTTTAAAGGCATTCGAATAAGAAAATGATTTAAAAATCCTACGCGATTGAGAAAACGTATTAAAAATGTTACGCGATTTTAAAAACAGAAAAATATCTTTACCCGATTTTTAAACGTTTGTAAAAACGACGAAATTTCAAAAACGCGATAAAATTTCTACGCGATTGAACGTTACCGTATTTATTTTTCATCTGTCGGGAAAACGTGAACCCGTACAGGTTTTTGAGGTTATTTTGCTGTCGGGAAAAAGTGAACCCGTACAGGCTTTCTGCCATTGAGGGCATATATTTCTATCTTAAGGGCATTTTCGTAATTTCATATATTTGGAATTATGTTTTGTCTTTATACCGATTTTTGGTGTTTTGGGTTGTGAGACGAATCACATCGTGTTGTCGATGCGATAAGTGTAGTGTAGTTTATTGTTCTAATAAACTTGGAGACTTTAGTGTACGGGATCCCACATGTGGATTATTGGTAGCTCCATTGGGCCGTGGTAAACCGATAGCACACTAATGTACTCGACATTCACTATATTTAATCGAGGTTTGTAAAGTCTAGTAGTACATTGCCTATAGTGCCACAACGGGAGATCATGGAACTATACTACGCCTGGATGGTAGATTCCCAGTGTCGTAGGCTATTGACGCAACGTGTGATCGCGTAATAGTTGGTTGGGCAGCCGTGGTACTAATAGATTTTGCAAGTCATTCTCTCTGATATCTGTTTGGGTTTAGCTCCATGGAGTAGGGTTGTGTTTTGGTGTATTTGAGTATATCTTGGATCATATTCCATTTTCTCTATTTATCTTTATCTGGTAACATCTTGGATGTTTTTACATTTTCTCTATTTGTATTTATCTGATAAATTTTATGTTAGTTGTCTATTTCTTATCTTAGTTTATCTGTGAAATTGATTTATCTGTGTGATTTTCTCTATTTGTGATCTGTCTATGATGTTCTGAAACCCTAGGATATTTAATATGTATTACTGTTATAGCTTATTCATATTGTATGAATTGTGTAGTAGTTATGTGTTGTCTTCTTATTTGCCATGTTGCGATGATTTTATGTTGTCTTACCTCTTTATTGTATGTGTCTATTCTCTATTTATTTTTATGCGGTAAAGAGTTTGAAGAGGAAGAGGAGGAACAACCTCTTGAGATCGTGTACCCTGAGGAAGAGGGAGATCAGCAGACCGACGATCAGTTTTACGAGCAAGAACCATCCGATCATCCATATCCTCTGGATTGATTGTGTGGGGATGGCGACGCCGCTGCATTTACGGGATTCGTAGAGCTGGTATTCCATGGAGGTGATCGGCTTGGCATTTACGAGGAGATCGTGCTTCGTTACCTATCTGGCCGGACGTATGACCGTGATTCTACGTCATCGGTTTGATGGAGATCCGATTTCGACGACGACGCTTTTTCGCATTTAGAGTTACCCTTATCCATTAGGCGTTATTGGGGTGCTTGAAAACCCCGAGCCTAGTGAGATAAGCATCGTGTCGACCGCGCGATCCCGTTATCGCCATGTGTCGAGACATCCGGATATCTATCTCCCGATGATCATTTTCAGACTGAGAGTGATCCATCCGAGGATTAGATAACCATGATGCTTTTTTTTTTTTTGGGCGCGACAGTATGTACGTATATATTAACTCTTTTATTGCTTTCGTTTCTTGTTCTTGTTTAAATAGTTGTAGTCTTAGTTGTAAATTATTTGTACATTTTATAACTTAACAATATGTATATTATCAAGTAAATGATTTTTTTATTTCGTATTTTCCGTGTTATCTTTTTATTACATATTTCTGCTCATCGGAATTATTTTTACAACCCGTAATAATTTTAACAAATATTCCGCAACTTGGGTAGATTTTATTTCTATTTATTTTTTTTTTATGTGTGACATCCTCCAAAGGGTGTTACATTAGTTAGTATCGAGCCCAAGTTAGAGTCTTTTGGGGTTGTGGTTGGAGTCTGTTTTTGTTTGTCTTTGTGTGATTCTCTCGTGATCTTTGTGATTTATATCCTTTGGAAATATCTTAAAGGATGTATCGACTTTGTTTTGTTATGTTTGAAGAAAGGAGATGGCTGGTCGAGGCGAGAGGACGTGCTAACGTAAATCGAGATGAGGATCCAATGTTGGTTCTCAGCTCGAGGCTATGCGGCGAGATGGTGAAGTGATTACTCGACAAAATTTGAGAAGCGACCAACAACAAGATGCTACGACAGATGCCCTAAATTTATCGAATTTAGGCGTCATAATCCGCCACAATTTAGAGGCGAGGTGGATCCGGAGAAAGCGAGTCGGTGGATGCAAGATTTAGAGAGAATATTTGAGGGGATGAGATGTACGGATGAAAAGAAAGTGACTTATCTTTGTTTTCATGCTGAGAGGAGACGAGAACATTGGTGGAGAGGAATCCGCCGAGTGTTGCAAGCTGAAGGGACTGAGATCACTTGGGAAGTATTTTCTAATACTTTTCTGGATAAATATTTTCCTGCAAGTGCTAGGCATGCCAAGGAAATGGAATTTCTTGGGTTGCGACAGGGGAATATGACGGTGAATGAGTATGCCACAAAATTTGAGAGTTTGTCTCAATTCTCAGATTATGCTCAGACACGACAAGATGATGTGTGGAGATGCAGGAAGTTTGAATCAGGTTTAAGGGTGGAACTGAAACGAGGAGTGGTATCTTTGAGGATGACTCAGTTTCATGCGTTGGTGGATGCGTGTGCTCGACTTGAAGAGTTAGAGCCATCTAGAGATCAAAGGAATCGAAATTTTGGACCGACAAGGTTCCAGAGAGGTGGAGGTAGTAATACAAATCGGTTTCAGCGTAAGCCGTATATCAGGCCAACAGGAAGTCAATCTCAACGACCATCTGTTAGCGGAAGTGCAAGTGGTAGTGGAGCTGGACAGAGGGTGGCGTTTACGCCAACGTGTTTTAAGTGCGGGAAGAAAGGTCATATTTCTCCCGAGTGTACTGTTAAAGGTGCAGTTTGTTTCAATTGTAAACAACACGGGCACATACAAAGGATTGTCCACACCGGAGAGAAAAACTGCATTCGGTATGTTAAAGCTAATCAAAGCAAAAATCTAGAAGTACTCAACCGAGATGCGGAGGACGCAGTATATACAATGGTGGGATCTGAGATTTCTAAGTCGATGATCTTATTCGTGGGGAGAAGGAGACATTGGAGGTAATCTTCTGACTGTCTTGTATGACTCGGGTGCTACACACTCTTTTATTGCATATGATTGTGTGGAAAGGTTGAAGTTGCCTATGTCTTCTCTGAATGTTATGTTGAATGTATCTACACCAACTGCTAAACCTGTAGTTACTTCTAAGGTCTGTTTGGATTGTCCTATTGTTGTGAAGGACCGTTTGTTTTTGGTTGATTTGATTTGTTTGCCTCTCATTGAGATAGATGTAATCTTAGGGATGGACTGGTTATGTTCTAACCATATCCTCATAGATTGTGCGAAGAAAACTATAGTTTTTCCTAAGGAAGAAGAGTCTGGATTCTTAACTGCTGTTAAGGTCAAGTCTTTGTTGAGAAATGGAGCGCAGGGATATCTGGTATTGTCTTATCTAGAAGTTAAGAATGAGAAGGATGTGAATACTATTCCTGTTGTCAACGATTTTCCGGACGTTTTTCCTGAAGATGTACCTGGTTTACCACCTGAGCGGGAGATCGAATTCTCAATTGATTTAGTACCGGGAACAGGTCCTATCTCAATTGCACCATATCGTATGTCGCCAGTAGAGTTGGAGGAGTGAAAAAGCAATTAGTGGAACTGTTGGAGAAAGAATTTGTACGACCTAGTGTTTCCCCATGGGGTGCACCAGTACTTTTGGTCAAGAAGAAGGATGGAACGTCGCGACTTTGTGTGGACTATCGGCAGCTGAACAAGGTGACTGTCAAGAATAAATATCCGCTTCCAAGAATCGACGATTTGATGGATCAATTGAGAGGAGCTGTGATATTTTCCAAGATAGATCTACGATCAGGTTATCACCAGATTCGTGTAAAAGGGGAAGATGTGCCGAAAACTGCTTTTCGAACTCGTTATGGACATTATGAGTATCAGGTAATGCCATTCGGGGTGACGAATGCTCCTGCCATATTTATGGATTATATGAACAGGATATTTCGTCCGTATCTAGACAGATTTGTCGTTGTCTTTATCGATGACATTCTGATCTATTCTAGATCGAAGGAAGAGCATGCTAAACATCTGAGTGTTGTTCTTCAGATTTTGAGAGAGAAGCAATTGTATGCGAAGTTGTCTAAGTGTGAGTTCTGGTTAGAAGAAGTTCAATTTCTTGGTCACGTAATTTCTAAAGAAGGTATAGCGGTGGACCCATCGAAAGTGGAGACTGTTTTACAGTGGGAGAGACCTAAGACAGTAACAGAAGTTCGAAGTTTTGTTGGACTTGCTGGTTATTATCGGAGATTTATCGAAGGTTTTTCCAAGATTGCTGGACCGCTTACACAACTAACGAGGAAAAGTCAAGCTTTCGAATGGACGGAAGAACGTGAAGCTAGTTTTCAAGAGTTGAAGAAGAGGTTAACAACTGCGCCGGTGTTAATCCTACCAGATTCGACGAAATCTTTCGATGTGTATTGTGACGCTTCTTATCAAGGACTAGGATGCGTGTTGATGCAAGACCGGAATGTGGTGGCGTATGCTTCTCGGCAATTGAAGATTCATGAAAAGAATTATCCTACGCATGATTTGGAATTGGGCTGCGGTAGTTTTTGCTTTGAAGATATGGAGACACTTTCTCTATGGAGCAACGTTCAACATTTTCAGTGATCACAAGAGTTTAAAGTACTTGTACGACCAGAAGGAATTGAATATGAGGCAGCGAAGGTGGTTGGAATTTCGAACGATTACGATTTTCAACTTTTGTACCACCCTGAGTAAAGCGAATGTCGTGGCCGATGCTTTGAGCAGAAAATTATTAGTGTTTCGCTCTAATGATCAAGGAAAAGGAACTCATTGAACAGTTTAGAGATGAGTGGTCATTTGTTGAGTTAAACCAGGGGAAGATCTGTATTAGCATGGTTACTATCTCGAGCGAGTTGATGGAAGACATAAGGGAAAAGCAAAATGCCGATAAATTTTTGCAAGGAATAAGGGAGCAAATGAAGCAAGGCGAGACACTAGAGTTCAAGGAAGGAGCTGATGGAATTTCGAGATTTCGGGAAGAGTCTGTGTTCCTCGTAATCGAGAGTTGAGAAGATATATTGTGAAACATGCCCATACTAGTCTATTGAGTATGCATCCGGGTATAACAAAGATGTATCAAGACTTGAAGAAGTTATTCGGTGGCATGGAATGAAGGGTGATGTGGTTAGATGCGTGTCAACTTGTCTAGTTTGTCAAAAGTCGAAAGTTGAACACCAAAGACCATTTGGGATGTTGCAACCATTATCGATTCCGAATGGAAATGGGACAGCATTTCTATGGATTTCGTTCTTGGTTTGCCAAAGACAAGGAGAGGTCATGACGCAATATGGGTTATAGTCGATAGACTTAAATCGGCTCATTTCTTACCGGTCAATATCAAATATTCATTGGAAAGATTAACTTGAGTTGTACATCGGTGAAATTATCGACTACATGGTGTACCGACAAGTATAATTTCGATCGTGATCCAGGTTTACGTCAAGATTTTGGCGAAGTCTACAAGAAGCTATGGGAACTAAGTTACGACTAAGTTCGGCGTATCATCCGCATGGACGACGGTCGGTGAAAGAACTATACGATCTTTGGAGGATTTATTGCGTGCTTGTGTTTTGGAACAACGGGAAGTTGGGATGAATTTTTATCTTTGATAGAATTCACCTACAACAATAGTTTTCACGCGAGCATTGGAATGGCACCTTATGAAGCATTGTATGGAAGACGGTGTCGAACGCCGTTATCTTTGGTATCAAGATGGAGAAAGTACGATTGTTGGATGGGAGCTTGTACAACAAACTACGGATAAAGTCAAGATGATACAAGAAAAGATGAGGACGACGCAAAGCGGAAAAGAGTTACGCGGATAAGCGAAGGCGACCTCTTGAATTTGAGGAGGGTGAGCATGTATTTTCGAGAGTTACTCCTACGACGGTGTCGGAAGAGTAATTAAGTCTAGGAAGCTTACTCCTAAATTCATTGGACCATATCGATTATCCGACGTATTGGTCCTGTAGCATACCAGATTGCTTTGCCGCCTTTTCTATCCAATTTGCATGACGTGTTTCATGTGTCTCAGTTACGGAAGTATATGCCAGATCCGACACATGTTATACAATCAGATGACGTACAGTTAAAGGAGAATTTGACTTACGAAACTTTACCTGTCAGGATAGAGGACAGAAAGGTAAAGCAGCTTCGAGGGAAGATGATCGAGCTGGTAAAAGTTATATGGAATGATGTAACGGGTGAAGCTACTTGGGAACTGGAAGATAAAATGAAGGATCAGTATCCCCATTTGTTTGGATGAACATCAAATTTCGAGGACGAAATTTTTATTTGTTGGGGAGTGTTGTAACGCCCCAATTTTTATAAAATATTCTGAATGTACTGTTTTCTGTTTTTCATGCTTTTGTATGAATGACCGCTGTGTCCCTATTTTTCTGTTCTCGATTTTTGTATGAAAACAACTACGATAATACAGGTTCAAATTTTATTTGATCGTTTTACGTAGTTTGCTTCGAGACGGTAAAATAAAAATTTTTCTCGAGCTATTGTATTAATTTTTCTCGAAAGATATACAGCTAAATAATACTGTTGGATATTTTATTTGAACGTTTTGGACGATTACCTACGTTGTGGGAAAAAATGGGAAAATGACTGTTACGTCCCGAACGTACTGTTTTCTCTGTTTTTGTCTGTTTTTAATTGTTTTCTTCTTGATTTAATGCCGAGAAAATACGTCTGTGATTTTATATGGACTTTTTGTGCGATTTGCTCGAGCGGGAAAATGATATTTTCGGGCCGGGAAAATCTTATTTGATTATTTAGAATTGGGGGATCTTACTTAACCCGATTCTAAATGAGACTAAAAATAATCTTTTAATTTTTAGGATTTAAGCTTGTCAAATAAAATAATTTTATATTATTATAATATTATTTTATTAGTCGGTATATTTTA
The DNA here is from genome assembly GCA_029884605.1 of Ormosia emarginata. Taxonomy (NCBI): domain Eukaryota; kingdom Viridiplantae; phylum Streptophyta; class Magnoliopsida; order Fabales; family Fabaceae; genus Ormosia; species Ormosia emarginata. Next base: position 7,689,832 of record JAQQTP010000040.1, read on the forward strand.
GTAAAGTGGACCCAGGAAATATTTTGCGGGACCCACAATTAGCGAACAGTTAGATCGGTAGCTTAATTAATCACCGTAAGTTCGTAGAACTTTCGAGAACAGTGACTCATTTTCACTAGTGACTCACAGTGAGAAAATTAAATACACCTGTGTGTGACTCAAAGCATGTGAGTCACCATAAGCTAACCAATGAGAAGAAGGCTTGCTCACCAAGGCTTAATCTTAGCCTTTGATTCATCCAATGGCTTGGATGAAGCCAAGCAAGGTGTCCACCTTGCACCCCACTTGAAGTCCACGGCCAAGAGGCCTTTGGTGACCAAAATATCACTTTGTCTTCATCACTTTCTCTCTTCTCTCTCATCAAGAACCCTAGCCACCATTCTTGCCCATTTTCTCCACCATATTCGGCCAAGCTCATTTCCTAACCATCCAACCATCCAAAATTTTTTCTAACCAAGTTTCCTTAATCTAAACACCATTCTAAGAACCTTTGTAGTTGGGAGTTTCTTCAAATTCTTCCATCTAAGGCTTGGAAACCAACCTTGGAAGTTTTACCTAGAAGGTGAAATTTCATACTTTTCTTTTCTTTCTTCTTTTTCAAAGTTCTAAGCCATGATTTTTCCATGGTTTAGCTTCTTTTTCATGGTTAGTAACATGTAGGTTTTGTTTGAAATTTTTAGGTGTTTGGTGGAGTGAAAACCGTGACCTAAGGAGGTGAGAAAGCAAGTTTTTGTCTTCATTTAAGGTAAGAGGAAGACAATTCTTATCATCCCTTGATGGTGGTAAGAAGATGAGTTGTTTGTAGAATCCATAAGGATTCGGTTGTGGTGTGTTTATTGATGTGTATTTGTTAATTTTTGTGGTTGCTAGTAGCTTAAGTGTTATGTGTTAATAGCTTTCTTATTTGGTAATTGTAATAATTTTGCATGCCTAATAGCTTTTGATTGTATGTCTATAAGCTTTAAATTAGGTTTATGTGTTAGAAATATTTTGCATGTGTTAGAAATATTTTGCATATGTTAGAGATATAAATGCATGTATTAGAATTGTATGATAAGGTTTAGGATGTGAATAACATGTGTAAGTTTGCATGAGTGTTCCAAAGAACACAATCCAATAGCTCACGGCAATGACAAGTTGGAGGACCAAAATGTTCTCTTGATTTTTCCTAAAGTGTAGCTTAATTAACCTAGGAGAATCAAGAAAGTTTCTAATTGATTTGATCAAAGAAAAATGCATTTAGAAATCAAATGGTACAAACTTAGTATTTTGGGCCAACATGCCTAAAGGATTAAATTGACTATAGATAACTATTTTCTAAAATGATTTAATGAACTTAGACTATAGAATACATTTGATATGATTTAAAAGGTGAAAGACATTTTGGAAATTAAATGCAAAAGTTTTATAAAATTCGCCAACATGCCACTATAGGAATTCATGATTTTAAAAACTTGTTTCTAAACCTTTTTCAATTAAAAAGAAACAATACAAGTTAAGAAGAAATTTTCTATAATGATTTATGAAGGAACCAATTGATTAGAAGTAAGTCTAAAGGGTTAAAATTCATAATTTTATCATTAGGAAGGAAATACAGTAATGTTAAGAAATTTTCTAACATATAGCTCACTTTCGGTTTTGAAGCATGTTAGAGATTTCAAGAAGAATTTAATGAAATGGTTAAAAATTAGGTAAATAGAAATTTTATGGAAAATTTAGAAAATCATTATTATAAGTTTATAAACAAAATGCTGTCAATTTTTAGTAAAAATGAACCTATAAGATAGTCAAAATATCCTAATGACAGTATACGGTATGAAAAATTATTCTACGTAGTTTAAATGTACTAAATATTATTTCTATCTGTTTAAATGGTAATTTTAAAGGCATTCGAATAAGAAAATGATTTAAAAATCCTACGCGATTGAGAAAACGTATTAAAAATGTTACGCGATTTTAAAAACAGAAAAATATCTTTACCCGATTTTTAAACGTTTGTAAAAACGACGAAATTTCAAAAACGCGATAAAATTTCTACGCGATTGAACGTTACCGTATTTATTTTTCTCTGTTGGGAAAACGTGAACCCGTACCAGGTTTTTGAGGTTATTTTGCTGTCGGGAAAAAGTGAACCCGTACAGGCTTTCTGCCATTGAGGGCATATATTTCTATCTTAAGGGCATTTTCGTAATTTCATATATTTGGAATTATGTTTTGTCTTTATACCGATTTTTGGTGTTTTGGGTTGACGAGACGAATCACATCGTGTTGTCGATGCGATAAGTGTAGTGTAGTTTATTGTTCTAATAAACTTGGAGACTTTAGTGTACGGGATCCCACGTGTGGGATGAGTTGGTAGCTCATTTGGGCCGTGGTAAACCGATAGCACACTAATGTACTCGACATTCACTATATTTAATCGAGGTTTGTAAAGTCTAGTAGTACATTGCCTATAGTGCCACAACGGGAGACGTGAACTATACTACGCCTGGATGGTAGATTCCCAGTGTCGTAGGCTATTGACGCAACGTGTGATCGCGTAATAGTTGGTTGGGCAGCCGTGGTACTAATAGATTTTGCAAGTCATTCTCTCTGATATCTGTTTGGGTTTAGCTCCATGGAGTAGGGTTGTGTTTTGGTGTATTTGAGTATATCTTGGATCATATTCCATTTTTCTCTATTTATCTTTATCTGGTAACATCTTGGATGTTTTTACATTTTCTCTATTTGTATTTATCTGATAAATTTTATGTTAGTTGTCTATTTCTTATCTTAGTTTATCGTGAAATTGATTTATCTGTGTGATTTTCTCTATTTGTGATCTGTCTATGATGTTCTGAAACCCTAGGATATTTAATATGTATTACTGTTATAGCTTATTCATATTGTATGAATTGTGTAGTAGTTATGTGTTGTCTTCTTATTTGCCATGTTGCGATGATTTTATGTTGTCTTACCTCTTTATTGTATGTGTCTATTCTCTATTTATTTTTATGCGGTAAAGAGTTTGAAGAGGAAGAGGAGGAACAACCTCTTGAGATCGTGTACCCTGAGGAAGAGGGAGATCAGCAGACCGACGATCAGTTTTACGAGCAAGAACCATCCGATCATCCATATCCTCTGGATTGATTGTGTGGGGGATGGCGACGCCTGCATTTCTGGGATTCGTAGAGCTGGTATTCCATGGAGGTGATCTGGCTTGGCATTTACGAGGAGATCGTGCTTCTGTTACCTATCTTTGGACGTATGACTGTGATTCTACGTCATCATTTGATGGAGAACCGGTTTTGGCGGAGAACGTTTTTCTCGCATTTAGAGTTACCCTTATCCATTAGGCGTTATTGGGGTGCTGAAAACCCTGAGCCTAGTGAGATAAGCATCGTGTCGACTGCGCGATCCCGTTATCGCCATGTGTCGAGACATCCGGGATATCTATCTCCCGATGATCATTTTCAGACTGAGAGTGATCCATCTGAGGATTAGATAACCATGATGTTTTTTTTTGGGCGCGTCAGCGTATGTCTGTATATATTAACTCTTTTATTGCTTTCATTCTTGTTCTTGTTTAAATAGTTGTAGTCTTAGTTGTAAATTATTTGTACAGTTTATAACTTAACAATATGTATATTATCAGTAATGATGTTTTTTTTTATTTCGTATTTTCCGTGTTATCTTTTTATTACATATTTCTGTCTATCAGGAATTATTTTTACAACCCGTAATAATTTTAACAAATATTCCGCAACTTGGGTAGATTTTATTTCTATTTATTTTCTTTTATGTGTGACATCCTCCAAAGGGGTGTTACAAAAAACTCTAAAAGACTTGATGAAGCAAGAAGAGCAACAAGAAATTCAAGGGATCAAAGCATTAATGAGGTAATATTTCTTCACATCTCAAACTAACAAGCAAGGAAACTTCAGTTGAAAAGAATGAATCAAGAATAATAGATCCTCACAGAATTCACTCTCAATCTCTCAAGTGTTTAAAAGGTAAGTATTTCACTCTATTCAACCCATGAACAATTGCACTACCATAAGCTTGCTTATCTTCTACTTCTTCGCTACTCAAAACACATGCATACAAAAATCAAGAGGACTTTATTCAAGGTTGTAATGGGGTCATGGTAAAGGAGAAGGGATAATATGGATATGAAAAGATAAATACCGAAGAAGAGAAGAAAGAGCATTATGGTACAGTTAGAGTGGAGAAAATGTTTGAGAACATTCATCATAAAGGACAATCACCAACATTTGACTAATGTTTTGTTGAAGATCAATCCCAAATTGGTGAATTGAATTCATTGTTAGACTTGAACATTCTCCTTTTCTTCCTGTTGTTTCCAAGCATCCACCTTTATTCTGATAATCCTTTGATTGCAACGGTGTTCAAAAATTTTTTTTTTTGGATCATTTTGCACACACACCCCCACACTTGTTCAAGAACAAGGTCAATGCTCTCTTATTCCCTAAGGTTGGGTTAAAACATGTTTTTTTTTTAAATTTTTTTTTTGAAGGATGAGATGAGCTAAAAACAAGGAATGGTCAAACAAGTTCAAAGGGGTTATATAATGAAAAATATACAAGGATGGCTATTTGGTCAAAGTAGCTATTTTAAAATGCCTCAATCATATTAATGTATGCATGTGAAAATGTAGCCTCAAAAAGAATCAAAGCAAGTTCTAGAGTAACAATTCCATGAGTGAAAATCACACAAGAAAGAAGAGAATGGTACAAATATTCAATCCATTCATCAATAGGCTCAAAATCTCACAAGGCATATTTCTATCATTCTCTATCCACCAATTCAACATCCATAACTAAGCATGTGAAATTTAAGAAAGAAGATAATTTATTCAATCATGCTATGATTGCTGAATTTCAATTACTTCCAAGGATGTGAGAGTGCATTCGCTTGAATCTTTCAAAGGAAATCAAAAGACAAAAACTTTGTTACTTCCACAAATCAATACTAATTAATTACTACCTAAAAAACTCCTTACTCTGCCACCAATTAAGATGCGTCTCAGAAGTAAAATTACTCCTTACTCTGCCATTACTAATTAGTTTAGTAAGTCCATAACAATCATATCATACTTCCCAAACAAAACAAAAAAAAAATTTTTTTAGGTCAACTATCCTTCCCCCCAACTAGATCACAACATTGTCCTCAATGTTAAAATATCGATGAGTAAAGGATAGAAGATATTACCTATTGGAGAAATCTGACACAAATTTAAATAAAAATAAAGTACGATAAATAAAATCAAAAGTAAAGAAAAGCTATAAACGAAGTGTCAAATCTGGCTCATTTTTCATCTTGTTTCCCCTCTCTGCCACTGGCGACCAATCTATCAGAGCTATTCTTTGGATCAGGATCAAAGATCAAAGGTAAAGGAAATTTTTTTTTGGTGACTTCAAGAAAACCATCAGGGTAAAGAAGTCTAGAAACCCCTGAAGGACCCTGCTCAAAGGATCGTCTGTCCAAAACCAAAATACAGCAAAATCATACAAAAATAAAAGAAATATAATAGCAAATGATGACATACCTATATGTACATCTTTCATGGCGTATCTTTATACTGCGTGTCATGAGTACAGTAGTGGCATATCTTTATACTGCGTGTCACCAGTGCAGTAGACACTCATGAATTTTTTTAAGGACTAGCGTGCAAAGGTCCACCCGAGTCAATGACGGGTTAGCCAAAGGCTGGGGCTCCACAACTAATTAAAGCCATGGTACTCCTTCCGGATCGCCCTTGTTCAAACATTTTTTTCTCCTTTTTTTTGAATTTTTTTTTGAATTTTTTTTTTGAAGGATGACATAAAGAAGAAGAAGAAGAAGATGATATATACAAATTGTTGTGGATATGGCTCACATCTGCCTCTGGTTTCACGTCTAGTAACGGCTTAAACGCCTTCTATGAGTCGAGGATAAGCTTCTCATCCAATTTTCTTATAAATTAGCAAATAGGGTCTTTTAGAGTCAGATTCCCAAGACTGTAGCATTTTTCTTCATCCTTGAAGAGATTCCACAAATTAAGAATTTCACGATGCACCAATCCACAAGAATGCGTCTCAAAAGTCAATAAGATATCATCTAATGACTCCTTACTCAATCCATTCTTAATGAAGAAAATTTTATCTTCTCTGTTTGCGGAAACTATCCCTAAAGTACGACATCGCTTGTTACAATTCCATCGTCCACATTTGTAACAGACTTATAACCTTTTTGCTCTTCTCCTTTTAGAATACGAACTTCTTCCAAGACCTAGCATGTATGAGCCAAATGAAATTGAAGACTCACCTGCTAGTCGGACCTTTGCTTCAATTATCCAGCGCACATCATCTGGCATACCTTTGTGCATTAACAGTCTCAATCTTTCACATCAAACTTTGTAGATTTTTTTCAGAGCATTTTGAGGGAGAGAAGGAAAATATTTTCTCAAGTTTGAAAGAATGACATCCATTTTAAAGGAGAAGAAGGATTCAGTTATTTTGGGAAACTAAAAAACAAACCGACTTGAGAGTCACAGAGTACCGTATTCGCCACTTAACCGGCAACACAAAGAACTTATCAACTTGGTTTTTTTAGAAATGGTTTGAGCCTTTGTCCATTAACTTTAAACACATTACCATTCCTAGGATTCACAATATCTACGGCCCCATGAGGATACACGTGTTCGACAACAAAAGGACCACTCCAGCTAGATCTCAATTTTCTAGGGAATAGGTGCAGGCGAGAATCATAAAGCAGAACTTTTTGACCAATTTCAAAATATTTTCTCAAAATTGTCTTGATTATGGATTTTATTGGATTTGTCTTTTGACAATTTTCATAACTTTTGCAAAAAGTATAGCAGTCCTTAAATAAAGTAGGCCAATAAAATCCGCACTGCAAGATTTTCGCACCTATTTTCTTTGAAGAAAAGTGACCTCCACATGCTTCTGAGTGACAAAATTTAATGACACTACCTACCTCATTGTTGGGCACGCATATCTGAAAAATTTGGTCAGGACAATGTTTGAGGAAATGGGGGTGAAGGTGAGAGTTTAGTCTCCTTTTGGTCAACTTCTTCATTTTCTTGGGGAATTGGCTCATCTTCTTTCTCACAAGATTCGAGGATTTGTTTTTCAACAACCTTTCCACTCCTAAGAGTTATCACTAACTGGACTTGGTCCATTTGTTGGTTTTCTGAACTCCCCTCATTTAGACTGTACTGACCCTTGGGATTTGGTTGAGGTTGAGAAGGAAATTTTCCTTTCTCATGAATGATGAGTGCAGAAGAAAGTTTAGCAAGAGTGTCTTTTATGTCATTCATGGTTTGATTATTTTGTTTATTAATGGCTTCTTGCTTTTCTATGAATGCATGCAGTGTTTCTTCAAGATTTTTCCTATATGGTGGGACATAAGGTGCACATCCTTGAGAATTTTGAGAGTCCTGTTGTGCCTGAGGAGGTGGTGGTTGCACAAATTGTGACTGATTATTATTCCTCCAACTGAAATTCGGGTGATTTCTCCATCCCGGATTTTATGTATATGAAAAAGAAGAAGTCAATGGCTTGTTAAAATTATTCATTGCATTTACCTGCTCATGTACAACTTCTTTAAAAACAGGAATGTTAGGACATTCATGTGTTGCGTGTCCTAAGTCATCACAAATACCACAAATTTCTTCATTTTGCACAGATTTGATTTCTTTTGCTTTTCTTAATTCCATGGCTTCAACCTTTCTGGCCAAACTGGCAAATCTAGCATTTAGATCTTCCTCTTGACTAAGGTGATATTTTCCTTTATTAGCACTTGCAAGATTAGATCTAATTGAATTTTCAGAAGTGTTAGTACTATGCCAAGATTGAGAATTTTCAGCCAACTGGTTCAAATAGTCTAAAGCTTCATCAGGTTCTTTATCAAGAAACTCACCATTGCACATTGTTTCCACAAATTGTTTAGTTTCAGGTGTTAAACCTTCATAAAAGAAGCTTATAGTGCTCCATTTTTCAAAACCATGATGTGGGCAAGAATTTAACAAATCTTTAAATCGTTCCCAACATTGAAAATATGCTTCATTTGAATTTTGGGAAAAATTTTGGATTTGTCTTTTCATAGCATTGGTTTTATGTGTTGGAAAAAATTTCTTTAAGAACTCACCTTGCATTTCTTGCCATGTGCCAATTGATCTTGGTTTCAAAGTGTTAAGCCAGGATTTTGCTTTATCTTTTAAAGAAAAAGGAAACAATTTAAGCTTAACAATCTCTTCAGTGCAATTTTGATCATTGAAGGCAATACATACTTCCTCAAATTCTTTCAGATGTAAATATGGACTTTCAGATTCTAAACCATGAAAATTCGGAAGTAAAGAAATCATACCTGGTTTGAATCTAAAATTGTTGGCATTGAGTGGAAAGATAAAACATGATGGACTAGAATTTCGAGGTGGTTGCAAATATTCACGCATGGTTCGCAATGGTTGATTTTTCGGTTCATCATGTACACTTTCATTGTCAGCCATTGTGTCAATTGTGTGTGATTGTGATTCAAACAAGTCAATATATAAAGTACCAGAATTAATTTTAACTAAACGACCAGAATTTAAATCATGATACCAATTAAGCATAAATACATAAATAACTAAAAATAAATAAACAAAAAAATAATGTACAAGCGGGTGGTGTCACCCACCATTAAATATTAACAGGGATGGGGTAATAAACCAACCACCCAAAAATAAAAATAAAAATAAAGTGCATAAAGTAAATTTAAATATGAAAACCGGAGAGTGACAGAGCCCTAGAGAGCCAGCGAAAGAGAAGAGAAGAAGAAATATTATTTTATTAAGTTAGATTGCGGAAAAATAAATAACAGAAAAGTAAAAGGGAGAGTTTCTCCCACTAAGTTAGTGCGTAAAATAACAGGGAGAGTTACCCCCACTGATAAAAAAAATGACGAAAATAAATAAATAAAATTAAAAAATAAAAATAAATGACATAAATATAAAAGTTAGAAAGTTAGTATGTTAGTAAGTTAATAAGTTAGAGTTAGATAGTTAGAAAGTTAGAGAGTTAGTAAAGAAACCGAAGGATCGGCAAGCCGATCTTTTGCTCCGATGAGGGAGAAGAGAGAATAGATTTTATTAAAGAAAACAAACCTAAATAAATCAAAACTTCAAATCAAGTCCCCGGCAACGGCGCCAAAAACTTGACTGCGTGATTTAAGGATGCAAACCCAAGTGCAGGTTGTCTCAAGTAGTAAATTTCTCGGGAGTCCGAGGTTGATCCACAGGGAATTGATGAAGAAAAATTAATTGAGGTAAGAAGAGGATTTGTCACAACAGCAAAAGTATTAAAACAAGTTCACAAATGAATTTAAGGGCTTGCTTGGGTTAGGAGATCCACTCTTGGTAATAAATTAAAGGTAAGATTATTTCTCTTTATAACTCAATTGAAATCCACACACAACGGAGGTTCCAATCGGAAAATATAACATTCAAAGTTCAATTATATATGCAATTATATTAAGATTCCTTTAATTATCTACCAACATTTGTAAATGAATTCAAGCATTCACTGTGCCAATCCTATTGTCTATAATAAATCAAGATCTCCATTAACAAAGAAGGTTTCTAAATTGATTGGAAACAAAATACAACATATATAATGTTCATTTAATAATATATCATTTAAGCACAAGAAATGAAATAATCTAACCTTATTTCATTACCAAGAGCTTCACTCTTTCACCCAAGTAAGATGAAGATTTAGTTACTCATGGATAAGAAGAAAGAAAGAGAGAAGAAGAGAAAGATGAACATGACTTCAATTTAGAACAAGAGAAAATTACAACAAAGGAAAACAATAAACAAGCATAACCTTAACTTGTACAAACTAAGCCTAACACCAAGTGCTCCAAATGGTCAGCCAATGGTGCCTTTTATAGAGGATTAGGGATACAAAATGATAAAGGGGCTGATTAGGGGTAGGTGGGATGAGTGGATGAATGAGTGGAGAATGCCAAATGGTGAGGATAAGAGTGAAAAATCATTGAGATTTCTTGTCTCCGAAATCATTCATTGCTTAAGTCATTGATTTCGTCATTTTCGAGCCAAGTGGTCTTCATGAAAGTTCTAGGAAATTGTCTAAGCTTTCCAATGGCTTTGGAATCACCCAAAATTCGTCCTACAGCCCAAGATATGACCCAATTACTACAAACTGTTCAGGCCCAGCTTCAGCACCTCTGTTTTGACTTTCAGACCCAATATCACCATCAAAGAGCCCAAATCAAGTTTTGTGTTCATCATGAAAGTTTTATATCTGGGTCTTAACTTTCAAATGTCCAAATTTCAGCCCAAGATAATTCTTACAGCCCGAGTTATGCTCTATTACTGTACACTGTTCAGGTTTCAGACACAAAACTTGTGTTCTGTCTTCCAAGCCCAATTAGCTCTACTAGATGTCTGATTGAGACTTTGAGCTCTCATCAAAGTTGTAGAGCTCTCTCTTATCTTTCCTACAAGGTAAAATTCATAATTATCAGACATTTAGAACTCAAGATATGGTCGAAATACAAAAACAACGTAAGACCAAAATAGTGCTGAAAAAATCAATTAAGTCTAATTTGAGTCCAAACTTACAAAACATAACTAGACTTAATCAATTATGTGCATAGAGAGTGTAAATGACTAAAAATGAAGGTTTATGAATGTATAAAATATGTGATCATCACTTTATATACTTGATTGTCCTTTCAATTTGATATTTGTTAGTCAGATAGTTCGCTCTCTTCACTAATCCGTTACCTACACAAAATTTTTTATTCTAGTACAGGATCAAGGTATAGGGAGGATGATTAGAGTTGGTTGTGAGTCATAAGGACTTTACCATCTTGTCGTGCCTAGTTCTCCAATGGTGTACACCATGATGGATTTTCCTAACGTCATTTATAGTCATCTTGAACATCTAAGTCTCTCCAAACTTCAAAAGATGGTTCCTCACCCATCTAGTTTACAGTTTTTAGATTGTGACTCTTGTAAAAAGGGAAAGCACACTCGTGCTTCCTTTCCTAGTCGTGTCAACAAAATAGCTAATTTAGCCTTCTCTCTTGTTCATTTAGACATATGGGGCCTAGTCATGTTAATTCTACTTTAGGATTTCAATATTTTATAACCTTTATTGATGATTATTCCCAACGCACTTGAGTCTTTTTAATGAAAAATCGTTTAAGTTATTTTCAATATTTTAAAAGTTTTGTGTTGAAACTCATACTTAGTTTAGGGAAACTATCAATGTTCTACGTAGTGACAATGCACATGAATATTTGTCTTCTAATTTTTAAGAATTCATGGCTAAATAGGGTATCTTACATCAAAAATCTTGTCCTCGTACTTTGCAACAAAATGGAGTAGCTGAATGTCAAAACTAACATCAATTGAAACAACTAGGACTCTACTCTTGCATATGAATGTCCCTTTTCATTTTGTGGAGGGGGATGATGTTCTTGCATCTTTTTATTTGATAAATTGCATGCCTTCTTATGTGCTAAATGATCAGGTTTCTCACACTATTTTATTTCCTAATACATATGTTTATCATATGTCTCCTCATAGTTTTGGTTGTACCTATTTTGTACATAATTTTATTCCAAGTAAGGATAAGTGATAATCATATATTTTATACATTAATAAACCCTCATTATTAGTCATTTACACTCTTCATGTACTTAATTGATTGAATTTGATTATGTTTTGTAAGTTTGAACTCGAATCGGACTTAATTGATTTTTTCAGCATTATTTGGGTCTTACACTGTTTCTGTATTTTAGTCATATCTTGAGTTCTAAATGTCTGATAATTATGAATTTTACCTTGTAGGAAAGATAAGAGAGAGCTCTACAACTTTGATGAAGAGCTCAAAGACAATTTCAGACATCTAGTGGAGATAATTGGGCATGGAAATCAGAATACGGGTTTTGTGACTGGAACCCGAACAGTGTGTAGTAACCAGAACATAATTCGAGTTTGGGTTTATAAAATGGGGTGAAAATTTGTAATCTGAAAGTTAAGACCCATATGTACAACTTTCATGACAAACACAAAACTTGATTCGGGCTCCTTGATGGTGATATTGGGTCTGAAAGTCAAAACAGAGGTGCTGAAACTGGTCCTGAACAGTCTGTAGTAATTAAGTCATATCTTGGGCTGTAGGACAATTTTTTGGGTGCTTCCACAGCCATTGGAAAGCTTAGACAATTTCCTAGAACTTTCATGAAGACCACTTGGCTTGGAAATGACGAAATCAATGAGTTCAGCAATAAATAATTTCGGAGACAAGGAAGCTCACCTACTAATCTCACCTACTCATCCACCTACTAATTCTACCTACTAATTCCACCTACTAATCTCACCTACTCATCCACCTACTAATTCTACCTACTAAGTCCACCTACTAATCTCACCTATTCATCCACCTACTACTCCTAATCCTCTATAAAAGGCTGGATATGGAGAGCTCTAAGAAGACACTTGGTGTTAGAGATAGCTTTTCATAGTTCTTGTATATTTTTCCTTCATTGTAATGGAGAGCTAAGTCACTTCTAGTCAATTTGGGACTCTTGAAGAGATTGTGGTTTGGATTCTTGAGACCTTGGTTTATGTAATGTATTTGATTTATATTTGGATTCTTCTCTTCTTCTTCTTCTGTTTTCTTGATCTTGAATGCATGAATGGTGATTCTGTTTATGTTTATTTTAAGATTAAGTATTGTGATTAAACTTAGAGCTGATTGATCTGAATTAATCACATAACTGAAGATTGAGATTTGTGATGAAACTTATAACTGATTGATCTAAACTAATCATGTAATTGAAGAGGTTAGGTTACTGATTTGTGCTTAGGTTAATTGAATTCGGTGCTTAAATTGACATATATTTACATGAATGGTGCGATTGCAGATTTGTGTTTATCACTTGTCAATTGAATTCTGGACGATTGTCTAGTATGAATTCGAATCGATGCGCGAGATCTCGGTTAGATCCAAGTTAATCATTCAAATGTATTTCAGGTGTTTGTTGAAAGGTCTATGATTGAATCCACCCAATCTCGGATAGATTTCTGAATTGACTGTTCTTTTAATTGTTATTTTTCTTCAGATCTTGTCATTGTAATCCTTGAACAATCAAAACCCCCCCTTTCTAACTTAACTTAATTTGATAAAATTGCATTTACGATCCTTGAGGAGACGATCCAGTGTTGTTCACTATACTGCAAACTTAGTTAATAACTTCGGTTATAATTTTGACTGAGTTCGGCGCTCGTCAATGGTGCCCTAATTTTTGCATGCCATGGCGCATGTTGTGTAATGTTGCGGTGTGAAGTGCGAAATCTGTAGGCCTATAAATACCTTTTACACATATTTCAACTCTCTCTCTCGGTTTTCTCTCATCTTCTCTTAGAGAACTTTTATTTTACTCTTTTAGCTTAGATCTTTTGGAGAACCCAACATCTAGATCTTCATTTATGAGCTAAAAGAGAGTTGAAGGAGCCTAGATTGGAGGTTCTCTTCATCTTGGAGTAAGATTCAAGCTTCAATGCTCACCCCATTGGGCTTCATTTTTTGTTCTTTCTTCTTTCTCTATTCCCTTTGTCTTGAATTTAAATTTTTGTAATACATTTTCATATTCAATGAGTAACTAAGCTGTGTATATGGTATTCTTTGGATCCCCCTATGAATATTAATTGATTTGTACTCTTTTGAGCTTATATGAATGATTTGGGTTTTGTTTTATCATAATATACTCAGCATTTAGGTGATTTGATGAAATCTAATAAGCCTAAACATAGGACTTTGGGTTTTAGATCATACATATGGTAAATGCATGCTCGATTTCATTCCAATGGCGGGGTAGATTGATTTGCTAATAGGATAGACATATATACCTCTTAGCCATGTATAGTCATAATTGGGAATCAATTTTAATGCTTGTTGTTTGCTCTGGTTCTCATGGATGCATAGTAAACTAGGTAAATGACACATGGTTAATCGACCTAGACATAGGCTTTTAACTAGTTTAGTTTCTCAGGCTAACCTAATCTATTTGTTTGTATTGCTTAAAATGTTGCATGTTATCAATTGAAGTAGGGGGTGAAAAAGGATTCCCTATTCTCTCAACCATATCTTTATCTTTTCTTTATGCTTTATAGTTTAATTACTCAAACCTTTTTCTAATTTATGTTTGCTTGAATAGAACTAGTCAAGCTGTAGGTCAGTATTTAGCATTAGAAAGTAACCATAATCCTCGTGGGAACGATCTTTACTCATTATTTTTATTACTTGAGCGACCCGTACACTTGCGGTACACAAAAGGTCATAACAAACAATTGCATGTGAAGAAGAAAAATGTTGCTGATCATAAAATGTGACATCAGCTGACATAACATAACGACCTAAATCAAGAAAGTAGCAACGATACCCTTTCTAAAGGTGAGAAGATCCAAGAAAAAGACACTTGAAGGCTTTTACAATGAGCTTATTGGGCAAAACATATAAAACTAAAGTTAGAAGACAAAGACAAACGACACAAACTTAAAAGCTAAAAACTTTAAAGGACTCAATGAAGCAAGAAGAGCAACAAGAAATTCAAGGGATCAAAGCATAAATGAGGTAACATTTCTTTACATCTCAAACCAACAAGCAAGGAAACTTCCGTTGAAAAGAATGAATTAAGAATGATAGATCCTCACAAGATTCCCTCTTAATCTCTCAAGTGTTTAAAAGGTAGGTATTTCACTCAATTCAACCCATGAAAATTGCACTACCATAAGCTTGCTTATCTTCTACTTCTCCACTACTCAAAACACATGCACACACAAATCATGAGGACTTTATTCAAGGTTGTAGTGAGGTCAAGGAAACAGAAGAGGATAAAATAGATATGAGAGGATAAATACCAAAGAGAATAAAGGCAAATGAGAGCTGAGTTCAAATAACAAGCATAAAAGTTCATCCTAACTCTAATGTATATCCCTTTACATATTCATTTCCCAATCCTTTTCTTCTTTTTTTTTTTATTTTTTTTATTTTTTTATTTTTTTTTTATTTTTTTTATTTTTTATTTTTTTTATTCATAATGCGGATGGAGAAGGTTTATCACCTCTACTTCTGCATTCTCTGGAAGTTCATGATACTGTTTGAGGCGGTGTCCATTTACGATGAAAGCTTTGGCAGTGACCTCACTTTTAATCTGAACAGCACCAGAAGGAAAAACATTAGTAACAATAAATGGTCCATCCCATCTAGACCTTAATTTGCCAGGCATAAGTCGGAGGCGAGAGTTATAGAGGAGAACTTTTTGACCAATCTCAATTGTTTTCCTCAGAATCAACTTATCATGGAAGGCTTTGGTCTTCTCCTTATAAAGTTTGGAACTTTCATAAGCCTCCAAGCGGATCTCCTCCAATTGTTGCAGCTGCAGCTTCCTCTCCATACCTGCTTGATCTAGGTCCAAGTTGCACCTTTTCACCGCCCAGAATGCTCGATGCTCAATTTCCACCGGCAGGTGGCATGCTTTTCCAAAAACAATCCGATATGGAGACATCCCGATTGGTGTCTTATAAGCAGTCCGGTAAGCCCATAAAGCATCCTCAAGCCTCTTGCTCCAGTCCTTTATGTTAGGTTGAACTGTCTTCTGGAGTATCTACTTAATTTCTCTGTTGGAGACCTCAACTTGCCCATTGGTTTGGGGGTGGTAGGGTGTAGAAACCTTGTGTTGGACTCCATACTTATTCATCGAAGCCTCCATGCTTCGATTGCAAAAATGTGAACCTTGATCACTAATGATGGCTCTCGGGACTCCAAACCTACAGAAAATCTGTGATCTAATAAAATCCACAACAACTTTAGAATCATCAGTCCGAGTGGCCTTAGCCTCCACCCATTTAGATACATAATCCACAGCAAGCAGAATGTAAACAAAACCAAATGATACAGGGAAAGGACCCATAAAGTCAATACCCCAAACATCAAAAATCTCACAGAATAATAAGGGTTTCTAGGGCATTTTATTCCTATGAGAAGTATTCCCTGTTCTCTGGCATTGATCACAAGATTTGCAGAACATATATGCATCATGAAATAGAGTGGGCCAATATAATCCAGAGTCTAAAACTTTCCTAGCAGTCCGTTGAGGACCGAAGTGGCCGCCACATGCAAGTTTATGACAAAAGCTAAGAATGGAATGGAATTCATCATCAGGCACACATCTCCTAATTACTTGGTCACTGCAAAATCTCCATAAGTAAGGATCATCCCACACATAATACTTTGACTCACTTTTCAATTTATCAATCTTAGCCTTAGTGAAATGTGCAGGTATTGCGTTAGCAACCAAGAAATTAATCAAATCAGCAAACCAAGGGATGTTGCCTTGCAGCTTGAAAAGCTGCTCATCAGGGAAAACATCATGGATGGGAAAAACATCTGCCTCCCTTTCAATTCGACTCAAGTGATCGGCCACCAAATTCTCCGCTCCACTCTTGTCACGGATCTCAATATCAAACTCCTGGAGGAGCAACATCCACCTAATCAACCGGGACTTAGCATTGGGCTTCTTCAGGAGAAACTTTAATGCTGCATGATCTGAAAACACAACCACTCTAGAACCAAGCAAATATGATCGAAATTTATCTAAAGCAAAAACAATTGCTAAAAGTTCCTTTTCAGTTGTGGTGTAGTTGATTTGTGCAGGATCTAAAGTTCTCGAAGCATAGGAAATGACATGAGATACTTTACCGACCCTTTGTACAAGAACAGCTCCCAATGCATAATTAGAGGCATCACACATCAGCTCAAATGGAAGTGTCCAATCCGGTGGTTGGATGATAGGTGTACTGGTCAATGCCTGCTTCAATTGATTAAAGGCATCCTGGCACTTCTTGTCAAAGTGGAACTCCACATCTTTTTGCAGTAAGTTGGATAGCGGAAGTGCAATTTTGCTGAAATCCTTTATGAATCGCCGATAGAAACCTGCATGACCAAGGAAAGAATGAATCTCCCGCACGCATGTGGGGTAAGATAGGAATGAAATAACATCTATTTTTGCAGGATCTACCTCAATACCCTCACGAGATATCACATGCCCTAAGACTATACCTTGTTCTACCATGAAATGACTTTTCTCAAAATTTAGAACGAGGTTAGTCTCAATGCATCTATGCAAGACCTGAGCCAGACTATCTAAACATGCATCAAAGGAAGATCCATAGACAGTAAAATCATCCATAAATACATCCATGCAATTTTCTAAAAAATCAGAAAAGATACTTACCATACACCTCTGAAAGGTGCCTGGAGCATTGCACAGACCAAATGGCATCCTCCTGTATGCAAATGTGCTAAATGGACAAGTGAAAGTAGTCTTCTCTTGGTCTTCTTGGGCTATATGAATCTGAAAATAGCCCGAATATCCATCCAGGAAACAATAATGTGACTTGCCAGCTAACCGCTCCAACATCTGATCAATGAAGGGCAGCGGGAAATGATCCTTTTTGGTAGCCTGGTTAAGCCGCCTATAATCAATGCAAACTCGCCAACTATTTTGAACTCGTGTGGGCACATGCTCATTGTTCTGATTCGCAACCACTGTGACCCCAGATTTCTTGGGAACCACTTGCACGGGGCTCACCCATTGACTGTCAGATATGGGATAAATAATGCCAGCTTGAAGCAGCTTTGTAACTTCCTTTTTCACCACTTCTAGAATCAGGGGATTTAGTCTCCTTTGGGGCTATCTAACTGGTTTGATCCCTTCTTCCAATAAAATCTTATACATGCATGTGGAGGGACTAATACCAGGAATATCTGCAAGAGTCCATCCGATGGCTTGCCTTTTCTCGCCTCAAAATATGCAGTAATTTTTCTTCTTGATCAGGTTGTAGGTTTTTAGCAATGATCACTAGAAAGTGTCTCACCATCTCCCAAATATGCATATTTAAGATGGTCCGGTAAAGTCTTCAACTCCAAAGATGGAGGTTGCACAATGGAAGGTAACAAGTGATCGAAACAACTATCTCAAAGAACATTAATTTCAAGATGGTACCGACTCTCATTCTCAATTGTTGTATCATCAAGTCAATTTGTATCATTACTCATAATGTAACAAATCTCAAGATAAATACGACATGGTTCAACATCACAAGTAGCACATGTATCACAAGAAACAGAACCAAGATAGTCAACAATATCGGGAATTCGCATATAAATCAAGTATAGACATCATCAACCAAGATCTCAATCACATCAACATGGAAAATGAGAATACTCCTCTAGGGGGTGTTTCATGGAATAAAAAATGTTAAATTGTACCAAATCGTCGCCAAACTCCATAGAAAGGGTGCCAGCATGCACGTCTATCTTGGTCTTGGCGGTCTTGAGGAATGGTCTGTCTAGAATCAATGGAGCATGGTTTGTTGAAGACTCATTTTCCATGTCCAGAACGTAGAAATCTGCTGGAAAAATCAACTCATTCACCCAAACTAACACATCTTCCAAGACACCTGGCAGGATGAGCAAAGTGGCTCTATTTGCCAACTGAATCACGATACCCGGTGGGTTGCAAAGTACCAATGTTTAAACACTTATAAACTGACATAGGCATGACATTGATCGAAGCACCCAAATCTAGCATTGCATGCTCAAATCTAGAGTTGCCAATTGTGCAAGAAATTGTGAAAGTTCCAGGATCTTTGCATTTCTGTGGCATGCTTAGCAGAATCATTGCAGAAACATTTCTACCCATGTTGATCTTCTCATTCCCTTTCAACCTTCTCTTATGAGTGCACAACTCCTTGAGAAATTTAGCATATTTTGGAATTTGCTTGATTGCATCTAGGAGGGAATATTGATTTCCACTTTCCGAATGTCTCCATGACTTCTTTTTCCATTTCGCTTGCATTGTTCTCTTGGATTATGTGATCCTATTTGGAAAAGGTAATGGAATGGTAACATCTGAATTCTCTCGCAATTTTCTTCAGTGGCACAGATTTTCGGACCTGAATTATCCACTTCCTGCCGTTTTTAGTCAATTTCTGATTGCTGTAAGGTTGGAACATCAACTTCTTTGCCACTTCTCAAGGTAATTGCACTTACGTTGCCTCTTGGATTATTGACTGTTTGTGGAGGCAATTGGCTAGAACCTTGACTCTTTAGCTCGCTCACAGTGGTTGCCAGCTGCCCGATTTGAGTTTGTAAATTCTGAATGTTGGCACTGACGTTCTGCTAGAACTGAATGTATTTGTGGCCATTTGTTTCATCAGGTCTTCCAATGATGGCTCAGCTGGAGTGGATTGGACAAACTGCTAAACAGGTTGTTGTTGTCTGAATGCAGGGGGTATTTGTTGGTATTTGTTGCTTGGACCTGCAGCTTGGTATCTAAATTGTTGTTCTTCTTTGGGGATTGTTGTTGCTGGCTAGAATTCCCATATCTCAAATTGGGATGGTCTCGCCAACCAGGGTTATAAGTACCAGAAAATGGATCATATCTAGATTGTTGCTGTTGTTGCTGATATTGGGATCTACCAGGAAAAATACCACCGCAAAGAACACATTGATCTGGAAAAGCGGAACCATCTTCCGAAGTGTAGGGCATGAATCAGTAGGATGAGATGAATTAGAGCAAATTCCACACACTGATGCAGTCATCTGCATGGGTGGTTGTTGACCCACTGCTATTTGCCTTACCAAAGAAGTCAATTCATCTAGTTTGTGTTCCATTCTTTGTTGGTCCATATGAGATGCTTGAATTTCATTAACTCCTCTGGTTGCGGTGATGATCCGCGAGCCAAACTGTTGGGTATTGTCTGCCATGTTTGCTATCAGATCTCTTGCGGCGGTAGGAGTTTTGTCTACTAAGGCTCCTCTAGAGGTAGCATCGATCATGCTTCTATCATTTGGCAGCAAGCCCTCATAAAAGTATTGAATCAAGAGCTGGTCACTAATTTGGTGATGAGGGCAGCTCGAACACAACTTCTTGAATCTCTCCCAGTATTCATGCAAAGTTTCACCAGACATCTGTCTGATGCCACATATATCCTTCCTAATTGCAGTAGCTCTAGAGGCAGGGAAGAATTGAAAATAATAAAAAATAATAGAAAATTATGGAATCAACACAGAACAAAATCTACATAAAAATAAAACTAGAAAATGCAATAAAAAATAATAAAAAATTAAAAAAGTGGTCTAAATGATAGAATTTCGAAAAACCAGGGGTGACCTCACAGCTTACTGTGAGTCTTGTTTATCAGGTTGTTTTCCTTCAACCGACCATGTTTTAGCTCATTCTGGGCATGTTTCAGTTCAAAAATTGCAATAGTTACCCGTAATCACCTGTTTTCCGTCTTCCTAAATCAGAAAAATTCAAAAGCTAAGATAAAAATGTTAGTATGGTATGAACAATGTTAGTAAATGAAAAATAACTGTTAGAATAGGTAAGAAAGAACAAAAATTAGTAAGGTTACTCAAAATGAAAAGATTACACCTTCGAAATCCCCCAAGAAGGCCAAAATTTTGACGAGCGCCGAACTCAGTCAAAATTATAACCGAAGTTATTAACTAAGTTTGCAGTATAGTGAACAACACCGGATCGTCTCCTCAAGGATCGTAAATGCAATTTTATCAAATTAAGTTAAGTTAGAAAGGGGGGTTTTGATTGTTCAAGGATTACAATGACAAGATCTGAAGAAAAATAACAATTAAAAGAATAGTCAATTCAAAAATCTATCCGAGATTGGGTGGATTCAATCATAGACCTTTTAACAAACACCTGAAATACATTTGAATGATTAACTTGGATCTAACCGAGATCTCTACATCAGATCCAGAATTCATACTAGACAATCGTCCAGAATTCAATTGACAAGTGATAAACACAAATCTGCAATTGCACCATTCATGTAAATATATGTCAATTTAAGCACCGAATTCAATTAACCTAGGCACAAATCAGTAACCTAACCTCTTCAATTACATGATTAGTTTAGATCAATCAGTTCTAAGTTTCATCACAAATCTCAATCTTCAGTTATGTGATTAATTTAGATCAATCAGCTCTAAGTTTAATCACAATACTTAATCTTAAAATAAACATAAACAGAATCACCATTCATGCATTCAAGATCAAGAAAACAGAAGAAGAAGAAGAGAAGAAGAATCCAAATATAAATCAAATACATTACATAAACCAAGGTTTCAAGAATCCAAACCACAATCTCTTCAAGAGTCCCAAATTGACTAGAAGTGACTTAGCTCTCCATTACAATGAAGGAAAAATATACAAGAACTATGAAAAGCTATCTCTAACACCAAGTGTCTTCTTAGAGCTCTCCACATCTAGCCTTTTATAGAGGATTAGGAGTAGTAGGTGGATAAGTAGGTGAGATTAGTAGGTGGAATTAGTAGGTGGAATTAGTAGGTGAGATTAGTAGGTGAGATTAGTAGGTGAGATTAGTAGGTGAGCTTCCTTGTCTCTGAAATTATTTATTACTGAACTCATTGATTTCGTCATTTCTAAGCCAAGTGGTCTTCATGAAAGTTCTAGGAAATTGTCTAAGCTTTCCAATGGCTGTGGAAGCACCCAAAAAATCGTCCTACAGCCCAAGATATGACTTAATTACTACAGACTATTCAGGACCAGTTTCAGCACCTCTGTTTTGACTTTCAGACCCAATATCACCATCAAGGAGCCCGAATCAAGTTTTGTGTTTGTCATGAAAGTTGTACATATGGGTCTTAACTTTCAGATTACAAATTTTCATCCCATTTTATAAACCCAAACTCGAATTATGTTCTGGTTACTACACATTGTTCGGGTTCCAGTCACAAAACCCGTATTCTGATTTCCATGCCCAATTAGCTCCACTAGATGTCTGAAATTGTCTTTGAGCTCTTCATCAAAGTTGTAGAGCTCTCTCTTATCTTTCCTACAAGGTAAAATTCATAATTATCAGACATTTAGAACTCAATATATGGCCAAAATATAGAAACAGTGTAAGACCCAAATAATACTGAAAAAATCAATTAAGTCCGATTCAAGTTCAAACTTACAAAACATAATCAAATTCAATCAATTAAGTACATGAAGAGTGTAAATGACTAATAATGAGGGTTTATTAATGTATAAAATATATGATTATTAACCATCGCCACGACATTCGCTTCTTTGCACTGCGACACTGAGGCCTCAATTTGTCAGGGTGCACATGCAGGGCGCAGCACGCCGCAACGTGAAGATGTCAATGCAGTGGCGTGAGCTACTGAAGCTGGTCTAATGATACCTCTATTAATGTAGGGCCTTAGCTCACATCAATTTGGCTCTTTTGGGACCATCCTGCAATTGAGAAATCAACTAGTCAGATACAAATATAATCAAGCTCAATCAAATCAAATATTAGGAAGAATTTTAACAAGATTAGAGAGGAAGACCTCAACATGGATTTCACATGAAAATATGGTTAAAGTCTTCCAACAATGCACAACAACAAGGACAAAGCCATCAATAATGCATAGAGATAGGGCACAAATAACTACATTCTATGGAGTTATCACACCCCCAAATTTAAATATTTGCTAGTCCTCGAGCAAAACAAAGTCAAACTACACTTGCAAAGACAAGCTCAACTTCAACACTAGTGTATGATGATTGCATTAAACCTTAAAGAATACGCATGCCTCATAATCTGGTCTACACATACACAATCCTTATCATACCAACAATTAAAGCTTTAAATCATGCATGGTCTATTTCCCAAAAACATGCAAGTCAAACCTCTTCAGTTCAAATCATACTTACCCAGATAGGCTTATGAGAAACACATGGATATCAATCAAAGAATCCACAAAATTGTAATGCAACTCTCTCTTCACTAATGTAAATCACACACAAATGAGGATCAAAAGGGTCTTTATCAGCTTGTAATGTAAGGCCATGATTATGGGGTGAAGAAGAAAAGGGAAAGGATAACCAACAAACATTGAGCACAAAAATAGGTTACTTCAAGACATGAGATAAAGTGAAAATAGCAGGGCATTCAACAGTGAGAGATTAAAACTCACCAGAACCATGCAATGCTTTTCATTTTTAACTTTTCTTCTTTCTTTATTTACTTTGCTTGTCTCTTTTTCCTTTTTTTTTATACTTATACAAAGTAGTCTTTTTCTCTTTCTTTTATTGCATTTGGTTCTTTCAGGCTCATTTTTGTATTTGAAAATATTGATACCCCTAATCACTAAACTCACTTCAAGAAATAACATATCATGCACTCAACAGACATTGATGGTAGGAAGAAAATTTAATATTTTCAGATGCATTAGAATGGTTAACATGGTAACAAACACAATGGTAATGAAAAACAAATAAGTCCAACAGTTAACAAGCTTCAAAGGGGACCTATGGATATCATCATTAAAAGGTAAGCTTGAAATGCTCAATCGGTCCAAAGAATGTCGTAATCATTTCCTCAATCATGCATAACCTAGGATTTCATTTCAAGAGAGTTACCAAACAATTTCAGAGATACAAGACATCTCCACATGTGCTAACCATAAACATTCTCTAGAAAAAGCACTCAAATCCAATCTGAAGCCAAACAAGCATACGAATAGAAAACTTATCATGCATAAAAAGAATCAAGATTGACCGACATGCTCCAAAGATAGCATAAGGATTCACAGAAATAATTGAGGTTAACACGCATCCCTAACTATCATTGGGCAATCCATACACAAGCTAATGACATCATGCAATGCTTTCAAATAATTTGGCAATAATAACATGCAAATCAACCATTAAGTGCACCATATTATATAATAAACAAAAAAATAAATAAATAGCTAATAAAATGAAAAGTTGATATTATCAAAATAAATAGACACCTTTTCTAAAAAAAACCTTACGCAAAGTGCACGCTGCATGTAACACCCCAACTTTTGGATAAATAACAGTGTTGTCCTGATTGTACTGTTTTATGTTTTTCTGTGTGTTATAAAATTAATTTGACTGTTTTGTAACTGTATTTAACTGTTGTGTGTGATTTACTCTGAGTCAAGAAAATAATAATTTTTGGGCCGGGGAAAATCTTATTTTAATTATTCGGAGCTGGGGGATCTTACTAAACTCAATTCCGAATGATACGTGTATCAATCTTTTAATTTTTAAAATTTATCTGTACAATAAAATAATTTTATATTTTTATAATATTATTTTATTAGTCAGTACAAATAAAACGACCATGAACCCGAAAAAGTCTGTGGGACTCACAATTAGTTTGCGGGACCCACGTTTAGAAAAGCAGTCAACGTTGATGGCTTGAATTATTTTTAAGCCAATAGGAATTAGTCAACAAAGAGGGCTTGACTTGATTTGTACCATTGGATAAGAAGATTTAGTTTTAAATATCAATCATTAATCTAATCAATGGTTGTAAAGATAAGCTTAATAAGGAAGGCTTTGGATATCCACTGTTAATTTAATAGACGGTGGAGATTGGTCTCACAAAATGGTTAGGATCATTTGTGACCATTGGATGGGAAGTATGTAGAGAAGATCTTGACCCTCCATTTTTGAAGATGCATCTAATGGCTAGGATTTCATAGAGAAGAGATCCAATGGCTTAGATTTGATCATATCATTTGGAAGCTTCTACCTAATATCAACCATTGATTTAATCAATGGCTCTTGAAGCTTAGTTACAAGAATGCTAATTAATTAGTAATGTAACTAGAAAATTTATTAAATTAGCCTAAATCTAATTGGGTTATTCTAAGAAGTGTAGGAAGTAATTAAATGGAAATAAACCTAGTTAATTTTCTAAATGCCATACGGTTTTGGTGGAGTGTAGAGTAATCAAGAATATTTGATTCAAGCATAGAAAATTATGTGGTTAGTAATGTAACTAATTTTCCTAATTAAGTTAGATTAAGTGTGCATAGAAACTTAATGGGATTAGTAACTTAGTCAGTACCCTATGATCACCATTAGGGTAGAACCTTCAAGAACATGTGACTAAGGCTTGAATAAGCCAATTAGAGGCAAGCTTAGGGGAGAAGCCTTTGCATGTGAACCCTTGATGCAAGCTAAGGCTAGAATGGAGTGTTTTGAGTCAACTAAAGTGGCCACCTCCTTAGGAACCCTACCTCATGGCCATACTCCCATTAGGAGACCAAAAATCATTTCATCTTCATCATCTTTGCTGTCACCCAAATTTCTTTTCTTTCTCTTTCTTCCAAAAACTTAAAAATGTAACACCCCAATTTTTGGTTAATTACATTTTTACCCTTATTGTACTGTTTTCTGATTTCTGTGTGTCATAAAATTAATTTGACTATTTCGTAACTATATTTGATTGTTTCGTGTGATTTGCTCCGAGTCAAGAAAATAATAATTTTCGGGCCAGGGAAAATCTTGTTTGATTATTTGGAGCTGGGCGATCTTAGTAAACCCAATCCGAATAATACATATATCAATCTTTTAATTTTTAGGATTTTTCTGTATAATAAAAATATTTATCATGCAGAAAAATCTGTGAGACCCACGTTTGGCTTATGGGACCCATATTTGCTTTGTGGGACCCACATTTGGGTTTGTGGGACCCACGTTTGGGTTTATGGGACCCACTTTTAGGAAAAATTTACCAACGTAAATGGCTTGTAAAATTCTAAACCAAAAAGTTGAAAATCCATAAAAATGGGTAGATTTAGTAGATTAGTTTGTCTAAAATCTAAGTTAATGGCATAATTAGTCAAAAACTTAATTAAGTTAATCTAAAGGGTTTGAGTAGTAATTAAATGAAATAAAACCTAATTAGTTTTTATCAAATTTTAGTTAGATAAATGTATTAGTATAATTAAGTAAAAGATTAAGGATTCTAAGTAAACTAATGATTAACTAAAATACAAAGGAATCTAACTAACTTTTAATTAAACCTAATTAGGAGGACTTAAGGATAATTAAGTTATTAAAAATTAATCAAATTTTGATTAGAATTCCTATAGCTATTTTTGGATTTATGCATGCATTATGCATTCAATTATTCAATCAAATGAACCATCCACCATTCAAATAATCAATGGCTATTAGTAAACCTAAAATGTCAACAAAGGAAACAAAGCTCCATAATTGATGCTATATGGCCATGCATGATAGAATAAGGCTATTATTAAGCCAAATTTGTCAAAAAAAAGGGGGCTGCATTTGTCGTGGAAGTCTACGACCATGCATTATGCCTTTAGGCAATCATCACTTCCTTCATCATTTATTCAATTATTCCACACCTTCATCCATTTCTTTTCCTACCAAAGAACCCAAAGAAAACTTCTAAGTCTTCATTTCCCACACCATTCGGCCAAGCCTCTTCAATACACTTCCATCCATCAAAAATTTCATCCAACCCAATTTCTTAAACCTAAACCATATTCTAAGAACATCTCTAGTTGTGAGTTTTTGCTAAATCATCCATTTGGAGCTTGGAAAATCACTTTGAAGTTTCTTTCCTATAAGGTGAAAATTCTTGTTTCTTGTTTCTAATTTGATTTTTTGATGTTCTAAGCCATGATTGATCCATGGTTTATCTTTTTCATCCATAGTTTATGACTTTATAATTTGTTTAAG
Source organism: Ormosia emarginata (assembly GCA_029884605.1). Lineage (NCBI taxonomy): Eukaryota > Viridiplantae > Streptophyta > Magnoliopsida > Fabales > Fabaceae > Ormosia > Ormosia emarginata. Next base: position 7,716,481 of record JAQQTP010000040.1, read on the forward strand.
CTTGTTAGGATTTTTGTTGAAGCTACACAAAATTTCTAAGGAGGAGTCCAAGAGGGAGATTTAATCTCATCAACCATGTGTGGTGGTGAGAAAATGGATGTATTTGTGGTGAAGAATCCATAAGGATTCATTCACTTGATTGTTTATTGTCTTCTCTATTTGTGATTGTTTATGTGTGCATGTTATTTTCTTTTCTATTTGTGGTTTATTATGCATACAAGCATGTTTATAGCTTTGATATTTAGCATGTGTTTTATTATTGCTTTAATATATGGTGTGTGTTCATAAATATACGTAAATGTTCATGGATCTATGATAATTGTTGTTGGAAGTGCAAATATGTTGAGATTTGCAAAAGTGTTCCAAAGAACACAAGATGAAGAGCTTATGGTTTTCACTATGAAAAGAGAACCAATATGTTCTCAACCATTTTCTAAAAGGATAACCTAATTGATCTAATTAAGTTAAAGGATTATTCAATGATTTAATGGATGAAAAATAATTTTAAACATGGTTTGTGTAAAAATGGTGATTTTCGGCCTAAATATATTTTTAATGTTTAATTGATCCAAAATTTATTTTCTAAGTGTAAACTAGTTTATTAACCTAAAACGAATTCAATTATGATGGATTTTCAAGAGTCAAATAAATAAATGAATTTTTTTACTAGAAGTCTAGTATGGTAAAGAAATAAATTTTAACACTTGAAAAATACTTATCTTTGAATTTTCAAAGTATGTTAGCAATTTTCAAAGTGTATTTTATGGTTATAATTAAATAAAGGAAGTTTTAAAGGAAAATGTAGAAAATATCATTTAGTGGATTTTCTAAATTAAGTACTGTCAAAATTGATTAAAAATGAGCAAGTATTGAAGAACGTTTCAAAATGGCATTTAAAAAGCAAAAAAATATTTTACGTAGTTGAAGAATAAAAAAATAACAGTAGAATAAATTATTAAATTTGAATTTTTGAGAAAAACGTCAGAAATCATTACTTAGGGTAATTTTTTTGTAAGATAAATGGAAAATAATGTCTAAATAATATTTTTAGTTTTGAAAAGTTTCAAAATTTAATTTGAAACATCAAGGAATATTTTATATAGTGAAAAATAGTAGAAATAGTTTACGCGTATTTAAAATAATGATTTTTAAAATACGTGATTGAGAAAATGATTTAAAAATGTTACGCGATTGAGAAAACGTTAAAAAATATTTACGTGATTGAAAAACGTTTGTAAAATGTGACATAATTGTGAAAATGCGATAAAATATTTACGCAACTTATGGAAATAGTAAATTTTTACTATCGGGCTAAAGTGGTGGACCCGGACATGTTGGGAAATAGTACTGTCAAATGGAGACATACTATTTTTTTAGAATTATTAATACTAAGGGTATTTTTGTAATTATGGTGACAATGAGGATATTTATGTAATTATGATTCATGTTGATATTGAGGGTATTTTTGTAATTATGGATCATTACATACATAGAGTGGTATGTCAATTTGGTTGAAATTGACAATTGACTGACGAGATGAATTACATCGTGTTGCGGGTGTGATAGGCGTAGTGTGTTCATGTGGAGAACTTGGAGGCATTAGTGTGCAGTAGATTCCATATGTGGACAGTTGGTAGCTCCTCTGGGCCGTGGTAACTGAAAACACACACTAGCGATCTCGACAAATACTATTCTTAATCAGGATCTATTGGGGACTGTCTGGTACTATGCCTGGACGTACACGACGTATTTGACTATGTACTATTCACACGACGTATTTGACTGTGTGCCATTCACACGACGTATTTGACTGTGTGCTGTTTACACAACGTATTTGACTGTGTGCTATTTACACGACGTATTTGACTGTATAACAGTTGGTTGAGGCAGCCTGATGTGCGGATATGTCTACCGGATCATTCTCTCTGATGTTTGTGTTTAGCTCCATGGAGTAGGAACGAGTCTGAGTACATGGCATATTTAATCTACATCACTGTGTGAATAGTTATAATTTGATTTATGATATTTTGCATGTGTGATAATATGAATTGTTATATTAATTGTTATATTTGTTTGTATTGTCGTTTTCTTACTGCTATGCTGGTAATGATATAGATTGTCTCACCTCTTTGTATATATATTTTTCTGTATTATTATTTATGTTCTGTAAAGTCGTTCAGGAAGTAGAAGAGGAGCAGCCGCTGGATTGTCAATATAACGAGGAGCAGCAACCGAGTGACCAGTTCGAGGAAGGCGAACCTCGAGATCATCCATATCATATGGATTGATTGCAGCGTGGTATGGTGTTACCGGAGTATTTCTGTCTTCCGATGATCTTCCCGAGGAGGATTCTTCGGAGGATTAAAACTTTTAGTGTTATGCTTGGGCTAGTTTATGGTTTGCTTTAAACTAGACAGTTTACTATTTTTAATTAACTAGTTTGTAATATGTAAATTATTTGTACCTATTAAAAACAAAATCATATATATAATTATGGTGTGTATGTAATAGTTTGTTTTATCTTGTGTTCTGTTTATTCTATTTTATAAAATAATGTGGTAAAAAAAATATTTTTACAACCTATATTATTATATATTACGTAAAAATTTATAACTTGGGTAGAGTTATTATTATTATTTGGAAATGTGACATCCCCAGTAGGGTGTTGCAAAAAACACCATTATTACTCCTTTGAGGAGCTATTCGGCCACCATCACTAAACCCTACCTCCACTCTTCTAAAATTTTACCTAAGCACATTTCGTAAACCTAAACCATATTCTACGAACATCTCTAGTTGAGAGTTTTTCCAAAATCCTTCATCTTAAGATTGGAAAATTTCTTTGGAGATTTTTCCTACAAAGTGAAGATTCTTGTTTTTCATTTCTAACTTGATTTCTAAGGTTCTAAGTCATGATTGATCCATGGTTTATGCTTTTCTCCTATAGTATAACTCTTTAAATTTTTGTTTAAGATCTTATAGGTTTCTTTGGAGAGTCACGAAATCAACTAGGAGAAGGAGTAGAAGGTTTTATCTTCCTTAAAGGTAAGAGGGAGATTTGATCTCATCAACCAAGTGTGGTGATGAGAAAATGGAGTGTATGTGTGTGAAGAATCCATAAGGATTCACTTGTTTGATTGTTTAAAAGCTTTCCTATTTGTGTTTGATGTTGTTTGTATGCACGTCTACAAGCTTTATGATATATTGCATGCGTTGATATATGCATGATTATTAATTAGGATGTGAATAATATGCAAAGTTTGCATGAGTGTTCCAAAGAACACAACCATGGAGCTTTCGCTTCAACAAGAAAAGGAGAACCAAAATGTTCTCAACCATTTTCTAAAGGAAGGATTTAATGGAATTAGGTAAATTATCGAATTACAAAATGAATTAGAAGAAGAAAAATGATCCAAAGATCAAATGCCAAAGTTTTGTAAAATTCGGCCAACATGCCTTCTTAATAGGTAATCAATCCAAATTTTATTTTCTAAGTGTAGATTAGATGTTTAATTTGAAAAGAATACATTTGTCATGAACTAAGCTTTTGAAAAATAATTACCTTTGAGTTTTAAATTACAAATGACAATTTTCTAAGTGTATTTTGTAGTAATAAACTAAACAAAAGAATTTTTAAAAGAAAAATGTAGAGAACACAATTTTAATAGATTTTATAGACAAAACACTATCAAAATTTTATTATAAACAGACAAATAAAGAGAATGTTTTATCATATATTTATAAACGTAAGAAAAAATATTCTACGTAGTTTAAAAGTATGAAAAATAGCTTACGCAGTTTTAAAATAGAGATTTTAAAGCTTTACGGTTAAGAAAATGATTTAAAATTCTTACGCGAATGAGAAAACGATTTAAAAACAGTAAAATATATTTACGGAATTTAAAAACGTTTGTAAAAGCGACAAAATTGTGAAAACATGATAAAATTTCTTCGCGATTGAATGGAATAGCGAGTTTTTCTGTCAGGCCAAAGTGGTGGACCCAGACATGTTGAGATTATTGCCATTGAGGGCATTTGCGTAAATATGAGTTATAGTGCCATTAAGGGCATTTGTGTAAATATGGTAATATTTTGAGAGAAAGGGTGTTTTGGTAATTATTGTTCTTATTCTTGCATTGGGAGTCATGTCAAATCGTTTGGAATTGACGATTGATTGATGAGGTGAATTACATCGTGTTGTCGATGTGATAAGCATAGTGTGGTTCATCGACTGGACTTGGAGGTATTAGTGTGTAGAGTATTCCACATGTGGACAGTTAGTCGCTTCTCTAGGCCATGGTAACTGGCAACACACTAGTGATCTCGACACGCACTATACTTAATCAAGATCTTGTAAAGACTATTTAGTACAATGCCTGTAGTGCACGATGTATTTGGACTGTGTACTACTACACGACGTTGGACTGTGGGCTATAGACACGATGTTGGAAAGTGGAATAGTTTGGTTGGGCAGCCTGAGGTACTGATAGATCTTTATGGGTCATTCTCTCTGATATCTGTGTATAGCTCCATGGAGTAGGGATGAGTCGTTATGCATTTGCATTTGTGACACATATTCTAATATTATTGTTTGTGATAGTATGTACGATGTGTTAAAATTGTGTTATTGTTTATGATATTGTGGTATGCATATTGTATCAAACTGTGGTAATTGTTGTTTTATCGTTTTCTTAATTGTCATGCTGATAATGATGTAGATCGCCTCACCTCTCTATATGTATTTTTTTTTTGTATTATTATTTATGTTTATAAAGAGTTTGAGGAAGAGGAGCAGCCTCTAGATTGTTTGTACCCTGAGGAGGAGCAACAGCAAACGGGTGACCAGTTTGACGAGTGCGAACCGTCTGATCATCCATATCCTTTCGACTGATTTGGTGAGTATGGCATTGCCGGGATTTCTTGGTTTTGTGAGACTAGAGTTTCATGTAGGCTTGGAGGCCTGGCGACTGCGAGAGGATCAAGGATCAGTGATCTACTTGGGACGCCTGACTGTGTCCCTACGAGGAGAGTTTGATGCTGAGCCAGTTTTTACTACTACTTTGTACCTACATCTAGAGATGCCGTTGGATCTGAGGCGTCATTGAGGAGGACTTTTTCGTGTACCCAGTGAGATTAGTATAGTGTCAACAGCACGGACTCCTGTCCGTCGAGCTGTGAGACATCCTAGATTTCTATCACCCGAGGTTTCATCTGAGAGTGATCCTTCGGAGGGTTAGAAGTCTTTGATGTGCACTTAGGCATATTTATGTTTTGTAGTATACTAACTCCTCACTGCTTTATTTAAGTATTTGTAGTTGTAAATTATTTGTATAAACCTAAGACAATATCATATGTATATTATGTGTGTGATAACAGTTTGCTTTATTTTATGTACCGTGTTATTTTAATTAATGCTAATAAGTATATAAAAAGGAAAAAATTTTACAACTCATATTAATTATGTATCAAATGTTTTGTAACTTGGGTAATATTTTATTTATTTTATTTTATTGTATCATAAATGTGGCATTCCCACAAAGGTATTACATTGGTTGGTATCAGAGCCCAAGTTAGAGTCTTTTGGGGTTGTGGTTGGGTTTGTTTTTGCTTGTGTTGCGTGATTATCTGAGATTTGTTTCCGAAAGGATACATCTAACTTTGCTTTGTTATGATTGAAGAAAGAAGATGTCTGGCAGAAGAGGAATGTGTGGGAACGCAAATCGTAAGATGGATCCAATGGTTGCAGCTGCGGAGGCTATGCAGCGAATGGCGGAAGTGATAACTTAACAAAATTAGAGAGCAGCTCAACAGCAAGATGCTATTGCTGATGCTCTAAATTTATCTGAGTTTAGGCACAACAACCCACCGCAATTCAGAGGCGAGTTTAACCCTGAGAAGGCAAGTCTGTGGATACAAGACTTGGAAAAAATATTCGAAGGAATAGGATGCGTCGATGATAAAAAGGTGACGTATGCTACCTTTGTGTTGAGAGGGATTGGTGAAAATTAGTGGAAAGGAACCCGCCGATTATTACAGGCTGAAGGAACTGAAATCACTTGGGAGGTATTTTTTGAAGTATTTCTGGAGAAGTACTTTCCTGCCTGTGCTAGACATGCCAAGGAGATGGAATTTCTTGGTTTACGTCAAGGCAATATGACTGTCAATGAGTATGCTTCTAAATTTGAGAGCTTGTCTCAGCTCTCAAACTATGTTCAAACTCAACAGAATGATGCATGGAAATGTAGAAAGTTTGAGAAAGGGTTGAGGGTAGAATTGTGACGAGGAGTGCTACCCTTGAAGATGAATCAATTTCATGCTTTGGTGGATACATGTGGACGACTCGAGGAGTTAGAGTCGTCACGGGATCCAAGGAACCGTAATTTTGGACCAACTAGGTTTTAGAGAGGAGGTAACAGCAACAATAGTCGGTTTCAACGCAAGCCGTATTTGAGAACCCCGGGAAATCAACCTCAACGTCCATCTGTTGGGGGAAGTACTAGTGGTAATAGAGCTGGTTAGAATGTGGCATTTACACTAAAATATTTTAAGTGTGGAAAAAGTGGCCATATTTCAAAAGATTGCTCAATCAGAGGGGCAATCTATTTTAATTGCCGACAACCTGGACATGTTTCTAGGGACTGTACTCAGCCGGAAAAGAAACCTGCTGTAAGTAATGTTCATGCTACTCAGTCGAGATCTGGAGTGCGAGTATATACAATGACTAGAACTGAAGCTTCTCAATCTGAGGATCTTATTCAGGGGGAAGGTGTCATTGAAGGTAATCTTCTGATTGTGTTATATGATTCAGGTGCAACACATTCATTTATTGCATGTGATTGTGTGGAACGATTGAAACTGCCTGTGTCTTCTCTGAGTTTTCAATTGGTTGTTTCTGCACCGACTGCCAAGCTTGTAGTTACATCCAAGATATGTTTGAATTGTCCTATTACTATAAAGGATCGTGTATTTTCGGTCAATTTGTTTTGTTTACCTCTTGTGGAGATAGATGTAATATTAGGAATGGATTAGTTATCTTCTAACCATATCCTTATAGACTGTGCAAACAAAACCATAGTTTTTCCTAAGGAAAAAAGTTCTAGATTTTTTACTACTGTTAAAGTCAAATCCCTGTTGAGAGATGGAGCTCAGGGATATATGTTATTATCTTCTCTAGAAGTCAAGAGAGAGAAAGATGTGAATGCTATTCCGGTTGTCAATGAATATCCAGAGATTTTTCCTGATGACGTACCTGGTTTGCCACCTGAGAGGGAGATCGAGTTTTCTATCGATTTGGTACCAGGAGCATGTCCTATCTCAATTGCACCATATCGGATGTCGCCAGCGGAGTTGGAAGAGTTGAAAAAGCAATTGGAGGAACTGTTGGAGAAACAGTTTGTGCGACTGAGTGTTTCACCGTGGGGAGCACCGGTGCTTCTAGTCAAGAAGAAAGATAGAACTTCTTGTCTTTATGTAGATTATTGTCAGCTGAACAAGTTCACGATAAAGAATAAATATCCACTCCCAAGAATTGACGATTTCATGGACCAGTTGAAAGGAGGAACTATTTTCTCTAAGATAGATCTGCGATCAGGTTATCATCAGATTCGTGTTAAGGAGATGATGTGCCTAAGACAGCTTTCCGAACTCGTTATGGACATTATGAATATCAAATGATGCCATTCGTAGTGACGAATCCTCCTGTAATATTCATGGACTATATGAATAGGATTTTTCATCTGTATCTAGACAGATTTGTCGTTGTCTTTATCGATGACATCCTGATCTATTCCTGATCTAAGGAAGAGCATGCTGAACATTTCAGTATAGTTCTCCAGATTTTGAAAGAGAAGAAGTTGTATGCGAAGTTGGCAAAGTGCGAGTTTTGGCTGGAGGAGGTTCAATTTTTAGGTCACGTGATTTCTAAGGAAGGTATTGCGGTAGACCAATCAAAGGTAGAGACCATTTTGAAATGGGAAAGGCCTAAGACAGTAACAGAAGTCAGGAGTTTTGTTGGAATGGCCGGATATTACCGAAGGTTTATAGAAGGTTTTTCCAAGATAGATGGACCGCTTACGCAGCTCACAAGGAAAAGTCAAGCTTTTGATTGGACGGAGGAACGTGAAGCGAGTTTCTAAGAGTTGAAGAAAAGGCTGACGACTGCACCAGTGCTAATTTTACTGGATCCTAACAAGTCCTTTGAAGTGTATTGTGATGCTTTTTACCAGGGGTTAGGATGTGTGTTGATGCAAAACATGAATGTGGTGGCTTATGCTTCTAGACAGTTGAAGGTTCATGAGAGGAACTATCCAACGCATGATTTAGAACTAGCCGTAGTGGTTTTTGCATTGAAAGTATGGAGGCATTTTCTGTATGGAGCTATGTTCAATGTCTTTAGCAATCACAAGAGTTTGAAATACTTGTTTGATCAAAAGGAATTGAACATGAGGCAGAGGCGATGGTTAGAATTCTTGAAGGACTATGATTTTTAACTTCAATATCACCCAGGAAAGGCGAACGTGGTGGCGGATGCCTTGAGTAGAAAGGTGATCAATATTTCCACGATGATGATAAAAGAGGAGGAGCTGATTAACCAATTCAAAGATTTATGGTTGTTAGTGGAATTGGTACTTGGAAAGATTCGCCTAGGTAAGGTTGTGATCTTGAATGAATTGCTTGATGTGATTCGAAACAAACAGGAGGAGGATGCATTTTTGCAAAATGAAAAGGAATTTTTGAAGCAAGGTCATAAGGCGACGGTGGAGGAAGAATTTGATGGAATCTTAAGATTTGAGGGAAGAATTTGTATACCTGATGATCTCGAACTTAAGAAAGCAATGTTAGATGAAGCTCATACTAGTGATTTGAGTATACATCCGGGAATGACCAAGATGTATCAAGACTTGAAGAGGTTGTTTTGGTGGCCAAGGATGAAGAGAGACGTAGCAGAATGTGTGGCGTCTTGCTTGGTTTGTTAGAAGGCAAAGGTGGAACATCAAAGGCCAGCCGATATGTTACAACTGTTAGCTATTCCAGAGTGGAAATGGGATAATATTTCGATGGATTTTGTTACCGGATTGCCAAGAACAAGGAAAGGACATGATTCTTTATGGGTTATAGTTGATAGGCTTACGAAGTCAGCACACTTCTTGCCGATCAATATTAAGTATTCGTTAGAGAAGTTAACCCAAATGTACATCAACGAAATTGTTAGATTACATGGTGTACCTACATGTATAGTTTCTGATAGAGATCCAAGGTTTACGTCAAGGTTCTGGCGAAGTTTGCAAGAAGCTATAGGAACTAAACTGTGATTGAGTTCTGCTTATCACCCGCAGACTGATGGTCAGACAGAAAGGACGATACAGTCTTTGGAAGACTTGTTACGCTCTTGTGTATTGGAACAACGAGGGAGTTGGGATGAAATTTTATCTTTGATAGAATTCACCTACAACAATAGTTTTTACTCAAGTATAGGGATGGCACCCTATGAAGCGTTGTATGGACAGTGATGCCGAACACCTTTGTGTTAGTATCAAGATGGAAAGAGTATGACTATTGGACCAGATCTTGTGCAACAGACTACAGAAAAGGTAAAGATGATACAAGAAAAGATAAAGATGACTCAAAGCCGACAAAAAAGCTATGCTGATAAGAAAAGGCGACCTCTTGAATTTGAGGAAGGTGAGCATGTATTCTTGCGAGTAACACTTACGACTGGTGTCGGAAGGGTTATCAAGTCCAAGAAGCTTACTCCTAAGTTCATTGGGCCTTATCAGATTATTCGTCGGATAGGTCCTGTGGCCTACCAGATAGCTTTACCGCCTTTTCTATCCAATTTACATGATGTATTCTATATGTCTCAATTAAGGAAATATATTTCCGATCCAACGCATGTAATACAGCCAGATGAAGTGCAACTAAAAGACAACTTGAGATATGAGACACTTCCTATTAAGATAGAAGACAGGAAAGTGAAACAGCTTCGAGGGAAGATGATCGAGCTGGTGAAGGTGATATAGAATGATGTAACATGTGATGCTACTTGGGAGTTGGAAGACAAAATGAGGGAGCAATACCCTCAGTTGTTTTGATGTACGACAAATTTCAGGGATGAAATTTCTGTTTGTAGGGGAGAGTTGTAACACCTCAACTTTTGGATAAATGACAGTTTTGTCCTGATTGTACTGTTTTATGTTTTTCTGTGTGTTATAAAATTAATTTGACTGTTTTGTAACTATATTTGACTGTTGTGTGTGATTTACTCTAAGTCAAGAAAATAATAATTTTCGGGCTAGGAAAAATCTTATTTTAATTATTCGAAGCTGGGGGATCTTACTAAACCCAATTCCGAATGATACATGTATCAATCTTTTAATTTTTAGAATTTATCTGTACAATAAAATAATTTTATATTTTTATAATATTATTTTATTAGTCAGTACAAATAAAACGATCATGGACCCAGAAAAGTCTGTGGGACCCACAATTAGTTTGCGGGATCCACGTTTAGAAAAGCAGTCAATGTTGATGACTTGAATTATTTTTAAGCCAATATGAATTAGTCAACAAAGAGGGCTTGACTTGATTTGCACCATTGGATGAGAAGGTTTAGTTTTGAATATCAACCATTAATCTAATCAGGTTGTAAAGATAAGCTTAATAAGGAAGGCTTTGGATATCCACTGTTAATTTAATGTATGGTGGAGATTGGTCTCACAAAATGGTTGGATCATTTGTGACCATTGGATGGGAAGTATGTAGAGAAGATCTTGACCCTCCATTTTTGAAGATGCATCTAATGGCTAGGATTTCATAGAGAAGAGATCCAATGGCTTAGATTTGATCATATCATTTGGAAGCTTCTACCTAACATCAACCATTGATTTAATCAATGGCTCTTGAAGCTTAGTTACAAGAATGCTAATTAATTAGTAATGTAACTAGAAAATTTATTAAATTAGCCTAAATCTAATTGGGTTATTCTAAGAAGTGTAAGAAGTAATTAAATGGAAATAAACCTAGTTAATTTTCTAAATGCCATACGATTTTGGTGGAGTGTAAAGTAATCAAGAATATTTGATTCAAGCATAGAAAATTATGTAGTTAGTAATGTAACTAATTTTCCTAATTAAGTTAGATTAAGTGTGCATAGAAACTTAATGGGATTAGTAACTTAGTTAGTATCCTATGATCACCATTAGGGTAGAACCTTCAAGAACATGTGACTAAGGCTTGAATAAGCCAATTAGAGGCAAGCTTAGGGGATAAGCTTTTGCATGTGAACCCTTGATGCAAGCTAAGGCTAGGATGGAGTCTTTGGAGTCAACTAAAGTGGCCACCTCCTTAGGAACCCTACCTCATGGCCATGCACCCATTAGGAGACCAAAAATCATTTCACCTTCATCATCTTTGCTATCACCCAAATTTTTTTCCTTTCTCTTTCTTCCAAAAACTTAAAAACACCATTATTACTCCTTTGAGGAGTTATTCGGCCACCATCACTAAACCCTACCTCCACTCTACTAAAATTTACCTAAGCACATTTCTTAAACCTAAACCATATTCTAAGAACATCTCTAGTTGAGAGCTTTTCCAAAATCCTTCATCTTAAGCTTGGAAAATTTCTTTGGAGATTTTTCCTACAAGGTGAAGATTCTTGTTTTTCATTTCTAACTTGATTTCTAAGGTTTTAAGCCATCATTGATCCATGGTTTATGTGGCATTGTCTTTGCCTCAATGGTTTAATATATTAAGTTTTGATGATGACAAATACAAGATAAAAAGAATGATGCTTATGCTTCATAAATGTGCTTAATAGATGACAAATGCATTACAAAAGAATATTGATCATGTTACGTAGATGTGCTTAATGAGATATATTATATCATGCATATGAAGATATTGAGTAATGAATTTGGACTAACTATGCTTGTGTTAAGTGAGTAATACTTTGTAGGATAGTCTAAGTATCAAGAGTGAGCATTGCAACAAGAAAGCAAAAGATCACAATCATGCTCAACTCAAGAAGAATGAGAATGATAAGATGTTCCAAGCATTTGCAAGATTTGAAGAGAAGAAATTTTTGGAAGCTTGGATTACATCAAGAATTAATGATGGCAAAAGATGAAGTCCCAAGGTTCTTCAAGAATAGCTTATAGGACTTAGATCTTGTGTAAAGGTAAAAAGGAATCATACTAAGCTCAAATATGTTTTAACACCTTTAAAAAGTGTTTCTTACATGTTTTAATACCCAACAAACTATTTTTGAAAGTTAGTCTTGGTGGTAGTTCAAACCTTTGAAAAATAGCCAAGTTTGTGTTTTGAAAAACTGACATTCGGTTACTATTTTGATCATAACTTTTAAAATACTTTGAGTTTTGTTATGAAACTTATTTCATATGAAAATAGACTCAAATATCTTTCTAATGAGTGGTCATTTACCTTAAACGAATAAGAAATGAAGAAGTTATGACCATTTGCTTTAAACTATAAAATATAGTCAAGTTTAAGTTTTGAAAAACTGACCTTTGGTCAATCTTTTGATCATAACTCTCAAAATACTTTGAGTTTTGTTGTGAAATTATTTTATTTGAAAATAGACTCAAAGATCTTTCCAATAACTGGTCATTTGCTTTAATTGAATAAGAAATGAAGTAGTTATAACCTTTTAAAGTCAGTTTTCAAAACTAGAAATGCTGTAATCGATTACACAAGTCCTGTAATCGATTACAACATTGACAGAAGCCATGTAATCGATTACCAGAAGTGTGTAATCAATTACCAAGTGCCCAGAAACGTTTCTAACGGCTAGTTTTCATAAAAAATCATTTCTAAACACTACCAACGGTTATTTTATTATTTGAGCTCTATATATAAGTGATATTTGAAGCATTTACATCCTAAGAAACACAAGAATACTATACTCGATCCTTACATCATCAAAATCATATTTTGAGCTTTAAAGTGTGAATCATTGATACCCATAGAGTTTCAAGTTATATTATCCACTCTTGAGAGAGTTTCTTATCATCCATACTTTGTTCTTCAAGTTGTATATCTACTCTTATGAGAGTTTCTAATCTTTCTCTTCATCTTGAAATCATTGTAAGAAGGTGAGGTATCCTTCTAGAGAAAAGGGTGAGGTATCCCTTGTTTGTAAAGAGGGTGAGGTATCCCTCAAAGTTGTAAGGGTGAGGTATCCCTTGTTAGTAAAGAGGGTGAGGTATCCCTCAAGATTGTAAAGGGTGAGGTATCCCTTGAAGTTGAGGCTCAAGCACAAAGGGTGAGGTATCCCAAGGTGTGGTGAGTGCTCTATTGTGTAAAGGTTACAAGCACCCGTTGAAGCTTGAAGATATAGTGGAAAATCTCGAGTGATTGCTTGAGGACTGGACATAGGTCACAAGTGGATTGGTGGCTGAACCAGGATAAATCTTGTGTTTGATCTTCTCAACTCAATCTCTTTACATTAGTGCCTTAATTATATATGCTTGAGTTGAATTTGATATCTAGCTTATTTACTTGATTTATTCTATAGCTCAAGTGGTATTTGTGAAATGTCTAATAATTGCACTTTTGTTAAACTTATTCCGCTACATTTATTAATTGAGTTATTCAAAATGCTTAATTTCTCAAAGGCATTTTAAAATTTGTAATCACCCAATTCACCCCCTCTTGGGTGATGGTTGCCATGGCTAACAAGTGGTATCAGAGCTTCGTGCTCTGTTGAAAGCTTAACTGCTCAGAGTTAAAGATCCTTGTTTGTTTGGCAACCATTGAAAGCTTTTCAAAATGGAAGATTTTGAAATTGATAAACCACCATTCTTTGATGGTGTGCATTTTGTTTATTGGAAAGCTAGAATAGAGATTTATATGCAATCTATTGATATTTATTTGTGGGATATTGTGCTTGATAGATTTACATGCAAATCAAAACAAACTTGGAATGATTATGACAAGAAATATTTTGCCTTAAACATTTAAGCAATACAAATCTTGAGAAGTAGTTTGAATGATGATGCTTATGCTAAAATTAAGAGTTGCTCTTGTGCTAATGATATATGGGATGCTCTTGATGCTATTTACCTTGCTAACAATGATTTTGTGCATAAAGTTATATATAGAAAGCAAGAAGAGCAAAAGTCATTGAAGGAAGCTTGTCATGAAAAATGTTCTCAAGAAGATGTTCTTGAATCTGTGATGGACAACAATGAGGAAGATGATGATTCCCTTAAAGAGCCAAGCATGCTAGAAAGTGAGACTACTTCTTATATGGCTAAAAAGGACTTTGAGGTAAATATTGCTAAACTAAATTATAGTCCTTCCTATGATAAGCTAAAATGTGCATATGATGAATTGTATGATGACTTGTTGAATTTAGAAAAGAAAAGCTTATCTTGCCTAAAAAACATTTCCTCCATTGAAAATGAAATTGAGACTTTAAAAAATGAATATATTTTTCTTGATGAGGAAACATCTTTGAAATGTGAAATCTCAACTTCTTGTGAAAAGTGCATTGATTTAGAAAATCAAGTTGAAGACTTATATTTCGAATTTGTCAAAGCTAATGATTCTAATTGCTCATATTCCATGTTTGCTAATAAAAATGAAATTGGTGTTACTCCACATGGAATTTCAAGTAAGGCTTGTGGCAAAAATAGCATAGAATGTAATAATAACCAAAGGCTCAAGTTTTTCAAAAATGTTCTTCAAAGGACCAAGCCATCATTGAATTCAATTGTTTACAATTTTTGTGGTCATCTAGGACATATTTCTCATTAGTGCAATTATAAAAGAAATCCTTATATGAGAAATAACTTAGTTTGGGTTCCGAAAAGTCTTAAAGGTTCTAGTACTAATATTCAAGGACCTAAGATGAAGTGGGTACCAAAATGTCCTCCTAGTGTCTCAATTATGCAGAAAGTTTCTCAAAAGGATGGACTAATTGGTCAAAAGAAAGAGGAATCATCAAGAAGAATGCTTCCAAAGCCCATTGGTAGAAGTTTTGGTCAAACAAGGAAGATGGCTTCAACCAAAGCTTCTCAAGTACAAAATGTGGAACTTGCAAAGTTCAAAACACTAAAAGAGAAGCAATGGGTAATGAAAAGAGTTTCCTTGACTACCAAGGCCAAGGTATCAAAAGCTTCTACCTCTTATGCACATTCACTTGTAAAGTCAATGAATTTGAGGTATATTCCTTGTAGGCCTTAAGTGATTAATTGAATCTTATGTACTTGGTAAAATTTGAATATTATGTTTAATACATGATTATGTTCATTCTTATTGTGCCATAGCTCATTAATTTATTATATATCTTAGAACATAAGGTTCTACGATGCCTAGATATGCTTGTTATGTTTTGAATTGTCTATATATAATGAAGATAAGCATGTTATTAGCTATGTGCTTAATGGTAATTGATTATTTAGTTTGTTGTCCTTAATTTACATACTATGGAAAATTTGATCTATATGAGAGCATAATGGATTAATAATCAATGACTAATCTCCATGGATCCAAAATTAGTGGATACCAAATAAAGTACTATGAATTGTGTTGTAGGGTGATAACTACCTCAAGCAAGCATTTAAATGGAATAAGATTATTCAACTTGAGGTTAGTAAAGCTCAAACGGACTTAACTTCTATAAAGGGTGCAAAGAATCTATATTCTTTCATGAATACTTGAAGCTTGGAAGTTGGAGTCACCTACAAAAACTAAAAGAGTACACTTTTGGTGATATCAATCTATTATCCTTATTTATGCTTTAAATTGAATATCATGTGATATTTGGAGAAGTAGAGAGTTGATTTTATGTCTTAACTTGTCTTAAGTTGTGCTTCTCTAGCATTGTGTCTTGAAAGTGTCTTCATATATGCTAACATGCTAGATATGTACACATTTTACTTGGAGTGACATATTTTATGGTAATATCTTTTATGGTAATAACATTGCATGGTTGATAATGTGGTACATGTTTTATATTGTATATCAATCTAAATTATGCTTATAAATACATTTAAATGATATTTGATGCTAACCCATGTTTTAGAGAACTTTTAAAATATAGTCATCAAATATTTTAATGTCAAGCATGTGTGGATAAATGAGAAATGTTGAAGGAAGAGGAACATGAGGAGACTTTCTTCAAGTGAAATGGAATGAAATACTCAATGGAAGAAAGTACAAACTCAAAGGACCTATAAATGAAGAACATTCTAAAGGAACATCACTTTCTATCTAACCCATTAAGTATCTCTATCCCTAAACTATTGTGGTATTCTATATGCTATGGATTATATGATACTTGTTGATAATTTGATCTTAAATGAATTAATGTTTTCCTTACATGAGAAGTATGTTTCGCATTGACAAAGTGCCTAATTGGATATTAACTTGCTAATTTTTGTCATTGCATATAGGGTGGATGATATTAGTACTATACATACTTTGACCCCTATAGCATATTTCCTCAATGTGAATGTTTGATATTAATGATTCTCTTGATTTATGGTTTCTTTGTAGTATAACACCTATGAGAATCATGCTCTTGTCTTGAAAAGAATATGTGGTTTCAATATAAAACTCTTCTACCCTTCTAACATGCTTTTGAAAATATAATGTGGTCTTACAAAATTCTTTTTGAAAGGAGAAGTTTTAATTTTGATTGATAGATTAAGAATATAATCTTTATGGTAATGTGCTTACATGGTCTTGGCATGTATATTTCCCTTTATCTATCTTGTACTTAAATAAGGGGGAGCTTATCTTACATATCCTTCTTCCATATCCTTGTTAACTAAGAACATATGCATAACTATGTTAAACTATTATGTTTGATATTTTGATAATATGCATATTTTGAGGGGGAGCCTAGTTCTTAAATTGTTGCTTATATCTCTTGGCTTACATCCTTACTTGACATGAAGTGTTTTATTGTTAATACTATCAACATGTTAACAAAGATCATCTCTTATTGTCTTTCCCTCTATCAATGAAAGAAGGTAAACATTCTTAAACTTTATATCTTTTGATTCTTTCATTGAGAAATGCTTGATATGTGACAAGTTGTATAATCTTTCATTTGAAAACCTCAAATCCATGATCTTACATGAATATTTTGTAACTCCTAACAAGTGATATCAAGTGGTACTTATTTATCATGTGGTATGCAAGATATTATATGCTAGACATAATTTCTTAAGCTCATTGCTATCATGTGCTAAATGTTGATGTACCAAAATGTGACAAGCATTACATGAATAATCTTTTATATCTTGAAGGCATGCTTGTTTCATCTCACTTTTCTTGAATCATGTGTAGAATTAAATAAGGGGAGATAATTATGATTTGAATAAGTTGAAGAAGTTTCTGAGTTTTGATGATCATTCTCTTTTTGACAACATGAGTTTTATTTATAAAGGGTGTGAAAATATTATCTTTCCTTCCTAAGCCTTTTTGTTGATGTCAAATAGGGGGAGTGAAAACTGGAAAGAAAAATATGTATGTTCTTGTACTTATTGTTGAAATGCTTACATGAATATCTATTCTTCTATATTGCATATTTTTCTTTGGTGATTTGTCATCATCAAAAAGAGGGAGATTGTGGCATTGTCTTTGCCTCAATGGTTTAATATATTAAGTTTTGATGATGACAAATACAAGATAAAAAGAATGATGCTTATGCTTCATAAATGTGCTTAATAGATGACCAATGCATTACAAAAGAATATTGATCATGTTACATAGATGTGCTTAATGAGATATATTATATCATGCATATGAAGATATTGAGTTATGAATTTGGACTAACTATGCTTGTGTTAAGTGAGTAATACTTTGTAGGATAGTCCAAGTATCAAGAGTGAGCATTGCAACAAGAAAGCAAAAGATCACAATCATGCTCAACTCAAGAAGAATGAGACTGATAAGATGTTCCAAGCATTTGCAAGATTTGAAGAGAAGAAATGTTTGGAAGCTTGGATTATATCAATAATTGATGATGGCAAAAGATGAAGTCCCAAGGTTCTTCAAGAATAGCTTATAGGACTTAGATCTTGTGTAAAGGTAAAAAGGAATCATAATAAGCTCAAATATGTTTTAACACCTTTAAAAAGTGTTTCTTACATGTTTTAATGCCCAACAAACTATTTTTGAAAGTTAGTCTTGGTGGTAGTTCAAACCTTTGAAAAATAGCCAAGTTTGTGTTTTGAAAAACTGACATTCGGTTACTATTTTGATCATAACTTTTAAAATACTTTGAGTTTTGTTATGAAACTTATTTCATATGAAAATAGACTCAAATATCTTTCCAATGAGTGGTAATTTACCTTAAACAAATAAGAAATGAAGAAGTTATGACCATTTGCTCTAAACTATAAAATATAGTCAAGTTCAAGTTTTGAAAAACTGACCTTTGGTCAATCTTTTGATCATAACTCTCAAAATACTTTGAGTTTTATTGTGAAATTATTTCATTTGAAAATAGACTCAAAGATCTTTCCAATGACTGGTCATTTGCTTTAATCGAATAAGAAATGTAGTTATGACCTTTTAAAGTCAGTTTTCAAAACCAGAAAATCTGTAATCGATTACAACGTTGACAGAAGCCATGTAATTGATTACCAGAAGTGTGTAATCGATTACCAAGTGCCCAAAAACGTTTCTAATGGCTATTTTTCATAAAAAATCATTTCTAAACACTACCAACGGCTATTTTATCATTTGGGCTTTATATATAAGTGATATTTGAAGCATTTACATCCTAAGAAATACAAGAACACTATACTTGATCCTTAAATCATCAAAATCATATTTTGAGCTTTAAAGTGTGAATCATTGATACCCATAGAGCTTCAAGTTGTATTATCCACTCTTGAGAGAGTTTCTTATCATCCATACTTTGTTCTTCAAGTTGTATATCTACTCTTGTGAGAGTTGCTAATCTTTCTCTTCATCTTGAAATCATTGTAAGAGGGTGAGGTATCCTTCTAGAGAAAAGGGTGAGGTATCCCTTGTTTGTAAAGAGGGTAAGGTATCCCTCAAAGTTGTAAGGGTGAGGTATCCTTTGTTAGTAAAGAGGGTGAGGTATCCCTCAAGATTGTAAAGGGTGAGGTATCCCAAGGTGTGGTGAGTGCTCTATTGTGTAAAGGTTACAAGCACCCGTTGAAGCTTGAAGATATAGTGGAAAATCTCGAGTGATTGCTTGAGGACTAGACGTAGGTTACAAGTGGATTGGTGGCTGAACCAGGATAAATCTTGTGTTTGATCTTCTCAACTCAATCTCTTTACATTAGTGCCTTAATTATATATGCTTGAGTTGAATTTGATATTTAGCTTATTTACTTGATTTATTCTCTAGCTCAAGTGGTATTTGTGAAATGTCTAATAATTGCACTTTTGTTAAACTTATTCCGCTGCATTTATTAATTGAGTTATTCAAAATGCTTAATTTCTCAAAGGTGTTTTAAAATTTGTAATCACTCAATTCACCCCCCTCTTGGGTGATGGTTGCCATGGCTAACAGTTTATGCTTTTCTCCTATAGTTATAACTCTTTAAATTTTTGTTTAAGATCTTTTAGGTTTCTTTGGAGAGTCACGAAATCAACTAGGAGAAGGAGTAGAAGGTTTTATCTTCCTTAAAGGTAAGAGGGAGATTTGATCTCATCAACCAAGTGTGGTGATGAGAAAATGGAGTGTATGTGTGTGAAGAATCCATAAGGATTCACTTGTTTGATTGTTTAAAAGCTCTCCCATTTGTGTTTGATATTGTTTGTATGCATGTCTACAAGCTTTATGATATATTGCATGTGTTGATATATGCATGATTATTAATTAGGATGTGAATAATATGCAAGGTTTGCATGAGTGTTCCAAAGAACACAACCATGGAGCTTTCGGCTTCAACAAGAAAAGGAGAACCAAAATGTTCTCAACCATTTTCTAAAGGAAGGATTTAATGGAATTAGGTAAATTATCGAATTACAAAATGAATTAGAAGAAGAAAAATGATCCAAAGATCAAATGCCAAAGTTTTGTAAAATTCGGCCAACATGCCTTCTTAATAGGTAATCAATCCAAATTTTATTTTCTAAGTGTAGATTAGATGTTTAATTTGAAAAGAATACATTTGTCATGAATTTTTATGACTTAAAGAAGTAAACTAATTTTTATTAGAAATATGGTATCAAAGAGAAATAAACTAAGCTTTTGAAAAATAATTACCTTTGAGTTTTAAATTACAAATGACAATTTTATAAGTGTGTTTTGTAGTAATAAACTAAACAAATGAATTTTTAAAGGAAAAACATAGAGAACACAATTTTAATAGATTTTATAGACAAAACACTGTCAAAATTTTATTATAAACAGACAAATAAAAGAGAATGTTTTATCATATATTTATAAACGTAAGAAAAAAATATTCTACGTAGTTTAAAAGTATGAAAAATAGCTTACGCAGTTTTAAAATAGAGATTTTAAAGCTTTACAGTTAAGAAAATGATTTAAAAATGCTACGTAATTTTAAAAACAGCAAAATATATTTATGCGATTTAAAAACGTTTGTACAAGCGACAAAAATGTGAAAACACGATAAAATTTCTATGTCATTGAATGGAACAATGAGTTTTTCTGTCGGGCCAAAGTGGTGGACCCGGACATGTTGAGATTATTGCCATTGAGGGCATTTGTGTAAATATGAGTTATAGTGCCATTAAGGGCATTTGTGTAAATATGGTAATATTTTGAGACAAAGGGTGTTTTGGTAATTATTGTTCTTATTCATGCATTGGGAGTCATGTCAATTGGTTTGGAATTGATGATTGATTGACGAGGTAAATTACATCGTGTTGTCGATGTGATAAGCGTAGTGTGGTTTATCGACTGGACTTGGAGGCATTAGTGTGTGGAGTATTCCAGATGTGGACAGTTGGTCGCTCCTTTGGGTCATGGTAACTGACAACACACTAGTGATCTCGACACGCACTATACTTAATCAAGATCTTGTAAAGACTATTTAGTACAATGTCTGTAGTGCACGACGTATTTGGACTGTGTACTACTACACGACGTTGGACTGTGGGTTATAGACATGACGTTGGATGGTGGAATAGTTCGGTTGGGCAGCCTGAGGTACTGATAGATCTTTACGGGTCATTCTATCTGATATCTGTGTATAGCTCCATGGAGTAGGGATGAGTCGTTATGCATTTGCATTTGTGACACATATTCTAATATTATTGTTTGTGATAGTATGTATGATGTGTTAAAATTATGTTATTATTTATGATATTGTGGTATGCATATTGTATCAAACTGTGGTAATTGTTGTTTTATTGTTTTCTTAATTGCCATGCTGGTAATGATGTAGATCGTCTCACCTCTCTATATGTATTTTTTTTTGTATTATTATTTATGTTTATAAAGAGTTTGAGGAAGAGGAGCAGCCTCTAGATTATTTGTACCCTGAGGAGGAGCAACAGCAAACGGGTGATCAGTTTGACGAGTGTGAACCGTCCGATCATCCATATCCTTTGGATTGATTTGGCGAGTATGGCGTTGTCGGGATTTCTTGATTTTGTGAGACTAGAGTTTCATAGAGGCTCGGAGGCCTGGCGACTGCGAGAGGATCGAGGATCAGTGATCTACTTGGGACGTCTGATTGTGTCCTTACGAGGAGAGTTTGATGCTGAGCCAGTTTTTACTACTACTTTGTACCTATATCTGGAGATGCCGTTGGATCTGAGGCGTCATTGGGGAGGACTTTTTCGCGTACCCAGTGTGATCAGTATAGTGTCAACAGCATGGACTCCTGTCCGTAGAGCTGCGAGACATCCTGGATTTCTATCACCCAAGGTTTCATCTGAGAGTGATCCTTCGGAGGGTTAGAAGTCTTTGATGTGCACTTGGGCATATCTATGTTTTGTAGTATACTAACTCCTCACTGCTTTATTTAAGTATTTGTAGTTGTAAATTATTTGTATAAACCTAAGACAATATCATATGTATATTATGTGTGTGATAACAGTTTGCTTTATTTTATCTACCGTGTTATTTTAATTAATGCTAATAAGTATATAAAAAGGAAAAAATTTTACAACTCATATTAATTATGTATCAAATATTTTGTAACTTGGGTAATATTTTATTTATTTTATTTTATTGCATCTTAAATGTGGCATTCCCACAAGGGTGTTACACTGCAGCTTCATGCTCGCAATCACCTATCCTGATATCTTGAGAATAAGACGTCACGACGTGAAATTGGTATGTCGCGGTGTTGTGCTCTCAGGTTCAAAACCTGATAAGACAGAGCCCGGAATGCTGCGACATAAAAAAATAAGTGCCGCGGTATGAGAAGTCTGACTGCAGAATTATGCTGCAAACTCTACACAATGACCATTTTGGCCTCAATTAGGCCCCAATCACTAATAAAAACTGTCTAGCAGGTTTAACACATGCATGCATCAACAAAATAACATGAATTTACCAAATCAAATACACTACACACTAGACTCAAAACATAAGAATTAAACACTTAGGTGGATACATCCAAAAAGGTGACTTTTTTATAGTCCAGGCAGGATATTTTCTACTTTTTCAACTTGGGGGAGCATGCTTGAGGGAGGTCTCCCTATCTTCACTTGAAGAAGTCCCTGGGGGCCTATTGTTTATGGCATTAGCTAGCTGCCCCACTTGACTCTCAAGAGCCTTGAAATCTTTTTTGGCCAGATGAGCATTGGTTGTAGTAATGTATGAATCAAATTTGACCATAAATTGCATGAACATGTCTTCAAATGCTGGTTTCCTTTCTTGTATAGGTGGCCTTGCTTGCGATAAGAAACCAAGTGGAAATGATGGTCTCTCATTGCCACTAGATAAAGATATTTGCCCTTGGTTGTCCCTCCATGAAAAATTTGGGTGGTTTCTCCACCCAGGATTATACTGCTGTGAGTAGGAGTTGTTCTAAGGTGGACGATAGTTTCCCACATATTGAACACTCTCCAAAGTAGATGGGCACTTATCATTGGCATGATTGTTCCCACACCGATCACACAGCCCGAAGGGGCTTTTATTAGGGCCTAGACCCAAACTGCCGAACTTGTTTGCTAATAATGCCACCTGAGCTGACAAATGTAACACCCACCATAGAGTATCACATTTTAATGTTATTATTACCGAATTACCCTAAGTTATAAAATAATATTTAATATAATAGTATGAGTTATAAAATTTCTTAATATTGATAAGATAAACTTAGCATAATATAAATAAAATACTAATAGTGTCACAAATAATTTACATCATATACATAATCTCAGTACTGACATACTTAAATATATACAGACAGAGTTCTCAAAAGTAACTAGCCCAAGTACACGTCTATGGAGTAGAACCCTCAGACGGATCCTTCTCAGACTCCTCAAAAGATAGGAATCCTGCATGACGCATAGTCTTACAGATAGGTGTCCAAGTAGACGACACAACGCTAATCTCACTAGGAGTACGACAGTAAGCTCCCCAATACTGCTTGATGGATAATAGAAACTCTAAATGTACATAAATATCTACATTGAAGTAAAGGTTCCCATGATACACTCTACTAAGGGAAATAGTCAGATCCCCCATGTAGACAACATACCATTTATCTAGATGAACACGCCAAACCTCCGATCCTCCTTGGAATTGCAGCCTCATGTGCCCAAGAAAACTTAGCGTTGCCATTGACTCAAAAGTCAGCTTCCTCAGCAGGAATCAACTCCTCACCTTCTTGTTCAAACTCTTGCTCACTTTCTTTACCAATTACAATTACAATACAAGAACAACATACAAAGAGGTGAGATTATCAACACCAGTACCAACATGGCAATAAAAGATAGGAATGACAGTAATGTCATACAGATATAACAAATAATAGCACATGTATAACAAATAATGATACAGATATAACAAATAATAATTATAATCATACCCTTAATCCAATGATTCGACAATTCAAATATCACACAGATATAAATGCTCAGATTATGCAATTGCACATAGACTCAATTTCCTCCTCCATGGAGCTAACTCAAGTCGGAGAGATTGATCTAGAAGATCTGTCGCTACCACAATTGCCTCAGACCATGTACTACAACTCTAATCAGTTTTGCACATCTAGCATTATACACGACAGTCTTCACCAGATCTTGATTAAGAATAGCATCTCGGTCCGGATTGTCGGTGCGTTACATCGATTCGATCCATGGTACAGAAGAGCTACTAACTGTCCATTGTGAAAAACCCGCACCCCGACACCCCCAAGATCAATAATTGATCTACACTACGCATATCACACCACACAAAGGTGTAATTATCTCCTAGGCCACCGGCCTTAGGATAGTCCATCAGACTTTTCCAAAAGCATGTTCAATGCATACAAGCCAATCATAGGCTACAGTCATATCTCACATATACGAGTCCACACTTTGGCCCAACAGCAAGTCTACTGTATTTTCAATCACATAAGTATTTTACTGCGTTTTCACAATTGCGCAACATTTTTGTCGTGTTTTCAAATCGCGTATTGATTTTTCAACCTTTTCTCAATCGCGTAAAAGTATTTAAACGTTTTCAAAATCACGTAGTGATTTTTCAATGTTTTTGAAATTGCGTAACTTAAAAATCACATTTTTAAGTAGCAAAACACATTTTTCATCATTTTTCAATAACGTAAAATATTTCTCAATATTTTAAACATCATTTTGGCCTTTCTAAAAGTTAACATAACTTCTACTTCATTTTTTCACATTTTCTTACTTAAGAAATCTTTTTCGCAATATATTCCATAAAATCACTTTTTCATTGATTTAAATCAATGTTTCTAACTTAAAATTCCCTAACGCACTCCAAAATCCAAAGAGTGAGCTATACGTTAGTAAATTTCAAGTCACCAATATATTTCTCATTATAACGTGATTAATCTAAAAATTAATCACTTTATAAAACATTTTGAGGTTCAAACACTTTCAACCTCATTCTTTCCTTTTCATAAAATGAAATCTCATTTCTACAAATAAATTGTTTTGTTTCCATTTTTATTCCTTATTTCTTCTAATCAACTAAGTTATCATTACTAAATCACATTTTTATACAACAAATCCATTTTTAGCCTTCATGGCCGTGAGGTACTTAGTCCTTGAAACCAAAATATCTTTTCTTTTCCTTTTTCTTCTAAACATCCAATTTTATCATTCAAGAAAATACTAACTTGGAAACACCTATTTTGAGGTGTTGAGGCCGTGAGCCTCCTAGGCCATTGGAACCCAACATAATTTTCCTTTCCAACATATATCATGACATATAATCATATATTATACTATAACATACATCAAGCATATTATGAAAGTAATAAATTCATGTAAAGCATAAAAGCATAAACAAATAAATTTAAAGCACATGAACACCACAAATAAATTACACAACCATGGATATGAATCCTCACATGGATTCACCATCCATCAAATACAAGTTCATCTCTCACTACCATACTTAGTTAGTGAGATAAATCTCCCTCTTACCTTGTGGTGAAACCTCCAAAGCTCCTTGCTTTGCTTCTTGTACTTGTCCTTCACCACCAAGAGCTTCTTGAACATACAATAAACACAAGTTTATTAGCATCTAAAGCTTGAACAAGAAAGACCATGGATCAAAACATGACCTAGAACATGACAATGAGATAAGTAGTGAAGTTTCTATAAACTCCACCTTAATACCCTAGAACTTGAGTCTTGGAAAACTCCTTGAGGATGAATTATTTAGGACTTGGTCTTAACTACAAAGTGTCTTGGATTTAGGTAAAGATTCAAGAAATAAGGTTGGTTGAAATTTTTGGAGAGTGGAGGTATGATCTAGAGGTCTTGGCCATGAGGTTGTGTTGAGAGAAAAGAAGAGAGAAAAATTTTGTGAAGCTTGGCTTTAGGAAATGATAAAGATGAGTGATAGAAATGAATTGAAAATTTTCCTATAGCTTTTAAGCCTTCAAAACCGTGAGCCCCCCCCCCCTTGTACACCAAGAAAATGTTTAAATACATCTAGCCACTTTTTGAGGCTTCAATAGCCATTGATTGAATCAATGGTCGATCTTTGGTGTAGGTTTCCAAATGATAAGATTGAATTTGAACCATTGGACCTCTCCTCCATGAAACCTTAGCCATTAGATACATTTCCAAAATGGAGGGTCAAAAACTTCTCTTTATACTTTCTATCCAAGGGTCACAAAAGGTCTTTGCCATTTTGTGAGACTAATCTCCACCATAGATCAAATCAATGGTGGATATCCAAAGCCTTCATTACCAAGCTTGCTTCCTATTGGTCCTCCATAAAGTTGGCATAACTGTAACGCCCCAATTTTTAGAAAATATTCGGAATGTACTGTTTTCTGTTTTTCATGCTTTTGTATGAATGACCGCTGTGTCCCTATTTTTCTGTTCTCGATTTTTGTATGAAAACAATTACGATAATACAGGTTCAAATTTTATTTGATCGTTTTACGTAGTTTGCTTCGAGACGGTAAAATAAAAATTTTTCGAACTACTGTATTAATTTTTTCGAAAGATTCTAAATAATATCTTCTTGGATATTTTATTTGAACGTTTTGGACGATTACCTACGTTGTGGGAAAAAATGGAAAAATGACCGTTACGTCCCGAACGTCTTGTTTTATTTGTTTTTGTCTGTTTTTAATTGTTTTCTTCTTGATTTAATGCACGAAAATACCGTCGTAATTTTATATGGACTTTTTGTGTGATTTGCTCAAAGGCGGGAAAATATTTTCGGGCCGGGAAAATCTTATTTTATTATTTAGAATTGGGGGATCTTACTTAACCCGATTCTGAATGAGACTAAAAATAATCTTTTAATTTTTAGGATTTAGCGTCAAATAAAATAATTTTATATTATTATAATATTATTTTATTAGTCAAGTATAATTTAGTGACAAGATGGACTCGGAAATATTTTGCGAGACCCACAATTAGCGTGAAACGGTTGGATTGGTAGCTTAATTAATTATCAAGTCGTAGAACTTTCAGGCAGTCAGACCAGAGCATTAATATTTGTGTGACTCGGCATGTGAGTCACCAGGGAACCAACCAATGGGAATCAAGCTTGCTCACCAAGGCTTGATCTTGGCCTTTGATTCATCCAATGGCTTGGATGAAGCCAAGCAAGGTGCCCACCTTGCACCTCACTTGAAGTCCACGGCCAAGAGGCCTTAGGAGACCTAAAATCAATTTCTCCTTCATCACTTTTCTCTCTTCTCTCTCATCAAAACCCTAGCCACCATTCTTGTCCATTTTCTTCACCATTTTCGGCCAAGACACTAACTATACCATCCAACCATCCAAAAATTTTTCTAACCAAGTTTCCTTAACCTAAACACTATTCTAAGAACCTTTGTAGTTGGGAGTTTCTTCAAATTCTTCCATCTAGGGCTTGGAAACCAACCTTGAAAGTTTTACCTAGAAGGTGAAATTTCATGCTTTTCTTTTCTCTCTTCTTTTTCAAAGTTCTAAGCCATGATTTTTCCATGGTTTAGCTTCTTTTTCATGGTTAGTAACATGTAGATTTTGTTTGAGATTTCTAGGTATTTTTGGTGGTGAAAACCGTGACCTAGGAGGTGTGAAAGCAAGCCTTTTGTCTTCATTTAAGGTAAGAGGAAGACAATTCTTATCATCTCTTGATGGTGGTAAGAAGATGGAGCCATTTGTGATGTTTGTAGAATCCATAAGGATTCGGTGGTCATGTGTTAATTATGTGTGTATTTGTTAATTTTTGTGGTTGCTAGTAGTTTATGTGGTAATTGTTATTAGCTTTCTTGTTTGATGATTGTAATAATTTTGCATGTCTATTAGCTTTTGAAAGCATGTCTACAAGCTTTAATTTAGGTTGTATGTGTTAGAAAATATTTTTGCATATGTTAGAAATATAATGCATGTGTTAGAATTGTATGATAAAGTATAGGATGTGAATAACATGTGTAAATTAGCATGAGTGTTCCAAAGAACACATCCAATAGTTCACGGCAATGACAAAGTGTGAGGACCAAAATGTTCTCTTCATTTTTCCTAAAGTGCAACTTAATTAATTAGGAGAAATAAGAAGGTTTCAAATTGTTTTGATCAAATAAAAGGAATTTAGAAATCAAATGGTAAAGATTTAGTAAATTTTGGGCCAACATGCCTAAAGGATTTATTTGATTTAAAATCATTACTTTATAACATGATTTAATGAACTTAGATAAGATAATACCTTTGACATGATTTAGAAATCAAATGAAAAAGTTTTACAAAATTCGGCCAACATGCCACTATAGGTAATCATGATTTCTAAAACTTGATTCTAAACCTTTTTCAATTAAAAAGAAACAATACAAGTTAAGAAGAAATTTTCTATAATGATTTTTTGAAGGGACCAATTGATTAGAAGTAAGTCTAAAGGATTAAAAATTCATAATTTTATCATTAGAAAGGAAATACAGTAATGTTAAGAAATTTTCTAACATATAGCTCACTTTTGGTTTTGAAGCATGTTAGAGATTTCAAAAAGAATTAAATGAAATGGTTAAAAAAATTAGGTAAATGGAAATTTTATGGATAAATTAGGAAACCATTATTATGATATTCTAAACAAAATACTGTCAATTTTTAGTAAAAATGAACCAATAAGATAGCAAAAATATCTAAAAGACAGTATGCGGTATGAAAAATTATTCTACGTAGTTTAAATGTACTAAGTACTATTTCTGTTTGTTTAAACAATAATTTTAAAGGCATTTGAATAAGAAAATGATTTAAAAATCCTACGCGATTGAGAAAACGTATTAAAAATGCTACGCGATTTTAAAAACAGAAAAATATCTTTACCCGATTTTTAAACGTTTGTAAAACGACGAGATTTCAAAAACGCGATAAAATTTCTACGCGATTGACCGTTACCATATTTATTTTTATTTGTCGGGAAAATGTGAACCCGTCTGAGGCTTTTGAGGTTATTTATTTGTCGGGAAAAAGTGAACCCGCATGAGGCTTTTTGCCATTGAGGGCATATTTTTATCTTGAGGGCATTTTCGTAATTTCATATATTTGGAATTATGTTTTGTCTTTATACCAATTTTTGGTGTTTTGGTTTGAGACGAATCACATCGTGTTGTCGATGCGATAAACGTAGTGTGGTTCATTGTTCTAATGAACTTGGAGACTTTAGTGTACGGGATTCCATATGTGGACGAGTTGGTAGCTCCATTGGGCCGTGGTAAACCGAGCACACACTAATGTACTCGACATTCACTATATTTAATCGAGGTTTGTAAAGTCTAGTAGTACATTGCCTATAGTGCCACAACGGGAGACCGTGAACTATACTACGCTTGGATGGTGGATTCCTGCCGTAGGCTATTGACGCAACGTGTGACCGCGTAATAGTTGGTTGGGCAGCCATGGTACTAATAGATTTTGCAAGTCATTCTCTCTGATATCTGTTTGGGTTTAGCTCCATGGAGTAGGGTTGTGTTTTGGTGTATTTGATTATATCTTGGATAATATTCCATTTTCTCTATTTATCTTTATCGGTAATATCTTGGATGTTTTTACATTTTCTCTATTTATATTTATCGATAATTCTTATGTTAGTTGTCCATTTCTTATCTTATTTTATCGTGAGATTGATTTATCTATGTGGTTTTCTAATTTGTGTTATATCTGTGATGTTCTGAAACACTAGGATATCTAATATGTACACTATTTCATTTATTATTACTGTTATAGTTTTTTTTTTCGTATTGTATGAACTGTATAGTTGTTAATTGTCGTCTTCTTATTGGCCATGTTGTGATGATTTTATGTTGTCTTACCTCTTTATTGTATGTGTCTCTTGTCTATTTATTTTATGCGGTAAAGAGTTTGAAGAGGAAGAAGAGGAACAGCCTCTTGAGATCGTGTACCCTGAGGAAGAGGAAGGTCGTGCAAGCGGACGATCGGTTTACGATCAAGAACCATCCGATCATCCATATCCTCTGGATTGATTGTGTGGGATGGCGACGCCAGTATTTTTGGGATTCATAGAGCTGGTATTTCATGGAGGTGATCTGGCTTGGCATTTACGAGGAGATAGTGCTTCTGTTACATATGCAGGACGTATGACCGTGATTTTACGTCACCAGTTTGATGGAGAGCCCATTATGACTACGACGTTATTTCTGCGCTTAGAGTTACCCTTATCCATTAGGCGTTATTGGGGTGCTGAAAACCCTGAGCCTAGTGAGATAAGCATCGTATCGACTGCGCGATCCCGTTATCGCCGTGTGTCGAGACATCCGGGATATCTATCTCCCGATGATCATTTTCAGGCTGAGAGTGATCCATCTGAGGATTAGATAACCATGATGTTTTTTTTTTGGGCGCGTCGGCGTATGTCTGTGTATATATTAACTCTTTTATTGCTTTCTTTACTGTTTTTGTTTAAATAGTTGTAGTCTTAGTTGTAAATTATTTGTACAGTTTATAACTTAACCATATGTATATTATTAGTGATGATGTTTTTTTTTATTTCGTATTTTTCGCATTATCTTTTTATTACATATTTTTGTCTATCAGGAATTATTTTACAACCCGTAATAATATTTAACAAATGTTCCGCAACTTGGGTAGATTTTATTTCTATTTATTTTATTTTCTTTTATGTGTGACATCCTCCAAAGGGGTGTTACATTAGTTGGTATCAGAGCCCAAGTTAGAGTCTTTTGGGGTTGTGGTTGGGTCTGTTTTTTTTGTCTTTGTGTGATTCTCTGTGATCTTTGTGATTTATATCCTTTCGGAAATATCTAGAAGGATGTATCTAACTTTGTTTTGTTATGTTTGAAGAAAGAAGATGGCTGGTAGAGGAGGACGTGCTAACGTAAATCGTGATGAGGACCCGATGTTGGTTGCTGCTGAGGCTATGCGGCAGATGGCTGAAGTGATTACTCAGCAAAATTTGAGAGCAGCCCAACAGCAAGATGCTACAGCTGATGCCCTAAATTTATCTGAATTTAGGCGCCATAATCCGCCACAATTTAGAGGCGAGGTGGATCCGGAGAAAGCGAGTCAGTGGATGCAAGATTTAGAGAGAATCTTTGAGGGGATGAGATGCACAGATGAAAAGAAAGTAACTTATCTTTGTCTTCATGCTTTGAGAGGAGATGAGAACATTGGTGGAGAGGAATCCGCCGAGTGTTGCAAGTGAAGGGACCGAGATTACCGGGAAGTGTTTTCTAATACTTTTCTGGATAAATATTTTCCTGCAAGTGCTAGGCATGCCAAGGAAATGGAATTTCTTGGTTTGCGACAGGGAATATGACGGTGAATGAGTATGCCACAAAATTTGAGAATTTGTCTCAATTCTCAGATTATGCTCGACACGACAAGATGATGTGTGGAGATGCAGGAAATTTGAATCAGGTTTAAGGGTGGAACTGAAACGAGGAGTGGTATCTTTGAGGATGACTCAGTTTCATGCTTTGGTGGATGCGTGTGCTCGACTTGAGGAGTTGGAGCCATCTAGAGATCAGAGGAATCGGAATTTTGGACCGACAAGGTTCCAGAGAGGTGGAGGTAGTAATGCAAATCGGTTTCAGCGTAAGCCGTATACCAGGCCAACAGGAAGTCAATCTCAACAACCATCTGTTAGTGGAGGTGCAAGTGGTAGTGGAGCTGGACAAAGGGTGGCGTTTACGCCAACATGTTTTAAGTGCGGGAAGAAAGGTCATATTTCTCCCGAGTGTACAGTTAAAGGTACAGTTTGTTTCAATTGTAAGCAACCTGGGCACATATCAAAGGATTGTCCACAGCCGGAGAGAAAACCTGCTGTTCGGTATGTTAAAGCTAATCAGCAGAAATCTGGAAGTACTCAACCGAGATCTGGAGGACGAGTGTATACAATGGTGGGATCTGAGATTTCTAAGTCTGATGATCTTATTCAGGGAGAAGGAGACATTGGAGGTAATCTTCTGACTGTATTGTATGATTCTGGAGCTACACATTCCTTTATTGCATATGATTGTGTAGAAAGGTTGAAGTTGCCTATGTCTTCTCTGAATGTTATGTTGAATGTATCTACGCCAACTGCTAAACCTGTAGTTACTTCTAAGATCTGTTTGGATTGTCCTATTGTTGTGAAGGGCCGTTTGTTTTTGGTCGATTTGATTTGTTTGCCTCTCATTGAGATAGATGTAATCTTAGGGATGGACTGGTTATGTTCTAACCATATCCTCATAGATTGTGCAAAGAAAACTATAGTTTTTCCTAAGGAAGAAGAGTCTGGATTCTTAACTGCTGTTAAGGTCAAGTCTTTGTTGAGAAATGGAGCGCAGGGATAT
Organism: Ormosia emarginata; assembly: GCA_029884605.1. Taxonomy (NCBI): domain Eukaryota; kingdom Viridiplantae; phylum Streptophyta; class Magnoliopsida; order Fabales; family Fabaceae; genus Ormosia; species Ormosia emarginata. The sequence goes on from JAQQTP010000040.1 coordinate 7,748,871, forward strand.
CTGGTATTGTCTTCTCTAGAAGTTAAGAATGAGAAGGATGTGAATACTATTCCTGTTGTCAACGATTTTTCGGATGTTTTTCCTGAAGATATACCTGGTTTACCGCCTGAGCGGGAGATCGAGTTCTCAATTGATTTAGTACCGGGAACAGGTCCTATCTCAATTGCACCATATCGTATGTCACCAGTAGAGTTGGAGGAGCTGAAAAAGCAATTGGTGGAACTGTTGGAGAAAGAATTTGTACGACCTAGCGTTTCCCCATGGGGTGCACCAGTACTTTTGGTCAAGAAGAAGGATGGAACGTCACGACTTTGTGTGGACTATCGGCAGTTGAACAAGGTGACTATCAAGAATAAATATCCGCTTCCAAGAATCGACGATTTGATGGATCAATTGAGAGGAGCTGTGATATTTTCCAAGATAGATCTGCGATCAGGTTATCACCAGATTCGTGTAAGAGGGGAAGACGTGCCGAAAACTGCTTTTCGAACTCGTTATGGACATTATGAGTATCAAGTAATGCCATTCGGGGTGACAAATGCTCCTGCCATATTTATGGATTATATGAACAGGATATTTCGTCCGTATCTAGACAGATTTGTCGTTGTCTTTATCGATGACATTCGATCTATTCTAGATCGAGGAAGAGCATCCGAACATCCGAAAGTTGTTCTTGATTTTGAGGAGAAGCAAATTTGTATGCGAAATTGGCTAAGTGTGAGTTCTGGTTGGAAGAAGTTCAATTTCTTGGTCACGTAATTTCTAAAGAAGGTATTGCGGTGGACCCATCGAAAGTGGAGAGCTGTTTTACGTTGGGAGAGACCTAAGACAAGAATGAAGTTCGAAGTTTTGTTGGACTTGTTTGGTTATTATCGGAGATTTATCGAAGGTTTTTCCAAGATTGCTGGACCACTTACACAACTGACGAGGAAAAGTCAAACTTTTGAATGGACGGAAGAGTGTGAAGCCAGTTTTCAAGAGTTGAAGAAGAGGTTAACAACTGCACCGGTGTTGATCCTGCCAGATTCGACGAAATCTTTCGATGTGTATTGTGACGCTTCTTATCAGGGACTAGGATGCGTGTTGATGCAAGATCGGAACGTGGTGGCATATGCTTCTCGACAATTGAAGGTTCATGAAAAGAATTATCCTACGCATGATTTGGAATTGGCTGCGGTAGTTTTTGCTTTGAAGATATGGAGACACTTTCTCTATGGAGCAACGTTCAACATCTTCAGTGATCACAAGAGTTTAAAGTACTTGTACGACCAGAAGGAGCTGAATATGAGGCAGCGAAGATGGTTAGAATTTCTGAACGATTACGATTTTCAGCTTTTGTACCACCTTGGTAAGGCGAATGTCGTGGCCGATGCCTTGAGCAGGAAGATTATTAGTGTTTTTGCGCTAATGATTAAAGAAAAGGAGCTCATTGAACAGTTTAGAGATGAGTGGTCATTTGTTGAGTTGAAACCGGGGAAGATCTGTATTAGCATGGTTACTATCTCGAGCGAGCGATGGAAGACATAAAGGAAAAGCAAAATGCCGATAAATTTTTGCAAGGAATAAAGGAGCAAATGAAACAAGGCGAGACACTAGAGTTCAAAGAAGGAAGTGATGGAATTATGAGATTTCGGGGTAGAGTCTCGTGTTCCTCGTAACCGAGAACTGAGAAGATATATTGTGAAACATGCCCATACTAGTCTATTGAGTATGCATCCAGGTATAACAAAGATGTATCAAGACTTGAAAAAGTTATTATGGTGGCATGGAATGATATGACGGGTGAAGCTACTTGGGAACTGGAAGATAAAATGAAGGATCAGTATCCTCATTTGTTTGGATGAACATCGAATTTCGAGGACGAAATTTTTATTTGTTGGGGAGAGTTGTAACGCCCCAATTTTTAGAAAATATTCTGAATGCACTGTTTTCTGTTTTTCATGCTTTTGTATGAATGACCGCTGTGTCCCTATTTTTCTGTTCTCGATTTTTGTGTGAAAACAATTACGATAATACAGGTTCAAATTTTATTTGATCGTTTTACGTAGTTTGCTTCGAGACGGTAAAATAAAAATTTTTCTGAAAGATATACAGCTAAATAATACTGCTGGATATTTTATTTGAACGTTTTGGACGATTACCTACGTTGTGGGAAAAAATGAGAAAATGACCGTTACGTCCCGAACGTACTGTTTTCGTTGTTTTTGTCTGTTTTTAATTGTTTTCTTCTTGATTTAATGCCTGAAAATACTGTCTGTAATTTTATATGGACTTTTTGTGTGATTTGCTCGAGGCAGAAAATATTATTTTCCGGCCGGGAAAATCTTATTTTATTATTTAGAATGGGGGATCTTACTTAACCCGATTCTGAATGAGACTAAAAATAATCTTTTAATTTTTAGGATTTAATCACAAATAAAATAATTTTATATTATTATAATATTATTTTATTAGTCAGTATAATTTAGTGACAGTGGACTCGGAAATATTTTGCGGGACCCACAATTAGCAGAACGGTTGGATTGGTAGCTTAATTAATTACCGTAAGCTGTAGAACTTTCCAGAACAGGCTGACTCAGCTAGCTGACTCAGCAGAGCATTTAATACGCTGTGTGACTCAGCATGTGAGTCACCGGGAACCAACCAATGGGAATCAAGCTTGCTCACCAAGGCTTGATCTTGGCCTTTGATTCATCCAATGGCTTGGATGAAGTCAAGCAAGGTGCCCACCTTGCACCTCATTTGAAGTCCACGGCCAAGAGGCCTTAGGAGACCTAAAATCACTTTCTCCTTCATCACTTTTCTCTCTTCTCTCTCATCAAAACCCTAGCCACCATTCTTGTCCATTTTCTTCACCATTTTCGGCCAAGACACTAACTATACCATCCAACCATCCAAAAATTTTTCTAACCAAGTTTCCTTAACCTAAACACTATTCTAAGAACCTTTGTAGTTGGGAGTTTCTTCAAATTCTTCCATCTAGGGCTTGGAAACCAACCTTGAAAGTTTTACCTAGAAGGTGAAATTTTATGCTTTTCTTTTCTCTCTTCTTTTTCAAAGTTCTAAGCCATGATTTTTCCATGGTTTAGCTTCTTTTTCATGGTTAGTAACATGTAGATTTTGTTTGAGATTTCTAGGTATTTTTGGTGGTGAAAACCGTGACCTAGGAGGTGTGAAAGCAAGCCTTTTGTCTTCATTTAAGGTAAGAGGAAGACAATTCTTATCATCTCTTGATGGTGGTAAGAAGATGGAGCCATTTGTGATGTTTGTAGAATCCATAAGGATTCGGTGGTCATGTGTTAATTATGTGTGTATTTGTTAATTTTTGTGGTTGCTAGTAGTTTATGTGGTAATTGTTATTAGCTTTCTTGTTTGATGATTGTAATAATTTTTGCATGTCTATTAGCTTTTGAAAGCATGTCTACAAGCTTTAATTTAGGTTGTATGTGTTAGAAAATATTTTTGCATATGTTAGAAATATAATGCATGTGTTAGAATTGTATGATAAAGTATAGGATGTGAATAACATGTGTAAATTAGCATGAGTGTTTCAAAGAACACATCCAATAGCTCACGGCAATGACAAAGTGTGAGGACCAAAATGTTCTCTTCATTTTTCCTAAAGTGCAACTTAATTAATTAGGAGAAATAAGAAGGTTTCAAATTGTTTTGATCAAAGAAAAGGAATTTAGAAATCAAATGGTAAAGATTTAGTAAATTTTGGGCCAACATGCCTAAAGGATTTATTTGATTTAAAATCATTACTTTATAACATGATTTAATGAACTTAGATAAGATAATACCTTTGACATGATTTAGAAATCAAATGAAAAAGTTTTACAAAATTCGGCCAACATGCCACTATAGGTAATCATGATTTCTAAAACTTGATTCTAAACCTTTTTCAATTAAAAGAAACAATACAAGTTAAGAAGAAATTTTCTATAATGATTTTTTGAAGGGACCAATTGATTAGAAGTAAGTCTAAAGGATTAAAAATTCATAATTTTATCATTAGAAAGGAAATACAGGAATGTTAAGAAATTTTCTAACATATAGCTCACTTTTGGTTTTGAAGCATGTTAGAGATTTCAAAAAGAATTAAATGAAATGGTTAAAAAAATTAGGTAAATGGAAATTTTATGGATAAATTAGGAAACCATTATTATGATATTCTAAACAAAATACTGTCAATTTTTAGTAAAAATGAACCAATAAGATAGCAAAAATATCTAAAAGACAAGATGCGGTATGAAAAATTATTCTACGTAGTTTAAATGTACTAAGTATTATTTGTTTGTTTAAACAATAATTTTAAAGGCATTTGAATAAGAAAATGATTTAAAAATCCTACGCGATTGAGAAAACGTATTAAAAATGCTACGCGATTTTAAAAACAGAAAAATATCTTTACCCGATTTTTAAACGTTTGTAAAAACGACGAGATTTCAAAAACGCGATAAAATTTCTACGCGATTGACCGTTACCATATTTATTTTTCTTTGTCGGGAAAATGTGAACCCGCATGTGCTTTTGAGGTTATTTCATTTGTCGGGAAAAAGTGAACCCGCATGTGCTTTTTGCCATTGAGGGCATATTTTTATCTTGAGGGCATTTTCGTAATTTCATATATTTGGAATTATGTTTTGTCTTTATACCAATTTTTGGTGTTTTGGTTGAGACGAATCACATCGTGTTGTCGATGCGATAAACGTAGTGTGGTTCATTGTTCTAATGAACTTGGAGACTTTAGTGTACGGGATTCCATATGTGGGAGTTGGTAGCTCACGTGGGCCGTGGTAAACCGATAGCACACTAATGTACTCGACATTCACTATATTTAATCGAGGTTTGTAAAGTCTAGTAGTACATTGCCTATAGTGCCACAACGGAGACCGTGAACTATACTACGCTGGATGGTGGATTCAGTCTTGCCGTAGGCTATTGGACGCAACGTGTGACCGCGTAATAGTTGGTTGGGCAGCCGTGGTACTAATAGATTTTGCAAGTCATTCTCTCGATATCTGTTTGGGTTTAGCTCCATGGAGTAGGGTTGTGTTTTGGTGTATTTGATTATATCTTGGATAATATTCCATTTTCTCTATTTATCTTTATCGGTAATATCTTGGATGTTTTTACATTTTCTCTATTTATATTTATCGATAATTCTTATGTTAGTTGTCCATTTCTTATCTTATTTTATCCGTGAGATTGATTTATCTATGTGGTTTTCTTTATTTGTGTTATATCCGTGATGTTCGAAACACTAGGATATCTAATATGTACACTATTTCATTTATTATTACTTGTTATAGTTTTTTTTTTTTCGTATTGTATGAACCGTATAGTTGTTAATTGTCGTCTTCTTATTGGCCATGTTGTGATGATTTTATGTTGTCTTACCTCTTTATTGTATGTGTCTCTTGTCTATTTATTTTATGCGGTAAAGAGTTTGAAGAGGAAGAAGAGGAATAACCTCTTGAGATCGTGTACCCCGAGGAAGAGGAAGGTCGCAGCGTACGATCGCTTTACGATCAAGAACCATCCGATCATCCATATCCTCTGGATTGATTGTGTGGGATGGCGACGCCAGCATTTTTGGGATTCATAGAGCTGGTATTTCATGGAGGTGATCTGGCTTGGCATTTACGAGGAGATAGTGCTTCTGTTACATATGCAGGACGTATGACCGTGATTTTACGTCACCAGTTTGATGGAGAGCCCATTATGACTACGACGTTATTTCTGCGCTTAGAGTTACCCTTATCCATTAGGCGTTATTGGGGTGCTGAAAACCCTGAGCCTAGTGAGATAAGCATCGTATCGACTGCGCGATCCCGTTATCGCCGTGTGTCGAGACATCCGGGATATCTATCTCCCGATGATCATTTTCAGACCGAGAGTGATCCATCTGAGGATTAGATAACCATGATGTTTTTTTTTGGGCGCGTCAGCGTATGTCTGTATATATTAACTCTTTTATTGCTTTCTTTACTGTTTTTGTTTAAATAGTTGTAGTCTTAGTTGTAAATTATTTGTACAGTTTATAACTTAACCATATGTATATTATTAGTGATGATGTTTTTTTTTATTTCGTATTTTTCGCATTATCTTTTTATTACATATTTCTGTCTATCAGGAATTATTTTACAACCCGTAATAATATTTAACAAATGTTCCGCAACTTGGGTAGATTTTATTTCTATTTATTTTATTTTCTTTTATGTGTGACATCCTCCAAAGGGGTGTTACAATAACCACCTAATTTAACTAACCAGTATAATATTTTTCTAGCTGCTATTACCCTATGGATAATATTTACTGTATTTTTATTGCCTGATAAATAAAACAGTACAAAACACAATAAAAGAAAATCTCGAAAATTGTTTCAGGTTTCAGGTTTAGTAAGATCCCTTGGCTTCGTCTCAACAGTACAAAATTTTCTAGTTTCGAAAAATTTTTACTTTTTCGGGCCCGCCTTGGCTCCCATACAGCCCCTTGGGTCCATAGACAACCCAAGAATAATATTAAAATAATGAAAAAAATATAAAATCTCACAATAATCCACAAAATCATAAAAATTATAAAATTTATGAAAATCAAATCAGATTAGTAAAAATAGTTAAGAATCAACAGAAATAATTAAAATACGTAAGATTTTCCTTGGCCCAAAAATTATTATTTTCCTAACTTGGAGTAAATCACACAAAATAATCAAATACAATCACGGAATAGTCAAAATAATTTTACAATACATAGAAATCACAAAACAGTAGAATTCTGTTATTATTGTCAAATAGGTAAAATTTGGGGTGTTATAACTCTCACCCTCTAAAAAGAAGTTTCGTCCTCGAAACTTAAACACATACTCAAAACAAATACGATATTGTTCTTTTATCTTATCCTCCAACTCCCATGTCGCTTCTTCACTTACGTCACTCCAGACTACTTTAACCAATGAAATCTCTTTACCTCGGAGTTACTTTATCCTCTGATCCTCGATGTTGACTGGAAATGTTTCATAGGTTAAATTCTCCTTCAGTTGTACCGGATCTGGTTCAATAACATGAGTGAGATCAGGAATGTACTTCTGCAGCTGCAATACATGAAATACATTGTGAAGATTTGATAGAAAAGACGGTAACGCAACTTGATAAGCTACCAGACCTATCCGACGTAAAATCTGATACAGCCCGATAAACTTTGGAGTGAGCTTTCTTGACTTAATCACTCGTCCAACTTCGGTCATAGGTGTCATTGGAAAAAATACATGGCCACCTTCTACAAACTCAAGCGGTCTTCTTCTTTTATCAGTATAGCTCTTTTGCCGATTCTGAGTTGTCCTCATTTTGTCTTGAATCATCTTCACTTTTTTGTAGTTTGTTGTACAAATTCAGGTCCTAAAATAGGACTTTCACTATCCTGATACTAACACAACGGTGTTCTGCATCATCTCCCATACAATGTCTCATAGGGTGCCATCCCTATGCTCGAATGAAAATTGTTGTTGTAAGTGAATTCTATCAATGGTAAGAATTCATCCCAACATCTAGATTGTTCTAGCACACAAGCCCTTAACAAATCTTCCATTGACTGAATCGTTCTTTCTGACTGACCATCTGTCTGTGGATGGTAAGCAGAACTCAAACGTAGCTTCACTCCCATCGCTTCTTGCAGACTGTGCCAAAATCTCAATATAAATCTCAGATCTCGATCCAAAATAATACTGGTAGGTACACCATGAATTCTAACGTTTTCACCGATGTACACTTGAGTCAACCTCTCCATTGAGTACTTAATATTAATTGGCAAGAAGTACGTCGACTTCGTAAGCCAATCAATAACTACCCATATAGAATCATGACCTTTTTGAGTCTTTGGTAGTCCAATCACAAAATTCATTGCTATATCATCCCATTTCCATTCAGGAATAGGCAAAGGTTGCAACATTCCAGAAGGTCTTTGATGTTCAACCTTAGCCTTCTAACAAACTAAGCAGGACGATACATATTCAGCGACGTCTTTCTTCATTCCTTGCCACCAATACAACTGCTTCAAATCTTAATACATTTTTGCGGCTCCTGGATGCATACTCAACTTATTCCTATGAGCTTCATCCAAAATTAATCTCCTAAGTCCTTGATCATTGGGCACACAAATCCTTCCTTTAAATTTCAAAATTCCATCAGTTCCTTCTTTGAATTCCAACACCGCGCCTTGGCTTCGTGCTTCCTTCATTTCTTGCAAGTATTGGTCATCGTTCTGCCCTTCTCGGATTTTATCCATTAAATTATTTGAGATAGTGATCATATTTAAACATATCTTTCCTGGCGTCAACTTCACAGACAACCGCATATGCCGAAATTCTTTTATTAATTCCTTCTCCTTGATCATCATAACAAAAGCACTAAGCATTTTTCTACTTAAAGCATCCGCTATGACATTTGCCTTCCCGGGATTGTTAGTCATGGCAACCATCACCCAAGAGGGGGGTGAATTGGGTGATCACAAATTTTATAACACCTTTGAGAAATTAAGCATTTTGGATAACTCAATCAATAAATGCAGCGGAATAAGTTTAACAAAGGTGCAACTATTAGAGATTTCACAAATACCACTAGGGCTATAGGATAAATCAAGTAAATAAGCTAGATATCAAATTCAACTCAAGCATATATAATTAAGGCATAAATGTAAAGAGATAGAGTTGAGAAGATCAAACACAAGATTTATCCTGGTTCAGCCACCAATCCACTTGTCGCCTACGTTTAGTCCCCAAGCAAACCACTCGAGATTTTCCACTAAACTTCAAGCTTGAATGGGTGCTTGAAAACCTTTACACAATAGAGCACTCACCACACCTTGAGATACCTCACCCTTTGTGCTTGAGCCTTAACTTCAAGCGATACCTCACCCTTACAAACTTTTGAGGGATACCTCACCCTCTTTATAGATTATATAAAGTATAGATGAATAGAAACTCTCTCAAGAGTGGATAATGCAAATTGAAGCACTATGGGTATCAAAGAATCACACTTTGAAGCTCAAAACAGAGTTTTTGGAGAAAGAGATAGTGAAACACGAATTTAATGCTCAATGATCATTTTTAGATAGTTCTCCAACTCTTCTTTGATGCCCAAACACTTGTATTTATAGCCCAATGCATTTTAGAGTCATTGGAGGTGGTTGGGTAGCATTAAATGCCAATTATAGCCATTGAAAATCTATTTCAGATTCGTGTTATTCGAATAACACTTTTGTTATTCGAATAAATCCACTTATGGCACACCAGGAAGTGTTTTCTAGAACTTGTTATTCAAATAAAACATTGGTTATTTAAATAACACTTTGGTTATTCAAATAACACTTTGGTTATTCGAATAAATCTTCAAAAATACGTTTTGGAACATTTTCTGGGGTGTGTTATTCGAATAACACATCCCTTATTCGAATAAGCCACTCTGGTTTTGAAATCTAACTTTAAATGGTCATAACTTCTTCATGTCTTACCCGATTAAAGCAAATGACCAGTCATTGGAAAGATCTTTGAGTATATTTTCATATGAAATAAGTTTCAGAATAAAACTCAAAGTATTTTAAAAGATATGATCAAAAGATTAATCAAAGGTCAATTTTACAAAATACAAACTTGGCTATTTTTCATATAAATGTTCTACCACCATGATTAGAATTTCAAAAGATGTTTGTTGGGCATTTTGGCATGTGAAAATCATTTGTAAAGATTTGAAAACATATTTGAGCTTAGTGTGATTCTCATTTACCTTTACACAAGATCTAAGTCCTATAAGCTATTCTTGAAGAACCTTGGGACTTGATCTTTTGCCATCATCAATTCTTGATGCAATCCAATCTTCCTAAAATTTCTTCTCTTCAAATCTTGCCAATGCTTGGAACATCTTATCATTCTCATTCTTCTTGAGTTGAGCATAGTTGTGATCTTTTGCTTTCTTGTTGCAAGGCTCACTCTTGATACTTAGACTATTCTACATAGTATTGCTCACTTAAACAAACATAGTTAGTCTAAACTCATGATTCAATATCTTCATATGCATGATTCATAAATGTTAACTCTAGTTAGTCTAACATGCATATAAGAATTTCATAGACACATCCACATAAGATATTTATCAATTATTAAAAGATATGCTCTATTAAGGATGCAACAAAGAACACTTTGCACATTTTCATTTAAGTAAAGTCAAATCTAATATTAATTCATTATAACTCATATAAAGCATTATTAGATTTATTATATAAAGAATGCTACACATATCTCATTGCATGATTGTTAAGTGAAATATAACTAGATAAAGTACATAACCATGCATAATACAATATATCTTATTAAGCACATCTATGTATCATAAGCATCATTCTTTTTGTCTTGTATTTGTCATCATCAAAACTTAACATATTAAACTATTGAGGCAAAGACAATGCTACAGGGATGATACTATAACTGAAAATAGTAGTCCTTCAAAAATTCTAACCAACGCCTCTACCTCATGTTCAACTCTTTTCGGTCAAACAGATACTTCAAACTTTTATGATCACTAAAAACAATGAATGTTACTCTGTAGAAAAAATGTCTCCAAGCTTTCAATGTGAACACCACATCTGCCAACTCCAAATCATGAGTGGTATAATTCCTCTCATGTACCTTTAATTGTCTTGAAGCATATGCCACAACCTTTCGGTTTTGCATAAGTACACAGCCCAATCCTTGGTATGAAGCATCGCAATATACTGCAAAAGGTTCATTTGGATCAGGTAGAATCAATACTGGTGAAGTAGTCAATCGTCTTTTTAACTCTTGAAAACTTTCCTCGCATGCATCAGTCAATGCAAACGGTTGATTCTTCTATGTAAGTTAGGTAAAAGGTCCCGCTATCTTGGAAAATCGCTCAATAAACCATTGATAGTAACCGACTAATCCGATAAAACTATAGATCTCTAAATCAGTCTTCGGCCTTTCCCATTCAAGAATCGTCTCCACCTTTGAAGCATCTACTTCAATTCCTTCCTCCAATATCACGTGCCCCAAAAACTAAACTTCACTTAACCAAAATTCACATTGGGACAACTTTGCATATAGCTTTGTCTCCTTCAAAATATGGATAACCACTCTGAGATGTTTAGCATGTTCCTCCTGACTTCGAGAGTAGATTAAAATGTCATCTATAAAGACAACTACAAACTTGTCCAAGTAAGAACGAAAAATTCTATTCATGAAGTCTATGAATATGGGAGGTGCATTTGTCACCCCGAACGGCATCACTTGATACTGATAATGTCCATAACGCGTCCGAAATGTTGTCTTGGAAATATCCTCCGCTTTCACACGAATCTGGTGATATCCAGAACGTAAATCAATCTTGGAAAATATCGCGACTCCTCGCAATTGATCCATCAGATCATCTATCCTTGGAAGTGGATCTTTATTCTTAATCGTAATCTTGTTGAACTGTCGATAGTCTACACATAGACGAGAAGTCTCATCCTTCTTTTTGACTAACAAAACTAGAGCTCCCCATGGTGACACACAGGTCTCACGAATTGTTTCTCCAACAATTCCTCCAACTGTTTCTTAAGCTCTACCAGTTCCGACGGTGACATCCTGTAGGGCACCATAGATATTGGTCCAGCTCCCTGTACCAGATCAATAGCAAACTCGATTTCTCTTGCTAGTGGTAGTCTAGGTATATCGTCGGAAAGACTTTCGGAAACTCGTTAACTACGAAAATATCTTTCATAACATCTTCGCTTTGTACTTCCAAAGAAGATAGCAATAAGTATCCTTAAGCTCCTTCCTTCAAACAAACTTCTACTTGAGTAGCCGTTAGGAATCTAGAATCCTTAGCCTCGAGAAAAACTAATGTCTTACTGGAACAGTCTATCAGGATATGGTTAGAAGATAACCAATTCATTCCTAAGATTACATTAATCTTGGAAAGAGGCAAACATATCAAGTCAACATGAAAGATTCTATCCCTAACACAAACAGACAATTCAAGCATACTTTTGTAGTAATCATAGGCTTATCAGTAGGAGTAGCAACACTCAAGTCATAAAGCAATGTAGTCACAGATAATCCCAAACGCTCCACACAATCACAGGCAATGAAAGAATAGGTTGCTCCTGAATCATATAATATGGTTAAAGGATTACCTTCAATGGCACACTCCTCCATAATTAAATCCTCTAACTTCACGGCTTCTATAACACCCTATTGGGGATATCACATTTTCGAATAATTATAATAAATATTTACCTAAGTTATAAAACGTTTAACACATATATAATAATATAAGTCGTAAAATTTTTCTTTTTATACATTATATCATTAAATAAAATAGACAGTATATGAAATAAAACAAACTATCAAATACACACCATAATGTACATATGATTTTGTCTTAAGTATACAAATAATTTACAGACTACAAATATTTAATAAAGCAATAAAATGTTTGATATCACACTAAATACAAACTAGCCCAAGTACACATCTAGGAATTCTAATCCTCCTCCGATGGATCATCGGATGACAGAAATCCCAGATGTCTTGCAGCTCTACGAACAGGAGTCTGTGCTGTCGATGCACTACTAATCTCGTTGGGGGCATGAAAATGTACTCCCCAATAATGCATAATAGTCAAAGGCATCTCAAGGTGTAAATAAAAAGTAGTAGTAAACATCAGTGCTCCATCAAACTCTCTCCGAAGGGACACAGTCAGACGTCCCACATAAACAACCAACCCTCTGTCTTCACACAAACGCCAGGCCTCTGAACCTCCATGAAACTCAAGTCCCATGAATCCCAAAAACTCAGGTAATGCCATAACCACTAAATCAATCCAAATGGTAAGGATGATCTAAAGGCTCGCCATCCTCAAACTGATCGCTCGGATGCTGCTCCTCCAGATACTGACAATCTAGAGTCTGCTCCTCTTCCTTAAACTCTTTATGGAACATAAATAATAATACAGAAAATACATACAAAGAGGTGAGATAATCTACATCACTACTAGCATAGCAGTGCAGAAAACAACAGTACATACAAATATCACAGTTAATACAAAAATCTATATTATCACATTATACATAATATCTCAAATTAATATAAAACAATCACATTACATATGCAAATGTATATAGACTCATTCCTACTCCATGGAGCTAAACACAAACATCAGAGACAATGATCCAAAAGATCTATCCGTACCTCAGGCTGCCCTAACTAACTATTACATAGTCAAACGTCATGTAAATAGTACACAGTCAAATCATCATGTAAGTAGTACATAGTCAAATCGTCGTGCATAACAGGCAATGTACCAGACTGTCTTTATGTAACATCCCAAAAATTGATAATCTTAGGATAAATAATCATTTTACAATATTTTAAAATTTTGGGAATTTTCCTAGATTTTTCTGAGAACGCGGAATTTTTTCGGAAACATCGAATATTTTAGTATATTTCTCGTTTTGCGTACACATTAGGTAGAATTGGAAAAACGATTGTAACGCTCCGAAAGTGGAAAAATTTTATGACAAATAGTCGTTTTACAATATTTGTGATTTTTGAGAATTTTCTGGAATTTTTCCGGAAACGTCGAATATTTTAGTATATTTCTCGTTTTGCGTGCACATTGGGCAGAATTGGGAAAACGATTGTAACGCTCCGAAAGTGGGAAAATTTTATGATGAATAGTTATTTTACAATATTTTTGATTTTTGAGAATTTTTTGGAATTTTTCTAGAAACGTCGAATATTTTAGTATATTCCTCGTTTTGCATGCACATTGGGCAGAGTTGGGTAAACGACTGTAACGTTTCGAAAGTTGAAAAATTTTGTGATGAATAGTCATTTTATAATATTTGTGATTTATGGGAATTTTCTAGAATTTTTCTGGAGACGTTGAATTTTTTAATATATTCCTCGTTTTGCATGCGCACTGAGCGGAGCCGGGAAAATGAAATATTTTTCCTGAGAACCTTGAACTATGAAAACGTCGACGAGGATCTTACTAAACCCAAGGCCAGACACAGTTTACAAGGTTTCATGTTTTTCAAGAAATTTAACAGATGAAATAATAAAAAGCCGTGTAAATTTCATCTGTCAGATAAATTAATACTGACTTCTGTCGACTGTAACTATTATCCATTGGATAATAGCATGTATTAGAAATCCTATCACCTTATCCTAATGTAATCCACTTTATGTCAAATCAAATCTACTTTAATTCAAATTTGTGTGCTTTTTCAAAGCTTCTTTGAGAAGCTTTGACCACCAAATGACCCAATTGCCCTTGACTTGCATGAGAAGCCAAATCCTCTCCCTCACACTCTCTATTGCAGCAGCCCACAAATGCCAAGGAGGGCAAAATTGTGACTTGCACACTTAACCTAATACACACACAAAATTACCTCACTTTAACCTACCACTTTCTCTCTCTTCACTTTATCTTCTTCATCTTTTCTCCTCCTTTTCTCTACCTCCACCATAGCCACGAAATTTCAGCCACCATCTCCTCCATTTTTGTTCATCTTTTCTCCTCTCCAAGCTCATTTCTACACTTGCCTTCACTTCCTCTACCTTCTTTGTGTAGAAAGCTTCTTCATTTTCCACTTCTACCTTCATTTTCTCTCCACCTTTTCTCTTCTTCCTCCTCTTGAATCCGAAAATGGCAGCCCACTAATGGCTATGATTCTTCATCTTTTTGTTTCACCAAGACCATTTCTAGACTTCTCTCAACCTCCTTTACACTTTCTCTTTAGAAAATCTCTTCAAAAATCCAACTTTTCTACCTCTCCTTCACCAAATCCGAAAATCACTCTTCCATGGATGACCAAGCTTTTTGATTTTTCTCTTCACTAAACACTTTTATATACTCACCTTCATCTTCCCTACAAGTTTCATTTAGAAGGCTTGCTCAAAATCCAACCTTGTCTCCATTGTCTTCCAAGGTAAAGATTCTTGATTTCTCTCCTATTTCTTCTCATTTTTGTTTTCCCTGGTTACTATGTGACCAATGGCTTCTCTTTTTGAGCATTGATGTGTGATTTGAGTGATTTTGAACACTCTAGGGTTCTTGGGTGAGTGGAATCCGAAAATCACCAAAAATACATCTCAAGGAGTTCAAGCTTAAGGCTTTAGGTAAAATTCTTCCCATTCACTTCTCAATTTTGTTTTCCTTGGTCACCTATGTGACCAAGGATCATTCTTTTCAATCCTTAGTTTGTAAATATGAGAATTTGACCACTTTATGGTTCTCTTGAAGGTGGAATCCGAATTTACAAATCAAGGAGCCAAGGAGTTGTTTTCTTGAATTGTCTCCTCTAGGTAAGAGGGAGACTACTCACTTCAACCACTTATGGTGGTGAGGGAACTTTGTATGTATATTGATGGAGAATTCCATCCTTGCATGCTTACTTGAATTGTAAAAATTTGTATGATATAGTGTTCTTGAATTTGATTAATGCTTGAATTGTGTTCTTGAATATGTTTGATGTGTTAAATATGCTTGATCAAGTTAAGGTTGTTAAATGGAAAATGTGGAGTTTCCTACCTTGACTTGATGCCGCGGTTTTGAGATGATTCTTGATTGATAAATTAGTTTAGTACATAATAAAAGGAAGCTATGAAATTGAATGTTAAATGATGATAAATAAAACTTATGAATATGAAATTCCAAGGGTTTACTACCCCACATGAAGCCACGGTTTTGGTCTTGATAAAGAGGCAATGGGATTAAGTTTGATGAACTAAATGTAAGTGAACTAGTATTAAGAAAACTTATGCATAAAAGTAGAAAGAAAAAAAATTGGACATTGGATACCTATGAGGCCACGGTTTTGGCATTGAACCTTAGGCAATTAGATTGATCTTAATGAACTAAAATTTAAGTGAATTGATGATGATGACCTAGTACCCAAAAAAAAGGAAAGAAAAAGTGAAACTTAGAGGACTTATGAAACCACGGTTTAGACCTTGGAAATTTAGGAATTGAATTGATCTTGTGAGGAATAGAATTTGAGTGATTAAGTATCAAGTAACTAAGGCATAATGTGGTGAAGAATTGAAACTTTGATGACAAATGATGGCCACGGTTTTGGCTTAAAATCATAAGGAATTGAAATGACTTTAATAAATCAAAATTTAAGTAAATTGAGATTTAGAAGTTAATACATAAAATGGAAAGAAATTGGATCTTTGAGGACTTGAAGGGCCACGGTTTTGACCCATGATAATGAGAGTTTGGATTGAGTTAGTAAGCAATAAAGCTTGTGTAATTGAACACTAAAGGATTTATAATCATAGTGGAGTTGGTTATGAAAAACTTAAAGTTTAAATGATGCCTTTGTGCATCTTTGGAGATTAGGAGTTTAAAGACATGAAAAATCCCTAATGTGGATATGATGATAATTGATAAACCATGAATACCTAATAATGTTGAGGAATTGGATTCCCATGTAAAATAAAAACTAAGTGATTGGTATCAAGAGACTAGAGCATAATGCGAGAAGGAATTTAGAACCTTGAGGGCTTATGAGGCTACAATTTTAAGGGTTAGTTAACCTAAGTACTTTCATAATTGATCAAGACTTAAGTTCTTGAAAATGTTAAACCCTTAATGGGGAATGGTGATAATGATAAACCATAAAATATATTGATATTGAGATTTGACTCTATGTGTTGTGAGTCCCTATGAAGGGTTATGTACTTGTTGATTTAATTCTCGATGAGATATGACATGTTGATACTGAGAATGACTATATATCACTGTGGTAGTGTATATGATGAATGCATCATTGATGAACATACATGATTGGACATTGTGTTGTCATGCATATGTTTTGTCCGTTGGACATTGTTGTAAGGCGATGTATGCCTAGGAGTTGAATAACACCTATGTACGGGTGCCAATAGACTAGCGTAGGTGCCATATGTTGTTGGCCCTGGGGGCATCGGGGTGCGGGTTCCTCACATGGACAATTATAAGCTCCTCTGTGCCGTGGGGTAGACCGATGCAAACACACCAACGATCCAGACCGGGACGCTGTCCTATATTGCGATCAACTGTTGAGGTGTCATGTATAAGCTATTTGTGCAAATATTTTTATGAGATGAAGCACACTGTATTTTAAGGCTAACGATATACTGGCATTACTCCTTGATCATTCACTCTGAAAATGTTTATGTCTAGCTCCATGGAGTAGGAATTGTGGTATCATAATGCATTGTGCATCGTTTATTGTCGGTCTCATAAATTGTTGAGCATGAACACCTGTGAATGTGAAGATAACTGTTTTACTTCTGTAAATGATTATCTGATTGTTGTGCTGATTCCTGAAAATACTATTGTGATCTGCCTGCTATTGCTTACTGTTGTTCTACCTTTACTATAAATATCACTGTTATTATTGATTCTTATTATTGCTTATAATTGAATTGCTTTTATTATAAATTCCACTGTTGCTGTTAATAAATATATGAACTGTATTGCTTTGTGGGCGCTCTGCGCCGTGTCATTTTCTTACTGTTGTAATGGTAATGAAAGATGGGTGTCTCACATCTTTCCTATATTTTTATATTTCTGTTTTATATTTATATTTGATAAAAGATCGTGAGGAAGATAAAGAGGGATCACACCTTGGTTGATTGAATTGGGCGTCTAGACAAGATTTCTTCGGCTACGTACGAGTGCGGTTGCGTGGAGGCATTGATGCCTGACTTGTTGAATGGGACTCCGAGCGTCGTATATGTATATGGGGTTGCGGCTTTGTCTGCTAGTAGTACCTACCCCAGGGTTACTACTTTTCCCCTTTAGTGTTTTTATTCCTGCTGTATTTTATTTGACCCTGTAATTATTATATTCTATGTTATCAGTGATTTGTGTTAATTGACTATAAAATATATATAAGGAATGTGATTTTATTTCAGTGGTTGTATTAAGGGTTGAATATATTTATATTTCATTCATGGCTCGTATTTTCTACTTATGCATAAAAATGAAAAAAAAAAAATAAACTTGCGTAAATTTTGAAATTACTGTTATCATGACTGTGACACGCCTGGATCTAGTAATTGTGGTGTAATGACGATTGTGTTGCGGTTGTTATATTTAGGGGTGTTACACTTTACAAGATTCTTGATTAAGAATAGTGTTTGTCGAGATCGTTAGTGCGTTGCCCGTTACCACGGCCCAGAGGAGCTACCAACTGTCCACATGTGGAATCCTCTGCACACTAATGCCTCCAGGTTCACTCAATGAACTGCACTACGCCGATCACACCCACAACACGGTGTAATTCATCTCGTTAGCGAATCGCCAATTTCAACCAAATTGACACATCTCTCAATGTATGTATATGAACCATAATTACACACATACACTCATTATCAATATTTCTAAACATAGTACGTCTCCACTTGATAGTACTATTTCTCAACATGTCCGGGTCCACCTGTAACACCTCGAACTTTCTATCTTAGAAACAATAATTTTGACAATTAATAGAATTCTACTGTTTAGTGATTTCTGTGTGCTGTAAAATTATTTTGAATATTCCATCCGTATATTTGATTGTTTTGAGTAATTTGCTCTATGCCAGGGAAATAATAATTTTCGGGCCAGAAAAATTTTACGTAATTTAATTATTACTGAAAAGTCTTAATTATTTTACATAATCTGATTTGATATTTGTGAATTTTCTAATTTTTATGATTTTGTGGATGATTATGAAATTTTTACTATTTGTGGGCCCCAAGGGGTGTATGTGAGCCCAGGTGGCCATACGTGGGCCCAGGTGGGTCTCGCAAAGTAAAAAATTTTCTACGCATAGAAAAATTTGTACTGTTTAGATGGAGACAGGGGATCTTACTAAACCTGAATCTGGAAATAGTTTTAGAAAATTTCTTTTAAGGTGTTTTATACTGTATTTAATTATCGGATGATAAAAATACAGTAAATATATTCTTTCGTGGGGTTATAACAGATAAAAATAAAATTCTATATTGTTAAGTCAACATTGGTGGTTTGGATATCCACCATCGATTTAATCACCGTTAGAGATTTAATCTTGATTTAATCAACGGTGGAGATTTGATCTTAAAAGTGAATAGAATCAATTATAACCATTGGATGGAAATTAAAACAAGGGTGGAGATTTAGTCTTATAAATGGCTATGACCATTATCAACCCTTGGATGTAGAATTAATCAATGGTGGAGATGGATCATTAATGACCATTGGATTTGGATTTAGATCAATGGTGGAAAATTGGTCATAAAAAATGACTATAACCATTTTGGACCCTTGGATGTAAAGTTTGAAGGTGTAATCTTGACCCTTCATTTTGGAGACACATTCAATGGTTAGGATTGCAAGCCAAAAATGATCCAATGGCTCAAATAAAGTCTTCCATCTATAACCTAAACCTAATAGTTATTTTAATCCAAACCATTCTTTTAATCAAGGGTTAGGATGGCTTAGAATGATGGTTATGAAATTTGTCATATTTTTATGAAGCATGGAAGGGGGGGATGGTTTGGAGATGCAAGGGAGAGGGGAGACAACTTTGAATAGGCTTTTAGGCCAAAGAAAAAGATGAAGGCAATAGCCAAGTGTCAAGACCATCAATTATTTTCCTATTGATCATTAATGATCATTCCAAAAGGCTATAGTTTTTCAAACTTCACTTTCCACCTTTCTCCAATGCAAGCTACGGCCATGCATAGCTTTGAAGACCAAATAATTCATTTCTACACTTCACATTATCACATCTTCACATTTTCACTTAAGTTTGAAGACTTTAATTTCATACAACCTAAATTCTTGAATCCTTACCTTATTCTAAGCAACTTTGATGTTGAAGACTTTCTCTAAATCTTCCATCTTGAAGGACTTTTACTAAGATCAAGTTATAGAGTTTTGTTGGTGAAGTGTAAGGAAACTTCATTTTATGCTTTTCTTTTTCATGTTCTAAACCATGTTTGATCCATGGTTCCTCTTATTCAAGCTTGATATACTAATTTCTTGTGTTTGTTTCATGTTTAAGAAATTTGTGTTGGTGGAGATCTTGTTCAAAATACAAAGCAAGGAGCTTTAGAGGATCTTTAAGAGGTAAGAGGGAGATCCATCTCACCAACCAAGCATGGTGGTGAGAGATGGTTTTATATTTGATGGATGGTAAATCCATGTGAGGACTCATATCCATGGTCATGTAATAATTTGTGTGTGTTATGTGCTTTGATTATTTTTGCCTATGCTTGATATGCTTTGCATGATTTATTTGTGTATGCATGCTTAGTATGATTTTTATTTGCTTATATGGTATGCTTATAATATGCATGATGATATATGTTGAATATATTATGATGGATGTATGTTGAAATAAGAAATTTTAGCTCCAAAGGCCATAGAGAAGGTCACGGTTTTGGGCTTCCAAAACTAGGATTTTTATTGAAATTTTTCAAGAACAATGGAGTTAATTTTTAGTCCTTAAACTTAAGCAAATTTTCAACCAAGACACCAACCAATTTGGTGTTCACAAAATTATATTTTTATGAATGATAAAATTAAATGATTTGAGAAGTAAAGAAAATAAACAAAAGGGTTTGTTTTGCAAAAAGAATGCACACGGTTTTGAGTTGTGTTTTCATGAATTTATTTTGAGTAGAAACAAGAATGGAATTTATTTAAGTTAGAGGAAAAATATTTCATGGTTTCAATGGCCATTTATAAGGTTTTGATAATTTAGAAAAATGTTTTGATGTTATAAAATATAAGAATTTTCAAAAAAAAGGATTTTGGAAAGGAGAATTAAAGTGTTATCAAATAAGTGAAGTTGAATTTTCATAAATAAAAGAAAAAGGAGATTGAAAGTGTTGAACTTCAAATTATTTTAAAGAGAATTAATTTTTAGAAGTGATTTAGAAATATAAAAGAAAACGTTTGTAACTTAAATTTACTAACGTAGAATTTATTTATTGGGTTTTGGAAAACGTTTAGGAGATTTAAAGTTAGAAATAGTAATTAAATCAACTAAATGTGATTTTGTAAGATTAAATCAATAAAAAAGTGATTTTGAGAAAATATATTACGGAAAAGATTTTTGACTAAGAATAGGAAGAGAATAAATTAAGAAATTATATTATTGTAAGAAAAGTCCAAAATAATATTTTTTAAAGTTAAGAAATATTTTACGAAGGGTAAAAATGGTGAAAAACAATTTACGTAACTCAAAAACGTAATTTTTAAGTTACGCGACTTGAAAAATGTTAAAATATTTCTACGCGATTTTTAAAGCGTTTAAATATTTTACACGATCGAAATGTTGCAGAAAAATCGTTATGCGATTTAAAAACAAAAGAATATTTTTTTTACTCAATTTAGAATACAGTAGAAAATGGTTACGCGATTTTTAAACGTAACAGAAAATGTTACAAATCATTATTTATGTAACAAAATATTACGTGACTGTGAAGTGTGACAAAAACATTTTGCGAATGAGAAAAATACGGTAATGTGATTTTGCTGTTAATTATACAGTAAACTTTATGGTTAAAATCAGTATATGAATACTGTACAAGAAATTGAGAAGTTTACCTGTAATTGGCGTTAATACATGAACGTAAAACAGTATTTGAACCTGGTATGAGAAAGTATGTGATTTACCTTTGGTTGGTAATTGGTGCATTACACATGCATTGAAAATGGTCCGATGGACTGCATATGACTAATTGCCTAGGGGAAATGTACACCTCTTGAGTGGGTGCGATACGCGTAGTGAAGGTCACTCGTTGACCTTGGGGGCATCGGGGTGCGGGTTGCTCGCAATGGACAGTTGGTAGCTCTTCTGTACCATGGGTTAGACCAATGCAACACACTGATGATCCAGATCGAGACACTATTCTTAATCGAGATCTGATAAAGACTGTCGTGTATGTGCTAGATGTGCAGGATACAATTATAGCACTTGGTCTGAGGCACGTGGTACCGATAGATCTTTTCGATCAATTTCTCCGACCTGAGTTTAGCTCCATGGAGTAAGAAATCGAGTCTATATGTTCATGCATTAACATAAATGCCTACATCTGTGAAATATTAATTATGACAATTGTACTTTTTAAAATATCTGCTTAGTGTAGATGGCATTTCCTATAATTATTAAATGTTAATTTTGATCAATAATATGTTGATGCCATATTGTAATATGATGTGTTTATGGCATGCTGTTATGTTATCTCTATGCTACCATGTTGGTATTGGCGTAGGTGATCTCACCTCTTTGTATGTATATTTGTATATTGTATTTATAATTGGCTGAAGACGTTGAGAAAGAAACAGTACAAGAAGGAGAAGAAGAACTACTTCTCACATCTGGGAACGCAGAATTTTGAGAAGATGGAGATGCCCAGCTTTCTAGGATACGTGACGTTACAGTTTCGTGGAGGTTCGGAGGCGTGGCATGTCCATTTGGATCGACAGTGTATATTTTATATAGGGGACCTGAACATTACTTACAGTAGGCTTTATCAAGGGAACCCCTACTTTAGTGTCAATATTTATGTACAGTTAGAGTTTCCACTATCCATTAGGCAGTACTGGGGAGCTTACTACCGTACTCCTAGTGCGATAAGTATCATGTCGTCTGCGCGGACACTTGTCCGTAAAGCTTCACGTAATAACGAATTCCTATCTGCTGAGGAATCTGAGGAGGACCCATCTGAGGGTTTTGCTATTTAGTCAGACTTGGGCAATATGTGAGTCTTAAATTATGTTTAATTACTTTGAGAACTTGGTTTGTATATAAATATTCCTGACAGAACTTCCGTTATGTATAATGATGTAAATTATGTGTGATGATGTATAATATTTTTAATTTCCGCTAAGTTTATTTTATTGTCATCAAAGAAGAAAGAAAAAAATTTTACAATTCGTATTTTTATCATAACATCACTTTTTATGATCTTGAGGGTATTTGGGAAATTAAGTAATATAAATGTGACACCCTACGGTGGGTGTTACACCACCACTTTGGCTCGATAGTAAACTTACTGTTCCTTTTAGTCGCGTAAATATTTTATCGTGTTTTCACAATCGCGTCACCTTTTTCAAACGTTTTCAAATCACGCAAGTATTTTCAATGTTTTTGAAATTGCATAATGTTTTTAAATCATTTTCTCAATCACGTCATGTTTTTAAATCGTTTTCTCAATCGCGTAGCTTAAAATCACTATTTTAAACACGCATAGGATACTCCTAATATTTTTCAACTACGTAAAATATTTTCTTTACGTTCTAAATTATATTTTGAAACTTTCTCCATCATTTGGTTATTTTTAATTAATTTTTTACTGCATTTCGTCTAGAAAATCCATTAAATGATATTTTCTACGTTTTTCTTCAAAAATTACCTCTCTTAGTTATAACCAATATATACACATTAAAACTTGCTAACGCGCTTCAAAACCCAACTGGTGAGCTCTACGTTAGTATTTTTCAAGTGTTCAATTTATTTATCATCCATACTTAATTTCTCAAATTAAGTTTCTAATAAAAGATTCATTTATTTTGTTTTCCAAAAATTCATTGAAATTGAGTTCGCTTTAAATTAATCCCTTAGTCTACACTTAGAAAATAATTTCGGATCAAATGTATGTCAAATGGCATGTTGCCCGAAATTCAACATATCTTTTATAAATCATCTTTAAATTATTTTCCATCATCTAAGTCATTGTAAAATTTATTTATTCAACTAATTAAATTAATTCATACTTAAGAAAATGGTTGAGAACATTTTGGTTCTCTTTGAAGTGATGAAGCAGTGAGCTTCCTTTGTATTCTTTGGAATACTCATGCAAATCCTCACATGTTATTCACATCCTACATTAACTATCATACATCTATAAAACACATACCATATATTTTAAAGCTATAGACATGCTTGTAAACAAAATCAATCACAAATAAGCAAAAACATTTAACAACCAAGTGAATGAATCCTTATGGATTCTTCACCACAAATACATTCATTTTCTCACCACCACACAAGGTTGATGAGATTAAATCTCCCTCTTACCTCAAGGGTAGACAAACTCCTTCTAGACTCCTCCTAGTGATTTTCATGTAGCTCCCAAAGTAACCATAACAAACTTAAATAATTTTGAAGAGTCATAAACTATAGTTGAAAAATACAAACCATGGATCAATCATGGCTTAGAACTTCAAGAATCAAGTTAGAAATAAGAAACATGGATTTTTACCTTGTCGAAAAGAAACTTCAAGGTAGTTTTCCAAGCTTCAAACGAATTATTTTGAGAAAACTCTCAAGATGAAAGATGCTTAGAATGGTGTTTGGATTTGAGAAGTGGTGTTAGATTAAAATATAGAAGAATGGAGGTATGAGAAGAGGGTGGAGGCCATGAGCTCCAAAACAAGGAAGAATGGAGTCTTTGGTTCTTGAAAGAAAGAGAAGAAAGGTTTTAGGTGATAGCAAAGATGAAGATGAAGTGAAAATGGTATCCTAATCCTATGCATAGTCGTGGAGCTCAATGGAGGTGGCCACCTTTGTTGACCAACCAAGGACTCCTAATGGCCTTAGATGTGTTCAAAGGTTGATATCCAAGGCTTTGTCTCCAAGCTTGCTTCCTCTTGGTTTAGGAAATCAAGTCACCAAGCTTCTTGATCTTTCTTGAAGAGCCTTGGCCGAAATGCTCCAAGGGAGAGCAAACTAAGTTTTAGTTCACTTAGGCAATCTAGTTAGACTTAGGTGCATGTAGTTAGGTTTCTTAGTTACTTGTCTAACCATTTAGTTACTTAAGGCAACTAGCCATCTCCTTAACTTTACTAGAACCTTCACTAACTAGAACTCTAATGAGTAGCTAACTAGATTTGTCTCATTTAGTTACTACTTAGATACATTAAATTAACTTAGTTAAGTTTAACCTAACTTAGTTAGGTTTTTCTAGTTGCTTACTAACTAGTCCAACCACTTTTGTTGACTACTTCCTATTGGCTTAGAAACTTTCAAGCCTTTTATGTTAACAAGCTCTCATTGGCTCAAAATAGTTCAAGCCAATTTCGTTGACTGATTTACCAAATGTGGGTCCCACAGACTTTTCTAGGTCCATGGTCCATTGGAGTAGAATCTACTATTTTTAAGACAGTAGGCACTATTTAATAAAATAATATTATAAAAATATAAAATATTTTTATTGCACAGTTAAATTCTAAAAATTTAAAGGTTGATACACATATCACTCAGAATTGGGTTTAGTAAAATCCCCCAGCTCCGAGTAATCAAATTAAGATTTTCCCCCGAAAATTATTATTTTCTTGGCTCAGAGTAAATCACACACAATGATCAAATACAGTTACGAAATAGTCAAATTAAATTGATAACATACAGAAAACGTAAAACAGTACATAGTGGACAATATCGTAATTTAATCAAAAGTTAGGGTGTTACAGCTTCCTTTCTACTCATAGTATACACTCGACCACCCGCCTGTGGTCTGGCAATATGGACATTTCCCATAGAGGGTTCCGCCTTCAGTTGATTACAGTCCTTTGAGAAATGTCTGGGCTTCCCACATCTGAAGCATATGACTCCTTTTTATGGACAATCTTTAGTCAAGTGGTCCTTTCCACACTTGAAACATTTGGATGTAGGAGTTTCAGCTTAACCAGACTTGTTTCCACCAGATACTCCTCCAAAGGATTGTTGTCGATTATGTCCTGCTGATGGTCTAGCAAATGACTTTTGTTGATAACGGTTGCCACCGCTACCTTTTCTTCTTTGGAACCGAGTAGGTCCAAAATTTCGATTTCTCACATCACGTTGATGATCTATTTCCTCAACCTTACGACATTTATCTAATAATGCTAGAAACTGATCAATTTCCAAGGTTAACATTGCCCACTTTATATCATGTCTCAATCCCTCTTCAAACTTCCTACACTTCCATTCTTTATTTGGTTGCATATGAAAATATCTCGAAAACTTAGACAAGCTTTCGAACTTTGCAGCATATTCACTTACTGACATCCCTCTTATCACAGACTAAAGAATTCTATCTCCTTAGCATGCCTAACACTAGCTAGGCAATACTTTCCCAAGAATCTTTGCTTGAAGAGTTCCCAAGTTATAACTCTCCCTTCAACTTGTATTAATCTTCGGGCTCCTGCCCACCAATCTTCACCATCACCAATCAGCACAAAGGTCGTATAAGTGACCTTCCTCTCATCAGTACAACCCATACCATCAAATATTTTCTCGAGCTCTTTAATCCAAAGATTGGCCTTCTCTGGGTAGAATTTCCCGTTGAATTGTGGCGAATTATTCCTACGAAACTCTGACAAGTTCTGAGTTTCTTCATTTGCCCTTTGGTTTTGTTGGACAATGACATCTGCCATCCTTTGCATTGCTGCTACAGCTGCAACCATGCCTTGATTGTCATCTTCAACATTCATGCGTCCAGCTCTAGTATTCACACGTCCTCTTCCTCGTCCAGCCATCATAATTCTCAAAATCAAACTATATAATACAAGACAAGGGTCAAGCACAATTATTTCAAACATTATTGTTTCCTTTCGAAAACCAAACACAGAGAATCACACAACACAAACAAGATAGACCTAACCACAAACCCAAAAGACTCTAACATGGGCTCTGATACCAACTAATGTAACACCTACCGTAGGGTATCATATTTTAATGTTATTATTATCGAATTACCCCAAGTTATAAAATAATATTTAATATAATATTATGAGTTATAAAATTTATTAATATTGATAAGATAAACATAGCAGAATATAAACAAAATACTAATAGTGTCACAAATAATTTACATCATATACATAATCTCAGTATTGACATACTTAAATATATACGGATAGAGTTCTCAAAAGTAACTAGCCCAAGTACACGTCTATGGAGTAGAACCCTCAGACGGATCCTCCTCAAACTCCTCAGAAGATAGGAATCCTGCATGACACGTAGTTCGACGGACAGGTGTCTGAGCAGACGACATAACACTAATCTCACTAGGAGTATGGTAGTAAGCTCCCCAATACCGCCTAATGGATAACAGAAACCCTAAATATATATAAATATCTACATTGAAGTAAGGGTTCCCATGATACACCCTACTTAAGGAAATAGTCAGATCTCCCATGTAGACAACATACCATCTATCTAGATGAACACGCCAAGCCTCCAACCTCCTCGGAATTGCAGCCTCATGTACCCAAGAAAATTTGGCGTCGCCATTGACTCATAAGTCAGCTTCCTCAGCAGGAATCAGCTCCTCACCTTCTTGTTCAAACTCTTGCTCACCTTCTTTACCAATTACAATTACAATACAAAACCAGTATACAAAGAGGTGAGATTATCAACACCAGTACCAACATGGCAGTAAAAGATAGGAACGACAGTAAGGTCATACAAATATAACAAACAATAACACAGGTATAACAAATAATGATATAGATATAACAAATAATAATTATAATCATGCCCTTAACATTATCCAATTATTCGACAATTCAAATATCACACAAATATAAATGCTCAAATTATGCATGTGCACATAAACTCAATTTCCTACTCCATGAAACTAACTCAAGTCGGAGAGATTGATCTAGAAGATCTGTCGGTACCACAATAGCCTCAGACCACGTGCTACAACTCTTATCAGTTTTGTACATCTAGCATTATACACGACAGTCTTCACCAAATCTTAATTAAGAATAGTGTCTTGGTTTGGATCGTCAGTGCGTTGCATCGGTCCAATCCACGGTACAGAAGAGCTACTAACTGCTCATTGTGGAAAACCCGCACCCCGACGCCCCCAAGATCAATAAGTGATCTACACTGCGCATATCACACCACACAAAGGTGTAATTCTCTCCTAGGCCACCGGCCTTAACATAGTCCATCGGACTTTTCCAAATGCATGTTCAATGCATACAAGCCAATCATAGGCTACAGTCATATCTCACATATACAGGTCCACACTTTGGCCCAACAGTAACTCTACAGTTTTTTCAATCGCGTAAGTATTTTACTACGTTTTCATAATCGCAGAATATTTTCGTCGCGTTTTCAAATCGCGTATTGATTTTTTAACCTTTTCTCAATCACATAAAAATATTTAAACGTTTTCCAAATCGTGTAGTGATTTTTCAACATTTTTGAAATTGCGTAGCTTAAAAATCACATTTTTAAGTAGCAAAACACATTTTTCATCATTTTTCAACTATGTAAAATATTTCACAATATTTTAAACATCATTTTGGCCTTTCTAAAAATTAACATGACTTTTACTTCATTTTTCCACATTTTCTTACTTAAGAAATCTTTTTTGCAATATATTCCACAAAATCACATTTTCATTGATTTAAATCAATGTTTCTAACTTAAAATTTCCTAACGCGCTTCAAAACCCAAAGAGTGAGCTATATGTTAGTAAATTTCAAGTCACCAATATATTTCTCATTATAACGTGATTAATCTAAAAATTAATTCACTTTATAAAACATTTGAAGGTTCAAACACTTTTAACCTCATTCTTTCCTTTTCATAATACGAAATCCGATTTCTACAAATAAATTGTTTTGTTTCCATTTTTATTCCTTATTTCTTCTAATCAACTAAGTTACCATTACTAAATCACATTTTTACACAACAAATCCATTTTTAGCCTTCATGGTCGTGAGGTACTTGGTCCTTGAAACCAAAACATCTTTTCTTTTCCTTTCTCTTCTAAATATCCAGTTTTATCATTCAAGAAAATATCAACTTGGAAACACCTATTTTGAGGTGTTGAGGCCGTGAGCCTCCTAGGCCATTGGAACCCAAAATAATTTTCCTTTCTGTAATACCCTCCATAGGACATCACATTTTTAAATAAAAACTTAAAACCTGAAAATCATTTTATAAAAGCCTTGAGTTTTAATATATGAATTTTTTTAAAATTTCGTTTCACAGAAACATAAACTTACCGAAGCATGAGTAATATAGAAAATAAACTAAATAGATTTTTACACAACTTTATTTATGCCACTTAATATCCAATAAAGAAATAAAACATATAGCTTATAGACTCAGAGAAACAGTAGCAAACCCAATGACCGGTACTACGAATAGCACGGTAACAACACTAACGAGAAAAACCTAACATACATGTTCCGTTTCTCCATCAACTGCATCTTGTTGAAACTTAGAAGATCACTCCTCGATGCTGTCACCATCTTCAGAATTTTGCCTTCAATGGGTCTAAGAAGTGGCTCCACCTACTATACGAATTTAAATAAAACAAACACAACAAAACAATACAGTAAAGAGGTGAGATCCCCTTTCACCAATACCAGTACGGTAGCAAAGAAAGATACGAATGACAAAGTCATTCCATACACACAGATATCACAAATATAGTCATGTTATCAATTTACAAATAATTCCAATAAACACATGTTATAATAAAATGAATAGCAATAACATTACCGTGATAGATGAAATAATGGATACAATTAAATCATATAGTCACAACATACATAATATCTCAATAGTGAATATAAATGACCACATTAAAATGCTGACAAGATATGTCAATATACACAGACTCATTCCTACTCCAAGGAGTTAAAAACACGGACATCAGAGAGAATGATCCATAAAATCTATTAGTACCACGGCTGCCCAACCAAACTATTCTGCGGTCTCACGTTGCCTCTATAGCCCACAGTCACATGGCGTGGTGTAGCACACTGTCTAACATCGTGTCACTACAGGTAATGTACTATTAATTAGACTTTACAAAATCTCGATTAAGTATAGTGCGTGTCGAGTTCATTAGTGTGTTACCAGTTACCACGGCCCAGAGGAGCGACTAACTGTCCACAAATGGAATAATCCGCACACTAATGCCTCTAAGTTCATTCAAATTGAACCACACTACGCTTATCACACCGACAACACGATGTTATTCATCTCGTCAATCAAATCACCAATTATCAACCAAATTGGCACAAATGCATGATAAAAATTATCAGAATACCCTCAATGGTATTAGATATCCGTATTTACAGAAATGCCCTCAATGGCTTGCCCTCAATGGCAAAAATCTCAAATATGCCCTCAATGGCAAAAATCTCAAATATACAGTACGTCCCACTTGACAGTATCTGTATCTCAACATGTCCGAGTCTACCACTTTGGCCCGACAGTAAAAATTCGTTGTTCCAATTAATCGCGTAGAAATTTTATCGCATTTTCACAATTCTGTCATTTTTACAAACATTTTTAAATCGCGTAAATATATTTTGCTGTTTTTGAAATTGCATAGAGTTTTTCAAACGTTTTCTCAATTGCGTAAGATTTTTAAATCATTTTCTTATCCGAATTCCTTAAAAATCGCTATTCAAATAAACAAAAATAATATTTAATACATTTGAACTACGTAGAATATTTTTCATACCGTATACATTATATTGGATATCTTTTCTATCTTATTTGTTTATTTTTAACAAAAATTGACAGTATTTTTGCTTAGAAAATCTATAATAATGGTTTTCTAGGTTTTCTGTTAAAATTTCTTTTGTTTATATTACAACCATTTAATTACACTTTTGCAAACTACAACGTGCTTCAAAACGCAAAGTGAGCTCTATGTTAGCATTTTTCAAATGTTCACTGTATTTCGTATTTATAGTAAAATCTTCTAACTTTAATTTCTAAAACTAAGTTCTTCCATTTTATTTCCCAAATATTTATTGAAATCAAATTCTTTTGTAATTAACTACTTGATCTACCTTGGAAAATAATTTTAGAAACTAAATATATATTATATGACATATTGGTCGAATTCCCAAAATCCTTGCATTTGATCTTTGGATCATTTTCCATCTTCTAAATCAATGTCAAATTCATTGTATTACCTAAATTCATTAAATCATTGTTTTAGAAAATGGTTGAGAACATTTTGGTCCTCTTTTTCTTATTGAGGTCGTGAGCCCCTTTGGTGTTCTTTGGAACACTCATGCAAATCCTTATATGTTATTTACATGTTACAATAATTATCATGCATCTATGTACACATACCATATATTAAAGCAATCATAAAACACATACTATATATTCTAAAACTATAGACATGCTTGCACACAAAATCAAACACAATTAGGAAAAACAATAAACAACCAAGTGAATGAATCCTTATGGATTCTTCACTACAAACACATTCATTCCTCACCACCAACACATGGCTGATGAGGGTAATCTCCCTCTTACCTCTTGAAGAAACCTCCAAAGCTCCTCGTATGCCTCCTTCAAGTAAACTTTCTCCACCAAGAGTTTCTTGAAAATCAAAGAAAACATGCAATATTAATACCTAAGGCTCTAAACTAAAATAATCATGGATTAAAATCATGATTAGAACTTTGAAATGGATAGAAACATGAAGATTAAAGAACCCTACCTTCAAGGCTTCAAACTTGAGTTTTGAAGAAGAAGATAGAAAATGGATAATTCAAGCTTAGGTTTCAATTACAAAGTATCTTGAGATGAAGTAAGGAAGCAAGATATAGGGTAGTTTAAAATTATAGAAGAGTGAATGATGGCTTGGAGGTGGAGGCCGTGAGGTTGAAGAAGAAAAGGAGAAAGAAAATTTGAGAGCTTTTCTTAAGAGATAGGAAGAATGAATATAAATTGAGATGGCTAATTGTAAAACACTTTCCTTCACCAAATGTGCATAGCCGTGGAATGCAAATGGAGAGCCACCAAAGTTAACTAGCTTTATGAAATTGAAATTAACTTTATTTCCTTTTTGTAATGCATGGCCGTAAATCACTTTGAGAGTAATAATGAATTGAAGTGTTGAAATTGCCTTCCTAAAGCATGCATTGCCGTAAATGCACATGAAGAGAAGCCACCAAAATTGACTTTGTCTTACTTGGTTAATTGATGAAAGATGGTAAGAATTGAATTGTAATATTTGTTTCACAAAAGGTTGCTTTGTCGTGGAATGCAACAAAGAAAAGTAATCAATATTGACTAGTCTTCATTTTGTTCACTTTACGCTTCCTACGTGAATTTCACAAAGTGAATTGGCTATTTAGAGCAATTTGCTCTCCTCCTTCACCGTAGAACCAACAAATTTCAAGAAGTCCAAATTTGTTTAATAGCTTGTTTCCTATTGGTCCTTAAAGAGTCAAGCCATTATTCTTGACCAATTTTTATTGGTTGAATATTTACTAACTTGATTCCTATTGGTTGCTATTTTTGTTGACCAATTTCTATTGGTGTACACTGTATGATTTCTAGTATACTTTAACCAATGAACAATAATTACTGTTTATAAAGTCAATATCTATTGTCCAATGAGTAATAAAATATACATAGATTTTTCTCTTACTTCAGTTGGGTAGCAACTATTGTTGATCATTTTCTACTGATTGCCCTTGATGAGTCACAGAGCGAGTCATCAAAGAGAAGTTTCTAGAACATGTGACTCACTACGATGAGTCAGCATGATGAGTCAGCGTAGATATTTTCTAGAATAGGTGAGTCAGCATGGCGAGTCAGTGTGCTGAGTCACTAATGGTGAGTCATGATGCTGAGTCAGCATGGTGAGTCGTCAGAGAAGCTTCTGGAACAGGTGACTCACTACGATGAGTCACAGGGCGAGTCACCGCTTCTGGAACCTTCTAGAATCTACTGAGTCATAGGTGCTGAGGTGTCACGCCACGTGTCGAGTTTCTATTGGCCCTTCGTGATGAGTCACAGCCATCAATATTGACCAGCTCCTCATTGGTCCACGTGTAAAGCATTCAATGACTAGGCGCGCTGACGATGCGTCTTCTAGAACAGTCTGGAACATGTGAGTCACTAGGCTAGTCACCTAAGTGAGTCACCAACAATGAGTCATCATCTAGAACATTCTAGAGTAAGTGACTAGGCTTGCGTCTAGAATCATCCACTAGATATTTTTCAAGAAAAATATCTTCTAATGAATAATAAAACATACCCCGATTTTATTTGTCAGATAAAATCGCAGGAAAATAAAACTTCAAAAACTGTTTCCGGTTTCGGGTTTAGTAAGTTCCCCCGGCTCCGAATCAACAGT
Source organism: Ormosia emarginata (assembly GCA_029884605.1). NCBI lineage: Eukaryota > Viridiplantae > Streptophyta > Magnoliopsida > Fabales > Fabaceae > Ormosia > Ormosia emarginata. The sequence goes on from JAQQTP010000040.1 coordinate 7,782,031, forward strand.
ACAAAGCTTTCTGGCCAATAAAAATTTTTATTTTTTTCCAGGCCCCCTAGAGCCCACATACAAATGACCCAAAATATCGAAATATATTAATATTCAAAATATATTAAAATATCAAAATATAATAAAATATTCAAAATATCTAAAATATATTAAAATATTCAAAATATCTAAAATATCATAAAAATTCACAAAAATCATAATAATTGTGAAACTTATGAAAATTAAATCAGATTAGTAAAAATAATTAAGGATTGAGAGAAAGAAATAAAATACGAAGGCTTATATACATACCGTCCAAATTAATATTAAAATAATCAAAAACGCAAAAACTCCCAAAAATTCCTAAAAATCACAAAAATCATAAAATTCACAAAAGTCGAGTCAGATTTCTCAAAATAATTCGGAATCGACGAAAACAAATAAAATACATATTTTCAGGGTGTTGCACTTTCCAACATACATCATGACATATAATCATATATTATACTATAACATACATCAAGCATATTATGAAAACAATAAAATCATGTAAAGCATAAAAGCATAAACAAATAAATTTAAAGCACTTGAACACCACAAATAAATTACACAACCATGGATATGAATCCTCACATGAATTCACTATCCATCAAATACAAGTTAATCTCTCACCGCCATACTTGGTTGGTGAGATAGATCTCCCTCTTACCTTGTGGTGAAACCTCCAAAGCTCTTTGCTTTGCTTCTTGTACTTGTCCTTCACCACCAAGAGCTTCTTGAACATAAAACAAACATAAGTTTATTAGCATCTAAAGCTTGAACAAGAAAGACCATGGATCAAAACATGGCCTAAAACATGAAAATGAGACAAGTAGTGAAGTTTCCATAAACTCCACTTTAATACCCTAGAACTTGAGTCTTGGAAAACTCCTTGAAGATGAATGATTTAGGACTTGGCCTTAACTACAAAGTGTCTTGGATTTAGGTAAGATTCAAGAAATAAGGTTGGTTAAAATTTTTGGAGAGTGAAGGTATGGTCTAGAGGTCTTGGCCATGAGGTTGTGTTGAGAGAAAAGAAGAGAGAAAAATTTTGTGAAGCTTGGCTTTAGGAAATGATAAAGATGAGTGATAGAAATGAATTGAAAATTTTCCTATAGCTTTTAAGCCTTCAAAACCGTGACCCCCCCCCTTGTGCACCAACAAAATGTATAAATACATCTAGCCACTTTTTGAGGCTTCAATACCCATTGATTGAATCAATGGTGGATCTTTGGTGTAGGTTTCCAAATGATAAGATTGAATTTGAACCATTGGACCTCTCCTCCATGAAACCTTAGCCATTAGATACATCTCCAAAATGGAGGGTCAAAAACTTCTCTTCATACTTTCCATCCAAGGGTCACAAAGGTCCTTGCCACTTTGTGAGACCAATCTCCACCATAGATCAAATCACTGGTGGATATCCAAAGCCTTCATCACCAAGCTTGATTCCTATTGGTCCTCTATAAAATTGTCATAACCACCTAATTTGAATAACCAGTATAATATTTTTCTAGCTGCTATTACACTACAGACAATATTTACTGTATTTTTATTGCCCAATAAATAAAATAGTACAAAACACAGTAAAAGAAAATCTCGAAAACTGTTTTTGATTTCGAGTTTAGTAACATCCCCTGGCCTCATCTCAACAGTACAAAATTTTCTGGCTTCGAAAATTTTTTACTTTTCTGGGCCCGCCTCGGCTCCTATACAGCCCTTGGGCCCACAGACAGCCCAAGAATAATATTAAAATAATTAAAAAATATAAAATCTCACAATAATCTAAAAAATCATAAAAATTATAAAATTTATGAAAATCAAATCAGATTAGTAAAAATAGTTAAGAATCAATAGAAATAATTAAAATACGTAAGATTTTCCTAGGCCCAAAAATTATTATTTTCTTGACTCGGAGTAAATCACACAAAACGATCAAATACAATCACGGAATAGTCAAAATAATTTTACAGTACACAGAAATTACAAAACAATATAATTTTGTTATTACTGTCAAATAGCTAAAATTTGGGGTGTTATAACTCTCCCCCTCTAAAAAGAAGTTTCGTCCTTGAAACTTAAACACATACTCAAAACAAATACGGATATTATTCTTTTATCTTTTCCTCCAACTCCCATGTCGCTTCTCTACTTACGTCACTCCAGACTACTTTAACCAATGAAATCTCTTTACCTCGGAGTTGCTTTCTCCTCCGATCCTCAATCTTGACTGGAAATGTTTCATAGGTTAAATTCTCCTTCATAGGTTGATTGCAATCACGAGAAACGTGTCCAGGTTTCTCGCATCTGAAGCAGATAACTCCTTTAATAGTGCAATCCCTCATGTAGTGTTCCTTCCCATACTTCATACATCTCGGCGTAGACGCCGTTGTTTGACCAATTCTCCATGGGCTTCCTCCAGGACTTCCACCTTGTGATCTTTGTTGTTGATTTTCAGGTGGTCTAGAATAAGGCTTCTTCTGGTAACGGTTAGCATTACTGCTTCCTCCTCTTTGGGATCGAAAAGGTCCAAAGTTGCGGTTTCTTGTGTCTCACGCTTGGTCTAAGTCTTCCACCTGGCGACACGTATCAAGTAGTTCAGAAAACTAGTTAATCTTCAAAGTGATGACCGCCCTCTTCACATTGTATCTTAGGCCTTCCTCGAACTTTTGACATTTCCATGCTTCGTTCGGTTGGTGTTGAAAGTAGGTTGAGAATTTGGACAAACTCTCAAATTTAGCAGCATACTCACTTACGGTCATATTTCTTTGCAGCAAACCAAGAAACTCCATCTCCTTAGCATGTCTAGCACTTTCCGGAAAATATTTATTCAAGAATCTCTCTTTGAACAGTTCCTAATTAATTGCTCGATTTTCAGCCTCTAATAACCTCTGCTCTCCGGTCCACCAATCCTCTGCGTCTCCAACAAGCATAAATGTAGTATATGTCACCTTCTTGTCATTGGCACAATTCATGCCCATGAATATCTTTTCCAGCTCTTTGATCCACAGAGTAGCCTTCTTAGGATCATATTCTCCCTTAAATTGTGGAAGGTTAAAGCGACGAAATTCCACTAGATTCTGGGCATTAGCAGTGGCCTCCAATTATTGTGCAGTCCTCTCTTGTTGTTGAGCCGTTTGCTGGTTTTGTTGCAGTATAGCTTCAGCCATCTTCTGAATTGCCTCAATTGCAGCTGTCATGTCTCCTCTGTGAGCCATGATCCTCTTTCAATTCAAGCTATACAAAATACAAGGAAAAGTCATATGTATCCTTTCGGAATACCAAACACAGAGAATCACACAACACAAACAAGACAGTCCAAAACCACAAGACCCAAAAGAAAACTTAAACCGGGACTCTGATACCAAGACAATGTAACGCCCCTTTTTCTTGCCTCGCGAAGAAGGAACGTCACACCATAAGGAAATTAAAACGAAATGCAGAAAGCAATAATTACTTTGATTTATTAAGACCCCGTTCTTTTTTAATAAGTGATTAAACAATTTGCGTTCTTGGATTGTAAAGTAATTCGAGTATTGAAAGATGTGTACATTTTTTTTAAAATAATGGTAAGGAGATGATAATAATTATAGAGACAATGAAATCAACATAGAATTGAAAATCATACATTCACAGTTCATATATAATATTATATACATCAGCATGTTTAATTACATCATAAATTATTGATCAGCGATGTCGCACTCGCCTCAAAATAGACTAGGATTTATGGAATATAGCATAGTGCATAACCTAGGTCATCTCCCAAGGACCAATTCAGATTTCTCAAGCATGTTAGAAGTTATCAATAAGTAGGGGGTTTTGTTCATTGCATAATGTAAAAACGAATTCAAATTGAGAAAATTCAGTTAAGGAAACACCAATCCAAGGTCTTCAATTCAAGTGGCAGAATTAATCATTGTTCAAGAGAAATGAATTTCTGTTGTTTAAACCTCTGTTAATCCGAAATCACCTAGATAATCACCTAGAATTTTATCAATTAAAACAGAATCACAATCGCAATTCTTGATTAAGATTGATTTAGAAACAAATTTGGATTAACATAGATTATCAATCGATGATCTATTCTCCATTAGATTCAGATTAATCAACCCTAATTCTAACCTCAATTTCAAAATTCTAATCAGAATTCAATTAAAGAAGGAGAAGAGGGAAGAACACAACATAATTTATAATTAAACAAGAGAACTCAAAACTCTAGCCACAATCATTGAATTCCTTGGATTGATTGGAGCTTTAGCCTTCCATGGCCATTACGAAAATGCAGAGAAGAGAGTAAAACAAAAAATAGAGAAAAGAGAGAAAAAGGGTTTCTGTGAATCTATTTGTAACTGAATCACAACAAAATCAAAAAGCTGAATGTTCAATTCGAAATCTGCCTAAACCTATTTGTAACTGAAAGTTCTTATGTAATTCCTAATCTGCCCCTGGCCCAAACTGTAGCCCTCTGAATAAGCTTTTCAGAGACATATCATTTGCCTTAATTGGGCTTAAATTGAGAGAGATAGGCCCAAATCATTGAGGAAAGGTCCAAGCATTGTGACAGCAACAGCATCCTGACTTTGAGGCCCAATTTCGCCTTGAATCCAGCTGAATTAGAAAATTTGCATTAGACACCAGATTGTAGATCTTCGTCTCAGATTTCAGGGGACTCCAAGATCATCCAAATACGATATTTGTAGCCCAAGTTATGGCCTGTACAAGACAGAAAGGTCAAAATGAGTTAAAATCCGAAAATTAATGAAGTTTTTACAATTAAGCTCAATGAAGATCAATCATCTAAAACTCATCTACAAACATAATATTGGACACAATTAACATCAATTAGGCCAAATATGAAGCAATAATGAATGGCTCAAAATTGATTGATCAATTATACAAAAAGTAAAAGATATACCCACCCGAATTGATACAAATCTACACGCATCAAGTACGAAAAAACATCAGGTTTTCCCAAAAAGATAAATGGTTAGCTATCAGTAGCCACCGACAATATCAGCCCCGAAGATTGACGAGAAGGGACTGTAGCCAGGTCCTCCTCAAGGTCCTTTTCATCCAATGAAATTGCCATCGAAGCGACCGAATTTCAGGCAGAAGCCCGAGCAGTGGAGAGGGGAGAGTCCTCTTGTGGGGTGTAGTAAAGGTCATCCCACAGATCTCTATCAGGCAAGTAAAATTCCAAATGGACAAAAGTAGTAAAATCAAAAATAGGCGAGTTGTAGTGGCCCCATGACAAAGACACCATCAGCTCCCCGTGGTAGATGCATCGGTCCGTGCTCAAGTTAATGTGCCAGTAGCAGGTCCTCCATGAAAGGTTATCCTAGCATACCCCAAAAATCAGCGCAGACGCGAAGACATCTCTGATCAACTCTAATCGTAGTTGGGCCAAAAGCCAAGAAACTCAAGTGCTTCCTTTTCTTCCTCACAAACGTCTTCTCAAAAGTATATAAATAAACAAGAATATTTAAATACAGAAAGAGGTGAGACACCCAGCTTTTATTACCAATATGGTAATAAGAAAATAGAACGGTGTTGGATGCCCACATATCAACACAGTTCAAATATCCAATCACAGTAATAATTAAAATTGACAGTAAAAGCAGAACAACAATAAATAGCAGTAAGAATCCGAAATAACAAGCAGACAACATCAGTATTTCCAATAGTCAACAGTTCAAGCAATCAAATAAGTATTGCAATAATAAGAGCAGATAGTTTTCTACAGTTATAAATGCTCAAGCTCAATCAATTATGAGACTGACAGTTCACAATGCAAATGGTACCAAATTCCTACTCCATGGAGCTAGACATAAACATTTTCGGAGTGAATGATCAAGGAGTTATGCCAGTATCTCGTTAGCCTTAAAAATAGTGTGCTTATCTCATAAAAATATTTGCGCAATATGGCTTATACATGGCACCTCAACAGTTAATCGTGATATAAGACAGCGTCTCAGTTTGGATCGTCGGTGTGTTTACATCGGTCTATCCCACGGCCACAGTTGAGCTACCACTGTCGATTGTAAGACACCCGCACCCCAACGCCCCCAGGGCCAACCACTATGACCCTACGCTTAGTCAACTTGCACCCGCACATAGGTTATTCAAACTCCTAAGCATACATCGCCTTTCTAACAATGTCCAACGGACAACACATATGCATGACGACGCAATGTACATCATGTATGTTCATCAATGATACATTTATCATAAAGTATACCACAATGGCATATATTCATGTCTCAATATCAACATGTCATAATTTCATCAAGAACTTAGTCCCACATAGGAACTCACAATAACATCAACCAAATCTCAATATCAATTTATACATATACATTGTTCCACACATACCACAATTTCCATATTATGGATCCTACATTTTTCAATGTCCTAAGTCTTGATCAATTATGAGATTTTTCTTTGGGCTAACAAGACCCTTCAAACCGTGGCCTCCAAAGGCCATTATAAGTGACAATCCTTTGATGTCCAATTACATAGGTTTTATCACTCAAAATCTTAATTCTAACCCTTAACAATTAAGGCCAAAACCGTGGCCTCCCAAGGTCACCAAGGTTCTAATTTTTCTTCACATTATGCATTAGTTACGTGATACCTAATCACTTAAATTTTATTTCACCCAAAATCAATCCAATCCCTTAAATTCCAAGTCAAAACCGTGACCTCCAATGGGGTGGTAAACCTTCAAAATTTTCCATTCATTAATTCTATCAATATCAAATATTCCAACACCACCAATGCATTCAAAATCATTATTCAATCATCAATCTCAATGAAGAACATGTACACATGCAAAAATCATCAAACAAAGTAAGGATAGAAATATGGATTTCTCCATCAAACAATCACACAAGGTCTCCTCACCACCAATAATGGTTGAAGTGAGTAGATCTCCCTCTTACCTAAAGGAAGAACATGAAAATGGCATCCTATTTGCTCTTTGGTGGTTTCGGTTTTGAGCTTCCAATACCCTAGAAATTTCAACACAAAGAATCAACACCAATGGTTGAAAAAGAAGAGTCTTTGGTCTCCAATGAAACCATAGAACATGAAAATGAAGAAAAGGAAAAGAAAAAATGGAAACTTTACCTTAAAGTTTGAAGCTTGGTCTTGGAAGGCAATGGAGGAAATGATGGAATTTGAAGAAACTTTCTAAATAGGAAGTGTAGAGGAGGTTGAGGTGAGTGTAGAAATGGTGTTAATGAAGAGAAAAGTGAGGAGAAGTGGTCTCTAATGGGGGCTGCAAACCGTGGTCAAGGAGGAGAAGAAGAGAGAATGAGGAGAAAAATGGAAGATGAAAACTAAAGAGAGAAATGGATAGATGAAAAATGAGTGAAATGTGATTAAGTGTGTTAAGTGTGGGAGCAAAATTTTGCTCCCCTTGGGCTATGGGTGCCACGGCAATGAAGAGAGAGAAGGGGGTGGAGAGGCTTCTCCAATAAGCTAAGGGTAACTTAGACATTTGGTGGTCAAAGCTTTTCAAAGAAGCTTCGATTAAAATACACTAAATTTAAATTGAAGTGGATTGATTAGACATAAAGTGGATTACATTAGGATAATGTGATAGGATTTTTTAATATATGTTATTATCTAATGGACAATTGTTACAGTTGACAAAAGTCAGTATTAATTGTCTGACATAAAATTTACACAACGATTATTATTTTATCTGATAAAATTCCTCGAAAAATATGAAACTTCGTAAACCGTGTCCAGCCTCGTGTTAAGTAAGATCCCCATCGACATTTACACAGATCAAGGTTCTCAGGAAAAATATCTCATTTTCTTGACTCCGCTCAGTTTGTACGCAAAATGAGAAATAATATAAAAATATTCCGCATTCTCAGAAAAATCCAAAAAAATTCTCAAAAATCACAAATATTAAAAAATGAATATTTATAACAAAATAATTAAATTTTGGGGTGTTACAAGTGTCATCCCTATGGTCGAATGAAAACTGTTGTTGTAAGTGAATTCTATCAATGGTAAGAATTCATCCCAACATCCAGATTGTTCTAGCACACAAGCCCTTAACAAATCTTCCAGTGACTGAATCATTCTTTCTGACTGACCATCTGTCTGTGGATGGTAAGCAGAACTCAAACGTAGCTTCATTCCCATCGCTTTTTGCAGACTATGCCAAAATCTTGACGTAAATCTCGGATCTCGATCCAAAATAATACTGGAAGGTATACCATGAAGTCTAACGATTTCATCGATGTACACTTGAGTCAACCTCTCCATTGAGTACTTAATATTAATTGGCAAGAAGTGTGCCAACTTCGTAAGCCGATCAATAACTACCCATATAGAATCATGACCTTTTCGAGTCTTTGGAAGTCCAGTCACAAAATCTATTGCTATATCATCTCATTTCCATTCAGGAATAGGCAAAGGTTGCAACATTCCAGAAGGTCTTTGATGTTCAACCTTAGCCTTCTGACAGACTAAGCAGGATGATACATATTCAGCGATGTCTTTCTTCATTCCTGGCCATCAATACAACTGCTCCAAATCTTGATACATTTTTGTGGCTCCTGGATGCATACTCAACTTACTCCTATGAGCTTCATCCAATACTAATCTCCTAAGTCCTTGATCATTGGGCACACAAATCCTTCCTTTAAATTTCAAAATTCCATCAGTTCCTTCTTTGAATTCCAACACCGCGCCTTGGCTCCTTGCTTCATTCGCTTCTTGCAAGTATTGGTCATCGTTCTGCCCCTCTCGGATTTTATCCATTAAACTATTTGAGATAATGATCATATTTAAACACATCTTTCCTGGCATCAACTTCATAGACAACCGCATATCCCAAAATTCTTGTATTAATTCCTTCTCCTTGATCATCATAACAAAAGCACTAAGCATTTTTCTACTTAAAGTATCCGCTATGACATTCGCCTTCCCGGGATGATACTGTAACTGAAAATCATAGTCCTTTAAAAATTCGAACTAACGCCTCTGTCTCATGTTCAACTCTTTTTGGTCAAACAGATACTTTAAACTTTTATGATCACTAAAAACAATGAACGTTGCTCTATAGAGAAAATGTCTCCAAGCTTTCAATGCAAACACCACAGCTGCCAACTCCAAATCATGAGTAGGATAATTCCTCTCGTGTACCTTTAACTGCCTTGAAGCATATGTCACAACCTTTCGATTTTGCATAAGTACATAACTCAATCCTTGGTATGAAGCATCGCAATATACTTCAAAAGGTTCATTCAGATCAGGTAGAATCAATACCGGTGAAGTAGTCAATCGTCTTTTTAACTCTTGAAAACTTTCCTCATATGCATCAGTCCATGCAAACGGTTAATTCTTCCGTGTAAGTTGGGTAAGAGGTCCCGCTATCTTGGAAAACCCCTCGATGGGCCTGCCTCGGCTCCCATACAGCCTCTTGGGCCCACAGACAATCCAAGAATAATATTAAAATAATCAAAAAAATATAAAATCTCACAATAATCCACAAAATCATAAAAATTATAAAATTTATGAAAATCAAATTAGATTAGTAAAAATAGTTAAAAATCAACAGAAATAATTAAAATACGTAAGATTTTCCCCGGACCAAAAATATTATTTTCCTGACTCAGAGTAAATCACACAAAACGATCAAATACAATCACGGAATAGTCAAAATCATTTTACAGTACACGAAAATCACAAAACAGTAGAATTATGTTATTACTGTCAAATAGATAAAATTTGAGGTGTTACAACAAAGATGTAAGTGCATCCATGTCATGAACTCTACCTACCTTCCTTTGAGTGTTTCTTGCTGAAGGCCATTGGTAGCTGTTGGCGGTCAGTTCTTCCAACAGTTGGTATGCTTTATCGAAAGATTTACTCAATAATGAACCATCTGCAACTACATCCACAATTGGACGATGGTAAGGTAATAGTCCTTTGTGAAAGGAGTAAATCTGGTGCCAAGAAGGAATTTCATGGTGAGGGCACCATCTCAAAAAATCCTTGTACCTCTCCCAAACTTCATACAAGGATTCAGATTCTGATTGCGTGAATGAAGTGATGTCATTCACTAACCTAGCAGTCTTGGCCGGAGGAAAGTATTTGTTCAAAAATTTTCCGCATACCTCCGCCCAAGTAGTTATAGATCCCATAGGTAGAGACTACAACTAACTCTTGGCTCGATCTTTGAGAGAGAAGGGAAAGAGCCTGAGACAAATGGCATCTTTTGAGACTCCATTGTGCTTAAAGGTGTCACAGATCTCTAGAAAGTTTATCAAGTGAGCATTGGGATCTTCATTTTGAAAACCGCCAAATTATAGAGATGTCTGAATCATTTGGATAATCACCGGTTTGATTTCAAAACTATTTGTGCGGATAGGAGGTCATCTGATACTTGATTGAAGATTTCCTATTTGAGGATTAGCAAACTCCCTCAGAGGCCTCGTATGATCGTTGTTTTCTGCCATTTATGGTACCTTATTCATAGAAAGAATGAAATATTAAATGAAATTGTAATAAAAGAAAAGACATGAATTAGAACTAACAAAACTCGATATCAATATTAGCAATATAGAAACTAGTCATCTTCCCTGGCAATGGCATCAAAAACTTGTTGAACCTTTTGTGTACCGCAAGTGCACGGGTCATTCAAGTAATAAAAATGATGAGTAGAGATTGTTCCCATGAGAAATATGGTTACTTTCTAATGCTAAATACTGACCTACAGCTTGACTAGTTCTATTCAAAGAAACGTCAATTGGAAAAGGTTTTGAGTAATTAAACTACAAAGCATAAAAAAAAGATAAAGATATGGTTGAGAGAATAGGGAATTCTTTTTCACTCCTTACTTCAATTGATAACATGCAACCTTTTAAGCAATACAAATAATTAGATTAGATTAGCCTGAGAAACTAAACTAGTTAAAAGCCTATGTCTAGGTCGATTAACCTTATGTCATTTACCTAGTTCACTATGCGTCTATGAGAACCAGAGCAAACAATAAGCATTAAGATTGATTCCCAATTATGACTATACATGGCTAAGAGGTATATATATCTATCCTATTAGCGAATCAATCTACCCCACCATTGGAATGAAATCGAACATGCATTTACCATATGTATAATCTAAAACCCAAAGTCCTATGTCAAGGCTCATTAGATTTCATCAAATCACCTAAATGCTAATCAAACAAGTAAGATCATTAAGCACATTATGTAAAACAACCCAAATCATTCATATAAGCTCAAAAGAGTACAAATCAATTAATATTCATAGGGAGATCCAAAGAATAACTTATACACAACTTAGCTACTCATTGAATACAAAAATGTATTACAAAAATTCATATTCAAGATAAAGGGAAGAGAGAAAGAAGAAAGAACAGAAGATGAAGCCCAATGGGGTGAGCCTTAAAGCTTGAATCTTCCTCCAAGATGAAGAGAACCTCCAATCTAGGCTCCTTCAACTCTCTTTCAGCCCATAAATGAAGATCTAGCTGCTAGGTTCTCCAAAAGATCTAAGCTAAAAGAGTAAAATAAAAGTTCTCTAAGAGAAGAGAAGAGAAAATCGAGGGAGAAAGCTAAAATCTGTTTAAAAGGTATTTACAGGCCCATAGATTTCGCACTTTGTAACACCCTCCTTCGAGTATCACATTTGGGACTAAAACTTGAAAACTTAACAAAACGTGTAAAAGATCTAATACAACAAAATACGGATTTCAAATTTCCTTTCACAAAAACATAAATTTAAACAAGGCGTAAACAGTACTGGATGCAATACTAAATAATTACATATCAAAATATTCAAAAGATGGCATGAATCATAGTCCACCTAAAATACATAAGGTTTGCACTCCAAAAAGATACATATAAATATACAAACTATTAACAAAATACAAACTAGCCCAAGTCTAAAGACCTAGGGAGTGGGGTCCTCCATTGGATCCTCCTCCTCAGAGTCCCCATCGGACAAAACCCTCAAATGGGGTAAGAGCTCTCGAGTAGGTGTCCTAGTAGATGACACCTCAGAGTTCGTATCTTCCCTAGGGGTGTAATGCAAGTCACCCCACAGCTCCCTAATTGGCATAACAAACTCCAAACGTACGGAGACGTCCAGAGAGAAAAAAGGGACCCCATCGCTGATCCTACGTATAGATAAAGTTACATCTCCTGCATATCAGATGTAACGCCCCAACTTTTGATTGAATTACGATATTGTCCTAAATGTATTGTTTTATGATTTCTATAAGTTATAAAATAAATTTGATTGTTTCGTGACTATATTTGACTGTTGTGTGTGATTTACTCCAAGTTAAGAAAATAATAATTTTCTGGCCGAAAAAATCTTAATTTAATTATTCAGAGCTGGGGGATCTTACTAAACCCAATTTTGAGTGATACGTGTATTAATCTTTTAATTTTTAGGATTTAACTGTGCAACAAAAATATTTTATATTATTATAATATTATTTTATTGTACAATATCTACTGTCTCAAAAATAGTAAAATTCTGCTCCAAAATGGACTATGGACCCAGAAAAGTCTATGGGACCCATATTTAGAGAACCAGTCAACGTTTCTGGCTAGATTTAATCCTAAGCCAATGAGACCTAGTCAACAATAGTGGCTTGAAGTTTTAAACCAAAAAGAAGTTAGTCCACAAAAGTGGTTGGACTTGTTGATTTATGACTAGAAAGTTTAACTAAGTTAGCTTAAACCTAACTAAGTTAATATAGGAAGCTTATGTAGTAACTAAATGAAGTAAACTTAGTTAGCTACACCTTAGAGTTCTAGTTAGAGAAGGTTCTAATAATATCATGGCAAAGGCTAGTTATCCTAAGTAACTAGATAGTTAGACAAGTAACTAAGCAAACTAACTAAATGCACCTAAGTCTAACTAGATTGCATTAATAAACACAAACCTAGTTTGCTCTCCCTTGGAGCAATTCGGTCAAGGCTTTTCAAGAAGGATCGAGAAGTGCTTAGTCACTTAATGACTTGATTTCCTACACCAATGAGAAGCAAGCTTGGAGACAAAGTCTTGAATGTCATCCATTGATCACATCTAAGGCCATTAGGAGTCTTAAGGGTCAATAATGATGGCCACCTCCTTTGAATGAGCTCCACGGCCAAGGGCTTTAGGAAGGGTGTGATAGCAATTTTGCTAAGTTCATTTCATCTTCAACCTTCACCAAAACAAAATAACCAAGAAAATTCTCTCCTTTCTTCATTTAGAAGCTCACGGCCTCCACCCATTTCTCATACCTCCACTCTTCTAAAATTTCACCTAACCTTACTTCTCAAATCCAAACATCATTCTAAGAACATCTCTAGTTAAGAGTTCTTTCAAAAAAATTCATCTTGAGCTTGGAAAACCACTTTGAAGATTTTACTACAAGGTGAAAATCCTTGTTTCTTAATTCTAACTTGATTTCTTAGGTTCTAAGCCATGATTGATCCATGGTTTATATTTTTCTCCTATAGTTATGACTCTTTAAAATTTGTTTGAGCTTGTTAGGGATTCTTTGAAGGTCACACGAAAATCACTAGGAAGGAGTTAGAAGGAGTTTGTCTTCCCTTAAGGTAAGAGGGAGATTTAATCTCATCAACCTTGTGTGGTGGTGAGAAGATGGATGTATTTGTGGTGAAGAATCCATAAGGATTCATTCACTTGGTTGTTTATTGTCGTTTCTAATTTGTGATTGATTATGTGTGCATGCATGTTTATAGCTTTAAAATATATTGTATGTGTTTATAGATGTATGGTAATTAGTGTAGGATGTGAATAATATGTGAAGGATTGCATGAGTGTTCCAAAGAGCACAAGGAAGCTCACGGCTTCACCAAGAAAAGAGAACCAAAATGTTCTCAACCATTTCCTAAAACAATGACTTAATGAATTTAGGTAAAATAATGAATTTGAAATTGATTTAGAAGATGGAAAATGTAACACTCTCCGTAGGGCATCACATTTCCGACTACAAGCTCATAATCTGAAAATGATTTCATAAAAGGTTTGAGTTATAAAAGGTGGGTTTCAAAATTTCTTTCCGCGGAAACATAAACTTACTGAAATTTATAGGTAATACTGAAAAATAGTTTTAAACTGATAAACATACATTACTGACACACATAATATTTAACAATTATTTAAGAAACATAACACTTACAGACTCAATTTTAAACAGTAGCAAACCCCATGACGGGTCCTACTTAATAGCACGGTAAAATACTAACGAGAAAACTCAACATACTTATTTCATCTTGTATCCATCTTGATGCGTCATATATATGTTCCTCATCAACACTGCACACCATCGAATCTGGGATGGCCACTCCTCGATGTTGTCACCGAACTTAGAATATTTATTTTCAGTCAAGTCTAAGAAATTCATTCCATTTAATATACAAATTTTAACAATACAAACACAACAAAACAATACAGCAAAGAGGTGAAATCACCTATGCCAATACCAATATAGTAGCATAGAGATAACACATACAATATATCATACAGATACATTATACCATAATTACAATAATGCCCTCAACATTATTATCATCACACAGACGTAATAAAATAGTAATTAAGATAATGCCCTCAACATTATCCAAGTATTCATCAATTCAATTATCATAAATAATATTTACGATAATGCCCTCAATCATTATTTATCACCACAAATATAATAAATAATAATTACCATCATGTCATTAACATTCTTCAAATCACACGATAATTATAATAATGTCATCAACATTATTTATCATCATCATCATCCAATATTCCTCAATTAATATATCACACAGATATAAATACTCAAACTATGCATGTGCACATAGACTCAATTTCCTACTCCATGGAGGTTTTCACAATTTCGAGAAGAATGTTCTGGTTAATTGCCCAGCCTTAGCCCACAGACAATCTCCAGTCTTTCTAATTAATTGTTCAGCCTTAGCCCACAGATAATCTCCAGTCTTCGAAAGGAATCGTGTTCTTATCGAGTGTCGTCAATGCGTTGCAACGGACTGCGTCACCACGTGGCACAGGGTACTTGCCAGTGCCCACTGGATCGACCACCGTGCCTTGACGCCCCCAAGATCCATCATAGACCTCACTCTTCAATTCTCATTCTCTCTTCGACCATAAAGGCCATAATAGCTATCAGCTATATTTTCATTCAATGCATGAATATCTCAATGCAATTCTGTTCAATTTCATCATATGCCTCAATGCACATTTTTCAATTTCATCATATGCCTCAATGTATATCTTTCCAATGCATGTATAATGCACCAAATGCCAATCACAGGCTAATCTCATCATTTTCTCATACAGTGTCCATACACTGGTTCATGCATGTAAAATGCACCGATGCCAATCACAGGCAAAACTCATCATTTTCTCTTACAGTGTCCATACTCTAATTCAACAGTAATCATACTGTATATTCAACAGCGAAATCATATTATCGCGTTTTCATAGTCGCGAAACACTTTTGTCGCATTTTCACAATCGCGCAACATTTCTGTTACGTTTTCATAATTTCGTAACGTTTTTGTTGCGTTTTCAAATCGCGTAGCGATTTTCCATCGTTTCTCAATCACGTAAAAATATTCCATCATTTTTCAATCACGTAGTGATTTTTCAACAATATTTCAATCACGCAAAAATATTTAAACGCTTTCCAAATTGCGTAGAAATATTTAAACGTTTTTCAAATCACGTAGCTTAAAAATCACGTTTTTAAGTTACGTAAAGCATTTTTCACCATTTTTCCACTACGTAAAATATTTCTCAACATTCTAAATTTCAATCCAACCTTTCTCAAAATAATATGACTTCTCACATCATTTTCCACATTTTCTTACTCAATAAATCCTTTTCACAATAATCTCCACAAATTCACCATCTCATTGAATTAAATCAATGTTTTTAACTTAAAATTTCCTAACGCGCTCCAAAACCCAAAGGATGAGTTATACGTTAGAAATTTTCAAGTTACCAATGTATTTTCCATAATTCATGAATCAATTCTAAAACTCAGTTCTCTTTAAAATAAATTGAGGTTCAAAGACTTTCAACCTCTCTTTTCCATTCATATACGAAAATTCCATTTTTCAATTGTCAAAACACTTTGTTTCCATTTATTTAATCCTTGTACTTCATCAATTATTTTTCCACTTTGAAATCACTTTATTTCATAAAATCAAGGCATTTACAAGCCTTCAAAACCATGGTACATGGTCATTGCAACCATCAAATATTTTTCCTTCTAAATCAACTAACTACCATTCTTGTTTTTACACAAACAAAAACCATTAAAATTTTCTTCAAAAATCGTGAGACTCATGGTCTATAAAACTAATTCATTTGTTCATTTTCATGTCCACTTTCTTTGCAAATCCTTAAAATCATCAACGTATTACTCATAATTAGTAAAATACTTAGAATCTCTTGCTCCCAAAATTAATTTGAGGCCGTGATGCCTCTATGGTTCTTTGGAACCAAAAAATATTTTCCTTTCCATCATCAAATCATGGCATACATATACATATTCATCATATCACATAATCAAGCATACCTTAATGTAATAAAAATCACATAAAGCATGCAAACACAAATAAATAATTTAAAGCACATAAACACCAACAAATAATTACACAACCATGGATATGAATCCTCACATAGATTCACCATCCATCAAATACAAAATTCATCTCTCACCACTATACTTGGTTGGTGAGATGGATCTCCCTCTTACCTCTTAAAGAACCTCAAAAGCTCCTTGCTTTACTTCTTTTTCCAAGTCCTTCACCACCAAAAGCTTCTCAAATACAAAACAAAACACAAATTTATTAGCATATTAAGCTTGAACAAGGTGAACCATGGATCAAACATGGCTTAGAACATGAAAAGAGATAAGAAGTCAAGCTTCCTTACACTTCACCTTAAAAATCCTATAACTTTGCTCTTGAAGAAAGTCCTTGAAGATGATGGATTTAGAACTTGGCCTAAACTACAAAGTGTCTTGATTGAAGTATAGGTTCAAGAAATAAGGTTGTTTAAAATTTTTGAGTGATGGAAGGTGGATTTGGTGGTCTTGGCCGAAACTAGAGAAGAAGAGAAATGGAGACAAAAGTTTGATATGCTTGGCTTTTTGGAAGGATCAAGAATGATCAAGAATGAGTAATAATGGTCTTGAAACTTTGCTATGCCATAAACCATCACCAAAACCGCCCCCCCTCCTTGTACACTCAAAGAGTAACCAATCTCACTAGCCACCATTTTGAGCATTCTTAGCCATTGATTAGATCAATGGTTAGGATTAATGTAGATTCTAGGTATAGCCTTTAGATGTAAGACTTAATCTAGGCTATTAGATCTTTCCTCCTTGAAATCCTAGCCATTAGATGTATCTCCAAAATGTAGGGTCAAGATCACCTCTTTATACTTTACATCCAAGGGTCATAAATGGTCCTAGCCATTTTATAAAACCAATTCTCTACCGTTGATTAAATCGATGGTTGATATTCAAAGGCTTCAACATTAAGCTTGCTTCCTATTGGTTCGTCATAAAGCTGTCATAACTACTAATGTTGACTACACAGTACAATATTTATTTTTATTTGCTATAACCCTATGAATAATATTTTTACTGTATTTTTATCTCCCGATAATTAAATAGAGTACAAAACACAGTAAAAGAAAATTTTAAAAATTGTTTTCGATTTCGGGTTTAGTAAGATCCCTCGTCCTCGTCTCAACAGTACAAAATTTTCTGGCTACAGAAAAATTTTCACTTTTTCGGACCCACCTGGGCCCACATACAACCCCCTTGGGCCCACAGAAGGCTCATGGATAATACTAAAATAATCAGAGAAATATAAAAATTTCATAATCATCCACAAAATCATAAAAATTATAAAACTTACAAAAATCAAATCAGATTACGTAACATAATTAAGACTTAACAGTAATAATTAAAATACGTAAGATTTTTTCGGGCCTGAAAATTATTATTTTCTTGACACGGAGTAAATCATACAAAATGATCAAATGTACTCACAAAATACTCAAAATAATTTTACAGTAAACAGAAATCACTAAACAGTAGAATTCTATTATAACTGTCAAAATTACTATCATATAGTTAGAAAATTTGGGGTGTTACAGAAAATGATTTAAAGATCATTTGTAAAGATTGTGTTGAATTCGGCCAAAATGCCACATTTTGTATATTTGAGTTCCAAAATTATTTTCTAATGTAGATTAAGTAATTAACTTAAAGAGAATTCAAATTCAATGAATTTTTGGAGATCAAAATAAATGAATTTAGTTTTAGAAACCTAAATTAGAGGAATTAATTATAAATAAGAAATAAAGTGAACACTTGAAAAATGTTAACGTAGAAGCTCACCTTTGGGTTTTGAAGCACGTTAGTGAGTTTCAAAGTGTAAATGATAGTTATAATTAAAGCAAGGTAATTTTTAAAGAGAAACGTAGAAAATATCATTTAATGAATTTTCTAGGCAAAATACTGTCGAAATTAACTAAAAATGAACAAATAATGGAGAAAGTTTCAAAATATGATTATAATGTAAAGAAAATATTATACAAAGTTGAAAAATACTAGAAATAGCTTACGCGTATTTAAAATAAAGATTTTTAAGCTACGCGATTGAGAAAACAATTTAAAAATCTTACACAAATGAGAAAATGATTTAAAAATACTATGCAATATTTAAAACGTCAAAAAAATATTTACGCAATTTGAAAACGGTTTGAAAAAAAGTGACGTGATTGTGAAAATGCGATAAAATCTTTACGCGATTAAAAGGAACAGTGAGTTTTACTGTCGGACCAAAGTGGTGGACCCAGACATGTTAAGAGATAGTACTGTCAAGTAGAGACATGCTATATTTGGTGAATACCGATACTGAGGGTATTGTTGTAATTATGGCTTATAGTGATAATAAGGACAATTGTGTAATTTTGGTTTATGTTCAGACATTGAGGGATGTGTCAATTTGGTTGAAATTGGTGATTGGCTGACGAGATGAATTACACCGTGTTGTGGGTGTGATAGGTGTAGTGCGGTTCATTGAGTGAACTTGGAGGCATTAGTGTGCGGAGGATTCCACATGTGGACAGTTGGTTGCTCCTCTGAGCCGTGGTAACGGGCAACACAATAATGATCTCGACAAGCACTATTCTTAATCAAGATCTTGTAGAGACTGTCTAGTACAATGCCTGTTGTGCACGACGTATTTGACTGTGTACTACTTACATGATGTTTTGACTGTGGGCTATTTACACGACGTTTGACAGTGTAATAGTTTGGTTGGGCAGCCTGAGATATGGACAGGTCTTTCGGGTCATTCTCTCTGATGTCTGTGTTTAGCTCCATGGAATAGGAATGAGTCGGTGTACATTTGCATTTGTGGTTTGCATTCATAATGTGCTTATTTATATTTAATGTGTTATATTATATATGATGAAATGGTATGCATTATTGTATTAAATTGTGATATCTGTATGTATTGCCGTTTTCTGTACTGTCATGCTGGTAATGATGTAGATTGTCTCACCTCTTTGTATGCATTTTTTGTATTATTTTTATATTCTGTAAAGAGTTTGAGGAAGAGGAAGAGGAACAGCCTCTAGAGATTCAATACCCGGAGGACCAGCAACCGAGCGATCAGTTCGAGGAAGGCGAACCATTAGATCACCCATATCATTTGGATTGATCTCATTGTTATAGCTTTGCCTGATTTCTTTGGTTTTGTGAGACTTGATTTTCATGGAGGCTTTGAGGCCTGGCAACTGCGTGAAGATAGAGGATCGGTAGTCTATGTGGGGCGTCTGACTGTGACCCTGCGTAGAGAGTTTGATGGAGCATATATTTTTACTACTACTCTGTATTTACATCTTGAGATGCCTTTGACTCTGAGACGTTACTGGGGAGGACTTTTTCATGCACCCAGTGAGATTAGTAGTGTGTCGACAGCACGGACTCCTGTCCATAGAGCTGCAAGATATCCAGGATTTCTGTCGTCCGATGATCCATCTGAGGATGATCCTTCGGAGGGTTAGAAATCTTTGATGTGCACTTGGGCATGTATATGTTTTAGTATTATGCAGACTTTTACTGCTTAATTAAATATTTGTAGTTGTAAATTACTTGTATACTTAAGACAAAAATCATATGTATATTATAGTGTGTAATAATAGTTTGTTTTGTTTTGTGGTTCGTTTTATTTTATTTAATGACGTCATATATAAAAAGAAAAATTTTACAACTCATATTAATTATGTACTAAACGTTTTATAACTTGGGTAAGGTTTATTTATTATTGTATCGAAAATATGACATCCCCAGTTTGGGTGTTACATCAAACACGCTCAGTGTCCCGGCCGATCCACCAAGCATCCGTACTACCTTGGAACTGAACTCTGACAAAACCAACATAAGCTCTTCTCGCCACCATCACAAAAAACAAAACAACAAAAAAGATGTGACCCTCTTCGTCTTCCTCTCAGTCTTTAACAATCATATACACATAAAACAGAACAATACAATGAAGAGGTGAGATTGCTTACATCAATACCAACATGGCAGTATAGAAACAACAAATAATAGTAATATCATTCATATCCAGGAAACAACAATTACAGTCATGGAATATAACATCAGATAATTTAACAGAAATAAAGTATCACAATGACATGTAGACAAATTATGCATATGCACAATAGACCAATTCCTTACTCCATGGAGCTAAACACAATTTCAGAGAGAATGATCTAGAAGACATGTCTGTATCTCGTTAGCCTTAAGTCAAGTGCTTTAATATTATCAAAATGCGCTTATACAAGACATTCTACACCAGGCCATGATTAGGAATAGTGTCTCAGTCTGGATCATCGGTGCATTGCATCGGTCTGACCCACGGCACAGTGGAGCCACCAACTGGCCATTGTGGGAAACTCGCACCCCAAGGTCAACAAGTGACCTACATTACACCCATCGCACCCGCACTAAGGTTAATTCAAATCCTAGGCATACAGCCTCAACCGACACCGCCAGTATAATGCATGATCAATGACTCAATGCATACATACATATCAATATCATGATTTTTCATAAATATAAGCTACTCATGAGCCAAACCAGTCATCAACATCTCTGGGTCCTATTCAAGTACACGACAACACACGTAAAGCATCTTTATCGCGTAATTCAGAAATCATCATTCTTAAATTACATACGACCACATCATTATTTTTCAATCACGTAAAACTTTTATTACACTTTTAAGCTTAATTTTTGACACTTTCAAAGATTAATATAGAAATTTACTTTAGTTCCAATATTCTCCTAACTAGGCTCCTCTAGGAAGTGTTTCCTAACATTTTTCCCAAAGAACACAAAAAAGAAACCGCATTATATTAATTTAATAAATTCTTTTCCTTTGCCTTTAATAAAATACCATAAGTTTTCAATTTCTCTTTCAAGCTTATTTTCCACTCACTAGCCTAAATCCCTCTCTTATTAAATGACAAAAATTTTGTTCTATCTCCCTTCCATTATTATAAATTCTTAATCAAATTCCTTTTTACTTAAACATCTAGGTTCCAACTCAACATAAAAATTTTGTCTTGGATACTCTTTTGATGGCCACTTGGCCGTAAGCCCTAGGGTCCTTGGACCTCAAAATTTTCTTCATCATCAACATGATTCCAAACACACAACATACTTCAATCACCAAAATTTGTACTCAACCAAAATTATGCATAATATTAAACCATAAAATCACATAAGGCAAAAACCACAAAATTACCAAGAGTTAATACAACCAAGATCACCAAAAATACATACAACCAAAATCACTAAAAATCCATACAACCAAGTGAATAATCCTCACATGGATTCTTCACTTATAACATACAAATTTCATTCCTCACCACTATGAAAGGTTGAAGAAAGTAATCTCCCTCTTACCTTAGATGATCCTCCAAGCTCCTTGTATGCCTCCTTCAAGTAGATTTCCACCACCAAGATGAACTTAAAAACAAAGAAAACATACAATATCAACATCTAAGGCTTATCTAAGATGACCATGGATCAAAGTATGGTCTTATGACTTGAAAAATGAAAAGGAAGACGAAGATTAGTGAACTTCACCTCAAAACTCCATAAACTTGAACTTGAAGAACAAAGTTGAAGATGGATGAACAAGATCAAGATCATAACACCAAAGTGTCTTCAAATGAGGTTTGGATTCAAGAAATATAGATGGTTGACATTAAAGAAGATTGAAGGGTGGGTCTTGGTGGTGTGGCCCTGAGCTTGGTGGAGAGAAAAATGAGAGCTTTTTGTGTCTTGGTTCTTGATAGAAAGTGATGGAAATGAATAAAGTGGAAGCTTACTCTAGAAGCCCATTTTGGGTGTCCCTGGCCGTGGGTTTCTCTAGGAGAAAGGGAGACAAGCTTCTCCAACAAGCTTCCTCCAAACTTGCTTAGGAAGCTTGCTTCTTATTGGTCCAAAAAGAGAGGTGGGCCATGGTGATGCCACAAAAGTAAGGTCACATGAGTGATGTCATCAAGAGAAGCCTTTAGAAAAAGATGACTAAGCTTATATCTAGAACTATCCACTAGATATTTACTAAAAGTTATTATCCAATGGACAAAAGTTATAGTTAACAAAATCAGTATTTATTGTCTAATGGATAATAGAACGTATTTAGATTTTATTTGTCAGATAAAATCTCAGATAATGGAAACTTTGAAAATTGTCTCCAGTTTCGGGTTTAGTAAGCTCCTCCGACTTCGCATCAACAGTCCAAATTTTTTTAAAAATAATATTAAAATAATCAAAATAAGCCAAATAATTTATAAAAATCACAAAAATCATAAAAATCACAGATAATCCAAAAATGAGAAAAGAAGAAAGAATTGGGATGTTACAACTCTCCCATTCTAAAAGGAATTTCATCATCGAAATTCATCATACCTTAGAACATATGCAGATATTGCTCTTTCATTTTGTCTTTTAGCTCCCATGTTGCATCTCCAGTCACATTATTCCAAATTACTTTCACCAATACAATTTCCTTGCCTTTAAGTTATGTCACTCTTCTATTCTCAATCTTAACAAGAAGTGTTTCATAGGTTATGGTCTCTTTTAGTTGTATTGTATCCAGTTCTATGACATAGGCTGGATCAGGACTATACTTTCGCAATTGTGACACATGGAAGACATTATGAAGGTTGGAAAGAAAATGTGGTAAAGCTATTTGGTAGGCTACCAGACTTATTTGAAGAAGAATTAGATATGGTCTGATGAATTTATGAGTAAGTTTTCTGGATTTAATAACCCTTCTGACACCAGTCGTAGGTGTAACTCTCAAGAACACATGCTCACCTTCCTCAAATTCAAGAGGTTGTCACATCTTGTCGGCATAACTTTTTTGTCGACTCTGAGTTGTCCTCATTCTTTCCTGAATCATCTTAACCTTTTCAGTTGTTTGTTGTACAACCTCAGGCCCTACCGCAAAACTCTCGCCATCTTGGTTCCAACACAAAGATGTTCTACATCGTCGCCCATACAACGCCTCATAGGGTGTCATCCCAATGCTTGTGTGAAAACTATTATTATAGGTGAACTCTATCAAAGGTAAGAATTCGTCCCAACTCCTAGTATGTTCCAAAACACAAGTTCTTAACAGATCTTCCAATGATTGTATTGTCCTCTCTGATTGACCATCTGTTTGTGGATGATATGCAGAACTTATATGAAGCTTCGTTCCTATTGCTTCTTGCAAACTCTGCCAAAATCTTGATATAAACCTTGGGTCTCTATCAGAAACAATACTCGAGGGTACACCATGTAGTCTAACAGTCTCATCGATATACAGTTGGGCCAGCTTCTCCATCGAATACCATATGTTAATTGGTAAGAAGTGTGCTGACTTCGTAAGCCGATCAATAACTATCCATATCGAATTATACCTCTTTCTAGTCTTTGGTAGTCCACCCACGAAGTCCATTACAATGTTATCCCATTTTCATTCTAGAATAGTCAAAGGTTATAGCATTCCTGAAGATTTTTGGTGTTCCACTTTAGCTTTTTGGCAAACTAAACAAGACGACGTACTTGGCAACATCCCTCTTCATCCCTTGCCACCAATATAATCATTTCAGATCCTGGTACATCTTAGTAGCTCCTGGGTGTATACTCAACTTGCTCTTATGGGTTTCATCAAGAATCAACCTCCTAAGCTCAGAATCACTCGGTACACAAATCCTATCTTTGAATCTTGGGATCCCATCCTGTCCTTCCTTGAATTCTGACATAGTGCCTTGCTTCACTAGCTCCTTCTCATTCTGTAAGTATGAGTCACTTCCTTGCTTCTCTCAAATTCCTTCCATTAATCCACTTGAAACAGTGATCATATTCAAGCACATTCTTTCCAATGTCAACTCCACGGACAATCGCATATCCCTAAACTGTTCTATTATCTCACTTTCTTTAAGCATCATAGCAGAAACACTAAGCATCTTCCTACTCAAAGCATCTGCTACGACGTTCACCTTTCTGGGTTGATACTGAAGTTGGAAATCATAATCTTTCAAAAACTCTAACCACCGCCTTTGCCTCATATTCAACTCCTTCTGATCAAATAGGTATTTCAAGCTCTTGTGATCACTGTAGACGTTGAATGTTGCTCCATAAAGAAAATGTCTCCAAATCTTCAATGCAAACACAACAACAGCTAACTCCAAGTCATGCGTAAGGTAATTCTTCTCATGTACTCTTAGTTGCCTTGAAGCATACGCTACCACTCTTCTATTCTACATAAGGACACATCCTAAACCCTTATATGAAGCATCACAGTACACCTCAAAATGTTCATTGGGATCGGGTAAGATCAACATTGGTGAAGTAGTCAACTGTCTCTACAACTCTTGGAAACTCTATTCACAGGCATCTGTCCATGCGAACGCTTGATTCTTTCTTGTAAGTTGGGTGAGAGGTCCTACTATCTTGGAGAATCCTTCAATGAATCTTGGAGAAAATAGCGGCTCCCTTCAGCTGATCCATCAAATCATCTATCCTCGGAAGTGGATAATTGTTCTTGATTGTAACCTTGTTCAACTGACGATAGTCCACACATAACCGAGAAGTTCCATCCTTCTTCCTAGCCAACAGCACTGGAGCTCCCCAATAGTTCTTCCAACCGCTTCCCTAACAGTTCCTCCAACTACTTCTTGAGCTCGGCTATCTCTGATGGTGACATCCGATATGGTGCCATGGATATAGGACCAAATCCTGGTATAAGATCGATAGAAAACTCTACCTTTCTTTCCAGTGGTAATCCAAGTATATCATCAGAAAAGACTTCAGGAAACTCATTGACTACAGGAATAGCATTCACATCGTTCTCACTCTTGACCTCCAAGAAAGACAAAAGCATGTATCCTTGAGCTCCTTCCCTCAAGAAAGTTTTGACTTGGTTGATAGTTATAAATCTAGAAATCTCAGGATCAGGGAATATTAAGATATGGTTAGAAGATAACCAATCCATTCCTAAAATCACATCTATTTGAGAAAGAGGCAAACAAATCAGATCGACCGAAAAGATTTGATCTTCCACAGAAATAGGACAGTTCAAGCAAACTTGAGTAGTAACAATAGGTTTATCAGTAGGAGTAGAAATAATCAAATCAAAAGGTAAGGAAGACATAGATAATCCTAATCGGTGCACACAATCATAGGCAATAAAAGAATGGGTCGCCCCTGAGTCATACAGTACAGTTAAAAGATTACTTTCTATGGTACAATCTCCCTGAATCAGATCTTCGGATTGGGAGGTTTATGCTTCACTCATAGTATAAACCCTTCCACCTGCCTGAGGTCTTGCAGCACATACATTGCTAACAGAGGGTTCCATCTTAGGTTGATTGCAGTCCCTTGAGATGTGTTCGGGCTTCCTGTATTTGAAACAAATGATCCCCTTGATTGTACAATCCTTCGTTAGGTGGTCCTTACCACACTTGAAGCATTTTGACGAAGATACCACGGTCTGACCAAAATTGTTACTACCATAACCTCCTCCTTGTGATTGTTGCTGTAACACCCATTGTAGGGTGCCACATTTATGTTACTTAATTACCCAAATGCCCTCAAGATCATAAAAAGTGATGTTATGATAAAAATACGAATTGTAAAAAAAAAATTCTTCTTTGATGACAATAAAATAAACTTAGTGGAAATTAAAAATATTATACATCATCACACATAATTTACATCATTATACATTACATATGTACTGTCAGGATTATTTATATTACAGGCCATGTTCTCAAAGTAATTAAACATAATTTAAGACTCAACATATTGCCCAAGTCTGACTAAACAGCAGAACCCTCAGATGGGTCCTCCTCAGATTCCTCAGAAGATAGGAATCCGTTATTACGTGAAGCTCTACAGACAGGTGTCCGCGCAGAGGACGCGATACTTATCGCACTAGAAGTACGGTAGTAAGCTCCCCAGTACTGCCTAATGGATAGTGGAAACTCCAACTGTACATAAATATTGACACTAAAGTAGGGGTTCCCTTGATAAAGCCTACTGTAAGTAATGTTCAGGTCTCCTATATAAAATATACACTGTCGATCCAAATGGACATGCCACGCCTCCGAACCTCCACGAAACTGTAACATCACGTATCCTAGAAAGCTGGGCATCTCCATCTTATCAAAATTCTGCGTTCCCAGATGTGAGAAGTAGTTATTCTTCTCCTTCTTGAACTATTTCTTTCTCAACGTCTTCAGCCAATTATAAATACAATATACAAATATACATACAAAGAGGTGAGATCACCTACGCCAATACCAACATGGTAGCATAGAGATAACATAACAGCAAGCTATATAAACACAGATATTACAAGTATGGCATCAACATATTATCAATCAAAATTAACATTTAATAATTACAGGAAATACCAACTACACTAAGCAGATATTTTAAAAAGTATAATTGTCATAATCAATATTTCACAACTATTATATCTCACAGATGTAAGCATTTATGTTAATGCATGAACACAGAGACTCGATTTCCTACTCCATGGAGCTAAACTCAGGTCGGAGAAATTGATCGAAAAGATCTGCCGGTACCACGTGCCTCAGACCAAGTGCTATAATTATATCTTGCACATCTAGCACATACACGACAGTCTTTATCAGATCTCGATTAAGAATAGTGTCTCGGTCCGGATCATCGGTGTGTTGCATCGGTCTAACCCACGGTACAGAAGAGCTACCAACTGCCCATTGTGAGCAACCCGCACCCCGATGCCCCCAAGGTCAACGAGTGACCTACACTACGCGTATCGCACCCACTCAAGAGGTGTACGTTTCTCCTAGGCACTTAGCCATATACAGTCCATCGGACCATTTTCAATGCATATGTAATGCACCAATTACCAACCAAAGGTAAATCACATAATTTCTCATACCAGGTTCAAATATTGTTTTACGTTCGTATATTAACGCTAATTACAGGCAAACTTTTCAATTTCTTGTACAGTATTCATATATTGATTTTAACTGTAAAGTTTACTGTATAATTAACAGCAAAATCACATTACCATGTTTTTCTCATTCATAAAATATTTTTGTCACGTTTTCACGGTCACGTAGTATTTTATTACGTAAACAATGATTTGTAATATTTCTGTTACGTTTAAAAATTCGCGTAACAATTTTCTACTGTATTAAAATGCGTAAAAATATTCTTTTATTTTTAAATCACCTAGCGATATTTTTCTACAACATTTCGATCGTGTAAAATATTTAAACGCTTTAAAAATCGCGTAGAAACATTTTAACGTTTTTCAAATCGCGTAACTTAAAAATTACATTTTTGAGTTACGTAAATCATTTTTCACCGTTTTTACCCTTCGTAAAATATTTCTTAACTTAAAAAATATTATTTTAGACTTTTCTTACAATAATATAATTTCTTACTTTATTTTCTTCCTATTCTTAGTCAAAAATTCTTTTCCGTAATATATTTTCTCAAAATCACTTTTTATTGATTTAATCTTATAAAATCACCTTTAATTGATTTAATCACTGTTTCTAACTTTAAATTTCTTAACATTTTCCAAAACTCAATAAATAAATTCTACGTTAGTAAATTTAAGTTACAAACGTTTTCTTTTATATTTCTAAATTACTTCAAAAAAATTAATTCTCTTTAAAATAATTTGAAGTTCAATACTTCCAATCTCCTTTTTCTTTTATTCATGAAAATTTCATTTCACGTAATTGATAACACTTTAATTCCTTTTCCAAAATCCTTATTTGAAAATTCTTGTATTTTATAACATCAAAACATTTTTTCTAAATTATCAAAACCTTATAGATGGCCATTGAAACCATGAAATATTTTTCTTCTAAATTAAATAAATTTCATTCTTGTTTCTACACAAAATAAATTCACGAAAACTCCACTCCAAAAACCGTGTGCATTCTTTTTACACAACAAACCTTTTTGTTTCTTTTCTTTACTTCTCAAATCATTCAATTTTATCATTTATAAAAATATAATTTTTGTGAACACCAATTTGGTTGATGTCTTAACTGAAATTTGCTTTAGTTCAGGGATTAAAATTAACTCCATAGTTCTTGAAAAATTTCAATAAAAACCTTAGTCTTGGAAGTTCAAAACCGTGACCTCCTCCATGGCCTTTGGAGCCAAAATTTTGCTGATTTCAACATACATCCATCATAATATATTCAACATATATCATCATGCATATTATAAGCATACCATATAAACAAATAAAAATCATACTAAGCATGCATACACAAGTAAATCATGCAAAGTACATCAAACATAGGCAAAAATAATCAAAGCACATAACACGCATAAATTATTACATGACCATGGATAGGAATCCTCACATGGATTCACCATCCATCAAATATAAAACCATCTCTCACCACCATGCTTGGTTGGTGAGCTTACCTCTTGAAGAACCACCAAAAAGCTTGTTGATTTGTGTTTTGAACAAGATCTCCACCAACACAAGTTCTTAAACATGAAACAAATACAAGAAAATTAGTATATCAAGCTTGAATAAGAAGAACCATGGATCAAACATGGTTTAGAACATGAAAAAGAAAAGAATAAATGAAGTTTTCTTACACTTCACTAACAAAAACTCTAGAACTTGATCTTAGTAAAAGTCCTTCAAGATGGAAGATTTATAGAAAGTCTTCAACATGAAAGTTGTTTAGAATGAGGTAAAGATTCAAGAAACTAGGTTGTATGAAATTAAAGAGTGATGGAGGAGAAAATTGGAGTGCTTGGCCGAATGGTCTTCATTTGGGAGAGAGAATAGAGTTTGCTTGGGTTTGTTTCTTGAAACTTAAGTGAAAAAGTGAAGAAGTGATAATATGAAGTGTAGAAATGAATTTTCTTGGTCTTCAAAGGGATGCATTGCCGTAGCATGCATTGGAGAGAATGGAAAGTGAAGTTTGACAAACATGATCATTAATGATCAATAGGAAATGGTCTTGACACTTGGCTTGTCTTCATTCTTTTTTTTCTTTGGCCTAAAAAGCCTACACTAAGTTGTCTCCCTTCATCCTTGCTTCTTCAAACCGTCCCCCCCTCTTCATGACTCCAAATGTGACAAATTTCATAACTATCACTTTAAGCCATCCTAACCATTGATTAAAAGAATGGTTTGGATTTAAATTAGCTACTAGGTTTAGGTTATAGATAGAAGACTTCATTTGAGCCATTGGATCATTTTTGGCTTGTAATCCTAACCATTGAATGTGTCTCCAAAATGAAGGGTCAAGATTACACCTTCAAACTTTACATCCAAGGGTCCAAAATGGTTGTAGTCATTTTTGATGACCAATTTTCCACCATTGATCTAAATCCAAATCCAATGGTCATTAATGATCCATTCTCTACCATTGATTAAGTCTACATCCAAGGGTTGATAATGGTCATAGCCATTTATAAGATTAAATCTCTACCCTTGATTTAATTTCCATCCAACTGTTATAATTGATCCTATTCACTTTTAAGATCAAATCTCCACCGTTGATTAAATCAAGATTAAATCTCCAACGGTAATTAAATCGATGGTGGATATCCAAACCACCAATATAGCCTTAACAGTATAGAATTTTATTTTTATCTGTTATAACCTTATGAAAGAATATATCTACTGTATTTTTATCATTCGATAATTAAATACAGTACAAAATACAGTAAAGGAAATTTTCTAAAATTGTTTCCGGATTCAGGTTTAGTAAGATCCCCTATCTCCGTCTAAACAGTACAAATTTTTCTATACGTAGAAAAATTTTTATTTTGTGGGACCCACCTAGACCCACGTATGGCCACCTGGGCCCACATACACCTCGTGGGGCCCACGAACAGTAAAAATTTCAAAATCACACATAAAATCACAAAAATTAGAAAACTCACCAATATCAAATCAGATTACATAAATTAATTAAGACTAAATAGTAAAAATTAACTTACGTAAATTTTTCCGGCCCGGAAATTATTATTTTCCTGACACGGAGCAAATTACTCAAAACGATCAAATATACAGACGAAATATTCAAAATAATTTTACAGTACACAGAAATCACTAAATAGTAGGATTCTGTTAACTGTCAAAATTACTGTTTGATAAATAGAAAGTTTGGGGTGTTTCAACTCTCCCCCTCTAACAAAAGTTTCATCCTCGAAACTTGATGAACTTGATTTCACATCCTCAGAATAAATAGGGATTCTGTTCTTTTATCTTTTCTTCTAGTTCCCATGTTGCTTCCCCGCTTACATCATCCCAAACAATTTTAACCAATGAAATTTCCTTACCTCGAAGTTGCTTTGTTTTTCGATGTTCAATCTTAACTGGAAACGTTTCATAGGTTAAATTTTCCTTCAGCTATACTGTGTCTGGCTTGATAACATGAGTAGGATCAGAAATATATTTCCGTAGTTATGATACGTGAAATACATTGTGAAGATTTGACAGAAAAGGTGGTAATGCAATCGATATGCCACAGGACCTACCCGATGTAAAATCTGATATGGTCCAAAAAATTTTGGAGTGAGCTTTTTAGATTTAAGCACTCGCCCAACACCCGTCATAGGCGTCACTCGCAAAAATACATGGTCACCTTCTTCAAACTCAAGAGATTTTCTCCTTTTATCAAAGATAACTCTTTTTGCCGAGTTTGGGTCACTCTCATTTTATCTTGAATCATCTTCACTTTCTCGGTTGTACGTTGGACAATCTACGGTCCTAACACAAAGACTCTCACCGTCCTGATACCAACACAACGGTGTTCTACATCGCCTCCCATATAATGCCTCATAGGGTACCATCCCTATACTCGAATGGAAACTGTTGTTATATGTGAATTCTATCAATGGCAAGAATTCATCCCAACCTCCAGTTTGCTCCAATCCACAAGCTCTCAATAAATCTTCTAAAGACTGAATTGTTCTTTCTGACTGACCATCTGTTTGTGGATGGTAAGCAGAACTTAAACGTAGCTTTGTTCCCATCGCTTCTTGCAAACTACCCCAAAATCTAGATGTAAACCTTGGATCTCGATCCAAAATAATACTGGATGGTACACCATGAAGTCTAACAATTTCACTAATGTACACTTGGGCCAACTTTTCCATTGAGTATTTAATATTAATCGGTAAAAAGTGCACCGACTTTGTAAGCCGATCAACAATTACCCAAATGGCATCATGACCCTTCCGAGTCTTTGGTAGTCCCGTCACAAAATCCATTGCTATATCATCCCATTTCCATTCAGGAATAGGCAAAGGTTGCAACATTCCTGAAGGTCTTTGATGTTCCACCTTAACCTTCTGACAAACTAAACAGGATGATACATATTCAGCAACATCTTTCTTCATTCCTTGCCACTAATATAATTGTTTTAAATCCTGGTACATCTTTGTGGCTCCTGGATGCATACTCAGCTTACTCCTGTGAGCTTCATCCAAAATCAATCTTCTAAGATTTGGATCATTAGGCACACAAACTCTGCCTTGAAACTTCAAAATTCCTTCAGCACCTTCGCTAAATTCCAACACTGCTCCTTGGCTCTTTGCTTCTTTTGCTTCTTGCAAATACTTGGTCATTGTTTTGTCCTTCACGAATTCTATCCATCAAATCATTTGAAATGGTGATCATATTTAAACGCATCTTGCCCGGCGTCAATTTCACGAGATAATCGCATATCCGAAATTCTTCTATTAACTCCTTCTCTTTTTGATCATCATAACAGAAGCACTAAGTATTTTTCTACTCAACGCATCCGCTACGACATTCGCCTTTCCGGGATGATACTGCAATTGAAAGTCATAATCCTTCAGAAACTCTAACCAACGCCTTTGTCTCATGTTCAACTCTTTTTGGTCAAACAGATATTTTAAACTTTTATGATCACTAAAAACAGTGAACGTAACTCCATAGAGAAAATGTCTCCACACTTTCAACGCAAACACCACAGCTGCCAACTCCAAGTCATGAGTTGGATAATTCCTCTCATGATTTTTCAATTGCCTTAAAGCATAAGCCACCACTTTATGATTATGCATAAGTACACAACTCAATCCTTGGTATAAAGCATCACAATATACTTCGAAAGGTTCGTTTGGATCAGGTAGAATCAATATCGGTGAAGTAGTCAATCGTCTTTTCAACTCTTGAAAACTTTCTTCGCATGCATCAGTCCACACGAATGGTTGATTCTTTTGTGTAAGTTGGGTAAGAGGTCCTGCGATCTTTGAAAACCCCTCAATGAACCGTCTATAATAACCAGCTAATCCGATAAAACTACGGATTTCTGTTACAGTCTTTGGTCTTTCCCACTCCAAAACTGTCTCCACCTTGGAAGCATCAACCTCAATTCCATCCTTCGATATTACGTGTCCCAAAATTTGAACTTTGCTCAACCAAAATTCACATTTGGATAACTTGGCGTATAACTTATTCTCCTTTAAAATCTGAAGAACCACCTGAGATGTTCAGCATGTTCCTCCTGATTTCGAGAATAGATCAAAATGTCGTCAATAAAGACGACAACAAACTTATCCAAGTATGAACGAAAAATTCTATTCATGAAGTCCATGAATATGGCTGGTGCATTTGTTACACCGAATGGCATCACAAGATACTCGTAATGCCCATAGCGCGTCTGGAATGCAGTCTTGGGAATATCCTCGACTTTCACATGTATCTGGTGATATCCAGAACGTAGATCAATCTTAGAAAATATTGCGGCTCCTCACAATTGATCCATCAGATCATCTATCCTTGGAAGTGGATATTTATTCTTAATCGTAACCTTGTTCAATTGCCGATAGTCTACACATAGACGTGAAGTCCCATCCTTCTTCTTAACCAATAAGACTGGAGCTCCCCAAGGTGACACACTAGGTCTCATAAATTGTTTCTCCAATAAATCCTCCAGCTGTTTCTTCAGTTCGGCTAATTCTATTGGCGACATCCGATAGGGCGCTATAGATATCGGTCCAACTCCAGGTACAAGATCAATAGCAAACTCGATTTCCCTTTCTGGTGGTAGTCTTGGTATATCTTCAGGAAACACTTCAGGAAATTCGTTGACCACGAAAATATCCTTCAAGACATCTTCACATTGCCCTTCCAAAGAAGATAATAACAAATACCCACGATCTCCTTCTTTCAGACAAGCTTCTACTTGAGTAGCCGTTAGGAATCTAGAATCCTTAGCCTCAGGAAACACCAAGGTCTTATTCGAACAATCAATTAGGATATGGTTAGAAGACAACCAATCCATTCCCAAGATTACATTAATCTTAGAAAGAGGCAAACAGATCAAATTCACATAAAAGATTCTATCCCTAACGCAGACAGGACAATTCAGGCATACTGTTGAGATAACTACAGGCTTATCAGTAGGAGTAGCAACACTCAAATCATACGACAAAGCACTCACAGTCAATCCCAAACGCTCAACACAATCGCATGCAATGAAAGAATGTGTTGCTTCTGAATCATAGAGTATGGTTAAAGGATTACCTTCAATAGCACCCTCCTCCATTATCAAGTCCTCAAATTTAGCGGCTTCCTCCCCGCTCATTGTATAGACACGACCACCCGCCTGTGGTCTGGCAGTACGGACGTTTCCCACAAAGGTTTCCTTCTTTATCTGATCACGGTCTTTGGAGAAATGTCCAAGCTGTCCACACTTAAAACAAACAACTTCCTTATGTTGACAATCCTTCGTGAGATGATCCTTCCCACATTTGAAACATCGAATAGGAGTTCCAACTTGACTTGCTTTATTACTGCTAGAACTTCCTCCTACAAATTGCTTCTTGTTCTGACCTCCTGCCGGTTTCATATACGGCTTTTGCTAAGAGCAATTTGCTTGATTATTCTTCCTTTTTTGGAACATTGCAGGTCCAAAATTCTTATTCCTTGCCGCACGTTGATGATCAACCTCTTCAACTTTACGACATTTTTCAATCAAAGTTGGAAATTGATTAATCTCCAGCATCGATACAGCTCTCTTAATATCCAGCTTTAATCCTTCCTCAAATTTCCTGCATTTCCAGCCCTCATATGGGTTCATCTGCAAATATCTTGAAAACTGAGATAGACTTTCAAATTTTGCCTCATACTCACTGACGGACATCAATCTTTGTCATAAACTCAGAAATTCCATTTCCTTCATATGCCTCACACTTGTTGGAAAATATTTCTCCAGAAATTTTTGCTTAAAAAGTTGCCATGTCACCATCCTTCCTTCAGCTTCCAGCAGTCTTCTAGCTCCTGCCCACCAACGTTCACCATCTCCTACCAGCATAAACGTTGCCAACGTAAGCTTCCGTTCATCAGCACATCCCATACCATGAAATATCTTTTCAAGTTCTTGGATCCAAAGTTCAGCTTTCTCCGGATCAAACTCTCCACGAAACTTCGGTGGATTATTCCTTTGAAACTCCAATAAACTGTGCACATTTTCATTAGCCCTTTGATTTTGCTGTGCAATCACTTCCGCCATTCTTTGCATTCTTGCTACAGCTGCAATGCCATGTTCAAATTATCATTCCCATTAAGTTCCATATCTGTGCTAGTATTCCCACGTCCACGTCCTCGTCCAGTCATTTCTTTTTCTACTCAAACTGGACAATACAAAGAAAGCAAGGTCAATCTTCAAACAATATTGTTTCTTTTCAGAAAATAATAACAGAGAAACACACAACACAAACAAGACAGACCTAACCACAAACCCCAAAAGACTCTAACTTGGGCTTTGATACCAACTAATGTAACACCCACCGTAGGGTGCCACATTTATGTCACATAATTAACCAAATACCCTCAAGATCATAAAAAGTGATGTTATGATAAAAATACGAATTGTAAAAAAAAAATTCTTCTTTGATGACAATAAAATAAACTTAGCGGAAATTAAAAATATTATACATCATCACACATAATTTACATCATTATACATTACATACATACTGTCAGGATTATTTATATTACAGGTCATGTTCTCAAAGTAATTAAACATAATTTAAGACTCAACATATTGCCCAAATCTGACTAAACAGCAGAACCCTCAGATGGGTCCTCCTCAGATTTCTCAGCAGATAGGAATCCGTTATTACGTGAAGCTCTACAGACAGGTGTCCGCGTAGACGACACGATACTTATCGCACTAGGAGTATAGTAGTAAGCTCCCCAGTACTGCCTAATGGATAGTGGAAACTCCAATTGTACATAAATATTGACACTAAAGTAGGGGTTCCCTTGATAAAGCCTACTGTAAGTAATGTTCAGGTCCCCTACATAAAATATACACTGTCGATCCAAATGGATATGCCACGCCTCCGAACCTCCACGAAACTGTAATGTCACGTATCCTAGAAAGCTGGGCATCTCCATCTTCTCAAAATTCTGTGTTCCCAGACGTGAGAAGTAGTTATTCTTCTCCTTCTTGTACTATTTCTTTCTCAACGTCTTCAGCCAATTATAAATACAATATACAAATATACATACAAAGAGGTGAGATTACCTACGCCAATACCAACATGGTAGCATAGAGATAACATAACAACAAACTATATAAACACAGCATATTACAAGTATGGCATCAACATATTATCAATCAAAATTAACATTTAATAATTACAGGAAATACCAACTACACTAAGCAGATATTTTAAAAAGTATAATTGTCATAATCAATATTTCACAACTATTATATCTCACAGATGTAAGCATTTATGTTAATGCATGAACACAAAGACTCGATTTCCCACTCCATGGAGCTAAACTCAGGTCGGAGAAATTGATCGAAAAGATCTGCCAGTACCACGTGCCTCAGACCAAGTGCTATAATTATATCTTGCACATCTAGCACATACATGACAGTCTTTATCAGATCTCGATTAAGAATAGTGTCTCGGTCTGGATCATCGGTGTGTTGCATCAGTCTAACCCACGGTACAGAAGAGCTACCAATTGCCCATTGTGAGCAACCTGCACCCCGATGCCCCCAAGGTCAACGAGTGACCTACACTACGCGTATCGCACCCACTCAGGAGGTGTACGTTTCTCCTAGGCAATTAGCCATATACAGTCCATCGGACCATTTTCAATGTATATGTAATGCACCAATTACCAACCAAAGGTAAATCACATAATTTCTCATACCAAGTTCAAATATTGTTTTACATTCGTATATTAACGCCAATTACAGGCAAACTTTTCAATTTCTTGTACAGTATTCATATATTGGTTTTAACTGTAAAGTTTACTGTATAATTAACAGCAAAATCACATTACCATGTTTTTCTCATTCGTAAAATATTTTTGTCACGTTTTCACAGTCACGTAATATTTTATTACGTAAACAATGATTTGTAATATTTCTGTTACGTTTAAAAATTCCCGTAACAATTTTCTGCTGTATTAAAATGCGTAAAAATATTTTTTTATTTTTAAATCGCCTAGCGATATTTTTCTACACCATTTCGATCGTGTAAAATATTTAAACGCTTTAAAAATCGCGTAGAAATATTTTAACATTTTTTAAATCGCGTAACTTAAAAATTATGTTTTTGAGTTACGTAAATCGTTTTTCACCGTTTTTACCCTTCGTAAAATATTTCTTAACTTTAAAAATATTATTTTGGACTTTTCTTACAATAATATAATTTCTTACTTTATTTTCTTCCTATTCTTAGTCAAAAATTCTTTTCCGTAATATATTTTCTCAAAATCGCTTTTTATTGATTTAATCTTATAAAATCACCTTTAATTGATTTAATCACTGTTTCTAACTTTAAATTTCCTAACTTTTTCCAAAACTCAATAAATAAATTCTACGTTAGTAAATTTAAGTTACAAACGTTTTCTTTTATATTTCTAAATTACTTCAAAAAAATTAATTCTCTTTAAAATAATTTGAAGTTCAATACTTCCAATCTCCTTTTTCTTTTATTCATGAAAATTTCATTTCACGTAATTGATAACACTTTAATTCCTTTTCCAAAATCCTTATTTGAAAATTCTTGTATTTTATAACATCAAAACATTTTTTCTAAATTATCAAAACCTTATAGATGGCCATTGAAACCATGAAATATTTTTTCTTCTAACTTAAATAAATTCCATTCTTGTTTCTACACAAAATAAATTCATGAAAACTCCACTCCAAAAACCATGTGCATTCTTTTTACAAAACAAACCTTTTTGTTTCTTTTCTTTACTTCTCAAATCATTCAATTTTATCATTTATAAAAATATAATTTTTGTGAACACCAATTTGGTTGATATCTTAACCGAAATTTGCTTTAGTTCAGGGATTAAAATTAACTCCATAGTTCTTGAAAAATTTCAATAAAAACCTTAGTCTTGGAAGTTCAAAACCGTGACCTCCTCCATGGCCTTTGGAGCCAAAATTTTGCTAATTTCAATATACATCCATCATAATATATTCAACATATATCATCATGCATATTATAAGCATATCATATAAACAAATAAAAATCATACTAAGCATGCATACACAAGTAAATCATACAAAGTACATCAAACATAGGCAAAAATAATCAAAGCACATAACACACATAAATTATTACATGACCATAGATAGGAATCCTCACATGGATTCACCATCCATCAAATATAAAACCATCTCTCACCACCATGCTTGGTTGGTGAGATGAATCTCCCTCTTACCTCTTGAAGAACCACCAAAAAGCTTGTTGATTTGTGTTTTGAACAAGATCTCCACCAACACAAGTTCTTAAACATGAAACAAATACAAGAAAATTAGTATATCAAGCTTGAATAAGAAGAACCAAGGATCAAACATGGTTTAGAACATGAAAAAGAAAAGAATAAATGAAGTTTTCTTACACTTCACTAACAAAAACTCTAGAACTTGATCTTAGTAAAAGTCCTTCAAGATGGAAGATTTAGAGAAAGTCTTTAACATGAAAGTTGTTTAGAATGAGGTAAAGATTCAAGAAACTAGGTTGTATGAAATTAAAGAGTGATGGAGGAGAAAATTGGAGTGCTTGGCCGAATGGTCTTCATTTGGGAGAGAGAATAGAGTTTGCTTGGGTTTGTTTCTTGAAACTTAAGTGAAAAAGTGAAGAAGTGATAATATGAAGTGTAGAAATGAATTTTCTTGGTCTTCAAATGGATGCATTGCCGTAGCATGCATTGGAGAGAATGGAAAGTGAAGTTTGACAAATATGATCATTAATGATCAATACGAAATGGTCTTGACACTTGGCTTGTCTTCATTCTTTTTTTCTTTGGCCTAAAAAGCCTACATTAAGTTGTCTCCCTTCATCCTTGCTTCTTCAAACCGTCCCCCCCTCTCTTCATGACTCCAAATGTGACAAATTTCATAACTATCACTTTAAGCCATCCTAACCATTGATTAAAAAATGGTTTGGATTTAAATTAGCTACTAAGTTTAGGTTATAGATAGAAGACTTCATTTGAGCCATTGGATCATTTTTGGCTTGTAATCCTAACCATTGAATGTGTCTCCAAAATGAAGGGTCAAGATTACACCTTCAAACTTTACATCCAAGGATCCAAAATGGTTGTAGTCATTTTTTATGACCAATTTTCCACCGTTGATCTAAATCCAAATCCAATGGTCATTAATGATCCATTCTCCACCATTGATTAAGTCTACATCCAAGGGTTGATAATGGTCATAGCCATTTATAAGATTAAATCTCTACCCTTGATTTAATTTCCATCCAACGGTTATAATTGATCCTATTCACTTTTAAGATCAAATCTCCACCGTTGATTAAATTAAGATTAAATCTCCAACGGTAATTAAATCGATGGTGGATATCTAAACCACCAATATAGACTTAATAGTATAGAATTTTATTTTTATCTGTTATAACCTCATGAAAGAATATATCTACTGCATTTTTATCATTCAATAATTAAATACAGTACAAAATACAGTAAAGGAAATTTACTAAAACTGTTTCCGGATTCAGGTTTAGTAAGATCCCCTGTCTCTGTCTAAACAGTACAAATTTTTCTATACATAGAAAAATTTTTATTTTGCGGGACCCACCTGGGCCCACGTATGGCCACATGGGCCCACATACATCTCGTGGGGCCCACGAATAGTAAAAATTTTAAAATCACACATAAAATCACAAAAATTAGAAAACTCACCAATATCAAATCAGATTACATAAATTAATTAAGACTAAACAGTAAAAATTAACTTACGTAAATTTTTCCGACCCGAAAATTATTATTTTCCTGACACAGATCAAATTACTCAAAATGATCAAATATACAGATGAAATATTCAAAATAATTTTACAGTACACAGAAATCACTAAATAGTAGGATTCTGTTAACTGTCAAAATTACTGTTTGATAAATAGAAAGTTTAGGGTGTTACAGTTGCTAAGATTGGTTCCCCGATGGCCTCGAATACGGCTTTTGCTAAAAACGATTGCCACTGTCATTCTTTTCCCTTTGGAACTGAGAAGGTCCAAAGTTATGGTTTCACGTGTCTCGTGACTGATCCAACTCCTCAATCATGTGACACTTGTCCAAAAGAGCTGGGAACTCCTCAATTCCCAAAGGCAAAACCGCTCTCTTCAAGTCATGCCTCAAACCTTCTTTGAACTTGCGGCACTCCCACTCCTCATCAGGCTGTAGTTGGAAATACCTTGAGAACTTTGACAAGCTATCGAACTTAGCAGCATATTCACTAACGGTCATGCTTCCTTGTTTTAGACCTAGAAACTCCATTTCTTTCACATTCCTCATACTAGCTGGAAAGTATTTCTCTAGGAACTTGTTCTTAAAGACTTCCTGGGTGAGCACTCTTCTGAATATCTTCTCTAACTCTCTGATCCAAAGACTTACTTTCTCC
Source organism: Ormosia emarginata (assembly GCA_029884605.1). Lineage (NCBI taxonomy): Eukaryota > Viridiplantae > Streptophyta > Magnoliopsida > Fabales > Fabaceae > Ormosia > Ormosia emarginata. Next base: position 7,822,585 of record JAQQTP010000040.1, read on the forward strand.
GGATTGAACTCTTCCTTGAACTGTGGTGGATTGTTACAACGAAACTCCAATAAATTCTAAGCTTCAGTCGCCGCTGCTTATTGTTGAGCAGCCCTCTCGTTCTATTGCACTATAACATTATCATCCTTTGAATAGCTTCAGCTGCTGCAGCCATACTCTCATTGTCTCGTTCAGCGTCTATATGTACACCTCCGCTACAAGCCATTGCGTTCCTTCGAAGTCAGACTTAACAATAGACAACAAAAGTCAGATGTAACCTTTCGAAAACCAAACACAGAGAATTACACAACACAAACAAGACAGACCTAACCATAAACCCTAAAAGACTCAACTTGGGCTCTGATACCAACTAATGTAACACTCTTCATCGGGTATCACATTTGGGACTAAAACTTGAAAACTTAACAAAATGTGTAAAAGATTTAATATAGTAAAATACAAATTTCAAATTTTCTTTCGCGAAAACATAAATTTAAACAAGGCGTAAATAACACAGGATGCAATACTAAATAATTACATATCAAAATATACAAAAGATGGCATGGATCACAGTCCACCCAAAATACATAAGGTTTGCACTCCAAGAAGATATATATAAATATACAAATTGTTAACAAATCACAAACTAGCCTAAGTCTAAAGACCTAGGGAGTAGGGTCTTCCATTAGATCCTCCCCGTCGAAGTCCCCATCGGACAAAACCCTCAGATAGGGTATGAGCTCTTGAGCAGGTGTCATAGCAAATGACACCTCAGAGTTCGAATCTTCCTTAGGGGTGTAATGCAAGTCACCCAATAGCTCCCTAATTGGCATAACAAACTCCAAACGTACAGAGACAAAAGGGGACCCCATCGCGGGTCCTACATACAGATAAAGTTACGTTTCCTATATATCAGTCATGATCGGTGTCCCAGTTGATCAGCCAAGCATCCGTACCACCATGGAACTAAACTATGACAAAATCAACAGAAGCTCTTCTCGCCGCCATCACATAAAACAAAACAATAGAAAAGATGCGACCCTCTTCGTCTTCCTCTCAGTCTTTAACAATCATATACGCATTAAATAGAATAATACAATGAAGAGGTAAGATTCCCTACATCAATACCAACATGGCAACATAGAAACAACAAATAATAGTAATATCATTCATATACAGGAAACAACAATTACAATCATGGAATATAATATCAGATAATTTAATAGATATAAAGTATCACAATGACATGTAGACAAACTATGCATATGCACAATGGACCAATTTCCTACTCCATGGAGCTAAACACAATTTCGGAGAGAATGATCTAGAAGACAAGTCTGTATCTCGTCAGCCTCAAGTCAACTGCTTCAATATTATTAAAATGCACATCATGGCTTTATACAAAACATTCTACACCAGATCGTGGTTAGGAATAGTATCTCAGTCCGAATTATCGGTGTGTTGCATCGGTCTGACCCATGGCACAGTGGAGCTACCAACTGGCCATTGTGAGAAACCCGCACCCCAACGTCCCCAAGGTCAACAAGTGACCTACACTATGCCCATCGCACCCGCACTAAAGTGTAATTCAACTTCTAGGCATACAGCCTCAACCAACATTGCTGGTATAATGCATTATCAATGACTCAATGTATACACAAATATCAATATCATGATTTTCCATAAATATAAGCTACTCATGAGCCAAACCAGTCATCAACATCTCCGGGTCCTGTTCAAGAGCACGACAGCACACTACTGTTACTTTCAATCGTAAAGCATTATTATCGCGTAATTCAGAAATCATCATTCTTAAATTTCGTACAACCTCATCATTATTTTTCAATCACGTAAAACTTTTATTACACTTTTAAGCTTAATTTTTGACACTTTCAAAGATTAATATAAAAATTTACTTTAGTTCCAATATTCTCCTAACTAGGCTCCTCTAGGTAGTGCTTCTAATATTTTTCCCAAAGAACACGAAAAAGAAATTGCATTATATTAATTTAATAAATTATTTTCCTTTGCCTTTAATAAAATACCATAAGTTTTCAATTTCTCTTTGAAGTTTATTTTCCACTCACTAGTCTAAATCCCTCTCTTATTAAATGACAAAATTTTTGCTCTATCTCTCTTCCACTATTATGAATTCTTAATCCAATTCCTTTTTACCTAAACATCTAGGTTCCAACTCAACATAAAAATTGTCTTGGATACTCTTTTGATGGTCACTTGGCTGTGAGCCCTAGGGTCCTTGGACCTCAAATTTTCTTCATCATCAACATGATTCCAAACACACAACATACTTCAATCACCAAAATTTGTACTCAACCAAAATTATGCATAATATTAAACCATAAAATCACATAAGGTAAAAACCACAAAATTACCAAGAGTTAATACAACTAAGATCACCAAAAATACATACAACCAAAATCACTAAAAATCCATACAACCAAGTGAATAATCCTCACATGGATTCTTCACTTACAGCATACAAATTTCGTTCCTCACCACCATGAAAGGTTGATGAGAGTAATCTCCCTCTTACCTTAGATGATCCTCCAAGCTCTTTGTATGCCTCCTTCAAGTAGATTTCCACCACCAAGATGACCTAAAAAACAAAGAAAACATACAATATCAACATCTAAGGCTTATCTAAGATGACCATGTATCAAAGTATGGTCTTAGGATTTGAAAAATGAAAAGGAAGGTGAAGATTAGTGAACTTCACCTCAAAACTCCTTAATCTTGAACTTGAAGAACAAAGTTGAAGATGGATGAACAAGATCAAGATCACAACACCAAAGTGTCTTCAAATGAGGTTTGGATTCAAGAAATGTAGATGGTTGAAATTAAAGAAGATTGGAGGGTGGGTCTTGGTGGTGTGGTCGTGAGCTTGGTGGAGAGAAAAGTGAGAGCTTTTTGTATCTTAGTTCTCGATAGAAAGTGATGGAAATGAATAAAGTGGAAGCTTACTCTAGAAGCCCATTTTGGGTGTCCTTGGCCTTTGGTTTCTCTAGGAGAGGGGGAGACAAGCTTCTCCAACAAGCTTCCTCCAAATTTGCTTAGGAAGCTTGCTTCCTATATGGTGATGTCACAAAAGTAAGGTCATATGGGTGATGTCATCAAGAGAAGCCTTTATAAAAAGGTGACTAAGCTTATATCTAGAACCATCCACTAGATCTTTACTAAAAGTTATTATCCAATGGACAAAAGTTACAGTTAACAAAACCAGTATTTATTGTCCAATGGATAATAGAATGTACCTAGATTTTATTTATCAGATAAAATCTCAGATAATGAAAACTTTAAAAATTGTTTCTGGTTTCGGGTTTAGTAAGCTCCTCCAACCCCGCATCAACAGTCCAATTTTTTTAAAATAATATTAAAATAATCAAAATAAGCCAATTAATTCACAAAAATCATAAAAATCACAGATAATCCAAAAATGAGAAAAGAAGAAAGAATTGGGGTGTTACACACTTCACGTTGTGGCGTAACACATCATGCGCCGTAGCGCGCAAAAATTAGGGCACCACCACTGTGACATTCGCTTCCTGAGGCCTCGGTTTGTCAGGGTGCACAGGCAGAGCACAGCACGCCACAACGTGAAGATGTCAATGTCGCGACGTGAGCTGCTGAAGCTGGTCTAGTGATTCCTCTATTAATATAGGGCCTTGGCTTGCATTAATTTGGCTCTTTTAGGACCATCCTACAATTGAAAAATTAACTAGTCGGATACAAATGTAATTAAGCTCAATCAAATCAAAGATTAAGAATAATTTTAACAAGATTAAAGAGGAAGACCTCAACATGGATTTCACATGAAAATAGGGTTAAAGTTTTCCAACAATGCATAACAACAAGGACAAAGCCATTAATAATGCATAGAAATAGGACACAAATAACTACATTCTATGGAGTTATCATTATTTCTTAGGTAGACTACAACAATAGTCCTAGTTTTTGTACCTACTCTTATACTTGCCCCTGGTCCTTCTCATCCATTCATTACTTATCAGCGTCAACCATGGCTGCCCACTGGTGCTAGCCCTATGTCAGAGGATGTTCCAGGTGACTTATAACCTTCACTTGTTGTTCCTTCTACATTGGTTCCTGCGTCAGATAGTTCACCTATTACTCTTTGAAAAGGTAAACAATTTATTTGTAACTCTCATCTGCTTCATGTTTTTCTTAGTTATGATCGTCTTTCTGTATAGCATTACATCTTTGTTTTAAGTCTCTCCTATCTCTATTCCTAAAACCACATGTGAAGCACTATCCCATCTAGGCTAGCACTAAGCGATGATAGATGATATGTCTGTTTTTCAATCTAATGGCACATGGGATCTAGTTCCTAAACTAGTAGGTAAATCTGTGGTTGGTTGTCGATGGGTGTTTCTTGTTAAAGTTGGTCTACATGGCTCAATTAACTGATTGAAGGCTTGTTTAGCTGCTAAATGATATACTCAAATCTTTGGTCTTGATTATAGCAACGCATTTTCTCTAGTTGCTAAGATTGCCTCTATTTGTCGTTTTCTCGCTATGGCTACTATGCGACATTGGCCTCTTATCAACTAGACATTAAGAATGCCTTCCTACACCATTTGCAGGAGGAAGTTTATATGGAGCAACCACATAGCTTTGTTGCTCAGGGGAGTCTGAAATGGTGTCCAAACTTTGTAAATCATTATATGGTTTAAAGTAGTCCCTGCAGGCTTGGTTTGGCCGCTTCAGCATAGTTGCTCAAGCTTTTGGTATGACTCGTAGTGAAGCCAAAATCATTCTGTTTTCTTTCAGCATCAATCTCCCATTCAATGCGTCTACTTTGTTGTTTATGTGGATGACATTGTCATTATTGGAAATGATCAAGTCAGCATTGAATAGTTAAAACAACACTTATTTAAGCATTTCTAGACTAAGGACCTAAGTAAGCTCCAATATTTGTTAGATATCGAGGTGGCACAATCAAGACATGGCATTTCTATCTCCCAGAGGAAATATGTTTTGGACATTTTGGAAGAATCTAGCATGTTAGGGTGCAAACTTGTTGATACACTTATGGAATCTAATGTCAAACTTCTACTAGGATAGGGGAAGCCAATATCAGATCCTGAACTAGATATATCTTTTGTTGAGAGTGTGGTAAGTCAATTCCTTAATTCTCCATGTGACTCTTAATGGGATGCTACTGCTCAAATACTTAGATACATCAAAGGAGCAGAACGAAGAGGCTTACTATATAAAGATAACGGACATATGGAGATTTATGGTTATGCAGATGCTGATTGGGCATGCCCTCCCTCGGATAGATGATCTACTTTAAGGTATTGTGTTTTGTTTGGAGGAAACTTGATATCATGGAAAAGCAAGAAGCAGATAGTAGTTGTTAGATCAAGTGTAGAAGCAGATAGTAGTTGTTAGATCAAGTGTAGAAGCAGAGTATCGAGCGATGGGCACTATGACTTGTGAACTCATATGGTTAAGACATTTGCTCAAAGACTTGAACATTTGTGAATCACAACTAATGAACTTGTATGCAATAATTAGGCCACATTACATATATTTTCAAATCACATTTTTCATGAAAAAATTAAGCATATTGAGATTGATTGCCATTTTGTTCGGGAGAGAATTCCATCTAGAGAGATTTTTACTGCATTTATAAATTCCAATGACCAGCTTATAAATATTTTCACTAAGGCTTTTAGAGGTCCTCAGGTCAAATATATATAACAAATTTGGTGCATATGATATTTTTGCACAAGCTTGGGGGAAGTGTTAAAATATTCTAGTTATATATGTTAGCACATCGTGTATACATGGTAGAATCAATTAGGAGCAATCTTAAGAATTATTTTAGAATTGTATATCATTGTAATTAGGATTGTATTTTTGAATTAATGTTGATACTAATATATATAGAGATCATGTGTAGACTATTAAGACACACAATTCATTCTTAATCATATTGTTCTTGATATTTTTAAGTATTTGCAAATAATTTAGTGAAGTCGGCTAGTACTTACAGTTGATACTTACATATTATTCTAATCATAAGGTAAGGTAGAGATTTGTTGAATTTTGTCTTAGATTGGACTTTATTTGGGTGGAGCCTGTTTGGTGTTATTAAAAAAACAAACAAACGTGCATGTAATTTTTTTTAGTTGGTGAGTGTGCGCGAGTGACAAGTGCATAGGAGAAAGGTATTTTAAAACCCCATCTCCTTCCTTGCAATGGTAGTGCACCAAAGCAAGTGTTTGGGAAAGAGTTTACTGTGTGTAGAATGAGAGGCGGCGACATCAAGTTCTATGGGAAGGGGTTTATTATTGCTTTGAGGTAGAAATCATCATTTATGGTTTTATGTGAGATAGAAAAAAATTTGTGAATATTAATTCTTTGTTTAAGTGTTTTGTTTGAAAAAAATATTATTTTGTAAAATGTAGTGTATAAGGAATTTTGGATTTATGAAAGATATTTTTTAAAATTGGTGATTATAAATTTAATTTAAATTAATTAATTAATTTCTGAAGTCATAGAGACAATAAAGACTAAAGTACGTTAAATTTCTTATGTTATTATATATGCTTATGTGTTTAATTTATATAATCTAGGAAAAATAGGACTAGGAAAGAGAAAAATAACAAAAACATAAAAAGAAAAGTGGGCAAAAATAAAAGGGCAGTGGGGAGCCAGAGGGAAAAATTATTAGTGTTGGAGATGCTTTAGAAATTAAAAATAAAAAAGATTCTTTATATAAATTCTTTAGATTTTGAAACAATTTAAGGTGCTCATGACTATAACGACGTGCTTCCCTAGAAAAGGGTGATTCTATATACCTCCTACATGTTTTCTTACCCCAAGCTATTTATAATTACAAATATTATTTTATATTTTAATATTATTATTATTATTTTAAATCCATAAGAATACGGTAGTTTGACCCAAAGGAAAAATGAGAGAATTGAAAAACAAAGGTAAATACTTTCATTTAATTTAAAAAAAATAGTATTGAGTCATTCTAAATTTTTACTGAGTTACAAATAGTTACTCTTTTAAATATTCTAATTTAGTCTTTAAATTGCATTAATTCTTGTAATTAATCATTCGGAATTCATCTAAGTTAGTTAATTAATAGAATACTTCATCTCGAGAAATTTTAAAATACTTTTAGAATATATACTTTGAGGATGTATAACTATTCATATTTAATTTAATAATATTTTATTGTGATCCAATTATGGCATAATCGATATAAGTCACATGTCATAATTTGAGTAGAGTAATGTAATAAGAACTTTTTGTACGTTAAATGCAAGTACAAATTATTAATGATCTATTTGTCACATTAATAGCTCGTATGCTTATACTAACATAATGTTTCATTAGTCAATTAATTGAAATTAGACAAAAGACTAATCACAATAATTAAAGTAGTTTAAAAATTAAATTGAAAGATTTAAAAGTTTAGAATGATTATTTACAACATGAAGATTTAAGATGGTTAGATACTATTTTCATAAGTAAAAATTAAAATATGACCAATCCTCTCCATTTTCCGCAACCTTTTTATTTTTCATCCCCTCTTCCACTGCCATGCAGTGGTAAAGGATTGATAGATCACGAGAGCCACAATCTTCCACTGCCATGCAGTGGTAAAGGATTGATAGATCACGAGAGCCACAAATTATTAGGGAATTCACAATGTTAATTTCATTTCATACAAGGGATTGAAAAGAAAAAATCTTTTGGCATATGTTTGATGCGTTTAGGATAACAATCAACGCGAGTTGGCTCAATTAGTCGAAAGAATTTTATAAGAGTTTACATTCCTCGTGTGAAAGTTTTTAGAGTCCCTATTTGAGTAACCTCTTACTACCATTTTTTCTACCCAAAGAAAAAGGATACCAGATTCTCATACAACACTGACTTGAGGCTTAAACAGCAGTATATTATGGGCAAGTACTTAATTATTAAATAAAGAACAAAGACAAGTTAATATTTTTAGCCTTCACATTACAATGGAAACAAAGTTATAAAGCAATATATACTAGCGTGAAACTAAAGAAAACAAAACCCAGTAGAAGGTTGTACCCCAGAAACAATGTTATGGGCAAGTACTTAATTATTAAATAAAGAACAAAGACAAGCTAATATTTTTAGCCTTCACATTACAATGGAAACAAAGTTATAAAGCAATATATACTAGCGTGAAACTAAAGAAAACAAAACCCAGTAGAAGGTTGTACCCCAGAAACAATGTCAGCTAGAAGAGCAGCTTGTCACACATCTTGAAGTATACTCCTCTCATTCATACATGCTGCAGAGGAATCTAAGGCATAAAAAAGAACTACTACAAAATCATTAAGAGGTTCTGTTTCACGGTCCCCTTATGACTTAAAAGGACCAAACAATATGTTTAGGTGGTTCAAAAAGCCTTCCATGCACTTCAAGTAATCATAATATTATATCAATTATCTACAATCCATAGTCATATCTTTTTCTCAATAACTAAATCCACCGATATGTCTAATCTTTCTATCATTCACTTCTTATCAAGTACTATCTCATCAGAGCTTCACCAAATCATAATGTTATGAGTCCCACACTGAGTAACTAAGGAAGCTCAATGTGGTACTTAAGCCATGAGGCTCTCCCACCTAATGGACTAGTCTTTTGGGTTGGGTTCTCCTCATGAATTTAAGTCATAACACATAACAACACCAATCACGATAAGAAAATGCTTTTACTGCTGCCAACCATACTGTTGGTTGCGGTTTCCACCCATCATGTTTGAGCCACGACCAGCTGCTGACCCGCCATATGGACCACCTTGGGGATAATTTGAAGCTCCAACTCCATAGCTACTACCACCTCCACCACGAGGACCACCACCGGGCATAGTACTAGACCCATAAGGTGCCTCCCGCCCTTGAGGAGGATATGGCCCACTGCCATAACCACCGCCTCCTCCTCCTTGGCCTCCACGATTTGGGTGATTGTATCCCCCACCAGGGATCCCACCGGGAGGATATCTTCCTGGCCCACCAGAGGGACCTCGAGGCTTCCCATAATGATGGCTAGGTCCTGCAGCAACTGCGGGTTGAGAGCCATGAATTGTTGGGTGGTTAGGTCCTTGCCGCATTTGGGCATGTTGCCCAGGCTGTTGAATGTGGGGAAGACGAGTATGCTGCTGTGGATGCTGCATTTTCAGACGCTTGGCATTTTCTTCATTTTGCCGTTGTTGCTGGCGCTTTTTCTTCGTCTGAAACTCATGTGACGACTCATACTTGGGTAAACTAAGCCAGACATAAGAAAAGTAGTGAGTTGAAGGGGATGTTTGGGAACTTCCAAAAACTAGATATCTAAGTGTAGTGGAGCCAGTTTTTAAATATAAGGTATTTGGTAACTACCTAAAATTTTTAAAACTGGTTCTCATCAAAACCAATTTTGAGATAAGATTGGTTCTTTAAAAAACCATTTTAAAGATTGTTTTTTACTAATCCAGCTTTTTTTACACTCTCTCATCCTTTTTATTCTCTCTTTTTCTCTCTCATATTTTGTTTCTATCTCAGTATTTAAATTTAAAATTTAGTTATAATTTTATAATTGGTTTAAGTCAAATTTTAACCAAACTAAGAATAAATTAGAACTGGTTTATAAAATAAACTGAATTTATTATTTATATAACTAGTTTATCTTAAATAGTTGTCAACCAGTTTTGAGAGTTGCCAAACTGTCCCGAAATAATGGACCAGAAAATTATTAGTTGATAGAAACAACAAAGAAAGTTTAAAGGGGAAGGAATGGACGGGATAGGCATTTAATCCTATCAAGATCACATACTTTCAAGGAAAAATAATACTTTGAAAATAAAAACTTAAGTGCATGGCATGGGAGGTCATACCTCTTGGGATCACATGGTAATGGATCAGTCCAGAAATACTCAGCATCAAGCGCATCCTTGGCAGTAATTCTCTATTAAGTAACAAATCAAATTGACAAACAAATATTAGGATGCAGATCAAGAACAAAGTTATTCATCATAAACGCATATGTCCTAGTGGTGAATAATAATATTATCATTGGATTACACTGAAAAACAACACAAGGTACTTCATATTTTCAAAATAACATGCAAAAATACATTACTTTTCAGAATAAATCTCACACCAAGATTATGCCAGCAATTCTTTATTTTTTTCACCATTTTGATCACATAACATAAGCCACTCAGAAACAAAACCAGATGTATAGCATTTTTCTTATAAGCTCAAAAAGAGATTTGTCAATATATAAGATAAATAATATTACTAAACAAAGTATCTGTCTTGTCTTGCTTGATTGAGAGGTTACTGAGCTTCAGACTCTCGTCTTTGCTTGAACCTGTCCATTTTTCTTCTCTTCCTGATACTAGAACTTGGACTCTTGAGTCTTCTAGATCTTTCTCTTGTAAATCTTATTTTAAGTTCTTGACTCATTCTCCTAATAGAGAAAGATTCCTTTTGGAAAAGCCCATTTGGAAGTCCAAATCTCCCTTAAAGGTTAAAGTTTTTGTCTGGACTGCTGTTCTTAATAGAATTCACACTAATGACATGCTTCAGAACCGTAGACCTCTCACTGCTTTGTCTCTTGATCTGTACTTAATGTGCTGCTCTGTTTCAGAATAAGGGGATCACCTCTTTTTGCATTATTCTGCAGTAAAGTATCTCTAGAACAAGTTGTTTGGTTTTTTTGGAGAGGCATGGGTCTGCCCTAAGGATTTGCATCATTTTATTCTAATTAAGTTTAGAGGCTTTGGCTCCCGCAAAGAGGCAAAGATCCTTTGGCAGTGCTCTATCTTCGCTATTTTGTGGTGTTTATGGTTGGAAAGGAATGCTAGAATTTTTAAGGGGCTTTCCTCAAGTTTAGACTTTATTTGGATAGGGTTCTCCTTTTGGCTTCTCTTTGGTGTTCGGCTCATGGTTTCTTTGATGGTATTTCTTTGTTAGACATGCAGAGAGATTGACTTGTTTTGTTGCATGATATAATCTCATAGGTTTTATTTGTGTTTTTTGAGAGGATTACTTATCCTCCTTTTGTACTTTTCTTCTATCTTCTAATAAAATTTCTTTTTCTATCAAAAAAAAAAAATATTACTAAACAACAATAGTAGATACAATTAACCTTATAAATTTAAAATAGGTTGAGTAATGTAAGATAAAACTGGAATACTAGGTGCTTGAACGCACATAAAATAGCAATTCAAAATTTATTTAGCAATTAATAGATCTGACCCACAAGTGGTGAAACGATACCTGAGCAGGATCAAGTGTCAGCATCTTCTCCAACAATTCCAGAGCATGACGATCAAAACTATTATTCAAGTCAAAGGGACAAGAGCTACTCAGATTAAAAGAAAACAACCAAAGAAAATGCAGCATATAATTACATTTTTTTTTGGATAAAAAAAGGATATATAATTACTGATGCTCATAATCTGATACTTACTGTCTGAAAACTTCCCTCAGACGTCTTTTCATTGGTCTTGTTGGCTTAAATTGATTATACCAAGGAGTCTTAGAAACACCAGGCCAGTTCACCTCATCTGGTGCTCCACACAGCTCAAAAATCTTATTTAATTGTTCTGGCTACAATAATTAAAAAAAAATGCATTACTTTAAGCTGTACAAAAAAAAAAATTACCATGAAGATATACAGCATAGGCCATACATAACAGAAGCAAGACTAGGAATGAATGTAAGAACATAAATAACTAAATTTCTAGAAAGTATTGAGCAGGTTTAGATCCAGCAATCAAGCCAGATATTGCCATTTGCACGCCATCTAGCCTGGTGAATAATAAAAAATTCACTTTCAATAAAACGCACATAATGGAAACACATAAACATCATTGATCTTCCATAATAAAATGAACTTTTTCAGATGTAAACCATTATTTAGATTGGCACAACAAAAAGGCCATAACTCTGAAGCCACTTTGATGAAAACAGAAAGGCTATGTAAGGTTATGGCAATAGGCTCAGAGATGTCTACAATATGCAGATAATAAAATATTACAGCAAGTATTTAGAGACAGAATAGCCAGAAAGCAATATAAAGAAACTTCTCCAGCCATTAATGCATAGCTGCACTGACAATATACAAGATAAAACCATATCTGGCCTATAAACAATATCCCATCAATCACTCACTACTTTGCCACCAATTTTGCTCAAGGATTATATATAGAATATCACTAACCTCATCTTTTCCAGGAAAGATGGGCTTCCCGTGAAGAAGCTCAGCAAAAATGCATCCAACAGACCACATATCTACAGCTGGCCCATACTTTGTCATCCCTAGCAGCAACTCAGGAGGTCTAAATATATAATAACAAAAATCAATAGGTGTATAGGCCATTTTCATAACACCCCCCTCCCAATTGAACTTTGTCAGGCCAAAATTAAAACCCAACTCTAGTGTCATGATAACAGGAATATCAATTACCTGTACCATAATGTGATGACACGATTTGTAAGATTTGCATTATGGTCCTTTGAAAATGATCGTGCCAGTCCAAAATCAGCAAGCTTCAGATTACCTTCATTATCTATAAGAAGATTTGAGCCTGCAGCAGAACAAAATATATCAAATAGGAGTAATAGATTCAACAAGATCTAAAACCAAAATATTGTGCATGTAACACTTCGGAAGGAATCAGTAAAAGAGCACCTTTGATATCACGATGTAGTACTTGATTTACATGACAATAGTGAAGCCCCGTCAAAAGTTGTCTCATGTAACACTTTGGATGGAAAAAGCAACTCAGACATCACTAAAATGAACAACTATTAGTATATGAATTAACACTTGATATTAAGAATAATACCTTAATTTGGGGAACTGTAAATCGCATCCCAGGTCGGTCAGCAAGACCTGTCAGATCATGGTCCATGTATTCAAAGACCATATATATGCCACCTTTATATTTGTTACCATCTATGCAATTCAAACAAAAAAAACCAGATTTAGTACGATTTTTTTTTTGTAAAAATAAAGAGAAATTATGGAAAAGCAGATCTAGTAGGAAATTATGGAACTAAGAGAATCCAAAGGGAGGTGTGGATATATTCACACATTCAAAACAATAAAGCAAATTTTGTGCTACTGTCTAATTGTAAATGAAGTAATCAGCTAATAACATGAAAATGAATAACTTGCCTGTCCTCCCTTGTTCATCTTTCTCAGGACCTGTAAAAAGAAACCCAAAATGTTAGAAATGAATAAAACAATCTTTTTAAGGCCTGCATCATTCTGATAACATAACACATTTTGATCATTTAAAAATATACCTGGAGAAGTCACAATTTCTTTCAGCTTGATCACATTTTCATGGTGCAGTTTCTTTAGAATTTTGATTTCACGTATAGCAGTTATAGGAAACTGCAATGACATAATTTACAGTACGATTCAGAGGGCAAACTCATTACAGAAACAGTAACAGATTGCTACTGCAACTTCTGATTTCGCTCCACTGAATAGCACAAACTATCAAATACATGAAAATGCAGCCGAGACAGACCAGCATGTCACAACTGAAGTACCAATAACATTAACTTATATGTTATGCATCCAAAATAAAATAAATAATGAAACATTCAGTAAGGTTATCAAAGATATACCCCTTCTCTCTCATTGTCCATTCGTATTTTCTTCAGAGCAACAATTTCACCCGTTTTGATCTCTCTAGCCATGTAAACCTGACTGCATGCATAAGCATGTTAAGGTATAGATTATTTCCCTTCAGGCAATATCAGCAATGAGGCAGAAACAATTCTGGAACATAAAGTAGGAAAATAATTCCTATCCGAAGTTAAAATTTTAAAGCATTTCAGGGACGTCAGATGTCATAAAAGAAGGAACAAATGTCGAAACAAAAAAATGTGTGAATAAGAAGACTAAAGTTTTCTAGCATTTTAAGAATGCAATAGAATTAGGAACTATGTCCAAAGAAGAAAAATAAATGTGTGATGTAAGAGAGAAGAATTTACTAGAGAAAAAACTGTAGCCAAAAAATACTCCTTCAGAAACAAAAAAGGGAAGAAGAAAACGAAACACAAGGAGATTAAGCAGTCAAAGAAACCTGAAAGAATAAAGAAATAAGTTTAGCACAAGAGATAAATAAAATGCAACCTCAAAGCACCTAACTTCTGCTTCACCTAATGTTTGATAACATCTTCAAAACCCTTGTAAGAAAAACCCTGCCAAGGGAGGGTTGCTGTCCCATTTTCTTTTAATTTCCTGCTCCTGCATATGATATTATTCTCTATAGCAATTTCCTCTTTCCACTAAGATGATTGCTTCACTGATCAAAAGTTGCTGGTTGATATAGCTACACGCTCATCAATCAGGGGTTCTAAAAATCCCATGTTCAGGTTGTATTCAAGTTTAACCTAGCCCAAAAGTATCTCTCCAAAAAAAACCAATGGAGATTGCTTTGTAATTAGGGGTGGGAATAAGTCAGGCGACCCATTAGGGGCCTATGGTCCAGCCTATTTTCGGCCTACGTAGGCCTGGCCTATTTAGCAAACAAGCTAGGTTTAGGTTTTTTGAAAGGTCTATTTAACTATGTAGGCTAAGGCTTGGACTTTTGAAAGCCTATTTGGCCTACCAAGCCAGCCTATTTGTTTAATATTTATATATATAATTAAGAATTTATAATGCTTACATAATTTACAAATTATATATCAATATAATATATTTATTTTATATAAAATGTAATAATTTTGTCAAGGGTTATACTTATTTAAAAATTAAAAAGTCTAAGTTTCTTGACTTATATAAAAGCCTTTATGTAATGTAAGCCTTTAAACAGGCTTTCAGGCAAGCCATGCTTCTATGTTTTTACAAACAGGCCAAGTCGAGTCCTAAAAAAAGCCTATGACAGATAACAGGTCAGGCTTAGGCCAACACATTATTATAAAATAGGCCTAGGCCTATTTAGGTCTAACCCAGCCCATTTCCACCCCTATTTGTAATTAAGTATGTGGTAACCAATAAGTAAAGCAGAAGCAATCAAATATGGAACTAAAAAATTAAACAGAACTTCATTTACCACAAAATTTACCAAGATACTACATAGACTTCCACAGAATTGAACTAGAAAAAATATCAGAAAGGTTGAACTAGGAATGCTAGAATAAACAAAAATGGAACTTTGAGTGTAATTTTTGACAGCCATTATAAAATTAGAAAACTCAAACTGCTGTGATTAAATGTTCCATAGTACAAAAGTATAAGATTTCTATCTATTCCAACTTAAGAGACAGCTGTTATCTTTTATTTTTCTTCACCAAACAACCTGTGAATTTTAGGCAGACATTGAATGGATCTAACTAGCAGTGTTTGAAATCAAGAGAGATTTAGAAGATGTCTTTCAAAATAAAAAGTGTAACAAGCAATGTGTTACCGATCAACTTGAAAAAACAGTGCTACACTGTTATGTAGTTTATCAAAAGTAGACTATCACAGCATATTCCTGTAGTTATTATAAAAACAACACTGATAGAATAACCATTTTTAAAAGGTATTCAAATTGATTATGAACAGTATACAGAGACCTTTCTGACATAAATAAATATGCTTTTGGGCAATGCCAACTATGAAAGCATTTTAGACGCTAGAAGTACTATCCTCTCTCTCTCTTTCTATCTCTCCCCCCCTCCTCCCCCATACAATACATGGACGCTGCTATAAATCTCACAACCAAAGCACAATACAAATGGTATAACATACAAAACATTTTGAAAGAAAAGTAATTGCAAACGCCACATGTGATTCAATTTGAAATGTAGAAAAAAATGAGTAACAGAAAAGAGGTAACCTTAAGATGGTGAAAAGATAAGGAGAACCAGATTAACATAGTTTTATTAATGTACTTGATATGATGTTAAACTAGTGAAAGACAGTTTGCTAGCAAATAAGGCCAGTTTCTATTAATCTCCTTTCAATTCTATCAATAAAGGTCAATGTATCATGCTTCAAGAAGTTCCATTCACTGGCTAATAACCCCATACTCTGATGCTACTTCTCCATAGCCAAAAGGCAAAACTTTGATGTCCCGCCCTTTATGGGTGAGATTAATAGGATTAGGGGATAATAATGATAAACCCAGAAATATCTGTGAAACTCCTCTCAGTGCTGCTGCTATCTAGTTAGCATATGGAGGCTAAAGCTTGCCAAGTACACTTGAAGTACCAAAAGAATTTCCAAGTAGAACTAGAGAACCTGTAATACCATTGAATTCATAAATTTCATCATACATACTCAAAGCTTAAACAGTACACGCAAATTGTTTTCCAAGTCAATCCCCGAAAAGAAATAACAAATTAAATAATGATAAGTTGATCAAACATAAGTTGTTGTCATAACCATAAACCACATCACACCTACACAAACATAGAAAAAGATATAAATAAATTAATTGGAGTACATTTTTTTTTTAAAAAAAAAAAAAAACCTCTAAGCCACAGTACAATAAAAAGGAACAAAATTGAGGCAAAATCCAGAACTGGGTATGGTGAAAGATCACGTTTTGAGCAAAAATAACACTGACCCATATGTGCCCTCGCCAATTTGCTCCAACTTCTCAAAGCAATCAACGCTTCTGGATCCCCACGAAGGGGATTCGTTCACGTTGAGTTGCCCTGGGGCTGCCATAGCCATTACTCCCCTCAAACCCTAAAAGATCTTCTTTTATGTGGAAAATCCCGAAAATACCAAAGCGGACAAAGAAGAATCGATGAGAATCAAAATAGGGCCCATCAGGGTTTCTCGCGAGAGAGAGAAAGAAAGGAAGCAGAAATTTTCCGGGAAAATCAGCTAGAAAGTTGGTGACAAAATCGGAATAGCACTGGAAATCGAAGTGTGCCGACAAAGGCTTCAAATACAAGAACTGCCGCAACGATGGCGGAGTTGGCTGTGCGTGCCTTGTCGGACGAGGAAAAGGTCAACGTTGTCTTTTCAGTCCTTTTAACATTTGAGAACTGACACGAGAACTCGAAGTACTTCATGGGAAAACGGTTCACATCCAACAAAATATGTCCAACGTATATCTACCGTATCACTCTGTACGTATATTTGTTAAAATCTTATTTTTTGCTTCTCATTTATTTTGTTACTTTATTGAATTAAGTGACTCATCTTAATCTCACTCGTTCTCTTTCTTGTCTCATCATCTCCGTCGTTACTTATCACTCTCAGTTTCTCCTCTTCCCCTCACTCTTGGTTTCAGTCTCCCCCAAACTCCCACCACCCTCCACTCCGTCCCTCCTCTCCCTCATCTCTCTCATCTGACTCTCAATTTCTCTCATTTCCCTCACGCTCGGTCTCGGTCTCCCCCAAACTCCCACCACCATCCAGTTCTGCCGCAAAACAGAGAAGCCCACCAAACTAGCACTAGACAGCTTCAACCTCTATTCAAACCATGAACCAAGATCAGCAACACAGATCCTCTACCACACAGACCTGCCAACCACCATGACCTAGTACCCAGAACCACTGTGTTCCACCGTCTGAGCTTTTATCGGTACCCTTTCTCATTCTCTCTACTTTACAGAATATTTTTGAATATAATGATATATTAATGTTATGACCCTTGTTTAGTCTCTTGTGTCATTGGATTTTTTGTATCATTTTTTATTCTAAAGCATGTTAGCATGTGTTTGTGGTGGATATAGATTGAGCCAAGCGTGATTTGTAGTGAAACAACGTTGGAAGGAAGTGAAAGTGAACCTTGTTTGGGAGTTGGGGGACATAGGTTGAAAGCAAGTGAAAGTGAACCTTAATTTCCAATGTGCTATATTGCTCAGTCATTCTTTTGTTCCAGCATTTGCCATTGGAAGGTTGATTTTTCTCATATTTACAGGGAATCTAACAGGGCATTTGCTATTATGCTCCTTGTTGTTCAA
Organism: Ormosia emarginata; assembly: GCA_029884605.1. NCBI lineage: Eukaryota > Viridiplantae > Streptophyta > Magnoliopsida > Fabales > Fabaceae > Ormosia > Ormosia emarginata. The sequence continues at coordinate 7,840,521 of JAQQTP010000040.1, forward strand.
CTACTATGCATAAAGAAAATTTGACTTAACTGATGGAACTTATAGATATTAGACATTCTTTCTTTTCATTTTTTTTATTTTTTCATAAGATAAAGTAGCAGATTTTTTATTAGGCTCTTTTCAAGTATGCAAATTTGTATTATTTGACATAGCCTTTAGCGGTATTTTTTATATATTAATGTTGTGACCTTTTTTATTTCATGGGTTGAAATTTGATGTGTGATTAATGGTAGATAGTATGCTTATTAGTTTTGAAATTGACAATAAATGCATGAGGAGTTGGGGGATTTATTTGGTTTGTGATTAATTATGTCATAAAGGAATGTTGGGGGATTTATTTGTTTGATTATTATTATTGATTAACTCAGAATGTGCTAAGAAATAATCTTGTTCATAAGGAGTTTGATTCAAAGTCTAAATTTGTTACATTTTTTCGGGAAGTTTTGAGAGCAAGACTTTGTGAAAATGCACTATTATGATGGTTATAGATTGAATCTTTTGCAAGCTTGACTACTACTATTATGTGAAATGTGAAACTTGGATCATAGAGGCCAATTGCTATAACCCTTTGGTATTGATATCATAAAGTAGTGTTGATTGATTTAATTGGTGCATTTGTTGATTTGATTTAGTGCTGCTTAATTTGGGTATGGCTTGCTTAATGATACTCTTGAATTTGGTTTCTCCCTATAGATCCCCATGGCAGAATTTATTTTTTCAATAATTAATTAAGATTAACAATCATCATGCATATACTAATTACGTCCATAAGTTGTTGTAGATTACCTGAATTTCTGAACTGGTGCCCCCAACAAACTAGTTAACAATATTTAATACCTCTTCATTTAACCTATGTTCCTCAAATGCCATCTCAGTAAATTCAAGAGTCAAGACAGTAATTGCAGAAAGGAAAAACCTTGAACATCTCAATAAAGATGAAAAATTATGGGCTATGAGTTTAAATCTGCCATTAAACATCTTGTGTGGTCAAGATACAAGTCTTATTTCCTGAATACTTGACCTGCAAGGAAAACCATTTGAGCTCCAACAAAGCATCTATGTTAATAATCAGTTAAATATGTTAATTAAGGATTCATATAGCCAATCACAAATGTTACAGTCAAGATCAATTGTTCTGGTTCACTTTGGGAGTAAATGGTCAAAAAACCATGGAAAAGTAGTGAATCTCATTACTTGGTGAGTTCCAAAATAACTGGTTAATACATTACGTCTAAGTGGTTAATCAGTATATGTTTCTGGTGAATCCCAAAAATGGTGAATCTCACTATTTGGTGAGTTCTAAAATAAGTGGTTAATACACTACAAATAAGTGGTTAATATGAACATGTTTCTGGTGAATCCAAAAAAAGTTCCAAATAGTGGGGGGGAAACTAGTTAGAAACGAATTACTAGTAGAGTGGACATGTGTAGTGTTATTTTTAACAAGTTGTGAGTAAATTGGCAGAAAATCATGGAAAAAGTGGTGAATCTCACTATTTGGTGAGTTCCAAAATAAGTGGGTAATACGCTACAAATAAGTAGTTAATATGAACAAGTTTATGGTAAATCCAAGAAAAGTTCCAAATAGTGGAGCGGAATCTAGTTAGAAACGAATTACTAGTAGAGTGGACATTTCTAATGTTGTTTTTAATAAGTTGTGAGTAAATTGACAGAAAATCATGGAAAAAGTGGTGAATCTCGCTATTTGGTGAGTTCCAAAATAAGTAGTTAATACACTACAAATAAGTGGTTAATATGAACATGTTTCTGGTTAATCCAAAAAAAAGTTTCAAATAGTGGAGGGGAACTAGTTAGAAAGGAATTACTAGTGGAGTGGACATGTGTAATGTTGTTTTTAACAAGTTGTGAGTAGATTGGCAAAAAACCATGAAAAAATGGTGAATCTCACTATTTAGTGAGTTCCAAAATACATGGTTAATACACTACAAATAAGTGGTTAATATGAACAAGTTTCTGGTGAATGCAAAAAAAGTTCCAAATAGTGGCGAGGAAACTAGTTACAAACGAATTACTAGTGGAGTGGACATGCGTAATGTTGTTTTTAACAAATTGTGAGTAGATGGGTAGAAAACCATGGAAAAAATGGTGAATCTCACTATTTGGTGAGTTTCAAAATAAGTGATTAATACACTACAAATAAGTGATTAATATGAACATGTTTATGATGAATCCAAAAAAAGTTCCAAATAGTGGGGAGGAATCTAGTTAGAAATGAATTACTAGTGGAGTGGACATGTGTAATGCCATTTTTAACAGGTTAGAAGTAGATGGGCAGAAAACCATGGAAAAAGTGGTGAATCTCACTATTTGGTGAGTTCCAAAATAAGTAGTTAATACACTACAAATAAGTGGTTAATGTGAACATATTTCTGGTTAATCCAAAAAAAAGTTCCAAATAGTGGGGGGGAACTAGTTAGAAAGGAATTACTAGTGGAGTGGACACATATAATGTTATTTTTAACAAGTTGTGAGTAGATTGACAGAAAATCATGAAAAAAGTGGTGAATCTCACTATTTGGTGAGTTCCAAAATAAGTGGTTAATACACTACAAATAAGTGGTTAATATGAACAAGTTTCTGGTGAATCCAAAAAAAGTTCCAAATAGTGGGGGAGGGGGAATTTAGTTACAAACGAATCACTAGTGGAGTGGACATGTGTAATGTTTTTAACAAGTTGTGAGTAGATTGGCAGAAAACCATAGAAAAAATAGTGAATCTCACTATTTGGTGAGTTCCAAAATAAGTAGTTAATACACTAGAAATAAGTGGTTAATCAGTATATGTTTCTGGTGAATCTCTGGAAGAGTTCCCAATAATAAGGGCAAACTAGTTAGAAATGAAGTACTAGCTGGAGTTTACATCTGTAATGTTGTTTTCAACACATTGTGAGTATAGTTGAATCTTTATGCACAAATAAATGGACCTTCTTTATACAAGTTTGTTATCTCCACTTTTTCAGCCTCAAAAAATTCATGTTCTTCTTCCTCAGGTTCTGTTAACTCTTCCTCGGGTTTGTGGGAACGGTGAAAACAAATCTTGTCGTGCAGTGCTAGCCCTCTATTTTAGAAGAAACTTTTAGTAAAATTTAATTTCTTATTAGTGGTATAATGACTGTAATTTGAATTAAAATTATAGCTTGGTGTTAGTTTGTAATAACCACTATTGTTCTTGAATTTGAGACTTGTGAAATGCAAATAAGTGTGTGTGCTTATAATCTATTTGAGAAAATGTCTATTTGAATGGAGTGAATTGAACATAGAGATAATGATGTATGTGGTTTTTTTGTTAGACTCAATGTTGATATGCTATGGCAGTAGTGTGTATTTTGTTGAATGAAAAAGAGATATTTTGATATGCAAGTGTTTAAAGATTGAATGATGTGTTTCGAAGTATTTATATAGAATGATTTGTGGTGCTTGATGATCTGAAAATTTTGCTGGTTTGTAGTGTGTCAATGTGATTTAAAATGATTTTTTTTGGTGTATATATTTTGGGGAATAGGTTAATTATGGAAAATTAGCTCTTCTAGGGTCTTAGAAAACTAGTGAATGAAAGTTGAAATGAATTTAGCATATTACAGATGTCCATATCCATCATTGATGACAAGTGTAGGAATGTTTCATATTCAACTCCTGCAACTTGTTTCTTATGGCTTATAACATCAAATGAGAAAGGTCATACTTTCGACCTTCCTTTTGAGATTCTCCCATGCAAAGCCTTACTCTAAAATTTCAAGATAGAACATTCATTCAAATTTCAGAATAGATTAATGCTTCAAATTTAAACACTGTATTAGGATATTGAATAATTTAAAAAAAGCTCATTTAATGATAGTAAACAATGTTCAATATGAACCTAAATTATTTATTACTGCATTTGATAAGAGTCTAAAAGTTGTTACATGTGCATATAGATCCAAACCGAGTTCTTTTTCTTTCATTCTTTCTTTCCTAATTCTATATCATGGTAAGATAACAATCACATTTAGATGCTTTAAAACATAAACTAACCACATAGTTAGTGGACATGTAGTATATGTTATTCAGTGAAGCCATCATAGGAATATCAATTCGTGCTCATTAATCAGCCAGTCAACTCTCAAAGCACTGCTCAACAAGAACTCAACTGAGTCTCAAACACTAACCTTTTGCCTTTTGTTCTCTTGCGCTTAAGTGGCTTGATATGGTCCACAATATAATTGACAACCTCTTTTAGTGTAGCCTTCCTTTTTTTTTCCTTGAAGTTCCATAGCTCATTAACAGTATACCCACCACTTGAATTGTATTCATTTAATTCTTTCATGGCTGTAACAATAGGTAAATGTATGTCATCTCCCCATTCCTGCTTGAGACTTTGTAACTTCTCATCTTCCTCATCGATAATTTCCTATATCGATGCAACATCATTTTTTATGAGGGTAAAATTGATATTTCATTTAAATGTGGGAAATAGGAACCTTATATTACCAACATCATAAATAGTGGGAAATTCTTCAGCAAATAAGAGTCTCCTAAAAATTTAAATGATTTAGTTGAAATAGTGTGTTCTGCATTTAAATGATTTATATAAGTTTCTAATTTGTTGTTCCTTAGGCTTAGGGAATTTTAAATGACACAATTAGTTCAAAATGATGAAGTTGGTGCATGTCTATGAGTTGTGACCAATACGATTGATTATTCATTTGTGCTTTTAATTATGCTGAACTGGTGAAAATTCATTCTTGGTATTCTGTATATGCAGAATACTTACATGGACAATTCACGGGTAAGACGGAGGTGTGATTTGTCTACATCAATGGTTAATACAGAAAAAATTTGTTATACGTGTTTGGCTATGCGCATATGTTGACTAATTTGTTCTCATAATGCAGAAGGTGCAATTGAGGCATGTTTGCACACCGAGGTTGTTGCTTACGTGAATAGCTCATTGACGGATGCCCAAAAGTCCCGAATTGAGTCTACCCCATTCAAGTCACTATTATATATGCCGAATAATTTGAAAATCAACTGTGTCTTGTTGTGGGAGTTAGCGTCTAGATGGGTTGAAAGAGATGGGGGATTTAGAGTCAGGGGTAAGGTTATCCCATTCAGTCCATTAAACGTGTGCTTGGCACTTGGATTGTGGATTGCTGGGGAAAGAGCAACCCCACGTGACAATGGAGTGGGCCGAGCTTTGTCCTTATTTAAGGGGGACGATGTAACCATTGACACAATTTATCATGAGTTGTATCAGCATGTAGGGAACAATGATGTGGATAACTTTTGTCGACTTTATATCCTACTTGCTTTTGGAGAGTTCTACTTTTCCGTTATAGGTGTCAACGTGCATTCTGCCTTCACACACCTATTAGACGAGTTGGACTCCCTAGATAATTACAGCTGGGGTTTGGCGGTGTATGATTTTTTTGTGGATGACTTGACTCAAGTTGCACGTGCAGTGAACAAGGGTAAGAATATCTGCTAAATCCATTTAATGGGATGTGCTGCACTTCTACAGGTACGTGTTTTGTTATTGATGGGATATAATTTTACAGTTTCAAACCCAAGTGCAAGTTGTTTCAAGTAGTAAATTCTCGGGAGTCCGAGGTCGATCCACAGGAAATTGATGAAGAGAAAATTATTTGAGGTACGGAGAATATTTGTCACAATACTAAAAATAATATAAGTTGTTCACAGATGAAAAAGCTTTGCTTGGGTTAGGAGATCCACTCTTGGTAATAAATTAAAAACAAGATTATTTCGTTTTATAACTCAATTGAAATCATGCATAATGAAGATTCCAATCGGAAGATTTAACATTCAAAGTTTAATCATGTAATCATATAATGGTTCCAATAACTATCTACCAATACTTGTAAATCATCAAAAGCATCCACTGTGCCAATCCTATTGTCTACAATGGATCAAGATATTCATTATACAAGAAGAGTTTCTAAATTAATTGGAAACAACATACAACTCATATAAAGATCACATAAAATATATCATTTAAAGCACAAGAAAGAAATTAATCTAACCGTAACTTATTACCAAGAGCTTCACCTTTTCACCTAAGCAAGATGAAGATTTAGTTACTCATAGACAAGAAGAAAGAAAGAGAGATGAAGAGAAAGATGAACATAACTTCAATTAAGAACAAGAGAAAATTACAACAAAGGAAGCAATTAACATACAAGCATGAAAGTAAAATCTAGACTAACACTAAGCTAACACCCCCAAATGATCAGCCATTCCTCTTTTTATAGACTTAGAAGAGTACAAATAGCCAAAAGAGATGATGGATGATGAGAACAAAATGCTAAAAGAGATGAATGGTGGGTGGATTCTTGTCTCTGAAATGTTTCCCTTCTGAACTCATGGCATGTGTCATTTTTGAGTCAAGTGGTCTTCATGAAAGTTCCAGCACATTGTCTCACCTTTCCAGAGACACCAAGTTTAGCCAAATCCAATAACCACAGCCCAAGATATGGCCCAATTATTGCTCATGGGTCAGATCCAATGTCAGCACCTCTGTTCTGACTTCTAAGCCCAATATCACCTTCAAGGAATCCGAACTAGCTTTTGTGTTCTCATGAAAGTTGTAGATATGGGTCTTAACCTTCCACTGTCAAAATTTCAGAATTATTAAACTCCAATAGCCCGAGATATAGCCTAATGAGTGCATAAAGGTCAAGCTGTCAGGTTCAAAATACTAGATTTTGCTTCAACTCCAATTTGAGTTATCCAAACATGTGTTTCTGGTCTTGAGGCCTTCATGAAAGTTGTAGAAATTTATCTTAGCTTAAAAACAAGACCAAAATCACATCCATCGGATATTTGTAACTCAAATTATAGCCGGTTCTTGAAAAAGTCAAGTAAGAAGGTTATACAATGAATGAAATATATTGCTATTAATGTGGCTCTTGCTATCAAGTGAATAGTTATTAGAGAATTATCTTAACTTTCCAACAAGACCAGAATCACATGAATCAGATAATTACAACTCAAGTTGTGGCCACTTTACTTAAGAATGCAATCACCTAAATTAATGATAATTCAAGCAATAATTTCTTCAATGATCCAATTAAGCTTAATTTCATAAAATGTGACAAAATCAACTTAATTAAGCCAAATTGAACCTTAAGAAGCCTAGTTAGAGGATTATAAAATGCATAAAATACATTGTTATCAAATTCTCCCACACTAAACTTTTGCACTCCCGGGAAAAGCACATAAGAACAAAAACTAAGGAACAAAGAAAAATGACACAAACTCAAAAGCTTAAAATTCTAAAAGATTTAATGAAACAAGAAGAGCAACCAGTCATTCAAGGGAACAAAGCATTTTTTTTTAGGTAATATTTCTTCACATCTCAAACCAATAAGCAAGGAAACTTCAGTTAAAAAGAACGAATCAAGAATGATAGATCCTCACAAGATTCACTCTTAATCTTTCAAGCATTAAAAAAGTAAGTATTTCACTCACTTCAACCCATGAAAAATTGCACTACCATAAGCTTGCTTATCTTCTACTTCTCCACTACTCAGAACACATGCACACAAAAATCAAGAGGACTTTATTCAAGGTTGTAACGGGATCAAGGTAAAGAAGGAGGGATAATATGGATATAAGAAGATAAATACCAAAGAGAATAAAAGAGCATTATGGTACAGTTAGAGTGAAAAAGATATTTGAGAACATTCATCAATAAGGACAATGACCAATATTTGACTAATGTTTTGTTGAAGATTAATCCCAAATTAATGAGTTGAATTCATTGTTAGGCATAAACCTTCTCCTTCTCTTCCTGTTGTTTCCAAGCATCTATCTTTATTCTAGATATGGATATGTCACATAGTGTATTAGATGGTCAGCTCTTTCTTTCTTTCTTTTTTTTTTTTTTTTTTTTTTCGTTTTCTTTTTCCTTTTTTTTTCTTTTTCCTTTTTTTTTACACACACACACCCCCACACTTGTTTAAGAACAAAGTCAATGCTCTCTTATTCCCTAAGGTCAGGTAAAAACATGTTTCTTTTTTTTTTTAAAGGCACGTAATGAACTAAAAACAAGAGCTGGTCAAATAAGTTCAAACGGGTTACACAAGGGAAAATATACAAGGATGACTATTTGGTCAAAGTAGCTATTTTAAAATGCCTCAATCATATTTATGTATGCATGTGAAAATGTAGCCTCAAAAAGAATCAAAGCAAGTTCTAGAGTAATAATTTCACAAGTGAAAATCACACAAGAAAGAAGAGAATGGTACAAATGTTCAATCCATTCATCAATAGGCTCAAAATCTTACAAGGCATATTTCTATCATTCTCAATCCATCAATTCAACATTCATATCCAAGCATATGATTTTTAAGAAAAAAGAAAAAATTTATGCTATCATGATATGATCCCTGAATTTCAATTGCTTAAAAGGATGTGAAAGTGCATTCACTTGATTTTTTTTTCAAAGGAATTTAAAAGACAAAAACTTTGTTACTTCCACAAATCAACACTAATTAAATACTAACTAAAAACTCCTTACTCTGCCACCAATTAAGATGCGTCTCAAGAGTAAATCACCGCAAGGGCAAAACTACTCCTTACTCTACCACCCTTCATTAGTTTAGTAAGTTACTGACAATCATATCAAACATTCCACAGCTGTAATTTTTTTTTTTATAAAACTATCCTTCCCCCTAACCAGATCACAACATTGTCCGCAATGTTAAAATATAGATGAGTAAGGATAGAAAATAGTACCTGTTGGAGAAATCTGACACAAATTAAAACAGAAACAAATGATGATAAATAAAATCAAACCCATTAAAGATGAAGTGTCAGATCTGACTTTCTTTTTTTATTGCTTTCCTCGCTCCTTCCTGCTGACCAATCTATCTGAGCTATTACTTTATCAGGTTCATACTCGAAAGCTTCTAATTTATCAATGAGCTCATCAATAGTGGAGGCAGAGATAAGAAGTTTTCTTGCCGAAGGAGTGATAAATTTATGTTCCACAACTTTGTCAAGAAAAAATAACAAAAGGTCAAAGAAATTATTAACATTCAACAAACCAATGGGTTTATGGTGGATGTTCAGTTGGGCCCAAGAGACAATTTGAAAAATTTCTTCCAAAGTACCAAAACCACTTGGTAAGGCAATAAATGCATCAGAGTTGTCAAGCATTTGTTTCATTCGTCCATGCATATATGATACTTGAATTTCTTCTCCAAGTGTCTTTCCAGTAATGTTATTTTGAGCTAAAGGTTTAGGAATGACACCTAAAACCTGACTGTATCCTACAAATGCAGAGAGTGATACAGCCCCCATTAACCCACGACAACCACCCCCACATACAACATGAATATTTCTTACAGCAAGTGTTCGACCAAGAACGCTTGCTACACTTACAAACTCTAAACCCTTCCCATAACTTGACCCACAAAAAACACAGACATTTTTAATGTTACGAACAGGAGGTCCCATAATTTCACCTTCCCTCTGAATGATTATGAGTTGGAGGAAAGTAAAGAGAATGAAGTGTTTAAATAGGGAAAAGAAGGGAAAAAGTAATCATAGCACCTATATGGGTAGGTTGGCTGTTGTCAGAAAAGTTTGAAAATAAAAAATAGAATCTTTTTTTTCTTTTTCTTTTTTTAATTTTTTTCTGTTTTTCACTATTTGATTTTTTTTTTAACTTCAAGAAAACCATCAGGGTAAAGAAGTCTAGAAATCCCTGAAGGACCCTGCTCAAAGGATCGTGTAACATCCCGAAAATTAATAATTTCAGAATAAATGATCATTTTACAATATTTGGGATTTTCTAGAATTTTTCTGGATTTTTCTGAGAACGCAGAATATTTTAATATATTTCTCGTTTTACGTGCGCACTGAGCTGAGAATTGCTGAGGTCAGTGTAACGCTCTGAAAACTAATTATTTCACCGCCAATAGTCATTTTCTAATATTTGTGATTTATGTGAATTTTTCTGGAATTTTTCAGAAACGACGAATATTTTAATATATTCCTCGTTTTGCGTGAAACTCGAGCAGAGTCGTGAAAACGACTGTAGTGCTTCAAAAATTAGAAAATTATATGACGAATAGTCGTTTTATAATATTTTCAATTTTTGGGAATTTTCTGGGAATTTTCCGGAACCGTCGAATATTTTAATATATTCCTCGTTTTGCGTGCGCGCTGAGCAGAACCAGAGAAACGCGATGTTTTCTCTAAGAACCTTGGACTATGGACATGTCGACGGGGGATCTTACTAAACCCGAGACTTGACACAGTTTACGAGGTTTCATAGTTTTCGAGAAATTCTAACAGATAAAAATAAATCAATACAGCGAAAAATTCATCTGTCAGATTAATTAAATACTGACTTCTGTCAACTATAACTATTATCCATTGGATAATAGTGTGTAATAAAAATCCTATCACATTATCCTAATGCAATCTACTTTATGTCTAATCCATTCACTTTAATTCAAATTTAATGTTAAATAATCAAAGCTTCTTTGAGAAGCTTTGACCAAATATTGACCCAAATACCCTTAGCTTCTCTTAGAAGCCAATTTTCACTCTCTCTTCTCTCACCATTCACGGCTGGAATGCAGCCAAGGGGAAGGGAAATTGCTTCATTTCAATTATTCAATTATCACTTTAATTCATTAATTTCAAGACACTTTCTCTCTCTTCCTTCTTCTTCTTCTTCACTTTTCTTTTCTCCTCCTTCTCTCTACCTCCACCATGAGCACGAAATTGCAGCCCCTCCTTCCTCCATTTTTGTTCATCTTTTCTCCTCTCCAAGCCCATTTCTACACTTGCCTTCACCTCCTCTACCTTCTTTGTGTAGAAAGTTTCTCCATTTTCCATTTCTATCTCCATTTTCTCTCCACCTCTTCTCTTCTTCCTCCTCTTAGATCCGAAAATTCCAGCCACCATTAGAGAGTCTCTTCTTCACTTTTCTCTCCATAAACACCATTTCTAGACTCCTCTTAACCTCCTCTACACTTTCTCTTTAGAAAATCTCTTCAAAAATCTAACTTTTCTACCCCTCCTTCCTCAAATCCGAAAATCACTCCTCCATGGATGGCCAAGCTTTTGATTTTTCTCTCCACTAAACACATTTATACACTCATCTTCATCTTCTCTACAAGTTTCGTTTGGAAGGTTTGCTCAAAATCTAACTTTGTCTCCATTGTCTTCCAAGGTAAAGATTCTTGATTTCTCTCCATTTTCTTCTCATTTCGATTTCCTTGGTTACCTATGTGACCAAGGATCATTCTTTTCAAGCTTTAAATTTGTAAATATGAGAATTTGACCACTTTATGGTTCTCTTGAAGGTGGAATCCGAAAATTACAAATCAAGGAACCAAGGAGTTGTTTTCTTGCATTGTCTCCTCTAGGTAAGAGGGAGACTACTCACTTCAATCACTTATGGTGGTGAGAAGACTTTGTGTGTGTGTGTTGATGGAGAAATCCATCCTTGTATGCTTGCTTGAATTACAAATTTTGTATAATTTAGTATTCTTGAATTTGATTGATACTTGATTATGCTATTGAATATGTTTGATATATTAATTGTGCTTGATCATGTTAGGGTTGCTAAATGGAAAATTTGGAGTTTCCTACCTCAACATGGTGCCACGGTTTTGATTAGAAATTAGGGGTGAATATTGGTTTTGTAGACAAGTGAAATAAGACTTATATAATCAAAGATTGAATGATAGTATTAACACTAACGAATGGAAGACTTTGAGGGTTTAATATCCAATAGGGGTGCCACGGTTTTGGTCTTGGTAAAAAGACAAATGGATTGATTTTGATGATCTAAATTTAAGTGAATTAAGAGTGTAACATATAATGTGATAATTGTGACCTTAGATTGATTTATGGTATATAATGGAATGTTGGATTGGATTATGTGATTGGAAATGGAAGAAAAATATTTGGGAACCTCTCTTGGAGGGCTACGGTTTTAGGGTGAAAATTGGATAAATTATGGTTGATGTGTAACAAGCATTAGACTAGAATTAATCAAGTGACAAAATAGAATTTAATGGAAGAAAAGTTTGAGATTGAAGCCTAAATGATGGCTACGGTTTTGAGGCATAAAGATTAGGGTTCTTGGTGAGCTAATTTGATAAGTGAACACTTAAATGAATTAAGGGAATGACATGTAGTATGATGACTTGAGAGAATTTGGGATTGTAACCATTGTGAGGCCACGGCCTTTAGGGCAAGTTTTAGGTAAGTATGTGGTTTGGATAATTTGGAAGCATAAGTGATTAGGTAATTAGAAACCTATGTAATAAATGGACAACTAATAAATTGGAAGAATTTAGTATAGTCAAGACTTCATAAATTTTAGAAGACTAAGAATGAGACCATTGTAAAACTTAAGGTGATTCTAAGTGAGTGAAGAACAAGAGAGTGTGAGGCTTAATAACTTAATTAATTTACAAGTTATAGGAAATCGAGTTGCCTTGGAATATTAAGCTAGTTGCAAGAATTGGATTTGGTCATGAACCTTGAAAAGAGGAATAAATTCTAAGTTAGGATTCATAATGAACCTAATAATGCATTAATTGACTTGATATTGATATTATGTTGTTATGGGTCCATGTGAGTGACCATGTATACATTGATGCTTATATTGGCCTAAATGTGGCATATTATGAGATTGTGTGAAATTGTGGATCATACATGTGCATGCATAGTATCTTATGCATTGTGATTGTCCTTGTGAACTGTTGTAAGGCCTAGTTGCCTAGGAGATTGAACACACCTTAGTGCGGGTGCGAATAGACAAGTGTAGGTCACTTGTTGACCTTGGGGGCGTCGGGGTGCGGGTTCCTCGCAATGGGAGGTTGGTAGCTCTCCTGCCCGTGGGGTAGACCGATGCAAACGCACCGACGATCCGGACCGAGACACTGTCCTATATCGCGATCTAGTGAAGAATGTCTGTGCAATGCCATGATTGTGCACGATTTGATTTATAGCACTGGCCTCGGCAGCCGAGTCACAGACATGTCTCCTGATCTTTCTCTCCGATTGTTTGGGTTTAGCTCCATGGAGTAGGACTTTGGGAAAGCATGCATATGAACCATGATATATTCTGTCATTATTAATGTTTAATTTCCGTAACTATGGTGACACGATTATTATTATTGTGATGATTGTCTGATTGTTTGTCTTGATTCTTGGAAATACTATTGTGATATGTCTGCTATTGCCTGCTGTTGTTCTACTTTACTATAAATATCGTTGTTATTATTAATTCTTATTATTGCTTACAATTGAATTGCTTTTATGATAAATTCATTTGTTTCGTTATAAAATATATGAAGCTGTATTGCTTTATGGGCGCGCCATGTCAGGTGTCATTTTCTTCTTTGCCGCAATGGTAATGAAGGATGGGTGTCTCACCTCTTTCCTATATCTTTGTATGTCTGTTTTATACTTACATTGATAAAAGATCGTGAGGAAGATAAAGAGGGACCACACCTTGGTTGATTGGATTGGGCGTTTGGACAAGGTTTCTTCGGCTACGTACGAGTGCAATTGCGTGGAGGCATTGATGCCTGACTTGTTGACTGGGACTCCGAGCGTCGTATGTGTATATGGGGGTTGCGGCTTTGTCTGCTAGTAGTACCTATCCCTGGGTCACTACTTTTCCCCCTTTTAGTGTTTTATTATTCATTTGTATTTTTTTGGACTCTGTAATTGTTATATTCTATGTCATCAGTGATTTGTGTAAATTGATTATATATATATATATGTATAAGAGATATGATTTTATTTCAGTGGTTGTATCATGGCGTGAATACATTTATATTTCATTCGAGGCTCATATTTTCTACCTATGCAAATTGTCAAAAAAAAAAATATAGACTCTTGAGAATTTAAGTTACTGTTATCATGTTGTGACACACTTGGATTTAGTAACTGTGGTGTAATGACGATTATGCTTCGGTTGCTACATCAAGGGGTGTTACATTAGGTGGTATCAAAGCAGTTCATCCTGTTGAGCTGGGGTATGGACTTGCTATGTTTAGGCATATTAGAATTTGGTCTGTTGTGCACTTCCTTGTCTCTTGATTAAGATGATGGGAAAGGAATGCATGACTTGCTGTAGGTTGAATGTTGATAGCTACTGTTATGCGGTTACATGATGTTGAGGACTGGCCTACTCAATATGTAATGTTCTGTGTGTACGAGGAAACTATGACTTCTCCTAGGCGTACTGTGTTAGGAAAATAGGAATTCTTTTGTGAAGAGATCAAAGGATTTTGGAAAATCGATCTTCTGGAGAAAGAAATAGCTGGTGTAAGTTAGGTTCGTGAAGCAGTTTGGAAGCGGACAACGTACGAGAGATTACACTGTGGTGGCAGAATGAAGAAGTTCGGGCTGGAAGCTATTAAGATTCGTAAATTAGCTTGTCTTGCTTGAATGTTGTGCATTGTGTGACTCTTTGTGTTTGGCTTAGAAGGAGGCAATATTGTTTGAAATAATTACGTTTGTTTTATTGTGTTATGTTTGGTCTGTCTTCGGAGAAGGACAGAGCTCGTGGCAGACTTACACATATGAGCATAGGATAAGACCATCGATGTATGGCTGCGATCGCAGGAGAAATATGAAGGATAGCTGATGTGACAATTCACCAAGATCAGAGGACCGCACAGTAATGAGAATTGGAAGTTGTGGTTTAAAATCTATTGAAGGAAAGTCAAACTTGGGATAACCATGGACTACCTAGATTCCAAAGGAGGAATAATGGAAAAGCTAACAAGTTAAACGGGAACTACGTTCACGAGTACCGAGAAAGTAACAACAACGCCCAACCCGTAGGGAAAGTGCTAGTAGTGGTAGATCCAATCGGACCTCAACATCTGGAGATCTCAACAAGGGAAGTTGTGCCTCAAATGGTGACCCTGTAATCATGCTGTATGAATTCTGGGGGGTAACCCTTCCCTTTTCAATTCGTAGCTGCATGAATCATTTGGATTCATTTGTATCTTTCATATCTTCGACTTAGTTATTTCCATTTTCGTCGTTAAGACTTATCTTGACACTTGAGTTTATTTGATCTATCCTACTTCCCATAAAGGTTGAACTTTTATTGATCTATCTTGCTTACCTAAAATCGCATTGATTGAAGTTCATGATTTAGGAACTGATTGATCATTTTCTAGCTATATCCTGCTAAATCATTCCGATGAAAAACCCTGTTAGTTTTCAGAATTAAGACTCCTGATATTCGTAACGGCCAACAAAGTTGAAGCGTTGTGAGGGAAAAGAAATCCAAGGGTACATGTTACCTTTTGTAGAGGACCAAAGAAAAGGGAATATGACTATCACCATTGTGGTCAGTAAGTTTCTTGTGATGAACTACAGTGCTGTCAGTTAAGGAGAAGAATGGGACATCTCAGTGAGATGAACACCATCGTCAAACAAACGAGATTATGATCAAGGGTGAGTATCCTCGAAGAAAGATGTACGTCTTGGTCATCATTAAATTCGCGGGAGATTGAGAATGTCCCCGAAATGATTTCGAATGCGCTATGGGCATTATGGGTGTCTCGTGATGCCATTCGGAATAACAAATCCTCTTGTCGTATTCATGAGTGACATGAATTGTATCTTTTGTCCTTACCTAGAACAGAATTGTCATTGTCATTAATGATAACATTTTGATCTATTCTCGAAAATATAGAGATACACGTTGGACATCTCGGCATAGTTTTCCTGACTTTAAAGGGGAGAGGGCAAATGCCAAAGTATCAGAGTACATATTCTTAATTGAGAAGGTTCAGTTTTGGATCATGAAATTCCAAACGGAGGGATTGTTGTGGATTTCCAAGAGATTGAAGCAGTTCTTCAAAAGGAAAGATCGGAGACCGTAAAAGAGACACATAACTGGTGGAATTAGTTAGTTTTATCGAAGAAGACACAAAGATTGAAGGAGTATCAATGGATCCTCCAAGATAGCCGGATATTTTGCTCAGTTTGCAAGAAGAGAATAAAAACTTCTATGGACTAACGCGTGTGAAGAAAGGTTTTAAAGGTCGAGGAGACATTCGAATGCTTGTCAGATTTGGTTCTACCTAATCCCAGGGAAGTGTTTGGAGAATTTTATGCTTCACATTAAAATCTAGGATATGTGTTCATGCAAGGTTAGGAAGGTTGTGACTTACACCTCAAGGTAGTTGAGGACACATTGGGAATTGCTTACTCACGGTTTGGTGTTAGCCGTAGTTAAAATTTCTCTGAGAATATGGAGACACTTGCTACGATCAACGCCTTTAGCAATCACAAGGACCTGAAGTATCCATTCGATTAAAAAAAAAACAGGGGTTGAACATGAGACAGGAAAGGTGATTAGAGTTTTTGAAGGAGTATGACGTCTAGTTTCAGTGTCGTCCTGTCTGGGTCACTAATAAACCCATTCCAAAATTTTTTGGACTATATCAAATTTCGTTTCAGGTTTGGTTCAATAACCTGTCAACAGATTCTGTGATCCTTTCTTTCTAAATCTCCATGATATCTTCCATATGTCACGATCGCGAAAGTATGTCACCGATCCAGCCACGTCATCAAACTAAACCCGGTGCAATTCAGAGAGAGTCTGATTTATGAGAAACTTCTCGTGAAGATTGAGAATAGAAGAATAAAGCAACGCAAAGATATAGAGATAGCGTTGGTAAGGGTGATCTAAATTGACGTAACTAGAGACACAATCTGAGGGTAAGAAAATAAGATGAAGAAACACGTTAATGTTTGATCTAAGGGATGAAAATTTCGAGGACGAAATTTCTATTTGAAGGGGAGAGTTGTAACATCCCGAAAATTAATAATTTCAGAATAAATGATCATTTTACAATATTTGGGATTTTCTAGAATTTTTCTGGATTTTTCGAGAACTTGAGAATATTTTAATATATTCCTCGTTTTTTGCGTGCACCGAGTGAGAATTGCTTGAGGTCGGTGTAACGCTCCGGAAACTAATTATTTCACCGCCAATAGTCATTTTCTAATATTTGTGATTTATGTGAATTTTTCTGGAATTTTTCGGAAAGCGAATATTTTAATATATTCTCGTTTTGCGTGAAACTCGAAAGCGAGTCGTGAAAACGACTGTAGTGCTTCAAAAATTGGAAAATTATATGATGAATAGTCGTTTTATAATATTTGCAATTTTTGGGAATTTTTTGGGAATTTTTCGGAACCGTCGAATATTTTAATATATTTCTCGTTTTGCATGCGTATGTGAGCGAGAACCGCAGAAACGCGATGTTTTCTCGAGAACCTTGGACTATGGACATGTCGACGGGGATCTTACTAAACCCGAGACTTGACACAGTTTACGAGGTTTCATAATTTTCGAGAAATTCTAATGAGATAAAAATAAATCAATACAAATGAAAAATTCATCTGTCGGATTAATTAAATCGACTTAATCAGTTGTAACTATTATCCATTGGATAATAGTGTGTAATAAAAATCCTATCACATTATCCTAATGCAATCTACTTTATGTCTAATTCATTCACTTTAATTCAAATTTAATGTTAAATAATCAAAGCTTCTTTGAGAAGCTTTGACCAAATATTGACCCAAATACCCTTAGCTTCTCTTGGAAGCCAATTTTCACTCTCTCTTCTCTCACCATTCACGGATGGAATGCAGCCAAGGGGAAGGGAAATTGCTTCATTTCAATTATTCAATTATCACTTTAATTCATTAATTTCAAGACACTTTCTCTCTCTTCCTTCTTCTTCTTCTTCACTTTTCTTTTCTCCTCCTTCTCTCTACCTCCACCATGAGCACGAAATTGCAGCCCCTCCTTCCTCCATTTTTGTTCATCTTTTCTCCTCTCCAAGCCCATTTCTACACTTGCCTTCACCTCCTCTACCTTCTTTGTGTAGAAAGTTTCTCCATTTTCCATTTCTATCTCCATTTTCTCTCCACCTCTTCTCTTCTTCCTCCTCTTAGATCCGAAAATTCCAGCCACCATTAGAGAGTCTCTTCTTCACTTTTCTCTCCATAAACACCATTTCTAGACTCCTCTTAACCTCCTCTACACTTTCTCTTTAGAAAATCTCTTCAAAAATCTAACTTTTCTACCCCTCCTTCCTCAAATCCGAAAATCACTCCTCCATGGATGGCCAAGCTTTTTGATTTTTCTCTCCACTAAACACATTTATACACTCATCTTCATCTTCTCTACAAGTTTCGTTTGGAAGGTTTGCTCAAAATCTAACTTTGTCTCCATTGTCTTCCAAGGTAAAGATTCTTGATTTCTCTCCATTTTCTTCTCATTTCGATTTCCTTGGTTACCTATGTGACCAAGGATCATTCTTTTCAAGCTTTAAATTTGTAAATATGAGAATTTGACCACTTTATGGTTCTCTTGAAGGTGGAATCCGAAAATTACAAATCAAGGAACCAAGGAGTTGTTTTCTTGCATTGTCTCCTCTAGGTAAGAGGGAGACTACTCACTTCAACCACTTATGGTGGTGAGAAGACTTTGTGTGTGTGTGTTGATGGAGAAATCCATCCTTGTATGCTTGCTTGAATTATAAATTTTGTATAATTTAGTATTCTTGAATTTGATTGATACTTGATTATGCTATTGAATATGTTTGATATATTAATTGTGCTTGATCATGTTGGGGTTGCTAAATGGAAAATTTGGAGTTTCCTACCTCAACATGGTGCCACGGTTTTGATTAGAAATTAGGGGTGAATATTGGTTTTGTATACAAGTGAAATAAGACTTATATAATCAAAGATTGAATGATAGTATTAACACTAACGAATGGAAGACTTTGAGGGTTTAATATCCAAGAGGGGTGCCACGGTTTTGGCCTTGGTAAAAAGACAAATGGATTGATTTTGATGATCTAAATTTAAGTGAATTAAGAGTGTAACATATAATGTGATAATTGTGACCTTAGATTGATTTGTGGTATATAATGGAATGTTGGATTGGATTATGTGATTGGAAATGGAAGAAAAACATTTGGGAACCTCTCTTGGAAGGCTACGGTTTTAAGGTGAAAATTGGATAAATTATGGTTGATGTGTAACAAGCATTAGACTAGAATTAATCAAGTGACAAAATAGAATTTAATGGAAGAAAAGTTTGAGATTGAAGCCTAAATGATGGCTACGGTTTTGAGGCATAAAGATTAGGGTTCTTGGTGAGCTAATTTGATAAGTGAACACTTAAATGAATTAAGGGAATGACATGTAGTATGATGACTTGAGAGAATTTGGGATTGTAACCATTGTGAGGCCACGGCCTCTAGGGCAAGTTTTAGGTAAGTATGTGGTTTGGATAATTTGGAAGCATAAGTGATTAGGTAATTAGAAACCTATGTAATAAATGGACAACTAATAAATTGGAAGAATTTAGTATAGTCAAGACTTCATA
The DNA here is from genome assembly GCA_029884605.1 of Ormosia emarginata. NCBI lineage: Eukaryota > Viridiplantae > Streptophyta > Magnoliopsida > Fabales > Fabaceae > Ormosia > Ormosia emarginata. The sequence continues at coordinate 7,859,955 of JAQQTP010000040.1, forward strand.
AATTTTAGAAGACTAAGAATGAGACCATTGTAAAACTTAAGGTGATTCTAAGTGAGTGAAGAACAAGAGAGTGTGAGGCTTAATAGCTTAATTAATTTACAAGTTATAGGAAATCGAGTTGCCTTGGAATATTAAGCTAGTTGCAAGAATTGGATTTGGTCATGAACCTTGAAAAGAGGAATAAATTCTAAGTTAGGATTCATAATGAACCTAATAATGCATTAATTGACTTGATATTGATATTATGTTGTTATGGGTCCATGTGAGTGACCATGTATACATTGATGCTTATATTGGCCTAAATGTGGCATATTATGAGATTGTATGAAATTGTGGATCATACATGTGCATGCATAGTGTCTTATGCATTGTGATTGTCCTTGTGGACTGTTGTAAGGCCTAGTTGCCTAGGAGATTGAACACACCTTAGTGCGGGTGCGAATAGACAAGTGTAGGTCACTTGTTGACCTTGGGGGCGTCGGGGTGCGGGTTCCTCGCAATGGGAGGTTGGTAGCTCTCTGCCCGTGGGGTAGACCGATGCAAACGCACCGACGATCCGGACCGAGACACCTGTCCTATATCGTGATCTAGTAAAGAATGTACGTGCAATGCCATGATTGTGCACGATTTGATTTATAGCACGGCCTCGGCGGTCGAGTCACGTACATGTCTCCCGATCTTTCTCTCCGATTGTTTGGGTTTAGCTCCATGGAGTAGGACTTTGGGAAAGCATGCATATGAACCATGATATATTCTGTCATTATTAATGTTTAATTTCGTAACTATGAATGACACGATTATTATTCTTGTGATGATTGTCGATTGTTGTCTTGATTCTTGGAAATACTATTGTGATATGTCCGCTATTGCTATTTCTTTGTTGTTCTACTTTACTATAAATATCGTTGTTATTATTAATTCTTATTATTGCTTACAATTGAATTGCTTTTATGATAAATTCCATTTATTCTTGCCGTTATAAAATATATGAACTGTATTGCTTTATGGGCGCTCCGCGCCGTGTCGTTTTCTTACTGCCGCAATGGTAATGAAGGATGGGTGTCTCACCTCTTTCCTATATCTTTGTATGTCTGTTTTATACTTATATTGATAAAAAATCGTGAGGAAGATAAAGAGGGACCACACCTTGGTTGATTGGATTGGACGTTTGGACAAGGTTTCTTCGGCTACGTACGAGTGCAATTGCGTGGAGGCATTGATGCCTGACTTGTTGACTGGGACTCCGAGCATCGTATATGTATATGGGGGTTGCGGCTTTGTCTGCTAGTAGTACCTATCCCCGGGTCACTACTTTTCCCCCTTTTAGTGTTATTTCCCATTGTATTTTTTGGACTCTGTAATTGTTATATTCTATGTCATCAGTGATTTGTGTAAATTGACTATATATATATATATGTATAAGAGATATGATTTTATTTCAGTGGTTGTATCATGGCTTGAATACATTTATATTTCATTCGAGGCTCGTATTTTCTACCTATGCAAATTGTCAAAAAAAAAAATATAGACTCTTGAGAATTTAAGTTACTGTTATCATGACTGTGACACACTTGGATTTAGTAACTGTGGTGTAATGACGATTATGCTTCGGTTGCTACATCAAGGGGTGTTACAGATCGTCTGTCCAAAAATCAAAATACAACAAAATCATACAAAGATAAAAGAAATATAATAATAAACGAAGACATACTTGTATGTACAGTTTTCATGGCGTATCTTGATACTGCATGTCATGAATGCAGTAGTGGCATGTATTTAAGTTGCGTGTCACTAGTGCAACATATGAATTCCACAAGGATTGCCGAACCGACAACAAGAACCTTTGAATCCTTTCCGTCCTGCTTACGGAAGAACAACCCTCTATCTTCCTGCAAACCTAATTAAAGGCCTGTATTCTAAGAAGATGGTACATGACCGCAGCCAGTCAAAACTCACCATAGAGACCTACTAATTAAAGTAAGTATACAGCTCAGATAACAGTTTCCGTTCACTGTAAAAATGGGACGCTTCTTTCTGTCCATCAGCGCTACAGAGCCTTGGTTCCAAGAACTGGGAATGTAGCACACGGCTCTCTACAGAGCATGACACACGAACTTTATTTACATACTGGCGTGTGAAGGTCTCCTCCTGAGTCTATGACAGGACGGGCATCCGCCCGGGGCTCCTAATCTAATTCAAGACCAAGTACAACCATAGTTTCTCTTTTTTTTTTTTTTAAGTTGTTAGAAACCTGATGAAAGATAGGTGTATACTCACTTGAGATTGGGATGGAGGTAGTCTACTTTTTCGGCTTTATGCCAAAGCATTGTTGACCAGTATTAGACCCATTCAAGACCAGCGCAACATAGGGCTCCTAAAAAGGACAAGTGGCCATAATATGACTGGCTGCCTCACATGTGGGATACAATCTACCTTCTTTGTTTTTCAATTAAGAAGGCTGGATCAGAATGCATGCATTTCCCTATTCACGTTGTGTGTTACCAAAGCCAAACCCAAGATGTATACATACTTTTTTTTCTTTTTGATTTTTTTTAAACATGAAGAAGAAGAAGAAGAAGAAGAAGAAAAAGAAGAAGAAGAAGAAAATATGTACATGTTGTTGTGGATGTGGCTTACATCTGCCTCTGGTTTCACATCTAGAAACGGCTTAAATGCCTTCTATGAGTCGAGGATAAGCTTCCCATCCAATTTTCTTATAAATTGGCAAACAGGGTCTTTTAGAGTCAGATTCCTAAGACTGTATTGCTTTTGTTCATCCTTGAAGAGATTCCACAAATTAAGAAGTTCACGATGCACAAGACCACAAGAATGCGTATCAAGAGTCAATAAGATATCATCTAATGACTCCTTACTCAATCCATTCTTAATGAAGAAAATTTTATCTTCTCTATTTTTGGAAACCATCTCCAAAGAATGACATCGCTTGTTACAATTCCATCATCCACATATGTAACAGACTTGTAATCTTTTTGCTCTTCTCCTTTTAGAATATGAACTTCTACCAAGACCTGGCATGTATAAGTTAAATGAAATTGAAGACTCACCTGCTAATCGGACCTTTGCTTTGATTATCTAGCGTACATCTTCTGGTATACCTTTGTGCATTAACAATCTCAATCTTTCACATCTAGCCTTGTAAATTTTTGTTAGAACATTTTGAGGAAGAGAAGGAAAATATTTTCTCAGGTTTGAGATAATGATATCCATTTTGAAGGAGAAGAAATTAGTTATTTTGGGAAACTAAAAGAGAGTAAATCGACTTGAGAGTAAATTAGAGTAAATTAGTTCCTTCATCCGCCATTTTACCGAGGAGCTAAAGAGCTACACAACAAAATAAAGCTACAAAATTAGAGTAAATTTTTCACATAACAAGGATCAGAAAGGGAAATGAATTCTACCTCAGCAGCTTGATTTTCTAGAAATGGTTTAAGTCTTTGTCCATTGACCTTAGACACATTATCATTCCTAGGATTCTCAATGTCTATGGCCCCATAAGGATATACATGTTTGACAATAAAAGGACCAGTTCACCTAGATCTCAATTTTCCAGGAAAAAGGTGAAGACGAGAATTATAACGCAGAACTTTTTGATCAATTTCAAAAGATTTCCTCAAAATAGATTTGTCATGAAAAGCTTTTGTTCTTTCTTTATAAATTTTTGAGTTTTCATATGCATCATTTCTTAATTCCTCAAGTTCATTTATTTGCAATTTACGTAACTTGCAAGCATCATCAAGATTTAAATTGAAAGCTTTAATGGCCCAAAATGCTTTATGCTCCAGTTCTACAGGCAAGTGACAAGGTTTTCCATAGACTAACCGATAGGGTGACATTCCTAAAGATGTTTTAAAAGTAGTACGGTAATTTGTTTTTTCTAAAATTTGTTTAATTTCCCTATTTGCTAATTCTACTTGTCCACTTGTCTGAGGGTGATAAGGGGTAGCAACTTTATAGGTAATACCATATTTCTTCATTAAAGATTCAAATGGTTTATTACAAAAATGTGTTCCCCCATCACTGATGATAGCTCGAGGGATTCCAAATCGACTTAAGACATTTTCTTTTAAAAATTTGAGAATAGTTTTATGATCATTTTGTTGACATGGAATTGCCTCAATCCATTTTGAGACATAATCAACTGCAACCAAAATATACACATATCCAAATGAGGATGGAAATTGACCTATGAAATCAATTCCCCAACAATCAAAAATTTCAATGACAAGGATAGGGTTCAGAGGCATCATATTTCTTTTAGAAATGGACCCTAATTTTTGACAATTTTTTCAACTTTTGCAAAAGGTATGGCTATCTTTAAATAAAGTGGGCTAATAAAATCCACACTGCAAGATTTTCGCAACTGTTTTCTTGAAGAAAAATGACCTCCACATGCTTCTGAGTGACTATATTTAATGACACTACCTACCTCATTGTCGGGTACATATCTCCGAAAGATTTGATCAGGAGAATATTTGAATAAATATGGGTCATCCCAATAAAAATTTTTCACCTCAGTCAAAAACTTTTTTCTGTCTTGATGTGACCATTGAGGCGGCATCTTTCCTGTTACAAGAAAATTGACTATGTTCGCAAACTAAGGCATGAAATTGACAGAAAATAAAAACTCATCAGGAAAAGAATCATTGATAGGTGTGCTATCAAAAGATGAGCCTGTTGTAAGTCTGGACAAATGATCTACGACAACATTTTCAGCTCCTTTCTTATCTTTTATTGTGATGTTGAATTCTTGAAGCAACAAGATCCACCGTATCAACCTAGATTTGGCATCCTGCTTAGACATTAAATATCTAACAGCAGCATGATCAGTGAAAACAATAGTAGAAGAACCAATTAAATGAGCTCGAAATTTGTCCAATGCAAAAATTATAGCAAGTAGTTCTTTTTCAGTAGTGGTGTAATTCATTTGTGCACTATTTAAAGTTTTACTTGCGTAACAAATCACATGAGGCTTACTTTCCTTTCTTTGGCCTAAAACAGCGCCAACAGTAAAGTCACTTGCATCACATATTAATACAAAAGGCAAAGACTAGTCAGGGGATTGCATGATAGGAGCCGATGTTAGAAGACCAATTAATTTTTCAAAAGATTTTAGCATTCTTGAGTCCAATCAAATGGTGCATCTTTTATCAGAAGATTGCATAATGGTCTAGATATGACACTAAAGTCCTTAATGAATCTTCGATAAAATCCTGCATGTCCTAAAAAGGAACGAACTTCTCTGACTGTTTTTGGGGAAGGCAAATGAGCAATTAATTCAACTTTGGCCTTATCAACTTCAATTCCTTCAGAAGATATCACATGACCTAACACGATTCCTGAAGTAACCATATAATGACATTTTTCCCAATTTAAAACAAATCCTTTTTTTTTCACATCTTTTAAGAACTTTATCCAAATTATCAAGACAATTTTCAAAAGAATTTCCAAAAACTGTCAGATCATCCATGAAAACCTCTAAATAATGCTTAATCATGTTACTAAAAATACTTAGCATGCATCTTTGAAAAGTTGCCGGAACATTACAAAGACCGAAAGGCATTCGTCTATATGCAAAAGTGCCAAAGGGGCACGTAAAAATAGTCTTTTCTTGATCCTCTAATGCAATTGGTATTTGATTATACCCCGAATAACCATCAAGAAAACAATAGTAGGGATGTCCTGCTACTCTTTCTAGAATTTGATCAAGAAATGGTAAGGGGAAATGATCTTTCCTAGTGGCTGCATTCAATTTTCTAAAATCAATACACATACGCCAACTAGATGAAACTCGCTTAGGTATTAACTCACCTTTTTCATTTTCAACCACTGTTATTCCAGATTTCTTAGGCACAACTTGTGTAGGACTTACCCACTGGCTATCGGAAATAGGGTAAATAATTTCAACATCAAGTAATTTAAGAACTTCAGCCCTAACTACCTCTTTCATGTGTGGATTTAATCTTCTTTGAGGTTGTTGTGATGTTTTAGCATTATCCTCTAAATGTATTCTATGTGTACAAATTAATGGATTAATGCCTTTTATATCTGTTAATGTCCATCCAATTGCACTTTTATGCCTTTTAAGTACTTCTATCAACATACCTTCTTGTTATTCAGTAAGGATTGTTGAAATTACTATTGGAAAGCTTTGATCTTCTCCCAAAAATGTGTACTTCAACCCAGAAGGTAATGGCTTAAGTTACAGTGTGGGTACTTCTTCATGAATATTATCATTCATGGGTTGTAAGTCTTCGAATCTCAGCTTCTATCACTTATATTCCATTGCTTGTGTACAATCAAGCAAAGAACATATTTCAGAAATATCACCATCTACTTGCGTACCTGAATCAAATGAATTAATTAAATAAACTTCTAATGGGTCAGAAGAACTCCCTTTTAGAAGATGATCATCTACAATGGCCTCAATCCCGTTAGCTTCTTCATTTTAGTCATTGACTTCATGTGGTTGCTTGCATAAATTGAAAACATTAAACTCAAGTGTCATGTTTCCAAATGTTAACTTCATCAATCCATTTCTACAATTTATCAAAGCATTGGATGTTGCTAAAAATGGATGACCTAAAATAATAGGAATTGACTTGGAACAATTAATCATAGGTTCAGTTTCTAAGACAATAAAATCCACAAGATAAATGAATTTATCAACTTGTACTAACACATCTTCCACTATTCCTTTTAGAATTTTAATTGATCTATCAGCAAGTAGAAGAGTTACAAAAGTTAGTTTTAACTCACCCAGATTGAGTTGTTGATAAACTGAATATGGAAGCAAATTAACACTAGCACCAAGATCAAGTAAAGCTTGTTCAATTTTATGTTCTCCAATAATGCATGAAACTGTAGGACAACCAGGGTCTTTATGTTTCAAAACATTATTGCTTTGAATAATGGAACTTACCTGCTCGGTCAAAAAGGCTTTCTTTTTCACATTTAATTTTCTTTTAACAGTGCATAAGTCCTTCAAAAATTTGGCATAAAAAGGAAAGTGTTTGATAGTATCTAACAACGGAATATTGACCTTCACTTGTTTAAGAATTTCAAAAATTTCAGTTTGGTGGTCCAATTTCTTTGGTTTGCTTAATGCTTGAGGAAATGGAAGTGGAGGAAACGAGAGTTTGGTTTCATTTTGGCCAGATGACTTATCAACCTCTTCCTTATCTTGGGGAATTGATTCACCATCTTTCTCACAAGGTTCAGAAATTTCTTTTTCAATAACTTTTTCACTCCTAAGAGTTATCACATAATTGACTTGATTTATTTGTTGGTTTTCTGAACTACCCTCATTTAGACTATATTAACCTTTGGGATTCGGTTGAGGTTGAGAAGGAAATTTTCCTTTCTTATGAATGGTGAGTGCAGAAGTAAGTTTGGAAAGAGTGTCTTTTATGTCAATCATGGTTTGAGTGTTTTGTTTATTGATGGACTCTTGCTTTTCTATGAATGCACTCAATGTTCCTTCAAGGTTTTTCGTATATGGTGGGATATAAGGTGCATATCCTTGAGAATTTTGAGAATCTTGTTGTTCCTGAGGAGGCGACAGTTGCATAAATTGTGCTTGATTATTATTCCTCCAATTGAAGTTCGGGTTATTTCTCCATCCTGGATTGTAAGAATATGAAAAAGAAGAGGTGAATGGCTTTTTAAAATTGTTCATTGCATTTACTTGCTCATGCACAACTTCTTTAAAAACAGGAATATTAGAACATTCATTTGTTGAGTGTCCTAATTCATCACAAATGCTACAAATTTCTTCATTTTGAACAGATTTGACTTCTTTTACTTTGCCTAATTCCATGGATTCAACCTTTCTAGCCAAACTAGCATACTTTGCATTTAGATCTTCTTCTTAACTAAGATGGTTTTTTCCTTTTCCTGCATTTGCAAGGTTATATCTAATTGAATTTTCAGAAAGATTAGTACCATGCCAAGATTGAGAATTTTCAGCCAAATGGTTTAAATAATCTAAAGCTTCTTCGGGTTCTTTATCAAGAAACTCGCCATTACACATCGTTTCCACAAATTGTTTAGTTTCAGGTGTTAAACCTTCATAAAAGAAGCTTATAGTCCGTCATTTTTCAAAACCATGATGTGGGCAAGAATTTAACAAATCTTTAAAATGTTCCCAACTTTGAAAATACGCTTCATTTGAATTTTGGAAAAAAATTTGGATTTGTCTTTTCAAAGCATTGGTTTTATGTGTTGGAAAAAATTTCTTTAGAAACTCACTTTGCATTTCTTGCCATGTGCTAATTGATCTTGGTTTCAAAGCGTTAAGCCAAGTTTTTGCTTTATCTTTCAAAGAAAAAGGAAACAATTTAAGCTTAACAATCTCTTCAGTGCAATTTTGATCATTGAAAGCAATACAGACTTCTTCAAATTCTTTTAGATGTAAATATGAGCTTTCATTTTCTAAACCATGAAAATTAGGAAGTAAAGAAATCATACCCAGCTTAAATCTAAAATTATTAGCAGTAAATGGAAAGATAAAACATGATGGACTAGAATTTCGAGGTGGTTGCAAATATGCACGCATAGTTCGCAATGGTTGATTTCCTTGTTCATCATGTATACTTTCATTTTCAGCTCGTTGTGTTTGATTATCATGTTCAACATGTGCACCTTCAAATTCAGTCATTGTGTTAATTGTGTGTGATTGTGATTCAAATAAATCAATATATAAGTTACTTGGATTAATTTTAACCAAACGATCAAAATTTGAATCGCGATATCAGTTAAGCATAAATAAGTGACATAAAATAAAAATAATGTACAAGTAGGCAGTATAAATCGGCCGTTAAATATTAAGAAGGATGTGGTATAAACCAACCACCCAAAAATATATATATATACACACACACACACACACACACAATTAAAAAGTTAAATAACTGATAAAATAAAATAAAAATTAGATAGTTAGAGAGTTAATAATATACCGAAAATAAAATGTGAAAAATAAAGTGCGAAAAATAAAATACAAAAAATAAAGTGCAGAAAGTAAATTTAAAATATGAAAATCGGAGAGTGGCAAGAGCCCCACAGAGTCGTGCGAAAGAGAAGAGAAGAAAAAAAAAAATATTTTATTAAGTTAGATTGCGAAAAAAATAAATAATTAATTTAAAAGTTAGATTGCGGGAAAATAAATGTGATTTAATTTAAAAGTTAGATTAGCAGAAAATAAAAATGAGAATTTAAAAGTTAGATAATTAGTAAAAAAAGCGTAAATAATAATAATAAAAAGAAAGCGTAAATAAAAATAAAAAAAAAAAAAAAAAAATAAAAACAAAAATAAAAAACGTAAATAAATGACGTAAATATAAAAGTTAGTTAATAAGTTAGTTAGTAAGTTAGTTAGTAAATTAGTAAATAGATAAATAAAAATGAAAAGAGTAAAGGAAGAATATACCTGATAATGAAGTTTACTTACAGAAAGAGAACCTCAATATATTAGAACTTCAAATCAAGTCCCCGGCAACGGCGCCAAAAACTTGATGGGATATAATTTTACAGTTTCAAACCCAAGTGCAGGTTGTTTCAAGTAGTAAATTCTCGGGAGTCCGAGGTCGATCCACAGGGAATTGATGAAGAGAAAATTATTTGAGGTACGGAGAATATTTGTCACAATACTAAAAATAATATAAGTTGTTCACAGATGAAAAAGATTTGCTTGGGTTAGGAGATCCACTCTTGGTAATAAATTAAAAACAAGATTATTTTGTTTTATAACTCAATTGAAATAATGCATAATGAAGATTTCAATCGGAAGATTTAACATTCAAAGTTCAATCATGTAATCATATGTTTGTTGCATAACTTGAGCTACATATATCATATAGAATTGATTCCAGAGCCATTTGAAAGCTAAGACATAAGACTTCATGTAGTAAAAATTTCAGAATTTTTGAGCAACCCAATTAGTCCCAGTTTTGATTTGAAACCGAGCCAAATTTTGCAAAAAAAAAAAACAATCTGGCATATGTTAAACCAGATTGCATAATTTCTTGCTCCGATGTTGTATTTACATGAAACCAGTGTCATTTGAAAGCTAACAAACAAGGCTATATGACTATTAAATTTCAGAATTTTTGAGTTCTTAGTTTGTTCCTAGTTTCATTTTAAAGTCAGGTCAAAATCGGGTGAATCAGAAAATAACCTGTTTTGGCTCCTACAAAATGTCGCATAATTTTAGCTACATTTATCCAAATGGGTGAGGTTTGTGATATTTGAAAGATATGAGGGAAGACTATATAACTGTAAAATCTTAGAATTATTGAAGTTAGTATGTGCATTTGGTGCACTAATGAAAAACAACCTTTTTAGGCTAAAATTGAAGGGTTTTTGAGAAAGTTTTGACCCTAGAAACTTTAGTAGCTTCTTTAATAGTTAAAGTTGAATAATAAAAATGTAGTAGAAATATGTTTGCTCCTTTATGGGTTAAACTTGAATTAAATGCTCCTTTATTGAGCTTGAAATGAAATGTATGCATGATAATGGGAAATAACATAAAGGAATGCTGAAGGTAGATGAGGTTGAATGAGCCCCTCTCTACTAGCATGTATGATAATGTATTAAGAAAAGTTTAATGATTACGATATTGCTTCTCCCTTGTATATGAAAAAGTATGATTATGTAAAAAGTTAAAGAAAGAAAGGTTTTAATATTATGTATGTTTTGTTTTCAAATTTGTTATTTGATGTTTCCATGTATTGTAAATTTATGGCTTGGACAAAAAGACTCCAAGTAGCTTGGAAAAAAAGGCTCCAAGTGAGTATAAATGTTTGGTAGTGCATGGAACAAAAGGGCGTCCTGCCTACCCAGAAAACAACACAAGGAAGCATTCTCCTTCGGGAGAAACAAAAGGCATGGTCCTAGGTTTGATCCCAATGAAGGGCTATAACATAAAGGAGGGGATTCAATAATCCCAATGAAGGGTTGTAGTCCAAAGAAGGGGATTTAATACCGAGCCATGTGAACAATACGGAGTAGATTAACACAGCTTCCTGGGAGTTGGAGCTCTGGCTGGGGGTGTTACATTAAAAGATGCTTGCTGGAACAAAAGGGCTTCTTGAAAATATTCAAATAACATGAGTTTTCTAAAATAAAATCATTTCAAAGAATCATTATATGAGCATACTTTAGGATCTTCATTAGACATAATCATACATTATCATGCATTGCATAAAAATTGACAATTGTATAAGCAATCATCTTGTTTTGATTCAATGTGAATGTTAAGGTTAAAAGCTTATTATAAAAGGTTGATATTAGTATTTAAAGTGAATTAAGTGTTGTTTATAGTATGATGATAAATGTTTACGGTACATGCCATTTAAGTTGTGATGTTTGAATTGATTTGTTATGATATAAATGTATTATTTTGTAAATGAATGAACTGTCTGCTTTGGGAAGGGAAATGACTGAGTTTTGGCATATGCTACCTTTCCAAATTATTAAGTACAATTTATGTTTTATTCCAAAGCAACTGGATTTACCATGATGTTACGATTTTAGACTTACTACTGAGAATTATTAATTCTCACCCCAATCTTTTTATGTTTTCCATGATAAATCCAGAGGAGGATTCAAGCAAGCGCAAGGCAAGGAGATGAAGATTTATTTATGTTGTTAATCTAATAGTTTTGGTTATGTAATTATATTTATGGCTTTGTAAATTAATTTATGTAATTAGTTTTGTAAAGGTTTGTAATCTCAGACATATCAAATAGATTTCTAGTAAAGAACAAGTTTCCAGAGGTGTAAAATGTCTTGCTCTCTTGCTACCTTAAAGGCTCTATATATTTATTCGTTATATAGCTATTAAACAGGTTGTTTATTACGTTAAAGTTGGAAAGTGGCATACTAATTTCATTTACTTAGTATACGTAGGTTATACTATAGTATTTAGAATTAGGGTGTTACATTTGCATATGGTGTCCTGGGGCCGACGAGGGCGGGGAGTGGTCGCCAGTGCTAAGAGAAAGCATTATTGAGCGGCTCCTAGCAGGCTTCTAGGTGAAGGGTCCGATGAATGAACTGAATACGCACCAGAATGAGAGGGATTCAGAGACTGTGCAGGTATGAGGCTGCATAGTTGAGGATGGCTTAAAGGAATTGATTAGGCGTAGCCATATCAACAAGTTGCAACTTCTTTTTGGGAGCCTAGAACATAAGAACTCCATGGTTAAGTGTGCTTGACCTGGAGTCATTATGGGATGGGTGACCTCCTGGGAAGTTTCCTATGATGCGTGTGAGTGAGGACAAAGCACGCTGAAAAAACCCGTGTTAGTTTGTAGAGACACTCGTCAATCCTGCAGGCAGTCATAGACGTTACACCCGTTGTATAGTTACCCCCACTGTTTAGGAACTCTTTAGTGGATTCACTAGGAACATATACTAATTAACCACTTTTGTGTAATGTATTAACCATTTACTTATGGATTCAGAAACTTGTTTTAGATTATCCTCTGATTTGGAACTGTATTTTATATTATCCAGAAACTTGTAGATACTAGCCACTTTTTCATACTGTAGTAACCAGTTATATTGGAACTCACCAAGTAATGAGATTCACCAGATACAAATATAGATGTAATTGGCTAGCTGCCTTTGATAGTAGTTTTGATGATAATTGGCTAGCTGCCTTTGAGATTCACCACTTTTTCCATAGTTTTCTGACTATATACTCCCAATGTGTTCAAAACAACATTACAGATGTAAACTCCAGCTAGTAATTCATTTCTAACTAGTTTGCCCCTATTATTGGGAACTCTTCCTAGGATTCACCAGAAACCTGTACTGATTAACCACTTAGACGTAATGTATTAACCACTTATTTTGGAACTCACCAAATTCATAAGATTCACCACTTTTTCCATGGTTTTTTGACCATATACTCATAATGTGTTAAAAACAACATTACAGATGTAAACTCCAGCTAGTACTTCATTTGTAACTAGTTTGCCCCCATTATTGGGAACTCTTCCTGGGATTCACCAGGAACTTTTACTGATTAACTAGTTAGACGTAATGTATTAACCAATTATTTTGAAACTCACCAAATCCATGAGATTCACCACTTTTTCCATGGTTTTCTGCTAATCAACTCACAACTTGTTAAAAACAAAATTACACATGTCTACTCCACTAGTAATTCGTTTCTAACTAGTTTCGCCCCACTATTTGGAACTTTTTGTTAGATTCACTAGAAACTTGTTCATATTAACAACTTATTTATAGTGTATTAACCACTTATTTTGGAATTCACCAAATTCATGAGATTCACCACTTTTTCTATGGTTTTCTGCCCATCCACTCCCAACCTATTAAAAACAACATTACACATGTCCACTCCACTAGTAATTTGTTTCTAACTAGATTCCCCCCTACTATTTGGAACTTTTTTTGAATTCACCAGAAACATGTTCATATTAACCACTTATTTGTAGTGTATTAGCCACTTATTTTGGAACTCACCAAATAGTGAGATTCATCACTTTTTCCATGATTTTCTGCCAATCTACTCACAACTTGTTAAAAACAACATTTGTTAAAAACTAACATTATTTGGAACTTTTTGTGATTCACCAAAAACTTGTTCCAGCCATTTAGTAATTCATTTCTAACTAGATTCACCACTTTTTCCATGGTTTTTCGCCCATCTACTCCTGTTAAAAACAACATTACACATGTCCACTCCACTAGTAATTATTTAGAACTATTTTTTGTTGGATTCACCAAAAACATGTTCATATTACCACTTATTTGTAGTGTATTAACCACTTATTTTGGAACTTACCAAATTGAGATTCACCACTTTTTATTTTGGATCTACTCACAACTTATTAAAAATAAATTACCATGAGATTCTAACTAGTTTTTTCAATTTTGGTTTTCACCGTAAACTAGTTCATATTAACCACTTATTTATAATGTATTAACCACTTATTTTGGAACTCACCAAATCCATGAGATTCACTACTTTTTCAATGGTTTTCTGCCCATCTATTCCCAACCTGTTAAAAATAACCTTACACATGTCCACTCCACTAGTAATTCATTTCCAACTAGATTCACCAGAAACTTGTTCATATTAACCACTTATTTTGGAACTCACCAAATAGTGAGATTCACCACTTTTTCCATGGTTTTCTGCCTATCTACTCCCAACCTATTAAAAACAACATTACACATGTTCACTCCACTATTAATTCATTTCTAACTAGTTTCTCCCCACTATTTAGAACTTTTTTTTGGATTCACTAGAAACTTGTTCATATTAACCACTTATTTGTAGTGTATTAACCACTTATTTTGGAACTCACCCAAAATAATGAGCTTCACCACTTTTTCCATGGTTTTTAACCATATACTCCCAATTTGTCAAAAATAATATTTCACATGTCCACTCCAACCAGTACTTCATTTCTAACTAGTTTGCCCCCACTACTTTGAACTTTTTGTGGATTCACCAGAAACGTGTACTGATTCACCACTTATTTCTAATGTATTAACCACTTATTTTGTAACTGACCAAATAATGAGATACACCACTTTTTCAACAAGATCACTTGTGAATGTCCATGGTTTTGTGGTGAGTCTCATTAATTGGTGAATTCATGAGTAACTGCTTAATACATTGTAAATAAGTGGTTAATCTATATCACTTTATGGATAATCCAAAAAATCAGTTCCCAATGGTGGGGTAGATTTGATATTTCTTTCAACTTCAATTATTCTTAAGGCTGTAGGTAAAAATACATAAAAATACGTCTGGATTATAAAAAAGTCATTTATCGCTTATGTATCACAGTTTATATCCATGTACATCACTAATATTGTGGCATTGCAATAATACATTCCTACTATTCACCTTAAAAAATATATACATCTTCCCCCTCTACGTGTAATTACATGTATTCTATACACATTACATGTGAACCATAAATAACTACAGCATAGAAACAATCCACTTAAACTGACAAAAAAACTACTTAAGTGGGTTCCTGATGATCCACTAAGATCGATTTTCATGATTGCCACAAAAAATGTTGTAGACAAAATCACAGTGTGAGCATGAGATTCACCAATTTGCACCTAGGTCTTTGTCAGCACACTTTGACCATGTAAATTATCCTATATACCAAAAAAAAGAAATCAACCTACAAAATAACAGTAGATTAGACTAGTGCTAATTTGAAGCATGTATATGAAGCTACCCTATATAATTTATACAAATTTAGACTTGTACTATGTCACTGATTCCCAGTTTGAGTATCTTCAAATTGCCCTGCATTATCACTAACCAACAAATTGGTGTATGACATTTGACTATGACAACCCTACATAAAAACATATAAGCATGTCAATTTCAATAACTACAATAAACTTATTGAGCATATGTTGGACATGTCTGTGGCCTTTGACTGACATCATGATCAATTCCTTTTAATAATGATAAAAAACCAGCTGATGAGTTGTGTGATAGTTGTGAAACTCAATAGCTACCATCACACATTGGTGCATCAACATTTGCACTCAGCTCAATAGCTATGGACTGTTAAGCAACAATATACCAAACATCCATTCATTAAAACAAATGACAATTTAAGTGTAAGTAGCTTAAAACTTAACAACCATTTCAATAATAATTACAAATGACAAACAGTTTTGGTGTATACACACACCATAGCACAATCATCACGACATTCTCCATAGCTGTTCACTTCTATAGATGACTTTATGCGCAACTTCTTTCCATCCATCTGACTTGAGCTTCCATCAACGCACTTCTATATGTTCACAATAAAATAACTTAATACACTAATAAAAGGGGATGCTAATCAGTCTAAATAAAACATATACACAACCAAAACATCCTATACAATAATAATTAGCAAAATCATATATACATACATCAATTGTCAAAGTTTGACGATGCTGGTGCTTCCTCTTTCTCAATTTGGAGACAACTTGATCAACTTTAGATATTTTTCTATTGCTTGGTGGCCGTCTTTTACGGGGTACATGTAATGGACTACGAATGCTAGTGTTAGCAGTTTCAATGCCTGCAGTCAACTTCCTTTGACGGTCATCACACTTGCATGTTGTTCTACCAGCTTGCTTAGATGCAGCCATCGAATGCATCTTGCTTTTATATTCACATAGTCCTTGGTGGAGATCGTCTGTGAGATCCTCAAACTCTGCAGCAACTTCAGCCACCTGATAGAAATGCTTGCATAGTTTATCAAACCTTTGCATTTGTGGCTTCAACAAAGTTGTAACACCCCAAAACTTCCTAAATATAAGACAGTAATTTTGACAGTTAACAGAATTCTACTGTTTAGTGATTTCTATGTACTGTAAAATTATTTTCAGTATTCCGTGATTGCTTTTGATCGTTTTAAGTTAATTACTATGTGTCAGGAAAATAATAATTTTTGGGCCGGGGAAAATTTTACGTAATTTAATTATTACTGTCAAGTCTTAATTATTTTACATAATCTGATTTGAGATTTGTGTATTTTCTAATTTTTGTGATTTTGTGTGTGATTATGAAATTTTTATATTACTCTGTTTATTTTAGTGTTATTCGTGGGCCATCTGTGGGCCCAAGGAGGTCATATGTGGGCCCCGCATGGGTCCAGAAAGGTAAAAATTTTTCTATAATCAGAAAAATTCGTACTGTTGAGAGACGAGACGAGGGATCTTACTAAACCTGAATCCAGCAACAGTTTTTAAAATTTTCTTTTACTGTGTTTTGCATTGTATTTAATTATCGGGTGATAAAAATACAGTAAAAATATTATTCGAATGGCAATAGCAGATACAAAAATAAATATTGTACTGCGAAGTCAACATTAGTGGCTTAGATATCTACCATTGATGTAATCAATGGTGGAGACTTGATCTTGATTTAATCAACGGTTGAGATTTAGTCTTATAAAGTGGCTAGGACCATTTATAGCCCTTGGATGTAAAGTTTGAAGGAGTAATCTTGACCCTTCATTTTGGAGACACATCTAATGGCTAGAATTTCAAGGAGAAAGATCCAATGGCCTAAATTAAGTCTTCTATCTAAGCCTAAACCTAGAAGCTGCATTAAATCCTAACCATTGATCTAATCAATGGTTAAAATGACCTAAAATGATGGCTAGGAGATTTGTTGCATTTTAAAGAGTACATGGAGGAGGGGGGACGGTTTGGTGCTGCATTTAGAAGCTAAAGCAACAAGTTGAAGACCATAATTGATCACTTTAGTCATTATTGATCACCTTGGTCTTCATTGAACATTTTCAAGAAACAAAGTTATCAAAATTTCTCTCCATCTCTCTTCTTCTCTAAGCTCACGGCCAAGCACTCCAAAATAGCCTTCCATCACTCAACAATTCTATATAACCATATTTCTTAAATCTGCACCTAATTCTAAGACACTTTGTAGTTTACACCAAGTGCTAAATCTTTCATCTTCAAGGAGTTTTTCCTAGAGCAAGTTCTAGGGTTTTTAAGGTGAAGTTATGGAAAACTTCATTTCTTCTCTTCTTTTTCATGTTCTAAACCATGTTTGATCCATGGTTCCTCTTATTCAAGCTTGATATACTAATTTCTTTGTGTTTGTTTTGTGTTCAAAAGACTTTTGTTAGTGGAGATCTTGTTCAAAATACAAAGCAAGGAACTTTTTGTGGTTCTTCAAGAGGTAAGAGGGAGATCCATCTCACCAACCAAGTATGGTGGTGAGAGATGGTTTTATATTTGATGGATGGTGAATCCATATGAGGATTCATATCCATGGTCATGTAATAATTTGGGTGTGTTTATGTGCTAAGATTATTTGTCTATGTTTGATATGATTTGCATGATTTTATTGCTTATATGGTATGCTTATAATATGCATGATGAAAACATATTGAATATATTATGGTGGATGTATGTTGGAACAAGCAATTTTGGCTTATAAGGCCAAGGGGAGGCTACGATTTTTAGCTTCCAAAAAATTAGGGTTTATGTTGAAAATTTTTCAAGAACATGGGAATTAATTTTTGATCCCTAAACTAAGGTGAATTTCGGTCAAGACACCTCAAATTAGGTGTTCACAAATTTATATTTTCATGAATGATAAAATTGAATGCTTAGAGAAGCAAGGAAAATAAACAAAAGGTTTGATTTTCAAGAAACAATGTACACGATTTTGGAGAAATATTTTTATTAATTTATTGTGTAAAAACAAGAATGGAACTTAGTTGATTTAGAAGGAAAAATACAAGAATGATTTCAATGGTCATGTCCACGATTTTGAAGGCTTGTAATGTCTTGATTTTTATGAACAAAGTGATTTTCAAAGTGAAAATATAACTTGATTTAATACAAGGATTTTGGAAAGGGAATCAGAGTGTTTTAACACTTGTGAATTGGAATTTTCATACGTGATGGAAAAGAGAGGTTGAAAGTATTTGAACCTCAATTTATATTAAAGAGGATTGATTTTTAGAATTGATTTGGAATTATAAAGAATACGTTGGTAACTTGGGATTTTCTAATGTGTAACTCATTCTTTGGGTTTTGGAGAGCGTTAATAAATTTTAAAATTAAAAACATTGATTTAATTCAATGAAATGATGATTTTATGGAATAAATTACGAAAAGTATTTTCTTGAGTAAAAAATGTGCAAAATAATGTGAGAAGTCATATTATTTTGAAAAATGTTGAAAGGAATTTTTAACAGTTGAGAAATGTTTTACGAAGTTGAAAAATAGTGAAAAATGATTTATGTAACTGAAAAACGTGATTTTTAAGCTACACGAGTGGAAAAACGTTTAAATATTTCCACGCGATTTGAAAAATGTTGAAATATTTCTACGCAGTTTGGAAAGTGTTTAAATACTTTTACATGATTGAAATATTGTTGAAAAATTACTACGTAATTTAAAAATGATGGAATATTTTTACGTTATTGATGAAAACGTTGAAAAATCAATA
Organism: Ormosia emarginata; assembly: GCA_029884605.1. NCBI lineage: Eukaryota > Viridiplantae > Streptophyta > Magnoliopsida > Fabales > Fabaceae > Ormosia > Ormosia emarginata. The sequence goes on from JAQQTP010000040.1 coordinate 7,878,970, forward strand.
TGTGATTTGAAAACGTAACAGAAATGTTGCAAAATTGTGAAAACGCGACAAAAATGGTGCGTGACTATAAAAATGCAATAATATGATTTTCGCGATTAAATATACAGTAGGATTACTGTTGAACTAGTGAATGGACACTGTGTGAGCAAATGATAAATTTTGCTTGTGATTGGCATTGATGCATTTTATATGCATGAACTAGTGTATGAACACTGTATATGAAATTTGCCTATGTTTGGCATTGGTGCATTGAACATGCATTGAAAAGGTCCAATGGACTATATGAGCCTATTTGCCTAGGAGAGATGTACACCTCTTGAGTGGGTGCGATATGCGTAGTGTAAGTCACTTGTTGACCTTGGGGGCATCGGGGTGCGGGTTGCTTACATGGGTGGTTGGTAGCTCTTCTTCTCGTAAGTTAGACCGATGCAACGCACCGATGATCCTGACCGAGACATTATTCTTAATCAAGATCTCGTAAAGACTGTTGTGTATATACTAGATGTGCAAATACAAATGAGAATTGTAGCACTTGGTCTGAGGCATTTTGGTATAGACAGATCTTTCGGATCAACTTCTCCGAACTGAGTATTAGCTCCATGGAGTAGGACATTGAGTCTATGTGCGCATGCATGACACTGAGCATTTATATCTATGTGATATATTAATTGAAGAATATTGGCTATGACAATTGTTCTGTTGAGAAAATACTTGGATGATGATGATGATAATAGTGTTAATTGCATGATGGTAAATGTTATTTATTGTATCTATTATTTAATACATTATGATGATGTCATAATTGTTATTATAGTATGATATATCTGTATGGTATGCTGTATGTATTATCTCTGTGCTACCATATTAGTATTGGCGAAGGTGATCTCACCTCTTTGTATGTTTATTTAGTACTGTAAATATATTTGTAAAGACACTGAGCAAAGGGTTGAACAAGAGGGTGAAGAAGAGCAGGCTCCAGAGGAAGCTGAGTTTTGATCTGATGGCATCTCGGTCAAGTTTCTTTGGTTACATGAGATTGCAGTTCCACGGTGGAGCTGGAGCGTGGAGGACTAGTCCCAATGAGAGGGGACTAATTTATAAGGGATACCTGACAGTAAACTTTAGCAGGATATTTTATGGGGATCCATTTTTCTCTGTAATTATTTTTGTGCATGTGGAATTTTCGTTGTCTATTAGGCGGCATTGGGATACTAGGAACTATGTCCCAACGGAAATTAGTATTGTGTCGTCAGCCCGGACACCTGTCCATAGGGCTACGCTTCAAATCGGATTCCTACCTGTTGAGGAGTCTGAGGAGGACCCGTCTGAGGGTTCTGCTGCTTAGTTAGACTTGGGCGAGTCTAAACTCTGTTACAAACTATGTCTATATATATTTAAGTGTGTTATTTAGTTTTAGAAAAATGGTCTGTATATAAATAATCCCGACTGTACGTTTGTAATGTATGATGATGTAAATTATATGTGATGATGTATAATATTTTATTTTTCGCTAAGGTTATTTTATAGTTATCAAAGAAGAAAGAAAAAAAAAATTTACAACTCATATTTTTATCACAACATCACATTTTATAATTTGGGGGTTATTTGGGAATTAAGTAACATAAATGTGGCATCCTATGGTAGGTGTTACATTAGTTGGTATCAGAGCCCAAGTTAGAGTATTATGGGTTTGTGGTTAGGTCTGTCTTGTTTATGTTGTGTGATTCTCTATTATTATTCTCTGAAAAGAAACAATATTGTTTGAAGATTGACCTTGCTTTCTTTGTGCTGTCCAGTTTGAGTAGAGAAAGTAATGGCAGGAAGAGGACGAGGACGAGTCAATACTGGTGCAGGAATAGGAAATATTGGTGATGACAATCAGAACATGGTTGCAGCTATAGCAGCGATGCAATGGATGGCTAATGTCGTTGCACAACAAAATCAAAGAGCAACTGAGGATGCTCACAGTTTATCTGAATTTCGTAAGAATAATCCACCGAAGTTTCGGGGAGAATTTGACCCAGAGAAAGCTGAATTGTGGATCCATGAATTAGAGAAAATATTTGAAGGTATGGGATGTACTGATGAACGCAAGCTGACCTTTGCGACTTTTGCGTTAGTTAGAGATGGTGAAAACTAGTGGGCAGGAACCCGAAGATTGTTAGAAGCTGAAGAAAGAGTTATGACATGGCAGCTCTTTAGGCAGAAGTTTTTGGCAAAGTATTTTCCAGCTAGTGCGCGTTATGCTAAGGAGATGGAATTTCTTAGTCTGAGGCAAGGAGTAATGTCTGTTAGTGAGTATGCGGCAAAGTTCGAGAGCTTATCTATGTTTTCAAGGTATTTCCAAATGCATCCAGATGAGGACTGGAAGTGTAGGAAATTTGAGGAAGGATTGAAGCTTGACATTAAGCGAGCTGTAGCAACCCTGGGAATTGAGCAGTTTCCAGAATTGTTGGACAAGTGCCGTAAGGTTGAGGAGATTGATCAACAGCGTGCGGCAAGAAACAAGAACTTTGGACCTACAAGATTCCAGAGAGGAAAGAGTAGTGGAGGAAACCGTTTTCAATAGAAACCATATACTAAACCGGCAGGAAATCAGAACCGACAGCAATTTGTTGGAGGAAGTTCTGGTGGCAATAAGGCAAGTCAAGCTGGAACTCCTACGTATAACTGTTACAAGTGTGGGAAGAACCATCTGACCAAGGATTGTCAGCATAAAGGAATTGTTTGTTTTAGATGTGGGAAACCTGGACATTTATCCAGGGATTATGATCAGATAAAGAGGGAACCTTCTGTGGGAAATGTTCATACTGCAAGGCCACAGGCGGGTGGTCGAGTGTATACTATGAGCGGAGAGGAAGCCGCGAAATCTAAGGATTTAATCATAGAGGAATGTGCTATTGAAGGTAATCCTTTAACCGTACTCTATGATTCGGGAGCAACACATTCTTTTATTGCATGTGATTGTGTGGAACGTTTGGGATTGATTGTGACTACATTGCCATATGATTTGAGTGTTGCTACTCCTACTGATAAGCTTGTGATAACAACAAAAGTATGTTTGAATTGCCCTGTATGTGTTAGGGATAGAATCTTTCATATGGATTTGATTTGTTTGCCTCTTTCCGAGATTAATGTAATCTTAGGAATGGATTAGTTATCTTCTAACCATATCCTAATTGATTGTTCGAATAAGATGTTAGTATTTCCTGAGGCAAAAGATCCTAGATTCCTAATGGCAACTCAAGTAGAAGCTTGTTTAAAGGAAGGAGATCATTGGTATCTATTGTTGTCTTCTTTGGAGGTTCAATGTGAAGATGTCTTGAAGGATATTTTCGTAGTCAATGAATTTCCTGAAGATATACCTGGACAACCGCCAGAAAGGGAAATTGAGTTTGCTATTGATTTAGTACCTGGAGCTGGACCTATATCTATTGCGCTATATCGGATGTCGCCGGTAGAGGTGGCGGAGCTTAAGAAACAACTGGAGGATTTGTTGGAAAAGCAATTCATGAGACCTAGTGTGTCACCATGGGGAGCTCCAGTATTGTTGGTAAAGAAGAAGGACGGGACTTCTCGTCTATGTGTAGACTACCGACAATTGAACAAGGTTACGATTAGGAATAAATATCTACTACCAAGAATTGATGATCTGATGGATCAATTACGGGGAGTCGTAATATTTTCCAAGATTGATTTATGATCTGGATATCACCAGATTCGTGTGAAAGTGGAAGATATTCCCAAAACTGCATTTTGGACTCGTTATGGGCATTATGAATATCTTGTGATGCCATTTGGTGTGACGAATGCACCTGCCATATTCATGGACTTTATGAACAGAATTTTTCATTCGTACTTGGACAAGTTTGTTGTTGTCTTTATGGATGACATTTTGATTTATCCTCGAAGTCAGGAGGAACATGCTGAACATCTCAGAGTGGTTCTCCAGATTTTAAAGGATAATAAGTTGTAGCCAAGTTGTCCAAATATGAATTTTGGCTATGTGATGTTCAATTTTTGGGTCACGTGATATCGGAGGAAGAAATTGAAGTTGATGCTTCAAAGGTGGAGACAGTTTTGGAATGGGAAAGACCAACGACTGTAACAGAAATCCGTAGTTTTGTCGGATTTGCTGGTTACTATAGACGGTTCATTGAGGGGTTTTCAAAGATAGCAGAACCTCTTACCCAACTTACACGGAAGAATCAACCGTTCGTATGGACTGATGCATGCGAAGAAAGTTTTCAAGAGTTGAAAAGACGATTAACTACTTCACCGGTATTGATTTTACCTGATCTGAATGAACCTTTTGATGTATATTGTGATGCTTCGTACCAAGGATTAGGTTGTGTACTTATGCAGAATCGTAAGGTGGTGGCTTATGCTTCAAGGCAGTTGAAAAATCATGAGAGGAATTATCCGACTCATGACTTGGAGTTGGCAGCTGTGGTGTTTGCGTTGAAAGTGTGGAGACATTTTCTCTATGGAGCAACGTTCACTATTTTTAGTGATCATAAAAGTTTAAAGTATCTGTTTGACCAGAAAGAGTTGAACATGAGACAAAGGCGTTGGTTAGAGTTTCTGAAGGATTATGACTTTCAGTTACAATATCATCCCGAAAAGGCGAATGTTGTAGCGGATGCGTTGAGTAGGAAAATGCTTAGTGCTTATGTTATGATGATCAAGGAGAAGGAACTGATGGAAGAATTTCAGGATATGCGTTTGTTTGTGAAACTGACGCCAGGAAGGATGCGTTTAAACATGATCACCATTTCAAATGATTTGATGGCTAGAATACAAGATGGACAAAACATTGATTAGTACTTGCAAGAAGCAAAAGAAGCGAAGAGCCAAGGTGCAGAGGTGGAATTTAGCGAAGGTGCTAAGGGAATTTTGAAGTTTCAAGGCAGAGTTTGTGTGCCTAATGATCCAGAAATTAGAAGATTGATTTTAAATGAAGCTCACAGGAGTAAGTTGAGTATGCATCCAGGAGCCACAAAGATGTACCAGGAATTAAAACAATTATATTGGTGGCAAGGAATGAAGAAAGATGTTGCTGAGTATGTATCGAGAAGGCTAAGGTGGAACATCAAAGACCTTCGGGGAATGTTGCAACCTTTGCCTATACCCGAGTGGAAGTGGGATGACATAGCAATGGATTTTGTAGTGAAAGGTCATGATTCTATTTGGCTAATTGTTGATCACTTACAAAGTCGGTGCACTTTTTGCCGATTAATAGATGATGCGTGCGGTTGTAGTTAGAAGATTAACAATAAGCGATGAAAAGGGGGTTTTGGAGTTTTGATGAACAATGTATCATCGTGTTGAAATAATCGTTTAGTCCGTCAAGGGAGGTTTAGTTACACATAGCTAGAAAGAAATCACAAGAAAAAAGGCTAAGGTGGAACATCAAAGACCTTCAGGAATGTTGCAACCTTTGCCTATACCTGAGTGGAAGTGGGATGACATAGCAATGGATTTTGTGACAGGACTACCAAAAACTCGGAAAGGTCATGATTCTATTTGGCTAATTGTTGATCAGCTTACAAAGTCGGTGCACTTTTTGCCGATTAATATTAAGTACTCAATGGAAAAATTAGCCCAAGTTTACATCAGTGAAATTGTTAGACTTCATGGTGTACCATCCAGTATTATTTCAGATCGAGATTTACGTCCAGATTTTGGAATTGTTTGCAAGAAGCGATGGAAACAAAGCTACGACTGAGTTCTGCTTACCATCCATAGACTGATGGTCAGTCAGAAAGAACGATTCAGTCATTAGAAGACTTGTTGAGAGCTTGTGTTCTGGATGAAACTAGTTGTTGGGATGAATTTTTGCCATTGTTAGAGTTCACATATAACAACAGTTTTCATTCGAGAATAGGAATGTCACCCTATGAAGCATTGTATGGAAGACATTGCAGAACACCGTTGTGTTGGTATCAAGACGGTGAAAGTGTTGCATTAGAACCGGAGATTGTTCAACAGACAACTGAGAAAGTGAAGATGATACAAGACAAGATGAGAATAACTCAAACTCGACAAAAGAGCTATGCTGATAAAAGGAGAAAATCGCTTGAGTTTGAAGAAGGTGACCATGTATTTCTACGAGTGACACCTATGACTGGAGTTGGACGAGTGCTTAAGTCTAAAAAACTCACTCCAAAGTTTATCAGGCCGTATCAGATACTCCGTCGAGTAGGTCCGGTAGCTTATCAGATTGCGTTACCATTGTTATTGAATCTTCACAATGTATTTCACGTATCACAATTACGAAAATATATTCCTGATCCTACCCATGTTATCGAGCCAAACACAGTACAGCTGAAGGAGAACTTAACCTATGAAACCTTTCCAGTCAAGATTGAGGATCGAAGAATAAAGCAACTTCGAGGTAAGGAAATTTCATTGGTTAAAATCGTTTAGAATGATGTAAGTGGTGAAGCTACATGGGAACTAGAAAAAAAGATAAAGGAACAATATCCGTATTTATTCTAAGGATGTGAAATCAATTCTATCAAGTTTCGAGGACGAAACTTCTTTTTAGAGGGGGAGTATTGTAACACCCCAAAACTTCCTAAATATAAGACAGTAATTTTGACAGTTAACAGAATTCTACTGTTTAGTGATTTCTATGTACTGTAAAATTATTTTAAGTATTCCGTGAATGCTTTTGATCGTTTTAAGTTAATTACTCTGTGTCAGGAAAATAATAATTTTTGGGCCGGAGAAAATTTTACGTAATTTAATTATTACTGTCAAGTCTTAATTATTTTACATAATCTGATTTGAGATTTGTGTATTTTCTAATTTTTGTGATTTTGTGTGTGATTATGAAATTTTTATATTACTCTGTTTATTTTAGCGTTATTCGTGGGCTATCTGTGGGCCCAAGGAGGTCATATGTGGGCCCTGCATGGGTCCAGAAAGGTAAAAAAAATTTTATAATTAGAAAAATTCGTACTGTTGAGACGGAGATGGGGGATCTTACTAAACCTGGATCCGAAAATAGTTTTTAAAATTTTCTTTTACTGTGTTTTGCACTGTATTTAATTATTAAGTGATAAAAATATAGTAAAAATATTATTCGAATGGCAATAGCAAATACAAAAATAAATATTGTACTGCGAAGTCAACATTAGTGGCTTGGATATCTACCATTGATGTAATCAATGGTGGAGACTTGATCTTGATTTAATCAACGGTTGAGATTTAGTCTTATAAAGTGGCTAGAACCATTTATAGCCCTTGGATGTAAAGTTTGAAGGAGTAATCTTGACCCTTCATTTTGGAGACACATCTAATGGCTAGGATTTCAAGGAGAAAAGATCCAATGACCTAAATTAAGTCTTCTATCTAAGCCTAAACCTAGAAGCTACATTAAATCCTAACCATTGAACTAATCAATGGTTAAGATGACCTAAAATGATGGCTAGGAGATTTGTTGCATTTTGAAGAGTGCATGGAGGAGGGGGGACAGTTTGGTGCTGCATTTAGAAGCTAAAGCAACAAGTTGAAGACCATAATTGATCACTTTAGTCATTATTGATCACCTTGGTCTTCATTGAACATTTTCAAGAAACAAAGTTATCAAAATTTCTCTCCATCTCTCTTCTTTTCTAAGCTCACGGGCAAGCAGTCCAAAATAGCCTTCCATCACTCAATAATTCTATACAACCATATTTCTTGAATCTACACCTAATTCTAAGACACTTTGTAGTTTACACCAAGTTCTAAATCTTTCATCTTCAAGGAGTTTTTCCTAGAGCAAGTTCTAAGGTTCTTAAGGTGAAGTTATGGAAAACTTCGTTTCTTCTCTTCTTTTTCATTTTCTAAACCATGTTTGATCCATGGTTTCTCTTATTCAAGCTTGATATACTAATTTCTTTGTGTTTGTTTTGTGTTCAAGAGACTTTTGTTGGTGGAGATCTTGTTCAAAATACAAAGCAAGGAACCATTTGTGGTTCTTCAAGAGGTAAGAAGGAGATCCATCTCACCAACCAAGTATGGTGGTGAGAGATGGTTTTATATTTGATGGATGATGAATCCATGTGAGGATTCATATCCATGGTCATGTAATAATTTATGCGTGTTTATGTGCTTTGATTATTTGTCTATGTTTGATATGATTTGCATGATTTTGCATGATTTTATTGCTTATATGGTATGCTTATAATATGCATGATGAAAACATGTTGAATATATTATGGTGGATGTATGTTGGAACAAGCAATTTTGGCTCCAAAGGCCAAGGGGAGGCTACAGTTTTTAGCTTCCAAAAAATTAGGGTTTATGTTGAAAATTTTTCAAGAACAAGGAAATTAATTTTTGGTCCCTAAACTAAGGTGAATTTTGGCCAAGACACCTCAAATTAGGTGTTCACAAATTTATATTTTCATGAATGATAAAATTAAATGCTTAGAGAAGCAAGCAAAATAAACAAAAAGTTTGATTTTCAAGAATCAATTTACACGGTTTTGGAGAAGTATTTTTATTAATTTATTTTGTGTAAAAACAAGAATGGAACTTAGTTGATTTAGAAGGAAAAATACAAGAATGATTTCAATGGTCATGTCCATGATTTTGAAAGCTTGTAATGTCTTGATTTTTATGAACAAAGTGATTTTCAAAGTGAAAATATAACTTGATTTAATACATGAATTTTGGAAAGAGAATCAGAGTGTTTTAACACTTGTGAATTGGAATTTTCATACGTGAATGGAAAAGAGAGGTTGAAAGTGTTTGAACCTCAATTTATTTTAAAGAGGATTGATTTTTAGAATTGATTTGGAATTATAAAGAATACGTTGGTAACTTGGGATTTTCTAACGTGTAACTCATTCTTTGGGTGTTGGAGAGCGTTAGTAAATTTTAAAGTTAAAAACATTGATTTAATTCAATGAAATGATGATTTTATGGAATAAATTATGAAAAGTATTTTCTTGAGTAAGAAATGTGCAAAATAATGTGAGAAGTCATATTATTTTGAAAAATGTTGAAAAGGAATTTTTAACAGTTGAGAAATATTTTACAAAGTTGAAAAATAGTGAAAAATGATTTACGTAACTTAAAAACGTGATTTTTAAGCTACGCAATTGGAAAGACGTTTAAATATTTCCACGCAATTTGAAAAACGTTGAAATATTTCTACCCAGTTTGGAAAGCGTTTAAATATTTTTACATGATTGAAATATTTTTGAAAAATCACTACGTGATTTAAAAATGATGGAATATTTTTACGTTATTGATGAAAATGTTGAAAAATCAATATGTGATTTGAAAACGTAACAGAAATGTTGCAAAATTATGAAAACGCGACAAAAATGGTGCGTGACTATAAAAATGCGATAATATGATTCTTGTGATTAAATATACAGTAGGATTACTGTTGACCTAGTGAATGGATACTGTGTGAGAAAATGATAAATTTTGCGTGTGATTGGCATTGGTGCATTTTATATGCATGAACTGGTGTATGAACACTGTATATGAAATTTGCCTATGTTTGCAATTGGTGCATTGAACATGCATTGGAAAGGTCCAATGGACTGTATGAGGCTATTTGCTTTGGAGAGACGTACACCTCTTGAGTGGGTGCGATATGCGTAGTATAAGTCACTTGTTGACCTTGGGGGCATCGGGGTGCGGGTTGCTTACATGAGTGGTTGGTAGCTCTTCTTCCCGTAAGTTAGACCGATGCAACGCACCGATGATCCTGACCAAACACTATTGTTAATCGAGATCTCGTAAAGACTGTCGTGTATATGCTAGATGTGCAAATACAAATGAGAATTGTAGCACTTGGTCTGAGGTATTTTGGTACAGACAGATCTTTCAGATCAACTTCTCCGAACTGAGTATTAGCTCCACGGAGTAGGACATTGAGTCTATGTGCGCATGCATGAAACTGAGCATTTATATCTATGTGATATATTAATTAAGGAATATTGGCTATGACAATTGTTCTGTTGAGAAAATACTTGGATGATGATGATGATAATACTGTTAATGGCATGATGGTAAATGTTATTTATTGTATCTATTATTTAATACATTATGATGATGTCATAATTGTTATTATAGTATGATATATCTATATGGTATGCTGTATGTATTATCTCTATACTACTATGTTGGTATTGGCGTAGGTGATCTCACCTCTTTGTATGTGTATTTGGTACTGTAAATATATTTGTAAAGACACTGAGCAAAGGGTTGAACAAGAGGGTGAAGAAGAGCAGGCTCCAGAGGAAGCTGAGTTTTGATCGGATGGCATCCCGGTCAAGTTTCTTTGGTTACGTGAGATTGCAGTTCCACGGTGGAGCTGGAGCGTGGAGGACTAGTCCCAATGTGAGGGGACTAATTTATGAGGGACACCTGACAGTAAACTTTAGCAGGATATTTCATGGGGATCCGTTTTTCTCTATAACTATGTTTGTGCATGTGGAATTTTTGTTGTCTATTAGGCGGCATTGGGATACTAGAAACTATGTCCCAACGGAAATTAATATTGTGTCGTGAGCCCGGATACCTGTTGTGAACACCCAATTTTGACCGGATTTTAAAAAAAAGAGAAAAAATATAATAATTAAAAAAAGAGAAAAAAAAATTAAATTAAAAAAATCACTCCACTACACTTCAACCAATGGGACCCTAATGAAAGCTATCATGTTGTGTCAACCATAACTTGGTCATCACGTTTCAACCAATGGGATTCTGGTGGAGTCTTTTCACCAACCTCACTTAATAAGACCAATGGACACCATCTCAAGCCGAAAAATGTGGAAGTGAAAGTGATGGGCTTTTACCATCCACATTATAAAGATCACTAAGAAGTGTCCCAACGTCGAGCTAACGACGTTAAACAAGCGCTTATTGGGAGGCAACCCAACTAGATTTGTTTTCAAGATCTTTGGAAATGGTTTCTGCAAACCGAGAAGATGCACATATACTTCATTACCAATGGCAGAGTTCTGTTGCAGCTTTGATTCTTACGCATCTTTTCTGCTTGGCATTGATTCATTTCTTATCAGGTTGTGTTGCTCTTTTCTATATCTCTCTTTTACATTGAGGGCAATGTTATATTAAGTGTGGGGGAGAGATTTTAGCATGTTTCTTTTCTTTTGGTTTGTTAAAAAAAATCAAAAAAAAAATCAAAACAAAAAAAAGGTTCATTGCATGATTGAATAACTTTTCTCCCTTCTTGAACTGATATGCTTGGTGATGGATGATTGAATTGATGAATTGAGTTTGATGGATGCATACCTTGTGAGATTTTGAGCCTAATGGATGGATTTAACATTTATACCATTCTCTTCTTTTTTTTGTGATTTTCACTCATGTTAATGACCACTCTAGAACTTGCTTTGATTCTTTTTGAGGCTACATTTCACTTGCATGCATGAACATGATTGAGACCTTCTTTCTTAATTAGCTAGTTTAACCAAATAGCCAACCTTGTTTTCAATATGATATCAAGCACTCTTTTGACTTCTTGAAAATTCTCTCGATTTCGCCAACCTTGTATATTTTCCTTTGCTTAACCTCTTTGAGCTTATTTGACCATTCCTTGTTTCTAGCTCATTATGTGCCTTAAATGAGAAATCGTGTTCTTACTTTACCTTAGGGAATAAAAGAACATTAGCTTGGTTAATGGATGAGTTTTTGAACAAGTGTGGGGGTGTGTGTACAAAATGGTTGTTGAAAAAGAAAAGAGTGCCAAAAAAAAATGTATGTATATAGTTATGTTCATATATATAAAAGAAAAAAAAAAAAAAAGAAAAAAAAAAAAGAAAAAGAAAAAAAACCAAGTGTTTTAAAAAAAAAAAAAGGATTGGGAAATGAATATGTAAAGGGATATACACTAGAGTTGGGATAAACTTTATGTTTGTTATTTGAACTCAGCTCTCATTTGCTTTTATTCTCTTTGGTATTTATCTTCTCATATCCATTTTATTCTCTCCTGTTACCTTGACCTCACTACAACCTTGAATATAAGTCCTCATGATTTGTGTGTGCATGTGTTTTGAGTAGTGGAGAAGTAGAAGATAAGCAAGCTTATGGTAGTGCAATTTTCATGGTTTGAATTGAGTGAAATACCTACCTTTTAAACATTTGAGAGATTGTGAGGGGATCTTGTGAAGATCTATCATTCTGAATTCATGTTGAAGATACCTTGCTTGTTGGTTTGAGATGTGGAGAATTGTTAACTCATGAATGTTTTGATCCTTGAACCTTTGGTTGTTCTTCTTGATTGTAAAATTTTGGTCTTGAGTTTTGCCCAGGAGTGCAAAAAGCTAATGTGGGGAATTTGATAAACACATATTTTATTCATTAAGAAACCCTTATATTTAGTCATTTACACTCTCCATATTCTTAATTGATTGAGTTTGACATGATTTTGTGAGTTTGAGCTCAAATTGGTCCTAATTGAATATTTTCAGCATTATTGAGATTTTACACTGTTTCTGTATTTTGGTCATAACTTGAGTTCCTAATATCTGATGAACATGAATTTTACCTTGTAGGAAAGCTAAGAGGAAGCTCTACAACTTTTATGAAGAGCTCGAAGTCTGATTCAGATGTCTAAGGGACCTAAGTTGACATGGAAGTCAGAATACGGGTTCTGTCAATAGATTCCGAACAGTGTGCACTCAAAAAATCATATCTCAAGATCTAATAATGGAGATGGGCTGAAATTTGTACAGTGGATAGTCAAGATCCAAATAAACAACTTTCATGAAGAACACATTTTGAGAAAAAGAAGTCTAGTAGGTCATTTTGAGCTTGCAAGTCGGAACAGAGGTGCTGAAGTTGGGTTTGAGCAATCTACGGTATTTGGGACATATCTTGGGCTTAAGGAAGCCAAATTGGACGAACCAGCTATTCATTTTATAGCCAAGACAAGGATCTACAACTTTCATGAAGAACACTTTTCGTGGTTCTGAAGTATAGTGTGTCATTTTTGGCTTCCAAGTCAGACACGAAATTTTCGTCCTCAACCATCCACTCATCCATCCACTAATCCACTCATCCATCCACTAATCCACTCATCCACTCACCCACTCATCCACTAACTCACCCACTCATCCACTCATACACTAATCCAACCACTTAGCCACTCCACCCACTCATCCACTAATCCATCCACTAATTCATCCACTCACCCATTCATGTCCATAATTTCCCACTCACCAAAAGTCCTTTGGCATTTTTCACTAATTCAACCACTCAACCATTCCACTCACTCATCCACCAAACCAATCCACTAAACCAACCCACTAATCCATCCACTAAAACACTCCACTCACTCATCCACTCATCCACCCACTTCCCTTTGTCATTTTGTTACCTTAGACTTCTATAAAAGGCACCATTTATCATGAACAACGGGAACTCTCCTTCATTTTTCTCTCTAAGTTTCTTCTTGTTTCTTCATAGTTTCTCATAGTTTTTGTATATTTTGATGCTCCCCTTCATGGTAATGGAGGGCTAAGCTACTTTCGGTCAATTTAGAACTCTTGAAGAGATTGTGTTTCTCATAGTTTTTGTATATTTTGATGCTCCCCTTCATGATGATCCGGTGTTGTCACTATACTACAAGCTTAGGTAATAACTTCGGTTATAATTTTGACTGAGTTCGGCGCTTCGTCGCTTTTTTTTTTTTTAAGTTTCATCAAATACCGCCCAGATCTGCTCCGCCAACTACCACAGGTTTTTCCGTTCTTGTGAGCATCTTTTCTTTTGGTAAGTTAGAGTTAATCCATTGCTGACAAATTTGATTTTAAAAGTTTTAAGTTTCTCTCTTAATTAAAATCAATCAACCCACACTTATTTTCTACAGAACTACGTGACTTTGAGTTCCTCATTGCACCTGAGGGTACGTAGGAGCAGAATTTCAATTCTGTCAAGTCCAAAATTAAATTTTCACAATTTGATTTTTCTTTTCTTAAAAAAAATAATAAAAAAAATAAAAATAAAATATTTTAAAAGTTTTTTTTTAAAGGAGTAAAATAAATAAATTTGAGATTATTAAGTTTTTGCACAATTGACTTAAGGTACCGTTTCAGGACGGGTGTGTTAGGGGTGCTGTGGGATTAAGTTTCCACCCTTCCTTAACCATAACCGACTCCCGAATCCAATCTGGTTCCAAAGACCATTTTCTAAAAAAGGTTTTCCAATTTTTCCTAATTTAAATAAAATTGGTGGCGACTCCATTTTCATTTTAATCAATTTTTTAAAATCACGCGAGTTGCTATATTTCCCGCCGCGATCCCGGTCGCAACAGATCTTTCATTTCATAACCGCTAATCCCGGCCACGTTACAAGCCTTAAAAAGTCCATTCTGATCAATGGAGGATTGCTGCATTCTCATTAACTTTAATTTTGAGACAAAAGGTTCGTGCTGTTCTGAGTTTTCAATTCTTTGCTCTTTTTTTAAAAAAAAGGAGAGGTGCTTGCTAGTCCTACACTGGGGCAAATTTCTCTTCGGTTCAATTTGGCCTACACTGGGGCAAATTTTTCTTTGGTTCAATTTGGTCTTGCATTAGGATAAGTTTCTATCATGTTCAAGTTGACTTCAAACTGGGGCAATTTTTTGTTTCCCTAGTTCAGTTCATTTCTAGACTGGGGTAAATTTTTCTTTGGTTCAATTTGCCTTAATGTACATGCTCAGCAGAAGCCAACTAAAATCATTTTCATGTAAGTTGAACCAATCCATATGGGGATGACACCTCTTCGAATCTCATATCTTTGTTTGTGTCTATCCTTTGTAAATAATCCTTTTGTGTAGTCAAAATTTTGATTCCAGTCCAGAAGTTGTTCGCTTAGTCAATTTCTTTGGAATCCATGCATGTTTGTTATGTAATGCTTCAGGTAAGGTGAACATGAATACAATGCTATGATTTGACCATCTAATGGTAATCTCCAGATGAAAAATTCAGGACAAAAAGAACTTGGAAGTTCCAATTGAATGAGGAAATGATATATCAAGGGATAATCTAGAAATCCCAAGTCCTGTGCTTGATGGTTCTCACAAGATTCCAGGTTCATGGCATGATGATTGCGTCAAAAGAATCGCAAGTCCTTGCCTTGATAGTTCTCACAAGATTCCAGGTCCATGACCTGATGATGGTGTCCAAAAGAATGTCAAGTCCTTCCTTGATGGTCTTATAAAATCTCGGGTCCATGGCCTGATGAGGTGTTCAAAAAAAAAAGGAGGAAAAAAGAAAAAAGAGAAAAAGAAATGAAGAAGGGATAAAGGAAGTCAAGAGGATTCCAAGCCGGTGAAGGGTTTGAGGAAGAAAAGTATGTGGACAAAGGGTTTGATTGGTCAAAGCTTTCCATGGCACGTTGGTTCATATTGGTTTTCGAAGAAAAAGGGAAGATAAAAAGAGAGAAAAATTTTAATTCCATATTTCTTTGAGCGCATCGGCTCCATGCATTTTTAAATTCCTGTCATTAATTTTGAGCGCATCGGCTCCTGTCATTTATTTTTTGAGCGCATCGGCTCATTGCATTTTAATTCTCTGTTGAGCGCATCGACTCATTGCATTGTCATTTAAATTCTGTCATTTAAATTTTCGGGACACAGGTTTGCCCATTGTCATTTAAATTCTGTCATTTAAATTTTCAGGACACAGGTTTGCCCATTGTCATTTAAATTCTGTCATTTAAATTTTCGGGACACAGGTTTGCCCATTGTCATTTAAATTCTGTCATTTAAATTTTCGGGACACAGGTTTGCCCATTGTCATTTAAATTTTCGGGACACAGGTTTGCCCATTGTCATTTAAATTCTGTCATTTAAATTTTCGGGACACAGGTTTGCCCATTGTCATTTAAATTCTGTCATTTAAATTTTCGGGACACAGGTTTGCCCATTGTCATTTAAATTCTGTCATTTAAATTTCGGGACACAGGTTTGCCCATTGTCATTTAAATTCTGTCATTTAAATTTCGGGACACAGGTTTGCCCATTGTCATTTAATTTTCGGGACACAGGTTTGCCCATTGTCATTTAAATTCTGTCATTTAAATTTCGGGACACAGGTTTGCCCATTGTCATTTAAATTTTCGGGACACAGGTTTTCCCATTGTCATTTAAATTCTGTCATTTTAATTTTCGGGACACAGATTTGCCCATTGTCATTAAATTTTCAGGACACAGGTTTGCCCATTGTCATTTAATTTTCGGGACACAGGTTTGCCCATTGTCATTTAATTTTCGGGACACAGGTTTGCCCATTGTCATTTAATTTTGAGCGCATCGGCTCCATGCATTTTAAATTTTCTTTTGAGCGCATCGGCTCCTTGCATTTTATTTTCTTTTGAGCGCATCGGCTCCTTACATTTTAATTTCGGTTGAGCGCATCGGCTCCATGCATTTTATTTTCTGTTAAGTGCATCGGCTTCATGCATTTTAATTTTCTTTTGAGCGCATTGGCTCCATGCACTTTAAGTTCTGCTAATTCTTTGAGCGTGTCGGCTTTTCGCTTTTATTTGTTCTTGCTTTGTTTTGCATATTATCCTCTGCATTGCCGGACAAAATTGAAGTTCATGTCTTTACTCGTTTCTTACCACGATAATATGAAAATTACTGATTATTCTTATTATCTACTAAGAAAACAAGTAAAGAGGGCAATAATGAACACTCAATTTTGACCGGATTTTTAAAAAGAGAAAAAATATAATAATTAAAAAAAAAAAAAAAAATTAAATTAAAAAATCACTCCACTACACTTCAACCAATGGGACCCTAATGAAAGCTATCATGTTGTGTCAACCATAACTTGGTCATCACGTTTCAACCAATGGGATCCTGGTGGAGTCTTTTCACCAACCTCACTTAATAAGACCAATGGACACCATCTCAAGCCGAAAAATGTGGAAGTGAAAGTGATGGGCTTTTACCATCCACATTATAAAGATCACTAAGAAGTGTCCCAACGTCGAGCTAACGACGTTAAACAAGCGCTTATTGGGAGGCAATCCAACTAGATTTGTTTTCAAGATCTTTGGAAATGGTTTCCGCAAACCGAGAAGATGCACATATACTTCATTACCAATGGCGAGTTCATTGTGCTTTGATTCTTACGCATCTTTTCTCGCTTGGCATTGATTCACTTCTTAGTCAGGTTGTGTTGCTCTTTTCTATATCTCTCTTTTACATTGAGGGCAATGTTATATTAAGTGTGGGGGAGAGATTTTAGCATGTTTCTTTTCTTTTGGTTTGTTAAAAAATAAAAAAAAATCAAAACAAAAAAAAGGGTTCATTGCATGATTGAATAACTTTTCTCCCTTCTTGAACTGATATGCTTGGAGATGGATGATTGAATTGATGAATTGAGTTTGATGGATGCATACCTTGTGAGATTTTGAGCCTAATGGATGGATTTAACATTTATACCATTCTCTTCTTTTTTTTGTGATTTTCACTCATGTTAATGACCACTCTAGAACTTGCTTTGATTCTTTTTGAGGCTACATTTCACTTGCATGCATGAACATGATTGAGGCCATCTTTCTTAATTAGCTAGTTTAACCAAATAGCCAACCTTGTTTTCAATATGATATCAAGCACTCTTTTGACTTCTTAAAAATTCTCGATTTACGCCAACCTTGTATATTTTCCTTTGCTTAACCTCTTTGAGCTTATTTGACCATTCCTTGTTTCTAGCTCATTATGTGCCTTAAATGAGAAATCGTGTTCTTACTTTACCTTAGGGAATAAAAGAACATTAGCTTGGTTAATGGATGAGTTTTTGAACAAGTGTGGGGTGTGTGTACAAAATGGTTGTTGAAAAAGAAAAGAGTGCCCAAAAAAAAAAATGTATGTATATAGTTATGTTCATATATATAAAAGAAAAAGAAAAAAAAAAAAAAAAAAAGAAAAAGAAAAAAAACCAAGTATTTTAAAAAAAAAAAAAAGGATTGGGAAATGAATATGTAAAGGGATATACACTAGAGTTGGGATGAACTTTTATGCTTGTTATTTGAACTCAGCTCTCATTTGCTTTTATTCTCTTTGGTATTTATCTTCTCATATCCATTTTATCCTCTCCTGTTACCTTGACCTCACTACAACCTTGAATATAAGTCCTCATGATTTGTGTGTGCATGTGTTTTGAGTAGTGGAGAAGTAGAAGATAAGCAAGCTTATGGTAGTGCAATTTTCATGGTTTGAATTGAGTGAAATACCTACCTTTTAAACATTTGAGAGATTGTGAGGGGATCTTGTGAAGATCTATCATTCTGAATTCATGTTGAAGATACCTTGCTTGTTGGTTTGAGATGTGGAGAATTGTTAACTCATGAATGTTTTGATCCCTTGAACCTTTGGTTGTTCTTCTTGATTGTAAAATTTTGGTCTTGAGTTTTGCCCAGGAGTGCAAAAAGCTAATGTGGGGGAATTTGATAAACACATATTTTATTCATTAAGAAACCCTTATATTTAGTCATTTACACTCTCCATATTCTTAATTGATTGAGTTTGACATGATTTTGTGAGTTTGAGCTCAAATTAGTCCTAATTGAATATTTTCAGCATTATTGAGATTTTACACTGTTTCTGTATTTTGGTCATAACTTGAGTTCCTAATATCTGATGAACATGAATTTTACCTTGTAGGAAAGCTAAGAGGAAGCTCTACAACTTTTATGAAGAGCTCTAAGTCTGATTCAGATGTCTAAGGGACCTAAGTTGACATGGAAGTCAGAATACGGGTTCTGTCAATAGATTCCGAACAGTGTGCACTCAAAAAATCATATCTCAAGATCCAATAATGGAGATGGGCTGAAATTTGTACAGTGGATATTCAAGATCCAAATAAACAACTTTCATGAAGAACACATTTTGAGAAAAAGAAGTCTAGTAGGTCATTTTGAGCTTGCAAGTCGGAACAGAGGTGCTGAAGTTGGGTTTGAGCAATCTACGGTATTTGGGACATATCTTGGGCTTAAGGAAGCCAAATTGGACGAACCAGCTATCCATTTTATAGCCAAGACAAGGATCTACAACTTTCATGAAGAACACTTTTCGTGGTTCTGAAGTATAGTGGGTCGTTTTTGGCTTCCAAGTCAGACATGAAATTTTCGTCCTCAACCATCCACTAATCCACTCATCCATCCACTAATCCACTCATCCACTCACCCACTCATCCACTAACTCACCCACTCATCCACTCATACACTAATCCAACCACTTAGCCACTCCACCCACTCATCCACTAATCCATCCACTAATTCATCCACTCACCCATTCATGTCCATAATTTCCCACTCACCAAAAGTCCTTTGGCATTTTTCACTAATTCAACCACTCAACCATTCCACTCACTCATCCATCAAACCAATCCACTAAACCAACCCACTAATCCATCCACTAAAACACTCCACTCACTCATCCACTCATCCACCCACTTCCCTTTGTCATTTTGTTACCTTAGACTTCTATAAAAGGCACCATTTATCATGAACAACGGGAACTCTCCTTCATTTTTCTCTCTAAGTTTCTTCTTGTTTCTTCATAGTTTCTCATAGTTTTTGTATATTTTGATGCTCCCCTTCATGGTAATGGAGGGCTAAGCTACTTTCGGTCAATTTAGAACTCTTGAAGAGATTGTGTTTCTCATAGTTTTTGTATATTTTGATGCTCCCCTTCATGATGATCCGGTGTTGTCACTATACTACAAGCTTAGGTAATAACTTCGGTTATAATTTTGACTGAGTTCGGCGCTCGTCAGTTTTTTTTAAGTTTCATCAAATACCGCCCAGATCTGCTCCGCCAACTACCACAGGTTTTTCCGTTCTTGTGAGCATCTTTTCTTTTGGTAAGTTAGAGTTAATCCATTGCTGACAAATTTGATTTTAAAAGTTTTAAGTTTCTCTCTTAATTAAAATCAATCAACCCACACTTATTTTCTACGTAACTACGTGACTTTGAGTTCCTCATTGCACACGAGGGTACGTAGGAGCAAAATTTCAATTCTGTCAAGTCCAAAATTAAATTTTCACAATTTGATTTTTCTTTTCTTAAAAAAAATAATAAAAAAAAATAAAAATAAAATATTTTAAAAGTTTTTTTTTAAAGGAGTAAAATAAATAAATTTGAGATTATTAAGTTTTTGCACAATTGACTTAAGGTACCGTTTCAGACGGGTGTGTTAGGGTGTCTTTGTGGGATTAAGTTTCCACCCTTCCTTAACCATAACCGACTCAGAATCCAATCTGGTTCCAAAGACCATTTTCTAAAAAGGTTTTCCAATTTTTCCTAATTTAAATAAAATTGGTGGCGACTCCATTTTCATTTTAATCAATTTTTTAAAATCACGCGAGTTGCTATATTTCCCGCGATCCCGGTCGCGACAGATCTTTCATTTCATAACCGCTAATCCCGGCCACGTTACAAGCCTTAAAAAGTCCATTCTGATCAATGGAGGATTGCTGCATTCTCATTAACTTTAATTTTGAGACAAAAGGTTCGTGCTGTTCTGAGTTTTCAATTCTTTGCTCTTTTTTTTAAAAAAAAGGAGAGGTGCTTGCTAGTCCTACACTGGGGCAAATTTCTCTTCGGTTCAATTTGGCCTACACTGGGGCAAATTTTTCTTTGGTTCAATTTGGTCTTGCATTAGGATAAGTTTCTATCATGTTCAAGTTGACTTCAAACTGGGGCAATTTTTTGTTTCCCTAGTTCAGTTCATTTCTAGACTGGGGTAAATTTTTCTTTGGTTCAATTTGCCTTAATGTACATGCTCAGTCAGAAGCCAACTAAAATCATTTTCATGTAAGTTGAACCAATCCATATGGGGATGACACCTCTTCGAATCTCATATCTTTGTTTGTGTCTATCCTTTGTAAATAATCCTTTTGTGTAGTCAAAATTTTGATTCCATCCGAAGTTGTTCGCTTAGTCAATTTCTTTGGAATCCATGCATGTTTGTTATGTAATGCTTGGTAAGGTGAACATGAATACAATGCTATGATTTGACCATCTAATGGTAATCTCCGGATGAAAAATTCAGGACAAAAAGAACTTGGAAGTTCCAATTGAATGAGGAAATGATATATCAAGGGATAATCTAGAAATCCCAAGTCCCGTGCTTGATGGTTCTCACAAGATTCCAGGTTCATGGCCTGATGATTGCGTCAAAAGAATCGCAAGTCCTTGCCTTGATAGTTCTCACAAGATTCCGTGTCCATGACCTGATGATGGTGTCCAAAAGAATGTCAAGTCCTTCCTTGATGGTCTTATAAAATCTCGGGTCCATGGCCTGATGAGGTGTTCAAAAAAAAAGGAGGAAAAAAGAAAAAAGAGAAAAAGAAATGAAGAAGGGATAAAGGAAGTCAAGAGGATTCCAAGCCGACTGAAGGGTTTGAGGAAGAAAAGTATGTGGACAAAGGGTTTGATTGGTCAAAGCTTTCCATGGCCGCTGTTGGTTCATATTGGTTTTCTGAAGAAAAAGGGAAGATAAAAAGAGAGAAAAAATTTTAATTCCATATTTCTTTGAGCGCATCGGCTCCATGCATTTTTAAATTCCTGTCATTAATTTTGAGCGCATCGGCTCCTGTCATTTATTTTTTGAGCGCATCGGCTCATTGCATTTTAATTCTCTGTTGAGCGCATCGACTCATTGCATTGTCATTTAAATTCTGTCGTTTAAATTTTCGGGACACAGGTTTGCCCATTGTCATTTAAATTTTCGGGACACAGGTTTGCCCATTGTCATTTAAATTTTCGGGACACAGGTTTGCCCATTGTCATTTAAATTCTGTCATTTAAATTTTCAGGACACAGGTTTGCCCATTGTCATTTAAATTCTGTCATTTAAATTTTTGGGACACAGGTTTGCCCATTGTCATTTAAATTTTGTCATTTAAATTTTCAGGACACAGGTTTGCCGATTGTCATTTAAATTTTCGGGACACAGGTTTGCCCATTGTCATTTAAATTCTGTCATTTAAATTTTCAGGACACAGGTTTGCCCATTGTCATTTAAATTCTGTCATTTAAATTTTCGGGACACAGGTTTGCCCATTGTCATTTAAATTTTGTCATTTAAATTTTCGGGACACAAGTTTGCCCATTGTCATTTAAATTCTGTCATTTAAATTTCGGGACACAGGTTTGCCCATTGTCATTTAATTTTCTGGACACAGGTTTGCCCATTGTCATTTAAATTCTGTCATTTAAATTTCGGGACACAGGTTTGCCCATTGTCATTTAAATTTTCGGGACACAGGTTTTCCCATTGTCATTTAAATTCTGTCATTTTAATTTTCGGGACACAGATTTGCCCATTGTCATTAAATTTTCAGGACACAGGTTTGCCCATTGTCATTTAATTTTCGGGACACAGGTTTGCCCATTGTCATTTAATTTTCGGGACACAGGTTTGCCCATTGTCATTTAAATTCTGTCATTTAAATTTCGGGACACAGGTTTGCCCATTGTCATTTAATTTTCGGGACACAGGTTTGCCCATTGTCATTTAATTTTGAGCGCATCGGCTCCATGCATTTTAAGTTTTCTGTTGAGCGCATCGGCTCCTTGCATTTTATTTTCTTTTGAGCGCATCGGCTCCTTACATTTTAATTTCGGTTGAGCGCATCGGCTCCATGCATTTTATTTTCTGTTGAGTGCATCGGCTTCATGCATTTTAATTTTCTTTTGAGCGCATTGGCTCCATGCACTTTAAGTTCTGCTAATTCTTTGAGCGTGTCGGCTTTTCGCTTTTATTTGTTCTTGCTTTGTTTTGCATATTATCCTCTGCATTGCTGGGACAAAATTGAAGTTCATGTCTTTACTCGTTTCTTACCACGATAATATGAAAATTACAGTTATTCTTATTATCTACTAAGAAAACAAGTAAAGAGAGAAAGCTAATGTGAACACCCAATTTTGACCAGGATTTTAAAAAAAGAGAAAAAATATAATAATTAAAAAAAAGAAAAAAAAATTAAATTAAAAAAATCACTCCACTACACTTCAACCAATGGGACCCTAATGAAAGCTATCATGTTGTGTCAACCATAACTTGGTCATCACGTTTCAACCAATGGGATCCTGGTGGAGTCTTTTCACCAACCTCACTTAATAAGACCAATGGACACCATCTCAAGCCGAAAAATGTGGAAGTGAAAGTGATGGGCTTTTACCATCCACATTATAAAGATCACTAAGAAGTGTCCCAACGTCGAGCTAACGACGTTAAACAAGCGCTTATTGGGAGGCAACCCAACTAGATTTGTTTTCAAGATCTTTGGAAATGGTTTCCGCAAACCGAGAAGATGCACATATACTTCATTACCAATGGCAGAGTTCTGTTGCAGCTTTGATTCTTACGCATCTTTTCTGCTTGGCATTGATTCACTTCTTATCAGGTTGTGTTGCTCTTTTCTATATCTCTCTTTTACATTGAGGGCAATGTTATATTAAGTGTGGGGGAGAGATTTTAGCATGTTTCTTTTCTTTTGGTTTGTTAAAAAAAATATCAAAAAAATCAAAACAAAAAAAAAGGGTTCATTGCATGATTGAATAACTTTTCTCCCTTCTTGAACTGATATGCTTGGTGATGGATGATTGAATTGATGAATTGAGTTTGATGGATGCATACCTTGTGAGATTTTGAGCCTAATGGATGGATTTAACATTTATACCATTCTCTTCTTTTTTTGTGATTTTCACTCATGTTAATGACCACTCTAGAACTTGCTTTGATTCTTTTTGAGGCTACATTTCACTTGCATGCATGAACATGATTGAGGCCTTCTTTCTTAATTAGCTAGTTTAACCAAATAGCCAACCTTGTTTTCAATATGATATCAAGCACTCTTTTGACTTCTTAAAAATTCTCTGATTTCTGCCAACCTTGTATATTTTCCTTTGCTTAACCTCTTTGAGCTTATTTGACCATTCCTTGTTTCTAGCTCATTATGTGCCTTAAATGAGAAATCGTGTTCTTACTTTACCTTAGGGAATAAAAGAACATTAGCTTGGTTAATGGATGAGTTTTTGAACAAGTGTGGGGGTGTGTGTACAAAATGGTTGTTGAAAAAGAAAAGAGTGCCCAAAAAAAATGTATGTATATAGTTATGTTCATATATATAAAAAAAAAAAAAAAAAAAGAAAAAAAAAAAAACCAAGTGTTTTAAAAAAAAAAAAAAAAGGATTGGGAAATGAATATGTAAAGGGATATACACTAGAGTTGGGATGAACTTTTATGCTTGTTATTTGAACTCAGCTCTCATTTGCTTTTATTCTCTTTGGTATT
Source organism: Ormosia emarginata (assembly GCA_029884605.1). Classification (NCBI taxonomy): domain Eukaryota; kingdom Viridiplantae; phylum Streptophyta; class Magnoliopsida; order Fabales; family Fabaceae; genus Ormosia; species Ormosia emarginata. The sequence continues at coordinate 7,903,242 of JAQQTP010000040.1, forward strand.
TATCTTCTCATATCCATTTTATCCTCTCCTGTTACCTTGACCTCACTACAACCTTGAATATAAGTCCTCATGATTTGTGTGTGCATGTGTTTTGAGTAGTGGAGAAGTAGAAGATAAGCAAGCTTATGGTAGTGCAATTTTCATGGTTTGAATTGAGTGAAATACCTACCTTTTAAACATTTGAGAGATTGTGAGGGGATCTTGTGAAGATCTATCATTCTGAATTCATGTTGAAGATACCTTGCTTGTTGGTTTGAGATGTGGAGAATTGTTAACTCATGAATGTTTTGATCCCTTGAACCTTTGGTTGTTCTTCTTGATTGTAAAATTTTGGTCTTGAGTTTTGCCCAGGAGTGCAAAAAGCTAATGTGGGGGAATTTGATAAACACATATTTTATTCATTAAGAAACCCTTATATTTAGTCATTTACACTCTCCATATTCTTAATTGATTGAGTTTGACATGATTTTGTGAGTTTGAGCTCAAATTGGTCCTAATTGAATATTTTCAGCATTATTGAGATTTTACACTGTTTCTGTATTTTGGTCATAACTTGAGTTCCTAATATCTGATGAACATGAATTTTACCTTGTAGGAAAGCTAAGAGGAAGCTCTACAACTTTTATGAAGAGCTCGAAGTCTGATTCAGATGTCTAAGGGACCTAAGTTGACATGGAAGTCAGAATACGGGTTCTGTCAATAGATTCCGAACAGTGTGCACTCAAAAAATCATATCTCAAGATCTAATAATGGAGATGGGCTGAAATTTGTACAGTGGATAGTCAAGATCCAAATAAACAACTTTCATGAAGAACACATTTTGAGAAAAAGAAGTCTAGTAGGTCATTTTGAGCTTGCAAGTCGGAACAGAGGTGCTGAAGTTGGGTTTGAGCAACCTACGGTATTTGGGACATATCTTGGGCTTAAGGAAGCCAAATTGGACGAACCAGCTATCCATTTTATAGCCAAGACAAGGATCTACAACTTTCATGAAGAACACTTTTCGTGGTTCTGAAGTATAGTGGGTCGTTTTTGGCTTCCAAGTCAGACACGAAATTTTCGTCCTCAACCATCCACTCATCCATCCACTAATCCACTCATCCATCCACTAATCCACTCATCCACTCACCCACTCATCCACTAACTCACCCACTCATCCACTCATACACTAATCCAACCACTTAGCCACTCCACCCACTCATCCACTAATCCATCCACTAATTCATCCACTCACCCATTCATGTCCATAATTTCCCACTCACCAAAAGTCCTTTGGCATTTTTCACTAATTCAACCACTCAACCATTCCACTCACTCATCCACCAAACCAATCCACTAAACCAACCCACTAATCCATCCACTAAAACACTCCACTCACTCATCCACTCATCCACCCACTTCCCTTTGTCATTTTGTTACCTTAGACTTCTATAAAAGGCACCATTTATCATGAACAACGGAACTCTCCTTCATTTTTCTCTCTAAGTTTCTTCTTGTTTCTTCATAGTTTCTCATAGTTTTTGTATATTTTGATGCTCCCCTTCATGGTAATGGAGGGCTAAGCTACTTTCGGTCAATTTAGAACTCTTGAAGAGATTGTGTTTCTCATAGTTTTTGTATATTTTGATGCTCCCCTTCATGATGATCCGGTGTTGTCACTATACTACAAGCTTAGGTAATAACTTCGGTTATAATTTTGGTGAGTTCGGCGCTCGTTTTTTTTTTTTTTAAGTTTCATCAAATACCGCCAGATCTGCTCCGCCAACTACCACAGTTTTTCCGTTCTTGTGAGCATCTTTTCTTTTGGTAAGTTAGAGTTAATCCATTCTTCGACAAATTTGATTTTAAAAGTTTTAAGTTTCTCTCTTAATTAAAATCAATCAACCCACACTTATTTTCTAGAACTACGTGACTTTGAGTTCCTCATTGCACCTGAGGGTACGTAGGAGCAGAATTTCAATTCTGTCAAGTCCAAAATTAAATTTTCACAATTTGATTTTTCTTTTCTTAAAAAATAATAAAAAAAATAAAAATAAAATATTTTAAAAGTTTTTTTTTAAAGGAGTAAAATAAATAAATTTGAGATTATTAAGTTTTTGCACAATTAACTTAAGGTACCGTTTCCAGACGGGTGTGTTAGGAAGTCTTTGTGGGATTAAGTTTCCACCCTTCCTTAACCATAACCGACTCCCGAATCCAATCTGGTTCCAAAGACCATTTTCTAAAAAGGTTTTCCAATTTTTCCTAATTTAAATAAAATTGGTGGCGACTCCATTTTCATTTTAATCAATTTTTTAAAATCACGCGAGTTGCTATATTTCCCGCCGCGATCCCGGTCGCGACACCTGTCCATAGGGCTACACATCAAATCGAATTCCTACCTACTGAGGAGTCTGAGGAGGACCCGTCTGAGGGTTCTGCTGCTTAGTTAGACTTGGGCGAGTCTAAACTCTGTTACAAACTATGTTTGTATATATTTAAGTGTGTTATCTAGTTTTAGAGAAATGGTCTGTATATAAATAATCCTGACTGTACGTTTGTAATGTATGATGATGTAAATTATATGTGATGATGTATAATATTTTATTTTCAGCTAAGGTTATTTTATAGTTATCAAAGAAGAAAGAAAGAAAAAATTTACAACTCATATTTTTATCACAACATCACATTTTATAACTTGGGGGTTATTTGGGAATTAAGTAACATAAATATGGCACCCTACGGTGGGTGTTACATTAGTTGGTATCAGAGCCCAAGTTAGAGTCTTATGGGTTTGTGGTTAGGTCTGTCTTGTTTGTGTTGTGTGATTCTCTGTTATTGTTCTCTGAAAAGAAACAATATTGTTTGAAGATTGACCTTGCTTTCTTTGTGCTGTCCAGTTTGAGTAGAGAAAGTAATAGTAGGAAGAGGACGAGGACGAGGACGTGTCGATACTGGTGCAGGAATAGGAAATATTGGTGATGACAATCAGAACATGGTTGCAGCTTTAGCAGCGATGCAATGGATGGCTGATGTCGTTGCACAACAAAATCAAAGAGCAATTAAGGATGCTCATAGTTTATCTGAATTCTGTAAGAATAATCCATCGAAGTTTCGGGGAGAATTTGACCCGGAGAAAGCTAAATTGTGGATGCAGGAATTAGAGAAAATATTTGAAGGTATGGGATGTACTGATGAACGCAAGCTGACCTTTGCGACTTTTATGTTAGTCAGAGATGGTGAAAATTGGTGGGCAGGAGCCCGAACATTGTTAGAAGCTAAAGAAAGAGTTGTGACATGGCAGCTCTTTAGGTAGAAGTTTTTGGCAAAGTATTTTCCAGCTAGTGCGCATCATGCTAAGGAGATGGAATTTCTTAGTCTGAGGCAAGGAGTAATGTCTGTTAGTGAGTATGCGGCAAAGTTCGAGAGCTTATCTAAGTTTTTGAGGTATTTCCAAATGCATCCAGATGAGGACTAGAAGTGCAGGAAATTTGAGGAAGGATTGAAGCTTGACATTAAGCGAGCTGTAGCAACCCTGGGAATTGAGCAGTTTCCAGAATTGTTGGACAAGTGCCGTAAGGTTGAGGAGATTGATCAACAGCGTGCGGCAAGAAATAAGAACTTTGGACCTACAAGATTCCAGAGAGGAAAGAGTAGTGGAGGAAACCGTTTTCAACAGAAACCATATACTAAATCGGCAGGAAATCAGAATCGGCAACAATTTGTTGGAGGAAGTTCTAGTGGCAATAAGGCAAGTCAAGCTGGAACTCTTGCGTATAACTGTTACAAGTGTGGGAAGAACGATCTGACCAAGGATTGTCAGCATAAAGGAATTGTTTGTTTTAGATGTAGCAAACTTGGACATTTATCCAGGGATTATGATCAGATAAAGAGGGAACCTTCTGTGGGAAATGTTCGTACTGCAAGGCCACAGGCGGGTGGTCGAGTGTATACTATGAGCGGAGAGGAAGCCGCGAAATCTGAGGATTTAATCATGGAGGAGTGTGCTATTGAAGGTAATCCTTTAACCGTACTCTATGATTCGGAAGCCACACATTCTTTTATTGCATGTGATTGTGTAGAACGTTTGGGATTGACTTTGACTACATTGTCATATGATTTGAGTGTTGCTACTCCTACTGATAAGCCTGTGATAACAACAAAAGTATATTTGAATTGCCCTGTATGTGTTAGGGATAGAATCTTTCATGTGGATTTGATTTGTTTGCCTCTTTCCAAGATTAATGTAATCTTAGGAATAGATTGGTTATCTTCTAACCATATCCTAATTGATTGTTTGAATAAGACGTTAGTATTTCCTGAGGCAAAAGATCCTAGATTCCTAACGGCAACTCAAGTAGAAGCTTATTTGAAGGAAGGAGATCATGGGTATGTATTGTTGTCTTCTTTGTCTTGAAGGATATTTTCGTGAGGTATTTCCTGAAGATATACCTGGACTACCGCCAGAAAGGGAAATTGAGTTTGCTATTGATTTAGTACCTGGAGCTAGACCTATATCTATTACGCCATATCGGATGTCGCCGGTAGAGTTGGCGGAGCTTAAGAAACAACTGGAGGATTTATTAGAAAAGTAATTCATGAGACCTAGTGTGTCACCATGGGGAGCTCCAGTATTGTTGGTAAAGAAGAAAGACGGGACTTCTCATCTATGTGTAGACTACCGACAATTGAACAAGGTTACGATTAGGAATAAATATCCACTACCAAGAATTGATGATCTGATGGATCAATTGCGAGGAGCCGCAATATTTTCCATGATTGATTTATGATCTGGATATCACCAGATTCGTGTGAAAGTGGAAGATATTCCCAAAACTGCATTTCAGACTCGTTATGGGAATTATGAATATCTTGTGATGCCATTTGGTGTGACGAATGCACCTTCTATATTCATGGATTTTATGAATAGAATTTTTCGTTCGTACTTGAACAAGTTTGTTGTTGTCTTTATGGATGACATTTTGATTTATTCTCGAAGTCAAGAGGAACATGCTGAACATCTCAGAGTGGTTCTCCAGATTTTAAAGGACAATAAGTTGTATGCCAAGTTGTCCAAATGTGAATTTTGGCTATGTGTGTAACACCCCAATTTTTAGAAAATGTACCGAATGTACTATTTGCTGTTTTTCAAGCTTTCGTGTGAATGACCGTTGTGTCCCTATTTTACTGTTTCTCGATTTCTGTATGAAATACAAATACGTTTATACAGGCTCAAATTTTATTTGGTCTTTTTACGTAATTTGTTTCAAGACGGTAAAATAAAAGTTTTTCCGAGCTACTGTTTTAATTTTTCTGGAAGATATACGAGACAATTAATACTTTGTCGTAATTTTATTTGAACTTTTTGGATGATTAGCTACGTTGTGGGAAAAAATGGGAAAATGACCATTACGTCCCAAACGTGCTGTTTGTACTGTTTTTGCTATTTTTAATTGTTTTCTACTTGATTTAGTGTCCAATATTACTGTCTGTGATTTTATATGGACTTTTTGTGTGATTTGCTACGGGGCAGAAAAATAATATTTTTTCGGACCGGTAAAATCTATTTTTAATTATTCAGAGGCGGGGTATCTTACTAAACCCAATTCTGAATGAGCCTAAAATTAATCTTTTAATTTTTAGGATTTAACTGTCAAATAAAATAATTTTGTATTATTATAATATTATTTTATTAGTCAGTATAATTTAGTGACAGTGGACCCGAAAATGTTTTGCGAAACCCACGTTTAGCTAAACCAATTAACTTAGTAGCTTAATTAAACATGATTAGTGGAGGAATATTCTTGAATATGATGATAAGGCTTGATGACTAGGTTATTAGTGACTAAGCATGGTGACTAAGGCTAATGACTAGGTTAGGAGCAACCAATAGGAAACAAGCTTGCTAATCAAGGCTTAATCTTGACCTTTGATGCATCCAAGGGCTTGGATGAAGCCAAGCAAGGCTACACCTTGCATGGCATGAAGTCCACGGCCATTTGGCCTTTGAGAGACCAAATTCTCTTTGTTTTCATGCAACTTTCTCTCTTCTCTCTCATCCAAGAACCCTAAACACCATTGTTACTTCCTTTCTCACCTATTCGGCCAAGCTTGATACTACACCATTCAATCACCCAAAATTTCTTCTAACCAAGTTTTCTAAACCTAAACACAATCCTAAGAACATCTCTAGTTGAGAGTTCTTTCAAAATCTTACATTTGAAGCTTGAAAACCTACTTGGAAGTTTGTACCAAGGAGGTGAAATCTCTTGTTTTTCTTTTCTAAATTCTTTTTCAAAGTTCTAAGCCATGATTTATCCATGGTTTAGGTTCTTTTTCAATGATTAGTAACTTGTAGTTTTTGTTTAAGTTTGTTAGGTTCTTGAAGGAGGAAAACCGTGACCCTAGGAGGAGTGAAAGAATCCATTTGTCTTCATTTAAGGTAAAGAGGAAGACAAATCTTATCATCTATGGATGGTGGTAAGAAGATGGAGTTGATTTTGTGATTGTAGAATCCATAAGGATTCATGTGTGTGTGCTTGTTAGTAGCTTATTTGATGTGGTTGTGTATTTGTTAGTAGCTTTCCTATTTGTTGTTTGTAATAAATTGCATGTCTACAAGCTTTAAGTTGCATGTCTATAAGCTTTGATAATATTGCATGTGTTAGAATTACATGATAAAGTATAGAATTGCATGATAATGTATAGGATGTGAATAACATGTCAAGGAAATGCATGTGTGTTCCAAAGAACACTCCATAATGCCCACGGTTTGTAACCAAATAGGGAACCAAAATGTTCTTTTAATTTTCCTAAAAGGTAAGTTAATTAACCTAGGAGAATTAGCAAGATATTAAGTTGTTTAGATCATGAAAAATGAATTTAGAAATCAAATGGTAAGAATTAGTATTTTGGGCCAACATGCCTAAAATGAATGTATTGATTTCAAAAACCATTTTTTAAAAATGATGGCTAAATGAATTTAGACAATACAATAAGTTTGACATGTATTTATAAGATGAAAAATAATTTAGAAATCAAATACAAAAGGGTTTATGAAATTCGGCCAACATGCCAAAATTAGGTAGTCTTGATTTCTAAAATCAATTCCAAACCATTTTCATTTATAAAGTTGCAATACATGTTAAAAAGAATTTTTCTAAAATAAGTTTTGAAGAAATCAATTGATTAGAATTAATTTAAGGAACTAAAATCAATAATTTTATTGTTATAAAGGAAATACAGTAATCTTTAAGAATTTCTAACATATGGCTCATGCTATATTTTGAAGCATGTTAGGAGTTTTTAAAAGATTAAATTATCCGGTTTATTTAAATAAACAAAGTTTTTACGAAAAATTAGGAAACCATTATTATTAAAATTCTAAACAAAATACTGTCAATTTTTAGTAAAAATGGACAAATAAGATAGAAAAGATGTCCCAAAGACAGTATATGGTATGGAAAATATTACACGTAGTTTAAACATACTAATTATTATTTCTGTTTATTTAAACAGTGATTTCTAAGGGATTTGGACAAGAAAATGATTTAAAAATCCTACGCGATTGAGAAAACGTATTAAAAATCCTACGCGATTTTGAAAACAGAAAAATATATTTACGCGATTTCAAAACGTTTATAAAAACGACGAGATTGTGAAAACGTGATAAAATTTCTACGCGATTGATCGAAACAAGATTTTTACGGATTTACGTATTTTTCTCGCTTTCGGGCTATGAGGTGAACCGTACAGCTTTGAGACGATTTGTCCAAGGGGACTTATTGTATATTTTTGCCATTGAGGGCATATATTTTTATACCTTGAGGGTATTCTGGTAATTTATCAATTTTTGGTAAATTTTGGTTGACGAGGTGAATCACATCGTGTTGTCGATGCGATAAACGTAGTGTGGTTCATTGTTCTAATGAACTTGGAGACGTTAGTGTACGGGATTCCATATATGGACGAGTTGGTAGCTCATTTGGGCCGTGGTAACCGATAGCACACTAATGGACTCGACACGCACTATATTTAATCGAGATTTGTAAAGTCTAGTAGTACATTTGCCCGTAGTGTCACGACGTGAGACAGTGAACTACACCACGCACGGGACGGTAAATTCCCAAGTAATGTGGAGCTATAGACGCAACGTATGACCGCGGAATAGTTGGTCAAGCAGCCGTGGTACTAATAGATTTTTGCAAGTCATTCCCTCTGATATCTGTGGTATCTGTGTTGTTTAGCTCCATGGAGTAGGAACGTGTCATATTTCATATGAGTATATCTGGAATCTTATTTTATTTTATCTGGTTAGTATTATGAGGATTATTTATCTGTTCTATTATTTTATCTGTGATGTTTTATTTTATCTATGATATTATGTGTCGTTAAGATAATTAAATCTTTTTCTTTATTCTCTTCGATTTATGTTATAGCTTTTCATATTGCATGAATTGTATAACTGTTGTTTGACGTTTTCTTATTTACTATGTTTGTGATGATTTTAGATTGTCTTACCTCTTTTCTGTATTGTGTATATTTTCTGTATATTTATTTTACGCGGTAAAGACTTTGAGGAAGAGGAAGAAGAACAGCCTCTTGAGGTTCTGTACCCCGAGGAGGAGGAAGATCAGCTAGCCGACGACCAGTTTGATGATCAAGAACCATCTGATCATCCATATCCATTGGATTCATTAGTTTTGGTATAGCGGTGCCTGGATTTTTGGGGTTCGTGACTCTCGAGTTTCACGGTGGATCGTTAGCGTGGCACATGAGAGGAGATAAAGACTCCGTGACGTATGTGGGATGGCTGACAGTGTCCCTACGTCATAGGTTTGATGAGGAGCCAGTGATGAGGACTACAGTGTTCCTACATTTGGAGTTACCGTTGTCCATTAGGCGTCATTGGGGTGGGATATCCACTGAGCCTAGTGAGATGACACTTGTGTCGACTGCGCGGTCACATTTCCGCTGAGAGTCGAGGCATCCTGGATATTTGTCTTCTGATGAGTTTCCTAAGAGTGATCCATCAGAGGATTGAATGTTCATGATGTGATTTGGGCGCGTCTCGCGTATGGTTGTAGAAATTGCTTTACTGTTTTTATTTACTGTTTCTGTTTAAATATCTGTAATTGTAGTTATAAATTATTTGTATAACTTATAACTTGGAACATATGTATATTATGAGTGATGTTGTTTCTGTTTATTTTATGTCTTCCACATTATTTTATTTTTAATAATCTGTTTAACAGGAATTATTTTACGACCCATATTATTATGTATTAAATGTTTTATAACTTGGGTAGATTTTATTTATTTTCTTTATATATGTGACATCTTCAAAAAGGGTGTTACATTAGTTGGTATCAGAGCCCAAGTTAGAGTCTTTTGGGGTTGTGGTTGGGTCTGTATTTGTTTGTGCTGTGTGATTCTCTGTGATTTACTTCCGAAAGGATGTATCTAATTTTGTTTTGTTTTCTCTGAAGAAAGAAGATGTCTGGACGAGGTAGAGGACGTACGAACATGAATCGTGATGTGGACCCTATGATTGCGGCTGCTGAGGCTATGCAGCGGATGGCTGAAGTAATGATGCAGCAGAATGTGAGAGCAGCTCAACAGCAAGATGCTACTGCTGATGCCCTAAATTTGTCTGAATTTAGGCGCCACAATCCGCCACAGTTTAGAGGCGAGGTTGATCCGGAGAAGGCAAGTCAATGGATACAAGACTTGGAAAGGATTTTTGAAGGGATGAGATGCACAGATGACAAGAAGGTAACTTATGCCGTCTTTATGCTAAGAGGAGATGGAGAACATTGGTGGAGAGGAACCCGCCGAGTTTTGCAAGCTGAAGGAACAGAAATCACATGGGAAGTGTTTTCTAATGTTTTTCTGGAGAAATATTTTCCTGCGAGTGCTAGGCATGCCAAAGAAATGGAATTTCTTAGTTTGCGACAGGGGAATATGACGGTGAATGAGTATGCCACAAAATTTGAGAGTTTGTCTCAATTCTCAGATTATGCTCAAACCCGGCAAGATGATGTGTGGAGATGTCAGAAGTTTGAATCAGGTTTAAGGGTGGAACTGAAATGAGGAGTGGTATCTTTGAGAATGACTCAGTTTCATGCTTTGGTGGATGCTTGTGCTCGACTTGAGGAGTTGGAGCCATCTAGAGATCAGAGGAATCGGAACTTTGGGCCGACAAGGTTTCAGAGAGGTGGAGGTAGTAATACGAATCGGTTTCAGCGTAAGCCGTATTCCAGACCAACAGGGACTCAATCTCAACGACCATCAGTTAGTGGAGGTGCAAGTGGTAGTGGAACTGGACAGAGAGTGGCGTTCACGCCGACATGTTTTAAGTGCGGGAAGAAAGGCCATATCTCGCCGGAATGCACGCTTAGAGGTACAGTTTGTTTTAACTGTAAGCAACCTGGGCACATGTCAAAGGATTGTACTCAACCAGAGAAGAAACCTGTTGTTCGTTATGTTCGTGCTAGTCAGCAGAAATCAAGGAATACTCAACCGAGATCTGGAGGGCGTGTTTATACCATGAAGGGAACTGAGATTTCTCAATCTGATGATCTTATACAAGGAGAAGGTGACATTGGAGGTAACCATCTGACTGTGTTGTATGACTCTGGTGCTACACACTCGTTTATTGCATATGATTGTGTGGAAAGATTGAAGTTGCCTGTGTCTTCTTTGAATGTTAAGTTGAGTGTTTCTACTCCAACTGCTAAACCTGTGATTGCATCAAAGATATGTTTGGATTGTCCTGTTGCTGTGAAGGGCCGTCTGTTTATGGTCAACTTGATTTGTTTGCCTCTTATTGAGATAGATGTAATATTAGGGATGGACTGGTTATGTTCTAACCATATCCTTATAGATTGTGCAAGTAAAACCATAGTTTTTCCTAAGGAAGAGGAGTCTGGATTCTTAACGGCTGTTAAGGTCAAGTCTTTGTTAAGAGACGGAGCGCAGGGATATATGGTATTATCTTCTCTAGAAGTTAAGAATGAGAAAAATGTGAATACTATTCCTGTTGTTAACGAGTTTCCTGAGGTTTTTCCTGATGACGTACCTGGTTTACCACCTGAGAGGGAGATCGAGTTTTCAATTGATTTAGTACCAGGAACAGGTCCTATCTCAATTACACCGTACCGTATGTCGCCAACAGAGTTGGAGGAGCTGAAAAAGCAATTGGTGGAACTGTTGGAGAAAGAGTTTGTGCGACCTAGTGTTTCCCCATGGGGTGTGCCAGTGCTTTTGGTCAAGAAGAAGGACGGAACGTCTCGGCTTTGTGTGGATTATCGTCAGTTGAACAAGGTGACTATCAAGAATAAATATCCGCTTCCAAGAATTGACGACTTGATGGATCAGTTGAAAGGAGCTGTGGTATTTTCCAAGATAGATCTGAGATCTGGTTATCACCAGATTCGTGTGATAGGGGAAGATGTGCCGAAAACTGCTTTTCGAACTCGTTATGGACATTATGAGTATCAGGTAATGCCATTTGGAGTGACGAATGCTCCTGCCATATTTATGGATTATATGAACAGGATTTTTCGTCCTTATTTAGACAGATTTGTTGTTGTCTTTATCGATGACATTCTGATCTATTCTCAATCGAAGGAAGAGCATCTTTGAACATCTTGGTGTTGTTCTTCGGATTTTGAGGGAGAAGCAGTTGTATGCGAAATTGGCTAAGTGTGAGTTCTGGTTGGAAGAAGTCCAATTTCTAGGTCACGTAATTTCTAAAGAAGGTATTGCGGTGGACCCATCAAAAGTGGAGACTGTTTTACAATGGGAAAGACCTAAGACGGTAACAGAAGTTCGAAGTTTTGTTGGACTTGCTGGTTATTATCGGAGGTTTATCGAGGGTTTTTCCAAGATTCTTTGGACCACTTATGCAGCTTACGAGGAAAAATCAAGCTTTTGAATGGACGGAAGAACGTGATGCCAGTTTTCAAGAGTTGAAGAAGAGGTTAACGACTGCACCTGTGTTGATCTTACCGGATTCGAAGAGATCTTTTGATGTGTATTGCGACGCTTCTTATCAAGGGCTAGGATGCGTATTGATGCAAGATCGGAACGTTGTGGCATATGCTTCTCGACAATTGAAGGTTCATGAGAGGAATTATCCAACGCACGATTTGGAATTGGCCGCTGTGGTTTTTGCTCTAAAGATATGGAGACATTTTCTCTATGGAGCAACGTTCAACATTTTCAGTGATCACAAGAGCTTGAAATCTTTGGTATGATCGAAGGAGCTGAACATGAGGCGGCGGAGATGGTTAGAATTCCGAAAGATTATGATTTTCAACTGTTGTACCACCCTGGCAAGGCGAATGTCGTGGCTGACGCCTTAAGTAGAAAGATTATCAGTGCTTCTGCTCTGATGATCAAGGAAAAGGAGCTCATTGAACAGTTTAGAGATGTGTGGTCATTTGTTGAGTTGAAACCAGGGAAGATCTGTATTAACATGGTTACTATCTCGAGCGAGCTGATGGAAGACATAAGGGAAAAACAGAATGCCGATGAATTTTTGCAAGGAATAAGAGAACAAATAAAGCAAGACGAGACAATAGAGTTCAAAGAAGGAACTGATGGAATTCTGAGGTTTCGGGGTAGAGTCTGTGTTCCTCGTGACCGGGAGCTGATGCGATATATTGTGGAACATGCCCATACTAGTCTATTGAGTATGCATCCAGGCATAACAAAGATGTACCAAGACTTGAAGAAGTTATTCTGGTGGCATGGATTGAAGAGTGATGTTATTAGGTGCATGTCAACTTGTCTAGTCTGTCAAAAGGTGAAAGTGGAACATCAAAGACCAGCTGGAATGTTGCAACCGTTATCTATTCCAGAATAGAAATGGGATAATATATCGATGGATTTCGTTACTGGTTTGCCAAAGACGAGGAAAGGTCATGATTCGATATGGGTTATAGTCGATAGGCTTACGAAATCGGCTCATTTCTTACCAATTAATATTAAGTATTCATTGGAAAGATTAACCTAGTTGTACATCAGTGAAATTGTCAGATTACATGGTGTACCTACATGTATAGTTTCTGATCGAGATCCGAGGTTTACGTCAAGGTTTTGGCGAAGTCTGCAAGAAGCTATGGGAACCAAGTTGCGACTGAGTTCAGCGTATCATCCACAGACAGATGGTCAGACAGAGAGAACTATACAGTCTTTGGAAGATCTATTGCGTGCTTGTGTTTTAGAACAACGAGGAAGTTGAGATGAATTTTTATCTTTGGTAGAATTCACCTACAACAATAGTTTTCACTCAAGCATCGGAATGGCACCTTATGAAGCATCTTATGGAAGACGATGTCGAACACCATTGTGTTGGTATCAAGATGGGGAAAGTATGACTATTGGACCCGATCTTGTACAACAGACTACAGAGAAGGTAAAGATGATACAAGAGAAGATGAAGACGACGCAAAGCAGATAGAAAAGTTATGCGGATAAACGAAGACGACCTCTTGAATTTGAGGAGGGTGAGCATGTGTTTCTAAGAGTTACTCCTACAACTGGTGTCGGAAGAGTTATCAAGTCTAAGAAGCTTACTCCTAAGTTCATTGGACCGTATCAGATTATCCGACGTATAGGTCCTGTGGCGTATCAGATTGCTTTGCCGCCTTTTCTATCCAATCTGCATGATGTATTTCATGTGTCTCAGCTCAGGAAGTATATACCGGATCCGACGCATGTTATACAACCAGATGAAGTACAATTGAAGGAGAATTTGACTTACGAGACTTTACCTGTTAGAATCGAGGACAAAAAGGTAAAGCAGCTTCGAGGGAAAATGATCGAGCTAGTGAAGGTCATATGGAATGATGTGACGGGTGAAGCTACCTGGGAGATGGAAGATAAAATGAAGGATCGGTATCCTCATTTGTTTTGAGGAATGCCAATTTCGAGGACGAAATTTTTATTTGTTGGGAGAGTTGTAACACCCCAATTTTTAGAAAATGTACCGAATGTACTGTTTGCTGTTTTTCAAGCTTTTGTGTGAATGACCGTTGTGTCCCTATTTTACTATTTCTCGATTTCTGTATGAAATACAAATACGTTTATACAGGCTCAAATTTTATTTGGTCTTTTTACGTAATTTGTTTCGAGACGGTAAAATAAAAGTTTTTCCAGAGCTACTGTTTTAATTTTTCTGGAAGATATACAGACAATTAATACTGTCTGTAATTTTATTTGAACTTTTTAGATGATTAGCTACGTTGTGGGAAAAAATGAGAAAATGACCATTACGTCCGAACGTGTCTTTGTTTGTCTTGCATTTTTCTTTGTTTTTAATTGTTTTCTACTTGATTTAGTGTCCAATATTCTTGTGCCGTCTGTGATTTTATATGGACTTTTTGTGTGATTTGCTACGGGGGGAAAATAATATTTTTCCGGACCGGTAAAATCTATTTTTAATTATTCAGAGGGGGATCTTACTAAACCCAATTGAATGAGCCTAAAATTAATCTTTTAATTTTTAGGATTTAACTGTCAAATAAAATAATTTTGTATTATTATAATATTATTTTATTAGTCAATTATAATTTAGTGACAAGTGGACCCGAAAATGTTTTTTGCGGGACCCACGTTTAGCTCAACCAATTAACTTAGTAGCTTAATTAAACATGATTAATGGAGGAATATTCTTGAACATGATGATAAGGCTTGATGACTAGGTTATTAGTGACTAAGCATGGTGACTAAGGCTAATGACTAGGTTAGGAGCAACCAATAGGAAACAAGCTTGTTAATCAAGGCTTAATCTTGACCTTTGATGCATCCAAGGGCTTGGATGAAGCCAAGCAAGGCTACACCTTGCATGGCATGAAGTCCACGGCCATTTGGCCTTTGAGAGACCAAATTCTCTTTGTTTTCATGCAACTTTCTCTCTTCTCTCTCATCCAAGAACCCTAAACACCATTGTTACTTCCTTTCTCACCTATTCGGCCAAGCTTGATACTACACCATTCAATCACCCAAAATTTCTTCTAACTAAGTTTTCTAAACCTAAACACAATCCTAAGAACATCTCTAGTTGAGAGTTCTTTCAAAATCTTACATTTGAAGCTTGAAAACCTACTTGGAAGTTTGTACCAAGGAGGTGAAATCTCTTGTTTTTCTTTTCTAAATTCTTTTTCAAAGTTCTAAGCCATGATTTATCCATGGTTTAGGTTCTTTTTCAATGATTAGTAACTTGTAGTTTTTGTTTAAGTTTGTTAGGTTCTTGAAGGAGGAAAACCGTGACCCTAGGAGGAGTGAAAGAATCCATTTGTCTTCATTTAAGGTAAGAGGAAGACAAATCTTATCATCTATGGATGGTGGTAAGAAGATGGAGTTGATTTTGTGATTGTAGAATCCATAAGGATTCATGTGTGTGCTTGTTAGTAGCTTATTTCATGTGGTTGTGTATTTGTTAGTAGTTTTCCTATTTGTTGTTTGTAATAAATTGCATGTCTACAAGCTTTAAGTTGCATGTCTATAAGCTTTGATAATATTGCATGTGTTAGAATTGCATGATAAAGTATAGAATTGCATGATAATGTATAGGATGTGAATAACATGTCAAGGAAATGCATGTGTGTTCCAAAGAACACTCCATAATGCCCACGGTTTGTAACCAAATGGGGAACCAAAATGTTCTCTTAATTTTCCTAAAAGGTAAGTTAATTAACCTAGGAGAATTAGCAAGATATTAAGTTGTTTAGATCATGAAAAATGAATTTAGAAATCAAATGGTAAGAATTAGTATTTTGGGCCAACATGCCTAAAATGAATGTATTGATTTCAAAAACCATTTTCTAAAAATGATGGCTAAATGAATTTAGACAATACAATAAGTTTGACATGTATTTATAAGATGAAAAATAATTTAGAAATCAAATACAAAAGGGTTTATGAAATTCGCCAACATGCCAAAATTAGGTAGTCTTGATTTCTAAAATCAATTCCAAACCATTTTCATTTATAAAGTTGCAATACATGTTAAAAAGAATTTTTCTAAAATAAGTTTTGAAGAAATCAATTGATTAGAATTAATTTAAGGAACTAAAATCAAGTAATTTTATTGTTATAAAGGAAATACAAGTAATCTTTAAGAATTTCTAACATATGGGTCATGCTATATTTTGAAGCATGTTAGGAGTTTTTAAAAGATTAAATTATTCGGTTTATTTAAATAAACAAAGTTTTTACGAAAAATTAGGAAACCATTATTATTAAAATTCTAAACAAAATATTGTCAATTTTTAGTAAAAACGGACAAATAAGATAGAAAAGATGTCCAAAAGACAGTATACGGTATGGAAAATATTACACGTAGTTTAAACGTACTAATTATTATTTCTGTTTATTTAAACAGTGATTTCTAAGGGATTTGGACAAGAAAATGATTTAAAAATCCTACGCGATTGAAAAAACTTATTAAAAATCCTACGTGATTTTGAAAACAGAAAAATATATTTACGCGATTTCAAAACATTTATAAAAACGATGAGATTGTGAAAACGCGATAAAATTTCTACGCGATTGACCGAAACAGTATTTTTCTGGATTTCTGTATTTTTTTGCTGTCGGGCTATGAGGTGAACCCATACAGGCTTTGAGACAGTATTTGTCCAAGGGGGACTTACTGTATATTTTTGCCATTGAGGGCATATATTTTTATACCTTGAGGGTATTATGGTAATTTACTAATTTTTGGTAAATTTTGGTTGACGAGGTGAATCACATCGTGTTGTCGATGCGATAAACGTAGTGTGGTTCATTGTTCTAATGAACTTGGAGACGTTAGTGTACGGGATTCTATATATGGACAGTTGGTAGCTCCGCTGGGCCGTGGTAACCGATAGCACACTAATGGACTCGACACACACTATATTTAATCGAGATTTGTAAAGTCTAGTAGTACATTTGCCTGTAGTGTCACGACGTGAGACAGTGAACTACACCACGCCTGGATGGTAAATTCCCAGTGATGTGGAGCTATAGACGCAACGTATGACCCGCGAAATAGTTGGGCAAGGGGCAGCCGTGGTACTAATAGATTTTTGCGAGTCATTCCTCGATATCTCGTGGTATCGTGTTGTTTAGCTCCATGGAGTAGGAACGTGTCATATTTCATATGAGTATATCTGGAATCTTATTTTATTTTATCGGTTAGTATTATGAGGATTATTTTATCCGTTTCTATTATTTTATCTGTGATGTTTTATTTTATTTGTGATATTATGTGTCGTTATGATAATTAAATCTTTTTCTTTATTCATTCTATCGATTTCGTTATAGCTTTTCATATTGCATGAATTGTATAACCGTTGTTTGACGTTTTCTTATTTACCATGTTTGTGATGAATTTAGATTGTCTTACCTCTTTTCTGTATTGTGTATATTTTCTGTATATTTATTTTACGCGGTAAAGACTTTGAGGAAGAGGAAGAGAACAAACCTCTTGAGGTTCTGTACCCGAGGAGGAGGAAGATCACTAGCCGACGACCGGCCTTGACGATCAAGAACCATCTGATCATCCATGTCCATTGGATTGATTAGTTTTGGTATGGCGGTGCCTGGATTTTTGGGGTTCGTGACTCTCGAGTTTCACGGTGGATCGTTAGCGTGGCACATGAGAGGAGATAAAGACTCCGTGACGTATGTGGGATGGCTGACAGTGTCCCTACGTCATAGGTTTGATGAGGAGCCAGTGATAAGGACTACAATGTTCCTACATTTGGAGTTACCGTTGTCCATTAGGCGTCATTGGGGTGGGATATCCACTGAGCCTAGTGAGATGACACTTGTGTCGACTGCGCGGTCACATTTCCGCCGAGAGTCGAGGCATCCTGGATATTTGTCTTCTGATGAGTTTCCTGAGAATGATCCATAAGAGGATTGAATGTTCATGATGTGATTTGGGCGCGTCTGCGTATGGTTGTAGAAATTGCTTTACTGTTTTTATTTACTGTTTCTATTTAAATATCTGTAATTGTAGTTGTAAATTATTTGTATAACTTATAACTTGGAACATATGTATATTATGAGTGATGTTGTTTCTGTTTATTTTATGTCTTCCGCATTATTTTATTTTTAATAATCTGTTTAACAAGAATTATTTTACGACCCATATTATTATGTATTAAATGTTTTATAACTTGGGTAGATTTTAATTATTTTCTTTATATATGTGACATCCTCAAAAAGGGTGTTACAATGTGAAGTTCAATTTTTGGGACACGTGATATCGGAGGAAGGAATTGAAGTTGATGCTTCAAAGGTGGAGACAGTTTTGGAATGGGAAAGACCAACAATTGTAACAGAAATCCATAGTTTTGTCGGATTAGCTGGTTACTATAGACGGTTCATTGAGGGGTTTTCAAAGATAGCAGGACCTCTTACCCAACTTACACAGAAGAATCAACCGTTCGTATGGACTGATGCATGCGAAGAAAGTTTTCAAGAGTTGAAAAGATGATTGACTACTTCACCGGTATTGATTTTACCTGATCCAAATGAATCTTTTGATGTATATTGTGATGCTTCGTACCAAGGATTAGGTTGTGTACTTATGCAGAATCGTAAGGTGGTGGCTTATGCTTCAAGGCAGTTGAAAAATCATGAGAGGAATTATTCGACTCATGACTTGGAGTTGGTAGCTGTGGTGTTTGCGTTGAAAGTGTGGAGACATTTTCTCTATGGAGCAACGTTCACTGTTTTTAGTGATCATAAAAGTTTAAAGTATCTGTTTGACCAAAAAGAGTTGAACATGAGACAAAGGTGTTGGTTAGAGTTTCTGAAGGATTATGACTTTCAGTTACAATATCATCCCGAAAAGGCGAATATCGTAGCGGATGCGTTGAGTAGGAAAATGCTTAGTGCTTCTGTTATGATGATCAAGGAGAAGGAACTGATAGAAGAATTTCAGGATATGCTTTTGTCTGTGAAACTTACGCAAGGAAGGATGCGTTTAAACATGATCACCATTTCAAATGATTTGATGGCTAGAATACAAGATGGACAAAACAGTGATCAGTACTTACAAAAAGCAAAAGAAGCAAAGAGCCAAGGTGCAGAGGTGGAATTTAGCGAAGGTGCTAATTAAATTTTGAAGTTTCAAGGCAGAGTTTGTGTGCCTAATGATCCAGAAATTAGAAGATTGATTTTGGATGAAGCTCACAGGAGTAAGTTGAGTATGCATCCAGGAGCCACAAAGATGTACCAGGATTTAAAACAATTATATTGGTAGCAAGGAATGAAGAAAGATGTTGCTGAGTATGTATCATCCTATTTATCTGTCAGAAGGCTAACATGGAACATCAAAGACCTTCGGGAATGTTGCAACCTTTTTCCTATACCTGAGTGGAAGTGGGATGACATAGCAATGGATTTTGTGATAGGACTACCAAAAACTCAGTAAGGTCATGATTCTATTTGGGTAATTATTGATCGGCTTACAAAGTCGGTGCACTTTTTGTCGATTAATATTAAGTACTCGATGGAAAAATTAGCCCAAGTGTACATCAATGAAATTGTTAGACTTCATGGTGTACCATCCAGTATTATTTCGGATCGAGATCCGAGATTTACGTCGAGATTTTGGAATAGTTTGCAAGAAGCGATAGGAACAAAGCTACGACTGAGTTCTGCTTACCATCCATAGACTGATGGTCAGTCAGAAAGAACGATTCAGTTGTTAGAAGACTTGTTGAGAGCTTGTGTTTTGGAAGAAACTGGTTGTTGGGATGAATTTTTGCCATTGATAGAGTTCACATACAACAACAGTTTTCATTCGAGCATAGGGATGGCACCCTATGAAGCATTGTATGGAAGACGATATAGAACACCGTTGTGTTGGTATCAAGATGGTGAAAGTGTTGCATTAGGACCGGAGATTGTTCAACAGACAACTGAGAAAGTAAAGATGATACAAGACAAGATGAGAATAACTCAAACTCGACAAAAGAGCTATGCGATAAAAGAAGAAAATCGCTTGAGTTTGAAGAAGATGACCATGTATTTCTGCGAGTGACACCTATAACTGGAGTTGGACGAGTGCTTAAGTCCAAAAAACTCACTCCAAAGTTTATCGGGCCGTATGAGATACTCCGTCGAGTAGGTCCGGTAGCTTATCAGATTGCATTACCACCATTATTATCGAATCTTCACAATGTATTTCACGTATCACAATTACGGAAATATATTCCTGATCCTACCCATGTTATCGAGCCAGACACAGTACAGCTGAAGAAGAACTTAACCTATGAAACGTTTCCAGTCAAGATTGAGGATCGAAGAATAAAGCAACTTCGAGGTAAGGAAATTTCATTGGTTAAAATTGTTTGGAATGATGTAAGTGGTGAAGCTACATGGGAACTAGAAGAAAAGATAAAGGAACGATATCCGTATTTATTCTGAGGATGTGAAATCAAGTCTATCAAGTTTCGAGGACGAAACTTTTTTTTAGAAGGAGAGTATTGTAACACCCCAAAACTTCCTAAATATAAGACAGTAATTTTGACAGTTAACAGAATTCTACTATTTAGTGATTTCTGTGTACTGTAAAATTATTTTAAGTATTCCGTGACTGCTTTTGATCGTTTTGAGTGAATTACTCCGTGTCAGGAAAATAATAATTTTTAGGCCAAGGAAAATTTTATGTAATTTAATTATTACTGTCAAGTCTTAATTATTTTACGTAATTTGATTTGATATTTGTGCATTTTCTAATTTTTGTGATTTTGTGTGTGATTATAAAATTTTAATATTACTCTGTTTATTTTAGCGTTATTCGTGGGCCATCTGTGGGCCCAAGGAAGTCGTATGTCGGCCCCGCATGGGTCCAAAAAGGTAAAAATTTTTCTACAATCAGAAAAATTCGTACTGTTGAGATAGAGACGGGGGATCTTACTAAACCTGAATCCAGAAACAGTTTTTAAAATTTTCTTTTACTGTGTTTTGCACTGTATTTAATTATTGAGTGATAAAAATACAATAAAAATATTATTCGAATGGTAATAGTAGATATAAAAATAAATATTATACTGCGAAGTCAACATTAGTGGCTTGGATATCTGCCATTGATGTAATCAATGGTGGAGACTTGATCTTGATTTAATCAACGGTTGAGATTTAGTCTTATAAAGTGGCTAGGACCATTTATAGCCCTTGGATGTGAAGTTTGAAGGAGTAATCTTGACCCTTCATTTTGGAGACACATCTAATGGCTAGGATTTCAAGGAGAAAAGATCCAATGGCCTAAATTAAGTCTTCTATCTAAGCCTAAACCTAGAAGCTACATTAAATCCTAACCATTGATCTAATCAATGGTTAAGATGACCTAAAATGATGGTTAGGCGATTTGCTGCATTTTGAAGAGTGCATGGAGGAGGGGGGACAGTTTGGTGCTGCATTTAGAAGCTAAATCAACAAGTTGAAGACCATAATTGATCACTTTAGTCATTATTGATCACCTTGGTCTTCATTGAACATTTTCAAGAAACAAAGTTATCAAAATTTCTCTCCATCTCTCTTCTTCTCTAAGCTCACGGCCAAGCACTCCAAAATAGCCTTCCATCACTCAACAATTCTATACAACTATATTTCTTGAATCTGCACCTAATTTTAAGACACTTTGTAGTTTACACCAAGTTCTAAATCTTTCATCTTCAAGGAGTTTTTCCTAGAGCAAGTTCTAGGGTTCTTAAGGTGAAGTTATGGAAAACTTCATTTCTTCTCTTCTTTTTCATGTTCTAAACCATGTTTGATCCATGGTTTCTCTTATTCAAGCTTGATATACTAATTTCTTTGTGTTTGTTTTGTGTTCAAGAGACTTTTGTTGGTGGAGATCTTGTTCAAAATACAAAGCAAGGAACCATTTGTGGTTCTTCAAGAGGTAAGAGGGAGATCCATCTCACCAACCAAGTATGGTGGTGAGAGATGGTTTTATATTTGATGGATGATGAATCCATGTGAGGATTCATATCCATGGTCATGTAATAATTTGTGCGTGTTTATGTGCTTTGATTATTTGTCTATGTTTGATATGATTTGCATGATTTTGCATGATTTTATTGCTTATATGGTATGCTTATACTATGCATGATGAAAACATGTTAAATATATTATGGTGGATGTATGTTGGAACAAGCAATTTTGGCTCCA
The DNA here is from genome assembly GCA_029884605.1 of Ormosia emarginata. NCBI lineage: Eukaryota > Viridiplantae > Streptophyta > Magnoliopsida > Fabales > Fabaceae > Ormosia > Ormosia emarginata. Next base: position 7,925,406 of record JAQQTP010000040.1, read on the forward strand.
AAGGCCAAGGGGAGGCTACGGTTTTTAGCTTCCAAAATTAGGGTTTATGTTGAAATTTTTTCAAGAAGAAGGGAATTAATTTTTGGTCCCTAAACTAAGATGAATTTTGGCCAAGACACCTCAAATTAGGTGTTCACAAATTTATATTTTTATGAATGATAAAATTGAATGATTAGAGAAGCAAGGAAAATAAACAAAGGGTTTGATTTTCAAGAAACAATGTACACGGTTTTGGAGAAGTATTTTTATTAATTTATTTTGTGTAAAAACAAGAATGGAACTTAGTTGATTTAGAAGGAAAAATACAAGAATGATTTCAATGGCCATGTCCACGATTTTGAAGGCTTGTAATGTCTTGATTTTTATGAACAAAGTGATTTTCAAAATGAAAATATAACTTGATTTAATACAAGGATTTTGGAAAGGGAATCAGAGTGTTTAACACTTGTGAATTGAAATTTTCATACGTGAATGGAAAAGAGAGGTTGAAAGTATTTGAACCTCAATTTATTTTAAAGAGGATTGATTTTTAGAATTGATTTGGAATTATAAAGAATACGTTGGTAACTTGGGATTTTCTAATGTGTAACTCATTCTTTGGGTTTTGGAGAGCGTTAATAAATTTTAAAGTTAAAAACATTGATTTAATTCAATGAAATGATGATTTTATGGAATAAATTACGAAAAGTATTTTCTTGAGTAAGAAATGTGCAACATAATGTGAGAAGTCATATTATTTTGAAAAATGTTGAAAAAGAATTTTTAACAGTTGAGAAATGTTTTACGAAGTTGAAAAATAGTGAAAAATGATTTATATAACTGAAAAACGTGATTTTTAAGCTACACGATTGGAAAAACGTTTAAATATTTCCACGTAATTTGAAAAATATTGAAATATTTCCACGCAGTTTAGAAAGTGTTTAAATATTTTTACATGATTGAAATATTGTTAAAAAATTACTACGTGATTTAAAAATGATGGAATATTTTTACGTTATTGATGAAAACGTTAAAAAATCAATATGTGATTTGAAAACGTAACAGAAATGTTGCAAAATTGTGAAAACGCGACAAAAATGGTGCGTGACTATAAAAATGCAATAATATGATTTTCGTGATTAAATATACAGTAGGATCACTGTTGAACTAGTGAATGGACACGGTATGAGAAAATGATAAATTTTGCCTGTGATTGACATTGGTGCAGTTTATATGCATGAACTGGTGTACGAACACTGTATATGAAATTTGCCTATGTTTGGCATTGGTGCATTGAACATGCATTGGAAAGGTCCAATGGACTGTATGAGGCTATTTGCCTAGGAGAGACGTACACCTCTTGAGTGGGTGCGATATGCGTAGTGTAAGTCACTTGTTGACCTTGGGGGCATCGGGGTGCGGGTTGCTTACATGGGTGGTTGGTAGCTCTTCTTCCCGTAAGTTAGATCGATGCAACGCACCGATGATCCTGACCGAAACACTATTCTTAATTGAGATCTCATAAAGACTATCGTGTATATGCTAGATGTGCAAATACAAATGAGAATTGTAGCACTTGGTCTGAGGCATTTTGGTACAGACAGATCTTTCGGATCAACTTCTCCGAACTAAGTATTAGCTCCACGGAGTAGGACATTGAGTCTATGTGCGCATGCACAAAACTGAGCATTTATATCTATGTGATATATTAATTGAGGAATATTGGCTATGACAATTGTTCTGTTGAGAAAATACTTGGATGATGATGATGATAATACTGTTAATGGCATGATGGTAAATGTTATTTATTGTATATGTTATTTAATACATTATGATGATGTCATAATTGTTATTATAGTATGATATATCTGTATGGTATGCTGTATGTATTATCTCTGTGCTACCATGTTGGTATTGGCGTAGGTGATCTCACCTCTTTGTATGTTTATTTGGTACTGTAAATATATTTGTAAACACATTGAGCAAAGGGTTGAACAAGAGGGTGAAGAAGAGCAGGCTCCAGAGGAAGCTGAGTTTTGATCGGATGGCATCCCAGTCAAGTTTCTTTGGTTACGTGATATTGCAGTTCCATGGTGGAGCTGGAGCGTGGAGGACTAGTCCCAATGAGAGGGGACTAATTTATGAGGGACACCTGATAGTAAACTTTAGCAGGATATTTCATGGGGATCCATTTTTCTCTGTAATTATTTTTGTGCATGTGGAATTTTCGTTGTCTATTAGGCAGCATTGGGATACTAGAAACTATGTCCCAACAGAAATTAGTATTGTGTCGTCAGCCCGGACACCTGTCCATAGGGCTATGCGTCAAATCGAATTCCTACCTGCTGAGAAGTCTGAGAAGGACCCGTCTGAGGGTTCTGTTGCTTAGTTAGACTTGGGCGAGTCTAAACTCTGTTACAAACTATGTCTGTATATATTTAAGTGTGTTATCTAGTTTTAGAGAAATGGTATGTATATAAATAATCCTGAATGTACATTTGTAATGTATGATGATGTAAATTATATGTGATGATGTATAATATTTTATTTTCCGCTAAGGTTATTTTATAGTTATCAAAGAAGAAAGAAAGAAAAAATTTACAACTCATATTTTTATCACAACATCACATTTTATAACTTGGGGGTTATTTGGGAATTAAGTAACATAAATGTGGCACCCTACGGTGGGTGTTACAAAAGTCACATCGTAACTACTTTTTATATAAGCATGTCTCCATCTAATGTTTTTGCTCCATCTACGTAAAATATACTTTGACGACACTACTTGAACCATCTCATTACCAAAGACACAAAGTGAATGTCTACACATAATTCCTCTAAACTCAAACAACAAGCAATTGCAACTAACATTGTGATTGTCACGATTAAATATCACCTCAAAAATAGCATTCTTTGCTATCCTTCCAACTACCATATCCGCCCTCACATGGTAAGTACAAATCATTCCCTCCACACACTTAATGGACGCAAAACAGTTCATTCGTCCTCTGAATTCAGCTTGGACCTCAACGAACTTTGCATGAGTGTACTCGAATTGAAACTGCCTTTCAATGGGTGAGTTTGACCCATATTGAATTATGGAGTCCATTGACTTGAAATCTGCTTGAAATTCCTTTTCTACCTTGCTTCTCAAAGCATTATCATATTGCTTCACAAATTGTTGCAGGCTTGTCTTTGAGTTGATATATCCATTAAAGAAAGCATGTATACTCTCATTGCGTTGTGTTATTGACATCCTTGCCCAAAAATACTTCTTTAAGAAAATTGGCACCCATCTATGCCTCTCCATGTACAAACCACTCAACTAATTGTTATCTTCTAGTTCAAATTCTTTGATGAAGGCAGACCACTTTTCTTCAAAATCTTCCACTGTTAGGGTATCATAAACAACTACTTCCATTGCATTCTTTATATTGTTATATTCAATGCAACTTTTTAGCTTCTCAGGGACTTTTTTCATTATATGCCATAGGCACCACCTATGTCAAGTAGTTGGAAAGACTATCTCAATAGCATTTTGCATGGCCCTGCATTGGTTCATGACAATACCAACAGGTGCCTTACCTGACATACAACGAAGCCATGATTCAAATAGCCACGCAAATGACTCCGTGTCTTGAGCTGAAATTAGACCACATCCAAGCAAAACTGATTAGCCGTGATGATTCACAAGCAGCAAATGGCATATCATATTTATTTGTCAAATATGTTGTGTCAAAAGTCACAACATCTCCAAATGACTCATAGGTGGCTCTACTTCTAGCATCAGCCCAAAATACATTTTGTACATGAAAATCATCATCAACATCTATATCGTAGAAAAAATTAATATTATCCTTTTACATTCTTGCAAAATAATTCTTCAAAGTGTTCCCATCACCTTCTTTGCCAATTGTACGTCTTTCATTGTTGACATAATTTCTAGCATCTTGCTCATTAAATGATAAGTTCTCGTAACCTCCTACCTCATAAGCAAGAGATCAGACTGTCTTATGTATTCTCACCCCTACATCATCATTCACTTGGATTGTTCTCTTCACATGCATGCTAAGATTCTTGTTAACTCTTAACATTCTCGCCTTCGTTGGGCTAAGTTCATGAGAGTGTTTAAGTATAGCTGTCTTGATGAAACATCGTCCATCTCCTATCTTCTTGACTATAATTTTTGCTTCACAGTTTGTCCGTCTAGTTGGAAGTGTCTTGAAAGTGTTTGGTATTATTGACACATGTTTTCCTTATCTTGAACAAGCTAGCATAATGTAATTTACCTTACCATCATCTCTTTTTTTTGAAGTTTTATTTACAATACCAAACCCCTTTTGGTAAGCATATTTCCTATCAAATTCCTTAACATCATCATCTGATGAAAACAACATCCCTCATTTTGGCTCATAACTTTCAAACTCGCCATCCAAGGCATCACTCATAATGAATTCACTTTCACATGCTTCTTCCATATTATCAACAACCTCAAATGTATTGAGATTATTTGAACCCTCCATTAACTTCAGTTTTGGGTTGCTACACACACCTGTAAGTTATCAAGTATTTACTCTCATGTTACAAGCATATTTCATATTTCACTAATATCTAGATTTTATTATGAAAGTTAAGAAATGGAAGTGAAAAGTAAACATACAAATAACAATAGATAATAAGGATAGAGACCTATTCGAATGGGTCTATTCTATAAAGGCCACACTTAACCACTTTTGAGATGAAATAAGGCTTAAAAAGATAGCTTGGAACCATCTAGTTAACAAAACAATTTATAATGGTAGTCATGTTAATCTTCTTTCACGTATGCTCAAATAAGTCTCAAATGGCTAAATGACAATTTTAAAGTGTATAAAAACATCATTCAAAACATGCCATTACTCTTTGTCTTCTAAAACAGGATATGTTTTACCTCTATAGCAGTGCATAGGTAAGAAATTAAGGATGCTCAATGGACCAACCTTTCCTTTTATATGAACTAGACAATAACCCATCCTAACTCCACTCCACTAGTAGTTCATTTGTAAGTAATTACCCCAACTGTTAGGAACTCATTGTTGGATTCACCAGAAACATGTGAAGATTAACCACTTATTCCAAACATATTAACCAGTTAATTTTAGATTTACCAAGTAATGAGATTCACCACAAACCATGTCAATGAACTAGCCCTTCATGCTATATGAACTAGACAATAACACATCCCAACTCCACTCCACTAGTAGGTCATTTGTAAGTAATTACCCCTACTGTTGGAAACTCATTGTTACATTCACCAGAAACATGTGAAGATTAACCACTTATTTCAAACATATTAACCAATTAATTTTAGATTCACCAAGTAATGAGATTCACCATAAACCATGTCAATGAACTAACCCTTCATGCTATATGAACCAGACAATAACCCATCCCAACTCCACTCTACTAGTAGGTCATTTATAAGTAATTACCCACACTATTGGAAAGTCATTGTTGGATTCACCAGAAACATGTGAAGATTAACCACTTATACCAAACATATTAATCAGTTAATTTTAGTTTCACCAACTAATGAGATTCACCACAAACCATGTCAATGGACTAACTCTTTCTGCTATACGAACCAGCCAATAACTCATCCCAACTCCACTCCACTAGTAGTTTATTTGTAAGTAATTACTTCCACTATTTAGAACTCGTTGTTGGATTCACCAGAAACATGTAAAGGTTAACCACTTATTCTAAACATATTAACCGGTTAATATTTGATTCACCAAGTAATAAGATTTACTACAAACCATGTCAATGGACCAACCCTTCCTGCTATATGAACCATTATAAATCCTCATAATAGAAACAAAATATACCAAATAAACTAACGAATGAACCCAACAAGCATCCTCCCATTTACCCATCTAATCAACACACAACCAAGAAAAATAGATTTCATGAATTTGTACCTAACAAAAAATGCAACTCACCAAACAGAGAGCATAATATGTAGAAAATCACCTAAAATACACAACGTTTCATAGAAATTGCAAGTACTCATGTCAAGAAACACGAAATATTATGGGGAAAAGTGGAGGATACTCACAGAAATTGTAAAAAATCGACAAAACTCGAGCTTCACGTGTGCGTGTCAGAGTCAGAGTGAGGGAAGATAGTGAGTGATGGCTGAAAATAAGGGAACGAGAATGAGGACAAGAGAATAAGAATTAAAATGCTGTGGGTGGGTGCCCTAGTGAGTGCGTCTCAGAGGAGAGGGAGATGTAATAGAGATGAAAGAAATAAATGAGAAATGGATGGAAGAAAAGAAGAAACGGAGGGAATAAATGAAATGGCATTTTTCGCAGCAAACTACGGACACGCAGAAAAAAAACATAAGACTTCAGCAAATACACGTATGGAAGATACGGTTGATAAAAGTTAGAGGTATTTTTGTTGGACATATAGTGCGACCGAATTGGCCCAGTATACCATCGACACTGGAAGTTTGGTTCTATGAATGCGAACCCTTGTATCAGAGTCGTTGGATGTGATGAAAAATAGATGGGTAGTTAGGATTTAGTTATATGCAACCTGAATAGAAGGTCAAGAGGAGAAGTTTTATTTGTATATAAGTCCTTTGTTGAGCTTTAGGGTTAATTTATGCTCAAGTGCAAAAAATGGGTTATTGTGTGCTCCAGGGACTACAACTCTTCCAGAAAAAAGGTCGTGGGCAATTTTTTGCTCAGTAAGCATAAATCTTTCCCGATTAAAGGCAAAGAAAAGAGGCTTTGGAATGCCTGTAAACGTGGTATTTGACTCAAGGATTACAAATTTTCACTCATGGATAAAGTTCCTGTCATCTAATCTGAAGCATATCTAACTTATTGCTGAATATAATAGCATAAAAAATGCGGTGAGGTTGGGAGGGAAGGGACCAACCATGGAGATGGCAAAGATGGTGCATAGAGACATTTTCTGTATAATATGGAGGTATACGTATGAAATGGGGCATGGGGATTGTCCAAAAGATGTTGGAAGAAATAAGAAATCTTTTGACCATGGATAGAAATTCCAATCATGCAAATTGGCACCAGTAATAGAAGTAAGACACAAGGAACTTGGGAAGTTTTAGTCTAGAAGTGAGGCGAGGTTGGTGAGCCATGCCTTGAAGGTAAAATGTCTAAAAATCGATGGGTTCGAGTAGCCAACTTTATCTCCATCGCTCAGCCAAACACGTCCAACCCACCCTGCCTAATTCATTTTGCTTTCTATCAAAGACACAGAAGAACAAGCTATCCAAAGATCTACAATGTAGTTCATCTAAGTCTCTCTATAGATCTGATCTTGATAAACGGGACTTCTTAGCAAAACTAGAAATTATAACAATGACTCATTGGCAAAACAAGAAAAGGACCACTTTGATAAAATGGTTAACTGCCTACAACCAGTTGTTTTGGGGGATCATAGCTGTACCAAAAGTTAATGGGTTCACCATAAAAGCCATAAATTGGTCCTTAAAAAATAATGTCGTGTGTATTTAATTTCTAATTTTTTTGTGTGTGCATAATTAAGTTTGAGAAAGTGTGAAATTTTCAACAAATCGTCATCATTTCACCATTTGAATCTCTCAAAACACAATTGTTTGAGTACAAAAGTGTAAGAGATTAGATTTTTTCCTCCCAAAACATCATATTCCTACCCTAAACCTAATTAATGAAAACTTCCTCCCATTTTTTTCTCGAAGTGTTGTTCTCCCTTATTTCCCTACAAATCCCTCCCTTTTCACATATGTGACCCTATTAATCAATTATCAAAGCATCAGTGAATGGTCTCATCATGCATCAACTCTCTATTGAAGATTCTTGAAGCTTGGGTATCTTGGAGTTGTGAAGATTCCTCCAGGTTGAGGTGAGTGTTCTCCTTTGTCTTTGTCCTCTATTGATTTTCACCATGATTTGTCTTTGTATGTCTATGCATGTGGGGTGGGGTTGTTCCTTTTTTGCTTAATTAGTAGTGTTAGTGGTGTGATTATATGCGCATTACTTCATTGTGAGTGCTGTTAATGGTGATTTTTATATGTGGTCCCTAATAGTAAGGATTCACTAGTAGTAAGTATTTTGTATTGATGCAAAAATCATGATTGAGTGGTCCCTTATTTGTTAGCTTACTTTAATTGATTCCACATATAATGTGCATCATGGCACATGGTATAGGAACAAGGCTAAAGGTTCATGTTAACATTGACACAGAGAGTGAAAAGGAACAATAACATGAGGAGGTTGGCAACGATGGTGATTACAACAGAGGTGAAGATGAAGGGTCTACCAATGATTGTTATGATAATGATGAAGATGAAGTTCACAAACCATGGCCTATTGAAGATGAAATTCACAAACCATGGCCTATTGAAGATGATGATCAATAGTTACTAATGTAATATATTGATACTAGTATAGAAGAGGAAGAAGTGTTGGGTAGGAAAGGTAAGCAGATTCTCATTTATGAAAGAAGAGGGAGAAGTAGAAGAGTAAAAAATACTCAACTTAAACAAAATGAAGAGGATGACATCCAAACTGAACCATCTGAAGCAGAGGAGGTTGATTAATCTTCTGATAACAATCACAACTATGTATCTGAGGAATTGAGTAGTGTGGCTGATTCTGATGATGATAGAGACACATTTGGTACCACCAAGTATCCGTTATTCAATAACAATGTAAAGTTTGGAGAGGTTCGCTTGTAGTTGGATATGTTGTTTCCTACCTTGGAGGCTAATAGGAACTTGTATTACTGAGAAAAAAAACAATGGAGCCTAACTCCTTACAATAGGGAAAATCCCTTCTTGATTAAATTGAAAAACATAAAAATAAGATAGAACACCTGCAGATCTTTGACCTCTACTTTCTTATTTATTCCTTCCACTAAGTGCCTATTCATTTTCCATAACCCCCTTAGTTAAATGCTAATTGTTGCCCCTCTTTATTCTCTCAACTCCCATTAATTGTAAATGCTCCTTGCTACACGCTTTTTACTCTGCACTCCCATTAGCTATAAATGCTTCTTGTTGCCCCCTCTTTACTCTTCATTCTTACTAGCTATAAATGATCTTTGTTGCCCCTCTTTACTCTCCACTCCCACTAGCTATAATGCTCCTTGTTGCCTCTCTTTACTCTCTTTTTCCCTTCACTTTCCTTATTTCTTCTCTCATAAACTTTCATAATTTGTTCTCCTAGCTCATTCACTAATGGTCCAACCTTGTCTCTCCTAGACCTTCTCGCATACACATGAGCTAGGGGCCTACCAATACCCCCTCCTTTGACAGCCACCTTGACCTCAAGGTGGAAATCAAGGAAAGCATTTTGGATCAACTCAAGGGAATCCCTCTAGGGTCCCATTGCTTGAAACATGAGTGAGACTCAAAATGAACCCTAGGCGAGCCAAGTAACTTTAGGTTGGGGTCAGCTTTATGTGACTTCATCAGTAGGATTGACTTGGTGTTCAACTGTACACTAAGTAGCTGCATAACAATATCATATTCCTCAAAATAATTTTGCTAAATGCAAACAACAAGAAACTTGTGTGGGAGTGATGAACCCCCATGATTATCATCTCTACATAGTTGGTTCTTATCCTAAAATAGATCATATAAATTCATGCAAACTCCTACTTGGTTCAAATTATCCTAAACAAAATTACATTATAAACTCCTTCAAACCCTCATTTTTACAAATCCATTGAAGCAACTTGCAAGAACTGCAGCCCAAACGCTGCAAGCCTGACATTCCAATGTATATATATGATTAAAGAGAGCATGTAACACCCTAAAAATTTCGTATCTCTTAACCAGTAATTTTGACAGTTAACAGAATTTTACTGTTTAGTAATTTTTGGATACTGTAAAATTATTTTGATTATTCCGTCAGCGTATTTGATCATTTTGAGTGATTTACTCCGTATCAGGAAAATAAAAATTTTTGGGTAGGGAAAACTTTACGTAATTTAATTTTTACCGTTAGGTTTTAACTATTTTACGTAATCTGATTTGATATTTGTGCGTTTTCTAATTTTTGTGATTTTATGGGTGATTATGAAATTTTTATGATACTCCGACCATTTTTGGACTATTTGTGGGTCCCAGTGGTTCTACGTGGGCCTAGGATGAGTCCCAAAACATGAAAATTTTTCTACGCATAGAAAAATTTGTACTGTTTAGACGGAGATAAGGGATCTTACTAAACCTGAATCAGGAAACAGTTTTAGAAAATTTCTTGTACTGTGTTTTATACTGTATTTAATTATCGGGCGATAAAAATACAGTAAATATAATTTTTGTGGGATTTAGCAGATAAAAATAAATATTATACTGTTAAGTCAACATTAGTAATTATGATAATTTTTCATGGACCAATAGGAAGCAAGACCAATATTGAAGACTTTGATATCAACCGTCGATTTAATCAACGGTGATGGATAAGTCTAATAAAATGGCTATGACCATTTATAACCATTGGATTTAGAATTGATCAAGGGAGGAGATTTGGTCTTACAAAGTGGCTAGGACCATTTATGACCGTTGGATTTGGATTTAATCAATGGTGGAGATTTAGTCATCAAAAATGGCTTTGACTAATTATAACCCTTGGATTAAAAGTAGAAGGTGTAATCTTGACCCTTCATTTTGGAGATGCATCTAATGGCTTAGATTTCAAGAAGGAAAAATCTAATGGCCTAAATTAAGTCTTCTATCTAAAGCTATACCTAAAGTCTACCTTAATCCTAATCATTGAATTAATCAATGGCTTAGAATGCTTCAAATAATTGCTTGGACTTTCAAGATTGAATCTTAACCATTGATTTAATCTATGGTTGAAATTTGGTCTTATATAATTGCTTGGACTTCAATTGTGACCCTTGGATGGCAACATGGAAGGAGGGATCTTGACCATCCATTTAGTAGCTTCATCTAAAGGCTAAGATTAAAGGAGGAAGAAGATCCAATGGTCCAAGTTTGTTACTATCACTTGGAAAATTCTTCAATAATTTAGTACCAATTATTTGCTCAAGTAATTCACTCTTTTCTCTCTTCACTCTACGGCAATGCATAGGAGGAAGGGGGCCAAAATTCATTTCATGCATTTCTACCTTACTTTATCATCTTTTCTATCATCTTTCTCAAGAAACAAAAACAAGACAACTCTTCCATTTTCTCTCCAAGCTTGGTTCGGCCATGGCACCCAAATATACCTTCCATCACTCTTTAATTTCATCCAACCATAGATCTTGAATCTATATGATATTCTAAACAAATTTCAAGTTGAAGATTTCCTCTAAATCATTCATCTTCATGGACTTTCTTCAAGATCCATGTTATGGAGTATTTATGGTGAAGTGTAAGGAAACTTCATTTCTTCTCTCTTTTTCATGATCTAAACCATGTTTGATCCATGGTTCCTCTTAATCAAGCTTAGTATACTAATTTCTATGTATTTTGTTTTGTATTTGAGAAGCCCTTGGTGGTGAAGGACTTAGAAAAAGAAGCAAAACAAGGAGCTTTTGAGGATTTTCAAGAGGTAAGAGGGAGATCCACCTCACCAACTAAGTATGGTGGTGAGAGATGATTTTATATTTGGTGGATGGTGAATCCATGTGAGGATTCATATCCATGGTCTTGTAATTTATTTATAGGTGTTTATGTGCTTTAATTATTTGTCTATGCTTAGTATGTTTTGCATGATTTTATGGCTTTGATAGTATGCTTAAAATATGTATGATAAGTATATGGCATGCTTGTAGTATTTATGATGAAATATGTATGTGTATGCCATGATGTGTTGATGGAAAGGAAATCAATTTTTGGCTCCAATGGCCAAGGGAGAAGGCTACGGTTTTTGATGCCCTTAATTAGGGTTCATGTTGAAATTTTTTAATAACAAGGGAATTGATTTTTGGGTCCCTAGAACATTGAGAATTTCAGCTAAGACACCTCTAAATAGGTGTTCACAAATTAATATTTTCATGAAGGATGAAAATGAATGATTTGGAGAGTATGGAAAATAAACAAAGGGTTTATTTTTCAAGAGAACAAGAACACGGTTTTTGAGGAATTTTTATTGATTTATTTTGTGTACAAAGATCCTAAGCATTTTTCTAAACATGAGTTTTAGACGAAATGGGCAACGTTGTTTCTAAGTGTTTATTAAACTTGATTTCAAAAAACGAAACGGGCAAATGTTGATTTTAAGGATTTGTAAAGAAAGTGAAAAAGGATTTGTAAAGAAAGTAAAAATGAATTTGAACAAATGAGTTTGGTTTTTGTGACCATCGGTATTTCAGTTTTGAAAACAAAGATTTTAATGGTTTTGTTTATGTGAAAACAAAAATGATAAATAATTGAGTTAGAAGGAAAAATATTTGATGGCTTCAATGGCCAAATACCCTAAGGTTTTGAAAAATTGGTTATGCCTAAATTTTTATGGAACAAAGTGATATTTTATAAAACGAAGTGTTTTGTCACTCGAAAGATTTGACAATTTTCAATAAACACGTTCACGGTTTTTGAAGACTTGCGGATACCTTGATTTTATAACGAAATAATTTTCGCACAAGAATTTGGAAAGGGAATTAGAGCGTTTATCACTTAAGAAAATCAAGTTTTTGTAAATGAAAATGTTTTCAAACTTCAATTTATTTTGAAGAAGGTTGTGTTTGGAAATGATTTGGAAAAAATGAGGAATATAATGGTGTTTTGAAAATTTACTAATGTATAACTGATTTTTGAGTTTTGGAGTACGTTAGGAAATTCTTAAAGTTTGAAACATTGATTTAAATCAATGGAAAAGTGATTTTGTGGGTTATATTTGAAAAAGAATTTCTTGAGTAAAGAATTGTGGAAAAAGATTTTCTTGAGTAAGAAAATATATTAAATGAAGTATAAAGTTATATTATTTTGAGAAAAGTTGAAAAGGAATTTATGAAGGTTAAGAAATATTTTCTGTAATGAAATTTGTGGTGAAAAATTATTTGCGTAGCTTAAAAACGATTTGAAATACAGTAAAATATTTCTACGCGATTGGAAATACGTTAAATATTTCTATGCGATTTGAATTACGTTTAAATATTTTACATAATTTGAACTACTGTTGAAAAATCAATTTGTGATTAAAAAGAAATAAAATATTTTTTACGCGATTGTGAAAATGGCAGAAAACTGCTATGAAATTTAGAAAGTGTTTTAAATATTTTGAGAATAATGGAAAATGATTTATGCGACTTAAAAGAATGATTTTTAAGATACACGATTTTGAAACAGTGGAAAAATACTATGCGATTTGAGAAACGTATATTTTACGCAATTGAGAAAAATGTTGAAAAACTAGTACGTGGTTTAAAAGTGCAACAGAAGAGTTGCGATATTTTGAAAACGTAATAGAAATGTTACTGTATTGTGAAAATGTAACAGAAATGTTACGCGATTGTGAAAACACGACAAAAGTGTTTTATGACTATAAAAACATAATAACATGATGATTACTGTTAAAACAGTGTTCATACACTGTATGAGAGAATGATGAGTTTTGCCTGTGATTGGTATTTGGTGCATTTTATATGCATTAGAAAGATATGCCTATGATTGGCATTGGTGCATTATACATGCATTGGAAAAATATGCGTTGAGGCATATGATTACATTGAACAAATGAAATTGAAAGATTTGGCCCTTGTGGTTGGACTTGCACTGATATATTCGTGCATTGTATAAAGTATAGCTAATAAGCTATTTTGGCCCTTGTGGTTGAAGAGGGAATGAGAATTGATAGCGAGGTCTATGATGGATCTTGGGGGCGTCAAGGCGCGGCAGTCGACCAGTGGATATCTGTCTGTGGGCTAAGGCTAGACTATATGCCACTTGACGATGCAGTCCGTTGCAACGCATTGACGATACCCGACAAGAGCACGATTCTTTTCAATGACTGGAAGATTGTCTTTGGGCTAAGGCTGACAATTAACAGAGCATTCTCCTCGAAATTGTGAAAACCTCCATGGAGTTGTTTTTGAAAAACTGAGTCTATGTGCGCATGCATGAAACTGAGCATTTATATCTATGTGATATATTAATTGAGGAATATTGGCTATGACAATTGTTCTGTTGAGAAATACTTAGATGATGATAATAATAATTTGATCATGTTGAGGACATCATCGTAAATATTGAATGATATTTGAACTGATAAATGATTTGATGATGATAGTTGATTAATGTTGATGGCATGATCATAATTATGGTATGATGTATCTGTATGATATGCTGTTGTGTTATCTCTGTGCTACTATGTTGGTATTGGCGTAGGTGATCTCACCTCTTTGCTATATTGTCTTGCTGTGTCTGTATTGTTAAAATTATACAACAGAAGGAACGAGTTGTCTTAGACATAACGGGTGGTAGATATTCTGAGTTTTGGTGACAACATGGAGGAGTGGTCATTCAGGACTCGTTGGTGTGCAGTGTTAACAAGGAGCAGATATCTGATGCATTAAGATGGATACAAGAAGGAATAAGTATGTTGAGTTTTCTCATTAGTGTTGTACCGTGCTATTAAGTAGGACCCGTCATAGGGTTTGCTACTGTTAAAAAGAGAGAGTTTTCTGTTAGTTTTATATTTCTCTTTAAATTGTTAAATATTAATTGGTGTCAATATTGTATATTAGGTATATTTTCAGTAATACTTATGAATTTCAGTAAGTTTATGTTTTAGTAAAGAAAAAATTTTAAAACTCACATTTTATAACTCAAACCTTGTGCGAACTTCTTTTCAGATTACGAGTCAGGAGTCAGACATGTGATACCCTAAGGAGGGTGTTACAGAGCACATGTTACCACTTACTTTTTCATACTCACCAAAATATTCACTTTCTCCAAAATAAATTGTCGACAACAACTCTTTCACACACACATTAGAAAATGTCAGAGGAGAAGAACAAATTGCAGTACAGCATTTTGCAATCAATAGTTGCCCACATTTGCTATCAACATAAGTAAGCGTCCTATATTGAAGTGTTGGCTCACATGTTGGCTCTTGCTCAATCATAGGCTTAGTTTCTCTCCCACCATTCCATACGATGGATTGCTGCCTAAACCATGAATTGGGCTCAACACCCCACCCCCTTCCACTTGGGTTGTCTTGGGCCTTAGCCTATTTACTAGTCAACGCGGACCTGCTAGGAATAGACCTAGCTCCTCGGGTAGAATAACCATAATTTTGACCCAATTCCTAATTTCTACTTCCACCATTTGAGCCATCATCATCAAGGAATGAAGGTTCCCTAAGCTGAACAATCGCAACTATGCTCTGATACCAATTAAGAGGAACTTGTACTATTGAGAAAGAAACAATGGAGCCTAACTCCTTACAATAGGGAAAATCCCCTCTTGATTATCTTTCATAGAACTCCGTTCAGGAAGAAGCTTCAAAGTCAATGGTGATAGATTGAAGCACTACTGATCGGCAGAAGTCTTCTCAAGCACTCAGCCAACCTGATTAAGAACAGGCAACGTCGAGCTAATGACGTTAAATAAACGCTTTTGGGAGGCAACCTAAATTTCTTTTCATTTTACTTTTAATTTTTGTTTTGTTTTTAATTTAGTTTAATGTTATCTTGTTTAAAAAAAAACTGAGCCAATGCTTAAGCATTGGAAATATAACGCTCAAGCGCACTGGATACTCAGTGCCCAGGCACGTGAATGCCAGAGGGTGATAACTCCATGAAATACAGTTATTTGTGCCCCATATCTGTACTTTCATTGATTGCTTAAGTCCTCATTGTATGCATATTTGGAAGGTTTTATGCTTATATTTGTTATATTCAATTCTGATATCTTTCCTATATGATATTGAGCAAATTGTGCTTACTTTGTTATTGATTAAGTGGATTTGTAATTGTTAATGAGTTGGTGATTTCTCTATTATAGGAAAGGCTCCAAACAAGTGAATATATGGAGCATTTGAGCTAAAATTGGAAGAGAAAGACAAAGAAGCATTCTGGCAGTTGACGCCATGGCGTAGACATATCAATGCCACGACGTGGTGAATCCTTTCCATCAGACAGAGAGCTACGAAAATTGCACGTCATGTCACAAAGAGCGTATGCTGCAGCGTTTGTGACCTAAATGTAAATGCGCCGCGGCATAGGCATGTTAATGTCATAGCGTGACTGTATTTTCTGGGCTTATAAATACGATTTTAACAGATTTTTCAGAGTTTTTTGGAGAGTTTTTTAGGTTTTAGAGAAACAGCGATTGGAATTCACGTTTTGGAGGCTGATGAGGCCAATGGAGCCAAGGTTGGAGGTCATCTTCTTCATAGAAGGAAATTCAAGCATCAAAGATCATATCCATGAGCTTCCTTCCTTCTCCCTACTCTTTTCTCTCTTCCATCTTCCATGAACTTGACTTTTGTGATAGATTTTCAAGTTTCATGATGTAGTTGAACTGTATTTAGGGATCACTTTGAATTCTTTTATGAATATTGATGATTTTGTATTACTTTAAGTATATATTGATGTTTGATTTTGTTCAATCATATAGATCTTAATTCTCTTGATAGTTTGGCCACTTTTAAGTGATTTGTTGAAATCTGATGAACCTAGACATAGAAATTTAGGTTTTAGATCATATGCATAGTTGATGCATGTTCGATGAGTTCAATTGGCTTGGATAAGTTGATTCGCTAATGGGATAGAAATATACCTCTTAGCCATGCATAGCGGGTGTTTGAGAATAGATCTTGATGAGTGGAGTTTGCACTAGTTTTTATGGAAACATTATAAATTAGGTAAATGAAGCTATGGTTGATTGCGCTAGACATAGACTTTTAACTAAAGTAGATTCTCAAGCTAACTTAACTATTCATTAATGTTGCTTATAAAGATTATATAACATTAATTGAAGTATGAGGTGAAGAAGGATTCCCTGAATCTCTAAACTATTATCTTTACTTTCATTTATCGCTTTTATGTCTATAGATTAGTTTTATTGCACTTTCCCCTATTTTATATGTTCTTGAATAGAATTTAGATACGCTATTGGTTGATACTTAGCATTGGAAGCCAACATCCTCGTGGGAATGATACCCTACTCTTTCACTTTATTACTTGTTCGACTTGTGCACTTGCGGCCTTAAAAAGGGACAACAAAGGGCCATTTAAGCGTTGCGCGTTTAGCACTCAAGCGCTGAACGTTCCCAGTTTCTAAATTCTTTGATTTTTCTCTCAAATCCTCTCAAAATCATTTCCCCAAGGCATTTCGTTTAAGTTTTCCTCTTCATCTAGCATCATGTACCTCATATTTGTTGTTTGCATGCGTTCAAAAGGGGAGATTTCTCACCATTCACATTCTTACGTTGTGTGGTGTGTTCTCACCATGAACCTACTCCTTTTTCTCATCTTCTTCCTTCAATTCTTCACCCATTTAGGTATATTCATACATCCCACATCTTAACTTTGTGTTATGTGTTGTTAATTTCATGGATTTTGCAGATTTCAGTTTTAGGGTTCCTAAATTGGGATTAATTAGGGAAATATGAAATTAGACAAAATTGGGTTAATTTGTTATTGCTAGTTGATATAAACCTTGCATAATGGTTGATTGGAAGTGATTGGTAAGTTCAAGTGTTGGAATTATATGTTTTTGATGGTGAATTTAGACTGATTACTATGCACAATTGTTATGTTCACATTTAGGTATTGTTGGATATGTGTTGAATTGATGATTTGATTGTTAAGGTGATAATGGATTGCCGTGTGGATTGATTGCTCAGTGAATTTGGATTTTTTTTACTTGACTATATTGATTGTTAATGTTTGGGACTTTTGGCGAATTGAGTAATTAGAGAATTTCTTGTCGATGTTAGCAGAATTTGGTTTATTTGTGAATTGTATCTTTGTTTGAACCCATTTTCTATTTTTCCAATATGTTCAAATATCAAATAATCTTGATTTGTCTTCATGCTTTGAATGATGATGAATTTGGCATTCCATTTATTCTGATTGTTGAACATATCAAGTTCTGGCGAGTAGCTGATTGCGAGTTTGTTTTTTCTTCAAGAATGCATTCTTTGAATTATGAATTTTTGATGAGGGATACTTATTTGTTTCTCTTTGTTTATGGTTTTCAGGAATTCACAATGCCACGAATTAAGAGAAAAAGACACCCTACTGGAGAAGGCTCTAGATTTTCTTCATTTGATGCAAGCTGCTTTCGCTCTGAAATTCATGAAAAGAGGTTTAACAATGCACTATTGAAAATAAATTTTGTTCGGGAGCAGGGGTTTGTTTTAAAAGAGAACGAATAGATATTTGTCTATTCACAAATTATAGACAGAGGTTAGGGCAAATTGTGTCAAATTCCAGACCTGGGATCACAGATGTTGGTCTGGGAATTCTATGCCAATGCTTTTGCTGAACCCACTGATGAGAATAGATATCACAACATGGTGCGGGGGGACACCTATAGAGTTCAGTAAAGATGTGCTAAACGATTACTTTTATCAAGAAGATGAGTACACGGCCTAGTGTGATTATCATGATTTGTTGAGGGAACCCTTAGATGCAAACCTTGTGCTCAGAGTGTTGTGCAAGGAAGGTGCACAGTGGGCATTGGACACCAAAAACTAACCCAAATTTTTGAAGAAAGCTTATTTTAGACCAATTCTACAAGTTTGGTACACTTTCATTTAGGCCAACATTCTTCCATGCTCCAACACTTCTGAAGTGCCAGTCAAGAGGTCCCTGCTTGATTCGCGATTGTATCTAGTAGTGTTGTGGATATCGGAAGGGTCATCGCCTTTAATATGTAAATGGCAGCTCAAGAAACTACTGGAAGCTTGCCATACCCTTTGCTTATTTCCAGATTATGCTCTGAGAAGGGTATACAGATTGCTTGTAACACTTATGAAAACATGATAGATTTGTATATGGTTATGGAGGTAGCCTAATACCTATTTATCATGTCTATTAAGTTTGGTGACTGTGTGAGCATGTTTAGGCACTTTGTTGTAACGCTATGTGTGAAAAATAACTGTTTTTAGTTCCGGAAATGGTTTAAACTCCTTATTTAGTGGAAATAAATGTGGATAGTTTAATTCTATGTCACAAATGTGTGATATGTGCTACAATTAAAATTTGATATTAATCGAAGTTATTTTGGTATTTTTAAGCATACTGGTTGTGTGTTTCAATATCAGATTGACTACCAATAGATATGGAAAAGTATGAAAATGGTGAAATCGAATTTTTAATGAATCTTAGGATTTATTTTAATTTTGTTGGAAGTTAGAGAACTGAATTTGGTGAAATCTAAGTGTTCTTAACAGATTGAGGTTTTAGTGCTTATCCAAGAGAATCCAAATTTCATTTCCCTTGTTAAATATTGTAACACCCTAATCATATTCACTGTAGTATACCCTATGTATACTAGGTAAATAGAATTAGTATGCCACTTTCTTACATTAGTGTAATTACAACATGTTCAATATTTATTTAACGAGTAAATATATAGAGCCTTTAAAGAAGTAAGAGAGCAAGACATTTTACACCTCAGAAAACTTGCTTTTTACTAGCAATCTATCTGATATGTTTGAGATCACAATTTACATAAATTACATATATATAAACTTAATTACAGAACTATTAATATTATTATAGAATCAAAATAATTGCATTATCAACTTAACTAAATCTTCATCGCTTTGTCTTGCCCTTACTTTAGTCCTCCTCTGGATTTATCATGGAAAACATAAAAAGACTGGGGTGATAATTAATAATTCTCAGTAATAAGATTTTAAATTGTGACATTATGTAAATCCAACTGCTTTGGGGTAAAAATACAAATTGTACTTAATTATTTAGAAAAGTGGCATAAGTCAAATTTCAGTCCTTTCCCTTCCCAAAACAGATAGTTCATTTAATAAAGAAAATAATTCAATCATTATATAGGAATTCAACATAATTCAATATATTCATTATAACAGTTATGGAAGCTAGCAAGCATACTCATTCTCTTCATTATACACATTTAAGCTACCCTTTGATCTTCAACCAATATAAAACAAGACAATTGCCCATTTTATGCAATGCATGGTGATATATAATTATGCCTAATGAAAACCTTAAAATATGCTCATGCAATGATTCTTTGAAAAGATTTCATTTTAAAAAACACATGTTATTTGATTATTTCCAGGAAGCCTTTTTGTTCCTTACACTACAAGCATTTTTAACTCACTTGGAGCCCTTTTGTCCAAGCTACTTGGAGCCCTTTTGTGTAACGCCCATTTTTCTAGGAGAAGAAAGAACGTCACACCATAATAAAGCGAAATAAAATGTGGAACATATAAATAAAATCGTCAATTAAGACCCAGTTCATTTTTATATTATAATAAATAAACTCCTTCAAATAGTGAACATATAATAATTGGGTAGCGTATATACATATAAAAACTTTCCTTTTTGTTAAGAACAAATAATAAATATAATTACAGCAGAAATCAACATGAAAGAAAACCATCCATTCACATATTATATATATATTTGCATCAAGCCTGTTTAATTACATCATTATGTATACAAAAAGCAAAAGCTTTACCCACCCCAAGATGTTTACAAAATATACAGTCCATCAACATAGCAAAACGTCAGGCTTTCCAAAAAGATATACGGATAGCCATTAGTAGCCACCGACAGTATCAACCCCCTAAGACTGACAAGAAGGAACCGTAGTAAGATCCTCCTCAGGGTCTTCCTCGTAAGATGAGATCATCATCGGAGTGACCGAATTACGAGCAGAAGCTCATGCAGTGGAAAGAAATGAGTCCTCCTGTGGGGTCTATTAGAGATTATCCCACAGATCACGAACAGGTAGGTAAAACTCTAAATAGACAAAAGTAGTAAAATAAAAAACAGGTGGGTCATAGCGACCCCAAGCTAGTAACACCATCAACTCCCCGTGGTAAATGCAATGGTCCGTGCGCAAGTTTATATGCCAACAGTTAGGACCTCCATGAAAGGTCATCCTCGCGTATCCCAAAAATTGACGTGGACGTGGTGACATCTTCAAGCAAGCTCTAATTGTAGTCAGGCCAGAATCCAGGAAACTCAGACGCTTCCCCTTCTTCATGAATGTCTTCTCAGAAGCATATAAATAAAACAGAAATACAATAGTGCAAGAAAGAGGTGAGACACCCAACATTCATTACCAATACGGCAGTAAGAAAATAGAACAGCGCTGGACGCCCACATAACATCGCAACACATATATTTATTAACAATAATTATAAAATAAGTAGTAAGAGAAGAACCACAATAAGTGATATTAAAAATAAGCAATAAAAGATAAACAACACTAATATCTCAAGCAGTCAACAGTTCAACAATCAGATAATAATTACAACAATAAAGAAGATAATTTAATAGTTGTGAGTACTCTGAGTATTCATGCCAGATGAAATATGAGACTGACAATGCATAATGCAGATGGTACCAAAATCCTACTCCATGGAGCTAGATATAAACATTCAAAGAGAATAATCAGGGAGTCATGTCAGTATCTCGTTAGCCTTAAAATAAAATTCTTTATCAGAAAAATAATATTTTGTGCAACATGGCTTATACATGGCACCTCAACAAGATCGCGATATAGGACAGCGTCTCGGTCCGGATCGTCGGTGTGTTTGCATCGATATATCCCACGACTCCAGTGGAGCTACTATTATCTATTGTGAGACACCTGCACCCCGACGCCCCTAAGCTCAACAACATGACCTACGCTTAGTCTACTCATACTCGCATTAGGGTGTAATTCAATCTCCTAGGCATGCACCGCCTTTACAACAAAGTCCAACGGACATTCACAAATGCATGATGACTCAATGTACATCATGTATAATCATCAATAATATGTTTCTCATAAACATTGCATATCATGCATATTCATCAACAATATACTCCACATGAAACATACCACAATGGCATATAAATCAATTCTCAATAACATCGCATCACAATTTGGCTCAACTAAGCATCAACAAGTATTTAGTCCCGCACATGGACCCATAATGGCATAAAATCAATCCCCAATAACATCACACATTCATAAAATTCAACTCAACCCACAATTTCATTTTATGAACCCAACATTCCTAATTATCTAAGTCTTGATTAATTACACAAATTTTGGGTCAAAGAAACCCTTAAAACCGTGGCCTCTCAAGAATAAATACTCAATCAATTTCTTCCATCACATTATTCATCTCCATAACAATAAAATGTTCAAATCACAAGATTGTACAAAGATCACAATTTGGACCAATAAATCCCCTTAGAGGCCGTGAGTCTCTTGAAGTGAGAATTCCAAAATTTTCTATTTCCTTTACCAATTCTTTAACACTTAATTACCTAAGTTTCATTACATACAAAAATCAAACTCAAACCCCTAAATTTATGGTCAAAATTGTGGCCTCCCCCAAAGGGTAGGAAACTCTCAAATTTTCCATTCATCAAATCCAAGCATTCTAATCTCATCAAGACATTCAAAATAACCAACATTACCATATAAATCAAATAGGCACACATCATGAAAAATAAGCATAGAAAGAGAGCAATCCATTATGGATTTCTCCATCAACAACCATACAAAAGTTTCCTCACCACCAATAATGGTTGAAGTGAGTAAATCTCCCCCTTACCTAAGAGAAAAACAAGAAAAAAACCTCCTTGCTTGCTCCTTAGTGGTTCAGTTTTGAGCTCCCAAAAACCCTAGAAATCAAACTCAAAGAATTAACACCAATGGCTTGAAAAAGAAAGGATCCATGACCATGAATATGACTATAGAAACGAAAAATAGGAAGAGAAAGTAAATGATCAAAGATTTACCTCCAAAGTTTCAAGCTTTGTTCTTGAGAAAATGTGAAGAAGATGATGGATTTGGAAGAAAATGTCTAAAGAGAAAAGGTTTAGAATGAGAAGAGAAGTATAGAAATGGTGATAGTGAAGCAAGAAAATGAAGAATGGCCACCAATGGGCTGCAAACTGTGGAGATAAAAAGGAAGAGAGGAAGAAGAAGAGAGAAAATAGTGAAGAGGAAATGAAGAGAAAAGTTAATAGCTTTTTGGTGTATTAGAATTTTGGAGTAAATGATAAGGTAAAAATCAAACCTTTGGCTCGCCAAAATAGGCACTTAGCCGTGGCAATGAGGAGAGAGGGAGAGGGAGAGGGAGAGGGAGTGAGTGGCTTCTCATGCAAGACTTGGACACTTTGGTCATTTGTGGTCAAAGCTTCTCAAAGACGCTTTAATTAAAATACATTATTTTTGAATTAAAGGTAATTTGATTAGACATAAAGTGGATTGCATTAGGATAAAGTGATAGAATTTCTAACACATGCTATTATCCAATGGACAATAGTTACAGTTGACAGAAGTTAGTATTAATTATCCAGTGGATAATAAAATACACAATAATTTTTATTTATCAGATAAAATTTTGAAAAACGTGAAACCTCATAAACCGTGTCCAACCTCAGGTTTAGTAAGATCCCCTGTCGACGTTTCCACAGATCAAGGTTCTCAGGAGAAAATATCTCATTTTCCCGGCTCTGCTCAATGTGCACGCAAAATGAAAAATAATATTAAAATATTCCATGTTCTTAGAAAATTCCAAAAAAATTTACAAAAATCACAAATATTAGAAAATGACTATTTATCATAAAATTATAAAATTTCGGGGTGTTACATTTTGTCCAAGCATAAGTTTACAATACATGAAAATATCAAATAACAAGTTTGAAAACAAAACATGCAATAGTATTAAAATCCTTTCCTTCTTTCACTTTGTACATAATCTTTCTTTTTCTTATATAATATAATAGGGAAGCAATTACCATAATTATTTAACTTTACATTTGTACATTACCATACACATTTGTAGAGATGAACTCATTCACCCTCATCTACCTCTACCCTTTCTTTTATATTGCTTCCCAATATCATGTTCATCAACATCATTTAATATTATGTATAAATCGTTGTATTTCTCAACTTATATCATATCATGGCTCAATGCCTCATTCTCATAATCATTTAACATCTTAATCATCATAGTTACCATTACTTTCTTATAAAGTATAAGCAATTATGCACATTATTTAAATATATTATATAAGGATCTAACACCTTTTTATCACATCATCCTAGTTCAACATTAGCCAAAAAGAGAGTAACACATGGCTCACAAACCATTCAAG
Source organism: Ormosia emarginata (assembly GCA_029884605.1). Lineage (NCBI taxonomy): Eukaryota > Viridiplantae > Streptophyta > Magnoliopsida > Fabales > Fabaceae > Ormosia > Ormosia emarginata. The sequence continues at coordinate 7,949,667 of JAQQTP010000040.1, forward strand.
CTCAATCTCAATCTTTAAGGAAGCAACTAGGGTTTTATAGGGCATCTAGACATTGTAAAATACCCTCACTATTCCATGGGTGTGGATTACATAGCCTAAACAAGGCTTGCCTCATGCTTAAGACCAACAAAATCCATTTTTAATAGGTCCATAACCAGTTATCTCTCTTGGATAATTGGTTATGACCTTCAAATAAACCAATTTTCTATTTTTCCTAATCGGTTATCACACTTAATAATCGGTTAGGACCTCTTAAAAATGTCCCCTAGCATGAAGGATAATCGGTTAGTACATCCTGCTAACCAGTTATCACACAACAAAAGCCCTCTGCCAGCAGCAATAACTGATTAACCTCTCTTGCTAATTAGTTATTGCACTTCGTGGGACACCCTGTAATAGCCCAATAACCGATTAGCTCACCATGGTAATCGATTATATAGGTTATTCAGCCCAAAAACTAGAGTTCTTCCCCATGTGGAAACTCAAACCATCAATTTCTATCATCATTTGATCACCAAAAACACCAACAATCAATCCATAACATCAAATACTTGAGATTCTAGCAATTAAAACATTATCAAATCATCAAATCAAGAATAAGTTACAAACCCACATATCAATAAAACTAATACTTGGAAGCTATGGATTCCATTACTAGAAGGCTATGGATTTCAAGATTTCCACTTTCTCAACTAAGTGTCAACTAGAATATATCTCTATTTTCACCCAAAAACTATTAGTTTTCATCAAGCCAAAACAAGAATAAGATGAAGATTAAGAAAGAAAGGTGAGAAGTCAAGTACCCCTACCTTGGTTGATGACTCTTGATCTTGTTTCCCTTTCTTTCTCCTCCATCTTCTTCCTCTTCCTCTTCCCTTTTTCTTATTCTATTTTTATTTCTTCATTCTTCTCTGCATACAACGTGAGAGAGAGGATAAAGATGAGATAAATCTCACCTTTTAAAAGATGAGTTATAAGGGCAATTTTGTCCGTTCACCCAATTTCGTATCTGCTAAAAACATTTTGATCTTACTAAATCAAGTTTCATGCTTTTCAACATCCTTAGAATAAATTGTAAGATCCATTTAAATTTTTGTTTCATTATTTTCATAATTTTTCATATCTGTTGTGCCTCAATCTGGTACTTAAATATTCACTCAGTATCCTTAAAAATATTAAACTGACTCCGTTTGCCCTCAAATTTTAACCACATCCTCTTCCACACATTTGTGACCTAGAAATGAATTTTTCATATTTATTTCTCTTAACTAGCATTTTATGTTATTTTCCTGAGTTAAATTAGTCATTTTGCACATTTTGTGTTGCAGCAAAGTGCCTAAATTAACTTAAAACGTCACAAATTTTAACAAACATGTTAAACTAGTATTAAGCTACTTCTCTAAACTTATACAAGTCCAACGTGTTGAAAAAAAGGATGTTACATATATCCCATAGTTGGGAGAAAGAAAGAAAAACAGAAAAGAGAAAAGAGAAAAGAGAAGGGAAATCGTGAAGAGGAAAGAAGATAGGGAAAGAGGAAGGAAGAGCTTAGATCTTCCATGGCACATCATTGGCTTCATCTTCATCTTCAAGACCTTGAGGTAGGGGTGTTTGATCTTCAACTTCATCTTTTCTTTCTTTCTATCACTATTTTATAGGCTTGCATGGGTGGTTGGAAAAGAATTTGAGAGTTGTTTTTCATGGTTGGTGATTGGATGAACATGACTTAAGAGTTTTGATGGTTGGGTTATGGTCATGCAACCTTTTGAGGCTTGTTTTGAAATCACATGGGTTGAGAAATGTTCCTTTTGAGTTTGGATAAGTTTAGGTCATGAGTTTTCACGTTGAAACTCTAATTTTCTGGGCTACCAACCCAGAATAACCGATTATGTTGAGGGTATAATCGGTTATCAAGGGAGTTTGGGTCATGGTTTTAAGTTCTTAAATTAGGAAGAATTTCTAACCAATTATTCTCGTTTGACAGTGAAGGGAAGCAACTCATAACCAATTAGCCTCCATGGCCTAGCCAGTTATTGAGTGAAGTCAGGGACTCATGTTGAATCCCAAAATAGTCCATAATCGATTATGGAGATGACCTAACCGATTATGGTTGGGTGAAAATTAGTTTCTAGACTTGTCTAAGGGAAACCGGTTAGGGAGTAGCCAAAACAGAATTTTATGGTCCTTGGGCATGAGTTGGGGCTTGTTCAAGCTAGGTAACTAATACCCATGGATTAATGAGAGCTTTTTACAAGACTTGGGGCCCTAGAAATCCTAGTTGATTCCTTGTAAGATGAGGTGAGCTGAGTGTTCTTGTTTTCCAATCTTGTTACTACACCTTGATAGTGTGAACCTTGTAAGGTTGATATGTGATGGGAATGGCACATAGTGTGAATATGTGAGTATTCCTAAGTTTATAATTAGAAATCCTTATGGAGGAGGGTAGTCACGTTTAAGGGCATTGGTTATGAACTCGTGTAGGAGATTATCCGATGTGGCGTTAAATATCACTTTGTATGTTTTCTCACACACTTGCTATTTTCACATATCTGTGAATGGTATATGAGATGGTAACAGTACACTCATTGTTGTGAAATGGAATAGTTCATTCATTGTCAGGTCGTGTTTTAAGGTTGAAGCCTCACTAATCAGAGAAGTAAAAAGGAATCGTAGTTCCTGGAAATAGTTAAGTTTCATGACATTGCACTAACATTATATTAACTACATTGCATAATCATTGTCTTAGGACATGTTTAGACATAAACATATAACATTACAAGCATCACATTGCATAGTAATTGTATAGGCAATTACCTTAACTAATGATATTTATGATTGTATGGGCAATTGTATAATATTGTTAATAGTTTTTAATGTATGCTTAGGAATAGGGTTTACGTGGGAATACTACATAGGGTTGCTATGCAAGTTATTCTTTTGGTAGTAAGTCGTTATTCTTATACCTGTTGTAAACTTATTCTTGACGTTATTAATGGTTTAATCATTGTGAATGTTTAAACTCCGGTATTGGAATGCTTATATGAGAAATTACGATTTCTCACCCCGATTGTATTATCATGTAAATTCAGGTGCGAGTTCTTCAAAAAGGGAAGCATAAGCTAGGAGCGCTTAGCTTAGTGTAGTGAGTAGTTTCTTTTGAAATGATGTACGTTTTGTAGTTATGAGAAATACAGTTGTGGTGTAATATTTATATATTCATTCGTGGCTCATATTTTCTATATAATGCTATTAGGTTATATTGGAAATTGCATAGCTATGAAAGTAGCATGTTTGAATCTAATGACCGTGGTGATATGCTATGGTTATTAAATTTGGGATGTTACATTACTGGTGAACAGCTCATCCAGTCTACACCTCCAATCACAACATCAGTTATTGAGAGGTACTTTGAAGAGGATCAAGTAGCTCAAGCAGCCCCTACACCTCAAGGCCCAACAGTTAGGCCACCTCGTAGGGTGCTCACCGTGGCACAAAGAATGGATAGAATGGAACGTGTGCAGTGCCAAAATTAAAGAAAATTCAACTATATCATCCAATATCAATAAGCTTTGGAGCACATGTTGCACATCATGGCCAAGCAACAGAACTTGGATATTGCGGCTATTGGTGGACTTCCTCTAACCGATGAAGAGATCTTGGTAAATATCAATTTCAGTGAGGATGATGAGGAGGAGAATAACGAAGATGAAGAACAAGATTGATCTTTTGCTAAAACAATAAGCATTTCTTTACCCTCACTTTTATTCTTTTGTTTTTGTGTTCTTCATTGATAATTGCATTTGCTTTTGGTTTGAACAATGAGGGCATTGTTTTTCTTTTAAAGTTTGGGGGGGTAACTTCGTATTTTTGTTTTATTTCTCTTGTCTTTATTTTGTTATTTGATTAGGTCTTTCAGTTTTGAGTCATTTTGTTATAACTAGGCATGCCAATGTTTTGAATTGAGTATCCTATGATTGTTTAAACTGTGAATTGATTTCTTTTCTAGAATATCACATGAGAATCCAAGTATTGTATTAATCTCTATTACTTTGATTATGCATGATTGTGCTTCTCATCTTTATGATTGAATAGACCTTGGAAATATGATTGCATATCAAGCTTAGAGAAATAGGATTGCATTTGTATGGATGATTTGTATCTAAAAGTTGTTAGATTCTTTCTTGAGGCAAAATCATAAATGATGCATCATCAGGGAAATAATAAAGGCCTTCTTTGGACTGTTAGAGCCTTTCAAGCCAACTTGTTAACACAGTGTATCCTTAGGTCCCTGTTTGCAGCCTTACCTATGTTTGGTCTTATTTTCTTTTCTTTTACCCACATTTTCCTTTCCCATACCCATAAAAAAAATCTCTTTTCTCACCATTTGTTGAATACATGTCTTGTATTGTTTTACTGTTCAAGCCTTAGTCCTTCAGTGCATAAGTTATTTGAGGAGCTTATGATTAAAAAAAAAAAAGAAAAGAGAAAAGAGAAAGTTCACCCAAAGTATTGTAAAGAAGTAAGTTTGGGGGTGGACGTTTAAAAAAAAAGAGAAAAAGAAGAAAATATTCAAGTCAAATTAATGAATTATGATGCTCCGTTGTGCACTTTTATAATATTTTGAGGCTTGAATTGTGAAATATGCATGACCATGTATTTCAACCTTTGCTTTATTTCTTTATCTTTTTCTTTCCTAAACCATACCCTTGGCCTGTCATTACAAGCTTATAAAGACTCTATTGATCCCTGGTTTTGTATTGTTTACATTAATGGAGAGAGAGATGAAAAACATCCCTATAGATGTAGGTTTGATGTACGTTTGCATTTTTATAAACCTATATGGGCTTGAACTTCATGGTGAATTGGTCTTTCATTCACGTTTATGGAAAGTCATTTATTTATGAGAGTTGCATGTGAGAGCATTGTGATAATTGGATTTTACATGTGTGATTCTTTGAATTGAGATTTTGGAGTAGCTTCTGAGGTTATGTATGATGTTTGTTACCCGACAATGTTATGTTTTGATTTGCATGTTTTGAGTTGTTAGTTGTTTACTTTTTGTTTTATTTTTAAGTGAATGTTGATTAAGCTTAAGTGCCTCCCTGAGTTTAGAGCCTTTGTAGGGGAATGTTAATAGTTGTCGGCCGCCAAAAAGATTTTCTTTTTATGTTTTAAATTCTTTTTCATTTTCTTTTTCTTTTTGCTTAAGGACAAGCAAAATCTTAAGTTTGGGGGAGTGATGAACCTTTAAAAATTCATATGTTTACAGTTCAAATTCTGAGTTTTTCACTCTCCTTTAATTTGTTTAATTCAGTTTTGTCCTTAAGTTTATTTTGTTTTTGTTATTTTAAGTTATTTTTCTTATTATGTGTTTTTTTAATATGTTTTTTATAGATAAGCATATATCGATGAAGATTTAATCATAGGGAAGAACTGTTAAAAAAGCTCTCTGGTAGAACGTGAAGATTCTCTCTGGTATTCCAGCGCTTAGGCACTGAGAGTTTAGCGCTTAAGCTCGCAACAAGTAGATTGAATATGCTCTCCAGTAGCCTAGCGCTCAGGCACTGGGAAGTCAACGCTCAGGCGCGTGCATTGTTTTGAAATTGTTCTTTGGTGTTCCAGCGCTTAGGCGTTGGGAAGCCAACGCTCAGGCGCTAGACGCGTAACAACACGTGGAATTTTTATTATAAATAGAAAGTTATGCCGAATTGAACACATACTAACACAGAACTCAGCAACTGTCAAAGAGAGAAGCAACAACATAAATCCTAATTTGGTGTGGGCGCATTCAGGAAGAAGATTAGGAATTTTCTTCATCTTCATAACTTGAATTCTATGGAGTTTGTCAATTTCTTCTCTTTGTTTTATTCTTAATGCATGTGTAACTAACTTCCCCTTGTTAGGGGGATGATGAATCTTGTTCTTTGATGATATGAATTATTTTATGTGTTTAATTTAAGTTTCTATTTTATAATTTATGTGTTTATCTCTATTCTTAATGTTTTTCTGAACCTGATCAATTTGGGGATGATCTTTGGGTTTATGTATGATTTGAAAAAATTTGCATGAACTTAGAACACATGATAAACACCACAATTTTTGCAATCGCTAGGAATAAACGTTGTAGGTTATGTGATCTTCTTTTAATTCCCTTATTTTTGTTGAAGTCTCTATTTAGGGTTAGACTAAGGAATTAATTAATTCTAAATAATGTGAAAATGATTGATATACCAAGGAATTGGATATTGATTAAATTTAGGAATTGATCTTAAATCATGAAATATAACTTAATTAAATTACTATTTTAATTTGCATACGAAGAGTTCAAGTGAAGTCTGAACCATAACACTCATTATTGTTTTCAACTCTTGTTTGATTGTTTGAATTTACTTTGTTTAATTTTAATTACTTTCTTTTAATTGTGGTTATTCTTACTTTTGTCAACTCTCACCTTTTGGGTAGCCTAGATAGTGTTGGTTTAATGAACTTGGTAATTGGCAATATAATCCTCGTGAAACGATACTCTTTTCACTACTTTATTATTTTTTACGATTAGGTACACTTGCCGATTTTCACATCAAGTTTTTTGCATCGTTACTGGAAATTATTAATTGTCAATATTAAATAATAGTTAAAAGAGCTTGAATTTACTTTGTTTAATTTTAATTACTTTGTTTTAATTGTGGTTATTCTTACTTTTGTCAACTCTTACCTTTTGGGTAGCCTAGATAGTGTTGGTTTAACAAACTTGGTAATTGGCAATATAATCCTCATGAGATGATACTCTTTTCACTACTTTAGTACTTTTTGCAATTCGGCGCACTTGCCGATTTTCACATCAAGTTTTTGGCGCTGTTGCCAGGGATTATTAGTTGTCAATATTAAATAGTAGTTAAAAGAGCACTAATTTAGGCATCTAGTTTATTTTGTTTATTTTTATTTTTATTCTTTTTTTATTTACTTATTTTTTCGTATCTCACTTTTGGTTGTTTTGTTTGCTTATGCAAGGTACTGAGAATCCAGAACAACTACTTTTTGATTTAGAAATTGAACAGACAGCTAGAGCAAACATACGAGCAATTAGAGCTAGGAAAAAACTTGAAGAAGAGATTATGGTTAAAACTCCTGAACGAAGAAGACACACTATGGCTAACTATGCCACTCCATCTTCTGAAAGTGTCTCAACCAGTATTGTGTGACCTGTTATCCAAGCAAATAATTTTGAGATTAAACCAACTTTGCTAAGTTAGTACAATAAATCAGTTTGGGGGAGGGCATGCAGGAAATCTCAACTTGCACCTTGCTAATTTTTTACAACTTTGTGATACTATCAAATATAATGGAGTTAGTGATGATGTCATACGATTAAGACTTTTTTTATTTTCTTTGAGAGATAAAGCTAAGAGCTGGCTATAAGCCCAGCCTCAAGGAAGCATATCTACTTAGGATGATCTGGTTAGTAAGTTCTTGACTCGTAATTTCCCTCCATCAATGTTTGTGAAGATAAGGAGTGAGATTGCGTGCTTTACTCAAAATTAAGGAGAATCTCTCTATGAAGCATGGGAAAGGTTTAAGGAGTTGTTGAGAAAATGTCCTCATCATGCTTTCGAAGTTTAGCAGCAGGTACAGATCCTTTATAATGGGTTGAGTCATTCTACTAGAGCTATGGTTGATGCATTTACCGGTGGGTCTATAAACACAAAACTCTAGAGGAAGCTCAAGAATTGTTCGAAACCATAGCCACTAATGAGTACTAGGTCCCTAGTGGAAAATCTACAGTTAAATAGGGAGTATTGGTGTAACACCCTAATGAGGATGTCACATTTCCGATTCAATAATACATAAAACCTTAGCCAAGTTATAAAATGTTTAATACAATAATAATATGAGTTGTAAAATTTTCTTTTTATAGTAGATGTCATTAAATAAAATAAAACTAATCACAAAACAAAACAAACTATTATTACACACCATAATGTACATATGATTTTGTCTTAGGTATACAAATAATTTACAACTACAATTATTTAACAAAGCAGTAAAGTTCGATACCACACTAAGATATAAACATGCCCAAATGCACATCAAAGATTTCTAACCCTCCAAAGGATCATCCTCAGATAGATCATTGGATGACAGAAATCCTAGATGTCTCGCAGCTCTACGGACAGGAGTCCATGCTGTCAACACACTACTGATCTCACTAGGTGCATGAAAAAGTCCTCCCCAATAACGCCTAAGAGTCAAAGGCATCTCAAGATGTAAGTACAGAGTAGTAGTAAAAATAGGTGCTCCATCAAACTCTTTACGTAGGGTCACAGTCAGACGCCCCACATAGACTACCGATCCTCTATCTTCACGTAGTCGCCAGGCCTCCGAACCTCTATAAAAATCGAGTCTCACAAAACCAAAGAAATCAAGCAAGGCCATCACCACAAGATCAATCCAAATGATATGGGTGATCTAATGGCTCGCCTTCCTCAAATTGGTCACTCGGTTGCTGGTCCTCCAGGTACTGAATATCAAGAGGCTGCTCCTCTTCCTCTTCCTCAAACTCTTTACATAATATAAAAATAATACAGAAAATGCATACAAAGAGGTGAGACAATCTACATCATTACTAGTATGGCAATAAAGAAAATGACAATACAAACAACTACCACAATTTAATATAATAATGCATACTATCATGTCATATACAATATCTGAAATTAACAGGTCATGCATAATATCACAAGTTACAATCAATATCAAGATGCAGATCATAGATACAAATATATACTGACTCATTCCTACTCCATGGAGCTAAACACAGACATCAGAGAGAATGATATGGAAAAACCTATCTGTACCTCAGGCTGCCCAACCAACAATTACACTGTCAAACGTCGTGTCAATAGCCCATAGTCAAAACATCGTGTCAATAGCCCACAGTTAAAACATCATGGTAAGTAGTACACAGTCAAAACGTCATGCACCACAGGCATTGTACTAGACAGTCTCCATAAGATCTTGATTAAGAATAGTGCTTGTCGAGATCATTAGTGTGTTGCCCGTTACCACGGCCTAGAGGAGCTACCAACTGTCCACATGTGGAATCCTCCGCACACTAACACCTCTAAGTTCAATCAATGAGCCACACTACGCCTATTACACCCACAACATGGTCAGTCTCAATATTTCCAAATATAGTACGTCACCACTTAACAATACTATTTCTCAACATGTCCTGGTCCACCACTTTGGCCCAATAGTAAAACTCACTGTTCCTTTCAGTCGCGTAAAGATTTTATCGCGTTTTCACAATCGCATCGCCTTTTTCAAACATTTCTAAATCGTGTAAATATTTTTTGACATTTTTAAAATTGCGTAGTATTTTTAAATCATTTTCTCAATCGCGTAAGATTTTTAAATCATTTTCTCAACCGTGTAGTTTAAAAATCATTATTTTAAATACGTGTAAGCTATTTCTAGTACTTTCAAACTACGTAGAATATTTTCCTTACATTATAATTACATTATGAAACTTTTTCCATTATTTGTCTATTTTTAGTGAATTTTACAGCATTTTGTCTAGAAAATTTATTAAATGATATTTTCTACGTTTTTCTTTAAAAACTACATATTTTCACTTTAACCATTATTTATACCTTGAAACTTGCTAACGTGCTTCAAAACTCAAAGAGTGAGCTCTACGTTAGTATTTTTCAAGTGTTTACTTTATTTCTTTCTTATAATAAATTCCTCTAATTTAGGTTTCTAAAACTAAATTCATTCATTTTATTCCCCAAAAATTCATTGAAATTAAATTCTTGTGTAGTTAACAACTTAACCTACCTTAGAAAATCATTTTGGAAATCAAATATACATTGAATGGCATGTTGGCCGAATTCAACATATTCTTTACAAATGGTCTTTAAATCATTTTCCATCTTCTAAATCATTTCAAATTCATTGTTTTACCTAAATTCATTAAATCATTGTTTTAGAAAATGGTTGAGAACATTTTGGTTCTCTTTTTCTTGGTGAAGCCGTGAGCTCCTTTTGTGTTCTTTAGAACACTCATGCAATCTTTACATGTTATTCACATCCTACAATAATAGTCATACATCTATAAACACATACAATATATTTTAAAGTTATAGACATGCTTACAAATAAAATCAACCACAAATAGGAAAGCCTTAAACAACCAAGTGAATGAATCCTTATGGATTCTTCACTACAAATACAATCCATCTTCTTATCACCACACAAGGTTGATGAGATTAAATCTTCCTCTTACCTCAAGGGAAGACAAACTCCTTCTAACTCTTTCTAGTGATTTCGTGTAGCTCTCCAAAGAAACCCTACCAAACTCAAACAAATTTTAAAGAGTCATAACTATAGGAGAAAAATATTAACCATGGATCAATCATGGCTTAGAACCTAAGAAATCAAGTTAGAAATAAGAAATAAAGATTTTCACCTTATAGGAAAAATCTTCAAGGTTAGATGATTTTCCAAGCTTAAGATGATTTTTTTGGAAGAACTCTCAACTAGAGATGTTCTTAAAATGATGTTTAGATTTGAGAAGTAAGGTTAGATGAAAATTTAGAAGAGTATAGGTATTGATTTATGGTGTTGGCCGAATGGCTCAAAGAGAAAGGCTTTGGAATTTTTCTTGGTGTTCTTGAAGAGAAAGAAGTAAAGACTTAGATGATAGCAAAGATGAAAAATGAAGTGAAATGGCCTTTTCTCCTATGCATGGCCGCAGGACTCAATGGAGGTGGCCTCCTTTGTTGACCTTCCAAGGCTTCTTAACCACCTTAGATGTGATCAAGGGTGGATAACAAAGGCTTTGACTCCAAGCTTGTTTCTCATTGGTGTAGGAAAACCTAGTCACCAAGTGACTAAGCCCTTCTTGAAGGTGCTTGGCCGAATGGCCCTTAGGAATAACAAACTAGGTTTTGGTTCATTTGGTTTCTTAGTTAGGTTTAGGCAAATTTAGTTAGGCTTCTTAGTTGCTTAGTTAACTATTTAGTTAGCTAGGATGACTAACCATCTCCTAGATTTCTCTAGAACCTTCTTTAACTAGAACTTAAATAGATAGCTAACTAGGTTTCCTTCATTTAGTTACTAAACAAGCTTCCTATGCTAACTTAATTAGGTTTAAGCTAACTTGGTTAAGCTTTCTAGTCATAATTCAACAAGTCCAACCACTTTTGTGGACTTGCTTCCTATTGGTCTAGAAATTTCAAGCCACTAATGTTGACCAGCTCTCATTGGCTTAGGATTTAATCTAGCAAAAAACGTTGACTGGTTCACTAAACGTGGGTCCCACAGACTTTTTCAGGTCTATGGTCCATTTTAGAGTAGATTTCTACTGTTTTCGAGACAGTAAGTACTGTCAAATAAAATAATATTATAATAATATAAAATTATTTTATTGCACAGTTAAATTCTAAAAATTAAAAGATTAATACACGTATCATTCAGAATTGGGTTTAGTAAGATCCCCCAGCTCCGAATAATCAAATTAAGATTTTTCCGGCCAGAAAATTTTTATTTTCTTAACTCGGAGTAAATCACACACAATGATCAAATACAATCAAGAAATAGTCAAATTCAATTTATAACTCACAGAAAACATAAAATAGTACATTTAGGACAATATCGTACTTAACTCAAAAGTTAGGGTGTTACAATTGGAGCTTGGTGCTATTGATGTTTACTTGCACATAATAAGACTATGATGCAACACATTGTCAACCTCACTAAGCAAGTTGGTACTTTGCAGGTAAACTCAGTCAATCACCAAGGCCTGACTTGTGATTTCTGTGAAGGCAACCATGTTAATGGTTAATGTGAGGCAGTAAATGATGGTGTTATTGCTCCAGAGTAAGTCAACTATATGGAAAATCTTTCAAGGTCACAAGGTAACCCGTACTCTAATACTTATAATTCAGGTTGGATGAACCATCCCAAATTCTGTTAGAAGAATCAGGTAGTACCATTGAATGATCAGCCTGAGCAAAAGTCTCCTCTTGAGATTGCAATGAAGAAACTTTCTTTACAACCCTCTGTTTTTGTGCAACAAACTTCCGCTTTTATGGAGGAAACAAGGACTAATTACAAGAATCAAGAGGCTGCTATTAGAAGTCTTGAAAATTAGGTGGGGCAAATAGCGAAAAAACTTCAAGAGAGACCTCCAGGCAGTTTACCCAGCAATACTTTGGTTGATCCAAATGAGCAGTGTAAGGTGATCACCTTGAGAAGTTGTAAGACTTTAGAGGGACACAAGAAAGAAATAGTTGGTTCTTCAGGAAATCAGAAAGAAAGAAATGAGGTTCCAATTGAAGATGTCTTGTCTCAAGATGAAAATAAAGATGTTGAAGAGGAACAATTGAGAGTGCTGAGAAAGAAGAAAGACTTAGAGCTAAAGAAAATAATTGATCCTTCACTGTATGCTAGACTTCCATTCCCTCAAAGATTAAGGAAGGAGAATCAAGAGAGGCAATTCTCCAAATTTTTAGAAGTCTTCAAGGAGTTACAAATAAATATTCCTTTTGCTGAAGCACTTGAGAAGATGCCGTTATATGCTAAATTCATGAAGGACTTGCTGTCAAAGAAAAGGAAGCTAAAAGAGGATGAGACCGTGATGCTTACTAAAGAGTGTAGCACGATAATTTAGAGGAAACTGCCCCTTACATTGAAAGATCCAGGTAGTTTCACCATTCCTTGCACTATCGATAAACTTACTATTGGAAAAACTCTTTGTGACCTTGGGGCTAGTATGTCATGCTTATATCCATTATGCACAAGTTGGGAATTGAATCAGTGAAGCCAACAACGATCTTTCTTCAACTAGCGGATCGATCTATCAAGCATCCTTATGTCATAGTTGAAGATGTGTTAGTTAAGGTGGGTAAATTCATTTTTCCAGCTGATTTTGTAGTCCTTGATATGGAAGAAGATGCAGACATCCCTCTCATTTTAGGAAGGCATTTCTTAGCAACTGAAAGAACATTGATTAATGTGCAACAAGGAAAACTTATATTGAGAGTGCATGATGAGAAGATTATGTTCAGTATTCTTGATGCAATGAAACATTTTATAGAGGAAGAACAATGCCTTAGAGTGGACATAATTGACTCATTGGTTGATAAAGCATTTGAGTAGAATATCCCAACATCTCCACTTGAATCAGTGTTAGTAAATTCTAAAGTTTCAGTGTTGGATGAAGAGACAACATCAGAGATGTCTAAGTGCATAGCTAATTTAGAAGCTCAACCAATCTTTTCTCATTCTAACTTCCAGAAAGAAGAGCTGAAGAAGGAAACTGAGGATAAACAGAAGCCACCCAAGCCAAAATTGAAGCAGCTTCCCTCTAATCTCAAATATGTTTTTCTTAGTGAGAACAATACTTTTCCAGTGATCATAAATGTGGAGCTCAATTCTAATGAAGAAGAGAAGCTTTTAAGAGTTTTGAGAAAACATAAGTCAACTATAAGGTGGACTATTGATGATCTTAAGGGCATCAGTTCTACTATTTGCATGCACAAGATCTTAATGGAGGATGACTACAAGTGAGTGGTGCAACCATAAAGAAGAATGAATCCCACCATGAAAGAAGTAGTAAGGAAGGAATTGATGAAGCTTTATGATACAGATATTATTTATCCTATATCATATAGCTCGTGGGTCATAGTTCAAGTTGTTTTGAAGAAAGGAAGGATAACAGTGAAAGTCAATGAAAAGAATGAACTCATCCCTACAAGGATAGTTACTGGCTGGAGAATGTGCATTGACTACAGGAGGCTTAACAATGCAATGAGGAAGGATCATTTCCCATTCCCATTTATTGATTAAATGGTAGAGAGACTAGCAGGTCATGCCTATTATTGCTTTCTAGATAGTTATTCTGGTTATAATCAGATCTTGGTGGCACCCAAGGATCAGGAGAAGACAACTTTTACTTGTCTATACAGAATCTTTGCATACTGGAGGATGCCTTTCGGATTATGCAATGCTCCTACAACTTTTTAAAGATGTATATTTTCTATTTTCTCTGATATGATTGAAAAGTTTGTTGAGATTTTTATGGATGATTTTTTTATTTTTGGATCTTCTTTTGATACTTGTCTTTCTAACCTTTCTTTGGTTTTGAAAAGATGCCAAGAAACTAACTTGGTTTTAAATTAGGAGAATTGTCATTTCATGGTGCAGGAAGGCATTGTCTTAGGTCATCGCATTTCTTCAAGGGGTATTGAGATTGTGTTGGGAATTGCAAATCAAAATATCTCGCTGCAAAATAATATAATTCCCTCACAGGATCCATGCGAAAAGTCCATAATCCGAGTTTTAAAGGTTTACCTCTTGAAGCGTGATAAACACAAGCGAGGTGAATCACTAACACCATAATAGCGATGATGTCTTTGCGGTATCCATAAGAACAGACTTGCAAAAAGGAGTCACGCCTCTGTTTCGCAATGCTAGTTGCGAAGAGAAGAGAAGAAAACCTTTTACTATATCTCACTCACTTTCTTAGGTGCGGCTAGGGTTGTAATGTTACGTACGTAGTAGCCTCCTTAGCAGTACTATTTATAATAGTGGCTGCCTTAAGTGAGTGTGAGCAGTAGCAAGGTAAGTTGTGCAACCCTAAACCCATCTGTCATGAGTTAGGCCCACAATTGAATCCAAGTCCAACTTGGATCGTTATTGCTCTAATTTAGTCTGCTCTAAGTGTGCGACCTTACAGGTTCTCATAACATTGGTAGTAATATTAAAATCTCATTTTAATATTACAAAGAATGAGCGGTATCTAGCAACACATCACTGTTACCCAAGTAATGAGAATGTCAGTGATTTGACATAACCTATCTGTGGCCAATGTTTCCGTGTAGTTTAGTCCCTTTGTCCAGATATCTAGATTGAACACAAGGCATGGAACGTGTCACCCTTGTTTAGTCAATCTTCAGTTTCCTGATTCCCGAGTAGACATAGTAATAACAAATGAGATCAATATCTCATATTGACTCATTTGAGCATGGCCATGCATTTCGTAGTCTCACTCAATCAGGGGGCCCGAAGATATCACTCTTGTTATGTAGGAGGGACAAATCCCATCTAGGTCACTCACATCCCTCCACATGTATCGCGGTATGTCTAATAACTAACTTTATAATCATCTTGTTACAGATGACATTTGATGGCATTAAAACACACAACTCCTCATGTAGGAATCGTAGTGATTTCAGTTTAAAGGACCACATACACCATTATTACTATGAGAATCGCTTATGACACTCACGTAACGATCCACGTAGCATTCTCATGTCGGGTCTATCTAATACATCATTACTCTAATATGTATCCATGTGTAGACTTGATATCTCATATCCATGACTCATGAGATGTGGTCATCAGTCTACGCACATACTAGTCTCAATGCATTATTGTTGTCCTAATTAATAATAATACTTGACTAAGGACATTTAAGAATAGTGTTTTATCTAATAGGATCTCACAATCAAGTCATCCACTTGATGTCCTATGGTATTAAACTTACTATTCTAAGGACTTTATTATGTCTAACAAAAAGAACACAATAAATGAAATGCCTCATATATCAAAAAATAGCATAATACAATGTATGTAAATACAGACAAAATGTATTGGCCTCTAGGGTATACACCAACAGATTGATCGAGCAAAAGTTGAGGTTATTAAGAAACTACCTCCTCCCATCAATGTTAAGGGATAAGAAGTTTTCTTGGGCATGCTAGCTTTTACAGGAGATTCATAAAGGACTTTTCCAAGATTACCAAGCCTTTATGCGAGTTTCTTGTTAAAGATGCACCTTTTGTTTTCAATGATGATTGTTTACATACATTTAATCTTTTGAAAGGAAAATTTGTTTCTGCTTCTATAATTGTTGCTCCTGATTAGAATTTACCATTTGAGTTAATGTGTGACGCAAATGATTTTGTTGTGGATGCTATTTTAAGACAAAGAAAAAATAAAGTTTTGCATGTCATTTATTATGCTAGTAAAGTTTTGAATGAGGCACAACTTAACTATGCAATCACAGAAAAAGAGTTACTTGCTATAGTTTTTGCATTTAATAAATTTCGTTCTTATTTGGTTGAGTCAAAAGTTATTGTTTATACTGACCATGCAGCTTTGAAATATCTCTTGACTAAATAGGAGGCAAAACCTAGGCTTATCAGATGGATTCTACTTTTATAGGAGTTTGATTTGGAGATTTAGGACAAGAAAGGAACAGAGAATTTGGTAGTTGACCACATGTCGAGGATCACTCATGAAGGAGAGTCAGAAGAAGAACAGGTGCCCATTAAGGAAGAATTTCCAGATGAACAACTTTTTGCTATACAAATGTTTCCTTAGTTTGTAGATTTTGCGAATTATAAGGCAATTGGAATAATCCCATCAGATTTCACATGGCAACAATAGAAAAAGTTTTTGCATGATGTTAGGTATTGTGTTTAGGATGAACCTTTTCTTTTTAAAACATGTGCTTATGGTATAATTACAATGTGTGTATCTGATGAAGAAGTGCCAAACATTCTGTGGTATTGTATATAGTTCTGATTATGGAGGTCATTTTGGAGGTAATAGAACTACAGCGAAGGTATTACAATCTGGTTTCTATTGGCCTACTGTAACACCTCGAAAATTTGTATTTTATTTATTTTGGGTGATTCTTAATTATTTTGAATAATTCGACTCGACTTCTGTGGATTTTATAATTTTTGTGATTTTTAGGAATTTTTGGGAGTTTTTACGTTTTTTTATTATTTTAATATTATTTTAGAGTTGTATACGAACCTTCGTATTTTATTTCTTTTTGAAAATCCTTAATGATTTTTACTAATCCTACTTGATTTTCATAAGTTTTATAATTTTTATGATCTTGTGGATGATTATGAAATTTTTATATTTCTCTGATTGTTTTTGGGCTGTTTGTGGGCCCAGGTGGGTTCCGAAAAGTGAAAATTTTTCTGCGGATAAAAAAATTTGTACAATTTAGACGGAGATGGGGGATCTTACTAAACCTGAATCCGGAAACAATTTTTAAAATTTTCTTTTACTGTGTTTATACTGTATTTAATTATCGGGCGATAAAAATACAGTAAAAATGTTATTCGTAGGGTAATAGCAGATAAAAATAAATATTATACTAATTAGTCAACCTTGGTGGTTTGGAGATCCACCATTGATTTAATCAAGAGTGGAGATTTAGTCTTAAAAAGTGTTGGAGATCCACCATTGATTTAATCAAGGGTGGAGATTTGGTCTTGTAAAGTGACAAGGACCATTTATGACCATTGGATGTAAAGTTTGAAGGAGCAATCTTGACTCTTAATTTTGGAGACACATCTAATGACTAGAATTTCAAGGAGAAAGATCCAATGACCTAGATTAAGTCTTCTAATCTAAAGACTATCCTAGAATCTATCTTAATCCTAACCATTGAACTAATCAATGGTTAGAAATGCTTCAAATAATGGCTAGTGAGATTGGTCACTCAAGGAGAGTGCAAGAAAGGGTGGGGGATGGTTTTGGTGGCTAAATAGCTTAGCCAAGTTTCAAGACACCAATTATTTCTCATATTGGTCATTATTGATTCATTTTCAAGAAGCGAAATAAAAGTAAGTCAATTTTTGGTGGCTTTGCACATGTATCCTACGGCTATGCACTTCTTTTTGGAGACAAACTACCCATAATTGATTCATTTTTTTCTCCTACTCACCTATGGTCATGCAATGAATAATGCAAGACAATTTCTACACTTAATCTTTCCTATCAACTTTTCTTTCATTCTTATCAAAGAAAAGCAAAAAGCTACACACACAATATTACTTTTCTCTCCATGCACTCCACGACAACTACTAGAAAGGAAGAGTTTTCATTTCTATCTTCATTTCACCAAAGACTAGAAACAATTCTCTCCATTCTCTTTCTTCCAAGAACAAGAAAAAAAACTCCATTCTTTCCACTCCAAGGAGCTTTCAGCCAGCCACTCCAAAACCTACCTCCACTCTTCTATAATTTTAACCAATTACATATCTTGAATCCTTACCTTATTCTAAGCAACTTTCATATTGGAGACTTTCTCTAAATCATTCATCTTCAAGGACTTTCTTCAAGAGCAAAGTTATAGGGTATTTGAGGTGAAGCGTAAGGAAACTTCATTTCTTCTCTCTTTTTCATGTTCTAAGCCATGTTTGATTCATGGTTTACCTTGTTCAAGCTTAATATGCTAATAAACTTGTGTTTTGTTTTGTATTTGAGAAGCTTTTGGTGGTGAAGGACTTGGAAAAAGAAGCAAAACAAGGAGCTTTTGAGGTTTTTCAAGAGGTAAGAGGGAGATCCATCTCACCAACCAAGTATGGTGGTGAGAGATGGTTTGGTATTTGATGGATGGTGAATCTATGTGAGGATTCATATCCATGGTCATGTAATTATTTGTGGGTGTTAATGTGTTTATGTGGTTTATGTGTTTTGTATGGTTTATTTGTGCTTACATGCTTGATATGATTTGCATGATTTACTGCTTTTGTTTATGGCATACTTGTGATATATATGATGATTATGTTATGTATGCCATGATTTCATGATGAAAAAGAAAACAATTTTTGGTTCCAAAGACCAAGAAGAATTTCGGCCAAGACACCTCAAAATAGGTGTTCACAAATTAATTTTTGGAACAAGAGATTCTAAGTATTTTACTAATTATGAGTAATACGTTGGTGATTTTAAGGATTTGCAAAGAAAGTGAAAATGTAAATGAACAAATGAATTGGTTTTTAAGACTATGAGTCTCACGATTTTGAAACAAAATTTTAATGATTTTGTTTGTGTAAAAATAAGAATGGAACTTAGTAGATTTAGAAAAAAAGAAATGATGGTTTCAATGGCCAAAGACTCCACGGTTTTTGGGAGATAGAGAAAACGTTGAAAAATCAATACGTGATTTGAAAATACAACAGAAATGTTGCAGAATTGTGAAAACATAACAGAAATGTTGCGCGATTGTGAAAAACGTGACAAAAGTGTTTTACGACTATAAAAACGCGATAATATGATTTTCGCGATTGAATATACAGTAGGATTACTGTTGAACCAGTGGATGGACACTATATGAGAAAATGATGAATTTTGCCTGTGATTGGCATTGGTGCATTTTATATGCATAAACTAGTGTATGGACACTGTATGAGAAAATGATGAATTTTGCCTATGATTGGCATTGGTGCATTGAACATGCATTGGAAAGGTCCGATGGACTGGATATGGCTATTTGCCTAGGAGAGACGTACACCTCTTGAGTGGCTGCGATATGCATAGTGTAAGTCACTTGTTGACCTTGGGGGTATCAGGGTGCGGGTTGCTCACATGGGCAGTTGGTAGCTCTTCTGTACCATGGGTTAGAACGACCCGACACACTGATGATCCTGACCTAGACACTATTCTTAATCAAGATCTAGTAAAGACTATCGTGTATATGCTAGATATGCAAACAAATATGAGAATTGTGGCACATGGTCTGAGGCATGTTGGTATAGACAGATCTTTCATATCAATTTCTCTGAACTGAGTATTAGCTCCATGGAGTAGGAAATTGAGTCTAAGTGCTGACACATGCAAAAGTTACACTAATAAGAGCAAGTGCACTCTATCACCAAGTAATATAGGACTTTGAGTCCAGTTATCGATCCCACGAGGAATAACTGATAATTACTAAAGTTGTAGTATTCTTTTGTTATTTAGACGACCGAAAAAATATGCAAGATTCAAATTAAAATCATAAAACTAACAAAAACAGTAAAGAACAATTAAATAAAGAAAAGATAAATAAAGATAGAAAAATGCTAGAGCATAAGGTTCACTTGAGTTTAATTATATAGATCTTCTTTCAAATATAAACAAATAATTCTTTTGCCAATATTCCCTTATTTGCTATTGAATCCCAATGGTCATGGTGAAATAATATTCTATTCTTAATTTAACCCACCTATTTGGTCATTTGGTTGAATTAATTAAGAATGCATTAAGCTTTTATTCAAGAGATGAACCAACATATCGATAATTCTATTGGTAGGAAAAATTGATGTTTGGTCGTTCACCAATATAGTCCTAGGCTTAAAATATAGATCCACTCATTGAGTGCGGTTGGTCACCGGTCAAACAATGAATTAATAAATGACAAAAGTGATCAAGTTATGACAAGGATGAAAGTAATATAATAAACTCATAAAGAAATTACCATTATTATATTAGAAATCAAATCCACATAATTATAAACTCAAGATCCCCCCATAGCCCTAGCTATGAGTTTAGTTACACAAACTAATTACAAACAAACTTAAAATATTATACAATCTCATAATAAGAAAATAAAATAAAAGAGAAAAACAAGAGAGAAAGAAAGATCAAAATCCCTTTGCAAAGATTAAGAACTTCAAACCTTCAAGAAATTCTCCATTAGAAATCTTCCTAACTGAGAGAAACTGAGAGAAAATGGAATTATGCAGGTCCAGCCCCTTTTCCCTTTTGCTACTGCGCTCAATTTATAGACATTTCGAGTGAACAGTACTCACACGGTCGTGTCTAATAGAGGCACGACCGTGCCTAGTGACATCATTGCTTACGCAGCTTTCTTAGTGATTAAGGAAAGGAGACACGGCTGTGTGACCTTGAGACACAGCCATGTCTAAGTGTATTTTGGTAGGCACGGCCGTGTCTAAGGTAAGCACAGTCGGGCTTAGTGTTAAAATTGATTTTTTGCACTTTTTTGTCAAGCACAACCGTGTGACTAGTAGACACAGTCGTGTCTCAGTTAAAAAGCTTCATGGGACTTAGATATGGCCATGTTTAAGCCCTTGATTGCTCTCGAACTGACACGGAACCTTTCCAAAGCTAGAATGGACCTCTTTTACATTGAAAACTCGGTATCTTTGCTTGTTTTGCTCCAAATGTATTTCATCTTTATAAATCTGTAAAAGCAAAGATAAAGATAAGGATCCAACTAAAACTCGTCCGAAAATATAAACAAAATAACACAATTTGTACAATTAAATACTATAAAATATAAGCTTATCAACTCGCCCACACTTCAGTTTTGCTTGTCCTCAAGCAAAGAATATGAATTAACAACAAGATCAAGCTTGGCATCCAGAAACATGAATCAAGGGAAATTTCACAAGTAAAAAGCCCAAGTTCAGCAATCAAATCCAATCAATCAAAGATCATTTAGCATTTAAAACGATAAGATTCTTTTAGTCTAGCTTGCAACTTTTCTCTTCACCAAACATATGAGATCACTCATCTTTCCATCGCTCAAGTGTTTAAGGACAAAGAGATCACTCAAATTTCTCAAGAAAAATGCAAAACCATAAGCTTGCTTATCAATCTCATCTCCACTTCCAAGTTCACATACATAACAAGAATCAAAAGGACTTCATCTAGTTGTAAAAGGGCCAAGGGTAAAGAATGTAGGAAAAAGATAAATAAGGGTAAAGAATTTTCATGGATAAATCAATTTAAAGCAAAATCTGACTGAAAAGATGAATAAAGCATGATGCATAAGAATTTTACTAATTCTCAACTTCAACTCAGAATTTTCATCATTCTTTACCAATAATTCCTTTTCTTTTCTTTTTTTATATAGATTTATATATATAATTTTGTATTTTTTTATATAATTTTTTTAAATTTTTTTTTCAAACTATATATATATACCCTTGAAGATAAAATAACTTCTCAAGACTTTTAATTCAACACATCAGATGCTCCAAGAAATTGGGTATTCAAAGAAATCATTTTCAGGTTCAAATGGGGCAACTAAAGGGTTATTTTATCAATACAAGTCTGAAAGTCAAGAAAAAATAAAGCCTAATTGCCTTAATCATATTCAAGTTCGTATGTGAATCATTAAAGCCTCAACAAGATATCAAAGCAAGTTCTAGTTCACATTAATCAAGAGAAAACTTATTCCAGAAGAAAAAATTTAACCATTAAAGCTCAAAACTCACTTTGTGACTAAGTTAGTACAGAAAACAGAAGCAAGCAGATATGACTAGTTTTCAAGTAAGATGCTAAATTTCACTTTTCTTAATTGAAAAAGATCGCTTTAAAATCATCATTGAATTCCCCTTTCATCAAATCTCTATCAGCTTAGAATAAATCAAACAATTAACACACAATTCCAGCTTAATTATTAGTATTACTCAAGTGTTCATTAGTTGTGTTTTTTTTTTCATAAAATATAGTACTAATATACAGTACCCCTCCACACTTAAGATAAACATTGTCCTCAATGTGGAAAAGAAAGAAATGAAGGGGTAAAGAAAAGAGCAACACAACCTGATGAAGAGTGATATAGTGTCAGGGAGAGGAGAAGCGCAAAAGTCAACGCCGCAACAGACCCTGCAAAACAAACATAACAAAAATAATAGAAACAAGAAAAAGAAAAAACACAGGTTGCCTCCTGTTAAGCGCTTGGTTAATGTCATGAGCTCGACGTTGCCTTTTTTGGGATAAATCAAGGTGGCTTAAAGCAAGAAAAATAGAATGACGCCTTCTTCTTTTCAAAGTAGCGACTCAAACCCTTGTCCATTTCTATGGAGGTGCCTCCATAAACATTTTGAGCTTGAAAAGGACTTGGTTGCTCGAGAAGTACTTTAGCTCTGTTAGGCCCTAGTGGTTTTAATTGATTAATAAATGAAGGGTCAATCTGTAAAGGAGCTTGGATCATCGGAGGACCTTTATCGGTTTCACCCGCTTAAGTTTCCAGAAGATCAACATCAACATTATATGATTGTGGGGGATCTTTGATAGCTAAGACTTCTTGCTTCTTCTCTTGAACAAAATTGATAGGGGTATGGAGATTTGACATTAGGGAAGATTTAACCTCCTTGAAGACATTTATGGTCACATAATCTCCATCCACTCTTAAGATAAGCTCACCCCGAGGTACATCAGTCACCGCCCCTGAAGTTGCTAGAAACGGTCTTCCAAGAATAAGAGGAATATCAGCATCCTCCTCCATATGCAGCACCACAAAATCAACTGGGAAAATAAATTTATCCACCTTCACTAAAACATCTTCCAACATACCGCGAGGGTATGTGAAGGATCTATCAGCCAACTGTAGTGAAATATTGGTGGGCTTTGGTTCATGCATTCCCAATTTCTTAAACACAGAGAAAGACATTAAATTAATACTAGCACCTAAATCACATAATGCCTTATCAAGATAAGAAGTACCAATTGAGCAAGGAATAGTAAAACTCCCTAGATCTTTTAATTTCGGGGGTAAATTCTTCAAAAGGATGGAAGAGCACTCTTTATTCAGACAAATCGTCTCAAATTCCTCAAGCTTGCATTTCTTTGTAATTATTTCCTTCAAGAATTTGACATACTTGGGCATTTGAGAGATGGCTTCAACAAATGGAATATTGATTTGCAACCTCTTGAATATCTCCAAGAATTTTGCAAATTCTGTATCTGGTTTAGCATTCTTGAGCCTCTGAGGAAATGGGATGGATGGCTTTAGTGCCTCACTGACCTGCACCACAGGAGGTGCTTCATTTGCCTTTTCATCTAAAGTGTTGTCACTTCTCAGGGTAATTGCATTGACATATTCCTTTAGATTAGTCTCAGTGGTACTAGGCAATATCCCTGTTACTCTTGTTGACATCAGAGTGGTCAACTGTCTAATTTGTGTCTCCATGGTCTTCATTATGGCTTCTGAATTCTGCATGTACTTCATTCCCAAATCTTCAAAGCTTGGCTTCTTTACAAGTGCTTGAAAACCTGGTGGTGGTTGTGGGGCTCTCTGTTGATTTTGCGAATAGCCTTGTTGATTCTCCGATTTGAAATTAGGGTGATCCCTCCAACCAGGATTGTATGTATTGGCATATGGATTGTACTGCTGCCAGTTGGAAGTACCACCAAAATTTGCTGCTTCAGGTTCAGGGGCAAAGGGACTACCAATTTGACAGTTTACACTTATATGTCCTTATCCACCACATGCTTCACAATTTAGTGGCGGGGTTGCACTGTTGGTTACCATCAAAGTCTCTACCTTTTTCGTCAATGCTTCCAATTGACTCAAAATGCCAGTGGAAGAGTTTACAACATTCACAGTTACTGGTTTCTTAAGAATTTTGCGATCATTTTTCCATTGATAATTGTTTAGTGCCATTTCTTCAATCAATGCATGGCTTTGAGTAGGTGCTTTCCTCCAAAGTGAACCTCCCGCAGCAGCATCAATGAGTGAACGGTTTGCAGAAGACAAACCATTATAAAAGATCTGGACCTGCTGCCACACAGGAAATCCATGATGTGGACATCTCCTTAATAGCTCTTGAAAGCACTCCCATGCTTCGTAGATAGTATCTATTTCAAATTGCACAAAAGAAGATATGTCATTCCTTAATTTAGTAGATTTTGAGGGAGGAAAATACTTAGCCAAAAATTGTTGTGTCAGTTGTTCCCATGTAGTGATGGAACCCCTTGGTAGTGACGTTAACCATTGACTCGCCGTATCCCAAAGAGAGAAAGGAAAGAGTCGCAATCGAATTGCATCTTCTGTCACTCCATTATATTTTATTGTGTCACATAACTGCAAAAATTTGGCCAAATGATGATTTGGATCGTCTGAAGGCAAACCACCAAATTGAACAAAATTTTGAATCATGGAGATCAATGCTGGTTTGATCTCAAAATTGATAGCTATTGCAGCTGGTCTTATCATACTCTCTCCATACCCTTCAGCAGTAGGCAGGGAGTATTCAAGCATGGTTCTTTCTGCTGGGGCAACTTGTTCATTACGATTCATCTCAATTACTAGTCCTTCCATCCTTTTTATATTTTCTGCTTCAGCTGCAGTGTGAGTTTGTTGTTTTAACCTGCGAGCTGTTTTCTCAATTTCTGGATCAAATGTTAGATCAAAAAACTAAAAAAGAGTGAGCATAAAAATGAGCAAATGATAAGTGTAAATGTTAGATCAGGTTACTCAATTTTTCTTACTTTTTTTTATTATATATTTTTTTAAATTATAAGTAACAAACTAATTAAAAGAAATAAAAGTAAAATTAACAAAATAAAAATAAAAATGACTAAAAATAAAAATAAAATAACAAAAGCGAAAATAAAACATTAACAAAGGTGTGGCAAAAACTAACCACCAAATAATATTATAATAATAATAATATAATAATAATAATATAATAATAATATAATAATAATAATAATAATAATATTAACTTAGATGTGGTATGTAACGCCCCAATTTTTAGAAAATATTCGAATGTCTTGTTTTACTTTTTCATGCTTCGTGTAAATGACCATTTGTGTCCCTATTTTTCTGTTCTCGATTTACGTATGAAAATAATTACGATATCTTGGCTCAAATTTTATTTGATCGTTTTACGTAATTTGTTTCGAGACGGTAAAATAAAAATTTTTTCGAGCTCTTGTATTAATTTTTCGAAAGATATACTGACTATATAATCTTCTTTGGATATTTTATTTGAACGTTTTGGACGATTACCTACGTTGTGGGAAAAAATGGGAAAATGACCGTTACGTCCCGAACGTCATTTTTTTCTTGTTTTTTCTTGTTTTTAATTGTTTTCTTCTTGATTTAATGTCCATAATATCTGTCTGTGATTTTATATGGACTTTTTGTGTGATTTGCTCGGCGCAGGAAAATAATATTTTCCGGGCCGGGAAAATCTTATTTTATTATTTAGAATTGGGAGATCTTACTAAACCCGATTTGAATGAGACTAAAAATAATCTTTTAATTTTTAGGATTTAAGCGTCAAATAAAATAATTTTATATTATTATAATATTATTTTATTAGTCAAGATATTTTAGTGACAAGATGGACCGGAAATATTTTGCGGGACCCACAATTAGCGAACAGTTAGATCGGTAGCTTAATTAATCACCGTTAGCGGTAGAACTTTCAGAAACAGTGACTCACTAGTGACTCACAGTGAGAAAATTAAATGCACCTGGGTGATTAGGCTTGTGAGTCACCAAGAGCCAACCAATAGGAATCAAGCTTGCTCACCAAGGCTTGATCTTGACCATTGATTCATCAAATGGCTTGGATGAAGCCAAGCAAGGTGCCCACCTTGCACCCCACTTGATGGCTACGGCCAAGAGGTCTTTGAAGACCAAAATCACACTTCTCCTTCATCACTTTTCTCTCTTCTCTCTCATCAAAACCCTAGCCACCATTCTTGTTCATTTTCTTCACCATTTTCGGCCAAGACACTATCTACACCATCCAACCATCCAAAAATTTTTCTAACCAAGTTTTCCTAATCTAAACACCATTCTAAGAACCTTTCTAGTTGGGAGTTTCTTCAAAATCTTCCATTTAAGGCTTGGAAATCAACCTTGAAAGTTTTACCTAGAAGGTGAAATTTCATGCTTTTCTTTTCTCTCTTCTTTTTCAAAGTTCTAAGCCATGATTTCTCCATGGTTTAGCTTCTTTTTCATGGTTAGTAACATGTAGATTTTGTTTGAGATTTCTAGGTATTTTTGGTGGTGAAAATCGAACCCTAGGAGGTGTGAAAGCAAGCCTTTTGTCTTCATTTAAGGTAAGAGGAAGACAATTCTTATCATCCCTTGGTGGTGGTAAGAAGATGGAATATTTGTAGAATCCATAAGGATTCGATGGTGGTGTGTTTGTTGATGTGTATTTGTTAATTTTTTTGTGGTTGCTAGTAGTTTATGTGATGTATGTTAGTAGCTTTCTTGTTTGGTGATTGTAATAATTTTGCATGTCTATTAGCTTTTGAATGCATGTCTATAAGCTTTAATTTAGGTTTATGTGTTAGAAAATATATTGCATGTGTTAGAGAATACAATGCATGTGTTAGAATTGTATGATAAGGTATAGGATGTGAATAACATGTTTAAATTTGCATGAGTGTTCCAAAGAGCACATCCAATAGCTCACGGCAATGACAAGTTTGGAGGACCAAAATGTTCTCTTGATTTTTCCTAAAGTGTAACTTAATTAACCTAGGAGAATCAAGAAAGTTTCAAATTGATTTGATCAAAGAAAATGCATTTAGAAATCAAATAGTAAAGACTTAGTATTTTGGGCCAACATGCCTAAAGGATTAAATTGATTCTTGCTAACTATTTCCTAATATGATTTAATGAACTTAGACAATATAATACATTTGATATAATTTGAAAGGTGAAAGACAATTTAGAAATCAAATGCAAAAGTTTTACGAAATTTGGCCAACATGCCAATATAGGTAATCAAGATTTTTAAAACTTGATTCCAAACCTTTTTCAATCAAAAAGAGACAATACAAGTTAAGAAGAAATTTTCTATAATGGTTTTTGAAGAAACAAATTGAGTAGAATTAAGCTTAAAGGATTAAAACTAATAATTTTATCATTAGGAAGTAAAATACAGAAATTTTGAGAAATTTTCTAACATATAGCTCACTTTAGGTTTTGAAGCATGTTAGAGATTTCAAAAAGAATTAAATGATATGGTTAAAAATTCGGTAAATGGAAATTTTATGGATAATTTAGGAAACCATTATTATGATATTCTAAACAAAATACTGTCAATTTTTAGTAAAAATGAACCAATAAGATAGCAAAAATATCCAAAAGACAGTATGCAGTATGACAAATTATTCTACGTAGTTTAAATGTACTAAGTACTATTTCGTCATGCATTTAAACAGTAATTTTAAAGGCATTCGAATAAGAAAATGATTTGAAAATCCTACGCGATTGAGAAAACGTATTAAAAATACTACGCGATTTTAAAAACAGAAAAATATCTTTACCCGATTTTTAAACGTTTGTAAAAATGACGGAATTATGAAAACGCGATAAAATTTCTACGCGATTGCGTTACTATATTTATTTTATCTTTGTCGGGAAAATGTGAACCCGTCTGATTATTTTTGAGGATCTTTTATTTTCGGAAAAATGTGAACCCGCATGTGCTTTTGAAAATGTATCTCTTTGTCGGGAAAATGTGAACCCGTATGAGTTTTTGAGAATTTATTTCTTTGTCGGGAAAATGTGAACCCGCATGTGCTTTCTATCTATGTGTGCCAAGTTTTTGGTGGATTGGTTGACGAGACGAATCACATCGTGTTGTCGGAGATAAACGTAGTGTGGTTCATTGTTCTAATGAACTTGGAGACTTTAGTGTACGGGATCCCACATGTGGACGAGTTTTGGGCCGTGGTAAACCGATAGCACATATGGTACTCGACATACACTATATTTAATCGAGATTTGTGAAATCTAGTAGTACAATGTGACGCCCTGGATGATGGATTCCTATGTCGTGGGGCTATAGAATGTTATTTAACGTGTGACAATGACAATAGTTGTGGGGCAGCCGTGGTACTAATGGATTTTACGAATCATTCTCTCTCTCGATACTTGTGTTTTCTTTAGCTCCATGGAGTAGGGTTTTGTTGTATTATTTGTTTATCTCTATGTCTATTTATTTCCATCTTATCTATTTATTGTTTATCGTATTTTATTTGTTTGTTTTATCGATTACTACTTCTATATTTGGTTATTTTTATTATATCTTATCTGTTTATTTTTATCTTTCATTTTATCGTGATGTTTTATCCGTGGTGTGATATATTGTTATGATATCCGAATTTTACTTCAATCTGTTATTATAATTGTTAAAGCTTTTGTATTGCATGAAGCGTATATATGTTGTTTGTCGTCTTCTTATTGGCCATGTTGTGATGATTTTATGTTGTCTTACCTCTTTGTTATATGTATTTTCTGTTTATTTATTTTACGCGGTAAAGACTTTGAGGAAGAGGATCAGCCCCTTGAGATCTTGTATCCCGAGGAGGAGGAAGGTCAGCAAGCGGACGATCAGTTTGACGATCAAGAACCATCCGATCATCCATATCCTCTGGATTGATTGTGAGGATGGCGGCGCCAGGATTTTTGGGGTTCGTAGAGCTAGTATTTCATGGAGGTTCTCGGCTTGGCATCTACGAGGCGATCGTGATTCGTGACATATGCGGGACGTGTACCGTGATTCTCGACACGATTTGATGAAGAGCCTATTATGACTACGACGTTATTTCTGCACTTAGAGTTACCCTTATCCATTAGGCGTTATTGGGGTGCTGAAAACCCTGAGCCTAGTGAGATAAGCATCGTATCGACTGCGCGATCCCGTTATCGCCGTGTGTCGAGACATCCGGGATATCTATCTCCTGATGATCATTTTCATTGAGAGTGATCCATCAGAGGATTAGATAACCATGATGTTTTTTTATACACTATATCGTATATATTAACTCTTTTATTGCTTTCCTTCTTGTTTTTGTTTAAATATTTGTAGTCCTTAATTTGTGAATTATTTGTACAGCCTATAACTTAATCATATGTATATTATCAGTAATGATGTTTTTTTTTTATTTCGTATTTTTCGCATTATCTTTTTATATCATATTTCTGTATATCAGGAATTATTTTACAACCCGTAATAATATTTAACAAATGTTTCACAACTTGGGTAGATTTTATTTCTATTTCTTTTATTTTCTTTTATGTGTGACATCCTCCAAAGGTGTGTTACATGGTAAGAACCAACCACCCAATATATATATTAGATAGAAAGCGTAAATAAAGAAAAATAAAGATAGAAAGCGTAAATAAAAAAATAAAGGCAGAAAGCGTAAATAAAGAAAACTTAAAATTAAATAAAAAATATAAAAAAAACAAAAAAAATGACAAAAAAAATAAATAAAAAATAAAATAATATTTAAATAATAATATAATATTATAATATTATTATAATAATATAATAATATATAATAATAATAATAATATAATATTAATAATAGTATAATAATAATATAATATTATAATAATAATAATATAATAATAAGATTATAATATAATAATAATATTATAATATTATAATATAATAATAATATTATTATAATAATAAGATATAAGAATAATAATAATAGAAAAAAACAGAGCACAATAATAAAAGTAAACAAAGCAAATATAATACAAATAAAAGAAAAGTTTGTCTAAATTAACTAGAACTTTACGCCTTTCAACGGTGCCAAAAACTTGACACGTGCAAAAGTTATACTAATAAGAGCAAGTGCACTCTATCACCAAGTAATATAGGACTTTGAGTCCAGTTATCGATCCCACGATGAATAACTGATAATTACTAAAGTTGTATTATTCTTTTGTTATTTAGACGACCAAAAAAATATGCAAGATTCAAATTAAAATCATAAAACTAACAAAAACAGTAAAGAACAATTAAATAAAGAAAAGATAAATAAAGATAGAAAAATGCTAGAGCATAAGGTTCACTTGAGTTTAATTATATAGATCTTCTTTCAAATATAAACAAATAATTCTTTTGCCAATATTCCCTTATTTGTTATTGAATCCCAATGGTCATAGTGAAACAATATTCTATTCTTAATTTAACCCACCTATTTGGTCATTTAGTTGAATTAATCAAGAATGCATTAAGCTTTTATTCAAGAGATGAACCAACATATCGTTAATTCTATTGGTAGGAAAAATTGATGTTTGGTCATTCACCAATATAATTCTAGGCTTAAAATATAGATCCACTCATTGAGTGCGGATGGTCACCGGTCAAACAATGAATTAATAAATGCCAAAAGTGATCAAGTTATGACAAGGATAAAAGTAATATAATAAACTCATAAAGAAATTACAATTATTATATTAGAAATCAAATCCACATAATTATAAACTCAAGATCCCCCCCATAGCCCTAGCTATGAGTTTAGTTACACAAACTAATTACAAACAAACTTAAAATATTATACAATCTCATAATAAGAAAATAAAATAAAAGAGAAAAACAAGAGAGAAAGAAAGATCAAAATCCCTTTGCAGAGATTAAGAACTTCAAACCTTCAAGAAATTCTCCATTAGAAATCTTCCTAATTGAGAGAAAATGGAATTATGCAGGTCTAGCCCCTTTTCCCTTCTACTGCTACGCTCAAGTTATAGACATTTCGAGTGAACAGTACTCACACGGCCGTGTCTAATAGAGGCACGGCCGTGCCTAGTGACATCATTGCTTACGCAACTTTCTTAGTGATTAAGGAAAGGAGACACGGCCGTGTGACCTTGAGACACGGCCGTCTGACCTTGAGACATGGCCGTTCTAAGTGTATTTTGGTAGGCACGGCCGTGTCTAAGGTAAGCACGGTCATGCTTAGTGTTAAAATTGATTTTTTGTACTTTTTTGTCAAGCACAGCCATGTGACTAGTAGACACGGTCGTGTCTTAGTTAAAAAGCTTCATAGGACTTAGATATGGCCATGTTTAAGCCCTTAATTGCTCCCGAACTGACACGGAACCTTCCCAAAGCTAGAATGGACCTCTTTTGCATTGAAAACTCGGTATCTTTGCTAGTTTTGCTCCAAATGTATTTCATCTTTATAAATCTATAAAAGCAACTATAAAGATAAGGATCCAACTAAAACTCGTCCGAAAATATAAACAAAACAACACAATTTGTACAATTAAATACTATAAAATATAAACTTATCAACTCCCCCACACTTGAGTTTTGCTTGTCCTCAAGCAAAGAATATGAATTAACAACAAGATCAAACTTGGCATCCAGAAACATGAATCAAG
This sequence comes from Ormosia emarginata, assembly GCA_029884605.1. NCBI lineage: Eukaryota > Viridiplantae > Streptophyta > Magnoliopsida > Fabales > Fabaceae > Ormosia > Ormosia emarginata. The sequence continues at coordinate 7,981,375 of JAQQTP010000040.1, forward strand.
GGAAATTTCACAAGTAAAAAGCCCAAGTTCAGCAATCAAATCCAATCAATCAAAGATCATTTAGCATTTAAAACGATAAGATTCTTTTAGTCTAGCTTGCAACTTTTCTCTTCACCAAACATATGAGATCACTCATCTTTCCATCGCTCAAGTGTTTAAGGACAAAGAGATCACTCAAATTTCTCAAGAAAAATGCAAAACCATAAGCTTGCTTATCAATCTCATTTCCACTTCCAAGTTCACATACATAACAAGAATCAAAAGGACTTTATCTGGTTGTAAAAGGGCCAAGGGTAAAGAAGATAGGAAAAAGATAAATAAGGGTAAAGAATTTTCATGGATAAATCAATTCAAAGCAAAATCTGACTGAAAAGATGAATAAAGCATGATACACAAGAATTTTACTAATTCTCAATTTCAACTCAGAATTTTCATCATTCTTTACCAATAATTCCTTTTCTTTTTTTCATATAGATTTATATATATAATTTTGTATTTTTTTATATAATTTTTTTAAATGTTATTTTGAAGCTATATATATATACCCTTGCAGATAAAACAACTTTTCAAGACTTTTAATTCAACACATCAGATGCTCCACGAAATTGGGTATTCAAAGAAATCATTTTCAGGCTCAAATGGGGTAACTAAAGGGTTATTTTATCAATACAAGTCTGAAAGTCAAGAAAGAATAAAGCCTAATTGCCTTAATCATATTCAAGTTCGTATGAGAATCATTAAAGCCTCAACAAGATACCAAAGCAAGTTCTAGTTCACATTAATCAAGAGAAAACTTATACCAGAAGAAAAAATTTAATCATTAAAGCTCAAAACTCACTTTCTGGCTAAGTTGGTACAAAAAATAGAAGCAAGCAGATATGACTAATTTTCAAGTAAGATGCTAAATTTTACTTTTCTTAATTGAAAAAGATCACTTTAAAATCATCATTGAATTCCCCTTTCATCAAATCTCTATCAGCTTAGAATAAATCAAGCAATTAACACACAATTCTAGCTTAATTATTAGCATTACTCAAGTGTTCATTAGTTGTGTTTTTTTTTCATAAAATACAGTACTAATATACAGTACCCCTCCACACTTAAGATAAACATTGTCCTCAATGTGGAAAAGAAAGAAATGAAGGGGTAAAGAAAAGAGCAACACAACCTGATGAAGAGTGATATAGTGTCAGGGAGAGGAGAAGCACAAAAGTCAGTGCCGCAATAGACCATGCAAAACAAACATAACAAAAATAATAGAAACAACAAAAAGAAAAAACATAGGCTGCCTCCTGTTAAGCGCTTGGTTAACGTCATGAGCTCGACGTTGCCTTTTTTTAGAAAAATCAAGGTAGCTTAAAGCAAGAAAAATAAAATGACGCCTTCTTCTTTTCAAAGTAGCGACTCAAACCCTTGTCCATTTCTATGGAGGTGCCTCCATAAACATTTTGAGCTTGAGAAGGACTTGGTTGCTCGAGAAGTACTTTAGCTCCGTTGGGCCATGGTGGTTTTAATCGATTAACAAAAGAAGGGTCAATCTGTAAAGGAGCTTGGATCATCGGAGGACCAGTATCGGTTTCACCCACTTGAGTTTCCAGAAGATCAACATCAACATTATATGATGGTGGGGGATCTTTAATAGCTAAGACTTCTTGCTTCTTAGCTTGAACAAAATTGATAGGGGTATGGAGATTTGACATTGGGGAAGATTTAACCTCCCTGAAGACATTTATGGTCACATAATCTCCATCCACTCTTAAGATATGCTCACCCCGAGGTACATCAATCACCGCTCCTGAAGTTGCTAAAAACGGTCTTCCAAGAATAAGAGGAATATCAGCATCCTCTTCCATATCCAGCACCACAAAATCAACTAGGAAAATGAATTTGTCCACCTTCACTAAAACATTTTCCAACATACCGTGAGGGTATGTGAAGGATCTATCAGCCAACTGTAGTGAAATATTGGTGGGCTTTGGTTCCTGCATTCCCAATTTCTTAAACATAGAGAAAGACATTAAATTAATACTAGCACCTAAATCACATAATGCCCTATCAAGATAAGAAGTACCAATTAAGCAAGGAATAGTAAAACTCCCTCGATCTTTTAATTTCGAGGGTAACTTCTTCAAAAGGATGACAGAGCACTCCTCATTCAGACAAATCGTCTCAAATTCCTCAAGCTTGCATTTCTTTGTAATTATTTCCTTCAAGAATTTGACATACTTGGGCATTTGAGAGATGGCTTCAACAAACAGAATATTGATTTGCAACTTCTTGAATATCTCCTAGAATTTTACAAATTCTGTATCTGGTTTAGTGTTCTTGAGCCTCTGAGGAAATGGGATGGATGGCTTTAGTGCCTTGCTGACCTACACCACAAGAGGTGCTTCATTTGCCTTTTCATCTAAAGTGTTGTCACTTCTCAGGGTAATTGCATTGACATATTCCTTTAGATTAGTCTCAATGGTACTTGGCAATATCCCTGTTACTCTTGTTGACATCAGAGTGGTCAACTGACTAATTTGTGTCTCCATGGTCTTCATTATGGCTTCTGAATTCTGCATGTACTTCATTACCAAATCTTCAAAGCTTGGCTTCTTTGCAAGTGCTTGAAAACCTGGTGGTGGTTTTGGGGCTCTCTATTGATTTTGCAGATAGCCTTGTTGATTCTCCGATTTGAAATTAGGGTGATCCCTCCAACTAGGATTGTATGTATTGGCATATGGATTGTACTGCTGCCGGTTGGAAGTACTAACAAAATTTGCTGCTTCAGGCTCAGGGGCAAAGGGACTACCAATTTGACAGTTTGCACTTATATGTCCTTGTCCACCACATGCTTCACAATTTAGTGGCGGGGTTGCACTGTTGGTTTCCATCAAAGTCGCCACCTTTTTCGTCAATGCTTCCAATTGACTCAGAATGTCAATGGAAGAGTTTACAACATTCACAGTTACTGGTTTCTTAAGAATTTTGTGATCATTTTGCCATTGATAACTGTTTAGTACCATTTCTTCAATCAATGCATGGCTTTGAGTAGGTGTTTTCCTCCAAAGTGAACCTCCCACAGCAACATCAATGAGTGAATGGTTTGCAGAAGACAAACCATTATAAAAGATATGGACCTGCTGCCAGACAGGAAATCCATGATGTGGACATCTCCTTAATAGCTCTTGAAAGCGCTCCCATGCTTCATAGATAGTATCTATTTCAAATTGCACAAAAAAAGATATGTCATTCCTTAATTTAGCATATTTTGAGGGAGTAAAATACTTAGCCAAAATTTGTTGTGTCAATTGTTCCCATGTAGTGATGGAACCCCTTTGTAGTGATGTTAACCATTGACTAGCCCTATCCCTAAGAGAGAAAGGAAAGAGTCGCAATCGAATTGCATCTTCTGTCACTCCATTATATTTTATTGTGTCACATAACTGCAAAAATTTGGCCAAATTATGATTTGGATCGTCTGAAGGCAAACCACCAAATTGAACAAAATTTTGAATCATGGAGATCAATGCTGGTTTGATCTCAAAATTGTTAGCTGTCACAACTAGTCTTATAATACTCTCTCCATACCCTTCAGCAGTAGGCATGGAGTATTCAAGCATGGTTCTTTCTGCTGGGGCAACTTGTTCATTACGAGTCATCTCAATTACTGGTCCTTCTATCCTTTTTATATTTTCTACTTCAGCTGCAGTATGAGTTTGTTTTTTTAACCTGCGAGTTGTTTTCTCAATTTCTGAATCAAATGTTAGATCAAGAAACTAAGAACGAGTGAGCATAAAAATGAGCAAATGATAAGTATGAATGTTAGATCAGGTTACTCAATTTTTCTTACTTTTTATTATTATATATTTTTTAAATTATAAGTAACAAACTAATTAAAAGAAATAAAAGTAAAATTAACAAAAATAAAAATAAAAATGACTTAAAATAAAAATAAAATAACAAAAGCAAAAATAAAATATTAACAAAGGTGTGGCAAAAACTAACCACCAAATAATAATAATAATAATATAATAATAATAATATAATAATATTAATATTAATAATATTAACTTAGATGTGGTAAGAACCAACCACCCAATATATATATTAGATAGAAAGCGTAAATAAAGAAAAATAAAGATAGAAAGCGTAAATAAAGAAAAATAAAGGCAAAAAGCGTAAATAAAGAAAACTTAAAATTAAGTAATAAAAAAATAAAAAACAAAAAAAATAAAAATGACAAAAAAATAAAATAAAAAATAAAAAATATTATAATAATAATAATATAATATTATATAATATAATATATTATAATAAAAATAATATTAATAATAATAATAGTAGTAATAGTAATAATAATAATAATATAATATTATAATAATAATAAAATAATAATATTATAATAATATAATAATATTATTATAATAATATAATAATAATATTATTATTATAATAATAAGATATAAGAATAATAATAATAGACAAAAACAGAGCACAATAATAAAAGTAAACAAAGCAAATATAATACAAATAAAAGAAAAGTTTGTCTAAATTAACTAGAACTTTACGCCTTTAATATTATCAAATTTACTCCCCGGCAACGGCGCCAAAAACTTCAAAAGTTACACTAATAAGAGCAAGTGCACTCTATCACCAGTAATATAGGACTTTGAGTCTAGTTATCAATCCCACGAGGAATAACTGATAATTAGTAAAGTTGTATTATTCTTTTGTTATTTAGACAACCAAAAAAATATGCAAGATTCAAATTAAAATCATAAAACTAACAAAAACAGTAAAGAACAATTAAATAAAGAAAAGATAAATAAAGATAGAAAAATGCCAGGGCATAAGGTTCACTTGAGTTTAATTATATAGATTTTCTTTCAAATATAAACAAATAATTCTTTTGCCATTATTCCCTTATTTGCTATTGAATCCCAATGGTCATGGTGAAACAATATTCTATTCTTAATTTAACCCACCTATTTGGTCATTTAGTTGAATTAATCAAGAATGCATTAAGCTTTTATTCAAGAGATGAATCAACATATCGTTAATTCTATTGGTAGAAAAAATTGATGTTTGGTCATTCACTAATATAGTCCTAGGCTTAAAATATAAATCCACTCATTGAGTGCGGATGGTCACCGGTCAAACAATGAATTAATAAATGCCAAAAGTGATCACGTTATGACAAGGATGAAAGTAATATAATAAACTCATAAAGAAATTACCATTATTATATTAGAAATCAAATCCACATAATTATAAACTCAAGATCCCCCCATAGCCCTAGCTATGAGTTTAGTTACACAAACTGTAACACCCTCCCTAGAGTATCACATGTCTGACTCCCGACTCAAAATCTGAAAAGAAGTTCATAAAAGGTTTGCGTATAAAAAGGTGGGTTTCAAAATTTCTTTCTTACTGAAACATAAACTTACTGATATTTGTAAGTAATACTGAAAAATAAATTTAACTAATTTAAAATCATATAACAAACACCACTTAATATTTAACAATTTAAAGAGAAATATAAAACTAACTGACTCTTTTTTTTTAACAGTAGCAAACCCTATGACGGATCCTACTTAATAGCATGGTACAACACTAACGAGAAAACTTAACATACTTATTTCTTTTTGTATCCCTCTTGATGCATCAGACATCTGTTCCTTGTCAACACTGCACGCTATCGACTTTGGAATAGTCATTCTCTGATGTTGTCTCCGAATGCCGAATATTTGCTCCCAGTCAAGTCTAAGAAACTTGTTCTATTTATTATATAATTTTTACAATAAAAGCACAACGAAATAATATAACAAAGAGGTGAGATCACCTACGCCAATACCAACATGGTAGCATAGAGATAAAACAAATAATATACCATACAAATACATCATACCATAATTACAATTATGTCATCATCATAATGTATAAAATAACAATAAACAAAATAATATCATCACATTATTATCATCATCATCATCCAAGTAGTCAAAACAATTGTCATAGCCAATATCCCTCAATTAATATATCATGCAGATATAAAATGCTCAGTTTCATGCATGCACACATAGACTCAGTTTTTCAAAAACAACTCCATGGAGGTTTTCACAATTTCGAGAAGAATGCTCTAGTTAATTGTCCAGCCTAAGCCCACAGACAATCTCCCAGTCGTTGAAAAGAATCGTGTTCTTGTTGGGTATTATCAATGCGTTACAACGGACTGCATCGCCAAGTGGCATATGGTCCAGCCTTAGCCCACAGACAGATATCCACTGGTCGACCGCCGCGCCTTGACGCCCCCAAGATCCATCATAGACCTCACTATCAATTCTCATTCCCTCTTCAACCACAAGGGCCAAAATAGCTTATTAGCTATACTTTATACAATGCACGAATATATCAGTACAACTCCAACCACAAGGGCCAAATCTTTTCATTTGTTCAATGTAATCATATGTTACAACGCATATTTTTCCAATGCATGTATAATGCACTAATGCCAATCATAGGCATATCTTTCCAATGCATATAAAATGCACCAAATACCAATCACAGGCAAAACTCGTCATTTTCTCATACAGTGTATGGACACTGGTTCAACAATAATCATCATGTTATTATGTTTTTATAGCCATAAAACACTTTTGTCGTGTTTTCACAACCGCGTAACATTTCTGTTACGTTTTCACAATTCCAAAACATTTTAGTTATATTTTCACAATACCGTAACACTTCTGTTACGTTTTCACAATCTGATAACATTTACATTACGTTTTCAAAATACCATGACTCTTACATTTGCACTTTTAAACCACGTACTAATTTTTTAACATTTTTCTCAATCGCGTAAAAATATACATTTCTCAAATTGCATAGTATTTTTTCACTGTTTCAAAATCGCGTATCTTAAAAAAATCATTCTTTTAAGTCGCGTAAATCATTTTCCATCATTCTTAAAATATTTAAAGCACTTTCCAAATCACATAACGATTTTCCGTCATTTTCACAATCACGTAAAAATATTCTATCACTTTTCAATCACGTAGTGATTTTTCAACAATAGTTCAAATCACGTAAAATATTTAAACGTAATTCAAATCGAGTAGAAATATTTCAACATATTTCAAATCGCGTAGAAATATTTTACTGTATTTTAAATCGTTTTTAAGATACGAAAAATATTTTTCAACATTTTACAATCACGTAAAATATTCCTCAATATTCCAAACATTATTTTGGACTTAAATAAATCAATATCATTTTCAACACATTTTTCAAATTGCGTAAAAATATTTTACTGCATTTCAAATCATTTTTAAGTTACACAAATAAATTTTCACCACAATTTCATTACAGAAAATATTTCTTAACCTTCAAAAATTCCTTTTCAACTTTTCTCAAAATAATATAACTTTATACTTCATTTAATATATTTTCTTACTTAAGAAAATCTTTTTCCTGATTCTTTACTCAAGAAATTCTTTTTCAAATATAACCCACAAAATCACTTTTCAATTAATTTAAATCAATGTTTCAAACTTTAAGAATTTCCTAACGTACTTCAAAACTCGAAAATCAGTTATACGTTAGTAAATTTTGAAAATACAATTATATTCTCCATTTTTCCCAAATCATTTCCAAAATCAACCTTCCTCAAAATAAATTGAAACTCAAACGTTTTCAACCTCTCTTTGTTTTCCGTTACGAAAATTTCTACTCTCTCTCAAGTGATAAAATGCTCTAATTCCCTTTCCAAATTCTTTATACCAAATCAATTATATTTCCACTTTGTTTTCATAAAAAATCAAGGAAATACAAGTCCTCAAAAACGTGGACATGACTATTGAAATCATCAAAACATTTTTCCTTCTAAGTCAATATGGTTTTACACAAACAAAACCATTAAAAATCCTTTACAAAAACCGTGAACGTGTTCATTGAAAACTGTCAAATCTTTCGAGTAACAAAACACTTCGTTTTATAAAATATCATTTTGTTCCATAAAAATTTAGGCATAACCAGTTTTTCAAAACCGTAGTATATTTGGCCATTGAAGCCATCAAACATTTTTCCTTCTAACTCAATTATTTATCATTTCTGTTTTCACACAAACAAAATCATTAAAATATTTGTTTTCAAAATCGAAATATCGATGGTCATAAAAACCAAACCCATTTCTTCAAATTCATTTTCACTTTCTTTGCAAATCCTTTTTTACTTTCTTTGCAAATCCTTAAAATCAACGTTTGCCCGTTTCATTCAAAACTCATATTTAGAAAAACACTTAGGATCTTTTTACACAAAATAAATCAATAAAAATCCTTCAAAACCATGTTCTTGTTCTCTTGAAAACATATCCTTTGTTCATTTTTCATGCTTTTCAAATCAATTCAATTTTATTCTTCCATGAAAATATTAAGTTATAAACACCTATGTTGAGGTGTCTTGGCCAAAATTCTCAATGTTCTAGGGACCTAAAAATTAATTCCCTTGTTCTTAAAAATTTTCAACATAAACCCTCTTCATGGGTATCAAAATCGTATTTCCTTTCCTTTGGCCATTGAAGCCAAAAATTGATTTTCTTTCCATCATCACATCATGGCATACATATACATAATTTCAACATATTCTCATCATGCATATTATAAGCATACCATATAATCATCATGCATATTATAAGCATACCATATAAGCCATAAAATCATGCAAAGCATATCAAGCATAGGCAAATAATCAAAGTTCATAAACACACACAAATAATTTACATGACCATGGATATGAATCCTCACATGGATATGAATCCTCACATGGATTCACTATCCATCAAATATAAGACCATCTCTCACCACTGATGATCACATATTTTATACATTAATAAACCCTCATTTTTAGTCATTTACACTCTCCATGTACTTAATTAATTAAGCCTAGTTATGTTTTGTAAGTTTGGACTTAAATTGGACTTAATTGATTTTTTCAGCACTATTTTGGTCTTACGTTGTTTCTGTATTTTGGCTATATCTTGAGTTCTAAATATCTGATAATTATGAATTTTACCTTGTAGGAAAGATAAGAGAGAGCTCTACAACTTTGATGAAGAGCTCAAAGTCTCAATCAGACATCTAGTGGAGCTAATTGGGCTTGGAAGACAGAACATGAGTTTTGTGTCTGAAACGTAAATAGTGTATAGTAATTAGAGCATAACTCGGGCTGCAAGAATTATTTTGGGCTGAAATTTGGACATTTGAAGACCCAGATCTAAAACTTTCATGTTGAACACAAAACTTGATTCGGGCTCCTTGATGGTGATATTGGGTCTAAAAATCAAAACAGAGGTGCTGAAACTGAGCTTGAATAGTCTGTAGTAATTGGGTCATATCTGGGGCTGTAGGACAAATTTTTGGGTGATTTTAGAGCCATTGGAAAGCTTAGACAATTTCCTAGAACTTTCATGAAGACCACTTGGCTCGAAAATGACAGAATCAATGACTTAAACAATGAATGATTTCGGAGACAAGAAATCTCAATGATTTTTCACTCTTATCCTCACCATTTAGCATTTTCCACTCATTCATCCACTCATCCACCTACCCCTAATCAGCCCCTTTGTCATTTTGTATCCCTAATCCTCTATAAAAGGCACCATTGGCTGACCATTTGGAGTACTTAGTGTTAGGCTTAGTTTTTACAAGTTATGGTTATGCTTGTTTCTTGTTTTACTTTGTTGTAATTTTCTCTTATTCTAAAGTGAAGCTATGTTCATCTTTCTCTTCTTCTCTCTTTCTCTCTTCTTATCTATGAGTAACTAAATCTTCATCTTGCTTGGGTGAAAGAGTAAAGCTCTTGGTAATGAAATAAGGTTAGATTATTCTATTTCTTGTGCTTAAATGATATATTATCAATTGGACATTATATGTGTTATATTTTGTTTCCAATCAATTTAAAAACCTTCTTTGTATAATGGGGATCTTGATTTATTGTAGACAATAGGATTGACACAGTGAATGCTTGAACTCATTTACAAATGTTGGTAGATAATTTAAGGAATCATAATATGATTACATATAGAATTAAACTTTGAATGTTATATTTTATGATTGGAACCTCTGTTGTGTGTGGATTTCAATTGAGTTAAAAAGAGAAATAATCTTACTTTTAATTTATTACCAAGAGTGGATCTCCTAACCCAAGCAAGCCCTTAAATTCATTTGTGAACTTATTTTATTACTTTTGGGGTTGTGAGAAATCCTTTTCTTACCTCAATTAATTTTTCTTCATCAATTCCCTGTGGATCGACCTCGGACTCCTGAGAAATTTATTGCTTGAGACAATCTGCACTTGGGTTTGCATCCTTATATCCCGCAGTCAAGTTTTTGGCGCCGTTGCCGGGGAACTTGATTTGAAGTTTTGATTTATTAAGGCTTGTTTTCTTTAATAAAATCTATTCTCTCTTCTCCCTCACTGGAGCAAAAGATCGGCTTGCCGATCCTTCGGTTTCTTTACTAACTCTCTAACTTACTAGCTTGCTAACATACTAACTTTCTAACTTTTATATTTATGTCATTTACTTTTGTTTTTTAATTTTTTTTATTTACGTCATTTTTTTTTTTGTCAGTGGGGGTAACTCTCCCTTTCATTTTACGTACTAACTTAGTGGGGGAAAGTCTCCCTTTTACTTTTTTGTTATTTATTTTTTCGCAATCTAACTTAATAAAATAATAATTCTTCTTCTCTTCTCTTTCGCCGGCTTTGTGGGGCTCTGTCACTCTCCGGCTTTCATATTTAAATTTACTTTCTGCACTTTATTTTCTATATTTTAATTTTCTGCACTTTATTTTTATTTTTATTTTTGGGTGGTTGGTTTATAGAACATCCTTGTTAATATTTAATGGTGGGTGACACCGTCAGCTTGTACAATATTTTTTATTTATTTATTTTTAGTTATTTATGTATTTATGCTTAATTGGTATCGTGATTTAAATTCTGGTCGTCTAGTTTAAAATTAATTCTGGTACTTTATATATTGACTTGTTTGAATCACAATCACACACAATTGACACAATGACTGACAATGAAAGTGTACATGATGAACCTGAAAATCAACCGTTGCGAACCATGCGTAAATATTTGCAACCACCTCGAAATTCTAGTCCATCATGTTTTATCTTTCCACTCAATGCCAACAATTTTAGTTTCAAACCAGGTATGATTTCTTTACTTCCTAATTTTCATGGTTTAGAATCTGAAAGTCCATATTTACATCTGAAAGAATTTGAGGAAGTATGTATTGCCTTCAATGATCAAAATTGCACTGAAGAGATTGTTAAGCTTAAATTGTTTTCTTTTTCTTTAAAAGATAAATCAAAATCTTGGCTTAACACTTTGAAACCAAGATCAATTGGCACATGGCAAGACATGCAAGGTGAGTTCTTGAAGAAATTTTTTCCAACACATAAAACCAATGCTATGAAAAGACAAATCCAAAATTTTTCCCAAAATTCAAATGAAGCATATTTTCAATGTTGGGAACAGTTTAAAGATTTGTTAAATTCTTGCCCACATCATAGTTTTGAAAAATGGTGCACTATAAGCTTCTTTTATGAAGGTTTAACTCCTGAAACTAAACAATTTGTGGAAACAATGTGCAATGGTGAGTTTCTTGATAAAGAACCTGATGAAGCTTTAGACTATTTGAACCAGTTGGCTGAAAATTCTCAATCTTGGCATAGTACTAACAATTTTAAAAATTCAATTAGATCTAATGTTGCAAGTGCTAATAAAGGAAAATACCACCTTAGTCAAGAGGAAGATCTAAATGCTAGATTTGCCAGTTTGGCTAGAAAGGTTGAAGCCATGGAATTAAGAAAAGTAAAAGAAATCAAATCTGTGCAAAATGAAGAAATTTGTGACATTTGTGATGACTTAGGGCACCCAACACATGAATGTCCTAACATTCCTGTTTTTAAAGAAGTTGTACATGAGCAAGTAAATACAATGAATAATTTTAAAAAACCATTTACTTCTTCTTTTTCAGATACATATAATCCGAGATGGAGAAATCAGCCGAACTTCAGCTGGAGGAATAATACTCAGTCACAATTCGTGCAACCACCACCTCCTCAGGCACAACAAGACTCTCAAAATTCTCAAGGATATGCACCTTATGTCCCACCATATAGGAAAAACCTTGAAGAAACACTGCATGCATTTAAAGAAAAGCAAAAGGCCATTAATAAACAAAACAATCAAACCATGATTGACATAAAAGACACTCTTGCTAAACTTTCTTCTGCACTCACCATTCATGAGAAAGGAAAATTTCCTTCTCAACCTCAACCAAATCCCAAGGGTCAGTACAGTCTAAATGAGGGAAGTTCAGAAAATCAACAAATGGACCAGGTCAAGTCAGTGATAACTCTTAGGAGTGGAAAGGTTGTTGAAAAACAAATCCCCGACTCTTGTCAGAAAGAAGATGAACCAATTCCCCAAGAAAATGAAGAAGTTGACCAAAAGGAGACCAAACTCTCGCCTTCACCCCTATTTCCTCAAGCATTGAAAAATCCAAAAAAATTATACCATAACACTGGAATCTTTGAAATTTTGAAACAAGTGAAAATCAATATTCCTCTGTTAGATGCTATCAAACAGATTCTTTCTTATGTTAAATATTTGAAGGACTTGTGCACTGTTAAAAGGAAATTAAATGTGAAAAAGAAAACATTTTTGGATGAAGAGGTAAGCTCCATTCTTCAGAATAATAATGCGTTGAAATATAAAGACCCTGGTTGTCCTATAGTTTCATGCATTATTGGAGAACATAAAATTGAAAAAGCTTTACTTGATCTTGGTGCTAGTGTCAATTTGCTTCCATATTCAGTTTATCAGCAACTTAACTTGGGTGAGTTAAAACCAACTTCTGTAACTCTTCTACTTGCCGATAGATCAATTAAAATTCCAAGAGGAATAGTGGAAGATGTATTGGTTCAAGTTGATAAATTCATATATCCTGTGGATTTTATTGTCTTGGATATGGATCCTATGGTTGATAGTTGCAAGTCAATTCTTGTTATCTTAGGTCGTCCATTTTTTGCAACATCAAATGCTTTGATAAATTGCAAAAATGGAGTGGTGAAGCTAACATTTGGAAACATGACACTAGATCTCAATGTTTTTAACATGTGCAAGCAACCACAGGCAGTCCTTGATGAAAAGGAGGAAGTTGAAGGAATTGAAGCCATTATAGATGATCATATTCAAAAAGGGAATTCTTCTGACCCATTAGAAGTTTGTTTAATTAATTCATTTGATTTGCTTGATTGCACAGAGGAAATAGAATACAAAGGAAGAAAGCCAAAATTCGAAGAGCTAAAACCCATGAATGATAATGCCCATGAAGAAGTACCCACACCGGAACTAAAACCATTACCTGCTGGGTTGAAGTACACATTTTTGGGAGAAAAACAAAGTTTTCCTGTGGTAATTTCCTCGTCTCTTACTGAAGAAAGAAAGATGTCGCCTCAATGGACGCACCAAGATAGGAAGAAATTTTTAACAGAGGTGAAAAACTTTTATTGGGATGACCCATACTTGTTCAAATATTGTCCTGACCAAATCTTTCGGAGATGTGTACCTGACAGTGAGGTAGGTAGTGTCATTAAATTTTGTCACTCAAAAGCATGTGGAAGTCACTTTTCTTCAAAGAAAACAACTGCGAAAATCTTGCGGTGTGGATTTTATTGGCCCACTTTATTTAAGGACTGCTATACTTTTTGAAAAAGTTGTGAAAAATTGTTAAAAGATGGGCTCAATTTAAAAAAAAACATGACGCCTCTGAATCTTGCAATCATGATGAAGAAAAACCATACAGTCTTGGGAATCTGACTCTAAAAGACCCTGTTTGTCAATTTATAAGAAAATTAGATGGGAAGCTTATCCTCGACTCATAGAAGGCATTTAAGCCGTTACTGAATGTGAAACCAGAGGCAGATGTGAGCCATATCCACAATAATCTGTACATATCATCATCTTCTTCTTCATGTCATCTTTCAAAAAAAAATTCAAAAAAAAGAAGAAAAAGAAAAAAAAATGTTTGAACAAGGGCGATCCGGAAGGAGTACCATGGCTTTAATTAGTTGTGGAGCCCCAGCCTTTGACTGACCCATCATTGACTCGGGTGGACCTTTGCACACTGGTCCTTAAAAAAATTCGTGAGTGTCTACTGCACTGGTGACACGCAGTATAAAGATATGCCACTACTGCGCTCATGACGCGCAGTATAAAGATACACCATGAAAGCTGTACATACAGGTTTGTCATCATTTGCTATTATATTTCTTTTATCTTTGTATGATTTTACTGTATTTTGGTTTTGGACAGACGATCCTTTGAGCAGGGTCCTTCAGGGGTTTCTAGACTTCTTTACCCTGATGGTTTTCTTGAATTCACAAAAAAAAAAAAAATTCCTTTACCTTTGATCTTTGATCCTGATCCAACAATAACTCAGATAGATTGGTCAGCAGGAGGCAGAGAGGGAAACAAGATGAAAAAAGAGCCAGATTTGACACTTCGTTTATAGCTTTTCTTTACTTTTGATTTTATTTATCGTACTTTATTTTTGTTTAAATTTGTGACAGATTTCTCTAATAGGTAATATCTTCTATCCTTTACTCATCTATATTTTAACATTGAGGACAATGTTGTGATCTAGTTGGGGGGGAAGGATACTTGATTACCAATTTTTTTCTTTTCTTTTTTGGGAAGTATGATATGATTGTCATGGACTTACTAAACCAATGAATGATGGAAGAGTAAGAAGTAATTTCACTCCTGAGACGCATTTAAATTGGAAAGTATGTTTAGTGAGAAAACTGTCAGAAATCTATTTGTAGTAAAACCAATTAAGGATGGCAGAGTAAGGAGTAAATTTTGGAAATAATTTATTACTCTTGAGATGCACCTTAGTTGAGGAAAAAATTATTTTGTGTAGAAGTAGCAAATGGATTCTTGGATCTGAGCATAAATTGTCTTCCTTCTTAAAAATCACAAGCTTTGATATGAATGTTGATATGAAGGATTGAGAATGATAGAAATATGCCTTGTGAGATTTTGAGCCTATTGATGAATGGATTGAATATTTGTACCATTCTCTTCTTTCTTGTGTGATTTTCACTCATGGAATTGTTACTCTAGAACTTGCTTTGATTCTTTTTGAGGCTTCATTTTCACATGCATACATTAATATGATCGAGGCATTTTGAAATAGCTACTTTGACCAAATAGCCATCCTTGTATATTTTCCATTGTGTAACCCCTTTGAATTTGTTTGATCATTCCTTATTTTAAGCTCATTTCATCCTTCACAAAAAAAAAAGAGAAAAAAAATGTTTTTACCCAACCTTAGGGAATAAGTGAACATTGACCTTGTTCTTGAACAAGTGTGGGGGTGTGTGTGTAAAATAATCAAAAAAAAAAATTGACCACTGTTGCAATCAAAGGATTATCAGAATAAAGGAGGATGCTTAGAAATAATAAGAAGAAAAGGAGAATGTTCAAGTCTAACAATGAATTCAATTCACCAATTTGGGATTGATCTTCAACAAAGCATTAGTCAAATATTGGTGATTGTCCTTTATGATGAATGTTCTCAAACATTTTCTCCACTCTAACTATACCATAATGCTCTTTTATTCTCTTTGGTATTTATCTTTTCATATCCATATTATCCCCTCTCCTTTACCATGACCCCATTACAACCTTGAATAAAGTCCTCTTGATTTTTGTATGCATGTGTTTTGAGTAGCGGAGAAGTAGAAGATAAGCAAGCTTATGGTAGTGCAATTGTTCATGGGTTGAATAGAGTGAAATACTTACCTTTTAAACACTTGAGAGATTGAGAGTGAATTCTGTGAGGATCTATCATTCTTGATTCATTCTTTTCAACTGAAGATTCCTTGCTTGTTGGTTTGAGATGTGAAGAAATGTTATCTCATTAATGCTTTGACCTCTTGAATTTCTTATTGCTCTTCTTGCTTCATCGAGTCTTTTAGAGTTTTTAACTTTTGAGTCTGTGTCATTTTTCTTTGTCTCCTAACTTTGGTCTTATGTGTTTTGCCCAGGAGTGTAAAAAGCTAAGTGTGGGGGAATTTGATGATCACATATTTTATACATCAATAAACCCTCATTTTTAGTCATTTACACTCTCCATGTACTTAATTGATTAAGCCTAGTTATGTTTTGTAAGTTTGGACTCAAATTGGACTTAATTGATTTTTTCAGCACTATTTTGGTCTTACGCTGTTTCTGTATTTCGGCCATATCTTGAGTTCTAAATGTCTGATAATTATGAATTTTACCTTGTAGGAAAGATAAGAGAGAGCTCTACAACTTTGATGAGAGCTCAAAGTCTCAATCAGACATCTAGTGGAGCTAATTGGGTTTGGAAGACAGAACACGAGTTTTGTGTCTGAAATTTGAATAGTGTATAGTAATTAGAGCATAACTCGGGCCAAAAGAATTATTTTGGGCTGAAATTTGGACATTTGAAATTGAAGACCCAGATATAAAACTTTCATGTTGAACACAAAACTTGATTCGGGCTCCTTGATGGTGATATTGGGTCTGAAAGTCAAAACAGAGGTGCTAAAACTGGGTCTGAATAGTCTATAGTAATTGAGTCATATCTTGGGCTATAGAAGGAATTTTTAGGTGATTCTAAAGCCATTAGAAAGATTAGACAATTTCCTAGAACTTTCATGAAGACCACTTGGCTCGAAAATGACGGAATCAATGACTTAAGCAATGAATGATTTCGTAGACAAGAAATATCAATGATTTTTCACTCTTATCCTCACCATTTGGCATTTTCCACTCATTCATCCACTCATCCACCTACCCCTAACCAGCTCCCTTGTCATTTTGTATCCCTAATCCTCTATAAAAGGCACCATTGGCTGACCATTTGGAGTACTTAGTGTTAGGCTTAGTTTTTACAAGTTATGGTTATGCTGCTTCTTGTTTTACTTTGTTGTAATTTTCTCTTATTCTAACGTGAAGCTATGTTCATCTTTCTTTTCTTCTCTCTTTCTCTCTTCTTATCTATGAGTAACTAAATCTTCATCTTGCTTGGGTGAAAAAGTGAAGCTCTTGGTAATGAAATAAGGTTAGATTATTCTATTTCTTGTGCTTAAATGATATATTATGAATTGGACATTATATGTGTTATATTTTGTTTTCAATCAATTTAGAAACCTTCTTTGTATAATGGAGATCTTGATTTATTGTAGACAATAGGATTGACACAGTGAATGCTTGAACTCATTTACAAATGTTGGTAGATAATTTAAGGAATCATAATATGATTACATATAGAATTGAACTTTGAATGTTATATTTTTCGATTGGAACCTCCGTTGTGTGTGGATTTCAATTGAGTTAAAAAGAGAAATAATCTTACTTTTAATTTATTACCAAGAGTGGATCTCCTAACCCAAGCAAGCCCTTAAATTCACTTGTGAACTTATTTTATTACTTTTGGTGTTGTGACAAATCCTTTTCTTACCTCAATTAATTTTTCTTCATCAATTCCCTGTGGATCGACCTTGGACTCCCGAGAAATTTATTACTTGAGACAACTTGCACTTGGGTTTGCATCCTTAAATCCCGCAGTCAACCACCATGCTTGGTTGGTGAGATGGATCTCCCTTTTACCTCTTGAAGATCCTCAAAAGCTCTTTGTTTTGCTTCTTTTTCCAAGTCCTTCACCACCAAGGGTTTCTTAAACACAAAACAACACATAAAAATTAGTATACTAAGCTTGACTAAGAGGAACCATGGACCAAACATGGTTTAGATCATGGAAAAAGAGAGAAGAAATGAAGTTTCCTTATACTTCACCTCAAAAACCCAATAACTTTGATCTTGAAGAAAGTCCATGAAGATGAATGATTTAGAGAAAGTCTCCAACATGAAAGTTGCTTAGAATATCATGTAGATTCAAGATCTATGGTTGGATGAAAATAAAAGAGATTGGATGGTGGTTTTTGATGAGCTAGCCGTGAGCTTCAATTTGGAGAGAAGAGGAAAGAGAATAGATAGAAGACTTAGGAGTTCAAAGTGAGTTAAATGAACATAAACACCCCTCCTCCTTTGGTGATTGCCGTAGGAACATGTAGGAAAAGAAAGTGGAGAAATTTCACTATCACTTATGACTAGCACATGGCTTAAGTCATCAATTTGTCATGTAATGGTCATCCAAGCTTTTATTGACTTAAAACAAATAAATCATCTAATTTTAGAGACTTTGAGAAGCCTCTTAGCCGCGGAACTTCAAGGAAAAATAAACCAAGTTCCTAATTCCATTACCAATTTTCTAGCAAAATATCAATTGATATAAATTTTTTAATGAACTATTATTTAAATAATTATCATTTACACAAACTAAAAATAATTAGTTAAGGTTCATAATTTCCTTATATACATAAATTACTAATCACTAAGCTAACTAGATTTAGTTCACTAAGTCTTTAGTTCCTTTTAAATAAGTATAAGGTAGAAATACCAATTTGTAACAACAAATCTCTAAGTTTTCTAATGGAGCTTAGCCGTGGAAATTTTTGCAAGAAGAGAAGAGAATATATATATATATATATATATATTTTAAGAAGAAGGTGAAAACTTTAAACAAATAAAAATCAAGTCCAAGACCCTCTAAAATTATGTATGGCCGTGGAACTCCAAATAAAAAGACTAACCAAGTTTTGCTTTTCAAAGTCTTTTGGTTTAACTTATTTGTTTCCTATTGATTCAAGACAAGTCAAGCCACAAAGATTGACTAACTTTGTATAGCTTCTTCAATTATTGTTAGAAGAATGACTAAATGTTTTTGAATGTAAAATTTGTCTTCCAATTTGATGCATGGCCGTAGCTATGCTTGGAGAATGAGTGGGGAGAAAAGTTTGATGAAAACTTAGCTTTTTGTAGGAGACAAAGGTGAATTATGATAGAAATGATGTGATCTTCAACTTTGTTCTTGCATTAAACCATCAAAACTGTCCCCCCTCTTCATATGCATTCAATAAGTGACCATAATAATTAGCCACCATTTGAAGCATTTCTAGCCATTGATTAATTCAATGGTTAGGATTTAGGTAGACTTTTGATTAGAAGACTTAATCTAGGCCATTGGATCTTTCTCCTTGAAATTCTAGCCATTTAATGTGTCTCCAAAATTAAGGGTCAAGATTACTCCTTCTTACTTTTAATCCAAGGGTCATAATTAGTCTTTGTCACTTTTTAAGACTAAATCTCTACTATAGATTAAATTAACATCCAATGGTTATAAATGGTCCTTGTTACTTTACAAGACCAAATCTTCACCCTTGATTAATTATTCATCCAATGGTCATAAATGGTCTTTGTCACTTTTTGAGACCAAATCTCTACCATTGATTAAATCCAAATCTAATGGTCATAATTGATCCATCTCCACTGTTGATTAAGTCAAGATCAAGTCTTTACCGTCGATTAAATCAACGGTTCATATCAAAGTCTTCAATATTAGACTTGTTTCCTATTGGTCCATAAAAAATTGTCACAATCACTAATATTGACTTAATAGTATAATTTCTATTTTTATCTGCTAAGACCCCACGAAAGAATATATTTACTGTATTTTTATCTCCCGATAAATAAATACAGTACAAAACACAGTACAAGAAATTTTCTAAAACTGTTTCTGGATTCAGGTTTAGTAAGATCCCCTGTCTCCGTCTAAACAGTACAAATTTTTCTATGCATAGAAAAATTTTCACTTTGCGGGACCCACCTGGGCCCACAAACAGTAAAAAAATTTCATAATCATCCACAAAAATCACAAATATTAGAAAACACATAAATATCAAATCAGATTATATAAAATAATTAAAACCTAACGGTAAAAATTAAATTACGTAAAGTTTTTCCCGGCCCAAAAATTTTTATTTTCCTGACACAGAGTAAATCACTCAAAACGATCAAATATGCTGACAGAATAATCAAAATAATTTTACAGTATCCAGAAATTACTAAATAGTAAAATTCTGTTAACTGTCAAAACTACTGTTTAAGAGATATGGAATACGAAAATTTGGGGTGTTACACAAACTAATTACAAGCAAACTTAAAATATTATACAATCTCATAATAAGAAAATAAAATAAAAGAGAAAAATAAGAGAGAAAGAAAGATCAAAATCCCTTTGCAGAGATTAAGAACTTCAAACCTTCAAGAAATTCTCCATTAGAAATCTTCCTAACTGAGAGAAACTGAGAGAAAATGGAATTATGCAGGTCCAACCCCTTTTCCCTTCAGCTGCTGCGCTCAATTTATAGACATTTCGAGTGAACAGTACACACACGGCGATGTCTAATAGAGGCACGGCCGTGCCTAGTGACATTATTGCTTACGCAGGTTTCTTAGTGATTAAGGAAAGGAGACACAGCCGTGTAACCTTGAGACACGACCGTGTCTAAGTGTATTTTGGTAGGCACGACCGTGTCTAAGGTAAGCACGGCCGTGCTTAGTGTTAAAATTGATTTTTTGCACTTTTTTGTCAAGCACAGCCGTGTGACTAGTAGACATGGTCGTGTCTCAGTTAAAAAGCTTCATAGGACATAGATATGGCCATGTTTAAGCCCTTGATTGCTCCCGAACTGACACGGAACCTTTCCAAAGCTAGAATGGACCTCTTTTGCATTGAAAACTCGGTATCTTTGCTTGTTTTGCTCCAAATATATTTCATCTTTATAAATCTTTAAAAGCAAAGATAAAGATAAGGATCTAACTTAAACTCGTCCGAAAATATAAACAAAACAACACAATTTGTACAATTAAATACTATAAAATATAAGCTTATCAACTCCCCCACACTTGAGTTTTGCTTGTCCTCAAGCAAAGAATATTAATTAACAACAAGATCAAACTTGGCATTTAGAAACATGAATCAAGGGAAATTTCACAAGTAAAAAACCCAACTTCAGCAATCAAATCTAATCAATCAAAGATCATTTAGCATTTAAAATGATAAGATTCTTTTAGTCCAGCTTGCAACTTTTCTCTTCACCAAACATATGAGATCACTCATCTTTCCATCGCTCAAGTGTTTAAGGACAAAGAGATCACTTAAATTTCTCAAGAAAAATGCAAAACCATAAGCTTGCTTATCAATCTCATCTCCACTTCCAAGTTCACATACATAACAAGAATCAAAAGGACTTTATCTGGTTGTAAAAGGGCCAAGGGTAAAGAAGGTAGGAAAAAGATAATTAAGGGTAAAGAATTTTCATGGATAAATTAATTCAAAGCAAAATCTGACTGAAAAGATGAATAAAGCATGATGCATAAGAATTTTACTAATTCTCAATTTCAACTCAGAATTTTCATCATTCTTTACCAATAATTCCTTTTTTTTTTTTTTCAAATAGATTTATATATATAATTTTGTATTTTTTTATATATTTTTTTAAATTTTTTTTTTCAAACTATATATATATACCCTTGAAGATAAAATAACTTTTCAAGACTTTTAATTCAACACATCAGATGCTCCAAGAAATTGGGTATTCAAAGAAATCATTTTCAGGCTCAAATGGGGCAACTAAAGGGTTATTTTATCAATACAAGTTTGAAAGTCAAGAAAGAATAAAGCCTAATTGCCTTAATCATATTCAAGTTCGTATGTGAATCATTAAAGCCTCAACAAGATATCAAAGCAAGTTCTAGTTCACATTAATCAAGAGAAAACTTATTCCAGAAGAAAAAATTTAATCATTAAAGCTCAAAACTCACTTCGTGGCTAAGTTGATATAGAAAACAGAAGCAAGCAGATATGAATAATTTTCAAGTAAGATGCTAAATTTCACTTTTCTTAATTGAAAAAGATCGCTTTAAAATCATCATTGAATTCCCCTTTCATGAAATCTCTATTAGCTTAGAATAAATCAAGCAATTAACACACAATTCCAGCTTAATTATTAGCATTACTCAAGTGTTCATTAGTTATGTTTTTTTTTCATAAAATACAGTACTAATATACAGTACCCCTCCACACTTAAGATAAACATTGTCCTCAATGTGGAAAAGAAAGAAATGAAAGGGTAAAGAAAAGAGCAACACAACCTGATGAAGAGTGATATAGTGTCAGGGAGAGGAGAAGCGCAAAAGTCAGCGCCGCAACAGACCCTGCAAAACAAACATAACAAAAATAATATAAACAACTAAAAGTAAAAACACAGGTTGCCTCCTGTTAAGCGCTTGGTTAACGTCATGAGCTCGACGTTGCCTTTTTTTGGATAAATCAAGGTGGCTTAAAGCAAGAAAAATAGAATGATGCCTTCTTCTTTTCAAAGTAGCGACTCAAACCCTTGCCCATTTCTATGGAGGTGCCTCCATAAACATTTTGAGCTTGAGAAGGACTTGGTTGCTCGAGAAGTACTTTAGCTCCGTTGGGCCATGGTGATTTTAATTGATTAACAAATGAAGGGTCAATCTGTAAAGGAGCTTGGATCATCGGAGGACCTTTATCGATTTCACCCGCTTGAGTTTCCAGAAGATCAACATCAACATTATATGATGGTGGGGGATCTTTGATAGAACAAAATTGATAGGGTATGGAGATTTGACATTGGGGAAGATTTAACCTCCCTAAAGATATTTATGGTCACATAATCTCCATCCACTCTTAAGATAAGCTCATCCCGACGTACATCAATCACCGCTCCTGAAGTTGCTAGAAACGGTCTTCCAAGAATAAGAGGAATATCAGCATCCTCTTCGATATCCAGCACCACAAAATTAACTGGGAAAATGAATTTATCCACCTTCACTAAAACATCTTCCAACATACCGCGAGGGTATGTGAAGGATCTATCAGCCAACTGTAGTGAAATATTGGTGGGCTTTGGTTCCTACATTCCCAATTTCTTAAACACAGAGAAAGATATTAAATTAATACTAGCACCTAAATCACATAATGCCTTATCAAGATAAGAAGTACCAATTGAGTAAGGAATAGTAAAACTCCCTGGATCTTTTAATTTCGGGGGTAACTTCTTCAAAAGGATGGCAGAGCACTCCTCATTCAGACAAATCGTCTCAAATTCCTTAAGCTTGCATTTCTTTGTAATTATTTCCTTCAAGAATTTGACATACTTGGGCATTTGAGAGATGGCTTCAACAAACGGAATGTTGATTTGCAACTTCTTGAATATCTCCAAGAATTTTGCAAATTCTGTATCTGGTTTAGCGTTCTTGAGCCTCTGAGGAAATAGGATGGATGGCTTTAGTGCCTCGCTGACCTGCACCACAGGAGGTGCTTCATTTGCCTTTTCATCTAAAGTGCTGTCACTTCTCAGGGTAATTGCATTGACATATTCCTTTAGATTAGTCTTAGTGGTACTTGGCAATATCCCTGTTACTCTTGTTGACATCAAAGTGGTCAACTGACTAATTTGTGTCTCCATGGTCTTCATTATGGCTTCTGAATTCTGCATGTACTTCATTACCAAATCTTCAAAGCTTAGCTTCTTTGCAAGTGCTTGAAAACTTGGTGGTGGTTGTGGGGCTCTCTGTTGATTTTGCTAATAGCCTTGTTGATTCTCCGATTTGAAATTAGGGTGATCCCTCCAACCAGGATTGTATGTATTGGCATATGGATTGTACTGCTGCCGGTTGGAAGTACCAACAAAATTTGCTGCTTCAGGCTCAGGGGCAAAGGGACTACCAATTTGACAGTTTGCACTTATATGTCCTTGTCCACCACATGCTTCACAATTTAGTGGCGGGGTTGCACTGTTAGTTACCATCAAAGTCTGCACCTTTTTCGTTAATGCTTCCAATTGACTCAGAATGTCAGTGGAAGAGTTTACAACATTCACAGTTACTGGTTTCTTTAGAATTTTGCGATCATGTTGCCATTGATAACTGTTTAGTTCCATTTCTTCAATCAATGCATGGCTTTGAGTAGGTGTTTTCCTCCAAAGTAAACCTCCCGCAGCAGCATCAATGAGTGAACGGTTTGTAGAAGACAAACCATTACAAAAGATATGGACCTGCTGCCAGACAGGAAATCCATGATGTGGACATCTCCTTAATAGCTCTTGAAAGCGCTCCCATGCTTCGTAGATAGTATCTATTTCAAATTGCACAAAAGAAGATATGTCATTCCTTAATTTAGCAGATTTTGAGGGAGGAAAATACTTAGCCAAAATTTGTTGTGTCAATTGTTCCCATGTAGTGATGGAACCCCATGTAACACCCCAAACTTCCTATGAATTAAACAGTAATTTTGACAGTTAGCAGAATTCTACTGTTTAGTAATTTCTATGTACTGTAAAGTTATTTTGAATATTCTGTCTGTATATTTGATCGTTTTGAGTAATTTGCTCTGTGTCAAGAAAATAATAATTTTCGGACCGAAAAAATCTATGTAAATTAATTTTCACTGTTTAGTCTTAATTAATTTACGTAATCTGACTTGATATTTGTGATTTTTCTAATTTTTGTGATTTTATGTGTGATTTTAAAATTTTTACTGTTTGTGGGCCCCACGAGGTGTATGTGGGCCCAGGTGGCCATACGTGAGCCCAGGTGGGTCCCGCAAAATGAAAAATTTTTCTACGCATAGAAAAATTTGTACTGTTTAGACGGAGATAGGGGATCTTACTAAACCTGAATCCGGAAACAGTTTTAGAAAATTTCTTTTACTGTATTTTGTACTGTATTTAATTATCAGACGATAAAAATACAAGTAATTATTATATTTTTGTGAGGTTATAATAGATAAAAATAAAATTCTATATTATTAAGTCAACATTAGTGGTTTGGATATCCACTATCAATTTAATTACCATTGGAAATTTAATTTTGATTTAATTAACGGTAGAGATTTGATCTTAAAAGTGAATAAGATCAATTATAACCGTTAGATGGAAATTAAATCATGGGTAGAGATTTAATCTTATAAATGAGTATGACCATTATCAACCCTTGGATGTAGAATTAATCAATGGTGAAGATGGATCATTAATAACCATTGGATTTGAATTTAGATCAATGGTGGAGAATTGGTCATAAAAAATGACTACAACCATTTTGGACTCTTGGATTAAAGTTTGAAGGTGTAATCTTGACCCTTCATTTTGGAGACATATTCAATGGTTAGGATTGCAAGCTAAAAATGATCCAATGACTCAAATGAAGTCTTCTATCTATAACCTAAACCTAGAGACTATTTTTAATCCAAACCATTCTTTTAATCAATGGTTAGGATGACTTATAGTGATGGCTATGTAATTTGGCACATTTGGAATGCATGAAGAAGGGGGGGACGGTTTGGAGAGCAAGGATGAAGGGAGACAACTTAGTGTAGGCTTTTTAGGCCAAAGAAAAAAAGAATGAAGACAAGCCAAGTGTCAAGACCAATTCCTATTGATCATTAATGCTTATGTTCTTCAAACTTCACTTTTCATTCTCTCTAATGCATGCTACGGCAATGCATCCCCTTGAAGACCAAAAAAAATTCATTTTTATACTTCATAATATCATTTCTTCACTTTTCCACTTAAACTTCAAGGAAACCAACCAAAGAAACTTTCATTTTCTCTCCCAACAACAGACCATTCGGCCAAGCACTCCAATTCTCTCCTCCATCGCTCTTTAATTTCATACAACCTAGTTTCTTGAATCCTTACCTTATTCTAAACAACTTTCATGTTGAAGACTTTCTCAAAATCTTCCATCTTGAAGGACTTTTACTAAGATCAAGTTCTAGAGTTTTGTTGGTGAAGTGTAAGAAAACTTCATTTATTCTTTTCTTTTTCATGTTCTAAACCATGTTTGATCCATGGTTCTTCTTATTCAAGCTTGATATAGTAATTTTCTTGTATTTGTTTCATGTTTAAGAACTTGTGTTGATGGAGATCTTGTTCAAGACACAAATCAACAAGCTTTTTGGTGGTTCTTCAAGAGGTAAGAGGGAGATCCATCTCACCAACCAAGCATGGTGGTGAGAGATGGTTTTATATTTGATGGATGGTGAATCCATGTGAGGATTCATATCCATGGTCACGTAATAATTTATATGTGTTATGTGCTTTGATTATTTTTGCCTATGTTTGATATGCTTTGCATGAATTACTTGTGTATGCATGCTTAGTATGATTTTTATTTGTTTATATGGTATGCTTAAAATATGCATGAATGATATATGTTGAATATATTATGATGGATGTATGTTGAAATAAGCAAAATTTTGGCTCCAAAGGCCATAGAGGAGGTCACGGTTTTGAGCTTCCAAGACTAGGTTATTATTGAAATTTTTCAAGAACTATGGAGTTAAGTTTTAGTCCTTGAACTAAAGCAAATTTTGGTAAGACATGAACCAAATTAGTGTTGAGAAAAAATATATTTTCATAAATGATAAAAGTGAATGATTTGAGAAGTAAAGAAATTAATCAAGAGTTTATTTTGCAAGAAGAGTGCACACAGTTTTTGAGTAGTATTTCCATGAATTTATTTTGTGTAGAAACAAGAATGACATTTGTTTAAGTTAGAAGAAAAATATTTCATGGTTCCAATGGCCATCTATAAGGTTTTGATAATTTAGAAAAAATGTTTTGATGTTATAAAATATAAGAATTTTTCAAATAAGGATTTTTGGAAAGGAATTAAAGTGTTGTCAAGTGGAATTTTCATAAATAAAAGAAAAAGGGATTTTAAGTGTTGAACTTTAAATTATTTTAAAGAGAATTAATTTTTAGAAGTGATTTAGAAATATAAAAACGTTTGTAACTTAAATTTACTAACGTAGAATTTAATTATTGGGTTTTGGAAAACGTTATGAAATTTAAAATTTGAAATAGTAATTAAATCAATTAAATATGATTTTGTAAGATTAAATCAATAAAAAGTGATATTTGAGAAAATATATTACGGAAAAGATTTTTGATTGAGAATAGGAAGAGAATAATGTAAGAAATTATATTTTTATAAGAAACATTCAAAATAATATTTTTAAAGTTAAGAAATATTTTATGAAGGGTAAAAACGATGAAAAACGATTTACGTAACTCAAAAACGTAATTTTTAAGTTACGCGATTTGAAAAACGTTAAAATGTTTCTACGCGATTTTTAAAGTGTTTAAATGTTTTACACAATCGAAATGTTGTAGAAAAATATCGCTAGGCGATTTAAAAATGAAAGAATATTTTTACGCATTTTAATACAATAGAAAATTGTTACGCGAATTTTTAAACGTAACAAAAATATTACAAATCTCTTTTTTACATAATAAAATATTACTTGAATGCGAAAATGTGACAAAAATATTTTACGAATAAGAAAAAAAAACATGGTAATGTGATTTTGCTATTAATTATACAGTAAACTTTACAGTTAAAATCAATATATGAATACTGTATAAGAAATTGAAAAGTTTGCCTGTAATTGGCGTTAATATACGAACGTAAAATAGTTTTTGAACCTGGTATGAGAAATTATGTGATTTACCTTTGGTTGGTAATTAGTGCATTACATATGCATTGAAAATGGTCCGATGGACTGTATATGGCTAATTGCCTAGGAGAAACGTACACCTCTTGAGTGGGTGCGATACGCGTAGTGTAGGTCACTCGTTGACCTTGGGGGTATCGGGGTGCGGGTTGCTCACAATGGGCAGTTGGTAGCTCTTCTGTACCGTGGGTTAGACCGATGCAACACACCGATGATCCGGACCGAGACACTATTCTTAATCGAGATCTGATAAAGACTGTCGTGTATGTGCTAGATGTGCAAGATATAATTATAGCACTTAGTCTGAGTCACGTGGTACCGGCAGATCTTTTCGATCAATTTTTTCGACCTGAGTTTAGCTCCATGGAGTAGGAAATCGAGTCTCTGTGTTCATGCATTAACATAAATGCTTACATCTGTGAGATATAATAGTTGCGAAATATTGATTATGACAATTATACTTTTAAAATATCTGCTTAGTGTAGTTGGCATTTCCTGTAATTATTAAATGTTAATTTTGATTGCTAATATGTTGATGTCATACTTGTAATATACTGTGTTTATATAGCTTGTTGTTATGTTATCTTTATGCTGCCATGTTGGTATTGGCATAGGTGATCTCACCTCTTTGTATGTATACTTGTATATTTTATTTATATTTGGCCGAAGACGTTGAGAAAGAAATAGTACAAGAAGGAGAAGAAGAACTACTTCTCACGTCTAGGAACGAAGAATTTTGAGAAGATGGAGATGCCCAGCTTCCTAGGATACTTGACATTACAGTTTCGTGGAGGTTCGGAGGCGTGGCATGTTCATTTGGATCGACAGTGTATATTTTATATAGGGGATCTGAACATTACCTACAGTAGGCTTGAACAAGGGAACCCCTATTTTAGTGTCAATATTTATGTACAGTTAGAGTTTCCACTATCCATTAGGCAGTACTGGGGAGCTTACTACCGTACTCCTAGTGCGATAAGTATCGTGTCGTCTGCGCGGGCACCTGTCCGTAGAGCTTCACGTAATAATGGATTCCTATCTGCTGAGGAATCTGAGGAGGACCCATCTGAGGGTTCTGCTGTCTAGTCAGACTTGGGCACTATGTTGAGTTTTAAATTATGTTTAATTACTTTGAGAACATTGTCTGTAATATAAATAATCATGACAGTATGTGTGTAATGTATAATGATGTAAATTATGTGTGATGATGTATTATATTTTTATTTTCCGCTAAGTTTATTCTATTGTCATCAAAGAAGAAAAAAAAATTCACAACTCGTATTTTTATTATAACATTACTTTTTATGACTAGTGAGGGTATTTGGGTAATTAAAGTAACATAAATGTGGCACCCTACGATGGGTGTTACATTAGTTGGTATCAGAGCCCAAGTTAGAGTCTTTTGGGGTTGTGGTTAGGTCTGTCTTGTTTGTGTTGTGTGATTCTCTGTTATTGTTTTCTGAAAAGAAACAATATTGTTTGAAGATTGACCTTGCTTTCTTTGTATTGCCCAGTTTAAGTAGAGAAAGTAATGACTGGACGAGGACGTGGACGTGGGAATACTAGCACAGATATGGAACTTAATGGGAATGATAATTTGAACATGGTTGCAGCTGTAGCAGCAATGCAAAGAATGGCGGAGGTGATTGCACAACAAAATCAAAGGGCTAATGAAAATGTGCACAGTTTATCGGAGTTTCGAAGGAATAATCCACCGAAGTTTCGTGGAGAGTTTGATCTGGAGAAAGCTGAACTTTGGATCCAAGAACTTGAAAAGATATTTGATGGTATGGGATGTGCTAATGAACGGAAGCTTACGTTGGCAACGTTTATGCTGGTAGGAGATGGTGAATGTTGGTGGGCAGGAGCTAGAAGACTATTAGAAGCTGAAGGAAGGATGATGACATGGCAACTTTTTAAGAAAAAATTTCTGGAGAAATATTTTCCAGCAAGTGTGAGGCATATGAAGGAAATGGAATTTTTGAGTTTACGACAAGGGTTGATGTCCGTAAGTGAGTATGCGGCAAAATTTGAAAGTCTGTCTCAGTTTTCGAGATATTTGCAGATGAACCCAGATGAGGGCTGGAAATGCAGGAAATTTGAGGAAGAATTAAAGCTGGAAATTAAGAGAGCTGTATCGATGCTGGAGATTAATCAATTTCCAACTTTGATTGAAAAATGTCGTAAAGTTGAAGAGATTGATCATCAATGTGCGGCAAGGAATAAGAATTTTGGACCTGCAAGGTTCCAAAAAGGGAAGAATAATCAAGCAAGTCGCTCTCAGCAAAAGCCGTATATGAAACCTGGCGGGAGGTCAGAACAAGAAGCAATTTGTAGGTGGAAGTTCTAGCGGCAATAAGGCAAGTCAAGCTAGGACTCCTATTCGATGTTTTAAATGTGGGAAGGATCATCTCACGAAGGATTGTCAACATAAGGAAGTTGTTTGTTTTAAGTGTGGCAAGCTTGGACATTTCTCCAAAGACTGTGAACAGATAAAGAAGGAATCCTCTGTGGGAAACGTCCGTACTGCCAGGCCACAGGCGGGTGGTCGTGTCTATACAATGAGCGGGGAGGTAGCTGCTAAATCTGAGGACTTGATAATGGAGGAGGGTGCTATTGAAGGTAATCCTTTAACCATACTTTATAATTCGGGAGCAACACATTCTTTCATTGCATGTGATTGTGTTGAGCATTTGGGATTGACTGTGACTGCATTGCAATATGATCTGAGTGTTGCTACTCCTACTGATAAGCCTGTAGTTACCTCAACAGTATGCTTGAATTGTCCTGTCTGTATTAGGGATAGAATCTTTTATGTGGATTTGATCTGTTTGCCTCATTCTAAGATTAATGTAATATTGGGAATGGATTGGTTGTCTTCTAACCATATCCTGATTGATTGTTCGAATAAGACATTAGTATTTCCTGAGGCTAAGGATTCTAGATTCCTAACGGCTACTCAAGTGGAAGCTTGTCTGAAGGAAGGAAATCGTGGGTATTTATTATTATCTTCTTTGGAGGTGCAATGTGAAGATGTTTTGAAGGATATTTTCGTGGTCAATGAATTTCCTGAGGTATTTCCTGAAGATATACCTGGATTACCACCAGAAAGGGAAATTGAGTTTGCCATTGATCTTATACCTGGAGCTAGACTGATATCTATAGCGCCTTATCAGATGTCGCCGATAGAATTAGCCGAACTGAAGAAACAACTGGAGGATTTATTGGAGAAGCAATTTGTGAGACCTAGTGTGTCACCTTGGGGAGCTCCAGTCTTATTGGTTAAGAAGAAGGATGGGACTTCACGTCTATGTGTAGACTATCGGCAATTGAACAAGGTTACGATTAAGAATAAATATCCACTTCCAAGGATAGATGATCTGATGGATCAATTGTGAGGAGCCGTAATATTTTCTAAGATTAATCTACGTTCTGGATATTACCAGATACGTGTGAAAGTGGAGGATATTCCCAAGACTGCTTTCCGGACGTGCTATGGGCATTATGAATATCATGTGATGCCTTTTGGTGTAACAAATGCACCAGCCATATTCATGGACTTCATGAATAGAATTTTTCGTTCATACTTGGATAAGTTTGTGGTCGTCTTTATTGATGACATTTTGATCTATTCTCGAAATCAGGAGGAACATGTTGAACATCTCAGGGTGGTTTTTCAGACTTTGAGGGAGAATAAGTTATATGCCAAATTATCCAAATGTGAATTTTGGTTGAGCGAAGTTCAATTTTTGGGACACGTGATATCAAAAGAAAGAATTGAAGTTGATGCTTCCAAGGTGGAGACAAATTTGGAATGGGAAAGACCAAAGACTGTAACAGAAATCTGTAGTTTTATCGGATTAGTTGGTTACTATAGACGGTTCATTGAGGGGTTTTCAAAGATTGTAGGACCTCTTACCCAGCTTACACGAAAGAATCAACCATTCGTGTGATGCGAAAAAAGTTTTCAAGAGTTGAAAAGACGATTGACTACTTCACCGGTATTGATTCTACCTGATCCAAATGAACCTTTCGAAGTATATTGTGATGCTTCATACCAAGGATTGGGTTGTGTACTTATGCAGAATCGTAAAGTGGTGGCTT
The DNA here is from genome assembly GCA_029884605.1 of Ormosia emarginata. Lineage (NCBI taxonomy): Eukaryota > Viridiplantae > Streptophyta > Magnoliopsida > Fabales > Fabaceae > Ormosia > Ormosia emarginata. Next base: position 8,013,023 of record JAQQTP010000040.1, read on the forward strand.
ATGCTTCAAGGCAGTTGAAAAATCATGAGAAGAATTATCCAACTCATGACTTGGAGTTGGCAGCTGTGGTGTTTGCGATGAAAGTGTGGAGACATTTTCTCTATGGAGCTACATTCACTGTTTTTAGTGATCATAAAAGTTTAAAATATCTGTTTGACCGAAAAGAGTTGAACATGCGGCAAAGGCGTTGGTTAGAGTTTCTGAAGGATTATGACTTTCAATTGCAGTATCATCCCGGAAAGGCGCATATCGTAGCAGATGCGTTGAGTAGAAAAATACTTAGTGCTTCTGTTGTGATGATCAAAGAGAAGGAGTTGATAGAAGAATTTCGGGATATGCGATTATCTGTGAAATTGACACCAGGCAAGATGCGTTTAAATATGATCACCATTTCAAATGATTTGATGGATAGAATCCGTGAGGGGCAAAACAGTGACCAGTATTTGCAAGAAGCAAAAGAAGCAAAGAGCCAAGGAGCAGTGGTGGAATTTAGCGAAGGTGCTAATGGAATTCTGAAGTTTCAAGGCAGAGTTTATGTGCCTAATGATCCAGATCTTAGGAGATTGATTTTGGATGAAGCTCACAAGAGTAAGCTAAGTATGCATCCAGGAGCTACAAAGATGTACTAGGATTTAAAACAATTATATTGGTGGCAAGGAATGAAGAAAGATGTTGCTGAATATGTATCATCCTGTTTAGTTTGTCAGAAGGCTAAGGTGGAACATCAAAGACCTTCGGGAATGTTGCAACCTTTGCCCATTCCTAAATGGAAATGGGATGACATAGCGATGGATTTTGTGACGGGACTACCAAAGACTCGGAAGGGTCATGATGCCATTTGGGTAATTGTTGATCGGCTTACAAAGTCGGCGCACTTTTTGCCGATTAATATTAAATACTCAATGGAAAAGTTGGCCCAAGTGTACATCAGTGAAATTGTTAGACTTCATGGTGTACCATCCAGTATTATTTTGGATCGAGATCCGAGATTTACGTCGAGATTTTGGAATAGTTTGCAAGAAGCGATGGGAACAAAGCTACGTCTAAGTTCTGCTTAACATCCACAAACAGATGGTCAGTCAGAAAGAACAATTCAGTCTCTAGAAGATTTGTTGAGAGCTTGTGTACTGGAGCAAACTGGGGGTTGGGATGAATTCTTACCACTGATAGAATTCACATATAACAATAGTTTCCATTCAAGTATAGGGATGGCACCCTATGAGGCATTATATGGGAGGCGATGCAGAACACCGTTGTGTTGGTATCAGGACAGTGAGAGTGCTATGTTGGGACCAGAGATTGTCCAACAGACAACTGAGAAAGTGAAGATGATTCAAGATAAAATGAGAGTGACCCAAACTCGGCAAAAGAGTTATGCTGATAAAAGGAGAAAATCTCTTGAGTTTGAAGAAGGTGACCATGTATTTTTGCGAGTGACGCCTATGACGGGTGTTGGGCGAGTGCTTAAATCTAAGAAACTCACTCCAAAATTTATTGGATCGTATCAGATTTTACGTCGGGTGGGTCCGGTGGCATATCAGATTGCATTACCACCTTTTCTGTCAAATCTTCACAATGTATTTCACGTATCACAATTACGGAAATATATTTTTGATCCAACCCATGTTATTGAGCCAGACACAGTACAACTGAAGGAAAATTTAACCTATGAAACTTTTCCAGTGAAGATTGAAGATCGAAGGACAAAGCAACTTCGAGGTAAGGAAATTTCATTGGTTAAAATCGTTTGGAATGATATAAGTGGAGAAGCCACATGGGAACTAGAAGAAAAGATAAAAGAACAGTATCCCTATTTATTCTGAGGATGTGAAATCAAGTTCATCAAGTTTCGAGGACGAAACTTTTGTAGAGGGGGAGAGTTGTAACACCCCAAACTTCCTATGTATTAAACAGTAATTTTGACAGTTAACAGAATTCTACTGTTTAGTGATTTCTGTGTACTGTAAAGTTATTTTGAATATTCGTATGTATATTTGATCGTTTTGAGTAATTTGCTCGTGTCAAGAAAATAATAATTTTTCTACCGAAAAAATCTACGTAAATTAATTTTTACTGTTTAGTCTTAATTAATTTACGTAATTTGACTTGATATTTGTGATTTTTCTATTTTTGTGATTTTATGTGTGATTTTGAAATTTTTACTGTTTGTGGGCCCCACGAGGTGTATGTGGGCCAGTGTATACGTGAGCCAGGTGGGTCCATAAAATGAAAAATTTTTCTACGCATAGAAAAATTTGTATTGTTTAGACGGAGATAGGGGATCTTACTAAACCTAAATCCGGAAACAGTTTTAGAAAATTTCTTTTACTGTATTTTGTACTGTATTTAATTATCAGACGATAAAAATACAGTAATTATATTTTTTGTGAGGTTATAACAAATAAAAATAAAATTCTATATTATTAAGTCAACATTAGTGATTTGAATATCCACTATCAATTTAATTACCATTGGAAATTTAATTTTGATTTAATTAACGGTAGAGATTTGATCTTAAAAGTGAATATAATCAATTATAACCATTAGATGGAAATTAAATCATGGGTAGAGATTTAATCTTATAAATGGGTATGACCATTATCAACCCTTGGATGTAGAATTAATCAATGGTGAAGATGGATCATTAATAACCATTGGATTTGAATTTAGATCAATGGTGGAGAATTGGTCATAAAAAATGACTATAACCATTTTGGACACTTGGATTAAAGTTTGAAGGTGTAATCTTGACCCTTCATTTTGGAGACATATTCAATGGTTAGGATTGCAAGCTAAAAATGATCCAATGACTCAAATGAAGTCTTCTATCTATAACCTAAACCTAGAGACTATTTTTAATCCAAACCATTCTTTTAATCAATGGTTAGGATGACTTATAGTGATGGCTATGTAATTTGGCACATTTGGAATGCATGAAGAAGGGGGGGACGGTTTGGAGAGCAAGGATGAAGGGAGACAACTTAGTGTAGGCTTTTTAGGCCAATGAAAAAAAGAATGAAGACAAGCCAAGTGTCAAGACCAATTCCTATTGATCATTAATTCTTATGTTCTTCAAACTTCACTTTTCATTCTCTCTAATGCATGCTACGGCAATGCATCCCCTTGAAGACCAAAAAAAATTCATTTTTATACTTCATAATATCATTTCTTCACTTTTCCACTTAAACTTCAAGGAAACCAGCTAAAGAAACTTTCATTTTCTCTCCCAACAACAGACCATTCGGCCAAGCACTCCAATTCTCTCCTCCATCGCTCTTTAATTTCATACAACCTAATTTCTTGAATCCTTACCTTATTCTAAACAACTTTCATGTTGAAGACTTTCTCAAAATCTTCCATCTTGAAGGACTTTTACTAAGATCAAGTTCTAGAGTTTTGTTGGTGAAGTGTAAGAAAACTTCATTTATTCTTTTCTTTTTCATGTTCTAAACCATGTTTGATCCATGGTTCTTCTTATTCAAGCTTGATATACTAATTTTCTTGTATTTGTTTCATGTTTAAGAACTTGTGTTGGTGGAGATCTTGTTCAAAACACAAATCAACAAGCTTTTTGGTGGTTCTTCAAGAGGTAAGAGGGAGATCCATCTCACCAACCAAGCATGGTGGTGAGAGATGGTTTTATATTTGATGGATGGTGAATCCATGTGAGGATTCATATCCATGGTCATGTAATAATTTATATGTGTTATGTGCTTTGATTATTTTTGCCTATGTTTGATATGCTTTGCATGAATTACTTGTGTATGCATGCTTAGTATGATTTTTATTTGTTTATATGGTATGCTTAAAATATGCATGAATGATATATGTTGAATATATTATGATGGATGTATGTTGAAATAAGCAAAATTTTGGCTCCAAAGGCCATAGAGGAGGTCACGGTTTTGAGCTTCCAAGACTAGGTTATTCTTGAAATTTTTCAAGATAAAATTAGTGTTGACAAAAAATATATTTTCATAAATGATAAAATTGAATGATTTGAGAAGTAAAGAAATTAATCAAGAGTTTATTTTGCAAAAAGAGTGCACACAGTTTTTGAGTAGTATTTCCATGAATTTATTTTGTGTAGAAACAAGAATGACATTTCTTTAAGTTAGAAGAAAAATATTTCATGGTTCCAATGGCCATCTATAAGGTTTTGATAATTTAGAAAAAATGTTTTGATGTTATAAAATATAAGAATTTTTCAAATAAGGATTTTTGGAAAGGAATTAAAGTGTTGTCAAGTGGAATTTTCATAAATAAAAGAAAAAGGGATTTTAAGTGTTGAACTTTAAATTATTTTAAAGAGAATTAATTTTTAGAAGTGATTTAGAAATATAAAAGAAAACGTTTGTAACTTAAATTTACTAACATAGAATTTAATTATTGGGTTTTGGAAAACTTTATGAAATTTAAAATTTGAAATAGTAATTAAATCAATTAAATATGATTTTGTAAGATTAAGTCAATAAAAAGTGATATTTGAGAAAATATATTACGGAAAAGATTTTTGATTGAGAATAGGAAGAGAATAATGTAAGAAATTATATTTTTATAAGAAACGTTCAAAATAATATTTTTAAAGTTAAGAAATATTTTATGAAGGGTAAAACGATGAAAAAGCGATTTACGTAACTCAAAAACGTAATTTTTAAGTTACGCGATTTGAAAAACGTTAAAATGTTTCTACGCGATTTTTAAAGTGTTTAAATGTTTTACACAATCGAAATGTTGTAGAAAAATATCGCTAGGCGATTTAAAAATGAAAGAATATTTTTACGCATTTTAATACAATAAAAAATTGTTACGCTAATTTTTAAACGTAACAGAAATATTACAAATCATTTTTTATGTAATAAAATATTACGTGAATGCGAAAATGTGACAAAAATATTTTACGAATAAGAAAAAAAACATGGTAACGTGATTTTGCTGTTAATTATACAGTAAACTTTACAGATTAAAATCAATATATGAATACTGTATAAGAAATTGAAAAGTTTGCCTGTAATTGGCGTTAATATACGAACGTAAAATAGTTTTTGAACCTGGTATGAGAAATTATGTGATTTACCTTTGGTTGGTAATTAGTGCATTACATATGCATTGAAAATGGTCCGATGGACTGTATATGGCTAATTGCCTAGGAGAAACGTACACCTCTTGAGTGGGTGCGATACGCGTAGTGTAGGTCACTCGTTGACCTTGGGGGCATCGGGGTGCGGGTTGCTCACAATGGGCAGTTGGTAGCTCTTCTGTACCGTGGGTTAGACCGATGCAACACACCGATGATCCGGACCGAGACACTATTCTTAATCGAGATCTGATAAAGACTGTCGTGTATGTGCTAGATGTGCAAGATATAATTATAGCACTTGGTCTGAGGCACGTGGTACCTGCAGATCTTTTCGATCAATTTTTTCGACCGAGTTTAGCTCCATGGAGTAGGAAATCGAGTCTCGTGTTCATGCATTAACATAAATGCTTACATCTGTGAGATATAATAGTTGCGAAATATTGATTATGACAATTATACTTTTAAAATATCTGCTTAGTGTAGTTGGCATTTCCTGTAATTATTAAATGTTAATTTTGATTGCTAATATGTTGATGTCATACTTGTAATATGCTGTGTTTATATAGCTTGTTGTTATGTTATCTCTATGCTGCCATGTTGGTATTGGCGTAGGTGATCTCACCTCTTTGTATGTATACTTGTATATTTTATTTATATTTGGCCGAAGACGTTGAGAAAGAAATAGTACAAGAAGGAGAAGAAGAACTACTTCTCACGTCTAGGAACGAAGAATTTTGAGAAGATGAAGATGCCCAGCTTCCTAGGATACTTGACATTACAGTTTCGTGGAGGTTTGGAGGCGTGGCATGTTCATTTGGATCGACAGTGTATATTTTATATAGGGGATCTGAACATTACCTACAGTAGGCTTGAACAAGGGAACCCCTATTTTAGTGTCAATATTTATGTACAGTTAGAGTTTCCACTATCCATTAGGCAGTACTGGGGAGCTTACTACCGTACTCCTAGTGCGATAAGTATCGTGTCATCTGCGCGGGCACCTGTCCGTAGAGCTTCACGTAATAATGGATTCCTATCTGCTGAGGAATCTGAGGAAGACCCATCTGAGGGTTCATTGTCTAGTCAGACTTGGGCAATATGTTGAGTTTTAAATTATGTTTAATTACTTTGAGAACATTGTCTGTAATATAAATAATCATGACAGTATGTGTGTAATGTATAATGATGTAAATTATGTGTGATGATGTATTATATTTTTATTTTTCGCTAAGTTTATTCTATTGTCATCAAAGAAGAAAAAAAAATTCACAACTCGTATTTTTATTATAACATTACTTTTTATGACTAGTGAGGGTATTTGGGTAATTAAAGTAACATAAATGTGGCACCCTACGGCGGGTGTTACACCCCATGGTAGTGACGTTAACCATTGACTCGCCCTATCCCTAAGAGAGAAAGGAAAGAGTCGCAATTGAATTGCATCTTCTGTCACTCTATTATATTTTATTGTGTCACATAATTGCAAAAATTCGGCCAAATAATGATTTGGATCGTCTGAAGGCAAACCACCAAATTGAACAAAATTTTGAATCATGGAGATCCATGCTGGTTTGATCTCAAAATTGTTAGCTGTCATAGCCGGTCTTATAATACTCTCTCCATACCCTTCAGCAGTAGGCATGGAGTATTCAAGCATGGTTCTTTCTGCTGGGACAACTTGTTCATTACGATTCATTTCAATTACTGGTCCTTCCATCCTTTTTATATTTTTTGCTTCAGCTGCAGTGTGAGTTTGTTTTTTTAACCTGTGAGCTGTTTTCTCAATTTCTGGATCAAATGTTAGATCAGGAAACTGAGAACGAGTGAGCATAAAAATGAGCAAATGATAAATGTGAATGTTAGATTAGGTTACTCAATTTTTCTTACTTTTTTTATTATATATTTTTTTAAATTATAAGTAACAAACTAATTAAAAGAAATAAAAGTAAAATAAACAAAAATAAAAATAAAAATGACAAAAAATAAAAATAAAATAACAAAAGCGAAAATAAAATATTAACAAAGGTGTGGCAAAAACCAACCACCAAATAATATTATAATAATAATAATATTAATAATAATAATAATAATATTAATAATATTAACTTAGATGTGGTAAGAACCAACCACCCAATATATATATTAGATAGAAAGCGTAAATAAAGGAAAATAAAGATAGAAAGCGTAAATAAAGAAAAATAAAGGCAGAAAGGGTAAATAAAGAAAACTTAAAATTAAATAAAAATAAAAAATAAAAATGACAAAAAAATAAAATAAAAAATAAAAATATTATAATAATAATATAATAATATAATATTATAATAATAATATAATAATATAATATTATTATAATAATATTATAATAAAAATAATATTAATAATAATAATAGTAATAATAGTAATATTAATAATAATAATATAGTATTAATAATAGTATAATAATATAATAATAACATAATATTATAATAATAATAAAATAATAATAATATAATAATATTATAATAATATAATTATATTATTATTATAATAATAAGATATAAGAATAATAATAATAGACAAAAACAGAGCACAATAATAAAAGTAAACAAAGCAAATATAATACAAATAAAAGAAAAGTTTGTCTAAATTAATTAGAACTTTACGCCTTTAATATTATCAAATTTATTCCTCGGCAACGGCGCCAAAAACTTGACACGTGCAAAAGTTACACTAATAAGAGCAAGTGCACTCTATCACTAAGTAATATAGGACTTTGAGTCCAGTTATCGATCCCACGAGGAATAACTGATAATTACTAAAGTTGTATTATTCTTTTGTTATTTAGACGACCGAAAAAATATGCAAGATTCAAATTAAAATCATAAAACTAACAAAAACAGTAAAGAACAATTAAATAAAGAAAAGATAAATAAAGATAGAAAAATGCTAGAGCATAAGGTTCACTTGAGTTTAATTATATAGATCTTCTTTCAAATATAAACAAATAATTCTTTTGCCAATATTCCCTTATTTGCTATTGAATCACAATGATCATGGTGAAACAATATTCTATTCTTAATTTAACCCACCTATTTGGTCATTTAGTTGAATTAATCAAGAATGCATTAAGCTTTTATTCAAGAGATGAACCAACATATCGTTAATTCTATTGGTAGGAAAAATTGATGTTTGGTCATTCACCAATATAGTCCTAGGCTTAAAATATAGATCCACTCATTGAGTGCGGATGGTCACCGGTCAAACAATGAATTAATAAATGTCAAAAGTGATCAAGTTATGACAAGGATGAAAGTAATATAATAAACTCATAAAGAAATTACCATTATTATATTAGAAATCAAATCCACATAATTATAAACTCAAGATCCCCCTATAGCCCTAGCTATGAGTTTAGTTACACAAACTAATTACAAACAAACTTAAAATATTATACAATCTCATAATAAGAAAATAAAATAAAAGAGAAAAACAAGAGAGAAAGAAAGATCAAAATCCCTTTGCAGAGATTAAAAACTTCAAACCTTCAAGAAATTCTCCATTAGAAATCTTCCTAACTGAGAGAAACTGAGAAAAAATGGAATTATGCAGGTCTAGCCCTTTTTCCCTTCTGCTGCTGTGCTCAATTTATAGACATTTCGAGTGAACAGTACTCACACGGCGGTGTCTAATAGAGGCACGATCGTGCCTAGTGACATCATTGCTTACGCAGCTTTCTTAGTGATTAAGGAAAGGAGACACGGCCGTGTGACCTTGAGACTTGGCCGTGTCTAAGTGTATTTTGGTAGGCACGACCGTGTCTAAGGTAAGCACGACCGTGCTTAGTGTTAAAATTGATTTTTTGCACTTTTTTGTCAAGCACAGTTGTGTGACTAGTAGACACGGTTGTCTCTCAGTTAAAAAGCTTCATAGGACTTAGATATGGCCATGTTTAAGCCCTTGATTGCTCCCGAACTGACACGGAACCTTTCCAAAGCTAGAATGGACCTCTTTTGCATTGAAAACTCGGTATCTTTGCTTGTTTTGCTCCAAATGTATTTCATCTTTATAAATCTGCAAAAGCAAAGATAAAGATAAGGATCCAACTAAAACTCGTCCGAAAATATAAACAAAACAACACAATTTGTACAATTAAATACTATAAAATATAAGCTTATCAAGTGCGCATGCATAAATATGAGCATTTATATCTGTATGACATATTAATTGAGGAATATTGGATATGACAATTGTTCTGTTAAGAAATACTTGGATGATGATGATGATAATAATGTTAGTGGCATGATGGTTATTATTATTTATTGTATATGTTATAATAAATAATGTTGATGGCATGATTGTAATTATGGTATGATGTATCTGTATAGTATGCTGGTTGTGTTATCTCTGTGCTACCATGTTGGTATTGGCGTAGGTGATCTCACCTCTTTGTTATCTTGTTTTGTTGTGTTTTGTATTATTAAAAATTATATAGTAGATGGAACGAGTTTCTTAGACGTGACTGGAGATAAATATTCTGTGATTGGTGATAACATCAAGGAGTAACCATCCCGGACTGATTAGTGTGCAGTTTTGAGGAGGAACAGATATATGGCGCATCAAGATGGATTCAAGGCAGAATAAGTATGTTGAGTTTTCTCGTTAGTGTTTTACCATGCTATTGAGTAGGACCCGTCATGTGATTTGCTATTATTTAAAATTGAGTCTGTAAGTGTTATGTATCTTAAATAACTGTTAAATATTATGTGGTGTCAGTAATGTATGTTAATCAGTTTAAATCTATTTTTCAGTGTTAATTATAAATATTAGTAAATTTATATTTCCGCGAAAAGAAATTTTAAAACCCACGTTTATAACTCAAACCTTTTATGAACTGATTTTCAGAGTATAAGTTGGTAGTCGGAAATGTGATGCCCCAAGGAGGGTGTTACACCTACCTTATTTAAAGATGCTCACAAATTTGTTGAAAGTTGTGACAAGTGCTAGTGAGTAGGCAATATTTCTAGAAAACATGAGATTCCTCTCAATAATATCTTAGAAGTAGAGTTGTTTGATGTATGGGGCATTGATTTCATGGGTCCTTTCCTTTCTTCACTCTCTAATCAATTTATTTTGGTGGCTGTTGATTATGTCTCTAAAGGGGTAGAGGCCATTGCCACACAAACTAATGATGCGAAGGTGGTTGTCCAGTTCATTAAAAATAGCATTTTCACTAGATCCATAGGGCAATAATCAGTGATAGTGGGAAACATTTTTGTAATAGGCAATTTGAGGCTATTCTAAGCAAATTTGGTGTTAAACATAAGATAGCCACTTCCTATCATCCTCATTCAAGTGGTCAAGTAGAAGTTTCTAACAGGGAATTAAAAAGCATTTTAGAAAAGTCTGTTAATACTTCTAGGAAGGATTGGTCACTTAATTAGACGATGTATTATGGGCTTATAGGATTGCATTTAAGACTCCTATTGGTATGTCTCCATATAGGCTGGTCTTTGGCAAATCGTGTCATCTCCCTCTGGAACTTGAACATAAAGCATTTTGGGCAATTAAATTTCTAAATTTTGAACTGAAATTTGCAAATGAGAAAAGATTATTGCAGATGAATGAATTGGATGAGTTCAAACATGAAGCCTATGAAAAAGCTCGTCTATACAAAGAGAAGACAAAGATGTGGCATGATAAAAAGATCACCTCAAGGCATTTTGAAGAAGGTCAGCAAGTTCTTTTATTTAATTCAAGGTTGAAACTATTTCTAGGTTAATTGAAATCTAGGTGGCCAGGCCCATTCCAAGTCAAAGAAGTTTCTCCTTTTGGAGCGATTGAAATCATAGAACCCCATTCAAGAAGAAGCTTCAAAGTCAATGGTCACAAATTGAAGCACTACTGGGAAGGTGAATTTGATTGGCGAAAGTCTTCTCAGGCACTCAGCTAACCTGATTGAGAATAGGCAATGTCAAGCTAATGACGTTAAACAAGCATTTTTGGGAGGCAACCTAAATTTCTTTTCATTTTACTTTTACTTTTTGTTTTGTTTTTAATTTAGTTTAATGTTATCTTGTTTTTTTTTTTTAAATTGAGCCAACGCTTAAGCGTTGGAAATCAAACGCTCAAGTGTGCCAATGCTTAAGCTTTGGAAACATGATGCTCAAGCATGCTCAGTGCTCAGGCGCTGGATACTCAGCACCCAAGAGCACAAATGGCAGAGGGCCATTTAAGCGTTGCGTGTTCAGCGCTCAAGCGCTGAACGTTCCCAGTTTCTGAACACTCTTAGATTTTTCTCTCAAATCCTCTCAAAATCACTTCCCCAAGGCATTTCGTTAAGTTTTCCTCTTCATCTAGCATCATTTACCTCATATTTGTTGTTTGCATGCGTTCAAAAGGGAAAATTTCTCACCATTCATGTTCTTACATTGCGTGGTGTGTTCTCACTGTGAACTTACTTCTTATTCTTATCTCTTCCTTCTATTCTTCATCCATTCAGGTATATTCATGCATCCCACATCTTAACTTTGTCTTATGTGTTGTTAATTTCATGGATTCTGCAAATTTTGGTTTTAGGGTTCCTTAATTGGGATTAATCGGGGAAAATATGAAAATAGAGAAAATTGGGTTAATTTGCCATTGCTAATTGATATAAACCTTGTATAATGGTTAATTGGAAGTGATTGGTAAGTGCAAGTGTTGGAATTATTGGTTTTGGATGGTGAATTTGGACTGATTACTATGCACAATTGTTATGTTCATGTTTAGGCATTGTAGGATATGTGTTAACTTGATAATTTGATTGTTAAGGTGATAATGGATTGCTGTGTGGATTGATTGCTTAGTGAATTTAGAATTTTTTTTTACTTGACTATATTGATTGTTAATGTTTGGGACTTTTGGCGAATTGAGTAATTAGAGAATTTCTTGTTGATGTTAGCAGAATTTGGTTTATTTATGAATTGTGTCTTTGTTTGAACCCATTTTTCTATTTTGCCCATATGTTCAAATATTGCATAATCTTGCTTTGTCTTCATGCTTTGAATGATGATGAATATGGCATTCCATTTATTCTGATTATTAAACATATCAAGTTCTGGCGAGCAACTGATTGTGAGTTTGTTTTTTCTTCAAGAATGCATTCTTTGAATTGTGAATTTTTGATGAGGGATACTTATATGTTTCTCTTTGTTTGTGGTTTTCAGGTATTCACAATGCCGCCAATTAAGAGAAGAAGAAGCCCTACTGGAGAAGGCTTTAGATTTTCTTCATTTCATGCAAGCCGTTTCTACTCCGAAATTCATGAAAAGAGGTTTAACAATGCACTATTGAAAATAAATTTTGTTTGGGAGCAGGGGTTTGTTTTAAAAAAGAACGAATATCCAGGAATTCGTTCACAAAGTATAGGCAGAGGTTGGGGAAATTGTGTCAAATTCCAGACCCAGGATCGCAGATGTTGGTCAGGGAATTCTATGCCAATGCTTTTGCTGATCCCACTGATGGGAACAAATATCACAGCTTGGTGAGGGGCACACCTATAGAGTTCAGTAAAGTTATGCTGAATGATTACTTTGATCAAGAATATGAGTAGCCAGGCCATTGTGATTATCATGCTTTGTTGAGGGAACCCTTGGATGCAAACCTTGTGCAATGATTGTTGTCCAAGGAAGGTGCACAATGGGCATTGGACACCAAAAACTAACCCAAATTTTTGAAGAAAGCTTATTTTAAACCAATTCCATGGGTTTGGTGCACTTTTGTTCAGGCCAACATTCTTCCATGCTCTAACACTTCTGAAGTGGCAGTCAAAAGGGCCCTGCTTGTCTTTATGATTGTATCTGGTAGTGTTATGGATATCGGAAGGGTCATCACCTTTAATATGCAAATGGCAGCTCGAGAAACTTCTGGAAGCTTGCCATACCCTTTGCTCATTTCTAGATTATGCTCTGAGAAGGGTATACAGAATACTAGTGATCAACTTATCCAGCCTACAACTCCAATCACAACATCAGTTATTAAGAGGTACTTTGAAGAGGATCAAGCAGCTCAAGCAGCCTATGCACCTCAAGCCCTTGCACCTCAAGGCTCAACAATCAGGCCACCTTGTAGGGTGCTCACCTTGGCACAAAGAATAGATAGAATGGAAAGTGTGCAATGCCAAAACCAAAGAAAATTCAACTATATCATCCAATCTCAACAAGCTTTGGAGCACATGTTGCGCAGCATTGCTGAGCAGCAGAACATGGATATTGCGGCTATGGGTGGACTTCTTCTAACCGATGAAGAGATCTTGGTAAATATCAATTTCAGTAAGGATAATGAGGAGGAGAATGATGAAAAGGAAGAGCAAGATTGATCTTCTACCAAAACAATGAGCATTTCTTTACCCTCACTTCTATTCTTTTGCTTTTGTGTTCTTCATTGATAATTGCATTTGCTTTTGGTTTGAACAATGAGGGCACTATTTTTCTTTTAAAGTTTGGGGGGGTAACTTCGTGATTTTTGTTTTATTTCTCTTGTCTTTATTTTGTTATTTGATTAGGTATTTTGGCTTTGAGTCATTTTGTTATAACTAGGCATGCTGGTGTTTTGAATTGAGTATCCTATGATTGTTTAAACTGTTAATTGATATCTTTTCTAGTATATCACATGAGAGTCCATGTATTGTATTGATCTCTATTGCTTTGATCTTCCTATCTTTATGATTGAATAGACCTTGGAAATATGATTGCATGTTAAGCTTAGAGAAAGTTTTATAGGATTGCATTTGTATGGATGATTTGTATCTAGAAGTTGTTAGATTCTCTCTTGAGGCGAAATCATAAATGATGCATCATCAGGGAAATGATAAGGGCTTTCATTGGACCGTTTGAACCTTTCAAGCCAACCTGTTAACACAGTGTATCCCTATGTCCCTATTTGCAGCCTTACCTATGTTTAATGTTATTTTCTTTTCTTTTACCCACATTTTCCTTTCCCATACCCATAAAAAAAATCCTTTTTCTCACCATTTGTTGAATGCATGTCTTGTATTGTTTTACTATTCAAGCCTTAGTCCTTCAGTGCATAAGTTATTTAAGGAGCTTATGATTAAAAAAAAAGGAAAAGAGAAAAAAGAAAGTCCATCCAAAGTATTGCAAAGAAGTAAGTTTGGGGGTGGATGTTAAAAAAAAAAGAGAAAAAGAAGAAAATATTCAAGTCAAATTAATGAATTATGACGCTCTGTTGTGCATTTGTTTAATATTTTAAGGCTTGGATTGTGAAATATGCATAACCATGTATTTTAACCTTTGTTTTATTTCTTTTACCCTTTTCTTTTCTAAACCATACCCCTGGCCTGTCATTACAAGCTTATAAAGACTCTATTGATCCCTAGTTTTATATTGTTTACATTAGAGGAGAGAGAGATGAAAAACAACCCTATCGATGCAGGTTTGATGTACGTTTGCATTTTTATAAATCTTTCTGGGCTTGAACTTCATGGTGAATTGGTCTTTCATTCATGTTGATGGGAAGTCATTTATTTATGTGAGTTGCATGTGAGAGCATTATGATAATTGGATTTTACAAGTATGATTCCTTGAATTAAGATTTTGGAGTAGCTTCTGAGGTTATGTATGATGTTCATTACCTAGGAATGTCATGTTTTGATATGCATGTTTTGAGCTGTTAGTTGTTTACTTTTTGTTTTATTTTTAAGTGAATGTTGAGTCGACTTAAGTGCCTCCCTGAGTTTGAAGCCTTTGTAGGGGAATATTATTAGTTGTCGGCCGCCAAAAAGATTTTCCTTTTTATGTTTTAATTTCTTTTTCTTTTTCTTTTTCTTTTTGCTTAAAGACAAACAAAATCTTAAGTTTGGGGGAGTGTGATGAACCTTTAAAATTTCATATTTTTATGGTTCAAATTCTGAGTTTTTCACTTTCCTTTAATTTGTTTAATTGAGTTTTGTCCTTAAGTTTATTTTGTTTTTATTATTTTAAGTTGTTTTTCTTATTATGTGTTTTTTATATGTTTTTGATAGATAAGCATATATGGATGAAGACTTGATCACAGGGAAGAACTGTTGAAAAAACTCTTTGGTCACTCATTGCTCAAGTGCTGGCAAGACAGAACGTGAAGATTCTCTCTGGTATCCCAGTGCTCAGGCACTGGGAGTTCAGTGCTCAAGCACGCAATGGGTAGATTGAAGATGCTTTTTGGTAGCCTAACGCTCAGGCATTGGGAAGTAAACGCTCAAGCGCATGCATTGAGTGGAAATTATTCTCTGGTGTTCCAGCACTCAGGCGCTAGATGTAACACCCGTGAAAACATGATAAATTTGTATATAGTTATAGAGGTAGCTTAATACCTATTTATCATGTTTATTAAGTTTGATGACTGTCTGAGCACGTTTAGGCACTTTGCTACAACGCTATATGTGAAAAATAGCTATTTTTAGCTCTGGAAAGTGCTTAAATTGCTTAGTTAGCGGAAATAAATGTGAAGAATTTATTTCTAGGTCACAAATATATGATTTGTGCTACAGTTAAAATTTGAGATTAATCGGAGTTAGTTTGGTATTTTTAAGCATACTAGTTGTGTGTTTCAATACTGGATTGACTACCAGTAGATATGGAAAAGTATGAAAATTGTGAAATCGAATTTTTAATGAATCTTAGGATTTATTTTAAGTTTGTTGGAAGTTAGATAACTGAATTTGGTGAAATCTGAGTGTTCTTAATAGATTAAGGATTTAATGCTTATCCAAGAGAAACCAAATTTGAATTCCCTTGTTAAATATGCCATGACTGGGAGAAAGAAACAAAAGAAAGAAAGAAGAAACATAACATAAAAGAGAAAAGAGAAGGGAAACCATGAAGGAGAAAGAAAAAGAAAGGGAAAGAGGAAGGGAAAGCCAAGACTTCATCATCTTAGGTACTAGAGGTAGGGGTGCTTGCTTTCCATCTTCATCTTCTTTTACCCATCTTTTGTTTTATAAGGTTTTCATAGGTGGTAGAAAATGGGTTTAGAGAGTTGTTTTCGTAGTTTGAGTGGAATAAACATGAGCCAAGGTTAGTTGATGTATTGGTTGTGCTCATGGGACTTTTGTAGCTTTGTTTTGATAACACTTGGAGTGTGTCAGGAGTTTCTTCATGAGTGCACATGAGTGAAGCCGTGAGTTTCACGTGAAACTCTATTTTCAAGCCTGCCATGCCCAAAGTAATCGATTAGAAAGGCCATGTAATTAGTTATGTGTTGAACTAGGGGCTGCTGTAATATGAGATAACTGGTTAGCTTAAAGTCCTAACTGATTATCTTATATTCCAGGGGGTTTTTTAAAAGGGTCCTAATCGATTATCAAGAGAGATAACTAGTTAGGAAAAATATGATATGAGCTTATTTGAAGCTCCTAACCGATTACACAGGATAGGTAACTGGTTATGCTTGGAACCAAAACAGATTTTTGGTGGGTTTGGGCGTGAGTCAAGGGTTGTATAAATCATGTAATCTTTATCCATGGATAGTGAGGGCTTTTTACAAGACTTGGGACCCTAGAAACCCTAGTTGATTCCTTATGAGATGAGGTGAGCTTAGTGTTCTTGTTTTCTAGTCTTGGTACTACACCTTGATAGTGTGAACCTTGTAAGGTTGATATGTGATGAGAATGTCACATAAGGTAAGTATATGAGTGTTCCTAAATTGTTGATTGGAAATCTTCATCGAGGAGGGTAGTCATGTTTAAGGGCATTAGTTATGAACTTGTGTAGGAGAGTTGATGGGTAATTAAAAGTTGCAAACCCAAGTACAGGTTGTTTCAAGTAGTAAATTCTCGGGAGTCCGATGTCGATCCACAGGGAATTGATGAAGAAAAATTCTTTAAGGTGAAGAAAAGGTTTGTCACAAAAATAAAGGTGATCAAAGTTGTTCACAAATGAAAAAGGGTTTACTTGGGTTAGAAGATCCACTCTTGGTAATAAATTAAAGACAATATTATTTCTTTTTATAACTCAATTGAAATCACACATAATGGAGGTTCCAATTAGAAAATACAACATTCAAAGTTCAATTTAGATTATATATGTAATCATATTATGGTTCCTTTAATTATCCACCAACACTTGTAAATGGTCTCAAGCATCCACTGTGCCAACATCTTGTCTACAATGAATTAAGTTCTTCATTATATAAAAAGGGTTTCTAAATTGATTGGAAACAACATACGACACATATAATGATCACTTAAAAATATATCATTTAAGCATAAGAAAGAAATTAATCTAACCTCAACTTATTACCAAAAGTTTCACCCTTTCACCTAAGCAAAATGAAAATTAGTTACTCATGAACAAAAAGAAAGAAAGAAATAAGAAGAAAGAGATGAACATAACTTCAATTTAGAACAAAGAAAACTACAACAAGAAAAACAAATAACACAAAAGCATAATATAAACTAAAATCAAAGATAATCTAAATGAACACCTAAGCTCCCTTTTATAGAGCTCAAGGAGTACAAGATGACAATGAAGTTGTTTGATGATGATGAGTAAATGCTAAAGTAGTTGCTTGATAATGATGAATGAGTGAAAATTATAGAGATTCTTATCTCCGAAATGTTTCTACTCTGAGCTCATGGCATGCGTCAGAACCAAATCAATTGGTCTTTATAAAAGTTCTAGAAAATTGTCTTAACTTTCCATAGCCGCTGGTTTCAGCCAAAAATACCACCTACAGCTCGCGATATGACCCAATTACTGTACATAGGTTAGGCCCAACTTCAGCTCCTCTATTTCGACTTCCAAGCCCAATATCACCATCAAGATTTCTGATCTGGCTCTTATATTCTTCATAAAAGTTATAGATATGGGTCTTAACCTTCCACTGTCAAAATTTCAGCCTTTTTGAACTGCTATAGTTTGGCTATATCCTAATGAGTGCATAGAGGTCAAGGTGTTAGGTTCAAATTTCAAGATTTTGCTTCAATTCCAATTTGAGTTATCCAAACGTGTGTTTCAGATCTTGAGGTCTTCATGAAAGTTGTAGAAAGTTGTCTTAGATTTAAAACAAGACTAAAATCACATCCATCGGATATTTGTAATTCAAGTTATAGCAGTTTACTGAAAAAAGCTAAGTGAGAAGATTATACAATGAATGAAATATATTGCTATCAATGTAGCTCTTGCTATCAAGTGAATAGTTGTTAGAGAATTATCTTAATTTTCCAACAAGACCAGAATCACATTAATCAGATAATTGCAACTCAAATTGTAGCTAGTTTACTTAAGAATGCAATCACTTGAATTAATGACAATTCAAGCAATAATTTCTTTAATGATCCAATTCAGCTCAATTTCATAACATATGACAAAATCAACTTAATTAAGCTAAATTGAACCTTAAGAAACCTAATGAGAGAATTATAAAATGAATAAAATACATTGTTATCAAGAGTATCTGATGTGACGTTGAATATGTGTTAAATATCACTTTGCATTTTTTTTCACACACTTGCTATTTCCATATATCTGTGAATGGTATATGAGATAGTAATAGTACACTCATTGTTGTGGGATGGAATAGTCCATTCATTGCCAGGTAGTGTTTTAAGGTTAAAGCCTTACTACTCAGAGAAGTAAAAAGGAATCATAGTTCCTAGAAATAATTGAGTTTCATGACATTACACTAATACTATTTTAACTACATTGTATAATCATTGTCTTAGGACATGTTTAAACATAAACATACAACATTACAAGCATCGCATTGCATGGTAATTATATGGCAATTACCTTAATCAACGATAAACTCTGATATTATGGGCGATTGTATAATATTGTTGATGGTTACGGTTTGAGGTTACAATTATAATTTGCTTTATGAATATTACATAGGTTGTATGCTAATATTCTTATGGCGTTGAGCAACGGCTCATTTATCTATTGTAGGTTCAATTTAATGATTATTATTTGATTTATTCAATGTTGTGGATAAATACTGGTATTGGAATGCTTATACTGAGAAATTGCGATTTCTCACCCCGATTGTATTGCCATGTAAATCCAGGTACGAGTTCTTCAAAAAAGGAAGGAGAAGCTAGGAGCGCTTAACTTAGTGTAGCTGGGTAGTTTCTTTTGAAATAATGTATGTTTTGTATTTATGAGAAATACATTTGTGGTGTAATATTTATATATTCATTCGAGACTCATATTTTCTATATATATATTATATATATATGATTTTATTATATTGGAAATTGCATAGTTGTGAAAGTAACAAGTCTGAATCTAATGACTGTAGTGATATACTATGGTTATTAAATTCGGGATGTTATATTATGGTATCGAGCAATTTTATATATATATATATATATATATATATATATATATATATATATGTATGATTTTGTTATATTGGAAATTGCATAGCTGTGAAAGTAACATGTCTGAATCTAATGACTGTAGTGATATACTATGGTTATTAAATTCGAGATGTTACATTATGGTATCAGAGCAGTTCATCCTGTTGAGCCAGGGAATGGACTGACTATGCTTAGGCATATTAGAAGTTTTTCTGTGTGTCGTGCACTTTTTTGTCTCTTGTTTGAGATGTTAAAAAAAATATCATGATTTGCTTTAGGCTGGATATTAGTAGCTACTGTTACATGGTTACATGATATTGATGACTCTCCTACTCAATATGTAATGTTTTGTGTGGACAGGAAACTATGACTTCACCTAGGCGAACTAGAGGAATTATGAATTCTTCTAGTAAGGGTCCAGTTGGCATGACTGAAGTCGTTAGGAATTGTTTGCATTGACACCCTTTGGAGTGGTACCTCTAGTGTTAGTAGAGCCCATGGGTTAGATAAGGGGTTGTTAGATAAGTAATGCAAGGATTATGGACATGAGAGTCCAAGAGTTTTGTGAAAAACAAATTTCTTAGGTAAATTATATAAGGTATGGGTTTGGTTAGAGAGGCTTCTTAGGAGCTAGAGACCCGCGTGAGACAGGATCGTCTTGAGTTGATAATGATGAGTTGGATATCACTATGGAAGGTAGGATTCCTTTGAGTGTGATGTCTGATGGAGATCTTGGAACCTTAGTTGTGAGAGACTAAGTGTTTATGGCAAGCGAATTTTGGGGACAAAATTCTAAAAAGGTGGGGAGAAATGTAACATCCATGAAAACATGATAGATTTGTATATGGTAACAGAGGTAGCCTAATACCTATTTATCATGTTTGTTAAGTTTGATGACTGTCTGAGCACGTTTAGGCACTTTGCTGCAACGCTATGTGTGGAAAATAACCATTTTTAGCTTTAAAAATGGCTTAAACTGCTTAGTTAGTGGAAATAAATGTAGAGAATTTACTTCTAGGTCACAAATGTGTGATCTGTGCTACAGTTAAAATTTGAGATTAATCGGAGTTAGTTTGATATTTTTAAGCATACTGGTTGTGTGTTTCAATGCCGGATTGACTACCAACAGATATGAAAAAGTATAGAAATGGTGAAATCAGATTTTTAATGAATCTTAGGATTTATTTTATGTTTGTTGGAAGTTAGAGAACTAGATCTGGTGAAATCTGAGTGTTCTTACAGATTGAGGTTTTAGTACTTATCCAAGAGAATCCAAATTTGACTTCCCTTGTTAAATATCCTATGACTGGAGAAAGAAAGAAAGAAAAAACATAACAGAAAATAGAAAAGAGAAAGGAAACCATGAAGGGGAAAGAAGTAGGAGAAAGAAGAAGAAAGGGAAAGAGGAAGGGAAAGCCAAGACTTCATCATCTTTTGTACAAGAGGTAAGGATACTTGCTTTTCATCTTCATTTTCTTCCACCCATATTTTGTTTTATGGGGTTTTCATAGGTGGTTGAAAATGGGTTTAGTGAGTTGTTTTCATGGTTTAAGTGGAATAAACATGAGCCAAGGTTAGTTGATGTGTTGGTTATGTTCATGAGACTTTTGTAGCTTTGTTTTGATAACACTTGGAGTGTATGAGGAGTTTCTTCGTGAGTACACATAAGTGAAGCCATGATTTTCACGTGAAACTATGTTTTCTGGGCTGCCATGCCCAGAATAATATGTTAGGAAAGCCATGTAATTAGTTATGTGCTGAACCAAGGGCTGTTGTAATATGAGATAACCGGTTGGCTTGAAGTCCTAACCGATTATCTTATATTCCAGAGGGCTTTTTGAAAGGGTCCTAATCGATTATCAAGAGAGATAACAGGTTAGGAAAAATATGATATGAGCTTATTTGAAGTTCCTAACCGATTACATAAGATAGGTAACCAGTTATGCTTAGAACTAAAACAAATTTTTGGTGGGTTTGGACGTGAGTCAAGGGTTGTATAAGCCATGCAATCTTTATCCATGGATAGTGAGGGCTTTTTACAAGACTTGGGACCCTAGAAACCCTAGTTGATTCTTTGTGAGATGAGGTATGCTTAGTGTTCTTGTTTTGCAGTCTGGTTACTACACCTTAATAGTGTGAATCTTATAAGGTTGATATGTGATGGGAATGGCACATTAGGTAACTACGTGAGTGTTCCTAAATTGTTGATTGGAAATCCTCGTCGAGGAGGGTAGTCACATTTAAGGGCATTAGTTATTGTTGAGTCGGAAACCAACCGTTCTTTTGCTAACCGCAAGTGCACGGGTCGCTCAAGTAATAAAAATAATAAGTAAGATCATCTTCACAGGGACTATGGTAACTTCCAAAGCTAAATATTAATCTACAGCTTCATTAATTCTATTCAAGCAAACGTAAATTGGAAAAAGGGTTGATAAATAAATTACAATGTACAAAGAAAAGATAAAGATATGTTGAGAATATAGAGAATCCTTTTTCACCCCTTATTTCTACTGAAAACATGCAAACCATTCAAGCAATACAAACAATTTGATTAGGTTAGCCTGAGAAACTAACTTAGTTAAAAGCTTATGTCTAGGACAATTAACCCTATGCTATTTACTTAGTTCACTATGCGTCCATGAGAACCAGAGCAAACAACAAGTATTAAGATTGATTCTCAACTGAGACTATGCACGACTAATAGGTATATGTCTATCCTATTAACGAATCAACCCACTCTGCCATTGGAATGAAATCGAACATGCATCTACCATACAAATAATCTAAAACCTAAAGTCCTATGCCTAGGCTCAATAGATTTCAACAAATCACCCACGAGTTGATCAGACAAATAAGAGCATTAAACACAATATGGTAGAACAAGACCCAAATCTTTCATATAAACTCAAAAGGGTACAAATCAATTAGTATTCAGAGCAAGATTCAAAGAATACTCTAAACACAACTAGCTACACATTGAATACGAAAATGTAATATAAAAATCCATATTCAAGATAAATGGGAGAGAGAGAGAAGAAGAAACAGAAGAAGAAGCCCGTTAAGCCTTGAAGCTTGAATCTTGGTTCCTTCAACCCTTTTTCAACCTCACAATGTCTTCCTTGTTGCTGGATTCTCAAATGGGTAAAAGCCCCAAAATGTAATATTAGAGACAAAAGAGAGAGAAAGGGAGGAAAAATAGAAAAACTTTGGAGAATTAAGAGAGAGAGAGAGCATCAAAATCTATGTTCCACGTATTTATGGATGCTCAGATTTAGCGCATCACATAGCGGTGTTACACAACACGCGCTGCAGTGCACAAAACTTAGGGCACCAGCACCGCGACATTCACATCCTTGTGTCGCAGCGTGAAAGCCTCGGGTTGATAGGGTGTATTGGCAGAGAGCAGGACGCTGCGATGTGGAGTTCCTTTCGCCGCGACGTGATGTACTGGAGCTTGTCTTGTGATTCCTCTTTCAATGCAGTGCCTTGGTTCTCATCAATTTGGCTCTTTTGGGATCATCCTGTAATTGAGAAATCAACCACTCAAATACAAATGCAATCAAGCTCAATCTAATCAAAGATTAGGAAGAATTATGGCAAGATTAGAGAGAAGACCTCAACATGGATTTTACATGAAAATGAGGCTAAAATCTTCCAACAATGCATCATAACAAGGACAAAACCATCAATAATGTATAGAGATAGGGCACAAATAACTATGTTCTATGGAGTTATCAGTTATGAACTCGTATAGGAGAGTATTCGATGTGGCGTTGAATATGTGTTAACTATCACTTTGCATGTTTTTTCACACACTTGCTATTTCAACATATCTGTAAATGGTATATGAGATGGTAACAATACACTCATTGTTGTGAGATAGAATAGTCCATTCATTACCAGGTAGTGCTTTAAGATTAAAGCCTCACTACTCAGAGAAGTAAAAAAGAATCGTAGTTCTTGGAAATAGTTGAGTTTCATGATATTGCACTAACACTATTTTAACTACATTGCATAATCATTGTCTTAGGACATGTTTAGACATAAACATACAACATTACATGCATCGCATTGCATGGTAATTGTATGGGCAGTTACCTTAATCAACGATAAACTCTGATTGTATGAGTGATTGTATAATATTGTTGATGGTTATGGTTTGAGGTTACGATTATAATTTGTTTTGTGAATATTATATATGCTAATATTCTTATGGCGTTGAGCAGCGGGTCATTTATCTATTGCAGGTGCAATTTAATTATTATTGTTTAATTTATTCATTGTTATGGATAAATGCTAGTATTGGAATGCTTAAACTGAATTGCAATTTCTCATCTCGATTGTTTTGCCATGCAAATCCAGGTACGAGTTCTTCAAAAAGGGAAGCAAAAGCTAGGAGTGCTTAGCTTAGTGTAGCTGAGCACTTTCTTTTGAAATGATGTACGTTTTGTATTTATGAGAAATACAGTTGTGGTGTAATATTTATATATTCATTCGAGACTTATATTTTCTATATATATATATTCATTGTTTTGTTATATTGGAAATTGCATAGCTGTGAAAGTAGCAGGTCTGAATCTAATGACTATAGTGATATACTATGGTTATTAAATTCGGGATGTTACACTGGACATGTAATAGCACATGGATTTTTTATTATAAATAGAAAGTTACGCCAAATTGAACATATACTAACACATAACTCAGAAGCCATCAAAGAAAGAAGCAACGACACAAATCCTAGTAGTATGGGCGCATTCAGAAGGAAGATTAGGAATTTTCTTCATCTTTTTCACTTGAATTCTATGGAGTTTGTCAATTTCTTCTCTTTGTTTTATTCTTTATCCATGTGTAACTAACTTCACCTTATTAGGGGGATGATGAATCTTGTTCTTGGACGATGTGAATTATTTTATGCGTTTAATTTATGTTTCTATTTTATGATTTATGTGTTTATCTATATTCTTAATGCTTTTCCGAACCTGATCAATTTGTGGATGATCTTTGAGTTTATGTATGATTTGGGAAAATTTGCATAAACTTAAAACATGTGATAAACACCATAATTATTGCAATCGCTAGGAATAGACATTGTAGGTTATGTGATCTTTTAATTCCCTTGTTTTTGTTGAAGCCTTCTCTATTTGGGGTTAGACTAAGGGATTAGTTAATTTTAAATAGTGTGATGATGATTGATATACCAAGGGATTGAATGGGATTGAATATTGATTAAATTTGGGAATTGATCTTAAATCATGAAATAGAACTTCATTAAATTACTATTTTAATTTGCATCTGAAGAGTTCAACTGAAGTCTGAACTCTAACACTTTCTTATTATTGTTTTCAACTATTGTTTAATTGCTTGAATTTACTTTGTTTAATTTTAATTACTTTATTTTAATTGTGGTTATTCTTACTTTTGTCAACTCTCACCTTTTGGGTAGCCTAGATAATGTTGGTTTAGCGAACTTTGTAATTGATAATATAATTCTTATGGGACAATACTCTTTCACTACTTTATTACTTTTTGTGATTCAGTGTACTTGCCGATTTTCACATTAAACACCTATAGATCTTTGAGGATCTATTAACCTCTCTGCCTAAAGGCCCCCAATTCCTTACTCAAATGACTAGATGTCTTCTTCCCTCCTCCACTTACCTATTTATTCCATCCACTAAGTGCCTATTCATTTGCCATAAACCCCTTAGTTAAATGCTAATTATTGCCCTTCTTTATTCTCTCAACCCCAACTAACTATAAATGCTCCTTACTACCCCCTTTTTACTCTATACTCCCATTAGTTATAAATGCTTCTTGCTGCCCCCTTTTTACTCTCCACTCCCACTAGCTATAAATGCTCCTTATTGTCACTTATTACTCTCTTTTTCCCTTCACTTTCCTTATCTCTTCTCTCATAGACTTTCATAATCTGTTCCCTTGACTCATTCACTAATGGTCCAACCTTGTCTCTCCTAGACCTTCTCGCATACATATGAGCTAGGGGCCTATCAGAGGCCTTCAAGTTGGCTATGAGGAACTATAATATACATTTGTGAAGAAAGATCAAATTCATGAAGAATGATTGGAGAAGGTGCATAGTAAAGTGTAAAGTTGCTAATTGCTAGTAGGTGATTTATTGTGCAGAGGGCAATGATGCTAGCTATTTTCAAATCAAGACATTTGTTTCCAATCAGACATGTGCAAGGGGTTTCAAGAGCAAAGTTGCAAATAAGAAGTGGTTGGTAGAATAACTAGTTGAGGTGCTAAGGGGTCATCCTAATCTTAATTATGATGAGACTTTTGATTACCTCATGAAGAAAAGGCTTGTTCAAGTAAATGATTTTTAGATATACAGAGCATTGAGGCTGGCTAGGACAATTATGGAAGGGACTAAAAAGAATCAATACAAACAATTGTGGGACTACTATGAGGAATTGAGGACTAGAAACCTAGGGTTGTTGGGAGCATAATAAAGTTTTTTATTATGGCACAAGTGCTATAAACCTACATATATCATTATATGACATGTGGCAATGCTAAGGTTGCTACGAAGTGCTAAGTGGACATTAAGTTTCTTAGTCGATAGTATTAAGGCCATCGAATAAAGGCAATATAAATGTTTCCTAAACATTAAAGAGAAATTACTTAAGTGTTGTCATGATATACCAATTGGAGAAGCAATTTCTGGTAGTGCTAAAGCTTTTCATCAAGATAGTGCTAATGCTATTTCTTGATATTTGATGGTACTTATACTATCAAAAGTAAAAGAAATCATAATATATACCATAAGGTCAACACCATCTCAACAAGATTGACCTAGAGTTATTGGAGTTTAGAGCTGAAGGGTGCATAATAGTAATACTAACATTGCTTAAGACAACTTCAAAATTGGCTAAGTTCTTGGAACCTGATTTGTAATGTTGCATAGCGTGATGTTGTCAACACAGTTTACAGCAAGACTTAGTTTTAATGAAGCATGTTACACGTATATGACCTTCTAAAAGATATTTGATTACATAACGCTGATCATGAGGCTTACCCACGATGGAGAATTTATCTCCATTACATCCATTCAGATGCATGAAGTGCCACACGTACCCATTTTCTGAAGTAGTGCATTAATGGAGAAGAAGGAGTAACAACCAAGTATACATGGCTAATCTTAAGAGGCATTAGATTTTTATAGGATTGTTAGATGCTGAAAGCGGTTACTACATTTATCTATAAATAGGGAGGTCAGGTAACATTCTAAAAGGTTTTGACCACTCTACACTCCTCACTCGCAACAGGAAGACGAGTTACCAGTGACCACCATTTTCATTTTTCCTTTTCTAGATAGGAATTTATCTTCACTTTCTAGGAATAGAAAAAGCTCATAACTTATTATCAATTTGTACTTAGAATGACGCAGTAAGTGTTTTCTCAAGTTCAAGTCAATTATCTTTTCAATACTTGTTTCTGAATGGCATGCCCAACATTATCTCTTAGACATTCAATGCATGCATGACATGATCACACACTATCATTGCTAAATATTGATTCTTTACTTTACAAATGAATAATCAAGATTCATATCAGACACACGACTAAAACAATTACGAAAGTTTGATCCAAAGCTAACTATAATCTGTTACTAGGACGTGATTGGATTCATACAGTAGAAACTATACCTTCAATTGTTCATCAAAAGCTAGTCCTTTGGAATAATGAAAGTGATGTCGAGATAGTTCCTATAGATAATAGTCCATGCTACATTCAACAGTGTTACTTTGAATTCAAAGAATATAATCTAGCGATTTAGCCAATCAACCTAATCAAGGACAAATTTGGCTCGAGAACCATAGGTATCAAACTTGACCATATAGATTTTCATATCATCCCACAAGTCAATGATTGACCAAAGGATGAACCATGAGCTTTTAACATCATTTGAAGAGGTTGTCAGCTTACATGGTCGATAGAGATGTAGGGGAAAATAAAAACAAATTCCTTGATTGTATGCTAGAAGATGATGGTTTTTTCAATGATTCACCACTCAAGAATAATATTAAAGCCATGGAAGTACAAGATCTAATGGAAGAAGTTAACTTGCATGACCATGAGTCTTATCGACCAACCTTTGTCAACAAGCTACTTACTACAAATTTCAAAGTGCCACTTATTGCCTTACTAAAAGAGTATCGAGACTGTTTCACTTAAGATTATAATGAAATGCCTAGATTGAGTTGTGACTTGGTTGAGCACAGACTATCTTCAAAAGTAGGGTACCAGCCAATAAAACAAGCAATGAGGCATTTTGCTCCTAAAATGAGTCCAACGATAAAGGAAGAAATTGGGAGGCTACTTAAAGCAGGTTTCATAAGGAATGCTAGATACATGGATTAGATCTTGAACATTGTCCTAGTTAGAAAGAAAATTGGTAAGCTTAAGATTTATGTAGATTTTTAAAATCTCGACATAACAACATCGAAGGACAAGTATCCTATGCCAATTTTAGACATGTTAGTGGATGCTGCTTCATGTCATGATGTCTTGAGTCTAATGGATGGCCATTCTAGATACAACCAAATATCATTGAAAATGACATCACCAAGATAGTTTTTTGATGTCTAGGGGCCATTGGGACTTATGTAACATCCCAAGTCTAACTACCTCACTATACTCAGGTTTATATTGAAGTAATTAAGCTTAAGTTCGTCACATGTTACTACCTAATCCCTTTTATTTTTTTAAAACTTATTTTAGTTAGTCAATTTTTTCTACAACTTATTTCAACTTTATTGGTTATCCAAGCCTATTGAGGGAAACATTAACTCATTTTTTTATGAGCAAGCTCATTTGCCTTCAAGATTACTAATCCAAGTTCTTCATTACCATTCAATTATTAGATTTCTTAGAGTAAGTCTGTTCTTGTTGGAAGAACTCTAGCATTTGATTCCATACTACGCCAATTACAAACATATGTCAAAATACTAACTCACAAGCATATAGAAACTAATTCATCATAGTATATTGATATATTTAATATGTAGGCATAAGTACCTACACTATATCATAGTCCTTGTGGGCTTCAGGCCCATACATGCATACAACAAAATAAAGTAACAAAAAGTAAAGGACATCAGTGCCTTATGCAGACCAACTATATCATACTATGTCAAAGACAGAGTTAGAGTCATCTCTACGAGCAAGCTGCTAGGCATATCTACGCCTGATATAAATCCATAAACAAATGTGGAATATAGTGACAATAAAAAAAGAACTACATCTTATAGTATGCCTATCTCAAAAGTACTAGCAATGGACTATCATATGAGAATAGAGTTAGAGGTGAGGAAAAATGATGATAACCCCAGGAGAGTAACATATATATAGCCTCACATTCATGTAAATTGTATAGGTGTAAGTCTTGGGGTTATACACCCACCAACTCTTATCAGGCTGCCAGTAAATAGTCAGTAATGGCATCTTTAGGCTGCAGAGGTGTTAGGCGCTAAAATATCATGGAAATAAATAGCGAGGTTGAGAATTCTAGGAATTCCCAATAATTCTAACATACAAGGTGTCATAATGATAGTTCCATTTACTTCGGGGTTTTCGCAACAGCTTACAGAAAATTCTTAATATGGTGAGAAAAGCTAAAAAAAATTATTATCTCCGAGGTATAGGTTCATTTTAATAATTTATAACAACATATCAAGGCATGACAACTACCTAGAAATTCACAGAATATATACAGAGTATACAAAACACATAAAAAAATAGAATTATGGTAGAACATTAAAAAACTTCACATAAAGTTCACAGACCCTTTACAAATAACTTAGAATGCTAGCTGTCAATAACAAAATATTAGCAAAGTATGACAATAATTTGCAGAATATTGACAGATGCTTTATATGTTATGCAAATGTAATGCAATGCCTTTTTAATTGCCACACATTGCTCATTTAATTCATTATCTGTCCATAAGCTCATTCCTTGGACCCATGTCCTTTTTTAATAAGTAGGGAGTCTCATGCTAAACATACACTTAGCAATAGTATACTTATTAGTCCTGAGTTCATTCTATACGTGATAGTAATCCATCATATAGCACTATCCCTAGTAATGATGACTTACTTTTAAGTTACTTTCATAAGGGAACAACACATATGGATCACCCCTAGGTACGAGAATCGTTTTCATATTTTTTAATTTATAAGCACTTAAGGATATACTTTTCTTCATTACCATTCAATTTCTAGCTCAACCTTAATAATTTAAAGGAGTATATCAATTTCAATGCATTTCCAAAATTCAACATAGGCATGGTACAATTTTTTTCCAATTCCTATGCAATCGACAATGAGAGCAATGCATATATCTCAAAAATCATTACAAAACATAATGCATGGCTCTCAGCCAAATTAACCAATATCATGATTTTTTAGCATATCAATTGCCAATCAAGTGACTTCAAAATACTTGATCATGCTCTAAGGCATTCCAAATCTCTTGAATTTTTGCTTAATCATTCATCAATAATTAATTTAAAACAACATAGACATTGATAATGGTGCATTGTTGCCCACAAGCAAGCACCCCAATTCATGTCAAAAGTTATGTTTCAAGCCTTCTTAGCCATCATCAAGTCTCACTTAACTTAATCATATCTTACTAACAAAATTAAGGCTCACCATTATATAATTTTTCTCAATATTCCATTAAGCTCTTTAATTAATTACATATGGTTAAGGTTAACTCAAAATAGATGTCTACTTAGGAACTCTAATTATCAAATTAAGCTTAATAACCTAAGTATAGGTCACAATCTATATTATAGCCATTTTTTTAATCCAATTCAACTCATTCATCAATTCGAGCCAAGTCCACTCCACACTAATTAACTTACACTCATGCAGTTCATTTAACTATCATAATTATCAATTATTCTCCTCACTTAACTCTCGACCAATCATCACCTTAATCACATAATTATTCAATAATTCAAATTAACTCAATTTGTCAAAGTGTGATTAACCAAGAAGCATGTAAGTATAATTTATTCACCTCTACCCTTAATCCCAATCCACTCATCCAAATTAACATCGTATAAACTTAATTAATCACAATCAAGTAATAATAACATAATAGCCTCATAAAATTCACTACCATAGTGCAAGAACCCACCATGACCCGCGGCCATGGTTTCACAAACCATCATCAAACTCAATCCAATTCAACATGCAATCTTATAATCTCAATCAATCAAGTCCACAAACTTAATAATTCAAGAGAGAATGGGAAAAACTCCTCTAATCCTACACTCACCCACCAAACCCGAAAGGACCCATATAGGCCAACCATCAAAATTTCAATGCAATTGCAACATATAATATCCTCCCTAACCTATTAGTCTTAATCATGGTTATATAAGTTTAGTAACCCTAGCATGAGTTACTTGTTAATTCTGGTGACTTTCTGAGTTAGTTTAGTATTTTTAATAACATTGAGTGAGTATTTGAGGACCAAATTAAATAGGGAGATATCTTGGAAAATTATGAGAATTTGTGAAGATAAAGTAATGGGAATTTTCTAGTAACGAGTATAGGTTCAGGTAGATATCTATAATCCCGTTAGCTTATTTCCTTATGTTTAATTTAACTTGAGGAAGAGCAATAAAACTTAAGTGATAGTTTTAGGTGTATGGATAATTATGGAAATGATGAGAATAAGATTGAGATGAATCCTAGGATTTTCCATAATACCTATAGAAGTTAGGAAACTTGGTTTTGTGATATCAAAGTATTCCTAAGAGATATAAAGTTTCTAGCTAAAAATCTAGTTCATCCTTATCTCTCCACTACCTCTCCTTTTTAGCTATCATCTTTGACTTTTCTTTCAACTTATTATCTCATCTCACATTTTGGTGTAGCAGAAAAGAGAAGGAGAAAGAAAAGAAGAAAAGAAGAAGGAAATGAAGAAGGAAAAGGAGGAAAGATCAAGGAAAAACAAGAAGACTAAGCTTGAGTATCAACCACACAACTTAAGGTAGAGGTGTTTGTCCATGCTCTACCCTTTTCTATTTTCTACATCATGTTGATGGTGCATGGTGCATATTTAACATGGTAGAAAATGGGTTTTGTGAGGTATTTCAATGGTTTGAGATGATGAACTTTTGAGAAAATGGTATGTAATGAGTTGATACATGCATACTAGTGGTTTAGAACTTGTAAGCATCCATTTAACTTCATTAACTTGTGTTTGAGAAAATGGGTTTTGGATGAGTTATTCTTTGTTCTTGTTTCACTATGTTGGTGATTTGAGTTTGTGCATGAAAGTTCTAACATGTTTAGAGATCATGCTTGAGGTTGAAAACCATCTAGGACTTGAGTTTGGGGGTCTAGGTTTGGTTAAAAACTTAATGGAACATGGCATGAGAAGTCTGGTGCTGGGTGCTTAATCGCTGAAAAGTTAGGACCCTAATCGCCCATGTCTAGAGAGGAAAATCGTATTGAGCACCTAAGTGCCCAAGAAGTGAGTGTCTAAGCGCACAAGGCTAGAATGGTCTGGTGCTGAGTACTTGATTGCTCAAGAACTGGGCGCCTAAGCGCTTAATGACAGAAGAATTGGGTGAACTTTGCTGTCATGGAGCGCTTAAGCGCTGGGAAATAGAGCGATTAAGCACCCAAGAACAGAGAGTTCCATGCTTTTCATTTTGAGAAAATGGAGTTTCCTACTTATTAGGATCTTTTATGCTTACTTTTCAATGTAAGTTAAGACCTTATTAAGGATATTTCATGTAGGAACTAACCACCTAGGATATGTGTAAAAGAAAAAGCCTTTGAGTATCCAATAGTTATGGATTGCCAAAGGTAAGTATCTAGTTCCTTGAGCAACATGGTGTTGCTTTTGATATCACTTGTGATGTGATGATGAAGTGTACTAGATGCAAGTATATTGAGTTTGTTTGGCAATAGTTGTTTACCATAGTACATGAATTGCTCCTTTATAATGAAAGTAAAACTAGAGATGCATGAATGGTATTTGCTTCCTTATTTACTAAGGTTGAGCTATGATGGTTTATTAGGAACATGAATTGCTCCTATATGAGATAAAGTTGAGCCGAGAGTGCATGTTTGCTAGTTTTTGCTCTATCACTTGGTTAGAGTGGACCTGGTGATGAGTTTTTTGTGATGTGTATATGTGATTTGAATATAACACTACATTTTTTTCACAATTGCTATTCCTATGTATTTGTGGCCTTATATGGTGTGCACATTCATTTAGCTAGAGGATTGTAGATATGTCTAAAAATTCTTTAATTAAGGACTAGTCCTAGATTCTCGGAGCATAGGCTCCTAAGGCCATGGTTACCGATATTATGAGGTGGTATCAGTACACTTACTATTGTGAGAAAGAATAGTCAACTCATTACCAGGTAGTGTAAGGAGGTCATTTGCTCTTCCTACCTAGAGAAATACAAGGAACCAGGTTCTTGGGAATAGTCAAGTTTCATGACATTGCATAAACACTATCATATCACATTTCATAATCATTACCTTAGGGCATAGTATAGGCATGGGTATACACAAGCATTTACATTTCCATAATAATTGTATGGGAAAATATTTTATCTTTGAAAGTTTGATGGCTAAGGATATAGATTATGGATTACTTGGTGAATATTACATCGATAGAATAAGTTAATGTTCCAATGGTATTGAGTAGTGACTCATTTACTTGTTGTGATCATAATGTATTGTTAATCATTTTATTCTTTGTGAATGGTTAATTATGTGATAATTGAACCATAGTTATTGATAATTAAACACTCTGCCTCAGGAAGAGAAAGGAATAGTTTTTGGCTTTTTCCACCTTTATACATGTTTTTGAGTAACTTGTTTTTCTTCGAAGTAGCTGGAGTTATCATGATGTCATATATGTGTATATATTACTGAGAATTGTGAATTCTCACCCCATTTGTTATTTTCCATGATAAATCCAGATCAAAATTCTTCTAAGGGGAAGAAGAAGGAGCAAATAGAATAAATAATTTTTATTTGCTTTTGAACAAAGCTTGTATTTTATTATATTTGCTTTGGTTTGTGTGCAGTTGTATGTAGTATAATATGCCCTTTTGAGATTGAGTTTGTATATATATAATCTTTTCTTTCCCTCATGGCTCTTTATAATAACGTGTATGGTTATTATGAATCTAGAATGTTGTTTCTAAGTTAGAAGTGAAGTGGCTAATACTATTTTCCATGGTATATTCCGAATATACTATGGAATCTGGTATTAGAATGTTACACAACATATATGATCAAATACTAATAGAGAAAGCATAAGGAAGAAGTGAAAGAGTCAATAACTCCTACTTGATCTCCTATAGGTCGCAGTGATGGAGGAGGAAAGATGGTGAGGTAACTTGCTTCAAGATTCCAACTGGTGTAGGTGAAAGAGGAGAGGATGAGGAACACTTTTCCCTTCTTGTGCAACTTGAGCTGAGCTCGTTTGATGGCTCTTGTAAGAGCTCTAATCCATGCTCCTATAGCTACCCTTGCGTCACCGAGAGAGAAGAGAGAAAATGAGAGTGTGTTGTGGGTGGTGTGGCATCATGGAGGAAAAGATATAAGGAATGAATGACTTAACTATTAAGTTGTCATAGTATTAGATAGTTTAGATGAGTTCTAATGCTCCTAGGAAGATTTTGATCTTAAATCTTAGGTTTCTAACCTGTAAACATGTTTTAGAAATGCATAGGATTAGTTTAGGATCTTAGTTTAGGCCAACTAATATCAATTAGGTCCTAATTCTTACCAATGTATTATTAACTTGATGTGCAAGTAACCTACATGCATGCAATTTCATTAGTTTATGCCCTATCAAGCTCAAATCAACTCAAGTTTAGGACTTGATCTCAATCCAATAGGAATCAAGTTAAGTGCATTCCTTCCCTTGCATGAAATATTAGTGGTTATGAGGTAATAATGACTCTAACCTTTTTATTTTAAATAAATTCTTAAGCCTATGTAATTAATCTAGTTTACTCTCATGCATTTTCTTAAGTCATAAGGGAATTAGAAAATTGTCACCATCATCTAAATAAATTTCTCAATTTATAAAATTATTTTCATTATTTTATCTTATTTATTCTAACTTCTACACTACTTTTAAGTTAATAAAAATTACAAAAATTATTAAATATATTTATTTGGGCTATAAAAAATTACTATAACTCATTTGATTTATTTATAACTAAATTATAAATTTTCCATATTTATTTACATTGATTTACAAATTTTCATTACTATTCAAACTAATCTAAACTTAAATTACACTCTGCGTAGTTCTCGTCATGCACAAAGTAACACATACATACATAGAAATAAGTAAGCAAGTTAGACAATAATTTATTATCATATTATCTATATAGGAAAATGGAGCAGGGGATGTTACAGCTTATGAATGGATGGTAATGTCGTATGGATTGAAAGATGCATGTGCTAAATACCAATGAGTTATGAATACCATCTTTCATTACATGATAGGAAAATTCATGGAAGTGTACATTGATGTTGTGGTGGTAAATTTCAACTCAAATCAGAACTTTTACTAGACTTGCGAAGATCTTTCAAGCAAATGAGGAAGCATAGCTTGAAGATGAATCCAACAAAGTGTGTTTTTGGTGTCTCATTTAGGAATTTCCTTGGTTTTTTCATGCATAAGAAGGGTATTGAGATTGACAAGAGCAAAGTCAAGGTGATTATGGAAACTAAACTACCTCAGAACAAAAAAGAGCTACAATCTTTAATGGGAAAGATTAATTTCTTGCGACGATTCATATCAAATCTGCTAGGTAGATTGAAGATTTATTCTCCACCTCTAAAATTGATGATAGATGTAACATCCTCTCTAACCAGTTAGTCTTAATCAAGGTTATAAAAGTCTAGTAACTTGTCTAGGAGTTATCTGTTAACCATGGTAACCTTTTTAAGTTAGTTGGGCTATTTTGGTTGTATCACTTAGCGTGAAAAATAGTTGTTAATAGCCTAGAGAGTAGCATAAATTGCTTAGTTAAATGAAATAAATATGAAGAATTTATTTCTAGGACACAAATATGTGGTTTGTGATGTAGTTAAAGTTTGAGGATAAATTGAGTTAGTTTGGTATTTTTTAGTATACTAAGTGAGTGTTTTAATATCAGATTGACTTGACTGATATATGAAAAGTAATGAAATGATGAAAATAGGATTGAGATGAATCTTGGGATTTTTCATAACACCTATGGAAGTTAGGAAACTTGATTTTGTAAAATCAAAGTGTTCTTAACAGATATAAAATTCCAGTTAAATATCTTAAGTTCCTACCTATTTTTCCTTAGTTTCCACTGTCTCTCTTTCTCTCTTTAGCCACTTTCTTTGACTTTCTTGCCATTTTCTCTCATTTCACTCTTTCTCTCCCACGGTGCACAACAGCACAAATAGAGGAAGGGAAAAGAAAGAAGGAAAAAGAGGAGGAAGAAGGGGAAAGGAAGGGAAGGAAGACAAGGGAAAGCTAGAGCTTGAGGATCATCAACTACACAAGTAAGGTAGGGGTGCTTGTTCTCAAACTGTACCTCTTGCTATTCTCTCTTCATGTTTGTGATATGCATGATGTAGCACCCACCGTAGGGTATCACATTTAAGACTAATCCTAATATAACTTACCCAAGTTGTAAAAGAAATAATCTTGTAAAATACCAATTTTTAAAATTTTATTTGCGGAATAACCGTAATTAAATAAAAACATTTAAACAAAACACATTGCTAAAAGTAAACTTGCCATACTTATATACATAATGAAACATTGTTTGCAAATAATTTACATAATTACACACTCAAAACCCAAAAGTTAATTTATACATTACACAAGATGAGAATATAAAATACTTAAGCTTAACCTTCCCAAACCAAACTAAGGATTCGGGCCCTCAGTAGGATCCTCCTCCTCTTCCTCGGTGTCATCATTAAAGAAACCCGGCAGAGATAACAAACGCCTTGCGGGTGTCCTAGCAGATGATACCATTGAATCCTCCTGCGGAGTGTAAAAACTACCACCCTAGAGTTCACGAATAGGCATCATAAACTCAAGACGCACTGAAGCATGTTGTGTCAATACATGAGCTTCACCTCTAGTACCATTGAGGTTAAAAATTAAGTCCCCAGTATACACAAATTTCTCATTTCCATAATCAAACCTCCACACATTAGTCCCCCCATGGAACTGTACGGTAACAAAACCTAGAACTTGAAGTCTTGCTGCCATTAAAACAAATACAACAAAAGATACGCTATTGGTGGTAAATAGAGTTACCATCTCCTTCGTCTCCTTGGTCTTCATTAAACATATACAATAAAACAAATATAATACAACAAAGATGTAAGATCTCCTACATCAATACCAATAAGGCAGTATAGAAAATGACAGTAAATAATACAGATATAATATTTTTCACATACAGTCATATTATCACATCATAGATATTTTAATTAAATAGTAGAATAATCATGACAATATGCTGACTCATTATGCATATGTACCAAGACCAATTCATACTCCATGGAGCTAACCATAATTTCAGAGAGAAAGATAGAGAGTACATTTCTGTATATCGTTAGCCTTAACTCATGTGCCAATATATCAAATCATGATGCGCAACATGGCTAATACAAGACACTCTCAACAAATCACGAAAAGAGTAGAAACTTCGTCAAGACCATTGGTGTGTTTGCATAGGATACCACGGCGTAGAGGTGCTACCAACTGGCCACATATGACTTTCCGCACCCCAACGTCTCCAAGATCACTAAAGATCGTAACTACGCAATTCTCACTTGTACAAAGGTGTAATTTCCGTCTCCTAGGCACACTTGCCTTAACCAAATGTGCTGATACACTTTTCTATGCATGATGTATGATCCAAAACACATACAAACCTTATTCATACAGAATTTCACAAGCACACACCATTCCTTGGCAGTATCACTTTTTGACATAACTGGGCCCACCATTATAGACCTGACAACAAACTACTATTATTTCCAATTCGCATAAACATTTTATCGCATTTTTGAAATCGCGTAACATTTTTCTTACGTTTTCAAATCGCATAAATATTTTTCAACATTTTTGAAATCGCGAAAAATATTTTTAAACGTTTTCTCAATCGCGTAGCGATTTTAAATCATTTTCTCAATCGCGTAAGGTTTTTCTAGCATTTTTCACCTACGTAAAATATTTTGTAGCTTTCTAAACTTTATTTATAATATTCTCTATATAATTTGGAAAATTTGGCATTATTTAAGATATTATCCTACTAAAAATCCTTAACATAATATTTTCCACTATTCTTTATAGAAATTCATTTTTCTTGATTTATTTAAATATTACAGCTCAAAATTTTCTAACGCGCTTCAAAACCCAAAGGGTGAGCTATATGTTAGCTACTTTCAAGTTTTGGCCCTTTATTTATTGTTATAGCTCTAATATGCTAATTTAATTCCAAACATTAAATCTATTTTCCTTTTTCTACTAAATATCATTAAATTAAATTCTTGTTAACTAATTACCAAAGTCTACACGTAATAAACTAATCTTGGATCTAAAATACCAAACTTTGACATAATGGCCAAAAATTCATTTATGCATCATAAATCATGATTAATCACTTTTCATCACAAAATCCTTTACAAAACCTTTTAATCCCATTTCTTATCATTAAATCCTTTAATCCATAACTTAAGAAATAATTTGAAACATCTTGTTCTCTTGGTGATGTTCAAAACCATGAGCCTCCATAGGTTCTTTGGAACCCTCATACTGTTGGGAATTGCAGATACATCACATAGCGGAATAATAAAAATTCCCTCACAGGATCCATGCGAAAAAGCCATAATCCGAGTTTTAAAATGTTTACCTCTTGAAGCGTGATAAACACAAGCGACATGAATCACCAACACCGTAATAGCGATGATGTCTCTGTAGTAGCCATATGAATAGACTTGTAAAAAGGAGTCACGCGTCTTTTACGCAGTGCTAGCTGTGAAGAGAAGAGAAGAAGACCTTTCACTATCTCTCACTTAATTTCTGTAGGTTCGGTTAGGGTTGTGATAATACGTACTTAGCAGCCCCCTTAGCAGTACTATTTATAACAGTGACTGCCTTAAGTGTGTGTGAGCAGTAGCAAGGTAAGCTGTGCAACCCTAGACTCATCTGTTATGAGTTAGGCCCACAATTAAATCCGAGGCCAACTTGGATCCTTATTGCTCCAATTTAGTTTGCTCTAAGTGTACGACCCTACAAGTTCTCATGACATTGGTAGTAATATTAAAATCTCATTTTAATATTACAAATAGTGAGCGGTATCTAACAACACATCGTTGCTACCCAAGTAATGAGAATGTCAGTGATTTGACATAACCTATCCATGACCAATGTTTCCGTGTAGTTTAGTCCCTTTGTCCAGATATCTAGATTGAACACAAGGCATTGAACGTGTCACCCTTGTTTAGTTCAATCTTCAGTTTCCTGATTCTCGAGTAGACGTAGTAATAACAAATGAGATCAATATCTCATATTGACTCATTTGAGCATGGCCATGCATTTTGTGGTCTCACTCAATCAGGGGACCCGAAGATATCAGTCATGTTATGTAGGAGGGACAAATCCCATCTAAGTCACTCACATCCCTCCACATGAATCGTGGTATGTCTAATAACCAACTTTATAATCATCTTGTTACAGATGACATTTGATGGCATTAAAGCACACAACTCCCCATGTAGGAATCATAGTGATTTCAGGTCAAAGGACCACATACACCATTATCACTATGAGAATCGCTTATGACACTCACATAACGATCCACGTAGCATTCTCATGACGGGTCTGTCCAATACATCATTACTCTAATATGTATCCATGTGAAGACTCTCATATCCATGACTTGTAAGATGTGGTCATCAGTCTACGCACATACTAGTCTCAATACATTATTGTTGTTCTAATTAACAATAATACTTGACTAGGGACATTTAAGAATAGTATTTTTCCAATAGGATCTCAC
Organism: Ormosia emarginata; assembly: GCA_029884605.1. Lineage (NCBI taxonomy): Eukaryota > Viridiplantae > Streptophyta > Magnoliopsida > Fabales > Fabaceae > Ormosia > Ormosia emarginata. The sequence goes on from JAQQTP010000040.1 coordinate 8,052,512, forward strand.
GATCAAGTCATCCACTTGATGTCCTATGGTATCAAACTTACTATTCTAAGGACTTTATTATGTTTACAAAAAAGAACACAATAAATGAAATGCCTCATATATAAAAAATAGCATAATACAATGTATGTAAATACAGACAAAATGTATTGGCCTCTAGGGCATACACCAACACATACAACTTTTTATCATATGAATCACATCTTACTTAACACAATAAATTATCATGCTTCAAAATCATAAAATCAAGCACATAATCAAAACAATAAATATACCAACCAAAATAATTACTGTAACGCCCCAATTTTTAGAAAATATTCTGAATGTACTGTTTTCTGTTTTTTTCATGCTTTTGTATGAATGACCGTTGTGTCCCTATTTTTCTGTTCTTGAATTTTGTATGAAAACAACTACGATAATACAGGTTCAAATTTTATTTGATCGTTTTACGTAGTTTGCTTTGAGACAGTAAAATAAAAATTTTTAGAACTCTTGTATTAATTTTTTGAAAGATATACTGACTAAATAATCTGCTTGGATATTTTATTTGAACGTTTTGGACGATTACCTACGTTGTGGGAAAAACGGGAAAATGACCGTTACGTCCCGAACGCATCTTGTTTTCTCTGTTTTTGTCTGTTTTTAATTGTTTTCTTCTTGATTTAATGCCAAAAATACTGTCTGTGATTTTATATGAACTTTTTGTGTGATTTGCTCAAAAGGCAGGAAAATAATATTTTAGGCCGGGGAAAATCTTATTTGATTATTTAGAATTGGGGGATCTTACTTAACCCGATTCTGAATGAGACTAAAAATAATCTTTTAATTTTTAGGATTTAACTGTCAAATAAAATAATTTTATATTATTATAATATTATTTTATTAGTCGATATATGTTTTAGTAATGAGTGGACAGGAAATATTTTGCGGGACCCACAATTAGCGTAAAGCACGGTTAGATCGGTAGCTTAAATAATCACCGTAAATTTGTAGAACTTTCGAGCAGTGTGACTAAACTAGTGACTCAATGAGCATTTATTACGCAGTGTGACTAAGCCATGTGAGTCACCGGGAACCAACCAATGAGAATTAGGCTTGCTCACCAAGGCTTGATCTTAGCCTTTGATTCATCCAATGGCTTGGATGAAGCCAAGCAAGGTGCCCACCTTGCACCCCACATCATGTTCACGGCCAAGAGGCCTTAGGAGACAAGAATCACTTTCATCTTCATCACTTTTCTCTCTTCTCTCTCATCAAGAACCCTAGCCACCATTCTTGTCCATTTTCTTCACCATATTCGGCCAAGCTCATTTCCTAACCATCCAACCATCCAAAAATTTTTCTAACCAAGTTTCCTTAATCTAAACACCATTCTAAGAACCTTTGTAGTTGGAAGTTTCTTCAAATTCTTCCATCTAAGGCTTGGAAACCAACCTTGAAAGTTTTACCTAGAAGGTGAAATTTCATGCTTTTCTTTTCTCTCTTCTTTTTCAAAGTTCTAAGCCATGATTTTTCCATGGTTTAGCTTCTTTTTCATGGTTAGTAACATGTAGGTTTTGTTTGAAATTTTTAGGTGTTTGGTGGAGTGAAAACCGTGACCTAGGAGGTGTGAAAGCAAGCTTTTTGTCTTCATTTAAGGTAAGAGGAAGACAATTCTTATCATCCCTTGATGGTGGTAAGAAGATGGGTTGTTTGTAGAATCCATAAGGATTCGGTTGTGGTGTGTTTATTGATGTGTATTTGTTAATTTTTGTGGTTGCTAGTAGCTTAAGTGTTATGTGTTAGTAGCTTTCTTATTTGGTAATTGTAATAATTTTGCATGTCTAATAGCTTTTGATTGTATGTCTATAAGCTTTAAATTAGGTTTATGTGTTAGAAATATTTTGCATGTGTTAGAAATATTTTGCATGTGTTAGAGATATAAATGCATGTGTTAGAATTGTATGATAAGGTTTAGGATGTGAATAACATGTGTAAATTTGCATGAGTGTTCCAAAGAACACATCCAATAGCTCACGGCAATGCCAAAATGTGAGGACCAAAATGTTCTCTTCATTTTCCCTAAAGTGCAACTTAATTGATTAGGAGAAATAAGAAGGTTTTAAATGGTTTTGATCAAAGAAAAGGAATTTATAAATCAAATGGTAAAAATTTAGTACATTTTGGGCCAACATGCCTAAAAGATTTATTTGATTCATAATCATTACTTTATAACATGATTTAATGAATTTAGATAAGATAATACCTTTGACATGATTTAGAAATCAAATGAAAAAGTTTTAACAAAATTCGGCCAACATGCCACTATAGGTAATTATGATTTCTAAAAACTTGATTCCAAACCTTTTTCAATAAAAAAGAAACAATACAAGTTAAGAAGAAATTTTCTATAATGATTTTTGAAAGAACCAATTGATTAGAAGTAAGTTTAAAGGGTTAAAATTCATAAGTTTATCATTAGGAAGGAAATACAGTAATGTTAAGAAATTTTCTAACATATAGCTCACTTTAGGTTTTGAAGCATGTTAGAGATTTCAAAAAGAATTTAATGAAATGGTTAAATAATTAGGTAAATAGAAATTTTATGGAAAATTTAGAAAACCATTATTATAAGTTTATAAACAAAAAATCTTGTCAATTTTTAGTAAAAATGAACCTATAAGATAGTAACAATATCCTAATGACAGTATGCGGTATGAAAAATTATTCAACGTAGTTTAAATGTACTAAGTACTATTTCTATCTGTTTAAACAGTAATTTAAGGGCATTCGAATAAGAAAATGATTTAAAAATCCTACGCGATTGAGAAAATGTATTAAAAATGCTACGCGATTTTAAAAACAGAAAAATATCCTTACCGATTTTTAAACGTTTGTAAAAAAACGACGAGATTTCAAAAACGCGATAAAATTTCTACGCGATTGACCGTTACTATATTTAATTTTATTTGTCGGGAAAATGTGAACCCGTCTGAGCTTTTGAGGTTATTTCGCTGTCGGGAAAATGTGAACCCATACAGGCTTTATGCCATTGAGGGTATATTTTTATCTTAAGGGCATTTTTGTAATTTCATATATTTGGAATTATGTTTTGTCTTTATACCAATTTTTGGTGTTTTGGGTTGATTTGAGACGAATCACATCGTGTTGTCGATGCGATAAGTGTATTGTAGTTTATTGTTCTAATAAACTTGGAGACTTTAGTGTACGGGATCCCACATGTGGATGAGTTGGTAGCTCCATTGGGCCGTGGTAAACCGATAGCACACTAATGTACTCGACATTCACTATATTTAATCGAGGTTTGTAAAGTCTAGTAGTACATTGCCTATAGTGCCACAACGGAGATCATGTGAACTATACTACGCTGGATGGTGGATTCCCAGTGTCGTAGGCTATTGACGCAACGTGTGATCGCGTAATAGTTGGTTGGGCAGCCGTGGTACTAATAGATTTTGCAAGTCATTCTCTCTGATATCTGTTTGGGTTTAGCTCCATGGAGTAGGGTTGTGTTTTGGTGTATTTGAGTATATCTTGGATAATATTCCATTTTTCTCTATTTATCTTTATCTGGTAACATCTTGGATGTTTTTACATTTTCTCTATTTGTATTTATCTGATAATTTTTATGTTAGTTGTCTATTTCTTATCTTATTTTATCTGTGAGATTGATTTATCTGTGTGAATTTCTTTATTTGTGTTATATATGTGATATTCGAAACACTAGGATATTTAATATGTATTCTTGTTATAGCTTCTTCGTATTGTATAAAGCGTGTAGTAGTTAATTGTCGTCTTCTTATTTGCCATGTTGTGATGATTTTATGTTGTCTTACCTCTTTATTGTATGTGTCTATTGTCTATTTATTTTATGCGGTAAAGAGTTTGAAGAGGAAGAAGAGGAACAACCTCTTGAGATCGTGTACCACGAGGAAGAGGAAGGTCGACAAGCCGACGATCGGTTTACGAGCAAGAACCATCCGATCATCTATACCCTCTGGATTGATTGTGTGGGGGATGGCGGCCTTTGCATTTTTGGGATTCATAGAGCGATATTCCATGGAGGTGATCCGGCTTGGCATTTACGAGGAGATCGTGCTTGTTACCTATCTTTGGACGTATGACCGTGATTCTACGTCATCGGTTTGATGGAGATCCGATTGCGACGACGACATTATTTACGCACTTAGAGTTACCCTTATCCATTAGGCGTTATTGGGGTCTTTGAAAACCCCGAGCCTAGTGAGATAAGCATCGTATCGGCTGCGCGATCCCGTTATCGCCGTGTGTCGAGACATCCGGGATATCTATCTCCCGATGATCATTTTCAGGACCGAGAGTGATCCATCGAGGATTAGATAACCATGATGTTTTTTTTAGGCGCGTCGGCGTATGTACGTATATATTAACTCTTTTATTGCTTTCTTTCTTGTTTTCGTTTAAATAGTTGTAGTCTTAGTTGTAAATTATTTGTACGGTTTATAACTTAACCATATGTATATTATTAGTGATGATTTTTTTTATTTCGTATTTTCCGCATTATCTTTTTATTTCATATTTAAATCTGTCTATCGGGAATTATTTTTACAACCCGTAATAATTTTAACAAATATTCCGCAACTTGGGTAGATTTTATTTCTATTTATTTTATTTTCTTTTATATGTGACATCCTAAAAAGGGGTGTTACATTAGTTATATCGAGCCCAAGTTAGAGTCTTTTGGGGTTGTGGTTGGGTCTGTTTTTGTTTGTCTTTGTGTGATTCTCTGTGATGTTTGTGATTTATATCCTTTCGGAAATATCTAGAAGGATGTATCTAACTTTGTTTTGTTATGTTTGAAGAAAGAAGATGGTGGTAGAGGTAGAGGACGTGTTAACGTAAATCGAGATGAGGACCGATGTTGGTTCTTCTCTTGAGGCTATGCGGCGGATGGTGAAGTGATAACTCGACAAAATTTGAGAGCGACCCAACAACAAGATGCTACTGACAGATGCCCTAAATTTATCTGAATTTAGGCGTCATAATCCGCCACAATTTAGAGGCGAGGTGGATCGGAGAAAGCGAGTCGGTGGATGCAAGATTTAGAGAGAATCTTTGAGGGGATGAGATGTACGGATGAAAAGAAAGTAACTTATCTTTGTTTTCATCTTTGAGAGGAGATCTGAGAACATTGGTGGAGAGGAATCCGCCGAGTGTTGCAAGTGAAGGGACCGAGATCACTGGGAAGTGTTTTCTAATACTTTTACGGATAAATATTTTCTGCGAGTGCTAGGCATGCCAAGGAAATGGAATTTCTTGGTTTGCGACGGGAATATGACGGTGAATGAGTATGCCACAAAATTTGAGAGTTTGTCTCAATTCTCAGATTATGCTCGAGACACGACAAGATGATGTGTGGAGATGCGGGAAGTTTGAATCGGGTTTAAGGGTGGGCCGAAACGAGGAGTGGTATCTTTGAGGATGACTCGGTTTCATGCTTTGGTGGATGCTTGTGCTCGACTTGAAGAGTTAGAGCCATCTAGAGATCAAAGGAATCGGAATTTTGGACCGACAAGGTTCCGAGAGAGGTGGAGGTAGTAATGCCAATCGGTTTCGGCGTAAGCCGTATACCAGGCCAACGGAAGTCAATCTCAACGACCATCGTTAGTGGAAGTGCAAGTGGTAGTGGAGCTGGGAGAGGGTGGCGTTTACGCCAACATGTTTTAAGTGCGGGAAGAAAGGTCATATTTCTCCCGAGTGTACGATTAAAGGTGCGGTTTGTTTCAATTGTAAACAACACGGGCACATAGCAAAGGATTGTCCACAGTAGGAGAGAAAACCAACATTCGGTATGTTAAAGCTAATCAGCAAAAATGTGGAAGTACTCAACCGAGATCTGGAGGACGAGTGTATACAATGATGGGATCTGAGATTTCTAAGTCTGATGATCTTATTCAAGGAGAAGGAGACATTGGAGGTAACCTTCTGACTGTCTTGTATGACTCGGGTGCTACACACTCGTTTATTGCATATGATTGTGTAGAAAGGTTGAAGTTGCCCATATCTTCTCTGAATGTTATGTTGAATGTATCTCAACTGCTAAACTGTAGTTACTTCTAAGATTTGTTTGGATTGTCCAATTGTTGTGAAGGACCGTTTGTTTTTGGTTGATTTGATTTGTTTGCCTCTCATTGAGATAGATGTAATCTTAGGGATGAATTTGGTTATGTTCTAACCATATCCTTATAGATTGTGCAAAGAAAACTATAGTTTTCCTAAGGAAGAAGAGTCTGGATTCTTAAGCTTCTTTGTTAAGGTCAAGTCTTTGTTGAGAAATGGAGCCTTGAGGATATTTGGTATTGTCTTCTCTAGAAGTTAAGAATGAGAAGGATGTGAATACTATTCCTGTTGTCAACGAATTTCCAGGATGTTTTTCTGAAGATGTACACTGGTTTCCGCTTGAGCGGGAGATCGAGTTCTCAATTGATTTAGTACGGGAACAGGTCCTATCTCAGTGCACCATATCGTATGTCGCCAGTAGAGTTGGAGGAGCTGAAAAAGCAATTGGTGGAACTGTTGGAGAAAGAATTTGTACGACCTAGTGTTTCCCCATGGGGTGCACCAGTACTTTTGGTCAAGAAGAAGGATGGAACGTCACGACTTTGTGTGGACTATCGGCAATTGAACAAGGTGACTATCAAGAATAAATATCCGCTTCCAAGAATCGACGATTTGATGGATCAATTGAGAGGAGCTGTGATATTTTCCAAGATAGATCTACGATCAGGTTATCACCAGATTCGTGTAAAAGGGGAAGACGTGTCGAAAACTGCTTTTCGAACTCGTTATGGACATTATGAGTATCAGGTAATGCCATTCGGGGTGACGAATGCTCCTGCTATATTTATGGATTATATGAACAGAATATTTCGTCCATATCTAGACAGATTTGTCGTTGTCTTTATCGATGACATTCTGATCTATTCTCAATCGAAGGAAGAACATCTTGAACATCGAGTGTTGTTCTTGATTTTGAGGAGAAAGCGAGTTGTATGCGAAGTTGTCTAAGTGTGAGTTCTGGTTGGAAGAAGTTCAATTTCTTGGACACGTAATTTCTAAAGAAGGTATAGCGGTGGACCCATCGAAAGTGGAGCTGTTTTACGGTGGGAGAGACCTAAAACGATAATGAAGTTCGAAGTTTTGTTGGACTTCTTGGTTATTATCGGAGATTTATCGAAGGTTTTTCCAAGATTCTTGGACCACTTACACAACTTACGAGGAAAAGTCAAGCTTTCGAATGGACGGAAGAACGTGAAACTAGTTTCAAGAGTTGAAGAAGAGGTTAACAAGCTGCGCGGTGTTAATCCTACCAGATTCGACGAAATCTTTCGATGTGTATTGTGACGCTTCTTATCAAGGACTAGGATGCGTGTTGATGCAAGACCAGGAATGTGGTGGCATATGCTTCTCGACAATTGAAGATTCATGAGAAGAATTATCCTACGCATGATTTAGAATTGGCTGCGGTAGTTTTTGCTTTAAAAATATGGAGACACTTTCTCTATGGAGCAACGTTCAACATTTTCAGTGATCACAAGAGTTTGAAGTACTTGTACGACGGAAGGAGCTGAATATGAGGCAGCGAAGGTGGTTGGAATTTACGAACGATTACGATTTTCAACTTTTATACCATCTGGTAAGGCGAATGTCGTGGCCGATGCTTTGAGCGGGAAAATTATTAGTGTTTACTGCTCTAATGATCAAGGAAAAGGAGCTCATTGAACGGTTTAGAGATGAGTGGTCATTTGTTGAGTTGAAAGCGGGGGAAGATCTGTATTAGCATGGTTACTATCTCGAGCGAGTTGATGGAAGACATAAGGGAAAAGCAAAATGCCGATAAATTTTTGCAAGGAATAAGGGAGCAAATGAAACAAGGCGAGACACTAGAGTTCAAGGAAGGAAGCGATGGAATTACGAGATTTCGGGGTAGAGTCTGTGTTCCTCGTAAGCGAGAAGCGAGAAGATATATTGTGAAACATGCCCATACTAGTCTATTGAGTATGCATCCGGGCATAACAAAGATGTATCAAGACTTGAAGAAGTTATTTCGGTGGCATGGAATGAAGGGTGATGTTGTTAGATGCGTGTCAACTTGCCTAGTTTGTCAAAAGTCGAAAGTTGAACACCAAAGACCAGGTTGGGATGTTGCAACCATTATCGATTCCGAGAATGGAAATGGGACAGCATTTCTATGGATTTCGTTACTGGTTTGCCAAAGACAAAGAGAGGTCATGACGCAATATGGGTTATAGTCGATAGACTTACGAAATCGGCTCATTTCTTACCAATCAATATCAAATATTCATTGGAAAGATTAACTTGATTGTACATCGGTGAAATTGTCGGACTACATGGGTGTGCGAGCAAGTATAATTTCGATCGTGATCCAAGGTTTACGTCAAGATTTTGGCGAAGTCTACAAGAAGCTATGGGAACTAAGTTACGGCCCGAGTTCGGCGTATCATCTATGGTGACGGTCGAGACGAGAGAACTATACGATCTTTGGAGGATTTATTGCGTGCTTGTGTTTTGGAACAACGGGGAAGTTGGGATGAATTTTTATCTTTGATAGAATTCACCTACAACAATAGTTTTCACGCAAGCATCGGAATGGCACCTTATGAAGCATTGTATGGAAGACGATGTCGAGAACGCCGTTATCTTTGGTATCAAGATGGAGAAAGTATATTTGTTGGATGGGAGCTTGTACAACAAACTACGGATAAAGTCAAGATGATACAAGAGAAGATGAGGACGACGCTTAAAGCGGACAAAGAGTTACGCGGATAGCGAAGACGACCTCTTGAGTTTGAGGAGGGTGAGCATGTGTTTACGAGAGTTACTCCTACGATGGTGTCGGAAGAGTGATTAAGTCTAAGAAGCTTACTCCTAAATTCATTGGACCATATCAGATTATCCGACGTATTGGATGTCCTGTAGCATATCGATTGCTTTGCCGCCGTTTCTATCCAATTTGCATGACGTGTTTCATGTGTCTCGATTCATGAAGTATATGCAGATCCGACACATGTTATACGGTCGGATGACGTCTGATTAAAGGAGAATTTGACTTACGAAACTTTTGTCGGGATAGAGGACGAGAAAGGTAAAGCAACTTCGAGGGAAGATGATCAGTGGTGAAAGTTATATGGAATGAGGTGACGGGTGAAGCTACTTGGGAGCTGGAAGATAAAATGAAGGATCAGTATCCTCATTTGTTTGGATGAACATCGAATTTCGAGGACGAAATTTTTATTTGTTGGGGAGAGTTGTAACGCCCCAATTTTTAGAAAATATTTGAATGTCTTGTTTTCTGTTTTTTTCATGCTTTTGTATGAATGACCATTGTGTCCCTATTTTTCTGTTCTTGAATTTTGTATGAAAACAACTACGATAATACTGAGGTTCAAATTTTATTTGATCGTTTTACGTAGTTTGCTTGAGACGGTAAAATAAAAATTTTTCTCGAACTCTTTGTATTAATTTTTTCGAAAGATATACTGACTAAATAATATCTTCTTGGATATTTTATTTGAACGTTTTGGACGATTACCTACGTTGTGGGAAAAAAGCGGAAAATGACCGTTACGTCCCGAAGCGTCTTGTTTTCTCTGTTTTTGTCTGTTTTTAATTGTTTTCTTCTTGATTTAATGCGAGAAAATACATGTCGTGATTTTATATGAACTTTTTGTGTGATTTGCTCGGCGGGAAAATAATATTTTAGGGCCGGGAAAATCTTATTTGATTATTTAGAATTGGGGGATCTTACTTAACCGATTGAATGAGACTAAAAATAATATTTTAATTTTTAGGATTTAATGTCAAATAAAATAATTTTATATTATTATAATATTATTTTATTAGTCAAGTATGTTTTAGTGACATGATGGACCCAGGAAATATTTTGCGGGACCCACAATTAGTGGAACGGTTAGATCGGTAGCTTAAATAATCACCGTAAGCTGTAGAACTTTCCAGAACAGGCTGACTCAGCTAGTGACTCAGCAGAGCATTTATTACGCAGTGTGACTAAGCCATGTGAGTCACCGGGAACCAACCAATGAGAATTAGGCTTGCTCACCAAGGCTTGATCTTAGCCTTTGATTCATCCAATGGCTTGGATGAAGCCAAGCAAGGTGCCCACCTTGCACCCCACATCATGTTCACGGCCAAGAGGCCTTAGGAGACAAGAATCACTTTCATCTTCATCACTTTTCTCTCTTCTCTCTCATCAAGAACCCTAGCCACCATTCTTGTCCATTTTCTTCACCATATTCGGCCAAGCTCATTTCCTAACCATCCAACCATCCAAAAATTTTTCTAACCAAGTTTCCTTAATCTAAACACCATTCTAAGAACCTTTGTAGTTGGAAGTTTCTTCAAATTCTTCCATCTAAGGCTTGGAAACCAACCTTGAAAGTTTTACCTAGAAGGTGAAATTTCATGCTTTTCTTTTCTCTCTTCTTTTTCAAAGTTCTAAGCCATGATTTTTCCATGGTTTAGCTTCTTTTTCATGGTTAGTAACATGTAGGTTTTGTTTGAAATTTTTAGGTGTTTGGTGGAGTGAAAACCGTGACCTAGGAGGTGTGAAAGCAAGCTTTTTGTCTTCATTTAAGGTAAGAGGAAGACAATTCTTATCATCCCTTGATGGTGGTAAGAAGATGGGTTGTTTGTAGAATCCATAAGGATTCGGTTGTGGTGTGTTTATTGATGTGTATTTGTTAATTTTTGTGGTTGCTAGTAGCTTAAGTGTTATGTGTTAGTAGCTTTCTTATTTGGTATTGTAATAATTTTGCATGTCTAATAGCTTTTGATTGTATGTCTATAAGCTTTAAATTAGGTTTATGTGTTAGAAATATTTTGCATGTGTTAGAAATATTTTGCATGTGTTAGAGATATAAATGCATGTGTTAGAATTGTATGATAAGGTTTAGGATGTGAATAACATGTGTAAATTTGCATGAGTGTTCCAAAGAACACATCCAATAGCTCACGGCAATGCCAAAATGTGAGGACCAAAATGTTCTCTTCATTTTCCCTAAAGTGCAACTTAATTGATTAGGAGAAATAAGAAGGTTTTAAATGGTTTTGATCAAAGAAAAGGAATTTATAAATCAAATGGTAAAAATTTAGTACATTTTGGGCCAACATGCCTAAAAGATTTATTTGATTCATAATCATTACTTTATAACATGATTTAATGAATTTAGATAAGATAATACCTTTGACATGATTTAGAAATCAAATGAAAAAGTTTTAACAAAATTCGGCCAACATGCCACTATATAGGTAATTATGATTTCTAAAAACTTGATTCCAAACCTTTTTCAATCAAAAAGAAACAATACAAGTTAAGAAGAAATTTTCTATAATGATTTTTGAAAGAACCAATTGATTAGAAGTAAGTTTAAAGGGTTAAAATTCATAAGTTTATCATTAGGAAGGAAATAAGTAATGTTAAGAAATTTTCTAACATATAGCTCACTTTAGGTTTTGAAGCATGTTAGAGATTTCAAAAAGAATTTAATGAAATGGTTAAATAATTAGGTAAATAGAAATTTTATGGAAAATTTAGAAAACCATTATTATAAGTTTATAAACAAAATATCTTGTCAATTTTTAGTAAAAATGAACCTATAAGATAGTAACAATATCCTAATGACAGTATGCGGTATGAAAAATTATTCAACGTAGTTTAAATGTACTAAGTACTATTTCTATCTGTTTAAACAGTAATTTAAGGGCATTCGAATAAGAAAATGATTTAAAAATCCTACGCGATTGAGAAAATGTATTAAAAATGCTACGCGATTTTAAAAATAGAAAAATATCCTTACCCGATTTTTAAACGTTTGTAAAAACGATGAGATTTCAAAAACGCGATAAAATTTCTACGCGATTGACCGTTACTATATTTAATTTTTATTTGTCGGGAAAATGTGAACCCGTCTGAGGCTTTTGAGGTTATTTCGTTGTCGGGAAAATGTGAACCCGTCATGAGGCTTTATGCCATTGAGGGTATATTTTTATCTTAAGGGCATTTTCGTAATTTCATATATTTGGAATTATGTTTTGTCTTTATACCAATTTTTGGTGTTTTGGGTTGTGAGACGAATCACATCGTGTTGTCGATGCGATAAGTGTAGTGTAGTTTATTGTTCTAATAAACTTGGAGACTTTAGTGTACGGGATCCCACATGTGTGAATGACGGTTGGTAGCTCCATTTGGGCCGTGGTAAACCGATAGCACACTAATGTACTCGACATTCACTATATTTAATCGAGGTTTGTAAAGTCTAGTAGTACATTGCCTATAGTGCCACAACGGAGAGGCGTGAACTATACTACGCCTGGATGGTGGATTCCCGGTGTCGTAGGCTATTGACGCAACGTGTGATCGCGTAATAGTTGGTTGGGCAGCCGTGGTACTAATAGATTTTGCAAGTCATTCTCTCGATATCTGTTTGGGTTTAGCTCCATGGAGTAGGGTTGTGTTTTGGTGTATTTGAGTATATCTTGGATAATATTCCATTTTTCTCTATTTATCTTTATCGGTAACATCTTGGATGTTTTTACATTTTCTCTATTTGTATTTATCGATAATTTTTATGTTAGTTGTCTATTTCTTATCTTATTTTATACGTGAGATTGATTTATCGTGTGAATTTCTTTATTTGTGTTATATACGTGATATTCGAAACACTAGGATATTTAATATGTATTCTTGTTATAGCTTCTTCGTATTGTATAAAGCGTGTAGTAGTTAATTGTCGTCTTCTTATTTGCCATGTTGTGATGATTTTATGTTGTCTTACCTCTTTATTGTATGTGTCTATTGTCTATTTATTTTATGCGGTAAAGAGTTTGAAGAGGAAGAAGAGGAACAACCTCTTGAGATCGTGTACCACGAGGAAGAGGAAGGTCGCAAGCCGACGATCGGTTTACGAGCAAGAACCATCCGATCATCCATACCCTCGGATTGATTGTGTGGGGGATGGCGGCCTTTGCATTTTTGGGATTCATAGAGCTGATATTCCATGGAGGTGATCGGCTTGGCATTTACGAGGAGATCGTGCTTACATTACCTATCTTTGGACGTATGGCCGTGATTCTACGTCATCGGTTTGATGGAGATCCGATTGCGACGACGACATTATTTACGCACTTAGAGTTACCCTTATCCATTAGGCGTTATTGGGGTCTTTGAAAACCCCGAGCCTAGTGAGATAAGCATCGTATCGACCGCGCGATCCCGTTATCGCCGTGTGTCGAGACATCGGGATATCTATCTCCCGATGATCATTTTCGACCGAGAGTGATCCATCGAGGATTAGATAACCATGATGTTTTTTTTTTGGGCGCGCGTCGGCGTACGTATGTCGTATATATTAACTCTTTTATTGCTTTCTTTCTTGTTTTCGTTTAAATAGTTGTAGTCTTAGTTGTAAATTATTTGTATAGTTTATAACTTAACCATATGTATATTATTAGTGATGATGTTTTTTTTATTTCGTATTTTCTGCATTATCTTTTTATTACATATTTCTGTCTATCAGGAATTATTTTTACAACCCGTAATAATTTTAACAAATATTCCGCAACTTGGGTAGATTTTATTTCTATTTATTTTATTTTCTTTTATATGTGACATCCTAAAAAGGGGTGTTACAATTACAAACAAAGTAAACTATAAACCATGCAGGTGAATAAATCATTATGGATTTTCCATTACAAACAAGTCAGTTCCTCACCACCAACATATGGTTGATGAGGTTAATCTCCCTCTTACCTCAAAGATGATAAAATCCTACAAGTGCTCCCTCCAAGAATTTCGTGTAGCCCTCCAAAGGAAACCTTAACAAACTTAAACTAACACAAGTCACAAACTAAGCTTAATAAAGAGAAACCATGGATCAATCATGGCTTAGAAACTCATGAATCAAACTTTGAACCAAGAAACAAAGTTCTTACCTTTAGGAATAGAAAACTTTAACTTGGTTTTCAAGAGAGTAGATGGAAGAACTAGACTTTGTTCACAACTTGAAAGATGTTTAGAATGGTGTTTTGGTTTAGGAAATCAACTTGGATGAAATTATAGAAGGTTGGAGGTTGGTGTTGGGTGTGCTAGCTGTGAGCTTCACAAATGGAGAGAATATAGTTTTTCTTGAGTTTAGGAAGAAAGAGAATAGAGAGAATGCTCTTTGGTCACCAAGTGATGAAGATGAAATGAAATTTCCTCTCCTTTGTTTGTTTTTAGCCATGGAAGTGCATGGGAAAGGAGTAAAAAATTTTAGCTAGCACTTATGACTATCACATGGCCTATGTCATTAAGTGATTATGCCATGGTCACATTAGATGATTAAGCTTGTTCAAGAAGGCACTAGAACCACCAAGTGGCCATGGAGCTCAAAGAAAGAGCAAACTAAGTTTCTAATCTCATTACATCCTAACTAGGTTAAGGTAACTTAGTTAAATTTCTTAGTTCCATTACTAATTATCTAGTTACACTTGAATGACTAACCAATCTTCTAGAAGACTCTAGAAAACTCTTGTAACTAGAAATCCTAATGAGTAGCAAACTAAGTTTGCTTCATTTAGTTACTTCCTAGGCTTATACTAACTTAGTTTAAATAATCTAGTTACATCTAGTTACAAACTAACTAGCTTAGCCATTTTCGTTGACCATTTCCTATTGGTTCTCATCAAGCTTCAATTATTCTAATTGGTTCATAAAATAAATCATTAAACCTTTTTTCTACAAACTATTACCCAATGGACAATAGTTACAGAAACTATTACTCAATAGATAGAACATACTGTTCATAAGTCAGTATATTTTTGTCTGCTAAATAAAATATAGAATATTTTTTATTTCACAAATAAATTCTAAAAATTAAAAGATTGTGACACGTATTTCTCGAATTTGGGTTTAGTAAGATCCTTCAGCTCCGAATAAATCAGTAAAGATTTTCCCTGGCCCAAAAATTATTATTTTCCTGACCCAGAGTAAATCACTCACAACGATCAAAAACAGTCACAGAATAGTCAAAATAAATTTACAGCACACAGAAATCACAAAACAGTACAATTCAATCATTACTGTAAAATAACCAAATTTTGGGGTGTTACACATGATTTGGTTTGAAAAAGGGTTTTGTATGGTTTTTCCATGGTTTGGGTTGGATGAACTTGTTAGAAACCTTTTTTGTGATTCAACTTGAGTTAATCTATGCATGGTTGATAGTTTTAGTCTTGGAAATTATGCATGAAACACCTTGAGTTAAAAGTTGTAAAATGGGTATGGAGGGTCTTGATTTTGATCATAAATCCATGCTAGATGAGTTGGGAGTTTGCATGAGGGTTGCTATATGGTTAGAGACCATATTTGTGTTTGGAAATTACTTAGAACCCATGTTTTGTGGGTTGAAAACTAGTTTGAGAACTAATGGAATAGGAATCAAGTTTTCTGGTGTTCTGGCCCCTAGGCACCCATTGTCTAGAACTTGATCAGCAGCAGGTCGAGAGCATGGCACCTAGGCGCCAGTGTTGGGCGCCTAAGCGCCAGAGGCTGAGGAAAATAGGGCAGAGTTTTTGCCATGCCCATGCCTAGGTGTGGGAGAGTGGCACCTAGGCGCCTGGTCTAGGATTTTCTAAGACTTTTATTTTGATGAAATGGACTTCTCTACGTGTTAGGATCCTTCATATATACTTTTTAAAGTGTGTTGAGACACTAGTATGTATATTTTATAGAAGAAATTACTAACTTGTATATATAAAAAAGTAAGAGACTTTGTGCTTCCATTGGTTATGGAATGCCGTAGGTAGGTATCTAGTTCCTTGAGAAACATGGTGTAGCATGTAATGTCACTTGAGATGTGATGATAGAGTGTACTAGATACAATTAAACTAAGCTTGTTTGACAATGGTTAGTTGTCATAGTGCATGAATTGCTCCTTTGTGAAGAAAGTAGAGCTAGCGATGCATGAATGATGAATACTCCTTTGTTTACTAAGGTTGAGTTATACGAAGTGTTAGAAGCATGGAATTGCTCCTTTATGAGATAAAGTGGAGCCGAGAGTACATGTTTGCTAGATTTAGTTCTTTCACTTAGTTAAAGTGAACCTTGTGATGACTTTTGTGGTGGTTATGTGTGAGTTGAATAGAACACTACATATTTCACACACTTGCTATTCCTATGTATTTGTAACCTTATTTGGTGTGCATAATCATTTAGCCGAAGAATTATAGGTATATCGATAAATTCTTTGAATAAGGACTAGTCCTAAATTCTCAGAGCATGCTAACTCTTAAGGCCAGGGTTACCAGTATTAAGAGGTGGTAACAATACACTCATTATTGTGAGGAAGAATAGTCCACTCATTACTAGGTAGGTTAAGGAGGTAACAGATTGCCTCTCTACTTAGAGAGATACAAGGAATTGGGTTCTTGGGAATAGTCAAATTTCATGACATTACACAAACACTATTATAACACATTTCATAATCATTATCTTAGGACATACCTTAGGCATAACCATATGACATAACACAAGCATTGCATTTGCAATGACAATTGTATGAGTGATTGTCTCATATGTGGAATGAGATTAGTTTGGGATTATAGTTTGCATAGGAATATTACATAGAGTGAGTATGTGATTGTTTCCTTAGTAATAAGTAGTGACTCATGTACTTATTGCAAACATATTCTGATGTAAATAGATTTGTTTATTCATTGTGAATGGATAATTGGGTGATAAGTATGCCATGTTTTGTAAATGAATGAACTATCTACCTCGGGAAGAGAAAGGAATAGTTTTGGGTTTTGCCAGCTTTCTAGATGTTATTAATTATTATTTAATAACTTATTTTTTCCTGAAGCAGCTGGAGGTATGATGATGACATGTTTTGGAAACATATACTGAGAGTTGTGAATTCTCACCTCGTTTGTTGATTCCATGATAAATCCAGGCTGAGATTCTTCAAAAGGAAAAAAGAAGCAGAAAGACTAGTATAGTTTACTTGCTTTTAGAGACAAAGCTTATATGTATTTACATATACTTTATGATGTATAAGGAAGTTACGTATTACAATGTGCCCTTGTGAGGCTGAGGTTGTATATATATAATCTTTTCTTTTCCGCTTAACTCTTATAGTAACTTGTAGGGTTATTATTAATCTAGATTAATGTAATTAGGCTAGAAGTGGCATGGTTAATACTGTTTATCCGCGTATATTCTAGATATACTAGGGTAATGGTATTTGGATGTTACAATAAAGGATTTGAGTTTAAATGGTGCAAGGAGCATCAACAAGCCATGGATGAAATCAAAAGGTATCAATCAAATCCTCCCATTATGACTCCTCCACAAGTTGGCAGACTGCTGAAACTGTATATCTCTGCTACTCATGATGCCATTGGAAGCTTTTTAGCTCAAGGTGGAGAATATGGCATCGAGTGGTCAATATTTTACTACAATCAAATGCTAGTCGAGGCTAAGAAAAATTATAGTGACATAGAAAATGTTTTGCCTTGTACTCTTCATACATAAAATTGAAATATTATTTGCTACCAACTAAAGTTCATGTCTTTTCTGATGTTAATATTATTAAGAGAAATTAGAAGCACGATTCAACCCTATTTTCGCGCTGTTGTCATTTTTAATTGGTATTAAAGCTCAATCTCTGGGTTGAGTGCCTTAACAAGTGTAACATCTTAATACAAATATCTCAATATAATTAGTATATTCAAAGATATATAGTATCAAGCACATGACTTCTAACTTAAGAACAATACTATAAATTCATAATAATCTTACAATTCATTATAGAGAGCCAAGAGGAAAAGAAAAGCCACAAAAATACATCATATGTCTAAAAAGGGTACATAGTAATACATAAATTCCTTATATATCACAAAGTCTATGAAAATACATAAAAGCATAGTCTCTAAAAACAAATAAACTATACTAGTCTTTTTGCTTCTTCTTCTTCTTTCCCTTTGAAGGGCTACAACCTGGATTTATCATGGAATCAACAAATGGGATGAAAATTCATAATTCTCAGTATATGTTTTCAAAACATGCCATCATGATACCTCCAGCTACTTTGGGGAAAAATGTAATGCCTCTTTTTCTATAAGTAGCCACGAAGAATGGACGTCGCACTATAACTATAATAATAATTTGTAACATAAAGCGGAATAAATTAAATCACATAAAATAGTAATTGTTTTTAAAACTCTTAGTCTCAATTCATTTTATGGTTATTTAAGTTCCTTTACAAATGTTACCATTTTTTTTTTTGTGTTAAGATTATAGATCATTACCAAGTGGCATTAAGAGAGTTAAGTTAGAGTCCATTACGTATAGAAATCATAAATAAAACAATTGCAATAAATAAAACTTAACAACGTAAAATGAACCATACACAATATATATATATTCATAAGCCTGTTTAATTACATTCCAAAATATACCAAAAGTAAAATATGTACCCACCTAAAGATATACAATTATACCCCAGCATGTACAGCAAAACGTCAGGCTTCCCAAAAAGATAGATGGTTAGCCATCAGGAGCTACTAATAGTATCAGCTCCTATGACTGACGAGAAGGGACCGTAACCAGGTCCTCCTCGGGGTCCTCTTCGTCCGAGGAAACTTCCATCGGAATGATAGAGCAACGGGCGGGAGCCCGAGCAGTGGACAAAAAGGAGTCTTCACGTGGGGTGTAGTACATATCAGCCCACATGTCCCTAACGGGCATGTAAAACTCCAACCAGACAAAAGCATGAAAATAAAAAATGGAGGCATCGTAACGACCCCATGCTAGGGACACCGTCAGCTCCCCATGATATACATAGCGGTCCGTCTGCACGTTAACGTGCCAGCAATCAGGACCTCTGTGAAAGTTGATCCGCACGTAGCCAAAGAAACCGCGGGGGTGCGATGACATCCTCAAACAGCTTCAGTCGTAATCTGCCCAGAAGCCTGGAAACTCGGGAGCTTCCTTATCTTCTTCACGAACGTCTTCTTGGTGGTACACGATCCAACAGAATAAAAGAAATAGAGAAAATACAGAAAGAGGTGAGACACCTAGCTTTCAGTACCAAATTGGTAGCAAGAAAATGGAACGGCGCTAGACGCCCACATATAGCACAGTTCATACATTTTAATTACAGTAACAATAAAAATTAACAGTAAGCACATAATAATAATTAATAATAGTAAGTATCATTAATGACAGATAAACGGTATCAACAGTTCAAGAATCTAAGAATTATTGCAGAAATAATAGTAAACACATTTCACAATTATAAATGCTCAATGGACCATGTGACTGACAATTTACAATGCAAAAAGGGTACCAAAAATTCTTACTCCATGGAGCTAGACATAAATATTTTCGGAGTGAATGATCAAGGAGTAATGTCAGTATATCGTTAGCCTTAAAATATAGTTTGCTTTATCTCATAAAAATGTTTGCGCAATGGCTTATACGTGGCACCTCAACAATTGATTGCAATATAGGACAACGTCTTAGACAGGATCGTCGGTGTGTCGCATTGGTCTATCCCACAGCCCCAATGGAGCTACCACTGTCTATTGTGAGACACCCACACCCCGATGTCCCCAGGGTCAACAACATATGACACCTACACTTAGTCTACTCGCACCCGCACAAAGGTGTTATTCAAACTCCTAGGCACACATAGCCTTTACAACAATGTCCAACGGACAACACATATGTATGACGACACAATGTCAAATCATGTATGTTTATCAATGATATGTTCTTCATAAACATTGCACATCATATGCATTCATCAATAATGTACTTATCCATAACATACCACATTGTGTCCATGAGAAACACCAACAATATTCATGTGTATTTATCAATAATATACTCATTCGTAACATGTCACGATTCATACAACTTAGACATCCATAATTCCTTAGTCCCATTCATGGACCCAAAATAACATGGCATTCAGTTCTCAAGTGATAAAGCACTTCTTAAGGTTCATTATGAAATTTCACTTTAGATTATTCATTCTTATAAAATCCCCCTCTTTAGAGGAATTCTCTTATTAAATTAAGTCCTTTACTTTATTTTTGGTTGTAATACCTGCATATTGAAGTCTTAGCATCACTTCACAGTTACCTAGCTGGTTCTGCTCTAGGCGCCTAGGCGCCATCTCTGAAGTGCCTGAGCGCTGGTCGAGTGCCTGGGCGCTAAACACGAAGCGCCTGAGCGCTCACCAAGCCGCGTTATAGGGAAAATTTTCTGGACAGAGAGCGCTTAGGCATCCCAACAACAGGGCCTGAGCGCTGGTGAAGCGCCTGAGCGTTAGTGCATTAGCAAGGGCTCTGTAGAATTCATTTCTGTAGAACCTTGGCCCATCCATTATCAAAGTTTTTCAGTCATTTTCCAATAATCCAAAATATGATTCATGTCATCAAGATACAAAATAACAATTAATAGGTTCATAATCATCAAAACACAAAATACAAATCCATATATTCATACAAATCAAACAACTACAAAATCATGGAAATAACATAATATAACAAAGAGAGTAATCCAACATGGATTCCCTCATCAACAACAATACACAAGACATTCCCTTTCTACCAAGATTGGTTGAAGAGGATCATCTCTCTCTTACCTATTTGGAAGACAACACAATGGTGCTACTCCTTCTTGCCCTTAATTTTTGTTTTCCTCCTTCAAGAAAACACTAATGTGAGTGACTTCCACAATGTCCACTCAAACCATGAAAAAAAATGGGTTCTTGGTCACCTAGGTGACCAAGAAAAACGAAAATGACAAGAAACTAGAAGAAAGTTGAAGACTTTACCTTAAAGCTCCAAGCTTTAGCTTCAATGGTGGAAAATGAAAGAAGAAGAAGAAGTAGAAGAAGAACCAAAGGATGGCCACAAAAGAGAACTTAGAATGGTGGAAGAAGGTTAGAAATGGGATGTAGTAAATCATGGAGATGGTCTCCAATGGGTCGGTGTACGGTGGAGAATGAAGAAGAAGATGAGAAGAAATGGTGTTTGAAGAAAATGAGAAGTGAGAAAAATGTTAGGAAAATAAGAGTGAAGTAATAAAAGTGAGAATGTGAGAGTGAATATTGGGCTCCCAAAATGGCCTCTGCCGTGGAGAAGAGTAAGGAGGGAAGAAAGAGAAAATGTATTAGTTGGGAAATTTCTAGGAAGCTTCCCATAATGAATTTTTGAATTAACTTAATCTCTATTTTAAAAATAAAGCTAATGGGTTTGACACAAGGTAAATTTTGGATAATGTGATAAGATTTTTATTACATGCTATTATCCAATGGACAATAGTTATAGTTGACAGAAGTCAGTATTAATTAATCTAATAGATGAAATTTACACAGCGTTTTATTATTTTATCTGTTAAGATTTCTTGAAAATGTGAAACCTCGTAAATCATGTCCAGTATCGGGTTTAGTAAGATCCCCCGTTGACGTTTTCACAGATCAAGGTTCTCGGGAAAATATTTTATTTTCCCGGCTCCGCTCAATTTGCATGCAAAATGAGAAATAATATTAAAATATTTTGTGCTCTCAAAAAATCCAGAAAAATTCTAGAAAATCACAAATATTATAAAATGAATATTTATAATAAGATAAACAAATTTTGGGTGTTACAACACTCCCCAACAAATAAGAATTTTGTCCTCGAACTTTTTGTACCTTAAAATAACTCTGGGTATTGCTCCTTTATTTTGTCCTCCAGCTCCTATGTTGCATCTCCAGTTGCTTCGTTCCAGATCACTTTCACTAGTGCATTGTCTTTCCCCCTGAGTTGTTTCATTCTCCTATCCTTAATCCTCACAGGATTTATTTCATAAGTCAAGTTTTCATTTAATTGTACTGAATCAGGTGCTATGGCATGATCAGGACTTGGAATGTATTTTTAGAGTTGTGACACATGAAAAACATTATGGAGATTTGAAAGGAAAAGGGGTAAGGCTATTTGGTAAGCAATAGGACCTACCCGATGAAGAATTTGGTAAGGTCCAAGGAATTTGGGAGTGAACTTTCTAGATTTGAGAACACGACCAACCCCAGTCGTAGGCGTGACATTCAGAAATACATGCTCTCCTTCTTCAAATTCAAGATGTTTTCTTCTTTTGTCTGCATAACTTTTTTGTCGACTCTGAGTTGTTCTCATTTTCTCCTGAATCATTTTGACCTTCTCGGTTGTCTGTTGAATAAGTTCAGATCCAATGGTAAGTTGTTCTCCATCTTGATACCAACATAGAGGTGTTCGACATCTCTGTCCATATAGAGCTTCATAGGGTGTCATCCCTATACTTAAATGATAACTGTTGTTGTAGGTGAATTCCACCAACGGTAAGATTTCATCCTAACATCTAGTTTGCTCTATAGCATAAGCTCTCAGCAGATCCTCTAATGACTGAATTGTTCTCTCTGATTGACCATCAATTTATGGATGGTATGCAGAACTCAACTGTAACTTCGTTCCCATTGCTTCTTGAAGACTCTGCCAAAACTTTGATGTAAACCTTGGATCTCGATTAGAAACAATACTCATGGGTACTCCATGTAACCTCACGATTTCACCGATGTACAATTTAGTCAACTTCTCCAATGGGTACCTTATGTTGATTGGCAAAAAGTGCGTTGACTTCGTAAATCTATCCACGATCACCCATATTGAATCATGACCTCTTTTTGTTCTTGGAAATCCAACAATAAAGTCCATGGCAATGCTATCCCATTTCCATTCGGGAATAGTCAAGGGTTGTAAAAATCCAGACGGTCGTTGATGTTCATTCTTTGTCTTCTGACAAACCAAACAAGATAATACGTATCTAGCGATATCTCTTTTCATTCCATGCCAACAAAATAACTTCTTTAAATCTTGGTACATTTTGGTCATTCCAGGATGCATACTTAACTGACTCGTATGAGCATGTTCAAGTACATACTTCCTGAGTTCCTCATCTTTAGGCACACAGACTCTACCTTGGAATCTTAAAATTCCATCACTTCCTTCTTCCAATGTTGATACACCGCCCTGCTTTATCCGCTCTCTTTCCTCTTGCAAGAACTTATCGACCTTTTGTTTCTCTCGGATATCATCCAATAAGTCATTCTAGATCGTGACCGTGTTCATGCAGATTTTTCCCGGCGTCAACTCCACAAAAGACCATACGTCTCTGAATTATTCTATCAAGTATTTTTCTCTTATCATCATGGAAGAAACGCTGATTATCTTCCTACTCAAGGCATCAGCCACCACATTCGCCTTTCCAGGGTGATACTGAAGTTAGAAGTCATAGTCTTTTAGAAATTCTAGCCATCTTCGCTGCCTCATGTTCAGCTCCTTCTGGTCATACAGGTATTTCAAGCTCTTGTGGTCACTGAAGATGTTGAACGTTGCTCTATACAGGTAATGTCTACATATCTTCAAAACAAACACCACTGCAACTAACTCCTGATCATGCGTTAGGTAGTTCTTCTCATGCACTCGTAATTGTCTTGAGGCATAAGCCACCACTTTTCCACCACTACAACAAATTTGATTTTTGGCAACACTATTTTTGGCAAGGTTTGAAAAACGTTGCCTAAACTAGTATAGGCAACGTTTTTTACAAGTTGACCTTAGTATGGAGTTTTGGCAACGTTTATGAGGCAACAATTAGAAAACGTTTCCACAGATGATAATGACAACGGTTTATAAGAGTTGTTTAAGTTTTAGCATTTTCAGGCAACATTTATTTGGCAACTTATAATAAACGTTGCCATAAATCTGTAAGACAACGCTTTACCATAGTTATTTATTATGCAATCTTTTAAAACAATTATCTCCTCCACGCCCCACCCCTTTGTAAGTGAGAGTGAGAATGAAGAGGTGAAATCAAAATTCCCAAATCCCCAACAGCAACCTAATCCCCAAATCCTCAAATCCATCAAACCATTCCTAATCCAAAGCACAACCCCTTGTTTTCAAACCCACGACCTTACCTGAACTCAGTCCCCACCGTCACCACTCAGAATCACAAGCGACCCACCATTCCATTGTTTATAGGTGAAGCTCGCAGAAGCTCATGAAGTTCTCTACCACTTTTTCTCTCTATTCCTATCTTTGAATTTCTTTCTGGAATCTCTTTGAATGACAAAGTGAAAGGGAGGCAATCCCAGCAATGCATTCTAAATCTGTTGTTGTGCAGCAACAATACCATGTCGAAGATGGGCCCGCTGTTCTTTGCATCTCTTCGAGACTGTCCGAGTGGGTATCTGAACACGCCGCTGACGGTGGTGGCGGCTGGGCTTGGGAAATGGCATATTAACGTATGTTTTAGTTGATTCCAGTATTTCTTAGATTCAAAGTATGAATGTGTTTCTTTAAAACAGTTGTGAATTTCCGTGCTTTGTGCTTAGGCAAGCAATCATGTTTTTCTGCTGCATTGTTCTTGTAGTAGTTGGATTACTACTATGAAATGGATTGTGTAACAAAGCATTTTAGAGATTAAATTGAATAATCTTTGTGCAGGAGAGAAAGTATATGGTTACAAAGGAAGCTTCTTCCATCGTATCATCAAAGATTTCATGATTCAGGGAGGGGACTTTACTGAAGGAGATGTGAGCTCTGTTATATTTTCTTGGATACCTGCATATATATGCTAATGTGTGCATATATTTTCACACTGCCATGATATGCTTCCCTGAGGATGATAATGTTTCCTCTCACTTAAAATGTGCTTTTATTGGCTGCAGGAATTGGTGGAATTAGTATCTATGGTTCTAGTTTTGAAGATGAGAGTTTTGCCTGTATGTCTCTATTGCTTGCCTGTACACTATTATTTAATTCTAAATTTTAATAGTGATTGGTATTTAAAGTTCAGCTTTCAGCCATAGTTCCAATTTAAAATATTTTAGTTAATCTTCTGAAAATTCTAAATTCAACACTATCTTGTAGTGAAGCATATTGGTTCTAGAGTTTTGAGTATAGCAAATCTGGTCCTAATACCAATGGTAGTCAATTTTTTATTTGTACTGTAAAGGTGAGAGACATGTACTGTCCTCCTTATTTTTACAAGTTACTAATATATAACTTCAATGAAAGTAAAAGGACCGAAAGTCTAATCAAGCCTAAAATCAATATCCACTGACTAGTAATGCCTCACTATGGAAGGTTATATCTGTTAAGTCTGTTTTCGGATCTAAGAATATTATATGTTCTACGATGGATTTGTTTGGCTAATAGGTGGAGCATATGGTGTCAATGTTATTTCGCATATTTAGTTCTCAATTATTTAACTAAACTATCCTAATCTCATACACTTCAACTTTTATATACTAAGTAAATGACGTGATTTTATGATGTAGACTCCATGGCTAGACAATCGCCATGTTGTGTTTGGACATGTCATTGATGGACTAGATGTTGTGAAGACACTTGAATCCCAGGAGACAAGCAAGTTAGATATCCCTCGGAAGCCTTGCAGAATTGTTAATTGCGGAGAACTACCTAAAGATGGTTGATCCTTATGCGGAAGATGGAAGTACGGCACATTTTTCTGATAGTCAGTACAATTTTCAATCTTCTGATTGTCCCCTATTAATCATGTGAATGTGTTTGAATTATCATTGCTTGCTATTTAATTTGATGTCATTTGGAGACACGACAGAGACACAACAGCCATATTTTGTATTACTAGACTCATGCTAAAAAGATAGTATTGTCTTTTTCTCTTATAAATATCTGCTTTTACTGTTTGCATTTACAAGCCAATTTCATGATCCCATTTACATGATTCACATGCTTAAGCATCACCATTCTGTGATGGAGGCAATTGCGAAGCTATTCAAAATTGATAAGCAACTCTGCTGAGCTAGAGACTCGTGATTGCTTGATAAGTTAAAATTATTTTTGATCGAAGCAACATCTATGCAAGGACCATGGTTTCAACTGTTGGGGATTGGATCATTTGCTGTTGGTCTCCTTCAACCGTAAAAAACATCGAATTTTTTACCCTTATGCTGGAAGTGTGGATAGGTTTAGGAATTGATATTCTATACTGACAATTTATGTTGCTTAGACTCAAGGTATTATAAAAGATTGGCATGTCAATGTTTAATTGAGTGATAATGAATATTATACTATTTTGATATTTATAATTATTTGAGTTTATTTCCCTGTTCATGCTGCAGTTAGAATGAAGGTTGTAGTTCCAAAACACGAATGATCAAGCTCACAGTGTCCCTAAGATCACTAAAGATACTAGCATTGCTCATAGTAAAGTTAGCAATATGGTTTTTCTATTGGTTGTTGTGCCTTTGCTGAAGATACTAGCATTGCTCAAGCTCACACGTGATTCTTTCCATGTGAGTTTATGATCTTTATTTTACATTTTTGGTCTTAGAGTAGTGACCATTGTGCTACTTCAATCATTAACCTTCACCAGAGTTGTGCCAAGTGTTCCTATGAAACACATGACCTAGGCCCATTTCTGAAAAAAATTTGAGATTATAAAGTCTTAGAGAAGCTATTTTATCTTTGAGTAATGCTTACAACTAGCTCTAGCCATGGTATCAGTAAAATGTCCTCTGTTATAATTGCTGGCTATATTTGTTGTACATGAAACACTCACTCATGTTTCCTTTTCTGCGCATTGTTGTTGCTTTGAAGTACCAGCTCTTTTAGCTTCTAAGTGTATTACTGTGATTATACATGACAGCTCTATTGTTAGTGCTTACACAGAAGCTTGGTGATGGTTGTTGTTCTTGAAACTTTAAACTATCAAACACTGAGGTGAGAACTAAGAAGATATGTCTTAGCCATTTTCTTATATGTCAAATTTTCTATACTTATTTCTTGATTAAAAATCCCCTTGGGATTAATGAGTGCTACCTGTATGTTTGTTTCATGCTCAGAGATGATCATCCAGAAAGTGTTCTATCATCCATGCAAACTATAATGGTGATTCTCTTAGAAGAGAGTGAGGATGTCCGTCAGGATCTTTTATCTATTTTAATGTCTTATTTTCATAAATTCAAAAACATGTTAAAGGCAGATAGCTGATGCTTTTGCTGCTCTAATATTATTTACAAAACATGATTTGGCCAAACAATTATTAAGTTGATAGTAAAAATTATTTAAAAAGTTGCTAACACTCATAAGTCGTAACAATATTATACTTTTTTTTAAAAAAAAAGATTTGGCCAAACAATTTTTTTTAGTAATACTTTCGCAGAAACATTTTTTTTAAAAAAAATGCATGCAATTTTAAATATTTTCAGAAAAACCATACACGTTTCTTGGGTGGCACTCGAGTTTCTTGGGTGGCATTCGAGTTTCACGTGGTCCTTTGTAGTTATATAATTGATTAATTAGTTGATGTAGTTATGCAGATACATAAATAATTTCATTTCATCATTATGTATGGGTTTTTTACTTTTTTTTGTTTTTGGTTATATAAGATGTTTTGTAGATTTAAAAAAGCATAAAATAAATATAAAATATATTAAAGTGTTATATGATTTTTTTAATTCAGTTTTTTTGACTGGTTTTATTACAACTTTGTTAAAAACTATTGTAATGGCAAGAGTTGTAAGTCAAGTGGTATAAAATTCATAAGAATATTATTTTTAGAATAATTCTAAATTTTTCTATCCAATTTTTTTATTAAATTTTTTAATTATTAAATAAAAAAATATTAAATAATTTTTATGTTTTCAAAATATTAAATACATTTATTTTTTAATTTAATATTTTTTATTTAATATTAAAACAATTATTAAAAAAACTTATAAAAAAATATAACAAAACTCCTATTTTTTATCTTGAATCCCAACCAAATTGCCTTTGTTTACATTTATTATTCGCTTCCCTTATGCTCTATGTCTTTTGGAACAGTATTCATTAATTTCCATTAAAATGTCCTTATTGCTATGTTAAAGATGTTTTGTTGTGTAATTTATGTTTTTAAGCTTTATGGAGCTTCTGAGTTTTGAAATGTATAAAATTCTAATGTCAGAGTCATTTTGGAAATTTGTAGACCGACTAGCTGGATACCCGTTTGAAAGCAGCGAACTTAGTTGGCAATATAATTGCTCTTTCTGGATCTTCCATTCCTGAAGCATTTCAACCTATATTTTCAGAATGACAAGTGACTGAGCTTCATATTTTTTGTAGTCTTAGAATTGGTGTTTATGTATTAGAAAGGTTGGATTATTTTACATTTCAAACTCTTTATTTCATGTTGCTTATTGATTCTGGAATTGGAACGAAAATTTATATTTTGTTTTGTGAAGCTAAAAGGGTTATTGGTTTTTAGAAAGGTGAATGAGTGATGATTTTGTAGGTGGCAGTGAAAAGTACAGGATTTATGCTTTTTTGGTTTTGTGAGTTAGCTGAGAAATTGAAGGTTGAAGGACAATTTTAATTTCTCTCCATCGAAGGCCTTTGAACCAATTTCTCACCATCCATTAAAACAATTAACTTCTTTCAAAGAATGGAAAAAAAAGGGAAAATGAGGTTAAATAGATTAATTATCTTGATTCAGACCATTTTCACATGTAATGACTATGATTACAAGTCTCTCTGTCATTGTTAATCCTTCACGGGAGGCTGATATTGTGACTGATACCTCTGGCAACGTTTTTTAGAAGTTGCCTAAAGCTATAAATATAGGCAACATTCGTTAAACGTTGCCTAAAGTTCATGAACATGCAACCTTATTTTAAGCGTTGCCTAAAGCTATAAATATAGGCAACATTTATTAAACGTTGCCTAAAGTTCATGAATATGCAACCCTATAAAAGCGTTGCCTAAGCTTATGAATAAGCAACTTTTGAAAAACGTTACCAAAGTGTAAGAATAGGCAACACTTCATTGAAAAAGCGTTGCCATAGACTTTAGGCAACGCCGGTTTAGGCAACGGCCTGGCAACAGTCAAAAAGCGTTGCCTCAGAGTTTAGGCAACGGTTTTGGTTCTATGGCAACGTTTTTTAACCCTTGCCAATGGGCAAAAATGTTGTAGTGCACCTTGCATAAGAATGCATCTTAATCCTTGATATGAAGCGTCACAGTACACCTCAAATAGTTCATTTGGATTAGGTAGAACTAACATAGGTGAAGTAGTTAGTCTCTTTTTCAGCTCTTGGAAACTTCCTTCACAAGCATCTGTCCATTTAAACGCCTGATTCTTCCTAGTGAGTTGAGTGAGTGGTCTGGCAATCTTAGAAAACCCTTCAATAAACCTCTGGTAGTATCTGGCTAATCTAACAAAGCTTCGAATTTTCGTCACCATCTTTGGCCTTTCCCATTGTAGTACTGCTTCAGCCTTCGAAGGATCTCCAGTAATTCCTTCCTTTGAAATGACGTGGCCCAAGAACTTCACTTCATCCAACCAAAACTCACACTTGGACAATTTTGGATACAGCTCTTTCTCCTTCAAAACCTGGAGAACTATACTGAGATGTTCAACATAATCCTCCTGATTTTGTGAATAGATCAAGATATCGTCGATGAAGACAATGATGAATCTATCTAGATAAGGACGAAAGATCCTATTCATATAGTCCATGAATATTGTAGGTGCATTAGTCACACCAAAAGGCATCACCAAATACTCGTAATGTCCATAACAAGTACGAAAAGCCATTTTTGGGAATATCTTTAACTTTCACCCTAATCTGGTGGTAACTTGATTGCAAATCAATTTTGGAAAACACCGTTGCTCCCTTCAGTTGATCCTTTAAGTCATCTATCCTTAGCAGTGGATATTTGTTCTTGATCATAACTTTGTTCAATTGACGATAATCCACACATAATCTCGAAGTACCATCCTTCTTCTTGACCAGCAACACTGGTGCTCCCCAACGTGATACACTGGGTCTCACGAATTGCTTTTCCAAAAGCTCTTCCAATTGCTTCTTAAGGTCAGCTAGCTCAGCTGGTGCCATACAGTAAGGCACTATAGAAATAGAGCCAGCTCCGGGTACAAGGTCAATAGTAAACTCGATTTCCCGCTCCGGTGGCAAACTAGGTATATTCTCAAAGAAAACTTCAGGAAACTCTCGAACTACAAAGATTGCCTCCATATCAACCTCATTCTTGACCTTCAAAGAAGACAACAGCATGTATCCTCGAGCTCCTTCTTTCAAGAAAGCTTTCGCTTGGTTGGCAGTCACAAATCCAGAATTCTCATCCAAAGGAAAAATTATGGTTTTTCTAGAACAATCTAATAGGACATGGTTAGCAGATAGCCAATCCATCCCTAATATCACATCCAATTGAGATAAGGGCAAACAGATCAAATAGATAGAAAAGATTCGACCTTCAACAATCAAAGGACAATTTAGACAGACTTAAGTAGTAATGACAGGTTTTGTAGTAAGAGTCAAAACAGTCAAATCAAAAGGTAAAAAAGACACAGACAACCCAAGTCTTTTTACACAGTCATAAGAGATGAAAGAATGAGTTGCACCAGAATCATATAGTACAATTAAAAGATTACCTTCAATGAGAACTTCTCCTTGTATAAGATCTTTGGATTCGGAGGCTTCGGCACCACTCAAGGTGTAAACCCGACCTCCAGCCTGTGGTTTAGAGGTCCTAGCAGCGTTGACGGAAGGTTCTGCCTTGGCTTGGTTACAATCACGGGAAACATGTCCCGGCTTCCCGCACCTAAAGTAGATGATTCCTTTGATAGTACAGTCTCTGGTATAGTGCTCCTTCCCGCACTTCATGCACCTCAGCGTAGATGCCGCATTCTGACCCGTTCTTCCCGGACTTCTAGTTGGACTTCCTCCTGGTGATCATTGCTATTGATTTCCAAATGGTCTGGAATAGGGTTTCTTCTGATAACGACCAGCACCACTGCTTCCTCCTCCTTGGGACCGAATAAGCCCAAAATTTCTATTTCTCGCCTCACGCGCCTGGTCCACACTTTCTACCTGGCAGCATGTATCGAACAGTTCAGAAAATTGAATAATATTCAGAGTTATGACGGCTCTCTTCACGTCATGTCTCAGGCCTTCTTCAAATTTTCGGCACTTCCAAGCTTCATTAGGTTGGTGTTGGAAGTAAGTTGAGAACCTCGACAAGCTCTCGAACTTAGTAGCATATTCACTCACAGTCATACTTTCCTGCCGCAAACTCAAAAATTCCATTTCTTTTACGTGTCTAGCATTCTCAGGGAAATACTTGTTCAAGAACCTTTCCTTGAATACTTCCCAAGTTATCGCCCTATTTTCAGCTTGCAGCAATCTTTGCTCTCCAGCCCACTAGTATTCAGCATCTCCTATCAGCATAAATGTAGCATAGGTCACCTTTCGGTCATTGGCACAATTCATGCCAGCAAATATCTTCTCCAGCTCTTGGATCCAAAGCGTAGCTTTCTTCGGATCAAACTCTCCTTTAAACTACGGAGGGTTAGCGCGACGAAATCCCTCTAAGTTTTGAGCATCAGTTGTAGCCTCCAACTGTTGTGCAGCTCTAGCCTGTTGTTAAGCTATTTGTTGATTCTGCTATAGCATTGCTTCAGCTATTTTCTGTATCGCTTCTATAGCAATAGCTATATCACCTCTGTGAGCCATAGTCTCCTTCAAATCAAACTACGCAAAATACAGGAAAAATTCAGATGTATCCTCACGGAATACTAAACACAAGAATCACAGAGAATCACACAACACAAACATCCAAAACCACATGACCCAAAAGAAAACATAAACCGGGAGCTCTAATACCAAGACAGTGTAATGCCCCTTTTTTCTATAAGTAGCTGCGAAGAAGGGACGTTGCATTATAACTATAATAATAATTTGTAACATAAAGTGGAATAAATTAAATCACGAAAAATAGTAATTATTTTTAAAACTCTTAGTCCTGATTCATTTTATGGTTATTTAAGTTCCTTTACAAATGTCACCAATTTTTTTTTTGTTAAGATTATAGATCATTACCAAGTGGCGTTAAGAGAGTTAAGTTAGAGTCCATTACGTATAGAAATCATAAATAAAACAATTGCAATAAATAAAACTTAACAACGTAAAATGAACCATACACAATATATACATATATATTCATAAGTCGGTTTAATTACATTCCAAAATATACCAAAAGTAAAATATGTACCCACCCAAAGATATACAAATATACCCCAGCATGTACAGCAAAATGTCAGGCTTCCCAAAAAGATAGATGGTTAGCCATCAATAGTTACCAATAGTATCAGCTCCTATGACTGACGAGAAGGGACCATAGTCGGGTCTTCCTTGGGGTCCTCTTCGTCCGA
This sequence comes from Ormosia emarginata, assembly GCA_029884605.1. NCBI lineage: Eukaryota > Viridiplantae > Streptophyta > Magnoliopsida > Fabales > Fabaceae > Ormosia > Ormosia emarginata. The sequence continues at coordinate 8,084,853 of JAQQTP010000040.1, forward strand.
GGAAACTTCTATCGGAATGACAGAGCAACGGGCGAGAGCCCGAGCAGTGGACAAAAAGGAGTCCTCACGTGGGGTGTAGTACATATCAGCCCACATGTCCCTAACGGGCATGTAAAACTCCAACCAGACAAAAGCATGAAAATAAAAAATGGAGGCATCGTAACGACCCCATGCTAGGGACACTGTCAGCTCCCCATGATATACACAGCGGTCCGTCTGCACGTTAACGTGCCAGCAATCAGAACCTCTGTGAAAGTTGATCCGCACGTAGCCAAAGAAACCATGGGGGCGCTACGACATCCTCAAACAACTTCAGTCGTAATCTGCCCAGAAGCCTAGAAACTTGAGAGCTTCTTTATCTTCTTCACGAACGTCTTCTTGGTGGTACATGATCCAACAGAATAAAAGAAATAGAGAAAATACAGAAAGAGGTGAGACACCCAGCTTTCAGTACCAAATTAGCAGCAAGAAAATGGAACGGTGCTGGACGCCCACATATAGCACAGTTCATACATTTTAATTACAGTAACAATAAAAATTAACAGTAAGCGCAGAATAACAATTAATAATAGTAAGTATCATTAATGATAGACAAACGGTATCAACAGTTCAAGAATCTAAGAATTATTGCGAAAATAATAGTAAACACATTTCACAATTATAAATGCTCAATGGACCATGTGACTGACAATTTACAATGCAAAAAGGGTACCAAAAATTCCTACTCCATAGAGCTAGACATAAACATTTTCGGAGTGAATAATCAAGGAGTAATGCTAGTATATCGTTAGCCTTAAAATACAGTGTGCTTTATCTCATAAAAATATTTGCGCAATGGCTTATACGTGGCACCTCAACAGTTGATCGCGATATAGGACAACATCTCAGACAGGATCATCGATGTGTTACATTGGTCTATCCCACAGTCCCAGTGGAGCCACCACTGTCTATTGTGAGACACCCACACCCCAACACCCCCAGGTTCAACAACATATGACACCTACGCTTAGCCTACTCACACCCACACAAAGGTGTTATCCAAACTCCTAGGCACACATAGCCTTTACAACAATGTCCAACGGATAACACATATGTATGATGACGCAATGTCAAATCATGTATGTTTATCAACGATATGTTCCTCATAAACATTGCACATCATATACATTCATCAATAATGTACTTATCCATAGCATACCATATTGTGTCCATGAGAAACACCAACAATATTCATGTGTATTTATCAATAATATACTCATTCATAACATGTCACAATTCATACAACTTAGACATCCATAATTCCCTAGTCCTATTTATGGACTCAAAATAACATGGCATTCAGTTCTCAAGTGGTAAAGCACTTCTTAAGGTTCATTATGGAATTTCACTTTAGATTATTCATTCTTATAAAATCCCCCTCTCTAGAGGAATTCTCTTATTAAATTAAGTCCTTTACTTTATTTTTGGTTGTAATACCTTCATATTGAAGTCTTAGCATCACTTCACAGTTACCTAGTTGGTTCTGCTCTGGGCGCCTAGGCGCCTTCTGTGAAGCGCCTGAGTGCTGGTTGAGGGCCTGGGCGCTAAACACGAAGCGTCTGAGCACTCACTATGCTGCGTTATAAGGAAAATTTTCTGGACAGAGAGCGCTTAGGCGTCCCAACAACAAGGCCTGAGCGCTGGAGGAGTACGGTGGAGATGGTGGAAGAAGGTTAGAAATGGGATTGATTTAGAAAATCATAGAGATGGTCTCCAATGGGTAGGTGTACGGTGGAGAAGGAAGAAGAAGAAGAGAAGAAATGGTGTTTGAAGAAAATGAGAAGAGGGGAAAGTGTTAGGAAAATGAGAGTGAAGTCATAAAAGTGAGAATGTGAGAGTGAATATTGGGCTCCCAAAATGGTCTCTGCCGTGGAGAAGAGTGAGGTGGTATGAGAGAGAAAATGTATTAGTTGAGAAATTTCTAGGAAGCTTCCCATAATGAATTTTTGAATTAACTTAATCTCTATTTTGAAAATAAAGCTAATGGGTTTGACACAAGGTCAATTTTGGATAATGAGATAAGATTTTTATTACATGCTATTATCCAATGGACAATAGTTATAGTTGACAGAAGTCAGTATTAATTAATCTGACAGATGAAATTTACATAACGTTTTATTATTTTATCTGTTAAGATTTCTTGAGAAACGTGAAACCTCATAAATCGTGTCCAGTCTCGGGTTTAGTAAGATCCCCCGTTGACGTTTTCACAGATCAAGGTTCTCGAGAAAATATTTCATTTTTTCGGCTTCGCTCAATTTGTACGCAAAACGAGAAATAATATTAAAATATTTCGCGCTCTCAGAAAAATTCCAGAAAATCACAAATATTATAAAATGAATATTTATAATAAAATAAACAAATTTTGGGGTATTACAAAAAACAAGTTATACAACAATAACTAGAAACGTGGCATAAGCCAAAACAGTCATTTCTCTTCCTGAAGCAGACAGTTCATTCATTTAAAAAGCATGGCCTAATTATTACACAATTATTCATTCACAATGAATAAACAAATCCATTCACATCAGAATTTGTTTGCAATAAGTATATGAGCCACTACTCATTACCAACACACTCAATGTAATACTCCCAAGTAAACCATAATCCCAAATTCACATCTCATTCCATAAAGAAAGACAATTGTCCATACAATTGTCAATTGAATGTAATGTTTATGTCATATGCTTATGCCTAAAGAAATGCCCTAAGAGTATGCTTGTGTATTTTTTTTTTGTTTTAGAAAACACATGATACTTACTCATTCTCGAGAACTCGATTCCCTTGTATCTTTCTGGGTAGGATAGGAAAAAGAGCCCCTTACACTACCTGGTAATGAGTGGACTCGTTCTCCTCACAATGGAAACAATACTAATACCACCTCATAAAGCCGATAACCTTAACCCTAATAGCTTGCTCGCTACGAGAATTTAGGATCTCTTACCCCATTCTCTGGCCAAATGACTATGCACATCACATAAGGTTACAATACATAGGAATAGAAAATTTTTTAAAAAAAAACATGCAAAGTTATTTTCAAACCTTACTTAAACACCACAACCATTGGATGCTTAAGTCTTCTACCTTCTCATATATACAAGGTGGTCATTTCCTCTATGGAATACCCCTACTAGTGTCTCAACACACTTTAAAAAGCAAATATGAAAGATCCTAACAAGTAGGAAAGTTCTTTTCATCAAAATAAAGATCCTGAATCACTTTGGACTTGGTGCCTAGGCGCCACTCATCCACACCTAGGCGTGGCCATGGCAGAAACTCTGCCCTATTTCTTAGCCTCTGGTGCTTAGGCACCCAATACTGGTGCCTAAGTGCCATTTTCACGGTCTCACTCTGGACTGGTCTTGATCAGTGAGTGCCTAGGCGCCAGTGCACCAGAAATAGATTTCCTATTCCATTAGTTGTCAAACCAGAATCCAACCCCTAACCCATAGGTTCTAAGTGGTTTTCAATCCCAAACATGTCTCTAAACATGTTAGAATCATCAAACACTCTTATTCCATCTAGCATGGAATCATGAATAAGATTCAAAGATCTAAAAACCCGTTTCTCAACTTTTAGCTCAAGTATTCAAATGAGTTTCTCTAAGTCCACAATCAATGACCATGTATAGATTAAGTCACAAACCAACCAAACTCAGCCATAGGAAATGAAAACTAATCAAAGAAACTGACCGCGAGATTTAAGGATGCAAACCCAAGTGCAGGTTATCTCAAGTAATAAATTTCTCTGGAGTCCGAGGTCGATCCACAGGGAATTGATGAAGAAAAATTAATTGAGGTAGGAAAGGATTTGTCACAACACCAAAAGTAATAGAAGATGTTCACAAATGAATTTAAGAACTTGCTTGGGTTAGAATATCCACTCTTGGTAATAAATTAAAGGCAAGATTATTTCTCTTTATAACTCAATTGAAATCCACACACAACGGAGGTGCCAATCGGAAAATATAGCATTCAAAGTTCAATTATATATGCAATCATATTATGATTCCTCTAATTATCTACCAACATTTGTAAATAAGTTCAAGCATTCAATGTGCCAATCCTATTGTCTACAATAAATCAAGATCTCCATTATACAAAGAAGGTTTCTAAATTAATTGGAAACAAAATACAACAAATATAATGTCCATTTAATAATATATCTTTTAAGCACAAGAAATAGAATAATCTAACCTTATTTAATTACCAAGAGCTTCACTCATTCACCAAAGCAAGATGAAGATATAGTTACTCATAGATAAGAAGAAAGAAAGAGAGAAGAAGAGAAAGATGAACATAGCTTCACTTTAGAACAAGAGAAAATTACAACAAAGTAAAACAAGAAACAAGCATAACCATAACTTGTAAAAACTAAGCCTAACACCAAGTGCACCAAATGATCAGCCAATGATGCCTTTTATAGAGGATTAGGGATACAAAATGACAAGGGGGCTGATTAAGAGTAGATGGATGAGTGGATGAATGAGTGGAAAATGCTAAATGGTGAGTTGGTGAGTGAAAAATTATTAAGATTCCTTGTTTCCGAAATCATTCATTGCTTAACTCATGGATTCCGTCATCAAATAGAAAAGTCATCTTCATGGAAGTTGTAGATATGGATCTTAACTTTTAGATGTCCAAATTTTAGCTCATTTAATCACCTATAGCTCGAGATATGACCCAATTACTGCAGACTGTTCAGGCCCAGTTTCAGCACCTCTGTTTTGACTTCCAAACCCAATATCACCTCCAAGCTATCTGAATGAGCTCTTGTGTTCTTCATGAAAGTTGTAGATCTGGGTCTTAATTTCAAATGTCCAAATTTCAGTCCAAGATAATTCCTACAGCTCGAGTTATGCTCTGATTACTATACACTGTTCAAGTTCCAGACACAAAACTCGTGTTCTGTCTTCCAAGCCTAATTAGCTCCACTAGATGTCTGATTGAGACTTTGAGCTCTTCATCTAAGTTGTAGAACTTTCTCTCAGCTTTCCTATAAGGTAAAATTCATAATTTCTAGATATCTAGAACTCAAGATATGACCAAAATACAGAAATAGTGAAAGACCCAAATAATGCTGAAAAAATCAATTAAGTCCAATTTGAGACCAATCTTACAAAACATAACCAGGCTTAATCAATTAAGTACATGAAGAGTGTAAATGACTAAAAATGAGGGTTTATTAATGTATAAAATATGTGATTATCAAATTCTCCCACACTTAGCATTTTGCACTCTTGGGAAAAACACATAAGACTAAAGCTAGGAAACAAAGAAAAACGACATAGACTCAAAAGCTAAAAACTCTAAAAGATTCGATGAAGCAAGAAGAGCAATCAGAAATTCAAGGGATCAAAGCATTAATGAGGTAACATTTCTTCACATCTCAAACCAACAAGCAAGGAAACTTCAGTTGAAAAGAATGAATCAAGAATGATAGATCCTCACAGAATTCACTCTCAATCTCTCAAGTGTTTAAAAGGTAAGTATTTCACTCTATTCAACCCATGAACAATTGTACTACCATAAGCTTGCTTATCTTTTACTTCTCCGCTACTCAAAACACATGCATACAAAAATCAAGAGGACTTTATTCAAGGTTGTAATGGGGTCATGGTAAAGGAGAGGGGATAATATGGATATGAAAAGATAAATACTAAAGAGAATAAAAGAGCATTATGGTACAATTAGAGTGGAGAAAATGTTTGAGAACATTCATCATAAAGGACAATCACTAATATTTGACTAATGTTTTGTTGAAGATCAATCCCAAATTGGTGAATTGAATTCATTGTTAGACTTGAACATTCTCCTTTTCTTCCTGTTGTTTCCAAGCACCCACCTTTATTCTAGACTCTGATGATCCTTTGATTGCAACGGTGGTCAATTTTATTTTTTTTTTGGATCATTTTGCGCACACACCCCCACACTTGTTCAAGAACAAAATCAATGCTCTCTTATTCCCTAAGGTTGGGTAAAAACATGTTTTTTTTTTAAGGTACGAAATGAGCTAAAAACAAGGAATGATCAAATAAGTTCAAAGAGGTTACACAATGAAAAATATACAATGATGACTATTTGGTCAAAGTAGCTATTTCAAAATGGCTCAATCATATTAATGTATGCATGTGAAAATGTAGCCTCAAAAAGAATCAAAGCAAGTTCTAGAGTAACAATTTCATGAGTGAAAATCACACAAGAAAGAAGAGAATGGCACAGATATTCAATTCATTCATCAATAGGCTCAAAATCTCACAAGGCATATTTCTATCATTCTCAATCCATCATATCAACATTCATATCCAAGCTTGTGATTTTTAAGAAAGAAGACAATTTATGCTAAGATCCAAGAATCCATTTGTAACTTCTACACAAAATAATTATTTCCTTAACTAAGATGCGTCTCAAGAGTAATAAATTGTTTCCAAAATTTGCTCCTTACTCTACCATCCTTAATTGGTTTTACTACGAATAGGTTTCTGATAGTCATATCACTAAACATACTTCCCAATTTAGATGCGTCTCAGAAGTAAAATTACTCCTTACTCTGCCATCATTCATTGGTTTATTAAGTTCATGACAATCATATCATACTTCCTAAAAAAGAAAAGAAAAAAAAATGGTCAACTATCCTTCCCCCCAACTAAATCACAACATTGTCTTTAATGATAAAATATAGATGAGTAAAAGATAGAAGATATTACCTGTTAGAGAAATCTGACACAAATTTAAACAAAAACAAAGTATGATAAATATTACCTGTTTTCTGTTTTTCATGCTTTTGTATGAATGACCATTGTGTCCCTATTTTTCTGTTCTCGATTTTTGTATGAAAACAACTACGATAATACAGGTTCAAATTTTATTTGATCGTTTTACGTAGTTTGTTTCGAGACGGTAAAATAAAAATTTTTAGCCATTTCCTGTATTAATTTTTCTGAAAGATATACAGCTATATAATCGCTTGGATATTTTATTTGAACGTTTTGGACGATTACCTACGTTGTGGGAAAAAATGAGAAAATGACCGTTACGTCCCGAACGTACTGTTTTCGCTGTTTTTGTCTGTTTTTAATTGTTTTCTTCTTGATTTAATGCCTGAAAATACTGTCTATGATTTTATATGGACTTTTTGTGTGATTTGCTCGAGGGGGAAAATGATATTTTTCGGGCCGGGAAAATCTTATTTTATTATTTAGAATTGGGGGATCTTACTTAACCCGATCTGAATGAGACTAAAAATAATCTTTTAATTTTTAGGATTTAATGTCAAATAAAATAATTTTATATTATTATAATATTATTTTATTAGTCAGTATGTTTTAGTGACAGTGGACCCGAAAATATTTTGTGGGACCCACAATTAGCAGAACGATTGGATCGGTAGCTTAATTAATTACCGTAAGTTGTAGAACTTTCCAGAACAGGCTGACTCAGCTAGCTGACTCAGCAGAGCATTTAATACGCTGTGTGACTCAGCATGTGAGTCACCGGGAACCAACCAATAGGAATCAAGCTTGCTCACCAAGGCTTGATCTTGGCCTTTGATTCATCCAATGGCTTGGATGAAGCCAAGCAAGGTGCCCACCTTGCACCCCACTTGATGTTCACGGCCAAGAGGCCTTAGGAGACAAAAATCACTTTCTTCTTCATCACTTTTCTCTCTTCTCTCTCATCAAGAACCCTAGCCACCATTCTTGTCCATTTTCTCCACCATATTCGGCCAAGCTTATTTCCTAACCATCCAACCATCCAAAAATTTTTCTAACCAAGTTTCCTTAACCTAAACACCATTCTAAGAACCTTTGTAGTTGGAAGTTTCTTCAAATTCTTCCATCTAGGGCTTGGAAACCAACCTTGAAAGTTTTACCTAGAAGGTGAAATTTCATGCTTTTCTTTTCTCTCTTCTTTTTCAAAGTTCTAAGCCATGATTTTTCCATGGTTTAGCTTCTTTTTCATGGTTAGTAACATGTAGGTTTTGTTTGAGATTTCTAGGTATTTTTGGTGGTGAAAACCGTGACCTAGGAGGTGTGAAAGCAAGCTTTTGTCTTCATTTAAGGTAAGAGGAAGACAATTCTTATCATCCCTTGATGGTGGTAAGAAGATGGCTTGTTTGTAGAATCCATAAGGATTCGGTTGTGGTGTGTTTATTGATGTGTATTTGTTAATTTTTGTGGTTGCTAGTAGCTTAAGTGTTATGTGTTAGTAGCTTTCTTGTTTGGTGATTGTAATAATTTTGCATGTCTATTAGCTTTTGATTGTATGTCTATAAGCTTTAATTTAGGTTTTATGTGTTAGAAATATTTTGCATGTGTTAGAAATATTTTGCATGTGTTAGAGATATAAATGCATGTGTTAGAATTGTATGATAAATATAGGATGTGAATAACATGTGTAAATTTGCATGAGTGTTCCAAAGAACACAATCCAATAGCTCACGGCAATGACAAGTTTGGAGGACCAAAATGTTCTCTTGATTTTTCCTAAAGTGTAACTTAATTAACCTAGGAGAATCAAGAAAGTTTCTAATTGATTTGATCAAAGAAAATGCATTTAGAAATCAAATGGTAAAAAACTTAGTATTTTGGGCCAACATGCCTAAAGGATTAAATTGACTATTGTTAACTATTTTCTAAAATGATTTAATGAACCTAGACAATATAATACATTTGATATGATTTAAAAGGTGAAAGACATTTTGGAAATCAAATGCAAAAGTTTTATGAAATTTGGCCAACATGCCACTATAGGTAATCATGATTTTTAAAACTTGATTCTAAACCTTTTTCAATTAAAAAGAAATAATACAAGTTAAGAAGAAATTTTCTATAATGATTTTTGAAGGAACTAATTGATTAGAAGTAAGTCTAAAGGGTTAAAATTCATAGTTTTATCATTAGGAAGGAAATACAGTAATGTTAAGAAATTTTCTAACATATAGCTCACTTTAGGTTTTGAAGCATGTTAGAGATTTCAAAAAGAATTTAATGAAATGGTTAAAAATTAGGTAAATAGAAATTTTATGGAAAATTTAGAAAACCATTATTATAAGTTTATAAACAAAATACTGTCAATTTTTAGTAAAAATGAACCTATAAGATAGTAACAATATCCTAATGACAGTATGCGGTATGAAAAATTATTCAACGTAGTTTAAATGTACTAAGTACTATTTCTGTTTGTTTAAACAGTAATTTTAAAGGCATTCGAATAAGAAAATGATTTAAAAATCCTACGCGATTGAGAAAACGTATTAAAAATGCTACGCGATTTTAAAAACAGAAAAATATCCTTACCCGATTTTTAAACGTTTGTAAAAACGACGAGATTTCAAAAACGCGATAAAATTTCTACGCGATTGACCGTTACTATATTTATTTTTTATTTGTCGGGAAAATGTGAACTCGTACGAGGCTTTTGAGGTTATTTTTTGTCGGGAAAAAGTGAACCCGCAGTGCTTTATGCCATTGAGGGCATATTTTTATCTTGAGGGCATTTTTGTAATTTCATATATTTGGAATTATGTTTTGTCTTTATACCAATTTTTGGTGTTTTGGTTGACGAGATGAATCACATCGTGTTGTCGATGCGATAAACGTAGTGTGGTTCATTGTTCTAATGAACTTGGAGACTTTAGTGTACGGGATTCCACATGTGGACAGTTGGTAGCTCCGTGGCCGTGGTAAACCGATAGCACACTAATGTACTCGACATTCACTATATTTAATCGAGGTTTGTAAAGTCTAGTAGTACATTGCCTATAGTGCCACAACGGAGACCGTGAACTATACTACGCCTGGATGGTGGATTCCCAAAGGCCGTAGGCTATTGATGCAACGTGTGACCGCGTAATAGTTGGTTGGGCAGCCGTGGTACTAATAGATTTTGCAAGTCATTCTCTCTGATATCTGTTTGGGTTTAGCTCCATGGAGTAGGGTTGTGTTTTGGTGTATTTGATTATATCTTGGATAATATTCCATTTTTCTCTATTTATCTTTATCTGGTAATATCTTGGATGTTTTTACATTTTCTCTATTTATATTTATCTGATAATTCTTATGTTAGTTGTCCATTTCTTATCTTATTTTATCTGTGAGATTGATTTATCGGTGTGATTTTCTTTATTTGTGTTATATCTATGATGTTCTGAAACACTAGGATATCTAATATGTATTACTTGTTATAGCTTTTTCGTATTGTATGAACCTGTGTAGTTGTTATTTGTCGTCTTCTTATTGGCCATGTTGCGATGATTTTATGTTGTCTTACCTCTTTATTGTATGTGTCTCTTGTCTATTTATTTTATACGGTAAAGAGTTTGAAGAGGAAGAAGAGGAACAGCCTCTTGAGATCGTGTACCCTGAGGAAGAGGAAGGTCAGCAAGCCGACGATCAGTTTTACGATCAAGAACCATCCGATCATCCATATCCTCTGGATTGATTGTGTGGGATGGCTACGCCAGGATTTGTGGGATTCATAGAGCTGGTATTTCATGGAGGTGATCTGGCTTGGCATTTACGAGGAGATCGTGCTTCTGTTACCTATGCAGGACGTATGACCGTGATTCTACGTCATCAGTTTGATGGAGATCCGATTATGACGACGACGTTATTTCTGCATTTAGAGTTACCCTTATCCATTAGGCGTTATTGGGGTGCTGAAAACCCTGAGCCTAGTGAGATAAGCATCGTATCGACTGCGCGATCCCGTTATCGCCGTGTGTCGAGATATCCGGGATATCTATCTCCCGATGATCATTTTCAGACTGAGAGTGATCCATCTGAGGATTAGATAACCATGATGTTTTTTTTGGGCGCGTCAGCGTATGTTTGTATATATTAACTCTTTTATTGCTTTCTTTACTGTTTTTGTTTAAATAGTTGTAGTCTTAGTTGTAAATTATTTGTACAGTTTATAACTTAATCATATGTATATTATTAGTGATGATGTTTTTTTTTTTATTTCGTATTTTTCGTATTATCTTTTTATTAACATACTTCGTATATCAGGAATTATTTTACAACCCGTAATAATATTTAACAAATGTTTCACAACTTGGGTAGATTTTATTTCTATTTCTTTTATTTTCTTTTATGTGTGACATCCTCCAAAGGGGTGTTACAGGATACACATGTTTGACAACAAAAGGACCACTCCACCTAGATTTCAATTTTCCAAGGAATAGGTGCAGGCGAGAATCATAAAGCAGAACTTTTTGACCAATTTCAAAAGATTTTCTCAAAATTGTCTTGTCATGAAAAGCTTTTGTTCTGGCTTTATAAATCTTTGAGTTCTCATATGCATCATTTCTCAATTCCTCAAGTTCATTTAATTGCAATTTGCGTATCTTGCAAGCATCATCAAGATTTAGATTGAAAGCTTTAATGGCCCAGAATGCTTTATGTTCCAATTCTACAGGCAAGTGACAAGGTTTTTCATAAACTAACTGATAGGGTGACATGCCCAAAGATGTTTTGAAAGTAGTACGGTAAGCCCAAAGTGTATCATTTAGTCTTAAAGACCAATCTTTACGATTTGGGTTAACCGTTTTTTTCAAAATTTGTTTAATCTCCCTATTTTCCAATTCAACTTGTCCACTTGTCTGAGGGTGATAAGGGGTGGCAATTTTGTGTGTAATACCACATTTCTTCATTAAAGATTCAAATAGTTTATTGTAAAAAATATGTTCCCCCATCACTTATGATAGCTCGAGGGATTCCAAATCGATACAAGATATTTTCTTTTAAAAATTTGAGAACAGTTTTATGATCATTGTGTCGGCATGGAATCACCTTAATCCATTTTGAGACATAATCAACTGCAACCAAGACATACACAAATCCAAATGAAGATGGAAATGGACCCATGAAATCAATTCCCTAACAATCAAAAATTTCAATGACAAGGATGGGGTTCAGAGGCATCATGTTTTTTTTTTAAATTGAGCCCATCTTTTGACAATTTTCACAACTTTTGCAAAAAGTATAGCAGTCCTTAAATAAAGTGGGCCAATAAAATTCACACTGCAAGATTTTCGCAGCTGTTTTCTTTGAAGAAAAGTGACCTCCACATGCTTCTGAGTGACAAAATTTAATGACACTACCTACCTCACTGTTGGGCACACATCTCTAAAAGATTTGGTCAGCATAATATTTAAATAAGTATAGGTTATCCCAATAAAAAATTTTCACCTCTGTCAAAAATTTTCTTCTATCTTGGTGCGTCCATTGAGGCGGCATCTTTCCTGTTACAAGAAAGTTGACTATGTTAGCAAACCAAGGTATGCAATTGTTAGAAAATAAAAATTCATCAAGAAAAGAATCATTGATAGCTTTGCCATCAAAAGGTGAGTCTATTGTAAGTCTGGACAAATGATCAGCGACAACATTTTCAGCTCCTTTCTTATCTTTTATTGTGATGTTGAATTCTTGAAGCAACAAGATCCACCTTATCAATCTTGGTTTGGCATCCTGCTTAGACATCAAATATCTAACAACAAAATGATCGGTGAAAATCACAATAGAAGAACCAATTAAATAAGATCAAAATTTGTCCAGCGCAAAAATTACAGCAAGTAGTTCTTTTTCAGTAGTAGTGTAATTCATTTGTGCACTGTTTAAAGTTCTACTTGCGTAACAAATCACATGAGGCTTACCTTCTTTTCTTTGGCCTAAAACAGTGCCCACAGCAAAATCCCTAGCATCACACATTAACTCAAAAGGTAAAGACCAGTCAGGAGATTGCATGATAGGAGCAGATGTCAAAAGACCAATTAATTTTTCAAAAGATTTTTGACATTCTTGAGTCCAATCAAATGGTGCATCTTTCAATAGAAGATTACATAATGGTCTAGATATGGCACTAAAGTCCTTAATGAATCTTCGGTAAAATCCTGCATGTCCTAAAAAGGAATGAACTTCTCTAACTGTTTTTGGGGAAGGCAAATAAGCAATTAATTCAACTTTGGCCTTATCAACTTCAATTCCTTTAGAAGATATCACATGACCTAACACTATTCTTGAGGTAACCATGTAATGACATTTTTCCCAGTTTAGCACAAATCCTTTTTCTTCTTATCTTTTAAGAACTTTTTCCAAATTATCAAGATAATTTTCAAAATAATTTCCAAAAACTGTCAGATCGTCCATGAAAACCTCTAAATAATGATCAATTTTGTCACTAAAAATGCTTAACATGCATCTTTGAAATGTTGCCGAAGCATGACAAAGGCCAAAAGGCATTCTTCTATATGCAAAAGTACCAAAGGGACATATAAAAGTGGTCTTTTCTTAATCTTCCAATGCAATTGGTATTTGATTATAACCTGAATAACCATCAAGAAAACAGTAGTATGGATGTCCTGCTACCCTTTCCAGAATTTGGTCAAGAAATGGTAAGGGAAAATGATCTTTCCTAGTAGCAACATTTAATTTTCTAAAATCAATACATATACGCCAACTAGATGGGACTCGCGTAGGTATTAATTCACCCTTATCATTTTCAACCACTGTTATTCCAGATTTTTTTGGCACAACTTGTGTAGGGCTTACCCATTGACTATCAGAGATAGGATAAATAATTCCAACATCAAGCAATTTAAGGACTTCAGCTCTAACTACCTCTTTCATGTGTGGATTTAATCTTCTTTGAGGTTGTTGAGAAGTTTTAGCATTATCCTCTAAATGTATTCTATGTGTACAAATTAATAGATTAATGTCTTTTATGTCCTTTAATGTCCATCCAATTGCACTTTTATGCCTTTTAAGTACTTCTGTTAATATATCTTCTTATTCTTCAGTAAGAGATGAGGAAATTACCACTGAAAAGTTTTGTTTTTCTCCCAAAAATGTGTACTTCAACCCAGCAGGTAATGGCTTTTGTTCCAGTGTGGGTACTTCTTCATGGGCATTATCATTCATGGGTTTTAGCTCTTTAAATCTTGACTTCCATCCCTTGTACTCCATTGCCTATGTACAATCAAGCAAAGAGCATATTTCAGAGATATCATATTCTAATTGCATGCCTGAATCAAATGAATTGACTAAACAAATTTCTAATGGGTCAGAAGAACTCCTTGTTTGAAGATGATCATCTATAATGGCTTCAATTCCTTCAACTTCCTCCTTTTCATCAAGGACTTCCTGTGGTTACTTGCACATGTTAAAAACATTGAGTTCCAGTGTCATGTTTCCAAATGTTAGCTTCACCACTCCATTTCTGCAATTTATCAAAACATTTGATGTTGCTAAAAATAGACGGCCTAAAATAACAGGAATTGACTTGCAACTATCAACCATAGGTTTAGTATCCAAGACAATAAAATCCACAGGGTATATGAATTAATCAACTTGAACCAACACATCTTCTACTATTCTTCTTGGAATTTTAATTGATCTATCGGCAAGTAGAAGAGTTACAGAAGTTAGTTTTAACTCACTTAAGTTAAGTTGCTGATAAACTGAATATGGAAGCAAATTGACACTAGCACCAAGATCAAGTAAAGCTTTTTCAATTTTATGTTCTCTAATAATGCATGAAACTGTAGGACAACTAGGGTCTTTATATTTCAACGCATTATTATTCTGAAGAATGGAGCTTACCTATTTAGCCAAAAATGCTTTCTTTTTCACATTTAATTTTTTTTTAACAGTGCACAAGTCCTTCAAATATTTAGCATAAGAACGAATCTGTTTGATAGCATCTAACAGAGGAATATTGATCTTCACTTGTTTCAAAATTTCAGTGTGGTGTTCTAATTTCTTTGGATTATTCAATGCTTGATGAAGTGGGGGTGAAGGCGAGAGTTTAGTTGCCTTTTGGTCAACTTCTTCATTTTCTTGGGGAATTGGTTCATCTTCTTTCTCACAAGATTTGGGGATTTGTTTTTCAACAACTTTTCCACTCCTAAGAGTTATCACTGACTTGACTTAATCCATTTGTTAGTTTTTTGAGCTCCCCTCATTTAGACTGTACTGACCCTTGGGATTTGGTTGAGGTTGAGAAGGAAATTTTCCTTTCTCGTGAATGGTGAGTGCAGAAGAAAGTTTAGCAAGAGTGTCTTTTATGTCATTCATGGTTTGATTGTTTTGTTTATTAATGGCCTCTTGCTTTTCTATGAATGCATGCATTATTTCTTCAAGGTTTTTCCTATATGGTGGGACATAAGGTGCATATCCTTGAGAATTTTGAGAGTCTTGTTGTGCCTGAGGAGGTGGTGGTTGCACGAATTGTGACTGATTATTATTCCTCCAGCTGAAGTTCGGGTGATTTCTCCATCCCGGATTGTATGTATCTGAAAAAGAAGAAGTAAATGGCTTTTTAAAATTATTCATTGCATTTACTTGCTCATGTACAACTTCTTTAAAAACAGGAATGTTAGGACATTCGTGTGTTGAGTGTCCTAAGTCATCACAAATGCCACAAATTTCTTCATTTTACACAGATTTGATTTCTTTTGCTTTTCTTAAGTCCATAGCTTCAACCTTTCTAGCCAAACTGGCAAATCTAACATTTAGATCTTCCTCTTGACTAAGGTGATATTTTCCTTTATTAGCACTTGTAAGATTAGATCTAATTGAATTTTCAAAAGTGTTAGTACTATGCCAAGATTGAGAATTTTTAGCCAACTAGTTCAAATAGTCTAAAGTTTCATCAGGTTCTTTAACAAGAAACTCACCATTGCACATTGTTTCCACAAATTGTTTAGTTTAAAGTATTAAACCTTCATAAAAGAAGCTTATAGTGTGCCATTTTTCAAAACCATGATGTGGTCAAGAATTTAACAAATCTTTAAATCGTTCCCAACATTGAAAATATGTTTCATTTGAATTTTGGGAAAAAATTTGGATTTTTCTTGTCATAGCATTGGTTTTATGTGTTGGAAAAAATTTCTTTAAGAACTCACCTCGCATTTCTTACCATGTGCCAATTGATCTTGGTTTCAAAGTATTAAGCTAAGATTTTACTTTTTCTTTTAAAGAAAAAGAAAACAATTTAAGCTTAACAATCTCTTCGGTGTAATTTGGGTCATTAAAAGCAATACATACTTCCTCAAATTCTTTCAGATGTAAATATGGGCTTTCAGACTCTAAACCATGAAAATTAAGAAGTAAAGAAGTCATACGTGGCTTAAATCTAAAATTGTTGGCATTGAGTGGAAAGATAAAGCATGATAGACTATAATTTCGAGGTGGTTGCAAATATTCATGCATGGTTCGCAACGATTGATTTTCATGTTCATCATGTACACTTTCATTGTCAGCCATTGTGTCAATTGTGTGTGATTGTGATTCAAATAAATCAATACATAAAGTACTAGGATTAATTTTAACTAAACGACCAGAATTTAAATCACGATACCAATTAAGTATAAATATATAAATAACTTAAAATAAATAAACAAAATAATATACAAGCTGGTGGTATAACCCGCCATTAAATATTAACAGGGATGTGGTATAAACCAACCACCCAGTAACTATTAACAAATAAAAAGTTAAAAATAAAATACAGAAAATAAAGTGCGCAAAGTAAATTGCGGAAAGTAAATTGCAGAAAATAAATTTAAAATATGAAAACCGGAGAGAGGCAGAGCCCCACAGAGCCAGCGAAAGAGAAGAGAAGAAGAAAGATTATTTTGTTATGTTAGAAAGTAATAATAAATAACAAAAATTAAAAAGTTAGAGAGCAGAAATTAAAAGTTAGAGTAACAGAAATTAAAAAGTTAGTAAGAGAAAGTAAATGACATAAAATGAAAGTTAGTAGGCAGAAAATAAATGACAGAAATATAAAAATTAGAAAGTTAGTATGTTGGCAAGTTAGTAGGTTAGTAAGTTAGATAGTTAGAAAGTTAAAGAGTTAGTAAAGAAACCGAAGGATCGGCAAGCCGATCTTTTGCTCCGGTAAGGGAGAAGAGAGAATAGATTTTATTAAAGAAAAAAAACCTCAATAAATTAAAACTTCAAATCAAGTCCCCGGCAACGGCGCCAAAAACTTGACTACGGGATTTAAGGATACAAACCCAAGTGCAGGTTGTCTCAAGTAGTAAATTTCTCGGGAGTCCGAGGTCGATCCACAGGGAATTGATGAAGAAAAATTAATTGAGGTAGGAAAGGATTTGTCACAACACCAAAAGTAATAGAAGATGTTCATAAATGAATTTAAGAACTTGCTCGAGTTAGAAGATCCACTCTTGGTAATAAATTAAAGGCAAGATTATTTCTCTTTATAACTCAATTGAAATCCACACACAACGGAGATTCCAATCGGAAAATATAACATTCAAAGTTTAATTATATATGCAATCATATTATGATTCCTTTAATTATCTACCAACATTGGTAAATGCATTCAAGCATTCACTGTGCCAATCCTATTGTCTACAATAAATCAAGATCTCCATTATACAAAGAAGGTTTCTAAATTAATTGGAAACAAAATACAACAAATATAATGTCCATTTAATAATATATCTTTTAAGCACAAGAAATAGAATAATCTAACCTTATTTCATTACCAAGAGCTTCACTCTTTCACCCAAGCAAGATGAAGATTTAGTTACTCATAGATAAGAAGAAAGAAAGAGAGAAGAAGAGAAAGATGAACATAGCTTCACTTTAGAACAAGAGAAAAGTACAACAAAGTGAAACAAGAAACAAGCATAACCATAACTTGTAAAAACTAAGCCTAACACCAAGTGCACCAAATAATCAGCCAATGAGCCTTTTATAGAGGATTAGGGATACAAAATGACAAGGGGGCGATTAAGAGTAGGTGGATGAGTGGATGAATGAGTGGAAAATGCCAAATGGTGAGTTGGTGAGTGAAAAATTATTAAGATTCCTTGTCTCCGAAATCATTCATTGCTTAACTCATGGATTCCGTCATCAAATAAAAAAGTCATCTGAAAGTTGTAGATATGGATCTTAACTTTCAGATGTCCAAATTTCAGCTCATTTCATCACTTGAAACCCGAGATATGGCCCAATTACTACAGACTATTCAGGCCCAGTTTCAGCACCTCTGTTTTGACTTCCAGACCCAATATCACCTCCAAGTTGTCCGAATGAGCTCTTGTGTTCTTCATGAAAGTTGTAGATCTGGGTCTTAACTTTCAAATATCCAAATTTCAGCTTAAGATAATTCCTACAGCCTGAGTTATGCTCTGATTACTGTATACTATTCAGGTTCCAGACACAAAACTCATGTTCTGTCTTCCAAGCCTAATTAACTCTACTAGATATCTTATTGAGACTTTGAGCTCTTCATCAAAGTTGTAGAGCTTTCTCTTAGCTTTCCTACAAGGTAAAATTCATAATTTCTAGACATTTAAAACTCAAGATATGAGCAAAATACAGAAACAGTGTAAGACCCAAATAATGTTAAAAAAATCAATTAAGTCCAATTTAAGTCCAATCTTACAAAACATAACCAGGCTTAATCAATTAAGTACATGAAGAGTGTAAATAACGAAAAATGAGGGTTTATTAATGTATAAAATATGTGATTATCAGATACCATATTTGCCTCAAAAACCTATTTCTTCATCTTACACAATCAAGCAAGAATCAACAAGTTGGTGAAGCAAAAAGATAAGATTAAGGAACAAGCACCCGTACCTTAAGTGATGTGGATGATCCTCAAACCTTAGATTTTCCTTTGGTCTTCCTTTTCCTCTCCTCTTATTCTCCTTCTTTGCTCTGTTTTCTGTTCTTCCTTCGCGTTAGAAACGTGAGAGAGTGAGTTGAAAATAAAAGAAGATAACAAGAAAGTTAAAGGAAAAGATATGAACATAGGATATTTAGCTGGAACTTTATATCTGTTAAGAACACTTTGATTTTACA
The DNA here is from genome assembly GCA_029884605.1 of Ormosia emarginata. Taxonomy (NCBI): domain Eukaryota; kingdom Viridiplantae; phylum Streptophyta; class Magnoliopsida; order Fabales; family Fabaceae; genus Ormosia; species Ormosia emarginata. The sequence goes on from JAQQTP010000040.1 coordinate 8,103,736, forward strand.
AAATCAAGTTTCCTAACTTTCATAAGCATTATGGAAAATCTTAGGATTCATCTAAACCCTACTTTCATCATTTCCATAAGTTTTCATATATCAATCAGGTCAATCCGGTATTAAAACACTCACTCAATGTACTAAAAAAATACTAAACTGACTCAATTTATCCTCAAACTTTAACTACATCACATTCCACACATTTGTGACTTAGAAATAAATTCTTCACATTTATTTCCTTTAACTAAGCAATTTATGCCTTTATCTGAGTCATTTTAAGCTACTTTCACATTTAGTGTTGTAGCAAAGTGCCTAATCTAACTCAGAATGTCACAAAACTAAACAGGCATATCATGCAAGTATTATGATACCTTTGTTACCATATACAAGTCTAACATGTCAAAGAGGATGTTACATTTCTCCCCTCCTTTTTAAATTTTGTCCTCAAAATTGCTTACCTTATACAAATAATTTTGAGTAGTCTTACTGCAAGTGGGACTCTAGCTCCTATGTAGCTTCCTCAAAGCCAGCTCTATCCCAAAGTACCTTCACCAGAGGAATCTGCTTACCTCTAAGCTCTTTGACCCCTCTGTCCATGATCCTTACCCATTGCATTACATAAGACAAATAATCCCTTAACTGCACATATTCATTTCTTATGACATATGAAGGATCTTGATTGTACTTTCTAAGTTGTGACACATGAAAGACATTGTGAAGGTTTGACAGACTAGGAGGAAGGACTATTTGATAGGCTACAAGTCCAATTCTCTTTACAATTTGATAGGAACCAATGAAATGAGGATTTAATTTCCTTGTTCTCAATGCTCTACCAATCCTTATTGTAGAAGTGACTTTCAAGAAAACATATTCTCCTTCTTCAAACTCTAGAGGTCTTCTCCTTCTATCAGCATAGCTCTTCTGCCTACTCTGAGCCATAACTAACCTATCCCTGATCATCTTAATTTGATCTGTAGTTTGTTGTACTAACTCAGGTCCTAGGATGGTTTTCTCTCCAACCTCATACCAACATAATGGAGACCTACACTTCCTACCATAAAGTGCTTTGTACAGTGCCATTCCTATGCTAGTATAGTAACTATTATTATAGGCAAACTCCATTAAAGGCAAGAACTTATTGTAACATCCCGAAAAATATCCGTTTAAATATAAATGATCATTTTATATTATTCTTGATTTTTAGGAATTTTTCTGGAATTTTTCGGAAACGACGAATGTTTTAATATATTTCTCGTTTTGCGTGCACACTGAGCTGAGAATTGTTGAGGTCAGTGTAATGCTCCGGAAATTAATTATTTCACCACCAATAGTCATTTTCTAATATTTGTGAATTATGTGAATTTTTTATGGAATTTTTCGGAAATGATGAATATTTTAATATATTTCTCATTTTGCGCAAAACTTGAGCAGAATCAGGAAAACGACTGTAATGCTTCAAAAATTGGAAAATTATATGACAAATAGTAGTTTTATAATATTTGAAATTTTTGAGAATTTTCTGGGAATTTTCCAGAAACGTCGAATATTTTAGTATATTTCTCGTTTTGCGTGCGCACTGAGCAGAACCGGAGAAACGCGATGTTTCCTCCGCGAACCTTGGACTATGGACATGTCGACGGGGGATCTTATTAAACCCGAGACTTGACACAGTTTACGAGATTTCATAATTTTCGAGAAATCTTAACAGATAAAATAAATTAATACTGCGAAAAATTTATCTGTCAGATTAATCAAATACTGACTTCTGTCAATTGTAACTATTATCCATTGGATAATAGTATGTAATAAAAATCCTATCACATTATCCAAATGAAATCCACTTTATGTCTAATCAATCCACTTTAATTCAAATTTAATGTTAAATAATTAAAGCTTCTTTGAGAAGCTTTGACCAAACAATGACTCAAATACCCTTAGATTCCAAGAGAAGCCAACACACCCTCTCCCTCTTCTCTCTCTCAAGCACGGCAGCAGCCCCTTGGGGAAGGAAAATGCTTTGCTTTCATTAATTCAATTTATCTCACAATTTCCATAATTAACCAAAACTCTCTTTACCCTTTCTTCTTCATCTCCATTTTTCTTTCTCTCCTCCTTCTCTCTACCATTGCTATGGCCAGCCTCCCTCTCCCCACTCCATCTTCACAAAAATTTCATCTAAACACATTTTCTAAATCCTCTCATCATTCTAAACACTTTTCCTTCTTGGAGTTTCTTGAAAATCCTCCATCTTCAACACTTTCTCCAAGCTTCAAGTCTTGAGCTTTTTGGGTAAGTTTCAAGACCTCTCTTCCTTTCTCTCCATTTTCGTAGTTATGGTCTCCTTGGTGACCATCCATACTTCATTTTTCAAGCATTGGTGTTGATTTAACAAAGTTAAAATTTCTAGGGTTCTTGGTGTTGCAAATCCGAAAATACAAGGAGCTTCCTTAGTGTTTCTCTTGATTTCTTCATTTGGGTAAGAGGAAGACACTCCTCCTCAACCTCTCTTAGCATCTAGGAACTTTGATTGTGTTGTTTGTGGAAAAACCCTAATGAGGGTTATTCTTTGATTTTGTGATTAGTGTACTTATGTGTTGATTTTATTTGATTTATGCTATTGAATTGATTTGTTATATATATTGATATGTTGGATTGGATTTGGTGATTGAAAATGGGAGAAAAACATTTGAGAAACCTTCTTGGAGGCTCACGGTTTTAGGCTAGGATTTTAGGTGAATTGGTGATTAAATTGTAACTTGCATAAGACTTAAATTAATCAATGGATAACATAGAATTTAGTGGAAGAAAAATTTGGAATGGAAACGCCTATGAGGGCCACGATTTTGAGCCCAAAATTGGGGCTATTGGTAAGCTAATGTAACAAGTAAAGATTAAGTGAATTTAGAATGTAACCTATAATATGATGAATTGGAAAGAATTAGGAATTGAATTCCTAGAGAGGCCACGGCCTCTAAGGCCCTTTGGGACCTAATTATGTAACTTTGGCAAATTGGGAAGTATGAGTGACTAGGTAATTAGAAACCTATGCAATGAGTGGATAATTGATAAATTGGAAGGATTTAGTAGAATTAGAGATTTCATGAATCTTAAAGGACTAAGAGTGAGATTGTCATAAGACTTGAAGTAGTTATAAGTGAGTGAAGAACAAGAGAGTGTGAGACCTAAGAACTTGAACAATTTACAAATTGTATGAAAATTGAATTACCTTGGAAGATTTGTTTAATTGTAAGAATTGGATTTGACATGAACCTTGAAAGGAAAATAAATTCTAAGTTAGGATTCATAATGAACCTAAAAATGTACAAGTTGACTTGATCCTTATATTATGATGTTATGGGTCCATGTGAGTGACCATTTGTATATTGATGCTTATATTGGCCTATTGTGGCATGTTATGTAATTGTATGAGATTGTGAATCATACATGTCCATGCATAGTGTCATATGCATTGTGAATGTCCTTGTGGACTGTTGTAAGGCCAAGTTGCCTAGGAGATTGAACGCGCCTTAGTGCAGGTGCGAGTAGACAAGTGTGGGTTTTGTTATGACCTTGGGGGCGTCGGGGTGCGGGTCCTTCACAAGGGGCAGTTGGTAGCTCCTCTGCCTGTGGGGGAAACCGATGCAAATGCATCGACGATCCGGACTTGACACTGTCCTATATCGTGATTTAGTGTAGAATGTCTATACAATGCCATGATTGTGCACGAGAAAATTTATTGATAGCACTGGCCTCGGCAGCCGAGTTACAGACATGTCTCCTGATCTTTCTCTCCGACTGTTTGGGTTTAGCTCCATGGAGTAGGAATTTAGGAAAGCATGCATGGGTATCATGATATATTCTGTCACTATAAATCATTATTTTCTGTAACTATGACTTGTTTGATCATTACTGTAATGAATGTCTGCCTGGAACTGCTTATCTGATTACTGTTGAATTTACTATTCATTATTTGGATATACTGTTCTTGAATTGCTGTTTGGGCGTGTTGCGCCATTTTGTTTCTAGCTGCTATAATTGGTAATGATGGTAGGATGTCTTACCTCTTTTCTATATTTGTGCATTTCTGTTTTATATTTATATTTGATAAAAGATCGTGAGAAAGATAAAGAGGGACCACACCTTGGTTGATTGGCTTGAGCGTCTGGACAAGATTTCTTCGACTACGTAAGAGTGCAGCCGCGTGGAGGCATTGATGCCTGTCGTGTGAACTGGGACGCTGTGCGTCATTTACATATGGGGTTGCGGCTTTGTCTGCTAGTAGTACCCATCCCTGGGTTACTACTTTTTCCCCCTTTAGTGTTTTTATTCCCGCTGTATTTTATTAGACTCTGTAATTATTATATTCCAAGTCATTAGTGACTTGTGTAAATTAACTATAAAGTATATATATAAGGAATATGGTTTTATTTCAGTGGTTGTATTATGGGTTGAATATATTTACATTTCATTCGAGGCTCGTATTTTCTACTTATACAAATTGTAAAAGAAAAAAAAAATACTCTCTTGAGGATTTAAATTACTATTATCATGCCTGTGACACACTTGGATTTAGTAACTGTGGTGTAATGACGATTGCACTCCGGTTGCTACATCAAGGGGTGTTACATTTATCCTAACTACCATGTTGCTCTAGAACACATGATCTAAGCATATTCTCAAGGGTTTGGATAGTCTTTTCTGATTGATCATCTGTCTGTGGATGATATGTTGTACTCAAACTAAGTTTGGCCCCAAAATATTTCTACAAAGCTCCTCAAAATCTAGATGTAAATCTACGGTCTCTATCTGAAACTATACTTAGGGGAATACCATGCAATCTAACTATCTCTTGTAAGTATAGTTGAGCTAATCTATCCAAGGAGTAGTTAGCTATAATAGGCAAAAAGTGCAGATTTGGTGAGTCTATCCACAATAACCCATATTGCATAATATCTTGGTTAAGTCTTGGGCAACCCCATCACAAAATCCATAGTGATATTATCTCACTTCCACTTAGGGATTTCTAAAGACTGTAGAGGTTCGGAGGGTTTTTGGTGTTCTGTCTTGACCTTTTGACAAGTTAGGCATCTAGACACAAACTCAGCTATGTCTTTCTTCATTTTAGGCCACCAAAACATCTTCCAAATATCGTGATACATCTTAGTGGCCTCGAGATGGATAATATACTAACTTCTGTGAGCCTCTTTAAGGATCCTCTTCTTAATTATTGATTCCCTTCGAATGTAAAGTCTACCTCTAAACTTAACCATTCTATGCAAACCCAATAACTCTTTTGCACTAACCCTAAATACTAAAAATTGCACCAAAGAGCTCTAAGCTCTTCCTATTGCATCCAATTTAATAAGTTTAGTGTCAAATCACTTTTAAAATCTCATAATTACTCTAAAAATCCCTTAGCCACTAGAAATAGAGTTTAGTATTTATTGGCCTTGCATGAAATTCTATTAGCCATTTCATAATCATTACCTTTAATTAATATAATAATAATATTATATCTAATTAATCTAAATATTTCATATATCTTTATTTAATACAATAGGATATTCTAATTACTTAAACTAATTATTTACTTAATTTAATTAGCATATTTGCTAATTAATTTCAAATTAGCTTAATACCTATTTATATAATTCCCTATTATTCATAAAAAGCTAATTTATATCCTTTTAATTATAAATAACTTATTTATGTGAATGCTTATGTCATGAAGAACATGAAGTTTTTTATGATAACAAAGCCAAGTCGAAGAATAAGTCCAAAGGAAGTACAATTAGTATAGTTTATAGGACTTAGAATCTTTTATGTGAGAAGCTCTCAATATATCTCAAAATGTTTTTGATTTGAAAGGGTTTCTTTTTAAGAAATGATGGTTTTACTCTTGGATCATGAAAAACAAGTTTATATCTTTGAAAATCCAAGTTTTCTGAATTAGAAATGTTTACCAAGCTAAATTGGGCTAAAAAATGGGTTCAAGGATGTTTGTAATCTTATCCAAAGGCTTAGTAATCAATTAACAACTTCTTTGGAAGTTGGTAATTGATTACCAAGGCTTGGTAATCGATTACAACCATGCGGGAATCCATTTTTCAAAAGTTAGAGGCTTGGTAATTGATTACCACAGCCTGATGATAATCACATATTTTATACATGAATAAATCCTCATTTTTAGTCATTTACACTCTCCATGAACTTAATTGATTAAGTCTGGTTATGTTTTGTAAGTTTGGACTCAAATTGGACTTAATTGATTTTTTCAGCATTATTTTGGTCTTACACTATTTCTGTATTTCGGTCATATCTTGAGTTCTAGATGTCTTATAATTATGTATCTTACCTTGTAGGAAAGATAAAAGAGAGCTCTACAACTTTCATGAGAGCTCCAGGGAAAAATCAGACATCTAGTGGAGCTAATTGGGTTTGGAAGTTAGAACATGAGTTTTGTGACTATAACCTGAATAATGTGCAGTAATCTTTGCATAATTCGAGTTTAAGGAGCTGAAGTGGGCTGAAAATTTGGAATCTGAAAGTTAAGACCCATATCTACAACTTTTATGAAGAACACAAGAGCTCAATCGGACAGCTTAGAAGTCATATTGGGTCTGGAAGTCAAAACAGAGGTGCTCAAATTGGGGCTGAATAGTCTATAGTAATTGGGTCATATCTAAGGCTGTAGGATGAATTTTTGGATGATTTTGTGGCATTGGAAAGCTATAACAATTTCCTAGAACTTTCATGAAGACCACTTTGCTTCATTCTAACGTTATCCATGAGTTCATCACTGAATGATTTTGGAGACAAGAAATTTCAATAATTTTCCACTCATAAAAGTTCTTTGGCATTTTCCACTCATCCACCTACTCATCCACCCGCTCATTAATCAATTCCCTTGTCATTTTGTATCCCTAATCCTCTATAAAAGAGACCATAGGCAGATCATTTGGGTAATCTTGGCTTAGCTTAGATTATGCTATTGTGTTATTTGTTGTAATTTTCTTTTGTTCTAAGTTGAAATTATGTTCATTTTTTTCTTCTACTCTCTTTCTTTCTTCTTGTTTATGGGTAACTAAATCTTCATCTTGCTTAGGTGAAAGAGTGAAGCATTTGGTAATAAAATAAGGTTACATTAATTTCTTTGTTGTGCTTAAATGATATATTATCAAGTGATCATTATATGTGTTGTATTTTATTTTTAATCAATTTAGAAACCCTCCTTGTAAAGTGGAGTTCTTGATTCATTGTAGACAAGTGGTTTGGCACAATGAATGCTTGAACACATTTACAAGTATAGGTACTGGTAAATAATTAAAGGAACCATAATATAATTGTGTATATAATTATAAATGGACTTTGAATGTTTTGTTCTCCGATTGGAACCTCCGTTGTGCGTAAATTTCAATTAAGTTATAAAAAGAATTAATCTTGTCCTTAATTTATTACCAAAAGTGGATATCCTATCCCAAGCAAGTTCTTTAATTTAATTGTGAACAAATTTTATTATCTTTATTGTTGTGACAAAGCCTTTCCTTACCTCAAAGAATTTTTCTTCATCAATTTCCTGTGGATCGACCTCGGACTCTAGAGAAATTTATTACTTGAGACAACTTGCACTTGGGTTTAGATCCTTTAATCCGCATCAAGTTTTTGGCGTTGTTGCCAGGGACTTGATTTGAAATTTTAATTTATTGAGGTTCTCTTTCTTTAAGTAAATTTCATCATCTTGTATATTCATCATTTGGTAAATTCTATTTCTACTCTTTTAATTTACTAACTTACTAACTTTTTAATTTTTTATTTATGTCATTTATTTATGTTTACTAACTTTTATTTTATGTCATTTATTTTTGCTTACTAACTTTTATTTTATGCTCTCTAACTTTTAATTTACGTCATTTATTTTCTCGCTCTCTAACTTTTTAATTTCTATTATTTATTATTGTTTTCTAACGTAATGAAATAATTTTTCTTCTTCTCTTCTCTTTCGCTAACTCGGTGGGGCTCGCCTCTCTCGATTTTCATATTTTAAATTTATTTTCTATAATTTACTTTTTGTACTTTACTTTCTACACTTTATTTTTTATATTTTACTTTCTCGTACTTTCTAACTTACTAATTATTAACTCTCTAATTATCTAACTTTTTAATTTATCAGTTATCTAACTTTTTACTTTATCAGTTATCTAACTTTTTACTTATTAATATTTATTGGGTGGTTGGTTTATACCACATCCTTGTTAATATTTAATGCCTGGTGTAAACCACCGACTTGTACATTATTTTTTCTATTTTAAGTCATTTATTTATGCTTAATTTGTATCATGATTTAAATTCTAGTCCTTTAATTAAAATTAATCTTAATACTTTATATATTGATTTGTTTGAATCACAATCACATACAATTGACACAATGGCTGAAAATGAAAGTGTATATTGTAACACCCTCCTTAGGGCATCACATTTACGACTACCAACTCCCAATCTGAAAATCAGTTCATAAAAGGTTTGAGTTATAAAAGGCAGGTTTTAAAATTTCTTTTCGCTGAAACGTAAATTTACTGAAATTTATAGGTAATGTTGAAAAATATATTTAAACTGTTTAATATACAATATTGACACTAATTAATATTTAACAATTATTCAAGAAATATAAAACTTACAGACTAAATTTTAAACAGTAGCAAACCCCATGACGGGTCCTACTCAATAGCATGGTAAAACACTAACGGTAAAAACTCAACATACTTATTCCATCTTGTATTTATCTTGATGCATCATATATTTGTTCCTCATCAAAACTGCACACCAACGAATCCGGGATGGTCACCCCTCCATGTTATCATCAATCTCAGAATATTCGTCTCCAGTCACGTCTAAGAATCTTGTTCCATCTACTATATAATTTTTAATAATACAGACACAACAAAATAATATAACAAAGAGGTGAGATCACCTACGCCAATACCAACATGGTAGCATAGAGATAACACAAACAACATATCATATAGATATATCATACCATAATTACAATCATGCCATCAATATTATTATCATCATCATCATCCAATATTCCTTAATTATTATATCACACAGATATAAATATTCAATATTTACGATAATGCTCTCAATATTATCCAGGTATTCAACAGTTCAATTTTCATAATCAAAACTCAATAATGATGCATATCTTATGCATGTGCACATAGACTCAATGTCCTACTCCATGGAAGTTTTCACAATTTCAAGAAGAATGCTCTGGTTAATTGCCCAGCATAAACCCACAGACAATTGCCCAGCCTTAGCCCACAGACAATGCCCAGCTTAGCCCACAGACAATCTCCCAGTCGTCGAAAAGAATCGTATTATTGTCAGGTATCGTCAATGCTTTGCAACAGACTGCTTCGCCAAGTGGCATATGGTCCAAGATCCATCATAGACCTCACTATCAATTCTCATTCCCTCTTCAACCACAAAGGTCACAATAGCATCAGCTATTAATTTTTGTTCAATTCAAAATCATAATATGCCTCAATGCATATTTTTCAATTTCATCATATGCTTCATTGCATATCTTTCCAATGCATAATCAATGCACCTATGCCAATTACAGGCAAAATTCATCATTTCTAATGCATGTTCAATGCACCAATGCCAATCACAGGCATAACTTTCCAATGCATGTAAAATGCACCAAATGCCATTCACGGGCAAAACTCGTCATTTTCTCATACAGTGTCCATACAATGGTTCAACAGTAATCATACTGTATATTCAATAGTGAAATCATGTTATCGCATTTTCATAGTCACAAAACACTTTCGTCGTGTTTTCACAATCGTGCAACATTTGTGTTACGTTTTCCCAATTTTGCAACACTTCTATTGTATTTTCAAATCACGTATTGATTTTTCAACGTTTTCTCAATCATGTAAAAATATTTACACTTTTCTCAAATCGCATAGCGATTTTCCATCATTTTTCACAATCGCGTAACTTAAAAATCATTCTTTTAAGTCGCGTAAACCATTTTCCATCATTTTCGAAATATTTAAATGCTTTCCAAATCGCGTATAAATATTTTAATGTTTTTCAAATCGCATATCTTTAAAATCACGTTTTTAAGTTACGTAAAACATTTTTTACCATTTTACAATCACGTAAAATATTCCTCAATATTCCAAACATTATTGTGGACTTTCAAACAAATCAATATCATTTCGAACATCATTTTTCACATTTCTCCTTTAAGAAATCCTTTCCTCAAAATAATATGACTTCTGACATTATTTTCCACATTTTTTTACTCAAGAAAATCCTTTTCACAATAATTCCACAAAATTACTTTTCCATTGATTTTAAATCAATGTTTCCATCTTAAAATTTACTAACGCGCTCCATAACCCAAAGAATGAGTTACACGTTAGAAAATCTCAAGTCACCAACGTATTCTTTGTAATTTCAAATCAATTCTAAAAATCAATCCTCTTTAAAATAAATTGAGGTACAAAACTTTCAACCTCTCTTTTCCATTCATATACGAAAATCCCATTTTCTCAAGTGATAAAACACTCTGATTCCCTTTCCAAATTCCTTGTACTAAACCCAATTGTATTTCCACTTTGAAAATCACTTTGTTTCATAAAATCAAGGCATTCACAAGCCTTCAAAACCGTGGTATTTGGCCATTGAAACCATCAAATATTTTTCCTTCTAAGTCAATGTTTTACACAAACAAAACCATTAAAAAATTCTTCACAAAAACCATGAGACTCATTGTCCTTAAAACCCATTCATTTGTTCATTTTCATGTTCACTTTCTTTGCAAATCCTTAAAATCAATAGCTCATTGCTCTTTTCATTTAAAATTCATGATTTATAAAATACTTAGAATCTTTTTACTCAAAAATCACCCTTGAGGTCGTGTGCCTTTATGGTTCTTTGGAACCAAAATTGTTTTCCTTTTCATCATCAAATTATGGCATACATATACATATTTCATCATATATACCACAAGCATGCCATAATCAACAGCAATAAATCATGCAAATCATACAAAGCATGAACAAATAAATCAAACACATAAACACCCACAAATAATTACATAACCTTGGATATGAATCCTCACATGGATTCACCATCCATCAAATACAAAACCATCTCTCACCACCATACTTGGTTGGTGAGATGGATCTCCCTCTTACCTCTTGAAGAACCTCAAAAGCTCCTTGGTTTGCTTCTTTTTTCCAAGTCCTTCACCACCAAAGGTTTCTTAAACACACAACAAAACATATATTTATTAGTATATCAAGCTTGAACAAGAGGAACCATGGATCAAACATGGCTTAGAACATGAAAAAGAGAGAAGAAATGAAGTTTCCTTACACTTCACCTCAAATTCCCTATAACTTTGCTCTTGGAAAAACTCCTTGAAGATGAAAGATTTAGACAAAGTCTCCAACATGAAAGTTGCTTAGAATAAGGTAAGGATTCAAGAAATAAGGTTGTATGAAATTAAAGAGTGATGGAAGGTAGTTCTATGGTGCTTGGCCGAAACTAGCTTAGAGAAGGAAGGAGAGAAAATTTTGAAGAGCTTGCTTGAAGGAAATGATCAAGAATGATCAATAAGTGACCAAGGCAACTAATAATGGTCTTCAACTTTGCTTTAGCTCCTAAACAAGCACAAAAATCGTCCCCCCTCTTCATGCACTCTCCTTGAGTGATCATTATTGCTAGCCACCATTTAGAGCAACCTTAACCATTGATTAGATCAATGGTTAGGATTAATGTAGCTTCTAGGTTTAGCTTTAGATTAGAAGACTTAATCTAGGCCATTGGATCTTTCTTCCTTGAAATCCTAGCCATTAGATGCATCTCCAAAAATGAAGGGTTAAGATTACTCCTTCATACTTTAAATCCAAGGGTCATAATTAGTCATAGCCATTTTAGAAGACCAAATCTCCAACATTGATTAAATCCACATCCAATGGTCATAAATGATCTATCTCCACCATTGATTAAATCCAAATCCAATGATGACAAAAGGTCCTAGCCACTTTGTAAGACTAAATCTCTACCCATGATTAATTCTTCATCTAATGGTTATAAATGGTCATAGCCATTTTATTAGACCGATTCTACACCGTTGATTAAATCCATGGTTGATATCAAAATCTTAAACATTAAGCTTGCTTCCTATTGATCCGTTAAAAAGTTGTCATAACCACTAATGTTGACTTAATAATATAATATTTTTTTTATCTGCTATAACTCCACGAAAGAATATATTTACTATATTTTTATCGCCCGATAATTAAATACAGTACAATACACAGTAAATGAAATTTTCTAAAACTGTTTCCAGATTCAGGTTTAGTAAGATCCCCAGTCTCTGTCTCAGCAGTATAAATTTTTCTATGCGTAGAAAAATTTTTACTTTGCGGGACCTACCTGGGCCCACAAACAGCCCAAAAACAATCAGAGAAATATAAAAATTTCATAATCATCTACAAAAATCACAAATATTAGAAAACGTATGAAAATCAAGTCAGATTGTTAAAAATAATTAACAATCAAGAGAAATAAATACACAAAGATTTTCCCCGGCCTGAAAATTATTATTTTCTTGGCATGGAGTAAATCACTCAAAATGATCAAATGTACTGATGGAATACTCAAAATAATTTTACAGTACACAGAAATCACTAAACAGTATAATTCTGTTAACTGTAAAAATTATTGTCAACTAGTTAGGAAAAATTTGGGGTGTTACATACATGATGAACATGAAAATCAACCGTTGCGAATCAGGCGTGAATATTTGCAACCACCTCGAAATTCTAGTCCATCATGTTTTATCTTTCCACTCAATGCCAACAATCTTAGATTTAAGTCAGGTATGATTTCTTTACTTCATAATTTTCATGGTTTAGAATCTGAAAGTCAATATTTATATATGAAAGAATTTGAGGAAGTATGTATTGCTTTCAATGATCAAAATTGCACTGAAGAGATTGTTAAGCTTAAATTGTTTCCTTTTTCTTTAAAAGATAAAGCAAAAACTTGGCTTAATACTTTGAAACCAAGATCAATTGGCACATGGCAAGAAATGCAAGGTGAGTTCTTAAAAAAAAAATTTCCAACACAAAAAACTAATGCTATGAAAAGATAAATCCAAAATTTTTCTCGAAATTCAAACGAAGCATATTTTCAATGATGGGAATGATTTAAAGATTTGTTAAATTCTTGCCCACATCATGGTTTTGAAAAATGGCGCAATATAAGCTTCTTTTATGAAGGTTTAACACCTGAAACCAAACAATTTGTGGAAACAATGTGCAATGGTGAGTTTCTTGATAAAGAACTTGATGAAACTTTAGACTATTTAAACCAGTTGGCTAAAAATTCTCAATCTTGGCATAGTACTAACCTTTCAGAAAATTCAATTGGATCTAACCTTGCAAGTGCTAATAAAGGAAAATATCACCTTAGTCAAGAGGAATATTTAAATGCAAGGTTTTCCAGTTTGGCTAGAAAGGTTGAAGCCATGGAATTAGAAAAAGCAAAAGAAATCAAATCTGTGCAAAATGAAGAAATTTGTGGCATTTGTGATGACTTAGGACACTCAACACACGAATGTCCTAAGATTCTTGTTTTTAAAGAAGTTTTACATGAGCAAGTAAATGCAATGAATAATTTTAAAAAGCCATTTACTTCTTCTTTTTCAGATACATACAATTCGGGTTAGAGAACTTCAACTGGAGGAATAATAATCAGTCACAATTCGTGCAACCACCACCACCTCAGGCACAATAGGACTCTCAAACCTCTTGAGGATATGCACCTTATGTCCCACCATATAGGAAAAACCGTGAAGAAACACTACATGCATTCATAGAAAAGCAAGACGCCATTAATAAACAAAACAATCAAACCATGAGTGACATAAAAGAAACTCTTAGTAAACTTTCTTCTAGACTCATCATTCACGAGAAAGGAACATTTCCTTCTCAACCTCAACCAAATCCCAAGGGTTAGTATAGTCTAAATGAGGAGAGTTCAAAAAAGCAATAAATGGATCAAGTCAAGTCAGTGATAACTCTTAGGAATGAAAATGTTGTTGAAAAATAAATTCTCGAATCTTGTGAGAAAGAAGATGAACCAATTCCCCAAGAAAATGAAGAAGTTGACCAAAAAGAGACTTAACTCTCGCTTACACCCCCATTTCCTCAAGCATTAAACAATTCAAGGAAATTGAACCATAACACTGAAATTTTTGAAATTTTGAAACAAGTGAAGGTTAATATTCCTCTGTTAGATGCTATCAAACAGATTCCTTCTTATGCCAAATATTTGAAGGACTTGTGCACTGATAAAAGGAAACTAAATCTGAAAAAGAAAACATTTTTGACTGAACAAGTAAGCTCCATTCTTTAGCATAATAATGCATTGAAATATAAAGACCCTGGTTATCCTACAGTTTCATGCATTATTTGAGAACATAAAATTGAAAAAGCTTTACTTGATCATGGTGCTAGTGTCAATTTGCTTCCATATTTAGTTTATCAACAACTCAACTTATGTGAGTTAAAACCAACTTCTGTAACTCTTCTACTTACCGATAAATCAATTAAAATTCCAAGAGGAACAGTGGAAGATGTGTTAGTTCAAGTTGATAAATTCATATATCCTGTGGATTTTATTGTCTTGGATACTGAATCTATGGTTGATAGTTACAAGTCAATTCCTGCTATTTTAGGCCGTCCATTTTTAGCAACATCTAATGCTTTGATAAATTGTAGAAATGGAGTGGTGAAGCTAACATTTGAAAACATGACACTGGAGCTTAATGTTTTTAACATGTGCAAGCAACCACAGGAAGTCATTAATGAAAAGGAAGAAGTTGAAGGAATTGAAGCCATTATAGATGATCATCTTCAAACAAGGAGTTCTTCTGACCTATTAGAAATTTGTTTAGTCAAGTCATTTGATTTAGGCTGCAATTAGAAGATGATATCTCTAAAATATGCTCTTTGCTTGATTGTACACTGGTAATGGAGTACAAGGGATGGAAGCCAAGATTTGAAGAGCTAAAACCCATGAATGATAATGCCCATGAAGAAGTACCCACACCGAAACTAAGGCTATTACCTGCTGGGTTGAAGTACACATTTTTTGGAGAAGAGCAAAGCTTTCCAGTGGTAATTTCCTTGTCCCTTACTGAAGAACAAGAAGGTATGTTAACAGAAGTATTTAAAAGGCATAAAAGTGCAATTGGATGGACATTAAAGGACATAAAAGGCATTAATCCATTAATATATACACATAGAATACATTTAGAGGATAATGCTAAAACATCTTAATAACCTCAAAGAAGATTAAATCCACACATGAAATAGGTAGTTAGAGCTGAAGTCCTTAAATTGCTTGATGTTAGAATTATTTATCCTATCTCTGATAGCTAGTGGGTAAGCCATACATAAGTTGTGCCTAAGAAATCTGGAATAACAGTGGTTGAAAATGATAAAGGTGAATTAATACCTACGCGAGTCTCATCTAGTTGGCGTATGTGTATTGATTTTAGAAAATTAAATGCTGCTACTAGGAAAGATCATTTCCTCTTGCCATTTATTGATCAAATTCTGGAAAGGGAAGCAGGACATGCATACTACTGTTTTCTTGATGGTTATTCGAGTTATAATCAAATACCAATTGCATTGGAAGATCAAGAAAAGACCACTTTTACATGTCCCTTTGGTACTTTTGCATATAAAAGAATGCCTTTTGGCCTTTGTAATGCTCTAGCAACATTCCAAATATGCATGTTAAGCAATTTAAGTGACATGATTGAGCATTATTTAGAGATTTTCATGGATGACATGACAATTTTTGGAGATTCATTTGAAATTTATCTTGATAATTTAGAAAAAGTTCTTAAAAGATGTGAAGAAAAATGATTTGTGCTAAAATGGGAAAAATGTCATTACAAGGTTACATCAGGAATAGTGTTAGGTCATGTGATATCTTCTAAAGGAATTGAAGTTGATAAGGCCCAAGCTGAATTAATTGCCCATTTGCCTTCCCAAAAAATAGTCAAGAAGTTCGTTCCTTTTTAGGACATGCAGGATTTTACAGAAGATTCATTAAGGACTTTAGTACCATATCTAGACCACTATGTAATCTTCTGTTGAAAGATGCACCATTAGATTGGACTCAAGAATGTCAAAAATCTTTTGAAAAATTATTTGGTCTTCTGACATCTGCTCCTATCATGCAATCTCCTGACTGGTCTTTGCCTTTTGAGTTAATGTGTGATGCAAGTGATTTTGTTGTGGGCGCTATTTTAGGCCAAAGAAAGGAAGATAAGCCTCGTGTGATTTGTTACGCAAGTAGAACTTTAAATAGTGCACAAATGAATTACACCACTATTGAAAAAGAACTACTTGCTGTAATTTTTGCACTAGACAAATTTCAATCTTACTTAATTGGTTCTTCTATTTTGATTTTCACTAATCATGCTGTTGTTAGATATTTGATGCCTAAGTAGGATGCCAAACCAAGATTGATACGGTGGATCTTGTTGCTTCAAGAATTCAACATCACAATAAAAGATAAGAAAGGAGTCGAATATGTTGTCGCTGATCATTTGTCCAGGCTTACAACAGGCTCACTTTTTGATAGCACACCCATCAATGATTCTTTTCCCCATGAATTTTTATTTTCTGTCAATTCCATGCCTTGGTTTGCTAACATAGTCAACTTTCTTGTAACAGGAAAGATGCCGCCTCAATGGATGCACCAAGATAGAAGAAAATTTTTGACAGAGGTGAAAATTTTTTATTGGGATTACCCATACTTGTTCAAATATTATCCTGACCAAATCTTTCGGAGATGTGTGCCCGACAGTGAGGTAGGTAGTGTCATTAAATTTTGTTATTCAGAAGCATGTGGAGGTCACTTTTCTTCAAAGAAAACAGTTGCAAAAATCTTGCAGTGCATATTTTATTGGCCCACTTTATTTAAGGACTGCTATACTTTTTGTAAAAGTTATGAAAATTATCAAAAATTGGGCTCAATTTCAAAAAGAAACATGATGCCTCTGAACCCCATCTTTGTCATTAAAAATTTTGATTGTTGGGGAATTGATTTCATGGGCTCATTTTCATCCTCATTTGGATTTGTGTATATTTTGGTTACAGTTGATTATGTCTTAAAATAGATTGAGGCGATTCTATACCGACACAATGATCATAAAACTATTCTCAAATTTTGAAAAGAAAATGTCTTGTGTTGATTTGGAATTCCTCGAGCTATCATCAGTGATGTAGGAACATATTTTTGGAATAAACCATTTGAATCTTTAATGAAGAAATATGGTATTAACACACAAAATTGCCACCCCTTATCACCCTCGGACAAGTGGACAAGTTGAATTGGCAAATAGGGAGATTAAACAAATTTTGGAAAAAACGGTTAACCCAAATCGTAAAGATTGGTCTTTAAGACTAAATGATGCACTTTGGGCTTACCGAACTGCTTTCAAAACATCTTTGGGCATGTCACCCTATCGGTTAGTCTATGAAAAACCTTATCACTTGCCTGTAGAATTGGAACATAAAGTATTTTGGGCCGTTAAATGATTCAATCTAAATCTTGATGATACTTGCAAGATACGCAAATTGCAATTAAATGAACTTGAGGAATTTAGAAATGATGCATATGGAAACTCAACGATTTATAAAGCTAGAGCAAAAGCTTTTCATGACAAGACAATTTTAAGAAAATCTTTTGAAATTGGTCAAAAAGTTCTGCTTTATAATTCTCGTCTGCACCTATTCCCTAGAAAATTGAGATCTAGGTAGAGTGGTCCTTTTGTTGTCAAACATGTGTATCCTCATGAGGCAATATATATTGAGAATCCTAGGAATGATAATGTGTTTAAAGTTAATGGACAAAGACTCAAACCTTTTTTGAAAAACCAAGTTGATGAGATAGAATTTATCTCTCTTTCTGATCCTTGTTATGAATAGAATTTATTCTAATTTTGTTGCCTTGTTTTTGTAGTTCTTTGTGTTCCCGATTAAGTGGTGGATAACAATACTCCGTGGCTCACGAGTCAGTTTGTTTTTCAGTTTCCCAAAATAACTGAATCCTTCTCCTTTAAAATGGATGCCATTCTTTCAAACCTGAGAAAACATTTTCCTTCCCTCCCTCAAAATGCTCTGACAAAAATCTATAAAGTTAGATGTAAAAGATTGAGACTGTTAATGCACAAGGGTATGCCAGAAGATGTACACTGGATAATTGAAGTAAAGGTCTGACTAGCAGGTGAGTCTTCAATTTCATTTGACTCATACATGCTAGGTCTTGGAAGAAGTTTGTATTCTAAAAGGAGAAGAGCAAAAAGGTTACAAGTCTGTCACAAATGTGCACGATGGAATTGTAACAAGCGATGTCGTTCTTTGGGGATGGTTTCCGCAAACAGAGAAGATAAAATTTTCTTCATTAAGAATAGACTGAGTAAGGAGTCATTAGATGATATCTTATTGACTCTTGAGATGCATTCTTGTGGATTTGTGCTTCGTGAACTTCTTAATTTGTGGAATCTCTTCAAGGATGAAGAAAAATGCTATAGTCTTGGGAATCTGATTCTAAAAGACCCTGTTTGCCAATTTATAAGAAAATTGGATGGGAAGCTTATCCTCGACTCATAGAAGGCGTTTAAGCCGTTATTGGACATTAAACTAGAGGCAGATGTGAGCTATATCCACAACAACCTGTACATATTATCTTCTTCTTCTTCTTCTTCTTATTATTCTTCTTCTTCTTCTTTAAAAAAGAAGACTCTTTTTTCTTTTGAACAAGGGTGATCCGGAAGGAGTACCATGATTTTAATTAGTTAAGGAGCCCTAGCCTTTGGCTGACCTGTCATTGACTCGAGTGGACCTTTGCACGCTGGTCATTAAAAAAAGTTCGTGTACCATACTATGTAGAGAGCCACACTCCATAACCCAATGTTTACCATCTAAGCACTGTGGAGTTGATGGACAAGCAGAAGCATCCCACTTTGGTTATTAATGAGAAGTAACCCACAGCTGCCAAAGTGTATGAAGTATCTGAGCTTGATCCTCTCTTTTATTAGAAGGGGCTCTCAGCACCTTGGGATGGGACGTTCTCGATCTTGGACATTACGAGTTTCAGATTTTAGCATCATTGTTGATGTTACGAGCCTAAGTGTGAGCTCTCCAGGTTCCAGACTCAAGATGGAAACCCACGATAGTTTCTTCTTTCTTTTTTCTTTGAATAAACGGACGTGAGTGTCTATTGCACTAGTGACACGCAATATAAAGATATGCCACTACTGCACTCATGACGCACAGTATAAAGATACGTCATGAAAAATGTACATAAAAGTATGTCATCATTTGCTATTATATTTCTTTTATCTTTGTATGATTTTGCTGTATTTTGATTTTGGACAGACGATCCTTTGAGCAGGGTCCTTTAGGGGTTTCTAGACTTCTTTACCCTGATGGTTTTCTTGAAGTAAAAAAAACAAAAACAAAAACAAAAACAAAAAAAATTAAAAATTAAAAAAAAGATTATGTATTTCTTAATTTCAAAATTTTCTGACAACAGCCAACCTACCCTTATAGGTGTTATTATTACCATTTCCTTTCTTTTTCCTATTTAAATACTCCATTTTCTCTACTTTCCTCCAACTCAGAATCATTCAAAGAGAAAGGTGAGTATAGAAATGGAAGGTGTTTCTATTCGTCAATTTAAAAATATTTGTGTATTTTGTGGGTCTAAGTATGGGAGGGGTTTAGAGTTTGTAAACGCAGCTACCACTCTTGGTCGATCACTTGCTGCAAGGAATATTCATCTTGTATATAGGGGAGGTTGTCGTGGGTTAATGAGGGCTGTATCACTTGTTGCATATATAAGAGGCAGTCAAGTTTTAGGCATCATTCATGGACTTTTAGCTCAACAGAACATCACTGGAAACACAATTGGGGAGGAACTTAAGGTATCATTAATGCATGAACGAATGAAGATAATGCTTGACAACTCAGATGCATTTATTGCCATACCAGGTGATTTTGGTACCTTGGAAGAAGTTTTTCAAATTGTCTCTTGGGCCCAACTGAACATCCACCATAAACCCATAGGTTTGTTGAATGTAAATAATTTCTTTGATATTTTGTTACTTTTTCTTGACCATGTTATGGAATAGAAATTTATCACACCTTTGGTAGGACAACTTCTTATCTCTGCTTCCACTATTGATGAGTTGATTGATAAATTAGAAGCTTTTGTTTATAAACCTGGCCCAACAATAGCTCAGATAGATTGGTCAGCAGGAAGTAATGAGGGAAGCAAGATGAAAAGAAAGCCAAATTTGACACTTTGTTTATAGTTTTTCTTTACCTTTAATTTTATTTTTCGTACTTTGTTTCTGTTTAAATTTGTGTTAGATTTCTCCAACAGGTAATATCTTCTATCCTTTTATAACACTCTTGTGGGGATGTCACATTTATGATGCAATGAAATAAAAATAAATAAAATATTACCCAAATTATAAAACATTTGATACATAATTAATATGAGTTGTAAAATTTTTCCTTTTATATAGGATATCGTTAAATAAAATAACATAGAACATAAAATAAAGCAAACTATTATCACACACATAATATACATATGATTTTGTCTTAAGTTGTACAAATAATTTACAACTATAAAATATTTAAATAAAGCAGTAAAAAGTTAGTATACAGTACAACAACATAAAATGCCCAAGTGCACATCATAGATTCCTAACCCTCCGAAGGATCACTCTCAGTTGAAATCTCGGGTGATAGAAATCCAGGATGTCTCACAGCTCTACGGACAGGAGTCCGTGCTGTTGACACTATGCTGATCTCACTAGGGGTACGGAAAAGTCCTCCCCAATGACGCCTCAGATCCAACGGCATCTCCAGATGTAAATATAAGGTAGTAGTAAATATAGGCTCAACATCAAACTCTCCACGTAAGGACACAGTCAGACGTCCTAAGTAAATCACCGATCCTCAATCCTCTCGCAATCGCCAGGCCTCTGAACCTCCGTGAAACTTAAGTCTCACGAAACCAAGAAATCCCAGCAACGCCATACTTACCAGTCAGTCTAAAGGATATGGATGATCGGACGACTCGCCCTCGTCAAGCTTATCGTCTATCTGCTGATTTTCGGGATACAGAATTTCTAGAGGTTGTTCCTCTACCTCTTCGTCAAACTCTTTACAGAAATAAAATAATAATACAGAAACACATACAAATAAAGAGGTGAGACAATATACATCAAATACCAGTATGGCAAATAAGAAAATAATAATACAACAAATATCACAGTTTAATACAATAAAACATACCATAACATCATAGATAATAGCACAATATAACACAAGAATGGCATACCACAGTATCATAAATAACCATACACTTCAATATATCAAATAATATCACAAATAATAATGTTATGATGCATGACACAAATGCAAATGCAATATGACACGTTCCTACTCCATGGAGCTAGACACAGACATCAGAGAAAATGACCCGAAGAGAACTATCAGTACCTCAGGCTGCCCAACCAAACTATTACGCTGTCAAATGTCGTGTCTATAGCCCACTGTCCAGCGTAGTGTAGTAGTACACAGTCCAAACACGTCGTGCACTGCAGGTATTGTACTAAACAGTCTTCCCAAGACCTCGATTAAGTATAGTGTGTGCCGAGATCATTAGTGTGTTGCCAGTTACCACGACCCAGAGGAGCGACCAACTGTCCACATGTGGAATACTCCGCACACTAATGCCTCCAAGTCCACACAAGATGAACCACACTGCGCTTATCACACCGACAACACGGTGTAATTCGTCTCGTCAATCAATCGCCAATATTAACCAAATTGGCACAACTCAATGCATGAATAAGAACAAAAATTACCAAATTACCCTTAGTCTCAAAATATTATCATATTTACAAAAATGCCCTCAATCTCAAAAATTCCAATATATAGTACGTCACCACTTGACAGTACCATATCTCAACATGTCTGAGTCCACCACTTTGGCCCGACAACAAAACTCACTGTTCCAATTAATCGCGTAGAAATTTTATCGCATTTTTACAATCGCGTCGCTTTTACAAATGTTTTTAAATCGCGTAAATATGTTTTGATGTTTTTAAAATCGCGTAGTGTTTTTAAATCGTTTTCTCAATCGCGTAAGATTTTTAAATCATTTTCTTAACCGTAAAGCTTTAAACTCTCTATTTTAAAACTGCATAAGCTATTTTTAATACTTTTAAACTACGTAGAATATTTTCCTTACATTATAAATATATTACAAAATGTTCTCTTTTATTTGTCTTTTTCTAATAAATTTTGACAGCATTTTGTCTATAAAATCTATTAAAAAGGTGTTTTCTATGTTTTTCCTTTAAAAATTCTTTTGTTTAGTTATTACCACAAAATGCACTTTGAAAATTATCATTGTACTTTAAAACTCAAAGATAAGTATTTTTCAAGAGTTTTGTTCATTTCTCTCTTATACTATATTTCTAATAAAAATTAGTTCACATCATTAAGTCTTGAAAATTCATTGCAAATATATTCTTTTTAGGTTAAACATCTAATCTATACTTAGAAAATAAATTTTGGATTGATTACCCATTTAGAAAGCATGTTGGCCGAATTTAGAAAAACCTTGGCATTTGATCTTTGGATCAATTTCCATTTTCAAAATCATTTTGGAATTCATTAATTTACCTAATTCCATTAATTCCTTCCTTTAGAAAATGGTTGAGAACATTTTGATTCTCTTTTCTTGTTGAAGCCGAAAGCTCCATGGTTGTGTTCTTTGGAACACTCATGCAAACCTTATATGTTATTCACATCCTAATTAATAATCATGCATACATCAACACATACAATATAATTTTAAAGCTTATAGACATGCATACAAACAATATCAAACACAAATAGGAAATCATTTAAACAATCAAACAAGTGAATCCTTATGGATTCTTCATACACATACAATCCATTTTCTCATCACCACACATGGCTGATGAGATTAAATCTCCCTATTACCTTTAAGGAAGATAAAACCTTCTACTCTCCTTCCTAGTTGATTTCGTGACCTTCTCCAAAGAAACCTAACATGCTCAAATAAATTTTTACAAGTTATAACTATAGGAGAAAAATATAAACCATGGATCAATCATAGCTTAGAACCTTAGAAATAAAGTTAGAAATGAAAAAACAAGGATCTTCACCTTTTAGGAAAAATCTCCAAAGAAATTTTCCAAGCTTAAGATGAAGGATTTTAGAAAAACTCTCAACTAGAGATGTTCTTAGAATGTTGTTTAGGTTTGAGAAAGTAGGTTAGATGAAATTTTTGAAGGTTGGAAGGATGATTTGGGAGTGTTGGCCGAATGGTCTTCAAAGGAGAAAGCTATGGAGTTTTCTCTTGGTTTCTTGTTTTTGGTGAATGTTGAAGATGAAAAATGATCAAATTACTCTCCTTCCTCCTATGCATGGCCGTAGAACTCATTAAGGAGGTGGCCTCCTTGTTTGACTTCTCCTATCACCTAATAGCCCTAGATTTGATCAAAGGTTGATATCAAAGCTTGGCCTCCAAGCTTGTCTTTCATTGGTGCATGAAAACCTAGTCACTAAGTGACTAAGCTCTTCTTGAAGCTTCTTGAAAGCTCTTGGCCGAATTGCCCTAATGAAAAGCAAACCATGTTTGTGATCCATTTGGTCTTCTCGTTACATTTAAGTGCATTTGAATAATTTATTTAGTTACTTGTCTAACTACATAGTTACTTAGGTTAACTAAGTTAGTCTTGATATTTTATGATCATTGCCTAACTAGAACTCAACTAGATAGCTAACTAGGTTACTTCACTTAGTTACTACATAAGCCTTCTATGTTAACTTAGTTAGGTTTTAAGCTAACTTGGTTAAACCTTCTAGTTTGATTCCAACAAGTCTAACCACTTTTGTGGACTTGTTTTCTATTAGTCTAGAAATTTCAAGCCTACATCGTTGACTTGTTCCTATTGGTTTAGAATTTAGTCTAGCCAAAAACGTTGAGTGCTTCATTAAACGTGGGTCCCACAGACTTTTTCGGGTCCATGGTTGTTTTAGAGCAGATTTCCACTGTTTTTGAGACAGTAGGTACTGTTAGATAAAATAATATTATAATAATATAAAATTATTTTATTGCATAGTTAAATCCTAAAAATTAAAAGATTAACAACCATATCACTCGAAATTGGGTTTAGTAAGATCCCCCAGCTTCGAACAATTAAAATAAGATTTCTCCGGCCCGAAAATTATTATTTTCTTGACTCAGAGTAAATCACACAAAACACTCAAATATGAACACAAAACAATCAAATAAATTTTATAACATACAGAAAAATATAAAACAATACAATCAAGACAAAACGGTAATTTATCCAAAAGTTGGGGTGTTACACCTTTACTCATCTATATTTTAACATTGAGGACAGTGTTGTGATTGGGGAAGGATAATTGACCAATTTTTTTTTCTTTTTTGGGAAGTATGATATGATTGTCATGAACTTACTAAACTAATGAATGATGGCAGAGTAAGGAGTAATTTTACTCCTGAGACGCATCTAAATTGGGAAGTATGTTTAGTGATATGACTGTCAGAAACCTATTCGTAGTAAAACCAATTAAGGATAGTAGAGTAAGGAGTAAATTTTGCTTTGGAGGTAAGTTTACTCCTGAAACGCATCTTAGTTGAGGAAATAATTATTTTGTGTAGAAGTAGCAAATGGATTCTTGGATCTTAGCATTAATTGTATTCTTTCTTAAAAATCACATGCTTGGATATGAATGTTGAAATGGTGGATTGAGAATGATAGAAATATGCCTTGTGAGATTTTGAGCCTATTGATGAATGGATTAAATATCTGTACCATTCTCTTCTTTCTTGTGTAATTTTTTTTCACTCATGGAATTGTTACTCTAGAACTTGCTTTGATTCTTTTTTAGGCTACATTTTCACATGCATACAGAAACATGATTGAAGCATTTTGAAATAGCTACTTTGACCAAATAATCATCTTTACATATTTTCCCTTGTGTAAGCCCTTTGAGCTTATTTGGCCATTCCTTGTTTTTAGCTCATTACGTGCCTTTTAAAAAAAGAACATATTTTTACCCAACCTTAGGGAATAAGAGAGCATTGGCCTTGTTCTTGAACACGTGTGGGTGTGTGTGTGCAAAATGTTAAAAAATGTTGAAAAAAAAAGAAAGAGCTGACCACTGCTGCAATAAAAGGATTATCAGAGTCTCCTGATACACCATGTGACATATCCATACCTAGAATAAAGATGGATGCTTGGAAACAACAGGAAGAGAAGGAGAAGGTTCATGCCTAAAAATGAATTCAACTCACCAATTTGGGATTAATCTTTAACAAAACATTAGTCAAATATTGGTCATTGTCCTTTATGATGAATGTTCTCAAACATCTTCTCCATTCTAACTGTACCATAATGCTATTTTATTCTCTTTGGTATTTATCTTCTCATATCCACATTATCCCCTCTCCTTTACCATGACCCCATTACAACCTTGAATAAAGTCCTCTTGATTTTTGTGTGCATGTGTTTTGAGTAGCGGAGAAGTAGAAGATAAGCAAGCTTATGGTAGTACAATTGTTCATTAGTTGAATAGAGTGAAATACTTACCTTTTAAACACTTGAGAGATTGAAAGTGAATCCTGTGAGGATCTATCAATCTTGATTCATTCTTTTCAACTGAGGTTTCCATGCTTGTTGGTTTGAGATGTGAAGAAATGTTACCTCATTAATACTTTGATCCCTTGAATTTATGGTTGCTCTTCTTGATTCATCGAGTCCTTTAGAGTTTTTAGCTTTTGAGTCTTTAACGCCCCTTTTTTCTTATCTCGCGAAGAAAGAACGTCACACCATAATATAGAGAAACGAAATAACTTGCGAAAAATAGTAAATACATTGATTAATTAAGACTCGGTTCATTATATAGATATTTAAGTTCCATTCGAAATAACATTGTACGCTTATCTTTTATTTTTTTTCGTTATGTGAAATTGTATAATTACTAAGTGGTGTTAAAAGAATTTAACTTAAAAGTTCATTTCGTGGTGAAATAATAATCAAAACGGTTGCAGTAAAAATCGACATAAAATAAACCATACATCCATATATAACATTTATACTTATATATATTTATATACTTATATGCATCAGCCTGTTTAATTACAACATGGATTATACAAAAAGTAAAAGATATACCCACCCGAGATGATACAAAATATACACCCATCAATTAGCAAAATGTCAGGCTTCCCCAAAAAGATAAACGGTTAGCCATCAGTAGCCACCGACAATATCAGCCCCTACGACTGACGAGAGTGGACCATAGCCAGGTCCTCCTCAGGGTCCTCTTTATCCGATGAAATTGCCATCAGAGCGACCGTATTTTGGGTAGAAGCCCAAGCAATGAAGAGGAACAAGTCCTCCTGTGGGGTGTAATATATATCATCCCTCAGATCTCTAACTGGCAAGTAGAATTCTAGGTGGACAAAAGTAGTAAAATCAAAAATAGGCATGTTATAGCGGCCCCACGCCAAAGATACAGTCAGCTCCCCATGGTAGATACACCAGTCAGTGCTCAAGTTGATGTACCAGCAATCGGGCCCTCTGTGAAAGGTCATACGGGCGTGCCCCAAAAATCGACATGGACGCGACGACATCCTCAGCAGCTCTAATCTAAGTATGGCCTGAAACCCAGAAACTCAGGTGTTTCCTTCTCTTCCCCACGAACGTCTTCTCAGAAGTATACAAATTAATCAAGAATATTGAAAATATAGAAAAATGCGAGACACCCAACTTTCAGTACCAAAATGGCAGCAAGAAAACAAAATGGCTGGACGCCAACATATCAATACAGTTCATATATCCAATCACAATAATTATTAAAATTGACAGTAAAAGCAGAACAATAATAAACAATGGTAAAAATCATCAATCACAGGCAAACAATATCAATATTTCCAACAGTCAACAGTTCAAGCAATTAAATAAACATTACGGTACTAATAACAGATAATTTCTACAGTTATAAATGCTCATGCTCAATGATTTATGAGATTGACAGTTCACAATGCAGATGGTACCAAATTCCTACTCCATGGAGCTAGACATAAACATTTTCGGAGTGAATGATTAAGGAGTCATGCCAGTATCTCGCCAGCCTTAAAAATAGTGTGCTCATCTCATAAAAATATTTGCATAATTACGACTTATACATGGCACCTCAACAATTGATCGCGATATAGGACAACATCTTAATCCGGATCATCGGTGTGTTTGCATCGGTCTATCCCATAGCCCTAGTGGAGCTACCACTGTCTATTGTGAGACACCCGTACCCCGACGCCCCCAGGGCCAACCACTATGACCCTATGCTTAGTCTACTCGTACCTGCACATAGGTGTTATTCAAAATCCTAGGCATACATCGTCTTTTTAACAATGTTCAATGGACAATACACATGTATGATGACACAATGTACATCATGTATGTTCATCAATGATACATTTATCATAAAGTATACCGCAATGGCATATATATACATGGCTCAATATCAATATGTCATAATTTCATCAATAACTTAGTCCCACATAGGAACTCACAATAACATCAACCAACTTTCAATATCACATATATATATACATAGTTCAACAATCTTTGCAATTCCATATTATGGATCCAACATTATCAATTTCCTAAGTCTTGATCAATTATGAAAATTTTGGTCTAAAGAACCCTTCAAAAAATCGTGGCCTCCAAAGACCATTACCAAATCTATTTCTTCCATTACAAGTACCAATCTTTTAATGTCTAATTACATAGACTTCATTACTCATAATTTTAATTCCAACCCTTAATAGATTGGGCCAAAACTGTGGCCTTCTAAAGTCACCAAAATTCCAACAACACCAATACAACCAAAATCATTATTCAATCTTCAACATCAATTTAGAACATATACACATGCAAAATCATCAAACAAAGTAAGCATAGAAATATGGATTTCTCCATCAAACAAACACACAAAGTCTCCTCACCACCAATAATGGTAGAAGTGTGTAAATCTCCCTCTTACCTAAAGGAATAACACGAAAATGGTCTCCTATTGGCTCCTTGAAGGTTCAGTTTTTAGAGCTCCAAGAACCCTAAAATTTCAATCACAAAGAATCAACATCAAGCTTGTTAAAAGATGGATCTTTGGTCTCCAATGAAACCATAGAGTACAAAAATGAAGAGAAAGAAGAAGAAAAATAGAAACTTTACCTCAAAGTTAGAAGCTTTGTCTTGGAAGATAATGGAGGTGAAGATGGATTTTGAAGAAACTTTCTAAATAGAAAGTGTAGAGGAGGTTGAGGTGAGTGTAGGAATGGTGTTTATGAAGAGAAAAGTGAAGAGAAATGATTGCTAATGGGGGCTGCAATTTAGTTTAGAGAGGGGAGAAGAAGAGAGAAGGTGGAGAGAAAAATGAAGAAGAAGAGTTAGAGAGAGAAAATATTGTAGGAGAAATGATATTTTTAGTGTATATTGATTAAAGGAGGGAAGCAAAATTGCTTCCCCTTGGGCAAGCAAATGCCGCGGCAATGGAGAGAATAGAGGGGGAGATTTTTGGCTTCCCCAACAAGCCAAGGGCATTCTTGTCCTTTAGTGGTCAAAGCTTCTCAAAGAAGTTTTGATTAAAATACAATACATTTGAATTAAAGTGGGTTTGATTAGACTTAAAGTAGATTACATTAGGATAATGTGATAAAGTTTTTAATAGATATTATTATTTAATGGACAATTGTTACAGTTGACAGAAGTCAATATTAATTGTTCTAACAGATAAAATTTATGCAGCGATTATTATTTTATCTGATAAAATTTCTCGAAAAACATGAAATCTCATAAATCATGTCCAGTCTCGGGTTTAGTAAGATCCCCCGTCGATGTTTCCACAGATCAAGGTTCTTAGGGAAAATATCTCATTTTCCCAACTCCCCTAAGTTTGCACGTAAAATGAGAAATAATATTAAAATATTCTGCATTCTCAGAAAAATCCAAAAAATTTCTCAAAAATCACAAATATTGAAAAATGAATATTTATCACAAAATAAATAAAATTTGGGGTGTTACAACTCTCCCCAACAAATAAGAATTTCGTCCTCGAAATTTCTATACATTAAAATAGTTCTGGGTATTGCTCCTTCATCTTGTCCTCCAGCTCCTATGTCGCATCTCCGGTTGTCTCATTCCAGATCACTTTCACCAATGGTATGTCTTTCCCTCTGAGTTGCTTTATTCTCCTATCCTCAATCCTCACAGGAGTCGTTTCATAAGTCAAGTTGTCTTTTAATTGTATTGAATCAGGCACTATGACATGATCAAGACTTGGAATGTATTTTCGGAGTTGTGACACAAGAAAAACATTGTGGAGATTTGAAAGAAAAGGTGGTAAAGCTATTTAGTAAGCAACAGGACCTACCCGACGAAGAATTTGGTAAGGTCCAAGGAATTTTGGAGTGAGCTTTCTAGATTTGAGAACCCGACCGACCCCAGTCGTAGGCGTGACTTTCAAGAACACATGCTCTCCTTCCTCAAATTCAAGAGGTTTCCTCCTTTTGTCCGCATAACTCTTTTGTCGACTCTGAGCCGTTCTCATCTTCTCTTGAATCATCTTGACTTTCTCAATCGTGTGTTGTATGAGATCAGGTCCAACGGTAAGCCGCTCTCCGTCTTGATACCAACATAAAGGCGTTCTACATCTTTATCCATATAGAGCCTCATAGGGTGCCATCCCTATACTTGAATGGTAACTGTTATTGTAGGTAAACTCTACCAACGGTAAAATTTCATCCCAGCTTCTAGTCTGTTCTATAGCACAAGCTCTCAGCAAATCTTCTAATGATTGAATTGTTCTTTCTGATTGGTCGTCAGTCTGAGGATGGTAAGCAGAACTCAGACGTAGTTTTGTCCTCATTGCTCCTTGAAGACTTTGCCAAAATTTTGATGTAAATCAAGGATCTCAGTCAGAAATGATACTTATAGGCACACCATGTAGTCAGACGATTTCACTGATGTACAATTGAGTCAACTTCTCCAATGGATATCTTATGTTAATCGGTAAAAAGTGTGTTGAGTTTGTAAGTCAATCCACAATTACCCATATCGAATCATATCCTCTTCTGGTCTTTGGCAATCCGACAACAAAGTCTATGGCAATACTATCTCATTTCCATTCTGGAATAGTCAAGGGTTGCAACAATCCTGATGGTCTTTGATGTTCAATCTTTGTCTTCTGACAAACCAAACAGGAAGATACGCATCTAGCGATATCTCTTTTCATTCCATGCTACCAAAATAACTTATTCAAATCTTGGTACATTTTGGTCATTCCAGGATGTATACTTAACTGACTCGTATGAGCATGTTCAAGTATATACTTCCTAAGTTCCTCATCTTTAGGCACACAGACTCTACCTTGAAATCTCAAAATTCCATCGCTTCCTTCTTCTAGTGTTGATACACCGCCTTGCTTTATCAGTTCTCTTTCCTCTTGCAAGAATTTTTCAACCCTCTGCTTCTCTCGGATGTCATCCATCAAATCACTTGAGATGGTGACCATGTTCATGCAGATTTTTCCTGGCATCAGTTCCAAGAAAGACCATATATCTCTGAATTGCTCTATCAAGTCTTGTTCTCTAATCATCATGGTAGAAACACTGATCATTTTCCTACTTAAGGCATCGGCCACAACATTTGCCTTTCCAGGGTGATATTGAAGTTAGAAATCGTAGTTTTTTAGGAATTCTAACCATCTTCGTTGCCTCATGTTCAACTCTTTCTAATCATACAAATACTTTAAGCTATTGTAATCGCTGAAGACGTTGAATGTTGCTCCGTAGAGGTAATGTCTCCATATCTTTAAAGTAAATACCACTGTAGCTAACTCCAAGTCGTGTGTTGGGTAGTTCTTCTCATACAGTCGTAATTGTCTTGAGGCATAAGCCACCACTTTCCCACCTTGCATAAGGACACAACCCAATCCTTGGTACGAAGCGTCATAATACACCTCGAATGGTTCACTTAGTTCAGGCAGAACTACCATTGGTGAAGTAGTTAGTCTCCTTTTCAATTCTTGAAAACTCTCTTCACAAGCATCCGTCCATTCAAAAGCTTGGTTGTTCCTCGTGAGTTGAGTGAGAGGTTCGGCAATCTTAGAGAATCCTTCAATGAACCTCCGGTAATATCTGGCTAATCCCACAAACCTTCGAATTTTGGTCACCGTCTATAGTCTTTCCC
This sequence comes from Ormosia emarginata, assembly GCA_029884605.1. Lineage (NCBI taxonomy): Eukaryota > Viridiplantae > Streptophyta > Magnoliopsida > Fabales > Fabaceae > Ormosia > Ormosia emarginata. The sequence goes on from JAQQTP010000040.1 coordinate 8,135,180, forward strand.
ATTGAAGAACATCTTCCACTTTCAATGGATCTACTACAATCCCTTCCTTTGAAATCACATGGTCCAAAAATTTCACTTCATCCAGCCAAAACTCACACTTTGATAACTTAGCATACAACTCTTTTTCTTTCAAAGTTTGAAGAACTATACTGAGATGTTCAGCATGATCATCCGGATTTTTCGAATAGATCAAGATATCGTCGATGAAGACAATGACGAATCTGTCCAAATAAGGATGAAAGATTATATTCATATAATCCATGAATACAGCAGGTGTGTTTGTTATGCCAAAAGATATCACCAAGTACTCGTAATGTCCATAACAAGTACAAAAAGCCATTTTTGGAATATCTTCCACTTTTACTCTGATCTGATGGTAACCTGATCGTAAATCGATCTTAGAAAACACAGCTGCTCTCTTTAACTGATCCATCAGGTCGTCTATCCTTGGCAATGGATACTTGTTCTTGATCGTGACCTTGTTTAACTGACGATAATCCACGCACAATCTCTGTTAGCCATGGCAACCATCACCCAAGAGGGGGGTGAATTAGGTGATTACAAATTTTAAAACACCTTTGAGAAATTAAGCATTTTGAATAACTCAATTAATAAATGCAGCGGAATAAGTTTAACAAAGGTGTAACTATTAGTGATTTCAGAAATACCACTTGGGCTATAGGATAAATCAAGCAAATAAGCTAGATATCAAATTCAACACATGCATATATAATAAAGGCACAAATGTAAAGAGATAGAGTTGAGAAGATCAAACACAAGATTTATCTTGGTTCAGCCACTAACAACTTGTGGCCTACGTCTAGTCCTCAAGCAATCACTTGAGATTTTCCACTATATCTTCAAGCTTCAATGGGTGCTTGTAACCTTTACATAATAGAGCACTCACCACACCTTGGGATACCTCACCTTTGTGCTTAAGCCTCAACTTTAAGGGATACCTCACCCTTTACAATCTTGAGGGATACCTCACCCTTACAACTTTGAGGGATACCTCACCCTCTTTACAAACAAGGGATACCTCACCCTTTCCTCTAGAGGGATACCTCACCCTTACAACTTTGAGGGATACCTCACCCTCTTTACAAATAAGGGATACCTCACCCTTTTCTCTAGAGGGATACCTCACCCTCTTATAATGATTTCAAGATGAAGAGAAAGATTAGAAACTCTCACAAGAGTAGATATACAACTTGAAGAATAAAGTATGGTTGATAAGAAACTCTCTCAAGAGTGGATAATACAACTTGAAGCTCTATAGGTATCAATGATTCACACTTTAAAGCTCAAAATATGATTTTGATGATTCAAGGATCAAATATAGTGTTCTTGTGTTTCTTAGGATGTAAATGCTTCAAATATCACTTATATATAGAGCCCAAATCATAAAATAGTCATTGGTAGTGTTTAGAAATGATTTTTTTATGAAAACTAGCCATTTATAGTTGTTAGAAACATTTCTGCGCACTTGGTAATCGATTACACACTTCTGGTAATCGATTACATGGCTTCTGTCAACGTTGTAATCGATTACAAGACTTGTGTAATCGATTACAACATTTCTGGTTTTGAAAACTAACTTTAAAAGGTCATAACTACTTCATTTCTTATCTGATTAAAGCAAATGACCAGTCATTGGAAAGATCTTTGAGTCTGTTTTCAAATGAAATAAGTTTCACAACAAACCTAAAAGTATTTTGAGAGTTATGATCAAAAGATTGACCAAAGGTCAGTTTTTCAAAACTTAAACTTGACTATATTTTATAATTTAAAGTAAATAGTCATAACTTCTTCATTTCTTATTCGTTTAAAGTAAATAACCACTCATTAGAAAGATATTTGAGTCTATTTTCATATGAAATAAGCTTCATAACAAAACTCAATGTATTTTAAAAGTTATGATCAAAATAGTAACTGAATGTCAGTTTTGTAAAACACAAACTTGACTATTTTTCAAAGGTTTGAACTACCACCAAGACTAACTTTCTAAAATCAGTTTGTTGGGCATTAAAACATATAAGAAACACTTTTTAAAGATGTTAAAACATATTTAAGCGTAGTGTGATTCCTCTTTACCTTTACACAAGATCTAAGTCCTATAAGCTATTCTTGAAGAACCTTGGGACTTGATCTTTTGCCATCATCAATTCTTGATGTAATCCAAGCTTCCAAAAATTTCTTCTCTTCAAATCTTGCAAATGCTTAGAACATATTATCATTCTCATTCTTCTTGAGTTGAGCATGATTGTAATCTTTTGCTTTCTTATTGCAATGCTCACTCTTGATATTTGGACTATCCTACAAAGTATTACTTACTTAACACAAGCATAGTTAGTCCAAATTCATAACTTAATATCTTAATATGCATGATTCATAAATTTATAACTCTAGTTAGTCTAACATGCATATAAGAATGTTGCATATATCTCATTGCATGATTATTAAGTGAAGTATAACTAAATAAAGTACATAATCATGCATGATCCGATATATCTCTTTTAAGCACATATGTGTAACATGATCAATATTCTTTTGTGATGCATTTATCATCTATAAAGCACATCTATCAAGCATAAGCATCATTCTTTTTATCTTGTATTTGTCATCATCAAAACTTAACATATTAAATCATTGAGGCAAAGACAATGCTACAATCTCCCCCTTTTTTATGATGACAAATCACCAAAGAAAAATATGCAATATAGAAGAATAGATATTCATGTAAGCATTTCAACAATAAGTACAAGAACATACATATTTTTCTTTCCAGTTTTCACTCCCCCTATTTGACATCAACAAAAAGGCTTAGGAAGGAAATATAATATTTTCACTCCTTTTATAAATAAAACTCGTGTTGTCAAAAAGAGTAGGATCATCAAAACTCAGAAAATGGTTCTCCCCTTATTTAATTCTACACATGATTCATGAAAAGAGAGATGAAATAAGCATGCTTTCAAGATATAAAATATTATTCTTGCAAAGCTTGTCATATTTTGGTACATCAACATTTAGCACATGATAGCAATGAGCTTAAGAAATTATGTCTAGCATATAATATCTTGCATACCACATGATAAATAAGTACTACTTAATGTCACTTGTTAGGAGTTACAAAATATTCATGTAAGATCATGGATTTGAGGTTTTCAAATGAAAGATTATACAACTTGTCACATATCAAGCATTTCTCAATGAAAGAATCAAAAGATATAAAGTTTAAGAATGTTTACCTTCTTTCATTGATAGAGGGAAAGACAATAAGAGATGATCTTTGTTGACGTATTGATAGTATTAACAATAAAACACTTCATGTCAAATAAGGATGTAAGCCAAGAGATATAAGCAACAATTTAAGAACTAGGCTCCCCCTCAAAATATGCAAATTATCAAAACATCAAACATAATAGTTTAACATAGTTATGCATATATTCTTAGTCAACAAGGATATGGAAGAAGGATATATAAGATAAGCTCCCACTTATTGAAGCATGTAACACCCTAGTAGGGATGTCACATTTAAAAAGAAAATAAAAGAAAGATAAATAAAATCTACCCAAGTTGTAAAACATTGCTTACATAATTATACGCGTTGTAAAATTCTTCCTGTTAAACAGAATATTATTAAATAAAATAACGCAGAAATACAAAATCAACAAAATAACATTACACATAATATACATAGGGTTTTAGTCATAAGTTATACAAATAATTTACAACTAAAATATTTAAACTGAAACAGTAAACAAAAACAATAACAGTCTATATATACAAACGCAGACGCGCCCAAGTACACATCATAAATATTTAACCCTCTGAAGGATCACTCTCAGGAAGATCATCAGAAGATAAATATCCAGGATGCCTCGACTCTCGGTGGAAACGAGACCGCGCAGTCGATATGCTGCTAATCTCACTAGGCGCAGTGAATATACCACGCCAATAACGCCTAAGAGATAACGGCAACTCCAAATGCAAAAACACCGTAGTCGTCATGACTGGTTCTCCATCAAACTCATTACGTAGGGATACAGTCAACCGTCCCACGTAAGTCACCGAGTTTCTGTCTTCACGCAGATGCCAGGCTGTCGATCCACCATGAAACTCGAGTCGTACAAAACCCAGAAATCCTGGCACTGCCATACTCAAGCAATCAATCCAATGGATATGGATGATCGAATGGTTCTTAATCTTTGCACTGATCTTTGGCTTGTTGTTCCTCCTCTTCTTCAGGATACACGCACTCAAGAGGCTGTTCCTCTTCCTCAAACTCTTTAACACATAATTTAAAATATACAAATAACACATACAAGAAAGAGGTAAGACAACCTATATCACCACAAACATGGTAAATAAGAAAACGACAATACAACAGGTATAACAATTCATACAATATGGCATACAACAGTAACATAAATGAAATACGTAATAACTCAGATGTAATGTAACACAGAACAAAATGTAACAACATATAGTGGTACAGATAGACAAAATAACACAAATAAATCATGGTATAGATAAATAAAATAATACAGATAGATAAAATAGAGCAAATAATAACCTTAAAATGTATAAGTCATAATTATATGAGATATGACACAACCCTACTCCATGGAGCTAAAAAAAATACAGATATCAGAGTGAACGACTCACAAAATCTATTAGTACCGTCAACCGCCCATAACTATTGCGCTGTCACACGTTGCGTCTATAGCCCACTGAAATAGCATAGTGGTGTAGCACACTGTCATACGTCGTGTCACTACAGGCTTGCACTAATAGATTTCACAAGATCTTGATTAAATATAGTGCGTGTCGAGTCCATTAGTGTGTTACCAGTTACCACGGCCCAGAGGAGCGACCAACTGTCCACATATGGGATTATGCACACTAATGTCTTCAAGTCCATTCAAATTTGAACAACACTAATCTTATCACACCGACAACACGATATTATTCACCTCGTCAATCAATCCACCAAAACTGACATGACTCAATGCATGATAAAAATTCCAGATATGCCCTCACCAGCAAAAAATATGAAAATGCCCTCACTGGCAAATCACACATATATACAGTATGCACCCACTTGGCAATACTGTTTCACCATATGCCCTCACTGGCAAAAATTATGAAAATGCCCTCATTGGCAAATCGCATATAAATACAGTACGCACCCACTTGGCAATACTGTTTCACCATTTGTCCGGGTCCACCACTTTGGCCCGACAGTAAAAACTTGTTGTTTTCATCAATCGCGTAGAAATTTTATCGCATTTTCAAAATCTCATCGTTTTTACAAACGTTTTTAAATCGCGTAAATATATTTTGCTATTTTTAAAATTGCGTAAAGTTTTTCAAACGTTTTCTCAATCACGTAAGATTTTAAATCATTTTATTATCCGAATTCCTTAAAAATTACTGTTTAAATAAACAGAAATAATATTTAGTACTTTGAACTACGTAGAATAATTTTTCATACCGTATACTGTCTTTTGGACATCTTTTCTATCTTACTGGTCCATTTTTAATAAAAATTGACATTATTTTGTTTAGAAAATTATAATAATGGTTTCCTAATTTTTTCATAAAAATTCTGTTTACTTAATTTTTAACCGTGTAATTTAACCCTTTTGAAAACCACTAACATGCTTCAAAATATAAGATGAGTCATATGTTAGGAATTTACAAAAGTTACTGTATTTCATTTCTAATAATAAAATCATTAGTTTTAATTTCTTAAACTTAATTCTAATCAATTTGTTTCTTCAAAACTCATTGTAGAAAATTTCCTTTTAACATACATTATATCTCTTTGATTAAAACTAGTTTGGAATTGACTTTAGAAATCATGGATACTTGGTTTGGCATGTTGGCCGAAACATATACTTGTGATATTTGATCTCTAAATTCATTTTCCTTGATCTAAACAATTTTATATCTCATTAGTTTTCCTAGGTTAATTAAATCACACTTAAAAAAATATGAGAACATTTTGGTTCTCCATTTTGGTTAATGGCCGTGAGCCTCATTGGTGTGTTCTTTGGAACACACATGCAATCCTTGGCATGTTGTTCACATCCTATAAATTATCATACATTTCTAACACATACAATATTATCAAAGCTTGTAGACATGCAAATTTATACAAACATCAAATAGGAAAGCTATTAACAAACACACAAATGAATCCTTATGGATTCTACAATCACAAACAAATCTCCATCTTCTTACCACCATCCAAGGATGATAAGATTAAGTCTTCCTCTTACCTTAAATGAAGACAAATATGCTTTCACACCTTTCCTAGGGTTTCAGTTTTCTCCACCAAATCTCCTAACAAGCTTAAACAAATTTCTACAAGTTACTAACATTAAAGAAAGCTTAGACCATGGATAAATCATGGCTTAGAACTTTGAAAAAGAGTTTAGAAATGGAAAACAAGAAATTTCACCTTCTAGGTAAAATCTCCCAAGTAGGTTTTCAAGCTTCAAATGAAGGATTTTGCAAGAACTCTCAACTAGAGATGTTCTTAGAATTGTGTTTAGGTTTAGAAAACTTAGTTGGATAAAATTTTGAGTGGTTGGATAGTGAGCTAGGGTGTTTGGCCGAATAGCTTGAAAGAAAAACAACAATGAAGGTTGGTGCTCTTGGAAGAGAGAGAAGAGAGAAATTTTATGAAAATGAAGTGAACTTTGATCTTCCAAAAGCCAAATGGTCATAGACTTCAAGCCATGCAATGTGTCCATTAGGTTGGCTCCATCCTAGCCTTAGAATGGATCAATGGTGAGGATTAAGCCTTGTTCACCAAGCTTTGCTCTCATTGGTTCATTCTAGCCTTGTCACTTAACCTAGTCACCATGCTTAGTCACTAATTAAGCCTAGTCATTAAGCTTAATCACTATGTTCTTGAATGTTCCGTCACTAATGAGGTTTAATTAAGCTACTAAACTAACTGTTTTATCTAAAGTAGGTCCCACAAAATATTTCTGGGTCTACTGTCATTTAATTATACTTATTAATAAAATAATATTATAATAATACAAAATTATTTTATTTGACAGTTAAATTCTAAAAATTAAAAGATTAACAATAATATCATTCAGAATCGGGTTTAGTAAGATCCCCCAGTTCTGAATAATTAAATAAGATTTCCCTAGCCCGGAAAAATATTATTTTCCTGTCCCGGAGCAAATCACACAAAAAAGTCCAAATAAAATCACAGACAGTAATATTAAACACTGTAACATATAGAAAAAATTAAAAACAATACATTCGGGACGTAATGGTCATTTTTCTATTTTTCCCCACGACGAAGCAAATCATCCAAAATGTTCAAATAAAATTACAGACAGTAAAATATATCTGTATATCACAGAAAAATTAAAACGGTAGCTTGACAAAACTTTTATTTTATGGTCTCGAAACAAATTACGTAAAACGACCAAATAAAATCTTAGCCTGTAAAAATGTATTTATAAACCATGCAGAAAACAAGAAACAGTAAAATAGGGACACAATGGTCTTTCACCCAAAAGTTTGAAAAACAGCAAACAGAACATTCGGAACATTTTTCCAAAAGTTGGGGTGTTACAACTCTCCCTAACAAATAAAAAATTTCGTCCTCGAAATTCGCTGCTCATCAAAACAAATGAGGATATTGATCCCTCATTTTATCCTCCAGCTCCCAGGTAGCATCTCCTGTCACATTATTCTATATGACTTTCACCAGCTCGATCATTTTCCCTCGAAGCTGCTTTACCTTTCTGTCCCCTATTCTAACAGGTAAAGTCTCATAAGTCAGATTCTCCTTCAGCTGTATTTCGTCAGGTTGTATAACATGCATCGGATCCGGAACATACTTCCGTAACTGAGATACATGAAATACATCATGCAGATTTGATAGAAAAGGCGACAAAGCAATCTGATACGCCACAGGACCTATTCGTCAGATAATTTGATACGGTCCAATGAACTTAGGAGTAAGCTTCTTGGATCTAATAACTCTTCCGACACCAGTCGTAGGAGTCACTCTTAGAAACACATGCTCACCCTCCTCAAATTCAAGAGGTCGTCTTCGTTTATCCGCATAACTCTTCTGCCTGCTTTGCATCGTCTTCATCTTTTCCTGTATCATCTTTACCTTCTCCGTAGTCTGTTGTACAAGATCTGGTCCAACAGTCATATTTTCCCCATCTTGATACCAACATAACAGCGTTCGACATCGTCTCCTATATAATGCCTCATAGGGTGCCATCCCTATACTTGAGTGAAAACTATTGTTGTAGGTGAATTCTATCAAAGATAAAAATTCATCCCAACTTCCTCGTTGTTCCAAAACACAAGCACGCAACAGGTCTTCCAAAGACTGTATAGTTCTCTCTGTCTGACCATCAGTCTGCGGATGATACGCCGAACTTAGTCACAACTTAGTTCCCATTGCTTCTTGCAGACTTCGCCAGAGTCTAGACGTAAACCTCGGATCTCTATCGGAAACTATACATGTAGGCACACCATGTAACCTCACAATCTCACTGATGTACAGCTGGGTTAATCTTTCCAACGAATATTTAATATTAATTGGTAAGAAATGAGCCAACTTCGTAAGCCTATCGACTATAACCCATATCGAATCATGACCTTTCTTCGTCTTCGGTAATCTAGTAACAAAATCCATAGAGATACTATCCCACTTCCATTCTAGAATAGCTAACGATTGCAACATTCCAGCTGGTCTTTGATGTTCCACTTTCGCCTTTTGACAAACCAGACAAGACTCCACATATTCTGCTATGTCTCTTTTCATCCTTGGCCACCAAAACAACCTTTTCAAGTCTTGGTACATTTTGGTCATCCCCGGATGTAAACTCAAATCACTAGTATGAGCTTTATCTAAGATTGACTTCTTCAATCCAGAATCATCAGGCATACAAATTCTTCCCTTAAACCTTAAGATTCCATCTGCTCCTTCTTCTACCGTCGCCTTATGACCTTGCTTTAACAATTCCCTCTCATTTTGTAAAAACACGTCTTCCTTTTGTGTATCTCGGACTACATCGAGAAATTCATTTATGATCACGACCTTACATAGGCGAACTCTTCCAGGCAGAAACTCCACTGATAACCATAAATCTCGAATCTTATTAATCAATTCCTCCTCCTTTATCATCATTGCCGAAACATTAAGCACCTTTCTACTTAAGGCATCAGCTACCACATTAGCTTTTCCTGGATGGTATTGGAGTTGAAAATCATAATCTTTTAAGAATTCCAACCATCGCCTCTGCCTCATATTCAATTCTTTCTGATCAAACAAGTACTTTAGACTCTTGTGATCACTAAAGACATTGAATATTGCTCCATACAGAAAATGCCTCCACATTTTCAGAGCAAAAATCACCGCGGCCAATTCCAAATCGTGCGTTGGATAATTCCTCTCATGAACTTTCAGCTGTCGAGAAGCATATGCCACCACATTCTGATTTTGCATCAATACGCATCCTAACCCTTGGTAAGAAGCATCACAATACACATCAAAAGTTCCTTTAGAATCTGGCAAAATCAACACTAGTGCAGTTGTTAACCTCCTCTTCAATTCTTGGAAACTGGCTTCACGTTCTTCCGTCCATTCAAAAGCTTGACTTTTCCTCGTGAGCTGCGTAAGCGGTCCAGCAATCTTAGAAAAACCTTCGATAAACCTCCGGTAATATCCAGCAAGTCCAACGAAACTTCGAACTTCTGTCACCGTCTTAGGTCTTTCCCATTGTAAAACAGTCTCCACTTTCGCTGGGTCTACCGCAATACCTTCTTTCGAAATCACGTGACCTAGAAATTGGACTTCTTCCAACCAGAACTCACACTTGGCCAATTTCGCATATAGCTGCTTTTCCTTCAAAATCTGAAGAACAATACCCAAATGTTCAGCATGCTCTTCCTTAAATCGAGAATAGATCAGAATGTCATCGATAAAAACAACGATAAATCTATCTAGATACGGACGAAAAATTCTGTTCATATAATCCATAAATATGGCAGGAGCATTCGTCACCCTGAATGGCATTACTTGATACTCATAATGTCCATAACGAGTTCGAAAAGCTGTTTTTGGTACATCTCCCCTTAACACGAATCTGGTGATAACCCGATCTCAGATCTATCTTGGAGAATACCACTGCTCCCTTTAACTGATCCATCAGGTCGTCAATTCTTGGAAGCGGATATTTATTCTTGATAGTCACCTTGTTCAGCTGCCGATAATCCACACAAAGTCGTGAAGTTCCGTCCTTCTTCTTGACCAAAAGCACTGGCGCTCCCCATGGTGAAACACTAGGTCGCACAAATTGTTTCTCCAATAGCTCCACCAATTGCTCTTTCAACTCTACCAACTCTACTGGCGACATATGATAAGGTGCAGTTGAGATAGGACCTGTTCCTGGTACTAAATCAATTGAAAACTCGATCTCCCTCTCAGGTGGCAATCCAGGTACGTCATCAGGAAAAATCTCTGGAAACTCATTGATAATAGGAATAGTATTCACATCTCTCTCGTTCTTGACCTCTAGGGAAGACAATACCATATATCCCTGCGCTCCCTCTCTTAACAATGACTTGACTTTAATAGCAGTCAAGAATCCAGACTTTTCTTCCTTAGGAAAAACTATGGTTTTGCTTGCACAATTTATAAGGATATGGTTAGAAGATAACCAGTCCATCCCTAATATCACATCTATCTCAACAAGAGGCAAACAAATCAAGTTGACTGAAAACACACGGTCCTTGATAACAATAGGACAATCCAAACATATCTTAGACGTAATTACAGGTTTAGCAGTTGGCGTAGAAATACTCAACTTAACATTCAGAGAAGACACAAGCAACTTCAACCTCTCCACACAATCATATGCAATAAATGAATGTGTCGCACTAGAGTCATATAACACAGTTAGAAGATTACCTTCAATAGCTCCTTCTCCCTGAATAAGATCATCAGATTGAGAAATCTCCGTTCCAGTCATAGTATATACTCGCCCTCCAGATCTCGGTTGAATACTTCCTGACCTTGGCTGAGTAGCACAAACAGTTCTCATAGCTGGCTTTCTCTCTGGCTGAGTATAATCCCTAGATATATGTCCAGGTTGTTTGCAATTAAAACAAACTGTTCCTTTGATAGGGCATTCACTAGAAAGATGGCCTTTCTTTCCACACTTAAAACATGTTGGTGTAAACGCCACTCTTTGTCCAGCTCCACTACCACTCGCACTTCCCCTAACTGGTGGTCGTTAAGATTGATTCCCTGGTGGTCTAGAATACGGCTTACGCTGAAACCGATTAGTATTACTACCACCACCTCTCTGAAACCTGGTTGGCCCAAAGTTACGGTTCCTCTGATCTCGTGACGGCTCCAACTCCTCGAGTCGTGCACACGTATCAACTAAAGCATGAAACTGATTCATTCTCAAGGATATCACTCCTCGCTTCAGTTCCACTCTTAACCCTGCCTCAAACTTTCGACATCTCCATCCATCATCTGGTCGAGTTTGAGCATAATCTGAGAATTGAGACAAACTCTCAAATTTTGTAGCATACTCATTCACAGTCATATTACCCTGACGTAAACCAAGAAACTCTATTTCCTTGGCATGCCTAGCACTCGCAGGAAAATACTGCTCTAGAAAAGCATTAGAAAATACCTCCCATGTAATTTCTACTCCCACAACTAATAATAATCGGCGGGTTCCTCTCCACCAATGTTCACCATCTCCCCTCAGCATAAAGGCTGCATAAGTCACTTTCTTCTCATCAGAGCATCTCATTCCTTCAAAAATTCTCTCCAAGTCTTATATCCATTGACTTGCTTTCTCCAGATCAACCTCGCCTCTAAACTGTGGCGGATTATTATGCCTAAATTCAGATAAATTTAGGGCATCAGCAGTAGCATCTTCTTTGTTGAGTGCTCTCGATTTTCTTTGAGTAATTACTTCAGCCATCCGCTGCATAGCTTCAGCAGTAGCAATCATTGGGTCCACATCACGATTCACGTTCGCACGTCCTCTACCTCTACCAGACATCTTCTTTCTTCAAACAGAACAAAACAAAGTCAGATACATCCTTTCGGAAGTAAATCACAGAGAATCACACAGCACAAACAAAAACAGACCCAACCACAACCCCAAAAGACTCTAACTTGGGCTCTGATACCAACTAATGTAACACCCTTGTGGGGATGTCACATTTAAAAAGAAAATAAAAGAAAGATAAATAAAATCTACCCAAGTTGTAAAACATTGGTTACATAATTATACGGGTTGTAAAATTCTTCCTGTTAAACAGAATATTATTAAATAAAATAACGTGGAAATACAAAATCAACAAAATAACATCACACATAATATACATAGGGTTTTAGTCATAAGTTATACAAATAATTTATAACTAAAATATTTAAACTGAAACAGTAAACAAAAACAATAACAGTCTATATATACAAATGCAGACGCGCCCAAGTACACATCATAAATATTTAACCCTCTGAAGGATCACTCTCAGGAAGATCATCAGAAGATAAATATCCAGGATGCCTCGATTGTCGGCGAAAACGAGACCACGCAGTCAATACGCTGCTAATCTCACTAGGCGCAGAGAACATACCACCCCAATAACGCCTAAGAGATAATGGCAACTCCAAATGCAAAAACACCGTAGTCGTCATGACTGGTTCTCCATCAAACTCATTACGTAGGGACACAGTCAACCGTCCCACGTAAGTCACCGAGTCTCTGTCTTCACGCAGACGCCAGGTTGTCGATCCACTATGAAACTCGAGTCACACAAAACCCAGAAATCCTAGCACCGCCATACTCAAGCAATCAATCCAATGGATATGGATGATCGAATGGTTCTTGATCTTCGCACTGATCTTCGGCTTGCTTCTCCTCCTCTTCTTCAGGATACACGCACTCAAGAGGTTGTTCCTCTTCCTCAAACTCTTTAACACATAATTTAAAATATATAAATAACACATACAAGAAAGAGGTTAGACAACCTATATCACCACAAACATGGTAAATAAGAAAACGACAATACAACAGGTATAACAATTCATACAATATGGCATACTACAGTAACATAAATGAAATACGTAATAACTCAGATGTAATGTAACACAGAACGAAATGTAACAACATATAGTGGTACAGATAGACAAAATAACACAAATAAATCATGGTATAGATAAATAAAATAATACAGATAGATAAAATAGAGCAAATAACAACCTTAAAATGTATAAGTCATAATTATATGAGATATGACACAACCCTACTCCATGGAGCTAAAAAAAATACAGATATCAGAGTGAACGACTCGCAAAATCTATTAGTACCGTCGATCGCCCATAACTATTGCGCTGTCACACGTTGCGTCTATAGCCCACTGAAATAGCATAGTGGTGTAGCACACTATCATACGTCGTGTCACTACAAGCTTGCACTAATAGATTTCACAAGATCTTGATTAAGTATAGTGCGTGTCGAGTCCATTAGTGTGTTACCAGTTACCACGGCCCATAGGAGCGACCAACTGTCCACATATGGGATTATGCACACTAATGTCTCCAAGTCCATTCAAATTTGAACAACACTAATCTTATCACACTGACAACACGATGTTATTCACCTCGTCAATCAATCCACCAAAACTGGCATGACTCAATGCATGATAAAAATTCCAGATATGCCCTCACTGGCAAAAAATATGAAAATGCCCTCACTGGCAAATCGCATATAAATACAGTATGCACCCACTTGGCAATATTGTTTCACCATTTGTCCGGGTCCACCACTTTGGCTCGATAGTAAAAACTTGCTGTTTTCATCAATCGCGTAGAAATTTTATCGCATTTCCAAAATCTCATCATTTTTACAAACGTTTTTAAATCGCGTAAATATATTTTGCTATTTTTAAAATCGCGTAAAGCTTTTCAAACGTTTTCTCAATCGCGTAAGATTTTTAAATCATTTTCTTATCCGAATTCCTTAAAAATTACTATTTAAATAAACAGAAATAATATTTAGTACTTTGAACTACGTAGAATAATTTTTCATACCGTATACTGTCTTTTGGACATCTTTTCTATCTTACTGGTCCGTTTTTAATAAAAATTGACATTATTTTGTTTAGAAAATTATAATAATGGTTTCCTAATTTTTTTCGTAAAAATTCTGTTTACTTAATTTTTAACCGTGTAATTTAACCCTTTTGAAAACCACTAACATGCTTCAAAATATAAGATGAGCCATATGTTAGGAATTTACAAAAGTTACTGTATTTCATTTCTAATAATAAAATCATTAGTTTTAATTTCTTAAACTTAATTCTAATCAATTTGTTTCTTCAAAACTCATTGTAGAAAATTTCCTTTTAACATACATTATATCTCTTTGATTAAAACTAGTTTGGAATTGACTTTAGAAATCATGGATACTTGGTTTGGCATGTTGGCCGAAACATATACTTGTGATATTTGATCTCTAAATTCATTTTCCTTGATCTAAACAATTTTATATCTCATTAATTTTCCTAGGTTAATTAAATCACACTTAAAAAAATATGAGAACATTTTGGTTCTCCATTTTGGTTAATGGCTGTGAGCCTCATTGGTGTGTTCTTTGGAACACTCATGCAATCATTGGCATGTTGTTCACATCCTATAAATTATCATACATTTCTAACACATACAATATTATCAAAGCTTCTAGACATGCAAATTTATGCAAACATCAAATAGGAAAGCTATTAACAAACACACAAATGAATCCTTATGGATTCTACAATCACAAACAAATCTCCATCTTCTTATCACCATCCAAGGATGATAAGATTAAGTCTTCCTCTTACCTTAAATGAAGACAAATATGCTTTCACACCTTTCCTAGGGTTTCGGTTTTCTCCACCAAATCTCCTAACAAGCTTAAACAATTTTCTACAAGTTACTAACATTAAAGAAAGCTTAAACCATGGATAAATCATGGCTTAGAACTTTGAAAAAGAGTTTAGAAATGGAAAACAAGAAATTTCACCTTCTAGGTAAAATCTCCCAAGTAGGTTTTCATGCTTCAAATGAAGGATTTTGCCAGAACTCTCAACTAGAGATGTTCTTAGAATTGTGTTTAGGTTTAGAAAACTTAGTTGGATAAAATTTTGAGTGGTTGGATAGTGAGCTAGGGTGTTTGGCCGAATAGCTTGAAAGAAAAACAACAATGGAGGTTGGTGTTCTTGGAAGAGAGAGAAGAGAGAAATTGCATGAAAATGAAGTGAACTTTGGTCTTCCAAAAGCTAAATGGCCGTAGACTTCAAGCTATGCAATGTGTCCATTAGGTTGGCTCCATCCTAGCCTTAGAATGGATCAATGGTGAGGATTAAGCCTTGTTCACCAAGCTTTGCTCTCATTGGTTCATTCTAGCCTTGTCACTTAACCTAGTCACCATGCTTAGTCACTAATTAAGCCTAGTCATTAAGCTTAATCACTATGTTCTTGAATGTTCCATCACTAATGAGGTTTAATTAAGCTACTAAACTAACTGTTTTATCTAAACGTAGGTCCTGCAAAACATTTCTGGGTCTGCTGTCATTTAATTATACTGACTGATAAAATAATATTATAATAATACAAAATTATTTTATTTGACAGTTAAATTCTAAAAATTAAAAGATTAACAACAGTATCATTCAGAATCGGGTTTAGTAAGATCCCCCAGTTCTGAATAATTAAATAAGATTTCCCCGGCCCGAAAAAATATTATTTTCCTGTCCCAGAGCAAATCACACAAAAAGTCCAAATAAAATCACAGACAGTAATATTAAACACTGTAACATATAGAAAAATTAAAAACAGTACATTCGGGACGTAATGGTCATTTTTTTATTTTTCCCCACGACGAAGCAAATCATCCAAAACGTTCAAATAAAATTACAGACAGTAAAATATATCTGTATATCACACAGAAAAATTAAAACAGTAGCTTGACAAAACTTTTATTTTACGGTCTCGAAACAAATTACGTAAAACGACCAAATAAAATCTTAGCCTGTAAAAACGTATTTATAAACCATGCAGAAAACAAGAAACAGTAAAATAGGGACACAACGGTCTTTCACCCAAAAGTTTGAAAAACAGCAAACAGAACATTCGGAACATTTTTCCAAAAGTTGGGGTGTTATAAAGTACAAGATAGATAAAGGAAAATATGCATGCCAAGACCATGTAAGCACATTACCATGAAGGTTATATTCTTAATCTATCAATCAAAAATCATTTTAAAACTTCTCCCCCTTTCAAAAAGAATTTTGTAAGACCACATTATATTTTTAAAAGCATTTTAGAAGGGTAGAAGGGTTTTATATTAAAACCACATATTCCTTGAGAGTGAACAAATCCAAGTCAAAGGAACATTTGAAAGTACATCTCCTCTCTTTCTCATTAAACAAGAGCCTTGGAAAGATAAAACACTTTTGCAGAACAAGGCTTACCTTTTGAAGTATTAAGATGGTCTTTATAGAACATTTCAAAAGATTTATTTGGAAACTTTCTTAAATACTCTCTCAAGATTTAATAAAACATTTCAAAGCAACGAAGAGAGTACTACATTTATAGCACAAATCGAATGATTTCCAATTTTTCAAGACAATTAGGAGGTGATAATACTTTCAAGGTCATAAGACAAGTTCAAAAGATTCTCAAGGATATGGAACTTTAAAAGCTTCTTTCAAATATGATAGGAGATTTTTCAAAAAAAAAACTTTTTAATCAAACAAGATTTTTTTTTTTAAAAAACAAGAGCATGATTCTCATAAGTGTTATACTACTAAGAAATCATAGATCAAGAGAATCATAGATATTAAACATTCATTATGATAAAATATGTTATATGTATAGAACTAATGTCATCCACCCCATATGCAATGACAAAACTAGCAATTTAATGTCCAATTAGACACTTTGTCAATGCTAAGCATACTTCTCATGTAAGGAAAACATCTAATATTTTAAGATTAATTTATCAATAAGTATCATATAATGCATAGCATATAGAATACCACAATAGTTTAGGGATAGAGATACTTATTAGGTTAGATAGAAAGTGATGAATGTTCTTCATTTATAGGTCCTTTGAGTTTGTACTTTCTTCCATTGAGTATTTCATTCTATTTCACTTGAAGAAAGTCTCCTCATGTTCCTCTTCCTTCAACATTTCTCATTTATCCACATATGCTTGACATTTCAATATTTGATGACTATATTTCAAAAGTTCTCTAAAACACGGGTTAGCATCAAATATCATTTAAACTTATTTACAAGCATAATTTAGGTTGATATACAATGTAAAACATGTACCACATTATGAACCATGCAATGTTAGCTCTTACAAGAATAAAGGAAGAACATATGCACTTGAATCCAAGAGGATTGTTTAAGCATTTTCAAAGCAAGATTCAAGTTTGTCAAGAAAGACATGATCATCATCAAAACATATATAAGTGTTTTGGGGCAAACAATGATCAAGTAAGGCATGTAGAAACAACTCTCTACTTCTCCAAATATCACATGATATTCAATTTAAAGCATAGATGAGGATAAGAGATTGATGTCACCAAAAGTGTACTTATTGAGTTTTTGTAGGTGACTTCAACTTCCATGCCTCAAGGCTCCTTGAGAATGTTGTGGTTCTCCATGTCATTCTTTTTATGTTTTCATCACTCTTGGAGAACTTGGACCATTTCAAATTTTTCAAACCTCAAGTAGCATAGTTGTATGTCACTTCATTGCATGCTTGAGCTAATAGTCATCCTACAACGCCATTCAAAGTACTTTCTTTGGTTTCGACCAATTTTGAATCCATAGAGGTTAGTCATTGATTATAAATTCATCATGCTCTCATAAAAATCAATTTTTCATAGTATGTAAATTGAGCACAACAAATTAAATAATCAATTACCATTAAGCACATAGCTAATAGCATGCTTACGTTCATAATATATAGACAAATCAAAACATAGCAAGCATACCTAGACATTGTAGAACCTTATGTACCAAGATATATAACAAATTAATGAGCTATGGTACAATAAAAATGAACATAATCATGTGTTAAACATAATATTCAACTTTACCAAGTACATATGATTCTATTCTTTACCTAAGGCCCATAAGGAATATACCTCATATTCATTGTCTTTTTAAGTGAATGTGCATAAGAGGTAAACACTTTTGATACCTTGGCCTTGGTAGTCAAGGAAACTCTTTTCCTTACCCATTGCTTCTCTTTTGGGGTTTTGAACTTTGTAAGTTTCACATTTTGTACTTGAGAAACTTTGGTTGAAGCCATCTTCTTTCTTTGGCCAAAACTTTTACCATTGGATTTTGGAAGCATTCTCCTTGATGATTCATTCTTCACTTGACCAATTTGTCAATCCTTTTGAGAAATTTTCTGTATAATTGAAACACTAGAAGGACATTTTGGTACCCGCTTCATCTTAGGTCCTTGAATGTTAGTACTAGGGCCTTTAAGGTCTTTAGGAACCCATACCATACTATTTCTCATATAAGTATTTCTTCTATAATTGCATAAATGAGAAATATGTCCTAGATGACCACAAAAATTACAAACAATTGAATTCAATGATGGCTTGGTCCTTTGAAGATCATTTTTGAAAAACTTGAGCCTTTGGTTGTTATTACATTCTATGCTATTTTTGCCAAAAGCCTTACTTGAAATTCCATGTGGAGTAACATCAATTTCATTCTTATTAACAAACATGGAATGTGAGCAATTAGAATCATTAGCTTTGATAAATTCAGAATATAAGTCATCAACATGATTTTCTAAATCAATACACTTTTCACAAGAAGTTGAGGTTTCACATTTCAAAGGCATTTCCTCATAAAGAAAAGCATATTCATTTTTCAAAGTCTTAATATCATTTTCAATGGAGGAAATGTTTTCCAAACAAGATAAGTTTTTATTTTCTAAAATCAACAAGCCATCATATATTTCATCATATGCACATTGTAGCTCATAATAAGAAGGACTATAATCTAGTTTAGCATCATTTACCTCAAAGTCCTTTTTAGCCATATAGGAAGTAATCTCAATTTCTAGCATGCTTGGCTCTTTAAGAGAATCACCTTCTTCCACAACAAGTTTGTTTTGCTTTGCCTCTTCTTTAAATTGAGCATCATCATCATCAAGAGGCATTTGACCCCCTTCAATAGTTCGCACATCTTTTTGAGGATATTTTTCATGACAAACTTCTTTCAATGGCTTTTGCTCTTCTTATTTTCTATATACAACTTTATGCACAAAATCATTGTTAGCAAGATAAATAGCATCAAGAGCATCCTATATATCTTTAGCACTAGAGCAACTCTTAATTCTAGCATAAGTATCATCATTCAAACTACTTCTCAACATTTGCATTGCTCTAATGTTCAAGGAAAAACATTTCTTGTCGTAAGCATTCAAATCTTGTTTTGGTTTAGGAGAAAATCCATCAAGCACAACATCCCACAAATCAAGATCAATAGATTGCATATACAATTCCATTCTAGCTTTCCAATAAACAAAATGCACACCATCAAAGAATGGTGGTTTATCAATTTCAAAACCTTTAATTTTGGAAAGCTTTTTAATGGTTGTCAATAAACAAGGATCTTTAACTCTAAGCAGTTAAGCTTTTACCAGAGCACGAAGCTCTGATACCACTTGTTAGCCATGGCAACTATCACCTAAGAGGGGGGATGAATTGGGTGATTACAAATTTTAAAACACCTTTGAGAAATTAAGCATTTTGAATAACTCAATTAATAAATGCAGCGGAATAAGTTTAACAAAGGTGTAACTATTAGTGATTTCACAAATACCACTTGGGTTATAGGATAAATCAAGTAAATAAGCTAGATATCAAATTCAACTCAAGCATATATAATTAAGGCACAAATGTAAAGAGAAAGAGTTGAGAAGATCAAACACAAGTATTATCTTGGTTCAGCTACCAACCACTTGTGGCCTACGTCCAGTCCTCAAGCAATCACTTGAGATTTTCCACTATATCTTCAAGCTTCAACGGGTGCTTGTAACCTTTACATAATAGAACACTCACCACACCTTGAGATACCTCACCCTTTGTACTTGAGCATCAACTTCAAGGGATACCTCACCCTTTACAATCTTGAAGGATACCTCACCCTTACAACTTTGAGGGATACCTTACCCTCTTTACAAACAAGGGATACCTCACCCTTTTATCTAGAGGGATACCTCACCCTCTTACAATAATTTCAAGATGAAGAGAAAGATTAGAAACTCTCACAAGAGTAGATATACAACTTGAAGAACAAAGTATGGATAATAAGAAACTCTCTCAAGAGTGGATAATACAACTTGAAGCTCTATGGGTATCAATGATTCACACTTTAAAGCTCAAAATATGATTTTGATGATTCAAGGATCAAGTATAGTGTTCTTGTGTTTCTTAGGATGTAAATGCTTCAAATATCACTTATATATAGAGCCCAAATGATAAAATAGTCGTTGGTAGTGTTTAGAAATAATTTTTTTATGAAAACTAGTTATTTATAGTTGTTAGAAATGTTTTTCTAGCACTTGTAATCGATTACACACTTCGTAATCGATTACATGGCTTCTGTCAATGTTGTAATCGATTACAGGACTTGTGTAATCGATTACAACATTTCTGGTTTTGAAAACTAACTTTAAAAGGTCATAACTACTTCATTCCTTATCCGATTAAAGCAAATGACCAGTCATTGGAAAGATCTTTGAGTCTATTTTCAAATGAAACATTTCACAACAAAACTCAAAGTATTTTGAGAGTTATGATCAAAAGATTGACCAAATGTTAGTTTTTCAAAACTCAAACTTGACTATATTTTATAGTTTAAAGCAAATAGTCATAACTTCTTCATTTCTTATTTGTTTAAAGTAAATAACCACTCATTGGAAAGATATTTGACTCTATTTTCATATGAAATAAGTTTCATAACAAAACTCAAAGTATTTTAAAAGTTATGATCAAAATAGTAATCGAATGTCAGTTTTGCAAAATACAAACTTGACTATTTTTCAAAGGTTTGAACTACCACTAAGACTAACTTTCTAAAATCAATTTGTTGGGCATTAAAACATATAAGAAAAACTTTTTAAAGATGTTAAAACATATTTGAGCTTAGTGTGATTCCTCTTTACCTTTACACAAGATCTAAGTCCTATAAGCTATTCTTGAAGAACCTTGGGACTTGATCTTTTGCCATCATCAATTCTTGATGTAATCCAAGCTTCCAAAAATTTCTTCTCTTCAAATCTTGCAAATGCTTGGAACATCTTATCATTCTTATTCTTCTTGAGTTGAACATGATTATGATCTTTTGCTTTCTTATTGCAATGCTCACTCTTGATATTTGGACTATCCTACAAAGTATTACTCACTTAGCACAAGCATAATTAGTCCAAATTCATAACTTAATATCTTAATATATATGATTTATAAATGTATAACTCCAGTTAGTCTAACATGCATATAAGAATGTTGCATATATCTCATTGCATGATTATTAAATGAAGTATAACTAAATAAAGTACATAATCATGCATGATTCGATATATCTCTTTTAAGCACATATGTGTAATATGATCAATATTCTTTTGTGATGCATTTGTCATTTATAAAGCACATCATCAAGTATAAGCATCATTCTTTTTATCTTGTATTTGTCATCATCAAAACTTAACATATTAAACCATTGAGGCAAAGACAATGCTACAATCTCGAAGTACCATATTTCTTCTTAACTAGCAATACTGGTTCTCCCCAAGGTGATACACTGGGTCTCACAAATTGCTTCTCCAAAAGCTCTTCCAATGGCTTCTTGAGCTCAACTAGCTCTGTAGGTTACATTCGGTAAGGCACTATGGAAATAGGACCAGCTCCAAGTAGTAGATTAATGGCAAATTTGATCTCTCGCTCCGGTGGTAAACCAGGTACATCTTCAGGAAAAACTTCAAGAAACTCTCAAACCACTGAGATTGCGTCCACATCTACCTCATTCTCGACTCTGAAAGAAGACAACATCATGTATCCCCGAGCTCCTTCTTTCAAGAAAGCTTGAACTTGGTTGGCCGTGAAAAATCTAGAATTCTCATCCAATGGGAAAACTATGGTTTTTCAAGAACAATCTAATAGGACATGGTTAGAAGATAACCAATCCATTCCTAACATCATATCTAATTAAGATAATGGCAAACAGATCAAATCAACAGAAAAGATTTGATCTTCAACAATCAATGGACAACCAAAACTGACTTTGGTGGTAAGAACAAGTTTAGCAGTGGGAGTTGAAACAGTCAAATCAAAAGGTAAAGAAGACACAGGTAAGCTAAGTCTTTTCACATAGTCATAGGAAATGAAAGAATGAGTTGCACCCGAGTCGTACAGTACAGTTAAAGGATTACCTTCTATGACGCCTTTCCCATGTATAAGATCTTCGGATTTAGAGGCTTCAGCACCACTCAGGGTGTAAACTCGACCTCCAGCCTGAGGTTTAGCAGTCCTAGCAGCATTAACAGAAGGTTCCGCCTTAGGTTGATTGCAATCACGAGAAACGTGTTCAGGTTTCCCACATTTGAAGCAGATGATGCAACACCCTAAAAATTCTGTATCTCTTAACTAGTAATTTTGTCAGTTAACAAAATTTTACTGTTTAGTAATTTCTGAATACTGTAAAATTATTTTGATTATTCCATCAGCATATTTGATCGCTTTGAGTGATTTACTCCATGTCAGGAAAATAAAAATTTTCGGGCAGGGGAAAACTTTACGTAATTTAATTTTACCGTTAGGTTTTAATTATTTTACGTAATCAGATTTGATATTTGTGCGTTTTCTAATTTTTGTAATTTTATGGGTGATTATGAAATTTTTATGATACTCCGACCGTTTTTGGACTATTTGTGGGTCCAGTGGTTCTACGTGGGCCCGGGATGAGTCCCAAAACGTGAAAATTTTTCTACGCATAGAAAAATTTGTACTGTTGAGACGGAGACAGGGGATCTTACTAAACCTGAATCCGGAAACAGTTTTAGAAAATTTCTTGTACTGTATTTAATTTATCGGACGATAAAAATACAGTAAATATAATTTTTGTGGGGTTTAGCAGATAAAAATAAATATTATACTGTTAAGTCCACAATTAGTGGTTATGATAATTTTTGATGGACCAATAGGAAGCAAGTCCAATATTTAAGACTTTGAAATCAACCGTCAATTTAATCAACGGTGTAGGATAAGTCTAATAAAATGTCTATGACCATTTATAACCATTGGATGTGGATTTAATCAACGGTGTAGAATTGGTCATATAAAGTGGCTATGACCATTTGTAACCATTGGATGTTAATTTAATCTAGGGTAGAGAATTGGTCTTGCAAAGTAACAAGGACCATTTATGACCATTGGATGTTGATTTAATCTATGGTGGAGATTTAGTCTTAAAAAGTGACAAAGATCATTTATGACCCTTGGATGTAAAGTTTGAAGGAGTAATCTTAACCCTTCATTTTGGAGACACATCTAAGGGCTAGGATTTAAAGAAGAAAGATCCAATGGCCTAAATTAAGTTTTCTATCTAAAGCTATACCTAAAGTCTACCTTAATCCTAACCATTGAATTAATCAATGGCTTAGAATGCTTCAAATAATTGCTTGGACTTTCAAGATTGAATCTTAACCATTAATTTAATCTATGGTTGAAATTTGGTCTTATATAATTGCTTGGACTTCAATTGTGACCCTTGGATGGCAACATGGAAGGAGAGATCTTGA
The DNA here is from genome assembly GCA_029884605.1 of Ormosia emarginata. NCBI lineage: Eukaryota > Viridiplantae > Streptophyta > Magnoliopsida > Fabales > Fabaceae > Ormosia > Ormosia emarginata. The sequence continues at coordinate 8,159,089 of JAQQTP010000040.1, forward strand.
CCATCCATTTAGTAGCATCATCTAATGGCTAAGATTAAAGGAGGAAGAAGATCCAATGGTCCAAGTTTGTTACTATCACTTAGAAACTTTCCAATAATTTGGTGTCTTTGACTAACACTTTAATTATTCACTCATTTCTCACTCACTCTCCACGGCAATGCAAGGAAAAAGGGGGGCCAAAATCATTTCATGCATTTGCTATCTTACTTTATCACTTTTTCTCTCAATGATTTAGTATCAATTAATTTCCCAAATAATTCACTCTTTTCTCTCTTCACTCTACGGCAATGCATAGGAGGAAGGGGGCCAAAATTCATTTCATGCATTTCTATCTTACTTTATCATCTTTTCTATCATCTTTCTCAAGAAACAAAAACAAGACAACTCTTCCATTTTCTCTCCAAGCTTGGTTCGGCCATGGCACCCAAATATACCTTCCATCACTCTTTAATTTCAACCAACCATATTTCTTGAATCCTTACCTTATTCTAAGCAACTTTCATGTTGGAGACTTTCTCTAAATCATTCATTTTCAAGGACTTTCTTCAAGAGCAAAGTTATAGGGTATTTGTGGTGAAGTGTAAGGAAACTTCATTTATTCTCTTCTTTTTCATGATCTAAACCATGTTTGATCCATGGTTCCTCTTAATCAAGCTTAGTATACTAATTTTTATGTATTTTGTTTTGTATTTGAGAAGCCCTTGGTGGTGAAGGACTTGGAAAGAGAAGCAAAACAAGGAGCTTTTGAGGATCTTCAAGAGGTAAGAGGGAGATTCATCTCCCCAATCAAGTATGGTGGTGAGAGATGGTTTGTGTATTTGATGGATGGTGAATCCATGTGAGGATTCATATCCATGGTTATGTAATAATTTGTGGGTGTTTATGTGTTTTGATTATTTGCCTATGTTTGGTATGATTTACATGATTTATTGCTTTGATTTTGGCATGCTTGTGATATATATTTGAATATGTATGTATATGCCATGATGTGATGAAGGAAAGGAAATCAATTTTTGGTTCCAATGGCCAAAGGGAGGCTACGGTTTTTAACTCTCAAGATTGAGGTCTATGTTGAAATTTTTTAAGAACAAGGGAATTAATTTTTGATCCCTAGAACATGGTGAATTTCGGCCAAGACACCTCAAGATAGGTGTTCACAAATTAATATTTTTATGAATGATGAAATGAGATGTTTAGAAAAACAAGGAAAATGAACAAAGGTTTTATTTTTCAAAGAGTACATGAACACGGTTTTAGAAGGATTTTTATTGATTTATTTTGTGTAAAATGTTTCTAAGTGTTTTACTAAACATGAGTTTTAAATGAAAATAGCAATGTTGATTTTAAGGATTTGCAAAGAAAGTGAAAAAGGATTTATAAAGAAAATGAAAATGGATTTGCAAAGAAAGTGAAAAATGAAAATGAACAAATGACTTGATTTCAAAGACCAAGTGTTCACGGTTTTTGTAAAGGATTTTTAATGGTTTTGTTTGTGTAAAACCATATCAATTTAGAAGGAAAAAAATATTTGATGGTTTCAATAGTCATGTCCACGTTTTTGAAGACTTGTAATGCCTTGACTTTTATGAACAAAGTGATTTCCAAAGTGGAAACGTAACTTGATTTAATACAAGGAATTTGGAAAAGGAATCAGAGTGTTTTATCACTTGAGAGAATTTTGTAAATGAAAGACAAAGAGAGGTTGAACACGTTTGAACTTCAATTTATTTTGAAGAAAATTGATTTTAGAATTGATTTGAGAAAAATGGAGAATATAATAGTGATTTGATATTTTCTAACGTGTAACTCATCCTTTGGGTTTAGGAGAGCGTTAGTGATTTTTAAAGTTAGAACATTGATTTATATCAATGGAAAAGTGATATTTGTGGGGAAAAGGATTTCTTGAGTAAAGAAATGTGGAAAAAGATTTTCTTGAGTAAGAAAATGTGAAAAAATTGAAATACAAAGTCATTTTATTTTGAGATAAGTTGAAAAGGAATATTTGAAGGTTGTGAAATATTTTCTGTAATGAAATTGTGGTAAAAAATTATTTGCGTAGCTTAAAAACAATTTGGAATACGTTAAAATATTTCTACGCGATTTGAATTACGTTTAAATATTTTACGTGATTTGAACTACTGTTGAAAAATCAATATGTGATTTAAAAGTGATAGAATATTTTTACGTGATTGTGAAAATGACAGAAAATCATTATGTGATTTAGAAATTATTTTAAATATTATGAGAATGATGGAAAATGATTTACGCGACTTAAAAGAATGATTTTTAAGTTACGCGATTTTGAAACAGTGGAAAAATACTATGCGATTTGAGAAACGTATATTTTTATGCGATTGAGAAAAACGTTGAAAAATTAGTACGTGGTTTAAAAGTGCAACAGAAGAGTTGCGGTATTTTGAAAACATAACAAAAATGTTACTGTATTGTGAAAACGTAACAGAAATGTTATGCGATTGTGAAAACACGACAAAAGTGTTTTATGACTATAAAAACATAATAACATGATGATTATTGTTAAAACAGTGCCCATACACTGTATGAGAAAATGACGAGTTTTGCCATGATTGACATTTGGTGCATTTTACATGCATTGGAAAGATATGCCTGTAATTGGCATTGGTGCACTGTACATGCATTGGAAAAATATGCGTTGAAGCATTTGATGAAATTGAACAAATGAAATTGAAAAGATTTGGCCCTTGTGGTTAGACTTACACTGATATATTCATGCATTGTATAAAATATAACTAATAAGCTATTTTGGCCCTTGTGGTTGAAGAGGGAATGAGAATTGATAGTGAGGTCTATAATGGATCTTGGGGGCGTCAAGGCGCGGCGGTCGACCAGTGGATATCTGTCTGTGGGCTAAGGCTGGACCATATGCCACTTGGCGATGCAATCCGTTGCAACGCATTGAAGATACCCGACAAGAACACGATTCTTTTCAACGACTGGAAGATTGTCTTTGGGCTAAGGCTGACAATTAACAGAGCATTCTCCTCGAAATTTGTGAAAACCTCCATGGAGTTGTTTTTGAAAAACTGAGTCTATGTGCACATGCATGAATCTGAACATTTATACCAGTATGATATATTAATTGAGGAATATTGGCTATGACAACTGTTTTGAATACTTGGATGATGATGATGATTGTTGATTAATATTGATGGTATGATCATAATTCTGGTATGATCTATCTGTATGATATGCTGTTTGTGTTATCTCTGTGCTACCATGTTGGTATTAGCATAGGTGATCTCACCTCTTTGTTATGTTGTCTTGCTGTGTCTGTATTGTTAAAATTATACAGTAGAAGGAATGAGTTGTCTTAGACATAACGAGTGGTAGACATTCTGAGATTGGTGACAACATGGAGAAGTGGACATTCAGGACTTGCTGGTGTACAATGTTAACAAAGAACAGATGTCTGATGCATCAAGATGGATACAAAAAGGAATAAGTATGTTAAGTTTTCTCGTTAGTGTTGTACCGTGCTATTAAGTAGGACCCGTGATGGGATTGACTACTGTTAAAAAAAAAAGTCTATTAGTTTATATTTCTCTTTAAATTGTTAAATATTAATTGGTGTCAATATTGTATATTACTCAGTAAATATATTTTCAGTAATACTTATGAATTTCAGTAAGTTTATGTTTCAGTAAAGAAGAAATTTTAAAACCACGTTTATAACTCAAACCTTTTATGAACTTCTTTTTAGATTATGAGTTGGGAGTCGGAAATGTGATGCCTTGAGGAGGATGTTACATTAGTTGGTATCAGAGCACAGTTTGAGTCTTTTGGGGTTTGTGGTTAGGTCTATTTTGCTTGGGTTATGTTCTCTGTGTTGTTGTTTTCCGAAAGAAAACAATGTTGTTTATAATGGATATCAGATCCATTGTATTTCGATCCGCACGCCTCGAGAAGAAAAAAAAAGGAATGACACGGGATAGTTGTACTTGTGTGGAAGTGGAACATGTTACAAGTAATGCAGTTGCAGCTACGGAAGCAACGGGAGCAATGTGGAAAAACGATTGCATGAACAGATGATCGCTGAACAACAAAAACTGGAAGTTGAAGTTCAAGATCTGATGGAAGAGAATCAGTCTTGGAATATAAGATTTCGTAATTTTGGAACATGGTATTTTTTTTTTAGGATATTGAGAAAGTAATTGATTTCGACGGAAGATATATTTACAACCATTGAGGAAACCAAAAGCAGTAAGTGATGTGAAAGAAGGTACTTAATGAAGGAATGTACGTCAAGGAAGCAATTTGAGGAAAAGTTGGACACATTTTCCCAGAGATTATGCTCTTTGAAAACAGACTTTTTTGTTAGTAAAATCTTGGGTAGTAGGGAAAGTCGTTACTCTGAATGGAATGGGAGTGTTCTGAGCGGAAGACTTAAATAATGGAGATTATATCCTTAGAGCTAATCCTATAAACCATACTGAATATAAGCAACCTATTCTGTGTGACATATGATTGAGTAGATCAAGTGTATGTTAGAGTTATTCGTTATCCTCTGAATTGTTAATTTCTGTTTCTATTCTTAGCCGATCGAGCTACTCAAGTTATTCAAACTATTATTATAGATCAAAACTTTGTGTTAGTTGGATCTGTTTATTTTTTTCATAAACAGATGCGATCTTTGAAAACGGATTCGTTATTTTTCAACCATATCCTATGAGATTATTTCAACAAAGTGTGAGTAATTCAGAGAAAATCTATTCTTGAAAATTGGGGTTACATCCAATTCTTTGCTGGATATGTTCGATAACATATTCAATTTGTTTTGTTATTTTCCATGATGTTTTCTTTCATCTACTGCAATTGAAGGAATATCTTGCAAGAAAGAATATTCCTATGTTTATATCTGTGTCATCATATCAAAGTGGCGCAGCAGAAGCATGATGGATTCTTCAAAAGTTGAAAAGGTTCATCAGTGTAAAAAGTTAAGATGGTAATGGAAATTCATAGAGGTGATCAGTGGAAGTGAACAAGAGATAAAGAACTTTTATTGGTTAAAATTGTTTGAACAACGTAAGAAGTGAAACTACATGGAAACTGGAAGAAAAGATGGAAGAGGAATGTCTATATTTATTCCGAGGATGTGAAATCTGTTGGTGTATGCCTTAGAGGCCAATACATTTTGTCTATGTTTACATACATTATATTATGCTATTTTTTGATATATGAGGCATTTCATTTATTGTGTTATTTTTGGTAGACATAATAAAATCCTTAGAACAGTAAGTTTGATACCATAGGACATCAAGTGGATGACTTGATCATGAGATCCTATTGGATAGAGCACTATTCTTAAAATGTCCCTAGTCAAGTATTATTGTCAAATAGGACAACGATAATGCATTGAGACTAGTAAGTGCATAGACTGATGACCACATCTCCTGGGTCATGGATATGAGATATCAAGTCTACACATGGATACATATTAGAGTAATGATGTATTGGACAGACCCGCCATGAGAACGCTACGTGGATCGTTACGTGAGTGTCATAAACGATTCTCATAGTGATAATGGTGTATGTGATCCTTTGACCTGAAATCACTACGATTCCTACATGAGGAGTTGTGTGTTTTAATGCCATCAAATGTCATCTGTAACAAGATGATTATAAAGTTAGTTATTAGACATACCGTGATACATGTGGAGGGATGTAAGTGACCTAGATGAGATTTGTCTCTCCTACATAACAGGAGTGATATCTTCGGGCCCCCTGATTGAGTGAGACTACGAAATGCATGGCCATGCTCAAATGAGTCAGTATAAGATATTAATGTCATTTGTTATTACTATGTCTACTCGGGAATCAGGAAACTGAAGATTGAACTAAACAAGGGTGACACGTTCCATGCCTTGTGTTCAATCTGGATATATGGACAAAGGGACTAAACTACACGGAAACATTGGTCACGGATAGGTTATGTCAAATCACTGACATTCTCATTACTTGGGTAGCAGTGATGTGTTGCTAGATATCGCTCACTATTTGTAATATTAAAATGAGATTTTAATATTACTACCAACATCATGAGAACCTACAGGGTCGCACACTTAGAACAGACTTGATTGAAGCAATAAGGATCCAAGTTGGACTCGGATTCAATTGTGGGCCTAACTCATGACAGATGGGTTTAGGGTTGCACAGCTTACCTTGCTACTACTCACACTCACTTAAGGCAGCCACTATTATAAATAGTACTGCTAAGGGGGCTGCTACTAGGTTACAACACAACCCTAGCCGCACCTACAGAAAGCGAGTGAGAGATAGTGAGGTCTTCTTCTCCTCTCTTCGCAGCTAGCACTACGAAAACAAAGGCGTGACTCCCTTTTGCAAGTCTGTTCGTGTGGATACCACAGAGACATCGTCACTATTACGGTGTTGGTGATTCACCTCACTTGTGATTATCACGCTTCAAGAGGTAATTTATTAAAAAAAAAACTCAGATTATGGACCTTTTCACATGGAACCTGAGAGGGAATTCTATTATTCCGCTGTGAGACTTTTGATCCGCAATTCCCAACAGTGGTATCAGAGCCACTTGTGAAACCATGATTCGATTTTCTGCTTTTCTTGTTATATGCGATAACATGATTCGTTGCTTTCTTTTGATAAAAGATATGATCTTTATATGTTTTTTTCTGAAATCGAAATAATGATGTATGAAACCGTGTTCTGTTTTATTTGTTGTTTACGAAACATGTTGATGTTTCTGAAACCATGAAGATGTTCATAAATTTCTGCGTTTTTCTTATATATATGTGTGATATGTATGAATGAAAATCGTTTTGAATGCTTTTTATTTTTGCGTTTATACGGTATATATATATATATATATATATATATATATATATATATATATATATATATATATATATATGTATGATTCTCGCGAAAACTGTTTTGAATGCTTTCTGTTTCTGCATATTTTCTGTATGAGTGTGATATACACAACAGCACGACACAAGGTTTTGGAAATCTTGTTTCCGTTTTGCGGCGGCTATGAAGCTTCCTCATGACATGAAGTGTTCATGTCTTCACGCATTCTGGAAACCTTGTTTCTGGATAGGTGATGACGGCTGTGAGGAACCCCTGCGGCACATGAAGTGTTCATGTGTTTGTGGGCCTTAGGGTTCAAGTGTTGTTGCCCTAGCCGTCATAGAGGCAGAAGGGGTCCGACTCAAATTTTTGTTCAAGTAACCAGTGGTGGTATATGAATGAAAAATTTTGGACCGGGGCGCTGCCCCGAACCCCGTTTCGTGGTGTGTGATATTCGAAAGTGCAATATTCAAAATTGTTTTTATAATTCACAAAAATAATAATGTGTTATTGCTTTGTGTTTATGTATTCTTAGAGATGCATGGTGCATGGTTATGGCCTTAGTCTTTATTTTATACTATGTTGGTTATTTTAAATACGACCTGCGTGTCGTGCCTTTCTCTCTACATTCTGATTGTACATTCTCTTCTCATCTAACTCCCCTCGAATGTAAAAGAGGTTTCTATAATGTAATCTTCATGTGGAGACAAGGAGACAACATCAAGTGAGGACGTTGGTGGGAGACGCTTGGTGAAGCTGGCATTAATTATTGCTACTCTCTTAGAGGCCATAACCATGTCACATTTATTATATGCTTTATATGTATGAGATGCATGGATGATGTTTATGGTATGTTAAACAAGTTTAATAAATGGTGAGATCTAATAATAAAATTCCATCAAAGAAAATATTAAGTCATTATATGATGCCTTCCAATGCGTGGCACTCGTCAAGACTAATATCGATCAAGTGTAGGTCTGCCAAAGCAGGGTGCCTTTATCTATATTAGTAAGATGCGATAGGATAATAGTAATATCCAAATGTCAACCATTGGGTTTGACTTAACTAGGCCATTTCAATAGGATTGAAGGCTTAGAGGCATGAAGTTGGGCTTTAGTCCATTAGATGGATTAGAATAAGTGTTATTCACCCAACTATCCAAGAGTTGCATGTGATGTAATTGGAAAGAGTTTCCTACCTAAATAACTAAATTTTGGGCGATCAGCCAAAGCTGACTCAAAACTAGGTGAAATATGGATCTTGGCCCACTAGGAAATCTTTCAATGGGATTTTCCGAGTCAATGCTGAGGGTCATTGATTTGAATAAAATAGTGGGAGGCGTATTTAATTAAAAGACCTTGTTAAATATGTTTATAGCATAATACTTATATTTTGCATATTTCTGTTGATAGATTACCATGGCAACAAACACATCAACTAACTTATCATTGCGATCAGTCCTTGAAAAGGACAAGTTGTCTGGGAAAATTTTCCTAGACTGGTACAGGAACTTGAGGATTGTCCTCAAGTAAGAGAAAAAGTTGTATGTCTTAGAACAGCCTATTCTTGAGCCACCTGCTGCTAATGCCCCTAGAGCTGAAAGAGATGCTTATAAGAAGCATCAAGATGATGCCTTGGACATTGGATGTCTAATGCTAGCCACCATGAACTCTGAGCTCCAAAAGCAACACGAGAACATGGAAGCCTACGATATGATCGTACACCTTAAAAAGCTTTATCAAGAGTAGGCTAGACATGAGAGATATGAGGTCTCCAAAGCACTCTTTTAGTGCAAGCTGGTAGAGGGAAGCCCTGTTGGTGCTCATGTACTCAACATGATTGGGTACATTGAAAACCTTGAGAGACTCGGTTTTCCTATGGGCCAAGAGTTAGCCACTGATCGTTGCCGGAGAGTTTTAGTCAATTTGTCATGAACTACAACATGAATGAAATTGACAAATCACTATCAGAGCTGCTAAGCATGTTGAGAACTGCTGAGCAGAACATAAACAAAGGCAAAGGAAAGGCCATAATGATGGTCCATAAGAATAAGGGCAAGAAACAGCAGAAAAAGCCCCAGGACAAGTGGAAGGGTAAGGGCAAGGGCAAGGAAAAGTCCAAGCCTAGCACTTCTAGCTTGAAACCTGTGGGTGGAGTGGCTAAGGAAGGTACATGCTTCCATTGCGGTCAGACCGGACATTGGAAGAGGAACTGTGCCAAGTACCTAGAGGAGCTCAAGAAGAAGAAGGGAAGTGAGACTTCCACTTCAGGTATTTTTGTTATAGAAGTCAATTTATCTACTTCTGCATCATGGGTATTAGATACTGGATGTGGATCTCATATTTGTGTAAATGTGCAGGATCTAAAGAGTAGTAGACCATTGACCAAGGGCGAAGTCGACCTACGAGTGGGAAATGGAGCAAAGGTTGCTACATTAGCCGTAGGGACTTATTTATTAGCTTTGCCACTGGGCTTGTAATTGAATTAGATAATTGTTATTTTGTGCCTGCTATTAGCAGGAATATCATTTCTATTTCTTGTTTGGACAAGAAAGGTTTTACTTTTATAATAAAGAACAAATGTTGTTCTATTTATATTAATGATATTTTCTATGGTAGTGCACATTTGAGTAATGGACTTTATGTCCTTGATCTCGAAACGCCCATTTATAACGTAAATACAAAGAGGTTCAAGTCAAATGATGTGAACCCGACTTATCTCTGGCATTGTCGTTTGGGCCACATAAATGAGAACCGCATTTCCAAACTCCATAAAGATGGATTCTTGGACTCGTTTGATTACGAATCATATGAGACATGTGAATCTTGTTTATTGGGAAAGATGACTAAGGCCCCATTCACTGGACAAGGTGAAAGGGCTAGTGATCTTTTAGGCCTTATACATAGTGATGTATGTGGGCCACTAAACACACTAGCTAGAGGCGGTTTTCAGTATTTCATTACATTTACTGATGATTTCAGTAGATATGGATTTGTATATCTTATGAAGCACAAATCAGAATCCTTTGAAAAGTTCAAAGAGTTCAAGAATGAAGTACAAAACCAACTTGGCAAGAGTATTAAAATCCTTCGATCAGATCGAGGAGGTGAATACTTAAGCCAGCAGTTTGATGATCATCTTTATTGGGAAAGATGACTAAGGCCCCATTCACTGGACAAGGTGAAAGGGCTAGTGATCTTTTAGGCCTTATACATAGTGATGTATGTGAGCCACTAAACACACTAGCTAGAGGCGGTTTTCAGTATTTCATTACATTTACTGATGATTTCAGTAGATATGGATTTGTATATCTTATGAAGCACAAATCAGAATCCTTTGAAAAGTTCAAAGAGTTCAAGAATGAAGTACAAAACCAACTTGGCAAGAGTATTAAAATCCTTCGATCAGATCGAGGAGGTGAATACTTAAGCCAACAGTTTGATGATCATCTGAAAGAGTGTGGGATAATATCTCAACTCACTCCTCCCGGAACACAACAATGGAATAGTGTTTCTGAAAGGAGGAACTAGACCTTGTTGGACATGGTCCAATCCATGATGAGTCATGCAGACCTTCCAGGCTCCTTCTAGGGACATGCTCTGTTAACAGCAGCCTTCACACTTAACCGTGTTTCATCTAAGATGGTTCAACAGACACCATATGAGATGTGGACTGGGAGATGACCCAGTATGTCTTTTATGAAGATTTGGGGTTATGAAGCTTATGTGAAACGTCAAGTTTCTGACAAGCTTGGCCCAAAATCAGATAAATGCTTCTTTGTGGGATATCCTAAGGAAACCAAGGGATACTATTTCTATAATCCGACCGAGGGCAAAGTGTTTGTCGCACGGACTGCTGTATTCCTAGAAAAAGAGTTTATCTCCAAAGGAATCAGTGGGAGGAAAGTAGAGCTTGAAGAAATTCAAAGTTCACAGAGTAGCAGCGAACCAATGGTGGAAATAGAGCAGCCTCCACAAATCGTTGCGGAACCACAATCTGCTCTAGTAGCACAAGACCCGCGTAGGTCTAACAAGATACGTCGTCAATCAGAGAGATATGGATTTCTCATGACTCAACAAGGTGACGTATTGCTCATGGATCAAGATGAGCTTGTGACTTACCAGGAAGCCATTATTGGCCCAGAATCTGAAAAATGGCTTGAGGCCATGAGATCTGAAATGGAATCCATGTATGCCAACCAGGTATGGACCTTGGTTGACCCACCTGAAGGGGTAAAACCCATTGGGTGCAAGTGGGTTTTTAAGAAGAAAACCGACATGGATGGTAATGTGCATACCTTTAAGGCGCGATTGGTTGCTAAAGGTTTCAAGCAAATTCATGGTGTAGACTATGATGAAACTTTTTCCCCAGTTGCGATGCTTAAATCCGTTCGGATCTTGCTTGCTATTGCAGCATACCATGATTATGAAATCTGGCAAATGGATGTCAAAACTACTTTCCTTAATGGAAATCTTCTCGAGGATGTGTACATGACACAACCTGAGGGTTTTGCCACTCCACAGGATGCTAGAAAGGTATGCAAGTTGCAACGATCTATTTATGGATTGAAGCAAGCTTCCAGAAGCTGGAATCTTCGTTTTGATGATACAATCAAATAGTTTGGTTTCATCAAGAATGAAGAAGAATCTTGTGTCTACAAGAAGGTTAGTGGGAGCACAGTTGTCTTTTTAGTATTGTATATAGATGACATACTACAAATTGGAAATGACATCCCTACCCTACAGTCTGTAAAGACTTGGTTAGGGAAGTACTTTTCTATGAAGGACTTAGGCGAAGCCACCTATGTATTAGGTATAAGGATCTATAGAGATAGATCGCAGAGATTGCTTGGCCTAAGTCAGAGTACATACATAGACAAAGTGTTAAGACGATTTAACATGCATGAATCCAAGAAAAGACTCTTGCCTATGTCACATGGTATAAGCCTATCTAAGGCTCAATCCCCTTCCACCCAGGATGAGAGGGATCGCATGAGTAAGATTCGATATGCATCTGCAATTGGATCTATCATGTATGGCATGTTATGTACTTGACCAGATATCTCGTATGCTTTGAGCATTATGAGCAGGTACCAGTCTGATCCCAGTGAGAGTCACTGGAGTGTTGTCAAGAACATCCTTAAGTACTTAAGAAGGACTAAGGATTCGTTCTTGGTATATGGAGCTGAGGAGGAACTAGTTGTAAAGGGTTACACTGATGCTAGCTTCCAAACCGATAAGGACGACTCCAGATCACAATCGGGTTTTGTTTATTGCCTGAATGGTGGGGCTGTGAGCTGGAAGAGTTCAAAGCAGGAGACAGTCGCTGATTCTACCACAGAGGCTGAGTATATTGCTGCCTCCAATGCAGCAAAGGAGGCCGTTTGGATTAGAAAGTTCATTATTGAGCTTGGTGTAGTTCCTAGCATTGTGGACCCAGTGGACCTCTATTGTGATAATAATGGAGCCATTGCACAAGCTAAGGAGCCCAGATCTCACCAGCTATCCAAACATATACTTAGGCGCTTCCATCTCAATCGAGAAATCATCGATAGAGGAGATGTGAAATTATGCAGAGTACCGACAGATGATAACATTGCTGATCCACTAACGAAGCCTCTTGCATAGCAGAAGCATGAGGGTCACACTAGGTCTTTAGGCATTAGAAATATGCCTGATTGGCTCTAGTGCAAGTGGGAGATTGTTGGTGTATGCCCTAGAGGCCAATACATTTTGTTTATGTTTACATACATTATATTATGCTATTTTTTGATATATGAGGCATTTCATTTATTGTGTTATTTTTGGTAGACATAATAAAGTCCTTAGAATAGTAAGTTTGATACCATAGGACATCAAGTGGATGACTTGATCGTGAGATCCTATTGGATAAAGCACTATTCTTAAAATGTCCCTAGTCAAGTATTATTGTCAAATAGGACAACGATAATGCATTGAGACTAGTACGTGCGTAGATTGATGACCATATCTCACGGGTCATGGATATGAGATATCAAGTCTACACATAGATACATATTAGAGTAATGATGTATTGGACAGACCCACCATGAGAACGCTACGTGGATCGTTACGTGAGTGTCATAAGCGATTCTCATAGTGATAATGGTGTATGTGGTCCTTTGACCTGAAATCACTACGATTCCTACATGAGGAGTTGTGTGTTTTAATGCCATCAAACGTCATCTGTAACAAGATGATTAAAAAGTTGGTTATTAGACATACCGTGATACATGTGGAGGGATGTGAGTGACCTAGATGGGATTTGTTCCTCCTACATAACATGAGTGATATCTTCGGGCCCCCTGATTGAGTGAGACTACGAAATGCATGGCCATGCTCAAATGAGTCAGTATGAGATATTGATCTCATTTGTTATTATTATGTCTACTCGGGAATCAGGAAACTGAAGATTGAACTAAATAAGGGTGACACGTTCCATGCCTTGTGTTCAATCTGGATATCTGGACAAAGGGACTAAACTACACGGAAACATTGGTCACAGATAGGTTATGTCAAATCACTGACATTCTCATTACTTGGGTAGCAATGATGTGTTACTAGATACCGCTCACTGTTTATAATATTAAAATGAGATTTTAATATTACTACCAACATCATGAGAACCTATAGGGTCGCACACTTAGAACAGACTTGATTGGAGCAATAAGGATCCAAGTTGGACTCGGATTCAATTGTGGGCCTAACTCATGACAGATGGTTTTAGGATTGCACAGCTTACCTTGCTACTACTCATACTCACTTAAGGCAGCCACTATTATAAATAGCACTGCTAAGGGGGCTGCTACTAGGTTACAACACAACCCTAGCCGCACCTACAGAAAGCGAGTGAGAGATAGTGAAGTCTTCTTCTCCTCTCTTCGCAGCTAGCATTACGAAAACAGAGGCATGACTCCCTTTTGCAAGTCTGTTCATGTGGATACCGCAGAGACATCGTCACTATTACGGTGTTGGTGATTCACCTCACTTGTGATTATCACACTTCAAGAGGTAATTTATTAAAAAAAAAACTCGGATTATGGACCTTTTCACATGGATCCTGAGAGGGAATTCTATTATTCCGCTACGAGACTTTTGATCCGCAATTCCCAACAAAATCATGGTTATGAAATTTCGAGGACGAAATTTTCGTAAGAGGGGGAGTATTATAACACCCTAAAAATTCCGTATCTCTTAACCAGTAATTTTGTCAGTTAACAAAATTTTACTGTTTAGTAATTTTTGAATACTGTAAAATTATTTTGATTATTCCGTCAGCATATTTGATCGTTTTGAGTGATTTACCTCGTGTCAAGAAAATAAAAAATTTTGGGCCGGGGAAAACTTTATGTAATTTAATTTTTACCGTTAGGTTTTAATTATTTTACGTAATCTGATTTGATATTTGTGTGTTTTCTAATTTTTGTGATTTTATGGGTGATTATGAAATTTTTATGATACTCTGACCATTTTTGGACTATTTGTGGGCCCCAGTGGTTTTACGTGGGCCCGGGATGAGTCCCAAAACGTAAAAATTTTTCTACGCATAGAAAAATTTGTACTGTTGAGACGGAGACAGGGGATCTTACTAAACTTGAATCCGGAAATAGTTTTAGAAAATTTCTTGTACTGTGTTTTGTATTGTATTTAATTTATCGGACAATAAAAATATAGTAAATATAATTTTTATGGGGTTTAGCAGATAAAAATAAATATTATACTGTTAAGTCCACAATTAGTGGTTATGATAATTTTTGATGGACCAATAGGAAGCAAGTCCAATATTTAAGACTTTGAAATCAACCGTCAATTTAATCAACGTTGTAGGATAAGTCTAATAAAATGGCCATGACCATTTATAACCATTGGATCTGGATTGAATCAACGGTGTAGAATTGGTCATATAAAGTGGTTATAACCATTTGTAACCATTGGATGTTAATTTAATCTATGGTAGAGAATTGGTCTTGTAAAGTAACGAGGACCATATATGACCGTTGGATGTTGATTTAATCTATGGTAGAGATTTAGTCTTAAAAAGTGACAAAGACCATTTATGACCCTCGGATGTAAAGTTTGAAGGAGTAATCTTAACCCTTCATTTTGGAGACACATCTAAGGGCTAGGATTTAAAGAAGAAAGATCCAATGACCTAAATTAAGTCTTCTATCTAAAGTTATACCTAAAGTCTACCTTAATCCTAACCATTGAATTAATCAATGGCTTAGAATGCTTCAAATAATTGCTTGGACTTTCAAGATTGAATCTTAACCATTGATTTAATCTATGGTTGAAATTTGGTCTTATATAATTGCTTGGACTTCAATTGTGACCCTTGGATGGCAACATGGAAGGAGAGATCTTGACCATCTATTTAGTAGCTTCATCTAATGGCTAAGATTAAAGGAGGAAGAAGATCCAATGGTCCAAGTTTGTTACTATCACTTTGAAACTTTTCAATAATTTGGTGCCTTTGACTAACACTTTAATTATTCACTCATTTCTCACTCACTCTCCACGGCAATGCAAGGAAAAAGGGGGGCCAAAATCATTTCATGCATTTGCTATCTTACCTTATCACTTTTTCTCTCAATGATTTAGTATCAATTAATTGCCCAAATAATTCACTCTTTTCTCTCTTCACTCTATGGCAATGCATAAGAGGAAGGGGGCCAAAATTCATTTCATGCATTTCTATCTTACTTTATCATCTTTTCTATCATCTTTCTCAAGAAACAAAAACAAGACAACTCTTCCATTTTCTCTCCAAGCTTGGTTCGGCCATGGCACCCAAATATACCTTCCATCACTCTTTAATTTCAACTAACCATATTTCTTGAATCCTTACCTTATTCTAAGCAACTTTCATGTTGGAGACTTTCTCTAAATCATTCATTTTCAAGAACTTTCTTCAAGAGCAAAAGTTATAGGGTATTTGTGGTGAAGTGTAAGGAAACTTCATTTATTCTCTTCTTTTTCATAATCTAAACCATGTTTGATCCATGGTTCCTCTTAATCAAGTTTAGTATACGAATTTTTATGTATTTTGTTTTGTATTTGAGAAACCCTTGGTGGTGAAGGACTTGGAAAGAGAAGCAAAACAAAGAGCTTTTGAGGATCTTCAAGAGGTAAAAGGGAGATTCATCTCACCAACCAAGTATGGTGGTGAGAGATGGTTTCTGTATTTGATGGATGGTGAATCCATGTGAGGATTCATATCCATGGTTATGTAAAAATTTATGTGTGTTTATGTGCTTTGATTATTTGCTTATGTTTGGTATGATTTGCATGATTTATTACTTTGATTTTGGCATGCTTGTGATATATATTTGAATATGTATGTATATGCCATGATGTGATGATGGAAAGGAAATCAATTTTTGGTTCCAATGGCCAAAGGGAGGCTACGATTTTTGACTCTCAAGATTGAGGTCTATGTTGAAATTTTTCAAGAACAAGGGAATTAATTTTTGATCCCTAGAACATGGTGAATTTCGGCCAAGACACCTCAAGATAGGTGTTCACAAATTAATATTTTTATGAATGATGAAATGAGATGTTTAGAAAAACAAGGAAAATGAACAAAGGATTTATTTTTCAAAGAGTACATGAACACAATTTTAGAAGAATTTTTATTGATTTATTTTGTGTAAAAAGTTTCTAAGTGTTTTACTAAACATGAGTTTTAAATGAAAATAGCAATGTTGATTTTAAGGATTTGCAAAGAAAGTGAAAAAGGATTTCTAAAGAAAATGAAAATGGATTTGCAAAGAAAGTGAAAAATGAAAATGAACAAATGACTTGATTTCATAGACCAAGTGTTCACGGTTTTTGTAAAGGATTTTTAATGGTTTTGTTTGTGTAAAACCGTATTAATTTAGAAGGAAAAAAATATTTGATGGTTTCAATAGTCATGTCCACGTTTTTGAAGGATTATAACGCCTTGATTTTTATGAACAAAGTGATTTTCAAAGTGGAAACGTAACTTGATTTAATACAAGGAATTTGGAAAGGAAATCAGAGTGTTTTATCACTTGAGAGAATTTTGTATACGAAAGACAAAGAGAGGTTGAACACGTTTGAACTTCAATTTATTTTGAAGAAAATTGATTTGTGAAAAATAGAGAATATAATAGTGATTTGATATTTTCTAACGTGTAACTCATCCTTTGGGTTTTTGAGAGCGTTAGTGATTTTTAAAGTTAGATTATATCAATGGAAAAGTGATATTTGTGGAATATATTTTGGAAAAGGATTTCTTGAGTAAAGAAATGTGGAAAAAGATTTTCTTGAGTAAGAAAATGTGAAAAAAATGAAATACAAACTCATTTTATTTTGAGAAAAGTTGAAAAGGAATATTTGAAGATTGAGAAATATTTTCTGTAATGAAATTGTGGTGAAAAATTATTTGCGTAGCTTAAAAACGATTTGGAATATGTTAAAATATTTCTACGCGATTTGAATTACGTTTAAATATTTTACGTGATTTGAACTACTGTTGAAAAATTAATATGTGATTTAAAAGTGATAGAATATTTTTACGTGATTGTAAAAATGATGGAAAATCGTTATGTGATTTGGAAAGTGTTTTAAATATTATGAGAATGATGGAAAATGATTTACGCGACTTAAAAGAATGATTTTTAAGTTACGCGATTTTGAAACAAATGGGAAAATACTATGCGATTTGAGAAACATATATTTTTACACGATTGAGAAAAACATTGAAAAATTAGTACGTGGTTTAAAAGTGCAATGAAGAGTTGTGGTATTTTGAAAACGTAATGTAAATGTTCAGATATGAAAACGTAATGAAATGTTACGCGATTGTGAAAACATGACAAAAGTGTTTTATGACTATAAAAACATAATAACATGATGATTACTGTTAAAATAGTGTCCATACACTGTATGAGAAAATGACGAGTTTTGCCGTGATTGACATTTGGTGCATTTTACATGCATTGGAAAGATATGCCTGTAATTGGCATTGGTGCATTGTACATGCAATGAAAAAATATGCGTTGAAGCATATGATGAAATTGAAGAAATGAAATTGAAAAGATTTGGCCCTTGTGGTTGGACTTGCACTGATATATTCGTGCATTGTATAAAATATAACTAATAAGCTATTTTGGCCCTTGTGGTTGAAGAGGGAATGAGAATTGATAGTGAGATCTATAATGGATCTTGGGGGCGTCAAGGCGCGGCGGTCGACTAGTGGATATCTGTCTGTGGGCTAAGGCTGGACCATATGCCACTTGGCGATGCAGTCTGTTGCAACGCATTGATGATACCTAACAAGAACATGATTCTTTTCAACGACTGGAATGTCTTTGGGCTAAGGCTGACAATTAACAGAGCATTCTCCTCGAAATTTGTGAAAACCTCCATGGAGTTGTTTTTGAAAAACTGAGTCTATGTGCACATGCATGAATACGAACATTTATACCAGTATGATATATTAATTGAGGAATGTTGGCTATGACAACTGTTTTGAATACTTGGATGATGATGATGATAGTTGAATAATATTGATGTTATGATCATAATTCTGGTATGATCTATCTGTATGATATGTTGTTTGTGTTATCTCTGTGCTACCATATTGGTATTGGCGTAGGTGATCTCACCTCTTTGTTATGTTGTCTTGCTGTGTCTGTATTGTTAAAATTATACAGTAGAAGGAATGAGTTGTCTTAGACATAACGAGTGGTAGACATTCTGAGATTGGTGACAACATGGAGGAGTGGACATTCAGGACTTGCTGGTGTACAATGTTAACAAAGAACAGATGTCTGATGCATCAAGATGGATACAAAAAGGAATAAGTATGTTAAGTTTTCTCGTTATTGTTGTACCGTGCTACCCGTGATGGGGTTAGCTACTGTTTAAAAAAAAAGAGTCTGTTAGTTTATATTTCTCTTTAAATTATTAAATATTAATTAGTGTCAATATTGAATATTACTCAGTAAATATATTTTCAGTAATACTTATGAATTTTTGCATGTTTATGTTTCAGTAAAGAACAAATTTTAAAACCATGTTTATAACTCAAACCTTTTATGAACTTCTTTTCAGATTATGAGTTGGGAGTCAGAAATGTGATGCCCTGAGGAGGGTGTTACATTAGTTGGTACCAGAGCACGGTTTGAGTCTTTTGGGGTTTGTGGTTAGGTCTATTTTGCTTGTGTTGTGTTCTCTGTGTTGTTGTTTTCTGAAAGAAAACAGTGTTGTTTATAATGGATATCAGATCCATTGCATTTCGATCCGCATGCCTCGAGAAGAAAAAAAAAAGGCATGACTCGGGATAGTTGTACTTGTGTAGAAGTGGAACATGTTACTAGTAATGCAGTTGCAGCTACGGGAGCAACGGGAGCAATGTGGAAAGACGACTGCACGAACAGAGGATCGCTGAACAACGGAAACTGGAAGTTGAAGTTCAGGATCTGATGGAAGAGAATCAGTCTTGGAATATAAGATTTCGTAATTTTGGAACCTGGTATTTTTTTTAGGATATTGAGAAAGTAATTGATTTTGACGGAAGATGTATTTACAACCATTGAGGAAACCAAAAACAGTAAGTGATGTGAAAGAAGGTACTTAATGAAGGAATGTACGTCAAGAAAGCAATTTGAGGAAAAGTTGGACACATTTTCCTAGAGATTATGCTCTTTGAAAACAGAGTTTTTTGTTAGTAAAATCTTGGGTAGTAGGAAAAGTCGTTACTCTGAATGGAACAGGAGTGTTTTGAGCGGAAGACTTAAATAATGGAGATTATATCCTTGGAGCTAATCCTATAAACCATACTGAATATTTCTGTGAGCAACCTATTCTGTGTGACATATGATTGAGTAGATCAATTGTATGTTAGAGTTATTCGTTATCCTCTGATTTGTTTATTTCTGTTTCTATTCTTAGCCGATCGAGCTACTCAAGTTATTCAAACTATTGTTATAGATCAAAACTTTGTGTTAGTTTGATCTGTTTATTTCTTTCATAAACAGATGTGATCTTTGAAAACGGATTGGTTATTTTTCAACCATATCCTATGAGATTATTTCAACAAAGTGTGAGTAATTCAGAGAAAATCTATTATTGAAAATTGGGGTCACATCCAATTCTTTGATGGATATGTTCGATAAAATATTCAATTCGTTTTGTTATTTTCCGTGATGTTTTCTTTCATGTACTGCAATTGAAGAAATATCTTGCAAGAAAGAATATTCCTATGTTTATATCCGTGTCATCGTATCAAAGTGGCGCAGCGGAAGCGTGATGGATTCTTCAAAAGTTGAAGAGGTTCGTCAGTGTGAAAAGTTAAGATGGTAATGGAAATTCGTAGAGTGATCAGTAGAAGTGAACAAGAGATAAAGAACTTTCATTAGTTAAAATCGTTTGAATAACGTAAGAAGTGAAACTACATGGAAACTAGAAGAAAAGATGGAAGAGGAATATCTATATTTATTCCGAGGATGTGAAATCATGGTTATGAAATTTCGAGGACGAAATTTTCGTAAGAGGGGGAGTATTGTAACACCCTAAAAATTCCGTATCTCTTAACCAGTGATTTTGTCAGTTAACAGAATTTTACTGTTTAGTAATTTCTGGATACTGTAAAATTATTTTGATTATTTCGTCAGCGTATTTGATCGTTTTGAGTGATTTACTCCGTGTCAAAAAAATAAAAATTTTTGGGCCGGTGAAAACTTTACGTAATTTAATTTTTACCGTTAGGTTTTAATTATTTTACGTAATCTGATTTGATATTTGTGTGTTTTCTAATTGTTGTGATTTTATGGGTGATTATGAAATTTTTATGATGCTCTGACTGTTTTTGGACTATTTGTGGGTCCCAGTGGTTCTACGTGGGC
Source organism: Ormosia emarginata (assembly GCA_029884605.1). Lineage (NCBI taxonomy): Eukaryota > Viridiplantae > Streptophyta > Magnoliopsida > Fabales > Fabaceae > Ormosia > Ormosia emarginata. The sequence goes on from JAQQTP010000040.1 coordinate 8,179,844, forward strand.
CCGGGATGAGTCCCAAAACGTGAAATTTTTTCAAAGCATAGACAATTTGTACTGTTGAGACGAAGACAGGGGATCTTACTAAACCTGAATCCAAAAACAGTTTTAGAAAATTTCTTGTACTGTATTTTGTACTGTATTTAATTTATCGGACGATAAAAATACAGTAAATATAATTTTTGTGGGGTTTAGCAGATAAAAATAAATATTATATTGTTAAGTCCACAATTAGTGGTTATGATAATTTTTGATGGACCAATAGGAAGCAAGTCCAATATTTAAGACTTTGAAATCAACCGTCAATTTAATCAATGGTGTAGGATAAGTCTAATAAAATGTCTATGACCATTTATAACCATTGGATGTGGATTTAATCAACGTGTAGAATTGGTCATATAAAGTGGCTATGACCATTTGTAACCATTGGATGTTAATTTAATCTATGGTAGAGAATTGGTCTTGTAAAGTAACAAGGACCATTTATGACCCTTGGATGTAAAGTTTGACGGAGTAATTTTAACCCTTCATTTTGGAGACACATCTAAGGGCTAGGATTTAAAGAAGAAAGATCCAATGGCCTAAATTAAGTCTTCTATCTAAAGCTATACCTAAAGTCTACCTTAATCCTAACCAATTAATTAATCAATGGCTTAGAATGCTTCAAATAATTGCTTGGACTTTCAAGATTGAATCTTAACCATTGATTTAATCTATGGTTGAAATTTGGTCTTATATAATTGTTTGGACTTCAATTGTGACCCTTGGATGGCAACATGGAAGGAGAAATCTTGACCATCCATTTAGTAGCTTCATCTAATGGCTAAGATTAAAGGAGGAAGAAGATCCAATGGTCCAAGTTTGTTACTATCACTTAGAAACTTTCCAATAATTTGGTGCCTTTGACTAACACTTTAATTATTCACTTATTTCTCACTCACTCTCCACGGCAATGCAACTAAAAAGGGGGGCCAAAATCATTTCATGCATTTGCTATCTTACTTTATCACCTTTTTATCAATGATTTAGTATCAATTAATTGCCCAAATAATTCACTATTTTCTCTCTTCACTCTATGGCAATGCATAAGAGGAAGGGGGCCAAAATTCATTTCATGCATTTCTATCTTACTTTATCATCTTTTCTATCATCTTTCTCAAGAAACAAAAACAAGACAACTCTTCCATTTTCTCTCCAAGCTTGGTTCGGCCATGGCACCCAAATATACCTTCCATCACTCTTTAATTTCAACCAACCATATTTCTTGAATCCTTACCTTATTCTAAGCAACTTTCATGTTGGAGACTTTCTCTAAATCATTCATTTTCAAGGACTTTCTTCAAGAGCAAAGTTATAGGGTATTTGTGGTGAAGTGTAAGGAAACTTCATTTATTCTCTTCTTTTTCATGATCTAAACCATGTTTGATCCATGGTTCCTCTTAATCAAGCTTAGTATACTAATTTTTATGTATTTTGTTTTGTATTTGAGAAGCCCTTGGTGGTGAAGGACTTGGAAAGAGAAGCAAAACAAAGAGCTTTTGAGGATCTTCAAGAGGTAAGAGGGAGATTCATCTCACCAACCAAGTATGGTGGTGAGAGATGGTTTCTGTATTTGATGGATGGTGAATCCATGTGAGGATTCATATCCATGGTTATGTAATAATTTGTGGGTGTTTATGTGCTTTGATTATTTGCCTATGTTTGGTATGATTTGCATGATTTATTGCTTTGATTTTGGCATGCTTGTGATATATATTTGAATATGTATGTATATGCCATGATGTGATGATGGAAAGGAAATCAATTTTTGGTTCTAATGGCCAAAGGGAGGCTACGGTTTTTGACTCTCAAGATTGAGGTCTATGTTGAAATTTTTCAAGAACAAGGGAATTAATTTTTGATCCCTAGAACATGGTGAATTTCGGTCAAGACACCTCAAGATAGGTGTTCACAAATTAATATTTTTTTAAATGATGAAATGAGATGTTTAGAAAAACAAGGAAAATGAACAAAGGGTTTATTTTTCAAAGAGTACATGAACACGGTTTTAGAAGAATTTTTATTGATTTATTTTGTGTAAAAAGTTTCTAAGTGTTTTACTAAACATGAGTTTTAAATGAAAATAGCAATGTTGATTTTAAGGATTTGCAAAGAAAGTGAAAAAGGATTTATAAAGAAAATGAAAATGGATTTGCAAAGAAAGTGAAAAATGAAAATGAACAAATGACTTGATTTCATAGACCAAGTGTTCACGGTTTTTGTAAACGATTTTTAATGGTTTTGTTTGTGTAAAACCATATCAATTTAGAAGGAAAAAAATATTTGATGGTTTCAATAGTCATGTCCACGTTTTTGAAGGCTTATAACGCCTTGATTTTTATGAACAAAGTGATTTTCAAAGTGGAAACGTAACTTGATTTAATACAAGGAATCTGAAAAGGAAATCAGAGTGTTTTATCACTTGAGAGAATTTTGTAAACGAAAGACAAAGAGAGGTTGAACACGTTTGAACTTCAATTTATTTTGAAGAAAATTGATTTGAGAAAAATGGAGAATGTAATAGTGATTTGATATTTTCTAACGTGTAACTCATCCTTTGGGTTTTGGAGAGCGTTAGTGATTTTTAAAGTTAGATTATATCAATGGAAAAGTGATATTTGTGGAATATATTTTGGAAAAGGATTTCTTGAGTAAAGAAATGTGGAAAAAGATTTTCTTGAGTAAGAAAATGTGAAAAAAATGAAATACAAACTCATTTTATTTTGAGAAAAGTTGAAAAGGAATATTTGAAGGTTGAGAAATATTTTCTGTAATAAAATTGTGGTGAAAAATTATTTGCGTAGCTTAAAAACGATTTGGAATATGTTAAAATATTTCTACGCGATTTGAATTACGTTTAAATATTTTACGTGTTTTGAACTACTATTGAAAAATTAATATGTGATTTAAAAGTGATAGAATATTTTTACGTGATTATAAAAATGATGGAAAATCTTTATGTGATTTGGAAAGTGTTTTAAATATTATGAGAATGATGGAAAATGATTTACGCGACTTAAAAGAATGATTTTTAAGTTACGCGATTTTGAAACAGTGGAAAAATACTATGCGATTTGAGAAACATATATTTTTTCACGATTGAGAAAAACGTTAAAAAATTAGTACGTGGTTTAAAAGTGCAACAGAAGAGTTGTGGTATTTTGAAAACATAACAGAAATGTTACTGTATTATGAAAACGTAACAGAAATGTTACGCGAATGTGAAAACATGACAAAAGTGTTTTATGACTATAAAAACATAATAACATGATGATTACTGTTAAAATAGTGTCCATACACTGTATGAGAAAATGACGAGTTTTGCCGTGATTGACATTTGGTGCATTTTACATGCATTGGAAAGATATGGCTGTAATTGGCATTGGTGCATTGTACATGCATTGAAAAAATATGCGTTGAAGCATATGATGAAATTGAAGAAATGAAATTGAAAAGATTTGGCCCTTGTGGTTGGACTTGCACTGATATATTCGTGCATTGTATAAAATATAGCTAATAAGCTATTTTGGCCCTTATGGTTGAAGAGGGAATGAGAATTGATAGTGAGGTTTATAATGGATCTTGGGGGCGTCAAGGCGCGGCAGTCGACTAGTGGATATCTGTCTGTGGGCTAAGGCTGGACCATATGCCACTTGGCGATGCAGTCCGTTGCAACGCATTGACGATACCCGACAAGAACATAATTCTTTTCAACGACTGGAATATCTTTGGGCTAAGGCTGACAATTAATAGAGCATTCTCCTCGAAATTTGTGAAAACCTCCATGGAGTTGTTTTTGAAAAACTGAGTCTATGTGCACATGCATGAATCTGAACATTTATACCAATATGATATATTAATTGAGGAATATTGGCTATGACAACTGTTTTGAATACTTGGATGATGATGATGATAGTTGATTAATATTGATGGTATGATCATAATTCTGGTATGATCTATCTGTATGATATGTTGTTTGTGTTATCTCTGTGATACCATATTGGTATTGGCGTAGGTGATCTCACCTCTTTGTTATGTTGTCTTGATGTGTCTGTATTGTTAAAATTATACAGTAGAAGGAATGAGTTGTCTTAGACATAACAAGTGGTAAACATTCTGAGATTGGTGACAACATGGAGGAGTGGACATTCAGGACTTGTTGGTGTACAATGTTAACAAAGAACAGATGTCTGATGCATCAAGATGGATACAAAAAGGAATAAGTATGTTAAGTTTTCTCGTTAGTGTTGTACAATGCTACCCGTTATGGGAGATTATGAAATTTTTATGATGCTCCGACTGTTTTTGGACTATTTGTGAGTCCCAGTGGTTCTACGTGGGCCCGGGATGAGTCCCAAAATGTGAAATTTTTTCAAAGCATAGAACAATTTGTACTGTTGAAACGAATACAGGGGATCTTACTAAACCTGAATCCGAAAATAGTTTTAGAAAATTTCTTGTACTGTGTTTTGTACTGTATTTAATTTATCGGACGATAAAAATATAGTAAATATAATTTTTGTGGGGTTTAGCAGATAAAAATAAATATTATACTGTTAAGTCCACAATTAGTGGTTATGATAATTTTTTATGGACCAATAGGAAGCAAGTCAAATATTTAAGACTTTGAAATCAACCATCAATTTAATCAACGGTGTAGGATAAGTCTAATAAAATGTCTATGACCATTTATAACCATTGGATGTGAATTTAATCAACGGTGTAGAATTGGTCATATAAAGTGGCTATGACCATTTGTAACCATTGGATGTTAATTTAATCTATGGTAGAGAATTGGTCTTGTAAAGTAACAAAGACCATTTATGACCATTGGATGTTGATTTAATCTATGGTGGAGATTTAGTCTTAAAAAGTGACAAAGACCATTTATGACCCTTGGATGTAAAGTTTGAAGGAGTAATCTTAACCCTTCATTTTGGAGACACATCTATGGGCTAGGATTTAAAGAACAAAGATCCAATGGCCTAAATTAAGTCTTCTATCTAAAACTATACCTAAAGTTTACCTTAATCCTAACCATTGAATTAATCAATGGCTTAGAATGCTTCAAATAATTGCTTGGACTTTCAAGATTGAATCTTAACCATTGATTTAATCTATGGTTGAAATTTGGTCTTATATAATTGCTAGGACTTCAATTGTGACCCTTGGATGGCAACATGGAAGGAGAGATTTGACCATCCATTTAGTAGCTTCATCTAATGGCTAAGATTAAAGGAGGAAGAAGATCCAATGGTCCAAGTTTGTTACTATCACTTAGAAACTTTCTAATAATTTGGTGCCTTTGACTAACACTTTAATTATTCACTCATTTCTCACTCACTCTCCACGACAATGCAAGGAAAAAGGGGGGCCAAAATCATTTCATGCATTTGCTATCTTACTTTATCACTTTTTCTCTCAATGATTTAATATCAATTAATTGCCCAAATAATTCACTCTTTTCTCTCTTCACTCTATGGCAATGCATAAGAGGAAGGGGGCCAAAATTCATTTCATGCATTTCTATCTTACTTTATCATCTTTCTCAAGAAACAAAAACAAAACAACTCTTCCATTTTCTCTCCAAGCTTGGTTCGGCCATGGCACCCAAATATACCTTCCATCACTCTTTAATTTCAACCAACTATATTTCTTGAATCCTTACCTTATTCTAAGCAACTTTCATGTTGGAGACTTTCTCTAAATCATTCATTTTCAAGGACTTTCTTCAAGAGCAAAGTTATAGGGTATTTATGGTGAAGTGTAAGGAAACTTCATTTATTCTCTTCTTTTTCATGATCTAAACCATGTTTGATCTATGGTTCCTCTTAATCAAGCTTAGTATACTAATTTTTATGTATTTTGTTTTGTATTTGAGAAGCCCTTGGTGGTGAAGGACTTGGAAAGAGAAGCAAAACAAGGAGCTTTTGAGGATCTTCAAGAGGTAAGAGGGAGATTCATCTCACCAACCAAGTATGGTGGTGAGAGATGGTTTGTGTATTTGATGGATGGTGAATCCATGTGAGGATTCATATCCATGGTTATGTAATAATTTGTGGGTGTTTATGTGCTTTGATTATTTGCCTATGTTTGGTATGATTTGCATGATTTATTGCTTTGATTTTGGCATGCTTGTGATATATATTTGAATATGTATGTATATGCCATGATGTGATGATGGAAAGGAAATCAATTTTTGGTTCCAATGGCCAAAGGGAGGCTACGGTTTTTGACTCTCAAGATTGAGGTCTATGTTGAAATTTTTCAAGAACAAGGGAGTTAATTTTTGATCCCTAGAACATGGTGAATTTCGGCCAAGACACCTCAAGATATGTGTTCACAAATTAATATTTTTATGAATGATGAAATGAGATGTTTAGAAAAACAAGGAAAATGAACAAAGGGTTTATTTTTCAAAGAGTACATGAACACGGTTTTAGAAGAATTTTTATTGATTTATTTTGTGTAAAAAGTTTCTAAGTGTTTTACTAAACATGTGTTTTAAATAAAAATAACAATGTTAATTTTAAGGATTTGCAAAGAAAGTGAACAAGGATTTATAAATAAAATGGAAATGGATTTGCAAAGAAAGTGAAAAATGAAAATGAACAAATGACTTGATTTCATAGTGTAACACCCCTTTGGAGGATGTCACACATAAAAGAAAATAAAATAAATGGAAATAAAATCTACCCAAGTTGCGGAACATTTGTTAAATATTATTACGGGTTGTAAAATAATTCCTGATAACCAGAAATATGTAATAAAAAGATAATGCAAAAAATACGAAATAAAAAAAAAACATCATCACTAATAATATACATATGGTTAAGTTATAAACTGTACAAATAATTTACAACTAAGACTACAACTATTTAAACAAAAACAAGTAAAGAAAGCAATAAAAGAGTTAATATATCTGACATATGTTGACGCGCCCAAAAAAAAAACATCATGGTTATCTAATCCTCGGATGGATCACTCTCGGTCGAAAATGATCATCGAGATAGATATCCGGATGTCTCGACACACGGCGATAACGGGATCGCGCGATCGATACGATGCTTATCTCACTAGGCTCAGGGTTTTCAGCACCCCAATAACGCCTAATGGATAAGGGTAACTCTAAGCGCAGAAATAACGTCGTAGTCATAATGGGCTCTCCATCAAACTGGTGACGTAAAATCACGGTCATACGTCCTGCATATGTAACAGAAGCACGATCTCCTCGTAAATGCCAAGCCAGATCACCTCCATGAAATACCAGCTCTATGAATCCCAAAAATCTTGGCGTCGCCATCCCACACAATCAATCCAGAGGATATGGATGATCGGATGGTTCTTGATCGTAAAACTGATCGTCGGCTTGCTGACCTTCCTCTTCCTCAGGGTACACGATCTCAAGAGGTGTTCCTCTTCTTCCTCTTCAAACTCTTTACCGCATAAAATAAATAGACAAGAGACACATACAATAAAGAGGTAAGACAACATAAAATCATCACACATGGCCAATAAGAAGACGACAATTAACAACTATACGGTTCATACAATACGAAAAAAAAAAAACTATAACAAGATAATAATAAATGAAATAGTGTACATATTAGATATCCTAGTGTTTGAGAACATCACGGATATAACACAAATAAAGAAAACCACATAGATAAATCAATCTCATAGATAAAATAAGATAAGAAATGGACAACTAACATAAGAATTATCAGATAAATATAAATAGAGAAAATGTAAAAACATCCAAGATATTACCAGATAAAGATAAATAGAGAAAATGGAATATTATCCAAGATATAATCAAATACACCAAAACACAACCCTACTCTATGGAGCTAAACCCAAACAGATATCAGAGAGAATGACTTGCAAAATCTATTAGTACCACGGCTGCCCAACCAACTATTACGCGGTCACACGTTGCGTCAATAGCCTACGAGACTGGGAATCCACCATCCAGGGCGTAGTATAGTTCACGGTCTCCCGTTGTGGCACTATAGGCAATGTACTACTAGACTTTACAAACCTCGATTAAATATAGTGAATGTCGAGTACATTAGTGTGCTATCGGTTTACCATGGCCACGTGAGAGCTACCAACTGTCCACATATGGAATCCCGTACACTAAAGTCTCCAAGTTCATTAGAACAATGAACCACACTACGTTTATCGCATCGACAACACGATGTGATTCGTCACAAATCAACCAAAACACCAAAAATTGGTATAAAGACAAAACATAATTCCAAATATATGAAATTATGAAAATGCCCTCAAGATAAAAATATGCCCTCAATGGCAAAAAGCACATGCGGGTTCACTTTTTCCCGACAGTGAAATAACCTCAAAAGCCTGTACGGGTTCACATTTTCCCGACAACGAAAAATAAATATGGTAACGGTCAATCGCGTAGAAATTTTATCGCGTTTTTGAAATCTCGTCGTTTTTACAAACGTTTAAAAATCGGGTAAAGATATTTTTCTGTTTTTAAAATCGTAGCATTTTAATACGTTTTCTCAATCGCGTAGGATTTTTAAATCATTTTCTTATTCAAATGCCTTTAAAATTACTTTTTAAACAAACAGAAATAGTACTTAGTACATTTAAACTACGTAGAATAATTTTTCATACCGCATACTGTCTTTTAGATATTTTTGCTATCTTATTGGTTCATTTTTACTAAAAATTGACAGTATTTTGTTTAGAATATCATAATAATGGTTTCCTAATTTATCCATAAAATTTCCAATTACCTAATTTTTTTAACCATTTCATTTAATTCTTTTTGAAATCTCTAACATGCTTCAAAACCAAAAGTGAGCTATATGTTAGAAAATTTCTTAACATTACTGTATTTCCTTTCTAATGATAAAATTATGAATTTTTAATCCTTTAGACTTACTTCTAATCAATTGGTCCCTTCAAAAAATCATTATAGAAAATTTCTTCTTAACTTGTATTGTTTCTTTTTAATTGAAAAAGGTTTAGAATCAAGTTTTAGAAATCATGATTACCTATAGTGGCATGTTGGCGAATTTTGTAAAACTTTTTCATTTGATTTCTAAATCATGTCAAAGGTATTATCTTATCTAAGTTCATTAAATCATGTTATAAAGTAATGATTTTAAATCAAATAAATCCTTTAGGCATGTTGGCCTAAAATTTACTAAATCTTTACCATTTGATTTCTAAATTCCTTTTCTTTGATCAAAACAATTTGAAACCTTCTTATTTCTCCTAATTAATTAAGTTGCACTTTAGGAAAAATGAAGAGAACATTTTGGTCCTCACACTTTGTCATTGCTTAGTGAGCTATTGGATGTGTTCTTTGGAACACTCATGCTAATTACACATGTTATTCACATCCTATACTTTATCATACAATTCTAACACATGCATTATATTTCTAACATATGCAAAAATATTTTCTAACACATACAACCTAAATTAAAGCTTGTAGACATGCTTTCAAAAGCTAATAGACATGCAAAATTATTACAATCATCAAACAAGAAAGCTAATAACAATTACCACATAAACTACTAGCAACCACAAAAATTAACAAATACACACATAATTAACACATGACCACCGAATCCTTATGGATTCTACAAACATCACAAATGGCTCCATCTTCTTACCACCATCAAGAGATGATAAGAATTGTCTTCCTCTTACCTTAAATGAAGACAAAAGGCTTGCTTTCACACCTCCTAGGTCACGGTTTTCACCACCAAAAATACCTAGAAATCTCAAACAAAATCTACATGTTACTAACCATGAAAAAGAAGCTAAACCATGGAAAAATCATGGCTTAGAACTTTGAAAAAGAAGAGAGAAAAGAAAAGCATGAAATTTCACCTTCTAGGTAAAACTTTCAAGGTTGGTTTCAAGCCCTAGATGGAAGAATTTGAAGAAACTCCCAACTACAAAGGTTCTTAGAATAGTGTTTAGGTTAAGGAAACTTGGTTAGAAAATTTTTTGGATGGTTGGATGGTATAGTTAGTGTCTTGGCGAAAATGGTGAAGAAAATGGACAAGAATGGTGGCTAGGGTTTTGATGAGAGAGAAGAGAGAAAAGTGATGAAGGAGAAAGTGATTTTAGGTCTCCTAAGGCCTCTTGGCCGTGGACTTCAAGTGAGGTGCAAGGTGGGCACCTTGCTTGGCTTCATCAAGTCATTGGATGAATCAAAGGCCAAGATCAAGCCTTGGTGAGCAAGCTTGATTCCCATTGGTTGGTTCCTAGGTGACTCACATGCTTTGAGTCACACAACAGATAAATGCTCTGTGAGTCACTAGTGAGTCACATTCTGGAAAGTTCTACGACTTACGGTAATTAATTAAGCTACCGATCCAACCGTTACGCTAATTGTGGGTCCCGCAAAATATTTAGGGTCCATTGTCACTAAATTATCTTGACTAATAAAATAATATTATAATAATATAAAATTATTTTATTTGTGATTAAATCCTAAAAATTAAAAGATTATTTTTAGTCTCATTGAGAATGGGTTAAGTAAGATCCCCCAATTCTAAATAATAAAATAAGATTTTCCCGGCCCGAAAATATTATTTTCTGCCTCGAGCAAATCACACAAAAAGTCCATATAAAATTACGAGATGTATTTTCGGGCATTAAATCAAGAAGAAAACAATTAAAAGCAGACAAAAACAGTAAAGCAAGACGTTCGGGACGTAACGGTCATTTTCCCATTTTTTCCCACAACGTAGGTAATCGTCCAAAACGTTCAAATAAAATATCCAAGAAGTATTATTTAGTTGTATATCTTTGAAAAATTAATACAAGAGCTCGAGAAAAATTTTTATTTTACCGTCTCGAAGCAAACTACGTAAAACGATCAAATAAAATTTGAACTGTATTATCGTAATTGTTTTCATACAAAAATCGAGAACAGAAAAATAGGGACACAAGCGGTCATTCATACAAAAGCATGAAAAAAAAAACAAGACATTGAGAATATTTTCTAAAAATTGGGGCGTTACAACTCTCCCCAACAAATAAAAATTTCGTCCTCGAAATTCGATGTTCATCCAAACAAATGAGGATACCGATCCTTCATTTTATCTTCCATTCCCAAGTAGCTTCACCGTCATATCATTCCATATGACTTTCACTAGCTCGATCATCTTCCCTCGAAGCAACTTTACCTTTCTGTCCTCTATCCTGACAGGTAAAGTTTCGTAAGTCAAATTCTCCTTTAACTGCACGTCATCTGACTGTATAACATGTGTCGGATCTGGTATATACTTCCGTAACTGAGACACATGAAACACGTCGTGCAAATTGGATAGAAAAGGTGGCAAAGCAATCTGATATGCTACAAGACCAATACGTCGGATAATCTGATATGGTCCAATGAATTTAGGAGTAAGCTTCTTAGACTTAATCACTCTTCCGACACCAGTCGTAGGAGTAACTCTTAAAAACACATGCTCACCCTCCTCAAACTCAAGAGGTCGTCTTCGTTTATCCGCGTAACTCTTTTGTCTGCTTTGCGCCGTCCTCATCTTCTCTTGTATCATCTTGACTTTATCCGTAGTCTGTTGTACAAGTTCCGGTCCAACAGTCATACTTTCCCCATCCTGATACCAACATAGCGGCGTTCGACATCGTCTTCCATACAATGCTTCATAAGGTGCCATTCGATGCTTGCGTGAAAACTATTGTTGTAGGTGAATTCTATCAAAGATAAAAATTCATCCCAACTTCCCCGTTGTTCCAAAACACAAGCCCACAATAAATCCTCCAAGGATTGTATAGTTCTATGTCGACCGTCGGATGCGGATGATACGTGAACTCGGTCGTAACTTGGTTCCCATAGCTTCTTACAGACTTCGCCAAAATCTTGACGTAAACCTTGGATCTCTGTCGAAACTATACATGTAGGCACTCCATGTAATCGACAATCTATTGATGTACAATTTGGTTAATCTTTCCAATGAATATTTAATATTGATTGGTAAGAAATGAGTGATTTCGTAAGTCTATCGACTATAACCCATATTGCATCATGACCTCTTCTTGTCTTTGGCAAACCGAACTTGAAATCCATAGAAATGTTGTCCCATTTCCATTCTGGAATCGATAATGGTTGCAACATCCACTGGTCTTTGGTGTTCAACTTTCGATTTTTGACAAACTAGGCAAGTTGACACGCATCTAACCACATCACCCTTCATTCCATGCCACCGAATAACTTTTTCAAGTCTTGATACATCTTTGTTATACCTGGATGCATACTCAATAGACTAGTATGGGCATGTTTCACAATATATCTTCTCAGTTCTCGGTTACGAGGAACACAGACTCTACCCCGAAATCTCGAATTCCATCGGTTCCTTCTTTGAACTCTAGTGTCTCGCCTTGTTTCATTTGCTCCTTTATTCCTTGCAAAAATTTATCGGCATTTTGCTTTTCCTTTATGTCTTCCATCGGCTCGCTCGAGATAGTAACCATGCTAATACGGATCTTCCCGGTTTCAACTCAACAAATGACCACTCATCTCTAAAACTGTTCAATGAGCTCCTTTTCTTTAATCATTAGCGCAGAAACACTAATAATCTTCCTGCTCAAGGCATCGGCCACGACATTCGCCTTACCAGGGTGGTACAAAAGTGAAAATCGTAATCGTTCGAGAAATTCTAACCATCTTCGCTGCCTCATATTCAGCTCTTACAGTCGTACAAGTACTTCAAACTCTTGTGATCACTTGAAGATGTTGAACGTTGCTCCATAGAGAAAGTGTCTCCATATCTTCAAAGCAAAAACTACCGCAGCCAATTCCAAATCATGCGTAGGATAATTCTTTTCATGAACCTTCAATTGTCGAGAAGCATATGCCACTACGTTCGATCTTGCATCAACACACATCCTAGTCCACGATAAGAAGCGTCACAATACACATCGAAAGATTTCGTCGAATCTGGCGGGATCAACAGAGTGCGATTGTTAACCTCTTCTTCAACTCTTGAAAAGCGGCTTCACGCTATTCCGTCCATTCAAAAGTTTGACTTTTCCTCGTCGATTGTGTAAGTGGTCCAAAGCCAATCTTGGAAAAACCTTCGATAAATCTCCGATAATAACCAGCAAGTCCAACAAAACTTCGAACACATTCTTGTCTTAGGTCTCTTCGTAAAACGGTCTCCACTTTCGATGGGTCCACCGCAATACCTTCTTTAGAAATTACGTGACCAAGAAATTGAACTTCTTCCAACCAGAACTCACACTTAGCCAATTTCGCATATTTCTTGCTTCTCCTCAAAATCGAAGAACAACTTTCGGATGTTCGGATGCTCTTCCCTCGATCTAGAATAGATCGAATGTCATCGATAAAGACAACGACAAATCTGTCTAGATACGGACGAAATATCCTGTTCATATAATCCATAAATATGGCGGGAGCATTTGTCACCCGAATGGCATTACTTGATACTCATAATGTCCATAACGAGTTCGGTTTTCGGCACGTCTTCCCCTCTTACACGAACCGGTGATAACCGATCGCGAGATCTATCTTGGAAAATATCACGGCTCCTCTCAATTGATCCATCAAATCGTCGATTCTTGGAAGCGGATATTTATTCTTGATAGTCACCTTGTTCAAGCTAGATAGTCCACACAAAGTCGTGACGTTCCATCCTTCTTCTTGACCAAAAGTCTTGGTGCACCCCATGGGAAACGCTAGGTCGTACAAATTCTTTCTCCAACAGTTCCACCAATTGCTTTTTCAGCTCCTCCAACTCTACGGCGACATACGATATGGTGCAATTGAGATAGGACCTGTTCCGTACTAAATCAATTGAGAACTCGATCTCCGCTCGGGCGGTAAACCGGTATATCTTCGGGAAAAACATCAGGAAAATCGTTGACAACAGGAATAGTATTCACATCCTTCTCATTCTTAACTTCTAGAGAAGACAATACCAGATATCCCTGTGCTCCATTTCTCAACAAAGACTTGACCTTAACAGCAGTTAAGAATCCAGACTCTTCTTCCTTAGGAAAAACTATAGTTTTCGTTGCACAATCTATGAGGATATGGTTAGAACATAACCAGTCCATCCCTAAGATTACATCTATCTCAATGAGAGGCAAACAAATCAAATCGACCAAAAACAAACGGCCCTTCACAACAATAGGACAATCCAAACGGATCTTAGAAGTAACTACGGGTTTAGCGGTTGGCGTAGATACATTCAACATAACATTCGGAGAAGACATAGGCAACTTCAACCTTTCTACACAATCATATGCAATAAAGGAATGTGTAGCTCCGAGAATCATACAATACAAATCGAGAAGATTACCTCCAATGTCTCCTTCTCCCTGAATAAGATCATCGACTTAGAAATCTCAGATCCCACCATTGTATACACTCATCCTCCGGATCTCGGTTGAGTACTTCCGATTTCTGACGATTAGCTTTAACATACCGAAATGACAGGTTTTCTCTCCGGTGTGGAAAATCCTTTGATATGTGCCCGGGTTGCTTACAATTGAAACAAAGCTGTACCTTTAATCGTACACTCGGGAGAAATATGACCTTTCTTCCCGCACTTAAAACATGTTGGCGTAACGCCACCCTGCATCCAGCTCCACTACCACTTGCACTCTCAAGATGGTTGTTGAGATTGACTTCTGTTATGTATACGACTTCACGCCGAAACCGATTTGCATTACTACCTCCACGGAACCTTGTCGGTCCAAAATTTTGATTCCTCGATCTCTAGATGGCTCCAACTCCTCAAGTCGAGCACACGCATCCACCAAAGCATGAAACCGAGTCATCCTCAAAGATACCACTCCTCGTTTCAGTTCCACCCTTAAACCACGATTCAAATTTCCGCATCTCCACACATCATCTTGTCGTTATGAGCATAATCGAGAATTGAGACAAATTCTCAAATTTTGTGGCATACTCATTCACCGTCATATTCCCCCTGTCGCAAACCAAGAAATTCCATTTCCTTGGCATGCCTAGCAAAGAAAATATTTATCCAGAAAAGTATTAGAAAACACTTTTTACTTGCAACACTCGGCGGATTCCTATTCTGCATCTCCTCTCAAAGCATAAAAAGACATAAGTAACTTTCTTTTTTACGTGCATCTCATCCCTCAAAGATTCTCTCTAAATCTTGCAAACGACTCGCTTTCTCCGGATCCACCTCGCCTCTAAATTGTGGTGGATTATGGCGCCTAAAAGATAAATTTAGGGCATGTGTAGCATTTGTTGAGGCTGCTCTCAAGTTTTCTTTGAGTAATCACTTGCACCATCCGCCGCATAGCCTTAGCAAACAACCAACATCGGGTCCTCATCACGATTTACGTTAGCACGTCCTCTGCCTCTACCAGCCATCTTCTTTCTTCAAACATAACAAAACAAAGTTAGATACATCCTTCTAGATATTTCCGAAAGGATATAAATCACAAAGATCATGAGAGAATCACACAAAGACAAACAAAAAAGACCCAACCACAACCCCAAAAGACTCTTCTTGGGCTCGATACCAACTAATGTAACACCCTTTGGAGGATGTCACACATAAAAGAAAATAAAATAAATAGAAATAAAATCTACCCAAGTTGCGGAACATTTGTTAAATATTATTACGGGTTGTAAAATAATTCCTGATAAACGAGAAATATGTAATAAAAAGATAATGCGAAAAATACGAAATAAAAAAAAACATCATCACTAATAATATACATATGGTTAAGTTATAAACTGTACAAATAATTTACAACTAAGACTACAACTATTTAAACAAAAACAGTAAAGAAAGCAATAAAAGAGTTAATATATACAGACATACGCTGACGCGCCCAAAAAAAACATCATGGTTATCTAATCCTCAGATGGATCACTCTCGGTCTGAAAATGATCATCGGGAGATAGATATCCCGGATGTCTCGACACACGGCGATAACGGGATCGCGCAGTCGATACGATGCTTATCTCACTAGGCTCAGGGTTTTCAGCACCCCAATAACGCCTAATGGATAAGGGTAACTCTAAGTGCAGAAATAACGTCGTAGTCATAATGGGCTCTCCATCAAACTGGTGACGTAAAATCACGGTCATACGTCCTGCATATGTAACAGAAGCACGATCTCCTCGTAAATGCCAAGCCAGATCTCCTCCATGAAATACCAGCTCTATGAATCCCAAAAATGCTGGCGTCGGCATCCCACACAATCAATCCAGAGGATATGGATGATCGGATGGTTCTTGATCGTAAAACTGATCGTCTGCTTGCTGACCTTCCTCTTCCTCAGGGTACACGATCTCAAGAGGCTGTTCCTTTTCTTCCTCTTCAAACTCTTTACCGCATAAAATAAATAGACAAGAGACACATACAATAAAGAGGTAAGACAACATAAAATCATCACAACATGGCCAATAAGAAGACGACAATTAACAACTATACAGTTCATACAATACGAAAAAAAAAAAACTATAACAAGTAATAATAAATGAAATAGTGTACATATTAGATATCCTAGTGTTTCAGAACATCACAGATATAACACAAATAAAGAAAACCACATAGATAAATCAATCTCATAGATAAAATAAGATAAGAAATGGACAACTAACATAAGAATTATCGATAAATATAAATAGAGAAAATGTAAAAACATCCAAGATATTACCGGATAAAGATAAATAGAGAAAATGGAATATTATCCAAGATATAATCAAATACACCAAAACACAACCCTACTCCATGGAGCTAAACCCAAACAGATATCGAGAGAATGACTTGCAAAATCTATTAGTACCACGGCTGCCCAACCAACTATTACGCGGTCACACGTTGCGTCAATAGCCTACGGCAGACGGGAATCCACCATCCAGGCGTAGTATAGTTCACGGTCTCCGTTGTGGCACTATAGGCAATGTACTACTAGACTTTACAAACCTCGATTAAATATAGTGAATGTCGAGTACATTAGTGTGCTATCGGTTTACCACGGCCCAAATGGAGCTACCAACTGTCCACATATGGAATCCCGTACACTAAAGTCTCCAAGTTCATTAGAACAATGAACCACACTACGTTTATCGCATCGACAACACGATGTGATTCGTCTCGTCAACCAAAACACCAAAAATTGGTATAAAGACAAAACATAATTCCAAATATATGAAATTATGAAAATGCCCTCAAGATAAAAATATGCCCTCAATGGCAAAAAGCCTGTACGGGTTCACTTTTTCCCGACAAAGAGAAATAACCTCAAAAGCACATGACGGGTTCACATTTTCCCGACAGCGAAAAATAAATATGGTAACGGTCAATCGCGTAGAAATTTTATCGCGTTTTTGAAATCTCGTCGTTTTTACAAACGTTTAAAAATCGGGTAAAGATATTTTTCTGTTTTTAAAATCGCGTAGCATTTTTAATACGTTTTCTCAATCGCGTAGGATTTTTAAATCATTTTCTTATTCAAATGCCTTTAAAATTACTTTTTAAACAAAGTAAATAGTACTTAGTACATTTAAACTACGTAGAATAATTTTTCATACCGCATACTGTCTTTTAGATATTTTTGCTATCTTATTGGTTCATTTTTACTAAAAATTGACAGTATTTTGTTTAGAATATCATAATAATGGTTTCCTAATTTATCCATAAAATTTCCAATTACCTAATTTTTTTAACCATTTCATTTAATTCTTTTTGAAATCTCTAACATGCTTCAAAACCAAAAGTGAGCTATATGTTAGAAAATTTCTTAACATTACTGTATTTCCTTTCTAATGATAAAATTATGAATTTTTAATCCTTTAGACTTACTTCTAATCAATTGGTCCCTTCAAAAAATCATTATAGAAAATTTCTTCTTAACTTGTATTGTTTCTTTTTAATTGAAAAAGGTTTAGAATCAAGTTTTAGAAATCATGATTACCTATAGTGGCATGTTGGCCGAATTTTGTAAAACTTTTTCATTTGATTTCTAAATCATGTCAAAGGTATTATCTTATCTAAGTTCATTAAATCATGTTATAAAGTAATGATTTTAAATCAAATAAATCCTTTAGGCATGTTGGCCTAAAATTTACTAAATCTTTACCATTTGATTTCTAAATTCCTTTTCTTTGATCAAAACAATTTGAAACCTTCTTATTTCTCCTAATTAATTAAGTTGCACTTTAGGAAAAATGAAGAGAACATTTTGGTCCTCACACTTTGTCATTGCCGTGAGCTATTGGATGTGTTCTTTGGAACACTCATGCTAATTTACACATGTTATTCACATCCTATACTTTATCATACAATTCTAACACATGCATTATATTTCTAACATATGCAAAAATATTTTCTAACACATACAACCTAAATTAAAGCTTGTAGACATGCTTTCAAAAGCTAATAGACATGCAAAATTATTACAATCATCAAACAAGAAAGCTAATAACAATTACCACATAAACTACTAGCAACCACAAAAATTAACAAATACACACATAATTAACACATGACCACCGAATCCTTATGGATTCTACAAACATCACAAATGGCTCCATCTTCTTACCACCATCAAGAGATGATAAGAATTGTCTTCCTCTTACCTTAAATGAAGACAAAAGGCTTGCTTTCACACCTCCTAGGTCACGGTTTTCACCACCAAAAATACCTAGAAATCTCAAACAAAATCTACATGTTACTAACCATGAAAAAGAAGCTAAACCATGGAAAAATCATGGCTTAGAACTTTGAAAAAGAAGAGAGAAAAGAAAAGCATGAAATTTCACCTTCTAGGTAAAACTTTCAAGGTTGGTTTCCAAGCCCTAGATGGAAGAATTTGAAGAAACTCCCAACTACAAAGGTTCTTAGAATAGTGTTTAGGTTAAGGAAACTTGGTTAGAAAATTTTTTGGATGGTTGGATGGTATAGTTAGTGTCTTGGCCGAAAATGGTGAAGAAAATGGACAAGAATGGTGGCTAGGGTTTTGATGAGAGAGAAGAGAGAAAAGTGATGAAGGAGAAAGTGATTTTAGGTCTCCTAAGGCCTCTTGGCCGTGGACTTCAAGTGAGGTGCAAGGTGGGCACCTTGCTTGGCTTCATCCAAGCCATTGGATGAATCAAAGGCCAAGATCAAGCCTTGGTGAGCAAGCTTGATTCCCATTGGTTGGTTCCGGTGACTCACATGCTTTGAGTCACACAACAGTATTAAATGCTCACGTGAGTCACTAGCCGAGTCACTGTTCGGGAAAGTTCTACGACTACGGTAATTAATTAAGCTACCGATCCAACCGTTTCGCTAATTGTGGGTCCCGCAAAATATTTCTCGGGTCCATTGTCACTAAATTATCTTGACTAATAAAATAATATTATAATAATATAAAATTATTTTATTTTGATTAAATCCTAAAAATTAAAAGATTATTTTTAGTCTCATTCAGAATCGGGTTAAGTAAGATCCCCCAATTCTAAATAATAAAATAAGATTTTCCCGGCCAGGAAAATATTATTTTCTGCCTCGAGCAAATCACACAAAAAGTCCATATAAAATTACAGACGGTATTTTCGGGCATTAAATCAAGAAGAAAACAATTAAAAGCAGACAAAAACAGTAAAAGAGACGTTCGGGACGTAACGGTCATTTTCCCATTTTTTCCCACAACGTAGGTAATCGTCCAAAACGTTCAAATAAAATATCCAAATAAAGTATTATTTAGCTGTATATCTTTCGAGAAAAATTAATACTGAAGAAAGCTCGTAAAAATTTTTATTTTACCGTCTCGAAGCAAACTACGTAAAACGATCAAATAAAATTTGAACCTGTATTATCGTAATTGTTTTCATACAAAAATCGAGAACAAAAAAATAGGGACACAGCGGTCATTCATACAAAAGCATGAAAAACAGAAAACAGTACATTCAGAATATTTTCTAAAAATTGGGGCGTTACACATAGACCAAGTGTTCACGGTTTTTGTAAAGGATTTTTAATGGTTTTGTTTGTGTAAAACTATATCAATTTAGAAGGAAAAAAAATATTTGATGGTTTCAATAGTCATGTCCACGTTTTTGAAGGCTTATAATGCCTTGATTTTTATGAACAAAGTGATTTTCAAAGTGGAAACGTAACTTGATTTAATACAAGAAATTTGGAAAGGAAATCAGAGTGTTTTATCACTTGAGAGAATTTTGTAAACGAAAGACAAAGAGTGGTTGAACTCGTTTGAACTTCAATTTATTTTGAAGAAAATTGAATTTAGAATTGATTTGAGAAAAATGGAGAATATAATAGTGATTTAATATTTTCTAACGTGTAACTCATCCTTTGGGTTTTGGAGAGCGTTAGTGATTTTTAAAGTTAGAACATTGATTTATATCAATGGAAAAGTGATATTTGTGGAATATATTTTGGAAAAGGATTTCTTGAGTAAAGAAATACGGAAAAAGATTTTTTTGAGTAAGAAAATGTGAAAAAAATGAAATACAAACTCATTTTATTTTGAGAAAAGTTGAAAAGGAATATTTGAAGGTTGAGAAATATTTTCTGTAATGAAATTGTGGTGAAAAATTATTTGCGTAGCTTAAAAACGATTTGGAATATGTTAAAATATTTCTACGCGATTTGAATTACGTTTAATTATTTTACGTGATTTGAACTACTGTTGAAAAATTAATATGTGATTTAAAAGTGATAGAATATTTTTACGTGATTGTAAAAATGATGGAAAATCGTTATGTGATTTGGAAAGTGTTTTAAATATTATGAGAATGATGGAAAATGATTTACGCGACTTAAAAGAATGATTTTTAAGTTACGCGATTTTGAAACAGTGGGAAAATACTATGCGATTTGAGAAACATATATTTTTACACGATTGAGAAAAACATTGAAAAATTAGTACGTGGTTTAAAAGTGCAACAGAAGAGTTGTGGTATTTTGAAAACGTAACAGAAATGTTACTGTATTATGAAAACGTAACAGAAATGTTACGCGATTGTGAAAACATGACAAAAGTGTTTTATGACTATAAAAACATAATAACATGATGATTACTATTAAAATAGTGTCCATACACTGTATGAGAAAATGACGAGTTTTGCCGTGATTAACATTTGGTGCATTTTACATGCATTGGAAAGATATGCCTGTAATTGGCATTGGTGCATTGTACATGCATTGGAAAAATATGCGTTGAAGCATATGATGAAATTGAACAAATGAAATTGAAAAGATTTGGCCCTTGTGGTTGGACTTGCACTGATGTATTCGTGCATTGTATAAAATATAGCTAATAAGCTATTTTGGCCCTTGTGGTTGAAGAGGGAATGAGAATTGATAGTGAGGTCTATAATGGATCTTGGGGGCGTCAAGGCGCGGCGGTCGACTAGTGGATATCTGTCTGTGGGCTAAGGCTGGACCATATGCCACTTGGCGATACAATCCGTTGCAACGCATTGACGATACCCGACAAGAACATGATTCTTTTCAACGACTGGAATGTCTTTGGGCTAAGGCTGACAATTAACAGAGCATTCTCCTCGAAATTTATGAAAATCTCTATGGAGTTGTTTTTGAACAACTGAGTCTATGTGCACATGCATGAATCTGAACATTTATACCAGTATGATATATTAATTGAGGAATATTGGCTATGACAACTACTTTGAATACTTGGATGATGATGATGATAGTTGATTAATATTGATGGTATGATCATAATTCTGGTATGATCTATTTGTATGATATGTTATTTGTGTTATCTCTGTGCTACCATGTTGGTAGTGGCGTAGGTGATCTCACCTCTTTGTTATGTTGTCTTGCTGTGTCTGTATTGTTAAAATTATACAGTAGAAGGAATGAGTTATCTTAGACATAACGAGTGGTAGACATTCTGAGATTGGTGACAACATGGAGGAGTGGACATTCAGAACTTGCTGGTGTACAATGTTAACAAAGAACAAATGTCTGATGCATCAAGATGGATACAAAAAGGAATAAGTATGTTAAGTTTTCTCGTTAGTGTTATACCGTGCTATTAAGTAGGACCCGTGATGGGGTTGGCTACTGTTAAAAAAAAAGAGTCTGTTAGTTTATATTTCTCTTTAAATTGTTAAATATTAATTGGTGTCAATATTGTATATTACTCAGTAAATATATTTTCAGTAATACTTATGAATTTCAGTAAGTTTATGTTTCAGTAAAGAAGAAATTTTAAAACCACGTTTATAACTCAAACCTTTTATGAACTTCTTTTTAGATTATGAGTTGGGAGTCGAAAATGTGATGCCCTGAGGAGGGTGTTACAGATGACTCCTTTGATAGTGCAATCCCTCGTATAGTGCTCCTTCTCGCACTTCATGCATCTCTGCGTAGACGCCGTTGTTTGACCCGTTCTGCCTAGACTTCCTCTAGGACTTCCACCTTGTGACTTCTGCTGTTGATCTCCAGGTGGTCTGGAATAAGGCTTCTTCTAGTAACAGCTAGCATTACTGCTTCCTCCTCTTTGGTACCAAAAAGGTCGAAAGTTTATGTTTCTTGTATCGCGCACCTGGTCCAAGTCTTCCACCCGGTGACACGTATCGAGTAGTTTTGAAAACTGAGTAATCTTCAGAGTTATGACGGCTCTCTTCACGTCATGTCTTAGGCCTTCCTCGAACTTTTGACACTTCCATGCCTCGTTCAGTTGATGTTGAAAGTAAGTTGAGAACCTTGACAAGCTCTCGAACTTAGCAACATATTCACTCACAGTCATATTTCCCTGTCGCAAACCAAGAAATTCCATCTCCTTAGCATGCCTGGCGCTTTATGGGAAATACTTATTCAAGAATCTCTCCTTGAACAATTCCCAATTAATTGCTCGATTTTCAGCCTCCAATAACCTTTGCTCTCCGATCCACTAATCATCTGCATCTCCAGTCAACATGAACGTAGCATATGTCACCTTCTTGTTGTCGGCACAGTTCATGCCCGTGAAGATCTTTTCCAATTCCTTGATCCACAAAGTAGCTTTCTCAGGATCAAACTCTCCTTTAAATTGTGGAGGCTTAGTGCGACGAAATTCTGCCAAATTCTAGGCATCAGCAGTAGCCTCCAATTGTTGTGCAGTCCTTTCTTGTTGTTGAGCCGTTTACTGGTTTTGTTGCAGTATAGCTTCAGCCATCTTCTGAATTGCCTCTATTGCAGTAGTCATGTCTTCTCTGCGAGCCATAATTCCTCTTAAATCAAGCTATACAAAACACATAGAAAAGTCAGATGCATCCTTGTGGAATACTAAACACAGAGAATCACACAGCACAAGCAAGACAGTCCAAAACCACATGACCCAAAAGAAAACTTAAGCCTGGGCTTTGATACCAAGACAGTGTAACGCCCCTTTTTCTTATCTCTCGAAGAAGGAACGTCACACCATAATATAGAGAAACGAAATAAATTGCAGAAAATAGTAAATACGGTGATTAATTAAGACCCGGTTCATTATATAGATATTTAAGTTCCATTCGAAATAACACTGTATGCTTATCTCTTATTTATTTTTTTCGTTATGTGAAATTGTATAATTACTAAGTGGCGTTAAAAGAATTTAACTTAAAAGTTCATTTCATAGCGAAATAATAATCAAAATGGTTGTAGTAAAAATTGACATAAAATAAACCATACATCCATACATAACATTTATACTTATATATATTTATATACTTATATGCATCAGCCTATTTAATTACAACATGGATTATACAAAAAGCAAAAAATGTACCCACCCGAGATGATACAAAATATACACCCATCAATTAGCAAACGTCAGGCTTCCCCAAAAAGATAAACAGTTAGCCATCAGTAGCCACCGACAGTATCAGCCCCTACGACTGATGAGAAGGGATCATAGCCGAGTCCTCCTCAGGGTCCTCTTCATCCGATGAAATTGCCATCGGAGCGACCGAATTTCGGGCAGAAGCCCGAGCAGTGGAGAGGAACGAGTCCTCCTGTGGGGTATAATATAGATCATCCCACAGATCTCTAACTGGCAGGTAGAATTTGTAACACCCCAACTTTTGGGTAAAAGACCGTTGTGTCCCTATTTTACTGTTTCTTGTTTTTCTGTATGAAATATAGAAAAATAATATTGTTTGTTATTTTATTTGGTCATTTTATATAATTTGTTTCGATACAGTAAAATAAAAATTTTATCAAATTACTGTTTTAAATTTTTCTGTGTAATATACAGCTATATAATACTGCTGGATATTTTATTTGAACGTTTTGGATGATTAGCTACATTGTGGGAAAAAATGGGAAAATGACCATTACGTCCTGAATGTGCTGTTTTTGATGTTTTTGCTATTTTTAATTGTTTTCTACTTGATACAGTGCTCAATATTACTGTCTGTGATTTTATTTAGACTTTTTGTGTGATTTGCTCCGGGGTAGGAAAATAATATTTTTCTGGACCGGGAAAAATCTGTTTTTAATTATTCAGAGGCGGGGGATCTTACTAAACCGATTCGAATGAGCCTAAAATTAATCTTTTAATTTTTAGGATTTAACTGTCAAATAAAATAATTTTATATTATTATAATATTATTTTATTAGTCAGTACAAATAAGTGGCAGCGGACCCGGAAATATTTTGCGGGACCCACGTTTAGTCATCAAGTGCTGTACACGTGGACCAATGAGGAGCTGGTCAAAATTGATGGCTATGACTCATCGCAACGGGCCAATAGGACGATGACACGTGGCGTGACACCTCAGTATCATGACTCAGCAGCTTCTAGAAGGTTCCGAAGTGGTGACTCACCGTGACTCACCATGATGACTCGCCGTTCGAAACTTCTCCGATGACTCAAAGATCTTCGACTCGCCATGCTGACACAGCCAATGATGCAGTCAGTGACTCAGCTGATGACTCGCCATGCTGACTCATCTGCTCTAGAAAATATCTACGCTGACTCGCCATGTTGACTCACCCGTTCTAGAAAATTTCACGATGACTCATTATACTGACTCATCGTAGTGAGTCACATGTTCTAGAAATTTCTCTTTGATGACTCGCTTTATGACTCATCAAGGGTAATCAGTAGAAAAAAATGATCAATAATAATTGCTACTATGTTAATTTAAAATAAAAATCTATGTATTTTTTTTTATTACCCATTAGACAATAAACACTGACTTTATAAACAGTAATTATTGTATAATTATTGTTTATTGGTTAAAGTATGTTAGAAAATATATAATGTGCACCAATAGGAATTGGTCAACAAAAATAGCAACCAATAAGAATCAAGTTAGTAAATATTTAACCAATAGAAATTGGCCAAAATTAATGGCT
Organism: Ormosia emarginata; assembly: GCA_029884605.1. Taxonomy (NCBI): domain Eukaryota; kingdom Viridiplantae; phylum Streptophyta; class Magnoliopsida; order Fabales; family Fabaceae; genus Ormosia; species Ormosia emarginata. Next base: position 8,205,211 of record JAQQTP010000040.1, read on the forward strand.
TAACTCTTTAAGGACCAATAAGAAGCAAGCTTTTAAACAAATATTGGACTTATTGAAGTTGTTGGTCTACGGTGAAGGAGAAGAGAAATTGCTCAAAATGATCAATTCTCAAAGTGGAATTCACGTAGAAAGCTTAAGTTAAATGAAATGAAGACTAGTCAACATTGGTTTCTTTTCTTTGATTTTCCTTCTACGGTAAAGTAAGCATTTGGTGAGGTAAATATTACAATCAATTCTTACTATCTTTCAATTAATTAACCAAGTAAGACCAAGTCAATTTTAGTGGCTTCTTTCATGTGCTTCTACGGCAAGTGCATGCCCTTAGGAAGGTAATATTCAACAATTCAATTCATTCTTCCTCTCAAATGCATTTACGGCCATGCAATTGAATAAAGGCCAATTTACCTACTTAAATGTATTTGGTCACTTTTCTATTTAGCTATCATTCAAAGAAACAAAACAACCAATACTTCTCACTTTCTCTCAAGGTCATTCACGGCCAACCAAATGTCAAAGCCTTCCTCTTACTCCAAAATTCTCCAAATAGCAAAAGCTCTCATCCCTTTTTCCTTCCTTGTGTTTCATGGCCATAGCTTCCAAGAAGAGGGCAAACTTCACCCATTTATCTCACTTGTTCTCTTCTATATCCTTTTCTCCAAAGAACCAAGATCAAGCAACCAAATTTCTCTCCTTTTTCTTTTCCCCATGGATTCGGCCAACCACTCAAAAATCTTCTTCCAAGCTTCAATAATTTTAAATGACCATAGGTCTTGAATCTCTAAGCATTTCTAAAGAACTTTCATGTTGGAAGTTTTTCCTAAATCTTCCATTTTCTACCTTGTTCTTCAAAGCTTAAGTTTGAAGCCTTGAAGGAGCTCTTGGTGGAGGAAGCTTGCTTGAAGGAGACATACAATGGACTTGGAGGTTTCTACAAGAGGTAAGAGGGAGATTACCCTCATCAACCATGTGTTGGTGGTGAGGAATGTTTGTGTTTGTGGTGAAGAATCCATAAGGATTCATTAACTTGATTGTTTATAGTTTTTCCTAATTGTGATTGATTATGTGTGTAAGCATGTTTATAGCTTTAATAATTTTTGGTATGTGTTTATGATTGCTTTGATATATTACATGTGTTAATATATTGCATGTGTTTATAGAAGTATGGTAATTATTCTAGAATGTAAATAGCATGTGAAAAATTGCATGAGTGTTCCAAAGAACACAACACCAAGGCTTACGACCTTAATATAAAAGGAGGACCAAAATGTTCTCATCAATTTTCTAAAAGTGTGATTTAATTAACCTAGGAAAATTGACAAGTTACAAATTGATTTAAAGTAAGAAAAATGAATTTATGGATCCAAGAATGCAATTAGGTATTTCGGCCAACATGCCTAAGTTAAATGTTTTGATTTCTAAAACCATTTTCTAAAACAATGATTTAATGAATACAATGAATTTGACATTGATTTAAAAGATGAAAAGTAATTTAAAGATCAAATGCAAGGACTTTGTTAAAATTGGCCAACATGTCACATACTTTTAATCCAAATTTATTTTCTAATTATGGACTAGATAATTTAATAAAAATAAATTAGATCAAGAGTTTTATAAGAGATTAAATGTATGGAAATAATTAGGAATGAATTATAAAGCATAGAATGATTTTCAGCCAAAATGCCAAATTTAAATCTTTTTGATTTATAGAATTGTTTTCAACTAAGTTTAAGTAATAAATGCCAAAAGGATTTTATTACAATGAGTTTTGAAGAAATAAATTGATTAGAATTAAGTTTAAGAAGTTTAAGCTAATGATTTTTTTTACTGTTAGAAGAAATACAGTAGCTTTGTAAAATTTCTAATGTATAGCTCACCTTGTGTTTTGAAGCACGTTAGTAATTTTCAAAAGTGTAATTTATTGGTTGTAATAAAAATAAAAAGGATTTTTGACAGTAAACCTAGAAAATCATTATTATAATTTTTCTAAAATAATATCTTGTCAATTTATATTAAAAACGGACAAATAAGATAGAAAAGATGTCCAAAAGACAGTATACGGTATGAAAAATATTCTACGTAGTTTAAATGTATTAAATATTATTTCTGTTTGTTTTAAACAGTGTTTTTAAGGAATTCGGACAAGAAAATGATTTAAAAATCTTACGTGATTGAGAAAACGTATTAAAAACTCTATGCGATTTTAAAAATAGTAAAATAAATTTACGCAATTTAAAAACGTTTATAAAAACGACGAGATTGTGAAAACGCGGTAAAATTTCTACGCGATTGACCGAAACAGTATTTTTCTGGATTTTTGTATTTTCTGCTGTCGGGCTATGAGGTGAACCCGTCTGAGGCTTTGAGACAGTATTTGTCCAAGGGGGACTTACTGTATATTTTTGCCATTGAGGGCATATATTTTTATACCTTGAGGGTATTTTGGTAATTTACCAATTTTTGGTGAATTTTGGTTGACGAGGTGAATCACATTGTGTTGTCGATGCGATAAACGTAGTGTGGTTCATTGTTCTAATGAACTTGGAGACGTTAGTGTACGGGATTCTATATATGGACAGTTGGTAGCTCCGCTGGGCCGTGGTAACCGATAGCACACTAATGAACTCGACACGCACTATATTTAATCGAGATTTGTAAAGTCTAGTAGTACATTTGCCCGTAGTGTCATGACGTGAGACAGTGAACTACACCATGCCTGGATGGTAAATTCCCAGTGATGTGGAGCTATAGACGCAACGTGTGACCGCGGAATAGTTGGCTGGGCAGCCGTGGTACTAATAGATTTTTGCGAGTCATTCCCTCTGATATCTGTGGTATCTGTGTTGTTTAGCTCCATGGAGTAGGATTGTGTCATATTGCATATGTTTATATGTTGTACATTATTACCTTTTATCTGTGATCTTTTATCTGTAATCTTTTATCTATGATCTTTTATCTATGATCTTTTATATGTGATCTTATGATTATATGTTGTTATTATCTTTGTGCCTATGATGTTATATGTTGTTATTTATTATATTTTTTATTTTTTTTATTTTTATTTTTATCTATGATCTTATATATGTGGTTGATTCTTATATTTTTATCCATGATATTATATGTCGTTATTTAGTATATATTTATCTGTGATGTTATATGTTGTTATTGTTATTCATTTTATTATGATATATGCTTATTTGATTTTATTTATAAATTGATAACATGATAATATTTGTGATATCTGTGTGTATGGAATGACTTTGTCATTCGTATAATTCTTTGCTACCGTACTGGTATTGGTGAAAGGGGATCTCACCTCTTTACTGTATTGCTTGTTGTGTTTGTATTGTTAAATTCGTATAGTAGACGAAGGAAGTTTCTTAGACCTACTGGAGGCTATGTTCTAAAGATGGTGACGGCGTCAAGGTGAAATCTTCCGAGTTTCAACAGGATGCAGTTGGTGAAGAAACGGACCATGTAGGTTGGGTTTTTTTTTCTCTCGTTAGTGTTGTTACCGTGCTATTAGTAGTAACCTTCATTGGGTTTGCTACTATTTTTCTGAGTCTGTAAATTACATGTTTTACTTCTATAATGAATATTTGGTGGTATTTAGATTATGTATATTAGTCAATTCAATTTAATTTCGGTTTTTCTTATAATTTTTGGTAAGTTTATATTTCCGCGAAATGAAATTTTAAAATTCATCTTTTAACAATCAAAACTTTTACTAAATGATTTCAGTTGGTTTTATATTTTATTTAAAATGTGACGCCCTACGGAGGGTGTTACAGAATTCCAGGTGGACAAAAGTAGTAAAATCAGAAATAGGCGTGTCGTAGCAGCCCCACGCCAAAGATACAATCAGCTCCCTGTGGTAGATGCACCGGTCAGTGCTCAAGTTGATGTGCCAACAATCAGGCCCTCCATGAAAGGTCATATGGGCGTACCCCAAAAATTGGCGTGGATGCGACAACATCCTCAGTATCTCTAATCTAAGTATGGCAAGAAACCCGAAAACTCAGGTGTTTTCTTCTCTTCCTCACGAACATCTTCTAAGAAGTATACAAATTAAACAAGAATATCAAAAAGAGGTGAGACACCCAGCTTTCAGTACCAAATTGGCAGTATGAAAACAAAACAGCGTTGGACGCCTACATATCAATACAGTTCATATATCCAATCACAGTAATTATTAAAATTGACAATAAAAGTAGAACAATAATAAACAGTGGTAAAAATCATCAATCACAGGCAAATAGTATCAATATTTCCAACAGTCAACAGTTCAAGCAATTAATAAACATTACGGTAATAATAACAGATAATTTCTACAGTTATAAATGCTCATGCTCAATGATTTATGAGACTGACAGTTCACAATGCAGATGGTACCAAATTCCTACTCCATGGAGCTAGACATAAACATTTTCGGAGTGAATGATCAAGGAGTCATACCAGTATCTCGTCAGCCTTAAAAATAGTGTGCTCATCTCATAAAAATATTTATGCAGTTACGGCTTATACATGACACCTCAACAGTTGATCGTGATATAGGACAGCGTCTCAGTCCGGATCGTCGGTGTGTTTGCATCGGTCTATCCCACGGCCCCAGTGGAGCTACCACTGTCTATTGTGAGACACTCGTACCCCGATGCCCCCAGGGCCAACCACTATGACCCTACGCTTAGTCTACTCACACCCGCACATAGGTGTTATTCAAACTCCTAGGCATACATCGCCTTTTCAACAATGTCCAACGGACAACACATATGCATGACGATGCAATATATATCATGTATGTTCATCAATGATACATTTATCATAGAGTATACCGCAATAGCATATATATACATGGCTCAATATCAATATGTGATAATTTCATCAATAACGTAGTCCCACATAGGAACTCACAATAGCATCAACCAATTTTCAATATCACATATATATATATACATAGTTCTACAATATTCGTAATTCCATATTATGGATCCAACATTATCAATTTCCTAAGTCTTGATCAATTATGAAAATTTTGGTCTAAAGAACCCTTCAAAAAATCGTGGCCTCCAAAGACCATTACCAAATCTATTTCTTCCATTACAAGTACCAATCTTTTAATGTCCAATTACATAGAATTCATTACTCATAATTTTAATTCAAACCCTTAATAGATTGGGCCAAAACTGTGGCCTTCTAAAGTCACCAAAATTCCAACAACACCAATATAACCAAAATCATTATTCAATCTTCAACATCAATTTAGAACATATACATATGCAAAATCATCAAACAAAGTAAGCATAGAAATATGGATTTCTCCATCAAACAAACACACAAAGTCTCCTCACCACTAATAATGGTAGAAGTGAGTAAATCTCCCTCTTACCTAAAGGAAGAATACGAAAATGGTCTCCTATTGGTTCCTTGAAGGTTCGATTTTTAGAGCTCCAAGAACCCTAGAATTTCAATGACAAAGAATCAACATCAAGCTTGATAAAAGATGGATCTTTGGTCTCCAATGAGACCATAGAGCACGAAATGAAGAGAAAGAAGAAGAAAAATAGAAACTTTACCTCAAAGTTAGAAGCTTTGTCTTGGAAGACAATGGAGGTGAAGATGGATTTTGAAGAAACTTTCTAAATAGAAAGTGTAGAAGAGGTTGAGGTGAGTGTAGAAATGGTGTTTATGAAGAGAAAAGTGAAGAGAAATGGTTGTTAATGCGGGCTGCAATTTCATATAGAGAGGGGAGAAGAAGAGAGAAGGTGGAGAGAAAAATGAAGAAGAAGAAGTTAGAGAGAGAAAGTGTTGTAGGAGAAATGATATTTTTAGTGTATATTGATTAAAGGAGGGAAGCAAAATTACTTCCCCTTGGGCAAGCAAATGCCGCGGCAATGGAGAGAAGAGAGGGGGAGATTTTTGGCTTCCCCAACAAGCTAAGGGCATTCTTGTCCTTTGGTGGTCAAAGCTTCTCAAAGAAGCTTTGATTAAAATACAATAAATTTTAATTAAAATGGGTTTGATTAGACTTAAAGTATATTACATTAGGATAATGTGATAGGGTTTTTAATAGATATTATTATTTAATGGACAATTGTTACAGTTGACAGAAGTTAGTATTAATTTTTTTGATAGATAAAATTTACACAGCGATTATTATTTTATCTGATAAAATTTCTCAAAAAACATAAAATCTCATAAATCATGTCCAGTCTCGAGTTTAGCAAGATCCCCCGTCGATATTTTTACAGATCAAGGTTCTCTGGAAAAATATTTCATTTTCCCGGCTCCACTCAGTTTGCACGTAAAATGAGAAATAATATTAAAATATTTTACATTCTCAGAAAAATCTAAAAAAATTCCCAAAAATAAAAAATATTGGAAAATGAATATTTATCGCAAAATAAATAAAATTTGGGGTGTTATAGAGTCTGTGCCGCTTTTCTTTGTTTCCTAGCTTTGGTCTTATGTATTTTGCCCAAGAGCGCAAAAAGCCAAGCATGGGAAAATTTGATAATCACATATTTTATACATTAATAAACTCTCATTTTTAGGCATTTACACTCTCCATGTACTTAATTGATTAAGTCTGGTTATGTTTGGTAAGTTTGGACTCAAATTGAACTTAATTGATTTTTCCAGTACTGTTTTGGTCTTACACTATTTCTGCATTTCAACCATATCTTGAGTTCTACATGTCTTATAATTATATATCTTACCTTGTAGGAAAGATAAGAGAGAGCTCTACAACTTTCATGAAGAGCTCCAGGGAAAAATCAGACATCTAGTGGAACTAATTGGGCTTGGAAGTCAAAACATGAGTTTTGTGACTGTAACCCAAATAGTGTGTAGTAATCATTGCATAATTCGAGTTTCAGGAACTGAAATGGGTTGAAAATTTGGATATGAAAGTTAAGACCCATATCTACAACTTTTATGAAGAACACAAGAGCTCAATCGGACAGCTTAGAGGTCATATTGGGTCTGGAAGTCAAAATAGAGGTGCTGAAACTGTGCCTGGATAATCTACAGTAATTGGGTCATATCTTGAGTTGTAGGATGACATTTTTGGATGATTTTCGTGGTATTGGAAAGCTGAGACAATTTACTAGAACTTTCATGAAGACCATTTTGCTTTATTCTGACGTTATCCATGAGTTCATCACTGAATGATTTTAGAGATAAGAAATTTCAATAATTTTTCACTCACAAAAGTTATTTGGCATTTTTAACTCATCCACCCACTCATCCACTCACTCATTAATCAATTCCCTTGTTATTTTGTATCCCTAATCCTTTATAAAAGGGACCATAGGTAGATCATTTGGATAATCTTGGCTTAGCTTAGATTATGCTATTGTGTTATTTATTGTAATTTTCTTTTGTTCTAAGTTGAAATTATGTTCATCTTTTTCTTCTACTTTCTTTCTTTCTTCTTATTTATAGGTAACTAAATCTTCATCTTGCTTGGGTGAAGGAGTGAAGCTTTTGGTAATAAAATAAGGTTACATTAATTGCTTTCTTATGCTTAAGTGATATATTATCAAGTGATCATTATACGTGTTATATTTTATTTTTAATCAATTTAGAAACCCTCCTTGTAAAGTGGAGTTCTTGATTCATTGTAGACAAGTAGTTTGGCACAATGAATGTTTGAACTCATTTACAAGTGTAGGTGTTAGTAAATAATTAAAGGAACCATAATATAACTATGTATATAATTATAAATGGACTTTGAATGTTTTATTCTCCGATTGGAACCTCCGTTGTGAGTGAATTTCAATTGAGTTATAAAAATAATTAATCTTGTCCTTAATTTATTACCAAAAGTGGATATCCTAGCCCAAGCAAGTTCTTTAATTTAATTGTGAATAAATTTTATTATCTTAATTATTATGACAAAGCCTTTCCTTACCTCAAAGAATTTTTCTTCATCAATTCCTTGTGAATCGACCTTGGACTCCCGATAAATTTATTACTTGTGACAACCTACACTTGAGTTTTCATCCTTTAATCTGCATCACCTAATAATTTATTACCCCTCTGACAGAGGCTTGTTAATCGATTATAGAAGCCTTGCAATCGATTAACACTTGTCAAGAAAGCCCAGAACGTGTTCCAAGAGCTTAGTAATCGATTACCACATCCTTGTAATCGATTACCACGAGCCTGAAAGTCAGCAGTGGCTCTTTTCTAAGCATTTAATGTTGAAATTATTTACCCACAATGGCTCTTTTGAACAAAACACTTTAAATACACATTTTTGGGTCATCTTTGACACAACCAACAACCTGTAACTAAGGGTGGAAATAGGTCAGGCTGCCCGTTAGGGACCTATGGCTTGGCTTGTTTGAGGCCCGGCCTATTTATTAAATAAACTAGGTCAAGGCTTTTTTAAAAGCATGTTTAGCTAAAAAGGCTAGGCCTCAGACCATCTAAAAGGCCTTTTAAGCTTGGCAGATCGACTTAGATCGATTAACTATATATAATATAATATATATTATTATAATAATTAGAAATTATAAATATAATTATAATTTTATTATAATATATTAATATATTTTTAATTAAATTTTAATAAAAGTCAAAGACTAAAACATAAGTTAGTAAGTAGAATAGAAATAACATATTTATTAATATATTTAATGTAATATATTTATTAGAATGAAAATAATAAGTTAATTGATAACTCTACAAATTGTAGTTATTTATGCCCTATATTTGTGTTATATTGATTGCTTAGTCCTTGTTTTATGCATGGATGGAATACTTTAGCCTCAAATTCATATAATTCAATCTTGATGTCTTCCATTATGATTCTGAAGAAATATTTCCAATTAATTGAGAAACCAAGTACATTTGTAATTGTTATTGAACTGGTGATTTTTCTATTGCAGGAAGGGTTCCCATAAACTAGAAATTTGGAAGATTTAGACAAACATTGCAAGAGAAAGTCAAGCGCAATGATCAGCTTGTCACGCCGCGGTGCAGGCATATCAATGCCGCGATGTGGTGCATCACCTGCTTCAAATAGAGAGCTATGCAATTTGCATACCACGGCATAGGCATATTAATGTTGTGGCGTGGTGACTTAATTTGTACACGCATCACAGCATTGGTTGATGAATGTCGCAATGTGACTATATTTTCTGGGTCCTATAAATATTGTTGCATTAGATTTCTTTAGGGAGTTAGGTTATTTTTAGAAAGCAGCTGCCAGGTATTCACGTTTGAAAGTGAAAGGAAGCAGAAGCAGCCAATGTTGGAGACCATCTTCATCTTGGAGGAAGATTCAAGCCCAAGGATCAACATCATTGAGCTTTTTCTTCTACTTCTTTTACTTCCTCATCTTTATTCCTATGAACATGATATATTTTGTTATATTTTCGTACTTCATGGCTAGCTAAGCTGTGTTTAGGGTTTTCTTTAGATCCTCCTATGGATATTGAAGATTATGTAATCCTTTGAGTTTATATATATGATTTGGTTTGGTTCAATCATATAGTTCTTAATGCTCTTGAAAGTTTGATCAGTTTTTAAGTGATTTGATAAAATCTAATGAACCTAAACATATGAATTTGGATTTGAGATCATAAGTGTGGTTGATGCATATTTGATTTCATTCAATTGGTTTGGATAAGTTGATTCGTTAATGGGATAGACATATACCTCTTAGCCATGCATAGTAATTGATTGAGAATAGATCTTAATGAGTGGATTTTACTCTAGTTCTCATGGAAACATAGTGAATTAGGTAACTAAAACATGGTTAATTGACCTAGACATAGGCTTTTAACTAAATTAGATTCCCAAGCTAACCTAATCATTTCATTTATATTACTTATAAGGATTGCTTGTTATCAATTGAAGTAGAAGGTGAAGAAGGATTCCCTATTCTCTAATTAACATCCTTAGTCATGATTTACTACATTTTAGTATTTATATTTGATTTACACAAACCTTTTATAATTTGAATGTGCTTGGATAGTATTAGATAAACTATTGGTTAATATTTGGTTCGTAAGATTAATGTATTCCTCGTGGGAATGATATTTGACTCTTGGCTATATTACAAGCGCAACTCGTGCATTTGCGATAAGCAAAAAAGTGAACAAGTTTTTGGCGCTATTGCTGGGGACATACGGCTTAATCTTAGTAGAGCTAATATCAACAACGAGTTTATTTAATTCTAGTTCAAGTTTATTTTTATGCATATTTGTTTAAGTTTCAATTGTTTAATTATTTTAGGTACTTGTGAGAATGGCAGATGAGCATAACAACACGTAGCCCTTGATGGAGTTTGCAACCCCTCAAATGGACAATCTGTAGTCTAGTAGTAGACGACTAGCCATCCAAGCAAACAACTTTGAGATAAAGGCAGCCATAATACAAATGATTCAGACTTCAGTACAGTTTGGCAGGTTATCCAATGAAGATCCCAACGCTTATCTATCAAATTTCCTGGAGATCTGCGATACATTTAGGCACAATGGTGTTTCTGAAGATGCCATTCACCTGAGGCTCTTCCCTTCTTTGAGACAAAGCAAAGAGCTGGTTGCAGTCTCTACCCGCGGGATCCATAAGGACTTGGTCTGAGGTATGTAACAAATTCCTTAACAAATATTTTCCTCCAGCCAAGACTGCTAAGATGGTGAATGATGTAATCAGAATCCTTGCACGAAGCTTTGGAGAGGTACAAGGATCTGCTAAGAAGGTGTCCACACCATGCTATTCCGCTACAGCATCAAGTCTATTCATTTCATAAGGGTTTGTTGTCGCAACATCGTCCAATAGTGGATGTTGTAGTTGGAGGCTCTTTATTGAGCAAATCTTTCAATGCTGCCTTCCAACTGTTAGAGGAATTAGCTGCTAACAACTATCAATGGCCCTCTGCAAGAAACACTCCATGAAGGGTGGCTGGAGTGCATGAAGTGGAAGCAATAACATCACTGTTAGCTCAAGTGGCAGCAATAGCAAGTAAGCTGGACAGTATGGGGCAAAGTCCTCATCAGAGCCCATTTATGTTGTGTGACAAATGTAGCGACAACCATGCAAGTGATAGATGCTCTTCTTTGTTAGAAAGTGCACAGTATGTTGGCAATTATCGTCTGCAACAAAATAACCCATACTCAGCCCAGTACAATCCTGGATGGAGGAACCATCCAAACTTCTATTGGAGGGACAACCAAGGAGCTTCCTCCTCGGGTCTGAGAAATGAGAAACCTTATAATTCTCTTGGATTTCCCTCTCTGTCAAGACAGCCAGTGCAAGATAAGAAACCATCTATTGAAGACATGTTCATATAGTTGATGGTAAAGACAAATTCCTTCATAACAAAGACGAGATGCTCATTTGGCAAAGAACGATTCTATGATTCAAAGCCAATCTACTTCGATGAGAGCGTTAGAAACTCAAGTAAGGCAGTTAGCTAATGGCATAAGTAACATGTCCCCACACACCTTCCCAAGTGATACAATGAATAATTCGAAGGGTGCCTCCAATGAGCACTGTAAAGCCATCTCATTGAGAAGTGGGAAAGACATTGAAGGAAATCAAAAAACAAAGCTGCTAGAAGATGAGGTACAAAGGAGTAAAGACCAAGAGATAGTGATTGAGGAAGGTAAGAAAAATGAAGAAGTTATCCATAAGAAAATGGAAGACAAGAAGGTGGCGGACACAAAAGTAGAGGATAGGCCGTATATATATCCTCTACCATTTCCTAACATGCAAATCAAACATAAGATGGAGGCATAATTTAAGAAGTTTTTGGGAAATTTTTAAGAAGCTTTATATCAACATTCCATTCGCTAAGGCATTGGAGCAAATGCCCAGTTACGTCAAGTTCATGAAGGACATTATATCAAAGAAGTGTAAAATGGATGAGTTTGAAACGGTAGCATTGTCAAAGGAATGCAGTGTTATTCTATAATAAAAGCTTCCTCCAAAACTTAAGGATCCAGGGAGCTTCACGATCCTGTGTGCAATAGAAGATTAGTTTTTTGGAGAAGCTTTATATGACATGGGGGCAAGCATTAATCTCATGCCCCTATCCATTTTTCAGAGGCTCGGGTTGGGGGAATGTAAGCCCACATCAATAACCCTCCAATTAGCTGATTGTTCCTATACATACCCAAAGGGAATTGTGGAGGATGTCCTAGTCAAAGAGGACAAGTTCATATTCCCTATGGACTTTGTTATTCTGGATATGGAGGAGGTCAAATGGTGCCTCTAATTTTAGGCAAATCGTTCCTTGCTACGGGAAGAACACTCATAGACGTCCAAAAAGGTGAATTGACTATGAGAGTTCAAGATCAAGAGGTGACTTTCAACATCTTCAAAGCAATAAAGTTTTCTCAAGATCATGAAGAGTGTTCTTATATTGGTTTGTTAGATAACATCATCGTTGATGCATTTCATACCAATTATCCTGAAGACCTTCATGAGTTATCATTGGCTTCATTAAATAAGCAGACTGAAAATACTAGGGAAGACGTTTGTGATTTCGTTAAACACCTTAATGCCATTCCTAAGTATTTCAGGTCACCAAAGTTTGAGCCTTTGGAGTTTAATGCATCTAAAGATGCATCCAAGCCTTCCGTTGAAGAACTTCTAAAGCTTGAGTTGAAGCCTCTACCTAACCATCTTCAATATGCGTATTTGGGAGTGACCTCCACCTTGTCGGTCATCATATCATCATCCCTTTCGGATGATCAAGAGGAGAAAATTCTCTATGTGCTCGGGAAGTATAAACATGTCATTGGATGGACAATTGCTGATACTCATGGCATTAGTCGTTGTATTTGTATGCATAAGATCTTGTTGGAGGATAATTAGAATGGGGTTGTGGAGCACCAAAGGCGACTTAACCCAATTATGAAGGAAGTAGTGAGGAAAGAGATAATCATGTAGCTTGATATAGGTATTGTCTATCCTATTTTCGACAACCCTTGGGTTTTGCCAATTCAATGTGTTCCTAAGAAGGGTGGCATGATGGTAGTCACTAATGAAAACAATGAGCTCATGCCCTCTTGTAAGGTTACTAGTTGGAGGGTGTGCATGGACTACCGCAAGTTGAACAAGGCCACCTGGAAAGATCATTTCCCGCTCTTTTTCATATATCAAATGTTGGATAGATTGGATGGAAAGTCCTATTATTGCTTTCTAGATGGTTATTCTAGATATAACCAAATTTCCATAGTGCCTGAGGACGAGGAAAAGACGACATTTACTTGTCCCTATGGTAAATTTTCTTTTCGGAGGATGCCCTTTGGGTTATGCAATGCTCCAGCAACCTTTCAACGCTGTATGATGGACATCTTCCCTGATATGATTGAGCATGACCTTGAAGTGTTTATGGATGACTTTTTAGTGTTTGGAGACGTATATGAGAGTTGTTTGCTTATTCTCTCATTCGTCCTGAAAAGATGTGAAGAAACCAACCTTGTTCTCAATTGGGAAAAATGTCACATTATGGTCCAAGAAGGCATAGTTCTTAGCTATAAAGTTTCTATCAAGGGGATGGAGGTTGACAAGGCCAAAATTAAGGTGATTGACAAGCTTCATCCTCTAATTTCAGTAAAAGGAATCCACAATTTTCTTGGCCATGTGGATTTTTATTGGAGGTTTATTAAGTACTTTTCCAAGATAGCGAAAACTCTTTGCAACCTTTTGGAGAAAGACGTTCAATTTATTTTTGATGAATCATGTCAGGTTGCATTTGAGGAACTGAAGAAGAAACTGATGTCAACACTAGTGATTATCACTCTAGATTGGGACTTATATCTTGAACTCATGTGCGACGCCAACGATTATGTTTGTGGGTACAGGTTGGGGTAGAGAAAGGACAAGGTATTTCACTCCATTTACTATATGAGCAAAATACTCAATGATGCACAACTAAACTACACCACAACGAAAAAAGAGCTGATGGCCATTGTATTCGCATTTGATAAGTTTCGAGCTTACTTGGTGGGGACTAAGGTGATAGTTTATATAGATCACTCCACCATTAAATACTTGGTGAGTAAGAAGGATGCGAAACTGAGGTTGATTAGGTAGGTTTTGCTGTTATAAGAGTTTGATCTGGAGATTCACGATAAGAAAGGTGCAAAGACTCAAGTCGCAGACCACCATTCTAGACTTGAGAATAAAGATTATCAAGCTAAACTACTCACAATTAGAGAGACTTTTCCAGATAAGCAGCTTTTTGTAACCACAACTTAATCATGTCCATGGTATGTAGACATGGTGAACTACATTATGGGTAGTGTGTTGCCTCATGATTTGACTTCTCAACAAAAGAAAAAATTCTTGTATGATGTCAAGCACTATATTTGGGATGAACCGTTTCTGTTTAAATAGTGCCCTGGTCATATGCTAAGAAGGTGTGTGCTTATGGAGGAGGTGGAGCAGATTTTAAACCAATGTCATGCTTCTCCATATGATGGACATTACAGTGGTGAGAGGACAATTGCTAAGGTGCTTTAGTCTGGCTTTTACTGGCCGTCTCTCTTTAAAGATGCATTTTTATGTGCAAAGATGTGATCGGTGTCAAAACGTAGGGAATATCTCAAGGAGGAATGAGATGCCCTTCAATTCTATTTTAGAAGTTGAAAATTTTGACGTTTAGGGCATTGACTTCATGAGCCTTTTTGTACTTTCTTTTGGAAATTTGTATATTCTGGTGGCAGTGGACTATGTGTCCAAGTGGGTGGAGGCATATGCATTTCCCACCAATGATTCAAAGGTAGTGATCAGCTTCATGAAGAAACAGATCTTTACTCAGTTTGGAACACCTAGGGCCATAATCAGTGATAGAGGGTCACATTTTTGCAATAAGCACTTTGAAGCTCTCCTAGCTAAGTATGGGGTGACACATCGCATCGCCACTACTTATCACCCATAGACAAGTGGGTAAGCAGAGGTGTCCAATCAGGAGATAAAAAGAATACTTGAGAAGACAGTGAGTCCATCCAAAAAAGATTGATAAAAAAAAAACTGAATGATGCACTGTGGGCTTATAGGACTGCTTACAAGAGTCCTATTGGTATGTCTCCATACAAGTTAGTATTTAGGAAGGCATGTTATCTGCTGATTGAACTTGAACATAATGCTTATTGGGCAATCAAGCAACTTAACTTCAATTTGCAAGCTGCTGGAGAGAAAAGAGTGTTGCAGCTTAATGAAATGGATTAATTTAGGCTACCAGCTTATGACAATGCAAAATTGTACAAGAAGAAGATTAAATATTGGCATGATAAAAAGATAATGCAGAAGAGATTTGTGGAAGGCCAGCAAGTTCTTCTTTACAATTCAAGGCTTAAGTTATTCCTGGGAAAGCTTAAATCAAGGTGGTCGGGGCCATTTGTGGTAATAAAAGTGTTCCCCAATGGAGCCATGGAGATTGCTCCACTTGATGGTTTATCAAGTTTTAAGGTTATTGGCTAGCGCCTAAAACCTTACTTTAGAGAAGAGATTTATAGGGGAAGACCTCCCTTACATTAACAGTTCCAACTTGATGTCTGCGAAGTCCTACCAGGACTATAAATAAGGCCCTGCTTGGGAGGGAACCCAAGCGTTTAATTGTTGGTTTATGTTTTAAATATGCCAATACTTTGAATTTTTAGTTTTAGTATATTTTTGAAGTACATTGGGCAACTTAACCTTGTAGACATGTTTAGCATGTGTTGGAGGCCTTATTGGGGTGTAAGTTATGACTGAAGTGAGTTTGCAGCTCAATTCTGTAGACTGACTTCTCACGCCGCGGTGTGAGCCTTGTCAATGCCGCGACGTGAGGCTTCATCAAACACAAGGTTATGGACTCAACGTCGTGGCGTACCATATACAATGTCGTGATGTGCCTGTAAAAATAAAAATAAAAAAGTAGTAAATAGTAATTATTTAAGTAATAAAATGAAGAGCAAATTAATTCATGCCACGGCATAAAAAAATTAACGCTACGACGTGGAGTGTCTGTTAGGGTTAAATGCTATGATGTTTCTTACGTCTCCCATTTCTTCCCATTTGCCCTACTTGTTCTCAGTTTTCTCTGAATCATTCTCTCTCGTTCTTGCTTTCTCAACCTCTGTATCTTCATTTCTTTGCTTTATACAAGGTATGTTGTACTTTGTTTGTTTTATTTTGATTTTATTATTTATTTTCTCATTTTTATTTCGTTTTGCATATGGTGTATGTGTTTTTTTTTTGTTTTTGTTAAGAATATATGTTATAGGTTAGATGTTTTTATGTTTTTAGTTAGTATAGGGTAAGATTTCTGCCTGGATTGCATGCCTTTGGCCTATTTTGGGTATTTTCTAGGTTCTGTATATGTGCGCGTCGCGACATTACTATTGAGTGTCGCAGCGTGAGGTTGAATTTGTGTCAATGCCGTGGCGTGGATGTTGAGTGTCGTGACATGATGTTAAATCAGATTGAATGTTGCGTCATGGCCTACCAATGCTGCGATGCAGGTGTAAATGCCGTAGCATGTGGACCATATTTTTGCATAATTATCAGTTTTAATATGTTGAACACTTCCAATTACTCAATTCTGACTTGTTGCCATACTTTTTCAGGTACTATGGGTCCTAAAAGACAAAGAGGTTCTTCAAGCTAGCATAACAGGGAGCCATCTCCCCCTCTTGCGTTCGACGAGAGGAGATTTACATCTACTGAGGCTACCGATAGATATTCCACACTGGTTTCCAAACCAATGATGGCAGAGCGTGGATTTTCCTTTCGGGAGGCCATCTCGCAGGACATCAAGCTCACCATCCGCCACTTCCGCTAGATAACTTTTGTACAACATCCACAGGTGGCAGTTGTTCCTTTAGTTCACGAGTTTTATGCGAACATTGAGGTGAATGTTCCAAACACCACTATTGTCATAGTGCGAGGATGCCAAGTCTCCTATTCTCCTACAATAATCGGAGCAGCAATGAACTTGCCGCCTCCCCTACTAGTCTGCGAGTACACTCACTTCCTCATCTTGGAGCCAGAGGGCATTGACCTCGGTACTGTTATCATCAGGATTTGCACAGCTGCATCACAACCTGTGCACTGGACTTTGAGCATGTAGACTGCCTGAGCTAGATTCTTCCCCTGAGCCGACTTAATGCCAGAGGCTAGGGTATGGTACCACTTCATCTGTACGCGCATCCTACCAAATTCATAGTATCGGAGGTGACTCGAGATCGTGCGATCCTGATCTATTCTATCCTTGAGCTCTAAGCCATTTATGTTGCCTATATTATCCATGTTCAGATCAGGAGAGCAATGCGGGAGTGCAGGAGTCTTTTCTTTCTATCCCTCATCCAAAAACTGTCATCGACAGTCGATCCAGTCGCAGGACCATGAGGAACGATCAGAGGTTAAAAAAACTCTCAATGATTATTTCATTGAGAGGGTACAAGCAGCTCTAGCTCTAGTACCAGCACCAGCGCGTATGGCAAAGAGATAGGCTCTTGTAGAGCCCAAGGTTGCGCCAGCAGATGAGGCAACATGGCGAGCACACATGGAGGCCCAGGTGGCACAAATGACAATATGGCGGAGCGCTTACAGCTCCCGATGGAGGACTATCCAGTCCCAACTTTCCCGCCTGTTGTTGTTGCTGACCGTCCCCAGCCTGCACATGGAGATGGAAGGGATGATGCCCAACCCATACCTGAGGATGCTGATGTAGATGACAAGACAATAGACAATGAGGAGGCATCCATCTAACCCTCATGGCATTCAGGGCATTTTCTTTCGTTGTATTTCATTTTCTATCATATTGTATGTTTCTTTTTGTACAATAAGGACACTATTTCCCTCAGGTTTGGGGGGTGTCTTAAACTATTTATTTTGATGCATATGTACGAGATAGTAGTATTGTGATTATATTATAGTATTGCCTATTTTTGGTAAAATATTATTGTGTTTTAGTACGAATATTTATGTTTGTGGCTATGTATGTTTTTGATAATATCCATAAGAACGTATATCTTGAGGAAAATTTCATGAAAATCCCATTCAAGATACAATTGTTGTTCCCTTTGACAAAAGTGAGTCATAATAATTAAAAACATGATGGATAATGTTGAAAAAGTTTAAAAGATATCATGTTGCCAAAAGTAACTAGTGTGAAATGATTACCCAATGATATATATGGATGCAAATTGACCTTCACATTTTTGTGAATCCTTATGCAATCTTGAAACATGTTGAAGCAATCAAGTTTTTTTTTATTTATGATGTGTTTCCCTCTTGTATGTTTGTTTCACTTTGAAAATGATAAGAATTCTTGCTTAGAGAAAGTGGATTGTATATGTGAAAATTTCAATTATCCTTGAAATTGTTTTTGAACTCTCTTGAGGTAAAATCCTAAATTGTGCATGATTGAGGAAATGAATAGGGCATTGTTTGGACCGATTGAGCCTTTTAAGCTTACCCTGATATGATTATATCCATAGGTCCCCTTTGAAGTTTGATATATGTTTGACCTTATATGTTTTTCATCACCTACATATTCCTTTCCATGTAACCATTCTAATGCATGTGAAAACATTGCATTCTTTCTCCTACCATCATTGTTTGTTGAGTGCATGATATATTATTTCTTGACTTGAGTCCTGTGATTGAAGGGTATGAGTGCTTGTGCTAGTATGGAAATGATTTGAAGGAACCACGTGTTGTGAAAGAAATTGGTTAAGGAAAAGAAAAAGAAAAAAAAGAAAAAAAAAAGAAAATCTAAAACCAAAATCTAAAAGGCAAAACAAATGAAAGAGTGGTTCTGGAAAGTCTAGTTAATTTGCTTTGCATACTCTAGCTGTGTTATATGGTGGCTCAAGTCTTCAAATCTCATGTGTATATATCTCAATGTTTGTGTTAATTCCTTTCCTTTTTGTTCTTTAACACATACCATTGGCCTTACATTAAAAGCTATTAAAGACCCTTTTGATCCTCAATTTTGTGTGATTAACATTAGTGGAGAGAGTTTTGAATTACAATCTTGTGGATTCTTTGATTTACATTCATGTGTATTGTAACACCCTTATGGGGATGTCATATTTATAAAGAAAATAAAATAAAGATAAATAAAATCTACCCAAGTTGTAAAACATTTATTATATAATAATATGGGTTATAAAATTTTTCCGATTAAACAGAATATTACGAGATAAAATAACACAAAACATAAAATAAGCACACTATTATCACACATAATATACATATGGTTCCATCATAGGTTATACAAATAATGTACAACTACCAATATTTAAAAACTAAAACAGAACAGGAAACAAGCAGTAAAAGGTCTATATATACAAACGCAGACGCGCCCAAGTATACATCACAAATATCTAACCCTCTGAAGGATCACTCTTAGATGAAACTTCAGGTGATAGATATCCAGGATGCCTCGACCCTTTACGGACATGAGTCCGTGCAGTCGATACGCTGCTGATCTCACTAGGCGCATCAAACATACCACCCCAATGACGCCTAAGAGATAGCGGCAACTCCACATGTAGGTACAGCAAAGTAGAAAAGATTGGCACTCCATCAAACTCCGTACGTATGGTCACAGTCAGATGCCCTACGTACATCACCGAGTCTCTATCCTCTCGCAGACGCCAGGCTTCAGAGCCTCCGTGAAACTCAAGTTGCACGAACCCAAAGAATCCTGGTAGTGTCATACTAACACAATCAATCCAATGGATATGGATGATCGGATGGTTCTTGATCGTAGAACTGATCTTCGGCTTGCTGCTCTTCCTCCTCCTCGGGATACTCACACTCAAGAGGTGTTCCTCTTCCTCAAACTCTTTATCACATAATTTAAAATATACGAGATAACACATACAAGAAAGAGGTAAGACAATCTATATCACCACAAACATGGTAAATAAGAAAACGACAATACAATCAGATATACAGTTCATACAATATAAAATGCCATAACAGAATACCATAACAACATAAACATAAATACAGTATAACACCGAACAATATAAACATAAATACAGTATAACACCGAATAATATAAAAATTAAATATATATGATGATACAGATAAAAATATAATAATGTACATCACAGATACATATGCAATATGACACGATCCTACTCCATGGAGCTAAACACATACAGACATCAGAGAGAATGACCCGCAAAATCTATTAGTACCACGGCTGCCCAACCAAACTATTCCGCGGTCTCACGTTGCGTCTATAGCCCACAGTCACATGGCGTGGTGTAGCACACTGTCTAACGTCGTGTCACTACAGGCAATGTACTATTAGACTTTACAAGATCTCGATTAAGTATAGTGCGTGTCGAGTCCATTAGTGTGTTGCCAGTTACCACGGCCCAGAGGAGCGACCAACTGTCCACAAATGGAATAATCCGCACACTAATGTCTCCAAGTCCATAAAGTAATGAACCACAATACGCTTATAGCACAGACAACACAGTGTGATTTACCTCGTCAATCAATCTACCAAGATTGGCATTAATTCAATACATGATAAAAAATTACCACAATACCCTCAATGGTATAAAAATGCGTATTTATGCAAATGCCCTCAATGGCAAAAACTCCAAATATGCCCTCAATGGAAAAAATTTCAAATATGCCCTCAATGGCAAAAAATACAAAAATGCTCTCAATGGCAAATCTCATATATATACAGTATGTCTCACTTGACAGTACTATTTCACAATCTGTCCGGGTCCACCACTTTGGCCCGACAGTAAAAACTTGTTGTTTTCGTCAATCGCATTGAAATTTTATTGCGTTTTCAAAATTGCATCGTTTTTACAAACGTTTTTAAATCGCGTAAATATATTTTACTATTTTTACAATCGCGTGCTGTTTTTCAAACATTTTCTCAATCGCGTAAGATTTTTAAATCATTTTCTTGTCCGAATTCCTTTAAAATTACTGTTTAAATAAATAAAAAATAATATTTAATATGTTTGAATTACGTAGAATATTTTTCATACCGTATATGATATAATAGATATCTTTTCTATCTTATTTGTCTGTTTTAACAAAAATTGATAGTATTTTGCTTAGAAAATGTATGATAATGGTTTTCTAAGTTTTCTGTAAAAATTCCTTTTATTTATATTTTAACCATTTATTTATACTCTTGAAAACCACTAACGTGCTTCAAAACATAAAATGAGCTCTACGTTAGAAATTTTACAAAAGCTACTGTATTTCCTTCTAAACATTAAAATCATTTGTTTTAACTTCTTAAACTTAATCTAATCATTTTTATTCCTCAAAATTCATTGTAATAAAATTCCTTTTAGCATTATTACCTAACCTTTGTTGAAAAATAATTTTAGAAATAAAAACCTTCGCATATTGGCTGAATTACTCTATTTCCCTCATTTGATCCATAAACACTTTGTATCTTGTCAATTTTCCTAAGTCAATTAAATCACTCTTTTAGAAAATTGTTGAGAACATTTTGGTTCTCATTTTATGTTGAGGCCGTGAGCCTTGATGTTGTGTTCTTTGGAACACTCATGCAATTCTTAGCATGTTATTCACATCCTACTAATTATCCATGCATTTCTAACATATACAATATTTTTAAAGCTTGTAGACATGCAATTTAATACAAATCACAAATAGGAAAGCTAACAACAAATAACACAAAAGCATCCTTATGGATTCTACAATCACAAACAATTTCATTTTCTTACCACCACCCAAGGATGATAAGATTTAAGTCTTCCTCTTACCTTAAGTGAAGACAAACCCTCTTTCACTCCTTCTAGGGTTTCGGTTTTCACCCTCCAAAGTCACCTATCAAACTTAAACAATTTCTACAAGTTACCAACAAGAAAGAAAGCTTAAACCATGGATCAATCATGGCTTAGAACCTTGAAAAAGAATTTAGAAATAAAAAACAAGGATTTTCACCTTCAAGGTAGAATCTTCAAAGTAGTTTTTCAAGCTCAAGATGATGGATTTTGCAAGAACTCTCAACTAGAGATATTCTTAGAATTGTGTTTAGGTTTAGAAAAGTAGGTTAGAATGAATTTTGGGTGGATGGATGGTGAAGAATGGTGCTTGGCCGAATGGACCTTCAAAGAAGCATCAATGGAGTTTGGTATTTTTGGAAGAGAGAGAAGAGAGAAAGTGTTAGAGAATGAAGTGATTCTTGGCTCTCCAAGGGCACTTGGCCGTAGACATCATGGAAGGGAGGTGTCCCCTTGGTTAGCTCCATCCAAGCCCTAGAAATGATCAATGGTGAGGATTAAAACTTGATCACCAAGCTTAGCTCTCATTGGCTAATCCAAGCCTAGTCACTAAGCCTTGTCATTAAGCCTTGTCACTAATTAAGCCTAGTCATTAAGCCCTGTTATTAAGCTACTACTCCAAAATGTTAAATGTAGGTCCTGCAAAACATTTCTAGGTCCATTACCGCTTATTTGTACTGACTAATAAAATAATATTATAATAATATAAAATTATTTTATTGCACGGTTAAATCCTAAAAATTAAAAAATTACTAACCGTATCATTCAGAATTGGGTTTAGTAAGATCCCCCAGCTCCGAATGATTAAAATAAGATTCCCCGGCCCGGAAAATATTATTTTCCTGTCCCAGAGCAAATCACACAAAAAGTTCAAATAAAATCACAGACAGTAAAATAAAACAGTATTTCATACAGAAAAATAACAAACAGTACAAAAAAGACATAACGGTCATTTATCTTAAAGTTGAAAAACATCAAACAGTACATTCGGGATATAAAAGTCATTTTTCGTAAAGTTAGGGGTGTTACAACTCTCCCCAACAAATAAAATTTTCGTCCTCAAAATTTGTTATTTATCAAAACAATTGAGGATATTGCTCCCTCATCGTGTCCTCTAGCTCCCAGGTAGCATCACCTGTCACATCATTTCATATGACCTTCACTAACTCGATCATCTTTCCTCGAAGTTGCTTTACTTTTTTGTCCTCTATCCTAATAGGTAAAGTCAGATTCTCCTTCAGTTGTACTTCATCTGGTTGTATAACATGCGTTGGATCCGGAATATATTTCCTTAACTGGGATACATGAAATACATTATGCAGATTGGATAAAAAAGGCGGCAAAGCAATCTGATACGCTACAGGACCTATTCGCCAAACGATCTGATATGGTCCAATGAATTTAGGAGTAAGCTTCTTGGATTTGATAACTCTTCTGACACCGGTCGTAGGAGTCACTCTTAAAAATACATGCTCACCCTCCTCAAATTCAAGAGATCGCCTTCGTTTGCGTCATCTTCATCTTCTCTTGTATCATCTTTACCTTCTCCGTAGTCTGTTGTACAAGATCTGGTCCAATAGTCATATTTTCCCCATCTTGATACCAACACAATGGTGTTCGACATCTTCTTCCATATAATGCCTCATAGGGTGCCATCCCTATGCTCGAGTGAAAACTATTGTTGTAGGTGAATTCTATCAAAGATAAAAATTCATCCCAACTTCCCTGTTGTTCCAAAACACAAGCACGCAA
Organism: Ormosia emarginata; assembly: GCA_029884605.1. Taxonomy (NCBI): domain Eukaryota; kingdom Viridiplantae; phylum Streptophyta; class Magnoliopsida; order Fabales; family Fabaceae; genus Ormosia; species Ormosia emarginata. Next base: position 8,228,715 of record JAQQTP010000040.1, read on the forward strand.
CAGATCTTCTAAAGACTGTATAGTTCTCTCTGTTTGACCATCAGTTTGCGGATGATAAGCTGAACTCAAACGCAACTTAGTTCCCATGGCTTCTTGTAAACTTCGCCAGAACCTTGACGTAAACCTCGGATCTCTGTCAGAAACTATACATGTAGGCACACCATGCAGTTTAACAATCTCATCGATGTATAACTGGGTTAATCTTTCCAAGGAATACTTAATATTAATTGGTAAGAAATGAGCCAACTTCGTAAGCCTATCGACTATAACCCATAACGAATCATGACCTTTCCTCGTCTTCGGTAATCCAGTAACAAAATCCATAGAGATACTATCCCACTTCCACTCTGGAATAGCTAACGGTTGCAACATACCAGCTGGCCTTTGATGTTCCACTTTCGCCTTCGGACAAACCAGACAAGACTCCACAAGTTCTGCTACGTCTCTTTTCATCCTTGGCCACCAAAACAACTTCTTTAAGTCTTGGTACATTTTGGTCATTCCTGGATGCAAGCTCAAATCACTAGTATGAGCTTCATCTAGAATCCCTTTCCTAAGCTCAGAATCATCCGGTATACAAATCCTTCCCTTGAACCTTACAATTTCATCTGCTCCTTCTTCTACCGTCGACTTATGACCTTGCTTTAACAATTCCCTCTCATTTTGTAAAAATGGATCTTGCTTCTGTTTATCTCGAACCACATCAAGCAGTTCATTGATGATCATCACCTTCCATAAGCGAATTCTTCCAGGAACAAATTCCATTGATAACCACAAATCTCATAATTTATTAATCAATTCTTCCTCCTTTATCATCATTGCCAAAACACTAACCACTTTTCTACTCAAGGCGTCAGCTACCACATTAGCTTTTCCTGGATGGTATTGGAGTTGGAAATCATAATCCTTTAAGAATTCCAACCATCTCCTTTGCCTCATATTCAATTCTTTCTGATCAAACAAGTACTTCAAACTTTTGTGATCACTAAAGACATTGAACATTGCTCCATATAGAAAATGCCTCCACACTTTCAAAGCAAAGACCACTGTGGCCAATTCCAAATCATGTGCTGGATAATTCCTCTCACGAACCTTCAACTGTCAAGAAGCATATGCCACAACATTCCGATCTTGCATCAATACGCATCCTAACCCTTGGTAAGAAGCGTCACAATACACATCAAAAGCTCTATTAGAATCTGGCAAAACTAACACTGGTGCAGTTGTTAACCTCTTCTTCAATTCTTGGAAACTGGCTTCACGTTCTTCCGTCCACTCAAAAGCTTGACTTTTCCTCGTGAGCTGCGTAAGCGGTCCAGCAATCTTAGAAAAATCCTCGATAAACCTCCGGTAATATCTAGCAAGTCCAACAAAACTTCGAACTTCCGTTACCATCTTAGGCCTTTCCCACTGTAAAACAGTCTCTACTTTCGATGGGTCTACTGCAATACCTTTCTTTGAAATCACGTGACCTAGAAATTGGACTTCCTCTAACCAAAACTCACACTTTGCCAATTTCGCGTACAGCTTCTTTTCCTTCAAAATCTGAAGAACAATACCGAGATGTTCAACATGCTCTTCCTTAGATTGAGAATAGATCAGAATGTCATCGATAAAGACAACGACAAATCTGTCTAAATATGGACAAAAAATCCTGTTCATATAATCCATGAATATGGCAGGAGCATTCGTCACCCCGAACGGCATTACCTGATACGCATAATGTCCATAATGAGTTCGAAAAGCTATTTTGGGTATATCCTCCCCCTTAACACGAATCTGGTGATAACCCGATCTCAGATCAATTTTAGAAAATACCACTACTCCCTTCAACTGATCCATCAAATCGTCAATTCTTGGAAGCGGATATTTATTCTTGATAGTCACCTTGTTCAGCTGACGATAGTTCACGCAAAGTCGAGATGTTCTGTCCTTCTTCTTGACCAAAAGCACTGGTGCTCCCCATGGTGAAACACTAGGTCGCACAAACTGTTTCTCCAACAAATCCACCAATTGTTGTTTCAGCTCCACCAACTCTGCTGGCGACATCCAATACGGTGCAATTGATATAGGACCTGCTCCCGGTACTAAATCAATTGAAAACTTGATCTCCCTCTCAAGCGACAAACCAAGTACGTCATCAGGAAAAATCTCTGGAAACTCATTGACAACAGGAATTGTATTCACATCTTTCTCATTCTTGACTTCTAGAGAAGACAATAACATATATCCCTGTGCTCCCTCTCTCAACAATGACTTGACTTTAACAACAGTCAAGAATCCAGACTTTTCTTCCTTAGGAAAAACTATAGTTTTGCTTGCACAATCTATAAGGATATGGTTAGAAGATAACCAATCCATCCCTAAGATTACATCTATCTTAACAAGCGGCAAACAAATCAAGTTGACCGAAAACATACGGTCCTTGATAACAACAGGACAATCCAAACATATCTTAGACGTAATTACAGGTTTAGCAGTCAGTGTACAAACACTCAATTTAACATTCAGAGAAGACACAGGCAACTTCAATCTTTCCACACAATCATATGCAATAAATGAATGTGTTGCACTAGAGTCATATAACACAGTCAGAAGATTACCTTTAATGACTCCTTCTCCCTGAATAAGGTCATCAGACTTAGAAACTTCAGTTCCCGTCATAGTATATACTTGTCCTCCTGACCTCGGTTGAGTACCTCCTGACTTTTGCTGATTAGCTCGAACATAACGAACAGCAGGTTTCCTTTCCGGCTGAGTACAATCCTTAGACATGTGCCCAGGTTGTTTACAGTTAAAGCAAACTGTTCCTCTAATTGTGCACTCAGGAGAGATATGGCCTTTCCTTCCACACTTAAAACATGTTGGCGTGAACGCCACCCCTTGTCCAGCTCTATTACCACTAGCATTTCCCCTAACTGGTGGTCGTTGAGGTTGATTCCCTGGTGGTCTAGAATACGGCTTACGCTGAAACCGATTAGTATTACTGCTACCACCTCTCTGAAATCTTGTTGGTCCAAAATTACGATTTCTCTGATCCTGCGACGGTTCTAATTCCTCGAGTCGTGCACACGCATCCACTAAAGCATGAAACTAATTCATTCTGAAGGATAGCACTCCTCGCTTCAGTTCCACTCTTAACACCGACTCAAACTTCTGACATCTCCACGCATCGTCCGGTCGAGTTTGAGCATAATCTGAGAACTGAGACAAGCTCTCAAATTTAGTAGCATACTCATTCACCGTCATGTTACCCTGACGTAAACCAAAAAATTCTATTTCCTTGGCATGTCTAGCACTCGCAGGAAAATACTTCTCCAAAAATGCATTAGAAAATACCTCCGATGTAATTTCTGTTCCTTCAGTCTGCAATAATCGGCGGGTTCCTCTCCACCAATGTTCTCTGTCTCCCTTAACATAAAGGCTGCATACGTTACCTTCTTCTCATCGGAGCATCTCATTCCTTCAAAGATTCTCTCCAAGTCTTGTATCCATTGACTCACTTTCTCAGGATCAACCTCGCCTCTAAACTGCGGCGGATTGTTACGCCTAAATTCAAATAAATTTAGGGCATCAGCAGTAGCATCTTGCTGTTGAGCTGCTCTCAGGTTCTGCTGAGTAATTACATCAGCCATTCGCTGCATACCTTCAGCAGTCGCAATCATTGGATCCACTGCACGATTTACATTCGCACGTGTTCCTCTTCCGCCAGACATCTTCTTTCTTCAAACATAACAAAGCAAACTTAGATACATCCTGTCAGAAGTAAATCATAGAGAATCACACAGCACAAACAAAAATAGACCCAACCACAACCCCAAAAGACTCTAACTTGGGCTCTGATACCAACTAATATAACACCCTTATGGGGATGTCACATTTATAAAGAAAATAAAATAAAGATAAATAAAATCTACCCAAAATGTAAAACATTTATTATATAATAATATGGGTTGTAAAATTTTTCTAATTAAACAGAATATTACGAGATAAAATAACACAAAACATAAAATAAGCACACTATTATCACGTATAATATACATATAGTTCCATCATAGGTTATACAAATAATGTACAACTACCAATATTTAAAAACTAAAACAGAATAGGAAACAAGCAGTAAAAGGTCTATATATACAAACGCAGACGCGCCCAAGTACACATCACAAATATCTAACCCTCTGAAGGATCACTCTCAGATGAAACTTCAGGTGATAGATATCCAGGATGCCTCGACCCTATATGGACACGAGTCCGTGCAGTCGATACGCTGCTGATCTCACTAGGCGCATCAAACATACCACCCCAATGACACCTAAGAGATAGCAGCAACTCCACATGTAGGTATAGCAAAGTAGAAAAGATCGGCACTCCATCAAACTCCATACGTATGGTCACAGTCAGACGCCCTACGTACGTCACCAAGTCTCTATCCTCTCGCAGATGCCAGGCTTCAGAGCCTCCGTGAAACTCAAGTTGCACGAACCCAAAGAATCCTAGTAGTGTCATACTAACACAATCAATCCAATGGATATGGATGATCGGATGGTTCTTGATCGTAGAACTGATCTTCGGCTTGCTGCTCTTCCTCCTCCTCGGGATACTCACACTCAAGAGGCTATTCCTCTTCCTCAAACTCTTTATCACATAATTTAAAATATACAGATAACACATACAAGAAAGAGGTAAGACAATCTATGTCACCACAAACATGGTAAATAAGAAAACGACAATACAATTAGATATACAGTTCATACAATATAGAATGCCATAACAGAATACCATAACAACATAAACATAAACACAGTATAACACCAAACAATATAAACATAAATACAGTATAACACCGAACAATATAAAAATTAAATATATATGATGATACAGATAAAAATATAATAATGTACATCACAGATACATATGCAATATGACACGATCCTACTCCATGGAGCTAAACACATACAGACATCAGAGAGAATGACCCGTAAAATTTATTACTACCACGGCTGCCTAACCAAACTATTCCGCGGTCTCACGTTGCGTCTATAGCCCACAGTCACATCGTGTAGTGTAGCACACTGTCTAACGTCGTGTCACTACAGGCAATGTACTATTAGACTTTACAAGATCTCGATTAAGTATAGTGCGTGTCGAGTCCATTAGTGTATTGCCAATTACCACGGCCCAGAGGAGCGACCAACTGTCCACAAATGGAATAATCCGCACACTAATGTTTCCAAGTCCATAAAGTAATGAACCACACTACGCTTATCGCACTGACAACACAGTGTGATTCACCTCGTCAATCAATCCACCAAGATTGGCATTAATTCAATGCATGATCAAAAATTACCACAATACCCTCAATGGTATAAAAATGCAAATTTACACAAATGCCCTCAATGGCAAAAATTTCAAATATGTCCTCAATGACAAAAATTTCAAATATGCCCTCAATGGCAAAAAATATGAAAATGCCCTCAATGGCAAATCTCATATATATACAGTATATCCCACTTGACAGTACTATTTCACAATCTGTTCGGGTCCACCACTTTGGCCTGACAGTAAAAACTTGTTGTTTTCGTTAATCGCATAGAAATTTTATCGCATTGTCAAAATTGCATCATTTTCACAAACATTTTTAAATCGCGTAAATATATTTTACTGTTTCTAAAATCGTGTACTGTTTTTCAAACGTTTTCTCAATCGCGTAAGATTTTTAAATCATTTTCTTGTCCGAATTCCTTAAAAATTACTGTTTAAATAAACAAAAAATAATATTTAATATGTTTGAATTACGTAGAATATTTTTCATACCGTATATGATATAATAGATATCTTTTCTATCTTATTTATCTGTTTAAACAAAAATTGACAGTATTTTGCTTAGAAAATGTATGATAATGGTTTTCTAAGTTTTCTGTAAAAATTCCTTTTATTTATATTTTAACCATTTATTTATACTCTTGAAAACCACTAACATGCTTCAAAACATAAAATGAGCTCTACGTTAGAAATTTTACAAAAGCTACTGTATTTCCTTCTAAACATTAAAATCATTTGTTTTAACTTCTTAAACTTAATCTAATCATTTTTATTCCTCAAAATTCATTGTAATAAAATTCCTTTTAGCATTATTACCTAACCTTTGTTGAAAAACAATTTTAGAAATAAAAACCTTCGCATATTGGCTGAATTACTCTATTTCCCTCATTTGATCCATAAATTCATTATTCTCTCTTTAAAAACACTTTGTATCTTGTCAATTTTCCTAAGTCAATTAAATCACTCTTTTAGAAAATTGTTGAGAACATTTTGGTTCTCCTTTTATGTTGAGGCCGTGGGCCTTGATGTTGTGTTCTTTGGAATACTCATGCAATTCTTAGCATGTTATTCACATCCTACTAATTATCCATGCATTTCTAACACATACAATATTTTTAAAGCTTGTAGACATGCAATTTAATACAAATCACAAATAGGAAAGCTAATAACAAATAACACAAAATAATCCTTATGGATTCTACAATCACAAACAATTTCATTTTCTTACCACCACCTAAGGATGATAAGATTTAAGTCTTCCTCTTACCTTAAGTGAAGACAAACCCTCTTTCACTCCTTCTAGGGTTTCGGTTTTCACCCTCCAAAGTCATCTATCAAACTTAAACAATTTCTACAAGTTACCAACAAGAAAGAAAGCTTAAACCATGGATCAATCATGGCTTAGAACCTTGAAAAAGAATTTGGAAATGAAAAACAAGGATTTTCACCTTCAAGGTAGAATCTTCAAAGTAGTTTTTCAAGCTCAAGATGATGGATTTTGCAAGAACTCTCAACTAGAGATATTCTTAGAATTGTGTTTAGGTTTAGAAAAGTAGGTTAGAAGGAATTTTGGGTGGATGGATGGTGAAGAATGGTGCTTGGCCGAATGGACCTTCAAAGAAGCATCAATGGAGTTTGGTATTTTTGGAAGAGAGAGAAGAGAGAAAGTGTTAGAGAATGAAGTGATTCTTGGCTCTCCAAGGGCACTTGGCCGTAGACATCATGCAAAGGAGGTGTCCCCTTGGTTGGCTCCATCCAAGCCCTAGAAATAATCAATGGTGAGGATTAAAACTTGATCACCAAGCTTAGCTCTCATTGGCTAATCCAAGCCTAGTCACTAAGCCTTGTCATTAAGCCTTGTCATTAAGCCTTGTCACTAATTAAGCCTAGTCATTAAGCTACTTCTCCAAAACGTTAACTGTTTCGCTAAACGTGGGTCCCGCAAAATATTTTCAGGTCCATTATCGCTTATTTGTACTGACTAATAAAATAATATTATAATAATATAAAATTATTTTATTGCACTGTTAAATCCTAAAAATTAAAAGATTACTAATCGTATCATTCAGAATTGGGTTTAGTAAGATCCCCCAGCTCCGAATAATTAAAATAAGATTTCCCCGGTTCAGAAAATATTATTTTCCTGTCTTAGAGCAAATCACACAAAAAGTTCAAATAAAATCACAGACAGTAAAATAAAATAGTATTTCATACAAAAAAATAACAAACAGTACAAAAAAGACATAACGATCATTTATCCTAAAGTTGAAAAACCTCAAACAGTACATTTAGGATATAAAAGTCATTTTTTGTAAAGTTAAGGGTGTTACATGTATACTCATAAACTCATCCGGGTGAGTATGAATTGAATAGAAGAAGTTTGGTTTGCAAGATTGTGGGAAATGTATCTTCTATAAAAGAAAAGTGTGAATGCTAGCATGATGAGATTGTGTTTGTATGAAGCTGACAGTGAGGTAAATGCATTCTTTGAGGTTTTATGCAATTATCAAACACTAGTTTGATTTAAGTGAAAGTGGAATACTGAAAGTTGTTAAATGCAAGTTAACAAGGTTGATCAATATGAATGTACTTTGTTTTTGCTCTAGGACTAGCAAAAATCTAGATTTGGGGATGTGATAACTCCATAAGTTGTAGTTATTTGTGCCCTATATCTATGCTATATTGATTGCTTAGTCTTTGTTTTATGCATGAATGGAAGACTTTAGCCTTATATTTATATAATTCAATCTTGATGTCTTCCATTATAATTTTGAAGAAATATTTCCAATTTGTTGAGAAATTGAGTACATTTGTAATTGTTATTGAACTGGTGATTTCTCTATGGCAAGAAGGTTCCAATCAAGTAGAAATTTAGAAGATTTGGACTAACATTGTAAAAGAAATCCAAGTGCAAGGATTAGCTTGTCACGCCACAACATAGGTATATCAATGTCGTGGCATGGTGACCTAATTTGTACATGCACCATGGCGTAGGTTGATGAATATTGCGACGTGACTTTATTTTTTGGCCCTATAAATACTGTTGCATTAGAATTTTTTAGGGTGTTAGGTTATTTTTAGAAAGCAACTGCCAGGTTTTCATGTTTGAGACTGAAGGGAATTAGAAGCAGCCAAGGTTTGAGACCATCTTCATCTTGGAGGAAGATTCAAGCCCAAGGATCATTATCATTGAGTTTTCTCTTCTACTTCTTTTACTTCTTCATCTCTATTCCTATGAACATGATATATTTTGTCATATTTTCATGCTTTATGGCTAGCTAAGTGATAACTCCATGAAATGTAGTTATTTGTGCCCCGTATCTATACTTTCATGGATTGCTTAAGTCCTCATTGTATGCATATTTGGAAGGTTTTGTGCTTATATTTGTTATATTCTATTTTGATGCCTTTCTAATATAATATTGAGCAAATTGTGCTTACTTTGTTATTGATTAAGTGGATTTGCAATTGTTAATGATTTGGTGATTTCTTTATTGTAGGAAGGGCTCCAAACAAGATTATATATGGAGTATTTGAGCAAAAATGAGAAGAGAAAGGCAAGTTGAAGACCAACACCTCCTCATCGTGGAACAGGCTGTGTAACGCCGCGGTGTGGTGCATCCCCTGCATCAAGCAGAGGGACCTGAAAGCAGAGCATCGCAGTGCAAGTAAGAGACGTCATGGTGCCAGTGACCTAATTATGCGCTACGGCGCCACATGTTTAACGCCGCGACGTGACTCTATTTTCTTGGGCCTATAAATAAGTTTTTAATAGAGTTTTAGAAAGAACCGTTTTGGGTTTAGAAAAGCTGGGGTTGGACTTCATTTCTGGGCAGATTAGAGGCCTAGAAAACCCAAGTTGGAGGCCATCTTCCTTATGGAGGATGATTCATGCATAGAAGAGAACATCCATGAGTTTCCTTCCTTTTCCCTTAGTTTTCTTCTCTTTCCTTATCCTTTGAGCACTAATTTTATGTATATTTTCGTGTTCAATGATTAGCTGAGTTGTATTTAGGGATTACTTTGAATCCTTGTATGAATATTAATGATTTTGTATTACTCTGAGTATATATTGATGTTTGGTTTTGTTAAATCATATGGATCTTAATGTTCTTAATTGTTTGATAAGCTTTTGGGTGATTTGATGAAATTTGATGAACCTAGACATAGGAATTTGGGTTTTAGACTATATGTATGGTTGATGCATGTTCGATGAGTTCAATTAGCTTGGATAAGTTGATTCGTTAATGAGATAGAAATATACCTCTTAGCCATGCATAACGGGTGTTTGAGAATAGGTCATAATGAGTGGAGTTTGCACTAGTTCTCATGGAAACATAGTGAATTAGGTAAATGAAGCTACGATTGATTGACCTAGACATAGACTTTTGACTAAAGTAGATTCTCAAGCTAACTTAACTATTCATTAATGTCGCTTATAAGGATTGCATATCATTAATTGAAGTATGAGGTGAAAAAGGATTCTCTAAATCTCTAAACCATTATGTTTAATTTCATTTACCGCTTTTCTATCTATAGATTAGCTTTATTGCATTCTTCCCCTATTTTATATGTTCTTGAATAGAATTTAGATAAGCTATTGGTTGATACTTAGTATTGGAAGCTAACATCCTCATGGGAACGATATCCTGGTCTTTTACTTTATTACTTGTGCGACCCGTGCACTTGCGGCCTATTTTGGGATAAACAAGTTTTTAAAGCCATTGCCGGGGAATGATGGTTTATTTTCATGTAGTTTAGACTTATTCCTTGGCAATTGTCGGGGATGACGATTTACTTCTATATTGCTAATATCAATAACGAGCTTATTTAGTTCTAATTCAAGTTGTATAGTTCAAGTTTTCTTTTGTATAGTTTAACTCAAGTCTTCATTCTTTGTAATTTTAGGTACAATAAATGGAAGATGAGCTTAATCATTCGAGGCCTCTGATGGAGCTCGAGAACCCCTAATGGAGAACCTCACTTAGGCAAAAGAAGGCATACCATCCAATCCATCCATTTTGGGATCAAACTGGCCATACTCCAAGGAGATGCATACTGAAGTGCATTTTGGTGGTTTGCCTTGTGAAAGTCCTTCCGAGACTATAACTTAGGTCCTTCTTGGGAGGGAACCTAGGTTTTTATGTTTTTGTTGATTAGTATATGTTTGTTAAGTTTTGAGTCATATATAGGTTAGTATGCTTAATTTTTGTAGTTGTGTTAGTTTTTATGTTCTTAGTAAGTTTTAAGTTATATATATATGTTTGTATGTATGATTTTTGTAATTTTGTAGTTAGTATGTTTAATTATTATAGGTTTAGTTAGTTTTTATGTTTATGTTCAGTTTTAAGTCATATATAGGTTAATATATGTGATTTTATGTTTCTATATATTTTAATTGTCCATATTATGTTTTTAGTATTTGGACAAGTTTTAGAGGTGTTTAGGGCCTTTTTGAGGCAAATTTTGTAGCAAAACTGATTTTGTTGCAAAATTCTGCAAGTTGGCTTCTCACACCACGACGCTAGCTTTGTTGCGTTGCGGTGTCTCGGTTTCTGCCCCTATCAGGGATTTAAGACAGAGCTCTCAACGTTGCGGCATGTTTTGTGTAACGTCGCGATGCTCATCTACAAAACTTGTTCAAAAAAATTGGGTAATGTCGCGACATGGTTGTTGAATGTCGCAATGTTACTGGGTTTCATTGAATGTCGCGGCATGGATGCTGTGCATCACGGTATGATATCCTGTTTTGTACATATTTTGTTCATATTCAATTTTTCTTGTTCATATTACATTCTTTTGTTCATATTATTGTTTTTAATACTCGGCTCTCACATTTTTAGTATTTATTCAGGGTCAGGTACCCTAGAAACCATGGACAGTGAGGACATTGTTTCACTTCGGTTTGGGGGAGTATCATTACATGTTGTTGTTATTATAATGTTGAATTTATGTAACATGTTTTGATATTTACATTATGCAGTAATGATAGTCACCATTTTTACATGATCATATGTTGAGTTTGACTATTACTGACTGATGGGTTTCTGAGAAAAATTTTTCAATTTTTAATGCATGATTGGATTGATGCTAGTGTGGAATTGGTTGTCCAATAACATAAATGATTGCTATTTGATTACTTTTAGCAAAACCATATGTGATCGAAGCATGTAAAACAATTTAGTTACTTTTTATGTATGATTTACATCCTAATTAGATGCAAGTGTAACTTTGAGTATGATAAGAGTGCATGTCTAGAAAAAGTTTATGGATGTACATGTAGAGTTTCGATTATCCTAGAAATTGTTTTTAAACTCTTTTGAGGTAAAATCCTAGATTATGCATGACTGAGGAAATGATTAGGACATTGTTTGAATCGATTGAGCCTTTCAAGCTTACCCTGGTATGATGATATCTCTAGGTACCATCTTAAAGCCTTATAAATGTTGGCCTTATATGTTTTTCATTCACCTATTATGTTTGTTAACCTATTAACCGTTCTAATGCATGTGAAAGCATTGCATTTTCTTCCTACCATCAATGTTTGTTGAGTACATGATGTGTCATTTCTTGAAGTGAGTCCAGTGAGTAGGGGTATGCACGTTCAATACAAAATGAGCCTAAAGGAACCAGATGCAAAATTGAAGCAAAAGCATTACTTTGTGAACAAAAAAAGAAAGAAAGAGAAAAACAAGCAAGGCATAAGAAATGAAAAGTATAAAAAACATTGAATGGTTCAGGCGAGTTTTATTCTTTCACTGTTGATTACCATGATAGTATCATTTGATGGCTCAAGTCTTGAAATAACATGTTTATATTTCTCAATGTTTGTTGTATATCTTTTCCCTTCTTTTCTTACGCCCATTACTATGACCTGACATTACAAGCTGTTAAAGACCTTTTTGATCCTCAGTCATGTGTGATTTACATTAGTGGAGAGAATTTATGGTCAATTTTTTGGATTATATGATTCATATGCTTGTATGCTTATAAACTTATCCAGATTTGTATGATTTGAATGGGAAAAGTTTATCTTACATGTTTGTGGAAAAATGTGATTTGCATGAAATGAAACTGGGTTGTTAGCATGTTTAGGGATGTGTATGTGCGGAGTTGATTGTGCAATTTTAGCATTCATTGAGAACTGATACAATCATTCTACGCTGGCTATGTTTAAATGAAAATTGAAATTGAAAGTTGTTGAATACATGTCAAGTATAAATTGTTAAAGTAAGTTTACTTAGTCATACTTTGTTTTGCTTGAAGACAAGCAAAGTCTAAGTTTGGGGATGTGATAACTCCATGAAATGTAGTTATTTGTGCCCCATATCTATGCTTTCAAGGATTGCTTAAGTCCTCATTGTATGCATATTTGGAAGGTTTTGTACTTATATTTGTTATATTCTATTTTGATACCTTTCCAATATGATGTTGAGTAAATTGTGCTTACTTTATTATTGATTAAGTGGATTTGCAATTGTTAATAATTTGGTGATTTCTCTATTGTAGGAAGGGCTCCAAACAAGATTATATATGGAGTATTTGAGCAAAAATGAGAAGAGAAAGGCAAGTTGAAGACCAACACCTCAACGTCGTGGCACAGGCTGTCTAACGTCGCGGCATGATGCATCCCCTACATCAGGCAGAGAGACCCAAGAGTAGAGCGTCGAGTGCAAGTAAGAGACATCGCAATGCTAGTGACCTAATTACGCGCTGCGGCACTACATGTTTAACACCGCGGCATGACTCTGTTTTCTTGGGCCTATAAATACATTTTTAACTGAGTTTTAGATAGAACCGTGTTGAGTTTAGAAAAGCTGTGACTGGACTTTCATTTTTGGGCCAATTGTAGGCCAAAGGAGCCAAAGTTGGAGGCCAACTTCCTTATGGAGGATGATTCAAGCATAGAAGTGAACATGGATGAGCTTCCTTCCTTCTCCTTTAGTTTTCTTCTCTTTCCTTATCCTTTGAGCACTAATTTTGTGTATATTTTCATGTTCAATGATTAGCTGAGTTGTATTTAGGGATTACTTTGAATCCTTATATGAATATTGATGATTTTGCATTACTCTAAGTTTATATTGATGTTTAGTTTTGTTCAATCATATAGATCTTAATGTTCTTAATTGTTTGATCAGGTTTTGGGTGATTTGATGAAATCTGATGAACCTAGACATATGAATTTGGGTTTTAGATCATATGTATGGTTGATGCATGTTTGATGAGTTCAATTGGCTTGGATAAGTTGATTCGCTAATGGGATAGAAATATACCTCTTAGCCATGCATAGCAGGTGCTTGAGAATAGATATTAATGAGCAGAGTTTGCACTAGTTCTCATGGAAACATAGTGAATTAGGTAAATGAAGCTACGATTGATTGACCTCAACATAGGCCTTTGGCTAAAGTAGGTTCTTAAGCTAACTTAACTATTCATTAATGTCGCTTATAAGGATTGCATATCATCAATTGAAGTATGAGGTGAAAAAGGATTCCCTAAATCTTTAAACCATTATGTTTACGTTCATTTATTGCTTTTCTGTCTGTAGATTAGCTTTATTGCATTCTTCTCCTATTTTAAAAGTTCTTGAATAGAATTTAGATAAGTTATTAGCTGATACTTAGCATTGGAAGCCAACATCCTCGTGGGAATGATATCTTGCTCTTTCACTTTATTACTTGTGTGACTCGTGCACTTGCAGCCTATTTTGGGACAAACACAAAGCTATGTTTAGGGTTTTCTTTGGATCCTCTTATGGATATTGAATGACTATGTAATCCTTTGAGTTTATATATATAATTTGGTTTGGTTCAATCATATTGTTCTTAATGCTCTTGAATGTTTGATCAACTTTTAAGTGATTTAATAAAATCTAAAGAACCTATACATAGGAATTTGGATTTGAGATCATAAGCATGGTTGATGTATGTTTGATTTCATTTAATTGGTTTGGATAAGTTGATTTGCTAATGAGATAGACATATACCTCTTAGCCATGCATCGTAATTGATTGAGAATAGATCTTAATGAGTAGATTTTACTTTAGTTTTCATGGAAACATAGTGAATTAGGTAACTGAAATATCGTTAATTGACCTAGACGTAGGCTTTTAACTAAATTAGATTTCTAATCTAACCTAATCATTTCATTTATATTACTTAGAAGGATTGCTTGTTATCAATTGAAGTAGAAGGTGAAGAAGGATTCCTTATTCTCTAATTAATATCCTTAGTCCTGATTTACTGCATTTTAGTCTTTATATTTGATATACACAAACCTTTTATAATTTGAATGTGCTTGGATAATATTAGATAAACTATTCGTTAATATTTGGTTCATAAGATTGATGTATTCCTCGTGAGAACGATATCCAACTCTTGACTATATTAAAAGTGCGACCCGTACACTTGCAGTAAGTAAAAGAGCGAACATTAACACTCACCCTAACTCTTATAGATGCTCAGTATTTTCTTGCTCTAGTCTTTGGTTGATGTGGGACTTGGAGATATATGCATCTAATAATTTTATAACTTGGTATATCTCCAAGTCCCATATCAACGAAAGACTAGAGTAAGAAAATAGTGAGCATCTATAAAATTAGAAGGTGAGTGTTAAGTTATAACTAAGGTTTATTAGCCTTAAGTAGGCCCGTTGGTCTATTTCAAGGCTTAAGTCTGGTAGCCTATGTAAAGGCATGTTGACCTATTTAAAAGTAGGTTTATTAGCCTATATAAAGGCATATTGACCTATTTAAAGGTAGGCCTCATTTGTCTATTTAAATAACTCATTACATAGAAGGCCAATAATGAAGAAGAAGTCCTCAAACTTTACAAGAATATGGATGCAACCATTAATGATGATCCTACTCTTCTATCTGTCGGCTCTCCTACGCCATCCATCATCCTTTCATCTGGTGATCCAAATGAAGATGACTGTTATGGAGTCAATCTCAACGAAGATGAATAGTCAAGATACTGTTCACTCCTACGGAAGACTACTGTGCAACATTGTTCACTGTAGTGGAAGCAAAAGATCACTGTTCACTGTAGTGGTACACTGTAGTGTTACTATTGTAATAATGTTTTTTAGTCTTTAAATAGGTTGCTTACCCATGAAGTTAGGCATCCTTTGAATTATTCAAAAAAATTCTGATGTTTTAGAGAGAGGTTAGTAAGAGATACTCTCCCTTCTCCCCTCTTCAATATGTCTTCAATCTTGTAATCTTTATTTCAATTTTAATAAAGTTTCAATCTTGACTCTTCTCTTCTCTTCTCTTCGTTGGATCTCGCCGTCTCTGACGCACTTCCAGTTTTCACTTTTATGTTTTAAGTTTATTAATTTATTATTTTTGCATATTCATTTATCATGTAAGCAGCCCGTCTGCCTCCTACTTCTCTCTTTCCTTCTCCGTTTCCACCTTTTCTCGTGATCTTCACCCTATAACTTTGATATTAGAACCTGATAGGGAAGTAGGAAAATAAATGGTTGAATCTAAGTGATTTATTTATCTTATTGAACTAGATACTAACGTTATTATTCTATAATGCTTTGATCTTCATTTGCTATTGTTTATTTCCTTGTTGAACTATGTTATAATATGTTAATATTTATTATTATAACCAGATCTAGAAAGTACGTAGTTCATGTTACCTTTTCATGGACTAGATGGTACATAATACCCATGTTGGATCTATTTTGTGGGGCTGTAGTAGAAAGACCCGGTGGTAAGGGCAGTAAGTCTAATTTGTCAATGTCGTCACAGGTAGTGAAAGTTTTGGGTACAGTGGTGACCTTGGACCAAGATCTGGTAAATATTTGTAGTGGTTGTGGATCTAGGAATGATATATAAACTTAAAAGGTTAAAATATGGTTCTGTAATTAATAAACTGCTCAGATCTAAATCAAAGTATGGAATAAAATGATAATTGTAATACCCTCCTCAGGGTATCACATTTTCGACTCCCAACTCATAATCTGTAAAGAAGTTCATAAAAGGTTTGAGTTACAAAATGTGAGTTTTAAAATTTCTTCTTGGTGAAACATAAATTTACCAGAATTTATAGATAATATTGAAAATAGATTTAAACTAATTAATATACAATATTGACACTAATTAATATTTAACAATTTAAAGAGAAATACAAAACTAACAAACTCTTTTTTTTTTTACAGTAGCAAACCCCATGAGGAGTCCTACTCATTAGCACGGTAAAACTCTAACGGTAAAAACTCAACATACTTATTTCTTCTTGTATCGATCTTGATGTACCATATATTTGTTCCTCGTTCACACTGCACACTGTCGAATCCTGAATAACCACTCCTCAATGTTGTCACCAATCTCAGAATATCTGCCACCCGTTATGTCTAAGACAACTCGTTCCTTCTACTATATAATTTTTTAATAACACAACAAAACAATATAACAAAGAGGTGAGATCACCTACGCCAATACCAATATGGTAGCACAGAGATAACACAAACAACATATCATACAGATATATCATACTATCAACATTATTTATCGTAACAGATACAATAAATAATAACTATCATCATGCCATTAACATTATTATCATCACACAATGATCACAATAATGTCATCATGATTATCATCATCATCATCCAATATTCCTCAATTATCATATCATACAGATATAGATACTTAGATTTATGCATATGTTATGCATGTAGACTCAATGTCCTACTCCATGAAGGTTTTCACAATTTCGAGAAGAATGCTCTATCAATTGTCAGCCTTAGCCCAAAGACAATCTTCCAGATTAGCCCACAGACAACGCCCAGCCTTAGCCCACAGACAAATGTCCAACTTTTGAAAAGAATCGTTATTGTCGGTTATCGTCAATGCGTTGCAACGGACCGCATCGCCAAGTGGCATATGGTCCAGCCTTAGCCCACAGATAGATATCCACTGGTCGACCGCCCCGCCTTGAAGCCCCAAGATCCATCACAGACCTTACTATCAATTCACATTCTCTCTTCAACCACAAGGGTTACAATAGCATCAGCTATCAAATTTTTGTTCAATGCACGAATATCTCAATGCAATTTTGTTCAATTTCCTCATATGCCACAATGCATATTTTTCTAATGCATATTCAATGCACCAATGCCAATCACAGGAAAAATTCACCATTTTCAATGCATGTTCAATGCACCAATGCCAATCACAGGCAAAATTCACTATTTCATATTCAGGGTCCACACATTGGCCCATTCTCAATTTAATTTCATAATCTCATAATCAGGGTCCACACACTGGCCCAACAGTAATCATATTGTATTTTCAACAGCGAAATCATATTATCATGTTTTCATAGTCACAAAACACTTTTGTCATGTTTTCACAATCGCGCAACATTTCTGTTACGTTTTCACAATTTTACAACATTTCCGTTGCATTTTTAAATCACGTAGTGATTTTTTAACGTTTTCTGAATCACATAAAAATATTCCACCATTTTTAAATCGAGTAACGATTTTTCAACAATATCTCAAACGTGTAAAAATATTTAAACGCTTTCCAAATTGCATAGAAATATTTCAACATTTTTCAAATCGCGTGAAAATATTTAAACGTGTTTCAAATCGCGTAGCTTAAAAATTACGTTTTTAAGTTACGTAAATCATTTTTCACCATAATTCCATTACGAAAAATATTTATCAACCTTCAAAAATTCTATTTCAACCTTTCTCAAAATAATATGACTACTCACATTATTTTCCACATTTTCTTACTCAAGAAAATCGTTTTCGTAATTTATTCCACAAATTCATCATTTCATGGAATTAAAAAAATATTTCTCATTTAAAATTTCCTAACGCACTCCAAAACCGAAAGGATGAGTTTTACGTTAGTAAATTTTAAATTACCATTATATTCTCCATTTTTCTCAAATCAATTCCAAAGTCAATTCTCTTCAAAATAAATTGAGGTTCAAACACTTTTAATTTCTCTTTTCCATTCATATACAAAAATTCCATTTCTCAAGTGATAAAACACTCTGATTCCCTTTCTAAATTCCTTGTACTAAACCAAATTGTCTTTTCATTTTGAAAATCACTTTGTTTCATAAAACCAAGGCATTACAAGCCTTCAAAACTGTGGTACTTGACCATTGAAACCACCAAATATTTTTTCTTCTAAATTGATATGGTTTTACACAAACAAAATCATTAAAAATTCCTTAACAAAACCGTGAGACTCATGGTCTTTAAAATCAAATCATTTGTTCATTTTTATTTTTTACTTTCTTTGCAAATCCTTGAAATTAACAACTCATTGTTCTTTTCATTTAAAACTCATGATTAATAAAATACTTAGAATCTTTTGATTCAAAAACATCCTTCCAAAAACCGTGAACACTTATACTTTGAAAACAAACCCTTTGTTTATTTTCCTTACTTTTCTAATCATCCAATTTTATCATTCATGAAAATATTAATTTATGAACACCTATTTTGAGGTGTCTTGGCTAAAATTCCCCTTGGTCTTTGGAACCAAAAATCAATTTCCTTTCCATCATCAAATCATGGCATACATATACATATTCAAATCTATATCACAAATATGCCATAATCAAAGCAATAAATCATGCAAATCATACCAAGCATAGGCAAATACTCAAAGCACATAAACATACACAAATTATTACATGACCATGGATATGAATCCTCACATGGATTCACTATCCATCAAATACACAACCATCTCTCACCACCATACTTGGTTAGTGAGATGAATCTCCCTCTTATCTCTTGAAGATCCTCAAAAGCTCCTTGCTTTGCTTCTTTTTCCAAGTCCTTCACCACCAAGGGCTTCTCAAATACAAAACAAAACACACACATAATTAATATATAAGACTTGAATAAGAAAACCATGGATATGAATCATGGTTAGAACCTTGAAAATCAAAAGAAAAGTGAAGATTAATAAACTTCACCAATAAAGCTCCAATCTTTAGCTTGAAGAACATGGTTGAAGATGGATGATTTAGAGAAAGTCTCCAACATGAAAGTTGCTTAGAAAATCATGTAGATTCAAGATCTATGGTTGGATGAAATTAAAAGAGATTGGATGATGATTTTAGATGGTATGGCCAAAATTCCTCTTGAAGAATAAGGATGAAGTTTTTGATTTTTGTGAAAGAAAGGCTTCTTAGACTTGGTTAAGGTAAAGAATGAAGTGAAAACACTTAGTTTTCCTTCCTACCAATTTCGTAGAGCTCCATGGAAAAATCCGTA
Organism: Ormosia emarginata; assembly: GCA_029884605.1. Lineage (NCBI taxonomy): Eukaryota > Viridiplantae > Streptophyta > Magnoliopsida > Fabales > Fabaceae > Ormosia > Ormosia emarginata. Next base: position 8,248,305 of record JAQQTP010000040.1, read on the forward strand.
AAAATCATAAACAAATCTTAAAATCAATAACAAGTAAAAGAATAGGTAAACCATGGTTCAAGCATGGCTTAGAAAATCAAAACTAAAAGATTGGGTGAAGAAATATGAACTTTACCCTTTTTGATAGAAACTTGAAGCTTGGATTTGAAGCTCAAGATGAATGATTTTGTGAAAACTCATAACTAGAGATGTTCTTAGAATAAGGTAAGGATTCAAGAAACTAGGTTGTATGAAATTTTTGAGTGATGGAGGGTAGAATTAGAGGTCATGGCCATGAGCTAGCTTGAAGGAGAAGGAGAGAAATTTTTTTTGAAGAGCTTTGCTTTAGGAAATGATCAAGAATGATCAATAAGTGACCAAGACAACTAATAATGGTCTTGAAAGCTGTCTAAGCCCTTAAGCATGCACCAAAACCGTCCCCCCCTCCATGCATTCTCCTAAGAGTGCAAATAATCAATAATGATGCATAATTGACCAAGACATCTAATAATGTCTTCAAACTTTTTCCTTAAGCTCCTAAACAACACAAAAACCGTCCCCCCTCCATCCATGCATTCCATAATGTTGTCATCTTTTCTAGCCACCATTTAGAGCCATTTAAGCCATTGATTAGATCAATGGTTAGGATTAAGGTAGACTTTTGATTAGAAGACTTAATCTAGGCCATTAGATCTTTCCTCCTTGAAATCCTAGCCATTAGATGCATCTCCAAAATGAAGGGTCAAGATTACTCCTTCTTACTTTCAATCCAAGGGTCATAATTAGTCATAGCCATTTTAGAAGACCAAATCTCCACCATTGATTAAATCCAAATCCAATGGTTATAAATGATCCATCTCCACCGTTAATTAAATTCAAATCCAATGGTCACAAATGGTCCTAGCCACTTTATAAGATCAAATCTCCACCCTTGATTTAAATCTAAATCCAACGGTTATAAATGGTCATAGCCATTTTATTAGACTAATCCTACACCATTGATTAAATCGACGGTTGATATCAAAGTCTTCAATATTAGACTTGCTTCCTATTGGTCCATCAAAAGAATTAAACTTGTTTCCTATTGGTTCGTCAAAAAGTTGTCATAACCACTATTGTTGACTTAAACAATATAATTTCTATTTTTATCTGCTAAAACCCTATGAAAGAATATATTTACTGTATTTTTATGGCCCGATAATTAAATATAGTACAAAACACAGTACAATAAAATTTTAAAAACTGTTTTCGGATTTAGGTTTAGTAAGATCCCCTGTCTCCGTCTCAACAATACAAATTTTTCTATACGTAAAAATTTTTTCACTTTGCAGGACCCACCTGGGGCCACGTAAGGACCACCTAGGCCCACAGACAGCCCAAAAACAATCAGAGAAATATAAAAATTTATAATCATTCACAAAAATCACAAATATTAGAAAACGTATGAAAATCAAATCAGATTGTTAAAAATAATTAACAATCAAGAGAAATAAATACATAAAGATTTTCCCCAGCCCGAAAATTATTATTTTTCTGACACGGAGTAAATCATACAAAATGATCAAATACGCTGACGGAATACTCAAAATAATTTTATAGTACACAGAAATCACTAAACAGTAGAATTTTATTAACTGTCAAAAATTACTGTCAACTAGTTAGGAAATTTGAGGTGTTACAATAATCTTAAGACCTAGTTCAAGAGATAAATTTTGACTTAGATTGTCTATTTTCTGTTGTATGGATTTAAATGATGGCAATGATATTGGGGGTTGTTGAATATATTTGCTTTTGATATTTTATTTTTTGCTATTTATTTTCTGTCTTTATATTCGGTTATCGTGTTACATTCTCTTTCTTCATCTCTGTCTTCATCTTTCTTCAAATTTTCCATTAAATCTTCTCAATCTTCATCTTCTTCTTTATTCAAAGAACAAACTAATCAATCTAAACCAAACATTTTCAATGAAGAAATATGTTTTAAAGATATTAATCAAGATTTTGACAACTAGGAAATTACTAAAATTTCAACAAATGAACTCTACAAACCTGAAGGTAGATTCTTTAGGGGTTCTAATTATATTATTAGAACTGTAGAAAAACAATTTGAAATCAAAAGTGATGATGAAGAATTTCATCTTTTGTCTGAAGAAACTATTAAAAATCATAAACAAAAATACAACTATCTACACATAGGTTGTGTCCAGGTAGCTGTCAAACCTCTAATTCGTGAAGGTCTTAACGTATTTGTTCTTCTTTGTCTCAAAGATGTCAGACACAATCAATTCCACGACTCTTTGCTCGGAACTATAGAAACCAGCTTAGGTCATGGTCCAATCTACTTCATCTGTTACCTTAACAGGATGGTAAGTCTAAAAGATAAAAACATCTTAGACGTATTGTTCTTAAACTTAAAAGTCTGTGGCTTAGACATGAATCCCAGATCTATCCCTTTAGCCTTGATCTATAGGATTCAGTATAAGATAATGAATTCTTTCCACTCTAAGGCTTTAAAACCAAAAGATATGGGAGTAACAACGTTATTCCTAACTGATGTAACCAAAACAAATGTAATTGTCCCTAAAATGATCTGATAGGAGGACGTGGTTCTTCCTAAAAAATATACTATGGATGAAGTTATACCAACTTTGCCAAGGGAATCACCACTTTGAGATAATCTAACATAAATCTGGTAAAGTTGAAATAACTTTTTATAGGAGAAACTCCTTTAGCTCATCTAGATCTCTTAGATCAAGCTCATCTAGGTCTAAACACTTTAGATCTGCCTTATCTAGAAAATCCTTTTCAATAATTAGATCTACCCCATCCACAATCAATCTTCAAGATTTAGACACATCATCATCCTTACCTAAACCTATCTACCGATCTCCAACCTTCTTCAATATGAATGATGTCCATGATTAATATAACCTTTACAATAGATAAATAAACCCTTACGAAAGACATCTTTTCCGCGACATGGACACCACAAAGGAAATAGTTTTTCGATAATTATAGGGGTAAAAATTGTGAAGAAATCCAGGAGAAATGGTACTCCTTTATGAGAAATGTCAAACAAAATGTTCCTTTCTTTGATTGGTTTCACGCTTACATGGTTAAGAATGAGATCGAATATCCTTGGAGCATTGGTCTTATGGAAAATGTGTCTGTTAATGTACTAACTGTATAGAGCCATATTGATGGAAATTTTGTGAAAACTGATCTTCCTCCTTCTAGTTCATATTTTCTAGATAAGAAAGATAAAAAAGACAATCCTGTTATAGCATCTCCTTTTAAGTCTAGAGTAGATGATGAGCCTATTAATTCTCATGATATTAAAGGATTAATGGAACAAAACAATTATACAAACAAGTATCTTCAAGTCATAGGTGAACACCTTATTAGAAAACCTTCATCTTCAGGTTCTAAGTCTAAAATAAAACCTGATGAAAAAACTATTAAAACTGACAAACTAATCTTTAAACAGTTTAAGGTTTCCAAACAACTTAAAGAAAGTCTCAAGCTTCTTAAAAAATAAGAATCTAGCAATCCTAATGCTGAACTTGCTAGTGAAATCGTCTCTAGGTTAAATCGTATTCCACCCTCTGACTTAATTATCCTTGATTCGCCTCAAGAGTCTAAAATTGTTTCAAAACCTCAAGAAAAGGATAAGTCTGTTAAAATTTTTAATACAATCAAACAATCTGATTCCCAGTCTGAGCCAGATTGCCAATCTGAACATAGTTCTGTTATCAAAGTCAACCCAGTTATTAGTCAAGTTCTTAATTGGAAAATTCCTTCAAAACTTTATTATCAAAGAGCGACTCCACTTGATTTGTTGCTAGAAGAGTGTGACCCAAACTTCAGATCTTTTAGCGCAAACAATGTTTATGCCTGGAATATTAACGGCAAAACTGAGTATGCAATTTTGAATACTCTCCAAGAAATGACCATGGTATCTACTGCTTATCAAACATCCTATGATTATAGTGATCAAGTTATTATGGAAGTCTTAGTATCTGGTTTTACAGGTCAACTGAAAGGATGATGGATGGCGTAGGAGAGCCGGCAGATAGAAGAGTAGGATCTTCATTAATGGCTACATCCATATTCTTGTAAAGTTTGAGGACTTCTTCCATATTATTAATGAGATTGCTTGTATCAGAAGAAGCAGCAATAGCAGCTAAAATTTTTGTTATCTGATTGAGGAACCTAGAAGACTTTGGATCAACAGTCTTAAGGTATTTTGGGTTCTTTTGGAAACAAAGTTTGATATTTTCAGGTGAGGCTCTTGAAGCATCAAAAGTTCCCCACCATTTGGAATAAGCTTGACTCTGTAAAACTGGCAAATGGTTAGGATGATCATATGTCATGAACTTATACTGCCGAGAAAGGATCCAAGCTAAGGAGAGTTTGGAGAAGAAATGTAGATCTACTGGAAAAGGATCATCAGCAAGATTGAACTTCTTCAAGAAATATTGAAATCCTTCACTGACTTAAGGAGGAAGGATCTGATGACATAGTCCAAAGAAGTCCCACCATTGAAGGAACCACTGTGGAAATTTGTATTAGACATTCTGTTTGAAATAAAACAACCAATAATGACGATTCTGTTTGTTCTGGAACCAAAACATGTTGCTCCAGGCTTGAACATAATCCCAATAGTGATAACCAATTGGGTCATAAAATCAAACAGCCAATAAATATATTAATGTGTTTGAAGTGTTGATCAATAGATTGAGAAAAGACAAGAACATTATCAATATAGATGATCATGAACTTTGAATAAGGGTTGAAGATTTCGTTCATGAACCTCTGGAATTTTGAAGAAGCATTTTTTAGACCAAAGGGCATTACATTCCACTCGTACTACCCGAAAGGAATAGTGAAAGTCATCTTGTAACGATCACTTTCCTTGACTTGAATTTGCTAGAAACCTGACATCATATCAAACTTAGAAAAGATTTTGGTTAAGTAAAGACGTTTAAGAAGATCTTTTTTGTTTAGGATAGGATATCTAATCCATTGAAGAGCTTGATTAAGAGGTTTGTAGTTTATGACAAGGCGAGGAGTACTTCTTTCGATTTCAGCTTGTTTTTTGACATAGAAAGTAGAACAAGGCCAAGGACTATTGCTCTTGTGGATGAGACCTTTAGATGAAAGATCTTTAATTTCATGTTGACAATACTAGAGGAGTTCATGACTCATTTGGATAGGACGAGCCATAGTTGAAATTTGTCTTTTGTTGAAGTCTTTTTTCATAAGGAATATCCACCATATGTTTCTTCCTTTCCAAAAAGCATTTGAAACATCGAAATAGATTGACTCTTAAATTTGTAGATGTAGAGATTGAATCTTTTTCTAGATTTGAGGTTGGTTAAGCTGAGATTCAATATTTTTATAAGAAATTTTTTCTTTCAAATAATTAATCTGTTTTTGTTTATATTGAATTGGATTAAGACTTCGAAGGATTGGTTTCCTAAGAAAAGGAAAGATAATAGTTTTGCCAAGATGTTGAGTAGTAATACCTTCATCAGTGATTTGAAGAGGAAATAGAGACCTAATGAACATTGTTCCTAGGATTATCTCATTCTTCAAATTTTTGACCAGGAGGAAAGAAGTTTTAACTTGGAAACTATCATTCTAGATGATAGCAGAAGAGAGTTTGAAGTCAATTTTCAGTTTGGAACCACTAGCAATATTGAGCCGCTTAGTAGTTTTTTTCAAAATACTTTGTTAGGACCATTCCCTCCAAAATACAGTTTGAATCTGCACCTGTGTCGAACAAGGCAACCGTTTTAAGACAAAATCATCAATTTTGATTTTAATGTTTATATAGAATTTTTGAATACTTAATCGATTGATTATTTCACAAAATTTTTCATTTTCTTCATCTTCCTTAAATTTTAATATGAATATATCATCAAAAATCTTTTTAGGTCAGGACATTAACAGACAAATCTTCCAAAATTATTGATGGAAATCTCTTCACAAAATCATTACAAAGAAGGCCTTTAAATAGGCTTTCAGGCCAGATTTTTAAAAAGATCAGACCAGTCCTTAAAAATTAGCTTATTACAAGCTCACAGGCTAGGCTAAGGCCTTATAATTGGGATACAGGCCAGGCTTGTTTAAGGCAAAGCCTGGCCTGTTTCCACCCCTACCTATAACACATCTCTCATGCTTTAATCTTTGAATTAATCTTTCAACATTTATGCTCTATTTTTTGTGAATTTTTGAGATATTCTTGAAGAGCTTCATAGGGCTTCAACTTGTATTACATATTCTTGTGAGAGTTTTATCTTTTTTTACACTTTGATTCTTTGTAATGAGGGTGAGGTATCTCTCAAGGAATTGCAAAGAAGGTGAGGCATCCCTCAAGGTTTTATAAGGGTGAGGTATCCCTGGTTGTCGAGGCTCAAGCACAAGGGTGAGATATCCCAAGGTGTGAGGATCACTCTAGTTTGTAATGGTAGCAAGCACCTATTCAAGGTTGCATTGATAGTGAAAAAATCTCAGGCGGTTACTTGAGGATTGGACGTAGGTCACAAGTGGTTGGTGACTGAATCAGGATAAACATTGTGTTTGCTCTTCTGACTCAAACTCTTTTATATTTGTGTTTTAGTTTTATATATCTTCCTGTACACTTTTGTTTTGATTTGCTGAATTGTGAGTGGAACATTCTATCTTCTTTATTCAGTCACTTCAATCGATAAATAGCTTCAAAGAAAATTATTTTTCAAGTGTTTGATAAAAATTTTCAAAGAGTTTTTTTTTTACTCTATTCATCCCCTCTTGAGTATTAAAGCCACTTGGTAACAAGTAGTATCAGAGCTAGACTCTTATGTAAAGAATTTAGCAGCTTCAAGAGAAAATGATTTCTTCAAATGGTTTTTTATCAGAAGGATCTTCTATAAATTGACCATCCTTTTTCAATGGGGATGGTTATTCTTATTGAAAAGAACGAATGAAAATTTTTATTGAAGCTATTGATCTAGATGTGTGGGATGCTATTGAAAACGATGCTTTTGTTCCCATATGTATTGTTGATGGTGTAAAGGTTGAAACACTATGAAGTGATTAGACTTATGAAGTTAAGAAAAATGTTCAATATAATTTGAGAGCTAAGAACATCATTACCACAACTTTGGGGTATCATGAATTCTTCAGGATTTCAAATTGTAAGACTGCCTAAGAAATGTGGGACACTTTATAAGTTACCCATGAGGGTACTAGTAAAGTAAAGAGGTTGAGAATCAACAATCTCACTCGTGAATATGAACTTTTTAGAATGAACCAAGGAGAAAACATTCAAGAAATGCAAAAGAAGTTCACTCACTTTGTAAATTATCTTGCTTCATTAGGAAATAGTTTTTCTAATGATGATCTTATTAATAAAATTTTGAGGTGTTTGAGCAGGAATTGATAACCCAAAGTAGCAGTTATTTTAGAATCAAGAAATCTAGCAACAATGTCACTAGCCACTTTTTTCGAAAAACTTCAAGAGCACGAGTTGGAGCTAAATAACCTTGATCAAAGTGAGGAACATGATAAGAAAAAGAAAGGAATTGCACTCAAGGCTACTTCCTCTACTACTGACGATGATGATGAAGATGATGAAGATAATGTGAAGCAGTTGGAGCTAAATAAAGAGAATCTTATCCTCTTCGTGAAAAAGTTTAGAAGATTCCTTAAAAAGAAAGGAAATCAAAGAAGATCACCTTTCCCACCAAAGAAGACCTTTCACTAAAGGGAAGGAACTTCATCCACACTGACATACTACGAATGTGAAAAACCGAGACACAAGAAGATGAAATGTCCTATTTATCAAAAGAAGGTGGAGAAGTTTGAAAAGAGACTTTCAAATGAGAAGAAAGGAAGGAGAGCCTACATAACATGAGATGACAACGACTTAGATTCCATGGATAGTTTGGATAATGAGGAAGCCCATCTATGTCTTATGGCTAGAGGAGAAGAAGACGATGAAAGCGACTTAGAGGTATTTTCATCTAACCTTGACTCTTCCCCTTCTTATAGTGAATTACAAGATGCTTTTGAAGAATTGCATGACGAGTCTATAAAACTCATTAAATTAGTTTCTTCATCCAAAGAAACTATTTCTTCTTTGGAAAAAAATTATTATTTTAAACAAAGAGATTGAAGAATTAAAAATTGAGAATGAGATACTAGAATTAGTTGATGCTAATTCTTCTTACACAACTTGCTCTTTACATGCATCAACATCTTCATCTTGTTCATCATGCCAAGATTTAGAAAAAGAAATTGAAGACTTAAAAAACACACTTTCAAAATTCACCTGTGGAAGAGATAACTTAAATATTTTACTAAGGGAACAAAGATGTATTTTTTAAAAGGCCGGTTTAGGGTATAATCCCAAAAACAAACAAAATTTTTATAAATAATTTTTTGTTCATTCAAGTACTTCAAGTAATCCTTTTTATTAAATGTTTTCATTGTGGGAAGAAAGGATATAGTGCTTTAACATGTAATGTAAGAAAGAACATTAACACCAAGGTAGGGACTAGAATGGTGTAGGTTCCTAGAGGCACTATGTCCAAAACTAACACACAAGAACTCAAGAGAATTTGGATACCAAAAGTTAAAAACTGAATATGTGTTGTAGGTGTACTTGAAAACTAAGAGCTCAAATTGGTATCTTGATAGTGGTTGCTCCAAGCACATGACCAAAGATGGCTCCAAGTTTTTGTTCCTTGTTCCTAAGACACACGAACATGTAACCTATGGAGACAACAACAAAGGGAAGATTTTTGGAGTTGGCAAAGTCGGTAAAATTCCCTCTTCTTCCATTGATAATGTCTTGCTTGTTGAATGGCTTAAACATAACTTGTTTAGCATTAGTTAATTATGTGATAAAGGAAATAGAGTTATATTTAATTCTAATTGTTGCATAATTGAAGAAAAAGATGATAAGCATGTTAAGTTTGTTGGTTATAGGGTTAATAATAAATATATATGATTAGCCTTGATGATATATCTTTAAATGATGCTAAATGCTTTATTAGTAAAGAAGATGATTCATAGTTATGGCATAGAAGAATTGCACACATTCACATAGATCACTTAAATAAGTTGGTCTCTAAAAAGCTAGTGATTGGACTATCCAAGCTCAAATTTGAAAAAGACAAACTATGTGATGCATGTCAAAAGGGAAAACAAGTAAAGGTTTCTTTTAAAGCTAAAAATGTTGTTTCAACTTTTAGACCTTTACAACTTTTGCATATGGATCTTTTTGAACCATCTAAAATAATGAGTTTAGGTGGGAATTACTATACATAAGTGATTATGGATGATTTTTCTAGGTTTACATGAACATTATTTATATCTCACAAAAATGATGCATTTCAAGCTTTTAAGAAACTTGACAAAGTTATCCAAAATGAAAAAGGTTTTTGCATTACATCCATAAGAAGTGATCATGATGGTGAGTTTGAAAACTATGAGTTTGAAACTTTTTTTGATGACCATGGCATTGAGCATAACTTTTCTGCCCTTAGAACTCCATAACAAAATGGAGTTATAAAAAAGAAAAATCGATCTTTAGAAGAAATAACAAGAACTATGCTCAATGAGACTACACTTCCTAAGTATTTCTGGGCGGATGTGATAAGTACCACTTGTTATGTAATGAATAGAGCCCTAATAAGGCCAATTTTAAAGAAAAACCCCTATGAGTTTTACAAAGGAAGGAAGCCAAATGTCTTACACTTTCATGATTTTGGATGTAAATGTTTTGTTTTAAATAATAGAAAGGATAACTTAGGAAAGTTCGATGCTAAGTCTGATGAAGGTATATTTCTTGGCTATTCTAATCATAGTAAGACTTTTAGAATTTATAACAAAAGAACTATGACCATTGAAGAGTCCATTCATATTGTTTTTGATGAAACTAACTCAAATGGACTAGAAAGAAAGTTGTTGATAATGTTGCAGAAACTTTAGCAAGAATATTATTGGACAACAAGGAGAAAGAAGGCAAGAAGCAAGAGGAAAGTTAAGAGGATTCACAAACCATGGACCTTCCCATAGATTGGAGAACTTTAAGATATCATTCTCTTGACCAAGTGATAGGTGATGTATCTAAAAAGGGTAACTATTCGAAACTCAATTAGAAATGCATGTAACCATATGACTTTTGTTTCACAAATTAAGCCTAAAGACATAAAAAAAGCCTTTGACGATGAACATTGGATCTTGGCCATGCAAGAGGAGCTAAACCAATTTGAAAGAAATCAAGTTTGGGAATTGGTTCCAAAGCCTATGTCTAGGTTTCAATTTCTAAGTTCAATTCTTAGATTATCAAGTAATTAGATTTTATCTTTCGATCCTTCACCTAAAGCCTAAGATCATGTAAATATGACTGGTAACATATCACAAGCATTAAGAATACTAAGAATGAATCAAGAACAATAATTTCATTAACAAAGAATTAAATTAACATTCAACATAAAGAAATAGAGAGTTTCATCACAATCCTAGAAAAATGGGTTTAGCCATTAATGACAATTGAAGCACAAACAAGAACAAAAGATAAAGAAACAACCATGATTCCAAAATAAAATAGAAGATGGAGAAGATGAAGATGGAGAAGATGTCTTCAATGGTTGATCAATGCTCTTGCTCTTGTCTTCAGAAACCTAGCCTCCAATCCTTGTGTCTCTCAAAGTTTCCTGTAGTCTCTAGCCAAAAGGTCTCCTTAGGTTTGGTGTTTTTACCTAATTTATAATGATTTTGGAACAAAATTCCTTTTTTTCACATCAGGAAGGGTCACACGGTTGTGTCTCCCTTTGACATGGTTGTGTGAGCCTTAAAAACAATGTAATTTTGACGTTCGGGAGAGACACGACCATGTGACATTAAGACATGGCCGTGTCTAACTTCTGAGTAGGAATTAGCTCTTGTGTTTTTCATGAAAGTTGTAGATATTTTTCTTAGCTTTCCAATGACACCAAGATCACCTCGTTTCGACTTCTGTAGCTTAAGTTATGCTTATTTTATCGCGCAAAGGTCAAAAACTCTACGAATCTTAACCATCAAATTCTGAGCTCAACTCCATTGCAATGGATCCATCCAAAGCTTTATATAACCATGTCAAAACATCTCTTTTGGACCTAAAAACATAGAGAAATACTAATCATGAGATACCAAGGATAAATAGAATAAATGTGGCATAAATTCCAACATAAAACAATCAAAGCACACCTAAATCTACCTCAATTCAAGCACAAGATGTGTGTATTTTATCTACACATCAAATTTTCCCACACTTAAACATTGCTTGTCCTCAAGCAATGAGTAGGAATCAAAATCAAGATTAAACTCAACATCAAGAATCATGAATAAAGAGAACTTCCATAATGTAAAAATTCAATTAAGCTCAGCAATCAATCCAATCAAGTCAGATAGTTTAGCACTTAATACAATTAGAGGCTTGAGTCTAGCTTGCACCTTTTTTCTTTACCAACCATTTGAGATCACTCATCTTTCCATCTCTCAAGTGTTTAAGGGCAAAGAGATGACTCAAATTTCTCTTAACAAATGCATGACCATAAGCTTGATTATCAATCTCATCTCCATTTTTAAGTTCACATACACAACATGAATCAAAAGGACTTTCATTGGTTGTAATGGGGCCAAGGGTTCTATAAATGGTAGGTATAAAATGAATAAATATAAAGAAAGTTTATGGATAAAGCTATACAAAGCAAAATCAGTTTGAAAAGACGATTAATAGAGCATAATGCACAAAGTCATTCTCACTTTCAACTAGATTTTTCTCACAATTCTTCACCAACAATCCTTTTTATTTCTTTTTCCTTTTCATTATTTCATTCTCCTTCTCTTCTTCTTTTTTATTTAACCCTTGAGGATAAAAACAATCTTTTTATGACTTCTCAATTACCACATTAGCTACTCAGAAGAAATTCAACTTGATTAGTCAATAAGGTGTCTAAAACTCAATTTCAGGCTCAAATGGGGCAACTAAAGGATCATTTATCAATGTAGCTCTAGAAGCCATGAAAGAATTAAGCCTAATTACCTCAATCATGTTCAAGTATGTATGTGAATCAATAAATCCTCAACAAGATATCAAATTAAGTTTTAGCGTACATAAATCAAGAGAAAATTCATTCCAGAAGAAAAATAGGACTTTGCTTATGAAAAATCCAATCAATAAAAGCTCAAAACTCACTTTATGGCTTAAGTTAGTAAAGAGAATAAATTGCAAGCAGACATGACTAATTTCTCAAATAAAATGCTAGATTTTTCAACATTCAATTGAAAAAAATTGCCTTGCACAAAAATAGCTCATGAGTAGTGGATTCCTCTCTCAAACAAATTTTTATCAACTTAGAAATAATCAAAAAATTAATACATAATTCTAGCTTGATTTTATGTAATACTCAAGTGTTCATCTATTCCCCCCCACACTTGAAATAAACATTGTCTTCAATGTTTAAATAAGAAAAGTAACAGAACAAAAGACAACGAAATTTCCCTAAAAATAGAAACGCAAGATCATAAAGGTGGTGGGAGAGGATAGGAGAGGGAGGCGTGTAGCCATGAACTCAAACATCTAGTCTAAAACTGCACAAGAAAAATAAATCAAAAACTGAAAAACAAAATAAAAGAATGAAATGCGAAAATAAAGAAAAACTAAAGGAAATAGAAGAAAAATCTTTTTGGCGGCCGACAATGACTATATACATCCCCTTACTAAGGCTTCGAACTCGGGAGGCACCTAAGTCGAGTCAACATTAGCTGACTACAAAACAAAAACATAAAAAATGTTAATCAATAAAATACGTAATAACAAATAAGGACAAAATAAAAAAGAAAAGAGTAAAAAGATGAAAGAGAGAAAATTTTTGGGTTACCTCCCAAGAAGCAATAAGTTATAGTCATTAGCTTGACTATGGGCTGATTCTTTGCTTAGGTGATGTCAATGGAGTGGTGCTCGGTCCCCACTCCTTCTTCATAGTGTTTCACTCTCTGGCCATTTATCATGAATGCCTTATAGCCTTCTTTCTTCACCTCAAGCACACCGTAGGATAAGACCTGAAGAATCTCATATGGTCCAGACCATTTTGACCATAACTTACTAGGACAAAAACGTAGAAGCGAGTTATCGACAAGAACTTTATCCCCAAGCTTAAATGCACGCTTCTTGACACACTTATCACTTCGCTTCTTTGGTCCCTTCTTGCAGGGCTTGGCCTTCTCAAAGTTAGTAGCGGCCTTGGGTAAGGTCTTTTCTAGCACGTTGTCAACTATAGATTCCTGCATATCTGAAAGTACAACACTATCCATAACATCAGTAGCATCTATACGATTACATGAATTAAAAGAACTAGAATTTTTTTCAGAATTAAAAATATCAAACACTACTTCCTTATTATTCAATCGCAGAGTCAATTTTCCTTCGCGGACATCAATGATTGCCCTTCCAGTGGCGAGGAATGGACACCCAAGTATGATTAGGATATGAATATCTGCCTCTATGTCAAGCACAATAAAGTTAACTGGCACAAAAAACTTTTCCACCTTCAAGGGGACATTCTCTAGAATGCTAATAGGACATTTAATTGACCTATCAGCCAATTGAAGAGATATGGTGGTCAATTTGAACTCCCCAATATTAAGTTTCTTACAAAGAGAAGGGGCATCAAACTTACATTTGTCCCATGATCACACAAAGCATTATCGATGTGCATGTCCCCAATTGAGCATGAAATTGAGAAGCTACCTGGATCCTTAAGCTTATGAGGAAGCTTGTTTTGAATTATCACACTGCATTCTTCTGTCACAGCAACAATCTCATTGTCTTCAACCTTACTCTTATTAGAGAGAATCTCTTTCAAGAATTTAGCATAAGTGGGCATTTGAGAGAGCACCTCCGTAAAAGGAATGTTTACGTAAATCTTTTTGAGAACCTCCAAAAATTTTCCAAATTGGTGATCAAGCTTTGCCCTTTGAGATTTTTAAGGGAAGGGCAAAGGTGGAATATATGCTGGTGGAGGAACATAGCTCTTAGTGCTTTCTTTGTCTTCTTTTTTGTTCTTGAGCTTCTCTTGCTTCTCTTCATTGTCATGGGTTTTCTTTTCTTCAAGCTTTTCTTCTTTGGTGGGGCTTTCAACTTGATTGCCACTTCTCAAGAAAATTGCATTGGCTTGTTCCCTTGGGTTGGCCTCCAGTTGACTTGGAATTCGCCCTTGAACCATATTGAACAAGCTTGCTTGTTGGGCTATTTGAGTTTCAAGTATCTTAGAATGAGTTACCATTTGGTTTAGACGAGTATAGATTTGCTTGATGGACTCCCTATGTTATTGCACTTGAGCTTGAATGGCATTATTATGCTCTTTTTGAGTGACTATGAAGTTCTCCATGAGTGCTTCCAAATTAGACTTTCCATCCTGAGAGTATTGTTGAGCTTGTTGGAGTCCTAGTGGGCCTTTATTATTTTGATGACTGTCGTATGAGAGATTTGGGTGGTTTCTATAACCGGGGTTGTATGAGTTGGAAAAAGAATTCCCTTGAGCCTTGAAGTTGCCATTCTGGACATAGTTCACTTGCCCCAGTGACGAGTTTTGAGAATATGTCTCCACTGCGTTGCATTCCGAAGTCAAATGCCCTTCTCCACATGTTTCACAAGTTACTTTAGGAGTATTTATAGCATTCACATTCAACTTTTCAAGTGTCTTAGCCAAGGTGTCAAACTTGGCATTCAACATGGCAATGGCATCAAGCTCTATCATTCTACCTTGCTTCCTTGAAGTCGATCTCTCACTTGGCCACAAATAGATATTAGAAACAACCTCATTAATTAAAGCCCTTGCCTCGGTTGGAGTCTTGGCCATCAAAGCATTGCCAGTTGCGGCATCAAGAGTTGTCTTTGTAGAGAAAGTCAACCCAGTATAGAACTTTTGGATGACCACATAATCGTAGAGGCCATGATGTGGACACTGACGAATGAGATCATTGTACCTATCCCATGCTTCATAAAGCGATTCATCTTCCTTTTAGGAGAAGGTAGTAATATCTTGATGGAGCTTGATCATTTTTCCAATCGAGTAGTATTTATCCAAGAAGGCTTGCTCCATCAAAGCCCATGTAGTAAGTGAATTTGGGGCTTCTGAGTGAATTCACTTCCCTCTAAGAGAAAAGGGAAAAAGTCTAATCCTTATTGCATCCATTGAAACCTCATTAATCTTGATTGTGTCACAGAGCTCCAAGAATTCATCCAAATGTTGATTTGGGTCTTCAATTGGTGACCAACTGAATTGCATTTGTTGGACCATCTGGATTAGTGACATCTTTATTTCAAAATTGTTGGCCTCTACCCATGGCCTAACAATGGAAGACTGACGAGCGTTAGCGTTAGGAGTTCCATAATCCCTCAGCCTTCACTTTGCATTAGTGACTTGGTTAGTGTTGTCTGCTTTGTTATCTTCCTCAATTTTCTGTGATCTTCTTTCTCTTCTGAAATTGCAAAATGTCCTCTGTATCTCAGGATCAATAAAGACAGTAAGATCTTCTTGACTCCTTGTTCTTCATATAAGAAAGAATCAACACCTGAAAATTCATAGAAAAAAATAAAGTGAAAATAAAATAAAATAAAAAGTACTTAAATTAATCAAATTACCGCTCCTGTTAATATCAACACAATCCCCAGCAACAAAGATTGTGAAAGATTGTTCCCACGAGGATCGATTAATTACTAACTTTTATGGCTACTTTGATTATTTAAGCGAATAAAATCAATAGTGAAAGCTAAATTAAAATCAAAACTATAAAGAAAGCAAATGAATCAATAAAAGTCAAGATTTAACTAAGGTTTAAAGGCCTAGGACTGGGAATCCACTGCACTATCCCCTATGCTAAATTGTAATCCTATCTTTATTAATGTTCAATTATGTTCTTGAAAGCAATTTGTCCTAAATTATTTAAAGCCCAATTTCTTGGCACTAAAAACATGCTAAAACTTCACTAACCCTATTCTCATGGCAATTAATCTAAGTTCCAACCCATTAAGATTCATGACAATCATTTAACCCTCAAAAGATTTAAACATATTGTTAGTGTATGCCCTAGAGGCCAATACATTTTGTCTGTGTTTATATACATTATATTATGCTATTTTTGATATATAAGGCATTTCATTTATTGTGTTATTTTTGGAAGACATAATAAAATCCTTAGAATAGTAAGTTTGATACCATAGGACATCAAGTGGATGACTTGATCGTGAGATCGTATTGGATAGAGCACTATTCTTAAAATGTCTCTAGTCAAGTATTATTGTCAAATAGGACAACGATAATGCATTGAGACTAGTACGTGCGTAGACTGATGACCACATCTCACGGGTCATGGATATGAGATATCAAGTCTACACATGGATACATATTAGAGTAATGATGTATTGGATAGACCCGCCATGAGAACGCTACGTGGATCGTTACGTGAGTGTCATAAGCGATTCTCATAGTGATAATGGTGTATGTGGTCCTTTGACTTGAAATCACTACAATTCCTACATGAGGAGTTGTGTGTTTTAATGCCATCAAACATCATCTGTAACAAGATGATTATAAAGTTAGTTATTAGACATACCGTGATACATGTGGAGGGATGTGAGTGACCTAGATGGGATTTGTCCCTCCTACATAATAGGAGTGATATCTTCGGGCCCCCTGATTGAGTGAGACTACGAAATGCATGGCCATGCTCAAATGAATCAGTATGAGATATTGATCTCATTTGTTATTACTATGTCTACTCGGGAATCAGGGAATTGAAGATTGAACTAAACAAGGGTAACACGTTCCATGCCTTATGTTCAATCTGGATATCTGGACAAAGGGACTAAACTACACAGAAACATTGGTCACGGATAGGTTATGTCAAATCACTGACATTCTCATTACTTGGGTAGCAGTGATGTGTTGCTAGATACTGCTCACTGTTTGTAATATTAAAATGAGATTTTAATATTACTACCAACATCATGAGAACCTGTAGGGTCGCACACTTAGAACAGACTAGATTGGAGCAATAAGGATCCAAGTTGGACTCGGATTCAATTGTGGGCCTAACTCATGACAGATGGGTTTAGGGTTGCACAGCTTACCTTGCTACTACTCACACTCACTTAAGGCAGCCACTATTATAAATAGTACTGCTAAGGGGGCTGCTACTAGGTTACAACACAACCCTAGCCGCACCTACAGAAAGTGAGTGAGAGATAGTGAGGTCTTCTTCTCCTCTCTTCGCAGCTAGCACTACGAAAACAGAGGCGTGACTCCCTTTTGCAAGTTTGTTTATGTGGATACCGCAGAGACATCGTCACTATTATGGTGTTGGTGATTCACCTCACTTGTGATTATCACGCTTCAAGAGGTAATTTTTAAAAACTCGGATTATGGACCTTTTCGCATGGATCCGGAGAGGGAATTCTATTATTCCGCTGCGAGACTTTTGATCCGCAATTCCCAACACCTATGTCTAGGTCTCAATTCCTAAGTTCAATTATTAGATTATCAAGCAATTAGATTTCATCTTTCGATCCTTTACCTAAAGCCTAAAATAATGTAAATATAGCCGACAACATACCACAAGCATTAAGAATACTAAGAATGAATCAAGAACAATAATTTCATTAACAAAGAATTAAATTAGCAATTCAACATAAAGAAATAGAGAGTTTCATCCCAATCCTAGAAAAAAGGGTTTAGCCACTCATGACAATTGAAGCACAAACAAGAACAAAAGATAAAGAAACAACCATGATTCCAAAATAAAAGAGAAGATGGAGAAGATGAAGATGGAGAAGATGTCTTCAATGGTTGATCAATGCTCCTGCTTTTGTCTTCAGAACCCTAGCCTCCAATTCTTATATCTCTCAAAGTTTCCTGTAGTCTCTAGCCAAAAGTCTCTAGCCAAAAGGTCTCTTAGGTTTAGTGTTTTTGCCTAATTTATAATGATTTTGGGGCAAAATTCCCCTTTTTCACGTCAGGAAGGGTCACACGGTCGTGTCTCCCTTCAACATAGTCGTGTGAGCCTTAAAAACAACGTAATTTTGACGTTCGGGGGAGACACGACTGTGTGACATTGAGACACGGTTATGTCTCAAAGTCAGAAGCTTCATGAGGTTAAGACACAGCCGTGTCTGGTGCCAAAATTGTGTAACTTTAACGTTGGGGGAGACACAGTCGTGTCTAACTCCTAAGTAGGAATTAGCTTTTGTGGTCCTCATGAAAGTTGTAGATCTTTTTCTCAGCTTTCCACTGACATAAAGATCACCTTGTTTTGACTTCTGTAGCTCAAGTTATGCTTATTTTATTGCGTAAATGTCAAAAACTCTACTAATCTTAGCCATATAAATTCCGAGCTCAACTCCATTGTAATGGATCCATCCAAAGCTTCATAAAACCATGTCAAAACATCTCTTTTGGACCTAAAAGCATAGAGAAAGACCAATCATGAGATACCAAGGATAAATAGAATAAATATGGCATAAATTTCAACATAAATCAATTAAAGAACCCCTAAATCTACCTCAAATTAAGTACAAGATGTGTGTATTTTATCTATACATCAGGTAACTCTGTAGAAATTACTAAGTACAGTGGTATAATTGGTTCTCTCCTCTATCTTACTACTAGTAGGCCAGATATTATGTTTAGCGTGTGCATGTATGCGAGATACCATGCAAATCCTAAAAAGTCACACTTTAGTGCAGTAAAAAGAATAATGAAGTATTTAATTGGCACTTCACAAGTGGGTTTGTGGTACCCCTAAGGTGCCTCTTGTAGTCTTATTGGTTATTCTAATTCTGATTTTACGGGATGTAAATTGGATAGGAAAAGCACTAGTGGGACGTGCCATTTGCTTGGTGTTGGGAATTGCGGATACATCACACAGCAAAAAATAGAATTCCCACCAAGGATCCATGCAAAAAAGCCATAATCTGAGTTTTTAAAATTATTTACTTCTCGAAGCGTGATCAAAACAAGTGACATGAATCACCAACACCGTAACAGTGATGATGTCTCTGCGGTATCCACACGAATAGACTCACAAATGTCCAACGTCCGCAAATAGAAGTCATGCCTCTCTAACATAGTGCTAGTTGCGAAGAGAAGAGAAGAAACCTATCACTCTTTCACTCACTATTTCTATCAAGTGCGGCTATGGTTTTTAATGCATCCATTGACAACCCCTTTAGCAGTGTTATTTATAATAGTTGGCTACCTTAAGTGAGTGAAAGTAGCAGTAAGGTAAGTTGTGCAACCCTAGACTCATCTGTTATGAGTCTGGCCCATAATTGAATCTAAGTCCAACTTGGATCCTAATTACTCCAATTTAGTCTGCTCTATGTGTGTGACTGTAACACCCTAAATTTTATTTATTTTATGATAAAAATTCATTTTTTAATATTTGTGATTTTTGATAATTTTTCAGGAATTTTTTTGAGAATACGGAATATTTTAATGTTATTCCTCATTTTACGTGCAAATTGAGCGAAGCCAAGAAAATGAGATATTTTTACCGAGAACCTTGATCTGTGAAAACTTCGGCGGGGGATCTTACTAAACTGGAGACTGGACACGATTTACGAGATTTCATGT
Source organism: Ormosia emarginata (assembly GCA_029884605.1). Taxonomy (NCBI): domain Eukaryota; kingdom Viridiplantae; phylum Streptophyta; class Magnoliopsida; order Fabales; family Fabaceae; genus Ormosia; species Ormosia emarginata. The sequence goes on from JAQQTP010000040.1 coordinate 8,267,954, forward strand.
TTTTTGAGAAATTTGAATAGATAAAATAATAAAACGTTGTGTAACTTTTATCTGTCAGATAAATTAATACTGACTTCTGTCGACTGTAGTAATTGTCCATTAGGTACTAACATGTATTAAAAACCCTATCACATTATCCTAATATAATCCACTTTAAGTCTAATCAAACCTACTTTAATTCAAATTTAATGTATTTTAATCAAAGCTTCTTTGAGAAGCTTTGACCACTAAATGACCAAGCTACCCTTGGCTTGTTGGGGAAGCCAATTTCCCCCTCCTTCTCTCTCCCATTGCCATGGCAATGCATGGTCTTTGGGGAGCAAAATTTTGCTCTCCCACTTAATACACTTAATCAATTTTACTCATTTCATCAAAACATTTTCTCTCTCTAACTTCATCTTTTTTATTTCTCTCTTCCTTCTTTCTTCTTCTCCTTTCTTCATATGAAAATTGCAGGCCCTAAACCAACCAATTTTCTTCACTTTTCTCTTCACCAAGACCATTTCTCTACTCACCTCAACCTCATCTACATCTTCTATTTAGAAGTTTTCTTCAAAATTCAACCTTTCCTCCATTGTCATCCAAGACAAAGCTTCAAGCTTTAAGGTAAAGTTTTCATTTTTCTTCTTCTTTCTCTTCATTTTCGTGCTCCATGGTCTTTTTGATGACCACGAATCTCTTCTTTTCTAAGAATTAATGTTGGTTCTTTGTCTTGAAATTTTTAGGGTTTTGGAAGCCCAAAACCGAAATTACCAAGGAGTAATAGGAAGCCATTTTCGTGATTCTCCTTTAGGTAAGAGGGAGACTACTCACTTCAACCATTTTGGTGGTGAGGGAACCTTTGTATGCTTACTTTATTTTGGTGATTTTATATGTTTATGTATTCTTGAATTGGATTGATGTTTGAATGGTGAATTCGAATGTGTTAGATGTGTTGAAAATGCTTGATCATGTTAGGGTTGTTAAATGGAAAATTTAGAGTTTCCTACCCTAATATGGTGCCACGGTTTTAACTAGAAATTAGGGATGTAAATTGGTTTTTGTGTACAATACAATGAAGCTTAAGTGATTACATGTTAAATGATAATATTACAATTAATGAATGAAAAATTTTAAGGGTTTAATACCCTAGGGTGAAGCTATGGTTTTGATCTTGAAAGTTAAGGGATTGGATTGGTTTTGTATAAAATAAAATTTAAATGATTAGATACTAAGTAATTGATGCTTAAAATGGAAAGAAATCAGAACCTTGATAACCAAGAGAGGCCACGATTTTTAGAGAAAATTAGGGGTGGAATGATGCCTTGATACATCTTTGGAAATTATAAATTTAGAGACATTCATAATCCGTAATAAAGTGGAAGGATTGGATTGAATAACAACGCTCAAGAAGGACGCGGTTTTGAAGGGCCATTTAATCTAAAATTGTCATAATTGACCAAAGCATAAGACTTTGAGAATATGAATACATAATGTGGACTTATGATAAGGGATGAACCCCAAATATATATTGACGTTGAAAAATCGATTCTATGTCATTGTGGATCCCTATGTGGGCTCAGTGGTTGTTGATTCATATTTGAGGAATTTGTAACATATTGATGCCATGATATGTTGAGATTGAACCATGAATATTTAGATATGCCATTGTGGTATATTATATGATTATTGTATCATTAATAAATATACATGATGTATATTGTGTCGTCATGCATATGTGTTATCCGTTGGATATTATTGAGAAAGGCGATGTATGCCTAGGAGTTTGAATAACACCTATGTGCAGGTGCGAGTAGACTAAGCGTAGGGTCATAGTGGTTGGCCTTAGGGGCGTCGGGGTGCGGGTGTCTCACAATAGACAGTGGTAGCTCCACTAGGCCCGTGGGATAGACCGATGCGACACACCGACGATCCGAACTGAGACATTGTCCTATATCGCAATCAACTATTGAGGTGAAGTTATTTGTTATCATTACCGTAATGCTTATTTAATTGTTGAACTGTTGACTGTTGGGAATATTGTTATTATCTACTTATTATTAATGACTGTTGCTACTATTTATTATTGTTCTGCTTTACTGTCAATTGTAATTATTACATGAACTTTGTTGATTGTGGGTGTCTAGCGCCATTCTATTTTCTTACTGCCATTTTGGTACTACAAGCTGGGTATCTCACATCTTTCTATGCTTTCTATGTTTTCCGTATCTTCTGCATTTTTGTCTACTGTGTACTTCTGAGAAGACGTTCGTGAGGAAGAGAAGGAAACACCTGAGTTTTCGAGTTTTTGGCCATATCTGGACTAGAGCTGTTGAGGATGTCGTCACACCCACGCTGCTTTTTGGGATACGTGAAGTTGACCTTCCAGGGAGGACTTGATCTCTGGCACTTACATGTGGAGATGGACCGATGTGTCTACTGCGGGGAGCTGACGGTGTCTTTATCTTGGGGTCCTTATGATGCCCCTGTCTTTGATTTTTTAGCTTTTGTCATTTTAGAATTTTACTTACCTGTGAGGGATATGTGGACGAATATGTTCTACACCCCTCAAGAGGATTCTTTCCTCTCCACTACTCGGGCTTCTGCCCGAAATTCTGTTGCCCGGTGGCTATTTCATTGGAGGATGAGGACCCTGAGGAGGACCCTGCTACGGTCCCTTCTCGTCAGTCTTAAGGGGGGCTGATACTATAGGTGGCTATTGACGGCTAACCGTTTATCCTTTTGGGAAAGCCTAATGTTTTGCTAATTCATGGGTGTAAATTTATAACTATCTTGGTGGGTAAAGCCTTTAGTTTTTTTATATTTTGTGATGTAACTAAAACAGGCAGATGCATATAATATATATATATTGTGGATGTATGAATTTCAATTCTGTGTCGATTTTGTTGCATCTGTAATTATTATCATCTCATTATTATTATTTCTTTTACAAAAAAAAATGTGTACAGACATTTCAATACTCTATTATTTTATCATCCGAGAATATAAACTATTTAATCTTATGTTAATAATGAACCGAGTATCGATCAATCGCTATAACTATTATTTTCCGCAAATTTATTTCATGTTTTTAGTATTATGGTATGACGTTCCTTCTTTGCGGTATTAAGAAAAAGGGGTGTTACACTGTCTTGGTATCGAGCTCCCGGTTTAGGTTTTCTTTTGGGTCATGTGGTTTTGGACTACCTTGTTTGTACTGTGTGATTCTCTGTGTTTGGTATTCTGTAAGGATACATCTAACTTTTCCTTGTATTTTGTATAGCTTGAATTGAGAGGAAGTATGGCTCATCGAGGAGACATGACTGCTGCAATCGAAGCAATCCAGAAGATGGCTGAAGCAATGCTGCAGCAAAATCAGCAAACGGCTCAACAGCAAGTGAGGACTGCACAATAATTGGAGGCTACTGCTGATGCCCAGAATTTGGCAGAGTTTCGTCGCACTAACCCTCCATAATTCAAAGGAGAGTTTGATCCCGAGAAAACTACTCAATAGATCAAGGAATTGGGAAAGATTTTCACAGGCATGAACTATGCCAACAACAAGAAGGTGACTTATGCTACGTTCATGCTGATTGGGGACGCAAAGGATTGGTGGACCGGAGAACAGAGGGTATTGGAGGCTGAAAATCGAGCGATTAATTGGGAATTGTTTAAGGAGAGGTTCTTGAACAAGTATTTCCCTGAAAGTGCCAGGCATGTTAAGGAAATGGAATTTCTTGGTTTGAGGCAAGGAAATATGACTGTGAGTGAATATGCTGCCAAGTTTGAGAGTTTGTCTAAATTCTCAACCTACTTTTAACACTAACCTAATGAAGCATGGAAGTGCCAGAAGTTTGAGGAAGGTCTGAGACATGACGTGAAGAGGGCCATCATAACTTTGAAGATCACCCAGTTCTCAGAACTACTTGATACGTGTCGTCGGGTAGAAGACTTAGACCAGGCACGTGATGCAAGGAACATAAACTTTGGGCTTTTTCAGTCCCAAAGAGGAGGAAGTAGTAATGCTAATCGTCATCAGAAGAAGCCTTATTCCAGACTGCCTGGAAGTCAACAACAGAAACCACAAGGAGGAAGTCCTAGTGGAAGCCCCAGAAGGATTGGTCAAACAACAGCGTCTACACCGAGGTACATGAAGTGCGGAAAGGAGCACTGCACGAGGGATTGCACTATCAAGGGGATCATCTATTTCAGATGCGGGAAACCTGGACACGTTTCTCGTGATTGTAATCAGCCTAAGGTGGAGCCTTCCGTCAATGCTGCTAGAACCACTAAACCACAGGCTGGAGGTCAGGTTTACACTCTGAGTGGTGTTGAAGCCTCTGAATCCAAAGATCTTATACAAGGGGACGGTCTCATAGAAGGTAATTTTTTAACTGTACTGTATGATTCAAGTGCAACACATTCTTTCATTTCCTATGACTGTGTGAAAAGACTTGGTTTACCTGTGTCTTCTTTACCTTTTGATTTGACTGTTTCAACTCCCACTGCTAAACCTATTCTTACCACCAAAGTCTATTTAAATTGTCCATTGATTCTTGAAGGTCGAATCTTTTCTGTTGATTTGATTTGTTTGCCACTATCTCAATTAGATGTGATCCAAGGAATGGATTGGTTATCTTCTAACCATGTCCTATTAGATTGTTCTAGAAAAACCATAGTTTTCCCTTTGGATAAGAATTCTAGATTTTTGACGGCCAACCAAGTGAAAGCTTTCTTGAAAGAAGGAGCTCAGGGATACATGCTGTTGTCTTCTTTAAAGGTCGAGAATGAGGTGGACGTGGACACAATCTCAGTAGTTCGAGAATTTCCTGAAGTTTTTCCTTAAGATATACCTGGTTTACCACTGGAGCGGGAGATCGAATTTGTCATTGATCTTGTACCCGGAGCTAGCCCTATTTCCATAGTGCCTTACCGAATGTCACCTGCAGAGCTAGCTGAGCTCAAGAAGCAACTGGAAGAGCTTTTGGAGAAGCAAATTATGAGACCCAGTGTATCACCATGGGGAGCACCAGTATTGTTAGTTAAGAAGAAAGACAGTACTTCGAGATTGTGCGTGGATTATCGTCAATTAAACAAGGTCACGATCAAGAACAAGTATCCATTGCCGAGGATAGATGACTTGATGGGTCAATTAAAGGGAGCAGCAGTATTTTCTAAGATCAATTTGCGATCGGGTTACCATCAAATCAGAGTGAAAGTTGAAGACATTCCTAAAACGGCTTTTCGTACTCGTTATGGACATTACGAGTACTTGGTGATGCCTTTTGGTGTGACTAATGCACCAACTATTTTCATGGATTATATGAATAGAATCTTTCATCCTTATTTGGACAGATTCGTCGTTGTTTTCATCGACGATATCTTAATCTATTCGAAGAATCAGGAGGATCATGCCGAGCATCTAAGTATAGTTCTTCAAACTTTGAAGGAGAAAGAGTTATATGCCAAGTTATCGAAGTATGAGTTCTGGTTGGACGAAGTGAAATTTTTGGGCCATGTGATTTCAAAGGAAAGAATTGCGGTGGACCCATCAAAGGTTGAAGTTGTTCTTCAATGGGAAAGACTGAAGACGGTAATAGAAATCTGAAGCTTTGTTGGATTAGCAGGATACTACCGGAGGTTCATCGAAGGATTTTCTAATATTGCTGGACCTCTTACTCAACTCACAAGGAAGAACCAAGCTGTTGAGTGGACGGATGCTTGCGAAAAAAGTTTTCAAGAATTGAAGAAGAGACTAACTACTTCACCAGTGTTAGTTCTACCTGATCTGAATGAACCATTCGAGATGTACTGTGATGCTTCGTACCAAGGATTGGGTTGTGTCCTTATGCAAGGTGGAAAAGTGGTGGCTTATGCCTCAAGACAATTACGTGTGCATAAGAAAAACTACCCTACGCTTGATTTGGAACTAGCTGCTATAGTGTTTGCTTTGAAGATATGGAGACGTTACCTCTACGGAGCAACGTTCAACGTCTTTAGTGATCATAAGAGCTTGAAGTATTTGTATGATTAAAAAGAGTTGAACATGAGATAGCGAAGATGGTTAGAGTTCCTGAAAGATTACGATTTCCAACTTTAGTATCATCCTGGGAAGGCGAATGTTGTGGTCGATGCCTTGAGTAGGAAAACGATAAGTGTTTCTACCATGATGATCAGAGAGAAAGACTTGATAGAATAATTTAGAGACGTATGGTCTTTTGTGGAGCTAATGCCAGGAAAAATCTGTATGAACATGGTCACTGTTTCGAACAATTTGCTGGAAGACATCCGAGAAAAGCAGAAGGTTGATAAGTTCTTACAAGGAAAAAGAGAACTGATAAAGCAGGGCGGTTTATCAACACTAGAAGAAGGAAGTGGTGGAATTTTGAGATTCCAAGGTAGAGTCTGTGTGCCTAAAGATGAGGAACTCAGGAAGTATATACTTGAACATGCTCATACGAGTTAGTTGAGTATGCATCCTGGAATGACCAAAATGTATTAAGATTTGAAGAAGTTATTTTGGTGGCATGGGATGAAAGAGATATCACTAGATGCGTATCAACCTGTTTGGTTTGTCAGAAGGCAAAGATTGAACATCAAAGACCATCAGGATTTCTGCAACCCTTGACTATTCCCGAATGGAAATGGGATAGTATTGCCATGGACTTCGTTGTTGGATTGCCAAGGACAAAAAGAGGATATGATTCAATATGGGTAATTGTGGATTGACTTACAAAGTCAGTGCATTTTTTTGCCGATCAACATAAGGTATCCGTTGGAAAAGTTGACTTAGTTGTATATCGGTGAAATTGTTAGATTACATGGTATGCCTACAAGTATCATTTCTGATAGAGATCCGAGATTTACATCAAAATTTTGGCAAAGTCTTTAAGAAGTGATGGGGACAAAGTTACGATTGAGATCTACATACCATCCGCAGATTGATGGCCAATCAGAAAGAACAATACAATCATTAGAAGATTTGTTGAGAGCTTGTGCCATAAAGTAGACTGGAAGTTGGGATGAAATTTTACCATTGGTAGAATTTACTTACAATAATAGTTACCATTCGAGCATAGGGATGGCAACCTATGAGGCTTTGTATGGACGAAGATGTTGAACGTCTTTACATTGGTATCAAGATGGAGAGCGACTTATGGTCGGACCTGATCTTATTCAGTAGACGACTGAGAAAGTCAAAATGATTCATGAGAAGATGAGAATGGCTCAGAGTCGACAAAAGAGTTATACGGACAAAAGAAGGAAACCTCTTGAATTTGAAGAAGGAGAGCATGTATTTCTGAAAGTCACGCCTACGATTGGGGTCGGTCGGGTTCTAAAATCTAGAAAGCTCACTCCAAAATTCCCTGGACCTTATCAAATTCTTCGTCGGATAGGTCCTGTTGCTTACCAAATAGCTTTATCACCTTTTCTTTCAAATCTTCATAATGTCTTTCATGTGTCACAACTTCGAAAATACATTCTGAGTCCTAATCATGTCATAGCACCCGATTCAGTACAATTAAAGGAAAACTTGACTTATGAAACAACTCCTGTGAGGGTTGAGGATAGGAGAATGAAGCAACTCAGAGGAAAAGACATTTCATTGGTGAAAATGATTTGGAACAAAGCAACTGGAGATGCGACATGGGAGCTGGAGGATAAGATAAAAGAGCAATATCTAGAACTATTTTAAGGTATAAAAATTTCGAGGACGAAATTCATATTTGTTAGGGAGAGTAGTAATACCCCAAATTTTATTTATTTTATGATAAATATTCATTTTCTAATATTTGTGATTTTTTAGAATTTTTCTGAAATTATTCTGAGAATGCGGAATATTTTAATATTATTTTTCATTTTACGTGCAAATTGAGCGGAGCCGAGAAAAAGAGATATTTTTCCTGAGAACCTTGATCTGTGGAAAAGTCGACGGGAGATTTTACTAAACCCGAGACTGGACACGGTTTACGAGGTTTTATATTTTTTAAGAAATTTTAATAGATAAAATAATAAAACGCTGTGTAAATTTTATCTGTTAGATAAATTAATACTGACTTATATCGACTGTAGTAATTGTCCATTAGATACTAACATGTATTAAAAATCCTATCACATTATCCTAATGTAATCCACTTTAAGTCTAATCAAACCTACTTTAATTTAAATTTAATGTATTTTAATCAAAGCTTCTTTGAGAAGCTTTGACCACCAAATGACCAAGCTACTTTTGGCTTGTTAGGGAAGCCAATTTCCCCCTCCTTCTCTCTCCCATTGCCACAACAATGCATGGTCTTTGGGGAGCAAAATTTTGCTCTCCCACTTAATACACTTAATCAATTTTACTCATTTCATCAAAACATTTTCTCTCTCTCACTTCATCTTCTTTATTTCTCTCTTCCTTCTCTCTTCTTCTCCTCTCTTCATACGAAAATTGCAGCCCCTAAACTAACCAATTTTCTTCACTTTTCTCTTCACCAAGACTATTTCTCTTCTCACCTCAACCTCCTCTACATCTTCTATTTAGAAGTTTTCTTCAAAATCCAACCTTTCCTCCATTGTCATCCAAGACAAAGCTTCAAGTTTTAAGGTAAAGTTTTTATTTTTATTCTTCTTTCTCTTCATTTTCGTGCTCCATGGTGTCTTTGATGACCATGGATCTATTCTTTTCCAAGAACTAATGTTGGTTCTTTGTCTTGAAATTTTTAGGGTTTTGGAAGCCCAAAACCGAAATTACCAAGGAGTAATAGGAAGCCATTTTTGTGATTCTCCTTTAGGTAAGAGGGAGACTACTCACTTCAACCATTTTGATAGTGAGGGAACCTTTGTATGCTTAGTTTATTTTGGTGATTTTATATGTTTATGTATTCTTGAATTGGATTGATGTTTGAATAGTGAATTCGAATGTGTTTGATGTGTTGAAAATGCTTGATCATGTTATGGTTGTTAAATGAAAAATTTGGAGTTTCCTACCCTAATATGGTGCCACGGTTTTGACTAGAAATTAGAGATATAAATTGGTTTTTGTGTACAATACAATGAAGCTTAAGTGATTACATGTTGAATGATAATATTACAATTAATGAATGAAAAATTTTAAGGGTTTAATACCCTAGGGTGAAGCTACGGTTTTGATCTTGAAAGTTAGGGGATTGGATTAGTTTTGTGTAAAATAAAATTTAAATGATTAGATACTAAGTAATTGATGCATGAAATAGAAAGAAATTGGAACCTTGATAACCTAGAGAGGCCACGGTTTTTTGAGAAAATTAGGGGTGGAATGATGCCTTGATACATCTTTGGAAATTAGAAATTTAGAGACATTCATAATCTGTAATAAAGTGGAAGGATTGGATTGAATAACAACACTCAAGAAGGACGCGGTTTTGAAGGGCCATTTAATCTAAAATTGTCATAATTGACCAAAGCATAAGACTTTGAGAATGTGAATACATAATGTGGACTTATGATAAGGGATGAACCCCAAATATATATTGACGTTGAAAAATCGATTCTATGTCATTGTGGATCCCTATGTGGGCTCAGTGCTTGTTGATTCGTATTTAAGGAATTTGTAACATATTGATGCGATGACATGTTGAGATTGAACCATGAATATTTAGATATGCCATTGTGGTATATTATATGATTATTGTATCATTAATAAACATACATGATGTACTTTGTGTCGTCACGCACATGTGTTGTCCGTTGGACATTATTGAGAAAGGCGATGTATGCCTAGGAGTTTGAATAATACCTATGTGCGGGTGCGATTAAACTAAGCGTAGGGTCATAGTGGTTGGCCTTGGGGGCGTCGGGGTGCGGGTGTCTCACAATAGACAATGGTAGCTCCACTGGGGCCGTGGGATAGACCGATGCGACACACTGACAATCCTGACTGATACGCTGTCCTATATCACGATCAACTATTGAGGTGTCATGTATAAGCCAATTGTGCAAATATTTTTATGAGATGAACAAACTATTTTCAAAGGCTAACGATATACTAGCATAACTCCTTGATCATTCACTCTGAAAATGTTTATGTCTAACTCCATGGAGTAGGAATTTTGGTACCTTTTTGCATTATGAACTGTCAATCTCATAATGCATTAAACATGAACATTTATAACTGTGAAAGTTATTTGTTATCATTACTGTAATGCTTATTTAATTGTTGAACTGTTGACTATTGGGAATATTGCTATTATCTACTTATTATTAATGTCTGTTGCTAATGTTTATTATTGTTCTGCTTTACTATCAATTCTAAATATTGCATGAACTATATTGATATATGGGCATCCAGCGCCGTTCTATTTTCTTACTACCATTTTGGTACTGAAAGCTGGGTGTCTCACCTCTTTCTATGCTTTCTATGTTTTTCGTATCTCCTGCATTTCTGTCGACTATGTACTTCTGAAAAGACGTTGTGACACCCACAGTAGGGTGCCACATTTATGTTACTTAATTACCAAATTACCCCTTCCATTAAAAAAAATATGCTTTGTAATGTAAATTCAAGTTGTAAAATTTCTTGATGTCGATAAAATAAACTTAGCAGAAAATAAAAATATTACAACATCATCACAAATAATTTACATCATTTACACATTACAAAAGTACTGTCAAGATTATTTATATATAGACATAGTCCTCAAAGTATTTGAACATTATTTAAACTACATACTTGCCCAAGTATAAACTAAACAGCAGAACCCTCAGTCGGGTCCTCCTCAGATTCCTCAACAGGTAGGAATCCGACTTGACGCGACGTCCTACGGACAGGTGTCCGTGCTGACGACACAATACTAATCTCCATTGGGACGTGGAACCTACCACCCCAACACCGTCTAATAGACAATGAAAATTCAACATGTACATATATAGTTATAGAAAAGAATGAGTCCCTATGAAAAATCCTGCTCATGATGACCGTCAACAGACCCTGATAAATTAGTCCCTCCTCATTGGGACTCAACCTCCAAGCACCAGCTCTATCGTGGAACTGCAATCTCATGTATCCGAAGAAACTTAACTGGGATGCCATCCGATCAAAACTCAGTTTCCTCTGCAGAAATATACTCTTCTTCACCCTCTTGTTCAATTCCTTGTTCAGCGTCTTTACAAATATAAATATAGTACAAAAATAGGCATACAAAGAGGTGAGATCACCTACGCCAATACTAATATGGTAGCACAGAGATAACACAAACATCATACCATACAAATATATCATATCATATTTACAATAATGCCCTCAACATTATTTATCATAACAGATATAATAATTACAATCATGCCCTCAATTATTATTTATCACAACAAATATAATAAATAATAATTACCATCATGCCATTAACATTATTCGAATCACACGATAATTATAATAATACCATCAACATTATTTGTCATCATCATCATCTAATATTCCTCAATTATTATATCACACAGATATAAATATTCAATATTTACGATAATGCCCTCAACATTATCCAAGTATTCAACAGTTCAATTATCATAACCAATACTCGATAATTATGCATGTGCACATAGACTCAATTTCCTACTCCATGGAGCTAATACTCAAGTCGAAGAAATTGATCCGAAAGATCTATCTGTACCAACATGCCTTAGACCACGTGTCACAATTCTCATATGTGTTTGCACATCTAGCATATACACGACAGTCTTTACTAAATCTTGATTAAGAATAGTGTCTCAGTCAGGATCATCGGTGCGTTGCATCGGTCTAACCCATGGTACAGAAGAGCTACCAACTGCCCATTGTAGGCAACCCGCACCCCGATGACCCCAAAGTCAACAAGTGACTTACACTACACATATCGCACCCACTCAAGAGGTGTACGTCTCTCCTAGGCAATTAGCCTTATATAGTCCATCGGACTTTTCCAATGCATGTTCAATGCACCAATGCCAATCACAGGCAAAATTTATCATTTTCTCATACAGTATCCATACACAGTCCAACAATAATCCTACTGTTAAATTTATCATTTTCTCATACAGTGTCCATACACTAGTCCAACGGTAATCTAACTGTTTATTCAGTCGCGAAATCATATTATCGCGTTTTCATAGTCGCACAACATTTTTGTCGCGTTTTCACAATTGCGCAACATTTCTGTTACGTTTTCACAATTTCGCAATATTTCTATTGCGTTTTCAAATCGCGTAGCGATTTTTCCATCGTTTTCTCAATCACGTAAAAATATTCCATCATTTTTCAATCACGTAGTGATTTTTCTACAATATTTCAATCGCGTAAAAATATTTAAACGCTTTCCAAATCGCGTAAAAATATTTTAAACGTTTTTCAAATTGCGTAGCTTAAAAATTACATTTTTAAGTTACGTAAATCATTTTTATCCATTTTTCAATGTTGTAAAATAATTCTCAACCTTCAAAATCTTAATTCAACCTTTCTCAAAATAATATGACTTCTCACATTATTTTTCACATTTTCTTACTCAAGAAAATCCTTTTCACAATAAATTCCACAATTTCACCATTTCATTGAATTAAATCAATGCTTCTAACTTAAAATTTACTAACGCGGTCCAAAACCCAAAGGATGAGTTATACGTTAGAAATTTTCAAGTTACCAACGTATTTTTCATAATTCATGAATCAATTCTAAAACTCAATTCTCTTTAAAATAAATTGAGGTTCAAACACTTTCAACCTCTCTTTTCCATTCTTATGCGAAAATTCCATTTTTCAAGTGTCAAAACACTTTGTTCCCATTTCTTTAATCCTTGTACTTCATCAATTATTTTTCCACTTTGAAATCATTTTGTTTCATAAAACCAAGGCATTACAAGCCTTCTAAACCGTGGACATGGCCATTGAAACCATCATATATTTTTTTCCTTCTAAATCAACTAAGTTCCATTCATAGTTTTACACAAACAAAACCATTAAAAATTTCTCTAAAACCGTGAACTCTTGTTCTTTGAAACCGATCCATCTTTTCTTTTTCCTTTCCTTTCTAATCATTCAATTTTACCATTCATGAAAATTTTAGTTTGTGCACACCTATTTTGAGGTGTTGAGGCCGAAATCCTCATGGTCATTGGAATAGAATTTCTTTTCCTTTTCATCATCAAATCATGGCATACATATACCTATACATATTCATATTCATAATATATATCACAAGCATGCCATAAACAAAACAATAAAAATCATACCAAGCATGTAAGCACAAATAAACCTAGCAAAACATATAAATCACATAAACACCCACAAATAATTACACAACCATGGATATGAATCCTCACATGGATTCACCATCCATCAAATACAAGATTCATCTCTCACCACCATACTTGGTTGGTGAGATGGATCTCCCTCTTACCTCTTGAAGAACCTCAAAAAGCTTCTTGCTTTGCACTTTGCACAAGTTCTCCACCAACAAAAGTTTCTTGAACATAAAACAAACACAAGTTTATTAGTATATTAAGCTTGAATAAGGAAAACCAAGCATCAAACATGGCTTAGAACATGAAAAAGAGATAAGATGTTAAGTTTCCTTACACTTCACCTCAAAAACCCTAGAACTTGCTCTTGGAAAAAGTCCTTGAAGATGAAAGATTTAGAACTTGCTCCAAGCTACAAAGTGTCTTAGATTGAGGTATAGATTCAAGAAGTAAGGTTGTTTGAAATTAAAGAGTGATGGAAGGTGGTCTTTGGGTGCTTGGCCGAAACTAGCATGGCTGAAACCATGCTATGCTCTTAAGCATCACCAAAACCGTCCCCCCTCCTTATGCACTCAATAAGTGACCATCTTTACTAGCTACCATTTAGAGCATTATTAACCATTGATTAGACCAATGGTTAGGATTAATGTAGATTCTAGGAATAGCCTTTAGATTAGAAGACTTAATCTAGGACATTGGATCTTTCCCCTTGAAATCCAAGCCATTAAATGTATCTCCAAAATGAAGGGTCAAGATCACCTCTTCATACTTTTCATCCAATGGTAATAAATGGTCCTAGCCATTTTGTAAGACCAAATCTCTACCGTTGATTAAATCGATGGTGGATATCCAAAGGCTTCAACATTAAGCTTGCTTCCTATTGGTCCATCATAAAGCTGTCATAACCACTAATGTTGACTAAGCAGTATAATTTTTATTTTTATCTGCTATTACCCTTTGAACAATATTTTTACGGTATTTTTATTGGTCGATAATTAAATATAGTACAAAACACAGTAAAAGAAAATTTTAAAAACTATTTCTGGATTCAGGTTTAGTAAAATCCCCCATCTCCGTCTCAACAGTATGAATTTTCCTAGCTACAGAAAAATTTTTACTTTTCTGGACCCACCTGGGCCTACATACAGCCCCCTTGTGCCCACAGACGGCCCACAAATAACACTAAAATAATAAGAGAAACATAAAAAATTCATAATCATCCACAAAATCATAAAAATTATAAAACTTACGAAAATCAAATCAGATTACGTAAAATAATTAAGACTTAACAGTAATAGTTAAAATGCGTAAGATTTTTCCCGGCCCGAAAATTATTATTTTCCTGACACGGAGTAAATCACACAAAACGATCAAATGTATTCACGGAATACTCAAAATAATTTTACAGTACACAGAAATCACTAAACAGTAGAATTCTATTAACTGTCAAAATTACTATCAAATAGTTAGGAAATTTGGGGTGTTACAACTCTCCCCCTCTAAAAGAAGTTTCGTCCTCGAAACTTGATAAACTTGATTTCACATCCTCAGAATAAATATGGATATTGCTCTTTTATCTTCTCTTCTAACTCCCATGTAGCTTCACCGCTTACATCGTTCCAAACTATTTTAACCAATGAAATTTCCTTACCTCGAAGTTGCTTCTTCCTTCGATCCTTAATCTTGACTAGATATGTTTCATAGGTTAAGTTTTCCTTCAACTGCACGGTGTCTAGTTCGATAACATGAGTGGGATCAGAAATGTACTTCCGCAGTTGTGATACATGAAATACATTGTGAAGATTTGTTAACAATGGTGGTAATGCAATCTAATAAGCTATCGGACCTACCCGATGAAGTATCTGATACGACTCGATAAACTTTGGAGTGAGCTTCTTGGACTTAAGTACTCGTCCAACTCTAGTCATAGGTGTTACTCGCAAAAATACATGGTCACCTTCTTCAAACTCAAGCGATTTTCCCCTTTTATCGGCATAGCTCTTTTGCCAAGTTTGAGTCATTCTCATCTTGTCTTGAATCATCTTCACTTTCTCAGTTGTCCGTTGTATAAATTCTGGTCCTATCATAGCACTTTCACCATCATGATACCAACACAACGGCATCCTGCATCGTCTCCCATACAATGCCTCATAGGGTGCCATCCCTATACTCGAATGAAAACTATTGTTGTATGTGAACTCTATCAATGGAAAAAATTCATCCCAACAACCAGCTTGTTCTAGAACACAAGCTCTCAACAAGTCATGTAATGATTAAATCGTCCTTTCTGACTGACCATCAGTTTGTGGATGGTAAGCAGAACTCAGACGTAGCTTTGTTCCCATTGCTTCTTGCAAACTATTCCAAAATCTCGACGTAAATCTTGGATCTCGATCCGAAATAATACTAGATAGTACACCATGAAGTCTAACAATTTCATTGATGTACACTTGGGCCAACTTTTCCATTGAGTACTTAATATTAATCGGCAAAAAGTGTACCGACTTAGTAAGCTGATCAACAATTACCCAAATAGAATCGTGACTTTTCCGAGTCTTTGGTAGTTCTGTCACAAAATCCATTGCTATATCATCCCATTTCTATTCAGGAATATGCAAAGGTTGCAACATTCTCGAAGGTCTTTGATGTTCCACCTTAGCCTTCTGACAAACTAAAAAGGATGATATATATTCAGCGATATCCTTCTTCATTCCTTGCCACCAATATAACTGTTTCAAGTCTTGATACATTTTTGTGGATCCTAGATGCATACTTAACTTACTCCTGTGAGCTTCATCCAAAATCAATTTCCTAAGTTCTGGATCATTTGGCACACAAACTCTTCCTTTAAACTTCAAAATTCCATTAGCACATTCGCTAAATTCCAACACTGCTCCTTGGCTCCTTGCTTCTTTTGCTTCTTGCAAATACTGGCCACTGTTTTGTCCTTCTTGTGTTCTATCCATTAAATCATTTGAAATGGTGATCAAGTTTAAACGCATTCTCCCTGGCATCAATTTCACAGACAAACGCATATCCCGAAATTCTTCTATCAGTTCCTTCTCCTTAATCATCAAAACAGAAGCACTAAGCATTTTCCTACTTAAAGCATCTGTTATGACATTCGCTTTTCCGGGATGATATTGTAACTGAAAGTCATAATCCTTCAGAAACTCTAGCCAACACCTTTGTCTCATGTTCAACTCTTTTTGGTCAAACAGATACTTCAAACTTTTATGATCACTAAAAACAGTGAACGTTGCTCCATATAGAAAATGTCTCCACACTTTTAATGCAAACGCCACAGCTGCCAATTCCAAATCATGAGTCGGATAAGTCCTCTCATGCACTTTCAACTGCCTTGAAGCATATGCCACAACCTTACGGTTTTGCATAAGTACACAACTCAATCCTTGATATGAAGCATCGCAAAATACTTCAAAGGGTTCATTCGGATAAGGTAGAATCAATACCAGTGAAGTAGTCAATCGTCTTTTCAACTCTTGAAAACTTTCTTCGTATACATCAGTCCATACAAATGATTGATTCTTCCGTGTAAGTTGGGTAAGAGGTTCTGCTATCTTCGAAAACCCTTCAATAAACCATCAATAGTAACTAGCTAATCTGACAAAACTACTAATTTCTAATACAGTCTTCGATCTTTCTCATTCCAAAACCGTCTCCACCTTTGAAGCATCAACTTCAATTCCTTCCTTCGATATCACGTGTCCCAAAAATTGAACTTCACTTAGCCAAAATTCACATTTGGACAACTTAGCATACAACTTATTCTCCTTCAAAATCTGGAGAACCACTCTGAGATGTTCAGCATGTTCCTCCTAACTTTGAGAATAAATCAAAATGTCATCTATAAAGACAACAACAAACTTGTCCAAGTACGAACGGAAAATATTGTTCATAAAGTCCATGAATATGGCCGGTGCATTCGTCACACCAAACGGTATCACTAGATATTCATAATGCCCATAACATGTCCGAAATGCAGTTTTGGGAATATCATCCGCCTTCACACGAATCTGGTGATAACCAGATCGTAAATCAATCTTGGAAAATATTGCGGCTCCTCGCAATTGATCCATCATATCATCTATTCTTGGTAGTGGATATTTATTCTTAATCGTAATCTTGTTCAATTGTCGGTAGTCTACACATAGACGTGAAGTTCCATCCTTCTTCTTTACCAACAATACTGGAGCTCCCCATGGTGACACACTTGGTCTCACGATTTGTTTCTCCAATAAATCCTCCAACTGTTTCTTAAGCTCTGCCAACTCTACTGGCGACATCCGATAGGGCGCAATAGATATAGGTCCAGCTCCAGGTACTAAATCAATAGCAAACTCAATTTCTCTTTCTGGCGGTAGTCCAGGTATATCTTCAGGAAATACCTCAAAAAATTCATTAACTACGAAAATATCCTTCAGGGCATCTTCACATTGGACCTCCAAAGACGATATCAATAAGTACCCCTGATCTCTTTCCTTCAAACATGCTTCCACTTGAGTAGCCGTTAGGAATCTAGAATCCTTAGCCTCAAGAAATACTAGTGTCTTACTAGAACAATCTATTAGGATATGGTTAGAAGATAACCAATCCATTCCTAAGATTACATTAATCTTGGAAAGAGGCAAAGATATCAAATCAACATGAAAGATTCTATTTCTAACACAAATAGGACAATTCAAACATACCTTTGAAGTAATCACAAGCTTATCAGTAGGAGTAGCAATACTCAAATCATAAGGCAATGTAGTCACAGTCAATCCCAAACGCTCCACATAATCACATGTAATAAAAGAATGTGTTGCTCCCGAATCATAGAGTACGGTTAAAGGATTACCTTTGATAACACACTCCTCCATAATTAAATCCTCAGATTTCGCGGCTTCTTCCCTGCTCAAAGTATACACTAGACCACTCGCCTTTGGCCTCGCGGTACGAACATTCCCCACAGAGGGTTCCTTCTTCAACTGATCACACTCCCTGGATAAATGTCCAGGTTTCCCACATCTATTACAAATAAGTCCTTTATGCTGACAATCCTTGGTTTGATGATCCTTCCCACACTTGACACATTTAATTGTAGAAGTTCTAGCTTGACTTGCCTTACTTCCACCAGAACTTCCTCCAATAGATTGCTGCCAATTTTGACTTCCTATTGGTTTGGTATATGGTTTCTGTTGAAAAAGGTTTCCTCTGCTACCCTTTCCTCTTTGGAATCTTGTAGGTCCAAAGTTCTTATTTCTCGCATCAATCTCCTTAACCTTGCGACACTTGTCCAACAATTCTGGAAACTGTTCAATTCCCAAGATTGCTATAGCTCGCTTAATGTCAAGCTTCAATCCTTCCTCAAATTTTCTACACTTCCAATCCTCATCCGGGTGCATCTGAAAATACCTCGAAAACGTAGACAAGCTTTCAAATTTTGTAGTATACTCACTAATAGACATCACCCCTTGTCTCAGACTAAGAAATTCCATCTCCTTAGCATGATGAGCACTTGCTGGAAAATACTTTCCTAGAAACTTCTGCCTAAAGAGCTGCCATGTCACAACTCTTCCCTCAACTTGTAATAATCTTCGGGCTCCTGTCCACCAGTCTTCTCCATCTCCCACTAACATAAAAGTTGCAAAAGTCAGCCTGCGTTCATCGGTACAACACATACCTTCAAATATCTTCTCTAATTCTTTGATCCACAGATCAGCTTTTTTTGGGTCAAATTCTCCACGAAACTTTGGTGGATTATTCTTATGGAATTTCGACAAACTGTGAGCATCCTCAGTTGCCCTTTGGTTTTGTTGTACCATAACATCAGCCATCTATTGCATTGCTGCTACAGCTACAACCATGTTCTGGTTGTCATTACCAACATTTTCTATTCCTGCTCTAGTATTGACACGTCCTCTTCCTCGTCCAGCCATATCGTTCTCTCTAAATCAAACTGGACAACACAAAGAAAGTAAGGTCAATCTTCAAACAAAGAAACTAATCACAGAGAATCACACAACACAAATAAGACAGACCTAACCACAAACCTAAAAGACTCTAACTTAGGCTCTGATACCAACTAATGTAACACCCACCGTAGGGTGCCACATTTATGTTTCTTAATTACAAAATTAGCCCTTCCATTAAAAAAAATATGTTTTGTAATGTAAATACGAGTTGTAAAATTTCTTGATATCGATAAAATAAACTTAGCGAAAAATAAAAATATTACAACATCATCACAAATAATATACATCATTTATACATTACAAAAGTACTGTCAAGATTATTTATATACAGACATAGTCCTTAAAGTATTTGAACATTATTTAAACTACATACTTGCCCAAGTATAAACTAAACAGCAGAACCCTCAGTCGGGTCCTCCTCAGATTCCTCAGCAGGTAGGAATCTGAATTGACGCGGCGTCTTATGGACAGGTGTCCGCGCCGATGACACAATACTAATCTCCGTTGGGACGTGGAACCTACCGCCCCAATACCGTCTAATAGACAGCAAAAATTCAACATGTATATATATAGTTACAGAAAAGAACGAGTCCCCATGAAAAATACTGCTCATGACGACCGTCAACAGACCCTGATAAATTAGTCCCTCCTCATTAGGACTCAACCTCCAAGAACCAGCTCTGCAGTGGAGCTGCAATCTCGCGTATCCGAAGAAACTTAACCGGGATGCCATCGTATCAAAACTCAGTTTCCTCTACAGGAATATGCTCTTCTTCACCCTCTTGTTCAATTCCTTGCTCAACGTCTTTACAAATATAAATACAGTACAAAAATAGGCATACAAAGAGGTGAGATCACCTACGCCAATACCAATATGGTAGCACAGAGATAACACAAACAACATACCATACAGATATATCACATCATATTTATAATAATGCCCTCAACATTATTTATCATAACAGATATAGTAATTACAATCATGCCCTCAATTATTATTTATCACAACAAATATAATAAATAATAATTACCATCATGCCATTAACATTATTTAAATCACACGATAATTACAATAATGCCATCAATATTATTTATCATCATCATCATCCAATATTCCTTAATTATTATCACATAGATATAAATATTCAATATTTATGATAATGCCCTCAACATTATCCAAGTATTCAACAGTTCAATTATCATAACCAATACTTAATAATTATGCATGTGCCCATAGACTCAATTTTCTACTCCATGGAGCTAATACTTAAGTCGAAGAAATTGATCCGAAAGATCTGTTTATACCAACATGCCTCAGACCACTTGCCACAATTCTCATATGTGTTTGCACATCTAGCATATACACGATAATCTTTACTAGATCTTGATTAAGAATAGTATTCCGGTCAGGATCATCGGTGCATTGCATTGGTCTAACCCATGGTACAGAAGAGCTACCAACTGACCATTGTAGGCAACCGGCACCCCGATGCCCCCAAAGTCGACAAGTGACTTACACTACGCATATCGCACCCACTCAAGAGGTGTACGTCACTCCTAGGCAATTAGCCTTATACAGTCCATCGGACTTTTCCAATGCATGTTCAATGCACCAATGCCAATCACAGGCAAAATTTATCATTTTCTCATACAGTGTCCATACATAGTCCAATAGTAATCCTACTGTTAAATTTATCATTTTCTCATACAGTATCCATACACTAGTCCAACAGTAATCCTACTGTTTATTCAGTCGCAAAATCATATTAACGCGTTTTCATAGTCGCGCAACATTTTTGTCACGTTTTCACAATCGCACAATATTTCTGTTACGTTTTCACAATTTTGCAACATTTCTATTGTATTTTCAAATCGCGTAGCGATTTTTCCATCGTTTTCTCAATCACATAAAAATATTCCATCATTTTTCAATCATGTAGTGATTTTTCAACAATATTTCAATCACATAAAAATATTTAAACGCTTTCCAAATCGCGTAGAAATATTTTAAACGTTTTTCAAATTGCGTAGCTTAAAAATCACGTTTTTAAGTTATGTAAATCATTTTTCTCCATTTTTCAATGTTGTAAAATAATTCTGAACCTTCAAAATCTCAATTCAACTTTTCTCAAAATAATATGACTTCTGACATTATTTTCCACATTTTCTTACTCAAGAAAATTCTTTTCATAATAAATTCCACAATTTCACCATTTCATTGAATTAAATCAATTCTTCTAACTTAAAATTTACTAACGCTCTCCAAAACCCAAATGAGGAGTTATACGTTAGAAATTTTCAAGTTACCAACGTATTTTCCATAATTCATGAATCAATTCTAAAACTCAGTTCTCTTTAAAATAAATTGAGGTTCAAACACTTTCAACCTCTTTTTTCTATTCTTATACGAAAATTCTATTTTTCAAGTGTCAAAACACTTTGTTCCCATTTCTTTAAGCCTTGTACTTCATCAATTATTTTTCCACTTTGAAATCACTTTGTTTCATAAAACCAAGGCATTACAAGCTTGCAAAACCGTGGACATGGCCATTGAAACCATCATATATTTTTTCCTTCTAAATCAACGAAGTTCCATTCATTGTTTTACACAAACAAAACCATTAAAATTTCTCTAAAATCGTGAACTCTTGTTCTTTGAAACCAATCCATCTTTTCTTTTTCCTTTCCTTTCTAATCATTCAATTTTACCATTCATGAAAATTTTAGTTTGTGAACACCTATTTTGAGTTGTTGAGGCCGAAATCCTCATGGTCATTGGAACCAAAATTTCTTTTCCTTTTCATCATCAAATCATGGCATACATATACATATACATATTCATATTCATAATATATATCACAAGCATGTCATAAACAAAACAATAAAAATCATACCAAGCATATAAGCACAAATAAACCTTGCAAAACATATAAACCACATAAACACCAACAAATAATTACACAACCATGGATATGAATCCTCACATGGATTCACCATCCATCAAATACAAGATTCATCTCTCACCACCATACTTGGTTAGTGAGATGGATCTCCCTCTTACCTCTTGAAGAACCTCAAAAAGCTCCTTGCTTTGCACTTTGCATAAGTTTTCCGCCAACAAAAGTTTCTTGAACATAAAACAAACACAAGTTTATTAGTATATTAAGCTTGAATAAGAACATGGCTTAGAACATGAAAAAGAGATAAGATGTGAAGTTTCCTTACACTTCACCTCAAAAACCCTAGAACTTGCTCTTGGAAAAAGTCCTTGAAGATGAAAGATTTAGAACTTGCTCCAAACTACAAAGTGTCTTAGATTGAGGTATAGATTCAAGAAGTAAGGTTGTTTGAAATTAAAGAGTGATGGAAGGTGGTCTTTGGGTGCTAGGCCGAAACTAGCATGAAGAGGAAGTGGAGAGAAAAGTTTGATATGCTTTGCTTTTGGAAATGATCAATAATGATCAAGATTGAGTAATAATGGTCTTGAAACCATGCTATGCTCTTAAGCATCACCAAAACTATCCCCCCCTCCTTATGCACTCAATAAGTGACCATCTTTACTAGCCACCATTTAGAGCATTATTAACCATGGATTAGACCAATGGTTAGGATTAATATAGATTCTAGGAATAGCCTTTAGATTAGAAGACTTAATCTAGGCCATTGGATCTTTCTCCTTGAAATCCAAGCCATTAAATGTATCTCCAAAATGAAGGGTCAAGATCACCTCTTCATACTTTTCATCCAATGGTCATAAATGGTCCTAGCCATTTTATAAGACCAAATCTCCACCGTTGATTAAATCGATGGTGAATATCCAAAGGCTTCAACATTAAGCTTGCTTCCTATTAGTCCGACATAAGGCTGTCATAACCATTAATGTTGACTAAGTAGTATAATTTTTATTTGTATCTGCTATTACCCTTCGAACAATATTTTTACAGTATTTTTATTGCTCGATAATTAAATACAGTACAAAACATAGTAAAAGAAAATTTAAAAAACTATTTTTGAATTCAGGTTTAGTAAGATCCCCTGTCTCTGTCTCAATAGTATGAATTTTCCTAACTGCCAAAAAATTTTTACTTTTTCGGACCTACCTGGGCCCACATACAGCCCCCTTGCGCCCACATACGGCCCACAGATAATACTAAAATAATAAGAGAAACATAAAAAATTCATAATCATCCACAAAATCATAAAAATTATAAAACTTACGAAAATCAAATCAGATTACATAAAATAATTAAAACTTAACAGTAATAATTAAAATACGTAAGATTTTCCCTAGCCCGAAAATTATTATTTTCCTGACACAGAGTAAATCACATAAAACGATGAAATGTATTCACGGAATACTTAAAATAATTTTACAATACACAGAAATTACTAAATAGTAGAATTCTGTTAACTGTCAAAATTACTGTCAAATAGTTAGGAAATTTGGGGTGTTACAGACGTTCGTGAGGAAGAGAAAGAAACATATGAGTTTCTGGGTTTCTGGCCATATCTGGACTAGAGCTATTGAGGATGTCGTCACGCCCACGCTGCTTTTTGGGATACGTGAAGTTGACCTTCCATGGAGGACCCGATTGCTGGCACTTGCATGTGGAGATGGACCGATGTGTCTACCGCGGGGAGTTGATGGTATCTTTATCTTGGGGTCGTTATGACACCCCTGTCTTTGATTTTTCAGCTTTTGTCATTTTAGAATTTTACTTACCCGTGAGGGATATGTGGACGGATATATTCTACACCCCTCAAGAGGATTCTTTCCTCTCCACTGCTCGGGCTTCTGCCCGAAATTCTATCGCCCCGATGGCTATTTCATCAGAGGATGAGGACCCTGAGGAGGACCCGGCTACGATCCCTTCTCGTCAGTCTTAGGGGGGCTGATATTATAGGTGGCTACTGACGGCTAACCGTTTATCTTTTTGGGGAAGCTTGTTGTTTTGCTAATTCATTGGTGTAAATTTGTAACTATCTTGGGTGGGTAAAGCCTTTACTTTTTTATATATTTTGTGTTGTAACTAAAACAGGCTGATGCATATAATATATATATATATATATTGTGGATGTATGAATTTCAATTCTGTGTCGATTTTATCGCATTTGTAATTATTATCATCTCATTATTATTATTTCTTTTTACAAAAAAAAATGTGTACAGACATTTCAATACTCAATTATTTTATCATCCAAGAATATAAACTATTTAATCTTATGTTAATAATGAACTGGGTCTCAATCAATTGCTGTAACTATTATTTTTTGCAAATTTATTTCATGTTTTTAGTATTATGGTGTGACGTTCCTTCTTCGCGGTATTAAGAAAAATGGGTGTTACAGCGACCCTGCAGGTTCTCATAACGTTGGCAGTAATATTAAAATTCCATTTTAATAATACAAGCAGTGACTGGTATCTAGCAACACATCGCTGCCACCCAAGTAATGAGAATGTCAGTGATTTAACATAACCTTTTTGTGACCAATGTTTCAGTGTAGTTTAGTTCCTTTGTCCAGATATTTAGAATGAGCACAAGGCATGAAATGCGTCACCCTTGTATAGTTCAATCCTTTGTTTCCTGATACTCGAGTAGACTTAATAACAACAAATGAGATCGATATCTCATATTGACTCATTTAAGCATGGCCATGCATTTTGTAGTCTCACTCAATCAAAGGGCCCGAAGATATCGCTCCTGTTATGTAGAAGGGACAAATCTCATCTAGGTCACTCACATCCCTCCGCATGATTCGCGGTATGTCCAATAACTGACTTTATAATCTCATTATTATAGATGACGTTTGACGACATTAAAACACACAACTCCTCATGTAGGAATCGTAGTGATTTTAGGTCAAAGGACCACATACACCATTGTCACTATAAGAATCACTTATGACATTCACGTAATGATCCATGTCGCGTTCTCATGGCGGGTCTGTCTAGTACATTATTACTCTAATGTACAAATGTAAAGACTTGATATCTCATATCCATGACCTGTGAGATATGACCATCACTCTACGCACATACTAATCTTAATACATTATTGTTGTCCTAATTAACAAAAATACTTGACCATGGACAATTAAGAATAGTATTTTATCCAATAGGATCTCACGATCAAGTCATCCCCTTGATGTCCTATGACATCAAACTTACTATTCTAAGGACTTTATTATGTTTATCAAAAGGAACACAATAAATGAAATGCCTCATATATTAAAAAATAGTATAATCCAATGTATGTAAATACAAACAAAATGTATCGGCCTCTAGGGCATACACCAACAATCTCTCACTTACACTAGAGCCAATCAGGCATATATCTAATGCCTAAAGACCTAGTCTGACCCTCATGCTTCTGTTGTGCAAGAGGCTTCGTCAGTGGATCAGCAATGTTATCATCTGTTAGTACTCTGCATATCTTCACTTCTTCTCTATCGATGATCTCTCGAATAAGATGGAAGTGCCTAAGTATATGTTTGGATCGCTAGTGAGATCTAGGCTCCTTAGCTTGTGCAATGGATCCATTATTATCACAATAGAGGTCCACTGGGTCCACAATGCTAGGAATAGCGCCAAGTTTAAAAATGAACTTCCTTATCCAAATGGCCTCCTTTGCTGAATTAGAGGCAGCAATATACTCGGCCTTTGTTGTAGAATCGGTGACTGTCTCTTGCTTTGAACTCTTCTAGGTCATAGCCCCACCATTTAAGAAAAAAACATAACCAGATTGCGATCTGGAGTCATCCTTATCGGTTTGGAAGCTAGCATCAGTGTAATCCTTTACAACTAGCTCTTCCTCAGCTCCATATACCATGAACGAATCCTTAGTCTTTCTCAAGTACTTAAGGATGTTCTTGACAATAGTCCAGTGACTCTCACCAAGATCAGATTGGTACCTGCTCGTCATGTTCAAAGCATACGAGATATCTGGTCGAGCACATAACATAGCATACATGATAGATCCAATTGCATATGCATATGGAATCTTGGTCATACATTCCCTCTCATTCTGGGTGGTAGGGGATTGAGCCTTAGATAGGCTTACACCATGTGACATAGGTAAGAGTCCTTTCTTGGATTCATGCATGTTAAATTATTTTAACATTTTGTCTATGTATGTATTTTAACTTAGGCCAAGCAGTCTCTATGATCTATCTCTATAGATCCTGATACCTAACACATAGGTGGTTTCACCCAAGTCTTTCATAGAAAAGCACTTCCCTAACCAAGTCTTTACAGACTGCAGGGTAGGGATGTCATTTCTGATGAGTAGTATGTCATCTACATACAACACTAAAAAGACAATTGTGCTCCCACTAACCTTCTTGTAGACACAAGATTCTTCTTCATTCTTGATGAAACCAAACTATTTTATTGTATCATCAAAACAAACTTGCTTTAATCCATAAATAGATTGTTGCAACTTGCACACCTTTCCAGCATCCTCTGGAGTGGCAAAACCTTCAGGTTGTGTCATGTACACATCCTCGAGAAGATTTCTATTAAGGAAAGTAGTTTTGACATCCATTTGCCAAATTTCATAATCATGGTATGCTGCAATAGCAAGCAAGATCTGAATGAATTTAAGCATCGCAACTGGGGAAAAAGTCTCATCGTAGTCTACACCATGAAGTTAGCATGTTTTGATAGGTTTTTAATGTTTGAAGAGAGATGATGGGATTACGATCTGTTAAACATATTTTGGCCATAACTCCTTTATTAGGTGTTCATATCTTGCAAATTAGGTGTCCAATTAAAGCTAATTGGAAGATAAAGAGTCTAAGCTAGGACAAAACTTGTAATTTCACTTTTTGGGTCTATTATGTGGGAGAGAAAGCCCAAAATCGAGGCATTCCATTTCAGATTCAGTTTTTCACTTCTCACTTTCTCTCTTGCCCCTCCCCTCCCCTCTCCTCTCCTCTCCTCTCCTCTCTTCTTCTTTCTTTTTAACATTTTTGCTCTTTACTTTTTTGCACTTTACTTTTCTATTTTGTGTTCTCCATTCATGGAGAACTAAAGCTTTGTAATCAATCTTAGGGATTGAAACACTCTTGATGTGTAATCTTGAGACCTTGTGAAGAATGTTTACATTATTGTTGTTAAAAAAATTTATCTCCTCCTTTTCTTGATTTTATTGCATCTTGACTAAGTGCTTAACTCAGTTTTGGTATTCATGTGATAGTTGCTTAACTATCATGTGTTTGCAAAAAAAAAAAAAAACTAGGTAATGCATCAAAGGTGTTTGATGCATTGTCTAGGTAGCATGAATTCTTGTATAAGGTTGATTTAGGGTCAAATGTATGCTTAATCCATTTTTCGTTGATTGAACAAATCCTAGGTGCTTACCTAGTAGAGAATTTGTGCTTGGATGAGGATTTCACATGAGATTAGGTAATGCACCAAAGGTGTTTGATGAATTGCCTAACTTGGTTGAATGCTGAGTATTAGGTTGATTTTGGGTTGGATGGATGCTAACTTCATCTAACGTTGATTTAGGGTTAGCCTATGAATGAGTATATAGTGGCCAAGGATGGATTAAACTCAAGAGTTGTTGATTCCCTTAGATTGGTTGTTTTTCCTCATTCTATTTACAATATTTTACAACATTTTGATTACTGTCCTTTGATTACTTTCTTTCATTTACTGTCTATTAATTATTGTCTTTTATTTACTGTCTTTTAATTATTATCTTTCAAATTCTGCCTTTTAATTAATGTCATTTAATTATTGTCTTTTAATTACTATCTTTTAATTATTGTCTTTTAATTACTCCTGCAACAAAGCCCCTCATTACTAATCTCCTAATATAATTGATTAATTGGAATGATCTAGGGCTCAACCTGGTTACATCGCATATTACAAGTTTTTGGTGAATCAGTAAATAAATATCTTCTAATTTGGTAGCTTCAGCCACTATCAAATTTTGGTACCATTGCTGGGGATCATTTTAATTTTGATTAATATTTTTAGGAGTATATTTGACTAATAATCCTTCACTAAATCCTTTGTTGCTATGTTTTGGTGGTTTCAGGTAAAAACGAATGATTTCGGGTGATTTTTCTGAATTTTGTATAGACAAATGCGCCCAGAATGAGCTTAAACTTGGCCATAAAGGAAAATGGCCTAATAAATAAGGCTCACAATTTTGTGAGGTCACCCCCTACTTTGCCCAAATTCCATCGTTTAGACCACTTTTTCAATTTTTAAAGATTTTTTATTGTATTTTTTAGTTTCATTTTTGTGTAGTTTGCATGCTATGGTAGTCCCATATTTTTTAAAAATGTGTAGATAGGTTAACTAGATTTTTTTTAGCAGCATTTTAGTGTTGTGTAGTCTATTTTGCTTGTTTTGTGCTTTTGTGCTTTGTATGTTGCATGATCAGGTCTTCCACTAGTCATTTACTTGATATTGATCATGACATTGAGAGAACCTTGCATAGACTTAATAGAGCTCATAGGTTTGGTTAAAGAATTGCATCTAAACTTGAATTTGATATTGAAATTGAAAGTGAACCTGAGAGCTTAAGTGGTATTATAACTATGGGTGATAACATACATAATAGGACCCTTAAAGAATTAGCTACTCTTGATGTTACTTACTAGCCTTTCGGGATTCAATATTGATGCTGACTTTGAACTTAAATCTGGATTGATACATTTGTTGCCAAAGTTTCATAGTCTTGTAGGTAAGGACCCTCATAAGCATTTAAAAGAGTTCCATGTGGTCTGCTCAACCATGAAGCCACAAGGGATACTTGAGGAATACATCAAGCTAAAAGCATTCCCTTTCTCCCTTGCTGATGTGGCCAAGGACTGGCTATACTATCTTTCACTAGGCTCAGTAATGTATTGGAATGACATTAAGAAGGTTTTCTTGGAGAAGTTCTTTCCTGTATCTAGAGCTGCTGCCATTAGAAAAAACATATGTGGTATAATACAAATGATAGGAGAGACTTTGCATGAGTACTGGGAAAGGTTCAAGAAATTGTGCTCAAGCTATCTCCACCACCAAATTAGTGACTAATTACCGATCCAGCACTTCTATGAGGGCTTACTGCCTATGGATATGAGCATGATTGATGTTGCCAGTGGAGGTGCATTAGTTGATAAAACTTCATTTACTACTAGAGACTTAATTGCTAACATGGCTGCCAATTCCTAGCAATTTGGTACTCGAATAATCAATTCAACCGGAGGAGTCAATGAGCTTTATGTGTCTCATGCTGACCAACAGAGAATGGAGCATAGACTTTATGAGTTAACCTCCCTGGAAAGACAGTTGGCAGTGGGAAAAGAATTACCTATGCAGGGGCCTGCAAGTGTGTGTGGCATTTGTTCTTGTTCATCCCATCCCACATATACATGTCATACACTTTAGGATAATGGTTCTGTATTTCAAGATCACTTTGTAGCTGCAGTAGGTATTTTTCCTAATAAACCACAATACCACCACCAGCAGCCTAGATATGATCCATATTTTAGCACATATAACCTTGGTTGGAGAGAACATCCAAATCTGAGGTATGGTATTGTAGCCTCATAACAGTAGCAACCACAGTAGTATAAGCAGGCATTCCAATAACCACCTAGGAAACAACAGTTTTAGCCTCATGTTGGACTAAGTAGACAACAATTCTAACAACCTATGCAATAACCAAGTCCAGCAGCCATAAAACCTGAACCTTCATTTATGGATTTGGTGAAGCAGATGGCCACCAATAATATTCAATTCCAGCAGAGGACAAAGGCCGCAATACAAAATTTAGAAACTTAGATTGGGAAATTAGCCTCTTCATTGAGTCAGCTGCAGGCCTAAGGTTCTAGCCAACTTCCTTCACAAACAATTCCCAATCCAAAGAGGAATATGAATTCTATTATGCTGAGGTCTGGAAAATCTGTACAAGTACCAACTAAACCTCAACCAGCAAGCAAACAACAACCAGTAGAGAAATTAGTTTCTGATAAACCAACCTAAATATCAGAGGCGCGATTGACTATGTGATAATGAAGATTAGTTTTGGTGATCACAAACATAAAGATGAAAAGAATACCAAGTAAAGATGATGTGAAGATGATGAGAAGTGTAACACCCTCCGTAGGGCGTCACATTTTAAATAAAACATAAAACCAAATAAAATCATTTTTATAAAAGCTTTGAATTCTAAAGGATGAATTTGAAAATTTCTTTTCGCGAAAATATAAACTTACCAAAAATTATAAGAAAACAGAAATTAAATTGAATTAATTAATACACATATTATATATTCCACAAAATATTCAACAACAATTTAAAACATAACATTTACAGACTCAGAGAAATAGTAGCAAACCCAAAGATGGGTACTACTAATAGCACGGTAACAACACTAACGAGAAAACCCAACCTACATGTTCCATTTCTCCACTAAACTGCATCCTGTTGAAACTTGGAAGATTACACCTTGACGCCGTCACCATCTTCAAAACATAGCCACCAGTAGGTCTAAGAAACTTCCTTCGTCTACTATACGAATTTAACAATACAAACACAACAAGCAATATAGTAAAGAGGTGAGCTCCCCTTTCACCAATACCAGTACGGTGGCCAAGAATAATACGAATGACAAGGTCATTCCATACACACAGATAATACCAATATAGTCATGTTATCAATTTACAATTAATTTGAATAAGCATATATCATAATAAAATAAACTACAATAACATTACCAGGATAGATATAACAATTCATACAATATAAAATGCCATAACAGTAAATCATAACAATATAAAATAACTATTAAATGCAATAACAACATATAATATCACAAATAAAAGATAGTAATGTACAGTCAAAATACAACATATAAACATAAAAGATCATAGATAAAGAAATAATAATGTACAGCATATAAACATATGCAACAGGACTCAACCCTACTCCATGGAGCTAAACACATACAGATATCAGAGAGAATGACCCGCAAAATCTATTAGTACCACGGCTGCCCAACCAAACTATCGCGCTGTCTCACGTTGCGTCTATAGCCCCACGTCACGTGGAACCCATTGTCCAAGGCGTGGTGTAGTTCACGGTCTCACGTTGTGGCACTACAGGCAATGTACTATTAGACTTTATGAAATCTCGATTAAATATAGTGCGTGTCGAGTCCATTAGTGTGCTATCGGTTACCACGGCCCAGCGGAGCGACCGACTGTCCATATATGGGATCCCGTACACTAACGTCTCCAAGTTTATAACGACAATGAACCACACTATGTTTATCGCATCGACAACACGATGTGATTCACCTCGTCAACTAATCCACCAAAAATTGGCATAAACTCAATATATGATCCAAAAATAAGAAATTACCAAAATACCCTCAATAAAAATATATCCTCAAAGATAAATATATACAGTAAGTCCCATGGGACAAATATTGTTCCAAAGCCTGTACGGGTTCACCTCATAGCCCGACAGCGAAAAATATACAGAATACCCTCAACGGTATAAAATATACAGTTTCGGTCAATCGCGTAGAAATTTTATCGCGTTTTCACAATCTCGTCATTTTTATAAACGTTTTTAAATCGCGTAAATATATTTTACTGTTTTTAAAATAGCGTAGAGTTTTTAAAACGTTTTCTCAATCGCGTAAGATTTTTAAATCATTTTCTTGTCCGAATTCTTTAAAAATCACTATTTAAAATAAACAAAAATAATATTTAGTACGTTTAAACTACGTAGAATATTTTCCATACCGCATACTATCTTTCGGATATCTTTTCTATCTTATTTGTCCGTTTTTAATAAAAATTGACAGTATTATGTTTTAGAAAACTTATAATAATGGTTTCCTAACTTTTCTGTAAAAATTCTGTTTACTTAATTTTTAACCGTATAATTTAACTTTTCGAAAACCACTAACATGCTTCAAAATATAATATGAGCCATATGTTAGCAATTTAGAAAAGTTACTGTATTTTCTTCTAAGAGTAAAAAAATCATTTGTTTAAACGTCTTAAACTTAATCAATTTATTTCTTCAAAACTCATTGTAATAAAATCCTTTTGGCATTTATTACTTAACCTTAGTTGAAAACAATTCTATAAATCAAAAACATTTAAATTTGGCATATTGGCCGAAAATCATTCTATGCTTTATACTTCATTCCTAATTATTTCCATACATTTAATCTCTTATAAAACTCTTGGTCTAATTTATTAAATTATCTAGTCCATAGTTAGAAAATAAATTTGGATCAAAGGTATGTGGCATGTTGGCCAAATTTAACAAAGTCTTTGTATTTGATCTTTAAATTATTTTTTATCTTCTAAATCCATGTCAAATTTATTGTATTACCTAAATTCATTAAATCATTGTTTTAGAAAATGGTTTTAGAAATCAAAACATTCAACTTAGGCATGTTGGCGGAAATATACATAGTTGCCATTTGATCTTTAAATTCATCTTTCTTGCTTTAAACCAATTTGTAATTTGTCAATTTTCCTAGGTTAATTAAATTCCACTTTTAGAAAATTGATGAGAATATTTTGGTTCTCCTATTTGCCTTGATGCCGTGAGCTTGGATTTGTGTTCTTTGGAACACTCATACGAATCCTTGTATATTATTTACATGTTACAATAATTATCATGCATATATATATACATACCATATACTAAAACAACCATAAAACACATACAAATTATTAAAGCTGTTAGACATGTTACACACATAACACATACAAAATATTAAAGCTATTAGGCATGCTTTCACATAAAATTAATCACAATTAGGAAAGACTATAAACAATCAAGTGAATGAATCCTTATGGATTCTTCACTACAAACACATACATTCCTCACCACCAACACATGGTTGATGAGGGTAATCTCCCTCTTACCTCTTGAAGAACCTCCAAAGCTCCTTGTATATCTCCTTCAAGCAAATTTTCTCCACCAAGAGCTTCTTGAAAATCAAAGAAAACATACAATATTAATACCTAAGGCTCTAAACTAAAATAATCATGGATTAAAATCATGATTAGAACTTTAAAATGGATAGAAACATGAAGATTAAAGAATTCTACCTTCAAGGCTTCAAACTTGAGCTTTGAAGAACGAAAATGAAGATGGATGATTTAGGAAAAATATCCAACATAAAAGTTCCTTAGAATTGCATGGAGATTCAAGATCTATGGTTGTTTAGAATTATTGAAGCTTGGAAGGTGACTTTTGAGGGGTTGGCCGTGAGCTTGAAGAAAGGGAGAGATATGAGCTTTTGTGGTTTTTGCTTGATAGGAAGATGAAGATGAAGGAATCTTGAGAAATTCCTAACATGAAAGTGTCTTGGTTTGATGAAAGGATTCAAGAAATGATATTGGTAGGAATTATAGAAATTTGGAGAAGGTTTCTTGGTGCTTTGGCCGAAATCAAGGGGAAGAGAAAATGAGAGAGTTTTGGTTGTTTGATCTTGGTTCTTTGGAGAAAAGGATGTGTAGGAGAGTAAGTGAGATGAATGGATGAAGGTTGCCCTCCACTTGGATGCTATAGCCGTAGAAGACCATGGGAGAGGAAGGGTGAGAGCTTCTTGCCAAAATTGAAAATGAGCCAAGGCCCTCCTATTTATAGACTCCAGGAAAAAGATGAAGGCTTAGGATATTTTTCGGTATATCATAAGCAATGAACAATAATTACTGCTTATAAAGTCAATGTCTATTATCTAATAGGTAATAAAATATACCTAGATTTTTATCTTATACTAGCAGAGTAGCAATTATTATTGATCATTTTTCTACTGATTGCCCTTGATGAGTCACAAAGCGAGTCATCAAAGAGAAATTTCTAGAACATGTGACTCACTACGATGAGTCAGTAGGATGAGTCAGCGTAGATATTTTCTAAAACGGGTGAGTCAGCATGGCGAGTCAGCGTGCTGAGTCACTGACTGTGTCAGCATGATGAGTCACAGTGCTGAGTCACTGGCTGAGTCAGCATGACGAGTCATCAGCTGAGTCACCAACGGTGAGTCACAGTGCTGAGTCATCAGCTGAGTCATCAATGATGAGTCACAGCGCTGAGTCAGCATGGTGAGTCATCATAGAAGCTTTCGGAAATGGGTGACTCACTATGGTGAGTCACAGGGCGAGTCACCGCTTCTGGAACCTTCCGGAATCTGCTGAGTCATGGTGCTGAGGTGTCACGCCATGTGTTGAGTTTCTATTGGCCCGTTGCAATGAGTCATCATCCACTAGATATTTTTCAAGAAAAATATCATCCAATAGATAATAAAACATACCCCGATTTTATTTGTCAGATAAAATCGTAAGAAAATAAAACTTCAAAAACTGACTCCGGTTTCGGGTTTAGTAAGCTCCCCCGACTCCGGATAATAATAAAATTTCCCCGGTCCAGAAAATTTTAAATTTTCTAACTCGAAGCAAATCACATAAAACACCCAAATAAAATCATAGACAGCAATATAAAACACTGTATCATACAGAAAAATTTAAAACAGTACATTCGGGATGTAATGGTCATTTTCCCATTTTTCTCCACAACCGAGCAAATCACTCAAAACACTCAAATAAAATTACAGACAGTAAAATATATCTGTATATCACACAGAAATTTAATACAGTAAATTTGACATAATTTTTATTTTACTGTCTCGAAGCAAATTACGCAAAACGACCAAATAAAATTAGAGCCTGTAAAATATACTTGTATTTCATGCAGAAAAACAAGAAACAGTAAAATCGGGACACAACGGTCATTCACCCAAAAGTTGGGGTGTTACAACTCTCCCCTCCTAAAAAGAATTTCGCCCCCGAAATTCGTAGCAGTCTCTGAACAATCATGGATACTACTCCTCCATTCTTGTCTTTTAGTTCCCACGTTGCATATCCGTTTACACCATTCCAGATTTCCTCAACAAACGAAAACCCCTTGCATCACGTAAAACATGGAGAACCACACTAAGATATTTAGCATGTTCCTCATGATTTCGAGAATAGATCAGAATGTCGTCAATAAAGATAATGACAATTCTATCTAGATAAGGGTGAAAAATACTACCCACCACACTTCCGCTGCGCCACTCTGATCAGTACCACTTGAAATTATCCCTGCCTTTGTACCGCTTCACTCTTTTTCCTTTGCTTTTAACAGGAAGTGCCTCACAAATCAAGTTCTCTTTTTCAACAATACTGTATCTGATACTTATGACATAATTTTAACTAAAAATATCCCTTCTTTTGCAATTGCAATACACAAAAGGAC
The DNA here is from genome assembly GCA_029884605.1 of Ormosia emarginata. NCBI lineage: Eukaryota > Viridiplantae > Streptophyta > Magnoliopsida > Fabales > Fabaceae > Ormosia > Ormosia emarginata. Next base: position 8,303,416 of record JAQQTP010000040.1, read on the forward strand.
ATTATAAAAATTTAGAAAGAAAAGGTAGAGAAACTATTGGAATTGTTACCAGACATGTCCAACAAAGAATTTGACATTGCCTAATTTTAAGAATAAGTTTTCTGAGACACCAAAGTTTTACTGGAACAATCTATAGGATATGATTAAAGATAACCAATCCATTTATAAGATCACATCTATCTCGCGAAAGAGGTAGACAGTTTAGATTAACAGAAAAGATTGTTTAAGGAACTGGATAATAACAATGGGTTTGGTAATAAAAACAAAAATAGATAAGTCAAAAGGTAACGAAGATATTGATAGCTCTAATCAACCCAAACAGTCAATTAGTCATAAAAGAATGAGTTAGACCAAAAGTACATTTTCGCATATTTTGCAATTGCGGCATATGAAAGATATCATAAAGACATAGAAACAAGAGATGATAGAATCATTCATACCACCGAACTTATCCAATAGAAAAATTGATATGATACGATGAATTTAAAAGTGAACTTTTCAACTTGAACCATTCAACTGATAAGTCTAACAGAGCATGGATGGTTGGAAAAATACCCAATCCATATTTTTAAATTGCGTCCGTTTTGAGAACGAAGCATACAAATTGAATCAACAGAAAAGATTCAATTATTTAATGGACTTAGGATGGTTTAAGCAACTCAAGTCCTCAACAACATGTTCTAGTAACAGAAGTAGAAACAATCAGGCCAAAAGAATAATGAAAGCACAGATAACTCTAATTGACCCACATAATTATATGCCATAGAGAAATAGGTTACTTTTCGAAATTATACAGTATAGTTAAAGAATCACCTTTTTGTGATACAATCTTCTTTGTTTAAGTTCTCAGTCTAAGATTCTTTTACTTCACTTGAAGAATCATTGCTCCATTCTACTTAAGATGTCAAAGCACGTACGTTACTAACAGATGACTTCGTCTTTGGCGAGATACACTTTTCAGCAAAATGTCCGGGCATCCCACACCTGAAATAGATGATTCCTTTAATTGTACCGCCCCTCGTTAGATGATCTTCCCCACACTTCTGACATTTTGGCGCAAATGTCACAGTTTGACCGAACCTGCTATCACTCGGCTCTCCTCCACAAGATTGTTGTTGTTGTTGACTTCCCAATGATCACAAATACGTTTTTCCACTGGAATTGCTTGGCCTTACGATTTCTCCTCCTTGAGAACCAACACGGTCCATCGTTACGAAATCGTGTATTCTACGATCTACTCCGACTTTGTCCGATCCTAAACCTCGGCTATCGTTCCTTGCTGCAAAGTAATCCTCAAATCATGTTGTACTGTTCCTTCAGCTGTTCTTTGCATTGCTTTCGTAGATGCAGTCATATTGCCGCGTTCAAGTCCTGCTTCCTCACGTGCACGTTTACCATGAATCATTGCCTTCCTTCAAAGACAGACGAATTATAGAACAATGGAAACCGAATGTAACCATTTCAAACAACGTTGTCTCCTTTCGGAGTCCAAGCACAGAGAGTCATACAGCACAAACAAGACAGACCTAACCACAAAACCCCAAAAGACTCTGACCGTGCTCTGATACCAACTAATGTAACACCCTCCGTAAGGCGTCACATTTTAAATAAAACATAAAATCAAATAAAATCATTTTTATAAAAGCTTTGAATTCTAAAGGATGAATTTGAAAATTTCTTTTCGCGAAAATATAAACTTACCAAAAATTATAAGAAAACAGAAATTAAATTGAATTAATTAATACACATATTATATATTCCACAAAATATTCAACAACAATTTAAAACATAACATTTACAGACTCAGAGAAACAGTAGCAAACCCAAAGACGGGTACTACTAATAGCACGGTAACAACACTAACGAGAAAACCCAACCTACATGTTCCATTTCTCCACCAAACTGCATCCTGTTGAAACTTGGAAGATTACACCTTGACGCCGTCACCATCTTCAGAACATAGCCTCCAGTAGGTCTAAGAAACTTCCTTCGTCTACTATACGAATTTAACAATACAAACACAACAGCAATACAAGTAAAGAGGTGAGATCCCCTTTCACCAATATCAGTACGGTAGCAAAGAATAATACGAATGACAAGGTCATTCCATACACACTGAGATAATACCAATATAGTCATGTTATCAATTTACAATTAATTTGAATAAGCATATATCATAATAAAATAAACTACAATAACATTACCAGGATAGATATAACAATTCATACAATATAAAATGCCATAACAGTAAATCATAACAATATAAAATAACTATTAAATGCAATAACAACATATAATATCACAGATAAAAGATAGTAATGTACAGATAAAATACAACATATAAACATAAAAGATCACAGATAAAGAAATAATAATGTACAACATATAAACATATGCAATAGGACTCAACCCTACTCCATGGAGCTAAACACATACAGATATCAGAGAGAATGACCCGCAAAATCTATTAGTACCACGGCTGCCCAACCAAACTATTGCGCTGTCTCACGTTGCGTCTATAGCCCCACGTCACGTGGAACCTATTGTCCAAGGCGTGGTGTAGTTCACGGTCTCACGTTGTGGCACTACAGGCAATGTACTATTAGACTTTACGAAATCTCGATTAAATATAGTGCGTGTCGAGTCCATTAGTGTGCTATCGGTTACCACGGCCCAGCGGAGCGACCGACTGTCCATATATGGGATCCCGTACACTAACATCTCCAAGTTCATAAAGACAATGAACCACACTACGTTTATCGCATCGACAACACGATGTGATTCACCTCGTCAACCAATCCACCAAAAATTGGCATAAACTCAATATATGATCCAAAAATAAGAAATTACCAAAATACCCTCAATAAAAATATATCCTCAAAGATAAATATATACAGTAAGTCCCACCGGACAAATACTGTTCCAAAGCCTGTACGGGTTCACCTCATAGCCCGACAGCGAAAAATATATAGAATACCCTCAACGGTATAAAATATACAGTTTCGGTCAATCGCGTAGAACTTTTATCGCGTTTTCACAATCTCATCGTTTTTATAAACGTTTTTAAATCTCGTAAATATATTTTACTGTTTTTAAAATCTTGTAGAGTTTTTAATACGTTTTCTCAATCGGGTAAGATTTTTAAATCATTTTCTTGTCTGAATTCCTTAAAAATCACTATTTAAAATAAACAGAAATAATATTTAGTACGTTTAAACTACGTAGAATATTTTTCATACCGCATACTATCTTTTGGATATCTTTTCTATCTTATTTGTCCATTTTTAATAAAAATTGACAGTATTATGTTTCAGAAAACTTATAATAATGGTTTCCTAACTTTTCTGTAAAAATTCTGTTTACTTAATTTTAACTGTATAATTTAACTTTTTGAAAACCACTAACATGCTTCAAAATATAATATGAGCCATATGTTAGCAATTTACAAAAGTTACTGTATTTTCTTCTAACAGTAAAAAAATCATTTGTTTAAACTTCTTAAACTTAATCAATTTATTTCTTCAAAACTCATTGTAATAAAATCCTTTTGGCATTTATTACTTAACCTTGGTTGAAAACAATTCTATAAATAAAAAACATTTAAATTTGGCATATTGGCCAAAAATCATTCTATGCTTTATATTTCATTCCTAATTATTTTCATACATTTAATCTCTTATAAAACTCTTGGTCTAATTTATTAAATTATCTAGTCCATAGTTAGAAAATAAATTTGGATCAAAGGTATGTGGCATGTTGGCCAAATTTAACAAAGTCTTTGTATTTGATCTTTAAATTATTTTTCATCTTCTAAATCCATGTCAAATTTATTGTATTACCTAAATTCATTAAATCATTGTTTTAGAAAATGGTTTTAGAAATCAAAATATTCAACTTAGGCATGTTGGCGGAAATATACATAGTTGCCATTTGATCTTTAAATTCATCTTTCTTGCTTTAAACCAATTTGTAATTTGTCAATTTTCCTAGGTTAATTAAATTCCACTTTTAGAAAACTGATGAGAACATTTGGTTCTCCTCTTTGCCTTGAGGCCGTGAGCTTCGATTTGTGTTCTTTGGAACACTCATACAAATCCTTGTATATTATTTACATGTTACAATAATTATCATGCATATATATATATACATACCATATACTAAAACAACCATAAAACACATACAAATTATTAAAGCTATTAGACATGTTACACACATAACACATACAAAGTATTAAAGCTATTAGGCATGCTTTCACATAAAATCAATCACAATTAGGAAAGACTATAAACAATCAAGTGAATGAATCCTTATGGATTCTTCACTACAAACACATACATTCCTCACCACCAACACATGGTTGATGAGGGTAATCTCTCTCTTACCTCTTGAAGAACCTCCAAAGCTCCTTGTATGTCTCCTTCAAGCAAATTTTCTCCGCCAAGAGCTTCTTGAAAATCAAAGAAAACATACAATATTAATACCTAAGGCTCTAAACTAAAATAATCATGGATTAAAATCATGATTAGAACTTTAAAATGGATAGAAACATGAAGATTAAAGAATTCTACCTTCAAGGCTTCAAACTTGAGCTTTGAAGAACGAAAATGAAGATGGATGATGTTGTGACCGTAAATCCGCAAGCGCACGGGTCGACAAGTAATATAAAGGAGAGTTAGAGTATCGTGTCCCAAAGGATTGAATAATTTAGAAGAATGTTAAACTTAACTAATATTCACAAATTTTTATCCAAGCAAACGAAAGAGAGTGGGTTGCAATTAAAATAACAACTTAAAGGAAACAAAATAAGAAAACACCAAACACTAATTCCACAAGAGAAGATGAGAATGATTAAAGCCTAGGGGTCCCTATTCACTTGCTATTTCAATGATTAATTGCAATTAACAAGAACCTATCAATGAATTGATATATGTTGGCTAATAATCATTAATAGATAAGAGCCTATGTCTAGGACAGTTACCCATGTGAAACCTAGCTATTCCACTATATGTCCATGTGAAGTAACATAAGAATCACTCATTGAGGCCAATTATCAAACACTTGCCATGCATGACCAAAGGGTATGTGTCCATCCCCTTAGTTAAACATACATCAACCATACCATATCCATATTCACAACACCCTATTTCTAGTTCAATTGGAATATTAAAAATCATGCAATTGATGGCCAATCAATAACAAGCACTAAGCATAGATATGGATGAACAAAACTAATTTCATTGAAAGGATACTCAACTAATTACAAATTAATTAAATCCATAGCAAAATCCTAGAGAGCCCCTAGTTTAGAGTTTAGTTACACATTATCAAGGAGAAGAAAACAAATGTAATCAAATGATTCATCATGTTACAAATCAAGAGAGAAAGGGGAAAGAATGAACAAAAATTGGAGAGATTCCAAGCTTGATCTTCCTCCTTCTTCTTGATTCTTCCTTTAGTCACCTTCAATCCAAGTGTGTTCCTCCTCCTCTCTCTTGCTCTCTGAAATTCGTGGCTAGGTTAAAACTGAAGATCCTCCTTCATCCTCCCAAAAATCAGAATATAAGGGTAAAATTCGTGTGCCAGGATTTTACTCACGCCTAGGCGTGGATTTACCACGCCTAGGCGTGGTTATGAATCACGTGCCTGTCCTCTGCTTGCCACGCCTAGGCTTGACTTTACCACGCCTAGGCGTGGAAGTCTCTGTCTGAATCTCCCTGAAAAACTGAGTTTGTCACGCCAAGGCGTGAATTAACCACGCCTAGGCGTGGGTGTCTCTGCTTCTAATCCCTGAGAAACTGCAAGGGCCACGCCTAGGCTTGGATTTGTCACGCCTAGGCGTGGGTTGGCAGCACCTTCCCTTGATGATTTCTTCATACTTTGGGCCTCTCTTCACTTTCCTCATCCCTTCCAAGGCCTTTCTCATCTTGGATACCTATATCAAAACAATGATAAAGTCCATCAAATCACAATTCATCCAACTTCGATAAACAAGATCTTCAAAGATTCAATTATAAATCATTTGAATCAACAAGCTTAATTCACCAAAGTCATGCAATTATTGAACTTATGACCTTGAAAACTTAGGGATAGCATGCTCAAATACAATCAAAATCGAGTGAATTAACTTCATTTTCTGAAGTTATCAGATGATTTAGGGAAAATCTCCAACATGAAAGTTCCTTAGAATTGCATGGAGATTCAAGATCTATGGTTGTTTAGAATTATTGAAGCTTGGAAGGTGACTTTTGAGGGGTTGGCCGTGAGCTTGAAGAAAGGGAGAGATATGAGCTTTTGTGGTTTTTGCTTGATAGGAAGATGAAGATGAAGAAATCTTGAGAAATTCCTAACATGAAAGTGTCTTGGTTTGATGAAAGAATTCAAGAAATGATATTGGTAGGAATTATAGAAATTTGGAGAAGGTTTCTTGGTGCTTTGGCCGAAATCAAGGGGAAGAGAAAATGAGAGAGTTTTGGTTGTTTGATCTTGGTTCTTTGGAGAAAAGGATGTGTAGGAGAGTAAGTGAGATGAATGGATGAAGGTTGCCCTCCACTTGGAAGCTATGGCCGTAGAAGACCATGGGAGAGGAAGGGTGAGAGCTTCTTGCTAAAATTGAAAATGAGCCAAGGCCCTCCTATTTATAGACTCCAGGAAAAAAGATGAATGCTTAGGATATTTTTCGGTATATCATAAGCAATGAACAATAATTACTGCTTATAAAGTCAATGTCTATTGTCTAATGAGTAATAAAATATACCTAGATTTTTATCTTATACTAGCAGAGTAGCAATTATTATTGATCATTTTTCTACTGATTGCCATTGATGAGTCACAAAGCGAGTCATCAAAGAGAAATTTCTAGAACATGTGACTCACTACGATGAGTCAGTAGGATGAGTCAGCGTAGATATTTTCTAAAATGGGTGAGTCAGCATGGCGAGTCAGCGTGCTGAGTCACTGACTGTGTCAGCATGATGAGTCACAGTGCTGAGTCACTGGCTGAGTCAGCATGACGAGTCATCAGCTGAGTCACCAACGGTGAGTCACAGCGCTGAGTCATCAGCTTTGTCATCAATGATGAGTCACAGTGCTGAGTCAGCATGGTGAGTCATCATAGAAGCTTCTGGAACAGGTGACTCACTACGGTGAGTCACAGGGCGAGTCACCGCTTCTGGAACCTTCCGGAATCTGCTGAGTCATGGTGCTGAGGTGTCACGCCACATGTCGAGTTTTTATTGGCCTGTTACGATGAGTCATCATCCACTAGATATTTTTCAAGAAAAATATCATCCAATAGATAATAAAACATACCCCAATTTTATTTGTCAGATAAAATCGTAAGAAAATAAAACTTCAAAAACTGACTCCGGTTTCGGGTTTAGTAAGCTCCCCCGGCTACAGATAATAATAAAATTTCCCCGGTCCAGAAAATTTTAAACTTCCTGACTCGAAGCAAATCACATAAAACACCCAAATAAAATCACAGACAGTAATATAAAACACTGTATCATACAGAAAAATTTAAAACAGTACATTCGAGACATAATGGTCATTTTCCCATTTTTCCCCACAACCGAGCAAATCACTCAAACACTCAAATAAAATTACAGACAGTAAAATATATCTGTATATCACACAGAAATTTAAAACAGTAAATTTGACAAAATTTTTATTTTACTGTCTCGAAGCAAATTACGCAAAACGACCAAATAAAATTAGAGCCTGTAAAATATACTTGTATTTCATGCAGAAAAACAAGAAACAGTAAAATCAGGACACAACGGTCATTCACCCAAAAGTTGGGGTGTTACAACTCTCCCCTCCTAAAAAGAATTTTGCCCCGAAATTCGTAGCAGTCTCTGAACAATCATGGATACTACTCCTTCATTCTTGTCTTTTAGTTCCCACGTTGCATATCCGTTTACACCATTCCAGATTTCCTCAACAAACGAAAACCCCTTGCATCACGTAAAACATGGAGAACCACACTAAGATATTTAGCATGTTCCTCATGATTTCGAGAATAGATCAGAATGTCGTTAATAAAGATAATGACAATTCTGTCTAGATAAGGACGAAAAATACTACCCACCACGCTTCCGCTGCGCCACTCTGATCAGTACCACTTGAAATTATCCCTGCCTTTGTACCGCTTCACTCTTTTTCCTTTGCTTTTAACAGGAAGTGCCTCACAAATCAAGTTCTCTTTTTCAACAATACTGTATTTGATACTTATGACATAATTTTAACTAAAAATATCCCTTCTTTTGCAATTGTAATACACAAAAGGACATTATAAAAATTTAGAAAGAAAAGGTAGAGAAACTATTGGAATTGTTACCAGACATGTCCAACAAAGAATTTGACATTGCCTAATTTTAAGAATAAGTTTTCTGAGACACCAAAGTTTTACTGGAACAATCTATAGGATATGATTAAAGATAACCAATCCATTTATAAGATCACATCTATCTCGCGAAAGAGGCAGACAATTTAGATTAACAGAAAAGATTGTTTAAGGAACTGGATAATAACAATGGGTTTGGTAATAAAAACATAAATAGATAAGTCAAAGGTAACGAAGATATTGATAGCTCTAATTAACTCAAACAGTCAATTAGTCATAAAAGAATGAGTTAGACCAAAAGTACATTTTCGCAATTGCGGCATATGAAAGATATCATGAAGGTATAGAAATAAGAGATGATAGAATCATTCATACCACCGAACCTATCCAATAGAAAAATTGATATGATACGATGAATTTAGAAGTGAACTTTTTAACTTGAACAATTCAACTGATAAGTCTAACAGAGCATGGATGGTTGGAAAAATACCCAATCCATATTTTTAAATTGCGTCCGTTTTGAGAACGAAGCGTACAAATTGAATCAACAGAAAAGATTCAATTATTTAATGGACTTAGGATGGTTTAAGTAACTAAAGTCCTCAACAACATGTTCTAGTAACAGAAGTAGAAACAATCAGGCCAAAAGAATAATGAAAGCACAGATAACTCTAATTGACCCACATAATTATATGCCATAGAGAAATAGGTTACTTTTCGGAATTATACAGTATAGTTAAAGAATCACCTTTTTGTGATACAATCTTCTTTGTTTAAGTTCTCAGTCTAAGATTCTTTTACTTCACTTGAAGAATCGTTGCTCCATTCTACTTAAGATGTCAAAGCACGTACGTTACTAACAGATGACTTCGTCTTTGGCGAGATACACTTTTCAGCAAAATGTCCGGGCATCCCACACCTGAAATAGATGATTCCTTTAATTGTACCGCCCCTCGTTAGATGATCTTCCCCACACTTCTGACATTTTGGCGCAAATGTCACAGTCTGACCGAACCTGCTATCACTCGGCTCTCCTACACAAGATTGTTGTTGTTGTTGACTTCCCAATGATCACGAATACGTTTTTCCACTGGAATTGCTTGGTCTTACAATTTCTCCTCCTTGAGAACCAACACGGTCCAACGTTACGAAATCGTGTATTCTAAGATCTACTCCGACTTTGTCCGATCCTAAACCTCGGCTATCGTTCCTTGCTGCAGAGCAATCCTCAAATCATGTTGTACTGTTCCTTCAGCTGTTCTTTGCATTGCTTTCGTAGATGCAGTCATATTGCCGCGTTCAAGTCCTGCTTCCTCACGTGCACGTTTACCATGAATCATTGCCTTCCTTCAAAGACGGATGAATTATAGAACAATGGAAACCAAATGTAACCATTTCAAACAACGTTGTCTCCTTTCGGAGTCCAAGCACAGAGAGTCATACAACACAAACAAGACAGACCTAACCACAAAACCCCAAAAGACTCTAACCGTGCTCTGATACCAACTAATGTAACACCCTCCGTAGGGCGTCACATTTTAAATAAATTATAAAACCAAATAAAATCATTTTTATAAAAGCTTTGAATTCTAAAGGATGAATTTGAAAATTTCTTTTCGCGAAAATATAAACTTACCAAAAATTATAAGAAAACAGAAATTAAATTGAATTAATTAATACACATATTATATATTCCACAAAATATTCAACAACAATTTAAAACATAACATTTACAGACTCAGAGAAACAGTAGCAAACCCAAAGACGGGTACTACTAATAGCACGGTAACAACACTAACGAGAAAACCCAACCTACATGTTTCATTTCTCCACCCAAGCGCATCCCTGTTGAAACTTGGAAGATTACACCTTGACGCCGTCACCATCTTCAGAACATAGCCTCCAGTAGGTCTAAGAAACTTCCTTCGTCTACTATACGAATTTAACAATACAAACACAACAAGCAATACAGTAAAGAGGTGAGATCCTTTCACCAATACCAATACGGTAGCAAAGAATAATATGAATGACAAGGTCATTCCATACACACAGATAATACCAATATAGTCATGTTATCAATTTACAATTAATTTGAATAAGCATATATCATAATAAAAAAAACTACAATAACATTACCAGGATAGATATAACAATTCATACAATATAAAATGCCATAACAGTAAATCATAACAATATAAAATAACTATTAAATGCAATAACAACATATAATATCACAGATAAAAGATAGTAATGTACAGACAAAATACAACATATAAACATAAAAGATCACAGATAAAAGATCACAGATAAAGAAATAATAATGTACAGCATATAAACATATGCAATAGGACTCAACCCTACTCCATGGAGCTAAACACATACAGATATCAGAGAGAATGACCCGCAAAATCTATTAGTACCACGGCTGCCCAACCAAACAATTGCGCTGTCTCACGTTGCGTCTATAGCCCCACGTCACGTGGAACCCATTGTCCAAGGCGTGGTGTAGTTCACGGTCTCACGTTGTGGCACTACAGGCAATGTACTATTAGACTTTACGAAATCTTGATTAAATATAGTGCGTGTCGAGTCCATTAGTGTGCTATCGGTTACCACGGCCCAGCGGAGCGACCGACTGTCCATATATGGGATCCCGTACACTAACGTCTCCAAGTTCATAACGACAATGAACCACACTACGTTTATCGCATCGACAACACGATGTGATTCACCCGTCAACCAATCCACCAAAAATTGGCATAAACTCAATATATGATCCAAAAATAAGAAATTACCAAAATACCCTCAATAAAAATATATCCTCAAAGATAAATATATACAGTAAGTCCCACCGGACAAATACTGTTCCAAAGCCTGTACGGGTTCACCTCATAGCCCGACAGCGAAAAATATACAGAATACCCTCAACGGTATAAAATATACAGTTTCGGTCAATCGCGTAGAAATTTTATCGCGTTTTCACAATCTCGTCATTTTTATAAACGTTTTTAAATCGCGTAAATATATTTTACTGTTTTTAAAATCGCGTAGAGTTTTTAATACGTTTTCTCAATCGCGTAAGATTTTTAAATCATTTTCTTGTCCGAATTCCTTAAAAATCACTATTTAAAATAAACAGAAATAATATTTAGTACGTTTAAACTACGTAGAATATTTTTCATACCGCATACTGTCTTTTGGATATCTTTTTCTATCTTATTTGTCCATTTTTAATAAAAATTGACAAGTATATGTTTTAGAAAACTTATAATAATGGTTTCCTAACTTTTTCTAAAATTGTTTACTTAATTTTAACCGTATAATTTAACTTTTTGAAAACCACTAACATGCTTCAAAATATAATATGAGCCATATGTTAGCAATTTACAAGAATTATTGTATTTTCTTCTAACAGTAAAAAAATCATTTGTTTAAACTTCTTAAACTTAATCAATTTATTTCTTCAAAACTCATTGTAATAAAATCCTTTTGGCATTTATTACTTAACCTTGGTTGAAAACAATTCTATAAATCAAAAACATTTAAATTTGGCATATTGGCCGAAAATCATTCTATGCTTTATACTTCATTCCTAATTATTTCCATACATTTAATCTCTTATAAAACTCTTGGTCTAATTTATTAAATTATCTAGTCCATAGTTAGAAAATAAATTTGGATCAAAGGTATGTGGCATGTTGGCCAAATTTAACAAAGTCTTTGTATTTGATCTTTAAATTATTTTTCATCTTCTAAATCCATGTCAAATTTATTGTATTACCTAAATTCATTAAATCATTGTTTTAGAAAATGGTTTTAGAAATCAAAACATTCAACTTAGGCATGTTGGCCGAAATATACATAGTTGCCATTTGATCTTTAAATTCATCTTTCTTGCTTTAAACCAATTTGTAATTTGTCAATTTTCCTAGGTTAATTAAATTCCACTTTTAGAAAATTGATGAGAACATTTTGGTTCTCCTCTTTGCCTTGAGGCCGTGAGCTTGGATTTGTGTTCTTTGGAACACTCATACAAAACCTTGTTGTAACACCCCAACTTTTGGAAAAATATTCTGAATGTCCTATTTGCTGTTTTTCAAGCTTTTGTGTAAATGACCGTTGTGTCCCAATTTTACTATTTCTTATTTTTCTGCATGAAATACAAATATTATTTACAGGCTCAAATTTTATTTGGTCGTTTTGCATAATTTGCTTCGAGTCTGTAAAATAAAAATTTTGTCAAATTACTGTTTTAAATTTTTCTGTGTGAAATACAGATAAATAATGGGAAAAAATGGGAAAATGACCATTACGTCCCGAATGTGTTGTTTTTGATGTTTTTGCTGTTTTTAATTGTTTTCTACTTGATACAGTGCTCAATATTACTGTCTGTGATTTTATTTGGACTTTTTGTGTGATTTGCTCTGGGGTAGGAAAATAATATTTTTTCGGACCAGAAAAATCTGTTTTTAATTATTCAGAGGCGGGGGATCTTACTAAACCCAATTCTGAATGAGCCTAAAATTAATCTTTTAATTTTTAGGATTTAACTGTCAAATAAAATAATTTTATATTATTATAATATTATTTTATTAGTCATGACAAATAAGTGACAGCGGACCCGAAAATATTTTGCGGGACCCATGTTTAGTCATCAAGTGTTGTACACGCAGACCAATGAGGAGCTGGTCAAAATTGGTGGTTATGACTCATCGCAACGGGCCAATAGGACGATGACACGTGGCGTGACACCTCAAAGATCATGACTCGGCAACTTCTAGAAGGTTCCGAAGTGGTGACTCAGCTTGTGACTCACCATGATGACTCTCGCCAGTTCGAAGCTTCTCCGATGACTCAGCATGCTGACTCGCCATGCTGACACAGCCAATGATGCAGTCAGTGACTCAGCTGATGACTCGCCATGCTGACTCATCTGCTCTAGAAAATATCTACGCTGACTCGTCATGCTGACTCACCCGTTCTAGAAAATTCCACGATGACTCATCATACTGACTCATCGTAGTGAGTCACATATTCTAGAAATTTCTCTTTGATGACTCGCTTTATGACTTATCAAGGGTAATCAGTAGAAAAAAAATGATCAATAATAATTACTACTCTGTTAGTATAAAATAAAAATCTATGTGTATTTTATTGTCCATTGGATAATAGATACTGACTTTATAAATAATAAATATTGTTCGTTGGTTAAAGTATACTATAAAAAAAATATAGTGTGCACCAATAGAAATTGGTCAACAAAAATAGCAACCAATAAGAATCAAGTTAGTAAATATTTAACCAATAGAAATTGGTCAAGATTAATGGCTTGAATTTTTAAGAACCAATAGAAAACAAGCTTTTAAACAAATATCAGACTTCTTGAATTTATATGTAGCTACGGTGAAGGAGAAGAGAAATTGGCTCCAATAGCTAATTCACCAAGTGAATTCACGTAGAAAACCAAAGTTAAATGAGATAAAGACTAGTCAACATTGATTCTTTTCTTTGGTTTCACTCTACGGCAAAGCCAAGCTTTGGTGAAACAATATTACCATGCAATTCTTCCTATCTTTCAATTAATTAACCAAATAAAGACAAGTCAACATTGGTGGCTTCTCTTCATGCTTCTACGGCAATTCACCTTGGGTGAATTCTTCAATTTGCTATCATTCAAAGAAATAAAACAACCAATATTTCTCACTTTCTCTCAAGGTCATTCACGGCCAACCAAATATCAAAGCCTTCCTCTTACTCCAAAATTCTCCAAATAGCAAAAGCTCTCATCCCTTTTTCCTTCCTTGTGTTTCATGGCCATAGCTTCCAAGAAGAGGGCAAACTTCACCCATTTATCTCACTTGTTCTCTTCTATATCCTTTTCTCCAAAGAACCAAGATCAAGCAACCAAATTTCTCTCCTTTTTCTTTTCCCCATGGATTTGGACAACCACTCAAAAATCCTCTTCCAAGCTTCAATAATTTTAAATGACCATAGATCTTGAATCTCCATGCATTTCTAAAGAACTTTCATGTTGGAAGTTTTTCCTAAATCTTCCATTTTCTACCTTGTTCTTCAAAGCTTAAGTTTGAAGCCTTGAAGGTAGGATTCTTTGATCTTCATGTTTCTATCCATTTCAAAGTTCTAATCATGATTTTAATCCATGATTATTCTAGTTTAGAGCCTTAGGTATTAATATTGTATGTTTTCTTTGTTTTTCAAGAAGCTCTTGGTGGAGAAAATTTGCTTGAAGGAGACATACAAGGAGCTTTGGAGGTTCTTCAAGAGGTAAGAGGGAGATTACCCTCATCAACCATGTGTTGGTGGTGAGGAATGTTTGTGTTTGTGGTGAAGAATCCATAAGGATTCATTCACTTGATTGTTTATAGTTTTTCCTAATTGTGATTGATTATGTGAGTAAGCATGCTTATAGCTTTAATAATTCTTGGTATGTGTTTATGATTGCTTTGATATATTACATGTGTTAATATATTGCATGTGTTTATAGAAGTATAGTAATTATTCTAGAATGTAAATAGCATGTGAAAAATTGCATGAGTGTTCCAAAGAACACAACACCAAGGCTTACGGCCTTAATATAAAAGGAGGACCAAAATGTTCTCATCAATTTTCTAAAAGTGTGATTTAATTAACCTAGGAAAATTGACAAGTTACAAATTGATTTAAAGTAAGAAAAATGAAATTTATGGATCCAAGAATGAAATTAGGTATTTCGGCCAACATGCCTAAGTTAAATGTTTTGATTTCTAAAACCAGTTTCTAAAACAATGATTTAATGAATACAATGAATTTGACATTGATTTAAAAGATGAAAAATAATTTAAAGATCAAATGCAAGGACTTTGTTAAAATTGGCCAACATGCCACATACTTTTAATCCAAATTTATTTTCTAATTATGGACTAGATAATTTAATAAAAATAAATTAGATCAAGAGTTTTATAAGAGATTAAATGTATGGAAATAATTAGGAATGAATTATAAAGCATAGAATGATTTTCGGCCAAAATGCCAAATTTAAATCTTTTTGATTTATAGAATTATTTTCAACTAAGTTTAAGTAATAAATGCCAAAAGGATTTTATTACAATGAGTTTTGAAGAAATAAATTGATTAGAATTAAGTTTAAGAAGTTTAAGCTAATGATTTTTACTGTTAGAAGAAATACAGTAGCTTTGTAAAATTTCTAACGTATAGCTCACCTTGTGTTTTGAAGCACGTTAGTAATTATCAAAAGTGTAATTTATTGGTTGTAATTAAAATAAAAAGGATTTTTGACAGTAAACCTAGAAAATCATTATTATAATTTTTCTAAACATAATACTGTCAATTTATATTAAAAACGGACAAATAAGAATTAATGATCTCCAAAAGACAGTATACGGTATGAAAAATATTCTACATAGTTTAAATGTATTAAATATTATTTCTGTTTGTTTTAAACAGTGTTTTTAAGGAATTCGGACAAGAAAATGATTTAAAAATCTTACGCGATTGAGAAAACGTATTAAAAACTCTACGCGATTTTAAAAACAGTAAAATAAATTTACACGATTTAAAAACGTTTATAAAAATGACAAGATTGTGAAAACGCGATAAAATTTCTACGCGATTGACCAAAACTATATATTCTGTATATTTTTCTGTTGTCGGGCTATGAGGTAAACCCGTACAGGCTTTCTGTATATTTTTCTACTGTCGGGCTATGAGGTGAACCCGTACAGGCTTTGGAACAGTATTTGTCCGGTGGGACTTACTGTTAATGCCAATTTTTGGTGGATTGATTGACGAGGTGAATCACATCGTATTGTCGGTGCGATAAGCGTAGTGTGGTTCGATTTTGAATAGACTTGGAGGCATTAGTGTGCATAAATCCATATGTGGACAGTTGGTTGCTCTTCTGGGCCGTGGTAAATGACAACACACTAGTGGACTCGACACACACTATGTTTAATCGAGATCTTGTAATGTCTAATAGTACATTGTCTGTAGTGCCACAACGTGAGACCGTGAACTACACCACGCCTTGGATGGTGGATTCCATGTGACGTGGGGCTATAGACGCAATGTGTGACAGGGCAATAGTTTGGTTAGGCAGCCGTGGTACTAATAGATTTTGAGGATCATTCGCTCTCTGATGTCTGTTTGTTTTTAGCTCCATGGAGTAGGATTGTGTCATATTGCATATGTTTATATGCTGTACTTTATTATCTTTTAACTATGATCTTTTATCTATGATCTTTTATATGTGATCTTATGATTATATGTTGTTATTATCTTTGTGCCTATGATTTTATATGTTGTTATTTATTTTTTTATTTTTATTTTTATCTATGATCTTATATGTGGTTATTTCTTATATTTTTTATCCATGATATTCTATGTTGTTATTTATTATATGCTTATTTGATTTATTTATAAATTGATAACATGATGGTATTTGTGATATCTGTGTGTATGGAATGACTTTGTCATTCGTATAATTCTTTGCTACCATCTTGGTATTGGTGAAAGGGGATCTCACCTCTTTCCTGTATTGCTTGTTGTGTTTGTATTGTTAAATTCGTATAGTAGATGAAAGAAGTTTCTTAGACCTACTGGAGGCTATGTTCTGAAGATGGTGACGGCGTCAAGGTGTAATCTTCCAAGTTTCAACAGGGATGCGATTTGGTGGAGAAATGGAACATGTAGGTTGGGTTTTTTTTTCGTTAGTGTTGTTACCGTGCTATTAGTAGTACCCATCTTTGGGTTTGCTACTGTTTCTCTGAGTCTGTAAATGTTATGTTTTAATTTGTTGTTGGATATTTTGTAACATATATAATATGTGTATTAATTAATTCAATCTAATTTCTGTTTTACTTATAATTTTTGGTAAGTTTATATTTCCGCAAAAAAGATATTTTAAAATTTATCTTTTAAAACTCAAAGCTTTTATAAAATGATTTCATTTGGTTTTATGTTTTATTTAAAATGTGACGCTCTATGGAGGGTGTTACACTTGTATATTATTTACATGTTACAATAATTATCATGCATATATATATATACATACCATATACTAAAACAACCATAAAACACATACAAATTATTAAAGCTATTAGACATGTTACACACATAACACATACAAAATATTAAAGCTGTTAGGCATGCTTTCACATAAAATCAATCACAATTAGGAAAGACTATAAACAATCAAGTGAATGAATCCTTATGGATTCTTCACTACAAACACATACATTCCTCACCACCAACACATGGTTGATGAGGGTAATCTCCCTCTGACCTCTTGAAGAACCTCCAAAGCTCCTTGTATGTCTCCTTCAAGCAAATTTTCTCCACCAAGAGCTTCTTGAAAATCAAAGAAAACATACAATATTAATACCTAAGGCTCTAAACTAAAATAATCATGGATTAAAATCATGATTAGAACTTTAAAATGGATAGAAACATGAAGATTAAAGAATTCTACCTTCAAGGCTTCAAACTTGAGCTTTGAAGAACGAAAATGAAGATGGATGATTTAGGGAAAATCTCCAACATGAAAGTTCCTTAGAATTGCATGGAGATTCAAGATCTATGGTTGTTTAGAATTATTGAAGCTTGGAAGGTGACTTTTGAGGGGTTGGCCGTGAGCTTGAAGAAAGGGAGAGATATGAGCTTTTGTGATTTTTGCTTGATAGGAAGATGAAGATGAAGGAACTTGAGAAATTCCTAACATGAAAGTATCTTGGTTTGATGAAAGGATTCAAGAAATGATATTGGTAGGAATTATAGAAATTTGGAGAAGGTTTCTTGGTGCTTTGGCCGAAATCAACGAGAAGAGAAAATGAGAGAGTTTTGGTTGTTTGATCTTGGTTCTTTGGAGAAAAGGATGTGTAGGAGAGTAAGTGAGATGAATGGATGAAGGTTGCCCTCCACTTGGAAGCTATGGCCGTAGAAGACCATGGGAGAGGAAGGGTGAGAGCTTCTTGCCAAAATTGAAAATGAGCCAAGGCCCTCCTATTTATAGACTCCAAGACAAAGATGAAGGCTTAGGATATTTTTCGGTATATCACAAGCAATGAACAATAATTACTACTTATAAAGTCAATGTCTATTGTCTAATAGGTAATAAAATATACCTAGATTTTTATCTTATACTAGCAGAGTAGCAATTATTATTGATCATTTTTCTACTGATTGCTCTTGATGAGTCACAAAGCGAGTCATCAAAGGGAAATTTCTAGAACAAGTGACTCACTACGATGAGTCAGTAGGATGAGTCAGCGTAGATATTTTCTAAAATGGGTGAGTCAGCATGGCGAGTCAGCATGCTGAGTCACTGACTGTGTCAGCATGATGAGTCACAGTGCTAAGTCACTGGCTGAGTCAGCATGACGAGTCATCAGCTGAGTCACCAACGGTGAGTCACAGCGCTGAGTCATCAATGATGAGTCACAGTGCTGAGTCAGCATGGTGAGTCACAATAGAAGCTTCTGGAACAGGTGACTCACTACGGTGAGTCACAGGGCGAGTCACCGCTTCTGGAACCTTCCGGAATCTGCTGAGTCATGGTGCTGAGGTGTCACGCCATGTGTCAAGTTTCTATTGGCCCGTTGCGATGAGTCATCATCCACTAGATATTTTTCAAGAAAAATATCATCCAATAAATAATAAAATATACCCCGATTTTATTTGTCAGATAAAATCATAAGAAAATAAAACTTCAAAAATTGACTCCGATTTCGGGTTTAGTAAGCTCCCCCGGCTCCGGATAATAATAAAATTTCCCCGGTCCAGAAAATTTTAAATTTCCTGACTCGAAGCAAATCACATAAAACACCCAAATAAAATCACAGACAGTAATATAAAATACTGTATCATACAAAAAAATTTAAAACAGTACATTCGGGATGTAATGGTCATTTTCCTATTTTTCCCCACAACCGAGCAAATCACTCAAAACACTCAAATAAAATTACAGACAGTAAAATATATCTGTATATCACACAGAAAATTTAAAACAGTAAATTTGACAAAATTTTTATTTTACTGTCTCGAAGCAAATTACGCAAAACGACCAAATAAAATTAGAGTATGTAAAATATACTTGTATTTCATGCAGAAAAATAAGAAATAGTAAAATCGGGACACAATGGTCATTCACCCAAAAGTTGGGGTGTTACAAGAAGACCAAGTCTGTAACATCCTGGAAATCATGTTAGGCTTGTAGTTGGTTACAAAGGTAATATATTACTTGTTTAGTATGTCAGTGAAGTTTTGTGACAAATTGAGTTAGTTTAGGCACTTTGCTGCAACACAGAGTGTGGAAAGTGGCCTAAAATGACCCAGAAAAGTAGCATAAGTTGCTAGGTTAAGGGAAACAGATTTAGGTAATTTGTTTCTAGGTCACAAATAAGGTAAGTAAGGTGTGGTTAAAGTTTTAAGATAATCTGAGTTAGTTTGGTAATTTTAGGCATAGTGGTTGTGCATTTTAATACCGGATTGACCCCTAACAAATATGAAAAAATAAGATAAAAGTACAACATGATTTTTAATGAATCCTAGGATTTATTTTGATTCTGTTGGAGATTAGAAACTTAGATTTGGAGAAATCTAAGTGTGCATAGCAGATAGGGAACTTTAGTACCTATCTAACTTTGATTCTTCAATTATATCCCATGGCAGAATGGAAGAAGGAAAATAGAAAAGAAAAAAAAGAAAAGAGAAGGCAGAAACTGAAGGAAAAAAGAAGAGAAAGATAAGAAGGAAAATAAGGAAAGCTTGAAGATCATCATCCAAGACAAGAGGTTGGGGTGTTTGAAATCTAGTTCTTCATCTTCTATTCCTTTCTTCATGTATGAGGCATATGGGTTTAAGATAGAAAATGGGATTGGATGAGTCTCTTAGAGTTAGAGTAGGAAGAATTCATTAGAAACTTGAAGTATGATTGTATTTGAGTTAGTTTAGGCATGGTGGATAGTTGGAATCCTAAGAGTGTCCATGAAACTCCTTGTGAAGGAGATTGAGAAATGGGTATTTGAGTTGTGATTCTTGGCCATAATTCATGCTAGATGAGTTAGGAGTTCATATGAAGGTTGCTATGTGGTTAGGAACCTTAGTTGTGATTGGAAATCACCTAGAATCCATGAGTTGAGGATTGGATCAAGTTTAGGAATTAATAGAACTGGAAACACGATTATTTTCTGCTCTAGGATTACTGTTCTGCAGTGCCTTATTCGAATACCAAGGTTGGTATTCGAACAAATCATCATAGAGAGCTCCAGAAAGTGAAATTTCATGCGTGTTATTCAAATACCACTAGGGGTATTCGAATAGACCTGAAATAGAGAGAAAACTCATTTCTGACAGCTTGTAGTGTTTTTATCATAACTCAAGCTACCGATATCGAAATGAGTTAATTCTAGAGCCATTTGAAAGCTAAGACATAAGGCTATTTGCCTATAAAATTTTAGAGTTATTGAAGTTAGGATGTATATTTGGTGAATTTATGAAAATTAGTTTTTTTAGGGGGCCCAGAGCAGATTTCATCAGAGTTGTTATTTTGATGATTTGAGATCCCTAGTTGTTAGGATCCTTTGTTTATACCTAGTAAAGATTGTTGAGACACTTGAGAGGTTATCTCTTTGAGAGAAAGACCTAGTGGCATACAAAGAGAGATAAAAGAAAAGTGAGTGCATCCATTGGATATAGAGTGCCATAGACCAAAAGTTTAGTTTCTTAAGCAACCTAGTGTTGCATAGATGTCACAAGAGAGGTGATAAGAGAGTTAAGAAGCTAGATGGAAATAGTAGAATGCTATAGTGCCGAATTGGCAAGAGTTAAGGGCCAAGGTGCCGAGTTGGCAAAAGTTAAGTGCCATAGACCCTAGTTGGCAAGGGTGAATGGCATAGTGCGTGAAGAGCTCTCAAAGAGTGAAAGAGAGTTAGCAATGCAAAGATAGTAGTGTACTAAGTCTAGTTGACATTGGTTAAATGTCATAGTGCATGAAGTGCTCTCACAGAGAAGAGGTAGAGTTAGTAATGCAAAGATGGACTTAGTATGAGGTCATGTGGTGGTAATGTTAGAGTTAGGACATAACTCTGCATTTACACATACATCACACTTCACATATGCTTGCTATCCCTAAAGAACAGGTAGTGGAGGCATCCACTCAGTTATGGTGGCAATATCCACCTAGTTAAGGTAGATTACTTGGTGATCTACGGGTGTAAGAGGTTATATGTTGTGATAACAAACTTTGTTCGTAAAATGTAGACTATAGGGGGTCACACGTTATCATGGCAAAATTCCTCTGCGCCTAGGGGGAATAGTTAAGTATTCATGACATTGCACTAACACTAACATACACTTTTCTTTGAACATAAACATACATCATTCCATCATTGCATTATTTAATAACTTGTTTAGTTTGGACATATTTGTGTGATTGTTGTTTATGTGTTGTTTGGTGCCTTCGGTGAAAGCTGTATAGGCGGTTGTCTGGTCGATGATTTCAAATGATTGTATAGGCGGTTGTTTGATATCATCGTGGTTTACAGTTATTAGAATAGAATTATAGTTTGCTTAAGAACATTACATAAAGAAAAAGTTGTAATTATTTCTTATGCAGGAAGTATTAGTTTAGTTGGGTTTATTCATTGCGAATGTTTAAACTACTGGTTTTGGTATACTTATACTGAGAAATACGATTTCTCACACCGTTGTTTCCATGTAAATCCAGGTGAAAGTTCATCCAAAGGCAAGAAGAAGAAGTGTGAAGACAAAGATAGTTTTTATGCTTTCTAGTTAAAGCTTGTACTTATTTATAGGTTTTTAGTTTGTTTAGGAAGTTTATGTATACAATGAGCCCTTTAATGGCAATGTTATATGTATAACTTTTAGTTTTTCACAAGACTCTCCATTATTATTTGTTTAAATGATATGGATTAGTATTATATTAAGTTAGAAGTAGCATAACTAATACTGATTATCCAAGTATATTTTGATATACTAGGTTACCGGTATTAGGGTGTTACGAAGTCCAAGTTCTTCAAGTATAGCCTTAGGACTTAGAGTCTTTTGTATGAAAGTCTCTCTGGATATCTCATTAATTTGGAAAGCTAAACATGTTTTCCAAATAATTTTAAGATAGCTTTGAAAATAGCCAAAATGATTTTTGAAAACATCCTGGCAAGATTAAACTGTTTTGACAAGTTTCACAAATGGCTAAATCTGTTTTTCAAACAGGTTTATTCGAATAAACCTACCTTTATTCGAATAACACCTCTCAAAATTAGCTATCGCTTTTGTTTTCATAAAAGGCCATTTGAATAGCTCCCATGCTATTCAAATAGAATAGTTTTTCAGGATTTTGGTTTTAGCTGATCTATTCAAATAACCCAATGGTTATTCGAATAAGGATTGTTTTTCAAAAATGTTTTTAAACAGAGTTATTCAAATAACTTTTAAGTTATTCAAATAACCAATGTCAGATTTGGTTTTCATGTGGTATTTCAAGATGAGTTATTCGAATAACTCATAAGCTATTCGAATAAACTCGTGACCTTCTATTTTGAAAGATACAAACGTTCTCATATTAATTGACATAATTAATGATTTCAATGGCTATTTTATTTGAGAACTCTATAAATAGAGGCCTTGAGTCACTTTTACAAGCCGCCTAATAATCTGAATTATTTTTGCTTGTGTTAAAATGTAATTTACAATTTACTTTCTTATTTCTTGTGCTCTTTTCGCCAAAACTTTGAGATAACCTTAGAGAGCTCAATTAGTGCTTCAATTTGTATTACTTGCTCTTTGTGATAGTTTCTCGTCATCTATTTTCTGCTGTATTTCTGAGAGGGTGAGGTATCCCTTGATGGTTTGTCTAAGGGTGAGGTATCCCTAACAGTTTGTGTAACGCCCCTTTTTCTTATCTTGTGAAGAAGGAACGTCACACCATAATATAGAGAAACGAAATAAATTACGAAAAAATAATAGGTACATTGATTAATTAAGACCCGATTCATTTTTAACACGTGATTAAATAATTTGTAATCTTGGATTGTAAAATAATCGAGTGTTGAAGTATGTGTATATATATATATATATATATATATATATATATATATATATATATATATATATATATATATTTTAAAGAATAATAAAGAGATGATAATAATTATAAATACAATAGAATCGACACAGAATTTAAAAGTCATACATTCACAATTCATATATACTATTATATGCATCAACCTATTTAATTACATCATAAATTATACAAAAAGAAAAAGATGTACCCACCCGACTTGATACAAATATACACCCATCAAATACAACAAAACATTAGGCTTCCCCAAAAGATAAACGGTTAGCCATCAGTAGCCACCGATAGTATTAATCCCTAAGACTGACGAGCAAGGACTGTAGCCTGGTCCTCCTCAGGGTCTTCCTCATCTGATGAAATTACCATCGGTGTGATGGAATTTCGAGCAGAAGCCCGAGCAGTGGAGAGGAAAGAATCCTCTTGCGGGGTGTTGTACATATCAGCCCACATATCCCTAACGGGTAGGTAAAACTCCAAAATGACGAAAGCAGTGAAATCAAAAATTGGAGGGTCATAGCGACCCCAAACTAAAGACACCATCAGCTCCTCGCGGTAAACGCATCAGTTTGTCTGCACATATATGTGCCAGCAATTGAGTCTTCCATGGAAGGTCATCCTGACGTACCCTAAAAATCGGCGTGGGCGCGATGACATCCTCAACAAGCTCTAGTCGTAGTATGGCCAGAAACCCGAAAACTCATATGTTTCCTTTTCTTCCTCACGAACGTCTACTCAGAAGTATACAAATAAAATTGAAATATAGAAAGATGTGAGACACTCAGCTTTCATTACCAAAATGGCAACAAGAAAATCGAACGGCGCTGGACACCCACATATCAACATAGTTCATATATTCAATCGCAATAATAATTAAAATTGATAGTAAAAGTAGAATAATAATAAATAGCAGTAAAATTTATCAGCAACAGACATACAACATCAATATTTCCAACAGTCAACAGTTCAAGCAATCAAATAATTATTATGGTAATAATAGCAAATATTTTTCCACAGTTATAAATGCTCATGCTCAATGGATTATGAGACTGACAGTTCACAATGCAAATGGTACCAAATTCCTACTCCATGGAGCTAAACATAAACATTTTCGGAGTGAATGATCAAGGAGTTATGCCAGTATCTCGTTAGCGTTAAAAATAGTGTGCTCATCTCACAAAAATATTTGCGCAAATGGCTTATACATGGTACCTCAACAGTTGATCGCGATATAGGACAACGTCTCAGTCCGGATCGTCAGTGTGTTTGCATATGTCTATTCCATAGCCCCAGTGGAGCTACCACTGTCTATTGTGAGACACCTGCACCCCGACCCCCCCAGGGCCAACCACTATGACCATATGCTTAGTCTACTCACACCCGTACATAGGTGTTATTCAAATTCTTAGGCATACATTGCCTTTCCAACAATGTCCAACGGACAACACATATGCATGACGACGCAATGTACATCATGTATGTTCATCAATGATACATTTATCATAAAGTATACCACAATGGCATATATTCATGTCTCAATATTAAATAATTTCATCAAAAACTTAGTCCCACATAGGAACTCACAATAACATCAACTAATTCTCAATAACAATGTATATACATATACATTGTTTCATACATACCACAATTTCCATATTATGGATCCTATATTTTTCAATGTCCTAAGTCTTGATCATTTATGAGATTTTTCCTTAGGCTAACAAAACCCTTCAAAACTGTGGTCCTCTTAAGTGTTATTATTCAATTTAATTCTTTCACTTCATTATGGATTATGCATATTTCTAAATTATTAATTTCCAAGGATGCAGTAAGGTATCATTTGAACCCTAAATTTTCTCTAAAAACCGTGGCCTCCCTAGGTTTTCAAAGTTCCAATTTCTTTCCATTTTATGCATTGGTCACTTGATATCTAATCTCTTAAATTTTTGTTCACACAAAATCAATCCAATCCCTTAAAATCCAAGCCAAAACGGTGGCCTCTAAAATGGGTAGTAAACCGTCAAAATTTTCATTCTTTCATTCTAACACTATCAAGCATTTCAACACTACCAATGCATTCAAAATCATTATTCAATCATCAATATCAAATTAAGAACACATAAGCATACAAAATCATCAACAAAGTAAGCATACAAATATGAATTTCTCCATCAAATAATCACACAAAGTCTCCTCACCACCAATAATGGTAGAAGTGAGTAAATCTCCATCTTACATAAAGGAAGAACACGGAAATGGTCTCCTCTGGGCTCCTTGGTGGTTTTGGTTTTGAGCTTCCAAAACCATAGAAATTTCCAACACAAAGAATCAATATTAAACGTGGTAAAAGATGGTTCTTTGGTCTCCAATGAAACCATAGAACACAAAAATGAAGAGAAGAAAGAAGAAAAATGGAAACTTGACCTTAAAGCTTGAAGCTTTGCCTTGGAAGACAATGGAGGTGAAGATGGATTTTGGAGAAATTTTCTAAATAGAAAGTGTAGAGGAGATAGAGATGAGTGTAGAAATGATATTGGTGAGGTTGAAAAATGAAAGAAAATGGTCTCCTTAGGGGCTGCAAACCATGGGGTGAGGGAGAGGAAGAAGAGAGAAGGAGGAGAAAAATGAAGAAGAAGAAACTAGAGAGTGAAAGCGTTAGATGGAAAATGGTATTTTTGGGTAAAATGTATTAAGTGTGGAGGCAAATTTTTGCCTCCCATGGGCAAGGAATGTCGCGGCAAAGGAGAAAGAGAAGGGGGTGGAGAGGCTTCTCCAACAAGCCAAGGGCATACTTGTCTTTTGGTGGTCAAAGCTTCTCAAAGAAGCTTTGATTAAAATATACTAAATTTGGATAAAAATGGATTTGATTAGACATAAAGTGGATTACATTAGAATAATGTAATAGGATTTTTAATTCATGCTATTATCCAATAGACAATTACTACAGTTGACAGAAGTCAGTATTAACTATCTAGCGGATAAAATTACACAACAATTTATTATTTGGTCAGATAAATTTTCTCGAAAAAAATGAAACCTCATAAATCATGCCTAGTCTCGGGTTTAGTAAGATCCCCTGTCGACATTTCCACATATCAAGGTTCTCGGGAAAAATATCTCATTTTTTCGACTCCGCTCAGTTTGCAAATGAGGAATAATATTAAAATATTTCGCGTTCTCAGAAAAATCTAGAAAAATTCCCAAAAATCACAAATATTATAAAATTCATATTTATAATAAAACAAATAAATTTTGGGGTGATACAACTCTCCCCAACAAATAAGAATTTTGTCATCGAAATTTTCATACCTTAGAATAGTTCTGGGTATTGCTTCTTTATCTTGTCCTCCAGCTCCCACATCGCATCTCTGGTTGTTTCGTTCTAGATCACTTTCACCAATGAAATGTCTTTCCCTCCGAGTTTCTTCATTCTCCTATCCTCAATCCTCACAGGAGTCGTTTCATAAGTCAAGTTTTCCTTTAATTATACTGAATCAGGTGCTATGACATGATTAGGACTCGGAATGTATTTTCGAAGTTGTGACACATGAAAAACATTGTGGAGATTTGAAAGAAAAGTTGGTAAGGCTATTTGGTAAGCAACGGGACCTACCCGACGAAGAATTTGGTAAGGTCCAAGGAATTTTGGAATGAGTTTTCTAGATTTGAGAACCCGACCGACCCCAGTCGTAGGCATGACTTTCAAGAACACATGCTCTCCTTCCTCAAATTCAAGAGGTTTCCTCCTTTTGTCCGCATAACTCTTTTATCAACTTTGAGCCGATCTCATCTTTTCTTGAATCATTTTGACCTTCTCAGTTGTCTGCTGAATAAGATCAGGTCCAACTGTAAGTCGCTCTCTATCTTGATACCAACATAAGGGCGTTCTGCACTTTCGTCCATACAGAACCTTATAGGGTGCCATCTCTATGCTTGAGTGATAACTATTATTATAGGTAAATTCTACCAATGGTAAAATTTCATCCTAGCTTCTAGTCCGTTCTATAGCACAAGCTTTCAGTAAATCTTCCAATGATTGAATTGTTCTCTTTGATTGACCATCAGTCTAAGGATGGTAAGCAAAACTCAGACGTAGCTTTGTCCCCATTGCTCTTTGAAGACTTTGCCAAAATTTTGATGTAAATCTGGGATCTCTGTCAGAGATGATACTAGTAGGCACTACATGTAGTCTGACAATTTCACCGATGTACAACTGAGTCAACTTCTCCAATGGATATCTTATGTTGATCGACAAAAAGTGTGCTGACTTTGTAAGTCGATCCATAATTACCCATATTGAATCATATCCTATTCTGGTCTTTGGCAATCCGACAATAAAGTCCATGATAATACTATCTCACTTCTATTTGGGAATAGTCAAAGGTTGTAACATTCCAGATGGTCTTTGACGCTCGATCTTTGTTTTTTGACAAACTAAACAGGAAGATACGCATCTAGCAATATCTCTTTTCATCCCATGCCACTAAAACAACTTCTTCAAATCTTGGTACATTTTGGTCATTCCATGGTGTATATTTAATTGACTCGTGTGAGCATGTTCGAGTATATACTTCCTGAGTTCCTCATCTTTAGGCACATAGACTCTACCTTGGAATCTTAAAATTCCATCGTTTCCTTCCTCTAACGTTGATACACCACCCTGCTTCATCAGCTCTCTTTCCTCTTGCAAGAACTTGTCAACCTTCTGCTTCTCTCGGATGTCATCCATCAAATCACTCGAGATGGTGACCATGTTCATACAGATTTTATCCAACATTAATTCCACAAAAGACCATACGTCTCTGAATTGTTCTATTAAATCTTTCTCCCTAATCATCATGGCAGAAACAGTGATCGTTTTCCTACTTAAGGCATCGGCCACAACAATTACCTTTCCAGGGTGATACTGAAGTTGGAAATCAAAGTCTTTTAGGAATTCTAACCATCTTCGCTGCCTCATGTTCAACTCTTTTTGATCATACAAATACTTTAAGCTCTTATGGTCGCTAAAGACGTTGAATGTTGCTCCATAAAGATAATGTCTCCATATCTTCAAGGCAAATACCACAGCAGCTAACTCCAAGTTATGCGTTGGGTAGTTTTTCTCATGCACTCGCAATTGTCTCGAGGCATAAGCCACCACTTTTTCACCTTACATAAGGACACAACCCAATCCTTGGTATGAAGCATCACAGTACACCTTGAATGGTTCACTTGGATCAAGTAGAACTAACACTGGTGAAGTAGTTAGTCTCCTTTTCAACTCTCGAAAACTTCCCTCGCAAGCATCCATCCATTCAAAAGCTTGATTCTTCCTCGTGAGTTGAGTGAGAGGTCTGACAATCTTAGAGATCCCTTCAATAAATCTCTGGTAATATCCCGCTAATCCAACAAAGCTTCAGATTTCAGTCACCGTCTTCGGTCTTTCCCATTGTAGAACAACTTCCAATTTTGATGGGTCTATAATAATTCCTTCCTTCGAAATCACATGGCCCAAGAATTTAACTTCGTTCAACCAAAACTCACACTTCGATAACTTGGCGTACAACTCTTTCTCCTTCAAAGTCTGAAGAACTATACTGAGATGTTTGGCATGATCCTCTTGATTTTTCAAATAGATCAAAATATTGTCGATGAAGACAATGATGAATCTGTCCAAATAAGGATGAAAGATTCTATTCATATAATCCATGAAAATAACTGGTGCATTAGTCACACCAAAAGGCATCACCAGACACTCGTAATGTCCATAACGAGTACGAAAAGCCGTTTTATGTATGTCTTCCACCTTTACTCTGATCCGATGGTAGTCCGATCGCAAATCGAACTTAGAAAACACCGCCGCTCCTTTCAGTTGATCCATTAGGTCGTCTATCCTTGGCAATGGATACTTGTTCTTGATCGTGACCTTGTTTAACTGACGATAATCCACGCACAATCTTGAAGTACCATCTTTCTTCTTAACTAGCAATATTGGTGCTCCCCAAGGTGATACACTGGGTTTCACGAATTGCTTCTCCAAAAGCTCTTCCAGTTGCTTCTTGAGCTCAACTAGCTCTACAGGCGACATTCGGTAAGGCGCTATGGAAATAGGACTAGCTCTAGGTACAAGATCAATGGCAAATTCGATCTCCCGCTCCGGTGGTAAACCAAGTACATCTTTAAGAAAGACTTCAGGAAACTCTCGAACCACTGAGATTGCATCCACATCTACCTCATTCTAGACTTTCAGAGAAGACAACAACATGTATCCCTGAGCTCCTTCTTTCAAGAAAGCTTGAACTTGGTTGGCCATAAAAAATCTAGAATTCTCATCCAAAGGAAAAACTATGGTTTTTCTAGAACAATCTAATAGGAGATGGTTAGCTGATAACCAATCCATTCCTAGGATCACATCTAATTGAGATAGTGGCAAACAGATCAAATCAACAGAAAAGATTTGACCTTCAACAATCAATGGGTAATTTAAACAGACTTTGGTAGTGACAACAGGTTTAGCAAAAGGAGTTGAAATAGTCAAATCAAAAGGTAAAGAAGATACAGGTAAGCTAAGTCTTTTTACACATTCATAGGAAATGAAAGAATGTGTTGCACCAGAGTTATGTAGTACAGTTAAAAGATTACCTTCTATGAAACCTTTCCCTTGTATAAGATCTTTGTATTGAGAGGCTTCAGCACCACTCAAGGTGTAAACTCGACCTTCAGCCTGTGGTTTAGCAGTTCTAGCAACATTGACGAAAGGTTCCGTCTTAGGTTGATTGCAATCACAAGAAACATGTCCAGGTTTCCCGCATTTGAAGTAGATCACTCCTTTAATAGTGTAGTCCCTCGTGTAGTGTTCCTTCCCGCACTTCATGCATCATGGCGTAGACGCCGTTGTTTGACCAGTTCTGCCCAGACTTCCTCCAAGACTTCCCCTTTGTGGCTTCTATTGTTGATTTCCAGGTGGTCTGGAATAAAGCTTCTTCTGGTAACGATTAACATTACTACTTCCTCCTCTTTGGGACCGAAAAGGTCCAAAGTTGTAGTTTCTTGCATCATGCGCCTGGTCTAAGTCTTCCACTCGTCGACACGTGTCAAGCAGCTCAGAAAACTGGTTAATTTTCAAAGTGATGACAGCCCTCTTCACATCGTGTCTTAGGCCTTCCTGGAACTTCCGACATTTCCATGCTTCATTTGGTTGGTGTTGAAAGTAGGTTGAGAACTTCGACAAGCTCTCAAATTTGGTAGCATATTCACTTACTGTCATATTTCCTTGCCTCAAGCCAAGAAATTCCATTTCCTTAGCATGCCTAGCACTTTCTAGGAAATATTTATTTAAGAATCTCTCTTTGAACAATTTCCAATTAATTACTCGATTTTCAGCCACCAATAACCTCTGCTCTCCAGTCCACCAATCCTCTACGTCTCTAGTCAGCCTGAATGCAACATATGTCACCTTGTTATTGTCGGCACAGTTCATACCCGTGAATATCTTTTTCAATTCCTTGATCCACAAAGTAGCCTTCTCAAGATCAAACTCTCCTTTAAATTGTGGAGGGTTAGTGCGACGAAATTTCACTAGATTCTGGGCATCAGCAGTAGCCTCCAATTGTTGTGTAGTCCTTTCTTGTTGTTGAGCCGTTTGCTGGTTTTGTTGTAGCATAGCTTCAGCTATCTTCTGAATTGCTTCGATTGCAGCAGTCATGTCTCCTCTGTGAGCCATAATTCTTCTCAGATCAAGCAATACAAAACACAGGAAAAAGTCAGATATATCCTTGCAGAATACTAAACACAGAGAATGACACAGCACAAACAAGACAGTCCAAAACCACATGACCCAAAAGTAAACTTAAACCGGGGCTCTGATACCAAGACAGTGTAACACCCCTTTTTCTTATCTCGCGAAGAAGGAACGTCACACCATAATATAGAGAAATAAAATAAATTACAGAAAAATAATAGGTATGTTGATTAATTAAGACCCGGTTCATTTTTAACATGTGATTAAATAATTTGTAGTCTTGGATTGTAAAATAATCGAGTATTGAAGTATGTGTATAATTTTTTTTTGAAACAACAATAAAGAGATGATAATAATTATAAATACAATAGAATCGACACATATTTTTAAAGTCATACATTCATAATTCATATATACTATTATATGCATCAGCCTATTTAATTACATCATAAATTATACAAAAAGCAAAAGATGTACCTACTCGACTTGATACAAATATACACCCATCAAATACGGCAAAACATCAGGCTTCCCCAAAAAGATAAACGGTTAGCCATCAGTAGCCACCTACAGTATCAGCCCCTAAGACTAACGAGGAGGGACCGTAGCCGAGTCCTCCTCAGGGTCTTCCTCATTCGATGAAATTACCATCGATGTGACGGAATTTTGGGCAGAAACCCGAGCAGTGGAGAGGAAAGAATCCTCTTGCGGGGTGTAGTACATATCAGCCCACATATCCCTAATGGGTAGGTAAAACTCCAAAATGAAAAAAGCAGTGAAATCAAAAACTGGAGGGTCATAGTGACCCCAAGCTAAAGACATTGTCAGCTCCCTGCAGTAAACGCATCGGTCAGTTTGCACATGTATGTGCCAGCAATCAGTCCTCTATGGAAGGTCATCCTGACGTACCCCAAAAATCGACGTGGGCGCGACGACATCCTCAGCAAGCTCTAGTCATAGTATGGCCAGAAACCCAGAAACTTAGGTGTTTCCTTTTCTTCCTCACGAACGTCTTCTCAGATGTATACAAATAAAATCGAAATACAAAAAGAGGTGAGATACCCAGCTTTCATTACCAAAATGGAAGCAAGAAAATAGAACAACACTGGATGCCCACATATCAACACAGTTCATATATTCAATCGCAATAATAATTAAAATTGACAGTAAAAGCAGAACAACAATAAATAGCAATAAAAATTATTAGCAATAGACATACAACATCAATATTTCCATCAGTTAACAGTTCAAGCAATCAAATAATTATTATGGTAATAATAACAGATATTTTTTCATAGTTATAAATGCTCATGCTCAATGGATTATGAGACTGACAGTTCACAATGCAAATGGTACCAAATTCCTACTCCATGGAGCTAGACATAAACATTTTCAGAGTGAATGATCAAGGAGTTATGCCAGTATCTCGTTAGCCTTAAAAATAGTGTGCCTATCTTATAAAAATATTTGCGCAAATAGCTTATACATGGCACCTCAATAGTTGATCGCGATATAGGACATCGTCTCAGTCCGGATCATTGGTGTGTTTGCATCGACCTATCCCACAGCCCTAGTGGAGCTACCATTGTCTATTGTGAGACACTTGCACCCCGACGCCCCCAGGGCCAACCACTATGACCCTGCGCTTAGTCTACTCGCACCCGCACATAGGTGTTATTCAAACTCCTAGGCATACATTGCTTTTCCAATAATGTCTAATGGACAACACATATGCATGACGATGCAATGTACATCATGTATGTTCATCAATGATACATTTATAATAAAGCATACCACAATAGCATATATTCATGTCTCAATATTAACATGTCATAATTTCATCAAAAACTTAGTCCAACATAGGAACTCATAATAGCATCAACCAATTCTCAATAACAATATATATACATACATTGTTTCACACATACCACAATTTCCATATTATGGGTCCTACGTTTTTCAATGTCCTAAGTCTTGATCAATTATGGGATTTTTCCTTAGGCTAACAAAACCCTTCAAAACCGTGGTCCTCTTAAGTGTTATTATTCAATTTAATTCTTTCACTTCATTATGGATTATGCATAGTTCTAAATTATTAATTTCCAAGGATGCACTAAGGCATCATTTGATTCCTAAATTTTCTCTAAAAACCGTGGCCTCCCTAGGTTTTCAAAGTTCTAATTTCTTTCCATTTTATGCATTGGTCACTTGATATGTAATCTCTGAAATTTTTGTTCACACAAAATCAATCCAATCCTTTAAAATCCAAGCCAAAACCATGGCCTCTAAAATGGGTAGTAAACCCTCAAAATTTTCATTCTTTAATTCTAACACTATCAAGCATTTCAACACCACTAATGCATCCAAAATCATTATTCAATCATCAATCTCAAATTAAGAACACATAAGCATACAAAATCATCAACAAAGTAAGCATACAAATATGGATTTCTCCATCAAACAATCACACAAAGTCTCCTCACCACCAATAATGGTAGAAGTGAGTAAATCTCCCTCTTACTTAAAGGAAGAACATGAAAATGGTCTCCTATGGGCTCCTTGGTGGTTTCAGTTTTGAGCTTCCAAAACCCTAGAAATTTCCAACACAAAGAATCAATATTAAGCTTGGTAAAAGATGGTTTTTTGGTCTCCAATGAAACCATAGAACACAAAAATGAAGAGAAGAAAGAAGAAAAATGGAAACTTGACCTTAAAGCTTGAAGCTTTGCCTTGGAAGACAATGGAGGTGAAGATGGATTTTGGAGAAATTTTCTAAATAGAGAGTGTAGAGGAGGTTGAGGTGAGTGTAGAATGATATTGGTGATGTTGAAAAATGAAAGAAAATGGTCTCCTTAGGGGCTGCAAACCGTGAGGTGAGGGAGAGGAAGAAGAGAGAAGGAGGAGAATAATGAAGAAGAAACTAGAGAGAGAAAGTGTTAGATGGAAAATGGTATTTTTGGGTAAAATGTATTAAGTGTGGAGGCAAATGTTTGCCTCCCATAGGCAAGGAATACCGCGGCAAAGGAGAGAGAGAAGGGGGGTGGAGAGGCTTCTCCAACAAGCCAAGGGCATACTTGTCTTTTGGTGCTCAAAGCTTCTCAAAAAAACTTTGATTAAAATATACTAAATTTGAATAAAAATGGATTTGATTAGACATAAAGTGGATTACATTAGGATAATATGATAGGATTTTTAATCCATGCTATTATCCAATGGACAATTGTTACAGTTGACAGAAGTCAGTATTAAATGTCTAGCGGATAAAATTACACAGTAATTTATTATTCGGTCGGATAAAATTTTTCGAAAAATATAAAATCTCATAAATCGTGCCCAATCACGGGTTTAATAAGATCCCCTATCGACATTTCCACAGATCAAGGTTCTTAGGAAAAAAATCTCATTTTCCCAGCTCCGCTGAGTTTGCATGCAAAATGAGGAATAATATTAAAATATTTCGCATTCTCAAAAAAATCTAGAAAAATTTTCAAAAATCACAAATATTATAAAATGCATATTTATAATAAAACAAATAAATTTTGGGATGTTACAATTTGAGGCTTTAGCACAAGGGTAGAGTTTCCCAGTGTGTGAAAAACACACTTGATTGTAACGGTTGCAAGTACCTGTTTAAGCTTGTATTGAATAGTAGAAAATCTCGAATTGTGTTTCGAGGACTGGACGTAGGCCACAAGTGGTTGGTGGTCGAACCAGGATAAATATCATGCCTGTTTTTCTAATCCTTATTCTTTTTATTTATCTACATTTAATTTATTATTTCCAGCAATTTATTTATTGGTTGTTCTTAGTGTTCTTCTTCTCTTCCTTTAATTCACGCTTTTTAATATTTTATCTCAGCATATTTAATTTGTTTACACTTTAGCAAAAAGTTTTTAATACTCAATTCACCCCCTCTTGAGTACTGGAAGCCACTTGGTAACATGAGGGCAAGAAGAAATCAGTGGGTGTTGATGAGTAGCAGAAGCTTGTAGTAGCCCTTCCCTTTCCACAGAGAGCTACTCAGTCCAGAAAGATAGATGAGGTTGAGAAGGATAGAGAGCTTCTTGAGAGCTTCAAGAAAGTGGAAGTCAATATTCTATTGCTGGATGCAATTAAGCGAATTTTGAAGTATGCTAAGTTTCTGAAGGAACTGTGCACGTGTAACACCCCTTGATCTAGCGACCGCAACACGATCGTCATTACATCACGGTCACTAAATCCAGGTGTGTCACAGTCATGATAACATACGTTTCAAAATTTAGAAGTTTATTATTATTTTTTTTTTGTGTTTATACGTAAGTAGAACATACAAGCCTCGAATGAAATGTATTTGTATTAACCCATATCCAAATGCAACATCATCTTATACACAACCACCAAAATAAAATCCTATGCCTTCTATATATATCTTATAGTTAATTAACGTAAATCATTGATATCATAGGATATAATAATTACAGAGTCAAATAAAATACAGCGGGAACTAAAAACACTAAAGGGGAAAAGTAGTAACCCAGGGATGGGTACCACCAGCAGACAAATCCGCAACCCCATGCACATATACGACGCTCGAAGTCCCAGTTGACGAGACAGGCATCAATGCCTCCACGCAGTTGTGCTCTCACGTAATTGAAGAAATCTCATCCACACATCCAATCCAAATCAACCAAGATTCTTCTTCATCTCCCTCACGATCTTTTATCAAACGTACATATATATATACATAACAGAAGCACAAGAATACAAGAAAGAGGTAAGACATCCTACCATCATTACCAATCATAGCAGCTAGAAACAGAATGGCGCCACGCACCCAATTAGCAACTCAGAACATCATATTCAATTTAATGAGCAGAAATTCCAACAGTAAGCAAATAAACAGTTCCAGGCAGATAATCATCACAGTAATTATTAAATCAGTCATAGTTATGGAAAAATAAATATTAACAATGACAGGGTATATCATGACTCATATGCATGCTTTCCCAAATTCCTACTCCATGGAGCTAGACTCAATCAAGCGGAGAGAAAGATCAGGAGACATGTCTGTAACTCGGCTGCCGAGGCCAGTGCTATCAATAAATTTTCTCATGCGCAAATCATGGCATTGTACAGACATTCTACACTAGATCACGATATAGGACAGTGTCAAGTCCGGATCGTCGGTGTGTTTGCATCGGTTTGCCCCACGGCACAGAGGAGCTCTAAACTGTCCATGTGAGGGACCCGCACCCCGACGCCCCCGAGGTCATAACACGACCCACACTTGTCTATTCGCACCCGCACTAAGGTGTGTTCAATCTCCTAGGCAACTAGGCCTTATAACAGTCCACAAGGACAATCACAATGCATAAGACACTATGCATGCACATGTATGATTCATAATTTCATACAATTCCATAATCACATAATATCAATGTCAAATCAATCAATACGTTATTAGGTTCATTATGAATCCTAACTTAGAATTTATTCCTTATTTCAAGGTTCATGTTCAAAAATCAACTTAACATACTAAGGCAATTCGATCTCCAATAACTTACATTTTATTTAAGCCCTCAAGTCTCACATTCTCATGTTCTTTACCCACTTATGATCACCTTAAGTCTTATGATGAATTCATTCTTAGTCCTTTAAGGCTTATGAAGTCTTAATCCTAATAATCCTTCTAATTTAATAATTGTCCAT
The DNA here is from genome assembly GCA_029884605.1 of Ormosia emarginata. Lineage (NCBI taxonomy): Eukaryota > Viridiplantae > Streptophyta > Magnoliopsida > Fabales > Fabaceae > Ormosia > Ormosia emarginata. The sequence goes on from JAQQTP010000040.1 coordinate 8,340,280, forward strand.
TTCATTACCTAGTTCTCTAAGTATCTAATTACTTATACTTCCAATTTACCAAAATTACATTTTCCCAAATAATGTACTAGAGGCCGTGGCCTCCTAATGAATTCAATTCCAATTCCTTTCAAGCCATAATCTTGTACACCACTCCCTTAATTATTTAAAGTGTTCACTTGTTCAATTAACTCACCAAAAACCCTAGGTTCTTGGCTCCAAAACCGCAGCCACCATAGAAGTCTCAACTTCCAATTGTTCTTCCATTAAATCCCATCTTGTTACTTAATTAATTCTAGTCTCATACTTATTGCACATCAACCATAAATTACCCCATTTTTCCACCCAAAACCGTGGCATCACTTGAGTTTCAATTTCAAATTCTTCTTCCATTACATTCCATATTTATACATTGATTACTTCAAATCAAATGCTTGTTACAATTTATCACAATTTCCCTTAATTGCTAGCCTCAAAACCGTGGCACCCCATAGGGTCCTAGGTTACCAAATTTCTTCTCACTAGTTTAGTCTTCCTTTACCTAATTTGCCTAGCATTACTCTTGACACAATGTTAACCAAAATTCTGCTCTTAAGAACAGCCCAAAACCGTGGCACTCACCAAGGTCCAACAACCAGAATTTTGTCCACTTGAATCAACCTTAACTACTTGATTTAATTTGCCATGCATTGGTCAAAATTTAAGCATCATTTCCATTCCTTTTCCAGCCCAAAAACAGTCCCAAAACAGAGTCAAAAACCGTGACACATGTAATGGTCCAGCAACCAGAATTTTGTCCACTTTAATCACCCTTAACTACTTGATTTAATTAGCCTTACATTGATCAAAATTTAAGCATCATTTCCCTTCATTTTCCAGCCCAAAAACAGCCCCAAAACAGAGTCAAAAGCCGTGACACATGTAATGGTCCAGCAACCAGAATTTTCCAGCAAGCAACATGGATTTCAATCATAAAATTACATGAATAATTAACCACTCAATCAACTACTCAAAGCTAAATTAAGATAACATTCAAGTAATCAATTTCAAGCAATTTCAAGGACAACCACTATGTGGTTTTTCTTCCAAGAATCAAATACAAGGTTCCTAGTTGCTAAAGAGGTTGAGGAGGATTAATCTTCCTCTTACCAAGATGAAGAACCAAGAAAAAATTCCAAGAGCACTTGATTTTCGGATTTGAAGCTCCAAGAACCCTAGAAAATGTGGTCCAAGTTAGAACAATGTAATGAGGGGAAAAAGAAGAAGAAAATGACCATTGAATCAAGAGGAAAACCAGATACGAAAATGGAGTGGAAGTCTGAAATTTTTCAGCCATGGGAGCTCACCTTCAAAGCTTGAGAAATGGTTGAAGATGGAAGCTTTCTCGAAAACTCCAAGCACAAAAGATGATGAGAAGGAGTAGGAGATTAAGAAAATATGGTTGGTGTGAATTTTTATGAATGTTGGAGTCTTTGGAGGGTGGCTGGACGTGTGGTGGCTGGAAGAGGAAGAAAGAAATGGTTGAAGAGAGAAAGAAGAAGAAGAAACGTAAAAAGGAAGAAGAAATGGTGTTTTTGGTGATAATGCCTTTAGTTGTAATATTAGGATATTAGAATTAACTCTTTCTCTTTGAGTGGGCTGCAGATCACGTACGTGAGAGAGAGAATTGAGTGACAAAAATTGGCTTCCTTTGGAAGCTACACATGTGGTCAAAGTTTGGGGTCAAAGCTTCTTAAGGAAGCTTGAATATTTAACCATTAAATTTGAATTAAAGTAGGTAGATTTGACATAAAGCGGATTACATTAGGATAACGTGATAGTATTTTTATTACACACTATTATCCAATAGATAATAGTTACTGATTGTGAGTCGTATTTAATTAATCCGATGGATGAATTTTTCTTTGTATTGATTTAAATGTAACTGTTAAGATTTCTCGAAAATTGTGAAACCTTGTAAACTGTGTCAAGCCTCGGGTTTAGTAAGATCCCCCGTCGACTTATCCATAGTCCAAGGTTCTCAGAGAAAACATCGCGTTTCTCTGATTCTGCTCAGCGCGCACGTAAAACGAGGAATATATTAAAATATTTGACGGTTCCGGAAAATTCCCAGAAAATTCTCAAAAATTGCAAATATTATAAAATGACCACTCGTCATATAATTTTCCAATTTTTGAAGCGCTACAGTCGTTTTCACGACTCTGCTCAAGTTTCACGCAAAACGAGGAATATATTAAAATATTCGTCCTTTCCGAAAAATTCCAGAAAAATTCACATAAATCACAAATATTGGAAAATGACTATTCATGGTGAAATAATCAATTTCCGGAGTGTTACACTGGTCTCAGCAATTCTCAGCCCAGTGTGCACGCAAAACGAGGAATATATTAAAATATTCGTTGTTTCCGAAAAATTCCAGAAAAATTTCTAAAAATCAAGAATATTATAAAATGATGAATTATGACCAAATAGGTATTTTTCGGGATGTTACAGCACGCACAAGAAGAGATTGACAGGCAATGAAAGAGTCAGTATAGGGCAGAATGTTTCAGCCCTAATTCAGCCAATTCCTAAAAAATGCAAGGATCTAGGCACATTTACAATTCTGTGCATTATAGGCAATTACAAGTTTAAGAATGCAATGTTGGATGTTGGAGCTTCAATTAATGTGATGACTATGTCTATTTTCAATTCTCTTGGATTGTGATTCAGTTAGCAAATAAAAGCAGTGCATGCCCAACAGGCTTGATAGAGGATGTTTTGGTGATAATGGATGAGTTGATTTTTCCTATCGACTTTTACATTCTAGATATGGAGGGGAATCATCATCCAACAAGGCTCCAATTATTCTAGGGAGACCAATCTTTAAGACTGCAAGGACGAAAATAGATGTGCATGTTAGAACCCTTTCTATGGAGTTTGGAGATAAATTTGTAATACCTAACGTAGTGTATCACATTTATGTTACTTAATTACTAAATTACCCCTTAAATTTAAAATATAATTTGTAATGTAAATATGAGTTATAAAATTTATGGAATATTAATATAATAAACTTAACAGAATATAAAATTCTAAACAACATCACAAATAATTTACCTTATATATATATACACAAGTCTTAGTACTGACATAATTAAATATTTATAGACATAATCCTCAAAAGTATTTTAAACATTATTTAAACTAACATACCTACGTATACTAGACAGCAGAATCCTCAGACGGGTCCTCCTTATATTCTTCAGCGGGCAGGAATCCAACTTGATGTGAAGTCCTATAGACCGGTGTCCATGCAGACGACACTATATTGATCTCCGTTGGGATGTGATACCTACCACCCCAATACTGTCTAATTGACAGCGAAAATTCGACATGTACATTAATAGTAATAGAAAAGAACGGATCTCCATGAAATATCCTGCTCATGTTGACCATCAAATGTCCTTGATATATTAGTCTCTCCTCATTAGGACTAAACCTCCATGCACCAGTTTCCCCGTGGAACTATAATCTGACGTACCCAAAAAAACTCGACCGGGTTGCCATCTCGTCAAAACTTAGTTTCCTCAGTAGGAATCTGCTCCTCTTCACCCTCTTGCTCGGTACCTCGCTCAGTGTCTTTATCAAATATAAATACAATACAACATAATACAAGAAGAGGTGAGATCACCTACACCATTATCAATATGGTAGCACAGAGATAACACATACTATACATCATATAGATATACCATTCAATGATATAGATAAAATAAACAGTAAGCATCTTCATTTCATTCCATCATTCATCGACACTTAACAGATAAAATGTCATTCAATATTCAAACTTGTTCAAGTTATGCATATACTCATTGACTTATTTTCCTACTCTATGGAGCTAAACTCAGGTCGGAGAGATTGATCCGAAAGATCTATCTGTACCAACATGCCTTAGACCATGTGCCACCATTCTCATTAGTGTTTGCGCATCTAGCATATACATGACAGTCTTTACCAGATCTTGATTAAGAATAATGTCTTGGTCCGGATCATCGGTGTGTTGCATCGGTCTAACGCACGGTACAGAAGAGCTACCAACTGCCCATTGTAGGCAACTCGCACTCCAATTCCCCCAAGGTCAACGAGTGACTTACACTACGCATATCGCACCCACTCAAGAGATGTATTCTCTCCTAGGCAATTAGCCTTATCCAGTCCATCGGACCTTTCCAATGCATGTTTAATGCACCAATGCCAATCACAAGAAAATCTCATCATTTCTCATACAGGATCCATACATTCTTCTAACAACAATTTTACTGTATATTTAATCGTGTAATCATATTATCGCGTTTTCTTAATCGCGCAACATTTTTGTCGCATTTTCAAATTGTGTAAAAATATTCCATCATTTTTCAATCACGTAGCGATTTTTCAACGTTTTTGAAATCGCGTAGCTTAAAAATCACATTTTTAAGTTATGAAAAGCATTTTTCACCATTTTTCCACTACGTAAAATATTTCTCAGCCTTCTAAATTTCATTTTGACCTTTCTAAAATTTCATACCTGATTGCGGGATTTAAAGGATGTAAACTCAAGTGCAGGTTGTTTCAAGTAATAAATTTCTCTAGTGTCCGAGGTCGATCCATAGGGAATTAATGAAGAGAAATTATTTGAGGTAAGAAAAGGATTTGTCACAATACCAAAAGTAATAAAAGATGTTCATAAATGAATTTAAGAACTTGCTTAGGTTAGGAGATCCACTCTTGGTAATAAATTAAAGGCAAGATTAGTTCTCTTTATAATTCAATTGAAATCCACACAAAACAGAGGTTCCAATCAAAAAATATAACATTCAAAGTTCAATTATATATGTAATCATATTATGATTCCTTTAATTATCTACCAACATTTGTAAATGAGTTCAAGCATTCACTGTGTCAATCCTATTGTCTACAATAAATCAAGATCTCCATTATACAAAGAAGGTTTCTAAATTGATTGGAAACAAAATACAACACATATAATGTCCATTTAATAATATATCATTTAAGTATAAGAAATAGAATAATCTAACCTTATTTCATTACTAAGAGCTTCACTCTTTCACCCAAGCAAGATGAAGATTCAGTTACTCATAGACAAGAAGAAAGAAAGAGAGAAGAAGAGAAAGATGAACATAGCTTTAATTTATAGCAAGAGAAAATTACAACAAAGGAAAACAATAAACAAGTGTAACGCCCCTTTTTGGGAGAGAACGTCACATTGTCAAATAAAAGAAAATGCGGAAAAGTAAAGTTTTAACATTAAAAGACCCGGTTCATTCGTTTAAGTTTAACTTGTTCAATTCTTAAATACGCAAGCAAAATAGCAGAAATATTTTTTTTTGTTTTGATAATCATTTTAACCATGCGGAATGTAAATGACGGTGAAGGATAAAATAGTAGGCAAAACTCACATCTGAATAACATGCATATATATATATATATATATATATATATATATATATATATATATATATATATATATATATATATATATATATATAATGTGCTGACATCATTTACACTTAGATACAAGCCTGAATTATCCAAAAAGCAAAACTATACCTGCCCCAAAGGATTATACAAATATACCCCAGAGATACCAAAATATACAGTCCACAAAAATACATCAAGCCCCAAAAATAAAACGCTGGTAGTCATCAGCAGCTACCAATAAACTCAGTCTCTCAGATGAGGAGGGACCGTATCCGGGTCCTCAATAAGATCCTCCTCTTCAGAGGAAACTTCCATGGGAACCACAGAACCACGGGCTGGAGCCCAAGCAGTAGAATCAAAAGAGTCCTCCCAAGAGGTGTAATAATGATCACCCCACATCTCACGGATGGGCAAGTAAAACTCCAGTCGCAGGCTGATGTGGCAGGTGAGGACAGGTGTCTCATGACGTCTCCAGGCTAGGGCGATCGACACATCTCCCAAGTAGACGCAGCGTTCGGAATTCAAGTTGATATGCCAACACTCCGGCCCTCCGAGGAAGGTCAGACGCACATCCCCAAGAAATTCGCGCATACGTGCCGCCATCGTCTCAGTAGAAGCTAGTCTCGTTCGGGCCAGAAGCCGGGAAACTCGAGATCTTTCGCCTCCTTACCGTCGTCTTCGATCAATACAGTATACACATAAATAGCAAATAACAGAGATACAAGAAAGAGGTAACACATCCTACCATCATTACCAATTATAGCAACTAGAAACAGTACGGCGCCATGCGCCCAAATAGCAATTCAGAATATCATATTCAACCAATAAGCAGTAATTCCAACAGTATGCAAATAAACAATTCCAGGTAAATAGTCATCTTAGTAATAACCCAATCAGTCATAGATATGGAAAAATAAATATTAACAATGACAATGTAATCATGACTCGCATGCATGCTTTCCCAAATTCCTACTCCATGGAGCTAGACTCAAACAGTCGGACAGAAAGATCAGGAGACATGTCTCATTACTCATTACGCCGAGGCCAGTGCTATCAATAATTTTTCTCGTGCACAATCATGGCATTGTACAGACATTCTACACTAGATCACGATATAGGACAGTGTCAAGTCCGGATCGTCGGTGCGTTTGCATCGATTTGCCCCACAGGCAGAGGAGCTACCAACTGCCCCTTGTGAAGGACCCACACCCGACGCCCCCAAGGTCATAACAAGACCCACACTAGTCTACTCGCACCCGCACTAAGGTGTGTTCAATCTCCTAGGCAACTTGGCCTTACAACAGTCCACAAGGACATTCACAATGCATATGACACTATGCATGGACATGTATGATTCACAATCTCATACCATTACATAACATGCCACAATAGGCCAATATAAGCATCAATATATGTTCTTTATCACACACATACCACAATTTCCATATCATGGATCCAAGAATTCCATTTTCAAAATTATTTCTTCTCTATCGGTATGAATACATATTCCTATCACATTTAAGTAAAGTAAAATCCTTGAATCCAGGGTTTTTAGATTATGTTTGAGTTACAAAGGACAAAGAACCATAATCTCAATCATTTCCAGCTCAAAAATCTCATTTTTGGGTCTTGGTAATCATTACATCACCCTAGTAATCGATTACCAGCGAAATAGAATCCCTGTAATCGATTACAATCCCATTGTAATCGATTACACGATTTCCTGATCTACGGTTCGTAACTTCAAGGACCTGGTAATTGATTACACAGCCGTGGTAATCGATTACCAATCGGACAGAACCTCCGTAATCGATTACCAACAAGTTGTAATCGATTACGTGATTCCCAGAAGCATCATTTCGTGACATGAGAGGCTTAGTAATCGATTACACCATTCTTGTAATCGATTACAAGCTAGACAGAATCTCTGTAATCGATTACACACAAGATGTAATCGATTACCAGATTTCCAGAATCACGATTTTGTACCCTTAAGAGCTTGGTAATCGATTACAAGCCCCGTGTAATCAATTACCACGCGTAAACTTATAGAAAACAGAGTTCTCCAGGTCCTTTAACTCAAACCAAACCAATCATTATCATATTTAATCAACAAGTTACTCAAATATACCTTCAAATCATGCAAGAGGCATCAATCAATCATACAAACCCAACAAAATGCACTATCATGAAGAACAACATAAAAATGAGAGGACTTTATACATGGATTCAGAAATCAATGACAACACACATACAAGGTTCCTAGATGCTAAGAGAGGTTGAGGAGGAGTGTCTTCCTCTTACCTAAGCGAAGAAAACAAAAGAAGAACACCAAGAACCTCCTTTGAATTTTCGGATTTGAGCTCCGAGAATCCTAAAAATGGTGACTTTGTTAGAATAGCATAATGGCTTGGAAAAATGAAGTATGGATGGCCAACATGAAGACCATGACCACGAAAATGGAGGAGAAAGAAGAGAAGTCTTGAATCTTACCCAAAAACTCAAAGCTTGGAGCTTGGAGAAAATGGTGAAAATGGTGGAATCTCAAGATGCTCCAAACAAGAAGGATGTCTAGGAAAGGAAGAGGGTTAAGAGAGTGTGGTTGGAAGAAAATTTGGTGGTGAATGAGGGGGAAGAGGGCTGCTGGTGCCGTGGGATTTCTGGAGAGAGGGAGGGGAAAGTATCATGAGGAAGAAGAAGAAGGAAATAGAACAAAGAAGAAGTAAAAGAAATGCTTTAGGAAATAAAACCAATTTCCCCCCTCAAAATGTTGTCCAGCCATGCATGAAGGAGAGAGAGGAGGGAAATGGGCTGCTTTTGCATGGGGAAGGAGGAAGAGGAAATTTCCAAGAAGCTTCCTCCAAGCTTCCATGAGAAGCTTCGCACGTTCCTTGATAAAGTGAAAGTAAAGTTATTTCCTGATCGGGCACACTAACACAGATGAATATTTACACTATCAGTATTATTTTTCCTCCAGTGTAGAAGAGTTATTGATGATGAAAATAACATTTCATTATTCATCAGATGATTTTACAATATCGCGATTTCATTCATCGGGTAAAATCTCGTAAAACGTAAACTTCGTAAATTATGCCCGGCCTCGGGTTTAGTAAGATCCCCCGTCGACAAGTCCACAATTTAGAGTTTACCAGCCACAGGGAAGACATCGCATCTTCTCGGGTCTACACAGCACAAACGTAAAACGAGAAATATATTAAAATATTCAACGTTTCCAGAAAATTCCAGAAAAATTCTCAAAAATCTAGAATATTATAAAATGATTACTTGTAACTAAATAAACACTTTTCAGGATGTTACAACGCTCCCCTACTAAAAGGAATTTCGTCCTCAAAATTTACATACCTCAAAATAGTTCCGGATGTTGCTCCCTCATCTTGTCTTCCGGTTCCCAAGTTGCATCACCAGTCGTCTCGTTCCAAATCACCTTTACCAATGAGATCTCCTTTCCTCTAAGTTGTTTTATCCGTCGGTCCTCGATTCTCGCAGGAGGCGCCTCATAGGTCAAGTTCTCTTTTAACTGTACTGTGTCCGGTGCTATGACATGACTTGGATCAGGCAAATACTTACAAAGTTGTAACACATGGAAGACATTGTGTATGTTGGAAAGAAAAGGGGGTAAGGCTATCTGGTAGGCTACTGGACCTATCCGGCGAAGGATTTGGTAAGGTCCAAGAAATCTTAGAGTGAGTTTTCTAGATTTCAAAAGCCGGCCGACCCCAGTCGTGGGTGTGACTTTCAGGAATATATGCTCACATTCCTCAAATTCAAGAGGCTTTCTTCTCCTATCCGCATAACTCTTTTGTCGGCTCTGAGCAGTTCTCATCTTTTCTTGAATCATCTTGACCTTCTCAGTTGTCTGCTGAATGATATCTGGTCTAATCGTAAGACGCTCTCCGTCTTGGTACCAACACAATGGTGTTCGACACCATCATCCATACAGAGCTTCATAGGGTGCCATCCCTATACTCGAATGATAACTGTTGTTGTAGGTGAACTCTATCAGTGGTAGAGCTTCATCCCAACATCCAGTTTGTTCCATAGTGCAAGCTCTAAGCAAATCTTCTAAAGATTGGATCGTCCTTTCAGATTGACCATCGGTTTGTGGGTGGTACGCTGAACTCAGACGTAACTTCGTTCCCAACAATGCTTGTAAATTCTGCCAAAATTTTGAAGTAAATCTCGGATCCCTATCCGAAACAATACTCGTAGGCACACCATGTAGCCTAACGATCTCACCAATATACAACTGGGTCAACTTCTCCAAATTATACCTCATGTTGATCGGGAGAAAATGGGTTGACTTCGTGAGTCGATCCACTATTACCCATATCGAGTCGTGTCCTTTCTTTGTCCTCGGCAAACCCACAACAAAATCCATTGCAATGCTGTCCCATTTTCATTTAGGAATAGATAGTGGTTGTAGCAATCCCGCTGGTCTTTGATGTTCCACTTTAGCTTTTTGACAGACTAAACAAGTCGACACACATCTAGTGACGTCGCTCTTCATTCCATGCCACCAGAACAATTTCTTTAGATCTTGATACATCTTAGTTATGCCTGGGTGCATACTCAGCTTGCTGGTGTGAGCATGTTCCACAACATATCGCCTAAGCTCTTGGTCACGGGGAATACAAACTCTACCTCGGAATCTCAGAATTCCATCTGTTCCTTCTTCAAATTCCGTCTCTTTGCCTTGCCTTATCAATTCTCTCGCTTCTTGCAAGAATTCATCGGCTTTCTGCTTTTCCTGTATGTCATCCATTAGTTCACTTGACATGGTGACCATATTCATACAAATCCTTCTGGGTTCCAACTTAACAAACGACCATACATCCCTAAACTGTTCTCTGAGGTCTCTTTCCTTGATCATCAAGGCAGAAGCACTGATAGTCTTTCAGCTCAAGGCATCAGCCACGACGTTCGCCTTGCCAGGGTGGTACAACAACTGGAAATCATAGTCCTTCAGGAATTCTAGCCATCTCCGCTGCCTCATATTCAGCTCTTTCTGATCATACAAATATTTCAAGCTTTTGTGGTCACTGAAGATGTTGAATGTTGCTCCATAGAGAAAATGTCTCCATATCTTTAGAGCAAAAACCACGGCTGCAAGTTCCAAATCATGTGTAGGGTAGTTCTTTTCGTGTACTCGCAACTGTCGCGAAGCATAAGCTACAACTCTTCTATGTTGCATAAGAACACATCCCTATCCTTGATACGAAGCATCACAATACACCTTGAATGGCTCATTCGGATCAGGTAGCACTAACATCGGTGAGGTAGTTAGCCGTTTCTTCAACTCTTGAAAACTTTGCTGGCAGCTATTAGTCCATTCAAAAGCTTGGTTCTTCCTTGTCAACTGAGTGAGCGGTCTAGCAATCTTGGAAAATCCTTCAATGAACCTTCTGTAATATCTAGCTAAACCCACAAAGCTACGAACTTCCATCACTGACTTTGGTTGCTCCCACTATAATACTGCTTCTACTTTCGACGGATCCACTGCAATCCCTTCCTTCGAGATCATATGGCCTAAAAACTTCACCTTATCAAGCCAAAACTCACATTTCGACAGCTTGGCATACAATTCCTTCTCCTTTAAAATCTGAAGAACTATGCTGAGGTGTTCAGTATGATCCTCCTGATTCTGGGAATATATCAGGATATCGTCAATGAAGACGACAACAAACTTGTCCAAGTAAGGACGAAAGATCCTATTCATGTAGTCTATGAAGATAGCAGGTGCATTCGTAACACCAAACGACATTACAAGGTACTTATAATGACCGTATCGGGTACGAAAAGCAGTCTTGGGCACATCCTCCATTTTCACTCTTATCTGATGGTACCCAGATCTCAAATCAATCTTTGAAAACACTGCTGCCCCCTTCAGTTGGTCCATCAAATCATCAATTCTTAGGAGAGGATACTTGTTCTTGATCGTCAGCTTGTTGAATTGCTTATAGTCCACACACAATCTTGAGGTATCATCCTTTTTCCGAACTAACAGTACTGGTGCTCCCCACGGTGACACACTCAGTCTAACAAACTGTTTCTCCAAAAGCTCCTCTAGCTGTTTCTTGAGCTCGGCCAATTCCGTTGGCGACATACGATAAGGTGCTATAGACACGGGACCAGCTCCCGGTACCAGATCAATGGCAAACTCGATCTCATGTGTCGGTGGTAAACCAGGTGCTTCTTCTGGAAAAACTTCAGAGAACTCTCTTACCACCGGAATAGTGTTCAGGTCAGCCTCGCTCTCAATTTTCAAAGAAGATAGTAGCATGTACCCCTGAGCTCCTTCTTCCAAGAAAGCTCGTGCTTGGTTGGCCGTCAAGTACCTAGAATTCTCATCCACAGGGAAGACTATGGTTTTTTTGGAACAATCTAATAGAACATGGTTGGAAGATAACCAGTCCATCCCTAGGATTATATCTAACTGTGAAAGAGGCAAACAAATCAAATCGACAGAAAAGATTCAACCTTCAACAATTAAGGGACACTTCAAACAGACTTTGGTAGTAACTACCGGTTTATTAGTGGGGGTTGAAACAGTCAATTCAAAAGGTAGTTCAGACACAGGTAAGCCAAGTCGTAGCACACAGTCATATGATATGAAAGAATGGGTTGCCCCAGAGTCATACAGTACTTTTAAAAGATTACCTTCTATGATGCCTTCTCCTTGAATCAAGTCTTCGGATTCGGAGACTTCAGCTCCGCTCATAGTGTAAACTCGACCTTCGGCTTGCGGTTTCTTGGCTCGAGTCGCGTTGACTGAAGGTTTAGCCTTTGCTTGATTGCAGTCTCTGGACATGTGGCCCGGTTTGCCACATCTGAAGCAGATGATTCCCTTGATCGTGCAATCCCTCGTGAGATGATCTTTCCCACACTTTAAGCATCTGGACGGGTAGGTCACATTCTGCCCAGTTCGGTTCCCAGAGGAACCTCCACCAGAACTTCCACTGGTTTGCTGCTGACTTCCGGCTGGTCGGGAATAAGGCTTCTTTTGGAAGCGGTTTGAACCACTACCTCCACCTCTTTGGGACCGTACAGGCCCAAAGCTCCTGTTTCTCGAGTCTCTAGCCCGTTCCAAGGCTTCAACTTCACAGCAAGTGTCTAACAATTCCGAGAATACCTACATCTTCAGGGTGATCACAGCGCTCTTCACCTCATACCTCAATCCCTCGGTGAACTTCCAACACTTCCAGGCTTCATCGATTTGGTGTTGGTAGTGTGTTGAGAACTTCTCCAGGTTCTCAAATTTAGCTGCATAGTCACTGACGGTTATGTTCCCTTGTCTCAAGTTGAGGAACTCCAACTCTTTCGCATGTCTCGCATTAGCAGGAAAATATTTGTCCAAGAACTTGTTCTTGAACACATCCTATGTGATGTCAGTCCCTTCGGCTTTCAATGCTCTCTGAGCTCCGTTCCACTAATCTTCGGCGTTGCCCACAAGCATAAAGGTAGCATAATCCACCTTCTTGTCTTCAGCACAGTTCATGCCACAAAAGACTTTCTCTAGTTCTTTGATCCATAGACTAGCCCTGTCAGGATCAAATTCTCCCTTAAATTGTGGAGGGTTATGACGACGAAACTCTGCCAAGTTCTGGGCATTGACAGTCGTCTCGAGCTGTTGAGCAGCTCTCTCTTGTTGTTGAGCAGCACGTTCGTTCTGTTGGGCGATGACTTCCGCCATCCTCTGCATCGCTTCTACAGCAGCCGCAATTTCTCCACTTCTCGCCATCTTACTCTTTCTCGAATCAGGGTGACTGAAAACCGCAAGGTAAGTTAGAGGAATTCATTTCAAAACTCAAACCACAGAGATTTCACACAACACAAACAAGACAAACTCACACACAAGACCCAAAGAAGACATAAACCGGGGCTCTGATACCAACTTAATGTAACGCCCCTTTTTGGGAGGGAACGTCACATTGTCAAATAAAAGAAAATACGGAAAAGTAAAGTTTTAACATTAAAAGACCCAGTTCATTCGTTTAAGTTTAACTAGTTCAATTCTTAAATACGCAAGTAAAATAGCAGAAATATTTTTTTTTGTTTTGATAATCATTTTACCCATGTGGAATGTAAATGACAGTGAAGGATAAAATAGTAGGTAAAACTCACATCTGAATAACATGCATATATATATATATATATATAATGTGCTGACATCATTTACACTTAGATACAAGGCTGAATTATCCAAAAAGCAAAACTATACCTATCCCAAAGGATTATACAAATATACCCCAGAGATACCAAAATATACAGCCCACAAAAATAGATCAGGCCCCAAAAATAAAACACTGGTAGCCATCAGCAGCTACCAATAAAATCAGTCTCTCAGATAAGGAGGGACTATATCCGGGTCCTCAGCAGGATCCTCCTCTTCAGAGGAAACCTCCAAGGGAACCACAGAACCACGGGCAGGAGCCCGAGCAGTAGAATCAAAAGAGTCCTCCTAAAGGGTGTAATAACGATCACCCTACATCTCATAGATGGGCAAGTAAAACTCCAAGCGCAGGCTGATGTGGCAAGTGAGGACAGGTGCCTCATGACGTCTTCAGGCTAGGGCGATCGACACATCTCCCAAGTAGACGCAGCGTTCGAAATTCAAGTTGATATGCCAACACTCCGGCCCTCTGAGGAAGGTCAGACGCACATCCCCAAGAAATCCGCGCATACGTGCCGCCATCGTCTCAGTAGAAGCTAGTCTCATTCGGGCCAGAAGCCGGGAAACTCGGGATCTTTCGCCTCCTTACCGTCGTCTTCGATCAATACAGTATACACACATATAGCAAATAACAGAGATACAAGAAAGAGGTAAGACATCCTACCATCATTACCAATTATAGCAACTAGAAACAGTACGGCGCCACGCGCCCAAATAGCAATTCAGAATATCATATTCAACCAATAAGCAGTAATTCCAACAGTAAGCAAATAAACAATTCCAGGCAGATAGTCATCTCAGTAATAACCCAATCAGTCATAGATATGGAAAAATAAATATTAACAATGACAATGTAATCATGACTCGCATGCATGCTTTCCCAAATTCCTACTCCATGGAGCTAGACTCAAATAGTAGGAGAGAAAGATCAGGAGACATGTCTGTAACTTGGCTGCCGAGGCCAGTGCTATCAATAATTTTTCTCGTGCATAATCATGGCATTGTACAGACATTCTACACTAGATCACGATATAGGACAGTGTCAAGTCCGGATCGTCGGTGCGTTTGCATCGGTTTGCCCCACAGGCAGAGGAGCTACCAACTGCCCCTTGTGAAGGACCCGCACCCCGACGCCCCCAAGGTCATAACAAGACCCACACTAGTCTACTCGCACCCGCACTAAGGTGTGTTCAATCTCCTAGGCAACTTAGCCTTACAACAGTCCACAAGGACATTCACAATGCATATGATACTATGCATGGACATGTATGATTCACAATCTCATACCATTACATAACATGCCACAATAGGCCAATATAAGCATCAATATATGTTCCTTATCACACACATACCACAATTTCTATGTCATGGATCCAAGAATTCCATTTTCAAAATCATTTCTTCTCTATCGGTATGAATACATATTCCTATCACATTTAAGTAAAGTAAAATCCTTGAATCCAAGGTTTTTAGATTATGTTTGAGTTACAAAGGACAAAGAACCATAATCTCAATCAGTTCCAGCTCAAAAATCTCATTTTTGGGTCTTGGTAATCGATTACATCACCCTGGTAATTGATTACCAGCGAAACAAAATCCCTGTAATCGATTACAATCCCATTGTAATCGATTACATGATTTCCAGATCTATGGTTCGTAACTTCAAGGACCTGGTAATCGATTACATAGCCGTGGTAATCGATTACCAATCGGACAGAACCTCCATAATCGATTACCCACAAGTTGTAATCGATTACGTGATTCCCAAAAGCATCATTTCGTGACATCAGAGGCTTGGTATTACACCATTCTTGTAATCGATTACAAGCTAGACAGAATCTCTGTAATCGATTACACATAAGATGTAATTGATTACCAGATTTCCAGAATCACGATTTCGTACCCTTAAGAGCTTGGTAATCAATTACAAGCCCCGTGTAATCGATTACCACGCGTAAACTTGCAGAAAACAGAGTTCTCCAGGTCCTTTAACTCAAACCAAACTAATCATTATCATATTTAATCAACAAGTTACTCAAATATACCTTCAAATCATGCAAGAGGCATCAATCAATCATACAAACCCAACAAAATACACTATCATGAAGAACAACATTCAAATGAAAGGACTTTATACATAGATTCAAAAATCAATGACAACACACATACAAGGTTCCTAGATGCTAAGAGAGGTTGAGGAGGAGCGTCTTCCTCTTACCTAAGCGAAGAAAACAAAAGAAGAACACCAAGAACCTCCTTTAAATTTTCGGATTTGAGCTCCGAGAATCCTAAAAATGGTGACTTTGTTAGAATAGCATAATGGCTTGGAAAAATGAAGTATGGATGGCTAACATGAAGACCATGACCACGAAAATGGAGGAGAAAGAAGAGAAGTCTTGAATCTTACCCAAAAACTCAAAGCTTGGAGCTTGGAGAAAATGGTGAAAATGGTGGAATCTCAAGATGCTCCAAACAAGAAGGATGTCTAGGAAAGGAAGAGGCTTAAGAGAGTGTGGTTGGAAGAAAATTTAGTGGTGAATGAGGGGGAAGAGGGCTGCTGGTGCCGTGGGATTTCTGGAGAGAGGGAGGGGAAAGTATCATGAGGAAGAAGAAGAAGGAAATAGAACAAAGAAGAAGTAAAAGAAATGCTTTAGGAAATAAAACCAATTTCCCCCCCTCAAAATGTTGTCCAGCCGTGCATGAAGGAGAGAGAGGAGGGAAATGGGCTGCTTTTGCATGGGGAAGGAGGAAGAGGAAATTTCCAAGAAGCTTTCTCCAAGCTTCCATGAGAAGCTTTGCACGTTCCTCGATAAAGTGAAAGTAAAGTTGTTTCCTAATCGAGCACACTAACACAGATGAATATCTACACTGTCAGTATTATTTTTCCTCCAGTGTAGAAGAGTTACTGATGATGAAAATAACATTTCATTATTCATCAAATGATTTTACAATACTGCGATTTCATTCATCGGGTAAAACCTCGTAAAACGTAAACTTCGTAAATTATGCCCGGCCTTGGGTTTAGTAAGATCCCCCGTCGACAAGTCCACAATTTAGAGTTTACCAGCCATAGGGAAGACATCGCATCTTCCCGGGTCTACACAGTGCACACGTAAAACGAGGAATATATTAAAATATTCGACGTTTCCAGAAAATTCTAGAAAAATTCTCAAAAATCTAGAATATTATAAAAGGATTACTTGTAACTAAATAAACACTTTTCAGGATGTTACAACAAGCATAACCATAACTTCTAAAAACTAAGCCTAACACCAAGAGCACCAAATGATCAGCCAGTGGTACCTTTTATAGAGGATTAGAGGTACAAAATGACAAAGGGTCTGATTAAGAGTAGGTGGATAAGTGGGTGGAGTGGTTGGATGATTGGTTGAGTGGTTGGATGAGTAGATAAGTGATTAGATTATTGAGATTCTTTGTCTCTGAAATCATTCATTTCTGAACTCATGGATTCTGTTAGCAAATAAAAAAATGGTCTTCATCAAAGTTGTAGCATTTTGTCTTAGCTTTCCAATGCCACCTATTTCAGCTCAAAATTCCACCTACAGCCCAATATATGGCCCAATTACTGAACAATGTTCAGGCCCAAGTACAGCACCCTTATTCTGACTTCAAAGCCAATATCACCTTCAAGGAATTTGATCTGAGTTTTGTGCTCCTCATGAAAGTTGTAGATATGGATCTTAAATTTCAAGTAACCAAATTTCAACCCAAGGAAGTTCCTACATCCCAAGTTATGCTTTGATTACTACATACTATTCAGGTTCCAGTCACAATACTCGTATTCTGACTTTCAAGCCCAATTAGCTCCTCTAGATATCCATATTTTACCTGGAGCTCTCATGAAAGTTGTAGTGCTGTCTCTTATCTTTCCTACAAGGTAAGATACATAATTATTACACATCTAGAACTCAAGATATGGCTGAAATACAGAAATAGTGTAAGACCCAAATAATGCTGAAAAAATCGATTAAGTCCAATTTGAGTCCAAACTTACAAAACATAATCAAACTTAATCAATTAAGTACATGAAGAGTGTAAATGACTACAAATAGGGGTTTATTATTGTATAAAATATGTGATTATCAATACCCTTTCTTGCTTTACTTTTCTATATTTTCTTACTTAAAATTTCCTAACGCGCTCAAAAACCCAAAGAGTGAGCTATACGCTAGAAAATTTCAAGTCACCAACGTATTCTCCATAATTCTAAATCAATTCTAAAAATCAATTCTCTTTAAAATAAGTTGAGGTTCAAACACTTTCAACCTCTCTTTTTCCTTCATAAACGAAATTTTTATTTCTCAAATGAAAAAACACTTTGTTTCCATTTCTAAAATCCTTTTCTTATTTTCTTTAAATCAATTTCCTTCCATTTTCTAAATCAAAATTTTACATGAAGTAAATCCATTTTCAAACCATCAAAACCGTAACTACATGGTCTTTGGAACCATCATATCTTTTCTTTTCCTTTTCCATCTAATCATTCAATTTTATCATTCATGAAAAATCTTAAATTGGAAACACCTATTTTTAGGTGCCTAGGCCGTAAGCCTCTTGGTCATTGGAACCAAAATAATTTTCCTTATTCACTTCCATCGTAGTATATACAATATATTCACATCATATATATGATAAGCATGCCATAAAAATAATAAACCATACAAAGCATATAAGGCATAAACAAATAAATCAAACACATAAACACTCCAAAAATAATTACACAACCATGAATAATGAATCCTCACATGGATTCATCATTCTTCACAAACAAATACATCTCTCACCACCATACTTAATTGGTGAGATGAATCTCCCTCTTACCTTAAAATGGAGACAAACCCTTCAAGTTTTCCTTCCTAAGCTTTTCGTGAAACTCCTTAGAAAAACCTTAAAAATCTTAAACAAATTTTAAAATCAACAAGAAGCTTAGAAATAGGTAAACCATGGATCAATCATGGCTTAGAAAATCAAAACCAAAAGATTGGGTCAAGAAACAAGAAGTTTACCCTTTTTGGTAAAAACTTTAAGCTTGGATTACAAGCTCAAGATGGATGATTTTGAGAAAACTCACAACTAGAGATGTTCTTAGAATATGGTTTAGGTTTAGCAAATGTGTTTAGGTAAAATTTTAGAAGCTTGGATGTCTTGGTTTAGGAGAGTGGCCGATTGGCCTCTTGGAGAAGAAAATGGAGTTCTCTTGGTTGCTTGAAGAAGAAAATGTGTTGGGAATTACGGATCAAAAGTATCGCAGCGGAATAATAGAATTCCCTCACAGAATCCATGAGAAAAAGTCCATAATCTGAGTTTTTTAAAATTTACCTCTTGAAGTGTGATAATCTCAAGCGAGGTGAATCACCAACACCATAATAGTGATGATGTCTCTGCGGTATCCACACGAACAGACTTGCAAAAGGAGTCACACCTCTGTTTCGTAGTGCTAGCTGCGAAGAGAGGAGAAGAAAACCTCACTATCTCTCACTCACTTTCTGTAAGTGCGGCTAGGGTTATGATGTAACCTGGTAGCAGCCCCCTTAGCAGTATTATTTATAACAATGGCTGCCTTAAGTGAGTGTGAGTAGTAGCAAGGTAAGTGGTGCAACCCTAAACCCATCTGTCATGAGTTAGGCCCACAATTGAATCCGAGTCCAACTAGGATTCTGATTACTCCAATTTAATTTGTTCTAAGTGTGCGACCCTGCAGGTTCTCATGACGTTGGTAGTAATATTAAAATCTCATTTTAATATTACAAACAGTGAGCGGTATCTAGCAACACATCACTGCTACCCAAGTAATGAGAATGTCAGTGATTTGACATAACCTATCCGTGACCAATGTTTCCGTGTAGTTTAGTCCCTTTGTCCAGATATCCAGATTGAACACAAGGCATGGAATGTGTCACCCTTGTTTAGTTCAATCTTTAGTTTCCTGATTCCCGAGTAGACATAGTAATAACGAATGAGATCAATATCTCATATTGACTCATTTGAGCATGGCCATGCATTTCATAGTCTCACTCAATCAGGGGCCCCGAAGATATCACTCCTATTATGTAGAAGGGACAAATCCCATCTAGGTCACTCACATCCCTCCACATGTATCATGGTATGTCTAATAACTAACTTTATAATCATCTTGTTACAGATGACGTTTGATGGCATTAAAACACACAACTCCTCATGTAGGAATCGTAGTGATTTCAGGTCAAAGGACCATATACACCATTATTACTATGAGAATCGCTTATGACACTCACGTAACGATCCATGTAGCGTTCTCATGGGGGGTCTGTCCAATACATCATTACTCTAATATGTATCCATGTGTAGACTTGATATCTCATATCCATGACCCGTGAGATGTGGTCATCAGTCTATGCACATACTAGTCTCAATGCATTATTGTTGTCCTAATTAACAATAATACTTGACTAGGGACATTTAAGAATAGTGTTTTATCCAATAGGATCTCACGATCAAGTCATCCACTTGATGCCTTATGGTATCAAACTTACTATTCTAAGGACTTTATTATGTCTACTAAAAAGAACACAATAAATAAAATGCCTCATATAAAATAACATAATATAATATATGTAAATACAAACAAAATGTATTGGCCACTAGGGCATACACCAACAAAATGAAGAGTAGAGAGAATTTGTGACTTAGATGAATTAAACTAACCTCTTTGGTCTCTAAATGATATGCATGGCCGTGTAGTAGCACTCCAAAGGAGGTGGCCATTTTCTTTGACTTCTAAGACTCCATCCTAGCCTTAGCTTGCATCAAAGGCTCAAATGCAAAAGCTTCTCCCCAAAGCTTGCTCCTAATTGGCTCAACCAAGCCTTAGTCATATGTTCTTGAAGTTTCTAATCTAATGGTGATCATAGAATGCTAACTAAGTTACTAATCCCATTTAGCTTCTATGTACACTTAAGTTAACTTGGTTAGGATAATTAATTTCATTGTTAACTAAATAGTTTGCTATACTTGAATCAATTATTCTAGAACACCCTAGACTCCTCCAAAACTGTGTGGTTCCTAGAGAACTGATTAGGTTTGCTTCCATTTAGTTACTTCTTATGCTTCTTAGAATGATAAAGTTAGATTTAGTCTAACTTATTTAGTTTTCTAGTTACATTACTAACTAATTAGTTACCTTGATGTTATCCATCCATTCGTGTAACTAGAAACCCTAAGGAATACAAACTAAGTTTCCATTCTATTTGGTTACTACATAGAATATAACTAACTTAGTTCAATTTCTAGTTTCCTAGTAACTAGTCCAGCCATCAAAATTGACCACATCTAATTAGTTTAGAAATTCCTAGCCATTAATGTTGACTTGTTTCCATTGGTTTAGAAATTTTCAAGTCAGAAACGTTGACTTGATTCCTATTGGTCCATTATTAGTAAGTCTTGAGACTTTACTAGTTCCTATTATCCATTGGATAGAGGCTACTGCTTATAAGTTAGTAGGTATCGTCCATTGGATAATAAAATAATAAGAAAAATATAAAATATTTTTATTGCACAGATAAGTTCTAAAAATTAATAGATCAGGAATCGCATCTCTCGGATTTGGGTTTAGTAAAATCCCTCAGCTCCGAATAAATACGTAAAGATTTTCTCCAGCCAGAAAATTCTTATTTTACTGACACTTAGCAAATCTCTCAAAACAATTAAATACAATCACGGAATAGTCAAAATAATTTGATAACATTCAGAAATCACAAAACAGTACATTTTCATTGTTATTGTGATAATGGCTAATTTTCGGGGTGTTACAACTCTCCCCCTCTAAAAAGAAGTTTCGTCCTCGAAACTTAACATACACTCAAAACAAATACGGATATTACTTCTTTATTCTATCTTCCAGCTCTCATGTAGTTTCACCACTTACGTCGTTCCAAACTACTTTAACCAACGAAATTTCCTTACCTCACATTTGCTTCGCCTTTCGGTCCTCAATCTTGACTGGAAACATTTCATAGGTTAAATTATCCTTTAGTTGTACTATGTCTGGTTCAATAACATGTGTAGGATCAGGAATATATTTTTGTAGTTGTGATATGTGAAATACATTGTGAAGATTCGACAGAAAAGGTGGTAACGCAATCTGGTAAGCTACCGGACCTACCCGACGGAGTATTTGATACGGCCCGATAAACTTTGGAGTGAGCTTTTTAGATTTAAGCACTCGTCTAACCCCAGTCATAGGTGTCACTCGCAGAAATACGTGGTCACCTTCCTTAAACTCAAGCGGTCTTCTCCTCTTATCTGAATAGCTTCTTTGCCATGTTTGAGTTATCCTCATCTTATCTTGAATCATCTTCACTTTTTCTGTTGTCTGCTATACAAGTTCTTGTCCTAAAATAGCCCTCTCACCGTCCTGATACCAACATAACGGCATTATGCATCGTCTCCCATACAATGCCTCATAGGGTGTCATCCCTATACTCGAATGAAAACTATTGTTGTACGTGAACTCTATCAATGGTAAGAATTCATCCCAACATCCAGTCTGTTCTAGAACACAAGCCCTCAACAAGTCCTCTAATGACTGAATCGTCCTTTTTGACTGACCATCAGTTTGTGGATGATAAGCAGAACTTAGACATAACTTTGTCCCCATTGCTCCTTGCAGACTATTCCAAAATCTTAATGTAAATCACAGATCTCGATTCGAAATAATACTGGATGGTACACCATAAAGTCTGATGATTTCATTGATGTACACTTGAGTCAACTTTTCCATCGAGTACTTAATATTAATTGGCAAAAAGTGCGCTAACTTAGTAAGCCGATCAATAATCACCCAAATAGAATCGTGACCCTTTCGAGTCCTTGGTAGTCCTGTTACGAAATCCATTGCTATGTCATCCTATTTCCATTCAGGAATAGGCAAAGGTTGCAACATTCCCAAAGGTCTTTGGTGTTCAACCTTAGCCTTCTGACAAACTAAACAGGATGATACATATTCAGCGACATCCTTCTTCATTCTTTGCCACCAATATAACTGCTTCAAATCTTGGTACATCTTTATGGCTCCTGGATGAATACTCAATCTACTCCGATTAGCTTCATCTAATATTAATCTCTGAAGTTCTTGATCGTTTGGCACACAAACCCTTCCTTTAAATTTTAGAATTCCATTAGCACCTTCATTGAATTCTATCTTTGCGCCTTAGCTCCTTGCTTCCTTTGCTTCTTGCAAATACTAGTCACTGTTCTGTCCTTCTCGTATTCTATCCATCAAACTATTCGAGATGGTGATCATGTTCAAACGCATCCTTCTCGACGTCAATTTCACAAACAAATGCATATCCCGAAACTCTTCTATCAATTCTTTCTCCTTAATCATCATAACAGAAACATTAAGCATTTTCCTACTAAAAGCATCTGCTACGACATTTGCCTTCCCGAGATGATATTACAACTGAAAGTCATAGTCCTTCCGAAATTCTAGCTAATGCCTTTGCCTCATGTTCAATTCTTTTTAGTCAAACAAGTACTTCAAGCTTTTATAATCACTAAAAACAGTGAACATTATCCCATAGAGAAAATGTCTCCACACTTTCAACGTAAACACTACTGCTGCCAATTCCAAATCATGAGTCAGATAATTCTTCTTATGCACTTTCAACTGCCTTGAAGCATATGCCACCATCTTATGGTTCTACATAAGTACACAACCCAATCCTTAATACAAAGCATCGCAATATACTTCGAAAGTTCTTTCGGATCAGGTAGAATCAATACCGGTGAAGTAGTCAGTCGTCTTTTCAACTCCTAAAAACTTTCTTCACATGCATGAGTCCATGCAAACGGTTGATTCTTTCGTGTAAGTTGGGTAAGAGGTCCTGCTATCTTAGAAAACCCCTCAATAAACCGTCGATAGTAACCAGCTAATCTAATAAAACTATGAATTTTCGATACAGTCTTCGGCCTTTCCCATTCAATAATTGTCTCCACTTTTGAAGCATCAACTTCTATTCCTTCCTTTGATATAATGTGTCCCACAAATTGAATTTCGCTTAATCGAAATTCACATTTGGACAATTTTGCCTATAACTTATTCTCTTTCAATATCTGTAGAACCACTCAAAGATGCTCAGCATGTTCCTCCTGACTTCGAGAATAGATTAAAATGTCATCATAAAGACAACAACAAACTTGTCCAAATACAAACGGAAAATTCTGTTCATGAAATCCATGAATATGGTAGGTGCATTAGTCATACCAAACGACATCACTTGATATTCATAATGCCCATAATGTGTTTATTCTTAATCATAATTTTGTTTAATTATCGGTAGTCTACACATAGATGAGAAGTCCCATCCTTCTTCTTCACCAACAATACTGGAGCTCCCCAAGGTGACACACTTGGCCTCACGAATTGTTTTTCTAACAACTCCTCCAGTTGTTTCTTGAGTTCTGCCAATTCTGTCAGTGCCATCCTGTAAGGTGCCATAGATATTAGTCTAGCTCTAGGTACTAGATCAATAGCAAACTCAATTTCTCTTACTGGCTGTAGTCTAGGTATATCTTTAGGAAATACCTCAGGAAATTCATTGACTACGAAAATATCCTTTAAAATATCTTCGCATTGCACCTCTAAAGAAGATATCAATAAGTACCCCTGATCTCCTTCCTTCAAACACTCTTCTACTTGAGTGGCCGTTAGGAATCTAGAATCTTTAACCTCAGGAAAAACTAGTGTCTTACTAGAACAATCTATTAGGATATGGTTAGAAGATAACCAATTCATTCCTAAGATTATATTGATCTTGTAAAGAGGCAAACATATCAAGTCCACATAAAAGATTCTATTCCTAACACAGACAGGGTAATTCAAACATACTTTTGAAGTAACTACAGACTTATTAGTAGGAGTAGCAACACTTAAATCATAAGGTAGTGTAGTCACAGACAATCCCAAATGCTCCACACAATCACATGCAATGAAAGAATGTGTTGCTCCCGAATCTTATAGTACTGTTAAAGGATTACCTTCGATGGCACACTCCTCTATAATCAAGTCTTCTAACGTTCCCCACTCACCTAGGATTACCTTTATACCCTTTCTTGCTTTACTTTTCCATATTTTCTTACTTAAAATTTCCTAACGCGCTAAAAAACCCAAAGAGTGAGCTATACGTTAGAAAATTTCAAGTCACCAACGTATTCTCCATAATTCTAAATCAATTCAAAAAAACAATTCTCTTTAAAATAAGTTGAGGTTCAAACACTTTCAACCTCTATTTTTCCTTCATAAACGAAATTTCTATTTCTCAAATGACAAAACACTTTGTTTCCATTTCTAAAACCCTTTTCTTATTTTCTTTAAATCAATTTCCTTCCATTTTCTAAATCAAAATTTTACATGAAGTAAATCCATTTTCAAACCATCAAAACCGTAACTACATGGTCTTTAGAACCATCATATCTTTTATTTTCCTTTTCCTTCTAATCATTCAATTTTATCATTCAAGAAAAATCTTAAATTAGAAACACCTACTTTTAGGTTCCTAGGCCGTAAGCCTCTTGGTCATTGGAACTAAAATCACTTTCCTTATTCACTTCCATCATAGCATGTACAATATATTCACATCATATATGTCATAAGCATGCCATAAAAACAATAAACCATGCAAAGCATATAAGACATAAACAAATAAATCAAACACATAAACACTCTAAAAATAATTACGCAACCATGAGTAATGAACCCTCACATGGATTCACCATTTTTCACAAACAAATACATCTCTCACCACCATACTTGGTTGGTGAGATGAATCTCCCTCTTACCTTAAAAAGGAGACAAACCCTTCAAGTTTTCCTTCCTAAGCTTTTCTTGAAACTCCTTAGAGAAACCCTATAAATCTTAAACAAATTTTAAAATCAACAAGCTTAGAAATAGGTAAACCATGGATCAATCGTGGCTTAGAAAATCAAAACTAAAAGATTAGGTCAAGAAACAAGAAGTTTACCCTTTTTGGTAGAAACTTTAAGCTTGGATTACAAGCTCAAGATGGATGATTTTGAGAAAACTCACAACTAGAGATGTTCTTAGAATATGGTTTAGGTTTAGGAAATGTGTTTAGGTAAAATTTTAGAAGCTTGGATGTCTTGGTTTAGGAGAGTGGCCGAATGGCCTCTTGGAGAAGAAAATGGAGTTCTCTTGGTTGCTTGAAGAAGAAAATGAAGAGTAGAGAGAATTTGTGACTTAGATGAATTAAACTAACCTCTTTGGTCTCTAAATGATATGCATGGCCGTGTAGTAGCACTCCAAAGGAGGTGGCCATTTTCTTTGACTTCTAAGACTCCATCCTAGTCTTAGATTGCATCAAAGGCTCAAATGCAAAGCTTCTCCCCAATGCTTGCTCCTAATTGGCTCAACCAAGCCTTAGTCATATGTTCTTGAAGTTTCTAATCTAATGGTGATCATAGAATGCTAACTAAGTTACTAATCCCATTTAGTTTCTATGTATGCTTAAGTTAACTTGGTTAGGATAATTAATTACATTGCTAACTAAATAGTTTGCTATACTTGAATCAATTATTCTAGAACACCCTAGACTCCTTCAAAACCGTGTGGTTCCTAGAGAACTAATTAGGTTTGCTTCCATTTAGTTACTTCCTATGCTTCTTAGAATGATCAAGTTAGATTTAGGCTAACTTATTTAGTTTTCTAGTTACATTACTAACTAATTAGTTACCTTGATGTTATCCATCCATTCTTGTAACTAGAAACCCTAAGGAATACAAACTAAGTTTCCATTCTATTTGGTTACTACATAGAATATAACTAACTTAGTTCAATTTCTAGTTTCCTAGTAACTAGTCCAACCATCAAAATTGACCACATCTAATTAGTTTAGAAATTCCTAGCCATTAATGTTGACTTATTTCCATTGGTTTAGAAGTTTTCAAGTCAGAAATGTTGACTTGATTCCTATTGGTCCATTATCAGTAAGTCTTGAGACTTGATCGGTTCTTATTGTCCACTGGACAGCGGCTACTGCTCATAAGTCAGTAGGTATCGTCCATTGGATAATAAAATAATAATAAAAATATAAAATATTTTTTTTGCACAGGTAAGTTCTAAAAATTAAAAGATGAGGACATGCATCTCTCGAATTTAGTTTAGTGAGATCCCCCTGCTCCGAATAAATACGTAAAGATTTTTCCCAGCCAGAAAATTATTATTTTACTGACACATAGCAAATCTCTCAAAACAATCAAATACAATCATGGAACAGTCAAAATAATTTTATAACACTCAGAAATCACAAACAGTACAATTTCATTGTTATTATGATAATGGTTAATTTTCGGGATGTTACAAAATTAGTGTAGTTCAACATCTTTGATGCAATGAAGCATCCCATGGAAGAACATTCTGTTTTTCATTTAGACTTGCTTGATGAATTGATTAAGGATAATTATGATGAGTTGTGTGTTGAGTTCCTTGATTTGGATGGTTTAGATGATTATGAATTAGTATGTTTGTGTGCTGATTATGATGGTACTACCAAGTGTGATGGGTGTTTTGAATTTCTGCATATTTGAGAAATGATGAATTTGACTGTACAGGTTATGCAGCAGCTATTGGTTGTGCAAAAATTCAGTCTGTTGAAGAAGTTCCCACCACTAGATTGCCTCCCTCCATAGTGTAGCCACCCAAAATGGAGTTGAAGCCTCTACCTGCACACCTTAAATATGCATATTTGGAGGATGGTGAGAAGCTGCCAATGATTATAGCAAAAGACCTCACTGATGAACAAGAAGAGAAATTGCTACAAATTCTAAGTGAGCACAAAAAAGCATTTGGATGGACACTTGCGAACATTCTTGTTATTAGTCCCTCTACGTGCATGCATCGAATATTTCTTAAGGAGGGAGCTAAACCAGTAAGGAAACCCCAAAGAAGACTGAACCCATTGATTTTGGATGTGGTGAAGAAGGAGGTGACAAAGTTCTTACAACCTGACATCATTTATCCCATCTCCAACAGCAAATGGGTGAGCCCAGTGCAAGTTGTTCTAAAGAAATTTGGGGTGACAGTAGTGGCGAATCAGAATAATGAGTTGATTCCTACTAAGGTGCAAAACAGTTGGAGAGTTTGCGTTGATTATAGAAAGCTCAACAAAACCACCCGAAACGATCATTACCCCCTGCCCTTCATTAATCAAATGTTAGAAAGGTTGGCTGGGAAATCGCATTACTGCTTTCTAGATGGCTACACTAGATATTTTCAAATCTATATTACACCAGAAGATCAATAGAAGACCACTTTCACATGTCTCTTCAGCATTTTTGTGTATAGGAGGATGCCCTTCAGCCTCTGCAATGCCCTTGGCACCTTTCAATAGTACATGGTAAGCATCTTTTCTGACCTTTTAGAAGAGTGCATAGAGGTATTCATGGATGATTTTATTGTTTATGGTTCTTCCTTTGATTCATGTTTGGCTAGTTTGACTAAGGTATTGCATAGGTGCATTGAAAACCTTGTTCTAAATTTTGAACAATGTTATTTTATGGTAGAACAAGGCATAATTTTAGACCATGCAGTATCTAGCAAGGGCATTGAAGTAGATCCTGCTAAAATAGATGTGATTTCTTCTTTATCTTACCCCACATGTGTGCGGGAGATTTTTTCTTTTCTTGGTCATGCAAGTTTCTACTAGTGCTTCATTAGAGACTTTAGCAAAGTAGCCCTTCCACTATCCAACCTCCTACAAAAGGATGTGGATTTTGACTTTGATGAGAAATGTAAGAAAGCATTCAACTATTTGAAGCAAGCTCTTACCACCACCCCTATTATCCAACTGCTTGATTAGACACTCCCTTTCGAGTAGGCAAAGTGCCTCATATGATCTACTATGCTTCAAGGACTTTGGATGCTGCTCAAGCAAATTACACCACCATGGAAAAATAGCTTTTGTCTATTGTTTTTGCATTAGATAAATTTAGCTTATATTTGCTTGGTTCTAAAGTTGTGGTATTTTCTGATCATACAACTTTGAAGTTCTGCCTAAAAAAAACCTGAGGCCAAGCCAAAATTGATTTAGTGGATGTTGCTGCTCCAAGAGTTTGATATTGAGATGCGTGACAAGAATGGAGTAGAGAACTTGGTAGCTGATCATTTGAGCCAAATTAAGCAAGTTGTTGAACCCCTTCCCATCCATAACATCTTCCCTTATGAGCAACTTTTACAGTTGTAGGGTAACATGCAATGGTTCGTTGATATGGTAAATTTCTTGGTTGCTAGTGTCTTGCTTGCATATTCTACTAGAGCACAAATTGAGAAATTAAAGAGTGAGTCAAAGTATTATGTGTGGGATGATCTATATCTGTGGAAATTCTATAGTGACCAAGTGATTAGAAGATGTGTACCTGATCATGAATTTCATTTCATTTTTAGCTTTTGCCATATATTTGCATATGATGGGCATTCTAGGACTCAATGTACTGCTATGAAAGTATTAGAATTTGGATTGTATTGGCCAACCTTTTTTCGTGATGCATATGTGTTTTGTAAATCTTGTGAACAATGCCAAATGAAAAATATCTCTCGTAGGAATGAGATGCCCCAACAACCTTTGTTGTTTTGTGAAATATTTAATGTTTGGGGTATTGATTTTGTGGGTCTTTTTCCCATCTCATTGGGTTTTGTTTACATTTTGCTTGTTGTTGATTATGTGTCTAAATAGGTTGAGGCAAAAGCCACTTGGACAGATGATTCAAAAGTTATTGTGGATTTTGTTATATCAAACATTTTCTACATATTTGGCATTCTGAAGGCTATCATCAGTGATCAAGGGTCACACTTCCGCAACCAGAATATGGAGGATTTGTTGAAGAAGTATGGAGTTATGCATAAGGTCTCTACACCTTACCACCCCCAAACAAATGGGCAAGCTGAGGTATCAAATAAAGAGATCAAGTAAATCCTTTAGAAAATTGTCAAGCCTAATAAGAAGGATTAGAGCAAGCGATTTGATAATGCTCTTTGGTCTTACCGGATGGCCTATAAGACGCCACTAGGGATGTCCCCTATCGAATTGTCTTTGGGAAGGCATGCCACTTACCAATGGAGATAGAACATAGAGCATTTTGGGCGGTGAAGAGTTGCTACATGGACCTTGACCAAGCAAGAATGAAGAGGAAATTGCAATTACAAGAATTGGAGGAAATCCGCTTGGAGACCTATAAAAGCTCCAAAATCTACAAGGAGAAGACAAAGGCTTTCTATGACAAGAATATTGCAAAGAAGGAATTTTTGGTTGGGCAAAAAGTTCTCCTCTACAATTCCACCTCAAGCTCATGCTCAACAAGCTTCATTCTAGGTGGCTAGGCCCTTTCATGGTTACTAAAGTGTTTCTTTATGGTGCAGTGGAGGTCACAAGTGAGGTAATTCACAAAACTTTCAAGGTCAATGGACATCTCCTTAAGCCATTGTATGAGGGCGCACAAGAGAACATAGTGGAGGAGCTCCACTTGCAAATGTCCATCTACAATTGATAACGATGTTTCTTTCCCCTTTCTTTTATTTTGCTTGTCTTATTTTGTTGATGCTATTGATGTTTCGCTAATGATTTTTGAGCTTTCCATTGATGACAATGTAAAATGTAAAATTTAAGCATGGGAGGGGGGAATTTTAGCATTCTATTTTTTTGTTGTTTTCTA
This sequence comes from Ormosia emarginata, assembly GCA_029884605.1. NCBI lineage: Eukaryota > Viridiplantae > Streptophyta > Magnoliopsida > Fabales > Fabaceae > Ormosia > Ormosia emarginata. The sequence goes on from JAQQTP010000040.1 coordinate 8,370,644, forward strand.
TTTTAATTCAATTATTTTTATTGCTTTTGTTGTTTTTACTATTTTGTTTTGTTAATTTTGTTATTGTATTGTCATTTGATATTTACTATTTTTTTATTTATAACTATATTGTTTCTATTTTCTGTTTTCTATTTACTATCTTTGTTTTCTATTTTCTATTTTCTGTTTCTATTTACTGCCTTTGTTTTCTGTTTCTATTTTACATTTTGTTTCTTTTTTTTTTCCTATTTTAAGCTGTTTTACTGTTTTAAATTTTGTTCTAAATTCTGTTTTTCTATTTTTAAAAGAAAAAAATATTCATAACAAAGTGTGCTTTTAATTGCTTTCCAATAAAACTTTGAGTTTGTAAAAGTTGTGCATGCATAAATTAAGTTAACATAAGTGAATAAATTGTCTCTCATCTTGAGAATAACTAGTTTGGTAATGAAATTGAATTGATAGATTAAGTTTGATAAAAACATACCTTGTGAGACTTTGAGCCTTTTAATGAATAGATTGAGCATTTGTGTCATTCTCTTCTTTCTTGTATGATTTTCACTCATGGAATTGTTACTCTAGAACTTCCTTTGATTCTTTTTGAGGCTACATTTTCATATGCATACATGAACATGAATGAGACATTTTTTTTGAATTAGCCACTTTAGCCAAATAGCCAACCTTGCATATTTTCCCTAGATCAACCCCTTTGAGCTTATTTGACCACCTATTATTTTTAGTTCATTACATTCCTTAAATAAAAAATAATGTTCTTACCCAACCTTAGGGAATAAGAGAGCATTGACATTGTTATTGGATGAGTTCTTGAGCAAGTGTGCGGGTGTGCTAATTGGTATGCAAATTATTAGTGAAAAAGGAAAGAATGATCAAATGAGAAAAAAATGTGTAAAGAAAAGTTAATAACGCAAAAGAAAAAAAAAGAATATGTAAAGGGAATTTGCATTACATAGAGTTGGGATAAACTATCATGCTAGTTATATGGACTTAACCCTAATGCTTTTTTATTCTCTTTGGTCTTCAACTTGTAATATCCATATTATTCTCAAGTTTTACCTTGGCCCCATTACAACCTTGAATAAAGCCCTCTTAATTTTTGTGTACATGTGTTTTGAGTAGTGGAGAAGTAGAAGATAAGCAATCTTATGGTAGTGTATATTTTCATGTTTTGAATTGAGTGAAACACTTACCTTCCAAATACTTGAGAGATTGAGAGCAAGTTTTATGATGTTCTATCTTTCTTGATATATGCTTTTCAATTGAAGCTACTATGCTTGTTGATTTGAGATGTAAAGAAATGTTACTTCATGAATGTTTTAATTCCTTGAATTTTTGTTGTTCTCCTTTTGCATTCTTGAACATCATTAGAAATTAAGTTTTTCTTGAGTTTTTAACTTTCAAGTTTGTATTATTTTTCCTTTGTCCCCTAGTAGTGGATTTCCACTTTTACCCTGGAGTACAAAAGGATAAGTGTGGGAGAATTTGATAAACATTATTTTAATATATTAGTTAACCCTCATATTCAGCATTTTAGACCTCTCTTGTGCTTAATCGATTAGTTTTGGCCACCATTTATAAGTTTGGGTTCAAATTGGGCTTAGTTGTATTTTTTAGCATTGTGGTAATTTTACACTATTTCTGTATTTCGGATATAACTTAAGTTATAAACATTTAACAATTAAGAACTTTACCTTGTAGAAAAGTTGAGAGGAAGTTCTACAACTTTAATGAGAGTTCCAGAGCTGAATCGGATGTCTAGTGGGCCATATTGAGCTTGCAAGTTAGAACATAGGTGCTATTGTTGGAACCTGAGTAGTTTGCAAAGATTGGGTCATATCTTGGGCTGTAGGAGTTATAGTGGGTTGAAATGAGTGGCATTGGAAATCTTAGACAAAACCCTTCAATTTTCATGAAGACCACTTATCCAAATAGTGACGTTTTGATAGGTTTTTAACGTCTGAAGAGAGATGACAGGATCAAGATCTGTTAAATGTGTTTTGGCCATAACTTCTTCATGAAGTGTCCAAATCTTGCAAATTAGGTGTCCAATTAAAGCTAATTGGAAGAGGAAGAATCTAAGTTAGGGAAAAAGTTGTAATTTCACTTTTAGGGTCTATTATGTGGGAGAGGAATACCAAAACTGAGGCATTCCATTTCAGATTCAGGTTTTCACTTCTCACTTTCTCTATTGCCCCTCCCTTCTCATCTCATCTCATCTCATCTTCTTTCTCTTTTACATTTCTGCTCTTTACTCTTCTACACTTTACTTTTCTATTTTGTGCTCTCCATTCATGGAGATCTAAAGCTTTGTAATCAATCCTAGGGATTGAAACGATCTTGATATGTAATCTTGAGACCTTGTGATGAATGTTTATATTCTTGTTGTTGATCAAATTTCTCTCCTCCTTCTCTCGATTTTGTTTCATCTTGACTGAGTGCTTAACTCAGTTTTGGTATTCATGTGATAGTTGCTTAACTATCATCTATTTGAAAAAACACTAGATAATGCATCAAAAATGTTTGATGTATTGTCTAGCTAGCATGAATTCTTCTATGAGGTGGATTTAGGGTCAAATGGATGGTTAATCCATTTTTCATTGATTGAACAAATCCTAGGTGCTTATATAGTAGAGAATTTATGCTTGGATGAGGATTTCACATGAGATTAGGCAATGCACCAAAGGTGTTTGATGAATTGTCTAACTTGGTTAAATGTTGAGTATTAGGTTGATTTTGGGTTACATGGATGCTAACTTCATCTAATGTTGATTAACCAAATGCTAGATGCTTATCTAGTAGAGTATACCAAGAATTTGGTTAGCTTGTGAATGAGTCCATAGTAGTCAAGGATGGATTAAACTCAAGAGTTGTTGATTCCCTTGGATTGGTTGTTTTTCCTCATTCTATTTATAACATTTTGATTATTGTCCTTTGATTACTTTCTTTTATTTACTGCCTTTTAATTATTGTCTTTTATTTATTGCCTTTTAATTATTGTCTTTCAAATTCTGTCTTTTAATTAATGTCCTTTAATTATTGCCTTTTAATTACTCCTGCAACCAAACCCTTGTTACTAATTTCCTAATATAATTAATTAATTGGAATGATCTAAGGACTCGACCCAATTACACTGCATACTACAAGTTTTTGGTGAATCGGTATACAAATATATTCTAATATGGTAGCTTCGGCAACTATCACATAACCTCTTTTGCTTTGATTATTTATTGAATCCAATACTGACTTGAGCATCGAAGGTTCTCCTAAGTTTGTTTTGTATGTACCCCATCATAACTAAGTATTCCAACTAGCTCAAGATATTTACTGCACAATAGTAAACAGTGAGTCCTTGAAAAATGATGAAATTCACTTGCATCGATTAGATCTTTAATGAAGATGGTGAATTTTTAACAACAAGTGTTTTGGATAAAAAAAACTAGAAAGATATTTGGCTTGTTAGGTGTTTGGAATTTATTTGAGAGACTTTGGAAGTATTTTGAAGGTTTGAGAATCAGTGTTCTATTGTTTGAAGTGAGAAAATCAAGTTTAGAAGGCTAGTAATCAATTACAACACCCTTGTAATTGATTACCAAGTTCCCAGATTGCATGTAATCAATTACAACCCCATTGTAATCGATTACCAAGTTCCTAGATTGCTTGTAATCGATTGCAGCCCCCTGGTAATTGATTACCAGAGGGATTTAAAAGGTCATGGAGGCACGAGGAAGCCATTTTCACGCATCCCTCAAGCTTTCTCTCTCTACCTCACGCACCCTCTTACCTAAAATCCCTCAATTTCTCTATTTTCTCTCCATCAAATCCTACTTTTCCACTGCCAAATCCCTCAAAATCACCTCATTTACAAAATCCCTCACCTATTTCCCATAAAAAACACTTCAAATCACCCAAAAATTCACCCTCACTGTACGTCTCTCTCTCTCTAGAACCACAACCTAATCTTCAAATTTCCTCCAATTTCTCATCATTTCTGCCCTTTCCTACCACCAAACACTTCTAAAACCCCTTCCTTCCACTTTCCTTTCACTCTTTTCACCCATTTCACTCAAATGGTTGAATCTTCACGAAGAACAAAGAAGCCATGAACAAGGGTGGCTATTGGGGCATCCTCTCAAGCTCCTCCACTCACCATTCCTGGCTTGGATCTCTCCACCCACTTCAGAACCTCCAAGAAAGCAGAGCTTTTTTGCCAAAAATTCTAGCCATGAAAAATTATCCATCCTAGGTATCTCATTGCAGCTGGTTGCTCTAGCGACCCTTTAGAGTGTTTTAGAATGATTGAGCGTCTTGAACTACTTAATTTTCTAAATATCAGGAAGGATATTTACCCAGATTTGGTTAGGACATTTTATGTAATTTGAAATATGAAAATGCCTGCCTGATCACTAAGGTGACAAAGAAACATATAGTTATTACTCATGATATCTGGTATAGGTTTTCTAGTCTCACCTTTGATGGTACAAATTTTTCTGGTGCGGTTAATGTATAGGGAGAATCTTATGACTATAAAACTGCACTGAATTCTTTACTGAGAGCTGGATATAGGCCTAAACAGAGGGTCATAGCCACTGGGCTCACCATGGAGAACAGAGTACTCCATTATATCTTGGTTAGGGCCTTGATTGCTAGGGGAAACAATTACTCCAAAGTTGAAAAGGATGACATACTTACCTTGTGGATGATAAACACCGACAGATCGATTAACTAAGCATACTATGTCATTCAACACTATGCTAAAGGCTAGAAAGGGCAACCATCCCCTGCCCTATGCCATGCTCATCACAGTAATCTTAGAGCACTTCCATATTCCTTTGTCTGGGGAGGCAAACGATGAGAGCTCTAATGGACCAGAGTCCATTAGTGCGCATACCCTAACAAAGCTACAACTGAAAAAGATTGATGACATATGGTACTACTTACATCATGGGGTGGATGGTCACATGTGAGTGCCTATGCAATAGTGAAGATTAGTTTTGATAATAATAAACATGAAGATGATAAGAAGACCAAGTCCAAGATCTTCAAGATTAGCTTCAGGACTTAGAGTCACTTTGTATAAAGCCTTTTTGGATATCTCATTGGTTTTTAAAAGAAAAGATCTAAACCAATTCTTTAATGAATCTAAGATTCAAAAATGGTTCTTGAAATAAATAAAAGGTTTTGATGTTTTTGGAAACCACCTGGCAGTTTTCTAAAGCTTTTTCAAATGGTTTTTAACAAGGTTATTCGAATAAAGGTCTTTTTATTTGAATAAACCAAATCTAGAAAAACTGGTTTACAACAGGGTTATTCAAATAACCCTAGAGTTATTCGAATAACATTTTCAAAATCATGTTGCGCGCTTCTATTTTCCAAAGTGTTATTCGAATAGCACCTCTGCTATTCAAATAGAGTGTTTTCTAGATGGCTTCTTTCAAATGAGCTATTCGAATAACCTTAAGTTATTTGAATAAACCTGTTTTACGGAAAACGTTTCATAACTCTCAGGCTATTTGAATAACACATATTAGTTTTAGTTTTCATAAGGTTTTTTTTAAGTTGAGTTATTCGAATAACTTAATGGTTATTCGAATAAACTCGTGACCCCTGTTTTTGAAAAATACGACCATATTCATATTAATTACGTTAATTAATTATTCCAATGGCTATTTCATTTGAGAACTCTATAAATAGAGACCTTGGGTCACCTTTGCAAGCTATCTAACTATCTAAATCAATCCTTGCTTGCTTTAATATGAGATTTACAATTTTCTCATATTTTATGTGCTCTTTTCGCTAAAACATTGAGATATCCTTAAGAGAGCTTCTTAGTGCTTCAAGTTGTATTATTTGCTCTTTGTAAGAGTTTCTCTACATTTATTTTCTGCTTCTTTGTAACAAGGGTGAGGTATCTCTGAAAAGTGAGGCTTTAGCACAAAGGTAGAGTTTCCCTGTCTGTGAAAGTGCTCTTGTTTGTAACAGTTGCAAGCACCTGTTTAATCTTGTATTGATAGTGAAAAATCTTGGATAGTGTTTCGAGGACTGGACGTAGGCCACAAGTGGTTTGGTGGTTGAACCAAGATAAATATTGTGCCTGCTCTTCTCATCTTAATCTCTTTATTTACTGCAATTTATTTATTATTACTTATCTGTTCATTTTCTGTTCTTAAGGCTTTCTATCCTCTATCTGCATTCACATCCTTTTTAAGAAATAGCTTCAACAAAGTTTGTTTTATAAGCATTTGCGAAAAGTTTTAAATACTCAATTCACCCCCCCTCTTGAGTACTGGAGCCACTTGGTAACAAGTGGTATCAGAGCTAGAATCTTGTTTAAAGAGCTTAGCAGCTTCAAGAGAACATGGCTTCTTCAAATGGCTTTTCAGAGGGATCTTTCATAAACTAGCCACCCTTTTTCAATGGGTATGGTTATGCATATTGGAAAGAAAGAATGAAAATATTTATCGGAGCTATTGATCTAGATGTGTGGGATGATGTCGAAAACGGCGCATTTATACCTACACGAGTAATCGATGGTGTAAAAACTGAGATACCAAGAAATGATTGGTCTGATAAGGATAAAAAACAGTTCAACATAATTTGAAAGCTAAAAACATCATTACCACTGCTTTGGGGTATGATGAATTTTTCAAAATTTCAAACTATAAAAATGCTAAAGAAATATGAGACACTTTACAAGTTACCCATGAGGGTACTAGTGAAGTAAAGAGATCGAGAATTAGTTCTCTTACTCATGAATATGAATTATTTAGAATGAACTAAGGAGAAAGCATTCAGGAAATGCAAAAGAGGTTCACCCACATTGTAAATCATCTTGCATCATTAGGAAAGAATTTTTTTAACAAAGATTTGATTAACAAAGTTTTGAGATGTCTGAGCAGGATTTGGCAACCCAAGGTGACAGCTATATCAAAATTAAGGGATTTGTCAACAATGACACTAGCTACACTTTTTAGAAGACTCCATGAACATGAATTGGAGCTGAGCAAATTAAGCCAAAGTGAAGAAAATGATAATAAAAAAATGGACTAGCTCTCAAAGCTACATCCTCAACAATTGATGATGATGATGATGAGGGCAGAGAAGGCACATGGAACCTTAAACTAAGTGAAGAAAACCTCAGCTTTATGGTAAAAAAAATTTGGTAAGTTTCTTAGGAAAAAGGGGAACCAAAGAAGACTGCCTTTTTCCTCCAAAGAAAACCCATCTCAAAGGGGAAAGACCATCCTCAACTCCAACTTGCTACGAGTGTGTAAAATTAGGACACATGAAGATGGAGTGTCCAATTTACCAAAAGAAGATGAAGAAATATGAGAAGAAACCTTTCAAGGAAAGAAAAGGGAGAAGAGCCTACATAGCATGGGATGACAACGATATGGACTCAACTGATAGCTCAGATAGCGAGGAAGCTCATCTATGTCTTATGGCCAAAGGAGAAGAAGAAGAAGAAAGCGATAATGAGGTAAGTTCTAATCTTAATTTACTGCCTTCTTATGATGAACTACAAGATGCCTTTGAGGAACTGCATGATGAATCACTAAGGCTCACAAAAATAATTTCTTCATCTAAGAAAATAATTTCTTCTTTACAAAACCAAATTCTTATTTTAGATAAAGAAATTGAAGAATTAAAAATTGAAAATGAGACATTTAGATTAATTGATGCATGCACAACTTGTTCTTTACATGCTTCTACATCTTCATCTTGTTCTTCATGTCATATGCTTGAAAAAGAAATTGAAGATTTAAAGAACACCATTTCAAAATTCACTTTTAGAAGAGATAATTTAAATATTTTGTTAGGAAAACAAAGAGTTGCTTTTCAAAAAGTTGGGATAGGTTATAACTCGAAAAATCAGCAAAAATCTTATAAAAATTTCTTTGTTCATTCAAGTACCTCTAGTAGCCCATTTATTAAATGTTTTTATTGTGGGAATAAAGGACACAGTATATCAACATGCAAAGCAAGAAAAAATATTAACACAATGATTAGGACAAAAATGGTTTGGGTTCCTAAGGGTACTATACCCAAAACTAACATTCAAGGACCCAAGAAAATTTGGGTACCAAAAGTTTAAAACTAAATTTGTGTTGTAGGTGTGCTTGAACGTAGAGAGCTCAAATTGGTACTTCGATAGTGGATGCTCTAAGCACATGACCGGAGACGACTCCAAATTCTCATTCCTTGTTCCCAAGATTCACGGACACATAACATATGGAGACAATAACAAAGGAAACATTCTTGGAGTTGGCAAAGTCGATAAAAATCCTAACTCCTTTATTGATAATGTATTTCTTGTTGAAGGGTTGAAACATAACTTACTTAGTATTAGTCAATTATGTGATAAAGGAAATAGAGTAATATTTGATTCAAATTGTTGCATAATTGAAGGAAAAGATGATAAGTATGTTAGGTTTGTTGGTCATAGAGTTAATAATATTTATATGATTAGCCTTGATGATATATCTTCAAGTGATGTGAAATGCTTTTTAACTAAGGAAGATGATTCATGGTTATGGCATAGAAGAATTGCACACATTCACTTTTGAAAAAGATAAATTATGTGATGCATGTTAAAAAGGAAAACAACTAGAGGTCTCTTTTAAAGCTAAAAACATTGTTTCAACTTCTAGACCTTTACAACTTTTGCACATGGATCTTTTTGGACCATCTAGAACCATGAGCTTTAGTAGGAATTACTATGCACTAGTGATTGTGGATGATTTTTCTAGGTTCACATGAACCTTATTTCTTTCTCATAAAAATGATGCATTTCTAGCTTTTAAGAAACTTGCTAAAGTTATCCAAAATAAAAAAAGGTTTTTCAATTACATCCATAAGAAGTGACCATGGTGGTGAGTTTGAAAATAATGATTTTGAAACCTTTTGTGATGAACATGACATTGAACATAATTTTTCTGCCCCTAGAACTCCACAACAAAATGGAGTTGTAGAAAGGAAAAATTATTCTTTAGAAGAAATAGCAAGAACTATGCTCAATGAGGCTACACTTCCTAAGTATTTCTGGGCTGATATGGTAAGTACCGCTTGTTACGTAATAAATAAGGCCCTTATAAGGCCAATTTTAAAGAAAAACCCCATATGAGTTATACAAAGGAAGGAAGCCTAGTGTTTCACATTTTCATATTTTTGGATGTAAATGTTTTGTTTTAAATAATGGAAATGATAACTAAGGAAAGTTTGATGCTAAGTTTGATGAAGGTATATTTATGGGTTATTCTAATCATAGCAAGGTTTTTAGAATATAAAATAAAAGAACTATGACCATCAAAGAGTCCATTCATGTTGCATTTGATGAAACTAACCAAAATGGATCGAGAAAGGATTTTGTTGTTGATGATGTTGCAGAAGCTTTAGCAAAATCACACTTGGATAAAAAAAAGAAGAAAGAAAGCTAGAAGAAAGTCAAAAGGACCCCCAAACCAAGAGGATTCACAAGTCATGGACCTTCCCAAAGAATGGCGAACCTCAAAATACTATTCGCTTGACCAAGTAATAGGTGATGTACCTAAAGGTGTAAGTACTCGAAACTTAATTAGAAATGCATGCAACCATATGACTTTTGTTTCTCAAATTGAACCTAAAGGAATAAATAAAGCCTTTAACGATGAACATTGGATCTTGGTCATGCAAGAGGAGCTAAACCAATTTGAAAGAAATCAATTTTGGCAATTGGTTCCAAGGCCCAATGATCATCCAATTATAGGTACCAAATGGATCTTTTGGAACAAGCTTGATAAAGCTGGCCTAATAACAAGAAATAAAGTAGGCTTGTAGCAAAAGGATATAATCAAGAAGAAGGTATAGACTATGAAGAAACATATGCACCTGTAGCTAGATTAGAAGCTATTATAATGTTACTTGCTTTTGCTTGCAGCATGGATTTTAAATTATATCAAATGGATGTTAAAAGTACTTTTTCTAAAATGGCTTTATTCAAGAGGAGGTATATGTTGAACAACCTCTAGGTTTTGAAAATTATGAACTACCCAACCATGTTTTCAAATTGAAAAAGGCTTTATATGACTTAAAACAAGCTCCTAGAGCTTGGTATGAAAGGTTGAGTAAGTTTCTCTTAGAAAATGGTTTTACAAGAGAAAAAGTCGATACAATCATTTTCATTAAAAATAAAAAGCATGACATACTCCTTGTACAAGTATATGTAGACGATATTATCTTTGGTGCCACTAACAAAACTTTGTGTAAGGAATTTACTAACATCATGCATAGTAAATTTGACATGTCCATGATGAGAGAGCTCAATTTCTTCCTTGGGCTTCAAATTAAGCAATCAAGGAATAGAACTTCATTAGCCAATCCAAGTATTGCAAAGATCTTCTCAAAAGATTTGGAATGGACAACTCGAAGTATAAGGACACACCAATGAGCACCTCGTGTTACTTAGACTAGGATGAAGTAAGTAATCTTGTAGAAATCACTAAGTATAGAGGTATGATTGGATCCATTCTTTATCTCACTGCTAGTAGACCTGATATTATGTTTAATGTGTGCATATGTGCAAGATACCAAGCTAATCCTAAAGAATTGCACTTAAGTGCAGTTAAACGAATTATGAAATATCTTGGTGGAACTTCACAAGTGGGCTTGTGGTACCCCAAAGGTGCCACTTGTAGTCTTATTGGTTATTCTGACTCCGATTTTGTAGGAAGCAAATTGGATACGAAAAGCATTAGTGGGACATGTCACCTACTTGGCAGCTCTTTAGTTTCTTGGCATAGCAAGAAACAAAATGGTGTGGCATTGTCTACTGCTGAGGCTGAATATGTTGAAGTCAAAAGTTGTTGTGTCCAAATCCATTGGATGAAGCAACAACTTCTAGACTTTGGTCTTCAGCTAGATCACATCCCTATAAGATGTGACAATACTAGTACAATCAATTTGACCAAAAACCCAATTATGCACTCTAAGTCTAAGCATATTGAGATAAGGCATCATTTCATAAGGGATCATGTTCAAAAAGGTGATTGTGTAGTAGAACTTGTTGAAACTTCAAACTAACTTGTTGATATTTTCACAAAACCTTTGCCTAAAGATACCTTCTTTCACTTGAGAAGAGAACTTGGAATTTTGGATCAATCTTGCATATAATGTTTATATTTAATGACTTATTATTTTATTAATCTTGAATTATTACTGACTTTAGCATCAGATATATGCCAAATAATTTATTTTGCAGGTACACTATCATCGGGTAAGCTTCTTATTCTTAAATTTCATCTCTAAATGTGTTAACTAATATATTTTTGATAGGTTTATTCAAATAAACCTATAGTTATTCGAATAAACTCAATCAGTCTCTTAGCAATATGTGCTGCATATAAGTTCTATTTGAATAAAACTCAATTTATTCGAATAAACTGTGAACCAGCAACCACAGTATTTATAAGTGATGTCTGTCATATTTGAATAGAACCATAATTATTCACATAAACTGGCATCCAAATCTATTTCTCACAGATTCTTGGTTCTGTCTTATTCAAATAAAACCTGGTTTATTCGAATAAGTGTGTTGTATATGCTTTTGTGCTTTTATTCGAATAAATAGTGACTTTATTCGAATAAACCTGAAGTTGGTGACTTCATTCTATGTTTGCTTATATTTGTCTTATTCGAATAAGAGACATCTTATTCGAATAATGGTTAGCCAGCAGCCTATTCTCATTTCTGTTTATTCGAATAATCATAGGTTTATTCGAATAAACCTTGGAAAAAACACCATGACCTTTAAGCTTTCACGCAAGTTTATTCGAATAACACCTTTGCTATTCGAATAAACTCGGGCTCTCTATTTAAACCCCACCATGTGTATCTCTCATTCAATCATTTCTTTTCCCTCTCTTTCATCTTTCTCTCTGTTTTCTCTACCTGGAACCTCCTCGCCTCTCACCTATTGCCACCATTTTTCTCCACATCCACCATCATCCTCCACCATCTCTCCTCCCTCATAACCACCGTGACCACCATCCAAACCCTTTTTTCACCACTATACCCTTCTTAAACCTCCTTTTTCCAGCCATGGCCTCTTCCTCTTCCCACGCAAAACATCCTCGCATGAAGACTGCTCCCTGCAACAACCCTCTCGATCATCAAAGGCTATCCTCCAGTCAGGAAGAATTGGGTCACTTCATCACCTACTTTCAGGAGCACAACCTTGTGCAGCCCAAATACATGGATTTGAATTTCTTCCAGAATGAAGGCGGCTTTGATTTCCTCAACCTGCTAACACTCAAGGTGTTCTTCATCTTTGCTCCCATAAAGCTAATCTTTACCTTGATTTGGTAAAGATGTTCTTTTGCAACCTGAGGATTGAAGGCCAGAACCTTCTTTCAGACGTCTGTGATCAGCACATAGTGATCACTCCTCAAGATTGGACTGCTTTGCTTGAGATTCAGTTTGCGGGCACCCTCACTGAAGGAGAAGATAACCCACTCATTTAGGAATACAACAAAATTCGTGCTATTGAGGATCTGCTGAAGCCTGGCCTTGCCTTGCTAGAGAAAGGTGTCAAATGAGGGATGCTGAAGAACCAAGATAGGCTCTTGCACTATGCTTATGCCCACATTTTGGCTCCTCAAGGTGGGACCTACACCAACCTTTCTAAAGATGACATTTTCATGCTCTGGTTTCTGAAGAGAGGTCACAGGGTCAACTGGCTAATCTTTATCATGAAACACATGATGAAAGCAAAGGGCAAGGACAAATCTAATTTGCCCTATGGATTGATCATTATTGCCTTCCTAGGCAAAATACCCTCAGATTCTGGAGACTGAGAGGGCAACCAAGCTAACCCCTCATCATGTCTTTGGGTCCTTTACACTACACAAAATGAAGATGATTAGAACTTCTAATAGCTTAGTGTATCCGGATGAAGTTAAAGATGATGAGCCTGACCATGAAGACCTTCTTGTTGCTGCTGATATCCCAGCTGATCTTGCTCATGCTATCCTACTGTTGGTCCAGTCACTCTGGATTAAATTATGGCCGTCTATAAGATAACAGGGCTCATATGGAAAACACCTTCTCTATCCTGTTTGATAGGATAGAAGGAGTAGAGCATGAGTAGGCAGCTCTATGCAGATTGCTGAGCCAAGGAGCACCTGACTTCCCTCCTCCTCCATCAGATTCTTATTTCTAGGCTTTATTTTGTTTACATTGGCTGATTGTTTTCCTATGCAATTATATATGTATTTTGGCCAATTCAATTCTTAATGAAATGAGTGTTTTGCTGCATCATATGGTTGTTTCTCTGCCTTTGATATATATTATGTGTTCTATCTTTTTAATTTTTCCAAAGATGGAGAAAAATAACTGGTAAAATTTGAGAAAAGACAAGTAAATCAAGTACAATTGTTGGATTCCAAAAATAAAGGGGAGTTGCACACATCTCTGTTTTAAATCACTTCTTACGAAAAAAAAGAGGGAGTAAGTTTCTTAATTTAATTTTATGAATTCCAATTTATCTGAACTAATACTTTTCTCAATGTTAGTTTGTCATCATCAAAAAGGGGGAGAATGTGAGTGCCTATGCAACAGTGAAGATTAGTTTTGATGATAACAAATATGAAAATGATGAGAAGACCAAGTCCAAGATCTTTCAAGATTAGCTTTAAGACTTAGAGTCTCTTTGTATGAAGCCTTTTTGGATATCTCATTAGTTTATAAAAGAAAAGATCTAAACCAGTTCTTTAATGAATCTAAGATTCAAAAATGGTTCTTGAAATAATTAAAAGGTTTTGAGGTTTTTGGAAACCACCTGGGCAGTTTTCTAAAGCTTTTTCAAATGGTTTTTAACAGGGTTATTCGAATTAAGGAATAAAGGTCTCTTTATTCGAATAAACCAAGTCTATAAAAATTGGTTTATAATAGGGTTATTCGATTAACCCTAGAGTTATTCGAATAACATTTTCAAAATCCTACTGCGTGCTTCTATTTTCCAAAGTGTTATTCGAATAGCACCTCTGCTATTCAAATAAAGTATTTTCTGGATGGCTTCTTTCAAATGAGCTATTCGAATAACCTTAAGTTATTTGAATAGACCTGTTTTACTAAAAACGTTTTATAACTCTCAGACTATTCGAATGACACATATCAATTTTAGTTTTCACAAGGTTTTTTTTAAGTTGAGTTATTCGAATAACTCAATGGCTATTCGAATAAACTCGTGACCCCTATTTTTGAAAAATATGACCATATTCATATTAATTATGTTAATTAATTCTTCCAATGACTATATTTGAGAACTCTATAAATAGAGACCTTGGGTCACCTTTGCAAGCTGCCTAACTATCTGAATCAATCCTTACTTGCTTTAACACGTGATTTATAATTTTCTCATATTTTCTGTGCTCTTTTCGCCAAAACTTTGAGATATCCTTAAGAGGGCTTCTTAGTGCTGCAAGTTGTATTATTTGCTATTTGTGAGAGTTTCTCTTCATCTATTTTCTGCTTCTTTGTAACAAGGGTGAGATATCTCTCAAAGGTTTGTGTAACGGTGAGGTATCCCTGAAAAGTGAGGCTTTAGCACAAGGGTTGAGTTTGTCTGTGTGTGAAAAATGTTCTTGTTTGTAACGGTTGCAAGCACCTGTTTAAGCTTGTATTGATAGTGAAAAATCTTGGATAATGTTTTGGGGACTGGACGTAGGCCATAAGTGGTTTGGTGGCTGAACCAGAATAAATATTGTATCTGCTCTTCTCATCTTAATCTCTTTATTTATTATTGCTTATCTGTTCATTTTCTGTTCTTAAGGTTTTCTATCCTCTCTCTACATTCACATCCTTTTTAAGAAATAGCTTCAACAAAGTTTATTTTATAAGCGTTTGTAAAAAGTTTTAAATACTCAATTCATCCCCCTCTTGAGTATTGGAGCTACTTGGTAACATCACATACCCCAAGAGATGCTGAGGATGCTGAGGATACAGCACGATAGGCTGCTCCAGTAGAGCCTTCCATAGAGCTTCTGCTCCATGAGTTACGCAGCCTACGCACGCATGTTAGTGGTTAGTTAAGTGACCTCAAGACCTCTATCCATCGCCTTGAGGAGCGGACACTACACACTCATTAGGAGGTAGCCTCTCTGTGAACCATGCTGCAACATAATAGGATGCGTATGGTCAGACCTAATGCTGCCAATCCTCATCTTGCACCTATTGTGCCTGATGCTGTTGAGGAGTATGTGTAACACCCTCCTTCGGGTGCCACATTTTCCGACTCAACAAAAGAAAACTGAATTAAATTATAAAAGATTTGATTATTTATAATACGGGTTAAAACTTCTTTCTTGCTGAGAATATAAATTTATCAAAGTTGTAGGTAATATTTAAAAATATATTGAATTGGTTAAGACTCACATAATAGACACCACATAATATTTAACAAATATTCAATCAACATAAAACTTACAGACTCAAAAATAATAGTAAAAAATCACATGATAGGTCTTACTTAATAGCACAGTAATAATACTAACGAGAAAACTCAACATACTTATTCCGTTCAGCATCCATCTCAATGTGTTAGGTATCTATTCCTCCGCAAAACTGCACACTGTTGAAAACTGAGAAGATCACTCCTCGATGCCATCACCGAACTCAGAATACTGCCTCCAGTCATGTCTAAGAAACTCGTTCCGTTTACTATACAAATTTTAACAATACAAACACATCAAATAGTACAGCAAAGAGGTGAGATCCCCTTTCATCAATATCAGTATGGTAGCAAAGAATGATACGAATGACAAAGTCATTCTATACATATAGATATCATAATTATATTCATGTTATCAATTCATAAACCATTCTAATAAACATATATCACAGTAAAATAAATAGTAACAATTTTATCATAACAGATATCATCAATATATATATATATATAATTATTATGTCACACTGAATGAATGTTGACCATACCACAACAATATGTGTACTGACCATATGTATGCATACTGAACTAATTCCTACTCCATGGAACTAATCACAATTTCATAGATGAATGACCTAGAAGATCAGCCAGCCTCAAAGATAGTCTACGCCAAGAGCGAAAAGAAATAGTGTTGTCAAGAGCGTAATGCGTTGCAACGGTTCATCATGGCCAGAGGTGTATAAGGTGAATAATTATCACTATGAATCACCGCGCCTTACGGTCCCCTAAGATCCATCATAGATCTCACTATTTGATTCTCATTCACTCCTAGGCAACAAAAGCCATAATAGCCACCGGCTATATACTATTCAATGCATGATAACTCAATGCATAACTCAATTTCATCATTAGATTGTTTCCTAATGAGATTAGAACAACCACCATACAATTGTCTAATATCATAAGATCAACGATATTATATAATCGCTCATACAATTACATAATATCACTGATAGATCAGGGTCTAGTACATCAGCCTTATAGCAACTTTACTGTATTTCTCATTTACGTAATACTTTTATCGCATTTTCACAATTGTGTAACACTTTTGTTACATTTTCAAATCGCGTAACTAGTTTCTGACGTTTTCTCAATCGCGTAAAAATATTTAAATGTTTTCTAAATTGCGTAGTGATTTTTCAATGTTTTTGAAATCGCATAGCTTAAAAATCACATTTTTAAGTCGCGTAAAGTTTTTTTCATCATTTTTCAATTGCATAAAATATTTTTCATCATTTTTTAACTGCATAAAATATTTCTGAATATTCTAAACATTATTTTGGACTTTCCAAAAATTAATACAATTTCTAAACTTCATTTTTCACGTTTTCTCACTTAAGAAATCCTTTCCATAAATTTTCTACTATTTTCCACAAAATTGTTTTTTCATTGATTTAAATCAATTGTTCTAACTTAAAATTTCCTAACGTGCTTCAAAACCCAACGGGTGAGCTATACGCTAGTAAACTTCAAGTCACCAATTTATTTCTCATTTATAAACTAAATCAACTAATTTAATTAATTCCAAAAACAAGCTTTTCTTACTTTTATGTCTTAAAATTCCTTAATTTAAATCCTTAGCTATTTTAATCCATTCAATATTATATTTAGAAATACTTTTTGTTCTAATCTACTAATTCTTGGCATATTGGCCACAAATCATTTTGTTCATCAAAAATCAATCATTTAGTCACTTCCTATTTCATTTTTAATTTTAAAAACCTTTAATCCAATTTTCTTGATTTCTAAATCATCTAATCCATGATTAGTAAAATAACTTAGAATCTTTTGCTTCCAAAAATAATTTTGAGACCGTGTGCCTCCATGGTTCTTTAGAACCAACATACTCTCCTTTGTCATGTAAATCACATCTTATTACATTCACAAATCATCATACATCATAAACACATAATTAAGCATATTATTAAATCAATAAGCATATCAATCACCAAACAATCATAAATATGGAAAGCCTTAAACAAATAAGTAAATAAATCCTTATGGGATTTTCACCACACAAACATCCATTCCTCACCACCAACACATGGTTGATGAGGTTAATCTCCCTCTTACCTTGGATTGATGATCCAAACTCCTTGCTTGTCCTCTTGAAATAGATCTACTCCACCAAGTAGTACTTAAAAACAAAGAAACACATACAATATTAATGTTCAAGATTATCAAAGATGACCATAAGCCAAAATATGGTCTTAGAAACTTACCAAAGAAAAGAAAAATGAGAACACAAATCTTCACCTAAAGGCTCTTGATCTTGAACTTGAAGATCAAAGTTAAAAATGGATGATTTAGGCTAAGTGTTCAACTACAAAGTTGTTTAGAATGGTATAGAGATTTAAGAAACAAGGTTGTATGAAATTAAAATAGTTTGGATGGTGATTTTGGGTGGGTTGGCCGTAGGCCTTGTGGAGAGAAAATGAGAGCTTTTTGGCTTTGGTTCTTGGTTCTTAGAAGAGAGAGAAAATGAAAGAATAGTCTAAGTCACAAAGTGAGATAAATTGAAATGAATATACCCCCCTTGAGTGTGCCTTAGCCGTGGAACATGTTGAGAGAAAATGAGAGAGAATTTTTTTATTTGATAGCTTTGTGATAGCCTTTGCTTTGCTTAGATAGGAAGAAAATAGAAAATATCTAACCTAAATATCTAATTTAAAATATCTAATTAAAATATCTAGTTGTGTTGATCATTAATAAATTAGAGTTTAAATCTAATTATCATTACATGAACTAAAAGTAACTAATTAAGGTTACTAGTCTTCTTATAATTATAATTTACTAATCATAAAGACTAACTAAATTTGGTTCCCCAAGTATCTAGTTTCTCTTGGATAAGCATGAGAAGGTAAATATCAATTGAAAGAAAATATCCAAAGCTCTCCAATGAAGCTTGACAGTAGGAATCATTAGGAGAAAGGATGAAATATCTCAATTTGCTTCCTTTGTAAATTGTTAGAAAGATGATAGGAATGGAAATGAATTGAAGTGTAGAAATTGTCTTCCTAAAGGCATGCATAGCCGTAGGAATACATAAAGATAAGCCACTATTATTAACTTGTCTTACATTGTTCAATTGATAAAAGATGATAAGAATTGAATTGTGATATTTTGCCTAACAAAAGCTTGCTTGGCCGGGGATACAACAAGGAGGAGCCATCATTGTTGACTAGTCTTCACTTATTCAATTTAGGCTTTCTAAATGAATATCACAAAGTGTAATATTTTTAGAGTAATTCTTTGCTCTCATTGCCGTGGAGTGAAACTAAAATGGAGTCCAAAGCTTTGTTCAATTACTTATTTCCTATTGGTCCTTGGAAAGTCAAGCCACTATTCTTGACTAATTTCTATTGGTTGGATAGTTACATACTTGCTTCCTATTGGTTCATTAATTATGACTAGCTTCTAATTGGTTTATCAAAGGAAGACTAGATTCTAATTCGTTCATAAAGGAAGACTAAATTCCTATTGGATCAATAAATTGTCTAACCATCAATTTTGACTAATTCTTATTAGTTCATTTCAAAGAGACTAGTTTTCTATTGGTGTACACTGGATATTTTCCAGTATACTTTAACTAATGGATAATAGCTACTACTTATAAACCAATATCTATTGTCCAATGGATAATAGCATTATCCAACAGATAATAAAATGCAAGAAATTTTATTTAACAAATAAATTCTAAAAAATAAAATATTAATAATAGTGACTTTCAGTTTCGAGTTTAGTAAGCTCTCCCGGCCCCGAATAAATCACCGAAGATTTTTCTCGGCCCAAAAATTATTATTTTCCCGGTATGGAGTAAATCACTCAAAAAGTTTGAAAATAATCACAGAACTATCAAAATAATTTTAATAGTACACAAAAATCACAAAACAGTAAAAATCAAATATTAGTGAAAAACACAAAAATTTTGGGGTGTTACAGTATGCGCATGGTAATCCTGCTAGTGATGCCGATGTTGAGGAGCATCCTGATGCTGATAAGGATGAGGATCTTGATGATAATGAGGATCTTGATAAGGATAAGGATCTTGATGACGAGGCTGATAGCGAAGAGACAGAGTGACGACAGGGTTTAGTCATGATAATCTGTATCCTGTTATATTTTCTCCCTCACTTTGCTTTTTGACTATGATTATTGTATAACTATGATATTCATTTTTGAACTCTCACTTCTTCTCTTTTATGTGCTAATCATATGAGTTGTTGATTGATCACTTAGTACAATATTGGTTACACTACTGATTATATTCATGAGATGTTCTTTGATTCACTTTGGCATGCTATGTATGATGAGTTATTATGTCTTTTTGATAATGCCATAGGGGGAGAGATATGACTTGTATGAGTAAGGGGCAACTTTACATGCAAATTTTATTTAATATTTGTTTTACCTTATGTATAAATTATGGGGGAGATTTGCGCTTAAATATCTGATATATATATATATGTATATATATATGGTTTGTCATCATTAAAAATAGGGAGAATGTGAATGCTTATATCATGAAGAACATGAAGTTTTTTATGATAACAAAGCTAAGTCGAATACCAAGTCCAAAGGAAGTACAATTGGAATAGTTTATAGGACTTAGAGTCTTTTATGTGAGAAGCTCTCAATATATCTCAAAATGTTTTTGATTTGAAAGGGTTTCTTTTAAGAAATGATAATTTTAATCTTGGATCATGAAAAACAAGTTTATATCTTTGAAAATCCAAGTTTTTTGAATTGGGATTGTTTACTAAGCTAAATTGGGCTAAAAAATGGGTTCAAAGATGTTTGTAATCTTATCCAAAGCTTAGTAATCAATTAACAACTTTTTTGGAAGCTGGTAATTGATTACCAAGGCCTGGTAATCCATTACAGCCATGCGGGAATCCATTTTTCAAAAGTCAGAGGCTTGGTAATCGATTACCATAGCCTAGTAATCGATTACCACTCTGACAGAGGCTTGGTAATCGATTATCACCTACCCAGAAAGCTTAGAATGTGTTCTAGGAGCTTGGTAATCGATTACCACATCCTTGTAATTGATTACCACGAGCTTGAAAGTCAGCAACGACTCTTTTTTAAGCATTTAATGCTGAAATTTATTACCCCCAACAGCTCTTTTGAATAGAATACTTTAAATACACATTTTTGGGGCATCTTTGACACATAACTAACAACTTGCAACACATCTCTTATGCTTTAATATGCGAATCAATCCATTCAACATTTATTCACTGTTTTTGTGAATTTTTGAGATATTATTGAAGAGCTTCATAGGGCTTCAACTTGTATTACATACTCTTGTGAGAGTTTCATCTTTTTGTACACTTTGATTCTTTGTAAAGAGGGTGAGGTATCCCTCAAGGAATTGTAAAGAGGGTGAGGTATTCCACAAGGAATTGTAAAGAGGGTGAGACATCCCTCAAGGTTTTGTAAGGGAGAGGTATCCTTGGTTATCGAAGGCTCAAGCACAAGGGTAAGGTTTCCCAAGGTGTGAAGAGTGCTCTAGTTTGTAACGGTAGCAAACACCTGTTCAAACTTGCATTGATAGTGTAAAAATCTCGTGTGGTTACTTGAGGACTGGACGTAGGTCACAAGTGGTTGGTGGTTGAACTAGGATAAACACTGTGTTTGCTCTTGTAACTCAAATTCCTTTATATTTGTGTTTTAATTTCATATATCTACCTGTATACTTTCATTTTGATTTGCTTAATCGTAAGTGGAACATTCTATCTTCTCTATTCAGTCACTTCAATTGATAAATAGAATCAAAGAAAATTATTTTTCAAGTGTTTGATAAAAGTTTTCAAAGCGTTTTTTATTTACTCAATTCACTCCCCTCTCGAGTATTGAAGCCACTTGGTAACAATTTATAATTATTCTAACTAATTTCTATATTTTTATAAATTTATTCTTAAGTATCCAAGATTTTTCTAGAATTCTTCTAATAATTTTTTATAGAAAACTTACTTTCGAAGTTATCTACATACAAGCACATACAACATCGACATGCATGTAAAAACATACAAATACACTAACATCGACTAAGTATGTAATATCCTCCCTAACCTAATAGCCCTAATAAGGGTTATAGAAGCTTAGTAACTCCGATATGAGTTACCTGTTAAATCGGGTAATTTTCTGGATTAGTTTGAGCGTAATTCTATAATACTGAATACAAGAGAATAATTAAAGTATTTGCATACCCAGTTGATATGATGGAAATAAATATGAAAAATTTATTTCCTAGCTAAGAACCATTGATAAGAATTGTAGAAAATTTTGGAGAATCAACTGAGTTAATTCAGTATTTTTAAAGATATTGAAGAAGAATCAATGGAACAGTTGAGGAACAACTAAGTAACTCAAAAAATTATAAAATTTGATGGAGATGACAAGTAAGATATGGGGAATATTTTAGTATAAAATACCAACTAAGATAAGTATCAGTAAGTTTATTACTTAATCCCTCAGTTTAATTTAACTTGGGACTGAGTAATGAAGCTTAACTGATAAATAGTAGTATATAGAATGTTATTGAAAAATAAATCCAAATACTAAGATAAGTTCTAAAATTTTCCATAACACTTATGAAAACTTGAAAACTCAATTTTGGAAAATTAAGATGTATTTAATAGATACAAAAGTTCTAACACAATTTTTAGCACAAACTTAGCTCGACCACTGACTTGTTTTCTCTTGAAAATTCTCCATTCTTCCTTCACAATTTTACTTCACTTTTGCGTATTAAAAACAGAAACAGGGCAGCAGTTATACGGTCACACACTTCCACTTTCTAACCTCCAATTTTATTATCTTTCATCTCTATCTTTATCAATTACTTTCTCATCCTTTCCCCACTCTTCATACATGGTGAAACTAGCATGAACAAAGGAAAAATAGAGGCAGTATTTACATGAACAAGGGTAACATTCATATAAACAGAAAAGGGGGAAAAGAGGATAGAAAAACAAAGAAAGATTGAAGACCAAAGCTTAAGGAATTAGGAGGTAAAATAAGGGGTTTATGTCATTAATCTATTCCTCTTTTCTATAAATTTTTGGATTTGTTTGTGACCCTCATACAAGGCTAAAAAAGATTATTTGTGGACGATTTTCCTTTTACTTTTGACTAGTAGATTATGATTTTGGTTATTGATGTTCAAGTGTACACATTTGGATGTTGAAATTCTTGGCTGATGACTTTCTTTGCTTGTTGTTGATGTCACGGTTAAAACGATACAAAGTGAATTATTTTTATTGACTTTGAAAAACTTATTTTGATTTCAACTGAGTAAATCGTGTGTGTGTACTTCATTTTCTATTGAGAAAACCATGTGTGTGCTTTCATTTTCAACAAAGGCTACTGTGTGTTTTTTTTAAAATGAGTAAACTGTGAGTGTGTGTATGCTTTCATTTTCAACAAAGGTTGCTATGTGTTTTTTTTATTTAAAAAATGAGTAAATCGTGTGTGTGTGTGTGTGTCTGTGTGCTTTCATTTTCAACAAAGGCTATTGTTTTTTTTTTCAAATGAGTAAACCATGTGTGTGTGTGTGTGCGTGTGTGCTTTCATTTTCAACAAAGGCTATTGTGTGCTTTCATTTTCAATTGAGCAAACCATATATGTGTGCCTTGATTTTCTTTTAAAAAGGTTGCTTAATCGTTTGCTTCCATGTTGGAATTTCTTTCATGTTTTCTTTTGAGATGCACAATCAAACTATGTGAGGAAGGAAATTATTGATTGTTGAATATGTTAACACTTGTAGTAGTTGAACTATGTATGCATTTGTTAGTAATGAGTGACCATGACTTTGCATTTGTGCCATTGAAGCTTACAGTCAAGTAAGGGTTTTCTACCATTTTCAATAACTTGTTGATCCCTATCTTTCTACCCGATTTCCAGATTGATTCTCATTTTTTTTTATTTCCTGACTTAGTGTGAGATAGAAATATACTAATCGAGTCTTAACAATGAATGAAAGTGAAAGAAATAGACTTTGAAATAAGTTTATTTTGTGCCTTGTTTGATTTCACATAGCCAAGGCTTCATACCACCTTATTTGACCTTGAATTAAATTGTTTTTGTGACTTGTGTTCATATAGAATTCTAATTGATGCTCACGGCCAACCATTATTAACTTTAAGTTTAGTTAATTTTGTGCTTAAGTTTCACACTTTGAATTCTATGTAAGTTAACAGAAAATGATGTGGTTGGTGATTATAAATATCAAGTTGGTCATATATGAGGGTTATAACTGTGACTTAATGTTATTTAAAGTCCTTAATTATAAATTGATTATATCATTGATTATTGTAGTTAACATCGTTATTACTAGTGAAATGTGATAAGTGAGATAGTATTGTGTTTGAATATTAGTGCTCATAGAATTTGTGTTTGAATTAATTATGAGAATGTTATTCCCAATCTTAAGAGTATTCCTTGAATTTTGAATATAATTGGCATTAATGGATTTTAGAGTTTATCCTATTTAATGGAAGGGTATCCGAAATTCCATTAGAATTATGGAGATGAACCTCCGTGAGGAAGATGATCTTATATTCTTAAAATTCCTCACTAGTTTCCTCACGAGCCTAATTTTCCTTCATGTATATATAAGGATACTCAAGAATAGTTCTGTGTGACATACATACCAGTGCCATGAATAGGTTGGAGTGCACCGACCTGAAAGCAGACTATTACCTAGTTTGTGGTAGTAAGATCTACCTTGAGTATATAGAACCCATGTTATGTGAGGTGACCTTTACTAATTTGATACAGTATTGTGGGTTCTATAGGAATTTGCACATGAATAAATGAGCATTGTAATGAAATTCTATATTTAATATCATAGTATGACTTTACTGTATTATGAGAACCATCGTGTGTATTTAAGATCATAGTTCTTGTGAATAACTAATTTATGAAATTACTATGGATAAAATGTGTGTTGTTTGATAATAAACATTTTTGGAAATTGTTAATAAATGGTATTCTGTTTCGGGAAGAGAAAGGACCTGATTTGGTATTTCTGCCACTTTTCTAGTATATAATATATTTTTAAGTTTTCAATTGTGTTTTTTTCTCAAAACAGCTAGAAATATTATGATGGAACTTTTTTTTAATTGTATTATTGAGAATTCTTAGAATTCTCACCCCTTTTCTGTTTGTGTTTTCGTAATATTTCTAGGTATGCGTAGTTCAGCTGGCAGTCAAAGAAAGAAGACCTAGAATATATTTTGATATTCTCATGTATTTATGATGTATATTTAGTATGTTGTAACAAAATACAAAATATTGAGTACCGTAATGTAAATTGTATACTGTTCTTATTATGATACGTATGATATGTTAACCTTCGAAGGCTCATATTTTGTTTAAAATTATATAAGTTTTATTACTAGTTATTTAATTAGTTTACGTGACGTACTTAATTTTAATTACTAATGCATAATTTCGAATACATATATGGTAATGAAATTAAGAATGTTACATTTTGGCATCAGAGTAGTTCATCTTGTTAAGCCGGGGAATGGACTAGCTATGATGTGTTATGCATTTGTGTTGTCTTAATGATGAGATGTATAGATAGAATTGCATAACTTCCTTGAGTTTGTATGTTTATGGTTTACTGTCACATTATTACATAATATTGAGCCAGATTAACTCAATATATAATGTGTTGTCTGTGCAGGAAGCTATGACATCGACTAGGTGTACCCGATGCCAAGGTAGGAGAGCTTCTACTGGTGACAAAAACAATGCACCAGATATGACTGAAGCTTTTAGAAACATAGTTGATGCAATGCTGGATATGACTACTAGAATAGTGGAGGAAATAAGAAACAATGAACAACTAGCACCAGCACAACCTGCTCCAGTGCAACTGCCCCCAGTGGACAATATAGATTCGATAGAGAACTTAGATTTTCATAATTTATCAGTATTTAGGAAGGTGAATCCCCCATCCTTCAGAGGGGAGTATGATCCGGTAAAGGCAATCGAATGGTTAAGGGAACTAGAAAAGATATTTACTTTAATGAGGTGCACTAATGACCAGAAGCTGTCGTTTTCTATTTATATGCTACAAGGGGAAGCTGAGTTTTGGTGGGATGGTTTTAGAAGATTAAAGGAAGTTGTCGGAATTTAGATAACCTGGGAAGTGTTCAAAACAACTTTCCTAGATAAATATTTTCCAAAGAAATTACAAGAAGAAAAAGAAATGGAATTTCTGGAGTTAAAACAGGGAAATATGACTGTGGGCTAATATGAGGCAGAGTTTGAGGAGTTGTCTAAATTTTCTTCATATTTCAGATATAATCCAGATGAAAATTGGAAATGTGTTAAATTTGAGACTAGATTAAGAAGTGATGTAAGAAGTATGGTGACGCCTCTAGAAATCATAGATTTTCCTACCTTAGTGAATAAATGTAGCATTATGGAAGCTGAAAAACAAAGGTTACAATAGGAGTATAAACAACGAGGCTTTAGAAAAGAAAAAAAGGAAGATGAAAAATTTAAAAAGAATGTTCCACGGCCCAAGACTTAACAAGAAAAAGGAAAACAGGTGCAAACATAATCATTTGCATTGAGATGCCCTAAATGTGGAAGGAGTAATAGCAACAAACCTTATTTAGTAGACCAGGCTGTATGCTATACATGTGGCAAGATAGGCCACTATGCCAGGAGTTGCTCGCAAAAGCAAGAAGCAGTACCTCCTCCTAGACCTCAAACCAAAAGATGCATTTTTACTCTGAGTGGTAAAGAAGCTACTCAATCTCTAGATCTGATATAAGGTAAGTGCATGGTTAAAGGCATACTTTTAATTGTATTATATGATTCTAGAGCTTCACATTCTTTTATTTCTTATAATTGTGTAAGGATACTGGATTTACCTGTTTCAGACATTCCTTATGATTTAACAGTTTCTACCTCCACAGGAAAACCAGTGTTAACTTCCAAAGTATGTTTAAATTATTGTGTAACCATTGAAAATAGAGATTTCTTTGTAAACCTTATATGTCTACCCCTTGTTGACATAGATATTATTTTAGGCATGGACAGGCTATCAGCAAACCATATTGTCCTGAATTGTATAGATAAAACTCTAATGTTCTTGTCTAACACTTCTTCTATAAATTCTCCTTCTAAATCCATATACTTGAATGCCAGTCAAGTTATCAACCATCTAGTAGAAGGGGCTCAAGGCTATGTTCTCGTCTTTTCTTTGAATTTCGAAAGTAAGCAGAATTTAGAGGATATACCGATGGTGAGGGAATACCCAAAAGCTTGAATGCCAGTCAAGTTATCAACCATCTAGTAGAAGGGGCTCAAGGCTATGTTCTCGTCTTTTCTTTGAATTCCAAAAGTAAGCAGAATTTAGAGGATATACCGATGGTGAGGGAATACCCAGAAGTGTTCCTAGATGAGATTAGTGAATTGCCACCTGAGAGGGAGATAGAATTTACTATAGATTTAATGCTAAGAATGGGACCTATTTCTATAGCACCTTACAGAAAGTTCCCTCTAGAGTTAGCTGAACTTAAGAAACAAATAGAAGAATTGTTAGATAAAAAGTTTAGACCCAGTGTTTCACGATGGGGAGTCCCTATGCTCCTAATGAAGAAAAAGGATGGCAGTATGAGGTTGTGCGTAGACTATCGACAATTAAATAAGGTCACTATTAAAAATAAATATTCATTACCTAGAACTGATGATTTAATAGACCAATTGAGAGGTGCAACAATATTCTCAAAGATTGATTTAAGATCTAGTTATCATCAAATCGGGGTCAGAGAAGAAGATATTCCTAAGACTGCATTTAAGGCCAGATATGGGCATTATGAATATCTTGTAATGTCCTTTGGTCTAACTAATGCACCTGCAGTATTTATGGATTATATGAACAGAATTTTTAGACCCTACCTAGATAAATTTGTTGTTGTCTTTATAGATGATATCCTTATCTATTCAAAGACAACTAAAGAATATGAAGAACATCAAGGTTAGTTTTAGAAATCTTGAAAGAAAAGAAATTGTATGCTAAGTTGTCAAAATATGAATTTGGGATGAAAGAGGTGCAATTTCTAACACATGTGGTATCAGATGAAGGAATATCACTAGATCCTAGTAAAGTAGAGGTAGTATTGCAATAGGAACGACCTCCTACTGTAACAGAAATGAGGAGCTTTTTGGGTTAAGCAGGGTATCATAGAAGGTTCATAACGGGTTTTTCTCAAATAGCCTTACCTTTGACTAGGCTAACCAGAAAAGGTAGTACTTTTGAATGGACACAAGAATGTGAGAATAATTTTCAAGAATTAAAAGAGAAATTGACCACCACACATGTTCTAGTAATACCAAATCCTTAGGAAAACTTTGAGGTATACTGTGATGCCTCAAGGAAAGGGTTAGGATGTGTTTTGATGCAGAATGGAAGAGTAATTGCTTATGCTTCTAGGCAACTAAGACCCTATGAGGAAAACAATCCAACCCATGATCTGGAACTAGCAGCAGGGGTATTTGTATTAAAGATTTGGAGACATTACTTGCAAGGTGTTAAGTTAGAGGTCTTTAGTGATCATAAAAGTTTAAAATATTTGTTTGATAAAAAAGAATTAAATGTGAGACAAAGAAGGTGGATGGAATTTCTAAAGGATTATGATTTTGAATTGAAGTATCATCCGAGTAAGGCCAATATAGTGGCTGATGCACTTAGTAGAAAACTTCTGCATGTATCCCATATGATGATACAAGAAATAGAACTCTTAGAGAGCTTCAAAAATTTGAGTCTAACAGTAACTATGTTACTAAACAGTCTCTGTTTGAATAGGTTAAAAATCCATAATGATCTAAGAAGTCAAATTAAAGAAGCCCAAGAAAAGGATGAAGACTGAAAAGAAATAGGTGAACAAATCCTATTAGGAAAAGGAAAGGAATTTAGAAGGGCTGAAGATGGAACAATTATGTTTAGAGATAGACTTCGTGTTCTAAGAAAAATTGAGATCAAGGAAAAGATTTTAGAAAAAGCTCATAAAAGCAAGTTTAGCATCCACCCTAGTGCAACAAAAAATGTATCAAGACCTCAAAAGGATGTTTTGGTGGCCAAGCATAAAAAAGGAAATAGCATGTGCTCAAATACTTAGTATGTCAAAAGGTTAAGATAGAGTATCAAAAACCTTCAGGACCTCTGCAACCCTTGGAAATCCCAGAAAAAAAATAGGAAAACATATCCATGGATTTTGTAATGGGATTACCAAGTACCAAAATAGGCCATGATGCTATTTGGGTTATAGTAGATAGGTTGACAAAATCAGCACACTTTTTGACCATAAGAGCTAATTATTCATTGGATAAGTCAGCTCAATTATACATTCAAGAAATAGTTAGATTACATGGTATTCCTTTAAGTATAATATCAGATAGGGACCCTAGATTCACCTCTAGGTTCTGGGAAGCTTTACAAAAAGCTTTTGGAACTAGGTTGAATTTTAGTATTGCCTATCATCTACAAACAGATGGTTAAATTTAGAGAACCATCTAAACCCTTGAAGACATGCTCAGAGCTTGTGTGTTAGAACAACAAGGTAGTTGGGATAGGTTCTTACCCTTAGAAGAATTTGCCTATAATAATAGTTATCATACTAGCATAGGAATGGCCGCTTATGAAACTCTGTATGGTAGAAAATGTAGGTCACCCCTATGTTGGTCTGCAATGGGAGAACAAACTGTCCTAGGTCCAGAATTAGTGCAAGAAACCACTGAACACATTAGAAAGATCAAGGATAAGTTATTAATATAGGCAGAAGAGTTATGTGGATGAGAGAAGAAAGCCACTAGAATTTAAAGAGGGAGAACATGTGTTCCTTAGAGTCACCCCTACTACAAGAATTGGTATGTCCATCAAAACTAAAAAGTTAAACCCTAGATTCATTAGCCCCTTCCAAATTTTAAAAGAGTCAGACCAGATTGCCTACTAGATTACCTTTCCACCCAATCTCTCAAAGCTTCATGATGTCTTCCATGTTTCCCAACTCAGAAAATATAATATGGATCCTTTACATATCTTACAAAATGAAAGAATATAGTTAAAAGATGATTTAATTTATGTATTTAAACCTATAAGGATCTTGGATAGAGTAGTGAAAGAGTTCAGAGGAAAACAAATTCCTCTGGTGAAAGTCTTATGGGATGATGGTGACTCAGAGGAAGCCACATGGGAACTAGAGTCCAAAATGGTGCAAAACTATCTAGAGCTTTTTGTATAAAGTAAGCAAATTTTGAGGACAAAATTTATAAAAGCGGGGGGGGGGGGGGGTTGTAACATCCTCCATAACCTAATAGCCCTAATCAAGGTTATAGAAGCTCAGTAACTCCGGTATTAGTTACCTGTTAAATTGGGTAATTTTTTTGTATTAGTTTAAGCATAATTCTATAATACTGAATACAAGAGAATAATTAAAGTATCTGCATACTCAGTTGATATGATGGAAATAAATATGAAAAATTTATTTCCTAACTAAGAACCATTGATATGAATTGTAGAAAATTTTGGAGAATCAATTTATTTAATTCGGTATTTTTAAGGATATTGGAGAAGAATTAATGGAACAGTTGAGGAACAGTTAAGTAACTCAGAAAATTATGAAATTTCATAGAGAAGACAAGTAAGATATAAGGAATATTTTGGTATAAAATACCAACTAAGATAAGTATCAATAAGCCTATTACTTAATCCCTTAGTTTAATTTAACTTAGGATAGAGTAATGAAGCTTAACTGATAAATAATAGTGTATAGAATGTTATGGAAAAATAAATCCAAGTACTAAGATGAGTTCTAAAATTTTTCATAACACTTGTGAATACTTGAAAACTCAGTTTTGGAAAATTAAGATGTATTTAACAAATACAAAAGTTCCAACACAAATTTTTTATCACAAACTTAGCTCACCCATCGACATGTTTTCTCTTGAAAATTGTCCATTCTTCCTTCACAATTTTACTTCACTTCTGTGTATAAAAAATAGAAATAGGGCAGCAGCTATACGGTCACACACTTCCACTTTCTAACCTCCAATTTTATTATCTTTCATCTCTATCTTTATTGTAACACCCTCCCTAGGGTATCGCATTTCCGACTACCAACTCATAATCTATAAAAGGTTTGAGTTATAAAAGCTGAGTTTTAAAATTTCTTCTTACGGAAACATAAACTTAATGAAATCCATAAGTATTACTGAAAATATATTTAAACTGATTACTATACAATATTGATACCAATTAATATTTAACAATTTAAAGAGAAATATAAAACTAACAGAAAACTCTCTCTTTTTAATAGTAGCAAACCCTATGACGGGTCCTACTTAATAGCACGGTACAACACTAACGAGAAAACTTAACATACTTATTCCTTCTTGTATCCATCTTGATGCATCAGACATCTGTTCCTTATCAACACTGCACGCTATCGAATCTGGAATGGTCATTCTCTGATGTTGTCTTTTAACGCTGAATATTTGCTCCCAAACAAGTTTAAGAAACTCGTCCTATCTATTATATAATTTTTACAACACAAGCCTAACCAAATAATATAACAAAGAGGTAAGATCACCTACGCCAATACCAACGTGGTAGCATAGAGATAACACAACAACATATTATACAGATATATCGTACCATAATTACAATCATGCCATCAACATTAATCAATTATCATCATCCAATCATTTATCAGTTCAATTATCATAAACAATAATTACGATAATGCCCTCAACATTATCTAATTATCATCATCATCATCCAAGTATTCAAAACAATTGTCATAGCCAATATTCCTCAATTAATATATCATTCAAATATAAATGCTCAGATTCATGCATGCGCACATAGACTTAATGTCCTACTTCATAAAACTAATACTCAATTCGAAGAAGTTGATCCAAAAGATCTGTCTGTACCAAAATGCCTCAAACCAAGTGCTACAATTCTCATTTGTATTTGCACATCTAGCATATACACGACAGTCTTTATGAGATCTCGATTAAGAATAGTGTCTCGGTCAGGATCATCGGTGCGTTGCATCGGTCTAACTTACAGGAAGAAAAGCTACCAACCACCCATGTAAGCAACCCGCACCTCGATGCCCCCAAGGTCAACAAGTGACTTACACTACGCATATCGCACCCACTCAAGAGGTGTACGTCTCTCCTAGGAAAATAGCCTCATACAGTCTATCGGACCTTTCCAATGCATGTTCAATACACCAATGCCAAACATAAGCAAATTTTATATACAGTGTCCATACACCATTTCATGCATATAAAATGTACCATTGCCAATCACAGGCAAAATTTATCATTGTCACATATAGTGTCATCCACTGGTTCAATAGTAATCCTACTGTATATTTAATTGCAGAAATCATATTATCGCATTTTCATAGTTGCGCAACACTTTCCTCGCGTTTTCACAATTTTGTAACATTTCTGTTACGTTTTCAAATCACATATAGGTTTTTCAACGTTTTCATTAATTACGTAAAAATATTCCACCATTTTTAAATTGCATAGGAATTTTTTAACAATATCTCAAACGCATAAAAATATTTAAATGCTTTTCAAATTACGTAGAAATATTTCAACGTTTTTCAAATCGCGTGGAAATATTTAAACGTTTTTCAAATTACGTAGCTTAAAAATCACGTTTTTAAGTTACGTAAAACATTTTTCACCATTTTACAATCACGTAAAATATTCCTCAATATTCCAAACATTATTTTGGACTTTCAAACAAATCAATATCATTTCCAACATCATTTTTCACATTTCTCCTTTAAGAAATCCTTTCCTCAAAATAATATGACTTCTCACATTATTTTCCACATTTTCTTACTCAAGAAAATCCTTTTTATAATAAATTCCACAAATTCACAATTTCATTGAATTAAATCAATGTTTCTAACTTTAAAAAAAATTACTAATGCTCTCCAAAACCCAAATGATGAGTTACACGTTAGAAAATATCAAATCACTATTATATTCTCCATTTTTCTCAAATCAATTCTAAAATCATTTCTCTTCAAAATAAATTGAGATTCAAACACTTTCAACCTCTCTTTTCCATTTACATACGAAAATCCCATTTTTCTCAAGTGATAAAACACTCTGATTCCCTTTCCAAATTCCTTGTACTAAATCAAACTATATTTCCACTTTGTTTCCATAAAATCAAGGCATTACAAGCCTTCAAAAACGTGGACATGACTATTGAAATCATCAAAACATTTTTCCTTCTAAGTTAATATGGCTTTACACAATCAAAACCATTAAAAATCCTTCACAAAAACCATGAGTACTTGGTCTTTGAAATCAAATCATTTGTTCATTTTTCATTTTTCACTTTTCACTTTCTTTGCAAATCCTTAAAATCATCAACTTATTGCTTTATTCAAAAATGTCCTTGAATTCCATTAAATTCCATTCTTGTTTTTACACAAAATAAATTAATAAAAATTCTTCTCAAAATCGTGAACACTACTTCTTGAAAAATAAATCCTTTGTTTATTTTCCTTACTTTCCTAATCATCCAATTTTATCATTCATGAAAATATTAATTTATGAACACCTATTTTGAGGTGTTGAGGCCGAAATCCTCATGGTCTTTGGAACCAAAAATTAATTTCCTTTCCATCATCAAATCATGACATACACATACATATTTCATCATATATACCATAAGCATGCCATGATCAAAAGCAATAAATCATGCAAAACATATCAAGCATAGGCAAAGAATCAAAGCTCATAAACACACACAAATAATTTACATGACCATGGATATGAATCCTCACATGGATTCACCATCCATCAAATATAAGACCATCTTTCACCACCATACTTGGTTGGTAAGATGGATCTCACCTCAAAAGCTCCTTGTTTTGCTTTTTTTTCCAAGTCCTTCACCACCAAGGGCTTCTCAAATATAAAACAAAACACAAGTTTATTAGCATATAAAGCTTGAATAAGAAAACCATGAATGTGCATCATGGTTAGAACCTTGAAAATTAAAAGAAAAGTGAAGATTAACAAACTTCACCAATAAAACTTCAATCTTTAGCTTGAAGAACAAGGTTGAAGATGAATGATTTAGAGAAAGTCTCCAACATGAAAGTTCCTTAGAATATCATGTAGATTCAAGATCTATGGTTGGATGAAATTAAAAGAGATTGGAGGGTGATTTTGAGTGGATGGTCGAATGGTTCCTCTTGAAGAACAAGGTTGGAATTTTTGATTTTTGTGAAAGGAAGGCTTCTTAGACTTGGTTAAGATAAAGAATGAAGTGAAAACACTTAGTTTTCCTTCTTACCAATTTCGCGGATCTCCATGGAAAATCCCAAAAAATAATAACAAATGTTACAATCAATAACAAGTGTAGAAATAGGTAAACCATGGTTCAAGCATGGCTTAGAAAATCAAAACTAAAAGATTGGGTGAAGAAATATGAACTTTACCCTTTTTGATAGAAACTTGAAGCTTGGATTTGAAACTCAAGATGAATGATTTTGTGAAAACTCATAACTAGAGATGTTCTTTGAATGATGTTTAGGTTTAGGAAATGTGTTTAGATGAAATTTTAGAAGCTTGGAGACATGGTTTCTAGGTGTTGGCCGAAACCACCATGAAAGGAAAGTGGAGAGAAAAGCTTGATAACTTAGCTTCTTGAAAATGAATCAATGATGACCAAGAATGGAAATAATGCTCATGAAACCATGCTTTGCTCTAAAGCATGCACCAAAACCGTCCCCCCCTCCATGCATTCTCTTAAGAGTGCAAAATGATCAATAATGATCCATATTGACTAAAACAACTAATAATGATATTCAAACTTTTCCTTTAGCTCCAAAACAACACAAAAATCGTCCCCCCTCCTTCCATTATGCATTCATAAAGTTGTCATCTTTTCTAGCCACCATTTAGGGCAAATTTAAGCCATTGATTAGATCAATGGTTAAGATTAAGGTAGACTTTTGATTAGAAGACTTAATCTAGGCCATTAGATCTTTTCTCCTTGAATTCTTAACCATTAGATGCATCTCCAAAATGAAGGGTCAAGATTACTCCTTCTTATTTTTAATCCAAGGGTCATAATTAGTCATAGCCATTGTAGAAGACCAAATCTCCACCATTGATTAAATCCAAATCCAATGGTCACAAATGATCCATCTCCACCATTGATTAAATCCAAATCCAATGGTCACAAATGGTCCTAGCCACTTTATAAGACCAAATCTCCACCCTTGATCTAAATCTAAATCCAATGGTTATAAATGTTCATAGCCATTTTCTTAGACTAATTCTACACCGTTGATTAAATTGACGGTTGATATCAAAGGCTTCAACATTAAGCTTGCTTCTTATTGGTCCGTCAAAAAGTTGTCATAACCACTATTGTTGACTAAGCAGCACAATATTTATTTTTATCTACTATAACCCCACGAAAGAATATATTTACTATATTTTTATTGTCCGATAATTAAATACAATACAAAACACAG
Organism: Ormosia emarginata; assembly: GCA_029884605.1. NCBI lineage: Eukaryota > Viridiplantae > Streptophyta > Magnoliopsida > Fabales > Fabaceae > Ormosia > Ormosia emarginata. The sequence goes on from JAQQTP010000040.1 coordinate 8,405,678, forward strand.
TACACTAAAATTTCAAAAACTATTTCTGGATTCAGGTTTAGTAAGATCCTTCATCTCTGTCTACACAGTACAAATTTTTCTATGCGTAGAAAAATTTTCATTTTACGGGACCCACCTGGACCCACGTAAGGCCACCTGGACCCACAAACAGCCCAAAAATAATCAGAGAAATATAAAAAATTCATATTCATCCATAAAATCACAAAAATTATAAAACTTATGAAAATCAAATCAAATTATTAAAAATGATTAACAATCAAGAGAAATAAATACATAAAGATTTTCGTCGACCCGAAAATTATTATTTTCTTGACACGGAGTAAATCACACAAAATAATCAAATACGCTGATGGAATAATCAAAATAATTTTACAGCACACAACAATTACTAAACAGTAGAATTCTGTTAACTGTTAAAATTACTGTCAAATAGATAAGAAATTTTAGGGTGTTACAATACTCCCCCTCTAAAAAGAAATTTTGTCCTCGAAATTTGATAAACCTGATTTCACATCCTCAGAATAAATATAGATATTGTTCTTTTATCTTATTTTCTAGTTCCTATATTACATCTTCACTTACGTCATTCCATACTATTCTAACCAATGGAAATTCTTTGTCTCGCAATCAATTTCTCCTGATCAAGCAGATATCTCAGACTCTTATAATTACTGAAGATATTGGATGTTACTCCATAAAGAAAGTATCTCCATACTTCTAATATAAACTCAGTAATGTGTGAAATCCGCAAGTGTACAGTTTCGTCGTCAAGTAATAAAAAAATTGAATCCACAAGGACTATGTCTATGAATACCAATTAATTAATTAATTCAATTAACTTAAACAAAGCGAATATGATTGTTGAGTGATAAGAACATAGTAATCAAGCAATTAAATAAACAAATATTAAAGTGCACAGTTGAGAAAAAAAACAACAAATTGTTTAAGAAAGGTTTTCAGATTTAAGAAAGTTTCCAAGATTGGGGATAACCACGATGATAGAAGACTCCTAATTGACAATCATTTTATTTAAACTGAAATTCAATTGTAGGTGAATTACCCTAAATTAGTTAATGTTCTTTCTCAAGAGACAAGAACCGTGCCCAATTAAGCCAATTCCTACTCTCGTGGTAATTGAATCTAAATTGAACCCATTATGCTTTATGGTAATTCATTAAATCCTCGAAAGGCTAAACCTACTCTCGTGATTTAGACCTTAAGCTCAATTATTATGGTTCCAACACCTAGGTTCACCTCTCAATACATCCCTAGATATCTATGAGATGCAAATAAGTGCCCAGCGAATTCACATGAATAAGTGCAATAAGGATTGAATCAAAGAACATTCAAAATTAATAAAAGGGGTAAACAAAGTCAATTAATCATCATCAATGTATCAAAGGGCATTGCCTAATCCCAGAAACAAAAGGAACTACTCAGACATGGAGAAGAAGAAACCAGAAATTAAGTTCAAAAGCATTCAAACCCGTAATCGAAGAAAGAAGAGAGGAAGATGAAGATCAAGAGCCTCCAACGTGCCTCATTCTAAACCAAATTCGAACCCTAATATTGTCTTCAGAACAACTATATATACCCTATAGGTTAAAACTGATCCAAGCCCATCAAAAAAAGAGAAAAACGAACTTAAAAAGCTGACACGCACCCCGATCCACGACCGTGGGTAATTCCACAGCCAGGCCGTGGATCTCTCTGTTTGAGTTCCACGGCCGTGGATCATTCCACGGCCAAGCCGTGGAACTCCCTGTAAGTTCTCTTTTGCTTTTTCGCGCAGCTTCTCTATCCATGGCCGTGGAGAATTCCACAGGCAAACTGTGGAATGCTCTGGAGTGAGCTTTTTGTCCTAAAATGCTATCCTTTAAGCTCCAACTTCAATTACGCAAGCTTTCCATCCGTTTTAAGACCAATTCAGCACTAATCCTACATAATAACACTAAAAACACCGCAGTTATCTGAACTAAGGGGAAAAACAAATAAAAAGAGAATAAAATGCCTAAAAATACATGCAAAATAAGAACAAAATATGATACTGTTTTGCACACATCAAATTCCCCCAAGCTTAAGATTTTGCTTGTCCCCATGCAATAACTAAGACCAAACCAAGAAATGGGATCAAGAAACAATAATGAATGAGGAACCCGAGAAAACCTCCAACCAAGCAATAGGCAAAGGCAAACCAAGAATTAGAGAGGTAATCAAAATCAAGTCCAATTAGAAGCTCAAGTTCTTAGAAATCATTCTCCTCACTACATTAGGTTCACTCTGCTAACCACACTCAAAGTGTTCAAGTGTGAAGACAATGCACTCAAGATTCCTCAAAGAAAATGCACTTCCATAAGCTTGATAAGAAACCAAATTTCCACTAATAATCAGCATGCATGCAAGAATCAAAAGGTCTTTCAAGGGTTGTAATGGGGCCAAGGGAATGATGTTAGATAGGGTAAAGAAAGGAAGGCATGCACAAAGGGCTAACAAAATTTTAAATAAGCACAAGAAACCCAATAGAACATAAATGGAGCAAAAGTATTTTTCAATCAAGAGCATAACTCCACATTTTCTTCCTTTCTTTTCCTTCTTTTCAAGCTTTCATCTCATGCTTTTTCTTTTATTTTCTTTTTCCTTTCCCCTAATTTTTTTTATTTAATCATAGGGGAGAGACTTCATTTTCAAAACACATGATTCCCAATACAACATTCAAACCCAAACTACTCCATTCAATATTCTAAATGATCACCGACAATGTATCATCATAGGCATCAAGAAAAACAATTATGCAATGGATTCAAAATGGGCAACTAGAGGATGAAAGTGTAACAATTACTTCAGAAGGCCAGAAAAATACCTAAGATGCCCTAATCACATTCAAGCTTGCACACAGAAATTTTGACTCAAAATGGTTTCAAATCAAGTTCTAGAGCACAAAATTAATAAGGAATTTTCACTCAACACAAAGAATGGGATGAAAAATCATATAGTGCATAAATCCCATACAGGCTCAAAACTCACTTTTAGAGGTTCAAAAATCAATGAGAAGCACAAATTCAAAGAACATATGCTAATTATCAACTATCAAGAAATCACCTCTACTATCAATTAAAGACAATGCATGTTGCCTACCACAAGGATCAACAAATTGGGTTCCAAATCAATATCGTCTCAAAATCCCCAAAAGAAAAGGGCACAAGGTTCAACCAAAAAGCCGAGAGATATGATGGTGCGAAAATACAATTAAGAAGATGCAATGCAATATGACACATGGGAATGCATGACAATGAAGATGAAAAATAAAATAAAAAATACCCCCCCAAGCTTAGACCTTACATTGTCCCAAGTGTAAAAATCTATAACTGTAGAAGGAATAAAAGAAAAGAACTCACTGCGGTGGTGGGAAAGGGAGGCGTGTAGCCATGAACTCGAACATCTGGCCTAAAACTGCACAAGAAAAATAAATCAAAAACTGAAAAACAAAATAAAAGAATGAAATGCAAAAATAAAGAAAAACTAAAGGAAATAGAAGAAAAATTCTTTTGGCGGCCGACAGCTATATACATCCCCCTACAAAGGCTCCGAACTCAGGAAGGCACCTAAGCCGACTTAGCATTAGCTAACTATGAAACAAAAATAGAAAAGTGTTAATCAATAAAAATAAGAAAATAAAGAAAAAGAGAGAAAATTTTGGGTTGCCTCCCAAGAAGCACTAAGTTATAGTCATTAGCTTGACTATGAGCTGGTTCTATGCTCAGGTGATGTTAATGGAGTGGTACTCAATCCCCACTCCTTCTTCATAGTGTTGCACTCTCTAGCCATTTATCATGAATGTCTTATGGCCTTCTGTCTTCACCTTGAGCACACCGTAGGATAAGACCCGAACAATCTCATATGGTCCAAACCATTTCGACCACAACTTACCTGGATAAAAACGTAGAAGCGAGTTATCAACAAGAACTTTATCCCCTGGTTTAAATTCACGCTTCTTGACGTATTTATCATTCTGCTTCTTTGGTCCCTTCTTACAAGGCTTGGCCTTCTCGAACTTGGTAGCAGCCTTGGGCAAGGTCTCCTCTAACATAGCATCAGTCACCGATTCCTGCATATCTGAAAGCATAACACTGTCCACAACATCAGTAGCATCTATGCGATTACATGAATTAAAGGAATTAATATTTTTTTCAGAATTGAAAACATTAAAAACTACTTCCTCATTGTTCAATCGCAAAGTCAATTTCCCTTCATGGACATCAATTGTAGCACCAGTAGTAGTTAAGAAAGGCTTACCAAGAATAATGGGGATTTGGGAATCCTCCTCCATTTCAAGCACAACAAAATCAGCAGGTATGAAAAACTTACCTACTCTAATAGGAACATCCTCCAAGATGCCTACTGGGTACTTGACGGACCGATCCGCCAACTGAAGTGAAATAGTTGTGGGTTTCAGCTCACCCACCTCCAACTTCTTGCACACAGAAAGGGGCATAAGACTAACACTAGCCCCCAAATCACACAGAGCTTTATCAAAATTTGTGTTACCAATCACACAAGGAATAGAGAAGCTACCTGGATCTTTTAGCTTAGGAGGCAATTTATTTTGAATTAAAGCACTACACTCCTCGGTTAGAGCTACGGTCTCATATTCCTCAAGCTTTCTCTTATTAGACAAAATGTCCTTAAGAAACTTAGCATAGGTAGGCATTTGTTTCAACGCCTCAGTGAAAGGTACATTAATGTACAATCTCTTAAGGACCTCTAGGAACTTCCTAAATTGCCTATCTAGCTTGGCCTTAGCCAATCTTTGAGGGAATGGCACTGGGGGTTGGTATGGTTAAGGGGGTACATACTTAGATACCTTCTCATTAGTTTCCTCCACTTCTAAGGTTTGTGTCTTAGTCTCTTTTTCCTTATTCCCCTCATCCTTGTCATTCTCTCCCTTACCCTTGGGATCCTCTAATTTCTTACCACTTCTCAAACTCACAACATTACAATGTTCATTTCCTAGATTTATGTCAGGTTGACCAGGAAACTTACCTTGTTGCCTATGTGAAGTGCCTGCAAGTTAGGTAATCTAAGTTTTCAACATCTTTTTATGAATAGCCAAATTTTCAACCTTAGATGACAGCTCTCTAATGGCCTCGGTCACAACTTGCTCATGTTGCCTAAACTCCTCATTTTGCTTAGATTGACTCTCAACAAAATTCTTAAGAAGAGACTCAAGTCTAGATTTTTGTACCTGTTGGAATCCATAAGAGGGTTTAGCACTACCTTGCCCAACTTGGTGTTGACTATTCTGGTAGGAGAAGTTGGGATGTGACCTCCAACCGGGGTTGTAAGTTTGGGAATAAGGATCATTCTTCCCCTTTTGGTTGAAGTCGTGGAAATTGTGGCATGATTCCACTTGCTCCACTGGTGCATCTTGTGAGGAGCCAATTCCAACTTGGCATTCAGCACCCATGTGTCCCTGCGCTCTTCAAATCTCACAAAAATTGTTAGAAGTACCTATGGCATTAACATGGGCTTTTTCAAGTATGTAAAAATGTTTATTCAAAGAATCAAATTTTGACATAATTAAATCAACCTCGTCTACCTCAAACTTACCTCCCGAGAGTTTTCTCGGGTTATTACCTCTTTCATTTTCCCATTGGTGATGATTAGAGGCAACACTCTCAATGATTTCATAAGCTTCTGTCAGTCTTCTGTTCATCAAAGCCCCACCAGCTGCGGAGTCTAGAGACACCTTCGAAGAATATTCTAGCCCATTATAGAAGATGTGGACGATCAACCATTTTTCTAACCCATGGTGTGGGCAGGTTTCCAGCAAAGCCTTATATCTATCCCAAGCTTCCAACAATGACTCTTCATCTTTCTAGACGAAGCTTGTGATTTGGGTCCTAAGATGAGCAGTCTTGGAAGGTGGGAAGAATTTGTTCAAGAAAGCTTGCTCCAATTGGTCCCAAGTAGTGATTGTCTCTCTTGGAACTAACTTCAACCAAGCTCTAGCTCTATCTCTCAATGATAATGGAAACAGGCGGAGACGAATAGCATCAACAGAGGCACCTTCAATCTTGAGGGTCTCACAGAATTCCAAGAACATATCCACATGATCATTTGGGTCCTTTGATGGCAATCCTCCAAACTGGTTCTGCCTTATCATAGAAAGTAAAGCAGGTGGAATGGTGAACTGTCTAGCTTCAATGTCTGGCCGAGCAATTCCAAAACGAAAACCCCGAGCATTAGGGGCTGCATACTCCTTAAGGGGTCTATTATCAGCAGGTGCAGCTATGACAAGTGTTGGCTCAAGTATTTCTCTCGCTCTTTGCCTTTGTAGTCTTCTCCTTCTGTGAAAAGTTCTTTCAATTTCAGGATCTGCTTCTTCAAGAGTCCCAGGACGTCTAGTACTTCGCATAAACAAGAAAAATTTCCTGCAGAGAGTCAAAGAGAAACTAAGAAAGCAGTAAAAAGTTTAAAATAATTAAAGTAAAAATTAAATTGATATTCAAGAAAAACACAGTCCCCAGCAATGGCGCCAAAAACTTAATGTGTGAAATCCACAAGTGTACGGTTTCGTCTTCAAGTAATAAAAAGATCGAATCCACAGGAACTATGTCTATGAATACCAATTAATTAATTAATTCAATTAAATTAAACAAAGCCAATATGATTGTTGAGTGATAAGAACGTAGTAACCGAGCAATTAAATAAACAAATATTAAAGTACACAGTTGAGATCAAAAATAACAAATTGTTTAAGAAAAGTTTTCAGATTTAAGAAAGCTTTCAGGATTGGGGATAACCATGATGATACAAGACTCCTAATTGACAATCATTTTATTTAAACTAAAATTCAATTAAAGGTGAACTACCCTAAATTAGTTAATGTTCTTTCTCAAGAGACAAGAACCATGCCCAATTAAACCAATTCCTACTCTCGTGGTAATTGAATCTAAATTGAACCCATTGCGCTTTATGGCAATTCATTAAATCCTCGAAAGGCTATACCTACTCTCGTGATTTAGACCTTAAGCTCAATTCTTATGGTTCCAACACCTAGGTTCACCTCTCAGTACGTCCCTAGATATCTATGAGATGCAAATAAGTGGCCAGCGAATTCACATGAATAAGTGCAATAAGGATTGAATCAAAGAACATTCAAAATTAATAAAATGGGTAAACAAAGTCAATTAATCATCATCAATGTATCAAATGGCATTGCCCAATCCTAGAGACAAAAGGAACTACTCAGACATGGAGAAGAAGAAACTAGAAATTAAGTTCAAAAGCATTCAAACCCGTAATCGAAGAGAGAAGAGAGGAAGAAGAAGATCAAGAGCCTCCAATGTGCCTCCTTCTAAACCAAATTCGAACCCTAATATTGTCTTCAGAACAACTATATATACCTCATAGGTTAAAACTGATCCAAGCCCATCAAAAAAAGAGAAAAACGAACTTAAAAAGCTGACATGCACCCCGATCCACGGCCTTGGGTAATTCCACAGCCAGGTCGTGGATCTCTCTGTTTGAGTTCCACGGCCGTGGATCATTCCATAGTCAGGCCGTGGAACTCTCTGTAAGTTCTCTTTTGCTTTTTCGCGCAGCTTCTCGATCCATGGCCGTGGAGAATTCCACAGGCAGACCATGGAACCCTCTGGAGTGAGCTTTTTTCCCAAAATGCTATCATTTAAGCTCTAACTTCAATTACGTAAGCTTTCCATCCATTTTAAGACCAATTCAGCATTAATCTTGCATAATAACACCAAAAACACCGTAGTTATCCGAACTAAGGGGAAAAATAAATAAAAAGGGAAACTAAAATACCTAAAATGCCTAAAAATACATGCAAAACAAGAACAAAATATGATGTTGTTTCGCACACATTTAGACCTTAAGCTCAATTCTTATGGTTCCAACACCTAGGTTCACCTCTCAGTACATACCTAGATATCTATGAGATGCAAATAAGTGGCCAGCGAATTCACATGAATAAGTGCAATAAGGATTGAATCAAAGAACATTCAAAATTAATAAAAGGGGTAAACAAAGTTAATTAATCATCACCAATGTATCAAAGGGCATTGCCCAATCCCAGAAACAAAAGGAACTACTTAGACATGGAGAAGAAGAAACTAGAAATTAAGTTCAAAAGCATTCAAATCCGTAATCGAAGAGAGAAGAGGGGAAGATGAAGATCAAGAGCCTCCAATGTGCCTCCTTCTAAACCTAATTTGAACCCTAATATTGTCTTCAGAATAACTATATATACCCCATAGGTTAAAACTAATCCAAGCCCATCAAAAAAAGAGAAAAACGAACTTAAAAAGCTGACACGTACCCCGATCACGGCCATGGGTAATTCCATGGCCAGGTCGTGGATCTCTTTGTTTGAGTTCCACGGCCGTGGATCATTCCACGGCCAGGCCGTGGAACTCCCTGTAAGTGCTCTTTTACTTTTTTGCGCAGCTTCTCGATCCATGGCCGTGGAGAATTCCACATGCAGACCGTGGAACCCTCTGGAGTGAGCATTTTGTCCCAAAATGCTATCCTTTAAGCTCCAACTTCAATTACGCAAGCTTTCCATCCATTTTAAGACCAATTCAGCACTAATCTTGCATAATAACACCAAAAACACCGCAGTTATCCAAACTAAGGGGAAAAACAAATAAAAATGAAAACTAAAATGTGTAAAATGCCTAAAAATACATGCAAAACAAGAACAAAATATGATGCTGTTTCGCACACATCACTCAGCGGCTACCAACCCCCATTCATGCTTAGAATAGTTTTTCTCATGTAACTTCAATTTCCTTGAAACATACGTTGTAACTCTTCTGTTATGAATAAGCACACATCTTAAACTTTGGCTCGTTGTAGCGTATGTTTTTAAACAGAATTAATACCAGAGAAGTACCCAAACATATTTTTAACTCCTAAAAATTTTCCTTATATGCATCAGTCCATACAAATGCTTAATTCCTTCTGATAAGCTAGGTAAGAAGTCCTACGATCTTAGAAAATATCTCAATAAATTTTCTATGGATTTCTATTACCGTCTTGATTTTTCCCATTGATTTCAACTTTGAAGAATCCACTACGTTTCCGTTGCACCACTCTAATACTGCGACATGGTTATAGATAGGAATATCCTTTCTTGCAAAATATTCTTCCTTGCATTTTCAATACATGAAAAACGTTATGAAAGATAGCAAAACTATCTGATATATTATCAGACATATTCTAGCAAAGAATTTGATGTAACCCGATTTCAAGAATAAGTTTTCTGAAATACTAACACTTTGTTGAAATAATCTTATAAGATAGTGTTGATAAATAATCAATCCGTTTCAAAGATCATATCTGTTTATGAAAGAAATAAACAGATCAAACTAACACAAAGTTTTGATCTATAACAATGATTTGAATTACTAAACTCAAGTAACACGATAAGCTAGCAATGGAAACAAAAATAAACAAATTAGAAGATCACGAAGACACAGATAACACTAACATATAATTGATCTACTCAATCATTTGCTATAAAGAATAGGTAAAGAATTACCTTCAACAATACAGTCTCTCTTGTTTAGGTCTTCAACTCAGAACACTTCCATTCCATTCAACGTATCGACTCTCCCTACTGCTTGAGATTTTACTAACAGAAAACTTCGTTTCCAATGAAACACAATCTCTGAAAATGTGTCCAAACTTTCCACACTTAAAACAAATTATTTCCTTAGACGTACAATCCTTCGTTAAGTGCCCTCTTTTCCACATCTCTTACATAATAATAAAGACGTCATGGTCCAACTGGGTTTACTGTTACACACATTTCCTCCACACATTTGCTGCTTCTGCTGATTTCTCAATGGTCGTAAATACATTTTCCACTGAAATCAATTTACCTTTCCATTATTCCTAAGGAGGAATACCAGGTTCCAAAATTACTAAATTTAATATTTCAAGACTGATTCTCTTTTATCAGATCCTGAACCTCAACTTCCAATTTCCGTTGTTCAGCGATCCTCTATTCCTATTGTACTATCACGTCAGTTGTCCTTTGCATTGCTCCTATAATAACAACCATATCGTTAGTGTCACGTTCTGCTTCCACACGTGTATGTCTACCATGAGCCATTTCCTTTCTTCAAAGATGGACAAATCAAAATAAAATAGATACCAGATGTAACCATTTCAAACAACATTATTTCCTTTTGGAAATCAAAAACACACAGAGAGCACAACACAAGCAAAATAGACCTAACCACAAACCCCAAAAGACTTAAACTGTTCTCTGATACCAACTAATGTAACACCCTCCCTAGGGTATCACATTTCTGACTACCAACTCATAATCTATAAAATGTTTGAGTTATAAAGGTGAGCTTTAAAATTTCTTCTTATTGAAACATAAACTTACTGAAATCCATAAGTATTACTGAAAATATATTTAAACTGATTAATATACAATATTGACACTAATTAATATTTAACAATTTAAAGAGAAATATAAAAGTAACAGAAAACTCACTCTTTTTAATAGTAGCAAACCCTATAACGGGTCCTACTTAATAGCATGGTACAACACTAACAAGAAAACTTAACATACTTATTCCTTCTTGTATCCATCTTGATGCATCAGACATCTGTTCCTTGTCAACACTGCACGCTATCGAATCTGGAATGGTCATTCTCTGATGTTGTCTCTGAATGCTGAATATTTGCTCCCAAACAAGTCTAAGAAACTCGTCCCATCTATTATATAATTTTTACAACACAAGCCTAACCAAATAATATAACAAAGAGGTAAGATCACCTACGCCAATACCAACATGGTAGCATAGAGATAACACAACAACATATTATACAGATACATCATACCATAATTACAATCATGCAATCAACATTAATGAATTATCATCATCCAATCATTTATCAGTTCAATTATCATAAACAATAATTATGATAATGCCCTCAACATTATCTAATTATCATCATCATCATCCAAGTATTCAAAACAATTGTCATAGCCAATATTCCTCAATTAATATATCATACAGATATAAATGCTCAAATTCATGCATGCGCACATAAACTCAATGTCCTACTCCATGGAGCTAATACTCAATTCGGAGAAGTTGATCCGAAAGATCTGTCTGTACCAAAATGCCTCAGACCAAGTGCTACAATTCTCATTTGTATTTGCACATCTAGCATATACACGACAGTCTTTACAAGATCTCGATTAAGAATAATGTCTTGGTCAGGATCATCGATGCGTTGCATCGGTCTAACTTACGAGAAGAAGAGCTACCAACCACCCATGTAAGCAACCCGCACCCCGATGCCCCCAAGATCAATAAGTGACTTACACTACGCATATCGCACCTACTCAAGAGGTGTACGTCTCTCCTAGGCAAAATAGCCTCATACAGTCCATCGGACCTTTCCAATGCATGTTCAATGCACCAATGCCAAACATAGGCAAATTTCATATACAGTGTCCATACATCATTTCATGCATATAAAATGCACCATTGCCAATCACAGGAAAAATTCATCATTATCACATACAGTATCATCCACTGGTTCAACAGTAATCCTACTGTATATTTAATCGCGAAAATCATATTATCACATTTTCATAGTCGCACAACACTTTCGTCATGTTTTCACAATTTTGCAACATTTCTGTTACATTTTCAAATCACATATAGGTTTTTCAACGTTTTCATCAATTACGTAAAAATATTCCACCATTTTTAAATCGCGTAGCGATTTTTCAACAATATCTCAAACGCATAAAAATAAATTGCGTAGAAATATTTCAATGTTTTTCAAATTGCGTTGAAATATTTAAACGTTTTTCAAATTGCGTAGCTCAAAAATCACGTTTTTAAGTTACGTAAAACATTTTTTACCATTTTACACTCACATAAAATATTCCTCAATATTCCAAACATTATTTTGGACTTTCAAACAAATCAATATCATTTCCAACATCATTTTTCACATTTCTCCTTTAAGAAATCCTTTTCTCAAAATAATATGATTTCTCACATTATTTTCCATATTTTCTTACTCAAGAAAATCATTTTTATAATAAATTCCACAAATTAACAATTCCATTGAATTAAATCAATGTTTCTAACTTTAAAAAAATTACTAACGCTCTCCAAAACCCAAAGGATGAGTTACACGTTAGAAAATATCAAATCACTATTATATTCTCCATTTTTCTCAAATCATTTCTAAAATCATTTCTCTTCAAAATAAATTGAGATTCAAACACTTTCAACCTCTCTTTTCCATTTACATACGAAAATCCCATTTTCTCAAGTGATAAAACACTCATATTCTCTTTCCAAATTCCTTGTACTAAATCAAACTATATTTCCACTTTGTTTCCATAAAATCAAGGCATTACAAGCCTTCAAAAACGTGGACATGACTATTGAAATCATCAAAACATTTTTCCTTCTAAGTCAATATGGTTTTACACAAACAAAATCATTAAAAATCCTTCACAAAAATCGTGAGCACTTGGTCTTTGAAATCAAATCATTTGTTCATTTTTCATTTTTCACTTTCTTTGCAAATCTTTAAAATCATCAACTCATTGCTTTATTAAAAATTGTCATTGAGTTCCATTAAATTCCATTCTTGTTTTTACACAAAATAAATTAATAAAAATTCTTTTCAAAACTGTGAACACTACTTCTTGCAAAACAAATCCTTTGTTTATTTTTCTTGCTTTTCTAATCATCCAATTTTATCATTCATGAAAATATTAATTTGTGAACACCTATTTTGAGGTATTGAGGCCGAAATCCTCATGGTCTTTAGAACCAAAAATTAATTTCCTTTCCATCATCAAATCATGGCATACACATACATATTTCATCATATATACCATAAGCATGCCATAATCAAAAGCAATAAATCATGCAAAGCATATCAAGCATAGGCAAAGAATCAAAGCTCATAAACACACAAATAATTTACATGACCATGGATATGAATCCTCACATGGATTCACCATCCATCAAATATAAGACCATCTCTCACCACCATACTTGGTTGGTGAGATGGATCTCCCTCTTACCTCTTGAAGAACCTCAAAAGCTCCTTGTTTTGCTTCTTTTTCCAAATCCTTCACCACCAAGGGCTTCTCAAATACAAAACAAAACACAAGTTTATTAGCATATAAAGCTTGAATAAGAAAACCATGAATGTGCATCATGGTTAGAACCTTGAAAATTAAAAGAAAAGTGAAGATTAACAAACTTCACTAATAAAACTTCAATCTTTAGCTTGAAGAATAAGGTTGAAGATGAATGATTTAGAGAAAGTCTCCAACATGAAAGTTCCTTAGAATATCATGTAGATTCAAGATCTATGGTTGGATGAAATTAAAAGAGATTGGAGGGTGATTTTGAATGGATGGCCGAATGGTTCCTCTTCAAGAACAAGGTTGGAGTTTTTGATTTTTGTGAAATGAAGGCTTCTTAGACTTGGTTAAGATAAAGAATGAAGTGAAAACACTTAGTTTTCCTTCCTACCAATTTCGTGGATCTCCATGGAAAATCTCTAAAAATAATAAACAAATGTTACAATCAATAACAAGTATAGAAATAGGTAAACCATGGTTCAAGCATGGCTTAGAAAATCAAAACTAAAAGATTGGGTGAAGAAATATGAACTTTACCCTTTTTGATAGAAACTTGAAGCTTGGATTTGAAACTCAAGATGAATGATTTTGTGAAAACTCATAACTAGAGATGTTCTTTGAATGATGTTTAGGTTTAGGAAATGTGTTTAGATGAAATTTTAGAAGCTTGGAGACATGGTTTCTAGGTGTTGGCCGAAACCACCATGAAAGGAAAGTGGAGAGAAAAGGTTGATAACTTAGCTTCTTGAAAATGAAACAATGATGACCAAGAATGGAAATAATGGTCATGAAACCATGCTTTGCTCTAAAGCATGCACCAAAACCGTCCCCCGCTCTATGCATTCTCTTAAGAGTGCAAAATGATCAATAATGATCCATATTGACTAAAACAACTAATAATGATATTCAAAATTTTCCTTTAGCTCCAAAACAACACAAAAACCGTCCCCCCTCCTTCCATTATGCATTCATAAAGTTGTCATCTTTTCTAGCCACCATTTAGGGCAAATTTAAGCCATTGATTAGATCAATGGTTAAGATTAAAGTTGACTTTTGATTAGAAGACTTAATCTAGGCCATTAGATCTTTCCTCCTTGAATTCCTAGCCATTAGATGCATCTCCAAAATGAAGGGTCAAGATTACTCCTTCTTACTTTTAATCCAAGGGTCATAATTAGTCATAGCCATTTTAGAAGACCAAATCTCCACCATTGATTAAATCCAAATCCAATGGTCACAAATGATCCATCTCCACCATTGATTAAATCCAAATCCAATGGTCACAAATGGTCCTAGCCACTTTGTAAGACCAAATCTCCACCCTTGATCTAAATCTAAATCCAATGGTTATAAATGATCATAGCCATTTTCTTAGACTAATTCTGCACCGTTGATTAAATCGACGGTTGATATCAAAGGCTTCAACATTAAACTTGCTTCCTATTGGTCCGTCAAAAAGTTGTCATAACCACTATTGTTGACTAAGCAGTACAATATTTAGTTTTATCTGCTATAACCCCACGAAAGAATATATTTACTGTATTTTTATCGCTCAATAATTAAATACAGTACAAAACACAGTACACTAAAATTTCAAAATATGTTTCCGGATTCAGGTTTAGTAAGATCCCCCATCTCCGTCTAAATAGTACAAATTTTTCTATGCGTAGACAAATTTTCACTTTGCGGGACCCACTTGGGCCCACGTAAGGCCACCTGGACCCACAAATAGCCCAAAAATAATCAGAGAAATATAAAAATTTCATAATCATCCACAAAATCACAAAAATTCTAAAACTTATGAAAATCAAATCAAATTATTAAAAATGATTAACAATCAAGAGAAATAAATACATAAAGATTTCCCTCGGCTCGAAAATTATTATTTTCTTGACACGGAGTAAATCACACAAAATGATCAAATACGCTGATGGAATAATTAAAATAATTTTACAGCACACAGAAATCACTAAACAGTAGAATTCTATTAACTTTTAAAATTACTGTCAAATAGATAGTAAATTTTGGGGTGTTACATTTATCAATTACTTTCTCCTTCTTTCTCCACTTTTCATACACGGTGATATTGACAGAAAGAAAGGAAAAATAGCGGCAATACTTATATGAACAAGGGCAATATTCATGTGAACAAAAGAAGGGGGAAAAGAGGAGAGAAAAACAAAGAAAGATTGAAGACCAAGGCTTAAGGAATTTGGAGGTAAGATAAGGGGTTTATGTCATTAATCTATTCCTCTTTTCTATAAATTTTTGGATTTGTTTGTGACCCTCATGCATGGCCAAAACAAATTATTTATGGATGATTTTCCATTGATGTTTGACTTGGAGATTATGATGTTGGTTGTTGATGTTCAAATGTACACATTTGATTGTTGAAATTCTAGGCTGATGACTTTCTTTACTTGTTGCTGATGTCACGACTGAAGTTGGCTATTAATGTTAAATGTACACATTTAGATGTTGAAATTCTTAGTTGATAACTTTCTTTGCTTGTTGTTGACATCACAATTAAAAATATACAAAGTGAATTGTTTTTAATGACTTTGATAAAGTTGTTTTGATTTCAAGTGAGTAAACCATGTGTGTGTGCTTCATTTTCTATTGAGCAAACCGTGTGTGCACTTTGATTTTCAACAAAAGCTGCTGCTTGTTTTTTTTTAAATGAGTAAATTGTGAGTGTGTGTATGCTTTCATTTTCAACAAAGGATGTTGTATGTTTTTTTTTAAATGAGTAAACTGTGAGTGTGTGTGTGTGCTTTCATTTTCAACAAATGCTGTTGTGTTTTTTTTAAATGAGTAAACATTGCATGTGTGTGCTTTCATTTTTCAACAAAGGTTGTTGTGTGCTTTCATTTTCAATTGAGCAAACCGTAAATGTGTGCCTTGATTTTCTTTTAAAAAGACTGCTCAACCGTGTGCTTCCATGCTGGAGTTTCTTTCATATTTTCTTTTGAGATGCACAGTCAAACTATGTGAGGAAGGAAATTGTTGATTGTTGAATATAATAAGACTTGTAATAGTTGAACTGTGAGTGCATTTTGTTAGTAATGAGTGACCATGACTTTGCATTTGTGCCATTGAAGCTTACGGCCAAGTAAGCGTTTTCTACCCTTATAGACTTTGAAATAAGTTTATTTTGTGCCTAGTTTGATTGTACACGGCCAAGGCTTCATACCACCTTATTTGACCTTGAATTAAATTGTTTTTGTGACTTATGTTCATATAGAATTCCAATTGATGCTCACGGTCAACCATTATTAACTTTAAGTTTAGTTAATTTTGTGCTTAAGTTTCACACGTTGAATTTTGTGTAAGTTAATAGACAATGATGTGGTTTGTAACACCCCAAATTTTTTAACTATTCGACAGTAATATTGACAGTAATAACAGAATTCTACGTAAGTTTTATTTTACGTAATTATTTTGTGTAAGTCATAATTATTTTAAGACTTAAATATTCGACAGTTTTATTGACAGTAATAACACCCCAAATTTTGTGTAAGTCTTAATTATTTTACGTAATCTGATTTAATTTTTGTAAGTTTTATAATTTTTATGATTTTGTAGATGATTATGAAATTTTTATATTTACCTAATTATTTTAATATTATCCATGGGCCGTCTATGGGCCCAAGGGGGCTGTATGTGGGCCCAGGTGGGTCCAAAAAAGTGAAAATTTTTCTGCAGCCAGAAAATTTTGTACTGTTGAGATGGAGACGGGGGATCTTACTAAACCTGAATTCGGAAACAGTTTTTAAAATTTTCTTTTACTGTGTTTTGTACTGTATTTAATTATCGGACAATAAAAATTATAGTAAAAATATTATTCATAGGGTAATAGCAGATAAAAATAAATATTATACTGCTTAGTCAACATTAGTTGTTATGACAGCTTTATGACGGACCAATAGGAAGCAAGCTTAATGTTGAAGCCTTTGAATATCCACCATTGATGTAATCAAAGGTGGAGATTTGGTCTTACAAAGTGGCAAGGACCATTTGTGACCATTGGATGGAAAGTATGAAGAGGTGATCTTGACCCTTCATTTTGGAGATACATTTAATGGCTAATATTTCAAGGAGAAAAGATCTAATGGCCTAGATTTAGTCTTATAATCTATAGGCTATAATTAGAATCTACATTAATACTAACCATTGATCTAATCAATGGCTAACAATGCTCAAAATGGTGGCTAGTGAAATTGGTCACTTATTGAGTGTACAAGAAGGGGGGGACGATTTTGTAATGGCTTAAGGCCATAGCAAAGTTTGAAGACACAATTATTACTCATCTTGATCATTCTTGATCATTCCAAAAAGCTAAGCTCTTCAAACTTTTCTCTTCATTTCTCTTCACTCAAGCTCATAGCCATGACCTCTTGAACCCACCACCACTATTCAAAAATTTTAAACAACCTTACTTCTTGAATCTATACCTCAATCTAAGACACTTTGTAGTTTAGGCCAAGTTCTAAATCCATCATCTTCAAGGACTTTCTTGAAGAGCAAAGTTCTAGGGTTTTAAGGTGAAGTGTAAGGAAACTTCACTTCTTATCTCTTTTTCATGTTCTAAGCCATGTTTGATCCATGGTTCTCCTTGTTCAATCTTGATATGCTAATAAACTTGTGTTTTATTTTGTGTTTAAGAAGCTTTTGGTGGTGAATCACTTACTCAAGGAGCAAACCAAGGAGCTTTAGAGGTTTTTCAAGAGGTAAGAGGGAGATCCATCTCACCAACCAAGTATGGTGGTGAGAGATGAATCTTGTATTTGATGGATGGTGAATCCATGTGAGGATTCATATCCATGGTTATGTAATTATTTGTGAGTGTTTATGTGTTTTGATTATTTGCTTATGCTTGATATGATTGCATGATTTATTACTTTTGTTTATGGCATGCTTATGATATATATGATATATGCCATGATTTGATGATGGAAAGGAAAATAATTTTTGGTTCCAAAGACCAAGAGGATTTCGGACTCACACCTCAAAATAGGTGTTTACAAATTAATATTTTCATGAATGGTAAAATTAGAGGTTTAGAAGAGCAAGGAAAATGAACAAATGAATTGGTTTCAAAGAACAAGAGTCTCACAGTTTTTTTGGAGGAATTTTAATGGTTTTGTTTGTGTAAAAACATGAATGGAACTTAGTTGATTTAGAAGAAAAAATATATGATAGTTTCAATGGCTATATACCACGGTTTTGAAGGCTTGTAATGCCTTGGTTTTATGAAACAAAATGATTTCAAAGTGGAAATGTAATTGATCTAGTACAAGGATTAAAGAAAAGGAAATAAAGTGTTTTGTCACTTGAAAAATGGAATTTTCGTATATGAATAGAAAAGAGAGGTTGAAAGTGTTTGAACCTCAATTTATTTTAAAGAGGATTGATTTTTAGAATTGATTTAGAATTATAAAGAATACGTTGGTGACTTAAAATTTACTAACATATAACTCATCCTTTGGGTTTTGGAGCGCGTTAGGAAATTTTAACTTAGAAACATTGATTTAAATCAATGGAAAGGTGATTTTGTGGAATATATTGTGGAAAGGTGATTTTGTGGAATATATTGTGGAAAGGATTTCTTAAGTGAGAAAACGTGAAAAATGAAGTTAGAAATTATATTAATTTTCAGAAAGTCCAAAATGATATTTGAAATACTGAGAAATATTTTATGTAGTTGAGATGAAAAATGGTTTACACGGCTTGAAAATATGATTTTGAAGTTACGCGATTTGGAAAACGTGTAAATATTTTTACACGATTAAGAAAACATCAGAAAATGGTTATTAGATTTGAAAATGTAACAAAAGTGTTACGCGATTGTGAAAACGCGTTAAAAATGATACGCGATTTGAAAATTCAGTAACGATACTGTAAAGAATTGATGTGCAATGAGGCATGTGATGAAATTAAGATATGTATTGAGCATATGATGAAATTGAACAAAATTGCATTGAGATATTCGTGCATTGAACAGAATTGCATTGAGGTATTCGTGCATTGAACGAAATATAGTTGATTGCTATTATGGCCTTTATGGTCGAAGAGAGAATGAGAATTGAAAAGTGAGATCTATGATAGATCTTGGGGGCGTCAAGGTGCGGCGGTCGATCTAGTGGGCAGTGGCAAGTACCTTGTGCCATGTGGTGATGCAGTCTGTTACAATGCATTGACGATACCCAACAAGAACATGATTCCATTCGAAGACTAGAGATTGTCTTTGGGCTAAGGTTGACAATTAACCAGAACATTCATCTGAAATTGTGAAAACCTCCATGAAGTAGGAAATTGAGTCTATGTGCACATGCATAATTATTGAGCATTGATATCGGTGTGATATTTGAATTATTGAATATTTGGATAATGTTGAGGGTATTATCATAATGATCGGTATGATAATTGAATTGTTGAATATTTAGATAATGTTGAGGGCATTATCGTAATTATTGTTTATGATAATTGAATTGTTGAATATTTGGAAAATATTGAGGGCAGGATCATAATTACTGTTTATTACGTCTATTGTGATGATAAATAATGATGAGGGCATGATTGTAATTATGGTATGATATATCTGTATGGTGTGTTGTTTGTGTTATCTCCATGCTACCATATTGGTATTGGCGTAGGTGATCTCACCTCTTTATTATATTATTTTGCTGTGCTTGTATTGTTAAAATTGTATAGTAGATGGAACGAGTTTCTTAGACTTGCCTGGAAGCAAATATTCTGAGTTCGGTGACAACATCGAGGAGTGGCCATCCAATATTCGATGGTGTACAGATTTGAGGAGGCACAGATACATGACGCGTCAAGATGGATACAAGATGGAATAAGTATGTTGAGTTTTATCGATAGTGTTTACCGTGCTATTAAGTAGGACCCATCATGGGGTTTGTTACTATTTAAATTTGAGTCTGTAATTTTTATATTTATTGAATAATTGTTAAATATTAAGTGGTGTCTGCTATATGAGTTTTAATTAGTTTAAATCTATTTTTTAGTATTACCTATAAATTTCAGTAAGTTTATGTTTCCGCGAAAAGAAATTTTAAAACCCATGTTTTATAACTCAAACCTTTTCTGAAATCATTTTCAGATTATGAGCTTGTAGTCGGAAATGTGATGCCCTACGGAGGGTGTTACATGGTTGGTGGTTGTAAATATCAAGTTGGTCATATATGAGGGCTATGGCCACGACTTAATGTTATTTAAAGTCCTTAATTATAAATTGATTATATCATTGATTATTGTAGTTAACATCGTTATGTTGGTGTATGCCCTAGTGGCCAATACGTTTTGTTTGTATTTACATACATTATATTATGCTATTTTATATGAGGCATTTCATTTATTATGTTCTTTTTTTTGGTAAACATGATAAAGTCCTTAGAATAGTAAATTTGATACCATAGGACATCAAGTGGATGACTTGATCGTGAGATCCTATTGGATAAAATACTATTCTTAAATGTCCCTAGTCAAGTATTATTGTTAATTAGGACAACAATAATGCTTTGAGACTAGTATGTGCGTAGACTGATGACCACATCTCACGGGTCATGGATATGAGATATCAAGTCTACACATAGATACATATTAGAGTAATGATGTATTGGACAGACCCGCCATGAGAACGCTACGTGGATCGTTACGTGAGTGTCATAAGCAATTCTCATAGTGATAATGGTGTATGTGGTCCTTTGACCGAAATCACTACGATTCCTACATGAGGAGTTGTGTGTTTTAATGCCATCAAACGTCATCCGTAACAAGATGATTATAAAGTTGGTTATTAGACATACCGCGATACATGTGGAGGGATGTGAGTGACCTAGATGGGATTTGTCCCCCTCCTACATAACAGAGTGATATCTTCGGGCCCCCGATTGAGTGAGACTATGAAATGCATGGCCATGCTCAAATGAGTCAATATGAGATATTGATCTCATTTGTCATTACTATGTCTACTCGGGAATCAGGAAACTGAAGATTGAACTAAACAAGGGTGACACGTTCCATGCCTTGTGTTCAATTTGGATATCTGGACAAAGGGACTAAACTACACGGAAACATTGGTCACAGATAGGTTATGTCAAATCACTGACATTCTCATTACTTGGGTAGCAGTGATGTGTTGCTAGATACCACTCACTGTTTGTAATATTAAAATGAGATTTTAATATTACTACCAACGTCATGAGAACCTGCAGGGTCGCACACTTAGAACAGACTAAATTGGAGTAATCAGAATCCAAGTTGGACTCGGATTCAATTGTGGGCCTAACTCATGACAGATGGGTTTAGGGTTGCACCACTTACCTTGCTACTGCTCACACTCACTTAAGGCAGCCACTATTATAAATAGTACTGCTAAGGGGGCTGCTACTAGGTTACATCACAACCCTAGCCGCACCTACAGAAAGTGAGTGAGAGATAGTGAGGTCTTCTTCTCCTCTCTTCGCAGCTAGCACTACGAAACAGAGGCGTGACTCCTTTTGCAAGTCTGTTCGTGTGGATACCGCAGAAACATCGTCGCTATTACGGTGTTGGTGATTCACCTCGCTTGTGTCATCACGCTTCAAGAGGTAAAATTTTAAAACCTCGGATTATGGATTTTTCGCATGGATCTGTGAGGGAATTCTACATTATTCCGCCATTGCGAGACTTTGATCCGCAAATTCCCAACAAGTGGTATCGAGCCACTTGCGAAACCATGATTCGGTTTTCGCTTTTCTTGTTATATGCGATAACATGATTCGTTACTTTCTTTTTTTTATATATAAAAGATATGATCTTTATATGTTATTTCGAAACCGTGAAGATGTTCATATGTTTTTGCGAAAGCGATGTTTCGAAAGCTTTCTGTTTTGCATTTTTTTCGGTATATATATATGTGATATGTATGAATGAAAATCGTTTTGAATGCTTTCTGTTTTTGCGTTTTTCTGGTATATACATATGTGATATGTATGTTTCTACGAAAACTGTTTTGAATGCTTTCTATTTCTGCATATTTTATGTATGAATGCGATATACACAGCAGCGCGACACAAGGTTTTGGAAACCTTGTTTCCGTTTTGCGACGGCCATGAAGCTTCCTCATGACATGAAGTGTTCATGTCTTCACGCATTCTGGAAACCTTGTTTCTGGATAGGCGATGACGGCTGTGAGGAACCCCTGCGGCACATGAAGCGTTCATGTGTTTGCGGGCCTTAGGGTTCAAGTGTTGTTGCCCTAGCCGTCATAGAGGCAGGAGGGGTCCAACTCGAATTTTTGTTCAAGTAACCAGTGGTGGTACATGAATGAAAAATTTTGAGCCGGGGCGCTGCCCCGCACCCCGCAAGGGGCGGCCTCCCCTTGACCCTTCTTGGCCGACCGGCGGGACCCCGTCGGGGCGCTGCCCCGAACCCCGTTTCGTGGTGTGTGATATTCGAAAGTGCAATATTCAAAACTATTTTTAAAATTCACAAAATAATAATGTGTTATTGCCTTGTGTTTATGTATTATTAGAGATGCATGGTGCATGGTTATGGCCTTAGTCTTTATTTTATGTGATTTTGGTTATTTTAAATACGACCTGCGTGTCGTGCCTTTCTCTCTACATTCTGATTGTACATTCTCTTCTCATCTAACTCCCCTCGAATGTAAAAGAGGTTTCTATAATGTAATCTTCATGTGGAGACAAGGAGACGACATCAAGTGAGAACGTTGGTGGGAGACGCTTGGTGAAGCTGACATTTATTAATGTTACTCTCTTAGAGGCCATAACCATGTCACATTTATTATATGCTTTATATGTATGAGATGCATGGATAATGTTTATGGTATGATTAACAAGTTTAATAAATGGTGAGATCTAATAATAAAATTCCCTCAAAGAAAATATTAAGTCATTATGTGATGCCTTCCAATGCGTGGCACTCGTCAAGACTAATATCGATCAAGTGTAGGTCCGCCAAAGCGGGGTGCCTTTATCTATATTAGTAAGATGCGATAGGATAATAGTAATATCCAATTGTCAACCATTGGGTTTGACTTAACTAGGCCATTTCAATAGGATTGAAGGCTTAGAGGCATGAAGTTGGGCTTTAGTCCATTAGATGGATTAGAATAAGTGTTATTCACCCAACTATCCAAGAGTTGCATGTGATGTAATTGGAAAGAGTTTCCTACCTAAATAAACGAATTTTGGGTGATCGGCCAAAGCCGACTCAAAACTAGGTGAAATATGGATCTTGGCCCACTAGGAAATCTTCCAATGGGATTTTCCAAGTCAATCTTTGAGGGTCATTGATTTGAATAAAATAGTGGGAGACGTATTTAATTAAAAGACCTTGTTAAATATGTTTATAGCATAATACTTATATTTTGCATATTTACGTTGATAGATTACCATGGCAACAAACACATCAAGTAACTTATCATTGCGATCGGTCCTTGAGAAGGACAAGTTGTGCTGGGACAAATTTCCTAGATTGGTACAGGAACTTGAGGATTGTCCTCAAGCAAGAGAAAAAGCTGTATGTTTTAGAACAACCTATTCCTGAACCACCTGCTGCTAATGCCCCTAGAGCTGAAAGAGATGCTTATAAGAAGCATCAAGATGATGCCTTGGACATTGGATGTCTAATGCTAGCCACCATGAACTCTGAGCTCCAAAAGCAACACGAGAACATGGAAGCCTACGATATGATCGTACACCTCAAAAAGTTCTATCAAGAGCAGGCTAGACATGAGAGATATGAGGTCTCCAAAGCACTCTTTCAGTGCAAGCTGGTAGAAGGAAGCCCTGTTGGTGCTCATGTACTCAAGATGATTGGGTACATTGAAAACCTTGAGAGACTCGGTTTTCCTATGGGCCAAGAGTTGGCCACTGACTTAGTCCTGCAATCGTTGCCGGAGAGTTTTAGTCAATTTGTCATGAACTACAACATGAATGAAATTGACAAATCACTACCGAGTTTGCTAAGCATGTTGAGAACTTTGAGCGTAACATAAACAAAGGCAAAGGAAAGGCCATAATGATGGTCCATAAGAATAAGGGCAAGAAACAAAGAGAAAAAGCCCCGGGACAAGTGGAAGGGTAAGGGCAAGGAAAAGTCCAAGCCTAGTACTTCGGCTTGAAACCAAGTGGGTGGAGTGGCTAAGGAAGGTACATGCTTCCACCGCGGTCGACCGGACATTGGAAGAGGAAGCTGTGCCAAGTACCTAGAGGAGCTCAAGAAGAAGAAGGGAAGTGAGACTTCCACTTCAGGTATTTTTGTTATAGAAGTCAATTTATCTACTTCTGCATCATGGGTATTAGATACTAGATGTGGATCTCACATTTGTGTAAATGTGCAGGATCTAAAGAGCAGTAGACCATTGACTAAGGGCGAAGTCGACCTACGAGTGGGAAATGGAGCAAAGGTTGCTGCACTAGCCGTAGGGACTTATTTATTAGCTTTGGCTTGTAATTGAATTGGATAATTGTTATTTTGTGCCTGCTATTAGCAGGAATATCATTTCTGTTTCTTGTTTGGACAAGAAGGGTTTTACTTTTATAATTAAGAACAAAAGTTGTTCTCTTTATTTGAATGATATTTTCTATGGTAGTGCACATTTGAGTAATGGACTTTATGTCCTTGATCTCGAAACGCCCATTTATAACGTAAATACAAAGAGGTTCAAGTCAAATGATATGAACCCGACTTATCTCTGGCATTGTCGTTTGGGCCATATAAATGAGAAACGCATTTCCAAACTCCATAAAGATGGATTCTTGGACTCGTTTGATTACGAATCATATGAGACATGTGAATCTTGTTTATTGGGAAAGATGACTAAGGCCCCATTCATTGGACAAGGTGAAAGGGCTAGTGATCTTTTGGGCCTCATACATAGTGATGTATGTGGGCCACTAAACACACTAGCTAGAGGCGATTTTCAGTACTTCATTACATTTACTGATGATTTCAGTAGATATGGATTTGTATATCTTATGAAGCACAAATCAAAATCCTTTGAAAAGTTCAAAGAGTTCAAGAATGAAGTACAAAACCAACTTGGCAAGAGTATTAAAATCCTTCGATCAGATCGAGGAGGTGAATACTTAAGCCAACAGTTTGATGATCATCTGAAAGAGTGTGGGATAATATCTCAACTCACTCCTCCTGGAACACCACAATGGAATGGTGTTTCTGAAAGGAGGAACCGGACCTTGTTGGACATGGTCCGATCTATGATGAGTCATGCGAGACCTTCCAGGCTCTTCGGGGACATGCTCTGTTAACAAAGCAGCTTTCACACTTAACCGTGTTCTATCTAAGATGGTTCAACAAACACCATATGAGATGTGGACTGGGAGACAACCCAATATGTCTTTTATGAAGATTTGGGGTTGCGAAGCTTATATGAAATGTCAAGTTTCTGATAAGCTTGGCCTTAAATCAGATAAATGCTTCTTTGTGGGGTATCCCAAAGAAACCAAGGGATACTATTTCTATAATCCTACCGAGGGCAAAGTGTTTGTCACACAGACTATTGTATTCCTAGAAAAGGAGTTTATCTCTAAAGGAACCAGTGGGAGGAAAGTAGAACTTGATGAAATTCAGAGTTCACAGAGTAGCAGCGAACCGATGGTGGAAATAGAGCAGCCTCCACAAGTCGTTGTGAAACCACAATCTGCTCTAGTAGCACAAGACCCGCGTAGGTCTAACAGATACGTCGTCAACCGAGAGAGATATGGATTTCTCATGACTCAACAAGGTGACGTATTACTCATGGATCAAGATGAGCCTGTGACTTACCAGGAAGCCATTATTGGCCCGAGAATCCGAAAAATGGCTTGAGGCCATGAGATCGAAATGGAATCCATGTATACCAACCAGGTATGGACCTTGGTTGACCCTTTGAAGGGATAAAACCCATTGGGTGCAAGTGGGTTTTTAAGAAGAAAACCGACATGGATGGTAATGTGCATACCTTTAAGGCGCGATTGGTGGCTAAAGGTTTCAAGCAAATTCATGGTGTAGACTATGATGAGACTTTTTCCCCGGTTGCGATGCTTAAATGCATTCGGATCTTGCTTGCTATTGTAAAGCATACCATGATTATGAAATCGACAAATGGATGTCAAACCTGCTTTCCTTAATGGAAATCTTCTCGAGGATGTGTACATGACACAACCCGAGGGTTTTGCCACTCCACGGGATGCTACAAAGGTATGCAAGTTGCAACGATCTATTTATGGATTGAAGCAAGCTTCCGAAAGTGGAATCTTCGTTTTGATGATACAATCAAACAATTTGGTTTCATCAAAAATGAAGAAGAATCTTGTGTCTACAAGAAGGTTAGTGGGAGCACAGTTGTCTTTCTAGTATTGTATGTAGATGACATACTACTAATTGGAAATGACATCCCTACCCTACAGTCCGTAAAGACTTGGTTAGGGAAGTGCTTTTCTATGAAGGACTTAGGCGAAGCCACCTATGTATTAGGTATCAGGATCTATAGAGATAGGTCGCAGAGATTGCTTGGTCTAAGTCAGAGTACATACATAGACAAAGTGTTAAGACGATTTAACATGCATGAATCCAAGAAAGGACTCTTGCCTATGTCACATGGTATAAGCCTATCTAAGGCTCAATCCCCTTCCACCCAGGATGAGAGGGATCGCATGAGTAAGATTCCATATGCATCTGCAATTGGATCTATCATGTATGCCATGTTATGTACTCGACCAGATATCTCGTATGCTTTGAGCATGACGAGCAGGTACCAGTCTGATCCCGGTGAGAGTCACTGGAGTGCTGTCAAAAACATCCTTAAGTACTTGAGAAGAACTAAGGATTCGTTTTTGGTATATGGAGCCGAAGAGGAACTAGTAGTAAAGGGTTACACTGATGCTAGCTTCCAAACCGATAAGGACGACTCCAGATCGCAATCGGGTTTTGTTTATTGCCTGAATGGTGGGGCTGTGAGCTGGAAGAGTTCAAAGCAGGAGACAGTCGCTGATTCTACCACAGAGGCTGAGTATATTGCTGCCTCCAATGCAGCAAAGGAGGCCGTTTGGATTAGAAAGTTCATTATTGAGCTTGGTGTAGTTCCTAGCATTGTGGACCCAGTGGACCTCTATTGTGATAATAATGGAGCCATTGCACAAGCTAAGGAGCCCAGATCACACCAGCGATCCAAACATATACTTAGGCGCTTCCATCTCATTCGAGAAATCATTGATAGAGGAGATGTGAAGATATGCAGAGTACCAACAGATGATAACATTCTTTGATCCACTGACGAAGCCTCTTGCACAATGAAGCATGAGGGTCACACTAGGTCTTTAGGCATTAGAAATATGCCTGATTGGCTCTAGTGCAAGTGGGAGATTGTTGGTGTATGCCCTAGTGGCCAATACGTTTTGTTTGTATTTACATACATTATATTATGCTATTTTATATGAGGCATTTCATTTATTATGTTCTTTTTTTTGGTAAACATGATAAAGTCCTTAGAATAGTAAATTTGATACCATAGGACATCAAGTGGATGACTTGATCGTGAGATCCTATTGGATAAAACACTATTCTTAAATGTCCCTAGTCAAGTATTATTGTTAATTAGGACAACAATAATGCTTTGAGACTAGTATGTGCGTAGACTGATGACCACATCTCACGGGTCATGGATATGAGATATCAAGTCTACACATAGATACATATTAGAGTAATGATGTATTGGACAGACCCGCCATGAGAACGCTACGTGGATCGTTACGTGAGTGTCATAAGCAATTCTCATAGTGATAATGATGTATGTGGTCCTTTGACCGAAATCACTACGATTCCTACATGAGGAGTTGTGTGTTTTAATGCCATCAAACGTCATATGTAACAAGATGATTATAAAGTTGGTTATTAGACATACCGCGATACATGTGGAGGGATGTGAGTGACCTAGATGGGATTTGTCCCTCCTACATAACAGGAGTGATATCTTCGGGCCCCCTGATTGAGTGAGACTATGAAATGCATGGCCATGCTCAAATGAGTCAATATGAGATATTGATCTCATTTGTCATTACTATATCTACTCGGGAATCAGGAAACTGAAGATTGAACTAAACAAGGGTGACACGTTCCATGCCTTGTGTTCAATTTGGATATCTGGACAAAGGGACTAAACTACACGGAAACATTGGTCACAGATAGGTTATGTCAAATCACTGACATTCTCATTACTTGGGTAGCAGTGATGTGTTGCTAGATACCGCTCACTGTTTGTAATATTAAAATGAGATTTTAATATTACTACCAACGTCATGAGAACCTGCAGGGTTGCACACTTAGAACAGACTAAATTGGAGTAATCAAAATCCAAGTTGGACTCGGATTCAATTGTGGGCCTAACTCATGACGAGATGGGTTTAGGGTTGCACCACTTACCTTGCTACACGCTCACACTCACTTAAGGCAGCCACTATTATAAATAGTAGTGCGCTAAGGGGGCTGCTACTAGGTTACATCACAACCCTAGCCGCACCTACAGAAAGTGAGTGAGAGATAGTGAGGTCTTCTTCTCCTCTCTTCGCAGCCTAGCACTACGAAACAGAGGCGTGACTCCTTTTGCAAGTCCTGTTCGTGTGGATACCGCAGAAACATCGTCGCTATTACGGTGTTGGTGATTCACCTCGCTTGTGTCTGTCACGCTTCAAGAGGTAAAATTTTAAAACCTCGGACTATGGATTTTTCGCATGGAATGAGATAGTATTGTGTTTGAATATCAGTGCTCATAGAATTTGTGTTTGAATTAATTATGAGAATGTTGTTCCTAATCATAAGAGTATTCGTTGAATTTTGAATATAATTGGTGTAACGTCCCTTTTTGGAGAGGGAACGTCACATTATTAAACATAAATGAAAATGCAAAAAATAAAATTTTTCTAAATTAGAACCCGGTTTATTTAATTTAAAGTTAACTTATTCGATACTTTAATACGTCAGTAAAACGGTAGTATACTTTCTTTTTAATAATAAAACCAAGTGACGAAACTTGAACAACAGTAAAGAGTAAGACAGGAAACCAAACTCACATCGAACAATACGCATATATATATATATATATATATATATATATATATATATATATATATATATATATATATATATATTGAATATCAACTGTACTTTAGATACAAGCCTGGAAATTTTCAAAAAAAGCAAAACTATACCTGCCTATGGATTTTACATACACATCTACCAGAATATCAAAATGTACAGCCCACCAAAAGTAATACATCAGGCCTCCAAAATAAAACACTGGCAGCCATCAGCAGCTACCAGTAAAATCAGTCTCTCAGAGGAGGAGGGACCGTATCATGGTCCTCAGCGGGGTCCTCCTCGTCCGAGGAAACCTCCATCGGAACCACAGAGGCACGGGCAGGAGCCCGAGCAGTAGAATCAAATGAATCCTCCTGAGGGGTGTAGTAACGATTACCCCACATCTCATATATGGGCAAGTAGAACTCCAGTCGCAGGCTGATATAGCAGGTAAAAACAGGCGTCTCATGACGTCTCCAGGCTAGGGAAAATCGACACGTCCCCCAGATAGATGCAGTGATCAGAACTCAAGTTGATATGCCAATACTCCGGCCCTCCAAGGAAGGTTAGACGCACATCGCTTAGAAATCCGCACATGCGTGCCTTCATCGTCTCCAGTAGATGCTAGTCTTGATCGGGCCAGAAGCCTGGAAAATCGGGATCTTCCGCCTCCTTACCATCGTCTTCGATCAATACAGTGTACACACAAGCAGCAAATAATAGAAATACAGGAAAGAGGTAAGACATCCTACAATCATTACCAATTATAGCAGCCAGAAACAAAACGATGCAACACGCCCAAATAGCAATTCAGAACATCATTTCCAAATAATAAGCAGTAAGTCCAATAGCAGCAAATAAACAATTCCAGGTAGATGTCCATTATAGTAATGATCAGACAATTCACAGTTACAGAAAATAATGATTTACAATGACAGATTATTTCATGATGCACATGTATGCTTTCCCAAATTCCTACTCTATGGAGCTTGACACAAATAATCGGAGAGAAAGATCAGGGGACATGTCTATAATTCGGCTGCCGCGGCCAAAGTGCTAAAATCAATAATTCTCACGTGCACATCCAGGCATTGTACAGACATTCCACGCTCGATCACGATATAGGGCAGTGTCTTGGTCCGGATCGTCAGTGCATTTGCATCGGTTTGCCCCATAGGTAGGAGAGCTACCAACTAACCATTGTGAGGGACCCGTACCCCGACGCCCCCAAGGTCATAACATAACCTACGCTAGTCTACTCGCACCCGCACTAAGGTGTGTTCAATCTCCTAGGCAACTTGGCCTTATAACAGTCCACAGGACATTCATAATGCATAAGACTCTATGCATGAGCATGTATGATTCACAATTTCAAACAATTCCATAATATGTCACAATTGGCCAAGATAAGCATCAACACATAAATGGTCACTCACATAGACCCATAATGTCATAATATTGAAATCAATTACGGTAATACCTTTCTAAGGTCCATTATGCATTCTTATTCAAGATTTGCCAATCATACAAGAATCTGACACTAAGTAAGTTTTCATAATTAATTGAATTTTCTAAAGTAATTTATTCTCATACACTTAGAATGATTATTCTAAGATCTCAAATCTCACACTCTCTTGTTTTTACTCTTGTAAAATTTTCTCAAGTTTCATGACAAGTTCCTTCCTCCGTCCTTTAAAATTTATGAATCTCCAATTGTATTTAATTCTTCCAAATTTGCTACCTTACTAATTTATTGCCTATGTTCCAATCATTTAATTTTCTAAATTCCAAGATCACAAAAAATTACATAATTAAGTCCTAAATAGCCCTAGAGGCCGTGGCCTCCCTAGTGGATTCAATTCTCAATTCTTCCATTCCATTGATTTTATATTACACACTTGATTAATATAGTCATTCACTTGTTAAAATTTGTTCACCAAGAACACATCAATTTTCACCTCAAAACTGTGGCCACCCAAGAGCCCTTCCAAATTCATTTTTTCTCCATTTCAAGCCATCCAATCCAATCCAACATATCAATATACACAATAAATCAAATCAAGGTCATGAACTCCATAAAATCAACATGTAAGCATTTAATTTAGCAAATCAAAGAATAACCCTCATTAGGGTTTTTCCACAAACAACACAACCAAGGTTCCTAGATGCTAATAGAGGTTAAGGAGGAGTGTTTTCCTCTTACCTAAGTGTAGAAATCAAGAAGAACCACCAAGAAACTCCTTGCAAATTCGGATTGGGTGCCACCAAAACCCTAGAAATTTCATCTTGGTTAAAACAACACCAATGCTTGAAAAATAAAGCATGGATGGTCACCAAGAGTACCATGAACACGAAAATGAAGAGAGGGAAGGAAGAGTCAAAAATCTTACCCAAGAACTCAAAGCTTGAAGCTTGAAGAAAGTGATGAAGATGGTGGAATTTCAAGATGCTCCAAGCAAGAAAGATGTTTAGGAGGGGGAGAGGATTAAGAAAATGTGGTTGGAAGAAAATTTTGTGAAGATTGAGGGTGAGGAAGAGGGCTGGCCGTAGCTCTCATGTGTAGAGAGAAGGAGGAGAAATGAATGTGAAGAAGAAGAAGAATGAAGAAGAAAGGAAGAGAGAGAAAGTGTTTTAGGTTAAAATGAATTTTGGGTGGTAAAATGAATTAATGAAAGCAAACAATTTTTCCTTCCCCTTTGTTTTGGGCTGCTTGCCGAGTTTGAGGAGAGAGGAGGAGAGAGTTTTGGCTTCCTTGGAAGCTAAGGGCCATTTGGTCATTATTTGATCAAAGCTTCTCAAAGAAGCTTTGATTATTTTACATTAAATTTGAATTAAAGTGAATTGATTAGACATAAAGTAGATTGCATTAGGATAATGTGATAAATTTTTATTACATGCTATTATCCAATGGATAATAGTTACGATGATGAAAGTTAGTATTTAATTAATCGATAGATAAATTTTTTTGCTTGATATTATTTTATTTTATCTGTTAAAATTTCTCAAAAAATGTGAAACCTCGTAAACTGTGTCCAGCCTCGGGTTTAGTAAGATCCCCCGTCGACGTGTCCATAGTTCCAGGTTCACGGAGAAAACATCGCGTTTCTCCAGTTTCGTTCAGTGCGCACGTAAAACGAGAAATATATTAAAATATTCAACGTTTCAGGAAAAATCCCAAAAAATTCTCAAAAATTGCAAATATTGTAAAACGACTATTCGTCTAATCATTTCCCAATTTTTGAAATATTACAGTCATTTTCCCGACTCTGCTCAATATGCACGCAAAACGAGAAATATATTAAAATATTCGTCGTCTCCGAAAAATTCTGAAAGAATTCACATAAATCACAAATATTAGGAAATGACTATTTGTGGTAAAATAACTAATTTTCGGAGCGTTACACTGACCTCAACAATTCTCAGCTCAGTGTGTACGCAAAACGAGAAATATATTAAAATATTCATCATTTCTGAAAAATTCCAGTAAAATTCCTAAGAATCAAGAATATTACAAAATGATTATTTATAATTAAATAGATACTTTTCGGGATGTTACAACATTCCCCAACTAAAAAGGAATTTCGTCCTCGAAATTTACGTACCTCAAAATAGTTCTGGATGTTGCTCCTTCATCTTCCCTTCCGGCTCCCAAGTCGCATCCCCAGTTGTTTCATTCCAAATCACCTTTACTAATGGGATCTCCTTGCCTCTAAGTTGCTTTATCCGTCGGTCCTCGATTCTCACAGGAGTTGCCTCATAGGTTAAGTTCTCTTTTAACTGTACTGTGTCCGGTGCTATGACATGACTTGGATCAGGCAAATACTTGCGAAGTTGTGACACATGGAAGACATTGTGTATGTTGGAAAGAAAAGGGGGTAAGGCTATCTGGTAAGCTACTGGACCTATCCGGCGAAGAATTTGGTAAGGTCCAAGAAATTTTGGAGTAAGTTTCCTAGATTTCAAAGCCCGGCGACCCTCAGTCGTGGGTGTGACTTTCAAGAATACATACTCACCTTCTTCAAACTCAAGGGGCTTTCTCCTCTTATCCGCATAACTCTTCTGCCGGCTCTGAGCAGTCTTCATCTTCTCTTGGATCATGTTGACCTTCTCAGTTGTTTGTTGTATGATATCTGGTCCAATCGTGAGACGTTCACCGTCTTGATACCAACACAAGGGTGTCTGACACCATCTTCTGTATAGAGCTTCATAGGGTGTCATCCCTATACTCGAATGGTAACTGTTGTTGTAGGTGAACTCTATCAATGGTAGAACTTCATCCCAACTTCTAATTTGTTCTATAGTACAAGCTCTAAGCAAATCTTCTATGGATTGGATGGTTCTTTCCGATTGACCATCGGTTTATGTGTGGTACGCCGAACTTAGACGTAACTTTGTTCCCAACGATGCCTGTAGACTCTGCTAAAATTTTGAAGTAAACCTCAGATCCCTATCCGAAACAATACTCGTAGGCACACCATGCAGCCTAACGATCTCTCTAATATACAGCTGGGTCAGCTTCTCCAGACTGTACCTTATGTTGATCGGAAGAAAATGAGTTGACTTTGTGAGTCGATCCACTATTACCCAAATCGAGTCTTGTCCTTTCTTTGTCCTTGGCAAACCCACAACAAAATCCATTGCAATGCTGTCCCATTTCCATTCAGGAATAGACAATGGTTGCAGCAATCCTGTAGGTCTTTGATGTTCCACCTTAGCTTTTTGACAAACTAGACAAGTCGATACGCATCTAGTGACATCGCTCTTCATCCCATGCCACCAGAACAACTTCTTCAAGTCTTGGTACATCTTCGTTATGCCCGAGTGCATATTCAGCATGCTGGTGTGAGCATGATCCACAATATATCGTCTAAGCCCTTGGTCACGGGGAATACAAACTCTACCCCGGAATCTCAGAATTCCATCCGTTCCTTCCTCAAATTCCGTTTCTTTACCTTGCCCCATCAGTTCTCTCACTTCTTGCAAGAATTCATCAACCTTCTGTTTTTCCCGTATGTCATCCATTAGTTCATTTGAAATGGTGACCATGTTCATACAAATCTTTCCGGGTTCGAACTTAATGAATGACCAAACATCTCTAAATTGTTCTATGAACTCCTTTTCCTTAATCATCAGGGCAGAAGCACTAATATTATTTCTACTCAATGCGTCAGCCACGACATTCACCTTGTCAGGGTGATACAATAGCTGAAAGTCATAGTCCTTCAAAAATTCCAACCATCTTCGCTGCCTCATGTTCAGCTCCTTCTGATCATACAAGTACTTCAAGCTTTTGTGATCACTGAAGATGTTGAATGTTGCTCCATAGAGGAAATGTCTCCATATCTTCAGAGCAAAAACCACAGCTGCTAGCTCCAAATCATGCGTCGGGTAGTTCTTCTCATGCACTCGTAACTGTCGCGAAGCATAGGCCACCATTCTTCAGTGTTGCATAAGAACAGACCCCAATCCTTGGTATGAGGCGTCACAGTACACCTCGAATGGTTCATTAGGATCAAGTAGCACCAATACTGGTGAGGTAGTCAACCGTTTCTTCAATTCTTGGAAACTCTGCTCGCAACTATCAGTCCACTCAAAAGTCTGATTCTTCTTTGTTAGCTGAGTGAGCGGTCTGGCTATTTTGGAAAACCCTTCTATGAACCTTCTGTAATATCCGGCTAAACCCACGAAGCTACGAACCTCCGTCGCTGACTTCGGTTGTTCCCACTGTAGCACTGCCTCTACTTTTGATGGATCCACTGCAATCCCTTCCTTTGAGATCACATGGCCTAAAAACTTCACCTCATTTAGCCAAAACTCACACTTCGACAGTTTGGCATACAGTTCTTTCTCCTTCAGAATTTGAAGAACTATGTTAAGATGTTCAGCATGATCCTCCTAATTCTGGGAATATATCAAGATGTCATCAATGAAGACGACAACGAACTTGTCCAAATAAGGGTGAAAGATTCTGTTCATGTAGTCTATGAAGATAACAGGTGCATTTGTCACACCAAACGGCATCACAAGGTATTCGTAATGACCTTATCGGGTACGAAAAGCAGTCTTGGGTATATCCTCCATCTTCACTCTTGTCTGATGATACCCAGATCTCAGATCGATCTTCGAAAATACCACTGCTCC
Source organism: Ormosia emarginata (assembly GCA_029884605.1). Taxonomy (NCBI): domain Eukaryota; kingdom Viridiplantae; phylum Streptophyta; class Magnoliopsida; order Fabales; family Fabaceae; genus Ormosia; species Ormosia emarginata. The sequence continues at coordinate 8,441,097 of JAQQTP010000040.1, forward strand.
CTTCAGTTGGTCCATCAAGTCATCGATTCTTGGGAGAGGATATTTGTTCTTGATCGTCAGCTTGTTCAACTGCCTGTAGTCCACACACAGTCTCGAGGTACCGTCCTTCTTTTGAACTAGTAACACTGGTGCTCCCCACAGTGATACACTCGGCCTGACAAACTGTTTCTCCAAAAGCTCTTCTAACTGCTTCTTAAGTTCCGCCAATTCCGTCGGTGACATCCGGTAAGGTGCTATAGACACGGGACCAGCTCCCGGTACAAGGTCAATAGCAAACTCTATCTCACACGTCGGTGGTAAACCAGGTACATCTTCGGGGAAGATTTCAGAAAACTCCTTCACCACAGGAATAGTGCTCAGGTCAGCCTCGCTCTCGGTTTTCAAAGAAGATAGTAGCATGTATCCTTGAGCTCCTTCTTTCAAGAAAGCTCGTACTTAGTTGGCCGTCAAGTATCTAGAATCCTCGTCCACAGGAAAGACTATGGTTTTTCTAGAGAAATCTAATAGAACATGGTTGGAAGACAACCAGTCCATCCCTAGGATTATGTCTAATTGTGACAAAGGTAGACAGATTAGATCGATAGAAAAGATTCGACCTTCAACAGTTAGGGGACACTTCAAACAGACTTTGGTAGTAATTACCGGTTTGTCCGTAGGGGTTGAGACAGTCAAATCAAAGGGTAGTTCAGACATAGCTAAGCCAAGTCGTAGCACACAATCATAGGATATGAAAGAATGGGTTGCCCTAGAGTTATACAGTACTTTTAAAAGATTACCTTCTATGGCGCCTTCTCCTTGAATCAGGTCTTTGGATTCGGAGGCTTCAGCTCCGCTCATGGTGTAGACTCGACCTCTGGCTTGCGGTTTCTTGGCTCAAGTTACATTGATTGAAGGTTCAGCCTTTGTCTGATTGCAGTCTCTAGGCACGTGGCCCGGTTTGCCACATCTGAAGCAGATGATTCCCTTGATCGTGCAGTCTCTCGTGAGATGATCTTTCCCACACTTTAGGCATTTGGAAGGATATGTCACATTCTGACCAGTCCGGTTCCCAGAAGAACCTCCACCAGAACTTCCACCGGCTTGTTGCTGACCTCCCGTTGGTCGGGAATAGGGCTTCTTTTGGAAGCGGTTCGAACCACTGCCTCCACCTCTTTGGGACCTTGCAGGCCCAAAGTTCCTGCTCCTCGAGTCTCTTGCCTGTTCCAAGGCTTCCACTTCGCAGCAAGTGTCCAACAGCTTTGAGAATACCTTAATCTTCAGGGTGATGACAGCTTTCTTCACCTCGTATCTTAGTCCCTCAGTGAACTTCCAGCACTTCCAAGCTTCATCTGTTTGATGCTGATAATGCGTTGAGAACTTCTCCAAGTTCTCAAACTTGGCCGCATACTCACTGATGGTCATGCCTCCTTGTCTCAGGTTGAGGAATTCCATCTCCTTTGCATGTCTTGCACTAGTAGGGAAGTACTTATCCAAGAATTTTTCCTTGAACAAGTCCCATGTGATGTCGCGCCCTTCGGCCTCCAATGCTCTCTGGGCTCCGTTCCACCAGTCTTCGGCATTGCCGGCAAGCATAAAGGTAGCGTAATTCACCTTCTTATCTTGGGCATAGTTCATGCCATGGAAAACCTTCTCGAGTTCCTTGATCCACAAACTAGCCTTGTCTAGATCAAATTCTCCCTTGAACTGTGGAGGTTGTGGGTGCTAATGTTGCCTGAAGTTGTTGGGTAGCTCTCTCTTGTTGTTGAGCAACACGCTCATTTTGCTGCGCGATGACTTCTGTCATCCGCTGCATCGCTTCTACAGCAGCTGGTATATCTCCGCCCCTCGCCATCTTACTTTCTCTTGAATCAGATTAACTAAAAAACATAGGAAAGGTCAGAGAGATTCATTCAAAACACCAATCACAGAGATTCACACAGCACAAACAAGACAGACTCACACACAAGACCTAAAGTAACACAAACCAGGGCTCTGATACCAACTTAAATGTAACGTCCCTTTTTAGAGAGGGAACGTCACATTATTAAACTTAAATGAAAAAGCAAAAAATAAAATTTTTCTAAATTAAGACCCGATTCATTTAATTTAAAGTTAACTTGTTCGATACTTTAATACGTGAGTAAAACGGCAATATATATATTTTTACAATAAAACCAAGTGACGAAACTTGAATAACAGTAAAGAGTAAGACAGGAAACTAAACTCACATCTGAGCAATACGAATATATATATATATATATATATATATATATATATATATATATATATATATATATATATATATTGAATATCAACTGTACTTTAGATACAAGCCTGGAAACTTCCAAAAAAAGTAAAACTATACCTGCCTATGGATTTTTCATACACATCCACCAGAATATCAAAATGTACAGCCCACCAAAAGTAATACATCAGGCCCCCAAAATAAAACACTGGTAGCCATCAGCAGCTACCAGTAAAATCAGTCTCTTAGAGGAGGAGGGACCGTATTAGGGTCCTCAGCGGGGTCCTCCTCGTCCGAGGAAACCTCCATCGGAACCACAGAGGCACGGGCAGGAGCCCGAGCAGTGGAATCAAACGAATCCTCCTGAGGGGTGTAGTAATGATCACCCCACATCTCACGTATGGGCAAGTAGAACTCCAGTCGCTGGCTGATATAGCAGGTAAAAACAGGCGTCTCATGACGTCTCCAGGCTAGAGAAATCGACACGTCCCCCAGATAGACGCAGCGATCGGAACTCAAGTTGATATGCCAACACTCCGGCCCTACAAGGAAGGTCAGACACACATCGCCTAGAAATCCGCGTATGCGTGCCTCCATCGTCTCTAGTAGATGCTAGTCTTGATCGGGCCAGAAGCCAGGAAAATTGGGATCTTCCGCCTCCTTACCGTCATCTTCGATCAATACAATGTACACACAGGCAGCAAATAATAGAAATACAAGAAAGAGGTAAGATATCCTACCATCATTACCAATTATAGCAGCCAAAAACAAAATGATGCAACGCGCCTAAATAGCAATTCAGAACATCATTTCCAAATAATAAGCAGTAAGTCCAACGGTAGCAAATAAACAATTCCAGGTAGATGTCCATTACAGTAATGATCAGACAATTCACAGTTATGGAAAATAATGATTTACAATGACAGATTATTTCATGATGCACATGCATGCTTTCCCAAATTCCTACTCCATGGAGCTAGACACAAACAGTCGGAGAGAAAGATCAGGGGACATGTCTGTAACTCGGCTGCCGCGGCCAAAGTGCTAAAATCAATAATTCTCACGTGCACATCCAGGCATTGTACAGACATTCCACGCTCGATCACGATATAGGACAGTGTCTCGGTCTGGATCGTCGGTGCGTTTGCATCGGTTTGCCCCACGGGTAGGAGAGCTACCAACTACCCATTGTGAGGGACCCGCACCCCGACGCCCCCAAGGTCATAACATGACCTACACTAGTCTACTCGCACCCGCACTAAGGTGTGTTCAATCTCCTAGGCAACTTGGCCTTATAACAGTCCACAGGACATTCACAATGCATAAGACTCTATGCAAGAGCATATATAATTCACAATTTCATACAATTCCATAATATGTCACAATTGGCCAAGATAAGCATCAACACATAAATGGTCACTCACATAGACCCATAATGTCATAATATTGAAATCAATTACGGTAAAACCTTTCTAAGGTCCATTATGCATTCTTATTCAAGATTTGCCAATCATACAAGAATCCGACACTAAGTAAGTTTTCATAATTAATTGAATTTTCTAAAGTAATTTATTCTCATACACTTAGAATGATTATTCTAAGATCTCAAATCTCACACTCTCTTGTTCTTACTCTTGTAAAATTTTCTCAAGTTTCATGACAAGTTCCTTCCTTAGTCCTTTAAAATTTATGAATCTCTAATTGTATTTAATTCTTCCAAATTTGCTACCTTACTAATTTATTGCCTATGTTGCAATCATTTAATTTTCTAAATTCCAAGATCACCAAAAATTACATAATTAAGTCCTAAATAGCCCTAGAGGCCGTGGCCTCCCTAGTGGATTCAATTCTCAATTCTTCCATTCCATTGATTTTATATTACACACTTGATTAATTTAGTCATTCACTTGTTAAAATTTGTTCACCAATAACACATCAATTTTCACCTCAAAATCGTGGCCACCCAAGAGCCCTTCCAAATTCATTTTTTTTTTCCATTTCAAGCCATCCAATCCAATCCAACATATCAATATACACAATAAATCAAATCAAGGTCATGAACTCCATAAAATCAACATGTAAGCATCTAATTTAGCAAATCAAAGAATAACCCTCATTAGGGTTTTTCCACAAACAACACAACCAAGGTTCCTAGATGCTACTAGAGGTTGAGGAGGAGTGTTTTCCTCTTACCTAAGTGTAGAAATCAAGAAGAACCACCAAGAAACTCCTTGCAAATTCGGATTGGGTACCACCAAAACCCTAGAAATTTCAACTTAGTTAAAACAACACCAATGCTTGAAAAATAAAGCATGGATGGTCACCAAGAGGACCATGAACACGAAAATGAAGAGAGGGAAGGAAGAGTCAAAAATCTTACCCAAGAACTCAAAGCTTGAAGCTTGAAGAAAGTGATGAAGATGGTGGAATTTCAAGATGCTCCAAGCAAGAAAGATGTTTAGGAGGGGAAGAGGATTAAGAAAATGTGGTTGGAAGAAAATTTTGTGAAGATTGAGGGTGAGGAAGAGGGCTGGCCGTAGCTCTCATGTAGAGAGAGAAGGAGGAGAAATGTTTTGTGAAGAAGGAAGAAGAAAGAAAGAGAGAGAAAATATTTTAGGTTAAAATGAAATTTGGGTGCTAAAATGAATTAATGAAACCAAACAAATTTCCTTCCCCTTTATTTTGGGCTGCTGCCGAGTTTGAGGAGAGAGGAAGGAGAGAGTTTTTGGCTTCCCTTGGAAGCTAAGGGCCATTTAGTCATTATTTAGTCAAAGCTTCTCAAAGAAGCTTTGATTATTTTACATTAAATTTAAATTAAAATGAATTAATTAGACATAAAGTAGATTGCATTAGAATAATGTGATAGATTTTTATTACATGCTATTATCCAATGAATAATAGTTACAGTTGACAGAAGTCAGTATTTAATTAATCTGATAGATAAATTTCGCGCAGTATTATTTTATTTTATATGTTAAAATTTCTCGAAAGACCTGAAACCTCGTAAATTGTGTCCAGCCTCGGGTTTAGTAAGATCCCCTGTCTACGTGTCCATAGTTCCAGGTTCACGGAGAAAACATCGCGTTTCTCCAGTTCCGTTCAGTGTGCACACAAAATGAGGAATATATTAAAATATTCGACATTTTCGGAAAAATCCCAGAAAATTCTCAAAAATTGAAAATATTGTAAAACGACTATTCTTCTAAGCATTTCCCAATTTTTGAAATATTACAGTCATTTTCCCGACACTGCTCAATATGCACGTAAAACGAGAAATATATTAAAATATTCGTCATCTTCAAAAAATTCTGAAAGAATTCACATAAATCACAAATATTAGGAAATGACTATTTGTGGTAAAATAACTAATTTTCGGAGCGTTACACTGACCTCAACAATTCTCAGCTCAGTGTGCATACAAAATGAGAAATATATTAAAATATTCATCGTTTCTAAAAAATTCCATTAAAATTCTTAAAAATCAAGAATGTTACAAAATGATTATTTATAATTAAATAGATACTTTTCGGGATGTTACAACATTCCCCAACTAAAAAGGAATTTCGTCCTTGAAATTTACGTACCTCAAAATAGTTCTGGATGTTGCTCCTTCATCTTCCCTGCCGGCTCCCAAGTCGCATCCCCAGTTGTTTCATTCCAAATCACCTTTACTAATGGGATCTCCTTGCCTCTAAGTTGCTTTATCCATCGGTCCTCGATTCTCACAGGAGGTGCCTCATAGGTTAAGTTCTCTTTTAACTGTACTGTGTCCGGTGCTATGACATGACTTAGATCAGGCAAATACTTGCGAAGTTGTGACACATGGAAGACATTGTGTATGTTGGAAAGAAAAGGGGGTAAGGCTATCTAGTAAGCTACCGGACCTATCCGGCGAAGAATTTGGTAAGGTCCAAGAAATTTTGGAGTAAGTTTCCTAGATTTCAAAGCCCGGCTGACCTCAGTCGTGGGTGTGACTTTCAAGAATACATACTCACCTTCTTCAAACTCAAGGGGCTTTCTCCTCTTATCCGCATAACTCTTCTGCCGGCTCTGAGCAGTCTTCATCTTCTCTTGGATCATGTTGACCTTCTCAGTTGTTTGTTGTATGATATCCGGTCCAATCGTGAGACGTTCACCGTCTTGATACCAACATAAGGGTGTCCGACACCATCTTCTGTATAGAGCTTCATAGGGTGCCATCCCTATACTCGAATGGTAACTGTTGTTGTAGGTGAACTCTATCAATGGTAGAACTTCATCCCAACTTCCAATCTATTCTATAGTACAAGCTCTAAGCAAATCTTCTATGGATTGGAACGTTCTTTCCGATTGACCATCGGTTTATGGGTGGTACGCCGAACTTAGACGTAACTTTGTTCCCAACGATGCCTGTAGACTCTGCCAAAATTTTGAAGTAAACCTCAGATCCCTATCCGAAACAATACTCGTAGGCACACCATGCAGCCTAACAATCTCTGCAATATACAGCTGGGTCAGCTTCTCCAGACTGTACCTTATGTTGATCGGGAGAAAATGAGTTGATTTTGTGAGTCGATCCACTATTACCCAAATCGAGTCATGTCCTTTCTTTGTCCTTGGCAAACCCATAACAAAATCCATTGCAATGTTGTCCCATTTCCATTCAGGAATAGACAATGGTTGCAGCAATCCTGTAGGTCTTTGATGTTCCACCTTAGCTTTTTGACAAACTAGACAAGTCGATACGCATCTAGTGACATCGCTCTTCATCCCATGCCACCAGAACAACTTCTTCAAGTCTTGGTACTTCTTCGTTATGCCCGGGTGCATATTCAGCATGCTGGTGTGAGCGTGATCCACAATATATCGTCTAAGCCCTTGGTCACAGGGAATACAAACTCTACCCTGGAATCTCATAATTCGATCTGTTCCTTCCTCAAATTCCGTTTCTTTACCTTGCCCCATCAGTTCTCCCACTTCTTGCAAGAATTCATCGACCTTCTACTTTTCCCGTATGTCATCCATCAGTTCATTTGAAATGGTGGCCTTGTTCATACAAATCTTTCCGGGTTCTAACTTAATGAATGACCAAACATCTCTAAACTGTTCTATGAGCTCCTTTTCCTTGATCATCAGGGCAGAAGCACTAATAGAATTTCTACTCAATGCGTCAGCCACGACATTCACCTTGCCAGGGTGATACAATGCTGAAAGTCATAGTCCTTCAAAATTCCAACCATCTTTGTTGCCTCATGTTCAGCTCCTTCTGATCATACAAGTACTTCAAGCTTTTGTGATCACTGAAGATGTTGAATGTTGCTCCATAGAGGAAATGTCTCCATATCTTCAGAGCAAAAACCACAGCTGCTAGCTCCAAATCATGCGTCGGGTAGTTCTTCTCGTGCACTCGCAACTGTCGCGAAGCATAGGCCACCACTCTTCTGTGTTGCATAAGAACATACCCCAATCCTTGGTATGAGGCGTCACAGTACACCTCGAATGGTTCATTAGGATTAAGTAGCACCAATTGTAACACCCCTTTGGAGGATGTCACACATAAAAGAAAATAAAAGAAATAGAAATAAAATCTACCCAAGTTGTGAAATATTTGTTAAATATTATTACGGGTTGTAAAATAATTCCTGATAGACGAAATATGTAATAAAAAGATAATGCGGAAAATACGAAATAAAAAAAAAAACATCATCACTAATAATATACATATGATTAAGTTATAAACTGTACAAATAATTTACAACTAAGACTACAAATATTTGAACAAAAACAGTAAAGAAAGCAATAAAAGAGTTAATATATACAGACATACGCTGACGCGCCCAAAAAAAACATCATGATTATCTAATCCTCTCGATGGATCACTCTCAGCATGAAAATGATCATCAGGAGATAGATATCTGGATGTCTCGACACACGGCGATAACGGGATCGCGCGGTCGATACGATGCTTATCTCACTAGGCTCAGGGTTTTCAGCACCCCAATAACGCCTAATGGATAAGGGTAACTCTAAGTGCAGAAATAACGTCGTAGTCATAATCGGATCTCCATCAAGCTGATGACGTAGAATCACGGTCACACGTCCTGCATACGTCACAGAATCACGATCGCCTCGTAAGTGCCAAGCCAGAGCACCTCCATGAAATACTAGCTCTATGAATCCCAAAAATCCTGGCGTCGCCATCCCTCACAATCAATCCAGGGGATATGGATGATCGGATGGTTCTTGATCGTAAAGCGGTCGTCTCGCCGCGATCTTCCTCCTCCTCAGGGTACACGATCTCAATAGGCTGATCCTCTTCCTCGAAGTCTTTACCGCGTAAAATAATTAAACAGAAAATACATATAACAAAGAGGTAAGACAACATAAAATCATCACAACATGGCCAATAAAAAGACGACAAACAATATATATACAGTTCATGCAATACATAAAGCTTTAACAATTATAATAATAAATTGAAGTAAAATTCAAATATCATCACAATATATCACATCACAGATAAAACCTCACAGATAAAATAAGAAATATAAGAATAAACAGATAAAATAAACAAATGAAAGACAGATAGACAATAAATAGATAAGATGGAAACAGATAGACATAGAGATAAATAAATAATACAACAAAACCCTACTCCATGGAGCTAAAAAAAAACACAAGTATCGAGAGAGAGGAATGATTCTTAAAACCTAATAGTACCACGGCTGCCCCACCAACTATTCTTGTTGTCACACGTTGCGTCTATAGCCCCACGACACAGAATCCATCAATCCGGGCGTGGTGTAGTTCACGGTCTCACGTTGTGGCACTACAGCAAATGTACTACTAGATTTCACAAATCTCGATTAAATATAGTGTATGTCGAGTACCAAAGTGTGCTATCGGTTTACCACGGCCCAAATAAGCGACCAACCATCCACATGTGGGATCCCGTACACTAAAGTCTCCAAGTTCATTAGAACAATGAACCACACTACGTTTATCGCATCGACAACACGATGTGATTCGTCTCGTCAACAAATCCACCAAATACATGGCACACATAACGGATAGATGGAAAGCACATACGGGTTCACATTTTCCCGACAACAAATAATTCTCAAAAACATGCGGGTTCACATTTTCCCGACAGTAAATAGATTTTCAAAAGCCTGTACGGGTTCACATTTTCCCGACAGCATAAAGATTTTCAAAAGCCTGTACGGGTTCACATTTTCCCGACAGCATATAGATTTTCAAAAGCCTGTACGGGTTCACATTTTCCCGACAGCATAAAATAAATATAGTAATGGTCAATCGCGTAGAAATTTTATCGCATTTTCATAATTCCGTCGTTTTTACAAACGTTTAAAAATCAGGTAAAGATATTTTCCTGTTTTTAAAATCGCGTAGCATTTTTAATACGTTTTCTCAATCGCGTAGGATTTTTAAATCATTTTCTTATTCGAATGCCCTTAAAATTACTGTTTAAACAAATAGAAATAGTACTTAGTACATTTAAACTACGTAGAATAATTTTTCATACCGCATACTGTCTTTAGGATATTTTTACTATCTTATAGATTCATTTTTACTAAAAATTGACAGCATTTTGTTTATAAACTTATAATAATGGTTTTCTAAATTTTCCATAAAATTTTCTATTTACCTAATTTTTAACCATATCATTTAATTCTTTTTGAAATCTCTAACATGCTTCAAAACCTAAAGTGAGCTATATGTTAGAAAATTTCTCAAAATTTCTGTATTTTACTTCCTAATGATAAAATCACTAGTTTTAATCCTTTAAGCTTAATTCTACTCAATTTGTTTCTTCAAAAATCATTATAGAAAATTTCTTCTTAACTTGTATTGTCTCTTTTTGATTGAAAAAGGTTTGGAATTAAGTTTTAGAAATCATAATTACCTATAGTGGCATGTTGGCCGAATTTTGTAAAACTTTTTCATTTGATTTCTAAATCATGTCAAAGGTATTATCTTATCTAAGTTCATTAAATCATGTTATAAAGTAATGATTTTAAATCAAATAAATCCTTTAGGCATGTTGGCCCAAAATTTACTAAATCTTTACCATTTGATTTCTAAATTCCTTTTCTTTGATCAAAACAATTTGAAACCTTCTTATTTCTCCTAATTAATTAAGTTGCACTTTAGGAAAAATGAAGAGAACATTTTGGTCCTCACACTTTGTCATTGTCGTGAGCTAGGGAATGTGTTCTTTGGAACACTCATGCAAATTTACACATGTTATTCACATCTTATACCTTATCATACAATTCTAACACATGCATTTATATTTCTAACACATGCAAAATATTTCTAACACATAAAACCTAAATTAAAGCTTATAGACATACAATCAAAAGCTAATAAACATGCAAAATTATGACAATTACCAAACAAGAAAGCTACTAACACACAACACCTAAGCTACTAGCAACCACAAAAATTAACAAATACACATCAATAAACACACCACAACCGAATCCTTATGGATTCTACAAACAATCCATCTTCTTACCACCATCAAGGGATGATAAGAATTGTCTTCCTCTTACCTTAAATGAAGACAAATGATTAGCTTTCACACCTCCTATGGTTCGGTTTTCACTCCACCAAATACCTAAAAATCTCAAATAAAATCTACATGTTATTAACCATGAAAAAGAAGCTAAACCATGGAGAAATCATGGCTTAGAACTTTGAAAAAAGAAGAGAGAAAAGAAAAATATGATATTTCACCTTCTAGGTCAAATTTACAAGGTTGATTTCCAAGCCCTTAATGGAAGATTTTGAAGAAACTTCCAACTAGAAAGGTTCTTAGAATAGTGTTTAGGTTAAGGAAACTTGGTTAGAAAAATTTTTGGATGGTTGGATGATTAGAAATGGCTCTTGGCCGAAAATGGTGAAGAAGATGAACAAGAATGGTGGCTAGGGTTTTGATGAGAGAGAAGAGAGAAAAGTGATGAAGGAGAAATGTGATTTTGGTCTTCAAAGGCCTCTTGGCCGTAGACATCAAGTGAGGTGCAAGGTGGGCACCTTGCTTGGCTTCATCCAAGCCATTGGATGAATCAAAGGCCAAGATCAAGCCTTGGTGAGCAAGCTTGATTCCCATTGGTTGGTTCTTGGTGACTCACATGCTGAGTCACACAGCTCATTAAATTCTCTGAGTCACTAGTGAGTCACACTGCTGGAAAGTTCTACCGCGCTACGGTGATTAATTAAGCTACGATCGATCTAACCATTCTACTAATTGTGGGTCCCGCAAAATATTTCGGGTCCCTTGTCACTAAATTATCTTGACTAATAAAATAATATTATAATAATATAAAATTATTTTATTTGTGATTAAATCCTAAAAATTAAAAGATTATTTTTAGTCTCATTCAGAATCGGGTTAAGTAAGATCCCCCAATTCTAAATAATAAAATAAGATTTTCCCGGCCCGAGAAAATATTATTTTCTTGCCTCGGAGCAAATCACACAAAAAGTCCATATAAAATCACGACGGTATTTTCGGGCATTAAATCAAGAAGAAAACAATTAAAAAGCAAAAAAAAGCAAATAAAAACAAGACGTTCGGGACGTAACGGTCATTTTCCCATTTTTTCCCACAACGTAGGTAATCGTCCAAAACGTTCAAATAAAATATCCAGCAGTATTATATAGCTGTATATCTTTCAGAAAAATTAATACAGCAGTCATTCACACAAAAGCATGAAAAACAGAAAGCAGTACATTCAGAATATTTTCTAAAAATTGGGGCGTTACAAATACTGGTGAGGTAGTCAACCGTTTCTTCAATTCTTGGAAACTCTGCTCGTAACTATCAGTCCACTCAAAAGTCTGATTCTTCTTTGTTAGCTGAGTGAGCGGTCCGGCTATTTTGGAAAACCCTTCTATGAACCTTCTATAATATCCGGCTAAACCCACGAAGCTACGAACCTCCGTCACTGACTTCGGTTGTTCCCACTATAGCACTGCCTCTACTTTTGATGGATCCACTGCAATCCCTTCCTTTGAGATCACATGGCCTAAAAACTTCACCTCATCTAGCCAAAACTCACACTTCGACAGTTTGGCATACAGTTCTTTCTCCTTCAGAATTTGAAGAACTATGTTGAGATGTTCAGCATGATCCTCCTGATTCTGGGAATATATCAAGATGTCATCAATGAAGACGACAACGAACTTGTCCAAATAAGGGCGAAAGATTCTGTTCATGTAGTCCATGAAGATAACAGGTGCATTCGTTACACCAAACGGCATCACAAGGTATTCGTAATGATCTTATCGGGTACGAAAAGCAGTCTTGGGTATATCCTCTGTCTTCACTCTTATCTGATGATACCCATATCTCAGATCGATCTTCGAAAATACCGCTGCTCCCTTCAGTTGGTCCATCAAGTCATCGATTCTCGGGAGAGGATATTTGTTCTTGATCGTCAGCTTGTTCAACTGCCTATAGTCCACACACAGTCTCGAGGTACCGTCCTTCTTTTGAACTAGTAACACTGGTGCTCCCCACAGTGATATACTCAGCCTGACAAACTGTTTCTCCAAAAGCTCTTCTAGCTGCTTCTTAAGTTCCGCCAATTCTATCGGTGACATCCGGTAAGGTGCTATAGACACGGGACCAGCTCCCGGTACAAGGTCAATAGTAAACTCTATCTCACGCGTCGGTGGTAAACCAGGTACATCTTCGGGAAAGATTTCAGAAAACTCCTTCACCACAGGAATAGTGCTCAGGTCAGCCTCGCTCTCGACTTTCAAAGAAGATAGTAGCATGTATCCTTGAGCTCCTTCTTTCAAGAAAGCTCGTACTTGGTTGGCCGTCAAGTATCTAGAATCCTCATCCACAGGAAAGACTATGGTTTTTCTAGAGCAATCTAACAGATCATAGTTGGAAGACAACCAGTCCATCCCTAGGATTATGTCTAATTGTGACAAAGGTAGATAGATTAGATCGACAGAAAAGATTTGACCTTCAACAGTTAGGGGACACTTCAAACAGACTTTGGTAGTATTTACCGGTTTGTCAGTAGGGGTTGAGATAGTCAAATCAAAGGGTAGTTCAGACACAGGTAAGCCAAGTCGTAGCACACAGTCATAGGATATGAAAGAATAGGTTGCCCTAGAGTCATACAGTACTTTTAAAAGATTACCTTCTATGGCGCCTTCTCCTTGAATCAGGTCTTCGGATTCGGAGGCTTCAGCTCCGCTCATGGTGTAGACTCGACCTCTGGCTTACGATTTTTTGGCTTGAGTTGCATTGACTGAAGGTTCAGCCTTTGTCTGATTGCAGTCTCTAGACACGTGGCCCAGTTTGCCACATCTGAAGCAGATGATTCCCTTGATCGTGCAGTCTCTCGTGAGATGATCTTTCCCACACTTTAGGCATTTGGAAGGATATGTCACATTCTGACCAGTCTGGTTCCCAGAAGAACCTCCAACAGAACTTCCACTGGCTTGTTGCTGACCTCCCATTGGTCGGGAATAGAGCTTCTTTTGGAAGCGGTTCGAACCACTGCCTCTACCTCTTTGGTACCTTGCAGGCCCAAAGTTCCTGCTCCTCGAGTCTTTTGCCTGTTCTAAGGCTTCCACTTCACATCAAGTGTCTAACAGCTCTGAGAATACCTTAATCTTCAGGGTGGTGACAGCTTTCTTCACCTCGTATCTTAGTCCCTCAGTGAACTTCCAGCACTTCCAAGCTTCATCTGTTTGATGCTGATAATGCGTTGAGAACTTCTCCAAGTTTTCAAACTTGGTCGCATACTCACTGATGGTTATGCCTCCTTGTCTCAGGTTAAGGAATTTCATCTCCTTTGCATGTCTTGCACTAGTAGGGAAGTACTTATCCAAGAATTTTTCCTTGAACAAGTCCCATGTGATGTCGCGCCCTTCGGCCTCTAATGCTTTCTAGGCTCCGTTCCACCAGTCTTCGACATTGCCGACAAGCATAAAGGTAGCGTAATTCACCTTCTTATCTTCAGCATAGTTCATGCCATGGAAAACCTTCTCGAGTTCCTTGATCCACAAACTAGCCTTGTCTAGATCAAATTCTCCCTTGAACTGTGGAGGGTTATGGCGATGAAATTCTGCTAAGTTTTGTGTATTTGCAGTTGCCTCAAGTTGTTGGGTAGCTCTCTCTTGTTGTTGAGCAGCATGCTCATTTTGCTGCGCGATGACTTCTGCCATCCGCTGCATCGCTTCTACAAAAGCTGGTATATCTCCGCCCCTCGCCATCTTACTTTCTCTTGAATCAGATTAACTAAAAAACATAGGAAAGGTCAGAGAGATTCATTCAAAACACCAATCATAGAGATTCACACAGTACAAACAAGACAGACTCACACACAAGACCTAAAGTAACACAAACCAGGGCTCTGATACCAACTTAAATGTAACGTCCCTTTTTGGAGAGGGAACGTCACATTATTAAACATAAATGAAAATGCAGAAAATAATTTTTTTCTAAATTAAGACCCAGTTCATTTAATTTAAAGTTAACTTGTTCGATACTTTAATACGTGAGTAAAACGACAGTATATATATATTTTTACAATAAAACCAAGTGACGAAACTTGAATAACAGTAAAGAGTAAGACAGGAAACCAAACTCACATCTGAACAATACGCATATATATATATATATATATATATATATATATATATATATATATTGAATAATATGTACTTTAGAAACAAGCCTGGAAATTTCCAAAAAAAGCAAAACTATACCTGCCTATGGATTTTACATACACATCCACCAGAATATCAAAATGTACAGCCCACCAAAAGTAATACATCAGGCCCCCAAAATAAAACACTGGTAGCCATCAGCAACTACCAGTAAAATTAGTCTCTCAGAAGAGGTGGGACCGTATTAGGGTCCTCAACGGGGTCCTCCTCGTCCGAGGAAACCTCCATCGGAACCACAGAGGCACGGGCAGGAGCCCGAGCGGTGGAATCAAACGAATCCTCCTGAAGGGTGTAGTAATGATCACCCCACATCTCACGTATGGGCAAGTAGAACTCCAGTCGCAGGCTGACATAGTAGGTAAAAACAGGCGTCTCATGACGTCTCCAGGCTAGAGAAATCTACACGTCCCCCAGATAGATGCAGGGATCGGAACTCAAGTTGATATGCCAACACTCCGGCCCTACAAGGAAGGTCAGACGCACATCGCCTAGAAATCCGCACATGCGTGCCTCCATCGTCTCTAGTAGATGCTAGTCTTGATCGGGCCAGAAGCCAGGAAAATTGGGATCTTCCGCCTCCTTACTGTCGTCTTCGATTAATACAGTGTACACACAGGCAGCAAATAATAAAAATACAAGAAAGAGGTAACACATCCTACCATCATTACCAATTATAGCATCCAGAAACAAAATGGCGCAATGCGCCTAAATAGCAATTCAGAACATCATTTCCAAATAATAAGCAGTAAGTCCAATAGTAGCAAATAAACAATTCCAGGTAGATGTCCATTACAGTAATGATCAAACAATTCACAGTTATGGAAAATAATGATTTACAATGACAGATTATTTCATGATGCACATGCATGCTTTCCCAAATTTCTACTCCATGGAGCTAGACACAAACAGTCAGAGAGAAAGATTAGGGGACATATCTGTAACTCGGTTGCCGCGGCCAAAGTGCTAAAATCAATAATTCTAACGTGCACATCCAGGTATTGTATAGACATTCCACCCTCGATCACGATATAGGACAGTGTCTCGGTCTAGATCGTTGGTGCATTTGCATCGGTTTGCCCCACGGGTAGGAGAGCTACCAACTACCCATTGTGAGGGACCCGCACCCCGACGCCCCCAAGGTCATAACATGACCTACACTAGTCTACTCGCACCCGCACTAAGGTGTGTTCAATCTCCTAGGCAACTTGGCCTTATAACAGTCCACGGGACATTCACAATGCATAAGACTCTATGCATGAGCATGTATGATTCACAATTTCATACAATTCCATAATATGTCACAATTGGCCAAGATAAGCATCAAAACATAAATGGTCACTCACATAGACCCATAATGTCATAATATTGAAATCAATTATGGTAATACCTTTCTAAGGTCCATTATGTATTCTTATTTAAGATTTGCCAATCATACAAGAATCCGACACTAAGTAAGTTTTCATAATTAATTGAATTTTCTAAAGTAATTTATTCTCATACACTTAGAATGATTATTCTAAGATCTCAAATCTCACACTCTCTTGTTCTTACTCTTGTAAAATTTTCTCAAGTTTCATGACAAGTTCCTTCCTTAGTCCTTTAAAATTTATGAATCTCCAATTGTATTTAATTCTTCCAAATTTGCTACCTTACTAATTTATTGCCTATGTTCCAATCATTTAATTTTCTAAATTCCAAGATCACCAAAAATTACATAATTAAGTCCTAAATAGCCCTAGAGGTCGTGGCCTCCCTAGTGGATTCAATTCTCAATTCTTCCATTCCATTGATTTTATATTACACACTTGATTAATTTAGTCATTCACTTGTTAAAATTTGTTCACCAATAACACATCAATTTTCACCTCAAAACCGTGGCCACCCAAGAGCCCTTCCAAATTCATTTTTTTTCCATTTCAAGCCATCCAATCCAATCCAACATATCAATATACACAATAAATCAAATCAAGGTCATGAACTCCATAAAATCAACATGTAAGCATTTAATTTAGCAAATCAAAGAATAACCCTCATTAGGGTTTTTCCACAAACAACACAACCAAGGTTCCTAGATGCTAATAGAGGTTGAGGAGGAGTGTCTTCCTCTTACCTAAGTGTAGAAATCAAGAAGAACCACCAAGAAACTCCTTGCAAATTCGGATTGGGTGCCACCAAAACCCTAGAAATTTCAACTTGGTTAAAACAACACCAATGCTTGAAAAATAAAGCATGGATGGTCACCAAGAGGACCATGAACACGAAAATGACGAGAGGGAAGGAAGAGTCAAAAATCTTACCCAAGAACTCAAAGCTTGAAGCTTGAAGAAAGTGATGAAGATGGTGGAATTTCAAGATGCTCCAAGCAAGAAAGATGTTTAGGAGGGGGAGAGGATTAAGAAAATGTGGTTGGAAGAAAATTTTGAGAAGATTGAGGGTGAGGAAGAGGGCTGGCCGTAGCTCTCATGTAGAGAGAGAAGGAGGAGAAATGTTTTGTGAAGAAGGAAGAAGAAAGGAAGAGAGAAAAAGTGTTTTAGGTTAAAATGAATTTTGGGTGGTAAAATGAATTAATGAAAGCAAACAAATTTCCTTCCCCTTTGTTTTGGGCTGCTGCCGAGTTTGAGGAGAGAGGGAGGAGAGAGTTTTTGGCTTCCCTTGGAAGCTAAGGGCCATTTGGTCATTATTTGATCAAAGCTTCTCAAAGAAGCTTTGATTATTTTACATTAAATTTGAATTAAAGTGAATTGATTAGACATAAAGTAGATTGCATTACAATAATGTGATAAATTTTTATTACATGCTATTATCCAATGGATAATAGTTACAGTTGACAGAAGTTAGTATTTAATTAATCTGATAGATAAATTTTGCGCAGTATTATTTTATTTTATATGTTAAAATTTCTAGAAAGACGTCAAACCTCATAAATTGTGTCCAGCCTCGGGTTTAGTAAGATCCCCCGTCGACGTGTCCATAGTTCCAGGTTCACGGAGAAAACATCGTGTTTCTCTAGTTCCGTTCAGTGCACACGCAAAACGAGAAATATATTAAAATATTCGACGTTTCCAGAAAAATCCCAAAAAATTCTCAAAAATTACAAATATTGTAAAACGACTATTCGTCTAATCATTTCCCAATTTTTGAAATATTACAGTTATTTTCCTGACTATGCTCAATATGCACGCAAAACGAAGAATATATTAAAATATTCATCGTCTCCGAAAATTTCGAAAGAATTCACATAAATGACAAATATTAGGAAATGACTATTTGTGGTAAAATAACTAATTTTCGGAGCGTTACACTGACCTCAGCAATTCTCAGCTCAGTGTGCACACAAAACGAGAAATATATTAAAATATTCATCATTTCCGAAAAATTCCAGAAAAATTCTTAAAAATCAAGAATATTACAAATAATTATTTATAATTAAACAGATACTTTTCGGGATGTTACAATTGGCTTAAGTGTATTTTGGAGTTTATCCTATTTGAGGGAAGGGTATCCGAAATTCCATTAGAATTATAGAGATGAACCTCCATGAGAAAGGAGATCCTATATTCTTAAAATTCGTCACTAGTTTCCTCACGGGCCTAGTTTTCCTTCATGTATGCATATAAGGATACCCAGAAATAGTTCTGTGTGATGTACGTACCAGTGTAATGAATAGGTTGGAGTGCACTGACCTGAAAGCAGACTACTACCTTGTTTGTGGTAGTAAGATCTACCTTGAGTATATAGAACCCAGATTATGTTAGGTGACCTTTACTAATTTAATACAATATTGTCGGTTCTGTGGGAATTAGCATGTGAATAAATGATCTTTGTAATGAATTTTTGTATTTAATATCATAATATGACTTTACTATATTATGAGAACCATTGTGTGTATTTAAGATCATGGTTCTTGTTAATAACTAATTTATGAAATTACTATGGATAAAATGTGTGTTGTTTGATAATAAACATTTTTAGAAACTGTTAATAAATGATATTCTATTTCTGGAAGAGAAAGGACTTGATTTTGTATTTTTGCCACCTTTCTAGTATATAATATATATTTAAGTTTGTAATTGTGGTTTTCCCCGAAACATCTGGAAATATTATGATGACACTTTTTTTTAATTATATTACTGAGAATTCTTAGAATTCTCATCCCTTTTCTATTTGTATTTCTGTAATATTTCTAAGTAGGCGTACTTCAGCTGGTAGTCAAAGAAAGAAGACCTAGAATATATTTTGATATTCTCTTGTATTTCTAATGTATATTTAGTATGTTGTAACAAAATACAAAATTATTAAGTATTGTAATGTAAACTATATATTGTTCTTATTATAATATGTTAACCTTCTCTTGTATTTCTTATTACGTGACGTACTTAAGTTTAATTACTAATGCGTAATTCTGGATATATATATGGTAATGAAATTAAGAATGTTACAAAGTAGCTCTATAAGCAAGTTGCAAGGGTGGATGTTACAATTCTCCAATCCTTTTTAAAATTTTGCCCCATAAAATTTAGTTTCCTAACATGAATAGTTATAGGTAATCATGCTTCGTTCTGGCCTCTAGTTCCCACATAGCTTCTTCAGAGTTCTTCCTTCTCAAATCACCTTGACTAGAGGAATTTGTCTTCCTCTAAGTTCTTTAACTCACTTATGCACAATCCGTAATGGTTTTTTTTTATAAGTCAAATCATTTCTTACTTGTATTGACTCATTTTATAGAATATGTGAAGGATCAGAGTTATACTTTCTAAGTTGAGACACATGAAAAACATTATGAAGATTTGAGAGGCTAGGTGGAAGAGCTATCTGGTAAGCTACAAGCTTAATTCTTTTGAGAATTTGAATTGGACCTAAGAAGCGAGGACTCAATTTTCTTGATTTCAAGACTATTAATCCCAATTATAGGAGTGATTCTCAAGAATACATGTTCTTATTCTTCAAACTCTAAAGGTTTCCTTCTTTTGTCCACTTAACTCTTTTGCCTAGATTGGGCAATCATTAGTCTTTCCCTAATCAGTTTGATCTATTTGTTATCTTTTGTACCAATTCTAGTCCTAAGATGGTTTTCTCTCCAACCTCAAACCAACACAAAGGTGATATGCACTTCCTGCAATAGAGTGCTTTATAAGGTGTCATTCTTATACTACAGTGGTAACTATTGTTATAAGCAAATCCTGCCAGCAACAGATATCTATCC
The DNA here is from genome assembly GCA_029884605.1 of Ormosia emarginata. Lineage (NCBI taxonomy): Eukaryota > Viridiplantae > Streptophyta > Magnoliopsida > Fabales > Fabaceae > Ormosia > Ormosia emarginata. The sequence goes on from JAQQTP010000040.1 coordinate 8,461,226, forward strand.
TTGCTACCTTATTGTTCTACGACACAAGCTTTGAGCATGTCTTCTAGAGTTTGTATAGTTCCCTCAATTTGGCCATCTATTTATGGCTGATAGACTGTACTGAGATATAACTTTGTCCCGATAGCTTTTTATAAAGCTCCTCAAAATCTAGATGTGAGTCTAGGGTCCTGTCCGAGATAATATTAGAGGGTATTCCATGTAGCCTCACTATCTCTTAACAATTAAGCTAACTTATCCAATAGAGAATTAGCTCTGATAGGTAAGAAATGAGCTGACTTAGTCAATCTATTCATAATGACCATATCAAGTCATAACTTGATTGAGTTTTTGGCAAACTCATGATAAAGTCCATGGATATGCTATCTCATTTCCATTTTGGGATCTCTAAAGGTTATAAAGGTCCAGATGGTTTCTGATGCTCTATTTTCATTGTCTGACACACAAGACATTTTTTCACATATTGGGCAATGTCAACTTTCATTCCAAATCACCAGAATATGTTTTTTTAGGTTTTGGTACATCTTTGTTGCACCAAGATGGATGGTGTAACTACTTTTATGGTCCTTTTTTAGGATTTTAGTTCTCAAGTCTGCATCCTCTGGGACGCATACTCTACCTAGTAACAAAATAGTTCCATCAATTGCCTCACTAAAGTCCTTTCGTTTTCCTTGTAGGATTTGTTCCTTTAAGTGTTGTAAGGTTGGGTCTTTCTCTTATGCTTCTCTAATTTGAGTCCTAAGGTCACATTCTATTTTTAGTTCATTCATACAGAGATTATGTGGTAACACAGTCAATTCCAAGTTCAAATTTATGAAACTTTCTAGGAGATTTATTTCTTGTATCAACATATGGGACACTTGTAGAGACTTTTCGCTAAGTGCATCAACCACTACATTGGCTTTACTCGGATGATGCTTTAAATCAAAATCATAATCTTTCAGAAATTCCACCCACCTTCTCTACCCCATGTTTCATTCCTTTTGATCAAACAAATATCTCAAACTCTTGTGGTCACTGAATACCTCAAACTAAACTCTATAATGGTAATGCCTTTATATTTTTAAGGCAAAGACCATTGCTGCTAACTATAGGTCATAGGTAGGGTAGTTTTCTTCATGAGGTCTTAATCGTTTAGAGGCATAGGCAAGTACTCCTCTGTTTTGCATAAGTACGCAACCTAAGCCTTTCTTTGAAGCATTACAGTATACTTCAAAATGTCCTTGAGGGTTTGGAATTGCTAACATAAGTGTGGTAGTTAATCTATGTTTCATCTCCTGAAAGTTGTTTTCACACCCTTGTGTCCAATCAAAGGGATTACGCTTCCGAGTAAGTCAAGTTAATGGCAACGCTAGTTGAGAAAATCCCTTGATGAACCTCTAGTAGTAGTATGCCAGTCCTAAGAAACTCTAGATTTCTAAAATATTCTTAGGTCTTTCCCATTGTACAACTACTTTTTTTTATTGGGATCTACAAATACACTTGTTTGGGATACTACATGGCCTAAGAACTTTACTTCACGTATCCAGAACTCATATTTTGCTAGTATAGCAAATAACTATTCTCCTTCAAGATCTATAACACCATTCTAAGGTGTTTTTTATGCTCTTCTTCTATCTTTGAATAGATGAGAATGTCATCTATGAAGGCCACTACAAATTGGCCAAGGTATGGTCTAAAGATCCTATTCATGTAATCCATAATCGCTATAGGACCATTGGTAAGAGCAAAGGGCATCACAAGATACTCATAATGCCCATACCTAGTTCGAAAGGCTATCTTAGGAATGTCTTCAATTGTTACCTTAATTTGATGGTATCCTGATCTCATATTTATTTTAGAGAAGATTATGGTTCATTTCAGTTGGTCCATCAGATTATCTATCCTATGGAAGGGATGCTTGTTCTTAATTGTCAACTTGTTAAGTTGCCTGTAATCTATACACAATCTTATACTTCCATCATTTTTTTTCGCTAGGAGCATTGGTGCTTCCTAGGGTGACACACTTGGTCTAATAAATTGCTTAGTCAGCAATTCCTTTATCTGCTTCTTAAGTTCACTTACTTTCAGAGGAATTCCATTACATGACATGATTGCTCAATGCCTCATCCTCTTTCATCATCATTTAACAACTTAATCATCATAGTTACCATTAATTTCTTACAAAGTATAAACAATGGTGCACATTATTTAAATATATCAATTTGAACTAAATTATACTCTTAGAAAAGCTTGAAAACTTAATTAATACTCATATCTAGTTCTTCATTTCTAATACTTCTCAACTATTATTTTATTCCATTCCATGTTATTTATGGTTTTAAATACCTAACTAAGGCATAACATAGCTTGGAAAGGCAAAGAAACATCAAAATCAAGAAAATCAATAGTGGGGTTGCGACACAATTCCTAGGGAGCCGCGACCTTAAGGTCTCAGGCAAGAAAATCATACGTGGCTATAAGTGAGGTGCCGCGGCTTCCTCCTATTTGGGGCCGCAGTGTAACACCTCGAAGTTTGCTATTTTACATTAATAATAGAATTATACTATTTTGTGATTTATGTATGCTGTAAAATTATTTTGACAGTTTCGTGACTGTATTTGATTGTTTTGTGTGATTTACTCCAGGATAGGAAAATAATAATTTTCTAGCCGTGGAAAATCTTTACGTATTTATTCAAAGCTGGGAGATCTAACTAAACCCAATTTCGAGAGATACATGTCATAATCTTTTAATTTTTAGAATTTATCTGTGAAATAAAAATATTTTATACTTTTATTATTATTTTATTATCCAGTGGACGATACCTACTGACTTATGAGCAGTAGCCTCTGTCTAGTGGACAATAGGAACCGATAAAGTCTTGAGACTTACTGATAGTGAACCAATAGGAATGAAGTCAACATTAGTGGCTTGACATTTTCTAAACTAATGGAAAATGGTCAAATTTAGTGGTTGGACTAGTTAGAAAGAAACTAAAAAATCTAACTCAGTTAACTTAAATCTAACTAGGTCATTCTAAAAGTTTATGAAGTAACTAAATGGAAGTAAACCTAGTTAGCTACTCTTTGAAGTCTAGTTATAAGAAGGTTCTACCATGTCCTAGAATAGATGACTAACATCAATGTAACTATATACTTAGCAATGTAACTAAATAGTTAGTTAATGAACTAAGTAAAATTAAAACTAACTAAGAAAACCAATTGAACCAAGAACTTGGTTTGCTTCTCCTTGGAGTCCCACGGCCACTTGGTGGTTGTAGGACCTTCATGAGCAAGCTTGCTAGTTAAGGTTTGAAACCTCCACCCTAGATTCAATCTAAGGCCATTAGGAAGTCTTGGATGGTCAAATAAGGTGGCCACCTCCTTTGGTAAGTTCCACGGCCATCACTAAAGGAAAACCAAGTGTTTTCACTTCATTCTTCACCTTAACTAAGTCTAAGAAGCCTATTCTCTCTAATCTTTCTCTTACAAAAATCAAAAACTCCATTATTGCTTTTTGGAGAGCTCTCGGCAGCCACACCATTTACCAACCTCCACTCACCTATAATTTTATCTAACATCATTTCTTAAACTAAACCATATTCTAAACATCTTTCATGTTGTGAGTTTCTTCTAAATCATCCATCTTGAGCTTGGAAAACAAGCTTGAAGTTTCTATTCAAAGAGGTAAAGACTTTGTTTTTGACTCAAAGTTTGGTTCTTATTTTCTCTAAGCCATGATTGATCCATGGTTCTTCTTGTTCAAAGCTTAGTTTATGATTTGTGCTTTGTTTAAGCTTAATAGGATTTTTCTTGGAGCTACACGAAATTCCTAGGAGAAGGTTCCAAGAAGAGTTTGATCTTCCTTAAGGTAAGAGGGAGATTTATCTCACCAACTAAGTATGGTGGTGAGAGGTGAAATTGTTTGTGATGGATGGTGGATCCATGTGAGGATTCATATCCATGGTTGTGTAACTTATTTGTGGATGTTTATGTGCTTTGATTTATTTATTTATGCTTTGTATGATTTATTATTTTTTTTATGGTATGCTTATGACATGTATGATGTGAATATATTATGTATGCTATGATACTTATGAACAAGGAAAATAATTTTGGTTCCAATGACCAAGAGGCTCATGGCCTCAACACCTCAAAATAGGTGTTTCCAAGTTAAGATTTTCATGAATGATAAAATTGGATGCTTAGGAAGGAAAGGAAAAGAAAAGATATGTTGATTCCAAAGGTCATGTATCCCATGGTTTGGAAAGCTTGAAAGGACTTGGTTTTATGCAAAAATATGGTTTTAAAGTGGTAATTTAGCTGATTAAGTACAAGGATTTAAGAAATGGAAACAAAACACTTTTTTGTTTTAAAATGAAGATTTCGTGTATAAACGGAAAAGAGAGGTTGAAAATGTTTGAACCTCAACTTGTTTTAAAGAGAACTTATTTTTAGAATTGATCTAATTATTATGGTGATTACGTTGGTGACTTGAAATTTACTAACGTATAGCTCACTCATTGGGTTTTTTAGCGCGTTAGGAAATTTTAAGTGAGAAAATATGGAAAAGCAAAGTAAGAAATGATATAAATTTTTAGAAAGGCTAAAATGTGGTTTAGAAGATTGAGAAATATTTCACGTATTTGAAAAATGGTGAAAAATGCTTTACGTAACTTAAAAATGTGATTTTTAAGCTATGCGATTTCAAAAATGTTGAAAAATCGCTACGTGATTGGGAAAACGTTTGAATATTTTTATACGATTAATAAAATGCTGAAAAATCAATACGCCATTTGAAAATGCGACAAAAATGTTACGCAATTGTGAAAACGCAGTAAAATGTTTACGTGATTAAAAATACAATAAAGATACTATTGGGCCAGTGTGTGGACCCTGTATATGAAATTATGAATTTGGACTAAGAATGGTTTATATGCATTGAGCATGCATTGGAAAATGTTCGATGGACTATGTTAAGGCTAATGGCCTAGGAGAGAGTTACACCTCTTGAATGGGTGCGATATGCGTAGTGTAGGTCACTTATTGACCTTGGGGGCGTCGGGATACGGGTTGTCCATAATGGGCAGTTGGTAGCTCTTCTGTACCGTGGATTAGACCGATGCAACACACTGACGATCTAGATCGAGACACTATTCTTAATCAATATCTGGTAAAGACTGTTGTGTATATGCTAGATGTGCAAACACTTATGAGAATTATGGCACGTGGTTTGAGGCATGTTGGTACAGACAGATCTTTTGGATCAATCTCTCTGACCTGAGTTTAGCTCCATGGAGTAAGAAAATGAGTCAATGAGCATATGCATAACTTGAACATATTTGAATATTTAATGATACATTATCTGTCGAATGTTGACGAATGTTGGATGGAATGATTATGTTATTGTTTATTATATTTGTATTATCAAATGATATATCTGTATGATGTATTGTCTGTGTTATCTCTGTGCTGCCATGTTAGTATTGGCGTAGATAATCTCACCTCTTTGTATGCCTATTCTTGTATTGTATTTATATTTGGTAAAGACCCTGAGCAAGGTATTGAGTAAGAAGGCAACGAGGAGCAGATTCCTGTTGAGGAAGCTGAGTTCTGATTTGATGGCAACCTGATCAAGTTTCTTTGGATATGTGAGGTTGCAGTTTCATGGAGGAGCTGGTGCATGGCGTATTAGTCCCAATGAGGAGGGACTTATCTATCAGGGACATCTGACAGTTAATATGAGTAGGATCTTTCATGGAGATCCTTCCTTTTCTGTTACCATAGATGTAACACCCCAAATTTCATTTTTTCTACATAAATATGAATTTTATAATTTTTGTGATTTTTGAGAATTTTTGTGGATTTTTCTGAGACTGTGAATATTTTAGTATTATTTGGGCCGTCTATAGGCCCGGGGTGGGCCTGAAAATACTAAAAATTTTTATGGGCCAGAAAATTTTGTACTGTTAATACGGGTCTGGGGGATCTTACTAAACTCGAAACCGGATACAGTTACTAAATTTTCTTATACTATGATTTTATTATTCACTGTACAATAATTATTAGTTTGTGGTCAGTAATTTTTATTCTATGGGTAATAATTTTTTTTAGTAGCTTAAGCCATGTGATGGCCATGTGCTACTAGTACTAAGAAGTCAAAATTGGTGGCTAGTCATTAAAATTAACCAATGTTGGTACAGACAAATCTTTCGGATCAATTTCTCTGAACTGAGTATTAGCTCCATGGAGTAGGACATTGAGTCTATGTGCACAGGCATAATTATTGAGTATTGGTTATGATAATTGAACTGTTGAATACTTGGATAATGTTGAGGGCATTATCATAAATATTGAATATTTATATCTGTGTGATATAATAATTGAGGAATGTTGGATGATGATGATGATAAATAATGTTGATGAAATGATTGTAAATATGGTACGATGTATCTGTATGATATGTTGTTTGTGTTATCTCTATGCTACCATATTGGTATTGGCGTAGGTGATCTCACCTCTTTGTTGTATTATTTTGTTGTGTTTGTATTATATTGTTAAAAAAATTATATAGTAGATGGAACGAGTTTCTTAGACGTGATAGGAGGTAGATATTCTGAGTTCGGTGATAACATCGAGGAGTGACCATCCTGGATTGGTTGGTGTACAGTTTTGAGGAGAAATAGATACATGACGCATCAAGATGGATACAAGACAGAATGAGTATGTTGAGTTTTTATCGTTAGTGTTTTACCGTGCTATTAAGTAGGACCCGTCATGGGGTTTGCTACTGTTTAAAATTGAGTCTGTAAGTTTTATATTTCTTGAATAATTGTTAAATATTAAGTGGTGTCTGTTATATGAGTTTTAATCAGTTTTAATCTATTTTTCTATTTTAATTATAAATATCAGTAAGTTTATGTTTCCGCAAAAAGAAATTTTGAAACCCACCTTTTATAACTCAAACCCTTTATGAACTGATTTTCAGATTATAAGTTGGTAGTCGGAAATGTGGTGCCCTAAGGAGGGTGTTACATTATTTGGTATCAGAGCACGGTTTGAGTCTTTTAGGGTTTTGTGGTTAGGTTTATTTTGCTTGTGTTGTGTTCTCTGTGTTTTTGATTTCCGAAAGGAAACAATGTTTGTTTGAAATGGTTACATCGGTTTCTATTGTATTTTGATTCGTCCGTCTTTAAAGAAAGGAAATGGTTCTTAGTAGACATACGTGTGTGGAAGCGGAATGTGACACTAATAATACAGTTGCAACTACGGGAGCATTGCAGAGGATAACTGACGTGACAGTACAACTGGAACATAGGATCGTTGAACAATGGGAATTGGAAGTTGAGGTTCAGGATCTGATAGGAATTCCAAAGGAGGAATAATAGGAAGGTAAATTGATTTCAACGAAAAATGTATTTACGATCATTAGGAAATCAACAGTAGCAGTAAATATGTGGAGGAAGTACTTGTAGTAGTAAACCCAGTTAGACCATGACGTCTTTCTTGTTATGTAAGAAATGTGGAAGAAGGCACTTAACGAAGGATTGTTCATCCAAGTAAATAATTTGTGCGGAAAGCCTGGACACATTTGCAAAGATTGTGGTCCACCACAAAAAAAATGAAGTCTTCTATTAGTAACAGATAGTAGGTAGAGTCAATACGCCGAATGGAACAGGAGTGTTCTGAGCTGAAAACCTAACCAAGGGAGACTATGCCGCAGAAAGTGATTTTTTTAATTATACTGTACATTTCTAGGGGCAGCTCATTCTTTATGGCATATGATCATGTAGATCAATTAGAATTATCCATGTCTTAGTTATCTTCTGACTTGTTTACTTCTATTTCTATTATTAGCCTGTCGTGCTACTCAAGTTATTCAAATTATCCTATTGTTGTTATGGATCAAATTTTTGTGTTAGTTTGATCTGTTTATCTCTTTCATAAATAGATGCAATTTTGGAAATGGATTGGTTATCTTCCAACCATATCCTATGAGATTGTCTCAATAAAGTGTTAGTATTCCAGAAAATTCGTTCTTAAAAGTCAGGCAACATCAAATTCTTTGTTGAATATATCTGAAAACATAACAGATAGTTTCGTTACCTTTTTCTTTCTAATCTTCATAAAGATTTCATGTATTGAAATTGCAAGAAAGGATATTCCTATTTAAATACATGTCATAGTATCTAATACAGTGTTGTTGAAAGAGGATGCGATGTGTGAGACACTTCTTGTTAGGAGCAAAGGCAGGAGAATGAAGCAATACGAGAACAAGGAAATTTCAAGAGATGTCATGCGGAGTAACAGATGCTCTTATAATATTTATAAATTATAGGAGTAGAATTTTTCGTTCTTATGTAGACAGAATTGTCATTAACTTTGTTGACGACATTCTGATCTATTCTCAAAAATCATGAGGAACATACTGAACAACTTAGTGTGATTTTCCAAATTCTAAATGGCAGGTAATCATATGCTAAGTTGTCGAAAAGCGAAATTCTAGTTGGATGAAGTTCAATTTTTGGGTTCCGTGATTCTAAGGAAGGGATTGTAGTGGATTCTTCAAAGGTTGAAACAATTTTTCAGTGGGAAAAGTCAAATACAGTAACAAAAATTCATAGAAAATTTATTAAGAAAATTTTCCAAGATCGCAGGACTTCTTACCTACCTTACCAAAAAGAATTAAGCGTTTGTATGGACTGATGCATACAAGGAGAATTTTCAGGAGTTGAAAATGTGTTTGACTACTTCTCTAGTATTAGTTCTGTCTAATCCTAGTAAAACATTGGAGGTGTACTGTGATGCGCTACATCGGAGTTTAAGATGCGTGCTTATGCAGAATAGAAGAGTTATAGTGTACGTTTCAAGGAAATTGAAGTTACATGAGAAAAACTAGTTTACGCATGAATGGAGGTTGGTAGCCACTGTGTTTGTATTAGAAGTACAGAGACATTTTTTTCTGGAGTAACATTTAACATCTTCAGTAATCATAGGAATTTGAGATATCTATTTGGTCAAGAGAATTTGAATGAGAGACAACGATATTTCATTGGTTAAAATAGTTTTGAATGATGTAAGTGGAGAAGCAACATAGGAGTTGGAGGATAAGATAAAAGAGCATTATCCATGTTTATTCTGAGGGTGTGAAATCAGGTTTATCAAGTTTCGAGGACGAAACTTCTTTTTTAGAGGGGGAGTATTGTAACACCCCAAATTTTCTAACTATTTGACAGTAATTTTGACAGTTAACAGAATTATATTGTTTAGTGATTTCTGTGTACTGTAAAATTATTTTGAGTATTACGTGAGTATATGTGATCGTTTTGTGTGATTTACTCCTTGTCAAGAAAATAATAATTTTTGGGCCGGGAAAAATCTTACGTAATTTAATTATTACTGTTAAGTCTTAATTACGTAATATTACTGTTAAGTCTTAATTATTTTACGTAATCTGATTTGATTTTCAGAAGTTTTATAATTTTTATGATTTTGTGGATGATTATGAAATTTTTTATGTTTCTCTAATTATTTTAATATTATCCATAGGCTGTATGTGGGCCCAGAGGGGCTGTATGTGTGCCTAAGTGGGTCCCAAAAAGAAATTATTTTTCTGCAACCAGAAAAATTTGTACTGTTAAGATGGAGATGGGGGATCTTACTAAACCTGAATCCATAAATAGTTTTAAAAATTTTCTTTTACTGTATTTTGTACTGTATTTAATTATCGGGTGATAAAAATATCATAAAAATATTATTCGTAGGGTTATAGCAGATAAAAAAATAAATATTGCACTGCGTAGTCAACATTGGTGGTTTGGATATCCACCATTGATTTAATCAAGGGTGGAGATTTGGTCTTATAAAATGGCTAGGACCATTTATGACCATTGGATGTAAAGTTTGAAGGAGTAATCTTGACCCTTCATTTTGGAGATACATCTAATGGCTATGATTTCAAGGAGGAAAGATCCAATGGCCTAGATTAAGTCTTCTAATCTAAAGCTAAACCTAGAATCTACATTAATCCTAACCATTGATCTAATCAATGGCTAAGAAGGCTTAAAATGGTGGCTAGTGATATTGGTCACATTTTGAAGAAGCAAGAAGGGTGGGGGCGGGGGGGACGGTTTTGGTGTTGATTTAGGAGCTAAAGCAAAGTTTGAAGACCATTATTAGTTGTCTTGGTCATTATTGATCATTATTGATCATTTCCAAAAGCTAAAGCTCTTCAAAAATTTTCTCTCATTTCTCTTCAAGCATGGTTTGGCTAAGCACCCTAAATCCATCTTCCATCACTCTTTAATTTCATACAACCTTATTTCTTGAATTTATACCTCATTCTAAGACACTTTGTAGTTTGGAGGAAGTTCTAAATCCATCATATTCAAGGACTTTCTTCAAGAACAAAGTTATAGGGTTTTTATGGTGAAGTGTAAAGAAACTTTATTTCTTATCTCTTTTTCATGTTCTAAGCCATGTTTGATCCATGGTTCTCCTTATTCATGCTTGATATGCTAATAAACTTGTGTTTTGTTTTGTATTTGAGAAGCTTTTGGTGGTGAAGGACTTGGAAAAAGAAGCAAACCAAGGAGCTTTTGAGGTTCTTCAAGAGGTAAGAGGGAGATCCATCTCACCAACCAAGTATGGTGGTGACAGATGGTCTTGTATTTAATGGATGGTGAATCCATGTGAGAATTCATATCCATGGTCATGTAATTATTTGTGAGTGTTTATGTGTTTGGTTTATTTGTTCATGCTTGATATGATTTTTGCATGATTTATTGCTTTTGTTTATGGCATGCTTGTGATATATATGATGAATATGTATATGTATGCCATGATTTGATGATGGAAAGAAAAATAGTTTTTGGTTCCAAAGAACCATAGAGGCACACGGCCTCAAGAATATTTTTGGAGCAAAAGATTCTAAACATTTTATTAATCATGAGATTTTAGATGAAAAGGGTAATACGTTGATGATTTTAAGGATTTACAAAGAAAGTGAACATGAAAATGAACAAATGAATTGGTTTCAAAGACCAAGAGTCTCACGGTTTTTGAAGGAAATTTTAATGGTTTTGTTTGTATAAAAACAAGAATGGTACATAATTGATTTAGAAGGAAAAATATTTGATGGTTTCAATGGCCAAGTACCACGGTTTTGAAGGCTTGTAAATGCCTTGGTTTTATGAAACAAAGTGATTTTCAAAGTGGAAATATAATTTGATTTAGTACAAGGATTTTGGAAATAGAATCAGAGTATTTTATCACTTGAGAAATAGAAATTTTGGTTATGAAATGAAAATAGAGGTTGTAAGCGTTTGAACCTCAAATTATTTTGAAAGAGGATTGAATTTGAGAATTTATTTTGAATTATAAAGGAAACGTTGATGATTTAAAATTTACTAATGTAAAACTCATTCTTTGGGTTTTGAAGAGCGTTAAGGAATTTTAAGTGAGAAACATTGATTTAATTCAATGAAATGGTGAATTTGTGGAATATATTGCAAAAAGGATTTTCTTGAGTAAGAAAAATGTGGAAAATAATATGAGAAGTCATGTTATTTTGAGAAAAGGATTTCTTAAAGGAGAAATGTGAAAAATGATGTTGGAAATGATATTGATTTGTTTGATAGTCCAAAATAATGTTTGGAATATTGAAGAATATTTTACGTGGTCATAAAATGGTGAAAAATGATTTACGTAACTTAAAAACGTGATTTTTAAGCTACGCGACTTGAAAAACGTTTAAATATTTCAACGCGATTTGAAAAATGTTGAAATATTTCTACGCAGTTTGGAAAGCGTTTAAATATTTTTAAGCATTTGAGATATTGTTGAAAAATCACTACGTGATTTAAAAATGGATGAATATTTTTACGTGATTGAGAAAACATTGAAAAATCACTACGTGATTGAAAAATGATGGAAAATCACTACGCAATTTGAAAACGCAACAGAAATGTTGCGGAATTGTGAAAACATAACAGAATTGTTGTGTGATTGTGAAAACGCGACGAAAGTGTTGCGCGACTATGAAAATGCAAAAATATGATTTCGCGATTAAATAAACAGTAGGATTACTGTTGGACTAGTGTATGAACACTGTATGAGAAAGTGATGAATTTTGCATGTGATTGACATTGGTGCATTTTACATGCATGGATTAGTGTATGAACACTATATGAGAAAATTATGAATATATGAGAAAATTATGAATTTTGCCCGTGATTGACATTGGTGCATTTTACATGCATGGATTAGTGTATGAACACTGTATGAGAAAATTATGAATTTTGCCCGTGATTGGCATTGGTGCATTGAACATGCATTGAAAAGGTCCGATGGATAGGGTATGGCTACTTGCCTAGGAGAGACGTACACCTCTTGAGTGGGTGCGATATGCGTAGTGTAAGTCACTTGTTGACTTTAGGGGCATCGGGGTGCGGGTTGCCTATAGTGGACAGTTAGTAGCTCTTCTGTACCATGGGTTAGGTCGATGCAACGCATCGATGATCCTGACTGGGACGCTATTCTTAGTCAAGATCTAGTAAAGACTATCGTGTATATGCTAGATGTGCAAACACATATGAGACATATGGCACGTGATTTGAGGCATGTAGGTACAGACAGATCTTTCGGATCTATTTTTCTGAACTGAGTATTAGCTCCATGACATTGAGTCTATGAGCACATGCATAATTATTGAGTATTGGTTATGATAATTGAACTGTTGAATACTTGGATAATGTTGAGGGCATTATCGTAAATATTGAATATTTATATCTGTGTGATATAATAATTGAGGAATGTTGGATGATGATGATGATAAATAATGTTGATGACATGATTGTAATTATGGTATGATGTATCTGTATGATATGTTGTTTGTGTTATCTTTGTGCTACCATATTGGTATTGGCGTAGGTGATCTCACCTCTTTGCTGTATTGTTTTGTTATGTTTGTATTATATTGTTAAAAAAATTATATAGTAGATGGAACGAGTTTATTAGACGTGACGGGAGGTAGATATTCTGAGTTCGGTAACAACATCGAGGAGTGACCATCCCGGATTGGTTGGTGTACAGTTTTGAGGAGAAACAGATACATGACGCATCAAGATGGATACAAGACGGAATGAGTATGTTAAGTTTTTATCGTTAGTGTTTTACCGTGCTATTAAGTAGGACCCATCATGGGGTTTGCTACTGTTTAAAATTGAGTCTATAAGTTTTATATTTCTTGAATAATTGTTAAATATTAAGTGGTGTCTGTTATATGAGTTTTAATCAGTTTAAATCTATTTTTTTGTATTACTTATAAATATCAGTAAGTTTATGTTTCCGTTAGAAGAACTTTTGAAACCCACCTTTTATAACTCAAACCCTTTATGAACTGATTTTCAGATTATAAGTTGGTAGTCAGAAATGTGATGCCTTAAGAAGGGTGTTACATTAGTTGATATCAAAGCACGGTTTGAGTCTTTTGGGGTTTTGTGGTTAGGTCTATTTTGCTTGTGTTGTGTTCTCTGTCTTTTTTATTTCCAAAAGGAAACAATGTTTGTTTGAAATGGTTACATCTGGTTTCCATTGTATTTTGATTCATCCGTCTTTAAAGAAAGGAAATGGTTCGTAGTAGACGTACGCGTGTGGAAGCAGAACGTGACACTAATAATACAGTTGCAACTACAGGAGCAATGCAGAGGATAACTGACATGATAGTACAACTGGAACAGAGGATCGTTGAACAGCGGGAACTGGAAGTTGAGGTTCAGGATCTGATATAAGAGAATCAGTCTTGGAATATAAGATCTTGTAACCTTGGAATCTGGGCATTCCAAAGGAGGAATAATAGGAAGGTAAATTGATTTCAGCGGAAAATGTAATTACGAACATTGGGAAATCAGTAGTAGCAGCAAATGTGTGGAGGAAGTGCTTGTAACAGTAAACCCAGTTGGACCGTGACGTCTTTATTGTTATGTAAGAAATGTGGAAGAGGGCACTTAATGAAGGATTGTACATCCAAGGAAATAATTTGTGTGGAAAGCCTGGACACATTTCCAAAGATTATGTTCCACCAAAAAAAATGAAGCCTTCTGTTTGTAATAGATAGTAGGGAGAGTCAATACCCCGAATGGAACGGGAGTGTTTCAAGCTAAAGACCTAAACAAGGGAGACTATGCCGTAGAATGTGATTTTTTTAATTATACTATATATTTCTGGGGGCAACTCATTCTTTATGGTATATGATCATGTAAATCAATTAGAGTTATCCGTGTCTTCGTTATCTTCTGACTTGTTTACTTCTGTTTTTATTATTAGCCTGTCGTGCTACTCAAGTTATTCAAATTATCCTATTGTTGTTATGGATCAAATTTTTGTGTTAGTTTGATCTGTTTATCTCTTTCATAAATAGATGTGATCTTTGAAACAGATTAGTTATCTTCCAACCATATCATATGAGATTGTCTCAATAAAGTGTTAGTATTCCAGAAAATTTGTTCTTAAAAGTCGGGCAACATCAAATTCTTTGTTGAATATGTCTGGCAACATATCAGATAGTTTTGTTACCTTTTTCTTTCTAATCTTCATAATGATTTCATGTATTGAAATTACAAGAAAGGATATTCCTATTTAAATCCATGTCATAGTATCTAATACAGTGTTGTTGAAAGAGGACGCGATGTGTGAGACACTTCCTGTTAGGAGCAAAGGCAGGAGAATGAAGCGATACGAGAACAAGGAAATTTCAAGTGATGTCGTGCAAAGTGACGGATGCTCTTATAATATTTATAAATTATAGGAGTAGAATTTTTCGTTCTTATGTAGACAGAGTTGTCATTATCTTTGTTGATGACATTCTGATCTATTCTCGAAAATTATAAGAAACATACTAAACATCTCAATGTGATTTTCCAAATTCTAAAGGAGAGGTAATCATATGCTAAGTTGTTGAAAAGCGAAATTCTAATTGGATGAAGTTCAATTTTTGGGTTTCGTGATTCTAAGGAAGGGATTGCGGTGGATTCTTCAAGGTTGAAACAGTTTTTCAGTGGGAAAAGTCAAATACAGTAACAGAAAACTCATAGAAAATTTATTGAGAAATTTTTCCAAGATCGCAGGACTTCTTACCTACCTTATCAGAAAGAATTAAGCGTTTGTATGGACTGATGCATACAAGGAGAATTTTCAGGAGTTGAAAATGTGTTTGACTACTTCTCTGGTATTAGTTCTGTCTAATCCTAGTAAAACATTGGAGGTGTACTGTGATGCGTTACATCGGAGTTTAAGATGTGTGCTTATGCAGAATAGAAGAGTTATCGTGTATGTTTCAAGGAAATTGAAGTTACATGAGAAAAACTAGTTTACGCATTAATGGAGGTTGGTAGCCACTGTGTTTGTATTAGAAGTATGGAGACATTTTTTTTCTGGAGTAACATTTAACATCTTCAGTAATCATAGGAATCTGAGATGTCTATTTGGTCAGGAGAATTTGAATGAGAGGCAACGATATTTCATTGGTTAAAATAGTTTTGAATGATGTAAGTGGAGAAGCAACATGGGAGTTGGAAGATAAGATAAAAGAGCATTATCCATGTTTATTATGAGGGTGTGAAATTAGGTTTATCAAGTTTCGAGGACGAAACTTCTTTTTTAGAGGGGGAGTATTGTAACACCCCAAATTTTCTAACTATTTGACAGTAATTTTGACAGTTAATAGAATTATATTGTTTAGTGATTTCTGTGTACTATAAAATTATTTTGAGTATTAAGTGAGTATATGTGATCGGATTTACTTCGTGTCAAGAAAATAATAATTTTCGGGCCAAGGAAAATCTTACGTAATTCAATTATTACTATTAAGTCTTAATTATTTTATGTAATCTGATTTGATTTTCATAAGTTTTATAATTTTTATGATTTTGTGGATGATTATAATTTTTTTTTGTTTCTCTTATTATTTTAATATTATCCATGGGCTGTCTGTGGCCCTAGGGGGCTATATGTGGGTCCAGGTGGGTCTCGAAAAGTGAAAATTTTTTTGTGACCAGAAAAATTTGTATTGTTAAGACGGAGACAAGGGATCTTACTAAACCTGAATCTGGAAATAATTTTTTAAATTTTTTTTACTGTGTTTTGTACTGTATTTAATTATCAGGTGATAAAAATACCATAAAATTATTATTCGTAGGGTTATAGTAGATAAAAAAATAAATATTATACTGCATAGTCAACATTGGTGGTTTGGATATCCACCATTGATTTAATCAAGGGTAGAGATTTGGTCTTATAAAATGGCTAGGACCATTTATGACCATTGGATGTAAAGTTTGAAGGAGTAATCTTGACCCTTCATTTTGGAGATACATCTTATGGCTAGGATTTCAAGGAGGAAAGATCCAATGGCCTAGATTAAGTCTTCTAATCTAAAGCTAAACCTAGAATCTACATTAATACTAACCATTGATCTAATCAATGGCTAAGAAGACTTAAAATGGTGGCTAGTGAGATTGGTCACATTTTGAAGAAACAAGAAGGGGGGCGGTTTTGGTGCTGATTTAGGAGCAAAGTTTGAAGACCATTATTAGTTGTCTTGGTCATTATTGATCATTATTGATCATTTCCAAAAGCTAAAGCTCTTCAAAAATTTTCTCTCCTTTCTCTTCAAGCATGGTTCGACCAAGCACCCTAAATCCATCTTCCATCACTCTTTCATTTCATACAAACTTATTTCTTGAATCTATACCTCATTCTAAGACACTTTGTAGTTTGGAGCAAGTTCTAAATTCATCATATTCAAGGACTTTCTTCAAGAACAAAGTTATAGGGTTTTTATGGTGAGGTGTAAGAAAACTTCATTTCTTATCTCTTTTTCATGTTCTAAGCCATGTTTGATCTATGGTTCTCCTTATTCAAGCTTGATATGCTAATAAACTTGTGTTTTGTTTTGTATTTGAGAAGCTTTTGGTGGTGAAGGACTTGGAAAAAGAAGCAAACCAAGGAGCATTTGAGGTTCTTCAAGAGGTAAGAGGGAGATCCATCTCACCAACCAAGTATGGTGGTGAGAGATGGTTTTGTATTTGATGGATGGTGAATCCATGTGAGGATTCATATCCATGGTCATGTAATTATTTGTGGGTGTTTATGTGTTTGATTTATTTGTTCATGCTTGATATGATTTTTGCATGATTTACTGCTTTTGTTTATGGCATGCATGTGATATATATGATGAATATGTATATGTATACCATGATTTGATGATGAAAAGGAAAATAGTTTTTGGTTCCAAAGAACCATAGAGGCACACGACCTCAAGAATATTTTTGGGGCAAAAGATTCTAAACATTTTATTAATCATGAGATTTTAGATGAAAAGGGTAATACGTTGATGATTTTAAGGATTTGCAAAGAAAGTGAACATGAAAATGAACAAATGAATTGGTTTCAAAGACCAAGAGTCTCACGGTTTTTGAAGGAAATTTTAATGGTTTTGTTTGTGTAAAAACAAGAATGGTACATAATTGATTTAGAAGGAAAAATATTTGATGGTTTCAATGGCCAAGTACCACGGTTTTGAATAAATGCCTTGGTTTTATGAAACAAAGTGATTTTCAAAGTGGAAATATAATTTGATTTAGTACAAGGATTTTGGAAATGGAATCAAAGTGTTTTATCACTTGAGAAATAGAAATTTCAGTTATGAAAGGAAAATGGAGGTTGTAAGGGTTTGAACCTCAAATTATTTTGAAAGAGGATTGAATTTGAGAATTTATTTTGAATTATAAAGGAAACGTTGATGATTTAAAATTTATGAACATAAACTCATCCTTTGGGTTTTAGAGAGCGTTAGGGAATTTTAAGTGAGAAACATTGATTTAATTCAATGAAATGGTGAATTTGTGGAATATATTGTAAAAAGGATTTTCTTGAGTAAGAAAAAGGTGGAAAATAATGTGAGAAGTCATGTTATTTTGAGAAAAGGATTTCTTAAAGGAGAAATGTGAAAAATAATGTTGGAAATTATATTGATTTGTTTGGAAGTCCAAAATAATGTTTGGAATATTAAGGAATATTTTACGTGGTCGTAAAATAGTGAAAAATGATTTACGTAACTTAAAAACGTGATTTTTAAGCTATGTAATTTGAAATAGGCCCTTATTACAAACAATAGGCCCTTATTACAAAATTATCCCAAAAAGAAAATAAGAACCAAAATTGAGAAAATTAAAAAGTTCAAATACATAATTAAATAAAATTGACTAAGAAGAAATCATGCCCCCACATTGGGCCCTTCATCAACTTGGATCATTTGGACCATCTTGAGTGCTCCTTCTCCTAGAATGGGCTTGAGTAAGAGAAAGTGGTTAACTTCTTTGTCTAAATCCTCCTTAGCCTTCTTATCTCTTGACCTTGTCATTGGGCTTTTAAGTCCTCGCAATTCATCTTTGGGCATTGGGCCCATTGGGTTGCCACTTGAGCTTTCTTGGTCTCCATCAGCAACGCACCGATGATCCTGACCGAGATACTATTCTTAATCAAGATCTAGTAAAGACTGTCGTGTATATGCTAGATGTGCAAACACATATGAGAAATGTGGCTCGTGACCTGAAGCATATTGGTACAAACAGATCCTTCGGATCAATTTCTTCGAACTGAGTATTAGCTCCATGGAGTAGGACATTGAGTCTATGTGCACATACATAATTATTGAGTATTGGTTATGATAATTGAACTGTTGAATACTTGGATAATGTTGATGGCATTATTGTAAATATTGAATATTTATATCTGTGTGATATAATAATTGAGGAATGTTGGATGATGATGATGATAAATAATGTTGATGCCATGATTGTAATTATGGTATGATGTATCTGTAAGATATGTTGTTTATGTTATCTTTGTGCTACCATATTGGTATTGGCGTAGGTGATCTCACCTCTTTGCTGTATTGTTTTGTTGTGTTTGTATTATATTGTTAAAAAAATTATATAGTAGATGAAACGAGTTTCTTAGACATGACGGGAGGTAGATATTCTGAGTTCGGTGACAACATCGAGGAGTGACCATCCCGAATTGGTTGGTGCACAGTTTTGAGGAGAAACAGATACATGACGCATCAAGATGGATACAAGACGGAATGAGTATGTTGAGTTTTTTTCGTTAGTGTTTTACCATGCTATTAAGTAGGACCCGTCATAGGGTTTGCTACTGTTTAAAATTGAGTCTGTAAGTTTTATATTTCTTGAATAATTGTTAAATATTAAGTGGTGTCTGTTATATGAGTTTTAATCAGTTTAAATCTATTTTTTTGCATTACTTATAAATATTAGTAAGTTTATGTTTCCGCGAGAAGAAATTTTGAAACCCACCTTTTATAACTCAAACCCTTTATGAACTGATTTTCAGATTATAAGTTAGTAGTCGAAAATGTGATGCCCTAAGGAGGGTGTTACATTTTGCTAAGTCATTTCATCTTCATCTTCATCTTTACTTTCACCCAAAATCTCTCTTCTCTTTCTTCCAAGAACCAAAAACACCATTGTTTCTCCTTGAGAGGCTCACGACCAACACCTCCAACCTACACCTCCACTCTTCTAAATTTTCATCCAGCACCACTTCTCAAATCTAAACACCATTCTATGCATCTTTCATCTTGAGAGTTTCTTCAAAATCATTCATTTGATGCTTGGAAAACAACCTTGAAGTTTCTTTCCTACAAGGTAAAAATCCTTGTTTCTTGTTTCTAACATGATTCTTGAAGTTCTAAGCCATGATTGATCCATGCTTTATCTTTTTCAACCATAGTTATGACTCTTTAAAATAGTTTGAGTTTGTTAGGGCTTTTCTTGGAGCCACACGAAAATCACTAGGAGGGAGTCTAAGAGGAGTTTGTCTTCCCTTAAGGTGAGAGGGAGATTTAATCTCATCAACCTTGTGAGATGGTGAGAAAATGGATGTATTTGTGGTGAAGAATCCATAAGGATTCATTCACTTGGTTGTTTAATGTTTTTACTATTTGTGATTGATTTTGTTTGCAAGCATGCCTATAGCTTTAAAATATATGGTATATGTTCATAGATGCATGATAATTATTGTAGGATGTGAATAACATGTTGAGGATTTGCATGAGTGTTCCAAAGAACACAAGGAAGCTCACGGCTTCATCACCCCAAAGAGAACCAAAATGTTCTCAACCATTTTCTAAAAACATGACTTAATTGATTTAATTGGATTAATAAATTTTACAATGACTTAGAGGATGGAAAATAATTTAAAGATGATTTATAAAGGATATATTAAATTTCAGCCAACATACCACTTGATATTACCTTTGATTCAAAATTTATTTTCTAAGTGTGGACTAAGTAATTAACTTAAAGAGAACTCAATTTCAATGGATTTTGGAGAACAAAATAAATGAACTTTTTATTAGAAACCTAATTAGAGAAATTAAGTATGGATGAAAAATAAATTGAACACTTGAAAAATACTAACGTAAAGCTCACCCTTTGGGTTTTGAAGCACATTAGCAAGTTTCAAGGTGTAAATATTGGTTATGACTAAGAAAGGTAATTTTTAAAGGAAAACGTAGAAAATACCACTTAATGGATTTTCTAGACGAAATGCTGTCAAAAAAATTAAAAATAAACAAATGAGGGAGAAAGTTTCAAAATATAATTTAGAACGTAAAAAAAATATTTTATGTAGCTGAAAAATATTTAAAATACCTTACGCGTATTTAAAATAATGATTTTTAAGCTACGCAATTGAAAAAATGATTTAAAATGTTACGCGGTTGAGAAAATGATTTAAAAATGTTACGCGATTGAGAAAATAATTTTAAAATACTGTGCGATTTCAAAAAATGTTAAAAAATACTTACGCGATTTAAAAACGTTTGAAAAAGGTGACGTAATTGTGAAAATGTGATAAAATATTTACGCGACTAAAAGGAACATTAATTTACTGTCGGGCCAAAGTGGTGGGCCCGACCATGTTGAGAAATAGTACTATCAAGTGGAGACGTGCTATATTTGGAAATACTGATAATGAGGTTATTTGTGTAATTTTGGTTCATGTACATGTATTGAGAAGTATGTCAATTTGGTTGAAATTGTCGATTGACTGACGAGATGAATTACACCACAGTGCGAGTGTGATAGGTGTAGTGTGGTTCATTGAGTGAACTTGGAGGCGTTAATGTGTAGAGGATTTCACATGTGGATAGTTGGTAGCTCCTCTAGGCCGTGGTAACGGGCAACGCACTAGCGATCTCGACGAGCACTATTCTTAATCAGGATCTTGTGGAGACTGTCTGGTACAATGCCTGTTGTGCACGATGTTTTGACTATGTACTACTTACACAACGTTTTGACTGCGTACTGTTTACACAATGTTTGACTGTGTAATACTTGGTTGGGACAGCCTGAGGTACGGATAGGTTTTTCTGATCATTCTCTATGATGTTGTGTTGCTCCATGGAGTAGAAACGAGTTTGTGTACATTTGCATATGTGGTCGATATCATAATGTGATTATTTATATTTGATCTGAGATATTATGTATGGGGTGATAATATGAACTATTGTATAAATTGTTATATCTGTATGTATTGTCATTTTCTGTACTATCATGTTGGTAATGATGTAGATTATCTCACCTCTTTGTATGCATTTTCTGTATTATTATTTATGTTCCATAAAGAATTTGAGGAAGAGGAAGATGAGTAGCCTCTACATTGTCAGTACCCGGAGGAGCAGCATCCGAGCGACCAGTTTGAGGAAGGCGAGCCTCTAGATCATCCTTACCATTTGGATTGATTTAGTGGTCATGGCTTTGCCTGAGTTTTTGGGATTCATGAAACTTGAGTTTCATGGAGGTTCTGAGGCCTGGCGGCTACGAGCTGATAGGGGGTCGGTTGTTTATGTGGGACGTCTGACTGTGTCCCTTCGGAGGGAGTTTGATGGTGCTCCGATGTTTTCTACTACTTTTTATTTACATCTAGAGATGCCTTTGACTATTAGGCGTTATTGGGGTGGATGTTTTCATGCCCCCAGTGAGCTTACTAGTGTATCGACAGCACAAACTCCTGTCCGTAGGGCTGCGAGACATTCGGTAGAATTCCTAGATGTGCACTTGGGCTAGTTTATATTTCGTGTGATGTTAAACATTTTACTGCTTTATTAAATATTTGTAGTGTGTAAATTATTTGTATCCTTAATACAAAATCATATGTATATTATGGTGTGTATTTAATAGTTTGTTTTATTTTATGCTTCGTTTATTTTATTTAATGATATAATATATAAAAAGAAAAAATTTACAACTCATATTATTATATATGTACTAAACGTTTTATAACTTGGGTAGTGTTTATTATAATTATTCAGAAATGTGACATCCCCAATAGGGTGTTACAAGAGGCAATTCTTGAAGTTCCTAGGTATCTTCAAGAAATTGTAAATAATCATCCTCTTCGCTGAAGCTCTTGAGCATATGCCTTCTTATGCCAAATACATGAGAGATCTCTTATCAAAGAAGAGGACGTTAAAAGAAGATGAAACAATAATACTGAATGAAGAGTGTAGTGCCATCTTCCAAAAGAAGTTGCCACCTAAATTGAAATATCCTCGTAGCTTCAATATTCCTTGTACTACTGGGAAACTGACTATTGAGAAGGCCTTGTGTGATCTTGGTGCTAGTATAAACTTGATGTCATTGTTAATAATTAAAAAGCTTGGTATTGGGGAAGTCAAGTCAACCATGATATCTCTTCAACTTGCAGATCAGACTGTTAAACATCCACACAGTATAGTTGAAGACCTTCTAGTGAAGGTGGATAAGTTCATTTTTCTAGCAGATTTGTATTTCTAGATATGGACAAGGATGCTGATATCTCTCTTATTCTTGGAAGACCATTTCTAGCAACTTCGGGAGCATTAATTGATGTACCTAGAGGTAAACTCATTTTAAGGGTGGATGGAGATTAAGTGACTATCAATGTCTTTGATAAATTTGTGCCAACATCAGAGCTCTATGTCTCCGTTAATTGTATTCAAGATAAATCTCACAAGGATTTGGTTGGTAAGAGCTCTTCACCATTAATTAATGTTAATCCTCCCACTTCCAAGATAGTTGAAACAGAGAAAGGTCTTCTCATAATCCATGATTTATTACAAACTGGTCCCTTATCTTGTGATCAATTAAAACCACCATGGCCTAATGGAATGTCTCATGCCAAGGTGCATTCAGGACAACCAAGTCCATGTCGAGTTCAAAATGCTTTTGGAGGCATTCCCAAGGCCAATGACCAAGGATAGGGGTGTAATCGGATCGGTTTAGTTCGATTGTTAGGGAAAATAAATCTGAACTAATTAAAATCAATTAGTTTAGTTTTCGTATTTTTTATAGTCAAATTTGAACCAAACTAAATCGAACATCTACGGATTGGTTCAGTTTGGGTGGTCAGGTTGACCATTTTTTTTACACAAGAATTAGCTAAAGAATAAACATTCCATAGAAAAAAATACTAATCAATGTACCATTTACCAATTTAAAGTGCAATACAAGGCCTATGGCACTGCCATCTTGCTGAGGGAACATACCAATTTCATGAACTCAGCTTCTCAAGCAAAACAACACTTTAAAATTGACATCACAATCAGTATACTATTTACCAATTTAAAGCACCCAAGGTCTATCAAATCAATTAATTTTTTTAGAGCAAGACCAAATAGTGGTTGTAGAAGATACTTTTATATCTGTAACTGCCCCATCCACATACAATGTACTTCTAGTTTTCCTTAATTAACTTAGCAACATAACAAAATGCTATATTTTTTCAATAGGAAAACACAAGACTGTTGAACATTGTTACAACTTACAATGCACTTCAAATAACGCCACTTAAAGATAATGGAAACACACTTACACCACTCATCCTCCATTCAGAAAAAATGCGTAATTACCACCGCAACATAATGGAGAATATTAGAAACAAAGGATGCTTATAAATTTCTAGACTTAAACATCTTGTACTAGCAGTGGCGAGCGACAAGCGGCAAAGAGCGACCAGCGACAAGGGCAGGGCAAGGGTTGGTATATAGCAACTAGGGTTCAAAATGGAAATGAAAAAGAAAGGCAGAGAGGCATAGCAGAGGGGTGAGGAGAGACAAAAATATCAAAAGATAGCGAGTAGAGCATAGCTTATATATATATATATATATATATATATATATATATATATATGTATATATATATATATATATATATGTATATATATATATATATATATGTATATATATATATGTATGTATATATATATATGTATATATATATATATATATATATATATATATATATATATATATATATATATATATATGTATCTATATATATATATATGTATGTATGTATGTATATATATGTTTGGTTCAGTTCAGTTCAGTTCTCGAGTTTGAAACTTTCGATCCGAGAACTAAACTAATTAAGCCTCATTTGCTTCGAATTTTTGTCTGAACTAATCAACATATATGAACCAAACCAAACTAATCTAATTAGTTTAGTTCGGATTGGTCAGGTTGACTGAATTATCTAAACCAATTTATACCCCTAACCAAGGATGGAGGTATTACTTTGAGAAAGTGAAGGACCCATCTCATTTCTGTTACTTTAAGCCACCTTGATCAACTTAAATAAAAGGCAACATAAAGCTAATGACAATAAACAAGCGCTTCTTGGGAGGCAACCTAAGTTTTTTTTCTTTTTCTTTACTCTTTTATCCTTTCGATTTTAGTTAGTTATTTGTTTTAGCTATTATTTTGTTATTTCTTATTTTATTGACTAACATTTTTATGTTTTTGTTTTGAAGTTAAGGTAGAGTCGATTTAAGTGCCTCCCCAAGTTCGGAGCCTTTGTAGGGGGATGTATATAGTTATCAGCTGCCAAAAAGATTTTTCTTTCTTCCTTTAGCATTTTATTTCTATATTTATTTTTATTGATTTTATTTTGTCACCATCACCCTAAATCCATGTTCACTCAAGCTTATGCATGAACTAATTTGTTTTGAAAATAAAAGTATTGCTTTGAAGATTGATCTTAGGCCAAGAGAGCTTGATTCAAGTTTGCTTAGGATTATGCTGGTTGGAGATTTGTTCATGATTGTCATGCATATTTAGCTTTGGGCATTCAATTTTTTTTTACATCAATTCATTAAACTTTTAATTGAATTTGTGTGTTCTTAGGGAAGGACTATGTGTGCTAAAGTGAGTATCTAATTGCCTTACCAATCCTAGAACAATTCTATTGCACCCTTTCAAGGCGAAATCCTAGTATGTACTTAAAAGGAGATGATTTAGGTATTCTTTCTTTAATCTCATCATGGACTTAGACCATCCACTCATCATTATTATCCCTTGGAATCTCATTTGAGTCTTTTATTAGCCTATTTTCTTTCATTAGCCCACATTCCACCTTTACCCTTAACCTTTAAACACTTACCTACCCTTTTGTGAGAGAGGATTGAATGTGGAAGGGAGAGACTTATTGAGGATCCAAGTGAGATGAATGTTGAAGATAAAGGGAGAAGAAGGAAAGAAAATACAAAGTCTAGCATCATAAGAAAAAAAAAATTCGACCCAATGTGTTGCAAAGAAATAAGTTTAGGGGTGGAGGTCAATATTTCAAAACAAAAAAAAAAAACAAGTGTGCTAGTAAATTGAAGTGAAGTTTTTCCTTTATATTATATATCTTGATTTTTGATGTGTTTTAAACTTCTTCGTCATGACTCTCTCATATTTTGTTTTTCCTTTTCTCTTTTCTTTGTTTGACCTTTCACCTCTTGGACCCATTACAACCCTAATAAAGACCTTTTGATCCTTTGATAGTGTGCACTACATTAGTGGAGAAAAGAGTAGTGGTTTTGCGTATGGGATTTGGGACATACATTCATTCATCAATTCAGTTATGTCATTGAGGTTTTAGATATTGCTTTGTGTACATAGTCTCGTTCGGGTGCATATGGATTCATGATTTTGTTTGTGAAAAATTGCTTAAGTTAAGTTGTTTGTGCATTGTTAAATTTGTATGCTTGATTGGGTATTTTAACTTCTTGGCATTTGAATGAGTCATTAATGGATTTGAATTCTTGAGGTTTCTTTGAGAAATTTGAATTGCAATACTTGACATATTTACAAAAGAAGTACCTTTACTGTGATTTTTACTATTTATTCATTGCTTGAAGACAAGCAATATTTAAGTTTGGAGGTATTTGATTAGTGTATTACACTCACTCATCTTTTAGGTTTATTTATTAGTTTTTTATTTATATTTATTTAGTTTTTTTTTTACTTATTTTATTTTTAAATAATTATCTTTTCACCTAGTCATATTTGAAATTTTTAAATCATCAAATTTTGTACAAAAATAAGAAATTCCTAAAGATAAATATGTAAAGGATTTGAATATTTTGAGAAAAAAATTATGCTATTTATTTATGATATTGAGTGAATTCTGGGCCCACTTGAATAAATGTGTTTTTGTTGTGTTTTGTAGGAATATTAAGGATTTTTGTGGTATTTTAGGCATAGTTATTAAAATCTTGATAAGAGCATAAGGACATTGTTGCAGTATTTTGAGCATAACTTTTGCTACAGAGCTTGGATTAAGCTAATCTTGGTGTCTATGGAAAGATAAGAAAATTTCCTACAACTTTTATGAAGATATCAAAGCTTAGTTCATGCATTAAGAAGGTGAAAAACTATGTGCAAGGTAAATGATGGAGTTTGACCAAGTCAACTAGCATTGATAAATTTTAAGGATCAAGTTAGATTAATTGGAGTACAAATAATCTCTACCTTATGACCAAGTATCTCTATGTTTAATGCAAGGATCTCAAGAAATTTCTTAAATTGAGTGAGATATTTGTTTCCTAATTTATATGGAATCAACAAAAAGAAATAGGAAACAAGAGATTTGGTCAAAGATTAATTAAGGAAAGTATCGCTATCAAACCTGTCTCAATAAATTAGGGACAACTTTCTCTATAAGTATGAGATTTACCTAATTCTAATTGAATTTGAAAGCTAAGAAAGAGATATACAGATCTCATGTTGATAACTTTTTGTAATTAAGTTGCCATTAATATTGAAGATTGGATAAGGATTCTCAAAGAGATTTGATTCAGATTCCCGTACTATCCTGACCATTTCTCATTAATTGAGTCATATTTTGAGCTACAAAGATCAAATTGATGCACTGTTTGTGGCAATGAAAAGCTAACATAAAATAATATAAATTATCTGTTGAGATTAAGGGTAGATTCGACCATCTGAAAGGTAAGAAAAATCCTGCGAGTTAGATACAAAAAATTGTAAACTTTTCTATAAAAAAAGGGAAACGAGTTTAGCAACATAACTCTCTTTTGGTTCAAAACATTAAGCAACTGTCAAGAACAGAAGCGAAGGCACAAACCCTAATTTGGAATGGATGCATCCAAGCTTGAAGATTAGAGATTTTCTTCAACCTTTCCACTAATCTTCCATGGAGTTTATCGAATTCTTCTCTTTGTTTTCTTTTTTCTCCATGTGTAACTAAACTTCCCTAGTTAGGGTGATGATAGATCTTATTCTTTGATGAAGTAAACTCATTTATGTGTTTAATTTAAGTTTCTATTTCATGATTTATGTGTTTATCTATTCTCTTAATACTTTTCTAAATCTGATCAATTTGGGATTGATTTTTGGGTCTATGTATGATTTGAAAAAATTGTGCATGAACCTAGAACTTATGATAAACACCATAGTTTCTGCAATCGCTAGGAATAGATGTTGTAGGTTGTGTGATATTCCTTTTTATTCCCTCATTTTTGATAAAGCCTTCTCTATTTGGGGTTGTACTAAATGATTGGTTAATTCAAAGTAGTGTGAAGATGATTAATATACCAAGAGATTGGGTATTGATTAATTTTGGGAATTTGATCATGAATCATGGAATAGAACTTAATTAAACCACTATTTGAATTTGCATCAAAAGAATTCAAGTGAAATCGGAATCCTAACACTTTGATATCATTGTTTCGAACCTTTGTTTAATTGATTTGTTTTACTCTTATTAATTTTAAATATTTTCTTGTTAGTATTTTATTTACATCCTTATCAACTCTTATCTTTCGATAGCTTAAATAGTGTCGATTTAACGAATTTAGTAATTAACTGCGTAACGATGATCTATTTATCACTTTATTACTTTTGCAATTTGGTGCACTTGCCAATAATCACAACACTTCTATTTTTTCATCAAAGCGATGCCTAAAGTAAGAGCAGAACTTGGATAAATCCTCAAACTTGGCCACATACTAGTTCGCAATCACATTACCCTACTCTAGTTTTAGGAACTCTAGTTCTTTAGCATTTTGCAGGTTCCTCAAGAAGTATTTGTTGAGGAATGTAGTCCTATACACTACCCAGGTTATTTGGGTTCTTGCTACCTCTAGCAACCTTCTAGCATGATTCCACTAGTACTCTGCTTCCCTAATCAACATGTAGGAAGCAAAGGTCTCATTTGTACAGTTCATGAGTGTGAAGATCTTCTCCAATTCCTTCAACCAACCTTCTGCTATAGCATGATTGTACTCACCCTTAAAGGTTGGAGGTCTAGCCTTTCTAAATTTAGAAGTACCTTGAAAATTGGGATTTCCAACAGATACTTGATTGACTGGGCTTGTATTGCCTCTAAGATTCTGAGATTTGGCTTGGTTGGCTTGCACTTGGTCTAACATCCTATTGGTAGTTTGGTTTTGTTCTCTCATGGCGGCTGCCATTTCTCTAATTGGTAACAAGTGGTATTAAAGCTTAACTCTTGTGTAAAGAGCTTAATAGCTTCAAGAGAATAGATGGCTTCTTCAAATCCTTTTTCATCAGAGGGTGCTTCCATTAATAGACCTCTCTTTTCAATGGTGATGGATATGCGTATTGGAAAGAACACATGAAATTTTTTATTGAAGCTATTGATTTGGATGTTTATGATGCTATTGAAAGTGGTCTTTTTGTCCTTACACATCTTGTTAATGGTGTAAGGGTAAACACACATGATAACTCCAAAAAATGTAGTTATTTATGCCCTATTTCTATGCTCTATAGATAGCTTTGTCTTTGTTATTATGCATATTTGGAAGATTTTAGGCATATATTTATCGAATTTAATTATGATATATTCCTGTATGATCTTGAGAAAATCATGCATATTCTTTTAATTTGATTAAGTATACTTTATCTTTCGATAGCTTAAATAGTTCGTTATTAAATTGGTGATTTTCACTCTATTACAATTTGGTGAAGAACTTCTATTTTTTCATCAAACAAGTAGATTTGTGGAAGATCGGACCAACATTGGAAAGAGAAAGCCAAAGGTGTAATGTTCTTGCTACCTCTAGCAACCTCAACCAATTCAGCAACTCACGTTGTGGCGCATGCATGTTTATGTCAACATGTAGGAAGCAAAGGTCTCATTTGTGATACATGAGTGTGAAGATCTTCTCCAATTCCTTGCTACATATTGAAATTGAGACTGGAGTCAGCCTTTCACGAAAATTGGGCAAAGGAGTTCATGCTGCGGTGTGGTGACTTAAATTAAATGTGCTGCCATTTCTCTAATTGGTAACAAGTGGTATTAACACCTGTAAAGAGCTTAATAGGGGATGTCATATTTATAAATAAAATCAAAAATAAAGATAAATAAAATTCTTACCCAAGTTGTAAAACATTTGTTACATAGATAGCTTTGTCTTTGTTATACATATTTGGAAGTTGTCGAAAAATGATTTTCTGTATGTTCAATATTCTTTAAGTGATTAAGTATAGTTATTAAATATTATGAAATAAAATAACATGAAGAGAACATAAAATAAACAAATTGATACATTCATACATATTGAAACACATAATATACATATATTTTTGTTTTATGGGGATGTCATATTTATTATATTCTACCCAAGTTGTAAAAATACGGGTTGTAAAAACAAGGTTAAACAGAATATTATGAAATAAAATAACATGGAACATAAAATAAACAAATTGTCATCACACATAATATACATATATTTTTGTTTTAAGTTATACAAATAATTTATAGCAACAAACATTTAAACCAAAACAGTAAACAAAGTAGTAAGAAGTCTATATATATAAAACGTAGACGCGCCCAAGTACGCATCATAGAACTCTAACCCTCTGAAGGATCACTCTCGGATGAAACTTCAGGTGATAAGTATCCAGGATGCCTCGACCCTCTACGGACCCTAGTCCGTGCTGTCGACACGATGCTAATCTCACTAGGCGCATCAAACATACCACCCCAATGACGCCTAAGATATAGCGGTAGCTCCACATGTAAATATAATACAGTAGAAAAGATAGGCACTCCATCAAACTCTGTATGTATGGTCACAGTCAGACGCCCTACGTACGTAACCGAATCTCTATCCTCTCGCAGTCGCTAGGCTTCAGAGCCTCTGTGAAAATCCAACCTCACGAAACCAAAGAATCCTGGTAGCGTCATACTCACACAATCAATCCAATGGGTATGGATGATTGGATGGTTCTTGGTTGTCGAACTGATCCTCGGCTTGTTGCTGTTCCTCGTCCTCGGGGTATATAAAATCAAGAGGCTGTTCCTCTTCCTCAAACTCTTCTTTTAAAACATAATTTAAAATACAGAAAACAATACGTACAAAGAGGTAAGACAATCTATATCACCACAAACATGGTAAATAAGAAAACGATAATACACACAGATATAACAATTCATACAATATAGCATAGTATAACAACATAAATAATAATATAAAATAACACAGAAATTAAGTATATCAACACTTAATTAAGTATATCAACATCTCGTAATGTCACAAATAAAATGGTACAGATAAAATAGTACAGATAATAATATTATAATACACAACACATAAATCCTATGTAATGCAACTCAACCCTACTCCATGGAGCTACAACAACAGACATCAGAGAGAATGACCTGTAAGTTCTATTAGTACCTTAGGCTGCCCAAACAACTATTGCACTGTCTCACATTGTGTCTATAGCCCACTGTCCAAAACATCGTGGTGTAGTACACAGTCCAAACATCGTGTAACTACAGGCATTGTACTAGCATAGTTCTTACAAGATCTTGATTAAGTATAGTGTGTGTCGAGATCACTAGTGTGTAGCCAGTTACCACGGCCCAGAGGAGCGACCAATTGTCCACATGTGGAATAATCCGCACACTAATGCCTCTAAGTCCATAAAGAAATGAACCATACTACGCTTATCACACCGATAACACGATGTAATTCACCTCGTCAATCAATCGCCAATTCCACAACGAATCGACTTGACTCTAAAAATATGAACAGAACTATAATTACCAAAATACCCTTCAAATCTCAAATAATTACCAAAACACCCTCTAACACCAAACGCAGTACGTCTCACTTGACAGTACTGTTTCTTAATCTGTCCGGGCCCACCACCATTTTATCGCGTTTTCACAATTTTGTTATTTTTACAAACGTTTTAAAATCGCGTACTGCTTTTAAATCGTTTTCTCAATCGCGTAAGATTTTTAAATCATTTTCTTATCCGAATTCCTTAAAAATTACTATTTAAATAAACAGAAATAATATTTAATACGTTTGAGTTACGTAGAATATTTTCCATACCGTATACAATATACTGGATATCTTTTCTATCTTATTTGTTTGTTTTTAACAAAAATTGACAGTATTTTGCTTTGAAAATCTATAACAATGGTTTTCTAAATTTTTCTGTTAAAATTTCTTTTGATTATATTACAACCATCTAATTATACTTTTGAAAACTACTAACGGGCTTCAAAACATAAAGTGAGCTCTACGTTAGAAATTTTACAAAAGCTACTGTATTTTCTTCTAAACATTAAAATCATTAGTTTTAACTTCTTTAACTTAATCTAATCATTTTTATTCCTCTAAACTCATTGTAATAGAATTCCTTTTGGCATTATTCCTTAACCTTGATTGAAAATAATTTTAGAAATCAAAACATTCAACTTAGGCATGTTGGCCGAAAGACACAAAATTGCCATTTGATCTTCAAATTCATTTTTCTTATTCTAAATCATGTTGTATCTTGTCATTTTACCTAAGTTAATTAAATCATTCCTTTAGAAAATGGTTGAGAACATTTTGGTTCCCATTTTGTGTTGAGGCCGTGAGCCTTAGATTTGTGCTCTTTGGAACACACATGCAAACCTTGCATATTATTCACATCCTACTACTTATTCATGCATTTCTAACACATACAATATATTCAAAGCTTGTAGACATGCATATCAATACAAATTACAATTAAGAAAGCTATTACAACAAACACACAGATGAATCCTTATGGATTCTACAATCACAAACAAGTCCATTTTCTTATCACCATCCAAGGATGATAAGATTCAAGTCTTCCTCTTACCTTAAGTGAAGACAAACTCTCTTTCACTCCTTTCTAATGGTTTCGGTTTCACCCTCCAAAGACACCTATCAAGCTTAAATAATTTCTACAAGTTACTAGCATGAAAGAAAGCATAAACCATGGATCAATCATGACTTAGAACTTTAGAAATAAGATTAGAAATGAAAAACAAGAAATTTCACCTTCAAGGTAGAATCTCCAAAGTAGTTTTCAAGCTCAAGATGATGAATTTTGCAAGAACTCTCAACTAGAGATGTTCTTAGATTTGTGTTTAGGTTTAGAAAAGTAGGTTGGATAAAGTTTTAGGTAGATAGTTGGTGACTTAGATGGTGAGGCCGAATGGTCTCCAAAGGAAGCAATAATGGTGGTTTGTGTTTTTGGAAGAGAGAGAAGAGAAAAAGTGTTAGAGGATGAAGTGATTTTTGCTCTCCAAAGTGATGCATGGCCGTGTAACTCAAGAGAGAATAAGGTGATCATTTTGTTTGACTTCCAAGACTCCAAGACTTAGAATTCATCAAGGGCCAAGATTAAAACTTGGTCACCAAGCTTGTCATCCATTAGCTAATCCAAGCCTTGTCACATGCTTAGTCATAAGCTCTTCAATGTTCCACCACTTATGATGCTTAATCAAGCTACTAATCCTATTAAGCTTTTAAGTACACTTAACTTATCTTAATTAGATTAATTAGTTATATTTCTAATTAATTAACATTCTACTAATTTAAGCTTCAAGAACCATTGATCATATCAAGGGTTGATATTCCATCTTAACTTTCTCATCCAACGGTGTAAATTAAGTCAAGCCTACTTCGTTGACTTAATTCTTATTGGTTCAAAACAATTCAAGCTACTAATGTTGACTATTTTTACTAAACGTGGGTCCCCCAAAACATTTTCGGGTTCGCTGTCATTTATTTATACTGCCTAATAAAATAATATTATAATAATATGAAATTATTTTATTTGACAGTAAAATCCTAAAAATTAAAAGATTAACAACAGTATCATTCAGAATTGGGTTTAGTAAGATCCCCTAACTTCGAATAATTAAAATAAGATTTTCCCGGCCCGAAAATTATTATTTTCCTATCCCGAAGTAAATCACACAAAAAGTTCAAATAAAATCACAGACATTAAAATAAAACACTGTATCATACAGAAAAACAACAAACAGTACAATTTGGGACACAACAGTCATTTATCCTAAAGTTTGGGGTGTTACAACTCTCCCCTACAAATAAAAATTTTGTCCCCGAAATTCGTTATACATCAAAACAAATGAGGATATTGCTCCCTCATTTTATCTTCCAGCTCCCAGGTAGCATCACCTGTCACATCATTCCATATGACATTCACTAGCTCGATCATCTTCCCTCGAAGCTGCTTCACCTTTTTGTCCTCTATTCTGACAGGTAAAGTTTCGTAAGTCAAATTATCCTTCAATTGTACTTCCTCTGACTGTATCACATGTGTCGGATCAAGAACATACTTCCTTAACTGACACATGAAATACATCATGCAGATTGGATAGAAAAGGCGGCAAAGTAATCTAATATGCTACAGGACCTGTAACACCCACCGTAGGATGTCACATTTATGTTACTTTAATTACTCAAATACCCTTAAAAGTCATATAGTGTGATATTATGATAAAAATATGAGTTGTAAATTTTTTTTTTAACAATAAAATAAACTTAGCGGAAAATAAAATTATGATACAACAATCTCACACATAAATTACATCATATACATATTTCACACGTGCTGTCAGGTTTATTTATTACAAACCATTTATTGAAACAATAAACACACTTAAATAATTACAGACATAACTTATATCAGAGTTCACACTCGCCCAAGCTTAACTAAGCAGAAGACCCCTCAGACGGGTCCCCCTCAGGTTCCTCAGCAGGTAGGAATCCATTGTGACGATTAGTCCTACGGACAGGTGTCCGGGCTGACGACACTATGCTGATTTCCGTTGGGACATAATTTCTAGTGTCCCAATGTCGCCTGATATGCAACGGAAATTCAACATGAACAAAGATCGTCACACAGAAAAACGGATCCCCACGATACAGCCTACTAATACTAACAGTCAGGTACCCCTCGTAAATAAGTCCTCGCTCATCGGGACTTGTCCTCCATTCTCCAGCTCCTCCGTGAAATTGTAAACGTACATATCCAAAGAAACTAGCTCTTGATGTCATATTGTTAGAACTCTACGGTTCCTGATGTGAGAAGTAATTCCTCTTCTCCTTCTAGTACCGTATCTTTCTCAACGTCTTCACCCAATATAAATACAATATACATATATACATACAAAGAGGTGAGATCACCTACGCCAATACCAGCATAATAGCACAGAGATAATACCAACAACATATTATACCAAAAATATCATATCACGATCACAATTATGCCATCATCATAGTGCAAGAATAATAATTATCATCATGCCACTATCACTGTTTAAAACACAAAATAATTACACAAACACCATCACATAGATATAGATGCTCAGTTTCATGCATGCGCACGTAGACTCAATGACCTACTCCATGGAGCTAATACTCAAGTCGGAGAAATTGATCGAAAAGATTTGTCGGTATCTCGTGCCTCAGACCAAGTGCTATAATTATATCTTGCACATCTAGCACATACACGACAGTCTTTGTCAGATCTCGATTAAGAATAGTGTCTCGGTCCGGATCATCGGTGTGTTGCATCGGTCTAACTCACAGTGCAGAAGAGCTACCAACTGCCCATTGCGAGCAACCCGCACCCCGATGCCCCCAAGGTCAACCAGTGACCTACACTACGCATATCGCACCCACTCAAGAGGTGTATGTTTCTCCTAGGCAATTAGCCATATTCAGTCTGTTGGACCATTTTCAATGCATGTGTAATGCACCAATTACCAACCAAAGGTAAATCACATAATTTCTCATTCCAGATTCAAATACTGTTTTTCGTTCGTAAAATGGATTAATGCCAATTACAGGCAAACTTCTCAATTTCTTATACAGTATTCATATATTATTTTTAACTGTAAAGTTCTGTATAATAAACAGTTAAATCACATTACCATATTTTTCTCATTCGCAAAATATTTTCATTACGTTAATAATTTGTAACATTTTCTGTTACGTTTAAAAATTGCGAAACTATTTTCTACTATATTGCGTAAAAATAAGCTTTTATTTTTAAATCGCATAGTAAATTTTCTACAACATTTTGATCGTGTAAAATATTTAAACGCGTTATAAATCGTGTAGAAATATTTTAACATTTTTCAAATCGCGTAGCTTAAAAATTACGTTTTTGAGTTACGTAAATCGTTTTTCACCGTTTTTACCCTTCACAAAATATTTCTTAACTTTAAAAATATTATTTTGAACATTTCTTATAAAAATATAATTTCTTGCATTATTCTCTTTCTATTCTCAATCAAAAATCCCTTTCGTACTATATTTTCTCAAAATCACTTTTTATTGATTTACTCTTACCAAATCATATTTAATTGATTTAATTACTATTTCAAAATTTAAATTTCCTAACATTTTCCAAAACCCAATACTTAAATTCTACGTTAGAAATTTTAAGTTACAAACGTTTCCTTTTATATTTCTAAATCACTTCTAAACATTAAATCAAATTCTATGTTTAAGTTACAAACGTTTTCTTTTATATTTCTAAATCACTTCTAAAAATTAATTCTTCTTAAGATAATTTAAAGTTCAACACTTAAATTCCTTTCCAAAGTCCTTATTTGAAAATTCTTATATTTTATTGCATCAAAACATTTTTTTCTAAATTATCAAAACCTTATAGATGGTCATTGGAACCATGAAATATTTTTCTTCTATCTTAAATAATTTTCATTCTTTATTTCTACACAAAATAACTTCATGAAAATACTACTTAAAACCGTGTACACTCTTTTTATAAAACAAACCCTCTTGTTATCTCCTTTACTTCTCAAATCATCCAATTTTATCATTTATGGAAATATCATTTTTGTGAACACTAATTTAATTAGTGTCTTGGCTGAAATTTATTTTAGTTCAAGGACTAAAAATTAACTTCATTGTTCTTGAAAAATTTCAATAAAAACCCTAGTCTTGGAAGCTCAAAACCGTGACCACCTCCATGGCCTTTGGAGCCAAAATTTTGCTTATTTCAACATACATCCATCCTAATATATTCAACATATATCATCATGCATATCATAAGCTTACCATATAAGCAATTAAAAATTTTACTAAGCATGCAAACACAAGTAA
The DNA here is from genome assembly GCA_029884605.1 of Ormosia emarginata. Classification (NCBI taxonomy): domain Eukaryota; kingdom Viridiplantae; phylum Streptophyta; class Magnoliopsida; order Fabales; family Fabaceae; genus Ormosia; species Ormosia emarginata. The sequence continues at coordinate 8,497,993 of JAQQTP010000040.1, forward strand.
ATCATGCAAAATATATCAAGCATAAGCAAAAATAATTAAAGCACATAACACACACACAAATTATTACATGACCATGAATAGGAATCCTCACATGGATTCACCATCCATCAAATATAAAATCATCCCTCACCACCATGCTTGGTTGGTGAGATGAATCTCCCTCTTAAACATGAAACAAATACAAGAAAGTTAGTATATCAAGCTTGAACAAGAAGAACCATGGATCAAACATGGTTTAGAACATGAAAAAGAAAAGAATAAATGAAGTTTTCTTACACTTCACCAACAAAAGCTCTAGAACTTGATCTTGGTAAAAGTCCTTCAAAATGGAAGAATTAGAACTTGGTGTGAACTACAAAGGTTCTTAGAATGATGAAAGGATTCAAGAAACTAGGTTGTGTGAAATTAAAAAGTGATGGAAGAGTGAGTTGAAGTGTTTGGCTGAATGGTGTGTTTTTGGGAGAGAAATGGAGTTTGCTTTGGTTTGGTCTTGAAACTTAAGTGGAAGAATGAAGAAATGATATTATGAAATATAGAAATGAGTGTTTTTAGTCTTCAAAGGAGTGCATTGCCGTAGCATGCAATTAGAGAGAAGAAAAAGTGAAGTTTGAAAGACATAAACATTAATGATCAATAGGAAATTATCTTGACATTTGGCTTGTCTTCATTTTTTTTTTCTTTGGCCTAAAAAGCCTATACTAATCTTGTCTCCCTTCATCCTTGCTCTCTAAACCGTCCCCCCCTCTTCATGCATGCAAAAATATGACAATTTGATAGCCATTTTGTTTTTAGTCATTTTAGATATTAATTTAAAACATTATAGGTAAAATAGGTATTAATTAAAAGCATTATAGGTAGAAGACTTATTATGGACCATTGAATCTTCTCTCTTTAAACCCCATCCCTTAGATGTGTCTCCAAAAATGAATGGTCAAGATTACACCTTCAAACTTTTCATCCAAGGGTCCAAAATGGTTGTAATCATTTTTGATGACCAATTCTCCACCATTGATCTAAATCCAAATCCAATGGTCATTAATGATCCATCTCCACCATTGATTAATTTTACATCCAAGGGTTGATAATGGTCATAGCCATTTAGAAGATTAAATCCCTACCCTTGATTTAATTTCAATCCAACGGTTATAATTGATCCTATTTACTTTTAAGATCGAATCTCCACCGTTAATTAAATCAAGATTGAATTTCTAAGCTGTAATTAAATTAATAGTGGATATCCAAACCACTAATGTTATCTTAATAATATTTTAATAATATAGAATTTTATTTTTATCCATTATAACCTCACAAAAATATAATTCTTTGTATTTTTATCGTCGATAATTAAATACGAGACAAAAATACTGATAATAGAAATTTTCTAAAAGCGTTTAGGATTCGGGTTTAGTAAGATCCTGCTGTTTCGTCTAAACAAGTACAAATTTTTCTATACGTAGAAAAATTTTTCATTTTTAATGGGACCTACCTAGGCCCACGTATGTAGCCACACTGGGCCCACATACACCTCGTGGGGCCCACAAACAGTAAAAATTCCAAAATCACACATAAAATCACAAAAATTACAAAACTCACAAATATCAAATCAGATTACGTAAATTAATTAAGGCTAAACAGTAAAAATTAATTTACGTAGATTTTTTCGGCCCGAAAATTATTATTTTCTTGACACGGAGCAAATTACTCAAAACGATCAAATATGCAGACAAAATATTCAAAATAGTTTTACAGCACACAGAAATCACTAGAAAGTAGATTTCTGTTAACGGTCAAAATTATTGTTTAATACATAGAAAGTTTGGGGTGTTACAACTCTCCCCCTCTACAAAAGTTTCGTCCTCGAAACTTGATGAACTTGATTTCACATCCTCAGAATAAATAGGGATACTGTTCTTTTATCTTTTCTTCTAGTTCCCATGTAGCTTCCCCGCTTACATCATCCCAAATAATTTTAACCAATGAAATTTCCTTACCTCGAAGTTGCTTTGTCTTTCGATCCTCAATCTTGATTTGGAAACGTTTCATAGGTTAAATTCTCCTTCAGTATCTTCGTGTCCGGCTTGATAACATGAGTAGGATCAGAAATATATTTCCGTAGTTGTGATACGTGAAATACATTATTAAGATTTGTGAGAAAAGGTGGTAACGCAATCGATATGCCCATAGGACCTACCCGACGTAAAATCGATATGGTCCGATAAACTTTGGAGTGAGCTTCTTGGACTTAAGCACTCGTCCAACACCCGTCATAGGCGTCACTCGCAAAAATACATGGTCACCTTCTTCAAACTCAAGAGATTTTCTCCTTTTATCAAAGATAACTCTTTTGCCGAGTTTGACTCATTCTCATTTTGTCTTGTATCATCTTCACTTTCTCGGTTGTCGTTGGACAATTTTCGGTCCTAACACAAAGACTCTCACCGTCTTGATACCAACATAACGGTGTTCTGCATCGCCTCCCATATAATGCTTCATAGGGTGCCATCCCTATACTTGAATGAAAATTGTTGTTATAAGTGAATTCTATCAATGGTAAGAATTCATCCCAACCTCCAGTTTGCTCCAATACACAAGCTCTCAATAAATCTTCGAGAGATTGAATTGTTCTTTCTGATTGACCATCTGTTTGTGGATGGTAAGCAGAACTTAAATGTAGTTTTGTTCCCATTGCTTCTTGCAAACTAGTCCAAAATCTCGATGTAAACCTTGGATCTCGATCCGAAATAATACTGGATGGTACACCATGAAGTCTAACAATTTCACTGATGTATACTTGAGCCAACTTTTCCATTGAGTACTTAATATTAATCGGCAAAAAGTGCGCCGACTTTGTAAGTCGATCAACAATTACCCAAATGGCATCATAACCCTTCCGAGTCTTTGGTAGTCCCGTCACAAAATCCATTGCTATGTCATCCCATTTCTATTCAGGAATAGGCAAAGGTTGCAACATTCCCGAAGGTCTTTGATGTTCCACCTTAGCCTTCTGACAAATTAAACAGGATGATACATACTCTGTAACATCTTTCTTCATTCCTTGCCACCAATATAATTGTTTTAAATCCTGGTACATCTTTATGGCTCCACGGATGCATACTCAACTTACTCTTGTGAGCCTCGTCCAAAATCAATCTCCTAAGATCTGGGTCATTAGGTACACAAACTCTTCCTTGAAACTTCAGAATTCCCTTAGCACCTTCGCTAAATTCTAACACTGCTCCTTGGCTCTTTGCTTCTTTTGCTTCTTACAAATACTGATCACTGTTTTGTCCTTCACGAATTCTATCCATCAAATCATTTGAAATGGTGATCATATTTAAACGCATCTTGCCCGGCGTCAATTTCACAGATAATCGCATATCCCGAAATTCTTCTATCAACTCCTTCTCTTTGATCATCATAACAGAAGCACTAAGTATTTTTCTACTCAACGCATCCGCTACGACATTCGCTTTTCCGGGATGATACTGCAATTGAAAGTCATAATCTTTCAGAAATTCTAACCAACGCCTTTGCCTCATGTTTAACTCTTTCTGATCAAACAGATATTTTAAACTTTTATGATCACTAAAAACAGTGAACGTAGCTCCATAGAGAAAATGTCTCCACACTTTCAATGCAAAGACCACAGCCGCCAACTCCAAGTCATGAGTTGGATAGATCCTCTCATGATTTTTTAACTGTCTTGAAGCATAAGCCACCACTTTACGATTCTGCATAAGTACACAACCCAATCCTTAGTACGAAGCATCACAATATACTTCGAAAGGTTCGTTTGGATCAGGTAGAATCAATACCGGTGAAGTAGTCAATCGTCTTTTCAACTCTTGAAAACTTTCTTCGCATGCATCACTCCACACGAACGATTGATTCTTTCGTGTAAGTTGGGTAAGAGGTCCTACAATCTTCGAAAATCCCTCAATGAACCGTCTATAGTAACCAGCTAATCCGACAAAACTACGGATTTCTGTTACAGTCTTTGGTCTTTCCCACTCCAAAACTATCTCCACCTTGGAAGCATCAACTTTAATTCCTTCTTTTGATATCACGTGTCCCAAAAATGAAGTTCATTAAACCAAAACTCACATTTGGATAACTTGGCATACAACTTATTCTCCTTCAAAATCTGAAGAACCACCCTGAGATGTTTAGCATGTTCCTCCTGATTTCTAGAATAAATCAAGATGTCATCAATAAAGACAACAACAAATTTATCCAAGTATGAACGAAAAATTCTATTCATGAAGTCCATGAATATAGCTGGTGCATTTGTTACACCGAATGGCATCACAAGATATTTGTAATGCCCATAGCGCGTCCAAAATGTAGTCTTGGGAATATCTTCCGCTTTCACATGTATCTGGTTATACCCAGAACGTAGATCAATCTTGGAAAATATCGCGGCTCCTCGCAACTGATCCATTAGATCATCTATCCTTGGAAGTGGATATTTATTCTTAATCGTAATTTTTTTCAATTGCCGATAATCTACACATAGACGTGAAGTCCCGTCCTTCTTCTTAACCAATAAAACCGGAGCTCCCCAAGGTGACACACTTGGTCTCACAAATTGTTTTTCTAATAAATCCTCCAGTTGTTTCTTCAATTCGGCTAGTTCTATCGGCGACATTCGATAGGGCGCTATAGATATCGGTCCAGCTCCAGGTACAAGATCGATGGCAAACTCGATTTCCCTTTCTGGTGGTAGTCCAGGTATATCTTCAAGAAACACTTCAGGAAATTCGTTGACCACATAAATATCCTTCAAAGCATCTTCACATTGCACTTCCAAAGAAGATAATAATAAATACCCCCGATCTCCTTCTTTCAGACAAGCTTCCACTTGAGTAGCCGTTAGGAATCTAGAATCCTTAGCCTCAAGAAATACTAATGTCTTATTCGAACAATCAATAAGGATATGGTTAGAAGACAACCAATCCATTCCCAAGATTACATTAATCTTGGAAAGAGGCAAACAGATCAAATCCACATAAAAGATTCTATCCCTAACACAGACAGGACAATTCAGGCATACTGTTGATGTAACTACAGGCTTATCAGTAGGAGTAGCAACACTCAGATCATATGGCAATTCAGTCACAATCAAACCCAAACGTTCAACACAATCACATGCAATGAAAGAATGTGTTGCTTCCGAATCATAGAATACAGTTAAAGGATTACCTTCAATTGCACACTCCTTCATTATCAAGTCTCCAGATTTAGCGGCTTCCTCCCCGCTCATTGTATAGACACGACCACCCGCCTGTGGCCTTGCAGTACGGACGTTTCCCATAGAGGATTCCTTCTTTATCTGATCACAGTCTTTGGAGAAATGTCCAAGTTGTCCACACTTAAAACAAACAACTTCCTTATGTGGACAATCCTTCGTGAGATGATCCTTCCCACATTTGAAACATCGAATAGGAGTCCCAGCCTGACTTGCTTTATTGTTGCTAGAACTTCCTCCCACAAATTGCTTCTTGGTATCGACCTCCGCCGGTTTCACATACGGTCCCCGGTTTCACATACGGCTTTTGTTGAGAGCGACTTGCTTGATTATTCTTCCCTTTTTGGAACCTTGCAGGTCCAAAATTCTTGTTTCTTGCCGCACGTTGATGATCAATCTCTTCAACTTTACGACATTTTTCAATCAAAGTTAGAAATTGATTAATCTCCAACATCGTTACTGACTCTCTTAATATCCAACTTTAATCCTTCTTCAAATTTCCTACATTTCCAGCCCTCATCTTGGTTCATCTGCAAATATCTTGAAAATTGAGACAGACTTTCAAATTTTGCCGCATACTCACTAACGGACATCAATCCTTGACGTAAACCCAGAAACTCCATCTCCTTCATATGTCTCACACTTGCTTGGAAAATATTTCTCCGAAATCTTTGCTTGAAAAGTTGCCATGTCACCATCCTACCTTGCTTCCAACAGTCTTCTAGCTCCTGCCCACCAACGTTCACCATCTCCTACCAACATAAACGTTGCCAATGTAAGCTTCCGTTCATCAGCACAACCCATAGCATCAAATATCTTTTCAAGTTCTCGGATCCAAAGTTCAGCTTTCTCCGGATCAAACTCTCCATGAAATTTTGGTGGATTATTCCTTCGAAACTCCGATAAACTGTGCACATTTTCATTAGCCCGTTGATTTTGTTGTGCAACCACTTCCGCCATTCTTTGCATAGCTGCTACAGCTGCAGCAATGTTCACATTATCATTCCCATTCAGTTCCATATCTGTGCTAGTATTTCCACGTCCACGTCCTCGTCCAGTCATTACTTTTTCTACTCAAACTGAACAATACAAGGAAAGCAAGGTCAATCTTCAAACAATATTGTTTCTTTTCGAGAAAACAATAACGAGAGAATCACACAACACAAACAAGACAGACCTAACCACAACCCCAAAAGACTCTAACTTGGGCTCTGATACCAACTAATGTAACACCCACCGTAGGATGTCACATTTATGTTACTTTAATTACTCAAATACCCTCAATAGTCATATAGTGTGATATTGTGATAAAAATATGAGTTGTAAATTTTTTTTTTTAACAATAAAATAAACTTAGCGGAAAATAAAATTATGATACAACAATCTCACACATAAATTACATCATATACATATTTCACACACTGTCAGGTTTATTTATTACAAACCATTTATTGAAACAATAAACACACTTAAATAATTACGAGACATAACTTATATCGAGTTCACACTCGCCCAAGCTTAACTAAGAGAAGACCCCTCGAGACGGGTCCTCCTCGGGTTCCTCGGCGGTAGGAATCCATTGTGACGATTAGCCCTACGGACGGTGTCCGGGCTGACGACACTATCTTGCGATTTCCGTTGGGACATAATTTCTAGTGTCCCAATGTCGCCTGATATGCAACGGAAATTCAACATGAACAAAGATCGTCACACAGAAAAATGGATCCCCACGATACAGCCTACTAATACTAACAGTCAGGTACCCCTCGTAAATAAGTCCTCGCTCATCGGGACTTGTCCTCCATTCTCCAGCTCCTCCGTGAAATTGTAAACGTACATATCCAAAGAAACTGGCTCTTGACGTCATATTGTTAGAACTCTGCGGTTCCTGATGTGAGAAGTAATTCCTCTTCTCCTTCTAGTACCGTATCTTTCTCAACGTCTTCACCCAATATAAATACAATATACAGATATACATACAAAGAGGTGAGATCACCTACGCCAATACCAGCATAATAGCACAGAGATAATACCAACAACATATTATACCAAAAATATCATATCACGATCACAATTATGCCATCATCATAGTGCAAGAATAATAATTATCATCATGCCACTATCACTGTTTAAAACACAAAATAATTACACAAACACCATCACATAGATATAGATGCTCAGTTTCATGCATGCGCACGTAGACTCAATGACCTACTCCATGGAGCTAATACTCAAGTCGGAGAAATTGATCGAAAAGATCTGTTGGTATCTCGTGCCTCAGACCAAGTGCTATAATTATATCTTGCACATCTAGCACATACACGACAATCTTTGTCAGATCTCGATTAAGAATAGTGTCTCGGTCCGGATCATCGGTGTGTTGCATCGGTCTAACTCACGGTGCAGAAGAGCTACCAACTGCCCATTGCGAGCAACCCGCACCCCGATGCCCCCAAGGTCAACCAGTGACCTACACTACGTATATCGCACCCACTCAAGAGGTGTACGTTTCTCCTAGGCAATTAGCCATATTCAGTCCGTTGGACCATTTTCAATGCATGTGTAATGCACCAATTACCAACCAAAGGTAAATCACATAATTTCTCATTCCAGATTCAAATACTGTTTTTCGTTCGTAAAATGGATTAATGCCAATTACAGGCAAACTTCTCAATTTCTTATACAGTATTCATATATTGTTTTTAACTGTAAGGTTTACTGTATAATAAACAGTTAAATCACATTACCGTATTTTTCTCATTCGCAAAATATTTTCGTTACGTTAATAATTTGTAACATTTTCTGTTACGTTTAAAAATTGCGAAACTATTTTCTACTGTATTGCGTAAAAATAAGCTTTTATTTTTAAATCGCATAGTAAATTTTCTACAACATTTTGATCGTGTAAAATATTTAATCGCGTAGAAATATTTTAACGTTTTTCAAATCGCGTAGCAAAAAAATTACGTTTTTGAGTTACGTAAATCGTTTTTCACCGTTTTTACCCTTCACAAAATATTTCTTAACTTTAAAAATATTATTTTGAACATTTCTTATAAAAATATAATTTCTTGCATTATTCTCTTTCTATTCTCAATCAAAAATCCCTTTCGTACTATATTTTCTCAAAATCACTTTTTATTGATTTACTCTTACCAAATCATATTTAATTGATTTAATTACTATTTCAAAATTTAAATTTCCTAACATTTTCCAAAACCCAATACTTAAATTCTATGTTAGAAATTTTAAGTTACAAACGTTTCCTTTTATATTTCTAAATCACTTCTAAACATTAAATCAAATTCTATGTTTAAGTTACAAACGTTTTCTTTTATATTTCTAAATCACTTCTAAAAATTAATTCTTCTTAAGATAATTTAAAGTTCAACACTTAAATTCCTTTCCAAAGTCCTTATTTGAAAATTCTTATATTTTATTGCATCAAAACATTTTTTTCTAAATTATCAAAACCTTATAGATGGCCATTGGAATCATGAAATATTTTTCTTCTATCTTAAATAAGTTTCATTCTTTATTTCTACACAAAATAACTTCATGAAAATACTACTTAAAACCGTGTACACTCTTTTTATAAAACAAACCCTCTTGTTATCTCCTTTACTTCTCAAATCATCCAATTTTATCATTTATGGAAATATCATTTTTGTGAACACTAATTTAATTAGTGTCTTGGCTGAAATTTATTTTAGTTCAAGGACTAAAAATCAACTTCATTGTTCTTGAAAAATTTCAATAAAAACCCTAGTCTTGGAAGCTTAAAACCGTGACAAACTCCATGGCCTTTGGAGCCAAAATTTTGCTTATTTCAACATACATCCATCCTAATATATTCAACATATATCATCATGCATATCATAAGCTTACCATATAAGCAATTAAAAATTTTACTAAGCATGCAAACACAAGTAAATCATGCAAAATATATCAAGCATAAGCAAAAATAATTAAAGCACATAACACACACACAAATTATTACATGACCATGGATAGGAATCCTCACATGGATTCACCATCCATCAAATATAAAACCATCCCTCACCACCATGCTTGGTTGGTGAGATGAATCTCCCTCTTACCTCTTGAAGAACCACCAAAGAGCTTGTTGCTTTGTCTTTGGAGCAAGATCTCCACCAATACAAGTTCTTAAACATGAAACAAATACAAGAAAATTAGTATATCAAGCTTGAACAAGAAGAACCATGGATCAAACATGGTTTAGAACATGAAAAAGAAAAGAATAAATGAAGTTTTCTTACACTTCACCAACAAAAGCTGTAGAACTTGATCTTGGTAAAAGTCCTTCAAAATGGAAGAATTAGAACTTGGTGTGAACTACAAAGGTTCTTAGAATGATGAAAGGATTCAAGAAACTAGGTTGTGTGAAATTAAAAAGTGATGGAAGAGTGAGTTGGAGTGTTTGGCCGAATGGTGTGTTTTTGGGAGAGAAATGGAGTTTGCTTTGCTTTGGTCTTGAAACTTAAGTGGAAGAATGAAGAAATGATATTATGAAATATAGAAATGAGTGTTTTTAGTCTTCAAAGGAGTGCATTGCTGTAGCATGCAATTAGAGAGAAGAAAAAGTGAAGTTTGAAAGACATAAACATTAATGATCAATAGGAAATTGTCTTGACATTTGGCTTGTCTTCATTTTTTTTTTCTTTGGCCTAAAAAGCCTATACTAATCTTGTCTCCCTTCATCCTTGCTCTCCAAACCGCCCCCCTCTTCATGCATGCAAAAATATGACAATTTGATAGCCATTTTGTTTTTAGTCATTTTAGATATTAATTTAAAACATTATAGGTAAAATAGGTATTCATTAAAAGCATTATAGGTAGAAGACTTATTATGGACCATTGGATCTTCTCTCTTTAAACCCCATCCCTTAGATGTGTCTCCAAAAATGAATGGCCAAGATTACACCTTCAAACTTTTCATCCAAGGGTCCAAATGGTTGTAATCATTTTTGATGACCAATTCTCCACCATTGATCTAAATCCAAATCCAATGGTCATTAATGATCCATCTCCACCATTGATTAATTTTACATCCAAGGGTTGATAATGGTCATAGCCATTTAGAAGATTAAATCCCTACCCTTGATTTAATTTCAATCCAACGGTTATAATTGATCCTATTTACTTTTAAGATCAAATCTCCACCGTTAATTAAATCAAGATTGAATTTCTAACTGTAATTAAATTAATAGTGGATATCCAAACCACTAATGTTATCTTAATAATATTTTAATAATATAGAATTTTATTTTTATCCATTATAACCTCACAAAAATATATTCTTGTATTTTTATCGTCGATAATTAAATACAGTACAAAATACAGTAAAAGAAATTTTCTAAAACTGTTTCCGGATTCAAGTTTAGTAAGATCCCCTGTTTCCGTCTAAACAGTACAAATTTTTCTATACGTAGAAATTTTTTTCATTTTGCGGGACCCACCTGGGCCCACGTATGGCCACCTGGGCCCACATACACCTCGTGGGACCCACAAATAGTAAAAATTCTAAAATCACACATAAAATCACAAAAATTACAAAACTCACAAATATCAAATCAGATTACGTAAATTAATTAAGGCTAAACAGTAAAAATTAATTTACGTAGATTTTTTTTCTACGGCCCGAAAATTATTATTTTCTTGACACGGAGCAAATTACTCAAAACGATCAAATATGCAGACAAAATATTCAAAATAGTTTTACAGCACACAGAAATCACTAGAAAGTAGATTTCTGTTAACGGTCAAAATTACTGTTTAATACATAGAAAGTTTGGGGTGTTACAACTCTCCCCTCTACAAAAGTTTCGTCCTCGAAACTTGATGAACTTGATTTCACATCCTCAGAATAAATAGGGATACTGTTCTTTTATCTTTTCTTCTAGTTCCCATGTAGCTTCCCCGCTTACATCATCCTAAATAATTTTAACCAATGAAATTTCCTTACCTCGAAGTTGCTTTGTCTTTCGATCCTCAATCTTGACTGGAAACGTTTCATAGGTTAAATTCTCCTTCAGTTGTACTGTGTCTGGCTTGATAACATGAGTAGGATCAGAAATATATTTTCGTAGTTGTGATACGTGAAATACATTATGAAGATTTGACAGAAAAGGTGGTAACGCAATCTGATATGCCACCGGACCTACCCGATGTAAAATCTGATATGGTCCGATAAACTTTGGAGTGAGCTTCTTGAACTTAAGCACTCGTCCAACACCCGTCATAGGCGTCACTCGCAAAAATACATGGTCACCTTCTTCAAACTCAAGAGATTTTCTCCTTTTATCAGCATAACTCTTTTGCCGAGTTTGACTCATTCTCATTTTGTCTTGTATCATCTTCACTTTCTCAGTTGTCTGTTGGACAATTTCTGGTCCTAACACAGCACTCTCACTGTCTTGATACCAACATAACGGTGTTCTGCATCGCCTCCCATATAATGCTTCATAGGGTGCCATCCCTATACTTGAATGGAAACTGTTGTTATAAGTGAATTCTATCAATGGTAAGAATTCATCCCAACCTCCAGTTTGCTCCAATACACAAGCTCTCAATAAATCTTCGAGAGATTGAATTGTTCTTTCTGATTGACCATCTGTTTGTGGATGGTAAGCAGAACTTAAACGTAGTTTTGTTCCCATTGCTTCTTGCAAACTAGTCCAAAATCTCGATGTAAACCTTGGATCTCAATTCGAAATAATACTGGATGGTACACCATGAAGTCTAACAATTTCACTGATGTACACTTGAGCCAACTTTTCCATTGAGTACTTAATATTAATCGGCAAAAAGTGCGCCGACTTTGTAAGTCGATCAACAATTACCCAAATGGCATCATAACCCTTCCGAGTCTTTGGTAGTCCCGTCACAAAATCCATTGCTATGTCATCCCATTTCTATTCAGGAATAGGCAAAGGTTGCAACATTCCCGAAGGTCTTTGATGTTCCACCTTAGCCTTCTGACAAATTAAACAGGATGATACATACTCTGCAACATCTTTCTTCATTCCTTGCCACCAATATAATTGTTTTAAATCCTGGTACATCTTTATGGCTCCTGGATGCATACTCAACTTACTCTTGTGAGCCTCGTCCAAAATCAATCTCCTAAGATCTGGGTCATTAGGTACACAAACTCTTCCTTGAAACTTCAGAATTCCCTTAGCACCTTCGCTAAATTCTAACACTGCTCCTTGGCTCTTTGCTTCTTTTGCTTCTTACAAATACTGATCACTGTTTTGTCCTTCACGAATTCTATCCATCAAATCATTTGAAATGGTGATCATATTTAAACGCATCTTGCCCGGCGTCAATTTCACAGATAATCGCATATCCCGAAATTCTTCTATCAACTCCTTCTCTTTGATCATCATAACAGAAGCACTAAGTATTTTTCTACTCAATGCATCCGCTACGACATTCGCTTTTCCGGGATGATACTGCAATTGAAAGTCATAATCTTTCAGAAATTCTAACCAACGCCTTTGCCTCATGTTTAACTCTTTCTGATCAAACAGATATTTTAAACTTTTATGATCACTAAAAACAGTGAACGTAGCTCCATAGAGAAAATGTCTCCACACTTTCAATGCAAAGACCACAGCCGCCAACTCCAAGTCATGAGTTAGATAGATCCTCTCATGATTTTTTAACTGTCTTGAAGCATAAGCCACCACTTTACGATTCTACATAAGTACACAACCCAATCCTTGGTACGAAGCATCACAATATACTTCGAAAGGTTCGTTTGGATCAGGTAGAATCAATACCGGTGAAGTAGTCAATCGTCTTTTCAACTCTTGAAAACTTTCTTCGCATGCATCAGTCCACACGAACGGTTGATTCTTTCGTGTAAGTTGGGTAAGAGGTCCTACAATCTTCGAAAATCCCTCAATGAACCGTCTATAGTAACCAGCTAATCCGACAAAACTACGGATTTCTGTTACAGTCTTTGGTCTTTCCCACTCCAAAACTGTCTCCACCTTGGAAGCATCAACTTTAATTCCTTCTTTTGATATCACGTGTCCCAAAAATGAAGTTCATTCAACCAAAACTCACATTTGGATAACTTGGCATACAACTTATTCTCCTTCAAAATCTGAAGAACCACCCTGAGATGTTCAGCATGTTCCTCCTGATTTCTAGAATAGATCAAGATGTCATCAATAAAGACAACAACAAATTTATCCAAGTATGAACGAAAAATTCTATTCATGAAGTCCATCAATATAGCTGGTGCATTTGTTACACCGAATGGCGTCACAAGATATTCGTAATGCCCATAGCGCGTCCGAAATGCAGTCTTGGGAATATCTTTCACTTTCACACGTATCTGGTGATACCCAGAACGTAGATCAATCTTGGAAAATATCGCGGCTCCTCGCAACTGATCCATTAGATCATCTATCCTTGGAAGTGGATATTTATTCTTAATCGTAATTTTGTTCAATTGCCGATAATCTACACATAGACGTGAAGTCCCGTCCTTCTTCTTAACCAATAAAATCGGAGCTCCCCAAGGTGACACACTTGGTCTCACAAATTGTTTTTCTAATAAATCCTCCAGCTGTTTCTTCAGTTCGGCTAGTTCTATCGGTGACATTCGATAGGGCGCTATAGATATTGGTCCAACTCCAGGTACAAGATCGATGGCAAACTCGATTTCCCTTTCTGGTGGTAGTCCAGGTATATCTTCAAGAAACACTTCAGGAAATTCGTTGACCACATAAATATCCTTCAAAGCATCTTCACATTGCACTTCCAAAGAAGATAATAATAAATACCCCCGATCTCCTTCTTTCAGACAAGCTTCCACTTGAGTAGCCGTTAGGAATCTAGAATCCTTAGCCTCAGGAAATACTAATGTCTTATTCGAACAATCAATAAGGATATGGTTAGAAGACAACTAATCCATTCCCAAGATTACATTAATCTTGGAAAGAGGCAAACAGATCAAATCCACATAAAAGATTCTATCCCTAACACAGACAGGACAATTCAGGCATACTGATGATGTAACTACAGGCTTATCAGTAGAAGTAGCAACACTCAGATCATATGGCAATTCAGTCACAGTCAAATCCAAACGTTCAACACAATCACATGCAATGAAAGAATGTGTTGCTCCCGAATCATAGAGTACAGTTAAAGGATTACCTTCAATTGCACACTCCTCCATTATCAAGTCTCCAGATTTAGCGGCTTCCTCCCTGCTCATTGTATAGACATGACCACCCGCCTGTGGCCTTGCAGTACGGACGTTTCCCACAGAGGATTCCTTCTTTATCCGATCACGTCTTTGGAGAAATGTCCAAGCTGTCCACACTTAAAACAAACAACTTCCTTATGTGGACAATCCTTCGTGAGATGATCCTTCCCACATTTGAAACATCGAATAGGAGTCCGGCTTGACTTGCTTTATTGTTGCTAGAACTTCTTCCCACAAATTGCTTCTTGGTCCGACCTCCGCCGGTTTCACATACGGTCCCGCCGGTTTCACATATGGCTTTTGTTGAGAGCGACTTGCTTGATTATTCTTCCTTTTTGGAACCTTGCAGGTCCAAAATTCTTGTTTCTGCCGCCGCACGTTGATGATCAATCTCTTCAACTTTACGACATTTTTCAATCAAAGTTGGAAATTGATTAATCTCCAACATCGTTACAGCTCTCTTAATATCCAGCTTTAATCCTTCTTCAAATTTCCTACATTTCCAGCCCTCATCTGGGTTCATCTGCAAATATCTTGAAAATTGAGACAGACATTCAAATTTTGCCGCATACTCACTAACGGACATCAATCCTTGACGTAAACCCAGAAACTCCATCTCCTTCATATGTCTCACACTTGCTGGAAAATATTTCTCCAGAAATCTTTGCTTGAAAAGTTGCCATGTCACCATCCTACCTTCAGCTTCCAACAGTCTTCTAGCTCCTGCCCACCAACGTTCACCATCTCCTACCAACATAAACGTTGCCAATGTAAGCTTCCGTTCATCAGCACAACCCATAGCATCAAATATCTTTTCAAGTTCTCGGATCCAAAGTTCAGCTTTCTCCGGATCAAACTCTCCATGAAATTTTCGGTGGATTATTCCTTGAAACTCCGATAAACTGTGCACATTTTCATTAGCCCATTGATTTTGTTGTGCAACCACTTCCGCCATTCTTTGCATAGCTGCTACAGCTGCAACAATGTTCACATTATCATTCCCATTCAGTTCCATATCTGTGCTAGTATTTCCACGTCCACGTCCTCGTCCAGTCATTACTTTTTCTACTCAAACTGAACAATACAAGGAAAGCAAGGTCAATCTTCAAACAATATTGTTTCTTTTCAGAAAACAATAACAGAGAATCACACAACACAAACAAGACAGACCTAACCACAATCCCAAAAGACTCTAACTTGGGCTCTGATACCAACTAATGTAACACCCACCGTAGGATGTCACATTTATGTTACTTTAATTACTCAAATACCCTCAATAGTCATATAGTGTGATATTGTGATAAAAATATGAGTTGTAAATTTTTTTTTTAACAATAAAATAAACTTAGCGGAAAATAAAATTATGATACAACAATCTCACACATAAATTACATCATATACATATTTCACACATGCTGTCAGGTTTATTTATTACAAACCATTTATTGAAACAATAAACACACTTAAATAATTACAGACATAACTTATATCAGAGTTCACACTCGCCCAAGCTTAACTAAGCAGAAGACCCCTCAGACGGGTCCTCCTCAGGTTCCTCAGCAGGTAGGAATCCATTGTGACGATTAGCCCTACGGACAGGTGTCCGGGCTGACGACACTATGCTGATTTCCGTTGGGACATAATTTCTAGTGTCCCAATGTCGCCTGATATGCAACGGAAATTCAACATGAACAAAGATCGTCACACAGAAAAATGGATCCCCACGATACAGCCTACTAATACTAACAGTCAGGTACCCCTCGTAAATAAGTCCTCGCTCATCGGGACTTGTCCTCCATTCTCCAGCTCCTCCGTGAAATTGTAAACGTACATATCCAAAGAAACTGGCTCTTGACGTCATACTGTTAGAACTCTGCGGTTCCTGATGTGAGAAGTAATTCCTCTTCTCCTTCTAGTATCGTATCTTTCTCAACGTCTTCACCCAATATAAATACAATATACGAGATATACATACAAAGAGGTGAGATCACCTACGCCAATACCAAGATAATAGCACGAGATAATACCAACAACATATTATACCAAAAATATCATATCACGATCACAATTATGCCATCATCATAGTGCAAGAATAATAATTATCATCATGCCACTATCACTGTTTAAAACACAAAATAATTACACAAACACCATCACATAGATATAGATGCTCAGTTTCATGCATGCGCACGTAGACTCAATGACCTACTCCATGGAGCTAATACTCAAGTCGGAGAAATTGATCGAAAAGATCTGTCGGTATCTCGTGCCTCAGACCAAGTGCTATAATTATATCTTGCACATCTAGCACATACACGACAGTCTTTGTCAGATCTCGATTAAGAATAGTGTCTCGGTCCGGATGATCGGTGTGTTGCATCGGTCTAACTCATGGTGCAGAAGAGCTACCAACTACCCATTGCGAGCAACCCGCACCCCGATGCCCCCAAGGTCAACCAGTGACCTACACTACGCATATCGCACCCACTCAAGAGGTGTACGTTTCTCCTAGGCAATTAGCCATATTCAGTCCGTTGGACCATTTTCAATGCATGTGTAATGCACCAATTACCAACCAAAGGTAAATCACATAATTTCTCATTCCAGATTCAAATACTGTTTTTCATTCGTAAAATGGATTAATGCCAATTACAGGCAAACTTCTCAATTTCTTATACAGTATTCATATATTGTTTTTAACTGTAAGGTTTACTGTATAATAAACAGTTAAATCACATTACCGTATTTTCTCATTCGCAAAATATTTTCGTTACGTTAATAATTTGTAACATTTTCTGTTACGTTTAAAAATTGCGAAACTATTTTCTACTATATTGCGTAAAAATAAGCTTTTATTTTTAAATCGCATAGTAAATTTTCAACAACATTTTGATCGTGTAAAATATTTAAACGCGCTATAAATCGCGTAGAAATATTTTAACGTTTTTCAAATCGCGTAGCTTAAAAATTACGTTTTTGAGTTACGTAAATCGTTTTTCACCGTTTTTACCCTTCACAAAATATTTCTTAACTTTAAAAATATTATTTTGAACATTTCTTATAAAAATATAATTTCTTGCATTATTCTCTTTCTATTCTCAATCAAAAATCCCTTTCGTACTATATTTTCTCAAAATCACTTTTTATTGATTTACTCTTACCAAATCATATTTAATTGATTTAATTACTATTTCAAAATTTAAATTTCCTAACATTTTCCAAAACCCAATACTTAAATTCTACGTTAGAAATTTTAAGTTACAAACGTTTCCTTTTATATTTCTAAATCACTTCTAAACATTAAATCAAATTCTATGTTTAAGTTACAAACGTTTTCTTTTATATTTCTAAATCACTTCTAAAAATTAATTCTTCTTAAGATAATTTAAAGTTCAACACTTAAATTCCTTTCCAAAGTCCTTATTTGAAAATTCTTATATTTTATTGCATCAAAACATTTTTTTCTAAATTATCAAAACCTTATAGATGGCCATTGGAACCATGAAATATTTTTCTTCTATCTTAAATAATTTTTATTCTTTATTTCTACACAAAATAACTTCATGAAAATACTACTTAAAACCGTGTACACTCTTTTTATAAAACAAACCCTCTTGTTATCTCCTTTACTTCTCAAATCATCCAATTTTATCATTTATGGAAATATCATTTTTGTGAACACTAATTTAATTAGTGTCTTGGCTGAAATTTATTTTAGTTCAAGGACTAAAAATTAACTTCATTGTTCTTGAAAAATTTCAATAAAAACCCTAGTCTTGGAAGCTCAAAACCGTGACCACCTCCATGGCCTTTGGAGCCAAAATTTTGCTTATTTCAACATACATCCATCCTAATATATTCAACATATATCATCATGCATATCATAAGCTTACCATATAAGCAATTAAAAATTTTACTAAGCATGCAAACACAAGTAAATCATGCAAAATATATCAAGCATAAGCAAAAATAATTAAAGCACATAACACACACACAAATTATTACATGACCATGGATAGGAATCCTCACATGGATTCACCATCCATCAAATATAAAACCATCCCTCACCACCATGCTTGGTTGGTGAGATGAATCTCCCTCTTACCTCTTGAAGAACCACCAAAGAGCTTGTTGCTTTGTCTTTGGAGCAAGATCTCCACCAATACAAGTTCTTAAACATGAAACAAATACAAGAAAGTTAGTATATCAAGCTTGAACAAGAAGAACCATGGATCAAACATGGTTTAGAACATGAAAAAGAAAAGAATAAATGAAGTTTTCTTACACTTCACCAACAAAAGCTCTAGAACTTGATCTTGGTAAAAGTCCTTCAAAATGGAAGAATTAGAACTTGGTGTGAACTACAAAGGTTCTTAGAATGATGAAAGGATTCAAGAAACTAGGTTGTGTGAAATTAAAAAGTGATGGAAGAGTGAGTTGGAGTGTTTGGTTGAATGGTGTGTTTTTGGGAGAGAAATGGAGTTTGCTTTGGTTTGGTCTTGAAACTTAAGTGGAAGAATGAAGAAATGATATTATGAAATATAGAAATGAGTGTTTTTAGTCTTCAAAGGAGTGCATTGCCGTAGCATGCAATTAGAGAGAAGAAAAAGTGAAGTTTGAAAGACATAAACATTAATGATCAATAGGAAATTGTCTTGACATTTGGCTTGTCTTCATTTTTTTTTTCTTTGGCCTAAAAAGCCTATACTAATCTTGTCTCCCTTCATCCTTGCTCTCCAAACCGTCCCCCCCCTCTTCATGCATGCAAAAATATGACAATTTGATAGCCATTTTGTTTTTAGTCATTTTAGATATTAATTTAAAACATTATAGGTAAAATAGGTATTAATTAAAAGCATTATAGGTAGAAGACTTATTATGGACCATTGGATCTTTCTCTTTAAACCCCATCCCTTAGATGTGTCTCCAAAAATGAATGGTCAAGATTACACCTTCAAACTTTTCATCCAAGGGTCCAAAATGGTTGTAATCATTTTTGATGACCAATTCTCCACCATTGATCTAAATCCAAATCCAATGGTCATTAATGATCCATCTCCACCATTGATTAATTTTACATCCAAGGGTTGATAATGGTCATAGCCATTTAGAAGATTAAATCCCTACCCTTGATTTAATTTCAATCCAACGGTTATAATTGATCCTATTTACTTTTAAGATCAAATCTCCACCGTTAATTAAATCAAGATTGAATTTCTAACTGTAATTAAATTAATAGTGGATATCCAAACCACTAATGTTATCTTAATAATATTTTAATAATATAGAATTTTATTTTTATCCATTATAACCTCACAAAAATATATTATTGTATTTTTATCGTCGATAATTAAATACAAGACAAAAATACGAAGAAAAGAAATTTTCTAAAAGCTGTTTTAGGATTCGGGTTTAGTAAGATCCCTGTTTCCGTCTAAACAAGTACAAATTTTTCTATACGTAGAAAAATTTTTCATTTTGCGGGACCCACCTGGCCCCACGTATGGCCACCCGGGCCCACATACACCTCGTGGGACCCACAAACAGTAAAAATTCCAAAATCACACATAAAATCACAAAAATTATAAAACTCACAAATATCAAATCAGATTACGTAAATTAATTAAGACTAAACGGTAAAAATTAATTTACGTACATTTTTCCGGCCCGAAAATTATTATTTTTTTGACACGGAGCAAATTACTCAAAACGATCAAATATGCAGACAGAATATTCAAAATAGTTTTACAGCACACAGAAATCACTAGAAAGTAGATTTCTGTTAACGGTCAAAATTACTGTTTAATACATAGAAAGTTTGGGGTGTTACAGGACCTATTCGTCGAAGAATCTGATAAGGTACAATAAACTTAGGAGTAAGCTTTTTAGATTTGATAACTCTTCCGGCACCAGTCGTAGGAGTCACTCTTAAGAATACATGTTCTCCCTCCTGAAATTCAAGAGGTCTCCTTCGCTTATCAGCATAACTCTTCTGTCTACTTTGCGTCGTCTTCATCTTTTCTTATATTATCTTTACTTTCTCCGTAGTCTGTTGTACAAGATCTGGTCCAATAGTCATACTCTCCCCATCTTGATACCAACACAGAGGTGTTTGACATCGTCTTCCATATAACGCCTCAAAGGGTGCCATCCCTATACTCGAGTGAAAACTATCGTTGTAGGTGAATTCTATCAAAGATAAAAATTCATCCCAACTTCCACGTTGCTCTAACACACAGGCACGTAACAGATCTTCCAAAGATTGTATAGTCCTCTCCGTTTGACCATCAGTCTGTGGATGATAAGCTAAACTCAACCGCAACTTAGTTCCCATGGCTTCTTGCAAACTTCGCCAGAATCTTGATGTAAACCTTGGATCTCGGTCAGAAACTATACATGTAGGCACACCATGTAATCTCACAATCTCACTGATATACATCTGGGTTAATCTTTCCAACGAATACTTAATATTGATAGGCAAGAAATGTGCCGATTTTGTAAGCCTATCAACTATAACCCATATCGAATCATGACCTTTCCTTGTCTTCGGTAATCCGGTAACAAAATCTATCGAGATACTATCCCACTTCCACTCTGGAATAGCTAACGGTTGTAACATACTGGCTAGCCTCTGATGTTCCACTTTCACCTTCTGACAAACCAGACAAGACGCCACATGTTCCGCTACGTCTCTTTTCATCCTTGGCCACCAAAACAACCTTTTCAAGTCTTGGTACATCTTGGTCATCCCTAGATGTAAACTTAAATCACTAGTATGAGCTTCATCTAGAATCCCCTTCTTAAGTTTAGAATCATCAGGTATACAGATTCTTCCCTTGAACCTTAAGATTCCATCTGACTCTTCCTCTACCGTCGCCTTATGACCTTGCTTCAACAATTCCCTTTCGTTTTGTAAAAACCCATCTTCCTTTTGTTTATCTCGAACTATATCAAGCAATTCATTTATGATCATGACTTTACATAGGCGAATTCTTCCAGGCACAAACTCCACTGACAACCACAAATCTCAGAATTTGTTAATCAATTCCTTCTCCTTTATCATCATTGCCGAAACATTGATCACCTTTCTACTCAGCGCATCTGCTACCACATTAGCTTTTCCTGGATGGTATTGAAGTTGAAAATCATAATCCTTCAAGAATTCCAACCATCGCCTCTGCCTCATATTCAATTCTTTCTGATCAAACAAATACTTTAAACTCTTGTGATCACTAAAGACATTGAACATCGCTCCATACAGAAAATGCCTCCACACCTTCAATGCAAAAACCACTGCAGCTAATTCCAAGTCATGGGTTGGAAAATTCCTCTTACGAACCTTCAACTGTCTAGAAGCATAAGCCACTACATTCCGGTTTTGCATCAACACGCATCCTAACCCTTAGTAAGAAGCATCACAATACACATCAAAAGTTCCGTTAGAATCCGGTAGAATCAACACTGGTGCAGTTGTTAACCTCTTCTTCAATTCTTGGAAACTTGTTTCACATTCCTCCGTCCATTCAAAAGCTTGACTTTTCCTCATGAGCTGCGTAAGCGGTCCGATAATCTTGGAAAAACCTTCTATAAACCTCCGGTAATATCCAACAAGTCCAAAAAAACTTCAAACTTCTATCACCGTTTAAGGCCTTTCCCATTGCAAAACAGTCTCCACCTTCGATGGGTCTACCACAATGCCTTCCTTGGAAATCACGTGACCTAAAAATTGAACTTCCTCCAACCAAAACTCACACTTTGCCAATTTTGCATACAACTTCTTTTCTTTCAGAATCTGAAGGACTAAGCTGAGATGTTCAGCATGCTCTTCTTTGGCCTGAGAATAGATCAGAATGTCATCGATGAAGACAATGACAAACCTATCTAAGTATGGATGAAAAATCCTATTCATATAGTCCATAAAGATGGCAGGAGCATTCGTCACTCCGAATGGCATTATTGGATACTCATAATGTCCATAACGAGTTCGAAAATCTGTTTTAGGTACATCCTCCACCTTAACACGAATCTGGTGATATCCTGATCTCAGATCTATCTTAGAAAATACCACTGCTCCCCTCAACTGATCCATCAAATCATCAATCCTCGGAAGTGGATATTTATTCTTTATAGTCACCTTGTTCAGCTGATGATAATCTACGCAAAGTCGAGAAGTTCTGTCCTTCTTCCTGACCAAAAGTACTGGTGCTCCCCATGGTGAAACACTAGGACGCACAAACTGTTTCTCCAACAGTTCCTCTAATTGCTTCTTTAATTCCACCAACTCCGCTGGAGACATCCGATACGGTGCAATTGAGATAGGACCTGTTCTTGGTACTAAATCAATAGAAAATTCGATCTCCCTTTCTGGTGGCAAACCAGGTACGTCATCAGGAAAAATCTCTGGAAATTCATTGACGACAGGAATAGTATTCACATCTTTCTCACTCTTGACCTCTAACGAAGACAATAGCATATATCCCTGCGCTCCATCTCTTAACAATGACTTGACTTTAACAGCAGTCAAGAATCCAGACTTTTCTTCCTTAGGAAAGACTAGGGTTTTGTTTGCACAGTCTATAAGGATATGGTTAGAAGATAACCAGTCCATTCCTAGTATTACATCTAACCCAACAAGAGGCAAACAAATCAAGTTGACAGAAAACACACGGTCCTTTATAACAACAGGACAATCCAAACATATCTTAGATGTAAGTACAGGTTTAGCAGTTGGTGTAGATACAATCAGTTTAAAATTCAGAGAAGACACATGCAACTTCAATCTTTCCACACAATCATATGCAATAAATGAATGTGTTGCTCCAGAATCATATAACACAGTCAGAAGATTACCTTCAATGGCACCTTCCCCTTGAATCAGATCCTCAGACTGTTAAACTTCAGTTCCAGTCATAGTGTATACTCACCCCCCAGACCTCGGTTGAATAGCACAAACAATTTTCACAGTAGGTTTCCTTTCCGGCTATGTACAATCCTTGGCTATATGTCCTGGTTGTCCGCAATTAAAGCAAATTGTCCCTCTGATTGAGCAATCAGTAGAGATATGGCCTTTCTTTCCGCACTTAAAACATGTTGGCATAAACGCCACTTTTTGTCCAGCTCTACTACCACTAGCATTTCCCCCAACTGGTGGTCGTTGAGGTTGACTCCCCGGTGGTCTAGTATACGGCTTGTGTTGAAACCGACTGTTGTTACTGCTACCACCCCTCTGAAATCTTGTTGGTCCAAAATTACGGTTTCTGGGATCCCGTGATGGCTCCAACTCCTCAAGGCGTGCACAAGCATCTACTAAAGCATGAAACTAATTCATTCTCAAGGATAATATCCCTCGTTTCAGTTCCACTCTCAGCCCTGCCTCAAACTTCCTACATCTCCACACATCATCCGGTCGAGTTTGAGCATAATCTGAGAACTGAGACAAACTCTCAAATTTAGAAGCATACTCATTCACAGTCATGTTGCCTTAGCGCAAACCAAGAATTCTATCTCCTTGGCATGTCTAGCACTCACAGGAAAATACTTCTCCAAAAATACCTCAGAAAATACCTCCCATGTAATTTTCGTTCCTTCAGCCTGCAATAATCGATGGGTTCCTCTCCACCAATGTTCACCGTCTCCTCTCAGCATAAAAGTTGCATACGTCACTTTCTTGTCATCTGTACATCTCATTCCTTCAAATATCTTCTCCAAGTCTTGTATCCATTGACTTGCCTTCTCCGGATCAATCTCGCCTCTAAATTGCGGTGGATTGTTATGCCTAAATTCAGATAAATTTAGGGCATCAACAGCAGCATCTTGCTGTTGAGCTACTCTCTGATTCTGCTGAGTAATTACTTCAGCCATTCTCTGCATAGCTTCTGCAGCTGCAATCATTAGATCCACAGCACGATTCGCATTCGCACGTGCTCCTCTTCCGCCAAACATCTTCTTTCTTCAATCATAACAAAGCAAAGTCAAATACATCCTTTCGGAAGTAAATCACAGAAAATCACACAACACAAGCAAAAACAGACCCAACCACAACCCCAAAAGACTCTAACTTGGGCTCTGATACCAACTAATGTAACACCCTTATGGGGATGTCACATTTATAAATAAAATAAAACAAAGATAAATAAAATTCTACCCAAGTTGTAAAACATTTGTTACATAGTAATACGGGTTGTAAATTTTTTTCTGGTTAAACAGAATATTATGAAATAAAATAACATGGAACATAAAATAAACAAACTGTCATCACACATAATATACATATATTTTTGTTTTAAGTTATACAAATAATTTAAAGCTACAAATATTTAAACCAAAACAATAAACAAAGCAGTAAGAAGTCTATATATATAAAAACAGACGCGCCCAAGTACGCATCACAGAACTCTAACCCTCTGAAAGATCACTCTCGGATGAAACTTCAGGTGATAAGTATCCAGGATGCCTCGACCCTCTACGGACCCTAGTCCGTGCTGTCGACACGATGCTAATCTCACTAGGCGCATCAAACATACCACCCCAATGACGCTTAAGAGATAGCGGTAGCTCCACATGTAAATATAATACAGTAGAAAAGATAGGCACTCCATCAAACTCTGTACGTATGGTCACAGTCAGACGCCCTACGTACGTAACCGAATCTCTGTCCTCTCGCAGTCGCCAGGCTTCAAAGCCTCTGTGAAAATCCAACCTCACGAAACTAAAGAATCCTAGTAGCGTCATACTCACACAATCAATCCAATGGGTATGGATGATCGGATGGTTCTTGGTCATCGAACTGATCCTCGGCTTGTTGCTGTTCCTCGTCCTCGGGGTATATAAAATCAAGAGGCTGTTCCTCTTCCTCAAACTCTTCTTTTAAAACATAGTTTAAAATACAGAAAACAATACGTACAAAGAGGTAAGACAATCTATATCACCACAAACAAGGTAAATAAGAAAACGATAATACACACAGATATAACAATTCATACAATATAGCATAGTATAACAGCATAAATAATAATATAAAATAACACAGAAATTAAGTATATCAACACCTAATTAAGTATATCAACATCTCGTAATGTCACAAATAAAATGGTACAGATAAAATAGTACAGATAATAATATTATAATACACAACACATAAATCCTATGTAATGCAACTCAACCCTACTCCATGGAGCTACAACCACAGACATCAGAGAGAATGACCTGTAAGTTCTATTAGTACCTTAGGCTGCCCAACCAACTATTGCACTGTCTCACATTGTGTCTATAGCTCACTGTCCAAAACATCGTGGTGTAGTACACAGTCCAAACATCATGTAACTACAGGCATTGTACTAGCATAGTTCTTACAAGATCTTGATTAAGTATAGTGCGTGTTGAGATCACTAGTGTGTAGCCAGTTACCACGGCCCAGAGGAGCGACCAACTGTCCACATGTGGAATAATCCGCACACTAATGCTTCCAAGTCCATAAAGAAATGAACCACACTACGCTTATCACACCGACAACACGATGTAATTCACCTCGTCAATCTATCGCCAATTCCACAACGAATTGACTTGACTCTAAAAATATGAACAGAACTATAATTACCAAAATACCCTTCAAATCTTAAATAATTACCAAAACACCCTCAAACACCAAACGCAGTACGTCCCACTTGACAGTACTGTTTCTCAATCTGTCCGGGTCCACCACTTTGGCCCGACAGTAAAACTTACTATTTTCGTCAATCGCGTAGAAATTTTATCGCGTTTTCATAATTTCATCATTTTTATAAACATTTTTAAATCGTGTAAATATATTTTGCTATTTTTAAAATCGCGTACTGTTTTTAAATCGTTTTCTCAATCGTGTAAGATTTTTAAATCATTTTCTTGTCCGAATTCCTTAAAAATTACTATTTAAATAAACAGAAATAATATTTAATACGTTTGAGTTACGTAGAATATTTTCCATACCGTACACAATATACTGGATATCTTTTCTATCTTATTTTTTTGTTTTTAACAAAAATTGATAGTATTTTGCCTTGAAAATCTATAACAATGGTTTTCTAAATTTTTCTGTTAAAATTTCTTTTAATTATATTACAACCATCTAATTATACTTTTGAAAACTATTAACGGGCTTCAAAACATAAAGTGAGCTCTACGTTAGAAATTTTACAAAAGCTACTGTATTTTCTTCTAAACATTAAAATCATTAGTTTTAACTTCTTTAACTTAATCTAATCATTTTTATTCCTCTAAACTCATTGTAATAGAATTCCTTTTGGCATTATTCCTTAACCTTGATTGAAAATAATTTTAGAAATCAAAACATTCAACTTAGGCATGTTGGCCGAAAGACACAAAATTGCCATTTGATCTTCAAATTCATTTTTCTTATTCTAAATCATGTTGTATCTTGTCATTTTACCTAAGTTAATTAAATCATTCCTTTAGAAAATGGTTGAGAACATTTTGGTTCCCATTTTGTGTTGAGGCCGTGAGCCATGGATTTGTGCTCTTTGGAACACACATGCAAACCTTGCATATTATTCACATCCTACTACTTATTCATGCATTTCTAACATATACAATATATTCAAAGCTTGTAGACATGCATATCAATACAAATCATAATTAAGAAAGCTATTACAACAAACACACAAATGAATCCTTATGGATTCTACAATCACAAACAAGTCCATTTTCTTATCACCATCCAAGGATGATAAGATTCAAGTCTTCCTCTTACCTTAAGTGAAGACAAACTCTTTCACTCCTTTCTAATGGTTTCAGTTTCACCCTCCAAAGACACCTATCAAACTTAAATAATTTCTACAAGTTACTAGCATGAAAAAAAGCATAAACCATGGACCAATCATGACTTAGAACTTTAGAAATAAGATTAGAAATGAAAAACAAGAAATTTCACCTTCAAGGTAGAATCTCCAAAGTAATTTTTCAAGCTCAAGATGATGAATTTTGCAAGAACTCTCAACTAGAGATGTTCTTAGAATTGTGTTTAGGTTTAGAAAAGTAGGTTGGATAAAATTTTAGGTAGATAGTTGGTGACTTAGATGGTGAGGCCAAATGGTCTCGAAAGGAAGCAACAATGGTGGTTTGTGTTTTTGGAAGAGAGAGAAGAGAGAAAGTGTTAGAGAATGAAGTGATTTTTGCTCTCCAAAGTGATGCATGGCCGTGTAACTCAAGAGAGAATAAGGTGATCATTTTGTTTGACTTCCAAGACTCCATCCAAGCCTTAGAATTCATCAAGGGCCAAGATTAAAACTTGGTCACCAAGCTTGTCATCCATTGGCTAATCCAAGCCTTGTCACATGCTTAGTCATAAGCTCTTGAATGTTCCACCACTTATGATGCTTAATCAAGCTACTAATCCTATTAAGCTTTTAAGTACACTTAACTTATCTTAATTAGATTAATTAGTTATATTTCTAATTAATTAACATTCTACTAATCTAAGCTTCAAGAACCATTGATCATATCAAGGGTTGATATTCCATCTTAAACTTTCTCATCCAACGGTGTAAATTAAGTCAAGCCTACTTCGTTGACTTAATTCTTATTGGTTCAAAACAATTCAAGCTACTAATGTTGACTGTTTTTACTAAACATGGGTCCCGCAAAACATTTTCGGGTCCGCTATCATTTATTTATACTGCCTAATAAAATAATATTATAATAATATAAAACTATTTTATTTCACAGTAAAATCCTAAAAATTAAAAGATTAACAACAGTATCATTCAGATTTGAGTTTAGTAAGATCCCCCAGCTCCGAATAATTAAAATAAGATTTTCCCGGCCCTGAAATTATTATTTTCCTGTCCCGGAGCAAATCACATAAAAAGTTCAAATAAAATCACAGACAGTAAAATAAAACACTGTATCATACAGAAAAACAACAAACAGTACAATTCGGGACGCAACGGTCATTTATCCTAAAGTTTGGGGTGTTACACCGCAACGTAAGGTGTGTTATGTTGCAGTGTCAAACTAAAATGCTAGCCTATAAATACTGATTTGACACCATTCAACAATGAAGCTTTTTGAAAAATAGAACACAGCTACTAGGGTTATCATTTTAGGACTGAGAGGAAGCAAAAAGAAGCCAAGTTGGAGGCCATCTTCTTCAAAGAGGAAGATTTAAGCATCAGGAATCACATTCATTAAGCTTCCTTCCCATTCCTTTTACTGTCTGTTTTCTTTGTCATGAACATTATTATTTGTGATAGATTTTTGTGTTTCATGGATAGCTAAGCTGTATATAGGGATTTCTTTGGATCCCTCTATGAATATTGGTGATTTTGTAACCCTTTGAGTTAATATAGATAATTTGGGCTTGTTTAACCATATTTCTCTTAATGCTCTTGATTGTTTGGCCAACATTTAATGTGATTTGATTAAATCTATTGAAATAGACATAGGGATTTAGATTTAAGATTATAGATATGGTAGATGCATGTTTAATTTCATTCTAATGGTAGGGTGAGTTAATTAGCTAATGGGATAGACATATACCCCCTAGTCATGCATAAAAAGTGTTGAGAATAGTCTTTAATGAGTGGAGTTCGCTCTAGCTCTCATGGAAACATAGTAAACTAGGCAAATGAAGCATGGTTAATTGACTTAGACATAGGCCTTTAACTAAGTTAGTTTCTCAAGCCAACAAAACCCCTTTCATTTATGTTGCTTAAGAGGATTACATATTACCTGTAACATCCCAAAAATCATGTTAGACTTGTAAATGGGTACAAAGCTAGCATATTACTTGTTTAACATGTCAATTATCTTTTGTGACAAACTAAGTTCATTTAAGCATTTTGTTGCAACTCAGAGTGTGTAAAGTAGCTTAAAATGACTCAGATAGTAGTATAAATTGCTAAGTTGAGGGAAATAAACCTAGAGAATTTGTTTCTAAGTCACAAATAGGTAGAAGATGATGTAGTTAAAATTTGAGAGCAATCAGAGCTAGTTTGATATTTTTAAGCATGCTGGTTGTGCATTTTAATGTCGGATTGACTAGTAGAAGATATGAAAAAATAGGATAATGGTGAACCAATAATTTAGATGAATCCTAGTATTTATTCTCAAGTTGTTGGAAGTTAAGAAACTTGATTTTTCATAATTCAAGTGTCCTTAGTAGATATAAAGTTCTATCTTTAGGTCCAACGGGCAAAGTTATACTTTTTCTCTTATTTCTTTCTATTCCCACGATTCCAAAACCAAAGAAAAGAAACAGAAATAGAAAATGAGAGAAGAGAAAGGAAAGAAGGAACCAAAGGGCGAGAAAGGGGAAAAGAAGGAGGAGCAAGGGAAGATCAAAATCAAAACTCAAGCTTGAAGGTTGATCATTCGTACAAGAGGTAGGAGTTCTTAACCTTGAATCTCATTTTCTCTTTCATCCACTTCAAGGATGTTGTTAGGTCTTTTAGATGGAGAAAAAGGAGGTTGAGAAGCAAATCCTTTTTCTTCGCCTAGTTCTTGTTTTCAATGGTTGAAACTAACTAATTTTAGCTCAGTGAGTGCAAGATAGATACCTTTGTCTTTGAACAAACCAAGAAATTTCATAAGTTATAACATAGAACTTAGGTTATGATTTTGAGCATTGATCCAAGTTTAAGTGAATCATTAAGTTGAATTTAGTGTTTAATGATTCTAACATGATTAGAGACCATGATTAGGGTTGGAAAACACTTAGAATCCAAGATTGGAAGGTTAAAAACATATTTGAAACCAATGGAATTGTGGCTCAATTTCTGCAGAATTTTCTACTGTAGGCTCGCATCGCGACCTAGGTTTTCCACGCCTCGGCATGAGACAAGGCAACATCCGAATAGCATATGGTGTTTGTAGCATAACTTAAGCTATAGTTATCGGATTAACCTGCTTCTTGCGGTATTTGAAAGCTATGATATAAGGCTTCATGTAGTAAAAATTTTAGAAATTTAGCCCAACCTAATTAGCACCAGTTTTTGTTGGAAGTTGAGTCAGATTCTACAGAAATAGGTAGACTGACACCCTTCAAACCAAATTGCATGACTTCCTCCTCCGAGGTTGTATTTATATGAGACCAGTGGCATTTTGAAGCTAAAATGTAAGGCTGTGAGTGGTAAAAATTTGAGAATTTATCACTCCTCAAGCATTCCCAATTTTAGTTTAAAGTTATGTCAGATTCAGGTAAAATAGCTAGTACCCTGCTCAGCCTTTGCATTTTGTTGCATAACTTTGACTACACTAAGTCAAATGAAGTGAGGTTAGTTGCATTTGAAATATATGAGATAAGGCTATTTGCATATAAAATTCTAGAATTTTAGAAGTTAGGATGTACATTTGGTGCATTCTTGAAAATTAGCCTTTCTAGGCGCCCAAAGTAGTTTCCTAAGAAGTTTATTTTGGGAAAGAGGATTTCCCTACTTGCTAGAATCCCTTATACATGCCTAGCAAAGTGTGCGAGACACTAGTAGAGGTATTTTATTGAGAAAATGATTACCTTGCATATATGGGAATGTAAGATGCTTTAAGCATTCCATAAGTTAGGAATTGCCTAAAGTAGATATTTAGGACCTTGAGTACACTAGGGTGACATAGTTTACCACCAGTGGTGCAAAAGTAAGGCAAGCTAGATACAAGAATCATTATTATAATTCCTTAGCTAGAAACATCGAATATGCTCCTTTATGAGTTAAAAGTGAGCTGAGAGTACATGTTTGCTAGAGTTCAATTCTTCACTTGGTTTGAGAGAATCATGTGATGAGTTAAGGTGGTGGTTTGTATGAGTTATACATAACATTTCATAGTTTTTGTTACTTGTTAATTCCAAAGTAGAGTAATCTTTAATGATGTATAATCAAATGGCCAAAGGAGATAGAGGGGAAAGTCCAAAAGTCTCTTTGAATAAAGATTTAGCTCTAGCTGCTCGTTAGTGCCAGGATTACTAGTTTATATGTAGTGAAAATAGTACTCTCACTAGAGTGAGTAGGAACCTGTCCACTCATTATCCGGTAGTTTGAAGAGTCAATCTTCTTTCCTATAAGTTTAAAGAAAGTTTGGAATAAGCAAGTGACACACACACATACACACAATCATATACATTTTCTGTTCCTTAGCAATTGTATGGGCAGTTGTCTAAGATAGATGATATTGTACAATTGCATGGGCAGTTGTTCAATATAATTGATGGTATGTTTATGAGTTTAAGGTTAGGTATTGGCTTAGTGAACGTTTACATAGAGTAAGAGAATATGAATGTTTGAGTGGCATGCAGTAAAGACTTCATTGCTTGTTGTTAATCCTACATTTAAGAGTTAGTGAGTATATTCATAGAAAAAGGTTTTATGTGTAGTACCTATAACAAGTTTGTGAATGAACTAGTTGTGATATGTTATAACAATGTAAATAGGTATTCTTGTCATTTGAGTAAGGGGCTTAGGCTTATAGATCATGCATTGTGTTAGTGAGCCTTTACATAACAGTAACATATAAATGTTTCAGTGGTATTAAATAGAGATTTAATACCTTGTAGTAACCATAATCTATTACGATTAAGCTCAAGTATTAGAAGGTTAAGCAGATATGAGACAATGTTGATATGTTATACAATTGTATAAGCGATTTTATAATGTTGATATGCTATTTATATTGTTTAATGCCATGAAATATATGATTATTACTGAGAATATTCATGTTCTCACCCATTTCTATGTTTCTATGGTAAACGCAAGTTAAGACCCTTCAAAGGTAAAGAAGTAGAAGCATGAAGACTAGTTTAGTTTTAATGTTTTTAGTAAGCAAAGCTTGTATAATGATTTATATTTGCTTTGAGTATGTTTAAAGTTATATATGTAATAAGTTGCCCTTTTGAGGCTGTGTTATATATATATATATATGTATGACTTTTTAATTATGGCTCTCCATAATTATTTATAAATGTTATGGATTAGTTGATGAGTAAGTTAGAAGTAGCATAGCTAATATTCTTTATCTAGGTATTTGCTAGTAATAATAGGATAATGGCATTAGGGTGTTACATTACCAATTGAAGTATAGGGTGAAAAAGGATTCATTATTCTCTAGTCATTATCTTTTATTCTCAATTTATTGCATTTAAGTCTTTTGCATCATACTTAACTTATACACACCCTTTCTCCAATTGAATGTTTTTGAATAGTATTACTTAAGCTATTAGTTGATAATTAGCATTAGAATTAGACTGTATCCTCTTGGGAACGATATCCTACTTGCCATAATATTAATTGCGCGACCTGTGCACTTGCGGCACACAAAAGGACAAACAAGTTTTTGGCGTCGTTGCTGTGGAACGATTTTAATTTCTATATTGCTAATATTGACAACAAGCTTACATAGTTCTAATTCAAGTTTCTTTTAGTTCATTTTAATTTAAATTTTCATTCTTTTTGTGTTTCAGGTATAGCTGAAATGGCGGATGATCATAACCACATGAGGCCTTTACGGGAGTTCATAATTCCTCAAATGGAGAATCTACAATCATGCATAAGACGGCCTCCCTTTTGCGCCAACAATTTCGAGATCAAGCTAGCCATAATCCAAATAATATAAACTAATGTGCAGTTTGGCGGTTTGCCAAGTGAAGATCCTAAGCTCACTTATCTAATTTTCTTGAGATTTGTGACACATTCAGACATAATAGGGTCTCTGAAGATGCCATTCACCTACTGCTCTTACTATTTTCTCTCAAAGATAGAGCCAAGAGTTGGTTACAATCTCTACCAGCAAGATCAATAGTTACTTGGACCGATGCTTGCAATAAATTTCTGAACAAATACTTCTTATCGGCCAAGACTGTTGAAATGGTGAATGACATCACTTCATTCACCCAATCTGAATCTGAGTCCTTGTGTGAAGCATGGGAAAGGTACAAGGATCTTCTTCGTAGGTGTCCCCATCATGAAATACCTCACTGGAACTAGATCTATTCTTTTCATAAAGGCTTGTTGCCATACCACCATCTCATTGTGGATGCAGCTGCTGGAAGTTCATTACTAAGCAAATCTTTTGAAGATGCATTTCAATTGTTAGAAGAATTGGTAGCCAATAGCTACCAATGGCCTTCAACAAGAAACACACCAAGGAAAGTGGCTGGAGTCTATGATATAGATGTTATTACTTCAATATCAGCTTAAGTGGCAGCAATTGCTAACAAGCTAGATAGTTTAGGACAAAGCCCTCATCAAAGCCCATTTTTTCTCTATGACAAGTGTGGTGATAATCATGCAAGTGATAGATGCCCTTTCATCTTGGAAAGTGCTCAATATGTTAGGAATTATCGTCCATAATAGAACAATCCCTATTTAACTCAGAACAATCTAGGATGGAGGAACCATCCCAATTTTTCATGGAGAGACAATCAAGGAGCATCCTTTTCATTTGCTAGAAATGAGAGACCAATTTATCCTCCTGGATTCTCCTCACAAGCAAGGCTACCCATGCAAGAGAAGAAACCATCGTTGGAAGACATGTTTATGCAATTAATGGTCAAGATAGATTCTTATATGTCCAAGATAGATGCTCATTTGGCCAAGAATGATTCAATTATTCAAAGCCAAACAACTTCAATGAGAGTGCTTGAGACACAGGTGGGTCAGCTAGCAACTGCAATAAACAATAGGTCCCCCAAGGACTTTTCTAAGTGACACCATCAATAATCCTAAAGGTGTCTCTAATGAGCATTGTAAGGCTATATCATTGAGGAGTGGAAATGACATTGAAGGGAATCCCAAGACTAAGCTACTTGAAAAAGATGTGGAGGTGACAAAAGATGAAGTAATTATGAGCAAGAAAGTTAAGAAGAAAGAGGAAATTGTCAAGAGAAAGGTTGAGGACAAGAAGAAGGATGACAAGCCTTATACACCACTCCCACCTTTCTCCTACTGGCTAGTTAAGCAAAAACTGAATGCTCAATTCCAAAAGTTTTTGGAGATTTTTAAGAAACTTCACATTAACATACCATTTGCTGAGGCTTTGGAACAAATGCCTAGTTATGTGAAGTTTATGAAGGACATCTTGTCCAAGAAGGGAAGGCTTGGGGATTATGAGATTATGGCGCTTACAGAGGAATGTAGTGCCATCTTACAAAATAAGCTACCTCCCAAGTCAAAAGACTCAGGAAGCTTCACCATTCCATGCACTATTATGAGTCAATTTTTTTGTAAAACTTTGTGTGACCTAGGGGCGAGCATAAACTTGATGCCTCTATTCATCTTCAAATAGCTAGGTTTGGGGGAGGTAAAGCGAACTTCAGTTACTTTGCAATTAGCTGACTGAACCCTCACTTATCCAAAGGGAGTCATAGAGGATGTCTTGGTAAAGGTGGACAAGTTTATTTTCCCAATTGATTTCATCATCCTTGACATGGAAGAGGACCCCAATGTACCACTGATTCTTGGTAGGCCTTTCTTAGCCACCGGTAAAATTATGATTGATGTGAAAAAAATATAAGCTTACTTTGGAAGTCAATGATGAAAAGGTAACCTTTAACATTTATAAAGCCATGAAATTTCAAAATGATCATGAAGAATACTCTTACAAAGGTATGATTGATCTAGTAGTCAATAGTGCATTTCATGTTAGTTTTATAGATGATTCCCTTGCTTTATCTTTGACATCCATATATAAGCATATAGATAGGGATTGTGGAAATAAGTTTACCTCAATAGTTTAATATGTTAAGTTTTGATGATGACAAATACAAGACAAAAAGAATGATGTTTATGCTACATATATGTGCCAAATAGATTATATTGGATCATGCATGATCATGTACTTCATCTTGTTATATTTCACATAATAATCATGTAATGAGATATGTGTAGTATTCTTCATAGAATATATCTAATAATGCTTTATATGAATTATAATGAATTAATATTAGATTTGACTCTATTTAAATGAAAATGTGTAAAGTGTTCTTTGTTGTATCTTATATAGAGCATATCCATTAGTAATTGATAAATATCTTATTTGGATGTGTCTATGAAAGTCTTACATGCATGCTAGACTAACTAGAGTTATACATTTATGAATCATGCATATAAAGATATTGAATTATGAATTTTGACTAACTATGTATGTATAAGTGAGCAATACCTTTTAGGCTAGTCCAAGTACTAAGAGTGAGCATTACAACAAGAAAGCAAAAGATCACAAATATTTTCAACTCAAGAAGAATGAGAATGATAAGAAGTTTCAAGCTTTTTCAAGATTTGAAGAAAAGAATTTGTTGGATGCTTGGATTACATCAAGGAGCATAGGACTAGAATTGATGACAGCAAGATCAAGTCCAAGTTCTTCAAGTTTAGTATATAAGACTTAAATCTTATCTAAAGGTAACTAGGAATCACACTGAGCTCAAAATGTTTTTAAACCTTTACAAATAGTTTTTACATGCTAAAAATGCCCAACAAACTGTTTTTGAATAACAAGTCATGGTGGTAGTTCAAAACTATGACATTTGGTTACTCTTTTGATCATATCTTTCAAAATATTTTGAGTCTTGTTCTGAAATTATTTCATATGAAAGTAGACTCAATGATCTTTCCAATGAGTGGTCATTTGTTTTAAAAGGATAAGTATCAAAGAAGTTATGGTCTTTCAAATGTCTTTTGGTCAAAAACAGGTGTGGAATTTCCATAATCGGTTATTCACCAAAGTCAAAAGTTTTGGCTTCTGTTTTTAAAAGACCATAACCAGTTATGATATTTCCATAACCAGTTATTGACAAAGTCAGAAGTGTTGGCTTCTATTTTAAAAAAACCATAACCGGTTATGAGATTTCTATAACCAGTTATTGGTAAGTTTTAAAAAGACCCTGGTTATGCCATAACTGATTATGGAATAGTCATAACTGGTTATCTAGCAACCAGAAATAGTTTTCCAACGGATATAATTTAGCATTTTATGCTCCTAACCACCATCAACGGCTCTAAAATGCATTGGGCTATAAATACAAGTGTTTGAGCATCAAAGAAAAGGGGAAAAACAATCTACAAATGATTCTTTAGCATTAAACACGAGTTTTACCATCATTTCACCAAAGGGCGAGGTATCCCTTGAATTTGAGGCACAAAGGGTTAGACATCCCAAGGTGTGTTGAGTGTTCTACTTTGTAAATGTTTTCAAGTACCAGTTCAAGCTTGAAGGTTTAGTGAAAAATCTCGGGTGGTTCACTTGAGGACTAGGCGTAGGCCACAAGTGGTTGGTGGCTAAACCAGGATAAATCTTTGTGTTTGCTCTTCTTAACTCTATCTCTTTACATTTGTGCTTTAATTATATATGCTTGAGTTAAACTTGATATCTAGCTTATTTACTTGATTTATCCTTTAATTCAAGTTGTATTTGAGTAATCCTTAATAGTTGTACCTTTGTTATACATGTTCCGCTGCATTTATTAATTGAGTGATTCAAAATGCTTAATTTCTTAATGTTGTTATAAAAACTTGTAATCATCCAATTCACCCCCCATCTTGGGTTATGGTTGCTATGACTAACAGGGATAATGTTATGGAATGTATTAAGCTACTTGACTCCTCTACTAAGATTTTTAGGAAGCCAAGTTTTGAACCATTGTATATATCTTCTGATAAGTACATCCCTCAGCCGTCTATAGTCATTCCACCTAAGTTAGAACTCAAGTCATTGCTTGATCACTTGCAGTATTCATACTTGGGTGAATCTTTCACATTACCAGTTATCATTTCTTCATTTTGTCAGAGGAGTAAGAATCCAAGTTGTTGAGAGTGCTTAGGGAGTATAAAAAGGCTTTGGGGTGGACTAATGCAAATATCAAAGGCAATAGTCCTACTGTTTGCATGCACAAAATCTTGTTGGAGGGTGAACATAAGCCAACCATTGAATATCAAAGGCGTCTCAACCCCATCATGAAGGAGGTGGTCAAGAAGGAGATCATCAAATGGCTAGATGTGGGGTATCATATACTCTATCTTTGATAGCAAATGGGTGAGCCCGATTCAGTGTGTATCTAAGAAGGGTGGAAT
The DNA here is from genome assembly GCA_029884605.1 of Ormosia emarginata. Classification (NCBI taxonomy): domain Eukaryota; kingdom Viridiplantae; phylum Streptophyta; class Magnoliopsida; order Fabales; family Fabaceae; genus Ormosia; species Ormosia emarginata. The sequence continues at coordinate 8,535,533 of JAQQTP010000040.1, forward strand.
AATGGTGGTTGCCAATGAGAACAATGACTTGATTCCTACCAGGACAGTCACAGGACGACGCATTTGCATGGACTATAAGAAGCTCAACACTGTAACCCAGAAGGATCATTTTCCATTACCATTTATTGATTAGATGCTGGATAGGTTGGCTTGTCGTGCATATTACTGTTTCCTTGATAGGTATTTGGGGTATAATCAAATTGCTATTGCTCCAAATGATCAAGAGAAAACTACCTTTACTTGTCCTTATAGTACTTATGCTTTTAGAAGGATTCCCTTTGGTTTGCGTAATGCCCTAGCGACCTTTCAGAGATGCATGATGGCTATCTTCACTAACATGGTAGAGCAATGTTTGGAAATATTCATGGACGACTTTTCAGTCTTTGGTGATTCCTTTGACGAATGTCTTCATAATTTGGCTCTTGTGTTAAAAAGGTGTGAGGAGACAAACTTAGTGCTTAATTAGGAGAAATGACATTTTATAGTTCAAGAAGGCATTATACTTGGCCATAGAGTGTCACATATTGGAATGGAGGTTGATAATTGAGGTTATTGAGAAACTTCCACCACCAATTGCAGTGAAAGGAGTTCGAAGTTTCCTTAGGCGTACTGAATTTTACCAGAGGTTTATCAAAGATTTCTCCAAGCTTACCAAACCACTTTGTAACTTGTTGGAAAAAGATGTGCCTTTCAAGTTTGATGAGTCATGCATGGAAGCCTTTATGAAGTTGAAGGAAAGACTTGTCTCGCCACCTATTATCACTACTCTTGATTGGACCCTACCATTTGAGCTAATGTGTGAAGCTAGTGACTATGCAATTGGAGCGGTATTGTGTAACATCCTCTTCAACATGTTAGACTTATAAATGATTACAGAGATAGCTTAATACTTGCTTAACATGTCTGTGTAATTTCGTGACAATCTGAGTTAGTTTAGGCATTTTGTTGTAAGCCGAAAAATGGAAAATAGCTTAAAATGACTCAGATATTTGCATAAATGGCTTAGATAATGGAAATAGATGTGGACAATTTATTTCTAAGTCACAAATGTGTATTCTATGATGTGGTTAAAGTTTGAGAATTTTCGGAGTCAGTCTAGTATTTTTAAGCATATTGGTTGACTATTTAAAGCTGGAATGACTAGTCATAGATATGAGAAATAATAGTTTTGGTGCAATTATATTTTTGATGAATCATATGATTTATTTTAAAGTTGTTAGAACTTGAAAAACTTGTTTTAGCTAAAGTTGAGTGTTTTTAGTAGATAGGAGTTATACTGCAAAACATCTAAGTTCTTAAAAGTTTTCCTACGAGCTTCATAGCCCCTTTCCTTGACTTTGGCCTTAATATGTTTCATTCTTTCTCACTCACTCTATCATCCTCTCCACAGTTCAGCAATGAGCAGCAGGGAGAAAACAGAGAAAAGAGAAAGAAAGGAGGAAAACAAGAAGGAAGAAGGAAAAAGGAAAACCAAGGGGAAATCTAAAGCTTGAAGTTCCATCTTCATCATCTCAGCAACTTGAGGATCTTAAAGGTAGGGGATATTGGTTTTTAACTCTAAACTTTATCTTTTTTCTTCTCAAGCTTGGATGATGCATGTTAGGTTAGAAAAATGAGTTTTTCATGATTTTTCCATGGTTTGGGAATGGTAGAACTGGTGATGAACCTGTTCATTACTCCAAACTGAGTTAGAATATGTTTGATGATTGCTTTGGAACTTATTTTCATCCTTGAAACCTCTTGTTCATGTTTTTGAAGAAAAATGTGTATTATGAATGTTGATTTTGATCAAATTCTATTAGGTGATATGTTGATAGGTCGTATGATAGTTCCTTTGAGCTTGGTGATCATTAATGATGTTGAAGGACACTTAACAATTAAGTTTTTAGGTTGGGTTTCGGTTAATCAATCAATGAAACAGTAACTGGTTTTATGATGCACCAGGAAATGTGTTTCTGGAGGGTGTTATTCAGATAATATAATCCAAGAAACTGTAGAATTATACAGAATCGTGGGTGTTATTCGAATAACCCCTGTGTTATTCGAATAACCCGAAACAAAAAACTCAGAATAGGTGATTTTTAGAGGTGTTATTCGAATAACATCATGGGCTATTCGAATAAACCCTCCTAGAAAATAGAATTTGAAAGTTCTATAGAGATTTAAATGATGGTTTTCCAAGGGTTCTCACTAGGGAAAGTGACTTAACTTAGGAATTAGCCCTTTGTGCTTTAGTTGTTAATGAGAATAACTTTCTATGCACTTGTTAAGGGTTTTCACTTGCGAAGTGACTAAGTTTGACTCTGTTGTCGTAAAGCTAAGTTTAGTTGGTATGTGTACCATGTTTTACTCTCTTGTTCTTAAAGGTTGAACTTAAGGATATGATAGGAATGTGAGATTGGTTTCTTTATGTGATAAAGCTGAACCAAGAGTGCATATTCTCTAGTTTAACTCTTTCACTTGGTTAGGGTGAACCTTGTAGAGGGTTTGTGTAAATGAGAATTTTGCTTGTTATCAAACTTGGTACTTGCGAATTTCCTATGTATTGTGACCTTAGATGGTGTGCACAACCATATGGCCAGAGAATAAGGTGTTGTTCTAGATTCTTGTAGCAGGTATGCTATTGTGGTCATTGTTACTGGTATAGAGGTGACAATAGTACCCTTACATTGGTGAGGGGAAGGTGTTTACCTATTACCAAGTGGGATTTAGGCTTTTAAGCTTATCCTACTTTGTATATACGAGAGACGAAAGTTTCTGTAACACCCAAATACCGATATACAATATTAGATATGCTACTTCTAACTTAAACATCATACTATTCCATATTATTTGAACAAATAATAATGGAGAGCCTTGCGAAAAACTAAAAGTTATACATATAACATTGCCTCAAAAGAGCTCATAGTATACATAAACTTTTCTGAACAAACAAAAGCAACATAAATAAATACAAGCTTAAAAAAACTATTCTAGTCTTCATACTTTTTCTTCTTGCCCTTGGAAGAACTTCCACCTGGATTTACATGGCAACAAATATGGTGAGAAATCACATTTCTCAGTATAAGTAACCAAAACCAGCAGTTTAAACTTTCGCAAACAATTGCAAACTTCCTCTCTTGGTAATGTTTCTAAGCAACTACACTTTTGTTCTGTTAATCGAAAGCACAATGATATCAAACAACCGCCCATACAATCATTCGATATCAAGAGCCAGACAACCGCCCATACAGCTATCACCGAAGGCAAAATGCATCACAGACATAACAAAAATACAAATTCCAATACAAATAAGAAATAAATAATGTAGTAGTGAGATGATATATGATTATGTGCAAATAAAAGTGTATGCAAGTGTAGGTACAATGTCGTGATACTTAACTATTCCCCTGGGTAGGGAGGTATTCTGCCATAATAACTTGTGACCTTTGGTTATCATAACAAGTATCCTCCTTAACCTACCAAGTAGTCTACTAAGTAGCCTACCTTAACTGGGTGGATATCGCCACCAAAACTGAGTGGATGCCTCCACTAGCTCTTTTCTAAGAATAACAAGTATGTGTGAGAGGTGATGTGAGTGTGTGAAAATGCAGCGTTATGTCTAACTCTAACATAACCACCACATAACTCTATACTAAGCCCACCTTTGCATTACTAACTCTACCTTTTCTCTTTGAGAGCACTTCATGCATTAAGGCATTTAACCAATGCCAACTAGACTTAGTACACTACTATCTTTCCATTACTAACTATACTTCACTCACGAAGAGCTTTCATGCACTGTGGCATTGACCCTAGCCAACTAGGGTCTATGGCACTCAACTTTTGCCATCTATCTTCTTAACTTTCTTATCACCTCTCTTGTGACATCTGTGCAATACTAGGTTGCTTAAGAAACTAAACTCTTGGTCTATGGCAATCCATGTCCAATGGATGCACTTACCTTTTTTTTATCTTCCTTTGTATGCCACTAGGTCATTCTCTCTAAAAGATAACCTCTCTAGTGCTTCAACACCATTTTCTAGGCATAAACAAAGGATCCTAACAACTAGGGATCTCAAATCTTCAAAATAACATCTTTGATGAAATCTGCTCTGGATGCCTAAAAAGACTAATTTTCATAAATGAACTAAATGCCCATTTTAACTTCAATAATTCTGAAAATTTTATAAGTAAATAGCCTTATATCTTAGCTTTCAAATGGCTCTAGAATCAACTCATTTCGATATCGGTAGCTTGAGTTATGATAAAAACACTACAGGCTATTCAAATGCCCTGTTCTGCTAATCGTTGGGCGCCCAAGCACCCAACTCCCAGCGCCTAAGTCCCTGAAGTCTTGCTGTATGCATAATCTCACTGTACGTTGAGTGCTTGAGCACTGGATGCCCAGAGCAAGTTCTGCAGAATTCTGCAGAACTTGGTCACTATTCCATTAGGAACAAACCAACCTTCAATCATCCAAAAATAGTTTCTAGGTGATTTCTAACACCACTAACAACCTTCAAAAATGTTGCAACTCTTTTACAGCCTATCTCTTCTCTTAACTTGGATCAAACACCAAAAATCACATACTTGGTTAATTAAAACCTAGGTTCCAAATTCAAGAACCAACTAGTTTTATCTATGGATAAAACCAACTATCTTGTTATCATTAATATGAAACAACCAATTCAAACAATGAACACAAGAATTTAACTTAAGAAACTAGTTTTCCATCTTTGAAAATCCTTCTTCCTCATCTAAAAACTCAAGTTCTAGCCTAGAAAAGATAGAGAAACAAGGATAGAAAACACCCCTACCTCTTGCTTGGATGAAGATCTTCAAGCTTGGCCTTTGTCCTTGAGCTTTTCCTCTTCCTCTTTCTCTCCTATGGCTGTTACCACTTCTTCCTCTCTTTCTCTCCTTTTTGTTTTGTTTTCCAACTCTCTACCATGGGAAGGAAAACAAATATAAGAAGCAAATTCCAATTTTGCTTCTTATAAGATAACACTAATGTGGTACTTGAAAATCCCAATCTGCTATGAACACTTAGATTCCTCCAAATCCAATTTTCTAACTTCTGACAAATTTGAAATAAATTCTAAGATTCATTAAAAATCATGTTTCACCTTTATCCTATATTTCTATATTTGCTGGGGGTCAATCTGGTATAAAAATGCACAACCAATATGCCTAAAAATACCAAATTAACTCTGAAAATTCTCAAATGTTAACCACACCTTACTTAACTCATTTGTAACCTACAAACAAATTATCCACACATGTTTCCCTTCAAATAGCAGTTTATGCTATTTTCTGAGTCATTTTAGGCTACTTTTCACACTCAAAGTTGCAACAAAGTGCGTAAACTAACTTAATTTATCACAAAACTTCACTGACATATCAAACAAGTCATATGCTACCTTTGTACACATATAAAAGTCTAATATATTTTTTTGGGATGTTACAGTTTCTGGGGAATTAAGCAAGTAGCTTGTATTTTCAAATCTTAAAACCTGCATTAGCATTGCATAATCATTCTATTAGAACTTTGTTTGAGCATAATCATTCCTCATAACATAAAGCATTGCATGATTGACAATTCTATGGACAATTGTCATTGCTTGATCAATTGGTTGGTTGTTTGTTGATAATATCTTAAGATTGTATGTGCGATCTTTTGATGCTATTAATTTTTGGATATTATATTATTTAGAATATTAATGTGTTCAGTTCATTATTTGTTGTAAATGAATAACGCTGGTCTTGGTATATGAATACTAATAAGTTGTGATTTCTCACCCCTGTATACTCCATGTAAATCCAGGTGAAGATCCTCCAAAAGGAAAAGGCAAGGAAAAGAAGAAACAGAAAACTTAGTCTAGCAATTTTACTTCTTGTTGAACTAGTTTGTATATTAGTATCTTTCTGGTTGTACATAAAGTTTATGTGAACAATATGGCTTGTTAGCCAGTGAAGTACATATATATGATCTTTTTATCATTCGAGGCTTTCTAGAATACTACAAAGGTTATTATGGATTTTATTTATATGTATTCTTAGAAGTGACAAGTTTAATGCAATTTATCTTGAAATATTTCACGTATTTTACAAAAATTGTATTAGGGTGTTATATATTGGGCCAAAGGAAGAACAAGGTTTTTCACTCCATTTATTATACAAGCTGGACACTTACTGATGTACAATTGAACTACACAACTACGGGGAAAGAACTCCTTCTAGTTGTCTTTGCATTCCACAAATTCTGGGCATACTTGGTTGGTGCTAAAGTCATTGTCTTCACGGATCACTCAACCATCAAGTATTTAGTGAGCAAAAAGGATGCCAAGCCAAGGTTGATCCATTGGGTTTTATTACTATAAGAGTTTGGCCTTGAGATTAGATATCAAAAGGATGTTAAGAACTAGGTGGTTGACCATCTTTCTAGGTTAGAAAATGAGAATTACCAACATGACTTAGCTTTGATTAGTGAGACTTTTCTAGATGAACAATTATTTGTTGTGATTGCTAGCTCAGATCCATGGTATGCTAATTATGTCAACTATATTATGAGTAGTGTTCTAGACCAAATCTTAATCACTAACAAAGGAAAAAGTTCTTGCATGATGTTAAGTTTTATTTATGGGATGAGCATTACCTCTTCAGGAAGTATGCTGATTAGTTGCTTAAAAGGTGCATTCTTATGGAGGAGACTCTTGTTATACTCAAGTAATGTCATGCTTCACCATATGGGGGTCACTATGGGGGTGAACGAATAGCTACAAAGGTGTTTAAATTAGGTTTTTATTGGCCTTCTCTATTTTGAAATTCCCACTTGTTTTCAGCTAAGATTAATGGATGTCAAAGAACCGGAAACATCTCAAAAAGGAATGAGATGCCCTTGAACTCCATTTTGGAAGTGAAAATATTTAATGTGTGGGGCATAGATTTTATGGGGCCCATTGTATGAGCCTTTAGTAACTGCTTTATTCTTGTAGCAATAGACTACGTGTCAAAGTGGGTGGAAGCTTGTGCCTTACCTACTAGTGACTCTAAGGTGGTCCTTCATTTTCTTAAAAAGAACATGTTCACAAGGTTTGACACCCCTGGAGCCATTATTAGTGATGGGGGATCACATTTTTGCAACAACTATTTTGCTGTTTTACTTATTAAGTATGAGGTGACACATAGGGTGGCCATTGCCTATCATCCTAGTGGCCAAGCAGAGGCATCTAATAGAGAGTTGAAGCGAATTCTTGAAAAAATAGTGAGCCTTTCTAGAAATGATTGGTCTAAAAAATTAGACGATGCTCTCCAGGCTTACCGCACTACTTATAAAACTCCTCTTGGCATGTCTCCATTCCAATTGGTCTATAGAAAGGCTTTCCATCTTCCTGTAGAACTTGAACACCATGCCTATTGGACCATCAAGAGATTAAATTAGGATTGTGAAGCTAGTGAGGAGAAAAGATTGTTGCAATTGAATGCACTTGATGAATTCTGCCTACAATCCTATGAAAATACCAAGATCTACAAGGAAAAGGTGAAGAGGTGGCATGACAAGTGCATTACCCCAAGAAGCTTTGCACCAGGCCAGAAAGTTCTCTTGTTCAACTCAAGGCTGAAATTATTTCTTGGCAAGCTCAAATTCAGATGGTCAGGTCTATTTTTTGTTGCGAAAGTGTTTTCTCATGGTGTCGTAACTCTAGAAGACCCAGTTTCAAAGTCAACCTTTAAGGTCAACTGCCAGAGGCTCAAGCTTTACTTAGGTGATGAGGTGGAGAGACATAAAACCTCACTCACCTTTGTCCCTCCATCATGAAGTCTGCAAAGTCCTACCGGGACAATAATTAAGGCCTTTATTGGGACAGAACCCAAGTTTTTGTCCTTTAGTTTAAGTCTTGTATATGTAATACTTTGATTTTGTGATTTTGTTATATTTTGGTTATACATACTATAATTTAACCATCTAGACTAATTTTGTAAGTGCTAGAGACCTCTAGGATGTAGAAGTTACTGCAGAATGGAGTTTGCTATAGAATTTTGCAGATAGACTTCTCATGCTAAGGCGTACGCCTTTCCACGCCATGGTGTACTGGTCTCTGGTATCTCAAGGCCAAAAACTTGAGAGGTACACGCCATGGTGCACCAGGTGTGTACCTCGCGGCGTGCTTGTTCTAAATAATAATAATAATAACAATAATAATAATAATAATAATAAATATTTAATTAAATATTAAAAGAGGGAATTTAATGCATGTCGTGATGTAGACAAGAGCACGCTGCAGTGTGCTGTGGCAGATTGAGTTTTATGCCGCAGCGTTTCGTATTTCCTCTGCTTTTCTCATTTCCCTTCATTTTCTTTGTGTTTCTCTCACGTTTCTTATTTTCCCCACCACTTCTTCTCTAAGTATGTTGCGATTATTCTTAGTTTATTTTGCTCTTTTATCTATATTCACATTTTAGTTTGCTTTTTATTGTATTTTGTTTTTGTTTTTGTGTTTTTTTGTTCTTAGGTAATGTTGCTTGAATTTCTGTTTAAAAAATGCTAGGTAATCTATATTTAGTATTATGTTTTGGTGCTGCCCTAAGTTTAGCTAGGCGATAGCACTATTTTTTTTCCTTCGCGCCACGACGTGGCTCATGTCATGCCATGGCGTGTGTTTGAATGTTCATGTATGTCGTGGTATGACTGCTTTTGTGTTATGGCGTAAGCTTGAGTGTTTATGCATGTCGCGACGTAGTAACTTAATGCTACGGTGTAAGCTTGAATGTTCATGTATGCTGCAGCGTAACAACTTCATATCGTAGCATAAATTAGGATTTTGAATGCATATCGCGGCATGAGTGATATATGTCGCAACGTGAGTATTAATGTTCATGAATATCGTGACATGAGTACTTCATGCCATAACTGTCACCCTTTATATATGCATTTTGATCTGTTTTACATGTTTTTCTTATTTTTGAATGCTCTATTGTAGTCTTGACATTTTGAATACTTTGATGGGTTTAGGTTCCCCATACCACATACACTATGCCTCCAAAACATCATAGAGCATCAACCAGCCAGCGCAACCAAGAGCCTTCTCCTCGTCTTGAGTTCGATAGGAGGAAATTTGTATCAGTTGCAGTTGCTCAGAGATACACTACATTGGTCACTAGACTAATGATTCCAAAGCGTGGCTTCACCTTCACAAAGGCCATCCATTAGGACGTAGAGAGGGTCATCCTCCACCACAACTGGGGTGTGTTTGCCAAATACCTAGAGGCTGCAGTTCTACGCGAATGTGGCATTTTTTGACTAAGGGACTACAACCAGAGTGCGTGGATGCATGGTCTCCTACTCCACTGTGTCTATTAGAGCAGCTTTATAGTTACCTGCCCCTCGTAGATATGTGACTATACTGAGTTCCTCCATTGGGAGCCAAAGGAGGGCATTGATCTTAACATGGTCACGACCCGTATTTGTAACCCATACCTGCCTGTGGTCTGGAACTTGAGTGTGCAGACATAGAGGCCGCAAAACTTCCTGCAATCCTGCCTAACCCCAGAGGCGAAGGTGTGGTACCACTTCATCTCATACTGTATCCTCCCATTTGTGAACATGTCGGAGGTGACTAGAGACCAGGCGATCTTCATATATGTCATTATTGAGCGCCACTCCATAGATGTTGCCCAGATCATCCATGATCAGATCAAAAGATCAGTTTGGGAGTACAAGAGTCTCTTCTTTCCTTCCCTCATTCAGAAGCTCTGTGCCAGACAACATGTCCAATGGCAAGAGCACGTGGAGCTAACTAATGTGAAATAGCCTCTTAATGATTCCATCATTAAGAGGTTGGGAGCAGCTCCGGCCTTAGCACCTTTGAGACAGAGACAAGCTCGTTGAGAGCCCAGAGCAGCCCCTCCACCTGATGCTAATTGGCATGTATAGATGGAGACTCAAATGGCACGGTTGACTTCTTTACAAACCTGCCAGTACCATTACACCATATAGATCCTTCGGTGGATTGCGGAGCACATGGGGCATCCCATGGATGACTTTCTTGTGCCTAAGTTCCCTCCTAAGGCAATAGCTGACCTTCTCTATAGCAGCAGGATCCTGAGGCTGCAGATGATGGAGATGGAGAGGGAGCAAATGAGGCAGAGCCTATCCAGGAAGAAGAAGATGATGATGATGATGATGATGATGATGATGATGATGATGATGATGATGATGATGAATAGCTCTACTACATACAGAGCATTTTCTTTCATTTTGATATACTATGATTTTATTTTGTACAGTGGAGACACTGTTTCCCTTAGGTTTAGGAGTGATAGTTGCATAATATGTTTTGAGTTATTATAATGTTTAATGTATGATATATTTTGTTGTTTTAATGTATATCATCACTATATTATCATGATTATATAGTGTTTTGGTTATTACTAATGGATATTGATAAAAAAATTTTTTGGATATTTTTGACATTGTGCACATGATTTTTGAATGCATGTTTGAATTGAAAAACAAAGTCGGATCTATTGGAATGCATAACATGTTCCCAATTGCTAGTTTCGTTTTACGCATTATTGATATCCCATTCGTATGCACGTATAACTTTGATTATAGATAAGAGTGCTTATTTAGAGAAAGCTTATGGAATGTACATGTAGAGATTTCGAGTATCCTAGAAATTGTATTTAAACTCTGTTGAAGTGAAATCCTAGATTATGCATAATTGAGGAAATGATTAGGGCATTGTTTAGACCGATTGAGCCTTTCAAGCTTACCCTGATATGATTGTATCTTTAGGTCCCTTTTGAAGCTTTATAAATGTTTGGCCTTGTATGTTTTTAACTATCCTCAAATTCCTTACCATGTAACAATTCTAATGCATGTGAAAGCATTACATTTTCATCTTACCATTAATGTTTATTGAATACATAATATGTTATTTCTTGAAGTAAGTCAAGTGATTACAGGTATTAATGCATGTTCAATACAAAATGAGCTTAAAGGAACTGTATACAATAAAAGAAAAAGCATTGCTTTGATTTAAAAAAATACAAAAAACATTGATTGGTTCTGGAGAGCTTTACTTCTTTCACTTTTGAATACCCTAATAGTTTCACTTGGAGGCTCAAGTCTTGGAATAACATGTTTATGATTCTCAATATTTGTATTGAATCCTTTTCCTGTTTGTTCTTTTGCCTATAACCATTGGCCTTACATTATAAGCTGTTGAAGTCCCTTTTGATCTTCAATAATGTGTGATTTACATTAGTGAAGAAAGAGTTTAAAGACAATCTTGTGGATTATATGATTCATATGCATGTATGCTCATAAACTTATCCAGATAAGTATGAATTGAATAAGAGAAGTTTAGCTTGCATGATTGTGGGAAATGTGATTTGCATAAAATGAAGCCTTGATTGTTAGCATGTTAAGGATTGTGTATGTGTGGAGTTGATTGTTGTTGTCGAATTTTTGCAAGTGCAGAGATCGTACAAGTAGTAAAATAAAGATTATTCCCATGAGGATCAATTGATTACAAACTCTTACTGCAATTTTGATTAATTAAGCGGATAAAAATAATAGTGAAAGCTAAATTAAAATCAAAACAAAACTCAAAGCAATTAAGTAAGCAAATAAATCAAGAAAAGCTAAGATTCAACTAAGGGTTAAAGGCCTAGGACTAGGAATCCACTACACTACCTCCTATGATAAATTGTAATCATATCTTTGTTAATGTTCAATTATGTTCTTGAAGGTGATTTACCCTAAATTATTTAAATCTCAATTTCTTTGCATTAAAAACATGTTAAAACTTCATCAATCCCATTCTCATGGCAGTTAATCTAAGTTTCAACCCATTAAGTTTTATGACAATCATTTACCCCTCGAAAGATTTAAGCCTATGTCTAGGTCTCAATTCCTAAGTCAATTCTTAGATTATCAAGCAATTAGATTTCATCTTTTGATCCTTCACCTAAAGCCTAAGATCATATAAATATGGCATGTAACATACCACAATCATTAAGTATACTAAGAATGAATCATGAACAATAATTTCTCATTAACAAAGAATTAAATTAACAATTCATCATAGAGAAAAAAAGAGTTTCATCCTAATCCTAAAAAAAAGGAGTTTAGCCACTCATGGCAATTGTAGCACAAACAAGAACAAAGATTAAAGAAACAACTATGATTTCTAAAACAAAAAAAGAAGATGGAGAGGATGAAGATAGAGTAAAAGACTTCAATGGTTGAACTTCAATGATTCTTAATCTTGCCTTCCAAACTCTAGCCTCAAATCCTTGTGCCTCTCAAAGTTTTCTGCAACAAAAGTATGTTTTTGGTTTAAGGGTTTTCTTCTATTTATAACAGTTGGGGTGAAAATTGCCTCTATTATACTCTAGAAGACCTCACACAATCGTGTGAACACACAACATAACCGTGTGACTTAGAAAACTGCTTAATTTCAATGTAAAGGACACACGACTGTATGACCAATACACACGGTCGTGTGACTTAGTCAGAAGCAATTTCCATGTTAGACATGGGCGTGTGAGCTTTACAGAAGTGTTTTCCAAGTTAAACATGACTGTGTCTAAAGTCTCAATCGCTCACAAGGCCCTAAATGATCATTTTTTGCTCTGAAATCGCGATGTCTTCGCCTGCTTTCACTCCAAATGTATTAAATCTCTTTTAATTTGCAAAAAACAAAGATAAGGATAAGGATCCATCTAAAATTCACCAATAATTATAAGCAAATCACTACAATTTATCCAGTATAAGACTATAAAATATAGGCTTATCAATTGTGAGGCATTAGCATTCTTTGAGGGCTTATACAATCATTATACACTAGTTATGGTTTAAGTGAAAATAGAGTTCATAATAGTTGCTAAATGTATGGTAAACATGATTTATCAAGCAGGTCTACTTAATCATACTTTGTTTTGCTTGAGAACTAGCAAAAATCTGGGTTTGGGGGTGTAATAACTCCAATAAATGTAGTTATTTATGTCCTATATCTATGCTCTATAGATAGCTTAGTCCTTGTTATTATGCATATTTGGAAGATTTCAGGCTTATATTTATCAAATTTAATTTTGACATCTTCTTGTATGATCTTGAAAAAATCTTGCTTATTCTTTAAGTGATTAAGTACATTTGCTAGTGTTATTAAAATGATGATTTCTCTATTACAAGAAGGACTCCAAACAAGTAGATTTGTGGAAGATTTGGACTAACATTGGAAGAGAAAGCCAAAGGTGTAATTTAGCAACTCACACCGCAAAGCATGCATGTTCATGTCATGGCATGGTGCTTCAGCCTGTTACATACTGAAACCCAAGACTAGCATGCCGCAGCACAAAGGAGTTCATGCCGCAGCATGGTGACCTAAATTAAATGTGCACCGCAGTGTAAGGTGTTTTATGCCGCGACGTGAAACTAAAATGTTGACCTATAAATACTGATTTCACACAATTTAGCAAGCGAGCTTTTGTGAAAAATAAAACATAGCTGTTAAGGTTATCATTTTGGGACTGAGAGGAAGCTAAAGTGGAAGCTATCTTCTTCAAAGAGAAAGATTTAAACATCAAGAATCACATACATTGAGCTTCCTTCCCATTCCTTTTACTTTCTCTTTCTCTTTGTCATGAACATGATTATTTGTGATAGATTTTCGTGTTTCATGGATAGCTAAGCTGTATATAGAGATTTCTTTGGATCCCTCCATGAATATGAGTGATTTTGTAACCCTTTGAGTTAATATAGATAATTTGAGTTTGTTTAACCATATTTCTCTTAATGTTCTTGATTGTTTTGCTAACATTTAATGTGATTTGATTAAATATATTGAACTTGACATAGGGATTTAGATTTGAGATCATGGATATGGTTGATGCATGTTTAATTTCATTCTAATGGCAGGGTGAGTTAATTAGCTAATGGTGTAACATCTCGAATTTAATAACCATAGTTACCACGATCATTAGATTCGGACCTGTTACTTCATAGCTATGCGATTTTCAATATAGCATAACAACATTTTATAAAAAATATGAGCCATGAATGAATATAAAAATATTATACCACAACAGTATTCCTCATAAATACTATAGCTACATCGTTTCAAAATAAACTACCTAGCTACACTAAGCTAAGCACTCCAAGCTCCTGCTTCTCTTTTTGAAGAACTCGCACCTGGATTTACATGGCAATACAATCGGGGTGAGAAATCACATCTCAATAGAAGTATTCCTAAACGAACAGTTTATACAATCATACAAATTACCCAACCATTAAGTTAACACTTCAATCACAAAAGCACAAAAATACTCCCTTCTTAGAAGTACGTAATCGCCCATACAATTGCATGTCATGATTTTGAATGAATGATGACAACTGCCCATACAATTGCCATGCTATGCCAAATTATGTCTAGTGTGTATGCCTATGCAATAACTTAAGTATGAAACGAATAATGTATGATACCAAGTCCATGGTAATGCAATGAATGCATGAGTCCGAAACAAAGTAATGGAAGTCACATCTATATCCTTGGACAAGCACTGGAAGTCCATCCAGAAAACAACACTCCGAGTAGTGAAATCCATCAATTACACGGTCTTCAGAAACAGAGAGGAAGTCCATCCTCGGAACCATAAGGAAATCCATCCTTATCAACTCATCAAACATAAAGAGTATACCATTCACCTCAACTATGTTTCACAATCACATCATGCAAAACAATTACTAATTACATCATATAATTAGTTCCACAATTGATTTATATGCACATCAAGTTCATTTTACAACATATTTTATCCAAATACTCTTAAAAATAATTGAACACTCTCAAAAGAGTAAACATGAGTGACCCTAACACTTATGGAAACTCACTTTCTCAAATCACATTTTCACAAGATATATATGTATATCCATGCCTAATTACCTAACATAATTTGCATTACAAATCATTTTGATTTATCATGTTTTCACTTCATTAAATACTTTTATTATAGTCTCAACACTCCTTAAGAAGCATAGAAGAAGAAACCCATTAGAGACTTCAATATCACAAAATAAAGTTCTTGGTGAATCCTGATCTGGGGGCACAGGCGCTCAATCATCCAGTGCTGACTGGGTAGAACTAGCCCAGATTTTCCCCTGCTTCAGTGCTCAGGTGCTCACTTCATGGGGCTCAAGAGCTACACACGTGCTTAGGCACTCGAATCTTAGTGCCCAAGAGCTGTTTACATTGCATCACGCAATTCCCTTCTGGACAATGGGTGCTCAGGCGCCCAATGCTCAAGCACTGGCTGCCCAAAATGAAATTTGCAGAAGTTTGCAGATTCGGGTATTGTTCCATTGGAACCTACCCCTCCTCCAATCACTCAAACTTCACATCCAAGTGATTTACAACCTTTCACAAGGTTCAACTACACATAGCAACTCTTATTCTACTTTAATTTCACTTAATCACTCAAAACATGCATCCATCATCACCCTAAACCAAAAATCCCCATTTATGACCTAAAATGGGAACCAAGGTATTGCAAGGCTGAAAATCGAACTTCTTGCTTGCATCAAACTAAAAACATGCTATTCTCTAGCTTTCTAACAAGATTCATGCATTTACTAACATAAATACAATTCTCACACTTCAAAACCCCATATCCCCTATCAAGTCCCCATAAACCCAATGAAGAAAATAAAGTTAAGTAGTAAAATAAACTTTCCCCCTACCTCTTGTAGACAAGATGAAGATGAAGCCAAGGATGGCCAAGGAAGATCCTCCCCTTTGGTCTTCTTCCTTTCCTCTTTCTTTTTTTCTTTTTTCTTTTTCTTTCTTTTCTTTTTTCTCTCTTCTATTTTCTGTTTTCTTTTCTCTGCCATGAACCAACAATAGCAAAGTCCAACATTGCTTTTTAAAGATAACCACTAATATGGTACCAAAAATCTTGATCTGCTAAGAACACTCATATTTTACCAAATCCAATTCTCTACCCTTCAACAGACTTAAAATAAATCCTGATTCATTAAAAATATGTTTCACCATTTCCACACTTTTCCATATCTGCTGGCAGTCAATCCGACATTAAAACACACAGCCAGTTCATAGTTCAAAACTTACCTGTATAGCACAGTTCACACATTTATGACCTAGAAATAAACTCTCCACATTTATCTCCACTAACTAAGCAGTTTAAGCCACTTTCGGAGCTAAAAATAACTATTTTCCACACATAGCGTTGCAGCAAAGTGCCTAAATGTGCTTAGACAGTCACAAAACTTAACAAACATATTAAGCAAGTATTAGGCTACCTCCATATCTACATACAAGCCTAACATGTTTTTCCAGGGTGTTACAAATGAGATAGACATATACCCCTTGGTCATGCATAGCAAGTGTTGAAAATAGTCCTTAATGAGTGGAGTTTGCTCTAGCTCTCATGGAAACATAGTGAACTAGGCAAATGAAACATAGTTAATTGACTTACATAAGCTTTTAACTAAGTCAATTTCTTAAGCTAACAAAACCCCTTTCATTTATGTTGCTTAAGAGGATTATATATTACCAATGAAAGTAAAGGATGAAGAAGGATTCCTTATTCTCTAATCATTATCTTTTATTCCCGATTTATTGCATTTAAGTCTTTTGCATCATAGTTAACTTATACACACCCTTTCTCAAATTGAATGTTCTTGAATAGAATTACTTAAGCTATTGTTTGATAATTAGCATTAGAATTAGATTGTATCCTCGTGGGAACGATATCCTACTTGTTACAATATTACTTGCATAACTCGTGCACTTGTGGTACACAAAGGGACAAACAACACCTGAAAGTGATTGGACTAATAAGGATAAAAAAAAGGTGCAATATATTTTGAGAGCTAAAAACATCATTACAATAGCCTTAGGGTATGATGAATTCTTTAGAATCTCAAATTGTAAAACAACTCAAGACATGTGTGACACTTTACAAGTCACCTATAAGTGTACTAGTGAAGTACAAAGTGTAACACCCTAAAATTTGCTAATTTACAGTAATGTCTGAATTGTACTTTTTTATGATTTCTGTGTACTATAAATTTATTTTGACTGTTCCATGACTGTATTTGATCGTTGTGTTTGATTTACTCTGGGTCAGGAAAATAATAATTTTCGGGACATGAAAAATCTTTACGTATTTATTCGGAGCAGGGGGATCTTACTAAACCCAATTTCGAGAGATACATGACATAATCTTTGAATTTTTAGAAATTAACTATGAAATAAAAATATACTGTATTTTTATTTTACAGTGGACAAATATTTACTGACTTATAAACAGTAATGTTCTGTTCATTGAGTAATAATTTATGTAGCTATTATCTGAAAAAATATCTTTTATGCATCAATAGGAAGAAAACCTTAAGGCTAACGAAGGTTTAGTCTAACATAGTGGTTATGACTCCATTATGGACCAATAGGAAATGGTCAACAAAGATGGTTAGACTAGTTAAGTATGTAACTAAATGAAATTAGAAAACTTAAACTAAGTTAGCATAATGCCTATGTAGTAACTAAATGGAACAAACCTAGTTTGCATCTCATTAGGCTTCACGGTTTTGGAAGGATGTAGGAGCTTCTAGAAATTGTGATGTCACATTCAAGTAACTAAGTAGTTAGCAAAGAAACTAGAAAACCTAACTAAGTTAGTTTAATTTGGTTAGGACACAATTGAATTAGAAACTTAGTTAGTTTTCTATTGACTCCATAGTTAGCAAACTTTAAGAACTAGATGACTCAAGTTGTCTAAGCCTACAAAAAACAAGCTTGGATGCAAAGGCTTTGAAGATCAACCATTGATTCAATCTAAGGTCATTAGGAAGTCTTGAGTGGTAAAACAAAGTGGCCACCTCCTTTGTTGAGCTCCACAACCATAAGGCTTTAGGAGAAGCAAAGGATGACACATTGTTCATTTCATTTCATCTCCATCATTTTCCTAAAGTAAGTTTCACAAATTCTCTCATTTTCTCTCTCGAGTATCTCACGGCCTCAACACCATAACCATGCCTCCACTATTCTATAATTTTATCAAACACCACTTCCTAAATCTAAACACCATTCTAAGAACTTCTCTAGTTGGGAACTTAGGCTAGTTCATCCATCTTGTGCTTGGAAATCAAGTTTGAAGTTTCTACTCTACAAGATAAAAATCCTTGTTTCTTGTTTCTAAATTGATTTTTGAAGTTCTAAGCCATGATTGATCCATGGTTTTTCGTTTTCAAGCTTTGTTTGTGACTTTGGTTTGGTTCAAAGTTTGTTAGGGATTTTTTTTGTAGCTACACGAAATCCATAGGATCAAGCAAGAAGGATTTTTGTCTTCTTCAAAGGTAAGAGAGAGATTTAATCTCATCAACCATGTCTTGGTTATGAGAAAATGGATTTGTTTGTGGTGAAGAATCTATAAGAATTCATTCACTTGATTGTTTAAAGCTTTTCTTATTTGTGATGATTTTTTATACAAGCATGTTTATAGCTTTGATTATATGTTTTAATGTGTGTATGAAGGCGTGATAGTTATTGTATGTTGTAGGATATGAATAACATGAAAAGGAATTGCATGAGGGTTCCAAAGAACCCATGAGGCTCACGACCTACACCACCACTAAGAGGACAAAGTGTTCTAAATTATTTTCTTAATCATGGATTAAGTGATTTAATAATAATTTGGATTAAGAATTTTTATAAGAGATTAGATGATGGAAAATAATTAAATATGATTTATAAAGCATATAATGATTTTCGGCCAATATGCCTACTTATGATGTTTTTAATCCAAAATTATTTCCAAAGTGTGGACTTATGTAAACTTTTGGAAAAACAATGGAAAGTAAATTAATTTTAGAGTTTAATTAGAGAAATTAAGTAATGATATGAAATAAAATAAATACTTGAAAAGTACTAACGTATGGCTCACCCGTTGGGTTTTGAAGCGCGTTATCAAGTTTCAAGCTGTAAATATTGGTTAAATCCAAGAAAGGTAATTTTTAAAAGGAACAATAGGAAATATTACTTAGAGGATTTTTATTAAGGAAATGTTGTAAATAAGCCTAAAAATAGATATATAATGGAGAAAGTTTCAAAATTTAATTTAGAAAGTAGCGAAATATTTTACACGGTTGAAAAATATTAGAAAAACCTTACGTGTATTTAAAATAATGATTTTTAAACTACACGATTGAGAAAATGATTTAAAAATACTACGCGATTGCAAAAACATCAAAAAATATTTACACGATTTGAAAATATTAGAAAAAGGATACGCGATGTTAAAAACGTGATAAAATATTTACGCGATTGAAAATAACAGCAGTTTGCTATCGGGTTAACGTGGTAGACTCAATTATGTTAAAAAATGGTACTGCCAAGTGATTGTGAAAAACAATGATAATATTGTTATATGTGTACTTTTGGATCATGCACCATGCATAGAGAAATGTGTCAATTTGGTTGATATTGGCAAGTTGCCTAAGAGACGAATTATACCGTGTAGTGTTGTTCATTGAGTGGACTTGGAGGCGTTGGTGTGCGAAGGATTTCACATGTGGACAATTGGTAGCTCCTCTGGGCTGTGGTACCGGGCAACACACTAGCGATCTTGACAAAGCATTATTCTTAATTACGATCTAGCATAGACTGTCTGGTACAATGCCTGTTGTACATGATGAATAGACTATGTAGTACTTGGCTGGGGTAGCTGGAGCTACAGACAGATTTTCTAGATCATTCTCTCTGAATAATTGTGGTTAGCTCCATGAAGTAGGAACGAGTCTGTGTCCATATGCATATTTGGTCTGCATCATGAAGTGATAGTTATATTGATCTAAGATATTATGTATGATGTGATAATTTGATTTGATGTATTGAATGCTATATCTGTATGTACTATCGTTTTCTAAACTGTCATGCTGGTAGTGATGTAGATTGTCTCACCTCTTTGTATGCATTTCTGTATTATTATTATGATCGGTAAAGATTTTGAGGAAAGAGAAGATGAGCAACCTTTGGGTTATCAGAACGAGGAGGAACAACATCCTGGTGATCAGTGCGAAGAGGGCGAGCCTCTAGGAGGAGGAACAACATCCTGATGAGCAACCTTTGGCTGGATATTACTGAAGGTTTCTCCAAGATAGCAGGACCTCTTACACAACTCACAAGGAAAAGTCAAGCTTTTGTTTAGACAGAAGAATGTGAAGAAAGTTTCCAGGAGTTAAAGAAGAGATTGATGACTGCACCAATGTTGATTGTACCAGATCCAAGCGAGTCTTTTCAAGTGTATTGTGACGCTTCTTACCAGGGTTTAGGATGTGTGCTAATGCACAATAGAGATGTGGTAGCTTATGCTTTAAGACAGTTGAAAGTACTTGAGAAGAACTACCCAACGCACGATTTGGAACTAGCCGTAGTAGTTTTTGCATTGAAAATATGGAGACATTTTTTGTATGGAGCCACGTTCAACGTCTTCAGTGATCACAAAAGTTTGAAATACTTGTTCGATCAGAAGAAGTTGAACATGAGGCAGAGGCGGTGGCTAGAGTTTTTGAAGGATTATGATTTTCAACTTCGATACCATCCAGGAAATGCGAATGTCGTGGCAGATGCCTTAAGTAGGAAGGTGATCAGTGTCTCTACTATGATGATAAAGGAAGAAGAATTGATCAAGCAGTTTAGAAATTTGTGGTTGTTTGTGGAATTGGCACTAGAAAGGATTCATTTAAATTGAGTTACTGTTTTGAATGACCTGTTGGAAGAAATCCAAGAAAAATAGGAAGATGACCCGTTTTTGCAAAATGAGAAAGAATTCTTGAAGCAAGGTCATAAGGCAACAATTGAGGAAGGATTTGATGGGGTCTTAAGATTCAAAGGAAGGATTTGTATATCTGATGATCCCGATCTTAAGCAAACAATTATTAATGAAGCTCATACCAGTAGGTTGAGTATGCATCCAGGGATGATTAAGATGTGTCAAGATCTAAAGTAGATGTTTTGGTGGCCAAGAATGAAAAAAGATGTTGCGGAATGTGTGGCGTCTTGCCTTGTTTGTCAAAAGGAAAAAGTTGAACATCAAAGACCCGCCGGTATATTACAACCCTTAACTATTCCAGAATGTAAATGGGATAGTATCGCAATAGATTTTGTTACCGGATTGCCAAAGACTAGGAAAGGTCATCATTCTATATGGGTTACAGTTGATAGGCTTACGAAGTCAGCGCACTTCTTGCTAGTCAATATCAAGTATTCATTGGAATGATTAACCCAGGTGTACATTGCTGAAATTGTTAGACTTCACGGTGTACCCTCTAGTATCATTTTTGATAGAGATCCAAGGTTTACGACGAGGTTTTGGCGAAGCTTACAAGAAGCCATGGGAACTAAGCTACGTCTGAGTTTTGCTTACCACCCGTAGACCGATGGTCAAAACTGAGATGACTTTCCAGTTGTTGGAAGATCTGCTAAGAGCTTGCGTGTTAGAATGATAAGGGAGTTAGGATGAATTCTTGTCTCTGATAGAATTCACTACAACAATAGTTTTTCACTCAAGTATAGGGATGGCACCCTATGAAGCACTGTATAGGCGACGATGCCGAGCACCTTTATGTTGGTATCAGGATAGGGAAAGTATGACCATAGGACCTAATCTTGTGCAACAAACAACGATAAAGGTAAAGATTATTCAGGAGAAAATGTGGATGACTCAAAGTCGGCAGAAAAGCTATGCAGACAAGCGAAGGAGACCTCTTGAATTTGAGGAAATTGAGCATGTGTTCTTGCGAGTAACACCTACGACTGGTGTCGGAAGGGTTATCAAATCCAGAAAACTCACTCCTAAATTCATTGGACCTTATCAAATTATTCGTCGGATAGGCCCAGTAGCTTACCAAATAGTTTTTCCACCCTTTCTTTCCAATCTTCATAATGTATTCCATGTGTCTCAGTTGAGAAAATATATTCCTGATCCAACTCATGTCATTCAGCCCGATGAAGTACAATTGAAAGAAAATTTGACGTATGAGATGCTTCTTGTTAAGATTGAGGACATGAGAGTGAAACAACTTCAAGGGAAAGGAATTGTGTTAGTGAAGGTAATCTGGAATTGTTGGTGTATGCCCTAGAGGCCAATACATTCTGTCTGTATTTACATACATTGTATTATGCTATTTTTAATATATAAGGCATTTCATTTATTGTGTTCTTTTTTTATAGACATAATAAAATCCTTAGAATAGTAAGTTTGATACGATAGGACATCAAGTGGATGACTTGATCATGAGATCCTATTAGATAAAACGCTATTATTAAAATGTCCCTAGTCAAGTATTATTGTTAATGAGGACAATAATAGTGCATTGAGACTAGTATGTGTGTAGACTGATGACCACATCTCACGGGTCATGGATATGAGATATCAAGTCTTCACATGGATACATATTAGAGTAATGATGTATTGGACACACCCGCCATGAGAATGCTATGTGGATCGTTACGTGAGTGTCATAAGTGATTCTCATAGTGATAATGGTGTATGTGGTCCTTTGACCTGAAATCACTATGATTCCTACATGAGGAGTTGTGTGTTTTAATGCCATCAAATGTCATCTGTAACAAGATGATTATAAAGTTAGTTATTAGACATACCGCGATTCATGTGGAGGGATGTGAGTGACCTAGATGGGATTTGTCCCTCCTACATAACAAGAGTGATATCTTTGGGCCCCCTGATTGAGTGAGACTACGAAATGCATGGCCATACTCAAATGAGTCAATATGAGATATTGATCTCATTTGTTATTACTATGTCTACTCGAGAATCAGGAAACTGAAGATTGAACTAAACAAGGATGACACGTTCCATGTCTTGTGTTCAATCTAGATATCTGGAAAAAGGGACTAAACTACACGGAAACATTGGTCATGGACAGGTTATGTCAAATCACTGACATTTTCATTACTTGGATAGCAACGATGTGTTGCTGGATACCGCTCACTATTTGTAATATTAAAATGAGATTTTAATATTGCTACCAATGTCATGAGAACCTGCAGGGTCGCACACTTAGAGCAGACTAAATTGGAGCAATAAGGATCCAAGTTGGACTTGGATTCAATTGTGGGCCTAACTCATGACAGATGGGTTTAGGGTTGCACAGCTTACCTTGCTACTGCTCACACTCACTTAAGGCAGTCACTATTATAAATAGTACTACTAAGGGGGCTGCTACGTATGTAACATTACAACCCTAGCCACACCTAAGAAAGTGAGTGAGAGATAGTGAAAGGTCTTCTTCTCTTCTCTTCGCAGGTAGCACCGCGAAACAGAGGCGTGACTCCTTTTTGCAAGTCTGTTTGTGTGGATACCACAGAGACATCATCGCTATTACGATGTTGGTGATTCACCTCGCTTGTGTTTATCACGCTTCAAGAGGTAAACTTTTAAAAACTCAGATTATGGACTTTTCGCATAGATCTTGTGAGGGAATTCTATTATTTTGCTGCGCGATTTTTAATCCGTAATTCCCAACAGGAATGAAGTGATGGGAGATGCTACATGGGAGTTGGAAGATAAAATGAAGGAGCAATACTTTCTAAGGTACGATAAATTTCAGAGACAAAATTTTCTTTAGTGATGGAGAGTTGTAACACCCCAAAATTTGCTAATTTACAGTAATGTTTGAATTGTACTGTTTTATGATTTTTGTGTGTTGTAAATTTATTTTGATTATTCTATGACTGTATTTGATTATTGTGTGTGATTTACTCCAGGCCAGGAAAATAATAATTTTTCGGCCGGGGAAAATCTTTACGTATTTTTTTGGAGCCGAGGGATCTTACTAAACCCAGTTCTAAGAGATACATGACATAATCTTTTCATTTTTAGAAATTATCTGTGAAATAAAAATATACTATATTTTTATTTTACAGCAGACAAATATTTAGTGACTTGTATGCAGTAGCGTTCTGTTCATTGAATAATAATTTCTGTTGCTATTGTCTGGAAAGATATCTTCTGTGCATCAATAGGAAGAAAACCTTAAGGCTAAGCAAGGTTTAGTCTAACATAGTGGTTATGACTCCATTATGGACCAATAGGAAATGGTCAACAAATAAGGTTAGTCTAGTTAACTATATAACTAAATCAAATTAGAAAACTTAAACTAAGTTAGCATATTGCCTATGTAGCAACTAAATGGAACAAACCTAGTTTGCATCTCATTAGGCTTCACGGTTTTGGAAGGATGTAGGAGCTTCTAGAAATTGTGATGTCACATTCAAGTAACTAAGTAGTTAGCGAAGAAACTAGAAAACCTAACTAGGTTAGTTTAATTTGGTTAGGACACAATTGAATTAGAAACTTAGTTAGTTTTCTATTGATTTCATAGTTAGGAAACTTTAAGAACTAGATGACTCAAGTTGTCTAAGCCTATAGAAAACAAGCTTGGAGGAAAAGGCTTTAAAGATCAACTATTGATTCAGTCTAAGGCCATTAGGAAGTCTTGAGTGGTCAAACAAAGTGGCCACCTCCTTTGGTGAGCTCCACAACCATAAGGCTTTAGGAGAAGTAAAGGATGACACTTTGTCCATTTCATTACATCTTTATCATTTTCCTAAAGTAATTCTCACGAATTCTTTCCTTTTCTCTCTAGAGCATCTCACGGCCTCAACATCATAACCATACCTCCACTCTTCTATAATTTTATCAAACATCACTTCCTAAATCTAAACACCATTCTAAGAACTTCTCTAGTTAGGAACTTAAGCTAGTTCATTCATCTATTGCTTGGAAATCAAGTTTGAAGTTTCTACTCTACAAGGTAAAAACCCTTATTTCTTGTTTCTAAATTGATTTTTGAAGTTCTAAGCCATGATTGATCCATGGTTTTCCTTTTTCAAGCTTTGTTTGTGACTTTGGTTTGGTTCAAAGTTTGTTAGGGATTTCTTTAGAGCTACACAAAATCCATAGGATCAAGCAAGAAGGATTTTTGTCTTCCTTAAAGGTAAGAGGGAGATTTAATCTCATCAACCATGTCTTGGTGGTGAGAAAATGGATTTGTTTGTGGTGAAGAATCCATTAGGATTCATTCACTTGATTGTTTAAAGCTTTTCTTATTGGTGATGATTTTTTATGTAAGCATGTTTATAACTTTGATTATATGTTTTAATATGTGTGTATGAAGGCATGATAGTTATTGTATGTAGTAGGATGTGAATAGCATGAAAAGGAATTGCATGAGGGTTCCAAAGAACCCATGAGGCTCATGGTCTACACCACCACTAAGAGGACAAAGTGTTCTAAATTATTTTCCTAATCATAGATTAAGTGATTTAATAATAATTTGGATTAAGAATTTTTACAAGAGATTAGATGATGGAAAACAATTAAATATGATTTATAAAGCATATAATGATTTTCGGCCAACACACCTACTTATGATGTTTTTAATCCAAAATTATTTCCAAAATGTGGACTTATATAATTAATTTAATGAGAACTTAATTAGATGGACTTTTGGAAAAACAGTGCAAAGTAAATTAATTTTAGAGCTTAATTAGTGAAATTAAGTAATGATATGAAATAAAATAAATACTTGAAAAGTACTAACATATATACCCGTTGGGTAGTTAAAGTTTCCAGTAAATATTGGTTAAATCCAAGAAAGGTAATTTTTAAAGGAAATAGTAGAAAATATTACTTAGAGAATTTTTATTAAGGAAATGCTGTAAATAAGCCTAAAAATAGATATATAATGAGAAAGTTTCAAAATTTAATTTAGAAAGCAGAGAAATATTTTACGCAGTTAAAAAATATTAGAAAAACCTTACGCATTTTTAAAATAATGATTTTGAAAATACGTGATTGAGAAAATGATTTAAAAATGCTACGCGATTGCAAAAATGTCAAAATATTTACGCAAATTGAAAACATTACAAAAAGGTTGCACGATTGTGAAAACACGATAAAATATTTACGCGATTGAAAATAATAGTAGTTTGCTGTCGAGTTAACGTGGTGGATCCGGTTATGCTGAAAAATGGTGCTTCCAAGTGATGGCGTGTGATTGTGAGGAACAATGATAATATTGTTATGTGTACTTTTGGATCATGCACCATGCATAGAAAAATGTGTCAATTTGGTTGATATTAGCAAGTTGCCTAAGAGATGAATTACACCGTAGTGCGGATTTGATAGGCGCAATGTTGTTCATTGAGTGGACTTTGAGGCGTTAGTGTGCGGAGGATTTCACATGTTGTAACACCCCTTTTGAGGATGTTATATATATAAAGAAAACAAAATAAAGATAAATAAAATCTACCCAAGTTGTAAAACATTTGTTACATAATAATACGGGTTATAAAATAATTCTTGTTAAACAGAATATTATTAAATAAAATAACGCGTAAACATAAAATAAACAAAATCAACGTCACACATAATATACATATGGTTCAAGTTATAAGTTGTACAAATAATTTACAACTAAAATATTTAAACTGAAACAGTAAACAAACGCCATAACAGTCTATAAATACAAACGTAGACGCGCCCAAGTACATATCATAAACATTTAATCCTTTGAAGGATCACTCTCAGAAAGATCATCAGAAGATCAATATCCAGGATGCCTTGACTCTCGGCAGAAACGAGACCTCGCAGTCGATACAACGCTAATCTCACTAGGCACGGTGAACATACCACCCCAATAACGCCTAAGAGATAACGACATCTCCAAATGCAAAAACACAGTAGTCATCATGACTGGTTCTCCATCAAACTCATTACGTAGGGACACAGTCAACCGTCCCACGTAAGTCACCGAATCTCTATCTTCACGCAAACGCCAGGCTGTTGATCCACCATGAAACTCGAGTCGTACAAAACCCAGAAATCCTGGCACCGCCATACTCAAGCAATCAATCCAATGGATATGGATGATCGGATGGTTCTTGATCGTAGAACTGATCTTCGGCTAGCTGATCTTCCTCCTCCTCGGGGTACACACACTCAAGAGGCTGTTCCTCTTCTTCAAATTCTTTTACCACATGATTTAAAATAAACAAATAACACATACAACAAAGAGGTAAGACAATCCATACCACCACAAACATGGTAAAGTAAGAAAACCACAATACAACAGATATAACATTTTATACTATATAGCAGTTTAAGATAGCAATAAATAAAATACAAGATCATACAAGTGAAATATAACACATAGTAATACAGATAGACAAAATAACATAGATAATTAATGGTACAGATAAATAATGACATAGATAAATAACATTAAAATGTATGAGATAAAAATATATATAAAATGTGACTCAATCCTACTCCATGGAGCTAAAGAAGAATACAGACATCAGAGAGAACGACCCGCAAAATCTATTAGCACCGTCGACCGCCCAATAACTATTCCGCTGTCACACGTTGCGTCTATAGCCCACTAAAAAAAATATAGTGGTGTAGCACACTGTCATACGTCGTGTCACTACAGGCTTGTACTAATAGACTTCACAAGATCTTGATTAAGTATAGTGCTTGTCGAGTCCATTAGTGTGTTACCAGTCACCACGGCCCAGAGGAGCGACCAACTGTCCATATATGGAATTCTGCACACTAACGTCTCCAAGTTCATTCAATTTGAACCACACTATGCCTGTCACATCGACAACACGATGTTGCTCACCTCATCAATCAAATCGCCAAAATTGGCATAACTCAATATATGAGAAAAATTCCAAATGTATACAGTACGCACCCACCTGGCAATACTGCAACAAAATTACAAATATGCCCCCACTAGCAAATCGTATAAAAAGACAGTACGCACCCACCTGGCAATACTGTTTCACCATCTGTCCAGTTCCACCACTTTGGCCCGACAGTAAAAACTTACTGTTTTCGTAATCGCGTAGAAATTTTATCGCGTTTTCAAAATCTCGTCGTTTTTACAAACGTTTTTAAATCGCATAAATATATTTTGCTGTTTTTAAAATCGCGTAGAGTTTTTCAAACGTTTTCTCAATCGCGTAAGATTTTTAAATCATTTTCTTGTCCGACTTCCTTAAAAATTATTGTTTAAATAAACAGAAATAATATTTAATACGTTTAAACTACGTAGAATAATTTTTTATACCGTATACTGTCGTTTGGGCATTTTTCTTATCTTATTTGTTCGTTTTTAATAAAAATTGATAGTATTTTGTTTAGAAAATTATAATAATGGTTTCCTAATTTTTTCGTAAAAATTCTATTTTCTTAATTTTTTTACCGTATAATTTAACCCTTTTGAAAATCACTAACATGCTTCAAAATATAATATGAGCCATATGTTAGGAATTTACAAAAGTTACTGTATTTCATTTCTAACAATAAAATCATTAGTTTAATTTCTTAAACTTAATTTTAATCAATTTGTTTCTTCAAAACTCATTGTAGAAAATTTTCCTTTAACATATATTACATCTCTTTGATTGAAACTAGTTTGGAATTGATTTTAGAAATCATGGATACTTGGTTTGGCATGTTGGCCGAAATATATACTTGTACTATTTGATCTCTAAATTCATTTTCCTTGATCTAAACAATGTTATATCTCATTAATTTTCCTAGGTTAATTAAATCACACTTAATAAAAATATGAGAACATTTTGGTTCTCCATTTTGGTTAATGGCCGTGAGCCTCATTGGTGTGTTCTTTGGAACACTCATGCAATCCTTGGCATGTTGTTCACATCTTATAAATTATCATGCATTTCTAACACATACAATATTATCAAAGCTTGTAGACATGCAAATTAATACAAATAACAAATAGGAAAGCTATTAACAAATACCCAAATAAGCTACTAACAATCACAAAAATGAATCCTTATGGATTCTACAATCACAAACAATCAATCTCCATCTTCTTACCACCACCCAAGGATGATAAGATTAGTCTTCCTCTTACCTTAAATGAAGACAAATATGCTTTCACACCTTTCCTAGGGTTTCGGTTTTTCTCCTTCAAATCACCTAACAAGCTTAAACAAATTTTTACAAGTTACTAATATTAAAGAGAGCTTAAACCATGGATAAATCATGGCTTAGAACTTTGAAAAAGAGTTTAGAAATAGAAAATAAGAAATTTCACCTTCTAGGTAAAATCTCCCAAGTAGGTTTCCAAGCTTCAAATGAAGGATTTTGCAAGAACTCCCAACTAGAGATGTTCTTAGAATTGTGTTTAGGTTTAGAAAACTTGGTTGGATAAAATTTTGAGTGGTTGGATGGTCTTGGATTGTGTTTGGCCGAATACACCTTCAAGAGAACAACTATGGAGTTTGGTGTTTTTGGAAGAGAGAGAAGAGAGAAATTGCATGGAAAACAAGTGATTAATGGCCTTCAAAGGTGCCTTGGCCGTAGACCTCAAAGGACCAAGAGGTGTCCATTAGATTGGCTTCATCCAAGCCTTAGAATGGATCAATGATCAAGATTAAACCTTGTTCACCAAGCTTTGCTCCCATTGGTTAATCCTAACCTTGTCACTTAACCTAGTCACCATGCTTAGTCACTAATTAAGCCTAGTCATTAAGCTTAGTCACTATGTTCTTGAATGTTCCATCACTAATGAGGTTTAATTAAGCTACTAAACTAACTGTTTTATCTAAACGTGGGTCCTGCAAAACATTTAGGGTCCCTTTGTCATTTAATTATATTGACTAATAAAATAATATTATAATAATACAAAATTATTTTATTTGACAGTTAAATTCTAAAAATTAAAAGATTAACAATAGTATAATTCAGAATCGGGTTTAGTAAGATCCCCCAGTTTTGAATAATTAAAATAAGATTTCCCCAACCTAAAAAAATGTTATTTTCCTGTCCCGGAGCAAATCACACAAAAAGTCCAAATAAAATCACAGACAGTAATATTAAACACTGTAACATATAGAAAAATTAAAAACAGTACATTCAGGACGTAATGGTCATTTTTTCATTTTTCCCCACGACGAAGCAAATCATCCAAAACGTTCAAATAAAATTACAGACAGTAATATATGTCTGTATATCACACAAAAAAATTAAAACAGTAGCTTGACAAAACTTTTATTTTACGGTCTCGAAACAAATTACGTAAAACGACCAAATAAAATCTTAGCCTGTAAAAACGTATTTATAAACCATGCAGAAAAACAAGAAACAATAAAACAGGGACACAACGGTCTTTTATCCAAAAGTTTGGGGCGTTACAACACTCCCCAATAAATAAAAATTTTGTCCTCGAAATTCGCTGCTTATCAAAACAAATGAGGATATTGATCCCTCATTTTATCTTCCAGCTCCCAGGTAGCATCACCTGTCACATCATGCCATATGACCTTCACCAGCTCGATCATTTTCCCTCGAAGCTGCTTTACCTTTCTGTCCTCTATTCTAACAGGTAAAGTCTCGTAAGTCAGATTTTCCTTCAGCTGCACTTCATCCGGTTGTATAACATGCGTCGGATCCGGTACATATTTTCGTAACTGAGATACATGAAATACATCATGCAGATTTGATAAAAAAGGCGGCAAAGCAAGCTGATACACTACAGGACCTATATGTCGGATAATCTGATACGGTCCAATGAACTTAGGAGTAAGCTTCTTAGATTTAATAACTCTTCCGACACCAGTCGTAGGAGTCACTCTTAAAAACACATGCTCACCCTCTTCAAACTCAAGAGGTCGTCTTCGTTTATCCGCATAACTTTTCTGTCTGCTTTGCGTCGTCTTCATCTTTTCTTGTATCATCTTTACTTTTTCCATAGTCTGTTGTATAAGATCTGGTCCAATAGTCATATTTTCCCCATCTTGATACCAACACAACGGTGTTCGACATCGCCTCCCATACAATGCCTCATAGGGTGCCATCCCTATACTTGAGTGAAAATTATTGTTGTAGGTGAATTCTATCAAAGAAAAAAATTCATCCCAACTCCCTCGTTGCTCCAAAACACAAGCATGTAATAGATCTTCCAAAGACTGTATAGTTCTCTCTGTCTGACCATCAGTCTGCGGATGATACGCCGAACTCAGTCGCAACTTAGTTCCCATTGCTTCTTGTAAACTTCGCCAGAACCTTGACGTAAACCTCGGATCTCTGTCAGAAACTATACATGTAGGCACACCATGCAGTCTAACAATCTCTCCGATGTACAACTGGGTTAATCTTTCCAACGAATACTTGATATTGATTGGTAAGAAATGAGCCGACTTCGTAAGTCTATCAACTATAACCCATATTGAATCATGACCTTTCCTTGTCTTCGGCAATCCAGTAACGAAATCCATAGAGATACTATCCCACTTCCACTCTGGAATAGATAACGATTGCAACATTCCAGCGGGTCTCTGATGTTCCACTTTCGCTTTCTGACAAACCAGACAAGACTCCACATATTCTGCTGCGTCTCTTTTCATCCTTGGCCACCAAAACAACCTTTTCAAGTCTTGGTACATTTTGGTCATCCCCGGATGTAAACTCAGGTCACTAGTATGAGCTTTATCTAGGATCGACTTCTTCAATCCAGAATCATCAGGCATACAAATTCTTCCCTTAAACCTTAAGATTCCATCTGCTCCTTCCTCTACCGTCGTCTTATGACCTTGCTTTAACAATTCCCTCTCATTTTGTAAAAACACATCTTCCTTTTGTTTATCTCGGACTACATCAAGAAATTCATTTATGATCACGACCTTATATAGGCGAACTCTTTCAGGTAGAAACTCCACTGACAACCATAAATCTCGAAACTTGTTAATCAATTCCTCCTCCTTTATCATCATTGCCGAGACACTAAGCACCTTTCTACTTAAGGCATCAGCTACCACATTAGCTTTTCCTGGGTGGTATTGGAGTTGAAAATCATAATCCTTTAAGAATTCCAACCATCGCCTTTGCCTCATATTCAATTCTTTCTGATCAAACAAGTACTTTAGACTCTTGTGATCGCTAAAGACATTGAACATCGCTCCATACAGAAAATGTCTCCACACTTTCAGAGCAAAAACCACCGCATTGCTAATTCCAAATCGTGCGTTGGATAATTCCTCTCATGAACCTTCAACTGCCGAGAAGCATATGCCACCACATTCGGTTTTGCATCAATACGCATCCTAACCCTTGGTAAGAAGCATCACAATACACATCAAAAGTTCCCTTAGAATCGGCAAAATTAACACCGGTGCAGTTGTTAACCTCCTCTTCAATTCTTGGAAACTGGCTTCACGTTCTTCTGTCCATTCAAAAGCTTGACTTTTCCTCGTAAGCTGTGTAAGCAGTCCAGCAATCTTAGAAAAACCTTCGATAAACCTCCAGTAATATCCAGCAAGTCCAACAAAACTTCAAACTTCTGTCACCGTTTTAGGTCTTTCCCACTGTAAAACAGTCTCCACTTTCGATGGGTCTACTGCAATACCTTCTTTCGAAATTACGTGACCTAGAAATTGGACTTCTTCCAACCAGAACTCACACTTGGCCAATTTCGTATATAGCTGCTTTTCCTTTAAAATTTGAAGAACAATACCCAAATGTTCAGCATGCTCTTCCTTGGATTGAGAATAGATCAGAATGTCATCGATAAAGACAACGACAAATCTATCTAGATACGGACGAAAAATCCTGTTCATATAATCCATAAATATGGCAGGAGCATTCGTCACCCCGAATGGCATTACTTGATACTCATAATGTCCATAACGAGTTCGAAAAGCTGTTTTCGGTACATCCTCCCCCTTAACACGAATCTGGTGATAACCCGATCTCAGATCTATCTTGGAAAATACCACTGCTCCCTTCAACTGATCCATCAGGTCGTCAATTCTTGGAAGCGGATATTTATTCTTGATAGTCACCTTGTTCAGCTGACGATAATCCACGCAAAGTCGTGAAGTTCCGTCCTTCTTCTTGACCAAAAGCACTGGCGCACCCCATGGTGAAATACTAGGTCGCACAAACTGTTTCTCCAACAGTTCCACCAATTGCTCTTTCAACTTTACCAACTCTGTTGGCGACATACGATACGGTGCAATTGAGATAGGACCTGCTCCTGGTACTAAATCAATTGAAAACTCGATCTCCCTCTCAGGTGGTAAACCAAGTACGTCATCAGGAAAAACCTCTGGAAACTCGTTGACAACAGGAATAGTATTCACATCCTTCTCATTCTTAACTTCTAGAGAAGACAATACCATATATCCCTGCGCTCCCTCTCTTAACAAAGACTTGACCTTAACAGCAGTCAAGAATCCAGACTTTTCTTCCTTAGGAAAAACTATGGTTTTGCTTGCACAGTCTATAAGGATATGGTTAGAAGATAACCAATCCATCCCTAATATCACATCTATCTCAACAAGAGGCAAACAAATCAAATTGACCAAGAACTTACGGTCCTCACAACAATAAGACAATCCAAACATATCTTTGATGCAATTACAGGTTTAGCAGTTGGCGTAGAAACACTCAACTTAACATTCAAAGAAGACACAGGCAACTTCAATCTTTCCACACAATCATATGCAATAAATGAATGTGTTGCACCAGAGTCATATAACACAGTCAGAAGATTACCTTCAATAGCACCTTCTCCCTGAATAAGATCATCAGATTGAGAAATTTCTGTTCCAGTCATAGTATATACTCGCCCTCTAGATCTCGGTTGAGCACTCCCTGAATTTTACTGATTAGCACGAACATTTCTCTTAGCTGGCTTTTTCTCTGGCTGAGTACAATCTCTAGATATATGTCCAGGTTGTTTGCAATTAAAACAAATTGTTCCTCTGATAGGGCATTCACTAGAAAGATGGCCTTTCTTTCCACACTTAAAACATGTTGGCGTAAACGCCACTCTTTGTCCAGCTCCACTACCACTTGTACTTCCCCCAACTGGTGGTCGTTGAGATTGATTCCCTGGTGGTCTAGAATACGGTTTACACTGAAACCAATTCGTATTACTACCTCCACCTCTCTGAAACTTTGTTGGCCCAAAGTTACGGTTCCTCTGATCTCGTGACGGCTCCAACTCTTCGAGTCGTGCACATGCATCAACTAAAACATGAAATTGATTCACTCTCAAGGATATCACTCCTCGCTTTAGTTCCACTCTTAACCCTGCTTCAAACTTCTGACATCTCCATCCATCATCTGGTCGAGTTTGAGCATAATCTGAGAATTGAGACAAACTCTCAAATTTTGTAGCATACTCATTCACAGTCATATTACCCTGACGTAAACCAAGAAATTCCATTTCCTTGGCATGCCTAGCACTTGCAGGAAAATACTTCTCCAGAAAAGCATTAGAAAATACCTCCCATGTAATTTCTACTCCCTCAGCTAACAACAATCGGCGGGTTCCTCTCCACCAATGTTCACCATCTCCCCTCAACATAAAGGCTGCATATGTCACCTTCTTCTCATCAGAGCATCTCATTCCTTCAAAAATTCTCTCCAAGTCTTGTATCCACTGACTTGCCTTCTCAGGGTCAACCTCGCCTCTAAACTGTGGCGGATTGTGGCGCCTAAAGTCAGATAAATTTAGGGCATCAGCAGTAGCATCTTCTTTGTTGAGTTGCTCTCAAATTTTGCTGCGTAATTACTTCAGCCATCCGCTGCATAGCTTCAGCAGCCGCAATCATTGGATCCACTTCTCGATTTATGTTCGCACGTCCTCGTCCTCTACCAGACATCTTCTTTCTTCAAACATAACAAAATAAAGTCAGATACATCCTTTCGGAAGTAAATCACAGAGAATCACACAGCACAAACAAAAACAGATCCAACCACAACCCCAAAAGACTCTAACTTGGGCTCTGATACCAACTAATGTAACACCCCTTTTGAGGATGTCACATATATAAAGAAAATAAAAGAAAGATAAATAAAATCTACCCAAGTTGTAAAACATTTGTTACATAATAATACGGGTTGTAAAATAATTCTTGTTAAACAGAATATTATTAAATAAAATAACGCGTAAACATAAAATAAACAAAACCAACGTCACACATAATATACATATGGTTCAAGTTATAAGTTGTACAAATAATTTACAACGAAAATATTTAAACTGAAACAGTAAACAAACGCCATAACAGTCTATAAATACAAACGTAGACGCGCCCAAGTACACATCATAAACATTTAATCCTCTGAAGGATCACTCTCAGGAAGATCATCAGAAGATAAATATCCAGGATGCCTCGACTCTCGGCGGAAACGAGACCGCGCAGTCGATACAACGCTAATCTCACAAGGCGCATTGAACATACCACCCCAATAACGCCTAAGAGATAACGGCATCTCCAAATGCAAAAACACAGTAGTCGTCATGACTGGTTCTCCATCAAACTCATTACGTAGGGACACAGTCAACCGTCCCACGTAAGTCACCGAATCTCTATCTTCACGCAAACACCAGGCTGTCGATCCACCATGAAACTCGAGTCGTACACACACATAAGTCATACTCAAGCAATCAATCCAATGGATATGGATGATCGAATGGTTCTTGATCGTAGAGCTGATCTTCGGCTAGCTGATCTTCCTCCTCCTCGGGTTACACACACTCAAGAGGCTGTTCCTCTTCTTCAAATTCTTTTACCACATGATTTAAAATAAACAAATAACACATATAACAAAGAGGTAAGACAATCCTTACCACCACAAACATGGTAAAGTAAGAAAATGACAATACAATAGATATAACATTTTATACTATATAGCAGTTTAAGATAGCAATAAATAAAATACAAGATCATACAAGTGAAATATAACACATAGTAATACAAATAGACAAAATAACGTAGATAATTAATGGTACAGATAAATAATGACATAGATAAATAACATTAAAATGTATGAGATAAAAATATATATAAAATGTGACTCAATCCTACTCCATGGAGCTAAAGAAGAATACAGACATAAGAGAAAACGACCCGCAAAATCTATTAGCACCGTCGACCGCCTAATAACTATTCCGCTGTCACACGTTGCGTCTATAGCCCACTAAAAAAAAATATAGTGGTGTAGCACACTGTCATACGTCGTGTCACTACAGGCTTGTACTAATAGACTTCACAAGATCTTGATTAAGTATAGTGCTTGTCGAGTCCATTAGTGTGTTACCAGTCACCACGGCCCAGAGGAGCAACCAACTGTCCATATATGGAATTCTGCACACTAACGTCTCCAAGTTCATTCAATTTGAATCACACTACACTTGTCACATCGACAACACGATGTTGTTCACCTCGTCAATCAAATCGCCAAAATTGGCATAACTCAATATATGAGAAAAATTCCAAATGTATACAGTACGCACCCACCTGGCAATACTGCAACAAAATTACAAATATGCCCCCACTGGCAAATCGTATAAAAAGACAGTACGCACCCACCTGGCAATACTGTTTCACCATCTGTCCGGCTCCACCACTTTGGCTCGACAGTAAAAACTTACTGTTTTCGTCAATCGCGTAGAAATTTTATCGCGTTTTCAAAATCTTGTCGTTTTTACAAATGTTTTTAAATTGTGTAAATATATTTTGCTGTTTTTAAAATCGCGTAGAGTTTTTCAAACGTTTTCTCAATCGCGTAAGATTTTTAAGTCATTTTCTTGTCCGACTTCCTTAAAAATTACTGTTTAAATAAACAGAAATAATATTTAATACGTTTAAACTACGTAGAATAATTTTTTATACCGTATACTGTCGTTTGGGCATTTTTCTTATCTTATTTGTCCATTTTTAATAAAAATTGACAGTATTTTGTTTAGAAAATTATAATAATGGTTTCCTAATTTTTTCATAAAAATTCTGTTTTCTTAATTTTTTTACCGTATAATTTAACCCTTTTGAAAATCACTAACATGCTTCAAAATATAATATGAGCCATATGTTAGGAATTTACAAAAGTTATTGTATTTCATTTCTAACAATAAAATCATTAGTTTAATTTCTTAAACTTAATTTTAATCAAATTGTTTCTTTAAAACTAATTGTAGAAAATTTCCCTTTAACATATATTACATCTCTTTGATTGAAACTAGTTTGGAATTGATTTTAGAAATCATGGATACTTGGTTTGGCATGTTGGCCGAAATATATACTTGTACTATTTGATCTCTAAATTCATTTTCCTTGATCTAAACAATGTTATATCTCATTAATTTTCCTAGGTTAATTAAATCACACTTAATAAAAATATGAGAACATTTTGGTTCTCCATTTTGGTTAATGGCCGTGAGCCTCATTGGTGTGTTCTTTGGAACACTCATGCAATCCTTAGTATGTTGTTCACATCCTATAAATTATCATGCATTTTTAACACATACAATATTATCAAAGCTTGTAGACATGCAAATTAATACAAATAACAAATAGGAAAGCTATTAACAAATACCCAAATAAGCTACTAACAATCACAAAAATGAATCCTTATGGATTCTACAATCACAAACAATCAATCTCCATCTTCTTACCACCACCCAAGGATGATAAGATTAGTCTTCCTCTTACCTTAAATGAAGACAAATATGCTTTCACACCTTTCCTAGGGTTTCGGTTTTTCTCCTTCAAATCACCTAACAAGCTTAAACAAATTTTTACAAGTTACTAATATTAAAGAGAGCTTAAACCATGGATAAATCATGGCTTAGAACTTTGAAAAAGAGTTTAGAAATAGAAAACAAGAAATTTCACCTTCTAGGTAAAATCTCCCAAGTAGGTTTCCAAGCTTCAAATGAAGGATTTTGCAAGAACTCCCAACTAGAGATGTTCTTAGAATTGTGTTTAGGTTTAGAAAACTTGGTTGGATAAAATTTTGAGTGGTTGGATGGTCTTGGATTGTGTTTGGCCGAATACACCTTCAAGAGAACAACTATGGAGTTTGGTATTTTTGGAAGAGAGAGAAGAGAGAAATTGCATGAAAAACAAGTGATTAATGGCCTTCAAAGGTGGCTTGGTCATAGACCTCAAAGGACCAAGTGGTGTCCATTAGGTTGGCTTCATCCAAGCCTTAGAATGGATCAATGATCAAGATTAAGCCTTGTTCACCAAGCTTTGCTCCCATTGGTTAATCCTAACCTTGTCACTTAACCTAGTCACCATGCTTAGTCACTAATTAAGCCTAGTCATTAAGCTTAGTCACTATGTTCTTGAATGTTCCATCACTAATGAGGTTTAATTAAGCTACTAAACTAACTATTTTATCTAAACGTGGGTCCCGCAAAACATTTCCGGGTCCACTGTCATTTAATTATACTGACTAATAAAATAATATTATAATAATACAAAATTATTTTATTTGACAGTTAAATTCTAAAAATTAAAAGATTAACAATAGTATCATTCAGAATCGGGTTTAGTAAGATCCCCCAGTTCTGAATAATTAAAATAAGATTTCCCTGGCCCGAAAAAATATTATTTTCCTGTCCTAGAGCAAATCACACAAAAAGTCCAAATAAAATCACAGACAGTAATATTAAACACTGTAACATATAGAAAAATTAAAAACAGTACATTCGGGACGTAATGGTCATTTTTTTATTTTTCCCCACGACGAAGCAAATCATCCAAAACGTTCAAATAAAATTACAGACAGTAATATATGTCTGTATATCACACAGAAAAATTAAAACAGTAGCTTGACAAAACTTTTATTTTACGGTCTCGAAACAAATTACGTAAAACGACCAAATAAAATCTTAGCCTGTAAAAACGTATTTATAAACCATGCAGAAAAACAAGAAACAGTAAAACAGGGACACAACAGTCTTTTACCCAAAAGTTTGAGGCGTTACACATGTGGACAGTTGGTAGCTCCTCTGGGCCTGGTACTGGGTAACGCACTAGCGATCTCGACAAAGTACTATTCTTAATCACGATCTAGCGTACGCTGTTTGGTACGATGCCTGTTGTACACAATGAATAGAATGTGTAGTACTTGGCTGGGGTAGCCGGAGCTATAGACAGATCTTCTAGATCATTCTCTTTGAATAATTGTGGTTAGCTCCATGGAGTAAGAATGAGTCTGTGCACATATGCATATTTGGTTTGCATCATGATGTGATAATTATATTGATATGAGATATTATGTATGATGTGGTAATATAATTTAATGTATTGAATGCTATATCCGTATGTACTGTCGTTTTCTATTCTGCCATGCTAGTAGTGATATAGATTGTCTCACCTCTTTGTATGCATTTCTATATTATTATTATGATCGGTAAAGATTTTGAGGAAGGAGAAGAGGTGCAACCTTCGGGTTGTCAGTACGAGGAAGAACAACATCCTGGTGATCAGTGCGAAGAAGACGAGCCCCTAGATCATCCTCATTGTGTGGATTGATTTTGACATGTTATGGCGCTACTGAGTTTTTTGGGATTCGCGAGACTAGAGTTCCATGGGGGCTCTGAAGCCTGGCGTCTACAAGCGGATAGGGAGACAATTGTGTATGTGGGACGATTGACTGTGTCCCTTAGTAGGGAATATGATGGAGTTCCTATATTCTCTACTACTGTTTATATACATCTAGAGTTACCCTTATCTATTAGGCGCTATTGGGGTGGTCATTTCCATGCCCTAAGTGAGCTTAGTAGTGTGTCGACCACATGGACTCTTGTTCGCAGGGCTACATGACATCTAGGGTTTCTGTCTTCCGATGATCTACCAGAGGAGGATCCTTCAGAGGATCAGAACTTTTAGTTGTGTACTTAGGCTAGTTTATGGTTTGTTATGAGTCAAACAGTTTACTGCTTTACTAAATAATTTTTAGTGTGTAATTATTTGTATTCTTAAAAACAAAATTATATGTATAATTATGGTGTGTATTTGGTAGTTTGTTTTATTTCATGTTCTCGTTTATTTTATTTAATGATTACAAAAAGAAAATTTTTATAACTTATATTATTATATATAAATAAATAATTTATAACTTGGGTAAGGTTTTATTATAATTCGTCATAAATGTAATGCCCTACAGAGGGTGTTACACAAAGGTCAAGAATCAACACTCTCACACATGAATATGAGCTTTTTAAGAATGAATCATGGTGAAAGTATTCAAGAAATACAAAAGAGATTTACTCATATTGTTAACCATCTTGCTTTATTAGGAAAGATCATTCCTAATAAAGATCTTATTAGCAAAGTGTTAAATGTGTTTGAGTTGGCATTGACAACTAAAGGTAGCGGTCATTGCAGAATCAATGAATCTTACTACCATGACCCTTGCCACACTCTTTGAAAAGTTTCAAGAGCATTAAGTGGAATTGAATATACTCAACTAACATGAGGAACTTGATAAAAAGAAGAAAGAGATTGCTCTTAAGGCCACTTCCTCCATACTTGATAATGATGATGAAGATGATGGAGATGGCTTGGAGAATCTTGAGCTTAATAAGGAGAATCTTAGTCTTCTTATGAAGAAATTTAGAAAGTTATTCAAAAAGAAGGGAAACCAAAGAAGATGAAGATATGGCAAATTGGGATAAATGAAGATGAAGTGTCCAATTTATTAAAAGAAAATGGAGAAGTTTGAGAAAAGGCCATCAAAGGAAAAGAAAGGAAGAAGATCTTACATAGCATGGAATGACAATAATATGGACTCAACGGATAGCTCTAATAATGTGGAAGTTCATCTATATGTCATGGCTA
This sequence comes from Ormosia emarginata, assembly GCA_029884605.1. Classification (NCBI taxonomy): domain Eukaryota; kingdom Viridiplantae; phylum Streptophyta; class Magnoliopsida; order Fabales; family Fabaceae; genus Ormosia; species Ormosia emarginata. Next base: position 8,576,248 of record JAQQTP010000040.1, read on the forward strand.
AAGGAGAATAGGAAGTTGATGATGACATAGAGATAATATCCTCTAATCTTGACTCTTCCCCTTCTTATAATGAGTTGTAATATGCATTTTAAGAATTGTATGATGAATCCATAAGGCTTGTTAAACTTGTTTCCTCTTCCTAGAAAGCAAGATTTCTATCTTGAACCAAGAAATTGAGGAACTCAAAATTGAAAAAGAACCTCATGGATTGATTGATGCTAATTCTTCATGCATGACTTGTACTTCACACGAACTTACATCTACATACTCTTCTTGTCCTTCAAGTAAATCTTTTGAAAAAGAAATTGAGGACTTGAAAAACACCCTTGCAAAGTTCACCTTTGGAAGGAACAACTTGAACATTGTAACACCCCAAAATTTGTTAATTTACAATATTGTCTAAATTGTACTGTTTTGTGATTTCTGTGTGCTGTAAATTTATTTTGATTGTTCCGTATAACACCCCAAACTTCCTAACTAATTGACAGTAATTTTGACAGTTAACAGAATTCTACTGTTTAGTGATTTCTGTGTACTGTAAAATTATTTTGAATATTTCGTCAGTACTTTTGATCATTTTGTGTGATTTATTCCATGTCAGGAAAATAATAATTTTTGGGCTGAGGAAAATTTTACATAATTTAATTATTACTGATAAGTCTTAATTATTTTACGTAATCTGATTTGAGTTTCGTACGTTTTATAATTTTTGTGATTTTATGGATGATTATGAAATTTTTATATTACTCTAATTATTTTGTGTTATCTGTGGGCCGTCTGTGAGGCCCAAAGAGGTCGTATGTGGGCCTGGCGTGGGTCCAGAAAAGTGAAAATTTTTCTATAGCCAGAAAAATTCGTACTATTGAGACAGAGATGGAGACGAGGGATCTTACTAAACTTGAATCCGAAAATAGTTTTTAAAATTTTCTTTTACTGTGTTTTGTACCGTATTTAATTATTGGGCAAAAAAAATACAGTAAAAATATTATTCGTAGGGTTATAGCAGATAAAAAAATAAATATTGAACTGCATAGTTAACATTAGTGGCTTGGATATCCACCATTGATTTAATCAATGGTGGAGATTTGGTCTTGATTTAATCAATGGTGGAGATTTAGTCTTACAAAGTAGCTAGGACCATTTATGACCATTGGATGTAAAGTTTGAATGAGTAATCTTGACCCTTCATTTTGGAGATACATCTAATGGTTAGGATTTTCACTACAATAAAAAAGAGCTTTAGCAGCAATTCTTTAGCGGCCATATACTAATTGCCAGTAATACATTTTATAAATTAATAATCTTTTGGTAAATGAACAATGGCCACTAAAACTTCTAATTTTAGTGGCAAATATAACAAATAACCTCTAAATGTAACAAAATTGACCTGCAGGAACAAATTCTATTCCCTCCAAATATTTTTTCCTTCTCCATTCTGAACCCCAAACTATCATTCTCTCCCAGAGAAAAGAAGCTACCATTGCTTCTCTTTGCTCTCTTCCTTTCCCTCTCACAGAGCTGCCACCTCCTCCACCACCACCACCACCACCAACACCACCCTTTTCACCACCACTCCCCTTCCTTCTTTAAAATCCACTTCCCCTTCTTCCATAATCAAACTCTGTCTCTCACTCTTTGAGGCATTTCATCAAACATGTCAACCAAGTGGTGCCCCCTACAGCACCGCCATCGCTACACCTATAGTGCCCTCGTCTTCCCTCCCTCCTTCCTTCATTCCTTCCCTCACCACCTACTCTCCTATGGCATCGTTTCACACTTCCACGCTACCTTTCTCCACTTCACCTCTCTCACCTCCACCCACTCTCAACTCCACCATGCCAAGGACCTCGCTTCCTCTTTCTCCCACTTATTGCTCCTCGAACCCGAATCTGAACCCGCGATTCGTGAAGCTCGCAGATTTTACTTAGAGCTTCTGTTTCTAGAAAATTCTATGCCCTTACATAGAACTCTCATCTATGTTCTCACAAAGAATTGAACTTGGAACTCTTTAATCGGTGGGTGCTTCCGAAACCTCTGCGAGGAGTATGGAGGGCACGACAGAAAGGGGAAGCTTTGACATTGAAAGGGCACGACAGAAATGGAGGTACATGTTTAGTAAATAAACATATGATAAGGTAAGGGGCTTCATACCACTCTTTGACAAAATCTGTTATGATTGATTCTGCAATATTCTGATTGTTGTGCTTTGCATTGTATCTCTATTATTTTATTATATGCTGCCACACTTGTTTTCCATAGTTTCTCTTATTTCTCCCTAAATATCTCCAAAGACTTCATAGGCATGGCAACCTTGAGTAGACTTCCATTTTATACACAAAAGCTTTTGTGATTGGGGATCGATTCCAGCCTTTGAGTAACCTTTCTGTAGTTCTGTTATATAAGTGTCTTAAGGATATACTTGAAATTTCTTTCAAGCCCTAGATCATTAGCTTTGGAAATAAATAGTTCTTACCACTTGAAAGCTTCTTTTTTTTTTGATCTGGAAAGCTTATTATTGTTGCAAATAATATGCATTTAATCATTACACAACCTGTTTACACACAACAAAATGATTGATACATTTTTATCTACATCAAAACCATAGTAGAAATGTAAACTCCTCTTACTCAAGCTTGTGCCCTAAGTAAATAGCAAAACAGAACTCAGGGGATTCATTTATGGAGAGGTGCTGAATTATGCAAAAGTTTTTGGTTCTACTTTGAGTAGCCTGCACTAAAAGGTTCATAAATTGAGTTATAAGACTCCAAATAACGTGGGGTTAGTCTCATTAGAAAGATAACAGATGAAACTTCTTTGAGTTAAGGTTTTATAATTTTTACTTAACTGGTTTGATACCAGTTTTTTTTTGAATCATGTTAAATTTCTACTAAGGTTGGATCTTGATAGAATTTGAGTTATAGAGGTTCTTTTGACCTAGTTCCAGGGGCATCTAAAAGCTAAGATATAACCTTTTTTAGTGTAAAAACCTTGGGAATTTAAGAGGTTGTTAGAAAACTAAATTGCATCTAAAACAGATTGGGTATAACAACAGAATTGGTTCTGTCAGTGTGATGGATTACTTACCAGCATATTTTATCTTTATAGACTAACTTTATAGGCTCCCTACATTTAGAAATATATTATGATATGATTTCAGGAATTAAGAATCATATATCAATCATGCAACCCGAAAAAAAAATAGTTTTTCCATTTATTAATTAAAGATTCTATGTCTTGTAGGTACAATGTTGCTGTGAAATGTGCGATAATAACTCCTGGTTAGTTGTACTAGGCTTTAAATAGATCAAATATTCTGTATCATGAATTAATGGGCAACCTTGTATCATACTTATGAATTTTGCTACATTAAGTGTACTGGTTTGTTTACATTATATAATATTCTACATATTGCATGGCAAGTGGACACTAGTGCATACATAATCTTGATTCATTTATCATTTTTTTTTCACAAGCATAAGATTTTCTTAACTCCACTTTGTATTTTCAGATGAGACCCGAGTCAAAGAATTTGGATTGAAGTCTATGTGGAGAAGCCCCAATGGCACAATTAGGAATATTTTAAGTGGTTTGTAATATGCACATAATATTGAATGCAAGCATCAAATTTAGTGTTGTTATCCATTGACTTGATGCACCAATGTCTTTTCCCCACATGTTTCCTACTTGTGTTTTGAAGTTAGATGACCATGTGTATAATGGATGAGATATTAGTTCACATGAGGAAATATTACTTTCTGTGGGAAAAGTAGTTTTGTTTATTATACCTATAGAATTTCCATATTTGATTGCTTGTTTTGGGAACATATGCAAGTAAATGTTAAATTTATCATACTATTTCTATCTATTATGATGCAGTTATTCATTACATTTGATAAATATGTTGATTTTGATATAATCCAGTTTTCCTAATTTTTAACATATTGCTCTACAGCTTGTAATTATTTATTTATTTATTTATTTCTATCATCTTGAAGCACAACTATATTTTATAGTTCATTGTTGATCTTTGGTCGTAGCTATATTGTTGCTTCTCTCATGAGAAGCACTGGAATTCGTCATGAATTTCCCAATGTGAATAAACTTAATATCTAGAGATGTTCCTAGATTATAGAGAATTTGATGCTGTCAATGATGATTTTTTTTTGTTTCTTTAATAAACGTTGATTTTCCTTGCTATAAATAATTTGCTATTGGTTATGTAGTTGCTAAAATCAATATTTTAGGTTTATATTGTCAATTAAGTGCTGAGGGATGGAAATCCTTAGAGGGCTATGAAAGTAAAGGGTAGAATCAGGTTTCAAAAGCCATATGCTTGATTATTGCCATGAAATTATTGGTCTAGGCATTTAGCTTGAGCGCATGGCTTTCTTAGAGTTTAATTCAGCTACCTTCTCTTCTTAATTAGTTTAATTGTCTTTTTGCGTAGTAAATTGATATACAATTTTGAAACTTTAAATTTAGGATGACCTCATGAGTAATAGAACTTTAGAAGGTGCATTCATGATGTGCCCTTTAATTGTATATACATACTTCATGATTTAGAAAAGTTCTTGTTCTAGTTTATCAATAGTGTGAAATCAACTTATCTATTGCACACAAGCCAAGTCTCGAACTTTATTGTATTAGATCAAACAATTGGAAGAACAGATATAGATTTTGGATCCTTAGCAATGGAATTCCAAGTATGGATTCCAGAATCAATGGCCCCAGTGCAGTTATATATAATCTGCTTAAAGAGCTTTCATTTTCGGGTGATGAATACATTAATGGAGCCCAAAACTTAAGTCCTAGATAGGAGAAATAAAAGTATAGGTTCTCAAATAAGTCATAAAAGTGGATTAGTACAATAAACACATAAAAGGATCTTACATAAATCTTACTATTTTTATTTTCACAAATTCCAAAGTAAAATTTATTCACATCCTCATGAAATTAAGGTTACACTAGTACATTATCAAAAGTGATAGGACAATACCTTACAAAAGTCTCTAAACCATATAAACCTCCTTCGAACCTAGTGATGTTCATTCTCTCTTCATCATAGTCTGCACTAAAATAGGCATCTCTTAATATACTAAAATTATTCATCTCTTAATATTATTTTTGCTCTGTTGAGTTTTGAGAACTTTGAGTTTTTGTTGCTGTAGTGCATTAGGTTGATTAAGTTCACTAGGGTTAAAGAAGAAGAATGGCTGGAAGAGGAGTTGCACCGCAACCCAAGCAGGAGGAGCATCAGCCACATCTAGTCAAAGATCAATTACCAAATGTTTCTTACTGCATTACAAGTCCTCCTGCCTGGCATAAGTTTACTGCTTCTTTGAAACCATCTTTTTTTTTTATGTTAGAACTTGAGCCTTTCTTGCCTCACAGATTTTGGCACATAGTTTTATAGAAGATTGTTGGTGATTAAGCTTCTTTTTATGTTGCATTGGTTTCTATGTAATTTTGGAGAAATCCATCTAGAAAAGTTTTTCTGTTCTGCTAGAGTGCCTTTATATTTTTTTATGATTGTCAACTTGATTGAGGGTTTCAGTAATCAGTCTTTCTAGTTTTTTTGAGGCATTTTAAGAAAAAAAATATATTTTAGTGTACATGCATATTCAATGTGATGATTGAGTTTAGAGTTTTTATGTCAATGAAACTGAGGCAATCCTACTTGGTTTCCAACATTACACAGAAAAAAGATGTTTTATTATGCTGTTGGCATTGGCAACACTTCTAAAATGTTGTTGTATATATTGAGCTTAGAAAAAAGATGTTGATGTATGTATACCAAGATGTTTTATATTTTCTAACTAAGGTTGACGAATTATATCTGAATGACACATTTTTTTTAATTTTATCATTGCAGGTCATACACTATGATTTTGAGAAATTTCGCATGTGAAAAACTTCAATATGATCAAGAGTTAAAGATTTGTTTATGGATTACCTACTATCTTGTACTATAACTATTTGATAACACTAGTTATTAGACTCAAAATGACACTAGTTATTAGATGGTGTACTTTTTATGTTTTGTAGTTAACACTGTAAAGTTATGAATGTTCTTTTTTATTGTGAATTTAATGAAATATATTTTGCTTCTTAGAATAAATTTTAGTATATTGTATTTAGGAACATTTGTATGTTATGATTTAAGTTATTTAGGGGAAAATATTATTATCACTAAAATTTTTGTTAATGACGTTGAAATCTCACTTTGAATGGCAAATAGGCATAATATTTTTCGACAATATTAATTGCTGGGAAAAATCTCTTTGAATTTTGTCAAACCTTAAAAGGCAAATAAGCATAGCATTTCTCGACAATAGTAATTGTTAGCATAAGTTTTGCATAATTTTGCCCAACTATCAAATACATAGGGTTAGTAAATCTTGAAACAGTTTTAGCGGCCATTACAATTGCTGGTAAAAGGTATATTTTTTACCGGTAATAAAATGGGTTTTTACCAGCAATAACAAAGGTTGTTAAAGAAGACAAACTTGGAAATAGTTTTAGCGGCCATTACAATTACCAATAAAAGGCACATTTTTTCCCGGTAATAAAATGGTCTTTACCGGTAATAACATAGGCCGTTAAGACACAAAGAAGTCAAATTTAGGGACCGTTTTAGCAGCCATTACAATTGCCGGTAAACAAATTGCCGCTAAAAGGTTTCACTTTTACCGGCCATAAAAAGGATATTTATCGACACTCTATATAATGGCTGAGAAAACCTTTACCGACACTGGATACAGTGGCAATTAATTAATTTCCAGTAAAGGTTTTTGTAGCAATTCTTATTGACGCTAAAAGTCATATTTATGGCCTCTAAAAAGCTTTTTTGTTGTAGTGTTCAAGGAGGAAAGATCCAATGGCCTAGATTAAGTCTTCTATCTAAAGGCTAAACCTAGAAGCTACATTAATCCTAACCATTGATCTAATCAATGGTTAAGGTTGCCTAAAATGGTGGCTAGGAGATTGGTCACACTTTGAAGAGTGCATGGAGGGGGGGGGACGGTTTTTGTGAAGCTTAAGGAGCTAAAGCACAAGTTGAAGACCATAATTGATCACCTTGGTCATTATTGATCATTTCAAGAAGCTTAGCTTATCAAAATTTTCTCTCCATTTCTTCTCCAAGCTTGTTTCAGCCAAGACACCAAGAACCATCTTCCGTCACTCTTTAATTTCAAACAACCATACTTCTTGAATCTATATCTCATTCTAATAGTTTGGAGCAAGTTCTAAATCTTTCATCTTCAAGGACTTTTTCCAAGAGCAAGTTCTAAGGTTTTTGAGGTGAAGTGTAAGGAAAACTTCATTTCTTATCTCTTTTTCATGTTCTAAGCCATGTTTGATCCATGGTTACTCTTATTAAGCTTAATATACTAATAAACTTATGTTTGTTTAATGTTCAAGAGACTTTTGTTAGTGGAGAACTTAAGCAAAGTGCAAAGCAAGGAGCATTTTGAGATTCTTCAATAGGTAAGAGGGAGATCCATCTCACCAACCAAGTATGGTGGTGAGAGATGGTTGTGTATTTGATGGATGGTGAATTCATGTGAGGATTCATATCTATGGTTATGTAATTATTTATGGGTGTTTATGTGTTTATGTGTTTATGTGGTTTATGTGCTTTGCATGGTTTATTTGTGCTTGCATGCTTAGTATGATTTTTATTTACTTTTATGGTATGCTTGAAATATAATATGTTGATTATATGTGATGTATGCCATAAAAATTGTTGGAAAGGAAAACAATTTTTAGTTCTAAAGACCATGAGGATTTCGGCCTCAACACCTCAAAATATGTGTTCAAAAATTAATATTTTCATTAATGGTAAAATTGGATGTTTAAAAAAATAAGGAAAATGAACAAATGATTTGATTTCAAGGACCAAGTGTCTCATGGTTTTGTGAAGGAACTTTAATGATTTTGTTTGTATAAAACCATGAATGGAACTTACATGATTTAGAAGGAAAAATATTTTGATGGTTTCAATGGCCATGTCCACAGTTTTGAAGGCTTGTAATGCCTTGGTTTTATGAAACAAAGTGATTTTCAAGTGGAAATATAATTTGATTTAGTACAAGGATTTTGGAAATGGAATCAGAGTGTTTTATCACTTGAGAAATATAAATTTTGGTTATGAAAGGAAAAATAGAGGTTGAAAGTGTTTGAACCTCAATTTATTTTAAAGATGATTGATTTTTAGAATTGATTTGGAATTATAAAGAATATGTTGGTGACTTGGGATTTTCTAACGTGTAACTCATCCTTTGGGTTTTGGAGAGCGTTAGTAAATTTTAAATTAGAAACATTGATTTAATTCAATGAAATGATGAGATTATGAAATATATTGCGAAAAGGATTTTCTTGAGTAAGAAAATGTGGAATATAATGTGAGAAGTCATATTATTTTGAGAAAGGTTGAAATGGAATTTTTAAAGGTTAAGAAATATTTTACGAAGTTGAAAAATGGTGAAAAATGATTTACGTAACTTAAAAATGTGATTTTTAAGCTACGTGATTTGAAAAACGTTTAAATATTTCTACGCGATTTGAAAAAAATGTTGAAATATTTCTATGCAATTTGGAAAGCGTTTAAATATTTTTATGCGTTTGAGATATTGTTGAAAAATCGATACGCGATTTTAAAATGGTAGAATATTTTTACGTGATTGATGAAAACGTTGAAAAATCATTATGTGATTGAAAAACACTGGAATATTTTTATGTGATTGAGAAAACGTTAAAAAATCAATACGTGATTTGAAAACGTAACAGAAATGTTGCGAAATTATGAAAATGCGATGAAAGTGTTGCGCGACTATGAAAATGCGATAATATGATTTCGTGACTGAATAAATAGTAGGATTACTATTGGACTAGTGTATGGACACTGTATGAGAAAATGATGAATTTCGCCTATGATTGGCATTGGTGCATTTTATATGCATGAACTAGTGTATGGACACTGTATATGAATTTTACCTATGATTGGCATTGGTGCATTGAACATGCATTAGAAAGGTCCGATGGACTATATGAGGCTATTTGCCTAGGAGAGACGTACACCTCTTAAGTGGGTCCAATATGCGCAGTGTAAGTCACTTGTTGACCTTGGGGCAATCGGGGTGCGGGTTGCTTACATGGGCAGTTGGTAGCTCTTCTTACTGTAAGTTAGATTGATGCAACGCACTGATGATCCTGACCAAGACACTATTTTTAATTGAGATCTAGTAAAGACTGTCGTGTATATGCTAGATGTGCAAACATATATGAGAAATGTGGCACTTGGCCTGAGGCATGTTGGTACAGATAGATATTTCAGATCAACTTCTCTGAATTAAGTATAACTTCATGGAGTAGGAAATTGAGTCTATGTGCACATGCATAAATCAGAGCATTTATATCTATATGATATAATAATTGAGGAATATTGGTTATGACAATTGTTTTGTTGAGGAATATTGGATGATGATGATGGTAATTATTATTTATTGTATTTGTTATGATAAATAATGTCGATGGCATAATTGTAATTATGGTATGATGTATCTGTATGATATATTGTATATGTTATCTCTATGCTACCATGTTGGTATTGGCGTAGGTGATCTCACCTCTTTGTATGTTTGTTTTGTACTATAATTATATTTGTAAAGACACTAAGCAAGGGGTTGAACAAGAGGGTGAAGAAGAGCAAACTCCAGAGGAAGCTGAGTTTTGATCGGATGGCATCCCGATCAAGTTTCTTCAGATACGTGAGATTACAGTTCCACAGCGGAGCTGGTGCTTGGAGGTTGAGTCCTAATGAGGAGAGACTGATTTATCAGGGAACGTTGACAGTTATCATGAGCAGGATTTTTCATGGTGACTCGTTCTTTTCTATAACCATATATGTACATGTTGAATTTTCGCTGTCAATTAGACGGTACTGGGGTGGTAGGTTTCACGTCCCAACAGAGATTAGTTTTGTGTCGTCTACTCGGACAACTGTTCGTAGGACTTCGCGTCAAATCGGATTCCTACCTGCTGAGGAGTCTGAGGAGGACTCGACTGAGGGTTCTGCTGTTTAGTTAGACTTGGGCGAGTCGTTTAAAATTTAAGTATGTCAACTACTTTTGAGACTTGGTCTGTATATGAATAATGTCGACAGTACTTCTGTAATGTATATGATGTAAATTATGTGTGGTGATGTATAATATTTTTATTTTCTGCTAAGTTTATTTTATCGATATCAAAGAGGAAAAAAGAAATTTTACAACTCGTAATTTATTATAACATTAAAATTTATGAACTTGGGGGCAATTTGGTAATTAAGTAACATAAATGTGGCACCCTACGGTGAGTGTTACATTCCATGACTGTATTTGATCCTTGTGTGAGGTTTACTCCAGGTCATGAAAATAATAATTTTTGGGCCGGGAAAATTTTTTACTTATTTATTCGGAGCCGGGGGATCTTATTAAATCCAATTTCGAGAGATACGTGTTATAATCTTTTAATTTTTAGAAATTATCTGTGAAATAAAAATATACTGTATTTTTATTTTACAGCAAATAAATATTTAGTGACTTGTAAGTAGTAATGTTATGTTCATTGAGTAATAATTTCTATAGCTATTGTCTGGAAAATATCCTCTGTGAACCAATAGGATTTAGTCAAAATAGATAGCTTGAATTTCTAAACTAATAGGAAGCGGTCAATAAAAATGGTTAGACTAGTTAGTTAGAAACTAGATGACTTAATCTAAGTTTGCTTATATTTTATGTAGTAACTAAATGGAACGAAACTTAGTTTGCTACTCTTTAGAGTCCATAGTTACTAGAGTTGTCTAGCACCTTCTAGAAAGAATGATTAATGCCTAATGTAACTAGATAGTTAGTAAGTAACTAAGTAGTTAGCAAAGAAGCCAGAAAACCTAACTAAGTTAGTTTAATATGGTTATGACACAATTGAATTAGAAACTTAGTTAGTTTTCTACTGATTCCATAGTTAGGAAGCTTCAAGAACTAGATGACTCAAGTTGTCTAAGCCTATAGAAAACAAGCTTGGAGGCAAAGACTTTGAAGATCAACCATTGATTCCATCTAAGGTCATTAGGAGGTCTTGAGTGGTCAAACAAAAAGGCCACCTCCTTTGGTGAGCTCCACGGCCATAAGGCTTTAGGAGGAGCTAAGGATGATACTTTGTTTATTTCATTTCATCTTCATCAATTTCCTAAAGCAAGTTTCACAAATTCTCTCCTTTTCTCTCTAGAGCATCTCACAGCCTCCACACCATATCCATACTTCTACTCTTCTATAATTTCATCCAACACAACTTCTTAAACCTAAACACCATTCTAAACACTTTTCATGTTGTAAGTTTCTTCAAAATCATCCATCTAGTGCTTGGAAAACAAGCTTGAAGTTTCTTCTACACAAGGTAAAAATCATTGTTTCTTGTTTCTAAATTGATTCTAGAGTTTCTAAGCCATGATTGATCTATGGTTTTTCTTTTTCAAATCTTAGTTTATGATTTTGTAATTTGTTTAAGTTTGTTAGGATTCTCTTGAAGGCTACACGAAATTCCTAGGAGGAAATCCAAGAAGAGTTTGTCTTCCTTAAGGTAAGAGGGAGATTTAATCTCATCAACCATGTATTGGTGGTGAGAAAATAGATTTGTTTGTGGTGAAGAATCCATAAGGATTCATTCACTTGATTGTTTAAAGCTTTTCTTATTTGTGATGATTTTTTATGCAAGCATGTTTATAGCTTTGATTATATGTTTTAATATGTGTTTATGAAGGCATGATAGTTATTGTATGTAGTAGGATGTGAATAATATGATAAGGAATGGCATGAGGGTTCCAAAGAACCCATGAGGCTCATGGCTTCAACATCACCAAGAGGACCAAGATGTTCTAAAATATTTTCCTAATCATGGATTAATTAATTTAATTGGATTAAGGATTTTTACAAGGACTTAGATAATAGAAAATAATTAAAGATGATTTATTGAACACATAGTGAATTTCGGCCAGCATGCCATTTATGATATCTTTAATCCAAAATCATTTTCTAAGTGTGGACTATGTTATTAAGTTAAATGAGAACTCAATTTAATGAATTTTAGAGAATAAAAGAAAGTGAAGTTATTTTAGAGCTTAATTAGAGGAATTAAGTAAGGATGAGAAATAAAATAAATACTTGAAAAGTACTAACGTATAGCTCACCCTTTGAGTTTTGAAGGGTGTTAGCAAGTTTCGAGCTGTAAATATTGGTTAAATCCATAAATGGTAATTTTTAAAGGAAACATTAGAAAATACTACTTAAAATATTTTCAAGAGAAAATGCTGTAAATAAAGCTAAAAATAAATATATAATGGAAAAAGTTTCAAAATTTAATTTAGAAAGTAAAGAAATATTTTACGCAGTTGAAAAATATTAGAAAAACCTTACATGTATTTAGAATAATGATTTTTAAACTACGCTATTGAGAGGACAATTTAAAAACGTTACGTGATTGAGAAAATGATTTAAAAACGCTACGTGATTTCAAAAATGTCAAAAAATATTTATGCAATTTGAAAACGTTAGAAAAAGGTTGCGCGATTGTGAAAACGCAATAAAATATTTACGCGATTGAGAATAACAATAGTTTGCTATCGGGTTAATGTAGTGAACCTGGTTATGTTGAAAAATGGTACTGCCAAGTGATGGCGTGTGGTTGTGAAAAATCATAGTATTGTGATTTGTGTATTTTGGCTCATGCACCATGCATAGAGAAACATGTCAATTTGGTTGATATTGGCAAGTTGCCTAAGAGATGAATTACATCGTAGTGCGGGTGCGATAGGCATAGTGTTGTTCATTGAGTGAACTTGGAGGCGTTGGTGTGTGGAAGATTCCACATGTGGACAGTTGGTAGCTCCTCTAGGTCGTGGTACCGGGTAACGCACTAGCGATCTCGACAAAGCAATATTCTTAATCATGATCTAGCGTAGACTGTCTAGTACAATGCCTGTTGTACACGATGATTAGACAGTGTAGTACTTGGTTGGGGCAGCCAGAGCTATAGACAAATCTTCTAGATTATTCTCTCTAAAAATTGTGGTTAGCTCCATGGAGTAGGAACGAGTCTATATACATCTGCATATTTGGTCTGCATCATGATGTGATAATTATATTGATCTGATATATTGTGTATATTGTGATAACATGATTTGATGTATTGAATGCTATATCTGTATGTACTGTCATTTTCTATACTGCCATGCTGGTAGAGATGTAGATTTTCTCACCTTTTTGTATGCATTTTTGTATTATTATTTATGTTCGGTAAAGACTTTGAGGAAGGAGAAGAGGAGCAACCCTTGGGTTGTCAGTACGAGGAGGAACAACAGTTTGGTGATTAGTGCAAAGAGGGCGAGCCTCTAGATCATCCTTATTGTTTGGATTGATTTTGACGCGTTATGGCGCTACCGAGTTTTTTGGGATTCGTGAGATTGGAGTTCCATGGGGGCTCCGAAGCCTGGCATATACAAGTAGATAGGGGGATTATCGTTTATGTGGGACGATTGACTGTGTCCCTCAGTAGGGAATATGAAGGAGTCCCTATGTTTTCTACGATTATTTATGTATATTTGGAGTTACCCTTGTCAATTAGGCGCTATTGGGGTGGTCGTTTCCATGCCCCTAGTGAGCTTAGTAGTGTGTCGACTGCACGGACTCCTGTCTATAGGGCTACACGACATCCAGGGTTTTTGTATTCCGATGATCTACCAAAGGAGGATCCTTCGGAGTATCAGAACTTTTAGTTGTGTACTTGGGTTAGTTTATGGTTTGTTATGAGTCAAACAGTTTACTGCTTTGCTAAACAATTTACAGTGTGTAATTATTTGTATCCTTAAAAACAAAATTATATGTATAATTATGGTGTGTATTTGGTAGTTTGTTTTATTTCATGTTCTATTTATTTTATGTAAAGATATAATGTACAAAAAGAAAATTTTTACAACTTATAGTATTATATGTTAATAAATGATTTATAACTTGGGTAAGGTTTTTGTAACACCCTAAACTTCCTAAATATAAGACAGTAATTTTGACAGTTAACAAAATTATACTGTTTAGTGATTTCTGCGTGCTTTAAAATTATTTTGAATATTCCGTTAGTACATTTGATTGTTTTGTGTGATTTACTCCGTGTCAGGAAAATAATAATTTTCGGGCTGGAGAAAATCTTACGTAATTTAATTATTACTGAAAAGTCTTAATTATTTTACATAATCTGATTAGATATTTGTGAATTTTTTAATTTTTGTGATTTTGTGTGTGATTATGAAATTTTTATATTACTCTGATTATTTTAGCGTTATCCGTGGGACGTCTGTGGGCCCAGGGAGGTCATATGTGGGCCCCATGTGGGTCCAGAAAGGTAAAAAAAATTTTGTAGCCAGGAAAATTTATACTGTTGAGACGGAGACAGGGGATCTTACTAAACTTGAATCCGAAAACAGTCTTAGAATTTTTTTTTACTGTGTTTTGTACTGTATTTAATTATCGGGTGATAAAAATACAGTAAAAATATTATTCGAAGGGTAATAGCAGATACAAAAATAAATGTTGTACTGCATAGTCAACATTAGTGGCTTGGATATCCACCATTGATGTAATCAACAGTGGAGACTTAATCTTGATTTAATCAACGGTTGAGATTTAGTCTTACAAAGTGGCTAGGACCATTTATAGCCTTTGGATGTAAAGTTTGAAGGAGTAATATTGACCTTTCATTTTGGAGACACATCTAATGGCTAGGATTTCAAGGAGGAAAGATCCAATGGCCTAAATTAAGTCTTCTATCTAAGCCTAAACCTAGAAGCTACATTAAATCCTAACCATTGATCGAATCAATGGTTAAGATTGCCTAAAATGGTGGCTAGGAGATTGGTCACTCTTTGAAGAGTGCATGGAGGGGGGGACGATTTTTGGTGCTACATTAGAAGCTAAAGTAACATTTGGAGACCATAATTGATCACCTTTGGTCATTATTGATCATTCTTCATCATTCATGAACTTTCCTAAAGCAAAGCTTAGCAAAATTTCTCTCCACTTCTCTCCAAGCTTAGTTTCGGCCAAGCACTCTAATATTACCTTTCACCACTCTTTAATTTCAAACAACCATATTTCTTGAATCTATACCTATTTCTAAGACACTTTGTAGTTTACACTAAGTTCTAAATCTTTCATCTTCAAGGAGTTTTTCCAAGAGCAAGTTCTAGGGTTCTTAAGGTGAAGTTATGGAAAACTTCATTTCTTCTCTTCTTTTTCATGTTCTAAACCATGTTTGATCCATGGTTCCTCTTATTCAAGCTTAATATACTAATTTCTTTGTGTTTGTTTTATGTTCAAGAGACTTTTGTTAGTGGAGATCTTGTTCAAAATACAAAGCAAGGAGCTTTTTGTGGTTCTTCAAGAGGTAAGAGGGAGATCCATCTTTCCAACCAAGTATGGTGGTGAGAGATGGTTTGTGTATTTGATGGATGGTGAATCTATGTGAGGATTCATATCCATGGTCATGTAATAATTTGTGTGTGTTTATGTGCTTTGATTATTTTCCTATACTTGATATGATTTACATGATTTATTGCTTTGATTATGGCATGCTTGTGATATATATGTTGAATATGTATATATATGCCATAAAAATTGTTGGAAAGGAAAACAAATTTTGGTTCCAAAGACCATGAGGATTTCGGCCTCAACACCTCAAAATAGGTGTTCACAAATTAATATTTCCATAAATGGTAACATTAGAAGTTTAGAAAAGCTAGGAAAATAAACAAATGGTTTGTTTTCAAAGAACTTGAGCTCACGGTTTTGGTGAGGAGTTTTAATGGTTTTGTTTGTGTAAAAACCAAGAATGGAACTTAGTTGATTTAGAAGGAAAAATACAAGAATGGTTTCAATGGCCATGTCCACAGTTTTGAAGACTTGAAATGCCTTGGTTTTGTGAGAACAAAGTGATTTTCAAAGTGGAAATATAACTTGATTTAATACAAGGAATTTGGAAAGGGAATCAGAGTGTTTTATCACTTGAGAAATGGAATTTTCATATGTAAATGGAAAAGAGAGGTTGAATGTGTTTGAACCTCAATTTATTTTAAAGAGGATTGATTTTTAGAATTGATTTGGAATTATAAAGAATACGTTGGTGACTTGGGACTTTCTAACGTATAACTCATTCTTTGGGTTTTGGAGAGCGTTAGTAAATTTTAAAGTTAGAAACATTGATTTAATTCCATGAAATGGTGAATTTATGGAATGAATTGCAAAAAGGATTTTCTTGAGTAAGAAAATGTGGAAAATAATGTGAGAAATCATATTACTTTGAAAAAGGTTGAAAAGGAATTTTTGAATGTTGAGAAATATTTTACGAAGTTGAAAAATGGTGAAAAATGATTTATGTAACTTAAAAACATGATTTTTAAGCTACGCGATTGGAAAAACGTTTAAATATTTCCACGCGATTTGAAAAATGTTGAAATATTTCTACGCAATTTGGAAAGCGTTTAAATATTTTTATGTGATTGAGGTATTGTTGAAAAATCACTACGTGATTTAAAAATGGTGGAATATTTTTACGTGATTGATAAAAACGTTAAAAAATCTATATGTGATTTGAAAACGAAACAGAAAATGTTACAAAATTGTGAAAACGCGACAAAAGTGTAGCGTGACTATGAAAATGTGATAATATGATTTTTGCGATTTAAACATACAGTAGGATTACTGTTGAACCAGTGGATTGACACTGTATGAGAAAATGATGAATTTTGCCTAGGAGAGACGTACACCTCTTGAGTGGGTGCGATATGCGCAGTATAAGTCACTTCTTGACCTTGGGGGCATCGGGGTGCGGGTTGCTTACATAGGTGGTTGGTAGCTCTTCTGTCCGTAAGTTAGACCGATGCAATGCACCGATGATCCTGATCGAGACACTATTCTTAATCAAGATCTAGTAAAGACTGTCGTGTATATGCTAGATGTGCAAACACATATGAGAAATGTGGCACTTGGCCTGAGGCATATTGGTACAGATATATCTTTCTGATCAATTTCTCCGAACTGAGTATTAGCTCCATGAAGTAGGAAATTGAGTCTATGTGTGCATGCATGAATATGAGATATTAATTGAGGAATATTGGCTATGACAATTGTTTTGTTGAGAAATACTTGGATGATGATGATGATAATAATGTGATGGCATTATTGTGATTATTGTGTGATGATAATAATGTTAATGGCATGATGGTAATTATTATTTATTATATCTGTTATGATAAATAATGTTGATGGTATGATTGTAATTATGGTATGATGTATGTATTATCTCTGTGCTACCATGTTGGTATTGGTGTAGGTGATCTCCACTCTTTGTATATTATTTTGTACTGTATTTATTTTTGGGTAAAGACGTTGAGCAAGGCACTGAACCAGAGGGTGAAGAAGAGCAAGCTCCTGTGGAGGAAGCTGAGTTTTGATCGGATGGCATCCCGGTCAAGTTTCTTCGGTTACGTGAGATTACAGTTCCATGGTGGAGTTGGAGCGTGGAGAACTAGTCCCAATGAGAGGGGACTAATTTATGAGGGAAACCATTATGAGCAAAGAGTTTCGTAGAGACCCGTTCTTCTATGTAACTATATATGTACATGTTGAATTTCCGTTGTCCATCAGGCAGCATTGGGATATTAGATGTTATGTCCCAACGGAAATTAGTATTGTGTCATCCACTCGGACACCTGTCCGTAGGGCTTCACGTCGTGTTGGATTCCTTCCTGCTGAGGAATCTGAGGAGGACCCATCAGAGGGTTCTGCTGTTTAGTAAGACTTGGGCAATATGTGAGTTTTAAATTATGTTTAATTACTTTGAGAAGTTGGTCTGTATATAAATAATCTTGACAGTATGTTTGTAATGTATGATGATATAAATTATGTGTGATGATGTATAATATTTTATTTTTCGCTAAATTTATTTTATCGTTATCAAAAAAGAAAGAAAAAATTTTACAACTCGTATTTTTATCACAACATCACATTTTATGAACTTGGGGCTAATTTAGTAATTAAGTAACATAAATGTGGCACCCTATGGTGGGTGTTACAGTTTTACTATAATTAATCGTAAATGTGACATCCTAAGGATGGTGTTGCAAACATCATGGTTTGGAAACAAAGATTTGTCTTTGAAAAGGTCGATTTGGAGTATAATCCCAAAAACCAGCAAAAGCTCTATAAGAACTTTTTTGTTCTATCAAGCACATCAAGTAGTCCTTTATAACATGTTTTTGTTGTATCAAGAAAGGACATAATGGATCCACGCAATGCTAGAAAGAATATCAATGTAGGTTCTAGGAAGGTTTGGGTTCCCAAGGGCACCTTCCCTAAAACTATCAGACAAGGACCCAAGAAGATTTCAGTACCTAAGGTTAAAAATTGAATGTGTGTTGTAAGTGTACTTAAAGGCCAAGAGCTCGCATTGGTATCTTGATAGTGGTTACTCCAAGCACATGACTAGAGATGCCTCCAAGTTCTCTTTCCTATTCCCCAAGAAGCATGGACATGTAACCTATGGAGACAACAACAATGGAAAGATTCTAGGTGTTAGTAAAGTTAGTAAAACACTTTCCTCCTCTATTGATAATATATTGCTTGTTGAAGGACTCAAACATAACATGCTTAGCATTAGTCAATTATATGACAAAGGAAATAAAGTTATGCTTGATTCAAATTGTTGCAAATTTGAAGTAGATGATAAGCAAGTTAGGTTTACTGGTCATAGAGTGAATAATATATATGAGTAGTCTTGATAATATATCCTCAAATGTTGCAAACTATCTTATGAGTAAAGAAGATGATTCATGGCTTTAGCATAGAAGAATTGCACACATTCACATGGATCACTTGAATAAGTTAGTTTCTAAGGAGCTAGTAATTAGACTACCTAAGCTCAAATTTGAAAAAGATGCTATGTGATGCATGTCAAAAGGGAAAACAAGTAAAGGTCTATTTTAAAGCTAAAAATGTTCTTTCTACCTCTAGACCTTTACAACTTTTACACATGAATCTTTTTGGCCCCTCAAGAACTATGAGCTTTGGTGAGAATTTCTATGTATTTGTGATTATGGATGATTATTCTAGGTTTAAATGGACATTGTTTTTCTCTCATAAAAATGATAATTTTCAAGTGTTAAAATTATTCAAAATGAAAAGAGTTCTAACATTGTATCTATTAGAAGTGGTGATGGTGGAGAGTTTGAAAATCAATAATTTGAAATCTTTTGCAATGAAAATGTCATTGAGCATAAATTTTTAGTCCCTAGAACTCCACAACAAAATGGAGTTGTAGAAAAAAAATAGATCTTCGAAAGAAACTACTAGAACTATGTTCAATGAATCTAACCTTCCTAAGTATTTTTAGTCAGAAGCGGTAAGTACCGCTTGTTATATAATGAATAGGACCCTAATATGGCCAATTTTATAGAAAACACCCTATGAATTATACAAAGGAAGGAAGGAAACCAAATATCTCTTGCCTTCTTGTCTTTGGATGCAAATGTTTTGTTTTAAATAATTGAAAGAATAACTTAGGCAAATTTGATGCAAAACCTGATGAGGGTATATTTATTGGCTATTCTAGTCATAGGCAAATTTCTTGATGCAAAATCCGCTTGTTTTATATGACCATAGAAGAGTCCATACATGTTGCTTTTGATGAGACTAATCCCATTAGACCGAGAAAGGAATTGGTTGATGATGTTGTAAAAATTTTAGCTAAAACTCACTTGACTGACAAGGAAAAAGAAACGAAGAAGCACGAGGAAAGTCAAGTTGAACCCCCAAAATAAGAGGATATCAAGATATCATCCTCTTGACAAAGTAATTAGTGATGTATCAAAAGGGGTAACAACTCGAAACTCTCTTAGAGATGCATGCAATCATATGACCTTTGTTTCTCAAATTGAACCTAAAGACCTAGATGAGGTTATTATTGTTGAATATTTGATCTTGGCCATGCAAGAAAAATTAAATCAACTTGAAAACAATCAAGTTTGAGAACTTATTCCAAGGCCCAATGATCATCTAATAATTGGAACAAAATGTATTTTTAAGAACAAATTTGATGAAACGGGGATAATAATAAGAAACAAAGATAAGCTTATTGCTAAAGGTTATGCTCAAGAAGAAGGAATTGATTATGAAGAAACTTATGCTCTCGTTGCTAGATTGAAAGCTATTACCTTCGATTCCATATAAGCCAAAGGTTCCTTACCCTCAAGCCTTAGAAGCACTTTCACATTTTAAGAAAGATAAGCAGAGGGAAGATATTCTTGAGACCTTAGGCAAGTAAAGAACAATCTTCCCCTTTTGGATGTTATTCAATAGATTCCTTCTTATGCCAAGTTCCTTAAGGATATGTCCACATTTAAAAAAAAAAAATCTAAAGCACATATGTATATGAAGGTTCGCTTAACTGAACAGGTAAGTTTAATTTTTCATTTTAACATATCACCTAAGTTGAAAGATCTTGGTGTTTATACTATTTCTTGTTATATTGTTGATCAAAGGATTAATAAAGCACTCTTGGATATAGGTTCTACTATTAATTTGATGTCATATTCTATTTATGATGACCTAGGCTTGGGTGAGTTGCAGCCATCAAATCATTCTTTGTAATTACCTGATAGGTCAGTTTGGACCCCTAGAGAGGGAGTTGATGATATCTTAGTGAAAATTGATAAGAGATTCTTTCCTGTTGATTTCATAGTGCTTGATATTGAACCTTCTCACTCATTAAAAAAAGATATTCCTATTGTTGGGATATTAGCAAGTGCACCAAATCGCAAAAGTAATAAAAAGTGAGTAAGAGTATCGTTCCCATGAGGATTATATTATCAAATACTAAGTTCGTCAATCAACACTATTTAAGCTATTGAAAAGAGAGTTGATAAAAATATAAATAAAAGAAAACACAAATAAGAAATTAATCAAAATTAGAAAGAGTAAAACAAATCAATTTAGGCAAAGATTGAAAAATAATGATATCAAAGTGTTAGGGTTTTGATTTCATTTGAACTTTTTTTATGCAAATTCAAAGATTAGTTTAACTAAGTTCTATTCCATGATTCATGATCAAATTCCCAAAATTAACCAATATCCAATCCCTTGGTATATTAATCATCTTCACACTACTTTGAGTTAACCAATCCCTTAGTATAACCCTAAATAGAGAATACTTTATCAAAAACAATGGAATAAAGAGTAAGACCACACAACCCACAGTGTCTATTCCAAGCGATTGCAGAAATTGAGGTGTTTATCACAAGTTCTAGGTTCGTACACAATTTTTCCAAACTATACATAAATCCAAAAATCATTCCCAAATTAATCAAATTAAGAAAAGCATTAAGAGAAGAGATAAATACGTAAATCATGAAATAGAAACTTAGATTAAACACATAAACAAGTTTACATCATCCAAGAACAAGATGCATCATCACCCTAACTAGAGAAGTTTAGTTACACATGGAGAAAGAAGAAAACAAAGAACATAATTCAACAAACTCCATGGAAGATAGGTGGAAAGGTTGAAGAAAATCCGTAATCTTCAAGCCTTGATGCGCCCATACAAAATGAGGGTTTGTGCCTCTGCTGAATGTCTGCCACAAGCCTTGTTTTTAACATTTATAGATAACAAAACATGTCATTAAATGTACTGAGTGCTTAAGCGCTCAATTTTTGGGCGCTTAGACATGCATCATACTCTTCTCTGTGCTTAGGCACTTAAGCACTCAAAAGTTGAGCACTTAAGCGCCCAACACTAGCAACTTCATTTCAGCTTTTTCTTCTTTGTTCAAGCATCCAATCTTCTTCCATGTGTAATTACTTAACAAAAACAATTAAAAACAAGTAATAAGAACAAATTTAGAATAATAAAAACATGATAAAAATAGTGAACAAAGCTCAATCAAAAGGATTGGAAGAGGGTGAAAACTAAGGTTTTGTACCATAAAAATATGAGTTTTTGCAGGTTCATCACTCCCTAGAACTTAAGATTTTGCTTGTCCTCAAGCAAAGAAAGAAAAAGAATTCAAAACAAAATAAAAAGAATAAATAACTAAAAACTCAAATCATGTGGACTTAAACAAAGCAATATCGGTTATTAAAGATCATTCAAATCCTCAGAAATTGCTTCACAACCTCATTTCAAGGTAGCACACATGTACAATCCAATTGTTGTATTGACTCTCACATGCGACTTGCATGCATAAATGACTTCTCATAAACATGAATGTAAGACCAATTCCTATTCATGAAGTATAAGCCTGGATAAGTTTATAAAACTGCAATTGTACATCAAACCCACATCTATAGGGTTATTTTTCATCTCTTTCTCCACTAATGTAAGCAAAACATAATCAAGGATCAAAAGTGTAACACCCTCCTTAGGGCATCATATTTCCGACTACTAACTCATAATCTGAAAATCAGTTCATAAACAAGGTTTAAGTGATAAAAGGTGGGTTTTAAAATTTTGTTCTCGAGGAACATAAATTTACTTGTATTTATAAGTAATACTAAAAAATATATTTAAACTATTTAATATACAATATTGACACTAATTAATATTTAACAATTATTCAAGAAATATAAAACTTACAGACTCACTTTTTAAATAGTAGCAAACCCCATCACGGGTCCTACTTAATAGCATGGTAAAACACAAACGAGAAAACTTAACATACTTATTCCGTGTTGTATCCATCTTGATGCTTCATATATCTGTTCCTCCTCAACACTGCACACTAACTAGTCCGGGATGGTCACTCCTCGATGTTGTCACCGAACTCAGAATATTTGCTTCTCGTCACGTCTAAGAACTCATTCCATCTACTATATAATTTTAATAATACAAGCACAACAAGACAATATAACAAAGAGGTGAGATCATCTACGCCAATACCAACATGGTAGCATAGAGACTATATAAACAACACACCATCCAGATATATCATATCATAATTACAGTCCTGCCAACAACATTATTTATTATTATATAGACGTAATAAACAATAACTACGATCATGTCTTCAACATTATTTATCAAAATAAATAATATTTACTATCATGCCATTAACATTATTCAATTCACACGATAATAACAATAATGTCACCAACATTATTTATCATCATCATCATTCAGTATTATTCAACAGTTCAATTATCACACCGATAATTATGATAGTGCCATCTACATTATCCAATATTCTTCAATCAATATATCATATATATATATATATATATATATATATATATATATATATATATATATATATATATATATATATTCAGATTATGCATGTGCACAAAAACTCAATTTTTTAAAAACTCCATGGAGGTTTTTCACAAAATTCGAGAAGAATGCTCTGGTTAATTGCCCAGCCTAAACCCACAGACAATTGCCCAGCTTTGACCCACAGACAATGTCCAGCCTTAGCCCACAAACAATGCCCAGCCTTAGCCCACAGATAATGCCCAGCTTAGCTCATAGACAATCTCCAGTCTTCGAAAAGAATCGTGTTCTTGTCGAGTATCGTCAATGCGTTGCAACAGACTGCATCGCCAAGTGGCACATAGTCATTTGCCAATTAACATCCATTCGTTGACCGTCGCGCCTTGACGCCCCTAAGATCCATCATAGACCTCACTTTTCAACTCTCATTCCCTCTTCAACCACAAGGGTCATAATAGCATCAGCTATTAATTTTTATTCAATGCACAAATATCTCAATACAATTTTGTTCAATTTCATCATATGCCACAATGCATATTTTTCCAATGCATGTATAATGCACCAAATGCCAATCGCAGGCATATATTTCCAATGCATGTAAAATGCACCAAATGCTAATCACAGGCAAAACTCGTCATTTTCTCATACAGTGTCCATACACTGGTTCAATAGTAATCATACTGTATTTTCAACAGCGAAATCATATTATCGCGTTTTCATAGTTACAAAACACTTTCGTCATGTTTTTACAATCGCGCAACATTTCTGTTGTATTTTCAAATCATGTATTGATTTTTCAATGTTTTCTCAATCACGTAAAAAATATTTACATGTTTCTCAAATCGCGTAGCGATTTTCCACCATTTTCACAATCGCGTAACTTAAAAATCATTCTTTTAAGTCGCGCAAACTATTTTCCATCATTTTTGAAATATTTAAACGCTTTCCAAATCACGTAGAAATATTTTAACATTTTTCAAATCGCGTAGCTTAAAAATCATGTTTTTAAGTTACGTAAATTGTTTTTCACCATAATTCCATTACGAAAAATATTTCTCAACCTTCAAAAATTCCATTTCAACCTTTCTCATAATAATATGACTTTGTACTTCATTTTCCACATTTCCATATTCAAGAAATCCTTTTCGTAATAAATTCCACAATTTCACCATTTCCATTGATGTAAATCAATGTTTTCAAATCTTTAAAATTCCTTATCACACTTCAAAACCCAAAGGATGAGTTATACATTAGAAAATATCAAATCACTATTAAATTATCCATTTTTCTCAAATCAATTCTAAAATCAATTCTCTTCAAAATAAATTGAGGTTCAAACTCTTTCAACCTCTTTTTGTCTTTCATAAACAAAATTCCATCTTTCAAGTAATAAAGCACCTTGTTTCCATTTTCTTTAATCCTTTTACTAAAACACTCTGTTCAAACACTTTGTTTTCATAAAGTCAAGGCATTACAAGCCTTCAAAACCGTGGTACATGGCCATTGAAACCATCAAATATTTTTCCTTCTAAGTCAATATGGTTTTACACAAACAAAACCATTAAAATTTCCTTCAAAAAAAAACCGTGAACACTTGGTCTTTGAAATCAAATCATTTGTCTATTTTTCATTTTCACTTTCTTTGCAAATCCTTAAAATCATCAACTCATTGCTCTTTTCATTTAAAACTCATGATTAATAAAATACTTAGAATATTTTTATTCAAAAATGTCCTTGAGGCCGTGTGCCTCTATGGTTCTTTGAAACCAAAATTGTTTTCCTTTCCATCATCACATCATGGCATACATATACATATTTTATCATATATACCACAAGCATGCCATAATCAACAGCAATAAATCATGCAAATCATACAAAGCATGAACAAATAAATCAAACACATAAACACCCACAAATAATTACATGACCATGGATATGAATCCTCACATGGATTCAACATCCATCAAATACAAAACCATCTCTCACCACCATACTTGGTTGGCGAGATTAATCTCCCTCTTACCTCTTGAAGATCCTCAAAAGCTCCTTGTTTTGCTTCTTTTTTCAAGTCCTTCACCACCAAGGGCTTCTCAAATACAAAACAAAACACACATAATTAATATATATAAGACTTGAATAAGAAAACCATGGATATGAATCATGGTTAGAACCTTGAAAATCAAAAGAAAAGTGAAGATTAATAAACTTCACTAATAACGCTTCAATCTTTAGCTTGAAGAACAAGGTTGAAGATGGATGATTTAGAGAAAGTCTCCAACATGAAAGTTGCTTAGAATAAGATAAGGATTCAAGAAATAAGGTTGGTTAAAATTATTGGAGAGTAGAGGTATAGTGTAAGGGTGGTGGCCAAAACTCACCAAGAAAGAGGATATGGAGTTTTTGATTTTTTTGTGAGGGAAAGGCTTCTTAGACTTGGTTAAGGTAAAGAATGAAGTGAAAACACTTGGTTTTCCTTCTTATCAATTTCGTGGAGCTCCATGGAAAAAAATCCCTAAAAATCATAAACAAATGTTAAAATCAATAACAAGTGTAGGAATAGGTAAACCATGGTTCAAGCATGGCTTAGAAAATCAAAACTAAAAGACTGGGTGAAGAAATATGAACTTTACCCTTTTTGATAGAAACTTGAAGCTTGGATTTGAAGCTCAAGATGAATGATTTTGTGAAAACTCATAACTAGAGATGTTCTTAAAATAGTATTTAGGTTTAGAAAATGTGTTTAGATGAAATTTTAGAAGCTTGGAGGCATGGCTTCTAGGTGTTGGCCGAATGGTGTTCTTGGAGAAGAGAATGGAGTTTTTGTGTTTTGTTTTAGAGAAGATGATGAATAGAAAGACAATTATGATACAAATGTGATAGAAATCAACCATTTTGGCCCCCTTTAGGGTGCATGGCCATGGAGCACTCTCCAAATGGAGGTGGCCACTTTGTTTGACTTCCAAGAGGCCATCCTAACCCTAGCTTGCATCAAGGGCTCACATGCAAAGCTTAATCACTTGTTCTTGAATGTTCCTAGCTAATGGTGGTTGTAGAATGTTAATTAAGTTACTAATCTCATTTAGTTTAATTAATCTAAATAGTTAAGCCATGTACTAGAACATGGTAGAAATTTCCAAGAACTAGTGTTGAATATGGACCATTGGATCTCTTCCTCCTTTAAATCCTAGCCATGTGATGCATATCCAAAATGAAGGGTCAAGATTACTCTTTCATACTTTAAATCCAACGGCCAAAATTAGTCATAGCCATTTTAAAAGACCAAATCTCCACCGTTGATTAATTCTACATCCAATGGTCATAAGTGATCCTAGCCACTTTATAAGACTAAATCTCCACCGTCGATTAAATCAAGATCAAGTCTCCACTGTTGATTAAATCAATGGTGGATATCCAAACCACCAATGTTGACTTAAGCAGTATAATATTTATTTTTCTATCTGCAATAACCCTTCGAATAATATTTTTACGGTATTTTTATCGCCCGATAATTAAATACAGTACAAATCATAGTAAAAGAAAATTTTCTAAAATTATTTCTGGATTCAGGTTTAGTAAGATCCCTTGTCTCCATCTCAACAGTACAAATTTTTCTATACATAAAAAAATTTTCACTTTTCGGGACCCACCTCGAGTCCACATAGGACCACTTAGGCCCACAAACAGCCTAAAAACAATCAGAGAAATATAAAAATTTCATAATCATCCACAAAAATCATAAATATTAGAAAACATATGAAAATCAAGTCAGATTGTTAAAAATAATTAACAATCAAGAGAAATAAATACATAAGATTTTCCCCGGCCCAAAAATTATTATTTTCCTGACATGGAGTAAATCACTCAAAACAATCAAATACACTGACGAAATAATCAAAATAATTTTACAGTACACAGAAATCACTAAACAGTAGAATTCTGTTAACTGTCAAAATTACTGTCTAAAAGATAGGAAATTTGGGGTGTTACAAAAAGGGGCTTTGAAAGCTTGTAATGTAAGGCCAATGGTATGGGTTAAGAAAGAAGGGATAGGATAAAGAAAATAAAAATTAAGATACAAAATTATGTAAATTTCAAAACTCGAGTCATAAAATATTGAACAAGTGCAAAATGGAGCATAAGAATCAAACATTTTATTTTTTTATTTATTTTTTATTTTTTCTTTCTCTTTTTTTTTCTCATGAAATACTTTCATTTCATTTCCTTCCATTCTACATTATTATTTTAAGGCTCCTTTAATACTTTATGCACAAAAAAATTAATTAATGGCTTGAATAATAAAATAATATAAGATATGCACTCAACAAAGGGTATGTGAGAGAATATATATATATATATATATATATATATATATATATATATATATATATATATATATATATATATATATATATATATTAGGTAAGGGG
The DNA here is from genome assembly GCA_029884605.1 of Ormosia emarginata. Taxonomy (NCBI): domain Eukaryota; kingdom Viridiplantae; phylum Streptophyta; class Magnoliopsida; order Fabales; family Fabaceae; genus Ormosia; species Ormosia emarginata. The sequence continues at coordinate 8,604,021 of JAQQTP010000040.1, forward strand.
AAGGAAAATGTAAGTAAAGAAAAGAAATAAAGGCCAAACATAAGCAAGACTGCAAAAGGGGACTTGGGGATATAATATTATTCAAAGGTTGGCTTGAAAGGACCAAGTAGTCCAAAGAAGGCCCTTATCATTTCCTTGATCATGCATTGTCTAGGATTTCGCCTCAAGACAAAATCTAATAACTTCTAGATACAAGTAATCCATACATATGCATTCATAAACTTTCTCTAAGCTTGACATGCATTTATATTTCAAGGTCTATCAAACATAAAGATAGAAGATACATTCATACATAATTGAAGCAATAGAGATAAAAACAGCTCCTGGACTCTCATGTGATATTCCAAGAAAAGAGATCAATTCACAATTCATGTAGTCATTGGATATTCAAATTAACACATCGTTATGCTCAGTTTCAACAATGTGACTAAAAACAAAATACTAACAGATAGAAGAAAATAATAAGACTAAAAACAAAAATAGCAAAGCTACTCCCCCAAACTTAAGATAAACAAGTGCCCCCCATTTGTGCAAACAAAATAAAAGCAATTAACAAAGAAAAAAGTAAAAATAATAAAATAAAAGTAAAGGGCAAAGAAAAACTCAATGTTTGGCAGTTGAATCATCCTACTCCTCATCATCATCTTCCTCCTCTTCTTGTTCTTCTTGGGAAAAAGATGAGAAAATGAGTTAGAAAACCCATTTAAAATAGCATTTCTAGTGTTAGGCGCTTAAGCGGTGGTTTTTTTCATGACTTAAGTGCTGGCTCATAGAATGCTAAGACATTAAGCACTTAAGTACTCACTTTTGGGTGCCTAATCACTAAGAGGCAGAGAGCAAATGTAATGAGCACTTGAGCGCCCAGTTTTTGGGCGCTAGGCAGGAACAAAACTCTTCCAAATTGACAAACACTCTTCCACTAAACAACCAATTAAAACAATCAACTCAAATTTGAAGGGAAAGACTTCACAAACACTAATAAAAAAGACAAATAAAATAAAATCAAAACAACTAATTCAAAAGTAATGCAATAGAGTAAAAGCAAAGGGAAAAGAAATTTAGGTTGCCTCCCAAAAAATGTTTGTTTAACATCATTAGCTCGATGTTGCCCTTTGTTCAAGTTGATCAAGGTGCCTTAAAGTATGAGAAATGAGATGACTTATTCCCTTTTTCAAAGTAATGCTTCCATCCTTGGTCAATGAACTTAGAAATGCCTTCAAAGGCATTTTGAACTCGACTTGGGATTGGTTGTCCTAAACACGCCTTGGCATGAGAGATTCCACTAGGCCATGGTGGTTTCAATTGATCAAAAAATAAAGGATCAGTTTGCAATAAATCATGGATCATTGAAGGAACTGTCTCTATTTCAACAATCTTGGAAGTGGGAGGATCAACATTAACTAATAGTGAAGAGCTCTTATTAGCCAAATCCTTTTTAGACTTATCTTGAATACAATTAATAGGGGCATAAACCTCTAATGTTGGTACATACTTATCAAAGACATTGATAGTCACTTGATCTTCATACATCCTCAAAATGAGTTCACCTTTAGGTACATCAATCAATGCTCCCAAAGTTGTAAAAATGGTCTTCCATAAATAAGAGGGATGTCAGCATCTTCCTTCATATCCAACACTACAAAGTCAACTGAAAAAAATAAATTTGTCTACTTTCACTAGCACATCTTCCATAATACTATATGGATATCTAATAGTCTAATATACAAGTTGAAAAGATATCATGGTTGACTTGACTTCCCCAATACCAAGCTTTCTAATTATTAACAATGGCATCAAGTTTATACTAGCACTAATATCAGATAAGGCTTTCTCAACATTCAATTTCCCAATAGTACAACAAATATTGAAACTACTAGGATCTTTCAATTTTAGGGGTAACTTCTTTTTGGATGATGACACTACACTCTTTATTCAACATTACAGTTTCATCTTCTTTTAACTTCCTCTTCTTTGATAGAAGATCTTTCAAGAACTTAGCATAAGAAGGAATTTACTCGAGTGCTTCAGCAAAGGAGATGTTTATTTGCAGTTTCTTGAAGACATCTAAGAACTTCGAGAATTGTCTTTCTTGACTCTCCTTTTTCAACCTCTGAGGGAATGGGATCCTAGCGTACGGTGATGGTTCATTTGTTGTGTTCTGCTCAAGATCCTTCTTCTTTCTCTGCCACTTTGGTTGTTCATCCTTAGCTTCTTCTTTACTTTCATCTAGAATTGAAACATCATCATTTGAAGCTTTAGTTTTCTCCTTCTCTATTCTTGAGGAGCTTGGTACTTCTTTCACGTGTCCTTCTAAAGTCTTGTCACTTCTCAAAGTAATTGCCATGCAATGCTCCTTTCGATTGACCATTATGTCACTAGGTAGGTTAGCTGGAGGTCTCTCTGCAAGCTATCTTGATATTTGTCCCACTTGAGTTTCCAGACTTCGAATAGCTGCCTCTTAATTTTTAAAGTTGGCTATTGATTCCTGCATGAAATTAGAAGTCTGTTGCACAAAAGATGTCTGTTGCAAGAGCTTTTCAAGAGCAATCTCTAGAGGAGATTTCTTCTCTTTTTGACTAGCTTGTTACATCCCTTGATTATTCTAAGAAAGGTTGGGATAATTCCTCCACCCAAGATTATATGTGTTTGAGTATGAATTACCTTGGGGTCTCAAAGGATTGCCCATGTAATTGACCTGCTCTTGAGAAGTAACACCTAAGTTGCTTTTATTGCATTCACCATTGAAATGATTGCCTCCACAAAAATAACAAGTTAAAGCTTGATGGTTAACTGAGCTTACTTGCATGTTGCCAATTTATTTGGTGAGATTGGCGATTTGCTATGAAAGAGTCTTATTTTGCGCAAGTATGACATCAAAGGTACCAAGCTCCATAACTCCCTGTTTAACCATTGATCTTCCACTAGGGATTTGATATTCATTAGTAGCCATAGTTTCAAATAATTCTTGACCCTCTTCAGGAGTTTTGGTGTTAAGAGACCCATCTGCAGATGCATCAACCATAGCTTTGGTTGAATGGTTCAAGTCATTATAAAAGATTTGAACCTGTTACCATATTTCAAATGCATGATGAGGACATCTTCTCAACAATTCCTTGAATCTTTCCCAAGCTTCATGCAAAGATTCCCCTTGATTTTGAGTGAAACATGCAATCTCACTCCTCATCTTTATGAACATTGATAGAGGAAAATATTGAGTAAGGAACTTTCTAACCAAATCATCCTAAGTAGTGACATTTCCCTAAGGTTGAGCTTGTAACTAGCTCTTAGCTTTATCCCTTAAAAAAAATGGAAAAAGCCTTAGTCGTATAGCATCATCACTTGCTCCATTGTACTTGATGGTGTCGCAGAGCTGCAAGAAGTCATTGATATGTAAATTGGGGACTTCTGACTAATTACCCCCAAACTGATCCTGTTGAACCAGCTGTAGAAGAGCTTATTTAATTTCAAAATTATTAGCTTGTATAAAAGGTCGCACTATACTGGTTTCAACCCTTTTAGTAGACAGAGTTGCATAATCCACCAAAGTGCATCTTCATTCTTCATTAGTTTCTATCATGTTCTCTTTTTCAATTATTTTCCTCTCTCTTGCTGTTTTTCTGTTTGCCTTTACTGCTTTCTCAATTTTCAAATCAAAAAGTAATACTTTCGAATTCATAGTACCTCGCATAAACAAAGCAAACAAGAGTGAAATTCAAGAAAAATAAAATAAAATTAAACACAAAAAAATAAATCCTTAAATTAGTGTCTTTTTAACAAATATTTAATATTGACAAACAATGATCCCTGGCAACGTCGCTAAAAACTTGTTGAGATATTGCCAAGTGTACTAAATCACAAAAGTAATAAAAAGTGAGTAAGAGTATCGTTCCCATGAGGATTACATTATCAATTACTAAGTTTGTCAAATCGACACTATTTAAGCTATCGAAAAGAGAGTGGATAAAAATATAAATAAAAGAAAACATAAATCAGAAAATAATCAAAATTAGCAAGAGTAAAACAAATCAATTTAAGCAAAGGTTGAAAAACAATTATATCAATGTCAGGGTTCTGATTTCACTTGAACTCTTTTGATGCAAATTCAAAGATTAGTTTAAGTAAGTTTTATTCCATGATTCATGATCAAATTCCCAAAATTAACTAATATCCAATCCCTTGGTATATTAATCATCTTCACACTACTTTGAGTTAACCAATCCCTTAGCATAACCTTAAATAGAAAAGAGTTTATAAAAAACAATGAAATAACGAGTAAGACCACACAACCCACAATGTCTATTTATAGCGATTGCAAAAATTGAGGTGTTTATCACAAGTTCAAGGTTCATGCACAATTTTCCCAAATCACACATCAAGCCTAAAAGCATTCCCAAATTGATCAGATTAAGAAAAGCATTATGAGATGAGATAAATACGTAGATCATGAAATAGAAACTTAGATTAAACACATAAACAAGTTTACATCATCCAAGAACAAGATTCATCATCACCCTAACTAGAGAAGTTTAGTTACACATGGAGAAATAAGAAAACAAAGAAGAGAATTCAACAAACTCCATGGAAGATAGGTGAAAAGGTTGAAGAAAATCCCTAATCTTCAAGCCTTGATGCGCCCAATCCAAATTAGGGTTCATGCCTCCGCTTCTCTCTCTGAATTTCTGTTGAATGTTTGTCCATAAACCTTACTTTTTTCTATTTATAGGCAACAAAATGCATCATTAAACGTACTGAGCACTTTAGTGCTCAATTTTTGGGTACTTAGGCACGCATCATACTCTTCTCTATGCTTGGGCGCTTAAGTGCTCAAAAGTTAGGCACTTAAGCGCCTAATACCGGCAACTTCATTTTAGTTTTTCCTTCCTTGTTCAAGCATCCAATCTTCTTCCATGTGTGATTACCTAATAAAAACAAATAAAAACACATAATAAGAACAAAGTTTAGAATAATAAAAACATGATAAAAATGGAGAACAAAGCTCAAACAAAAGGACTTGGAAGAGGGTGAAAACCAAGGTTTTGAACCGTAAAAGTATGAGTTTTTACAGATTTATCACCTATCATTTTGGGGAGGCCTTTCTTAGCCACTGTTGATGCTAATATTAGTTGTCGGTCTGGGGTAATGGATGTCTTAATTATGAACATGAGAATTAAATTTAATATCTTCAAACCTACGAGCCAACCTGTTGTGGAAGATGAATCTAAGTGTGCCTATGTAGATGTGATTGATGAGAGAGTTCACTACTAGAAATTTGGGTTTTAGAGGCCGATTTAGAGACTGATTTAAAAAAAGAAAATCAAATTTGCTACCAAAATAAAATCAGTCTCTAAATTTTTTAGAGACCGAATTTGAAATCGAAATATGTTATAAAATAGATTAAAAAAAATAAAAATGTGTCTTGTTGTTAGAGACCGATATTTCATTCTCTAAATAAAAAAAATTTACAAAAAAAATAAATCAATAGAGACTGCAAATTCGATCGCTAAAAAAATAAAAGAAAATTAGAGACCAATATTTCGGTCTCTAAATAAAAAAAATTATAAAACAAAATTAGAGACCGCAAATTCAGTCGCTACACCCCGTACTCACCATCAAACTTGACCTTTTCCTAAATTTTTCCCACATATTCTCTGATTCTCTCCCTCACTCAATCCCCTCATTCCGATTTCCATTCCTCCATTCCCCACGATCTGCTCCACAATCCAAGGCTCAACGGGCCACGCACCAAAAACCAGATCTGCTCTAATCGGATCTGCTCCAGCACCGAACAACCGTCGATCCATGAACAGCCGCTCGAACCAGACCGGCAATGCCGCAAATAGCCGTCACACCCCGGATCTGCTACACCTCTCGCCGCGTGTCTCTCCCTTTGCTTGGGTCAGCCGTCCATCCACACCTCAATTCTAAGCTTATTTTTATGCTTTTTCTATTTGGGTCATTGTTGATTTTTATTTTTTATATTTGTTTTCGAAGAGGATTGGTGGCAAGTTTCTGATTTTGGTCTTTATTCAAAATGTTAGAGGTTCAGTTCTCTTCCTTATGGTCCCAAAAATCTAGTTGTCTCTAGTTGTGTCTCCAAATTGGTGGCAAGAGATTTATTTGTTTTTTTCATATATCTCCAATTAGTTTCATTATTGGTAAGATTATTAGAATCAATTCATCTTTTCTAAACTAAACCTCTCTCTCTGTCTTGATGATTTAGAGGTGTTCAGATTCCTATCTCTGTAGCACGATGGGGACTAATTTATACCATGCAGGATATAAATTCCAACGCATGCAAGGTTTGTTGTTTTGGGAGAAAGAAATCCTTTTTATATGACTGGTAACTACTTGGAATTACCTCTAATTCTCTTCCTGTTTCCATTTTCTTAGAGACAATATTGGCCTTCTGGAAGTAAGGCATTACCTAAAGGAATTGTTGCTAAAACATCTAACTTGGAAATGCGGCCCTTATGGGACTCTTGTATAAATAATGTATGTGAAATGTGTGCTAAATTCTAGTCATTCATTTATTGTATAGAAACTCAGTTAAGACAATTATAATGTTAGTCTTAAGCTTCACATAATCAAATGTTGCTAATCAATTGTATAATCCAGTCCTCCTATGAAATATTTTTTATTATACATACTTAAAATTAGTGAATTGAAGTTTAATTTTTAACCAGGAAATTGATGTGTAGAATTAGTATTTTAACTTTGCATAGTGACTTCCATCAGTATATACTAATGCTATAAGAATATGTTCATGAACATGTCAGAATATGATTATTAAAGAACTTCATAAGTTGATTTAGGCTCTCGTTTTTTTTAAATTTCAATCTTAATTTAAATGAAGGGTAGCAAAAGCTGGAAGTTCATATGTTCATGTCCACTTACTTGTTGGCTCTTGTTTATTTTCAAGAATGTTACTTTTAGCAGTGAACACTATACTTCTTTATTTTCTTTTGTGTATTTTTAATGCATGTTCCTATTCTTTTGTGTATTTTCAAGATTTCCTAGAATGTTAGAAATTGTGAAAATTATTTATTAGGTATGTTAAATGGAGATTTAGGAAAAATTGAGAAAAACAAAACTCTAAAACCCTAAGTAATTATGCTAATTAATTTGTTAGTAGTTTAGTCAGTTTATGAAACTAGATTGGTAACTAAGTTAGGTTAGTTTAGTTAAAGCAACTAAGTCATCATGATTTAGCCAAGAATCAATGAGAAGATTGACATTTGCTTGGCTTCCCATTGGTCAAAAACTTGAAGAATGACCACTTGGCTCATTAGTGATTGGTTGGCTAGAAAATATGAAAGGAAAAAAATTGTACAGAAAAAAATGATAAATGGTCCTTGAAGAGCTAGGAGCTTCTGCCAAGCAAGGGAGGAGAGGAGAAAAGAATGAAAAAATTGAGGAAAGAGGAAAAACACCAAGAAGAAGAAGAATCAAGGTTTCTCATGTTCATCCACTAAGTGATTAAGCCAAGAACATCACCTTTTTCATCTTAGTTTCATCTAACTTTGAGGTAAGGAGTCATACTTTTTCTTCTATTTTCCTGTGTTGTTCTTGCTTTAAATAGTATCCTAAAATGCTTCTTCATCATGCTTATGGATCATAGAAGCCTTGTTTATGATTTTTTTGTTGAATTGGAACCCTAGGTTAGTAAGACTTAAGTTGTGTTCTTGATGTTTTGATTGAGTTTCAATAGAAGATTAAGGAAGGATATGGTTGCTGATGAAGAAAGAATCATATGAATGATGTTAATTTTGAGGAAATATGATCAAGAGAAAAAGATCTAAGAGCTAGGGCTTTAATCAAATCAATTTGGGGATTTTGGTTTAATCTTTGACTTAAACTGACATTGATGTTAGAAATGAACTTTTGATAATAGAAATAGTCTAAAAAAGAATAGAATAACAAGAAAATCTTCATTGCCACATGATGATGAATTCGGCCAAGCATGTAAATTAGAGATAAATTTGCTTGTTGATGAATTATATAGCATTTTTTATTGTAATTATAAAAAATAAATGATATGGATTATATTGATGTTGGAATTGTGTAATAACAGATGATCAAGTTAAATATGCTATTAATATACATTATGATTAAGTATTGAAATTATGATGAAAAATGGCCAATTATGTAAATGTCACAAGTTATGAATTATTGATGTCACATATGTGAAAGAATGATACTTAAAGTTGTGGCATTTTACTATTTGACGTTTAGCCTAAAGATGTGATATTAATGCGAAGAAGAAAATAATGTAATGGTTCTAAAGTCTATTAAGGAGGTCCATGGGCTAAGAGAAATTAAGTTGCCCTCAGGCTAAGTAGAACTTAATTGAAAGTTTTGACTTCTAGAACCCATTAAGGTGGTTCAGGGGCTAAGAGGAATTAAGTTGTCCTCAGGCAAAGTGGAACTTAATGGAGAGTTTTACATTGGGACAACTCCATTTAAGGTAGGGGACGCCCTTGAAAGTATGAGATCTTTACTAGGATAATGGTCATTGTGCCAAAGAAGAGAAAAGTAATGTATAATGGAATGTGAAATAGTTTTATATTAATGTGGTGGTTAAATTATGATATTATGTTTGATTATATTTAGAAATTAATTTTAAATTACTACTATATAATTATGTATGATGTTTTCCATGAAAAAGTGTTTTCTACAGTGAATGTAGCTGGACATACCATAGTTCAAATAAAAATAATTTTTAATTGTGTGATTTCCCTACTAAGAATTATAAATTCTCACCTTTTATCCGTTATGTTCAGAAAATCAGGATGATACGCATCACTCTGTTGCTTGATATTGATACTCATTTTGTATTTCACCCTACTACTGAAGAACTTCGCCTAGTGATAGATACCATAAATATCTACTACTTCATCATGCATGATATAGACTACTAACAAAGCATGCATGATGCGATTGTATATAAATGTGTATAGTTGACATGACTGCTTTTTGGGTGTGCTTTGCTTATTGATGTATTATCCATAATTGATTATTCATACATTGTAGATGTCTTCTTTTGTTGTTTTGTACTTTTTTGGGGTTATAAATATTCTAGACAAATGTACTAGCACACCCAATATAAATATTAAATATAAATGCAGCTAGTGTGTTACTAAATTTTATGTTTGTTTTATTATTAGAATTATATTTCATTGACATGTTTATCTTATAGTTAAAGAAAAATATATAAGAACTTCAAATTAAATTAACACATAAGAACTTTAAGCTAAATAATTTAAATATTAAATTAATTGCATTACATTTTAAATCACTGCACATATTTAATTAAATCCTAAATATATAATGAAGTATGTAATATTCTATCAATATTAAATTAGAAATCTTTTAGCATTTAATAAAATATAATAAAATTACTCGTAGAATGTTACATTATGATATCAGAGCAATAGTCTAATGTGTGCCTATGTTGGTAAAATTAGTGTGGTCTAGGCCTAATTTGAGATGAATCTCCTAGGAAAATTTTATAGTTAGTATGCATAGTGTAACACCCCAAACTTCCTAACTAGTTGACAGTAATTTTGACAGTTAACAGAATTCTTCTGTTTAATGATTTCTGTATACTGTAAAATTATTTTGAGTATTCCGTGAATACATTTGATCGTTTTGTGTGATTTACTCCGTGTCAAGAAAATAATAATTTTCGGGCCGAGGAAAATTTTACGTAATTTAATTATTACTGTTAAGTCTTAATTATTTTACGTAATCAGATTTGATTTTCATAAGTTTTATAATTTTTATAATTTTGTGGATGATTATGAAATTTTTATGTTTCTCTGACTATTTTAATGTTATCCGTGGGCCATCTATGGGCCCAGGGGGGTTGTACGTGGGCCTAGGTGGGTCCTGAAAAGTGAAAATTTTTCTGCAACTCGAAAAATTCGTACTATTGAGATGGAGACGGGGGATGTTACTAAACCCGTATCTGGAAATAGTTTTTAAAATTTTCTTTTACTGTGTTTTGTATTGTATATAATTATCGAGCAATAAAAATACAGTAAAAATATTATTTGTAGGGTTATAGCAGATAAAAAAATAAATATTGTACTGCGTAGTCAACATTAATGGCTTGGACATCCACCATTGATTCAATCAACAGTGGAGATTGGTCTTATAAAATGGCTAGGACCATTTATGACCATTGGATGTAAAGTTTGAAGGAGTAATCTTGACCCTTTATTTTGGAGATACATCTAATGGCTAGGATTTCAAGGAGAAAAGATCCAATGGCCTAGATTAAGTCTTGTATCTAAGGCTAAACCTAGAATCTACTTTAATCCTAACCATTGAACTAATCAATGGTTAGGAATGCTTAAAATGGTGGCTAGTGAAATTTGTCGCACATTTGGAGTGCATGAAGGGGGGATTCAGTTTTGAGAAGCTTAAGGGCATAGCAAGGTTTCAAGACCACATTATTGCTATCATTGATCGTCTTTGTCTCCTCCAAAAAGCCAAAAAGCTTCATCAAAATTTTCTCTCCACTTCTTCTCCAAGCTAGGTTCGGCCAAGACACCAAAATCCACTTTCCATCACTCTTTAATTTCAAACAACCATACTTCTTGAATCTATACCTCATTCTAAGACACTTTGTAGTTTGGAGCAAGTTCTAAATCTTTCATCTTCAAGGACTTTTTCCAAGAGCAAGTTCTAGGGTTTTTGAGGTGAAGTGTAAGGAAACTTCATTTCTTATCGCTTTTTCATGTTCTAAGCCATGTTTGATCCATGGTTTTCCTTATTCAAGCTTTATATACTAATAAACTTGTGTTTGTTTTATGTTTAAGAGACTTTTGTTGGTGGAGAACTTGTGAAAAGTGCAAAGCAAGGAGCTTTTTGAGGTTCTTCAAGAGGTAAGAGGGAGATCCATCTCACCAACCAAGTATGGTGGTGAGAGATGGTTTGTGTATTTGATGGATGGTGAATCCATGTGAGGATTCATATCCATGGTTATGTAATTATTTGTGGGTGTTTATGTGTTTATGTGGTTTATGTGCTTAGCATGGTTTATTTGTGTTTGCTTGCTTAGTATGATTTTTATTTGCTTTTATGGTATGCTTGAAATATAATATGTTGATTATATATGATGTATGCCATAAAAATTGTTAGAAAGGAAAACAATTTTTGGTTCCAATAACCATGAGGATTTCGGCCTCAACACCTCAAAATAGGTGTTCACAAATTAATATTTTCATGAATGGTAAAATTGGATGTTTAGAAAAGTAAGGAAAATAAACAAAAGGTTTGTTTTCAAGGAATAAGTGTTCACGGTTTTTTGTTGAGAAATTTTAATGGTTTTCTTTGTGTAAAACCATGAATGGAATTTAGATGATTTAGAAGGAAAAATATAAGAATGGTTTCAATGGCCATGTCCACGGTTTTGAAGGCTTGTAATGCCTTGGTTTTATGAAACAAAGTGATTTTCAAAGTGGAAATATAATTTGATTTAGTACAAGGATTTTGGAAATGGAATCAGAGTGTTTTATCACTTGAGAAATAGAAATTTCGGTTATGAAAGGAAAAATAGAGGTTGTAAGGGTTTGAACCTCAAATTATTTTGGAAGAGGATTGAATTTGAGAATTTATTTTAAATTATAAAGAAAATGTTGATGATTTAAAATTTACTAACGTAAAACTCATCCTTTGGGTTTTGGAGCGTGTTAGGGAATTTTAAGTGAGAAACATTGATTTAATTCAATGAAATGGTGAATTTGTAGAATATATTGCAAAAAAGATTTTCTTGGGTAAGAAAATGTGGAAAATAATGTGAGAAGTCATATTATTTTGAAAAAGGTTGAAATGGAATTTTTGAAGGTTGAGAAATATTTTACAAAGTTGAAAAATGTGAAAAATGATTTACGTAACTTAAAAACGTGATTTTTAAGCTACGCTATTTGAAAAACATTTAAATATTTCTATGCGATTTGGAAAGCATTTAAATATTTTTACGTAATTAAAATAATGTTGAAAAATCACTACGTCATTGAAAAATGATGAAATATTTTTACATGATTGAGAAAATAATGAAAAATCGCTACGCGATTTGAAAACGAAACAAAAATGTTGTGAAATTGTGAAAACGTAACAAAAGTGTTGCGCGATTATGAAAACGTGATAATATGATTTCGTGACTGAATTAACAGTAGGATTACTGTTGGACTAGTGTATGGACACTGTATGAGAAAATGATGAATTTAACAGTAAGATTACTGTTGGAATAGTGCATGGACACTGAATGAGAAAATGATGAATTTTGCCTGTGATTGGCATTGGTGCATTGAATATGCATTGGAAAAGTCTGATAGACTGGATAATGCCAAGTGCCTAGGAGAAACGTACACCTCTTGAGTGGGTGCGATATGTGTAGTGTAAGTCACTTGTTGACTTTGGGGGCATCGGGGTGTGGGTTGCCTACAGTTGGTAGTTGGTAGCTCTTCTGTACAGTGGGTTAGACCGATGCAACGCATTGATGATCCTGATCGAGACACTATTCTTAATCAAGATCTAGTAAAGATTGTCGTGTATATGCTAGATGTGTAAACATATATGAAAAATGTGGCACGTGGTTTGAGGCATGTTAGTACAGACAGATCTTTCGGATCAATTTCTCCGACTTGAGTATTAGTTCCATGGAGTAGGAAATTTAGTCTATGTGCACATGCATAATTATTGAGTATTAGTTATGATAATTGAACTGTTGAATACTTGGATAATGTTGAGGGCATTATCGTAAATATTGAATATTTATATCTGTATGATATAATAATTGAGGAATATTGGCTATGACAATTGAATTGTTGAGGAATATTGGATGATGATGATGATAATAATGTGATGGCATTATTATAATTATTGTATGATTTGAATAATGTTAATGACATGATGGTAATTATTATTAATTGTATTTGTTATGATAAATAATGTTAATGACATTATTGTAATTATGGTATGATATATCAGTATGGTATGTTGGTTGTAATTATGGTATGATATATCAGTATGGTATGATACTTTTATGAATAAGTCTTTCTAGTCAATATTAAGAATGAAAAGGAAATTGAATTTCTGAATTTAGAACAAGGTAATATGATTATGGATCAATATGTAGCAAAATTTGAAGAATTAGCCAAATTTTCCATTTGCTTAAGAAATCACCAAGATGAAGAGTGGAAGCAGTAAAGTTTGAATCTGGATTGAGGCATGAACTTCAGAGTCTTGTGGTTGCTTTAGAAATTAGAAACTATTTTGTGTTTGTTAATAAATGCAGAATAGTGGAGCAAACTCAGTTGAAGACAAATGAGGAGAAAAGCAAAACAAATTTCTTGAAAAGGAAAGTGAAGAATAAGAGGCTAAAGGAAATAATACTCGATTTAGACCTAATCTGAATAAGGGAAAACAAATACAAGATAGTAGTTGGAGACAACCTTGTTCTAAATGCAAGAGATTCCATGGTAACAGACCTTCTATGAAAGGAACTGAAGTTTATTTTAATTATGGACAACAAGGTCATTATGTCAGAGATTGCCCTAAACTTCATACTCAAAATCCTGTTCAAAAATCTCAAGCCAAGGGACATGTTTTTACTCTGACTACAAAAGAAGATGAACAGTCTCCAAATCTGATACAGAGTAAATGTCTAATTAAAAATCATCTCTTAACTGCATTGTTTGATTCAGGAGCTGCACATTCATTTGTATCCCTTGATTGTATGAAAAATTTGAAATTATCTATTTCATTGCTACCGCATGATTTACTAGTTTCCATTCCTACAAGAGGAAAAGTGGTAATCTGTCAAGTTTGTTTGTAATGTCATGTTTATGTACAGAATAAATTATCAATAATAGATCTTATTTGTTTTCCTATGAAAGATATTAATGTTATATTTGGAATGGAATGGATGTCTCGAAATCAAGTTGTTCTCAATTGTTTTAAGAAATTTGAAAATTTTGTTGAAACCTCTATGTCTAAATCTATTGAGGATGAGTCTGTTTATTGCTATGTCATTCAAGTTAGTGAATATTTGGAAAAAGGTGCACAAGCATATGTTCTCTTATTTTCTTTAAATTCAGAGGAACAAGAAAAATTAGAAATTATCCCTGTAGTGAGAGAATTTCCAAAAGTATTTCCCTCATAAATAAATGATCTACTTCCAGAAAGAGAAATTTCTTTCTCTATTGATTTGATATCAGGAATAGACCTTATCTCAATAGAACCCTATAGGATGTCCCCATTGGAGTTAAGGGAACTTAAGAAGCAAATAGAGGAACTCCTAGCTAAGAAATTGATTTGGCCTAGTGCGACATCTTAGCGAGCCCCTATGCACTTTATAAAGAAAAAGGATGGAAGTTTACAGTTGTGTGTAGATTACTGACAATTCAATAAAGTGACAATTAAAATTAAATACCCACTTTCAAGAATTGATAATCTGTTGGATCAACTTAGGGGAGCCTCAATATTCTCTAAGATAGATTTGAGATCAGGATATCATCAAATTAGAATTAAGCCAAAGGATATTCCTAAAATTTCTTTTAGAACTAGATATGGACACTATGAATATCTAGTTATGCCTTTTTGACTAACCAATGCCCTAGCAATATTTATGGATTATATGAATCACATTGTTTGACCTTATTTGGACAAATTTGTGGTTGTTTTCATAGATGATATTCTCATTTATTGAAAGATAGCAAAAGAACATGAACAACATCTTAGATAAGTCCTTCAAATCGTACAAGAAAAATAATTGTTTGCTAAGTTAGAAAAAAATGAATTATGGCTTCAAGAAGTAAAATTTTTAGGACATGTAATATCATGAGAAGGGGTTTATGTTGATCCAAATAAAATGGAAGTGGTAATGCAATGGGAGAAACCAACAACCATCAATGAAATTCAAAGTTTTCTAGGATTAGCATGATATTATAGAAGATTCATTAAGGGGTTTTCTCAATTGGTGTTAACTTTGACCAGACTAACTAGTTAGGAAAAGCCTTTTGAATGGACTGATGAATGTGAAAATTGCTTTCAGGAATTAAAAGTTAGGTTAACTACAACTCCTATATTAATTGTCCTTGATCCTAAAGAAAAATTCACAGTGTATAGTGATGCATCCAAGAAAGGTCTTGGATGTGTTTTGATGCAAAATGAGAAAGTAGTGACTTATGCTTCAAAACTATTGAGATCACATGAGGAAAACTACCCAAATCATGATTTAGAATTGGTAATAGTAGTTGTTGCCTTGAAAATATGGAGGCATTTTCTATATGAAGTCAAATTTGAAGTATTCAGTGATCATAAGAGTTTGAAATATCTCTTTGATAAAAAAGAACTTAATATAAGGCAAAGAAGGTGGGTAGAATTTCTGAAATATTGTGATTTTGAATTGAAATATCATCTAGGAAAAGATAATGTGGTAGCTTATGCCCTTAGCAGAAAGTCACTGCAAGTATCTTATATAATAATTCAAGAATTTTAGTTATTAGAGAAATTTCGAGATTTGAATCTCTTAATAACTCTGCAACCTAAAATTTTGTATATGAGTCAAACAAAAATTGTCAGTGAAATTAAATCACAAGTTAGACAAAAACATAACACTAATCAATTTCTACAAATGATCAAAGACCAGGTTGCTCAAGGGAAACAAAGCGAATTTCAAGTAACAAATGATGGGATTGTGATGTATAAGGATAGATTATGCATTCTAGATGATAAAGAATTGAAAAATCAAATGCTGGAGGAAGTCCATTATAGTAAATATACCATTCATCTAGGAACCACCAAAATGTATCAAGATCTTAAGAAAATTTTCTAGTGGTCTAAGATGAAAGACGAAATTGCAAGATTTGTAGTTAGGTGTTTAACATGACAAAAGGTTAAGATAGAACACCAAAGACCAATTGGCCTACTACAACTATTAGAGATTCTTGAAAGAAAATAGGATAGTGTGGCAATGGATTTTGTGATAGGATTGCCATGAACTTTTTCTGGGCATGATACTATTTGGGTCATTGTAGATAGATTAACTAAAACAGTCCACCTTTTGGTAATCAAAGCTATTTATTCATTAGATAGGCTAGCTCAAATGTATATTAATGAGATTGTCAGATTACACGGTATTCCTTCCAGTATTATATCTGACAGGGACCCTAGATTTACCTCTAGATTTTGGGGAACATTATAGCAAGTATTAGACACTAAACTTTGATTTACTACAGACTACCATCCTCAAACTGATGGACAAACTAAAAGGATTATTCAAACACTAGAAGATATGCTGAGAGCTTGTGTCTTAGAATAGACAAGAAGTTAGGATCAATATTTGTCATTAATAGAGTTTGCATATAATATCAGTCACCATTCTAGTATTGGGATGGAACCTTATGAAGCTTTATATGGAAGGAAGTGTAGATCACCACTATGCTAGTATAGAGAGAAAATTGTTAGGACCAGACATAGTGTAACAAACTTCAGTGAAAATAAAGTTTATCAGGGATAAATTGCTTACTGCACAAAGTAGGTAGAAAAATTATGCTAATTAAAGAAGAAGACCTTTAGAATTTTAAGAAGGAGAACATGTATTTTTTAAAATTTCTCCTATAACTAGAATAGGAAGAGCACTTAAATCCAAGAAACTGAGTTCTCGATTCCTAGGTCTATTTCAAATTCTCAAGAAAGTAAGGCCAGTAGCTTATCAAATAGTCCTTCCACCCAGCTTATTAAATCTTTATGATGTCTTTCATGTTTCTCAACTTCGAAAATATTGTTTAGATATTTCTCACCTCCTATCTAATGAACCAGTATAGTTAAAAAAATATTTGACCTATCCCAATAGACCTGTACAGATTCTAGACACTTTTGATAAACAGTTAAGAGGAAAAACAATCCCTTTGGTCAAGGTATTATGGAAATGATTAACGACAGAAGAGACTACTTGGGAGGAGACTGAGGAAATACAACAGAATTATCTAGAGTTATTTCCAATAGGTAAATTTTAAGGGAAAAATTTTTATAAAGGGAGGGAGAAATGTAATGTCTCTTCCAAATTAAATTTCTATACATTTAATTCAATTAGTCAGTATTTTATTTGTGTTTTAAATCAAGGGGACATAAGTGAGAATTAATTTTATGACTAAGGAGGGAAATGTGTGGAATTAAAAAATTTTGCATACAAATTGAATTATTTTTATACAGTGTGTCCGAAGGATTGACAGAAGATTTCATAGAATGCTAGAAATTGAGAAAAATATGTATAAGTATGTCAAACAGAAATTTAGGAAAAATTGAGAAAAACAAAACTCTAAAACCCTAAGTAATTATGCTAATTAATTTAGTTAGTAGTTTAGTTAGTTTATGAAACTAGATTAGTAACTTAGTTAGGTTAGTTTAGTTATAGTAACTAAGTCACCATGATTTAGCCAAGAACTAATGAGAAGCTAGACATTTGGTTGGCTTCCCATTGGTTAGAAACTTGAAGAAGGACCATTTGGCTCATTAGTGATTGGTTGGCTAGAAAATATAAAAGGAAAAGAATTTAAAAGAAAAAAAAATTGAACATTCCATGAAGAGCCAGGAGCTTTGGCCAAGCAAGGAAGGAGAGGAGAAAAGAAGGAAAAAATTGAGGAAAAGGAAAAAACACCAAGAAGAAGAAGAATCAAGGTTTCTCAAGTTCATGCACTAAGTGATTAAGCCAAGAACATCACTTTTTTCATCTTAGTTTCATCTAACTTTAAGGTAGGGATTCATGCTTTTTCTTCTATTTTCTTGTGCTCTTGCTTTAAATAGTAATCTAATATGCTTTTTCATCATGCTTATGGATCATAGAAGCCTTGTTTATGATTGTTTTTGTTGGATTGGAACCCTTGGATAGTAAGACTTAAGTTGCATTCTTGAGGTTTTGATTGAGTTTCAATGGAAGATTAAGGAAGGATATGGTTGTTGATGAAGAAAGAATCATATGAATGGTTTTAATTTTGAGAAAATATGGTCAAGAGAAAAAGATCTAAGAACTAGGGTTTAATCAAATCAATTTGAGGAGTTTGGTTTAATCTTTGATTTAAAGTGAAATTGGTATTAGAAATGAACTCTTGATGATAGAAATGGTCTAGAAATGATTAGAATAAGAAGAAAATCTTCATTGCCACATGATGATGAATTCGGCTAAGCATGTAAATTAGAGATAAATTTGCTTGTTGATGAATTATATAGCATTTTATTATTGTCATTATAAAAAAAAATAAATGATATGAATTATATTGAAGTTGGAATTTTGATTAAATGGTTGATGCCACAAAAGATTATCAGGTGAAATATGTTATTAATATACATTATGATTAAGAATTGAAATTATGATGAAAAATGATTGATTATGTAAATGTCACAAGTTATGAATTATTGATGTTACTTATGTGAAAGAATGATACTTAAAGTTGTGACATTTTACTATTTGGCGTTTAGCCTAAATATGTGATATTAATGTGAAGAAGAAAAGAATGTATTGATTCTAAAGTCTATTAAAGAGGTCCATGAGTTAAGAGGAATTAAGTTGTCCTCGAGCTAAGTGAAACTTAATAAAAGGTTTTGACTTCTAGAACCTATTAAGGAGGTTCATGGGCTAAGAGGAATTAAGTTGTCCTTGGGCTAAGTGGAATTTAATGGGGAGTCTTACATTGGGTCAGGAAAATTTAAGCTAGAGGATGCTGTAGAAAGTATGAGATCTCTGCTAGGATAATGGCCATTGTGAGCAAGAAGAGAAAAATAATGTAAAATTGATAACTCCATAAAATGTAATTATGTATGCCCTGTATATGTGCTATATAAAATGCTTAGTCTTTGCTATTATGCATGAATGGAAGACTTTAACCTCATATTCATCAAATTCCTTATTGATGTCTTCCGTTATAATTTTGAGAAAATATTTTTTATTCTTTGATACATTAAGTACATTTGCAACTGTTATTAACTTAGTAATTTCTCTATTACTGGATTGGCTCCAAATAAGTAGATTTATGGAAGACTTGGACCTATATTACAAGAGAAAGCCCAAGGTCAATTTCAGCATCTCACGCTGCAGCAGAGAGGAGTTCATGCCGCGACGTGGTGACTAAAATTTAATGTGCGCCGCGGTGCAAGGTGGTCCATGCCGCAGCGTGAAACTGAAAAATGAGCCTATAAACACTGATTTAAGGCAATTCAGAAAAGGAGCTTTTCAGAAATTAGAACACAACTGCTAGGGTTTATATTTAAGGTTGAAAGAAAGATAAAGAGACCAAATTTGGAAGCCATTTTCTTCAAGAAGGAAGATTCAAGCATCAAAGAACACATCTATTGAGCTTTCATCTCTTATTCATTTTACTTCTTCTCTCTATTGCCATGAACATGATGATTTGTGATAGATTTTCGTGTGTCATGAGTAGCTAAGTTGTATATATAGATTTCTTTGGATCCTTCTATGAATATTTGTGATTTTGTAACCCTTTAAGTTAATATAGATGATCTGGGTTTGTTTAACCACATTTCTCTTAATGATATTGAGTGTTTGGCTAACATTTAATGTGATTTAATTAAATCTATTGAACTAGACATAGGGATTTAGGTTTGAGATCATGGATATGGTTAATGCATATTTAATGTCATTCTAATGGTGGAATAAGTTAATTAGCTAATGGGATAGACATATACCTATTGGTCATGCATAGCTATTGTTGAGAATCATTCTTAATGAGTGGAGTTTGCACTAGCTCTCATGGAAACATAGTGAACTAGGTAAATGAAGCATGGTTAAATGACCAAGACATAGGTTTTGACTAAGTTAGTTTCTCAGGCTAAAAAATCTCTTTTCATTTATGTTGCTTAAGAGGATTGCATATTATTAATTGAAGTAGAAGGTGAAGAAGGATTCCCTATTCTTAATCACTATCTTTTATTCTCGATTTACAGTATTTAAGTCTTTTAGTTCTTAGTTATTCACACAAACATTTTCCAATTTGAATGTTCTTGAATAGTATTAAGTTATTGGTTGATAATTGACATTAGAAATTGATCGTGTCCTCGTGGGAACGATATCCTATTGATCATTATATTACTTGTGCAACCCATGCACTTGCGTTACACAAAAAGACAAATAAGTTTCTGGCGCTATTCTTGGGAATCATGGCTTAATTTTTGTATTGCTAATAGTAACAACGAGCTTATTTAGTTCTAATTTAAGTTTCTTTTTATTCATATTAATTTCAATTTGTATTCTTTATTTGTTATAGGTGTAGTTAAGATGGCAGATGATCATAACCATACGAGGCCTTTGAGGGAGTTCGTAACTCCTCAAATAGAGAATTTACAATCAAGCATAAGACAGCCTCCCATCTGCGCAAACAATTTTGAGATCAAACCGGCCATAATCCAAATGATATAAACCTCTATGCAGTTAGTGGTTTGCCTAGTGAAGATCCCAATGCTCACTTATCTAACTTCCTAGAGATATGTGACACCTTTAGGCATAATGGAGTCTCTGAAGATGCTATTTGCCTACAACTCTTCCATTTTTCTCTTAGAGATAGAGCCAAGAGTTCGTTGTAATCTCTACCGGCAAGATCAATAGCAACTTAGAATGATGTCTGCAATAAATTTCTCAATAAATATTTTCCATTGGCCAAGACTACTGAAATGGTGAATGACATTATCTCATTCACATAATCTGAATCTGAATCCTTGTATGAAGCTTGGGAGAGGTACAAGGATCTTCTACGTAGATGTCCCTATCATGAGATGCCTCCTTGGCATTAGGTCTACTCATTTCATAAAAGGTTTGTTGCCATATCATCGTCTTGTTATGGATGCAGCGACAGGAGGTTTATTATTGAGCAAATCATTTGATAATGCATTTCAATTATTGGAGGAATTGGCAGCCAATAGCTACCAATGGCCTTCAATGAGAAATGCTACAAGGAAGGTGATAGGAGTTCATAAGGTGGATGCAATTACTACATTATCAGCTGAAGTGGCAGCAATTGCAAACAAGCTAGACAGTTTAGGACAAAGCCCATTTGTTCTCTATGATAAGTGTGCTGACAATCATGCAATCGATAGATGCCTTTCTATTTCATAAAGTGCTCAATATGTTAGGAACTATCACCCATAGTAGAACAACCCCTACTCAAATCAGTACAATCCAGGATGGAGAATGTAATGTCCCGGGAGACACTCGTCAATCCTGCAGGCAGTCCTGGGATGTTATAGAGAAACCATCCTAACTTCTCATAAAGAGACAACCAAGGAGCATTCTCTTTATCGGGTGGAAATGAGAGGCCAAACTATCCTCCTAGTTTCTCCTCACAAACAAGGCAGCCTATGCAGGAAAAGAAACTATCTTTAGAGGATATGTTTATACAGTTGATGGTCAAGATAGATTCCTACACCAAGACAGACACTCATTTGGCCAAAAATGAATCTGTGATTCAAAGCCAAACAGCTTAGATGAGATCATTGGAGACACAGGTGGGACGGTTGGCAAATGCCATAAACAATAGGCCCTCAGGGACTTTTCCAAGTGATACTGTCTACAATCTCAAAGGTGCCTCTAATGAACATTGCAAGGCCATAACATTGAGGAACAAGAAAGACATGGAAGGGAATCCCAAGACAAAGTTGCTTCAAGAAGATGCTAAGGTGACAAAAGACCAAGAGGTAGTGTGCAAAGACGTTGAGGAGAATGAGGAAGTTATGAAGAAGAAGGGAGAGGATAAGAAGAAGAAATACAAGCCTTTTACTCCACCTTTACTCTTCCCCAACTAACAAGTCAAGCAAAAGATGGATGCACAGTTCAAGAAATTCTTAGATGTCTTCAGGCTTCACATCAGTATTCCTTTCCTTTCACCAAGGCACTAGAACAAATGCCCAGTTACATGAAGTTCATGAAAGATATTCTATCCAAAAAGCGTAAATTAGGTGAGTTTGAAACAATGGCGTTTTCAAAGGAATGTAGTGCCATTTTGCAACAAAAGCTCCCCCCAAAGTTGAAAGATCCTAGAAGCTTCACAATTCCATGTGCCATTGGAGATCAATTCTTTGGACATGCTCTATGTGACATGGAGGCAAGTATTAATCTCATGCCCTTATCCATTTTCCAAAGGCTAGGTTTAGGAGAATGTAAGCTAACTTTGGTGACCCTCCAACTAGTTGATCGCTCCTATACTTACCCTAAGGGAATTGTTAAGGAAGTGTTAGTAAAGGTGGACAAGTTCATATTTCCCATTGACTTTGTCATTCTGAATATGGAGAAAGATCGTAACATACCTTTAATTCTTAGCCGATCGTTCCTTGCCACTGGCAGAACACTCATAGTATAGAAATAAGTTTGCCCTAATAGTTTAATATGTTAAGTTTTGATGATGCCAAATGCAAGACAAAAGAATGATATGTATGCTACATAGATGTGCTTAATAGATTATATTGTATCATACATGATTATGTACTTTATCTAGTTATATTTCACTTAATAATCATGCAATGAGATACGTGTAGTATTCTTTATATAATATATCTAATAATGCTTTATATGAGTTATAATAAATTAATATTGGATTTGGCTCTATTTAAATGAAAATGTACAAAGTATTTTTTGTTACATCTTATATAGAGCATATCTATTTGTAATTGATAAATGTCTTATTTGGATGTGTCTATGAAAGTATTATATACATGTTAGACTAACTAGAATTATACATTTATGAATCATGCATATGAAGTTATTGAATTATGAATTTGGACTAACTATGTTTAAGTGAGCAATACTTTATAGGATAGTCCAAGTACCAAGAGTAAGCATTGCATTAAGAAAGTAAAAGAACACAATCATGCTCAGCTTAAGAAGAATGATAATGATATGATGTTCCAAGCATTTGCAAAATTTGAAGAGGAGAAATTTTTGAAAACTTGGATTACATCAAGAAGCCTAAGGACTAGAATTGGTATAATTTCCTTTTAGGCTTTCTCCTATGTAAAAATAGAGGTTTAACATGAAAAGAGCTCAAATATGTTTGTAAATATTTAAAAATGGTTCTTACATGCTAAAATTCTAACAAACATGTTTTGAAAAGTTAGTCATGGTGGTAGTTAAAAACTATGAAAAATAGTTAAGTTTGAGTTTTGAAAAACTGACCTTTGGTTACTATTTTGATCATAACTTTCAAAATACTTTGAGTTTTGTTATGAAATGTTTCATTTGAACATAGACTCAAAGATCTTTCCAATGAGTAGTCATTTCCTTTAAACGGATAAGAAATGACGAAGTTATGACCATTTGCTTTAAACTATGAAAAATAGTCAAGTTTAAGTTTTGAAAAACTGGCCTTTGGTTACTTTTTTTATCATAACTTTTATAATATTTTGATTTTTGTTGTGAAACTTATTTCATTTGAAAATAGACTCAAATATCTTTCTAATGAGTAGTCATATGCTTTAATTGGATAAGAAATGAAGAAGTTATGACATTTTAAAGTTAGTTTTCAAAACCAAAGGCCATGTAATCAATTACACAAGTTTTGTAATCGATTGCAACATGCCCAGAAGCGTTTCTAATAGCTATAAATGGCTAGTTTTCATAAAAAATTATTTCTAAACACTACCAACAGCTATTTTATCACTTAGGCTCTATAAATAAGTATATATTGAAGCATTTACATCTTTAGAAACTCTAGAACACTTGGTTTGATCCTTGAATCATCAAAATCATATTTTGAACTCTTTATTGCAAAATCCTTCTATTCCTTTGTTCTTCAAGTTGTATATCTATTCTTGTGAGAGTTTATAATCTTTCTCTTCATCTCAAAATCCTTGTAAGAAGGTGAGGTATCCCTTGTAGTGAGGCTTAAACACAAAGGATGAGGTATCCCAAAGGTGTTATGAGTGCTCTTGAATGTAAAGTTTTTTCAAACACTTGTGAAGCTTGAAGAGTTGGAGGCTTTAGCTTAAGGGTGAGGTATCCCAAGGTGTGAGGAGTGTTCTTGCTTGTACAAAGGCTTTCCTAGCACCCGTGAAGTCTAGGAGATAGTGAAGCAAATCTCAAGTTAAGCTTGGGAACTAGATGTAGGGCACAAGTAGTTGGTGGCTGAACCAGGATAAATCATTGTGTTTGCTTTTCTCAACTCTATCTCCTTTACATTAGTGCTTTAATTATATATGCTTGAGTTGAATTTGATATCTAGCTTAATTGCTTGATTTATTTATAACCCAAGTAGTATCTGAGAAATCTCTAATAATTGTACCTTTGTTAGACTTACTCCGTTGCATGTGTTGATTGAAAATATCAAAATGCATAATTTTTCAAAGTTGTTTTAAACAATTTGTAATCACCCAATTCTGCCCCCTCTTGAGCGATGGTTGCCATGACTAACACATAGATTTCCAAAAAAGTGAATAAACTATGAAAGTTCATGATCAAGAGGTAACATTTAACATTTTTAAAGCAATTAAATTTCCTCAAGACCACGAAGAGTGTTCATATATAGGTATGTTGGATAATATAATTGTTGATGTATTTTATACTAACTATCCTGATGACCCTCTTGCATTATCATTGACTACATTAACTGAGCAGGATAATAGTACTAGGGATGATGTACTTGATTTTGTTAAAAAACTTGATGCGTTTCCTAAGTATTTCAGGTCATCTATGTTTGAGCCTTTGGAATTCCATTCATCTAAGGAGTTATCGAAGCCTTCTATAGAAGAACCTCCTAAGCTTAAGTTGAAGCCCTTGCCTAATCACTTGCAATATGCTTATTTGGGAGCAACATTTACCTTGTAAGTAATCATATTGTCTTTCCTCACTAATGAACAAGAGGAGAGACTTCTTCGTATGCTTCAGAAGTACAAACATTGCATTGGGTGAACTATTGCTGATATCCATGGCATAAGCCCCTCCATTTGTATGCACAAAGTTCTATTGGAAGATAATCAGACTGGACTTGTGGAGCACCAAAGGCGGCTTAATCCAATAATGAAGGAAGTAGTGAGAAAAGAGATAATTAAATGACTTGATGCGGGTATAGTTTATCCTATTTCTTACAGCACGTGGGTTTCACCTGTCCAATGTGCTCCAAAGAAGGGTGGTGTGATAGTGGTCACTAATGAAAATAACGAGTTCATCCCTTCTCGTAAAGTTACTAGCTGGAGGATATGCATGGACTATCGAAAATTGAATAAGGCTACCCGAAAGGATCATTTCCCACTCCTTTTTATTGACCAGATATTAGATAGATTGGCTGGAAAGGCTTATTACTGCTTATTTGATGGATACTCTAGATATAACCAAATTGCCATAACACCTAAAGATCAAGAAAAGATGACATTCACATGTCCTTATGGTACTTTTACTTTCTGGAGAATGTCATTTGGGTTGTGCAATGCACTAGCAACCTTCTAACGTTGCATGATGGTCATCTTTGCGGGTATGATAGAGCATGGCCTTGAAGTCTTCATGGATGACTTTTCAGTGTGTGGAGACTCTTACAACAGTTGTTTGATTGTTCTCTCATCCGTGCTTAAGAGATTTAAAGAGACTAACCTAGTCTTTAATTAGGAGAAATACCACTTCATGGTCTAGGAAAGCATTGTTCTTGGCCATAAAGTTTCTATCAGGGGGATGGAGGTTAACAAGTCAAAAGTAGAGGTGATTGACAAGCTTCCCTCGCCTAATTCAGTAAAAGGAATTTGAAGCTTTCTAGGGCATGCTATGTAACATCCTTATGACAATTACCAATTACGTATCCAGAATTTACATATTAATAACTATAATTAAGCACGTCACTTGTTTAAAATAAGAAATTTAAAATTTATATATAAAGGATATACAAAATATGAGTCCTACTGATGGGTTAATAATGCATACATTATGTTGAGCAGTATACAAAATACATTATAGTACTCATTATTTACATGATTTGCTCCAAATATTAAATATACATCATAAACACAAAATACTATTAAAATCCCATTCTAAATCTTCTTTCCTTGTTTGCTAACAGAAGAACGCATACCTAGAAATATTATGAAAATACAAACAAAAATAGGGTGAGAATTTCAAGAATTCTTAGTAATATTATTAAAATACGTGTCATTATAACATTTTCAGCTGTTTCGGGGAAAAATATATTTCTTTAAAATTTAATTTAAATAAATATACATTTATTTAGAAAGGTGGCAAAATGCCAAATCTGGACCTATCTCTCCCTGAAACAAAATTCCATTTAGTAGTTTTCAAAATCAATATTTTCTATCAAACAATTCAGATTTCAATCACTTATAATTTTAGAAAATGTTTCCAAATACAACTACTTTAATACTAAATTCATTTAAAGATTCAAAAACATATTCAAGATATAACATGCTATACAAATACAATCCAAATTTCAGTGCTTATTCTAATATTCACTTATTCTCACAGAACTCATATCTTAAGCACCTAATAGGTGGGAGCTGTAACGCCCCAATTTTTAGAAAATATTCTGAATGTACTGTTTGCTGTTTTTCATGCCTTTATGTGAATGACCGCTGTGTCCCTATTTTACTGTTCTCGATTTCTGTATGAAAACAATTACGATAATACAGGCTCAAATTTTATTTGATCGTTTTACGTAATTTGCTTCGAGACGGTAAAATAAAAATTTTTCTGAGCTACTGTATTAATTTTTCTGAAAGATATACAACTATATAATACTGTTGGATATTTTATTTGAACGTTTTGGACGATTACCTACGTTGTGGGAAAAAAATGGGAAAATGATCGTTACGTCCCGAACGTACTGTTTTTGCTGTTTTTAATTATTTTCTTCTTGATTTAATGTCCAGATAATATCTGTCTCGTGATTTTATATGGACTTTTTGTGTGATTTGCTCGAAAGGCGGGAAAATAATATTTTTCGGGCCGGGAAAATCTTATTTTATTATTTAGAATTGGGGGATCTTACTTAACCCGATTCTGAATGAGACTAAAAATAATCTTTTAATTTTTAGGATTTAATCATGTCAAATAAAATAATTTTATATTATTATAATATTATTTTATTAGTCAATATATTTTAGTGACAAGTGGACCCAGGAAATATTTTGCGGGACCCACAATTCATGAAACGGTTAGATCGGTAGCTTAATTAATCACCGTTAGCAGTAGAACTTTCTAGAACAGGCTGACTCAGCTAGCTGACTCAGCAGCAAATTAAATACACTGTGTGACTCAGCATGTGAGTCACCAAGAGCCAACCAATAGGAATCAAGCTTGTTCACCAAGGCTTGATCTTGACCATTGATGCATCCAATGGCTTGGATGAAGCCAAGCAAGGTGCCCACCTTGCACCCCACTTGATGGCTACGGCCAAGAGGTCTTGGATGACCAAAATCACACTTCATCTTCATCACTTTTCTCTTTTCTCTCTCATCAAAACCCTAGCCACCATTCTTGTTCATTTTCTTCACCATTTTCGGCCAAGACCAATACTACACCATCCAACCATCCAAAAATTTTTCTAACCAAGTTTTCTTAACCTAAACACTATTCTAAGAACCTTTCTAGTTGGGAGTTTCTTCAAAATCTTCCATTTAGGGCTTGGAAACCAACTTTGAAAGTTTTACCTAGAAGGTGAAATTTCATGCTTTTCTTTTCTCTCTTCTTTTTCAAAGTTCTAAGCCATGATTTTTCCATGGTTTAGCTTCTTTTTCATGGTTAGTAACATGTAAATTTTGTTTGAGATTTCTAGGTATTTTTGGTGGTGAAAACCGTGACCTAGGAGGAGTGAAAGCATATCATTTGTCTTCATTTAAGGTAAGAGGAAGACAATTCTTATCATCCCTTGGTGGTGGTAAGAAGATGGAATGTTTGTAGAATCCATAAGGATTCGGTGGTGGTGTGTTTGTTGATGTGTATTTGTTAATCTTTGTGTTTGTTAGTAGTTTATGTGGTATTTGTTAGTAGCTTATTTGTTTGGTGATTGTAATAATTTTGCATGTCTATTAGCTTTTGATTGCATGTCTATAAGCTTTAATTTAGGTTTTATGTGTTAGAAATATTTTGCATGTGTTAGAAATATAATGCATGTGTTAGAATTGTATGATAAGGTATAGGATGTGAATAACATGTGTAAATTTGCATGAGTGTTCCAAAGAACACATCCAATAGCTCATGGCAATGACAAGTTTGGAGGACCAAAATGTTCTCTTGATTTTTCCTAAAGTGTAACTTAATTAACCTAGGAGAATCAAGGAAGTTTCAAATTGATTTGATCAAAGAAAATGTATTTAGAAATCAAATGGTAAAGACTTAGTATTTTGGGCCAACATGCCTAAAGGATTAATTTAACTCTTACTAACTATTTTCTAATATGATTTAATGAGCTTAGACAATATAATATATTTGATATGATTTAGAAGGTGAAAAATAATTTAGAAATCAAATGCAAAAGTTTTATGAAATTTGGGCAACATGCCACTATAGGTAATCATGATTTCTAAAACTTGATTCCAAACCTTTTTCAATCAAAAAGAGACAATACAAGTTAAGAAGAAATTTTCTATAATGGTTTTTGAAGAAACAAATTGAGTAGAATTAAGCTTAAAGGATTAAAACTAATAATTTTATCATTAGGAAGTAAAATATAAAAATTTTGAGAAATTTTCTAACATATAGCTCACTTTAGGTTTTGAAGCATGTTAGAGATTTCAAAGAGAATTAAGTAATATGGTTAAAAATTAGGTAAATGGAAATTTTATGGAAAAATTTAGTAAACCATTATTATGATTTTTAAACAAAATACTGTCAATTTTTAGTAAAAATGAACCAATAAGATAGCAAAAATATCCAAAAGACAGTATGCGGTATGAAAAATTATTCTACGTAGTTTAAATGTACTAAGTACTATTTACGTTTTGTTTAAACAAGTAATTTAAAGGCATTCGAATAAGAAAATGATTTGAAAATCCTACGCGATTGAGAAAACGTATTAAAAATGCTACGCGATTTTAAAAATAGAAAAATATCTTTACCCGATTTTTAAACGTTTGTAAAAACGACGGAATT
Source organism: Ormosia emarginata (assembly GCA_029884605.1). Taxonomy (NCBI): domain Eukaryota; kingdom Viridiplantae; phylum Streptophyta; class Magnoliopsida; order Fabales; family Fabaceae; genus Ormosia; species Ormosia emarginata. The sequence goes on from JAQQTP010000040.1 coordinate 8,633,116, forward strand.
ATTAAAACGCGATAAAATTTATACGCGATTGACCGTTACTATATTTATTTTATGCTGTCGGGAAAATGTGAACCCGTACAGATTATTTTTGAAAATCTTTTTTTCGGGAAAATGTGAACCCGCTGATTATTTTTGAGGATCTTTTGTCGGGAAAATGTGAACCCGTCATGTGCTTTTGAGAATTTATTTGCTTGTCGGGAAAATGTGAACTCGCATGGCTCTCTATTTATGTGTGCCAAGTTTTTGGTGGATTGGTTGACGAGACGAATCACATCGTGTTGTCGATGCGATAAACGTAGTGTGGTTCATTATTCTAATGAACTTGGAGACTTTAGTGTACGGGATCCCACATGTGGACAGTTGGTAGCTCCATTTGGGCCGTGGTAAACCGATAGCACACTATGGTACTCAACACACACTATATTTAATCGAGATTTGTGAAATCTAGTAGTACATTTGCTGTAGTGCCACAACGTGAGACCGTGAACTACACCACGCCTGGATGATGGATTCCTGTGTCGTGGGGCTATAGACGCAACGTGTGACAGCGCAATAGTTGGTGGGGCAGCCGTGGTACTAATAGATTTTACGAATCATTCCTCTCTCTGATACTTATGTTTTCTTTAGCTCCATGGAGTAGGGTTTTGTCATATTGGTATTTATCTCTATGTTTATTTATTTCCATCTTATCTATTTATTGTTTATATCGTATTTTATTTATTTATTTTATCTGGTTCTTGTTACTATATTTGGTTATTATATCTTATCTGTTTATTTTTATCTTTCTTATTTTATCTGTGACGTTTTATCTGTGACGTGATCTATTGTTATGATATTTCTGTTATAGTATTTTATAATGCATAAACTGTATATATGTTGTTTGTCGTCTTCTTATTGGCCATGTTGTGATGATTTTATGTTGTCTTACCTCTTTGTTATATGTATTTTCTGTTTATTTATTTTACGCGGTAAAGACTTTGAGGAAGAGGATCAGCCCCTTGAGATCTTGTACCCCGAGGAAGAGGAAGACCGGCATGCGGACGATCGGTTGACGATCAAGAACCATCCGATCATCCATATCCTCTGGATTGATTGTGAGGGATGGCGGCGCCTGTGGATTTTTGGGATTCGTAGAGCTAGTATTTCATGGAGGTTCTCTCGGCTTGGCATCTACGAGGCGATCGTGATTCGTGACATATGCGGGACGTGTGACCGTGATTCTACGTCGGCGATTTGATGGAGAGCCCGTTATGACTACGACGTTATTTCGCACTTAGAGTTACCCTTATCCATTAGGCGTTATTGGGGTCTTTGGAAAACCCCGAGCCTAGTGAGATAAGCATCGTATCGACCGCGCGATCCCGTTATCGCCGTGTGTCGAGACATCGGGATATTTATCTCCCGATGATCATTTTCGGCCGAGAGTGATCCATCGAGGATTAGATAACCATGATGTTTTTTTTGGGCGCGTCGTACGTATGTACGTATATATTAACTCTTTTATTGCTTTCTTTCTTGTTTTTGTTTAAATATTTGTAGTCCTTGTTGTAAATTATTTGTACAACTTATAACTTAATCATATGTATATTATCGTAATGATGTTTTTTTTTATTTCGTATTTTCCGCATTATCTTTTTATATCATATTTCTGTCTATTAGGAATTATTTTACAACCCGTAATAATATTTAACAAATGTTTCACAACTTGGGTAGATTTTATTTCTATTTCTTTTATTTTCTTTTATGTGTGACATCCTCCAAAGGGGTGTTACAGGAGCCACCTCATATAGTTCGGGTTCTATATACTCATGGTAGGAAGTGAATTAGGGCCTCACACTACCACTAGTATCCTATGAGGGAAAAATAATACGTGAGGAAATAAAATGAGGAATTTCTAAGAATATAGGATCTTCTTCCTCACAAAGGATCATCTCCATGATTCTAACGGAATTTTGAATACCCTGCCCTCATACAGGATTTACTCCAAAATCCACTATTCTTAATAAATTACAAATTCATATAAAAGAAGGATATTGAGTGAGAAAAGCACAATAAGACTATTTTCCTTCCCATTCAATGATAAAAGTCCATAATTCTCATATACAATTCAAATTCAAATTCCTTGAGCATTGATTATTCAATCATACATCCAAGCTCAACCTTGTGAATTAAGGGAGCATACACAATACAAAATCTTGCTCAACTTCAATAATCAAGGAGCAATACCAGTAAATTTCATCATCACATTTCATACATTCTCAATAAGATCACAATCTTCAACAAATGCACAATTCTAACTCATTTGATACACAATAAACTTTTATTCAAGTACACTATAATTAATATCACCAATTAGAGCTATAATAAGCATCTAGAGGTTTAATACATAAATTCAAATACTAGATTGTTCATGCATAGCCGAAATTCACATAATCACCAATTATGTAACCAAATCATAAGAATAATTATTCTATTCATTTTTAGTTACTAAATTCTTGAATAACTATATATATATATATATATATATATATATATATATATATATATATATAACATACAAAATTCAACGTTTTCCTTTCTAGGTAGCACATGGCCGAGAGCTTCATGGAATTACATTCAAACAATTTTTTGTACTTTTACACTAAATTGTTTCACAAAGTCATTCGATTAAATTAGACAAAAATTCACTTACATGATTCAAATTAGGGTTAGGGTTAGGGTTAGGTCATGTCCTTCATTTCATAAACCTAGCATAAATTAATCACATCCAACATCATATTTTATTACAAAAAAAATCATTAGGAGGAAAGAATGAATTCAAACAAAGTAGCCTCATAAAATTCATGCCTTAGCCATGAATTCCATAAGGTCTAAGATCACCATGTTGATTAAAAAAAAAAAAAAAAAGAACAAGATTAAGATAGGAAGTAAATCACACATTAGCCAAGATTTCTTCTCTTTGTTTTTATGCTTGGCCGTGAGCTACCTAATAAGAAAATCAGAATTTCTATTTCAAGTTCAATGAAAGAATAAGGATGATTTGAAGGAAATAACCCCTACCTCACTTCCTTGCCTTTGTTTCTTGAGTTTTCCTCAACTTTTCTTCACTTTCTTCACCTTGTTTCTTTGTATTTTCCTTTGGTTTTCCTTGAGCTGTAGTTGGTCACAACAAAAACATACAAGAGGAGCTAAGGGTGTTACGTGAAAATGAGGAAAAAGTGGGTGAGAAAGAGGGTAGAAATCTCTAGAGAAATTTGGAGAGAAATTTGGACGGTTTGACTAAGTTTATGACCATAATTTTGAGCTGGAACTTTTGTATCTGTTAAGCACACTTTAATTTTTCCAATACCAAGATTTCAAGTTACCATAGGTATTAATAAAAATTTTAGGACTTAACCTAGTCCTTAGATTTATTTTTCCACAATTCTCCATATAGCGCTATTTATCAATTAAGTTTTATTACTCAGTCTCAAGTTAAATTAAACTGCAGATTGAGTAATTATGCTTACTGATGGTTATCTTAGTTGGTATTTTATACCAACATATTCTCCATATTTTACTTATCATTTCTATGAAATTTCATAATTTTCTAAGATACTTAACTGTTCCATTAATTTTTTATCAATATCCCTAAAAATACCGAACTTGCTCTGTTGTTTCTCCAAAAAAAATTGTAATTCTTATTATTGGTTCTTAGATAGGAAATAATCAACTAATTCAGCAGATACTTTAATTATTCTCTTGTATTCAGTGTTACTGAAATATACTCAAATTGGTTCAGAAAATTACCCGAATTAACAGATAATTCTTCCTAGTATTACTGAACTACTATAACACTGATTAAGACCTTTTGGTTAGTGAGGATGTTACATGTAACATCCTCTAAAACATGTTAGACTTGTAAATAGTTACAGAGGTAGCTTAATACTTGCTTAACATGTCTGTTTAATTTTGTGATAATATGAGTTAGTTTAGGCACTTTACTGTAAGTCGAAAGGTAAAAAGTAGCTTAAAATGACCCTGATATTAGCTTAAACGACCTAGCTAATGGAAATAGGTATGAATAATTTATTTCTAAGTCACAAATGTGTATTCTGTGACGTGGTTAAAGTTTGAGAATAATCAGAGTCAATTTAATATTTTTAGGCATACTGGTTGTATATTTAAAACTGGAATGACTAGTCACAGATATGAAAAATTATGATACTAGTGAAACAATTTTTTTTCATGAATCTTAGTATTTATTTTAAAGTTATTGGAACTTGGAAAACTTGATTTAGCTAAATCTAAGTGTTTTTAGCAGACCGGGAAATATTAGTGTGATATCCCTTGGCCACAAGTTGTCCACGATTACAGTCTCAATTGTGGACTTTTCTTTCATGATATTTCAAGCATTTTTGCTTGTTTCTCTTTCACTTTGGTCACGCCTGGACTTGCAAGCAGAAACAAAAAGAGAACAAAGGAAAAAGGAAGAAAGAAAGAAGGAGAAAACAAAGAGAAAAGGGGGAATCCGAGATCAGTCTTTAAAGCTTGAATCTCTATCATCATAGTAGCTCAAGGCAGCTTGAAGGTGGGGAAGGGTTTTTGAGTTGAATCTTCATCTTTTATCACTTTTACCATGTTAGGCTTATTTGAGGTTTGATATGCCAAATTGAGTTCTTGTGGTGTTTTAAGTGATTTTCTTGTTTGGATAAGTTCTAAATGTGGTTTATGACTTGTTCATGCTAAGAGTTTGGATTAGAAACTTAAAACTCTCCATTTGGACCTAAAATGCTTAAGGTGTAGGTTTTGGGATTTTGGATGAGTGAATTAGTTTATGGATCCAAAATTGATGAAATCAATTAGTGTTTTATGTTTCTTTCATGTTTGTGAACTTGTTGGGAACTTAAAATCACTTCGGAACTAAATTGGAGTGGTGGAATTTGGTTTTGGTTACCAATGGAACAATAACCATACCTACAAAATTCTGCAAATCCAATCAGTGCCTAAGCATTGGGCGTTGGGCGCTTGAATGCCCAAGTGCCAGAGAATTTCGTGTCTTATGCACTCATCCAGTGCCTAAGCATCCATGGTAGAGCGCTTGAGCGTGTAATGAGCGTCTGAGCATTGGGAGAGGAGCGCCTAACCACTGGGACAGGGCAGAACCTATTTGTAGCATGTGATGCTAATTGAATTCCTTACTTGTTGGGATTATTTATGTAAGTCTTTTAGGGTGTAATGAGACACTTTTGGGGATATTTCCTAGAGGGAACTATCCACTTGCATATATGAAAAGTTTGGGAAATTCTTAGATATTCAAAGTGTGATGGAATGCCTAGGTTAGTGTTTAGAACTTTGGCCAACATGAGATTGATTTCTATGTCACTTGTGATTGACTGTGTAATGTTCTAGATGTTGTTTAGCTAGAGATGTGAATCTTGCTAGCTTGTTGGATAGGTGAAGCTGAGATTCCTATGAACTAGTGTTCAAGGTGTGGTGAAATATCAATGGTTGGTGTATTAGGACACTTTAGGCTTCCTTAGTATGATGGTATGCCTATCTATATGCAAAGATTACTCTTTTAGAGTTAAAGTTAAGTTTGAGATGCATAGTTAAAGCATGTTTCCTTGATTGTCCAGGTTAAGTTTCGTGATTGGTTAGAGACATGGGTTGGTTCCTTTATGTGTTAGAGTTGAGCCAAGAGTGTATGTTTTCTAGCTATATCCTTTTCACTAGGTTAGGGTAAACCTTGTGATGGAAGTTGGTAAATCCTTGGACATCCAAGTCTTATGGAATGCTATAAAGTAGTATTTAGAACCTTGAGCAATTCGAGATTTGCCTTGAAATCATTTATAAAGTGATGGTATGAGGTGCTAGATTTGAGGACACTAGTGACATGAGTTTTACTACTTATGTGTTAAGTTGAAGTAAAGCCTTGAGTCACTAGTCTTTGCTTTTCACAAGGTTGTAGACCTTGTGATAAGTATGTACGTTTTGATAACAGATCTGCATATTTGGCTTTCAAACTTGATATTTGTTATTTCTTATGTATTGTAACCTTAAATGGTGTGCACAACCATGTGACCGGAGAATAAGAGGCAGTCATTCCTAAATTCTTAGAATGGGGACTAGTCCTAAATTCTTAGAGTATAGGCTCAATAGGTTAGGGTTATCAGTACTACGAGGTGGGATCAGTACACTCACTATCATGAGGTAGTACCAGTCCACTCTCTACCAGGCAGTGTTAAGGCTTAATTGCCTATCCTACTCAGTATATACAAGGGAATAGAGGTTTTTGGGAAATAAGTAAGTGGCATGTGTTTTAAAAACCAAAACTCGCATTAGCATTGCACAATCATTATATTAGGACTTTGTTTGAGCATAACCATCCATCATAACATAAAGCATTGTATTGTTGACAATTGTATGGGTAGTTGTCATGCTTAGTTGCTTGATTGGTTGTTCGCTTGGTTGCTTGTTCGATAGTATCTTAGGATTGTATGGGCGACTCTTTGGTATTGTTGATTATCGGATATTTTATTACATAGAGTGTAATTATGTGTTCAGTTGATTTATTTGTTGCAAATGATTGACTACTGGTCTTGGTATGCTAATATTGAGAAATTTTGATTTCTCACCCCTATGTGTTCCATGTAAATTTAGGTGAAGGCCCTCCAAATGGAAAGGGTAAGAAAAAGAAGTAGAAGGCTTAGTTTAGTAACTTTATTTCTTTTTGTATCAACTTGTATTTATTTACTTTGCTGGTTGGTTTGTAAAAGTTTATGTATATAGTATGACTCATTAGCCAATGATGTATGTATATATAATCTTTTTATCATTTGTGGCTTTCTATAATGATTATACAAGTTATTATCGATTTTTATTTTTATGCATTTTTTAGAAGTGACATGCTTAATGCGGTTTATCTTGAAATATTCCATTTATTTTACGATAATTGTATTATGGTGTTACATTACTTGTTGGCTTCAACCGGAGATTCATAAAAGATTTTTCTAAGATTACTAAGCTTCTGTGCAACCTATTGGAAAAGGATGTCCAGTTTAATTTTGTTGAAGCATGTCAGGATGCCTTTGTTGAACTAAAAAAAAGACTTGTGTTAGCTCCGGTGATTACTACTCCGAATTGGGAGTTGCCTTTTGAACTAATATGTGACTCCAATGATTATGTTGTTGGTGCAGTTTTGGGACAAAGAAAGGATAAGGTGTTTCGCTCCATTTATTATGCAAGCAAAAAGCTTAATGAAGCGCAACTAAACTACCCCATAATAGAAAAAGAGCTTCTGGCTGTTGTATTTGCATTTGATAAGTTTCAGGCATATTTGGTGGGCACTAAGGTGATAGTCTACATGGATCATTTCACAATTAAATACTTGGTGAGCAAGAAGGATGCAAAACTGCGGTTGATTTGGTGGGTCTTACTGTTGCAAGAATTTGATCTGGAAATTCATGATAAGAAAGTGGTAGAGAATCAAGTTGCAGACCACCTTTCTAGATTAGAAAATGAGGAATGTTAAGTTGAACTGATCATAATTAGAAAGACATTCTTGGATGAGCAACTCTTTGTTACTGCAACTCATTCATATCCATAGTACGTAGATATGGTGAACTACATAGTGGGTGGTGTGTTGCCCCCTGATCTCACCTCTCATAGAAAGAAGAAATTCTTATATGATGCAAGGCACTATCTCTGGGATGAGTCATTCTTGGTTAAACAGTGTTCAAATCATATGTTGAGAAGATGTGTGCCTATGGAGGAAGTTGAATAGATTTTGAACTAATGTCATGCTTCTCCGTATAGTGGACAATATAGTGGTGAGAGGACGGTAGAAAATGTGCTTCAATCTGGCTTTTATTGGTCATCTCTCTTTAAAGATGTGCATTTCCATGTCAATAAATGTGATTGGTGCCAGAAGTCAGGGAACATCTCAAGGAGAAATGAGATGCCCCTCCATTCCATTCTTGAAGTTGAGATTTTTTATGTTTGGGGGATAGACTTCATGGGCCCTTTTATTCCTTCCTATGGAAATCTGTATATCCTTGTGGCAGTAGACTATGTGTCCAAGTGCGTGGAATCATGTGCATTCCCTACCAATGATTCCAAGGTAGTGGTTAATTTCATGAAAAAACATATCTTCACCCATTTTGGTACACCAAAGGCCATTATCAATGACGAAGGGTCCCATTTTTGCAATAAATATTTTGAAGCTCTCCTCACCAAGTATAGGGTAACTCATCAAATTACCACCGCTTATCACCCACAAACAAGTGGGCAAGCGGAGGTATCCAATTAGAAAATTAAGTGAATACTTGAAAAGACGGTGTGTCCATCCTATAAGGATTGGTCAAGAAGACTAGATGATGCACTATAGGCTTATAGGAAAGCTTATAAAAATCCCATTGGTATGTCTTTATACAAGCTTGTGTTTGGTAAGGCTTGTCATTTTCCAGTTGAGCTAGAGCATAATGTTCATTGGGCAATAAAGCAGTTGAACTTCAACTTACAAGCTGTCAATGAGAAAATGCTATTGCAGCTCAATGAACTTGATGAATTTAGGCTTCAAGCCTATGAGAATGCAAAATTATACAATGAGAAGGTGAAAAATTAGCATGATAAGAAGATTGTGCAGAAGAGATTCGAATCAGGCCAGCAAGTCCTCCTATTCAATTCTAGGCTCAAGTTATTCCTAGGAAAGTTAAAATATCGATGGTCAAGCCCATTTCAAGTAGTAAATGTGTTTCCTCATGGAGTAGTAGAGGTTACAGATCTTGATGGCAAGATAACCTTTAAAGTTAATGGCCAGCGCCTAAAACCTTATCATGGAGGAAAAATTGAAAAGAGGAAGACTTTCCTCACATTAACAAATCCATGATGAAATAAAGTCCGCAAAGTCTTGTCGGGACTATAACTAAGGCCCTTTTTGGGAGGGAACCCAAGTGTTTAATCCTTTAGTTTAAGTCCTTAAATATGCTAATACTTTTATTTTTTTGATTTTATTATATTTTTGTCATAGAAACTATAATTTGACCCTCTAGACAAATTTTGCAGGTGCTGGAGTCCAGAATGAAGCAGAAATAGTAGTAGAATGAAGTTTTCTGCAAAATTATGAGATAGACTCCTCATGCCACGGCGTATGCCTTGTCACGCCGAGGCACTAATGCATTTTAGGTACATCAGGGCCAAAAACCCGAGAGCAACACATCATGGCACAACATGTCTGCACGTCGTGGCGTCCTTGCTTAAAAATAATAATAATAATAATAAAAGTTTAAATAAATAACAAGGTGGGAATTTAATGCATGCCGCGGTACATGTATGTGCACACTGTGGCGCGCTGCAACATGTAGGGTTAAATGTCGCGGCGTTTCGTGCTTCTTTCCTATTTTCTCTCTCTTTGCTCTTTGTTTTTCTATTTCTCTGTGATTTACCTATATTCCTCACCCCCTTTCAGCCTTAATCTTTCACTTTTTCAAGGTATGTAGTGATTTGACTTAGTTATTTTGCAATTTTGCCTTTGTTTTTGTTTTATTTTTAGTTTTTTTTCGGTGTTTTTCTATTTTTAGTTTATTTATAATTGATTTCTGCCTATTTTTGCTTAGTAGTATATAATATAATGTATTTTGGTGCTACCTTACATGCTGCTGGGCAAAAGCATAACTTTTTTATCCATGCACCGCAACGTGACTCATGTTATGTTGCGGCGTCTATTTAAATGTTCATTAGTGTTGTGGCGTGAAGACCTAATGTCGCAACATAGGGTTAATTTTTCTATGAATGTCGCGAGATGCCTAGTTCATGGCATAAGTTTGAATTTGGTTGAGTGCTGCGACATGAATGCTATGCGCCGTGGTGTGTGTTTGAATATGTATAAATATCGCAGTGCAAGTGTGCATGCCACGGCGTGTGGTCCCAATATGTGCAGAATTGACCTGTGTTATGTATTTTTATACTTTTGAATGATTAATTCTAACATGTTGTATCTTTTGACAGGTTTAGGTACACTATACCTTAGTCACTATGCCTCCTAAACGCCAAAGAGCTTCCACCAGCCAGCACAACAGGAAGTCATCTCCTCCTCCTCCAGAGTTTGATAGGAGGAAGTTTATATTAGTTGTCACAACTCAAAGACACACAGTATTGGTCACTAGGCCAATCATTCTGGAGCGTGGCTTCTCTTTCTCAAGGGCCATCCATTTGGAGATAGAGGGGCTCATCAACCAACTCAACTGGAGTGTGTTTGCCAAACACCCGAAGTCTGTTACTGTTTTTTGATAGTTCGCGAGTTCTACATGAATGCAGCTTTCTCTGGCAAGGGAAGTACTACAGTTAGAGTGCGGGGGCGTATGCTCTCTTACTCTATAGTGGCTATTTGAGCAGCTTTGAGCTTGCCTGCTCCCCCACTGATTTGTGATTACACTGAGTTCTGTCGTTGGGAGCATGAGAAGGGGATTAACCTTACACGGTCATTGCCAGGATCTGCACTGCTGAGGCTCAACCAGTTGTTTAGACCTTGAATGTGCAGACACAGAGGGTGCAGTTCTTCCCCGATCCTGCTTGACACCAAAGGCTAGGGTCTATTACTATTTCATCTCTACCCAGATTCTCCTATTAGTGAACTTATCCGAGATAACGCGCGACCAGGCTATTATGATATATGTCATCCTTGAGTGTTGGTCCATAGATGTCACTCAACTCATCCTCAACTAGATTAAGAGGTTAGTGAGGGAGTACAGGAATCTCTTCTTCCCTTTTCTCATCCACACATTATGCAGCAGGCAGCATGTATAGTGGGGGCCACATAATGAGCTTACTGATGTTAAACAGTCTCTTAATGATTATATCATTGAGAGGTTGGGAGTAGCTCTAGTACTAGCACCTGCCGATTAGCTGCCATGCAGACTTGCCAGTACCAGTACACCATCTAAACTCAATAGTGGATGGAAGAGTGCCTAGGACTTCCCATGGATGACTTTCTGGTGCTTGAGTTCCCACCCGAGGCAGTTATTGACCCTCCCCATCCACAGCAGGCACCCAAGGCTACACATGACGGAGATGGATTGAGAGCATATAATGATGGTGCAGAGGAGGAGGATGACTAGCCCTGCGGCATGCAGAGCATTTTCTTTCATGTTATATTTTGTTATATTTTGTACAGTGGGGATACTGTTTCCCTTAGGTTTAGGGGGTGTCTAAGACTATTTTTTTTGTATTTTATGTATACGTTAGTTATTGTCATTGTATTTTGGTTCAGTCTATTTGGTATTTTATTGATATGGTAGTTATGACTATTTATGTTTTTATGACTATTTTTGTGACTATTGACTTTGATTATTGCTGATAGTTAGTTATGATAACATCTGAAGGAACATATCACTAATGAAAATCCTATTTAAGATACAATTGTCGTTTCCTTTCACATTATGGATCACATATATATCACTAATAATTATTTATGATAAATTTTTAGGGTATTTTGTGCACATGATGGTTTATATACATGATTGAAAATGTTGGAAATATTTTAATATATATCATGTTGCTAATAGCTAGTGTGAAATGGTTACCCAATGATAGATATTGATGCAATTTAACCTCAATACTTCTATGAATCCATATGCAATTTTTGAATTATGCTGAAACAATCTAGTCTCTTTTTATGCATGATGCATTTCCTACTCACATGCTTGTTTAACTTTAGAAAAGATAAGAATTCTTGTCTAGAGAAAGTTTATGGATTGTATATGTGGAAATTTCAAGTATCCATAAAATTATTTTTCAACTCTCTTGAAGCGAAATTCTAGATTGTGCATGATTGAGGAAATGATTAGGGCATTGTTTAGACCGATTGAGCCTTTCAAGCTTACCCTGATGTGATTATATCCATAGGTCCCATTTTGAAGCTTGATAAATGTTGGCCTTGTATGTTTTTCATCACCTTCATTTTCCCAACCAGTTAACCATTTTTATGCATGTGAAAGCATTGCATTCTTTTCCTTCCCTTTATGTTTGTTGAGTACATAATATGTTATTTCTTGACTTGAGTTCAGTGATTAAAGAGTATTCATGCTTGTGTCAATACAAAAGTAGCTTGAATGGACCATATGCTACAAAAGAAATTAGGCTTGTTTAAAAACAAAAAGCAAATCCAAATGAAATAAAGAAAACAATTACAAAAAACATTGAATGGTTCTAAAAAGTTTTATTCTTTTATTTTGCATACCCTATGTATATCTGTTGGTGGCTCAAGTCTTGAAATCACATGTTTATGTTTCTCAATGTTTGTATTGAATCCTTTCCTTTTTGCTCTTTAACCCATAACCATTGGCCTTACATTATAAGTTGTTGAAGACCCTTTTGATCCTCAATTATGTGTGATTTATATTAGTGGATTCTATGATTCATATTTATGTGTATGCTCATAAACTTATCCAAGTGAGTATGAATTGAATAGAAGTTTTGCTAGCATGATTGTGGGAAATATGTTTTGTATAAAAAGAAATCGTGAATGTTAGCATAATAAGGATTATGTATGTGTGGAACTGATTGCGAGGTATAAGCATTCTTTGAGGTTTTATGCAATCATCATACACTAGTGTGGTTTAAATAAAAGTGGAATTTAAAAAGTTATTGAGTGCAGGTAAAACAAGATTGATCAACACAAATGTATTTAAGTCTACTTTGTTTTGCTCGAGGTGTAACACCCCGAAAACTAGTATTTTATTTATTTCAGGAAATTCTTAATTATTTTGAATAATTTGACTCGACTTCCGTGGATTTTATAATTTTTGTGATTTTTAAGAATTTTTGAGAGTTTTTACGTTTTTTTATTATTTTAATATTATTTTGAGGCTGTATACGAGCCTTCGTATTTTATTTCTTTTTGAAAATGCTTAATGATTTTTAACAATCTGACTTGATTTTCATACATTTTCTAATATTTGTGATTTTTATGGATGATTATGAAATTTTTATATTTCTCTAATTGTTTTTGGGTTGTTTGTGGGCCTAGGTGACCTTATGTGGGCCCAAGTGGGTCCCGCAAAATGAAAATTTTTTTACGCATAGAAAAATTTATACTGTTTAGACAGAGATGGGGGATCTTACTAAACCTGAATCCAGAAATAGTTTTTAAAATTTTCTTTTACTGTGTTTTGTACTGTATTTAATTATCGGATGATAAAAATACAGTAAAAATATTATTCGTAGGGTTATAACAGATATAAAAAATAAATATTATACTGCTTAAGTCAACATTAGTGGTTTGGATATCCACCATTGATTTAATCAACGGTGGAGACTTGATCTTGATTTAATCAACGGTTGAAAAACAAACTTAATAAAGAAGCATTGGATGATCACCATTGATTTAATCAATGGTGTGGGAATAAACTTAGTTAGTAAGCTTTGGATGTTCACCATTGATCTAATCAATGATTGTAAAGACAAGCTTAATAAGAAAGACTTTGAATATCAACCATTGATTTAATCAAGGGTGGAGATTTGGTCTTAAAAAGTGACAAGAACCATTTATGACCATTGGATGTAAAGTTTGAAGGAGAAATCTTGACCCTTCATTTTGGGGACACATCTAATGGCTAGAATTTAAAGGAGAAAGATCTAATGGCCTAGATTAAGTCTTCTAACTTAAAGTTTACCTTAATCCTAACCATTGAATTAATAAATGGTTATGAATGCTTCAAATAATGGCTAGTGAAATTTGTCACAAATTTGGAGTGCATGAAGAGGGGGGACGGTTTTGAGATGGTGTAGGAGATTAGAATGGTTTCAAGACCATTATTGATCACTCTTGGTCATTATTGATCAATTTCAAGAAGCAAACTTATCAAATTTTCTCTCCATTTCTCTCCTTCTCTAAGTTTCGGCCAAGCACCCATACTGTAATACCCTTAAACACATGTTAGACTAGTAAATGGTTACCAAATGTAGCGTTTGACTTGTTTAGCATACCAGTAAAGTTTTGTAACAAATTGAGTTCGTTTAGGCACTTAGTTGCAACACAGAAGTTGAAAAGTAGCTTAAAATGACTCAGATAATAGCATAAGTTGCTAAGTTGAATGAAATAAACATAGAAAGTTTATTTCTAGGTCACAAATAAGCCAAGTAAGATGTGGTAAAAGTTTCAAGAGAATCAGAGCCAGTTTGGTATTTTTTGACATACTGGTTATGCATTTTAATACCGAATGACTAGCAGCAGATATAGAAAATGATGAGAATTATGAAATAATAATTTAGATAAATCCTATTATTTATTCTAAAGTTGTCGGAAGCTGAGAAACTTGAATTAGCACAATTCGGGTGTCCTTAGCAGATATAAGTTTTAGTGTAGAAACTTAAGTTAATCTTTTTCTTTAATTCCCTCTACGTCCCAACCCCTATTTCTATCTTCTCTCTCGGCAGAATGAAGAAAAACAGAGAAAGAAAGAAAGAAAGAAAGAAAAGAGAGAAAGGGGATAAGGGAGAAAGGGGAAGAAGAAGAAAAGGAGAAGGAAGAGAAGAAGATCAAGGATCAAGCTTTAAGATCAAGAGTCTTCAAGAGGTAGGGGTTTAGAGCCTTTACTCATCTATTTTCTCTATGTATGCATTAACAACCTAATATGCTAAATTGAGTTCTAGATGAGTTTGATGTGTTTGGTTTGCATGGATATGTTTCTTAGATCAATTATGACTTATTCATGTCATAAATTGAATTTAGAAACCTAGAAATATTCATTTAAACCATTGATGCCCATTTTGGGGTTTAGCGTCAAGCATGCATCATTTTGGTTCAAGAATCCAAATCAAGAGGTTTAGAATGGTGATTGATGTTTCCTAAGTGTTAATGAACTAGTTAGGAACTTAAAATCACTTAGAAACTGATTTGGAAATAGCCAAAATCCGTGCAAATGACCATTGGAACAGTACCCGCCCTGCAGAATTATGCAGAATCGTGCTTTTGTTATGGGCGCCGCGGCGTTGGGAGTGTGGCGCCGCGGCGTGAGGTCTGAAACCAGAACAGGAAAATTCTGAACAGCCTGCAGTGTTTGTTGCATAACTTGGGCTGTAGATATCGGAATGACCTGATTCTGGAGCCATTTGAAAGCTAACACATAAGGTTTCATGTGGTAAAATTTTCAGAATTTCCCCACATGTAGTTTGTTCCCAGTTTCAATTTAAAGTTAGGTTAGGAATGAGTAAATCAGAGAATGCTCTATTTTGACCTCTACAAAATGTCGCATAACTTTGGCTACACTTAGCCAAATGAGGCAAGGTTTGTGGCATTGGAAAGATATGAGAAAGAGCTATGTGCTCACAAAAATTCAGAATTTTAGAAGTTATGATGCATGTTTGGTACAATCTTGAAAATCAGCCTTTTTAGGCAAGATTTGAGGTATTTTTGAGAAAGTTGAACACTAGAATCTTTAGTAGCACCCTAGGCAACTTAGTGTTGTATTAGATATCACTTAAGATGTGATGAGATGGTGCTGTGAAGATGAGTATGCTAGTATGTGTAACATCCTAAGTTAATTATTGGTCGTTGTTGATTCATTTTCAAGAAGCTAAGTTATCAAAATTTCTCTCCATTTCTCTTCTCCTCTAAGTTTCGGCCAAGCACTCCAAGTATACCTTCCATCACTCTTTAATTTTAAACAACCATATTTCTTGAATCCTTACCTTATTCTAAGCAACTTTCATGTTGGAGACTTTCTCTAAATCATTCATTTTCAAGGAGTTTTTCCAAGAGCAAGTTCTAAGGTTTTTGAGGTGAAGTGTAAGGAAACTTCATTTCTTCTCTCTTTTTCATGATCTAAACCATGTTTGATCCATGGTTCCTCTTAATCAAGCTTAGTATACTAATTTTTATGTATTTTGTTTTGTATTTGAGAAGCCCTTGGTGGTGAAAGACTTAGAAAAAGAAGCAAAAAAAAGAGCTTTTGAGGATCTTCAAGAGGTAAGAGGGAGATCCACCTCACCAACCAAGTATGGTAGTAAGAGATGGTTTTATATTTGGTGGATGGTGAATCCATGTGAGGAATCATATCCATGGTCTTGTAATTTATTTGTGTGTGTTTATGTGCTTTAATTATTTGTCTATGCTTGGTATGCTTTGCATGATTTTATGGCTTTGATAGTATGCTTAAATTTTGTATGATAAGTATATGGCATGCTTGTAGTATTAATGATGAAATATGTATGTGTGTGCCATGATGTGTTGATGGAAAGGAAAATAATTTTTGGGCTCCAATGGCCACGGGAGAAGGCTACGGTTTTTGATGCTCTTCATTTGGGTCCATGTTGAAATTTTTCAAGAACAAGGGAATTGATTTTTGGGTCCCTAGGACTTAGTAAATTTCGGCCAAGACACCTCAAAATAGGTGTTTACAAATTAATATTTTCATGAATGATGAAAATGGATGATTTGAAGAATATGGAAAAATAAACAAAGGGTTTGTTTTTCAAAGAGTACATGAACATGGTTTTAGAATGATTTTTATTGATTTATTTTGTGTAAAAAGTTTCTAAGTGTTTTACTAAACAGGAGTTTTAAATGAAAATAGCAATGTTGATTTTAAGGATTTGCAAAGAAAGTGAAAAAGGATTTGTAAAGAACGCGAAAATGGATTTGCAAATAAAGTAAAAAATGAAAATGAACAAATGATTTGATTTCAAAGACTATGAGTCTCATGATTTTGTTAAAGAATTTTTAATGGTTTTGTTTGTGTAAAACCATATCAATTTAGAAGGAAAAATATTTGATGGCTCCAATGGCCAAATACCTTACGGTTTTTGAAAACCTTGTTATGCCTCAATTTTATAAAACAAAGTGTTTTGTCACTCGAAAGATTTGATAGTTTTCAATGACCATGTCCACGGTTTTTGTGGATGCCTTGATTTTATGAAAATGATTTTCATACAAGGATTTGGAAAGGGAATTAGAGCATTTTAACACTTGAGAGAATAGAAATTTTCGTAACGGAAAACAAAGAGAGGTTGAAAATGTTTGAATTTCAATTTATTTTGAAGAAGATTGATTTTGGAAATGATTTGGGAAAAATGGGGAATATAATGATGTTTTGAAAATTTACTAACGTATAATTTATTTTTGAGTTTTGAAATACGTTAGAAAATGTTAAGTTTTCAAACGTTGATTTATATCAATGGAAAAGTGATTTTTGTGGATTATATTTTGGAAAAGGATTTCTTGAGTAAAGAAATGTGGAAAAAGATTTCCTTGAGTAAGAAAATGTGAAAAATGAAATGCAAAGTCATATTATTTTGAGAAAGGTTGAAAAGGAATTTTTGAAGGTTAAGAAATATTTTCTGTAATGAAAAATGTTTTACGTATCTTAAAAACATGATTTTTAAGCTACGCAATTTGAAAAATATGTTGAAAATGATATTGATTTATTTAAGTCTAAAATAATGTTCGGAATATTGAGGAATATTTTACGTGATTGTAAAAAGTTAAAAAATATTTTACGTATCTTAAAAACGATTTGAAATACAGTAAAATATTTCTACGCAATTTGGAATACATTAAAATATTTCTTCATGATTTGAATTACGTTTAAATATTTTACGTAATTTGAACTACTGTTAAAAAATTAATATGCGATTTAAAAGTGATAGAATATTTTTACGTGATTGTGAAAATGATGAAAAATTGTTATGTGATTTGGAAAGTGATTTTAATATTTTGAGAATGATGGAAAATGATTTATGCAACTTAGAAGAATGATTTTTAAGTTACGTAATTTTGAAAAAGTGGAAAAATACTATGCGATTTGAGAAACATACATTTTTACGCGATTGAGAAAAATGTTAAAAAATTAATACGTGGTTTAAAAGTGCAACAAAAGAGTTGCGGTATTTTGAAAACGTAACAGAAATGTTACTGTATTGTGAAAATGTAATAGAAGTGTTACGATGTTGTGAAAATATAACAGAAATGTTTTGAATTGTGAAAACGTAACAGAAATATTACGCGATTGTGAAAATATGGCAAAAGTGTTTTGTGACTATAAAAACATGATAACATGATGATTACTGCCAAAACAGTGTATGAACACTGTGTGAGAAAATGACGAGTTTTGCCTACGATTGACATTTGGTGCATCTTACATGCATTGGAAAGATATGCCTCTAATTGGCATTGGTGCATTGTACATGCATTGGAAAAATATGCGTTGAAGCATATGATGAAATTGAACAAATGAAATTGAAAAGATTTGGCCCTTGTGGTTGGACTTGCACCGATATATTCGTGCAATGTATAAAGTATAGCTAATAAGCTATTTTGGCCCTTGTGGTTGAAGAGGGAATGAGAATTGATAGTGAGATCTATGATGGATCTTGGGGGCGTCAAGGCGCGACGATCGACCAGTGGATATCTATCCGTGGGCTAAGGCTAGACCATATGCCACTTGGCGATGTAGTCCGTTGCAACGCATTGACGATGCCCGACAAGAACACGATTCTTTTCAACGACTGGGAGATTGTCTATGGGCTTAGGCTGGGCAATTAACCAGAGCATTCTTCTCGAAATTGTGAAAACCTCCATGGAGTTGTTTTTGAAAAACTGAGTCTATGTGCACATGCATGAATCTAAATATTTATATCTGTATGATATATTAATTGAGGAATATTGGCTATGACAACTGTTTTGAATACTTGGATTGATATATGATTAGATGATGATAGTTGATTAATATTGAATATATTATTGGAAGTCTGGTATGATATCCCTGTATGATATTGCTGTTTGTGTTATCTCTATGCTGCCATGTTGGTATTGGTGTAGGTGATCTCACCTCTTTGTTTTATATTTTGGTTGGGTTTGTGTTGTGAAACAATTATAAAATAGATGGAACAAGTTTCTGAGAAGAAACTGACGATAGATACTCAGAGATTGATGAAAACATTGAAAAGTGGCTGTCTCAAGTTCGAAGATGTGCCGGGTAGACAAGGAGTAGAGTTTTGATGCATCAAGTTGATACAAGAAAAGGAATAAGTATGTTAAGTTTTCTCATTAGTGTTGTACCGTGCTATTAAGTAGGACCCGTCATAGGGTTTGCTACTGTTAAAAAAAAAGAGTCTGTTAGTTTTATATTTCTCTTTAAATTGTTAAATATTAAGGGTGTTAATATTGTATATTAATCAGTAAAGAAAAAATTTAAAACTCACATTTTATAACTCAAACCTTGTGCGAACTTCTTTTCAGATTAAGAGTCAGGAGTTAGACATGTGATACCCTAAGGAGGGTGTTAAATTAGTTAGTATCAGAGCACGATTTGAGTCTTTTAGGGTTTGTGGTTAGGTCTATTTTGCTTGTGTTGTGTTCTCTGTGTTATTGTTTTCCAAAAGGAAACAATGTTGTTTATAATGTATATCAGATCCATTGTATTTCGATTCGCTCGTCTCTGAAGGAAAAGCAAAAAAAAAGGGAAATGGCTCGGGATAGTTGTACTTGTGTGGAAGTGGAACATGTTACTAGTAATGCAGTTGCAGCTACGGGAGCAACGAGAGCATTGTGGAAAGACGACTGCACGAACAGAGGATCGCTGAATAATGGAAAGCTGGAAGTTGAAGTTCAGGATCTGATGGAAGAGAATCAATCTTGGAATATAAGATTTCGTAATTTTGGAACCTGGTATTTTTTTTAGGATATTGAGGAAAGTGATTGATTTCAATGGAAAATATATTTACAACCATTAAGGAAACCAAAAGCCGTAAGTGATGTGAAAGAACGTACTTAACGAAGGATTGTATGTCGAGGAAATAATTTGCGAAAAGTTTGGACACATGTTCGGAGATTGTGTTTCTTTGAAAATAGAGTTTTCTATTAGTAAAATCTTGGATGATAAGGAAAAATTATTACTCAAAATGGAACGGGAGTGTTCTGAGCTGAAGACCTAAACAAGGGAGAATGTACTGCAAGAGGTAATTCTGTGATCATAGTGTATATCTTTGTGAGAAAACCTGTTCTTTGTGTAATATGATTGAGTAGATCAATTATATTTTAGAGTTATCCGCAATCCTCTGGTCTGTTTCTTTCTGTTTCTATTCTTAGTCGATCGAGCTACTTGTGTTATTCAAATATTGTTATAGATCAAATCTTTGTGTTAGTTTGATCTATCGTTCAAAAATTTTGTGTTAGTTTGATCTGTTTCATAAACAGACGTGATCTTTGAAAATGGATTGGTTATTTTCCAACCATATTCTATGAGATTATTTCAACAAAGTGTGAATAATTTAGAGAAAATCTATTCTTGAAAATTGGGGTTACATCCAATTCTGTGTTGGATATATTCGATAACATATTCGATTCGTTTTGTTATTTTCCATGATGTTTTCTTTCATCTACTGCAATTGAAGGAATATCTTGCAAGAAAGAATATTCCTATGTTTATATCTGTGTCATCGTATCAAAGTGGTGCAGCGGAAGCGTGATGGATTCTTCAAAAGTTGAAGAGATTCGTCAATGTGAAAAGTTAAGATGGTAATGGAAATTCGTAGAAGTGATCAGTAGAAGTGACAAAGAGATAAAGAACTTTCATTGGTTAAAATCGTTTGAATAACGTAAGAAGTGAAACTACATGGAAACTGGAAGAAAAGATGGAAGAGGAATATCTATATTTATTCTGAGGATGTGAAATCATGGTTATGAAATTTCGAGGACGAAATTTTCGTAAGAGGGGGAGTATTGTAACATCCTAAAATTTCGTATCTCTTAAACAGTAATTTTGACAGTTAACAGAATTTTACTGTTTAATAATTTCTGGATATTGTAAAATTATTTTGATTATTCCATCAGCATATTTGATCATTTTGAGTGATTTACTCCGTGTCAGGAAAATAAAAATTTTCGGGCCGGGGAAACTTTACGTAATTTAATTTTTACCGTTAGGTTTTAATTATTTTACGTAATCTGATTTGATATTTGTACGTTTTCTAATATTGGTGATTTTGTGGATGATTATGAAATTTTTTTTACTGTTTGTGGGCCCATGGGGTGTATGTGGGCCCAGGTGGCCATACGTGGACCTAGTGGGTTCCGCAAAGTGAAAATTTTTCTATGCATAGAAAAATTTGTACTGTTTAGACGGAGACAAAGGATCTTACTAAACCTGAATCCGGAAATAGTTTTAGAAAATTTCTTGTACTATGTTTTGTACTGTATTTAATTATCGGGTGATAAAAATACAGTAAATATAATTTTTGTGGGGTTTAACAGATAAAAATAAATATTATACTGTTAAGTCAACATTAGTGGTTATGATAATGGACCAATAGGAATGAAGTCTAATATTGGAGACTTTGATATCAACCGTCAATTTAATCAATGGTGTAGGATAAGTCTAATATAATGGCTATGATCATTTATAACCATTGGATTTAGAATTGATCAAGGGTGCAGATTTGGTCTTGCAAAGTGGCTAGGACCATTTGTAACCGTTGGATTTGAATCTAATCAACGGTGGAGATGGATCAATTATGACCATTGGATTTGAATTTAATCTATGGTGGAGATTTAGTCTTAAAAAGTGACAAAGACCATTTATGACCCTTGGATTTAAAGTTTGAAGGAGTAATCTTAACCCTTCATTTTGGAGACACATCTAAGGGCTAGAATTTAAAGGAGAAAGATCCAATGGCCTAGATTTAGTCTTCTAACTTAAAGTCTACCTTAATCTTAACCATTGAATTAATCAATGGCTAAGAATACACAAATAATGGTGGCTTGGAGATTAGTCACATTTTGAAGAAGCAAGGAGGGGGGGACGGTTTTATGATGGTGTAGGAAATTAGCCAAGTTTCAAGACAACAGTTATATGTTGTCTTGGTCATTATAGGTCATTGTTGATTCATTTTCAAGAAGCTAATTTATCAAAATTTCTCTCCATTTCTCTTCTCCTCTAAGTTTCAAGCCAAAAAGCACTCCAAGTATACCTTCCATCACTCTTTAATTTCAAACAACCATATTTCTTGAATCCTTACCTTATTCTAAGCAACTTTCATGTTGGAGACTTTCTCTAAATCATTCATTTTCAAGGAGTTTTTCCAAGAGCAAGTTCTAAGCTTTTTGAGGTGAAGTGTAAGGAAACTTCATTTCTTCTCTCTTTTTCATGATCTAAACCATGTTTGATCCATGGTTCCTCTTAATCAAGCTTAGTATACTAATTTTTATGTATTTTGTTTTGTATTTGAGAAGCCCTTGGTGGTGAAGGACTTAGAAAAAGAAGCAAAACAAAGAACTTTTGAGGATCTTCAAGAGGTAAGAGGGACATTCACCTCACCAACCATGTATGGTGGTGAGATGATTTTATATTTGGTGGATAGTGAATCCATGTGAGGATTCATATCCATGCTCTTGTAATTTATTTGTTGGTGTTTATGTGCTTTAATTATTTGTCTATACTTGGTATGCTTTGCATGATTTTATGGCTTTGATAGTATGCTTAAATTATGTATGATAAGTATATGGCATGCTTGTAGTATTTATGATGAAATATGTATGTGTGTGCCATGATGTGTTGATGGAAAGGAAAACAATTTTTGGCTCCAATGGCCAAGGGAGAAGGCTACGGTTTTTTATGCCCTTAATTAGGGTCCATGTTGAAATTTTTCAAGAACAAGGGAATTGATTTTTGGGTCCCTAGAACATAGTGAATTTCGGCCAAGACACCTCAAAATAGGTGTTTACAAATTAATATTTTCATGAATGATGAAAATGGATGATTTGAAGAATATGGAAAAATAAACAAAGGGTTTGTTTTTCAAAGAGTACATGAACATGGTTTTAGAATGATTTTTATTGATTTATTTTGTGTAAAAAGTTTCTAAGTGTTTTACTAAACAGGAGTTTTAAATGAAAATAGCAATGTTGATTTTAAGGATTTGCAAAGAAAGTGAAAAAGGATTTGTAAAGAACGCGAAAATGGATTTGCAAATAAAGTAAAAAATGAAAATGAACAAATGATTTGATTTCAAAGACTATGAGTCTCACGATTTTGTTAAAGAATTTTTAATGGTTTTGTTTGTGTAAAACCATATCAATTTAGAAGGAAAAATATTTGATGGCTCCAATGGCCAAATACCTTACGGTTTTTGAAAACCTTGTTATGCCTCAATTTTATAAAACAAAGTGTTTTGTCACTCGAAAGATTTGATAGTTTTCAATGACCATGTCCACGGTTTTTGTGGATGCCTTGATTTTATGAAAATGATTTTCATACAAGGATTTGGAAAGGGAATTAGAGCATTTTAACACTTGAGAGAATAGAAATTTTCGTAACGGAAAACAAAGAGAGGTTGAAAAATGTTTGAATTTCAATTTATTTTGAAGAAGATTGATTTTGGAAATGATTTGGGAAAAATGGGGAATATAATGATGTTTTGAAAATTTACTAACGTATAATTTATTTTTGAGTTTTGAAATACGTTAGAAAATGTTAAGTTTTCAAACGTTGATTTATATCAATGGAAAAGTGATTTTTGTGGATTATATTTTGGAAAAGGATTTCTTGAGTAAAGAAATGTGGAAAAAGATTTTCTTGAGTAAGAAAATGTGAAAAATGAAATGCAAAGTCATATTATTTTGAGAAAGGTTGAAAAGGAATTTTTGAAGGTTAAGAAATATTTTCGAATGAAAATGAAAAATGTTTTACGTATCTTAAAAACATGATTTTTAAATTTACGCAATTTGAAAAATATGTTGAAAATGATATTGATTTATTTAAGTCTAAAATAATGTTCGGAATATTGAGGAATATTTTACGTGATTGTAAAAAGTTAAAAAATATTTTACGTATCTTAAAAACGATTTGAAATACAGTAAAATATTTCTACGCAATTTGGAATACATTAAAATATTTCTTCACGATTTGAATTACGTTTAAATATTTTACGTAATTTGAACTACTGTTAAAAAATCAATATGTGATTTAAAAGTGATAGAATATTTTTACGTGATTGTGAAAATGATGAAAAATCGTTATGTGATTTGGAAAGTGATTTTAATATTTTGAGAATGATGGAAAATGATTTATGCAACTTAGAAGAATGATTTTTAAGTTACGTAATTTTGAAAAAGTGGAAAAATACTATGCGATTTGAGAAACATACATTTTTACGCGATTGAGAAAAATGTTAAAAAATTAATACGTGGTTTAAAAGTGCAACAAAAGAGTTGCGGTATTTTGAAAACGTAACAGAAATGTTACTGTATTGTGAAAATGTAATAGAAGTGTTACGATGTTGTGAAAATATAACAGAAATGTTTTGAATTGTGAAAACGTAACAGAAATATTACGCGATTGTGAAAATATGGCAAAAGTGTTTTGTGACTATAAAAACATGATAACATGATGATTACTGCCAAAACAGTGTATGAACACTTGTGTGAGAAAATGACGAGTTTTGCTTACGATTGACATTTGGTGCATCTTACATGCATTGGAAAGATATGCCTCTAATTGGCATTGGTGCATTATACATGCATTGGAAAAATATGCGTTGAAGCATATGATGAAATTGAACAAATGAAATTGAAAAGATTTGGCCCTTGTGGTTGGACTTGCACTGATATATTCGTGCATTATATAAAGTATAGCTAATAAGCTATTTTGGCCCTTGTGGTTGAAGAGGGAATGAGAATTGATAGTGAGATCTATGATGGATCTTGGGAGTGTCAAGGCGCGGCGGTTGACCAATGGATATCTGTCTATGGGCTAAGGCTGGACTATGTGCCACTTGGCGATGCAGTCCGTTGCAACGCATTGACGATACCCGACAAGAACACGATTCTTTTCAACGACGGGAGATTGTCTATGGGCTTAGGTGGGCAATTAACCGAGCATTCTTCTCGAAATTGTGAAAACCTCCATGGAGTTGTTTTTGAAAAAGCGAGTCTATGTGCACATGCATGAATCTAAATATTTATATCTCGTATGATATATTAATTGAGGAATATTGGCTATATGACAACTGATTTTGAATACTTGGATTGATATATGATTAGATGATGATAGTTGATTAATATTGAATATATTATTGGAAGTGATGGGTATGATATCCCTGTATGATATTCTTTTGTTTGTGTTATATCTATCTTTGCCATGTTGGTATTGGTGTAGGTGATCTCACCTCTTTGTTTTATATTTTGGTTGGGTTTGTGTTGTGAAACAATTATAAAATAGATGGAACAAGTTTTCGAGAAGAAAGCGACGATAGATACTCTGAGATTGATGAAAACATTGAAAACCTTCCAGATTGGATGTCTCAAGTTCAAAGAAGAGATGTCAGGGTAGACAAGGAGTAGAGTTTTGATGCATCAAGTTGATACAAGAAAAGGAATAAGTATGTTAAGTTTTCTCGTTAGTGTTGTACCGTGCTATTAAGTTGGACCCGTCATAGGGTTTGCTACTGTTAAAAAAAAAGAGTCTGTTAGTTTTATATTTCTCTTTAAATTGTTAAATATTAAGGGTGTTAATATTGTATATTAATCAGTAAAGAAAAAATTTAAAACTCACATTTTATAACTCAAACCTTGTGCGAACTTCTTTTCAGATTAAGAGTCAGGAGTTAGACATGTGATACCCTAAGGAGGGTGTTAAATTAGTTAGTATCAGAGCACGATTTGAATCTTTTAGGGTTTGTGGTTAGGTCTATTTTGCTTGTGTTGTGTTCTCTGTGTTATTGTTTTCCAAAAGGAAACAATGTTGTTTATAATGTATATCAGATCCATTGTATTTCGATTCGCTCGTCTCTGAAGGAAAAGCAAAAAAAAAGGGAAATGGCTCGGGATAGTTGTACTTGTGTGGAAGTGGAACATGTTACTAGTAATGCAGTTGCAGCTACGGGAGCAACGAGAGCATTGTGGAAAGACGACTGCACGAACAGAGGATCGCTGAACAGCGGAAACTGGAAGTTGAAGTTCAGGATCTGATGGAAGAGAATCAGTCTTGGAATATAAGATTTCGTAATTTTGGAACCTGGTATTTTTTTTAGGATATTGAGGAAAGTGATTGATTTCAATGGAAAATATATTTACAACCATTAAGGAAACCGAAAGCCGTAAGTGATGTGAAAGAACGTACTTAACGAAGGATTGTATGTCGAGGAAATAATTTGCGAAAAGTTTGGACACATGTTCGGAGATTGTGTTTCTTTGAAAATAGAGTTTTCTATTAGTAAAATCTTGGATGATAAGGAAAAATTATTACTCAAAATGGAACGGGAGTGTTCTGAGCTGAAGACCTAAACAAGGGAGAATGTACTGCAAGAGGTAATTCTGTGATCATAGTGTATATCTTTGTGAGAAAACCTGTTCTTTGTGTAATATGATTGAGTAGATCAATTATATTTTAGAGTTATCCGCAATCCTCTGGTCTGTTTCTTTCTGTTTCTATTCTTAGTCGATCGAGCTACTTGTGTTATTCAAATATTGTTATAGATCAAATCTTTGTGTTAGTTTGATCTATCGTTCAAAAATTTTGTGTTAGTTTGATCTGTTTCATAAACAGACGTGATCTTTGAAAATGGATTGGTTATTTTCCAACCATATTCTATGAGATTATTTCAACAAAGTGTGAATAATTTAGAGAAAATCTATTCTTGAAAATTGGGGTTACATCCAATTCTGTGTTGGATATATTCGATAACATATTCGATTCGTTTTGTTATTTTCCATGATGTTTTCTTTCATCTACTGCAATTGAAGGAATATCTTGCAAGAAAGAATATTCCTATGTTTATATCAGTGTCATCGTATCAAAGTGGTGCAGCGGAAGCGTGATGGATTCTTCAAAAGTTGAAGAGATTCGTCAATGTGAAAAGTTAAGATGGTAATGGAAATTCGTAGAAGTGATCAGTAGAAGTGACAAAGAGATAAAGAACTTTCATTGGTTAAAATCGTTTGAATAACGTAAGAAGTGAAACTACATGGAAACTGGAAGAAAAGATGGAAGAGGAATATCTATATTTATTCTGAGGATGTGAAATCATGGTTATGAAATTTCGAGGACGAAATTTTCGTAAGAGGGGGAGTATTGTAACATCCTAAAATTTCGTATCTCTTAAACAGTAATTTTGAAAGTTAAGCAATTTTACTGTTTAATAATTTCTGGATATTGTAAAATTATTTTGATTATTCCATCAGCATATTTGATCATTTTGAGTGATTTACTCCGTGTCAGGAAAATAAAAATTTTCGGGCCGGGGAAACTTTACGTAATTTAATTTTTACCGTTAGGTTTTAATTATTTTACGTAATCTGATTTGATATTTGTACGTTTTCTAATATTGGTGATTTTGTGGATGATTATGAAATTTTTTTTACTGTTTGTGGGCCCATGGGGTGTATGTGGGCCCAGGTGGCCATACGTGGACCTAGTGGGTTCCGCAAAGTGAAAATTTTTCTACGTATAGAAAAATTTGTACTGTTTAGACGGAGACAGGGGATCTTACTAAACCTGAATCCGGAAATAGTTTTAGAAAATTTCTTGTACTATGTTTTGTACTGTATTTAATTATCGGGTGATAAAAATACAGTAAATATAATTTTTGTGGGGTTTAACAGATAAAAATAAATATTATACTGTTAAGTCAACATTAGTGGTTATGATAATGGACCAATAGGAATGAAGTCTAATATTGGAGACTTTGATATCAACCGTCAATTTAATCAATGGTGTAGGATAAGTCTAATATAATGGCTATGATCATTTATAACCATTGGATTTAGAATTGATCAAGGGTGCAGATTTGGTCTTGCAAAGTGGCTAGGACCATTTGTAACCGTTGGATTTGAATCTAATCAACGGTGGAGATGGATCAATTATGACCATTGGATTTGAATTTAATCTATGGTGGAGATTTAGTCTTAAAAAGTGACAAAGACCATTTATGACCCTTGGATTTAAAGTTTGAAGGAGTAATCTTAACCCTTCATTTTGGAGACACATCTAAGGGCTAGAATTTAAAGGAGAAAGATCCAATGGCCTAGATTTAGTCTTCTAACTTAAAGTCTACCTTAATCTTAACCATTGAATTAATCAATGGCTAAGAATACACAAATAATGGTGGCTTGGAGATTAGTCACATTTTGAAGAAGCAAGGAGGGGGGGACGGTTTTATGATGGTGTAGGAAATTAGCCAAGTTTCAAGACAACAGTTATATGTTGTCTTGGTCATTATAGGTCATTGTTGATTCATTTTCAAGAAGCTAATTTATCAAAATTTCTCTCCATTTCTCTTCTCCTCTAAGTTTCGGCCAAGCACTCCAAGTATACCTTCCATCACTCTTTAATTTCAAACAACCATATTTCTTGAATCCTTACCTTATTCTAAGCAACTTTCATGTTGGAGACTTTCTCTAAATCATTCATTTTCAAGGAGTTTTTCCAAGAGCAAGTTCTAAGCTTTTTGAGGTGAAGTGTAAGGAAACTTCATTTCTTCTCTCTTTTTCATGATCTAAACCATGTTTGATCCATGGTTCCTCTTAATCAAGCTTAGTATACTAATTTTTATGTATTTTGTTTTGTATTTGAGAAGCCCTTGGTGGTGAAGGACTTAGAAAAAGAAGCAAAACAAAGAACTTTTGAGGATCTTCAAGAGGTAAGAGGGACATTCACCTCACCAACCATGTATGGTGGTGAGAGATGATTTTATATTTGGTGGATAGTGAATCCATGTGAGGATTCATATCCATGCTCTTGTAATTTATTTGTTGGTGTTTATGTGCTTTAATTATTTGTCTATACTTGGTATGCTTTGCATGATTTTATGGCTTTGATAGTATGCTTAAATTATGTATGATAAGTATATGGCATGCTTGTAGTATTTATGATGAAATATGTATGTGTGTGCCATGATGTGTTGATGGAAAGGAAAACAATTTTTGGCTCCAATGGCCAAGGGAGAAGGCTACGGTTTTTTATGCCCTTAATTAGGGTTCATGTTGAAATTTTTCAAGAACAAGGGAATTGATTTTTGGGTCCCTAGAACATAGTGAATTTCGGCCAAGACACCTCAAAATAGGTGTTTACAAATTAATATTTTCATGAATGATGAAAATGGATGATTTGAAGAATATGGAAAAATAAACAAAGGGTTTGTTTTTCAAAGAGAATATGAACATGGTTTTAGAAGGATTTTTATTGATTTATTTTGTGTAAAAAGTTTCTAAGTGTTTTACTAAACAAGAGTTTTAACTGAAAATAACAATGTTGATTTTAAGGATTTGCAAAGAAAGTGAAAAAGGATTTGTAAAGAAGGCGAAAATGGATTTGCAAATAAAGTAAAAAATGAAAATGAACAAATGATTTGATTTCAAAGACTATGAGTCTCACGATTTTGTTAAAGAATTTTTAATGGTTTTGTTTGTGTAAAATCATATCAATTTAGAAGGAAAAATATTTGATGGCTCCAATGGCCAAATACCTTACGATTTTTGAAAAGCTTGTTATGCCTCAATTTTATAAAACAAAGTGTTTTGTCACTTGAAAGATTTGATAGTTTTCAATGACCATGTCCACGGTTTTTGTGGATGCCTTGATTTTATGAAAATGATTTTCATACAAGGATTGGAAAGGTAATTAGAGCGTTTTATCACTTGAGAGAATAGAAATTTTTGTAACGGAAAACAAAGAGAGGTTGACAACATTTGAATTTCAATTTATTTTGTAGAAGACTGATTTTGGAAATGATTTGGGAAAAATGGGGAATATAATGGTGTTTTGAAAATTTACTAATGTATAACTTATTTTTGAGTTTTGAAATACGTTAGAAAATGTCAAGTTTTGAAACGTTGATTTATATCAATAGAAAAGTGATTTTTGTGGATTATATTTTGGAAAATGATTTCTTGAGTAAAGAAATGTGGAAAAAGATTTTCTTGCGTAAGAAAATGTGAAAAATGAAATGCAAAGTCATATTATTTTGAGAAAGGTTGACAAGGAATTTTTGAAGGTTAAGAAATATTTTCTGTAATGAAAAATGTTTTATGTATCTTAAAAACGTGATTTTTAAGCTACGCAATTTGAAAAATGAGTTGAAAATGATATTGATTTATTTAAGTCTAAAATAATGTTTGGAATATTGAGGAATATGTTTCGTGATTGTAAAATGTTGAAAAATATTTTACGTATCTTAAAAATGATTTGAAATATAGTAAAATATTTCTACGCAATTTGGAATACGTTAAAATATTTTTTCACGATTTGAATTATGTTTAAATATTTTACATAATTTGAACTACTATTGAAAAATCAATATGTGATTTAAAAGTCATAGAATATTTTTACGTGATTGTGAAAATGACGAAAAATCGTTATGTGATTTGGAAAGTGTTTTAAATATTTTGAGAATGATGGAAAATGATTTACGCATCTTAAAAGAATGATTTTTAAGTTACGCAATTTTGAAACAGTGAAAAAATACTATGCGATTTGGAAACGTATATTTTTACGCGATTGAGAAAAACATTGAAAAATTAGTACGTGGTTTAAAAGTGCAACAGAAGAGTTGCAGTATTTTGAAAACATAACAAAAATGTTACTGTATTGTGAAAACATAACAGAAGCGTTACGGTATTGTAAAAATATAACAGAAATGTTTTGAATTGTGAAAACGTAACAAAAATGTTACGCGATTATGAAAATACGACAAAAGTGTGTTCCGACTATAAAAACATGATAACATGATGATTACTGCCAAAATAGTGTATGAACACTGTGTGAGAAAATGACGAGTTTTGCCTACGATTGACATTTGGTGCATCTTACATGCATTGGAAAGATATGCCTCTAATTGGCATTGGTGCATTGTACATGCATTGGAAAAATATGCGTTGAAGCATATGATGAAATTGAACAAATGAAATTGAAAAGATTTGGCCCTTGTGGTTGGACTTGCACTGATATATTTGTGCAATGTATAAAGTATAACTAATAAGCTATTTTGGCCCTTGTGGTTAAAGAGGGAAAGAGAATTGATAGTGAGATCTATGATGGATCTTGGGGGCGTCAAGGTGCAGCGGTCGACCAGTGGATATCTGTCTGTGGGCTAAGGCTAGACCATATGCCACTTAGTGATGCAGTCCGTTGCAACGCATTGACGATACCCGACAAGAACACGATTCTTTTCAATGACTGGGAGATTGTCTGTGGGCTTAGGCTAGGCAATTAGCCAGAGCATTCTTCTCAAAATTGTGAAAACCTCCATGGAGTTGTTTTTGAAAAACTGAGTCTATGTGCACATGAATGAATTTGAACATTTATATCTGTATGATACATTAATTGAGGAATATTGGCTATGACAACTATTTTGGATACTTGGATTGATATATGATTGGATGATGATAGTTGATTAATATTGAATATATTATTAGAAGTCTGGTATGATATCCCTGTATGATATTGTTGTTTGTGTTATCTCTGTGTTGCCATGTTGGTATTGGTGTAAGTGATCTCACCTCTTTGTTTTATGTTTTGGTTGGGTTTGTGTTGTGAAACAATTATATAATAGATGGAACGAGTTTCTGACAAGAAACTGATGATAGATACTCAAAGATTGATGAAAATATTTAAAAGTGGTTGTCTCAAGTTCGAAGATGTGCCGAGTAGACAAGGAGTAGAATTTTGATGCATCAAGTTGATACAAGAGAAGGAATAAGCATGTTAAGTTTTCTCGTTAGTATTGTACCGTGCTATTAAGTAGAACCCGTCATAGGGTTTGCTACTGTTAAAAAAAAAGAGTCTGTTAGTTTTATATTTCTTTTTAAATTGTTAAATATTAAGTAGTGTCAATATTGTATATTAATTAGTAAAGAAAAAATTTAAAACTCACATTTTATAACTCAAACCTTGTGCGAACTTCTTTTCAGATTATGAGTCAGGAGTTAGACATGTGATACCCTAAGGAGGGTGTTATATTAGTTGGTATCAGAGCACGGTTTGAGTCTTTTGGGGTTTGTGGTTAGGTCTATTTTGCTTGTGCTATGTTCTTTGTGTTAATGTTTTCCGAAAGGAAACAATGTTGTTTATAATGGATATCAGATCCATTGTATTTCGATTCGCTCATCTCTAAAGGAAAAGAAAAAAAAAGGGAAATGGCTCGGGATAGTTGTACTTGTGTGGAAGTGGAACATGTTACTAGTAATGCAGTTGCAGCTACGGGAGCAACGAGAGCAATGTGGAAAGATTGCTGCACGAACAGAGGATCGCTGAACAGCGGAAACTGGATGTTGAAGTTCAGGATTTGATGGAAGAGAATCAGTCTTGGAATATAAGATTTCGTAATTTTGGAACCTAGTATTTTTTTTAGGATATTGAGGAAAGTGATTGGTTTCAATGGAAAATATATTTACAACCATTAAGGAAACCAAAAGCAGTAAGTGATGTGAAAGAACGTACTTAACGAAAGATTGTATGTCGAGGAAATAATTTGCAAAAAGTTTGGACACATTTTCAGAGATTGTGTTTCTTTGAAAATAGAGTTTTCTATTAGTAAAATCTTGGATGATAAGGAAAAATTGTTACTCTGAATGGAACAGGAGTGTTCTGAGCTGAAGACCTAAACAAGGGAGACTGTACTGCAAGAGGTAATACTGTGATCATAATGTATATCTTTGTGAGAAAACCTGTTCTTTGTGTAATATGATTGAGTAGATCAATTATATTTTAGAGTTATCCGTAATCCTCTGGTCTGTTTCTTTCTGTTTCTATTCTTAGCCAATCGAGCTATTTGTGATATTCAAATATTATTATAGATCAAATCTTTGTGTTAGTTTGATTTATCGTTCAAAAATTGTGTTAGTTTGATCTGTTTCATAAACAGACGTGATCTTTGAAAATGGATTGGTTATTTTCCAACCATATCCTATGAGATTATTTCAACAAAGTGTGAGTAATTCAGAGAAAATCTATTCTTGAAAATTAGGGATACATCCAATTCTTTGTTGGATATGTTCGATAACATATTTGATTCGTTTTGTTATTTTCCATGATGTTTTCTTTCATCTACTGCAATTGAAGGAATATCTTGCAAGAAAGAATATTCCTATGTTTATATCTGTGTCATCGTATCAAAGTGGTGCAGCAGAAGCGTGATGGATTCTTCAAAAGTTGAAGAGATTCGTCAGTGTGAAAAGTGAAGACGGTAATGGAAATTCGTAGAAGTGATCAGTAGAAGTGAACAAGAGATAAAGAACTTTTATTGGTTAAAATCGTTTGAATAATGTAAGAAGTTAAACTACATGGAAACTGGAAGAAAAGATGGAAGAGGAATATCTATATTTATTCCGAGGATGTGAAATCATGGTTATGAAATTTCGAGGACGAAATTTCTGTAAGAAGGGAAGTATTGTAACATCCTAAAATTTCGTATCTCTTAAACAGTAATTTTGACAGTTAACAGAATTTTACTGTTTAATAATTTCTGGATACTGTAAAATTATTTTGATTATTCCGTCAGCGTATTTGATCATTTTGAGTGATTTACTCCATGTCAGGAAAATAAAAATTTTCGGGCCAGGGAAAATTTTACGTAATTTAATTTTTACCGTTAGGTTTTAATTATTTTACGTAATCTGATTTGATATTTGTGCGTTTTCTAATATTGGTGATTTTTGTGGATGATTATAAAATTTTTTTTACTGTTTGTGGGCCCAGATGAGTTCCGCAAAGTGAAAATTTTTCTACGCATAGAAAAATTTGTACTGTTTAGACGGAGATAGGGGATCTTACTAAACCTGAATCCGGAAACAATTTTAGAAAATTTCTTGAACTGTGTTTTGTACTATATTTAATTAACGGGCAATAAAAATACAGTAAATATAATTTTTGTGGGGTTTAACAGATAAAAACAAATATTATACTGTTAAGTCAACATTAGTGGTTATGATAATGGACCAATAGGAAACAAGTCTAATATTGGAGACTTTGATATCAACCGTCGATTTAATCAATGGTGTAGGATAAGTCTAATATAATGGCTATGATCATTTATAACCATTGGATTTAGAATTGATCAAGGGTGGAGATTTGGTCTTGCAAAGTGGCTAGGACCATTTGTGACCATTGGATTTGAATCTAATCAACGGTGGAGATGGATCAATTATGACCATTGGATTTGGATTTAATCTATGGTGGAGATTTAGTCTTAAAAAGTGACAAAGACCATTTATGACCCTTGGATGTAAAGTTTGAAGGAGTAATCTTAACCCTTCATTTTGGAGACACATCTAAGGGCTAGAATTTAAAGGAGAAAGATCCAATGGCCTAGATTTAGTCTTCTAACTTAAAGTCTACCTTAATCTTAACCATTGAATTAATCAATGGCTAAGAATGCACAAATAATGGTGGCTTGGAGATTAGTCACATTTTGAAGAAGCAAGGAGGGGGGACGGTTTTATGATGGTGTAGGAAATTAGCCAAGTTTCAAGACACCAATTATATGTTGTCTTGGTCATTATTGGTCATTGTTGATTCATTTTCAAGAAGCTAAGTTATCAAAATTTCTCTCCATTTCTCTTCTCCTCTAAGTTTCGGCCAAGCACTCCAAGTATACCTTCCATCACTCTTTAATTTCAAAGAACCATATTTCTTGAATCCTTACCTTATTTTAAGCAACTTTCATGTTGGAGACTTTCTCTAAATCATTCATTTTCAAGGAGTTTTTCTAAGAGCAAGTTCTAAGCTTTTTGAGGTGAAGTGTAAGGAAACTTCATTTCTTCTCTCTTTTTCATGATCTAAACCATGTTTGATCCATGGTTCCTCTTAATCAAGCTTAGTATACTAATTTTTATGTATTTTGTTTTGTATTTGAGAAGCCCTTAGTGGTGAAGGACTTAGAAAAAGAAGCAAAACAAAGAGCTTTTAAGGATCTTCAAGAGGTAAGAGGGAGATCCACCTCACCAACCAAGTATGGTGGTGAGAGATGATTTTATATTTGGTAGATGGTGAATCCATGTGAGGATTCATATCCATGCTCTTGTAATTTATTTGTGGGTGTTTATGTGCTTTAATTATTTGTGTATACTTTGTATGCTTTGCATGATTTTATGGCTTTGATAGTATGCTTAAATTATGTATGATAAGTATATGGCATGCTTGCAGTACTTATGATGAAATATGTTTGTGTGTGCCATGATGTGTTGATGGAAAGGAAAACAAATTTTGGCTCCAATGGGCAAGGGAGAAGGCTACGGTTTTTTATGCCCTTAATTAGGGTCCATGTTGAAATTTTTCAAGAACAAGGGAATTGATTTTTGGGTCCCTAGAACTTAGTGAATTTCGGCCAAGACACCTCAAAATAGGTGTTTACAAATTAATATTTTCATGAATGATGAAAATGGATGATTTGAAGAATATGGAAAAATAAACAAAGGGTTTGTTTTTCAAAGAGTACATGAACATGGTTTTAGAATGATTTTTATTGATTTATTGTGTAAACATGGTTTGTTTTTAGAAGGATTTACTAAACATGAGTTTTAAATGAAAATAGCAATGTTGATTTTAAGAATTAGCAAAGAAAGTGAAAAAGGATTTGTAAAGAACATGAAAATGGATTTGCAAAGAAAGTAAAATATGAAAATGAATAAATGATTTGATTTCAAAGACTATGAGTCTCATGGTTTTGTTAAAGAAATTTTAATGGTTTTGTTTGTGTAAAATCATATCAATTTAGAAGGAAAAATATTTAATGGCTCCAATGGCCAAATACCTTACAGTTTTTGAAAAGCTTGTTATGCCTCAATTTTATAAAACAAAGTGTTTTGTCACTCGAAAGATTTGATAGTTTTCAATGACCATGTCCACAGTTTTTGTGGATGCCTTGATTTTATGAAAATGATTTTCATACAAGGATTTGGAAAGGGAATTAGAGCATTTTATCACTTGAGAGAATAGAAATTTTCATAACGGAAAACAAAGAGAGGTTGAAAACGTTTGAATTTTAATTTATTTTGAAGAAGACTGATTTTGGAAATGATTTGGGAAAAATGGGGAATATATTGGTGTTTTGAAAATTTACTAACGTATAACTTATTTTTGAGTTTTGAAATACGTTAAAACTTATTTTTGAGTTTTGAAATACGTTAAAAAACGTTAAGTTTTGAAACGTTGATTTATATCAATGGAAAAGTGATTTTTGTGAATTATGTTTTGGAAAATGATTTCTTGAGTAAAGAAATGTGGAAAAAGATTTTCTTGAGTAAGAAAATGTGAAAAATGAAATGCAAAGTCATATTATTTTGAGAAAGGTTGAAAAGGAATTTTTGAAGGTTAAGAAATATTTTCTGTAATGAAAAATATTTTACGTATCTTAAAAATGTGATTTTTAAGCTATGCAATTTGAAAAATGTGTTGAAAATGATATTGATTTATTTAAGTCTAAAATAATGTTTGGAATATTAAGGAATATGTTACGTGATTGTAAAATGTTGAAAAATATTTTACGTATCTTAAAAATGATTTGAAATACAGTAAAATATTTCTACGTGATTTGGAATACGTTAAAATATTTCTTTGCGATTTAAATTACGTTAAAGTATTTTACATAATTTGAACTACTATTTAAAAATCAATATGTGATTTAAAAGTCATAGAATATTTTTACGTGATTGTAAAAATGATAGAAAAACATTATGTGATTTGGAAAGTGTTTGAAATATTTTGAGAATGATGGAAATTGATTTACGCGACTTAAAAGAATGACTTTTAAGTTACGCAATTTTGAAACAGTGGAAAAATACTATGCGATTTGAGAAACGTATATTTTTATGCGATTAAGAAAAACATTGAAAAATTAGGACGTGGTTTAAAAGTATAACAGAAGAGTTGCAGTATTTTGAAAACATAACAGAAATGTTACTGCAATGTGAAAACGTAACAGAAATGTTACTGTATTGTGAAAACATAACAGAGATGTTATGGTATTGTGAAAATATAACAGAAACGTTTTGAATTGTGAAAACGTAACAGAAATGTTACGCGATTATGAAAATACGGCAAAAGTGTTTTATGACTATAAAAATATGATAACATGATGATTACTGCCAAAACAGTGTATGAACACTGTGTGAGAAAATGACGAGTTTTGCCTACGATTGACATTTGGTGCATTTTACATGCATTGGAAAGATATGCTTGTAATTGGCATTGGTGCAATGTACATGCATTGGAAAAATATGCGTTGAAGCATATGATGAAATTGAACAAATGAAATTGAAAAGATTTGGCCCTTGTGATTGGACTTGCACTGATATATTTGGGCAATGTATAAAGTATAGCTAATAAGCTATTTCGGCCCTTGTGGTTGAAGAGGGAAAGAGAATTGATAGTGAGATCTATGATAGATCTTGGGGGCGTCAAGGTGCGGTGGTCGACCAGTGGATATCTGTCTGTGGGCTAAGGCTAGACCATATGCCACTTGGTGATGCAGTCCGTTGCAATGCATTGACGATACCCGACAAGAACACGATTCTTTTCAAAGACTGGGAGATTGTCTGTGGGCTTAGGCTGGGCAATTAGCCAGAGCATTCTTCTCGAAATTTTGAAAACCTCCATGGAGTTGTTTTTGAAAAACTGAGTCTATGTGCACGTGCATGAATCTGAATATTTATATCTGTATAATATATTAATTAAGGAATATTGGCTATGACAACTATTTTCAATACTTGGATTGATATATGATTGGATGATGATAGTTGATTAATATTGAATATATTATTAGAAGTCTGGTATGATATCCTTGTATGATATTGTTGTTTGTGTTATCTCTGTGCTGCCATGTTGGTATTGGTGTAGGTGATCTCACCTCTTTGTTTTATGTTTTGGTTGGGTTTGTGTTGTGAAACAATTATATAATAGATGGAACGAGTTTCTGAGAAGAAACTGATGATAGATACTCAGAGATTGATGAAAACATTGAAAAGTGGCTGTCTCAAGTTCGAAGATGTGCCGGGTAGACAAGGAGTAGAATTTTGATGCATCAAGTTGATACAAGAGAAGGAATAAGTATGTTAAGTTTTCTCGTTAGTATTGTACCGTGCTATTAAGTAGGACCCGTCATAGGGTTTGCTACTGTTAAAAAAAAGAGTCTGTTAGTTTTATATTTTTCTTTAAATTGTTAAATATTAAGTGGTGTCAATATTGTATATTAATCAGTAAAGAAAAAATTTAAAACTCACATTTTATAACTCAAACCTTGTGCAAACTTCTTTTCAGATTATGAGTCAGGAGTTAGACATGTGATATCCTAAGGAAGGTGTTATATTAGTTGGTATCAGAGCACGGTTTGAGTCTTTTGTGCTTTGTGGTTAGGTCTATTTTGCTTGTGTTGTATTCTCTGTGTTATTGTTTTCTAAAAGGAAACAATGTTGTTTATAATGGATATCAGATCCATTGTATTTCGATTCGCTCGTCTCTAAAGGAAAAGAAAAAAAAAAGGGGAAATGGCTCGAGATAGTTGTACTTGTGTGGAAGTGGAACATGTTACTAGTAATACAGTTGCAGCTACGGGAGCAATGAGAGCAATGTGGAAAGACGACTGCACGAACAGAGGATCGCTGAATAGCGGAAACTGGAAGTTGAAGTTCAGGATCTGATGGAAGAGAATCAATCTTGGAATATAAGATTTCGTAATTTTGGAACCTGGTATTTTTTTTAGGATATTGAGGAAAGTGATTGATTTCAATGGAAAATATATTTACAACCATTAAGGAAACCAAAAGCCGTAAGTGATGTGAAAGAACTTACTTAACGAAGGATTGTATGTCGAGGAAATAATTTGCGAAAAGTTTGGACACATG
Organism: Ormosia emarginata; assembly: GCA_029884605.1. Lineage (NCBI taxonomy): Eukaryota > Viridiplantae > Streptophyta > Magnoliopsida > Fabales > Fabaceae > Ormosia > Ormosia emarginata. The sequence goes on from JAQQTP010000040.1 coordinate 8,671,922, forward strand.
TTCAGAGATTGTGTTTCTTTGAAAATAGAGTTTTCTGTTAGTAAAATCTTGGATGATAAGGAAAAATTGTTACTCTGAATGGAACGGGAGTGTTCTGAGCTGAAGACCTAAACAAGGGAGACTGTACTGCAAGAGGTAATTCTGTGATCATAGTGTATATCTTTGTGAGAAAACCTGTTCTTTGTGTAATATGATTGAGTAGATCAATTATATTTTAGAGTTATCCGTAATCCTCTGGTCTGTTTCTTTCTGTTTCTATTCTTAGCCAATCGAGCTATTGTGATATTCAAATATTGTTATAGATCAAATCTTTGTGTTAGTTTTATCTATCGTTCAAAAAATTTGTGTTAGTTTGATCTATTTCATAAACAGACGTGATCTTTGAAAATGGATTGGTTATTTTCCAACCATATCCTATGAGATTATTTCAACAAAGTGTGAGTAATTCAGAGAAAATCTATTCTTGAAAATTAGGGTTACATCCAATTCTTTGCTGGATATGTTCGATAACATATTCGATTCGTTTTGTTATTTTCCATGATGTTTTCTTTCATCTACTGCAATTGAAGGAATATCTTGCAAGAAAGAATATTCCTATGTTTATATCCGTGTCATCGTATCAAAGTGGTGCAGTAAAAGCGTGATGGATTCTTCAAAAGTTGAAGAGATTCGTCAGTGTGAAAGTTAAGACAGTAATGGAAATTCGTAGAAGTGATCAGTAGAAGTGAACAAGAGATAAAGAACTTTCATTGGTTAAAATCGTTTGAATAATGTAAGAAGTGAAACTACATGGAAACTGGAAGAAAAGATGGAAGAGGAATATCTATATTTATTCCGAGGATATGAAATCATGGTTATGAAATTTCGAGGACGAAATTTCCGTAAGAAGGGGAGTATTGTAACATCCTAAAATTCTGTATCTCTTAAACAGTAATTTTGACAGTTAACAGAATTTTACTGTTTAATAATTTTTGGATACTGTAAAATTATTTTGATTATTCTGTTAGCGTATTTGATCATTTTGAGTGATTTACTCTGTGTCAGGAAAATAAAAATTTTTGGGCCAGGGAAAACTTTACGTAATTTAATTTTTACCGTTAGGTTTTAATTATTTTACGTAATCTGATTTGATATTTGTGCGTTTTCTAATATTGGTGATTTTTGTGGATGATTATGAAATTTTTTTTACTGTTTGTGGGCCCAGGTGGCCATACGTGGGCCCAAGTGGGTTCTGCATAGTGAAAATTTTTCTACGCATAGAAAAATTTATACTGTTTAGACGGAGACAGGGGATCTTACTAAACCTGAATCCGGAAACAGTTTTAGAAAATTTCTTGAACTGTGTTTTGTACTGTATTTAATTATCGGGTAATAAAAATACATTAAATATAATTTTTGTGGGGTTTAACATATAAAAACAAATATTATACTGTTAAGTCAGCATTAGTGGTTATGATAATGGACCAATAGGAAACAAGTCTAATATTGGAGACTTTGATATCAACCGTCGATTTAATCAATGGTGTAGGATAAGTCTAATATAATGGCTATGACCATTTATAACCATTGGATTTAGAATTGATCAAGGGTGGAGATTTGGTCTTGCAAAGTGGCTAGGACCATTTGTGACTGTTAGATTTGAATCTAATCAACAGTGGAGATAGATCAATTATGACCATTGGATTTGAATTTAATCTATGGTAGAGATTTAGTCTTATGATGGTGTAGGAAATTAGCCAAGTTTCAAGACACCAATTATATGTTGTCGTGGTCATTATTGGTCATTGTTGATTCATTTTCAAGAAGCTAAGTTATCAAAATTTCTCTCCATTTCTCTTCTCCTCTAAGTTTCGGCCAAGCACTCCAAGTATACCTTCCATCACACTTTAATTTCAAACAACCATATTTCTTGAATCCTTACCTTATTCTAAGCAACTTTCATGTTGGAGACTTTCTCTAAATCATTCATTTTCAAGGAGTTTTTCCAAGAGCAAGTTCTAAGGTTTTTGAGGTGAAGTGTAAGGAAACTTCATTTCTTCTCTCTTTTTCATAATCTAAACCATGTTTGATCCATGGTTCCTCTTAATCAAGCTTAGTATACTAATTTTTATGTATTTTGTTTTGTATTTGAGAAGCCCTTGGTGGTGAAGGACTGGGAAAAAGAAGCAAAACAAAGAGCTTTTGAGGATCTTCAAGAGATAAGAGGGAGATCCACCTCACTAACCAAGTATGGTGGTGAGAGATGGTTTTATATTTGGTGGATAGTGAATCCATGTGAGGATTCATATCCATGCTCTTGTAATTTATTTGTAGGTGTTTATGTGCTTTAATTATTTGTCTATACTTGGTATGCTTTGCATGATTTTATGGCTTTGATAGCATGCTTAAATTATGTATGATAAGTATATGGCATGCTTGTAGTATTTATGATGAAATATGTATATGTGTTCCATGATGTGTTGATGGAAAGGAAAACAATTTTTGCCTCCAATGGGCAAGGGAGAAGGCTACGGTTTTTGATGCCCTTAATTAGGGTCCATGTTGAAATTTTTCAAGAACAAGAGAATTGATTTTTGGGTCCCTAGAACTTAGTGAATTTCGGCCAAGACACCTCAAAATAGGTGTTTACAAATTAATATTTTCGTGAATGATGAAAATGGATGATTTGAAGAATATGGAAAAATAAACAAAGGGTTTGTTTTTCAAAGAGTACATGAACATGGTTTTAGAAGGATTTTTATTGATTTATTTTGTGTAAAAAGTTTCTAAGTGTTTTACTAAACTTGAGTTTTAAATGAAAATAGCAATGTTGATTTTAAGGATTTGCAAAGAAAGTGAAAAAGGATTTGTAAAGAACGTGAAAATGGATTTGCAAAGAAAGTAAAAAATAAAAATGAACAAATGATTTGATTTCAAAGACTATGAGTCTCACGGTTTTGTTAAAGAATTTTTAATGGTTTTGTTTGTGTAAAACTATATCAATTTAGAAGGAAAAATATTTGATGGCTCTAATGGCCAAATACCTTACGGTTTTTGAAAAGCTTGTTATGCCTCAATTTTATAAAACAAAGTATTTTGTCACTCGAAAGATTTGATAGTTTTCAATGACCATGTCCACGGTTTTTGTGGATGCCTTGATTTTATGAAAATGATTTTCATACAAGGATTTGGAAAGGGAATTAGAGCATTTTATCACTTGAGAGAATAGAAATTTTCTTAACGGAAAACAAAGAGAGGTTGAAAACATTTGAATTTCAATTTATTTTGAAGAAGACTGATTTTTGAAATGATTTGGGAAAAATGGGGAATATAATGGTGTTTTGAAAATTTACTAACGTATAACTTATTTTTGAGTTTTGAAATACGTTAGAAAATGTTAAGTTTTGAAACGTTGATTTATATCAATGGAAAAGTGATTTTTGTGGATTATATTTTGGAAAATGATTTCTTGAGTAAAGAAATGTGGAAAAAGATTTTCTTGAGTAAGAAAATGTGAAAAATAAAATGCAAAGTCATATTATTTTGAGAAAGGTTGAAAAGGAATTTTTGAAGGTTAAGAAATATTTTATGTAATGAAAAATGTTTTACGTATCTTAAAAACATGATTTTTAAGCTACGCAATTTGAAAAATATGTTGAAAATGATATTGATTTATTTAAGTCTAAAATAATGTTTGGAATGTTGAGGAATATGTTACGTGATTGTAAAATGTTGAAAAATATTTTAAGTATCTTAAAAATGATTTGAAATATAGTAAAATATTTTTACGCAATTTGGAATACGTTAAAATATTTCTTCGCGATTTGAATTACGTTTATATAGTTTACGTAATTTGAATTACTATTGAAAAATCAATATATGATTTAAAAGTCATAGAATATTTTTACGTGATTGTAAAAATGACAGAAAATCGTTATGTGATTTGGAAAGTGTTTTAAATATTTTGAGAATGATGGAAAATGATTTACACAACTTAAAAGAATGATTTTTAAGTTACGCAATTTTGAAAAAGTGGAAAAATACTATGCGATTTGAGAAACGTATATTTTTACGCAATTGAAAAAAATGTTAAAAAATTAGTACGTGGTTTAAAAGTGCAATAGAAGAGTTGCAGTATTTTGAAAACGTAACAGAAATGTTAATGTATTGTGAAAACATAACAGAAGTGTTACGATATTGTGAAAATATAACAGAAACGTTTTGAATTGTGAAAACGTAACAGAAATGTTACACGATTGTGAAAATACGGCAAAAGCGTTTTATGACTATAAAAACATGATAACATGATGATTACTGCCAAAACAGTGTATGAACATTGTGTGAGAAAATGACGAGTTTTGCCTACGATTGACATTTGGTGCATTTTACATGCATTGGAAAGATATGCCTGTAATTGGCATTGGTGCATTGTACATGCTTTGAAAAAATATGCGTTGAAACATATGATGAAATTGAACAAATGAAATTGAAAAGATTTGGCCCTTGTGGTTGGACTTGCAATGATATATTCATGCAATGTATTAAGTATAGCTAATAACCTATTGTGTCCCTTGTGGTTGAAGAGGGAATGAGAATTGATAGTGAGATCTATGATGGATCTTGGGGGCGTCAAGGCGCGGCAGTCGACCAGTGGATATCTGTCTGTGGGCTAAGGCTCGACCATATACCACTTGGCGATGTAGTCCGTTGCAACGCATTGACGATACCCGACAAGAACACGATTCTTTTCAACGACTGGGAGATTGTCTGTGGGCTTAGGCTGGGCAATTAACCTGAGCATTCTTTTCGAAATTGTGAAAACCTCCATGGAGTTGTTTTTGAAAAACTGAGTCTATGTGCACATGCATGAATCTGAACATTTATATCTGTATGATATATTAATTGAGGAATATTGGCTATGACAACTGCTTTGAATACTTGGATTGATATATGATTAGATGATGATAGTTGGTTGATATTGAATATATTATTGGAAGTCTGGTATGATATCCCTGTATGATATTGCTGTTTGTGTTATCTCTGTGCTGCCATGTTGGTAATTGGTGTAGGTGATCTCACCTCTTTGTTTTATGTTTTGGTTGGGTTTGTGTTGTGAAATAATTATATAATAGATGGAACGAGTTTCTGAGAAGAAACTGACGATAGATACTCAGAGATTGATGAAAACATTGAAAAGTGGTTATCTCAAGTTCGAAGATGTGCCGGGTAAACAAGGAGTAGAGTTCTGATACATCAAGTTGATATAAGAGAAGGAATAAGTATGTTAAGTTTCCTCGGTAGTGTTATACCGTGCTATTAAGTAGGATCCATCATAGGGTTTGCTACTGTTAAAAAAAAAGAGTCTGTTAGTTTTATATTTCTCTTTAATTTGTTAAATATTAAGTGGTGTCAATATTGTTTATTAATCAGTAAAGAAAAAAATTTAAAACTCACATTTTATAACTCAAACCTTGTGCGAACTTCTTTTCAGATTATGAGTCGGGAATTAGACATGTGATACCCTATGAAGGGTGTTACAGTATGCATAATAGAATGCACTCTATAGAGAATGATAAAGGTATGAACCTTAGAATATCCAAGAGTAGTGGATTATCTTAGTAAGATACCTAAGACCTTGAACGACAAAGAGTTACAAGTAAGAATCACACTTGAGTTAGATTGCTTGAGTGGAGATAAGATGAGATGGTGTATCAGTTCCAAAGATAAGTGAGACCTTGTGCATTGTAGAATACACAATAGAATGAATGTTGACTTGTAAGCTTGTTACATTCATTAAGTATGCAAAGTTCTAGAGAAATTTTCACTCATTCCTTTAAGTAAGGTTGAATGAGGCATTAGCTAAGATAGACTCTTTCTCCAGGATGAGTTAAGTCTATAGGAAAGTTAAGATGGTGTTTATGTAAGAGTTAAACATAACACTTAGCTTTTCACACACTAGTTAGTTAAACTAGTATGTATATGAAGAGAAAGAACCTTAGTGCAACCAAGATTAGTGGTTTGCCATAGGTGAGTATCTAACACCTCAGCAACATAGTGTTGCATTAGAAATCACTTAAGAGATAGGAGTGATGAGGTGGTGTTTAGGTACAAGTATGAGAAATGGACTGGTAATGTTTACCTGAGAATGTAACATTATATGACGCGAGGTCATTTAGCCAAAAGGTAAAGAATCAGAGAAGTTCCTAAGGGGACAAGTATTTCTAACAAAGTGCTAAGGTTACATGTAGTATGAGGTTACAAATTCTCCTCATTACAAAGGGTAAACATAAGAAGCCAAAATTCCTAGGAGAATATGCTTAGATCGTAAAGGAACTAAGTATATAAGTACATATGTAAGTCTATGAATTGGTCAAGTAGTAACAATCTTGGTGAGTATCCTTTGATGTTCATTCATGGAGGCAAAAGGAGATAGATGGGTGTCCGAAGGACTTTTGAGAAGGACATAACCCTGATGTCTCGATAGTGCCAAGGCCAAAGAAGATAGGTGAGAAATCCAAAGACGCTCTTTGAGCAAGGATGAAGCTCGAATTTCTCAGCGTACCAGGATATGTGTAATGTGAGGATGAGCTTTCCCTCTAATTACCACTGGATGATATACTGACTAGTTCCTAGCAAACTTCCTTGTTTTCAAAATAAACTTCTGCATGTATTTTAAAACAAAACCGTGCATTTCATTTCATCCACATACTCTTAGGATCTTCTTAGGCATAATCATATTACATATTATTTATATTGCATTTATGGACAGTTGTATGGGCATTGTCCATCACTGTTGGTATTTATAGCTGTATGGGCGTTGTATATATTAACAGTGTGTAGGCTATCGGTTGTTATCACACTATAAGAAAGTGTGCAGATATAAGAAAAGGGGAGGAAACTCCTAAGTTAGAATTATAGCATTTGTTATATAATTGTTATATACAATGTTATAGAGAATTGGTATTGGAATTGCTTTTACTGAGAATGTTAATTCTCACCCAGTTGTTATTCCATGTAAATCCAGATGCAGGAACAGGTATAGAATCAGGCACAGGTACAATGGTACAGACCCTGCTAAGGGTAAGAAGATAAAGCATGAAGACTAGAGTAGTTTTTATTGCTTTAAGTAGATAGAACTTATGTAATCAATTTATCTTTGTTCTGTAAGTTTTATGTTATATGTATTACAATAAGCCCTCTTGTGGCTAAGTTTGTATATATATATATGTATGAGTTTTAAGTTTTTTCGCAATCTCTCAAGGCTTTCTATAATTACTCAATTGTGATTATGGATATATGTTAGAAAATAGTATGAGAAAGTGACGTTTGTAATATCGTTATCTTTATATATATCATGGTGAAACTATGATATATCTAGATATCTGTATTAGGCTGTTACACATACTCTACTTTCCATCACTCTTTAATTTCATACAACCTTATTTCTTGAATCCTTACCTTATTCTAAGCAACTTTCATGTTGGAGACTTTCTCTAAATCATTCTTTTTCAAGGACTTTCTTTAAGGGAAAAGTTATAGCTTTTTTTATGGTGAAATGTAAGAAAATTTCATTTCTTCTCTTCTTTTTCATGTTCTAAACCATGTTTGATTCATGGTTCCTCTTATTCAAGCTTAATATACTAATTTGTTTGTGTTTGTTTTATGTTTAAGAAACTTTTGTTGGTGGAGATCTTGATCAAAGTGCAAAGCAAGGAGCTTTTTGTGGATCTTCAAGAGGTAAGAGCGAGATCCATCTCACCAACCAAGTATGGTGGTGAGAGATGGTTTTATATTTGATGGATGGTGAATCCATGTGAGGATTCATATCCATGGTCATGTAATTATTTGTGGGTGTTTATGTGTTTTGATTATTTACTTATGCTTGATGTGTTTTGCAAGATTTATTTATGCTTGCATGTTTAGTATGATTTTTATTGCTTTTATGGTATGCTTGAAATATAATATGTTGATTATATGTGATGTATGCCATAAAAATTGTTGGAAAGGAAAATAATTTTTGGTTCCAAAGACCATGAGGATTTCGGCCTCTACATCTCAAAATAGGTGTTTACAAATTAATATTTTCATGAATGGTAAAATTGGATGTTTAGAAAAGCAAGGAAAATAAACAAAGGGTTTGTTTTCAAAGAATAAGTGTTCACGGTTTTTGAAGGACATTTTTGAATCAAAAGTTTCTAATTATTTTATAAATCACGAGTTTTAAATGAAAAGAGCAATGAGTTGTTGATTTTAAGGATTTGCAAAGAAAGTGAAAATGAAAATAAACAAATGATTTGATTTTAAAGACCAAGAGCCTCGCGGTTTTGTTAAGGAAATTTTAATAGATTTGTTTGTGTAAAACTATATCGATTTAGAAGGAAAAATATTTGATGGTTTCAATGGCCAAGTACCATGGTTTTGAAAGCTTGTGAATGCCTTGGTGTTATGAAACAAAGTGATTTTCAAAGTGGAAATATAATTTGATTTAGTACAAGGATTAAAGAAAATGGAAAATAAGGTGTTTTGTTACTTGAAAGATGGAATTTCGTTTATGAAAGATAAAAAGAAGTTGAAAGTGTTTGAACCTCAATTTATTTTGAAGAGAATTGATTTAGAATTGATTTGAGAAAAATGAAGAATATAATAATGATTTAATACTTTCTAACGTGTAACTCATCCTTTGGGTTTTGGAGAGCGTTAGTAATTTTTAAAGTTAGAACATTGATTTAATTCAATGGAATTGTGAATTTGTGGAATATATTGTGAAAAGGATTTTCTTGAGTAAGAAAATGTGGAAACTAATGTGATAAATCATATTATTTTGAGGAAAGGATTTCTTAAAGGAGAAATGTGAAAAATGATGTTGGAAATGATATTGATTTGTCTGAAAGTCCAAAATAATGTTTGGAATATTGAGAAATATTTTACGTGGTTGTAAAATGGTGAAAAATGATTTACGTAACTTAAAAACATGATTTTTAAGCTACGCGATTTGAAAAACGTTTAAATATTTCCATGTGATTTGAAAAATATTGAAATATTTCTAAGCAATTTGGAAAACATTTAAATATTTTTATGCGTTTGAGATATTGTTGAAAAATCACTACGCGATTTAAAAATGGTGAAATATTTTTACGTGGTTGAGATATTGTTGAAAAATCACTACGTGATTGAAAAATGATGAAATATTTTTACGTGATTGATGAAAACATTGAAAAATCTATATGTGATTTGAAAACATAACGAAAATGTTATGAAATTATGAAAACGCAATAAAAGTGTTTTGCGACTATGAAAATGCAATAACATGATTTTACTATTGAATATACAGTATGATTACTATTGAACCAGTGTATGGACACTGTATGAGAAATGATGAATTTTGCCTGTGATTAGCATTGGTGCATTGAATATGCATTGGAAAGATGCATTGAGGCATATGATGAAATTGTAAAATATGCATTGTGGCATATCATGAATTTAAACAAAATTGCATTGAACGAAAATTAATAGCTGATGTTATTGTAACCTTTGTGGTTGAAGAGGAAATGAGAATTGATAGTGAGGTCTATGATGGATCTTGGGGGCGTCAAGGCGCAGTGGTCAACCAGTGGATATTTGTCTGTGGGCTAAGGCTGGACCATATGCCACTTGGCGATGCAGTCCATTGCAACGCATTGACAATACCCGACAATAACATGATTCTTTTCAACAACTGGGAGTTTGTCTTTGGGCTAAGGCTGAAAATTAACTAGAGCATTCTTCTCGAAATTGTGAAAACCTCCATGGAGTAGGACATTGAGTCTACATGCATAACATATGCATCATTATTGAGCATTGGTTATGATAATTGAACTGTTGAATACTTGGATAATAATTGAGGCCATTATCGTAAATATTGAATATTTATATCTGGGTGATATAATAATTGAGGAATGTTGGATGATGATGATGATAAATAATGTTGATGGCATTATTGTAATTATTGTTATTTTATACATTATGATGATGACATAATTGTAATTATGGTATGATATATCTGTGTGGTGTGTTGTTTGTGTTATCTCTATGCTACCATATTGGTATTGGCGTAGGTGATCTCACCTCTTTGTTATATTGTTTTGTTGTGTTTGTATTATTAAAAATTATATAGTAGATGGAATGAGTTTTCTTAGACGTGACGGGTGGTAGATATTCTGAGATTGGTGACAACATTGAGGAGTGGTCATTCAGGATTCGATAGTGTGTAATGTTGACAAGGAACAAATACATGGTACATCAAGATGGATACAAGAAGGAATAAGTATGTTACGTTTTCTCGTTAGTGTTTTACCGTGCTATTAAGTAGGACCCGTGATGGGGTTTGCTACTATTTAAAAAGTGAGTATGTAAGTTTTATATTTCTTGAATAATTGTTAAATATTAAGTGGTGTGTTATATGAGTTTTAATCAGTTTAAAATCTATTTTTCAGTATTACTTATAAATATCAGTAAGTTTATGTTTCCGCAAGAAAAAATTTTAAAACCCATATTTTATAACTCAAATCTTTTATGAACTGATTTGAAGATTATAAGTTGGTAGTCGGAAATGTGATGCCCTACGGGGGGTGTTACACGAGGACTAGCAAAAACCTAGGTTTGGGGTGTGATAACTCCATAAAATATAGTTATTTATGCCTTATATCTGTGCAATATAGAATGCTTAGTCCTTGTTATTATGCATGAATAGAAGACTTTAGCCTCATATTCATCTAATTCCTTGTTAATGCCTTTTATTATGATTTTGAGAAAATATTTTCGATTCGTTGATAGATTAAGTACATTTGCAACTGTTATTAACTTGGTGATTTCTCTATTGCAGGATGGGCTCCAAACAAGTAGATTTGTGGAAGACTTGGACCTGTATTGGAAGAGAAAGCCCAAGGTTAATTTTGGAACGCCCTAAACTTTTGGGGTATTACCGTTGAGTCCCGAATGTATTGTTTTCTGTTTTTTAACTTTAGGATAAATGACCGTTATGTCCTTTTGTACTGTTTGTTGTTTTTCTATATGAATTACTGCTTTATATTACTGTCTGTTATTTTATTTGAACTTTTTGTGTGATTTGCTCCGGGACAGGAAAATAATATTTTTCGGGCCGAGAAAATCTTATTTTAATTATTCGGAGCTGGGGGATCTTACTAAACCCAATTCTGAAAGATACGGTTAGTAATCTTTTAATTTTTAGGATTTAACTGTAAAATAAAATAATTTTATATTATTATAATATCATTTTATTAGTCAGTACAAACAGGCGGTAATGAACCCGGAAATGTTTTGCAGGACCCACGTTTAGTGAAAACTTAATAGGATTAGTAGCTTAATTAAACATCATTAGTGGTGGAACATTCAAGAACATGTGACTAAGCTTAATGACTAGGCTTAGTTAGTGACTAAGCTTAATGACAAGGTTAGTGACAAGGCTAGGATTAACCAATGAGAGCAAAGCTCGGTAATCAAGTCTTAATCCTCACCATTGATCAATTCTAAGGCTAGGATGGAGCCAAGCTAATGCACACCTCTTGCCATTTGAAGTCTATGGCCATTCACTCATTCAAGGCCATTCTTCACTTAATTTTCATGCATTTTCTCTCTTCTCTCTCTTCCAAAAATATCAAACTCCATTGTTGTCTTCCTTGTGAAGCATTTGGCCAAGCAACCATATTCACCATCCATCCACCCAAAATTTCTTCTAACCAACTTTTCTAAACCTAAACACAATTCTAAGAACATCTCTAGTTGGGAGTTCTTGCAAATTCCTTCATCTTGGGCTTGAAAGCCAACTTGGAAGATTTTACCTTGATGGTGAAACTCTTTGATTTTCATTTCTTAATTCTTTTTCAAAGTTCTAAGCCATGATTGATCCATGGTTTAAGCTTTCTTTCATGGTTATAACTTGTAAAATTTTGTTTAAGCTTGATAGGTGTCTTGGAGGGTGAAAACCGAAACCCTAGAAAAGAGTGAAAGAGTATTTGTCTTCATTTAAGGTAAGAGGAAGACTTAAATCTTATCATCCTTGGGTGGTGGTAAGAAGATGGAAATTGTTTGTGATTGTAGAATCCATAAGGATTCATTTGTGTTCTTGTTAATAGCTTTCCTATTTGTGATTTGTATTAATATGCATGTCTACAAGCTTTAAAAATATTGTATGTGTTAGAAATGCATGCGTAAATAGTAGGATGTGAACAATATGTCAAGGATTGCATGAGTGTTCCAAAGAACACACCACTAAGGCTCACGGCCTCAACCAAAAAGGAGAACCAAAATGTTCTCAACAATTTTCTAAAAGAGTGATTTAATTGACTTAGGTAAAAGAACAAGATGCAACATGATTTAGAAGAAGAAAAATGATCCAAAGATCAAATATTAAAGTTTTGACAAATTCGGCCAACATACCTAAGTTGAATATATTGATTTCTAAAATTGTTTTTCAACAAAGGTTAGGTAATGATGCTAAAAGGAATTTTATTACAATGATGTTTTAAGGAATAAAAATGATTAGAACAAGTTTAAAAAGTTAAAACCAATGATTTTAGTGGTTAAAAGTAAATGCAGTAGCTTTTGTAAAATTTCTAACGTAGAGCTCATATTATATTTTGAAGCATGTTAGTAGTTTTCAAAAGTGTGATTAAATGGATATAATATAAATAAAAGGAATTTTTACGGAAAACTTAGAAAATCATCGTTATACATTTTCTAAGCAAAATACTATCAATTTTTGCTAAAAATAGACAAATAAGATAGAAAAGATAGCAATATACTTTATACGGTATGATTAATATTCTACGTAGTTCAAAAGTATTAAATATTATTTCTATTTATTTAAACATTAATTTTTAAGGAAATCAGACAAGAAAATGATTTAAAAATTTTACGCGATTGAGAAAACGTTTGAAAAATAGTATGCAATTTTAAAAACAGTAAAATATATTTACGCGATTTAAAAATGTTTATAAAAGCGACCAGATTTTGAAAATGCCATAAAATTTCTACGCGATTAACGAAAACAGTAAGTTTTTACTGTCAGGCCAAAGTGATGGACCCGGACAGATTTTGAAATAGTACTGTCAGGTGGGACGTACTATATATTTATGCGATTTGCCAGTGAGGGCATATTCATAATTTTTGCCAGTGAAGGCATATTTGGAATTTTTGCCAGTGAGGGCATATTTAGAATTTTTGCCAGTGAGGGCATATTCGTAATTTTTATCATGCATCGTGTTGTGCCAATTTGGTTGATAATTGGTGAATTGATTGACGAGATGAATAACATCGTGTTGTCGATGTGATAAGCGTAGTGTGGTTCAACTTGAATGAACTTGGAGACATTAGTGTGCAGATTATTCCATTTGTGGACAGTTGGTCACTCCTTTGGGCCGTGGTAGCTGGTAACACACTAATGGACTCGACACGCACTATACTTAATCAAGATCTTGTGAAGTCTATTAGTGCAAGCCTATAGTGACACAACGTATGACAGTGAACTACACCACTATGTTATTTCAGTGGGCTATAGACGCAACGTATGACAGCGCAATAGTTATGGGTGGTCGACGGTACTAATAGATTTTGTGGGTCGTTCACTCTGATGTCTGTATTTTTAGCTCCATGGAGTAGGGTTGAGTCACATTTCATATATTTATGTTTTATACATTTTAAAGTTATTTATTTGCTCTATTTTATCTATCTATATTATTTTATCTATCTATTTTGTTTTATTTATCTGTACCATTTTATTCATATGTAACATTGTATGTTGTTGTATTGAGTTTCTGTATTATTTAATATTATGATTTATGTTATTATAGTATGCTATATTGTATGAACTGTTATGCCTGTTGTATTGTCGTTTTCTTATTTTACCACGTTTGTGGTGATACAGATTGTCTTACCTTTGTCTTGTATGTGTTATCTGTATATTTTAAATTATGTGATAAAGAGTTTGAGGAAGAGGAACAGCCTCTTGAGTGTGAGTATCCCGAAGAGGAGGAAGAGCAGCAAGCCGAAGATCAGTTCTACGATCAAGAACCATCCGATCATCCTTACTCATTGGATTAATTGTGTGGATATGACGCTACTAGGTTTCTTTGGGTTTGTGCAACTGGAGTTCCATGGAGGCTCTGAAGCCTGGCGTCTGCGAGAGGATCGTGACTCGGTGACGTACGTAGGGCGTCTGACGGTGACCATACGTACGGAGTTTGATGGAGTGTCGATCTTTTCTACCTTGCTGTATCTACATGTGGAGTTGTCGCTGTCTCTTAGGCATCATTGGGGTGGTATGTTTGATGCAACTAGTGAGATCAGCAGCGTATCGACTGCACGGACTCGTGTCCGTAGAGGGTCGAGGCATCCTGGATATTTATCACCTGAAGTTTCATCTCAGAGTGATCCTTCAGAGGGCTAGATATTTATGATGTGCACTTAGGCGCGTCTGCGTTTGTATATATAAACCTTTTACTACTTTGTTTACTGTTATGTTTTTAGTTTTAAATATTGGTAGTTGTACATTACTTATATAATCTAAGATGAAACCATATGTATATTATGTGTGATGATAATGTGCCTATTTTATGTTCTATGTTATTTTATCTTGTAATATTCTATTTAATCGAAAAAAATTTTCAACTTGTATTATTTTATAATAAATATTTTACTACTTGAGTAGATTTTATTTATCTTTCTTTTATTTTATTTATATATGTGACATCCCCACAAGGGTGTTACATTAGTTGGTATCAGAGCCCAAGTTAGAGTCTTTTGGGGTTGTGGTTGGGTCTGTTTTTGTTTGTGCTGTGTCATTCTTTGTGATTTACTTCCGAAAGGATGTATCTAACTTTGTTTGGTTATGTTTGAAGAAAGAAGATGTCTGGTAGAGGACGAGGACGTGCGAACGTAAATCGGGAAGTGGATCCTATGATTGTGACTGCTGAAGCTATGCAGCGAATGGCTGAGGTAATTACGCAGCAGAATCTGAGAGCAGCTCAACAACAAGATGCTACTGCTGATGCCCTAAATTTATCTGAATTTAGGCGTAACAATCCGCTGCAGTTTAGAGGCGAGGTTGATCTTGAGAAGGCGAGTCAATGGATACAAGACTTGGAGAGAATCTTTAAAGGAATGAGATGCTCCGATGAGAAGAAGGTAACGTATGCAGCCTTTATGTTAAGGGGAGACGGAGAACATTGGTGGAGAGGAACCCGCCGATTATTGCAGACTGAAGGAACAGAAATTACCTGGGAAGTATTTTCTAATGCATTTCTGGAAAAGTATTTTCCTGCAAGTGCTAGACATGCCAAGGAGATGGAATTTCTTGGTTTACGTCAGGGTAATATGACGGTGAATGAGTATGCTACTAAATTTGAGAGTTTGTCTCAATTCTCAGATTATGCTCAAACTCGACCAGATGATGGGTGGAGATGTAGGAAGTTTAAGGCAGGGTTAAGAGTGGAACTGAAGCGAGGAATGATATCCTTGAGGATGAATCAGTTTCATGCTTTAGTTGATATGTGTGCACGACTCGAGGAGTTGGGGCCGTCACGAGATCAGAGGAATCGTAACTTTGGGCCAACAAGGTGTCAGAGAGGTGGTGGCAGTAATACTAATCAGTTTCAGCGTAAGCCGTATTCTAGACCACCAGGGAATCAATCTCAACGACCACCAGTTGGGGGAAATGCTAGTGGTAGTAGAGCTGGACAAGGGGTGGCGTTCACGCCAACATGTTTTAAGTGTGGAAAGAAGGGCCATCTTTCTAGTGAATGCCCTATCAAAGGAACAGTTTGTTTTAATTGCAAACAGCCTGGGCATATATCTAGGGATTGTACTCAACCAGAGAGAAAGCCAGCTATGAGAAGTGTTCGTGCTGCTCAGCCAAGGTCAGGAAGTGTTCAACCGAGGTCTGGAGGGCGAGTATATACTATGATTGGAACGAAAATTTCTCAATCTGATGATCTTATTCAGGGAGAAGGTGCTATTGGAGGTAATCTTTTAACTGTGTTATATGATTCTGGTGCGACACATTCATTTATTGCATATGATTGTGTGGAAAGGTTGAAGTTGCCTGTGTCTTCTCTGAATGTTAAATTGAGTGTTTCTACGCCAACTGCTAAACCTGTAATTAGTCTAAGATATGTTTGGATTGTCCTGTTGTTATAAAGGACCGTGTGTTTTCAGTCAACTTGATTTGTTTGCCTTTTGTCGAGATAGATGTAATATTAGGGATGGACTGGTTATCTTCTAACCATATCCTTATAGATTGTGCAAGCAAAACCATAGTTTTTCCTAAGGAAGAAAAATCTGGATTCTTGACTGCTGTTAAAGTCAAGTCATTGTTGAGAGAGGGAGCGCAGGGATATATGTTATTGTCTTCTCTAGAGGTCAAGAATGAGAAAGACGTGAATACTATTCCTGTTGTCAATGAGTTTCTAAAGATTTTTCTTGATGACGTACCTGGTTTGCCACCTGAGAGGGAGATCGAGTTTTCAATTGATTTAGTACCAGGAGTAGGTCCTATCTCAATTGCGCCGTATAGGATGTCGCCAGCAGAGTTGGTGGAGCTAAAACAACAATTGGTGGATTTGATGGAGAAACAATTTGTGCGACCTAGTGTTTCACCATGGGGAGCACCAGTGCTTTTGGTCAAGAAGAAAGACGGAACATCTCGCCTTTGCGTGGATTATCGCCAGTTAAACAAGGTGACTATCAAAAATAAATATCCGCTTCCAAGAATTGACGATTTAATGGATCAGTTGAAGGGAGCAGTGGTATTTTCCAAAATAGATCTGAGATCGGGTTATCACCAGATTTGTGTTAAGGGGGAGGATATACCCAAAACAGCTTTTCGAACTCGTTATGGACATTACGAGTATCAGGTAATGCCATTCGGGGTGACGAATGCTCCTGCCATATTCATGGACTATATGAACAAGATTTTTAGTCCGTATCTAGACAGATTTGTCATTGTTTTTATTGATGACATTCTGATCTATTCTCAATCTAAGGAAGAGCATGTTGAACATCTCGGTGTTGTTCTTCAAATTTTGAAGGAAAAGAAGTTGTACACAAAATTGGCAAAATGTGAGTTTTGGTTGGAGGAATCCAATTTCTAGGTCACATGATTTCAAAGAAAGGTATTGCGGTGGACCCATCGAAAGTGGAGACTGTTTTATGATGGGAAAGACCTAAGACAGTGACAGAAGTTCGAAGTTTTGTTGGACTTGCTGGATATTACCGGAGGTTTATCGAAGGTTTTTCTAATATTGCGGGACCGCTTACGCAGCTCACAAGGAAAAGTCAAGCTTTTAAGTGGACGGAAGAATGTGAAGCTAGTTTCCAAGAATTGAAGAAGAGGTTAACAACTACACCAGTGTTGATTTTGCCAGATTCTAACAGAGCTTTTGATGTGTATTGTGACGCTTCTTAAGGGTTAGGATGTGTATTGATGCAAGACCGGAATGTTGTGGCGTATGCTTCTCGACAATTGAAGGTTCATGAGAGGAATTATCCGGCACATGATTTGGAATTGGCCGCAGTAGTCTTTGCTCTGAAAGTGTGGAGACATTTTCTGTATGGAGCAATATTCAATGTCTTTAGTGATCACAAGAGTTTGAAGTACTTGTTTGATCAGAAAGAATTGAATATGAGGCAAAGGCGATGGTTGGAATTCTTAAAGGATTATGATTTTCAACTCCAATACCATCCAGGAAAAGCAAATGTGGTAGCTGACGCCTTGAGCAGAAAAGTGATTAGTGTTTCGACAATGATGATAAAGGAGGAAGAATTAATTAATAAATTTCGAGATTTATGGTTGTCAATGGAATTTGTACCTGGAAGGATTCGTCTGTGGAAGGTAATAATTATCAATGAACTGCTTGATGCGATACGAGAGAAATAGGAGGAGGACCCGTTTTTGCAAAATGAAAGGGAATTGTTAAAGCAAGGTCATAAGGCAACGGTAGAAGAAAGAACAGATGGACTCTTGAGATATAAGGGAAGAATTTGTGTACCTGATGATCTTAAGCTTAAGAAGGGAATTCTAGATGATGCTCATACTAGTGATCTGAGTTTGCATCCAGGGATGACCAAAATGTACCAAGACTTAAAGAAGTTGTTTTGGTGGCCAAGGATGAAAAAAGACGTAGCGGAACGTGTGGAGTCTTGTCTAGTTTGTCAGAAGGCGAAAGTGGAACATCAGAGACCAGTTAGTATGTTGCAACCGTTAGCTATTCCAGAGTGGAAGTGGGATAGTATCTCTATGGATTTCGTTACTGGATTACCGAAGACGAGGAAAGGTCATGATTCGATATGGGTTATAGTCAATAGGCTTACAAAGTCGGCTCATTTCTTGCCAATCAATATTAAGTATTCATTAGAAAGATTAACCCAAATATATATCAGTGAGATTGTGAGGTTACATGGTGTGCCTACATGTATAGTTTCTGACAGAGATCCGAGGTTTACGTCGAGATTCTGGCAGAGTTTACAAGAAGCCATGGGAACTAAATTGCGGTTGAGTTCAGCTTATCATCTGCAAACTGATGGTCAAATAGAGAGAACTATACAGTCTTTGGAAGATCTGTTGCGAGCCTATGTATTGGAACAACGAGGGAGTTGGGATGAATTTTTATCTTTGATAGAATTCACCTACAACAATAGTTTTCATGCAAGTATAGGGATGGCACCCTATGAGGCATTGTATGGAAGACGATGTTGAACACCGTTGTGTTGGTATCAAGATGGGGAAAGTATAACTATTGGACCAGATCTTGTACAACAGACTACGGAGAAGGTAAAGATGATACAAGAGAAGATGAAGACGATGCAAAGCAGACAAAAGAGTTATGCAGATAAACGAAGACGACGTCTTGAATTTGAGGAGGATGAGCATGTATTTCTAAGAGTGACTCCTACGACTGGTGTTGGAAGAGTTATCAAATCTAAGAAGCTTACTCCTAAGTTCATTGGACCGTATCAGATTATCCGACGTATAGGTCCTGTAGCTTATCAGATTACTTTGCCGCCTTTTCTATCCAATCTGCATGATGTATTTCATGTATCCCAGTTAAGGAAGTATATTCCGGATCTGATGCATGTTATACAACCAGACGAGGTACAGTTGAAAGAGAATTTGACTTACGAGACTTTACCTGTCAGAATAGAGGACAGAAAGGTGAAGCAGCTTCGAGGGAAGATGATCGAATTGGTAAAGGTCATATGGAACGATGTGATGGGTGATGCTACCTGGGAGCTAGAAGACAAGATGAAGGAGCAATATCCTCATTTGTTCTGAGCTATAACGAATTTCGAGGACGAAATTTTTGTTTGTTGGGGAGAGTTGTAACGCCCTAAACTTTTGGGGTATTACCGTTGAGTCCCGAATGTACTGTTTTCTATTTTTTAACTTTAGGATAAATGATCGTTATGTCCTTTTTGCACTGTTCGTTGTTTTTTTGTATGAATTACTGCTTTATATTACTGTCTGTTATTTTATTTGAACTTTTTGTGTGATTTGCTCCGGGACAGAAAAATAATATTTTTCGGGTCGGGGAAATCTTATTTTAATTATTCGAATTTGGGGATCTTACTAAACCCAATTTCGAAAGATACGGTTAGTAATCTTTTAATTTTAGGATTTAAGCGTAAAATAAAATAATTTTATATTATTATAATATTATTTTATTAGTCAGTACAAACAAGCGGTAATGAACCCGGAAATGTTTTGCGCGACCCACGTTTAGTGAAAACTTAATAGGATTAGTAGCTTAATTAAACATCATTAGTGGTGGAACATTCAAGAGCATGTGACTAAGCTTAATGACTAGGCTTAGTTAGTGACTAAGCTTGATGACAAGGTTAGTGACAAGGCTAGGATTAACCAATGAGAGCAATGCTTGGTAATCAAGTTTTAATCCTCACCATTGATCAATTCTAAGGCTAGGATGGAGCCAAGCTAATGCACACCTCTTGCCATTTGAAGTCTATGGCCATTCACTCATTCAAGGCCATTCTTCACTTAATTTTCATGCATTTTCTCTCTTCTCTCTCTTCCAAAAATATCAAACTCCATTGTTGTCTTCCTTGTGAAGCATTCGGCCAAGCAACCATATTCACCATCCATCCACCCAAAATTTTTTCTAACCAACTTTTCTAAACCTAAACACAATTCTAAGAACATCTCTAGTTGGGAGTTCTTGCAAATTCCTTCATCTTGGGCTTGAAAACCTACTTAGAAGATTTTACCTTGAAGGTGAAACTCTTTGATTTTCATTTCTTAATTCTTTTTCAAAGTTCTAAGCCATGATTGATCCATGGTTTAAGCTTTCTTTCATGGTTATAACTTGTAGAATTTTGTTTAAGCTTGATAGGTGTCTTGGAGGGTGAAAACTGAAACCCTAGAAAAGAGTGAAAGAGTATTTGTCTTCATGTAAGGTAAGAGGAAGACTTAAATCTTATCATCCTTGGGTGATGGTAAGAAGATGGAAATTGTTTGTGATTGTAGAATCCATAAGGATTCATTTGTGTGCTTGTTAATAGCTTTCCTATTTGTGATTTGTATTAATATGCATGTCTACAAGCTTTAAAAATATTGTATGTGTTAGAAATGCATGTATAAATTATAGGATGTGAACAACATGTCAAGGATTGCATGAGTGTTCCAAAGAACACACCACTAAGGCTCACGGCCTCAACCAAAAAGGAGAACCAAAATGTTCTCAACAATTTTCTAAAAGAGTGATTTAATTGACTTAGGTAAAAGAACAAGATACAACATGATTTAGAAGAAGAAAAATGATCCAAAGATCAAATATTAAAGTTTTGACAAATTCGGCCAACATACCTAAGTTGAATATTTTGATTTCTAAAATTGTTTTTCAACAAAGGTTAGGTAATGATGCTAAAAGGAATTTTATTACAATGATGTTTTAAGGAATAAAATTGATTAGAACAAGTTTAAAAAGTTAAAACCAATGATTTTAGTGGTTAAAAGTAAATGCAGTAGCTTTTGTAAAATTTCTAACGTAGAGCTCATATTATATTTTGAAGCACGTTAGTAGTTTTCAAAAGTGTGATTAAATGGATATAATATAAATAAAAGGAATTTTTACGAAAAACTTAGAAAATCATCGTTATACATTTTCTAAGCAAAATACTGTCAATTTTTGCTAAAAATAGACAAATAAGATAGAAAAGATAGCAATATACTTTATACGGTATGATTAATATTCTACGTAGTTCAAAAGTATTAAATATTATTTCTATTTATTTAAACAGTAATTTTTAAGAAAATCAGACAAGAAAATGATTTAAAAATTTTACGCGATTGAGAAAACGTTTGAAAAATAGTATGCAATTTTAAAAACAGTAAAATATATTTACGCGATTTAAAAATGTTCATAAAAGCGACGAGATTTTGAAAATGCGATAAAATTTCTACGTGATTGACGAAAATAGTAAGTTTTTAATGTCGGGCCAAAGTGATGGACCCAGACAGATTTTGAAACAGTACTATCAGGTGGGACGTATTGTATATTTATGCAATTTTCCAGTGAGGGCATATTCGTAATTTTTGCCAGTGAGGGCATATTCGTAATTTTTATCATGCATCGTGTTGTGCCAATTTGGTTGATAATTGGTGGATTGATTGACGAGATGAATAACATCGTGTTGTCGGTGTGATAAGCGTAGTGTGGTTCAACTTGAATGAACTTGGAGACATTAGTGTGCAGATTATTCCATTTGTGGACAGTTGGTCACTCCTCTGGGCCGTGGTAACTGGTAACACACTAATGGACTCGACACGCACTATACTTAATCAAGATCTTGTGAAGTCTATTAGTGCAAGCCTGTAGTGACATAACGTATGATAGTGAACTACACCACTATGCTATTTCAGTGGGCTATAGACGCAACGTATGACAGCGCAATAGTTATGGGTGGTCGACGGTACTAATAGATTTTGCAGGTCGTTCACTTTGATGTCTGTATTTTTAGCTCCATGGAGTAGGGTTGAGTCACATTTCATATATTTATGTTTTATACATTTTAAAGTTATTTATTTGCTCTATTTTATCTATCGTATTATTTTATCTATCTATTTTATTTTATTTATATGTACCATTTTATTCATATGTAACATTGTATGTTGTTGTATTGAGTTTCTGTATTATTTAATATTATGATTTATGTTATTATAGTATGCTATATTGTATGAACTGTTATGCCTGTTGTATTGTCGTTTTCTTATTTTATCACATTTGTGGTGATACAGATTATCTTACCTCTTTCTTGTATATGTTATCTGTATATTTTAAATTATGTGATAAAGAGTTTGAGGAAGAGGAACAACCTCTTGAGTGTGAGTATCCCGAAGAGGAGGAAGAGCAGCAAGCCGAAGATCAGTTCTACGATCAAGAACCATCCGATCATCCTTACCCTTTGGATTGATTGTGTGGATATGACGCTACTAGGTTTCTTTGGGTTTGTGCAACTGGAGTTCCATGGAGGCTCAGGAGCCTGGCGTCTGCGAGAGGATCGTGATTCGGCGACGTACGTAGGGCGTCTGACGGTGACCATACGTACGAAGTTTGATGGAGTGCCGATCTTTTCTACCTTACTGTATCTACATGTAGAGTTGCCGCTGTCTCTTAGGCGTCATTGAGGTGGTATGTTTGATGCGCCTAGTGAGATCAGCAGTGTATCGACTGCATGGACTTGTGTCCGTAGAGGGTCGAGGCATCCTGGATATTTATCACCTGAAGTTTCATCTGAGAGTGATCCTTCAGAGGGCTAGATATTTATGATGTGTACTTGGGTGCGTCTGCGTTTGTATATATAAACCTTTTACTGCTTTGTTTACTGTTATGTTTTTAGTTTTAAATATTGGTAGTTGTACATTACTTGTATAATCTAAGATGAAACCATATGTATATTATGTGTGATGATGGTGTGCCTATTTTATGTTCTATGTTATTTTATCTTGTAATATTCTGTTTAATCGGAAAAAATTTTCAACCCGTATTATTTTATAATAAATGTTTTACAACTTGGGTAGATTTTATTTATCTTTCTTTTATTTTATTTATATATGTGACATCCCCACAAGGGTGTTACAAATTTCATCATCTCACATCGTGATGTAGGCAGGTTCATGTTACGGCATGGTGCATTTACCCTGCATTATATTGAAACCCGAGGCTAGCACACCGCGGCACAAAGGAATTCATGCCGCGGCGTGGTGACCTAAATTTAATGCGTGTCGCAGCGCAAGGTTGTCCATGTCGCGGCGTGAAACTGAAAAATAAGTCTATGGATATTAATTTAAGGCAATTTAGAAAAGGAGCTTTTGAGAAATTAGAACACAACTGCTAGGGTTTATATTTGAGGTTGAAAGAAAGATAAAGAGACCAAATTCGGATGCCATCTTCTTCAAGAAGGAAGATTCAAGCATCAAAGAGCATATATATTGAGCTTTCGTCTCTTATTCCTTTTACTTCTTCTCTTATATTTCCATGAACATGATGATTTGTGATAGATTTTCGTGTGTTATGAGTAGCTAAGTTGTATATAGGGATTTTTTTGGATCCTTCTATGAATATTGGTGATTTTGTAACCCTTTGAGTTAATATAGATGATCTAGGTTTGTTTAATCATATTTCTCTTAATGCTCTTGAGTGTTTAGCCAACATTTAACGTGATTTGATTAAATCTATTGAACTAGATGTAGGGATTTAGGTTTGAGATCATGGATGTGGTTAATGCATATTAAATTTCATTCTAATAGTGGAATAAGTTAATTAGCTAATGGGCTAGACATATACCTATTAGTCATGCATAATTATTGTTGAGAATCGTTCTTAATGGGTGGAGTTTGCACTAGCTCTCATGGAAACATAGTGAACTAAGTAAATAAAGCATGGTTAAATCACCTAGACATAGGCTTTTAACTAAGTTAGTTTCTCAGGCTAACAAATCTCTTTTCATTTATATTGCTTAAGAGGATTGCATATTATCAATTGAAGTAGAAGGTGAAAAAGGATTCGTTATTCTTAATCACTATCTTTTATTCCCGATTTACAGTATTTAAGTCTTTTAATTTTTAGTTATTCACACAAACCTTTTCCTATTTGAATGTTCTTGAATAGCATTAAGTATTAGTTGATAATTGACATTAGAAATTGACCATGTCCTCGTGGGAATGATATCCTACTAATCATTATATTACTCGTGCGACCCATGTACTTGCAATACAAAAAAGGACAAACAATAATGGAATGTGAAATGGTTTTTTATGATGACAAATCACTAAAGAAAAACATATTGAGCAATATAAGCATATCAAATAATAAACACAAGAACATATTTTTCTTTCCAATTCTCACTCCCCCAATTTGACATCAACATAAAGGTTTAGGAAGGAAAGATAATATTTTCTCTCCCCCTATAGATAAAACTCATGTTGTCAAGAGAATAGGATCATCAAAACCAAAAACTTCTTCAATTCATTCAAAACATAACTATCTCCCCCTATTTGATTTTACATATAATTCAAGAATAGAGAGACGAAACAAGCATGTTTTCAACAGATAAAAGATTATGCATGTAACGCTTAACATATTTGGGTATATCAACATTTAGCATATGATAACAATAAAACACTTTATGTAAACAAACAAGGATGTAAGCCAAGAGATATAAACAACTTAAAAGCTAAGCTCCCCCTTATTGAAGCACAAGATGGATATAGTGAAATATGTATGCCAAGACCATGTAAGCACATTATCATAAAGTAAAGTAAGGCAAAAGATACTTATTTTTAATCCATCAATTAAAACCATTTTAAAACTTCTCCCTCTTTCAAAATTTTTTTTAAGAGCACATTACATTTTCAAAAGTATTTTAAGGCATGATTCAAGTTTATCAAGAAACACATGATCATCATCAAAACTTATATAGGAATTTTGGGCAAACAATGAGCATGTTAGACATGTTAAGGCATAACACAACTCTCTACTTCTTCAAATATCACATGATATTCAATTTAAAACATAAGAAAAGGATAAGAGATTGATATCACTAAAAGTATACTCTTTGAGTTTTTGTAGGTGACTCCAACTCCCAAGCTTCAAGTTTTCATGAGGAATAGAGATTCTTTGCACCCCTTTTAAACATTGAATCCTTTTAAACTTTACTATCCTCAAGTTGAATAAGCTCATCCCATTTAAATGCATGTTTGAGGTAGTTATCTCCCTACAAAATAATTCAAAGTACTTTAATCGATATCCATCAATTTTGGATCTATAGAGTTAGTCATTATGCCAAACTCATAAGCAAATAAGCATTCAAAATAATAAGGTAAAACAACAAATGAGTTCACAAGGACAAAAAATATTTCATTTCATTGATCAATTTAGCCAAGTACATATATTCATCAAAAGCATAGCCAATTACATTTGGTTAAGCATTTGCATTTTCAGTTCAAATACAAAGAATTCAACATATACAGCAAATTCTTGAAAAAAAAGAAGGGGAAAGGCAATAAAACCTTTCATATAGTCTATGTTTATTCAAATAGGAGGTTCTTTATTCAAATAAACTTGTGAAAAACAACCAAAATTGGCTTTCTTCCAAGCATTATTCGAATAATGAATGCGTTATTCGAATAACAAAGCATCCAGACTTGGCTGTATGCCAAGCTTTATTTGAATAACCAGAGGGTTATTCGAATAAAACATAAAAGATCAGAATTTTAAGAATGCTTCTGTTAAACATTATTCGTATAAGGTAGTCCTTATTCAAATAAGACATACGAAATAACAATTATTGAGGGCTACTGGAAAACGTTATTCGAATAGGAAAAGTCTTATTCAAATAAGACTAACTTAAAAGCATCAGTAACCATATGTAGCAGGTCTAAAAGATTAAGAAATGTCAAAAAACAAATAAGAACTTATTTTAACATGCATTCATGGTAATCAAACCAAGAAATTCAATTATGTATTCCTAATAAGAACAAAAAAAATAAATAATGATCACAAATTCTTAACTCTTACATAGACATTTTAAATTAACCAAGGATCATGTTAGAAATGATAAAAATAAGATAAAAATCATCTAACACAAATACTCATTTTAAGTCACGATTGATCAAAAACTCAAGCTCAAGGAAATTATCATCAAACATGTCATTTTAAACAAGAAGCATACTTATCTAGCATATTAGCATGTAGAAATGTAATACTCTTAAGCACATGTTAGACTAGTAAATGGTTACCAAAGGTGGCATTTGACTTGTTTAGCATGTCAGTCAAATTTTGTGACAAACTGAGTTCATTTAGGCACTTAGTTGCAACACAGAAGTTGTAAAGTGGCTTAAAATGACTCAGATAATAGCATAAGTTGCTACGTTAAGGGAAATAAACATAGAAAGTTTATTTCTAGGTCACAAATAAGCCAAGTAAGATATGGTAAAAGTTTTAAGAGAATCATAGTCAGTTTGGTATTTTTAGGCATACTGGTTGTGCGTTTTAATACTGAATGACTAGCAGCAGATACAGAAAATGAGGAAAATGGTGAAACAACAATTTAGATGAATCTTATGATTTATTCTAAAGTTGTTGGAAGCTGAAAAACTCGAATTAGCATAATTCGGGTGTGCATAGCAGATATAAGTTTTAGTGTAGAAACATAAGTTAATCTTTTTTCATAATTCCCTCTGCATCCCACCCCCTTATTTCTCCCTTCTCCCTCGGCAGAGAGCCGAAAACCAGATAAAGAGAAAGAAAAGAAAGAAAAGGGGAGAAGAAGAAGGAGAAAGGGGAAGAAGGAGGGGAAGAGGATCAAGCTTCAAGGCTTCGAGTCTTCAAGAGGTAAGGGGATTTCTATTCATTTCTTCCTCTTTGAATTCTTTGAATATAGTTTGGGGTTTTGAATAGAAATAAGGGTTTGGATAGCCAAATCCATGTTTTAACTTGGTTCTTGATTCTGGGGACTAGGTTAGGATAGTTTAAGCCTAGAGAATGCTAAATGGCCATTTATGGCTCAAGAATAATCATAGAATCCATAGAAAATGAATTTTAAGAATAGTTGGTATTATGTGATTCTGGACTTAGATTTATGCCCTACGAGAATTTATAGGTTGTAAAAGAGTTACAACAAGTTAAAGGGCATAGATTAATGCTAGAAATCAATTAGAATCCATGAGAAAAGGATTGGAAATTGGTTTTTGAACCAATTATGCAGAAACCGCATTCTACAGAACTGTTGTTCTGTCATGGGCACCGCAGCGTAGGTGGTGCATGCCGCGGCGTGAGACAAAAAATAAGCCCAGTATCAGCACCCGAGAGCAGGGTGCCGCGGCGTGCCATATGTCGTGCCGCGGCGTGAGACCCTGAAGATCCAAAATGTTATTTTTGGATGTTTTGAAGTTCTAAAGTAAAGGGAATCTTTTATATATGTTTCCTAAGGTGTGTTAAGGAACAAATGGGGATATTTTCAAGTGGAAAATATTTATCTATCAAGTATGAGAAAACATAGGCTTTTAAGCATCCTAAAGGAAAGGTTTGCTTTAGATAATGACATTGCACCTTAGGCAACTTGACGTTGTAATAGATATCACTCAAGATGTGATGAGATAATGCAATGAAGATAAGTATACTAAGATGAGTAATAGTATTCACTCTAGTAGAGAATGTGAAAGGTATGAACCTTAGGGGATCCAAGAGAAGTGGATTACCTTAGGAAGGTACCTAGAACCTTAGGCAACAAAGAGTTGCAAGTAAGAACCACTCTTACATTAGATTCACTTGAGTGGAGACAAGATTGTGTATTAGTTCCAAAGAGGGAATGTTTAGGTACTAAGTCTCTAGGTAAGTGAGACTTAGTGCAAAGTCTCTAGGTAAGTGAGACTTAGTGCAAAGTCTCTAGGTAAGTGAGACTTAGTGCATTGCTAAATACACAATAAGAAGATTTGTGACTAAGAAGATGTCATAATCATAAGGTAGAATAAAAATGTGCAACAACTCATGTATTAGCAAAAATGAGTTAGAAGTGCAAGATAAAGGGAATTTACTTCCTTAGATACTAACGAAAGTATGGAAGTTAAGTTCTTAAGCATTCCATGAATTTGGAATAGTTAAAGAGGTATCTGGAACCTTAAGCACACAAGTGTAGTATAAGCTACTACCAGAAGTGTGATAGAAGGGAAAACTAGATACAACCAAAATACGTATGTTAGCACACAAGTGTAGTATAAACTACTACCAAAAGTGTGATAGAAGGGAAAGTTAGATGCATGAATTACTCTCTTTAGTTAAAGTTGAGTTAATTATGCAAAGCTTTAGAGAAATGCTCATTTATTTCCCTAAGTAAGGGTAGATGAGGCATTAGTTAAGACAGACTCTTTCATTAGGATGAGTGGAGTCTATAAGAGAGTAAGATGGTGTTTATGTAAGAGTTAAACATAACACTAAGCTTTTCACACACTAGTCAGTTAAGCTAGTATGTATGTGAAGAGAAAGAACCTAAGTGCAACCAAGATAAGTGGTTTTCCATAGGTAGGTATCTAACACCTCCGCAACATAGTGTTGTGTTAGAAATCACTTAAGAGATACGAGTGATGAGGTGGTGTTTCGATACAAGTATGAGGAATAGTTTGGTAATGTTTACCTGAGAATGTAACGTTATATGACGTGAGGTCATTTAGCCAGAAGGTAAGGAATCAGAGAAGTTCCTAAGGGGACAAGTATTTCTAACCAAGTGCTAAGGTTACATGTAGTATGAGGTTACAGATTCTCCTCATTACAAAGGGTAAACATAAGAAGCCAAAGTTCTTAGGAGAATATACTTAGATCGTAAAAGAACTAAGTATATAAGTACGAATGTAAGTATATGAATTGGTCAAGTAGGATTGATCTGGTGAGTATCCTTTGATGTCATTCATGGAGGCAAAAAGAGATTGATGGGTGTCTGAAGGACTCTTGAGAAGGACATAACCCTGATGTCTCGATAGTGCCAAGGCCAAAGGAGATAAGTGGGAAATCCAAAGACGCTCTTTGAGCAAGGATGTAGCCTGAATTTCTCAGCGTGCCAGGATATGTGTATTATGAGGATAAGCTTTTCCTCTAATTACCACTGGATGATATACTAACTAGTTCCTAGCAAACTTCTTTATTTTCAAAATAAACTTCTGCATGTATTTCAAAATAAAACCTTGCATTTGTATTTCATTCACATACTCTTTGGATTTCTCTAGGCATATTCATATTACATATCATTATCATTGCATTCACGAACAGTTGTATGGGCATTATCCGTCACTATTGGTATGTATAGCTGTATGGGTGTTGTATGTATTAACAGTGTGTAGGCTATCGGTTGAGTCACATTATGAGAAAGTGTGCAGTTATGAGAAAAGAGGAGGAAACTCCGAAGTTATGAGAAAAGAGGAGGAAACTCCTAATTTATGAAAAAAGAGGAGGAAGCTCCTAAGCTAGGAATTATAGCATTTGTTATATATTTGTTATATACAATGTTATAGAGAACTGGTTTTGGAATTGCTTTTGCTGAGAATGTTAATTCTCACCCCAGTTGCTATTCCATGTAAATCCAGATGCAGGCACAGATGCAGGCAAGGCACCGGTATAGAGGTACAGACCCTGCTAAAGGAAAGAAGATAAAGTATGAAGGCTAGAGTAGTTTTTATTGCTTTAAGTAGACAGAACTTATGTAATAAGTTTATGTTTGTTCTGTAAGTTTTATGTTATATGTATTACAATAAGCCCTCATGTGGCTAAGTTTGTATATTTATATGTATGAGTTTAAGTTTTTCCGCAATCTCTCTTAAGGCTTTCTATAATTACTCAGTTGTGATTATAGATATATGTTAGTATGTAGTATAGAAGTGACGTCTCTAGTACTGGTTATCTTTATATATCTCTGTCTATCTAGGATATATCTAGATATCTGTATTAGGATGTTACATTTTAGTATCAGAGCAATTCATCCTGTTGAGCTGGGGTATGGACTGACTATGCTTAGGCATAAGTAGCAGTTTAGTAGAAAGTTATGCATTCTTTTATCGCTTTTTAAGATATGCAGATGGAATTGCATGACTAGGCTTAGGTATGTGTGTTAATAGCTACTGTCGCACAGTTACATGATATTGAGCCTAGCTAACTCAATATGCATTGTGCTGCGTGTACAAGAAACTATGGCAACTACCAGGCGAACCTATGAGACAAGGAGTCTGGTAAGAAGAAGAAAATTAGAGCTCTTAGATAAATGGCTGCTGTGTTGAGAGAGCAGACTGCCATTAGTAGAAGTCTATCAATAGTGATAGAATAAGACTTGCATAGTTAGTTGCGGGAACGAGAAGGAACTTTTGAGAGATCAGTATTTCTCAGAGTTCAAGAAAGTTACTCCTTTATTTTCAAGGGAGCGTTTAGTTCAGTTAGAGCCGAAAGGTGGTTTCATGTGATGGAAGAGATCCTTGAGGTCATGTCATGCGCTGATGAACAAAAGGTGACCTTGCTTCGTAAGGGTTAGTAGGTGAAGCCGAAAGCTGATGAGATGAAGCAGAGAGGTTACTAGAGATGGTTAGTACTTGAATCACCTGAGAGGTGTTTAGAGTTACTTTCCTAGATAAGTATTATTCCCTTGAGTTATAGAAAGCAAAGGAAAAGGAATTCCTAAAGTTGGAGCAAGGGGATATTACTGAAGACTAGTATGCGAAGCAATTCAAAGAATGTCAAGAGTTCTTTTCTTATTTTACGTCCATTCCAGATAAAGACTGGAAGTGAGTAAAATTTGAAGTAGAGCTTAGAGAGGACATTAGAAGAGTTGCGATGTAAAAGGAGGTTATGTACTTCTTCGCTCTAATCAGTGAATGCAGAGTTGTAGAAGTAGATAATCTCAGAGCCTCCATGGAACAAGAGTTAAAAGGTTCCTAAAGAGGAAAAGATCAGATGTTGAGATCAGTAAGGGTATCTTTTGATCTCAATTTGTGTTAGAAGTTGCACAATGGAAGCTTGGAGTGATGATATGTACAAGTAGAGTGCTTTTAGATGAGCCACTCTAAGGAGAAAGGTAAATCAAGCTTCAAGTCACCAAGATGTGCTAGATGTGGTAAGATACATGGATGTAGACCGTGTTTGATAGGTAATCCGTGTGCTGCATAAGTGAGTAACCAGGACATCGTAAGGGAATTGATTCTTGGACAAAGGAAGCGACGAAATCTTCCAACTTGGTATGAGATGAAAACACATGTAAAGAGAAATTTTTTAAGGTGTGTATAAGGAGAGAATAGATTTACTTTGTAGATCATGTTGATTTACTTTGTGAATCTAGTTTGCGTACCTTGTTGGTAGGTTTGGTTGTTTTAGAGAGAAGGATGATCAGGTAGATCAGTTGAGAGACAGAGTAAAGAAGAGCAGATCTTCGAGAGTTTTCCAGAATTACAAAAGGACATGAAGAGTATGTCAAAGGTAGTTTTAGAAACTTTTGAAAAGAAGTGGTTAAGTACCAAGTAAGCCGAAAGTCAGTTTTGGATTACAAGTGGTACAGTTTAAGAATTATGTAATTTCTCAAGACAGAAATTGCAGAGAATTCTAATAGAGTTTAAGTAGAGGTACAATGGGTAGAGTAGCCATTGTATCCAAGAGTAGAGAATTTATCAATGGATTTTCTAAGTTAGTGCTACCTGGTTTAGGCCAGTTAAGAGAGGTAGTACTCAGCAATGGACTCTAGATAGTGAGTTTGTTTTCCAAGAGTAGAAGAGAAGGTTGATTACTACGTCAGTTTTGGTAATTCCAAATTCCCGAGAGAACTTTGAGGTAGTCAGATATACTTCGAAGATGGGACTAGGGTGTGTTAGATGCAATAGAGGTAGGTAAATGCCTACGCATCAAGGCAGTTAACTCTGCAAGAGAAGAACTACCCTAGGTATGATTTGGAATTAGCCACAGTAGTGATTACCTTATAGTTTTGGAAACATAACTCATAAGGAGTCTAGATAGAGATGTTCAGCGATCATGATAGCTCAAGACGCTTGTTGATCAGAGGAAGCTGGACATGAAGCAGAATAGATGGATAGAATTTTTCAAGGCTCATAACCTTGAGTTGAGATATCATTTGGGTAATGCCAGTGTAGTGGTTATCCTAGATGATAGTCCAAGAGAGAGTGAATTTCTTGAGAGTTTTCGACAATTTGAGTCTAGCGGTGACTATGATTCCAGATAGTCTCTTAGTAAGCAAGGTAGACATTGTAAGAGGCCTAAAGACTTAGATTTCTTTAAAGCTCAGAAGGAGAATGAAGCTCTAAGGGACAAGTGTGAGTAGATTTTCTAAGGAACCCTTAAGGATTTTGTTATGACTAAGAGGGAATGACGAAGTTTAGAGACAACTTTGTTTTCCAAAGAGGGTCAAAAATCAAGAAAAGGATTCTGGAGGAAGCTCACCAGAGAAAGTATACTATCTATCAAGAGGCTACTAAGGTTTTCCAAGAGGTAAGGAAAATGTATGATGGCCTAGTATGTTAAAGAACATAATAGAATATGTTAAGCTGCTAGTAAGAGTGGTGAAATTAAGTAATCTACCAATCTTTTGCCAAGTAAATTTAGCTATTTTCTAGATAAAGTGGTTCAACTACTTTTGAAAGAAATAGTCAGAATTCATAGAGTTTCAGTGAATATAGTGTCTGAGAGAGATACTAGATTCACACTTGGTTTTGAAAGTCTTATAAGAAGGAGTTCAAAGTTAAGTTATGTTTTAGTACAGCTTACCATCCATAAGCATAGAGATCAAGAGCTTTAAGGTAAGCAGATCTCATCAAGAGAAGGTGGCTGGGAGAAGCTGGTACTGAAAAAGGACTGCATGGAAGCAGAAGTTCCATGTAGAGTTTTGTTTAGCCAGAATTGTTTGCTTGAGGTGAGCAATTTTGGGGACAAAATTTTTAAAAAAGAAGGGGAGAAATGTAATACCCTTAAGCACATGTTAGACTGGTAAATGGTTACCAAAGGTAGCATTTGACTTGTTTAGCATGTCAGTCAAGTTTTGTGACAAACTGAGTTCATTTAGGCACTTAGTTGCAACACAGAAGTTGTAAAGTGGCTTAAAATGACTCAGATAATAGCATAAGTTGCTAAGTTAAGGGAAATAAACATAGAAAGTTTATTTCTAGGTCACAAATAAGCCAAGTAAGATGTGGTAAAAGTTTCAAGAGAATCATAGTCAGTTTGGTATTTTTAGGCATACTGGTTGTGCGTTTTAATACCGAATGACTAGCAGCAGATATAGAAAATGAGGAAAATGGTGAAACAACAATTTAGATGAATCTTATGATTTATTCTAAAGTTATTAGAAGCTGGAAAACTCGAATTAGCATAATTCAGGTGTCCATAGCAGATATAAGTTTCAGTGTAGAAACTTAAGTTAATCTTTTCTCGTAATTCCCTCTACGTCTCACCCCCTTATTTCTCCCTTCTCCCTCGGCAGAGAGCCGGAAACCAGAGAAAGAGAAAGAAAAGAAAGAAAAGGGGAGAAGAAGAAGGAGAAAGGGAAAGAAGGAGGGGAAGAGGATCAAGCTTCAAGGCTTCGAGTCTTCAAGAGGTAAGGGGATTTCTATTCATTTCTCCCTCTTTGATTTCTTTGAATATAGTTTTGGGTTTTGAATAGAAATAGGGGTTTGGCTTCTTAACTTGGTTCTTGATTCTGAGGACTAGGTTAGGATAGTTTAAGCCTAGAGAATGCGAAATGGCCATTTATGGCTCAAGAATAATCATAGAATCCATAGAAAATGGATTTTAAGAATAGTTGGTGTTATATGATTCTGGACTTAGATTTATGCCCTAGGAGAATTTATAGGTTGTAAAAGAGTTACAACAAGTTAAAAGGCATAGATTAATGCTAGAAATCACTTAGAATCCATGAGAAAAGGATTGGAAATTGGTTTTTGAACCAATTATGCAGAAACCGCATTCAGCAGAACTGTGGTTCTATCATGGGCACCGCAGCGTAGGTGGTGCATGCCGCGGTGTGAGACCAAAAATAAGCCCATTATCAGCACCCAAGAGCAGCGTGCCGCGGCGTGCCATATGCCGTGCCGCGGTGTGAGACCCTGAAGATCCAAAATGTTATTTTTGGATGTTTTGAAGTTCTAAAGTAAAGGGAATCATTTATATATGTTTCCTAAAGTGTGTTAAGGCACAAATGGGGATATTTTCAAGTGAAAAATATTTATCTATCAAGTATGCGAAAGCATAGGCTTTTAAGCATCCTAAAGGAAAGGTTTGCTTTAGATAATGACATTGCACCTTAGGCAACTTGACGTTGTAATAGATATCACTCAAGATGTAATGAGATAGTGCAATAAAGATAAGTATACTAGGATGAATAATAGTATTCACTCTAGTAGAGAATGAGAAAGGTATGAACCTTAGGGGATCCAAGAGAAGTGGATTACCTTAGGAAGGTACTTAGAACCTTAGGCAACAAAGAGTTGCAAGTAAGAACCACTCTTGCATTAGATTCACTTGAGTGGAGACAAGATTGTGTATTAGTTCCAAAAAGAGAATGTTTAGGTACTAAGTCTCTAGGTAAGTGAGACTTAGTGCAAAGTCTCTAGGTAAGTGAGACTTAGTGCTTTGCTAAATACACAATAAGATGATTTGTGACTAAGAAGATGTCATAATCATAAGGTAGAATAGAAATGTGCAACAGCTCATGTATTAGCAAAAATGAGTTAGAAGTGCAAGATAAAGGGAATTTACTTCCTTAGATACTAACGAAAGTATGGAAGTTAAGTTCTTAAGCATTCCATGAATTTGGAATAGTTAAAGAGGTATCTGGAACCTTAAGCACACAAGTGTAGTATAAGCTACTACCAAAAGTGTGATAGAAGGGAATGCTAGATACAACCAGAATACGTATGTTAGCACATAAGTGTAGTATAAGCTACTACCAGAAGTGTGATAGAAAGGAAAGTTAGATGCTTGAATTACTCTCTTTAGTTAAAGTTGAGTTAATTATGCAAAGCTTTAGAGAAATGCTCATTTATTTTCCTAAGTAAGGGTAGATGAGGCATTAGTTAAGACAGACTCTTTCACTAGGATGAGTGAAGTCTATAAGAGAGTAAGATGGTATTTATGTAAGAGTTAAACATAACACTAAGCTTTTCACACATTAGTAAGTTAAGTTAGTATATATGTGAAGAGAAAGAACCTAAGTGCAACTAAGATAAGTGGTTTGCCATAGGTAGGTATCTAACACCTCCGCAACATAGTGTTGTGTTAGAAATCACTTAAGAGATACGAGTGATGTGGTGGTGTTTGGATACAAGTATGAGGAATAGTTTGGTAATGTTTACTTGAGAATGTAACGTTATATGACGTGAGGTCATTTAGCCAGAAGGTAAGGAATCAGAGAAATTCCTAAGGGAACAAGTATTTCTAACCAAGTGCTAAGGTTACATGTAGTATGAGGTTACAGATTCTCCTCATTACAAAGGGTAAAGATAAGAAGCCAAAGTTCCTAGGAGAATATACTTAGATCGTAAAGGAACTAAGTATAGAAGTACGAATGTAAGTCTATGAATTGGTTAAGTAGTATCGATCTGGTGAGTATCCTTTGATGTCATTCATGGAGGCAAAAAGAGATAGATGGGTGTCCGAAGGACTTTTGAGAAGGACATAACCCTGATGTCTCGATAGTGCCAAGGCCAAAGGAGATAAGTGGGAAATCCAAAGACGCTCTTTGAGCAAGGATGTAGTCCGAATTTCTCCGTATGCCAAGATATGTGTAATATAAGGATAAGCTTTTCCTCTAATTACCACTGGATGATATACTAACTAGTTCTTAGCAAACTTCTTTATTTTCAAAATAAACTTCTGCATGTATTTCAAAATAAAACCCTGCATTTGCATTTCATTCACATACTCTTAGGATTTCTCTAGGCATATTCATATTATATATCATTATCATTGCATTTACGGACAGTTGTATGAGCATTGTCCATCACTGTTGGTATGTACAGCTATATGGGCATTGTATGTATTAACAGTGTGCAGGCTATCGATTGATGTCACACTATGAGAAAGTGTGCAGTTATGAGAAAAGAGGAGGAAACTCCTAAGTTATGAGAAAAGAGGAGGAAACTCCTAAGTTATGAAAAAGAGGAGGAAGCTCCTAAGCTAGGAATTATAGCAT
This sequence comes from Ormosia emarginata, assembly GCA_029884605.1. Classification (NCBI taxonomy): domain Eukaryota; kingdom Viridiplantae; phylum Streptophyta; class Magnoliopsida; order Fabales; family Fabaceae; genus Ormosia; species Ormosia emarginata. Next base: position 8,708,132 of record JAQQTP010000040.1, read on the forward strand.
TTGTTATATATTTGTTATATACAATGTTATAGAGAACTGATTTTAGAATTGCTTTTACTGAGAATGTTAATTCTCACCCCAGTTGCTATTCCATGTAAATCCAGATGCAGGCACAGGCACAGATGCAGGCAAGGCACCGGTACAAAGGTACAAACCCTGCTAAGGGTGAGAAGATAAAGCATGAAGACTAGAGTAGTTTTTATTGCTTTAAGTAGACAGAACTTATGTAATAAGTTTATGTTTGTTCTGTAAGTTTTATGTTATATGTATTACAATAAGCCCTCATGTGGCTAAGTTTGTATATTTATATGTATGAGTTTAAGTTTTTCCGCAATCTCTCTCAAGGCTTTCTATAATTACTCAGTTGTGATTATAGATATATGTTAGTATGTAGTATAGAAGTGACGTCTCTAGTACTGGTTATCTTTATATATCTCTGTCTATCTAGGATATATCTAGATATCTGTATTAGAATGTTACAAGAAACACTTTCAAGATATAAAGCTAGAAAAGCATAACATAAGTCTCTACTTATCCAAAGATTGCAAGTCCAAGCTTCATGGAGGCAAGAAAGAGAGCTTGGAGTATTTTTGGTCTTTGTGCTTGGAGCAACCACTTTCAAGATGTCAAAGTCAGATCTTGGCCTTCAAGCACACCTACAACACATTTTAATTTTTGGGTTTTTGGTATCTAAATTTTCTTGAGTCCTTGTGTGTTAGTTTTTAGTTATCAATCCATTATGCTCTCATAAAGATCAATTTTTTCATAGTATGTAAACTGAGCACAACAAGTTAAATAACCAATTGTCATTAAGCACATAACCAATAACATACTTACTTTCATGATATATAGAGAATTTAAAGCATAACAAGTATACCTAGGCATTATAGAATCTTATGTACTAAGATATATAACAAATTAATGAGCTATAGTACAATAAGAATGAACATAATCATGTGTCAAACATAATATTCAAATTTTTCAAGTACACATGATTCTATCATTTACCTAAGGCCTACAAAGAGTATACCTCATATTCATTATATTTTTAAGTGAATGTGGATAAGAGGTAAAAGCTTTTGATACCTTGGCCTTGGTAAACAAGGAAATACTTTTTCTTACCCATTGCTTCTCTTTTGGAGTTTTGAACTTTATAAGTTCTATATTTTGTACTTGAGAAACTTTGGTTGAAGCCATCTTCCTTCTTTGACCAAAACTTCTGCCATTGGGCTTTGGAAATATTCTTCTTGATGATTCATCTTTCTTTTGACAAATTAGTCCATCCTTTTGAAAAATTTCCTGCATAGTTGAAACACTAGGAGAACATTTTGGTACCCACTTCATTTTGGGTCCTTGAATGTTAGTACTACGGCCTTCAAGATCTTTAGGAACCCATATCATACTATTTCTCATATAAGGATTTCTTCTATAATTGCATAAATGAGAAATATATCCTAGATGACTACAAAAATTGCAAACAATTGAATTCAATGATAGTTTGGCCCTTTTAAGATCATCTTTGGAAAACTTAAGCCTTTTGTTGTTATTACATTCTAACCTATTATTGGCATAAGCCTTGCTTGAATTTTCATGTGTGATAATATTAATTTTATTCTCATTAACAAGCATGGAATGTAAGCAATTAGAATTAATAGCTTTGGCAAATTCGGAATATAAGTTCTCAACTTGATTTTCTAAATCAATGCACTTTTCACAAGAAGTCGAGGTTTCACATTTCAAAGGCATTTCCTCGTCAAGAAAAGCATATTCATTTTTTAAAGTCTTAATTTCATTTTCAATAGAGGAAATGTTTTCCAAACAAGATAAGTATTTATTTTCTAAATTCAACAAACCATCACACAATTCATTATATGCACATTGTAGCTCATAATAGGAAGGACTATAATCTAGTTTAGCATTATTTACCTCAAAGTCCTTTTTAGCCATATAGGAAGTAGTCTCAATTTCTAACATACTTGGCTCTTTAAGGGAATCATCATCTTCCTCATTGTTTTGCATCAAAGCTTTAAGAGTATATACCATTTAATTTTGCTTTGCCACCTCTTCAAATTGAGTACCATCATCACCAAGAGAAATTAAGCTCATTTTCTTACTTTGAACATGTTCTTAAAGACATTTTTCAATATTGTCTTCCTGTAGAGGCTTTTGCTCTTATTTTTTTCTATATACAAGTTTATGTAAAAAATCATTGTTAGCAAAATAGATAGCATCAAGAGCATCTCATATATCTTTAGCACTAGAGCAACTCTTAATTTTAGCATAAGCTTCATCATTCAAACCACTTCTCAAAATTTGCATAGATCTAATGTTCAAAGAAAAACATTTCTTAGCATAAGCATTCTAAGTTTGTTTTGATTTGCAAGTAAATCCATCAAACACAATATCCCATAAATCAACATCAATAGATTGCATATAAAATTTCATTCTAGCTTTCCAATAAACAAAATGTGCACCATCAAAGAATAATGGTTTATCGATTTCAAAACCTTCCATTTTGAAAGCTCAATGGTTGCCAACAAATAAGCTTTCAATAGAGCACGAAGCTCTGATACCACTTGTTAGTCATGGCAACCATCACCCAAGAAGGGGGTGAGTTGGGTGATTATAAATTTTTAAAATAACTTTGAGAAATTATGCATTTTGATATTTTCAATCAACATATGCTGTAGAAAATGTATAACTATTAGAGATTTCTCAAATACCACTTGGGCTATAGGATAAATCAAGCAAATAAGCTAGATATCAAATTCAACTCAAGCATATATAATTAAACCACAAATGTAAAGGAGATAGAGTTGAGAGAAGCAAACACAACATTTATCCTAGTTTAGTCACCAACCACTTGTGGCCTACGTCCAATCCTCAAGTAAACCACCTGAGATTTTCCACTATCACGTCAAGCTTGAACATGTGCTTGAAACCATTACAAACTAGAGCACTCAATATACCTTGGGATATCTTACCTTTTGTGCTTGAGCCTCAACTTCAAGGGATACCTCACCCTTACAAACTTTTGAGGGATACCTCACCCTCTTTGTAGATTATACAAAGTATAGATGAATAGAAACTCTCTCAAGAGTGGATAATACAAATTGAAGCACTATGAAGCTCTTTTAGGAATATCTCAAAATCTCTAAAAAAATAAAGCATATGAAGGAAAAAGATGAAACTCAGATTAAACCCAATAGAAAGATGTTTTTCAATGTTTGTTCTATGTAAAAGATGACCCAAAACCATATATTTATAGTGTTTTTAACAAAAGAGCCATTAGGTATCATTTAATATCACATTAAAGCCTCTGAGAAATAGTCGTTGCGTGTTTCAGGGTCATGTTATTTGAATAACATATTTGTTATTTGAAAAAATCCACTCATAGTACATCAGGAAATGTTTTCTGAAACTTGTTATTCAAATAATACTTTAGTTATTCGAATAAATCTCTAAAAACACGTTCTAGAATGTTTCTGAGGTGTGTTATTTGAATAACACATCCCTTATTCGAATAAACTACTATGGTTTTAAAAATTGACTTTAAATAGTCATAACTTCATTTTTTATCCGTTTAAAGCAAATGACCACTCATTGGAAAGATCTTTGAGTTTATTTTCAAATGGAATAAGTTTTGGAACAAAACTCAAAGTATTTTGAAAGTTATGATTAAATGAGTAACCAAAGGCCAGTTTTGCAAAACTCAAACTTGACTATTTTTAATAGTTTTGAACTACCACCATGACAAGCTTTTCAAAACATGTTTTTTGGGCATTTTAGCATGTGAAAACTATTTGTAAAGATTTTAAAATATATTTGAGATATCCAGAAGGCTTCTTACATAAAGACCATAAATCCTATAAGCTATATTATTTAATCTTCCTTTAGACTTTATCTTTGACATGTCTTTGTTGTTATCAAAAACTTCATGAGATAGGTATGCACTTTCTCCTTGAGTTGAACATAATTGAGATCTATGCTTTTTTGTTGCAAGGCTCACTCTTGGTACTTGGACTATCCTACAAAGTATTGCTCACTTAAAACATAGTTAGTCCAAACTCATAATTCAATATCTTCATATAATCTATTAAGTGTATCTATGTAGCATAAACATCATTATTTTTGTCTTGAATTTTTCATCATCAAAACTTAACATATTAAACCATTAGGACAAACTTATTTTCACATATGTTCATTTTGTATTTCACCCTGCTACTGAAGAACTTTGCCTAGTGATAGGTTCCATAAATATCCACTACTTCATCATACATGATACAGACTACTGACAAAGCATGCATGATGTGATTATATATAGATGTATATAGTTGACATGGCTGCTTTTTGGGTGTGCTTTACTTACTGATGTACTGTCTAGAATTGATTATTCAGACAATGTAGATGTCTTCTTTTTGTAGTTTTGTACCTTTTTGGAGTTGTAAATATTCTAGACAAATGTACTAACATACCTTATGTAAATATTAAATATAAATGCAACTAGTGTGTTACTAAAATTTTTGTTTGTTTTATTATTAGAATTATATTTCATTGATAAGTTTATATTACGAGTTAAAGAAAAATATATAAGAACTTCAAATTAAATTACCACATAAGAACTTTAAGCTAAATAATTTTAATATTAAATTAATTTTGTTACATTTTAAACCGCTACACATATTTAATTAAATCCTAAATGAATAATGAAGTATGTAATATTCTATCAGTATTAAAATAGAAATCTTTTAGTGTTTTATTAAAATATAATAAAGTTACTAGTAGAATGTTACATTATGGTGTCATAGCAATAGTCTAAGGTGTGCCTGTGTCAGTAAAATTAGTATGGTCTAAAACTAATTTGATATGCATCTCCTAGGAAAATTTTATAGTTGGTAGTGATCTCTAGAGTTGGTATGCATCTCCAGAGTGCAATAATCAATTATCCACTTGACTTATTCGAATAAGACACGTAATTATTCGAATAAAACACGTCAGAATGCACTCCCAATGATTATAAATGGCTAGTTTTCATAAGAAATCATTTCTAAACACTACTAATGGCTATTTTATCGCTTGGGCTCTATATATAAGCAATGTTTGTAGCTTTTACAGCTCTAGAACACTTGATTTGATCCTTGAATCATCAAAATCATATTTTGATCTCTTTATTGCAAAATCTTTCTATTCTTTTGTTCTTCAAGTTGTATATCTACTCTTATGAGAGTTTCTAATCTTTCTCTTCATCTTAAAATCATTGTAAAAGGGTACGGTATCCCTCAAAAGAGAAAATGGTGAGGTATCCCTTGTAGTGAGACTCAAACACAAAGGGTGAGGTATCCCAAAGGTGTTGTGAGTGCTCTTGAATGAAAAGATTTTTCAAGCACCTGTGAAGCTTGAAGAGTTGGAGGCTTTAGCATAAGGGTGAGGTATCCCAAGGTGTGAGGAGTGCTCTTGCTTGTACAAAGGTTTTCCTAGCAACCGTGAAGTCTAGGAGATAGTGAAAAAAATCTCAAGTTAAGCTTGGGGACTAGATGTAAGCCACAAGTAGTTGGTGGTTGTACCAGGATAAATTCTTGAGTTTGATTTTCTCTTTCTTACACTCTTTATATTCTATATTAGCTTAATTTATGCATGTTCCACTGCATTTATATTAATTAAGTAATTCAAATTGCTTAATTTTTTTATGTTGTTTTAAAAGTTTGTGATCACCTAATTCACCCTCCTCTTGGGTGATGGTTACCATGACTAACAAGTGGTATTAGAGCTTCGTGCTCTATTGAAATCTTAACCGCTTAGAGTTAAAGATCTTTATTTGTTGGCAACCATTCAAAGTTTTTCAAAATGGAAGGTTTTGAAATTGAAAAACCTCTATTCTTTGATGGTGTGCATTTTGTTTATTGAAAAGCTAGAATAGAGTTTTATATGCAATCTATTGATTTAGATTTGTGGGATGTTGTGCTTGATGGATTCACTTGTAAATCAAAACGAACTTGGAATGCTTATGACAAGAAATGCTTTTCCTTGAACATTAGAGCAATGCAAATGTTGAGAAGTAATTTAAATGATGATACTTATGCTAAAATTAAGAATTGCTCTAGTGCCAAAGAAATTTGGGATACCCTTGATGTTCTTTATATTGATAACAATGACTTTTTGCATAAAGTTGTATATAAAGAGCAAGAAGAGCATAAGCCACTAGAGGAAGACAATATTGAAAAATGTCCTCAAGAACATGTTGAAAGTAAGAAAATGAGCTCAATGCCTCTTGGTGATGATGGTGCTCAATTTGAAGAAGAGGCAAAGCAAAACAAAATTGAGAAGGAAGATGTTCTTGAATCTTTGATGGACAACAATGAGGAGAATGACGATTCCCTTAAAAAGCCAAGTATGATAGAAATTGAGACTACTTTTTATATGGCTAAAAAAGACTTTGAGGTAAATAATCCTAAACTAGATTATAGTCCTTCCGATGATGAGTTACAATGTGCATATGATGAATTGTATGATGGCTTGTTTTTTGAAAAGAAAAACTTATCTTGTTTGGAAAACATTTCCTCCATTGAAAACAAAATTGAGACTTTGAAACATTAATATGTTTTTTCTTGATGAGGAAATATATTTGAAATGTGAAAACCTCAACTTCTTGTGAAAAGTGCATTGATTTAGAAAATTAAGTTGGTGACTTATATTTCAAATTTGCTAAAGCTAATGATTGTAATTGCTTGCATTCTATGCTTGTTAATGAGAATAAAATTAATGTTATTCCACATGAAAACTCAAGCAAGGCTTATGACAAAAATAGTTTAGAATGTAAAAATAATAAAAGTCTTAAGTTTTCTAAAGATGAGCTTCAAAGGACCAAGCTATCATTGAATTCAATTGTTTATAATTTGTGTGGTCATTTAGGACATATTTCTCCTTTGTGCAATTATAGAAGAAATCCTTATATGAAAAATAACATGGTGTGGGTTCCTAAAAGTCTTAAAAGCTCTAGTACTAACATTCAAGGACCTAAGATGAAGTGGGTACCAAAACGTCCTCCTAGTGTATCAATTATGCAAAAAAATTATCAAAATGATGGACTAATTGGTCAAAGGAAAGAGGATTCATCAAGGAGAATGCTTGCAAAACCCAATGGTAGACTTCTTGGTCATGAAGGCAAATGTGGAACTTGCAAAGTTCAAAGCATCAAAAGAGAAGCAATGGGTAAGGAAAAGAGTTTCCTTGATTACCAAGGCCAAGATATCAAAAGTTTATACCTCTTATGCATATTCACTTAAAAAAAATAATGAATATAAGGTATATTCCTTGTAGGCCTTAGGCAAAGGATAGAATCATATGTACTCTTGGTAAAAGTTATATATTATATATAGCACAAGATTATGTTAATTCTTGTTGCAGCATTTACTCACTATCTTGTATATTTCTTGATAATAGGGTATTTTATGACTATGTATGCTTTCTATGCTTTAAATTTAATATCATATGATATTTGGAGAAGTAGAGAGTTGTTTTTATGCCTTAACACTTGAAAGCATCTTTATGTAACACCCCAACTTTTGAGTAAAGCACGATATTGTCCTAAATGTACTGTTTTATGTTTTTTGTGAGTTATAAAATGAATTTGACTGTTTCGTGATTGTATTTGACTGTTGTGTGTGATTTGCTCTGAGTCAAGGAAATAATAATTTTTTGGCTGGGAAAAATCTTAATTTAATTATTCGGAGCTGGGGGATCTTACTAAACCCAATTCTCAATGATACGTGTGTCAATCTTTTAATTTTTAGAATTTAACTGTGTAATAAAATAATTTTATATTATTATAATATTATTTTATTTGACAGTACCTACTGTCTCAAAAACAGTAGAAATCTACTCTAAAATGGACTATGGACCTGGAAAAGTCTGTGGGACCCACGTTTAGAGAACTAGTCAACGTTTCTGGCTAGATTAAATTCTAAGCCAATGAGAGCTAGTCAACATTAGTGCTTGAAATTTCTAGACCAATAGGAAGTAAGTCCACAAAAGTGGTTGGACTTGTTGATTTATGACTAGAAAGCTTAACCATGTTAGCTTAAACCTAACTAAGTTAGTATAAGAAGCTTATATAGTAACTAAATAAAGTAAATTTAGTTAGCTACACTTTAGAGTTCTAGTTAGAGAAGGTCCTAATAATATCAAGAGAAAGGCTAGTTATCTTAAGTAACTAGATAGTTAGACAAGTAACTAAGCAAACTAACTAAATGTACCTAAGTCTAACTAGATTGCATAAATGAACATAAACCTAGTTTGCACTCCCTTGGAGCAATTCCGCCAAGGCTCTTCAAGAAGGATCAAGAAGTGCTTAGTCACTTGATGACTTGATTTCCTACACCAATGAGAAACAAGCTTGGAGACAAAGCCTTTGATATCCACCCTTGATCACATCTAAGGTTGTAGGGAGGTCTTGGAAGGTCAACAAAGGATGCCATCTCCATTGAACTCCACGGCCATGCATAGGTGAGAAGACCATTTCACTTCATTCTTCATCTTTACTATCACCTAAGCCTTACTTCTCTCTCTTCAAGAACACCAAGAAAAATTCCTAAGTCTTTCTCCTAGAGCCATTCGGCCAACCCTCTAAACACCATCATCTACTCTTCTAAATTTTCATCTAACCTTACTTCTCAAATCTAAACATCATTCTAAGAACATCTCTAGTTGAGAGTTCTTCCAAAAAAATTCATCTTGAGCTTAGAAAAACCTCTTTGAAGATTTTTCCTACAAGGTGAAATTTTTTGTTTCTGTAACACCCCAAACTTTCTAACTATTTGACAGTAATATTGACAGTAATAACAGAATTATATTGTTTAGTGATTTCTGTGTACTATAAAATTATTTTGAATATTCCGTCAGTACATTTGATCGTTTTGCATGATTTATTCCGTGTCAGGAAAATAATAATTTTTGAGCTAGGGAAAATCTTATGTATTTTAATTATTACTGTTAAGTCTTAATTATTTTACGTAATCTGAATTGATTTTCGTAAGTTTTATAATTTTTATGATTTTGTGAATGATTATAAAATTTTTATATTTCACTTATTATTTTAATATTATCCATGGGCTGTCTGTGGGCCCAGGAGGGCTGTACGTCGGCCCAGGTGGGTCCCGAAAAGTAAAAAAAATTTTACAGCCAGAAAATTTTGTACTATTGAGACAGAGACGGGAGATCTTACTAAACCCGAAACTGAAAACAATTTTTAAAATTTTCTTTTACTGTGTTTTGTATTGTATTTAATTATTGGACAATAAAAACACAGTAAAAATATTGTTCAAAGGGTAATAGCAGATAAAAAAAAAATATTGTACTGCTTAGTCAACATTAGTGGTTATGACGACTTTATGACGAACTAATAGGAAGTAAGCTTAATGTTGAAGCCTTTGAATATCAACCATCGATTTAATCAACGGTGGAGAATTGGTCTTATAAAATGGCTAGGACCATTTATGACCCTTGGATGTAAAGTATGAAAGAGTGATCTTGACCCTTCATTTTGGAGATACATCTAATGGCTAGGATTTCAAGGAGGAAAGATCTAATGGCCTAGACTAAGTCTTATATCTAAGGCGATACCTAGAAGCTACATTAATCATAATCATTGATCTAATCAATGGCTAAGAATGCTCAAAATGGTGGCTAGTGAAATTGGTCACTCATGGAGTGTACAAGGAGGGGGACGGTTTTGTGATGGCCTTAAGCCATAGCAAAGTTTCAAGACACCATTATTGTTATTCTTGATCATTCCAAAAAGCTAAAGCTCACAAAACATTTTCTCTTCATTCTCTTCATGCTAGTTTCGGCCAAGACCACTAAATCCCACCATCACTCTTCAAAAATTTTAAACAACCTTACTTCTTGAATCTATACCTCAATCTAAGATACTTTGTAGTTTAGGCCAAGTTCTAAATCCATCATCTTCAAGGACTTTCTTCAAGAGCAAAGTTATAGGGTTTTTAAGGTGAAGTGTAAGGAAACTTCACTTCTTATCTCTTTTTCATATTCTAAGCCATGGTCGATTCATGGTTTATCTTGTTCAAGCTTAATATACTAATAAATTTGTGTTTTGTTTTATGTTTGAGAAGCCCTTGGTGGTGAAAGACTTGGAAAAAGAAGCAAAGAAAGGAGCTTTTGAGGTTCTTCAAGATGTAAGAGGGAGATCCATCTCACCAACCAAGTATGGTGGTGAGAGATGAATTTTGTATTTGATGGATGATGAATCCATGTGAGGATTCATATCCATGGTTATGTAATTATTTGGGAGTGTTTATGTGTTTTGATTATTTACTTATGCTTGATGTGCTTTGCATGATTTATTTGTGCTTACATACTTGGTATGATTTTTATTGCTTTTATGGTATGCTTGAAATATAATATGTTGATTATATGTTATGTATGCCATAAAAATTATTGGAAAGGAAAATAATTTTTGGTTCTAAAGACCATGAGGATTTCGGCCTCAACACCTCAAAATAGGTGTTTCCAAATTAATATTTTCATGAATGATAAAATTTGATGTTTAGAAGAGCAAGGAAAATGAACAAATGTTTTGGTTTCAATGATCAAGAGTCTCACGATTTTTTGGAGGATTTTTAATGGTTTTGTTTGTGTAAAAACATGAATGGAACTTAGTTGATTTAGAAGGAAAAAGGAAAAGAAAAGAAATGATGGCTTCAATGGCCAAGTACTTCACGATTTTGGAGGGTTTGGAATGGTTTTGGTTTTGTGTAAGAATATAATTTTAAGTGGTAATTTAATTGATTAAATACAAGATTTAAGAAATGGAAACATAACACTTTGTTATTTGAAAATGAAGATTTTGTTTAGGAAAAGAAAAGAATGAGGTTGCAAGTGTTTGAACCTCAATTTATTTTATAAAGTGAATTAATTTTTGGATTAATCACATTATAATGAGAAATATATTAATGACTTGAAATTTACTAATGTATAACTCATCCTGTGGACTTTGGAAAGTGTTAGGAAATTTTAAGATTTGAAACATTGATTTTATTCAAATGAAAAGGTGATTTTGTGGAATTTATTGTGAAAAGGATTTTCTTGAGTAAAAAAATGTGGAAAATAATGTGAGAAGTCATAGTATTTTGAGAAAGGTTGAATTGAGATTTTGAAGGTGGAGAAATATTTTACGACATTGATAAATGGTGAAAAAATGCTTTACGTAGCTTAAAAATGTGATTTTTAAGCTACACAATTTGAAAAACGTTTAAATATTTTCACGTTATTTGAAAAACATTTAAATATTTCTACACAATTTGGAAAGCGTTTAAATATTTTTAACACGATTGAAATATTGCTGAAAAATCGCTACGTGATTGAAAAATGATGAAATATTTGTACATGATTGAGAAAATGATGGAAAATCGCTACGCGATTTGAAAACGCAACAAAAATGTTGCAAACTTATGAAAACGTAACAGAAATGTTGCACGATTGTGAAAAATGCGACAAAAGTGTTACGCGATTGAGAAAATGCGATAATGTGATTTTGCAATTGAAAATACATTAAAGATACTGTTGGGCCAGTGTGTAGACCCTGATTATGAGATTATGAAATTGAACTGAGAATGGGCCAGTGTGTGGACCCTAAATATGAAATTGTGAATTTGAATTGAGAATGGTGCATTGTACATGCATTGGAAAGGTCTGATGGACTGAATGAGGCTAATTGCCTAGGAGAGACGTACACCTCCTGAGTGGGTGCATATGCATAGTGTAAGTCACTCGTTGACTTTGGGGGCATCGGGGTGCGGGTTACCTACAGTGGGCAGTTGGTAGCTTTTCTGTACCTGGGTTAGACTGATGCAACATACCGATGATTCTGACTGAGACACTATTCTTAATCAAGATCTAGTAAAGCCTGTCGTGCATATGCTAGATGTGCAAACATATATGAGAATTGTGGCACGTGGTCTGAGGCATGTTGGTACAAACAGATCTTTCGGATCAATTTCTCCGACTTGAGTTTTAACTCCATGGACTAGGAAAGTGAGTCTTTGTGCATATGCATAATCTGAATATCTATATCTGTATGATATATTAATTGAGGAATATTGGTTATGATAATTGTACTGTTGGATATTTGGATAATGTTGAGGGCATTATCGTAATTATTATTTATGATAATTGAATTGTTTAATATTTGGAAAATATTAAGGGCATTATCGTAATTATTATTTATTACATCTATTGTGATGATAAATAATGTTGATGGCATGATTGTAATTATGGTATGATGTATCTATATGATATATTGTATATGTTATCACTGTGCTACCATATTGGTATTGGCATAGGTGATCTCATATCTTTATGTGTCTATTTTGTATTGTAATTATATTTGTAAAGACACTGAGTAAGGGATTGAACAAGAGGGTGAAGAAGAGCAGATTCCTCCTTAGGAAGTAGAGTTTTGAGAAGATGGCGATCCCTAGTTTCCTAGGATATATGACTTTGCAGTTTCGAGCAGGTCCGGAGGCATGGTATGTCCATCTAGATAGGGGGTGTATTTTCTATATAGGAGACTTAAATATTACCCTGAGTAGGCTTTATCAAGGGAACCCTTATTTTAGTGTAAATATTTATGTACACTTAGAGTTTTCGTTGTCCATTAGGTAGTACTAGGGAGCTTACTACCGTACTCCTAGTGAGATTAGCATCGTGTTGTCTGCTCGGACACCTGTCCATAAGACTTCGCGTCGAGCTGGATTCCTACCTGCTGAGGAATCTGAGGAGGACCCGTCTGAGGGTTCTGTTGTTTAGTAATACTTGGGGAGTATGTTAGTTTTAAATAATGTTCAAATACTTTGAGGACTATGTCTGTATATAAATAATCTTGATAGTACTTTTGTAATGTATATATGATGTAAATTATTCGCGATGATGTTGTAATATTTTATTTTTTGCTAAGTTTATTTTATCAACATCAAGAAATTTTATAACTCATATTTTTATTATAACATCACAATTTATGAACTTGGGGGTAATTCAGTAATAATAACGTTTAAATGTGGCACCCTACGGTGGGTGTTACAGTTTCTTATTTCTAACTTGATTTTTGATGTTCTATGGTTTATATTTTTCTCCTATAGTTATAACTCTTTAAAATTTGTTTGAGTTTGTTAGGGATTCTTTGGAACATTACACAAAAATACTAGGAGAAGTTAGAAGGAGTTTATCTTCCCTTAAGGTAAGAGGGAGATTTAATCTCATCAACCTTGTGTGGTGATGAGAAAATGGATTGTATGTGTGGTGAAGAATCCATAAGGATTCATTCACTTGGTTGTTTAATGTTTTCCTATTTGTGGTTGATTTTATTTGTAAGCATGTCTATAGCTTTAAAATATATTGCATGTATTTATAGATGTATGACTATTATTGTAGGATGTGAATAGCATGTAAGGATTGCATGAGTGTTCCAAAGAACACAAAAGGAGCTCACGGTTTTACCAAGAAAAAGAGAATCAAGATGTTCTCAACCATTTTCTAAAAGAATGATTCAATTGATTTAAGTAAATTAATGAATTTGAAAATGATTTAGAAGATAGAAAATGATTTAAAGACCATTTGTAAAGAATATGTTGAATTCGGCCAACATGCCATTCAATGTATATTTGATTTCCAAAATTATTTTCTAAGGTAGGTTAAGTAGTTAACTACAAAAGAATTCAATTTCAATGAATTTTTGGGGGATAAAATGAATGAACTTAGTTTTAGCAACCTAAATTAGAGGAATTTATTATAAGTAAGAAATAAAATAAACACTTAAAAAATACTAACGTAGAGCTCACTCTTTGAGTTTTGAAGCACATTAGCAAGTTTCAAAGTGTAAATGATGGTTAAAGTTTTAAAGTGTAAATGATGGTTAAGGTTAAAACATGTAGTTTTTAAAGAAAAACATAGAAAATATCCTTTAATGAATTTTCTAGACAAAATGCTGTCAAAATTCACTAAAAACGGACAAATAATGAAGAAAGTTTCATAATATAATTATAATATAAGGAAAATATTCTACGTAGTTGAAAAGTACTAGAAATAACTTACACGTATTTAAAATAATGATTTTTGAGCTACACGGTTGAGAAAATGATTTAAAAATCTTACGCGATTGAGAAAATAATTTGAAAACGCTACGCGATTTTAAAAACGTCAAAAAATATTTATGCGATTTAAAAATGTTTGAAAAAGGCGACACGATTGTGAAAATGTGATAAAATCTTTACGTGACTGAAAGGAACAGTGAGTTTTATTGTCGGGCCAAAGTGGTGGACCCGGACATGTTGAGAAATAGTACTATCAAGTGGAGACGTACTATATTTAGAAATATTGAGACTGAGGGTATTTATGTAAATATGGTAACATATTGAGACTGAGGGTATTTATGTAAAGATAGTGACATATTGAAACTGAGGGTATTTATGTAATTATGGTTCTTATTCATGCATTGAGAGTTGTGTCAATTTTATTGAAATTGGTGATTGGCTGACGAGATGAATTACACCGTGTTGTGGGTGTGATAGGCGTAGTGTGGTTCATTGATTGAACTTTGAGGCGTTAGTGTGTGGAGGATTTCACATGTGGACAGTTGATAGCTCCTCTGGGCCGTGGTAACGGGCCACACACTAATGATCTCGATAAGCACTATTCTTAATCAAGATCTTGTGGAGATTGTCTAGTACAATGCCTGTGGTGCCAGACGTATTTGACTGTGTACTACTTACCATAATGTTTTGACTGTGGGCTATTGACACGACATTTGACAGTGTAATAGTTGGTTGGGCAACTTGAGGTACGGATAAGTTTTTCTGGATCATTCTCTCTGATGTCTGTGTTTAGCTCCATGGAGTAGGAATGAGTCAATATACATTTACATCTATGATCTACATCTTAAATGTGATTGTTTACTGTAACTTGTGATATTATGTATGATATGTTAATTTGAAATATTGTATATGACATAATAGTATGCATTATTGTATTAAATTGTGATATCTGTTTGTATTGTCATTTTCTTTATTGCCATGCTGGTAATGATGTAGATTGTCTCACCTCTTTGTATGCATTTTTTGTATTAATTTTACATTCTGTAAAGAGTTTGAGGAAGAGGAAGAAGAGCAGCCTCTTGATATTCAGTACTCAGAGGAACAGCAACTGAGCGATCAGTTTGAGGAAAGCGAACCATTAGATCACCCTTATCATTTAGATTGATTTTATAGTGATGGTGTTGCCTGATTTCTTTGGTTTTGTGAGACTCAATTTTCACGGAGGTTTAGAGGCCTGGCGACTGCGTGAAGATAGAGAATCAGTGGTTTATGTGGGGCGTCTGACTGTGACCCTACGTAGAGAGTTTGATGGAGCACCAATATTTACTACTACTTTGTATTTACATCTTGAGATGCCTTTGACGCTGAGATGTTACTAGGGAGGACGTTTTCATGCACCTAGTGAGATCAGTAGTGTATCGATAGCACAGACTCCTATCCGTAGAGCTGCGAGACATCCAAGATTTTTGTCATCCGATGATCTATCTAAGGATGATCCTTCGGAGGGTTAGAGATCTTTGATGTGCACTTGGGCATGTTTATATCTTAGTGTGGTATCGAACTTTTACTACTTTGTTAAATATTTGTAGTTGTAAATTATTTGGGTACTTGAAACAAAACCATATGTACATTATGGTGTGTAATAATAGTTTGTTTTGTTTTGTGATTCGTTTTATTTTATTTAATGATATCTGCTATAAAAAGAAAAATTTTACAACTCATATTATTTATGTATTAAACGTTTTATAACTTGGGAATAATATTTATTATTGCATCGGAAATGTGACATCCTCATTAGGGTGTTACATCTTTACATACGCTAACATGCTAGATATGTACACATTTTGTTTGTAATAACATGTTTTATGGTAATATATTTGTTCTTGAGCTTGTGACCAATTCTTTTTGTTCAAATATAGATTCACATGCTCATAAGTAGTTCTAATCCTTTCTCTTTGATGCTTAATTATCTTATATACTTACTTCGAGATTAGAAAGTTAAAAGTTATATGTCTTCTTGTTTGAAATTGCTTGATATGTTCATATATTGAAAACAAGAAATAAATAATTCATCTTGTGCCTTGAACTTGTCTTTCAACTTCAGTGTAAGAACCTTGAATCATGTGTGCATACTAGAATCTCTTACTTAACATAACATGCCTAACATGATCATTGTTTGCCTAAAATGCTTATATAAGTTTTAATAATGATCATGTGTTTCTTGATAAACTTGAATCATGCCTTAAAATGCTTGAACCATATTTTTGGATTCAAGTGCATATGTGCTTCATGCATTCTTATTAGAGCTAACGTTGCATGGTTGATAATGTGATATATGTTTTATGTAACATCCCGAAAATAAAAAATTTTGTGATAAATAATCATTTTATAATATTTATGATTTTTGAGAATTTTTTTGTATTTTTCTATGAACAATAAATATTTTAATATTATTTTTCGTTTTACGTGCACATTGAAAGGAGTCGGGAAAATGAGATATTTTTCCTGAAAACCTTGAACTGTGAAAACGTTGAAGGGGGATCTTACTAAACACATGGCTAGACACGGTTTACGAAGTTTCACATTTTTTGAGATTTTTATCTGATAAATAAAAATCATAGAATAAATTTTATTATCCGTTGGACAATAAATATCAGTTTTTGTTAACTGTAATTTCTGTCCACTGATAAAAAATTCGATACAGTGATAGTCACATTTTAGAGAACGCTTAAATGACATCACTATGGTGACATCATCACCATGGCATCACTTTGACTTTTCAAAGGAAGGAAGCTTCCTAGCACCTTCCTCTTGGCTTGTTGGAGAAGCTAGGAGAAAGCTTTCTTGCACCTTCCTAATGGCTTCTTCAAGAAACCAATTCTTCTCTCCTCCTCTCCACCACATATTTTTGAGATCTCTTTGTAGCCACACAATTTAATTCATACACTTACACAAAATACACCTAATTACACATTTCACTTCAAATCACTTTACTATCACTTTCTCTCTCTAACCTTCATTTTCACTTTTCTCCAACTTCTCTCTATCTTTTTCTCTTCTTCTCTTCTCCTCCTTCTCTCTAACTGCACGGCACCTACCACCATTCCACCCTCCATGGATGCTTGATTTCAAGCTTCAATCTTCCTTAAATCTTCACTTCTATTGAAGATCTTCCTTTCTTGTTGGATCTTTTTCTTTCACAAAAGAAAGTCATCACCTTTCTCTCCTCCTCCTCTCATTTTCGGCCAAGACACCATTTTTGGAGTCTTCAAGCTTTTCTTCCAAACAACCACATTTCTTTGATCTCCACTACATTCTAAACACTTTTCTAGTTGGAGTCATCTTCAAAAACTCAACCTTTCCTCTCCATTTTCTCACCTTCTTCCATGACCAACACCACCATTTTTGGCCATTCAAGCTTTTTCATTAAACCAACCCTTGATCTTGAATCTAGGCACCTTTCTAAGCAACTTTCATGTTGTGACCATCACCAAAATCATCCATTTTCGTTTTGGATCTATCAAGCTTCAAAGTTGGAAGCTTTAAGGATTTCATTGAAGGTGTAGTACGAAAATCCCTACAAGGAACCAAGAGGCTTGCTTCCTTGTGTTGTCTTCAAGAGGTAAGAGGGAGATAATCCTCTTCAACCTATCTTGGTAGTAAAGAAACGTTTGTGTGATTGTTTGATGGAGAAATCCATATTTGTATGCTTACTTTGTTTGGTGATTTTGCATGCCTATGTGTTCTTGAATTGGATTGACACTTGAATGGTAATCTTGATTGTATTGAATGTGTTAAAAATGCTTGATCATATTAGGGTTCTTAAATGAAAAATTTGGAGTTTCCTACCCTAATATGAGGCCACGGTTTTGGCTAGGATTTTGGGGTATAAATTGGTTTTTGGTACACAAATAAAATGAAACTTATGTAATTAAAGGTTGAATGATAATGTTGGAATTAATGGATGGGAATTTTTGAGGGTTTTCTAACCTAAGGTGAGGCCACAGTTTTGGCTTGAAATTTAGGGAAATAGGAATGATTTTGTGTGAACTAAAATTTGAGTGATTATATATCAAGAAATTAATGCATAAAATAGAAGAAATTGATGTTAGTAATGAACTTTGGAGGCTCACGGATTTTTAAGACAAAACGCCACAAAATGTAGTGCAAGAATGGAGACCTAGATGATTGGGAAATTTTAGATCCCTTGGGAACTCATAAAATGGAAAGAATAAAGAACAAGACTTTATCTCATGGACTAGAATGACTTTGAACATAAAGGAAGAACAAGAGAGTTTGTGAGACTTGTAAAATCCTTAGAATAATTGTATGTGAGCAACAATCGATTAAATTATGGAACTTGATCAATTTAAAAGAATGAAGCTTGAATAAGGACTTCAAGAGAAATCTCTCTAGAAAATGAATTCATAAGAGATGATAATTTAAGGGGAACTTTATAATGATCTCATAAGACTTGTTAATGCTTGAATTGGCCTAATTGTGGTATATTATGGAAAATGTGTGTTGTGAAATATATGTGAACATGTTGAATATACATGATTGTGCATGGAGTCAACATGCATTAGACATTTGCTCAGTCGATGACTGTTAAAGGGTTGGATGAGCCTAGGATCATGCATTGAGTCTGCATATATTGAATAAATTGCTCAGTCTATGATTGCTAAAAGGCTGGATGAGCCTATGATTATGAATTAAGTTAACGCATTGAACAATTTGCTCAGTCCATGACTGTTAAAAGGCTGAATAAGCCTATGATTATGCATTGAATCAATATGCATTGAACAAATTGCTCAATCGATGACTGTTAAAACAATATTTGCTCAGTCGATGACTATTAAAAGGCTACATGAGCCTATGAACGAGAATTGGATAGTGTGGTCTATGATGGATCTCTGGGTGCGTCAAGGTGTGGTGATCCCTCTAGTGATGATGATATCACATTGTAAAATACCTCTGGCCAGAAAGCCGACTGCAATGCACTGACGAGGAGCCGACAAGCATTATTCTTTTCATGGTTCGGCATAGACTGTATAAGGGGGCGGAGACTACTGGAACGTTTATGTTTGAAATAGAAAATCTTGGTACTAAGTGCACATGCATTGTGAGTCGGCATTGTGAGTTGGCATTGAGAGTCGGCATTGTGAGTCCGCATATCATATGGCACTCTTTTATATGATGATTATACTATTGTGATATTGATGCCATGATTATCTGAAATGCTTTAATTATTCATTATCTGAGACTTCTGTTGACTGCTTGGGATATTATTGATGTTAACTTATCATTCTTGATTCTTACTGTTATGTGTTGTTGTCTTGCTCTTACTGTTCATTTTATTGTCACTATTGAGGAATGTATGTGCTGAAATGCTATGTAGGCGCTCTGCGCCATTCTGTTTCCTTATTGCCATAATTGGTAATGTAAGTAGGATGTCTCACCTCTTTCTCGTATTCTTGTACTTCTGTTATATATATATATATATATATATATATATATATATATATATATATATATATATATATGATAAAAGATCGCGAGGAAGACGATGAGGGGCTACACCTTTGCTGATTGGATTGGGACGATTCATTATTCTCGATTTGGTGTCTGGACGAGATCCCTTCGGTTACGTACGATTGCAACTTCAAGGAGGCATTGATGCCTGTGACGTACATATTGGGTTGCAGCTTTGTCCGCTAGTAGTGCCTATCCCAAGGATTACTACTTTTCCCTTTTTGTGTTTTAGTTCCCGCTGCATTTTATTTGACTTTGTAAGTATTATATTTTGTGTTATCAGTGATTTGTATTAAGGGTGACTATAATATATATATATATATATATATATATATATATATATATATATATATATATATATATATAGAATATGTCTCCATTTCAGTGGTTGTGTATAAGATGGTCGGGTACTGATTATGTTTCATTCGAGGCTCCTATTTTCTACTTATGCACAATGGAAACAATTAATTTTGAAAATACTATTTTTTGAGACTGTGACATGCCTAGATTTAGTAACTGTGGTGTAATGACGATTGCTCTGTGGCTCCTATATCAAGGTGCATTACATTTTACATTATATATATCAACCTAAATTATGTTTGTAAATGAGATTAAATGGTATTTGATGATAGCTTATGATTTAGAGAACTTTTGAAGTTAGCTTTGCAAGTTTCTCTATGTGTTTCAAATATAGTCATCAATTTTTTTTACATACAAGCAATGCATAAATGAGAAGAGTTGAATGAAGTTCAAATGAAGAAGAAGATAAAGGAGACTTTCTTCTAGTGCAATGGAATGGAGTACTCAAAGGAATAAAGCTCAAAATTAAATGATCAATAAATAAAGAGCATCACTCTCTATCTAACTCAATATCTATCTCTATCCCTAAGCTATTATGATATTCTATATGCTATAGATTGTATGATACTTGTTAATAAATTGATCTTCAATGACTGAGGTTCTTGAAAACATCCATGAACAAGATATCAGTAGATCTCCCTTGGTCTACAAAGATCCTTTTAACCCTCATGTTGTGGATAATTCCAGAGATTACCACAAGATCATCGTGGCTCAAAATTATTCTTTTGGCGTCCTCATCAGTGAAACTAATTATCGATGCCTTTTGAGATCTACTTCTTTTTTTACCTATTGGTTAAGATATCAAACTGAGCACTGCCTTCAAATGTTTCCTTCTAGCAGACCTCGTCTTCCCACTACCAGTGAATCCACCCAAAATGGTGTTGATAGTTCTTAGGACTTCATTGTCTCGCATATCTTCTCTCTAAAGGGACTTTTCTCGCTGACGACGATGATGTTCCCGAGGTGGTGAACGATCCCTTGAGGAAGGCTTCCATCGTCGAGGACTATAACTTCTTTTCATGTCATCCTTTCACTAGTACTACAAGGCCTCACCTTCTCAAGGCTTCTAAACATAATTATGGAGTCGTCTTCGCTATACCAGCATCATTATCACATCTCGAAGGTCAACAGTCCTCTGTGTTATGTCTATATGCGTGGTGATAGTTACAATACTTGGACTTGTCCACCCAACCTCGTGGTCTTAGGATCCTCGGCTTAGGGAGATCGGAGATCTCTGTATGGTACACTTTCTCAAGAATTTTACTTCGAGATACCTTAAGGGGAGTGTAGTCATTGAATTTTACTCGTGGTGGTCCTCCTGGGCCATTATGGGGACCCTTTGACTCTGGTTCCTTATCTTTCTTTTGAGATGCCTCTGCTTACTTGTACACCTTGCTCTTCGCCTTTAGGACCTCTTCCATGTTAATATACTTCTCAGAGAGATTTTTCAGCTCATCGAGGTTAGCAAGTGGCCTTTTTGCTAGTGATTTGGTGAATTCTCCTGGCCATAGTCCACCTATAATTGCATGCTTGGCCAGGACCTACTTGAGGTCTCTGATCTCCAATAACTACTTATTGAACCTAGTTATATAATCTTGGAGTGATTCTTCCCTCCTCTGTTTGAGATTTATGAGACTAGTCGAGGTATTGGGTTAGGCTTTACTCATGGTAAATTGGGTCAAGAAATCAGAGGCCAACTCAGAAAAATCATTGATGGACTTGAGGGTAGGGATGAGAACCACTTACGAGAGTCCAAGAAAGCACGACACATTATGGGGTCGGTGCCCACCACAAGCAGCTTTGATGACATGAACACATCCAAGTGCACCTGAAGGTCCATAGTCCCATCATACACCTCAATAGTAAAGGGTTTGAATCCCTTCGGCAGTGTGACATTGATGATGAAGTCGGATAACGGGTAGTTGAAATGGTAATGGGCCCCTATTGTTGTTAAGGGCCTGAAGTCGCAAAGGATTATGGCCCTCTTTGCAGATCCTGATTGGCGTAGGATTGTTGATTTTCATGAGGTTCGGGTTCTATATAAGCTCCTACATTTTTTACAGCCATATGTTCTTGATTCACCGCATGAAAGAGGTCAGCAATCTGTTGCTATTGCTCTGTGAACATCTCAAAAAGCTCTTGGTTTTTCAGATTTCGATGTGTAGACGTTTATGCTCCTTGGTGCTCAAGAATTGGAGAGAAGATTGGTTGTTCCTGGGCAGCAGGCTCTACTCTATGGAGCACATAAGGGTGGGTTGTGGCCTGTCACGGGCCTAGCTTGCCATCATGGAGGCCTTCTCCATATCTCGCGGGTGCTCCTAAATGGTGGTAGTTTTTTGACAGGTGTTGGCCATAGAAGAAAATGAGTGGGCATAATAGTTTGTCTCTTCCCATAGACAGCTCCAATGATTTGTATTGAAGTAAGAGGTTGGTGGCATCCTCCTTGGACAAACCCAAGCTTATTATGGAAGCCTCCTGAATGTGTTGGATAAAGGGTTGAGCACCTATAAGACACTCCAATGCTCAAGTAAATATGGATATGAGGAGGAAGAGAGAGAGAGAGAGAAAATATCCTTACGCTTGAGGTTACCTTAACTATTTACAGAGGAGAGTGTCTTGGGAAACAAGTAGGGCTTAGGGACAAATTGGTCCATCTAGGTGCCCTACAAATATCTTGGAGGAAGTTTCCAAAGACTTTCCTCTTAGGATACGTTGACCCATGATTAACATTTAAGAGGGAATATTCCTTTATTGGATATATAAGGATATGACATCTTTTAATGATTATGTGTCATATCCAATAGACTATTGAGCTTGGCCTTTCTAAGCTTAAATCTCCAACTTAGATCAAAACGCCATATATACATATAAGAAATAAAATTTAAATGTTTATATTTATATAAAAATATAATAATGAAAGAGAAATTTATAATTTTTCCATACATATCTTCAATTTTTCATTTTTAAGAAATTCTAAATGAATTTTTAAAGTCATCACTGCCATCTGTAACACCCTAAAATCTATTATTTTACAGTAATAACTAAGTTGTACTGTTTTGTGATTTCTGTGTGCTGTAAATTTATTTTGACTGTTCCGTGACTATTTTTGATAGTTGTGTGCGATTTACTCTGGGTCAGGAAAATAATAATTTTCGGGCGGGGAAAAATCTGTACTGATTTATTCTGAGCTGGGGGATCTTACTAAACCCAAATATGAGAGATACGTGTCACGATCTTTTAATTTTCAGAATTTATTTGTGAAATAAAAATATTCTGTATTTTATTTAGCGAACAAAAATATACTAACTTGTGAGCAGTATGTTCTGTCCATTGGGTAATAATTTATGTAACTATTCTCCATTGTGTAATAGTTTGTAGAAAAAGATTTAATGATTTATTTTATGAACTAATTAGAATAATTAAAGCTTGATGAGAACCAATAGGAAATGGTCAACGAAAATGGCTAAGCTAGTTACCTTTGTAACTAAATGTAACTAGATTACTTAAACCAAGTTAGTATAAGCTTAGGAAGTAACTAAATGGAGCAAACTTAGTTTACTACTCATTAGGGTTCCTAGTTACAAAAGTTTTCTAGAGTCTTCTAGATGGTTTGTGAGTCATTCATGAATAACTAGATAGTTAGTAATGGAACTAGGAAATCTAACTAAGTTAGCTTAATCTAGTTAGGATGTAATTGAACTAAAACTTGGTTACCTTTCTCCTTGGAGCTCCACGGCTAGGAAGCTTCACAAAGCCTCTAGAATTAGGTGATTCACTTGCTTTAAGCCAATAGAAATTTAGGTGACCATTGCATGATCATTTGGTGACTTACGCCATGTGCTAAGTCATAAGTGTTAGCAAAGTATCTTACTCATTTGGAGAAGCATTCCATGGTAATGCATAGACAAATAGGCTATCTATTTCATTTCATCTCACTTTGGATCTATTAGCTTCTCTTTCTCTCAAAATACAACAAAGAACTCTCTTTCTCTCCAAATTGAAGCTCTCGGCTAGCACACTAAAAGCCACCATCCAAATTTCCTAAATTTCATCCAAGTTGATTTCCTAAACCCAAACACCATTCTAAACATCTTTCAAGTTGTGAGCAAAGTCTAGTTCTTCCATCTACTCTCTTGAAAATCCAGCTAAAGTTTTCTATTCTACAAGGTAAAATTCTTATTCTTGTTTCTAAGATTGATTTCTAAATTTCTAAGCCATGATTGATCCATGGTTTCTCCTTGTAAAGCTTAGTTTATGACTTTATGTTGGTTTAAGTTTGTTAAGGTTTCCTTTGGCAGACTACACGAAATTCTTGGAGGGAGCAACTTGTAGGATTTGGTCTTCCTTGAGGTAAGAGGGAGATTAACCTCATCAACTATATAATGGTGGTGAGGAAGTGGCTTGTTTGTGGTGAAAAATCCACAAGGATTTATTCACTTGTGTGATTTATAGTTTACTTTGTTTATGATAATTTTGGTTGGAATGTTTTATTGCTTTGATTATATGCTTGCTTATATGATTTTGAAGCATGATGATTTATTGTATTATGTAAGATATGATTCATATGTTAAAAAGTTGTGTGAAGGTTCCAAAGAACCTATGGAGGCTCACCATTTTACATCTCCAAGAGGACAAGATGTTTCAAAATTATTTTCTTAAATTATGGATTAAATGATTTAATGATAAGAAATTGGATTAAAGGGGTTTTTGTAAAGGATTTTGTGATGGAAAGTGATTAAATATGATTTATGATGCATAAATGAATTTTTGGCCAACATGCCAAAGTTTAGGGTTTTAGATCCAAAATTATTTTCCTAAGTATAGACTTAGGTGATTAATTAACAAGAATTCAATTTGGTGAATTTTTAGTAGAAAAAGAAAATGGATTTAATGTTTAGAATTAAACTAGCATATTTAAGTTATAATGATGAATAAAGTTAAAACTTGAAATTGGCTAACGTATAGCTTACCATTTGGGTTTTGAAGCATGTTAGAAAATATTGAGCTGTAATATTTAAGTAAACAAAGGAAGTCAAATTTCTATAAAGAATAAGTAGAAAATATTACATTAAGAATTTTTAGTAGGATAATATTCTAAATAATTCCAAAAGGATTATATTATGTAAAAGACTTTATAAATAAGTTTAGAAAGCTATGAAATATTTTACGTAAGCGAAAAATGCTAGAAAAACTTTACGCAATTTAAAAATAGTGATTTTTATGTTACGCGATTGAGAAAAAGATTTAAAATCACTACGCGATTGAGAAAATATTTGAAAATATTTCTACGATTGCAAAAACGTTGGAAAATATTTATACGGTTTGAAAACGTAAGAAAATGTTACGTGATTTCAAAAATGCGATAAAATGTTTACGCTATTGGAAATAACATAAGTTTGTTGTCAGGCTATAGTGGTGGGTCTAATTATGTTGGAAAGTGATACCGCCAAGCAATGGTGTGTGTATTTGAAAAACTATAAGAATAAGGTCTGTATGTGTTTCGAAATCATACAACATGCATAGAAAAGTGTGACAGATTATTTGGTGAAGGCAAGTGAGCCTAGGAGATGGAAAATACAACTTTGTGTGGGTGAGAATTAAGTAGTTACAATCTTCAGTGATCTTGGAGACATTGGGGTGTAGAAAGTCATATGTGGCCAATTGGTAGCACCTCTACGCCGTGGTATCTTGTGCAAACACACCAACGGTCTTGATGGAGTTGCTACTCTTTTCGTGATTTGTTAAGAGTGTCTTGTATTAGCCATGTTGCGCACCATGATATGATATATTGGCACATGATTTGAGGCTAACGATATATAGATATGTACTCCCTATCTTTCTCTCCAAAATTATGATTAGCTCAATGGAGTAGGATTTGGTCTTGGTACATGTGCATAATGGGTCAGCATATTGTCATGATTATTATGTTATTTAATAAATTATCTGTGAAGTGATAATATGACTGTATGTGAGAAATATC
This sequence comes from Ormosia emarginata, assembly GCA_029884605.1. Classification (NCBI taxonomy): domain Eukaryota; kingdom Viridiplantae; phylum Streptophyta; class Magnoliopsida; order Fabales; family Fabaceae; genus Ormosia; species Ormosia emarginata. The sequence continues at coordinate 8,734,106 of JAQQTP010000040.1, forward strand.
ATATCTGTATTATTTACTATCATTTTCTATACTGCCTCATTGGTATTGATGTAGGGGATCTCACCTCTTTGCTATGTTATGTTTGTTTTATTATATATGTTTGATGAAGACCAAGGAGACGAAAAGGCTAGTGATTCTTTTTATTATCAGTAATCTTTACTGAGTTTATCTTTATGGCGAGGAGACGTCAAGTTCTGGGTTTCGTTACCGTACAGTTCCATGGGGGGACTGACGCATGGAGGTTTGATTATGGAAATGAGCAGTTTGTGTATACCGGGGACTTAACTCTTAACCTCAGTGGTACTAGAGGTGGAACTCCTATGTTGATGCAGCATGCTTCAGTGCGTCTTAAGTTTACGATACCTATTCGTGAACTCTGGGGTGGTAGTTTTTATACCCCACATGAGGATTCAATGGTATCATCTATAACATCCCGAAAATTTATAATTTTAGGATAAATAATCATTTTACAATATTTAAAATTTTTAGGAATTTTTCTAGATTTTTCAGAGAACGCGAAATATTATAATATTTTTTTTCTTTTTGCATGCACAATGGGCAGAGTTGGGAAAATGATTGTAACGTTTCAAAAGTTAGAAAATTTTGTGATGAATAGTCATTTTATAATATTTGTGATTTATGGGAAATTTTCTAGAATTTCTCGGAGACGTTGAATATTTTAATATATTCTTCGTTTTACGAGTACATTGAGCAGACACTGGAAAACGACTGTAGCACTTCGAAAGTTGAAAATTTTTATGACGAATATTCATTTTACAATATTTGTGATTTTTGAGAATTTTCTAAGAATTTTTCGGAAACGTCGAATATTTTAGTATATTCCTCGTTTTGCGTGCGCACTGAACAGACTCGGGAAGATGCAATGTCTTCCCTGTAGCTGGTAAACTCTAAATTGTAGACTTGTCGACGGGGGATCTTACTAAACCTGAGGACGGGCACAGTTTATGAAGTTTACGTTTTTCGAGAATTTTACCCGATAAATGAAATTGCAGTACTGTAAAATCATCCGATGAAAAACAAAATATTATTTTCATCATCTGTGACTCTTCTACACTGGAGGAAAAATAATACTGACAGTGTAAATATTTATTTATGTTAGTATGCCCAATTAGGAGACAACCTTACTTTCATTTTATCGTGAGACATGCGAAGCTTCTCATGTAAGCTTGGAGGAAGCTTCTTGGAAATTTCCTCTCCCATTTTCCCCATACAAATGCAGCCCACTCTCTTCTCTCTCTCCCTATTCACGGCTGGAACAAGCCTTTGGGGGGGGGAATTAGTTTGGCTTCAATTAATTAATTACACCACTTTATTTCAAAATTTTCCTATGCACCTTCTCTCTCTTCTTTCTTCTTCTTCTTCATCTTTTCTCCTCCTTCTCTCTACCTCCACCATGAGCACGAAATTCCAGCCACCTCCTCCTCCATTTTTGTTCATCTTTTCTCCTCTCTAAGCCCATTTCTACACTTGCCTTCAACTCCTCTACCTTCTTTGTGTAGAAAGTTTCTCCATTTTGCATTTCTACTTCCATTTTTCTCCTCACCTCTTCTCTTCTTCCTCCTCTTAGATCTGAAATTTCCAGCCACCATTGGAGACACTCCTCTTCACTTTTCTCTCCATAAATACCATTTCTAGATTTCTCTCAACCTCCTCTACACTTTCTCTTTAGAAAATCTCTTCAAAAATCCATCCTTTCTACCCCTCCTTCTTCAAATCTGAAAATCACTCCTCCATGGATGGCCAAGCTTTTTAATTTTTCTCTCCACTAAACACATTTATACACTCATCTTCATCTTCTCTACAAGTTTCATTTGGAAGGTTTGCTCAAAATCCAACCTTGTCTCCATTGTCTTCCAAGGTAAAGATTCTTGATTTCTCTCCATTTTCTTCTCATTTTCGTTTTCCTTGGTTACCTATGTGACAAAGGATCATTCTTTTCAATCCTTAGTTTGTAAATATGAGAATTTGACCACTTTATGATTCTCTTGAAGGTGGAATCCGAAAATTACAAATCAAGGAACCAAGGAGTTGTTTTCTTGCATTGTCTCCTCTAGGTAAGAGGGAGACTACTCACTTCAACCACTTATGGTGGTGAGAAGACTTTGTATGTGTGTTGATGGAGAAATCCATCCTTGTATGCTCTTTGTATGCTTGCTTGAATTATAAATTTTGTATGATTTAGTATTCTTGAAATTAATTGATACTTGATTATGCTCTTGAATATGTTTGATATATTAATTGTGCTTGATCATGTTGGGGTTGCTAAATGGAAAATTTGGAGTTTCCTACCCCAACATGGTGCCACGGTTTTGATTAGAAATTAGGGGTGAATATTGGTTTTTGTATACAAGTGAAATAAGACTTATGTAATCAAAGATTGAATGATAGTATTAACACTAATGAATGGAAGACTTTGAGAGTTTAATACCCAAGAGGGGTGCACGGTTTTGGTCTTGGTAAAGAGACAGATGAATTAATTTTGATGAAGTAAATTTAAGTGAATTAGTGTTGAGAAAACTAATGCATAAAAGTGGGAAGAAAAATTGGATAATGGACATCATGAAGCCATGATTTTGGCATTGAATCTTGGGCACTTGGATTGATTTTAATGAACTAAAAACTTAAGTGAATTAATAACAAGAAGTTAATACCTAAAAGAGAAGGAAAGATTGGACATTGAAAACTCATTGATGGCCACGGTTTTGGCTTGAGCAATAAGGCAAATGGAATGACCTCAATACATTGAGTTTAAGTAAATTGATCTTAAGGAATTAATACATAAATGAGAAATAAAATGTGGAACTTAGAAGACCTATGAAGCCATGGTTTTGGCATGGACCTTAGGCAAATAAATTAATCTTGTGAGAAATGGAAATTGCATAATTAATTATCAAGTAACTAACACATAATATGTGAAAGAATGAAATTTTAAGGATTAAGGAAGGCCACGGTTTTGACTTGGAATCATAAGGGATGAAATTGACTTTGGGGGGACAAAATCTAAGTGATTTGATAACTAGAAACCATTGCATAAAATGGAGAGGAATAGAGATTCTAAGAACCTTGAAAGGCCATGGTTTTAGAGAGAGAAAGATTTGGGTACCGGTGATGCCTTGGTGCATCCTTGGAGATTGAGGAATTAGAGATTTACCTAATTCTTAATAAAGCAAAGGAATTAAATTAAATGATGACATTTTGGAAGACCATAGTTTAAAGGGTTATTTACCCTAACCTTCTCATAATTAACCAAAGACTTAAGACTTTGAAAATAAGGATCCCAAATAGGGACATTAGGGTATTTGATAAACCATGAATACTTAATGATGAGGATAAATTGAATTAATCCCGTATGGAACCAAAATTAAATGATTAGTATCAAGAGACTAGTGAATAATATGGAAAGGAATTTAGAACCTTGAAGGCATGTGGGGCCAAAGTTTCTAAGGGTTAGTTGACCTTAAGATGGCATAATTGACTAGATCAAGGAACTTGATCAATTTAATAGAATGGTGTTAATGATAAACTATAATATATATATATATGGATATTGAAATTTAACTCTATGTGTTGTGAATCCTTATGAAGAGCTATATGTTTCTTGATTTAATTCTCGATGAGATATGACATGTTCATACTGAGAATGACTACATACCATTGTGGTAGTGTATATGATGAATGCATCATTGATGAACATACATGACTGGACATTGTGTCGTCATGCATATGTCTTGTCCATTGGACATTGTTGTAAGGCGGTGTATGCCTAGGAGATTGAACACACCTTTGTGCGGGTGCGAATAGACTAATGTAGGTGCCATATGGTTGTTGGCCCTAGGGGTGTCGGGGTGCGGGTTCCTCACTTGGACAGTTATGAGCTCCTCTGTGCCGTGGGGTAGATCGATGCAAACACACCGACGATCCAGACCGAGACGCTGTCTTATATCGTGATCTAGCGTGGACTATCTGTACAATGCCTGAATGTGCACATGGAAATTACTGATTTATAGCACTTTGGCCGCGGCAGCCGAGTTACAGATATGTCTCCTGATTTTTCTCTTCGACTGTTTATGTCTAGCTCCATGGAGTAGGAATTGTGGTATCATAATGCATTGTGCATCATTCATTGTCGGTCTCATAAACTGTTGAGCATGAACACCTGTGAATATAAATGATTATCTGATTGTTGTGTTGATTCCTGGAAATACTATTGTGATCTACCTGCTATTGCTTACTGTTGTTCTACCTTTACTATAAATATCACTATTATTATTGACTCTGATTACTGCTCAGAATTGAATTGCTTTTATTATAAATTCCGTTGTTGCTATTGATGAATATAAGAACTGTATTGCTTGGTGGGCGCTTTACGCCGTGCTGTTTTCTTACTGCCAATAGTGGTAATGAAAGACGGGTGTCTCACCTCTTTCCTATATTTGTGTATTTTTTTTTATATTTATATTTGATAAAAGATCGTGAGGAAGATAAAGAGGGACCACACCTTGGTTGATTGGCTTGAGCGTCTGGACAAGATTTCTTCGACTACGTAAGAGTGCAGCCGCGTGAAGGCATTGATGCCTGTCGTGTCAACTGGGACGCCGTGCGTTATGTACATATGGGGTTGCGGCTTTGTCTAATGGTAGTACCCATCCCTGGGTTACTACTTTTCCCCCTTTAGTGTTTTTATTCCCGTTGTATTTTATTGGACTCTGTAATTATTATATTCTATGTCATCAGTGATTTATGTAAATTGACTATAAAATATATATATAAGGAATATGATTTTATTTCAGTGGTTGTATTATGGGTTGAATATATTTATATTTCATTCGAGGCTCGTATTTTCTACTTATGCAAATTGTCAAAAAAAAAAAATAGACTCTTGAGAATTTAAATTACTATTATCATGACTGTGACATACTTGGATTTAGTAACTGTGGTGTAATGACGATTACGCTCCGGTTGCTACATCAAGGGGTGTTACATCATCAGCTAGGACACCTGCTAGGCGTATGTTATATCTGTTGGGTTTCTTTAATGATGACACCGAGAAAGAGGAGGAGGATCCTGCTGAGGGCCCAAATCCTTAGTCTGGTTTAGGGAGGTTATGTTTGAGTATTTTATATTTTTGTCGTATGTATTGTATAAATTAACTTTTGGGCTTGAGTTTGTAATTATATAAATTATTTGCAAACAATGTTTCATTATGTATATAAGTATGGTGAGTTTACTTTGAATTACAATTTATGTTCAAAGATTTTATTTAATTACAGTTATTCCGCAAAAGAAATTTTAAAATCAATATTTTACAAGATTGATTCTTCTACAACTTGGGTAAGTTATATTAGGATTAGTCTTAAATGTGGTACCCTACTGTAGGTGTTACATTAGTTTGTATCAGAGCCCCAGTTAGAGTCTTTTGGGTTTTTGTGGTTAGGTCTGTTTTGCTTAAGTTGTGTGATTCTCTGTGTTTGGTTTCTGAAAGGTTACATCTGACTCTTATTAGTGTTTTTTATTATTGGTGAAGAAAGCTATGTCTCGTAATAGAGGAGCATGTGCTAATGTGGGACGCAATGAGGACCCATGGCGAGCGCCGAACTCAGTCAAAATTATAACCGAAGTTATTACCTAAACTTGTAGTATAGTGAACAACACCGGATCATTTCCTCAAGGATCGTAAATGCAATTTAATCAAATCAAGTGAAAGTTAGCAAAAAATGTTGGGAATTTGCGGATCAAAGTCTCGCAGCGGAATAACAGAATTCCCTCACAGGATCCATGCGAAAAATCCATAATCCGAGGTTTTTTTAAAATTTTACCTCTTGAAGCGTGACAGACACAAGCGAGGTGAATCACCAACACCGTAATAGCGACGATGTTTCTACGGTATCCACACGAACAAACTTGCAAAAGGAGTCACGCCTCTGTTTCGTAGTGCTAGCTGCGAAGAGAGGAGAAGAAGACCTCACTATCTCTCACTCACTTTCGTAGGTGCGGCTAGGGTTGTGATGTAACCTAGTAGCAGCCCCCTTAGCGTACTATTTATAATAGTGGCTGCCTTAAGTGAGTGTGAGCAGTAGCAAGGTAAGTGGTGCAACCCTAAACCCATCCGTCATGAGTTAGGCCCACAATTGAATCCGAGTCCAACTTGGATTACGATTACTCCAATTTAGTCTGTTCTAAGTGTGCGACCTGCAGGTTCTCATGACGTTGGTAGTAATATTAAAATCTCATTTTAATATTACAAACATGAGCGGTATCTAGCAACACATCACTGCTACCCAAGTAATGAGAATGTCAGTGATTTGACATAACCTATCTGTGACCAATGTTTCCGTGTAGTTTAGTCCCTTTGTCCAGATATCCAAATTGAACACAAGGCATGGAACGTGTCACCCTTGTTTAGTTCAATCTTCGGTTTCGATTCCAGAGTAGACATAGTAATGACAAATGAGATCAATATCTCATATTGACTCATTTGAGCATGGCCATGCATTTCATAGTCTCACTCAATCAGGGGGCCCGAAGATATCACTCCTGTTATGTAGGAGGGACAAATCCCATCTAGGTCACTCACATCCCTCCACATGTATCGCGGTATGTCTAATAACCAACTTTATAATCATCTTGTTACAAATGACGTTTGATGGCATCAAAACACACAACTCCTCATGTAGGAATCGTAGTGATTTCAGGTCAAAGGACCACATACACCATTATCACTATGAGAATTGCTTATGACACTCACGTAACGATCCACGTAGCGTTCTCATGGCGGGTCTGTCCAATACATCATTACTCTAATATGTATCTATGTGTAGACTTGATATCTCATATCCATGACCCGTGAGATGTGGTCATCAGTCTACGCACATACTAGTCTCAAAGCATTATTGTTGTCCTAATTAACAATAATACTTGACTAGGGACATTTAAGAATAGTATTTTATCCAATAGGATCTCACGATCAAGTCATCCACTTGATGTCCTATGGTATCAAATTTACTATTCTAAGGACTTTATCATGTTTACCAAAAAAAAGAACATAATAAATGAAATGCCTCATATAAAATAGCATAATATAATGTATGTAAATACAAACAAAACGTATTGGCCACTAGGGCATACACCAACAATCTCCCACTTGCACTAGAGCCAATCAGGCATATTTCTAATGTCTAAAGACCTAGTGTGACCCTCATGCTTACTGTGCAAGAGGCTTCGTCAGTGGATCAAGCAATGTTATCATCCGTTGGTACTCTGCATATCTTCACATCTCCTATCAATGATTTCTCGAATGAGATGGAAGCGCCTAAGTATATGTTTGGATCGCTGGTGTGATCTGGGCTCCTTAGCTTGTGCAATGGCTCCATTATTATCACAATAGAGGTCCCTTTGGGTCCACAATGCTAGGAACTACACCAAGCTCAATAATGAACTTTCTAATCCAAACGGCCTCCTTTGCTGCATTGGAGGCAGCAATATACTCAGCCTCTGTGGTAGAATCAACGACTGTCTCCTGCTTTGAACTCTTCCAGCTCACATCCCCACCATTCAGGCAATAAACAAAACCCGATTGAGATCTGGAGTCGTCCTTATCAGTTTGGAAGCTAGCATCAGTGTAACCCTTTACTACTAGTTCCTCTTCGGCTCCATATACCAAAAACGAATCCTTAGTTCTTCTCAAGTACTTAAGGATGTTTTTGACAACACTCAGTGACTCTCACCAGGGATCAGACTGGTACACACTGCTCGTCATGCTCAAAGCATACGAGATATCTGGTCGAGTACATAACATGGCATACATGATAGATCCAATTGCAGATGCATATGGAATCTTACTCATGCGATCCCTCTCATCCTGGGTGGAAGGGGATTGAGCCTTAGATAGGCTTATACCATGCGACATAGGCAAGAGTCCTTTCTTGGATTCATGCATGTTAAATCGTCTTAACACTTTGTCTATGTATGTACTCTGACTTAGACCAAGCAATCTCTGCGACCTATCTCTATAGATCCTGATACCTAATACATAGGTGGCTTCGCCTAAGTCCTTCATAGAAAAGCACTTCCCTAACCAAGTCTTTACGGACTGTAGGGTAGGGATGTCATTTCCAATTAGTAGTATGTCATCTACATACAATACTAGAAAGACAACTGTGCTCCCACTAACCTTCTTGTAGACACAAGATTCTTCTTCATTTTTGATGAAACCAAACTGTTTGATTGTATCATCAAAACGAAGATTCCAAATTTTCCGGAAGCTTGCTTCAATCCATAAATAGATCGTTGCAACTTGCATACCTTTGTAGCATCTCTGTGGAGTGGCAAAACCCTCGGGTTGTGTCATGTACACATCCTCGAGAAGATTTCCATTAAGGAAAGCGGTTTTGACATCCATTTGCCGATTTCATAATCATGGTATCTTTGCAATAGCAAGCAAGATCCGAACAGATTTAAGCATCGCAACTGGGGAAAAAGTCTCATCATAGTCTACACCATGAATTTGCTTGAAACCTTTAGCCACCAATCGCGCCTTAAAGGTATGCACATTACCATCCATGTCGGTTTTCTTCTTAAAAACCCACTTGCACCCAATGGGTTTTATCCCTTCAGGTGGGTCAACCAAGGTCCATACCTGGTTGGTATACATGGATTCCATTTCAGATCTCATGGCCTCAAGCCATTTTTCAGATTTTGGGCCAATAATGGCTTCCTGGTAAGTCACAGGCTCATCTTGATCCATGAGTAATACGTCACCTTGTTGAGTCATGAGAAATCCATATCTCTCTGGTTGACGACGTATCCGTTAGACCTACGCGGGTCTTGTGCTACTAGAGCAGATTGTGGTTCCACAACGACTTGTGGAGGCCGCTCTATTTCCACCATTGGTTTATTTGCTACTTTGTGAACTTTGAATTTCTTCAAGTTCTACTTTCCTCCCACTGATTCCTTTGGAGATAAACTCCTTTTCTAGGAATACAAAGCAGTCCGTGCGACAAACACTTTGCCCTCGGTAGGATTATAGAAATAGTATCCCTTGGTTTCCTTAGGATACCCCACAAAGAAGCATTTATCGATTTTGGGCCAAGCTTATCGAAACTTGACGTTTCACATAAGCTTCGCAACCCCAAATCTTCATAAAAGACATCTTGGGTCGTCTCCCGGTCCACATCTCATATGGTGTCGTTGAACCGTCTTAGATGGAACACGGTTAAGTGTGAAAGCTGCATTAACAGAGCATGTCCCCGAAGGAGCCTGGAAGGTCTGCATGACTCATCATAGATCGGACCATGTCCAACAAGGTCCGGTTCCTCCTTTCGAAACACCATTCCATTGTGGTGTTCCGGGAGGAGTGAGTTGAGATATTATCCCACACTCTTTCGGATGATCATCAAGCTGTTGGCTTAAGTATTCACCTCCTCGATCCGATCGAAGGATTTTAATACTCTTGCCAAGTTGGTTTTGTACTTCATTCTTGAACTCTTTGAACTTTTCAAAGGATTCTCGATTTGTGCTTCATAAGATATACAAATCCATATCTACCGAAATCATCGGTAAATGTAATGAAGTATCGAAAACCGCCTCTAGCTAGTGTGTTTAGTGGCCCACATACATCACTATGTATGAGGCCCAAAAGATCACTAGCCCTTTCACCTTGTCCGTGAATGGGGCCTTAGTCATCTTTCCCAATAAACAAGATTCACATGTCTCATATGATTCGTAATCAAACGAGTCCAAGAATCCATCTTTATGGAGTTTGGAAATGCGTTTCTCATTTATATGGCCCAAACGACAATGCCGAGAGATAAGTCGGGTTCATATCATTTGACTTGAACCTCTTTGTATTTACGTTATAAATGGGCGTTTCGAGATCAAGGACATAAAGTCCATTACTCAAATGTGCACTACCATAGAAAATATCATTCAAATAAAGAGAACAACTTTTGTTCTTAATTATAAAAGTAAAACCCTTCTTGTCCAAACAAGAAACAGAAATGATATTCCGCTAATAGCAGGGTACAAAATAACAATTATCCAATTCAATTACAAGCCCGGTTGGCAAAGCTAATAAATAAGTCCCTACGGCTAGTGCAGCAACCTTTGCTCCATTTCCCACTCGTAGGTCGACTTCGCCCTTAGTCAATGGTCTCTTGCTCTTTAGATCCCGCACATTTACACAAATGTGAGATCCACATCAAGTATCTAATACCCATGATGCGTAAGTAGATAAATTGACTTCTATAACAAAAATACCGAAGTGGAAGTCTCACTTCCCTTCTTCTTCTTGAGCTCCTCTAGGTACTTGGCACAGTTCCTCTTCCAATGTCCGGTCGACCGCGGTGGAAGCATGTACCTTCCTTAGCCACTCCACCCACTTTGGTTTCAAGCCGAAGTACTAGGCTTGGACTTTTCCTTGCCCTTACCCTTCCACTTGTCCCGGGGCTTTTTCTCTTTGTTTCTTGCCCTTATTCTTATGGACCATCATTATGGCCTTTCCTTTGCCTTTGTTTATGTTCGCTCGGCGAGTTCTCAACATGCTTAGCGACTACTGGTAGTGATTTGTCAATTTCATTCATGTTGTAGTTCATGACAAATTGACTAAAACTCTCCGGCAACGATTGCAGGACTAAGTCAGTGGCCAACTCTTGGCCCATAGGAAAACCGAGTCTCTCAAGGTTTTCAATGTACCCAATCATCTTGAGTACATGAGCACCAACAGGGCTTCCCTCTACCAGCTTGCACTTGAAAGAGTGCTTTGAGACCTCATATCTCTCATGTCTAGCCTGCTCTTGATAGAGCTTTTTGAGGTGTACGATCATATCGTAGGCTTCCATGTTCTCGTGTTGCTTTTGGAGCTCAGAGTTCATGGTGGCTAGCATTAGACATCCAATGTCCAAGGCATCATCTTGATGCTTCTTATAAGCATCTCTTTCGGCTCTAGGGGCATTAGGTAGCAGGTGGTTCAGAATAGGTTGTTCTAAAACATACAACTTTTTCTCTTGCTTGAGGACAATCCTCAAGTTCCCGTACTCAGATCTAGGAAATTTGTCCTGGATAACTTGTCCTTCTCAAGGACCGATCGCAATGATAAGTTACTTGATGTGTTTGTTGCCATGGTAATCTATCAACGAGAAATATGCAAAATATAAGTATTATGCTATAAACATATTTAACAAGGTCTTTTAATTAAATACGTCTCCCACTATTTTATTCAAATCAATGACCCTCAGCATTGACTTGGAAAATCCCATTGGAAGATTTCCTAGTGGGCCAAGATCCATATTTCACCTAGTTTTGAGTCAACTTTGGCTGATCGCCCAAAATTCAGTTATTTAGGTAGGAAACTCTTTCCAATTACATCACATGCAACTCTTGGATAGTTGGGTGAATAACACTTATTCTAATCCATCTAATGGACTAAAGCCCAACTTCATGCCTCTAAGCCTTCAATCCTATTGAAATGGCCTAGTTAAGTCAAACCCAATGGTTGACAATTGGATATTACTATTATCCTATCGCATCTTACTAATATAGATAAAGGCACCCTGCTTTGGCAGACCTACACTTGATCGATATTAGTCTTGACGAGTGCCACGCATTGGAAGGCATCACATAATGACTTAATATTTTCTTTGAGGGAATTTTATTATTAGATCTCACCATTTATTAAACTTGTTAATCATACCATAAACATTATCCATGCATCTCATACATATAAAGCATATAATAAATGTGACATGGTTATGGCCTCTAAGAGAGTAACATTAATAAATGTCAGTTTCACCAAGCGTCTCCCACCAACGTTCTCACTTGATGTCGTCTCCTTGTCTCCACATGAAGATTACATTATAGAAACCTCTTTTACATTCGAGGGGAGTTAGATGAGAAGAGAATGTACAATCAGAATGTAGAGAGAAAGGCACGACACGCAGGTCGTATTTAAAATAACCAAAATAACATAAAATAAAGACTAAGGCCATAACCATGCACCATGCATCTCTAATAATACATAAACACAAGGCAATAACACATTATTATTTTGTGAATTTTAAAAATAGTTTTGAATATTGCACTTTCGAATATCACACACCACGAAACGGGGTTCGGGGCAGCGCCCCGACGGGTTACTTGAACAAAAATTCGAGTTGGACCCCTCCTGCCTCTATGACGGCTAGGGCAACAACACTTGAACCCTAAGGCCCGCAAACACATGAACGCTTCATGTGCCGCAGGGGTTCCTCACACCGTCATCGCTATCAGAAACAAGGTTTCCAGAATGCGTGAAGACATGAACACTTCATGTCATGAGGAAGCTTCATGGCCGTCGCAAAACGGAAACAAGGTTTCCAAAACCTTGTGTCGCGCTGCTGTGTATATCGCATTCATACATAAAATATGCAGAAATAGAAAGCATTCAAAACAGTTTTCGTAGAAACATACATATCACATATGTATATACCAGAAAAACGCAAAAACAGAAAGCATTCAAAACAGTTTTCGTAAAAAACATATGAACATCTTCACGGTTTCAGAAATAACATATAAAGATCATATCTTTTATAAAAAAAAAAAAGAAGTAACGAATCATGTTATCGCATATAACAAGAAAAGCAGAAAACCGAATCATGGTTTCGCAAGTGTCTCTGATACCACTGTTGGGAATTTGCGGATCAAAGTCTCGCAGCGGAATAACAGAATTCCCTCACAGGATCCATGCGAAAAATCCATAATCCGAGGTTTTTTTAAAATCCTCTTGAAGCGTGATGACACAAGCGAGGTGAATCACCAACACCGTAATAGCGACGATGTTTCTACGGTATCCACACGAACAAACTTGCAAAAGGAGTCACGCCTCTGTTTCGTAGTGCTAGCTGCGAAGAGAGGAGAATAAGACCTCACTATCTCTCACTCACTTTCTCGTAGGTGCGGCTAGGGTTGTGATGTAACCTAGTAGCAGCCCCCTTAGCAAGTACTATTTATAATAGTGGCTGCCTTAAGTGAGTGTGAGCAAAGTAGCAAGGTAAGTGGTGCAACCCTAAACCCATCCGTCATGAGTTAGGCCCACAATTGAATCCGAGTCCAACTTGGATTCGATTACTCCAATTTAGTCTGTTCTAAGTGTGCGACCTGCAGTTCTCATGACGTTGGTAGTAATATTAAAATCTCATTTTAATATTACAAACAAGTGAGCGGTATCTAGCAACACATCACTTTGCTACCCAAGTAATGAGAATGTCGGTGATTTGACATAACCTATCTCGTGACCAATGTTTCCGTGTAGTTTAGTCCCTTTGTCCGGATATCCAAATTGAACACAAGGCATGGAACGTGTCACCCTTGTTTAGTTCAATCTTCAGTTTCCTGATTCCCGAGTAGACATAGTAATGACAAATGAGATCAATATCTCATATTGACTCATTTGAGCATGGCCATGCATTTCATAGTCTCACTCAATCGGGGGCCCGAAGATATCACTCTGTTATGTAGGAGGGACAAATCCCATCTAGGTCACTCACATCCCTCCACATGTATCGCGGTATGTCTAATAACCAACTTTATAATCATCTTGTTACAAATGACGTTTGATGGCATCAAAACACACAACTCCTCATGTAGGAATCGTAGTGATTTCTGGTCAAAGGACCACATACACCATTATCACTATGAGAATTGCTTATGACACTCACGTAACGATCCACGTAGCGTTCTCATGGCGGGTCCGTCCAATACATCATTACTCTAATATGTATCTATGTGTAGACTTGATATCTCATATCCATGACCCGTGAGATGTGGTCATCGATCTACGCACATACTAGTCTCAAAGCATTATTGTTGTCCTAATTAACAATAATACTTGACTAGGGACATTTAAGAATAGTATTTTATCCAATAGGATCTCACGATCAAGTCATCCACTTGATGTCCTATGGTATCAAATTTACTATTCTAAGGACTTTATCATGTTTACAAAAAAAAGAACATAATAAATGAAATGCCTCATATAAAATAGCATAATATAATGTATGTAAATACAAACAAAACGTATTGGCCACTAGGGCATACACCAACAATCTCCCACTTGCACTAGAGCCAATCAGGCATATTTCTAATGTCTAAAGACCTAGTGTGACCCTCATGCTTCTTTGTGCAAGAGGCTTCGTCGTGGATCAGCAATGTTATCATCTGTTGGTACTCTGCATATCTTCACATCTCCTCTATCAATGATTTCTCGAATGAGATGGAAGCGCCTAAGTATATGTTTGGATCGCTGGTGTGATCTGGGCTCCTTAGCTTGTGCAATGGCTCCATTATTATCACAATAGAGGTCCACTGGGTCCACAATGCTAGGAACTACACCAAGCTCAATAATGAACTTTCTAATCCAAACGGCCCTCCTTTCTTGCATTGGAGGCAAGCAATATACTCGGCCCGTGGTAGAATCAACGACCGTCTCCCGCTTTGAACTCTTCCACTCACATCCCCACCATTCGGGCAATAAACAAAACCCGATTGAGATCGGAGTCGTCCTTATCGGTTTGGAAGCTAGCATCGTGTAACCCTTTACTACTAGTTCCTCTTCGGCTCCATATACCAAAAACGAATCCTTAGTTCTTCTCAAGTACTTAAGGATGTTTTTGACAGCACTCCAGTGACTCTCACAGGGATCAGATTGGTACCTGCTCGTCATGCTCAAAGCATACGAGATATCTGGTCGAGTACATAACATGGCATACATGATAGATCCAATTGCGGATGCATATGGAATCTTACTCATGCGATCCCTCTCATCCCGGGTGGAAGGGATTGAGCCTTAGATAGGCTTATACCATGCGACATAGGCAAGAGTCCTTTCTTGGATTCATGCATGTTAAATCGTCTTAACACTTTGTCTATGTATGTACTCTGACTTAGACCAAGCAATCTCTGCGACCTATCTCTATAGATCCTGATACCTAATACATAGGTGGCTTCGCCTAAGTCCTTCATAGAAAAGCACTTCCCTAACCAAGTCTTTACTGGTGTAGGGTAGGGATGTCATTTCCAATTAGTAGTATGTCATCTACATACAATACTAGAAAGACAACTGTGCTCCCACTAACCTTCTTGTAGACACAAGATTCTTCTTCATTTTTGATGAAACCAAACTGTTTGATTGTATCATCAAAACGAAGATTCCAGCTTCTGGAAGCTTGCTTCAATCCATAAATAGATCGTTGCAACTTGCATACCTTTGTAGCATCCTGTGGAGTGGCAAAACCCTCAGGTTGTGTCATGTACACATCCTCGAGAAGATTTCCATTAAGGAAAGCAGTTTTGACATCCATTTGCCAGATTTCATAATCATGGTATCTTATGCAATAGCAAGCAAGATCCGAACAGATTTAAGCATCGCAACTGGGGAAAAAGTCTCATCATAGTCTACACCATGAATTTGCTTGAAACCTTTAGCCACCAATCGCGCCTTAAAGGTATGCACATTACCATCCATGTCGGTTTTCTTCTTAAAAACCCACTTGCACCCAATGGGTTTTATCCCTTCAGGTGGGTCAACCAAGGTCCATACCTGGTTGGTATACATGGATTCCATTTCAGATCTCATGGCCTCAAGCCATTTTTCAGATTCTGGGCCAATAATGGCTTCCTGGTAAGTCACAGGCTCATCTTGATCCATGAGTAATACGTCACCTTGTTGAGTCATGAGAAATCCATATCTCTCTCGGTTGACGACGTATCCGTTAGACCTACGCGGGTCTTGTGCTACTAGAGCAGATTGTGGTTCCACAACGACTTGTGGAGGCGCTCTATTTCCACCATTGGTTTATTTGCTACTTTGTGAACTTTGAATTTCTTCAAGTTCTACTTTCCTCCCACTGATTCCTTTGGAGATAAACTCCTTTTCTAGGAATACAAAGCAGTCCGTGCGACAAACACTTTGCCCTCGGTAGGATTATAGAAATAGTATCCCTTGGTTTCCTTAGGATACCCCACAAAGAAGCATTTATCGATTTTGGGCCAAGCTTATCGAAACTTGACGTTTCACATAAGCTTCGCAACCCCAAATCTTCATAAAAGACATCTTGGGTCGTCTCCCCATCCACATCTCATATGGTGTCCGTTGAACCGTCTTAGATGGAACACGGTTAAGTGTGAAAGCTGCTGTTAACAGAGCATGTCCCCAGAAGGAGCCTGGAAGGTCTGCATGACTCATCATAGATCGGACCATGTCCAACAAGGTCCGGTTCCTCCTTTCGAAACACCATTCCATTGTGGTGTTCCGGGAGGAGTGAGTTGAGATATTATCCCACACTCTTTCGATGATCATCAAACTGTTGGCTTAAGTATTCACCTCCTCGATCCGATCGAAGGATTTTAATACTCTTGCCAAGTTGGTTTTGTACTTCATTCTTGAACTCTTTGAACTTTTCAAAGGATTCTGATTTGTGCTTCATAAGATATACAAATCCATATCTACCGAAATCATCGTAAATGTAATGAAATATCGAAAACCGCCTCTAGCTAGTGTGTTTAGTGGCCCACATACATCACTATGTATGAGGCCCAAAAGATCACTAGCCCTTTCACCTTGTCCGAGTGAATGGGGCCTTAGTCATCTTTCCCAATAAACAAGATTCACATGTCTCATATGATTCGTAATCAAACGAGTCCAAGAATCCATCTTTATGGAGTTTGGAAATGCGTTTCTCATTTATATGGCCCAAACGACAATGCCGAGAGATAAGTCGGGTTCATATCATTTGACTTGAACCTCTTTGTATTTACGTTATAAATGGGCGTTTGAGATCAAGGACATAAAGTCCATTACTCAAATGTGCACTACCATAGAAAATATCATTCAAATAAAGAGAACAACTTTTGTTCTTAATTATAAAAGTAAAACCCTTCTTGTCCAAACAAGAAACAGAAATGATATTCCCGCTAATAGCAGTACAAAATAACAATTATCCAATTCAATTACAAGCCCGGTTGGCAAAGCTAATAAATAAGTCCCTACGGCTAGTGCAAAGCAACCTTTGCTCCATTTCCCACTCGTAGGTCGACTTCGCCCTTAGTCAATGGTCTACCGCTCTTTAGATCCCGCACATTTACACAAATGTGAGATCCACATCCAAGTATCTAATACCCATGATGCGTAAGTAGATAAATTGACTTCTATAACAAAAATACCGAAGTGGAAGTCTCACTTCCCTTCTTCTTCTTGAGCTCCTCTAGGTACTTGGCACGTTCCTCTTCCAATGTCCGGTCGACCGCGGTGGAAGCATGTACCTTCCTTAGCCACTCCACCCACCGGTTTCAAGCCGAAGTACTAGGCTTGGACTTTTCCTTGCCCTTACCCTTCCACTTGTCCGGGGCTTTTTCTGCTTTGTTTCTTGCCCTTATTCTTATGGACCATCATTATGGCCTTTCCTTTGCCTTTGTTTATGTTACGCTCGGCGAGTTCTCAACATGCTTAGCGACTCTGGTAGTGATTTGTCAATTTCATTCATGTTGTAGTTCATGACAAATTGACTAAAACTCTCCAAGCAACGATTGCGGGACTAAGTCGGTGGCCAACTCTTGGCCCATAGGAAAACCGAGTCTCTCAAGGTTTTCAATGTACCCAATCATCTTGAGTACATGAGCACCAACGGGGCTTCCTTCTACCAGCTTGCACTGAAAGAGTGCTTTGGAGACCTCATATCTCTCATGTCTAGCCTGCTCTTGATAGAGCTTTTTGAGGTGTACGATCATATCGTAGGCTTCCATGTTCTCGTGTTGCTTTTGGAGCTCGAGTTCATGGTGGCTAGCATTAGACATCCAATGTCCAAGGCATCATCTTGATGCTTCTTATAAGCATCTCTTTCGGCTCTAGGGGCATTAGCAAGCAGTGGTTCAGAATAGGTTGTTCTAAAACATACAACTTTTTCTCTTGCTTGAGGACAATCCTCAAGTTCTGTACAGTCTAGGAAATTTGTCCCGGACAACTTGTCCTTCTCAAGGACCGATCGCAATGATAAGTTACTTGATGTGTTTGTTGCCATGGTAATCTATCAACGTAAATATGCAAAATATAAGTATTAT
Source organism: Ormosia emarginata (assembly GCA_029884605.1). NCBI lineage: Eukaryota > Viridiplantae > Streptophyta > Magnoliopsida > Fabales > Fabaceae > Ormosia > Ormosia emarginata. The sequence continues at coordinate 8,752,211 of JAQQTP010000040.1, forward strand.
GCTATAAACATATTTAACAAGGTCTTTTAATTAAATACGTCTCCCACTATTTTATTCAAATCAATGACCCTCAGCATTGACTTGGAAAATCCCATTGGAAGATTTCCTAGTGGGCCAAGATCCATATTTCACCTAGTTTTGAGTCAGCTTTGGCTGATCGCCCAAAATTTAGTTATTTAGGTAGGAAACTCTTTCCAATTACATCACATGCAACTCTTGGATAGTTGGGTGAATAACACTTATTCTAATCCATCTAATGGACTAAAGCCCAACTTCATGCCTCTAAGCCTTCAATCCTATTGAAATGGCCTAGTTAAGTCAAACCCAATGGTTGACAATTGGATATTACTATTATCCTATCGCATCTTACTAATATAGATAAAGGCACCACCGCTTTGGCAGACCTACACTTGATCGATATTAGTCTTGACGAGTGCCACGCATTGGAAGGCATCACATAATGACTTAATATTTTCTTTGAGGGAATTTTATTATTAGATCTCACCATTTATTAAACTTGTTAATCATACCATAAACATTATCCATGCATCTCATACATATAAAGCATATAATAAATGTGACATGGTTATGGCCTCTAAGAGAGTAACATTAATAAATGTCAGTTTCACCAAGCGTCTTCCCACCAACGTTCTCACTTGATGTCGTCTCCTTGTCTCCACATGAAGATTACATTATAGAAACCTCTTTTACATTCGAGGGGAGTTAGATGAGAAGAGAATGTACAATCAGAATGTAGAGAGAAAGGCACGACACGCAGGTCGTATTTAAAATAACCAAAATAACATAAAATAAAGACTAAGGCCATAACCATGCACCATGCATCTCTAATAATACATAAACACAAGGCAATAACACATTATTATTTTGTGAATTTTAAAAATAGTTTTGAATATTGCACTTTCGAATATCACACACCACGAAACGGGGTTCGGGGCAGCGCCCCGACGGGGGTCCCGCTGGTTACTTGAACAAAAATTCGAGTTGGACCCCTCCTGCCTCTATGACGGCTAGGGCAACAACACTTGAACCCTAAGGCCCGCAAACACATGAACGCTTCATGTGCCGCAGGGGTTCCTCACAGCCGTCATCGCCTATCCAGAAACAAGGTTTCCAGAATGCGTGAAGACATGAACACTTCATGTCATGAGGAAGCTTCATGGCCGTCGCAAAACGGAAACAAGGTTTCCAAAACCTTGTGTCGCGCTGCTGTGTATATCGCATTCATACATAAAATATGCAGAAATAGAAAGCATTCAAAACAGTTTTCGTAGAAACATACATATCACATATGTATATACCAGAAAAACGCAAAAACAGAAAGCATTCAAAACAGTTTTCGTAAAAAACATATGAACATCTTCACGGTTTCAGAAATAACATATAAAGATCATATCTTTTATAAAAAAAAAAAAGAAGTAACGAATCATGTTATCGCATATAACAAGAAAAGCAGAAAACCGAATCATGGTTTCGCAAGTGTCTCTGATACCACTGTTGGGAATTTGCGGATCAAAGTCTCGCAGCGGAATAACAGAATTCCCTCACAGGATCCATGCGAAAAATCCATAATCCGAGGTTTTTTTAAAATTTTACCTCTTGAAGCGTGACAGACACAAGCGAGGTGAATCACCAACACCGTAATAGCGACGATGTTTCTACGGTATCCACACGAACAAACTTGCAAAAGGAGTCACGCCTCTGTTTCGTAGTGCTAGCTGCGAAGAGAGGAGAAGAAGACCTCACTATCTCTCACTCACTTTCTGTAGGTGCGGCTAGGGTTGTGATGTAACCTAGTAGCAGCCCCCTTAGCGGTACTATTTATAATAGTGGCTGCCTTAAGTGAGTGTGAGCAAGTAGCAAGGTAAGTGGTGCAACCCTAAACCCATCATGTCATGAGTTAGGCCCACAATTGAATCCGAGTCCAACTTGGATTCGATTACTCCAATTTAGTCTGTTCTAAGTGTGCGACCCTGCAGTTCTCATGACGTTGGTAGTAATATTAAAATCTCATTTTAATATTACAAACGATGTGAGCGGTATCTAGCAACACATCACACTGCTACCCAAGTAATGAGAATGTCGGTGATTTGACATAACCTATCCGTGACCAATGTTTCCGTGTAGTTTAGTCCCTTTGTCCAGATATCCAAATTGAACACAAGGCATGGAACGTGTCACCCTTGTTTAGTTCAATCTTGGTTTCGATTCCCGAGTAGACATAGTAATGACAAATGAGATCAATATCTCATATTGACTCATTTGAGCATGGCCATGCATTTCATAGTCTCACTCAATCGGGGGCCCGAAGATATCACTCTGTTATGTAGGAGGGACAAATCCCATCTAGGTCACTCACATCCCTCCACATGTATCGCGGTATGTCTAATAACCAACTTTATAATCATCTTGTTACAAATGACGTTTGATGGCATCAAAACACACAACTCCTCATGTAGGAATCGTAGTGATTTCATTTAAGGTCAAAGGACCACATACACCATTATCACTATGAGAATTGCTTATGACACTCACGTAACGATCCACGTAGCGTTCTCATGGCGGGTCTGTCCAATACATCATTACTCTAATATGTATCTATGTGTAGACTTGATATCTCATATCCATGACCCGTGAGATGTGGTCATCGATCTACGCACATACTAGTCTCAAAGCATTATTGTTGTCCTAATTAACAATAATACTTGACTAGGGACATTTAAGAATAGTATTTTATCCAATAGGATCTCACGATCAAGTCATCCACTTGATGTCCTATGGTATCAAATTTACTATTCTAAGGACTTTATCATGTTTACCAAAAAAAAGAACATAATAAATGAAATGCCTCATATAAAATAGCATAATATAATGTATGTAAATACAAACAAAACGTATTGGCCACTAGGGCATACACCAACAAAAAAAGGGGGGTTTGACAGTTTAAGATCGCACTTAACAAAATTAAAGGAAGAAATAACAATTAAAGAGCAGTCAATTTAGAAACCTATCCAAGATTGGGTGGATTCAATCATAGACCCTTCATAGAACACTTGAAGCGCAATTGAATTGTTAATTTGGATCTAACCGAGATCTCTGCATCAAATCCAAAATTCATACTAGACGATCGTCTAGAATTCAATTAACAAGTGATAAACACAAATCCACAATCGCACCATTCATGAAGATCTATGTTAATTTCAAGTACCGAATTCAATTAACATAGGCACAAATCAGTAACCTAACCTTTTCAATTCTGTGATTAATTTAGATCAATCAGTTCTAAGTTTCATCACAAATCTCAATCTTCATTTATGTGATTAGTTTAGATCAATCAGTTCTAAGTTTCATCACAAATCTCAATCTTAAACCAAGATCAATCAGATCAACATAAATAGAATCACCATTCATGCATTCAAGATCAAGAAGAAGAAAAAGAAGAAGGAGGAATTCAATTACAAATCAAATACAATACATAACCAAGGTCTCAAGAATCCAAACCACAATCTCTTCAAGAGTTCTAAATTGACCCAAAGTAGCTTAGCCCTCCATTACCATGAAGGGGAGCATCAAAATATACAAAAACTATGAGAAACTATGAAGAAACAAGAAGAAACAAGAAGAAACTATGAGAGAAATGAAGGAGAATACATGAAAGAAATGATAACCAATGGTGCCTTTTATAGAAGTCTAGGGTAACAAAATGACAAAGGGGAGTGAGTGGATGAGTGGGTGAGTGAGTGGAGTGTTTGAGTGGAATGGAATGGTTGAGTGGGTTGGTTTAGTGGATGAGTAAGTGGAATGGTTAAGTGGGTTGGTTGAGTAGAAAATGCCAAAGGACTTTTGGTGAGTGGGAAATTATAGACATGAATGGGTGAGTGGATGGATGAGTGGGTGGATTAGTGGATGAGTGGGTGGAGTGGTTAAGTGGTTGGATTAGTGTATGAGTGGATGAGTGGGTGGATTAGTGGATGAGTGGATGAGTGGATGAGTGGATGGATGAGTGGATTAGTGGATGGATGAGTGGGTGGTTGAGGACGAAAATTTCGTGTCTGACTTGGAAGCCAAAAAAGACTAACTATACTTCAGATCCACAAAAAGTGCTCTTCATGAAAGTTGTAGATCCTTGTCTTGGCTATAAAATTGATAGCTGGTTCGTCCAATTTGGCTTCCTTCAGCCTAAGATATGTCCTAAATACCGTAGGTTGCTCAAACCCAACTTCAGCACCTCTGTTCCGACTTGCAAGCTCAACCTGACCTACTAGACTTCATTTTTTCAAAAAGTGTTCTTCATGAAAGTTGTTTCTTTGGATCTTGACTATCAACTATCCAAATTTCATCCCATATTCGTTATTAAATCTTGAGATATGATTTTATGAGTGCACACCATTCGGATTCTAGTGACAGAACCCGTATTCTGACTTCCATGTAAACTTAGGTCCTTTAGACATCTGTTTGGGACTTCGAGCTCTCATCAAAGTTGTAGAGCTTCCTCTTAGCTTTCCTACAAGGTAAAATTCATGTTTATCAGATATTAGGAACTCAAGTTATGGCCAAAATACAGAAACAGTGTCAAATCTCAATAATGCTGAAAATATTCAATTAGGACCAATTTGATCTCAAACTCACAAAATCATACCAAACTCAATCAATTAAGAATATAGAGAGTGTAAATGACTAAACATAAGGGTTTCTTAATGAATAAAATATGTGATTATCAAATTCCCCCACACTTAGCTTTTTGCACTCCTGGGCAAAACTCAAGACCAAAATTTTACAATCAAGAAGAACAACCAAAGGTTCAAGGGATCAAAACATTCATGAGTTAACAATTCTCCACATCTCAAACCAACAAGCAAGGTATCTTCAACATGAATCGAGAATGATAGATCTTCACAAGATTCCCTCTCAATCTCTCAAGTGTTTAAAAGGTAGGTATTTCACTCAATTCAACCCATAAAAATTGCACTACCATAAGCTTGCTTATCTTCTACTTCTCCACTACTCAAAACACATGCACACACAAATCATGAGGACTTTATTCAAGGTTGTAGTGAGGTCAAGGTAACGAGAAGAGGATAAAATGGATATGAGAAGATAAATACCAAAGAGAATAAAAGCAAATGAGAGTGAGTTCAAATAACAAGCATAAAAGTTCATCCCAACTCTAGTGTATATCCCTTTACATATTCATTTCCCAATCCTTTTCTTTTTTTAAACACTTGGTTTTTTTTTTTTTTTTTTTTTTTTTTTTATATATATATATGAACATAACTATATACATCAATTTTTTTTTTCAATTGGGCACTCTTTTCTTTTTCAACAACCATTTTGTACACACACCCCTACGCTTGTTCAAAAACTCATTCATTAACCAAGCTAATGTTCTTTTATTCCCTAAGGTAAAGTAAGAACACGATTTCTCATTTAAGGCACATAATGAGCTAGAAATAAGGAATGGTCAAATAAGCTCAAAGGGGTTAAGCAAAGGAAAATATACAAGGTTGGCAGGAATCAGAGAATTTTCAAGAAGTCAAAAGAGTGCTTGATATCATATTGAAAGCAAGGTTGGCTATTTGGTTAAACTAGCTAATTAAGAAAGAAGACCTCAATCATGTTCATGCATGCAAGTGAAATGTAGCCTCAAAAAGAATCAAAGCAAGTTCTAGAGTGGTCATTAACATGAGTGAAAATCACACAAGAAAGAAGAGAATGGCATAAATGTTGAATCCATCCATTAGGCTCAAAATCTCACAAGGTATGCATCCATCAAACTCAATTCATCAATTCAATCATCCATCACCAAGCATATCAGTTCAAGAAGGGAGAAAAGTTATTCAATCATGCAATGAACCCTTTTTCTTTTTTTTTTAACAAAAAAGAAACATGCTAAAATCTCTCTCCCACACTTAATATAAACATTGTCCTCAATGTGAAAGTGATAAATAAAACGGAAAGAAAAGAGCAACACAACAACACGATGAGGGGCGAGATAATGGCAAGCAGTAAAAGATGCGTAAGAATCAAAGCGCAATGAGAACCGAAAACTCACAAAACAAATGAGTAAAATTTAAAACCAAAATAACATGACTGGAATAATATAAAATTAAAGAGGAAATGCGGGTCTTTTAGAGTCGATTCCCAAGATCGTAACACTTCTGTTCATCTCTGAAGAGATTCCACAATTAAGAAGTTCATGATGTACCAGGCCACAAGAATGCGTCTCAAGAGTCAATAAGGTATAACTTACTGACTCCTTACTCAGCCATTCAAAGTGAAGTATGTTTTTATCTTCTCAGATTGCAAAAACCATCCCCAAAGATCTTGAAAACAAATCTAGTTGGGTTGCCTCCCAATAAGCGCTTGTTTAACGTCGTTAGCTCGCCGTTGGGACACTTCTTAGTGATCTTTATAATGTGGATGGTAAAAGCCCATCACTTTCACTTCCACATTTTTTGGCTTGAGATGGTATCCATTGGTCTTATTAAGTGAGGTTGGTGAAAAGACTCCACCAGGATCCCATTGGTTGAAACGTGATGACCAGGTTGTGGTTGACACAACATGATAGCTTCCACTACGGTCCCATTGGTTGAAGTGTAACGACCAAGTGAAGCTTGAAGCATGAGGGTTCACATTGGGGTCCCATTGGTCTTCCTTGACTTCACCAATGGCATGCAATACGTGTAATTTTGCAATCCTGCTTTCATTGATAATGCTGGACCATGGCCTAAAAACAAAATCCACTTTAGTAGTTACTAGCATCTGCTGACTTTCCTCTTTCTTTGAAAATTCCTCAATGGCCTTCAACTCCACCTCCCTATATGTTTCAGATTCTACAACTACATTGTTGATAGACCCTTCTATATCATTAGATCCTGCGTAAACAGAATCATTAGTTTTCAAATATGCAGAAATTTCAGCACACACAACACATTTTATATCACCATCATGATCAACACATGAGTTGCAATTGATAGAATCATCAAAACCAATTAAATCAGGAAATTCAGCACACAACTCATCATGAGTTTCCTCAACTAAGTCTGCATGTAAATCAATATGACAATTAGAATGCAGGGAGTTGGGAATTGTTTGGGGGAAAGAGTTGGCTCGACTCTTGACATCTCGGTTCATTATTACAAGTGGTTGTCAATTGGTCAATTTGGGTTGTTAAATCTGAATAGTGGCAGTGAAATTCTCTGGAACTCAATTTGGGTTTTCATCAAGTCCTCCCATGAAGGCTCAAGTTTTGTGGTTGATGGACTTGTTATCTATTTGGAATGGCTGCTCATATTGAAATGATTGTTCTTTGTAGTGATGCCGTATTGCCATATCCCAGCATTCGGATAGTATTCCCACTAGGGTTGTATGTGTTGAAGAAGGGTCATAACTCTGTCATTCTTCTTCTTTGAACTGTGGTTCATTAGGAAAATAACCAGCTGTTGCAACAAATTGATCTGAAAAAACAGAACTACCATACTGAAGTGTAGGGCATGCATATGTGGGGTGAGATGAACAAAAACAAATGTTACACACAAGTGTAGCTTCCTACACAGGTGATTGTTGTCACTACTATATGTCTTACCAAAGAAGTCAACTCCTCAAGTTTTGACTCCATTATGCATGGTCCATTGTTAGAAAAGTTAATAAAAAGCAAAGGTTAGTAAAAACACTTAAAATGAAAAGATTACACTTACTAATCCCCGGCAACAGCGCCAAAATTTTGGAGAGCGCCGAACTCAGTCAAAATTATAACCGAAGTTATTACCTAAACTTGTAGTATAGTGAACAACACCGGATCGTTTCCTCAAGGATCGTAAATGCAATTTAATCAAATCAAGTGAAAGTTAGCAAAAAAAAGGGGGTTTGACAGTTTAAGATCGCACTTAACAAAATTAAAGGAAGAAATAACAATTAAAGAGCAGTCAATTTAGAAACCTATCCAAGATTGGGTGGATTCAATCATAGACCCTTCATAGAACACTTGAAGCGCAATTGAATTGTTAATTTGGATCTAACCGAGATCTCTGCATCAAATCCAAAATTCATACTAGACGATCGTCTAGAATTCAATTAACAAGTGATAAACACAAATCCACAATCGCACCATTCATGAAGATCTATGTTAATTTCAAGTACCGAATTCAATTAACATAGGCACAAATCAGTAACCTAACCTTTTCAATTCTCGTGATTAATTTAGATCAATCAGTTCTAAGTTTCATCACAAATCTCAATCTTCATTTATGTGATTAGTTTAGATCAATCAGTTCTAAGTTTCATCACAAATCTCAATCTTAAACCAAGATCAATCAGATCAACATAAATAGAATCACCATTCATGCATTCAAGATCAAGAAGAAGAAAAAAAGAAGAAGGAGGAATTCAATTACAAATCAAATACAATACATAACCAAGGTCTCAAGAATCCAAACCACAATCTCTTCAAGAGTTCTAAATTGACCCAAAGTAGCTTAGCCCTCCATTACCATGAAGGGGAGCATCAAAATATACAAAAACTATGAGAAACTATGAAGAAACAAGAAGAAACAAGAAGAAACTATGAGAGAAATGAAGGAGAATACATGAAAGAAATGATAACCAATGGTGCCTTTTATAGAAGTCTAGGGTAACAAAATGACAAAGGGGAGTGAGTGGATGAGTGGGTGAGTGAGTGGAGTGTTTGAGTGGAATGGTTGAGTGGGTTGGTTTAGTGGATGAGTAAGTGGAATGGTTAAGTGGGTTGGTTGAGTGGAAAATGCCAAAGGACTTTTGGTGAGTGGAAAATTATAGACATGAATGGGTGAGTGAATGGATGAGTGGGTGGATTAGTGGATGAGTGGGTGGAGTGGTTAAGTGGTTGGATTAGTGTATGAGTGGATGAGTGGGTGGATTAGTGGATGAGTGGATGAGTGGATGAGTGGATGGATGAGTGGATTAGTGGATGGATGAGTGGGTGGTTGAGGACGAAAATTTTGTGTCTGACTTGGAAGCCAAAAACGACCAATTATGCTTCAGATCCACGAAAAGTGCTCTTCATGAAAGTTGTAGATCCTTGTCTTGGCTATAAAATGGATAGCTAGGTCGTCCAATTTGGCTTCCTTCAGCCCAAAATATGTCCCAAATACCGTAGGTTGCTCAAACCCAACTTCAGCATATCTGTTCTGACTTGCAAGCTCAAACTGACCTACTAGACTTCATTTTTTCAAAAAGTGTTCTTCATGAAAGTTGTTTCTTTGGATCTTGACTATCAACTATCCACATTTCAGCCCATATCCATTATTAAATCTTGAGATATGATTTTATGAGTGCACACCATTCGGATTCTAGTGACAGAACCCGTATTCTGACTTCCATGCAAACTTAGGTCCTTTAGACATCTGTTTGGGACTTCGAGCTCTTCATCAAAGTTGTAGAGCTTCCTCTTAGCTTTCCTACAAGGTAAAATTCATGTTTATCAGATATTAGGAACTCAAGTTATGGCCAAAATACAGAAACAGTGTCAAATCTCAATAATGCTGAAAATATTCAATTAGGACCAATTTGAGCTCAAACTCACAAAATCATACCAAACTCAATCAATTAAGAATATAGAGAGTGTAAATGACTAAACATAAGGGTTTCTTAATGAATAAAATATGTGATTATCAACCCAATGACCACAGCAGCAGTGGCAATGTAGTGTATGGCATATGTGATTGTGCAACAAAATCAATGAGCTGCACAACTACAAGAAGCTAATGCTGATGTTCTGAATTTATCTAAGTTCCGTCGTAATAACCCGCCGCAGTTTAGGGGTGAGTTTGATTCGAAAAAGGCAAGTTTATGGATACAAGAATTGGAGAAGATCTTCGAAGGAATGAGATGTGCAGATGATCTTAAGGTGACTTATGCCACTTTTATGCTGATAGGAAATAGAGAAAATTAGTGGAAAGCAACTCGAAGAGTATTACAAGCAGAAGGATGAGAAATTACCTGGGAGGTATTTTGTGATGTATATCTGGAAAAGTATTTTTCGGATAGTGCGAGGCATGCCAAGGAGATAGAATTTCTTGGATTAAGGCAAGGTGGAATGTCGGTAAATGAGTATGCTGTGAAGTTTGGGAGCTTGTCTAAGTTCTCACGGTATATCTAGATCCAACCGGACGAGGTTTGAAAATGTCGCAAGTTTGAGGGAGGTTTAAGAATTGAATTGAAGAAAGGAGTACTGCCAATGCAGATGAACTAGTTCTCAGCATTGATGGATATGTGTTACAAGCTAGAGGGATTGGAGCCATTGCGTGATTCGAGGAATCGTAACTTTGGACCATCTAGGTTCCAAAGAGGAGGAAATAACAACAATAATTGGTTTTAGTGGAAACCATATTCAAGGCCATCAGGTAGTCAACAACAACAGCCACGTAGAGGAGGTCCTAGGGGCAATCGTCTTAGTCAGAATGTGCCACCGCCAACAAAGTGTATGAAGTATGGAAAGGGCCTTATGACAAGAGATTGTACCATCAGGGGAATCATTTGTTTTATATGTGGAAGGCCTGGCCATTTTTCAAGGGACTGTAATTGTAACACCCCAAAATTGTTTATTTCATGATAAATAGTCATTTTATAATATTTGTGATTTTTATGAATTTTTGTGGATTTTTTCGAAAATGTTGATTTTTTGAATATATTTCTCGTTTTGCGTATGCACTGAGCGGAGCCGAGAAAATAAAATATTTTCCCCAAGGCCAGAAAACCTTGAACTGTGGAAACGTCAATGGGAGATCTTTCTAAACCAGAGGCCGAACACAGTTTACAGAGTTTTTTTTTTCAAGATTTTATCTGATAAATAAAATCGTTGTACCGTGAAATTATCCGATGAACAATAAATAATATTTTTATTAACTATAACCTTTGTTCACTAGATAATAGCTTTAGTAGAGTGTTAGTCATCTTTTGTAGATAGCACTTTAATGATATATCAAAGATGACATCATGTATATGACATTATCGTTTGACTTTTGGAAAAGTGTTCCAAAACTTCCTAAAGAAGCTTTGTTTTCTCTCTCCTCCCTCCCACACTCCATGGCAATGAGGGTTTTTTGGAGCCAAAATTATGCTTTTCAATTCTAATTTTGAAATCACCAAAAAGTTATCACCTTTCTTCTTTCTTCATCTTTTTCTCTCAAACTTTTCTCTCTTCCTCTCTTCCTCTCTTCTCCACGGCACCCACACCATTTGGAGGCCATCTTCACTAGCTTGCTAAACCAAACTCATTTCTTGCTTCCTCTCATCATCCTAAGACTTTTCTCTTTGATGGTCACCTCCAAAATCTTCCTTTTTCATCTTCCATCATTGAAGCCCTAACTTGAAGCTCTAAGGTAAAGTTCTTGACTTTCTTTTCTTTTCTTCTTTTTTTCATTTTTCTTGGTCACCTATGTGACCAAGGACTCCTCTTTTCATGGTTTGAGTGAAGATTGTAAAAGTTTGCTCACCTTAGGATTTTCTTGAAGGTGGAGGACAAAAATTGCAACAAAAGGATCTAGAAGCTTGCTTTCTTGTGTTGTCTTCTATAGGTAAGAGGGAGATGATCCTCTTCAACCTATCTTGGTGGTGAGGAAACGTTTTTGGTGTTGTTGATAAGGAATCCATGTGGGATTGCTTTCTTTGTTGTGTTGTTCTTCATGATTTTGTATTTATTTTGACTTGTATGAATTTATTGATTGTCATTGTGTATCTTGATCGCCATGAAATATATATTGGATTACTTGGATTGATATATGAAAATTTTAGGGTTTTTTGTCCCTATGGATTCACGGCTAAGAGGCCAAATTTTTGGGTGTTCAAAATATAATTTTTGTAGAAATTGGAACTTAAGTAATTAAGTGTTAAGTAATTAACAATGTGATGGAAAGATTGGTTGGACCCTTGTCTTTAGGAAGTCACAACCTCAAGGGCCACATTGGCTAAAATTCATGCATCAAACTAAGGCTTAGGTGATTTAAAAAGTTATTATGGATTCATAAGATGGAAAAATGAAGGAAAGAAATTCACTTGACGAACTAGGGTGATTTTGAACTTAAGAAAAGAACAAGAGAGTGTGTGAGACTTGGAGAACCTTAGAATAATTTTCTAAGTGAGTATGATTAAATTTAAAGTAAAGAACTTAGCTAATCAAGAGAGATAAAGATTGAATGAGAATTGCAAGAGAATTCCTCTAGAGAAAGATTTCATAAGAAATGTTAAATTAAAGTAAAATTTCATAATAAACCTTAAAAGTGTATTGTCACATTTGAGAACTTGATAATATGTTATTGTGGTTCCATGAGTAGGACCAAGAATCTGTTGATGTCTATCTTGGCCAAATTGTGGCATGTTATGGGAAAGTATATCATTGTTAAATATACATGAACATGCATTGAGTCATCATGCATTGTCGAAGTAAGGTTGTATGCCTAGGAGTTGAATCACACCTTAGTGCGGGTACAAATAGACTAGTGTGGGTTATTTGTTGACCTTAGGGGCGTCGAGGTGTGGGTGTCTCATAAATAGACAGTTGGTAGCTCCTTTGAGCCATAGGATAGACCGATGCAAATGCACGGACAATCCGGACTGAGACACTATCCTATATCACGATCTTATGAAGAATGCTGTGTATAAAGCCTTGTTGCGCAAATTATTGATTTTCTGAAAGCACTTGATTTTAGGCTGACGAGATACTGGCATGTCTCTTTGATCATTCTCTTCGATGTTTGTGTCTAGCTCCATAGAGTAGGATTTTTGGTACCTTGTGCATGTGCATTGTCCGTTACATACTTTACCTGGCATGAATTCATGTGATGGTAGAATATATTTCTTTTACTGATGTTATGATTATTTGAACTATTTAACTATTTATCATCTGAGATTTTGTTGTTATTTCTTTTAACGCTTGCTATTATTACTGTTAATATTGTTGTGATGCTATGTGGGTGCCTTGCGCTGTTCTATTTTTTTACTGCCATAATTGGTATTGAATGTTGGATGTCTTACCTCTTTCTTGTCTCGTTTTGTTTTATATTTATGAACCATGAAGACTGAAATAGCGACAAGGCAGAATCTTTGTGGGTTCGTGGCGATGCAGTTTTCTTGGAGGTGTCGACGTATAGTTTGCTCCCTTGGAGTTAGAGCACGTTGGGTACGTTGGGAACGTTACCCTACCTTGAAGTTAGAGCACGTATAGTTTTGTATGTGTTACTGTATTATGCTATATTTATATATATCTGGAATGTAATTCCCTTTGGAGGATGTTCATGGTTGTGTAATAAATATACTTCATTCATGGCTCTTATTTTCTATATATGCACAATGATTAAATTTGTAAACCTGTTGTTGAGTTATAGCACGTCTAAATTTAGTGACTGTGGTATAATGAGGATTGTGCCGTAGTTATTAAATGTAGGGGTGTTACATTAGGTGGTATCAGAGCAGTTCATCCTGTTGAGCCGAGGTACGGATTGACTATGCTTAGACATGTTAGGAGTTTTTGTATGTTGTGCACTTCCTTGTCTCTTGGTTGAGATATTAGGAAAGGAATGCATAGCTTGCCATAGCTTGAAGGTTAGTAGCTACTGTTACATAGTTACATGATATTATGGACTAGCCTACTCAATATGTAATGTTCTGTGTGGACAGAAAACTATGACTTCACCTAGGCGTACTAGAAGAATAAGGGTTCTTTTAGTAAGAAGTTCAACTAGTATGACTGAACTCTTTCAGAATTTGTTGCATCTACACCTTTTGTTGTGATATCTTTAGAGCCCAAGCTTGAGTCTTTCAGGCTTGTGGTTAAGTTTGTTTGGTTTGTGTTACGTGGTTCTTTGTGTTTGGTTTTCAAAAGGAGCCAATATTGTTTGAAAGGGGTTATGATTGGTTTTCGTTGAGTTTTGGTTCGTTTGTCTTCGAAGGAAAGTAATGGTTCGCGGTAGGCGTACGTGTGTGAATGCGAGGTGTGACAACGATGGGATGATTTTGACTGTAGAAGTAATGCAAAGAATGGCTGACGTAACAGTACAACAAAATCAAAGGGCCACTCAGTAAAAAGAACTGATAGCCAAGGCTCAGATTTTGTTAGAGTTAAATCAGTCTTAAGATATGGGACCCCATGACATTGGACCATATTGGTTCCGTCGGAGGAGAAATCGTAAGGTCAAGCGATTTCAGCAGAAACTACATTCATGACCATCAAGGAAGTAACAACAACAGCAACCATATGAAGGTAGTGCTAGTGGCAGTAGATCCATCTAGATCGTGGCGTTTTTACCAAGATGTAAGAAGTGTGGAGAGATCCACTCAACGAGGGAGAGTAAGATCAATGGGGTAATTTGTTTCAAGTGCGGGAAGCCCAGACACATTTCTAAAGATTGTGCTCCACCAAAGAGGGAGTCTTCTGTTAGTGATGCACGTATTTCAAAACCTCAAGCTGAAAGGAAAGTTTATACCCTGGGTAGAGCGAAAGTTTCCCAGACTAAAGATCTAATCAATGGAGATTGTGCCACATGAGGTGATCCCTTGACTATGCTATATAATTCAGGGGGCAACTCATTTCTTTATGGCTTATGACTGTGTGGATTGATTAGGGCTATTGTGTCTTCATTACTTTTTGACTTGTTCATTTCTACTTCTATTACTAAACCTATTGTTGCTATCCAGTTGCTCAAACTATCCTATTTATGTTAAGGACCAAATCTTTTCTGTTGATTCGAATTGTTTACCTCATTCTCGAATAGATGTGATTTTAGGAATGGATTGGTTATTTTCTAATCATATCCTGCTAGATCATCCCGATGAAAACCTTAGTGTTTCCCGAAACTAAGACTTCTGAATTTTTTAACGGCCTACCAAGTTGAAGCTTTATTGAGGAAAGAAGCCAAGGATACATATTATTATCTTCTTTGGAAGTCGAAAGTATGGAGAATGTAAATGTTATTTTTGTAATCAATGAATTTCTCATGGTGAGCTCCAGTGCTACCAATTAAAGAGAGGGATAGAATTTCTCGTCTATGTGTGGACTATCGCCTGCTGAACGAGATTACAATGAAGAATAAGTATCCTCGGAAGAAGATAGACGGTTCGATGAATCAGCTAAAAGGGAGTCGTTATTTTCTCCATGATGGATTTACGCTCTAGCTATCCTTGGACTCGTGTGGAAAAAAAGGATGTTCCCTGAACAACTTTTCAAACGTGCTATGGGCATTATGAGTATCTCATGATGCCGTTTGGAGTGATAAATGCTCCTACCGTACTCATGGATTACATGAGTCGGATCTTTCATCTTTATCTAGATAGAATTGTCGTTGTTGTAACACCCTTGTGGGGATGTCACATTTACGAATGCAATAAAATAAAATAAAAAAAATATTACCCAAGTTACCAAACATTTGATACATAATTAATATGTGTTGGTGTATGCCCTAGAGGCCAATACATTTTGTCTGTATTTACATACATTGTATTATACTATTTTTATATGAGGCATTTCATTTATTGTGTTCTTTTTGTTAGACATAATAAAGTCCTTAGAATAGTAAGTTTGATACTATAGGACATCAAGTGGATGACTTGATCGTGAGATCCTATTGGATAAAATACTATTCTTAAATGTCCCTAGTCAAGTATTATTATTAATTAGGACAACAATAATGCATTGAGATTAGTATGTACAGACTGATGACCACATCTCACGGGTCATGGATATGAGATATCAAGTCTACACATGGATACATATTAGAGTAATGATGTATTGGATAGACCCGCCATGAGAATGCTATTTGGATCGTTACGTGAGTGTCATAAGCGATTCTCATAGTGATAATGGTGCATGTGGTCCTCTGACCTGAAATCACTATGATTCTTACATGAGGAGTTGTGTGTTTTGATGCCATCAAACGTCATCTGTAACAAGGTGATTATAAAGTTAGTTATTAGACATATTGCGATACATGTGGAGGGATGTGAGTGACCTAGATGGAATTTGTCCCTCCTACATAACAGGAGTGATATCTTCGGGGGCCCTGATTGAGTGAGACTATGAAATGCATGTCTATGCTCAAATGAGTTAATATGAGATATTGATTGCATTTGTTATTACTATGTCTACTCGGGAATCAGGAAACTGAAGATTGAACTAAACATGGGTGACACATTCCATGCCTTGTGTTCAATCTGGATATCTGGACAAAGGGACTAAACTACACGGAAATATTGGTCACGGATAGGTTATGTCAAGTCACAGATAGGTTATGTCAAATCACTGACATTCTCATTACTTGGGTAGCAGTGATGTGTTGCTAGACACTGCTCACTGTTTGTAATATTAAAATGAGATTTTAATATTACTACCAACGTTATGAGAACTTGCAGGGTCGTACACTTAGAGCAGACTAAATTGGAGCAATAAGGATCTAAGTTGGACTTGGATTCAATTGTGGGCCTAACTCATGACAAATGGGTTTAGGGTTGCACAGCGTACCTTGCTACTGCTCACACTCACTTAAGGCAGCCACTATTATAAATAGTACTGCTAAGGGGGCTGTTATGTACGTTACATCACAACCCTAGCCGCACCTAAGAAAATGAGTGAGAGATAGTGAAAGGTTCTTCTTTTCTATTCTCAGCTAGCTCTGCGAAACAGAGGCGTGACTCCTTTTTGCAAGTCTGTTCGTGTGGATACCGCAGAAACATCGTCGCTATTACGGTGTTGGTGATTCACCTCGCTTGCGTTCATCACGCTTCAAGAGGTAAACTTTTAAAACTCGGATTATGGACTTTTCACATGGATCCTGTGAGGGAATTCTATTATTCTGCTGCGAGATATTTTGATCCGCAATTCCCAACAACATGAGTTGTAAAAATTTTTCCTTTTTATATACTTATTAGCATTAAGTAAAATAACACGGTACATAAAATAAAGTAAACTGTTATCACACACATAATATACATATGATATTGTCTTAGGTTATACAAATAATTTATAACTACATATATTTAAATAAAGTAGTAAAGAGTTAGCATACTACAAAACATAGATATGCCCAAGTGCACATCAAAGACTTCTGACCCTCCGAAGGATCACTCTCAGATGAAAACTTAGGTGATAGAAATCTAGGATGCCTCACAGCTCTACGGACAGGAGTCCGTGCTGTTGACACTATACTGATCTCACTGGGTACGCAAAAAGTCCTCCCCAATGACGCCTCAGATCCAATGGCATCTCAAGATGTAGGTACAAAGAAGTAGTAAAGACAGGCTCAGCATCAAACTCTCTTCGTAGGGACACAGTCAGACATCCCAAGTAGATCACCGATCCTCGATCCTCTCGCATACGCCAAGCCTCCACACCTCCGTGAAACTCAAGTCTCACGAAACCAAAAAATCCTAGCAACGCCATACTAACCAGTCAGTCTAAAGGGTATGGATGATTGGAAGGTTCGTACTCGTCGAACTGATCACCCGTCTGCTATTGCTCCTCCTCCTCAGGATACACACAATCTAGAGGTTATTCCTCTTCCTCAAACACTTTACAACATAAATAATAATACATATAGAGAGGTGAGATAATCATACATCAATACCAGCATGGCAAATAAGAAAACGACAATACAGCAGATATCACAGTTTAATACAATAAAGCATACCATAACATCATAAATAGTAACACAATTTAACACAAGAATTTTAATACAACAATATCATATAATATCACAATTAATAATGCTATGATGCATGACACATATGCAAATGCAGTATGACTCATTCCTACTCCATGGAGCTAGACACAGACATCAGAGAGAATGACCCGTAAAGATCTATTAGAACCTCAGGCTGCCCAACCAAACTATTCAACTTTCTAACGTTGTGTCTATAGCCCACAGTCCAATGTCGTGTAGTAGTACATAGTCCAACGTCGTGCACTACATACATTGTACTAAACAGTCTTTACAAGATCTTGATTAAGTATAGTACGTGTCGAGATCATTAGTGTGTTGCCAGTTACCACGACCCAGAGGAGCGACCAACTGTCCATATGTGGAATACTCCGCACACTAATGCCTCCAAGTCCACACAAGATGAACCACACTACGCTTATCACACTGATAACACGGTGTAATTCGCCTCGTCAATCAATCGCCAATATCAACTAAATTGGCACAACTCAATGCACGAATAAAAACAATAATTACCAAATTACTCTTAGTCTCAAAATATTCTCATATTTACAAAAACGCCCTTAACCTCAAAAATTCCAATATATAGTATGTCACCACTTGATAGTACCATATCTCCACATGTCTGGGTCCACCACTTTGGCCCGACAGCAAAACTCACTGTTCCAATTAATCGCGTAGAAATTTTATCGCATTTTCACAATTTTGTCATTTTTACAAACATTTTTAAATCGCATAAATATAAATTTGCTGTTTTTAAAATCGCGTAGTATTTTTAAATCGTTTTCTCAATCGCGTAAGTTTTTTAAATTATTTTCTAGATCGAAAAGCTTTAAAATCTCTAATTTAAAATTACGTAAGCCATTTCTTATACTTTAAAACAACGTAGAATATTTTCCTTACATTATAAATATTTTATAAAAGGTTCTCTTTTATTTGTCCATTTCTAATGAGTTTTGATAGTATTTTGTTTATAAAATCTATTAAAAATGAGTTTTCTACGTTTTTCTTCTAAAAATTCTTTTGTTTAGTTTATTACTACTAAATAAACTTTGAAAATTTAAGTTATACTTTTAAAACTCAAACGTAAGTATTTTTCAAGAGTTTTGTTTATTTTTCTTCTATACTATATTTCTAATAAAATTAGTTTACTTCTTTAATTCTTAAAAATTCATTACCAATGTGTTCTTTTTAGGTAAAACATCAAATCTACACTTTAGAAAATAAGTTTTGGATTGATTACACACGTACAAGGCATGTTGGCCAAAATTAGTAAAACCTTGGCTAAAAGGATTATATTACATTAAGAATGTTTAGTAGGATAATATTCTAAATAAAGCCAAAAGGATTATATTATGTAAAAGATTTTATACATAAGTTTAGAAAGCTACGAAATATTTTACGTAAGTGAAAAATGTTAGAAAAACCTTATGCGATTTAAAAATAATGGTTTTTAAGTTACGCAATTGAGAAAATAATTTAAAATTGCTACGCGATTGAGAAAACGTTTTAAAATATTTTCATGATTACAAAAATGTTGGAAAATTTTTACGCATTTTGAAAATGTAAGAAAAATGTTACGCGATTTCAAAAAAGCAATAAAATGTTTATCCTATTGGAAATAACATCAATTTGCTGCAAGCTATAGCGGTGGGCTCAATTATGTTAGAAAGTGATACCGCTAAACAATGGTGTGTGTATATGAAAAACTGTAAGAATAAGGTCTGTATGTGTTTTGGAATCATACAACATGCATAAAAAAGCATGTCAGCTTATTTGGTTAAGGCAATTGTGCTTAGTAGATAGAAATTACACATTTGTGTGGGTGAGAATTGCGTAGTTACGATCTTCAGTGATCTTGGAGATGTTGGGGTATGAAAAGTCATATGTGGCCAGTTGGTAGCACCTCTGCATCATGGTATCTTGTGCAAACACACCAATGGTCTTCACTGAGTTGCTTCTCTTTTCGTGATTTGTTGAGAGTGTCTTGTATTAGCCATGTTGCACACCATGATATGATATATTGGAACATGATTTGAGGCTAACGATATACAGACATGTACTCCCTATCTTTTTCTATGAAATTATGATTAGCTCCATAGAGTAGGATTTGGTCTTGGTACATGTGCATAATGGGTCAGCATATTGTCTTGATTATTTTGTTATTTAATAAATTATCTGTGAAGTGATAATATGTCTGTATGTGAGAAATATCATATCTGTATTATTTACTGTCATTTTCTATACTGCCTCATTGGTATTAATGTAGGGGATCTAACCTCTTTGCTATGTTATGTTTGTTTTATTATATATGTTTGATGAAGACCAAGGAGACGAGAAGGCTAATGATTCTTTTTATTATCAGTAATCTTTACTGTGTTTATCTTTATGGTGGCGAGACGTCAAGTTTTGGGTTTCATTACCGTACAGTTCCATAGGGGGATTGACGCGTGGAGGTTTGATTATGGAAATGAGCGGTTTGTGTATACTAGGGACTTAACTCTTAACCTCAGTGGTACTAGATGTGGAACTCTTGTGTTGACGCAGTATGCTTCAGTGCGTCCTGAGTTTACGATGCCTATTCGTAAACTCTGGGGTGGTAGTTTTTATGCCCCGCAAGAGAATTCGATGGTATCATCAGCTAGGACACCTGCTAGGCATATGTTATATCCACCGGGTTTCTTTAATGATAACACCGAGGAAGAGGAGGAGGATCCTGCTGAGGCCCCGAATCCTTAGTTTGGATTGGGGAGGTTATGTTTGAGTATTTTATATTTTCGTTGTGTGTATTGTATAAATTAACTTTTGGGCTTGAGTGTGTAATTATGTAAATTATTTGCAAACAATGTTTCGTTATGTATGTAAGTATGTTGAGTTTACTTTCAATTACGATTTATGTTCAATGATTTTATTTAATTACAGTTATTCCGCAAAAGAAATTTTAAAATCGATATTTTACAAGATTGATTTTTCTACAACTTGGATAAGTTATATTAGGATTAGTCTTAAATGTGATACCCTACTGTGGGTGTTACACCATCAAATATTTTTCTAATATATGTAATTAAACAACTATTTAATTAACTGTTTATCTATTATATCATTAAAATTATTTTTTTTTCTGAGAGTTTCATCATTAAAAGTTAACAAATGGACTTGGCCCAAACCAAAAACATGATTGGCTTGAATCAGGTCAAGTGAAACTGTTTTAAAAAATTACTTAAAAATAGTAGGATTTGAAATATGCTTAAAATATGCCTCAATTGGAAGGTAGGTTTAAAATATGCTTCATAGTGAGATTGGGTAGGTGCGACTTTGGGATCAATCTATCTCATCCTGCCCCGCAACCTACATTTAAGTAAACATTATACTTATTATAGTTACTGATAAAGTCAATTATATTAATTACTTTCACTAGTTTTGTAACACCCACCATAGGGTGCCATATTTAAATGTTATTATTACCGAATTACCCCCAAGTTCATAAATTGTAATGTTATAAAAATAGGAGTTGTAAAATTTATTAACGTCGATAAAATAAACTTAGTGGAAAATAAAAATATTACAACATCATCACAAATAATTTACATCATTTATACATTACAAAAGTACTGTCAAGATTATTTATATACAGACATAGTCCTCAAAGTATTTGAATATTATTCAAAGCTAACATACTGCCCAAGTCTGACTAAACAGCAGAACCCTCAGACGGGTCCTCCTCAGATTCCTCAGCAGGTAGGAATCCAAATTGATGCGAAGTCCTACGGACAGGTGTCCGAGCAGACAACACGATACTAATCTTTGTTGGAACATAATACCTAGTATCCCAATGTTTTCTGATTGACAGTGAAAATTCGACATGTACATAAATAGTTACGCAAAGGAACAGATCTCCATGAAATTCCCTACTCATGTTGGCCGTTAGATTTCCCTGATATATTAGTCCCCTCTCATTGGGACTAGTCCTCCATGCTCCAGCTCCACCATGGAACTATAGTCTCACGTAGCCAAAGAAACTAGGTCTTGATGTCATCCTATCAAAACTCCGCTTCCTCAGGAGGAATCTGCTCTTCTTCACCCTTTTGTTCAATCCTTTGCTTAGTGTCTTTACAATTATAATTATAGTACAAAATAGACATACAAAGAGGTGAGATCACCTACGCCAATACCAATATGGTAGCATAGAGATAACACAAACAGCATACCATACAGATATATCATACCATAATTACAATAATACCCTCAACATGATTTATCATCCCAGATACAATAATTACAATCATGCCCTCAATCATTATTTATCACAACAAATATAATAAATAATAATTACCATCATGACATTAACATTATTCAAATCACACGATAATTACAATAATGTCATCAACATTATTCATCATCATCATCATCATCCAATATTCCTCAATTATTATATCACATAGATATAAATATTCAATATTTATAATAATGCCCTCAACATTATCCAAGTATTCAATAGTTTAATTATCATAACCAATACTCAATAATTATGCATGTGCACATAGACTCAATTTCCTACTCCATGGAGCTAATACTCAAGTCGGAGAAGTTGATCTGAAAGATCTATCTGTACCAACATGCCTCAAACCACGTGCCACAATTCTCATATGTGTTTGCATATCTAGCATATACACGACAGTCTTTACTAGATCTTGATTAAGAATAATGTCTCGGTCAAGATCATCAGTGTGTTGCATCGGTCTAACCTACAGTACAGAAGAGCTACCACCTACCCATTGTAGGCAACCCGCACCCCGATGCCCCCAAAGTCAACGAGTGACTTACACTACGCATATCGCACCTACTCAAGAGGTCTACGTCTCCCCTAGGCAAATAGCCTTATCCAGTCCATCGGACCTTTCCAAAGCATGTAAAATGCACCAATGCCAATCACAGGCAAATCTCATCATTTTCTCATACAGTGTCCATACACTGGTCTATGCATGTAAAATGCACCAATGCCAAGCACAGGAAAAATTCATCATTTTCTCATACAATGTCCATACACTGGTTCAACAGTAATCATACTGTATATTCAATCGCAAAATCACATTATCGCATTTTCGTAGTTATGCAACACTTTTGTCGCGTTTTTCACAATCGTAGCGGGTTGACCTTGGGGGTATCGGGGTGCGGGTTGCGGGTTGCTTACATGGGCAGTTGGTAGCTCTTCTGTACCGTAAGTTAGACCGATGCAACGCACAGATGATCCTGACCGAGACATTATTCTTAATCAAGATCTAGTAAAGACTGTCGTGTATATGCTAGATGTGCAAACACATATGAGAAATGTGGCACGTGGTTTGAGGCATGTTGGTACAGATAGATCTTTCGGATCAACTTCTCTGACTTGAGTATTAGCTCCATAGAGTAGGATATTGAGTCTATGTGCACATGCATAATTATTGAGTATTGATTATGATAATTAAATTGTTGAATACTTGGATAATGATTGAGGGCATTATCATAAATATTGAATATTTATATATGTGTAATATAATAATTGAGGAATATTGGATGATGATGATGATGATAAATAATATTGATGGCATTATTATAATTATCGTGTGATTTGAATAATGTTAATGGCATGATGGTAATTATTATTTATTTGTTGTGATAAATAATAATTGAGAACATGATTGTAATTATGGTATGATATACCTATATGGTGTGTTGTTTATGTTATCTCTATGCTACCATGTTGGTATTGGCATAGGTGATCTCACCTCTTTGTTATATTGTTTTGTTGTGTTTGTATTATTAAAAATTATATAGTAGATGGAACGAGTTTCTTAGACTTGACTGGAAGCAAATATTCTGAGTTAGGTGACAACATTAAGGAGTGGTCATCTTGAATTCATTGGTGTGTAGTTTTAAGGAGGAACAGATACATGACGCATCAAGATGGATACAAAAACAGAATAAGTATGTTGAGTTTTATCGATAGTGTTTTACCGTGCTATTAAGTAGGACCCGTTATGGGGTTTGCTACTGTTTAAAATTGAGTCTGTAAGTGTTATATTTCCTAAATAATTGTTAAATATTATGTGGTGTCAGTAATATACATTAATCAGTTTACAACTATTTTTCAGTATTACCTATAAATTTCAGTAAGTTTATGTTTTCTTGAAAATAAATTTTAAAACTCATATTTTATAACTCAAACCTTTTATGAACTGATTTTCAGATTATGAGCTTGTAGTCAGAAATGTGATGCCCTACGGAGGGTGTTATAGGATCTCGATCCGAAATAATACTATATGGTATACCATGAAGTCTAATAATTTCACCGATGTACACTTGAGCTAACTTTTCCATTGAGTACTTAATATTAATCGACAAAAGGTGTGCCGACTTAGTAAGCTGATCAACAATTACCCAAATAGAATCATGACCTTTCCAAGTTTTTGGTAGTCCTGTCACAAAATCCATTGCTATATCATCCTATTTCCATTCAGGAATAGGCAAAGGTTGCAATATTCCCGAAGGTCTTTGATGCTTAACTTTAGCCTTCTGACAGACTAAACAGGATGATACATACTCAGCGACATCCTTCTTCATTCCTTGCCACCAATATAATTGTTTCAAATCTTGATACATCTTTGTGGCTCCTAGATGCATACTCAACTTACTCTTGTGAGCTTCATCCAAAATCAATTTCCTAAGTTCTAGATCATTAGGCACACAAACCCTTCCTTTAAACTTCAAAATTCTATCAGCTCCTTCGCTAAATTCCAACACCGCTTCTTGGCTCCTTACTTCTTTTGCTTCTTGCAAGTACTGGTCACTGTTCTATCTTCTCGTATTCTATCCATTAAAACATTTGAAGTGGTGATCATGTTTAAATGCATTCTCCCTGGTGTCAATTTCACAGACAAACGCATATCCCGAAATTCCTATATTAATTCTTTCTCCTTGATCATCATAACAGAAGCACTAAGCATCTTCCTACTTAAAGCATCCGCTACGATATTCGCCTTTTCGGGATGACATTGTAACTGAAAGTCATAATCCTTCAGAAACTCTAACCAACGCCTTTGTCTCATGTTCAACTCTGATACTTCAAACTTTTATGATCACTAAAAACAGTGAACGTTGCTCCATAGAGAAAATGTCTCCATACTTTCAATGCAAACACCACAGCCACCAATTCCAAATCATGAGTTGGATAATTCCTCTCACGCACTTTCAACTGCCTTGAAGCATAAGTCACCACCTTACGGTTCTACATAAGTACATAACCTAATCCTTGATATGAAGCATCACAATATACTTCGAAAGGTTCATTCAGATCAGGTAGAATCAATACCGGTGAAGTAGTTAATCATCTTTTCAACTCTTGAAAACTTTCTTCGCATGCATCAGTCCATACGAATGGTTGATTCTTCCATGTAAGTTGGGTAAGAGGTCCTGCTATCTTAGAAAACCCTTCAATAAACTGTCGATAGTAACCAGCTAATTCGACAAAACTACAGATTTCTGATATAGTCTTTGGTCTTTCCCATTCAAGAAATGTCTCCACCTTTGAAGCATCAATTTCAATTCCTTCCTCTGATATTACGTGTCCCAAAAATTGAACTTCGCTTAGCCAAATTCACATTTGGACAACTTGGCATACAACTTATTCTCCTTCAAAATCTGAAGAACCACTCTGAGATGTTCAGCATGTTCATCCTGACTTCGAGAATAAATCAAAATGTCATCTATAAAGACAACAACAAACTTATCCAAGTACGAATGCAAAATCCTGTTCATAAAGTCCATGAATATGGCCGGTGCATTCGTCACACCAAACGGCATCACTAGATATTCATAATGCCCATAACATGTCTGAAATGCAGTCTTGGGAATATCCTCCGCTTTCACACGAATTTGGTGATAACCAGATCATAAATCAATCTTGGAAAATATTGCGGCTCCTCGTAATTGATCCATCAGATCATCAATTTTTGGAAGTGGATATTTATTCTTAATCGTAATCTTATTCAATTGTCGATAGTCTACACATAGACGAGAAGTTCCATCCTTTTTCTTTACCAACAATACTGGAGCTCCCCATGGTGACACACTAGGTCTCATAAATTATTTCTACAATAAATCCTCCAGCTGTTTCTTAAGCTCTGCTAATTCTACTGGCGACATCCGATAGGGCGCTATAGATATAAGTCCAACTCCAGGTACTAAATCAATAGCAAACTCAATTTCTCTTTCTGGCAGTAGTCCAGGTATATCTTTAGAAAATACTTCAGGAAATTCATTAATAACAAAAATATCTTTCAAGACATCTTCACATTAAACTTCCAAAGAAGATAAAAATAAATACCCCTGATCTCCTTCTTTTAAACAAGCTTCCACTTGAGTAGCCGTTAGGAATCTAGAATCCTTAGCCTCAAAAAATACTAATGTCTTATTCGAACAATCAATTAGGATATGGTTAGAGGATAACCAATCCATTCCTAAGATTACATTAATCTTGGAAAGAGGCAAACAAATTAAATCCACATGAAAGATTCTATCCCTAACACATACAGGACAATTCAAACATACTTTTGTAGTAATCATAGACTTATCAGTAGGAGTAGCAACACTCAAATCATAAGGCAATGTAGTCACAATCAATCCCAAATGCTCCACACAATCACATGCAATGAAAGAATGTGTTTCTCCCGAATCATAGAGTAGGGTTAAAGGATTACCTTCAATAGCACACTCCTCCATAATTAAGTCCTCTGACTTCGCGGCTTCTTCCCCGCTCATGATATACACTCGACCACCCGCCTGTGGCCTCGCGGTACGAACATTCCCCACCGATGGTTCCGCTTTCAACTGATCACATTCCCTGGAGAAATGTCCTGGTTTTCCACATCTATAACAGATAACGCCTTTATGTTGACAATCCTTGGTTAGATGGTCCTTCCCACACTTGAAACATTTAAATGTAGAAGTTCTAGCTTGACTTGCCTTACTGCCACCAGAACTTCCTCCAACAGATTGCTGCCGGTTCTAACTTCCTGCCGGTTTCGTATACGATTTTTGCTAAAAACGATTCCTCTTCTACTCTTTCCTCTTTGGAATCTTGTAGGTCCAAAGTTCTTATTTCTTGCCGCACACTGCTGATCAATCTCCTCAACCTTACGACACTTGTCCAACAATTCTGGAAACTATTTAATTCCTAAGGTTGCTACAGCTCGCTTAATGTCAAGCTTCAATGCTTCTTCAATTTTTCTACACTTCCAATCCTCATCTGAGTGCATATGAAAATACCTCAAAAACTTAGACAAGCTTTCGAATTTTGTAGCATATTCACTTATAGACATCACCCCTTGCCTTAAACTAAGGAATTCCATCTCCTTAGCATGATGAACACTTGCTAGAAAATACTTTCCCAGACACTTTTGCCTAAAGAGCTACCATGTCACAACTCTTCCCTCAGCTTGTAACAATCATCGGGCTCCTGCCCACCAGCCTTCTCCATCTCCTACTAACATAAAAGTTGCAAAGGTAAGCTTGCGTTCATCGGTACAACCCATACCTTCAAAGATCTTCTCTAATTCTTTGATCCACAGATCAGCTTTCTCTGGGTCAAATTCTCCATGAAACTTTGGTGGATTGTTTTTTACGAAACTCCGACAAACTATGAGCATCCTCAGTTGCTCTTTGGTTTTGTTGTACCATGACATCAGCCATCTATTGCATTGCTGCTACAGTTGCAGCCATGTTCTAATTGTCATCACCAATATTTTCCATTCTTGCTCTATTATTACCACATCCTCTTCCTCGTCTAACCATTATGTTCTCTCTAAATCAAACTGGACAGCACAAAAAAAGTAAGGCCAATCTTCAAACAAAGAAACTAATCACAGAGAATCACACAACACAAACAAAACAGACCTAATCACAAACCCAAAAGACTCTAACTTGGGCTTTGATACCAACTAATGTAACACCCACCGTAGGGTGCCACATTTAAACGTTATTATTATCGAATTACCCCCAAGTTCATAAATTGTAATGTTATAAAAATAGGAGTTGTAAAATTTATTAATGTCGATAAAATAAACTTAGCGAAAAATAAAAATATTACAACATCATCACAAATAATTTATATCATTTATACATTACAAAAGTACTGTCAAGATTATTTATATACAAACATAGTCCTCAAAGTATTTGAACATTACTCAAAGCTAACATACTGCCCAAGTCTGACTAAATGGCAGAACCCTCAGACGGGTCCTCCTCAGATTCCTCAGCAGGTAGGAATCCAGCTCAACATGAAGTCCTACGGATAGGTGTCTAAGCAGACGACACAATACTAATCTCCGTTGGGACATAATACCTAGTATCCCAATACTGCTTGATTGACAGCAGAAATTTGATATGTACATAAATAGTTACGGAAAGGAACGGATCTCCATGAAATTCCCTGCTCATGCTGACCGTCAGATTTCCCTGATATATTAGTCCCCTCTCATTGGGACTAGTCCTCCATGCTCCAGCTCCACCATGGAACTATAGTCTCACGTAGCCAAAGAAACTAGGTCTTGATATCATCCTATCAAAACTCCGCTTCCTCAGGATGAATCTGCTCTTCTTCACCTTCTTGTTCAATCCCTTGCTCAGTGTCTTTACAATTATAATTACAGTACAAAATAGACATACAAAGAGGTGAGATCACCTACGCCAATACCAATATGATAGCATAGAGATAACACAAACAGCATACCATATAGATATATTATACCATAATTACAATAATGCCCGCAACATGATTTATGATCCCAGATACAATAATTATAATCATGCCCTCAATCATTATTTGTCACAACAAATATAATAAATAATAATTACCATCATGTCATTAACATTATTCAAATCACACGATAATTACAATAATGTCATCAACATTATTTATCATCATTATCATCTAATATTCCTCAATTATTATATTACACAGATATAAATATTCAATATTTATGATAATGCCCTCAACATTATCCAAGTATTCAACAGTTCAATTATCATAACCAATACTCAATAATTATGCATGTGAAAATAGACTCAATTTCCTACTCCATGGAGCTAATACTCAAGTCGGAGAAGTTAATCTGATCTGTACCAACATGTCTCAAACCACGTGCCACAATTCTCATATGTGCTTGTACAACTAGCATATACATGACAGTCTTTACTAGATCTTGATTAAGAATAGTGTCTCGGTCAGGATCATCAGTATGTTACATCGATCTAACCTACGATACAGAAGAGCTACCAACTGCCCACTGTAGGCAACCAGCTCCCGATGCCCCCAAAGTCAACGAGTGACTTACACTACGAATATCGCACCCACTCAAGAGGTATACGTCTCTCCTAGGCAAACAGCCTTATCCAGTCTATCAGACTTTTCCAATGCATGTAAAATGCACCAATGCCAATCATAGGAAAATCTCATCATTTTCTCATACAGTGTCCATACACTGGTCTATACATGTAAAATGCACCAATGCCAATCACAAGCAAAATTCATCATTTTCTCATACAGTGTCCATACACTGGTTCAACAGTAATCATATTGTATATTCAATCGCGAAATCACATTATCGCGTTTTCGTAGTTGTGCAACACTTTTGTCGCATTTTTCACAATCGCACAATATTTCTGTTACATTTTCACAATTTTGCAACATTTCTGTCGCATTTTCAAATCACGTAGCGATTTTTTATCGTTTTCTCAATCACGAAAAAATATTTCATCATTTTTCAATCACGTAGTGATTTTTCAACAATATTTCAATCACGTAAAAATATTTAAACGCTTTCCAAACTGCGTAGAAATATTTTAACATTTTTCAAATCGCGTAGCTTAAAATCACGTTTTTAAGTTACATAAATCATTTTTCTCCATTTTTCAATGTCGTAAAATATTTCTCAACCTTCAAAATCTCAATTCAACCTTTCTCAAAATAATATGACTTCTCACATTATTTTCCACAATTTCTTACTCAAGAAATCTTTTTCGTAATATATTCCATAATTTCACCACTTCATTGAATTAAATCAATGTTTCTAACTTAAAATTTCCTAACGCTCTCCAAAACCCAAAGGATGAGTTATATGTTAGAAATTTTCAAGTTACCAACGTATTTTTCCTAATTCATGAATCAATTCTAAAACTCAGTTCTCTTTAAAATAAATTGAGGTTCATACACTTTTAACCTCTCTTTTCCATTCATATACGAAAATTTCATTTTTCAAGTGTCAAAACACTTTGTTTCCATTTCTTTAATCCTTGCACTTCATCAATTATTTTTTTCACTTTGAAATCACTTTATTTCATAAAATCAAGGCATTTACAAGCCTTCAAAACCGTGGTACATGGCCATTGAAACCATCAAATATTTTTCCTTCTAAAGCAATTAAGTACCATTCTTGTTTTTACACAAACAAAACCATTAAAATTTCCTTCAAAATCCATGAGACTCATGGTCTTTAAAACCAATTCATTTGTTCATTTTCCTTGCTCTTCAAATCCTCTAATTTTACCATTCATGAAAATATTAATTTGTAAACACCTATTTTGAGGTGTCTTGGCCAAAATTCCTCTTGGTCTTTGGAACCAAAAATTGTTTTCCTTTCCATCATCAAATCATGGCATACATATACATATTCATCATATATATCACAAGCATGCCATAAACAAAAGCAATAAATCATGCAACTTATATCAAGCATATGCAAATAATCAAAACACATAAACACCCACAAATAATTACATGACCATGGATATGAATCCTCACATGGATTCACCAACCATCAAATACAAAACCATCTCTCACCACCATACTTGGTTGGTGAGATGGATCTCCCTCTTACCTCTTGAAGAACCTCAAAAGCTTCTTGTTTTACTTCTTTTTCCAAGTCTTTCACCACCAAGAGCTTCTCAAATACAAAACAAACACAAATTTATTAGCATATTAAGCTTGAACAAGATAAACCATGGATCAAACATGGCTTAGAACATGAAAATAAGACAAGTAGTGAAGTTTCCTTACACTTCACCTTAAAAACCCTATAACTTTGCTCTTGAAGAAAGTCCTTGAAGATGATGGATTTAGAACTTGGCCTAAACTACAAAGGTTCTTGGATTGAGGTATAGATTCAAGAAATAAGGTTGTTTGAAATTTTTGAGTGGTGGAAGGTGGATTTGGGTGCTATGGTCGTGAGCTTGAGTGAAGAGAAATAGAGAGAAAAGTTTAAAGAGCTTAGGATTTTGGAATGATCAATAATGATCAAGATGAGCAATAATGGTGTCTTCAAACTTTGCTATGCATTAAACCATCACCAAAACCGTCCCCCCCCCCACTCTTGCACTCTGAATGTGTGACAAATTTCACTAGCCACCATTTTGAGCATTCTTAGCCATTGATTAGATCAATGGTTAGGATTAATGTAGCTTCTAGGTATAGCCATAGATATAAAACTTAATCTAGGCCATTAGATCTTTCCTCCTTGAAATCCTAGCCATTAGATGTATCTCCAAAATGAAGGGTCAAGATCACTCCTTCATACTTTGCATCCAATGGTCATAAATGGTCCTAGCCACTTTGTAAGACCAAATCTCCACCCTTGATTAAATCAATGGTGGATATCCAAACCACCAATGTTGACTAAGCAGTATAATATTTATTTTTATCTGTTATTATCCTATGAACAGTATTTTTACTGTATTTTTATTGCTCGATAATTACATACAGTACAAACACAGTAAAAGAAAATTTCAAAAATTATTTCTGGATTCAGGTTTAGTAAGATCCCTCGTCTCCGTCTTAATAGTACAAAATTTTCTGGCTGCAAAAAAATGTTCACTTTTCGGGACCCACCTGGGCCCACATACAGCCTTCCTGGGCCCACATACAGCCCATGGATAATATTAAAATAATCAGAGAAATATAAAAATTTCATAATCATCCGCAAAATCATAAAAATTATAAAACTTACGAAAATCAAATTAGATTACGTAAAATAATTAAGACTTAACAGTGATAATTAAAATACGTAAGATTTTTCCCGGCCCGAAAATTATTATTTTCCTGACACGGAGTAAATCACACAAAACGATCAAATATAGTCACAGAATACTCAAAATAATTTTACAGTACACAGAAATCACTAAATAGTAGAATTTTGTTAACTGTCAAAATTACTGTCAAATAGTTAGAAAATTTGGGGTGTTACAAGTTTAATAGTTATCTTAAGCATATTTGTTATTTTATATTAGATGATAAATTATTGTTGAGATAATAATTGACTATTGTATAAATTTAATTTGATACATTCATTAAGTAAAGAATGAGATAGGACGGGTGCAACAGGTTTTAATATTTTTTTGGGGGATAGATGCAGGTTTTAATACTTAAGTGTACATGGTGGGATAGAGTTACGAAAAATCTACCACTACTTACCTCATTGTCAAGCCTATACATAAAATAGGCAAGTCTGTGTAGCTCCAAAGAAGCACTCAGTGCCTGGCTGGCTATTGTTTTAATCGAAATTATTTGTGCACATCTTACTTCATAGACCACACAAAAAGGTGAATGTGGACCGTGGATGGTTGAGAGAAAAAAAAATAGAGATAAAAAGAAAGAAAAATAATTATATTCGATAATGGTATGTGAAATTTTTTTTATAAGAAAGATCTGTATAAGTAAAAGGAATCCTGTCTCAATTTAAATTGGTCCAATCTGAAAACATTGTGTGTTACCCATTTGACACTTCTAATTTTGGTTGATAGTGAGCGCAAACCTTTAAAAAATTTGAAGGCAAGAATAATAAAGGGTAAAATACACTATACTTTCATGAAAAAAATACACTATATATTTTTTAAAGTTTGGCTTTTTTTTTGTATTTGGTGTACAAAATTTGTTTTTGTTAGAATATCTAGAATATATCTCAAGATTAAATTAAACTTGATTTTGTTTTATCTTAAGGATTTAGTTTGTACATAATTAGATATATTATTTTGATTATATTTGATTGTATTTTTTTCTTTATATAGACTCTATCTCCTATAAATAGGAAATTATTTTGTATACACTAATTAATTCAGCTATAATTCAGAAATTATTCAAAAATATACACAAATTATCAATATTTGTTTCACTATTTTTGTTTCTAACATGGTATCAGAGAGGTATTATCTTCCTTAACATGTCCATATTTCTCTATTTCTAACATGGTATCAGAGAAGTACCATCCTCTGTGACCTGTCCTTATTTCTCTATTTTAAACATGGTATCAGAGCGGTACAATGGAGGTCAGGTGACATGTTTCATTATGATGGCGGCAAATGTGACAGATGTGTCGAAAGTCTTCTTGACATTAAGATCAAGCGGTGTGTTGTATATAACGACGGTGCAAGCACTGAGATTTGCTTTGAAGATTTGTTTAGAAGATTTGATAGATTTAAAGATTTGAGAGATTTGTTCATTGATGATGGAATTCAGTTCAAGGTGGAGATTGTTGGGCTTGACCAAAATTCTATTGAAGATTGTTATTATCAGTTTCCTATTTTGTAAAGATATTAAAGATTTATGAAGATTTGAGAAAATATGAAAGATATGAAGAGATATATGAATATATGTTATATATTTGTTAAAAGATTTAAAAAATATATTAGAGATTTATTAGATATGTATAAGATTTATGAAAAATTTGTTTACAATAGGAAACTACAAAGGATGAGTTATAAATACTTGTATTTGAGAATTGGTAGTGTTATGAGAGTGAGAATGAGAGTCTAAGAGGGATTGTCTTGTAAGGCTTGCGGGCTAGATTTATTTTGATAGTAGATTTGACTCTTTTCATCCATGAATGTAAGCATATTAGCCGAATCACATTATTGTGTAATGTTTTTCCTAATTACTAATATTTATTGCATGTTGTATAGAAGGGGATGTGGTATTCTCTAAAAAAATTGACAGAAATGTAGTATTCTCCAAAAGATTGAAATGATGATGTGATATTTCTCCCAACAAAAATATATTCTAGATATTTTAACAGTTTTGTAACACAAAATTCCCTTAAACTTTGATAAATTGTGAAACTGTCAAATGACCGGTGTTAGATTTAACCCAAAAAAAAAACCTTGAACCCTTACAAATAATCTCTTCAAGTTTAGATATATAATTCTCACTTTTAATACATAAATTTTCATTTTTAACATATTACTCATTCATGTGACACAGACGTGGATAGCTTTCTGTTAAATTTAACACTAGATTTGATAATTTCACAGTTTACCAAAATTTCAATATTTGTTACAAAATAAACTTTGCATATCAAACATAAAAATGAGTCAAACTTCAAGAGTAATCTCTATTTTACCCAATAATTAAACCTATATATAACAATAGATATTTTTTTAAGTGAATAGAAGCATGTGTGTAACACCTCAACTTTAGGATAAATGACTGTTATGTCCTGATTGTGTTGTTTTCTATTTTTCTGTATGATATAAAATATATTTGACTGTTTTAAGTTCATATATGAGTTTTTTGTGTGATTTGCTCTGGGTTAGGAAAATAATAATTTTCAGGCCGAGAAATCTTATTTTAATTATTCGGAGCTGGGGGAGCTTACTAAACCCAATTCTGAATGATATGGTTGTTAATCTTTTAATTTTTAGGATTTAACTGTGCAATAAAATAATTTTATATTATTATAATATTATTTTATTAGTTAGTACAAATAAACGACAGTGGACCCGAAAATGTCTGTGGGACTCACTTTTGGTTTGTAGGACTCACAATTGGTTGCGGGACCTACGTTTAGAGAAAGTAGTCAACGATAATGGCTTGAATTGTTTTAAGCCAATAGGAATTAAGTCAACAATGTGGGCTTGACTTAATCTACATCGTTGGATGAGAAGGTTTAAGATTGAATATCAACCGTTGATTTAATCTATGGTTGTCATGATAAGCTTCTTAAAGAAGGCTTTGGATATCCACCATTGATCAATTAGATGGTGGAGATTGGTCTTACAAAAATGGTTAGAAGCATTTGTAACCATTGGATGTGAAGAATATAGGGAAGATCTTGACCTTTTATTTTTGAAGATGAATCTAGTGGTTAGAATTTCATGGAAATAAGATCTAATGACTTAGATTTGATCATATTACTATCTAATATCAACCATTGATATGATCAATGGCTCTTGAAGCTTGGATTAGTAGAATGTTAATTAATTAGTAATGTAACTAATTAACTTAATTAAGTTAGGTTAAGTGTGCTTAGAAGCTTAGTGGGATTAGTAGCTTAATTAATCACAATTAGGATGGAATCTTCAAGAACAAATGACAAGGCTTATGACAAGGCTTGGATTAGCCAATGGATGACAAGCTTGGTGATCAAGTTTTAATCTTGACCCTTGATGAAGTCTAAGGCTTGGATGGAGTCTTGGAGAGTCAAACAAAGTGGCTATCTCCACTCCTTTGAGCTCCATGGCCAAGCTTGAGTTTGGAGAGCATTTTCACTTCAATTTCATCTTTGCTATCACACTTTCTCTCTTCTTTCTCTTCCAAAAACACAAACCACCATTGATGCACTTTGAAGAGGCCATTTGGCCAAGAGCCCTAGATCACCATCCATCCATCCAAAATTTCTTCTAAACTACTTTTCTAAACCTAAACACTATTCTAAGACTATCTCTAGTTAGAGATTTCTTCAAAAAAATTCATCTTGAGCTTGGAAAACAACTTGGAAGATTTCTCCTTAAAGGTGAAAATCCTTGTTTTTCATTTCTAATCTTATTTCCAAGGACTTAAGCCATGGTTAACCCATGGTTTATGTTTTTCTTCTATGGTAGTAATTTGTAGAATTTATTTAAGCTTGATAGGTAATTTTGGAGGGTGAACCCAAAATCACTAGGAAGGAAAGGAGAAGAGTTTGTCTTCACTTAAGGTAAGAGAAAGACTTTAATCTTATCATCCTTGGGTGGTGATAAGAAAATGGATTTGTTTGTGATTGTAGAATCCATAAGGATTCATTGGTGTGTTTGTTGTAATAGTTTTCTTATTTGTGATTTGTATTGATATGCATGGCTACAAGCTTTGAATATATTGTATGTGTTAGTATATGCATGGATAATTAGTAGGATGTGAATAATATGCAAAGTTTGCATGAGTGTTCCAAAGAACACAAATCCAAGGCTCACGACCTCAATGAAAAAGGGGAACCAAAATGTTCTCAACAATTTTTCCAAAAGAGAAATTTAATTGACTTAGGTAAATTGACAAGCTACAAATTAATTTAGAAGAAGAAAAATGATCCAAAGATCAAATGCCAACATTTTATGGGATTCGGCCAACATGCCCAAATAAAAGTGTAATCAATCCAAAATTTATTTTCTAAGTGTAGAATTGATGTTTTATATAAAAAGAATGCATTTGTAATAAATTTTCAAGAATTAAAGAAGTAAACCAATTTTTTTTATTAGAGATGTGATATAGTAGCAAGATGAACAAAAACTATGAAAAACACTTGCTTTTAACTTTTAAAGCATAGAAACAATCACTAAAGTGGATTTAGTAATAATAAACCAAGTAAACGAATTTTTAGAGAAAAACGTAGAAAATACAAATTTTAGTAGATTTTATAGACAAAATACTGTCAAATTTTACTAAAAACAGACAAATAAAAGAGAACGTTTTATAATATATTCATAACGTAAGGAAAAATTATTCTACGTAATTTTAAAGTAGTGAAAATAGCTTACGTAGTTTTAAAACAGAGATTTTAAAGCTTTTCGATTAAGAAAACAATTTAAAAATATTACGCGATTAAGAAAACGATTTAAAAACAGTACGTGATTTTAAAAACAGTAAAATATATTTACGAGATTTAAAAATATTTGTAAAAATGATGAAATTGTGAAAACGCGATAAAATTTCTACGCGATTAATTGGAACAACAAGTTTTTACTATCGGGCCAAAGTGGTGGACTCGGACATATTGAGATATGGCACTGTCTAGTGGGACGTACTGTATAATTGAGATTTTTGCCATTGAGGGCATTTGCGTAAATATGAGAATATTTTGAGACTAAGGGTAATTTGGTAATTATGATTTTATTCATGCATTGAGTTGTGCCAATTTGGTTGATAATTGATGATTTGATTGATGAGATGAATTACACCATGTTGTCTGTGTGATAAGCGTAGTGTGGTTCATTTCTTCGTATGGACTTGGAGACATTAGTGTGCAGATTATTCCACATGTGGATAGTTAGTCGCTCTTCTGAGCTGTGGTAACTGGCAACACACTAGTGATCTCGACACGCACTATACTTAATCAAGATCTTGTAAAGTCTATTTTAGTACAATGCCTGTAGTTACATGATGTTTGGACTGTGTACTACTACACAATGTTGGACAGTGGGCTATAGACACAACGTTAGACAGTGCAATAGATTGGTTGGGCAGCCTGAGGTACTAATAGATCTTTGCAGGTCATTCTCTCAGATATCTGTATCTAGCTCCATGGAGTAGGAACGAGTCATATTGCATTTGTATCATACATTGTAATATTTTTATCTCTGATATTATGACTCTGTTGAATTATTGTTATGTGTTACTGTTGCATTGAGTTTCTGTATTTAATTATATTGTTATTTATGATGTTATGGTATGATATATTGTATGAACTGTTATCTCTACTGTATTTGCATTTTCTTATTTACCATGTTTTTGATGATATAGATTGTCTTACCTCTGTATTTGTATATGCAATGGTATTGTTTATTTTATGTAAGAATGTGTGGAAGAGGAAGAAGAACAGCCTCTAGACATTGTGTAACCTGAGGAGGAGGAGGAGCAACAGCAGGGTGACCAATTTGACGAGGGCGAACCTTTTAATCATCCATACCCGCTAGATTGATTTGGAGGATGGCATTACTAGAATTTCTTGGGTATGTGAGACTGGAGTTTCACGGAGGTTCAGAGGCCTGGCGTTTGAGAGAGGACAGAGGTTCAGTGGTTTACGTGGGACGTTTGACTATGTCCCTACGATCGGAGTTTGATGGGGAACCTGCTTTTACTACTACTCTATATTTGCACATAGAGTTACCGCTGTCTATTAGGCGTCATTGGGAAGGAATGTTCCATGCACCTAGTGAGATTAGCAGTGTATCGACCGCAAGGACTCATGTCCGTAGAGCGTCGAGACATCCTGGATACCTATCACCTGAAGTGTCATCTGAGAGTGATCTTTCAGAAGGTTAGGAATTTGGGATGTGCACTTGGGCACTTTTTGGATGTTATGTATTATATTAACTCTTTACTGTTTTTGTTAAATATTTTCTAGTTGTAAATTATTTGTATTACTTAAAACAAAATCATATGTATATTATATGTGATGACAGTTTGTTTTATTTTATGTTCCGTGTTATTTTTTTTAGTAATATCCTGTATAAAAAGGAAAAAAATTTACAACCCGTATTATTAATGTAACAAATGTTTTACAACTTGGATAATATTTTATTTATCTTTCTTTCATTGCATCATAAATATGACATCCCCACAAGGGTGTTACAATGTGCCCCGTACCACCAACATGGGTTGCCATTGTATAAGAGAGAGAGGGGAGAAAATTGATTGACGACCCTCAAAAAGGAGGTTGGTCAGCTATTTTCCACAATACCTATAATTATTCTCGATCTTGTTTTGCAAGTTATTTTATATCGCACCCCAGTCGTCGTATCTTGGCCTTAACTAGCAATTATGGTCTTCAATGAGTCGTATCCCATTATCTGTTTGGCTTATGAAGGGATCATATACTAGTGTTGGGGGTAAAAAATACAAGTCCTAATTTGACAAAGATATTCTCGACGGACAAGTGATATTCGATGAAGTTGGATGATTCGACGAAGATAATGTTTTTAGTCAGATGATACTATTAAGACATTCGATAAATAAGGGTCTCAACAGCTAGATGGAGGTTCAAGTGGTGCTAACTCTTAAATGGCCAAGGGTTGGTTTCGTCGAAAATAAAAGTTACCAATTCTGAATTCGACAGGAGTTGGTTATTGTCGAAAATTAAGATATTAGTGGGACCGTGACATAACTGCCATGAACGTGGTCAATTTCTTAGAAGTCAATTATTTTTATTTTTGCCTATAAATATTAGTATTCACGACGTAAAAATGGTAGTTTTACTGGATATACAATCCTAACATCTCACTCAAGCAGAGTAACGGATTTGACTCCAAGTATGACTTCCATTTTCATTTCCAGTCATTTACATTAATGCAATGTCTTTTAAATTCTTTATTTTCAAGCCTTCTCCTTCAAATTTCTTTACTCTTTATGCACTTTAAATTCATGGCTTTTACGTTTTCTGCACTTTAAACTTACTACACTTTTACATTTCCTGCATTTAAACTTTTTGCACCTTTATTTTCTGCATTTTAATCTTCAGCACTTTATATTTCTTGCAATTTACTTTCTCGGCACTTTAAAGCTTCTTTGCACTTTACATTTTGCACTTTACTCATCAATTTCTTAAAAGCTCCTTTTCAAATGAGATTACCACATAACTCTGAACCCACATTCGACTGATAAAATATATTTGTTTGTTGGAATTTGTCTTATACCAAATTCACCCATAAACAAATGGGCACGCCTGGTGGGACGAGTTCAGAGTAACTCGTAGTGTCACAAATCTCTTCATAAGAAGATGGTTTTATGCGTTTAAGAAGTGGAAAGTTAGTATTTTCTTGCCCTTCTTAAGATACGCAAATTATGAGTAACACAAATAACTAGGCATCGAATGCACTTTCAGTTGAAGTTAGTGTGCCACCTTCAACAGCCATTACTGTGTCACCTTTAACTGTTGTTAGTACGGGTCCTGTGGTTGATATAATAGCAACTGGTACTCTCAGAAGTAACCCAGTGCTAGAACAAGTGGTGCCTGGAGTGACTTAGTCATCACTAAATCAACCAAGTAATCAAAGTGTAATGAACTCAAATTCAAGGTTGGCACCACAATATGGTTTGCCACTAAATTATATCCCCCCTGTGTTAGCACAAATGAGACTTGGTTCTACTTTGGCTAATACTATAGGCCAAACGGTAACATCACAAGGCCAACCACAAATAAGTTCGACTTTAGCAAGTTTTAATGGCCAAGGAACAGGAGTTGCAAGTTCAAGTAATCCAAACCCTTTTCGACAAGAGAGATAGAATTTAGGACCTGTATTTCCAAATATGTCGAGAGATATTCCTCAGAATGTAATTGGGCCAACTACAAATTCTTTGGCCAGTTTTCGACAACAAATGGATGAAAGTAATCATGAAATGGTGCATATGTTCACTCAGCAAATGGGTGTTATGATTACACCAATCATGGAAAACACAATAATGCTTGCAGCACATTGGCCCAGCAAATGGCAAGGCTAAATCAAGCTTTGGGGATAGGTGAATTGGCCAATGAAAATGTGCAAGGAACCCAACCTAGAGTAAACAGAGAAATGGTTATACCTCAGGAAAATGGGAGACAAAATCAACAAAACCTAGAACAACCTAGGCAAAATGATCAGCCACACTTGGAATATGGTAATGTCCATATACTCCGTCGAGGTGATGAGGATCACATGGCTAGAAATGGTGCAGCCATGAGATTGCTTCGACAAAATCTTGGGGGGCACCAAGTAATTGAGCAAAATGTAAACCAAGTAGTGGAACAGGTGTTGAATAGATTTGGGTTCAATGTTGGATATGCCAACCAATCCTATTTTGTTTCAGCGTTTCCTGAGTGGGTACAGCAAGCAGAATTGTTAAGAGGAATTAAAATTCCTAAGGTTGTGTTTGGATAGAGTATTTTAAGAAAGGAATGTATTTTTATAAGGGATTTAAAATACTTTATGATAAAATAACTTGTTTGGATATTTTTTAAAATCATTTTAAAAATTCTAAGTAATTTTAGAAGGTATTTTATTAGTTAAAAAAAGGAATTTTAATTCCCACCTAATTAGGTGGAATTTCAAAATTCCCGTTCTCTCCATTCGTGCATCTGTGTTCTGTCCCTTCTCTCTCGTTTCAGCGTGTTCTTCCTTCTCTCTTGTCTCAGCCGTTCTCTCTTTCTCTCTCGTCTCACCCCGTTCTCTCCCATCCGCGCCGCACTCCACCACCGTTACTCCCAGATCCACCTCGCGCCGCCCATCTTGAACCCAACCCACCACCACGGCACCTCCATCCACGGTCATCCCTAAGAGCCAGACCCGCCCCTTCGTTCATCCATAAGATCGGATTTTCATCAATCTGTTGTAGCAGGTAAATGTTCTGTTCATTCTCTTCATTGTGATGTAGTTCTTATTTTTCTGTAGCTGTTGAAGCTTTATAATTTGATTCAAGAAATTGAGCTCATATTTTTTTTCTTTTTTATTTTTTGGTGCTAACATTTCCATTTTCATTTTTTGAAAGGAAAATGTACACTCTTTAGTAATTACTAATATGGCTATAATGTGTTTCTTATCTTCAGTGTAATAGATTATAGAACTTGTGTTCTTGCAAGTGTTTGAAAGTTATCTTTGCTGAATTGGTATTTTCCTTAGTTTTGGGTGGTTTTCTTTATGTAAGTGTGAAGTGTAAGCATTTAGGACCAGAATGATTGAATATTATTGGTTTTTGATTAATGCGGTGAAAGTAGAAGGAGTAGCAATTTGGACAAATTGTGGTTTGAATTTGAATTTGCATTGCAAGAAATAGCTGGATATTTATGTAAGCAATGTTTGATATCAGAGGACATAGTAAGGAATATTTATTTGGCTTTAAGGAGGCATTTGGTAAAAGGCCTTTTAGTATTTACCAAGAAACTTCATTTGGAAATTAAGCTTACTGTGTTTGGTGTAAATTTTTAAATTGGTTTCCTATTAATCCTATTTTCTTTGGGATTCGGTTATCTATATTAAGCCTTTGACTTTTGAATAGATGGTTGTGCTTGTTAAGATGAAGATGCTAGTTGATGCAGAATAATAATCATTATTTTAAGAGTAATAGATATTATTCTTGGGCTGCAATGCATCACTAGTATTACAAAAATCAGGCTGATTGTTTGGTCCCTGAGTTGTTTCATTCTTCTCCAACTGTGATGAAAGTTATCTCTGTTTCATGTAATTTCAGGTAATACATCACTAGTTTATGGCTTTATTTTAAGCAGATTTCTGGAATGTCTATGTTTGATCCGTAGCTTTTAGATGTTTGCTTCTTTAGTTCAATTTTGAGATGCTAATAACATAGCAATCTTAATAATTGTTGGCTTTTATTCTCCTATTTATGCTGGCATTTTCTCCCGTGTGTGTTTTCCATCTTTTTCTCTAATCTCTCTATAGATCTGCTTTTTGTAATTTAAGTTTTTTCTGTCATTAATTTTGGTGAAAGGGTTAGTGGAAGCTTTCATGATCATGATATTACTTATAGAACCAGAATTGTTTGTCTTTGATTATGGAGACTTTTCTTGCTGTATGCCATTTTTGTCTCTGAATTTGTGTGTGTTGTGATTGGTTGCTCAGACTTAAGAAAACATCGAGGTTCATTCTAGAATTTAATTTTTTAGGACATTGATCATTATGTTCAATGGAGCATGCTGGAATTTGTAGAAAACAAAAATAATTAGTTAACTTCCTGTGCTACTACTTGATTCACCATGACCTTGGTAATTTATTCAAATGAAGTATATCTATACTTGTGTAAATAGATAAAAAATTATAGACAGAGAGAGAGAGATAGGAGTAATATGGCGGTTTCGGTTCGGGTGAAGGGGAGTGGTGGCCATGGGGTTTGGTGGTTTATGACCATTGGGGTTGATCCACAGCCAAATAGAAGGAGCATACTAGTAAGCTCTAGAGTTCAAAATTCCATTGATATTAGAAACTAGTAAGCTCTCATTTGCATGTATTTCAATAATTTTGTTTGTTAATTTTTTCAGCTGCTATTTAAACTAATTATCTAGTGTGAGATTTGTTGCTTATTAGATTTATTTCACATATTCATGATTCTAGAATACTCTTCTGATTTATATTTTTCATGTGGGCAATTATATATAACTAATATTCTGGAGTTTCCCTTCTCCCTTGCTGTTCGGATCCTCTTAAATTTTTTCTGATAATATACTCTGTTATATGTTGTGGATTGTGAAGAAATGGATACTAGTGCAGTTGGTACCTCAGTTATTTCAAGAAAATGTAAAAGAAATGAATAAGAGAAGGCAAAATTTGAGGAGAAAATAAAAGTCATTGATGTTAGTGTCATTGCTATGCTCATGGGTGTAATAGCTTGGTATTACGAGAAGTATTTTGTTAAGGAACCAGCCCGTAATTGGGAATTGGATAGGCATAGTTTCCTTAATCGTCTGTATAGGGGAACTGAAAAAGATTGCATTGAACAATTACGGGTCAGTAAACGGGCATTTTTTAAACTTTGTAGAATTTTACAAGAGAAAAGGGGATTAGTAAGAACAAGAAATGTTCCTACAACTGAAGCTGTGGCAATGTAGTTATAAATGAGCTGTGTAATTTAACTTGATAAATGAGCTGCTATAGTCATTCTTTGATTTGGTTTTCACTAGTGACAACCATTTGATTCTATTGAGAAGATCATGTAAGCTTGATGTATATCTCTATGTTCTTTTATGTATCAAATTCAGAAACATTTCAGCTGTTGTAAAACTAATTTATTTCGAGGTGTCTGTGTTGGCTAACAAAACCATAGTATGCTGCTGAGGTCATCTTATTAATTTCTCTCCTAAGTCCTAATTAATCTGTCAGAGAGGTAGATAATATATAGGCTAACACAGACAAGGTTGGCCATTCGACCCATTCCTATTAGGATGAGTTGCAGCAAAATAATAACTTATATAATATATAAAAACTGGTTGTTTAAATAGTAACTTATAACTGCATTTTCTAGTTTATGGTCAGGTTGTGCATTTTCTGATTTTGTAACTATTATGGAGTCATCCAAAGGAAGAGGCAAGACAAAGGAAAAAAGAAAGATGACAGAAAGCAACATTGAGGACAAGAAAGAGGATACGAGAAGTTACTTCGTATGGAATTTGGAGATGGAATGCGTACTGGCTGATGTACTTAGAGATCAAAGAAATTTGGGCAACAAGAGCGATGGAACTTGGAAAATAGTGGCATACAACACTGCAACTCAAGAATTATCTACTCGTTTCAAAGTTCAGCTTGTTGGAGAGAATGTTAAGAACCGTATTGAGAGTTGATATTACTTTGTGTTATTTCAATCTTTGTTTCTAGTTATTAGATGTGGAGTTAGAAACATGTGAAAAATTTATTAGTGTGATTTAAATATTTGTTACTAGTTATATATATGGAATTACAGATTTAAAAATACCGTTAGTTGAGATATTAAATTACAATTTCGGTCTCTATTTTGTTTCTTACATTGTGTTTAATTTATATCACAATTATATTGATTCTGTTATGTTTAGTTTTGAGGTGTTTTTTCAACATTTGTTACTATATTTTTTTTGCCTAGTCCAATTTATATTAGATGGTGTTATATTTAAGTTCGTATCATCTCATTTTATTTACGTTGTAATTAGATTGTGTGATTTGTTAATTTATAAAACTTAGCATAGACCCACCATGAAGCAAGTATTGTAAATGGTTGCCAAAGAAGTTTATCTTAATGATAATTTATAAAAATAGTATATTAATCTTTTCATTTTATAAAGATGGTATATTAATCTTTTTATTTTATGCAGATTTTTTAATTTTTTTAAATTTATTTTATTTTATTTATTTTTATTTTTACCATGAATAAAAAAATTTATATGATATTTATTTTATTTTGTAAAATTTTGTATTGAAATCTCAATTTTACAAAAATATCTTAAAAAGAGATTTTTCAAATGAAGACAATTGAATTACTTTATCCAAACAAAGAATTTAATTGCTTTATCCAAACAAAATATTTTGCAAATGAAAGGAATTGAATTGATGCAATTGAAATTCTTTGAATTTCAAATACCTTGAAATTTCAAAATACTCCATCCAAACACAACCTAAACTTTCAAA
Organism: Ormosia emarginata; assembly: GCA_029884605.1. Classification (NCBI taxonomy): domain Eukaryota; kingdom Viridiplantae; phylum Streptophyta; class Magnoliopsida; order Fabales; family Fabaceae; genus Ormosia; species Ormosia emarginata. The sequence goes on from JAQQTP010000040.1 coordinate 8,797,042, forward strand.
GTTTGCTGGTGAAAATGGAGAATCAACCGTCGAATATATCGCACGCTATACAATAGAAATGGGAGAATTGGCCACTATTGAAGGCTTCAAAATGAGATTTTTCCTAATCTCCCTTACTAAAAATGCATTCTCTTGGTTTTCGACATTAAGACCAAATTCGATACACTCTTGGACTCAATTAGAAAGAAGTTTTCATGATCAATTCTTCAGAGGGGATTTGAAAGTTGGACTTATAGATCTCTTCAATATTAAGAGAGTGTATAATAAAACAGTAGAAGATTACTTATCTAGGTTTCGACAAATAAGGAGTAGATGTTTTACTCCTATACCTAAAGCAGAAATAGTGAAAATTGCTGCAGGAGATTTAGACTATTACATAAGGAAAAAGTTAGTGAACCAACATTTAGTTGATCTTGCCCAACTAGATGAAAAGGTTAGGCAAATAGAATAACTAAAAGCTGAAATAGTTCATAAACAAAAGAGATTCCTTAAAAGGGAGAAAGTAGCATTCATCGGATTAGGTGAATCCGACAATGAAACTGAAGATAGCAATGACGAATTTGAAGTCAACATTGCTGAACTTCATAATGGTTATGTGTGTCAGGCTCTCCATCCAACAAGAAATAAGGAAAAAATGAGTCATGTCAATAGAAAAACATATACATTCGACGTAACAAGAACCGACAAAATCTTTGATTTATTGTTAAAAGATAAACAGATTAAATTGTCAGAAGGCCATAAGTTATTAAAATCTGATGAAATAAAAGACCAAAAATATTATAAGTTTCATAACAATTTCGGTCATATTACTGACGAATGGTTTCAGAGATTTGATTCAAAAGGCACTAATGGATGGGCGTTTGAAGTTTGCTAACAAGCCTAAGGCGGATATGAAAGTTGATACAGATCCGTTTCAGGCTTGGATTTCATACATCGATTAACAAGTTCCTTTAAATGTTGGAATGATCAACATAAGGAATTTACAGGGATTCGACAATGACATGGAAGATGCAATGGACGTTTATCCCAAATCAGGAGAATCTCTTGAAAATTTCCTTGAAAGGAAGAAAGAAAAAGGCAAAGTAAGGTTGTGTCTAAGATGCAATGCAATGTATGATGAATTTGCTGCAAAGAAAGCTATTGAGGAGCAAAAAGGTAATTCACAAGGTAAAAAGAAGTTTTTCGACAAGAAAGTTGGAAAACCACAACAACCCTTCAATACTCCAAAGCCAGTTTATACTCCAAGGCCTAAGTCAGTCTACATGCCAAGGCCTAATATGAATGGCTAGTTGGTCGAGTCATCTAGTGGATCTATGGGGAGCAATGCATTTCCAAGGAGTTGCAAAGGATTAGCTAGGACCACAGTACCACCTGCCAATGTTGTTGTAGATAGATGGGTTAAAAATTCTACAATGGCAAGTTACACATATTTTCGATGAAATGTGGCTGCCAAGAAGAATAGGTTTTAGAAAAATCAACCATTCTGGAATGAAGATTACAAACATGGTAGAATTGATCAAGATGATGTTTTGATTGGCCAGGATGTAGCAGGGCCATCAAAGTCTTTACCAATGTCAAAGAGTCAAAAAAGAAGGTTGCAGAGGTTGAGACAGGCCTAGAAGAGAAGGAATTTGGCTGAGGGTTTAGTTATCAAAGAACAACCAATAAAAATGGGATGTTTAGTAGTCGAGGTTAAGCTAGCACTTGATGAAAATAAAGATGACAAGAAATTGAAGAGTATTGTTAGAAAAGAATTTGCAAATACAAGGGGGGCAATCCCAACTGAGCCGACAACAAATGAAGTTGAATGGTCGAATGGGAATAACAATCTCCGACAAGAAAAACTTACAGAGATAAAGAAAGAGAAACAAGTTCAAGGGCCTACTTCAAACAAAATTAGAAGGAAATGGCCGATTGGACTTATAGCAACAGAAAAAGAAGCAAAGGAAAACAATCTGGCAGTTAATGAAAGTAAAGACATGGCTAGGTTGAAAGCTGAGAAAATGATAAGAGGAATAACTGGGAACAAAAGCAATAGTGATGATGAAGATTGGTCGAAGGAAGAAATCTTAAAAGTTCTGAAAAATCCTGACCAAGATATCGAGTGGAAAAAGAAAATGCTAGACATGATTAAGGGGAAAAGAGATTTGGCGAAGCCTGATTGCCAAATTATAGATATGGATTTGACAGTTGATGAAGTTATTGAAGCCTTGACTAATCCAGATGATCTTTTAGGCTTTGGTGGTAATGAACAAATCGACATGGATTTCAATCTGGACAAGGATCTGGATGACATCATAATGGCTATGGATAGTAGTTTGCCGTCGGAAGAGTACCTCAAGCTTAGTGGATATAAAAATCATGAAGAGTCAAATAAAGAGGACTTCTTGAAGTCAATGAATGTGAACTTGATTTCAGTCATACCTGCTGAATTCGAAGGGTATCACGAAATTGAATATATAGGAGAGAATGAAGAAGACTTGGATGACCTCGATAATCATTGGCTTTTCTGTCAAGATAATATATTAACTATGTTCGACAATACAACATATTTTAAAAAGCCAACAGAGGAACAAAAGACTCATCTCCGCCCATTGCACATCAAGGCTTTTCTAGAAGGCAAGCCGATAAATAGAGTCTTGATAGATTAAGGGGCAGCTATCAATCTGATCCCAAGGGAAATGTTAAAGAAACTTGGGAAGAATGAGTCTGATTTGATGGCAACTAACATGATTGTTACTGATTTTAGTGGCAAAACTTCCCTGTCAGACGGAGTAGTGATGTTGAATATACAAGTTGGATCCATTGAGAGGTCGACATTGTTTGTCGTAATTCCAATAAAATCCAGTTATAATCTTCTACTGGGGAGAGATTGGATACATACCATTGGAGCAATACCATCGACGGTTCATCAGAAACTTATTCTTTGGAATGCAGATGATCAGGTGGAAATAGTAAAGGCAGATGACAGCCCTTGCTATTTACAACAGCTTCATGTCGACAAAGATGCACTTGAAACATGCTTAATGGATCAGGTTGGCATTCAATTAATGAATAAGGCCGAAATGGATCGGCCAAGCACTAGCCATGAGTGTTAATCAGTTAGATCGACTATCGGCTTATTTGGTCGACAGGGCTGTGTACACCACTGAAGGTGTATTATCGGATTGCATAATAGATGACGATCCTTTGGGTTTTGAGAAAGGACTTGATGAAAGGCAAGGTGTAGAGGTGAAAGATCCTTTGGAAGAAATAAACTTGGGCACTGAAACAGACAGACGGCCTATATTTGTGAGTTCATTTTTGCCAAAGGAGTTCAAAGAAAATCTTTTTGAATTAATTAAGGAATATAAAGATTGCTTTGCGTGGGATTACATTGAAATGCCTGGTTTGAGTAGAGATCTTGTCGAGCATAGACTGCCATTGAAAGAAGGTTGCAGACCTGTAAAGCAAGCTAATAGAAGATTTGCACCTGAGGTAATTTTGAAGATAAAGAAAGAGGTCGAAAGATTGCTCAGAGCCAAATTCATCAGAACAACTAGGTATGTCGAATGGCTTTCTAATATTGTTCCTATACTTAAGAAAAATGGCAAGTTAAGAATATGTGTAGATTTTAGAAATCTAAACATTGCTACACCTAAAGATGAATATCCAATGCCAATTGCAGACATGTTGGTTGATGCCGCATCTGGACATGAATTGTTAAGTTTTATGGATAGCCATGCAGGTTATAATCAAATCTTTATAGCCGAGGAGGACATGTCAAAAACTGCCTTCAAATGTCCAAGAGCTATTGGGACATATGAATGAATAGTCATGCCTTTCGGTTTAAAGAATGCAGGGGCCACCTATCAGAGAGCAATTAATACAATCTTCCATGACATTATTGGAAAATTTATGGAGGTGTATATCGACGATGTCATTGTCAAGTCGGAAACAAAAGAGAGCCACTTGACAAACTTGAGGCAGGTATTCGACAGGATAAGAAAGCACAACCTCAAGATGAATCCAGAGAAATGTGATTTTGGAGTGTCGGCTGCTAAATTCTTGGGTTTTTTAGTCCACAAAAAATGTATTGAGGTGGACAAGAATAAAACCAAGGTAGTTTTGGAAGCCGTATCTCCGACAAATAAGAAGGAATTACAATCTTTCCTGGGGAAGGTGAACTTTTTAAGAAGATTCATTTCTAATTTGTCGGGAAGAACCAGAATTTTCGCCTCATTAATCAAGTTAAAGGCTGAACAAGACTTTGTATGGGAGTCTTGTCATCAAGAAGCATTCGACCAAATTAAACAATATTTGACAAACCCTCCGGTCATGATGCCTCCAGTGTCTCATAGACCGTTGAAATTGTATATATCAACATCAAATGATACTATAGGTAGTATGCTGACTCAAGATGAGAATGGTGTCGAGAGAGCTGTATATTGTCTTAGTTGAGTTTTAAATGATGCTGAAAGGAGATATAGTGCGATAGAGAAACTTTGTTTAGCATTATACTTCTCATGTACTAAACTTATATATTATATGATGTCTTGTAATGTATTGGTTATGTCGAAAATTGATGTAATAAAGTATATGTTGTCAAAACCAATATTGAATGGACGTATTAGTAAATGGACCATTGCTTTGTCAGAATTCTCTTTACAATATGTTCCAATGAAAGCTGTCAAAGGCCAAGCAATTGCTGATTTTTTGGCTAACCGTCCATGTTTGGATGTTGATAATATAAATTTCGTCGGGTTAAAACCTTGGCGCTTATATTTTGATGGCTCAAGGCATCAAAATGGAGTTGGAGTAGGGAATTTAATTGTTTCTCCTCAAGGTACTCCAACTAAATTCATGTTTGAACTTAAATATACATGCTCAAATAATGAGGCTGAGTATGAAGCCTTAATTGTCAGGTTAGAAATATTAATAGAAATGAAAGCATGTAATGTGCATATTTTTGGGGATTCACAGTTAGTCATTAAGCAACTCACACAAGAATATAAATGTGTCAGTTATAATCTGACCAAATATTGTGTTGTGGCGAGTAAGTTAATGAAGAGATTCGAAGAAGTTATTATCGAACATATCCCTAGAAATTTGAATGAAGAGGCTAATGAATTAGCACTGATAGCCTCTGGGTATAAAATTTCGTCCAAAGTCCTGACAAATCTAATGGAGGTTAGAGAACTTTTATATCCATTAGAAGAAAGAGATGTACTACAAAATGATATTTCGACAGTTAATGACTGGAGACAGCCAATATTAAGTTATTTAGAAAATCCAAGTCAAAATGTGGACAGGAAGCTCAAATACAGAGCATTAAAATTTTTAATATTAGGAGGGGCTTTGTATAGAAAATCTGTCGATGGAAATTTAGAGGTCTGCTTGGGTGAAGCAGAGGCTTATATTGCCTTAGCAGAGGTCCATAAAGGAATTTGTGGAGCTCATCAAACAGGTAATAAAATAAAATAGGTCCTTCGATGACAAAGGTATTATTGGCCTACGCTAGTAAAGGATTGTATAATGTTTGCCAAATCTTGTGAAGAATGTCAAAAACATGGCCATATACAGAACATTCCTGCTAGTGAATTACATTCCATTGTTAAACTTTGGCCTTTCAGAGGATGGGCTTTGGATATAATAGGTCAAATTCATCCTACATTGTTGAAAGGACACATGTATATTTTAGTTGGAGTTGATTACTTTACAAAATGGGTTGAGGTTGTAACCTTAAAAGAAGTTACCCAACAAGAAGTAATTGATTTTATAGAAGACAATATAGTTTGTAGGTTTGGAATACCACAAACTTTGACAACTGACCAAGGAATGTTGTTCATTGGAAAGAAAGTTGTTGAATATGCCAATTCTAGAAAAATTAAAATGATTACGTCGACTCCATATTATGCTCAAGCAAATGGCCAAGTAGAGGCCATGAATAAAATAATCATAAGTCTGATTAAAAAACATATTGGTCGATAGCCTAGAAATTGGCATAATACTCTTAATCAAATTCTATGGGCATATAGAAATTCAACAAGAGAATCGACAGGCACTTCACCATATAAGTTAGTTTATGGTCATGATGCAGTGTTACCAGTTGAAATTAATCTTCAATCAATTCAGATTCAGAAACAAGACGAGTTACTAATTGAACATTATTGGGACTTGATGTTTGATGAATTAAACGAATAAGTGATAAAAGATTAGTTGCTTTAGAAAACTTGATTCGACAAAAAGAAAGAATTATGAAGTTTTACGACAATCGAGTTAAGTATAAATCTTTTAAGATTGATGACTTAGTTTGGAAAGTAATCTTGCCCATGGATAAGAGTTGTCGAGAATATGAAAAATGGTCTCCAAAATAGGAAGGACCATTTAAAATTACTCAAGTATTTTCTAGGAATGCTTATGCACTTGTCGAAGTTAATTCAGGTTTGAGAGTTAAGTCAGTTAATGGCAAATATTTGAAGCCATATAAACCAACAATGTGTGAAGTAAAGATTAACAATGAGTAAAAATAAAATTTCATTCATATATTCGACAGTTACAAGTTATATACTGATATTACAACTTGTTTAAGTTGTCAGAATATTATAGAGAAAAATAGACCTATTCTAAAAAAATAGAAGCTTCTCCCTAGCTGAAGCATGTGTTTCGTTTGAGCTCGTGGGACCTGAAGAATAGGAAGAAGAAGACGACCTTTAACTTGTCCTGGACGAGATGTTGGTTGGTCGTCTACTCCCTGATGAGTCATCCACATCATAACAACCGTGTTTTAGAAACACTGGGTTGTTACGATGATTACTGAAGCTCATCAGGAATATTATGATTCTTACTGAAGCCCAAGATAAGCATCACCATTAATACAGAAACCTTCTTCCATTTTTTCCATTAAGAGAAAAGGAAATTATCTGATGACATGGTGAATTTCACTAGAAAGGGAGAAGGAAAGGGTTAGATTACACTCTTTTGAATCCTGGTGTCTCAGAGGACACTATTTATAGGAGATTTTTGCAGAAGAAGTCATTATGCAATGTATTTTAACTTTCATTATAATTAATTAAATTAATTATGATGCACAGTTACGAGATGCATTTAAAAGAAACAGAATAAAAGAGCATTCAAGAGCATAGAATTATGGAGCAATAAAAAAAAACACGTATTGGGAATTGATCAAAGAGGATTTTTATTAAGTATTGACCTGAAAGGCCATACAAATCCTGTCGGATTATCAAACCGACAGTATATAAAAAAGAGACCAATACAATTAAATTCTCTACAAAATTTCTCAGGAATCTTCCAAAGCTTGTTTATTGGCACAAGCTTTTTGATATTCTGGTTCAAGAGAATGTATATCTGCTAGCACAGCTTTGGTCTCGACAGCCCATTGTTTCGAGTTGTTGACAATGCTTTGCTGCTCTGTATTCCCTTGTTGCAAAGCCATGCTGAGTTTTTGCTTTCGAAGGTGAGTTTCTTTAAGCTTTTTCTCCAAGTCTTCAATTTCTTTGTTTAGTTATGTCTCCTTATTTTTTCCATCAACAAGATACCCTTTTAATTTGGTTATCTCATTCTTTGCGTCAATCAGCTGCTTTAAGATCCTGGATTTTTCTTGGAGTTTTTTATCATAAGCAGGAATGATCTCACAAATAGTAGGCATGTTCAAAGATAAGTCCTGGAGAAAATCTTTGACAGTCGAAGGAAGAGCTTGACTGGTTATTGGAAGTTGCTGAGAGAGAGGTTCCAACTCAATCACAATGGCCAGCATTCTTTCCTGAAGCGGTTGGTCGGAACTTAATTGCTCAAAGGAGTAGGTAAAGGCATTCTTCAACTCTGCCAAAAGTCCAATAACATAAGAGTCACTGGAATCTTGTCCAAGCTGTGTAGAGGAGCGAGCTGACCGTGGAGAACTTCTATGACTACCCGACAGCATGGATATCTATTCATCCAAATCTACCTCTGTGTCCTCAGTATTTTCTAGTTCTACGACAGTAGAATGAATTTGAGATGGTGGAGGTAGATTGGAAGGTGCAATTTTAGCTAAGAGAGCATTCATGTCGAATTCTTTCAAAACAATTTCGACACGATTGTCTTCATTTATTTGGGAGGAACAAGCACCCTGGATTTCTGTCAAGAGAGGAAAGGAGATAGTAGGTATTTTAGGAGCTGGAGAAATTTGATTCCCCAGAGAAGGATTCTCATTGCCTTGCCTAGTAGGACTATCGGGTATAACAGGATTTATTAATTGCTGTAGAAAAACAAAGGCAATGTTAGGACAAATGAAATCAAAAGGATTTTTCAGTTGAAAGACTTGGAAGATTTTACCTCAGTAGGCTGTCAAATTTGATCCTCAGCGCTTAATTCGACGACGGGTCTTGAAGGACTTTCAGCAATTTGTTTAGCCTCTGGATCCTGAAACAAGAAAGATCAAATTATTGAATGAAGTCTTGAAGTTTTCAATTTGTAAGGAAGAAATTGTGTCGAGTAGCATTTACTTTGAGAGGGATAGAAGTGGTTTATACTTCAAGTTTAGTGGTAGGTTTCAAACTAGAACTTGAGGATTGAGTCTTCTTCTTTTTCTTCTGCAAAAGTAAAATGAGATGAGAATTTACCAAGATATACAAAAAAGGAAGTAACATAAATTGTACCTTCAGAGGATTTTCAGAAGATGGGCTCGGAGACTCAATAATTTCGATAGAAGAAGTAGGAGTCGAGCCACTAACCTATATTTGAAAAAGATTTAGTTTTGACAAGTTGAGATCAAGTTTTTAAAGTTTGGTTGAAAGAAAAATATATATATACACCTTAGAAGTTTTTTCCTTAGAAGGCTTGGCAGCAGCTTTGGGTTTAGTAGGACTTTTCGTCAATGCTACTCTAGTTGTTTTAGCCTTTGGGGATTTGGGATCGGAGGATTCTATGCTTTCTTGCGTTTTCTCTTTTTTAAGGCAGAAGTTTCTATTTCTTCCTCTTCCCCTTCTTCTGGTTACTTGTACTCCAAGGGTCTTTTCAATGGAGTTGCTATAAAAAAAAAGTAATCAGTTGATGAAATAAGGATTTGATATCAGAATCAAAAGAAGTACCTTCGAGGAATTTAGTGATGACTTGGGTATCTTTGGAAAATTGTTCATACAACGAAGCAAACCGACGGGTAAAAGTAACTTCAGGAGTTCTTGTAAGAAAGATGTTACTCGCAAAAAGGATCCTTTCAGAAGTGAGGAAGTTACAAGCCCTGGTGGGTTTACTTGGGAATTCGTTGGCCAAACCAAAACGAGCACAAGGAAGAGGCATTGGTTTTGGAAAAGGAACTTGAAAAGGTTCAAGCCGTGTCAAAGGGTTTTTTATGAAAACCGCAATGAAGTTAATAGAGCATTTTTCCTTGTGCATTTGTTTTTGTTTAGCCACGACTTCTTCACAGTGTCAAACAATTGTGCTAGGATACCTGTAGTCCCACTTAATCTTGTAGTATTTCTCAAAAGCTCTAATATCTTGAATATGTTTACCTTTGGTTTTTGTCGAAGGCTCTTGATCCTGCACAGGAACAAGTTTTCTAGTTATACGGCTTCGACAAACATCAATATCGATATGGTAAGGACTATAATATGTAGTCCACCATTCGACAAAATCTGGGGTAACCCCTCTATAAGGTGTGAAAGGGAAAATAAAAAAAAATATTATTTGTATCTCTCGTTCTTCATAGCATTCCATACAAGATCTGACATGTCTTGTAAGCAGTCATTAATAAAGTGTTCTTTGGCTTTTTGAGAGAATGAAGTTGGAATGACATGACAGAATCCTAGTTGTCGAGCCACTGAATTTGACAGGTGCAATTCTAAAAGATTGTCTGTTGAACTAGGAAAGCCAACAACTAACACTTGCCGACAAAGAAAATTTGACTAGATGGAAATATTGTTGGTTTGAGTGGAAGGGTTGTCGGAAATTAGTGGTCGAGTAAAACACTCTGGACCGACAGAACGGTCAGCAAAATGTGCAAAATAAATGTTTTCAGTATTAAAGGAAATAGAATGAAAAATGCTGAAAAAATGCATGAAATTCTCTGAGTGATGCTTGTGAATTTTTTCATGCTTAGCTTGGCAAAGTCTAATGTCATAAGTAGCAGAAGAAATTGTCAAAGGAGAAGTGTCGACTAGATAGTCTCCAAGAATGGCATTTAGCCAGAGTTGCAGTAACCATATGGGGCCACCAGCATCAATTTTCTTTATTTGAGACCTAATACTTTGTACAATATCGCCAATACTAGAGTAAAGATTGGTAAGAAGGAACTGACCGAAAGCCAATTCTTAACCTTCATGAAGAAGATTGGCATGATAAAGATAGGATTTCGACACCTGAACTGATTTAGTACAGAGAGCATAGGCCAACAACTAGAGAAGAAGAAAAACCACATGTTCTTCGTCAGACACAGGGCCGTCTGATGAAGAATAGAAATTAACAAAGTTTGAAAAAGAAGTTGGGGCTTTTGAATAAACGTCTATGTTATTCAAGGGTAGAAGGATAGGAGTCATGACTTTCCCATCTGGTCGAAGACCAGTTATGGCAGCCATATCGAAAAGTGTAGGTCCCATCATGCCATAAGGGAATTGAAAAGAATTGGTGGTTTTGTTCCAAAAGAAAAAGGACGTACCCAGCATACAAGAATCCAGTTTTATGGGGTAACATGAAAGTTGGATGCAGTTGAAAATACCTTATTTCCTCCATAAAGTTTCTTTAGAGGCTTGAACTCTCTTAAGCTAATCAAGATACCCATTGATTTGGCCAGGTGGGCTTCTAAAAATCCTCTCAGATTTATTAAAATAACTGATAGGGATGGAAGGAAGAGAAGCCAAAATACATTCTTCTTTTGGATTTTTGCAAAGGAAAAAACTTTGAATTTCTTTGGTAATAAGTTCTTTAGACAGAACTGGACCCAAAAAAGCAGCTGGAGGATCTAAAGAAAGTGAAAGGTCATTGATAGGAAGGATTACCTTGGAAAGATTCCACAGTTCAGATTTCTTTAGAATTGGGTCTTGAACAACGAAGTGGCTGCCCAAATCTAATGATGGTTCATTAACAGATTGAGAGTGAGAAGCCATTGTTGAAAGAAGTTTTTATAGAAAAGACACGCGAAAATAAGGTGGAGGACGATGAATAGTAGAAGATGGAGTAAAAGTGACGTGTTTCTGTGAAATTTAAAGAAGTGATGAATAGTAGAGAAGGTAAGAGGACGCACGTGATATTCGTAAAAAGCTATTTTTCATAAAGGGATAAATATGATCCCTATTTTTTAGGAAGAAACAACTATTTAATGTTTGAAATGATAAGTAGCAGTTGTGGTTTTCAAAAAATCCACGGAAGATTTTATTGGATTTTTTTGAAAATCAAATCAAAATGAGTTCGAAAAGATTTTTGATAAGGTCTTGACGTCGGATTGGAATTAGAAGATAAAGTTAAAATTTATCTTTCTTCCAGTAGCGTCTAAAGAAAAATTTTGGGAGGCATCTGTTGGGGGTAAAAAATACAAATCATAATTTGACAAAGATATTCTCGACGAACAAGTGATATTCGACGAAATTGGATAATTCAACAAAGATAATGTTTTCAGTCGGATGATACAATTGAGACATTCGACAAATAAAGGTCTCAACAGTCAGATGGAGGTTCAAGTGGTGGCCAAACTCCCAAATGGCCAAGGGTTGGTTTCGTCGAAAATAAAAGTTACCAATTCAGAATTCGACAGGAGTTGGTTATTGTCAAAAAATTAAGATATTAGTGGGAACGAGGCATAACTGCCATGAACGTGGTCAGTTTCTTAGGAGTCAATTATTTTTATTTTTACTTTTGCCTATAAATACTAGTATTCATGATGTAAAAATGGTGTTTTACTGGATATACAATCCTAACATCTCACTCAAGTAGATTAACGGATTTGACTCTAAGTATGACTTCCATTTTCATTTTCAGCCATTTACGTTAATGCAATGTCTCTTTAAATTCTTTATTTTCAAGCCTTGTTCTTTAAATTTCTTTACTCTTTCTGCACTTTAAATTCATGCGTTTTACGTTTTCTGCACTTTAAACTTACTGCACTTTTATATTTCCTACATTTAAACTTTCTGCACCTTTATTTTCTGCATTTTAATCTTCAGCACTTTATATTTCTTGCAATTTACTTTCTCTGTACTTTAAAATTTCTTTGCACTTTACATTTTGTACGTTACTCATCAAAAGCTTCTTTTCAAACGAGATTACCATATAACTCGTGAACCCACATTCGACTGATAAAATATATTTATTTGTTAAAATTTGTTTTATACCAAATTCACCCATAAACAACGAGTAACTAGCAAATGCTAATAAAACTAATGGCAATCCTTCTATTATTTAGAAAGTAAACTCAATACTGCGGGAAATAAAGAGTTATAAATTTTAGTAGTGAAAACATCTCTCACCATACTACTGCAAATGTTGTATATATTGTCTCCCTATTTATGTTGTATAAAAAAAAATTATTTTGTATCATTTTTTTTAACATTGGAAGTGAAAACACCAAAAATAAGAAAAGAGAATGTGACTAAGTGGATGATTGAACCTTTAACATGATAATCACACCCCAATAATATTGAAGATTGAAGCTGGTGTGAATTGAGTTACTAACTCGTTAGGATATTATATCAAATTTAATAGCACATTTATTGGATGTTCGGCACTAATCATGGCTTCGAATTCATAAAGAAAATTAGATATTAGCATATGGGGATAGCTTCTAGGATTTATTCCCTTATCTTGGATAAAATAATTGGTAAGCCTCAGGATCAAGCTTTTCTTATAGTAGTTAATTAATTTGGAGAAGTGTGATCAATAAGTTGAATCGAAAGTGTTAATAGAAGAGCTGGGAAAGAGAGAAGTAAATCAGAGGATAATCTAAAGTGACATTATAAACGATATTTTGAGATTCCCCAATTGATTTTTATGTGCTACAAGCCTAGCTGAAGCCATTCTATATTCATGATCAGCAAACACCCAAATTCACCTTCACATTCACAGTTGCATGACTTTAAGGAGAAATTATACATTTTTTCTGTAATTATGTAATTTTAGTTCATTCCACTTTAATCTATTCAATTCTAACCAATAGCCTGAAATTATTTAAATTTTTATGAATTATTGCCAAAAAAACGAATTATGTGATTATCAATCTTCAGAATTCTATTCGTAAGCTACAAGAATATGGTGCATTTGGTAATTCAAGCATTTTTCTTTTGGCTCAAAATGTCATGAGAAGTTACCTCATTTATATTCTCGCTATATATTGATAGTCTTTTCTTCTTCTTTTTTGTGAGGATATATGATAGTCATTTTTTAACATCAATTTGGTTATTAGTTAAAATCAAAGAGATTATTGAAAATCACAGTGATTACTATCAAAATCATAATTAAAATACAAATGAGAAGTAAAAGATTATTGTGATTCCAATGATCGTTTAACATACTGACAATAACTAAGTGAACCAAGTTGAATTCCACCTTCCCACTTCATGCTTATTTGTTTGATTATTCAATTTGTTTGTATAACTTTTGATTAATTACTTTGTCATATTCTATTTTCCAATGGGGCATCCTATGAGGCTCCTCCCAACTTATCAGAAAACACAAACCAAAGCCCTTATAATTATCTTCTTCACCTGAACTGTTACACTTTTCGAAGTTGAGCTTTAAGAACACATAAGAACCGTGACCAAAAAGGTGTAAAACATGAATCAACCATTCGAATACAAAGTGGCCGATATTCTTTTATATCAATACTTATTCATGAAGAAACAACATAAAAAATGAACAACTTAAAGCTAAACTTATTCTCTTTCTTTGCAGGACAAGATTCAGGTCACATATATCAATACTAACAAAAAAAAAATTCTTTGAATATTTTGAGAAAATATACACTTGGGAAAGAAAAAGAGAAATGAAGTGAAGAAGAAGAAAGAAGAAAAAGAAGAGAAAACTTCATTAATATAATTATCCATTCCAGACACATATGTACTTCTCTACTATGATTAGCATTAGCACATGGAAAATTCTTTTACATGGATTCACACCAAAGGTAGGTCACTAGGTCATATCTTTGGCCGATCCATGCAATCACCAAGTCTACTTTACATGATCCAAACCGTGAACTGAGAAAAGAAAAGAAAGGAAAATTGAGGACGAGAGAGCTAGTCCATTCTAATGCATATAGTCCCTAGAGAAACCCAAGCCAACAAAAGGTATATTGACATTAATTTTCTACATCAAAATTGCATATCTCATGCTGTCACTTACCATAAGCTGATTCATTTCAGAAATCTGTGCAAATTCACCAGATACCCAAACCCCATCTAACCCATTAACTTGAGGACGAGACACACACGAGAGAATTGATATTGGAGCATGAAGAATGCTATATATAAGCGAGAATCCACTCCAACCATGCTGTCTTCTTCCTCTGTCACGTCGAAATATAGGTAGTTCAACCCCGTTTCCTGCTTCAAACATGTTCTCATCTGCCACCCTAGCGCTCTTCTTTGTGTTCTGAAGGTTTCTTGTCACTGCAGCTACAAGACGCCACATCTTCAGCTAAATACCTGTGTGATTTAGCTAGCAAAAAGAACTAAAATTAGTATATAGTCCAGAGCTTGTTTGAGTATTATAGAATATGGAGTCTGAATTCTGAAGAGAAAACAAAGGGCTTGAAGTGCCAATAACTCTTTCTCTACAAGGCTTTTTGATAATGGTATTTTGGTGGTAGTGTTGCTAGTGCTTGTGTTTATCACAAAAGGTTTGTGGGTTCCTTTTGGTTTTAAACAGGCAACTATCACTAGCATTTCACTTCCCATTAATAAAAAGGTGGGCCCGTTAAGCCCAACTTGCCGACAAAGCTGCCTAATAGTACAAAAAGTATTGTCTTTATTTTTAAAAAATTGGGTTTACTTTTGTTTGAGTTATACATGTACATCAGTTACATAAGTTAGTTAGTTTTAGCAAAACACAAGGAGGAATTTTTAAGGTATAGCTTTCCAGTTCATTTGGGTACAATTAAGTTGAAGGGACGGCCCAGACACATACGAAGTTCAAGACAAAAAGTTTAGCTGCAGATCTCATCAGAATTGGGTATGTGACCAACCATTGGATCAGTAACTTAATCAGAGAATCACAACCGTCTGATAAATGGTCTTAATAGAGATAGAAATTGAATGAGGTTTAAAAGAGCAATTCATCAGTGGAATTGCTATGATAATCTGGTTTTTTCTTGAGTATTAATTCCATAATTAGTTTTTAAACATTTTGTTAATTATTGATTCTCACAATAAATGCTTAAAATTTACTAAATGTATTTGACAACTATGACAACTAATAATTGTATTGGTACTTAAGAAAAAGAAATTGGGTACTAAAATAATCCCCACTCAGATAATGATGCAAAAATTTTAGGTTCCCTGCAAATCTAGCTAGGTTGTGTGGGAGAATCAATACTAGTACGAAAATGTGATGGAGACCTATGTGGTGGTATATGAATTAGTATTATTTCTCCACTGAAAGAAGCCTCAAACCATCTACTTGTGGAAAACCAAAGATGCAGATATAATTGGCACGAAAATTGAATGTGACAGAACACCGATTAAGGAGAGAAACCAAATACCCTGATACATAGTTCACTAGTTGTTTATGGGTGAATTTGGTATAAGATAAATTTCAACAAACAAATATATTTTATCAGTTCAATGTGGGTTCAGAGTTATGTGATAATCTCGTTTGAAAATGAGCTTTTAAGAAATTGATGAGTAATGTGCAAAATGTAAAGTGCAAAGAAGCTTTAAAGTGCAGAAAAAGTAAATTGCAAGAAATGTAAAGTGCTGAAGATTAAAATGCAGAAAATAAAGGTGCAGAAAGTTTAAATGCAGGAAATGTAAAAGTACAGTAAGTTTAAAGTGCAAAAAACGTAAAAGACATGAATTTAAAGTGCAGAAAGAGTAAAGAAATTTGAAGGACAAGGCTTGAAAATAAAGAATTTAAAAGACATTGCATTAATGTAAATGGCTGGAAATGAAAATAGAAGCTATACTTGGAGTCAAATCCGTTAATCTGCTTGAGTGAGATGTTAGGATTGTATTTCTAGTAAAACTACCATTTTTACATCGTGAATATTAGTATTTATAGGCAAAAATAAAAATAACTGACTCCTAAGAAACTGACCACATTCATGGCAGTTATGTCACGTTCCCACTAATATCTTAATTTTCAACAATAACCAACTCTTGTCGAATTTAGAATTGACAACTTTTATTTTCGACGAAACCAACCCTTGGCCATTTGAGAGTTGGCCACCACTTGAACCTCCATCTGACTGTTGAGACCCTTATTTGTCGAATGTCTCAATGGTATCATCTGACTGAAAACATTATCTTCGTCGAATCATCCAACTTCGTCGAATATCACTTGTCCGTCGAGAATATCTTTGTCAAATTAGGACTTGTATTTTTTACCCCCAACAGATGCCCCCCAAAATTTTTCTTTCGATGCTACTGGAAGAAAGATAAACTTTAATCTTATCGTCTAGTTCCAATCTGACATCAAGACCTTATCTCTGACGTCAAACCTTATCTCCGACGTCAAGACCTTTTTAAAAATCTTTTTCGAAATCATTTTGATTTGATTTTAAAAAATCCAATAAAATCTTCCGTGGATTTTTTGAAAACCACAACTGTTACTTATCATTTCAAACATTAAAGAGTTATTTCTTCCTAAAAAATAGGGATCATATTTATCCCTTTCTAAAAAACAATTTTTTTACGAATATTACACGTCCTCTTACCTTCTCTACTGTTCATCACTTCTTTAAATTTCACATAAACATGACACTTTTACTTTATCTTCTACTGTTCATCGTCCTCCACCTTATTTTTGCGCGTCTTTTCTGTAAAAACTTCTTTCAACAATGGCTTCTCACTCTCAATCTGTCAATAAACCATCAGTAGATTTGGGCAGCCACGCCGTTGTTCAAGACCCAGTTCTAGAGAAATCTGAACTGTGGAATCTTTCCAAGGTAATCCTTCCTATCAATGACCTTTCACTTTCTTTAGATCCTCCAACTACTTTTTTGGGCCTAGTTTTGCCCAAAGGACTTATTACCAAAGAAATTCAAAGCTTTTTCCCTTGTAAAAATCCAAAAGAAGAATGTATTTGGCTTCTCTTCCTTCCATCCCCATAAGTTATTTTAATAAATCTGAGAGGATTTTTAGAACCCCACTTGGCCAAATCAATGGGTATCTTGATTGGCTTAATAGAGTTCAAGCCTCTAAAGAAACTTCATGGAGGAAATCAGGTATTTTCGACTGTATCCAACTTTTGCGTTACCCCATAAAAATGGATTCTTGTATGCTGGGTTCGTCCTTTTTCTTTTGGAACAAAACCACCAATTCTTTTCAATTCCCTTATGGCATGATGGGACCTATGCTTTTCGACGTGGCTGCCATAACTGGTCTTCGACCAGATGGGAAATTCATAACTCCTATCCTTCTACCCTTGAATAACATAGACGTTTATTCAAAAGCCCCAACTTCTTTTTCAAACTTTGTTAATTTCTATTCTTCATCAAACGGCCCTGTGTTTGACGAAGAACATGTGGCTTTTCTTCTTCTTTGGTTGTCAGCCTATGCTCTCTGTACTAAATCAGTTCAGGTGTCGAAATCCTATCTTTATCTTGCCAATCTTCTTCATGAAGGTCAGGAATTGGCTTTCGGTTAGTTCCTTCTTGCCAATCTTTATTTTAGTATTGGCGATATCATACAAAGTATTAAGTCTCAAACAAAGAAAACCAATGCTGGTGGCCCCATATGGTTGTTGTAACTCTGGTTACCCCAGATTTTGTCGAATGGTGAACTACGTGTTATAGTCCTTTCCATATTGACATTGATGTTTGTCGAAGCCATATAACTGAAAAACTCGTTCCTGTGTAGGATCAAGAGCCTTCGACAAAAACCAAAGGTAAACATATTCAAGATATTAGAGCTTTTGAGAAATACTACAAGATCAAGTGGGACTACAGGTATCCTGGCACAATTATTCGACACTGTGAAGAAGTTGTGGCTAAACAAAAACAAATGCACAAGGAAAAATGCTCCATTAACTATATTGCGGTTTTCGTAAAAAACCCTTTAGCAAGGCTTGAACCTTTTTAAGTTCCTTTTCCAAAACCAGTGCCTCTTCCTTGTGCTCGTTTTGGTTTGGCTGACGAATTCCCAGGTAAACCCACCAGGGCTGGTAACTTCCTCACTTCTGATAGGATCCTTTCTGCGAGTAACATCTTTCTTATAAGAACTCCAGAAGTTACTTTTACCTGTCGATTTGCTTCGTCGTATGAACAATTTGCCAAAGATACTCGAGTCATCACTAAATTGCTCGAAGGTACTTCTTTTGATTCTGATATCAAATTCTTATTTCATCAACTGATTACTTTTTTTTTATAGCAACTCCATTGAAAAGACCCTTGGAGTACAAGCAACCAGAAGAAAGGGAAGACGAAGAAATAGAAACTTCTGCCTTAAAAAAGAGAAAAGGCAAGAAAGCTCAGAATCCTCCTATCCCAAAAGCCCCAAAGGCTAAAACAACTAGAGCAGCATCGATGAAAAGTCCTGCTAAATCTTTTGTGAAATCTAGGTTAGTGGCTCGACTCTTACTTCTTTTGTCAAAATTATTGAGTCTCCAAGCCCATCTTCTGAAAATCCTCTGAAGGTATATTTTCTGTTACTTCTTTTTTTTGTATATCTTGGTAAATTCTCATCTCATTTTACCTCTGCAGAAGAAAAAGAAGAAGACTCAATCCTCAAGTTCTAGTTTGAAACCTACCACTGAACTTGAAGCAGAAACCACTTCTATCCCTCTCAAGGTAAATGCTACCTAACACAATTTCTTCTTTACGAATTGAAAACTTCAAGACTTCATTCAATAATTTGATCTTTCTTGTTTCTGGATCCAGAGGTTGAACAAATTGCTGAAAGTCCTTCAAGACCCATCGTCGAATTAAGCGCTGAGGATCAAATTCGACAACCTGCTGAGCTAAAATCTTCCAAGTCTTTCAATTGAAAAATCCTTTTGATTTCATTTGTCCTGACATTGCCTTTGTTTTCTACAGCAATTGATAAATCCTGTTATACCTGACAGTCCTACTAGGCAAGGCAATGAGAATCCTTCTCTGGAAGATCAAATTTCTCCATCTCCTGAAATACCTACTTTCTCCTTACCTCTCCTGACAGAATTCCAGGGTGCTTGTTCCTCCCAAATAAATGAAGACAATCGTGTCGAAATTGTTTCAGAAGAATTCGACATGAATGCTCTCTTAGCTGAAATTGCACCTTCCAATCTACCTCCACCATCTCAAATCCACTCTACTGTTGCAGAACAAAAAATACTGAGGACACAGAGGTAGATTTGGATGAATTGATATCCATGTTGTCGGGTAGTCATAGAAGTTCTCCACGGTTAGCTCGCTCCTCTACGCAGCCGGGACAAGATTCCAGTGACTCTTATGCTACTGGACTTTTGGCAGAGTTGAAGAATGCCTTTACCTACTCCTTTGAGCAATTAAGTTCCGACCAACCGCTTCAAGAAAGAATGCTGGCCATTGTGACTGAGTTGGAACCTCTCTCTCAACAACTTTCAATAACCAGTCGAGCTCTTCCTTCGACTGTCAAAGATTTTCTCCAGAACTTATCTTTGAACATGCCTACTATTCGTCAGATCATTCCTGCTTATGATAAAAAACTTCAAGAAAAATCTAGGATCTTAATGTAGCTGACTAACGCAAAGAATGAGATAACCAAATTAAAAGGCTATCTTGTTGATGGAAAAAATAAAGAGGTAGAACTAAACAAAGAAATTGAAGACTTGGAGAAAATGCTTGAAGAAACTCGCCGTCGAAAGCAAAAACTCAGCATGGCTTTGCAACAGGGGGATACAAAGTAGCAAAGCATTATCAACAACTCGAAACAATGGGCTGTCGAGACCAAAGCTATGCTAGCAGATATACATTCTCTTGAACTAGAATATCAAAAAGCTTGTGCCAATAAACGAGCTTTAGAAGAATTTAATTGTATTGGTCACTTTTTTTTTATATACTGTCGGTTTGATAATTCGACAGGATTTGTATGGCCTTTCAGGCAAATACTTAATAAACATCCTCTTTGATCAATTCCCAATACGTTTTTTTTATTGCTCCATAATTCTATACTCTTAAATGCTCTTTTATTCTGTTTTTTTTCAATGCATCTCATAACTGTGCATCATAATTAATTTAATTAATTACAATGAAAGTTACAAAACATTGCATAATGACTTCTTCTACAAAAATCCCCTATAAATAGTGTCCTCTGAGACACCAGGATTCAAAAGAGTGTAATCTAAACCTTTTCTTCTCCCTTTCCAGCGAAATTCACCATGTCATCAGATAATTTCCTTTTCTCTCAATGGGAAAAATAGAAGAAGGTCTCTGTATTAATGGTGATGCTTATCTTGGGCTTCAATAAGAATCGTAATATTCCTGATGATCTTCAGTAATCATCGTAACAACCCAGTGTTTCTAAAACACGGTTGTTATGATGTGGATGACTCATCAGGGAGTAGACGACCAACCAACATCTCATCTAGGACAAGTTAAAGGCCGTCTACTTCTTCCTCTTCTTCAGGTCCCATGAGCTCAAACGGAACATATGCTTCAGCTAGGGAGAAGCTTCTGATTTTTTTAGAATAGGTCTATTTTTCTCTGTAATATTCTGACAACTTAAACAAGTTGTAATATCAGTATGTAACTTGTACCTGTCGAATATATGAATGAAATTTTATTTTTACTCATTGTTAATCTTTACTTCACACATTGTCAGTTTATATGACTTCAAATATTTGCCATTAATTGACTTAACTCTCAAACCTGAATTAACTTTGACAAGTGCATAAGCATTCCCAAAAAATACTTGAGTAATTTTAAATGGTCCTTCCCATTTTGGAGACTATTTTTCATATTCTCGACAACTCTTATCCATGGGCAAGATTACTTTTCAAACTAAGTCATCAATCTTAAAAGATTTATACTTAACTCGATTGTCGTAAAACTTCGCAATTCTTTCTTTTTGTCGAATCAAGTTTTCTAAAGCAACTAATCTTTCATCACTTATTCGTTTAATTCATCAAACATCAAGTCCCAATAATGTTCAATTGGTAACTCGTCTTGTTTCTGAATCCGAATTGATTGAAGATTAATCTCAACTGGTAACATTGCATCATGGCCATAAACTAACTTATATGGTGAAGTGCCCGTCGATTCTCTTGGTGAATTTCTATATGCTCATAGAATTTGATTAAGAGTATTATGCCAATTTCTAGGCTGTCAACCAATATGCTTTTTAATCAGGCTTATGATTATTTTATTCATGGCCTCTACTTGGCCATTTGCTTGAGCATAATATGGAGTCAACGTAATCATTTTAATTTTTCTAGAATTGACATATTTGACAACTTTCTTTCCAATGAACACCATTCCTTGGTCAGTTGTCAAAGTTTGTGGTATTCTAAACCTACAAATTATATTGTCTTCTATAAAATCAATTACTTCTTGTTGGGTAACTTTTTTTAAGGCTACAACCTCAACCCATTTTGTAAAGTAATCAACTCTAACTAAAATATACTTGTGTCATTTCGACAATGTAAGATGAATTTGGCCTATTATATCCAAAGCCCATCCTCTGAAAGGCCAAGGTTTAACAATGGAATGTAATTCACTAGCATGAATGTTCTGTATATGGCCATGTTTTTGACATTCTTCATAAGATTTGGCAAACATTATACAATCCTTTACTAGCGTAGGCCAATAATACCTTTGTCGTCGAAGGACCTATTTCATTTTATCACCTGCTTGATGAGCTCCACAAATTCCTTCATGGACCTCTGCTAAGGCAATATAAGCCTCTGCTTCACCTAAGCAGACTTCTAAATTTCCATCGACAGATTTTCTATACAAAGCTCCTCCTAATATTACAAATTTTGATGCTCTGTATTTGAGCTTCCTGTCCACATTTTAACTTGGATTTTCCAAATAACTTAATATTGGCTGTCTCCAGTCATTAACTGTCGAAATATCATTTCGTAGTACATCTCTTTCTTCTGATGGATATAAAAGTTCTCTAACCTCCATTAGATTTGTCAGGACTTTGAACGAAATTTTATACCCAGAGGCTATCTGTGCTAATTCATTAGCCTCTTCATTCAAATTTCTAGGGATATGTTCGATAATAACTTTGTCAAATCTCTTCATTAACTTACTCGCCACAACACAGTATTTGGTCAGATTATAACTGACACATTTATATTCTTGTGTGAGTTGCTTAATGACTAACTGAGAATCCCTAAAAATATGCACATTACATGCTTTCATTTCTATTAATATTTCTAACTCGACAACTAAGGCTTCATACTCAGCCTCATTGTTTGAGCATGTATATTTAAGTTCAAACATGAATTTAGTTGGAGTACCTTGAGGAGAAACAATTAAAATTCCTACTCCAACTCCATTTTGATGCCTTGAGCTATCAAAATATAAGCGCTAAGGTTTTAACCCGACGAAATTTATATTATCAACATCCAAACATGGATGGTTAGCCAAAAAATCAGCAATTGCTTGGCCTTTGACAGCTTTCATTGGAACATATTGTAAAGAGAATTCTGACAAAGCAATGGTCCATTTACCAATATGTCCATTCAATATTGGTTTTGACAATAGATACTTTATTACATCAGTTTTCGACATAACCACTACATTATAAGACATCATATAATATTTAAGTTTAGTACATGAGAAGTATAATGCTAAATAAAGTTTTTCTATTACACTATATCTCCTTTCAGCATCATTTAAAACTCGACTAAGATAATATACAACTCTCTCGACACCATTCTCATCTTGAGTCAGCATACTACCTATAGTATCATTTGACATTGATATATACAATTTCAACAGTCTATGAGACACTGGAGGCATCATGACCGGAGGGTTTGTCAAATATTGTTTAATTTGGTCAAATGCTTCTTGATGACAAGACTCCCATACAAAGTCTTGTTCAGCCTTCAACTTGATTAATGAGGCAAAAATTCTGGTTCTTCCCGACAAATTAGAAATGAATCTTCTTAAAAAGTTCACTTTCCCCAGGAAAGATTATAATTCCTTCTTATTTGTCGGAGGTACGGCTTCCAAAACTGCCTTGGCTTTATTCTTGTCCACCTCAATACCATTTTTGTGGACTAAAAAACCCAAGAATTTAGCAGCCGATACTCCAAAATCACATTGCTCTGGATTCATCTTGAGGCTGTGCTTTCTGATCCTATCGAATACCTGCCTCAAGTTTGTTAAGTGGCTCTCTTTTGTTTCCAACTTGACAATGACATCGTCGATATACACCTCCATAAATTTTCCAATAATGTCATGGAAGATTGTATTCATTGCTCTTTGATAGGTGGCTCCTGCATTCTTTAAACCGAAAGACATGACTATCTATTCATATGTCCCAATAGCTCCTGGACATCTGAAAGTAGTTTTCGACATGTCCTCCTCGGCTATAAAGATTTGATTATAACCTGCATGGCCATCCATAAAACTTAACAATTCATGTCCAGATGCGGCATCAACCAACATGTCCGCAATTGGCATAGATATTCATCTTTAGGTGTAGCAGTGTTTAGATTTCTAAAATCTACACATATTCTTAACTTGCCATTTTTCTTAATTATAGGAACAATATTAGAAAGCCATTCGACATACCTGGTTGTTCTGATGAACTTGGCTCTGAGCAATCTTTCGACCTCTTCTTTTATCTTCAAAACTACCTCAGGTGCAAATCTTCTATTAGCTTGCTTTATAGGTCTGCAACCTTCTTTCAATGGCAGTCTATGCTCGATAAGATCTCTACTCAAACCAGGCATTTCAATGTAATCCCACGCAAAGCAATCTTTATATTCCCTAATTAATTCAAAAAGATTTTCTTTGAACTCCTTTGGCAAAAATGAACTCACAAATATAGGCCTTTTATCTATTTCAGTGCCTAAGTTTATTTCTTCCAAAGGATCTTCCACCTCTACACCTTGTCTTTCATCAAGTCCTTTCTCAAAACCCAAAGGATCATCATCTATTATGCAATCCGATAATACACCTTCAGTGGTGTACATAGCCCTGTCGGCCAAATAAGCCGATAGTCGATCTAACTAATTAACACTCATGGCTAGTGCTTAGCCGATCCATTTCGGCCTTATTCATTAATTGAATGCCAATCTGATCCATTAAGCATGTTTCAAGTGCATCTTTGTCGATAACTCCATTATTTGTTGTGACTGGTTTGACATTTGGTGCATAGATTTTAAAATTGACATGAAGCTGTTGTAAATAGTAAGGGCTGTCATCTGCTTCTACTATTTCCACTTGATCATCTGCATTCCAAAGAATAAGTTTCTGATGAACCATCGATGGTATTGCTCCAACGGCATGTATCCAATCTCCCCCCAGTAGAAGATTATAATTGGATTTTATTAGAATTACGACAAACAATGTCGACCTCTCAATGGATCCAACTTGTATATTCAACATCACTACTCCGTCTGACAGGGAAGTTTTGCCACTGAAATCAGTAACAATCATGTTAGTTGCCATCAAATCAGACTCATTCTTCCCAAGTTTCTTTAACATTGCCCTTGGAATCAGATTGATAGCTACCCCTCCATCTATCAAGACTCTATTCGTCGGCTTGCCTTCTAGCAAAGCCTTGATGTGCAATGGGCGGAGATGAGTCTTTTGTTCCTCTGTTGGCTTTTCAAAATATATTGTATTGTCGAATACAGTTAATATATTATCTTGACAGAAAAGCCAATGATTATCGAGGTCATCCAAGTCTTCTTCATTCTCTCCTATATATTCAATTTCGTGACACCCTTCGAATTCAGCAGGTATGACTGAAATCAAGTTCACATTCATTGACTTTAAGAAGTCCTCTTCATTTGACTCTTCATGATTTTTATATCCACCAAGCTTGAGGTACTCTTCTGAAGGCAAACTACTATCCATAGCCATTATGATGTCATCCAGATCCTTGTCCAGATTGAAATCCATGTCGATTTGTTCATTATCACCAAAGCCTAAAAGATCATCTGGATTAGTCAAGGCTTCAATAACTTCATCAACTGTCAAATCCATATCTATAATTTTGCAATCAAGCTTCGCCAAATCTCTTTCCCACTTAATCATGTCGAGCATTTTCTTTTTCTACTCGACAACTTGGTCAGGATTTTTCAGAACTTTTAAGATTTCTTCCTTCGACCAATCTTCATCATCACTATTGCTTTTGTTCCCAATTATTCCTCTTATCATTTTCTTAGCTTTTAACCTAGCCATGTCCTTACTTTCATTAACTGCCAGATTGTTTTCCTTTACTTCTTTTTCTGTTGCTATAAGTCCAATCGGCCATTTCCTTCTAATTTTGTTTGAAGTAGGTCCTTGAACTTGTTTCTCTTTCTTTATCTCTGTAAGTTTTTCTTGTCAGAGATTGTTATTCCCATTCGACCATTCAACTTCATTTGTTGTCGGCTCAGTTGGGATTGCCCTTCTTGTATTTGCAAATTCTTTTCTAACAATACTCTTCAATTTCTTATCATCTTTATTTTCATCAAGTGCTGGCTTAACCTCGACTACTAAACATCCCATTTTTGTTGGTTGTTCTTTGATAACTAAACCCTCAGCCAAATTCCTTCTCTTATGGGCCTGTCTCAACCTTTGCAACCTTCTTTTTTGACTCTTTGACATTGGTAAAGACTTTGATGGCCCTGCTACATCTTGGCCAATCAAAACTTCATTTTGGTCAATTCTACCATGTTTGTAATCTTCATTCCAGAATGGTCGATTTTTCTGAAACCTATTCTTCTTGGCAACCACGTTTCGTCGAAAATATGTGTAACTTGCCATTGCAGAATTTTTAACCCATCTATCTACAGCAACATTGGCAGGCGGTACTCTGGTCCTAGCTAGTCCGACGCAACTCCTGGGAAATGCATTGCTCCCTATAGATCCACTAGATGACTCGACCAACCAGCCATTCATATTAGGCCTTGGCATATAGACTGGCTTAGGCTTTGGAGTATAAACTGGCTTTGGAATATTGAAGGGTTATTGTGGTTTTCCACCTTTCTTGTCGAAAAACTTCTTTTTACCTTGTGAATTACCCTTTTGCTCCTCAGCAGCTTTCTTTGCAGCAAATTCATCATACATTGCATTGCATCTTGGACACAACCTTACTTTGCCTTTTTCTTTCTTCCTTTCAAGGAAATTTTCAAGAGATTCTCCTGATTTGGGATAAACGTCCATGCATCTTCCATGTCAATGTCGAATCCTTGCAAATTCCTTATATTGATCATTCCAACATTTAAAGGAACTTGTTGATCAACGTATGAAATCCCAGCCAGAAACGGATCTGTATCAACTTTCATATCCGCCTTAGGCTTGTCAGCAAACTTCAAACGCCCATCCATTAGTGCCTTCTGAATCAAATCTCTGAAATGAATACATTCGTTAGTAACATGACCGAAATTGTTATGAAACTTACAATATTTTCGGCCTTTTATTTCATCAGATTTTAATAACTTATGGCCTTCCAACAATTTAATCTGTTTATCCTTTAACAATAAATCAAAGATTTTGTCGGTTCTTGTTACGTCGAATGTATATATTTTCCTATTGACATAACTCATTTTTTCCTTATTTCTTGTAGGCTGGAGAGCTTGACACACATAAGGAGGACCATTCTGAAGTTCAGCAATGTTGACTTCAAATTCGTCATTGCTATCTTTAGTTTCATTGTCAGATTCACCTAATCCGACAAATGTTACTTTCTCCCTTTTGAGGAATCTCTTTTGTTTATGAACCTTTTCATTTTTTAATTATTCTATTTGCTTAACCTTTTCACCTAGTTGGGCAAGATCAACTAAATGTTGGTTCACAAAATTTTTCCTTATGTAATAGTCTAAACCTCCTGCAGCAATTTTCACTATTTCTGCTTCAGGTATAGGAGTAAAACATCTACTCCTTATTTGTCGAAACCTAGATAGGTAATCTTCTATTGTTTCATTATACACTCTCTTAATATTGAAGAGATCTGTAAGTCCAACTTTCAAATCTCCTCTAAAGAATTGATCATGGAAACTTCTTTCTAATTGAGTCCAAGAGTGTATCGAATTTGGCCTCAATGTCGAAAACTAAGAGAATGCATTTTTAGTAAGGGAGCTTGGGAAAAATCTCATTTTGAGGCCTTCAATAGTGGTCAATTCTTCCATTTCTATTGTATACCGTGCGATATGTTCGACGATCGATTCTCTATTTTCACTAGCAAACTTTGAAAGTTTAGGAATTTTAATTCCTCTCGGTAATTTTACTTGCTGTACCCACTCAGGAAACGCTGAAACAAAATAAGGTTGGTTAGCATATCCAACATTGAACCCAAATCTATTCAGCACATGTTCCACTACTTGGTTTACATTTTGCTCAATTACTTGGCGCCCCCTAAGATTTTGTCGAAGCAATCTCATGGCTGCATCATTTCTAGCCATTTGATCCTCATCACCTCGACGGAGCATATGGACATTACCATATTCCAAGTGTGGCTGATCATTTTGCCTATGTTGTTCTAGGTTTTGTTGATTTTGCCCCCCATTTTCCTGAGGTATAACCATTTCTCTGTTTACTCTAGGCTGGGTTCCTTGCACATTTTCATTGGCCAATTCACCTATCCCCAAAGCTTGATTTAGCCTTGCCATTTGCTAGGCTAATGCACTACAAGCATTATTTGTGTTTTCCATGATTGGTGTAATCACAGCACCCATTTGCTGAGTGAACATATGCACCATTTCATGATTACTTTCATCTATTTGTTGTCAAAAACTGGCCAAAGAATTTGTAGTTGGCCTAGTTATATTCTGAGGAATATCTCTCGACATATTTGGAAATACAGGTCCCAAATTTAATCTCTCCTGTCGAAAAGGAGTTGGATTACTTGAACTTGCAACTCTTGTTCCTTGACCATTAAAACTTGCTAAAGCCGAACTTATTTGAGGTTGGCCTTGTGAGGCTACCATTTGGCCTATAGTATTAGCCAAAGTAGAGCCAAGTCCCATTTGTGCCAACACAGGAGGGACATAATTTGGTGGCAAACCATATTGTGGTACCAACTTTGAATTTGAGTTCATTACACTTTGATTATTTGGTTGATTTAGTGATAACTGAGTCACTCCAGGCACCACTTGTTCTAACACTGGGTTACTTCTACGAGTTCTAGTTGCTATTATATCAACCACAGGACCCGTACTAACAACAGTTAAAGGTGATGTAGAAACGGCAGTCGAAGGTGGCACACTAACTTCACTGAAAGTGTATTTGACGCCTGGTTATTTTCGTTACTCATAATTTACGTATCTTAAGAAGGGCAAGAAAATACCAACTTTTCACTTCTTAAACACATAAAACCATCTTCTTATGAAGAGGTTTGTGACACTACCGAGTTACTTTGAACTCATCCCACCGAGCGTGCCAATTTGTTTATGGGTGAATTTGGTATAAGACAAATTCCAACAAACAAATATATTTTATCAGTCGAATGTGGGTTCACGAGTTATGTTGTAATCTCGTTTGAAAAGAAGCTTTTGATAAGTAACATGCAAAATGTAAAGTGCAAAGAAATTTTAAAGTGCAGAGAAAGTAAATTACAAGAAATATGAAGTGCTGAAGATTAAAATGCATAAAATAAAGGTGCAGAAAGTTTAAATGCAGGAAATGTAAAAGTACAGTAAGTTTAAAGTGCATAAAACGTAAAACACATGAATTTAAAGTGCAGAAAGAGTAAAGAAATTTAAAGAACAAGGCTTGAAAATAAAGAATTTAAAGAGACATTACATTAACGTAAATGGCTAGAAATGAAAATGGAAATCATACTTGGAGTCAAATCCGTTAATCTGCTTGAGTGAGATGTTAGGATTGTATATCCAGTAAAACCACCATTTTTACATCGTGAATACTAGTATTTATAGGCAAAAGTAAAAATAAAAATAACTGACTCCTAAGAAACTGACCACGTTCATGGCAGTTATGCCTCGTTCCCACTAATATCTTAATTTTTTGTGTTGGGAATTTGCGGATCAAAAGTCTCGCAGCGGAATAACAGAATTCCCTCACAGGATCCATGCGAAAAAAATCCATAATCCGAGTTTTTTAAATTTTTACCTCTTGAAGCGTGATAGACACAAGCGAGGTGAATCACCAACACCGTAATAACGACGATGTTTCTGCGGTATCCACACGAACAGACTTGCAAAAGGAGTCACGCCTCTGTTTTCGTAGTGCTAGCTGCGAAGAGAGGAGAAGAAGACCTCACTATCTCTCACTCACTTTCTGTAGGTGCGGCTAGGGTTGTGATGTAACCTTGTAGCAGCCCCCTTAGCAGTACTATTTATAACAGTGGCTGCCTTAAGTCAGTGTGAGCAGTAGCAAGGTAAAAGGTGCAACCCTAAACCCATCTGTCATGAGTTAGGCTTACAGTTGAATCCGAGTCCAACTTGGATTCGATTACTCCAATTTAGTCTGTTCCTAAGTGTGCGACCTGCAGGTTCTCATGACGTTGGTAGTAATATTAAAATCTCATTTTAATATTACAAACAGTGAGCGGTATCTAGCAACACATCACTGCTACCCAAGTAATGAGAATGTCAGTGATTTGACATAACCTATCTGTGACCAATGTTTCCGTGTAGTTTAGTCCTTTTGTCCAGATATCCAGATTGAACACAAGGCATGAAATGTGTCACCTTTGTTTAGTTCAATCTTCAATTTCCTGATTCCCGAGTAGACATAGTGATAACAAATGAGATCAATATCTCATATTGACTCATTTGAGCATGGCCATGCATTTTATAGTCTCACTCAATCAGGGGGCCCGAAGATATCACTCCTGTTATGTAGGAGGGACAAATCCCATCTAGGTCACTCACATCCCTCCACATGTATCGTGGTATGTCTAATAACTAACTTTATAATCATCTTGTTACAGATGACGTTTGATGGCATTAAAACACACAACTCCTCATGTAGGAATCGTAGTGATTTTAGGTCAAAGGACCACATACACCATTATCACTATGAGAATCGCTTATGACACTCACGTAACGATCCACGTAACGTTCTCATGGCGGGTCTGTCCAATACATCATTACTCTAATATGTATCTATGTGTAGACTTGATATCTCATATCCATGACCCGTGAGATGTGGTCATCAGTCTACGCACATACTAGTCTCAATGCATTATTGTTATCCTAATTAACAATAATACTTGACTAGGGACATTTAAGAATAGTATTTTATCTAATAGGATCTCACGATCAAGTCATCCACTTGATGTCCTATGGTATCAAACTTACTATTCTAAGGACTTTATTATGTTTACCAAAAAGAACACAATAAATGAAATGCCTCATATAAAAATAACATAATATAATGTATGTAAATACAAACAAAATGTATTGGCCACTAGGGCATACACCAACATTTTGACAATAACCAACTCCTGTCAAATTCCGAATTGGTAACTTTTATTTTCGACGAAACCAACCCTTGGCCATTTGGGAGTTTGGCCACCACTTGAACCTCCATCTGGCTGTTGAGACCCTTATTTGTCGAATGTCTCAATGGTATCATCCGACTAAAAACATTATTTTCATCGAATCATCCAATTTCGTCGAATATCACTTGTCCATCGAGAATATCTTTGTCAAATTAGGATTTGTATTTTTTACCCCTAACACTTGCTAAGATACACTTTTCACAAAACCTCACTCAAAACTCATGGTGTACAACATACATACTTGCTATTATTGTTTTGGAAATAACAAGACTAGAACAACCATACAAGGAAATAGGTTAAGGAGGGACCTATATAGCTTCAAAGAAATAGGGAAAGAAAAGGAAAAGAAGAGAAGAAATGGAGAAGAATAGAAGAAATAAAGAATGTGATTCGTCATTTGTAGAGAATAAGTGGAAACAAAGGAAAATAATGAACTGTTATGGCTTTTATCTTGTCTTGTTTGTCTTAATTATTTCTTGGTAATAATAAGTTAAAGGTTAGGAAAGACTCTTCTCATTTTAAGGTTAGGATAAATAATTAATTTTAACAAAGATTTATAATAAAATTATAAATTACTTACTAATAAATTATTTTAAAATTCAAACTTAAATTATGTTATTCTCATAAACAAAAAAATAGATCATGTAAACCAACCCGTATTTGAGTCCTGTTTGTCTTAATTTGAATTTGAAGCCAATGTACATTAGTGGTGGTCACTGTTGATAAATAATTAATTTTAACAAAAATTTATAGTGAAATTATATATTGCTTACCAATAAATAATTTCAAGATTCAAACATAAATCATGTTTTTGTCCTAAGCAAAAACTTAACTATGCGAGCGATCCCGTTTGCGTCTTGTTTGTCTTAATTTGAATTTGAGCCAATGTGCATTAGTGGTGGTCACTGTTGAGATTGCTACACGTACAACATAGTATAACTTCTAATAATTGGGTTCTGATTTTATTTGGATTCAATTGATCATGATGATCAAATTAACCGTTCAATTTTTTCATTGACAAACTAACATTAATGGAATATATGTATTACGTTATTTCAAACACCATTTCTATTCTTTGTGCGATACATCATATCAGACATTGAATAACAGAAAAAGAAAGAATATGAATGGTCCCAGCTAAGCTCAAAGAATATATTCTGGTAATAATTTACTTCTCCTGCATACGTGGATTCATCTGTAACTCATTTCCAGGGCAGGTACGCACAGTGAATTTTATATATATATATATATAGTGTTAGTGTTACTTCTCCTGCATGCGTGGATTCATCTGTAACACATTTTCAGGGCAGGGACGCACAGTGAATTTTATATTATATTATATATATATACACACTCGAGAGAACATGAATTTATATTAATGTAAATTTTTTTATATTTATTTTTAATTATTAATTTTATTTTTATTTAATAATTATCTTTAATAAAATAATTTTTTAACCGTTAAATAAAAATAAAATTAATTATCATATATATTATCTAAGGACACTTAATAAATTATATATATATTAATGAAATAATTTTAACTATTGAATAAAAGTAAAATTAACTATCATATATATTATCTAAGGACATTTGATAAACTCTATATATATTGTTTCAAGTAAATTCGATGGAGTCACGAGATAGAGCGACGATACGGTGGATTCTTCCACAGACGTTGCACGGCAATGCGGTGATGCGGCGGGTGGAGTACACTGCAAAGCGATTTCCTGACGCTCAAGTTAGACCCAGACAAGGTAGGGATAGCTTATATCTCAGAGTAAGTGCCTACCTTTGGCGCTTGGCCTAGTATTTATAGGAGCATATGCAGAATCCTAGAGGGACTCGTCTTGGATGCGGGTGAATCTGGATTGATATCTTAGTGAAGATTATCCTTCCTTTATTGTAGGATATATCCCTATAATCTGGGATTAATTTAAGGAAGGTATCTAATCATCTGAGATATCTATAAATCCTATAATATCGTGAACCGACGATTGGCAGTTACGTATATTTAGGGATTTATCCTCAGAATAGATTAGTCAGCCGTGGTCACCTGCTGTCTTGACCCGTGGTCCGAAGCGTGTCGTGAGCCTTCCTCCACGACGGCTGGGGGGAATCCGGTAACGCACATGCCGGGTTGATCCCATGGATCGGGATCCCGGATCTCGGCCCGAAACGATTGCCCCCGACTTGGCTCTTGGATGAGATGGACTGAGTCAAGTTTAAGATGGATCAACCACCACATGGCTGACGTAACGATTTACCGGGCAGGTGTTAGGCCTCAAGTTATTACCGACGTCCTTGTTTTACTTGGTTATGAGCAAAAACTCTTGTTTTCCAATACGAGTCTTTGAAGATATATTCAATGCGAATCCCGAATGTGATCTCTGGTGACTTCAGCTTGCGATTCTCTGGGAAACTGATACGTGGACTTTATTGGGATATAAAGATTCCTGGGAAATAACGATTCTTTTTTAGAGAAAACGTTAGTTTCGTGGGGATTTCCTTAACTGCTCCCTATCTTTGTGGCCAATAAAAGATCGGGACATTTATTTTGGCTGACTTCATGGGATCAGGTCACCCTTCACGCGACCAATCAGAGTCCTTCATTCATGCTATAAGTACTGGACGCTTCTTCATGAGCTTGCATGCTCTTCTTCACCATCGCGCAGAGATGATTTTTCCCCAGGGGTTGAGTGTAGTTCTTTCTTCTTTCTCCTCTGCTGTGAAGAGAGTTTCATCGTCTATAGAAACCATACTCTTATTTTTCCCAAAGTCCTTAAAGATATTTGATCTTCTCCGAGCGTTTTTCCTTTCCGACAGAGGTCTTTCTATCTTGGCGTAAAACTGGGTTGCTATGCATTTGGGGAGGTGGAAGCCTTTCTATCCCGGCGTACACGGGGAAATCTAACCCTACGTGTTGTTAGGATGGAATCATGCTTCCGTCCTCCGTTGCATGGGGACCCGGTGGAGCACACTGTTCTTCTCTCCGTCTTCTCGGCGGTTTCACGGGAGCATCCGGCCGGTCTTTTCGTAGTAACGGTTGGAGATGCAAGGATGCCGGGCCAAAGGAATGAGGACTCCCTGGGGCAACTGGGGTGGTCTGCTTTCCTTGGTTCGCTACGCAGGAAGCAGCGGGTATCCGCTTCCGCCGCTGTCCGTTGAGAAGGTGGGAGAAGGACGGGTGAACAAAGGGTTTCTATTCCGGAGTGGCTTTCAGTCTGTTCGGGGTGGAAAACCCGCTGTGGCTGCTCCATGACTTGAGGCAACTCGGAATGGCCGACACCGGCGGAGGATTCTTCAGCTAGAGAGGTCGGGCCCCTTCCCACGAGCGCAAGAAGATCTCGGTCTTTAATTGCATCGCGGATAGGTCGTGCGAAGAGCATTGGCGTTCTTTCCGTGGTCACGATCCCGGTTGGTCAATGTTCGCAAAACCAATCCACTTTTTCAGAGACCGTGGTTTGGAGATGTGGACGGGGTACCAGTACTGTGTGGCCGAAGATACTTGCCCCTTTTCCGGACTTCCTTATGCTTTCCTTGTCTCAAGATTTTGCTTTTCTTCTTATTCAGTTGTATGACGATGTATGGAATGAAAATGACTCAATATATGTTTTCCTTTTTCTGAATTTGTTCTATATTTCTGCTTGACTTTTTGTCCCAAGCGATTCTGCCGAGGTGAGTCCAACGCTTATCCCAGCAAAAACCAAATAAAGACATTGCCGGGGTTGTTTCGATTCCGACCCTTAGTAACGGCTATAAGCATACCTCGGAATTAACACGTCGTGTGTAGTAGTTAATTGGTCCTGGAATCCGTGGTACCAACCCGGGTTCTCATTCAACATTCGTATGACGCTTTAGATTACTGTGTAACCGTCCTTTCAACTACTACTACAGCTGTGTGGGCTACGTGTCGCGTTTTTGTTGGAGGGACGTGCCTAGAGCTCCGCGAGCCATGATGGGCGTCTTTTGAATTTTGCCTTGGAGGGGACGGGAATGCCCCCTAACCGTTCATCCGTTGATAGACCCTTTATAAATAAGGGTAAGAGATTTGTCTTCTTTACTCTATCGTTTTCAAACGCCGCTGCAACTTTGCTGAAGGCTTTGGCTCCCTGTCGCTTCTCCATTGTTCTAGCACAGCTTCTCTCGCTTCTCGCTTTTACCCAGTAAGTTGCTTCCTTTCTAATTCCTTGTCGTTTGCGCTTTTCAGAAAATAGAGTAGCTAGGTGTTTCGGTTTTTGCTTATTTTCAAGTTGGGCTTAGCGGTTTAGGTAGATACGGTCACCTCCCTGAGGCACCAACTCGCGCGCCCCGCGCGGTGGAGGAGTTCCCCTGAATGCTTTATTTCCGGTGGGACGGGAGGTCGGTAGGGAGGTTAGGGTTACCCCGCTCTCCCCGTGTCTCGAATCTATGAAACTATTGATTCTGACAGTTTTTTGCCGACTTCTTTGGATGTTCTCAGGGTTTCCATGGCCAAATGAAAGAAAGCTAAGGTTCAGCCCCCACTTCACGATGCCCGTGATCCGACGGTAGACGAGTTGGTTCGAGTGCGGCGGGGTCCCGGGTTGGTATGCACTTGGGTGGTGGATGACGTATGGGAACGTCAATCTAGGTTTTCGAGAGAGGCCGTGCTCCGAGAGTCCCTCTTTGCCTTGGAGTTAACCGTGAACAAGGCTCGAGACGACGAGTTTGAAGTTGTCTGTCCGAATTGGAACGAGAGGGTGTGTTCCTGCCGGGAAGAGGGCTCACATTTCATGTTCCTGTACGAGCCGCTTTTCCTTAAGTTAGGACTGAGGATGCCGTTCTCTGACTTCCAGATGGACATACTCCGCACTCTTCAAGTAGCCCCTTCACAGATCCATCCTAACGGTTGGGGCTACATCATTTCGTTCGAGAGGTTTTGTCGGTTGATGGGCCTCAAATGCTCGGCGAAGACCTTTTTTTATTTTTATACAAGAATAAACACCCAGGGGTCGGTGAGGCGAGACGAGGTGGCTTGTCATTCGATCCCGGCTTGGTCGTAAGTCTTTTGATGTTTTCGAAGAAAGCTTCAAAGGGTTTAAGACCTCGTTTTTCAAGATAAAAGCCGGGAGGATGCCATCCTTTCTTCCTCAAGCCGGATGGGGAGCCGAATTTCCTCTCGTATTGGACGCGTCGGTCTTTGGGACGTGCCTCTCAACATGATTGAGAAAGAAGAGGGGATCTCGACCCCGAGGAACTTAGGACCGCGAAATTCATAACCCGATATGCTGAGAAGCATGGGAACATCAACATTAGAGATGTCCTTCAAGTCCCTGGTGATGATCTTCTTTACACTTTGTTAGGTAGGGATTAGGGCGTTT
Organism: Ormosia emarginata; assembly: GCA_029884605.1. Lineage (NCBI taxonomy): Eukaryota > Viridiplantae > Streptophyta > Magnoliopsida > Fabales > Fabaceae > Ormosia > Ormosia emarginata. The sequence goes on from JAQQTP010000040.1 coordinate 8,833,091, forward strand.
AGTGTGTCCCTAGGAGTCTTCATATATCAATGTTTCGAGATGTACTGACTGTATTTGTTTTTGTTTCTTTTCAGTTAGCAATATGACGTCGGGATCTTCCATGGTTGCACTGCGGTCTTCAAGGAACCGGAGGAAAGGGAAGAAAACCGCGGCTTCTTCCTCCACAGCCATTCCGGACTCATCCGATCAGGGTGTGGCCGCGATCGAAGAGCAAGACGAGCCGGGGTCCCCTGCCCCCATTCTTAGGTCCCGGAAAAGGCAAGCTGTCGAAGGGCCTTCTGAGCATGATGGCCGGTCGTCGGAGGGCGGCGATAGGGAAATGGCAGACTTTTTGCCGGTCATCACGGGGAATTCTGAGCCCGGGCCCTTCATAGATGGGCGACTTCTGAGTGGCGAGGTGAGGCAAAGATATTGCCAAACAGGGTCTGCGCCAAACCTTAGCCGCGCCCGAGACAAGCTCTCCGGGCGGCAGTCGAGATCCGTGTGATTGAGGTCACTATCGAGAATGCTGATCGCCAGGCGTCGGCAGAGCTGAGGACCCTGAAGAAAGAAAAAGAGGAGACCGAGCAGAAGTTGGCCGCGTCCCTAAAAGCCAGTGAAGACAATAGAGTGAGGGCCGTCGAACTGGAGAACAAAGTCACTGAGCTGGAAAAGGCGTTGGCGGACTCTGAAGCTCGCTAGGAAGGCCGAGAAGCTTGAAGCCGACCGAAGCATTGGCGCTCTGAGGGCCGAGGTGGCGGAGCTTGAGAAGGAGGTGGAGGAACTGGACGGAGTGGCTGGAAACGTTGGGGAGGAGCAGTTCCAAAATGCTGTGAAGCAGATCCAGCACTTCAACCCCGGGGTCGACCTTATCTTGGAGGGTGTGTCCTCAGACAAGATGTTTCATAACGGCCAGCTTGTAGCTGTCGAGGCTTTAGCCGCGAAGGCTCCTGGTGGCACCCCGGAGGTTATTCAGGTGCCCGAAGAGGAAGAAGCCGGTGTTTGAACTGCCCTTTTTTTTTTTTGCCCCCTGCGTGGGGTTTTACTGTTTGTAAGGACAATTACCCCGTGTTTGGGGTTTTATATTTAATTGCTTTGTTTGGTTATTCATTTTTGTTTTTCATGGTCCGACCTGGGTCCAACGCCCATTTTGGTAGTTGTTATGCCGGACTTAGAAAACTGTGCTGTGAAAACCATGGTCCGGGATCCTTCACTCATGTCATTAATTGAGTGGTATTCCCAGGGACTTAGGTAGGAAAGAGGCCTTGGTCTTTAATCTAACGCTTATAATAATGAAACGTAAAGAGATTTTAGACTTAGGCGAAATGAAACCTTAATCCGTATTCCAGTGCTTGTTACGGGAAGCGTTTGGAATTTGAACATAGGTAAGAGTGGCGCCTGGTTAGGGCATTTTTCGCGAAGGCCCTTTTGTCCAGGGCGCTAGCATTGCTTTCGACCTCGCCCGGGGTAAGTATCCTATTAATCGTTCAGATTTTAGGAACCCTTCTTGGCTTGGGTGTGAGGAAGGAGTGTGTACATATGATCCGTACTGTCTCCTATCGACTTTTTAGAGCAACGCGTTAAATCGAACCAGGTTTCTGTGAATAGTAACTTTATTACTGAACTTGGGAGAACAGAAGTCTGTACATAGCGTACTTATTTGAAACAAGAATGGATCGAAGATAATTCTTCTGAAGGGCTGAGCCGCTATGGGCTTTTAGCTATAGTATTTCCTTAGTTTGTCCGTATTCCAATAGTTCTTGACCGGGGTCCCAGATAACGTTTCCAGTGTGTGGGCTCATTTACCCGTACTGGTGACGACACGATAGGGGCCTTCCCAGTTAGGGGCCAGTTTTCCCTGGGAGGCATTTTTCCCTCCTATGTCGGCTCTTCTGAGGACTAGGTCGCCGGGCTGGAATTTTCTCGGGACCACTTTCTTGTTGTATCTGGCCGCTGTCTTCTGCGAGGGCGACATCCCGTATGTGGGCTACGTTTCTCCTTTCTTCGAGCAAGTCCAGGTCCTCTCTGATTAGGCTGGGGTTGCTGTCGGATGAAAAATGTTGGTATCGCCAGCTCGGTTCCCCTATTTCCACCGGGATCATGGCTTCGCAGCCATAAGTCAGCTTGAAAGGGGTTTCTCCCGTCGTGGAATGGGGGGTGGTCCGGTATGCCCAAAGAACATGGTCAAGTTGCTCGACCCAGTTCCCTTTGGCTTCGTCTAACCTTTTTTTTAAGCCCCGCATGATGATTCTATTGGCAGCCTCTGCCTGTCCGTTCGTCCTGGGGTTCTCGACGGAGCTGCAGTGGTGTTTTATTTTCAGACCGGCTAGTAGCTCCTCAAAGGCTTTGTCTTTGAACTGGGTTCCGTTGTCTGTGACTACAGATTCTGGTATGCCGAACCTGGTGATGATGTGGCGCCAAGTAAACTTCTCAATTCGGGCCGAGGTGATGGTGATCAGGGGTTCGGCCTCGATCCATTTGGTAAAATAGTCTACTGCTACCACCAAATATTTAAACTGCCCTGGGGCCTGGGGGAACGGACCTAGGATGTCCATACCCCACCGGTAAAAGGGCCACGGAACCGACGTCGTGGACAGTTCTTCAGAGGGGGCTTGAAAATGATCTGCATGACGTTGACACTTGTCGCAAGTTCGTACGTGTGCATGAGAGTCGGCTTCCATCGTTGGCCAATAGAATCCTGCCCTTAATATTTTTTGGGCTAGGGCTTTGACACCTAAGTGGTGACCGCAACTTCCTTCATGTACTTCAGCTAGGGCGTACTCTGCTTCTTTGGGGGTCAAGCACTTTAGAAGGGGGGAAGAGAAACCACGCCGGTATAGTCGACCGTTGTAAATGGTGTATCTGACCGACGTCTTTACTAACTTGGAAGCCTCCTTTGGGTCCGTTGGCAGCTTTCCGTGGTGCAGGTAGCCCAGTATAGGAGTGATCCAAGATGGTTGATGATCCTCCACTTGGGATATGCTATGATCCGTGATGGAGGGTTGGGAAAGAGTTTCTTGAATTACAGACCGGTTGTTGGGGCTTTTTGTGGCCGGCGACTTAGATAAGAGATCGGCTCTGGAGTTCTGTTCCCTTGGGATGTGCTCTATCCTGACTTCTTCAAAATGTTTTAAAATTTCTTGGACCTTGCTCAAGTATCTCTGTAGGAGGGGCTCTTTAGCTTGATAGTCACCTCGGATTTGAGAGGTTACTAGCTGGGAGTCACTGCAGAGTTTGATTCGTGTTGCCTCCAAATCCTTTGCCATTAGCAGTCCGGCGATACAGGCCTCGTACTCGGCCTGATTGTTTGAAGTTGAGAACTCAAACTTCAGGGGGAGTGCTCCAAAGTCAAACCTTCGAATTTTCGACTATCACCCCGGCCCCGCTTCCTTTGGGATTCGACGATCCGTCAACAAAGATGGTCCAAAAGGCTTTCTTTGGGTCGCCGTTATCTGTTGTGAGTTCTGCCAGGAAGTCGGACAACGCCTGGGCTTTTATTGCAAGTCGTGGTTCGTATGTAATTCCAAATTCTGAGAGTTCAATCGACCACGCAATCATTCGCCCGGCCAGGTCCGGTTTGTGTAGTACCTGTCGGATAGGTTGGTCGGTTCTTACTACCACAGGGTGGCACTGAAAGTATTGCCGAAGTCTTCTTGCAGTAATGATGAGCGCGAAGGCGACTTTCTCGACCTTTTGGTACCGGAGCTCAGGCCCCTGGAGGACCTTGCTCACGAAATAGACAGGCTTCTGTCCCTCGTCGGTTTCCCTGATCAAAACTGAGCTTACGACTTCATCGTGGACGGACAGGTACAAGTAAAGTGTCTCTCCGTTGTCCGGCCTTGTCAAGATAGGGGGGGAGGACAAGAGGTTTTTCAAAGATGTGAAGGCGTCCTCGCACTCTTGAGTCCATTCAAAACTTCTTCCCTTCTTGAGCAATTTGAAGAGGGGGAGAGACTTGTAAGCGGCTTTGGCTAAGAACCTTGTGAGGGCCGCTATGCGCCCCGTAAGCTGTTGTACCTCTTTGACGTTGCGGGGACTCCTCATGTTGAGGACGGCCTGACATTTATCCGGATTGGCCTCAATTCCTCTATGCGTTAGCATGAATCCCAAGAACTTACCGGTCTGGACCCCGAAAGCACATTTTTCCGGGTTTAACCTCATCTTGTATTTCCGGATTTGCGCAAATACTTCTTCGAGATCCGCCGTGTGAGAGCCGGTGTGTGGGGTCTTGACTATCATGTCGTCTATATAGACTTCTAGCATTTTTCCTACTTGGTTTTCGAAAACCTTGTTCATCATCCTCTGGTAGGTGGCTCCTGCGTTCTTTAGGCCGAAAGGCATGACCTTGTAGCAGTAGCTCGCCCTATCAGTGATGAAAGCGGTTTTATCTTCATCCCCAGCGTACATGGGAATCTGGTTGTATCCGGAATATGCATCCATAAATGATAACCATCTGAACCCGGAGGATCCGTCTACTAACCTGTCCACATTGGGGAGTGGATATGGGTCCTTGGGGCAAGCTTTATTCAGGTCGGTGTAGTCTACGCACATCCTCCATTTTCCGTTGGACTTCTTTACCAGGACCACGTTGGAAAGCCATGTGGTGTAGGAGATTTCTCTGATGAAGTTGCCATTTAGCAGTTCCTTAACCTGGTCTTCGACGACTTGTTGTCTCTCGGGACCGACCTTTCTCTTTTTTTGCGCGACCGGCTTGGCGCCTTCTTTGATCGACAGCCGGTGGCAAATAAAGCTGGGATTGAGTCCAGGCATGTCGGAGGAAGTCCAAGCGAAAAGGTCCTTGTTTTTCAACAAGAGTTCTGAAAGCTGTTGCTTTTCTCCTTCATCCAGACGAGCTCCGACTTTGGTTACCTGCCCAGGATCGTTCCCGAGTTGAAGGGATTCCAGTTCGCCTTCGGGTTGTGGTCGGGTATCCCGGATTTCTTCTCTGACGTCCAACTCGGTCATCAGAATGTTGACCTGGTCAATAGTCGGGGTAGATACAGGGCGGTTTGATGTCCGGGATATTTTGCAAATCTTCAAACTCTCATTATAACATTTTCTGGCTGAAACCTGGTCGCCTTTAATAGTGACGACATCATTGTTCTTGTTGAGGAACTTCATCACGAGGTGAGTGGTGAATATTACCGCCCCGAGGACGTTGAGAGACGGACGGCCCAGGATAATGTTATAGGCCGAGGGGCAGTCCACGACCAGCAATTTTACCTTCACAGTCCTGAAGAGTGTAGATGACCCCAGGGTTAGATGGGTTTCGTAATATCCTACTGGAGTGATCTTCTCACCGGTGAAGCCTGTCAATTCTCCAGCATGGGGGGTCAAGTCGGATTGCGGGAGTTCCAATTTTTGGTAAAGGTCTAAGAACATAATATCGGCCGAACTCCCTTGATCGACGAAAATTCGACGGACTTCGGCGTTGGAGATTACCCCGGAGATGACGAGTGGGTCATCATGATCCGGGATTATTCCGCCGTAGTCTTCGTCTGAGAAGGTGATGAGAGACGCTTTCTTATTTTCGGCCTGTGTTCTTGATCCTGCGTGGGCCACGCTAAAAACTGCCATTCTGAGGGCTTTCTTTCGAGCTCCGTTGGAGGATCCTCCGCCGGCGAAACCACCGGCAATGGTATGGATCGTCCTGTTGGGCTCGGCGCGGTGATCATCGTTGCCGGCGGGGGGAGTGTTCCTATCCCCGTGCCCGTCGGTTGCTGTTATTACGTTGAGGCGAGTCCGGGATCTTCTCCTCGGGCTTCTCGTCTTTCTTCTGCTCGGGGGACGGGCTCCATTTTTTACTGTCTCTGCGTCTGTCACTACCTTCGTTGTTTTGGGCACGGAGAATATACTGCTGCAGGCGCCCGGCCTTGATTAGAAATTCAAAGGCATCACGCAGCTGATGTCAATCCTCTGTATCGTGGCCATAGGCTTTGTGCCATGTGCAGTGCTTGGAGTGATCCTTCTGCCTCTGCCTTCGATAGGGGTGGTCTCGGGATATTCTGGAACTCCGTGTTCATTACTTCCCTCAAGATCGTTTCCCGGAGTGTGTTTAAAGGAGTATAGTCTGCATAGTTTCTTCGGGGTGGGCTACCTTTTGGAGGTTGTGACCTTGAGGGATTCTGGCTGGGCTTTTGGTGAGGAGGTTCGCTTTTGTTGTCCCACCTCCTGTGGTCTTCTGTTGCCTCTTCCAGATAGACGTACTTCTCGGAACGTTTCTGGAAGTCGGTCAGATTGTCTGGCTTCTTTTTTGCCAGGGACTTGAAGAAGTCGAAGCCTATCCGGAGACCGCTTCTGGCGTAGTGCAAGGCTATTTTGTCCTCAAAGTTTTCTACGTTGGCGCAGGCAGCCATAAAACGTCTGACGTAATCCCGGAGGCTTTCATCCTTTCCCTGGCGGATCTTGGCCAAGGATTCGATGGATTTAGGTTGTTCCTTGCTCGTGGTGTACTGCAGCAGAAAATGCTGCTTGAGGTCGGACCAATCCACGATGGTCCCTCGTGGCTGGCTGGTGAACCATTTGAGGGCCCCCTTTTTGAGGGAGAGCGGGAAAGCTCGGCACAACAATTCCATGGATCCACCGTAGAAGCATAGGGATTGCTCATAGGCATTGATGTGCTCCTGAGGGTCCGTGGTTCCGTCATAAATTTCGAGGTTTGGAGGAAACTTGAAGTTTCTCGAACCCCGAATTCCATGAGCTTGTCGGAGAAAGGTTGTTCTATGGTTCCTTGGTTCCGGTTGTTATCTCCATTATGAGGAATTTTCTCATCGTCATGGGCCCTCGTCCTGTTATTTTCCATGTCGGTTCGTCTGTCACGTCGGCGAGGCTCGGTTGACTTCCATGCATGGCGCGCGCCGCATGTCTTCGAGTCTCCTAAACCGGTCGTTGAGTAGATCCATATGTTGTTACAAAGCATATCCCGGAGTTGGCGTTGAGAAGCCCGAGATTGGTGCGGGTGTTCGGAGTGTGACGCACGATCGTCGAACTCGTTGCTCGGGTTTCCCAAGCGTTGGTGTACAGGAATTCTGCGTTCTTGAAGGCTCTGGCTGCCCTTCTGGGCTGGGAATTCGAGTCTATCCCTGACAGGAATCCTGCGTGATGGGTTAGGAGATTCCTCCGAAAAAGAGGTGGAGTGCCCATCACGTCGGCTTCCTGGTCGGAGCGTTTGGTTTCTCACGGCAGAGGCTTGAGCCACAAGCGGAGGTAATGGCGGTGGTGGATGCTGCATGTCAGGATCTTGTCTTTGGTTGACTGAGACTTGAGCAGCGTCTCTTCTGGAGTTTTGCCTCGTATTCACCATGATTGGGTGGGATTAGAATTTTAAAGTTCCCCACAGTCGGCGCCAATGTTCTGAAGTAAATTCAGTGGGGTACCTGAGATAGGCACGATACGGTGGATTCCTCCGTTGCACAGCAGCGGTGATGCGAGCGGGTGGGTACCTGCAAAAGGCACTCCGACGCTCAAGTTAGACCGTGCACAGTAGGGATAGCTTATATCTCAGAGTAAGTGCCTACCTTTGGCGCTTGACCTAGTATTTATAGGAGCATATGTAGAATCCTAGAGGGACTCGTCTTGGATGCGGGTGAATCTGGATTGATATCTTAGTGAAGATTATCCTTCCTTTATTGTAGGATATATCCCTATAATCTGGGATTAATTTAAGGAAGGTATCTAATCATCTGAGATATCTATAAATCTTATAATATCGTGAACCGACGATTGGCAGTTACGTATATTTAGGGATTTATCCTCAGAATAGATTAGTCAGCCGTGGTCACCTGCTGTCTTGACCCGTGGTCCGAAGCGTGTCGTGAGCCTTCCTCCACGACGGCTGGGGGGAATCCGGTAACGCGCATGCCGGGTTGATCCCATGGATCGGGATCCCGGATCTCGGTCCAGAACATATATATATATATATAGTGTTAGTGTGTGCGCGCTTAGTTATATTTATGATCAGATAATTGAATCTGCAACTATCATATATATTATCTAAGGACACTTGATAAACTATAGATGTAAAATCTTTTACATTTTAAAACTATCTTTTAATTTAACATTAATTATATATTACTTTCTTCAATTATTAGATTTCTAGTTAATAGCAAAACAGTTAACTTTTTATAATTTAAATTATAGAATTTCTTTGTTTGGTCCAATAATTTTTTTATTTTTAATATATTTCTAACATTAATCATTATTATTTTTATTATTTTCTATAGATAAAATAATATATGTTTTATTGTAAAACTTTTAACGGTGAGTTGTATAAAAACAAAGAATCGAATAATATGCATTATCATGTGTGATAGAGTTAAAAATATTATTTCAATCAATTATTTTGATCAAGTTGCACGAGTTGAGGAGTTTTTTTGAATAAGTGGTTTCATTTTCTCTGCACAACCAACTCCAGCATTGCCTCCTCTGGAAAAAACCTTCTGATGGAGGAGGGAGAGCTAGGGTACTTATTCTAGACCATGATTTAGGATTAAGCTCTACGGGTCAACTCAACACACATTTGGTCAGAGACTATTATTGACACTCTAGTGAAATTTCACTTGTGGTATTGTAAAGATCTCAGCATAACGATGTCAGACCATGATATTGAGTAGCAGTAACGTTATCACGAGATTTATGCATTGGATAAATCTTATAATAATTCGTAATTGCCAATTACGATCTTATGTAATAATAGTGCTCTTAACCGCTTTGAACTACTCATAATTACAGTATCAATATTTTAATTTTATAGGAATTTTCTATTACAATTAAGGGAAAACATTACCCTAATCACACTCTATAAATATCAAATTCAATTACCTTCAATAAGTATCTATTGCTTATTGCTTAAATCCTATTTGTGCACACTCTGATTTGAGTGTTGGAATCCTTTTGCTGGTACCAACTATCTCTATGTCAACATACTCTGCTGCTACGCAAGGAAAAAAATACTAGTACATTTCTATTTAGGTACGCTTCGGTATCCCCTATTGAATAGTACCCCAAGTTTGTCAAAAGATAGTGAGGTGGGAAAGAAGTTAGAAGTGTCTTTCAAAGATAAGGTGCTCGAACATAGTGCTCCTAAGCCAAGCTGAGGGACTTGAATATGGACGGATTAAGTATGAGGATGGTAATAGGTTGTTTCCTAAAGCCTACTTCGATGATGAAGATTTTGTGAAGTTGTGTGAACCTTGGATTGATGCACTTATCGTGAAGCTCCTGGGAAAGGATGTGGAATACAATGTTTTGAAAGATAGGCTAAAAGCAGTATGGAAGCTTGCATGTGGTTTTGATATACGAGATGTGGGGTATGGCTTTTACATGGCTAAATTTGATATTGCTGAATACAGATGGAAGGAAATATGCCGCGAGCCATGGATATTTTTATCATAATTTGTCAGTTAGGACATGGACTCGTAAATTTGTTGAAGGCACTGCGAAGTAGAACGTACAAGGGTGTGAGTTAGATTTTCAAGTCTACATATTGTTTATTATGTTGAAAGTATTCTCCCGGCTCTGGCTTCAGCAGTTGGGCATCCTATAAAGGTTGACACTAACACACAACAAGCAATTAGAAGGAGGTTTGTTAGGGTATGTGTGGAAATTGATTTTACACAATTTGTAGTAGGGAAAGTATGGCTTAGAGGAACATTGGTATCGTATAGAATATGAAGCGCTTCACTTGATTTGTTCTTGTTGCAAATGTTATGGGTACTTGAGTAGAAATTGTCCAAGGAAGGTAGTAGCTATAACAAATGGCGGTGCATCCTAAGCCACTAGTGCAACTAAGGAAGACATGGCGCACTCATGAAACGACGACAAACCCTGAATGCAAGGAAACCCTAGCAATTAATGTTGGGTCCGTGATTAACGCTGATAAGGATGAGTCTTTACATGGAGAGTGGCTTGTAGTGCAGCATGGAAGGAGGAAAAAGAATTAAAATATTGTCCAGCAGGCGAAAAATAAGGTGATAACAGTAGGTGCAATTTCAAATAGAGATTTGCTCTTAACCATGATAAGGAAATAGTTAATGTTTTGAACTGGATTCAGAGTGTTACCTGAAAAGATGGATGAAGGTGGACTCCTCCATGGCATGATAGCTCTAGCGGTGATGTGACAGGGTGGGTACTTACAAAAGGCACTCTGACGCTCAAGTTAAACCGTACACAAAGAAGACAATCTGTATATCAGAGATGCATACCTTTTTGACCTTGTAGGGCATTTATAACAGTGCTTTAGAATGTAATGGAAATATGTATTGAATGCAGTTATTTAGGATTATAATTCATTAGAGATTGTAATATCTTTTAACTAATTTTCTTATTTATGTGGGATGTAATTAATATCTATCACGAATTTTTTGAGAAATTTATGCCTAATAAATAAGCAGATGTACTCATTAAGAAAACACACAATGATATCTGGGTACTACTCTGGTGGGTCGAACTGCTTTTGAACTGCAACCCAACCCGATTCAGAATTGTTGCCTATAGCTTGGTGCTTAGCTAGTCATAGCTAAGTATCAAGGTAAGTCTTAATGCCTCCGGGTTATGGGATCCAAGCTTCACACGAAGCCGAAGTCTGCAATGCCCCCAAGGGATCAAGAACTTTAATTTGAAGGTGTAAACACGTCAGTTACTTGACACCCGTGGATGCATCGTGGTCTGGCCATTGTCCACGAGTAAAATGATTTGAGGTGGATATTCCAATGTGCAATCGGGGTTCATATAATGAACTAGGATTATTGTCGTGTTTACTTCTTTTTCCATGGTCCATACTAGGTCCAACGCTCATCATTAATGTGCATTTGGACCATTTAGAGGCTTAGGAGAATTACAATTGTGTAAAATCTTGGTCTAAGGTCTAATGCCCAAACTTTTGAGCACTCGAAATGTCTTTGAGGACTTAGGCAAAATAAAAGGTAATCCATAATCGAGGTCTTTAATGTTAACGATTTAGTTTAGAAAACTGCCTAACACTAGGGAGTTTTCAAGTTAAGAACCAGTTTAACATAAGACATCCATGATAGATACCTAATGGAGGACCACAGATGCCGCAACTCGTGTTACCAATTAATTACTCATAATCACAAAATGATTATGGCCAAATGTCGAGGGTTTGGGTAAGGATCCAGAACTTGCAACAAAACCACCACAAGTCAGTTTTGTAGGTCATTCCTCTTACTATTGGGAATTGCAGATACATCACGCAGCGAAAAAAGAATTCCCACCAAGGATCCATGCGAAAAAGACATAATCTGAGTTTTTAAAATTGTTTACCTCTTGAACCGTGATCAAAACAAGTGACATGAATCACCAACACCGTAACAGTGATGATGCCTCTGTAGTATCCACACAAATAGACTCACGAATGTCCAACGTCCTTAAAAAGGAGTTACGCCTCTTTCACACAGTGCTAGCTACAAAGAAAAGAGAAGAAACTAGTCACTCTCTCACTCAGTGTTTCTGTCAAGTGCGGCTAGGGTTTCTGATGCATGCCTTGACAGCCCCTTAGCAGTGCTATTTATAATAACTGACTGCCTTAAGTGAGTGAGAGCAGCAGCAAGGTAAACTGTGCAACCCTAGACTCATCTGTTATGAGTCTGGCCCACAATTAAACCCAAGTCCAACTTGAATCCTAATTACTCTAATTTAGTATGCTCTATATGTACGACCCTGCATGTTCTCATAACGTTGGCAATAATATTAAAATCTCATTTTAATATTACAAGCAGTGAGTAGTATCTAGCAAAACATCGCTGCCACCCAAGTAATGAGAATGTCAGTGATTTGACATAACCTTTCCGTGACCAATTTTTCCGTGTAGTTTAGTCCTTTTGTCTAGATATCTAGATTGAACACAAGGCATGGAATGCATCACCCTTGTATAGTTCAATCCTTCGTTTCCTAATGCTAGAGTAGACTTAATAACAACAAATGAGATCGATATCTTATATCGACTCATTTGAGCATGATCATGCATTTCACAATCTCACTCAATCAGGGGGCCCGAAGATATCGCTCCTGTTATGTAGGAGGGATAAATCCTATCTAGATCACTTACATCCCTCCGCATGATTCGCGGTATATCCAATAACTAACTTTATAATCATCTTGTTACAGATGATGTTTGACGGCATTAAAACACATAACTTCTCATGTAGGAATCGTAGTGATTTTAGGTCAAATGACCACATGCACCATTGTCACTATAAGAATCGCTTATGACACTTACATAACGATCCATGTAGCATTTTCATGGCTGGTCTGTCCAGTACATTATTACTCTAATATGTACCCATGTGAAGACTTGATATCTCATATCCATGACCCGTGAGATGTGGCCATCAGTCTACGCACATACTAGTCTCAATGAATTATTGTTGTCCTAATTAACAATAATACTAGACCAGGGACATTTAAGAATAATATTTTATCCAATAGATCCACTTGATGTTCTACAACATCAGACTAACTATTCTAAGGACTTTATTATGTTTATAAAAAAAGAACACAAAAAATGAAATGCCTCGTATATTAAAAATAGCATAATATAATGTATGTAAATACACACAAAATGTATCGGCCTCTAGGGCATACACCAACAATCTCCCATTTGCACTAGAGCCAATCAGGCATATGTCTAATGCCTAAAGACCTAGTGTGACCTTCATGCTTCTGCTGTGCAAGAGGCAACGTTAGTAGATCCGCAATGTTATCATCTGTTGGTACTCTGCATATCTTCACATCTCCTCTATCGATGATCTCTCGAATGAGATGGAAGCGCCTAAGTATATGTTTGGATCGCTGGTGAGATCTAGGCTCCTTAGCTTATGCAATGGCTCCATTATTATCACAATAGAGGTCCATTGGGTCCATAATGCTAGGAATAACGCCAAGTTCAGAAATGAATTTCCTAATCCAAACGGCCTCCTTTGCTGCATTGGAGGCAACAATATACTTAGTCTCTGTGGTAGAATCAGTGACTATCTCCTGCTTTGAACTCTTCTAGCTCACAGCTCCATCATTCAGGAAAAAAACATAACCCGATTGCGATCTGGAGTTGTCCTTATCGGTTTGGAAGCTAGCATCGGTGTAACCCTTTACAACTAGCTCCTCCTCGACTCCATATACTAAGAACGAATCCTTAGTCCTTCTTAAGTACTTAAGGATGTTCTTGACAGTAGTCTAGTGACTCTCACCGGGATCAGATTGGTACCTGCTCGTCATCCTCAAAGCATACAAGATATCTGGTCGAGTACATAACATAACATACATGATAGATCCAATTGCAGATGCAGATAGAATCTTGCTCATGCGATCCCTCTCATCACGGGTGGTAGGGGATTGAGCCGTAGATAGGCTTACACCATAAGACATAGGCAAGAGTCCTTTCTTGGATTCATGCATGTTAAATCATTTTAACACTTTGTCTATGTATGTACTCTGACTTAGGCCAAATAGTCTCTGTGATCTATCTCTATAAATCATGATACCTAACGCATAGGTGGCTTCGCCCAAGTCCTTCATATAAAAGCACTTTCCTAACCAAGTCTTTACAGACCGTATGGTAGGGATGTCATTTCCGATGAGTAGCATGTCATCTACATACAACATCAAAAAGACAGTTGTGCTCCCACTAACCTTCTTATAGACACAAGATTCTTCTTCATTCTTGATGAAAACAAACTGTTTGATTGTATCATCAAAACAGAGATTTTGGCTTTTGGAAGCTTACTTCAATCCATAAATAGATTGTTGCAACTTGTACACTTTTCCAGCATCCTGTGGAGTGGCAAAACCTGCAGGTTGTGTCATATACACATCCTCAAGGAGATTTCCATTAAGGAAAGCAATTTTGACATCCATTTACCAGATTTCATAATCGTGGTATACTGCAATAGTAAGCAAGATCCGAATGGATTTAAGCATCACAACTGGGTAAAAAGTCTCATCATAGTCTACACCATGAATTTGCTTGAAACCTTTAGCCACTAATTGCGCCTTAAAGGTATGCATGTTACCATCCATGTCAGTTTTCTTTTTGAAAACCCACTTGCACCCAATGGGTTTTACCCCTTCAGGTGGGTCAACCAAGGTCAATACCTGGTTGGCATACATGGATTCTATTTTAGATCTCATGGCCTCAAGCCATTTCTCAGATTCTGGGCCTATTACAGCTTCTTGGTAAGTCACAGGCTTATCTTGATCCATGAGCAATACTCACCTTGTTGGGTCATGAGAAATCCATATCTTTCTGGTTGATGACGTATACTGTTAGACCTACGAGGGTCTTGTGCTACTAGAGCAGATTGTGGTTCCACAACGACTTGTGGAGGATGCTCTATTTCCACCATCGGTTCATTACTACTCTGTGAGCCTTGAACTTATTCAAGTTCTACTTTTCTCCCACTGATTCCTTTGAAGATAAACTTCTTTTCTAGGAATACAACAGTCTGTGTGACAAACACTTTGCCCTCGGTAGGATCATAGAAATAGTATCCCTTAGTTTCCTTGGGATACCCCCACAAAGAAACATTTATCTGATTTAGGCCTAAGCTTATTAGAAACTTGACATTTGACATAAGCTTCGCACCCCCAAATCTTCATAAAAGACATACTGGGCTGTCTCCCAGTCCATATCTCATATAGTGTCTTTTGAACCTTTTTAGATGGAATACGGTTAAGTGTGAAAGCTACTGTTAACAGATCATGTCCCCAGAAGGAGCCTAGAAGGTCTGCCTGACTCATCATAGATTGGACCATGTCCAACAAGGTCTGGTTCCTCCTTTCAGAGACACCATTCCATTGTAGTGTTCCTAGAGGAGTGAGTTGAGATATTATCTCACACTCTTTCAGATGATCAACAAACTATTGACTTAAGTATTCACCACCTCGATCTGATCGAAGGACTTTAATACTCTTGCCAAGTTGGTTTTGTACTTCATTCTTGAACTCCTTGAACTTTTCAAAGATTTTGATTTGTGCTTCATAAGGTATGCAAATCCATATCTACTGAAATCATCAGTAAATGTAATGAAGTACTAAAAATCGCCTCTAGCTAGTGTGTTTAGGGGTCCACATACATCACTATGTATAAGGTTCAAAAGAACACTAGCCCTTTCACCTTGTCCAGTGAATGGGGCCTTTGTCATCTTCCCCAATAAACAAGATTCACATATCTCGTATGATTCGAAATCAAACGAGTCCAAGAATCTATCTTTATGGAGTTTAGAGATACGCTTCTCATTTATGTGGCCCAAACGACAATGCCATAGATAAGTTGGGTTCATATTGTTTAACTTGAACCTCTTAGTATTTATGTTATAGACATGTATATCGAGATAGAGGACATAAAGTCCATTACTCAGTTGTGCATTACTATAAAAAAAATATCATTTAAATAAATGGAACAACATTTGTCCTTTATAATAAAAGTAAAGCCTTTCTTGTCTTAACAAGAAACAGAAATGATATTCTTGCTTATGGCAAGCACAAAATAGCAATTCTCTAACTCTATTACAAGCCCAGTAGGCAAAGATAAAAGATAAGTCCCTACAGCTAATGCAACAACTTTTGCTCCATTTTTAACTTGTAGGTCGACTTTGCCCTTAGTCAACGGTCTACTGTTCTTTAGATCCTGCACATTTACACAAATGTGAGATCCATATCTAGTATCTAATACCCATGATGCAGAAGTAGATAAATTGACTTCTATAACAAAAATACCTGAAGCGGAAGTCTCACTTCCCTTCTTCTTGAGCTCCTCAAGGTACTTGGCACAGTTCCTCTTCCAATGTTCGGTCTGACCACAGTGGAAGCATGTACCTTCCTTAGCCACTCCACCCATAGGTTTCAAGCTAGAAGTGCTGGACTTATACTTATCCTTGCCTTTGCCCTTCCACTTGTCCTTGGGCTTTTTCTGTTGTTTATTGCCCTTATTCTTTTGGACCATCATTATGACCTTTCCTTTGCCTTTGTTTATGTTCTGCTCAGTAGTTCTCAACATGCTTAGCAGCTCTGGTAGTGATTTGTCAATTTTATTCATGTTGTAGTTAATGACAAATTGACTAAAACCTTCCAGCAACGATTGTAGGACTAAGTCAGTGGCTAACTCTTGGCCCAAAGGAAAACCAAGTCTCTCTAGGTTTTCAATGTACCCAATCATCTTGAGTACATGAGCACCAACAGGGCTTCCTTCTACCAGCTTGCGCTGAAATAGTGCTTTAGAGACCTCGTATCACTCATGTCTAGCCTGCTCTTGATAGAGCTTTTTAAGGTGTACAATTATATTATAGGCATCCATGTTCTCGTGTTGCTTTTGGAGCTCAGAGTTCATGGTGGCTAGCATTAGAAATCCGACGTCCAAGGCGTCATCTTGATGCTTCTTATAAGCATCTCTTTCATCTCTAGGGGCATTAGTAGCAGATGGCTCAAGAATAGGCTATTCTAGAATGTACAACTTTTTCTCTTACTTTAGGACAATCCTCAAGTTCCTGTACTAGTCTAGGAATTTTTTCCCAGATAACTTGTCCTTCTCAAGGACTAATCGCAATGATAAGTTACTTGAAGTGTTTGTTGCTATGGTAATCTATCAACAGAAATATGCAAAATATAATTATCATACCATAAACATATTTAACAAGGTCTTTAATTAAATATGCCTCCCACTATTTTATTCAAATCAATGACCCTCAGCATTGACTCAGAAAATCCCATTGTAAGATTTCCTAGTGCCAAGATCCATATTTCACCTAGCTTTGAGTCAGCTTTGGCTAATCACCCAAAATTCAGTTATTTATGTAGGAAACTCTTTCCAATTACATCACATGCAACTCTTGGATAGTTGGGTGAATAACACTTATTCTAATTCATCCAATGGACTAAAGCCCAACTCCATGCCTCCAAGCCTTCAATCCTATTGAAATAGCCTAATTAAGTCAGACCCAATGGTTGGTAGTTGGATATTACCCTTATCCCATCGCAGCTTACTAATATAGATAAAGACATCCTGCTTTGGCAGACCTACACTTAATCAATAGTAGTCTTGACGAGTGTCATGCATTGGAAGGCATCACATAATGACTTAATATTTGCTTTTGAGGGAATTTTTTATAATTATTATTAGATCTCACCATTTATTTAATTGTTCAACATACCATAAACATCATCCATGCATCTCATACATATAAAACATATAATAAATGTGACCTGGTTATCGCCCCTAAGAGAGATCCATAAACTAAAACGAGGGAGCGAACCAGCTTCATAAGTGTATCCCATTAGTGTCCTCATTTGATGCCACCTTTATACTGCCACATCAAGATTACATTATATAGAAACCTTTTTTACATTCGAAGGGAGTTAGGTGAGAAGAGAATGCACAATTAGAATGTAGAGAGAAAGGCATGACACGTAGGTCGTATTTTAAAATAACCAAAATACCATAAAATGAGGACTAAGGCCATAACTATGCACCATGCACCACAAAGCACACATAAACACAAAACAATAACATATTATTATTTTGTGAGTTATAAAATGGATTTGAATATCACACCTCATATAAGACGCTCTACGCAGAGATAACACGGGCCCGAAAATTTGGACCCTAAATAAGAGCTAAATATCTTGTGCCTCTCTTAACGACTAGGGTCTCAACACTTGAATCCTAAGGCCCGCAAACACATGAATGCTTCATGTGCCACGAGGAACCCTCACAGCCGCCGTCAAGTATCCAGAAACAGGGTTTATAGAACACGTGAGGACATGAACACTTCATGCGCCGCGAGGAACCCTTATGCCGCTATTCAACATTTCAACCTCTTGCGCCTCCTTGATGGCTTGACATCAACACTTGATGCTGTAACACCCCTAGATCTAATAACTACGGCACAATCGTCATTATACCACAGTCACTAAATCTAGGCGTGTCACAATCTCAAAAATAGCATTTTCAAAAATTTATTTCCATTATGCACAAATAGAAAATATGAGTCCCGAATGAATCATATTTAGTATCCAACCATTAAGATGCAACCACTGAAGGAAAAACATATTTCATATATAATATATTCATCCTTAACACAAAGCACTAATAACACGAAACATAATACTTACATATCCAAATAAAATACGACGGGAACAAAAGCACTAAAGGGGGAAAAGTAGTAACCCTAGTATAGGTACTACTAGCAAACAAAGCCGCAACCCCATATATATGTGATGCTCGGTGTCCCAGTCGACACGCCAGGCATCAATTCCCCTATGGCATTGCACCCGCACGTAACCGAAGAAATCTCGTACAGATGCCATATCGAAAAGAATGAATCAGCTCAATTCAATCAGTAAGGGTGTTGTCCTTTATCTTCTTCCTCACGATCTTTTATAAAAAATAATATAAAATAGAAATGCAGGGATACAGGAAAGAGGTGAGACACCCAGCATTCAATACTAATACGACAGCAAGAAAACAAAATGACGCAGGACGCCCACATAACATCACAACACATATATTCATCAACAGTAGTAATGAAATAAGCAATAAGAGAGAAACAACAATAAGTAATAATAAAACAAGCAATAAAAGAGAAACAACAATAATATCTCAGGCAGTAAACAGTTCAACAGTCAGATAATTTTTACAACATAAAAAGAGATAATTTAACAGTTGTAAGTACTCATGCCAGATGAAATATGAGACTGACAATGCATAATGCATATGGTACCAAAATCCTACTCCATGGAGCTAGACATAAACATTCAGAGAGAATGATCAAGGAGTACATGCCAGTATCTCGTTAGCCTTAAAATAAAGTGCTCCTTATAAAAATAATCTTTTGCGCAACATGGCTTATACATGGCACTCTCAACAAGATCGCGATATAGGACAGCATCTCGGTCTAAATCGTCAGTGTGTTTGCATCGGTTTATTCCACGGCACAGAGGATCCTTAACTGTCCATGTGAAACACCTGCACCCCAATGCCCCCAAGGTCAACAACATGACCTACACTTAGTCTATTCGCACCCGCTCTAAGGTGTAATTCAATCTCCTAGGCTTACACCGCCTTTACAACAAAGTCTAACGGACATTCAAAATGCATGAGGACTCAATATACATTATGTATGTTCATCAATAATATGTTCCTCATTAAACAATGCATATCATACATATTCATTAACAATATATTTCTCTTCAAACACACCACAATGGCATATAATCAATCCTCAATAACATTATACATTTATAATATTTAACTCAAATCACAATTTCACTTTATGAATCCAACATCCCTAATTTTCTAAGTCTTGATTAATTACACAAATCTTGGGGGTTAAAGAAACCCTTCAAAACCGTGGCCCCTCTCAAGAACTAATACTCAATCAATTTCTCCCATCACATTATTAATTACATATGTCTAAATTGCATAATTCACAAGGATGTACAAAAGCATCACTTGGACTCAAAACCCCCTTAGAGGCCGTGAGCCTCCCTAGAGCATCAAAACACAATTTTTTCATTTCATGCATCAATCCTTTAATACCTAATTACCTAAGTTTCATTTCATACAAAAATCAAATCCAAAACCCTAAGATTAGGTTCAAAACCGTGACCTCCCCCAAAGGGTAGAAAACCCTCAAATTTCCATTCATCTAATCCAAGTAATCCAACATCATTAAGGCATTCAAAACAACTAACACTTTCACATAAATCAAATATACACAAAAGCATGAGAAATAAGCATACAAAGTGAGCAATCCATTATGGATTCCTCCATCAAAAACACACAGCGTAACACCCTCCATAGGGCATTACATTTTTTACTAAAATTTAAAACCTGAAAAACCATTTCATAAAAGATTTGAGTTCTAAAATATAAATTTTAAAATTCCTTTATGCAGAAACATAAACTTACTGAAGTATGAGTAATACAGAAAATAAATTGAAAAGATTATTACACAGCTTTATTTATACCACATAATATCCAATAAAGAAATAAAACATATAACTTACAGACTCAGAGAAATAGTAGCAAACCCAATGACGGGTACTACTAATAGCACGATAACAACACTAACGAAAAAAACCAATATACATATTTCGTTCTTCCACCAAACTGCTCACTATAGAAGCTGAGAAGATCACTTCTCGACACTGCCACCGAACTCAAAACATCGCCTTCAATTAAGTCTAAGAAACTTACTTCACCTACTATACAAATTTTGACAATACAAAAACAACAAACAATACAGCAAAGAGGTGAGATCCCCTTTCATCAATACCAGTACGGCAACAAAGAATGATACGAATGACAAAGTCATTCCATACACACAAATATCACAAATATAATTATGTTAACAAATTATCATTATGTTCAGAAAACATATATCACAATAATATAAACATCAACAATATATCAACAACAGATATCAATAATATACATATGTAATGATTATGCCACCATGATATGGACCTCGACAATGCCACAAAATTATGTACATAACTATGCATATGCACAATGCATCGTATTCCTACTCCATGGAGCTAAACAAATTTCGGAGATGAATGGTCCAGAAAATCTACCACCCATAATGACAGTCTAAGCTTGACGCGAGACATAAATAGTGCTTGTCGGGACAATACGCCAATGCGTTGCAACGGTATATCATGGCCAGGCATATAATGTGACAAACAGGTCACTATGAATAACCGCGTCCTGACGTCCCCAGTAGATCTCCCACTTGGATCACAATATTCAGCTCTCATTCATTCCTAAACAACAAAAGCCATCACAGTCATCGACTATGCATACCAACTCAATGCTTATATATATGAACCATAATTATAAAAATACCCTTGGTCTCAAAATATTACCATATTTACGCAAATGCCCTCAATGGCAATAATCTCAAGTACAGTACGTTCCCACCTGACGTACCATATTTCCACATGTCCAAATATAGTATGTTCCCACCTGACGTACCATATTTTCACATGTCTGGGTCCACCACCTTGGCCCGATAGTAAAACTCACTGTTCTATTTGATTGCGTAGAAATTTTATCGCGTTTTTACAATCGCGTCACTTTTACAAATATTTTTAAAATTCGTAAATATATTTTGCTATTTTTAAAATTGTGTAGTATTTTTAAGTCGTTTTCTCAATCGCGTAAGATTTTTAAATCGTTTTCTTAACCGTAAGGCTGAAAAATCATTATTTTAAATATGCGTAAGCTATTTCTAATACTTTTAAAGTACGTAGAATTATTTCCCTTACGTTATAAAGTTTATTTCTAAAAACGTTCTATATTACTTGACCATTTTTAATCAATTTTGACAGTATGTTGTCTAGTAACTCTACTTAGTGATATTTTCTATATTTTCCTTTAAAATTCCTTTTGTTTAGTCTTATGACTACAAAATACACTTTGAAAGTTACCATTATACTTTAAAACTCAAAAGTAAGTATTTTTCAAGAGTTTTGTTTATTTCTCTTCTATACCATATTTCTAATAACAATTTGTTTACTTCTTTAAGTCTTGAAAATCCATTGCAATTGTATTCTTTTTAGGTTAAACATCTAGTCTACACTTAGAAAACAAATTTTGGATTAATTATACATTAAAAAGGTATGTTGGCCGAATTTAACAAATTCTTGGCATTTGATCTTTGGATCATTTTCCATCTTCAAAATCATTTTAGAATTTATTAACTTACCTAATTCCATTAATTCCCTTCCTTAGAAAATGGTTGAGAACATTTTGGTTCTCTTTTCTTGTTGAAGCCGTGAGCTTCTTTTGTGTTCTTTGGAACACTCATGCAAATCTTATATATTATTCATATCCTACAATGATTACCATGCATCTATAAACACATACCATATATGAAAGCAATCATAAAACACATACCATATATTTTAAAGTTATAGACATGCTTACACACAAAATCAATCACAAATAGGAAAACTTTAAACAACCAAGTGAATGAATCCTTATGGATTCTTTACCACAAACACATTCATTCCTCACCACCAACACATGGTTGATAAGGGTAATCTCCCTCTTACCTCTTGGAGAAACCTCCAAAGCTCCTTGCTTTGCTTCTTGTACAAGTCCTTCACCACCAAGAGCTTCTTAAAAAAAATCAAAGTAAACACACATAATCAATATACATAAGACTTGAATAAGAAAATCATGGATTAGAATCATGGTTAGAACCTTGAAAATCAAAAGAAAAGTGAAGATTAATGAACTTCACCAATAAAGCTTCAATCTTTAGCTTGAAGAACAAGGTTGAAGATGGATGATTTAGGGAAAATCTCCAACATGAAAGTTCCTTAGAATTGCATAGAGATTCAAGATCCAAGGTTGTTTAAAATTATTAAAGCTTGGAAGGTGATTTTGTGGGATTGGCCATGAGCTTCCATAGAGAGGAAAGGTGAGAGTTATGTGTTTGGCTTTGAAAGAACTCCTTGAAAATAAGTGATTTTGATCAAGACTCCAACTACAAAGTGTCTAGAAACAAGGTAAGGATCCAAGATATATGGTTGGTGTAAATTATTGAAGAGTGATGGTAGAACCATGGCCTCTTGGCCGTGAGCTTGGAGAAGAAAAAGATGGGAGCTTTTGTGTTCTTTGCTTGATAGGAAGATGGAAATGAATAAATCTTGAGAAATTCCTAACATGAAAGTGCCTTGGATCAATGAGAGGATTCAAGAAATGATATTGGTAGGAATTATAGAAGTTTAGAGAGTTGTTCTTGAGTGCTTGGCCGAATCTATGGAGGAGAGAAAATGAGAGAGTTTTGGTTGTTTGTTCTTGGTTCTTTGGAGAAAAGAAGGTGTAAGAGAGCAAGTGAGATGAATGGATGAAGGTTATCTTCCATTTGAGTGCTATGGCCGTGGAGTACAAGGAGAGAAAAGGGGTGAGAGCTTCTTGCCAAAGTTGAAAATGAACCAAAGCCCTCCTATTTATAGACTTCATGAAAAAGATGAAGGCTTAAGATATTTTTCGGTATACTGTAAGCAATGAACAATAATTACTACTTATAAAGTCAGTGTTTATTGTCCAATGGATAATAAAATATACCTAGATTTTTCTCTTGTTCTAGCTGAGTAGCAACTATTGTTGATCATTTTCTACTGATTGCTCTTGATGAGTCACAGAGCGAGTTATCAAAGAGAAGTTTCTAGAACATGTGACTCACTACGATGAGTCAGCATGATGAGTCAGCGTGGATATTTCTAGAACAGGTGAGTTAGTATGACGAGTCATCAGCTGAGTCACTAGCTGAGTCAGCAATGGTGAGTCATAGCGCTAAGTCAGCATGATGAGTCGTCAGGGAACCTTCTGGAA
Source organism: Ormosia emarginata (assembly GCA_029884605.1). Classification (NCBI taxonomy): domain Eukaryota; kingdom Viridiplantae; phylum Streptophyta; class Magnoliopsida; order Fabales; family Fabaceae; genus Ormosia; species Ormosia emarginata. Next base: position 8,856,426 of record JAQQTP010000040.1, read on the forward strand.
TGTGTGACTCACTACGGCGAGTCACAGGGTGAGTCAACGTTTCTACAACCTTCCAGAATGTGGCGAGTCATCGCTTCTAGAATGTGGCGAGTCACTGCTTCTGGAACAAGGCGAGTCACTGCATCTGGAAGCTTCCTGAATATGTTGAGTCACAAGTGCTGAGGTGTCATGCCATGTGTCGAGCTTCTATTGGTCCTTCGCGATGAGTCACAGCTACCAACTTTGACCGACTCCTTATTGGTCCATGTGTAAAGCACTTGATGACTAGGCGTCTGACAATGCGTTTTCTAGAGTCTTCTAGAACAGTCTGGAACATGTGAATCACTAGGCTAGTCACCTAGGTGAGTTACCAAATGATGAGTCATCGTCTAGAACATTCTAGAGTGGATGACTAGGCTTACGTCTAGAATCATCCACTAGATATTTTCCAAGAAAGATATTATCCAATGGATAATAAAACATACCCCAATTTTATTTATTAAATAAAATCGTAGGAAAACAAAATTTCACCGGTTTTGGGTTTAGTAAGATCCTCTGGCTCTGAATCAACAGTACAAAGTTTTCTGGCTAATAAACATTTTTATTTTTTCGGGCCCGCCCTGGGCCTGCATACCGCCCAAAATATCAGAAATATATTAAACATTCAAAATATACCAAAATATCAAAAATATAATATAATATTCAAAATATCTTAAAATATCTAAAATATATTAAAATATACAAAATATCCGAAATATCACAAAAATTCACAAAAATCATAATAATTGTAAAGCTCATGAAAATCAAATCAGATTAATAAAAATAATTAAGGATTGAGAGAAAGAAATAAGATACGAAGGCTTATATGCATAGCCCAAAAATAATATTAAAATAATCAAAAACGTAAAAACTCCCAAAAATTCCTAAAATCACAAAAATCATAAAATTCACAGAAGTCGAGTCGGATTACTCAAAATAATTCGGAATCGACCAAAACAAATAAAATACGAATTCTTGTGGTGTTACACACAAAGGTTCCCTTACTACCAATAAAGGTTGAAGTGAGTAAATCTCTCTCTTACCTATTGAAGACAACACAAGAAAGTAAACTCTTTTGTTCTTGATTTTCGTTTTCCACCTTCAAGAAAACCCTAAGGACACCAAAACTCACCAAAATCATCATCAAAGCTTAGAAAAGGAACCCTTGATCACCTAAGAGATCAAGAATCACAAAAATGGGGAGGAAAGGTAATAAAAGTGGATTTTGATCACCTAAGACATCTCTCTCTAACTTTGAAGCTTGATGGAACAAAACGAAAATGGTGGATTTTGATGATGGTCACAACATAAAAGTTGCTTTGAATAGTGTCTAGATTCAAGATCAAGGGTTGGTTGGAATTAAAGAAGATGGATGAGTGGTCTAGAGGGGTGAGGCCGTGAGCTTCACAAGGAGAAAGGGTGAGAGATTTATGTATAGCCTCTTAGTTCTTGGATAGAAATAGATGAAAATGAGGATGAAGATGGAGATAAACAAGTAAAAACTAAACCTTGAATCCTCTAAGATGGTGCTTTTCTTTGAGGGTTTCGTCCAACACCTCCTCCAAAACCCTAGGGTTTCCAAACTTTCAAGATCAACATCCAAGCTTGAAAAAAAGAAGATTAATGGTCAAAATCATGGCCTTAAACCATGAAAATAAGAAGAGAAAAAGAGAAGTCAAAGGCTTTACCTTTAAAGCTTCAAGCTTTGGCTTCAATGGTAGAAAATGGAAGAGGAAGAATTAGTGAATGACCACCAAGAGAAAGTGCTTTAGGATGATGAGAGGAAGTAAGAAATGGAGGTAGTTTTAGTAAGCTAGAGGAGGTGGTCCTCCTATGGTGTAGAGCATAGAGTTAGAGAGAAGGAGGAGACAATTGTAACGCCCCAATTTTTAGAAAATATTCTAAATGTACTGTTTGCTGTTTTTCATGCTTTTGTGTGAATGACCGCTGTGTCCTATTTTACTGTTCTCGATTTCTGTATGAAAACAATTACGATAATACAGGCTCAAATTTTATTTGATCGTTTTACGTAATTTGCTTCGAGACAGTAAAATAAAAATTTTTCTGAGCTACTGTTTTAATTTTTCTGAAAGATATACAGCTATATAATACTGCTGGATATTTTATTTGAACGTTTTGGACGATTACCTACGTTGTGGGAAAAAATAGGAAAATGACCGTTACGTCCCGAACGTACTTTTTTTGTTGTTTTTTTTGTTTTTAATTGTTTTCTACTTGATTTAACGCCCGATAATACCGTCTGTGATTTTATATGGACTTTTTGTGTGATTTGCTCGAGGGGAAAATAATATTTTCCGAGGAGAAAATCTTATTTTATTATTTAGAATGGGGGATCTTACTTAACCCGATTCTGAATGAGACTAAAAATAATCTTTTAATTTTTAGGATTTAACTGTCAAATAAAATAATTTTATATTATTATAATATTATTTTATTAGTCAGTATAATTTAGTGACAGTGGACCCGAAAATATTTTGCGGGACCCACAATTAGCAGAACGGTTAGATCGGTAGCTTAATTAATCACCGTTAGCAGTAGAACTTTCCAGAACAGGCTGACTCAGCTAGCTGACTCAGCAGAAAATTAAATGCACTGGGTGACTAGGCTTGTGAGTCACCATGAGCCAACCAATAGGAATCAAGCTTGTTCACCAAGGCTTGATCTTGACCATTGATTCATCCAAAGGCTTGGATGAAGCCAAGCAATGGTCCACCTTGCAAGCCCACTTGAGTGCTACGGCCAAGGGCTTTGGAAGACCATTCTCCACTTTGATTTTCATGCATTTCTCTCTTCTCTCTCTTCCAAAGAAAACCTAGCCACCATTGTTGTTCATTTCTCCTACCATTCGGCCAAGAGCTATACTACACCATCCAACCATCCAAAAATTTTTCTAACCAAGTTTTCCTAACCTAAACACTATTCTAAGAACCTTTCTAGTTGGGAGTTTCTTCAAAATCTTCCATTTAGGGCTTGGAAATCAACCTTGAAAGTTTTACCTAGAAGGTGAAATTTCATGTTTTTCTTTTCTCTCTTCATTTTCAAAGTTCTAAGCCATGATTTTTCCATGGTTTAGCTTCTTTTTCATGGTTAGTAACATGTAGATTTTGTTTGAGATTTCTAGGTATTTTTGGTGGTGAAAACCGTGACCTAGGAGGTGTGAAAGCAAGCCTTTTGTCTTCATTTAAGGTAAGAGGAAGACAATTCTTATCATCCCTTGGTGGTGGTAAGAAGATGGAATGTTTGTAGAATCCATAAGGATTCGGTGGTGGTGTGTTTATTGATGTGTATTTGTTAATCTTTGTGTTTGTTAGTAGTTTATGTGGTATTTGTTAGTAGCTTATTTGTTTGGTGATTGTAATAATTTTTGCATGTCTATTAGCTTTTGATTGCATGTCTATAAGCTTTAATTTAGGTTTTATGTGTTAGAAATATTTTGCATGTGTTAGAAATATAATGCATGTGTTAGAATTGTATGATAAGGTATAGGATGTGAATAACATGTGTAAATTTGCATGAGTGTTCCAAAGAACACATCCAATAGCTCACGGCAATGACAAGTTTGGAGGACCAAAATGTTCTCTTGATTTTTCCTAAAGTGTAACTTAATTAACCTAGGAGAATCAAGAAAGTTTCAAATTGATTTGATCAAAGAAAATGCATTTAGAAATCAAATAGTAAAGACTTAGTATTTTGGGCCAACATGCCTAAAGGATTAAATTGATTCTTGCTAACTATTTCCTAATATGATTTAATGAACTTAGACAATATAATACATTTGATATAATTTGAAAGGTGAAAGACAATTTAGAAATCAAATACAAAAGTTTTACAAAATTTGGCCAACATGCCAATATAGGTAATCATGATTTTTAAAACTTGATTCCAAACCTTTTTCAATCAAAAAGAGACAATACAAGTTAAGAAGAAATTTTCTATAATGGTTTTTGAAGAAACAAATTGAGTAGAATTAAGCTTAAAGGATTAAAACTAATAATTTTATCATTAGGAAGGAAATACAGTAATGTTGAGAAATTTTCTAACATATAGCTCACTTTAGGTTTTGAAGCATGTTAGAGATTTCAAAAAGAATTAAATGATATGGTTAAAAAAATTTAGGTAAATGGAAATTTTATGGATAATTTAGGAAACCATTATTATGATATTCTAAACAAAAATACTGTCAATTTTTAGTAAAAATGAACTAATAAGATAGCAAAAATATCCAAAAGACAGTATGCGGTATGAAAAATTATTCTACGTAGTTTAAATGTACTAAGTAATATTTCTATCTGTTTAAACAGTAATTTTAAAGGCATTCGAATAAGAAAATGATTTGAAAATCCTACGCGATTGAGAAAACGTATTAAAAATGCTACGCGATTTTAAAAACAGAAAAATATCTTTACCCGATTTTTAAACGTTTGTAAAAACGACGGAATTATGAAAACACGATAAAATTTCTACGCGATTAACCGTTACTATATTTATTTTTATCTTTGTCGGGAAAATGTGAACCCGTCTGATTATTTTTTTTGAGAATCTTTCATTTGTCGGGAAAATGTGAACCCGCATGTGCTTTTGAAAATTTATCTCATTGTCGGGAAAATGTGAACCCGCATGTGTTTTTGAGAATTTATTTCTTTGTCGGGAAAATGTGAACCCGCATGTGCTTTCTATCTATGTGTGCCAAGTTTTTGGTGGATTGGTTGACGAGACGAATCACATCGTGTTGTCGATGAGATAAACGTAGTGTGGTTCATTGTTCTAATGAACTTGGAGACTTTAGTGTACGGAATCCCACATGTGGACGAGTTGGTAGCTCCATTTGGGCCGTGGTAAACCGATAGCACACTATGGTACTCGACATACACTATATTTAATCGAGATTTGTGAAATCTAGTAGTACATTTGCCTCGTAGTGCCACAACGTGAGACCGTGAACTACACCACGCCTGGATGATGGATTCTGTGTCGTGGGGCTATAGACGCAACGTGTGACAACAAGCAATAGTTGGTGGGGCAGCCGTGGTACTAATAGATTTTACGAATCATTCCGCTCTCTGATACTTGTGTTTTCTTTAGCTCCATGGAGTAGGGTTTTGTTATATTATTTGTTTATCTCTATGTCTATTTATTTCCATCTTATCTATTTATTGTTTATCGTATTTTATTTGTTTGTTTTATCGATTACTATTTCTATATTTGGTTATTTTTATTATATCTCGTTTATTTTTATCTTTCTTATTTTATCGTGATGTTTTATCTGTGATGTGATATATTGTTATGATATCTAAATTTTACTTCAATCTGTTATTATAATTGTTAAAGCTTTTTGTATTGCATGAACTGTATATATGTTGTTTGTCGTCTTCTTATTGGCCATGTTGTGATGATTTTATGTTGTCTTACCTCTTTGTTATATGTATTTTCTGTTTATTTATTTTACGCGGTAAAGACTTCGAGGAAGAGGATCAGCCTCTCGAGATTTTGTACCCGAGGAGGAGGAAGACCGGCAGCGCAGACGATCAGTTTGACGATCAAGAACCATCCGATCATCCATATCCTCTGGATTGATTGTGAGGATGGCGGCGCCATGATTTTGGGGTTCGTAGAGCTAGTATTTCATGGAGGTGCTCTGGCTTGGCATCTATGAGGCGATCGTGATTCTGTGACATATGCAGAACGGGTGACCGTGATTCTACGTCAGCGATTTGATGGAGAGCCCATTATGACTACGACGTTATTTCTGCACTTAGAGTTACCCTTATCCATTAGGCATTATTGGGGTGCTGAAAACCCTGAGCCTAGTGAGATAAGCATTGTATCGACTGCGCGATCCCGTTATCGCCGTGTGTCGAGACATCCGGGATATCTATCTCCTGATGATCATTTTCATGCTGAGAGTGATCCATCCGAGGATTAGATAACCATGATGTTTTTTTGTGGCGCGTACGGCGTATGTCTGTATATATTAACTCTTTTATTGCTTTCCTTTCTTGTTTTTGTTTAAATATTTGTAGTCCTTGTTGTAAATTATTTGTACAACTTATAACTTAATCATATGTATATTATCGTAATGATGTTTTTTTTTTTATTTCTATTTTCCGCATTATCTTTTTATATCATATTTTCGTCTATCGGAATTATTTTATAACCCGTAATAATATTTAACAAATGTTTCACAACTTGGGTAGATTTTATTTCTATTTCTTTTATTTTCTTTTATGTGTGACATCCTCCAAAGGGTGTTACATTAGTTAGTATCGAGCCCAAGTTAGAGTCTTTTGGGGTTGTGGTTGGGTCTGTTTTTGTTTGTCTTTGTGTGATTCTCTGTGATCTTTGTGATTTATATCCTTTCGGAAATATCTAGAAGGATGTATCTAACTTTGTTTTGTTATGTTTGAAGAAAGAAGATGGCTGGTAGAGGCAGAGGACGTGCTAATGTGAATCGTGTTGAGGACCCGATGTTGGTTGCTGCTGAGGCTATGCGGCAGATGGCTGAAGTGATTACTCAAGAAAATTTGAGAGCAGCTCAACAACAAGATGCTACGGTGATGCCCTAAATTTATCTGAATTTAGGCGCCATAATCCGCCACAATTTAGAGGCAAGGTGGATCCGGAGAAAGCGAGTCAGTGGATGCAAGATTTAGAGAGAATATTTGAGGGGATGAGATGCACGAGATGAAAAGAAAGTAACTTATGTTGTTTTTATCTTCGAGAGGAGATGCGAGAACATTGGTGGAGAGGAATCCGCCGAGTGTTGCAAGTGAAGGACTGAGATCACACTGGGAAGTGTTTTCTAATACTTTTCTGGATAAGTATTTTCCTGCAAGTGCTAGGCATGCCAAGGAGATGGAATTTCTTGGGTTGCGATAGGGAAATATGACAGTGAATGAGTACGCCACAAAATTTGAAAGTTTGTCTCAATTTTCGGATTATGCTCAAAATCGACAAGATGAGGTATGGAAATGTCGGAAGTTTGAGTCCGGATTGAGAGTGGAATTGAAGCGAGGAGTGATATCTCTGAGGATGAATCAATTTCATGCTTTGGTAGACGCATGTGCGCGACTTGAGGAGCTTGAACCGTCGCGAGATCAGAGGAATCGGAATTTTGGGCCGACAAGGTTTCAAAGAGGTGAAGGTAGCAATACAAATCGGTTTCTGCGTAAGCCGTATGCTAGACCACAAGGAAGTCAGACTCAGCGACTGCCAGTTGGAGGGAGTGTACCTAGTGGTGGAGCAGGACAGAGAGTGGTGTTTACACCGACGTGTTTTAAGTGCGGTAAGAAGGGCCATCTATCTCCAGATTGTACAATCAAGGGAACTGTCTGTTTTAATTGTGGACAGCCTGGACACATGTTGAAGGATTGTACTCGACCAGTGAAGAAACCTATTGTTCGTCATGTTAAAACTAATCAGCAAAAATCTGGAAATACTCAACCGAGATCTGGAGGGCGAGTGTATACAATGATGGGATCTGAAGTTTCTCAATCTGATGACCTTATTCAAGGAGAAGGTGACATTGGAGGTAACCTTCTGACTGTATTGTATGACTCGGGTGCTACACACTCGTTTATTGCCTATGATTGTGTGGAAAGACTGAAGTTGCCTGTGTCTTCTCTGAATGTTAAGTTGAGTGTATCTACGCCAACTGCTAAACCTGTAGTTACTTCTAAGATCTGTTTGGATTGTCCTATTGTTGTGAAGGGCCGTTTGTTTTTGGTCAATTTGATTTGTTTGCCTCTTATTGAGATAGATGTAATCTTAGGGATGGACTGGTTATGTTCTAACCATATCCTTATAGATTGTGCAAAGAAAACTATAGTTTTTCCTAAGGAAGAAGAGTCTGGATTCTTAACTGCTGTTAAGGTCAAGTCTTTGTTGAGAGATGGAGCGCAGGGATATCTGGTATTGTCTTCTCTAGAAGTTAAGAATGAGAAGGATGTGAATACTATTCCTATTGTCAACAATTTTCCGGATGTTTTTCCTGAAGACGTACCTGGTTTACCGCCTGAGCGGGAGATCGAGTTCTCAATTGATTTAGTACCGGGAACAGGTCCTATCTCAATTGCACCGTACCGTATGTCGCCAGTGGAATTGGAGGAGCTAAAGAAGAAATTGGTGGAACTATTGGAGAAAGAATTTGTATGACCTAGCGTTTCCCCATGGGGTGCGCCAGTGCTTTTGGTCAAGAAGAAGGATGGAACTTCACGACTTTGTGTGGACTATCGGCAGTTGAACAAGGTGACTATCAAGAATAAATATCCGCTTCCAAGAATCGATGATTTGATGGATCAATTGAGAGGAGCTGTGATATTTTCCAAGATAGATTTGCGATCGGGTTATCACCAGATTCGTGTAAGAGGGGAAGATGTGCCGAAGGCTTTTCGAACTCGTTATGGACATTATGAGTATCAGGTAATGCCATTCGGGGTGACGAATGCTCCTGCCATATTTATGGATTATATGAACAGGATATTTCGTCCATATCTAGACAGATTTGTCGTTGTCTTTATCGATGACATTCGATCTATTCTCGATCGAAGGAAGAGCATCTTTGAACATCCGAATGTTGTTCTTGATTTTGAGGAGAAGCAGTTGTATGCGAAATTGGCTAAGTGTGAGTTCTGGTTGGAAGAAGTCCAATTTCTTAGTCACGTAATTTCTAAAGAAGGTATTGCGGTGGACCCATCGAAAGTGGAGACTGTTTTACAGTGGGAAAGACCTAAGACAGTAACAGAAGTTCGAAGTTTTGTTGGACTTGCTGGTTATTATCGGAGATTTATCGAAGGTTTTTCCAAGATTGCTGGACCACTTACACAACTGACGAGGAAAAGTCAAGCTTTTGAATGGACGGAAGAGCGTGAAGCCAGTTTTCAAGAGTTGAAGAAGAGGTTAACAACTGCACCGGTGTTAATCCTACTAGATTCGAAGAAATCTTTCGATGTGTATTGTGACGCTTCTTATCAAGGACTAGGATGCGTGTTGATGCAAGACCGGAATGTGGTGGCATATGCTTCTCGACAATTGAAGGTTCATGAGAAGAATTATCCTACGCATGATTTGGAATTGGCTGCGGTGGTTTTTGCTTTGAAGATATGGAGACATTTTCTCTATGGAGCAACGTTCAACATCTTCAGTGATCACAAGAGTTTGAAGTACTTGTACGACCAGAAGGAGCTGAATATGAGGCAGCGAAGATGGTTAGAATTTCTGAACGATTACGATTTTCAACTTTTGTACCACCCTGGTAAGGCGAATGTCGTGGCCGATGCCTTGAGTAGAAAGATTATCGGTGTTTACGGCGATGATCAAAGAAAAGGAGCTCATTGAACGATTTAGAGATGAGTGGTCATTTGTTGAGTTGAAATCGGGAAAGATCTGTATGAATATGGTTACTATCTCAAGCGAGCTGATGGAAGACATAAGGGAAAAGCAAAATGCCAATAAATTTTTGCAAGGAATAAAGGAGCAAATGAAGCAAGACGAGACAATAGAGTTCAAAGAAGGAACTGATGGAATTTTGAGGTTTCGGGGTAGAATCTGTATTCCTCGTGACCGAGAGTTGAGGCAATATATTGTGGAACATGCCCATACTAGTCTATTAAGTATGCATCCAGGCATAACAAAGATGTACCAAGACTTGAAGAAGTTATTCTGGTGGCATGGAATGAAGGGTGATGTGATTAGATGCGTGTCAACTTGCCTAGTTTGTCAAAAATCGAAAGTTGAACACCAAAGACCAGCTGGGATGTTGCAACCATTATCGATTCCAGAATGGAAATGGGACAGCATTTCTATGGATTTCGTTACTGGTTTGCCAAAGACAAGGAAAGATCATGATTCGATATGGGTTATAGTCGATAGACTTACGAAATCGGCTCATTTCTTACCAATCAATATTAAATATTCATTTGAAAGGTTAACCCAGTTGTACATCGGTGAGATTGTCAGACTACATGGTGTACCGACGTGCATAGTTTCTGATAGAGATCCGAGGTTTACGTCAAGATTTTGGCGAAGTCTGCAAGAAGCTATGGGAACCAAGTTACGATTGAGTTCAGCATATCATCCGAGACATGATGGTCGACAGAGAGAACTATACAGTCTTTGGAGGATTTATTGCGTGCTTGTGTTTTGGAACAACGAGGAAGTTGGGATGAATTTTTATCTTTGATAGAATTCACCTACAACAATAGCTTTCATGCAAGCATCGGAATGGCACCTTATGAGGCATTGTATGGAAGACGATGTCGAACGTCGTTATGTTGGTATCAAGATGGGGAGAGTATGACTGTTGGGACCGGAACTTGTACAATAGACTACGGATAAAGTCAAGATGATACAAGAGAAGATGAGGACGGCGCAAAGCAGACAAAGAGTTACGTAGATAAACGAAGACGATCTCTTGAGTTTAAGGAGGGTGAGCATGTATTTCTAAGAGTTACTCCTACGACTGGTGTCGGAAGAGTGATTAAGTCTAAGAAGCTTACTCCTAAATTCATTGGACCATATCAGATTATCCGACGTATAGGTCCTGTAGCATATCAGATTGCTTTGCCGCCTTTTCTATCGAATTTGCATGACGTGTTTCATGTGTCTCAGTTACGGAAGTATATACCAGATCCGACACATGTTATACAACCAGATGACGTGCAGTTAAAGGAGAATCTGACTTACGAAACTTTACCTGTCAGAATAGAGGACAGAAAGGTAAAGCAGCTTCGAGGAAAGATGATCGAGTTAGTAAATGTCATATGGAATAATGTGACGGGTGAAGCTACCTGGGAGCTGGAAGATAAAATGAGGGATCAGTATCCTCATTTGTTTGAATGAACATCGAATTTCGAGGACGAAATTTTTATTTGTTAGGGAGAGTTGTAACACCCCAATTTTTAGAAAATATTCTGAATGTACTGTTTGCTGTTTTTCATGCTTTTGTGTGAATGACCGTTGTGTCCCTATTTTACTGTTCTCGATTTCTGTATGAAAACAATTACGATAATACAGGCTCAAATTTTATTTGATCGTTTTACGTAATTTGCTTCGAGACGGTAAAATAAAAATTTTTCTCGAGCTCATTGTTTTAATTTTTTGAAAGATATACAACTATATAATCTTCTTTGGATATTTTATTTGAACGTTTTGGACGATTACCTACGTTGTGGGAAAAAATGAGAAAATGACCGTTACGTCCCGAACGTACTATTTTTGTTGTTTTTGCTGTTTTTAATTATTTTCTGCTTGATTTAATGCCCGATAATACTGTCTGTGATTTTATATGGACTTTTTGTGTGATTTGCTCCGAGGCAGGAAAATAATATTTTCCGAGCCGGAGAAAATCTTATTTTATTATTTAGAATTGGGGGATCTTACTTAACCCGATTCTGAATGAGACTAAAAATAATCTTTTAATTTTTAGAATTTAACTGTCAAATAAAATAATTTTATATTATTATAATATTATTTTTTAGTCAAGATAATTTAGTGACAAGTGGACCAGGAAATATTTTACGGGACCCACAATTTGAACGGTTAGATCGGTAGCTTAATTAATCACCGTTAGCAGTAGAACTTTCAGAACAGTGACTCACTAGTCGACTCGTGAGAAAATTAAATACACTGGGTGACTAGGCTTGTGAGTCACCATGAGCCAACCAATAGGAATCAAGCTTGTTCACCAAGGCTTGATCTTGACCATTGATTCATTCAAAGGCTTGGATGAAGCCAAGCAATGGTCCACCTTGCAAGCCCACTTGAGTGCTACGGCCAAGGGCTTTGGAAGACCATTCTCCACTTTGATTTTCATGCATTTCTCTCTTCTCTCTCTTCCAAAGAAAACCTAGCCACCATTGTTGTTCATTTCTCCTACCATTCGGCCAAGAGCTATACTACACCATCCAACCATCCAAAAATTTTTCTAACCAAGTTTTCCTAACCTAAACACTATTCTAAGAACCTTTCTAGTTGGGAGTTTCTTCAAAATCTTCCATTTAGGGCTTGGAAATCAACCTTGAAAGTTTTACCTAGAAGGTGAAATTTCATGTTTTTCTTTTCTCTCTTCATTTTCAAAGTTCTAAGCCATGATTTTTCCATGGTTTAGCTTCTTTTTCATGGTTAGTAACATGTAGATTTTGTTTGAGATTTCTAGGTATTTTTGGTGGTGAAAACCGTGACCTAGGAGGTGTGAAAGCAAGCCTTTTGTCTTCATTTAAGGTAAGAGGAAGACAATTCTTATCATCCCTTGGTGGTGGTAAGAAGATGGAATGTTTGTAGAATCCATAAGGATTCGGTGGTGGTGTGTTTATTGATGTGTATTTGTTAATCTTTGTGTTTGTTAGTAGTTTATGTGGTATTTGTTAGTAGCTTATTTGTTTGGTGATTGTAATAATTTTTGCATGTCTATTAGCTTTTGATTGCATGTCTATAAGCTTTAATTTAGGTTTTATGTGTTAGAAATATTTTGCATGTGTTAGAAATATAATGCATGTGTTAGAATTGTATGATAAGGTATAGGATGTGAATAACATGTGTAAATTTGCATGAGTGTTCCAAAGAACACATCCAATAGCTCACGGCAATGACAAGTTTGGAGGACCAAAATGTTCTCTTGATTTTTCCTAAAGTGTAACTTAATTAACCTAGGAGAATCAAGAAAGTTTCAAATTGATTTGATCAAAGAAAATGCATTTAGAAATCAAATAGTAAAGACTTAGTATTTTGGGCCAACATGCCTAAAGGATTAAATTGATTCTTGCTAACTATTTCCTAATATGATTTAATGAACTTAGACAATATAATACATTTGATATAATTTGAAAGGTGAAAGACAATTTAGAAATCAAATACAAAAGTTTTACAAAATTTGGCCAACATGCCAATATAGGTAATCATGATTTTTAAAACTTGATTCCAAACCTTTTTCAATCAAAAAGAGACAATACAAGTTAAGAAGAAATTTTCTATAATGGTTTTTGAAGAAACAAATTGAGTAGAATTAAGCTTAAAGGATTAAAACTAATAATTTTATCATTAGGAAGGAAATACAAGAATGTTGAGAAATTTTCTAACATATAGCTCACTTTAGGTTTTGAAGCATGTTAGAGATTTCAAAAAGAATTAAATGATATGGTTAAAAAAAAATTAGGTAAATGGAAATTTTATGGATAATTTAGGAAACCATTATTATGATATTCTAAACAAAATACTGTCAATTTTTAGTAAAAATGAACCAATAAGATAGCAAAAATATCCAAAAGACAGTATGCGGTATGAAAAATTATTCTACGTAGTTTAAATGTACTAAGTAATATTTCTATCTGTTTAAACAGTAATTTTAAAGGCATTCGAATAAGAAAATGATTTGAAAATCCTACGCGATTGAGAAAACGTATTAAAAATGCTACGCGATTTTAAAAACAGAAAAATATCTTTACCCGATTTTTAAACGTTTGTAAAAACGACGGAATTATGAAAACACGATAAAATTTCTACGCGATTAACCGTTACTATATTTATTTTATGCTGTCGGGAAAATGTGAACCCGTACAGATTATTTTTTTGAGAATCTTTCGCTGTCGGGAAAATGTGAACCCGTACAGGCTTTTGAAAATTTATCTGCTGTCGGGAAAATGTGAACCCGCATGTGTTTTTGAGAATTTATTTCTTTGTCGGGAAAATGTGAACCCGCATGTGCTTTCTATCTATGTGTGCCAAGTTTTTGGTGGATTGGTTGACGAGACGAATCACATCGTGTTGTCGATGAGATAAACGTAGTGTGGTTCATTGTTCTAATGAACTTGGAGACTTTAGTGTACGGAATCCCACATGTGGACAGTTGGTAGCTCCATTTGGGCCGTGGTAAACCGATAGCACACTATGGTACTCGACATACACTATATTTAATCGAGATTTGTGAAATCTAGTAGTACATTTGCTCGTAGTGCCACAACGTGAGACCGTGAACTACACCACGCCCTGGATGATGGATTCTCGTGTCGTGGGGCTATAGACGCAACGTGTGACAACAAGCAATAGTTGGTGGGGCAGCCGTGGTACTAATAGATTTTACGAATCATTCCACTCTCTCGATACTTGTGTTTTCTTTAGCTCCATGGAGTAGGGTTTTGTTATATTATTTGTTTATCTCTATGTCTATTTATTTCCATCTTATCTATTTATTGTTTATCTCGTATTTTATTTGTTTGTTTTATCCGATTACTATTTCTATATTTGGTTATTTTTATTATATCCGTTTATTTTTATCTTTCTTATTTTATCCGTGATGTTTTATCTGTGATGTGATATATTGTTATGATATCTAAATTTTACTTCAATCTGTTATTATAATTGTTAAAGCTTTTTGTATTGCATGAACTGTATATATGTTGTTTGTCGTCTTCTTATTGGCCATGTTGTGATGATTTTATGTTGTCTTACCTCTTTGTTATATGTATTTTCTGTTTATTTATTTTACGCGGTAAAGACTTCGAGGAAGAGGATCAGCCTCTCGAGATTTTGTACCCCGAGGAGGAGGAAGACCGGCAGGCAGACGATCAGTTTGACGATCAAGAACCATCCGATCATCCATATCCTCTGGATTGATTGTGAGGGATGGCAGCGCCAGGATTTTTGGGGTTCGTAGAGCTAGTATTTCATGGAGGTGCTCTGGCTTGGCATCTACGAGGCGATCGTGATTCTGTGACATATGCAGGACGGGTGACCGTGATTCTACGTCAGCGATTTGATGGAGAGCCCATTATGACTACGACGTTATTTCTGCACTTAGAGTTACCCTTATCCATTAGGCGTTATTGGGGTGCTGAAAACCCTGAGCCTAGTGAGATAAGCATCGTATCGACTGCGCGATCCCGTTATCGCCGTGTGTCGAGACATCCGGGATATCTATCTCCTGATGATCATTTTCATGCTGAGAGTGATCCATCTGAGGATTAGATAACCATGATGTTTTTTGGGCGCGTCAGCGTATGTCTGTATATATTAACTCTTTTATTGCTTTCCTTACTGTTTTTGTTTAAATATTTGTAGTCCTTGTTGTAAATTATTTGTACAGCTTATAACTTAATCATATGTATATTATCAGTAATGATGTTTTTTTTATTTCGTATTTTCCGCATTATCTTTTTATATCATATTTCTGTCTATCAGGAATTATTTTACAACCCGTAATAATATTTAACAAATGTTTCACAACTTGGGTAGATTTTATTTCTATTTCTTTTATTTTCTTTTATGTGTGACATCCTCCAAAGGGGTGTTACAACAATGGTTGAGAGAAAGATAAAGATGGAAAGTAGAGAGAGAAAGTGATAGTAAAGTGAAAGAGAATGGTAGAAACTTTTGAGTGAGATGAAAATAGGATGTGTGGTTGAAAATTGTCATCTTTTCCTTCCTCCAATCGTAGCCACACAAAAGAGAGGAGAGAGGAATTGGCTTCTCCAACAAGCCAAAAGGAAGGTGCTAGGATTCTTCCTCCGAGCTTCTCCAACAAGCTAAGCTTCCACCTTTTGAAAAGTCAAAGTGATGTCATAGTGATGATGTCATTATTGTGATGTCATTAAAGTGTTCTCTAAAATATGACTAACACTGTATCAAATTTATTATCAGTGGACAGAAGTTACAGTTAACAAAAATTGGTATTTATTGTGTAACGGATAATAAAATTATTCTTTATTTTTTATTTATTAGATAAAAATCTCAAAAAATGTGAATTCTCGTAAATCGTGTATGGCCTCGGGTTTAGTAAGATCCCCCATTGACATTTTCACAGCTCAAGGTTCTCGAGAAAAATATCTCATTTTCCCAGGTCCGCTCAGTGTGCACGTAAAACGAAAAATAATATTAAAATATTTCACGTCTCCAGAAAAATCTAGAAAAATTTACAAAAATCACAAATATTATAAAACGACTATCTATCACAAAATTATCAATTTTCGGGGTGTTATAACTCTCCCCTTCAAATAGAAATTTCGTCCTCGAAATTTTCATTCCTTAGAATAAATATGGATGTTGTTTCTTATCTTACCTTCTAACTTTCACATCGCGTCTCCATTCACGTCAATTCAGATCACCCTTACCAATGTGATCTCCCTGCCTCCATGTTGCTTTGCTCTCCTACCCTCGATCTTCACAGGAAGCATTTCGTATATCAAACTCCCTCTTAATTGTACTATGTCCAGTTTGATGACATGGCTGGATCGAGGATACACTTTCACAATTATGACATATGGAAGATATTATGAAGATTTAGAAAGAAAGGATGACAAAATTAGTTGATAGGCTACCGGACCAATCCGAAGAGGAATTTGATATAGTCCGAAGAATTTGGGAATGAGTTGGTTGGCAACTCAGACAAGATGACATACATTTAACAACATCTCTCTTCATTCCTTGCTACCAATATATCTATTTTAGGTCTTGATACACCTTGGTCTTTCCGATGTGTATACTCAACTTACTCGTATGAGCTTCATTGAAAATTAACTCCTTAAGTTTTGACCCATTCGGTATACAAACCTTACTCGTGAACATCAGGGTTCCATCGATTTCCTTCCTCACACTCTGACGTCATGCCTTGTTTCAATAGCTTCTTCTCGTCTTGTAGAAATTGGTCACTTTTCTACTTCTCTCGAATTTCTCCCAATAGATCATTCGAAATAGTAACTATATCTAGACATGCCTCATCTGGTGTCATTCCCAATGACAACCACTTGTCCTTGAATTACTCCATTAATTCCTTCTTATTGACTATCATAATGAAAATATTAAGTAGTTTCTGGTTCAAAACGTCTGCTCTGACGTTTGCTTTTCTAGGATGATACTAAAGCTAGAAGTCATACTCTTTCAAAATTTCTAGTCACTTTCTTTATCTCATGTTTGGTTCCTTCTCGTCGAATAGATACTTCAGGCTCTTGTGAGTGCTAAAGGCGTTGAATGTTGCTCTATACAGAAAGAGTCTCCATATCCTCAGAGCAAATACAACTACGGCTAACACCAAGTCATGAGTTAGGTAATTCTCCTCATGCACCCTCAACTACCTCGAGGCGTAAGTCACAACTTCTCAACTGTGCATGAACACACATCCTAGACCTTGATGTGAAGTATCTCGAAACACTTCAAGTGGTTACTTGGGATCAGGTAGAACCAAAATTGGTGAGTAGTCGAATACCTCCTCAATCCTTTGAAAACTTTCTTCATATGTGTTGGTCCATAGAAAAGTTTGATTCTCTTCTTGTAAGTTGAGTAAGACGTTCTACTATCTTAGAGAATCCATCGATGCTCCTTTAATAAAAGCTAACTAACCTTGCAAGTTACTAGGGTATTATGGTCTCCAGTCTTTCCCATTGTAAAACTGCTTCAACTTCTGATGGACTCACAGCAATTCCCTTCCTTCGTAATTTCATGACCCAAAGTTTAACCTCCTCAACTAGCATTTGTACTTTGATAATTTGGCATACACTTCTTTTCTTTTAAAGTCTGGAAAACTATATTGAGATGTTCAACGTGTCCCTCCATATCTTTGAGAATAGAGCAAAAAGTCATCATTAATGACAACGACAATTCTGTTCTAGGTAAGGATGAAAGATCTAATTCATGTAATCCATGAATACGACAGGAGCATTTGTCACTCTGAATGGCATCACGAGATACCCATAATGTCCAAAGCGCGTTTGAAAAATCATTTTGGGAACTTCCTCAATTTCCCACGAATTTAATGATGACCAAAATGTACATCTATCTTAGAGAAAACAACGACTCCCTTTTTGCTAATCCAACGAATCGTTTATCTTCTTCTGAGGATACTTATCCTTGATTATAATCTTGTTCAATTGACGACAATCCATATCTCATCGAGAAGTTCCATTCTTCTCCTTAATTGACAGCACTGTAGCTCATCATGAGAAACTCATTGACTACAGTAGTAACATTTATATTCCTGTTACTTTTGTCCTCCACAAAAGATAACATGTATCCTTGGATTTCTTATCCTCATAAAGCTTCAACTTTGTTGGCCGTTACGAACTCAAAAGTCCTAGTTTCGGGAACCACCAAGGTTTTCATTGAAACGATCTAATAGAATATAACTAGAAAATTACCAATCTATTCCTAAAATTATGAACTCTAATAGGTGTGATTTTAGGTAAGCAAGTCAAATCAACAAAAGATTTGATCTTTAGTAGAAATAGGATAGGTTAAACAAATCTAAATATCAACGACAAGTCTTAGTAACAGAAGTAGAAACAACTAGGTCAAAGATAATTGAAGACACAGATGAATCCAAATGATCCACATAGTCATATGTTATAAAAAAATGGGTTGCCTCCAGAATTATACAGCACAGTTACGGGATCGTCGCTTGTGGCACAATCTCTAATGTTTCGATCTTTAGTTTGGGAAACTTTCGTTCCATCCAGGGTATATACTTTCCCTTCAGCTTGAGGTCTTGAAGCACACGTATCATTAACAGAGGACTTCTTCTTCGGTGGAACACAGTTTCTAGAAATGTGTCTGAGCTTCCCACACTTGAAATAGATTGCCCTATTGATCTTATACTCCCTCGTTAAGTGGTTCTTTCCACACTTTTTACATCTTGGTAAAGATGTCACGGTCTAGTTGGAACTATGGTCACTAACACTTCCTCCATAAGCTGGACATTGCTGTTGCTTCCCTGATAATCGTGAATACAATTTCTGCTTAAACTGATTCACCTTTCTATTATTCCTCCTTTGGAATCTAAGCAGTCCAAGGTTACCCCAAAATCGACTTTCCTCCAACAGATTCTGAACTTCAACTTCTAATTCTCACTGTTGTGCGGCCTTCTGATCTTGGTGAGTTGTCACGTCAGCTATCCTTTGCATTTCTTTTGCAGTCGCAGCCATACCTCCATTATCTCGTCCCACGCTCACATGCCTACGTCTACCACGAGCCATTGTCCTTGTATGTCTACCGCCAACCATTGACTTTCTTCGAAGACAGACAAAACATGACACAACAAAAACAAACATAATTATTTCAAACAGTATTGTCTCCTTTTGGAAACCAAACACAAAAGAATCACACAGTTCAAACAAGATAAGTCCAATCTACGAATCCTAACAATCTCCAACTCGAGCTTCTTCATTCTGCCTTCTATGGCATAACCTCTTGCAAGTCTTCAACTCCCAAACAGCTTCTCAACCCAAACTTACACCAGTCATTCCTTTTCTCCAGAAGATCAATTTTTCAAAACCTCTTGATCTCCTTACTAAAGAACTCCTATTCTCCTAATATAATACGCCTAGGTGAAGTCATAGTTTCCTGTACACACAGATAATTACATATTGAGTAGGTCAATACTCAATATCATGCAATTGTATAATAGTAGCTACTAACATTCAACCTATGGCATGCCATGCATTCCTTTCCCATCATCTCAATCAAGAGACAAGGAAGTGCACAACATACAAAAGTTCTAATATGCCTAAACATAGCAAGTTCATACCTCGGCTCAACAGGATGAACTGCTCTGATACCACCAAATGTAACACCCCTAGATCTAATAACTACGGCACAATCGTCATTACACCACAGTGACTAAATCCAGGCATGTCACAATCTCAAAAATAGTATTTTCAAAAAATTATTTCCACTATACATAAATAAAAAATATGAGCCCGGATGAAACATATTTAGTATCCAACCATTAAGATGCAACCACTGAAGGAAAAACATATTTCATATATAATATATTCGTCCTTAACACAAAGCACTGATAACACGAAACATAATACTTACATATCCAAATAAAATACGGCGGGAACAAAAGCACTAAAGGGGGGAAAAGTAGTAACCTTGGGATAGGTACTACTAGTAGACAAAGTCATAACCCCATTTATATGTGACGCTCGATGTCCCAGTCGACATGCCAGACATCAATGCCCCTAACAAGTTGCACCCGCACGTAACCGAAGAAATCTCGTACAAACGTCATATCGAAAATAATGAATCAGCCCAATTCAATCAGTAAGGGTGTTGTCCCTCATCTTCTTCCTCACGATCTTTTATCAAATATAATATAAAACAGAAATGCAGGGATACAGGAAAGAGGTGAGACACCCAACATTCAATACCAATACGGCATCAAGAAAATAAAACGGCGCAGGACGCCCACATAACATCACAACACATATATTCATCAACAGTAGTAATGAAATAAGCAATAAGAGAGAAACAACAATAAGTAATAATAAAACAAGCAATAAAAGAGAAACTGCAATAATATCTCAAGCATAAAACAGTTCAACAGTTAGAAAATTTTTACAACATAAAAAGAGATAATTTAACAGTTGTATGCCAGATGAAATATGAGACTGACAATGCATAATGCATATGGTACCAAAATCCTACTCCATGGAGCTAGACATAAACATTCAGAGAGAATGATCAAGGAGTACATGCCAGTATCTCGTTAGCCTTTAAATAAAGTGCTCATCATAAAAATAATATTTTGCACAACATGGCTTATACATGGCACTCTCAAGAAGATCGCGATATAGGACAGCGTGTTACCAAGTGGCTTCAATACTCAAGAGGGGGGGTGAATTGAGTTTGTAAAACAAGTTCGCAATTCTTTCGCAAAACACTTGACTATTGATTTTCGTTGAAGCTATTGACTAATTGAAATGAATGAATTGATAAGAACAATGTATATTGCTTAATAACCAACCAAGAGAGAAGTAATCAAGTAAGAGTATAAGCAATGCACAAATATAAAGAGAAGGGTTTAGAGAAAACAAACTCAATCGTTTATCCTGGTTCGATCACCAATCCACTTGTGATCTACGTCCAAATTCCCAAGCAACAACTTGAGATTTTCCACTATATCTTCAAGCTTCAATAGGTGCTTGAATACCTTTACAAACTTGAGCCCTCAACTCCTTGGGATGCCTCACCCTTGAGCTTGAGTCTCTTCAAACAAAGGGATGCCTCACCCTTTACAAATTGAGGGATGCCTCACCCTCTATCTTATACAGCAATTAAGATTGAATTTGAGAAGCTCTCACTAGAGTAGATGATACAAATTGAAGTTCTAATAATGCTCACAAAAATATCTCAAAGATTGGACAAAAACAGAGCAAGAAAGATTTCAGAGTTTGATTCTCGTATGATGTGTTGCTATGATGTTTTTAGGTTCAAGAACAACCCTTAATGATGCCCCAGCCATTGTATTTAAAGCCCATTCATTAAAAGAGCCGATGGGGGTGGTTAAAGCCAAGCATTAAATGCATTCAATATAGCCGTTGGGCATGTCAGAACCTTAGTAATCGATTACAAGCCTTTGGTAATCGATTACATGGAAAATAGACCGTGTTCTTGGCTTTCTGGGCTTGTGATAATCGATTACATGACCTGTGTAATCGACTACACGCCCTCTGACTTCATAGTAATCGATTACAATATTAATGTAATCAATTACATGGCCCTTTTGGTCGTGTTCTTGGCTTTCTGGGAACATGGTAATCGATTACATGACTTGGTGTAATCGATTACACGTTCTCTGACTTTCTGGTAATCGATTACAATATTGATGTAATCGATTACATGACTTCTGTTTGGCTTGTAATCGATTACTAAACCTTGGTAATCGATTACACTAAACTTTAAACTCATTTTTCAAGCCTTAAAACAGATTTATATCATTCCTAACTTTAGAAAACATGGATTAAACAAGTATAGAACATTATTTGGCATGATCCAAGGTGAAAGAAGTTCTCTTTTAGGAATTGATCTTTGAAAACCATATTGATTCAAATCATTTTTGAAAAACCATTTGAGATATCTTGGGAGCATTTAACATTGATGTGCTATAATGCCTATATCTAAACCTCTTGATTTCTTCCTTTGATCTTGGTTTGCTCTTTCGCTCTTTGATCTTCATCTTTGTCTTTGTTATCATCAAAAACCATTTGACATGCTTCAAGACACATGCATTCACACAGCGTCTCGGTCCGGATTGTCGGTGTGTTTGCATTGGTTTATCCCACGGCACAAAGGAGCTCTTAACTGTCCATATGAAACACCCACACCCCGATGCCCCCAAGGTCAACAACAAGACCTACGCTTAGTCTATTCGCACCCGCACTAAGGTATAATTCAATCTCCTAGGTATACACCATCTTTACAACAAAGTCCAACAGACATTCAAAATGCATGATGACTCAATGTACATCATGTATATTCGTCAATAATATGTTCCTCATAAAACAATGCATATCATGCATATTTATTAACAATATATTTCTCTTGAAACACACCACAATGGCATATAATCAATCCTCAATAACATCATACATTTATAATATTCAACTCAAATCACAATTTCACTTTATGAATCCAACATCCCTAATTTTCTAAGTCTTGATTAATTGCACAAATCTTGGGGTTAAAGAAACCCTTCAAAACCATGGCCCCTCTCAAGAACCAATACTCAATCAATTTCTCCCATCACATTATTAATTATATATGTCTAAATTGCTTAATTCTCGAGGATGCACAAAAGCACCACTTGGACTCAAAACCCCCTTAAAGGCCGTGAGCCTCCCTAGAGCATCAAAACACAATTTTTCCATTTCTTGCATCAATCTTTTATTACCTAATTACCTAAGTTTCATTTCATACAAAAATCAAATCCAAACCCCTAAGATTAGGGTCAAAACCGTGACCTCCCCCAAAGGGTAGGAAATCCTCAAATTTCCATTCATCTAATCCAAGCAATCCAACATCATTAAGGCATTCAAAACAATCAACACTTTCACATAAATCAAATATATTCAAAAGCATGAGATACAAGCATACAAAGTGAGCAATCCATTGTGGATTCCTCCATCAACAACACACAAAGGTTCCCTTACTGCCATCAAAGGTTGAAGTGAGTAAATCTCCCTCTTACCTATTGAAGACAACACAAGAAAGTAAGCTCCTTTGTTCTTGATTTTCGTTTTCCACCTTCATGAAAACCCTAAGGATATCAAAACTCACCAAAATCATCATCAAAGCTTAGAAAAGGAACCTTTGATCACCCAAGAGATCAAGAATAATGGGGAGGAAATGTGATAAAGCTATGAACTTTACCTTAAAGTCTCCAACTTTGAAGCTTGATGGAACAAAACGAAAATGGTGGATTTTGATGATGGTCACAACATGAAAGTTGCTTTGAATGGTAGATTAAGGGTTGGTTGGAATTAAAGAAGATGGATGAGTAGTCTAGAGGGGTGAGACCGTGAGCTTCACAAGGAGAAAGGGTGAGAGATTTATGTATAGCCTCTTGGTTCTTATATAGAAATAGATGAAAATAGGGATGAAGATGGAGATGAACAAGTAAAAACTAAACCTTGAATCCTCTAACATGGTGTTTTTCTTTGAGGGTTTCATCCAACACCTCCTCCAAAGCCCTAGGGTTTCCAAACTTTCAAGATCAACGTCCAAGCTTAAAAAAGATAAGATCAATGGTCAAAATCATGGCCTTGAACCACGAAAATGAGAAGAGAAAAAGAGAAGTCAAAGGCTTTACCTTTAAAGCTTCAAGCTTTGGCTTCAATGGTAGAAAATGGAAGAGGAAGAATTAGTGAATGACCACCAAGAGAAAGTATTTTAGGATGATGAGAGGAAGTAAGAAATGGAGGTAGTTTTAGCAAGCTAGAGGAGGTGGTCCTCCTATGGTGTAGAGCCGTGGAGTTAGAGAGAAGGAGGAGACAATGGTTGAGAGAAAGATGAAGATGGAAAGTAGAGAGAGAAAGTGATAGTAAAGTGATAGAGAATGGTAGAAACTTTTGAGTGAGCTGAAAATAGGATGTGTGGTTGAGAGAAAAGATGACAAATTGTCATCTTTTCCTTCCTCCAAGCTTCTCCAACAAGCTAAGCTTCCATCTTTTGAAAAGTCAAAGTGATGTCATAGTAATGATGTCACCATTATGATGTCATTAAAATGTTCTCTAAAATGTGACCAACACTATATCATATTTATTATCAGTGGACAGAAGTTACAGTTAACAAAAATTGGTATTTATTGTTTAATGGATAATAAAATTATTCTACGATCTTTATTTATCAGATAAAAATCTCTGAAAACGTAAAACTTCGTAAACGGTGTCTAGCCTTGGGTTTAGTAAGATCCCCCATTGACATTTCCACAGCTCAAGGTTCTCGAGAAAAATATCTCATTTTCCCAGCTTCGCTCAGTGCGCATGTAAAATGAGGAATAATATTAAAATATTCTACGTCTCCCGAAAAATCTAGAAAAATTCACAAAATTCACAAATATTATAAAATGACTATCTATCACAAAATTATCAATTTTGGGGTGTTACAGATGCTGCTGCTGTAAACCAAGAACAAGGTTTCCTAAACCCTTGCGTCAGGCATCAATAACAAGGATTCCAAAACCCTTGTGCCTCTGCCTAGAACGTTGTCCAGAATGAGGCTTGCTAGACATCAACACTTGATGCCGTCACAACTAGGTTTCCAAAATGCATCCATAACGTTGTACATATCACATATATACTGGAAAAACTTCGCAAAAACATACATTCACATAAAACAAAATCATTGTTTTGAAAACATCATCATGGTTTCGCATATAAAAGATGAAACAGAATATGTTTTCGCAAAGGGTTTCACACGTTTTCTAAAATAACATATCTTTTACCAAGAACAGAACAATAAATCATTCTATTTCATACAAAATAAAAATAGAAAAATTGAATCATGGTTTCGCAAGTGGCTCTGATACTACTGTTGGGAATTGTATATATATATCACGCAGCAGAAAAAGAATTCTCACCAAGGATCCATGTGAAAAAGTCATAATCCGAGTTTTTAAAATTGTTTACCTCTTGAAGCGTGATCAAAACAAGTGGTGTGAATAACCAACACTGTAACATCGATGATGTCTCTGTAGTATCCACACAAACAGATTCACGAATGTCCAATGTTCGCAAAAAGGAGTTACGCCTTTTTCACACAGTGCTAGCTATGAAGAGAAGAGAAGAAACCTGTCACTCTCTCACTCAATGTTTTTGTCAAGTGCGACCAGGGTTTCTGATGTATGCCTTGATAGCCCCTTAGCAATGCTATTTATAATAGCTAACTGCCTTAAGTGAGTGAGAGCAGCAGCAAGGTAAATTGTGCTACCCTAGACTCATCTGTTATGAGTTTGGCCCACAATTGAACCCAAGTCCAATTTGGATCCTAATTACTCTAATTTAGTCTGCTCTATGTGTGTGACCGTATAGGTTCTCATAACGTTGGCAGTAATATTAAAATCCCATTTTAATATTACAAGCAGTGAGTGGTATCTAGCAGCACATCGCTGCCACCCAAATAATGAGAATGTTAGTGATTTGACATAACCTTTCTGTGACCAATGTTTTCGTGTAGTTTAGTCCCTTTGTCTAGATATCTAGATTGAGCAAAAGGCATGGAATGCATCATCCTTGTATAGTTCAATCCTTCATTTTCTGATGCCAGAGTGGACTTAATAACAACAAATGAGATCGATATATCATATCGACTCATTTGAGTATGGCTATGCATTTCACAGTCTCACTCAATCAGGGGCCCCGAAAATATCGCTCCTGTTATGTAGGAGGGACAAATCCCATCTAGATCACTCATATCTCTACGCATGATTTGTGGTATGTCCAATAATCGACTTTATAATCACCTTGTTACAGATGATGTTTGATGGCATTAAAACACATAACTTCTCATGTAGGAATCGTAGTGATTTTAGGTCAAAGAACCACATGCACCATTGTTACTATGAGAATCGCTTATGACACTCATAACGATACATGTAGCGTTCTCATGGCGGGTTTGTCTAGTACATTATTACTCTAATATGTACCTATGTGAAGACTTGATATCTCATATCCATGACCCGTGAGATGTGGCCATCAGTCTATGCACATACTAGTCTCAATGTATTATTGTTGTCCTAATTAACAATAATACTTGACCAAGGACATTTAAGAATAGTATTTTATCCAATATGATCTCACGATCAAGTCATCCACTTGATGTCCTACGGTATCAAACTAACTATTCTAAGGACTTTATTTGTTTATAAAAAAAGAACATAATAAATAAAATGTCTTGTATATTAAAAATAGTATAATATAATGTATGTAAATACAGACAAAATGTATCGGCCTCTAGGGCAGACACCAACACCTTTTAACTTGGATTTTAAGAGACCTCAGATACCATAAGAAACGGGCTCTATAGACATTCTCAAGGCATGGTCCGACTTGAGGGTCTTGAAACGAATCGTGGATCTCATAAGGAGTGGGTTCTGTAGTTGTTAGTCATGGCAACCATCACCCAAGAGAAGGGGTGAATTGAGTGATTAAAATTTTTTAAAACAACTTTGAGAAATTATACATTTTGATATTTTCAATCAACGCATGCAGCGAAAAAGGTATAACTATTAGAGATTTCTCAAATACCACTTGGGCTATAAGATAAATCAAGCAAATAAGCTAGATATCAAATTCAACTTAAGCATATATAATTAAAGGACAAATGTAAAGGAGATAGAGTTGAGAGAAGTAAATATAGTATTTATCATAGTTCAACCATTAACTACTTGCGGCCTACGTCCAGTCCTCAAGTAAACCACCTGAGATTTTCCATTATCACTTCAAGCTTGAGCAGGTACTTGAAAAATTTACAAACTAGAGCACTCAACAAACCTTGGGATACCTTACCCTTTGTGCTTGAGCCTCAAAATAGGAATACCTCACCCTTTACAGCCTTTGAGGGATACCTCACTCTCTTTACAGAAAATCAAATAGAGATAAAATGATAAACTCTCACAAGAGTAGATTACACAAGTTGAAGCTCTATAATGCCCTTCAAGGATATCTCAAATATTTACAAAAACAGAGCACAAATAGATTGGAAGATTTGATCTTTGGATTAGTGCAATAGAAATATGTTTCAAGATGTTGGTTGGCCATTAAAGATGACCCAAGATATGTATTTATAGTGTTTTTTTTTTATCAAAGGAACCATTGGGTACATTTAATGGCGGCATTTAATGCCAAGAAAATTGTCATTGCATGTTCCAGGGTCGTGTTATTCGAATAACACATTTGTTATTCGAATAAATCCACTTATAGCACACCAGGAAGTGTTTTCTGGAACTTGTTATTCAAATAACACTTTGGTTATTTGAATAAATCACTAAAAACACGTTCTGGAACGTTTTTTGTGGTGTGTTATTCAAAGAACACATCTCTTATTTGAATAAACCACTCTAGTTTCGAAAACTGACTTTAAATGGCCATAACTTCTTCATTTCTCATCCGTTCAAAGCAAATGACCACTCATTGGAAAGATCTTTGAGTCTATTTTCAAATGAAATAAGTTTCACAACAAAACTAAAAGTATTTTGAAAGTTATGATCAAAAGAGTAACTAAAGGTTAGTTTTGCAAAACTCAAACTTGACTATTTTTCATAGTTTTGAACTATTACCATAACTAGCTTTTCAAAACTTATTTGTTGGGCATTTTAGCATGTGAAAACCATTTGTAAAGCTTTGAAAAACATATTTGAGATATCCATAACGCTTCTTACATAAAGACCCTAAGTCCTATAAGTTATACCATTTAATCTTCCTTTGGACTTGGTCTTTAACATGACTTTCTTGTTATCAAAACCTTCATGAAATAGACATTCACATTCTCCTTGAGTTGAGCATAATTGAGATCTTTTGCTTTCTTGTTGCAATGCTTACTCTTGTTACTTGGACTATCCTACAAAGTATTGCTCACTTAAACAAGCATAGTTAGTCCAAATTCCTAATTCAGTATCTTTATATGCATGATTCATAAATGTATAACTCTAATTAATTTAACATGCATATAAGACTTTCATAGACACATCCAAATAAGACATTTATTAATTATTAATAGATATGCTCTATATAGGATGCAACAAAGAACACTTTGCACATTTTTATTTAAGTAGAGTCAAATCCAATATTAATTTAATATCACTCATGTAACATATTATTGGATATATCCTATAAAAGATGTTATAAAGAATATGCATGATTCTTATATGAAATATAACAAGATGGAGTACATGATCATACATGATCCAATATAATCTGTTAAGCACATTTATGTAGCATAAATATCATTCTTTTTGTCTTGTATTTGTCATCATCAAAACTTAACCTATCAAACCATTGTGGCAAACTTATTTCCACAATCTCCCCCTTTTTGATGATGAGAAATAACCAAAGAAAAATATGTTGAATAATATAAGCATATCAAACAATAATTACAAGAACATATTTTTCTTTCTAATTTTCACTCCCCCTATTTGACACCAACAAAAAGGATTAGGAAGAAAATATAATATTATCTCTCCCCCTATAGATAAAACTCATGTTGCCAAGATGAGTATGACCATCAAAACCAAAAACTTCTTTAAGTTATTCAAAACATAACTATCTCCCCCTATTTGATTCTATATATGATTCTAGAAAAGAGAGATGAAACAAGCATGCTTTCAAGATATAAAAGATTATTCATGCAATGCTTATCATATTTTGGTACATCAACATTTAGCATATGATAGCAATAAAGCACTTTATGTAATCAAACAAGGATGTAAGACAAGAGATATAAATAACTTAAGAGCTAGGGTCCCCCTTATTGAAGCACAAGATGCATAAAGTGAAATATGTATGCCAAGACCATATAAGCACATTATCATAAAGTAAAACAAGACAAAAAATTCTTATTCTTGACCCATTAATCAAAAAATCATTTTAAAACTTCTCTCCCTTTCAAAAAGAATTTTACAAGAGCACATTATGTTGTCAAAAACAATTTAGAAGGGTAGAGAGGTTTTATATTAAAACCACATATTCAGTGAGACAGATCAAACCAAGTCAAAAGAACATAAGTACATCTCCTTGATGAAATATGCTATAGGGATCAAAGCATGTATAGAACTAACATCATCCACCCTATATGCAATGACAAAAAATAGCAAGTTAATATCCAATTAGGTACTTTGTCAAAGCTAAGCATACTTCTCATGTAAGGAAAGCATCTAATCAGTTTAAGATCAATTTATCAACAAGTATCATATACTTCATATAGAATATCACAATAACTTGGGGATAGAGATACTTATTGAGTTAGACAGAGAGTGATGCTTCTTTAGAATGTTCTTCATTTATTGGTCCTTTGAGTTTGAGCTTTCTTCCATTGAGTATTCTATTCCATTGCACTTGAAGAAAGTCTCCTCATGTCCCTCTTCATTCAACTCTTCTCTTTATCCATTTATGCTTGACATTTCAATATTTGATGGCTATATTTGAAACACATAGAAAAACTTGCAAAGCTAACTCTAAAAGTTCTCTAAAACATATGTTAGCATCAAATATCATTTAAGCCCATTTACAAGCATAATTTGAGTTGATAAATAATATCAAGCTTGTACCACATTATCAACCATGCAATGTTAGTTCTAACAAGAACAAAAGAAGGACATACACACTTGAATCTAAAAGCATAGTTTAATAATTTTCAAAGCAAGATTCAAGTTTATCAAGAAAAAAATGATCATCATCAAAACATATAAAAGCATTTTGGGGCAAACAATGATCATGTAAGGCATGTAATATCAAGTAAGGAATTCTAGTATGCACATATGCCAAGTTTCTTACATTGAACTTCAAAGCAAAGTTCAAGGTATAAGATGAATAATTTATTTCTTGTTTTTAAGATATGAACATATCAAGCAATTTCAAACAAGAAAATATATAACTTTTAACTTTTCAGTCTCCAAGTATATAAGACAATTAAGCATTAAAGAGAAATGATTGGAACTACTTATGAGCATGTAAATTTCCATATTTGAACAAAGAGAATTGGTCACAAGCTCAAGAACAAAGATATTACCATTAAACATGTCATTCCAAGTAAAATGTGTTCATATTTAGCATATGTAAAGACACTTTTGAGACACAATGCTAGAAAAGCACAACTTAAGGCATGTTAAGGCATAAAATAAGCTTTATTTTATAGGTGCACTCTTTGAGTGTACTCTTTGAGTTTTTGTAGGTGACTCCAACTTCCAAGCTTCAAGTTTCCATGAGGGAATAAAGATTCTTTGCACCCCTTTTAGAAGTTGAATCCTTTTAAGCTTTATTAACCTCAAGTTGAATAACCTTATTCCATTTAAATATTTGTTTTAAGGTAGTCATTACCCTACAACATAATTCAAAATACTTTCTTTGGTATTTGTAACGTCCCTTTTTCTGGGAGAAGAAGGAACGTCACACCATAGTAAAGTGGAACGAAAATGTGAAAAACATAAATACATTGATAAATTAAGACCCAGTTCATATTTGTTATTAGAATAAATAATTTCCATCTTAATAATGTAGTAATTGAGTATCGAAATATGTGTACATTTTTTTTGAAGAGGTAATGATAATTGTAGCTACAATGGAAATCGACATGGAATTGAAAATCATACATTCACATTATATATATAATATTTTATGCATCAAGCCTGTTTAGTTACATCATCAAAATATACAAAAAGTAAAAAGCTTTACCCACCTAAGATGTTTACAAAATATACATCCCATCAAATTAGCAAAACATCAGGCTTCCCAAAAAGATAAACGGATAGCCATCAGTAGCCATCGACAATATCAGCCCCCCTAAGACTGACGAGAAAGGACCGTAGCAGGGTCCTCCTCATCCGATGAAATCGCTATTAGAGCGATCGAATTTCGAGCAGAAACTCGAGCAGTGGAGAGGAAAGAGTCCTCTTGTGGGGTATAATAAAGGTCATCCTACAAATCTCTAATAGGCAAGTAAAACTCTAAATGGACAAAAGCTATAAAATCGAAGACAGGCAGGTCATAGCGACCCCAGGCTAAAGACACAGTCAGCTCCCCGTGATAGATGCAATGGTCCGTGCTCAAATTTATATGCCAGCAGTCTGGACCACTGTGAAAGGTCATCCTTACATAACCCAAGAACCGACGTGGACGTGAAGACATCTTCAAACAACACTACTCGTAATCAGGCCAGAAGCCAGGAAACTTAGGCGCTTCTTTTTCTTCCTCGCGAGCGTCTTCTTAGAAGCACATAATTTAAAACAGAAGTACAGATATACAGAAAAGAGGTGAGACCCTCAGCATTCAATACCAAATTGGCAGCAAGAAAACAGAACGGCGCTGGGTGCCCACATAGCATTACAACTCATATATTCATCAATAGTAATAATAAAATTGATGGTAAGAGAAGAATAACAGTAAGTAATAATAAAATAAGCAAATAAAATTTAAACAATATTAATATCTCAAGTAGTAAATAGTTTATTGAATCAGATAATTATATCAACAGTAAAAGTAGATAATTCAACAGTCGTAAGTACTCATGCTTAATAAAATATGAGACTGACAATGGACAGTGCACAATGCATTATGGTACCAAAAATCCTACTCCATGGAGCTGGACATAAACATTTCGGAGAGAATGATCAAGGAGTCATGTCAGTATCTCATTAGCCTTAAAAATAAAGTGCTTTATCTCATAAAAATATTTGCGCAATATGGCTTATACATGGCACCTCAACAGTTGATCATGATATAGGACAACGTCTTGGTCCGGATCATCGATGTGTTTGCATTAGTCTATCCGACGGCCCCAGTAGAGCTACCACTGTCTATTGTGAGACACTCGTACCCCGACGCCCCCAAGGTCAATCATTATAACCCTACGCTTAGTCTACTCGTACCTGCACAAAGGTGTTATTCAATCTCATAGGCACACATCGTCTTTCTCAATAAAGTCCAACGGACATCACATATGCATGACGACTCAATTTACATCATGTATGTGTATCAATGATATGTTCCTCATAAACAATGCATCACATGCATATTCATTAACAAGTATTTCTCATGGAACATATTATAGTGGCATATAGACAATTCTCAACAATATCATGTCACAATTTCATCAAGTATAATTCATAAGTACTTAGTCCCACATATGGACTCACAATAGCATAAAACCAATCCTCAATATCAACATGTGTATATATGTTTCAATACATATCACAATTTCACATTATGAATCCAACATTCTAAATATACTAAGTCTTGATCAATTATGAGAATTTTGGGCTAAGGAGCCCTTCAAAACCATGGCCCTCTTAATGTTCCTTCCTCAATCAATTTCTTCCATCTCATTATAAATTACTAATGTCTAAATTCTTAGTTCTCAAAGATGCATTAAAGCATCACTTGAACTCCAAAAATTCCTTTAGAGGTCGTGGCCTCCCTAAGTCATTAAGGTTCCAAACCTTGTTCCATTTCATGCATCAATCTTTCAATCCTTAATTACATAAGTCTTATTTTACACAAAATCAAATCCAGTCCTTAAAATTCATGGCCAAATCGTGGCCTCTCAATTGGGTTGTAAACCCTCACATTTTTCATTCATTAAATCTAACATTAACAAGCATTCAAAACCATCATTCAATCACTAATCTCAATCAAGAATACATAGACATGAAAAATGATCAAATAAAGTAAGCATCCAATATGGATATCTCCATCAACAACCACACAAAAGTTTTCTCACCACCAATAATGGTTGAAGTGAGTAAATCTCCTTCTTACCCAAAGGAAGAACATGAAATCACCTCCTTGGTGTGCTTCTTGGTGGATTCGGTTTTGGCTCTCCAAGAACCCTAGAAAACCAAACTCAAAGAATCAACAACCAAGCTTGGAAAAGATGAATCTTTGGTCACCAATGTGACCATGGAACATGAAAATGAAGAGAAGGAGAAAGAAAAATGGAAGCTTTACCTTAAAGCTTCAAGCTTTGTTCTTGAGAAAAAGTGAAGAAGATGATGGATTTTGAAAAAGATTTTCAAATAGGAAATGTAGAGAATGATGAGAGAAATGTAGAAATGGTGATGATGAAGTCAAAAAACGAAAATGGTGATGGTCACCTATTGGGGCTGCCAAAAATCGTGAGGGTGAAGGAGGAGAAGAAGAAAGAAAATGGTAAAGAGTGAAAACAAAGAGAGAGAAAGTGATAGATGAAAATGTGCGATGTTTTTGGGTGAGGAATGTTAAGTGTGGGAAGCAAAATTTTGCTTCCCCAAGGGCACATTACCGCAACAATAGGAGAGAGAGGAGAGGTTGAGTGGCTTCTTCAACAAGCTTAGGACAATTTGGTCATTTGATGGTCGAAGTTTCTCAAAGAAGTTTTGATTAAAATAGATTATATTTGAATTAAAGTGGATTTGATTAGACATAAAGTAGATTACATTAGGATAATGTGATAGGATTTATGACACATGCTATTATCCAATGGATAATTGTTACAGTTAACAGAAGTTAGTATTAATTGTCTGGCGGATAAAATTACACAGCGATTTATTATTTTATCAGATAAAATTCTTAAAAAATGTAAAATCTCGTAAATCGTATCCGCCCTCGGGTTTGTAA
This sequence comes from Ormosia emarginata, assembly GCA_029884605.1. Lineage (NCBI taxonomy): Eukaryota > Viridiplantae > Streptophyta > Magnoliopsida > Fabales > Fabaceae > Ormosia > Ormosia emarginata. The sequence goes on from JAQQTP010000040.1 coordinate 8,890,028, forward strand.
GATCCCCCATCGATATTTCCACAGATCAAGGTTCTTGGCAAAAATATCTCATTTTCCTGGCTCCGTTCAGTTTGTACGCAAAATGAAGAATAATATTAAAATATTTCACATTCTTAGAAAAATCCAAATTTTTTTTTAAAAATCACAAATATTATAAAATGAATATTTATAATAAAATAAATAAATTTTAAGGTGTTACAGTATATACCAATTTTGGATCCATAAAGCTAAGTCATTGATTATATTCATTTAAGTTTAGCATCAATTTGATATTCAATAGCAATTCAACAACGTCAGTGATCATGCCAAACTCATAAGCAAATAAGCATTGAAAACAATAAGGCAAAACAGCAAATGAGTTCACAAGGGTAAAAGATATTTCATTTCATTGATCAATTTAGCCAAGCACATATATTCATAAAAGGAATAACCAATTACATTTAGTTAAACATTTGCATTTTTAGTCCAACTACAAAGAATTCAACATATAGAACAAATTCTTGAGAAATGAAGGGAAAAAACAACAGAACCTTTCATAAAATCTGTGTTTATTCAAATATGATGTTCTTTATTCGAATAAACTTTTGGAAAATAACCAGACTTGGCTTTCTGCGAAGTATTATTCGAATAGCCATTTGGTTATTTGAATAACACCAACGAAGAACAGATTTAAAACGCTTCTGCCAGGCATTATTCGAATAAAGGTTTCCCTTATTCGAATAAAACAATTAGAAAAATATATGCCAAAGCTAGTGTGTTCTTTTATTCGAATAAAAATTCCTTTATTCAAATAAAATGCATTTACGAGCTGATTTTAGAGGCTACTGAAGGAAGTTATTCAAATAGAATGTCCCTCTATTCGAATAAACACATTAGAAACATAACAGTAAGCATATGCAGTAGGTCCAAAAGATTAACAAAAGCTTATCCAAGGATCAAAGTGAAACATTTCAGTATACATGCTAAGTAAGAACATAAAGACATGATCGCAAAGTTCTAATTCTTATAAAGTCATTTTAAATCAACTACAAGATCAAGTTAGATATGGATAAAAGTAAGATAAAACACATCTAACACAAATACTCATTTAAGTCATGATTGATAAAAAAAATTTAAGAACAGAGCTATCATTATCAAACATGTCATTTCAAACAAGAAGCATACTTATATAGCATGAGAGATATTTTCATGATATAGGGTTAGAAAAGCATAACACAAGTTTTCACTTATCTAAAGATTGCAAGTCCAAGCTTCATGAAGACAAGGAAGAGAGCTTAGAATTATTTCCGGTCTTGTCCTTGCAGTAGCCACTTTCAAGATGCTAAAGTCAACTCTTAGCTTTCAAGTACACCTACAACACACTTCAATTTTTTTTTTGACTTTTGGTACGCAAATTATCTTGGATCCTTGTGTGTTAGTTTTTTGCTATTAATCCATTATGCTCTCATAAAGATCAATTTTTTCATAGTATGTAAACTGAGCACAACAAGTTAAACAACCAATTATCATTAAGCACATAGCTGATAGCATGCTTACTTTCATGATATATAGATAATTTAAAGCATAGCAAGCATAGTTATGCATTGTAGAACTTATGTACCAAGATATATAACAAATTAATGAGCTATGGTACAATAAGAGTGAACATAATCATGTGCTAAACATAATATCTGTGTTTATTCAAATATGATGTTCTTTATTCGAATAAACTTTTGGAAAATAACTAGACTTGGCTTTCTGCGAAGTATTATTCGAATAGCCATTTGAATAACACCAACGAAGAACAGATTTCAAACGCTTCTGCCAGGCATTATTCGAATAAAGGTTTCCCTTATTCGAATAAAACAATTAGAAAAATATATGCCAAAGCTAGTGTGTTCTTTTATTCGAATAAAAATTCCTTTATTCAAATAAAATGCATTTACGAGCTGATTTTAGAGGCTACTGAAGGAAGTTATTCGAATAGAATGTCCCTCTATTCGAATAAACACATCACAAACATAACAGTAAGCATATGCAGTAGGTCCAAAAGATTAACAAAAGCTTATCCAAGGATCAAAGTGAAACATTTCAGCATGCATGCCAAGTAAGAACATAAAGACATGATCGCAAAGTTCTAATTCTTATAAAGTCATTTTAAATCAACTAAAAGATCAAGTTAGATATGGATAAAAGTAAGATAAAACACATCTAACACAAATACTCTTTTAAGTCATGATTGATAAAAAAAATTTAAGAACAGAGCTATCATTATCAAACATGTCATTTCAAACAAGAAGCATACTTATATAGCATGTAGAGATATTTTCATGATATAGGGTTAGAAAAGCATAACACAAGTTTTCACTTATCTAAAGATTGCAAGTCCAAGCTTCATGAAGACAAGGAAGAGAGCTTAGAATTATTTCCGGTCTTGTCCTTGCAGTAGCCACTTTCAAGATGCTAAAGTCAACTCTTGGCTTTCAAGTACACCTACAACACACTTCAAATTTTTTTTTTGACTTTTGGTACCCAAATTATCTTGGATCCTTGTGTGTTAGTTTTTGGCTATTAATCCATTATGCTCTCATAAAGATCAATTTTTTCATAGTATGTAAACTGAGCACAACAAGTTAAACAACCAATTATCATTAAGCACATAGCTGATAGCATGCTTACTTTCATGATATATAGATAATTTAAAGCATAGCAAGCATAGTTATACATTGTAGAACTTATGTACCAAGATATATAACAAATTAATGAGCTATGGTACAATAAGAGTGAACATAATCATGTGCTAAACATAATATTCACATTTTACCAAGTACACATCATTCTATCAATCACTTAAGGCCTACAAGGAATATACCTCAAATTCATTGACTTTACAAGTGAATGTGCATAAGAGGTAAAAACTTTTGATACCTTGGCCTTAGTAATTAAGGAAACTCTTTTCCTTACCTATTGCTTTTCTTTTGGTGTTTTGAACTTTGCAAGTTCTATAACACACCTAGATATAGTAACCACAACACAATCATCATTATACCGCAGTCACTAAATCAAGATGTGTCATAGTCTCAATTATAGTAATTTCAAAAATTTCCATTATAGATGAATAGAAAATAGGAACCTCAAATGAAACATAATTAGTACCCAATCATTTTATACATAACCACTGAAATAAAAACATATTCCATATATATATGTATATTATAGTCAACCTTAACACAAATCACTGGTAACACAAAGTATAGTACTTACATAGTCAAATAAAATACAGTGGGAACAAAACACTAAAGAGAAAAAGTAGTAATCCTTGGGGTAGACACTACTAGTAGACAAGGCCGCAAGCCCATATGTATGTGACGCTCGGTGTCCTAATCGACACGATAGGCATCAATGCCTCCACGAAGTTGCAATCGTACATAATCGAAGGGATCTCGTCTAGTCGCCAAATCGAGAATAATGAATCGTCCCAATCCAATCAGCAAAAGTGTGGCCCCTCATCTTCTTCCTCTTACGATCTTTTATCAAATATATATATAACAAAAGTAAAAGAATACAAGAAAGAGGTGAGACATCCTACTTACATTACCAATTATGGCAATAAAGAAATAGAATGGCGTAAAGCGCCCACATAACATTTTAGCATATATATTCATCAACAGTGACAATAGAATGAACAGTAAGAGCAGGACAACAACACATAGTAGTAAGAATCAACAATAACAGGTAAACATCAATAATGCCCCAAGCAGTCAACAGAGTCTCAGATAATGAACAATTAAAACATTTCAGATAATCATGACATTAATATCACAATAGTATAATCATCATATAAATAAGTGTCATATGATATGCAGACCCACAATGCCGACTCATAATGCATGTGCACTTGGTACCAAGATTTTCTATTCCATTTCAAAAATGAACGTTCTGGTAGTCTCCGCCCCCTTAAACAGTCTATGCCGGACCATGAAAAGAATAGTATTTGTTGGTTCCTCGTCAGTGCGTTGCAATCGGCTTTCCGGCCAGAGGTATTTTACAATGTGATAACATCATCACTAGAGGGATCACCGCACCCTGACACACCTAGAGATCCATCATAGACCACACTATCCAATTCTCATTCATAGGCTCATACAGCCTTTTAACAGTCATCGACTGAGCAAATATTCAATGCATGTTGACTCAATGTATACTCATAGGCTCATCCAGCCTTTTAACAGTCATCGACTGAGCAATTATTCAATGCATGTTGACTCCATGCACAATCATGTATATTCAACAATAATGGTATACTTTCCATAACACGCCACAATTTGGCCAAATAAGCATTAACAGAATTCTAGTCCCAAACACGGACCCACAATAGCATAGTATCAATATCCTCAAGAGTGATAACACACTTAAACTAACATTTCTTATGAATTCATTTTCTAGAGGGACTCTCTTGTAGTCCTCATTAAATTTTCATTCCTTTAGGTTGATCAAGTTCCTTAATCTAATCAATTATGCTCATTTAAAATTACTCGAAGGTTTTACATGTCTCACAACTCTCTTGTTCTTCCCTTATGTTCAAAATCACTTCAATCCGTGGGATAAAGTCTTTTATTTTATTCTTTCCATTTTATGAATTCATAAGGGATATAAAATCTCCCAATCATCTAAGTATCCATTTTAGCACTACAGTTTGTGGCGTTTTGCCTTAAAAATCTGTGAGCCTCATTACAACATAAGTCCACCCTTTTTCCTTCATCACAATATTGATCACTTACCATCTAATTACTTATCTCTCATTTTACACAAAATCAATCCAACTTCCTAAAATCCGTGACCAAAACCGTGGCCTCACCTTAGGTTAGAAAACCCTAAAAAATTCCCATCCATTAATTCCAATATTATCATTCAACTTTGAATTACATAAGCTTCATTTTATTTGTATACCAAACCAATTTATACCCCAAAATCCTAGCCAAAACCGTGGACTCACATTAGGGTAGGAAACTCCAAATTTTCTATTTAACAACCCTAACATGATCAAGCAATTTCAACACATCCAATACATTCAAGATCACCATTCAAGCATTAATCCAATTCAAAAATACTTAAACATGCAAAATCACCAAACAAAGTGAGCATATCAACATGGATTTCTCCATCAACAATCACACAAAGGTTTCCTTACTACCAAGATAGGTTGAAGAGGATTATCTCCCTCTTACCTCTTGAAGACAACACAAGGAAGCAAGCCTCTTGGTTCCTTGTAGGGATTTTCGTACTACACCTTGAAGGGAATCCTAAGGACATCAAAGCTCATCAAAATCATCATCAAAGCTTAGAAAAGGAATCCTTGATCACCTAAGAGATCAAGGATTATGAAAATGAGGAGAAAAGATTGAAAAGCTATGAACTTTAACTTAAAATTTTTAACTTTGAAGCTTGATAGATCCAAAATGAAAATGGTGGATTTTGGTGATGGTCACAACATGAAAGTTGCTTAGAAAGGTGCCCAGATTCAAGATCAAGAGTTGGTTTAATGAAAAAGCTTGGATGGCCAAAAATGGTGGTTTTGGTCGTGGAAGAGGGTGAGAAAATGGATAGGAAAGGTTGAGTTTTTGAAGATGACTCCAACTAGAAAAGTGTTTAGAATGCAATGGAGATCAAGGAAATGTGGTTGTTTGGAAGAAAAGCTTGAAGACTCCAAAAATGGTGTCTTGGCTGAAAATGAGAGGAGGGGGAGAGAAAGGTGATGACTTTCTTTTATGAAAGAAAAGATCCAACAAGAATGGAAGATCTTCAATGGAAGTGAAGATTCAAGGAAGATTGAAGCTTGAAATCAAGCATCCATGGAGTGTGGAGTGGTGGTGGGTGCCATGGAGTTAGAGAGAAGGAGGAGAAGAGAAGAAGATAGAGAGAGGTTGGAGAAAAGTGAAAATGAAAGGTAGAGAGAGAAAGTGATAGTAAAGTGATTTGAAGTGAAGTGTGTAATTAGGTGTATTTTGTATAAGTGTATGAATTAAATTGTGTGGCTACAAAGAAATCTCAAAAATGTGTGGTGGAGAGGGGGAGAGAGGAATTGGCTTCTTGAAGAAGCCAATAGGAAGGTGTAAGGAAGCTTCCTCTTAGCTTCTCCAACAAGCCAAGAGGAAGGTGCTAGGAAGCTTCCTTCCTTTAAAAAGTCAAAGTGATGTCATGGTGATGATGTCACCATGGTGATGTCATTAAAGTATTCTCTAAAATGTGACTAACGCTGTATCAGATTTATTATCAGCGGACAGAAATTACAGTTAACAAAAATTGATATTTATTGTTCAATGGATAATAAAATTATTCTGTAATTTTTATTTATCAGATAAAAATTTCAAAAAATATGAAATCTCGTAAATCGTGTCTGGCCTCAGGTTTAGTAAGATCCCCTGTCGACATTTTCACAGTTCAAGGTTCTCGAAAAAAATATCCCATTTTCCCGGCTCCGCTCAGTGCACACGTAAAACGATAAATAATATTAAAAATATTTCGCATTCACAGAAAAATACAAAAAAATTCACAAAAACTCCAAATATTATAAAATGATCATTTATCATGAAATTATTAATTTTTGGGATGTTACCCCGGCTCCGCTCAGTGAGCATGCAAAACAAGAAATAATATTAAAAATATTCCACGTTCACAGAAAAATCCAGAAAATTTTTCAAAAATCATAAATATTATAAAATAATTATTTATCACAAATTTTTTTATTTTCGGGATGTTACAAGTTCCATATTTTGTACTTTGGGAAACTTTGGTTGAAGTCATCTTCCTTCTTTGACCAAAATGTCTACCATTGGGCTTTGGAAGCATTCTCCTTAATGATTCCTTTTTCCTTTGACCAATTAGTCCATCCTTTTGAGAAATTTTATGTATAATTGAAACACTAGAATGACATTTTGTTACCCACTTCATTTTGGGTCCTTGAATGTTAATACTAGAGCCTTTGAGATTTTTAGGAACTTATACCATACTATTTCTCATATAAGGATTTCTTCTATAATTGCATAAATGAGAAATGTGTCCTAGATTACCACAAAAATTGCAAACAATTGAATTTAATGATGGCTTGGTCCTTTGAAGATCATTTTTGGAAAACTTAAGCCTTTTGTTGTTTTTATATTCTAAATTATTTTTACCATAAGCCTTGCTTAAATTTTCATGTGGAATAACATTAATTTTATTCTCATTAACAAGTATAGAATGTAAGCAATTAGAATCATTCACTTTGGTAAATTTGGAATATAAGTCTTCAACTTGATTTTCTAAATCAATGCACTTTTCACAAGAAGTTGAGGTTTCACATTTCAAAGGCATTTCCTCATCAAGAAAAACATATTCATTTTTCAAAATCTCAATTTCATTTTCAATGGAGGAAATGTTTTCCAAACAAGATAAGTTTTTCTTTTCTAAAAATAATAAGTCATCATACAATTCATCATATGCACATTGTAACTTATAATAGGAAGGACTATAATCTAGTTCAGCATTATTTACCTCAAAGTTCTTTTTAGCCATATACAAAGTGGTCTCAATTTCTAGCGTACTTGACTCTTTAAGGGAATCACCATCTTCCTCATTGTTGTCCTTCAAGGATTCAAGAACATCTTCTTAAGGTCATTCTTCAATATTGTCTTCCTCTAAAGGCTTTTGCTCTTCTTGCTCTCTATATACAACTTTATGCAAAAAATCATTGTTAGCAATATAAATAACATCAAGAGCATCCCATATATCTTTAGCATTAGAGCAATTCTTAATTCTAGCATAAGCATCATTATTCAAACTACTTCTCAGTGTAACACCCCAAAAATTTATTTATTTTATTATAAATACTCATTTTATAATATTTGTGATTTTCTGGAATTTTTTTGAATTTTGCTGAGAACATGAAATATTTTAATATTATTCCTCATTTTGCTTGCAAACTGAACAGAGCTGGGAAAATGAAATATTTTTCCCGAAAACCTTGATCTATGGAAACGTCGATGGGGGATCTTACTAAACCCGAGGCTAGATACGATTTACGAAGTTTCACGCTTTTTTAGAAATTTTATCTGATAAAAAAATTAATCGTTGTGTGAATCTTATCCATTGGGCAATTAATACTGATTTCTGTCAACTATAACAATTGTTCATTAGATAATAACATGTGTTAAAAATCCTTATCACACTATCCAAAAATCTACCTTGTGTCAAATCCATTAGCTTTATTTTCAAAATAAAGATTAAATTAATTCAACACTCATTATGGGAAGCTTCCAAGAAATTTTCCTTAATAACACATTTCTCTCACTCCCCTCCCCCCACTCACTCCTACGGCAGAGACCATTTGTGAGAGCCAAATACCCACTTTTCACATTCTCACTTTTATCACTTCACTCTCACATTCCTAAACACAAAAACACCTAACACTTTTCTCTCTTCTCATTTTCTTCAAGCACCCTTTCTTCTCTTCTTCTTCTTCCTTCTCCACTGTACACCTACCCATTGGAGACCATCTCCATGATTTGCTAAATTAATCCTATTTCTAGCTTTCTTCCACCATTCCAAGTTCTCTTTGGTGGTCATCCTTTGGTTCTTCTTCTTCTTCCATTTTTCCACAATTGAAGCTAAAGCTTTGAACTTTGAGGCAAAGTGTAACATCCCGAAAAATACATATTTGATCATAAATCATCGTTTTATAATATTCTTGATTTTTAGGAATTTTTCTGGAATTTTTCGGAAACGACGAATATTTTAATATATTTCTCGTTTTGTGTGCACACTGGGCTGAGAACTGCTGAGACCAGTGTAACACTCCAGAAATTGATTATTTCACCATGAATAGTCATTTTCTAATAATTGTGATTTATGAGAATTTTTCTGGAATTTTTCAGAAACGACGAATATTTTAATATATTCTTCGTTTTGCGTGAAACTCGAGCAGAGTCGTGAAAACGACTGTAGTGCTCTAGAAATTGGAAATTTATATGACGAATAGTCGTTTTATAATATTTTCAATTTTTGAGAATTTTCTGGGAATTTTCTGAAAACGTCGAATATTTTAATATACTCCTCGTTTTGCGTGCGCGCTGAGCAGAACCAGAGAAACGCGATGTTTCCTCTGAGGACTATGGACATGTCGACGGGGGATCTTACTAAACCCGAGACTTGACACAGTTTACGAGGTTTCACAATTTTCGAGAAATCTTAACAGATACAATTAAATCAATACAGCGAAAAATTCATCTGTCAAATTAATTAAATACTGACTTCTGTCAACTGTAACTGTTATCTATTGGATAATAGTGTGTAATAAAAATCCTATCACATTATCCTAATGTAATTTACTTTATGTCAAATCTATCTACTTTAATTCAAATTTATTGATTAAATAATCAAAGCTTCCTTAAGAAGCTTTGACCCCAAGCTTTGACCACATGTGTTAGCTTCTCTTGGAAGCCATTCCCCACCCACTTCTCTCTCTCTTTGCACGGCTGGAAGGCAGCCAAGGGGGGAGGAAATTATCACATTTCAATTATACAATTATCACTTAATTCATTAATTTCCAAAACACTTTCTCTCTCTACCATTTCTTCTTCTTTCTTCTTCCATTTTTTCTCTCCTCCTTCTCTCTACCAAGCTCCACGGCCAGCCACCCTTCACCACCCTAATCTTCACAAAAATTTCTTCTAACTACATTTCCTAAATCCTTTCACCATTCTAAACACTTTTTCTTCTTGGAGTTTCTTGAGATTCCATCATCTTCACCATTTTCTCCAAGCTCTAACTTTGAGCATTTTGGGTAAGTTTCAAGACCACTCTTTCTCCTCTCTCATTTTCGTGATTATGGTTTCTTTAATGGCCATCCATGGCTTATTTTTCAAGCCTTGATGTTGATTCTAACAAGTCTCCAATTTTAGGGATTTTTGGAGGCCAAATCCGAAAATACAAGGAGGATTCTTGGAGTTCTTCTTGATTTCTTCACTTAGGTAAGAGGAAGACACTCCTCTTCAACCATTTTTAGCATCTAGGAACCTTGGTTGTGTTGGTTTGTGAAGAACCCTAATGAGGGTTGTTCTTGATTTTAATGATTAAATGTGTTATGTGTTGATTTTGTGTTAATTGTGACTTTGGATTGATTTGTGGTATATAATGGAATGTTGGAATGGATTGAGTGATTTAAAATGGAAGAAAAATGATTGAACACCCACCAAGGAGTGCCACGGTTTTGGGTTAAAATTAGGGGAATTTGTGTTGAAGTTGTAATTGGTATAAGACTTAAATTAATCAATGTATTAGATGGAATTCAATGGAAGGAAAATTTGAAATAAAAACCACCATGAGGGCTACGGTTTTGGGAGCCAAGAACCTAGGGTTTTTGGTGAGTTAATTGGACAAGTGAACAATTTAAATAATTAAGGGAATGATGTATATGATTAGGACTTGAAAAGATTTGAAATTGGATTAATGGGGAGGCCACGGCCTCTAGGGTAATTTTAGGTAGAAAATGTGATTTTAATGAATTGGAAGCATAATTAATTAGGTAATTGTAAACCTAAGTAATGAAATGGATGATTAGGAAATTAGAAGAATTTATTAAAGCTAAGACTTCATGAATTTTCAAAGAACCAAGAGTGAAAGTGTCATAAGAATTAAGGAGATTCTAAGTGAGTGAAGAACATGAGAGTGTGAGGCCTAAGAGCTAAAATAAAATGTAAGTTATGGGGAATTAAGTTGTCTTGGAATATTAAGTTGGCTATAAGGATTGATTTTTGAACATGAACCTTAGAAAGGGGAACAAAGTTAAATTTAGGATTCATAATGAACCTAGTGATGCATTAATGGGCTTGATACTTATATTATGTGATTATGGGTCCATGTGAGTGACCATTTATATAATGATGCTTATGTTGGCCTAATGTGGCATATTATGAATTTGTATGAGATTGTGGATCATACATGAGCATGCATAGTGTCTTATGCATTGTGATGTCCTTGTGGACTGTTGTAAGGCCAAGTTGCCTAGGAGATTGAACACACCTTAGTGCGGGTGCGAGTAGACAAGTGTGGGTCGTGTTATGACCTTGGGGCGTCGGGGTGCGGGTCCTTCACAATGGGCAGTTGGTAGCTCCTCTGTCTGTGGGGCAAACCGATGCAAACGCACCGACGATCCGGACTTGACACTGTCCTATATCGTGATCTAGTGTAGAATGTCTGTGCAATGCCATGATTGTGCACGAGAAAATTTATTGATAGCACTGGCCTCGGCAGCCGAGTCACAGACATGTCTCCTGATCTTTCTCTCCGACTGTTTGAGTCTAGCTCCATGGAGTAGGAAATTGAATGTTGTGTCCATGCATCGTGGAATATTCTGTCATCTGAAAATTATTGTTTACACGATATTTAACTGTCTAAATTTAACTGCCTGGATATTATGAATTATTCATTACCTTTATTAATGATTGCCTGACTGGTTATCTGTTTAAAAGCTTATTTATTGCCTTTACATGCTACGTGGGCGTTATGCGTCGTTCGGTTCTTGGTTGCTGTATTGGTATTGATGGTAGGATGTCTTACCTCTTTCCCTGTGCTTCTATTATTTGCTGTTCATGTGCACCCTGTACTGATCAAAGACGACGGTGAAGAGACAGAAGATCCTGCCTTCCCCGGCTTCTGGCCTGCACAAGATTGACTTTTACTGCGACGATGTCTGCACGTATGCGTGGGTTCTTGGGAGATGTGCGTCTGACCTTCCTTGGAGGGCCGGAGTGCTGGCACATCAACCTGAACTCCGACCTCTGCGTGTATTTGGGAGATGTGTCGATAGCACTTGCCTGGAGACGTCATGAGGCTCCTGTCCTCACTTGCTACCTCAGCTTGCGCCTGGAGTTTCACCTGCCTATCAGGGAGATGTGGGGTGCCCATTATTACACCCCGCAGGAGGATTCGTTTGATTCCACCGCTCGGGCTCCGTCCCGCGCCTCTGTGGTTTCTATGGATGAGTCCTCGGATGAGGAAGATCTTGATGAGGGTCCTCCTGAGGATCCTGAATCGGTCCCTTTTTATCTGAGGGGTCGATGATCATTGGTGGCTACTGATGGCTCCCACTGTTTTATTTTTGGGGCTCGATGTATTTTTTTTTGGTGGAAATTTGTATATTTTGTATATGCATGTTTCCCTTGGGGTGGGTATAGTTTTGCTTTTTGATGATGGCCAGGCTTGTATTTATAAAACAGTTGTATTAAATTCTATATATATATATATGCATGCTATTCAGGTGCAAATTTCTGTGTATTGTTTTATTCGTTCCTTTTATTCACATTCCGCATTATCGTATAAAAAAAAATATTGCCAAGTTTGCTCACATGGTTAAACATTAATTAATTAAAATGAACCGGGTCTTAATCGTTTGTTTATTTAATTTCCGCATTTTATTTATTTGACAATGTGACGTTCCCTCCCAAAAAGGGGCGTTACATTAAGTTGGTATCAGAGCCAGGTTTATGTTTTCTTTGGGTCTTGAGTGTGAGTCTGTCTTGTTTGTGCTGTGTGAATCTCTGTGATGGGTGTCTTGAGTGGATTCCTCTGACCTTTCTTATGTTTTCAGTAATCCAATTTGAGAGAAAAGCAAGATGGCAAGAGGTGGAGACATGGCAGCTGCTATTGAAGCGATGCAGAGAATGGCTGAAGTCATCGCCCAACAAAATGAACGCGCTGCTCAACAACAGGAAAGAGCTGCTCAACAGCTTGAGGCGACTGCCGACGCGCAAAACTTAGCAGAGTTTCGTCGTCATAACCCTCCGCAATTCAAGAGGGAGTTTGATCCCGACAAGGCTAATCTATGGATCAAGGAGCTGGAAAAAGTCTTTCGTGGCATGAATTGTGCGGAAGACAAGAAGGTAAATTATGCGACTTTTATGCTTGTCGGAAATGCCGAAGACTGGTGGAATGGAGCTCAAAAAGCATTAGAAGCCGAAGGAACAGAGGTCACTTGGGAATTGTTCAAGGAGAAATTCTTGGGAAAATACTTTCCTGCGAATGCGAGACACGCAAAGGAGATGGAGTTCCTCAACCTGAGACAGGGGAACATGACGGTCAGCGAATACGCAGCCAAGTTTGAAAACTTGGAGAAATTTTCAACACATTACCAGCATCAAACTGATGAAGCCATGGAAATGCTTTGGAAATTCACCGAAGGACTGAGGTACGAGATAAAGAAATTTGTGATTACCTTGAAAATGAAGGTATTCTCGAGCGTTAGACACTGCTTTGTGAAGTTGAAGCCTTGGAGCAGGCTAGAGACGCGAGAAACAGGAACTTTGGGCCTGTACGGTCCCAAAGAGGTAGAGGCAGTGGTTCAAACCGCTTTCAGAAGAAACCCTATAACCGACCAACAGGGGGTCAACAACAAATCGGTGGAAGTTCTGGTGGAGGTTCTTTCGGGAACCGAACGGTCGAATACGACCTACCCGTCCAAATGCCTGAAGTGTGGGAAGGATCATCTCACAAGAGACTGCACGATAAAAGGGATCATTTGCTTCAGATGTGGCAAACCGGGCCATATGTCCAGAGATTGTAACCAAGCAAAGGCTGAACCTTCAGTCAATGCAACCCGAGCCAAGAAACCGCAAGCCGGAGGTCGAGTTTATACTATGAGTGGAGCTGAAGCTTCTGAATCCGAAGACTTGATTCAAGGAGAAGGCGCCATAGAAGGTAATCTTTTAAAAGTACTGTATGGCTTTGGGGCAACCCATTCTTTCATATCATATGACTGTGTGCTATGACTTGGTTTACCTGTGTCTGAACTACCTTTTGAATTGACTGTTTCAACCCCCACTGATAAACCGGTAGTTACTACCAAAGTCTGTTTGAAGTGTCCTTTGATTGTTGAAGGTCGAATCTTTCCTCTCGATTTGATCTGTTTACCTCTTTCACAGTTAGATATAATCCTAGGGATGGACTGGTTATCTTCCAACCATGTTCTGTTAGATTGTTCTAGTAAGACCATAGTCTTTTGCTGTGGATGAGAATTCTAGATACTTGACGGCCAACCAAGCACGAGCTTTCTTGAAAGAAGGAGCTCAGGGGTACATGCTATTATCTTCTTTGAAAGTTGAGAGTGAGGTTGATTTGAGTACTATTCCGGTAGTGAAGGAATTTCCTGAGATCTTCCCTGAAGAAGTACCTGGTTTACCACCAGCACGTGAGATCGAGTTTGCTATTGATCTAGTACCGGGAGCTGGTCCCGTGTCTATAGCACCGTACCGAATGTCACCGACAGAATTAGCCGAACTTAAGAAGCAGCTGGAAGAGCTTTTGGAGAAGCAGTTCGTTAGACCAAGTGTGTCTCCGTGGGGAGCACCTGTGTTACTAGTTCGAAAGAAGGACGGTACCTCGAGATTGTGTGTGGACTACAGGCAATTGAACAAGTTGACAATCAAGAACAAGTATCCTCTCCCGAGAATTGACGACTTGATGGACCAACTGAAGGGGGCAGCAGTATTTTCGAAGATTGACTTGAGATCTGGGTATCATCAGATAAGAGTGAAGACGGAGGATATACCCAAGACTGCCGTACGCGATACGGTCATTACGAGTATCTTGTGATGCCGTTTGGTGTGACGAATGCGCCTACTATTTTCATGGACTATATGAACCGCATCTTTCGTCCGTACTTGGATAAGTTTGTTGTCGTCTTCATTGATGACATCCTGATATATTCCCAGAATCAGGAAGATCATGCTGAGCACCTCAGCGTAGTTCTCCAGATTTTGAAGGAAAAGGAACTGTATGCCAAGCTGTCGAAGTGCGAGTTTTGGCTAGATGAGGTGAAGTTTTTGGGTCATGTGATCTCAAAAGAAGGAATTGCAGTGGATCCATCCAAAGTAGAAGCAGTATTGCAGTGGGAACAACTGAAGTCAGTGACGGAAGTCCGTAGTTTCGTTGGCTTAGCCGGATATTACCGGAGGTTCATAGAAGGGTTTTCCAAGATTGCCGGACCGCTCACTCAATTGACAAAGAAGAATCAAACTTTCGAATGGACTGATAGATGTGAGCAGAGTTTTCAAGAGTTGAAGAAACGGCTGACTACCTCACCTGTATTAGTGTTACCTAATCCGAATGAACCGTTCGAGGTGTATTGTGACGCTTCGTACCAAGGATTGAGATCTGTTCTTATGCAACACCGAAAGGTGGTAGCCTACGCATCGCGACAGTTGCGAGTGCATGAAAAGAATTACCCGACTCATGATTTGGAGTTGGCAGCTGTGGTTTTTGCTCTGAAGATATGGAGACATTTCCTTTATGGAGCGACATTCAACATCTTCAGTGACCACAAGAGCTTGAAGTACTTGTACGATCAGAAAGAGCTGAATATGAGGCAGCGGAGATGGCTGGAGTTTTTAAAGGATTATGATTTCCAGTTGTTGTACCACCCTGGCAAGGCGAACGTTGTGGCTGACGCCTTAAGTAGAAAGACTATCAATGTTTCTGCCTTGATGATTAGGGAAAGAGATCTCATCGAACAATTTAGAGACGTATGGTCATTTGTTAAGTTGGAACCCGGAAGAATTTGCATGAATATGGTTACCATCTCAAGCGAGTTGATGGAAGACATACGGGAAAAACAGAAGACCGATGAATTCTTGCAAGGAATTAGAGAACAAATGAAACAAGGCGAGAAAACAGAGTTCGAAGAAGGAACAAATGGGATTCTGAGATTCCGAGGTAGAGTTTGTATTCCTCGTGACCAAGAGCTTAGACGATATATTGTGGATCATGCCCACACCAGCAAGCTAAGTATGCACCCTGGTATAACGAAGATGTACCAAGACTTGAAGAAATTGTTCTGGTGGCATGGACTTAAAAGTGATGTCACTAGATGTGTATCGACTTGTCTAGTCTGTCAAAAAGCCAAAGTGGAACATCAGCGACCTGCAGGGTTGCTGCAACCATTGTCTATTCTTGAATGGAAGTGGGACAGCATCGCAATGGACTTTATTGTGGGATTGCCAAAGACAAGGATGGGACATGACTCGATTTGGGTAATAGTGGATCGACTTACAAAATCGGCTCATTTCCTCCCGATTAACATAAGGTACAGTTTGGAAAAGCTGACCCGACTGTATATTGGGGAAATTGTCAGATTACATGGTGTGCCTACGAGTATAGTCTCGGATAGAGATCCAAGGTTTACCTCAAAGTTTTGGCAAAGTTTACAAGCTTCGTTGGGGACGAGATTGCGCCTGAGTTCGGCGTATCATTCGCAAACCGATGGTCAATCGGAAAGGACGATCCAATCTCTAGAGGACCTACTTAGAGCTTGTTCTATGGAACATACTGGAAGTTGGGATGAAGTTCTACCACTGGTGGAGTTCACCTACAATAACAGTTATCATTCGAGTATAGGGATGGCACCCTATGAAGCTCTGTATGGAAGGCGGTGTCGAACACCATTATGTTGGTACCAAGACGGCGAGCGTCTTATGATTGGACCCGACATTATCCAGCAGACGACTGAGAAGGTTAAGATGATTCAAGAGAAGATGAGAACTACTCAGAGCCGACAGAAGAGCTATGCCGATAAGAGAAGAAAGCCTCTTGAGTTTGAAGAAGGTGAGCATGTGTTCCTGAAAGTCACACCCACGACTAGGGTCGGCCGGGCCTTGAAGTCTAGAAAACTCACTCCAAAATTTCTTGGACCTTACCAAATTCTTCGTCGGATAGGTCCAGTAGCTTACCAGATAGCCTTACCCCCTAACCTTTCAAACATACACAATGTCTTCCATGTGTCACAACTTCGTAAATATTTACCTGATCCAAGTCATGTCATAGCATCGGACACAGTACAATTAAAAGAGAACCTGACTTATGAAACGTCTCCTGCGAGAATCGAGGATCGATGGATAAAGCAACTACGTGGCAAGGAGATCCCATTGGTAAAGGTGATTTGGAATGAAGGAACTAGTGATGCGACTTGGGAATTGGAAGACAAGATGAAGGAGCAACATCCAGAATTATTTTAAGGTATGTAAATTTCGAGGATGAAATTTCTTTTAGTAGGGGAGTGTTGTAACATCCCGAAAAATACATATTTGATCATAAATCATCGTTTTATAATATTCTTGATTTTTAGGAATTTTTCTGGAATTTTTCGGAAACGATGAATATTTTAATATATTCCTCGTTTTGCGTGCACACTGGGCTGAGAACTGCTGAGACCAGTGTAACACTCTGGAAATTGATTATTTCACCATGAATAGTCATTTTCTAATAATTGTGATTTATGAGAATTTTTCTGGAATTTTTCAGAAACGACGAATATTTAAATATATTCCTCGTTTTGCGTGAAACTCGAGCAGAGTCGTGAAAACGACTGTAGTGCTCCAGAAATTGGAAAATTATATGACGAATAGTCGTTTTATAATATTTGCAATTTTTGAGAATTTTCTGGGAATTTTCCAGAAACGTCGAATATTTTAATATATTTCTCGTTTTGCACGTGCGCTGAGCAGAACCAGAGAAACGTGATGTTTCCTCAGAGAACCTTGGACTATGGACATGTCGACGGGGGATCTTACTAAATCCGAGACTTGACACAGTTTACGAGGTTTCATAGTTTTCGAGAAATCTTAACAGATACAATTAAATCAATACAGCAAAAAATTTATCTGTCAAATTAATTAAATACTGACTTCTGTCAACTGTAACTGTTATCTATTGGATAATAGTGTGTAATAAAAATTCTATCACATTATCTTAATGTAATCTACTTTATGTCAAATCTATCTACTTTAATTCAAATTTATTGATTAAATAATCAAAGCTTCCTTAAGAAGCTTTGACCCCAAGCTTTGACCACATGTGTTAGCTTCTCTTGGAAGCCATTCCCCACCCACTTCTCTCTCTCTTTGCACGGCTGGAAGGCAGCCAAGGGGGGAGGAAATTATCACATTTCAATTATACAATTATCACTTAATTCATTAATTTCCAAAATACTTTCTCTCTCTACCATTTCTTCTTCTTTCTTCTTCCATTTTTTTCTCTCCTCCTTCTCTCTACCAAGCTCCACGGCCAGCCACCCTTCACCACCCTAATCTTCACAAAAATTTCTTCTAACTACATTTCCTAAATCCTTTCACCATTCTAAACACTTTTTCTTCTTGGAGTTTCTTGAGATTCCATCATCTTCACCATTTTCTCCAAGCTCTAACTTTGAGCATTTTGGGTAAGTTTCAAGACCACTCTTTCTCCTCTCTCATTTTCGTGATTATGGTTTCTTTAATGGCCATCCATGGCTTATTTTTCAAGCCTTGATGTTGATTCTAACAAGTCTCCAATTTTAGGGATTTTTGGAGGCCAAATCCGAAAATACAAGGAGGATTCTTGGAGTTCTTCTTGATTTCTTCACTTAGGTAAGAGGAAGACACTCCTCTTCAACCATTTTTAGCATCTAGGAACCTTGGTTGTGTTGGTTTGTGAAGAACCCTAATGAGGGTTGTTCTTGATTTTAATGATTAAATGTGTTATGTGTTGATTTTGTGTTAATTGTGACTTTGGATTGATTTGTGGTATATAATGGAATGTTGGAATGGATTGAGTGATTTAAAATGGAAGAAAAATGATTGAACACCCACCAAGGAGTGCCACGGTTTTGGGTTAAAATTAGGGGAATTTGTGTTGAAGTTGTAATTGGTATAAGACTTAAATTACTCAATGTATTAGATGGAATTCAATGGAAGGAAAATTTGAAATAAAAACCACCATGAGGGCTACGGTTTTGGGAGCCAAGAACCTAGGGTTTTTGGTGAGTTAATTGGACAAGTGAACAATTTAAATAATTAAGAGAATGATGTATATGATTAGGACTTGAAAAGATTTGAAATTGGATTAATGGGGAGGCCACGACCTCTAGGGTAATTTTAGGTAGAAAATGTGATTTTAATGAATTGGAAGCATAATTAATTAGGTAATTGTAAACCTAAGTAATGAAATGGATGATTAGGAAATTAGAAGAATTTATTAAAGCTAAGACTTCATGAATTTTCAAAGAACCAAGAGTGAGAGTGTCATAAGAATTAAGGAGATTCTAAGTGAGTGAAGAACATGAGAGTGTGAGGCCTAAGAGCTAAAATAAAATGTAAGTTATGGGGAATTGAGTTATCTTGGAATATTAAGTTGGCTATAAGGATTGATTTTTGAACATGAACCTTAGAAAGGGGAACAAAGTTAAATTTAGGATTCATAATGAACCTAGTGATGCATTAATGGGCTTGATACTTATATTATGTGATTATGGGTCCATGTGAGTGACCATTTATATAATGATGCTTATGTTGGCCTAATGTGGCATATTATGAATTTGTATGAGATTGTGGATCATACATGAGCATGCATAGTGTCTTATGCATTGTGATGTCCTTGTGGACTGTTGTAAGGCCAAGTTGCCTAGGAGATTGAACACACCTTAGTGCGGGTGCGAGTAAACAAGTGTGGGTCGTGTTATGACCTTGGGGCGTCGGGGTGCGGGTCCTTCACAATGGGCGGTTGGTAGCTCTCCTCGTACGTGGGGCAAACCGATGCAAACGCACCGACGATCCGGACTTGACACCGCCCTATATCGTGATCTAGTGTAGAATGTATGTGCAATGCCATGGTTGTGCACGAGAAAATTTATTGATAGCACTGGCCTCGGCAGCCGAGTCACAGACATGTCTCCTGATCTTTCTCTCCGACTGTTTGAGTCTAGCTCCATGGAGTAGGAAATTGAATGTTGTGTCCATGCATCGTGGAATATTCTGTCATCTGAAAATTATTGTTTACACGATATTTAACTGTCTAAATTTAACTGCCTAGATATTATGAATTATTCATTACCTTTATTAATGATTGCCTGACTGGTTATCTGTTTAAAAGCTTATTTATTGCCTTTACATGCTACGTGGGCGTTATGCGCCGTTCGGTTCTTGGTTGTTGTATTGGTATTGATGGTAGGATATCTTACCTCATTCCCTATGCTTCTATTATTTGCTGTTCATGTGCACCCTGTACTGATCAAAGACGACGGTGAAGAGACAAAAGATCCTGCCTTCCCCGGCTTCTGGCCTGCACAAGATTGACTTTTACTGCGATGATGTCTACACGTATACGTGGGTTCTTGGGAGATGTGCGTCTGACCTTCCTTGGAGGGCCGGAGTGCTGGCACTTCAACCTGAACTCCGACCGTTGCGTGTATTTGGGAGACGTGTCGATAGCACTTGCCTGGAGACGTCATGAGGCTCCTGTCCTCACTTGCTACCTCAGCTTGCGCCTGGAGTTTTACCTGCCTATCAGGGAGATGTGGGGTGCCCGTTATTACACCCCGCAGGAGGATTCGTTTGATTCCACCGCTCGGGCTCCGTCCCGCGCCTCTGTGGTTCCTATGGATGAGTCCTCGGATGAGGAAGATCCTGATGAGGGTCCTCCTGAGGATCCTGAATCGGTCCCTTTTTATCTGAGGGGTCGATGATCATTGGTGGCTACTGATGGCTGCCAGTGTTTTATTTTTGGGGGCCTGATGTATTTTCTTTTTGGTTGGGTTGTATATTTTGTATATGCATGTTTCCCTTGGGGTGGGTATAGTTTTGCTTTTTGATGATGGCCAGGCTTGTATTTATAAAACAGTTGTATTAAATTCTATATATATATATATATATATATATATATATATATATATATATATATATATATATATATGCATGCTATTCAGGTGCAAATTTCTGTGTATTGTTTTATTCGTTCCTTTTATTCACATTCCGCATTATCGTATAAAAAAAAAAATATATTGCCAAGTTTGCTCACATGGTTAAACATTAATTAATTATAATGAACCAGGTCTTAATCGTTTGTTTATTTAATTTCCGCATTTTATTTATTTGACAATGTGACGTTCCCTCCCATAAAGGGGCGTTACATTTAGTTGGTATCAGAGCCAGGTTTATGTTTTCTTTGGGTCTTGAGTGTGAGTCTGTCTTGTTTGTGCTGTGTGAATCTCTGTGATGGGTGTCTTGAGTGGATTCCTCTGACCTTTCTTATGTTTTCAGTAATCCAATTTGAGAGAAAAGCAAGATGGCAAGAGGTGGAGACATGGCAGCTGCTATTGAAGCGATGCAGAGAATGGCTGAAGTCATCGCCCAACAAAATGAACGCGCTGCTCAACAACAGGAAAGAGCTGCTCAATAACTTGAGGCGACTGCCGACGCGCAGAACTTAGTAGAGTTTCGTCGTCATAACCCTCCGCAATTCAAGGGGGAGTTTGATCCCGACAAGACTAATCTATGGATCAAGGAGCTGGAAAAAGTCTTTCGTGGCATGAATTGTGCGGAAGACAAGAAGGTAAATTATGCGACTTTTATGCTTGTCAGAAATGCCGAAGACTGGTGGAATGGAGCTCAAAAGGCATTAGAAGTCGAAGGAACAGAGGTCACTTGGGAATTGTTCAAGGAGAAATTCTTGGGCAAATACTTTCCTGCGAATGCGAGACACGCAAAGGAGATGGAGTTCCTCAACCTGAGACAGGGGAACATGACGGTCAGCGAATACGCAGCCAAGTTTGAAAACTTGGAGAAATTTTCAACACATTACCAGCATCAAACTGATAAAGCCTGGAAATGCTTGAAATTCACCGAAGGACTGAGGTACGAGATAAAGAAAGTTGTGATTACCTTGAAAATGAAGGTATTCTCGGAACTGTTAGACACTTGCTGTGAAGTTGAAGCCTTGGAGCAGGCTAGAGACGCGAGAAACAGGAACTTTGGGCCTGTACGGTCCCAAAGAGGTAGAGGCAGTGGTTCAAACCACTTTCAGAAGAAACCCTATAACCGACCAACAGGGGGTCAACAACAAATCGGTGGAAGTTCTGGTGGAGGTTCTACTGGGAACCGAACTAGTCAGAATACGACCTACCCGTCCAAATGCCTGAAGTGTGGGAAGGATCATCTCACAAGAGACTGCACGATAAAAGGGATCATTTGCTTCAGATGTGACAAACCGGGCCATATGTCCAGAGATTATAACCAAGCAAAGGCTGAACCTTCAGTCAATGCAACCCGAGCCAAGAAACCGCAAGCCGGAGGTCGAGTTTATACTATGAGTGGAGCTGAAGCTTCTGAATCCGAAGACTTGATTCAAGGAGAAGGCGCCATAGAAGGTAATCTTTTAAAAGTACTGTATGGCTTTGGGGCAACCCATTCTTTCATATCATATGACTGTGTGCTACGACTTGGTTTACCTGTGTCTGAACTACCTTTTGAATTGACTGTTTTAACCCCCACTGATAAACCGGTAGTTACTACTAAAGTCTGTTTGAAGTGTCCTTTGATTGTTGAAGGTCGAATCTTTCCTGTCGATTTGATCTGTTTACCTCTTTCACAGTTAGATATAATCCTAGGGATGGACTGGTTATCTTCCAACCATGTTCTGTTAGATTGTTCTAGTAAGACCATAGTCTTTCCTGTGGATGAGAATTCTAGATACTTGACGGCCAACCAAGCACGAGCTTTCTTGAAAGAAGGACCTTAGGGGTACATGCTATTATCTTCTTTGAAAGTTGAGAGTGAGGTTGATTTGAGTACTATTCTGGTAGTGAAGGAATTTCCTGAGATCTTCCCTGAAGAAGTACCTGGTTTACCACCAGCATGTGAGATCGAGTTTGCTATTGATCTA
Source organism: Ormosia emarginata (assembly GCA_029884605.1). Taxonomy (NCBI): domain Eukaryota; kingdom Viridiplantae; phylum Streptophyta; class Magnoliopsida; order Fabales; family Fabaceae; genus Ormosia; species Ormosia emarginata. The sequence continues at coordinate 8,912,726 of JAQQTP010000040.1, forward strand.
GTACCGGGAGCTGGTCCCGTGTCTATAGCATCGTACCGAATGTCACCGACAGAATTAGCCAAACTTAAGAAGCAGCTGGAAGAGCTTTTGGAAAAGCAGTTCGTTAGACCAAGTGTGTCTCCGTGGGCAGCACCTGTGTTACTAGTTCGAAAGAAGGACGGTACCTCGAGATTGTGTGTGGGCTACAGGCAATTGAACAAGTTGACAATCAAGAACAAGTATCCTCTCCCGAGAATTGACGACTTGATGGACCAACTGAAGGGGGCAGCAGTATTTTCGAAGATTGACTTGAAATCTGGGTATCATCAAATAAGAGTGAAGACGGAGGATATACCCAAGACTGCTTTTCGTACGCGATACGGTCATTACGAGTATCTTGTGATGCCGTTTGGTGTGACGAATGTGCCTGCTATTTTCATGGACTATATGAACCGCATCTTTCGTCCGTACTTGGATAAGTTTGTTGTCGTCTTCATTGATGACATCCTGATATATTCCCAGAATCAGGAGGATCATGCTGAGCACCTCAGCGTAGTTCTCCAGATTTTGAAGGAAAAGGAACTGTATGCCAAGCTGTCGAAGTGCGAGTTTTGGCTAGATGAGGTGAAGTTTTCGGGTCATGTGATCTCAAAAGAAGGAATTGCAGTGGATCCATCCAAAGTAGAAGCAGTATTGCAGTGGGAACAACCGAAGTCAGTGACGGAAGTCCATAGTTTCGTTGGCTTAGCCGGATATTACCGGAGGTTCATAGAAGGGTTTTCCAAGATTGCCGGACCGCTCACTCAATTGACAAAGAAGAATCAAACTTTCGAATGGACTGATAGATGTGATCAGAATTTTCAAGAGTTGAAGAAACGGCTGACTACCTCACCTGTATTAGTGTTACCTGATCTGAATGAACCGTTCGAGGTGTATTGTGACGCTTCGTACCAAGGATTGAGATCTGTTCTTATGCAACACCGAAAGGTGGTAGCCTACGCTTTGCGACAGTTGCGAGTGCATGAAAAGAATTACCCGACTCATGATTTGGAGTTGGCAGCTGTGGTTTTTGCTCTGAAGATATGGAGACATTTCCTTTATGGAGCGACATTCAACATCTTCAGTGACCACAAGAGCTTGAAGTACTTGTACGATCAGAAAGAGCTGAATATGAGGCAGCGGAGATGGCTGGAGTTTTTAAAGGATTATGATTTCCAGTTGTTGTACCACCCTGGCAAGGCGAACGTTGTGGCTGACGCCTTAAGTAGAAAGACTATCAGTGTTTCTGCCTTGATGATTAGGGAAAGAGATCTCATCGAACAATTTAGAGACGTATGGTCATTTGTTAAGTTGGAACCCGGAAGAATTTGCATGAATATGGTTACCATCTCAAGCGAGTTGATGGAAGACATACGGGAAAAACAGAAGACCGATGAATTCTTGCAAGGAATTAGAGAACAAATGAAACAAGATGAGAAAACAGAGTTCGAAGAAGGAACAGATGGGATTATGAGATTCCGAGGTAAAGTTTGTATTCCTCGTGACCAAGAGCTTAGACGATATATTGTGGATCATGCCCACACCAGCAAGCTAAGTATGCACCCTGGTATAACGAAGATGTACCAAGACTTGAAGAAATTGTTCTGGTGGCATGGACTAAAAAGTGATGTCACTAGATGTGTATCGACTTGTCTAGTCTGTCAAAAAGCCAAAGTGGAACATCAGCGACGTTGTGGGTTGCTACAACCATTGTCTATTCCTGAATGGAAGTGGGACAGCATCGCAATGGACTTTGTTGTGGGATTGCCAAAGACAAGGATGGGACATGACTCGATTTGGGTAATAGTGGATCGACTTACAAAATCGGCTCATTTCCTCCCGATTAACATAAGGTACAGTTTGGAAAAGCTGACCCGACTGTATATTGGGGAAATTGTCAGATTACATGGTGTGCCTACGAGTATAGTCTCGGATAGAGATCCAAGGTTTACCTCAAAGTTTTGGCAAAGTTTACAAGCTTCGTTGGGGACGAGATTGCGCCTGAGTTCGGCGTATCTTCCGCAAACCGATGGTCAATCGGAAAAGACGATCCAATCTCTAGAGGACCTACTTAGAGCTTGTTCTATGGAACAGACTGGAAGTTGGGATGAAGTTCTACCACTGGTGGAGTTCACCTACAATAACAGTTATCATTCGAGTATAGGGATGGCACCCTATGAAGCTCTGTTTGGAAGGCGGTGTCGAACACCATTATGTTGGTACCAAGACGGCGAGCGTCTTACGATTGGACCCGACATTATCCAGCAGACGACTGAGAAGGTTAAGATGATTCAAGAGAAGATGAGAACTGCTCAGAGCCGACAGAAGAGCTATGCAGATAAGAGAAGAAAGCCTCTTGAGTTTGAAGAAGGTGAGCATGTGTTCCTGAAAGTCACACCCACGACTAGGGTCGGCCGGGCCTTGAAGTCTAGTAGCTTACCAAATTCTTCGTCGGATAGGTCCAGTAGCTTACCAGATAGCCTTACCCCCTAACCTTTCAAACATACACAATGTCTTCCATGTGTCACAACTTCGTAAATATTTACCTGATCCAAGTCATGTCATAGCACCGGACACAGTACAATTAAAAGAGAACCTGACCTATGAAACGTCTCCTGCGAGAATCGAGGATCGACGGATAAAGCAACTACGAGGCAAGGAGATCCCATTGGTAAAGGTGATTTGGAATGAAGCAACTGGTGATGCGACTTGGGAATTGGAAGACAAGATGAAGGAGCAACATCCAGAATTATTTTAAGGTATGTAAATTTCGAGGACGAAATTCCTTTTAGTAGGGGAGTGTTGTAACATCCCGAAAAATACATATTTGATCATAAATCATCGTTTTATAATATTCTTGATTTTTAAGAATTTTTCTAGAATTTTTCGGAAACGACGAATATTTTAATATATTCCTCGTTTTGCATGCACACTGGCCGAGAAGCACTTCTTGAGACAAAGTGTAACACTCCGGAAATTGATTATTTCACCATGAATAGTCATTTTCTAATAATTGTGATTTATGAGAATTTTTCTGGAATTTTTCGGAAACGACGAATATTTTAATATATTTCTCGTTTTACGTAAACACGAAGCAGTCGTGAAAACGACTGTAGTGCTCCAGAAATTGGAAAATTATATGACGAATAGTCGTTTTATAATATTTGCAATTTTTGAGAATTTTCTGGGAATTTTTCAGAAACGTCGAATATTTTAATATATTCCTCGTTTTACGTCCGCACTGAGCAGAACCAGAGAAACGCGATGTTTCCTCTGAGAACCTTGGACTATGGACATGTCGACGGGGGATCTTACTAAACCCGAGACTTGACACAGTTTACGAGGTTTCATAGTTTTCGAGAAATCTTAACAGATACAATTAAATCAATACAGCAAAATATTCATCTGTCAGATTAATTAAATACTGACTTCTGTCAACTGTAACTGTTATCTATTGGATAATAGTGTGTAATAAAAATCTCATCACATTATCCTAATGTAATCTACTTTATGTCAAATCTATTTACTTTAATTCAAATTTATTGATTAAATAATCAAAGCTTCCTTAAGAAGCTTTGACCCCAAGCTTTGACCACATGTGTTAGCTTCTCTTGGAAGCCATTCCCCACCCATTTCTCTCTCTCTTTGCACGGCTGGAAGGCAGCCAAGGGGGGAGGAAATTATCACATTTCAATTATACAATTATCACTTAATTCATTAATTTCCAAAACACTTTCTCTCTCTACCATTTCTTCTTCTTTCTTCTTCCATTTTTCTCTCCTCCTTCTCTCTACCAAGCTCCACGGCCAGCCACCCTTCACCACCCTAATCTTCACAAAAATTTCTTCTAACTACATTTCCTAAATCCTTTCACCATTCTAAACACTTTTTCTTCTTGGAGTTTCTTGAGATTCCATCATCTTCACCATTTTCTCCATGCTCTAACTTTGAGCATTTTGGGTAAGTTTCAAGACCACTCTTTCTCCTCTCTCATTTTCGTGATTATGGTTTCTTTAATGGCCATCCATGGCTTATTTTTCAAGCCTTGATGTTGATTCTAACAAGTCTCCAATTTTAGGGATTTTTGGAGGCCAAATCCGAAAATACAAGGAGGATTCTTGGAGTTCTTCTTGATTTCTTCACTTAGGTAAGAGGAAGACACTCCTCTTCAACCATTTTTAGCATCTAGGAACCTTGGTTGTGTTGGTTTGTGAAGAACTCTAATGAGGGTTGTTCTTGATTTTAATGATTAAATGTGTTATGTGTTGATTTTGTGTTAATTGTGACTTTGGATTGATTTGTGGTATATAATGGAATGTTGGAATGGATTGAGTGATTTAAAATGGAATAAAAATGATTGAACACCCACCAAGGAGTGCCACGGTTTTGGGTTAAAATTAGGGGAATTTGTGTTGAAGTTGTAATTGGTATAAGACTTAAATTACTCAATGTATTAGATGGAATTCAATGGAAGGAAAATTTGAAATAAAAACCACCATGAGGGCTACGGTTTTGGGAGCCAAGAACCTAGGGTTTTTGGTGAGTTAATTGGACAAGTGAACAATTTAAATAATTAAGGGAATGATGTATATGATTAGGACTTGAAAAGATTTGAAATTGGATTAATGGGGAGGCCACGGCCTCTAGGGTAATTTTAGGTAGAAAATGTGATTTTAATGAATTGGAAGCATAATTAATTAGGTAATTGTAAACCTAAGTAATGAAATGGATGATTAGGAAATTAGAAGAATTTATTAAAGCTAAGACTTCATGAATTTTCAAAGAACCAAGAGTGAAAGTGTCATAAGAATTAAAGAGATTCTAAGTGAGTGAAGAACATGAGAGTGTGAGGCCTAAGAGCTAAAATAAAATGTAAGTTATGGGGAATTGAGTTGTCTTGGAATATTAAGTTGGCTATAAGGATTGATTTTTGAACATGAACCTTAGAAAGGGGAACAAAGTTAAATTTAGGATTCATAATGAACCTAGTGATGCATTAATGGGCTTGATACTTATATTATGTGATTATGGGTCCATGTGAGTGACCATTTATATAATGATGCTTATGTTGGCCTAATGTGGCATATTATGAATTTGTATGAGATTGTGGATCATACATGAGCATGCATAGTGTCTTATGCATTGTGATGTCCTTGTGGACTGTTGTAAGGCCAAGTTGCCTAGGAGATTGAACACACCTTAGTGCGGGTGCGAGTAGACAAGTGTGGGTCGTGTTATGACATTGGGGCGTCGGGGTGCGGGTCCTTCACAATGGGCGTTGGTAGCTCCGCCGTACGTGGGGCAAACCGATGCAAACGCACCGACGATCCGGACTTGACACCTGTCCTATATCGTGATCTAGTGTAGAATGTCCGTGCAATGCCATGATTGTGCACGAGAAAATTTATTGATAGCACTCGGCCTCGGCAGTAGCCGAGTCACGTACATGTCTCCCGATCTTTCTCTCATTTGTTTGAGTCTAGCTCCATGGAGTAGGAAATTGAATGTTGTGTCCATGCATCGTGGAATATTCTCGTCATCGAAAATTATTGTTTACACGATATTTGCTGTCTAAATTTAACTGCCTGGATATTATGAATTATTCATTACTTATTAATGATTGCCTGACTAGTTATCTGTTTAAAAGCTTATTTATTGCCTTTACATGCTACGTGGGCGTTATGCGTCGTTCGGTTCTTGGTTTCTTTGTATTGGTATTGATGGTAGGTTGTCTTACCTCTTTCCCCTGTGCTTCTATTATTTCTTTGTTCATGTGCACCCCGTACCGATCAAAGACGACGGTGAAGAGACGAGAAGATCCCGCCATCCCGGCTTCGGCTCGCACAAGATTGACTTTTTTACCTGCGACGATGTCCGCACGTATGCGTGGGTTCTTGGGAGATGTGCGTTTGACCTTCCTTGGAGGGCCGAGAGTGCGGCACATCAACCTGAACTCCGACCGCTGCGTGTATTTGGGAGACGTGTCGATAGCACTTGCCTAGAGACGTCATGAGGCTCCTGTCCTCACTTGCTACCTCAGCTTGCGCCTGGAGTTTTACCGCCTATCGGGAGATGTGGGGTGCCCGTTATTACACCCCGCAGGAGGATTCGTTTGATTCCACCACTCGGGCTCCGTCCCGCGCCTCTGTGGTTCCTATGGATGAGTCCTCGGATGAGGAAGATCCCGATGAGGGTCCTCCTGAGGATCCTGAATCGGTCCCTTTTATCTGAGGGTCGATGATCATTGGTGGCTACTGATGGCTGCCAGTGTTTTATTTTTGGGGGCCTGATGTATTTTCTTTTTGGTGGGGCTGTATATTTTGTATATGCATGTTTCCCTTGGGGTGGGTATAGTTTTGCTTTTTGATGATGGCCAGGCTTGTATTTATAAAACAGTTGTATTAAATTCTATATATATATATATGCATGCTATTCAGGTGCAAATTTCGGTGTATTGTTTTATTCGTTCCTTTTATTCACATTCCGCATTATCGTATAAAAAAAAAATATTGCCAAGTTTGCTCACATGGTTAAACATTAATTAGTTATAATGAACCGGGTCTTAATCGTTTGTTTATTTAATTTCCGCATTTTATTTATTTGACAATGTGACGTTCCCTCCCAAAAAGGGGCGTTACATTTAGTTGGTATCAGAGCCAGGTTTATGTTTTCTTTGGGTCTTGAGTGTGAGTCTGTCTTGTTTGTGCTGTGTGAATCTCTGTGATGGGTGTCTTGAGTGGATTCCTCTGACCTTTCTTATGTTTTCAGTAATCCAATTTGAGAGAAAAGCAAGATGGCAAGAGGTGGAGACATGGCAGCTGCTATTGAAGCGATGCAGAGAATGGCTGAAGTCATCGCCCAACAAAATGAACGCGCTGCTCAACAACAGGAAAGAGCTGCTCAACAGCTTGAGGCGACTGCCGACGCGCAAAACTTAGCAGAGTTTCGTCGTCATAACCCTCCGCAATTCAAGGGGGAGTTTGATCCCGACAAGGCTAATCTATGGATCAAGGAGCTGGAAAAAGTCTTTCGTGGCATGAATTGTGCGGAAGACAAGAAGGTAAATTATGCGACTTTTATGCTTGTCGGAAATGCCGAAGACTGGTGGAATGGAGCTCAAAAGGCATTAGAAGCCGAAGGAACAGAGGTCACTTGGGAATTGTTCAAGGAGAAATTCTTGGGCAAATACTTTCCTGCGAATGCGAGACACGCAAAGGAGATGGAGTTCCTCAACCTGAGATAGGGGAACATGACGGTCAGCGAATACGCAGCCAAGTCTGAAAACTTGGAGAAATTTTCAGCACATTACCAGCATCAAACTGATAAAGCCTGGAAATGCTGGAAATTCACCGAAGGACTGAGGTACGAGATAAAGAAAGCTGTGATTACCTTGAAAATGAAGGTATTCTCGGAACTGTTAGACACTTGCTGTGAAGTTGAAGCCTTGGAGCAGGCTAGAGACGCGAGAAATAGGAACTTTGGGCCTGTACGGTCCCAAAGAGGTAGAGGCAGTGGTTCAAACCGCTTTCAGAAGAAACCCTATAACCGACCAACAGGGGGTCAACAACAAATCAGTGGAAGTTCGGTGGAGGTTCTTCTGGGAACCGAACTGGTCAGAATACGACCTACCCGTCCAAATGCCGAAGTGTGGGAAGGATCATCTCACAAGAGACCGCACGATAAAAGGGATCATTTGCTTCGGATGTGGCAAACCGGGCCATATGTCCAGATTGTAACCAAGCAAAGGCTGAACCTTCGATCAATGCAACCCGAGCCAAGAAACCGCAAGTTTGGGAGGTCGAGTTTATACTATGAGTGGAGCTGAAGCTTCTGAATCCGAAGACTTGATTCAAGGAGAAGGCGCCATAGAAGGTAATCTTTTAAAAGTACTGTATGGCTTTGGGGCAACCCATTCTTTCATATCATATGACTGTGTGCTACGACTTGGTTTACCTGTGTCTGAACTACCTTTTGAATTGACTGTTTCAACCCCCACTGATAAACCGGTAGTTACTACTAAAGTCTGTTTGAAGTGTCCTTTGATTGTTGAAGGTCGAATCTTTCCTGTCGATTTGATCTGTTTACCTCTTTCACAGTTAGATATAATCCTAGGGATGGACTGGTTATCTTCCAACCATGTTCTGTTAGATTGTTCTAGTAAGACCATAGTCTTTCCTGTGGATGAGAATTCTAGATACTTGACGGCCAACCAAGCACGAGCTTTCTTGAAAGAAGGAGCTCAGGGGTACATGCTATTATCTTCTTTGAAAGTTGAGAGTGAGGTTGATTTGAGTGCTATTCTGGTAGTGAAGGAATTTCCTGAGATCTTCCCTGAAGAAGTACTTGGTTTACCACCAGCATGTGAGATCGAGTTTGCTATTGATCTAGTACCGGGAGCTGGTCCCGTGTCTATAGCACCGTACCGAATGTCACCGACAGAATTAGCCAAACTTAAGAAGTAGCTGGAAGAGCTTTTGGAGAAGCAGTTCGTTAGACCAAGTGTGTCTCCGTGGGCAGCACCTGTGTTACTAGCTCGAAAGAAGGACGGTACCTCGAGATTGTGTGTGGGCTACAGGCAATTGAACAAGTTGACAATCAAGAACAAGTATCCTCTCCCGAGAATTGACGACTTGATGGACCAACTGAAGGGGGCAGCAATATTTTCGAAGATTGACTTGAGATCTGGGTATCATCAAATAAGAGTGAAGACAGAGGATATACCCAAGACTGCTTTTCATACGCGATACGGTCATTACGAGTATCTTGTGATGCCGTTTGGTGTGACGAATGTGCCTGCTATTTTCTTGGACTATATGAACCGCATCTTTCGTCCGTACTTGGATAAGTTTGTTGTCGTCTTCATTGATGACATCCTGATATATTCCCTGAATCAGGAGGATCATGCCGAGCACCTCGGCCGTAGTTCTCCAGATTTTGAAGGAAAAGGAACTGTATGCCAAGCTATCGAAGTGCGAGTTTTGGCTAGATGAGGTGAAGTTTTTGGGTCATGTGATCTCAAAAGAAGGAATTACAGTGGATCTATCCAAAGTAGAAGCAGTATTGCAGTGGGAACAACCGAAGTCAGTGACGGAAGTCCGTAGTTTCGTTGGCTTAGCCGGATATTACCGGAGGTTCATAGAAGGGTTTTCCAAGATTGCCGGACCGCTCACTCAATTGACAAAGAAGAATCAAACTTTCGAATGGACTGATAGATGTGAGCAGAGTTTTCAAGAGTTGAAGAAACGGCTGACTACCTCACCTGTATTAGTGTTACCTGATCCGAATGAACCGTTCGAGGTGTATTGTGACGCTTCGTACCAAGGATTGAGATCTGTTCTTATGCAACACCGAAAGGTGGTAGCCTACGCTTTGCGACAGTTGCGAGTGCATGAAAAGAATTACCCGACTCATGATTTGGAGTTGGCAGTTGTGGTTTTTGCTCTGAAGATATGGAGACATTTCCTTTATGGAGCGACATTCAACATCTTCAGTGACCACAAGAGCTTGAAGTACTTGTACGATCGAAAGAGTGAATATGAGGCAAGCGGAGATGGCTGGAGTTTTTAAAGGATTATGATTTCCAGTTGTTGTACCACCGGCAAGGCGAACGTTGTGGCTGACGCCTTAAGTAGAAAGACTATCAGTGTTTCTGCCTTGATGATTAGGGAAAGAGATCTCATCGAACAATTTAGAGACGTATGGTCATTTGTTAAGTTGGAACCCGGAAGAATTTGCATGAATATGGTTACCATCTCAAGCGAGTTGATGGAAGACATACGGGAAAAACAGAAGACCGATGAATTCTTGCAAGGAATTAGAGAACAAATGAAACAAGGCGAGAAAACAGAGTTCGAAGAAGGAACAAATGGGATTCTGAGATTCCGAGGTAGAGTTTGTATTCCTCGTGACCAAGAGCTTAGACGATATATTGTGGATCATGCCCACACCAGCAAGCTAAGTATGCACCCTGGTATAACGAAGATGTACCAAGACTTGAAGAAATTGTTCTGGTGGCATGGACTTAAAAGTGATGTCACTAGATGTGTATCGACTTGTCTAGTCCGTCAAAAAGCCAAAGTGGAACATCAGCGACCTGCAGGGTTGCTGCAATTGTCTATTCTTGAATGGAAGTGGGACAACATCGCAATGGACTTTATTGTGGGATTGCCAAAGACAAGGATGGGACATGACTCGATTTGGGTAATAGTGGATCGACTTACAAAATCGGCTCATTTCCTCCCGATTAACATAAGGTACAGTTTGGAAAAGCTGACCCGACTGTATATTGGGGAAATTGTCAGATTACATGGTGTGCCTACGAGTATAGTCTCGGATAGAGATCCAAGGTTTACCTCAAAGTTTTGGCAAAGTTTACAAGCTTCGTTGGGGACGAGATTGCGCCTGAGTTCGGCGTATCATCCGCAAACCGATGGTCAATCGGAAAGGACGATCCAATCTCTAGAGGACCTACTTAGAGCTTGTTCTATGGAACATACTGGAAGTTGGGATGAAGTTCTACCACTGGTGGAGTTCACCTACAATAACAGTTATCATTCGAGTATAGGGATGGCACCCTATGAAGCTCTGTATGGAAGGCGGTGTCGAACACCATTATGTTGGTACCAAGACGGCGAGCGTCTTATGATTGGACCCGACATTATCCAGCAGACGACTGAGAAGGTTAAGATGATTCAAGAGAAGATGAGAACTGCTCAGAGCCGACAGAAGAGCTATGCCGATAAGAGAAGAAAGCCTCTTGAGTTTGAAGAAGGTGAGCATGTGTTCCTGAAAGTCACACCCACGACTAGGGTCGGCGGGCCTTGAAGTCTAGAAAACTCACTCCAAAATTTCTTGGACCTTACCAAATTCTTCGTCGGATAGGTCCAGTAGCTTACCAGATAGCCTTACCCCCTAACCTTTCAAACATACACAATGTCTTCCATGTGTCACAACTTCGTAAATATTTACCTGATCCAAGTCATGTCATAGCATCGGACACAGTACAATTAAAAGAGAACCTGACTTATGAAACGTCTCCTGCGAGAATCGAGGATCGATGGATAAAGCAACTACGTGGCAAGGAGATCCCATTGGTAAAGGTGATTTGGAATGAAGGAACTAGTGATGCGACTTGGGAATTGGAAGACAAGATGAAGGAGCAACATCCAGAATTATTTTAAGGTATGTAAATTTCGAGGATGAAATTCCTTTTTAGTAGGGAGTGTTGTAACATCCCGAAAAATACATATTTGATCATAAATCATCGTTTTATAATATTCTTGATTTTTAGGAATTTTTCTGGAATTTTTCTAAACGAGGAATATTTTAATATATTCCTCGTTTTGCGTGCACACTGAAATTTGAGAACTGCTTTGAGACCAGTGTAACACTCTGAAATTGATTATTTCACCATGAATAGTCATTTTCTAATAATTGTGATTTATGAGAATTTTTCTGGAATTTTTCGTAAAACGACGAATATTTAAATATATTCCTCGTTTTGCGTGAAACTCGAGCAGAGTTGTGAAAACGACTGTAGTGCTCTAGAAATTGGAAAATTATATGACGAATAGTCGTTTTATAATATTTGCAATTTTTGAGAATTTTCTGGGAATTTTTCAGAAACGTCGAATATTTTAATATATTTCTCGTTTTTGCACGTGCTGAAAGAGAACGGAGAAACGTGATGTTTCCTCGAGAACCTTGGACTATGGACATGTCGACGGGGGATCTTACTAAATCCGAGACTTGACACAGTTTACGAGGTTTCATAGTTTTCGAGAAATCTTAACAGATACAATTAAATCAATACAGCAAAAAATTTATCTGTCAAATTAATTAAATACCGACTTCATCAATCAGAATCAAGTGTTATCTATTGGATAATAGTGTGTAATAAAAATTCTATCACATTATCTTAATGTAATCTACTTTATGTCAAATCTATCTACTTTAATTCAAATTTATTGATTAAATAATCAAAGCTTCCTTAAGAAGCTTTGACCCCAAGCTTTGACCACATGTGTTAGCTTCTCTTGGAAGCCATTCCCCACCCACTTCTCTCTCTCTTTGCACGGCTGGAAGGCAGCCAAGGGGGGAGGAAATTATCACATTTCAATTATACAATTATCACTTAATTCATTAATTTCCAAAACACTTTCTCTCTCTACCATTTCTTCTTCTTTCTTCTTCCATTTTTCTCTCCTCCTTCTCTCTACCAAGCTCCACGGCCAGCCACCCTTCACCACCCTAATCTTCACAAAAATTTCTTCTAACTACATTTCCTAAATCCTTTCACCATTCTAAACACTTTTTCTTCTTGGAGTTTCTTGAGATTCCATCATCTTCACCATTTTCTCCAAGCTCTAACTTTGAGCATTTTGGGTAAGTTTCAAGACCACTCTTTCTCCTCTCTCATTTTCGTGATTATGGTTTCTTTAATGGCCATCCATGGCTTATTTTTCAAGCCTTGATGTTGATTCTAACAAGTCTCCAATTTTAGGGATTTTTGGAGGCCAAATCCGAAAATACAAGGAGGATTCTTGGAGTTCTTCTTGATTTCTTCACTTAGGTAAGAGGAAGACACTCCTCTTCAACCATTTTTAGCATCTAGGAACCTTGGTTGTGTTGGTTTGTGAAGAACCCTAATGAGGGTTGTTCTTGATTTTAATGATTAAATGTGTTATGTGTTGATTTTGTGTTAATTGTGACTTTGGATTGATTTGTGGTATATAATGGAATGTTGGAATGGATTGAGTGATTTAAAATGGAAGAAAAATGATTGAACACCCACCAAGGAGTGCCACGGTTTTGGGTTAAAATTAGGGGAATTTGTGTTGAAGTTGTAATTGGTATAAGACTTAAATTACTCAATGTATTAGATGGAATTCAATGGAAGGAAAATTTGAAATAAAAACCACCATGAGGGCTACGGTTTTGGGAGCCAAGAACCTAGGGTTTTTGGTGAGTTAATTGGACAAGTGAACAATTTAAATAATTAAGAGAATGATGTATATGATTAGGACTTGAAAAGATTTGAAATTGGATTAATGGGGAGGCCACGACCTCTAGGGTAATTTTAGGTAGAAAATGTGATTTTAATGAATTGGAAGCATAATTAATTAGGTAATTGTAAACCTAAGTAATGAAATGGATGATTAGGAAATTAGAAGAATTTATTAAAGCTAAGACTTCATGAATTTTCAAAGAACCAAGAGTGAGAGTGTCATAAGAATTAAGGAGATTCTAAGTGAGTGAAGAACATGAGAGTGTGAGGCCTAAGAGCTAAAATAAAATGTAAGTTATGGGAATTGAGTTATCTTGGAATATTAAGTTGGCTATAAGGATTGATTTTTGAACATGAACCTTAGAAAGGGAACAAAGTTAAATTTAGGATTCATAATGAACCTAGTGATGCATTAATGGGCTTGATACTTATATTATGTGATTATGGGTCCATGTGAGTGACCATTTATATAATGATGCTTATGTTGGCCTAATGTGGCATATTATGAATTTGTATGAGATTGTGGATCATACATGAGCATGCATAGTGTCTTATGCATTGTGATGTCCTTGTGGACTGTTGTAAGGCCAAGTTGCCTAGGAGATTGAACACACCTTAGTGCGGGTGCGAGTAGACAAGTGTGGGTCGTGTTATGACCTCGGGGGCGTCGGGGTGCGGGTCCTTCACAATGGGCGGTTGGTAGCTCCATTGCGTACGTGGGGCAAACCGATGCAAACGCACCGACGATCCGGACTTGACACTGTCCTATATCGTGATCTAGTGTAGAATGTACGTGCAATGCCATGATTGTGCACGAGAAAATTTATTGATAGCACCGGCCTCGGCAGGTAGGAGTCACAGTACATGTCTCCCGATCTTTCTCTCCGATTTGTTTGAGTCTAGCTCCATGGAGTAGGAAATTGAATGTTGTGTCCATGCATCGTGGAATATTCGTCATCCGAAAATTATTGTTTACACGATATTTAAGCTGTCTAAATTTAATCGCCTGGATATTATGAATTATTCATTACCTTTATTAATGATTGCCTCGACTAGTTATCTGTTTAAAAGCTTATTTATTGCCTTTACATGCTACGTGGGCGTTATGCGTCGTTCGGTTCTTGGTTGCTGTATTGGTATTGATGGTAGGTTGTCTTACCTCTTTCCCTGTGCTTCTATTATTTCTTTGTTCATGTGCACCTGCGATCAAAGACGACGGTGAAGAGACAGAAGATCCTGCCTTCCCCGGCTTCTGGCCTGCACAAGATTGACTTTTACTGCGACGATGTCTGCACGTATGCGTGGGTTCTTGGGAGATGTGCGTTTGACCTTCCTTGGAGGGCCGGAGTACTGGCACATCAACCTGAACTCCGACCGCTGCGTGTATTTGGGAGACGTGTCGATAGCACTTGCCTAGAGACGTCATGAGGCTCCTGTCCTCACTTGCTACCTCAGCTTGCGCCGGAGTTTTACCCGCCTATCGGGAGATGTGGGGTGCCCGTTATTACACCCCGCAGAGGATTCGTTTGATTCCACCACTCGGGCCCGTCCCGCGCCTCGTGGTTCCTATGGATGAGTCCTCGGATGAGGAAGATCCCGATGAGGGTCCTCCCGAGGATCCCGAATCGGTCCCTTTTATCCGAGGGGTCGATGATCATTGGTGGCTACCGATGGGCCGGTGTTTTATTTTTGGGGCCCGATGTATTTTCTTTTTGGTGGGAATTTGTATATTTTGTATATGCATGTTTCCCTTGGGGTGGGTATAGTTTTGCTTTTTGATGATGGCAGCTTGTAGCTTATATTTATAAAATAGTTGTATTAAATTCTATATATATATATATGCATGCTATTCAGGTGCAAATTTCGGTGTATTGTTTTATTCGTTCCTTTTATTCACATTCCGCATTATCGTATAAAAAAAAAATATTGCCAAGTTTGCTCACATGGTTAAACATTAATTAGTTATAATGAACCGGGTCTTAATCGTTTGTTTATTTAATTTCCGCATTTTATTTATTTGACAATGTGAGGTTCCCTCCCAAAAAGGGGCGTTACACAAAGTCTTCATTTTATTTATAATTTTTTCCATTTTCTTCCCAAAAAGGGGCGTTACACAAAGTCTTCATCTTTTTTCCATTTTCTTCTCATTTTTGTTTTTCTTAGTCACATAAGTGACCAAGAACTCATCTTTCCATGATTTGAATGGACATTGTGGAAGTCACTCACATTAGTGTTTTCTTGAAGGGGGGAAAACGAAAATCAAGAGCAAAAAAGAGTAGCACCATTATGTTGTCTTCATTTAGGTAAGAGGGAGATGAATACTCTTCAACCAATCTTGGTAGTAAGGAGATGTCTTGTGTGGTGTTGATGATTGAGGGATGCATGTGTGGATTTCCCTGCTTTGTTATGTGTTTTTCTTCTTCCTTTCACAATGGTGTATTTGGTTGGATTTGTATGAGTTATTAATTTCCTTTATGTGATTTGGGATGCATGTTTGAGTTAATTTGATGTTAAAAATGTTATGGATTGATTTGGTTTGAGTTTGGATGGATTAAAAATCATTTTTTCTACAAGTTTATGCGTGGTAATCAATTACCCAGTACCTATGATCGATTACCAAGCCTCTGGAGATACAAAATCATGATTCTGGGAATCACATAATCGATTATATCCATGCTCGTAATCGACACGGAGGTTCGTCTAGCTAACTGTAACCGATGACACATTGGGAGCGTGTAATCGATTACTAGAACTATGTAATCGATTACCAGGTCCTTGGAGTTACGTATCGTGTTTTTGGGAAGCTATGTAATTAATTACATTCTGTCTGTAATTGATTACAGAGATTCTGTCGAGTTGGTAATCGATTACCAGAACCCTAAAACGAGATTTTGAGCTGAAAATGATGAAAATATGGTTGTTTGTCCCTTGTAACTCAAACATAAATCTTAAACCCTAGATTCAAGGATTTTATTTCACTTAAATGTGATAGGATTATGTATCCACACCAAAAATGGAGAAATGATTTTGAAAATGGAATTTTTGGATCCATAACATGGAAATTGTGGTATGTGTGGAACGATGGACATGTATATGTATTGATATTGAGAATCGTTTGATGCAATTGTGAGTTCCTATGTGGGACCAAGTTCTTGACGAAATTATGACGTGTTAATATTGAAAATGGATATATAAGCCATGGTGGTATACTTTATGATAAATTCATCATTGATAAATATACATGATTGGACATTGTGTCGTCATGCATATGTGTTGTCCGTTGGACATTATTGGAAAGGTCAAGTTGCCTAAGAGTTTGAATAACACCTATGTGCGGGTGCAAGTAGACTAAGCGTAGAGTCATAGTGGTTGGCCCTAGGGGCATCGGGGTGCGGGTGTCTCACAATAGACAGTGGTAGCTCCACTGGGGCCGTGGGATAGACCGATGCGACATACCGACGATCTTGACTAGGACGCTGTCCTATATCGCGATCAACTATTGAGGTGCCATGTATAAGCCATACTGCGCAAATGTTTTTATGAGATCAGCACACTAATTATTTTGGCTAACGAGATACTGGCATAACTCCTTGATCATTCACTCTGAAAAATGTTTATGTCTAGCTGTATGGAGTAGGAATTTTGGTACCCTTTGCATTGTGAATTGTCAGTCACATAATTCATTGAGCATGAACATTTATAACTGCAAATATAACTGTTCTTATTATCGTGACAAATTGTCGAATTATCTGAACTGTTGGCTGCTGAGAATATTATCGTTGTTTACCTATTATTACAATTGCTACAATTAATTATTATTGCTCTGCCTTTACTGTTAAATTTAAAATTACTGTGATTAAATGTATGAACTGTGTATCTGTGGGCGTCCAGCACTGTATTGTTTTCTTGCTGCTATTTTGGTACTGAAAGCTGGGTGTCTCACCTCTTTCTGTACATTCTCTATTTTTGTATTCTATTGGATTGCGTACTCCTGAGTTTCCGGGCTTCTGGCCAGACTACGATTGAAGTTATCGAGGATGACGTCGCGCATTAATGTGCAGACTGATCGTTGCGTGTACCATGGGGAGCTGACAGTGTCCTTGGCATAGGGTCGTTATGACGCTCCTAATGTTGATTTTCATGCTTTTGTTTGGTTAGAGTTTTATATGCTCGGTAAGGATATATGGGCCAATATGTACTACACCCCACTTGATGACTCCTTTTTGTCCACTGCTCGGGCTCCTGCCCGTTGCTCGGTCACTTCGATGGATGTTTCATCGGAGGAAGAGGACCCTGAGGAGGACCCTTCTACTGTCTCTTCTCGTCAGTTGTAGGAGCTGATACTATTGGTAGCTACTGATGGCTAACTGTCTATCGTTTTGGGAAGCTTGACGTTTTGCTATACATGCTGGGGTATATTTGTATAACTTTGGATGGGTACATCTTTGCATTTTGTATATTTTGGAATGTAACTAAACAGGCTCATGAATATATATTATAGTGTATGGTTTACCTTACGTCAAATTCTTTCATTGCGACTGTTCTAATTATTATCTTTATACATAATGGATTTCTGGATCAACCTTTTAACTCTACTTGGTAATGGTATAATTTATAATAATTCAAAAAAAATATAGTGGAAATTGCAAAGGATCTTAAATAACCGAAAAATGAACCAGATCTATGAGCTTAAAAACAATTACTATTTTCGCATTTCAATTCGCTTTATTTCGCTTTATGTTTCATAGTATTATAGTGTGACATTCCTTCTTCGCGTACATATACAGAAAAAAGGGCATTACACTATCTTGGTATTAGAGCTCCCAGTTTAGATTTTCTTTTGGGTTGTGTGGTTTTGGACTATCTTGTTTGTGCTATGTGAACTCTCTGTGTTTGGTATTCTGCAAGGATACATCTGACTTTTCTCTGTGTTTGGTGTAATTTGATTTGAGAGAAAGTATGGCTGGCAGAGGAGATATGGTTGCTGCTATTGAAGCGATACAGAAGATGGCTGAAGCAATGCTGTAGTAGAATCAACAAACGGCTCAACAGCAGGCGAGGATTGCACAACAACTGGAGGCTACGACTGATGCCCAGAATTTGGCAGAGTTTCGTCGCATGAACCCTCCACAATTCAAAGGAGAGTTTGATCCTGAGAAAGTCACTCTCTGGATGAAAGAGCTGGAAAAGACGTTTACTGGCATGAACTATGCCGATAACAGAAAGGTGACCTATGCGGTGTTTGTGTTAATTTGAGACGCTGAGGAGTGGTGGACAGGAGAGCAAAGGTTGCTGCAAGCTGCGAATCGGGCGATAACTTGGGAAATGTTCAGAGAGAGATTTTTGAACAAGTATTTTCCTGAAAGTGCTAGACACGCAAAGGAAATGGAATTTCTGTGATTGCGACAAGGAAATATGACTGTGGGCGAATATGTTGCTAAGTTCGAGAGCTTGTTGAGGTTCTCAACTTACTTTCAACACCAATCCAATGAAGCTTGGAACTATCGAAAGTTCAAAGAAGGCTTGAGACATGACGTGAAGAGAGCCATCATAACCTTGAAGATTACCCAAATTTCTGAGCTGCTTGATACATGTTGTCGGGTGGAAAGTTTGGATCAGGAGCGTGAGGCGAGAAACAGAAACTTTGGGCCAATTCAGTCTCAAAGAGGGGGAAGCGGTAGTGCTGGCCATTACCAGAAGAAGCCCTATTCCAGACCATCTGGAAATCAACAACAAAGATCACCGGGTGGAAGTCCTAGTAGAAGCCCAGGAAGGATGAGTCAAAATGTGGCATCTACACCGAGGTGCTTGAAGTGCGGGAAGGAGCACTATACAAGAGACTGCACTATCAAGGGGATCATCTGCTTTAGGTGTGAGAAACCGGGACATGTTTCCCGTGACTGTAATCAGACCAAGGTGGAACCTTCCGTCAATGCTGCTAGAACCACTAAACCATAGGTTGGAGGTCAGGTATACAAGGGGAATGTCTCATTGAAGGTAATCTTTTAATTGTACTGTATGATTCTAGTGCAACTTATTCTTTCATCTCATATGACTGTGTGAAAAGACTTAGTTTACCTATGTCTTCTTTTCCATTTGATTTGATTGTTTCAACTCCAACTGCTAAACCCGTTGTCATTGCCAAAGGTTATTTAAATTGCCTATTGATTATTGAAGGCCAAATCTTTTCTGTCGATTTGATCTGTTTGCCCTTGTCTCAATTAGATGTGATCTTAAGGATGGATTAGTTATCTGCTAACCATATCTTATTAGATTATTCTAGAAAAACAATAGTTTTCCCTTTGGATGAGAATTTTGGATTTGTGACTGCCAACCAAGCGAAAGCTTTCTTGAAAGAAGGAGCTCAGGGATACATGTTGCTATCTTCTTTGAAAGTTGAGAATGAGGTAGACGTGGATGCGATCTCTGTAGTTCGAGAATTTCCTGAAGTTTTTCCTGAAGATATACCTAGTTTACCACTAGAGCGGGAGATTGAATTTACCATTGATCTTATGTCTGGAGTTGGCCTTATTTCTATAGCACCTTACCGAATGTCGCCTGCAAAGCTAGCTGAGCTCAAAAAGCAATTAGAAGAGCTTTTGGCGAAGCAATTTATGAGACCCAGTGTATCACCTTGGGGAGCACCAGTGTTGCTGGTTAAGAAGAAGGACGATACTTCGAGGTTATGTGTGGATTATCGTTAATTGAATAAGGTCACGATCAAGAACAAGTATCCATTGCTGAGGATAGATGACCTGATGGACTAACTGAAAGGAGCAGTTGTGTTTTCCAAGATCGATTTGCGATCGGTTTACCACCAGATCAGAGTAAAAGTGGAAAACATTCCTAAAACAGCTTTTTGTACTCGTTATGGACACTACGAGTATTTGGTAATGCCTTTTGGTGTAACTAATGCACCTGTTGTCTTCATGGACTATATGAATAGGATCTTTCATCCTTATTTAGACAGATTCGTTGTTGTTTTCATTGACGATATCTTGATCTATTCACAAAATCAGGAGGATCATGCTGAACATCTCAGTATAATTCTTCAGATTTTGAAGGAGAAAAAGTTGTATGCTAAATTGTCCAAGTGTGAGTTTTGGTTGGATGAAGTGAAGTTCTTGGGCCATGTCATTTTAAAGGAAGGAATTATTGTTGATCCTTCGAAGGTTGAAGCGGTACTACAATGGGAAAGGCCAAGGACAGTGACAGAAATCTGAAGCTTTGTTGGATTAGCTGGATATTACCGGAGGTTCATTGAAGGATTTTCTAAGATTGCCGAACCACTCACTCAACTCACTAGGAAGAATCAGGCTTTTGAATAGACAGATACTTGCGAAGGAAGTTCCAAGAACGGAAAAGGAGACTAACTACTTCACCTATGTTAGTTCTGCCTAATCCAAACGAACCGTTTGAGGTGTACTGTGATGCTTCATACCAAGGATTGGGATGCGTTCTTATGCAAGACAGAAAAGTGGTGGCTTATGCCTCAAGACAATTATGAGTACATGAGAAGAACTACCCAATGCATGATTTGGAGTTAGCTGCCGTGGTGTTTGCTTTGAAGATATGGAGGCACTTTCTTTATGGGGCGATGTTCATCGTCTTTAGTGACCATAAGAGCTTGAAGTATGTGTACGATTAGAAGGATCTGAACATGAGGCAACGAAGATGGCTAGAATTCCTGAAAGACTACGATTTCTAACTTCAGTATCATCCTGGAAAGGCGAATGTTATGGTCGATGCCTTGAGTAGGAAGACAATCAGTGTTTCTACCATGATGATCAGAGAGAAAAACTTGATAGAACAATTCAGAGACGTATAGTCTTATGTGGAGCTAATGCTAGGAAAAATCTGCATGAATATGGTCATTATTTCGAATGACTTGCTGGAAGAGATCCGATTGAAGTAGAAAGATGATAAGTTCTTACAAGAGGAAAGAGAGCTGATAAAGCAGGGCGATGTCAACATTTGAAGAAGGAAGTGATGGTCTTTTAAGATTCCAAGGTAGAGTTTGTGTGCCTAAAGATGAGGAACTCAGGAAGTGTATACTTGAACATGCTCATACGAGTCAGTTGAGTATGCACCCAGGGATGACTAAAATGTACCAAGATTTAAAGAAGTTATTTTGGTGGCATGGAATGAAAAGAGATGTCGCTAGATGCGTATCATCTTGTTTGGTTTGTCAGAAGACAAAGATTGAACATCAAAGACCGTCAGGATTTTTGCAACCCTTGACTATTCTCGAATGGAAATGGGATAGTATTGCCATAGACTTTGTTGTTGGATTGCCAAGAACGAAGAGAGGTCATGATTCAATATGGGTAATTATGGATCGACTTACAAAGTCAGTGCACTTTTTGCTGATCAACATAAGATATCCATTGGAGAAGTTGACTCAATTGTACATTGGTGAGATTGTCAGATTACATGGTGTACCTACAAGTATTGTTTTCGACCGAGATCCTCGATTTACATCGAAGTTTTGGCAGAGTCTTCAAGAAGTAATGGGGACAAAGCTACGATTGAGTTTTGCATACCATCCTCAGACGGACAGTCAATTGGAAAGGACGATCTAATCGTTAGAGGATTTGCTGAGAGCTTGTGCTATAGAACAGACTAGATGTTGGGATGAAATCTTTTCGTTGGTAGAATTCACCTATAACAACAGTTATCACTCAAGTATTGGGATGGCGCCCTATGAAGCTCTATATGGACGAAGGTGACGAACACCTCTATGCTGGTATCAAGATGGAGAGTGGCTTACAGTCGGACCTGATCTCATTCAACAGACAACCGAGAAGGTCAAGATGATTCAGGAGAAGATGAGAACAGCTCAGAGTCGACAAAAGAGTTATGTGGACAAAAGAAGAAAACCTCTTGAGTTCGAAGAAGGTGAGCATGTATTTCTGAAAGTCACACCTACGACTGGGGTCGGTCTGGTTCTCAAATCTAGAAAGCTCACTCCAAAATTCCTTGAACCTTATCAGATTCTTCATCAGGTAGGTTCTGTTGCTTACCAAATAGCCTTATCCCCTTTCCTTTCAAATCTCCACAATGTTTTTCATATGTCACAACTTCGAAAATACATTTCAAGTCCTGATCATGTCATTGCACCTGATTCGGTACAATTAAAGGAAAACTTGACTTATGAAACAACTCCTGTAAGGATTCAGGATAGGAGAGTGAAGGAACTTAGGGGGAAAGACATTTCATTAGTGAAAGTGATCTGGAACGAGACGACTGGAGATGCAACTTGGGAATTAGAGGACAAAATAAAGGAGCAGTATCTAGAGTTATTTTAAGGTATGAAAATTTGGAGGACGAAATTCTTAATTATTGGGGAGAGTTGTAACACCCCAAAAATTTATTTATTTTATTATAAATACTCATTTTATAAAATTTGTGATTTTTTGAAATTTTTTTGAATTTTTCTGAGAACGTGGAATATTTTAATATTATTCCTCATTTTGCTTGCAAACTGAACGGAGTCAGGAAAATGAAATATTTTCTCGAGAACCTTGATCTGTGGAAACGTTGATGGGGGATCTTACTAAACCCGAGGCTGGACATGATTTACGAGGTTTCATGTTTTTCGAGAAGTTTTATTTGATAAAATAATTAATCGCTGTGTGAATCTTATCCACTGGGCAATTAATACTGATTTTTGTCAACTATAACAATTGTCAATTGGATAATAACATGTGTTAAAAATCCTTATCACACTATCCAAAAATCTACCTTGTGTCAAATCCATTAGCTTTATTTTCAAAATAAAGATTAAATTAATTTAACCCTCATTATGGGAAGCTACCAAGAAATTTCCCTTAATAACACATTTCTCTCACTCCCCCCCCCACTCACTCCTACGGCAGAGGCCATTTGTGAGAGCCAAATACCCACTTTTCACATTCTTACTTTTATCACTTCACTCTCACATTCCTAAACACAAAAACACCTAACACTTTTCTCTCTTCTCATTTTCTTCAAGCACCCTTTCTTCTCTTCTTCTTCTTCTTTCTCCACTGCACACCTACCCATTGGAGACCATCTCCATGATTTGCTAAATCAATTCTATTTCTAGCTTTCTTCCACCATTCCAAGTTCTCTTTGGTGGTCATCCTTTGGTTCTTCTTCTTCCATTTTTCTACCATTGAAGCTAAAGCTTTGAACTTTGAGGTAAAGTCTTCATCTTTCTTCCATTTTCTTCTCATTTTCATTTTTCTTGGTCACTTATGTGACCAAGAACTCATCTTTCCATGGTTTGAATGGACATTGTGGAAGTCACTCATATTAGTGTTTTCTTGAAGGAGGAAAACGAAAATCAAGAGCAAAAAGGAGTAGCACCATTGTGTTGTCTTCATTTAGGTAAGGGGGAAATGAATCCTCTTCAACCAATCTTGGTAGTAAGGAGATGTCTTGTGTGGTGTTGATGATTGAGGGATCCAAGTGTGGATTTCCCCTCTTTGTTATGTGTTTTTCTTCTTCCTTTCACAATGGTGTATTTGGTTGGATTTGTATGAGTTATTAATTTCCTTTATGTGATTTTAGATGCATGTTTGAGTTAATTTGATGTTGAAAATGTTATGGATTGATTTAGTTTGAGTTTGGATGGCTTAAAAATCATTTTTTTTTGCAAGTTTATGTGTGGTAATCGATTACCTAGTGCCTGTAATCGATTACCAAGCCTCTAGAGTTACAAAATCATGATTCTGGGAATCACGTAATCAATTACATCCTGTCTGTAATCGATTACGGAGGTTCTGTCTAGCTGGTAATCGATTACCAGAACTGTGTAATCGATTACCACGTCCCTGGAGTTACGAATCGTGTTTTTGGAAAGCTATGTAATCGATTACATTCAGTGTATAATCGATTACAGAGATTCTGTTGAGTTGGTAATCGATTACCAGAACCCTAAAATGAGATTTTCAGCTGAAAATGATGAAAATATGGTTCCTTGTCCCTTGTAACTCAAACATAAATCTTAAACCCTAGATTCAAGGATTTTATTTCACTTAAATGTGATAGGATTATGTATCCACACCAAAAATGGAGAAATGAATTTGAAAATGGAATTTTTGGATCCATGACATCCTTTTTATGTGAATTGTTGTTTCACTTAGTATAGTGGATTTTGGAGTTGATCCTGTATGAGGGAAGGGTATGCAAAATTCTATTAGAATCATGGAGATGATCCTCCGTGAGGAAAGGGATCCTTTATTCTTGAAAATACCTCATTACATTTCCCTTATAGGATACTAGTGATATAGAACCAGAGCTATATAAGGTGGCTCTCACCTATTATGGTGCGTGTAATTTGGGTTTTGTGGGAATAAGTGAGTAATTGAATGAGCACTAAAATGAATTTGAGATGGATTTCAAATGAATTTGAGATGAATTTGAAATGGATTTGAAATGGATTTGGAGTGGATTTGAATTTGTATTTCATATTTTGATTTAATGATATTGTAAGGACCATTGATTGAATATGAGATTATGGCTCCTGTTTGGAAATTTTTATGAAAGTATTATGAATATAAATTGTGATGTTTGTTAATAAATATTTTTGAAAACTATTAATAATTGGAATTCTATTTCTGGAAGAGAAATGACCAGATTTGGCAATTTGCCACATTTCTAACTTATATATATAACTTGAGTTTTTGAAATGTGTTTTTTTCCGAAACAGTTGGAAGTATTATGATGACACACATTTTTAAATAAGAATTACTGAGAATTCTCACCCTTTTCTGTTTATTTTTCTATAATATTTTCAGGTATGCATATTTTAGCCTGCAGACGAAGAAAAAAGATGTAGAATAGATTTTTAAGTTATTATGAATTTTGTGAAGTATATTTAATATCTTGTATCAAAATATGTAATTATTGTGTACTGTATCATAATTAGTATAACATACTTTATATTGTATATGTACATTATCTCAACCTCATACGCTCATATTTTCTGTACAATGTTTATATATATGTAATCTAAAGTTATTTTTTTAATATTACATGACATGCTTAATTTAAATTACTAATGCGTACTTCTGGATATGTTATTAGTAATTGTATTAAGGATGTTACATGGGGGAATCTTAAATTGTTATTGTTGTTTGGTCTTGCTTGAGGACAAGCAAGGTTTATGTGTGGGGGGTGTGAAAATATTGTGCTAAATTGTGATGCAAAAAAAAAAAAGTTGCAATACTTCTAAAAAGAAGAAGAAGAGAGAATGTATATGAAGAGAATAATTTGCATCATATGGAATTGCATTAAACTTTCATGTTTGTTCTTAGAATTCATCTCCAATGTTATTTTATTCTCTTTGATTTTTAGCTTATCATATCTTTATCATTCTTATCCCTTACCTTAGTCCTATTACAACCTTGAATAAAATCCTATTGATTTGTGCATGCATATGTATAGAATAGTGGAGAAGTAGAAGATAAGCAAGCTTATGGTAGAGTAAATTTTTATGAGTTGAGTTGAGTGAAACACTTATCTTCTAGACATTTCTAACACTAAACACTTGGGGGAGTGAGAGTATATAATGTGAGAATCTATCATTCTTGATTTATGCTTTTCAATTGAAATTACCTTGTTTATTGATTTAAGATGTAAAGAAATGTCATGTTATGAATGTTTTGATCCCTTAAACTTCTTAGTTGTTATCCTTACTTGTAAACTTTTACAATCTTGAATGTCATTGGAAAGTGAATCTCTTTGACTTTTGGCTTAGAGTTTTTGTGTTCCTTATCCCTTAGTTTGAATATCTAGTTTTCTCGAAATGTGCAAAAGCTAAATGTGAGAAAATTTGATAATCACAAATTTCATACATTAATAAACTCCTATTTTTAGTCTTTTACACTCTCCATGTACTTAATTGATTGAGCTTGGTCATGTTTTGTAAGTTTGGGCTCAAATTAAGCTTAATTGATTTTTTCAGCATTATTAGGATGTTTACATTATTTTTGTATTTCGGTCATATCTTGAGTTCTAAATATAAAAATTTATGTATCTTACTTTGTAGGAAAGATAAGAGAGAGCTATACAACTTTTATGAGAGCCCCATAACTAAATTGGATATCTATTGGACCGAATTGGGACTTGGAAGTCAGAACAAGGGTGTTGCTGCTGGAACTCAAGCAACATGCACTAATTAGCCCATAACATGGGTTGTAGGGGTATTTTGGAGCTGAACTAGTGCCTTTGGAAAGCTTACACACAAGGCTCAAACTCTCATGAAGACCATTAATTGCAACTACAATGTTTTTATGATGTTCTACCCCTATGAAGTCGGCTGACGAGTCTAGAGACCTATTGAGAGTGATTTGGGCATAACTATTTAATCTTAAGCCCAATTCAAGTGATTTCGGTGGCTAAGGAAAGCTAAAAGACAAAGGATTAACTTAACCTAAGGGAAAATTAGGATTCTTAATTTTTGAGTTAGTTATTTTTGTATAAATAGGGGACCCGAGATAGATAGTAACCTTAATTCGTACTACTTGATTCTTCTACCTAAAATTTTCTCCTTTTTTTTTGAAAACCGTGTGCTACAGCCATCGAGAGCTAGAGATTCAAGATCAATCCAAGGATCTTGAGGAAATTCTAATTTGGCTTTGAGATTCTGTACCTAATTTCGATTTTGAATTGAATTAATTATCTTCTTCTTCTCTTGATTTGGATTTCGAATTGCATAATTAGAGATTTATGTTGTGTGATGTGGTCTGATTGGATCCTTAATCCTAATTGAGATTTGTGTTTAAATTGTGATTGATTAATTGTGGTTTAGTCACTAAATTAAAGACAGTTAGGTTGGCAGATTTGTTAATTTAGGTTAATTAAATTTTGGTTGTTAAACTAGCATAGGTTGCATGAATCTAGCAATCGCAGGTTTATAAATCGTTTGTTAGTTAAATTCTATGTGATTATCTAGTATTGAATTCTATGTGTTTGATGCAGAAATTTCAGTTAATCATAAATTAACTAATCAATTCAATCTAGATGCATGTTTAGTGATCGATGACAAGCCAACTAGGTTTCTGACAGTTTCTTGGATTGGTTGCTTTACAATTTGTTTTTTCTTACTTTTAATTATTACGTTTACATTCTGCATACACAATTCCCCCTTGTCTGACCTTAATTTTGTTTGATTAGTACTTTGATCCTCAAGAAATGACTCGGTTCACTACATTGTGTTACAAGTTATCGATAGAACTGAAATTTTGTTATTTGCTTAAGTGATAACTCCATAAAATGGTGTTATTATGACCCTATATCTGCACTGTATTGATTACTTAGTCTTTGTTATCAGGCATAATTGGAAGATTTTAAGTTAAATTCATTAATCTCAATTGTGATATCTTCCTATATGTTTCATGAGCAAATTGGTATAATTCTTCCTATGATTATGTGAACTTACTATTGTCATTAATCTGGTGACTTCTTAATTGCATGAAGGGCTCAAAAGGAGAATAATGATCAAGGACTTAGAGCTGCATTGGAAGAGAAAGCACTAGATGAAGTTCAGCACTCAGCGCCACGACGTGGGCAAGTTAGTGTCGTGGCGTGTGTCATTCCCCTGTTCAGGCAAAGAACAACGCACTTTGGAGCGCCGCGACGTGAAGAATTAGCCCCACAGCGTGCTTGACCTCATTCCTATACGTGTTGCGGCGTGACATGTAGAGCGTCGTGGTGTGAAATAGATTTCTGGAGCCCTATAAATACTGTTCTATCATATTTTAAAAGGAGAACATTTTGGGTTTTAAAACACAGCTGCTAGGGTTTATCTGTGAGACTGAAAGGAAGTGAAAAGGACCAAAGTTGGAGGTTGAATCCTTCCACAAGGAGGATTCAAGCACCAAGGACTACCATTATTGAGCTTGCAACTTCCTCTCCTTCAACTTCCTCTCTATTCAGATCATGACAATGAGTATTTTTGCTATATTTTTGTTTGTCATGAGTGGCTAATCTGTGTATAGGGATTTCTTTGGATCCATCTAGGAATATTGATGATTTTGTAAACCTTTAAGTTAATATATGTGGTTAGGAATTGTTCAATCATATTGCCCCTAATGCTTTTGAATATTTGGCCAATATTTAATATGTTTTTATTAAATCTAATGAACCTAGATATATGAGATTGGATTTAAGATCATAAATATGGTTGATGCATGTTTGATTTCATTCAATTGGCTTGAACAAATTGATTAGCAAATAGGATAAAAATATACCTATTAGTCATGCATGGCTATTATTGAGACTTGCTCTTAATGAGTGGAATTTAATCTAGATCTCATAGACACATAGAGACTAGGTAAACGAAGCATCATTAAATGACATAGACATAGACTTTTAATTAAATAAGATTCTCAAGCCAACAAATTCCATATCATATATGTTGATAAAGAGATTTGCATATCATCAATTGAAGTAGAAGGTGAAGAAAGATTCCCTATTCTTTAATTAATAACTATAATTTCAATTAGCTAGCATTTAAATCTTTCCATTGGTTTACGCACAACTACTTTAATTTGAATGTTCTTAGATATAAATTATTAAACTATTAGTTAATAATTATTTCTGAATTAGCACCAGTCCTCATGGGAACGATATCAGACTCCTGGCTACACTACAAGTGCGATCAATGCACTTGCGGTAAGCAAAAGAGCAAACAAGTTTTTGGAGCCGTTGCCGGAGACTACGACATAATTTCGGTAGAACTAATATTAACAATGAGTTTAATTAGTTCTAATCTAAGTTTCTTTTGTATATTACTTTAAGTTTCAATTCTTTATTTGTTTTAGATAAGTTTTAAAGATGGTGGAAGAAGTCGCTATGCACAAGGTGGAGGATGATAGCCGCACAAGGCCACAGAGGAAGTTTGCTACTCCTCAAATGGATAATCTGTAATCCAACATTAGACGTCCTGCTATTCGAGCAAACAACTTCGAGATTAAGCTGACCATCATCCAAATGATCCAAACTTCTATACAATTTGGCGGCTTATCTAATGAGGATCCCAATGCGCATCTCTCCAACTTTTTGGAGATTTGTGATATGTTTAGGCATAACGGAGTGTCCAAGGATGCTATTCGCCTAAGGTTTTTTCCTTTTTCTTTAAGGGATAAAGCCAAAAGCTAGTTGCACTCTCTTCCAGCCAAGACTGCAGAGATGGTGAATGATATTACATCATTCACACAGACTGAATTAGAATCCTTGCATGAAGCCTGGGAAAGGTACAAGGATCTTCTGAGAAGGTACCCACATCACGAGATACCACCTTGGCACCAAATCTACTCATTTCACAAAGGCCTACTACCACACCACTGCCCAATAGTAGATGCTGCAGCTGGAGGCTCCTTGTTAAGCAAATCTTTCAATGATGCCTTCCAGCTATTGGAGGAATTAGCTACTAATAGCTATCAGTGGCCTGCTGCAAGGAACACTTCACGGAGAGTGGCTAGTGTGCATGAAGTGGATGCCTTAACCTTATTAATAGCACAGGTTGCGACATTAGCAATCAAGAAAAATAGTATGGGACAACAAAGACCTCATTAAAGCCCATTTGTCCTTTGCGACAATTATGGAGATAATCACGTGTGTGATAGGTGCCCTAGTATGTCTGAAAGTGCACATTACGTGGGTAACTATCGCTTTCAATCGAATAACTCATACTCCAACTAATATAACCCTAGATAGAGGAACCATCCAAATTTCTCTTAGAGAGATAATCAAGGAGCCTCTTCTTCAGCGCCTGGAGCTGAATGACCTTATAGTCCTCCTGGATTCCCCTCACAACCCAGACAACAGTTTCAAGACAAGAAACCATCTCTTGAAGATATGTTCATGCAATTGATGGTGAAAACTGATACCTTCATGACAATGACAGAATCCCACTTAGCAAAGAATGACTCTGTGATACAGAGCTAGTCAGCTTCTATGAGGGCTTTGGAAACTCAGGTGGGGCAATTAGCAAATGCAATCAATAATAGACCCCCAGGCACTTTTCTGAGTGATACAGTCAATAATCCAAAAGGCTCCTCAACTGATCATTGCAAGGCGATCTCACTGAGAAGAAGGAAGGATATTGAAGGTAATCCGAAAACAAAGCTATTGGAAGAAGAGGTTGATGGTAAAGACTAGGAGAAGGTGGGTGAAGAAAGCCCAAAGGACGAAGGAGCTATCCACAAAAAAGTAGTGGAAAAGAAAGGTGAAAAGAAGGCCGATAACAAAAAGGTAGAGAACAGGCCTTATATTCATCCTTTATCTTTTCCAAGCAGGTAAATTAAGCATAAGATGGATGAGCAGTTCAAGAAGTTTTTAGAAGTTTTCAAGAAACTTCACATAAACATCCCTTTTACTGAAACCTTAGAGCAGATGCCCAGTTACGTCAAGTTCATAAAGTATATTCTTTCAAAGAAATGTAAGCTGGGCGAGTTTGAAATAGTTGCATTATTTGAAGAATGCAGTACCGTCTTGCAATAGAAGCTTCCCTCTAAGTTGAAAGATCCGGGGAGCTTTAATATTCCTTGTGCCATAGGAGAGAACTTCCTAGGCCAAGCATTGTGCGATATGGGGGCAAGTATTAATCTTGTGTCCTTATTCATATTCCAGAGGTTAGGGCTGGGGGAATGCAAGCCCACATCCGTAACCCTCCAGCTAGCCAATCGTTCTTATACTTATCCTAAGGGAATTGTGGAGGATGTCTTGGTGAAAGTGGATAAGTTCATATTCCCTACGGACTTCGTGATTTTGGATATGGAAGAGGATCAAAGGGTGCCTTTGATCCTAGGCAGACCATTCCTAGCCACAGGGAGAACACTCATAGATGTGCAAAAAGGAGAACTGACTATGAGGGTTCAAGATTAAGAGGTAACTTTTAACATTTTTAAAGAAATTAAGTTTCCTCAAGATCAAGAAGAGTGTTCTTATGTTGGGATATTGGATAGCATCATTGATGACGTATTCCAAGCCAATATTCTTGAGGATTCTCTTACCATGGCTTTGACTTCATCAATTGATAATGATGAAGATGCTAGGGATGATGTGTCAGATTACATCATGCACTTTTATGCAATCCCTAAGCAATATCGGTCGCCCAAGTTTGAAACCTTGGAGTCTGATCCAACAAAGGAAGCATCTAAGCCTTCCATTGAGGAACCTCCAAGGCTAGAGCTAAAGCTGCTGCCTAACCATCCACATTATGCTTATCTAGGAGCAACCTTCACCCTGCCGGTAATCATATCATCTTCCCTTTCAAAAGATCAAACGGAGAAACTTCTCTGTGTGCTTAGGAAATACAAACATGTTATTGGATGGACTATTGCCGATATTCAAGGCATTAGCCCTTCCATATGTATGTATAAGATCTTGCTAGAGGACAATCAGAGAGGTGTTGTGGAACACCAAAGGAGGTTGAATCCAATAATGAAAGAAGTGGTGAGGAAGGAAATAATCAAGTGATTGGATGCTGGGATAATTTACCCTATTTCTGATAGCCCTTGGGTATCCCCAATTCAGTGTGTGCCAAAGACAGGTGGCATGACGGTAATCACAAACGAAAATAATGAGCTTATTCCCTCTCGGAAGGTTACTAGATGGAGGGTATACATGGACTACTGTAAACTAAACAATGCCACATGAAAAGACCACTTCCTGCTTCCTTTCATTGACCAGATGTTGGATTGTCTGGCAAGAAAGGCCTATTACTGCTTCTTGGATTGTTATTGTGGATATAACCAAATTGCCATAGCACTAGAGGATCAAGAAAAGACAACATTTACTTGTCCCTATGGTACATTTGCGTTTAGAAGGATGCCATTTGGGCTATGCAATGCTCCCGTGACTTTTTAACAATGTATAATGTCCATCTTCGCAGATATGATTAAGCATGGCCTAGAAGTGTTTATAGATGACTTTTCAGTATTCAGAGATACAAATGAGAGGTGTTTGCATACCTTATCTTCCGTACTGAAAAGATGTCAAGAAACCAACCTTGTCCTCAATTGGGAAAAATGCCACTTTATAATCCAAGAAGGCATAGTTCTTGGCCATAAGGTTTCTATCAAGGGGATGGAAGTGGATAAGGCAAAGATAGATGTGATTGAGAGGCTTCCTCCACCTAACTCTGTCAAAGGAATCCACAGTTTTCTTGGCCATACGGGTTTCTATAGGAGGTTTATAAAAGACTTTTCGAGGATGGCCAAGCCTCTCTGCAACCTGCTGGAGAAAGACATCCAGTTTATCTTTAATGAATCATGTCAGGTTGCATTTGAGGAGCTGAAAAAGAAATTAGTCTCAGCACCAGTAATTATCACTCCAGATTGGGACTTACCGTTTGAGCTCATGTGCGATGCCAGTGACTATTTATTATGCGAGCAAAACACTAAACGATGCCCAACTAAACTACACGACAATAGAAAAAGAACTGCTAGCTGTGATCTTTGCATTCGATAAGTTTCAAACTTATTTGGTGGGGACTAAGGTGATTGTTTATACTAATCACTCCGCCATTAAGTATTTGGTTAACAATAAAGATGCAAAACCATGTTTGATCAGGTGGGTTTTGCTATTACAAGAATTTGATTTGGAGATCCGTGACAAGAAAAGTGCAGAAAATCAAGTTGCAGATCACCTTTCAAGACTTGAGAATGAAGACCATTAAGTTAAACCGCTCATAATTAGGAAAACATTTCCGGATGAGCAGCTTTTTGCAACCTCCACTCAATCATGTCCATGGTATGCAGACATAGTCAACTACACAGTGTGTGGTGTGTTGCCTCATGATTTAACTTCTTACCAGAAGAAGAAATTTTTGCATGATGTCAGGCACTACATCTCGGATGAGCCATTTTTGTTCAAACAGTGCTCTGACTAGATGCTTAGGAGGTGTGTACCTATGGAAGAAATGGAGCAGATCCTGATCCAATATCATGCTTCTCCATATGGTGGACACTATAATGGTGAGAGGACAACTACAAAGGTGCTCCAATTTGGCTTTTATTGGCCATCTCTCTTTAAGGATGCACATTTCTTTGTGCAAAGATGTGAGCGGTGTCAAAAGTTGGGTAATATCTCAAGAAGGAATGAGATGCCCCTAAATTTCATTTTAGAAGTTGAGGTCTTTGACGTCTGGGGCATAGATTTCATGGGCCCCTTCATTCCCTCTTATGGAAGCCTGTATATTCTCGTGGCTGTGGACTACATGTCCAAATGGGTGGAAACATGTGCTTTTCCCACCAATGATGCTAAGGTAGTGGTAGGCTTCCTAAAGAAACACATCTTCACCCGATTCGGAACACCTAGGGCCATTATAAGTGATGAAGGGTCCCATTTTTGCAACAAGTCATTTGAAGCTCTTCTCGCTAAGTATAAGGTAACCCATAGGATTGCCACAGCCTATCACCCGCAGATAAGTGGGCAGACAGAGGTGTCCAATCGCGAGATTAAGCGAATTTTGAAGAAAACAGTATGTCCTTCTAGAAAGGATTGGTTAAAAAGACTAGACGACGCACTGTGGGCATATAAGACTGCCTATAAGAGTCCCATTGGTATGTCCCCATATAAGCTGATATTTGGGAAGGCATGTCATCTGCCAGTTGAGCTTGAACATAACGCATACTAGGCAATCAAGCAACTAAACTTCGACTTATAAGTTGCTAGGGAGAATATATTATTACAACTCAATCAGCTTGATGAATTTAGGCATCAAGCATATGAGAATGCAAAGTTGTATAAGGAGAAGGTGAAATTTTGACATGACAAGAAGATCGTGCAAAAGAGATTTGAAGAAGGTCAACAAGTTCTCCTTTACAACTCTAGGCTTAAATTGTTTCCCGGAAAGCATAAATCTAGGTGGTCGGGACCCTTTGAGGTAAGGAGAGTGTTCCCTCATGGAGTAGTGGAGATAGCTCCCCTGGATGGTTCATCGAGCTTTAAGGTTAATGGTCAGCACCTAAAACCTTACTATGGAGGATATATTCAAAGGGGGAAGACCTCCCTCGCTTTGACAGCTCCAGCATGAGGTCTAGAAAGTCCTGCCAGGACTATAAATGAGGCCCTTTTTGGGAGGGAACCCAAATTTTGAATGTTAGCTGTTTTAAGTCTTTAATATGTTAATATGTTGATTTTGTAGTTTGATTAAGTTTTGTTGTACAAACTGTGCTTTAACCCTTTGAGCAAGTTTTGCAGGTGTTGGAGGCTGGAAATGTGCAAAAACAGCAGCAGAATGCAAAATTCTGCAGAATTCTGTAGGTTGGCCTCTCACGCCACGGCGTGGTACTTGTTACGCCGTGGCGCCAGTAGTGCATCAACAAAATTCCAGAGGCTAAAGCGCCGCGGCGCAACAATTTTGAATGTCGCGGTATATTGTTAAAAAAAAAAGAAAAAGAAAAAAAGATAATAATAATAAATTCTATGGTAATTAATGCATGTCGCGACATTACACAACCTACGCCGCAGCACTCCACGGCCTGTGGGTTTAAGTGTCGCGGCGTTTGGTTATCCTTTTTATGTTTCTGCTAACATTCTCTGTTCTTTGTGACTCTCTGCCTTCTTCTTTCTGTTTTCTTGCCTCCCCTCCCGTTATTCCTCATTTCTCCATTCTTTAACAAGGTATGTATAAGTTATCTTAGTTATTTTGATGTATTGTTCTATTTTCTGTTATTTTTTTGTGTTTCTGTTGATTTTTGTATCAACCCCACGACGTGACCATGTAATGCCGTGGCGTTGTGGTTAATTTTGAAGAATGCCATGGCGTAGTCATTTAACGCCGCGGCGTGAGGATGAATATTGTTGGAATGCTGCGACATATACCTGTAATGCTGCGATGATATGTGAACATTGTTTTTGAATGGCGCAGTGTGACATGTGAACAACGCGGTGTGGCATGAAATTGGTTGAATGCCTCGGCGCTATGATAAACGCCACAACGCTTAATCTCAAATTTTGCAGAATTGATTCTTTTTACTATTTCTTTTATCTTATCAATTCAATTTTGATAGATTATTTTTTTTATAGGTACCATGGGTCCTAAACGTCAGAGAGGAGAGAGTAGTCGTCAGCGTAGGGAGCCTTCTCCTCTGCCTCCAGATTTTGACAGGAGGATTTTTGTCTCAGCCGCTGCGACTCAGACGTACAGGGTCATGATCACTCCGACCATTATAGCTGAGTGTGGATTCTCCTTTTCTAGGGCGATCCACCCCGAGACGAGCTCAACTGGAGCCAGTTTGCTTGGCATCCAGAGGAATCTGCTGTTCTACCGATCGTTCACGAATTCTATACGAATGCCCTCTATGCTACCGAGGGAACTTCTATTGTGCACGTTTGGGGGCGCAATGTACCTTACACCGTTGTTACTATCAGAGTTGCTTTGGGATTGCCAGAGCCCCCGTTCTTGTGTGACTATTCTGCTTTTTGCTAGTGGGAACCAGTTGAGGACATCGATCTTGCTATCGTCATAGCCCGGATTTGTCGGCCTGATTCCCAGCCGGTGCAGTGGGTTATGAGCATCCAGACCAACCGGCCTCGGTACTTTCCCCGATCATGTTTGACATTGGAGGCACGGGTCTGGTATCATTTTATTACCACCCGTATCCTTCCGTCTACTAACCTATCTGAGGTTACGCGTGATCGGGCCATCCTTATTTACTCCATCCTAGAGTGCCGCTGCATTGACGTAGCACATATCAACCATGATCAGATCCAGCGGTGCATTCGAGAGCCGACCAGCCTCTTCTTTCCATGCTTGATCCACACTTTGTGCAGCTGGCAGCGGGTGCAGTGAAGGCTGCATAAGGAGCTTGCAGATGGTAAACAACCTCTCAATAACTCATTCATGGAGCGTGTGGCTGGAGCTGCAACCCCAGCCCTAACCAGACAGCGGCAGGCCTGCCGGTAGCCCAGAGTTACTACCCCAGCTGATGAGGGAGACTTGCACGCTCAGATCGTGCAACTTACAACCATGGTCTCCTACAGCCTCCAGACTCAGCGATGGATGGCCGAGCGTCTTCAGCTCCCTATGGATGATTGTCCTGTGCCACAGTTCCCATCCCAGGCTGTAGCTGACCCGCCCTAGCAGCAGTAGGATGCCCCTGATGATGATGATGGTGATGACGAGGACACATATGACTAGACCTATTTCATACAGGGCATTTTCTTTTGTTGTCATTCATTATATTTATGAACAGTGGGACACTGTTTCCCATAGGTTTGGGGGTAGGCATTATAACATGTATGGGTGTATGTTTTTAATGTTTAAGAGCATGTTATAATGTTAGACTTTTTGTTTTGATAATTAATGATTATTTTGTTATTATTGTGTTTATATTTAGTATTCTGAGTAAATAAATTGTGAATATTTAGTTTTATGTTTTAATACCTAATTGAACCAAATGAGTGCATGTTTTGAATATTTAAATTTGAATCTGTTGAAATGCATCACTCTGGGCCAACTAAATACTAGTTAGTATGATATCATCTAAAGGAGAATGTAAATGTGAAAATCTCATTCAAGATACAATTGTCGTTCCCTTTTACAGTATGGATCTGATGTATATCACTATGGTGCATGATGGTTTACATGTATGTTGGAAATGTTGAAATACTTTGATGTACATCATGTGCCAATTGCTAGTGTAGTGTTGATTGTCCCATGATATTATTGCTTGTGAAGTGCTATCTTTTGAGCGAAACCATTTGTAATCAAAAAGCATGTTTAACAATCCAGTCGCTTTTCAAATGCATGATTTAGATCCCACTTATATGCTGGTGCAACTTTGATCATGATATGAGTGTTGTCTAGAGAGGGTTTATGAATAAGTGCATGTTGAAGTTTTGATTATCTTGAAATTGTATTTAAACTCTCTTGAGGTGAAATCCTAGACTGTGCATAATTGAGGAAATGATTAGGGCATTATTTGGACCGATTGAGCTTCAAAAAGCATACCCTGTTATGAGTATATCCATAGGTCCCCCTTGAAGCTTGATGTATGATTGGCCTTACATGTTTTTCATCACCTATATATTCCCTACCCATGTAACTAACCTAAATGCATGTGAAAACATTGCAATTCCGTCCTACCATCATAGTTTGTTAAGTGCATAATATGTTATTTCTTGACTTGAGTCCTGTGTTTAAAGGGTATGGGTGAATGTTCAATGTCAATTGAGCTTGAAAGAACCATTTGCTGTGAACGAAAAAGAAAAGCATTGTGTAACTATAAAAGAAAAGAAAAGAGACAAGCAAAGCAAAAAAAAAAAAGAAAAAGAAAAGTTAAATCCTAAAAGCAATGAATGGTTCTCAAGAGTTCTAATCTTTCAATTTTGTTGATCACCCAGATACTGTCACTTGGAGGCTCAAGTCTTGAAATAACATGTTTATGTGTCTTAATGTTTGTATTATATCCATTCCATGTTATTCTTTATCCCATTACCATTGGCCTATCATTACAAGCTGTCGAAGTCCCTTTTGATCCTTAATTATGTGCGGTTTATATTAGTGGAGAGAGAGTTTGCATACAATTTTGTGGATTATGTGATTCTGATGCATGTATGTTCATAAACTTATCTGGATAAATGTGATTTAATTAGGATAAGTTTAACTAGCATGCTAGTGGGATATGTGTTCTGCTTAAGAAAGGATTTTGGATATTTGCATGCTGATGAGTACATATGTGTGAATTTGATGGTATGGCATTAGCAATCTCTGAGGATTTAATCAATCTTGATACACTAGTTATGGTTTCAGTAATACTGGGAACTCTTGATGAATGCTGAGTGAATGTGGTGCGGGTGTTGTTTAGTTGGTTTGCTTAATCAGACTTTGTTTTGCTCGAGGACTAGCAAAATCCTAGGTTTGAGGGTATGATAACTCTATAAAATGGTGTTATTGTGATCCAATATCTGCGTTGTATTGATTGCTTAGTCTTTGTTATCAGGCATAATTGAAAGATTTTAAGTTAAAATCATTGATTTTAATTGTGATATCTTCCTATATGTTTCATGAGCAAATTAGTATAATTTTTCCTATAATTATGTGAACTTACTATTGTCAATAATTTGGTCACTTCTTAATTGCAGGAAGGGCTCAAAAGGAGAATAATAATCAAGGACTTAGAGCTGCATTGGAAGAGAAAGCACTAGATGAAGTTCAGCACTCAGTGTCGTGGCATGGGCAAGTTAGCGTCGCGGCGTGTATCATTCCCCTGTTCAGGTAGAGAGCTATGCACTTTGGAGCACCGCAACGAGAAGAATTAACGCCACAGCATGCTTGACCTAATTACCATACGCGCCGCGGCGTGATATGTGGAGCACCGTGGTGTGAAACAGATTTCTGGAGCCCTATAAATACTGTTCTATCAGATTTTAAAAGGAGAACGTTTTAGGTTTTAAAACACAGCTGCTAGGGTTTATTTGTGAGACTGAAAGGAAGCGAAAATGACCAAAGTTGGAGGCCAAATCCTTCCACAAGGAGGATTCAAGCACCAAGGACTACCATTATTGAGCTTGCAACTTCCTCTCCTTCAACTTCCTCTTTATTCAGATCATGACAATGAGTATTTTTGCTATATTTTCGTTTGTCATGAGTGGCTAGTCTGTGTATAGGGATTTCTTTGGATCCTTCTATGAATATTGATGATTTTGTAAACTTTTAAGTTAATATATGTGGTTAGGTATTGTTCAATCATACTGCCCCTAATGCTTTTGAATATTTGGCCAATATTTAATATGTTTTGATTAAATCAAATGAACCTAGACACAAGAGATTGGATTTAAGATCATAAATATGGTTGATGCATGTTGGATTTCATTCAATTTGCTTGAATAAATTGATTAGCTAATAGGATAGAAATATACCTATTAGTCATGTATGGCTATTATTGAGACTTGCTCTTAATGAGTGGAATTTAATCTAGATCTCATGGACACGTAGAGACTAGGTAAATGAAGCATGATTAAATGACCTAGACATAGGCTTTTAATTAAATAAGATTCTCAAGCCAACAAATTCCATATCATGTATGTTGATAAAGAGATTTGCATATCATCAATTGAAGTAGAAGGTGAATAAGGATTCCCTATTCTTTAATCAACAACTGTAATTTTAATTAGCTAGCATTTAAATCATTCCGTTGGTTTACACACAACTTCTTTAATTTGAATGTTCTTAGATAGAAATTATTAAACTATTGGTTAATAATTAGTTCTGAATTAGCAATAGTCCTTGTAGAAACGATATCAGACTCCTAACTACACTACAAGTTCGATCCATGCAATTGTGGTAAGCAAAAGAGCAAACATTAAGCTTGACACTCGAATCAGTGGACTCTTCTGTGGCACGGTTGCTCCAACAGTGGTGCGAGGGGGTGAGTACATGTAAAAGACACTTCTACACTCAAGTTAGACTATGCACAAGGAAGGCAGTCTGTATATCAGATAAGATGGGTACATTTTTTTTAGCTTGCAGGACATTTATAAGAGCATTTTAGAATGTAATGCAATCTATATTGAATGCAATTATTTAGGATTTGAATCCGTTAGAGATTGTGATCTCTTTTAACTAATTTTCCTATTTAGATGGGATGTAATTAATATCCATCAAGGATTCTTTGATAGATTTATGCTTAATAAATAGGCAGATGTACTCATCAAGATAACGCACAATGATATCTGGGTACTACTCTAGTGGGTCGAGCTGTGATAGGTACCAAGGCTACCAAACTAGATGACATTTGTTAATCGAATCACCAAAACTTGTAGTATGTGGTGTAACCGGGTTGATTCCTTAGATCACTATAATTAATCAGTTATATTAAGGGGTTAATAGGGGGCTTGGTTTGCAAGGGTAATCGAAATTACCTTAAGAAAGTAATCAAATTTTATTATCAAAATATTTGTTTTCACCCTCTTCTAATCTTTTTTGATTAAGCATTATTCTCAAATTTTATCATGCTTTATTATTTAAAACTTTGTTCTTATTTCGTGTTTTATTTGTTTTTGTTAGGTAATTACACATGGAAGAAGATTGGATGCTTGAATAAGGAAGAAAAAGCTAAAATGAATATTTAGGTGATAGGAGCTTAAGTGCCCAACTTTTCACCGATAAAATGCCCAAAGGCAGAGACATCATCATTGCGCGCTTAAGCACCCAAAAACTAAGCACTTAAGTGCTCAATATGTTTAATGACGCGTTTTGTTACCTATAAATAGAAAAAGTATGGTTTATGGGTAGAAATTCAACAGATATTTAGAGAAAGAAGTGGAGGCACAAACCCTAATTTGGCGTGGGAGAATCCAAGCTTGAAGATTAAGAATTTTCTTCAACCTTTCTACCTATCTTCGATGGAGGTTGTTGGAATTTATTCTTTATTTTCTTCTTTCTCCATGTGTAGCTAAACTTCTCTAGTTAGGAAAATGATGGATCTTGTTCTTGGATGCTGTGAATTCATTTTTGTGTTTAATCTATGTTTTTATTTCATGATTAACATGTTTATTTCTTCTCTTAAAGCTTTCCTTGATTTGGCCAATTTGGGAATTATTTTAGGGTTTATGTGTGATTTGAGAAAATTGTGTACAAATCTAGAACTTGTGATAAACATCTCAACTTTTGCAATTGCTAGGAATAAACGTTGTAGGTTGTGCGGTCTTACTTTTTATTCTCTCGTTTTTTATAAAACCTTCTATATTTAGGGTTATACTTATCTCAAAGTAGTGTGAAGAAGATTAATATACCAATGGATTGGTTATTGGTTAATTTTGGGAATTTGATCATGAATCATGGAATAGAACTTGGTTAAACTAATCTTTGAATTTGCATCAAAAGAGTTCAAGTGAAATAGGAACCCTAACACTTTGATATCACTATTTTTCAACCTTTGCCTAATTGATTTATTTTGCTCTTGTTAATTTTAAATATTTTCTTGTTAGCATTTTCTTTTTATTTACATTCTTATTCATTCTCATTCTTCGATAGCTTAAATAGTGTTGATTTAATGAATTTAGTAATTGACAACGTAATCCTTATAGGAACGATACTCTTGCTCATCATTTATTACTTTAGCAATTTGATACACTTGCCAAAATCTCAACAAGTTTTTGGTGTCGTTGTCGGGGATTATTGATTATC
The DNA here is from genome assembly GCA_029884605.1 of Ormosia emarginata. Classification (NCBI taxonomy): domain Eukaryota; kingdom Viridiplantae; phylum Streptophyta; class Magnoliopsida; order Fabales; family Fabaceae; genus Ormosia; species Ormosia emarginata. Next base: position 8,953,882 of record JAQQTP010000040.1, read on the forward strand.
AATATTAAATAATAGTTAAAAGACACTAATTTAAGCATTTATTTTTATTTGTTTAATTTTAATTTTATTTTTAATTTGTTTCTTTTTAATTCACTCTTATTTGCTTTGTTTATGCAAGGTACTGTGAATCCAGAAGCATTACTTTTTAATCCAGAGATTGAGAAACAGAAAGGGAAAATAGAAAAGCAGCAAAAGAAAGAAAAAGAATTAAAAAAGAGAACATGACAAAAACAAATGAAGAATGAAGACAAACTTTGGTAAAAGATCAGTTTGGGGGAAATCAGTTAGAAGACCCCAATTTGCATATCAACAATTTCTTGCAGCTTTGCGACACCATCAAGTACAATGAAGCAAGTGATGATGTTATATGACTAAGGCTTTTCCCATTCTCTTTAAAGGATAAAGCTAAGAGCTGGTTACAAGCTCAACCTCAAGGAAGCATCACTACTTGGGATGATTTGGTTAGCAAGTCCTTACTCGATATTTTCCTTCATCAATGTTTGTGAAGATGAGGAGTGAGATTGGATGTTTCACTCAAAATCAGGGGGAATGTTTGTATGAAGCTTGGGAAAGATTCAATCAATTGCTAAGAAGATATCCTCATCATGCGTTTGAAATCTGGAAACAGGTTAAGATATTTTATAGTGGCTTGAATCACACCACTAGGGCTTTGGTTGATGCATCTGCAAGTGGGTCTCTTAGTACCAAAACTTTTGAAGAGGCTCAAGAATTATTTGAAACTATGGCTACTAATGAATATCAAATGCCTAGTGGAAGATCAGTGGTTAAACATGGAGTTACGGAGCTTGACACCTTTGATGCCATACTTGCGCAAAATAAAACTCTTTCACAGGAAATCGCTAATCTCACTAAGCAAATTGGCAATATACAGTTAAACTCAGTTAACCATCAAGCTTTAACTTGCGATTTTTGTAAGGACAATCATGTCAATGGTGAATGCGAGACAATCAACTCAGGTGTTACTTCTCAAGAGCAAGTCAATTACATGGGCAATCTTTCAAGACCCCAAGGTAACCCATACTCAAACACGTATAATCCAGGGTGGAGGAATCACCCCAATTTTTCTTGGAATAATCAAGGGATACAAAATGCTACTCAACAAGAGAAGAAATCTCCTCTAGAGATTGCTCTTGAAAAGCTCTCTCAACATACATCTTCTTTTGTGCAACATACTTCTAATTTCATGCAGGAATCAAGGGTCAATTTCAAAAATCAAGCGGCAGCTATTCGAAGTCTGGAAAATCAAGTAGGTCAGATATCAAGACAATTGATAAAGAGACCTCCAGGTAGCTTACCTAGTGGCACTCTGACCAATCCAAAAGAGCATTGTAAGGTAATCACTTTGAGAAATGGAAAAACTTTAGAAGAAGACGTGAAAGAAGCACCTAGCTCTTCAAGAATTGAGAAAGAGAAAAATGAAATTCCTACTAAAGATGTCTTAATTCAAGATAATAGTAAAGAAGAAGAAGCGAAAGAGGAACAACCAAAAGTGCAAAGAAAGAAGAAGGATCTTGAGCAGAAGATAACATATGAACCATCACTGTACACTAAGATCCCATTCCCTCAGAGGTTGAAGAAGGAGAATTAAGAGAGACAATTCTCAAAGTTCTTAGATGTCTTCAAGAAGCTGCAAATAAACATGCCCTTTGATGAAGCACTTGAACAAATGCCATCATATGCTAAATTCATGAAGGACATTCTGTTAAAAAAGAGGAAGCTCAAAGAAGATGAGACAATGATGTTGATAGAGGAGTGCAGTGCTATAGAGGAAGCTGCCACCTAAATTAAAAGATCCATGTAGTTTCATTATCCCTTGCACTATTAGGAAGCTAACTATTGGTAAAGCTCTTTGTGATTTTGGGGCAAGTATTAACCTTATGCCAATATCTATAAAGCATAAGTTAGGAATTGAAAAGGTAAAATGAACAATGATCTTTCTTCAACTAGCAGATTGATCTATCAAACACCCTTATCGTATAGTCAAAGATGTGTTAGATAAGGTGAATAAGTTCATTTTTCCAGCTGATTTCATGGTTCTAGATATGGAAGAAGATGCAAACATCCCTCTCATTCTGGGCAGACCTATCTTATCAAGTAGAAGGGCATTAATTGATGTGCAGCAAGGCAAGCTCATATTGAGAGTGCAAGATGAGAAAGTCACCTTCAGTGTCTTTGAGGCAATGAAACATCGTATGGAGGAAGAATAATGCCTTAGAGTGGACATGATTAATTCTTTGGTCAATAAAGCATTAGAGCAAAGCCTTCCACCATCTCCACTCGAATCAATGTTAGTTAACTCAAATACCTCAGTGGGTGACAAGGAGGAGGCAACATCAGAGATACTTCAATGTCTAGCAAATTTGGAGGCTTTGCTAATTTTTCCTCGTCTAAACTTGCAGAAAGAAGAGCTGAAGAATGAGGATGCAGATAAAGAGGAACCACCAAAGCTAGAATTAAAGTCGCTTCCCTCTAATCTCAAGTATGCTTTTCTGAGTGAGAACAATGCTTTAATTGTGAATGTTGAGTTCAATGAAGTTGAAGAAGAAAAACTTTTGAGAGTTTTGTAGAACACAAATCAGCTATTGGATGGACTATTTAGGATCTCAAGGGCATTAGTTCTACGATTTGCATGCATAAGATCCTAACAGAAGATGACTTCAACCCGGTGATTCAACCACAAAGGAGATTATGAAAGAAGCAGTGAGAAAGGAAGTGATGAAGCTTTATAATGCAAACATTATTTATCCTATCTTAGACATTAGTGGGTAAGTCTGGTATAAGTGGTTCCAAAGAAAAAGGGGATGACGGTGATAGTTAATGACAAAAATGAACTCATTCCCACAAGGACCATCATTAGATGGAGAATGTGCATAGACTACTGGAGATTCAATAATGCAACAAGGAAGGATCATTTTCCCCTTACATTCATTGATTAGATGGTAGAAAGGTTAGCATGTCACACGTATTATTGCCTTTTAGATGGCTATTCTGACTATAATTAGATCTTGGTGGAACTCGAGGATCAGGAGAAGACTGCTTTCACTTGTCCATATAGAATTTTTGCTTACCGAAGGATGCCCTTTATGTTATGCAATGCTCCCACAACTTTTCAAGGGTATATTATTTCTATTATCTCTGATATGATTAAAAAATTTGTTGAAATTTTTATGGATGATTTTTTCTATATTTGGACCTTCTTTTGATTCTTGTTTATCTAATCTCTCTTTGGTTTTGGAAAGATATCATGAGACTAACTTAGTGATGAATTGGGAGAAATGCCACTTCATGGTACAAGAAGGAATTTTTCTAGGACATCACATATCCTCATAGGGAATTGAAGTGGATCAAGCAAAGGTGGAAATCATTGAGAACTACCACCTCCCACTAATGTCAAGGGAGTAAGGAGTTTCCTCAAGCATGCTGGGTTCTATTGGAGATTCATTAAGGATTTCTCCAAGATCACCAAACCCTTATGCCAATTGCTTGTTAAAGATGCACCATTTATTTTTTATGATGACTGTTCAAATGCATTTAATGTTTTGAAAAACAAGCTCATTTCTACTCCCATAATTGCTGCTCCTAACTGGAATTTACATTTTGAATTAATATGTGATAAAGTGATTTTGCTGTGGGTGTTGTTTTAGGACAGAGAAAAGATAAAGTTTTAAATGTCATTTATTATACAAGTAGAGTCATGAATGATGCACAACTTAATTATGCAACCACAGAAAAAGAATTACTTGTAGTAGTCTTTGCATTTGATAAATTTCATTCTTATTTAGTTGGGTCAAGAGTTATTATTTATAATGACCATTCAACTTTGAAATATCTCTTGACTAAACAAGATGCAAAACCTAGATTGATTAGATGGATTTTGTTGTTGCAAGAATTTGACTTAGAGATTTGAGATAAGAAAGGAACAGAAAATTTAGTAGCTGAACACTTGCTAAGAATCATGCAAAAAAGAGGCTCAGAAGAAGAACAGATACCAATAAAAGAAGAATTCCCAGATGAACAATTGTTTGCTCTTCAAATCCTCCCTTGGTATATAGACTTTGCAAACTACAAGACTATTGGAATCATCCCATCTGAATTAACATGGCAACATAGAAAAAAGTTCTTACATGATGCCAAGTATTATATTTGGGATGAACCATTTTTTTTAAAAGATACACTGATGGTATGTTGAGAAGATGCGTTTTAGATGAAGAAGCGCTAAGCATTTTGTGGCAATATCATGGTTTTGACTATAGAGGTCATTTCGGAGGTAATAAAATAACAGCAAAGGTATTACAATCTAGTTTCAATTGGCCTACTCTGTTTAAAGATGCTCATAAGTTTGTTAAAAGCTATGACAGGTGGCAAAGAGTTGGTAACATCTCAAGAAAACATGAAATGACACTTAACAACATCTTGGAAGTAGAATTGTTTGACGTATGGGGAATTGATTTCATGGGCCCTTTCCCTTCCTCATATTCTAATCAATTCATATTAGTGGCTACTGATTATGTGTCCAAATGGGTGGAGGCCATTGTGAAGGTGGTTATCAAGTTCATTAAAAAGAACATTTTCAAAAGATTTGGCACTCCTAGGGCAATAATTAATGATGGAGGAAAACATTTTATAATAGACAGTTTGAGTCTGTTTTAAGTAAATTTAGTGTTAATTATAAGGTAGCCACTCCCTATTATCCCCAGTCAAATAGTGAAGTAGAGGTTTCTAATAGGGAATTAAAAGCATACTAGAAAAGACTATTAATATCTCTAAGAAGGTTTCTAATAGGATTGGTCACTTAAGCTAGATGATGCATTATGGGCATATAGGGTTGCATTCAAAACTCCCATTGGTATGTCCCCATATAGGCTAGTCTTTGGTAAATCCTGCCATCTCCCTGTGGAACTTGAACACAAAGCTTTTTGGGCAATTAAATTTTTGAATTTTGATGTGAAAACTGTAGGTGAAAAAAGATTGTTACAGATAAATGAAATGGAGGAATTTAGAAATGAAGCCTATGAAAATGCCCATCTATACAAGAAAAGAACGAAGTTGTGGCATGACAGGAAGATCACCTCGAGGCATTTTGAACCATGTCAGTAGGTTCTATTGTTTAACTCAAGGCTGAAGCTGTTTCCAGGTAAATTGAAATCCAGGTGGTTGGGTCCATTCCAAGTTAAGGAAGTTTCTCCCTTTGGAGCAGTTGAAGTGATAGTGGTAGAACCTCATTCGGGAAGAAGCTTCAAAGTTAATGGACAAAGATTGAAGCACTATTGGGGCGGAGATATTGATCGCAACAAGTCTTCCCAAACCTTTAGCTAACCTAATTGCGAACTGGAAACGTCGAGCTAAAGACGTTAAACATGCATTTTTTTGGTGGCAACCTAAATTTCTTTTTCCTTTCATTTTACTTTATTGCATTGCTTTTGAATTAGTTGTTTTGATAAAGTGATTTATCTTTTTTATTAGTGTTTGTGAAGTTTTCCCCTTCAATTTTAAGTTGATTATGTTAGTTTGTTGTTTAGTAGAAAAGTGGTTTATCAAAAATTAAGCCAGTTGGCAGAGTTTTATTCTAGCCTTAGAGAACTTAAGCGCCCAATACCTTTGCTCTCTGCCTCTGGGCGCTTAAGCACGCAAGCCCAGATTAGGCACCCCTCTCTGCTAGCTAGTGCTTAGGTGCCCAAAAATTGGGCGCTTAAGCGTGCAACACTGAAACACAGTTAAATTGGGCTTTCTAAGCCATTTTATGAAATTCTTCTTTCAAAAACCCTTTACACTCTCACTCACCTTCACCTCAAATCCCCTCCAGTCACTCTCAATCCACCTAAACACCAAACCCACCATATTCATACACCAAAAATGCACGAAATTCCCATCCTCAACCTCTCCAATCTATGCAAAATGTAACACCCTAACTCTAATACTATAGTATGTCATCAATATACTGAGTAAATAGAATTAAGCATGTCACTTCTAAACTTAAACATAAATTCAAAACATGTATAATAACTATCAACATATAAATATATATAGAGCCTTTGTCAACTAAGTAAAGAGAACAAGATATTTTACACAACTAAAAACTTGCTCTTTACTATACAACCACATGATATGTCTGAGATTACATACTTTTTCAAAACCAGTTGTATAGACTTAATTTTATACATACACACACACACACACACATATACACAAAAGTAACTTTACTAGGTCTTCAATGCTTTGTCTTGCCCTTGCTTTAATCCTTCTTTGGGTTTATCATGGAAACAAAAAACTAGGGTGAGAATTTACAAATTCTCAGTAGTACATTTTAAAAATAGGTCATCATAATAAATCCAGATGCTTTAGGAAAAAACAAGTTACACGTAAATATATGTGGAAAGGTGGCATAAGCCAAAACTCAGTTCTTTCCCTTCCTAAGGAAGACAATTCATTTAATTATAAAAAATAGTGTAAACATCTTATTATAACCAACATAAGTAAACATACTTGTTCATGAAGCAAAATACATATATATAACATATCTCATCATTCTAGTGGTAACAAGACCATTATCATTAGTCCTCAACACTTTTAGACAAACAAGACAATTGCCCATATAATTTCCATTTTATGCAATGCATTATGATTTATGATTATGCCTAAGGAATGCCCTAAAGTATGCTTATGCAATGTTTTTAAAAGATTTTGTTTTTGGAAAACACATGTTACTTGCATATTTGCAAGAATCCCTTTTTTTCAGGAAGCACTTTTGTTCCAAGAAGTGCTTTTGATCCTTGTATATCCTCTAGTAGGAAGGGGTAGGAAGCCCTTTTTTTCCTTAACCCTCTTACGCTACTTAGTATGATTAGCCTATCTTGCCACGCAACAGTGAGATTACCATTTACCATACCACAATTAATACCATACTGGGTATAAGTACCCATAACCTTGGCACTAGGAGCCCTTTTGCTCAAGCCATAAGGTCATTCATACATGGAAATAGCAAATAACAAGTTTGAAAATAAAACATACAAGGTTATTTAGAAAACACATGATAGTTGCATATTTCCATGAAACCCTTTTGTTCCTTAACCTCCCTTAATATCATAACCCTAGCACTAGGAGCCCTTTTGCTCAAGCCAAATACATGGAAATAGTAAATATCAAGTTTGAAAACAAAACATGCAAGGTTATTTTGAAAATCACTCATTCACTTTTCTCATAAAGCATTACAAGGTTTACCTTTAACCAAGTGAAAGAACAAATTCTAGCAAACATAAGACTTTCAATTCAACTTTCATACAAGGAAATAATTCTATGTTTCTAGCATTTACTCATAACTCAACCTTGTCAAACAATGGAGTAAACATGGTATACACACCATCCAAGCTTAACTTTACTCAATAAAGGAGCATCTAGTTCAAGTTTAACCTATAAAGAAGCAAACACATTTTTACTACACTTTCATAACTCAACTATAACTATTAAAGAAGCTACTAGTGTTTCTAGGGTTCAAACCATCATAAAAATAACTCAATTTCCTAAAAAGGTTGATTTTAATGAATGCACCAAATGTGCATCATAACTTCAAAAATTCTGAAATTTTATATGCAAATAGCCTCCTATCATATCTTTCAAATGCAAAAAACCTAACTTCATTTGGCTAAGTGTAGCCAAAGTTATGCAACAAAATGTAGAAGCTGAAATAGAGTTGTTTTACCTGAATCTGACTTAAATTTAAATTGAAACTAGGAACAAATGAAGAGTGTAGAAATTCTAAAATTTTTACTGCTTATATCCTTACATGTTAGCTTCAAAATGCCACTAATCTCATGTAAATATGACTTCATAGCAGGAAGTTATGCAATATGGTTTACTATATGTCAGTTTGCCTGTTTTTGCAAAATCTGACTCAACTTTAAACCAAAACTAGTGCTAATTAGGTTGTTCTAAAAATCAAAAAATTTTACTACATGAAGTCTTATGTCTTATCTTTCAAATGCAATAAGAATCAGGTTATTCCAATGTCTATAGCTCAAGATATGGGATTAAGACCACAAGCTGTCAGAGAATCTTGCAGAAATGTGTTCTGCATAATTGGTTCTCCAACCATTTTCTAACAATTCCAAATGCATTCCTTGATGTTTTCCAACATCAACCATGATCTTTAATCATGTCATAAACATCATACATCTACTTTAGCTTATGTAGGCATAGATTAAAGCCTCATCCTTCAACTTAAAACTCATTTCTCAAACTCATCCTTAAATGTTCCTATGGACTTCTCTAGGTTCATAACCTAGAAGCATAAATGGAATAAGTCATAAACTATAACACACACTTGTAATTTCTTATTTAAAACTGCATGCATTGCTTCAATCACTAACAACTTAGACATCCCTTCAGAGGTTGGCCATTGGAGCATTACACATTATAGCTTCTTTTTGCATCTTCAACGAACTACAATAAATGTGCAAAATAAATAATAAGACTTATACTGTCAAGGGGGAGAGGGGGTTCTAATCTACTAACCATGTCAATATCAAAAGGCAACCTTCAATTGGGAGATTTAAAAACCACCAAAAGTAATTGCTCATATAAACTTTGAAATTTCATAAAACAGAACTACAAAATGGGCAATATACAATAGAAACATACTAGTATCAATCTCAAACTAATGATGATGGCCAAACCCTTCCAAGTAGACTAGTCTTCCAAGATCTTATTTAGCACATAATTGACCTCAATATTGACTCATTATGTAAAAATATTATTGTAGAAGTCAAGAAATTAGTAGCAACATCATTGTATAGAGATGTAAACATTACACCCTTATAGCATAAAAAAGATGGTAGCAACACACATAAAATTCACTGACCAACAACCAAGAATAAACCATCATCAAGTCTAAAAAAAATAAGAATCAAACATAAAAATTACATTTTACACTCAAAACCTATTTTCCATAAAAAAAACGTGAAATACATAGAAGGAAAGAATGAGAGAAGTTATGGAAATGTTTCCCCTACCTTAAATCTTGAAGATGAAACCTAGCCCTTTCCCTTGCTTCCCTCTTATTTTCCTTCCTATTTTCCTTTTCTCTTTTCCTTCATTTTTGCTAAAAATATGAATAGGTGGGAAATAAAAAAGAGAGTCAAAAGTCATAAGATAGGAATGTTTGACTCTTGTGTGGGTTATTGAAACTTTATATCTCTTAGGAACACTTTGATTTTACTAAATCAAGTTTCCTAACTTCCAAAGATATTAAAATAAAACATAGGATTCACCTAAATCCTAGTTTTACAATTTTCATACTTTTCCATATCTTTTGCATGTCAATTCGGTATTAAAACACACTAGTGTACTTAAAAATACCAAATCAACTTAGTTTATCTTGAAACTTTAACTACATCCTTATCCATATATTTGTGACCTAGAAATAATTTATCCATATTTATTTCTTTTAACTTAACCTTTAAAGTCTTTTTCTGAGTCATTTTAGGCTACTTTTCACCTTCTGTGTTATATCAAAGTATCTAAACTAACTTAGTATGTCACAAAATTACATAGACATGTCAAGCAAGTATTAGGCTATCTCTGTAACCATATACAAGCTTAACATGTTATTGAGGATGTTACACAAAATCTCCAGTTACACACCTATTGAAGATCTAGGGTATGAAATTAGGGAAAAACCTTGAATATGTTATTTGGTGCTCACCCACTTCACAATCTTCCTTCAATTGGGTAATTTATTCAATTCTTACTTCCCTAAGGTTAGGATTGCTCATTATCATTGTGTAAATATCTGTGTAAAGATTTTGGGATTTATGGGAATTTGGGTGGTTTTATGGATTTTGTGTTTTTTTTTTTATGGTTTGGGAGCATGGGTGTTGAAGAAAAACGTGGAAACATGCTCCCTATGAGTTTGATGGTTGGGTGTGAATGCAATTTATGTGCTTGATATGTTAAGTTTTCATGCAAATTTGAAGTGCTCACTAAGAATTTGATGGATTGTTTGTTAATGCATTTTTGTGCTATAGTTGTTTTATTTCTTGGTGATGTTGTGAATGCATTTGAACAAACTTTGGGTTATTATGTGTTTTTTTATGTTATGAATGATTTGGAGACTTGAAAATTTATTATTTTTCTTTTAGGAATGACTTGCCCATGACAGTCTGAATTTGAGCTTACTGTGTAAATTGTTGTCTTGGCAAATTGTTTTGAACATGTAGTGGATGGTGTAGTGTTATCTTTGCTTTGAATTAAAGAGTTGGTCTTGCAAGTTGTTGTGAGCTTTTATCTTTGTTTTAGGAGGCATTTCGATCCTATTTGCTCACATTGTCTATTTGATCATATATTTTTTCATTGATTTGACTTGTGAGTAGTTGTTGTTCTATTTATGCTCAAATTCCTACTCATAATGTGATATTTTAGTTTTGTTAAATTGAACAAGGATTCACTGGTTGTACTCTTTTTTTGTGTAGGAATATATCTCTCTTATGGCTCCAAACAAGAAGAGAAAGGAGACAATAGGGTCAAGTTCAAAAAGTGTTGCCTTCGATGAACATCAATTCCGCTCTTCACAACATGAAGAGCGATATAGGAGAGTAGTACATAAGAAGGGAACTATTAGAGAAAGAGGAATAGAGCTAGAGGGTGATAAGTACTGCCCCATCTTAATGAAATCAGGCAGAGAAATTGGGAGAGATTTTGTGCACCACCTCAGCCAAACAGGCCTACACTGGTGAAAGAATTCTATATCAACAACTTTAATGAAAAGAAGAAAAAGGGACTTCCTCTGACATATGCTGAGCGATTCAAGACCTATGTGAGAGGTCACAAATTCTGGTTTAGCAAGGATGAACTGAATGTGCTACTTGGCATAGGAACTAATTTTCAAAGAGCTAGCTACTATAGATATACTAGATTATTCAACCAAGAGCTAGACAAAGAAGGAGTGCTCCAAGAACTCTACAAGGAAGGAGTCGCTTGGGAATGCGATCTTAAAGATGTACCTATACATCTTAAAAAAAGTGATTTAAAGCCTATTCCCAAGGCCTAGTGCACCTTCGTCCAAGCCACTCTTCTTCCTTGCTCCCACACACATGAAGTAACTGTCAATAGAGCTCTGCTTATTTTTGCCATTGTGACTGGCTTACCAATTAATGTGGGACAAGTGATTGCTTCCCACATTAATGACTTAGCACACATTGATGTTGCAAAGTTGGCCTACCCTTCCATCATCACTGAATTATGCCTCAAGGAGGGCATCCAACTGGAGAATGACATGGAAGAAAGACCAGTTGTGTCAATGGACTCTGTAATGGTGGATACATTTTTCAGCGAGGCCTGTGAGCTAATCCAACATCCTCCTCCACCAGCTCCTGTACAACAAAGAAGATAATGGTTACCTGTTACAGACAAACTGACCAGGGTTGAGCGAGAAGTGAAAGATTGTAGAGGGATGTTAACTCACTTTACCTACTGTATGTTTGGCATAGAGGGAATGATATGCAACCTAACTTCTCAACTAAACCTAGATCCAGACGAACTTAGAGGCCTTCCACTCTACGTCCCATAGAAGGCATATGATGAGGAAGAGGATGACGGGGAGCTTGATGAGGATGAAGAGCAGGACTGATCAAACCACCAAACAACAAGCTTTTCATTTCCTTTCACTTTTATTTAATTGTTTTTACTTTCTTTTTTGTTAATTGCTTATATTATGTTTGCATAGTGGGGGCACTATTTATCTTAAGTTTGGGGGGGATAACTTTGCTATTTTATGTTTTGTTTTTAGTTTTTTTATTTTCTGTTGTTTGTTAGTATTTTGTTTTAAGTCACATTGTTGAACTGAGCATACTAGTTTGTTGAATTGAATATCTAATGACTACATGAACTGTGAATTGATTTCTTTCCTTGGGATATCACATGAGAGTCCAAGAGTTGTATTTATCTTTATTGCTTCAATTATGTATGAATGAATCTCCCATCTTTATGTTTGATAGACCTTAAACTATGAATGCATGTTAAGCTTAGAGAAAGTTTATGGAAATGCATGTGTGTGGATTTCTTGCATCTAGAAGTTGTTAGTTTCTCTCTTAAGGCGAAATCCTAGACAATGAATGATCAAGGAAATGACAAGGGCCTTCTTTGGACCGTTTGGGTCTTTCAAGCCAACCTTTGAATAATATTATATCCCTAGGTCCCCTTTTTGTAGCCTTGCTTATGTTTGGCCTTTATTTTTCTAGTCATGGCAACCATCACCCAGAGGGGGTGAATTGGGTGATCATAAATTTTTAAAACAACATTAAGAAATCTTACATTTTCATATACTCAATCAACACTTGCAGCGGAATAAGTCTAACAAAGATACAACTATTATAGATTACTCAAATACAACTTGGGTTATAGGATAAATTAAGTAACTAAGCTAGATATCAAGTTCTTAAAATCAAAACATCAAGAGGACAAGATATGCATTAAAAAAAATGTTGTACCAAATATTGAAATTAAAGAGTGTAGGGAAGAAAGAATCAAGCTCAAGAATTTATCCTGATTCAGCCATCAACCACTTGTGCCCTACATTTAGACCCTAAGCTTAACTTGAGATTTTCTTCACTATCTCATAGACTTTACAAGTGCTAGGAAAACCTTTGTACAAACAAGAGCACTCCTTACACCTTGGGATACCTTACCCTTGTGCTAGAGCCTCAAACTTTTCAAGTTTCATAGGTGCTTGAAAAACCTTCACATTCAAGAGCACTCACAACACCTTTAGGATACCTCACACTTTGTGTTTGAGTCTCACTACAAGGGATACCTCACCCTTTTCTCTCCTCAGAAATAACTTACTCTCTTACAATGATTTTAAAATGAAGAGAAAGATTAGAAACTCTTTCAAGAGTAGATATATAACTTGAAGAACAAAGGAATAGAAGTTTTTTTACAATAAAGAGCTCAACATATGATTTTGATGATTTAAGGATCAAATCAAGTGTTCTAGTGTTGTAAAAGCTTCAAACATCACTTATATATAGAGCTCAAGTGATAAAATAGTCGTTGGTAGTTTTTAAAAATGATTTCTTATGAAAACTAGCCATTGGGAATGTTTCAGACTCATTGTAATCGATTACAAGGATGTTGTAATCGATTACATGGCTCTTAGAACATGTTCTAAGCTTTATGGGTAGGATGTAATTGATTACAAGGTTTATGTAATCGATTACATAGCCTCTGCCAGAGTAGTAATCGATTACTGCACTCTGGTTTCAAAAACTAACTTTAAATTATTATAACTTCTTCATTTTATATCCATTTAAATCAAATGACCACTCAATTGAAAGATATTTGAGTTTATTTTCATATACAATAAGTTCTATAACAAAACACAAAGTATTTGAAAGTTATAAGCAAAATAGTAACCAAAGGTCAACTTTTCAAAACTCAAACTTGACTATTTTTCATAATTTTGAACTACTACCATGACTAGCTTTTCAAAACAAGTTTGTTAAGTATTTTAACATGTAAGAACTATTTGTAAAGATTTAAAAACATATTTAAGCTCTTTTCATGTAAGACCTCTATCATTTCATAGGAAAAAACCTAAAAGGAAAATATACCAATTCTAATCCTTAAGCTTCTTGATGTAATCCAAGTTTCCAAAAATTTATTCTCTTCAAATCTTGCAAATGCTTGGAACATCTTATCATTCTCATTATTCTTGAGTTTAGCATAATTTTGATGTTTTGCTTTCTTGTAGCAATGCTCACTCTTGGTACTTAGACTATCCTATAAAATATTACTCACTTAAACAAATATTGTTAGTTCAAATTCATAATTCAATATCTTTATATGCATGATTCATAAATGTATAACTATAATTAGTCTAACATGCATATAAGACTTTCATAGACACATCCAAATAAGACATTTATCAATTACTAATAGATATGCTCTATATAGGATGCAACAAAGAACATTTTTCATATTTTCATTTAATAGAGCCAAATCCAATATTAATTTAATACAACTTATATAACACATTATTAGATATATTCTATAAAAGATGCTATAAAAAATATACATGATTCTTATATGAAATATAACAAGATGGAGTACATAATCATGCATGATCCAATAAAATCTATTAAGCACATCTATGTAGCATAAACATCATTCTTTTTGTCTTGTATTTGTCATCATCAAAACTTAACATATTAAACCATTGGGGCAAATTTATTTCTACATATTTCTTTTCTTTACCTACATTTTCCTTTTCCTTATCTAAAAAAATAAAAATATATTTTCCTTCTCACACACCCTTTGTTGAGTGCATATCTTGTATTATTTTATTATTTAAGGCATCTAATTAGTATTTTTTAGCATAAAGTATTAAAGGAGCTAAAAAAATGATATAATGGAAGGAAATGAAATGAAAAGTATTTCATGAAAAAAAAATAAGAAAGAAAAAAATAAAAAATAAAATGTTTGATCCTTATGCTCCATTTTGCACTTGTTCAATATTTTGTGGATTGAATTTGGAAATTTACATGATCTTGTATTTTAACTTTTGTTTTCTTATCTTATCCCTTTTTTTCTTAACCCTTACCCTTGGCCTTACATTACAAGCTTTAAAAGACTCTTTTAATCCTTGGTTATGTTTTATTTACATTAGTGGAGAGAGAGATGAAAACAACCATATGGATGCGAGTTTGATGTACATTTGCAATTTTATAAACCTATTCGGGCTTGTACTTCATTAATAGGAATCGGTCTTACATTCATGTTTATGGGAAGTCATTTATGCATGAATGTCGCATGTGAGAGTCAATACAACAATTGGATTATACATGTGTGCTACCTTGAAATAAGGTTGTGAAGCAATTTCTGAGGATATGAATGATCTTTAATAATTGATATTACTCTGTTTAAGTCTGCATGTTTTGAGGTTTTAGTTGTTTATTCTTTTTGTCTTGTTTTGAATTCCTTTTCTTGCTTTGCTTGAGGACTAACAAAATCTTAAGTTTAGGGGAGTGATGAACCTATAAAAACTCATGTTTTTATGGTTCAAAATCATGGTTTTCACCCTCTTCCAATCTCTTTTGATTGAGCTTTATTATCAAATTTTATCATGTTTTTATTATTTAAAACTTCGTTCTCATTACATGTTTTATTTGTTTTTATTAGATAATTACTCATAGAAGGAGATTAGATGCTTGAACAAGGAAGAAAAAGCTGAAATGAAGATTTTGGTGTTGGGTGCCCAACTTTTCACCAATTAAGCGCCCAAAGGCAAATACATAATCACTACACACTTAAGAGCTCAAAAATTGAGCGTTTAAGCACTCAAAACATTTAATGATGCATTTTGTTGCCTATAAATAGAAAAAGTAAGGTTTGTGGGTAGAAATTCAACAAAGATTCAGAGAGAGAAATGGAGGCACAAACTTTAATTCAGCGTGGGAGCATCCAGGCTTGAAGATTAGGAATTTTCTTCAACCTTTCTACCTATCTTCCATGGAGTTTGTTGGAATCTCTTCTTTGTTTTCTTCTTTCTCCATGTGTAGCTAAACTTCTCTAGTTAGGGCGATGATGAATCTTGTTCTTGGATTATGTGAATTCATTTTTGTGTTTAATCTATGTTTCTATTTCATGATTTACATGTTTATCTCTTCTCTTAATGTTTTCCTTGATTTGCCTAATTTGGGAATGATTTTAGGGTTTATGTATGATTTGGGAAAATTGTGCATGAACCTAGAACTTGTGATAAATACCTCAACTTCTGCAATCGCAAGGAATAGACATTTTAGGTTATGTGGTCTTGCTCTATATTCCCTCATTTTTTATAAAGTCTTCTCTATTTGGGGTTATACTAAGAGATTAATTAACTCAAAGTAGCATGAAGAGGATTAATATACTAAGGGATTGCATATTTGTTAATTTTGAGAATTTGATCATGAATCATGGAATAAAACTTAGTTAAACTAATCTTTGAATTTGCATCAAAAGAGTTCAAATGAAATTGGAACCTTAACACTTTGATATCATTATTTTTTGACCTTTGCCTAATTGATTTATTTTACTCTTGTTAATTTTAAATATTTTCCTGTTAGCATTTTAATTTTATTTACATTCTTATAAATTTTTATTCTTCGATAGCTTAAATAGTGTTGATTTAACGAATTTAGTAATTGATAACATAATCCTTGTGGGAACGATACTCTTACTCATCATTTATTAATTTTGCGATTTGGTATACTTGCCAAAATCTCAACAAGCATCTATTTAACCCTAAATCAACCTCATTCCAAAATTTATGGTAGATACATCAAACACCTTTGATGAACTATCTAGTTTCTGTAAACATGTGATAGTTAAGCAACCATCACATGCACACCCAAACTGATTTAAGTACTCAATGAAGATGCAGCAAAATCAAGTGAAGGAGGAGAGAAATTTGATTAACAACAAGAATGTAAACATTCATCACAAGGTCCCAAAATTAAACATCAAGAGTGTTTCAATACCTAGGATTGATTACAAAGCTTTAATTCTCCATGAATGGTGAGCACAAATAGAAAAGTAAAAGTACATAATGTAAAAGAGCATAATGTGAAAGAGAAGTAAGAAGAGAGGAGAGGGGAAATGAGAGCAAGAAGGAATGTGAAGAGAGAAAGTTTGGGCTTATTTTGTGGTGTCTACTACTACTGCTATTGCAGCTTAGGGTTAATCTTCTTCCTATTAACTTTAATGGGACACCTAATTTGCATAATTTAGACTTAAGATAAGAGAGTTATGCCCAAAACATTCCTAACAGCTCTCTAAACCCATCAGCCAAATTCAAAGGGTGAAAACACCATCAAAATATCATAACTTTAATAAGTGGTTTTCATAGGAATTGAATATCTATGTCTTATCTTTCAATAATTGGGGTCTTTAATTATAATGATTTAGTTTAGAAAATTGCATAACATATGCGAGTTTTTAAGTTAAGAACTAATTTAAGATAAGACATCCACAATAGGCACCTAATGGCGGACTACAGATATCGTAACTCGTGTTGCTAATTAATTACTCATAATCACAAAATGATTATGGCCAACTGTCGAGGGTTTAAGTAAGGACCCAAAACTCGCAACAAAACCATCAGAAGTTGGTTTCGTGGGTCATTCATCTTAACCTGGATTCTAAGAGACCCTAAATCCCATAAGGAACGGGCTCTGTAGACATTCTTAAGGCATGGTCCAGCTTGAGGGTCCTGAAACTAACCACAGATCCCATAAAGAGCGAGTTCTGTAGACATTCTCACGCTGTCATCATCAGGAACTACTGGCTCTTGGTGTTGAGTCAAAGGCCGACTCTGTCAAAAGGAGGGTAGGGTGGTTGTTGCTGGTGAGAAGGGCCTGCACCATCAAAGGGTGGGTATGGAGGAATGGCGAAGTCATGGGTGGAGATCTAGAGGCGCTCTGATAGCCATCTGATGCTCTCGACAATCTATGTCTGCATGGCGGCCACCTGTCGAAGCTTTGCTCTTGGAGCCTGCCTCTGAGCTCTGTGGGGGACTGTAGTTGCTGGGGGAGCAGTTCCAACCCTCCCGATAAAGTACTCATTGAGAGGTTGTTTAACATCTATAAGCTCTTCATGCGGGGAGATGGGCGCACCCCTCCTCTGACATAGTCTGTGGACAAGGGAGGGGAAGAAAAGGTTAGGCCGCTCCTTGGCTGCCCTCTGTAGCTGCATGTATAGGATGTCAGCCACATCAATGGAGCATCTCTGCAGGATGACGTAGATGAGGATGGCTTTATTGTGCGTGACCTCTAATAGGTTGTTGGAGGGCAGGATCTTGGTACTGATGAAATGGTACCAGACCTTGGCCTCTGCAGTCAGGCAAGAGCGGGGGAAGAATCATGCACGACCCCTGCTGAGACATGGTCCAGACGACCAGCTGTGACTCAGCTGTGCAGATGCGGGTGGTGACATCCTACAAGTTAATCCCCTCCATGGGCTCCCACCTAGTGAGCTCTTAGTAATCATAAATCTCATGAGGAGGGGTCAAGGACAATGCAGTTCTGATGAACTCAGGAGAAAATAAGACTCAGAGCCTCTGCACATCGATAGTGGTGGATTCTTGGTGGATGAACGCCATGTTGGCATAGAATTCACGAACCAAGGGTACTGGGGCCCTGTTGGGGTGTTTGGCGAACTCCCCCCCCACCACTAAAAGTGCAGAATAGTGGCCTCAATGTTTGGCTGCAATGAGTCCTTGAAACTGAAGCCTCTTTCTACAATCATAGTTTTTGAGACCAGAGTCCTGTAATGGTACTGCGCCTCAACAGACATGAATCTCGAATGGTCAAAGACACAGGGAGGAGAAGGATCCCTAGGCTGCTCACTGCTCTTGCGCCTAACTCGTTTAGGACCCATTTAGCAAATACAGATACTTGAAAAAGAGATGAGAGGGTTAGAATTGACCAATGAAATTAATAAGACAGTTAAAACACTCAAAATCTGAAAAAATAGGGGCTAACACTACGACATTGATGCCAGTGCTGCGACATTCATCCATGTTTAACTAACGTCGCAATGTGAAATCGCCACACCGCAACACTCAAGGAAGTTTCAAATGAACACTGCAGCGTAATCAAGCAACGCCGTGGCACGAACGAACAGTCCTTATGCACCAGCAGCCCAAAACAACCCCAACCCCATAATGCAACTCAATACCCACAAAAGCAAACTTCTTACTAAACAAAATACTTACTAACTAAGCTAAAAAACCAACCAAAAAGAACCTAAGACTAAACAATCATTAAAATAGACGTAAAATACTAAAATAAAAGTGATACGGAAAAAAATCATATACCTAGAGAAGAAAGGGGAAATGGGATGCACAAAAACAGATATGAGGGATTTTGGAAGAGTGGGTGAGTGGAGAAATCATAGAGAAAATGCAAAGAAGAGGACAGGCAGCGTTTGCATTGTGGCACAAACCCTGTTACTATTTAAGCAAAATACACGCACAATGTCACGACGTTCATTAAGCAACGCTGCGGCATGCATCAGGCTTTTCAATTTTCTTTTTTTTTTGAACAAAAAACTGGACACCGCGACGTTCACAAACTCACGCCGCGGTGTTGTGGTTTCTATCTCCAAATCGTGATAGGGCAGAGACCATAATGTCGCGGCTCAACATAGCGAGCGTCGTGGTGTGAGAGGTCTGTCTGCAAAATTATGCAGTAGACACCACACAACATCCAAATTGGCCTCAATGAGGCCTCCACCACAACTAAAAACTGCCGAGCAAGTTTAACATATGCATGCAACAACAAAATAACATGAATTTACCAAATTCAATACACTAAATACTAGGCTCAAAACATAAGAATTAAACACTTAGGTGGATATATCCAAAAAGGTGCCTTTTTTATAGTCCAGGTAGGACTTTTTCTACTTCTTCAGCTTGGGGGGCAAGCTTCTTCAACTGGAAAACTTAATTTTGAAAGATTAAAGTGTTCTTAAATGACACAAAAACTCTAAGTGAATTTATTTTATAAAGATTTCTTTCCACCATTCTTAGCCACTCATTCCTTATACTTCACACTATTCATCCTCATCTTTATTTTTCTCTCTCTTGCTCATTCACTCTCTTATTTTTTTGGTCTTTCTTCCTTTGGTCGTATGCTATCTAATTCTTAAGCATTTGGTCATGCGGTTCCCATCCTCCCTCACACAACCATTCTAGCAGCCATCCATGGTCATCCGCCCTTCCTTCCATTCGTCATTGCTAGCCGTCAGCTCCTTCTCGTTTAGCCGCTATTTAGCCGCTCTCCATCCTTCCTCGTGGTCACTCTTGCTTGTGGGCTGTTCATGTTTGCCCTCCACTATGTGCTCTCATCGTCAGCAGATCTGGCATGTTCCTCGTCGATTTGGTCCATTCCGATTTCTTTCTCTCTTTTCTATTTCTTTGTTTCTCACTCACTATTCATCCTTTCTCTCATGGGTATAGTAGAAGAGGGAACAAACATGGAAGCAAAGAAATGAGGGAGGGCGAGGACGTGAAAAAAAGGGAAAATGAGTAAGGAACTGTGATAATGGTAGGAGATGCTTGACCTTAACTTGCTCATCTTTCTTTATGGTTTTTGAACGTAAAATTCTATTTTTTTGCTCATATTGCTCACAGCTGGACCAATTTAAAAAGGGTAACATTTTGTTATTTTTGTGCTTTAGATTCATTACTTTCAATTAGCTATTTATTTGATGAATTATTGGATGAGAAATTTAAGAATATGGTCAAATATTGTATGGTTGTTGGCCATGGTTTGGTTTCTATTTTTGTGGCATAATTTTTATGCTTTATGGATTGAGTTATGGTTGAAATTTTGATACATAAGAAGGGCATAATGTTCCTTTAAATGTGGTAAAATTCTGGTTAAATCATGGCTGGATGAACTAAACCACAACCAAGCTAAAATGGACTTAAATTTCATGTTATGGGCATAATCTTTTAACTATGACTTGAATTATTACTAAGGATATATGTTAATGATTGTAGAGGCATTAAAGCATTTGACTGTCTTTAGTATTGATAGAGTTGAAAATACATGGAATTGTATGTATAATTAAAGTTTGAGTTATTATACAATGAACTAGAGATTTTTTTAATTCAGGTTGTCATGGTCAAACCCTAGTGTATAGGGTTTTTATTAAATTATGCTATTCTTCATAAATTTATATTCATATCATTATTAAGTGGATTAAAGATATAGAGGGTAGTTGATGAGTTCAATTGATCTTGTTGATCGAATTATTATGTAAGGGATGAGGTATTCTTAAATATTTAATATGTTAAATATGGTAATGTGTAGCACCCTCCACAGGGCATTACATTTATGACGAATTATAATAAAACCTTACCCAAGTTATAAATCATTTATTTACATACAATAATATAAGTTGTAAAAAATTTCTTCTTGTACATTATATCATTAAATAAAATAAACAGAACATAAAATAAAACAAACTACTAAATACACACCATAATTATACATATAATTTTGTTTTTAAGGATACAAATAATTACACACTAAAAACTGTTTAGTAAAGCAGTAAACTGTTTGACTCATAACAAACCATAAACTAGTCCAAGTACACAACTAAAAGTTCTGATCCTCTGAAGGATCCTCCTCTGGTAGATCATCGAAAGACAGAAACCCTGGATGTCGTGTAGCCCTATGGACAGGAGTCTGTGCGGTTGACACACTACTAAGCTCACTACGGGCATGGAAATGACCACCTTAATAGCGCCTAATAGATAAGAGTAACTCTAGATGTACATAAACATTAGTGGAGAACATGGGAACTCCATCATATTCCCTACTAAGGGACACAGTCAATCGTCTCACATACACAATCGTCTCCCTATCTGCTTATAGATGCCAGGCTTCAGAGCCCCTATAGAACTCCAATCTCACGAATCTCAGAAAACTCGGTAGCGCTATAACACATCAAAATCAATCCACACAATAAGGATGATCTAGAGGCTCGCCCTCTTCGCACTGATCACCAGGATGTTGTTCCTCCTCGTACTGACAACCCAAAAGTTGCTCCTCTTCTCCTTCCTCAAAATCTTTACCAAACATAATTAATAATACAGAAATGCACACAAAGAGGTGAGACAATCTACATCACTACTAGCATGGCAGTATAGAAAATGATAGTACATGCAGATATAGCATTCTATACATCAAATCATATTATCACATCATTCATAATATCTCAGATCAATATAATTATTATATCATGATGCAAACCAAATATGCATATGTACACAGACTCGTTCCTACTCCATGGAACTAACCACAATTTTTTAGAGAGAATGATCTAGAAGATCTATTTGTAGCTCCGGTTACCCCAGCCAAGTGCTATACAGTCTAAGCGTCGTATACATTAGGCATTGTACCTGACAGTCTACGCTAGATCGTGATTAAGAATAATGCTTGTCGAGATCGCTAGTGCGTTGCCTGGTACCACGGCCTGGAGGAGCTACCAACTACCCACATGTGGAATCCTCCACACACTAATACCTCCAAGTTCACTCAATGAACAATACTGCGCCTATCGAACCTGCACTATGGTTTAATTCATCTATTAGGCAACTTGCCAATATGAACCAAAATGACACATTTCTCTATGCATTGTGCATGATCCAAAAGTGCACATATAACAATATTATCATTGTTTCTCACAATCACACATCATCACTTGCCAGTACCATTTTCCAACATAACCGAGTCCACCACGTTAACCCGACAGCAAACTCTTATTATTTTCAATCACGTAAATATTTTATCAAATTTTCACAATCACGTAACCTTTTTCTAACATTTTCAAATCATGTAAATATTTTTTGACGTTTTTACAATCGCGTAGTATTTTTAAATCATTTTCTCAATCGTGTAGTTTAAAAATCATTATTTTAAATGCGCGTAAGGTTTTTCTTGTAACACCCTCCATAGGGCATTATATTTCTGACTAAAATCTGAAAATCTAAAAATCATTTCATAAAGGCTTTGAGTTCAAAAATATGGATTTTTAAAATTTCTTTTCGCAGAAACATTATAACACCACAAATTTCCTAATTGTTTGATAGTAATTTTGACAGTTAACAGAATTCTACTGTTTAGTGATTTCTGTGTACTGTAAAATTATTTTGAGTATTTCATGAATACATTTGATCGTTTTGTGTGATTTACTCCGTGTCAGGAAAATAATAATTTTCGGGTTAGGGAAAATTTTACGTAATTTAATTATTACTGTTAAGTCTTAATTATTTTATGTAATCTGATTTAATTTTCATAAGTTTTATAATTTTTATGATTTTGTGGATGATTATGAAATTATTATATTTCTCTGATTGTTTTTGGACTATCTGTGGGCCCAAGTGGCCTTATGTGGGGCCGAGGTGGGTCCCGAAAAGTGAAAATTTTTCAGCGGATAGAAAAATTTGTACTGTTAAGATGGAGATAGGATATCTTACTAAATATGAATTCAGAAATAGTTTTAAAAATTTTCTTTTACTGTGTTTTGTATTATATTTAATTATCGGGTAAAAAAAATATAGAAAAAATATTATTCAAAAGGTTATAATAGATAAAAAAATAAATAAATATTATACTGCGTAGTCAACATTGGTGGTTTGGATATCCACCATTGATTTAATCAACGGTGGAGACTTGATCTTGATTTAATCGACGGTAGAGATTTGGTCTTATAAAGTGGCTAGGACCATTTATAACCATTGGATGTAAAGTTTGAAGGAGTAATCTTGACCCTTCATTTTGGAGATACATCTAATGGCTAGATTTCAAGGAGGAAAGATCCAATGGCCTAGATTAAGTCTTCTATCTAAAGGCTAAACCTAGAAGCTACATTAATCCTAACCATTGATCTAATCAATGGTTAAGGTTGCCTAAAATGATGGCTAGGAGATTGGTCACACTTTGAAAAGTGCATGGAGGGGGGGGCGGTTTTTGTGAAGCTTAAGGAGCTAAAGCACAAGTTGAAGACCATAATTGATCACCTTGGTCATTATTGATCATTTCAAGAAGCTTAGCTTATCAAAATTTTCTCTCCATTTCTTCTTCAAGCAAGTTTCGGCCAAGCACCTTAGAACTATCTTCTATCACTCTTTAATTTCAACCAACCATATTTCTTAAATCCTTACCTCATTCTAAGACACTTTGTAGTTTGGAACAAGTTCTAAATCTTTCATCTTCAAGGACTTTCTTCAAGAGCAAAGTTGTAGGGTTTTTATGGTGAAGTATAAGGAAACTTCATTTCTTATCTCTTTTTCATATTCTAAGCCATGTTTGATCCATGGTTTACCTTGTTCAAGCTTGATATGCTAATAAATATATGTTTTGTTTTGTATTTAAGAAACCTTTGGTGGTGAAGGACTTGGAAAAAGAAGCAAAACAAGGAGCTTTTGAGGTTCTTCAAGAGGTAAGAGGGAGATCCATCTCACCAACCAAGTATGGTGGTGAGAGATGGTTGTGTATTTGATGGATGGTGAATCCATGTGAGGATTCATATTCATGGTCATGTAATTATTTGTGGGTGTTTATGTGTTTTTGATTATTTGCTTATGCTTGATGTGCTTTGTATGATTATTTGTTCATGCTTTGTATGATTTGCATGATTTATTGCTTTTGATTATGGTATGCTTGTGATATATATGATGAATATGTATATGTATGCCATGATGTGATGATGGAAAGGAAAATAATTTTTGGTTCCAAAGAACCATAGAGGCACACGGCCTCAAGAACATTTTTGGAGCAAAAGATTCCAAATAATTTATTAATCATGAGATTTTAGATGAAAAGGGTAATACATTGATGATTTTAAGGATTTGCAAAGAAAGTGGACATGAAAATGAACAAAGGAATTGATTTTAAATACTAAGAGTCTCGCGGTTTTTGAAGAAAATTTTAATGGTTTTGTTTGTGTAAAAACAAGAATGGTACTTAATTGATTTAGAAGGAAAAATATTTGATGGTTTCAATGGCCATGTCCACGGTTTTGAAGGCTTGTAAATGCCTTGAATTCATGAAAACAAAGTGGTTTTCAAGTGGAAATATAAATTGATTTAGTACAAGGATTTTGGAAAGGGAATCAAAGTGTTTTATCACTTGAGAAATAGAAATTTTGGTTATAAAAGGAAAATAGAGGTTGTAAGGGTTTGAACCTCAAATTATTTTGGAAGAGGATTGAATTTGAGAATTTATTTTAAATTATAAAGAAAACGTTGATAATTTAAAATTTACTAACGTAAAACTTATCCTTTGGGTTTTGGAGCGCGTTAGGAAATTTTAAGTGAGAAGCATTGATTTAATTCAATGAAATGGTGAATTTATGGAATATATTGCAAAAAGTATTTTCTTGAGTAAGAAAATGTGGAAAATAATGTGAGAAGTCATATTATTTTGAGGAAAGGATTTCTTAAAGGAGAAATGTGAAAAATAATGTTGGAAATGATACTGATTTGTTTGAAAGTCCAAAATAATATTTGGAATATTGAGAAATATTTTACGTAATTGTAAAATGGTGAAAAATGATTTACGTAACTTAAAAACGTGATTTTTAAGCTACGCGATTTGAAAAACGTTTAAATATTTCCACGCGATTTGAAAAAGGTTGAAATATTTCTACATAATTTGGAAAGCGTTTAAATATTTTTACGCATTTGAGATATTGTTGAAAAATCGCTACGCGATTTAAAAATGATGGAATATTTTTACGTAATTGAGAAACGATAGAAAATTGCTACGCGATTTGAAAACATAACAAGAATGTTGCAAAATTGTGAAAACGTAACAGAAATATTTCGCGATTGTGAAAACACGACAAAATTATTTTGTGACTATGAAAATGCGATAATATGATTTCGCTATTGAATATACAGTATGATTACTGTTGAACCAGTGTATGGACACTGTATGAGAAAATTATGAAATTAGCCTGTGATTGGCATTTGGTGCATTGTACATGCATTGGAAAAATATGCATTGAGGCATATAATGAAATTGGAAAATATGCATTGAGGCATATGATGAATTTAAACAAAATTGCATTGAGATATTCGTGCATTGTACGAAAATTAATAGTTGATGCTATTGTGACCCTTGTGGTTGAAAAGGAAATAAGAATTGAAAAGTGAGGTCTATGATGGATCTTGGGGGCGTCAAGGTGCGGCGGTCTACCAATGGACGTTGATTGGCAAATGACCATGTGCCACTTGGCGATGCAATCTGTTGCAATGCATTGACGATACTCGATAATAACACGATTCTTTTCGAAGACTGGAGATTGTCTGTTGAGCTAAGGCTGGGCAATTAACCAGAGCATTCTTCTCGAAATTGTGAAAACCTCCATGGAGTAGGACATTGAGTCTATGCGCACATGCATAACATATGCATCATTATTGAGTATTGGTTATGATAATTGAACTGTTGAATACTTGGATAATAATTGAGGGCATTATCATAAATATTGAATATTTATATCTGTGTGATATAATAATTGAAGAATGTTGGATGATGATGATGATAAATAATGTTGATGGCATTATTATAATTATTGTTATTTTATACATTATGATGATGGCATAATTGTAATTTTGATATGATATATTTGTATGGTGTGCTGTTTGTGTTATCTCTGTGCTACTATATTGGTATTGGCGTAGGTGATCTCACCTCTTTGTTATATTGTTTTATTGTGCTTGTATTGTTAAAATTATATAGTAGATGGAACGAGTTTCTTAGACGTGACTGGAGATAGATATTCTGAGTTCGGTGACAACATTGAGAAGTGACCATCCCGGTCTGGTCAGTGTGCAGTTTTGAGGAGGAACAGATATATGACGCATCAAGATAGATACAAGACGGAATAAGTATGTTGAGTTTTTTTATCGTTAGTGTTTTATCGTGCTATTGAGTAGGACCCGTCAAGGGGTTTGCTACTGTTTATAATTGAGTCTGTAAATTTTATATTTCGTGAATAATTGTTAAATATTAAGTGATGTCTGTTGTATGAGTTCTAATCAGTTTAAAATCTATTTTTCAGTATTACTTATAAATATCAGTAAGTTTATATTACCGCAAAAAGAAATTTTGAAACCCACCTTTTATAACTCAAACCTTTTATGAACTGATTTTCAGGTTATAAGTTGGTAGTCGGAAATGTGATGCCCTAAGGAGGGTGTTACAAACATAAACTTGTCGAAATATAAGTAATATAGAAAATAGACTGAACTGATTAATGCACATGTTAATTATACCACATAATATTCAACAACATCTAAAACATAAAATTTACAGACTCAAGAAACAGTAGCAAACCCAATGACGGGTCCTACTTAATAGCACGGTAACAACACTAACGAGAAAATCTCAACATATTTGCTCTGTTACTCCACCAAACTAATCACTATCGAAACTGAGAAGATCACTCCTTGACGCCGTCACCAATCTCGGAACATTGCTTCCAGTTAAGTCTAAGAAAACTTGTTTCACCTATTATACGAATTTTAACAATGCAAAAACAAACAAAACAATACAACAAAGAGGTGAGATCCCCTTTCATCAATACCAGTATGGTAGCAAAGAATGATACGAATGACAAAGTCATTCCATACACACAGATATCACAAGTATAATCATGTTATCAATTTACAAGCATTTCTAGTACACATAGATCACAATAAAATAAACAGCAATAATTTTACCATAATAGATATCACGATAGAATACAATAGCGCATACTATCACATCATACACAATATATCAAATCAAATTAAATAATCACATTATAATGCAGACCATATATGCAAATATACACCGACTCATACCTACTCCTTGGAGCTAAACACAGACATCAGAGAGAATGATCCGGAAGACCTATCTGTACCTCAGGCTGCAAAATAAAACTATTACACAGTCAAATGTCGTGTCAATAGCCCACAGTCAAAATCGTCATGTAGTTAGTATACAGTCCAAATGTCGTGCACAACAGGCATTGTACCAGATAGTCTCCACAAGATCTTGATTAAGAATAGTGTTTGTCATGATCATTAGTGTGTTGCCCGTTACCACGGCCTAGAGGAGCTACCAACTGTCCACATGTGGATTCCTTCGCACACTAATGCCTCCAAGTTCACTCAATGAACCACACTACGCCTATCATACCCACTGTAACCTTAGGGCATCACATTTTCGATTCCCGACTCATAATCTGAAAATTAATTCGTAAAAGGTTTGAGTTATGAAAATATGGGTTTCAAAATTTCTTCTTTACTGAAACGTAAATTTACTGAAAATATTAAGTAATATTGAAAATCATATTTCAACTATTCATTATGCAATATTGACACCAATTAATATTTCATAATTTAAAGAGAAATATAAAATTAACAGACTCTTTTTTTTTTAACAGTAGCAAACCCTATGACGGGTCCTACTTAATAGCACGGTACAACACTAACGAGAAACTTTAACATACTTATTCCTTTTTCTGTCCATCTTGATGCATCATACATCTGTTCCTTTGTCAACACTGCACCCCTTCGAGTCCTGAATGTCCACTCCTTATTGTTGTCACCAATCTCAGAGTATCTATCGCCCGTTATGACTAAGACAACTCGATCCTTCTATTCTTTGATTTTAACAGTACAGACACAGCAAAACAACATAACAAAGAGGTGAGATCACCTACACTAATACCAACATGACAGCACAGAGATAACACAAATAGCAATATCATACAGGGATATCATACCAGACTTCCAATAATATATTTAATATTAATCAACTATCATCATCCAATCATATATCAACCCAAGTATTCAAAACAGTTGTCATGGCCAATATTCCTTAATTAATATATCATGCAGATATAAATGTAATCATATAATGCATATGCATTTAGACTCAATGTTCCTACTCCATGGAGCTAAACTCAGGTCGGAGAAATGATCGAAAAGATCTGTCGGTACCACATACCTCAGACCATGTGCTATAATCCTCATTTTGATTTTGCACATCTAGCATATACACGACAGTCTTTATCAGATCTTGAATAAGAATAGTATCTCGGTCAGGATCATTGGTGTGTTGCATCGGTCTAACCTACGGGCAGAAGCGAGACTAAACACCCGTGTAAGCAACCCGCACCCTGATGCCCCCAAGGTCAACAAGTGACTTACACTACGCATATCGCACCCACTCAAGAGGTGTGTTTCTCCTAGGCAATCAGCCATATCCAGTCCTCATCGGACCATTCCAATGCATGTATAATGCACCAAATACCAATCACAGGTATATCTCATAATTTCTCAAATATAGTTTATACAATGCACGAATATATCAGTGCAAGTCCAACCACAAGGGTCATTCTGTTCAAATTCGTTTGTTCAATTAAATCATACGCCTCAACGCATATTTTTTTTTCTAATGCATCTAAAATGCACCACGTGCCAATAACAGGCAAAACTCATTGTTTTCACAAATAGTGTATGGACACTGTTTTAACAGTAATCATCATGTTATTATGTTTTTATAGTCATAAAACACTTTTGTTGTGTTTTCACAATCGTGTAACATTTCTGCTACATTTTCACAATTCCACAACACTTCTGTTGCATTTTCAAAATACCATAACACTTTTGTTATGTTTTTAAAATTTCAAAACATTTTTATTACATTTTCACAATACCATAACACTACTGTTATGTTTACAAAATTTTGTAACATTTCTGTTACGTTTTCAAAATGCTACAACTCTTTTGTTGCACTTTTAAACCACGTACTAATTTTTCAATGTTTTTCTCAATCGCATAAAAATATACATTTCTCAAATTGTATAGTATTTTTTCACTGTTTCAAAATTGCGTAACTTAAAAATCATTCTTTTAAGTCGCGTAAATCATTTTCCATCCTTTTCAAAATATTTAAAACACTTTCCAAATCACATAACGATTTTTCGTCATTTTCACAATCACGTAAAAATATTCTATCACTTTTAAATCACATATTGATTTTTCAATAGTAGTTCAAATTACGTAAAATATTTAAACGTAATTCAAATCGCGTAGAAATATTTTAACGTATTTAAAATCACGTAGAAATATTTTTTTTCGTATTTCAAATCGTGTAGTTTAAAAATCACATTTTTAAGATACGTAAATAATTTTCCACCACAATTCCATTATAGAAAATATTTCTTAACCTTCAAAAATTCTTTTTCAACTTTTCTCAAAATAATATAACTTTGTATTTCATTTTTCACATTTTCTTACTCAAGAAAATCTTTTTCCACATTTCTTTACTCAAGAAATCCTTTTCCAAAATATAATCCACAAAAATCACTTTTCCATTGATATAAATCAATGTTTCAAAACTTAACATTTTCTAACGTATTTCAAAACTCGAAAATCGGTTATACGTTAGTAAATTTTCAAAACACCATTATATTCTTCATTTTTCCCAAATCATTTCCAAACACAACCTTCTTCAAAATAAATTGAAGTTCGAAAACATTTTCATTTACAAAAACTTGATTTCTCAAGTAATAAACGCTCTAATTCCCTTTCCAAATTCTTGTGCAAAAATCATTTCGTTATAAAATCAAGGTATCCGTAAGTCTTCAAAAATCGTGAACGTGTTCATTGAAAACTGTCAAATCTTTATCGATGGTCATAAAAACCAAACCCATTTGTTCAAATTCATTTTTACTTTCTTTACAAATCCTTTTTCACTTTCTTTGCAAATCCTTTTTAAAATCAACGTTTGCCCGTTTCGTTTTAATAAACACTTAGAAACTTTTTTCACAAAATAAATTAATAAAAATCCCTTCAAAATCGTGTTCTTGTTCTTCTTGAAAAACAAACCCTTTGTTTATTTTCCATGCTTTTCAAATCAATCCAATTTTATTCTTCTATGAAAATATTAAGTTATAAACACCTATGTTGAGGTGTCTTGGCCGAAAATTCCATAGCCTTTAGAACCAAGGAAATTCATTTTCTCCACTTCATAATTTTTATTTAAACAAATCAATTTTCTTGTTCTTGAAAAAATTCAACATGAAACTCTAATTATGGGCATCAAAACCGTAGCCCTTCCTTGGCTTTTGGAGCCAAAAATTGATTTCTTTTCTATCAACACATCATGGCATACACATATATATTTCATCATAAATACTATAAGCATGCCATATACTCATCATGCATAATATAAGCATACCATCAAAGCCATAAAATCATGCATAGCATATCAAGCATAGGCAAATAATTAAAACACATAAACAACCACAAATAAATTACAAGACCATGGATATGAATCCTCACATGGATTTACCATCCACCAAATATAAAACCATCTCTCACCACCATATTTGGTTGGTGAGGTGGATCTCCCTCTTACCTCTTGAAGATCCTCAAAAGCTCTTTGTTTTGTTTCTTTTTTCAAGTCCTTCACCACCAAGGGCTTCTCAAATACAAAACAAAATACAAAAAAATTAGTATACTAAGCTTGATTAAGAGGAACCATGGATCAAACATGGTTTAGATCATGAAAAAGAAGAGAAGAAATGAAGTTTCCTTGCACTTCACCATAAATACCCCATAACTTGGATCTTGAAGAAAGTTCATGAAGATGAATGATTTAGAGAAAATCTCCAACATGAAAGTTGTTTAGAATATCATGTAGATTCAAGATCTATGGTTGGATGAAATTAAAAAGTGATGGAAGGTGTTCTTGATGGTCATGGCCGAAACATAGAGGAGAAGAGAAGATAAGAGAATTTCTTGTATTGGTTCTTGGTTCTTTGGATAGAATGATGAGCAATTGAATAAGTGAAATGAATAAATGAGTATTGTCTCCTACTTTTGAGTGTATGACCGTGGGATATCAAGAAGAGAGAAAGTGAGAATTATTTGATAGCTTTAATAGATATTGAATAGGATGATGACTATAGGTTACATATGCAAAGTCACTAAAATTGACTAAGCTTTGCATTAAAAGATGATAGCTTCCTTTTGTCACAAAGTGAAGACAATGAAATGAAATGTCCTCTTTCTCAAGTGCATGGCCATGGAGTGTGATGGAAAGTGAAGAGTGGATTATTTATTTATTTTTATTTTTATTTTATTGAGTGATAGACAAGTTACTAGAATAATTGAAAGAAAAGGTGATAATGCATGAAATAATTTTGGCCTCCCTCCAAGAAATTTCCTAAGGATGCAAACAAGGAAATCATAATCAAGGATGATGTAATATTGACCATGACATGTAATAATGGTCATAAAGCTTTTTCTTTGTCTTCTAAATAATCCAAAACCGTCCCCTTCCTCTATTTTGCATGCAATAATATTGTCATTTTTTTCAAGCCATTATTTAGAGCATTTTAGGCCATTGATTAATTCAATGGTTAGGATTTAGGTAGACTTTTGATTTAGAAGACTTAATCCAGGCCATTAAATTTTTCTCCTTGAAATTCTAGCCATTGGACGTGTCTCCAAAATTAAGGGTCAAGATTGCTCCTTCAAACTTTAAATCCAAGGGTCATAATTAGTCTTTGTCACTTTTTAAGACTAAATCCTCACCATTAATTAAATCTTCATCCAATGGTCATAAATGGTCCTTGTTACTTTACAAGACCAAATCTCCACCCTTGATCACTTCTAAATCCAATGGTTATAAATGGTCATAGCCATTATATAAAACTAAATCTCTACCCTTAATTTAATCTCCATCTAACGGTTATAAATAATCCTATTTACTTTTAAGATCAAATCTCCACCGTTGATTAAATCAAGATCAAGTCTCCATCATTAATTAAATCAATGGGGAATATCCAAACCACCAATGTTGACTTAAGCAATATAATTTCTATTTTTATCTGCTAAAACCCCACAAAAGATTATATTTACTGTATTTTTATCACCCGATAAATAAATATAGTACCAAACACAGTATAAGAAAATTTCTAAAACTGTTTTCGGATTCAGGTTTAGTAAGATCCCCTGTCTCCGTCTAAACAGTACAAATTTTTCTATGCGTAGAAAATTTTTTACTTTGCGGGACCCACCTGGGCCCACGTAAGGTCACCTGGGCCCACATAGGACCACCTAGGCCCACATACAGTAAAAGAAATTCATAATCATCCACAAAAATCACAAATATTAGAAAAACATATGAAAATCAAGTCAGATTATTAAAAATAATTAATAGTCAAGAGAAATAAATATTTAAAGATTTTCTTCGGCCCGAAAATTATTATTTTCTTGACACGAAGTAAATCACTCAAAACGATTAAATATGCTGACGGAATAATCAAAATAATTTTACAGTGCACAGAAATTACTAAACAGTAAAATTCTGTTAACTGTCAAAATTATTGTTTAAGAGATACGAAAATTCAGGGTGTTACACCCACAGCACGGTGTAATTCATCTCGTCAGTCAATCGTCAATTTCAACCAAATTGACACATCTCTCAATTTATGAACATAACCCAAAATTACACAATTACCCTTATTATCACTATAAGCCATAATTACAACAATACCATCAGCATCAGTATTCACTAAATATAGCATGTCTCTACTTGACAATATTATTTCTCAACATGTCCGGGTCTACCACTTTGGCCCGACTGTAAAACTCATTGTTCCTTTCAGTCGCGTAAATATTTTATCGCGTTTTCACAATTACGTCACCTTTTTCAAATGTCTTTAAATCGCGTAAATATTTTTCAATGTTTTTAAAATCGTGTAGTGTTTTTAAATCATTTTCTCAATCGTGTAATTTAAAAATCATTATTTTAAATACACGTAAGCTATTTCTAGTACTTTTCAACTACGTAGAATATTTTCCTTATGTTATAATTATATTATGAAACTTTTCCCATTATTTGTCCACTTTTAGTTAATTTTGACAACATTTTGTATAGAAAAAATCATTAAATGACATTTTCTACGTTTTTCTTTAAAAATTACTTTGCTTTAATTATAACCATTATTTACACTTTGAAACTCACTAACGTGCTTTAAAACCCAAAGGTGAGCTTCTACGTTAACATTTTTCAAGTGTTCACTTTATTTCTTACGTATAATATATTCCCTAATTTAGGTTTCTAAAACTAAGTTCATTCATTTTATTCCCCAAAAATTTATTGAAATTGAATTCTTTTGTAGTTAGGTACTTAATCTACCTTAGAAAATAATTTTGGAAATCGAATATACATTGAATGGCATATTGGCCGAATTCAACATATTCTTTACAAATGGTCTTTAAAACATTTTTTTAAATTATTTTCTACTAACTAAGTCCTTGTGAAAATCATTAAGCTAATTAAATTAATTAATCCTTGCTTTAGAAAATAGTTGAGAACATTTTGGTTCTCTTTGTGATAGTAAAAACCGTGAGCTATATGTGTTCTTTGGAATACTCATGCAATTTCTTAACATGTTGTTCACATCCTATAATAACTATCATGCATCTATAAACATATACCAAATATATTAAAGTAATAAAACTCATACTATCATATATACTAATCAAGCAATAAAATCATACATAGCTATCAAAGAAATAAAATCACATAAAAATAACATAAAACACTTAGGCATACACAACCAAGTGAATAAATCCTTATGGATTTTTCACCACACACAAATCCACTTCTCACCACCAATACATGGTTGATGAGGGTAATCTCCCTCTTACCTCTTGGTGAAACCTCCAAAGCTCCTTATATGTCCCTTCGTTATCTCCTTCAAGATGAACTTCAACCACCAAGTGCTTCTTGAAAATCAAAGAAAACATGAAATATTAATATCTAAGGCTTGAATAAGAAAAACCATGGATCAAAATATGGTTTAGAACTTTGAATCTATGATTAGAAAAGGATATCAAGAATTTCACCCTTTATCCTTCAAACTTAGATCATAGGAAAAGTGCTTGAATATGGATGATTTGGAAGATGGTCTCAACATAAAAGTTCCTTAGAATTGCATGGAGATTCAAGATCTAAGGTTATTTGGAATTATTGAAGCTTGGAAGATGATTTTATGGTGGTTGGCCATGAGCTTTGTGAGAGAGAAAGGTAAGAGTTGTTTGTGTTCTTTGCTTAATGGGAAGATGGAGATGAATGAATCTTGAGAAATTCCCAACATGAAAGTGTCTTGGATTAATGAGAGGATTCAAGAAATGATATTGGTAGAAATTATAGAAGTTTGAAGAGTGGATCTAGGTGCTTGGCCGAATCTATGGAGGGAGGGAAAGTAAGAGAGTTTGGTGTATAGTTTTTGGCTTCATGGATGAAGATGAATAAAAGATTAGCAAGTGTAGAAATTTGTCCTCCAAGGGTGTTTGGCCGTGGAACACAAGGAGAGAAAAGGGGGAGAGCTTTTTGTAAAAGATGCAAATGAACCAAAGCCCTCCTATTTATAGACTTCATGAAAAGATGAAGGCTTAGGATATTTTGATCAAGATATCTTTCGGTATACTTTAAGCAATGAATAATAATTACTATTTATAAAGTCAGTGTTTATTGTCCAATGGGTAATAAAATATACCTAGATTTTTCTCTTGTACTAATTGGGTAGCAACTATTGTTGATCATTTTTCTACTAATTACCCTTGATGAGTCACAGAGCAAGTCATCAAAGAGAAGTTTCTAGAACATGTGACTCACTACGATGAGTCAGCATGGTGAGTCGTCAGGGAACCTTCTGGAATGTGTGACTCACTGTGGCGAGTCATAGGGTGAGTCAGCATTTCTACACTCTTCTAGAATGTGGTGAGTTAGCATTCTAGAACATGGCGAGTCACCGCTTCTGGAACATGGCGAGTCATCGCTTCTGGAACATGGCGAGTCATCACTTCTGGAAGCTTCCCGAGTATGCTGAGTCACAAGTGCTGAGGTGTCGTGCCACATGTCAAACTTCTATTGTCCTTCGCGATGAGTCGTAGTCGCCAACTTTGACCAGCTCCTCATTGGTCCACATGTAAAGCAAGTACTCAAGTACTTGATGACTAGGAGCGTGACGAGGCATTTTCTAGAGTCTTCTAGAATAGTCTGGAACATGTGAGTCACTAGGCTAGTCACCTAGGTGAGTCACCAAACGATGAGTCATCGTCTTAGAACATCCTAGAGTGGGTGACTAGGCTTACGTCTAGAATCATCCACTAGATATTTTCAAGAAAGATATTATCCAATGGATGATAAAACATATCCCGATTTTATTTGTCAAATAAAATCGTAGAAAAACAAAACTTCAAAAATAGTTTTCGGTTTCAGGTTTAGTAAGATCCCCTGACTCAGAATTAATTGTACAAAAATTTCTGGCTAAAGGAATTTTTTTTTCTTTTCTAGGCCCACCCCGGGCCCTCACACAGCCAAAAATATCGAAATATATTAAATATTTAAAATATTCCAAAATATATTAAAATATTCAAAATATCTCAAAATATCTAAAATATAATAAAATATTCAAAATATCTTAAAACATCTAAAATATATTAAAATATTCAAAATATCACAAAAATTCACAAAAATCATAACAATTGTGAAATTCATGAAAATCAAATCAGATTAGTAAAAATAATTAAGGATTGACAAAAAGAATTAAAATACGAAGGCTTATATACAACCCAAAAATAATATTAAAATAATCAAAAACGTAAAAACTTCTAAAAATTCCTAAAAATCACATAAATTATAAAATTCATAGAAGTCAAGTCTGATTATTCAAAATAATCATGAATCAACCGTAACAAATAAAATACGAATTTTGGGGTGTTCATTTCTAATATTTTTCATCTGTGTAAAATATTTCTCTACTTTCTAAATTAAATTTTGAAACTTTCTCCATTATATATCTATTTTTAGGTTTATTTTACAACATTTCCTCTTGAAAATTCTTTAAGTAGTATTTTATACTGTTTCCTTTAAAAATTAAACTTTATGGATTTAATCAATATTTACAGCTCGAAACTTGCTAATGCGTTTCAAAACCCAACGGGTGAGCTATACGTTAGTGCTTTTCAAGTATTTATTTTATTTCATATCATTACTTAATTTCACTAATTAAACTTTAAAATTAATTTACTTTCCATCATTTTTTCAAAAGTCCATCTAATTAAGTTCTCATTAAATTAATTACATAAGTCCACACTTTGGAAATAATTTTGGATTAAAAACATCATAAGTAGGCATGTTGGTCGAAAATCATTATATGCTTTATAAATCATATTTAATTGTTTTCCATCATCTAATCTCTTGTAAAAATTCTTAATCCAATTTATTATTATTAAATCACTTAATCCATGATTAGAAAAATAATTTAGAACACTTTGTCCTCTTTGTGGTGGTGTAGGCCGTGAGCCTCATGGGTTCTTTGGAACCCTCATGCAATTCCTTTTCATGTTATTCACATCCTACTACATACAATAACTATCATGCCTTCATACACACATATTAAAACATATAATCAAAGCTATAGACATGCTTGCATAAAAAATCATCACAAATAGGAAAAGCTTTAAACAATCAAGTGAATGAATCCTTATGGATTCTTCACACAAACAAATCCATTTTCTCACCATGATGAGATTAAATCTCCCTCTTACCTTTAAGGAAGACAAAAATCCTTCTTGCTTGATCCTATGGATTTCGTGTAGCTCCAAAGAAATTCCTAACAAACTTGTAGAGTAGAAAACTTCAACCTTGTTTTCCAAGCACTAGATGATTGATTTTCATGAAACTTATAACATGAAAGATGTTTAGAATGATGTTTAGGTTTAAGAAGTGGTGTTGGATAAAATTATAGTGTTGAGGCCGTGAGATGCTCTAGAGAGAAAAGGAGAGAATTTGTGAAACTTGCTTTAGGAAAATGATGAAGATGAAATGAAATGAACAAAGTGTCATCCTTTGCTTCTGCTAAAGCCTTATGGCTGTGGAGCTAGCCAAAGGAGGTGGCTACTTTGTTTGACCACTCAAGACTTCCTAATGACCTTAGATTGAATCAATGGTTGATCTTCAAAGCCTTTGCCTCCAAGCTTGTTTTCTATAGGCTTAGACAACTTGAGTCATCTAGTTCTTGAAGTTTCCTAACTATGGAATCAATAGAAAACTAATTATGTTTCTAATTCAATTATGTCATAACCAAATTAAACTAACTTAGTTAGGTTTTCTAGTTTCTTTGCTAACTATTTAGTTACTTGAATGTGACATCACAATTTCTAGAAGCTCCTACATTCTTCCAAAATCGTGAAGCCTAATGAGATGCAAACTAGGTTTGTTCCATTTAGTTATTACATAGGCATTATGCTAACTTAGTTTAAGTTTTCTAATTTCATTTAGTTACATAGTTAACTAGTTTAACCATCTTTGTTGACCATTTCCTATTAGTCCATAATGGAGTCATAACCACTATGTTAGACTAAACCTTGCTTAGCCTTAAAGTTTTCTTCCTATTGATGCACAGAAGATATTTTCCAAACAATAACTACAGAAATTATTACTCAATGAACAGAACATTACTGCTTACAAGTCAGTAAATATTTATCCGCTGTAAAATAAAAATACAGTATATTTTTATTTCATAGATAATTTCTAAAAATTAAAAGATTATGTCACGTATCTCTCGGAATTGGGTTTAGTAAGATCTCCCGGCTCTGAATAAATACGTAAAGATTTTTTCCGGCCCGAAAATTATGTTCCTGACTAGGAGTAAATCACACACAATGATCAACTACAATCACAG
This sequence comes from Ormosia emarginata, assembly GCA_029884605.1. NCBI lineage: Eukaryota > Viridiplantae > Streptophyta > Magnoliopsida > Fabales > Fabaceae > Ormosia > Ormosia emarginata. The sequence goes on from JAQQTP010000040.1 coordinate 8,992,210, forward strand.
AATAGTCAAAATAAATTTACAACACACAAAATTCACAAAACAGTACAATTCAAACATTACTGTAAATTAGTAAATTTTAGGGTGTTACATAATGCAATGTCATTAATTAAGTTAATGGATGCTTAAATGTGCCTTGTATGAGAATTGAGCTATGAGTGGTAGTACCCACTAAGGTAAATTAAGTGGTATTAGCCACTAAGATGATTAAAGTGGTAGTATCCACTAAGGTTATTAAAGTGGTATTAGCCACTAAAGTGATTAAAGTGGAGGATTTGTGATTAAGATGAGTAAAAGGAAACTAAATATTCATTATGCATTTAAGAAAGGATTTTCATGATGACATAGTATTAACGAGTAGTTGCCTTACTGCTCCTTGAACGTATTAAATATTGGTAAAGATTAAAAGGACTTCATGGAACAAAGGTTTTTCTTGGAAGAAAGGGATCGTTGGCAATAAGCAAGTGGCATATGTTTTCTGTATAATGCTATTAAAAGTAACTTTGCATGTTTTAGTTTTCAAACTTAAGGTTTTCTATTTCCATGTATTTGGATTGGGCCAAAGGTGCTCCTAATGTCTAGAGATATGCAAGCATCATGAGTTTTATTAAAAAAAATGTTTTTTATTAACATTGCAAAATCATACTTTAGGACATCCCTTAGCCATACTCATACATCATAATGCATTGCATAAAATGATAATTGTATGAGCAAATGTCTTGATTTTAGAACCAAATTAATGAGGATTAAGGTTGATACCTGATTGTGAGTATTCCAAAAGAATAAAAAAAATAGTGACTATTGGTGGAATATTGTGATTACGTTGAGGTATTATATTTGACAAGGATTATTGTATTGTGTTTTATTGTAAAGGATGAATTCATATAATATATATTATGTATACCTGATGTGGATACTTGATTTAATTGTGATAAAGAAAACTTTTAGATAAATTTTAATGCCTCAAAGAAAGACGTAGGATACTTGTGATGTCAAATGGGCGGAGAGTTGCTTAAATCTATAGGTAATTCAAATTATATGAGGACAACTATCCAACCCAAAGCCTAGAACTGATAGATATGATGTTTCTCTTAAAGGTTTAGGAAACTCCAAGTATATGGAGTTAAAATTTGAGGTCTTTAGTGACCATAAAAGTTTAAAATACTTGTTTTATTAGAAATAGTTAAATATGAGACAAATATGATAAATGGAGTTTTTGTTTTAAAAGATAATCTTAATTATGTTTGTTGTCTTTGTGGGGTTCTTGATCAAGGTAGTGAAAGAGTTCCAAAACAAGGTGAAGGGAAATGTTTTCAGTAAGCTTTTTAATAAGCTTCTTAATCTAGTTAATTTCACGGTGATACTCAATTTTACCCCTAGACAGAAACATGAAGCTAGAAATTAAAAGAGTTATCCAGAACTTTTGAATGAGATGAATCAAATTTTGAGAACAAAATTTATAAAAGGGGGGATAATTGTAACACTCTGCTCAACCTAATGATACTCATTAGTGTTACAGTAACTCAAAAAATTTGGTATTGGTTACCTGATAAATTGGGTAACTGTTTAGGTTAAATTGAGCCTAGAATTATAACATTGAATGTGAAAAATAACTTCAAATAATCTAAAAATTTAACTTAAATAGCTAAGAGCTTAGAAATAAATATAGAAAATTATTTCTAAGTCATGAATGCTTGGAATAAGTTATATAAAATTTTTAGAGATCAAATAAATTAATTTAATATCTTTAATAACACTAAGAAAGTGTTTATAAATATAATAAAATAGCTAGAAAGCTTGAAAAATTATGAAAAATAAAAATATATGAATGAATTTGAGATCAGCGATTTTTTAGAACACTCACGAAAGCTGGAAAACATAATTTCGAACGATTAAAGTGTTCTTAAAAGACACAAAAGCTCCAAGTAAATTTATTTTATAAAGATTTCTTTCCACCATTCTTAGTCACTCATTCCTTATCCTTCACACTATTCATCATCATCTTTATTTTTCTCTCTCTTGTTCATTCACTCTCTTATTTTTCTGGTCTTTCTCCCCTTGGTCGTATGCTCTCTAATTCTTAAGCACCTGGTCATGTAGTGCTCATCCTCCCTCACGCAATCGTTCTAGCAGCCATCCATGGTTGTCCGTCCATCCTTCCATTCGTTATTATTGGCCGTCATCTCCTCTTTGTTCAGCTGTCGTTCTGCCACCCATTCAGCCATCCACGCTCGCGGTCACTCTTGCTCGCACACTATTTCAATGACCAAGAGGCTCACGGCCTCAACACCTCAAAATAGGTGTTTCCAAATTTAGATTTTCATGAATGGTAAAATTGAATGATTTGAAGGAAAAGGAAAAGGAAAGATATGATGGTTCCAATGACCATGTAGTTACGATTTTTAAAGGTTTGAAATGGTTTACTTCATGAAAAATATGATTTAGAAATGAAAAGTTAATTGATTTAATATAAGAAATTAATAAAAGGATTTAAGAAATGGAAGAGAAATACTTTGTCACTTGTAAGATGAAGATTTCATTTATAAGAGAAAAAGAGAGGTTGAAAGTGTTTGAACCTCAACTTTATTTTAAAGAGAACTGAGTTTTAGAATTGATTTAGAATTATGGACAATACGTTGGTGACTTGAAATTTATTAACGTATAGCTCTCTCATTGGGTTTTGAGTGCGTTAGGAAATTTTAAGTGAGAAAATATGGAAAAGTACAGTAAGAGACGGTATTAATTTTTATAAAGGCCAAAATAAGGTTTAGAAAATGGAGAAATATTTTACGTAGTGGAAAAATGGTGAAAAATATTTTTCATAACTTAAAAACGTGATTTTTAAGCTACGCAATTTCAAAAACGTTGAAAAATTGCTATGCGATTTGGAAAATATTTAAATATTTTTACGCGATTGAGAAATTGCTGGAAAATCAACATGCGATTTGAAAACGCGACAAAAATGTTACGAGATTGTGAAAACGCGATAAAAATATTGCGCGATTGAGAAAATGCAGTAAAATGTTTGCGCGATTGAAAATACAATAATGATACTGTTGGGTCAGTGTGTGGACCGTATATATAAAATTATGAATTTGAACTGAGAATGGTTTATATGCATTGAGTATGCATTGGAAAAAGTCCGATGGACTATGTTAAGGCTAATTGCCTAGGAGAGACTTACACCTCTTGAGTGGGTGCGATATGCATAGTGTAAGTCACTAGTTGACCTTGGGGGCATCGGGGTGCGGGTTGTTCATAATGGGTAGTTGGTAGCTCTTCTGTACCATGGATTAGACTGATGCAATGCACCGACGATCCGGACTGAGACACTATTCTTAATCAAGATCTGGTAAAGACTGTCGTATATATGCTAGATGTCCAAACACTTATGAGAATTGTGGCACGTGGTTTGAGGCATGTTGGTACAGACAAATCTTTTGGATCAATCTCTCTGACATGAGTTTAGATCCATGGAGTAGGAAAATGAGTCTATGAGCATATGCATAACTTGGACATGTCTAAATATTTAATGATATATTATCTGTCAAACGTTGATGAATGTTGAATAGAATAATTATGTTTACTGTTTATTATATCTATATCATTGTATGATATATCTGTATGATGTGTTGTTTGTCTTATCTTTGCGCTACCATGTTGGTATTGGTGTAGGTAATCTCACCTCTTGTATGCCTATTTTGTATTGTATTTATATTTTGGTAAAGACACTGAGCGATGTACCGAGCAAGAAGGTGAAGAGGAACATATTCCAACTGAGGAAGCTGAGTTTTGATAAGACGACATCCAGATCGAGTTTCTTCGGGTATGTACGATTGCAATTTCATGGAGGAACTAGTGCTTGGAGGATTAGTCCCAATGAGGAGGGACTAATATATCAGAGACATTTGACGGTCAACATGAGCAGGATATTTCATAGAGATTCGTTCTTTTCTATCACTATTTATGTATATGTAGAATTTTTGCTGTCGATTAGGCAGTATTGGGGTGGTAGGTACCACGGCCCAATGGAGATCAGTATAGTGTCGTCTGCACGGACATCGGTCCTTAGGACTTCACGTCAAGTTGGAGTCTTGCCTGCTGAGGAATCTAAGGAGGACCCGTCAAAGGGTTCTGCTGCCTAGTCATACTTGGGTAAGTATGTTAGTTTAAATAATGTTCAAATACTTTTGAAAACTATGTCTATAAATATTTAAGTATGTCAGTACTGAGACTTATGTATATGATATAAATTATTTGTGATGCTGGTTAGGATTTTATATTCTGCTAAGTTTGTTTTATTAATATTTCTGAAATTTCATAACTTATATTTACATTACAAATCATTTTTTTATAATGTATGGGTAATTTGATAATTAAGTAACATAAATGTGATACCCTACGGTGAGTGTTACACTCCCTCGCTATTCATCCTTTCTTTTATGGGTATAGCAGAAGAGGGAACGAACATGGAAGCAAAGAAAGGAGGGAGGGGGAGGATGTGAAAAAGAGGGGAAAAGGACTAAGGAACTGTGACAATGGTAGGGGATGCTTGACCTTAACTTGCACATCTTTCTTTATGATTTTTTAACATAAAATTCTATTTTTTTGCTCATATTGCTCATGGCTGGACCAATTTAAAAAGGGTCACATTTTGCTATTTTTGTGCTTTAGATTCATTACTTTCAATTAGTTCTTTCTTTGATGAACTATTGGATGAGAAATTTGAGAATACGGTCAAATATTGTATGGTTGTTGGCCATGGTTTAGGTTCTATTTTTGCAGCAGAATTTTTATGCTTTATGGATTGAGTTGTGGTTGAAATTTTGATACATAAGGAGGGCATAATGTTGCCTTAAATGTGGTAAAATTCTGGTTAAGTCACGACTAGATGAACTAAACCACAACCAAGGTAAAATGGACTTAAAATTCATATTATGGACTGTTCTAGTGAACTTTAATTCATATGGACTATGTTAATCTCTTTGGGACTATTTTAATATACTTTAATCCAATGATTGTATGTTGAAAGTATTTAGTACTATAAACTGATTTTAAAAGTATGAAATTGATGAATTTGTGAGTTAAAAGTGAGTCACTGGTTGCTGCATGTTGTTGGCTGAATGTTGTAGAGTATTTGGACTCCAAATGGCTTCAAGAAATACTTGTTTTTGGCCATGGAAGACCTAAATATGAGATTGTTGAATTGTAATTATTTTCTTATGTTATACTTGTGACTTGAATTGTGTTCGAAGGTCATGGAAAAATGTTGTCATTTTGTGATGGAATTATATTAACTCTTGTAATTAAATTGGGACTTAAATAACTATAATGATAGTTACAACATTATACCCTGTTTTTAAATTATATGAGAGTAATCTCAAGGTGTGAGAATATGGCCTAAATGATGCTATATGGTATTAAAGTCTCATTAAATGGTTGCTTGGTGCAAGTCATGGCTGTATTATGTGTTTAATGAGGTTTCTTTGTCTTAAACTTTCCTAGTGATAATATATTGAGCTTAAGATATTATTTTAATGAGAACATGATTGAATATTTCAAAGTATGTTGTTGTCCTGTTTTAGAAAATAATTGCTATGTATTTAATTCATGTGTTAGTACTAAGCCTTGAATGAAAATGCTTGTTCTTAGGCCATATGGAAGTCACGGTCATACCCTAAGACAAAGAGAAGTAGTCTTTTGTGAAAGTATACTCTTGGTTGTAGATTGTAGCTGATAATTAGTCTTTTGATTATGACTTGAATTATTACTAAGGATATATGTTAATGATTGTAGAGGCATTAAAGCATTTGACTGTCTTTAGTATTGATATAGTTGAAAATACATGGAATTATATGTATAATTAAAGTTTGAGTTATTATAGAATGAACTAGAGATTTTTTTAATTTAGGTTGTCATGGCCCTAATGTATAGGATTTTTATTAAATTATATGATTCTTCATAAATTTATATTCATATGATAATTAAGTGGATTAAAGATATAAAGGGTAGTTGATGAGTTCAATTAATCCTGTTGACCAAATTGTTATGTATGGGATGAGGTATTCTTAAATATTTAATGTGTTAAATATGCTAATGTAATGTCATTAATTGATTGAGTTAATGGATGCTTAAATGTGCCTTGTATGAGAATTGAGCTATGAGTGATAGTACCCACTAAAGTAATTAAAGTGGTATTAATCACTAAGATGAATTAAATGGTATTAGCCACTAAGTTGATTAAAGTGGTATTATCCACTAAGGTTATTAAAGTGGCACTAGCCACTAAAGTGATTAAAGTGGAGGATTTGTGATTAAGATGAGTAAAAGGAGACTAAATATTTATTATGCATTTGAGAAAGGATTTTCATGATGACATAGTATTAACGAGTAGTAGCCCTACTGCTCCTTGGACGTATAAGGAATAAAGGTAAAAGAAACCTTGAGATTATGTAAATTAATTGTTTTACTAAGAGATGTGTTATGCAATGTAAATATTGGTATTTTATATATGTAATTAAATGAACGGTCTACTTCGAAAATAAAAATGCTACGTTTTGCATTACTCCACTTTTTTATTTATTATTTATGTAACTTCTTTTAACCATGAAAACTGGATTTATTATAATGTTATGTTTTATAAACTTACTACTGAGAATTTAAAATTCTCACCCCAGTTGTGTTTTTTTTTATGTTTCCATGATAAATCCAGAGGTTTACCACAACGGGAGCAAAGGAAGCACTGAAAACAAAATTTAGATTTATATAATTCTATATATATTTTCTTAGTTATGTTATGTATTTGTGTCAATGGTTATGTAATTAAGTATTTGTAATCAATTTTGTAAAAAGTTATGATTTCAGACATATTAGATATTTTTGTAGTAAAAAAGCAAGTTATCAGATGCGTAAAATGTCTTGCTCTCTTACTTTCTTAAGGCTCTATATATGCATGCATTATATTTGTTATACAGGTTATAAGTGTGTTTCAATGTTTATGTTTTAGTTTTTATAAGTGACACTCTTAATTCTATTTACTTGAGTATATTAATAATATACTACAGTATTTAGGATTAAGGTGTTACATTTTAGTATCAAATTTGTTTATCCAGTTGAGTTGGGGAATAGACTGACTATCCTTTAGGGCAAAACCAAGCTTGAAGCTTGAATTTGAAAGTGAGGTAGCAGTCCTTTATCTTTATTTTGTTCTTCCTTTTCATGATTTTTGAATGAGTTAGGTAGTCTAAAATTTTGTTGAGTGTCACGGCTACATATTAGTTATAAGGAGTCTTTGTTGACTTTGAAATGTTGATTTTGTGTATTGATTTCTTTTATGGCCAAGCCATGATACCTTATTGACTATTGTGACTTGATTTTATGACTTTTGTAGTTGATTTTAAAAGAATCTAGTATATGATAAATTGAGTAGATTTTATGCCTTCCCACTCATGGCTAGCCAAGCTAAGAATTTGTTTTGTGATTTAATTTACATGACCAAGCCTCATTATTTGAATTTAAGATTGAGTTGATGACCAAGTCTCTTTATAATGACTAAACTGTGTATGTGTGTGTTTTGTCTTGGTGTCTATGTAGCAAACCGTGTATGTGTAAATATATTTCAATTGTTATGTCTATATGTTCACATTTGACTAAACAAAATCATGTTATATTGATTGTTTAGTTTATGCTTTCAAATTACTTATTCTTGTATTTTGGGGGCTGGCTGCTCAACAAAGAAGTGTGACCTTTGAATTAGTCATATGTACTCACTTTATATCAATTGTTATTTTTGGTCAAGAAGTTTTGTACTGGTTCATTCCGCATAAAAATCATGTGGTATGTAAGTGGAAAGAATTTCATATTGTGGTCTTCAAATTTATAATTTGTTTAAACAATGAATGTGTCATAAATTCTATTAATGTTATTGTTGGCCCATGGGTTGGATTTTTTTGGCCATGATACTTTTTGACTATTTGTGTGTTAATTTTTCATGACTAAGTAACTATTGTTGAGTTGAATTCATTTAATTTTGTGCCTTGTTACATGGCCATCAAATGTTTTAAGTCATTTTTATTGACTTGCCCTTGGTCTTGCATACTTGTAGTTGATATCATTTTATTGAATTGTATGTAATGACGTGCTCGACCAAGGTTTATGTTTTAATTTGACATTCACGACCAAGGCTTATGCTACCTATATTGACCTTGAAATTAAATTATTGTTGTGACTTGTTATTTACACTTGTGTTGTAAGATAATAATATGGTTACTTTGTTATTAATGGATGTTTAGAAGGCTTGCATAGTATGTGATGAATGAGATGGTATTGTTGAATACTATTATTCTGTTCTTGACCAATTTGGTTGAGTTAGAATATGCGATTGAATGAATAGAGTTTATGAAATCTGAAATTTTTGTGTTGAATAGTGAATGACCGTGAGTCTTCCTTGATGAATTTATTTTAATGGTTATTAGGCGGGAATTTCGTCGTGACTTTTTTATTTATCATGTGTGCTTAATGATGCGGATTAAAGGATGTAAATCCAAGTGCAGATTGTCTTAAGTAATAAATTTCTCGAAAGTCCGAGGTCGATCCATAGGAAATTGATGAAGAAAAATTCTTTGAGGTAAGGAAAGACTTTGTCACAACAATAAAGATAATAAATCTTGTTCACACTTAAATTAAAGAACTTGCTTGGGTTAGGAGATCCACTTTTGTTAATAATTTAAGGACAAGATTAATTCTTTTTATAACTCAATCGAAATCCATGCATAACGGAGGTTCCAATCGAAAAATAAAACATTCAAAGTCCATTTAGAATTATATACAGTTATATTTTGGTTCCTTTAATTATTTTCCAACACCAACACTTGTAAATGGGTTCAAGCATTCATTGTGCTAAACCACTTGCCTACAATGAATCAAGAACTCCACTTTACAAGGAGGAATTATTTACTAACACCAACACTTGTAAATGGGTTCAAGCATTCATTGTGCTAAATCACTTGTCTACAATGAATCAAGAACTCCATTTTACAAGGAGGGTTTCTAAATTGATTGGAAATAAAATACAACACATATAATGATCACTTGATAATATATCATTTAAGCACAAGAAATAAATTAATCTAACCTTATTTTATTACTAAAAGATTCACCCCTTCACCCAAGCAAGATGAAGATTAGTTACCCATGAGCAAGAAGAAAGAAAGAGAGAAGAAGAAGATGATGATCATAACTTCTATTTACAAGAAAAGAAAATTACAACAAGTAAATAATATAATAGCATGACTTTGATCTAAAACCAAGATTAATAATTCTAAACTAACTCCCCCAATGAGCAGCCAATGGTTCTATTTATAGAGTATGAAGGATACAAAGTGACAAGGGGGATAATTAATGAGTGGTTGGATTATTATCATGCTTGTCTCCCCACTCAACCAATCAGTTGTCTTCACATGACCAAAAGTCTATCATAACATCATAATATTGAAAAGTGGTTTTCATGAGAGATGAAGGGTTTTGTCTTAGCTTTCCAATGCCACTAGTTTCAGCTCAAAAGACTACCTACAACCTAAGTTATGCCCTGATTACCACACACTATTCAGGTTCCAATCACAAAACTCATGTTCTGACTTCCAAGCCCAATTAGCTCCACTAGATGTCCGATTGAGACTTCGAGCTCTTCATCAAAGTTGTAGAGCTTTCTCTCAGCTTTCCAAAAGGTAAAATTCATAATTTCTAGCGAAATACAAAAACAATGTAAAATCTCAACAATACTGAGAAATATCAATTAAGCCTAATTTGAACCCAAACTTACAAATCATGACCAAGCTTAATCAATTAAGTACATGGAGAGTGTAAATGATTAAAAATGAGGGTTTATTAATATATAAAATATGTGATTATCAAATTCCCCCACACTTAGCTTTTTGCACTCCTAGGCAAAACACATATGACAAAAGCTAGGAAACAAAGAAAAACGACACAGACTAAAAATCTAAAAACTCTAAAAGACTCGATGAATCAAGAAGAGCAACTAGAAATTCAAGGGATCAAAGCATTCATGAGATAAAATTTCTTCACATCTCAACCAACAAGCCAAGAAACTTCAGTTGAATAGAATGAATCAAGAATGATAGATCCTCACAGAATTCACTCTCAATCTCTCAAGTGTTTAAAAGGTAAGTATTTCACTCTATTCAACCCATGAACAATTGCACTACCATAAGTTTGCTTATCTTCTACTTCTCCGCTACTCAAAACATATGCACACAAAAATCAAGAGGACTTTATTCAAGCTTGTAATGGGGCCATGGTAAATGAGAAGGGATAATATGGATATGACAAGATAAATGTAACACCCCAAATTTCCTATCTCTTAAACAGTAATTTTGACAGTTAATAGAATTTTACTGTTTAGTAATTTCTGTACACTATAAAATTATTTTGTTTATTCCGTCAGCGTATTTGATCGTTTTGAGTGATTTACTCCGTGTCAAGAAAATAAAAATTTTCGGGCCGGAGAAAACTTTACGTAATTTAATTTTTACCGTTAGGTAATTATTTTACGTAATTTGATTTGATATTGTGTGTTTTCTAATATTTGTGATTTTTGTGGATGATTATGAAATTTTTTTACTGTCTGTGGGCCCAGGCGATCCTATGTGGGCCCAGGTGACCTTACGTGGGCCCAAGTGAGTCCCACAAAGCAAAAATTTTTTTACGCATAGAAAAATTTGTACTGTTTAGACGGAGACAGGGGATCTTACTAAACCTGAATCCGGAAATAGTTTTTAAAATTTTATTGTGCTGTGTTTTGTATTGTATTTATTTATCAGACGATAAAAATACAGTAAATATAATCTTTCGTGGGGTTTTTAGCAGATAAAAATAGAAATTATATTACTAAGTCAATATTAATGATTGTGACAATTTTTGATGGACCAATTGGAAACAAGTCTAAGATGGAAGACTTTAATATCAACCACCGATTTAATCAACGGTAAAGACTTGATCTTGATTTAATCAACGGTGGAGATGGATCAATTATGACCATTGGATAAGGATTTAATCAACGGTAGAGATTTAGTCTCAAAAAGTGACAAAGACCATTTATGACCATTGGATGAAGAATTAATCAAGGGTGGAGATTTGGTCTTGTAAAGTAACAAAGACCATTTATGACCATTGGATGTAAATTTAATTAATGGTGAAGATTTAGTCTTAAAAAGTGACAAAGACTAATTATGACCCTTGGATTAAAAGTAAGAAGGAGCAATCTTGACCCTTTATTTTGGATACACATCCAATGACTAGAATTTAAAGGAGAAAGATCCAATGGCCTAGATTAAGTCTTCTAATCAAAAGTCTACCTTAAATCCAAACCATTGATCTAATCAATGGCTTAAATGGCTTCAAATAATGACTAGAAAAGATGACAAATAATTAAATGCACAAGGAGAAGCATGCATGGAAGGGGATGGTTTTGGATTGTTTAGGAGACAAAGAAACAAAACTTTATGACCATTATTACATGTCATGGTCAATGGTGTATCATTATTGATCATTATTGATTAATTTGCATTCAAGGAGAATGCATTGGAGAGGGGGCACGGTTTTGGTCTGAATTTAGGAGCTTTGAAGACCATTATTAGCTATCTTGGTCATTATTGATCATTCTTGATCATCTTTGTCTTCTCCAAAAGCAAAAACCCATCAAACTTTTCTCTCCACCTCTCCTCCAAGCAAGTTTTGGCCATGACCATCAAGAACACTTTCCATCACTTTTTAATTTCATCCAACTTGATTTTCTAAACCTAAACACCATTCTAAGAACATCTCTAGTTATAAGTTTTTCCAAAATCATTCATCTTGGGCTTCAAATCCAAGCTTCAAGTTTCTAGCAAAAATGAAAAATTCCATCTTTGTGCTTCAAGAGAAACCATTCGGTCAAGACACTCAAAACCACCATCCAATCTCTTTTAATTTCATCCAACCATAGATCTTGAATCTACATGATATTCTAAGCAACTTTCATGTTAGAGACTTTCTCTAAATCATTCATTTTCAAGGAGTTTTTCCAAGAGCAAGTTCTAAGGTTTTTGAGGTGAAGTGTAAGGAAACTTCATTTCTTCTCTTCTTTTTCATGATCTAAGCCATGTTTGATCCATGGTTCCTCTTAATCAAGCTTAATATACTAATTTTTATGTATTTTGTTTTGTATTTGAGAAGCTCTTGGTGGTGAAGGACTTGGAAAAAGAAGCAAAACAAAGAGCTTTTGAGGATCTTCAAGAGGTAAGAGGGAGATCCATCTCACCAACCAAGTATGGTGGTGAGAGATGGTTTTATATTTGATGGATGGTGAATCCATGTGAGGATTCCTATCCATGGTCATGTAATAATTTATTTGTGTTTATGAGCTTTGATTATTTGCCTATGCTTGATATGCTTTGCATGAGTTTATGACTTTGATGGTATGCTTATACTATGCATGATTTATTGCTTTGATTATGGCATGCTTATAATATATATTTGAATATGTATGCATATGCCATGATTTGATGATGGAAAGAAAATTAATTTTTGGCTCCAATGGCCAAAGAATGACTACGGTTTTGGCACCCAAGGTTAGGGTTCCATGTTGAAATTTTTCAAGAACAAGGGAATTAATTTTGATCCCTAGAACATGGTGAATTTTGGTCAAGACACCTCAAGATAGGTGTTCACAAAATTAATATTTTCTTGAATGATGAAAATGGATGTTTAGAAAAGTAAGGAAAATAAACAAAAAAATTATTTTTCAAAGAGTACATGAATACGGTTTTAGAAGGATTTTTATTGATTTATTTTGTATAAAAAGTTTCTAAGTGTTTTACTAAACATGAGATTTAAATGAAAATAACAATGATAATTTTAAGGATTTACAAAGAAAGTGAAAAAGGATTTGTAAAGAAAGTAAAAATGAATTTGAACAAATGGGTTTGGTTTTTATGACCATCGGTATTTCGATTTTGAAAACAAAGAATTTTTAATGGTTTTGTTTGTGTAAAACCATATCAATTTAGAAGAAAAATATTTGATGGCTTCAATGGCCAAAGACTCTACGATTTTTGGATGTTGGAATAATTTTGGTTTTATGAAACAATGTAATTTTAAAGTGGAAACAAAATATTTGAACAAAATGTTTTAGTATAAGGATTTTGGAAAGGGAATCAAATTATTTTATCACTTGAGAAATGAACTTTCATATGAAAATGAAAAAGAAAAGTTACAAGGGTTTGAATCTAAATTTGTTTTGAAAAGAATTGATTTTAGAATTGATTTGGGAAAAACGGAGAATATAATGGTGTTTTGAAAATTTACTAACGTATACCTGATTTTTGAGTTTTGAAATACGTTAGAAAATGTTAAGTTTTGAAACGTTGATTTATACCAATGGGAAAAGTGATTTTGTGAATTATATTTTGAAAAAAAATTTCTTGAGTAAAGAACTGTGGAAAAATATTTTCTTGAGTAAGAAAATATATTAAATGAAGTATAAAGTTATATTATTTTGAGAAAAGTTGAAAAGGAATTTTTGAAGGTTAAGAAATATTTTCTGTAATGAAATGGTGATGAAAAATATTTTATGTATCTTAAAAATGTAATTTTTAAGCTACGCAATTTAAAAAAAATGTTGAAAATGAAATTGATTTATTTAAGTCCAAAATAATGTTTGGAATATTGAGGAATATTTTACGTGATTGTAAAATGTTGAAAAATATTTTATGTATCTTAAAAACGATTTGAAATACAGTAAAATATTTCTATGCGATTTGAAAAACGTTTAAATATTTCTATGCGATTTGGAAAGCGTTTAAATATTTTACGCGACTGAAATATTGTTGAAAAATCACTACGTGATTTGAATAATGAGAATATTTTTACGTGATTTCGAAAATGGCGGAAAACTATTATGTGATTTGGAAAGTGTTTTAAATATTTTGAGAATGATGGAAAATGATTTACGCAACTTAAAAGAATGATTTTTAAGTTACGCGATTTTGAAACAGTGAAAAAATACTATGTGATTTGAGAAGCGTATATTGTTACGCGATTGAGAAAAACATTAAAAAATTAGTACGTGGTTTAAAAGTGCAACAGAAGAGTTGCAGTATTTTGAAAACGTAATAGAAATGTTACGAAATTTTTGTAAATGTAACAGTAGTGTTACGGTATTGTGAAAACGTAATAAAAACGTTTTGGAATTTTAAAACGTAACAAAAGTGTTACTGTATTTTGAAAATGTAACAGAAGTGTTGTGATATTGTAAAAACGTAACAGGAGTGTTACGGTATTGTGAAAATATAACTAAAATGTTTTGGAATTGTGAAAACGTAACAGAAATGTTACGCGGTTGTGAAAACACGACAAAAGTATTTATGACTATAAAAACATAATAACATGATGATTACTGTTGAACCAGTGTCCATACACTGTTTGTGAAAATAACGAGTTTTGCCTGTTATTGGCACGTGGTGCATTTTAGATGCATTGGAAAAAAAAATATGCGTTGAGGCATATGATTTAATTGAACAAACGAATTTTGAAAAGAATGGCCCTTGTGGTTGGACTTGCACTGATATATTAGTGCATTGTATAAACTATATCTGAGAAATTATAAGATATACCTGTGATTGGTATTTGGTACATTATACATGCATTGGAATGGTCCGACGAGGACTGGATATGGCTGATTGCCTAGGAGAAACACACCTCTTGACTGGGTGCGATATGCGTAGTGTAAGTCACTTGTTGACCTTGGGGGCATCGGGGTGCGGGTTGCCTACACGGGTGGTTGGTCGCGCTTCTTCCCGTAGGTTAGACCGATGCAACACACCGATGATCCTGACCGAGACACTATTCTTAATCAAGATCTGATAAAGACTGTCGTGTATGTGCTAGATGTGCAAAAATTGAAATGAAAATTAAAGCACGTGGTCTGAGGCACGTGGTACCGGCAGGTCTTTTCGATCATTTCTCCGACCTGAGTTTTAGCTCCATGGAGTAGGAAATCGAGTCTTGTGTACATGCATAATCTGAACACTTATATCTATATGATATATTAATTGAGGAATATTGGCTATGACAACTTTTTTGAATACTTAAATTGATATATGATTGGATGATGATAGTTGATTAATATTGAATATATTATTGGAAGTTTGGTATGATATCCCTGTATGATATTATTGTTTGTGTTATCTCTGTGCTGCCATGTTGGTACTGGTGTAGGTGATCTCACCTCTTTGTTATGTTGTTTTGCTGTGTCTGTACTGTTAAAATTAAATAA
Source organism: Ormosia emarginata (assembly GCA_029884605.1). NCBI lineage: Eukaryota > Viridiplantae > Streptophyta > Magnoliopsida > Fabales > Fabaceae > Ormosia > Ormosia emarginata. The sequence continues at coordinate 9,007,541 of JAQQTP010000040.1, forward strand.
TAGAAGGATCGAGTTGTCTTAGATATAACGGGCAATGAATACTCTGAGATGAGTGACAACAATAAGGAGTGGACATTCAGGACTCGAAAGTGCGCAGTGTTGACAAAGAACAGATGTAGAACAGATGTAGAACAGATGTCTGATGCTTCAAGATGGATACACAACAGAATACGTACGTAGAGTTATTTTTTTTAACGTTAGTGTTATACCGTGCTTTTAAGTAGAACCTGTCATAGGGTTACTACTGTTAGAAAAAAAAAGAGTCTGTAAGTTTTATATTTCTCTTTAAATTGTGAAATATTAATTAGTGTCAATATTGCATATGAATCTGTTTCAATATATATTTTTCAGTATTACATATAAATTTCAATAAGTTTATGTTTCAGAAAAAAAAGAAATTTTAAAACCCATATTTTCATAACTCAAACCTTTTACGAACTTCTTTTCAGATTATGAGTCGGGAGTCAGACATGTGATACCCTAGGGAGGGTGTTACAATAAATACCAAAGAGAATAAAAGAGCATTATAGTATGGTTAGAATGGAGTAGATGTTTGAGAACATTCATCATAAATGACAATGACCAATATTTTACTAATATTTTGTTGAAGATCAATGCCAAATTGGTAGGTTTAATTCATTGTTAGGCCTAAACCTTCTCCTTCTCTTCCTGTTGTTTCCAAGCATCTACCTTTATTCTAGGTATAGATATGTCACTTTGTGTATCAGGAGATTCTGATAATCTTTGATTGCAGCGGTGGTCAGCTCTCTTTTTTTTTGTTTTTTTTTTTAACATTTTGCACACACACCCTCACACTTGCTCAAGAACAATGCCAATGCTCTCTTATTCCCTAAGGTTGGGTAAAAACATGTTTTTTAAGGCACAAAATGAGCTAAAAACAAGGAATGGTCAAGTAAGCTCAAAGGGGTTACACAAAGAAAAATATGCAAGGTTGACTATTTAGTCAAAGTAGCTATTTCAAAATGCATCAATCATTTTTATGCATGCATGTGAAAATATAGCCTAAAAAATAATCAAAGCAAGTTCTAGAGTAACAATTCCATGAGTGAAAATCACACAAGAAAGAAGAGAATGGTACGGATATTCAATCAATTCATCAATAGACTCAAAATCTCACAAGGCATATATCTATCATTCTCAATCTATCAATTCAACATCCATAACTAAGCATGTGAAATTTAAGATAGAAGACAATTTATTCAACCATGCTATGACCACTGAATTTCAATTGCTTTAAAGGATGTGAGAATTCATTCACTTGAATCATTCAAAGGAAATCAAATGATAAAACTTTGTTACTTCCACAAATCATCACAGAATAGTTACTTCCTCAATCTAGATGCGTCTCAGGAGTAATTTACTTCAAAAGTAAAATTACTCTTTACTTTGCCATCCTTAATTGGCTTTGTTGTAGGTTTCTGACAGTCTTATCACTAAACATACTTCCTAATTTAGATGCGTCTTAGGGGTAAAATTACTCCTTACTCTGCCATTATTCATTGGTTTAGCAAGTTCATGATAATCATATCATACTTCCCAATCTTTTTTCTTTTTTTTGGTCAACTATCCTTCCCCCCAACCAGATCACAACAGTGTCCTCAATGTTAAAATATAGATGAGTAAAAGATAGAAGATATTACATGTTGGAGAAATCTAACACAAATTTAAACAGAAAATAAGTACGATAAATAAAATTAAAGGTAAAGGAAGGTTATAGACAAAGTGTCAGAATTGGCTTGCATTTCATGTTGCTTCCCTCACTGCTTCCTTCTGACTAATCTATCTGAGCTTTTTTTTTATTTTTTTTTTAAATTTTTTTAACTTCAAGAAAACCTTCAGGGTAGAGAAGTCTAGAAACCCTTGAAAGACCCTGCTCAAAGGATCGTCTGTCTAAAACTAAAATATCGCAAAATCATATAAAGATAAAAGAAATATAATAGCAAATGATGATATACCTTTATGTATAGTTTTCATGGTGTATCTTTATTCTGCGCGTCATGAGTGCAGTAGTGGCATATCTTTATACTGCGTGTCACTAGTGCAGTAGACATTCACGTCCATTTATTTGAAGAAAAGAGAAAGAAGAAACCATCGTGGGTTTCCATCCTAGGTCTGTAACCTAGAGAGCTCACACTTGGGCTCGTAACATCAACAAAGATGCTAAAATCTGAAACTCGTAATGTCCAAGATCCAGAACATCCCATCCCAGGGCTCTGAGAGCCCTTTCTAATAAAAGAGAGGATCAAGCTCAGATGCCTGATATGCTTTGACAGCTGCGGGTTACTTCTCACTAATAACCAGAGTGGGACGCTTCTGCCAGTCCATCAAATCCACGGTGCCTAGATGGTAAACATTAGGTTATGGAGTGCGACTTTCTACAGAGCATGGTACATGAGTCTTATTTAAGGACCAGCGTTCAAAGGCCTACCCAAGTCAATGGCAGGTCAGCCAAAGGCTAGGGCTCCACAACTAATTAAAGTTACGGTACTCCTTCTGGATTGCCCTTGTTCAAAAAAAAATTTTAAAAAAGAAAAAGAAGAACAAGATAATATATACATGTTGTTGTGATTGTGGCTCACATCTTCCTCTAGTTTTACATCCAATAACAGCTTAAACGCCTTCTATGAGTCGAGGATAAGCTTCCCATCCAATTTTCTTATAAATTAGCAAACAAGGTCTTTTAGAGTTAGATTCCCAAGACTATAATGTTTTTGTTCATCCTTGAAGAGATTCCACAAATTAAGAAGTTCACGATGCATAAATCCACTAGAATGCGTCTCAAGAGTCAATAAGATATCATCTAATGACTCCTTACTCAGTCCATTCTTAATGAAAAATATTTTATCTTCTTTGTTTGCGGAAACCTTCTCGAAAGAATGACATTGCTTATTACAATTCGATCGTAGACATTTGTGACAGACTTGTAACATTTTTGCTATTCTCCTTTTAGAATACGAACTTCTACCAATACTTGGCATGTATGAGTCAAATGAAATTGAAGACTCACCTGCTAGACAAACTTTTGCTTCAATTATCCATTATATATCTTCTGGCATACCCTTGTGCATTAACAGTCTCATTCTTTCACATCTAGCTTTGTAGATTTTTGTCAGAGCATTTTGAGGGAGGGAAGAAAAATGTTTTCTCCGGTTTAAAAGAATGACATCCATTTTAAAGGAGAAGGAATCAGTTATTTTGGGAAACTAAAAAAACAAACTGACTTGAGAGTCATAGAGTACCGTTATCCGCCATTTAACCGGGAACACAAAGAACTGCAAAAAGAAGGCAACAAAATTAGAATAAATTCTATTCATAATAAGGATTAGAAAAAGAGATGAATTCTACCTCATTAACTTGGTTTTCCAGAAATGGTTTGAGTCTTTGTCCATTGACTTTAAACACATTACCATTCCTAGGATTCTCAATGTCTATGGCCCCTTGAGGATACACATGTTTGACAACAAAATGATCACTCCACCTAGATCTCAATTTTCCAGGGAATAGGTGCAGACGAGAATTATAAAGCAGAACATTTTGACCAATTTCAAAAGATTTTCTCAAAATTGACTTGTCATGAAAAACTTTTGTTCTAGCTTTATAAATCTTTGAGTTTTCGTATGCATCATTTATCAATTCCTCAAGTTCATTTAATTCCAATTTGCGTATCTTGCAAGAATCATCAAGGTTTAGGTTGAAAGCTTTAATGGCCCAAAATGCTTTATGTTCCAATTCTACAAGCAAGTGACAAGGTTTTGCATAGACTAGCCGATAGGGTGACATGCCCAACGATGTTTTGAAAGCAGTACGGTAAGCCCAAAGTGCATCGTTTAGCCTTAAAGACCAATCTTTATGATTTGAGTTAACCGTTTTTACTAAAATTTGTTTAATCTCCTTATTTGCCAATTCAACTTGTCCATTTGTCTGAGGGTGATAAGGGGTGGCAATTTTGTATATAATACCATATTTCTTCATTAAAGATTCAAATGGTTTATTGCCAAAATGTGTTCCTCTATCACTGATGATAGCTCAAGGGATTCCAAATCGACACAAGACATTTTCTTTTAAAAATTTGAGAACAGTTTTATGATCATTGTGTCAGCATGGAATCACCTCAATCCATTTTGAGGCATAATCAACTGCAACTAAAATATACACAAATCCAAATAAGGATAGAAATGAGCCCATGAAATCAATTCTCCAACAATCAAAAATTTCAATGACAAGGATAAGGTTCAGAGGCATCATGTTTCTTTTTGAAATGGAGCCCAATTTCTGACAATTTTCATAACTTTTGCGAAACATATAGTAGTCCTTAAATAAAGCGGGCCAATAAAATCTGCACTATAAGATTTTTACAGCTATTTTCTTTGAAGAAAAGTGACCTCCACATGCTTCTGAGAAACAAAATTTAATGACACTACCTACCTCACTGTCAGGCACACCTCTTCGAAAGATTTGGTTAAGACAATATTTGAACAAGTATGGGTCTTCCCAATAAAATTTTTTCACCTCTGTCAAAAATTTCCTTCTATCTTGGTGCGTCCATTGAGGCGGCATCTTTCCTTTTATTGTGATGTTGAATTCTTGAAGCAATAAGATCCACCGTATCAATCTTGGTTTGGCATCCACTGGAAAGCTTTGCTCTTCTCCTAAAAATGTGTACTTAAACTTAGCAAGTAATGGCTTTAGTTCCAGTGTGGGTACTTCTTCATGGATATTATCATTCATGGGTTTTAGCTCTTTAAATCTAGGTCCTTGTACTCCATTTCCTGTATAAAATCAAGCAAAGAGCATATTTCAGAGATATCATCATCTAATTGCATGCCTGAATCAAATGAATTGACTAAACAAATTTTTAATGGGTCAGAAGAACTTCTTGTTTGAAGATGATCATCTACGATGGCTTCAATTCCTTCAACTTCCTCATTTTCATCAAGGATTTCCTGTGGTTGCTTGCACATGTTAAAAACATTGAGCTCCAGTGTCATATTTTCAAATGTTAGCTTCACCACTCCATTTCTGCAATTTATCAAAGCATTAGTTGTTGCTAAAATTGAATGGCCTAAAATAATAAGAATTGACTTGTAACTATCAACCATAGGTTCAGTATCCAGCCAATAAAATCCATAAGATATATGAATTTATCAACTTGTACCAACACATCTTTCACTATTCCTCTTGGAATTTTAATTAATTTATCGGCAAGTAGAAGAGTTACAACAGTTGGCATTAACTCACCCAAGTTGAGTTGCTGATAAACTGAATATCGAAGCAAATTGACACTAGCACCAAGATCAAGTAAAGCTTTTTTAATTTTATGTTCTCTAATAATGCATGAAACTATAGGACAACTAGGGTCTTTATATTTCAAGGCATTATTATTCTGAAGAATGGAGCTTACCTGTTCAGCCAAAAATGCTTTCTTTTTCATATTTAGTTTCCTTTTAACAATGCCCAAGTCCTTCAAATATTTGGCATAAGAAGGAATTTGTTTGATAGCATCTAACAGAGAAATATTGAACTTCACTTATTTTAAAATTTCAAAAATTCTAGTGTTAATGTTCAATTTCCTCGAATTGTTTAATGCTTGAGGAAATGGGGATACAAGCGAGAGTTTGGTCTTTTTTTGGTCAACTTCTTTGTAACACCCCAAATTTCCTAAATAGTTGACAATAATTTTGACAGTTAACAGAATTCTACTGTTTAGTGATTTCTGTGTACTATAAAATTATTTTGAGCATTCCGTCAGCGTATTTGATCGTTTTGAGTGATTTACTCCGTGTCAAGAAAATAATAATTTTTAGGCCGAAGAAAATCTTTAAGTATTTATTTCTCTTGACTGTTAATTATTTTTAACAATCTGACTTGATTTTCATACATTTTCTAATATTTGTGATTTTTGTGGATGATTATAAATTTTTATGGTTATATGGTTGTTTTTGGGCTGTTTGTGGGCCCTAGTGGTCCTACGTGGGTCCGGGGTGAGTCCCAAAACATGAAAATTTTTCTACGTATAGAAAAATTTATACTGTTGAGATGGAGACAGGGGATCTTACTAAACCTGAACCTGGAAACAGTTTTTAAAAAATTTCTTTTACTGTGTTTTGTACTGTATTTAATTATCGGGCGATAAAAATACAGTAAATATATTCTTTTGTGGGGTTTTAGCAGATAAAAATAGAAATTATATTGCTTAAGTCAACAATAGTGGTTATGACAACTTTTGACGGACCAATAGGAAACAAGTTTAATTCTTTTGACAGACCAATATGAAGCAAGTCTAATATTAAAGACTTTGATATCAACCATCGATTTAATCAACGGTGTAGGATTAGTCTAATAAAATGGCTATGACCATTTATAATCATTGGATGAAGAATTAATCAAGGGTGGAGATTTGATCTTATAAAATGGCTAGGACCATTTGTGACCGTTGGATTTGGATTTAATCAACGGTGGAGATGGATCATTTATAACCATTGGATTTGGATTTAATCAATGGTGGAGGTTTGGTCTTCTAAAATGGCTGACTAATTATGACCCTTGGATTAAAAGTAGGATAGAGTAATCTTGACTCTTCATTTTTGGAGATGCATCTAATGGCTAGGATTTCAAGGAGGAAAGATCTAATGGCCTAGATTAAGTCTTCTAATCAAAAGTCTACCTTAATCCTAACCATTGATCTAATCAATGGCTTAAATTGCTCTAAATGGTGGCTAGAAAAGATGACAACTTTATGAATGCATAATGCATGGAGGGGGGGACAGTTTTTGTGCTTGTTTTAGGAGTTAAAGGAAAGTTTGAAGACCATTATTAGTGGTATTGGTCAATTATGCATCATTATTGATCATTTAGCACTCTTAGGAGAATGCTTGGAGGGGGGACAGTTTTGGTGATGCCTAAGGCCATAGCAAAAAGTTTGAAGGCCATTATGAGCTATCTTGATCAATCTTCATCATTTATGAACTTTCCTAAAGCAAAACATAGTAAAAATATTCTCTTCTTTCTCTCTAAGCATAGCTACGGCCATGCACTCTAAAAGGGGGCAAAATTGTTGGTTTCTATCATTTGTATCATAATTGTCTTTCTATTCATCATCTTATCCAAAACAAAACACAAAAACTCCATTCTCTTCTCCAAGAAACACCGTTCGGCCATACCACCTAAACCCACTCTCCAATCTCTTTTAATTTCATCCAACCATAGATCTTGAATCTACATGATTTTCTAAGCAACTTTCATGTTGGAGACTTTCTCTAAATCACTCATCTTCAACCTTGTTCTTTAAGCTAAAGATTGAAGCTTTATTGGTGAAGTTTGTTAATCTTCACTTTTCTTTTGATTATCAAAGTTCTAACCATGATTCTAATCCATGGTTTTCTTATTCAAGTCTTGTATATTAATTATGTGTGTGTTTTGTTTTGTATTTGAGAAGCCCTTGGTGTGAAGGACTTGGAAAAAGAAGCAAAACAAGGAGCTTTTGAGGATCTTCAAGAGGTAAGAGGGAGATTCATCTCACCAACCAAGTATGGTGGTGAGAGATGGTTGTGTATTTGATGGATGGTGAATCCATGTAAGGATTCATATCCATGGTCATGTAATAATTTGTGTATGTTTATGTGCTTTGATTATTTGCCTATGCTCGGTATGATTTGCATGATTTATTGCTTTGATTATGGCATGTTTGTGATATATATTTGAATATGTATATGCATGCCATGAATTGATAATGGAAAGGAAATTGATTTTTGGTTCCAAAGACCAAGAGGAATTTCAGCCAAGACACCTCAAAATAGGTGTTCATAAATTAATATTTCATGAATGATAAAATTGGATGATTAGAAAAGCAAGGAAAATAAACAAAGGGTTTATTTTTCAAGAAGTATTGCTCACAGTTTTGAGAAGGATTTTTATTGATTTATTTTGTGTAAAAAGTTTCTAAGCATTTTACTAAACATGGGCAATGTTGATTTTAAGGATTTGCAAAGAAAGTGAAAATGGATTTACAAAGAAAGTGAAAATGAAAAATGAACAAATGATTTGATTTCAAAGACCAAGTTGTCACGGTTTTTGTAAAGGATTTTTAATGGTTTTGTTTGTGTAAAATCATATTGACTTAGAAGGAAAAATATTTGATGGTTTAAATACTCATGTACCATGGTTTTGGAAGGCTTGTAATACCTTGATTTTGATGAAACAAAGTGATTTTCCAAGTGGAAATATAATTGATTTAGTACAAGGATTTTTGGAAAGGGAATCAAAGTGTTTTATCACTTGAGAAATGAATTTTTCATATGTAAATGGACAAGAGGTTGAAAGTGTTTGAATCTCAATTTATTTTGAAGAGAATTGATTTTAGAATTGATTTGAGAAAAATGGAGAATATAATAGTGATTTGATATTTTCTAACGTGTAACTCATCCTTTGGGTTTTGCAGAGCGTTAGTAATTTTTAAAGTTAGAAACATTGATTTAATTCAATGGAATTGTGAATTTGTGGAATATATTGTGAAAAGGATTTTCTTGAGTAAGAAATTGTGGAAAATAATGTGAGTAGTCATATTATTTTGAAAAAGATTGAAATAGAATTTTTGAACATTGAGAAATATTTTATGAGGTTGAAAAACAGTGAAAAATGATTTATGTAACTTAAAAATGTGATTTTTAAGCTACGCGATTGGAAAAATATTTAAATATTTCCACGCGATTTGAAAAAATGTTGAAATATTTCTACGCAATTTGGAAAGCGTTTAAATATTTTTACACGTTTGAGATATTGTTGAAAAATCGCTACGCGATTTAAAAATGGTGGAATATTTTTACGTGATTAAGAAAACATTGAAAAATCAATATATGATTTGAAAACGCAACAGAAACGTTGTAAAATTGTGAAAACGTAACAGAAATGTTGCGCGATTGTGAAAACATGATGAAAGTGTTTTGTGACTATAAAAATGCGATAATATGATTTCACTGTTGAAAATACGGTATGATTACTGTTGGGCCAGTGTGTGGACCCTGATTATAAGATTATGAAATTAAAACTGAGAATGTGCCAATGTGTGGACCCTGAATATGATATGGTGAATTTTGCCTGTGATTGGCATTGGTGCATTGAACATGCATTGGAAATGGTGAATTTTGCCTGTGATTGGCATTGGTGCATTTTATATGCATGAACTAGTGTATGGACACTGTATGAGAAAATGATAAATTTTGCCTATGATTGGCATTGGTGCATTGAACATGCATTAGAAAGGTTCGATGGACTGTATGAGGCTATTTGCCTAGGAGAGACGTACACCTCTTGAGTAGGTGCGATATGTAACGCCCCTTTTTGGGAGGGAACGTCACATTGTCAAATAGAAGAAAATGTGGAAAATAAAAGTTTTCTAAATTAAGACCCGGTTCATTTTAGTTCAAAACTAACTTGTTCGCTGCTTTAATACGTGAGTAAAATAGTAGTATAAATCTTTTTTTCTTTATTAATAAAATGGAGTGACGAAACGTGAATAACAGTAAAGAGTAAGACAGGAAATAAAACTCACATCTGGATAACATGCATATATATATATATATATTTAAAAATCAACAGTGTTCTAGATACAAGCCTGGATATTTTCAAAAAGCAAAACTATACCTGCCCAATGGATCATACATATACATCCCCAAATATCAAAATATACAGCCCACCAAAATACAAAACATCAGGCACCTCAAATAAAACACTGGTAGCCATCAGCAGCTACCAGTAAAATCAGTCCCTCAGAGGAGGAGGGACTGTATCAGGGTCCTCAGCAGGGTCCTCCTCGTCCAAGGAAACCTCCATGGGAACCACAGAGCCACGGGCAGGAGTCCGAGCAGTGGAATCAAAAGAGTCCTCCTGCGGGGTGTAGTAACGGTCACCCTACATCTCCCGGATGGGCAGATAAAACTCCAAGCGTAGGCTGACGTAGCAGGTAAAGATCAGCGTCTCATGACGTCTCCAGGCTAAAGAAATCGACACGTCACCCAGATAGACACAGCGGTCGGAACTCAAGTTGATGTGCCAACACTCTGGCCCCCCAAGGAAGGTCAGACGCACATCACCAGAAATCCGTGCATACGTGCCTCCATACTCCACAGTGGGTGCTAATCTTGATCGGGCCAGAAGCCGGGGAAATCGGGAGCTCCTACCTCCTTGTCGTCGTCTTCGATAGATACAATGTACACACAGGCAGCAAATGACAGAAATACAGAAAAGAAGGAAGACATCCTACCATCATTATCAATTATAGCAGCCAGAAACAATACGGCACATCGTGCCTAAATAGCATTCCAAGAACAATAATAATACTAATATTAATAAATAGTAAATGCATCAGTAAGCAGGTAAACAGTTCAAGGCGGTCAGTTGTCATAATAATGAATAAACATTTTAAATCCACATAAGCATTAATTATCATATGGTGTAACATCTCATGATGCAGATGCACACAGTACCCAAATTCCTACTCCATGGAGCTAGACTCAAACAGTCGGAGAGAAAGATCAGGAGACACGTCTGCAACTCGGCTGCCGCGGCCAAAGTGCTATGATCTTAACAGTTTTCCACGTGCACATTCAGGCATTGTACAGACGGTCTACGCTAGATCATGATATAGGACAGTGTCTCGGTCCGGATCGCCGGTGTGTTTGCATCGGTCTACCCCACGGGCAGGAGAGCTACTAACTGCCCATTGGGAGGAACCCGCATCCCTACACCCCCAAGGTCATAACATGACCTACACTAGTCTACTCGCACCCGCACTAAGGTGTGTTCAATCTCCTAGGCAACTTGGCCTTACAACAGTCCACAGGGCATTCACAATGCATAAGACTCTGTGCATGAACATGTATGATCAACATCACATACTTTTCCATAATATGCCACAATTGGCCATGATAAGCATCAACACATCATTGGTCACTCAAATGGACCCATAATATCATAATATTGAAATCAATCAAGGTAATACATTTTTAAGTTCCATTATGCATTCTTATTTAAGATTTACTCTTCCTACAAGGTTCATCTTTAATTTGATTCTCATAATTAGTTTGATTTCTCTAATGTAATTCATTCTTTTACACTTGGTACTTTATTCTAAGTCCTTAGAATCTCCCACTCTCTTGTTATTGCTCTCTTGAAATCTTCTTATGTCTTATGGAAGTTTCATTATTGGTTCTTTAAAATTTATGAAATCTCCAATTATCTTCAATTCTTCCAATTGGTAATTTTTCTAGTTCACAACTTAGGACTTTAGCCACTTGATTACTTAAGTCTCCAAGTTACCAAACTTTCATAATTAAGCCTCAAAAGGCCCTAGAGGCCGTGACCTCCCTAGGGATCTAATTCCCAATCTTTTCAATTTATCACTTGTATCTTACACCTTTAATTTACTTAGTCTTTCACTTGTTGCATTGGTTCACCAAGGACCCCCAATTTTGGGCTCAAAACCGTGACCTCCCAAGAGGCACTCCCAATTCATTTTCTCTTATTCCAATTCATCCAATCCAATCCAATATATCAATATACGCAACCAACCAATCCAATGCCATAAACATCATAAAATCAACATGTAAACATATAGATCATCAAATTAAAGAATCACCCTTGTTAGGGTTTTTCCACCAACAATCACAACCAAGGTTCCTAGATGCTAATAGAGGTTGAGGAGGAATGTCTTCCTCTTACCCAATTGAAGAAATCAAGAGAAACCTCTAAGAAACTCCTTGCAAATTCGGATTGGGTGCCACCGAAACCCTAGAAATTTCAACTTAGTCAAAACAACACCAATGCTTGAAAAATAAAGCATGGATGGTCACCAAGGGGACCATGAACACGAAAATGAAGAGTGGGAAGGAAGTGTCAAGAAACTTACCCAAGAACCCTAGGCTTGAAGCTTGAAGAAGATGGTGAAAATGGTGGATTTTCAAGATGCTCCAAGCAAGAGAAGTATTTAGGAGGTGGAGAGGATTAGGAAAATGGTGTTGGTTGAAAATTTTGTGATGGTTGAGGGATGGAGAGGGCTGCTGGCCGTAGCTCTCCCTAGAGAGAAAGAGGAGAAAATGTTAAATGAAGAAGATGAGTGGAAGTAGAGAGAGAAAGGGCTTTAGGTGAATTTTTAAAATTATGTGATATAATGAATTAATGAAAGCAAATCAATTCTCCCCCCAATTTTTGGGCTGCTGCCATGCATGAAGAGAGAGGGAAGAGAGAGGATTTTTGGCTTCTCTTGGAAGCTAAGGGCATTGAGGTCATTAGTTGGTCAAAGCTTCTCAAAGAAGCTTTGATTATAATACATTAGATTTGAATTAAAGTGGATTGATTAGACATAAAGTAGATTACCCTAGGATAATGTGATAAAATTTTTATTACATGCTATTATCCAATGGATAATAGTTACAGTCTACAGAAGTCATATTAATTAACCTGATAGATAAATTTTACGCAGTACTATTCTGTTTTATCTATTAAAATTTCTCAAAAATCGTGAAACCTCGTACACTGTGTCCAGCCTCAGGTTTAGTAAGATCCCCCATCGACAGGTCCACAATTTAGAGTTTACTAAACACAGGGAAAGCATTGCATCTTTCCAGGTCCGCTCAGCGCCATTCAAAATGAGGAATATATTAAAATCTTCGACGTTTCCAGAAAATTCCCGGAAAATTCTCAAAAATTGCAAATATTGTAAAACGACTATTTGTCTCATCATTTTCCAATTTTTGAAGCATTACAGTCATTTTTCTGACTCTGCTCAATATATACGCAAAACGAGAAATATATTAAAATATTCGTCGTTTCCGAAAAATTTCGAAAGAATTCACATAAATCACGAATATTAGAAAATGACTATTTGTGGTAAAACAAATGATTTTCGGAGCGTTACACTGACCTCAACAGGTTTCTGCTCAGTGTGCACGCAAAACGAAGAATATATTAAAATATTCGTCATTTCCGGAAAATTCCAAAAAAATTCCTAAAAATCAAGAATATTATAAAATGGTCATTTATGATTAAACAAACATTTTTTGGGGTGTTACAACACTCCCCCACTAAAACGAAATTTCATCCTCGAAATTTACGTACCTCAGAATAATTGTGGGTATTGCTCCCTCATCTTGTCCTCCAGTTCCCAAGTTGCGTCACCAGTCATCTCATTCTAAATCACCTTTACTAATGGAATCTCCTTGCCTCTAAGTTGCTTTATCCGTCGATCCTCGATTCTCGCAGGAGGCGCCTCATAGGTCAAGTTCTCTTTTAACTGTACTGTGTCTAGTGCTATGATATGACTCGGGTTAGGTAAATATTTACACAGTTGCAACACATGGAAAACATTGTGTATGTTGGAAATAAAAGGGGGTAAAGTTATCCGGTAAGCTACTGGACCTATCCGGCGAAGAATTTGGTAAGGTCCAAGAAATTTTGGAGTGAGTTTCCTAGATTTCAATGCCCGGCCGACCCCAGTCATGGGTGTGACTTTCAAGAATACATGCTCACCTTCCTCAAACTCAAAAGGCTTTCTCCTCTTATCTGCATAACTCTTTTGCCGGCTCTGAGCAGTCTTCATCTTCTCTTGAATCATTTTGACCTTCTCAGTTGTCTGTTGGATGATATCCAGTCCAATCTTGAGACGCTCACCGTCTTGGTACCAACACAATGGTGTCCGACATCATCGTCCATATAGAGCTTCATAGGGTGCCATCCCTATACTTGAATGGTAACTGTTGTTGTAGGTGAATTCTATCAATGGCAAGCTTTCATCCCAACATCCAGTCTGTTCTATAGTACAAGCTCTAAGCAAATCTTCTAAAGATTGGATTGTTCTTTCTGATTGACCATCGGTTTGTGGGTGGTACGTCGAACTTAGACATAATTTCATTCCCAACGACGCCTGTAGACTCTGCCAAAATTTTGAAGTAAATCTCGGATCCCTATTCGAAACAATGCTCGTAGGCACATCATGCAATCTAACGATCTCTACAATATACACCTGAGTCAGCTTCTCCAGACTGTACTTTATGTTGATCGAGAGGAAATGAGCTGACTTCATGAGTCGATCAACTATTACCCAAGTCGAGTCGTGTCCTCTTCTCGTTCTTGGCAAACCCACAACAAAGTCCATTGTGATACTGTCCCATTTCCATTTAGGAATAGACAATGGTTGTAGCAATCCTGCAGGTCTTTGATGTTCCACTTTGGCTTTTTGACAGACTAGACAAGTCGATACGCATCTAGTGACGTCACTCTTCATCCCATGCCACTAGAACAACTTCTTCAAGTCTTGGTACATCTTCATTATGCCTGGGTGCATATTCAGCTTGCTTGTGTGAACATGCTCCACAATATACTGTTTAAGCTCTTGGTCACGGGGAATGCAGACTCTACCCTGGAATCTCATAACTCCATTTGTTCCTTCCTCGAATTCCGTTTCCTTGCCTTGCCTCATCAGTTCTCTCACTTCTTGCAAGAATTCATCGACCTTCTGCTTTTCCCATATGTCCTCCATTAGCTCGCTTGAGATGGTGACCATGTTCATACAGATCTTTCCTGGTTTCAACTCTACAAATGACCAAACATCTCTAAACTGTTCAATGAGTTCTCTTTCCTTGATCATCAGGGCAGAAGCACTGATGGTCTTTCTACTCAAGGCGTCTGCCACGACATTGGCCTTGCCAGGGTGGTACAACAGCTGAAAATCATAGTCCTTCAAGAATTCTAACCATTTCCATTGCCTCATGTTCAGCTCCTTCTGATCATATAAGTACTTCAAGCTTTTGTGGTCACTGAAGATGTTGAATGTTGCTCCATAGAGGAAATGTCTCCATATCTTCAGAGCAAATACTACAGCTGCTAGTTCCAAATCATGTGTCAGGTAGTTCTTTTCATGCACTCGCAACTGTCATGAAGCATAAGCTACCACTCTTCCATGTTGCATAAGGACAGATCCCAATCCTTCGTATGAGGTGTCACAGTACACCTCGAATGGCTCATTCGGATTAGGTAGCACTAGTACTGGTGAGGTAGTTAGTCGTTTCTTCAGCTCTTGAAAACTCTGCTCGCAGCTATCAGTCTACTCAAAAGCCTGGTTCTTCTTTGTCACTTGGGTGAGCGGTCCAGTAATTTTGGAAAACCCTTCTATGAACCTTCTGTAATATCTGGCTAAACCCACGAAGCTACGAATCTTCGTCACTGACTTCGGCCTTTCCCATTGTAGCACTACCTCCACTTTTGATGGATCCACTGCAATCCCTTCCTTCGAGATCACGTGGCCCAAAAACTTAACCTCATCTAGCCAAAATTCACACTTTGATAGCTTGGCGTACAATTCCTTCTCCTTCAGAATCTAGAGAACTATGCTAAGGTGTTCAGCATGATCCTCTTGATTATGGGAATATATCAAGATATCATCGATGAAGACGACCACAAATTTGTCCAAATAAGGACGAAAAATCCTGTTCATGTAGTCCATGAAGATAGCAGGTGCATTCGTTACACCAAACGACATCACAAGGTATTCGTAATGGCCGTATCGGGTATGAAAAGCAGTCTTGGGTATATCCTCAGTCTTTACCCTTATCTGATGGTATCCAGATCTCAGATCGATCTTCGAAAACACTGTTACTCCCCTCAATTGGTCTATTAAGTCGTCGATTCTTGGGAGTGGATATTTGTTCTTGATCGTCAGCTTGTTTAACTACCTATAGTCCACACACAGTCTTGAGGTACCGTCCTTCTTCCGAACCAACAACACTGGTGCTCCCCAGGGTGATACACTCAGTCTGACGAACTATTTCTCCAAAAGCTCCTCTAGTTGTTTCTTAAGTTCTGCCAATTCCGTTGGTGACATCCGGTAAGGTGCTATAAACACGGGACCAGCTCCCGGTACAAGGTCAATAACAAACTCTATCTCGCGCGTCGGTGGTAAACCAGGTACATCTTCTGGAAAGACTTCAGAAAACTCCGTCACTACTAGAATAGTACTCATTTCAGCCTCGCTCTCGACTTTCAAAGAAGATAGTAGCATGTATCCTTGAGCTTCTTCTTTCAAGAAAGCTCGTGCTTGGTTGGCTGTCAAGTATCTAGAGTCTCCATCCACAGGGAAAACTATGGTTTTTCTAGAGCAATCTAATAGAACATGGTTGGAAGACAACCAGTCCATCCCTAGGATTATATCTAGTTGTGAAAGAGGTAAGCAGATTAAATCGACAGAAAAGATTCGACCTTCAACAATTAGGGGACACTTCAAACAGACTTTGGTAGTAACTACCGGTTTGTTAGTAGGGGTTGAGACAGTCAAATCAAAAAGTAAGGTAGACACTGGTAAGTCAAGTCATAGCACACAGTCATATGATATGAAAGAATGGGTTGCCCCAGAGTCATACAGTACTTTTAAAAGACTACCTTCTACCTTGAATCAAGTCTTCAGATTCGGAGGCTTCAGCTCTGCTCATGGTGTAGACTCGACCTCCAACTCGCAGTTTCTTGGCTCGAGTTGCATTGACTGAAGGTTCAGCCTTTGTCTGATTGCAATCTCTGGACACGTGACCTGGTTTGCCACATCTGAAGCAGATAATTCCCTTGATAATGCACTCTCTCGTGGGATGATCCTTCCTACACTTTAGGCATTTGGAGGGATATGCCACATTCTGACCAGTCTGGTTCCTAGTAGAACCTTCACCAGAACTCCCACCAGTTTGTTGCTGACTTCCCGTTGGTCGGGAATAGGGCTTCTATTGGAAGCGGTCTGAACTATTGCCTCCACCTCTTTGGAACCTTGCAGACCCAAAGTTCTTGCTCCTCGAGTCTCTAGCTTGTTCCAAGGCCTCCACTTCACAGCATGTGTCCAACAGTGATGAGAACACTTTAATTTTCAGAGTAATCACAGCCTCCTTCACTTCGTACTTCAGTCCTTTAGTGAACTTCCAACACTTCCAAGCTTCATCTGTTTGATGTTGATAATGTGTTGAGAATTTCTCCAAGTTCTCAAATTTGGCCGCATATTCACTAACGGTCATGTTCCCCTACCTCAGGTTAAGGAACTCCATCTCTTTTGCATATCTCGCACTTGCAGGAAAGTATTTGTCCAAGAATTTGTCCTTGAACACGTCCCACGTGATGTCAGTTTCCTCAGCTTCTAGTACTTTCTAAGTTCCATACCACCAATCTTCGGCATTGCCGACCAGCATGAAGGTAGCGTAGTTCACCTTCTTGTCTTCGGCACAATTCATGCCACGGAAAACCTTCTCCAGCTCTTTGATCCACAAACTAGCCTTGTCCGGATCAAATTCCCCTTTGAATTGTAGAGGGTTGTGGCGACGAAACTCCGCCAAGTTCTGTGCATCGGTAGTCTCTTCGAGCTGTTGAGCAGCTCTCTCTTGTTACTGAGCAGCACGTTCATTTTGTTGCGTGATGACTTCTGCCATCCTTTGCATTGCCTCTATAGCAGCTGTCATATCTCCGCCTCTTGCCATCTCAGTTTCTCTTAAATCAGATTAACTGAAAAACATAAGGAAGGTCAGATGCATTCATTCCGAACACCAATCACAGAGATTGACACAGCAAAAACAAGACAGACTCACACACAAGACCCAAAGAGACACAACCGGGGCTCTGATACCAACTTAATGTAACGCCCCTTTTTGGGAGGGAACGTCACATTGTCAAATAGAAGAAAATGCGGAAAATATAATTTTTCTAAATTAAGACCCGGTTCATTTTAGTTCAAAACTAACTTGTTCGATGCTTTAATACGTGAGTAAAATGGCAGTATAATTTTTTTTCTTTATTAATAAAATGGAGTAACGAAACGCGAATAATAGTAAAGAGTAAGACAGGAAATAAAACTCACATCTGGATAACATGCATATATATATATATTTATTTAAAAATTAACAGTGTTCTAGATACAAGCCTGGATATTTTCAAAACGCAAAACTATACCTGCCCAATGGATCATACATATACATCCTCAGATATCAAAATATACAGCCCACCAAAATACAAAACATCAGGCCCCCAAAATAAAACATTGGCAGCCATCAGCAGCTACCAGTAAAATCAGTCCCTCATAGGAGGAGGGACTGTATCAGGGTCCTCAGCAGGGTCCTCCTCGTCCGAGGAAACCTCCATGGGAACCACAGAGCCACAGGCAGGAGTCCGAGCAGTGGAATCAAAAGAGTCCTCCTACGGGGTGTAGTAACGGTCACCCCACATCTCCCGGATGGGCAGATAAAACTCCAAGCGTAGGCTGACGTAGTAGGTAAAGATCGGCATCTCAAGATGTCTCCAGGCTAAAGAAATCGACACGTCACCCAGATAGACACAGCGGTCGGAACTCAAGTTGATGTGCCAACACTCTGGCCCTCCAAGGAAGGTCAGATGCACATCACCCAGAAATTCGCGCATACGTGCCTCCATACTCCACAGTGGGTGCTAATCTTGATCAGGCCAGAAGCTGGGGAAATCGGTAGCTCCAACCTCCTTGTCGTCGTCTTCGATAGATACAATGTACACACAAGCAGCAAATGACAGAAATACAGAAAAGAGGTAAGACATCCTACCATCATTGCCAATTATAGCAGCCAGAAACAATACGGCGCATCGCGCCCAAATAGCATTCCAAGAACAATAATAATACTAATATTAATAAACAGTAAATGCATTAGTAAGCAAGTAAACAGTTCAAGGTGGTCAGTCGTCATAATAATGAATAAACAATTTAAATCCACATAAGTATTAATTATCATATGGTGTAACATCTCATGATGCATATGCACACAGTACCCAAATTCCTACTCCATGGAGCTAGACTCAAACAGTCGGAGAGAAAGATCAGGAGACACGTCTGTAACTTGGCTGCCGCGGCCAAAGTCCTATGGTCTCAACAGTTTTCCATGTGCACATTCAGGCATTGTACAGACGGTCTACGCTAGATCACGATATAGGACAGTGTCTCAGTCCGGATCGCCGGTGTGTTTGCATCGGTCTACCCCACGGGCAGGAGAGCTACCAACTCCCCATTGCGAGGAACCCGCACCCCGACACCCCCAAGGTCATAACATGGTCTACACTAGTCTACTCGCACCCACACTAAGGTGTGTTCAATCTCCTAGGCAACTTGGCCTTACTTGTCCACAGGACATTCACAATGCATAAGACTCTGTGCATGAACATGCATGATCAACATCACATATTTTTCCATAATATGCCACAACTAGCCATGATAAGCATCAACACATCATTGGTCACTCAAATGGACCCACAATATCGTAATATTGAAATCAATCAAGGTAATACATTTTTAAGGTCCATTATGCATTCTTATTTAAGATTTACTCTTCCTATAATGTTCATCTTTAATTTGATTCTCATAATTAGTTTGATTTCTCTAATGTAATTCATTCTCTTACACTTGGTAATTTATTCTAAGTCCTTAGAATCTCCCACTCTCTTGTTATTGCTCTCTTGAAATCTCCTTATGTGTAATGGAAGTTTCATTATTGGTTCTTTAAAATTTATGAAATCTCCAATTATCTTCAATTCTTCCAATTAGTAATTTTTCTAGTTCATTACTTAGGACTTTAGCCACTTGATTACTTAGGTCTCCAAGTTACCAAACTTTCATAATTAAGCCTCAAAAGGCCCTAGAGGCCGTGACCTCCCTAGGGATCCAATTCCCAATCTTTTCAATTTATCACTTGTATCTTACACCTTTAATTTACTTAGTCTTTCACTTGTTGCATTGGTTCACCAAGAACCCCCAATTTTGGGCTCAAAACCTTGACCTCCCAAGAGGCACTCCCAATTCATTTTCTCTTATTCCAAGTCATCCAATCTAATCCAATATATCAATATACACAACCAACCAATCCAATGCCATAAACATCATAAATCAACATGTAAACATATAGATCATCAAATTAAAGAATCACCCTTGTTAGGGTTTTTCCACCAACAATCACAACCAAGGTTCTTAGATGCTAATAGAGGTTGAGGAGGAGTGTTTTCCTCTTACCCAATTGAAGAAATCAAGAGAAACCTCCAAGAAACTCCTTGCAAATTCGGATTGGGTGCCACCAAAACCCTAGAAATTTTAACTTAGTCAAAACAACACCAATGCTTGAAAAATAAAGCATGGATGGTCACCAAGGGGACCATGAACACGAAAATGAAGAGTGGGAAGGAAGTGTCAAGAAACTTACCCAAGAACCCTAGGCTTGAAGCTTGAAGAAGATGGTGAAAATGGTGGATTTTCAAGATGTTCAAAGCAAGAGAAGTATTTAAGAGGTGGAGAGGATTAGGAAAATAGTGTTGGTTGAAAATTTTGTGATGGTTGAGGGATGGAGAGGGCTGCTGGCCATAGCTCTTCCTAGAGAGAAGGAGGAGAAAATGTTAAATGAAGAAGATGAGTGGAAGTAGAGAGAGAAAGGGCTTTAGGTGAATTTTTAAAATTATGTGATATAATGAATTAATGAAAGCAAATCAATTCTTCCCCCAATTTTTGGGCTGCTGCCGTGCATGAAGAGAGAGGGAAGAGAGAGGATTTTTGGTTTCCCTTGGAAGCTAAGGGCATTGAGGTCATTAGTTGGTCAAAGCTTCTCAAAGAAGCTTTGATTATAATACATTAGATTTGAATTAAAGTGGATTGATTAGACATAAAGTAGATTGCATTAGGATAATGTGATAAGATTTTTATTGCATGCTATTATCCAATGGATAACAGTTACAGTCGACAGAAGTCAGTATTAATTAACCTGACAGATAAATTTTACGCAGTATTATTTTGTTTTATCTGTTAAAATTTCTCAAAAATCGTAAAACCTCGTAAACAGTGTCCAGCCTTGGGTTTAGTAAGATCCCCCATCGACAGGTCCACAATTTAGAGTTTACCAAACACAAGCAAAGCATTGCATCTTCCCGGGTCCGCTCAGCGCGCACGTAAAACGAGGAATATATTAAAATATTCGACGTTTCCGAAAAATTCCCAGAAAATTCTCAAAAATTACAAATATTATAAAACGACTATTCGTCTCATCATTTCCTAATTTTTGAAGTATTATAGTCATTTTTCTGACTCTGCTCAATATATATGCAAAACGAGAAATATATTAAAATATTCGTCGTTTCTAAAAAATTCTGAAAGAATTCACATAAATCACAATTATTATAAAATGACTATTTGTGGTAAAACAAATGATTTCCAGAGCGTTACATTGGCCTCAGCAGGTTTCTGCTCAGTGTGCACGTAAAACGAGGAATATATTCAAATATTCATCATTTCCAGAAAATTCCAGAAAAATTCCTAAAAATCAAGAATATTATAAAATGGTCATTTATGATTAAACAAACACTTTTTGGGGTGTTACACGATATGCGTAGTGTAAGTCACTTGTTGACCTTGGGGGCATCGGGGTGCACGTTGCTTACATGGGTGGTTGGTCGCGCTTCTTCCCGTAAGTTAGACCGATGCAACGCACCGTTGATCCTGACCGAGACACTATTCTTAATCGAGATCTCGTAAAGACTGTCGTGTATATGCTAGATGTGCAAAATCAAAATGAGGATTATAGCACTTGGTCTGAGTCATTTTGGTACAGACAGATCTTTTGAATGAACTTCTTCGAACTGAGTATTAGCTCCATGGAGTAGGACATTGAGTCTACATGCATAACATATGCATAAATCAGAGTATCTATATCTGCATGATATAATAATTGAGGAATATTGGATGATGATGATGATAATCATGTTGATGGCATTATTGTGATTATTGTGTGATGATAATAATGTTAATGGCATGATGATGATAGTTGATTAATGTTGAGTGCATTATTGGAATTCTGGTATGATATACCTGTATGATATGTTGTTTGTGTTATCTCTGTGCTACCATGTTGGTATTGGCGTAGGTGATCTCACCTCTTTGTTATACTATTTTGCTGTGTCTGTATTATTAAAAATTATATATAGATGGAACGAGTTATCTTAGACATAATGGGTGGCAGATATTCTGAAATTAGTGACAACATCAGAGAATGACCATTCCAGATTTGATAGCGTGCAGTGTTGACAAGGAACAGCTGTCTGATGCATCCAGATGAATACAAGAAGGAATAAGTGTGTTAAGTTTTCTCGTTAGTGTTGTACTGTGCTATTAAGTAGGACCCGTCATAGGGTTTGCTACTGTTAAAAAGAGAGAGTTTTCTGTTAGTTTTATATTTCTCTTTCAATTGTTAAATATTAATTGGTGTCAATATTGTATATTAAATATATTTTCAGTAATATTTATGGATCTCAGTAAGTTTATGTTTCAGTCTTTAATGAAAAGAAATTTTAAAACCCATCTTTTATAACTCAAACCTTGTTTTTGAACTTCTTTACAGATTATGAGTTGGGAGTCAAAAATGTGATATCTTGAGGAGGGTGTTACATTCTTCATTTTCTTGGGGGATTGGTTCATCATCTCTCTCATAAGGTTCAAGAATTTGCTTTTCAACAACCTTTCCACTCCTAAGAGTTATCATTGACTTGACTTGATCCATTTGTTAGTTTTCTGAACTACCCTCATTTATACTGTATTGACCCTTGGGATTTGGTTGAGGTTAAGAAGGAAATTTTCCTTTCTCATGAATGGTGAGTGCAGAAGAAAGTTTAGCAAGAGTTTCTTTTATGTCAATAATGGTTTGATTGTCTTGTTTATTAATGGCCTCTTGCTTTTCTATGAATGCATGCATTCTTTCTTCAAGGTTTTTCCTATATGGTATGATATAAGGTGCATATCCTTAAGAGTTTTGAGAATCCTGTTGTGCCTGAGGAGGTGGTGGTTGCATGAATTGTGACTGATTATTATTCCTCCAGCTGAAGTTCGAGTGATTTCTCTATCCCAGATTGTATGAATCTAAAAAAGAAGAAGTAAATGGCTTTTTAAAATTATTCATTGCATTTACTTGCTCATGTACAACTTTTTAAAAACAAGAATCTTAGGACATTTGTGTGTTGAGTGTCCTAAGTCATCACAAATGACACAAATTTCTTTATTTTGTACAAATTTAAATAGTCTAAAGCTTTATCAAGTTTTTTATCAAGAAACTCATCATTGCACATTGCTTCCACAAATTGTTTGGTTTCAGGTGTTAAACTTTCATAAAAGAAGCTTATAGTGTGCCATTTTTCAAAACCATGATGTGGGCAAGAATTTAACAAATCTTTAAACCGTTCCTAACATTGAAAATATGCTTCATTTGAATTTTTGGGAAAAATTTTAGATTTGTCTTTTCATAGCATTGATTTTATGTGTTGGAAAAAATTTCTTTAAGAACTCACCTTGCATTTCTTGCCATGTGCTAATTGATCTTGGTTTCAAAGTGTTAAGCTAAGTTTTTGCTTTATCTTTTAAAGAAAAATGAAACAATTTAAGCTTAACAATATCTTCAGTGCAATTTTGATCATTGAAAGAAATACATACTTTTTCAAATTCTTTTAGATGTAAATATGGGCTTTCAGATTCTAAACCATGAAAATTAAGATTATACCTGGCTTAAATCTAAAATTGTTGGCATTGAGTGGAAAATAAAGCATGATTGACTAGAATTTCGAGGTGGTTGCAAATATTCACGCATGGTTCGCAATGGTTGATTTTCATGTTCATCATGTACACTTTCATTTTCAATCATTGTGTCAATTGTTTGTGATTGTGATTCAAACAAATCAATATATAAAGTACCAGGATTAATTTTAACTAAACGACCAAAATTTGAATCACGATAGCAATTAAGCATAAATAAATAACTTAAAATAAAAAAAATAATGTACAAGTTAGCGGTATAAACTAACCATTAAATATTAAGCATAAATAAATGACTTAAAAAAAATAATGTACAAGTTAGTAATCCAGAAAGCAAAATTAAATAACATAAATTAAAAAGTTAGAAAGTTAGCAGGTTAGCAAGTTAGAAAGATAGAGAGTTAGTAAAGAAACCGAAGGACCAGCAAGCCAATCTTTTGCTCCAGTAAGGGAGAAGAGAGAACATATTTCATTACAGAAAAAGAACCTCAATAAATTAAAACTTCGAATCAAGTCCCCGGCAATGGCGCCAAAAACTTGATGCATATTAAAGGATGCAAACCCAAGTGTATATTATCTCAAGTAATAAATTTCTCGAGAGTCCAAGGTCGATCCATAGGGAATTGATGAAGAAAAATTTTTTGAGATAAGGAAAGGTTTTGTCACAACAAAAAAGATAATAAAACTTGTTCACACTTAAATTAAAGAACTTGCTTGGGCTAGGAGATCCACTTTTGGTAATAATTTAAGGACAAGATTAATTCTTTTTATAACTCAATTGAAATCCACGCACAACGGAGGTTCTAATCGGAAAATAAAATATTCAAAGTCCATTTAGAATTATATACGTAGTTATATTTTGGTCTGTTTAATTATTTTCTAGCTTCAACACTTGTAAATGGGTTCAAGCATTCATTGTGCGAAACCACTTGTCTACAATGAATCAAGAACTCCACTTTACAAGGAGGAATTATTTACCAACACCAACACTAGTAAATGGGTTCAAGCATTCATTGTACCAAATCACTTGTCTACAATGAATCAAGAACTCCACTTTACAAGGAGGGTTTCTAAATTGATTGGAAACAAAATACAACACATATAATGATCACTTGATAATATATCATTTAAGCACAATAAATAAATTAATGTAACCTTATTTTATTACCAAAAGCTTCACCCATTCACCCAAGTAAGATGAAGATTAGTTACCCATGAGCAAGAAGAAAGAAAAAGAGAAGTAGAAGAAGATGATCATAACTTCTATTTACAACAAAAGAAAATTATAACAAATAAATAATATAATAGCATGACTTTGATCTAAAACCAAGATTAATAATTCTAAACTAACATCTCCAAAACTAAATCTCCCAATGAGTATTCGATGGTGCTATTTATAGAGTACAGAGGATACAAAGTGTCAAGGGGGCTGATTAATGAGTGGTTGGATGAGTGATTGAGTGGTTGGATGAGTGGTTGGATTATTATCATGCTTGTCTCCCCACTCAACCAATCAGTTGTCTTCACACGACCATAAGTCTGTCATAACGTCATAATATCGAAAAATGGTCTTCATGAGAGTTGAAGGTTTTGTCTTAGCTTTCTAATGCCACCTATTTCAGCTCAAAAGACCACCTACAGCCCGAGTTATGCCATGATTACTGCACATTGTTCATGTTCAAATCACAAAACTAGTGTTCTGATTTCCAGGCTCAATTAGTTCTACTAGATGTCCAATTGAGACTTCGAGCTCTTCATCAAAGTTGTAGAGCTTTCTATCAGCTTTCCTACAAGGTAAAATTCATAATTTCTAGACATCTAGAACTCAAGATATGGTCAAAATACAGAAATAGCATAAAATCTCAACAATGCTGAAAAATATCAATTAAGCCTAATTTGAACCCAAACTTATAAATTATGACCAAGCTCAATCAATTAAGTACATGGAGAGTGTAAATGATTAAAAATAAGGGTTATTAATATATAAAATATGTGATTATCACTTAACATTAACACACATACTTGATTACATATGCGTTGGTATTGATTTAATTGAGGTGCTATGAATTTATGAAGAACCTCTAGTATTGGAACCCCTAAATTGGCTATTTAAGTTTTAAATGGATTGGATAATAAGTGAGCTTGTTTATGCTCAATTTGATGCTTAATTATCGGTTGGAATTAATGCACAAAAGTATTGTTTCGCAGATTAAATATTATAAATAATGGTAAAAGAATATATTGTCATAGTTTATGACATAACCCCATATTGAATTTATGAAAGGATTTGGTTACTTAAAGGAAATGTTGAATGTAAGCATTATGACACTTTATGGAGGAATTAAATGAATGGTATTATTTATTAAACCCAAAATTGAACTACATAGTGAGAACTATGATATGTACCTTGTATAGAATGAATATATATATATATATATATATATATATATATATATATATATATATATAGGATATATATTGTATATATGAGGAGCATATTGATATATGCATAATGAATAAAGTTGATAAGCATGGTATTGAGAGGCATAAAAAAAATGAATGAGTGGATAAGGGTAGATTGAGGTTGAGTGAGTTACTCCCTCTCTACAAATGTCAAATGTCATGTATGGATAAAAAGCTTAATGCTTATGGTTATGCCTATTTATTGTGCAAAGAAAAGCAAGGTTATGCGAAAAGTAAATGAAGGAAAGGTTTTAAAATATTGTTGCATGTTTTGTTTCCAAACTTGTTACTTGTTATTTCCTTGTATGAATGACCCTACGGCTTGAGCAAAAGTCTCCTAGTGCCCAGGGTTTGGGTATTAATGGATGTGAGACAAATTAGCTCATTCATACTATGTAGTGTTAAGTGGTTGATGCCCTACTACTTAGAGAAGTAATACCAATGGTATTCAAAAGGGTAATACCAAGTAGTGTAAGGTGGATAAGGAACAAAGATTTTCCTACCCCTTCCTACTTAAGGATATACAAGGATTAAAAGGACTTCATGGAATAAAGGTTTTTCCTAGAAGAAATGGATCCTTGGAAATAAGCAAGTAACATGTGTTTTCTGTATATTGGTTTTAAATGTAACTTTGTATGTTTTGGTTTTCAAACTTGAGGTTTGCTATTTCCACGTATTTGGATTGGGCCAAAGGTGCTCCCAATGCCCTAGAGATATGCAAGCATCATGAGTTTTCTTAAAAACAAAATGCTTTTTATTAACATTGCATAATCATACTTTAGGACATCCCTTAGGCATAATCATACATCATAATGCATTACATAAAATGACAATTATATGGGCAATTGTCTTGATTTTAGAATCAAATTAATGAGGATTAAGGTTGATGCCTGATTGCGAGTATTCCAAAAGAATATAAAAATAATGACTATTGGAGGAATATTGTGATGATGTTGAGGTATTATATTTGACAAGGATTGTTGTCTTGTGTTTTATTATAAATGATGAATTCATATAATGTATATTATGTATACCTGATATGGATACTTGATTTGATTATGATAAAGGAAACTTTTAGATAAATTTTAATGCCACAAAGAAAGAGGTAGGATACTTGTGATGTCAAATGGGCGGAGAGTTGCTTAAATCTATAGGTAATTGAGATTGTATGAGGACAACTATCTAACCCAAAGCCTAGAACTGATAATTATGTTGTTTGTCTTAAAGATTTAGGAAACTCTAAGTGTATGGAGTTAAAATTTGAGGACTTTAGTTACCATAAAAGTTTAAAATACCTGTTTGATTAGAAATAGTTTAATATAAGACAAATATGATAAATGGAGTTTTTGTTTTAAAAGATAATCTTAATTATGTTTATTGTATTTGCGGGGTTATTAATCGAGGTAGTGAAAGAGTTCCAGTACAAGGTTAAGGGAAATGTTTTCAGTAAGCTTTTTAATTAGCTTTTTGATCTAGTTAATTTCATGGTGATACTTAATTTTACCCCTAGATAGAAACGTGAAGCTGGAAATTAAAAGAGTTATCTAGAACTTTTAAATGAGATGAATCAAATTTTGAGGACAAAATTTATAAAAGAGAGGAGAATTGTAGCACTCTGCTCAACCCAATGATACTCATTAGTGTTACAATAGCTCAATAAATTTGGTATTAGTTACATGATAAATTAGGTAACTATTTGGGTTAAATTGAGTCTAGATCTATAACACTGAATATGAGAAATAACTTCAAATAATCTGAAAATTTAACTTAAATAGCTAAGAGCTTAGAAATAAATATAGAAAATTATTTCTAAGTCATGAATGCTTGGAATAAGTTATATAAAATTTTTAGAGATCAAATGAATTAATTTAATATTTTTAATAACATTGAGAAAGTGTTTATAAATATAATAAAATAGTTAGAAAACTTGAAAAATTATGAAAAAATAAAATATATGAATGAATTTGAGATCGGCGGTTTTTGAGAACACTCATGAAAGTTGGAAAACTTAATTTCAGAAGATTAAAGTGTTCTTAAAAGACGCAAAAGCTCCAAGTGAATTTATTTTATAAAGATTTCTTTCCACCATTCTTAGCCACTCATTCCTTATCCTTCACACTATTCATCCTCATCTTTATTTTTCTTTCTCTTGCTCATTCACTTTTTTATTTTTCTGGTCTTTCTCCCTTTGGTTGTATGCTCTCTAATTCTTAAGCACCTGGTCATGCGGTGCTCATACTCCCTCACGCATCCGTCCTAGCAGTCATCCATGGTCATCCGTCCTTCCTTCTGTCTGTCATTGCTGGCTATCAGCTTCTCCTCGTTCAGCCATCCATGCTCGTGGTCACTCTTGCTCGCACGTTGTTCACATTTGCCCTCCACGGTCTGCTCTTGTCGTCAGCAAATCTAGAATGTTCCTCGTCGATCTGGTCCATTTTGATTTCTTTCTCTCTTTTCTATTTCTTTGTTTCTCTCGCTCTATTCATCCTTTCTCTCATAAGTATAGTAGAAAAGGGAATAAACATGGAAGAAAAGAAATAAGGGAGGGGGAAGACGTGAAAAAGGGGGGAAAGGAGTAAGGAACCATGACAATGGTAGGGGATGTTTGACCTTAACTTGTTCATCTTTCTTTATGGTTTTTGAACATAAAATTCTGTTTTTCTGCACATATTGCTCACGGCTGGACCAATTTAAAAAGGGTAACATTTTTCTATTTTTGTGCTTTAGATTCATTACTTTCAATTAGTTTTTTCTTTGATGAACTATTGGATGAAAAAATTTGAGAATATGGTCAAATATGGTATGGCTGTTGGCCATGAATTGGGTTCTATTTTTGTGACAAAATTTTTTTGCTTTATGGATTGAGTTGTAGTTGAAATTTTGATACATAAGGAGGGCATAATGTTGCCTTAAATGTGGTAAAATTCTGGTTAAGTCACGACTGGATGAACTAAACCACAACCAAGCTAAAATGGACTTAAATTTCATGTTATGGATTATTCTGGTGAACTTTAATTCATATCGACTATGTTAATCTCTTTGGGATTGTTTAAATATACTTTAATCCATTGATTGTATGTTGAATGCTTTTAGTACTATAAACTAATTTTAAAAGTATAAAATTGATGGTTTATGAGTTAAAAGTGAGTCACTAGTTGCTGCATGTTGTCGGCTGAATGTTATAGAGTATTTGGACTCCAAATGGCTTCAAGAAATACTTATTTTTGGCCATGGAAGACCTAAATCCGAGATTGCTGAATTGTATTTATTTTCTTATGTTATACTCGTGACTTGAATTGTGTTAGAAGGTCATGGTAAAATGTTGTCATTTTGTGATGGAATTATATTGACTCTTGTAATTAAATTGGGACTTGAATAACTATAATGATAGTTACAACATTATACCCTGTTTTTAAATTATATGAGAGTAATCTCAAGGTGTGAGAATATGGCCTAAATGATGCTATATGGTATTAAAGTCTCATTGAATGGTTGCTTGGAACAAGTCGTGGTTGCTTGTTCTTAGGCCATATGCAAATCACAGTCATAACCTATGACAAAGAGAAGTAGTCTTTTGTGGAAGTATACTCTTGGTTGTAAATTTTAGATGATAATTAGTCTTTTGACTGTGACTTGAATTATTACTAAGGATATATGTTAATGATTGTAGAGGCATTAAAGCATTTGACTGTCTTTAGTATTGGTAGAGTTAAAAATACATAGAATTGTATGTATAAATAAAGTTTGAGTTATTATAGAATGAACTAGAGACTTTTTTAATTTAGGTTGTCATGGCCAAACCCTAGTGTATAGGGTTTTTATTAAATTATGTGATTCTTCATAAATTTATATTCATATGATAATTAAGTGGATTAAAGATATAAAGGGTAGTTGATGAGTTCAATTGATCCTGTTGACCAAATTGTTATGTAAGGGATGAGGTATTCTTAAATATTTAATGTGTTAAATATGGTAATGTAATGTCATTAATTGATTGAGTTCATGGATGCTTAAATGTGCCTTGTATGAGAATTGAGCTATGAGTGGCAGTACCCACTAAAGTAATTAAAGTAGTATTAGTCACTAAGGTGAATAAAGTGGTATTAGCCACTAAGATGATTAAAGTGGTATTATCCACTAAGGTTATTAAAGTGGTATTAGCCACTAAAGTGATTAAAGTGGAGGATTTGTGATTAAGATGAGTAAAAGGAGACTAAATATTTATTATGCATATGAGAAAGGATTTTCATGATGACATAGTATTAATAGGTAGTTGCCCTATTGCTCCTTGGACGTATAAGGAATAAAGGTAAAAGTAACCCTAAGAGTATGTAAATTAATTGTTTTACTAAGAGATGTGTCATGCATTGTAAATATTGGTATTTTATATTTGTAATTAAATGAACAGTCTACTTCGAAAATAAAAATGCTACGTTTTGCATTACGCCACTTTTCTATTTATTATTTATGTAACTTGTTTTAACCATGGAAACTAGATTTATTATAATGTTATGTTTTATAAACTTACTACTGAGAATTTAAAATTCTCACCTCAGTTGTTCTTTTTTATGTTTGCATGATAAATCTAGAGGTATACCACAGTAGGAGCAATGGAAGTGCTAAAGGCAAAATTTAGATTTATATAATTTTATATATATTTTCTTAGTTTGTATTAAGTTCTGTATTTGTATTAATGTTTATGTAATTAAGTATTTGTAATCAATTTTGTAAAAAGTTATAATTTTAGACATATGAGATAGTTTTGTAGTAAAAGAGCAAGTTTCCAGATGCATAAAATGTCTTGCTCTCTTACTTTGTTAAGGCTCTATATATGTATACATTATATTTGTTATACATGTTATGAGTATGTTTTAATGTTTATGTTTTAAATTTTATAAGTGACACCCTTAATTCTATTTACTTGAGTATATTAATAATATACTACAATATTTAAGATTCGGGTGTTACACAATCTACTACAAATGATATCATACCAAGCTTGTTTGGGCTCAAAAATAGGTTTTAAGATGATTGTATACTCCTACAAAAGCTTAGTAGTCCATTACAATCATTTCAGGAAACTGGTAATTGATTACCATGAGCTTTTAATCGATTGCAACCATATAAGAACTCAGTTTTCTCATTATAGTGGCCTTGTAATCGATTACCATGCTTAGTAATGCATGGTAATCGATTACCATGAGCCATTTTATCAAGCAAGTAGCTTGGAAATTGATTACCATAATCCATTTTCTTAATCAGAAGTTTGGTTATCGATTACCACAACCTATTTTCTCAAATGACAGCTTGGTAAGATAATCAATTATCACAAGCCCAGCAACAACTTTTTAAAAGTTGGTAATCGATTAGTAAGTGTTTTCCAACACCCAAAATAGGTTCTAAGGTATAGTAATCTCACAAACAACATTAAGATTGCAAAACAATTCATTTCTCTTCATTTCGGTCAAGATAATATCAAGGCCTCAACATATTCTAAAGCCAAAATTCACAAGGTAAAATAATAGTTGTCATTCCAAATTATCAGATAACAACATAACCAAAAAGTAGCTTTGAATAAAAAAGTTTCAATCCAATAAAGCCAATATCATCAATCACTCTACAATCAAGCAACAAAATCAAGTCCCACACACTATCAAAGTATAAAGCATGGACGAAGTGACATAGACCCCTGCCTAGGCTCCCTTGAGTCAGTAGAAGATGAAGGAAGGAACTTGAAGTATGCTTGATAATGGATTTAAGAGCACCACTAGGTAGAGCTGGATGAGTAGATGAAATTGTCTAACTAAAGCTTTGGAAGATAAATGCTAGAAAGTCTTCAGGTAAGGCTTGGAAATACAGTGGCTATGGTGTTTTCTTTTTCCCCTCCTTTCTTGCTATTTTGCCGAGAAGAAATGGAAAGAAAAATGAGAAGTGAGTGTTTTTAGGGGGTGAGGCGGTGGAGAGGGAAAAGATAAGATCAAAGAAAAAAATGGGTGGTTACCATTAAGTGTAAGAGATTTGTCTCTTAGGGATACTTTGATCTTCCATTGATGAGCTTCTAGCTTCAATAGGTGTTATAGAAAATTCTAGGATTCCATTAAGTTCCTGTACACATCATTTAATAGCTATCTTTACACACCAATGGATAGCTATTAAGCTCTATTACTTTTCATTAAGTTAATGTGTAACACCCCAGAAATTTTTTATTTTCTGTTATATATGCTTTTTATAATATTTGTGATTTTTGTGAATTGTTTGAGTGATTTTGATTATTTTATTATATTTCTTGATTTGCATGCACGATAAGCGGGGCAAGAAAAATAATATTTTTCCAAGGCTATAAAATTTTGGACTGTGAAACAGGATCGAGGGATCTTACTAAACTCGAAGTCGAACACAATTTACGAAGTTTTTGTTTTTTGAGATTTTATCCGACAAATAAAATTCGAGTACATGCTATTATCCAACTGATAATAAATACTGATTTTGTTAACTGTAACTTTTGTCCATTAGATAATAACTTTTAGTAAAGTACAAGTCATCTTTCTAGAGTGTTCACTTTATGACATCATATAGATGACATCATCCTTGACTTTTTCAAAAAAGTGAAACCAAGCTTCCTTGAGAAGCTTCATCAAAAATTAATGGTGAAGTTTTCTATCAAGGCTTATTGGAGAAGCTTCATTTATCTCTCCTTTGGATAGCCACACGATTTTGGGGGGAGGTGGAAGATGACCATATTTTCATCTTTTCATTTAACTATTCACATCACTTTTTCATCTATAAAAGTTTCCACCTTTCTTTTTCTCTTTTTTTCTCTCATTTTTCTCTCCATGCTCAAGGCCAAGGTTCCCATTCCCCACCATCCATATTTGTTTTTCCAAAAATCACTTCTAGTTCTTGAATCTACTCATCACTTGGAAGTTTTTTCCTTGTTGTGGTTACCACCTTGTTCTTTCATCTTCATCATTTTCTTCCAAGCTTTAACTTGAAGCTTTTGAGGTAAGATCTTTGATTCTTCATTTTCTCTTCTCTTTTTCGTGATTCAAGGCCATCCTCTTGGTCATTGGTCTTCTCTTTTTCAAGCTTTAGATGTTGAGGGTTTGAATCTTCTAGGGTTTGGTGGTGGTGTAGGACGAAATCTTCAAGAAAGCATCAATGAGTTTTCTTTCTTGTTTTCTCTTAAGGTAAGAGGGAGATTAACCTCATCAACCATTCTAGGTGGTGAGAAATGAATTTTTGGGTTGAAAATAGAGGATCTATGTGAGGATCCATCCACTTGATTGTATGGTTTTTGGTGATTTGTCTTTATTTATCTTGTGTAAATTTTATTGCTTGATATTATGCATGGATGTGCTATTATGTGAAATTAATAAATGATGATGCTTTGGATGCTTAGAATCATGTATGAAAGGCAAGGGCCTCTTGACCCCTTTTAAGGAGTGGTTCACGGCCAAGTGGCCTAATTAAGGGTCCAATATAAAATCATTGTATTAATTTGAGACTTAAGAAATTAGGTGATAAGTAATTGATGAAGTGATGAAAATTTTGGGACTAGAAATCTTTGGTGAGGGTCTCGGCGAAGAAGGAAAGAAAATGGGATATCTAAGACAAGTTTCGTGGTAATTTGGAACTTACAAGCTTAGGTTAAGAAGGAATTGATTAAGGGTAAACAATGATGAAACGAGATGAAAGTTTTTGGGTCCAATGATCCTTAGGATTCACGGCCATGTGGGGCAACCAAGGCAATATTTTTGGTATCAAGTTGGAACTTAAGTAATTATATAATTTAGAAATATGATTAGGGACTCATAAAATGGATATAATATTTCAACCTACTTCAAAAGTGATTTTTCGGCCAAGTGATTAAAAATGGGTTTTGAACAATGTTTAAGAACTTAATGAATTTAATGATTTAGTGATTTATAAAGTAAAGGATTTAAATCAAGAGAGTTTTCTAAAGGTAATAGAAAAAAAAAGTTTTGGAAATTAAAGTAGTATGGACCTTATGAAAGATGTTGCAAAGTTGAGCCTAGTGGTGGTTGTTTTGTATCATGTGGTGGATTTAGTATCCTGTTAAGCTTAGTGGTGGTTGTTTTGTATCCTGTGATGGATTTAATATCCTGTTGAGCCTAGTGGTGGTTGTTTTGAATCATATGATCGTTTATTGTTCATGCATTGAATCATTGGTCATGCATTGTGAAAGTCTGGTGGACTATTTGTTAAGGCTATATGCCTAGGAGATTGAATTACACCTTAGTATAGGTGTGATGGGCCTAGTGTAGGTCATTGGTTGACCTTGAGGGTGTTAGGGTGCAGGTTTTCCACAATAGCCAGTTGGTAGCTCCATTGAGTTGTGGGTCAGACCAATGCAAACACACCGACAATCTGGACCGAGACACTCACCCTAATCACGATTTGGTGTAGAATGTCTTGTATAAAGCCCTGTTGCACGATTTGATAATATTGAGAAATTTTAGCACTTGATTTTGAGGCTGACGAGATATAGACATGTCTTCCAGATCATTCTCTCTGAGAAATTGTGTTTAGCTCCATGGAGTAGGGAATGAGTACATTGTGCTTACACATAGTTAGTCTGCATACCATTGTGACATTTTTATACCTGTTCAATTATCTGACACTTGATGAAATAATTATTTATTGAAATTGCCTCTTAAATTAATTTATTAAATTGATGAGTAACTGATAGTATTATTTTACCGACTGATGCCTGTAATTGTTGTTTATTGTATCTGGATGGTGTTATTGTCCTTCCTGTTTCTTTACTGCCATGTTGGTATTGATGTAGGGGATCTCACCTCTTTGTTATATTATTTTGGGCTATATTATTATATGCCTAAAATAGATCGAGGGGAAGACAAATAGGGATTATCTCCTTTTTGACTGTGTTGATTCTCCTGTGTTCGTGATGGCGTCTGATCGAGACTTTCTTGGTTACATGAGTGTCTTGTTTCATAGGGGTTCAGATGCCTGAAGGATAGACTGGAATTCGGAGTGCATTAGATACACGCAAGATGTTTCTGTGGTTGTTCGTAGGACTAGGGATGAAATTCCCTTCTTTTCTTTGGATACTACTGTACGATTAGAGTTTTTAATACCGGTTAGGGAGCTATGGGGTGTTCTGAATTATACCCCTTGGGAGGACCGTGAGGTGTCCTCTGCACGGACTCCTGTTCGTCAAGGTGTGCATTCTCCGGTAATCTTATCATCCGATGAGTCGGAGGAAGATCCATCGGAAGGTCCTCTCTAGTAGTTGTGGGACTTGACACATAGTTTGTAGCTTTTTGGGGGCCTGATGTTTTTGTTATTTTGGAGGGCTGATGTATGTAATCCTTTTTAGGCATGTAAAACTTTTACTTATGCATTACCAAGATCTTCTGATGTATATAAGTACTCATGATATGTATATTCTGGTTGGATGTATGTAATGTTCTTTATGTTATTTTTCGCTAAGTTTATGTTTTACTGTATATATTAAGAAAAGCAAAAAGAAGAAATTGACAAACTCATACGCTCATTTGATAAACAGGCAAAAATTTTATAAACTGGGTTTTTAGTTTCTCTTTAAGAATTTTTTCATGTCGGTGTAACTATCCCTCTCTCAATAAAGGGGCGTTACATAATGCAAACTTAAGGAGTTAAGCTAATATGCTTATAGGTATTTTCTCTAACCTATAATCACTTCTAGAAGAATCATCATCCTCTATTTAACCACTCCACAAATTTTCATAATTTTCTAAGCTACTCTTATATTTAATTTGGCCTTTGAACACTCATTTTATTTATTAAAAATAACAAACTAATTTATTTAATTCCCCAAAAATTATCGTAATTCATTTTAATTATTTATGATCTAGAATTAAATTTTTTATATTTATTTCCATCATTTATAGAATCTATGGTAAAAATAATTTTTATATATTAGTTAACCCTATATTTAGTCTTTTAGACCTCTTATATGATAAATTGATTGACTTTGGCTATATTTTATAAGTTTGGGTTCAAATTAGACTTAATTGTATTTTTTAGCATTATTGAGAATTTTTCATTGTTTCTGTATTTTGGACATAACTTAAATTCTAGACATCTAAAGATTATGCAATTTACCTTGTAGAAAAGATAAGATAAATCTCTACAACTTTGATGCAGAACTTGAATACTGAATCGAATCTCTAGTAGGTTAGATTGGGCCACAAATGTAACACTCCAATTTTTAGAAAAATGTCCCGAATGTTCTATTTGCTGTTTTTCAAGCTTTTATGTAAAAGACCGTTGTGTCCCTATTTTACTGTTTCTTATTTTCTGTATGAAATACAAATACGTTTTATAGGCTAAAATTTTATTTGGTCGTTTTACGTAATTTGTTTCGTGATGGTAAAATAAAAGTTTTCTCAAGCTACTGTTTTAATTTTTCTGGGAGATATACAGATAATTAATACTGTCTGTAATTTTATTTGAACGTTTTGGATGATTTGCTTCGATGTGGGGAAAAATAAAAAAATAACCATTACGTCCCGATTGTACTGTTTTTAATTTTTCTATATGTTACAGTGCTTAATATTACTGTCTGTGATTTTATTTGGACTTTTTGTGCGATTTGCTCTGGGACAGGAAAATAATATTTTCTGGGCCGGGAAAAATCTTGTTTTAATTATTCAGAACTGGGGGATCTTACTTAACCCGATTCTGAATGATACTGTATTTAATCTTTTAATTTTTTGGATTTAACTGTCAAATAAAATAATTTTGTATTATTATAATATTATTTTATTAGTCAGTATAATAAAATGACAGTGGACTAGAAAATGTTTTGCGGGACCCACGTTTAGTTAAAACAGTTAACTTAGTAGCTTAATTAAACACCATTAGTGAAGGAATTCTCTAGAACAAGTGACTAAGCTAGCTAATGACTAGGTTAATGACTAAGCTAATGACTAGGTTAGTGACTAAGGTTGGTGACAAGGTAAGGATGAACCAATGAGAGCTAAGCTTGCTAACCAAGTTTTAATCTTGACCTTTGATCCATCCTAAGGCTTGGATGAAGCCAAGCAAGGCTACACCTTGCATGGCTTGATGTTCACGGCCATTTGGCCTTTGGAGGACAAAATTTCACTTCATCTTTCATGCAATTTCTCTCTTCTCTCTCTTCCAAAAATCCTAAACACCATTGAAGCTTCCTTGAAGCTAGTTTCGGCCAAACACAAACCAAGACCATCCAACCACCCAAAATTTTATCCAACCAAGTTTTCTAAAAACACAATCCTAAGAACATCTCCAGTTGAGAGTTCTTGCAAAATCTTTCATTTGAAGCTTGGAAACCTACTTGGAAAATTTTACCTAGAAGGTGAAATTTCTTGTTTTCCATTTCTAAACTCTTTTTCAAAGTTCTAAGCCATGATTTCTCCATGGTTTAAGCTTTCTTTTATGGTTAGTAACTTGTAGTTTTGTTTAAGCTTGTTAGGTGACTTGGTGGAGTGAAAACCGAAACCTAGAGGAGGTGTGAAAGAGTATTTTTGTCTTCATTTAAGGTAAGAGGAAGACAAATCTTATCATCCATGGGTGGTGGTAAGAAGATGGAGTTTGATTTGTTGTGATTGTAGAATCCATAAGGATTCCTTTGTTTGTGTTTGTTGGTAGCTTGTTTGTGTGGTTGTTAGTAGCTTTCCTATTTGATGTTTGTAATAATTTGTATGAGGTTGCATGTCTATAAGCTTTGATTTGCATGTCTACAAGCTTTGATAATTGGTATGTGTTAGAAATTCATGATAATGTATAGGATGTGAATAACATGCTAAGGA
This sequence comes from Ormosia emarginata, assembly GCA_029884605.1. NCBI lineage: Eukaryota > Viridiplantae > Streptophyta > Magnoliopsida > Fabales > Fabaceae > Ormosia > Ormosia emarginata. The sequence continues at coordinate 9,045,431 of JAQQTP010000040.1, forward strand.
ATGCATGAGTGTTCCAAAGAACACCACACCAAGGCTCACGACCATTGACCAAAAGGAGAACCAAAATGTTCTCATTATTTTCCTAAAGTGTAATTTAATTAACCTAGGAAAATTAACAAGAGATAGAATTGTTTAGATCAAAGAAAATGAATTTAGAAATCAAATAACACAAGTGCATATTTCGGCCAACATGCCAAACCAAAGATCCATGATTTCTAAAATCAAATCCAAACCATTTTCAATTAAAAAGTTGTAAGATATGTTAAAAAGGAATTTTTCTACAATGAGTTTTAAAGAAACAAATTGATTAGAATTAAGTTTAAGGATTAAAAGTAATAATTTTACTGTTAGAAAGGAAATACAGTAACTTTTGAGAATTTCTAACAAATGGCTCATGTTATAATTTTGAAGCATGTTAGTGGTTTTCAAAAGGATTAAATTATATGGTCTAAATATTTAGTAAACATAATTTTTACGGAAAAATTAGGAAACCATTAATATAATTTTCTAAACAAAATACTGTCAATTTTTAGTAAAAATGGGCAAATAAGATAGAAAAGATATCCAAAAGACAGTATACGGTATGAAAAATATTTTACGTAGTTTAAACGTATTATTTATTATTTCTGTTTATTAAAACAGTAATTTTTAAGGGATTTGGACCATAAAATGATTTAAAAATCTTGCGCGATTGAGAAAACGTATTAAAAACTCTACGCGATTTTAAAAACAGAAAAATATATTTACGCGATTTAAAAACGTTTGTAAAAACGACGAGATTGTAAAAACGCGATAAAATTTCTACGCGATTGACCAAAATGGTATTTTCTGAATTTTTCTGCTGTCGGGCTATGAGGTGAACCCGTACAGGCTTTGGAATAGTATTTGTCCGGTGGGACTTACTGTATCTTTTTATCTTTGAGGATATATTTTTAATGAGGGTATTTTGATAATTTCTCATATATTGAGTTTATGCCAGTTTTTGGTGGATTGGTTGACGAGGTGAATCACATCGTGTTGTCGATGCGATAAACGTAGTGTGGTTCATTGTCTTTATAAACTTGGAGACGTTAGTGTACGGGATCCCATATATGGACAGTCGGTCGCTCCGCTGGGCCGTGGTAACCGATAGCACACTAATGGACTCGACACGCATTATATTTAATCGAGATTTCGTAAAGTCTAATAGTACATTTCCTGTAGTGCCACAACGTGAGACCGTGAACTACACCACGCCTTGGATAGTGGATTCCATGTGACGTGGGGCTATAGACGCAACGTGAGACCGCAGAATAGTTTGGTTGGGCAGCCGTGGTACTAATAGATTTTACGGGTCATTCTCTCTCTGATATCTGTATGTGTTTAGCTCCATGGAGTAGGATCGTGTCATATTGCATATGGTTATATCTTGGATATTATTTTATCTGTTTATTTTTATCTGGTTATTATTATGATAAATTGTCTATGTCTTATTTTATTTTATCTGTGATATTATTTTATCTGTGATATTATGTGTTGTTATGACATTTGAATTTTTACACTATTCTGTTACTAATTACTATTATAGCTTTTCATATTGCATAAATTATATGTCTGTTGTTTGTCGTTTTCTTATTTGCCATGTTTGTGATGATTTTAGTTTGTCTTACCTCTTTATTGTATGTGTTTTCTGTATATTTATTTACGTGGTAAAGAGTTTGAGGAAGAGGAACAGCCTCTTGAGATTTTGTATCCTGAGGAGGAAGAGGAGCAGCAATCTGAAGATCAGTACGACGACCAAGAACCATATGATCATCCATATCCATTGGACTGATTTGTTTGGGTATGGCGGTGCCAGGATTTTTGGGTTTTGTGACACTCGAGTTTCACGATGGATCATTAGCTTGGCATCTACGGGGAGATAGAGACTCAGTGACTTACGTGGGACGGTTGACTGTGTCCCTACGACATATGTTTGATGGAGAGCCAGTGATGACGACTACGGTGTTTTTGCACTTAAAGTTACCGTTATCTCTTAGGCGTCATTGGGGTGGTGTATCCACTGAGCCTAGTGAGATGACTATCGTGTCAACTGTGCGGTCTCGTTTCCGCCGAGTGTCAAGGCATCCTGGATATTTATCTTCTGATGAGTTTCCTGAGAGTGATCCATCAGAGGTTTAAATGTTTATGATGTGTATTTTTGGGCGCGTCTGCGTATGTATATATTGACTCTTTACTGTTTTTGTTTATTGTTTTTGTTTAAATATTTGTAGATGTAGTTGTAAATTATTTGTATAACTTATAACTTGGACCATATGTATATTATGAGTGATGTTGTTTCTGTTTATTTTATATTTCCGCATTATTTTATTTAATAATATTCTGTTTAACAGGAAATATTTTTACAACCCATGTTAGTACGTAACCTCTGTTTTACAACTTGGGTAGATTTTATTTATCTTTCTTTTATTTTCTTTATATATGTGGCATCCCCACAAGGGTGTTACAACAAAGTCATAACAAAGATGTTGTCACTGGAACCGGGACGATTGACGAGCGCCGAACTCAGTCAAAATTATAACCGAAGTTATTACCTAAGCTTGTAGCACAGTGACAACACCGGATCGTCTCCTCAAGGATCGTAAATGCAATTTAATCAAATCAAGTGAAAGTTAGCAAAGGGGGTTTGAGTTTAAGATCGTACTTAACAAAATTAAAGGAAGAAATAACAATTAAAGAAGCAAATCAATTTAGAAACCTATCCAAGATTGGGTGGATTCAATCATAGACCCTTCATAGAACACTTGAAGCGCAATTGAATTGTTAATTTGGATCTAACCGAGATCTCTGCATCAAATCCAGAATTCATACTAGATGATCGTCTAGAATTCAATTAACAAGTGATAAACACAAATCCGCAATCGCACCATTCATGAAAATCTATGTTAATTTCAAGTACCGAATTCAATTAACTTAGGCACAAATCAGTAACCTAACCTCTTCAATTCTGTGATTAATTTAGATCAATCAGTTCTAAGTTTCATCACAAATCTCAATCTTCATTTATGTGATTAGTTTAGATCAATCAGTTCTAAGTTTCATCACAAATCTCAATCTTAAACCAAGATCAATCAGATCAACATAAATAGAATCACCATTCATGCATTCAAGATCAAGAAGAAGAAAAAAAGAAGAAGAAAGAGGAATTCAATTACAAATCAAATACAATGCATAACCAAGGTCTCAAGAATCCAAACCACAATCTCTTCAAGAGTTCTAAATTGACCCAAAGTAGCTTAGCCCTCCATTACCATGAAGGGGAGCATCAAAATATACAAAACTATGAGAAACTATGAAGAAAAAAGAAGAAACTTAGAGAGAAATGAAGGAGAATTTACATGTTGCTCATGATAAATGGTGCCTTTTATAGAAGTCTAAGGTAACAAAATGACAAAGGGAAGTGGGTGGATGAGTGGATGAGTGAGTGGAGTGTTTGAGTGGATGGATTAGTGGGTTGGTTTAGTGGATGAGTGAGTGGAATGGTTGAGTGGTTGAATTAGTGAAAAATGCCAAAGGACTTTTGGTGAGTGGGAAATTATGGACATGAATGGGTGAGTGGATGGATTAGTGGATGAGTGGTTGGAGTGGTTAAGTGGTTGGATTAGTGTATGAGTGGATGAGTGGGTGAGTTAGTGGATGAGTGGATGAGTGGATGAGTGGATTAGTGGATGGATGAGTGGATGGTTGAGGACGAAAATTTCGTGTCTGACTTGGAAGCCAAAAACGACCCACTATACTTCAGAACCACGAAAAGTGTTCTTCATGAAAGTTGTAGATCCTTGTCTTGGCTATAAAATGGATAGCTGGTTCGTCCAATTTGGCTTCCTTAAGCCCAAGATATGTCCCAAATACCGTAGGTTGCTCAAACCCAACTTCAGCACCTCTGTTCCGACTTGCAAGCTCAAAATGACCTACTAGACTTCTTTTTCTCAAAATGTGTTCTTCATGAAAGTTGTTTATTTGGATCTTGAATATCCACTGTCAAAATTTCAGCCCATCGCCATTATTACATCTTGAGATATGATTTTTGAGTGCACACTGTTCGGATTCTACTGACAGAACCCGTATTCTGACTTCCATGTCAACTTAGGTCCCTTAGACATCTGAATCAGACTTCGAGCTCTTCATCAAAGTTGTAGAGCTTCCTCTTAGCTTTCCTACAAGGTAAAATTCATGTTCATCAGATATTAGGAACTCAAGGTATGACTAAAATACAGAAACAGTGTCAAATCTCAATAATGCTGGAAATATTCAATTAGGACCAATTTGAGCTCAAACTCACAAAATCATACCAAACTCAATCAATTAAGAATATGGAGAGTGTAAATGACTAAACATAAGGGTTTCTTAATGAATAAAATATGTGATTATCAAATTCCCCACACTTAGCTTTTTGCACTCCTGGGCAAAACTCAAGACCAAAATTTTACAATCAAGAAGAACAACCAAAGGTTCAAGGATCAAAACATTCATGAGTTAACAATTCTCCACATCTCAAACCAACAAGCAAGGTATCTTAACATGAATCGAGAATGATAGATCTTCACAAGATTCCCTCTCAATCTCTCAAGTGTTTAAAGGGTAGGTATTTCACTCAATTCAACCCATGAAACTTGCACTACCATAAGCTTGCTTATCTTCTACTTCTCCACTACTCAAAACACATGCACACACAAATCATGAGGACTTTATTCAAGGTTGTAGTGAGGTCAAGGTAACAGGAGAGGATAAAATGGATATGAGAAGATAAATACTAAAGAGAATAAAAGCAAATGAGAGCTGAGTTCAAATAACAAGCATAAAAGTTCATCCCAACTCTAGTGTATATCCCTTTACATATTCATTTCCCAATCCTTTTCTTTTTTTTTAAACACTTGGTTTTTTTTTTTTTCTTTTTTTTTTTTTTTCTTGTTTTTTTTCTTTTTCTTTTATATATATGAACATAACTATATACATACTTTTTTTTTTTTTTTTTTTCGGCACTCTTTTCTTTTTCAACAACCATTTTGTACACACACCACTTGTTCAAAAACTCATCCATTAACCAAGCTAATGTTCTTTTATTCCCTAAGGTAAAGTAAGAACACGATTTCTCATTTAAGGCACATAATGAGCTAGAAATAAGGAATGGTCAAATAAGCTCAAAGGGGTTAAGCAAAGGAAAATATACAAGGTTGGCAAGAATCGAGAGAATTTTCAAGAAGTCAAAAGAGTGCTTGATATCATATTGAAAACAAGGTTGGCTATTTAGTTAAACTAGCTAATTAAGAAAAGAGGGCCTCAATCATGTTTATGCATGCAAGTGAAATGTAGCCTCAAAAAGAATCAAAGCAAGTTCTAGAGTGGTCATTAACATGAGTGAAAATCACACAAGAAAGAGGAGAATGGCACAAATGTTGAATCCATCCATTAGGCTCAAAATCTCACAAGGTATGCATCCATCAAACTCAATTCATCAGTTCAATCATCCATCTCCAAGCATATCGGTTCAAGAAGGGAGAAAAGTTATTCAATCATGCAATGAACCCTTTTTTTTATTTTTTTAACAAAAAAGAAACATGCTAATATCTCTCCCCACACTTAATATAGACATTGTCCTCAATGTGAAAGTGATAAATAAAACGGAAAGAAAAGAGCAACACAACCCGATGATGGGCGAGATAATGGCAAGCGAGTAAAAGATGCGTAAGAATCAAAGCCGCAAAGAACTCGCCATTGGTAATGAAGTATATGTGCATCTTCTCGGTTTACGAAAACCATTCCCAAAGATCTTGAAAACAAATCTAGTTGGGTTGCCTCCCAATAAGCGCTTGTTTAACGTCGTTAGCTCGACGTTGGGACACTTCTTAGTGATCTTTATAATGTGGATGGTAAAAGCCCATCACTTTCACTTCCACATTTTCCACTTGAGATGGTGTCCATTGGTCTTATTAATTGAGGTTGGTGAAAAGACTCCACCAGGATCCCATTGGTTGAAACGTGATGACCAAGTTACGGTTGACACAACATGATAGCTTTCACTAGGGTCCCATTGGTTGAAGTGAAATGACCAAGTTAAGCTTGAAGTATGAGGGCTCCCATTGGAGTCCCATTGGTCTTTCTTAATATCCTTGACTTCACCAATGGCATGCAACACGTGTAATTTTGCAATCCTGCTTTCATTGATAATGCTGGACCATGGCTTAAAAACAAAATCCACTTCAGTAGTTACTAGCATCTGCTGACTTTCCTCCTTCTTTGAAAATTCCTCAATGGCCTTCAACTCCACCTCCCTATGTGTTTCGGATTCTCGCAACCGCATTGTTGATAGACCCTTCAATATCATTAGATCTTTGCGTAAACGAGAATCATCGCTTTCAAATATGCAGAAATCTCAAGACACATAACACATTTTATATCACCGTCAAAATCAATACATGAGTTGCAATTGATAGAATCATCAAAACCAATTAAATCAGGAAATTCAGCACACAACTCATCATGAGTTTCCTCAACTAAATCTGCAGGTAAATCAATATGACAATTAGAATGCAGGGAGTTGGGAATTGTTTGGGAAGAGAGCTAGTCTGACTCTTGACTTCTCAGTTCATTAATAGTGGTTGTCATCTGCTCAATTTGGGTTGTTAAATCTGAATAGTGGCGGTGAAACTCTGCTTGGAACTCAATTTGGGTTTTCATCAAGTCCTCCCATGAAGGCTCAAGTTTTGTGGTTGATGGACTTGTTATCTCTTTGGAATGGTGCTTATATTGAAATGATTGTTTCTTTGTAGTGATGCCGTATTGCCATATCCCAGATCCGGATAGTATTCCCAGCTAGGGTTGTATGTGTTGAAGAAGGGGTCATAACTCATGCTTCTTCTTGGAACCGTGGTTCATCGGGAAAATAACCATTTCTTGCAACAAATTGATCGGAAAAATAGAACTACTATCTTGAAGTGTAGGGCATGCATATGTGGGGTGAGATGAACAAAAACAAATGTTACATACAAGTGTAGCTTCGCATTGTAATTGTTGTCTCACTACTATATGTCTTACCAAAGAAGTCAATTCCTCAAGTTTTGACTCCATTATGCATGGTCCATTGTTAGAAAAGTTAATAAAAAAAAAAAAGGTTAGTAAAAACACTTAAAATGAAAAGATTACACTTACTAATCCCCGGCAACGGCGCCAAAATTCTGACGAGCGCCGAACTCAGTCAAAATTATAACCGAAGTTATTACCTAAGCTTGTAGCATTGACAACACCGGATCGTCTCCTCAAGGATCGTAAATGCAATTTAATCAAATCAAGTGAAAGTTAGCAAAAGGGGGTTTGACAGTTTAAGATCGTACTTAACAAAATTAAAGGAAGAAATAACAATTAAAGAGCGATCAATTTAGAAACCTATCCAAGATTGGGTGGATTCAATCATAGACCCTTCATAGAACACTTGAAGCGCAATTGAATTGTTAATTTGGATCTAACCGAGATCTCTGCATCAAATCCAGAATTCATACTAGATGATCGTCTAGAATTCAATAACAAGTGATAAACACAAATCCGCAATCGCACCATTCATGAAAATCTATGTTAATTTCAAGTACCGAATTCAATTAACTTAGCACAAATCAAGTAACCTAACCTCTTCAATTTCGTGATTAATTTAGATCAATCAGTTCTAAGTTTCATCACAAATCTCAATCTTCATTTATGTGATTAGTTTAGATCAATCAGTTCTAAGTTTCATCACAAATCTCAATCTTAAACCAAGATCAATCAGATCAACATAAATAGAATCACCATTCATGCATTCAAGATCAAGAAGAAGAAAAAGAAGAAGAAAGAGGAATTCAATTACAAATCAAATACAATGCATAACCAAGGTCTCAAGAATCCAAACCACAATCTCTTCAAGAGTTCTAAATTGACCCAAAGTAGCTTAGCCCTCCATTACCATGAAGGGAGCATCAAAATATACAAAACTATGAGAAACTATGAAGAAAAAAAAGAAGAAACTTAGAGAGAAATGAAGGAGAATTTACATGTTGCTCATGATAAATGGTGCCTTTTATAGAAGTCTAAGGTAACAAAATGACAAAGGGAAGTGGGTGGATGAGTGGATGAGTGAGTGGAGTGTTTGAGTGGATGGATTAGTGGGTTGGTTTAGTGGATGAGTGAGTGGAATGGTTGAGTGGTTGAATTAGTGAAAAATGCCAAAGGACTTTTGGTGAGTGGGAAATTATGGACATGAATGGGTGAGTGGATGGATTAGTGGATGAGTGGTTGGAGTGGTTAAGTGGTTGGATTAGTGTATGAGTGGATGAGTGGGTGAGTTAGTGGATGAGTGGATGAGTGGATGAGTGGATTAGTGGATGGATGAGTGGATGGTTGAGGACGAAAATTTCGTGTCTGACTTGGAAGCCAAAAACGACCCACTATACTTCAGAACCACGAAAAGTGTTCTTCATGAAAGTTGTAGATCCTTGTCTTGGCTATAAAATGGATAGCTGGTTCGTCCAATTTGGCTTCCTTAAGCCCAAGATATGTCCCAAATACCGTAGGTTGCTCAAACCCAACTTCAGCACCTCTGTTCCGACTTGCAAGCTCAAAATGACCTACTAGACTTCTTTTTCTCAAAATGTGTTCTTCATGAAAGTTGTTTATTTGGATCTTGAATATCCACTGTCAAAATTTCAGCCCATCGCCATTATTACATCTTGAGATATGATTTTTTGAGTGCACACTGTTCGGATTCTACTGACAGAACCCGTATTCTGACTTCCATGTCAACTTAGGTCCCTTAGACATCTGAATCAGACTTCGAGCTCTTCATCAAAGTTGTAGAGCTTCCTCTTAGCTTTCCTACAAGGTAAAATTCATGTTCATCAGATATTAGGAACTCAAGGTATGACTAAAATACAGAAACAGTGTCAAATCTCAATAATGCTGGAAATATTCAATTAGGACCAATTTGAGCTCAAACTCACAAAATCATACCAAACTCAATCAATTAAGAATATGGAGAGTGTAAATGACTAAACATAAGGGTTTCTTAATGAATAAAATATGTGATTATCAACGATGTGCAAAGATTGGATCATAATTTGGGTTGTAGATGTGATATAGACCTAAAACTGGTGGAATTTGAAATCTAAGACATATATATTGACTTCTTATAAGACCACTTATCAAAACTATGACGTCTTGATGGTGTTTTCATCCTTTGAAGTCGGTTGACGAGTCTAAAGAGTTGTTAAGAATGTTATAGGCATAATTCTCTCATCCTAAGCCTAAATTATGCGAATTAGGTGTCCAATTAAAGCAAAGAGGAAAAGAATTAACCTTAAGCTGAGGGAAAACTTAGATTTTTAATTTTAGAGATAATTATTTAAGTATCAGTTACAACCATGAAATGCAACCCTAATTTTCTTCTACGTGCTCTTGCTTGCACTTTCTCTCTTCCTCTCCCTTCTCTCTAGGTTTCTTTTATTTTATGTTTCTTTTCCCTCTCATCCTCATCCATGGATGAGAAGGAAGAATCTTTTAATGAATCCTAGGGATTGACAATCTTGAAGTTTAATTTTGAGATCTTGTTTTGATTTTTTTACATTCAATTGTTGATCAAGTTTCTCTTTACTTGTTAGCCAAGTTCTACTTTTACTTGTTGATCAAGTTTCACTTTACCTCTTTTGATTTTGTTAAATATGAATTGAATAACTTAGATTGATTTGGATGTTAATGTTATAATTGCATAATTACCACATGTTAATGAGGATTAAAGAGACTAAATCATGCATCAAGGGCTTCTTAGATGTTGTTTGTTAAGCTTGGTTGAATTCTGGATTTTAGATTAATTTAGGATTAGATTGATGTTTAATTCATTTTACCATGATTAATTAAATTCTAGATGCTTATCTAGTAGAGAATTCATTGATCATCTTAAGGCTTCTTGATGTGATGTAAGACCAAGAATCTGATTTTCAATTGAATGGAAGAGATTAAACAATGCATCAAAGGTGTTTGATGGATTATTTAGCTTTGTTGAATTATGGATTTTAAGTTAATTTAGGATTAAATGGGTGCTTAATTTATTTAACCTTGATTAATTAAATTCTAGATGCATTTCTAGTAGATAATTCATTGATCATCTTAAGATTTCTTGATGTGATCTAAGCCAAGAACTTGGTCAACAATTAAGTGGATTCTTAATGATCAAGAATGGATTAAACTCAAGAATAGTTGATTTTCTTAGATTGATTATTTACTTAATTATGTTTACAATTGTTAATTACTTTATATTAATTAATTCTACAAAATTTTCTCCCCTTTGTTAACTTCTTAATTTGATTGCTTAATTAGAGTGATCCAATGGTTCGACCCGGCTGTGCCTTATATTACAAATATTTTGGTGAATTGACTTATAAATTGATTTAATTTAATAGTCTCGAAAGCTATTAAATTTTGGCGCCATTATCGGGGATCATTCTGAGTTTAATCAATCATATTAGGAATATAATTAACTACTAACCTTTCACTAACCCATATTTCCATTGTTTCAGGTAGTTTTCAGCACAACTGTGGTCTTCAAGTGCAAGAACAAGCGGCCATTTACATCACTTGATAAGAATGTTTCTTCCCTCTGATCTCCTATATTTTACTTGTCGTAGATTTGTTGATGATATTTATGGGATATTGATGATTTGATTATTGTTTTGCTTTACATTTAGGACAATGTAAAATTTACGTGTGGGGGAAGAATTTTAGTATTCTACATTTTATGTTGTTTGCTATTTTAATTCTATTGTTTTACTATTTTTTGCTATTTTTACTGTTTTGTTCTGTTAATTTACTATTACTATTTTGTTATTTGTTGTTTAATATTTTTCTAGTTATAATTATGTTGTTTTTGTTTTTTTAGTTTATTGTTGCTATTTTTGCTATTTTTGTTATATTTCTATTTCTATTTTTCTGTTTTTAATTTTGTTTTTGTTTCTAATTGTATTTTTTGTTTTTAATTTTGTTTCTATTTCTATTTTTGTTTTTTGTTTTGTTTCAAATTTTGTTTTACATTCTATTTTTCTTGTTTTTAATATATATATATATATATATATATATATATATATATATATATATATATATATAATCTTATTTCAGTGAGAGAAGTGTTTATTATAAGAGATGAGAGGAGTAAATATTGACCATTGAATCTTACATGAATGGTCAAGATTAGAACATAAATGCATGTGATTTTTTGAAGTGGTCAGATGACCATTAAGTAATTTTTAATCTTGACCATTCATATATGATTGTATGATCAAGATTTACTCCTCTCATCCTCTCATAATAAAAACTTCTCTCACTAGATATCTTCCTATATATATATATATATATATATATATAAGTGTCGCTTATGAAAGTTGTGAACATGCATAAATTGAGGTAACATAAATGAATAAATTGTCTCGCATCTTGAGAATAACTAGTTTGGTAACAAAATTGAATTGGTAGATTTCTATTTCTATTTTTTGTTTTTAATTTTGTTTTTGTTTTTAATTGTATTTTTCGTTTTTCATTTTGTTTCTATTTTCTATTTTTGTTTTTTGTTTTGTTTCAAATTTTGTTTTACATTCTATTTTTCTTGTTTTATATATATATATATATATATATATATATATATATATATAAGTGTGAGTTTATGAAAGTTGTGAACATGCATAAATTGAGATAACATAAATGAATAAATTGTCTCGCATCTTGAGAATAACTAGTTTGGTAACAAAATTGAATTGGTAAATTTCTATTGAATTTTGTTTTTGTTTTTAATTGTATTTTTCGTTTTTCATTTTGATATTTTTGTTTTTTGTTTTGTTTCAAAACATATTTTTCTTGTTTTTAATATATATATAAGTGTGAGTTTATGAAAGTTGTGAACATGCATAAATTGAGATAACATAAATGAATAAATTGTCTCGCATCTTGAGAATAACTAGTTTGGTAACAAAATTGAATTGGTAGATTAAGTTTGATAGAAACATATCTTGTGAGACTTTGAGCCTTTTAATAAATGGATTGAGCATTTATGTCATTTTCTTCTTTCTTATGTGATTTTCACTCATGGAATTATTACTCTAGAACTTGCTTTAATTCTTTTTTAGGCTACATTTTCACATGAATATGATTGAGGCATTTTTCTTAAATTAGCCATTTTAGCCAAATAGTCAACCTTGCATATTTTCCCTTGATTAACCCCTTTGAGCTTATTTGACCATTCCTTGTTTTTAACTCACTATATGCCTTAAATGAAAAATCATGTTCTTACCCAACCTAGGGAATAAGAGAGCATTGACAAAGTTATTGGATAAGTTCTTGAACAAGTATGGCAATGTGCTAATTAGTGTGCAAAAGGGTTGACGAAAAAGGAAAGAGTGGCCAATTGAAATTGAAAAAAAAAACAAAAAAAAAAAAAAAAGAAAAAAAAAAAAAAAAAAAAAGAAAAAATGTAAGGAAAAGTAGGCAAAGAAAAATAATATGTAAAGATAATTTGCATTACATAGAGTTCGGATAAACTTTCACGATTGTTATTTGAACTCATCTCCAATGTTCTTTTATTCCCTTTGGTATTTAACTTGTCATCTCCATATAATTTCCCTCCCTTACCTTGACCCCATTACAACTTTGCATAAAGTCTTCATGATTTGTTTGTGCATGTGTTTTGAATAGTGGAGAAGTAAAAGATAAGCAAACTTATGATAGTGCAAATTTTCATGGGTTGAATTGAGTGAAACACTTACCTTCTAAACATTTAAGGGATTGAGAGTGTATCTTGTGAGGTTCTATCATTCTTTATTTAAGCTTTTCAATTGAAGTTACCTTGCTTGTTAATTTGAGATGTAAAGAAATGTTACTTTATAAATGTCTTAGTTCCTTCAAGCTTTGGTTGCTTTTCTTGCTTATAGACTTTTGCATTCCTAAACATCATTGGAAAGTTAGTTTTTCTTGAGCTTTTAACTTTCAAGTTTGTGTTTTTTCTCTTTTGTTCCCTAGTGGTGGATTTCTACTTTTGCTTGGGAGTGCAAAAGCTAAATGTGGGGGAATTTGATAAACACCATTTTTATATATTATTTAACCCTCATATTTAATCTCTTAGACCTCTTATATGATTAATCGATTAGTTTTAGCCACATTTAATAAGTTTGGGGGTTCAAATTGAGCTTAATTATATTTTTTAGCATTATTGGAAATTTTATATTGTTTCTGTATTTTGGGCATAACTTAAGTTTTAGACATCTAAAGATTATGCATTTTACATTGTAGGAAAGATGAGATAAAGCTCTACAACTTTGATGATAGCTCAAAGGTTGAATCGGATGTCTAGTAGGTTAGATTGAACCATGAAGTCAGAACAAAGATGCTATCGCTGGAACCTAGACGATGTGCAAAGATTAGACTATAATTTGGGTTAGAGGTGTGATATGGACTAAAACCAGTGGCATTTGAAATATAAGACATATATATTGACTTCTTATGAATACCATTTATAAAAAATGTGACGTTTTGATGGTGTTTTCACCATTTGAAGTCAGCTGACGGGTCTAGAGAGCTGTTAATAATGTTTTGGGCACAACTCTCTCATCCTAAGCCCAAATTATGCGAATTTGGTGTCCAATTAAAGCTAAGAGGAAGATGATTAACCCTAAGTTGAGAGAAAACTTGGATTTTTAATTTTAGAAATAATTATTTAAGTAGAAGCTGTAACCACGAAATACAACCCTAATTTTCTCCTAGTCGCTCTTGCTTGCACTTTTTTTCTTCCTCTCCCTTCTTTCTAGGTTTCTTTTCTTTTATGTTACTCTTCCCTCTCATCCTCATCCATCGATGAGAGGGAAGAACCTTTTAATCAATCCTAGAGATTGACAATCTTGATGTTTAATTTTGAGATCTTGTTTTGATTGTTTTATATTAAATTGTTGATTAAGTTTCTCTTTACTTGTTAGCCAAGTTTCACTTTTACTTGTTAATCAAGTTTATCTTTACCATTCTTTATTTTGTTAAATCTGAATTGAATTGCTTAATTTGATTTGGATGTTAATGTTATAATTACATAATTACCACATGTTAATGAGGATTAAAGAGACTAAATAATGCATTAAAGGCTTCTTGGATGTTGTTTGTTAAGCTTGGTTGAATTTTGGGGTTTAGATTAATTTAGGATTAGATGGGTGTTTAATTCATTTAATCTTGATTAATTAAATTCTAGATGCTTATCTAGTAGAGAATTCATTGATCATCTTAAGGCTTCTTAATGTGATCTAAGACCAAGAATCTGATTAGCAATTGAATAGAAGAGATTAAACAATGCATCAGAGGTGTTTGATGGATTGTCTAGCTTGGTTGAATTATGGATTTTAAGTTAATTTAAGTTTAAATGGGTGCTCAATCCCTTTAACCTTGATTAATTAAATTCTATATGCTTATCTAGTAGATAATTCATTTATCATCATAAGGCTTCTTGATGTGATCTAAAGCCAAGAACTTTGTCAGCAATTGAATTGATTCTTAGTGATCAAGGATGGATTAAACTCAAGCATAGTTGATTTTCTTAGATTGATTATTTACTTAATTATGTTTACAATTTTTAATTACTTTCTATTAATTAATTCTGCAACATTTTTCCTTCGCTTGTTAACTTCTTAATTTGATTGCTTAATTAGAGTGATCCAAGGGCTCGACCCGATTGTGCCTTGTACTACAAGTATTTTGGTGAATTGGTTTATAAATTAATTTAATTTAATAGTCTCGATAGCTATCAGTCTATGCTAATTTCTTGGCTAATATAAGATATTTTTCATGTTCTGTGTTGTATCGTTGCACTCAAACTAACTCAAAAAATTACAAAAATTAGCAGGAGAATCATACAAGTGCTAAGGAACTACTATAACAATCATTAAAGCTAACCAGATAGGGAGGATGTTACACCTCTCAAGTTTTGGACATAAATGACAAAGATAAACTTATTAGTGAAAAACTAAACAGAAGTGTGACAAACTCACTTTTGTACCTAACAACTAGTAGATTAGGCATTCAATTGAGTATTTGAATATGTGCTAGATTCGAAAAAAATCCTAAAGAATCATATTTACAAGCTGTTAATAGAATCTTTAGATATTTAATTGGAATATCTAATCTTGGTATTTGGTATGAGAAATGTAACACCCCGAAATTTGCTATTTTACGGTAATAACAGAATTGTACTGTTTTATAATTTCTATGTACTGTAAAATTATTTTGGCAGTTCTGTGACTGTATTTGATTGTTTTGTGTGATTTACTACGGGATAGGAAAATAATAATTTTCTGACTGGGACAAATCTTTACGTATTTATTCAGAAATGAAGGATCTTACTAAACTCAATTCAGAGAGATGCGTGTCCTAATCTTTTAATTTTTGAAATTTATCTGTGGAATAAAAATATTTTATATTTTTATTATTATTTTATCATCCAGTGGACGATACCTACTGATTTATGAGTAGTAGTCTCTGTCCAGTGGACAATAAGGAACCGGTATAGTCTTAAGACTTACTGATAATGAACCAATAGGAACCAACTCCACATTTTTAACTTGAAAATCTCTAAACCAATAGAAACTAGTCAACATTAGTGGCTAGGACTTTCTAAACCAATAAGATGTAGTCAATTTTGATGGTTGGACTAGTTACATAGAAACTAGAAAACCTAACTAAGCTTAAATATAATTAGGTTATTCTAAGAAGCTTAGGAAGTAACTAAATGAAAGTAAACTTAGTTAGCTACTCTTTGAAGCCTAGTTACAAGAATGTTCTACCATGTTCTTGAATTGATGAATATCTTCAAATGTAACTAGATACTTAGCAAAGTAACTAAATAGTTAGCTAACGAATTAAGTAAACTAGCTAGATTCACTTGAAACTAACTAAGAAACTAACTGAACCAAGAACTTAGTTTTCTTCTCCTTGGAGTCCCACGGCCACTTGGTGGTTCTAGGACCTTCAAGAGTAAGCTTGGTGGCAAAGGCTTGAAACCTCCACCCTTGATGCAATCTAAGGCCCTTAGGAAGTCTTGGAGAGTCAAAGAAAGTGGCTACCTCCTTTGTTGAGTTCCATGGCTATTACCAAGGGAAACCAAGTGTTTTCACTTCATTCTTCATCTTCACCAAGTCTAAGAAGCCTTTTCTCTCTAATCTTTCTCTTACAAAAATCAAAAACTCATTGTTGTTCTTTGGAGAGCTCTCGGCAACCACACCATTTGACAACTTTTACTCACCTATAATTATATCCAACATCATTTCCTAAACGTAAACCATATTCTAAACAACTTTCTAGTTGTGAGTTTCTTCTAAATCAACCATCTTGAGCTTGAAATCCAAGCTTAAAGTTTCTACAAAAAAGGGTAAACTTCTTATTTCTTGATCCAATCTTTTAGTTTTGATTTTCTAAGCCATGATTGATCCATGGTTTATCTATTTCTAAGCTTGTTGTTGATTTTAAAATTTGTTTAAGATTGTTAGGGTTTTTCCAAGGAACTTCATGAAAATCATAGGAGGGGAAACTTGAAGGATTTGTCTCCTCTTTAAGGTAAGAGAGAGATTTATCTCACCAACCAAGTATGGTGGTGAGAGATGTATTTGTTTGTGAAGGATGGTGAATCCATGTAAGGGTTCATTATTCATGGTTGTGTAATTATTTTTGAATGTTTATGTGTTTTGATTTATTTGTTTATGCTTTGTATGCTTTGCATGATTTATTACTTTGTTTATGGTACGCTTATGATATATATGATGTGAATATATTATGTATGCTATGATAATGGTGAACAAGGAAAATAATTTTGTTTTCGATGACCAAGAGGCTCACGGCCTCAACACCTCAAAATAGGTGTTTCCAAATTAAGATTTTCATGAAGGATAAAATTGAATGATTAGAAAGAAAAGGAAAATAAAAGATATGATGGTTCCAATGACCATGTAGTTACAGTTTTTGAAGGTTTGAAATGGTTTACTTCATGAAAAATTATGGTTTAGAAATGAAAAGTTAATTGATTTAATGTAAGAAATTAATAAAAGGATTTAAGAAATGGAAGAGAAATACTTTGTCACTTGAAAGATGAAGATTTCGTTTATAAGAAAAAAAGAGAGGTTGAAAGTATTTGAACCTCAACTTTATTTTAAAGAGAACTGAGTTCTAGAATTAATTTAGAATTGTGGAGAATACGTTGGCGACTTGAAATATAATAACGTATAGCTTACTCATTGGGTTTTGAGCACGTTAGGAAATTTTAAGTGAGAAAATATGGAAAAGTACAGTAAGAGACGGTATTAATTTTTATAAAGGCCAAAATAAGATTTAGAAGGTGGAGAAATATTTTACGTAGTGGAAAAATGGTAAAAAATACTTTTCGTAACTTAAAAATGTGATTTTTAAGGTACACGATTTCAAAAACATTGAAAAATCGCTACGCGATTTGGAAAACATTTAAATGTTTTTACGCGAATGAGAAATTGTTGGAAAATCAATACACGATTTGAAAACGTGACAAAAATGTTGCGCGATTGTGAAAACGCGACAAAAATATTGTGCGATTGAGAAAACACAGTAAAATGTTTATGCGAATGAAAATACAGTAAAGATACTGTTGGGCTAGTGTGTGGACCCCATATATGAAATAATGAATTTGAACTGAGAGAGGTTTATATGCATTGATCATGCATTGGGAAAAATCTGATAGACTATATTAAGGCTAATTGCCTAGGAGAGACTTACACCTCTTGAATGGGTGCGATATGCATAGTGTAAGTCACTTGTTGACCTTGGGGGTGTCGGGGTGCAGGTTGTTCACAATGGGTAATTTGTAGCTTTTTTGTATCGTGGATTAGACCGATGCAACGCATCGACGATTCGGACCAAGACACTATTCTTAATCAAGATTTGGTAAAGACTATCGTGTATATGCTAGATGTGCAAACACTTATAAGAATGGTGGCACGTGGTCTAAGACATGTTGGTACAAATAGATCTTTTGGATCAATCTCTCCAACATGAGTTAGCACCATGGAGTAGGAAAATGAGTCAGTGAGCATATGCATAACTGGAACTTGTTTGGATATTTAATGATATATTATCTGTCAAATGTTGATGAATGTTGAATGGAATGATTATGTTTTTGTTTATTATATCTGTATCATTAAATGATATATCTATATGATGTATTGTTTGTGTTATCTCTATGCTATCATATTAGTAATGGTGTAAGTGATCTCACCTCTTTGTATATTGTATTTATATTTTAGTAAAGACACCGAGCGAGGTACGGAGCAAGAAGGTGAAGAGGAACAAATTCCTATTGAGGAAGCTGAGTTTTGATAAGATGGCATCCAGATCGAGTTTCTTTGGGTATGTCAGACTGCAATTTCATAGAGGAATTAGTGCTTGGAGGATTAGTCCCAATGAGGAGGGACTAATATATCAGGGAGAGCAGGATATTTCGTGGAGATCTGTTCTTTTATGTCACTATATATGTACATGTAGAATTTTCGCTGTCAATTAGGCAGTATTGGGGTGGTAGGTACCACGTCCCAATGGAGGTCAGTATAGTGTCGTCTGCACGGATACCGGTCCATGGGACTTTGCATCAAGTTAGATTCCAGCCTGTTGCGGAATCTGACGAGGACCCGTCTGAGGGTTCTGCTGTCTAGTCATACTTGCACAAGTATGTTATTTTAAATAATGTTCAAATACTTTTGAGAACAATGTCTGTAAATATTAAAGTAAGTTAGTACTGAGACTTATGTATATGATGTAAAGGCCAATGTTTGTTGGGCCAGTGTGAAGACCATATATATGAAATTATGAATTTGAACTGAGAATGGTTTATATGCATTGAGCATGCATTGGGAAAAGTCTGATAGACTATGTTAAGGCTAATTGCCTAAGAGAGACTTACATCGTTTGAGTGGATGTGATATGCGTAGTGTAAGTCACTTGTTGACCTTGGGGGCATCGGGGTGCAGGTTATTCGCAATGGGCAATTGGTAGCTTTTCTGTACCATGAATTAGACCAATGCAACGCACCGACGATCCGGACCGAGACACTATTCTTAATCAAGATCTGGTAAAGACTGTCGTGTATATGTTAGATGTGCAAACACTTATGATAATGGTGGCACGTGGTTTGAGGCATGTTGGTATAGACAGATCTTTTGAATCAATCTCTCCGGCCTGAGTTAGCTCCATGGAGTAGGAAAATGAATCAGTGATCATATGCATAGCTAGAACATATTTGGATATTTAATGATATATTATCTGTCAAGCGTTGATGAATGTTTAATGGAATGATTATGTTATTGTTTATTATATCTGTATCATTGAATGATATATCTGTATGATGTATTGTATATGTTATCTCTGTGCTACCATATTGGTAATGGTGTAGGTGATCTCACCTCTTTGTATATTACTGTGTATTGTATTTATATTTTGGTAAAGACACCGAGCGAGGTACTGAGCAAGAAGGTGAAGAGGAACAGATTCCTACTGAGGAAGCTGAGTTTCGACAAGATGACATCCAGATCGAGTTTCTTTCGGTATGTCAGATTACAATTTCATGGAGGAACTAGTGCTTGGAGGATTAATCCCAATGAGGAGGGACTAATATATCAGGGACATTTAACGGTCAACATGAGCAGGATATTTCATGGAGATCCATTCTTTTATGTCACTATTTATGTACATGTAGAATTTTCGCTGTCAATTAGGTAGTATTGGGGTGGTAGGTACCACATCCCAACGGAGATCAGTATAGTGTCGTCTGCACAGACACCGGTCCATAGGACTTCATGTCAATTGGATTCCTGTCTGCCGAGGAATCTACGAAGGACCCATCTGTGGGTTCTATTGTCTATTCATATTTGGGCTAGTATGTTAGTTTAAATAATGTTCAAATACTTTTGAGAACTATGTCTGTAAATATTTAAGTATGTTAGTACTGAGACTTATGTATATGATGTAAAGGCCAATGTCTGTTGGGCCAGTGTGTGGACCCTATATATGAAATTATGAATTTGAACTGATAACGGTTTATATGCATTGAGCATGCATTGGGAAAAGTCCGATGGACTATGTTAAGGCTAATTGCCTAGGGGAGACTTACACTACTTGAGTGGATGTGATATGCGTAGTGTAAGTCACTTGTTGACCTTGGGGGCGTTGGGGTGTAGGTTATTCGCAATGGGCAATTGGTAGCTTTTCTGTACCGTGGATTAGACCGATGCAACGCACCGACGATCCGGACCAAGACACTATTCTTAATCATGATCTGGTAAAGACTGTCGTGTATATGCTAGATGTGCAAACACTTATGATAATGGTAGCACATGGTCTGAGGCATGTTGGTATAGACAAATCTTTTGGATTAATCTCTCCGGCCTGAGTTAGCTCCATGGTGTAGAAAAATGATTCAGTGAGCATATATATAACTGGAACATATTTGGATATTTAATGATATATTATCTGTCAAACATTGATGAATGTTGAATGGAATGATTGTTATTGTTTATTATATCTGTATCATTGAATGATATATCTGTATGATGTATTGCATGTGTTATCTCTGTGCTACCACATTGGTAATAGTGTAGGAGATCTCACCTCTTTGTATATTATTGTGTATTGTATTTATATTTTGGTAAAGACACCGAGCGAGGTACTGAGCAAGAAGGTGAAGAGGAACAGATTCCTACTGAGGAAGCTGAGTTTCGACAAGATGACATCCAGATCGAGTTTCTTTCGGTATGTCAGATTACAATTTCATGGAGGAACTAGTGCTTGGAGGATTAATCCCAATGAGGAGGGACTAATATATCAGGGACATTTAACGGTCAACATGAGCAGGATATTTCATGGAGATCCATTCTTTTATGTCACTATTTATGTACATGTAGAATTTTCGCTGTCAATTAGGTAGTATTGGGGTGGTAGGTACCACATCCCAACGGAGATCAGTATAGTGTCGTCTGCACAGACACCGGTCCATAGGACTTCATGTCAATTGGATTCCTGTCTGCCGAGGAATCTACGAAGGACCCATCTGTGGGTTCTATTGTCTATTCATATTTGGGCTAGTATGTTAGTTTAAATAATGTTCAAATACTTTTGAGAACTATGTCTGTAAATATTTAAGTATGTTAGTACTGAGACTTATGTATATGATGTAAAGGCCAATGTCTGTTGGGCCAGTGTGTGGACCCTATATATGAAATTATGAATTTGAACTGATAACGGTTTATATGCATTGAGCATGCATTGGGAAAAGTCCGATGGACTATGTTAAGGCTAATTGCCTAGGGGAGACTTACACTACTTGAGTGGATGTGATATGCGTAGTGTAAGTCACTTGTTGACCTTGGGGGCGTTGGGGTGTAGGTTATTCGCAATGGGCAATTGGTAGCTTTTCTGTACCGTGGATTAGACCGATGCAACGCACCGACGATCCGGACCAAGACACTATTCTTAATCATGATCTGGTAAAGACTGTCGTGTATATGCTAGATGTGCAAACACTTATGATAATGGTAGCACATGGTCTGAGGCATGTTGGTATAGACAGATCTTTTGGATTAATCTCTCCGGCCTGAGTTAGCTCCATGGTGTAGAAAAATGATTCAGTGAGCATATATATAACTGGAACATATTTGGATATTTAATGATATATTATCTGTCAAACATTGATGAATGTTGAATGGAATGATTGTTATTGTTTATTATATCTGTATCATTGAATGATATATTTGTATGATGTATTGCATGTGTTATCTCTGTGCTACCACATTGGTAATAGTGTAGGTGATCTCACCTCTTTGTATTTTATTTTGTATTGTATTTATATTTTGGTAAAGACACTGAGTGAGGTACTGAGTAAGAAGGTGAAGAGGAACAGATTCTTATTGAGGAAGCTGAATTTTGATAAGATGACATCCAGATCGAGTTTCTTTCGATATGTCAGGCTGCAATTTCTTGGAGGAACTAGTGCTTGGAGGATTCGTCCCAATGAGGAGGGACTAATGTATCAGGGACATTTGACGGTTAACATAAGCAGGATATTTCATGGAGATCCGTTCTTTTATGTCACTATTTATGTACATGTAGAATTTTCGCTGTCAATTAGGTAGTATTGGGGTGGTAGGTAGTACGTCCCAACGGAGATCAGTATAGTGTCGTCTGCAGAGACACCGGTCCATAGGACTTCGCGTTAAGTTGGATTCCTGCCTGCTGAAGAATCTAAGGAGAACCCGTCTGAAGGTTCTACTGTCTATTAATATTTAGGCTAGTATTGTTACCAAGTGGCCTCAATACTCAAGAGGGGGGGTGAATTGAGTATGTAAAATATTTTTGTAAATCTTTCGCAAAACGTTTGATTGACAATTTTCGTTGAAGCTATTGGATGATTGAAGTGAATGGATAAGCGAGATTGAATACGTCACTCACAAATAAACAACTCAAGATAGAAAGAATTCAAGCAAAGCAAAATATCGAACTCAACTTAAGCAAATATAATTAAAGCACAAAGTAAAGAGATAGAGTTGAGAGGAACAAACACAAGATTTATCCTGGTTCAGCCACCAATCCACATATGACCTACGTCTAGTCCTCAAGCAAACCACTCGAGATTTTCCACTAAACTTCAAGCTTGAACGGGTGCTTGAAAACCTTTACACAAAAGAGCACTCAACTCCTTGGGATGCCTCACCCTTGAGCTTGAGCCTCAAACCAGGGATGCCTCACCCTTTTCACTAGAGGGATACCTCACCCTCTTTACAACCTTTGAAGGATGCCTGACCTTCAACAAGGGATACCTCACCCTTTACAAACTTGGAGAGATACCTCACTCTCTTTTTCTCTAGAGGGATGCCTCACCCCCTTTACAAAGAATCAAAGTGTTTATAAAATGAAAACTCTCACAAGAGTACATGATACAAATTGAAGCCCTATAATGCTCTTCAAAAATATCTTAACAATATATACAAAAACAGAGCAAAAGTTATTTAAGGATGAATCTCGGATTATAGTGATTGAAAGATGTTTCTCAAGTGTTGTTCAACCACAAATGATGCCCCAAGATGAGTATTTATAAGTTGTTGGAACAAAAGAGCCGTTGGGGGCTTTAATGGGCAACATTAAAAGCCAAATAATATAGCCGTTGGGCTTGTCGAATCTTGTGTAATCGACATGTGGTTCGTAATCGATTACATGATAGTTAGAACGTGTTCTTGGCTTTCTGGGTTTGTGGTAATCGATTACAAGACTTGTGTAATCGATTACACGCCCTCTGACTTTCTGGTAATCGATTACAATATTGATGTAATCGATTACATGGCTCTTTGAACGTGTTCTTGGATTTCTGGGAACATGGTAATCGATTACATGGATGCTGTAATCGATTACAAGTCCTCTGACTTGCTTGTAATCGATTACCAAGAATGTGTAATCGATTACTTTCCACTTTGAACACATTTTTCAATCCCAATTAAGTCTCTAGGCCATTTTTATCATTTGGGTACTTGGACAAAACAAGATTTACAAATGTTTACCATAATCCAAGATTGAAATCAACATTTCTTTTTAAAATATGAACTTTGAAAACAAGTTGATTTATGAGATCTTTGAAAAACCATTTGAATATAATTGAGATACCTTGAGAGCATTTCACATTGATGTTCTAAGACCTATATCTAATATACCTCTTGGATCTTGGTCTTCTTTTTTTGGTCTTGTTCTTTTCCTTTGATCTTGATCTTCTCTTTTGATCTTGGTCTTTTCTTTTGATCTTGGTCTTCTTCTTTTGGCTTTGTTATCATCAAAAACTTATTTGATATGCTTCATGACATAAGCATTCACAAGTATGCTAGTATAAATAATGTTCAAATACTTTTGAGAACTATGTCTGTAAATATTTAAGTATCTCAATACTAAGACTTATGTATATGATGTAAAGGCCAATGTCTGTTGGGCCAGTGTGTGGACCCTATATATGAAATTATGAATTTGAACTGAGAATGGTTTATATGCATTGAGCATGCATTGGGAAAAGTCTGATGGACTATGTTAAGGCTAATTGCCTAGGAGAGTCTTACACCTCTTGAGTGGGTGCAATATGCGTAGTGTAAGTTACTTGTTGACTTTGGGGGCGTCGGGGTATGGGTTGTTCACAATGGGAAATTAGTCGCTTTTTTGTACTGTGGATTAGACTGATGCAATGCATCGACGATCCGGACTGAGACACTATTCTTAATCAAGATCTGGTAAAGACTGTCGTGTATATGTTAGATGTGCAAACACTTATGAGAATGGTGGCACGTGGTCTGAGGCATGTTGGTACAAACAGATCTTTTGGATTAATCTCTCCGACCTGAGTTAGCTCCATGGGGTAGGAAAATGAGTCAGTGAGCATATGGATAACTGAAACATGTTCGGATATTTAATGATATATTATCTGTCAAACGTTGATGAATGTTGAATGGAATGATTATGTTATTGTTTGTTATATCTGTATCATTGAATGATATATCTGTATGATGTATTACCTGTGTTATATCTGTGTTACCATATTGGTAATGGTGTAGGTGATCTCACCTCTTTGTATATTATTTTGTATTGTATTTATATTTTAGTAAAGACACCGAGCGAGGTACCGATCAAGAAGGTGAAGAGGAATAGATTCCTACTGAAGAAGTTGAGTTTTGATAAGATGGCATCCTGATCGAGTTTCTTTGGGTATGTCAAATTGCAATTTCATGGAGGAACTAGTACTTGGAGGATTAGTCCCAATGAGGAGGGACTAATATATCAGGGACATTTGACGGTCAACATGAGCAGGATATTTCATGGAGATCCATTCTTTTATGTCGCTATTTATGTTCATGTAGAATTTGTCAATTAGGCAGTATTGGGGTGGTAGGTACCACGTCCTAATAGAGATCAGTATAGTGTTGTCTACACGGACACCGGTTTGTAGGACTTCGCGTCAAGTTGGATTCCTGCCTGCTGAGGAATCTGAGGAGGACCCGTCTAAGGGTTCTACTATCTAGTCATACTTGGGCAAGTATATTAGTTTAAATAATGTTCAAATACTTTTGATAACTATGTTTGTAAATATTTAATTATGTCAGTACTGAGACTTATGTATATGATGTAAATTATTTGTGATGATGTTTAGGATTTTATAATCTGCTAAGTTTATTTTATTAATATTCCCAAAATTTTATAACTTATATTTACATTACAAATCATATTCTATAATATTTGGGTAATTGGGTAATTAAATAACATAAATGTGATAGCCTACGGTTGGTGTTACATTAGTTGGTATCAGAGCCCAAGTTAGAGTCTTTTGGATTTGTGGTTAGGTCTGTCTTGTTTGTGTTGTGTGATTCTCGGTGATTGGTTTCCGAACGGAAACAATATTGTTTGAAAGATTGACCTTAACTCTTCCTTGTGGTGTCTAGTTTGATTTAGATAAAATCGTAATAGCTGGACGAGGAAGAGGACGCATAAATACTAGAGTAGGAATTGGAAATGTTGGCAATGACAACCAAAACATGGCTGCAGCGGTAGCAGCAATGCAACAGATGGCTGATGTCGTTGTGTAGCAAAACTAATGAGCAAATGAAGGCGCTCAAAGTTTGTCAGAATTTTGTAGAAATAATCCACCAAAGTTTCATGGAGAATTTGACCCAGAGGAAGCTAATCTGTGGATCAAAGAACTAGAAAAGATATTTGAAGGTATGGGTTGTACCGATGAATGGAAGCTTACTTTTGCGACTTTTGTGTTAGTAGGAGATGGAGAAGACTGGTGGGCAAGAGCCCGAAGATTGATACAAGCTGAGGGAAGAGTTGTGATGTGGTAGGTCTTTCAACAGAAATTTTTGGGAAAGTATTTCCCAGCTAGTGTTTGGTATGCTAAGGAAATGGAATTCCTTAGTTTGAGACAAGGGGTGATATCTGTAAGTGAATATGCTGTAAAATTTGAAAGCTTGTCTAAGTTTTCGAGGTATTTTCAGGTGTACTCGGACTAGGAATGGAAGTGCAGAAAATTTGAAGAGGGATTGAAACTTGATATTAAGTGGGCAATGGCAACCTTGGAAATTGATCAATTTCTGGCATTGTTAGACAAATGTTGAAAGTTTGAGGAAATTGTTCATCAACGTGAGGCGAGGAATAAGAACTTTAGAGCTACACGGTTCCAAAGAGGAAAAGGTAGAGGTGACAACCGTTATCAGCAGAAACCATATGCTAGACCAGCAGGAGGTCAAAACTAGCAACAATCTGTTGGAGGAGTTTCTGGTGGAAATAAAATTGGCCAGACTGGAACTTCTACACTCAAATGCTTTAAGTGTGGAAAAAATCATCTAACTAAAGATTGCCAACACAAAGGAGTCATATGTTACAGATGTGGAAAGCCTGGACATTTCTCCAGAGAATGTGATCAACTAAAGACGGAACCCTCTGTGGGGAACGTCTATACTGCGAGCGACAGACAGGTGGTCTGTCTATACCATGAGCGGGGAGGAAGCCGCGAAGTTAGAGGACTTGATTGTGGAGGAATGTGCCATTGAAGGTAATCCTTTAATCGTATTGTATGATTCGAGAGCAACACATTCTTTCATTGCATGTGATTGTGTGGAGCGTTTGGGATTGACTGTGACTACATTGCCTTATGACTTGAGTGTTGCTACTCCTACTGATAAGCCTGTGATTACTACAA
Source organism: Ormosia emarginata (assembly GCA_029884605.1). Classification (NCBI taxonomy): domain Eukaryota; kingdom Viridiplantae; phylum Streptophyta; class Magnoliopsida; order Fabales; family Fabaceae; genus Ormosia; species Ormosia emarginata. The sequence goes on from JAQQTP010000040.1 coordinate 9,072,240, forward strand.
AAGTATGCTTGAATTGCCTTGTTTGTGTTAGAGATAGAATTTTTCATGTTGACTTGATATGTTTGCCTTTTTCCAAGATTAATGTAATCTTAGGAATGGATTGGTTGTCTTCTAACCATATCCTAATAGATTGTTCTAGTAAGACACTAGTTTTTCCTGAGGATAAGGATTCTATATTTTTAACAGCTACTCAAGTAGAAGACTGTTTGAAGGAAGGAGATCAGGGGTACTTGTTATTATCTTCTTTGGAGGTTCAATGCGAAGATGTTTTAAAGGATATTTTCGTAGTTAATGAATTTCCTAAAGTGTTTCATGAAGATATACCTGGACTACCACTAGTAAGAGAAATCGAGTTTGCTATTGATCTAGTACCTGGAGCTGGACCTATATTGATGGCGCCTTATAGGATATCACCGGCAAAGTTGGCAGAGCTCAAGAAATAGCTAGAGGAGTTGTTAGAAAAGCAATTTGTGAGACCTAGTGTGTCACCTTAGGGAGCTCCAGTATTGTTGGTTAAAAAGAAGGATAGGGCTTGTTGGTTGACCGTAAATCCGCAAGCGCACGGGTCGACAAGTAATATAAAAGAGAGTTAGAGTATCGTGTCCCAAGGGATTGAATAATTAGAAAAATGTTAAACTTAACTAATATTCACAAATCTTTATCCAAGCAATCGAAGGAGAGTGGGTTGCAATTAAAATCAATTTAAAAGAAACAAAATAAGAAAACACCAAACACCAATTCCACAAGAGAAGATGAGAATGATTAAAGCCTAGGGGTCCCTATTCACTTGCTACTTCAATGATTAATTGCAATTAACAAGCACCTACCAATGAATTGATATATGTTGGCTGATAATCATTAATAGATAAAGGCCTATGTCTAGAACAATTACCCATGTGAAACCTAGCTAGTCCACTATGTGTCCATGCAAAGTAACATAAGTTTCACTCATTGAGACCAATTATCAAACACTTGCCATGCATGACCAAAGGGTATGTGTCCATCCCCTTAGTTAAACATACATCAACCATACCATATCCATATTCACAACACCCTATTTCTAGTTCAATTGGAATATTAAAAATCATGCAATTGATGGCCAATCAACAACAAGCATTAAGCAAAGATATGGATGAACAAAACCAATTTCATTGAAAGGGTACTCAACTAATTACAAATTAATCAAATTCATAGCAAGATTCTAGAGAGCCCCTAGATTAAAATTTAGTTACACATTATCAAGGAGAAGAAAACAAAGGTAATCAAATGATTCATCAAGTTACAAATCAAGAGAGAAAGGGGAAAGAATGAACAAAAAAAATGGAGAGATTCCAAGCTTAATCTTCCTCCTTCTTCTTGATTCTTCTTTTAGTCACCTTCAATCCAAGTGTGATCTTTCTCCTCTCACTTGCTCTCTGGAATTCGTGGCTAGGTTAGAACTCAGAAGGCCCCCTCCTCCCTTTTCTTTTCCAAAAAATCAGAATATAAGGGTAACATTCGTGTGCCAGGATTTTACCCACGCCTAGGCGTGTATTTAACACGCCTAGGCGTGGTTATGAGTCACGTGCTTCCCTCTTTTTACCACGCCTAGGCTTGACTTTATCACGCCTAGGCGTGGTGGTCTCTGCCTGGGTAATCCTGAAAACCTGAGTCTTACACGCCTAGGCGTGAATTAACCACGCCTAGGCGTGGTGGTCTCTGCTTCAAATCCCTGTGAAACTGCAAGGGTCACGCCTAGGCGTGGTATTGTCACGCCTAGGCGTGTGTTTGCAACACCTTGTCTTCTTGTTTTCTTCACACTTTGAGCCTCTCTTCACTTTCCTCATCCTTTCCAAGGCCTTTCTCATCTTGAATACCTGTGTCAAAACAATGATAAAGTCCATCAAATCACAAATCATCCAACTTCGATAAACAAGAGCTTCAAAGATTCAATTATAAATAATTTGAATCAACAAGCTTAATTCACCAAAGTCAAACAAAAATTGAACTTATGACCTTGAAAACTTAGGGATAGCATGCTCAAATACAATCAAATTCGAGTGAATTAACTCCATGTTCTGAAGTTATCACACCCCCAAACCTAAAATTTTGCTAGTCCTCGAGCAAACTAATCCAAGCAGGAAAAGGAATTACAATCCAATTCAAATGTCAAGAAACATGAGGCAATTTGAACCAGAGCAAACCCAGCTTCCAATTATCATTCATACCCTCAGAAATCACTTCACAACCTCACAACAAGGTCCACACATGCAAGAAATTCCCAACTATCATGATCACCCTTGAATGCCATTTTTGTGCATGAAAGATTTCCAAAGCCCACGTATTTAAGACCCTTTCCTAATCATGAAGAGCAAGATGGATGAATTTATAAAATGCACATGCACTCTCAAAAGAATGTTCTTCATCCCTTTCTCCACTAATGTAGGCAAGACAAAATCAAAGATCATGAGGGTCTTTTAAGCTTGTAATGTAAGGCTAGGGATAGTGGCTAAGAAAGAAGGGAAAGGATTTGAATTCAAATATCAAACACATAATCAACCACTTCTATTGAATCAAGCCAAGCATGTAGATGCACAAATAGAATCCAACTTGAAGAATCAACTTTCTTTATTCCATTTTCTCATCATTTCAGATTTTGTTTTTTGTTTTTTTTTTGTTTTTTTTTTTTTTTTTTTTTTTTGGATTTCTAAGATCATACATACAACCTTATTTTCATTGCAAAAGGGCTTCAATTCACACAACAGCCCACTTATTCACTTTCTTTCTCTTTTTTTTTTTTTTTTTTGAATGAAAGCTAGTAAACACAAATTCCTGAATTCTAATTAGCATCATGCAAAACACTATGGCTCAAAACAACAGAACTGCTCAATCATGTGCTCAACAAGGGACCTGTATTGAGGGGAAGATATCTTTCTTTTACAAGCATGGGTTAAGAGGGTAGAGATTAGGGTTAAGGAAATGAAAATTAGGCCACACACACACGCACACAAGGCTTCAAAAGGGGTACTAGGGGACTCATTCATTCAAGGTTGGCTTGAAAAGCTCAATCGGTCCAAACAAGTGCCCTAGTCATTTCCTTGAAAACGCATTGCCTAAGATTTCGCCTCAAAAGGGAATTAGACAAGCTTCTAAGATGCAAATAGACCTTACACATGCCAATCATAAATTTATCCAACCATGCATTTCATTCATATTTGAGAATCCACCACACATGCAACCGGGATTTTCTCTCACACGCAATTATGGCAATAGGTGCAAGCACAAAATCTTGAATTTTTACAAATGAGTTCCCAAGCGGTGAGGTGTAAATATGATCCACACAATCATCGATATTCTAATCAGAAATCGAGGCATGCACAAGTTCAACTGCCTCAACACACACTCATCCATTCAATTCCTAATTCACGCAACCCTCAAGGCAAAATCATGCACACTCAGATCCGAAGAGAAGGGAATATATGTATATATGTCCAAAATGATTCAACAAGCAGTCACAAAAAGATCATCAATCCAATCCCCCCCCAAACCTAAGATAATCAGTGTCCCACTGTATCCAAAAGAAGTCAAGTTTATCAATAAGATATATACAATGGACTGAAAGCAAAAACAGGAAAATAAAGCAGAAAGAGCAAGAAAACAATGGTCCTGGCGCCTCAAAACAAATCCTCCTCATCAAATAAGTCATCGCCCTCAGCGCCCATCTCCGTATCATCAGCTGGTGGAGGAGGTGGAGGAGAAGGTGAAGCTGCCACTGGTGGAGCTGCAAAAGGAGGAAAGGCTGGAAAATCATCCATTGGGCGACCCTGACCCAAAGCCATCCAATGAATGCCCTAGTAAATCGCAGCCGGCATCTCTCGCCGTGTGCCGCATCTCCGTTGCCGATCCGGCGCGGATCAACGAGGCAGCCCAAGCCGCATCAAAGACCGCAGAGGCCGTGAGGAGGCAGTGCGGGGGGAAGGTGTGGAGCCGGTATAGGAGCGTGCTCGCAGCTAGGGGCGAGCGAGGGGCTTGCCTGCGCTCTCTCGGGCGGTCATGATCGTACGAACGCCTCTCGTCATCGGAGTCTTCGCCTTGACGCGCACCTCGTCTCCTTCCATCCGACGTGAGATCTCTCACAAAGCCGACAAATGAGGAAGGGGAAGAAAAGTGATTTGAGCCGGGAGGTGATGCAGTGCCCCGATCGATCGATCGTAAAGTATCGAGCAAAGTGTCCACCTGCCGGCATGTGGATTGCATACAACATGTACGCCCGCTCTGGATAAATCTCGACCGGTGCTCGGTGGGAAGCAAACGGGAGCACACAAAATGATTCCAAGGGCGCAGACTCACGGGCGCAAACTCTCTGTTTGATGAATCGATGGAGGCATCGAGTTCCGTTGAACCCGAATCGGGAAGGCCGGATCACGATCTTGGTCATGACGGTCTCGAATGGTGTTCCTCCCTCCTCTTCGGTGTAATCCGTAAAGTCCTGTAAGCACACCGAAGAGGAGGAGGGCCAAGGTCCATAATCTGCCGAATGCGATCCACAGAGTAATCAACTACTTTCCTTCTGACTCTGGTAGTGGAAATGGAGCGCTTCTCAGCATGTGCATTGGCGTAGAATTCCTTTACTATAGCCGCCACAGGTTCTTCAGAGGGATGCTCAGCAAAGGTCATCCAGTGGAGTGCTTCAGTGGCATCGGAAATGGCAGGATAGCGTGCCACATTAATACCATGGAAGCCCCTCTCTGGTATGATGTTAATCTTGCGCAAGTGCTGCCAGAAATAGTCAAAAGCATCCTGCGTTGTAAAGTAGGCTGGGTCAAAAACTGGAATTTCATCACCTTCCTCAGCCTGGCTTGGTCCAGCCTCAACAGTTTTCCTTGGACGCTTAGACATTGTTAGAGGATACCTGAAAAGAATTTAATCTCTGTTATGACCATTGAACAAGAATCAACAATCAATGTAAGCAGTCATATCCAATTTGAACAGTTGGCAAAGCAAACAATCAGCCCAATCATTCACAAATGTCACTCATGCAACCATGTAACCATAAAGCTTCCCTAAATCAACAATTCAACCCCAAAAGTGACAGAAGATTCATTCAGATAACTCAAAATGTAACTCAGAGCTCATGCATGATGACAATATCAATTAACATCCTCCAATCACATAATAGCATCAGCACATCAATCATGCATAACCCAGATATGCAAGGGGCACAATTCTAAATCAATCAATGTCAATCCTTAGTTCAGTTAACTCCTAGTCAAACTTAGTCAATATCCAACCAAACCACAAGGTTAACCAAATCATAGCCCAAGCAACAGTCACAACTTAGATGCATTAAATCCTAGCATTCAACATAACAAAATAAAGCCAGACTATAGCACTAGCAAAGCACAACAGAGCTAACGCACAAATGATTCACAACCCAAGCAATGCACACTCAACCCAACCAGTTAACATTGTGTAACCAATTCCTAGCCCCACCCCAAAAATCGCAACAGTCACAATGAATACAACATATTCAAAATGAAGCTCCAAGTAAAAAAAAAAAAAATGTGGAACTCACCGTGAATGAAGCACCAATGTCACAAAGCACCAATGAAGCACCACGTAACAAAGAAGACAATAACAAACCCAATACTAAAATCAGAGCAGGTACGGTGGTTGCTGGGTGGGGGAAATGTGGATGGAGAAGATGGTGGTGGCTGAGAAGAGGGGTGGTGTTACGATGGAGGTGCTAGGTGGAGAGGAGGATACGGTGGCAATGGGAGTGGTTTACGGTGATGGTGTTTTGGTGGAGGTTGGGAGGAGATTTGGTGAGAAGAATGGGAGGGTTACGGTGAAGATGGTTGTTGGGGAGGAAGCTACGGTGAGAAGAATGGAGGGTTACGGTGAAGATGGTTGTTGGGGAGGAAGCTACGGTGAGAAGAATGGAGGGTGGGAGGAAATCAGAAAGGGGTTAGGGATTTGAGAGGGGGTTAGGAAGGAGACGAGGGAAATCTGCGTTTTGTGCAGAACAGACATACCACGCCTAGGCGTTACATTACCATGCCTAGGCGTGGTTCAAAATTTTTTAATTTTTCTTTTTTTTTTTTAATTTCTAATTTAAAAAAAAAAAATTTTTTTTTACCACGCCTAGGCGTGTAAAACACACGCCTAGGCGTGATGCTTGCGGGCTAAACTGACTGAAAATGCAGAGAGTACCACGCCTAGGCGTGTATAATACACGCCTAGGCGTGGATCTCTCTGGAAAATTTCCCCTTTGCAGCTGAGACCACCACGCTTAGGCGTGTAAAAACCACGCCTAGGCGTGGGACTCTGGATCTCCAATCTTAAATACAACACCAGAATACCCCACATCCATGCATCAAACACACCCTCCTTACTCTCAATCATCTAAGAACAGCATAGGAGTGACAAGAACAATCAAAGCATCAAATTGAAAAGCAAACACTAAAACAAAATCAACCAAAATTACAAAATAAAAGAAAAATCATGCATAAAAATGTCCTAAGCTAAAAAATAGGGTTAAGAAATTGGGTTGCCTCCCAAAAAGCGCCTTATTTATAGTCCTGGCTGGACTTTGCGAGACACTCAGGATGGAGGAGCAAGGATAAGTGAGGTTTTGTGCCTCTCCACCTCACCACCTAAGTAGGGCTTGAGCCGCTGACCATTGACCTTGAAGGTTGACTTTGAAACTGGGTCTTCCAAGGTTACGGCACCATGAGAAAAAACTTCCACAACCAAAAATGGACCTGACCATCTAGATTTGAGCTTGCCAGGAAATAGTTTAAGCCTTGAGTTGAACAGGAGAACCTTCTGCCCCGATGCAAAGTTTCTTGGGATAATACGATTGTCATGCCACTTCTTCACCTTGTCCTTGTATAACTTGGCATTTTCATATGCTTGGAGACGAAATTCCTCAAGTTCATTGAGTTGCAACAATCGTTTCTCTCCACATGCTTCAGAATCCCAATTCAATCTCTTGATGGCCCAATAAGCATGATGTTCAAGCTCAACAGGAAGGTGACATGCCTTGCCAAAAACTAGTTGATAGGGGGACATGCCAAGAGGGGTTTTGTAAGCAGTGCGATATGCCCAAAGAGCGTTATCCAGCTTCTTAGACCAATCTTTCCTGGAAGGACTCACAGTTTTCTCCAGAATCCGCTTCAGCTCTCTATTAGAAACCTCTGCTTGGCCACTTGATTGTGGATGGTAAGCTGTGGCTACCCTATGTGTCACCCCATATTTGGCGAGCAATGCAGCAAAGTACTTGTTGCAGAAATGAGATCCTCCATCACTAATAATAGCACGAGGGGTGCCAAACCTTGAGAAAATGTTCTTTTTCAGAAAAACCAGGACCACCTTAGAGTCACTAGTGGGTAAGGCACAGGCTTCCACCCACTTCGACACATAATCCACCGCTACAAGAATATAACGGTTGCCAAAAGATGATACAAAGGGCCCCATAAAGTCTATGCCCCACACATCAAAGAGTTCCACTTCCAAAATGGAGTTCAAGGGCATCTCATTCCTCTTTGAGATATTTCCAATCCGTTGACAACGGTCACAATTAGGCATGCAAAGGAGTAAGAATCTCGAAACAAAGAAGGCCAATAGAAGCCTCGATTGCAACACCTTAGCATTTGTTCTTTCACCCCATAGTGACCTCCATATGGTGAAGCATGACATTGCTCAAGTATCGCGCTAGTCTCCTCCATAGGAATGCATCTTCTAAGCACTTGATCAAAGACACCTCGCTTAAAGAGAAATGGCTCATCCCAAATAAAATTTCGACATCATGAAGGAACTTCTTTTCTCGATGATAAGACAATTCGGATGGCACCAATCCACTCACTATGTAGTTAGCAAAATCAGCATACCATGGATCCGAACTAGCAAACACCGCAAATAAGCTGTTCATCCGGAAATGACTCACCAATCAATTTGGGTCTTCTTGCCGATACTTCTCATTCTCTAACCTGGAAAGATGATCACCACTGATTTTCAAGCACCCTTTCGATCTCGATCTCAAGATCAAACTCTTGTAATAATAATACCCAGCCGAATCAACCTTGGCTTGGCATCCTTTTTGCTTATTAGATACTTGATAGCAGAGTGATCTGTGAAGACAATGACTTTGGTGCCAACCAAATATGCTCTGAACTTATCAAAAGAAAACACTACTGCAAGGAGCTCCTTCTTAGTGGTGGTGTAGTTCAACTAAGCATCATTGAGTGTCTAACTTGCATTATAGATGGAATGAAAGATTTTATTCTTCCTTTGGCCCAACACTGCTTCAATTGCATAGTCACTAGCGTCACGCATAAGCTCAAATGGTAAGGTCCAATCTGGAGTAGTGATAATGGGTGCAGAGATAAGCCTTTTCTTCAATTCCACAAAGGCTTCCATACAAGCTTCATCAAACTTGAAAACCACATCTTTTTCCAGCAAGTTACACAACGGTTTAGCAAGCTTAGAGAAGTCTTTGATGAACCGACGATAGAATCCAGCATGACCAAGGAAGCTCCTAACTCCCTTCACGGAAATTGGTGGAGGAAGTTTCTCAATCACTTCAATTTTAGCTCGGTCCACTTCCATTCCTTTAGATGACACTCTATGACCAAGTACTATTCCCTCTTGGACCATAAAATGACACTTCTCCCAATTGAGCACCAAATTGGTTTCCTCGCACCTTTGCAACACCAAGGCCAAGTTCTGAAGACAACCATCAAAGGAATCACCAAAAACAGAGAAATCGTCCATGAATATCTCCAAGCAGTTCTCTACCATATCAGTGAAAATGGCCATCATACACCTCTGAAAAGTAGCAAGAGCGTTGCACAACCCGAAGGGCATTCTTATGAAAGCATAAGTACCATAAGAGGCAGGTGAATGTTGTTTTCTCTTGATCATCGAGGGCAATCGCAATCTGATTGTAGCCGAGTACCCATCCAAGAAACAAGTAAAACTCATGACACCGCCAATCTATCCAAAGATCTCGATCAATAAATGGCAATGGAAAATGATCCTTTCTCGGTTGCGGTGTTAAGCTTCCCGTAATCCATGCATATGCGCCATCCGGTGATCTGGTGGGAATCAAATCATTATTCTCATTTGCTACAATTTGTCATTCCACCTTTCTTGGGTACACACCGAATCGGGCTCACCCATTTGCTATCGAAATTGGGTATATGATACTCGCATCCAGCCACTTGATAATCTCCTTTTGACAACCTCCTTCATGATGGGATTTAGGCGCCTCGATGTTCAATGGTTGGCTTATGGTCGACTTCCAACAATATTTTGTGCATGCAAATGGTGGGGCTAATACCCCTGATATCTCTGCTATGGACCACCCCAATGATACTGTTTGTATTCTCTAAGCACTCTGAGCAACTTGGATTCTTGCTCTTCTGACAAGGATGAGGAGATGATAACTGGCAATGTGGATTCCTCCCCTAGGTATGAATACCTCAAATGATCAGGCAATGGCTTGAGTTCTAGCTTGGGTGGAACTATGATGAGGGTTGGAGACGAGCTTATCAGAGGGTATGTTCAATGGTTCAAAACCTGGTCTCCTGTAAAACTTAGCAGACACGTCAAGCAGTTTAATACATTCCATCACATCATCCCTATCTACATGCTCATGTATGGATGTTAATGATAAAGCAAGGGGATCATCAATGAAATTAGTATGGAATGCAGTATTAACTACTTGATCAATCATACCCAGGTAAGAACATTCTTCATGGTCATTGGGAAATTTCATGGATTTGTAAATGTTAAAAGTTACCTTATCCTCATTGACCTGCATTGTAAGCTCACCTTTTTGGACATCGATCATAGTCTTACCCGTGGCCAGGAAGGGTCTCCCAAGAATCAAAGGCACATTGCGATCCTCTTCCATGTCTAGAATGATGAAATCCGCTGGAAAGATGAACTTGTCCACCTTGACCAATACATCTTCTATGACCCCTTTAGGGTATGTGAGAGACGGTCGGTCACCACTGCAAGGTAACTGAAGTCGGCTTCGCCTCCCCCAAACCTAGCCTTTGAAAAATGGATAAGGGCATCAAGTTTATGCTTGCCCCTAGATCACACAAGGCTTTTCCAAAGAATTGACTCCCGATTGTGCATGGAATGGTGAAGCTCCCGGGGTCCTTCAATTTGGGAGGTAGCTTATTCTGCAAGATTGCACTACATTCCTCTGTGAGAGCTACGGTCTCATAATCCCCCAATTTCCTCTTCTTAGACAAGATGTCTTTCATGAACTTCACATAACTCGGCATTTGTTCTAACGCCTCAGCAAATGGAATGTTGATGTGAAGCTTCTTGAAAATTTCCAAGAATTTTTGGAACTGAGCATCAAGCTTCTGCTTTGCTAGCCGGTTAGGAAAAGGTGGAGGTGGTGTTATGGGCTTGTCCTCCTTCTTCTTGTCTTCAACCCTTTCCCTAGCCATTTTCTCATTTTTCTCACCTCTTTGCTCACAACCTTTTCATCTTGAGCCACCTCAATTTCTTCTTCAAGCTGTTTGGTCATTGGATTGCCTTCTATCTCCTTCCCACTCCTCAATGAGATAACCTTGCAATGCTCATTAGATGCACCCTTGGGATTGTTGATGGTGTCACTTGGAAAATTCCCTTGGGGTCTGTTATTTAGAGCTTGGGCAAGTTGACCCACTTAAGTCTCAAGATTCCTCAAAGAAGTTGCTTGACTTTGCATTAAAGCATCGTGGGATGCTAGCCTTGAATCAGTCTTAGTCATGTAATCTTGTTGATTTGGTCATACCGAGCAAACATCTTCTCCAAATTAGAAGTTGAAGTCGATGTTGAAGTTTGGGCTTGAAGGGGGCTCTGTTGTTGAAAGCACGGAGGAGCACGAGGTGCTTGATTATGCTGATGAGACGAGGAAGACCCTTGAACATTTCCACCCCATGAGAGATTAGGATGGTTCCGCCAACCGGGGTTATAAGTATTACCAAATGCAGTGTTGTGACCGGTTGACGGAATTGACTAGCATATTGTACACTTTCCAAGCTAGCCGTACAATTAGCCGTGGAGTGATGATCCCCACAATGATCACAAATCTCAGCTGTGATATTAGCCCCGCTTGCAACTGAGTTTACTCCCATGGTGTCAATTTTTTTAGAAAGAGCAGCTACTTGAGCTGAAAGTGAAGTGAGAGCATCCACCTCATGGATGCCGGCAGCCGTTCTCCTAGGAGTAACCCTTTCTGCTGGCCACTGATAGTTGTTGTTAGCCATTTCTTCCAACAGGTCATAGGCTGCATCCACTGTCTTGCTCATAATAGCCCCTCCAGCTGCTGCATCAATTATGGATCGGATAGATGTTGTCAAGCTGTTGTAGAAGGTATGCACTAACATCCATTTTGCAATACCATGGTGGGGGCACTTCCTTAACAACTCTTTGAATCGCTCCCATGCTTCATACAAGGTTTCTCCTTCGAATTGCCTGAAGGACAAGATGTCATTCCTGTACTTCATTGCCTTCATGGGAGGAAAGAATCGGTCTAAGAACTTCTGAGCCAGCTCTTCCCAGGTAGTGATAGAATGTTCTGGTAAAGAATGAAGCCAAGCCTTGGCCCTATCCCTCAATGAAAAAGAGAAGAGCCTTAAGCGAGTTGTATCATCAGTCATCCCATGATGTTTGAAAGTATCACATATCTCTAGGAAATTGGCTAGATGAGCATTAGGATCTTCATGGGGTAAATCTCCAAACTGCACATTTTGTTGAACCATCGAATAATAGTGAGGCTTGATCTCAAAAGTTTGTGCTTGGACAGCTGGCCTTCTAATGCTAGATCGGATTTCTCTAGCACTTGGGGTGGCATATTCCCTCAATGGTCTTCCAGTATTTGCCTCCTCCGCCATCTCAGATTCACTAACCAAATTTAGTGCTTGTTCTTGTACTTGTTGTTCTCTTAGCAATCTACGAAATGTCCTTTCAATCTCAGGATCATAAGGAAATCGAGACACACCTTGAGTTCTTCGCATACAAGAGCCAAGTACCTGAAAATCAAAAAATGCAAAACAAAACAAACGAAACTTGAAATAAGAATTGTGAATAGATGTAAGAAATAACACAAAATCTAAACTCAATCCTGCAAGAATCCAGCGCCAAAAACTTGTTGGTTGACCGTAAATCCGCAAGCGCACGGGTTCGACAAGTAATATAAAAGAGAGTTAGAGTATCGTGTCCCAAGGGATTGAATAATTAGAAAAATGTTAAACTTAACTAATATTCACAAATCTTTATCCAAGCAATCGAAGGAGAGTGGGTTGCAATTAAAATCAATTTAAAAGAAACAAAATAAGAAAACACCAAACACCAATTCCACAAGAGAAGATGAGAATGATTAAAGCCTAGGGGTCCCTATTCACTTGCTACTTCAATGATTAATTGCAATTAACAAGCACCTACCAATGAATTGATATATGTTGGTGATAATCATTAATAGATAAAGGCCTATGTCTAGAACAATTACCCATGTGAAACCTAGCTAGTCCACTATGTGTCCATGCAAAGTAACATAAGTTTCACTCATTGAGACCAATTATCAAACACTTGCCATGCATGACCAAAGGGTATGTGTCCATCCCCTTAGTTAAACATACATCAACCATACCATATCCATATTCACAACACCCTATTTCTAGTTCAATTGGAATATTAAAAATCATGCAATTGATGGCCAATCAACAACAAGCATTAAGCAAAGATATGGATGAACAAAACCAATTTCATTGAAAGGGTACTCAACTAATTACAAATTAATCAAATTCATAGCAAGATTCTAGAGAGCCCCTAGATTAAAATTTAGTTACACATTATCAAGGAGAAGAAAACAAAGGTAATCAAATGATTCATCAAGTTACAAATCAAGAGAGAAAGGGGAAAGAATGAACAAAAAAAATGGAGAGATTCCAAGCTTAATCTTCCTCCTTCTTCTTGATTCTTCTTTTAGTCACCTTCAATCCAAGTGTGATCTTTCTCCTCTCACTTGCTCTCTGGAATTCGTGGCTAGGTTAGAACTCAGAAGGCCCCCTCCTCCCTTTTCTTTTCCAAAAAATCAGAATATAAGGGTAACATTCGTGTGCCAGGATTTTACCCACGCCTAGGCGTGTATTTAACACGCCTAGGCGTGGTTATGAGTCACGTGCTTCCCTCTTTTTACCACGCCTAGGCTTGACTTTATCACGCCTAGGCGTGGTGGTCTCGCCGGGTAATCCCGAAAACACGAGTCTTACACGCCTAGGCGTGAATTAACCACGCCTAGGCGTGGTGGTCTCTGCTTCAAATCCTGTGAAACTGCAAGGGTCACGCCTAGGCGTGGTATTGTCACGCCTAGGCGTGTGTTTGCAGCACCTTGTCTTCTTGTTTTCTTCACACTTTGAGCCTCTCTTCACTTTCCTCATCCTTTCCAAGGCCTTTCTCATCTTGAATACCTGTGTCAAAACAATGATAAAGTCCATCAAATCACAAATCATCCAACTTCGATAAACAAGAGCTTCAAAGATTCAATTATAAATAATTTGAATCAACAAGCTTAATTCACCAAAGTCAAACAAAAATTGAACTTATGACCTTGAAAACTTAGGGATAGCATGCTCAAATACAATCAAATTCGAGTGAATTAACTCCATGTTCTGAAGTTATCAGGGCTTCTCGTCTATGTGTAGACTACCGATAACTGAACAAAATTACGATTAAGAATAAATATCCACTTCCAAGAATTGACGATTTGATGGATCAATTGCGAGGAGCCGTAATATTTTCCAAGATTGATTTACGTTCTGGTTATCACTAGATTCATGTAAAGGTGGAAGATATTCCCAAGACTGCATTTCGGACACGTTATGGGCATTACAAGTATCAAGTGATGCCATTTGGTGTGACAAATGCACCTGCCATTTTCATGGATTTCATGAATAGAATTTTTCGTCCGTACTTGGACAAGTTTGTTGTTGTCTTTATTGACGACATTTTAATCTACTCTCGAAGTCAGAAGGAACATGTTGAGCATCTCAGAGTGGTTCTCCAGATATTAAAAGAGAATAAGTTGTATGCAAAGTTGTCCAAATGTGAATTTTGGCTAAGTGAAGTTTAATTTTTAGGACATGTTATATCGAAGGAAGGAATTGAAGTTGATGCTTCAAAGGTGGAGGCGATTCTTGAATGGGAAAGGCTGAAGACTGTATCAGAGATCTGTAGTTTTATCGGATTAGCCGGTTACTATCGACAGTTTATTGAGGGGTTTTCCAAGATAGCAGGACCTCTTACCCAACTTACACGAAAGAATCAACCGTTTGCATGGACTGATGCATGCGAAGAAAGTTTTCAGGAGTTGAAAAGACGATTGACTACTTCACTGATATTGATTCTACTTGATCCGAACTAACCTTTCAATGTATATTGTGATGCTTCATATTAAGGATTGAGCTGTGTACTTATGTACAATCATAAGGTTGTGGCATATGCTTCAAGGCAGTTGAAAGTACATGAGAGGAATTATCCTACTCATAATTTGGAATTGGCAGCTGTAGTGTTTGCATTGAAAGTGTGGAGGCATTTTCTATATGGGGCGACTTTCAATGTCTTTAGTGATCATAAAAGCTTGAAGTACTTGTTCGACCAGAAAGAGTTGAACATGAGGTAGAGACGTTGGCTGAAATTCTTGAAGGATTACGATTTCCAGTTACAGTATCATCCCGGAAAGGTGAATGTCGTAGCAGATGCTTTAAGTAGGAAGATGCTTAGTGCTTCTGTTATGATGATTAAGGAGAAAGAATTGATAGAAGAGTTTCGTGATATGCGGTTATCTGTGAAGTCGACACCGGGGAGGATGCGTTTGAATATGATCACCATCTCGAATAGTTTGATGGATAAAATACGAGAAGGACAGAACAGTGATCAGTATTTACAAGAAGCTAAGGAAGCAAGGAGCCAAGGCGCGGTGTTGGAGTTTAGGGAAGGAGTTGATGGAATTTAGAAATTTAAGGGAAGAATCTGTCCCTAATAATCCAGGACTTAGGAGATTGATTTTAGATGAAGCTCATAGAAGTAAGCTGAGTATGCATCCAGGAGCTACAAAGATGTACCAATATTTGAAGCAGTTATATTGGTGGCAAGGAATGAAGAAGGATGTTGCTGAATATGTATCATCTTGTTTAGTCTGTCAGAAGGCTAAGGTTGAACACCAAAGACCTTCGGGAATATTGCAACCTTTGCCTATTCCTGAAAGGAAATGGGATGACATAACAGTGGATTTCATGACGGGACTACTAAAGACTCAAAAAGGTCATGATGCTATTTGGGTAGTTATTGATTGACTTACAAAGTCGGCGCACTTTTTACCGATTAATATCAAGTACTCAATGGAGAGGTTGACCCAAATGTACATTAGTGAAATCATCAGACTTCATGGTGTACCATCCAGTATTATTTCGGATTGAGATTCGAGATTTACGTCAAGATTTTGGAATAGACTACAAGGAGCAATGGGAACAAAGCTACGTCTAAGTTTTGCTTACCATCCACAAACTGATGGTCAGTCAGAAAGGACGATTCAGTCATTAGAGGACTTATTGAGAGCATGCATTTTGGAACAGACTGGACGTTGGGATGAATTCTTGGCATTGATAGAGTTCACTTACAACTGTAACACCCCAAAATTTATTTCTTTTATCATAAATGTTCATTTTATAATATTTATGATTTTCTGGAATTTTTTTAAATTTTTTTGAGAATGCATAATATTTTAATATTATTCCTCATTTTACGTGCAAACTGAATGGAGCTGAGAAAATGAGATATTTTTCCCGAGAACCTTGATCTGTGGAAACATCGACGGGAGATCTTACTAAACCCGATGCTGGACATGATTTACGAAGTTTCATGTTTTTCGAGAAATTTTAACAGATAAAATAATAAAACGTTGTATAAATTTCATCTGTGAGATTAATTAATACTAACTTCTGTCGACTGTAACTATTGTCCATTGGATAATAGTATATAATAAAAATCCTATCACAATATCCTAATGCAATCTACTTTATGTCTAATCAAGTCACTTTAATTCAAATTTTGCTCCCTAATTAAGAAGCTTCTTTGAGAAGCTTTGCCCTAAAGACTACAATGCCCTTGGCTTGTCAAGGAAGCCATAAATTCCCTCTCTTCTCTCTCCACTTGCCGCAGCAAGCATAGCCCAAAGGGGAGTGAAATTTTGCTCCCACTTAACTCACTTAGTTACATTTTCATTCATTTTCAACTATCCTAAAAACTTCATCTTCTTCCTTTCTCCTCCTTCTCTCTACACTCCACCATGGCTACGATTTTTGCAACCCCATACTCCACCATTTTCTTCACTTTTTCTCTTCACTAAACACATTTCTACACTCACCTTCATCTTCTCTACACGTTCCATTTAGATAGCTTCACCAAAATTCAACCTTTTCTCTATTGTCTTCCAAGGTAAAGATTTTAACTCTGAGGTCAAGCTCCAACCTTTCTTCCCTTTTCTCTTCATTTTCGTGCTCCATGGTCTCTTTATGACCATGGATTCATTCTTTTCCATGTCTAATGGTTAATTCTTTATGGTTGAAAATCCTAAGGCTTTTGGAGCCTTGAAACTGAATTCCCAAGAGGCTTAGGGGAGACTATTTTCGTGATTTCTACTTAGGTAAAAGGGAGATTACTCACTTCACCCAATATTGGTGGTGAGGGAACTCTTGTATGTTTATGTTGTTTTGTGATTTTTGCTTGTTTCTATGCTCTTAAATGTGACTAATGTTTAATTGTAATTTTGAGTGGATTGGAAGTGTTAAATGAGCTTGATCATGTTAGGGTTGCTAAATGGAAATTTTGGAGGTTCCTACCCTAGCATGATGGTCACGGTTTTGAGGAGATTTGTTATGGGAAAAAAATTGGTTTTGTACACTCATGCATAACACTTATGAAATTAAATGTTGAATGAAGATAATAAAATTTGTGAATGGAAAATTCTAAGGATTCATTACCCTAACTAATGCCATGGTTTTGGCTTGGACAATAAAGGATTGGAATGATCATGGTGAACTAAAAATTTAATTAAATTGATGCTAAGAAACTAATACATAAAATGGAAAGAAAAATTGAGACTTTGATGACCTATGATGCCACAGTTTTATGGTGAAAAATTGGGATCAAGTGATGCCTTGGTGCATCCTTGGGATTGAGAAATTAAAGACTTGCATAATTCCAAATTAAGTGAAAGAATTAAAGTGGATACTAGCATTTAGAGGGCCACGGTTTTAGAGGGTAGTTCACCCTAAAATTTTCATAATTGACTAAAGTTTGAGACTTTGAAAATGTGAATCCAAAACATGAATTAGTAAAAATTGACAAGCTATGTATGATTACATATTGACATTGAGAATCGATCTTATGTTGTTATGAATCCCTATGTGGGTTAAGTACTTGTTGACTATGTACTTGAGAATGTCATGATGTGACAATGTTAAAAAATGAATATGTATGTGTATATATGTTATTATACACCATTGTGGTATGCTTATGATGAATACATCATTGATGAACATGCATGATTGAAATTGAGTCGTCATGTATACGTGTTGTCTATTGGACATTGTTAGAAATGCTATGTGTGCATAGGAGTTTGAATAACACCCTTGTGCAGGTGCGAGTAGACTAAGCGTAGGGTCATATGTTGTTGGCCCTGGGGGCGTCGGGGTGTGGGTGTCTCACAATAGACAGTGGTAGCTCCACTGGGGCCGTGGGATAGACCAATGCAACACACCGAGGATCCTGACTGGGACGCTGTCCTATATCACGATCAACTGTCGAGGTGCCATGTATAAGGCAATTGTGCAAACATTTTTATGCGATAAAGCACACTATATTTTAAGGCTAACGATACACTAGCATTACTCCTTGATCATTCACTCCGAAAACTATTTATTTCTAGCTCCATGGAGTAGGAATTTTTGGTACATTGTGCATCGTGAGTTGTCAGTCCTATAATACATTGATCATGAGCATTTACAATTGTTTTATTCCCGTAATAATTGCTTGAATATCCGAACTATTGACTGCTGGTAGTATTACTGTTATTTATCTGTTATTGGTGACTTTATTGCTATCTGCAGTTATTTTGCCTTTACTGTAAATTTTATTATTACTGTGATTAAATGTTTGAATTGTGTTATATGTGGGCGTCCAACTTCGTTTTGTTTTCTCGTTGCCAATTTGGTACTGAAAGCTGGGTGTCTCACCTCTTTCTGTATTTCTATATTTTCTGTTTATTTGTGTACTTCCGAGAAGACATTCGTGAGGAAGACAAGGAAGCCCCTGAGTTTCCAGGCTTCTGGCCAGACTACGATTGAAGTGATCGAGGATGACGTCGCGGCCCAGCAGATTTTTAGGCTACACTCGAAT
The DNA here is from genome assembly GCA_029884605.1 of Ormosia emarginata. Lineage (NCBI taxonomy): Eukaryota > Viridiplantae > Streptophyta > Magnoliopsida > Fabales > Fabaceae > Ormosia > Ormosia emarginata. The sequence goes on from JAQQTP010000040.1 coordinate 9,090,684, forward strand.
TGTTTTTCATGGAGGACCTGACTACTGACACATTAATGTGCAGATGGACCAATGCGTGTACCATAGGGAGCTGACGGCGTCCTTAGCATGAGGTTGTTATGACGCCCTTGTTTAAGATTTTCATGCTTTTTTTTTGTTGGAGTTTTACATGCCCATTAGGGACATGTTGGCTGATATGTACTACACCCCACGTGATGACTCCTTTTTGTCCACTGCTCGGGCTCTTGCCCGTTGCTTTGTTGCTCCGATGGATGTTTCCTCGGATAAAGAGGACCCTAAGGAGGACTCGACTACGGTCCCTTCTCGTCAGTCTTAGGAGCTGATACTATTGGTAGCTACTGATGGCTAACCGTCTATCTTTTTGGGAAGCCTGATGTTTTGCTGTACATGCTGGGGGTATACTTGTATAACTTTGGGTGGGTACATATTTTGCTTTGTGTACATTTTGGAATGTAACTAAACAGCTTATTCATATATATATATATATATATATATATATATATATATATATATATATGTTATGTATGGTTTATCTTACATTGTTAAAATTCTGTTTATTGCGACCATTTTAATTATTATCTATATGCGTCATGGATTTTAAATAAGCCTTTTTGCCTCTACTTAGTAATGACAATAATTTATACTAATAATTTAAACACACAAAAAAATAGTGGCAATTGCAAAAAGGGAATTAAGTAACCATATAGAGAACCGGGTTTATGAACAAAAAAAAAACAAGTACTATTTTTCGCATTTCAAATTTAGTTTATTTCGCTTTATGTTTTATTTTACTATAGTGCAATGTCCCTTCTTCGCGGGTATTTAGAAAAAGGGGCGTTACACTTCTTGGTATCAGAGCTCCCGGTTTAGATTTTCTTTTAGGTCGTGTGGTTTTGGACTGTCTTGTTTGTGCTGTATTAACTCTCTGTGTTCGGTATTCTACAAGGATACATTTGACTTTTCTCTGTGCTTTGTGTAGTTTGATTTGAGAGAAAATATGGCTCACAGGGGAGACATGGTTGCTGCTATTGAAGCGATACAGAAAATGGCTGAAGCAATGCTGCAGCAGAATCAGCAAACGACAGAACAGCAGGCGAGGACTGCACAATAACTAGAGGCTACAACTGATGCTCAGAATTTGGCAGAGTTTTGTCGCATGAACCCTCCACAATTCAAAGGAGAGTTTGATCCAGAAAAAGCCACTCTCTAGATCAAAGAGTTGGAAAAGACATTTACTTGCATGAACTGTGTCAATAACAGGAAGGTGACCTATGCGGTGTTTATGCTGATTGGAGACGCTGAGGAGTGGTGGACAGGAGAGCAAAGGTTGTTGCAAGCTGAGAATCGGATGATTACTTGGGAAGTGTTCAGAGAGAGATTTTTAAACAAGTATTTTCCTAAAAGTGCTAGGCACGCGAAGGAAATGGAATTTTTTGGATTGCGATAAGGAAATATGACCGTGGGTGAATATGCTGCTAAGTTTGAGAACTTATCAAAGTTCTTAACTTACTTTCAACACCAACCCAATGAAGCTTTGAAGTGCCGAAAGTTTGAAGAAGGCCTAAGACATGACGTGAAGAGAGCCGTCATAACCCTGAAGATTACTCAATTTTTTGAACTGGTTGATACATGCTATTGGGTGGAAAGTTTGGACTAGGCGCGTGAGGCAAGAAACAGGAACTTTGGGCCAATTCGATCTCAAAGAGGAGGAAACAGTGGTGCTAGTCGTTACCAGAAGAAGCCTTATTCCAGACCATCTAGAAATCAACAACAAAGATCACCGGGTGGAAGTCCTAGTGGAAGCCCAAGAAGGGTAGATCAGAATGCGTCATCTATGTCGAGGTGCATAAAGTGCGGGAAGGAGCACTGCACAAGAGACTGCACTATCAAGGGGATCATCTCCTTTAGGTGCAGGAAACCGGGACATGTTTCCCGTGATTGTAATTAAGCCAAGGGGGAACCTTTCGTCAATGCTGCTAGAACCACCAAACCACAGGCTGGAGGTCGGGTTTACACCCTGAGTGGTGTCGAAGCCTCCGAATCCAAAAATCTTATACAAGGGGAAGGTCTCATTGAAGGTAATCTTTTAATTGTACTGTATGATTCTGGTGCAACTCATTCTTTCATTTCATATGACTGTGTGAAAATGCTTGATTTACCTGTGTCTTCTTTGCCGTTCGATTTGATTGTTTCAACTCCAACTACTAAATCTGTTGTCACTACCAAAGTCTGTTTAAATTGCCCATTGATTGTTGAAGGTCGAATCTTTTCTGTCAATTTGATCTGTTTGCCCTTATTTCAATTACATATGATCTTAGGGATGGATTGGTTATCTGCTAACCATGTCCTATTAGATTGTTCTAGAAAAACCATAGTTTTTTCTTTGGATGAGAATTCTGGATTTGTGACGACCAACGGAGCTCAGGGATACATGTTGCTGTCTTCTTTGAAAGTCAAAAGTGAGGTAGATGTGGACGCGATCTCTGTAGTTTGAGAATTTCCTAAAGTTTTTCCCGAAGATATACCTAGTTTACCACTGGAGTGGGAGATTGAATTTACCATTGATCTTGTGCCTGGAGCAGGCCCTATTTCTATAGCGCCCTACCGTATGGCACCAACAGAGCTAGCTGAGCTCAAGAAGCAATTGGAAGAGCTTTTGGAAAAGCAATGCGTGAGACCCAATGTATCACCTTGGGGAGCACCAGTGTTGCTGGTCAAGAAAAAAGACAGTACTTCGAGATTATGTGTGGATTATCGTCAATTGAATAAGGTCACGGTCAAGAACAAGTATCCATTACTGAGGATAGATGACCTGATGGACCAACTGAAAGGAGTTGCTATGTTTTCCAAGATTGATTTGCGATCGGGCTACCATCAGATTCGAGTGAAAGTGGAGGACATTCCTAAAACGTCTTTTCGTACTCGTTATGGACACTACGAGTAATTAGTCATGCCTTTTGGTGTGCCTAATGCACCTGCTGTCTTCATGGGCTATATGAATAGGATCTTTCGTCCTTATTTGGACAAATTAGTTGTTGTTTTCATCGACGACATCTTGATCTATTCACAAAATCAGGAGGATCATGCTGAACATCTCAGCATAGTTCTTCAGATTTTGAAGCAGAAAGAGCTATATGCTAAATTGTCCAAGTGTGAGTTTTGGTTGGACGAAGTGAAATTCTTGGGCCATGTCATTTCAAAGGAAGGAATTGTTGTTGATCCTTCGAAGGTTGAAGCGGTACTACAATGGGAAATGCCAAAGACGGTAACAAAAATCCGAAGCTTTGTTGGATTAGCCAGATATTACCGGAGGTTCATTGAGGGATTTTCTAAGATTGCTGGACCTCTTACTAAACTCACCAGGAAGAATCAGGCTTTTGAATGGACATATGTGTAACACCCTAAACTTCCTAAATATAAGATAGTAATTTTGATAATTAACAGAATTCTACTATTTAGTGATTTTTGTGTCCTGTAAAATTATTTTGATTATTCCGTGACTGCTTTTGATCGTTTTGTGTGATTTACTCCGTGTCAGGAAAATAATAATTTTCGGGCTGGGGAAAATTTTACGTAATTTAATTATTACTGAAAAGTCTTAATTATTTTACGTAATTTGATTTGATATTTGTGCATTTTCTAATTTTTGTGATTTTATGGGTGATTATGAAATTTTTATATTACTCTATTTATTTTAGCGTTATCTGTGGGCTATCTGTGGGCCTAGGGAGGTTATATGTGGGCCCCGCATGGGTCCAAAAAGGTAAAAAATTTATGTAGTCAGAAAAATTTATACTATTGAGATGGAGACGGGGGATCTTACTAAACTTGAATTCGGAAACAGTTTTAAAAATTTTCTTTTATGGCGTTTTGCACTGTATTTAATTATCGGGTGATAAAAATACAGTAAAAATATTATTCGAAGGGTAATAGCAGATACAAAAATAAATATTGTACTGTGTAGTCAACATCAGTGGCTTGGATATCCACCATTGATGTAATCAATAGTGGAGACTTGATTTTGATTTAATCAACGATTGAGATTTGGTCTTATAAAGTAGCTAGGACTATTTATAGCCCTTGGATGTAAAGTTTGAAGGAGCAATCTCGACCCTTCATTTTGGAGACACATCTAATGGCTAGGATTTTAAGGAGGAAAGATCCAATGGCCTAAATTAAGTCTTCTATCTCTAAGCTAAACCTAGTAGCTATTTTAATCCAAACCATTAATTTAATTAAGGGTTAAGATGGCTTAAAATAGTGGCTATGAGATTTGTCACATTTGATGAAGCAAGGAAGGGGGGACAGTTTTTGGAGATACAAAGGAGGGGGGACAGTTTTGGTGAGTGAATGTGGAGCTAAAGCAAGTTTGAAGACCATTATAGATCACCTTGGTCATTATTGCATGAAAAATAACTTAGCAAAAATTTCTCTCCTTTCTCTCCCACCATAAGCTACGGCCATCACCCCAAGAACCACCTTCCATCACTCAACAATTCTAAACAACCACACTTCTTGAATCCTTACATCATTCTAAGAACCTTTGTAGTTTACATCAAGTTCTAAATCTTCCATCTTGAAGGACTTTTTCCAAAGAGCAAGTTTTAGGGTTTTGAAGTGAAGTGTAAGGAAACTTCATTTCTTACTTCTTTTTCATGTTCTAAACCATGTTTAATCCATGGTTCCTCTTATTCAAGCTTGATATACTAATTTCTTTGTGTTTGTTTTATGTTTAAGAAACTTTTGTTGGTGGAGATCTTGTTCAAAATACAAAGCAAAGAACTTTTTGAGGATCTTCAAGAGGTAAGAGGGAGATCCATCTCACCAACCAAGCATGGTGGTGAGAGATGGTTTATTTATTTGATGGATGATGAATCCATGTGAGGATTCATATCCATGATCATGTAATTATTTGTGTGTGTTTATGTGCTTTGATTATTTGCCTATGCTTGATATGTGTTGCATGATTTTATTGCTTATATGGTATGCTTATGATATGCATGATGAAGATATGTTGAATATATTATGATGGATGTATGATAAAACAAGAAATTTTGGCTCCAATGGCCAAGGGGAGGCTACGGTTTTGATACCAAAAAATTAGGGTTTTATGTTGAAATTTTTCAAGAACAAGGAAATTAATTTTTGGTTCCTAGACTATGGTGAATTTCGGCCTCAACACCTCAAAATAGGTATTCACAAATTTATATTTTCATGAATGGTAAAAATTGATGTTTAGAACAACTAGGAAAATAAACAAATGGTTTGTTTTCAAGAAACAAGTGCTCACGGTTTTTGTGAGAATTTTTAATGGTTTTCTTTGTGTAAAACCATATCAATTTAGAAGGAAAAATACAAGAATGGTTTCAATGGCCATGTCCACGGTTTTGAAGATTTGAATGCTTTGGTTTTGTGAAAACAAAGTGATTTTTCAAAGTGGAAATATAACTTGATTTAAAACAAAGATTTTGGAAAGGGAATCAGAGTGTTTTAACACTTGAAAAATGGAATTTTCATATGTAAATGGAAAAGAGAGGTTGAAAGTGTTTGAACCTCAATTTATTTTAAAGAGGATAGATTTTTAGAATTAATTTGGAATTATAAAGAATATGTGGGAAACTTGGGATTTTCTAACGTGTAACTCATCCTTTGGGTTCTGGAGAGTGTTAGTAAATTTTAAAGTTAGAAACATTGATTTAAATCAATGGAATGGTGAATTTATGGAATAAATTGTGAAAAAGATTTTCTTGAGTAAGAAATTGTGAAAAATAATGTGAGAAGTCATATTATTTTGAAAAAAAAAGTTGAAATGGAATTTTTGAACCTTGAGTAATATTTTACGAAGTTGAAAAATGGTGAAAAATGATTTATGTAACTTAAAAATGTGATTTTTAAGCTACGCGAATGGAAAAATGTTTAAATATTTCCACGTGATTTGAAAAACATTGAAATATTTCTACGCAATTTGGAAAGAGTTTAAATATTTTTACACGTTTGAGATATTGTTAAAAAATCACTACGTGATTTAAAAATGGTGGAATATTTCTACGTAATTGATGAAAACGTTGAAAAATCTATATGTGATTTGAAAATGTAACAGAAATGTTACAAAATTGTTAAAACGCGACAAATGTGGTGTGCGACTATGAAAACGCGATAATATAATTTTCACGATTAAATATACAGTAAAATTACTGTTGAACCAGTGGATGAACACTGTATGAAAAAATGATAAATTTTACCTGTGATTGGCATTAGTGCATTTTATTCGCATGAACTGGTGTATCAACACTGTATATGAATTTTTGCCTATGATTGGCATTGGTGCATTGAACATGCATTGGAAAGGTTCGAGGGACTGTATGAGGCTATTTGCCTAGGAGAGACGTACACCTCTTGAGTGGGTGCGATATGCGTAGTGTAAGTCACTTGTTGACCTTGGGGGCATCGCGGTGCGGGTTGCTTACATAGGTGATTGGTAGCTCTTTTTCCCGTTAGTTAGACCGATGCAACACACTGATGATCCTGACCGAGACACTATTCTTAATCGAGATCTTGTAAAGACTGTCGTGTAAATGGTAGATGTGCAAATACAAATGAAAATTATAGCACGTGGTCTGAGGCATTTTGGTACTGACAGACATTTCGGATCAACTTCTCCGAACTGAGTATTAGCTCCATGGAGTAGGAAATTGAGTCTATGTGCGCATGCATGAAACTGAGCATTTATATCTGTATGATATATTAATTGAGGAATATTGACTATGATAATTGTTTTGTTGAGGAATAATTAGATGATGATGAAAATAATCATGTGATGGCATTACTATAATTACTGTTACTTTATACACTATGATGACAGCATAATTGTAATTATGGTATGATATATCTGAATGTATTATCTCTGTGCTACCATATTGGTATTGGCGTAGGTGATCTCACCTCTTTGTATATTATTTGGTACTGTATTTATATTTGTAAAGACATTGAGCAAGGAGTAGAACAAAAGGGTGAAGAATAACAGGCCCCTGTGGAGGAAGCGGAGTTTTGATAAGACGACATCAAGACCTGGTTTCTTCGGTTACGTGAGGTTGCAGTTCCATGGTGGAGCTGGAGCGTGGAGGACTAGTCCCAATGAGAGAGGACTAATTTATGAGGGAAACCTGACGGTCATGATAAGCAGAGAGTTTCATAGAAATCCATTCTTTTTCGTAACTATATATGTACATGTTGAATTTCCACTGTCCATTAGGCAGTATTGGGATACTAGATATTATGTCCCAACGGAAATTAGTATTGTGTCATCCGCTCGGACACCTGTCCGTAGGGTTTCGCGTCAAATTGGATTCCTACTTGCTGAGGAGTCTGAGGAGGACCCAACTGAGGGTTCTGCTGTTTAGTTAGACTTGGGGAAGTCATTTAATTATTTAAGTATGTTTAAATACTTTGAGAGCTTGGTCTGTATATAAATAATCTTGATAGTACGTTTGTAATGTATGATGATGTAAATTATGTGTGATGATGTATAATATTTTATTTTCTGCTAAGTTTATTTTATAGTTATCAAAGAAGAAAGAAAGAAAATTACAACTCGTATTTTTATCACAACATCACATTTTATAACTTGGGGATAATTTGGTAATTAAGTAACATAAATGTGGCACCCTACAGTGGGTGTTACAGCATGTACATTTACTCCACCATCTTCATATTTCTTCATTATCCACCATTACCTTTTCTTACCATAGTCTCTCCTATCAACTTATACAAATTACCGTTAGTCTTCTTGCCTTTTAATATCACCAAAGATCCTCTACAAACTTGCATAAATTCACATTTTGTAGAATATCCATATCCTAATGTATCAAGTCTACCCAAAGAAATCAAATTTCTCCCAAGTGTCAACTTATGTCTCACATTACCAAGTGTCTTCACATAACCATTATGCATTTTAATTTTTACAGTACCTTTTCCAACAGCATTCAAGCAAATCACCATTAGCATATTTCATTACTTCATCATCGTATGCATCATAAGTGTAAAACCACTATTTCTTCGAATAAACATGGTTAGAACAAGTAGAATTTGAAAGTCAACAATCACTAAAGGCACTCTTGTTTTCTTCAATCATTATTAGCTCACTTTCATAATTGCAGGGTTCTTGTACAACAATGGCAACATCCTCAAACTTTTCTTCTTCCTTTGCTCTTCTCAAATTCTTTCATATCTACTTTTAGCTTCCTGCAATAAATTTTAATGTGACCCATCTCATGACATTAATAACACTCTTTATCTTTATAATCTAGTCCCAACCAAGAACTTGACCTTAAATTCTCCCTACCAAAATTGTTGTCACAAGACACAATTCTACCATGATAAGATCTAGCAACAAAAATAGCTCTTTTAGATTGAACACTCGACTTCTTAAATTTTTCATTCTCCAATGATACAACAATCACATCATCTACCTTAAGTGTCACTTTTCCAACCAATAATGTTGTCACTAAATTCTCATACGAGTTTCGAAGAGATGACAATAACAACAATGCTTTTATCCTCATCCTCAACTTTCACCTCAGAGCTTGATAATTGTGTAATTAACTTTGTAAAATAAATTCAAGTGATCTATAATGTCAATATCATCATCAATCTTCAATTGATACAATTCTTTCTCTAAAAACAAGTGGGTTGTAAAGGACTTAAATATATATATATTCTCTAATTTCTACCATAATTCAATAATAGAAGTTTCATTTAAAACATTATATTTTACTTCAAGGGCAAGGCATAACTGAATCATACAAACCACTTTCATACCTAGTTTTTCCCATTCTTCATTTGTCATCTTTTCAGGTTTCTTTTCCTTCCTATTTAGAGCGTTAACTAGTCCCTGTTGCACAAGGATATCCTTTGCAATACTCTGCCACAAGCTAAAATTGTTCTTTACATCAAACAAATCCACCTCAAATTTATTATTTTCTAAACCTTACATCTTTACCATCAGAAACACCAAAAGAAGCAGGATCGGAGCCCGCTTTAATACTAATTGTTGGGAAAAAAAATCCCTCACTCATACAAATCAAGCAAATAAGTAAGCACAACAACAAAATAAATTTAACATGATTTGGCTTTCTTTGCCTAGTCCATGACTTCACAAATAAATCAACTAATTTCAATCAAAATTACAATCACTAATATTAAAAAATATCTTTCACAAACCTATAACCCTAATACATCCTATTGGTATAAAAATAAAACTTTTCAATTCAAACAATTTTGAGGTGTATTTGAAAAGCTTACTATGAATGATATTCACTAAGTTATGAGTTACATTTGTGAACTTGAATAGACACAAATACTCAGATTATTTTAGAATTGAAAATGTTGTGTTGAAGAAGTTACCAAAGTGGTAATTTCGATTTGGTCTCAAAAGTTGAGATCCAAAATGCTAGTAACTACACTTAGGGAATTTTTGAATAAAAGTGAAGATTTTGATAAAAATACAATAGTTGTTTGAAGATTCAAAATTTAAATTCAGATAAGATGTAATTTGAATTTAAATTAGAAGTTAGCAACACTTAAAGTGTAAGAACTAGAAAAAAAAGGATTGCTAACAATGATTAGGCAGTAACTTTGGTTTTAAACACTTGTCAAAATCTTGTAAAGAGGGTATTTACTTAGGTTGTCTATAAATACTAAGAAGATGGAAACATTTAAGGGTTGGAATTCATTCACTTGCACATATTCTCTCACTACTCCTATCAAGTTTATCGCAGACACAGAAGGATAACAAAAGGGAATTAGTCAAGTATGTTTCCATCCTGATTTCTTTATTTAAACCTTACAATTTCAATGCAAGTTTAATTCAAGTCATTTACTTCTCAAGTCATTTACATTTCTGCAAAATCTCTTCTACTCCTGGCAGAGTGATCTTTTTCAAGATCATTTGATTTTTTTTACTTGCTTTCTTTACTAGCTTTCATTTACCATTCTGCAATTTATTCTTCTGTCAACTTTACATTACAGTACTTTATTTTCTTATACTTTACTTTTCACGCAATTTAATTTGATTGTTGTTATATGCTTTCTTTACTTTTGATTATAGTTCTTTACATTACTATTACAAATCTATTAAGTTTTCATTTGATAATCATATTTTTATGTTTTAATCAAAATTGTTTATGACATTCTTAATAAAAACGAACCACCTAGAACTTAAGAATCCCTTTTGAGGAAGAGATTCCCTTCCTAGATTGAGAACTGAAATCGAATTTGTTTTTGACAAAAACCAGACTAAACAAATTGGTATGTCTGGTGGGACCAAGTCGAGAGACTGGTTCATAAAAGAATCCATTTATTCGTCTATACAATTAAAAAGTGGAAAGATAATGCCTAGAATGTCAGACAATGCATCAATCAATGCTCAAAGCCCTCAAGCAAGGACCAATGGAGCAAATGGCAATAGGGACACTGTAACACCCCTTTGGAGGATGTCACACATAAAAGAAAATAAAAGAAATAGAAATAAAATCTACCCAAGTTGTGAAACATTTGTTAAATATTATTACGGGTTGTAAAATAATTCCTGATAGACAGAAATATGATATAAAAAGATAATGCGGAAAATACGAAATAAAAAAAAAACATCATTACCGATAATATACATATGATTTAAGTTATAAGTGTACAAGTAATTCACAACTAAGACTACAAATATTTAAACAAAAACAAGCAAGGAAAGCAATAAAAGAGTTAATATATACGGATATACTGTTGTGACGCCCAAAAAAAAATCATGGTTATCTAATCCTCGATGGATCACTCTCAGCATGAAAATGATCATCAGGAGATAAATATCCTGGATGTCTCGACACACGGCGATAACGGGATCGCGCAGTCGATACGATGCTTATCTCACTAGGCTCAGGGTTTTCAGCACCCCAGTGATGCCTAATGGATAAGGGTAACTCTAAATGCAGAAAAAGTGTTGTGGTCATGACAGGCTCTCCATCAAAACGTTGACGTAGAATCACGGTCACACGTCCTGCATACGTCACAGATTCACGATCGCCTCGTAGATGCCAAGCTAGCGAACTCCCATGAAATACTAGCTCTACGAACCCCAAAAATCCTGGCGCTGCCATCCCTCACAATCAATCCAGAGGATATGGATGATCGGATGGTTCTTGATCGTCAAACTGATCGTCCGCTTGCTGATCTTCCTCCTCCTCCTGGGTACAAGATCTCAAGGGGTTGATCCTCTTCCTCGAAGTCTTTACCGCGTAAAATAAATAAACAGAAAATACATATAACAAAGAGGTAAGACAACATAAAATCATCACAACATGGCCAATAAGAAGACGACAAACAACATATATACAGTTCATGCAATACAAAATACTATAACAGAAAGAATAATGATTAGAGTAAGATTTAGATATCATAACAATATATCACATCACGATAAAACATCACGATAAAATAAGAAAGATAAGAATAAACAGATAAGATATAATAACCAAATATAGTAACAGTAACCAGATAAAATAAACAAATAAAATACAGATAAACAATAAATAGATAAGATGGAAATAAATAGACATAGAGATAAATAAACAATATGACAAAACCCTACTCCATGGAGCTAAAGAAAACACAAGTATCAGAGAGCGGAATGACTCGTAAAATCTATTAGTACCACGGCTGCCCAACCAACTATTGCGCTGTCACACGTTGCGTCTATAGCCCCACGACACAGGAATCCATCATCCAGGCGTGGTGTAGTTCACGGTCTCACGTTGTGGCACTACAGGCAAATGTACTACTAGATTTCACAAATCTCGATTAAATATAGTGCGTGTCGAGTACCATAGTGTGCTATCGGTTTACCACGGCCCAGCGGAGCTACCAACTGTCCACATGTGGGATCCCGTACACTAAAGTCTCCAAGTTCATTAGAACAATGAACCACACTACGTTTATCGCATCGACAACACGATGTGATTCGTCTCGTCAACCAATCCACCAAAAAAACTTGGCACACATAAATAGAAAGCCTGTACGGGTTCACATTTTCCCGACAGCAAATAAATTCTCAAAAGCCTGTACGGGTTCACATTTTCCCGACAGCAGATAAATTCTCAAAAACCTGTACGGGTTCACATTTTCCCGACAGTAAAAGATTCTAAAAAATAATCTGTACGGGTTCAGATTTTCCCGACAGCATAAAATAAATATAGTAACGGTCAATCCCATAGAAATTTTATCGCGTTTTCATAATTCTGTCATTTTTACAAACGTTTTAAAAATCGGGTAAAGATATTTTTCTGTTTTTAAAATCGCGTAGCATTTTTAATACGTTTTCTCAATCGCGTAGGATTTTCAAATCATTTTCTTATTCGAATGCCTTTAAAATTACTGTTTAAACAAACAGAAATAGTACTTAGTACATTTAAACTACGTAGAATAATTTTTCATACCGCATACTGTCTTTTGGATATTTTTGCTATCTTATTGGTTCATTCTTACTAAAAATTGACAGTATTTTGTTTAGAAAATCATAATAATGGTTTACTAAATTTTTCCATAAAATTTCCATTTACCTAATTTTTAACCACATCATTTAATTCTTTTTGAAATCTCTAACATGCTTCAAAACCTAAAGTGAGCTATATGTTAGAAAATTTCTCAAAATTACTTGTATTTTACTTCCTAATGATAAAATTATTAGTTTTAATCCTTTAAGCTTAATTCTACTCAATTTGTTTCTTCAAAAACCATTATAGAAAATCTCTTCTTAACTTGTATTGTCTCTTTTTGATTGAAAAAGGTTTGGAATCAAGTTTTAGAAATCATGATTACCTATAGTGGCATGTTGGCCAAATTTCGTAAAACTTTTGCATTTGATTTCTAAATTGTTTTTCACTTTCCAAATCGTATCAAATGTGTTACATTGTCTAAGTTCACTAAATCATATTAGAAAATAGTTAGTAGGAGTTAAATTAATCCTTTAGGCATGTTGGCCCAAAATACTAAGTCTTTACCATTTGATTTCTAAATGCATTTTCTTTGATCAAATCAATTTGAAACTTTCTTGATTCTCCTAGGTTAATTAAGTTACACTTTAGGAAAAATCAAGAGAACATTTTGGTCCTCCAAATTTGTCATTGCCGTGAGCTATTGGATTGTGCTCTTTGGAACACTCATGCAAATTTAAACATGTTATTCACATCCTATACATTATCATACAATTCTAACACATGCATTGTATTTTCTAACACATGCAATATATTTTCTTACACCTAAACCTAAATTAAAACTTATAGACATGCAATCAAAAGCTAATAGACATGCAAAATTATTACAATCACCAAACAAATAAGCTACTAACAAATATCACATAAACTACTAGCAAACATAAAAATTAACACATACACACCAAACAAAGACAACACCACCGAATCCTTATGGATTCTTCAAACATTACAAATCATTCCATCTTCTTACCACCACCAAGGGATGATAAGAATTGTCTTCCTCTTACCTTAAATGAAGACAAAAGGTTTGCTTTCACACCTCCTAGGGTTCGGTTTTCACCTTCAAAAATACCTAGAAATCTCAAACAAAATTTACATGTTACTAACCATGAAAAAGAAGCTAAACCATGGAGAAATCATGGCTTAGAACTTTGAAAAAGAAGAGAGAAAAGAAAAACATGATATTTCACCTTCTAGGTAAAACTTTCAAGGTTGATTTCCAAGCCCTAAATGGAAGATTTTGAAGAAACTCCCAACTAGAAAGGTTCTTAGAATAGTGTTTAGGTTAAGAAAACTTGGTTAGAAAAATTTTTGGATGGTTGGATGGTGTAGTATTGGTCTTGGCCGAATGGTAGGAGAAAAGAACAACAATGGTGGCTAGGGTTCTTGGAAGAGAGAGAAGAGAGAAAAGTGATGAAGATGAAGTGTTATTTTGGCCTTCCTTCTCCTAATGGCCATAGCCTTCAAGTGGCCAAGGATGTGCATGGAATTGACTTCATCCAAGCCATTGAATGCATCAAAGGTTAGGATTAAATCTTGCTTAACAAGCTTGATTGCTATTGGTTGGTTCATGATGACTCACATGCTGAGTCACACAGCTCATTTAATTCTCTGCTGAGTCAGCTAGCTGAGTCAGCCTGTTCTGGAAAGTTCTACTGCTAACGGTGATTAATTAAGCTACCGATCTAACCGTTCTGCTAATTGTGGGTCCCGCAAAATATTTCCGGGTCCATCTTGTCACTAAATTATATTGACTAATAAAATAATATTATAATAATATAAAATTATTTTATTTGTGATTAAATCCTAAAAATTAAAAGATTATTTTTAGTCTCATTCAGAATCGGGTTAAGTAAGATCCCCCAATTCTAAATAATAAAATAAGATTTTCCCTGGCGAGGAAAATATTATTTTCCGCTTCGAGCAAATCACCCAAAAAGTCCATATAAAATCAGAGCAGTATTATCGGACATTAAATCAAGAAGAAAACAATTAAAAACAAAGAAAAAAAAAAAAAACAAGACGTTCGGGACGTAACGGTCATTTTTCCATTTTTTCCTACAACGTAGGTAATCGTCCAAAACGTTCAAATAAAATATCCAGCAGTATTATATAGCTGTATATCTTTCAGAAAAATTAAAACAGTAGCTCAGAAAAATTTTTATTTTACCGTCTCGAAGCAAATTACGTAAAATGATCAAATAAAATTTGAGCCTGTATTATCGTAATTGTTTTCATACAGAAATCGAGAACAGTAAAATAGGGACACAGCGGTCATTCACACAAAAGCATGAAAAACAGCAAACAGTACATTCAGAATATTTTCTAAAAATTGGGGCGTTACAGACACTATAGTGTCTAAAACTTTGCCACAATCTTAAGATCCTTGGATGAGTGAAATCATATCAACTGCAGGGATTCCTGTTTTTAACTTAGAAAATAGGAGTTTAGGGGTGAATCAAACAACATCTTTATATGGGTTGCCTCTTGGATTCACACCCCCAAAATATTACACAAAGTATAAGGACTACCCAGGCTACATGCATAAGCACAATACCAAATGTTTCACCAAGAAATCAAGTGGTAAGTACTAATGACTAGGGGGTAGAGACTAGTGTAATTAGAATTGATCGTCTAAATATGGGAACGACACCTATCTTCCTAAATTTTCCAAGGGATTTGTCTTCAATCCCTACTAAGAACACGAATACAACCCTTAATAACATTCGACAACAAATAGATGAGAATAATCATGAAATGGTCAATATGCTAACTCAGTAGATGACAACTATCATTACCCTACTTATTGAGTCAACAAATAATACTTACACAACATTGGCCAGACAAATGAGTATAATTACTTATGTGTTTAGGAATTTAGATGATTCTACTGGCAATCGAGGAGGAAGTGTGCTCAACCAATATATCAAGACAATAATCAATTGATAAATAATCCAAATGTTAATAACCAACTTGATGATAATCATCCAAGAGAAAACCAACTTGGCCAAAATGCAAGTCTTTGATTAGTTAATCAAAACCAAAATGCTGACAACATCCTAGAGAGAATTAGACAAAACAATCTTGGGGGTATCAAAATATAATTTAGGTGGTTGAGCAAGTCTTGAATAGGTATGGTTTTAATGTAGGTTATACAAACCAACCTTATTTCGTGTCAGCATTCCCAGAATTTATCCAAGAGGCAGAAATGCCTAGGGGATAAAAAGGCCCAAAAATGTCAACTAAGTTTGCTAGTGAAAATGGAGAGTTAACTGTCAAACACATTGCTCGATACACAATCAAAGCAAGAGATATAACTACTAATGAATATTTAAAAATAAAATATTTCTCTAGTTCCTTAACCAAGAATTCATTTACTTGGTTTACAAATCTCCCATCTAATTTGATCCACTGTTGCAATCAACTTGAAAGAAGCTTTCATGAACAATTCTTTAGAGGAGAAATGAAGGTAAGTCTTGTGGTTCTATTTAACATTAAAAGAAACAATGGAGATTCTATAGATGACTACTTAGCAAGATTCAGACAAATAAAGGCTAGGTGTTTCACAATGATTCCAAAATCTAAAGTTGTGAAAATGGCTATTGGTGGTGAATTATTCCATTAGGAAAAAAGTTATAAACCAGCAATTATTGGATATGTCTCAACTTGCTGATAAGGTGAGATAAATTAAGCAGTTAAAGCTCGAAAAAGAAAGGGTCAAAAAACATTTCAGGAAAGAAAAAATTACTTATGTTGAAACAAATGACATACTAAAAAAATATTTCACACAATCAAAAGGAGATAAAGTTGCCTATATCGAAATAAATGAGGTTAAAGATGTTGATGAGGAAGAGAATGAAGTTAATATTGCAAAATCAAAATTTAGTCCTCCTTATGTCTACACATTTTTAAAGCCTGTTTGAGCTAAGGATAAAATGAAATTCTCAAACAGGTAATCCTATGCTTTCGATATAATTAAGGCTGGTCAAATTTTTGATGCATTGTTAAATGATAAGCAAATTAAACTTCTTGATGATCATAAAATTCTTTCTTTGGAAGAGACAAAAGGTCAAAAATATTGTAAATATTATCATAAGTATGATCATTCGACTAACAACTGTGTTTATTTTAGGGATTTGATCCATAGAGGTATCAAGGAAGGTAGATTGAAATTCAAAGAAAAGAAAAAAGAGATGAAGGTAGATATTGATCCCTTCAAGGTGAATGCAAGCTATATCGAGCCTATTAACTTCATGCAAGTCAATATGGTTGATGTGGCTGAAGAGACTGTCCTTGAGGTCAATATTGAGGTTGATCTAGACGTGTTTGAGGCCAATGAAGAAGAGGTATATCCTAAGGCGTGAGATACTCTGGTAGATTTCTTGATTAGAAAGATAAAAGGGGAGAGAGAGGTTTCCCTATACCCTAGATGCATTGCAGTCTTTGACAGATTGGCTGCTAAGTCTTTCAAAACCACCAGGAAGAAAAAGTTGTAGGCTCATATAGTAAGCTCTAACAAGATTGAAATCCATAATCAACAATTAATCATAAGTTAGTAGTGATGGTTGATTCAATGAAGAATTTCAGAAGGGGAAAGATGAGGGTGCCACCTACAAACATGGCCACTAATAAGTGTATGAGGAATAGCCCAAGCTTCCAAAAGGCTCCCCAGAATTACAAGCCTAATTGGCATAAGTGTGAGCTTGGGATGCAATGTCCTATGGGGGAAATGTTGGAAAGTCAAATACTTGGTATCGAAATGTAGGATTGACTTTGAACCAAGGGAAAGGCCTTTACATGTCAAAATCCAAGTAGAGAAAAGCCCAGAAAGTGAGACAACATCAACAGGTTATGGCTTAGATGCAGGTACAGGCCAGGCCTTATCTGAGGTGGTGAAAGGATCACCTATGAATCTGGAAAGGAGAGTTAAGCAATCAAGTCCTATGGATGAGGAAATGGTGGCAGATTCATTTGAATCTAGTTTTGATGATGAATTGGAGGCCATCTTTGAAGTAAATATGGTGTCGGTGTTACCTTCTGATTTTGCTACAACATCCAATGAAGAAGTGATAACTATCGAGACTATCAAATTAAATCAGTTTATAAATTGATTCACCAAACTACTTGTAGTATAAGACACAACCAGGTCGAGCCCTTGGATCACTCTAATTAAGCTATCAGATTAAGAAGTTAACAAATGGGAAAAATATTACAGAATTAATTAACAAAAACTAATTAAAAATTAACTATTCTTGAGTTTAATTCATCCTTGTTCACTCAAAACCCATTCAATTGCTAACCATGTTCTTGGCTTTATATCATATCAAGAAGCCTTAAGATGATCAATGAATTATTTACTAGATAAACATAGAATTTAATTAATCAAGGTTAAACAAATTAAGTACCCATTTAATCCTAGATTAACTTAAAATCCATAATTCAACCAAGCTAAACAATCCATCAAACACCTTTGTTGCATTATTTATTCTCTTCCATTCAATTGCTAATCAAATTATTGGTCTTAGATCACATCAAGAAGCCTTAAGATGATCCTTGAATTCTCTACTAAATAGGCACTCAGAATTTAATTAATCAAGGTTAAATGAATTAAGCACCTTCTAATCCTGAATTAATCTAAAACCCAGAATTTAACAAAGCTTAACAAATAATATCCAAGAAGCTTTTGATGCATTATTTAGTCTCTTTAATCCTTATTAACAAATGGTAATTATGTAATTATCACATTAACATCCAAATCAAATTAAACAATTCAATTCAGATCTAACAAAATCAAAAGAGGTAAAGAGAAACTTGATTAACATGTAAAGAAAAACTTGATCAACAATTAAATGTAAAATAATCAAAACAGGATATTAAAATTAAACATCAAGATTGTCAATCCCTAGGATTGATTAAAAGGTTTTTCCTTTTCATCCATAAGGATGAGATGGAAGAGAAACATAAAAGAAAGAAACCTAGAGAGAAGGGAGAAAAAGAAAGATGAAGAGAGAAAGTGCAAGCAAAAGCAGCTAGGAGAAAATTAGGATTATATTTCATGGTTGAAGCTGCTGCTTAAATAACTATCTATAAAATTAAAAATTCAAGTTTTGCCTCAACTTAGGGTTAATTCGCTTCCTCGTAGCTTTAATTGGACACCTAATTTGTATAATTTTGACTTAGGATGAGAAAGTTATGCCCAAAACTAGACCCATTAGCCGACTTCAAAGGGTGAAAGCACCATCAAAACGTCACAGTTTTGATAAGTGATCTTCATAAGAAGTGAATATATATGTCTTAGAATTCAAATTTCATTGGTTTCAGGTCTATATCACACCTATAACTCAAATTATGGCTTAATCTTTGCACATCATCTAGGTTCCAATGACATTATCTCTATTATGACTTTGTGGCCCAATCTAACCTATTAGACATCTAATTTAGCCTTCGAGCTCTCATCAAAGTTGTAGAGCTTTATCTTAGCTTTTCTATAAGGTAAAATTCATAATTTTTAGATGCCTATAACTCAAGTTATGCCTAAAATAAAGAAATAGTGTAAAATTCTCAATAATGCTAAAAAATACAATTAAGCCCAATTTGAACCCAAACTTATAAAATGTGGCCAAAACTAATCAATTAAGCATATAAGAGGTCTAAAAGACTAAATATGAGGGTTAACTAATATATAAAAATTATGTTTATCAAGAGGACATAGACACAAAGGAGGACTGCAAGGATGAGTCTGATGATGTAGACAAAGGTTGGTGTTTCATTGAGGAGGACATTGTTGAGGTCAAAGAAAATTATGCAATCTTTGACGTGCCCACACAAGAGATGAAAGACCATCTTCATCCTTTTTTGTTAAAGCAATGGTAGATGGAAAGTTGGAAGGCAAAGTCTTGAGAGATGATGGTGCTGCAATTAATCTAATACCCAACAGTCTATTGAAGAAATTTGGAAAGACTGAGGAAGATCTACTGCCCCATAATATGGTGGTAACTAATTTTAACGGGAAGTCTTTGACTTAAGAAGGATCAGTGGCTCTTGATGTTAGGGTTGCATCTATGGCGAGGTCCATTCTCTTCATCGTGGTACCTTCGAAGGCAAGTTACAATATACTTTTAGGGAAAGAGTGGATTCAATAAGTGGGAGCAGTATTATCAACAGTTCATCAGAAGATATTTCTGTGGAATGAACAAGGAGAATTGGAGATGGTTGAAGTAGATGACATCCTGTGTTAAGTGCAGTAAAACCACGTAGACTTCAAGATGTATGTCCTTGGGGTGAAACCCTTTAACATCTGGGACTCGAGAGTTTTTTATATCAGGATCGTTGAGATGGTAGCTATAAGCCCTACTAGCTTTACTCTAGTACCTAAGGCCGATTCGATTCGGACTGGACAAATTTGTAAGCATGACTCTTGAGAGCCAATTGGCTCAATTGTTAGCCTATATGGCTAACAAACACACCACTGAATGTGAAATTGTGGGTCAATTGACTCGTATCTCATCCTATACAGTTGAGAAATTTGGCACTATAGATGATGTCAACTTGGACTGTATTTATGCTGACTTTTCTTTGGGGTTTGAACAGGCCCCTCTATCTCAAGGAATTACAAAGATAGAGGTACAAGACCCCCTAGAAAAGATTAATTTTGGAAATGATGTAAATAAAAAAACCTGCTTATATTAGTAGTTTGTTAGCAAATAGCTTCAAGTTGGAGTTGGTCAAGTTGCTCAAGGAGTTCAAAGACTATTTTGCATAAGATTATGAAGAAATGTCTGGACTCAGTCAAAATTTGGTAGAGCACCAACTACCAATGAAATAAGCCCCAAGAAAGTGTTCGCTTGATGTAGTTCTCAAGATTAAAGAGGAAATCGAAAGGCTTTTAAAAGCTAAGTTTATTCGAACTGCAAGGTATGTAAATTGAATTTCCAATGTTGTTCCTGTTATGTAAAATTATGGTAAGTTAAGAGTATACATTTATTTTTGATATTTAAATTCTTCTACTCCTAAAGATGAATACCCCATGTCAATTGTTGATATGCTAGTTGACTCAGCATTAGGCCATGAAATTCTAAGTTTTATGGATGACTATTCTGGGTACAACCAAATTTATATTGCTAAAGAAAATGTATTAAAAAAAATTTTTTTTGATGTGTAGGGGAAATTGGCACATATGAATGGATAGTCATGCCTTTTGGCTTAAAAAATGCTGGACTCACATATCAAAAATCTATGATACTATATGGAAAGACCATGGTCTTCTCCTCGGTTTTGAAGCTCGAAGCTAAAGAGGAATTTTGATGGAAGAAAGAACACTAAGAGGCCTTTGATCAAATCAAGAGTTACTTGGCTAATCCTCCAATAATGACTCCTCCAACTCCAGAACGTCCCTTGAAGTTATATATTTCAGCATTAGATGAAACTATTGGGAATGTAACGCCCCTTTTTGTAACTCCCCAGCAATGACGCCAAAAACTTGTTGGACCTATTTGTGTACCGCAAGTATACTGGTCGCGAAAGTAATACAGTGATGAGAAAGATCATTTCCAAAGGGATAATGGGTAATATCAAATGTCAAACATTAACCAATAGCTTAATGAATTTTAGTCAAGCATATATCGAATGAGAAGATTTTGTGTGGCTAATTCTTAAAGACTAAAAAACAATAAATTGGGAGAAAAGGACAGTGATGAGAGCTTAGGGACTCCTTCTTCACCAACTATTTTACTCGGCAACTTGTAATCACTTTAAGCAACTTTGATAACTAGTTTTCTTAGCTTAAGAAACTACATTAGCTAAAAGCCTATATCTAGGTCATTTAACCCTATGTCATTTATCTAGCTCACTATGTGTCCATGAGAACTAGAGTAAACACCATACATTAAGGTTGATTCTTAACAAGTGCTATACATGGCCAAAAGGTATATGTTTATCCTATTAGCGAATTAACTCACTCAATATTAGAATGAAATTAAACATGCATTACCCACATCCATGATCTAAAATCTAGATTCCTATGTCTAGTTCAAAAGATTTTATCAAAAACATAATAAATGTTGGCTAAACACCTATGAGCATTAAGAGAAACATGGATGAACAAAATCAATCATCATTATAGACTTAAAAGGTTACAAAGTCATCAATGTACATAGGAAGATCCAAAGGAATCCCTAAAAACAACTTAGCTATCCATGAAACCAGAAAATCTCAAGAGAGATTCTATGCCCATGACCTAAAAATAGAGGGATTAAAGAGAAAAGAGAGAAAACACGATAATGTGAGCTTAGGATTTTTTCCGCCTCGGGAAAAATGTTTTATTTTCCCAGCCCCGCTCAGTATGCACGTAAAATGAGAAATATATTAAAATAATCAACATTTCTGGAAAAATCTACAAAAATTTACAAAAATCACAAATATTATAAAATGACTATTTATCATGAAACAAACAATTTTCGGGGTGTTACAACTTTCCCCTTCTAAAAAGAAATTTCGTCCTCAAAATTTTTATACCTTAGAATAGTTGCGGATGCTGCTCCTTTATCTTGTCTTCTAACTCCCACGTTGCATCTCTGATTGTGTCATTCTAGATTACTTTCACCAATAGGATCTCCTTCCCTTTGAGTTGCTTTACCCTCCTATCCTCAATCCTTACAGGAAGTGTCTCATAGGTCAAGTTCTCTTTCAATTGTACTATGTTGGTTGCTATGACATGGTTTGAGTCAGGAATATATTTTCACAATTGTGATATATGGAAAACATTGTGAAGGTTAGAAAGAAAAGGTGGTAAGGCTATTTGGTAAGCTACTGGACCTATCCGGCGAAGAATTTGGTAAGGTTCGAGGAATTTGGGAGTAAGTTTTCTAGATTTTAGAACTCGGCCAACTCCAGTCGTTGGCGTGACTTTCAAAAACACATGCTCGCCTTCCTCAAACTCATGAGGCTTTCTTCTTTCGTCAGCATAGCTCTTTTGTCGATTCTGAGCCGTCCTTATCTTTTCCTGAATCATCTTGATCTTTTTCGTTGTTTGCTGTACCAAATCAGGTCCAACCGTGAGATACTCTACATCTTGATACCAACACAAAGGTGTTCTACACCGTCGTCCATACAAGGCTTCATAGGGTGTCATCCCTATACTCGAATGGAAACTGTTATTATAGGTGAATTCTACCAAAGGCAAAATTTCATCCTAACTTCTAGTTTATTCCAAGGTGCAAGCTCTAAGAAAATCTTCTAATGATTGGATCATCCTTTCTGTTTGTCCATCTGTTTGAGGATGATAAGCAAAACTCAACCAAAGTTTCGTCCCCAATGCTCCTTGCAAACTGTGCCAAAACTTTGATGTGAATCTTAGATCTCTATCAGAAATAATGCTCAAAGGCACACTGTAACACCCCAACTTTTGGCTAAATTATGATTTTGTCCTAATTGTGCTGTTTTCTGTTTTCTATGTGTTATAAAATTAATTTGATTGTTTCATAACTGTATTTGAGTGTTTTGTGTGACTTGCTCTGAGTCAAGAAAATAATAATTTTCGGGCCAAGGAAATCTTATTTTAATTATTCGGAGCTAGGGGATCTTACTAAACCTAATTCCGAATAATACGTGTATCAATCTTTTAATTTTTAGAATTTATCTGTACAATAAAATAATTTTATATTTTTATAATATTATTTTATTAGTCAGTACAAATAAAACAACCATGGACCCGGAAAAGTCTGTGGGACCTACTTTTGGTTTATGGGACTCACAATTGGTCTGTGGGACCCACGTTTAGAAAAGCAATCAACGTTGATGGCTTGATTTATTTTTAAGCCAATGGGAATTAGTCAACAAAGAGGGCTTGACTTAATTTGCACCATTGGATGAGAAGGTTTAGTTTTAAATATCAGCCATTGATCTAATCAATGGTTGTAAAGACAAGCTTAATAAGGAAGTTTAGGATATCCACCCTTGATTTAATGTATGGTGGAGATTGGTCTCACAAAGTCGTTAGGACCATTTGTGACCATTGGATGGAAAGTAAGTAGAGAAGATCTTGACCCTCCATTTTTGAAGATACATCTAATGGTTAGGATTTCAAGGAGAAGAGATCCAATGGCTTAGATTTGATCATATCATTTGGAAACTTTTACCTAATACCAACCCTTGATTTAATCAATGACTCTTGAAGCTTAGATTTCAAGAATACTAATTAATTAGTAATGTAACCAATTAACCTAATTAAACTAGATTAAGTGTGCATAGAAACTTAATGAGATTAGTAGCTTACTTAGTGATCATCATTAAGGAAGAACATTCAAGAACATGTGACAAGGCTTGAATGAGCCAATAGGAAGCAAGCTTTGGGGAGAAGCTTTGCATGTGAGCCCCTGATGAAAGCTAAGGCTAGGATGGAGTCTTGGAGGTCAAACAAAGAGGCCACCTCCTCAAGAGTGAGCTCCATGGCCATGCACCATTAGGAGAGCATTTTACACTTCAATTTCTATCACTTGGCTTATACTTTCTCTCTTCCAAAATCAAGAACCACCATTGTTGCTCTTCTTTGAGCCATTTGGCCAACCACCCTACTCTACCATCCAACCACCTAAAATTTCATCTAACCTACTTTTCCAAACCTAAACACCATTCTAAGAACATCTTTAGTTATGAGTTTTCACAAAATCATTCATCTTGAGCTTCAAATCCAAGCTTCAAGTTTCTATCAAAAAGGATAAAGTTCATATTTCTTCACCCAATCTTTTAGTTTTGGTTTTCTAAGCCATGCTTGAACCATGGTTTACCTATTTCTACACGTGTTATTGATTTTAACATTTGTTTATGATTTTAGGGATTTTTTTTCTTGAAGCTCCACGAAATTGATAGGAAGGAAAAGCAAGTGGTTTCACTTCATTCTTTACCTTAACCAAGTCTAAGAAGCATTTTCCCTCACAAAAATCAAAAACTCCATATCCTCTTTCTTGGTGAGTTTCGGCCACCACCCTTATACCATACCTCCACTCTCCAATAATTTTAACTAACCTTATTTCTTGAATCCTTACATCAATCCAAGCATCTTTGTAGTTGAAGACTTTCTCTAAATCATCCATCTTCAACCTTGTTCTTCAAGCTAAAGATTAAAGCTTTATTGGTGAAGTTCATTAATCTTCACTTTTCTTTTGATTTTCAAGGTTCTAACCATGATTCTAATCCATGGTTTTGTTATTCAAGTTTTATATATATTGATTATATGTGTGTTTATTTTGATTTTTAAGAAAGCTATTTGTGGTGAAGGGCTTGTACAAGAAGCAAAGCAAGGAGCTTTGGAGGTTTCTCCAAGAGGTAAGAGGGAGATTACCCTCATCAACCATGTGTTGGTGGTGAGAAATTGATGTGTTTGTGGTGAAGAATCCATAAGGATTCATTCACTTGGTTGTTTATTGTTTTTCCTAATTGTGTTTGATTTCGTGTGCAAGCATGTCTATAGCTTTAATATTTTTGGTATATGTTTTATGATTGCTTTAATATATGATATGTGTTCATTGATGCATAATTATTATTGTAAGATATGAATAATATGTGAAGGATTGCATGAGTGTTCCAAAGAACACAAGGGAGCTCACGGCTCCATCATCCCTAAAGAGGACCAAAATGTTCTCAACCATTTTCTAAAAGAATGATTTAATTGATTTAATTAGATTAATGGATTTTTCAATTATTTAGATGATGGAAAATAATTTTAAAATGATTTATAAGGACATGTAGAATTTTGGCCAATATGCCATATACCTTTGATCCAAAAATTATTTTCTAACTATGGACTAGATGATCTAATAAAAATAAATTGGATTAAGAATTTTTATAAGAGATTATAAGATGAGAAACAATCAAATATGATTTTTAATGCATAGAATGATTTTTGGCCAACATGCCTACTTATGATGTTTTTAATCCAAAAGTATTTTAAAAGTGTGGACTTATGTAATTAATTTAATGAGAACTTAATTAAATGGATTTTTAAGACTTAAAGAAGTAAACAAATTTTTATTAGAAATATGGTATCAAAGAGAAATAAACAAAACTCTTGAAAAATATTTACTTTGAATTTTAAAGTATGATAGTAATTTTCAAAGTGTATTTTGTAATTATAAACTAAACAAAGGGATTTTTAAAGAAAAACGTAGAAAATATATTTTATAGATTTTCTAGACAAAATACTGTCACAATTTATTAAAAAAGAACGAATAAAGGAAAGAATTTCACAATATATTTATAACGTAAGAAAAATATTCTACGTAGTTTAAAAGTATTAAAAATAGCTTACGCGGTTTTAAAATAATGATTTTAAAGCTTTTCGATCAAGAAAATGATTTAAAAATTTTACGTGATTGAGAAAACGATTTAAAAATAGTACACTATTTTAAAAATAGCAAAATATATTTACGCGATTTAAAAACGTTTCTAAAAATGATAAGATTGTTAAAATGAGATAAAATTTCTACGCGATTGACTAAAACAGGGAGTTTTACTGTCGGGCCAAAGTGGTGGATCCGGACAGATTGAGAAATAGTACTATTGGTGGGACATACTATATTTGAGATTTGTTGAGATTTGAGGGTGTTTTCGTAATTATGGTTCATATATATGCATTGAGTTGGTATGCATAGTTGATGGCTGTGATGGCTTTTGTTGTTTAGGAATGAATGAGAGCTTAATATTGTGATCCAGGTGGGAGATCTATTGGGGACGTCAGGGCGCGATTATTCATAGTGACCTATTTGTCACCTTATATGCCTGGCTATGATATACCGTTGCAACGCACTTGCGTATAGTCCTGACAAACAATATTTATGTCTCGCATCTAGCTTAGACTGTCATTATGGGTGGCAGATCTTTTGGACCATTCATATCCGAAACTATTTAGCTCCATGGAGTAGGAATACGATGCATTGTGCATATGCATAGTTGTGTACATATTGTTGTGGCATTGTCGAGGTCCATATCATGGTGGCATAATCATTACATTTGTATATTATTGATATCTGTTGTTGATATACTTTTGATGTTTATATTATTGTGATATATGTTTTCTGAACATAATGATAATTTGTTAACATGATTATACTTGTGATATTTGTATGTATGGAATGACTTTGTCATTCGTATCATTCTTTGCTGCCGTACTAGTATTGGTGAAAGGGGATCTCACCTCTTTGTTGTATTGTTTTGTTATTTTTGTATTGTCAAAATTTATATAGCAGGTGAAGTAAGCTCTTTAGATTTAACTGGAGGCAATGTTCTGAGTTCGATGACGATGTCAAGGAGTGATCTTCTCAGTTTCAACAGTACGCAGTTTGGTGGAGAAAACAGAACATGTATGTTGAGTTTTTTTCTCGTTAGTGTTGTTACCGTGCTATTAAGTAGGACCCATCATTGGGTTTGCTACTATTCCTTGAGTCTGTAAATTATGTTTTAAATGTTGTTTAACATTATGTGGTATAATTAACATGTGTATTAATTAGTTCAGTCTATTTTCTGTATTACTTATATTTTTTGTAAGTTTATATTATCAGCAACAAGAGATTTTAAAAATCCAAATTTTTAAACTCAAAGCCTTTTGTTAAATGATTTTCAGGTTTTAATTTTTTTTTAGTTGGAAATGTGATTCCCTATGGAAGGTGTTACATTAGTTGGTATCAGAGCGCGGTTAGAGTCTTTTGGGATTTTGTGGTTAGGTCTGTCTTGTTTGTGTTGTGTAACTCTCTATGCTTGGACTCCGAAAGGAGACAATGTTTGTTTGAAATGGTTACATCTGGTTTTTATTGTATTTTGATTCGTCTGTCTTTGAAGAGAGGACCATTACTCGTGATAGACAAAGAAAGACGATGGCTCGTGATAGACGTACGTGTGAGGAAGCGAGACGTGATGATGGTGATATGACGGCAACTCTGGAAGTAATACGAAAAACGGCTGATGTAATTATACAGCAAACTCAGAAGATTGTTCAGCAGCAAGAATTAATAGCTGAAGCTAAGATTTTGTTAGAGTTGAATCAGTCTCAAGATATGAGACCCGATAACGTTGGACCATATTAGTTACGAAGAAGGAAAAATCGTAAGGTCAAGTAATTTTAGCAAAAAATGTACTCGCAATCATCGAGAAGTCAACAACAACAACAATCTTGTGGAGGAAGTACTAGTAGTAGCAAGTTTGATTTGACCGTGACATCTGCACCGAAATGTCAGAAGTGTAGGAAGGATCATCTGACAAAGGACTGTACAATCAAAAGAATCATATGTTTCAAGTGTGGAATGCCCGGACATATTGCTAGAAAGTGTATTCCACCAAAGGCAAAGTCATCTGTTAGTAATGAACGTGCTTCAACATCTCAAGTTGAATGGAGCGTCAATTCTCCAAGTGGAGCAAAAACGCCCCAGATTAAAGACCTAAGCAAAGAAGATTGTGTCACAGGAAGTGATCCTTTGACTATACTGTATAATTCTAGAGGTAATCCATTCCTCTATGGCATATGATCGTGTAGATCAATTAGAGTTATCTGTGTCTTCATTATCTTTTGACCTAGTTATTACTACTTCTATTACTAAAACCTTTGGTTGATAACTTGAGTTGCTTAAACTATTCTAAGTCTGTTAAATGACTGAATCTTTTTTGTTGATTCACTTTGTTTATCTCTTTCTCAAAAACAGACGTTATCTAAAAATATGGATTGGGTATTTTTCCAACCATTCATGCTCTGTTAGACTTGTCGGTTGAATTGTTTAACTTAAAAAGCTCACTTCTAAATTCATCGGACCACATCAATTTCTTTGTTGGATAGGTCCGGTAATATATTAGATGACTCTACCATCTTTTCTTTCTATGTCTTCATGATATCTTTCATGTGTCCCAATTTTGGGAATATACTCTTGATCTAATCCATTCTTTTATGACTAATTGACTGTGTGGGTTGATTAGAGCTACCAGTATCTTTGTTACTTTTTGACTTATCTATTTGTACTTTTATTTCTAAACCTATTGTTACTGTCTAGTTACTTAAACAATCTTTTCTGTTAATCTAAATTGTCAACTTCTTTCACGAGATAGACGTGATCTTAAGAATAGATTGGTTATCTTCCAACCACATTCTATAGATTGTTTCAGTAAAGTTTTAGTGTCCCAGAAAATTCATTCTTGAAAATTGGACAATATCAAATTTCTTGTTAGATATGTCCGGTAACATATTGGATAGTTTCGCTATCTTTTCTTTCTAACCTTTATAATGTTCTTTCATTATTGCAATTGTAAGAAAGGATATTCTTGGTCCAATTTATGCTATAGTATTAGAATACAATACTGTTGAAAAAGAGAACTTGATTTGTGAGACATTTTTTGTTAAAAGCAAAGGCATGAGAGTGAAGCGGTCTGAAGGTAAGGAAATTTCAAGTGATGCTGTTCGGAGTGGCGAATGCTCCTGCAGTATTCATAGGTTTTATGAATAGTATCTTTTGTCCTTATCTAGACAGAATTGTCATTATCTTTATTTACGACATTCTGTTCTATTCTCGAAATCATGAGGAACATGCTGAATATTTCAGTGTGGTTCACCAAGTCTAAAGGAGAAGCGGTTATATACTAAAGTTATCGAAATGCGAATTCTGGTTGGATGAAGTGCAGTTTTTGGGCCACGTGATTCAAAAAAAGGTATTGAAATGGACGCGTCAAAAGTTGAAATAGTTCTTGAAGGAGAAAGACTGAACGCTAAATTGGAAGTTCGTAGCTTTGTAGGATTAGCCAATTACTATCAAAAAGTTATTGAGAGATTTTCCAAGATTGTAGGACTTCTCACCCAGCTTACCGAAAAGAATCAAGCGTTTACATGAACTGATGCGTACAACGAGAATTTCAAGAGTTAAAAAGGTGTTTGACTACTTCACTGGTGTTAATCTTACTTGATCTCAGCGAATCTTTTGAAGTGAACCATGATATGTCACATCAAAATTTACGATATGTGCTTATGCAAAACTGGAAGATTATAGCATATGCTACAAAGCAACCGAAGGTGCATGAAGGAAACTACCCTACGCATGATTTGAAATTGGCAACGATTGTGTTTTCATTAGAAATATAAGACACTCTCTTTATGGAGCAACATTCAACATCTTCAACAATCACCAAAGTTCGAGGTATTCGTTTCATCCGGAGAGGTTAAACGTGAGGCAAAGAGTTTTTGTAGGTCGAGTAATCTGGAATGACGTAAGCATAGATACAACATGAAGACTGGAGAATAAGATGAAGGAGCAATACCCTCACCTGTTCTACGATATGTAAGTTTCGAGGACGAAACTTCTTTTTAGAGGGGGAGAGTTGTAACACCCTAACTTTTGGCTAAATTATGATTTTGTCCCAACTGTGCTGTTTTCTATTTTCTGTGTGTTATAAAATTAATTTAGCTGTTTCGTAACTATATTTGAGTGTTTTGTGTGATTTTCTCCGAGTCAAGAAAATAATAATTTTCGGGCCGGGGAAATCTTATTTTAATTATTCGGAGTTAGGGGATCTTACTAAACCCAATTCCGAATAATACGTGTATCAATCTTTTAATTTTTAGAATTTATCTGTACAATAAAATAATTTTATCTTTTTATAATATTATTTTATTAGTCAGTACAAATAAAACGACTATGGACCCGAAAAAGTCTGTGGGACCCACTTTTGGTTTATGGGACCCACAATTGGTCTGCGGGACTCACGTTTAGAAAAGCAGTCAACGTTGATAGCTTAATTTATTTTTAAGCCAATAGGAATTAGTCAACAAAGAGGGCTTGACTTAATTTGCACCATTGGATGAGAGGTTTAGTTTTGAATATCAACCATTGATCTAATCAATGGTTGCAAAGACAAGCTTAATAAGGAAGTTTAGGATATCCACCCTTGATTTAATGTATGGTGGAGATTGGTCTCACAAAGTGGCTAGGACCATTTGTGACCATTGGATGGAAAGTAAGTAGAAAAGATCTTGACCCTCCATTTTTTAAGATGCATCTAATAGTTAGGATTTCAAGGAGAAGAGATCTGATGGCTTAGATTTGATCATATCATTTGGAAGCTTTTACCTAATACCAACCCTTGATTTAATCAATGGCTCTTGAAGCTTAGATTTCAAGAATACTAATTAATTAGTAATGTAACCAATTAATCTAAATAAACTAGATTAAGTGTGCATAGAAACTTAATGAGATTAGTAGCTTAATTAGTTATCATCATTAAGGAAGAACATTCAAGAACATGTGACAAGGCTTGAATGAGCCAATAGGAAGCAAGCTTTGGGGAGAAGCTTTGCATGTGAGCCCTTGATGAAAGCTAAGGCTAGGATGGAGTCTTGAAGGTCAAACAAAGAGGCCACATCCTCAAGAGTGAGCTCCACGGCCATGCACCATTAGGAGAGCATTTTACACTTCAATTTCTATCACTTGGCTTATACTTTCTCTCTTTCAAAATCAAGAACCACCATTGTTGCTCTTCTTTGAGCCATTCGGCTAACCACCCTACTCTGCCATCCAACCACCTAAAATTTCATCTAACCTACTTTTCCAAACCTAAACACCATTCTAAGAACATCTTTAGTTATAAGTTTTCACAAAATCATTCATCTTGAGCTTCAAATCCAGGCTTCAAGTTTCTATCAAAAAGGGTAAAGTTCATATTTCTTCACCCAATCTTTTAGTTCTGATTTTCTAAGCCATGCTTGAACCATGGTTTACCTATTCCTACACTTGTTATTGATTTTAACATTTGTTTATGATTTTATGGATTTTTCCATGAAGCTCCACGAAATTGATAGGAAGGAAAACCAAGTGGTTTCACTTCATTCTTTACCTTAACCAAGTCTAAGAAGCCTTTTCCCTCACAAAAATCAAAAACTCCATATCCTCTTTCTTAGTGAGTTTCGGCCACCAGCCTTACACCATACCTCCACTCTCCAATAATTTTAACCAACCTTATTTCTTGAATCCTTACATCAATCCAAGCATCTTTGTAGTTGAAGACTTTCTCTAAATCATCCATCTTCAACCTTGTTCTACAAGCTAAAGATTGAAGCTTTGTTGGTGAAGTTCATTAATCTTCACTTTCCTTTTGATTTTCAAAGTTCTAACCATGATTCTAATCCATGGTTTTCTTATTCAAGTTTTATATATATTGATTATATGTGTGTTTACATTGATTTTTAAGAAGCTATTGGTGGTGAAGGGCTTGTACAAGAAGCAAAGCAAGGAGCTTTGGAGGTTTCTCCAAGAGGTAAGAGGGGGATTACCCTCATCAACCATGTGTTGGTGGTGAGGAATTGATGTGTTTGTGGTGAAGAATCCATAAGGATTCATTCACTTGGTTATTTATTTTTTCTCCTAATTGTGTTTGATTTTGTGTGCAAGCATGTCTATAGCTTTAATATTTTTTGTATATGTTTTATGATTGCTTTAATATATGGTATGTGTTCATTGATGCATAATTATTATTGTAAGATATGAATAGTTTGTGAAGCATTGCAAGAGTGTTCCAAAGAACACAAGGGAGCTCACGGCTCCATCATCCCTAAAGAGGACCGAAATGTTCTCAACTATTTTCTAAAAGAATGATTTAATTGATTTAATTGGATTAATGGATTTTTCAATGATTTAGAGGATGGAAAATAATTTTAAAATGATTTATAAGAACATGTAGAATTTCGGCCAACATGCCATATACCTTTGATCCAAAAATTATTTTCTAACTATGGACTAGATGATCTAATAAAAATAAATTGGATTAAGAATTTTTATAAGAGATTATATGATGAAAAACAATCAAATATGATTTTTAATGCATAGAATGATTTTTGGCCAACATGCCTACTTATGATGTTTTTAATCCAAAAGTATTTTAAAAGTGTGGACTTATATAATTAATTTAATGAGAACTTAATTAAATGGATTTTTAAGACTTAAAGAAGTAAACAAATTTTTATTAGAAATATGGTATCAAAGAGAAATAAATAAAACTCTTGAAAAATATTTACCTTTGAATTTTAAAGTATGATAGTAATTTTCAAAGTGTATTTTGTAATTATAAACTAAACAAAGGGATTTTTAAAGGAAAACGTAGAAAATATATTTTATAGATTTTCTAGACAAAATACGGTCACAATTTATTAAAAATGAACGAATAAAGGAAAGAATTTCACAATATATTTATAATGTAAGGAAAATATTCTACGTAGTTTAAATGTATTAAAAATAACTTACGCGGTTTTAAAATAATGATTTTAAAGCTTTTCGATCAAGAAAATGATTTAAAAATCTTACGCAATTGAGAAAACGATTTAAAAATAGTACGCGATTTTAAAAACAACAAAATATATTTATGCAATTTAAAAATGTTTGTAAAAATGACGAGATTGCGAAAACGCGATAAAATTTCTACGCGATTGACTAAAATAGCTAGTTTTACTATCGGGCGAAAATAGTGGACCCGGACAGATTGAGATATAGTACTGTCAGGTGGGGCGTACTATATTTGAGATTTGTTGAAATTTAAGGGCATTTTTATAATTATGGTTCATATATATGCACTGAGTTGGTATGTATAGTTGATGGCTGTGATGACTTTTGTTGTTTAGGAATGAATAAGAGCTAAATATTGTGATCCAAGTGGGAGATCTACTGGGGACATTAGGGCGCAGTTATTCATAGTGACCTGTTTGTCACATTATATGCGTGGCCATGATATACCGTTGCAACGCACTTGCGTATTGTCCTGACAAACAATATTTATGTCTCGCATCTAGCTTAGACTGTCATTATGGGTGGCAGATCTTCTGGACTATTCATATCCGAAACTGTTTAGCTCCATGGAGTAGGAATACGATGCATTGTGCATATGCATAGTTGTGTACATATTGTTGTGGCATTGTCGAGGTCCATATCATGGTGGCATAATCATTACATTTGTATATTATTGATATCTGTTGTTGATATACTGTTGATGTTTATATTATTGTGATATATGTTTTCTGAACATAATGATAATTTGTTAATATGATTATACTTGTGATATTTGTATGTATGGAATGACTTTGTCATTCGTATCATTCTTTGCTGTCGTACTGGTATTGGTGAAAGGGGATCTCACCTCTTTGTTGTATTGTTTTGTTGTTTTTGTATTGTCAAAATTTATATAGCAGGCGAAGTAAGCTCTTTAGACTTAACTGGAGCCAATGTGCTGAGTTTGGTGATGGCGTCAAGGAGTGATCTTCTCAGTTTCAACGGTATGAAGTTTGGTGGAGAAAATAGAACATGTATGTTGAGTTTTTCTCGTTAGTATCGTCACCGTGCTATTAAGTAGGACCCATCATTGGATTTGCTACTGTTCCTTGAGTCTGTAAATTATGTTTTAAATGTTGTTTAATATTATGTGGTATAATTAACATGTGTATTAATTAGTTCAGTCTATTTTCTGTATTACTTATATTTTTGGTAAGTTTATATTATCAGCAACAAGAGATTTTAAAAATCCAATTTTTTTTTTGAACTCAAAGCCTTTTGTTAAATGATTTTCAGGTTTTAAATAATAATTGTTTTTTAGTTGGAAATGTGATGCCTTATAGAGGGTGTTAAAGCTAGGACTTTCTAAACCAATAAGATGTAGTCAATTTTGATGGTTGGACTAGTTACTTAGAAACTAGAAAACCTAACTAAGTTAGCTTAAATCTAATTAGGTTATTTTAAGAAGCTTAGGAAGTAACTAAATGGAAGTAAACTTAGTTAGCTGCTCTTTGAAGCCTAGTTACAAGAATGTTCTACCATGTTCTTGAATTGACGACTAACTTCAAATGTAACTAGATACTTAGCAAAGTAACTAAATAGTTAGCTAATGAATTAAGTAAACTAACTAGATTCCCTTGAAACTAACTAAGAAACCAATTGAACCAAGAACTTGGTTTGCTTTTCCTTGGAGTCCCATGGCCACTTGGTGGTTCTAGGACCTTCAAGAGTAAGCTTGGTGGTAGAGGCTTGAAACCTCCACCCTTGATGCAATCTAAGGCCATTAGGAAGTCTTGGACAGTCAACGAATGTGGCCACCTCCTTTGGTGAGTTCCATGACTACTACCAAGGGAAACCAAGTGTTTTCACTTCATTGTTCATCTTCACCAAGTCTAAGAAGCCTTTTCTCTCTAATCTTTCTCTTACAAAAATCAAGAACTCCATTGTTGTTCTTTGGAGAGCTCTCGGCAGCCACACCATTTGACAACTTCTACTCACCTATAATTCTATCCAACATCATTTCCTAAACCTAAACCATATTCTAAACAACTTTCTAGTTATGAGTTTCTTCTAAATCAACCATCTTGAACTTGAAATCTAAGCTTAAAGTTTCTACCAAAAAGGGTAAACTTCTTATTTCTTGACCAAATCTTTTAGTTTTGATTTTCTAAGCCACGATTGATCCATGGTTTATCTATTTCTAAGCTTGTTGTTGATTTTAAAATTTGTTTAAGATTGTTAGGGTTTTTCCAAGGAACTTCACGAAAATCATAGGAGGGAAAACTTGAAGGATTTGTCTCCTCTTTAAGGTAAGAGAGAGATTTATCTCACCAACCAAGTATGGTGGTGAGAGATGTATTTGTTTGTGAAGGATGGTGAATCCATGTGAGGGTTCATTATTCATGGTTGTATATTTATTTTTTAATGTTTATGCTTTGTATGCTTTGCATGATTTATTACTTTGTTTATGGTATGCTTATGATATATATGATGTGAATATATTATATATGCTATGATAATGGTGAACGTGGAAAATAATTTTGGTTTCAATGACCAAGAGGCTCACAGCCTCAATACCTCAAAATAGGTATTTCCAAATTAAGATTTTCATGAAGGATAAAATTGAATGATTAGAAGAAAAAGGAAAAGAAAAGATATCATGGTTCCAATGACCATGTAGTTACAGTTTTTGAAGGTTTGAAATGGTTTACTTCACGAAAAATTATGATTTAGAAATGAAAAGTTAATTGATTTAATATAAGAAATTAATAAAAGGAATTAAGAAATGGAAGAGAAATACTTTGTCACTTGAAAGATGAAGATTTCGTATATAGGAAAAAAATTGAAGTTGACAGTGTTTGAACCTCAACTTTATCTTAAAGAGAACTGAGTTTTAGAATTGATTTAGAATTATGGAGAATACGTTGATGACCTGAAATTTACTAACGTATAGCTCACTCATTGGGTTTTGAGCGCGTTAGGAAATTTTAAGTGAGAAAATATGGAAAAGTACAGTAAGAGACAATATTAATTTTTATAAAGGCCAAAATAAGGTTTAGAAGGTGGAGAAATACTTTACGTAGTGGAAAAATGGTGAAAAATACTTTTCGTAACTTAAAAACATAATTTTTAAGCTACGCGATTTCAAAAACATTGAAAAATCGCTACGCGATTTGGAAAACGTTTAAATATGTTTACGCGATTGAGAAATTGTTGGAAAATCAATACGCGATTTGAAAATGCGACAAAAATATTGCACAATTGAGAAAATGTAGTAAAATGTTTGCGTGATTGAAAATACAGTAAAGATACTGTTGGGCCAGTGTGTGGACCCTATATATGAAATTATGAATTTGAACTGAGAATAGTTTATATGCATTGAGCATGCATTGGGAAAAGTCAGATGGACTATGTTAAGGCTAATTGCCTAGGAGAGACTTACGCCTCTTGAGTGGGTGCGATATGCGTATTGTAAATCACTTGTTGACCTTGGGGGCGTTAGGGTGCGGGTTGTTCACAATGGGTAATTGGTAGCTCTTCTATACCGTGGATTAGACCGATACAACGCACTGACGATTCGGACCGAGACACTATTATTAATCAAGATCTGATAAAGACTGTCATGTATATGCTAGATGTGCAAACACTTATGAGAATGGTGGCACGTGGTCTGAGGCATGTTGGTTTGGATCAATCTCTCTGACCTGAGTTAGCTCCATGGAGTAGGAAAATGAGTCAGTGAGCATATGTATAACTGGAGCATGTTTGGATATTTAATGATATATTATTTGTCAAACGTTGATGAATGTTAAATGGAATGATTATGCTATTATTTATTATATCTGTATCATTGAATGATATATTTGTATGATGTATTGTTTGTGTTATCTCTGTACTACCATATTGGTAATGGTGTAGGTGATCTCACCTCTTTGTATATTATTTTGTATTGTATTTATATTTTGGTAAAGACACCGAGCGACGTACCGAGCAAGAAGGTGAAGAGGAACAGATTCTTACTGAGGAAGCTGAGTTTTGATAAGATGGCATCTAGATCGAGTTTCTTTGGGCATGTCAGACTGTAATTTCATGGAGGAACTAGTGCTTGGTGGATTAGTCCCAATGAGGAGGGACTAATATATCAGGGACATTTGATGGTCAACATGAGTAGGATATTTCATGGAGATCCATTCTTTTCTGTCATTATTTATGTACATGTAGAATTTTCTCTGTCGATTAGGCAGTATTAGAGGGGTAGGTACCACGTGTTGGGAATTGCGGATCAAAATATCTCGCAGCGGAATAATAGAATTCCCTCACAGGATCCATGCGAAAAGTCCATAATCCGAATTTTAAAGGTTTACCTCTTGAAGCGTGATAAACACAAGCGAGGTGAATCACCAACACCGTAATAGCGACGATGTCTCTGCGGTATCCACATGAACAGACTTGCAAAAAGGAGTCACGCCTTTGTTTCGCGGTGCTAGCTGCAAAAAGAAGAGAAGAAAACCTTTTACTGTATCTCACTCACTTTCTTAGGTGCGGCTAGGGTTGTAATGTTAAGTACGTAGCAGCCCCCTTAGTAGTACTATTTATAATAGTGGCTGCCTTAAGTGAGTGTGAACAGTAGCAAGGTCAGCTGTGCAACCCTAAACCCATCTGTCATGAGTTAGGCCCACAATTGAATCCAAGTCTAACTTGGATCCTTATTGCTTCAATTTAGTCTGCTCTAAGTGTGCAATCCTGCAGGTTCTCATAACATTGGTAGTAATATTAAAATCTCATTTGAATATTACAAACAGTGAGCGGTATCTAGCAACACATCACTGTTAACCAAGTAATGAGAATGTCAGTGATTTGACATAACCTGTATGTGACCAATGTTTCCGTGAAGTTTAGTCTCTTTGTCCAGATATCTAGATTGAACACAAGACATGGAATGTGTCACCCTTGTTTAGTTCAATCTTCAGTTTCCTGATTCCCGAGTAGACATAGTAATAACAAATGAGATCAATATCTCATATTGACTCATTTGAGCATGGCCATACATTTTGTAGTCTCACTCAATCAGGGGGCCCGAAGATATCACTCCTGTTATATAGGAGGGACAAATCCCATCTAGGTCACTCACATCCCTCCACATGTATCGCGGTATGTCTAATAACTAACTTTATAATCATCTTGTTACAGATGACGTTTAATGACATTAAAATACATAACTCCTCATGTAGGAATCGTAGTGATTTCAGGTCAAAGGACCACATACACCATTATTACTATGAGAATCGCTTATGACACTCACGTAACGATCCACGTAGCATTCTCATGTCGGGTTTGTCCAATACATCATTACTCTAATATGTATCCATGTGTAGACTTGATATCTCATATCCATGACCCGTGAGATGTGGTCATCAGTCTACGCACATACTAGTTTCAATGCATTATTGTTGTCCTAATTAATAATAATACTTGACTAGGGACATTTAAGAATAGTATTTTATTCAATAGGATCTCATAATCAAGTCATCCACTTGATGTCCTATGGTATCAAACTTACTATTCTAAGGACTTTATTATGTCTAACAAAAAGAACACAATAAATGAAATGCCTCATATATCAAAAAATAGCATAATACAATGTATGTAAATATAGACAAAATGTATTGGCCTCTAGGGCATACACCAATAATCTCCCACTTGCACTAGAGCCAATCAGGCATATTTCTAATGCCTAAAGACCTAGTGTGACCCTCATGCTTCTGCTGTGCAAGAGGCTTCGTCAGTGGATCAGTAATGTTATCATCTATTGGTACTCTGCATATCTTCACATCTCCCCTATCGATGATTTCTCGAATGAGATGAAGCGCCTAAGTATATGTTTGGATCGCTGGTGAGATCTGGGCTTCTTAGCTTGTGCAATAGCTCCATTATTATCACAATAGAGGTCCATTGGGTCCACAATGCTAGGAGCTACACCAAGCTCAATAATGAACTTCCTAATCCAAATGGCCTCCTTTGCTGCATTGGAGGTAGCAATATACTCAGCCTCTGTGGTAGAATCAGCGACTATCTCCTGCTTTGAACTCTTCCAGCTCATAGCCCCACCATTCAGGCAATAAACAAAACCCGATTGCGATCTGGAGTCGTCATTATCGGTTTGGAAGCTAGCATCAGTGTAACCCCTTACAACTAGTTCCTCCTCAGCTCCATATACTAAGAACGAATCCTTAGTCTTTCTCAAGTACTTAAGGATGTTCTTGACAGCACTCCAGTGACTCTCACCGGGATCAGACTGGTACCTGCTCGTCATGCTCAAAGCATACGAGATGTCTGGTCGAGTACATAACATGGCATACATGATAGATCTAATTGCAGATGCATATAGAATCTTACTCATGCGATCCCTCTCATCCTGGGTGGAAGGGGATTGAGCCTTAGATAAGCTTATACCATGCGACATAGGCAAGAGTCCTTTCTTGGATTCATGTATGTTAAACCGTCTTCACACTTTGTGTATGTATGTACTCTGACTTAGGCCAAGCAATCTCTGCGATCTATCTCTATAGATCCTTATACCTAATACATAGGTGGCTTCGCCCAAGTCCTTTATAGAAAAACACTTCCCTAACCAAGTCTTTACAGACTGTAGGTTAGGGATGTCATTTCCAATTAGTAGTATGTCATCTACATACAATACTAGAAAAACAACTGTGCTCCCACTAACCTTCTTATAGACACAAGATTCTTCTTCATTCTTGATGAAACCAAACTATTTGATTGTATCATTAAAATGAAGATTCTAGCTTCTGGAAGCTTGCTTCAATCCATAAATAGATCGTTGCAACTTGCATATCTTTCTAGCATCCTGTGGAGTGGCAAAACCCTCAGGTTGTGTCATGTACACATCCTCAAGAAGATATCCGTTAAGGAAAGCAGTTTTGACATCCATTTTCCAGATTTCATAATCATGGTATACTGCAATAGCTAGCAAGATCCGAACAGATTTAAGCATCGCAACTGGGGAAAAAGTCTCATCATAGTCTACACCATAAATTTGCTTGAAACCTT
Organism: Ormosia emarginata; assembly: GCA_029884605.1. Taxonomy (NCBI): domain Eukaryota; kingdom Viridiplantae; phylum Streptophyta; class Magnoliopsida; order Fabales; family Fabaceae; genus Ormosia; species Ormosia emarginata. Next base: position 9,130,567 of record JAQQTP010000040.1, read on the forward strand.
TAGCCACCAATCACGCCTTAAAGGTATGCACATTACCATCCGTGTCAGTTTTCTTCTTAAAAACCCACTTGCATCCAATGGGTTTTACCCCTTCAAGTTGGTCAACCAAGGTCCATATCAGGTTGGCATACATGGATTCCATTTTAGATCTTATGGCTTCAAGCCATTTTTCAGATTCTGGGCCAATAATGGCTTCCTGGTAAGTCACAGGCTCATCTTGATCCATGAGCAATACGTCACCTTGCTGAGTCATGAGAAATCCATATCTCTCTGGTTGATGACGTATCCTGTTAGACCTACGCGGGTCTTGTGCTACTAGAGCAGATTGTGGTTCCACAACGACTTGTGGAGGTTGTTCTATTTTCACCATTGGTTCGCTGCTACTCTATGAACTTTGAATTTCTTCAAGTTCTATTTTCCTCCCACTGATTCCTTTGGAGAAAAACTCTTTTTCTAGGAATACAGCAGTCCATGCGACAAACACTTTGCCCTCGGTAGAATTATAGAAATAGTATCCCTTGGTTTCCTTGGGATACCCCACAAAGAAGCATTTATCTGATTTAGGGCCAAGCTTATTAGAAACTTGACGTTTCACATAAGCTTCGCACCCCCAAATCTTCATGAAAGACATACTGGGCCATCTCCCAGTCCATATCTCATATGGTGTCTGTTGAACCGTCTTAGATGCAATACGGTTAAGTGTGAAAGCTGCTGTTAACAGAACATGTCCCCAGAAGGAGCTTGGAAGGTCTGTATGACTCATCATGGATCAGACAATGTCCAATAATGTCCGGTTCCTCCTTTCAGAAACACTATTCCATTGTGGTGTTCCAGGAGGAGCGAGTTGAGATATTATCTCACACTCTTTCAAATGATCATCAAACTGTTGGCTTAAGTATTCACCTCCTCGATCTGATCGAAGGATTTCAATACTCTTGCCAAGTTGGTTTTGTACTTCATTCTTGAACTCTTTGAACTTTTCAAAGGATTCTGATTTGTGCTTCATAAGATATACAAATCCATATCTACTGAAATCATCAGTAAATGTAATAAAATATTGAAAACCGCCTCTAGCTAGTGTGTTTAGTGGCCCATATACATCACTATGTATGAGGCCCAAAAGATCACTAGCCCTTTCACCTTGTCCAGTGAATGGGGCCTTAGTCATCTTTCCCAATAAACAAGATTCACGTGTCTCATATGATTCAAAATCAAATGAGTCCAAGAATCCATCTTTATGGAGTTTGAAAATGCGTTTCTCATTTATATAGCCCAAATGACAATGCCAGAGATAAGTCAGGTTCATATCATTTGACTTGAACCTCTTTGTATTTATGTTATAGATGGGCATTTCGAGATCAAGGACATAAAGTCCATTACTCAAATGTGCACTACCATAGAAAATATCATTCAAATAAAGAGAACAACTTTTGTTCTTTATTATAAAAGTAAAACCTTTCTTATCCAAACAAGAAATAGAAATGATATTCCTGCTAATAGCAGGCACAAAATAACAATTATCCAATTAAATTACAAGCCTAGTGGGCAAAGCTAATAAATAAGTCTCGATGGCTAGTGCAGCAACCTTTGCTCCATTTTTCACTTGTAAGTCGACTTCACCCTTAGTTAATGGTCTACTGCTCTTTAGATCCTACACATTTACACAAATGTGAGATCCACATCCAGTATCTAATACCCATGATGCAGAAGTAGATAAATTGACTTCTATAACAAAAATACCTGAAGTGGAAGTCTCACTTCTCTTTTTCTTCTTGAGCTCCTCTAGGTACTTGGTAAAGTTCCTTTTCCAATGTCAGGTCTGACCGCAGTGGAAGCATGTACCTTCCTTAGCCACTCCACCCACTGGTTTCAAGCAAGAAGTGCTAGGCTTGGACTTATCCTTGCCCTTACCCTTTCACTTGTCTTGGGGCTTTTTCTACTGTTTCTTGCCCTTATTCTTATGGACCATCATTATGGCCTTTCCTTTGCCTTTGTTTATGTTCTGCTCAGCAGTTCTCAACATGCTTAGCAGCTCTGGTAGTGATTTGTCAATTTCATTCATGTTGTAGTTCATGACAAATTGACTAAAACTTTCCGGCAATGATTGCAGGACTAAGTCAGTGGCCAACTCTTGGCCCAAAGGAAAATCAAGTCTCTCTAGGTTTTCAATGTACCCAATCATCTTGAGTACATGAGCACTAACAGGGCTTCCTTCTACTAGCTTGCATTGAAACAGTGCTTTAGAGACCTCGTATCTCTTATGTCTAGCCTGCTCTTGATAGAGCTTTTTGAGGTGTACAATCATATCGTAGGCATCCATGTTCTCGTGTTGCTTTTGGAGCTCAGAGTTCATGGTGGCTAGCATTAGACATCTGATGTCCAAGGCATCATCTTTATGCTTCTTATAAGCATCTCTTTCAGCTCTAGGGGTATTAGTAGCAGGTGCCTCACGAATAGGCTGCTCTAAAACATATAACTTTTTCTCTTGCTTAAGGACAATCCTCAAGTTCCTGTACCAGTCTAGGAAATTTGTCCCAGACAACTTGTCCTTCTCAAGGACTGATCGCAATGATAAGTTACTTGATGTGTTTGTTGCCATGGTAATCTATCAACAAAAATATGCAAAATATAAGTATCCTGCCATAAACATATTTAACAAGGTCTTTAATTAAATACGCCTCCCATTATTTTATTCAAATCAATGACCCTCAGCATTGACTCAGAAAATCCCATCGAAAGATTTCCTAGTGGGCCAAGATCCATATTTCACCTAGCTTTGAGTCAGCTTTGGCTGATCACCCAAAATTCGATTATTTAGGTAGGAAACTCTTTCTAATTACATCACATGAAACTCTTGGATAGTTGGGTGAATAACACTTATTCTAATCCATCTAATAGACTAAAGCCCAACTTCATGTCTCTAAGCCTTCAATCCTATTGAAATGGCATAGTTAAGTCAGACCCAATCGTTGGCAATTGGATATTACTGTTATCCCTTCGCATCTTACTAATATAGATAAAGGCACCCTGCTTTGGCAGACCTACACTTGATCGATATTAGTTTTGATGAGTGCCACACATTGGAAGGCATCACATAATAACTTAATATTTTCTTTGAGGGAATTTTATTATTAGATCTCACCATTTATTAAACTTGTTTAACATACCATAAACATCATCCATGCATCTCATACATATAAAGCATATAATAAACGTGACATGGTTATGGCCTCTAAGAGAGTAGCATTAACTAATGCCAACTTCACCAAGCATCTCCCACCAACGTCCTCACTTGATGCCGTCTTCTTGCCTCCACATGAAGATTACATTATAGAAACCTCTTTTACATTCGAGGGGAGTTAGGTGAGAAGAGAATATATAATCAAAATATAGAGAGAAAGGCACGACACGCAAGTCGTATTTAAAATAACCAAAATAGCATAAAAATAAGGACTAAGGCCATAACCATGCACCATGCATCTCTAAGTATACATAAACACAAAGCAATAACACATTATTATTTTGTGAATTATAAAAATGATTTTGAATATCGCACTTTCGAATATCACACACCACGCAACGGGGTTCACGGCAGCGCCTCAGTCCAAAATTTTTCATTCATATACCACCACTGGTTTCTTGAACAAAAATTCGAGTTAGACCCCATATGCCTCTGTGACGGCTAGGGTAACAACACTTGAACCCTAAGCCCCGCAAACACATGAACGATTCATGTGCCGCAGGGGTTCCTCACAGCCGCCATCACCTATCCAGAAACAGGGTTTCCAGAATGCATGAAGACATGAACACTTCATGTCATGAGGAAGCTTCATAGCCGCTGCAAAATAGAAACAAGGTGTCCAAAACCTTGTGTCGTGCTACTGTGTATATATCGCATTTATACAAAAAATATGCAGAAACAGAAAGCATTCAAAACAGTTTTTGCAGAATCATACATATCACATATATACATATACCAGAAAAACGCAGAAACAAAAAGCATTCAACACAATTTTTGTTCATACATATCACACATATATATATATACCGGAAAAACGCAGAAACAGAAAGCATTCAAAATGATTTTCGTTCATACATATCACATATATATATACTAGAAAAATGCAGAAATAGAAAGCTTTCAAAACTATTTTTCACAAAAACATATGAACATCTTCATGGTTTCAAAAACATCAACATGTTTCGTAAACAACAAATCAAACAGAACACGGTTTCATACATCATTATTTCGATTTCAAAAATAACATATAAAGATCATATCTTTTATGAAAAGAAAGCAACAAATCATGTTATTGCATATAACAAGAAAAGCAAAAAAATCGAATCATGGTTTCGCAAGTGGCTCTGATACCACTATTGGGAATTGCGAATCAAAACATCTCATAGTGGAATAATTGAATTCCCTCACAGGATCCATGTGAAAAGTCCATAATCTGAGTTTTAAAGGTTTACCTCTTGAAGCGTGATAAACACAAGCGAGGTGAATCACCAACACCGTAATAGCGACGATGTCTCTGCGGTATCCACATGAATAGACTTGCAAAAAGGAGTCACGCCTCTGTTTCGCGGTGCTAACTGCGAAGCGAAGAGAAGAAAACCTTTTACTGTATCTCACTCACTTTCTTAGGTGCAGCTAGGGTTGTAATGTTACGTACGTAACAGCCCCCTTAGTAGTACTATTTATAATAGTGGCTGCCTTAAGTGAGTGTGAGTAGTAGCAAGGTAAGCTGTGCAACCCTAAACTCATCTGCCATGAGTTAGGCCCACAATTGAATCCAAGTCCAACTTGGATCCTTATTGCTCCAATTTAGTCTGCTCTAAGTGTGCGACCCTGCTAGTTCTCATAACGTTGGTAGTAATATTAAAATCTCATTTTAATATTACAAATAGTGAGCGATATCTAGCAACACATCACTGCTACCTAAGTAATAAGAATGTCAGTGATTTGACATAACCTATCTGTGACCAATGTTTCCGTGTAGTTTAGTCCCTTTGTCCAGATATCTAGATTGAACATATGGCTTGGAACGTGTCACCCTTGTTTAGTTCAATCTTCAGTTTCCTGATTCTCGAGTAGACATAGTAATAACAAATGAGATCAATATCTCATATTGACTCATTTGAGCATGGCCATGCATTTTTTAGTCTCACTCAATCAGGGGACACGAAGATATCATTCCTGTTATATAGGAGGGACAAATCCCATCTAGGTCACTCACATCCCTCCACATGTATCGCGGTATGTCTAATAACTAACTTTACAATCATCTTGTTACAGATGACGTTTGATGGCATTAAAACACACAACTCCTCATGTAGGAATCGTAGTGATTTCAGGTGAAAGGACCACATACACCATTATCACTATGAGAATCACTTATGACACTCACGTAACGATCCACGTAGCATTCTCTGTTGGTGTATGCCCTAGTGGCCAATACATTTTGTTTGTATTTACATACATTATATTATGTTATTTTATATGAGGCATTTCATTTATTGTGTTCTTTTTGGTAGACATAATAAAGTCGTTAGAATAGTAAGTTTGATACCATAGGACATCAAGTGGATGACTTGATCGTGAGATCCTATTGAATAAAATACTATTCTTAAATGTCCCTAGTCAAGTATTATTGTTAATTAGGACAACAATAATACATTGAGGCTAGTATGTGCGTAGACTGATGACCACATCTCACGGGTCATGGATATGAGATATCAAGTCTACACATGGATACATATTAGAGTAATGATGTATTGGACAGACCCACCATGAGAACGCTATGTGGATCGTTACGTGAGTGTCATAAGCGATTCTCATAGTGATAATGGTGTATGTGGTCCTTTGACCTGAAATCACTACGATTCCTACATGAGGAGTTGTGTGTTTTAATGCCATCAAACGTCATCTGTAACAAGATGATTATAACGTTGGTTATTAGACATGTCGCAATACATGTGGAGGAATGTGAGTGACCTAGATGGGATTTGTCCCTCCTACATAACATGAGCGATATCTTCGGGCCCCCTGATTGAGTGAGACTACAAAATGCATGACCATGCTCAAATAAGTCAATATGAGATATTGATCTTATTTGCTATTACTATATCTACTCGAGAATCAGGAAACTGAAGATTGAACTAAACAAGGGTGACACATTCCATGCCTTGTGTTCAATCTGGATATCTGGACAAAGGGACTAAACTACACGGAAACATTGGTCACAGATAGGTTATGTCAAATCACTGACATTCTCATTACTTGGGTAGCAGTGATGTGTTGCTAGATACCGCTCACTGCTTGTAATATTAAAATGAGATTTTAATATTACTACCAACGTCATGAGAACCTGCAGGGTCGCACACTTAGAACAGACTAAATTGGAGTAATCAGAATCCAAAGTTGGACTCGGATTCAACTGTGGGCCTAACTCATGACAGATGGGTTTAGGGTTGCACCACTTACCTTGCTACTGCTCACACTCACTTAAGGCAGCCTTTGTTATAAATAATACTGCTAAGGGGGCTGCTACTAGGTTACATCACAACCCTAGCCGCACCTACAGAAAGTGAGTGAGAGATAGTGAGGTCTTCTTCTCCTCTCTTCGCAGCTAGCACTACGAAAATAGAGGCGTGACTCCTTTTGCAAGTCTGTTCGTGTGGATACCGCAGAAACATCGTCGCTATTACGGTGTTGGTGATTCACCTCGCTTGTGTCTATCACGCTTCAAGAGGTAAAAATTTAAAAAAAAACTCGGATTATGGATTTTTCGCATGGATCCTGAGAGGGAATTCTGTTATTCCATTGCGAGACTTTTGATCCGCAAATTCCCAACATTCTCATGTCGGGTCTATCCAATACATCATTACTCTAATATGTATCCATGTGTATACTTGATATCTCATATCCATAACCGGTGAGATGTTGTCATCAGTCTACGCATATACTAGTCTCAATGCATTTTGTTGTCCTAATTAACAATAATACTTGACTAGGGACATTTAAGAATAGTATTTTATCCTATAAGATCTCACAATCAAGTCATCCACTTGATGTCCTATGGTATCAAACTTACTATTCTAAGGACTTTATTATGTCTAACAAAAAGAACACAATAAATGAAATACCTCATATATGAAAAAATAGCATAATACAATATATGTAAATACAAACAAAATGTATTGGCCTCTAGGGCATACACCAACACCACGTCCCAACGAAGATCAGTATAGTGTCGTCTGCACGGACACCGATCCGTAGGACTTCACGTCAAGTTAGATTCCTGCCTACTGAGGAATCTGAGGAGGACCCGTCAAACGGTTCTGCTGTCTAGTCATACTTGGGCAAGTATGCTAGTTTAAATAATGTTCAAATACTTTTGAGTACTATGTCTGTAAATATTTAAGTATATTAGTACTGAGACTTATGTATATGATGTAAATTATTTATGATGTTGTTTAGGATTTTATATTCTGCTAAGTTTATTTTATTAATATTCCCAAAAATTTATAACTTATATTTACATTACAAATTATATTCTATAATATTTGGGTAATTAGGTAATTAAATAACATAAATGTGATACCCTACGGTGGGTGTTACAAGAAAAGTACAAGTCTTGATCTTATAGGCTATTGTGATGATGATTTGCTTGAGATCATGTTGAAAGGAAGAGTACTAGTGGTTGTTGTAGCTTTCTTAGAAAAGTTTTAATCACTTAGTCAAGCAGAAAGCAACATTCAATTGCATTATCAACTATTGAAGTTGAATATGTTTTTGCATCTAATTGTTGTTACCAACTTCCGTGGATCAAACAACAATTGGAATACTACAATCTTTGGTATACCAAAATCCCTATCCTCTGTGATAATACTAGTGCTATCAATTTGGCTAAGACTCCCATTCAGTACTCTAGGTCAAAGCATATAAACATTAAACATAATTTTATTAGGGATCATGTTCAGAAAGATAATTTTGAACTTAAGTTTGTGAAAATTGAAGAACATTGGGCTGATATATTTACCAAACAACTTTTAGAAGATAGATTTTTTTAAAAAATTAGAAATCATCTTAACATGGTTTACATCAAGTCGTATTCACATTGCATAATGCATAAGTCTCTGTATGAGATAATCTTGCTTAGAAAGTTAGAAATCAAAAGCAAGTTCAGGAATGTGCCCTTATCAGAATTTATGTTCAGAAAATATGATTTGAAGTGTTCTTTAGAAGTGCTATAAGAAGTTTGTTTAGAAGATGTTCTCAGAAATCGGGTAGAGAATTAGTTGAGATAATCAAATAAAATGTAATGTTACTGACAGCCTCCAACGGTAATATGTCCATTACAGAGCAGTAAATGTGTTAAGACTAATAGTCAACAGATTCTCTTTTTTGCAAACGATTAGTTTTTACCTTCTATATAAACCCTCATATAGTAAACCAAAAATCCACTACTTCATTATTCTCAAACTGAAACTTTCTTCTTATCTCATAAGCTCTCAAATGTCCAATCTTCTCAACCTCAAAAACTTTTTCTTCTAAACCTTCTTTGAAACACTTAACCAACCATGGAGAAATTAGGATGTCTGATCAATGCCTTACCTGAGAAATGAAAAAATTCTCGATCAGAATCCACTACATCACTAAAGAAACTCATGAAGGATGATGAATCCAAAAACTCCTCACCTGAACCATCTTCCCCTCTCTGTTCTAATATTGCCATTCAATCAAAATTCAATACCAAGTTCAAAGATAGACCAATGGTGCAAGGATGATCTATGAACCTAGAAATAATGGCTAGTAAAGGGATGGATGTTCGAGAAATCATAAATTTCCAGCATTGGAGGAAATTTACGAGGATCAACGATTTAGTCTATCCCATACTACTTCGTGTATTCTATGTTGCTTTGATTGTCAGTACTGATTCGCTGATGATCAGAAGCAATGTAAAAGGTGTTGACATTGTCCTTGATAAAGAAGCTCTTGAGAATATCACAAAAGTGAAGAGGAAAGGAAAATCAATTTATCTTCAAGATCAATGGTGGGAAGAGTATAGTGTCTGGCACCATGGTGTGATATCTTCTGTTCTGGCCAATCTATACAAGAAATCGATTGTTTCAAAAAAGTTGAACCTAATCTCAAGATTTCTACATTCTCTTCTACAATACATTGTGCTTCCTAGGGTTGGAAGTCTTGAGGTTGTCTCATAAATTAATCTGATGGTGTTGTACTATCTCAAGGAGAAGAAGTTGCTAAATCTCCACCACCTCATCTTAAACTTCATAATGGTTGCGTTACCATTCAAGAAGACCTCCAGTTTGACTTATATCATGTTTCTGACCAAGATGTTTCAACACTTTGGAGTTAGTTTTGAAGGAAAAAAATCTATGAAGACTATACTGGAATACTCCAACAACAATCTAACTGGTATGGGGATTAAAACAAATTCTCAAAAGAAGAAGATGAAAGAAAAAGAAGAATCAGAAAATGTACCAGAGTCTATTGTTGAGAGACTTGAGAGAAGAAGAAAGAAAAAGGAAGATGCTACTACTACTGTTGAACAAAAGGCTACTCCAAAGCCTTACGTTTTAAGGAAAGAAAAACAAAAGGAAGAGAAAAAGATAAAGAAAGAAAAAAGAAGAAGAAATAAAGATGAAAGTGAAGAGGAATCAGAGAAAGAAAAGAAAATTGATGAAGAGATTATTGACATTTTTGATGGTGAGCAGATAGAGAAAATAGAAGAGTCTAAAGCTGAAAAAGAAAAAGAAATAGGAAAAGAAGAAGGAGATAAGGCTGAAAAGAAAAAAAAAGAAGAAGAATAAGAAGTCATTGCTAAAGAAAAGTATGAGAAAGAAATTTGGAAGTAAAAAGCAAAAGAAAAGGAAAAATAGTCGCTAAAGAAGAAGAAAATCTAGTAGAAGAAAGAGATGAAGAAAACATTGTTGAAGAGGTTACAAAAATTGATGCTACAACCAAGATTAGAAGAAAGGGAGAAGGAGGAGTTAGTAACTAAAGGTTTTTCACCTTTGAAGTCTTGTCAAATCCAAAAGGTGATAAAATCATCAAAATAATGACAAGTGAGATTAAGAACTGATATGGTATTGCTTATGAAGGAAACCCTCTACCGATTATCAGAGTCACCAAAGACACTATGAAGACCACCGATGTCATTGATGAGGAACAAATAGAAATGAGGTTACTTGAGAAGAAAGTAGAAGTTGAAAGGTTGATGAAAGAATCTCATAAAGTACCTCCAAAATTTTTAAACCAAAGTCTTCTAAAGTGAAGCCCTCTAAAGCTCCATCTAAAGAGAAACCTTCTAATCATCTCAGTCATTCATCTAAGAAAAACAAGTCTAAACCTGCTATTTCACCAACTTTGTGAAAGTCCCTCTTTAATCAATCTTCACCTCAATGAGCAGAGCCCATTTTGGAAACCCACACTACTTTTGTTGAACAAACAAAAGTTCTTAAGTTCAAATCTAAAGTAAAAAACTTTTTAGTAAAAATTGTTAAGAATCAGTAATGGAGTATTGGTACTGAATATGACCATTTCTTTCAGAAGTCAGTTAAGTCAAAGAGGCTGGCTCAAACTCTAGTCACACCATCTCGAGTCGTTACTCATTTTTCTACACTTCATATTGGTTACTGGCAAGAGAAAAAGTTTGTTTTTGTTGAGGATCGACTAAGTGCCTTAGTTAGTGAAGTTTAGAAGATAAAGACGAAAGTTCAAATCAGCCTTGCTAAAGTAAATGCAACTCTTACTGTCCTCTTAATGAAGTTTACCAAATTTGAAGATTGGTGGATTCAGAAGTTTGAGGAAGTGGTGATTCTTAAAGACCCAGAGAAAAAGGATTGACCTATCTGATCTTCTACACTTTTGAGCTCTCAATGATGGCCAAAAGTTTTCATTGTCCTATCTTTTTACTAATATCAAAAAAGGGAGAAAAATAGTGACTTAATGTATTAGCTTAGGGGGAACATATTGGAATCATCTTGACATAAGCATCGAGGCACATTAGAATCATATTGACATAAGCATTCATATATACTTCTATTACACATTAATATCAAATATGAATTTTTCTGAATTAATATTTCTTTTGAATTCTTGTTTCTAAGTTGATACTTGTCTTATAATACTTTTGAATTCTTAAATTTCTTAAACTCTTTTAAAAAGAAAGAGATTTAAGTCTTGTTTATCATCATAAAAAAGGGGGAGATTGTAAGCTCCAAATCCCTTTAGAAACATCTAAACTTACTGAAGTTCTTTAGAACCCTATGAGTTTTGATGATTAATAAACTTAAACTTAGAATCTAGTGCTATTAATGCTTTATCTAAGTATATCAAAGAATAGTTAAGAAGACTATTGGATGATCAACATTAACCACAAGTGAACAATTGGAGTTCACTTTGAGAAAACCTCAAAAGGATTGAAGTCTTCAAAGTATGGAAAGGACTTAAGAAGTGCACTTACTTCTCAATATGAAAATCTCATCAAGTCCATTAGAAGACAAAATTTATAAGACAAGTCCATTAGAAAACAAAGTTTAGAAGATAAAAGTGTCAAAAATAATAGTCATCAGAAGAAACAACTATTTCAAAAGCATACAAGTTCAGAAGACACCAATGTGTAAAAATAACTATGTCAAAATCAGAAAGCCTCAAAAGTTAGAAACTTGTGACAATCCCTAGAAAAAGACAAACATTTAAAGAAAAGCTGAGTAATTGTTACAAGACAAAAAAAAAGGGTAACTGTGTACAGAACAGTAACCGTTAGAGATCAAAATGACTATAAATTAAAGAAGCCTAGAAGTTTGAAGATGTGAAGAGAATTGTTATTCTGCCAAACTTTTGTCATCCTTCTGAATGCTTACTCTCGCTTTTGAATCTAGTTTCTCATCTATATTATGTTTTTGATCAATTCTTTAGAAGATAAACTTCATCTCTCTATTGTGTATTTGCATATATCCATTCTTTGAGTGTTAGAAAAGTTAGAATCATTTTTATATCCCAATATTCATTTACTTAAATCCACTCCTTGTGTGCTAAGAGAAACACAAGCCTATTACTTCTCATTGTAAGCAAATCCGATAGTAATCAATGTGACAATCTAGTTTGAAGAGGCTAGGGTGAATTAAAGACTACTTGTTATCTAGTTTTGAGAAGCTAGGGTTATAGAAATAATACTCGTGGCAGTACAAAATCCTAGTTGTTGACTAGGAATTAGACTTAGGCACGTGGTTTGGCCAAACTAGTATAAGTCATTGAGAGATCTCTACTGAACTCCATCTTTTTAACTTTGTGATTACTGTGTTTTGTCCATTTCTTAACCTTATGATAATTGAAACTGATCTTCTAAGTTAAGATAACTAAGTTTTAAGGTCACTCTAATTTAAGTTTAGTTTCTAAAAAGCAACATATCTTCTAAACTCTTAAGCTTCTAACCTTTATTCGTATTTATCCAAGTTTAAAAACTTCAAAAGCTCTCAAACTAGAAAAAAATGTTCAAAAATTAGAAGCTTGATTCAACCTCTTTTCTCGTGTTATTGCCACTTTCAGTTAGTATTATAGCCCAGCCTTTAGGTTAAGTGCCTTAACAAGTGAAGAGAAAAGATCCTTATCAGAAAATGGTAAGTCAAAATATCTATATTATTGGAGGACAATCCATCAATCGGCCTCTTGCATTTACTGAAGAAGACTTTCAATATTGGAGAGATTGAATGAGTCCACTCATTATGATCTTTAGGATGTCATAGAAATTAGTCCTTTTGTAACATTCTCCATAACCTAATAATCGTAACTAGGGTTATATAAGCTCAGTAATACTAGTAGAGTTATATGTTAATTAGGGTAATTTTCTAAACTAGTTTGAGCGTATTTCTATAATACTGAATACAAGAAAATAACTAAAGCTTCTTCATAATCAGTTGATATGATGGAAATAAATAAGAAAAATTTATTTTTTAGCTAGAAACAAATGATAAGAGTTGTAATAAATTTTGGAGAATCAACAGAGCTAGTTTTGTATTTTTAAGGATACTGCTAAGAAATATTCAGAACAGTTAAGTAGCTCAAAAAATTATGGAATTACATAGAGATGGAAAGTAAGACATGGAGAATATTTTGGTATAAAATGGCAATTGAGATAAGTATCAGTAAGCAAATTTTCTTAATTCCTGAGTTTAATTTAACTTGGGACTAAGTAATGAAGCTTAACTGATAAATAACAGTATATGAAAAATTACAGAAAAATGGAACCAAGGACTAGGTTGAATTCTAAATTTTTTCATAACACTTGTAGACACTTAAAAACTTAACTTTGGAAGATTAAAGTGTACGTAACAAATATAAAAGTTTCAGTATAAAAAAGTTAGCTCACCTTTCTCCTATTTTCCATCGCCACCCACCTTTCATCTTTATCATTTTATTTGACTTTTCTTCATTGTTTTTGCTCTACTATCATGCAACCAGCAGCCTCAAAGCTCTTATCCTTTTCTCATAATTCCATCACCTCACCATTTCTCTTCATCTCTTACCAATTATTAACTTTTCTTCTTCTTATTTTGTCTCTCATTCACACGGTCCAACAACTCCAAAATAGAGGAAGATGTGAAGCTTCCTTCATCCTTATTTCTTTTGGACTTTTCCTTCATTTTTTCTCCATTTCTTACACAGTTCAGCACTTAAAAACAGAGGAGAAAATAGAGTAGAAAATAGAGAAGCATAGCCAAGAGAGGAAGAGGAGAAAGGAATAGAAGAAAAAGGAGAATCAAGCGTGAGTAGCTAGGAGGAAAGGTATGGGATTCTTGTTTTTAACGTGCTTTTGTATTTATGAACAAAAATTTTGACTTTGGATGATCACATAGGCTATGGCTAACCCATGATTTAGTAAGGGTTCCATGCTCTTTTTATTTCTATTATGTTATTGTTATTTTTGCTATTGTTTTTGCTACTGTTTTGCTACTATTTTTGTTGTTATTTTGCTGCTATTTTTACTATTGTTTTGCAGCTATTTTTGTTGTTATTTTGCTATTATTTTTGCTACTATTTTGCTGCTATTTTTGTTGCTATTTTTGTTGCTATTTTACTACTGTACTACTGTTGTTACTACTATGTTGTAGTTATAACACCCCAAAATTTATTTCTTTTATCATAAATGTTCATTTTATAATATTTGTGATTTTTTGAAATTTTTTTAAATTTTTCTGAGAATGCAGAATATTTTAATATTATTCCTCGTTTTGTATGTAAACTGAGCGGAGTCAAGAAAATGAAATATTTTTCTCGACGGGGGATCTTACTAAACCCGAGGCTGGAAACGATTTACGAGATTTTATATTTTTCAAGAAAATTTAACAGACAAAATAACAGAACATAGTGTAAAATTTATCTGTCAAATAAATTAATACTGACTTCTGTTGACTGTAGTAATTATCCATTGGATAATAACATGTAATAAAAATCCTATCACATTATCCTAATGCAACCTACTTTATGTCTAATCAAGCTCATTTTAATTCACATTTTGTACCCTAATTAAGAAGCTTCTTTGAGAATCTTTGGCCAAAAGACCACCTTGTCCTTGGCTTGCATGGGAAGCCAAACTTTTCCCCCCTTTTCTCTCCTCACTTGCCGCGGCTAACCATGCCCTTGGGAGGCAAAGTTTTTGCCTCTCCACTTAACCTAACACTCACAAAACATTTTCACTTTAACCTATTTACTTCTCTCTCTAAAACTTCATCTTCTTCATTTCTCCTCCTTCTCTCTACACTCCTCCATAGCCACGGTTTTGCAGCCCCTTCTCCACCCATTTTCCTTCACTTTTCTCTTCACAAATACCATTTCCCTACTCACCTCCATCTCCTCTACATCTTTCATTTAGAAAATTTCTTCAAAAACCAAACTTTCTCCATTGCCTTCGAAGACAAAGTCTCCATCTTTGAGGTAAAGCTTCCACCTTTCTTCTCATTTCTCTTCATTCTCAGACTCTAGGGTCTCATTGGAGACCAAAGATCCATTCTTTTCCATGCTTAACATTAATTCTTGTTAATGGAAATTCATAGGGTTCTTGGAGCCTTGAAACCGAATCCTCAAGGGCCTTGAAGGAGGTCATTTTCATTGTTCTTCCTTAGGTAAGAGGGAGATTACTCACTTCTACCAATAATGGTGGTGAGGGAACCCTTGTATGTTCATGTGTTTTGTGATTTTTGCTTGTTCATGTGTTCTTGGATTTGATTAAATTTTGATTGGTGATCTTGAGTATATTGGAAGTGTTAAATGTGCTTGATCATGTTAGGGTTGCTAAATGGAAATTTTGGAGGTTCCTACCCTAACATGGTGGTCACGGTTTTGAGGGAATTTTTGGGTTGTGAACTTGTTTTGTACACAAATACATAAAGCTTATGAAAATAGGTGTTGAATGATAACATTAAAATTGATGAATGGAAACCTTTGAGGGTTTATTACCCCAAATTGATGCCACAGTTTTGTGTGAAATGAAATGTGAGTGATTAGATATAAATTAATTAATGCATAATGTGGTGGAAAATCGAAACTTGGAAACCTAGAGAGGGCTACGGTTTTAGAGAGAAAATTTAGGTTTAAATGATGTCTTGGTGCATCTTTGGAAATCTAAGATTTAGAGACTTCCATAATTCATAATGAAGTGAAAGAATTAAAGTGGATAATGACATTTAGATGGCCACGATTTTGAAGGGTGATTTACCCTATAATTTTCATAATTGACCAAAGTTTAAGACTTTGAAAGAGTGAATCCAAGATATGTACTTGTGAAAATTGATAAGCTATGTATGATTACGTATCAATATTGAGAATTGTTTATATGTTGTTATGAATCCCTATGTGGGTGAAATACTTGTTGATTATGTACTTGAGATTGTCATGATGTAATGATGTTGGGAAATGAATATGTATGTGTATATATATGTTTATACACCAGTGTGATATGCTTATGATGAATGCATCATTGATGAACATGCATGATTGAAATTGAGTCGTCATGCATATGTGTTATCCATTGGACACTGTTAGAAAGGCTATATGTGCCTAGGAGTTTGAATAACACCTTTGTGCGGGTGCAAGTAGACTAAGCGTAGGGTCATAGTGGTTGGCCCTGGAGGCATCGGGGTGTGGGTGTCTCACAATAGACAGTGGTAACTCCACTGGGGCCATGGGATAGACCAATGTGACACACTGACGATCCTAACTGGGACGCTGTCCTATATCGCGATCAACTGTCGAGGTGCCACGTATAAGCCAATTGCGCAAATATTTTTATGAGATAAAGCACACTATATTTTAAGGCTGACGATATACTGGCATTACTCCTTGATCATTCACTCCAAGAAATGTTTATGTCTAGCTCTATGGAGTAGAAATTTTTGGTATCCTTTGCATTATGAATTGTTAGTCACATAATTCATTGAGCATGGACATTTACAACTGCAAATATAATTGTTCTTATTGCTGTAATAATTGTCTGATTATCTAAACTGTTGACTGCTGGGAATATTACTGTTGTTTGCTTGTTATTGCAAGTACTACAATTGGTTATTGTTGCTCTGCCTTTACTGTTAATTTTAATATTGCTATGATTAAATGTATGAACTGTATTATATGTGGGTGTCCAGCGCCATTTCGTTTTCTTACTGCCATTTTGGTAATGAAAGCTGGGTGTCTCACATCTTTCTGTACTTTTTCTATTTTTGTATTTTGTCAGATTGTGTACTTCTCAAAAGACGTTCGTGAGGAAGACAAGGAAGCTCCTGAGTTTCCAAGCTTCTGGCCAAACTACGATTGAAGTTATCAAGGATGACGTCACTCCCCCGCGGATTTTTGGACTATAAATGGATCACTTTTCACGGAGGCCTTGACTGCTGGCACATTAATGTACAGATGGACCATTGCATGTACCATGGGGAGCTGATGGCGTCCTTGTCATGGGGTCATTATGATGTCCCTGTTTTAGATTTTCATGCTTTTGTTTGGTTGGAGTTTTACATGCCCGTTAAGGATATGTGGGCTGACATGCACTACACCCCACGTGATGACCCATTTTTGTCCGCTGCTTGGGCTCCTGCCCATTGCTCTGTCGCTCCGATGGATGTTTCATTGGACGAAGAGGACCCCGAGGAGGACCCTTCTATGGTCCCTTCTCGTCAATCTTAGAAGCTGATACTATTGGTAGCTACTGATGGCTAACCGTCTATCTTTTTAGGGAAGCCTGACGTTTTACTGTACATGTTGGGGTATATTTGTATAACTTTGGGTGGGTACATCTTTGCTTTTTGTATATATTGAAATGTAACTAAACAGGCTTATGCCTATAAGTATAGATATATATATATATATTGTGTATGATTTACCTTATGTCGAATTCTTTTATCGCGACTGTTCTAATTATTATCTTTATACGTAATGGATTTTTAAATCAACTTTTGACTCTACTTGGTAATGACATAATTTATAATAATTCAAAAAAAATAGTGGCAATTGCAAATGATCTTAAATAACTGTAAAATGAACCAGATCTATGAGCTTGAAAACAAGTACTATTTTTCGCATTTTAATTTGTTTCGATTTATGTTGTTTCAAAGTATCATAGTGTGACGTTCCTTCTTCGCGATTACTGAGAAAAAAGGGCGTTACACTGTCTTAGTATCAGAGCTCTCGGTTTAAATTTTCTTTTGGGTCATGTGGTTTTGGACTCTCTTGTTTGTGTTGTGTGATTCTCTGTGTTTGGTATTCCGTGGGGATACATCTGACTTTTCTCTATGTTTTGTGTAGTTTGATTTGAGAGAAAGGATGGCTCATAGAAGAGACATGGCTGCTACTATTGAAGTAATACAGAAGATGGCTAAAGCGATGCTGCAGCAGAATCAGCAAACGGCTCAATAGCAGGCGAGGACTGCACAATAACTGGAGGCTACAACTGATGCTCAGAATTTCGTGGAGTTTCGTCTCATGAACCCTCCGCAATTCAAAGGCGAGTTTGACCCTGAGAAAGCCACTCTTTGGATCAAAGAGTTAGAAAAGACATTTACTGACATGAACTGTGCCGATAATAAGAAGGTGACCTATGCGGCATTTATGCTAATTAGAGACGTTAAGGAGTGGTGGATAGGAGAGCAAAGGTTGCTACAAGCTGAGAATCGGGCGATTACTTGGGAAGTGTTCAGAGAGAGGTTCTTGAATAAGTATTTCCCTGAAAGTGCTAGACATGCAAAGGAAATGGAATTTCTGAGTTTGCGACAAAGAAACATGACTTTGGGCGAGTATGCTGCTAAGTTCGAGAGCTTGTCGAGGTTCTCAACTTACTTTCAACACCAATTCAATGAAGCTTGGAAGTGCTGAAAGTTTGAAGAAGGCTTGAGACTTGATGTGAAGAGAGCCTTCATAACCTTGAAAATGACTCAATTTTTTGAGTTGCTTGATACATGCTACCGGGTGGAAAGTTTGGACTAGGTGCGTGAGGCGAGTAACAGAAACTTTGGGCCAATTCGGTCTCAAAGAGGAGGAAGCAGTGGTGCTGGCCGTTACTAGAAGAAGCCCTATTCCAGACCATCTGGAAATCAACAACAAAGGCCACAGGGCCTATGAAGGTCTACCTGTGTCTTCTTTGCCATTTGACTATCAGAAACTTTCATTTCATATGACTGTGTGAAAAGACTTGGTCTACCTGTGTCTTCTTTGCCATTTGATTTGACTGTTTCGACTCCAACTGCTAAACCTGTTGTCATTGCCAAAGTTTATTTAAATTGCCCATTGATTGTTGAAGGTCGAACCTTTTCTATCGATTTGATCTGTTTGCCCTTATCTTAATTAGATGTGATCTTAGGAATGGATTGGTTGTCTGCTAACCATATCCTATTAGATTATTCTAGAAAAATCATAGTTTTTTATTTGGATGAGAATTCTAGATTTGTGATGGCCAACCAAGCGAAAGCTTTCTTGAAAGAAGGAGCTCAGGGATACATGCTGTTATCTTCTTTGAAAGTCGAGAATGAGGTAGATGTGGACGCGATCTCAGTAGTTTGAGAATTTCCTAAAGTTTTCCCTGAAGATGTATCTAGTTTGCCACCATAATGAGAAATCAAGTTTACTATCGACCTTGTGCCTGGAGCTGACCCTATTTCCATAGCGCCTTATCGAATGTCGCCAGCAGAACTTGTGGAACTCAAGAAGCAACTGGAAGAACTTTTGGAGAAACAATTCATGAGACCCAGTGTATCACCTTGGGGAGCACCAGTGTTGCTAGTTAAGAAGAAGGACGGTACCTCGAGGTTATGTGTGGATTATCGTCAATTAAACAAGGTCACGATCAAGAACAAGTATCCATTGCCGAGGATAGATGACCTGATGGATCAGTTAAAGGGAGCGACAATATTTTCCAAGATCGATTTGCGATCGGGCTACCACCAGATCCTAGTAAAAGTAGAGGACATTCCTAAAACGGCTTTTCGTACTCGTTATGGACACTACGAGTATTTGGTAATGCCTTTTGGTGTGACTAATGCACCTGTTGTCTTCATGGACTATATGAATAGGATCTTTCATTCTTATTTGGACAGATTCATCATTGTTTTCATCGACGACATCTTGATCTATTCACAAAATCAGGAGGATCATATTGAACATCTCAGTATAGTTTTCAGATTTTGAAGGAGAAAGGGTTGTATGCTAAATTGTCCAAGTGTGAATTCTGGTTGGATGAAGTGAAGTTCTTGGGCCATGTCATTTTAAAGGAAGGAATTGTTGTTGATCCTTCGAAGGTTGAAGCAGTACTACAATGGGAAAGGCCAAAGGCGGTGACAAAAATCCGAAGCTTTGTTGGATTAGCCGGATACTACCGGAGGTTCATTGAAGGATTTTCTAAGATTGTGGGACCATTGACTCAACTCACCTGGAAGAATCAGCTTTTGAATGGATAGATGTTTGCGAAGGAAGTTTCCAAGAGCTGAAGAGGAGACTAACTACTTCACCAGTGTTAGTTTTGCCTAACCCCAGTGAATCGTTTGAGGTGTACTGTGACGCTTCATACCAAGGATTGGGATGTGTTCTTATGCAAGACAAAAAAGTGGTGGCTTATGCCTCAAGACAATTACGAGTGCATGAGAAGAACTACCCAATGCATGATTTGGAATTGGCTGTAGTGGTGTTTGCCTTGAAGATATGGAGACATTATCTGTATAGAGCAACATTCAACGTCTTCAGTGACCACAAGAGTTTGAAGTATTTGTATGACCAGAAGGAGCTGAACATGAGACAACGAAGATGGTTAAAGTTCTTAAAAGACTATGACTTCCAACTTCAGTATCACCCTGGAAAGGCTAATGTTGTGGCCGACGCCTTAAGCAGGAAAACAATCAGTGTTTCCACCATGATGATCAAAGAGAAAGACTTAGTAGAACAATTCTGAGACATGTGGTCTTTTGTGGAGTTGATGCCGGGTAAAATCTGCATGACCATGGTCACGATCTCGAGTGAATTAATGGATGACATCCGAGAAAAGCAAAAGGTTGACAAGTTCTTGCAAGAGGAAAGAGAGCTGATAAAGCAGGGCGGTGTTTCAACATTAGAAGAAAGAAATGATGGAATTTTAAGATTCCAAGGTAAGGTATGTGTGCCAAAAGATCAAGAACTGAGGAAGTACATTCTTGAACATGTTCATACAAGCAAGTTGAGTATGCATCCTGGTATGACCAAAATATACCAAGATTTGAAGAAACTCTTGGTGGCATAGAATGAAAAGAAATATCGCTAGATGCGTATCATCTTGTTTGGTTTGTCAGAAGACAAAGATTGTACATCAAAGACCGTTAGGATTTTTGCAACCCTTAACTATTCCCGAATGGAAGTGGGATAGCATTGCCATGGACTTTGTTATTGGATTGCCAAGAATGAAAAGAGGCCATGATTCAATATGGGTAATCGTGGATAGACTTACAAAGTCAGCGCACTTTTTGCCAATCAACATAAGATACCATTTGGAGAAGTTGACTTAGTTGTACATCAGTGATATTGTCAGACTGCATAGAGTACCTATAAGTATCATTTCTGACAGAGATCCTCGATTTACATCGAAGTTTTGGCAAAGTCTTCAAGAAGCAATGGCAACGAAGTTACAATTGAGTTCTGCATACCATCCTTAGATGGACGGTTAATCTGAGAGGACAATTCAGTCATTGGAGGATCTGGTTAGAGCTTGTGCTATAGAGCAAACTGAAGGTTGGGATGAAATCTTACCATTGGTAGAATTCACCTGTAACAACAATTATCACTCAAGTATAGGGATGGCCTCCTATGAAGCTCTATATGGGAGAAGGTGCCGAACACCTTTATGTTGGTATCGAGATAGAGAACGGCTTACAGTCAGACCTGATCTTATTCAACAAACAATTGAGAAGGTCAAGATGATTCAGGAGAAGATGAGAACAACCCAGAGTCAACAAAGAACTATGCGGACAAAAGAAGAAAACCTCTTGAGTACGAAGAAGGTGAGCATGTATTTCTGAAAGTCATGCCTACGACTGAGGTAGGTCGGGTTCTCAAATTTAGAAAGCTCACTCCTAAATTCCTTGGACCTTACCAAATTCTTCGTTAGGTAGGTCCTGTTGCTTACCAAATAGCCTTACCCCATTTTCTTTCAAATCTCCATAATGTCTTTCATGTATCACAACTTCGAAAATACATTCCAAGTCCTGATCATGTCATTGCACCTGATTCGGTACAACTAAAGGAAAGCTTGACTTATGAAATAACTCCTGTAAGGATTGAGGATAGGAGAATGAAGCAACTTAGGGGGAAAGACATTTCATTGGTGAAAGTGATCTGGAACGAGACGACTGGAGATGCGACTTGGGAACTTGAGGACAAAATAAAAGAGCAATACCTATAGTATTTTAAGGTATAAAAAGTTTCAAGGACGAAATTCTTATTTGTTGGGGAGAGTTGTAACACCACAAAATTTATTTCTTTTCTCATAAATGTTCATTTTATAATATTTGTGATTTTCTGGAATTTTTTGGATATTTCTGAGACGCGAAATATTTTAAGAATATTCTTCGTTTTACGTGTAAACTGAGCGGAGCCGAAAAAATGAAATATTTTTTCCGAGCACCATGATCTGTAAAAACGTCGATGAGGGATCTTACTAAATAATACTGATAAATTTTATCTGTCAGATAAATTAATACTGACTTCTGTCGACTGTAGTAATTATCCATTGGATAATAACATGTAATAAAAATCCTATCACATTATCCTAATTCAATCTACTTTATGTCTAATCAAGCTCACTTTAATTCAAATTTTGTACCCTAATTAAGAAGCTTCTTTGAGAAGCTATGGCCAAAAGACCACCTTGCCCTAGGCTTGCATGGGAAGCCAAACTTTTCCCCCCCCTCTTCTTTCCTCACTTGCCGCGGCTAACCATGGCCTTGGGAGGCAAAATTTTTGCCTCCCCACTTAACCTAACACTCACAAAACATCTTCACTTTAACCTATTCACTTCTCTCTCTAAAACTTCATCTTCTACATTTCTCCTCCTTCTCTCTACACTCCTCCATAGCCACGGTTTTGCAGCCCCTTCTCCACCCATTTTCCTTTGCTTTTCTCTTCACAAATACCATTTCCCTACTCACCTCCATCTCCTCTACATCTTTCATTTAGAAAATTTCTTCAAAAACCAAACTTTCTCCATTGCCTTCGAAGACAAAGTCTCCATCTTTGAGGTAAAGCTTCCACCTTTCTTCTCATTTCTCTTCATTTTCAGACTCTAGGGTCTCATTAGAGACCAAAGATCCATTCTTTTCCATGCTTAACATTGATTCTTGATGATGGAAATTCCTAGGGTTCTTGGTGCCTTGAAACAGAATCCTCAAGGGCCTTGAAGAAGGTCATTTTCGTTGTTCTTCCTTAGGTAAGAGGGAGATTACTCACTTCTACCAATAATGGTGGTGAAGGAACCCTTGTATGTTCATGTGTTTTGTGATTTTTGCTTGTTCATGTATTCTTGGATTTGATTAAATTTTGATTGGTGATCTTGAGTATATTGGAAGTGTTAAATGTACTTGATCATGATAGGACTGCTAAATGGAAATTTTGGAGGTTCCTACCCTAATATGGTGGTCACGATTTTGAGGGAATTTTTGGGTTGTGAACTGATTTTGTACACAAATACATAAAGCTTATGAAATTAGGTGTTGAATGATAACATTAAAATTGATGAATAGAAACCTTTGAGGGTTTATTACCCCAAATTGATGCCACGATTTTGGTATTGGAAATTAAGGAATTACATTGATTTTGTGTGAAATGAAATGTGAGTGATTAGATATAAATTAATTAATGCATAATGTGGTGGAAAATCGAAACTTGGAAACCTAGAGAAGGCTACGGTTTTAGAGAGAAAATTTAGGTTTAAATGATGCCTTGGTGCATCTTTGAAAATCAAAGATTTAGAGACTTGCATAATTCTTAATGAAGTGAAAGAATTAAAGTGGATAATGACATTTAGATGGCCACGGTTTTGAAGGGTGATTTACCTTATAATTTTTATAATTGACCAAAGTTTAAGACTTTGAAAGAATGAATCCAAGATATGTACTTGTGAAATTTGATAAGCTATGTGTGATTACATATTGATTTTGAGAATTGATTAAATGTTGTTATGGATCCCTAATTGGGTTAAATACTTGTTGATTATGGACTTGAGAATGTCATGATGTAATGATGTTGAGAAATGAATATGTATGTGTATATATATGTTTATACACCATTGTGGTATGCTTATGATGAATGCATCATTGATGAACATGCATGATTGAAATTGAGTCGTTATGTATATGTGTTGTCCGTTGGACACTGTTAGAAAGGCTATGCGTGCCTAGGAGTTTGAATAACACCCTTGTGCGAGTGCGAGTAGACTAAGCGTAGGGTCATAGTGGTTGGCCCTGGAGGCATCGGGGTGTAGGTGTCTCACAATAGGCAGTAGCTCCACTGGGGCCGTGGGATAGACTAATGCGACACACCGATGATCCTGACTGGGACGCTGTCCTATATAGCGATCAACTGTCGAGGTGCCACATATAAGCCAGTTGCGCAAACATTTTTATAAGATAATGCACGCTATATTTTAAGGCTGATGATATACTAGCATTACTCCTTGATCATTCACTCCAAAAAATGTTTATGTCTAGCTCCATGGAGTAGAAATTTTTGGTACCCTTTGGATTGTGAATTGTCAGTAACATAATTCATTGAGGATGAACATTTATAACTACAAATATAACTGTTCTTATTACTGTAATAATTGTCTGATTATCTGAACAGTTGACTGCTGGGAATATTACTGCTTTTTGCCTGTTATTGCAAGTACTACAATTGGTTATTGTTGCTCTGCCTTTACTTTTAATTTTAATATTGTTGTGATTAAATGTATGAACTGTATTATATGTGGGCGTCCAGTGCCGTTTCGTTTTCTTACTGCCATTTTGGTAATGAAAGTTGGGTGTCTCACCTCGTTCTGTACTTTCTCTATTTTTGTATTTTGTCGGATTGTGTACTTATGAGAAGACGTTCGTGAGGAAGACAAGGAAGCTCCTGAGTTTCCAGGCTTCTGGCCAGACTATGATTGAAGTTATTGAGGATGATGTCACGCCTCCGCGGATTTTTGGGCTATACACGGATCACTTTTCATGGAGGCCCTGACTGCTGGCACATTAATGTGCAGACGGACTGTTGCATGTACCATGTGGAGCTGACGGTGTCCTTGGCATGGGGTCATTATGACACCCCTGTTTTAGATTTTCAAGCTTTTGTTTGGTTGAAGTTTTACATGCCCGTTAGGGATATGTGGGCTGACATGTACTACACCCCACGTGATGACTCTTTTTTGTCTACTGCTCAGGTTCCTGCCTGTTGCTCTGTAGCTCCGATGGATGTTTCATCGGACGAAGAGGACCCCGAGGAGGAGCCTTCTATGGTCCCTTCTCGTCAGTCTTAGAAGCTGATACTATTAGTAGCTACTGATGGCTAACCGTCTATCTTTTTTAGGAAGCCTGACGTTTTGTTGTACATGCTAGGGTATATTTGTATAACTTTGGGTGGGTACATCTTTGCTTTTTGTATATTTTGAAATGTAACTAAATTGGCTTATGCATATAAGTATGGATATATATATATATATATATATATATATATATATATATATATATATATATATATATATATATATATATATATATATATATCGATGGCTAAGTCTATCTTTTTTTGAAGCTTTCGACGTTTTGTTGTACATGCTAGGGTATATTTGTATAACTTTGGGTGGGTACATCTTTGCTTTTTGTATATTTTGAAATGTAACTAAACTGACTTATGCATATAAGTATGGATATATATATATATATATATTGTGTATGATTAACCTTATGTCGAATTCTTTTATCGCGATTGTTCTAATTATTATCTTTATACGTAATGGATTTTTAAATCAACTTTTGACTCTACTTGGTAATGACATAATTTATAATAATTCAAAAAAAAAATAGTAGCAATTGTAAAGGATCTTAAATAACCGTAAAATGAACCGGGTCTACGATGTAAAACCCCTTTGGGGATGCCACACATATAAAGAAAAATAAAATAAATAAATAAAATCTACCCAAGTTGTAAAATATTTGTTAAATAATATTACATATTGTAAGATAATTCCGATAAAAGAATATTGTTAAATAAAATATGCGGAAATAACAAATAAACAAAACAACATTACTTATAATATACAGATGATTTAAGTTATAAGTTGTACAAATAATTTACAACTAAAACTACAAATATTTAAACGAAAACAGTAAATAAAGCAATAAAAGAGTCAATATATATACAGACATACGTAGACGCGCCCAAAAAAAAAACATCATGCATGTTTAATCCTCTGAAGGATCACTCTCAACATGAAAATGATCATCAGGAGATAAATATCCCAGATGTCTCGACTCTCGGCGATAACGAGATCGCGCAGTCGATACGATACTAATCTCACTAGGCTCCGTGGTCATACCACCAAAATGACGCCTAAGAGATAAAGGTAACTCTAAATGTAAAAATACAGTAGTAGTCATAACCGGCTCTCCATCAAACTGTTGACGTAGGGTCACAGTCAACTGTCCTACATACGTCACGAGTCTCGGTCTCCTCGCAGATGCCAAGCCAATGAACCTCCATGAAACTCTAGCTGTACAAACCCCAAAAATCCTGGCACTGCCATCTCCCACAATCAATCCAAAGGATATGGATGATCGGATGGTTCTTGGTCGTTGAACTGATCTTCCCCTTGCTGCTCCTCTTCTTCCTCGGGGTACGAGAATCTCTAGAGGCTGTTCCTCTTCCTCAAACTCTTTACCATATAAACAGTATATACTGAGAAAACACATACAATAAAGAGGTAAGACAATCTAAAATCACCACAAACATGGCCAATAAGAAGACGACAAACAATGATATACGAGTTCATGCAATATGAAAAGCTATAACATTAATAAGTAACAGAGTAGTGTAATGATTCAAAAAGATTTAAATATCCCAACAATATACCATCACAGATAAAATAAAACAAGAAACAAATGATACAATACAACAATAGATAAAACAAATGCAGTAAACAAATAAATCAATATCAATATAATAAACAGATAAGACAAAAATAAATAGATAAGACAAAATAAATAAATAGATCCCAATAAATAAATATAAGACACACCCTACTCCATGGAGCTAAAAAACACAAGTATCGAGAGAGAATGACCCGCCAAATCTATTAGTACCACGGCTGCCCAACCAAACTATTACTTATTGTCTCACGTCGCGTCTATAGCCCCACGACACAAGAATCCATTATCCGGGCGTGGTGTAGTTCACGGTCTCACGTTGTGGCACTACAGGCAATGTACTATTAGATTTCACGAAATCTCGATTAAATATAGTGCGTGTCGAGTCCATTAGTGTGCTATCGGTTTACCACGGCCCAGTGGAGCTACCAACTGTCCACATATGGGATACCGTACACTAACGTCTCCAAGTCCATTAGAACAATGAACCACACTACGTTTATCGCATCGACAACACGATGTGATTCGTCTCGTCAACCAAATCCACCAAAAATTTGGCATAAACTCAATACATAATTCTAAAAATATGAAATTATGAAAATGCCCTCAAGATAATAATATGCCCTCAATGGCAGAAAAATAGAAAGCCTGTATGGGTTCACATTTTCCCGACAGCATAAAATAAATACATCAACGGTCAATCGCGTATAAATTTTATCGCGTTTTCACAATTCCGTCGTTTTTACAAACGTTTATAAATCGCGTAAATATATTTTTCTATTTTTAAAATCGCGTAGAATTTTTAATACGTTTTCTCAAGCGCGTAGGATTTTTAAATCATTTTCTTGTCCAAATCCCTTAAAATTCACTGTTTAAATAAACAGAAATAATAATTAATACGTTTAAACTACGTATAATATTTTCCATACCGTATACTGTCTTTTGGACATCTTTTCTATCTTATTTGTCCGTTTTTACTAAAAATTGACAGTATTTTGTTTAGAAAATTAATAATAATGGCTTCCTAAATTTTTTCGTAAAAACTCTGTTTATTTAAATAAACCGGATAATTTAATCTTTTAAAAACTCCTAACATGCTTCAAAATATAGTATGAGCCATATGTTAGAAATTCTTAAAGATTACTGTATTTCCTTTATAACAATAAAATCATTAATTTTAATTCCTCAAATTAATTCTAATTTATTGATTTCTTAAAAACTCTTTTTAGAAAAAAAATTCTTGTTAACATATAATGCCTTCTTTATACTTGAAAATGGTTTGAATTTGATTTTAGAAATCAAGAATATCTAGTTTGGCATGTTGGCCGAATTTCCTAAATCTTTTGAAATTGATTTCTAAATTATTTCTCATCTTCTAAATATATGTCAAACTTATTGTATTGTCTAAATTCATTTAACCATTGTCTTAGAAAATGGTTTTTGAAATCAACACATTCATTTTAGGCATGTTGGCCGAAAATACTAAGTCTTACCATTTGATTTCTAAATTCATTTTCTTTGATCTAATCAACTTGAAACCTTCTTAATTCTCCTAGGTTAATTAAATTACTTTTTAAGAAAATTAAGAGAACATTTTGGTTCTCCATTTGGTTAGTGGCCGTGAGCCTTAGTGTGGTGTTCTTTGGAACACACATGCATTTCCTTGACATGTTATTCACATCCTATACCTTATCATGCAATTCTATACTTTATCATGCAATTCTAACACATGCAATATTATCAAAGCTTATAGACATGCAACTTAAAGCTTGTAGACATGCAATTTATTACAAACAACAAATAGAAAAGCTACTAACAAATACACAACCACATCAAATAAGCTACTAACAAGCACACACATGAATCCTTATGGATTCTACAATCACAAAATCAACTCCATCTTCTTACCACCATCCATAGGTGATAAGATTTGTCTTCCTCTTACCTTAAATGAAAACAAAAGGTTTCTTTCACTCCTCCTAGAGCTTCGGTTTTCCTCCTCCAAAAACCTAGCAAGCTTAAACAAAAACTACAAGTTACTAACCATTGAAAAAGAACCTAAACCATGGATAAATCATGGCTTAGAACTTTGAAAAAGAATTTAGAAAAGAAAAACAAGAGATTTCACCTCCTTGGTACAAACTTCCAAGTAGGTTTTCAAGCTTCAAATGAAGGAATTTGCAAGAACTCCCAACTAGAGATGTTCTTAGGATTGTGTTTAGGTTTAGAAAACTTGGTTAGAAGAAATTTTAGGTGGTTGGATGGTAGGGTTATAGGTTTGGCCGAATGGTTGAAAAAGGAAGCAACAATGGTGTTTAGGGTTCTTGGATGAGAGAGAAGAGAGAAAATGCATGCAAGCAAAGTGATTTTTGGTCTTCCAAACCTCACTTGGCCGTAGACATCATAGCTTGCAAGGTGTGCATTTGCTTGGCTTCATCCAAGCCCTTGGATGCATCAAAGGTCAAGATTAAGCCTTGATTAGCAAGCTTGTTTCCTATTGGTTGCTCCTAACCTAGTCATTAGCCCTAGTCACCATGCTTAGTCACTAATAACCTAGTCATCAAGACTTATCATCATGTTCAAGAATGTTCCTCCACTAATCATGTTTAATTAAGCTACTAAGTTAATTGGTTTAGCTAAACGTAGGTCCCGCAAAACATTTCCGGGTCCACTGTCACTAAATTATATCGACTAATAAAATAATATTATAAAAATATAAAATTATTTTATTTTGATTAAATCCTAAAAATTAAAAGATTAATTTTAGGCTCATTCAATTGGGTTTAGTAAGATCCCCTGCCTCTGAATAATTAAAAACAGATTTTACCGGTCCGGAAAAATATTATTTTCCTGCCCCGTAGCAAATCACACAAAAAGTCCATATAAAATCACAGACAGTAATATTGGACACTAAATCAAGTAGAAAACAATTTAAAACAGCAAAAACAGTACAAACAGCACGTTTGGGACGTAATGGTCATTTTTTCATTTTTTCCCACAATGTAGCTAATCATCCAAAAAGTTCAAATAAAATTGCAGACAGTATTAATTATCTGTATATCTTCCAGAAAAATTAAAACAGTAGCTCGGAAAAACTTTTATTTTACCGTCTCGGAACAAATTACGTAAAAAGACCAAATAAAATTTGAGCCTATATAAACGTATTTGTATTTCATGTAGAAATTGAGAAACAGTAAAATAGGGACACAACAGTCATTCACATGAAAGCTTGAAAAACAGCAAACAGTACATTCGGTACATTTTCTAAAAATTGGGGTGTTACATACGAGCTTAAAAACAAGTACTATTTTTCGCATTTTAATTTGTTTCGGTTTATGTTGTTTCAAAGTATCATAGTGTGACGTTCCTTCTTCGCGATTATTGAGAAAAAAGGGCGTTACAGTAATGCTATATTTTTTGTGCTTGCTGTAAAATTTATCATGTGACTGTATGACTAAATAAATTAAAATTTTGTTTGTAATTGGTTTGAGGTCATTTGGTCAAGAGTTTGAAATTCACCCTTTAATTATTAATTATGACTAAGGCTATAAGAATTTTGGTCTTGTAACATATACCTATTGTTTTATTAAGTGTGGATCACGAACTTAAGTGAAAGATTGTGGTGTAGTCGTAGAACAAATTGTGCAGCTAGGATGTATTTTTACACAAAAATGAGATACTTTTATGTTCAATTGTTATAATAGTAGATATGGTTATGAGAATGATAACTACATTGAGTTTGACTCTAGATTGGTTATGGCTAGACTCTAATGGAGAGGCTTATGATTAAATTTTGTGACTCTCTATACTTTTATAACCATTTGTTGACTTAATTGATATAGGACTCAAGGAGTATTTGATGAGTTTATAAAGGTGGTTTTAGTATGAAGCTTGGTCATGACATATACTTGTTCAATTGTGTATGATATTATGACATATTTCTAGTCACTTGTGTTTGATGTTAATTAATTGAGATATTATGAATTTATAAAGGAATTCTAGCAAAATGCATTCTTGAAGTGACCATATAGATTTTAAAGGGCCATGTAGGTTGAATGTCTTCTTAAGGAGATATGGTAAACTCCTTAATGTATCTAGTTGAATGAATGACAAGTAATTTTGATAATGTCCATTTTGATATTCGATTGAGAACTGGATGTTTTTAGTATTGTTCACTTGTTGAGAATTTGTTGAATATAATTAAAGAAGTGGTATTGAATACTTGTTGTGAACTTAAGATTTTATTGCTCCTTGAGAACTCAAGTTGAGCTTAAAACTAATATTGTTCCCTTGATTCTTTAAGGTTAAGCTGGAGTATGTGTGATTGAATAATCAGAGCTCATGATATTTAAATTTTAATTGGATAATTGAATCTTGGAATCTTAGAATAGGAAGGAAATGATCCAGATATGCTTTTCCCACTCAGTATTCTTTTTATGTGAACTATTATTTCACTTGGTATAGTGAATTTTGGAGTTGACCCTGTATGGGGGAAGAGTATCCAAAATTCCATTAGAATCATGGAGATGATCCTCCATGAGGAAGGGGATCCTGTATTCTTAAAATTCCTTATTATGTTTCCTCACTACGTTTCTACCACGAACTATGTGTTGCAAACCCAAGTGTAGGTTTTCTCAAGTAGTAAGTTCTCGGGAGTCCGATGTTGATCCATAGGGAATTGATGAAGAAAATTCTTAGAGGTAAGGAAAAGATTTGTCACAAAGATAAATGTGATAAAAATTGTTCACAAATAGAAAGGATTTGCTTGGACTAAGAAATCCACTCTTGGTATGTAAATTAAAGACAAGATTATTATTTTTTTATAACTCAATTGGAATCCACACATAACAGAGGTGCCAATCGGAAAAACATTCAAAGTTCAATTAAGGTTATATATGTAGTTATATTATGGTTCCTACAATTATCCACTAACGCCAACACTTGTATATGGGTTCAAGCATTCATTGTGCCAATCACTTGTCTACAACGAATCGAGATCTTAACTTTATAAGGAGGGTGGTACACCAACACTTGTAAATGGGTTCAAGCATTCATTGTGTCAATCTTTTGTCTACAACAAATCAAGATCTCCACTTTACAAGGAGGGTTTCTAAATTGATCGGAAATGAAATACAATACATATAATGATCACTTGATAATATATCATTCAAGCACAAGAAATAGATTAATCTAACATTATTTTATTACCAAAAGCTTCACCCTTTCACCCAAGAAAAATAAGAATTAGTTACTCATGAACAAGAAGAAAGAAAGAGAGAAGAAGAAGAAGATGAACATAACTTCTATTTAGAATAAAAGAAAACTACAACAAGAGAAACAAATGATACAAGAACTTGGTCTTCATCCTTCATCCAAGATACCATTAATGAGTAGCTAATGCTGCTTTTTATAAAGCATAAAAAGTACAAAATGACAATAGACTTGTTTAAAGAGGGTGGATGAGTGGAAAATTATTGTCATAGTTGTCTCCTCACTTGCACTAACTAATTCAATGATTAACTCTCAGTTGTCTTCACAAGACTATAACTCGATCAAAACATGACTATTTTGGAAAGTGATCCTCATAAAAGTTGAAGGGTTTTGTCATGACTTTTCAATGGCACCAGTTTCAGTCCAATCTGACTCTTACAACCCAACTTATAGCCTAATCTTTACACACTGCTCAGGTTCTAGCTACAACACCCCAGTTCTGATTCTAGGCATAATCTAACCCACTAGACAACCAATTCAGCTCTTGAGTTCTTCATCAAAGTTATAGATTTGGGTTTTACCTTTCATTTGGGCTTAGTTTGCCATTTATTTCGCTCCTACAATTCAAGATATGGACTGATGAGTGCACAGAGGTCAAGCTGTCAAGATCAGCATTCTGGCTCTTGCTTCCACTTAAATTTAAATTATCCAAACGTATGATTCAGCTCTTGAGGTCTTCAAAAAACTTGTACAGAATTGTCTTAGCTTTCCTACAAGACCAGAATCACATCAATCAAATATTTTCAACTCAGATTATAGCTAATTTACCGAACGTTGCCAAATAGACAAATTAAGATCAATTCATGTAATAATTCTTTCAATGATCCAATTAGGCCCAATATCATAAAATGTGACAAAAACTTAATTAAGCCTAATTGAACTTTAAGAAACTCAGTGAGAGGATCATTAAATGAATAAAATATAACAATTATCAATTTCCCTCATAGGATACTAGTGATATAGAACCCCAGCTATATGAGGTGGCTCTCATCTACTATGGTGCATGTGATATGGGTTTTGTGGAAATAAGCAAGTATTTGAATGAGCACTGAGATGAAATTAAAACTGAATGTCATTTTATGACTTTGATATGTTAAAAGAGCCATTGTGATATCTTGGTTCTTACTTGGAAACTGTTTTTGAAATTACTTATGAAAGTAATTTATGTTGCTTAATAATAAGTATTTTTGGAAACTATTTATGAAATTATATATGAATATAAATTGTGTTTTTGATAATCAATGGTTTTGAAAAATAGATATTAATTAAAATTCTATTTCAGGAAGAGTAAGGACCTGATTTGGTACATTGCCACCTTTCTAATGTATAAACAAATTTAAGTTTTAAACTGTGTTTTTCCCCGAAATAGCTTGAAGTATTATGATGACTCGGATTTTTAATTGTATTATTGAGAATTCCTAGAATTCTCACCCCTTTTGTTTGTATTTTCGTAATATTTCTAGGGATGCGTACCTCAGCATAGAGACAAAAGACAAAGAAGTAGTATAGTTTTGATGTTATTTTGTACTTTGAAATGTATATTTTAATACTATGTAACAGTTTGTGTAATTATTATGTATTATAATGTACCTTGTATATTATCCTTCACAGTATATGTACATTGTCTTAACTTGCCACATGCTTATATTTTGTATATTTCTTATATAAATTTTTAAATTTAATAAATTAGTTAAATGTGACCTGCTTAATTTAAATTTATAATATGTACTTCTGATTACATTATTAGTAATTGTATTAAGGATGTTACACCTTTCACTCTAATGCATACTTTAGAAGATGGAACTATTGTTCCTATACCAAGGCAACAATGGACAAAAGCAGATAAAAATAGAGTTCATATGAACTCTAGAGTAAAGTACTTCCTTACATGTGAACTCAGTAAGCGTGAATATGATAAGATCATAACATATGATTATGTTAAAGAAATATAGGACAAACTTGAGATGTTGCATGAAGGCACTAGTCAAGTCAAAGAAACCAAAATCAACATGCTTGTTCATCAATATGCGCTGTTAGGATACTTGATCATGAGACGATTGATGACATGTTCATACATGCATATCATCAATCAACTCAAGGCTCTTAGAAGAATCTACTCAAATCAAGAAATGGTCAGAAAAGTCTTAATAAGTTTACCCAAGGTCTGGAGACCTAAGGTAACTACTATTGAAGAGACTGAAGTTTTGAACACCCTGAGTCTCGATAAGCTAATAGGTTCCTTAAAGACCCATGAACAAGAGTTAGCTAATGCTGATAAGGATATTCCATGAAAGGACAAATTTGTTGCTCTTAAAGTTAGTTAGGAGGGTGCTGCTCAAAACTCAGCACTTAAGTTCAGTTTTTGAAAAGAAACATTTCTTTTAAACTCTTAAGCTTCTAACCTTTATTCTTATTTGTCCAAATTGAAAACCTTGAGAAACTCTCAAACTTGCAGAAAAACTTTAAAAAACTAGAAGCACAATTCAATACTTTCTCGTGTTGTTGCAACTTTTAGGTCATACCTTCTAGGTTTAGATCGTAGAGCTTAGGAAAACTTGAGCTACTTTCACCTTTCACAACCTTAGCATACTTTTGTCTTTGCAATTCCATATCCTGATCAATCTTGCACACTTCTTCAAGAATATCTATTTCTTTATCAAATGTAGGTGGTTGATCCTCTTCTTCTTCCATCACTTTCTTTCCTTTTAGTTTTACTTTCTCAAGCTCAACAACTTCTTCTTCTTCTTCTTCTTCTTCTTCTTCTTCTTCTTCTTCTTTCTTAGTATTAAGAATCTATTTTTTAAAACCTTCTTTTTCTACTAAACTTTATTTTTCTTCAGCAGATTTCTCTAGTTGAGACTTCTCAGCAAACTTTGGTAGAGTTTTAATGCCTTGGTCAAACATCTAAAAAATTTCTTATTGTTGTTTTCTTATTTCTTCCATAGACATATGATTAGATACAATGGTTTTCTTAACAACTTTCTCATCAGGTTTCTAAGGATTACATACCTTAGAATGAGTCTTCTCATATGATTCATCAATTTGCGAAGCAATAACTTCCTCAGTAATGATATCAAGTTTTCTATTGGTTCTTTCTTTATCCTCATGTGTCAACACATTAACAAGCTTTATCTTCTTCTCCTTATTAGACTTTGGAGCTTTCTTAGTGCTTTCCTTGATTCCTTTTCTCTTCCTTTTTCATTGTTTTATTTTCTTTTTCTTTTGTTACTTCTTGACTCTCTTCTTCAATCTTTTTACTTCTTTCTTTTCATTCACTTATTTTCTTTTTCTTCATTTTTACTTCTTCTCAAGACTAACTTCTTCTATTATTTTAAGTTCTTGTCATAGAACTTAGTGCTAGGAAGATCAGATTCTTCATTTGATAAATCCATTCCATTATATTTGAATATTGTTTTTCAAAAGCATGCCATCAAGAAGGCATGTAATTTTCTTCTTCTTATGCTCCATTGAAGAGACCATGTTTTCAAAAATAAAGAATAGAATGCTTAACCTTCTTTTGGCCCTCAAATAATGGATTAATAGAGTGTGTAGAGATCGTATATTAACATTATTAACTCTATTTGTTCTTCCAACCCTTGGCATCAAAATTGATTAACAGAGTACATAGGAACCAAGCTTTGTTCTTTAACTTGCTTGATGTCAGAGAACTTGCATATAAAACCTCAACAATTTCAATTAGAACATTTTCCAAGGAAAGGTTGTTGAATTTAATCCAGCCTAAGTTGCCATAGGCTATAACACCATGATGCTTGACTCCTGTGACTTTCTCTATAATCTCCATGGTCAGCAAAACATTTTCTCAAAACAAATTACTTGCAATTCCGAGAAGGTTGTCAAAGACATAAGCAACAATTAGAATTTTCAAACAATCTTGGATAAACTTGTTAAAAATATCAAAGAACTTCTCCCATTTTTAAATTGGAGCAGATCTATAACATCGATTCTATTTAGTGCCATCACTTACAGAGAGATTCGCTTTCCAGCCATGACTAATTTGGTTTTGAACTTAAGATCATAAAGCTCATTTTCACTTTGTTTGATGAAAAGGGGACACTCTTCTTCATCTAAACTAATTAATACAAGCTTTACTTGCTTAGAAGGCTTCAATCTTGGAGTAATAACCTTAGTGTTCTTCCTTTTCTTATTCCGTGGAGACATTTCATTTCTTATCTTACTCTCGAGAGATGTCTACCTTGAGGAATTGCGAGTTGGCTTGATGGATTTCTTGGAGGTTTTAGACTTGGTCAGTTTCAATTGAGGGAGAAAAAGATAAAAAGGAAAAAGGAGGTTCACAGTGAAAGTGGCAAGAGCACGATAAGGGGTTGAATCATGCCTCTAATTTCTGAAGGAATCCTGAAAACTTTTACAAATTCTCAAGTTTCGCAACTTGGATATATTAGAGTATAGATCAAAAGTTTATAAGAATAGAAAAGTTACTTGAGTAGAATGTACTTGGATTAATTTTTATTACCAAGTGGCTTCAGTACTCAAGATGGGAGTGAATTGAGTATATAAAATTTTTTCAGTGAACATTTATAAGACAATTTTTTTTGAAACTATTTCTCAAATGAAATGAATAAATAGAGAAGATAGAGAATTTTAAAAACAAAATAAACATGTATAAATATAAAATAAATTGCAGGAAATAAAAGAGTTTGAGATAAGAAGAATAAGCACAATATTTATCCTGATTCAACTACTAACCACTTGTCGCCTACGTCCAGTCCTCAAAAAAACTATCGGAGATTTTTCACTATAACTTCAGGCTTAAAAGTGTGCTAACCTTTACAAAATAGAGCACTCTTCATACTTGGGGATACCTCACCCTTTATGTTTTGAGCCTCAACAGTCAAGGATATCTCACCCTTATAAATTCTTTGAAAGATACCTCAACCTATTTACAATGAACCAGAATATAGTGGAAGAGAAACTCTCAGAAGAATGAATAATACAACTCGAAGCTCTATGAAGCTCTTTAAGGTTATCTCAAAGTTTTTGCAAAAAAGAGCATAAAAAATATGTAAAAATATGAATCACAAATTAAAGTAAGAAATAATTGTTTTAGATAGTTGGGGTGTTTTGAAAGATGACCCAAAACCATGTATTTATAGAGTTCTTGAGAAAATAGTCATTGTGGGTATTCAATTCTTGTATTAAATGTGAAAACAATCATTTGTTTCTAAAACTAGGACTGTGTTCATTCGAATAACCTTTGTGTTATTCGAATAACTCATTTAAATACTCCACAAACAAATTGGTTCTGTAACATGTTATTCGAATAACCTTAAGGTTATTTGAATAACCATTTTTAAAAGAGTTTTCTAAAAAACATGTTTATTTGAATAACACTCTTGTTATTGGAATAAGTGCTATTCAAACAACACTCTTTGAAACAACACTCTTTTATTCGAATACCATAAGTGCTATTAAAACAACACTCTTTGAAAACAGAAGCGCGTAACTGGTTTTAATACTATTATTCAAATAACCTTAGAGTTATTCGAATAAACTTTGATAGAAACTGATCATTTGATTTAGTTTATTTGAATAAAGATAGAGTTATTCGAATAAACTTGTTCAAAACAGTTTTGACCATTTAAAACTTATCAGTTTGTTTTCAAAATTCCCAAAACGCATTTAGATCTTTTCTTCCAAAATCAATGAGATATCCAGAAGGCTTCGTATAGAAAATACTAAGTCCTAAAGCTAATCTTGAAGATCGTGGACTTAGTCTTCCCATTATCTTCAAGTTTGTTATCATCAAAACTAGTCTTCAATGTCACATAGCCAATCACTATTTTAACTTAGAGCTTAGTCCTTGTTGAAGTTAAGAAACTATTTCAATGCAAAAACAAGTGCTAAGAATAAGTACTAAGTGATCATAAAGATAAGAGTTTAGAGTTGAGAGGAATCACACTCAAAAGTTTATGCTGGTTAGGCTAAACCACTTGCCTACATCTAGTCCCCAGTCAGAAACTAGAATTTTATATTGCCACAAGTTTTCTTTGATCAAACCTAGCCTCTCCAATCTAGATTACAAGTAGTATTTGTTCCACCCTAGCTTTTTCAAGCTAGATACGTACTAAGATCACTAACGGATAAGGATACAAAGAGAATATTAAGTTTGTGTTTCTCTCAACACTCAAAGAGTGAATTTAAGCATATAGGTACATAGATAAGAATGATATTCAAGACTCTCTAACACTCAAAGAATGGTTATATGCAAATACAAACTTAGGAGAATGGGTTTCTCTTTTTAGAAGATTGATCAAAAGTATGTTTCAATAGAGAAACTTGATCAGAAGCTTGATTTGGTCATTTAGAAGTTTGATAAGAAGTTTGGTAGAATAATAGTTCGCTTCATTCTTCCAACTTCCAAGTTTCTTCAATTTATAGGCTTTTAGAAACTAGCCATTTGAAGTCCCAATGGTTACTGTTCTGAGCACAATTACTATTTTCTTGTCCTATAGTGACTAGTCAATTTTTCTTTAATTGCTTTTGTCTTTTTCCAGCAATAGACTCGAACTTCTAAGTTTTTCTAACTTGGACTTTGCTGTTTCTATACAGGATTCATCTTATGAACTTAGATGCTTCTAAGAAGATTGATTCTTTTTATGCTTGATGTTCCTAATAGGACTATCTTCTGATGGTGTTCCTTTCTTATTGTAGTCTTCTGATTAACTTTGCTTCTTAAGACTTATCTTTTGAAGAACTTGGTTTCTAAAGCTTATCTTATGATGAACTTATTTTTTTGAATCTTGTCTTCTAATGAACTTTTCTTTTAGAACATTCACCTTTATAGAGTTTTTTCGTGATTTCCACATGAATTTAATACTTAGTCTTTTTCAGAAAACCTTTGAAGACAACTTTTGATTTCAACGAGACTCTCATCGGACAAAATTTGGACATCTTGATTTATG
The DNA here is from genome assembly GCA_029884605.1 of Ormosia emarginata. Taxonomy (NCBI): domain Eukaryota; kingdom Viridiplantae; phylum Streptophyta; class Magnoliopsida; order Fabales; family Fabaceae; genus Ormosia; species Ormosia emarginata. Next base: position 9,169,431 of record JAQQTP010000040.1, read on the forward strand.
AAAATCCAGTCTGAGGGTCTTTTCAATCTGTTCTTTCAAACACTTAAGACAAAACGTCAAAGGAAAAGAATTTAAGGTTAAGTTTGTTGATAATTAAAACTTAGAAGTTACTAAAGAACTTCAACAAGTGAATGCTTCTGAAGGGCTTTGGAGCTTACATACAACAATTGAGAGGAAGAGAATGTAAGAGGCAGAGATAGTTAAGAGGTTGGTTAATGAAGCTTAAGAGTGGTTGAAGAATGAAAGTGGTTAAGAGTTCAGGTAATTTAGTATTTATAGATGAAGGTAAAAACTAGTTGTGTTAGGAGAAATAACATTAGCCATTGAAATCTAAATAGGAGAAATAAATGATTCTAATGTTGATTTTGTGCATTTACCAAGAGAGAAAGAAAAATTGTTTTCTAATGATTTTGGGAAAGCTTTCTGATCAAGATAAGGAGGATTTTTTAATACTATTCTGATTGCTTTTTGATGCTCAGAGAGCTATGGCATACAGTCTCAAAAAACCTTTTCTAAGCAATAATTCAAACAAGACTTTGATCTAGACACATTAATGTTGTCTCATATAAAATAAAAATGATCTTCATGAAGAGTTTTAGTTAAGACATTAGCTTGTTGATGATCAGTGTATACAAATTTTAATTCAAAAACACCTTTCTAAACATAATCTCTAATAAAATGGTGTCTGATCTTAATATGTTTTGCCTTATTGAAAATGGTTCTCAACTTGGCTTATTGTACTAGTATTATCATAGAAAATAGGGATAGAATTATGTACTTCGAAGAGTAATGTTTAAGTTAATACTTTACCCATAAAAGTTAAGAGCAATAAATTGATGCAGAGATGTATTTTGCTTCAGTAGTTAAGAGAGCTATTAAATTTTACATCTTGCTTAACCAAGAGACAAGAGATTTGCCAATGAAGTGACATCCTCCACTGGTGCTTTTCCTTTCAACTCAGTGTCCAGCATAGGCAACATCACAGAAACCTTCTAGCTCAAAATTCAGAGTTTTCTTATACCATAAACCAAAGTTAGTAGTACCAAGTAGATGTCTAAAAAATCTTTTAACATCTTTAAGATGTGATTCCTTAGGGTTAACTTAGAATCTAGCACAAAGACACACACTAAACATGATATCAAACCTAGTAGAAGTGAGGTACAAGAGAGAGTCAATCACACCAGTATAAGTTTTTTGATCAACATGCTTACCATTCTCATATATGTTTAACACAATAGATGGATGCATTAGTGTGCTCATAGGTTTGGGACCTTCCATCTTAAACTTTCAAAGCAGATCCTTGGCATATTTTTATTGATGTATCATAATTCCATCTTTCTCTTGCTTAGCTTGCAAATCAAGGAAGAATTTGAGTTCTCCCATCATGTTCATCCTTGAATTCACATAGCATTAACTTAGAAAATTGCTTGCAATGATTCTCATTGGTAGATTCAAAGATAATATATCAACATAAGTTTGAACAATGATAAAATCTTTTTCAAAATTCTTGTTAAAGAGAGTAGTGTCAAATTTTCCTTTAGAGAAACTATTTTCAATTAGAAAAGAACTTAATCTCTCATACAAAGCTCTTGGAGCTTGTTTTAAACCATATAAAGCTTTTACGAGTTTGAAAACATGATTTGGATGTTTGTTATCCTCAAAACCAGGAGGTTGCTTGACATACACTTCTTCATCAATAAATCCACTTGAGAAAGCACTCTTGACATCCATTTGAAATAATTCAAAACCTTTATGAGCATTATAGGCAAGAAAAATTCTAATTGCTTCAAGTCTAACTACAGGAGAAAAAGTTTCATCATAGTTAATATCTTCTTGCTAAGTAGCCCTGAGCAATTAACCTTGATTTATTTCTCACCACATGTCTACTTTCGTCAAGCTTGTTTCTGAACACCCATCTTGCTCCAATTATAGTGTGATCTTCAAGTTCAAGTACAAAGGTCCAAAGTTGATTTCTTGTAAATTTGTTGAGTTCTTCTTGCAGTGCCACAATCTATGATTCATCTTCAAGAGCTTCATGGTTTTGGGCTCAATTTAAGAAATTACAGTCGTATTGTTTAGTTCTCTGGATATAGATCTTGTTCTCCCTCCTTGAGATGGTTCTCCAATAATGAGATCTCTAGGGTGATAAGCAGCTTATCTTCATTCTCTAGGTAATTGAGGAGTTTTGGTTTGAGATACTTTAAGAGCTTTCTCAACTTTATAAGTAGCTTTCTTATGATCATCATATTTACTTTCTAATGAGTTTTCTTATGCTTTCTTGATTGCATTATAAGTCTTATTCAAATCCATTCCTTCAAGATCTTCTTCTAATTCAGTAATCTTTCTTTGCTCAATACTAGGGTTAGTTTCATTAAAAGTCATATGCATTGATTACTTAACAACAAACATTCTTGTATTATAAACTCTATAAGATTTAGGTGTTGTAAAGTGATCAAGAAAGATATCTTTTTTAGCCTTTGAATTAAACTCACCAAGTTGATCCTTACTGTTTAGAATGAAGTATTCACAGCCATATGAATGAATTTTAAATATGTTGGGTTTTCTACCTTTCCACTATTCATATGAACTTTTTTTTAGTATTAGCCTTATCTAAATCTTGTTTTGATTGTAACGAGATGTGTTTATGACCTTAGTGTTAGTTATGACAACCATCACCCAAGAGGGGGTGAATTAGGTGATCACAAATTTTTAAAGTAACTTTGAGAAATTATACATTTTGATATACTCAATTAACACATGTAGTGGAATAAGTCTAACAAAGATATAACTATTGTAGATTACTCAAATACAACTTGGGTTAAAGGATATATCAAGTAAATAAGCTAGATATCAAGTTCTTAAAATCAAAACATCAATATAAAGAGTGTAGGGAAGAGAGAATCAAACTCAAGAATTTATCCTAGTTCAGCCACCAACCATTTTTGGCCAACATCTAGTCCCCAAGCTTAACTTGATATTTTCTTCACTATCTCCTAGATTTCACGAGTGCTAGGAAAACTTTTGTACAAGAAAGAGGACTCCTTACACCTTGGGATACCTCACCCTTGTACTAGAGCTTCCAACTCTTCAAGTTTTATAGGTGTTTGAAAAAACCTTTACATTCAAGAGCACTCATAATACCTTTGGGATACCTTACCGTTTGTGTTTGAGCCTCACTACAAGGGATACCTCACCATTTTCTCTCTTGAGGGATACCTCACCCTCTTACAATGATTTAAAGATGAAGATAAAGATTAAAAACTCTCACAAGAGTATATATACAACTTGAAGAACAAAGGAATAGAACGATTTTGCAATAAAGAGCTCAAAATATGATTTTGATGATTCAAGGATCAAATCAAGTGTTCTAGAGTTATAAAAGCTTCAATCTACACTTATTTATAGAGCCTAAGTGATAAAATAGCCATTGGTAGTGTTTAGAAATGATTTCTTATGAAAACTAGCCATTTATAGTCGTTGGGAGCGTTTCTGACGTATTTTATTCGAATAACAAAACCTTTATTCGAATAAGTTACTCTAGTTTTAAAAACTGACTTTAAATGATCAGAACTTCTTCATTTCTCATCCGTTTATAACAAATGACCATTCATTGGAAATATCTTTAAGTCTATTTTTGTCTAAAACAATTTTAGAACAAAACGCAAAGTGTTTTGAAAGTTATGATCAAAATAGTAATCAAAGGTCAATTTTTCAAAACTCATACTTGACTATTTTTCATAATTTTGAACTACTACCATGACTAACTTTTCAGAACTTGTTTGTTGGACATGTTAACATGTAAAAACCATTTGCAAAGATTTGTAAACATATTTGAGCTCTTTTCTTGTAAAACCTCTATATTTAAATAGGAAAAAACCTAAAAGGAAAATATAATTCTAGTCCTTATGCTTCTTGATGTAATCCAAACTTCCACAAATTTTTTCTCTTCAAATCTTGCAAATGCTTAGAACATCTTATCATTCTCATTCTTCTTGAGTTGAGCATAATTATGATCTTTTGCTTTCTTGTTGCAATGCTCACTCTTAGTACTTGGACTATCTTACAAAGTATTACTCACTTAAAGTAAATATAGTTAGTCCAAATTCATAATTCAATATATTCATATGCATGATTCGTAAATGTATAACTCTAGTTAGTTTAACATGCATATAAGAATTTCATAGATACATACAAATAAGATATTTATCAATTACTAATATATATGCTTCATATAGGATGCAACAAAGAACACTTTGCACATTTTCAATTAAAAAGAGTCAAATCCAATATTAATTCATTATAACTCATATAAAGCGTTATTGGATATATTATATAAAGAATGCTACACATATCCCATTGTAAGATTATTAAATGAAATATAACTAGATAAAGTACATAATCATGCATGATACAATATATCTCATTGAGCACATCTATGTAACAAGATCAATATCCTTTTGTAATGCATTTGTCATCATCAAAACTTAACACATTAAACTATTAGGGCAAAGACAATTCTACACTTAGCCCAAAAATATTTTGGTAGAAAGCTTTCATAGAGGAGTGTTCTTACCATCTCTTGAAGAGATTTATTTTTCCTTTCCACAACAACATTCTGTTGGGATGTTCTTGGAGAGGAAAGTTATGATAAATACCATTTTCTTCACAAAAGGTTTTGAAAGATTGGTTTTCAAATTCACCTCCGTGATTACTTCTTATTGAAGAAATACATAACCTTTTTCATTTTGAACCTTCTTATAGAAAACTTTAAAGGCCTTAAAAGAATCATCCTTGTGGGTAAGGAAGAGTACCCATGTGAATCTAGAGAAGTAATCTATAATGACAAAACCATATATCTTACCATCAAGGCTTGTAGTTCTAGTAGGACCAAAAAGGTCAACATGTAATAGCTTAGGAGTCCTTGTGGTAAAAACCACATTTTTTCCTTGAAAAGATGCTTTTGTTTGTTTTCCTCTTTGACATGCTTCACATACAAGTCTTTTCCAAACTTGATCTTAGGACGCCCCCTTACAAGATCATTTTCCACATGCTTAGTTTCATAATAGCTTATCCTAGCTTTCTGTGCCAAATTCATTTTTCATTATTCATAGAAACCAAGCATGTTACATTTTGACTATTCAACTCATCCAGATTAACCTTATACAGATTGTTATGTTTGTTAGCCATGAAAAGGGCAATGTCATTTTGAGAATCCTTCACTATATAGAGAGAAAGCTTTGTTGAAGAAAACATTGTATCCATTTTGATTTATGCTAAGCAGATTATTTTTTAATCTATCAACTAGTAGAACATTATTAATAGATGGAGAGAAGTTGTTGCCTATTTTGCCAATCTCAATGATATTTCCTTTGAAGTCATCTCCAAAGGTGACAGTGCCTCCATTTTTAGGTTTTAAGGACATAAACATAGATTGGTCTCATGTCATGTGCCTTGAACAGTCACTATCCAAATACTATTTTTCATTGTGTTTCTTGCTTCTCAAGCACACCTGCAAAGGAGGTTGCTATTTGTTTAGGTAGCCACACAAGCTTGAGTCCTTTCTTGTTAGTTTTTTATATTAATTAAAAGCTTTTTGATGCTTGTTAGGAGCTTTCTGATATCTGTCAGGAGCTTTACGATCTTTTCTTCTTCTAAAATGTGCAGCATATGAAGGACTATATTTATGATAATAAGAATAAGCTAGCTTTCTCATGCTTAGAAGATGTTTTAATAAAGGAATTTTTGAGGCACTTCTGTTTATGAGACTTGTTATGTCCTAGGCCAGCTTTGTCAATGGCACATTCCTGTTTTCCTAACATTATTTCCAAATTCTTTATGCCATTAACAAACTTGGCCTAATCAAATATGAATTCATTGGCTTTTTGTTGAAGTTTTTAACTTCATCAAAATGTTCATAAGAAGGTTCATGAAAAGGTCTATAGGTCACTCCACTCTTTCTGCTTCTAGTGCTATTAGGTCACTTATGAATTTTTTTACCACTATCAAAGAAAGCCTAATAAGTGATCCCTTTACTGAAGGTGACATTACTTTGGTGGAAGTTAGGACCTCTTTTATTTTTTAAAACACTCCTTGATGCGTCTTTTTCCATGTGAAAGCTCTGCTCCCTTTAAGCAGATCTCTTAATGGATCTAAGAGTTCACTTAGTGTTAGAATGAACCTATAAATATATCCTAACTTCCCTATCAGCTTTTACACTTCTTGTATATTAGAAGGCTGATCAATTTCTTGTACTACTCTAATTTTTTCTAGAAGCAACCCTAAAAGTGCACTTCATAGGATTCATGCATAACTAATATATTCTGCACCTTTGAAAGACCGCCCTCAAGTGATTCAAGTGTTGCTCTTTTTCCTTGGACTTCACTAATAAATCATCCATATAATCTTCCACAAAATCATGCAACATGTCATGGAAAATAACAATCATCGCTCTGTGGTAAGTCGCCCTTGTATTCTTTAATCCAAATGGCATCACGACATAGTAAAAGTTTCCAAAAGGCATCCTGAAGGTCACTTTCTCCTCATCTCTAGATGTTATTTAGATTTGGTTGTATCCACTAAATCCATCCATGAACTAGAAGTGTTCATATACTACAATTGTATCCATCAGGTTGTCTATGATTAGCAGAGGGAAGTCAAATTTTGGGCACACTTTGTTCAAATATCTGAAATCAACACAACATCGAATCTGGAAATTTTTCTTCTTGACAAGTATAACATTTGCCTTCCAAATAAAGTGTTGTATGGATTTGATGAATTGGGCCCTTAATAACTTTTCCATCTCCTCCTTAATCTTTAACTCTATTTCTAGACTAAACTTTTATGGGGGTTGTTTTACTAGGTTGGCTTCAAGGTATACAACTAAGTTGTGCGTTACCAAAATTGGACTTAAGCCACACATTTCTTCGCATTCCCAAGAAAAGGCATCTTTATGCTCCTTTAACAGCTCAACAAGTTTTTCTTTCTCCTTCACCTCCAAGGTGGCCCTTATGAATAGGGGTCTAGGTTTTCCTTGGTCTTTCTCTCCATTTATTTCCTATAACTCTTGACCTTGTTACTTAGGTGCATCTTGTAGTTCTTATGGTGCTTCCTTCACTTGGGTGTCGTCAAACACCTTTTCCTTTTCATTTTCTTCAATGACACCCATTGGTGTAGGACTAACAAGGCAACTGGATAGTGTCCTTACTGGCCTCTCGCTTTCTTATAAGATTCTCCATCTCGCCTTCCCACTAAGGAACATTCCTTTTCCACTATTGCTCTCGCCCACTTGTCTGCCAAATCCACTTTTTTCCCTTTCCTTCTAATAATTTCCCTAGCATCCTCCATGCTCAGAGGCGTGAAGGCTTGAGAAGGGTCCAAGGCCTTGGCCAAGTCCAATACAAGGGTATCCCAAGAGGATATGATAGTTGGGTTCTCCATCCGCCACCTAGAAAGTGTTGAGCATCCTAATTGGCCCTACTTTTAGGTTCACCATCACACATCCTCGAAACACATCAAGCGTCCCATGAAAGATATTTATCATAACATCGGATCTCCTTAACCACTCCTTGGAGATTCCCAAGGCTTTCGAAAACAAGCGTTGGTATTACGTTTACTCCAGATCCATTGTTAACTAGCACTCTTCATACCTTTTGTCCCTCTATTGTGGCTTCAACAAACAATGGGCAATTATGACAGAATTCCTACTTGATGATAGTTGGCTATCTGAGCATAATCGCTATAGCATGTGACTTTTCTAGGCGGGTCAAAGGGGAGTTTGCTTGGCATATGGCCCCTTTCTTTCGAATAACTTTGACTAAGGCATCGCTGCTTCGGTTTGAGTTAGGCATCTATGCCAAGCTGTCTAAAGAGGATTCTGAACCTATGAGTTTTTGCTAGCCTATTGTTGAGCACCACATCTAAGGGCTCTTCAATTCTTTCTACTGGTATAACACCTCCTGAATCTTCTCCTGAAATAATGGTGTTTATCCCAAGGTTGGGTAAATGATGCCTATGTACATTTTCAACATTTTTAGAAAATCTTCCTTATCACCTAGCAATCCATTGTTGGATGGCCATTTATTCTATGAAGGATACATAATAATGGGTTCTTGTATTCTTTATTTGTCAACATAGGCTTTTCCAACCTTGATCTCAAAATACCATCCTTCATCTATTCCTCCACCAGTTGGCACGCCTATTGTCAAGAGATAGGCAACGGGGGAGGCATATCTTTTAGTTCTCTAGGGTGCAAATGTCAAAGATAGAATCTATCTCCTTGGTCTTTTTCGATGATGCTTCATAGCCTCAAACACATTAGTTGCTAGCTTGAGTAATTCTGAGAAGGTAGTGAGGCCTCCTAGAGATAGAAATTTTTGTGACCCATCTTCTATATTTTTATACACCCACATACTAGATTCACTTCACAGAGCATCTTTTTGCATTGTAATGCATGGTCGCGATACCATTTTATGTAAGCAACTAGCCCTTATCCATTTCTCTGTTTGACATGCCCAAGTCTATAATGTGTAGAGCACTTTCTTCTTTTAAAAACTTATTACAAAACTCTGTCACTATCTCTTCCTAAGTTGAATAGAGTTTGGGCATAGTTTTGAATACTAAGTGAAAGCTTTTCTAGTGAAAGATTTAGAGAACTCCCTCAGTCTCAAGTCTTTATCTCCATGGAGTATGCCCAAGTCATCTAGGAAGGACATAATGTGTTCTATGGCACTCCCTACTCTGTCAAACTTCCTAAACATGGGCAGCTGATACCTAAGAGGATAAGGTTTTGTCACCACCATGGCAAAGAAGGGGAAATCTAAATCTCTAACCATATTATTTCCTTCTTTATGAATCTGTAAAAGATGCTTTTGCTCGCCTTATGCACTAGGTCATCACCAATATGTTTGCATCAATGTTATCAACATTTACAATTGCAGATTCAGGTCTAATGATAATAGACTAATTTTTATATATTTTTCTTATAAAAGTAGGCATTATTATATGTTAATATATTTAATTTTATTGATTTTATAGCATTATCATTTGTTTCTTTGAGATAAATTAACTACTAAATTATGTGCTAATTGTAGATATTTAAAAGTAAAAGTGGTGCAATCAATAAGATGATGGGATGTGCCATAAAGAAGAGTAGTTGAAGAGGAGCCTTTGCACTTGAACTTGTATGATACCACAAATGTCATTATGCAAGACTAAGATAAATCTAGAGGATTTTAGATAAAATAAGGAGATCCTGAAGATAGAGTTTTGAAGAAATCTTATCCAAATCTTATGTTTCATCCAAAGTCCCAATTAGGTGTGGAAACTTGAAAATAAGGATAATTGAAGATTGAATAAGGATCCTTAAAAAGAAAGCAATTTGTTGCAAATTCATATTCAACTCGTATTTTCTGACATTGTTGTTGTATTTGGACTATATCTTGAGTTACAGATATCAAATCAACAGGATTCTTGTGGCATTGGAAAGCTAATAGAAATTGAAACAACTCTTATGTTGACCTTGAAATATAATTTTGTCGTATGAATGACAAGTAAAATAAAGAGAGAAAAAGATAAAAATCTAGCAGCCTTCAATAAAAGGATATTGAGTTTCCTAAATTTAGTTTCTTAAATTCAATCAATATTTTATTATTATTTGGAGACCAAGTAAGGGATTTTGTGCAAGATACACTCCTATTAGGTAAAATCTCTTATTAATAGACAAGGAGAAAGGGGGTTTGAGACTAGAGAGAGATGTGTAATGCCGCATGAAACAAAGGAAGAAGGGGAATGAGGTGTAGCAATTGTTTCATCTTTTATGGATTTTTCTTCTCCCTTTGTATTTGATACTCTTGTCATGAGTAGCTAATTTTATTTTCTAGGATTAATATGAAACCTTAATCATTGTTTTAGATGATTTAACTTTGTTTACAATATTTTTCTTTGTTCTATAATTGCATAATGATGATCATTATTAATCTTTCATTGTTATTCAATTTAATCTTTATTGCTTATCTTGTAGCCAATTAGTAAATTTAAATTGATATATTTTAATCACATGCTTAATTCTTGTAGTCTTAGGTGTGGGTTGTGCAATAGTTTTTAATGCTTTTGTGATCTAAGGATTGAATAATTCATGCTATATTAAATGATTTATGTCATAATTTGAATATACTATGTTATTTTAGATAAATTATGTCAACAATTAGATTCCAATAATCTTTAGTAGTGATTAAAGTTTATAGTCGTAGACACTTCATAGAATAAGATTAATTCTCATTCAAGTTAAATTCATCTTTGTATAGTTAGTGATGGATTCGAGGTCCTAGAATTGTTCTTTGATTGATCTTGCATTTTAATTTAAGTTATTTCATTTAGATTAATTATTTAATTTGAATGTTTAGTTTAGTGCGTAATTTAAATTCTTAGATTAATTATATTAAATCAAAATCTTTTTTCTTTTTTCTTTAAATTAATTTAGGAATTTCCAATAAGCAAATACACCATGCCCCAGTCTAGGCGTCATCCTCTGTGTCTTGACAGGGTGCATGATAGCTATCCTTTTTTTAACTTCTTCCGTATTTGCCTTTGGGTTCGTTTCAGATTACTTTGGTTCGAATGGAAGTAGATCCCAAACAATGATTTTAAAAATTATTAACCCAAACAAGTTTTTCTTCGTTTTATTTTCAAAAACTGATATGAAACAAATTTTATACAAAATATTGAAAGCATGTTTTAAAATTTGAAAACATAAAATCATTCCAAATAGCCCTAAACTTCTTACTTTAATCACTTGGATTCAAACCTTAAGACAAACATAATTCCTCTAAATATAACATACCTATGTATTGTAAAAACTGTGTGAATTAAACTTTTATTTTAATTATTCATATAAATTTTAATGATCATAATTCATGAATTCTCTTAGTATTACAATAAAATATTTCTTTTTACTTATATTTATCTTAACACATGCACACATATGTAGATAAGATTTATTTTGAGTTGAGTTTTTATACAATTTTTAAACAAAAAACTTATATTCATATGATGAGAGTGTTGATCCTTTCCTCTTAACTTTAATTGGATACCGAATTTGCCAAATTTGAGCTTAGGATGAGAGAGTTATGCCTACAACATTCTTAATAGCTCTCTAGACCCATTAGATGACTTCAAAGGGCGAGAACACCATCAAAATGTCACGGTTTTGATAAGTAGTCTCATAAGAGTTGAAGATCTGTGTCTCAGCTTTCTAATGGAACCAGTTTTAGTTCCATATGACTCCTACAGCCTAAATTATGGCTCAATCCTTGCTTGTTGTCCACGTTCTAGAGACAGCATCTCTGTTCTAACTTTTAGGCCCAACTTGACCCACTAGACATCTGATTTAGCCTTGAGATCGCATCAAAGTTACAGAGATTTCTCTCAGCTTCCTTACAAGGTAAAAATTATAATTTTTAGATGTCTAGAACTCAAGTTATGCCTGAAATATGAAGCAGTGTAAAATTTCAATTAATGTTGAAAAATACAATTAAGCTTAATTTGAACTCAAACTTATAAATTATGGTCAAGGTCAATCAATTAAGCACAAAAGAGGTCTAAGAGACTAAATATGAAGGTTAACTAATGTATAAAAATTGTGTTTATCAAATATTTGTTTTATGAATGCTCTCTTTAATAGTCTTATGTATGCTATACTTCATGGTTATCAAACAAACTTTATTGTATTAAACCTACTTTTCATGCTTCTTCCTATCTGTAGTGAAAGAAACATTTGGGGGTCTCTGAGGCTCATCTTCAGTGAGATCAGCATCAACACTAGAGACAACAAGAAACAATTTCATAAAATCCACCCAATCCTCATAATTAGTCTCATTCAATTCTATTAAAGCATTCATTTGTATTGGTAAAGCTGAAAAATGATTCATTAAAGGGAGATTTTGCTAAGGAAATCAACATGTACAATATTTGAGCAAATAATCATAACGGAGCTCTCCCATGCATTTGTAATCCTATCTAAGGGTCTCGAATTACAATACATGACCAAACTCCACAGACATCAAAATCTTGTCCCGAAAGCTAATACCAAAAGGATACTGAGAATTCTAATAACACAACCTTAATGCCTTTAACAAATTATCAAGAATCATATTAATGAAGACAAACCAATAGGGTAAGTGCATCATCAACACAATCCCCAATGCAACATTATTAACAAAATGACACATCAACACAATTGGTCCCGCGAAGGCAAGTTCGCAATCATTCAAAGTACCCCAAAACAATACCACAATACTTTAAATAGAAACTCTTAGAATCAAATTGTATAAATAACAAACATGATAAATAACTTTGAAAACATTACATGTTAATTTATGCACAAAATAGCATTGAAAATTATTTCAAGGACCAAACAACATCAACCCCGAGAGTACACAATATATATCATACCCAACAACATCATAATAATACACAGATTTTCAGAGGCAAACGAGGAGAGTACCATACATTTTTAAACAATTTTAAGCTCTAGAAATTTTGGAAAAAATAATAAATGGGCATGAATAAAAAATATATATCCAAAAATGAGTATCGGGTGCATGGAGTGTATAGCAAAAAATAGAATTTAAAAAGTAATTTTATGAACCTCTCAAGCGCCCCCACGCGCCTAGAGTGCGAGTAGGTGCGACTAATTGTCTTCCTTACATGTTTCCTATTAAACGGGTCACGTGACCCGATTCATGGCTAAACAGGTAGTGCACATTTTCTCGCTTAATTCTCAATCATTTTAAGTGATTTATATCTCATTAGAATTACAGAAATAGGATCTATAATTCCCAAGTTATTATTATGAAAGAACAACAAACAAACAAACTGGATTTTATGAAATTACTCACCGATTTCTTAACCATTTGACATGATTCTTATGTCATTCAAAACGCATTTTAGAGATCTACAAAACCCCTATGTTATTAATTCAAAACAATTCTCAAAATCTCCAGATTTTGAAGCGATACTGAAAGGTTTTCCATGAGGTTTTAAAAGAAAATTTTCACTGGATTCTAATCTGTTTGACATAATATTTATGTTGCTAGATTTAGCAAACCCCGATCTACAAAATCCCTAACTTGATTTTCAAAATTGATATAAAATAAAATTTGAATTAAACATCGTTAAGGTTTCGAGTTTCTTCAATTTTAAACCTCATACAATTTTTAGGCAAAATAGAAAATTGATAGTCATAATTAGGATTAAAACCACTTTGATACCAATTGCTAGAATTTCACGGATCAATTAACCCAAAATATGGTATATACAATAAAACATAATAAGTATTCAGATTACCTGGAAAAGATGACAATGAGGATGCCATGTGTAACACCCCCAAATCTAATAACTGTAAGGTAATCGTCATTACGCCTTAGTCACTAAATCTATGCGTGACACAGTCTCAACAACAATCTTTTCAAAAATTTCTATTATACATAAATAGAATATATGAGCCCCGAATGAAGCATATTAGCACCTAACCATTTAAAATACAACCACTGAGGGAATAACATATTCCATATATAAATATATTCATCATTGACACAAAGCACTGGTAACACAAAACATAATACTTACATATTCAAATGAAAAATGACAGGTACAAAAGCACTAAAGGGGAAAAGCAGTAACCTTGGGATAGGTACTACTTGCAGACAAAGTTGCAACCCCTAAATATATTATGCTCAGTGTCCCAATCGACACGTCAGGCATGAATGCCCCCATGAAGTTGCACTCGTACGTAACTGAAGAAATCTCGTCCATACGTCATAGCAAAAATAATGAATCAGCCCAATCCAATCAGTAAGGGTGTGGTCCCTCTTCTTCTTCCTCACGATCTTTTATCAAATATAAATATAAAACAAAAATACAAGGATACAGGAAAGAGGTGAGACACCCAGTATTCAATACCAAAACGACAGTAAGAAAATAGAACGGCGCAGGACGCTCACATAACATCACGACACATATATTTATCAACAGAAATAATAAAAATAAGCAGTAAGGGAGAAACAAAATAAGTAATAATAAAAAATAAGCGATAAAAGAGAAACAATAATAATATCTCAAGCAGTAAATAGTTCAACCATCAGATAATTATTACAACATTAAAAGAGATAACTTAACAGTTATAAACACTCATGCTAGATGAAATGTGAGACCGACAATGCTCAATGCATAAGGTACCAAAATCCTATTCCATGGAGCTAGACATAAACATTCGGAGAGAATGATCAAGGAGTCATGCCAGTATCTCGTTAGCCTTAAAATAAAGTGTTTTCTCATAAAAATAATATTTTGTGCAACATGGCTTATACATAGCACCTCAACAATTGATCGCGATATAGGACAACCTTTCGGTCTGGATCATCGGTGTGTTTGCATCGGCCTATCCCAGGGCCCCAGTAGAGCTACCACTGCCTATTATGAGACACCCGCACCCTGACGTCCCCAAGGTCACCCACTATGACCCACACTTAGTCCACTCGCACCTGCACTAAGGTGTAATTCAATCTCCTAGGCACACATCACCTTTCCAACAAGGTCCAACGGACATTCACAAGTGCATGACGACTAAATGTAGATCATGTAGATTCATCAATTGTATGTTCCTCATAACATAATGCATATCATGCATATTCATTAACAATATATATTTCTCATGGAACATACCACAATGGCATATAATCAGTCCTCAATAACTTTATGCCACGATTTAGTCAAGTACACACCAACAAGTACATAGTCCCACACATGGACTCACAATTTCATACAATCCATTTTAAATATTAATATTTCATATACATGGTTCAACACATACCATAATTCCACATTAGGAATCCAACATTCCTAATTTCCTAAGTCTTGATTTATTTCACAAATTTTAGGTCAAGGAAACCCTTCAAAACCGTGGCCTCTCAAGGACCATTACTAAATCAATTTCTTCCATTACAAGCATCAATCCTTTAATACCTAATTACATAGGTTTCATTTCACACAAAATCAATTCAAACCCTTAAAATTTTTGGCCAAAATTGTGGCCTCCTCAATAGGGTAGCAAACCCTTAAATTTTCCATTCATTAAATCCAAGCATTCCAAATCATTAATACATTCAAAATAACCAACATTTTAGTCTTAATCATGAATACACAAGCATGAGAAACAACCAAACAAAATGAGCAATCCATTATGGATTCCTCCATCAACAACCACACAAAAGTCTTCTCACCACCAATAATGGTTGAAGTGAGTAAATCTCCCTCTTACCCATGGAGAAGATCAAAAGAGAGTTCCTTGATGTTTTTCTTGAAGATTTCTTCCAACACCATCATAAAACCCTAAGTCATCAAGCAAACAAACATTAAATCTAAGCTTGATAAAAGACAACCATGGACCAAAATCATGGTTTAACACTTTGAAAATAAGATTAGGAATGAAGATCCAAAACCTCACCTCTAGGTCTTCAAATCTTGAACTTAGAAAAGTATTTGAAGATGGATGAATTTGAAAATGGTCTCAACATGAAAGTTTATTCGAATGGTGTCTAGATTCAAGATCAAGGGTTAGTTGGAATTAAACAAGGTTGGATAGTGTATTTTGGGTGCTTGGCCGAAACTAGCTTAGGAGAGGAAAATGAGACAGTTTTGATGCTTTTGTTTGCTTAGTTCTTAATAGAAATAGATGAAAGTGAGGATGAAGATGGAGATGAACAAGTAAAATAAACCTTGAACCCTTCAAGATGATGTCTTTCTTTGAGGATTTCGTCTAATACCTCTACCAAAGCCCTAGGGTTTCCAAACTTTCAAGATCAACATCCATGCTTGAAAAAGAGAAGATCAATGATCAAAATCATGGCATTGAATCATGAAAATCAGAAGAGAAAAAGAGAAGTCAAAGGTTTTACCTTTAAAGCATCAAGCTTTGGCTTCAATGGTAGAAAATGGAAGAGGAAGAATTAGTGAATGACCACCAAGAGAAAGTGCTTTAGGATGATGAGAGGAAGTAACAAATGTGATTTATTTTAGCAAGCTAATGGAGATGGCCTCCCATAGTGACTGAACCTGTGGATGAAGAAGAGAGAAGGAGGAGAAAATGGTCGAGAGAAAAAGATGAAGATGGAAAGTAGAGAGAGAAAGTGATAGTAAAGGGTTTTGGTGAATTTTGGAAATGATGAGTGAAAGTGTAATAAAGTGAGAAGCGATTTTGGCTTCCCAAAATATGCATTGTCATGGAAGAGGAGAGAGAGGAGGGAAAAGTGAGCTCCTTGCATGCTTAGGAAATTTTTAGGAAGTTTCCTTAAGATGTTTTTTGATTTAATTAATCATTCTTTTGAAATAAAGGAGATAGGATGTGACATAAAGTGGATTTCCTTTAGATAAGGTGATGAGATTTCTATTACAATCTGTTACCTACTGGACAATTGTTATAGATAGCAAAACCAGTATTAATTATTCAACGGATAATAAAATGTATAGCGATTTTTATTTTTATCTGATAAAAATTTTGAAAAAGATGAAATCTCGTAAACCGTGTCTGGTCTTGGGTTTAGTAAGATCCCCCATCGACGTTTCTACAGTTCAAGGTTCTCAGGAAAAATATCTCATTTTTACAGCTCCGCTCAGTGCACATGTAAAATGAGAAATAATATTAAAATATTACACGTCTCTGGAAAAATTTAGAAAAATTCACAAAAATCATAAATATTATAAAACGACTATCTATCATGAAATTATTAATTTTCGGGGTGTTACAATTTTTCCCTTCAAATAGAAATTTTGTCCTCGAAATTTTCATTCCTTAGAATAAATATGGATATTGTTTCTTCATCTTACCTTCTAATTTCTACATTATGCCCCTCGTCACATCAATCCAAATCACCCTTACCAGTGTAATCCCTTTGCCTCAGTGTTGCTTTGCGCTCCTAGCCTTGACCTTCACAGGAAGTATCCCATAAATCAAACTCTATTTTAATTGCATTGTGTCCAATTCGATGACATAGCTGGATCGGGAATATGCTTTTGTAATTACGGCATATGGAAGATACCTTGAGAATTAGAAAGAAAGGATGACAAAAATTAGTTGATAGGCTACCGGACCAATCCGAAGAAAATTTTGATATGGTCCGAGAAATTTAGGAGTGAGTCTATTGGTAACTCAGATATGATGACACACATTTAGCAACGTCTCTCTTCATTTCTTGCTATCAATACTTTTGTTTTAGATCTTAACATATTTTGGTCGTTCCGGTGTGTATACTCAACTTGCTCGGGGGAGCTTCACTGAAAATTAACTCCTTAAGTTCTAAATCAATTGGTATACAGACCTTATCCTTGAACATCAAGATTTCATCGAGTTTGCTTCTCCACAATTTGGCACCATGCCTTGTTTTAATAGTTTCTTCTTGTCTTGTAGAAATTAGTCACTTTTCTACTCCTTTTGAATCTTTCCCAATAGATCATTCGAAATAGTAACTATACTTAGACATACCTCATCTGGTGTCATTTCCAATAACCGTCGTTTGTCCCTGAATTACTCTATTAACTTCTTCTTCTTGACCATTATAATGAATTTACTAAGCAGTTTCCGGTTCAAAGCGTTTGCTATGACGTTTGCTTTTCCTAGATAATACTGAAGCTAGAAGTCATATTCCTTCAAAATTCCTAGTCACCTTCTTTGTCTCATGTTTAGTCCCATTTTTGTCAAACAGATACTTCAGACTCTTGTGATTGCTAAAGGTGTTGAATGTTGCTCCATACAAAAATCGTTTCCATATTCTCAGAGCAAATACAACTACAGCTAACCCAAGTCATGAGTTAGGTAATTCTCCTCATGTACCCTTAACTATCTCGAGGCATAAGTTACAACTTCCTAACTTTGCATGAACACACATCCTAGACCTTAATGTGAAGCATCACAAAACACTTCAAATAGTTCCTTGGGATCAAGTAGAACTGAAACTGGCGAGTAGTCGAATACCTCCTCAATCCTTTGAAAACTTTCTTCATGTGTGCTGGTCCACAGAAAAGTTTGATTCTTTTCTTATAAGCTGAGTAAGATGTCCTACTATCTTGGAGAATCTATCGATGCTTCTTTGATAGAAGCCAACTAACTTTGCAAGTTACTAGGGTATTATGGTCTCCAGTCTTTCCCAATGTAAAACTGCTTCAACTTTTGATGGACTCACATCAATTCCCTTCCTTTGTAATTTCATGACCCAAAGTCTTAACCTCCTCAACAAGCATTTGTACTTTAATAGTTTTGTGTACACTCTTTTTTCCATTAAAGTCTAGAAAACCATATCGAGATATTCAATATATTCCTCCATATTTTCAAGAATAGATCAGATTGTCATCGGTAAGGACAACAACAAATCCATCTAGGTAAGAACGAAAGATCTAATGCATGTAATCTATGAATACGACAGGTGCATTTGTTTCTCCGAACGGCATCACGATATACCCATAATGCCCATAATGCATTCAAAAAAACCGTTTTAGGAACATCCTTAACTCTCCACTAACTTAACAATGACTAGAACGCACTTCTATCTTGAAGAAAACAACAACTCTCTTTTCGCTGATTCATCGAATCACTTATCTTTTTCCAAGGATAGTTATCCTTGATCGTAATCTTGTTCAATTGGCAATAATCCTCATATCACTAAGAAGTTCTATTCTTCTCCTTAACTGACAGCACTATAGCTCATCATGCGAAACTGTTTCACTACAAGAATGACATTCATATTCCCCTAGCATTTGTCCTCCACAAAAGATAACATGTATCTTTGGATTCCTTTTCCTCACAAAGTTTCAACTTTGTTGATCGTTACGAACTCAAAAGTCTTAATTTTGGGAATCACTAAGGTTTTCTTTGAAACGATCTAATAGAATATATCTAGAAAATAACCAATCTATTCCTAAAATCATGAACGCTAATAGGTGTGACTTTAGGTATGCAAGTCAAATCAACAAAAGATTCGATCTTTAGTAGAAATAGGATAGGTTAAACAAATTTAAATATCATCGACAAGTCTTAGTAACGGAAGCAGAAACAACTAGGTCAAAGATAATTGAAGACACAAATGAATCCAAATGATCCACACAGTCATATGCTATAAAGAAATGGGTTGTCCCCGGAATTATATAGCACAATTAAGGGATCATCATTTGTGGCACAATCTCCATTATTTAGATCTTTAAATTTTGAGGCCTCATCTCCACTCAGGGTATAAACTTTGCCTCTTGCCTGCTGTTTCGCAGCTCTTGCATCATTGACTAAAGGCTCTGCCTTGGCTTGGTTGTAGTCGCGGGAAACATGTCCAGGCTTCCCATACCTAAAGCAAATGATTCCTTCAATTGTGCAATCTCTCATTAGGTGCTCCTTTCCGCACTTGAAACAGACTACCCCCTTGATCTTACACTCCCTCATTGAGTGGTTCTTTCCACATTTCTTACATTTTGGTAAAGATGTCATAGTCGAGTTGGAACTACGGCCACTAACACTTTCTCCATAAGTTGGATATTGCTATTGCTTCCCTGATAATCATGAATACGGTTTTTGCTTAGACCAATTAACATTTCTATTAATCCTCCTTCGGGATCTAGGCTATCTAAGGTTACCCCAAAATCGACTGTTCTCCAACAGATTCTAAACTTCAACTTTCAAGTCTCGTTGTTGTGCGACCCTCATATCTCAGTGAGTTGTCACGCCAGCTATCCTTTGCATTTCTTTTGCAGTCGCAGCCATACTTCCACTATCACATCTTGCACGCATATGTGCACATCTATCACGAGCCATTGTCCTTGTATGTCTATCGAGAGCCATTGACTTTCTTCGAAGACGGACAAAACATGACACAACAAAGCAAACGTAATTATTTCAAATAACATTATTTCTTTTCAGAAACCAAACACAAAGAATCACACAATTCAAACAAGATAAGTCTAATCTACGAATCCTAACAGTCTCTAACTCGAGCTTCTTCATTCTGCCTTCTATGGCGTAACCTCTTGCAATCTTCAACTCCCAAACAACTTCTCAAACTAAACTTACACCAGTTATTCCTTTCCCTAGAAAATCGATTCTCCAAGACCTCCTGATCTCCTTAGTAGAGAACTCCTATTCTCCTAATACAGTATGCCTAGGTGAAGTCATAGTTTCCTATACACACAGAACATTACATATCGAGTAGGCCAATCCTCAATATCATGCAAATGTATAACAGTAGCTACTAACATTCAAACTACGGCAAACCATGCATTCTTTTCCCATCATCTCAATCAAGAGATAAGGAAATGCACAACCTACAAAAGTTCTAATATGCCAAAACATAGTAAGTTCATACCCCGGCTCAACAGGATGAACTGCTCTGATACCACCCAATGTAACACCCCCAAATCTAATAATCGTAATTTAATCATCATTACACCATAGTCACTAAATCTAGGTGTGTCACAGTCTCAACAACAATCTTTTCAAAAATTTTCATTATACATAAATAGAAAATATGAGCCCCGAATGAAGCATATTAGTACCCAACCATTTAAAATACAACCACTAAGGGAATAACATATTCCATATATAAATATCTTCATCCTTGACACAAAGCACTGGTAACACGAAACATAATACTTACATATTCAAATGAAAAATGACAGGTACAAAAGCACTAAAGGTGAAAAGCAGTGACCCTGGGATAGGTACGACTTGCAAACAAAGCCACAACCCCTAAATATTTGACGCTCGGTGTCCCAGTCGACACGTCAGGCATCAATGTCCTCATGACGTTGCACTCGCACGTAACCGAAGAAATCTCCTCCAGATGTCATAGCGAAAATAATGAATCCGCCTAATCCAATCAGTAAGGGTTTGGTTTTTTTTCTTCTTCCTCACGATCTTTTATCAAATATAAATATAAAACAGAAATATTGGGATATAGGAAAGAGGTGAGACACTCAGCATTCAATACCAATACGAGAGTAAGAAAATAGAACGGCGTAGGACGCCTACATAACATCACGACACATATATTTATCAACAGAAATAATAAAAATAAGCAATAAGGGAGAAACAACAATAAGTAATAATAAAAATTAAGCGATAAAAGAGAAACAATAATAATATCTTAGGCAGTAAACGGTTCAACCATCAGATAATTATTACAACAATAAAAGAGATAACTTAATAGTTATAAACACTCATGCCAGATGAAATATAAGACTGACAATGCTCAATGCATAAGGTACCAAAATCCTACTCCATGAAACTAAACATAAACATTCGGAGTTAATGATTAAGGAGTCATGCCAGTATCTCGTTAGCCTTAAAATAAAGTGCTTTCTCATAAAATATTATTTTGCGCAACATGGCTTATACAAGGCACCTCAACAATTGATCGCAATATAGGACAGCGTCTCAGTCTGGATCGTCGGTGTGTTTGCATCGGTCAATCCTACAGCCCCATTGGAGCTACCACTGTCTATTGTGAGACAGTCGCACCCCGACGCCCCCAAGGTCAACCACAATGACCCACGCTTAGTCTACTCACACCCGCACTAAGGTGTAATTCAATCTCCTAGGCACACATCGCCTTTCCAACAAAGTCCAACAAACATTCGCATGTGCATGACAACTCAATATATATCATGTATGTTCATCAATTGTATGTTCCTCATAACACAATGCATATCATGTATATTCATTAACAATATATATTTCTCATGGAACATACCACAGTGGCATATAATCAGTCCTCAATAACTTCATGCCACAATTTAGTCAAGTACACATCAATAACTACTTAGTCCCACACATGAACTCACAATTTCATTCAATCCATTTTTAATATCAACATTTCTTATACATGGTTCAACACATACCATAATTCCACATTATGAATGCAACATTCCTAATTTCCTAAGTCTTGATTTATTTCAGAAATTTTAGGTCAAGGAAACCCTTCAAAACTGTGGCCTCTCAAGGACCATTACTAAATCAATTTCTTCTATTACAAGCATCAATCCTTTAATGCCTAATTATATAGGTTTCATTTCACACAAAATTAATTCAAACCCTTAAAATTTTTGGCCGAAACCGTGGCTTCCTCAATAGGGTAGTAAAACCTCAAATTTTCCATTCATTAAATCCAAGCATTCCAACATCATTAATACATTCAAAATAACCAACATTTTAGTCTCAATCAAGAACACACAAACATGAGAAACAACCAAACAAAATGAGCAATCCATTATGGATTCCTCCATCAACAACCACACAAAAGTCTTCTCACCACTAATAATGGTTGAAGTAAGTAAATCTCCCTCTTACCTATGGAGAAGATCAAAAGAGAGTTCCTTGATGTTTTTCTTGAAGATTTCTTCTAACACCATCATAAAACCCTAAGTTATCAAGCAAACAAACATTAAATCTAAGCTTGATAGAAGGCAACCATGGACCAAAATCATAGTTTAACACTTTGAAAATACAATTAGGAATGAAGGTCCAAAAGATAACCTCTAGGTCTTCAAATCTTGAACTTAGAGAGGTACTTGAAGATGGATGAATTTAAAGATAGTCTCAACATGAAAGTTTCTTAGAATGTTGTCTAGATTCAAGATCAAGGGTTGGTTGGAATTAAATATAGTTGGATAGTGTATTTTGGGTGCTTAGATGAAACTAGCTAGGAGAGGAAAATGACACAGCTTTGATGCTTTGGTTTTCTTGGTTCTTGACAGAAATAAATTAAAGTAAGGATGAAGATGGAGATGAACAAATAAACTAAACCTTGAACCCTTCAAGATGATGCCTTTCTTTGAGGATTTCGTCTAACACCTCCACCGAAGCCCTTGGGTTTTCAAACTTTCAAGATCAACATCCAAGCTTGAAAAAGAGAAGATCAGTGATCAAAATCATGGCCTTGAATCACGAAAATGAGAAGAGAAAAAGAGAAGTCAAAGGTTTTACCTTTAAAGCTTCAAGTTTTGGCTTCAATGGTAGAAAATGGAAGAGGAAGAATTAGTGAATGACCACCAAGAGAAAGTGCCTTAGGATGATGAGAGCAAGTAAGAAATGTGATTTATTTTAGCAAGCTAATGGAGATGGCCTCCCATAGTGGCTGAACCAGTGGATGAAAAAGAGAGAATGAGGAGAAAATGGTGAGAGTAAAAGATGAAGATGGAAAGTAGAGAGAGAAAGTGATAGTAAAGGGTTTTGGTGAATTTTGGAAATATTGAGTGAAAGTGTAGTAAAGTGAGAAGCAATTTTGGCTCCCCAAAATATGTGCATTACTATGGAAAAGGAGAGAGAGGAGGGAAAAGTGAGCTCCTTGCATGCTTAGGAAATTTTTAGGAAGTCTCCTTAAGATGTTTTTTTATTTAATTAATCATTTTTTAAATAAAGGAGATTGGATGTGACATAAAGTGGATTTCCTTTAGATAAAGTGATAGGATTTCTACTACAATGTATTACCCAATGGATAATTGTTATAGATAGTAAAACCAGTATTAATTATCTAACGGATAATAAAATGTACAACGATTTTTATTTTTATCTGATAAAAATATTAAAAAATGTGAAACCTCGTAAACCATGTCTGGCCTCGGGTTTAGTAAGATCTCCCATTAACGTTTCTACAGTTCAAGGTTCTTGGGAAAAATATCTCATTTTCTCGGCTCTACTCAGTGCGCACAAAAAATAAAGAATAATATTAAAATATTCCACATCTCCAGAAAAATTCACAAAAATTCACAAAAATCACAAATATTATAAATTGACTATCTATCATGAAATTATTAATTTTCGGGATGTTACAACTTTCCCCTTCAAATAGAAATTTTGTCCTCGAAATTTTCATTCCTTAGAATAAATATGGATGTTGTTTCTTCATCTTACCTTCTAATTTCTACATTACGCCCTGCGTCACGTCAATCCAAATCACCCTTACTAGTGTAATCCCCTTGTCTCAGTGTTGCTTTACGCTCTTAGCCTTGACCTTCACAGGAAGTATCCCGTAGATCAAACTCTCTTTTAATTGCATTATGTCTAGTTTGATGACATAGCTGGATCGGGAATATGTTTTCGTAATTACGACATATGGAAGATACCATGAGAATTAGAAAGAAAGGATGACAAAAATTAGTTGATAGGCTATCAGACCAATCCGAAGAGAATTTTGATATGGTCCGAGAAATTTAGGAGTGAGTCTGTTGGTAACTCAGATATGATGACACACATTTAGCAACATCTCTCTTTATTTCTTGCTATCAATACTTTTGTTTTAGATCTTAACATATTTTGGTTGTTCCGGTGTGTATACTCAACTTGCTCGGGGGAGCTTCGCTGAAAATTAACTCCTTAAGTTCTAAATCAACTGGTATACAGACCTTACCCGTGAACATCAGGATTCCATCGAGTTTTCTTCTTTACAATTTGGCACCATGCCTTGTTTTAATAGTTCATTCTTGTCTTGTAGAAATTGGTCACTTTTCTACTCCTCTTGAATCTTTCCCAACAGATCATTCAAAATAGTAACTATACTTAGACATACCTCATCCGGTGTCATTTCCAATAACCACCGCTTGTCCTTGAATTACTTTATTAACTTCTTCTTCTTGACCATCATAATGAATGTACTAAGTAGTTCCAGTTCAAAGCGTCTGCTATGACATTTGCTTTTCCTAGATAATACTAAAGCTAGAAGTCACATTCCTTCAAAATTCCTAGTCAACTTCTCTATCTCATGTTTAGTCCTTTTTTAGTCAAACAGATACTTTAGACTCTTGAGATTGCTAAAGGTGTTGAATATTGTTCCATACAGAAATTATTTCTATATTCTCAGAGCAAATACAACTGCAGCTAACCCAAGTCAAGAGTTATGTAATTCTCCTCATGTACCCTGAACTATCTCGAGGCGTAAGTTATAACTTCCCAACTTTGCATGAACACACATCCTAGACCTTGATGTGAAGCATCATAAAACACTTCAAATGTTTCATTGGGATCAAGTAGAACCAAAACGGGCGAGTAGTCGAATACCTCCTCAATCCTTTGAAAACTTTCTTCACGCGTGCTGGTTCACAAAAAAGTTTGATTCTCTTCTTGTAAGCTGAGTAAGATGTCCTACTATCTTGGAGAATCTATCGATGCTTCTTCGATAGAAGCCAACTAACCTTGCAAGTTACTAGGGTATTATGGCCTCCAGTCTTTCCCATTGTAAAACAGCTTTAACTTTTGATGGACTCACAGTAATTCCCTTCCTTTATAATTTCATGACCCAAAGTATTAACGTCCTCAACAAGCATTTGTACTTTGATAATTTGGCATATACTCATTTTTCCTTTAAAGTCTAGAAAACCATACCGAGATATTCAACATGTTCCTCCATATTTTTGAGAATAGATCAGATTGTCATCAGTAAGAACAACAACAAATCCATCTAGGTAAGAACGAAATATCTAATTCATGTAATCCATGAATATGATAAGAGCATTTGTTACTCCGAACGGCATCACGAGATACCCATAATACCCATAACGCATTCAGAAAAATCGTTTTAGGACATCCTTAACTCTCCGTGAACTTAACAATGACCAGAACACACATCTACCTTGAAGAAAACAACAACTCCCTTTTTGTTGATTCATCGAATCATTTATCTTCTTCTGAGAATACTCATCCTTGATCGTAATCTTGTTCAATTGGCAACAATCCTCATATCACCGAGAAGTTCTATTCTTCTCCTTAACTGACGGCACTATAGCTCATCATGCGAAACTCTTTGACTACAAGAATGACATCCATATTCCCCTTGCTTTTGTCCTCCATAAAAGATAACACATATCCTTGGATTCCTTTTCCTCACAAAGCTTCAACTTTGTTGACCGTTACGAACTCAAAAGTCTTAGTTACGGGAATCACTAAGGTTTTCATTGAAACGATCTAGCAAAATATATCTAGAAAATAACCAATCTATTCCTAAAATCATGAACGCTAATAGGTGTGACTTTAGGTATGCAAGTCAAATCAACAGAAGATTCGTTTTTAGTAGAAATAAGATGGTTAAACAAATTTAAATATCATTGACAAGTCTTAGTAATGGAAGTAGAAACAAATAGGTCAAAGATAATTGAAGACACAGATGAATCCAAATGATCCACATAGTCATATGCTATAAAGCAATGGGTTGCCCCCAGAAATATACAGCACAATTAAAGGATCATCGCTTGTGGCATAATCTCCATTGTTTAGATCTTCAAATTTAGAGGCCTTAGCTCCACTCAAGGTATAAATTCTGCCTCTTGCCTGTGGTTTTGCAGCTCTTGCAGCATTGACTGAAGGCTCTGCCTTGGCTTGGTTGTAGTTGCGGGAAACATGTCCAGGCTTCCCACACCTAAAGCAAATGATTCCTTCAATTGTGCAATCCCTTGTTAGGTGCTCCTTTCCGCACTTGAAACAGACTACCCCCTTGATCTTACACTCCCTCGTTGAGTGGTTCTTTCCATATTTCTCACATGTTCATAAAGATGTCACAGTCTGGTTAGAACTGTGGCCACTAACACTTTCTCCATAAGTTAGATATTGTTGTTGCTTCCCTGATAATCGTGAATACGATTTTTGCTTAGACCGATTGACCTTTCTATTAATGCTCCTTCGGGATCTAGGCCGTCCAAGGTTACTCCAAAACTGACTTTCCTCCAATAAATTCTGAACTTCAACTTTCAACTCTCACTGTTGTGCGGCCCTCTGATCTCGGTGAGTTGTCATGTTAGCTATCCTTTGCATTTCTTTTGCAGTCGCAACCATACTTCCACTATCTCATCCTGTACTCACATGCGTACATCTATCACGAGCCATTGCCCTTGTATGTCTATCGTGAGACATTGACTTTCTTCGAAAACAGATAAAACATGACACAATAAAGCAAATGCAATTATGTCAAACAACATTATTTCCTTTTGGAAACCAAACACAAAGAATCACAAAATTCAAACAAGATAAGTCCAATCTACAAATCCTAACAGTCTCCAACTCGAGCTTCTTCATTCTGCCTTCTATCGCGTAACCTCTTGCAAGTCTTCAACTCCTAAACAACTTCTCAAACCAAACTTACACCAGTCATTCCTTTCCCCAGAAGATCAGTTCTCCAAGACCTCTTGATCTCCTTAGTAGAGAACTCCTATTCTCCTAATACAGTACACCTAGGTGAAGTCATAGTTTCCTGTACACATAGAACATTACATATCGAGTAGGCCAATCCTCAATATCATGCAAATACATAACAGTAGCAACTAACATTCAACCTACGGCAAGCCATGCATTCCTTTCCTATCATCTCAATCAAGAGACACGGAAGTGCACAACCTACAAAAGTTCTAATATGCCTAAACATAGCAAGTCCATACCCCGGCTCAACAGGATGAATTGCTCCGTACCACCTAATGTAACAGCCCCAAATCTAATAACCGTAATGTAATCGTTATTATACCACAATCACTAAATCTAGGCATGTCACAGTCTCAACAACAATCTTTTCAAAAATTTTCATTATACGTAAATAGAAAATTTGAGCCCCAAATGAAGCATATTAGTACCCAACCATTTAAAATACAACCACTGAGGGAATAACATATTCCATATATAAATATATTCATCCTTGACACAAAGCACAAGTAACACGAAACATAATACTTACATATTCAAATGAAAAATGACGGGTACAAAAGCACTAAAGGGGAAAAGCAGTAACCGTGGGATAGGTACTACTTGTAGACAAAGCTGCAACCCCTAAATATATGACACTCGGTGTCCCAGTCGACACGTCAGGCATCAATGGCCCCATGAAGTTGCACTCGTACGTAACCGAAGAAATCTCGTCCAGACGTCATAGCGAAAATAATGAATCAGCCTAATCCAATCAGTAAGGGTGTGGTCCCTCTTCTTCTTCGTCACGATCTTTTATCAAATATAAATATAAAACATAAATACAGGGAAACAGGAAAGAGGTGAGACACCCAGCATTCAATACCAATACGGCAGTAAGAAAATAGAATGGCACAAGACGCGCACAAAACATCACGACATATATATTTATAAACAGAAATAATAAAAATAAGCAATAAGGGAGAACCAGCAATAAGTAATAATAAAAATTAAGCGATAAAAGAGAAACAACAATAATATCTCAGGCAGTAAACGGTTCAGCCATCAAATAATTATTACAACATTAAAAGAGATAACTTAATAGTTATAAACACTCATGCCAGATGAAATATAAGTCCGACAATGCTTAATGCATAAGGTACCAAAATCCTACTCTATGGAGCTAGACATAAACAATCAGAGAGAATGATCAATGAGTCATGCCAGAATCTCGTTAGCCTTAAAATAAAGTGCTTTCTCATAAAAATAATATTTTACGCAACATGGCTTATACATGACACCTCAACAATTGATCACGATATAGGATAGCGTCTCAGTCTGGATCGTCGGTGTGTTTGCATCGGTCTATCCCACGGCCCAAGTGGAGCTACCACTATCTATTGTGAGACACCCGCACCCCGACACCCCCAAGGTCAACCACTATGACCCACACTTAGTCCACTCGCACCCGCACTAAGGTGTAATTCAATCTCTTTGGCACACATCGCCTTTCCAACAAAGTCCAATGGACATTCACATGTGTATGACGACTCAATGTACA
This sequence comes from Ormosia emarginata, assembly GCA_029884605.1. Taxonomy (NCBI): domain Eukaryota; kingdom Viridiplantae; phylum Streptophyta; class Magnoliopsida; order Fabales; family Fabaceae; genus Ormosia; species Ormosia emarginata. The sequence goes on from JAQQTP010000040.1 coordinate 9,198,173, forward strand.
TCATGTATGTTCTTTAATTGTATGTTCCTCATAACACAATGCATATCATGCATATTCATTAACAATATATATTTCTCATGGAACATACCACAATGGCATATAATCAGTCCTCAATAACTTCATGCCACAATTTAATCAAGTACACATTAACAAGTACTTAGTCCTACACATGGAATCATAATTTCATACAATCCATTTTCAAAATCAACATTTCATATACATGGTTCAACACATACCATAATTCCACATTATGAATCCAACATTCATAATTTCTTAAGTCTTGATTTATTTCACAATTTTTAGGTCAAGGAAACCCTTCAAAACTTTGGCCTCTCAAGGACCATTACTAAATCAATTTCTTCCATGACAAGCATCAATCCTTTAATGCCTAATTACATAGGTTTCATTTCACACAAAATCAATTCAAACCCTTAAAATTTTTCACCTAAACCGTGGCCTCCTCAATAGGGTAGTAAACCCTTAAATTTTCCATTCATTAAATCCAAGCATTCCAACGTCATTAATACATTCAAAATAACCAACATTTTAGTCTCACTCAAGAACACACAAACATGAGAAACAACCAAACAAAATGACCAATCCATTATGGATTCCTCCATCAACAACCACGCAAAAGTCTTCTCACCCCCCATAATGGTTGAAGTGAGTAAATCTCCCTCTTATCTATGGAGAAGATCAAAAGAGAGTTCCTTGATGTTTTTCTTGAAGATTTCTTCCAACACCATCATAAAACCCTAAGTCATCAAGCAAACAAACATTAAATCTAAGCTTGATAAAAGACAACCATGGACCAAAATCATGGTTTAACACTTTGAAAATAAGATTAGGAATGAAGATCCAAAACCTCACCTCTAGGTCTTCAAATCTTGAACTTAGAGAAGTACTTTAAGATGGATGAATTTGAAGATAGTCTCAACATGAAAGTTTCTTAGAATGGTGTCTAGATTCAAGATCAAGGGTTGGTTGGAATTAAACAAGGTTGGATAGTGTATTTTGGGTGCTTGGCCGAAACTAGCTTAGGAGAGGAAAATGAGACAGTTTTGATGCTTTGGTTTTCTTGGTTCTTGATAGAAATAGATGAAAGTGAGGATGATGATGGAGATGAACAAGTAAAATAAACCTTGAACCCTTCAAGATGATGCCTTTCTCTGAGGATTTCGTCTAACACCTCCACCAAAGCCCTAGGGTTTCCAAACTTTCAAAATCAACATCCAAGCTTGAAAAAGAGAAGATCAATGATCAAAATCATGGCCTTGAATCACGAAAATGAGAAAAGAAAAAGAGAAGTCAAAGGTTTTACCTTTAAAGCTTCAAGCTTTAGCTTCAATGGTAGAAAATGGAAGAGGAAGAATTTGTGAATGACCACCAAGAGAAAGTGCTTTAGGATGATGAGAGGAAGTAAGAAATGTGATTTATTTTAGCAAGTTGATGGAGATGGCCTCCTATGGTGGCTGAACCCGTGGATGAAGAAAAGAGAAAGAAGAGAAAATGGTTGAGAGAAAAAGATGAAGATGGAAAGTAGAGAGAGAAAGTGATAGTAAAGGGTTTTGGTGAATTTTGGAAATGATAAGTGAAAGTGTAGTAAAGTGAGAAGCAATTTTGGCTCCCCAAAATGTGCATTACCGTGGAAGAGGAGAGAGAGGAGGGAAAAATGAGCTCCTTGCATCCTTAGGAAATTTTTAGGAAGTTTCGTTAAGATGTTTTTTTATTAAATTAATCATTCTTTTGAAATAAAGGAGATTGTATGTGACATAAAGTTGATTTCCTTTAGATAAAGTGATAGGATTTCTACTACAATCTATTACCCAATGGACAATTGTTATAGATAGCAAAACCAGTATTAATTGTCTAACGGATAATAAAATGTACAATAATTTTTATTTTTATCTGATAAAAATCTTAAAAAATGTGAAACCTCGTAAATCGTGTCTGGCATCGGGTTTAGTAAGATCCCCCGTCGATGTTTCTATAGTTCAAGGTTCTCAGAAAAAATATCTCATTTTCCCAGCTTCACTCAGTGCGCACATAAAACGAGAAATAATATTAAAATATTCCACATCTCCAGAATAATTCAAAAAAATTCACAAAAATCACAAATATTATAAAATGACTATATATCCTGAAATTATTAATTTTTGGGGTGTTACACCATGTTTGAATCGTTGAATGTGATCTCGATGATGGAGAGATATTATTTCTATCCTATAGTAGTCGCTTATGCATTAGTATCAATAGGGCAACTGTATGCACTAGAATGACTAGGAATTGGGGTCTCTCCCTGTGTATATGAAATAACAGTAAAGACTAAACCTACTCATCATGATAAGTCCATATTCAGGACCCTTATACAAAACTCACATGTGAGTAATGCTTAACAACAACATGCCAAATAACAATATTGATCATAATTTGGGTTATACAAAATGTTCTTATGATTTTATCATCCAATTAATCTAGATTTTATAAATTTATAATATGATTTATACTAATCCATATAAATTATTCTAACATGAATGACCTCCTTTTGATCAGTTTAAAGAGGTGAATTAGTTAAAATGTGTAACATCCCAAAAAAAAAATATGTTAGGCTTGTAAATGGTCTTAGAAGTACCATTATGCTTGTAAAACATGTCTGTTAAGTTTTGTGATGAACTGAGTTCATTTAGGAACTTAGTTACAACTCAGAAGTTGAAAAGAAGCTTAAAATGACTCAAACAGTACCATAAGTTGCTAAGTTGAGGGAAATAAATCAAGAGAATTTTTTTCCAGGTCACAAATGGGTGAAGCAAGGTGTAGTTAAAATTTGAGGACAATCTGAGCTAGTATGGTATTTTTAAGTATATTGGGTGTATGTTTTAATATCAGATTGACTAGTAGCAGATATGAAAAATTAGAGAAATAGTAAAACAATAATTTAGTTGAATCATATGATTTATTTTAAATGTTGTTAGAAGTTAGAAATTTTGATTTAGCACAATCTGTGTGTTCTTAGCAGATAAAGAAGTTCCAGTAAAATATCCTAGAGATATTTTGGTCACTTATTTTCTCTCCCTCACACAGCCAAAAGGCAGCAAGTGCTGCCAAAAGAAAGCAAAAATAGAAAAAAAAACAAAGAAAGAAAGAAAGAAAGGAACCGCGAGGGAGGAAGGAAGATGGAAAATGAGGAAAAAGCATGGGGATCAAGGGAAGGATCAAGATCAAAGCTTAAAGCTTGGAGATTGATCATCCACACATGAGGTGTGAGGTTTCTACTCATCTTTTCCTTTTGGTTCATCATGTATGGACTTAGGTTTTCATGAATGGAGAAATGGGATTGGAGAGCCAAATTCATGTTCTTGGTTGGTTCTTGATTCCAAGGATTAAATTAGTATGTTTTCAACATAGTGAGTGCTAGATGTCCATTTGTGGTTTTAGACAAACCACTTTGGTTCATTGATAAGCAAGCTTGCAAATGGGTAGTCCATTGCTAGGTTTGAGTTCCAATCTTTGATTGGATGAGTGATTCTTGTTGTTGTGAGTTGCAACATGTTTAGAGGGTGATTTTGAGTTAGGAACCACCTAGAATTGGCAATTGGAAAGCCAAAATTTAGCATGTTCACCAATGAAATAGTACAAGAATTCTGCAGAACCTAGGTTTTGATGTTAAAGCTGTAGCACAAGTGTTGCACACCGCAACGCGTGAGGCTCGGGTTCAGTTATCAGTATCAGGTAGAGAGCAGCATGCCGCGGCGTGGCACAGGTACGCTAGGCATGAGTTGAAAATGGCATTCAACCTTTTTCCCGAGAGCAGGGTGCCTCAATATGAGGAGAGCTACGCCGAGGCATGGGCTCCACAATTTCCAAGGATTTTATTCTTTATGTTTTGCGGTTCCCTACTAGTTGAGATTATTCATACATATTTTTTAAAGTGTGTTAGGATGCGACTAGTGATATTTCAAAGAGGAAACAACCTTTTAGTATAGATGAGAAAGTTTAGACCCTTTGTGCAGCCAATAGTTAAGGATTGTCATAGGTAGGTATCTAACACCCTAGGTACTTAGTGTTGCATTAGATATCACACAAGATATGATGAGATGGTGTAATATATACGAGTGTACTAGAATGAATTAGTAGCATTCACTCTAGTTAGTTAGTAAATGTATGCACCTTAGGATATCCAAGAGTAGAGGATTCCTTTGCGAAGGTACCTAGAACCTTAAGCAACAAAGTGTTACAAATACTAACCACTCTTGTATTAGTTTCACTCGAGTGGAGTCAAGTTTGTGTATTTAGTTTCACTCGAGTGGAGTCAAGTTTGTGTATTTAGTTCCCAAGCAGGGATGGTTGTGTACTAAGTTCTCTAGTTAAGTGAGATCTCGTGCATTGTTAAATACACAATATGATGAATTATGACTCGAAAGCCTATTATATTCATTGAGTATAGCAAAAACATGCTTAACTCTTCTAGTAGTATAGTTGAGTTGGAGATGCATGTAGGAAGAGAGTTGCTTCCTTGAATACTAAGTTAAGTATAGAAATTCAAGTCGTTAGATATTCCAAGAATTAGGAGTTACCTAAAACAGGTATTTAGAACCTTGAGCACTCTAGTGTGATGCAGGTTACTACAGGTATTGCATTAGTAAGGAGAGCCGGATACAAGTGAGATAGGTATAGTTTACTTATCTAGATGTACGAATTACTCATTTACAGTAGAGTTGAGTTAAGTATGCAAAGATCAAAGAAATGCTCATTTGACTCCATAAGTTGGGTCAAAACAATGCATTAGTTAAGATAGACTCTTTCACAAGGATGAGTTGAGTCTATGAGCAAGTTTACAGTTAGTGAGGACGACAGTTTTCCTCTATCCTAGGTAGGTCTAGGATGTGATAAGTTCACTCTATAACACCCCAACTTTAGGATAAATGACCGTCATGCCCTGATTGTGCTGTTTTATGTTTTTCTATATGATATAAAATTTATTTGACTGTTTCGAGTTCATATTTGAGTGTTTTGTGTGATTTGCTCCGGGTCAGGAAAATAATAATTTCTGGGCCAGGAAAATCTTATTTTAATTATTCGGAGCTGGGGGATCTTACTATACCCAATTCTGAATGATACGTGTATCAATCTTTTAATTTTAAGGATTTAACTGTGCAATAAAATAATTTTTTATTATTATAATATTATTTCATTAGTCAGTGTAAATAAAACAACAGTGGACCCGGAAATATCCGTGGGACCCACTTTTGGTTTGTAGGACCCATAATTGATTTGTGGGACCCACGTTTAGAGAAAGTAGTCAACGTTAGTGGCTTGATTTATTTTAAGCCAATAGGAATTAAGTCAACAAAGAGGGCTTGACTTGATTTACACCGTTGGATGAAAAGGTTTAGTTTTGAATATCAACCGTTGATCTAATCTATGATTGTAAAGAATGAGCTTGGTGAGGAAGGCTTGGATATCCACCATTGATTTAATGGACGGTGGAGATTGGTCTCACAAAAATGGTTAGAATCATTTGTGACCATTGGATGAGGAGAAATGTAGGGAAGATCTTGACCCTTTATTGTTTTAAGATGAATCTAATGGTTAAGATTTCATGGAGAAGAAATCTAATGGTTTAGATTTGATCATATCACTACCTAATATGAACCCTTGATTTAATCAATGGCTCTTGAAGCTTAGATTACAAGAATGTTAATTAATTAGTAATGTAACAAATTAACCTAATTAAACTAGATTAAGTGTACATAGAAACTTAATGAGATTAGTAGCTTAATTAGTGATCATCATTAAGGAAGAACATTTGAGAACAAGTGACTAGGCTTATGACAAGGCTTGGATTACCCAATCGAAGATAAGCTTGGTGATCAAGTTTTGATCTCAACCTTTGATCACATCTAAGGCTAGGATGGAGTCTTGGAAGGTCAAACAAAGTGGTCACCTTTCTCTCTATGGAGTTACACGGCCATGCATCACTTTGGAGAGCAAATTTCACTTCATTCTCTAACACTTTACTACACATTCTCTCTTCCAAAAATACAAACCACCATTGTTACTCTTCTCCAAGCAATTCGGCCAAGAACCCTAAACTACCATCCATCCATCTAAAATTTTATCCAACCTACTTTTCTAAACCTAAACACTATTCTAAGAACATCTCTAGTTGAGAGTTCTTCCAAAATCTATCATCTTGAGCTTGGAAAATCACTTTGGAGATTTTTCCTAGAAGGTGAAAATCCTTATTCTTCATTTCTAACTTCTTTTTCAAGGTTCTAAGCCATGATTTATCTATGGTTTATGATTTTCTCCTATAGTTATAACTCTTTAAATTTTTGTTTAAGATCTTTTAGGTCCTTGAAGGAGATCACGAAATCCATAGGAAGGAGAGTAGGAGATTTTTCTTCCTTTAAGGTAAGAGGGAGATTTAATCTCATCAACCATGTGTGGTGATGAGAAAATAGACTTGTATGTGTGTGAAGAACCCATAAGGATTCACTTGTATTTGATTGTTTAAATGCTTTCTTACTTGTGTATGATATTGTTTGTACGCATGTCTACAAGTTTTAAAATATATTGTATGTGTGATTATGCATGAATATTACTTAGGATGTGAATAATATGTAAGGTTTGCATGAGTGTTCCAAAGAACACAAGAAGAGGCTCACGGCCTCAACCAAGAAAAGAGAACCAAAATGTTCTCAATCATTTTCTAAAGGAAGGACTTAATAGAATTAGGTTAATGAATGAATTACAAAATGATTTAGAAGATAGAAAATGATCCAAAGATCAAATGCAAATGTTTTAGCAATTTCGGCCAACATGCCTAATAAAAGTGTAATCAATCCAAAAGTTATTTTCTAAAGTGTAGAATTGATATTTAACCTAAAAAGAAATGCATTTGTAATGAATTTTCAATAATTAAATAAGTAAACCAATTTTTATTAGAAAAGTGATATAGTAGAATAATGAACAAAACCTTTGAAAAATACTTACTTTTAGATTTTAAAGTATAGTAACAATTTCTAAAGTGGATTTTATAATTATAAAATAAAATAAAAGAAATTTTAGAGGAAAGACGTAGACAACACATTTTTAATAGAATTTACAGACAAAATTTGTCAAAATTTATTAAAAATAGTCAAATAAAATAAAATATTTTATAATATATTTATAACATAAGAAAAATTATTCTACGTAGTTTTAAAGTAGTGAAAATAGCTTACGTAGTTTTAAACCAGAGATTTTAAAGCTTTTCGATCTAGAAAACGATTTAAAAATCTTATGCGATTGAGAAAACGATTTAAAAATACTATGCGATTTTAAAAACAGCAAAATATATTTACGCGATTTAAAAATGTTTGTAAAAAACGATGAAATTGTGAAAACGCGATAAAATTTCTACGCGATTAATTGAAATAACGAGTTTTACTGTCGAGCCAAAATGGTGGACCCGGACATGTGAAAATATGGTACGTCAAGTGGGAACGTACTGTATTTGAGATTATTGCCATTGAGGGCATTTGCATAAATATGAGAATATTTTTGAGACTAAGGGTAATTTGGTAATTACTATTTTTATTCATGCATTGAGTTGTGCCAATATGGTTGATTATTGGTGATTTGATTGACGAGGCGAATAACACCGTGTTGTCAATGTGATAAGCGTATGTGGTTCATTTCTTTGTATGGACTTGGAGACATTAGTGTGCGGAGTATTCCACATATGGACAGTTGGTCGCTCCTCTGGGCCGTGGTAACTGGCAACACACTAGTGATCTCGACACGCACTATACTTAATCAAGATCTTGTAAAGACTATTTTAGTACAATGCTTGTAGTTACACGATGTTTGGACTGTGTGCTACTACACGATGATTGGACAGTGGGCTATAGACACAACGTAAGACAGTGCAATAGTTTGATTGGGCAGCCTGAGGTACTTATAGTTCTTTACGGGTCATTCTCTCTAATATCTGTGTCTAGCTCCATGGAGTAGGAACGAGTCATATTGCATTTGCATTTATGTCATGTATCATAACATTATTATCAGTGATATTCTTTGATACTGTTGTATTAAAATTGTTGTATTAAATTGTATTATTATTTATGATGCTATAGTATGCTTTAGTGTATAAACTGTTATATCTGTTGTATTTGGCGTTTTCTTAATTGCCATGCTGGTATTGATGTATGATTATCTCACCTCTCTATACGTACTATTTTTTGTATTATTAAATTATGTTGTAAAGAGTTTGAGGAAGAGGATCAGCCTCTTGAGTGTGTGTATCCTGAGGAGGAGGAGGAGCAACAGACGGGGGATCAGTTCGACAACTGCGAACCTTCTGATCATCCATGTCCATTAGACTGATTTGGCAAGTATGTCACTGTCGGGATCTCTTGGTTTCGTCAGACTTGAGTTTCACGAGGGTTTAGAGGCCAGGCGTCTGCGAGAGGACAGAGATTCAGTGGTCTACGTGGGACGGTTGACTGTGTCCCTACGAACAGAGTTTGATGGGGAACCTGTTTTTACTACTACTCTGTATTTGCATTTGGAGTTGCCGCTGACTCTTAGGCATTATTGGGGAGGGATGTTCTATGCGCCTAGTGAGATTAGCAGTGTGTTGATAGCACGGACTCGTGTCCGTAGAGCTTCGAGACATCCTGGATACCTATCTCCTGAAGTTTCATCTGAGAGTGATCCTTCAAAGGGTTAGGGATCTATGATGTGCACTTGGGCACTTTTTGATGTAGTATTGTATATTAACTCTCTATAACTGTGTTTAAATATTTTGTAGTTGTATATTATTTGTACTACTCAAAACAAAATCCTATGTATATTATGTGTGATGACAGTTTGTTTTATTTTATGTTCCGTGTTATTTTATTTAGTAATATTCTGTATAAAAGGAATAAAATTTTACAACCCATATTATTTATGTAACAAATGTTTTACAACTTGGGTAATATTTATTTATTTTATTTATTGCATCATAAATGTGACATCCCCACAAGGGTGTTACATACTCCCTACCTTAGCAAGTATTCGTGGAACTAGAGTTTCCTAGAATGAACAAGTAGAGGTAGTGTTAAATCATTAACTATGCATTTACAGTCAATTGTATGGGCAATTGTCTGTTGTTGTTGATATATGCGATTGTAAGGGCGGTTGTTTATGTTAATAGTATGTAAGCTATCGGTTTGGCTATACTACTAGGTATTGTACAATTACCAATTATAGTGGAGGAAACTCCTATGATAGTTATTATAGACAATGTTATACAGTTGTATACGTGATTGTATAATGTTGAGTTTGGTTTAATTATGTATGCAGTTTACATAGTTATTATGCCATGAAATATATGTTTATTACTAAGGATTTTTATGTTCTCACCCCTTTTTATGTTTTCATGGTAAAAAAATGTCAAGAATCTTTAAAAAGTAAGAAGTTCAAGAAACAGAAGAACTAGTATAGTATAGTTTTACTTGTTTCTTATTTACACAAAGCTTATGTATATATTTTATATTTGATTTGTAATTATATTCTACGATATGTATTACAATAGGCCCTTTTGTGGCTAAGGTTTTTGTGAGTGTGTGTGTGTGTGCTATATATATATATATATATATACATTCTCTCAAGGCTTTCTATAATAACTTGCATGGTTGTTATAGATATATTAGTAGTTAGCTATGTAGTAAGCGACATAGCTAGTACTGTTTATCTGATTATATCTTTGATATATCGAGATATCCGTCCTAGAATGTTACAAAATGCATTCAAGATGATTCGGACACCATATGTAATTGTAATAAAAAAAATAGAATTAACTAAATTCATATAGAAGTCTTATTCACTTGACCCATTAAAATACACACACCAAACACTCCCCTTCAACCACATCTTGGGAGCTTTTGCAAGTTGCTCTAGGGTGCTTCCATGGTTGACAAAGAAAGATCATGGGGAGGCGTACAATACATCATTGCCAAAGAGAAGAAGATGCTTCGTCCATGAAAAAACTTTAAGATATCTATAATTAGCATTGTAAATGGCAATGGTTTTGATGATAACAAATAAGAAAGAAATGGTTGTGAAAGATCAAGTCCCATGACTCTTCAAGTTTAGCTTATAGGACTTAAATCTTGTGTAAAGGAAAATAAGAATCACACAGAGCTCAAATTTGTTTTGAAATCTTTACAAATGTTTTTTACTTGTCAAAATGCCCAACAAACATGTTTTGAAATGCTAGTCATGGTGGTAGTTCAAATCTATATAAAACTGATATCTTTCAAATCTTTTTGAGTCTTGTTCGGAAACTTCTTTCATATGAAAGTAGACTCAATGATCTTTTCAATGAGTGGTTATTTGTTTAAAATAGATGAAAAATAAAGAAGTTATGATCATTCAAAAGTCAGTCTTTCAAAACAAGTGAGTAATAACTGATTATGAAATATCTGTAACCGATTATTCACCAAGACATAGCGTATCCCTCTATTTTTAAAAGGCTCCTAACCGGTTATGAGATTTCAATAACTGGTTATTAGCTCTGTACAGACTTTATTGGTGAAAATAATAATCGGTTATGCAAAAACAATAACTTGTTATTCAAAACCAAATAACTGGTTATGCAACATTAATAATCGGTTATCTAGGCAACCAAAAATGGTTTTCTAACGGCTATAATTTGGCATTTAATGCTCTCAACCACCACCAATGACTCTAAAATACATTGGGCTATAAATACAAGTGTTTGGGCATTAAAAACAAGTTGGAAATCAATTTGAACAAATTTGTTGAACATTAAATTCGAGTTTTAATCTCATTTATCATAAACCCTTATTTTGAGCTTTAGTGTGTAATTCCTTGATACCCATTGAGCTTCAATTTGTAATATCCACTCTTTTGAGAGTTTTTCATTCAATCTTTCTTTGACTTCCTATGAAAGAGGGTAAGGTATCCCTAAAGAGATAAAAGAGTGAGGTATCACTTGTTTGTAAAGTGGGTGAGACATCACTCTAAAGTTGTAAAGGGTGAGGTATCCCTGTTTTGAGGCTCAAGCACAAAAGGGTGAGGCATCCCAAAGGTTTGTTGATTGTAAAGGTTTTCAAGCACCTGTTTAAACTTGAAGGTTTAGTGAAAAATCTCAGATGGTTTACTTGAGGACTGGATGTAGGTCACAAGAAGTGGCTGAACCAAGATAAATCATTGTGTTTGCTCTTCTTGTAACATCCTAAATTTAATACTGATGGTGTAATCAAAATTATATTACCATAATTAAATCCAAATGCTACTATTTACTAAAACAATTATAATATAACAATGTCTTATATTTAGAAAATATAAGCCATGATGAGATGAGTACTATATAACATCCATATTTATCACAAAGCCAACATATAAGCATATAAGACATGTAACTAGGCTTCTCAAGGCCCCAAAAATAATATATACAAGTATCAAAATGAAACTAAACTAAGCTTCTTTGCATCTTTTCCACATAAACTATCCAATGGTCTTCTTTCCTGGAATCATCATGGAAAACACAAACATGGGGTGAGAATTATAAATTCTCAGTAGATTATTAAGAAAACATGTCATCATAATCAGTCCAGCTATTTCGGGGAAAATTCACTTTTAAAACTTAAGTTATAATATGACATAAGTTAGAAAGGTGGCAAATGCCAAATCCACTTTCTTTTTCTTCCCTGAAATAGAATCTCATTTAATAAGCTTACAAAACTCATTTCTATAAACAATCTTTAAATTGTAATCACACTCACCATATCATCATCATTATTTCAAAAATACGCAATCGCCCATATGATAGCAATATCATGAATCTCCATCTCAGAGAGGTGTAATGTCATGATTCTCCATCCTAGACATATGTATATAGTTGTTATGTATGTGCCTATGGATGCCATAGGTGTATGCCTTTGCAAGTTCTAAAAGTGTGGATGCATGTATTCGATAATGTCATGATACCAAGTCCATGGTAATATGTCATGATACAAAATCCATGGTAATATGTCACGAGTTATCACACCCAAATACCAACCATTTGTGATAACATTTATCATCATTCTTAATGGTTCGTTTAGCATACATAGAAAAACTAGTTCAATTCTTAACATATTCAATCAATATTTTGCATTTATGCATGCAAAATTAGGATTAAAAAAAAAAACAAGACAACAACTTATTCTAAATATTTCATCTCAAGAACACAATGAAAACTTATTATTATTTTTTTATCAAATTCAAGTCAATCAACAATATCACAACATTAAAAACAATATACAGCAGAAATAATTATAGCAAAATAGCAGAACAAAAAAAAAATTACAATAGAAATAGAATACAACAAAAATAATTTATAGCAAAAATAACTTACAACAAAAACATAATACAACAAAAATAAATTATAGCAAAAACAAAATACAATAGAAATAACTTACAACAAAAACAAAATATAGCAGACAATTGTAAAAATAGCAAGTAAATAATAGTAAAAATAGCAACAAATATGACAAAGATAATATACAAGTAAAAAAATAGCAATAAAAAAATAGCAATGTAGAAAAACAATAATAGTAACACAATATACTATAGAGAAACAACAAGTAGAAAATAATAATACAACAATAGCAAAAATTAGCAATACAACAACAAATAGGAAATAACAATACAATAGCAAGAGAAAAAAAAAATAACAATGAAGCGAGAACAAATCAATAACAAAGAGAAATAAACAGAAAATAAAATAGCAGAATAAAATAGAAAATAGAACATCAAAATAAAACAAAAAATAGAACAACAGAAATAAATAGAAAAGAGAACAACAAAATAAAATAAAATAAACATAAATCTTCCATTTAACATCTAATAGAAGTAGAGAAACAATTAGTAGCAAGGAAATCTTTATTTCCCCTAGATTTGATCGTGACCCTCTTATGTATTTCAACCAAAATTTTGATTCAAAAACCTTGGAAGATGAAGTGTAAAATTAAGATAAACAACCCTTACCTTGAAAGAATGAGCTTAAGAGCTCTTCACCTTCACTTCTTCCTTCTTCCTCTTTTCCCCCTTCCTTGGTTGCTATTCTTTCCTCCTTTTCTCTCTTCCTTTCTTCCCTTCTAGAATTTGAAAATGTGAAGTGAGTGAGGGAGTGGATGAGATTTGAGAGAAATATCTCTCAAAAGGTTTATTACGTGAAATACCCCAAATGCCCTTGATACTTTTTGCTGAAACTTTTGATTTATTAAGAACACTTAGATTTTTCTAAACCAAGCTTCCTAACTTTCAAAGGTATTAGAATAAAGCTTAGGATTCATAAAAATATCAATTTCACCATTTCCATAAACTTCCATATCTACTACAAGTCAATCTGGTATTAAAACACTCACTCAGAGTTCTTAAAAATACCAAATCAACTCAGATTCTCTTAAAATTTTAACTACCTCTTACTTAACTCACTTATGACTTGAAAATAAATTATCCATATTTATTTCCCTTAACTTACCCTTTAAAATAATTTTTTGAGTCATTTTAGGCCACTTTTCACCTTCTGTGTTGCGGTAAAGTGCCTAAACTAACTTAGTTTTCTATATAACTTCACAGGCATGTCAAGCAAGTATTAGACTACCTTTGTAACCCTATACAAGCCTGGCATGTCATTGAGGGTGTTACACTTCTCAACTCTATCTCTTTACTTTGATGCTTTACTTTTATGTGCTTGCTTGAATATTATTTATCTTGGCTTGTTTATTTGTGAGTGAAGTATTCAATCTCATTTATCTGTTCACTTCAATCAATCAATAGCTTCAACGAAAATTGATATTCAAGTATTTTGTGAAAGATTTGCAAAAAGTTTTTATAAACTCAATTCAGCCCCTTTTGAGTTTGAAGTCACTTGATAACAAGTGGTATCAGAGTTAGACTCTTGTGTAAAAAGCTTAGCAGCTTCAAAAGAAAGTGATGGCATCTCCAAATAATTTTTTGGAAGGTTCTTCTCTCTATAGACCTCCCTTTTTCAATGGGGATGGTTATGCTTATTAGGAAGAACAAATGAAAATTTTTATTGAAGCTATTGATCTAGATGTGTGGGATGCTGTTGCAAATGGTCCTTTAGTCCCCACACAAGTTGTTAATGGTGTAAGAATTAATACACCAAGAAGTGAATGGACTGATGATGAGAAGAAAAATGTCCAATACAATTTGAGAGCCAAAAACATCATTACCACAACTTTAGGGTATGATGAGTTCTATAGAGTCTCAGATTGTAAATCTGCCCAAGAAATGTGGGACACTTTACAAGTAACCTATGAGGGTAATAGTGATATGAAAAAATCAAAGATAAATACTCTCACTCATGAGTATGTGCTTTTTAGAAAGAACCAAGGTGAAAGCATTGAAGAAATGCAAAAATAGTTCACACATATTATAAATCATCTTGCTTTATTAGGAAAGACTTTTCTTAATGAAGACCTTATTAACAAAATTTTGAGATGTTTGAGTAGGCATTGGCAACCCAAAGTGACAGCTATTGTGGAGTCAAAAAATCTCTCAACTATGACCCTAGCCACACTTTTTGGCAAGCTCCAACAACATGAATTGGAGTTGAATAGACTCAACTAAAATGAGGAGCTTGGTAGAACCCCCTCATTGGAGTCCCTTTGCAGGTACCAACCCCCTCATTCCAACATGCTTTGTTGTTGTTGCGCAAGGAAGAAATCACCATGTACATACCTATCCAAGTACAACTCAGTATCCACTACTGAACATTAACATCGTTAGTGGGAATCCATAAACTCCTATTCCCACTCAACCATGGTGAACATGAGACAGAACTTAAGGAGAGGAGAGGTTGTGCAAACCTCCACAGGCCAAAGGCGAGGACCGGCGACGCACCATCCTCCCTACCCTATTCCACCACCAATTGCTGAAACCTCCACCGCAAGAAACCAGGCACCCAACATTGAACCTCTATATGATGGGCATGAAACTTCACTTTCTAACGAAAGCACACACCCATCTCACAGGGTTTCTGCGAGGGAAAAATTTGGTCCCCACATGGATGGAGCCAATCATGACGTTCATGGGCCCAGAATCTTAGTGCACCAGCACCTGGGACCCAGGAACAATAATGCACGAGATCACGTGTCCCGTCTAGAGGGCACGATCCAACCTGATATGTCCATAAATCATCTCCTAGACTTAGTTCAATGACAAATGGAGATACTTGAAGAACAACATTGCAGACTGGAAAATCTAGAGGTATCCATGCATGTAGACCAGGCCAGACCTCACAATGATAACGGAAGGCAGAGCGTGGGTAATGATTAGAGGGGGATACTGCATGGTGACGTTGAAACGACTAATGTTGTTAATAACAATCCGGACCTCGACGATCAGGAGCAGCCCTTCTCTACTCAACTTATAGAGTTTAGGGTCCCAATAAACTTTAAGTTTCCCACTAATGTGGAGCTCTATGAAGGGACCACGGACCCTTAGGAGCATATAGACGTTTACGTCCAGTCTATGCACTTTCATGGGGGATCCTCACAATTACTATGTCGTGCTTTCCTCTTTTCCCTGAAGAAAGGGACCCTCAGATGGTTTGTGACCTTACCATAGGGATCTATCACCAACTGGTCGGACCTTAGATAGCGTTTCTTGCTCCACTATACCACCAGCAAGGAGCAATCCAAGTCCATTGAATCTCTTTCAGAGATTCGCCAAGGGCACAACGAGCCCTTTTGTGAGTACCTTAAGAGGTTCAATACAACATGTATTAATGTGGAGAACCTCGATGATAGGATTGCTCTCCATTATGCCAGAAGCGGCCTCCAAACTTATTCCCAGTTTTTCGTATCCTTGGCGAAGAAAAAGTTAGAAAATATGGAAGAATTTCGGCAGTGGTCCCTGAAGTACATAAACCTCGAGCAGGTTATGATGGCCAAGGAGAGCCAAGATAAGGGTAAGGCCTCTCACCAAAAAGGCAACGAGAACTCCTCATAACCCTGGAACTCCTCTAAGGATGGTCTGCCCCAGGCCAAGTACTCTAGCTACACTCCTTTGAACACTCCATATGAAACTATCTTGAGGAAAGTGTTCTAGATCGAGTTACAGGGTATCAGGAAGCCACCCCCTTTGAAGAAACATGCGCAGAAGGATCGTACCCAACATTGTACATGGCACAAGAGCTACAACCATGACACTGAAGATTGTTTCTAACTTCGTGACACTATCGAATCCCTGATTAGGGTAGGACAGCTAAATCAATACATAAACTATGTTTAAAATGATGAACGTCATGAAGGACGGAGAGAAAGAAGATGTAGCACTTAGCAAAGCCTATCTCCGCTCCAAAGAAGAAGGACCTGGAGTCCTAGGAGAAGATCCTAGACTCCACCTCACTACAATATTGAAAACTAGAAGGATCGGAACTAGGATGCTCCATTTGAAGACAACAAAGACTGCAATGCTCTGCCCAACCAAACCATCAACACTATTAAAAGTGGGTTTAACTGCGGTAGGTCATCCAATGGTGCTCAGAATAAAGCGCTTAAGATGACGGTGTTAAGTGTCTCCCACTCTGCACCCAAATCACGGGCCAGAGATTGGAAAGCACCCCAATCACCTTTTCAAATGAGGACTATGGTGGAATTATCCCAAATCATGATGACCCACTAGTTATCTCTAGAGTAATTTCCAATGCCAAGGTCCGGTGCATCTTCATTGACTAAGGGAGTTCAACGAATATTATGTTTATAGACCTATACCAAAAATTAAAAGTTCCATGCTCAGAGCTGACTCCCTATGACGGTGAGCTTATTGGGTTCATTGTTGAAAAAATCACTCCTGTAGGATATTTTGAGACACACCTGTCCCTGGGGAGCACTAAACTCTTCAGGGCTATCAAGGTCAAGTTTCTGGTTGTAGACTGCCCTTCAACGTAACATCATCTTGGGCCGTCCTGCTGTCATTGGTGCTATAGTTTCTACTACCCACTTGGCCATGAAATTCCTTAACAAGAATAATGAGGTCATCACGATCAAAGGGGACAAGGTCATGGCATATAAATGCTACAATGAGAGTCTCAAGATTGGCTGGATGACCAAGAAAGCAAAAGTTGACATATCTAGCCTAGTTTTGGACCAAGTTAACATTTTCATGACTGAGTTGGATATGCGAGAGAAAATCTAGGGTACCAGACTGCAGTCAGAGGGAGAACTACTAGCCCTCTAACTTGGTTTCAAGCTAGATTAAGTCACCAAAGTTAGAGCAAATTTGGAAGAAGAAGATAAGCGCCAGCTGATTGAGCTCTTGAAGAAAAACAAAGACCCCTTTGCCTAGATGTCCTTTGACATGCCTTGGCTTGACCCCGCTTTCATCTGTCATCGCTTATTCATAAAGAAAGATGCTAGGCCAGTCTCTCAAAAGAAGAGAAAAGTTGGCTCAAAAAGGCAACAAGTCATTGAAAAACAAGTTAAGGAGCTGCTTAGTATCAACTTCATCAGGGAAGTAGCCTACACAACTTGGCTACCAAATGTTGTCCTAGTGAAGAAGTCCAATAGGAAGTGCAGGATGTACATGGACCACACAGATCTAAACAAGGCCTACCCTAAAGATCCGTACCCACTTCCCAATGTGAATAAACTTGTCGATAGCTTCTCCAGATTCCATTTGTTGTCTTTCTTGGATGCATACTGCAGGTACAATCAGATCTCAATGTACCCTAGAGCTGAGGGAAAAATCAATTTCATCACTGAGAGAGTGAGCTACTACTACAGGGTTATGCCCTTTGGTCTGAAAAATGCAAAAGTCACTTACCAAAGAATGATGAACAAGGTTTTTGAAGGCCAAGTGGAGAAGACTCCCCAAGATGGATCGCATGTCTTAGACCTCGAGGAAGTGTTTGCATATCTCTGGAAACATAACATGAGGCTCTACCCAGAGAAGTACGCCTTCGAAGTCCACGCCGAAAAATTTTTGGGCTTCATCCTGACTCATCGCAGGATAGAAATAAATCTGAATAAATACTTGGTGGTTCTCAACATGCGTAGCCCACATAACATTAAAGAAGTTTCAGTAGCTAACAAATCGGATTACGACCCTCACATATTTCTTGTCTAAAGTTGCTCACAAATCTCTCCCACTCTTCAAGTTACTTAAGAAGGGAAAAGTTTTTGAGTTAACTCAAGAGTGTGAGGATGCCTCTACATCGCTGAAGAAACTTCTATCCTCTCCCCCCATACTGACGAGACTAGAACCCAGTGAGACATTGTATGTGTATCTCTCAGTCCACAAAGAGACCGTGAGTTTAGTGTTGATCCAGGAAACGGTGGAAGGGCATAAATCGGTCTATTTTGTGAGCAAGGTATTGCAAGGCTCCAAGCTCCACTATTAGAAAATAGATAAGGTTGCCTTTGCACTCATCAATATAGCCAAAAGACTTAGACAGTATTTTCAATGCCACCCCGCGGTGGTAAGGACGGATCAGCCTATCTGTTAGATACTGCAAAAGCTGGACTTAGTTGGGAGGATGATTGCTTAGTCTATTGAGCTTTTTGAGTTTAGAATAATATATGAGCCCTACTTAGCAATAAAGGCTCAAGCGCTCTCAGACTTCCTGGAAGAACTCACGTTGGATCATAGCGATCCCGAGGGAAATTCTTGGACCATATTTGTTGATGGCTCCTCAAACCTCAAGGGAAGTGGTGTCGAGGTGATTTTGAAAAATTCTGAAGGGATGACAATTGAGAATTCCCTAAAGTTCAAGTTTCTCACCTTAAACAACCAGACGGAGTGTGAAGATCACACTTTACAGCAACTCCCAACTTGTGACCTCCCAGATCTGAGGTGATTATCAGGCTAAAGAGCCTCTCCTTCATAGATACTTAGCTAAAGTGCAAGAGTTCCTCAAGAAAATTTAGGATGCTAAGATAAAGCAT
Source organism: Ormosia emarginata (assembly GCA_029884605.1). NCBI lineage: Eukaryota > Viridiplantae > Streptophyta > Magnoliopsida > Fabales > Fabaceae > Ormosia > Ormosia emarginata. Next base: position 9,217,129 of record JAQQTP010000040.1, read on the forward strand.
ATTTCCAAGGTGCAAAACTCCAGGGCAGACCTCCTATCCAAAGTAGCTAGCACTAAGAGCCCGAGCAATAACCGTTCCGTGGTCCAAGAGACCCTCTCTCAACCTTCCATCACAGATGTAGCTAATTTCTAGGTGGAAGCAGGAGAACGCACTTGGAACACCCTAATCATGGAGTATATACAGTCTGGAGCTAGGCCCGACGATCCAAAAGAAGCCTCCAAATTGATCAAAACCACAATCAGGTATACCATCTACAATGGGAAGTTATACCGACATGGATTCTCCTCACCACTCCTTAAATGCCTCACGCGAAAGAAGTAGAATATGTTTTGGCTGAGGTCCATGAAGGGAGTTGTGGACACCACTTGGGGGGCAAAGCCTTAGCTTTAAAAGCACTCAGAGCCAGATACTATTGGCTAACAATGGAAGCTGACTCCTTCGCACATGTCTGGGTTTGTGATAAATGTCAAAGGCACTTGAATCATTATCAAGTTCCACCTAAGGAACTATTCATGGCATCTGTATCTTGGCCATTCTACAGATGGGGTATGGATATCATAGGTTTGTTCCCTTACTTGGATAATTGAAGTACTTGGTGGTGGTCATGGACTACTTCACCAAATGGATCGAAACAGACCCCTTTGTCATGATTACCTCTACCCAAATCCAAAATTTCTCTTGGCGTCATATCATCACCAAGTATGGGGTTCTAGATTCCATTGTGATGAATAATGGAGCCCAACTCTAAGACAAAGGTTTCAAAGAGTTGGTTATTGAGTTAAAAATCAAGCATCATTGTAGCTCCATGGAGAATCCCAAGACAAACGAACAAGCTGAAGTCGCAAACTGGGTTATTGTTCGAGAAATTAAAAGAAGGTTGGACAAAGCTAAGGGAAATTGGGCTGAACAGCTAGACTATGTCCTTTAGGCCTACCGGACTACACCTCACTCTACAACAAGTGAAACTCCCTTTAAACTCACTTATGGGTGTGAGGCTATGATCCTAGTGGAAATAGAAGAACCTAGTTGGCACCTCTAATAATTCTCGCTCGACAAAAACCTCGGATTAATCAGAGAAGACCTAGATCTTTTAGGAGAAAGAAGGCACGATGCCCATATATGTGACGCCACCATTAAATAGAAGACGACGGCTCCATATAACTTAAAGGTTGTCTTAAGGAAATTCCAACTAGGTAACTTAGTGCTCCGAAGAGGCGACATCGATGGTAGAAATGCTTCCCAAGGGAAGTTAGGTCCTAATTGAAAAGGCCCATACCATACAGTAATCAGCACTGGCAAGGGAGCTTACACCTTAGAGACATTAACTGACAGGCTAATAAAAAACTATTAGAATGCGGACAAACTTAGAAAGTACTATAGCTTAGTACCCTTTAAGTCCTATTCTCTTAGTTTACTTTATGTTTGATCTGCCTTAGTTTTTGTGGGTATACATTATACAACCTTCGATCCTATACTCAATCAATAAAATGAAGCTCTTTTATTCATCTACTTATACTTTCCCTAAAAAGTCTCAAAAGACCCTCAAGCCACAATTTGTCTTGACAATGTCTACTGAGTCCGTTCCTTATGGGATCTGAGTTCTCTTTTAAAGATTTTAGGAGCCTCAAGTCAAACTCCACCTTGAGAATGCCTACAGAAGCCCGCTCCTGATGGGATTTGGTAAAGCCTTAGATTCCAAGTTAAGAGGAGCAATCCACGAAACCCTTTTCCATAGTTTTGTTGTGAGTTGTAGGGTCCATACCCAAATCCTCAACATTTGGCCATAACCATTCTATGGTTATGATTAATTTGCAACACGAGTTATGAAATCTGTGGCTCGCTATTAGGTACCTATCGTGAATGTCTTATGTTATAGTGGTCTGAAGTTGAAAATCCCTAAGTGTCAAGTGATTTTGGACTAGATTGTAAACGTTAAAGATCCCGATTATGGATCACCTTAAAATTATGCCTAAGTCCTTAGTGGAATTCTGAGTGCCCAAGTAATTTGGGCATTGGAACCTGGACCATGGTTTTGCGTAACTAAAATTTTCCTAAGTCCACTAAGTGGCTACCAAGTGCACCATGATGGGTGTTTGACCCAAAATGGACCATAGAAGGATATAACACCAAGTTATAAGTACAAAGGAAATGCATTTAATATACCCCAACAACTAGGGTAATTGTCTTTACAGAAATAAAATGCCCTAGGCAGAGCGCAAAGGAATGAAATAAATGAAAAGGAAAATGGGAAAGGTAAGTTAAGCTTTAGGTCCATCTTCCTCCAAACTCTGTTGGTCCTCATCCGATGCTCCACCATCACCTTCTATTAGATCGAGCACACCAATTAAAGGTCTGGTAGTGGGGACCCCTACAATAACCTGATTAACTTGCCCCGCCATCACGAGGCGACCATCTTGGAATAGCATTTCAAGATTAAATTTTTCTAAGGCCAAGGTGACATTAGGATTGAAATGTCGGACATAGGCAACCATGTTACGAAACTTTTCACCACCGATATTCATGCAGATTGCCTCTATCATTGCATTGTCCCTTTCCAGTTATGCCACCTAGCCCCAAGATCCTGAATCTGAACTTGGAGGTCAATGTTGGCCTTTTCAAACTTGGCCTTCTCTCTCTTGAGTTTGGACTTAGAGTTGGCCAACTTCTTTTTCAAGTCTTGGGCATTTGATTCAGCTTCCTCCTTGTCCTTAAAAGCCAGATCAAGCTTCTGTTTCCCTTCTGCCTCAATCACCTTCAGCTGTTTGGCTGACTTCTTCTCATATTCCCCTAAGGTCCTCTCAAGATAGTGGGCTTTAGCAGCGGCCCAGAGTGCAAAGGTTTGAAACCTCGACCAACAGAGTCTATAGCAGACTCCTCTAGGTAATGTGCCTCACAACCTCATCATTCAGGAGTCACTCATCAACGAACTCTTTAGAATTCACGTTCCTAGTAATCAGGGGCATCAAATCTTCTCTTTCCTCGTCATCCTCCTCCGTTGCTAGCCTCTTCCCATAATCCTCCGCCCTAGTGCCCTCAGCAGCCTTTCTTTTCCTCCTTTGGAGGGGTTGTGTATAAGATCCCGGTTGATCATGAGCCACTTTAATAACAGGAATCCGAGCTACGAAAGTCAAAGTAATAGGTGTAAGAGTGTTGGAAGGTCCAGCCCCCCTTTTCCTTGCCTTGAAAGCTTGAAAGGTGACTAGAGAGGATCAAAATGTCATGCTTTCTGCAAAATATGAGAAAGAAACGAGTTAGAAAAAGTTGGAATGTAAGATACTAAAAGAAAAAGGTAAAGACGGACTACGGACTAAGTTCCTACCCAACATGACCCTAAGCATTTCATCATCGATGGTATCTAGAAGATCCTTGCAAGAAATAAACCGACCTCCCAAGCCCAAGTCTCTATAAAATTAGCACACTCGGCGTCATCTTGACCAAGATAAGGCTTTTCATTTTCAATCAACCCAATAGGGGTGCTCCATGCCTGGGTTGTCCAGTACAAGTGGAATACCAGGTCCCTATCGGCATCCAGGAAGAATGAACGAGTATTTGGTGCTCCCATCAACTTATAGAACTTCCCATTGTAGTTCTTGAAATTATCCTAGAAGACTCGAAACACCTTCTGTCCAGACCTAGACCTAAGAGTCAGGCATTTTTTTTGCATCGCTCCCCCCTTGGGGGCACCACTAAGTATAGAAATAGAAGAATGCCTTCTCTGAGCACTGTAGTCCAATTACACGGCAAAATCTTTTGAAGGCGATAATGTTTCCCTAGTTGTTGGGGTGAACCTGGGATGAGGCCACATGGAGAGTACAAAGGACCGCAATTTGGAAATCGGTGAACGGAATGCAGAGTCCTAGCTGAACAAAGAGGTCTTTGTATATAAACGTGAAGTGCGTGCTCGCCTCTCAACCTGAGCACACTCTCTCGTTCTCCTCCAAAGCCAGAACCTGATACTCGTGGCCTCATATGCCACCTTCTGTCAACATCAGATATACCTTGAGATCCTCAATGTCCTTCCTAGTCTAATATTTGGACTCATTGTTCTAGACATCATCTCCCACCCAGGGGTATACAATCCTTGTTAGTCATGGCAACCATCACCCAAGAGTGGGGTGAATTGGGAAATCACAAATTTTTAAAGCAACTTTAAGAAATTATACATTTTGATATACTCAATCAACACATGCAGCATAATAAGTCTAACAAAGATACAACTATTATAGATTACTCAAATATAACTTGGGTGATAGGATAAAGCAGGTAAATAATCTAGATATCAAGTTCCGAAAATCAAAACATCAAAGCACCAAGATGACAAGATATGCAATAAATAAATATACTACACCAAATACTAAAATTAAAGAGTGTAGGGAAGAGATAATCTGTAACATCCCAGAAATTAATAATTTTAGGATAAATAGTTGTTTTATAATATTTGTGATTTTTGAGAATTTTTCTGTATTTTTTTAAGAACGCGGAATATTTTAATATTATTCCTCGTTTTGCATGTGCACTGAGCGGAGCTGGGGTAATATCCCGAAAATTAACAATTTCAAGATAAATGATCATTTTATAATATTTAATATTTTTGTGATTTTTTTTGGATTTTTCTGAGAACGCAGAATATTTAAATATTATTCCTCATTTTGCGTGTAAACTGAGCGGGCCTGGGAAAATGAGATATTTTTCCCGAGAACCTTGATCTGTGGAAACGTTGATGGGGGATCTTACTAAACCCGAGGTCAGACACAATTTACGAGGTTTCACATTTTTTAAGAAAATTTAATAGACAAAATAATAAAACACTGTGTAAATTTCATCTGTTAGATAAATTAATACTGACTTCTGACGATTGTAGTAGTTATCCATTGGGTAATAACATGTGTCAAAAACCCTATCACATTATCCAAAATGCAATCCACTTTATGTAAAATCAAATCCACTTTAATTCAAATTTTATGTACTTTGGCCAAAGCTTCTTTGAGAAGCTTTGACTACCAAATGACCAAGATACCCTTGGCTTATTGGATAAGCCTCTCCCCCTCCCTCACTCTCTCATTTCCGTGGACCCATGGGCTTAATGGGTAAGCAATTTTTCTTCCCACACTTAACCTAACACACATACAAAAATGTCTTTACTTTCCCACACTTTTTCTCTCTCTAACTTCATCTTCTTCAAGCATCTCCTCCTTCTCTCTACACCTCCACCATAGCAATGAATTTCAGCCCCTCTTGACCACCAATCTTCATCTTTTTCCTTCATCAAGACTATTTCCATGCTCACCTCATCCTTCTCTACATCTTTCCTTTAGAAAGTTTCTTAAAAAATCCAACCTTTCTTCCTTCTCTTTTCTTCTCCTCCTTGGCTACGAAAATCTAGCCACCATCTCCCAAATTTCTCTTCACTTTTCTCTTCACCAACACCATTTCTACACTTCCCTCAACCTCCTCTACAACTTCTATTTGAAGCATTTTCTTTTAAAAACTAACTTCTCCTCCATTGTCATCCAAGGCAAAGCTTCTAACTTTAAGGTAAAGCTTCCACCTTTCTTCTTCTTTCTCTTCATTTTTGTGTTCTATGGTCTCATTGGAGGCCAAAGATCCATCCTTTACTAAGCTTAACATTGATTCTTTGTGTTAGAGATTTTAGGGTTTTAAAGACCCCAAAATCAAAATCCACTAAGAAGCAATAGGAGACCATTTTTGTGTTTTTCCTTTAGGTAAGAGGGAGATTACTCACTTCAACTATTATTGGTGGTGAAGGAACTTTTGTGTGCTTACTTTGAATTGTGATTTTTGCATGCTTGTATGCTCTTGAATTTGATTAATACTTGAATGTGATTTTGAATGGGTTGGAAGTGTTAAATGTGCTTGATCATGTTAGGGTTGCTAAATGAAAAATTTGGAGTTCTTACCCTAACATGATGGCCACAGTTTTGGTGGTGATTTTGGATGTAATGGGAATGTTGATTATGCTTGATCATATTAGGGTTGTTAAATGAAAAATTTGGAGTTTCCTACCCTAATATGGTGCCATGGTTTTGAAGGAAATTTTGGGTTGTAAATTGTTTTTGTGAACAAATGAATAAAGCTTGGGGAATTAAATGTTGGATGATAACCTTGAGATTACTAAATGGAAAGTTTTAAGGATTATATATCTAAAGAGGTAGCCACGGCTTTGGCTTAAAACTACAAGGAATTGGAATGAACTTGGTGAACTAAAATTCAAGTAAGTTGATGTTAAGAAGTTGATACATAAAATGGAAAGAAACATTGGACCTTGAAGACTTATGATGACCACGGTTTTAGAGAAAAAGATTGGGTTCAAGTGATGCCTTGGTGCATCCTTAGAGATTGAAAACTTAGAGACATGCATAATTTTTAATAAGTGGAAGAATTAAATTGAATAATGGCATTTGAGAAGACCACGGTTTTAAAGGGTTATTTACCCTAATATTTTCATAATTGACCAAAGACTTGAGACTTTTAAAATGAGAATCCATAACATGGACATCGTGATAATTGATTAAGACATATAACGTTGTAAAAGTTGAACTCCATAATATGACATGGTGATAAATGATAAACTATAATATATATTGTTGTTGAAGAATTGAATTGATCCCATATGGAATAAAAACTAAGCAATTAGGTATCAAGAGACTAGTGTATAATATGGAAAGAAATTTGGAACCTTGAAGGCTTGTGAGGCTATGGTTTTAAGGGTTACTTAACCTAAGGATTTGCATAATTGATCAAGACTTAAGTTCTTGGAAATGTTAAGCCTTAATGGGGAAGTGGTGATAATTGATGGGCCATGAACATACTTTGATGTTGAGAAGTAATTTTATATTGTTGTAAGACCCTATGTAGGGCTAAGTATTTATTTATGGATTTCTCGAGGAAATTTTAATGTATTGAGCATGAATTATATACCGTTGTGGTATTGCTTATGATGAATGCATCATTGATAAACATACATGATTGGGCATTATGTCGTTATGCATATGTAATTTGATAATGAATTATATACCGTTATGGTATTGCTTATGATGAATGCATCATTGATAAACATACATGATTGGACATTGTGTCGTCATGCATATGTAAGCCTAAGAGTTGAATAACATATATGTGCAGGTGCGAATAGACTAAGCATAGGTGTCATATGTTGTTGACCCTGGGGGCGTCATGGTGCGGGTTCCTCACATGGACAGTTAAGAGCTCCTCTGTGTCGTGGGGTAGAACGATGCAAATACACCGACAATCCAGACCGGGACGCTATCCTATCTCGCGATCAACTGTTGAGGTGCCACGTATAAGCCATTGATGCACAAATATTTTTATGAGATGAAGCACACTATTTTTTTAAGGCTAACGATATACTGGCATTACTTCTTAATCATTCACTCCGAAAGGTTGATGTCTAGCTCCATGGAGTAGGAATTTTGGTACCATAATGCATTCTGCATCGTTCATTGTCAGTCTCATAAATTGTTGAGAATGAACATCTGTGATTGTGAAAGTAATTGTTTTACTTCTGTAAATGATTATTCGATTGTTATGCTAATTACTGGAAATATTGTTGTGATTTGCCTGTTATTGTTGATTCTTGCTATTGCTTATTGTCGTTCTGCTTTTACTATAAATATTACTGTTGCTGTTAATAAATATATGAACTATATTACTTTGTGGGCGCTCTGCGCCGTGTCGTTTTGTTACTGCCGTAATGGTAATGAAAGAAGGGTGTCTCACCTCTTTCCTGTATTTCTGTATTTCTATTTTATATTTATGTTTGATAAAAGATCGTGAAGGAGATTAAGAGGGACCACACTTTCGCTGATGGGATTGAACGTCTGGACAAGATTTCTTCGATTACGTACGAGTGCAGCTGCGTGGGGGCATTGATGCCTGACTTGTCGACTGGGACTCCGACCGTCGTATATGTATATGGGGTTGCGGTTTTGTCTGCTAGTAGTACCTACCCCAGGGTTACTACTTTTCCCCTTTAGTGTTTTGTTCACGCTGTATTTTATTTGAATATGTAAGCATTATATTTTGTGTTATCAGTGCCGTGTGTTAAGGACAAACATACTATATATATGAAATATGTTTTTATTTCAGTGATTGTATTTTAATGGCTGATTACTAAACATGTTTCATTTTGACACTCGTATTTTTTACTTATGCATAAATGTGGAAACAAGCTTTAAAAATTTAAAATTAATGTATTTGTTGACACTGTGACACGCCTGAATTTAGTAATTGTGGTGCAATGACGATTGTGCCGCGATTGTTAGATTTAGGTGCGTTATATAATCAAACTGAAGAATTTATTATGGTTCAGCCACCAACCAATTATAGCCTACATCTAGTCCCCAAGCTTAACTTGAGATTTTCTTCACTATCTCCTAGACATTGTTCACTCTTTTCCTTACCGCAAGTGCACGGGTCGCACTAGTAGTGTAGCTAGGAGTCCGATATTGTTCCCACGAGGACTATTGCTAATTCAAAACAAATTATTAACCAATAGTTTAATAATTTCTATCTAAGAACATTCAAATTAAAGGAGTTATGTATAAACTAATGGAAAGATTTAAATGCTAGCTAATTGGAATTACAGTTGTTAATTAAAGAATAGGGAATCTTTCTTCACCTTCTACTTCAATTGATGATATGCAAACCTCTTTATTAACATACATGATATAGAATTTGTTAGCTTCAGAATCTTATCTAATTAAAAGCCTATGTCTAGGTCATTTAATCATGCTTCGTTTACCTAGTCTCTATGTGTCCATGAGAGCTAGATTAAACTCCACTCATTAAGAGCAAGCCTCAATAATAGCCATGCATGACTAATAGGTATATTTCTATCCTATTAGCTAATTAATTTATTCAAGCCAATTGAATGAAATCAAACATGCATCTACCATATTTATGATCTTAAATCCAATCTCCTATGTCTAGAATCATTAGATTTAATCAAAACATATTAAACATTGGCCAAATATTCAAAAGCATTAGAAGCAATATGATTGAACAACTCCTAACCACATATATTAACTTAAAGGTTTACAAAATCATCAATATTCATAGAAGGATCCAAGGAAATCCTTATACACAGACTAGCCACTCATGACAAACAAAATTATAGCAAAAATACTCATTGCCATGATCTGAATAGAGAGGAAGATGAAGGAGAGGAAGTTGCAAGCTCAATAATGATAGTCCTTGGTGCTTGAATCCTCCTTGTGGAAGGATTTGGCCTCCAACTTTGGTCCTTTTAGCTTTCCTTTAGTCTCACAAATGAACCCTAGCAGTTGTGTTTTAAAACCAAAAACGTTCCCCTTTTAAAATTTGATAGAACAATATTTATAGGGCTCTAGAAAATTGTCTCACGCCGCAGTGCTCCACATGCCACGCTGCGGCGCGTGGTAAAATTAGGTCAAGCATGACGCGATGCTCATTCTTCATGCCATGGCACTCCAAAATGCATAGCTTCTGCCTGGACAGGGGAATGACATACGCCGCGGTGCCGCCCATGCCGCGACGCTGAATGCTGAACTTCATCTAGTGCTTTCTCTTCCAATGCAGCTCTAAGTTCTTGATCATTATTCTCCTTTTTGAGTCCTTCCTGCAATTAAGAAGTCACCAGATTAATGACAATAGTGAGTTCACATAATCAATGGAAGAATTATATCAATTTGCTCAAAAAAACATATAAGAAGATATCATAACTGAAATCAATGAATTTAACTTAAAATCTTCCAATTATGCCTAATATCAAAGACTAAGCAATCAATACAGCGCATATATAGGGTCACAATAACACCATTTTATGGAGTTATCACACCTTCAAACCTAGGATTTTGCTATTCCTCGAGCAAAACAAAGCCTGATTGAGCAAACCAACTAAACAACACATGCACCACATTCATTCACCATTTATCAAGAATTTCCAGTATTACTGAAACCACTACTAGTGTATTAAGATTGATTAAATCCTCAGAGATTGCTAATGCTATACCATTAAATTCACACATATGTACTCATCAGCATGCAAATATCCAAAATCTTTTCTCAAGCAGAACACATATCCCACTAGCATGCTAGTTAAACTTATCCTAATCAAATCACATTTATCCAGATAAGTTTATGAACATACATGCATCAGAATCTCATAATCCACAAAATTGTATGCAAACTCTCTCTCCACTAATATAAATTGAGGATCAAAAGGGACTTCAACAGCTTGTAAATGATAGGCCAATGGTAATGGGATAAAGAATAACATGGAATGGATATAATACAAACATTAAGACAAATAAACATGCTATATCAAGACTTGAGCCTCCAAGTGACAATATCTGGGTGTTCAACAAAATTGATAAGATTTAGAACTCTTGAGAACCATTCAATGCCTTTAGGATTTAACTTTTCTTTTTCTTTTGCTTTGCTTATCTCTTTTCTTTTCTTTTATAGTTACATAAAGCTTTTCTTTTTTTTTTCTTTCTTTCTCAGTAGATGGTTCTTTCAAGCTCAATTGACATTGAACATTCACCCATACTCTTTAAACACAAGACTCAAGTCAAGAAATAACCTATTATGCACTTAACAAACTATGATGGTAGGATGGAATTACAATGTTTTCACATGCATTTAGGTTAGTTACATGGATAGAGAATATATAGGTGATGAAAAACATGTAAGGCCACTCATACATCAAGTTTCAAGGGGGACCTATGGATATATTCATATCAGGGTAAGCTTTTTAAGGCTCAATCGGCCCAAACAATGCCCTAATCATTTCCTCAATCCTGCATAGTCTAGGATTTCGCCTCAAGAGACTTTAAACACAATTTCAAGATAATCAAAACTTTAACATGCACTTATTCATAAACCCTCTCTAGACAACACTCATATCATGATCAAAGTTGCACCAGTATACAAGTGGGATCTAAATCATGCATTTGAAAAGCGACTGGATTGTTAAACATACTTTTTGATTACAAATGGTTTCGCTCAAAAGATGGCACTTCACAAACAATAATATCATGGGACAATCAACACTACACCAGCAATTGGCACATGATGTACATCAAAGAATTTCAACATTTCAAACATACATGTAAACCATCATGCACCCTAGTGATATACATCAGATCCATATTGTAAAAGGGGACGACAATTGTATCTTGAATGAAATTTTCACATTTGCATTCTCCTTTAGATGATATCATTCTAACTAGTATTTAATTGGCCCAGAATGATGCATTTCAACATATTCAAATATTCAAAACATGCAATCATTTGGGTATTAAAACATAAAACTAAATATTCACAATTTGTTTACTCAGAATACTAAATATAAACACAATAATAACATAATATTCACTAATTATCAAGCCAAAAAGTCTAACATTATAACATGCTCTTGAACATTAAAAACATACACCCATACATGTTATAATGCCCACCCCCAAACCTATGGGAAACAATGTCCCACTGTACAAAAACAAAATGAATGACAATGAAAGAAAGTGTCCTATATGCTAGTCATCCGTGTCCTCGTCATCATCAGCATCAGCATCAGGGGCTTCTAGTTGGGGTTGGGGCGGGTCAGCTACCGCCTAGGGTGGGAACTCTGGCATAGGATAGTCATCCACAGGAAGCTGGAGACGCTTGGCCATCCATCGCTGAGTCTGGAGACTGTAGGAGACCATGGCTTGAAGTTGTGCGATCTGAGCACGCAGGTCTCCATCATTAGTTGGGGCAAGAACTCATTTCTTGGCGTGGCCTCGCCGTAACGCCCCAATTTTTAGAAAATATTACGAATGTCTTGTTTTACGTTTTTCATGCTTTTGTGTGAATGACCGTTGTGTCCCTATTTTTCGTTCTCGATTTACGTATGAAAACAATTACGATATCTTGGCTCAAATTTTATTTGATCGTTTTACGTAATTTGTTTCGAGACGGTAAAATAAAAATTTTTTCGAGCTCTTGTTTAATTATTTTGAAAGATATACAGCTATATAATACTGCTGGATATTTTATTTGAACGTTTTGGACGATTACCTACGTTGTGGGAAAAAACGGGAAAATGACCGTTACGTCCCGAACGTACTGTTTTTGCTATTTTTACTGTTTTTAATTGTTTTCTTCTTGATTTAATGTCCGATAATACTGTCTGTGATTTTATATGGACTTTTTGTGTGATTTGCTCGAGGCGGGAAAATAATATTTTCGGGTAGGGGGAAAATCTTATTTTATTATTTAGAATTGGGGGATCTTACTAAACCCGATTCTGAATGAGACTAAAAATAATCTTTTAATTTTTAGGATTTAACTGTCAAATAAAATAATTTTATATTATTATAATATTATTTTATTAGTCAGTATATTTTAGTGACAGTAGACCCGGAAATATGTAGCGGGACCCACAATTAGCAGAACGGTTAGATCGGTAGCTTAATTAATCACCGTTAGCAGTAGAACTTTCGAACAGTGACTCAGCTAGCTGACTCAAAGAAAATTAAATGCACTGGGTGATTAGGCTTGTGAGTCACCAAGAGCCAACCAATAGGAATCAAGCTTGCTCACCAAGGCTTGATCTTGACCATTGATGCATCCAAAGGCTTGGATGAAGCCAAGCAAGGTGCCCACCTTGCACCCCGCTTGATGGCTACGGCCAAGAGGTCTTTGAAGACCAAAATCACACTTCTCCTTCATCACTTTTCTCTCTTCTCTCTCATCAAAACCCTAGCCACCATTCTTGTCCATTTTCTTCACCATTTTCGGCCAAGACACTATCTACACCATCCAACCATCCAAAAATTTTTCTAACCAAGTTTTCCTAATCTAAACACCATTCTAAGAACCTTTCTAGTTGGGAGTTTCTTCAAAATCTTCCATTTAAGGCTTGGAAATCAACCTTGGAAGTTTTACCTAGAAGGTGAAATTTCATGCTTTTCTTTTCTCTCTTCTTTTTCAAAGTTCTAAGCCATGATTTCTCCATGGTTTAGCTTCTTTTTCATGGTTAGTAACATGTAGATTTTGTTTGAGATTTCTAGGTATTTTTGGTGGTGAAAACCGAACCCTAGGAGGTGTGAAAGCAAGCCTTTTGTCTTCATTTAAGGTAAGAGGAAGACAATTCTTATCATCTCTTGATGGTGGTAAGAAGATGGAGCCATTTGTGATGTTTGTAGAATCCATAAGGATTCGGTGGTCATGTGTTAATTATGTGTGTATTTGTTAATTTTTGTGTTTGTTAGTAGTTTATGTGGTATTTGTTAGTAGCTTTCTTGTTTGATGATTGTAATAATTTTGCATGTCTATTAGCTTTTGAATGCATGTCTATAAGCTTTAATTTAGGTTTAGGTGTTAGAAAATATATTGCATGTGTTAGAGAATACAATGCATGTGTTAGAATTGTATGATAAGGTATAGGATGTGAATAACATGTTTAAATTTGCATGAGTGTTCCAAAGAGCACATCCAATAGCTCACGGCAATGACAAGTTTGGAGGACCAAAATGTTCTCTTGATTTTTCCTAAAGTGTAACTTAATTAACCTAGGAGAATCAAGAAAGTTTCAAATTGATTTGATCAAAGAAAATGCATTTAGAAATCAAATAGTAAAGACTTAGTATTTTGGGCCAACATGCCTAAAGGATTAAATTGATTCTTGCTAACTATTTCCTAATATGATTTAATGAACTTAGACAATATAATACATTTGATATAATTTGAAAGGTGAAAGACAATTTAGAAATCAAATGCAAAAGTTTTACGAAATTTGGCCAACATGCCAATAAAGGTAATCAAGATTTTTAAAACTTGATTCCAAACCTTTTTCAATTAAAAAGAGACAATACAAGTTAAGAAGAAATTTTCTATAATGGTTTTTGAAGAAACAAATTGAGTAGAATTAAGCTTAAAGGATTAAAACTAATGTTTTTATCATTAGGAAGTAAAATACAGAAATTTTGAGAAATTTTCTAACATATAGCTCACTTTAGGTTTTGAAGCATGTTAGAGATTTCAAAAAGAATTAAATGATATGGTTAAAAATTAGGTAAATGGAAATTTTATGGAAAAATTTAGGAAACCATTATTATGATATTCTAAACAAAAAATACTGTCAATTTTTAGTAAAAATGAACCAATAAGATAGCAAAAATATCCAAAAGACAAGTATGCGGTATGAAAAATTACTCTACGTAATTTAAATGTACTAAGTACTATTTAAATCTGTTTAAACAGTAATTTTAAAGGCATTCGAATAAGAAAATGATTTGAAAATCCTACGCGATTGAGAAAACGTATTAAAAATGCTACGCGATTTTAAAAACAGAAAAATATCTTTACCCGATTTTTAAACATTTGTAAAAATGACGGAATTATGAAAACGCGATAAAATTTCTACGCGATTGACCGTTACTATATTTATTTTATGCTGTCGGGAAAATGTGAACCCGTACAGATTATTTTTGAGGATCTTTCGTTGTCGGGAAAATGTGAACCCGTACAGGCTTTTGAAAATTTATCTTTGTCGGGAAAATGTGAACCCGCACTGAGGTTTTGAGAATTTATTTCTTTGTCGGGAAAATGTGAACCCGTATGGGCTTTCTATCTATGTGTGCCAAGTTTTTGGTGGATTGGTTGACGAGACGAATCACATCGTGTTGTCGATGAGATAAACGTAGTGTGGTTCATTGTTCTAATGAACTTGGAGACTTTAGTGTACGGGATCCCACATGTGGACAGTTAGTAGCTCCGCTGGGCCGTGGTAAACCGATAGCACACTATGGTACTCGACATACACTATATTTAATCGAGATTTGTGAAATCTAGTAGTACATTTGCATGTAGTGCCACAACGTGAGACCGTGAACTACACCACGCCTGGATGATGGATTCCTGTGTCGTGGGGCTATAGACGCAACGTGTGACAACGCAATAGTTGGTGGGGCAGCCGTGGTACTAATAGATTTTACGAATCATTCCTCTCTCTGATACTTGTGTTTTCTTTAGCTCCATGGAGTAGGGTTTTGTTATATTATTTGTTTATCTCTATGTCTATTTATTTCCATCTTATCTATTTATTGTTTATCTCGTATTTTATTTGTTTGTTTTATCGATTACTACTTCTATATTTGGTTATTTTTATTATATCTTATCTGTTTATTTTTATCTTTCTTATTTTATACGTGATGTTTTATCGTGGTGTGATATATTGTTATGATATCTGAATTTTACTTCAATCTGTTATTATAATTGTTAAAGCTTTTGTATTGTATGAAGTGTATATATGTTGTTTGTCGTCTTCTTATTGGCCATGTTGTGATGATTTTATGTTGTCTTACCTCTTTGTTATATGTATTTTCTGTTTATTTATTTTACGCGGTAAAGACTTTGAGGAAGAGGATCAGCCCCTTGAGATCTTGTATCCCGAGGAGGAGGAAGGTCAGCAAGCGGACGATCAGTTTGACGATCAAGAACCATCCGATCATCCATATCCTCTGGATTGATTGTGAGGGATGGCAGCGCCAGGATTTTTGGGATTCGTAGAGCTAGTATTTCATGGAGGTTCTCTGGCTTGGCATCTACGAGGCGATCGTGATTCTGTGACATATGCAGGACGTGTGACCGTGATTCTACGACATCGATTTGATGAAGAGCCTGTTATGACTACGACGTTATTTCTGCACTTAGAGTTACCCTTATCCATTAGGCGTTATTGGGGTGCTGAAAACCCTGAGCCTAGTGAGATAAGCATCGTATCGACTGCGCGATCCCGTTATCGCCGTGTGTCGAGACATCAGGATATCTATCTCCCGATGATCATTTTCATCTTTGAGAGTGATCCATCGAGGATTAGATAACCATGATGTTTTTTTTTTAGGCGCGTCGGCGTATGTACGTATATATTAACTCTTTTATTGCTTTCCTTCTTGTTTTTGTTTAAATATTTGTAGTCCTTGTTGTAAATTATTTGTCTGACTTATACTTAATCATATGTATATTATCGGTAATGATGTTTTTTTTTTATTTCGTATTTTCCGCATTATCTTTTTATATCATATTTAAATCTATCGGGAATTATTTTACAACCCGTAATAATATTTAACAAATGTTTCACAACTTGGGTAGATTTTATTTCTATTTCTTTTATTTTCTTTTATGTGTGACATCCTCCAAAGGGTGTTACATTAGTTAATATCGAGCCCAAGTTAGAGTCTTTTGGGGTTGTGGTTGGGTCTGTTTTTGTTTGTGCTGTGTGATTCTCTGTGATCTTTGTGATTTATATCCTTTCGGAAATATCTAAAAGGATGTATCTAACTTTGTTTTGTTATGTTTGAAGAAAGAAGATGGCTGGTAGAGGCGGAGGACGTGCTAACGTGAATCGTGTTGAGGACCCGATGTTGGTTGCTGCTGAAGCTATGCGGCAGATGGCTGAAGTGATTACTCAGCAAAATTTGAGAGCAGCTCAACAGCAAGATGCTACGGTGATGCCCTAAATTTATCTGAATTTAGGCGCCATAATCCGCCACAATTTAGAGGCGAGGTGGATCCGGAGAAAGCGAGTCGGTGGATGCAAGATTTAGAGAGAATATTTGAGGGGATGAGATGTACGGATGAAAAGAAAGTAACTTATCTTTGTCTTTATCTTTGAGAGGAGATGCTGAGAACATTGGTGGAGAGGAATCCGCCGAGTGTTGCAAGTGAAGGACCGAGATCACCTGGGAAGTGTTTTCTAATACTTTTTCGGATAAGTATTTTCTCGCAAGTGCTAGGCATGCCAAGGAGATGGAATTTCTTGGGTTGCGACAGGGAAATATGACAGTGAATGAGTACGCCACAAAATTTGAAAGTTTGTCTCAATTTTCGGATTATGCTCAAAATCGACAAGATGAGGTATGGAAATGTCGGAAGTTTGAGTCCGGATTGAGAGTGGAATTGAAGCGAGGAGTAATATCTCTGAATATGAATCATTTTCATGCTTTAGTGGACGCATGTGCGCGACTTGAGGAGCTTGAACCGTCGCGAGATCAGAGGAATCGGAACTTTGGGCCGACAAGATTTCAAAGAGGTGGAGGTAGCAATACAAATCAGTTTCTACGTAAGCCGTATGCTAGACCACAAGGAAGTCAGACTCAGCGACCGTCAGTTGGAGGGAGTGTACCTAGTGGTGGAGCAGGACAGAGAGTGGCGTTTACACCGACGTGTTTTAAGTGCGGCAAGAAGGGCCATCTATCTCTAGATTGTACAATCAAGGGAACTGTCTGTTTTAATTGTGGATAGCCCGGACATATGTCGAAGGATTGTACTCGACCAGAGAAGAAACCTGTTGTTCGTCATGTTAAAGCTAATCAGCAAAAATCTAGAAATACTCAACCGAGATCTGGAGGGAGAGTGTATACAATGATGGGATCTGAAGTTTCTCAATCTGATGACCTTATTCAAGGAGAAGGTGACATTGGAGGTAACCTTCTGACTGTATTGTATGACTCGGGTGCTACACACTCGTTTATTGCCTATGATTGTGTGGAAAGACTGAAGTTGCCTGTGTCTTCTCTGAATGTTAAGTTGAGTGTATCTACGCCAACTGCTAAACCTGTAGTTACTTCTAAGATCTGTTTGGATTGTCCTATTGTTGTGAAGGGCCGTTTGTTTTTGGTCAATTTGATTTGTTTACCTCTTATTGAGATAGATGTAATCTTAGGGATGGACTGGTTATGTTCTAACCATATCCTTATAGATTGTGCAAAGAAAACTATAGTTTTTCCTAAGGAAGAAGAGTCTGGATTCTTAACTGCTGTTAAGGTCAAGTCTTTGTTGAGAGATGGAGCGCAGGGATATCTGGTATTGTCTTCTCTAGAAGTTAAGACTGAGAAGGATGTGAATACTATTCCTGTTGTCAACAATTTTTCGGATGTTTTTCCTGACGATGTACCTGGTTTACCGCCTGAGCGGGAGATCGAGTTCTCAATTGATTTAGTACCGGGAACAGGTCCTATCTCAATTGCACCGTACCGTATGTCGCCAGTGGAATTGGAGGAGTTAAAGAAGCAATTGGTGGAACTGTTGGAGAAAGAATTTGTACGACCTAGCGTTTCCCCATGGGGTGCGCCAGTGCTTTTAGTCAAGAAGAAGGATGGAACTTCACGACTTTGTGTGGACTATCGGCAGTTGAACAAGGTAACTATCAAGAATAAATATCCGCTTCCAAGAATCGATGATTTGATGGATCAATTGAGAGGAGCTGTGATATTTTCCAAGATAGATCTGCGATCGGGTTATCACCAGATTCGTGTAAGAGGGGAAGATGTGCCGAAGACTGCTTTTCGAACTCGTTATGGACATTATGAGTATCGAGGTAATGCCATTCGGGGTGACGAATGCTCTGCCATATTTATGGATTATATGAACAGGATATTTCGTCCATATCTAGACAGATTTGTCGTTGTCTTTATCGATGACATTCGATCTATTCTCGATCGAAGGAAGAGCATCTTTGAACATCGAATGTTGTTCTTGATTTTGAGGAGAAGCGGTTGTATGCGAAATTGGCTAAGTGTGAGTTCTGGTTGGAAGAAGTCGAATTTCTTGGTCACGTAATTTCTAAAGAAGGTATTGCGGTGGACCCATCGAAAGTGGAGACTGTTTTACGATGGGAAAGACCTAAGACAAGATAATGAAGTTCGAAGTTTTGTTGGACTTGCTTGGTTATTATCGAGATTTATCGAAGGTTTTTCCAAGATTCTTTGGACCACTTACACAATCGACGAGGAAAAGTCAAGCTTTTGAATGGACGGAAGAGCGTGAAGCCAGTTTTCAAGAGTTGAAGAAGAGATTAACAACTGCAACGGTGTTAATCCTACCAGATTCGAAGAAATCTTTCGATGTGTATTGTGACGCTTCTTATCAAGGACTAGGATGTGTGTTGATGCAAGACCGGAATGTGGTGGCATATGCTTCTCGACAATTGAAGGTTCATGAGAAGAATTATCCTACGCATGATTTGGAATTGGCTGCGGTGGTTTTTGCTCTGAAGATATGGAGACATTTTCTCTATGGAGCAACGTTCAACATTTTCAGTGATCACAAGAGTTTGAAGTACTTGTACGACCAGAAGGAGCTGAATATGAGGCAGCGAAGATGGTTAGAATTTCTAAACGATTACGATTTTCAACTTTTGTACCACCCTGGTAAGGCGAATGTCGTGGCCGATGCCTTGAGTAGAAAGATTATCAGTGTTTACTGGCGATGATCAAAGAAAAGGAGCTCATTGAACAATTTAGAGATGAGTGGTCATTTGTTGAGTTGAAACCGGAAAAGATCTGTATGAATATGGTTACTATCTCAAGCGAGCTGATGGAAGACATAAGGGAAAAACAAAATGCCGATAAATTTTTGCAAGGAATAAGGGAGCAAATGAAGCAAGACGGGACAGTAGAGTTCAAAGAAGGAACTGATGGAATTTTGAGGTTTCGGGGTAGAATCTGTATTCCTCGTGACCGAGAACTGAGGCGATATATTGTGGAACATGCCCATACTAGTCTATTAAGTATGCATCCAGGCATAACAAAGATGCACCAAGACTTGAAGAAGTTATTCTGGTGGCATGGAATGAAGGGTGATGTGGTTAGATGCGTGTCAACTTGCCTAGTTTGTCAAAAATCGAAAGTTGAACACCAAAGACCAGCTGGGATGTTACAACCATTATCGATTCCAGAATGGAAATGGGACAGCATTTCTATGAATTTCGTTACTGGTTTGCCAAAGACAAGGAAAGGTCATGATTCAATATGGGTTATAGTCGATAGACTTACGAAATCGGCTCATTTCTTACCAATCAATATTAAATATTCATTGGAAAGATTAACCCAGTTGTACATCAGCGAGATTGTCAGATTACATGGAGTGCCTACATGTATAGTTTCTGACAGAGATCCGAGGTTTACGTCAAGATTTTGGCGAAGTCTGCAAGAAGCTATGGGAACCAAGTTACGATTAAGTTCAGCATATCATCCGCAGACAGATGGTCAGACAGAGAGAACTATACAGTCTTTGGAGGATTTATTGCGTGCTTGTGTTTTGGAACAGCGAGGAAGT
Organism: Ormosia emarginata; assembly: GCA_029884605.1. Taxonomy (NCBI): domain Eukaryota; kingdom Viridiplantae; phylum Streptophyta; class Magnoliopsida; order Fabales; family Fabaceae; genus Ormosia; species Ormosia emarginata. The sequence continues at coordinate 9,237,250 of JAQQTP010000040.1, forward strand.
TGGGATGAATTCACCTACAACAATAGTTTTCACGCAAGCATCGGAATGGCACCTTATGAAGCATTGTATGGAAGGCGATGTCGAACGCCGCTGTGTTGGTATCAAGATGGGGAGAGTATGACTGTTGGACCAGAACTTGTACAACAGACTACGGATAAAGTCAAGATGATACAAGAGAAGATGAGGACGACGCAAAGCAGACAAAAGAGTTATGCGGACAAACGAAGACGATCTCTTGAGTTTAAGGAGGGTGAGCATGTATTTTTCAGAGTTACTCCTACGACTGGTGTCGGAAGAGTGATTAAGTCTAAGAAGCTTACTCCTAAATTCATTGGACCATATCAGATTATCCGACGTATAGGTCCTGTAGCATATCAGATTGCTTTGCCGCTTTTTCTATCCAATTTGCATGACTTGTTTCATGTGTCTCAGTTACGGAAGTATATACCAGATCCGACACATGTTATACAGCCAGATGATGTACAGTTAAAGGAGAATCTGACTTACGAAACTTTACCTGTCAGAATAGAGGACAGAAAGGTAAAGCAGCTTCGAGGGAAGATGATTGAGTTAGTGAAAGTCATATGGAATGATGTGACGGGTGAGGCTACCTAGGAGCTGGAAGATAAAATGAAGGATCAGTATCCTCATTTGTTTGGATGAACATCGAATTTCGAGGACGAAATTTTTATTTGTTGGGGAGAGTTGTAACGCCCCAATTTTTAGAAAATATTCTGAATGTACTGTTTTCTGTTTTTCATACTTTTGTGTGAATGACCACTGTGTCCCTATTTTTCTGTTCTCGATTTCTGTATGAAAACAATTACGATAATACTGGCTCAAATTTTATTTGATCGTTTTACGTAATTTGTTTCGAGACGGTAAAATAAAAATTTTTTCGAACTATTGTTTTAATTTTTTGAAAGATATACAGCTATATATATCTGCTTGGATATTTTATTTGAACGTTTTGGACGATTACCTACGTTGTGGGAAAAAATGGGAAAATGACCGTTACGTCCCGAACGTACTGTTTTTGCTGTTTTTACTGTTTTTAATTGTTTTCTTCTTGATTTAATGTCCGATAATACTGTCTGTGATTTTATATGGACTTTTTGTGTGATTTGCTCCGAGGCAGGAAAATAATATTTTCCGGGCCGGGGAAAATCTTATTTTATTATTTAGAATTGGGGGATCTTACTAAACCCGATTCTGAATGAGACTAAAAATAATCTTTTAATTTTTAGGATTTAACTGTCAAATAAAATAATTTTATATTATTATAATATTATTTTATTAGTCAGTATATTTTAGTGACAGTAGACCCGGAAATATGTAGCGGGACCCACAATTAGCAGAACGGTTAGATCGGTAGCTTAATTAATCACCGTTAGCAGTAGAACTTTCCAGAACAGGCTGACTCAGCTAGCTGACTCAGCAGAAAATTAAATGCACTGGGTGATTAGGCTTGTGAGTCACCAAGAGCCAACCAATAGGAATCAAGCTTGCTCACCAAGGCTTGATCTTGACCATTGATGCATCCAAAGGCTTGGATGAAGCCAAGCAAGGTGCCCACCTTGCACCCCACTTGATGGCTACGGCCAAGAGGTCTTTGAAGACCAAAATCACACTTCTCCTTCATCACTTTTCTCTCTTCTCTCTCATCAAAACCCTAGCCACCATTCTTGTCCATTTTCTTCACCATTTTCGGCCAAGACACTATCTACACCATCCAACCATCCAAAAATTTTTCTAACCAAGTTTTCCTAATCTAAACACCATTCTAAGAACCTTTCTAGTTGGGAGTTTCTTCAAAATCTTCCATTTAAGGCTTGGAAATCAACCTTGAAAGTTTTACCTAGAAGGTGAAATTTCATGCTTTTCTTTTCTCTCTTCTTTTTCAAAGTTCTAAGCCATGATTTCTCCATGGTTTAGCTTCTTTTTCATGGTTAGTAACATGTAGATTTTGTTTGAGATTTCTAGGTATTTTTGGTGGTGAAAACCGAACCCTAGGAGGTGTGAAAGCAAGCCTTTTGTCTTCATTTAAGGTAAGAGGAAGACAATTCTTATCATCTCTTGATGGTGGTAAGAAGATGGAGCCATTTGTGATGTTTGTAGAATCCATAAGGATTCGGTGGTCATGTGTTAATTATGTGTGTATTTGTTAATTTTTGTGTTTGTTAGTAGTTTATGTGGTATTTGTTAGTAGCTTTCTTGTTTGATGATTGTAATAATTTTGCATGTCTATTAGCTTTTGAATGCATGTCTATAAGCTTTAATTTAGGTTTAGGTGTTAGAGAATATATTGCATGTGTTAGAGAATACAATGCATGTGTTAGAATTGTATGATAAGGTATAGGATGTGAATAACATGTTTAAATTTGCATGAGTGTTCCAAAAGCACATCCAATAGCTCACGGCAATGACAAGTTTGGAGGACCAAAATGTTCTCTTGATTTTTCCTAAAGTGTAACTTAATTAACCTAGGAGAATCAAGAAAGTTTCAAATTGATTTGATCAAAGAAAATGCATTTAGAAATCAAATAGTAAAGACTTAGTATTTTGGGCCAACATGCCTAAAGGATTAAATTGATTCTTGCTAACTATTTCCTAATATGATTTAATGAACTTAGACAATATAATACATTTGATATAATTTGAAAGGTGAAAGACAATTTAGAAATCAAATGCAAAAGTTTTACGAAATTTGGCCAACATGCCAATAAAGGTAATCAAGATTTTTAAAACTTGATTCCAAACCTTTTTCAATTAAAAAGAGACAATACAAGTTAAGAAGAAATTTTCTATAATGGTTTTTGAAGAAACAAATTGAGTAGAATTAAGCTTAAAGGATTAAAACTAATGTTTTTATCATTAGGAAGTAAAATACAGAAATTTTGAGAAATTTTCTAACATATAGCTCACTTTAGGTTTTGAAGCATGTTAGAGATTTCAAAAAGAATTAAATGATATGGTTAAAAATTAGGTAAATGGAAATTTTATGGAAAAATTTAGGAAACCATTATTATGATATTCTAAACAAAATACTGTCAATTTTTAGTAAAAATGAACCAATAAGATAGCAAAAATATCCAAAAGATAGTATGCGGTATGAAAAATTACTCTACGTAATTTAAATGTACTAAGTACTATTTATGTCTGTTTAAACAGTAATTTTAAAGGCATTCGAATAAGAAAATGATTTGAAAATCCTACGCGATTGAGAAAACGTATTAAAAATGCTACGCGATTTTAAAAACAGAAAAATATCTTTACCCGATTTTTAAACGTTTGTAAAAATGACGGAATTATGAAAACGCGATAAAATTTCTACGCGATTGACCGTTACTATATTTATTTTATGCTGTCGGGAAAATGTGAACCCGTACAGATTATTTTTGAGGATCTTTCATCTGTCGGGAAAATGTGAACCCGTACAGGCTTTTGAAAATTTATCTGCTGTCGGGAAAATGTGAACCGCATGTGTTTTTGAGAATTTATTTGCTGTCGGGAAATGTGGACCCGTTCAAGGCTTTCTATCTATGTGTGCCAAGTTTTTGGTGGATTGGTTGACGAGACGAATCACATCGTGTTGTCGATGAGATAAACGTAGTGTGGTTCATTGTTCTAATGAACTTGGAGACTTTAGTGTACGGGATCCCACATGTGGACAGTTGGTAGCTCCATTGGGCCGTGGTAAACCGATAGCACACTATGGTACTCGACATACACTATATTTAATCGAGATTTGTGAAATCTAGTAGTACATTTGCTGTAGTGCCACAACGTGAGACCGTGAACTACACCACGCCTGGATGATGGATTCTGTGTCGTGGGGCTATAGACGCAACGTGTGACAACGCAATAGTTGGTGGGGCAGCCGTGGTACTAATAGATTTTACGAATCATTCTCTCTACGATACTTGTGTTTTCTTTAGCTCCATGGAGTAGGGTTTTGTTATATTATTTGTTTATCTCTATGTCTATTTATTTCCATCTTATCTATTTATTGTTTATCTCGTATTTTATTTGTTTGTTTTATCGATTACTACTTCTATATTTGGTTATTTTTATTATATCTTATCTGTTTATTTTTATCTTTCTTATTTTATCTGTGATGTTTTATCTGTGGTGTGATATATTGTTATGATATCTGAATTTTACTTCAATCTGTTATTATAATTGTTAAAGCTTTTGTATTGTATGAACTGTATATATGTTGTTTGTCGTCTTCTTATTGGCCATGTTGTGATGATTTTATGTTGTCTTACCTCTTTGTTATATGTATTTTCTGTTTATTTATTTTACGCGGTAAAGACTTTGAGGAAGAGGATCAGCCCCTTGAGATCTTGTATCCCGAGGAGGAGGAAGGTCAGCAAGCGGACGATCAGTTTGACGATCAAGAACCATCCGATCATCCATATCCTCTGGATTGATTGTGAGGGATGGCAGCGCCAGGATTTTTGGGATTCGTAGAGCTAGTATTTCATGGAGGTTCTCTGGCTTGGCATCTACGAGGCGATCGTGATTCTGTGACATATGCAGGACGTGTGACCGTGATTCTACGACATCGATTTGATGAAGAGCCTGTTATGACTACGACGTTATTTCTGCACTTAGAGTTACCCTTATCCATTAGGCGTTATTGGGGTGCTGAAAACCCTGAGCCTAGTGAGATAAGCATCGTATCGACTGCGCGATCCCGTTATCGCCGTGTGTCGAGACATCCGGGATATCTATCTCCTGATGATCATTTTCATGCTGAGAGTGATCCATCAGAGGATTAGATAACCATGATGTTTTTTTTTGGGCGCGTCACAGTATGTACGTATATATTAACTCTTTTATTGCTTTCCTTCTTGTTTTTGTTTAAATATTTGTAGTCCTTGTTGTAAATTATTTGTACGACTTATAACTTAATCATATGTATATTATCGGTAATGATGTTTTTTTTTTATTTATTTTGTATTTTCCGCATTATCTTTTTATATCATATTTAAATCTATCAGGAATTATTTTACAACCCGTAATAATATTTAACAAATGTTTCACAACTTGGGTAGATTTTATTTCTATTTCTTTTATTTTCTTTTATGTGTGACATCCTCCAAAGAGGTGTTACACCTGCCGCTGTCTAGCTGGGGTTGGGGCTGCAGCTCCTCCCAGACACTCCATGAATGAGTCATTGAAAGGCTATTTATTGTCCGCAAGCTCCTCATTCGGCCCCCACTGCACCCGCTGTCGGCTACACAAAGTGTGGATCAGTATGGAAAGAAGAGACTAGTCGACTCTCGAATGCACCGTCGGATCTGATCATGGATGATCTGTGCTACGTCAATGCGGTGGCGCTCCGGGATGCAGTAAATCAGGATGGCCTGATCACGTGTAACCTCAGATAGGTTAGTAGACAAAAGGATACGGGTGGTAATAAAATGATACCAGACCCGTGCCTCCGACGTCAAGCATGATCGGGGAAAGTACCGAGGCAGGTTGGTCTGAATGCTCATGACCCACTGCATCGGCTGGGAATCTGGCCGACAGATTCGAGCTGTGACGATCGCAAGATCTATGCCCTTAACTGGCTTCCACTGGCAAAAAGCCGCATAGTCGCATAAGAGCAGGGGCTCAGGCAATCCTAAAGCAACTCAGATAGCAATAGCAGAGTAGGGTACATTGCGCCCCCGAATGCGCACAATAGTAGTTCCCTCGGCAGCATGAAGGGCGTTCGCATAGAATTCGTGAACGGTAGGTAGTACAACTGAATCATATGGATGCTGAGCAAACTGGCTCCATTTGAGCTCTTTGAGGAGACCCTCAACCTCGGGGTGGAGCGCCTTAGAGAAGGAGAATCTCCTCTCTGCTATAATGGTCCTGGTGACTGTGACCCTGTAGGTCTGAGCTACAGCGGCTGAGATAAAAATCCTCCTGTGAAAATCAGGAGGCGGGGGAGAAGGCTCCCTACAGTGATGACTGCTCTCTCCATGATGACGTTTAGGACCCATGGTACCTGTCAAAAGAAAACATATTATATCAGAATTGAATTGATAAGATAAAAGAAACTGTAAAAAGAATCAATTCTGCAAAATTTGGGACCAAGCGTCGCTGCATTCCTCACAGCGCCGTGGCATTCAATAGATTCATGAACACGTAGCGGCATAAACATTACATGCCGCGACATTCAACACCATATATAAGAAAAGCCGCGGCGTTATATGTACACGCCGCGGCATTTGAATAAGTTTCAACATCACGCTGCAACGTTATATGGAAACGCTGTGACATTCATCAAAATAAAATAGAACACTGCGGTGTTACATAGTCACGCCGCATTGAAACAAAAATCAACAGAAACGTAAACTATAACAGAAAATACGTACAAGAAATCAAAATAACTAAAATAATCTTATACATACCTCGTAAAGAGTGGAGAAATGAGGAAGAACAATAGGGAAGGCAAGAAAATAGGAAGAAGAAGGCAGAGAATCACAAAAAATAGAGAAATGTAGTAGAACGTAAAAACGGTAACCAACCACCACAGCACTTAAATCCACAGGCGGTGTAGCACCGCGACAAAAGTTTTGTAACGCCGCGGCTTGCATTAATTGCACAGAATTTATTAATTATTAATTTTTTTCTCTTTTTTTTCTTTTTTTGAATAGTGTGCCGCGTCGATCAACATAGTTTCGTCGCAGCGCTCTAGCCTCTGGAATTTGGCTGATGCACCACGGGCGCCGCGGCGTGACAAGCACCACGCCGCGGCGTGAGAGGCCAGCCTGCAGAATTTTGCAGAATTTTGCATTTTGCTGCTGGTTTTGCATATTTCCAGCCTCCAACACCTGCAAAACTTGCTCAAAAGGTTAAAACACAATTTGTACAACAAAAACTTAATCAAACTACAAAATCAACATATTAACATATTAAAGACTTAAAACACCTAACATTAAAAATTTGGGTTCCTTCCCAAAAAGGGCCTCATTTATAGTCCCGCAGGACTTTCCAGACCTCATGTTGGAGCTGTCAAAGTGAGGGAGGTCTTCCCCTTTTGAATCTCTCCTCCATAGTAAGCTTTTAGGCGCTGGCCATTAACCTTAAAGCTTGATAAACCATCCAGGGGAGCTATCTCCACTACTATATGAGTGAACACTCTCCTTACCTCAAAGGGTCCCAACCACCTAGATTTCAGCTTTCCGGGAAACCATTTAAGCCTAGAGTTGTAAAGGAGAACTTGTTGACCTTTTTAAATCTCTTTTGCTTGATCTTCTTATTATGCCAGAATTTCACCTTCTCCTTATACAACTTTGCATTCTCATATGCTTGATGCCTAAATTCATCAAGCTCATTGAGTTGCAATAATCTCTTCTCCTCAGTAGCTTGTAAGTTGAAGTTTAGTTGCTTGATTGCCCAATATACGTTATGTTCAAGATCAACCGGCAGATGACATGCCTTCCCAAATATCAGCTTATATGGGGACATACCAATGGGACTCTTATAGTCAGTCCTATAAGCCCACAGTGCATCATCCAACCTTTTTGACCAATCCTTTCTAGAAGGACACACTGTTTTCTCTAAAATTCGCTTAATCTCATGATTGGATACCTTTGCTTGCCCACTTGTCTGCGGGTGATAGGCAGTGGCAATCTTATGGGTTACCCTATACTTAGCGAGAAGAGCTTCAAAGGACTTGTTGCAAAAGTGGGACCTTCCATCACTTATAATAGCCCAAGGTGTTCCGAATCAGGTGAAGATGTGTTTCTTTAGGAAGCCTACCACTACCTTCGTATCATTGGTAGGAAAAGTACATGCTTCCACCCATTTGGACACGTAGTCCATAGCCACGAGAATATACAGGTTTCTATAGGAGCGAATGAAGGGACCCATGAAATCTATGCCCCAAACGTCCAAGACCTCAACTTCTAAAATGAAATTTAGGGGCATCTCATTCCTTCTTGAGATATTACCAGACTTTTGACACCGTTCACATCTTTGCACAAAGAAATGTGCATCCTTAAAGAGATATGGCCAATAAAAGCCAGATTGGAGCACCTTTACAGCTGTCCTCTCACCATTATAGTGTCCACCATATGGAGAAGCATGACATTGGTCCAGGATCTACTCCATTTCATCCATAGGTACACACCTCCTAAGCATCTGGTCAGAGCACTGTTTGAACAAAAATGGCTTATCCCAGATGTAGTGCTTGACATCATGTAAGAATTTCTTCTTCTGGTGAGAAGTTAAATCATGAGGCAACACACCACACACTATGTAGTTAACCATGTTAGCATACCATGGACATGATTGAGCGGTGGTTGCAAAAAGCTATTCATCTAGAAAAGTTTCCGCAATTATGAGCGATTCCACTTAATGGTCTTCATTCTCAAGCCTTGAAAGGTGATATGCAACTTGATTCTCTGTACCTTTCTTATCACAGATCTCCAGATCAAATTCTTGTAATAGCAGAACCCACCTGATCAAACTTGGTTTTGCATCTTTCTTGCTAACCAAATACTTAATGGCAGAGTGATCAGTATAAACAATCACCTTAGTCCCCACCAAATAAGCTTGAAACTTATCGAATGCAAAGACCACAACCAGTAACTCTTTTTCTGTTGTGGTGTAGTTTAGTTGGGCATCGTTTAGTGTTTTGCTCGCATAATAAATGGAGCGAAACACCTTATCTTTTCTTTGACCCAACATGCACCCACAACATAGTCACTGACATCGTGCATGAGTTCAAACAATAAGTCCTAATTTGGAGTGATAATTACTAGCGCTGAGACCAGTTTCTTTTTCAGCTCCTCAAATGCAATCTGACACGATTCATCAAAGATAAACTGGATGTCTTTCTCCAGCAGGTTGTAGAGAGGCTTGGCCATCCTTGAAAAGTCTTTTATAAACCTCCTATAAAAACCCGCATGGCCAAGAAAACTGCAGATTCCTTTGATAGAGTTAGGCGGAGGAAGCCTCTCAATCACATCTATCTTTGCCTTGTCCACTTCTGTAACGCCCCTTTTTTCTAAGTATACTCACAAAGAAGGAACGTCACACTATGATTAATTTGAGACATAAAGCGAAATAAAATTAACTGCAGAAAATAGTAATTGTTTCTAAATTCATTGACCTGGTTCTTTATATGGTTATTTAATTTCCTTTGCAATTGTCACTATATTTTTCTTTTTTTTAAATTAATTAATATAATGAATTATTATCATTACCAAGTAGAGTAAAAAAGGCTTATTTAAAAATCCATCGTGTATAGAGATAATAACTAAAATGGTCGCAATAAATAAAATTTAACAACGTAAGATAAACCATGCACAACATATATATATATATATATATATATATATATATATATATATATATATATATATATATATATATATATATATATATACATGAATAAGCCTGTTTAGTTATATTCCAAAATATACACAAAGCAAAATATGTACCCGCTCAAGTTATACAGATATACCCCAACATGTACAGCAAAATCTCAGGCTCCCCATAAAGATAAATGGTTAGCCATCAGTAGCTACCAACAGTATCAGCTCCTAAGACTGACGAGAAGGGACCGTAGTCGAGTCCTCCTCAGGGTCCTCTTGGTCGGATGATACATCCATCGGAGTGACCGAGCAACGGGCGGGAGCCCGAGCAGTTGACAAAAAGGAGTCATCACGTGGGGTGTAGTACATATCAGCCCACATGTCCCTAACGGGCATGTAAAACTCCAGCCACACAAAAGCATGAAAATAAAAAATAGAGGCGTCGTAACGACCCCACGCCAAGGACACAGTCAGCTCGTCATGGTACACACAACAGTCAGTTTGCACGTTGATGTGCCAGCAATCAGGACCTCCGTGAAAGGTGATCCGCACGTAGCCAAAAAAATCCACGGGGGTGAGACGTCATCCTCAGCAGCTTCAATCTCAGTCGAGATATGGCAAGAAGCCCGGAAACTCAGTAGCTTCCTTGTCTTCCTCTCAAACGTCTTCTCAGAAGTACACAATCTGACAGAAATATAAAAATAGAGAAAATACAGAAAGAGGTGAGACACCCAACTTTCAGTACCAAATTGGTAGTAAGGAAACAAAACGACGCTGGACGCCCACATATAACATAGTTTATACATTTAATCTCAGTAATATTAAATTCACAGTAAAAGTAGAATAACAACAATTGGTAGTAAGATCATTAACAACACATAAATAACAGTGATATTATCAACAGTCAATAGTTCAAGTATTCAACAATAATTATAGAAATAATAGTAAATATATTCCACAGTTATAAATGCTCATGCTCAATGAGTTATGTGACTGACAATTCACAATGCAAAAGTGTATCAAAATTCCTACTCCATGGAGCTAGACATAAACATTTTCGGAGTGAATGATCAAGGAGTAATGCCAGTATATCGTTAGCCTTAAAAAAAGATAGTGTGCTTTATCTCATAAAAATGTTTACGCAATGGCTTATACATGGCACCTCGACAGTTGATCGCGATATAGAACAACATCTCAGATAGGATTGTTGGTGTGTCACATTGGTCTATCCCATGGCCCCAGTGGAGCTACCACTGTCTATTGTGAGACACCCATACCCCGACGCCCCCAGGGTCAACAACATATGACACCTACGCTTAGTCTATTCGCACCCGCACATAGGTGTTATTCAAACTCCTAGGCATACATAGTCTTTCTAATAATGTCCAACGGACAACACATATGCATGACGACATAATGTCCAATCATGTATGTTCATCAATGATGCATTCATCATAGCATATCACCATGGTATATTTACATATATACACATGCATATTCATTTCTCGATATTATCAGATCATGATATTCTCAAGCACAAAATCAACAACAATTTGCCTACATAGGGTCCATAATAGCATAGGATCACTTTCCATGTCAATACACATTTTAAGTGTTCGCCCACTATTACAAGTCCACATTTTTGGATTTACATTTTTCAAGTCTTAAGCTTGATTAATTATGACAATTTTAGGTTACTTTAACCCTTCAAAACCATGGCCTTCCAAGAGTTATTATCCAATTTAATTCTTCCACTTGATTAAGAGTTATGCAAGCCTCTAAATTCTTAAGTCCCCAAAATTAATCAAGGCATTAATTAGCCCCTAATTTGTCTCTAAAAACCGTGGCCTTCAAGGGTCTTCAAAGTCCAATTCTTTCACCACATTATGCATTAATTCCTTATCATCAATTCACTTAATGTTTAGCTCATCAAAGTCAATCCATTTCCTCTTTATTCAAGCCAAAACCGTGGCCATCATTAGGTCTTCAAGTCCAATGTTTATTTCCATTTTTATGATTTAGTTTCTTATTATTAGTTCACTTAAATTTTGATTTATCAAGATCAATCCAATTCCCACATTTTTAAGGTCAAAACCATGGCTTCAAAGTGGGTAATAAACCCTTAAAATTTTTCCATCTTAAGATTCCAACATTAACATTCAATCTTTAATTTCATAGCTTCAATTTATTATGTACAAGAAACCAATTTTCCAACCCAAAATTCTCTCAAAACCATGGCCTTCATGTTAGGGTAAGGAACTCCACATCTCCCATTTAGCAACCCTAACATGATCAAGCTCATTTAACAATTCCAATCCATTCAAAATTACAAATCAAATATCAATCAATTTCCAAGAACACATAAATAACCAAAAATCACAAAACACATGAACATACAAGGGTTCCCTCACCACCAAAATTGGTTGAAGAGAGTAATCTCCCTCTTACCTCATGAAGAATCACGAAAATGATCTCCTCCTTGCTCCTTGTGATTTCGGTTTTGTGGCTCCCCAAACCCTAGGATTTGCAATCATCAAAAATCACCATTAGACATGAAAAAGAATGGATCCATGGTCATCAAAGAAGCCATGGGGCACAAAAATGAGAAGAAAAGAGAAGAAAGGTTGAAGCTTGACCTTAAAGATGGAGACTTTACCTTGGAAGACAATGGAGAAATGTTGAGTTTTTGAAGAAATTTTCTAAAGAGAAATGGTAGAGAAGATGAAGAGGAGTAAGGAAATATGTTTAATGAAGAGAAAGGAGAAGAAAAATGGAGAAGTGTGGGGGGCTGAAAATCGTAGCAATGGAGGAGTTTTAGAGAGAAGGGAGAGCAAATGAAGAAGGTGAAATTTTAGAGAGATAAGTGATTAGCTAAAGTGAGATATCTTTGAGAGTGTTTAGGTTAAGTGAGTGAAACAAATTTCCCTTCCTGTGGGCTTGGTTAGCCACGGCAATGAGGGGAAAAGAGAGGGAGATTTGTTAGCTTCTCATGTAAGCCAAGGGCATTGTAGTCTTTAGGGTAAAGCTTCTCAAAGAAGCTTCATAATTAGGAGACAAAAATTTGAATTAAAGTGACTTGATTAGACATAAAGTAGATTGTATTAGGATAATGTGATAGGATTTTTATTACATGTTATTATCCAATGGACAATAGTTACCATCGACAGAAGTCAAAATTAATTAATCTGACAGATAAATTTTACGCAGTGTTTTATTATTTTATCTGTTAGAATTTCTCAAAAAACATGAAATCTCGTAAATCGTGTCCAGCCTCGGGTTTAGTAAGATCCCCCGTCGACGTTTTCACAGTTCAAGGTTCACGGAGAAAATATCTCATTTCCCCGGCTCCACTCAGTGCGCACGTAAAACGAAAAATATATTAAAATATTTGACATTTTTGGAAAAATTCCAGAAAATTCTCAAAAATAAAAAATATTATAAAACGACTATTCGTCATAAAATTTTCTAACTTTTGGAGCGTTACAGTCATTTTCCCGACTCTGCCCAATGTGCACGCAAAACGAAGAATAATACTACAATATTCTGCGTCCTCAGAAAAAATTCAGAAAAATTCTAGAAAATCACAAATATTATAAAATGAACATTTATGTTAAAAGAAATAAATTTTGGGGTGTTACAACTTTCATCCCCTTGATAGAAACTTTATGGCCAAGAACTATGCCTTCTTGGACCATAAAGTGGCATTTCTCCCACTTGGGGACAAGGTTAGTTTCTTCACGTCTTTTTAGCACAGAAGATAGGGTCTGCAAACAGCTCTTATATATATCTCCGAATACTGAAAAGTCATCCATAAACACTTCTAGGTCATGCTCAATCATATCTGCGAAGATGGATATCATACATCATTGAAAAGTCACGGGAGCATTGCATGGCCCTTCTTAACGCAAATGTACCATAGGGACAAGTAAATGTTATTTTTTATTGATCCTCTGGCGCTATGGCAATTTGGTTATATCCAAAATAACCATCCAAGAAGCAGTAATAGGCCTTTCCTGCTAGACGATCCAACATCTGGTCAATGAAAGGAAACGGGAAGTGGTCTTTTTGTGTGGCCTTGTTTAGTTTACGGTAGTCCATGCATACCCTCCATCTTGTAACCTTTCGAGAGGGAATAAGGTCATTATTTTCATTTATGACTACCGTTATGCCACCTTTCTTTGGCATGCACTGAATTGGGGATACCCAGGGGCTGTCAAAAATAGGGTAAATTATCCCAGCATCCAACCACTTGATTATTTCCTTCCTCACCACTTCTTTCATTATTGGATTCAACCTCCTTTTGTGTTCCACAACACCTCTCTGATTATCCTCTAGCAAGATCTTGTGTATACATATGGAAGGGCTAATGCCTTGAATATCGGCAATAGTCCATCTAATAATATGTTTGTATTTTCTAAGCACACAGAGAAGTTTCTTCGTTTGATCTTCTGAGAGGGCAGACGATATAATTACCGGCAGGGTGGAGGTTGCTCGTAGATAAGCATAATGCAGATGGTTAGGCAACGACTTTAGCTCTGGCCTTGGAGGTTCCTTAATAGAAGGCTTAGATGCTTCATTTGTTGGATCAGACTCCAAGGTTTCAAACTTGGGCGACCAATATTGCTTAGCGGCTGCATCAAGGTGCTTGATGTAATCCGACACATCCTCCCTAGCATCTTCATCGTTATCCGTTGATGAAGTCAAAGCCATGGTAAGAGAATCCTCAGGAATATTGGCTTGGAATACGTCATCAATGATGTTATCCAATACCCCAACATAAGAACACTCTTCCAGATCTTGAGGAAACTTAATTGCTTTAAAAATGTTAAAAGTTACCTCTTGATCTTGAACCCTCATAGTCAATTCTCCTTTTTGCACATCTATGAGTGTTCTCCATATGGCGAGGAATGGTCTACCTAGGATCAAAGGTACCCTTTGATCCTCTTCCATATCCAGAATCATGAAGTCCGCGGGTAATATGAACTTGTCCACTTTCACCAGGACATCTTCCACAATTCCCTTGGGATAAATATAAAAACGATCAGCAAGCTGGAGGGTTACGGATGTGGGCTTGCATTCCCCCAAACCTAACTCTGGAATATGGATACAGGCATGAGATTAATACGTGCCCCCATATTGTACAATGCTTGGCCTAGGAAGTTCTCTCCTTTAGCACAAGGAATAGTAAAGCTCCCCAGATCCTTCAACTTTAGGGGAAGCTTCTATTGCAAAACGGCACTCATTCTTTAGATAATGCAACCGTTTCGAACTCGTCCAGCTTACGTTTCTTTGAAAGAATATCCTTCGTGAACTTGACGTAACTGGGCATCTGCTCTAAGGCTTCAGCAAAAAGGATGTTTATGTGAAGTTTCTTTAAAACTTCTAAAAACTTCTTGAACTGCTCATCCATCTTATACTTAATTTGCCTGCTTGGAAAAGGTAAAGGATGAATATAAGGCCTGTTCTCTACCTTCTTGTTATCGATCTTCTCTTTACCTTTCTTTTCTTCCACCTTTTTGTGGACAGATTCCTCTTCCTTTGGGCTTTCTTCACCCATCTTCTCCTGGTCTTTACCATCAACCTCTTCTTCCAACAACTTTGTCTTCGGATTACCTTTAATATCCTTCCCACTTCTCAGTGAGATCGCCTTACAATGATCTGTTAAGGACCCTTTTGGATTATTGACTGTATCACTCGGGAAAGTGCCAGGGGGTCTATTATTGATTGCATTTGCTAATTGCCCCACCTGAGTTTCCAAAGCCCTCATAGAAGCTGACTGGATCTGTATCACTAAATCATTCTTTGCTAAGTGAGCTTCTGTCTTTGTCATGAAGGTATCAGTTTTCACCATCAACTGCATAAACATATCTTCAAGAGATGGTTTCTTATCTTGAAACTGCTGTCTGGGATGTAAGAGGAATCCAGGAGGATTATAAGGTCGCTCAGCTCCAGGTGTTGAAGAAGAGGCTCCATGATTATCCCTCCAAGAGAAATTTGGATGGTTTCTCCATCCAGGGTTATATTGGTTGGAGTATGGGTTATTCGGCTGGGAGCGATAGTTGCCAACATAATGTGCACTTTTAGACATACTAGGGCACCTATCACTCGCGTGATTATCTCCATAATTGTCACAAAGGACAAATGGGCTTTGATGAGATCTTTGTTGTCATATATTGTCCATCTTGCTTGCCAATGCTGCAACCTGTGCTATTAGTGAGGTTAAGGCATCCACTTCATGCACTCTAGCTACCCTCCGTGGAGTGTTCCTTGCGGCAGGCCACTAATAGCTGTTAGAAGCTAATTCCTTAAAGAGCTGAACGCATCATCGAAGGATTTGCTTAACAAGGAGCCTCTGGCTTCAACATCAACTATTGGACGGTGGTGGTGGAGCAAGCCCTTATGAAATGAATAAATCTGGTGCGAAGGTGGTATCTCATGATGTGGGCACCTTCTTAATAGATCCTTATACCTTTTCCAGGCTTTATGTAAGGATTATGAGTCAGACTAGGTGAATGATGTAATATCACTCACCATCTCTGCAGTCTTGGCCGGAGGGAAGTAGTTATTAAAAAACTTGGTACATACATCTGCCCAAGTTATAATTAATCCCGCTGGAAAAGAGTGCAACCAGCTTTTGGCTCTATCCCTTAAAGAGAAAGGAAAAAGCCTTAGGCGAATCGCATCCTCGGATACTCCGTTATGCCTAAACGTGCCACAAATCTCCAAGAAGCTGGAGAGATGCGCATTAGGATCCTTATTAGATAAGCCACCAAACTGTACAGAAGTTTGGATCATTTGGATGATGGCCAGCTTAATCTCGAATTTGTTTGCCCGGATAGCAGGACGTCTAATGCTAGATTACAGATTATCCATCTAAGAAGTAGCAAACTCCCTCAGTGGCCTTGTACGGCTATCGTCCTCCACCTCGTGCGTAGCGACTTCTTCTGCCATCTTTAAAACTTAAGTAAACAAAATAATGAATTACAACTTAAAATAATATGCACAAAAGAAACTTAGACTAGAACTAATTAAACTCGTTGTTAATATTAGTTCTATCGAAATTATGCCATAGTCCCCGGCAACAGCGCTAAAAACTTGTTCACTCTTTTGCTTACCGCAAGTGCACGGGTCGCACTTGTAGTGTAGCTTGGAGTCCGATATCGTTCCCACGAGGAGTATTGCTAATTCAGAACTAATTATTAACTAATAGTTTAATAATTTCTATCTAAGAACATTCAAATTAAAGGAGTTGTGTATAAACTAATGGAAAGATTTAAATGCTAGCTAATTGGAATTACAGTTGTTGATTAAAGAATAGGGAATCATTTTTCACCTTCTACTTCAATTGATGATATGCAAACCTCTTTATTAACATACATGATATGGAATTTGTTGGCTTGAGAATCTTATCTAATTAAAAGCCTATGTCTAGGTCATTTAATCATGCTTCGTTTACCTAGTCTCTATGTGTCCATGAGAGCTAGATTAAATTCCACTCATTAAGAGCAAGCCTCAATAATAGCCATGCATGACTAATAGGTATATTTCTATCCTATTAGCTAATCAATTTATTCAAGCCAATTGAATGAAATCAAACATGCATCAACCATATTTATGATCTTAAATCCAATCTCCTATGTCTAGAATCATTAGATTTAATCAAAACATATTAAACATTGGCCAAATATTCAAAAGCATTAGGAGCAATATGATTGAACAACTCCTAACCACATATATTAACTTAAAGGTTTACAAAATCATCAATATTCATAGAAAGATCCAAGGAAATCCCTATACACAGACTAGCCACTCATGACAAATGAAAATACAGCAAAAATACTCATTGTCATGATCTGAATAGAGAGGAAGATGAAGGAGAGGAAGTTGCAAGCTCAATAATGGTAGTCCTTGGTGCTTGAATCCTCCTTATGGAAGGATTTGGCCTCCAACTTTGGTCCTTTTAGCTTCCTTTTAGTCTCACAAATGAACCCTAGCAGTTGTGTTTGAAAACAAAAAATGTTCCCCTTTTAAAATCTGATAGAACAGTATTTATAGGGCTCACGTTGCGGCGCTCCCCATGCCACGCCGCAACGCGTGGTAAAATTAGGTTAAGCATGTCGCGACGCTCATTCTTCATGCCGCGGCGCTCCAAAATGCATAGCTTCTGCCTGAACAGGGGAATGACATACGCCATGGCGCCAACTTGCCCACGCCGCGATGCTGAATGCTGAACTTCATCTAGTGTTTTCTCTTCCAATGCAGCTCTAAGTTCTTGATCATTATTCTCCTTTTTGAGTCCTTCTTGCAATTAAGAAGTCTCCAGATTAATAACAATAGTGAGTTCACATAATCAATGGAAGAATTATATCAATTTGCTCAGAAAACATATAGGAAGATATCACAATTGAAATCAATAAATTTAACTTAAAATCTTCCAATTATGCCTGATATCAAAGACTAAGAAATCAATACAGCGCAGATATAAGGTCACAATAACACCATTTTATGGAGTTATCAGACATCACGGGTGCTAGGAAAACGTTTGTGCAAACAAGAGCACTCTTCACACCTTGGGATCCTCCACCTTTATGCTAGAGTCTCCAACTCTTCAGGCTTCACAAATGCTTGAAAAACCTTTACATTTAAGAGCGCTCACAATACCTTTAAAATATCTCACCATTTGTGTTTGAGCCTTACAACAAGGGATATCTTACCCTTTTCTCTCTTGAGGGATATCTCACCATCTTAGAATGATTTTAAGATGAAGAGAAAGATTAGAAACTCTAGCAAGAGTAGATATACAACTTGAAGAACAAAGCAATAGAAGGATTTTGTAATAAATAACTCAAAACCTGATTTTGATTATTCAAGGATCAAATCAAGTGTTCAAGAGTTGTTAAAGTTTCAATCTACACTTATTTATAAAGCCCAAGTGATAAAATAGTTATTGGTAATGTTTAGAAATAATTTCTTTTTATGAAAACTAGTCGTTTATAACCGTTGGGAGCATTTCTAGACTCGTGGTAATTGATTACCATCTTGGTAATTAATTACTATGCTTTTGTTTTGTTAAAAACACATTTCAACATTCAAATGCTTGAAAAACACCTTTAAACACCCATAACTTCTTTATTTCTCATCCATTTTAAGCAAATGACCACTCATTGAAAAGATCTTTGAGTCTATGTTTATATGAAAGAAGTTTTAGGACAAAGATCAAAGTATTTGAAAATTTATGATCAAAATAGTAATCGAATGTCAGCTTTTCAAAACTCAAACTTGACTATTTTTCATAGTTTTTAACTACCACTATGACTAGCTTTTTAAAACATATTTGTTGGGCATTTTAGCATGTAAGAAACATTTGTAAAGATTTAAAAAAACATATTTGAGCTCTTTTTATATAAAACCTCTATCTTTACATAGAAGAAAGCCTAAAAGAAAAATATACTAATTATAATTCTTAGGCTTCTTGATATAATCTAAGTTTCCAAAAATTTATTCTCTTCAAATCTTGCAAATGCTTGGAATATCTTATCTTTCTCATTCTTCTTGAGTTTTGTATAATTGTGATTTTTTATTTTCTTATTGCAATGCTTACTCTTGGTACTTCGCTATCCTACAAAATATTGCTCACTTAAGACAAACATAGTTAGTCCAAATTCATAATTCAATATCTTCATATGCATGATTCATATATGTATAAATTTAGTTAGTCTAATATGCATATAAGACTTTTATAGACACATCCAAAAGACATTTATAAATTACTAATAGATATGCCCAATATAGGATGCAACAAAGAATACTTTGCACATTTTTATTTAAATAGAGTCAAATCCAATATTAATTTAATACAACTTATATAACATATTATTGGATATGTTCTATAAAAGATGTTATAAAGAATATGCATGATTCTTTTATGAAATATAACAAGATGGAGTACATCATTATGCATGATCCACTATAATCTATTAAGCACATCTATGTAGCATAATCATCATTCTTTTTGTCTTGTATTTGTCATCAACAAAAATTGACATATTAAACCATTGAGGCAAACTTATTTCCACAGTCCTCAAGGAGGCAAGTACAAAGGGTCCCTCAACAACCGGCCTCCTTTACGTCGTTGCTCTTCTCCCTACCATGGAACTCCTGGAAACACCCACAGAGGCCGATAAGTTGTTGTCAAAATCAAGAATATCAGCTTACAGATTCACACATGAGGGGGGCGAACCACGGAGGGAACTAGTGAAGTCCGCATCCACATCTGTCCTTTATCTCTAAAACTATAGCCTCTATGCCCACAAAGGTCTAAGCCTCAGTTGGACAACTTTACCGTACATGACGTGGCAGAGAAGGTGCTCTACAGAGTGACACCACTAAATGGACCCAAAGATGCAGGCATCTCTACTCATTTTACTAGAAAAAAAGAAGGAATACCTCAAGACAAAGAAGGAAAAAACCCCTATCTCATAAAGACACTAAAAACAATAGAAAAAAGGGTAAAAAGTTACATACCTTGAAGAAATAAAGAAAATGAGTGACTGAAAGGAGTGTAGCAGAAGAAAAATAGTTGAAAACGGCCAAAAATCATTGTAAAACTGTCTAAGACCACACTTCCCCATCGTTCATGACCACTGGAAATTGTCTCAGGTCATCGAAAAGTAGTCAGAAATAGTAAAAGTATGAAAGAGCCGCCTTAGCCCCTATTTATAGAGGCAAGACCATTAAGGGGAAATTCTATCCTAGCACTTTGAATTTCAAAAGCCCCTCATTGTGGCGCGCAGAACCTTAACCACGACTATCCAGTCATAATGCACCACGTGAATTTCACAGTTGTTACAACAGTTGAAAGGACAATTGCTTAGAAAACCAAACGTCACACAAACCCTGCAGTTGAGTCCAAATTTTTTCTATGGACCCTTGTTTAAAACTGGATTGTTCGCCTATAATCATTTGATGCATGGGCAGTTACCAAACCACGGTATACACATGAATGTCAAGTGATAGATTAAAGCTCTTAACCCTTTGGGGGTAAGACGGACTACGAACTACGACTTTGAAGTAAAGTGTTTGCCTCTTTCCTCTAAATCGAAGTTCTTAACCCTTTGGGGGCAGCACAGAGTACGACTTCTTGTAAAGTAAAGATTCTGTCACCCGGGGGCATTAAGACTTACCTTGATACTTCACTATATTAGCCAAGCATCAAGTTAGGGGCAACATGAACATGATGAGGTTAAACGATGAGCGTTGGACTCATTTATGGAAAAGAGGCAAACAATTGAAAATAGAAGACAAAAGATTCAGAAAAGAGAATGCCACATTGAGAAAAGAAGAGTAATTTTTATTATTATTCTCATTTCATACAACATCAGCTTTACAAAAAAGAGTACATAAACTATTCTATGTCAAGAATGCCCACTGGAGAGAGCCAGGAAGGAAGCCAAACAAAGACAATGATGATGATGATGATGACCACTAATCACGACCACCTATAAGGTTCTTCCAGAAACCAGCACCTATTTCTTCCTTGTTGGCCAACATGAGGAGAATGGTTCACTCCAAGTTGCTCCGTGAGATTGTTCCAGCCTCCTGCATATCCAACTGCACTTAGGAGTAAAACCAATCCACTTGGCTAGTGCCTCCGAAACAGTCGGGAAAGGAGGAGGACGAAATGCAGAGCATCTATGATAAGCCTATATTTATAACCTTATATTAGGTAAATTGTGGTGATTTACGTATAATTATTAGTGAATTTTAGATGGATCATTATCATTATCTTCGTTTTTTATAGATTAAGAGAGATTTAACACATTTAGAGTGAAAGCAGATGAAGATATCATGTTTTCAAAGCAAAAGAGGACTATTTTGGCTTAAATAAGGTCGTATGTGAACTCAAAAGCGATTTAAGACTTAGACATGACCATGTCTAACTTAGTTGAAGCTTCTGACTTGGAGACATAGTCGTGTCTCTTGGTCATATAGTCACATCTCACTTAAAGTGAAGATGTATGTTTTCAATGCTCACACGGCCATGTCATGTGCTCTGTAACACCCTAATATAATTTTCGTAAAATACACGGAGTATTTCAGGACAATTCGCATTAAAAGTGTCACTTAAAAAAAACATAAAATAAAATCCATAATAACCTTTATAAATAATATAGAAAGCCTCGAATGATAAAAAGATCATATATACATACATCTTTGGCTAACAAGTCATATCGTATACATAAAATTTTACATACAACCAAAAAAGTACTAATATATGAAATGGTTCAAAAAGAAGTACAATTACTAAACTAAGTCTTCTGTTTCTTCTTTTTCTTGCCCTTTCCTTTTGGAGGGTCTTCACCTGGAATTACATGAAGTATACAAGGGTGAGAAATCACAATTTCTTAGTATTCGCATACCAAGACCAGTAGTTAATCATTTACAACAAATAAATAATTAAGCATGTTAATAATATAAACAATATAAGTATCCGATAATCAATAACATCAAAAGATTGCCCATACAATCCTAAGATATTATCAAACAAACGACCAACCAATCAATCGATTAAACAATGACAACTACCCATACAATTGCCAACCATGCAATGCTTTATGTGATGAGGTATGGTTATGCTCAAACAAGTACTAATATAATGTTTATGCAATGTAAATGCAAGTTTTGAAATTTGAAAACACTAGCTACTTGCTTAATTTCTCAGAAACCTATGTTTCTTGTATATACAAAGTAGAATAATCCCAAAAGCCTAATCCCACTTGGTAATAGGTAAACATTTTTCCCTTACCAACGTCAGAGTACTGTTGTCATCCCCATACCAGTAACCCTGACCAAAATAGCATACCAGCTATGAGAATCTAAATCAACACCTTGTTCTCTGGCCATATGGTTGTGCACACCATCTATGCTCACAATACATAGGAAATTAACAAATAACTTGTTATCCAAGCCACATTTAAATACCAGAACATAAGAACCTTAGCCTCACTTATTCAACAAAGGTAGCAAGATTCATATCTCCAGTTAAATAGTATGTAGAACATCACATAATTACTCACAAGTGATTTAGAAGTCAACCTCATGATGACCAAAGTTCTAAACACCAACCTAGGCATTCTATCATACTTTGAATGTCTAAGCATTTCCAAACTTTTCATATATGCAAGTTGATAATTCTTCCCATGAAATATCTCCAGAAGTGTCTCATAACATCCAAGAAGACTTGCACAAATGATCCCATAAAGAAAAACTCAGTTTTTCCATAAACAGGGAGCTTGTAATCGACTACGCCATTGTTGTAATCGATTACAACAAAGTCAGAAACTTGGTAATCGATTACACTCTTGTTGTAATCGATTACAACAAATTCCAGAACCCCAGTATCGATTACACTGTCCTTGTAATCGATTACATCCTTTCCAGAAGCTTTGTAATCAATTATATCAACCTTGTAATCGATTACATCAGACATAAACATGGTTTTGTATAATTTTGCAGAACGTGGTACTGTTCCATTAGGACAAATCACATATTTTGATCACTTCAAACTAGTTTCTAGTGATTTTAAGTTCCTAACAAGTTCACTAACATGAAGGAAACTCAAAACACCAATTGATTTCATCAAAATTGGATCCAAACACAAAATCACTCATTAAAACCCCAAAACTTACACTTTGAGCATTTTAGGTCTAAAATGGATAGTTTTAGTTTCTAATCCATACTCTTTGCATAAACTAGTCATAAACAACATTTATAATACATCCAAGCAAGAAAATCACATATCACACCACAAGAACTCAATTTGACACATTAGACCTCAATCAAACCTAACATGGAGAAATGAGAAAAAAGATGAAACTAAGTTCAAGAACCCCTAGCTTTCCTCTTCTTCTCTTCCTTCTCTCCTTGTTCTATTTTCAACCATGAAAGAAGAATGAGTTGTGATAAAAATATCACGTAAAAGAAGTCAAGAAAAGAGGCTAAACTGTGGAAAGCTTAGGGCCTTTAGTTACTATACTGAAAATTCTCGATCTACTAAAAATACTCAACTTTAGCTAAATCTAGTTTTCCAAGTTCCAACAACTTTCACATAAATCATAGGATTCATTAAAAATATTGTTGCACCAAAACCATCATTTTTCATATCTGTGACTAGTCATTCCGGCTTAAATTGGACAACCAGTATGCTTAAAAATACCAAACTAACTCTGAAAATTCTCAAACTTAAACCACATCACAAAATACACATTTATGACTTAGAAATAAATTATCCACCTCCATTTCCATTAGTTAAGCCATTTATGCTAATATCTGATTCATTTTAAGCTATTTTTCACCTTTTGGCTTGCAACAAAATGCCTAAACTGACTCAGATTGTCACAAAATTAAACAAATATGTTAAGCAAGTATTAAGATACCTCTGTAACCATTTACTAGTTTTATATGTTGAAGAGGATGTTACATGCTTATACGGCAACACGGTCGTGTGAGCCTTCCTGATGTGAAAAATAAGTTCTTTTGCCCCAAATCATTATAAATAGAGCAAATCCCTAAACCTAAAGGAGGTTTTTTGGTAGAGACTTGTGTGACAACAAGTTTTGAGAGGCAGAAACAAGGATTGGAGGTTAGGACTTAGAAAACAATGATTAAGAGTAATTGAAGTTCAACCATTGAAGGCATCTTCTTCATCTTTTCTTTTTAATTTTATTCTTTCCTATTCTCTAAAAATAGAATCATGGTTGTTTCTTTAACTATTATTCTTGTTTATGCTACATTAACCATGTTTGGATAAATTCCTTTATCTAGGATTAGGATGAAACTCTATATTTTTCTATGTTAAATTCTTAATTTGATTCTTTGTTAATGGGAAATTATTGTTCTTGATTTATTCTTAGTATGCTTAATGTTTGTGGTATATAGCCGGCCATATTTATATGATCTTAGGCTTTAGGGGAAGGATCAAAAGATGAAATCTAATTGCTAGATAGTCTAAGAATTGAACTTAGGAATTGATGTAACATCCCAAGACTGCCTACAGGATTGATGAGTGTCTCCACAAACCAACACGGGTCTTTTCAGCGTGCTTTGTCTTCACTCACACGCATCCTAGGAAACTTCCTAGGAGATCACCCATCCCACAATTGCTCCAGGTCAAGCATGCTTAACCATGGAGTTCTTATGTTCTAGGCTCCCAAAAAGAAGTTGCAACTTGTTGATATGGTTACGCCTAATCAATTCCTTTAAGCCATCCTCAACTATGCAGTCCCATACCTGCATAGTCTTTGAATCCCTCTCATTTCAGTGCGTATTAAGTTCATTCATAGGACCCTTCGCTTAGAAGCCTGCCAGGAGCCGCTCATTGATGCTTTCTCTTAGCACCAGCGACCACTCCTCGCCCTCGTTGGCCCTAGGACACCACATGCCCACCAACTTTCGCTTGGTTCATCGCCGAACTACACCATACTGGGAGAGGTCCCATTTCTAATACCATTTGTAATGTTTTGGGACTACCTATAGGATTGATGAGTGTCTCCACAAACCAACACGGGTCTTTTCAGCGTGCTTTGTCCTCACTCACACGCATCCTAGGAAACTTCCCAAGAGGTCACCCATCCCACAATTGCTTTAGGTCTAGCATGTCTAACCTAGAGTTCTTATGTTCTAGGCTCCCGAAAAGAAGTTGCAACTTGTTGATATGGCTACGCCTAATCAATTCCTTTAAGCCATCCTCAACTATGCAGTCCCATACCTACAGAGTCTTTGAATCTCTCTCATTCCGGTGCGTATTCAACTCATTCATGGGACCCTTCACCTAAAAGCCTACCAAGAGCTGCTCATTGATGCTTTCTCTTCACACCGACGACCACTCCCCGCCCTCGTTGGCCTTGGGACACCACAATTGAGACTTAGACATAGGCTTAAATCCTTCGAGGGGTAAATCATTATCATAAAACCTAATGGGTTGGAACTTGGATTAATTGCCATGAGAATGAGATTGATGAAGTTTTAGCATGTTTTTAGTGCCAAGAAATTAGGCTTTAAATAATTTAGGACAAATCGCCTTCAAGAATATAATTGAACATTAGCAAAGATAGGATTATAATTTATCATAGGAGGTAGTGTAGTAGATTCCTAGTCCTAGGCCTTTAAACCTTGATTGAATCTTAATTTTTCTAGATTTATTGCTTACTTAAATGCTTTGAGTTTGATTTTGATTTTAACTTAGCTTTCACTATTGTTTTTAGTCGCTTAAATAATTAAAATCGTCGTAAGAGTTAGTAATCAATCGATCCACGTGAGAATGATATTTATTTTATTACTTATACGATCTGTGCGCTTGCGAAAAATCTACAACAAGTTTTTGGCTCCGTTGCTAGAGATTTTAGCAATTTTTAATTTATTTCTTTGAATTTTCAAGAGTTGTTTCTTTCTTTTGCGTAGAATGAGGAGTCAAGAAGATCTTACTATTCCAGTTAATCTTAAGATCGAGAGGACACTTCGTAATATTAAAAGGAAAAGAAGAACAACGAGAGTTGAGGAAGACCATATGGCGAACAACAATAACTAAGCCGCCAATCAAGAGCGAAGGCTAAGGGTTTATGGGACTCCCAACACTAACGCTCGTCAGTCTTCCATTATTAGACCACAAGTAGAGGCCAACAACTTCGAGATCAATACGTCATTGATCTAGATGGTCCAATAATTACAATTCAGCGGGTCACTAATTGAGGACCTAAATAAGCATTTGGATGAATTCTTGGAGAGATAAATGGGGTTTCAACCAATACTATACAGGTCAAACTTTTCTCTTTTTCTCTTAGGGGGAAGGCAAAGAAGTGAATTCACTTGGAAGCCCCAAATTCACTTACCACATGGGACTTGATGGAGCAAGATTTCTTAGACAAGCACTATCCGATTGGAAAAATAATCAAGCTTCATCATAGCATCACTACCTTCTCCCAAAAGGAAGATGATTCATTTTATAATGCATGGGAGAAGTACAATGATCTCATTCGTCAGTGTCCACATCATGGCTTACAAGACTTTATTGTTATGCAAACATTATATGCTGGGTTGACTTTCTTTACAAAAGCACCTCTTGATGCCGTAGTTAACGGTGCTTTGATGGCAAAGACTCCAACAGAGGCAAGCACTTTGATTAATGAAGTCACTTCGAACATTTATTTGTGGCCAAGTGAGAGATCATCTTCAAAGAAGCAAGCCAAAATGGTAGAACTTGATGCTATTACTCTGTTGAATGTCAAGTTTGATGCCTTGACTAAGTCACTTGAGAAGCTGAATGTCAATGTTGTCGCTACTCCTAATATAGCTTGTGACACATGTGGAGGAGGGCATTTGACTTCGGAATGCAAAATAGTGGAAACGTACTCTTAAGACCCATCTTTGGAGCAAGTGAATTATCTGCAAAATGGCAATTTCAAGGTTCAAGGGAATCCTTTCTCCAACACATATAACCCTAAATGGAGATACGACCCCAATTTCTTATATGGTAACCAACAAAATAAGGGGGTTCTATCCAACAATAGACCTCCACCCGGATTCTAACAACCTCAATAATCTTCTTATGGTGTGAAGTCCAATTTAGAAGCTCTCATGAAGAATTTCATAATTACTCAAAGGAGCAAAATCAAGTCATTCAAGCGCAGGTGCAACAACATGGGGAGTCCATCAAGCAACTCAATACTTGCCTAGATCAAATGGTCACTCACTCTAAGAAGCTTGAAACTCAAATAGTCCAACAAGCAAGCTTGTTCAACATGGTTCAAGAGCGAATACCAAGTCAAGCAGAAACTAACCCAAGGGAGCAAGTGTTTGTCCTTTTTAAGGCCATAAGTGCACCGGCCGAACAAGTAATAAAGTGAAAAGTAAAGTATCATTCCCACGAGGATAAGTTTATTTCCAATGCTAACTATTAACAGATAGTTTAAGTAATTCTATTCAAGAACATAAAAATAGAAAAAAAAATATAAACTAAAGACTAGAAAACAATAAAGATAATGGCTAGAGCTTAGGGAAATCCTTCTTCACCCTTTACTTCAACTAATAACATGCAATCTTCTTCATAAATTTGAATGCAATGATTATGTTAACTTGAGAATCTTCATTAGTTGAAAGCCTATGTCTAAGGGTCAATCACCCATGGCTTCATTTACCTAATCCACTATGTTTTCATGAGAACTAGCGCAAACTCCATTAATTAAGATCTATTCTCAAGCACACACTATGCATGACTAAGAGGTATATTTCTATCTCATTTGCGAATTAACTCATCTCACCATTGGAATGGAATCGAACATGCATCAACCATACATATGATCTCAAACCCAAAGTCCTATGTCTAAGCTCATTAGATTTTATCAAATCAGCTTAAATGATGATCAGGCATTTAATAGTGTTAAGAATAATATGATTGAACAAAACCATACATCCATACAAACTCAGAGGAGAACAAAATCATTAATATTCATAAAAAGGATTCAAAGTATTCCCTAAAATAGCTGCTACATCATTGAACACGAAAATACAATACAAAAATCATGTTCAAGATAATGGGAGAGAGGAAAGAAAATGGAGAAAAGAGGAAAAGCTTATGGATGTTGTCATTGATGCTTAAATCTTTCTCCAGGAGGAAGATAACTTCCAACCTTGGCTCCTTTGGCCTCTAATCTACCCAGAAATGAAGGACAAAGTCGTAGCTTCTCTAACCCTAAATGGCCATCCTCTAAAAATCTAATAAAAATCTATTAATAGGCTCAATTCTGTGCGTCACGCCACGACGTGCACTTCCTTAAGTTGCAGCACGCATGCCTCGGGTGTAAGTACTGACAGCAGGTGAAGCGCATCACGCCGCGACATCATTACCTAGCGCCGCGATACCCATGACTCAGATGTAAGTACAGGCAACAGGTGAGACACTCATGCCACGACGTGCGCTTCCTTGCATCGCGGCGTGCTATACTGGAATGCTTCCTTGATTTTATTCTCCAATGTTGGGCCTTGACTTGCATCAATTCATCTCTTTTGAGCCCATCCTACATTAGAGAAATCATCAAGTCAAATATAAGTTGTAAATCAATTTAATCATTTAAGAATATACACAATTTGCTCAAGATCATATAGGAAGGTGTCCAAATTGCATTTGACAAATCTACGCCTAAAAATTTCTAAATATGCATAAATACAAGGACTAAGCAATCTATGGACTACAAATATAGACCATAAATAAGTACATTTTTGTGAAGTTATCACACCCTAAAACCTAAGTTTTTGCTAGTCCTCGAGTAAAACAAAGTATGATTAAGCAAACCAATCATGCTCACATACATTCCGCAAATATGATAATTTCAATTTTTCAATTACCCCAACCAGTGTAGAAAGATTGCATTAGTCCTCAAAGGATGCTATTGGCACACAATCAACTCCACACATACATAATCCTTAATATGCCAACAATCAAGCATTCTTTCATGCAATTCACACTTCCTACAAACATGCAAGATAAACTTCCCCTATTGAAGTCATACACATCCGG
Organism: Ormosia emarginata; assembly: GCA_029884605.1. Lineage (NCBI taxonomy): Eukaryota > Viridiplantae > Streptophyta > Magnoliopsida > Fabales > Fabaceae > Ormosia > Ormosia emarginata. Next base: position 9,266,146 of record JAQQTP010000040.1, read on the forward strand.
ATAAGTTTATGAGCATACATGTATATGAATCATATAATCCACAAAATTGAATCTAAACTTTCTCTCCACTAATGAAATCACACATAACTGAGGATCAGAAGAGACTTTAACAGCTTGTAATGTAAGACCAATGGTATTGGGTTCATGAACAGAAGGGGAAAGGATTTAACACAAAGATTGAGAAACATACACATGCTATTTCAAGACTTGAGACCAAGTGAAACTATCAGGGTATTCAATAGTGAAAGAATAAAACTTGCCAGAACCATTTGATGCTTATCTTTTTTTTTTTTTACTTTTCTTCTTTCTTTTATTTGCTTTGCTTGTCTCTTTTCTCTTTTTCTCATTTTCTACTTATACAAAGCAATTTTTTTCTTTTGCTACATCTGGTTCCTTCAGGCTCATTTTTGTAATAGACCAACATAATACCCCTACTCACTAAACTCACCTTCAAGAAATAACATAGTATGCACTCAATAAACAATGATGGTAAGAAGAAAAATGCAATGTTTTCATATGCATTAGAATGGTTAAAAGGTTAACGAACACAATGGTAATGGAAAACAAATAAGGCCAAACAATTAAAAAGCTTTGAAGGGGACCTATGGATATCATCATGTAAGGGTAAGCTTGAAAGGCTCAATCGGTCCAAATAATGCCCCAATCATTTCCTCAGTCATGCACAACCTAGGATTTCGCCTTAAGAGAGTTTAAAAATAGCTTCAAGGATAATCGAAACTCTATATGTACATCTATAAACTTTCTCTAGACATGCACTATTATTATTTTCAAAGTTACACGTGCATCTAAGTAGGAAACACATTATGCGTAAAAATAAACTAGATTGCATCAACTTGCTTCCAAGATCGCATATGATTTTACTAACAAAGGTCAAATCTCAACCATTTATATCATTGGACAACCAATTTCACACTAGCTATTGGAAATATGTTATGCATTCAAAAGATCCATCATTTTCAAGTCAAGAATGCATAACATCAGGTGTAAAATATTAAAAATTGAAAACTACCACTGGATACTTCAAACATCAAAACATGTTATACATTAAGCATTAAAGTAGAAGAACATGTAATGATACTCCCCCAAACTAAAGTGAAGTTATGTCCTTGTTGTACATGGTCTATAAGGTACCTGAGCTTGTCAAAATTACAGCTATATTAGAACTGAGCATTAATAAATAAAGAAAAATACATAAAAAAATAGAAAATTCAAAAACAAGGGCCACACCGCTGCATGTACTTCCTTGCACCGTGATATTGAGCCTTCGGGTGCAAAACCATGTTATGGCAGAGACAATGGCGTAGCGGCGTGAGATGTGGGCGTCGTAGTGTGAGTGATCAGACTACATAATTTTGCAGCAAAATGCCTTTTTCTGTCAGTTCTGCTTCCTAGTGGTCTCCAGCACCTGTAAAAATATGTCTAAAGACTTAAATTACGTAATGTACAACTAAAATATAATAAAACACAAAATCAACATATTGACACATTTACAAAACAACAACACAAACTAAAAACTAAAGGATCAAAACATATCCAAATGGACTTATTGAATTAAACTAAAAACAAAACTTGAATTAGAACTACCTAAACTCATTGTCAATATTAGCAATATAGAAATAATGTCTTATCCCCGACAATGGCGCCAAAAACTTGTTTGCCCTTTTTAAGGCCACAAGTGCACGGGTCGAACAAATAATAAAGTGAAGAGTAAAGTATTGTTCCCACAAGGATAAGTTTATTTCCAATGCTAAGTATTAACCAATAGTTTAAGTAATTCTATTCAAGAACATAAAAATAGAGAAAAAGGATATAAACTAAAGACTAGAAAGCAATAAAGATAATGGCTAGTTGTAACACCCTGAAAATTGTTTATTTTATTATAAATATTCATTTTATAATATTTGTGATTTTTAGGAATTTTTTTGGAATTATTTGAATTACTTGATTATTTTAATATTTTTTCTCAATTTACGTGCGTGCTGAGCAGAACTGAGAAAATAAAATATTTTCCCTGAGACTAGTAAACCTTGAAGTGTAGAAATGTCGACGGGAGATTTTACTAAACCCGAGGCTGGGCGCAGTTTACGAGGTTTACGTTTTTTGAGATTTTATTTGATAAATAAAATCGCGGAACATTCTAATAACTAAAAATTTTTCGGTATGCTTTATTATCCGTTGGACAATAAATACTGGCTTTGCTAACTATAACAATTGTCCATTGGATAATAGCTTGTAGTAGAAAATCCTATCACCTTATCTAAAAATTTACTTTATGTCCCATCGAGTTGACTTTTTGAGAAAATCAAACCAAAGCCTTTTGGAAGAAACTTCCAAGCAATTTCCTCCAAGCTTGCATGAAGCTTTTCCCCTCTCTTCTCTCCATGTGTGCCACGGCTAAGGGGGGGAAAGGGACCAAAATACAACATTTTCATTTTACTCTCACATTTCAAAAACCTTACTATCACTTTCTCTCTCCACTTCACCTTTCTCTTCTTCCATTTTCTCTCTTCTCTTTCTTCTTCCTCTTCTCCAACCCCATGGCCATCCTACATGTTTACAAAAAAATCATCCACTCACATTTCCTTGTTCTCCATCACATTCTAAACACCTTTCTAGTTGAAACCATTTCCAAAAGCTTCCATCTTCATCATCTTTTTTCAAGAGCAAAGCTTGAAGCTTTTGAGGTAAACTTTTGATTCTTCCTTTATCTTCTTGTTTTCATGATCAAGGTCACTTTTGTGGTCATTGATCTATTCTATTTCAAGCCTTGGATGTTAACATTTTGAGATGGATTTTCTAGGGTTTTGGTGAGTCTTGGCTGAAAATCACAAGGAGCATTCAAGGAGTTTCTTTTCTTGCTTTTCCCTTAGGTAAGAGGGAGAACATTCTCATCAACCACTCACGGTGGTGGGGGATGAATTTGTGTGTTGAAAATGGAGAATCTAAGTGTAGATTTCTCCTTTTGATTGGTTGTTTTTCAATGGTTTATCATTATGTGATTTGTATGGTGTTATTATTAATGTTGTGATATTATGTATGTTGATAGATTGTGATTGTTATATGGTTGAATTTAAGTGTGGATGACAAAGAATACTTTGTCTTTTGGAAGTGAGGCTCACGGCCTCATGGCCTAAAAGTGGTGAACCAAGACAACACCTTGTAATAAAATGGAACTTAAGTAATTGATTAATGAGTTGATGAAAATTTTGGAGCCTTGAAACCTTGGTATAGGTCACGGCCAAGAGGAAGAAAAATTAGGAAAACCTATGATTAAATTGGTAGTGAATTAGAACTTATGAGTTTAAGTGGAAAATGAATTGATTGAGGAATTAAAACAATAGGTTAAGAAGATGAATATGAAATTCTATGAACCTATGGTTCGCGGTCAAGAAGAAGGAAAAATGAAAGTATTGGATAAATCTTAAAGTAATTTGGAATTTATAAAAATTAGGTTAAAAGTGAGTTAATTAAAGAATTGAAATAAATAAGTAAGAAGGGGAATTTTGGAACCTAAGAATATTAGGGTTTTCGGACATTTAGGGTAATCAAGAGGAAAATTTGTAATCAAGGGGAAGCTTGAATCACTAAGTGACTAAATACTAAATTGAGAATTCATAAGATGGAAAAATAAAAGAAGTAGAACCTTAACATAAAACTATGATGGTCTTTGGTCTTGAAAGAAAATGAGTGTAAGTGAGGTTTTGAAACTCATAAGACTTTATGTACATAAATTTTATCAATGATAAAGAGAAGTGCTAATTTGAATAGAGAAACAAGAATTGAAATGATAATGCTAGTATCGCGCCCGTAAATGGAATATTGAATTATTGATAATTACTATGAATTATGTTGGTGTATAATCATGGATTGCACGACATTGATGATATTATAACTGTATGCATGCGTTGAGGCATTCATCATACCTTATGAAGTCATGTGGTCTGTTGTTATGGTTGTATGAGCCTAGGAGTTGAATTGAATTATGTTGGTGTATAATCATGGATTGCATGACATTGATGATATTATAACTGTATGTATGCGTTGAGGCATTCATCATACCTTGTGAAGTCGTATGGTCTGTTGTTATGGTTGTATGAGCCTAGGAGTTGAATTACACTTTCGTGCGGGTGCGATGGACTTAGTGTAGGTTTTTATTGACCTTGGAGACGTCGAGGTGTGGGGTGTCCGTAATGGCCAGCTGGTAGCTCCCCTGGGCCGTGGACCAGACCAATGCAAACACACCGACGATCCGGACCGAGACACTCACCCCAATCAGGATCTGGTATAGAATGTCTTATATAAAGTTTTGTTAGACAAACATTGATTTTTATTGAAAGCACTTGATTTATAGCTGATGAGATACAGACATATCTTCTAATCATTCTCTCCAAAATAATTGTCTAGCTTAATAGAGTAGGAATTGAGTACATTGTGTACATGTATAGTGGGTCTGCATACCCTCATGACATTTCATATATGTTCGTTTATCTGACATTGATTGACTTATTGAACTGTTATATTATTAATATTATCCCTACTATTGATATTTGATATTATTGATTTCTGTATTTGGATGGTATATCTGTCCGTAATGTCTTTACACTGCCTGTTGGTAATGATGCCGGATTTCTCACCTCTTAGTTGTGTTGTGTTGTCTGCTGTCTATTCTAATTAATTAAAGACCAAGAAGGAATCGAAGAGGATCTACCCCCTCTTTAATTGGTAATAGCTGTTGTACCAAGATGACGTCAAGACTGCGTATTTTGGGTTATGTTCATGTATACTTTCATGATGGAGCAGACGCGTGGTCAGTCAACTTGGCTAATGAGAGGGTTACCTACACTGGGGAGCTGACATTGACTTTTCATGGGGATCTTCATCATTCCCATGTTTTGTCTTTCTCTGTATCTGTTTAGTTAGTGTTTAACATACCTATCCGGGAATGGTGGAGTAACTTCCATTATACTCCTCATGAAGACAACGTAGTGTCCTCTGGGCGGATGCCTATCCGTTAGGGTATACCTTATACCGTGGTCGTTTCTTCCGAGGAATCGGAAGAGGATCCCTCTGAGGACCCTATGGTTTAGGTATGTAGGACTTAGGCTAGTCGTGTCTTTTTACTAGTTAGTCTTTCCTGATCATCTGTACATTTTTAAGTGCGCATATGTATTTGGAGCGCTATTCTTTTTGTAAGTATTTTGGGGTATATGAACCATACGAACAGTTGATATGAATATTTATGTATATGCAGTATATATATATATATATATATATATATATATATATATATATATATATATATATATATATATATATATTATTTATTTATCAATGATGTTTTATGACCTACCTGCTTGTTTGATTAGTTATTCGCAAGTAAAAGAATATTTTATGTCAAATATTATGATTTTAATAATTACTGATTTTATAACTTAGGTTAAATTTATTTCATATTCTGCGTTAATTTGATTGAAATTTTGAATTGACAAAGTTGTGGCGTCCTCCTCTTTCCAATGAGGAAAGGGGGCGTCACAACTAGAGGTTAGGGAAATCCTTCTTCACCCTTTACTTCAACTAACAACATGATATCCTCTTCATAAATATAAATGCAATGATTAGGTTAGCTTGAGAATCTTCATTAGTTGAAAGCCTATGTTTAGGGGTCAATCAACCATGACTTTATTTACCTAATCCACTATGTTTCTATGAGAACTAGTACAAACTCCACTCATTAAGATCTATTCTCAAACACACGCTATGCATGGCTAAGAGGTATATTTCTATCCCATTAGTGAATTAACTCATCTATCCATTGGAATGGAATCGAACAATCATCAACCATACATATGATCTCAAACCCAAAGTTCTATGTCTAGGCTTATTAGATTTTTTTGAAATTAGCTTAAATGATGATCAGGCATTTAAGAGCATTAAGAACAATGTAATTGAACAAAACCATACATCCATACAAACTCAGAGGAGTACAAAATCATTAATATTAATAAAAAGGATTCAAAGTATTCCCTAAAACAACTGCTACATCATTGAACACGAAAATAAAATACGAAAACCATGTTCAAGATAATGGGAGAGAGGAAAGAAAAGAGAGAAAGGAGGAAAAGCTTATGGATGTTGCCATTGATGCTTAAATCTTCCTCCATGAGGAAGATAACTTTCAACCTTGGCTCCCTTGTCCTCCAATCTGCCTAGAAATGAAGGACAAAGTCGCAGCTTCTCTAACCCTAAATGGCCATCCTCTAAAAATCTAATAAAAATCTATTTATAGGTGATCGGCGATGTCGCACTCGCCTCAAAATAGACTAGGATTTACAATGGAATATAGCATAGTGCATAACCTAGGTCATCTCCCAAGGACCAATTCGGATTTCTCAAGCATGTTAGAAGTTGTCAATAAGTAGGGGGTTTTGTTCATTACAATAACAGAAAACGAATTCAAATTTTAAGAAAATTCAATTAAGGAAACACCAATCCAAGGTCTTCAATTCCAGTAGCAGAATTAATCATTGTTCAAAGAGAATGGAATTTTGTTGCTTACACCTCTGTTAATTCGAACTCAACTAGATAATCACCTAGAATTTCATCAACTAAAACAGAATCACAATCGCAATTGTTGATTAAGATTGATTTAGGAACAAATTCGGATTAACATAGATTACCAATCGATGATCTATTCTCCATTAGATTCAGATTAATCAACCCTAATTCTATCCTCAATTTCGAAATCATAATCAGAAATCAATTGAAGAAGGAGAAGAGGGAAGAACACAAACAGAATTTACAATTAAACAAGAGAACTCAAAACTCTAACCACAATCATTGAATTCCTTGGATTGATTGGAGCTTTAGCCTTCCATGGCCATTACGAAAATGCAGTTCTGGTTCAGAGAAGAGGGAAAAACGAAAATAGAGAAGATGAAAAAAAAAGAGAAAAGGTTTCTGCTCCCAATCTGTTAAAACTGAACAACCACAATTCAAAAGGTGTTTTTCGTTTTTCTGCCTTTCTCTATTTGTAACTGAAAGGTATTCTATAATTCCTAATCTACCCCTGGCCCAAACTGTAGCCCTCTGAATAAGCTTTACAGAGACATATCATTTGCCTTATTTGGGCTTAAATTGAGAGAGTTAGGCCCAAATTAGTGAGGGAAGGTCCAAGCTTTGTGACAGCAACAGCGTCCTAATTTTGAGGCCTTATTTCGCCTTGAATCCAGCTGAATTAGAAAAATTGTATTAGACACAAAATTGTAGATCTTAGTCTCAGCTTTCAGTGGACTCCAAGATCATCCAAATATGATATTTGTAACCCAGGTTATAGCCTGTATGAGACAGAAAGGTCAAAATGAGCTAAAATCCAAAAATTAATGAAGTTTTTACAATTAAGCTCAATGAAGACCAATCATCTAAAACTCACTTCCAAACATAGTATTGGATACAGTTATCATCAATTAGGCCAAATATAAAGCAATAATGAATGCCTCAAAATTGGTTGATCAAATTCCCCCACACTTGAACTTTTGCACTCCCGAGCAAAATACAAAATTGAACCAAAAGGGGTTTCAACAAAAGAACACAAAATCAACATACTTTCCAATGAATTGCAAGAATGCAAGATAGTGATCAAGATTCAAACATCCAAAGAATCAAGGAGTCAAGACAATCATGAATATATCTCTCAACATCTCAAGCAAGTAAGAAGACAAATTGAATCAAATGATGAACCAAAAGTGATAAGATCCTCACTAGGCATACTCTACTCTCAAGTGTTTAGGATTGTATTTACACTCAAAGCACCCATGAAAGCAAGTACTACCATAAGCTTGACAAGTCTCTAATTTTCACCACTTGAAACACATGCAAATAAAGATCAAAAGGACTTTATTCAAGGTTGTAATGGGACCAAGGTAAGGGAAGGAACAATATGGATATGGCAAGTTAAGCACCCAAGAGAATAAAAGAGCAATGAGGAGGAATTCAAATGACAAGTAATGCACATTCTCTTACTTTGATCACCTTTCCTTTTGCTTTCACAACCTTTCTTGAATTCTTTTTATTTATTTATTTATTTCATCCTTCCTTTTCTTTTTCTTCTTTTTATTTATTATTTTTCGTTTTTTTTATTTTGATAACCTTGCATGCATATTACACATCAATTTGTATAACCACCACACTTGAACTATCAACTGCCTACAAGCAAAAGAGCTCCTCAAATGAAATGAACCAATGCTCTCCCATTCCCTAAGGTAAGGTAAAATCAAGGTTTTTCACAAAGGCATAAAATGAGCTAAAGCAAAGAATAGGCAAATAGGCTCAAGGGGGTAATCAAAGGAAAATGATGCAAGGTTGGCTATTTGGCCAAAGTAGCTAAACAAAGAAAGAAGGCCTAAATCATCTCAATACATGCATATGAACAAGGAGCTTCAAAAAGAATCAAGTCAAGTTCTAGAGCACCAATAGTCATGAGTGAGATCACACAAGAAAGAAAAGAGAATGGCATAACGCAATCCATCCATGTATAAGGTCCAAAATCTCACCAAGGACAATCCTATCACAATTGATGTAACACTTTAATTCTCAATGCCAACTTGCTAAACCAAAAATGCAAGAAAAGTATTTATATCATGTCATGAAACCTCAAACTAAGAATGATGAAATTATTCACAACCTGTACAAACCAAGATATTCAATGAAAGGCATGCAAAATGGATCAAAACAGAATTAAAACAAACAAAATAGAATTAAAACAACCAAAAACAGAATTAGAAACAACAAAATCCAACAAAATAGAAAAGCAGAAACAACAAAATAAAACAGAAACAACAGAAAAATAGACAGCAAAACAGAAACAAAAACAGCAAAATTCCCTCCCCCATACTTAAATCACACATTGTCCTCATTGGAAACATAAAGCAAAAGCAAAAGACAATTATACATGTGAAATAAAAGAGCAAGGGAAGAAAACACCCTTATCTTGGTGAGAAGATATGCACTTGGGGAAAGGTGGGCTTTGCGAAGGAGAGCTCCTCTACAGGTGCAGGGCTTTCAGGGCTTGCGGGCCTCTCAAGAAAGGGCTTAAGACGGTGGCCATTAATTTTGAAACTCTTATTGGTGGCTTCATTCGAAATCTCCACTGCATCATAAGGAAAGATGCTAGTGACAACAAAAGGACCATCCCACCTAGAACAGAGCTTACCAGGCATGAGTTTAAGGCGAAAGTTGAACACTGACATAGGCATAACATTAATTGAAGCACCTAAATCTAACATGGCATTTTCGAATTTGCTATTGCCTATGATGCATGGGATAGTAAAAATCCCTGGATCCTTACATTTTTGGGGCATTGTAGGCTGTATAAGTGTAGGCATATTGCTCCCCATGCTGATCTTCTCATTTCCCTTTAGTATCCTTCTGTGAGTACACAAGTCCTTAAGAAACTTGGCATATCTTGGAATTTGCTTGATTGCTTCAATAAGAGGAATGTTCACCTTAACCTTCTTAAATGTCTCTAAGATCTCCCTATCTGTGTCAGTCTCAAAAGTCTTCTTAAGCTGCACAACTCTCTGAGGGAATGGTAGTGGGATGGACTGCTCAGCAGTAACTACAAGAATGGGGCCAGAATCTGTTTTCTTATTTTTGCTGCTACATGGAATTTCTGGTATGGCTTGCTTCTTCTTATCTAATTCATGTTGCAACACACAGTTTGGTGCATCAACAGTCTTACCATATCTTAGAGTGATGGCACTCATATTTCTTGGATTCACCACAGTTTGTGCAGGAAGTTTATCAGAATCTTGTGACTGTAATTGGTTCATAGAACTTGCAAGTTGTCCAATCTGATTCTCCAAATTCTGAATGGTAGCTTCTGTCCTCTGTTGGAACCGCAAGTTGTTCACTGCCATTTGTTTCATCAACTCCTCCAAGGTTGACTCAGATTTAGGAGGTGCATTATTTGGCTGCTACATATTTTGCTGCTGCATGAAAGGTGGGTGATATGGTCTGCTGGATCTTGCAATGGACTGGAAGGGTAGCTGCTGCTGCTACTGCCTAAATTGGTAGGGGCAAGCTGTGTAAAGTTATTCCCCCACCTCAGATTGGGATGATTTCTCCAGCTTGGGTTATATCTGTTAGAAGACAGATCATAACTCTGTTGTTGCTGCTGCTGAGGCCTATTGTTATAGATGTTTGCAGCATAGGCTTATAGGGTACCATCAGTGTCAACCTCCTGTAGTGTAGGACAGGCATCTGTGGAATGATCAACAGAAATGCAAATGCCACACACTCTAGCAGGAGCAACTGCAGCAGGCTGCTGCTGTTGAGTTACAGCTAATTGCCTCACCAAGGATGCAAGGTCATCAATTTTGCTTTCCAATTTTCTATGATCTGCAGCATAAGTTGCTTCAATTTCGTGGACACCTCTAGTCAATGCCACTGAGTTACTTCGAGTGCCAAACTGTTAGGAATTAGTGGCCATATTCTCAATCAATTCTCTTGCAGCCATAGGAGTCTTGTCTACCAACGCTCCTCCACTAGCAGCATCAATCATGCTCCTATCCATAGGCAGCAGACCTTCATAAAAATACTGGATCAGTAACTGGTCACTAATTTGATGGTGAGGACAACTTGCACACATCTTCTTGAATCTTTCCCAGTATTCAGACAATGGTTCTCTATCAAACTGCTTGATGCCATATATCTCTTTTCGGATTGATGCAGCCCTTGATGCAGGAAAGAATTTCTCCAAAAACAACCTCTTAAGATCATTCCAGCTAGTGACAGATCTTGGATGCAAATAATACAGCCAGTCCTTAGCAGCATCCTGTAATGAGAAAAGGAATGCTCTAAGTTTGATGTGATCTTCTGAGATGCCTTGAGGCTTCATAGTAGAACACACAATGTGGAACTCCTTGAGATGCTTATGAGGATCTTCTCCTGCATGACCATTGAACTTAGGCAACAAATGAATCAATCCAGATTTAAGTTCAAATGGAACATCAACATCAAGATACTGAATGCATAAAGACTGATATGTAACATCAGGAGCAGCCAGCTCCTTCAAGGTACTATTATCCATAATCTCAGTATGGTTAGTAGAATCAGAATTGAAAGATGGATCAATGACAGAAAGTGCAGAATCAGAAAATTCAGAAGCAGAATCACTAGTATGATAAGTATGTGAAGAATCACTACTTCCTATATGCTCAACAAATGCAGAATCAAATCTATTGAACCTATGCAAGGTATGAAAAGTCCTATCTATCTCAGGATCAAAATTATGCAAATAACCAGGATTGGACCTAGTCATATAACATGTAAAACTCGAAAACAGCAAAACAGCAAAATGGAGTATCCAACACTAGAAATGCACCAAAATAAATCTATTTGACCTATCAAATGATTTTTAAAAAATATGGGACCACCGCACACTCAAAACTACACTAAAATGGAACTCAAAAATGCAATGAAAAATCTTCAAAAAATGAAAAAGTGGTCTAAATGAAGGATTTAGGGCAAACGAGGGTGTTGCTCACAGTAAATCTGTGAGCCTTGTGGAGAAGGCCATTTTCCTTCAACCCACCAATTTTCAGCTCATTCTGAGCATGTTTATTCACCCAAAAATTACAAAAATACCATTGTCTCACCTAAATTTGCTCAAAAACCCTACCAAACGATGGATTTTGCCCAAATTATGCAGGAATAATCCTTTTAGGATCTATTTGCTTAGAATGATGGTTTACCTTTGGGGAACAAGTTTCAGCTCAAGACTCCATCGCAACACTAATTCCTGTCTACTAGTGCCTTTTTGGATTCCGAAAAATGGGAGCAAAGTGAAACTCAAAAGTGAAAGTGGAGTTGAAGCTCAAGAATGAAGATGAGAACTTTCAAATATCAATAATGAAGTATATGGATGATCAAATGCAGTAAAATGACATGCAAAAGCCGATTGTGGTGCAAGGAGACTAATGGAATAGTAACCATAGCAAGGTTATACAACAAATCAGGCTATGCAGCTCAGCAGATTATGCAAGAAATTTTGCAGCAGATGAATGTGTTATTTGTGCAACAGAAGTATCAATTATATTGAGTGAAGCAATGCACATTCACAGGAGTCATGAAATGCAGCAAAAATCCAATGGAAAAGTAAACAATCCAGTGGAACAGTAACACGAAAATCCAATGAACTACAAAATGCAATGCAACAGATTTATACCAGAATTGAACAATGGTGTGTTGCAGTAGAAAAACACAATGGAACAACAAAACAGAATTATGCAGCAGAACAGAATTCTGCAGAATTATGTAGCAGAAGAGAATTATGCAGCAGATGAAACAAGAGCCAATGGAACAATGACTGGTGCAATGCAGCAGGCATGCACAAAACGTAATGTATAATGAAGCAGAATGCAGTAGGCAGAATGCAGCAGAATCAGTAGCAGAATCAATAGAGTAGCAGAAAAAATAGCAAAATGCACTTAAGGACTTCCAGCAAAGTTGATCACGAATGCAGAGAAATTAGCAACTATTAGGAACTCCTAATAAACCTAAGAAACCGAAAATAGATCCCCGGCAACGGCGCTAAATTTTGATCGGCGATGTCACACTCACCTCAAAATAGACTAGGATTTACAATGGAATATAGCATAGTGCATAACCTAGGTCATCTCCCAAGGACCAATTTGGATTTCTCAAGCATGTTAGAAGTTATCAATAAGTAGGGGGTTTTGTTCATTACAATAACAGAAAACGAATTCAAATTTTAAGAAAATTCAATTAAGGAAACACCAATCCAAGGTCTTCAATTCAAGTGGCAGAATTAATCATTGTTCAAAGAGAATGGAATTCTGTTGCTTACACCTCTGTTAATTTGAACTCAACTAGATAATCACCTAGAATTTCATCAACTAAAACAGAATCACAATCGTAATTCTTGATTAAGATTGATTTAGGAACAAATTCGGATTAACATAGATTACCAATCGATGATCTATTCTCCATTAGATTCAGATTAATCAACCCTAATTCTAACCTCAATTTCGAAATCATAATTAGAAATCAATTGAAGAAGGAGAAGAGGGAAGAACACAAACAGAATTTACAATTAAACAAGAGAACTCAAAACTCTAACCACAATCATTGAATTCCTTAGATTGATTGGAGCTTTAGCCTTCCATGGCCATTATGAAAATGCAGTTCTGGTTCAGAGAAGAGGGAAAAACGAAAATAGAGAAGAAGAAAAAAAAAGAGAAAAGGTTTCTGCTCCCAATCTGTTAAAACTGAACAACCGCAATTCAAAAGGTGTTTTCCATTTTTTTGCCTTTCTCTATTTGTAACTGAAAGGTCTTCTATAATTCTTAATCTATCCCTATCCCAAACTATATCCCTCTGAATAAGCTTTATAGAGACATATCATTTGCCTTATTTGGGCTTAAATTGAGAGAGTTAGGCCCAAATTAGTGAGGGAAGGTCCAAGCTTTATGACAGCAACAACGTCCTAAATTTGAGACCCAATTTCACCTTGAATCCAGCTGAATTAAAAAAATTACATTAGACACAAAATTGTAGATCTTTGTCTCAGCTTTCGGAGGACTCCAAGATCATCCAAATACAATATTTGTAGCCCAAGTTATAGCCTGTACAAGACATAAAGGTCAAAATGAGCTGATATCCAAAAATTAATGAAGTTTTTACAATTAAGCTCAATGAAGACCAATCATCTAAAACTCACTCCCAAACATAGTATTGGATACAGTTATTATCAATTAGGTCAAATATAAAGCAATAATGAATGCCTCAAAATTGGTTGATTAATAGGCTCAGTTCTGCGCGTTATACCGTGACGTGCTAGAGCCGTGTTTGATGTGAAGCATGGGAAAATAATCCTCAAAGTAGATGAAGAAGTTACTGAGTTTAATTTGTTTCAATTTTCTAAGCAACTGACTGTTGTTGATTCTTGTTTGAGGGTTAATATAGAAGAAAAGCTAACTAGAAAGGTGCACACTAAAAGCCATCCAAAAGACCCTTTAGAGAAGTATTTGGTGCACAAAGGTAACATAAACGATGAAGATGGCGAGGTGGCGACCTATGTTCAAATTTTGGATGCATGCCCAACCGTTTCCTCTTCTCAAAATGGTAAATTCAAGGAGCTCAAGGTCTTCTCAACCGAAGATCCTTCACTTAAAGACAAGGAGGCCCCAAAGGTAGAGCTTAAACATCTTCCACCAATGCTAAGGTACGCATTTCTTGGTCCTAATTCTATATATCCTATCATTATAAATACAAATCTTAATAATATGAGGTTGATAAATTGTTGAATGAACTTAGGGTGCATAGAAGGGTCATAGAGTATACCATTGATAATATCAAAGAAATTAGTCCTTCTATTTTCATACATCGAATCTTAATGGAAGATAGTTATAAACCCTTTGTAGAACACCAAAGAAGGCTTAACCCAAATATACAAGAAGTTGTTAAAAAGGAGATTTTCAAACTCTTAAGTGTCAAGATTATTTACCCGATCTCGGATAGTCAGTGGATGATTCCAATGCATATTATGCTTAAAAACTATGACTAAGAATGAACAAAATGAGTTAATTCCAACTAGGACAGTCATAGGTTAAAGGATGTGTATTGATTATAGGAAGTTGAACAGTGCAGCCCGAAAAGACTACTTCTCTCTTCCCTTTATTGATCAAATGCTTGAGAAGTTAGTTAAACACTCTTTCTTTTGTTTTTTGGATGGATATTAAGGTTTCTTTCAAATCCTTATCCACCCTAATGATCAAGATAAAACTACCTTTACTTGTCCTTATGGTACTTATGCTTATAGATATATGCCTTTTGGATTTAGCAATACACATGCTATTTTTCAATGATGCATGATGGCTATTTTTTTTATTTTATTAAAAATATTATGGAAGTATTCATGGATGATTTCTTTGTTTATGACACTACTTTTGATAATTATTTGACTAAATTATCTCAAGTATTGCAATGAAGTGAGGAAGCTAACCTTGTTTTGAATTGGGAGAAATGTCATTTTATGGTCTGTGAAGGCATTGTCTTAGGACACTTAGTGTCAGAAAAGGGCAGAGAGGTGGATAAAGCAAATATCGAGGTGATTGAGAGGCTACTGTTGAACCTTTTGTGTACCGCAAGTGCACGGATCGCGAAAGTAATATAATGATGAGAAAGATTGTTTTCACATGGATAATGAATAATATCTAATGCAAATATTAACCAATAACATAATGAATTATATTCAAGCACATATAAATTAGGAAGAGTGTGTGTAACCAATGTAAAGACTAAAAAGCAATACACCAAGAGTAAAAGACAGTAATGAGAGCATAAGGACTCTTTCTTCACCTACTACTTAGTAACTTGCAACCATTTTAAGCAACAATGATGACTAGTTCTATTAGCTTAAGAAACTATATTAGCTAAAAGTCTATGTCTAGGTCATTTAACCCTATGTCATCTACCTAGCTCATTGTGTTTCCATGAGAACTAGAGCAAACTTCATGCATTAAGGTTGATTCTTAACAAAAGCTATACATGGCCAATAGGTATATGTCTATCCTATTAAGGAATTAATTCATCTCACCATTAGAATGAAATTAAACATAGATCACCCACATCCATGATCTAAAATCTAGATTCCTATATCTAGTTCGAAAGATTTTATCAAAACATAATAAATGTTGGCCAAGCACTTATGAGTATTAAGAGAAACATGGATAAATAAAATCAATCATCATTATAAACTTAAAAGGTTACAAAGTCACCAATGTATATAGAAGGATCCAACGAAATCCCTAAAAATAGCTTAGGTATCCATGGAACACGAAAATCTCAAGAAATATTCCATGCCCATGACCTAGAGACAGAGAGATTAAAGAGAAAAGAGAGAAAACACTATAATGTGAACTTAGGATGCTTGATCCTCCTTGGATGATGGTGATTTCTTCTCCAAATCGCTTCACTGCTCTCCAAAATGATCAAAAATCGGTGCTTACTGTGTTCCCTGTCTTTTCCCACCTAACTCTCTCAAAATATTTGATGAAACAATGTTTATAGACGAAACCTGCGAACTCGCGTCGCGGCATGACCATTGTTGCACCGCGGCGTGAATACCCGCGTGGTTAAGCGGAACAAGTGTAGACAAACACGCGCCGTGATGTGAACTCCTTTGCGCCATGGCATGCTAGTCTCTATCTTCAGTATGCACAATAGGCAGAGAGTAAGACGTTGCGGCATAGTACACCTTGTGTAACACCTTTATGGGGATGTCACATTTATAAAGAAAATAAAATAAAGATAAATAAAATCTACCCAAGTTGTAAAACATTTATTATATACTAATACGGGTTATAAAATTTTTCCGGTTAAACAGAATATTACGAGATAAAATAACACGGAACATAAAATAAGCACACTATCATCACACATAATATACATATGGTTCCATCATAGGTTATACAAATAACGTACCACTATAAATATTTAACAACTAAAACAATAAACAAAGCAGTAAAAGGTCAATATATACAAACGCAGACGCGCCCAAGTACACATCATAAATATCTAACCATCTGAAGGATCACTCTCAGATGAAACTTCAGGTGATAGGTATCCAGGATGCCTCGACTCTCTACGGACACGAGTCCGTGCGGTGACGATACGCCTGGCTCGATCTCGCTAGGCGCATCAAACATACCACCCCAATGACGCCTAAGAGATAGCGGCAACTCCACATGTAAATACAACAAAGTGGAAAAGATCGGCACTCCATCAAACTCCGTACGTATGGTCACAGTCAGACGCCCTACGTACGTCACCGAGTCTCTATCCTCTCGCAGACGCCAGGCTTCAGAGCCTCCGTGAAACTCAAGTTGCACGAATCCAAAGAATCCTGGTAGTGTCATACTCACACAATCAATCCAATGGATATGGATGATCGGATGGTTCTTGGTCGTAGAACTGATCTTCGGCTTTGCGCTTCTTCCTCCTCCTCTGGATACTCACACTCAAGAGGCTGTTCCTCTTCCTCAAACTCTTTATCACATAATTTAAAATATACATATAACACATACAAGAAAGAGGTAAGACAATCTATATCACCACAAACATGGTAAATAAGAAAATGACAATACAACAAATATAACAGTTCATACAATATAGCATACTATAATAGCATAAATAATAATATCATGTAATACAGAAATTCAATATAACAACAACATATAATGGTACAGATAGATAAAATGGTACATATAGATAAACATTAAAATGTATAACACATAGGTATATTAAATGTGACTCAACCCTACTCCATGGAGCTAAAAACACAGACATCACAGAGAATGACCCGCAAAATTTATTAATACCATCGACTGCCCAAACTATTCCGCTGTCTCACATTGTGTCTATAGCCCACTGTCATAATGTCGTGGTATAGCACACTGTCAAAACGTTGTATCACTATAGGCTTGTACTAAATAGATTTCACAAGATCTTGATTAAGTATAGTGCGTGTCGAGTCCATTAGTGTGTTGCCAGTTACCACGGCCTAGAGGAGCGACCAACTGTCCACAAAGGGAATAATCCGCACACTAATGTCTCCAAGTTCATTCAAGTTTAACCACACTACGATTATCACACCGACAACACGATGTAATTCACCTCGTCAATCAATCCACCAATTATCAACCAAATTGGCACAACTCAATGCATGATGAAAATTACCAAAATACCCTCAACGGTATTAGTATCCATTTTTATGGAAATGCCCTCAATGGCAAAAATCTCAAATATGCCCTCAATGACAAAAATTATGAAAATGCCCTCAATGGCAAATCTCATATATATAGTGTATGTCCCACCTGACAGTACTGTTCCACAATCTGTCCGGGTCCACCACTTTGGCCTGATAGTTAAAACTTGCTGTTTTCGTCTATCGCGTAGAAATTTTATCGCGTTTTCAAAATTTCATCATTTTTACAAATGTTTTTAAATCGCATAAATATATTTTACTGTTTTTAAAATCGCGTATTGTTTTTCAATCGTTTTCTCAATCGCGTAAGATTTTTAAATCATTTTTTTGTTCGATTTCCTTAAAAATCACTATTTAAATAAACAAAAAAATAATATTTAATATGTTTGAACTACGTAGAATATTTTTCATACCGTATAAATTATATATTGGATATCTTTTCTATCTTATTTGTCTATTTTTAGCCAAAAATTGACAGTATTTTGCTTAGAAAATGTATGATAATGGTTTTCTAAGTTTTTTGTAAAAATTCCTTTTATTTATATTATAACCATTTAATTATACTTTTGAAAACTACTAACGTGCTTCAAAACATAAAATTAGCTCTACATTAGAAATTTTATACTGTATTTTCTTTTAAATGGTAAAACTCTTAGATTTAGTTCCTTAAACTTAATCTAATCATTTTTATTCCTCGAAATTCATTATAATAAAATTTCTTTTAGCATTATTACCTAACCTTTGTTGAAAAACAATTTTAGAAATAAAAACATTCACATTTGGCATGTTGGCCGAAATACACAATTTTCATCATTTGATCCATAAATCATTTTTTCTTACTCTAAATCACTTTGTATCTTGTCAATTTTCCTAAGACAATTAAATCACTCTTTTTGAAAATTGTTGAGAACATTTTGGTTCCCTTTTTGTATTGAGGCTGTGAGCCTTGGTTTTGTGTTCTTTGGAACACTCATGCAAACCTTAGCATGTTATTCACATCCTACTAATTATCCATGCATTTCTAACATATACAATATTTTTAAAGGTTGTAGACATGCATATTAATACAAATCACAAATAGGAAGGCTATTAAAACAAACACACAAATGAATCCTTATGGATTCTACAATCACAAACAATTCCATTTTCTTACCACTACCCAAGGATGATAAGATTCAAGTCTTCCTCTTACCTTAAGTGAAGACAAACACTCTTTCACTCCTTTCTATGGTTTCGGTTTTCACCCTCCAAAGACACCTATCAAGCTTAAACAATTTCTACAAATTACTAACATGAAAGAAAGCTTAAACCATAGATCAATTATGGCTTAGAACCTTGAAATAGAATTTAGAAATGAAAAGCTAGGATTTTCACCTTCAAGGTAGAATCTCCCAAGTAGTTTTTCAAGCTCAAGATGATGGATTTTGCAAGAACTCTCAACTAGAGATATTCTTAGAATTGTGTTTAGGTTTAGAAAAGAAGGTTAGAAGAAATTTTGGGTGGATGGATGTTGGTGTAGGGTTCTTGGCCGAATGGACCTTCAAAGAAGCATCAATGGTGTTTGGTATTTTTGGAAGAGAGAGAAGAGAGAAAATGTTAGAGAATGAAATGATTTTTGCTCTCCAAAGTGAAGCTTGGCCATGGAGTTCAATGCAAGGGAGGTGTCCCCTTGGTTGGCTCCATCCAAGCCTTAGAATTGATGAATGGTGAGGATTAAAACTTGATCACCAAGCTTAGCTCTCATTGGCTAATCCAAGCCTTGTCACTAATTAAGCCTAGTCATTAAGCTACTACTCCAAAACATTAACTGTTTCGCTAAACGTGGGTCCCGTAAAATATTTTCAGGTCCATTACCGCTTATCTGTACTGACTAATAAAATAATATTATAATAATATAAAATTATTTTATTGCACAGTTAAATCCTAAAAATTAAAAGATTACTAACCGTATCATTCAGAATTGGGTTTAGTAAGATCCCCCAGCTCCGAATAATTAAAATAAGATTTTTCCGGTCCGAAAATTATTATTTTCCTGCCCCGGAGCAAATCACACAAAAAGTTCAAATAAAATCATAGACAGTAAAATAAAATAGTATTTCATACAGAAAAATAACAAACAGTACAAAAAAGACATAACGGTCATTTATCCTAAAGTTAAAAAACAGAAAACAGTACATTCGGGACACAACGGTCATTCACCAAAAGTTTAGGGTGTTACACCTTGCACCGCGACATGATAAGCTGGAATGCATGCTAAGCTCCCTTCTCCAATGTAAAGCCTTGGCTTATTCCATTTTATCAGTTTAGAGCCCTTCCTACAATAAAGAAGTCGCCTAATTAATTATAAGTGTAAATCAACTTAATCCAACAAAGAATAGAAAGGATTTTAGCAAGATTGGAAAGGAAG
Source organism: Ormosia emarginata (assembly GCA_029884605.1). NCBI lineage: Eukaryota > Viridiplantae > Streptophyta > Magnoliopsida > Fabales > Fabaceae > Ormosia > Ormosia emarginata. The sequence continues at coordinate 9,286,359 of JAQQTP010000040.1, forward strand.
ACATCAACATGAATTTGAATAAGAAAACGAGGCCAAAGTCTTCCAATCATGCCTAAGCACAAGGACTAAGAAATCAATATACCACCAATATAGGGCGCAAATAACTACATTTTATGGAGTTATCACACCCCCAAACCTTGATTTTTGTTAGTGCTCGAGGAAAACAAAGAATGATTATAGTTGCATTGGCACAACATACTTCAACACGCACTCAGCCACAAAACAAAATGGATTCCAACTTCAATTATTTCAAAACTTGCATGTGATGATTGCATATAGCCTTAAAGAATGCTCATGCCTCACAATCTGACTCACCTATACACAACCCTTATCATGCTGACAGTCAAAGCTTCCTAACATACATAACAAATCTTCCACAATCACGCAAACAAGACTTCATTAATTCAAATCGCACTCATTTAGATAAGTTTATGAGCATTCACATGGAAATGAATAAAAGAATCCAAAAGATTGTAATTCAACTTTCTATCCACTAATGTAAATCATGCACAACTAAGGATTAAAAGGGACTTCAATAGCTTGTAATGTAAGGCCATGGTTAGGGCTAAAGAACAAAAGGGAAAAGATAACAAATAAACATTGAGAAACATAAACATGTGATTTCAAGACTTGAGTTTCTAATTGATACAATAAGGGCGTACATAATGAAATAGCAAGAATCTCTAGAACCACTCTTTCATTTGTTTTGCCTTTTGGATTTTTCTTTTCTTTTCTCATTCTTTTTTTTCTCTTTTCCTTAACCAATTTCTTTCATAACATATGGTTCCTTTAAATCACTTTCATATTGACACAAGTACTCATACCCTTCAATCACATAACTCAAGTCAAGAAATAGCATATCATGCATTCAACAAACAATGATGGTAGGCGAAAGAATGCAATGTTTTCACATGCATTAGAATAGCTACATGGGGTTAGGAAGATGAAGGTGATGAAAAACATATAAGGCCAAACAATTAAAAAGCTTCAAAGGGGACCTATGGATATCATCATGTAAGGGTTTGCTTTAAGAGAGTTGCAAAACAATTTCAAAGATAAAAGAAGTCATTCATATATATACAACCCATAAACATTCTCTAAACAAGCACTCAAATCATTTCTAAAGCTAAACAAGCATGCAAGTGGGAAATTCATCATGTATAAAAAGAATCTAGATTGTTTCAGCATGTATCCAGGATCATATATGGATTCACAGAAAACCTAATGCAAATTTGCATCCATATTCATCATTGGGCAACCACAGCAACACTATGTATTAAAACAAAGCATTAACATAATAGTCAGCTATCAAAAGATCAGTACTAGATACATAACATAAGTAATTAGACAAAAGCAGCTAGACACCCCCCAAACCTGAGGGAAACAGTGCCCTCACTGTACAAAAGATAGAAAAAGTAGTCAAACTAATAGAAAGATGCCCTATATGCATCACAACTACACATTATCCTCATTAGTGGCAGTCTCCTCATCATCATCATTGCCCTCCTCAGCAGTAGTCATCGGTACATCATCTTTGTCATCAATTGGATCCTGTTACTATTGTGAGGGTCCAACATAATTGCGAGGAGGGAGGTGTGAGATAGGGAAGTCATCTATGGAAACCTGTAGGTGCTCCGCCAGCCACTTGATGGTCTCTGCAGTGTATACCTTGATGGCAGCTGCTGAACGGAAACCAATCGCTCTTTTGCTAACCGCAAGTGCACAGGTCGCTCAAGTAATAAAAATAATAAGTAAGATCATCTCCATAGGGACTATGGTAATTTCCAAAGCTAAATATTAATTTACAACTTAATTAATTCTATTCAAGCAAATGTAAAGTGGAAAAGAGGTTGATAAATAAATTACAATGCATAAAGAAAAGATAAAGATATGGTGGAAAGAATAGTGAATCATTTTTCACCCCCTACTTCAATTGATAACTTGCAAACCATTCAAGCAATACAAATGATTAGATTAGGTTAGCCTGAGAAACTAACTTAGTTAAAAACCTATGTCTAGGTCGATTAACCCTATGTCATTTATCTAATTCACTATACGTCCATGAGAACTAGAGCAAACAATAAGCATTAAGATTGATTCTCAACTTTGACTATACATAGCTAAGAGGTATATGTCTATCCTATTAAGTTCAAAAGAGTGCAAATCAATTAATATTCATAGGGGCATTCAAAGAATACCCTATACACAACTTAACTACTTATTGAATATGAAAATGTATTACAAAAATTCATATTCAAGATAAAGGGAAGAGAAAAAGAAGAAAGAACGAAAGATAAAGCCCAATGGGGTGAGCCTTGAAGCTTGAATCTTCCTCAAAGATGAAAAGAACCTCTGATCTAGGCTCCTTCAACTCTCTTTCAACCATGAATGAAGATCTAGCTGTTGGGTTCTCGAAGAAAAGAGGGAAAACTCAGAGAGTCCGAGAGAGTAAGAGAGGGAGCGTGAAATCTGTTCAAAAGGTATTTATAGGCCTACAAATTTTGCTATTCACGCCGAAGTGTTACACAACATGCATTGCGGTGCGCAAAAATTAGGGTACCAGCGTCGCGAAATTAACTTCCTTGCACCGCGACGTGACAGTCTCGGGTTGACAGGGTGTACTGGCAGAGAGTAAGATGCCCCTACATAAGCTTTACAGCGCCACGACGTGATGTCCTGGAGCTTGTCTTGTGATTTCTCTTCTAATTTGTAACACCCTAAAATTTAGCTATTTGACAGTAATGACAGAATTGTACTGTTTTGCAATTTCTATATACTGTAAAATTATTTTGACTATTCCGTGATTGTATTTGATCATTTTATGTGATTTGCTCCGTGTCATAAAATAATAATTTTTAGGCTGGAAAAAATCTTTACGTATTTATTTGAAGTCGGGGAATCTTACTAAATCCAATTCCAAGAGATACGTAACATAATCTTTTAATTTTTAAAAATTATCTATGAAATAAAAATATATTGTATTTTTATTTTACAGTGGACAAATATTTACTATCTTGTAAGCAGTAAGGTTCTGTTCATTAAGTAATAATTTCTGTAGCAATAGTTTGGGAAATATTTTTAGTGGACCAATAGGATTTAGTCAAAATAGATAGCATGAATTTCTAAACCAATTAGAATCTAGTCTTTATTTGATAAACCAATTAGAAGCTAGTCACATTTGATGAACTAATAGGAAACAAGTTAGTAACCACCCAACCAATGGAAATGCTAGTCAACAAAGAGGGCTTGACTTTGATTTGCACCCTTGGATGACAAGACTTCGTGGAAAAGCTTTGAACATCAACCATTGATCTAATCAACGGTTGAGAAGCAAACTTAATGAAGAAGCATTGGATGATCACCATTGATTTAATGAATGATGTGAGAGTAAACTTAGTTAAGAAGCTTTGGATGTTCACCATTGACCTAATCAATGGTTGTAAAGACAAGCTTAATAAGAAAGTTTAGGATATCCACCCTTGATTTAATCTATGGTGGATATTGGTCTCACAAAGTGGCTAGGACCATTTGTGACCATTGGATGGAAAGTAAGTAGAGAAGATCTTGACCCTCCATTTTTGAAGATGCATCTAATGGTTAGGATTTCAAGGAGAAGAGATCTAATGGCTTAGATTTGATCATATCACTTGGAAGCTTCTACCAAAGATCTACTATTGATTTAATCAATGGCTCTTGAAGCCTAAAATGGTGGCTAATGTATTTAGACATCACCTTAGTGTACAAGGGGGGGTCATGGTTTTAGAAGCTAAATAGCTATAGGAAATGTTTTGATTCATTTCATTTTCATCTTCATCATCTTCCTAAACCAAGCTTCACAAAATTCTCTCCATTTCTCTCAAGAACACCCCATGGCCAAACCACCTTGCACCACCCTCCACTCTTCAATAATTTCTATCAATATCATTTCTTGAATCCTTATACCATTCTAAGATACTTTGATGTTGTGATCATCTTCATTCCTTGCTTGAAAACCAAAAAGTTCTCACCTTGTTCTTCAAAGGGAGCTCACGGCCAAGAGGCCTAAATCCGACTATCACTCTCCAATAATTTCAACCAACCTTGTTTCTTGAATCCTTACCTTATTTCAAGGCACTTTGTAGTTAGAGTCTTGATCAAAATCATCCATCTTCAAGGAGTTCTTTCAAAACCAAACACAAAATCTCTTACCTTTCCTCTTTAGAGAAGCTCATGGCCAACCACCATATAAATATCTTCCAAGCTTCAATAATTCTATACAACCTTAGATCTTGAATCTCCATGAAATTCTAAGGAACTTTCATGTTGGAGACTTTCCCTAATTCTTCCATCTTCAACCTTGTTCTTCAAGCTAAAGATTGAAGCTTTATTGGTGAGGTTCATTAATATTCACTTTTCTTTTGATTTTCAAGATTCTAACCATGATTCTAATCCATGGTTTTCTTATTCAAGTCTTATACATATTGATATTGTGTGTTTACTTTGATTTTTAAGAAGATCTTGGTGGTGAAGGATTTGTATAAGAAGCAAAGCAAGGAGCTTTGGAGGTTTCTCCAAGAGGTAAGAGGGAGATTACCCTCATCAACCATGTGTTGGTGGTGAGGAGTGGATTTGTGTGTGGTAAAAGATCCATAAGGATTTATTCACTTGATTGTTTAATGCTTTCCTATTTGTGGTTGATTGTATTTGTAAGCATGTCTATAGCTTTAAAAATATATTGCATGTATTTATAGATGTATGAATATTATTATAGGATGTGAATAGTATGCAAGGATTGCATGAGTGTTCCAAAGAACACAAAAGAAGCTCACGACTTCTCCAAGAAAAAGAGAACCAAAATGTTCTCAACCATTTTCTAAAACAATGATTTAATGAATTTAGGTAAAACAATGAATTTGAAAATGATTTAGAAGATAGAAAATGATTTAATGATTATTTGTAAAGAACATGTTGAGTTTCGGCCAAAATGCCATACAATGTCTATTTGATTTCCAAAATTATTTTCTAATGAAGATTAAGTAGTTAACTTGAAGAGAATTCAATTATAATGAATTTTTGGAGAACAAAATAAATGGTTCTAGTTTTAGAAATCTAAATTAATGGAATTAATTATAAATAAAGTGAACACTTGAAAATTGTTAACGTAGAGCTCACCTTTGAGTTTTGAAGCACGTTAGTGAGTTTCAAAGTGCAAATAATGGTTATAATTAAAGCAAGTTAATTTTTAAAGGAAAACGTAGAAAACACCTTTTTAATGAATTTTCTAGACAAAATACTGTCAAAATTTACTAAAAATGGACAAATAAAAGAGAAAGTTTTATAATACGTTTATAACGTAAGGAAAATATTTTACGTCATTTAAAAGTACTAGAAATAGCTTATGCGTTTTTAAAATAAAAATTTTTAAGCTTTACGGTTAAGAAAACGATTTAAAAATCTTACACGATTGAGAAAATGATTTAAAAATATTACGCGGTATTTAAAAATGTCAAAATATATTTACGCGATTGAAAAATATTTGTAAAAGTGACGCGATTGTGAAAACGCGATAAAATTTCTACGCGACTAAATGGAATAGTGAGTTTTACTGTCGGGCTAAAGTGGTGGACCCGGACATGTTGAGATATGGTACTGTCAAGTGGAGATGTACTATATTTTGGAATATTGAGACTGAGGGTATTTTTATAATTATGGTTCATATATATGCATTGAGTTGGTATGCATAGTTGATGGCTGTGATGGCTTTTGTTGTTTAGGAGTGAATGAGAGCTGAATACTGTGATCCAGTGGGAGATCTACTGGCGACGTCAGGGCGCGGTGATTCATAGTGACTTGTTTGTCACATTATACACCTGGCCATGATAAACCGTTGCAATGCACTGGCGTATGTCCCAACAAACACTATTTATGTCTCGTGTCTAGCTTAGACTGTCATTATGGGTGGTAGATCTTCTGGACCATTCATATTCGAAATTTGTTTAGCTCCATGGAGTAGGAATATGATGCATTGTGCATATGCATAGTTTGTGTACATATTGTTGTGGCATTGTCGAGGTACATATTATGGTGACATAATCATTACACATGTATATTATTGATATTTGTTGTTGATATACTGTTGATGTTTATATTGTTGTGAAATATGTTTTCTGAACATAATGATAATTTGTTAACATGATTATACTTGTGATATCTGTGTGTATGGAATGACTTTGTCATTCGTATCATTCTTTGCTACCATACTGGTATTGATGAAAGGGGATCTCACCTCTTTGTTGTATTGCTTGTTGTTTTTGTATTGTCAAAATTTGTATAGTAGGCGAAGTAAGCTCTTTAGACTTAACTGGAGGCAATGTTCTGAGTTGGTGATGGCGTCGAGGAGTGATCTTCTTAGTTTCGATAGTATGCAATTCGGTGGAGGAACAGAGCAAGTATATTGAGTTTTTCTCATTAGTGTTGTTATCGTGCTGTTAAGTAGGACCCGTCATTGGGTTTGCTACTATTTCTTGAGTCTGTAAGTTATGTTTTAAAATGTTGTTAAACATTATGTGGTATAATAAACATGTGTATTAATTAGTTCAGTCTATTTTTTGTATTACTTATATTTTCGGTAAGTTTATATTGTCAGCAAAAAGAAATTTTAAAAATCCATATTTTATAACTCAAAGCTTTTGTGAAATGATTTTCAAATTTTCAAATTTTAGTCGGAAATGTGATAACCTACGGAGGGTGTTACACAATGCAGGGCCTTTACTTGCATCTTGTTGGTTCTTTTGGACTTGTCTTGCAGTTGAGAAATCACCCAGTCAAATACAAATGTAATCAAGCTTAATCAAATCAAAGATTAGGAAGAATTTTAGCAAGATTAGAGAAGAAGACGTTAACATGGATTTTATATGAAAATGAGGCTAAAGCCTTCCAACAAAGCATGACAACGAGGACAAAGCACTCAAAATGCATAGAAATATGGAAGAAATAACTACATTATATGGAGTTATCAGTAGCCAGGCACACAATCTCAATGTGCAAGTCATCATCTAGGGGAGTATGGGCTGCCCGGGGCGCACTTCCGGCCAGTTGTTGCCTAGCATGTGCCGCGACTAGAGCTTCTTTCAGCCTCTAAAGTATTCTGTCATTAAGAGGTTGTTTAACATCAACAAACTCCTCATGAGGGCCCCACTATACTTGATGTCGGCTGCAAAGAATATAGATGAGAAAAGGGAAGAAGAGGCTCTTGGACTCCCTTATTGACTTCTTAATTTGTTGATAGATGATCAAGGCAACATCAATGGGTCGATGCTTAAGAATAGAATAAAAAAGGATGGCCCGATCTCTAGTCACCAACAACGACACCAAAAACTTGTTGAACCTTTTGTGTACCGCAAGTGCACGGGTTGTGAAAGTAATACGATGATGAGAAAGATCGTTTCCATGGGAATAATGAATAATATCTAATGCCAAATATTAATCAATAGCTGAATAAATTCTATTCAAGCATATATAAATTGGGAAGAGTGTGTGTAACTAATGTAAAGACTAAAAAGCAATAAATCAGGAGTAAAGGATAGTAATGAGAGCATAAGGACTCCTTCTTCACCTACTACTTTACTTAGCAACTTGCAACCATTTTAAGCAACATTGATGACTAGTTTTGTTAGCTTAAGAAACTACATTAGCTAAAAGCCTATGTCTAGGTCATTTAACCCTATGTCATCTACCTAGCTTACTATGTGTCCATGAGAACTAAAGCAACTTTTATGCATTCGGGTTGATTCTTAACAAAAGCTATACATGGCCAATAAGTATATGTTTATCCTATTAATGAATTAATTCATCCCACCATTAGAATGAAATTAAACATGCATCACCCACATCCATGATCTAAAATCTAGATTCCTATGTCTAGTTCGAAAGATTTTATCAAAACATAATAAATGTTGGCCAAACACCTATGAGCATTAAGAGAAACATGAATGAACAAAATCAATCATCATTATAAACTTAAAAGGTTACAAAGTCACCAATGTACATAGAAGGATCCAAAGGAATCCCTAAAAACAACTTAGCTATCCATGGAACACGAAAATCTCAAGAGAGATTCCATGTCCATAACCTAGAGATAGAGATATTAAATAGAAAAGAGATAAAACACTATAATGTAAACTTAGGATGCTTGATCCTCCTTGGATGACGGTGGTTTCCTCTCCAAATCCCTTCACTACTCTCCCAAATGATCAAAAATTTGTGCTTTTTGTGTTCTCTACCTTCTCCCACCTAACTCTCTCAAAATATATGATGAAATAGTATTTATAGATGAAGTCCGCGAACTTGCACTGCGACGCGACCATTGTTGCACCACAATGTGAATACCCATGTGGTTAAGTGGAACCAGTGCAGACAAACATGCGCCACGACGTGAACTCCTTTGCACTACAACGTGCTAGTCTCTGTCTTCAGTATGCGCCGCAGGCAAAGAGTAAGACACTGTGGCGTGATACACCTTGCATTGTAGTGTGATAAGCTGGAATGCATGCTGAGTTCCCTCCTCCAATGCAAAGCCTTGGCTTGTTCTATTTTTTCAGTTTAGAGCCCTTGTTGTAATAGAGAAGTTGCCTAATTAATTACAAGTGTAAATTAACTTAATCCAATAAATAATAGAAAGGATTTTAATATGATTGGAAAGAAAGACATCAACATGAATTTGAATAAGAAAATGAGGCAAAAGTCTTCCCATCATGCCTAAGCATAAGGACTAAGAAATCAATATACCACTAATATAGAGTTCAAATAACTACATTTTATGGGGTTATTAACTACCACCATCAAATTCAATCAAGGCTATTCGAAGCTTTTTGGGTTATATCAGGTTCTACCGATGGTTTATAAAGGATTTTTCTAAACTTGCAAAGCCTTTGTCTAATCTGCTTAATAAAGATGTGCCTTTTGTATTTGACCAATCTTGCCTTGATTCTTTTTGTAGGTTGAAGGAGGCACTAATCTCTGCTCCCATTATGTAATCACCAGATTGGGAATTGCTGTTCGAGTTGATATACAATGCAAGTGATTATGCAATTGGAGCCGTGTTAGGGCAAAGGAAGGATAATAAGCTCCATGTCATCTAATATGGTAGCAATACCTTGGATGATGCACGACTGAATTATGCTACCACTGAAAATGAGCTCTTGGCGGTGGTGTTTTCCTTTGATAAGTTTCAATCTTATCTAATTGGCTCGAAAGTGATCATCTACACTGATCATGCCACTCTCAAATATCTTTTGAGTAAGAAGGATACGAAGCCTAGGTTGATTTGATGGGTTTTGTTGCTGCAAGAATTCGACTTAGAGATTCGAGATAAGAAAGGAGCTGAGAATTTCATTGTCGATCATCTCTCACGAATTCTAAAAGAAAAGGAAGCCAAGAGTATTGAGCCTCCTATTAATGACAGTTTTCTAGATGAGCAGCTCTTTTCCATAATGGAGACGCCATGGTATATTGACTTTGTCAATTACTTGGTTTGTGGTATTACACCACCTGACTTTTTATATCATAAGAAGAAAAAGTTCCTTTTTGATGTGAAACATTACTTTTGGGAAGAACCTTTGCTTTACAAAAGATATGCGGATGGTCTCATTCGGTATTGTCTTCCCTAAGATGAAGTTGGAAGCATCTTTTCCCATTGCCATTCCTCTCTATATGGAGGCTATTTTAGTTCTTCCAATACAATGACTAAGGTGCTTCAATGTGGCTTTTATTGGCCTACCCTCTTTCATGATGCCCAAAACTTTGTGCTTGTATGTGACCGATGCCAAAGAAATAGGAATATCTTGAGAAGAAATGAAATGCCCTTGAATAACATTTAAGAGGTTAAACTTTTCGATGTTTGTGGCATTGATTTCATAGGACCTTTCCTTGTTTCATTTGGCCACAATTTATCTTGGTTGGAGTGGATTATGTGTCCAAATAGGTTGAAGCTATTGCCTCTCCAACAAATGACATGAAGGTTGTGGTGAAGTTCCTTAAACAAAATATCTTTTCAAGGTTTGGTACACCACGAGCCATCAACAATGACAGTAGTTTGCACTTTTGCAATCGCTGATTTGAGAGTTTGTTGAAGAAGTATGGGGTGACTCATCAAATTACTACACCTTATCACCTCCAAACAAGTGGCCAAGTAGAGATATCTAATCGAGATATCAAGCATATTCTTGAAAAGATGATAAGCACATCTCATAAAGATTAGTCTTTGAAGCTTTATAATACTTTATGGGCTTACCAAATAGCATTCAAGACTCCAATTGGAACCACACCATTCCGATTGGTCTATGGTAAATCTTGTCACTTACCAGTTGAGCTTGAAAACAAGGCTTTTTGGGCAATTCGCATGCTAAATTTTGATATGAAGGTCGCTAGAGCTCAACGTCTTCTACAAATCAATGAGTTAGACAAATTATAACTTGATGCCTATAAGAATGCACAACTTTACATGGATAGGACCAAGCGTTGGCATGACAAGCATATCTTGCACCGAGAGTTCCAAGAAGGAGAATTGGTTCTCTTATTTAACTCATGCTTGAAGCTTTTTTCTGGGAAGTTGAAATCTCGATGGTCAGGCCCTTTCCAAGTGCTTAAGGTGTTTCCTCATAGAGCCCTTGAGGTTTGGAGTGAAGACAGTGGAGCTTTCAAAGTAAATGGTCAATGATTGAAGCCTTACTTTATCAAGAACCCCATCGAGAAGGGAGTTACTCAACCCCTTTTTGATCCTTCACCTCCAGCTTAAATATTATGAGGGGTCAAGCTAAGGACCTTAAATTAGCGCTTCACAAGAAGTAACTTGTGTTTCTATCCTTTTTCGTTTCTTTATTTTTGATATTTTTTTTTGCATTCTTAGCTATTGCATTTAGTTTTTTAGCTATTATTTTGTCTATTCATACTCCAGAAGCGATTGAGGAGTTAGACACGGTCGTGTCCCCTTAAATTAATATATATATATTAGATTTTAAAAAGAGGGGAGGTCTCAACCGTCCCCTCCCCTGCGTCTTCTCTCCTCACCCATCTCCATCTTACCCACCATCCCCATCTCCTCCATAGCCACCCACCGTAATCATATCCACCACCTCTCACTATGCCCCAACCACCACAATCACCCACCATACAACAACCACCTCACTTTGTCCTCCCATAAACCCCATGCGTTTTTCCCCCATATCCCTAATTTCTCTCCACCATACCCAACCCCCATTCCTCCTCACACCCATAATCCACCACCATCAAACTTTTTCTCCCTTACGTCACCCACACCACCTTCTCATCCACCTAACCACCACGGTACTAGCAACCACACCCATCCATCCTCCATTACCCGCAAATGACCACCATTCCTCCCAAACAACCATCGTACCACCACAAACACCAACCCTATCCACACCACCGTCCAAACTCCCTCACCCATTCTCACTCCACAACCACCATAAACCCATCGTACCTCACTTTTATTCGCTTCAACCACCACACCCGCACAACCCATCACCACGGTCCTCAAAAACCTTAAACCCAATACCCACAAGAACTCGTACCCACTTTTTTCCCCTTTCTCGTTTCTTCCACCGTAGCTATCTCTACCACCAAGTTTTTTTCCCTTTTTCTTTTGTTTTATTTATTATTTTATTATCTTTTCTTTTTTTAAGTCTTTATTTTATTTTATTTTTAATCAGTTGTTATTTTAATTACTTTATTTTCTCGTATTTTTCTTTTTGTCTTCTCCTCATTAGCATTTTATCTTGTGCTTTTTATGTTGTTTACTGTCCCTTAATTGAATGCATGCTGCCTGGTTTCCATTTGACATGTTTTCACTATTACTTGCTCTTGGTGATTTTTGGAAGTCTTTTTTATGTATATGGTTGTCTTTAACTATAGACTGTTGTATTTTTAACTATAAGTTATTCTACATACCACTATTCATCTAACATGCTGGTTGCTTTCCATACATTGCTGCCTTGCACGTACTTATCTGATGATGATGGTTGTCATTTGTGTCATATACCTGAACTTTACTGGTGTTTCAATTTGTGTGTGTTGGCATTTTTATGGCCCGACTATCTTGTGCAGCATTGGGTACTGTTTTCTTTTGACTATATTCTGGTTGTCTACTATTGGTGCTTGACTGATCTCTTTACAGGTTTCTAGTTTAATGTCCATGCTGACATCTCCCTTTTCTCATTTTCAGGTACCATGGCCCCAAAATGCCATCGCACCCTGCGAAGAAGCCATCGCATCTCACTCTGTGGCTGAGGTTAAGCGCCTCTTGCAATTTGATTCTCTAACTCACAGACCGAAGTGCGAGCTATTTTGCATATATTTCATCATCGCTAATAAATATCTGGACAACGAGACGATGTAGGAGTTTGGTGTGCTACAAACCATTCATGCTCATTTGCCTCAAGCGAGGTGGAAACTATTTGCGTTCATCCGTTGCGACGCCTACCTGGATCTGACCCTTGAGTTCCTTTCTACACTCAAGGTGTCTTGTGAGTCCTAGACAATTGACCAATCGGGCACCATTCAGTTTAGACTTAACCGGTGACAATTCTCCATGTCATTGAATGAGTTCAATGTTGCCATGTGATTCGAGACCACTGTTTCCATCCAGTCCCCCGCCTACCAGAATGCATTCTTAGACTATCTGAGCTCATTCGTTGATAGCATCTTCTAGAGCGCGATTAGACATGGCCCTAACCACTACGACCCCAACATTACCAAATTTTCTTCTATCTACGACCCTGCTTTGAGATGGATCCACCACTTCATCTCCCATAGTATATCAAGGTAGCAACACAGCACTGGGGTTGTCACCAAAAATGACCACTTCTATTTATAGTGTTCAGTGCATGGCCACCATTGCAACTTTGGTTACCGGTTCATTCAGCACGTTTTAAAGATCAATAAGGCCAAAGGTAGAGCTGTCAAAAAAGCCCAGCCTAGTCCATCAAGCCCTAGCCCACGTGGGCTAGGGCCAAAAAGCCCACAGGGCCAAAAAGCCCACAAGACAAAAAAGCCCATAGCACCAAAAGCCCATAGGGCCAAGTGGGGTTAGGGCTGACCCATGGGCTGACCCATGGGCTGACTCACTGATTAAAAAATTTTTTTGACTCTCCTATTTAATGGCCTCGCCCTAGCCTACCCAATGGGCCAACCCTATGAAAAAACAAAATTATAAACTATATATATTAGTAACTCATTATCAAGTAGTCATTCAAACTAAAGTGTTCCATTTCATAAATTGGAACGAAACTAAAGTGCTCCATTTCATAAATTGGAACGAAACTAAAGTGCTCCATTTCATAAATTGGAACGAAAGAGTTCAAGACTTTTTTCTTCTTTAACCACACACTTTCAATTCAATATTACTTGCATCATAACTATAGTATCAATAAATTTCAATAAACAAAGTAATATGACCAACATGTTCAACATGCTCAACTAAGAATTTTATGAATGTGATTAGAGGAGAATGCGTGCAAGTCATAATTAACCCACTCAATTCCTCGTTAATCTTCAATTTCATCTTCTTGATGCACATTCGACTCGGCTGCTGATGTCTCGTAACCAAAAGCTTTACAATCATCTTCATCTAAAACAATTGAGAAACAATTAAACAATCAATTCAAACATAATCAACCAATATTGCATATGATTATAAAAAAATGATACACATTAACACAGAGCATTACCATCAGGGTTTTGAGCAAAACCATGCAACCAATTTCTAGTGCAAATAAGCATTTGCACATGTTTGGGAAGAGTTGAACTTCTATATTTGGTAAGAACACGTCCACCAATACTAAAAGCAGATTCTGATGCCACTGTAGTAATTGGAATGCTTAGCACATCGCGTGCCATGATAGAAAGTGTGGGAAATCTTTTTTCATTCATCTTCCAATAGTTAAGCACATCAAAATCATCATTATCATCATAATTAACTTGTGGTTCATCTGAATAAAGATCTAATTCACTCTTGCCAGTGTTAGATTTAGTTTCATTCTGAAACATTTTAAACGCCTGCAAGATATAATATATTAATCATTTTTGACAAAACAAGAATGAAAGTAAAATGACTAAGTTAGCATTAAAAAACATATGTTGAATAATTTTGATCTCTTGGGCTTGCTTCCTTCTCCACTTGACTTATGCAACGTACTGAATTCATTGAATGATTGAGATTGAGAAACACTTGGTGTATTGAAATTACTTTCATATTCTTCATAAAGCTTCTCAAACTTTGCCCTCACATGCTTAACCTTATCTTGAGAGGTTGAAGGATCCAGCTCTTTGTAACAAAAGCTTAAGAAATCAAACTTCAAGCACGGGTCAAGAATAGCTCCAAAAGCCAATACTACACGATACTCCTTCCAATATTTATCAAATTTTCCTTTCATCCTCATAGACATGTCCCTTATTACCTGATCATCATTAAACAAGTTTTCTTCCAACATGCACTCAATCTTCCAAACTTGCATAAAATACAAGTTCGAGGTCGGGTAAGATGAACCAGAGATCATGTTTGTAGTCTCATAAAATGGTTCTAAGAATTCACACATTTTCTCTCCCCTCCTCCATTCTTCATCTAATGGACAATATTTGTAATTGGTATCTACCACCTGGAGAATATCAAATGCTTTTTCATATTTGATTGCACTTTCAAGCATCAAATATGTTGAATTCCACCTAGTTGACACATCTAATCTTAAACCAATGCTTGTGTCAATGCCTGCTTCTTGTACACAAACCTTGAATTTAATCATCCTCCCATATGATCCTCTCACATACTTAACACTCTCTCTGATTTTAAAGAGTGCATCACTAGCCACCTTCAAACCGTCTTGAACAATCAAATTAAGTATATGAGCAGAACAACGAATATGAAAGAACTCACCATCACACAACAAATGATTTTGCAAATGAAGATGGTTTTTCAAAATATGTTGCATGTTATCATTTGCAGAAGCATTGTCCAAGGTAAGAGAAAACACTTTCTTATCAATTCCCCACTACTTCAAGCAATCAAATAAAGTGGCTTCCAATTCAACTCCAGTGTGTGGAGGCTTCATTCGACAAAAGTTAAGAATCTTACTAATTAATTTCCAGTTCTCATCAACAAAGTGAACAGTTACACAAATGTAACCCTCAGTGGTAGATGTTGTCCAAACATCAGAAGTTAGACACACTCTATTAGGAATCCTAGACAAGACTAGCTTAACTTTTTCCTTCTCCTTCTTATAAATTTTTTGAACATCAGACACAACAGTATTCCTAGAGTGCATCACAGCATTAGGGTTCAAATAATTTACCCATTCTCTGATCTTCTCATACTCAACAAAATTAAAAGGAAGATCATGTTTCATTATGGCTTGTGCAAGCAAGTCGCAATGGGTCTTTTGATTAATCTTTGTCATACTAGACTTTCCCTCTTGGTTAGGAAGAATGTCACCCACATCCACACTTAAGTTTGTAATACCTTTACAAACAGAAATATGACGACTTAAATGTGAAGTCCCATAACTATTTTTGGTCTTAGGATTTTTCCCGATTGCATACTCACGACCACAATAATTGCACACAGCCTTTTCAATGCCAACCTTGTCTTTACCACTTTTTGTAAAGAATTTCCAAACATTAGAGGTTTCTTTCTTAGTTGACTCAATACTTGCAGTCACTACAGGAGGAGTTTCAAAAACAACTTCATCATCCATATTGGGAATCTTACTCACAGACTCCATAATACAATTTTTTAATTCCTAGACATTGAAACAAACAAAAATATATAATAAAAAAAATCAGAATAAGTAAAAATAAAACACACAACATAGTAAATTAGAATTGCAGCAACATCTTCCCACAATTGTCACAGTTTTCATGATTGCAATATAACCATAATTGTAATTGACACTGCAACAGATTTTCTATACTTAAATCTTTAATTTCTCTGTGTATAATAATTCAAGTATCAGTCTGACCAGTGGCATTCATTATTAGTTAATAAATTGTCAACAAATCCTCAACATTATCAGCATGCTTCCCTCATAAGGATAGCAGCTATTTTGTTTTCAGTCTCCAGATCCATTTAAGTGGCTGATCAAGTTACCCAAAAACAAAAGAGAGAAAACTAGAAATGAGATTTTAATTGAATGAATAACATAAACAAAAATTACGAAACAACTTCAGGGTGGTGGGTTGTTTTGTGTTAGGAAGGAGAGAGGGACAAAATAAACAGCAAAAACAATTATTATTTCACACATTTGACAATGTTAAGTTCCCAAAGTCCTCTGAATGCAAAATATTAATCAAAGAACCTTACATCTTCTGAATACTACTACAGGTACCATTCAGTCTTCCCCCCCCCACACTCAGCTACTTGTTTACTGAAAAATCCTGTAAAGAGACCTTTCTCCACTTCAAATTGAATCCCAATACCAAAGAGGTTTTAGGCTATAAAAGGTAGCACTCAAAGTAACATTGACGTTCAATCCCTCAAATTCACAAAAATGTTGTCTCGTCTTACTGGGGAACCAAAATGATCACGCAAAGGGGGAACTAAAACAAAATCATCTACATAATTTGGTTCCAACACAGTGGGCTTCCAACCAACAAAAAAAAAGCATCAAATTGGTAAATAAAAATGGAGCAAACTGTGATGATCAAAGAGAGTAAATAAACAAGAAGATGAAGGCAAATACAATACTGATTGATAGCCATTCATGTGTCTTCATCTAATAACTTAAACTTTTGGAAAAATTGGATCATGACACTCACAAAGCATACTAACAACTAAAGCTATTGTCTGAAGTAATATGCAAATCAATCTTACAAATCCAGTATTGTAGGAACAAGCCTTGGTAAAGCTGCCTTTAATTGTGTTCGTTCTATGAGACCAACCATCTGCCCCAGTGCTTCCACAGATGCTACACGAACCTAAATCAATATAAGTTGAAATAAGCAAACACATAAGAAGAAAAGGCACTACAATTAGGTAAATAGATCATGTAAATGAGACATTATAATACTTATCTAATGCCACTTCATCTACATAAACACAATGTGTCAAAAAACTCAGAATTTATATTGAGTGGTTTGAGGCAATGCTTCATATCAACTGTTACAACCATAGTATTATTCTTAATTTTCTTGTCTTTGACTATTAGTCTAATGAAAACATTATAATACATAATTAACCAAAAATAGAGGGAAAAAGGTATATAACACGCCATCTATGCAAGAAAATATAAAAGAAAAACATTAATTTCTTCAACTTTGGAGATCTTTCTAAACTCTTGGTGCAAAGAAAACCACAATCCCTTAGAATATATTTTTTATATTAAAAATCACTTCGAATAAAATTATAAACAAGAAGTTAGATCTCACACAAGAATATCACTTAATGAAAGAAAAACTTTTCAATACAAAAATTACAGATGTACTGAAAAAAAGAAGATACAAGAAAAGAATAAAAAACAGTATAAGCGATCAAATGCAAAACCAAAAATATTACTACTTACTTACTACCACAAGATTACATTCCCTCATTACAAATTCGGTTTCATAACAAATGGAAAAAAATTAGAGATTGTAGGAGCTGCTTAAAACAAGGTGACACTTTCATCATTGTTTAAAGTTTAAACTAGGAGCAACTTCAAATCATATTTGATTGAGTAATTGATAATCTCTTTTGTAGTTTTTGGTTAGAATGATACGATGAAGGCAAATACAATACTGATTGACAACCAAAACAAAAATAAAAAATAAAAAAAAAATAATGCTAAGTTTGGAACACTTATGTGACTCTGGCTACACATCTTATGCACGATAATAACAGGGGAATAATTTTTTGCGGGTATCTAGAACTGCAAGAAGACAAATTAACAATGACCCCATGGACTTATGTGCCTGGCTAATTTACTAGGTGGAATCACAATAACAAACAAACACAGCATATCAATTTATATAAACGATGGCTAAGAAACAACAGAGTCACAACACGGAAGAAAGCATCTATTGTAGCTCAAAATCAAAGGACAATTCATGAATCAAACAAATTCAAATAGTTGCAATAACATAAGAGAATTGAAAAAACGAAAACCAAAAGAGAAAATAAAATAAAAAATTAAGAAGTGACGCACTTGTGGAAGGTTTGTTTGGGAGATGAAACAGTGAAGATTGAAGAAGAGATGACGGTTTTGGAGACGAGACGATCAGACTCGGGACAGCAGCAACACCCACAAAATGTTTGGAGAATTGAACGGCAATGCAAATGGGGGCTGACCCATCTTTAGCCCGACCCTAACCCAGTAACAGATAGGGCTCCATGGATTAAGGGCCAAAAAGGCTTATTAATGAGTGGGCTAATAAATTAAATGACCCAATGCAGGGTTTAACGGGCTATCCCATGGGCTTCAGCCCAAATTGACAGCTCTAGCCAAAGGTGGGGCCAAATAGAGGTACATTGCAGTGGGCTCTTACATCTCCAACCTAGCCTGAAACCTTGATGCTTTTCATCGCAATGCCTATTTCTCCAAAGAGGTGGAGCCCATTGATCGGGTTATGCTACTATGCTTGGGCCTTGTTTACGAGGTTGCTCCAAGGCGTTGGGCTTTTTATGATCACCTTATCCCAGAGCACATTCCCCATCGTCGGAGGATCATCCTAACGCTAATGCTGAGGCTAAAGAGCCATCGCTACCCCAGTATGTATTGACAAATCTGACTGACCGCTAGCTCGCATGGAGGCTAATCAGGCTAGCTTCCACCAGCGTGTATTGACTGACTTAAGCAACATGGCCGCTGAGCATGCTAGTTTTCGGGAGCATGTCACCACTTAGTTTGACCAACTTTTTGCATTCATGGCTTCATGCTTCCCTCAGGATCCACCACCCCCACCCCCTGCTTGATGTCAATCATATGTTATTTTCAGGGAAGTTTCATTATCTAATATGTTATTTCTTTCATTACCGCCTTGTACTTCTTTTATTGTTGATTTATTTTTTACATTGAGGACAATGTAAATCTCAAGTGTGGGGAGTGCATTTAAATTATTATGTACTTAATTGTTAATTTTTCATCTTAAATGAACACTTGAGTATTGCACCGAATCAAGCTTGATTTTTGTGTTAATTTCTTGATTACTTCTGAGCTTATAAAGATATGTTTTAAAGGGGAATCAACTACTCATGAACTGATTTTGTGCAAGGCAATCTTTTTCAATTGAATTTTGAAACATTTAGCATCTTATTTGAAAATTAGTCATGCCTGCTTGCATTTGATTTCTTTATCAACTTAGCCAGAAAGTGAGTTTTGAGTATTATTAATTGGATTTTTCATAAATAAAATCCTATTTTTCTTTTGGAGTGACATTTCTCTTGACTGATGTGTGCTAGAACTTGTTTTGATATCTTGTTGAGACTTTAATGATTCACATATATACTTGAACATGATTAAGGCAGTTAGGCTTAATTCTTTCCTGACTTCCAGAGTTACATTGATGAAATAATCCCTTAGTTGTCCCGTTTGAGCCTGAAATTGATTTTTTTGAATGCCTAATTAAATAATCAGGTTGGTTTCTTTGGAGAAATTATTATGTTAATTGAAAAGTTATTAAGGATTGTTTTTGTTTTTAAGGGTTGATAAAAAATAGAGAGAAAAAAATGATGAAAAGGAAGAAGAAATAAAAAAGATTGTTGGTGAAGAATAATAAGAATAATTTAGTTGAAAGTGAAAGTGAGAATTGGTTATATCCTTGTGCATTATGTTCTATTGATCATCTTTTCAACCTGATTCTATTTTGTATCGCTTTATTCATAAATATTCTTTACCTTTATTTATTTTTTTCCTACCATCCATTATACCCTTGGCCCTATTATAACCAATGAAAGTTCTTTTGATTCTTGTTATGTATGCGAACTTGGAAATAGAGATTAGATTGATAACCAAGCCTATGGTATTTCATTTTTCAAGAGAAATTTGAGTGATCTCTTTATCCTTAAACACTTGAGTGATGGAAAGATGAGCGACCTCAACTGGTTGGTAAAGAGAATAGGTGCAAGCTAGACTCAAGTCTCTAATTGTATTAAGTGCTAAACTATCTAGCTTGATTGGGGTTGATTGTTGAACTTAATTGAAATTTTAAATTGTGGAATTTCCCTTGATTCATGTTTCTTGATGTTCAGTTTAATCTTGATTTTGATTCTTGATAACTGCTGAGTTTACCAAATTTAAATCAATTTATAACTGAATTACCAAAACTACTTGCAGCATAAGGTAACACTAGGTCGAGCCCATAGATCACTCTAATTATGAAGTTAGATTAATAGGTTAATAAACAAGGGGGAAGGAGTTTGTAAAATTAAACAACAAAAACAGAAAGCAATTAAAGAAGAGAAAACAAAATTAAGAAGCAATCAATCTAAGAGAATTAACTAATCTTGATTTTAATCCATCCTAATCTCTATAGATCCATTCAATTATCTATCGAATCCTTGATCTTAGATCACATTAAGATGCCTCAAATGTTCCATGGATCTTCTACTAGATACGCATCCAAAATTCAATTAATTAAGGTTAGACAAATTAAGCATTCATCTAAAACCCAAATCAACTTAAAAACCAAGATCCAACCAAGCTAAACATTTCATCAAACACCTTCAATGCCTTATTTAGTCTTTACAATTCATGTTTCACACAAGGTAATTATGCAATTATCATATGAATAACCCAGTCAATTTAAGCAACTCAATTAGATTTAAGCAAAGATAAAGGAGAGAAACTTGATTAATAATTGAATGTAGAACAATTAAAACAGAATCTTAAGATTAAGTATCAAGAATGTCAATTCCTTGGATTGATTAAAGGCTCTAACCCTCCATGAATGGGAGGGAAGAACTCAAAAAAAAGGAAAAATCTAGAGAGAAGGGAGAGAAAAGAAAGAGATCTAGATCTAGAGAGAGAATAAAAGTGTAGAATAAGAAGATAATTCTCAGATTTCTTCTTCTACCTCCTTTAACTAACCCCTAATTTAGCCTTACATGATTAGAAACATATTAGTTACAAAGCTGGGTCATTAGGAACATTGGGCCTAAGTCCCATGTCATTTAGAGGCCTACAACTCAAGTTATGCTCAATTAAGTGGCCTAACTCATCAATAACTCATCTCTATTTTCCAGCTTCTATTACACGCTCAAAACGATGTAGTTTAGCTTAAGAGTCTTCATAAAAGTTGTAACTTTGTGTGTTATCTTTCATTTGGGCCTAGTTTGACATC
Organism: Ormosia emarginata; assembly: GCA_029884605.1. Classification (NCBI taxonomy): domain Eukaryota; kingdom Viridiplantae; phylum Streptophyta; class Magnoliopsida; order Fabales; family Fabaceae; genus Ormosia; species Ormosia emarginata. The sequence continues at coordinate 9,307,659 of JAQQTP010000040.1, forward strand.
CATTGAACTCCTATAACTCGATATATGGGCTAATGAGTGCGTAGAGGTCAAGCTATCAGGATCAGCATTCTAGCTCTTGTTTCAACTTCAATTTAAATTATCCAAACATATGATTCAGCTCTAGAGGTCTTCATGAAACTTGTAGAGATTTCTCTCGGATTTCTACAAGAATAGAATTACACCAATCAGATATTTGGAACTTAGATTATAGCCAAAATACTGAATATTACCAAATAGACAAATAAATGCTAATTCATGCAATAATTCCTTCAACAATTCAATTAGGCTTAATATCATAAAATGTGACAAAACTAATCTAATTAAGCTAAATTAAACCTTAATACACCTAGTGAGAGAATTATTAAATGAATAAAATATATTGCTATCAAATTCTCCCGCACTTAGCTTTTTGCACTCTTAGGCAAAACACATAAGACCAAAACTAGCGAACAAGGAAAAACAATATAAACTCAAAAGATAAAAAAACTCTAAAAGACTCAATTTTCAAAATTTCCAATGATAGTCAAGAATGGCAAAAGTTGTAAGCAAAAAGAGCAACCAAAGATTCAATGGATCAAAACATTCAAGAGGTAATATTTCTTCACGTCTCAAACCAATAAGCAATGTATCTTTAATTTGAAAAGCATGAACCAAGAATGATAAATCCTCACAAGATACAATATCAATCCCTCTAGTGTTTACAAGGTCAGTATTTTACTCAATTCAACCTATGAAGATTGCACTACCATAAGCTTGCTTATCTTCTACTTCTCCACTACTCAAACACATGCACACACAAATCAAAAAGACTTTCTTCAAGGTTGTAATGGGGTCAAGGTAAGGGAAGGAAGCAATATGGATATGACAAGCTAAATATCCAAGAGAATAAAAGAGCATTGGGGAAGGACTTAATTAATAAGCATGAAATTTTACCCCCCCAATTCCGTATAATGTGCATTCTCTTTACATGTTCATTTTCTTATTTTTTTTCGATTTCTTTTATGTCACAACCTTATTGTATTTATTCCTTTTCTTTGCATTTTATTTCTTTTCGATTGGCTCTTTTTCTTTCTTTTTTACTTCTACCAACACTTTGCATATTACACATCGCACATCAATTTGCATAACCCCCACAGTTGTCCTATTAATTACCTGCAAACAAAAGAGCTCCTCCAATTAAATTGAACCAATGCTCTCTCATTTCCTAAGGTAAGGCAAAAACATGATTTTTCACATAAGGCATATAATGAGTTAAGATAAAGAATAGATAAATAGGCTCAAAGGGGTTAATCAAAGGGAAATGATGCAAGGTTGACTATTTGGTTAAAGTAGCTAATTCAAGAAAGAAGGCCTCAATCATGTTTATGCATGCAAGTGAAAATGTAGCCTAAAAAAGAATCAAAGCAAGCTCTAGAGTGATCAACTGCCATAAGTGAAAATCACACAAGAAAAAAGAGAATGACATAAGTGCTAAATCCATCCATCAATTGGTTTAAAATCTCACAAGGTATGCATCTATCAAACTCAATCCACAGATCAAACATCCAAAAACTAAGCATGTTAAATTTAAAAAGAATTTAATTTATTCAATCATGCTATGAACCATGAATTTCAATTGCTTCAAACTCATAAACTTCACAAATCTTAAAACATCATTGGAAAGCAATTAAAAAAACATACATTTTTTTTCAAAAATAGAAAAATAGAAACATAAACAATAAAAAAACACTAGAAAATAGAAAAATAAAAACAAAAAACAAAATATAAATTCCTCAATGTCCTCAATGTAAAGCTCAAAAGAAAACATCCCTTAATTATCATCAATTAATCTATGACAAGTAAAATAAAAGAGAAAGAAAAAAAAATTCCTTGTCAAGTAAGGTAGATGAAGAGACTTCCACCAAGATCCTATTGGCGAAAGCATAATGACCGAGTTATGCTTGAAACATGAGAGCTTCCACTGGAGTCCCATTGGCCCTCCTTAATTCCCTTGGTGCTCACCTAAGTGCTATTACCAGGATCCCAGACTTTCTTATGCTTTATCGGAATTTGTAACAATCTCTCCTCTTGTTCAGCAAGGAGGTTCTTGGCCACGATCACAAGAAGCTGCTTATCATCTGCCAAGTATGCATACTTTAGGTGTTCAGGTTATGGCTTCTATAACACCCTTATGGGGATGTCACATTTATGAAATAAAAATAAAATAAAGATAAATAAAATTCTACCCAAGTTGTAAAACATTTGTTACATAGTAATACGGATTATAAAATTTTTCCGGTTAAACAGAATATTACGAAATAAAATAACATGGAACATAAAATAAACAAACTGTCATCACACATAATATACATATATTTTTGTTTCAAGTAGTACAAATAATTTACAACTATAAATATTTAAACCAACACAGTAAACAAAGCAGTAAGAAGTCTATATATACAAAACGCCGACGCGCCCAAGTACGCATCATAGAACTCTAACCCTCTGAAGGATCACTCTCAGATGAAACTTCAGGTGATAAGTATCCAGGATGCCTTAACCCTCTACAGACTCTAGTCCGTGCTGTCGACACGCTGCTAATCTCACTATGCGCATCAAACATACCACCCCAATGATGCCTAAGAGATAGCGGTAACTCCATATATAAATATAATACAGTAGAAAAGATAGGCACTCCATCAAACTCTGTACGTATGGTCACAGTCAGACGCCCTATGTACATAACCGAATCTCTGTCCTCTCGCAGTCGCCAGGCTTCAGAGCCTCCATGAAAGTCCAACCTCACGAAACCAAAGAATCCTGGTAGCGTCATACTCGTACAATCAATCCAATGGGTATGGATGATCGGATGGTTCTTGGTCGTCGAACTGATCTTCGGCTTGCTGCTGCTCCTCGTCCTTGGGGTATACACACTCAAAAGGCTATTCCTCTTCCTCAAACTATTCTTTTAAAACATAATTTAAAATACAACAAGGACACATACAATGAAGAGGTAAGACAATCTATATCACCACAAACATGGTAAATAAGAAAACGACAATACAACAGATATAGCAATTCATACAATATAACATACCATAACAGCATAAATAATAATATAAAGTAACACAGAAATTAAGTGTAACAGCATCACATAATGTCACAGATAAAATGGTACAGATAAAATGGTACAAATAATAATATTATAATGCACAACACATAAATTATATGTAATACGACTCAACCCTACTCCATAGAGCTACAGCCACAGACATCAGAGAGAATGACCTGTAAGTTCTATTAGTACCTTAGGCTGCCCAACCAACTATTGCAGTGTCTCACATTGTGTCTATAGCCCACTGTCCAAAACATCGTGGTGTAGTACACAGTCCAAACATCGTGTAACTACAGGCATTGTACTAGCATAGTTCTTACAAGATCTTGATTAAGTATAGTGCGTGTCAAGATCACTAGTGTGTAGCCAGTTACCACGGCCCAGAGGAGCGACCAACTGTCCACATGTGGAATAATCCGCACACTAATGCCTCCAAGTCCATAAAGAAATAAACCACACTACGCTTATCACACTGACAACACGATGTAATTCACCTCGTCAATCAATCGCCAATTCCACAATGAATCGACTTGACTCTAAAAATATGAACAGAACTATAATTACCAAAATACCCTTCAAATCTCAAATAATTACCAAAACACCCTCAAACACCAAACGCAGTACGTCCCACTTGACAGTACTATTTCTCAATTTGTTCGGGTCCACCACTTTGGCCCGACAGTAAAACTTACTGTTTTCGTCAATCGCATAGAAATTTTATCGCGTTTTCACAATTTCGTCGTTTTTACAAACATTTTTAAATCGCGTAAATATATTTTGCTGTTTTTAAAATCGCGTACTGTTTTTAAATCGTTTTCTCAATCGCGTAAGATTTTTAAATCATTTTCTTGTCCGAATTCCTTAAAAATCACTATTTAAATAAACAGAAAATAATATTTAATATGTTTGAGTTACGTAGAATATTTTCCATACCATATACAATATATTGGATATCTTTTCTATCTTATTTGCCCATTTTTAACAAAAATTGACAGTATTTTGCTTTGAAAATCTATAACAATGGTTTTCTAAATTTTTTTGTTAAAATTTCTTTTGATTATATTACAACCATCTAATTATACTTTTGAAAACTGCTAACGGGCTTCAAAACATAAAGTGAGCTTTACGTTAGAAATTTTACAAAAGCTACTGTATTATCTCCTAAACATTAAAATTATTAGTTTTAACTTCTTTAACTTAATCTAATCATTTTTATTCCTCAAAACTCATTGTAATAGAATTCCTTTTGGCATTATTCCTTAACCTTGATTGAAAACAATTTTAGAAACTAAAAACACTTAACTTTGGCATGTTAGCCGAAATCCATTAACTTGTCATTTGATATATAGATTTGTTTTTCTTGCTCTAAATCAATTTGTATCTTGTCAATTTACCTAAGTTAATTAAATCACTCTTTTAGAAAATGGTTGAGAACATTTTGGTTTCCATTTTGTGTTGAGGCCGTGAGCCTTGGATTTGTGCTCTTTGGAACACACATGCAAACCTTGCATATTATTCACATCCTACTACTTATTCATGCATTTCTAACACATACAATATATTCAAAGCTTGTAGACATGCATATCAATACAAATCACAATTAAGAAAGCTATTACAACAAACACACAAATGAATCCTTATGGATTCTACAATCACAAACAATTCCATTTTCTTATCACCACCCAAGGATGATAAGATTCAAGTCTTCCTCTTACCTTAAGTGAAGCTAAAATCTCTTTCACTCCTTTGTAAGGGTTTCAGTTTCACCCTCCAAAGACACCTATCAAGCTTAAATAATTTTTACTAGTTACTAACATGAAAGAAAGCATAAACCGTGGATCAATCATGGCTTAGAACTTTAGAAATAAGATTAGAAATGAAAAACAAGAAATTTCACCTTCAAGGTAGAATCTCCAAAGTAGTTTTTCAAGCTCAAGATGATGAATTTTGCAAGAACTCTCAACTAGAGATGTTCTTAGAATTGTGTTTAGGTTTAGAAAAGTAGGTTGGATAGAATTTTAGGTAGATAGTTGGTGACTTAGATGGTGAGGCCGAATGGTCTCCAAAGTGCATCAATGGTGTTTTCTATTTTTGGTGAGAGAAAAGCTTAAGTTAATAGATAGAAAATGAATGAAGAATGGTCTCCTAAGGGCATATGGCCGTGGAGCTCTCCTTGGCTAGGTGTACCCTTGGTTGGCTTCATCCAAGCCTTAGGATTCATCAAGGGCCAAGATTAAAACTTGGTCACCAAGCTTGTCATCCATTGGCTAATCCAAGCCTTGTCACATGCTTAGTCACATGCCTTGTCATAAGCTCTTGAATGTTCCACCACTAATGATGCTTAATTAAGCTACTAATGTTGACTACTTTAACTAAACGTGGGTCTCGCAATTCATTTTCGGGTCTGCTATCATTTATTTATACTGTCTAATAAAATAATATTATAATAATATAAAATTATTTTATTTCACAGTAAAATCCTAAAAATTAAAAGATTAAAAACAGTATCATTCAGAATTGGGTTTAGTAAGATCCCCCCAACTCTGAATAATTAAAAAAAGATTTCCCCGGCCCAGAAATTATTTTCCTGTCCTGGAGCAAATCACACAAAAAGTCCAAATAAAATCACAGACAGTAAAATAAAACACTGTATCATACAGAAAACAACAAACAGTACAATTCAGGATACAACGGTCATTTATCCTAAAGTTTAGGGTGTTACAGCTTCAGCTCCAATCACTGTTGTATAATCTGCTAACATAAGAACAAATTCATTATATCCCAAAAATACATAAATTTCAAAACACACAAAACACAACTTATCCACATCACAACAAGCACACAAAACACCACACACAGAGTCATCAAAGTCAATAGTCTCCGGAAACTTCTCACACAAGTTAGCATACAAATTATTAATCAAATCAATATAAAAGACAAAATATTCTTCCATGGGATGTTTTATAGCATCAAGGATATTAAACCTCATAATTGAATCTCCAAACTCCATGGATAGAACTCCTACATGCAGAACAATCTTTGTCTGTGCTATCTTAAGGAAAGGTCTTCCTAGAATGAATGGAGCCTTGTTGGATGATAACTCTCCCTCTATCTCCAAAATATAGAAGTTAGCTGGGAATATTAGCTCGTTCACTCAGACCAACACATCCTTCACCAAACTAGCTAAGTAAGCATTACTCCTGTTAGCTAGCTGGATCACCACACTTGAAGCCTGCAAAGGACCGAGTTCAAGGGAATTAAAAATAGACATAGACATTACATTAACAAAAGCACCTAAGTCTAGTATGGCATGCTCAAATCTACAATTTCCTATTATGCAAGGAATTGTAAAAGTTCTAGAATCCTTGCACTTCTATGGCATAGGCTGGATGAGGGATGAAACATTTTGCTTTATGATGATTCTCTCATTGCCCTTTAGCCTCCTCTTTTGGGTGCATAATTCTTTAAGAAACTTAGTATATTTTAGAATTTGCTTAATTGCATCCAGCAATGGAATATTGGCTTCCACTTTCCTGAAAGTCTCAAGAAAATCTCTATCCTTCTCAACCCCATCTATCTTTCTAGTCTGAATGGCTCTCTATGGAAAGGGAAGGGCTACTATAGGCTTCTGCTGGTCATCAACAACCACTAATTTCTTCTTACCCTCAAATTTTTGGGTTGGTGCATCAAAAACTAATTTCTCTACTAGTTGTTGCTTGCTTCAGTTGGTGCTTGTACAAATTTTTCAGTCCTCAACATATTAGCACTCATATTCCATTTTGGATTGAGGATTGTTTGTAAGGGAAGTTAGCCAGAACCTTGGGCCTGCAGTTGACTCAATGAAGAGGCCAATTGTCCAATCTAGATTTCTAAATTCTGTATGGTGGCCTCTATCCTCTGCTGAAACTTAATATTATTGGTGGCCATCTGTTCCACCAAATCCTCAAATGAAGACTCAGGTTTTGTGGCAGCTAGACTTAGTTGTTGTACAGGCTGCTGGAAATTTTTCCGACTTGGTCCAATATGAGGCTGAAACTGTGGTTGCCGGAATGGTTGTCTGAACTACAGTTGTGGCACTGCATTACCATATCTCAAGTTAGGATGATCTCTCCAGCTAGGATTGTATGTGTTGGAAAATGGATCATATCTTTGTTGCTGCTGCTAAAATTGTGGTTTACCAAGAAAGACACTTGCTGTAGCAACAAATTGATATGGAAAAATGAAACCACCATCCTAAAGTGTAAGGCATACATCTGTGGGATGAGATGAACAAGAACAAATGCAACACACAGTTACAAATATCTGCACAGTGATTGTTGTCCCACTGCTAATTGTCTCACCAAAGAAGTCAATTCCTTAAGTCTGTGCTCTATTCTCTGTTGGTCAACATGAGATAATTGAAACTCATTGACTCCTCTGGTTGAGATAATGACTTGTGTGCCAAATTGTTATGCATTTACTATTATATTTGCTATTAAATCTCTTGTTGCAGTAGGGGTTTTGTCAACTAAGGCACCTCCACTCGCAGCATCCACCATGCTTCTGTCCATTAGCAGCAAGCCTTCACAAAAGTACTGGATTAACAACTGATCATTAATTTGATGATGAGGAAAACTTGAGCACAACTTCTTGAACCTCTCCTATTACTCATGCAAAGTCTCTCTTGTTATTTGTCTTATACCACATATATCTTTTCTAATAGCAGTAACTATAGATACAGGGAAGAACTTCTCCAAGAACATGCTCTTCATGTCATTCCAACATATTACAAAACTTGGTGAAAGGTAATATAGCCAATCCTTTGTCGCATCAGCAAGGCAGAAAGGAAATGCTCTTAGTTTAATGTGTTCCTCATGTATTCCTTGTGGCTTTATGGTTGAACAGACCACATGGAATTCCTTTAAATGCTTATGAAGGCCTTCACCTGCAAGACCATGAAACTTAGGCAACAAATGTATAAATCCATATTTCTATTCAAAGTCAGCATTATGATCAGGATATTGAATGCATAAATAATGGTAAGTAACATCACGAGCAGTAAGTTCCTTATGATGGAACTTTTTGTGCAAGTATACACGTCGCTCAAGTAATAGAGTGAAAAGTACGAGTCGAACCCACGAAGACTAGAACTAATTTTCCAACTAAGTATTAGTATAGGAGGCCTTACTAATATCCAAACAACAATAAATTGATGTAAAAAGAATAAAAACTTAAAGCAATCTAACTTGAAATGAAAAATAAACAAGTAATAAAATTGACCAAGTATCAAATTCCCACAATGGTAAAAACCTAGGATTGTAACCCTTCTTGATATTTCACTTAGATTAAATCATACTCATTAGCCCACTCAATATTACTTGAAAAATTAATCAAGAACTCAAGTGTAAACATACCCTTCTCTCGATGGCGATATGTTCTTTCCCTCTTAATCAACACATAATATCCCTATTAGAATTAATTAACAAAGAAGCATTATGTCAAACAAGTTCTATGCAAGATTACACATGGTCCTAAGCATATCCCTATGTCTTAGAACAAAACCCCCAAATTCAACCCTAGGGTTGGAAGTTCATGTGTCACCCATTCTAGTTCTAGGTTCAATTTCCCTTTCCTAAGTTCAAATCAAACCCAAATATCTACAAATTGGTGGCCAAACAATCAATAGCATGAAGCATAAGAATGGATAAAAACTTCTCATAACATTGAAATGGGTAAACCAGTAATTAATAATCCAAGCTACATATCAATAGGAGTTACAATCCTAGAAACAAATTTAGTTCATAGCATACATTGAGAACAACACTAACAAATTAGAAACAGGAGCCCTCATAAGAAAAACTCAGAAATTTCAGAAAAATCGTAAATACGGAGTTATAGACGATGAATCCAAGACTCTGATCTTGATTTCCCCTTTGTTTCCTTCAAGATTCCTGCTCCAAAAGTTCTCCTTTGGACCATATTTTTGTCCCTTTTCTTCTCCTTTCAGCTGAGAATGACCTCCTCTTAAATAACCTTTTAATTCTGCTGTTATAAAACTGAATAGATGCTAATCCGCGAATCTGGCCGCCGCAGCACTGGACACTTGGATGCTGTAGCGGCCAGCAGCATGTGCCATCCTGGAGTTCTCGTTCCTTCCTGGTTACTATGACACTGAGCATTGTAATGTTGCGGTAGCCAGTAGCTTATGCTGTTCTAGAATTCTTCTTCCTTCCTAGTTGTTGTGGCACTGAGCATTGTAATGTTGCGGCAGCCAGCAACTTACATTTTCCTCATGCTTTTCCATGACTTCTTTTTGTCCTAAAGACTATCTCCATCTTGCCAATGATATCTTCTCAATCTCTTCTTTTCCATTGAAGTTTTTAACCTTTCCATCAGTAGAAAGAAACTCAATAATTAAGATCAAAACACTATGATAATGAAATCAATCAAATTCATCACATATACTCATAGATATTCAAAGATGGATAACCCTTCTTAACTTGACAAAACAAAAGTGTTTCAATGCTCATCATGATAATAAAATAAGGATTTAGCACAATTTAAATAACAAATAGAGTTCAAATAACTCTATTTTCATAGAGTTATCACACCCCCAAACTTAAGATTTTGCTAGTCCTCGAGCAAAAGAACAATAGAGAGCAACACTCAAGATTAATCAAATTAATTCAACAACCTGTGCAAATTAGCTTCTCAGCTCAGTCCTCAAACAATCATCACATTCACTTAACATCTCAATATTCATAAATATCATCCTAATATGCTTTCACTCAGCCACAAATCAGGAGTTAAGTTGAGCTTCCCGTGTTTGTGTGCATTGCCTCTTAGCAAAGGTTTGCATGTTATCTAGAAAAGTTTATGCAAAATGATACTCATCAAAATATATGAATCTTACAACTTTCATTTCCACTCTCTCACCACTAATGTAGGCATGATCCCAAAACTCAGATCAGAAGGTCTTTCAAGCTTGTAATGTTAGGCCAGGGTACTTGGTTATGAACAAATGGATGGATATCACAAAAATTCTGTGTATCACAAGATGCATTAAACTTTTTTTTTTTTACAAATGATCTTTCCATCAAAATTCTCATATTTTGACTTTGGTGCCTCTCTTTACTTTTAACTCCTTGTATTGCTTTATTTCTCTTTTCTATTCTTTCTTTCCTTCTTTTTTTTCACATTCGAAACAAATGCTTTTTACAACATAAAATTGAGACACCCTCAAATATAATCAAATAATTCCTAGACCTAAAGTAGATGCATCCGCATAATACCCAAAACACAATAAGGTTTGACAATTATAAACAAGCTTATCCAGGTTGATCATGTCATGACTTAACAGAATAAAAGGCTTATGCATCACAAGGCTCAAAAGAGGTACTAAGGATGTATATCACAATGGTTGGCTTGAAAGGCACAAACGATCCAAAAACTACCTAAATCATATCCAAATTCTAGGATCACACCTAGGATTTCGCCTCAAGAGAGCATCACAATTATTGTAAGATCTTACAAATAGAGAACACAAATTACATAAACATTCTCTAAACAAACCAGTATCTCAAAGCAAGAGACTAAGTGGAAATGTTTTTATAGGCCACTCAACTTAACCAAACCAATTGCAACAAAGCTAAGCACACCTTAGACAATCTTCTGTATTCTCAAGAGTCAAGCAAAATGAATGATTCAATACTATCATGGGAGCTAAAAATCAACCACGCACACAAAATAACAAACAATTTACAAGAACAGGATACCCCCCTAAACTTAAACAGTGCATTGTCCTCAATGTGCCAATCATGAAACTAACAACAGAAAATGAAAAGAAAGAAAATAAAATAAAATAAACTAAGATAAGAAAGTGTAACTTCCCAGGAAAGTCAGCTAATCAAGGGTCGGATCCTGGTCACCATCATCCAACTCCAGAGGTGTCACTTTTTTTTTTAATAAGCCACCGCCGCAGCACTGGACTCTTGGCTGCTGCGGCGGCCAGAGCCTTGTACTCAGCGAGAAATATTTGTACCTTCAGCGCTCAGCACTGATTGGTGACCGCTGCAGCGCTAAGTCCTTGATCCTGACAACTTGATTTTTATCTCTGCTCACTCTCTGACTGCTGCAGCATCATTTCTTCATCGCCCCAGCACCCATAAACTGCACTTGTTCAATAAATCAGCTGTGAAACTTTGCTACTCATCAACTAAAAGTACAAAATAAAGACACAGATTAATTTTAAAATAAAGGGTCAAGAACTTGGGTTGCCTCCCAAGAAGCACTTGTTTAACGTCATTAGCTTGATGTTGCCTTTTTCTCAGTTATGATGGCTTGAAGTAAGAGAAGTAGGATGACACATTTCTCTTATCAGATCTTTGCCTTCATATTTGGTCACTGCCTTTGGAGTCCTTTCCAAACATATTCTGAACGCTAGTTGGAACTGGTTGTCCCAAGTGTGCCTTGGCATCAGAAACTCCGTTAGGCCATGGGATTTTCCATGTATCAATAGGTAAAGTGCTAGGTTTCATTTTGTTAGAAGAATTCATATCAACTTGCACTAAACTCTGAGAACTGGAATAATTTTTTTTCTTTTTCAGCAATCTTGGAGATAGAAGGACCTTTCTCTTTCTCATCAACCATCTTGGAAGTACAAGAATCAACATTAATGAATGTAGACGAGTTCTTACCATCCAAACCCTTTTGAGATTTACCTTGAATGCAATTAACAGGGGCATGAAGATCTGATGTTGGGGCAAACTTATTAAAAACATTGAAGGTCACTTGATCTTCATCCATCCTCAAAATAAGCTTTCCTCTAGGCACATCAATTAATGCTCCTGAAGTTGCTAGGAATGGTCTTCCAAGAATGATGGGGACCTCATGGTCTTCTTCTATATCCAACACAATGAAGTCCAAGGGGAATATGAATTTATCAACTTTTATAAGCACATCCTCTATAATTCCCCTAGGAAAAGCATATGATCTATTCGCCAATTGGAGAGTGACCGATGTAGGCTTAGCTTCTCCCAATCCCAACTTTTGAAAAGAGACAATGGCATCAAATAAATACTTGCACCCAAGTCATATAATGCCTTATCAAAGAAATGGCTCCCAATGGTGCACGAAATAGTGAAGCTGTCGGGATCCTTTAGCTTAGGAGGTAGATTGTTTTGAAGGATAGCACTACATTCCTCTGTCAATGCAACCATCTCAAACTCACCCAACCTTCTTTTCTTGGATAGGATGTCCTTCATAAATTTCATATAACTTGGCATTTGCTCTAATGCTTTCGCAAATGGTATGTTGATGTGAAGCTTCTTGAACACTTCTAAGAATTTCTTGAATTGGGACTCATCCTTGTACTTTTCTAACCTTTGAGGAAATGGAGGAGGCAGAGGAGGTAGGGGTGTAGGTTGCACTTCTTCTTGAACTTGTTTTTCCTTCTCTTGTTCCTTTTGAAGCTCATTTTTAGAGGTAGGTACCTTTTCTAGATTATCAACTACTGTCTTACCACTTCTAAGAGTGATTGTGCTACAATTCTCCCTGTTCTCTTATTTTAGATTAGGCTCTGTGTTACCAGGAAGATTGCCAGGTGGGCAGTTATTTATAACCACTGCCAATTGACCGACTTGGTTCTCCAAATTTCGAAGAAAGGCCGCTTGGCTTTGGATTACCGCATCATTCTTGGCCATATATTGCATAATCATATCTTCTAAAGATGGCCTCTTCTCTTGTTGAGGAGCATTGTTTGGTTGATTAAAACTCAGAGGAGGGCCTTGTGCTCTAGAAGATGAAGCACCAACATTTTGATTTTATTCCCAAGCAAAATTTGGATGATTCCTCCATCCTGGATTAAATGTGTTGGAGTAGGGATTATCCTTCTACTGATTAAATTGTCCCACAAAGTTCATAGATTCAGGATTTAATGAACAATTCTCCAGAGAATGGGCCTCTCCACAATAATTACAAGTAACAAAAGGACTTGCAGCAATCTGAACACCAAGACCATTAAACTTCTTTGACAAAGAAGCAATCTGAGCTAACAACGCAGTAATAGCATCCACCTCATATACTCCTACCGCACGCCTAGGTACTTGTCTTTCTGAAGGCCACTGATAGCTGTTAGAAGTCATTTCTTCCAGCAAATCAAATGCCTCATCAGTGGACTTACTCATTAAAGCTCCTCCAGCTGTTGCATCAATAGTTGTTCTCAGATGTCCATTCAGAGCATTATAAAAAGTATGAACCTGGAGCCACTTATTAATACCATGATGAGGGCATTTGTGAAGAAAATCTTTATATCGGTCCCAAGCTTCATAGAGCGACTCAGATTTAAATTGAGAAAAAGAAAAAATCTCCTTCTTGATTTGAGCTGTCTTGGATGGTGGAAAGAACCTCTCCAAGAACTTGTAAGCCAATTCATCCCAAGTAGTGATAGACCCCTTAGTTAAAGAATGAAGCCAACCCTTAGCTTTGTCACACAATGAGAAGGGAAATAACCTCAACCGAATAGCATCTTCAGAAACCCCATTGTGCTTGAAAGTATCACAAATTTCAAGAAAGTTCCTGACATGATCGTTCGGATCCTCGTTAGGAAAACCGCAAAATTGGACAGATGTCTAGATCATTTGAATAATGGCTGGCTTGATTTCAAAGTTGTTAGCCTGAATAGCCGGCCTCCGAATGCTAGAGTTAAGATCTTAAACTTGAGGGATAGCATAATCCCGCAAGGATCTTGTAGCTCCTTCTTCCACCATTGGTGATGGATTACTCGCTGCCTCTTGTCATTCTCTTCTAATCTGTCTAAGAGTTCTCTCAATTTCGGGATCAAAATCAACAAGTTCAAGGCTTTAGGCGTGTCTCATGTAACAACGAAGAATACCTGAAAAAATAGAAGAGCTCCAATAGAACAATTAAGCAAAATGGAAAATTTAAAACCTTAAACAAAAATAACAAGTCTGAATTATTAGCAAAGTGATTTACGAACTAATATTAGCAAGCAAAATTAGCAACTAGTCCCCAACAACGGCACAAAAAACTTGATGGAACTTTTTGTGCAAGTATACACGTCGCTCAAGTAATAGAATGAAAAGTACGAGTCGAACCCATAAGGACTAGAACTAATTTTTCAATTAAGTATGAGTATAGGAGGCCTTACTAATATCCAAACAACAATAAATTGATGTAAAAAGAATAAAAGCTTAGAGCAATCTAACTTGAAATGAAAAATAAGCAAGTAATAACATTGACCAAGTATCAAATTCCCACAATGGTAAAAACCTAGGATTGTAACCCTTCTTGATATTTCACTTAGATTAAATCATACTCATTAGCCCACTCAATATCACTTGAAAAATTAATCAAGAACTCAAGTGTAAACATACCCTTCTCCCAATGGCGATATATTCTTTCCCTTTTAATCAACACATAATATCACTATTAAAATTAATTAACAAAGAAGCATTATGTCGAACAAGTTCTATGCAAGATTACACATGGTCTTAAGTATATCCCTATGTCTTAGAACAACACCCCCAAATTCAACCCTAGGGTTGGAAGTTCATGTGTCACCAATTCTAGTTCTAGGTTCAATTTCCCTTTCCCAAGTTCAAATCAAACCCAAATCTCTGCCAATTGGTGGCCAAACAATCAATAGCATGAAGCATAAGAATGGATAAAAACTTCTCATAACATTGAAATGGGTAAACAAGTAATTAATAATCCAAGCTACATATCAATAGGAGTTACAATCCTAGAAACAAATTTAGTTCATGGCATACATTGAGAACAACACTAACAAATTAAAAATAGGAGCCCTCATAAGAAAAAACTCAGAAATTTTAGAAAAATCATAAATACGGAGTTGCAGACGATGAATCCAAGACTCCGATCTTGTTTTCCCCTTTGTTTCCTTCAAGATTCCTGCTCCAAAAGTTCTCCTTCGGACCTTATTTTCGTCCCTTTTCTTCTCCTTTTAGCTGAGAATGGCCTCGTCTTAAATAACCTTTTAATTCTACTGTTATAAAATCGAACAGACGCTAATCTGCAAATCTAGCCGCCGCAGCACTGGACACTTGGATGCTGCAGCGGCCAGCAGCTTGTGCCATCCTGGAGTTCTCTTTCCTTCTTGGTTGCTGTGGCACTGAGCATTGTAATGTTGCGGTAGCCAGCAGCTTGTGCTGTTCTGGAATTCTTCTTCCTTCCTGGTTGTTGAGGCACTAAGCATTGTAATGCTGTGGCAGCTAGCAGCTTACATTTTCCTCATGCTTTTCCATGACTTCTTTATGTCCTAAAGACTATCTCCATCTTGCCAATGATGTCTTCTTAATCTCTTCTTTTCTGTTGAAGTTTTTAACCTTTCTATCAGTAGAAAGAAACTCAATAATTAAGATCAAAACACTATGATAATGAAATCATTTAAATTCATCACATATACTCATAGATATTCAAAGATGGATAACCCTTCTCAACTTGACAAAACAAAAGTGTTTCATTGCTCATCATGATAATAAAACAAGGATTTAGCACAATTTAAATAACAAATAGAGTTCAAATAACTCTTTTTTCATAGAGTTATCACCTTAAAGGTCCTATTATGCAAGTTATCACCCATAGTTACAATATCACTTAAACTTTCAAGTTCACTTTCAATTTCAATATCAAAATCAAGGTCAAATGTAATTCTTTCACTAAGCCTACGAGCTCTAATAAGTGTATGCAATGTTCTTTCAATGCCAGGATCAATATCAAGTAAGGAACTAGTGGAAGACCTAGTCTTGCAACATAGAAAACTCAAAAACACAAAACAAGCAAAATTGACTACACAACACTACAAATCTACCAAAATAAATCTAGTTAACCTATCTAAACATTTTTAAAAAATATGGGACCACCATAGCATGAAAACTACACAAAAATGAAACTAAAAAATACAATAAAAAATCTTAAAAAATTGAAAAAAATGGTCTAAACGATGGAATTTGGGAACACTAGGGTGGACCTCACAGTTTAACTGTGAGTCTTATTTATTAGGTTGTTTTCCCTTAACTGACCAAGTTTCAGCTTATTTTGGGCACATTTGTTACTACAAAATTTTGCAAAATGACTTGTAATCACCGGTGTTCGCCTGAAAACAACCAAAATACAACAACATAGGGGTTAGTGAGGGATTAATATTCAAATATACTCTCAATAAGATTGATCAAAATTAGAGTGATCTCCGACAATGGTGCCAAAAATTTGATAACTGTCGAGTTTACCAAATTTAAATCAATTTATAATCGAATTACCAGAACTACTTGCAGCATAAGGTAACACCGGGTCAAGCCCGTAGATCACTCTAATTATGAAGTCAGATTAAGAGGTTAATAAACAGGGGGAAGGAGTTTGTGAAATTAAACAACAAAAACAGAAAGCAATTAAAGAAGAGAAAACATAATTAAGAAGCAACTAATCTTGATTTTAATCCATCCTTGATCTCTATAGATCCATTCAATTATCTACTAAATCCTTGGTCTTAGATCACATTAAGATGCCTCAAAAAGTTCCAAGGATCATCTATTAAATATGCATCCAGAATTCAATTAATTAAGGTTAGACAAATTAAGCATCCATTCAAAACCCAAATCAACTTAAAAACCAAGATCCAACCAAGCTAAACATTTCATCAACCACCTTCAATGCCTTGTTTAGTCTCTACAATTCATCCTTTGCACATGGTAATTACACAATTATCATATGAATAACCCGATCAAATTAAACAACTCAATCAGAATTAAGCAAAGATGAAGAGAGAAACTTGATTAATAATTGAATGTAGAACAATTAAAACAGAATCTCAAGATCATCAAGAATGTTAATCCTTTGAATTGATTAAAGGCTCTAACACTCTATGAATGGGAAGGAAGAACTCAAAAAAAGAGGGAAAATCTAGAGAGAAGGGAGAGAAAAGAGAGGGATCTAGATCATGAGAGAGAATAAAAAGTGTAGGATGAGAAGATAATTCTCAGATTTCTACTTCTTCTTCCTATAATTAACTCCTAATTTAGCCTTACATGATTAAAAATCTATTAGTTACAAATATAGGTCCATTAGGAATCATTGGGCCCAAGTCCCATGTCATTTAGAGCCCTACAACTCAAGTTATGCTCAATTAAGTGACCTAACTCGTCAGCAACTCATCCCTATTTTCCAGCTTCTATTACGCGCCCAAAACAACGTTTTGTAGCTTTATATCTTATCTTTCATTTGGGCTTAGTTTGACATCTATTAAACTCCTATAACTTGACATATGGGCTAATGAGTGCGTAGAGGTCAAGCTATCAGGATCAGCATTCTGGCTCTTGTTTCAACTTCAATTTAAATTATCCAAAGGTATGATTCAGCTCCCAAGGTCTTCATGAAACTTGTAGAGATTTATCTCATCTTTCCTACAAGACTAGAATCATACCAATCAGATATTTAGAACTTAGATTATAACCAAAATACTGAACATTAACAAATAGACAAATAAAGGTCAATTCATGCAATAATTCCTTCAATAATCCAATTAAGCCCAATATCATAAAATGTGACAAAACCAATTGAATTAAGCCAAATTGAACCTTAAGACACCTAGTGTGATAATCATTAAATGAATAAAATATATTTTTATTAATTCATATTCTTTGTTTGAGGATAAGCAAAGTTCAACTGTGGGTGAATTTGGTAAGCCTATATTTTATGGTCTTATATTGGATAAATTGTGGTGATTTGCTTATAATCATTAGTGAATTTTAGATGAATCCTTATCATTATCTTCGTTTTTGCATATTAAGAAAGATTTAACACTTTTAGAGTGAAAGAAGACGAAGATATCATGTTTTCAGAGCAAAAGAAGACAAAGAGGACCATTTTGGCTTAAACAGGGCTCTGTGTCAACTCAGAAGCGATTTAAGACTTAGACACTGCCTTATCTAACTCAATCGAAGCTTTTTACTTAGAAACACGATTGTGTCTCTTGGTCACATGGTTATGTCTCACTTAAAGTGAAGATGCATGTTTTCAATGCTCACACGGCCGTATTGTGTGCTCACAAAGCTGCGTAAGCCTTCATAACGTGAAAAATAAGTTGTTTTGCCCCATATCATTATAAATAGAGCAAATCTCTAAACCTAAAGGAGACTTTTTGGTAGAGACTTGTGTGACGGCAGGTTTTGTGAGGCAGAAACAAGGATTGGAGGCTAGGGCTTGGAAAACAAGGATAAAGAGTAATTGAAGTTCAACCATTGAAGATATCTTCTCCATCTTCTCTTCTCTATCTTTTCGTTTTAATTTTATTCTTTCCTATTCTCTAAAGATAGAATCATGGTTGTTTCTTTAACTATTATTCTTGTTTGTGCTACATTAGCCATGTATGGCTAAACCCCTTTTTCTAGGATTAGGATGAAACTCTCTATTTTTCTATGTTGAATTGTTAATTTGATTCTTTGTTAATGAGAAATTATTATTCTTGAATCATTCTTAGTATGCTTAAAGCTTGTGGTATGTTTCCGGCCATATTTACATGATCTTAGGCTTTAGGTGAAGGATTGAAAGATGAAATCTAATTGCTAGATAGTCTAAGAATTGAACTTAGGAATTGAGACCTAGACACAGGCTTAAATCCTTCGAGAGGTAAACGATTGTCATAAAACCTAATGGGTTGGAACTTGGATTAATTGCTATGAGAATGAGATTGATGAAGTTTTAGCACGTTTTTAGTTACAAGAAATTGGGCTTTAAATAATTTAAGACAAATCGCCTTCAAGAACATAATTGAACAATAGCAAAGATAGGATCACAATTTATCATAGGAGGCAGTATAGTGGATTCCTAGTTCTAGGCCTTTAAACCTTCATTGAATCTTAACTTTTCTAGATTTAATTGCTTACTTAATTGCTTTGAGTTTTATTTTGATTTTAACTTAGCTTTCACTATTATTTTTATTCGCTTAAATAATCAAAATCGTCGTAAGAGTTAGTAATTAATCGATCCTCGTGGGAATGATCTTTATTTTACTACTTGTATGATTCGTACGCTTGTGAAAAGTCCACAACAATCTCCATGCCTCACAAGAATTGCAGCAGAAATGGTAGATCCTCCCGACAAGTGTAGAAAGGTTACACACTCCTGCGTACGCCTGGAACGAAAGGCTTTTACTTCCTAGATGCATGCTGACCAACACGTGTGGGGCAGCTACTTGGTCCTTACAAAACCATTACACTTGGTAAGAAATGCCTCCATCAAAGGAATATGCAGCGAAAAAGAAAATACCTTTAAGAATTTTGGAAAAAACAGAAAAATGGTTTCGAAATGGGGCACAACCCTCCACATGTTCACAAGAAATGGAAGAGAACATCCTCTGGAAAATGATCACTCTAAAAAAAGATCAGAGAACAAAAGGATTGCAAGTCTCAATGCAAATATTCCCCATTTATAAAGGAAATGAAGCATTCTGATTGGCTCCTGAGAAGGAAAACCAACTGTACATTTGAGGTCATATTTTAATGCCCCTTCTCTATGATTGGTCAGAGAGTAGCGGATAGTTGGGAAACTACTTAAAACTACTATCCCCTTTAAAATGGTATTTAAATCCCAACAAAGTCAAAGCAAAGGTTCCCCAAGCAAGCTCAAACTGCTACAAATTGTAGGATAAAAGCTACAAGAAAGGACAAAGACCCTGTGACCTACACGTGAAGGGGAACCAATGACATACCTTTGGGTAACAGAATCGATGACGTGAGCGAAGCGATCCAACTTGGATCCCAGCCTCACTCTAACCTCGGGGACATACTATGATGTATCACTGACCTCAGCCCTTTGGGAAAAACATCATGAGATCTATCATTAACTCTGTCTAGGATCCTTTTGTCCATCGCAAGCCTTGTGTTCCTATCGAACTCAGGTACCTTAAATCCTCATTCCCTTCCTCCTCTTATTTTCCAAATCCTACTCCATCACCTTGTTGCCAACCATCTCAGTATAGGCCCTCTCCTTCTATGACTACTATGTTGGTTATCCCCTTTGTGTAGAGTTGACAATGAAATTCATTAATTTTTAATTCATCTAATTCATTCATATTAAAATCAAGTTAGTCCATCCAATAAAAAAATGTATTTTATTATATTGAATCTAATGAATTAAATTTAGTTATGAATAGTTAGTAATCTAACTAAAATATGAATTGGATATCCAACGGATATCCAATTAAAAACCAATCTAACAGATATCCAATGTATTTTATGTTTTATTTTTTTCTCGGTTCAAACAACTGAATGTACAGGTTATTAACTAAAAATTTTTTTAAAGAGAATTTTTAGAGAGAACAAGAAATTTTTTTAGAGAGAGAAACACTTTTTAGAGAGATAATAAAATTTTTTAGAGAAAGAAAGAGAATTTTTAGAAAGAGAATACAAATTTTTAGAGAGAGAATAATTTTTTTAGAGAGAGAAAGAAACTTTTTAGAGTGAGAAACATTTTTTAGAGAGAGGATAAAAATTTAGAGAAACATTTTTTAGAAAGATAATGAAAATTTTTAGAGAGAGAAAGAAAATTCATAGAGAGAAAAATATTTTTTAGAGAGAGAATGAAATTTTTTAAAGATAGATTTTTTTAAAATGAGTGGGTTGGATATCCATCCATCCAATCCATTAAAATGGATTAATGGATAGATTGAATATTCATTCATTAAATTGGGTCATAGATGGATTGAATATTAAGCATTTTGTAATGGATCTTAAATAAATTAATGGTTTATTTTGGATCCATCCATTATGATCCAATCCAAAATCAAACCAATCCATCCATTTGTCACCCTTAACCATGGTATCCAGATTCTGGTGCCACAAACCATGTTACAAATGATGGCTCAAATCTGGTCCAACAGGCTCCATATAATGGTTCTGATAAGCTATGTATGGGGAATGGTGCAGCTTTGCTAATTGCTTATGTTGGTTATTCTTCTTTTAGTCCCCTTTCAATCTCTTTGTTGCACTCTTTTTACATAATTTGCTTCATGTACCTCCAATAACTAATAATTTGCTTAGTGTTAGTTAGTTTGCTAAAGATAATGGCGTTAATTTTGAATTTCATTTTAACTTCTGTATTGTCAAATCTTAGGCCAATCATGAAGTCTTGCTTCAAGGAACTATTGGTCATGATGGCTTATACAAGTTTTCCAGCTTCCCATTTCAATCTTCTTCTGCTTCTCAGCTTCAATGTCCATTACCAGCCATTGTAAATCGTGTTTCAAGTTCTTCTATTAACACAACCTTTCCTGGTTCATTTTGTACACCTCATGTTTCTGTACCTAATTCTAGTTATATTGTAAATTCAAATACTATTGTCAATGCTGTAAATTTAGATGATGTATCACCAGTTGTTACTATTCCTAGTCCTAACTACATTGTAAATCACATTGCTCAATGTAATTTTGTAGATAACCCTACAAAATGTACATTAGCTAAGAAACCTGAAGTTTCATGCAATTTGGATACTATATCTTCTACTAAATCTTCTATGTTTCTTGTGATTGGGTCATCTAGTTATAGTCCTAGTTCTCAATTCTCTACTTAGCATTCTAGGCTAGGACATCTCAATGCACTAGTGGGCAAACAAGTCATAAATTCCTGTAAAGTTGACATTCCCAGCAAATCTTCCTTTGACTTCTATTTTGCTTGGTGTCTTGACAAAAGCCTTATGTTAACTTCTCATCAGTCCACCACAGTGTACAATGTAACATTCTTCTTGACCTAATAGTCATAATTACGGTTATAGAAACTCAGTAATATTGGTATAGGTTATCAGTTAAAATTTTGAATCAGTTTAAGCGTAATTCTATAACACTGAACATGAAAAAATAGTTAAAGTTTTTGCATAAACAGTTGATATGAAGGAAATAAAAATAAAAAATTTATTTCCTAGTTATAAATAATTGATAAGAGTTGTAGTAAATTTTGGAGGATCAACTGAGTTAGTTCGATACTTTTAAGGACACTGAAGATGAATTAATGGAACAATTAAGTAACTCAAAAAATTAGGAAATTATATGAAAATGATAAGTAAGACATGAACAATAATTTGGTATAAAATATCAAATAAGATAAGTATCAGTAAGCATATTTATTCAAGTCCTACGTTTTACTTAACTTAGGATAGAATCATGAAGCTTAACTGATAAATAGCAGTATATGAAAAATTATGGAAATAAGGATCCAAGGACTAAGTTGAGTCCTAAAATTTTTCATAACAATTATAGTAACTTGAAAACTCAACTTTGTAAGATTAAAGTATACGTAACAGATATAAAAGTTCCAATATAAAATTTTTGCCATAAACTATGGTCATCCACTGCCAATGACTCTATAGATTTTTCTACCTATTTCTCATTCACTTTTTCCTCTCTTTCACGTTTCACTTTCTTCCCTCTTAATAGTTACCGAGGCTACCAGATTTAATAATTTATAACCAGTTTACCAAAATAACTTGTAGCATAAGGTAACACCTAATCAAGCTCATAGATCACTCTGATTATGATCATGAAATCAAATTAAGATGTTAATGAACAAGGGGGAAAGATACACGAAATTAAAAATAGACAAAATCAAACTTGAAGAAAATAGAAACTAGTGACAAAATTAGAAACAGAATCACAAAAAAAAAAATTATGAATTAGAAATAGAAACATAAATAAAAGGGGGGTTTGCAAGATTAAAACATAGAAACAAAGAGTAATTAAATGGGGATAACAGAATTAAGAAACAACCAATCCAAGGGAATTAACCGATCTTGAATTTAATCCATCCTTGATTACTAAAGATCCAATCAACTATTAACCAAACCCTTGGTCTTAGATCACATCATAAAAACTCTCTATGATTCACAAATCTTCTTCTAGAAATGCATCCAGAATTCAATTAATTAAGGTTAGACAAATTAAGCTTTCATCCAAAACCTAAATCAACTTAAAAACCAAGATCCAACAAAGTTAAACAATTCATCAAACACCTTTGATGCATTGTTTAACCTCTGAATTCATCTCTTGGCACATAGTAATTACGCAATTAACATATGCAAATCCTAATCAAATTAAGCATTAAATCAGAATTTAAACAAGAGAAGAAGAAGAAGAAGAAGAAGAAGAAGAGAAGAAGAAGAAGAAGAAGAAGAAGAAGAAGAAGAAGAAGAAGAAGAAGAAGAAGAAGAAGAAGAAGAAGAAGAAGAAGAAGAAGAAGAAAGAAGAAGAAGAAGAAGAAGAAGAAGAAAGAAGAAGAAGAAGAAGAAGAAGAAGAAGAAGAATTTTATTAATAGATGAATGTATAACAATTAAAATAAGATCTCAAGATTAATCATCAAGAGTGTCAATCCCTTGGATTGATTAAAGGCTCTGCCCTTCCCTGAATGAGAGGGAAGAATTCAGAAAAATAAGAGAAAAACGAAAACCTAGAGAGAAGGGAAAGAGAGTTCTAGAGAGAAGGAGGGAAGTGTAGAACAAAAAGATGATTCTCGGTTTTCTGCTTCTATCTCGTATAACTAGCCTCTAATTTGACCTCACATGATTAGAAACCTATTAGTTATAATGCTAGGTCCATTAGAAATCATTGGGCCCAAGTCCCATGTCAATTAGAGGCCTATAACTTAAGTTATGCTCAATTAAGTGGCCAAACTTGTCAACAACTCGTCTCTGACTTCCAGCTTCAAATACATGCCCAAAATGATGTAGTTTAACTTAGGAGTCTTCATAAGAGTTGTAGCTTTGAATCTTAGCTTTCATTTCGGATTAGTTCGACGTCCAATGCACCCTATAACTCAAGATATGGACTCATGAGTGCACAGAGGTCAAGATGTCAGGATCAACATTCTGGCTCTTGCTTCAACTTCAATTTAAATTATCCAAACGTGTGATTTAGCTCCTGGGGTCTTCATGATACTTGTAAATATTTGTCTTATCTTTCCTACAAGACTAGAAGCACACCAATCAAATACTCAAAACTCATATTATAGCCAAAATACTGAACACTGCTCAATAGGCAAATTAACACCAATTCATGCAATAATTCCCACAATGAACCAATTAGGCCCAATATCATAAAATGTGACAAAACCAATCTAATTAAGCCAAATTGAGCCTTAAGACACCTAGTGAGAGAATCATTAAATGAATAAAATATATTTCAAATTCTCCCACACTTAGCTTTTTTGCACTCCTAGGCAAAACATATAAGATCAAAACTTGGGAAGAAGGAAAAATAATACAAACTCAAAAGATAAAAACTCTAAAAGATTAAATTTCTAATGATATCCAAATGCAAACGTTTTCAAGCAAGAAGAGCAACCATAGTTTCAAGGGATCAAAACATTCATGAGGTAGCATTTCTTCACATCTCAAAACAACAAACAAGGTATCTTCAATTTGAAAAACATGAATCAAGAATGATAGATCCTCACAAAATACACTCTCAATCTCTCAAGTGTTTAAAAGGTAAGTATTTCACTCAATTCAACCCATGAAAATTGCACTACCATAAGTTTGCTTATCTTCTACTTCTCCACTACTCAAGCACATACACACATAAATTAAGAGGACTTTATTCAAGGTTATAATTGGCTCAAGGTAAGGGAAGGAAACAATATGGATATAATAAGCTAAATACCCAAGAGAATAAAAGAGCATTAGAGAGGAACTCAAATGACAAGTAACAAGCATGAAATTTTACCCCCAATTCCATATAATGCACATTCTTTTTACATATTCCTTTACCTTTTATTTTATTTGATTTTTTTTCTTTCACAACCTTTCTTGCATTTATTCTTTTTATTTTTATTTCTTTTTTACAATTAGCTCTTTTTCTTTCTTTTTCTTCCACTAAACACTTTGCATATTACACATCAATTTGCACAACCCCCACAATGTACTTTTAATTATTCGCAAATAAAAGAGCTCCTTCAATGAAAATGAACCAATGCACTCCCATTCCCTAAGGTATGGTAAAAACATAGTTTTTCACATAAGGCATACAATGAGCTAAGACAAAGGATAGGTAAATAGGCTCAAGGGAGTTAATCAAAGGGAAATGATGTAAGGTTGGCTATTTGGCCAAAGTAGTTAATCAAGAAAGAAGACCTCAATCATGTTTATGCATGCAAGTGAAAATGTAGCCTAAAAAATAATCAAAGCAAGTTCTAGAGTGATCAATTGCCATGAGTGAAAATCACACAAGAAAGAAGAGAATAACATAAATGCTAAATTTGTCCATCAATAGGCTCAAAATCTCACAAGGTATGCATCTATCAAACTCAATCCACTAATCAAACATCCAAAAACCTAGTATGTCAACTTTAAGAAGGAAGTTAATTTATTCAATCATGCTATGAACCTTGAATTTCAATTGCTTCAAACTCATAAACTTCATAAATCTTAAAACATCATTGGAAAGTAATTAAAAACACACATTTTTTTTCAAAAATAGCAAAAACAGAATTTAATAATAAAAATAAAATTAAAATCAAAAAATAGAAATAGTAGTATAAAAGTAACGTAAATAGCTAAAATCAAGAACATCAAGAATTAGTAATAGTAGAAAATAGAAATAATAGAAAATAGAAACAACAGAAAATAGAAACAACAAAAAATAGAAAATTAAGACAGAAATGAAATTAAACAACAAAAAACAAAAACAAAGCATAAACAGTAGACAACAGAAAAAATAGAATGCTAAATTTTGCCCCCACACTTAAATTTTACATTGTCCTCAATGTAAAGCTCAAAAGAAAAACAACATCCATCAAAATAATTAATTAATGAAAGACAATTAAAATAAAAGAGAGGGAAAATAGGGAAAGAAAAGAAACATCATTATCAAGTGGGGTGATAACTCCACAAATTGTAGTTATTTGTGCCCTATATCGGTGCTATATTGATTGCTTAGTCCTTGTTTTATGCATGAATGGAAGACTTTAGCCTCATATTCATATAATTCAATCTTGATGTCTTCCATTATGATTTTGAGGAAATATTTCCTAATTATTAAGAAATCGAGTACATTTGTAATTGTTATTGAATTAGTGATTTCTCTATGACAGGAAAGGTTCCAATCAAGTAGAAATTTGAAAGATTTAGACCAACATTGCAAGAGAAAGCCAAGTGTAAGGATCAACTTATCACGCCATGGCATTGGCATATCAATGTCACGGCGTGGTGCATCCCCTACTTCAGATAGAGACATACGCAATTTGCACGCCGCAACATAGGCACGTTAATGTCGCGGCCTGGTGACCTAATTTGTACACAAGCCGCAGCGTAGGTTTATGAATGTCGTGGCGTGATTCTGTTTTATGGGCCCTATAAATACTGTTGCATTAGATTTCTTAAAAGAGTAAGGTTAATTTTAGAAAGCAGCTACCAAGTTTTCACATTTGAGACTGAAATGAAGCAGAAGCAGCTAAGGTTGGAGATCATCTTCATCTTGGAGGAAGATTCAAGCCCAAGGATCAATATCATTGAGCTTTCTCTTCTACATATTTTACTTCCTCATCTCTATTCCTATGAACATGATATATTTTGTTATATTTTCATGCTTTATCGCTAGCTAAGCTGTGTTTAGGGATTTCATCGAATCTTCCTATGAATATTGAATAATTATGTAATCCATTGAGTTTATATATATGATTTGGTTTGATTCAATCGTATAGTTCTTAATGTTCTTGAATGTTTGCTTAGCTTTTAAGTGATTTGATAAAATCTAATGAACCTAGACATAGGTATTTGGATTTGAGATCATAAGTATAGTTGATGTAACATCCTAAATTTAGTAGTGACAGTATAACCTATATTATACTATAATAATGAAATCCAAGCATGCTACTAACTACTAAACCACTTCAAAAATAATATAACCACCTTAAATAATAAAATATGAGCCACGAACTATCAAATATATTGATACATAACATTGGTATTCTCATAATTACAAACTAGATCGAGTACGATTTATATACACAAGCTTTATCTACTTAAAGCATATAAACTATACTAATATTCATACATCTTCTACTTCCTTTTCTGTGAACTCGAACCAGGATTTACATGGCAACACAATTGGGGTGAGAAATCATAATTCTCAATAGAAGTACTCCAAAACCAGTTATACACAACAATCATCAAAATATGCAACTGTCTATACAATTGTATGTCATGAAATTAAGTATCATGGTGGCAATCGCCCATACAACTGTCATACTATGCCAAATTATGACTAATGTTCATGCCTATGCAACTTCCTAAGATGAAAGTAAAATAATTTTATGATACCAAATCATAACAATGTCATGTCATGCATGCTCCTCAACAAAACAAAGGAACCCGGTTCCACAAATCTTGAGCAAGGACTGGAACCCAGTTCCAGAAATTTAATCGGGATGTAGGAATGAACCATCCTCAATTCATCACTATGATAGGGAAAGTATGTCACCTCTTCTTTTACAATCATGTATGATCACCTAGAGATAAGAATCTCATCCTCAACCATAATGAGTATAGAAAATAATGATGTCAATTACTATAATAACTAGCATGCTAATTAAATTATATCTATATTCACCAAAATGAACAACAATGATGTTAAGTACTACAATAGATAGTATACCAATTAGTTTTCATTCATCTAATCCCAAGCATAAACAATAATGATGCTAAATATCATAATAATTAACATACCAATTGATTTACTTTCACCATATAAACACTTCTTTAAATACTCTTATTAGAGTCTCCATACTCATTAAGAAGCATAAAAGAAGAAACTACACTCATTGAGAACTTTATTTTAGCAAACAAAATTCCCTATTTCTGCCAGACATCCATGCCTAGGTGCAGCTCTATCATGCCTAGGCGTGATACTTTCTATCATAAAAAACCTGAAAATTGACTTCTCCACGCCTAGGCGTGGTTAAGTCATGCCTAGGCATGACCCTGCGATTGAGAATTCTGCAGAAAATAGCCACTGTTTCATTAAGGAACAATGGCTTTCCCACCATTTAAATCTCCAAACCAAGAGATTTCTGACGAGCGTCGAACTCACCAAAATTATAACCGAGTTATGCCTATGGCTTGTAGCATAGCATATAACACCGGATCGTCTCTCAATGATTTTGAAATGCAATTTGATCAAATCAAGTTGGAAAAGGGGGGTTTAGGCAAAATTACAGAAGTAAATAGAATAGCATTCGAATTGGTGAAACAGAATTAACAAAATAATCAATCCAAGAAAATTGTCCAAACTTGATTTTAATTCATCCTTGATTACTAAAGGTCCATTCAAATATCAATCAAATCCTTGGTCTTAGACCACATCAAGAAGCCTCTCAATGATCACATATCTTAACTAGAAATGCTTCTAAAATTCAATTAATTAAGACTAGACAAATTAAGCATTCACCCAAACCGAAATCAACTTAAAAGCCAAGATCCAACCAAGTTAAACATTTCATCAAACACCTTCAATGTCTTGTTTAATCTCTGAGTTCATCTCTTTGCACGTGGTAATTAAGCAATTAACATATGAAAATTCCAATTAAGCAACCAGAATTAACAAAGAGAAGAAGAAGAAGAGAAACTTGATTAATAGATGAACTTAAACATTAAAAACAAAATCTCAAGATTAACAACCAAGCATGTTCAATCTCTTAGATTGATCTAAAGGCTTTACCCCTCCATGAGAAGGAGAGAACTCAGAAAAATATAAGAAAGAAGAGGAAAACTGAAAATTAGAGAGAAGGGGGAGGAGAGTTCTAGAGAGAAGGAGGAAAAATGTCAAAATGAGAGGTGCATCAGTTTTTGACTTCTAACCCCCTAAACTACCTTCTATTTTGGCTTTACATAATTAAAAACCCATTAATTACAAAGTTAGGTCAGTTATGAACATTTGGGCCCAAACCCCATGAAATTTGGAGTTCAATAACTCGAGTTATGACCAAAACAACATCAAAGGGTCTCTGAACTCGTATTCTGACTTCCATGCAAATTTAGGTTCACTAGACATCTGATTGAAACTTCAAGCTCTTCAGAAAAGTTGTAAAGCTTTCTCTTAGCTTTCTTACAAGGTAAAATTCATGATTATCAGATATCTAGAACTCAAGTTATGGCCAAAATACAGAAACAGTGTCAAAGCCCAATAATGCTGAAAAAATTCAATTATGCCCAATTTGAACCCAAACTCACAAAACATGACCAAACTTAATCAATTAAGAATATGGAGAATGCAAATGACTAAACATAAGGGTTTATTAATGAATAAAATATATGATTATCAATTTCCAACCTCACACAAGATCCAAAAACATATTTTATCTCTCAAACCAATTTTTAAAACACTCAACATGCATCAATGCATTATTCATCACCATAAAAACCTAAAACCCCATTTTTAACTCAAATGAAATCATACGTGTTTAAAGGATGAAAAATGCATCACTATGCAATTAATAACTCAAAAATAGGCTATCCTCCAATTCTCCAACAAGAATCAAGCCTAAAACCCCAAAATCACTCTAGAAATTCATTTCTTACATCAAGAACTCTCAAGAACCAATGAAGAACATTGGAGAAAAGAGTGAAAACACAAAGTCCCCCAACCTCTAATGGCCAAAAATGAAATTTAGAGAGTAGCTCCTCTCTTCCCCTTCCTTCTTCCTCCTCTTTGGTGGTTGCTCCTCCTCCTTTTGCTCCTTTGTTGTCTTTACTCTTGAGTCCTCTAATTGCAACCGTGAAAGAGAAGAGAAAAATGAGACAAACCATCTCATTTGTGACTTAAATAAGTCAAGGGTAGCAAACACTAACAAGGAGTCGTATGCTCTTTGGTCACTTAAGTGACTTTCCAAAAAATCCTGATCTGCTAAGAACACTCAAATTCTTCCAAATCCAGTTTTCTCACTTCCAACAAATTTCAAATAAATCTTAAGATTCATAAAAAATTTTGTTGCACCATTCCCATAATTTTTAGTATCTGTTGGGGGTCAATCTGGCATTTAAACACACAATCAGTATGCTTAAAAATACTAAACCAACTCCGATTAACCTCAAATTCTTACTACATCATCTTCCACACATTTGTGACCTTAAAACAAATTCCCCACAATTATTTCCATTAAATAAATAGTTTAAGCTAAATCTAAGACTAAAAATAGTTATATTTCACACATAATGTTGTAGCAAAGTAACTAAATGTGCTTAGAAGGTTACAAAATTTAACAAGCATGTTATGCAAGTATTAAGCTACCTTTGTATCCATATACAAGTCTCACATGTTTTCCAGGATGTTACATTTCTCCCCTTATTTTTTAAAAATTTTGTCTCCAAAATTTGGTTTACCTAAAGTAAGAAGTCCAAAACAACTCACACACAACATGAGCATAACCAAATCTCAAGAAAACAAAATTACACAACAAGTATAACCATGTACTCACCTTTACTTGAACCAGGAAACTATGTTGTCTCATTTCCTTCTAACCAGTAACCTATTCCTGGTCTAACCTCCGACTTTGCCTCTTTCTTCTAAGGACAATTCCTTGCAAAGTGGCCTAACTTGCCACAAGTAAAACATGTTATCAGATCTATCGTACAAACTTTATCTCCATGATACCTACCACACTTGGTACACCTTAGCTCGTGGTCATCCCACTGAACTTGCTTTCCTCTGTCCTTTTGATCTCTAGTATGTGGAGTACTCCTCTCCAACATATCATCCAAACTCTTCCGCTTGTAGTGGTCGTGTGATTGATGCTCCTGTTGTGGCCTTTGACTAAAAGGTTCAACAACTTTGGTTTTGTTAACCAATGAAGGGTAATCCCGGATCTCAAAAGGCTTCACCAACCTCTTCATGCTCTCATTGAACCCAGTTTCAAACTTCACACACTTCCAACTATCATTTGGATTATACCTAAGGGAAGAAGAGAACTTAGACAACTCCTTAAACCTTGCCACGTACTGCCCAATTGTCATATGTCCTTGTTGTAGCTGCAAAAACTCTATTTCTTTCTCCTCCTGCACATTTTGTGGAAAGTATTTCTCCAAAAAGGTAACCTTGAATGCTTCCCAAGTGACCTGGGTCCCAGCTATCTCCATCATCCTCTTTGCACTGTTCCACCAGAGCTTGGCCTCTCCTTTCAGCATATATGCAGTAAAAGACATCTTCGGGTCTTCAGAACATCTCATAATCGCAAAGATCTTCTCCAATTCTATTATCCATTCCTCGGCTCTCGTCTAGTCATACTCCCAACTAAACGATGGTGGACTCACTTTCCGAAACTCTGACAGATCATGAAAATCCTGGTTCCTTTCCACCTGCACCACTTGGGCTAGTTGTGGTTGCGCCTGTTGTATGTTCCTCATTTGTTGAAACATTTCAGTAGTTGCAGTTGCCTGATCCCTCATTGCATTGACATTTGCAGTCGTTTGTGCTTGCATCACATTGACCATTGCCATCACAGCCTCGGCCATACTTGGATCTTCATTAGGTGAGTTCCTTGTCTGACGAGTTCGCCTCTTTAGTGCCATAGTTTCCTATACATAACAATACATATTAAGTTGATTAGTCCTCAATATCATGTAACCATGTAGTAGTAGCTAATAACAATCTGACATCAGGCAAGTCATGCAAGTCTATCCAAACATCTCCAACAAGAGACATAGAAATGCATAACGCACAAAAGAACTCTTAAACCTGCTAGCACAGTTAGTCCATACCCTGACTCAATAGGATGAACTGCTCCGATACCATAATGTAACATCCTACATTTAACAATAATAGTATAACCTATATTATACAATAATAATTAAATCTAAGCATGCTACTAACTACTAAACCACTTCAAAAATAATATAACCGCCTTATATAATAAAATATGAGCCATAAACTACCGAATATATTGATACATAATGTTGGTATTCTCATAATTACAAACTAGATCGAGTACAATTTATATATACAAGCTTTATCTACTTAATGCATATAAACTATACTTCTGTCAACTCGAACCTGGATTTATATGGCAATACAATCAGGATAAGAAATCACAATTCTCAATAGAAGTATTCCAAAACCAGTTATAGACAACAACCATCAAAATATGCAACTGCCCATATAATTGCATGTTATGAAATTAAGTATCATGGTGGCAATCGCTCATACAACTGCCATGTTATGTGTAACATCCCGAAAATTTATAATTTTAGGATAAATAATCATTTTACAATATTTAAAATTTTTAGGAATTTTTCTGGATTTTTCAGAGAACACAGAATATTATAATATTATTTCTCATTTTGTGTGCACAATGGGCAGAGTTGGGAAAACAATTGTAACGTTTCAAAAGTTGGAAAATTTTGTGACGAATAGTCGTTTTATAATATTTGTGATTTATGGGAAATTTTCTAGAATTTCTTGGAGACGTTAAATATTTTAATATATTTCTCGTTTTACGTGTACATTGAGCAGACTCTGGAAAACAACTGTAGCACTTCGAAAGTTGAAAATTTTTATGACGAATATTCATTTTACAATATTTGTGATTTTTTAGAATTTTCTGGGAATTTTCCGGAAATGTCAAATATTTTAGTATATTTCTCATTTTGCGTGCGCACTGAACAGACCTGGGAAGATGCAATGTCTTCCCTGTAGCTGGTAAACTCTAAATTGTGCACTTGTCGACGAGGGATCTTACTAAACCCGAGACCCAGCACAATTTATGAAGTTTACGTTTTTCAAGAATTTTACCCGATAAATGAAATCGCATTACTGTAAAATCATCCGATGAACAACAAAATATTATTTTCATCATTTGTGACTCTTCTACACTGGAGGAAAAATAATACTAACAGTATAAATATTTATCTATGTTAGTGTTCCCAATTAGGAGACAACCTTACTTTCACTTTATCGTAAAACGTGCGAAGCTTCTCATGTATGCTTGGAGGAAGCTTCTTAGAAATTTCCTCTCCCATTTTCCCTATGCAAATGCAGCCCACTCTCTTCTCTCTCTCTCCCTATTCATGGCTGGAACAAGCCTTTTGGGGGAGAATTAGTTTGGCTTCAATTAATTAATTACGCCACTTTATTTCAAAATTTTCCTATGCACCTTCTCTCTCTTCTTTCTTCTTCTTCTTCATCTTTTCTCCTCCTTCTCTCTACCTCCACCATGAGCACGAAATTCCAGCCACCTCCTCCTCCATTTTTGTTCATCTTTTCTCCTCTCCAAGCCCATTTCTACACTTGCCTTCAACTCCTCTACCTTCTTTGTGTAGAAAGTTTCTCCATTTTCCATTTCTACCTCCATTTTTCTCTCCACCTCTTCTCTTCTTCCTCCTCTTAGATCTGAAATTTCCAGCCACCATTGGAGAGTCTCCTCTTCACTTTTCTCTCCATAAACACCATTTCTATATTTCTCTCAACCTCCTCTACACTTTCTCTTTAGAAAATCTCTTCAAAAATCCATCCTTTCTACCCCTCCTTCTTCAAATCCGAAAATCACTCCTCCATGGATGGCCAAGTTTTTTGATTTTTCTCTCCACTAAACACATTTATACACT
This sequence comes from Ormosia emarginata, assembly GCA_029884605.1. Lineage (NCBI taxonomy): Eukaryota > Viridiplantae > Streptophyta > Magnoliopsida > Fabales > Fabaceae > Ormosia > Ormosia emarginata. Next base: position 9,341,342 of record JAQQTP010000040.1, read on the forward strand.
CATCTTCATCTTCTCTTCAAGTTTCATTTGGAAGGTTTGCTCAAAATCCAACCTTGTCTCCATTGTCTTCCAAGGTAAAGATTCTTGATTTCTCTCCATTTTCTTCTCATTTTCATTTTCCTTGGTTACCTATATGACCAAGGATCATTCTTTTCAATCGTTAGTTTGTAAATATGAGAATTTGACCACTTTATGGTTCTCTTGAAGGTGGAATCCGAAAATTGCAAATCAAGGAACCAAGGAGTTGTTTTCTTGCATTGTCTCCTCTAGGTAAGAGGGAGACTACTCACTTCAACCACTTATGGTGGTGAGAAGACTTTGTATGTGTGTTGATGGAGAAATCCATCCTAGTATGCTCTTTGTATGCTTGCATGAATTATAAATTTTGTATGATTTAGTATTCTTGAAATTGATTGATACTTGATTAAGCTCTTGAATATGTTTGATATATTAATCGTGCTTGATCATGTTGGGGTTGCTAAATGGAAAATTTGGAGTTTCCTACCCCACCATGGTGCCACGATTTTGATTAGAAATTAGGGGTGAATATTAGTTTTTGTATACAAGTGAAATAAGACTTATGTAATCAAAGATTGAATGATAGTATTAACACTAATGAATGGAAGACTTTGAGAGTTTAATACCCAAGAGGGGTGCCACAGTTTTGGTCTTGATAAAGAGACAAATGAATTAATTTTGATGAACTAAATTTAAGTAAATTAGTGTTGAGAAAACTAATGCATAAAAGTGGAAAGAAAAATTGGATAATGGACATCATGAAGCCACGGTTTTGGCATTGAATCTTGGGCACTTGGATTGATTTTAATGAACTAAAAACTTAAGTGAATTAATAACAAGAAGTTAATACCTAAAAGAGAAGGAAAGATTGGACATTAAGGACTCATTGATGGCCACGGTTTTGGCTTGAGCAATAAGGCAAATGGAATGACCTCAATACATTGAGCTTAAGTAAATTGATCTTAAGGAATTAATACATAAATGAGAAATAAAATGTGGAACTTAGAAGACCTATGAAGCCATGGTTTTGGCATGGACCTTAGGCAAATAAATTAATCTTATGAGAAATGAAAATTGCGTAATTAATTATCAAGTAACTAACACATGATATGTGAAAGAATGAAATTTTAAGGATTAAGGAAGGCCACAATTTTGACTTGGAATCATAAGGGATGAAATTGACTTTGGGGGGACAAAATCTAAGTGATTTGATAACTAGAAACCATTGCATAAAATGGAGAGGAATAGAGATTCTAAGAACCTTGAAAGGCCATGGTTTTAGAGAGAGAAAGATTTGGGTACCGGTGATGCCTTGGTGCATCCTTGGAGATTAAGGAATTAGAGATTTACCTAATTCTTAATAAAGCAAAGGAATTAAATTGAATGATGACATTTTGGAAGACCATAGTTTAAAAGGTTATTTACCCTAACCTTCTCATAATTAACCAAAGACTTAAGACTTTGAAAATAAAGATCCCAAATAGGGACATTAGGGTATTTGATAAACCATGAATACTTAATGATGAGGATAAATTGAATTAATCCTGTATGGAACCAAAATTAAATGATTAGTATCAAGAGACTAGTGAATAATATGGAAAGGAATCTAGAACCTTGAAGGCATGTGGGGCCAAAGTTTCTAAGGGTTAGTTGACCTTAAGATGGCATAATTGACTAGATCAAGGAACTTGATCAATTTAATAGAATGGTGTTAATGATAAACCATAATATATATATATATATATATATATATATATATATACATATATGGATATTGAAATTTAACTCTATGTGTTGTGAATCCCTATGAAGAGCTATGTGTTTCTTGATTTAATTCTCGATGAGATATGACATGTTCATACTGAGAATGACTACATACCATTGTGGTAGTGTATATGATGAATGCATCATTGATGAACATACATGACTGGACATTGTGTCGTCATTCATATGTCTTGTCCGTTGGACATTGTTGTAAGGTGGTGTATGCCTAGGAGATTGAACACACCTTTGTGCGAGTGCGAATAGACTAGCGTAGGTGCCATATGGTTGTTGGCCTTGGGGACGTCGGGGTGCGGGTTCCTCACATGGACAGTTATGAGCTCCTCTGTGCCGTGGGGTAGATCGATGCAAACACACCGACGATCCGGACCGAGACGATGTCCTATATCATGATCTAGCGTGGACTGTCTGTACAATGCCTGAATGTGCACGTGGAAATTACTGATTTATAGCACTTTGGCCGTGGCAGTCGAGTTACAGACATGTCTCCTGATCTTTCTCTCCGACTGTTTATGTCTAGCTCTATAGAGTAGGAATTGTGGTATCATAACGCATTGTGCATCATTCATTGTCGGTCTCATAAACTGTTGAGCATGAACACCTGTGAATGTAAATGATTATCTGATTGTTGTGCTGATTCCTGGAAATACTATTATGATCTGCCTGTTATTGCTTGCTGTTGTTCTACCTTTACTATAAATATCACTATTATTATTGACTCTGATTATTGCTTAGAATTGAATTACTTTTATTATAAATTCCGTTGTTGCTATTGATGAATATAAGAACTGTATTGCTTGGTGGGCGCTTTGTGCCGTGCTGTTCTCTTACTACCAATAGTGGTAATGAAAGACAGGTGTCTCACCTCTTTCCTATATTTGTGCGTTTTTGTTTTATATTTATATTTGATAAAAGATCGTGAGGTAGATAAAGAGGGACCACACCTTGGTTGATTGGTTTAAGCGTCTGGACAAGATTTCTTCGACTATGTAAGAGTGCAGCCGCGTGGAGGCATTGATGCCTGTCGTGTCAACTGGGACGCCGTGCGTCATGTACATATGGGGTTGCGGCTTTGTCTGCTGGTAGTACCCATCCCTGGGTTACTACCGTTTAGTGTTTTTATTCCCGCTGTATTTTATTGGACTCTGTAATTATTATATTCTATGTCATCAGTGATTAGTGTAAATTGACTATAAAATATATATATAAGGAATATGATTTTATTTCAGTGGTTGTATTATGGGTTGAATATATTTATATTTCATTCGAGGCTCGTATTTTCTACTTATGCAAATTGTAAAAAAAAATATAGACTCTTGAGAATTTAAATTACTGTTATCATGACTGTGACACACTTGGATTTAGTAACTGTGGTGTAATGACGATTACGCTCCGGTTGCTACATCAAGAGGTGTTACATTATGCCAAATTATGACTAATGTTCATGCCTATGCAACATCCTAAGATGAACGTAAAATAATGTTATGATATGATAACTCCACTATGTGCAGTTATTTATGCCCTATATTTGTACTCTTTTGATAGCATAGTCCTTGATTGTTATGCATATTTGGAAGGTTTTAGGCTTATAATTGTCATATTCCATTTGGATATCTTCCTTGATGCTTTTGTGATAATATTTCTTATTCTTTGTTGGATTAAGTGGATTTGCACATGTATTTGATTTGGTAACTTTTCTAATGCAGGATAGGCTCAAAAGAGATGTATTGAAGCAAGCCAAGGCCCAACATTGGAAGAGAAAATCCAAGTGAGCATTTCAGCAGGGCACGCTGCGGCGCCAAGAAGTGCACGCTGCGGCGTGGAGTGCATCACTTGCTGTCAGTACTTACACCCGAGGCATGCGCTCCACAGTGTAAGGAAGTGCAAGCCGTGGCATGAGGCGCAAAACTGAGCCTATAAATAGATTTTTATCAGATTTTCTTAGGATGGTTGTTTTAGGGTTAGAGAAGTTGTGCTAGGTCTTCGTTTCTAAGCCTAACCAAGGGAGCCAAGGTTGGAGGCTATCTTCCTCATAGAGGGAGATTCAAGCATCAATGGCAACATCCATAAGTCTTTCCTCCTTTCTCCCTTTTCTTTCTTCTCATCTATGATTTTGAACATGAATTTTTGCATAGTATTTTTGTGTTCAATGATGTAGCAGCTGTTTTAGGGAACACTTTGAATCTTTTTTATGAATATTAATGATTTTGTTCTCCTTTAAATTTGTATGGATGTATGGTTTTGTTCAATCATATTGTTCTTAATGCTCTTGAATGCCTAATCATCATTTAAGCTGATTTGATAAAATCTAATAAGCATAGACATAAGACTTTGGATTTGAGATCATATGTATGGTTGATGCATGTTTGATTCCATTCCAATGGCAGGATGAGTTGATTCGCTATTTGGATAGAAATATACCTCTTAATCATGCATAGCGCGTGTTTGAGAATAGACCTGAAAGTGTGGATTTTGTGTTAGCTCTCATGGAAATATAGTGAGTTAGGCAATTGAAACCATGGTTGATTGACCCATAGACATAGGCTTTCAACTAATGAAGATTCTTAACCTAACCTAATCATTGCATTCATATTTATGAAGAGGATTGCATGTTGTTAGTTAAAGTAAGGGGTGAAGAAGGATTTCCCTAAACTCTAACCATTATCTTTATTGTTTTCCTAGTCTTTAGTTTGTAACACCCTAAACTTCCTAAATATAAGACAGTAATTTTAACAATTAACAGAATTCTACTGTTTAGTGATTTCTATGCGTTGTAAAATTATTTTGAACATTCCGTCAGTACATTTGATCGTTTTGTGTGATTTACTCCGTGTCAGGAAAATAATAATTTTGGGGCCGGGGAAAATCTTACGTAATTTAATTATTACTGAAAAGTCTTAATTATTTTATGTAATCTAATTTGATATTTGTGAATTTTCTAATTTTTGTGATTTTGTGTGTGATTATGAAATTTTTATATTACTCTGATTATTTTAGTGTTATCCGTGGGCCGTCTGTGGGCCCAGAGAGGTCGTATGTGGGCCCCGCGTGGGTCCAGAAAGGTATAAATTTTTCTATAGCCAAGAAAATTTATACGGTTGAGACGGAGACGGGGGATCTTACTAAACCTGAATCTGAAAACAGTTTTAGAAATTTTCTTTTACTGTGTTTTGTACTGTATTTAATTATCGGGTGATAAAAATACAGTAAAAATATTATTCGAAGGGTAATAGCAGATACAAAAATAAATATTGTACAGCGAAGTCAACATTAGTGGCTTGGATATCCACCATCGATGTAATCAACGGTGGAGACTTGATCTTGATTTAATCAACGGTTGAGATTTAGTCTTACAAAGTGGCTAGGACCATTTATAGCCCTTGGATGTAAAGTTTGAAGGAGTAATCTTGACCCTTCATTTTGGAAACACATCTAATGGCTAGGATTTCAAGGAGGAAAGATCCAATTGCCTAAATTATGTCTTCAATCTAAGCCTAAACCTAGAAGCTACATTAAATCCTAACCATTGATCTAATCAATGGTTAAGATTGCCTAAAATGGTGGCTAGGAGATTGGTCACTCTTTGAAGAGTGCATCGAGGGAGGGGACGGTTTTTGGTGCTGCATTAGAAGCTAAAGCAACATTTGAAGACCATAATTGATCACCTTTGGTCATTATTGATCATTCTTCATCATTCATGAACTTTCCTAAAGCAAAACTTAGCAAAAACTTTCTCTCCATTCTCTCCAAGCAAGGTTTCGGCCAAGACACCATACACCACCTTCCACCACTCTTTAATTTCAAACAACCATATTTCTTGAATCTATACCTATTTCTAAGACACTTTGTAGTTTACACCAAGTTCCAAATCTTTCATCTTCAAGGAGTTTTTCCAAGAGCAAGTTCTAGGGTTCTTAAGGTGAAGTTATGGAAAACTTCATTTTTTCTCTTCTTTTTCATGTTCTAAACCATGTTTGATCCATGGTTCCTCTTATTCAAGCATAATATACTAATTTCTTTGTGTTTGTTTTATGTTTAAGAAACTTTTGTTGGTGGAGATCTTGATTAAAGTGCAAAGCAAGGAGCTTTTTTGTGGTTCTTCAAGAGGTAAGAGGGAGATCCATCTCACCAACCAAGCATGGTGGTGAGAGATGGTTTGTGTATTTGATGGATGGTGAATCCATGTGAGGATTCATATCGATGGTCATGTAATAATTTATGTGTGTTTATGTGCTTTGATTATTTGCTTATGCTTGATATGCTTTGCATGATTTTATTGCTTATATGGTATGCTTATAATATGCATGATGAGAATATGGTATGCTTATGATATGCATGATGAAGATATGTTGAATATATTATGATGGATGTATGATGGAATAAGAAATTTTGGCTCCAATGGCCAAGGGGAGGCTACGATTTTGACACCCAAAAATTAGGGTTTCATGTTAAAATTTTTCAAGAACAAGGAAATTGATTTGTTTAAAGAAATTATGAAGTAGAGAAATTATTTTTTTTGGTTCCAAAGAACATGGTGAATTTCGGCCAAGACACCTCAAAATAGGTGTTCACAAATTAATATTTTCACGAATGATAAAATTGGATGATTTGAAAAGCAAGGAAAATAAACAAAGGGTTTGTTTTTCAAGAAGTAATGTTCACGGTTTTGAGAAGAATTTTTATTGATTTATTTTGTGTAAAAACAAGAATGGAACTTAGTTGATTTGGAAGGAAAAATATAAGAATGGTTTCAATGGCCATGTCCATGGTTTTGAAGACTTGAAATGCCTTGGTTTTGTGAAAACAAAGTGATTTTCAAAGTAGAAATATAACTTGATTTAATACAAGGATTTTGGAAAGGGAATCAGAGTGTTTTAATCACTTGAGAAATGAAAATTTCATATGTGAATGAAAAAGAGAGGTTGAAAGTGTTTGAACTTCAATTTATGTTAAAGAAGATTGATTTTTAGAATTGATTTGGAATTATAATGAACACGTTGATGATTTAAAATTTACTAACGTAAAACTCATCCTTTGGGTTTTGGAGAGCGTTAGGAAATTTTAAAGTTAGAAACATTGATTTAATGGAATGGTGAATTTATGGAATAAATTGTGAAAAGGATTTTCTTGAGTAAGAAAATGTGGAAAATAATGTGAGAAGTCATATTATTTTGAAAAAGGTTGAAATTGAATTTTTGAAGGTTGAGAAATATTTTACGAAGTTGAAAAATGGTGAAAAATGATTTACGTAACTTAAAAATGTGATTTTTAAGCTACGCGATTTGAAAAACGTTTAAATAATTCCACGCGATTTGAAAAACGTTGAAATATTTCTACGCAATCTGGAAAGCACTTAAATATTTTTACGCGTTTGAGATAGTGTTGAAAAATCACTACATGATTTAAAAATGGTGGAATATTTTTATGTATTTGATCAAAACGTTGAAAAATCTATATGTGATTTGAAAACGTAATAGAAATGTTACAAAATTGTGGAAACGCGATAAAAGTGGTGCGCGACTATGAAACGCGATAATATGATTTTCGCAATTAAGTATACAGTAAGATTACTGTTGGACTAGTGTATGGACACTATATGAGAAAATGATGAATTTTGCCTGTGACTGGCATTGGTGCATTTTGTATACCTGAACTAGTGTATGAACACTGTATATGAATTTTGTCTATGATTGGCATTGGTGTATTGAACATGCATTGAAAAGATCCGATGGACTGTATGAGGCTATTTGCCTAGGAGAGACGTACACCTCTTGAGTGGGTGCGATATGTGTAGTATAAGTCACTTGTTGACCTTGGGGGCATCGGGGTGCGGGTTGCTTACATGGGTGGTTGGTAGCTCTTCTTCCCGTAAGTTTGACCTATGCAACACACTGATGATCCTGACCGAGACACTATTCTTAATCAAGATCTAGTAAAGACTGTTGTGTATATGCTAGATGTGCAAACACATATGAGAAATGTGACACGTGGTCTTAGGCCTGTTGGTACAGACAAATCTTTCGGATCAACTTCTCCGAATTGAGTATTAGCTCCATGGAGTAGGAAATTGAGTCTATGTGCGCATGCATGAATATGAGCATTTATATCTGTATGAGATATTAATTGAGGAATATTGGCTATGACAATTGTTCTGTTGAGAAATACTTGGATGATGATGATGATAATAATGTGATGGCATTATTGTGATTATTGTGTGATGATAATAATGTTAATGGCATGATGGTAATTATTATTTATTATATCTATTATGATAAATAATGTTGATGGCATGATTGTAATTATGGTATGCTGTATATATTATCTCTGTGCTACTATGTTGGTATTGGCGTAGGTGATCTCACCTCTTTGTATGTTTATTTTGTACTGTAATCATATTTGGTAAAGAAGTTGAGCAAGGCATAGAACAAGAGGGTGAAGAAGAGCAGGCTCCTGGGAAGGAAATAGAGTTTTGAGAAGATGGAAATGCCCAACTTTTTAGGATACGTAACGTTACAGTTTCGCGGAGGTTCGGAGGCGTGGCATGTTCATTTGGATCGTCAGTGTATATTTTATATAGGGGACCTGAACATTACCTACAGTAGGCTTTATCAAGGGAACCCCTATTTTAGTGTCAATATTTATGTGCAGTTAGAGTTTCCACTATCCATTAGGCAGTACTGGGGAGCCTACTTCCGTACACCTAGTGAGATAAGTATCGTGTCGTCCGCTCGGACACCTGTCCGTAGGGCTTCGCGTCGTGCTGGATTCCTTCCTGCTGAGGAATCTGAGGAGGACCCCTCTGAGGGTTCTGTTGTTTAGTAAGACTTAGGCAGTGTATGAGTTTTAAATTATGTTTAAATACTTTTAAGACTTGGTCTGTATATAAATAATCCTGACAATACGTTTGTAATGTATGATAATGTAAATTATGTGTGATGATGTATTATATTTTTATTTCTGCTAAGTTTATTTTATCATTATCAAAGAAGAAAGAAAAAAATTTATAACTTGTATTTTTGTTATAACATCACAATATGTGAACTTGGGGGTAATTTGATAATTAAGTAACATAAATGTGGCACCCTACGGTGGGTGTTACATTAGTTGGTATCAGAGCCCAAGTTAGAGTCTTTTGGGTTTGTGATTAGGTCTGTCTTGTTTGTGTTGTGTGAGTCTTTGTTATTGTTTTATGAAAAGAAACAATATTGTTTGAAGACTGACCTTGCTTTCTTTGTGCTATCCAGTTTAAGTAGAGAAAAGTAATGGGTGGAAAAGGACGAGGACGTGTTAATACTAGAACAGGAATGGAAAATACTGGTAATGACAACCAGAACATGGCTGCAGCTGTAGCAGCGATGCAACGGATAGTTGATGTCATTGCACAACAAAATCAAAGGGCAACTGAGGATGCTCACAGTTTGTCTGAATTCCATAAGAACAATCACCTAAGTTTTGTGGAGAGTTTGACCCAGACAAAGTTGATCTATGGATTAAGGAATTAGAGAAGATCTTTGAAGGTATGGGTTGTACTGATGAACGCAAGCTGACTTTTGCGACTTTTATGTTAGTCGGAGATGGTGAAAATTGGTGGGCAGGAGCCTGAAGATTGTTAGAAGCTGAAGGAAAAGTTGTGACATAGCAGCTCTTTAGATAGAAGTTTTTAGCAAAGTATTTTCTAGCAAGTATGCGTCATGCTATGGAGATAGAATTTCTTAGTCTGAGGCAAGGGGTGATGTCTGTTAGTGAGTATGCTACAAAGTTCGAGAGCTTATCTAAGTTTTCGAGGTATTTCCAAATGCACCCAGATAAGGACTGGAAGTGTAGGAAATTTGAGGAAGGATTGAAGCTTGACATTAAGCGAGCTGTAGCAACCTTGGGAATTGAATAGTTTCCAGAATTGTTGGATAAGTGTCGTAAGGTTGAGGAGATTGATCTTCAACGAGCAGCGAGAAATAAGAACTTTGGACCTGCAAGATTTCAAAGAGGAAAGAGTAGTGGAGGAAACCGTTTTCAACAGAAGCCATATGCAAAATCGGTAGGAAATTAGAACCGACAACAATTTGTTGGAGGAAGTTCTGGTGGCAGTAAGGTAAGTCAAGTTGGAACTCCTATGTATAGCTGTTTTAAGTGTGGGAAGAACCATCTAACCAAGGATTGTCAGCATAAAGGAATTGTTTGTTTTAGATGTGGGAAACCTGGACATTTATCCAGGGATTGTGATCAGATTAAGAAGGAACCTTCAGTGGGAAATGTTCGTACTGCAAGGCCACAAGCGGGTGGTCGAGTGTATACTATGAGCGGGAAGAAGCTGCGAAATCTGAGGATTTAATCATGGAGGAGTGTGCTATTGAAGGTAATCCTTTAACCGTACTCTATGATTTGAGAGCAACACATTCTTTTATTGCATGTGATTATGTGGAGCGTTTGGGATTGACTGTGATTGCATTGCCATATGATTTGAGTGTTGCTACTCCTACTTATAAGCCTGTGATTACTACAAAAGTATGTTTGAATTGCCCTGTATGTGTTAGGGATAGAATTTTTCATGTAAATTTGATTTGTTTACCTCTTTCCAAGATTAATGTAATCTTAGGAATAGATTGGTTATCTTCTAACCATATCCTAATTGATTGTTCAAATAAGACATTAGTATTTCCTAAGGCTAAAGATCCTAGATTCCTAACGGCAACTCAAGTAGAAGCTTGTCTGAAGGAAGGAGATCATGGGTATCTATTGTTGTCTTCTTTGGAGGTTCAGTGTGAAGATGTCTTGAAAGATATTTTTTGTGGTCAATGAATTTCCTGAGGTATTTCCTGATGATATACCTGGACTACCACCAGAAAGGGAAATTGAGTTTGCTATTGATTTAGTACCTGGAGCTGGACCTATATCTATTACGCCATATCGGATGTCCCTAGTAGAGTTGGCAGAGCTTAAGAAACAACTAGAGGATTTATTGGAGAAGCAATTTGTGACCTAGTGTGTCACCATGGGGAGCTCCAGTGTTGCTGGTAAAGAAGAAGGATGGAACTTCTCGTCTATGTGTAGACTATCGGCAGTTGAATAAGATTACGATTAAGAATAAATATCTACTTCCAAGGATTGATGATCTGATGGATCAATTGCGAGGAGCTGCAATATTTTCCAAGATTGATTTACGGTCTGGATACCACTAGATTCGTGTGAAGGTGGAAGATATTCCCAAAATTGCATTTCGGACTTGTTATGGGCATTATGAATATCTAGTGATGCCGTTTGGTGTGACGAATGCACCTGCCATATTCATGGGCTTTATGAATAGAATTTTCCATTCGTACTTGGATAAGTTTGTTGTTGTCTTTATAGATGACATTTTGATTTATTCTTGAAGTCAGGAGGAACATGTTGAACATCTCAGAGTGGTTCTCCAGATTTTGAAGAAGAATAAGTTGTATGCCAAGTTGTCCAAATGTGAATTTTGGTTAAGCGAAGTTCAATTTTTGGGACATGTTATATCGGAGGAAGGAATTGAAGTTGATGCTTCAAAAGTGGAGATAGTTTTGGAATGGGAAAGACCAACGACTGTAACAGAAATCCGTAGTTTTGTCGGATTAACTGGTTACTATAGACGGTTCATTGAGGGGTTTTCGAAGATAGCAGGACCTCTTACCCAACTTACACGAAAGAATCAACCGTTCGTGTGGACTGATGCATGCGAAGAAAGTTTTCAAGAGTTGAAAAGACGATTGACTACTTCACCGGTATTGATTCTACCTGCTCTGAATGAACCTTTCGATGTATGTTGTGATGCTTCGTATCAAGGATTGGGTTGTGTACTTATGCAGAATCGTAAAGTGGTGGCTTATGCTTTAAGACAGTTGAAAAATCACGAGAGGAATTATCCGACTCATGACTTGGAGTTGGCAGCTGTGGTGTTTGCGTTGAAAGTGTGGAGACATTTTCTCTATGGAGCAACATTCACTATTTTTAGTGATCATAAAAGTTTGAAGTACCTATTTGACCAGAAAGAGTTGAACATGAGACAAAAGCGTTGGTTAGAGTTTCTGAAGGATTATGACTTTCAGTTACAGTATCATCCCAGAAAGGCGAATGTCATAGCGGATGCGTTGAGCAGGAAAATGCTTAGTGCTTCTGTTATGATGATCAAGGAGAAGGAACTGATAAAAGAATTTTAGGATATGCATTTATCTGTGAAAATTATGCCAGGAAAGATGCATTTAAACATGATCACCATTTCAAATGATTTGATGGATAGAATACGAGATGGACAGAACAATGACCAGTATTTGCAAGAAGCAAAAGAAGCAAAGAGCCAAGGAGCGGTGCTGGAATTTAAGGAAGGTGCTAATAGAATTTTGAAGTTTAAAGGAAGAGTTTGTGTGCCTAATGATCCAAATCTTAGGAAATTGATTTTGGATGAAGCTCACAGGAGTAAGTTGAGTATGCATCTAGGAGCCACAAAGATGTACTAGGATTTAAAACAATTATATTGGTGGCAAGGAATGAAGAAAGATGTCGCAGAATATGTATCAACCTGTTTAGTTTGTCAGAAGGCTAAGGTAGAACATCAAAGACCTTCAGGAATGTTGCAACCTTTGCCTATTCTTGGATGGAAATGGGATGACATAGCAATGGATTTTGTGACAGGACTACCAAAAACTCGGAAAGGTCATGATTCTATTTGGGTAATTGTTGATCGGCTTACTAAGTCGACGCACTTTTTACTGATTAATATTAAATACTTAATGGAAATGTTGGCCCAAGTGTACATCAATGAAATTGTTAGACTTCATGGTGTACCATCCAGTATTATTTCGGATCGAGATCCAAGGTTTACGTTGAGATTTTGAAATAGTTTGCAAGAAGCGATGGGAACAAAGTTACGCTTGAGTTCTGCTTACCATCCATAGACTGATGGTCAGTCAGAAAGGACGATTCAGTCGTTAGAAGACTTGTTGAGAGCATGTGTTATGGAAGAAAGTGGAGGTTAGAATGAGTTCTTACCATTGATAGAGTTCACCTACAACAACAGTTTTCATTCAAGCATAGGGATGGCACCCTATGAGGCATTGTATGGGAGGCGATGTAGAACACCGTTATGTTGGTAGTAGGACGGTGAAAGTGCTGTGTTAGGACCGGAGATTGTTCAACAGACAACTAAGAAAGTAAAGATGATACAAGACAAGATGAGAATGACTCAAACTCGACAAAAGAGTTATGCTGATAAAAGAAGAAAATCACTTGAGTTTGAAGAAGGTGACCATGTATTTCTACGAGTGACGCCTATGATTGGATTTGGATGAGTGCTTAAGTCTAAGAAGCTCACTCCAAAGTTCATCAGGCCGTATCAGATTTTACGTCGAGTAGGTCCAGTAGCTTACCAGATTGCATTACCACTATTGTTATCAAATCTTCACAATGTATTTCACATATCACAATTACGGAAATATATTTCTGATCTCACTCATGTTATCGAGCTAGACACAGTACAGCTGAAGGAGAACTTAACCTATGAAACATTTCCAGTCAAGATTGAGGATCGAAGGATGAAACAACTTCGAGGTAAGGAAATTTCATTAGTTAAAATAGTTTGGAATGATGTAAGTGGTGAAGCTACATGGGAATTGGAAGAAAAGATCAAGGAACAATATTCGTATTTATTCTGAGGATGTGAAGTCAAGTTTATCAAGTTTCGAGGATGAAACTTCTTTTTAGAGGGGGAGTATTGTAACACCCTAAACTTCCTAAATATAAGACAGAAATTTTGACAGTTAACAGAATTCTATTGTTTAGTGATTTCTGTGTGCTGTAAAATTATTTTGAATATTCCGTCAGTACATTTGATCTTTTTGTGTGATTTACTCCATGTCAAGAAAATAATAATTTTCAGGCCGGGGAAAATCTTATGTAATTTAATTATTACTGAAAAGTCTTAATTATTTTAAGTAATCTGATTTGATATTTGTGAATTTTATAATTTTTGTGGTTTTGTGTGTGATTATGAAATTTTTATATTACTCTGATTATTTTAGTGTTATCTGTGGGTCGTCTGTGGGCCCAAGGAGGTCGTATGTGGGCCCTACGTGGGTCCAGAAAGGTAAAAAAATTTCTATAGCCAAGAAAATTTATATTGTTGAGACGAAGACGGGGGATCTTACTAAACCTGAATCCGGAAACAGTTTTAGAAATTTTCTTTTACTGTGTTTTGTACTGTATTTAATTATCAAGTAATAAAAATACAGTAAAAATATTATTCGAAGGGTAATAGCAGATACAAAAATAAATATTGTACTGCGAAGTCAACATTAGTGGCTTGGATATCCACCATTGATGTAATCAACGGTGGAGACTTGATCTTGATTTAATCAACGGTTGAGATTTAGTCTTACAAAGTGGCTAGGACCATTTATAGCCCTTGGATGTAAAGTTTGAAGGAGTAATCTTGACCCTTCATTTTGGAGACACATCTAATGGCTAGGATTTCAAGGACGAAAGATCCAATGGCCTAAATTAAGTTTTCAATCTAAGCCTAAACCTAGAAGCTATATTAAATCCTAACCATTGATCTAATCAATGGTTAAGATTGCCTAAAATGATGGCTAGGAGATTGGTCACTCTTTGAAGAGTGCATGGAGGGGGCGACGGTTTTTGGTGTTGCATTAGAAGCTAAAGCAACATTTGAAGATCATAATTGATCACCTTTGGTCATTATTGATCATTCTTCATCATTCATGAACTTTCCTAAAGCAAAGCTTAGCAAAAACTTTCTCTCCATTCTCTCCAAGCAAGGTTTCGGCCAAGACACCATACACCACCTTCCACCACTCTTTAATTTCAAACAACCATATTTCTTGAATCTATACCTATTTCTAAGACACTTTGTAGTTTACACCAAGTTCTAAATCTTTCATCTTCAAGGAGTTTTTCCAAGAACAAGTTCTAGGGTTCTTAAGGTGAAGTTATGGAAAACTTCATTTCTTCTCTTCTTTTTCATGTTCAAAACCATGTTTGATCCATGGTTCCTCTTATTCAAGCATAATATACTAATTTCTTTTTATTTGTTTTATGTTTAAGAAACTTTTGTTGGTGGAGATCTTGATTAAAGTGCAAAGCAAGGAGCTTTTTTGTGGTTCTTCAAGAGGTAAGAGGGAGATCTATCTCACCAATCAAACATGGTGGTGAGAGATGGTTTGTGTATTTGATGGATGGTGAATCCATGTGAGGATTCATATCCATGGTCATGTAATAATTTGTGTGTGTTTATGTGCTTTGATTATTTGCTTATGCTTGATATGCTTTGCATGATTTTATTGCTTATATGGTATGCTTATAATATGCATGATGAGAATATGGTATGCTTATGATATGCATGATGAAGATATGTTGAATATATTATGATGGATGTATGATGGAATAAGAAATTTTGGCTCCAATGGCCAAGGGGAGGCTACGGTTTTGACACCCAAAAATTAGGGTTTCATGTTAAAATTTTTCAAGAACAAGGAAATTGATTTGTTTAAAGAAATTATGAAGTGGAGAAATTATTTTTTTTGGTTCCAAAGACCATGGTGAATTTCGGCCAAGACACCTCAAAATAGGTGTTCACAAATTAATATTTTCATGAATGATAAAATTGGATGATTAGAAAAGCAAGGAAAATAAACAAAGGGTTTGTTTTTCAAGAAGTAATGTTCACGGTTTTGAGAAGAATTTTTATTGATTTATTTTGTGTAAAAACAAGAATGGAACTTAGTTGATTTGGAAGGAAAAATATAAGAATGGTTTCAATGGCCATGTCCATGGTTTTGAAGACTTGAAATGCCTTGGTTTTGTGAAAACAAAGTAATTTTCAAAGTGGAAATATAAATTGATTTAATACAAGGATTTTGGAAAGGGAATCAAAGTGTTTTAATCACTTGAGAAATGGAATTTTCATATGTGAATGAAAAAGAGAGGTTGAAAGTGTTTGAACCTCAATTTATTTTAAAGAAAATTGATTTTTAGAATTGATTTGGCATTATAATGAACACGTTGATGATTTAAAATTTACTAACATAAAACTCATCCTTTAGGTTTTGGAGAGCGTTAGGAAATTTTAAAATTAGAAACATTGATTTAATGGAATGGTGAATTTATGGAATAAATTGCGAAAAGGATTTTCTTGAGTAAGAAAATGTGGAAAATAATGTGAGAAGTCATATTATTTTGAAAAAGGTTGAAATTGAATTTTTGAAGGTTGAGAAATATTTTACAAAGTTGAAAAATGGTGAAAAATGATTTACATAACTTAAAAACGTGATTTTTAAGCTATGCGATTTGAAAAACGTTTAAATATTTCCACACGATTTGAAAAACGTTGAAATATTTCTACGCAATTTGAAAAGCGTTTAAATATGTTTACGCATTTGAGATAGTGTTGAAAAATCACTATGTGATTTGAAAATGGTGGAATATTTTTACGTAATTGATGAAAACGTTGAAAAATCTATACGTGATTTGAAAACGTAAAAGAAATGTTACAAAATTGTGGAAACGCGACAAAAGTGGTGCGCAACTATGAAAACGCGATAATATGATTTTCACAATTAAATATACAGTAAGATTACTGTTGAACTAGTGTATGGACACTATATGAGAAAATGATGAATTTTGCCTGTGATTGGCATTGGTGCACTTTGTATGCCTGAACTAGTGTATGAACACTGTATATGAATTTTGCCTATGATTGGCATTGATGCATTGAACATGCATTGGAAAGGTCTGATGGACTGTATGAGGCTATTTGCCTAGGAGAGACGTACACCTCTTGAGTAGGTGCAATATGCGTAGTGTAAGTCCCTTGTTGACCTTGGGGGGATCAGGGTGCGGGTTGCTTACATGAGTGGTTGGTAGCTCTTCTTCTTGTAAGTTTGACCGATGCAACACACTGATGATCCTGACCGAGACACTATTCTTAATCAAGATCTAGTAAAGACTGTCGTGTATATGCTAGATGTGCAAACACATATGAGAAATATGGCACGTGGTCTGAGGCATGTTGGTACAGACAAATCTTTCAGATCAACTTCTCCGAACTGAGTATGAGCTCCATAGAGTAGGAAATTGAGTCTATGTGCGCATGCATGAATATGAGCATTTATATCTGTATGAGATATTAATTGAGGAATATTGGCTATGACAATTGTTCTGTTGAGAAATACTTGGATGATGACGATGATAATAATGTGATGACATTATTATGATTATTGTGTGATGATAATAATGTTAATGGCATGATGATAATTATTATTTATTATATCTGTTATGATAAATAATGTTGATGGCATGATTGTAATTATGGTATGTTGTATATATTATCTCTGTGCTACCATGTTGGTATTGGCGTAGGTGATCTCACCTCTTTGTGTGTTTATTTTGTACTGTAATCATATTTGGTAAAGACGTTGAACAAGGCATAAAACAAGAGGGTGAAGAAGAGCAGGCTCTTGTGGAGGAAACAGAGTTTTGAGAAGAAGGAAATGCCCAGCTTTCTAGGATACGTGACGTTACAGTTTTGCGGAGGTCTGGAGGCGTGGCATGTTCATTTGGATCGTTAGTGTATATTTTATATAGGGGACCTGAACATTACCTACAGTAGGCTTTATCAAGGGAACCCCTATTTTAGTGTCAATATTTATGTACAGTTAGAGTTTCCACTATCCATTAGGCAGTACTGGGGAGCCTACTACCGTACGCCTAGTGAGATAAGTATTGTGTCGTCCGCTCGGACACCTGTCCGTAGGGCTTCCCATCGTGCTGGATTCCTTCTTGCTGAGGTATCTGAGGAGGACCCGTCTGAGGGTTCTGCTGTTTAGTAAGACTTAGGCAGTGTGTGAGTTTTAAATTATGTTTAAATGCTTTTGAGGCTTGGTCTGTATATAAATAATCCTGACAATACGTTTGTAATGTATGATGATGTATTATATTTTTATTTTCCGCTAAGTTTATTTTATCATTATCAAAAAAGAAAGAAAAAAATTTACAACTTGTATTTTTGTTATAACATCACAATATGTGAACTTGGGAGTAATTTGGTAATTAAGTAACATAAATGTGGCACCCTACGGTGGGTGTTACATAATTTATATCCCTTTTCCCATTTTTTATGTTCTTGAATAGATTTACTTAAGCTATTGGTTGATATTTAGCATTCAAAATAACCTTATCGTCGTGGGAATGGTATCTTACTCTTCACTATATTACTTGTTTGGCCCGTGCACTTGCAGCCTTAAAAGGGACAAACAAGTTTTTGGTGCCGTTGCCGGGGATAAGGCATTATTTCTATATTGCTAATATTGATAATGAGTTAATGTAGTTCTAATTCAAGTTTTATTTTAGTTCAATTCAATAAGTCCATTTGGACAAGTTATGGTCCTTTAGTTTTTATGTTTGTGGTTGTTTTGCATAAATATTTAGTAAGTTTGATTTTTATCCTTATGTTGTTTCTAAGTCTTTAAATATGTTAGTAGCTTGATTTTGGGGTTTTATTATATTTTTGTTATACATACCATAATTTAACCTTCTAGCCAAATTTTGCAGGTGCTGGAGACCACTACGAAGTAAAAATGGAGGCTGAGCTGAGTTTGCTGCAAAATTCTGTAGCCTGACCTCTCATGCCACGGTGCAACCTTGTCAATGCCATGGCGCGATAGCCTCTGCCGTATCAGGATTTGCACCAAAGGTCTCCATGTCGCGACGTACCTAGTGCATGTTGCGACGTTCCACCTTGTTTTGTGCATATTTTTATGTTTTTCTTGTTTTCCTTTGTTAATGCTCAGTTCTAATGTGGCTGCTATTTTGACTGACTCAGGCACCCTCTATCCCATGTGCAACAAGGACACACTTTCAATTTGGTGTGAGGGAGTATCATTACATATTTTTTCTACCTTAATGCTTATTGTATAACATGTTTTGATATTTAAAGTATACAGTAGTGATAGTCACCATATTACCATGATCACACATTATTTTAGCTATTACTGATGGGCTGTTGATGAAAATTTTCAATTTTCAATACTCTGCACACGATGTTATGCATGCTTGAATTGAAAATATGAAACTATTTGAATGCATGATATATTGCCATTTGGTAGTGTTACAATGGTTGTCCAATGATAAATATGGATGCTTATTGTCCTCAATTCTTCTTTGAATCCATATGCGGTCTCTGATGCATGCTGGTGCAATCTTGTTTCTTTTCATACATGATGTGTTTCCTACTTAGATGCTTGTTTAACTTTGGAAAAGATTTAAGTGCTTGTCTAGAGAATGTTTATGAATTATGCATGTGGAGACTTCTTTTATACTTGAAATTGTTTTTCAACTCTCTTGAAGCAAAATCCTAGATTGTGCATGATTGAGGAAATGATTAGGGCATTGTTTGGACCAATTGAGCCTTAAAAAACTTACTCTCACATGATCATATCCTTGGGTCCCCTTTTGAAGCTTTACAAATGTTTGGCCTTATATGTTTTTTGTAACACCCCAACTTTTGGCTAAATTACGATTTTGCCCTAATTGTGTTGTTTTCTGTTTCTGCGTGTTATAAAATTAATTTGATTGTTTCGTAACTGTATTTGAGTGTTTTGTGTGATTTACTCCGAGGCAAGAAAATAATAATTTTGGGGCTGGGGAAATCTTATTTTAATTATTCGGAGCTGTGGGGTCTTACTAAACCCAATTTCGAGTGATATGAATATTAATCTTTTAATTTTTAGAATTTATCTGTACAATAAAATAATTTTATATTTTTATAATATTATTTTATTAGTCAGTACAAATAAAATGGCCATGGACCCGAAAAAGTCTGTAGGACCCACTTGTGGTTTGTAGGACCCACAATTGATTTGCGGGACCCACGTTTAGAAAAGCAGTCAATGTTGATGGCTTGAATTATTTTTAAGCCAATAGGAATTAGTCAACAAAGAGGGCTTGACTTAATTTACACCATTGGATGAGAAGGTTTAGTTTTGAATATCAACCATTGATCTAATCAACGGTTGAGAAACAAACTTAATGAAGAAGCTTTGGATGATCACCATTGATTTAATCAATGGTGTGAGAGTAAACTTAGTTAGGAAGCTTTGGATGTTCACCATTGATCTAATCAATGGTTGTAAAGACAAGCTTAATAAGGAAGGCTTTGGATATCCAGCATTGATTTAATGTACGGTGGAGATTGGTCTCGCAAAGTGGCTAGGATCATTTGTGACCATTGGATGGAAAGTATGTAGAGAAGATCTTGACCCTCCATTTTTGAAGATGCATCTAATGGCTAGGATTTCATGGAGAAGAGATCCAATGGCTTAGATTTGATCATATCATTTGGAAGCTTCTACCTAATATCAACCATTGATCTAATCAATCGCTCTTGAAGCCTAAAATGGTGGCTAATAAATCTAGTCATTCCTTGAGTGTACAAGGGGGGGGGGGAGGCCACGGTTTTGAAGAGTAAGAAGCCATAGGAAAGTGTTCATTTCTTTTCCATCACTCATCTTCATCATTTTCCTAAAGCAAATTCACAAAATTCTCTTCATTTCTCAAGAACAAAGCTCATGGCCATGATGGAGAAAAACACCCTTCCATCTTCAATAATTTCTATTAACCTTACTTCTCAAATCTTCTCATCATTCTAAGACTATTCCTACTTGAAAACAAAGGCTAGATCATCCATTTTCAAGGAGTTCTTTCAAAACCAAACACAAAAACTCTTACTTTCCTCTCAACCAAGCTCACGGCCAAGAGGCCTAGTTCATACCTCTACTCTTCAATAATTTCAACTAACCTTGTTTCTTGAATCCTTACTTTATTCTAAGCAACTTTCATGTTGGAGACTTTCTCTAAATCATTCATCTTCTAGGACTTTCTTCAAGATCAAGTTCTAGAGTTTTAAGGTGGAGTTTGTGGAAACATCACTACTTGTCTTATTTTCATATTCTAAACCATGTTTTGATCCATGGTTTTCTTATTCAAGCTTTAGATATTGATTATGTGTGTTTACTTTGATTTTTTAAGAAGCTCTTAGTGGTGAAGGACTTGTATAAGAAGCAAAACAAGGAGCTTTGGAGGTTTCTCCAAGAGGTAAGAGGGAGATTTAATCTCATCAACCTTGTGTGGTGGTGAGAAAATGGATGTATTTGTGGTGAAGAATCCATAAGGATTCATTCACTTGGTTGTTTAAATGTCTTTTCTATTTGTGATTGATTATGTGTGCATGTTTAATGTCTTTTCTATTTGTGATTGATTATGTGTGCAAGCATTTCTATAGCTTTGAAATATATGGTATGTGTTTTATGATTGCTTTAATATTTTGTATGTGTTTTATGATTGCTTTAATATATGGTATGTGTCATAGATGCATGATAATTATTGCAGGATGTGAATAACATGTAAGGATTTGCATGAGTGTTCCAAAGAACACAAGGGAGCTTACAACTCCATCATCACCAAAGATGACCAAAATGTTTTCAACCATTTTCTAAAAGAGTGACCTAAATGATTTAGTTGGATTAATGGATTTTTCAATGATTTAAAGGATGAAAAATAATTTTAAGATGAATTATAAGGACATGTAGAATTTCGGCCAACATGCCATATACCTTTGATCCAAAATTATTTTCTAACTATGGACTAGATGATCTAATAAAAATAAATTAGATTAAGAGTTTTACAAGAGATTAAATGCATGGAAATAATTAGGGATGAATTATAAAGCATAAAATGATTTTTGGGCCAACATGCCTACTTATGATGTTTCTAAATTAAAGTTATTCACTAAGTATGGATTTTAATGAATTTTAGAGAAGAAAGTAAACAAACTTATTTTAGAAACTTAAATAGAGAAATTAACATTGGGTAAGAAATAAATTGAACACTTGAAAAATGCTAACGTAGAGCTCACTTTAGGTTTTGAAGCACGTTAGTGAGTTTCAAAGTGTAAATAATGGTTATAATTAAAGCAAGTAAAATTTTAAAGGAAATCGTAGAAAACACATTTTTAATAAATTTTCTAAACAAAATGCTGTCAAAATTTATTAGAAACGAACAAATAAAAGAGAAATTTTCATAATATATTTCTAACGTAAGGAAAATATTCTGCATAGTTTAAAAGTATTAGAAATAGCTTACGCAGTTTTAAAATAAAGATGTTAAAGCTTTACGGTTAAGAAAACGATATAAAAATCTTACGCAATTGAGAAAACAATTTAAAAACACTACACGATTTTAAAAACAGCGAAATATATTTATGCGATTTAAAAATATTTGTAAAAGTGATGCGATTGTGAAAACATGATAAAATTTCTACGCAATTAATTGGAACAGTGAGTTTTGCTGTCGGTCCAAAGTGGTGGACCCGGACATGTTGAGATATTGTACTGTCAAGTGGAGACGTACTATATTTGAGAATTTTGAGATTGAGGGCGTTTTTGTAAATATGGTAACATTTTGAGACTAAGGGTATTTTTGTAATTATACATGCATTGAGAGTCTTGTCAATTGGTTGGAAATTGGCGATTGATTGACGAGACGAATTACACCATGTTGTCGGTGTGATAAGCGTAGTGTGGCTCATTGAGTGGACTTAGAGGCATTAGTGTGCAGAGTATTCCACATGTGGACAGTTGGTCGCTCCTCTGGGTCGTGGTAACTAGCAACACACTAATGATCTCGACATGCACTATTCTTAATCGAGATCATGTGGAGACTGTTTAGTACAATGCCTGTAGTGCACGACGTGTTTGGACTGTGTACTACTACACTATGTTGGACTGTGGGCTATAGACACGACGTTGGGCAATGTAATAGTTTGGTTGGGCAGCCTGAGGTATTGATAGTTCTTTTCGGATCATTCTCTCTGATGTCTGTGTCTAGCTCCATGCAGTAGGAATGAGTCTGTGTACATTTGCATATGTGGTCTGCATCTTGATGTGATTATTTATATTGGATTATGAGATATTATATATGATGTGATTATTTATATTTGATTATGAGGTATTATGTATGATGTGATTATTTATATTGGATTATGAGATATTATGTATGATGTGATAATATAAATTATGGTATCGACTGTTATATCTATTTGTATTGTCGTTTTTTGTGCTTCCATGCTGGTAATGGTGTAGATTGTCTCACCTCTTTGCTGTATTGTTTTGTTGTATTTGTATTGTTAAAATTTGTATAATAGGCGAAACAAGTTTCCTAAACTTAACTGGAGGCGCAATGTTCTGAGGTCGGTGACGATGTCGAGGAGTGATCTTCCAGGTTTCGACAGTATACAGTTTGGTGGAGGAACAGAACAAGTATATGGAGTTTATTTCGTTAGTGTTGTTACCGTACTATTAAGTAGGACCCATCATTGGGTTTACTACTGTTTCTTGAGTCTGCAAGTTATGTTTTAAATGTTGTTGAATATTATGTGGTATTAGTATAATGTGTATTAATCAGTTCAGTTTATTTTCTATATTACTTATATATTTGGTAAGTTTATATTGTTAACAAAAAGAAAATTTTATAATCTATATTTTATAACTCAAAGCTTTTAAGAAATAATTTTCAGGTTTTAAATTTTTAGTCGAAAATGTAATGCCTTATGGAGGGTATTACATTTTTCATCACCCTCATCTTCCCTACCATGTAACCCTTCATATGCATGCGAAATCATTGCATTGTTTTCCTTCCCATCATTTTTTGTTGGGTGCATAATGTATTATTTCTTCACTTGAGTCCAATGAGTAGGGTATTTATGTTTGTGTCAATACATAAGTGGCTTAAAAGAACCATATGCACCAAAAAGAAATTGGTTTAGAAAGAGAAAAAGAAAAAGAAAACAAAACAAAACAAAACAAAAGAAAATCAAAATCAGAAAAAGAAAAGAAAAAAACAAAAAGCAAAAATGCATTAAATGGTTCTGGAGAGTCTTATTAGTTTATTTTGTATACCCTTGTTGTATCATTTAGTGACTCAAGTCTTAAAATCACATGTTATGTTTCTCAATGTTTGTATGTTATCCTTTTCCTTTTTGTTCTTCACCCCATAACCATTGGCCTTACATTACAAGCTATTAAAGACCCTTTTGATCCTCATTTGTGTGTGATTTACATTAGTGGAGAGAGAGTTGAATTTCAATTTTGTGGATTCCTTGATGCATATCCATGTGTAAGTTCATAAACTTATCCGGATGAGCATGATTTGAAAAAGATAAGTTTAGCTTGCATGTTTGAGGGAAATGTAACTATGTGATTGGAAGCTTGATTGATGGCATGATAAGGAATGTATATTGTAACACCCCAAGTTTCTTAACTATTTGACAGTAATTTTGACAGTTAACAAAATTTTACTGTTTAGTGATTTCTGTGTACTGTAAAATTATTTTGATTATTCCGTCAGCGTATTTGATTGTTTTGTGTGATTTACTCCGTGTCAAGAAAATAATAATTTTCGGGCCAGAGAAAATTTTACGTAATTTAATTATCACTGTTAAGTTTTAATTATTTTACGTAATCTGATTTGATATTTGTGCATTTTCTAATTTTTGTGATTTTGTGGGTGATTATGAAATTTTTATATTACTCTGTTTATTTTAGCGTTATCCGTGGGCCATCTGTGGGCTCAGGGAGGTCATATGTGAGCCCCGCGTGGGTCTAGAAAAGTGAAAATTTTTCTGTAGTCAGAAAAATTTGTACTGTTAAGATGGAGACAGGGAATCTTACTAAACCTGAATCCGGAAACAGTTTTTGAAATTTTAGTGTACTGTGTTTTGTACTGTATTTAATTATCGGGCAATAAAAATATAGTAAATATATTCTTTCGTGGGGTTATAGCAGATAAAAATAAATATTGTACTGCTTAGTTAACAATAGTGGTTATGACAACTTTTTGAGGGACCAATAGGAAGCAAGCTTAATGTTTAAGATTTTGATATCAACTGTCAATTTAATCAACGGTGTAGAATTGGTCTAATAAAATGGCTATGACCATTTATAACCATTGGATGAAGAATTAATCAAGGGTGGATATTTGATCTTACAAAGTGGCTAGGACCATTTGTGACCGTTGGATTTGGATTTAATCAATGGTGGAGATGGATCATTTATGACCATTGGATTTGGATTTAATCAATGGTGGAGATTTGGTCTTCTAAAATGGCTATGACTAATTATGACCCTTGGATTTAAAGTATGAAGGAGTAATCTTGACCCTTCATTTTGGAGATGCATCTAATGGCTAGGATTTCAAGGAGGAAAGATCTAATGGCCTAGATTAAGTCTTCTAATCAAAAGTCTACCTTAATCTTAACCATTGATCTAATCAATGGCTTAAATTGCCCTAAATGGTGGCTAGAAAAGATGGCAACTATGAATGCATAATGGAAGGAGGGGGGACGGTTTTTGTGTTGTTTTGAAGCTAAAGGAAAAGTTTGAATATCATTATTAGTTGTTTTAGTCAATATGGATCATTATTGATCATTTTGCACTCTTAAGAGAATGCATGGAGGGGGGTGGTTTTTGGTGGCTTAAGACCATAGAAAAGTGTTTCATGACCATTATTGCCATTCTTGATCATTATTGAACATTTCCAAAAAACCTAAAGCTCTTAGAAAAATTTCTCTCCTTCTCCTTCAAGCTAGCTCACGGCCAAGCACCCTAAGAATACCCTTCATCACTCAAAAATTTTATCCAACCTAGTTTCTTGAATCCTTACCTTATTCTAAGAACATCTCTAGTTATGAGTTTTCACAAAATCATTCATCTTGAGCTTCAAATCCAAGCTTCAAGTTTCTATCAAAAAGGGTAAAGTTCATATTTCTTCACCCAATCTTTTAGTTTTGATTTTCTAAGCCATGCTTGAACCATGGTTTACCTATTTCTACACTTGTTATTGATTGTAACATTTGTTTATTATTTTTAGGGATTTTCCATGGAGATCCACGAAATTGGTAGGAAGGAAAACTAAGTGTTTTCACTTCATTCTTTATCTTAACTAAGTCTAAGAAGCTCTCCTTTCACAAAAATAAAAAATTCCAACCTTGTTCTTCAAGAGGAACCATTCGGTCATCCACTCAAAATCACCATCCAATCCCTTTTAATTTCATCCAACCATAGATCTTGAATCTACATGATATTCGAAGCAACTTTCATGTTAGAGACTTTCTCTAAATCATTCATCTTCAACCTTGTTCTTCAAGCTAAAGATTGAAGTTTTATTGGTGAAGTTTGTTAATCTTCACTTTTCTTTTAATTTTCAAGGTTCTAACCATGATGCACATTCATGGTTTTCTTATTCAAGATTTATATGCTAATAAACTTGTGTTTTGTTTTGTATTTGAGAAGCCCTTGGTGGTGAAGGACTTGGAAAAAGAAGCAAAACAGGGAGCTTTTGAGGATCTTCAAGAGGTAAGAGGGAGATTCATCTCACCAACCAAGTATGGTGGTGAGAGATGGTCTTATATTTGATGGATGGTGAATCCATGTGAGGATTCATATCCATGGTCATGTAATTATTTGTGTATGTTTATGTGCTTTGATTATTGGCCTATGCTTGGTATGATTTGCATGATCTATTGTTTTGATTATGGCATGCTTGTGATATATATGTTGATTATATGTGTTGTATGCCATAAAAATTGTTGGAAAGGAAAATAATTTTTTGTTCCAAAGACCATGAGGATTTCGGCCTCAACACCTCAAAATAGGTGTTCACAAATTAATATTTTCAAGAATGATAAAATTGGATGATTAAAAAAGCAAGGAAAATAAACAAAGGGTTTGTTTTTCAAGAAGTAGTGTTCACGGTTTTGAGAAGAATTTTTATTAATTTATTTTGTGTAAAAATAAGAATAGAATTTAATGGAACTCAAGGACATTTTTGAATACAAATATTTTAAGTATTTTATAAATTATGAGTTTGAAATGAAAAGAGTAATGAGTTGTTGATTTTAAGGATTTGCAAAGAAAGTGAAACATGAAAATTAACAAATGAATTGGTTTTAAGGACAATGAGTCTCACAGTTTTTGTGAAGAATTTTTAATAGTTTTGTTTGTGTAAAACCATATTGACGTAGAAGAAAAAATATTTGATGGCCATTGGAATCAAGTACCACGGTTTTGAAGGCTTATGAATGCCTTGATTTTATGAAACAAAGTGATTTTCAAAGTGGAAATACAATTGGGTTTAGTACAAGGAATTTAGAAAGGGAATCAAAGTGTTTTATCACTTGAGAAATGGAATTTTCGTATGTAAATGGAAAAGAGAGGTTAAAAGTGTTTGAACCTCAATTTATTTTGAAGAGAAATGATTTTAGAAATGATTTGAGAAAAATAGAGAATATAATAGTGATTTGATATTTTCTAACGTGTAACTCATCCTTTGGGTTTTGGAGAGCGTTAGTAATTTTTTTAAAGTTAGAAACATTGATTTAATTCAATGGAATTGTGAATTTGTGAAATATATTGTGAAAAGGATTTTCTTGAGTAAAGAAAATGTGGAAAATGTGGAAAATAATATGAGAAGTCATATTATTTTGAGTAAAGAATTTCTTAAAGGAGAAATGTGAAAAATGATGTTGGAAATGATATTGATTTGTTTGAAAGTCCAAAATAATGTTTGGAATATTAAGGAATATTTTACGTGATTGTAAAATAGTGAAAAATGATGTACGTAACTTAAAAACGTGATTTTTAAGCTACGTGATTTGAAAAACATTAAAATATTTCTACGCAATTTGGAAAGCGTTTAAATATTTCAAAAATGATGGAAAATGGTTTACGTGACTAAAAAGAATAATTTTTAAGTTACGCGATTGTGAAAATGGTGGAAAATCGCTATGCGATTTGAGAAACGTGAAATATTTTTACGTGATTGAGAAAAAATTGAAAAATCAATATGTGATTTGACAATACAATAGAAGTATTGCAGAATTGTGATAAAGTAACAGAAATGTTGCGCGATTGTGAAAAATACGACGAAATTGTTTTGTGACTGTGAAAATGCGATAATATGATTTCGCTATTGAATATACAGTATGATTACTGTTGAACTAGTGTATGGACACTGTATGAGAAAATTATGAGTTTTGCCTATAAATGGCATTTGGTGCATTTTACATGCATTGGAAAGATATGCCTGTGATTGGCATTGGTGCATTGAATATGCATTGGAAATAATGAATTTTGCCTTTGATTGGCATTGGTGCATTGATTATGCATTGGAAAGATATGCAATGAAGCTTATGATGAAATTGAAAAATATGCATTGAGGCATACTATGATTTTGAATTGAACAAAAATTGTGACCCTTGTAGTTGAAGAGGGAATGAGAATTGATAGTGAGGTCTATGATGGATTTTGGGGGCGTCAAGGCGCGGCGGTCGACCAGTGGATATTTGTCTGTGGGCTAAGGTTGGACCATATGCCACTTGGCGATGCAGTCTGTTGCAATGCATTGACGATACCCGACAATAACATGATTCTTTTCAACGACTAGGAGATTGTCTGTGGGCTAAGCTGGGCATTATCTGTGGGCTAAGGCTGAGCAATTGTCTGTGGGTTTATGCTGGGCAATTAACCAGAGCATTCTTCTCGAAATTGTAAAAACCTCCATGGAGTAGGACATTGAGTCTATGTGCACATGCATAACATATGCATCATTATTGAGTATTGGTTATGATAATTGAACTGTTGAATACTTGGATAATAATTGAGGGCATTATCATAAATATTAAATATTTATATTTGTGTGATATAATAATTGAGGAATATTGGATGATGATGATGATAACTAATGTTGATGGCATTATTGTAATTATTGTTATTTTATACATTATGATGATGGCATAATTGTAATTATGGTATGATATATCTGTATGATATGTTGTTTGTGTTATCTCTATGCTACCATGTTGGTATTGGCGTAGGTGATCTCACCTCTTTGTTATATTGTTTTGCTGTGTCTGTATTATTAAAAATTATATAGTAGATGGAACAAGATTCTTAGACGTGATTGGAGACGAATATTCTGAGATTGATGATAACATGGAGGGGTGACCATCCCGGATTCGTTGGTGTGCAATTTTGATAAGGAACAAATATATGAAGCATCAAGATAAATACAAGACTGAATAAGTATGTTGAGTTTTTACCGTTAGTGTTTTACCGTACTATTAAGTAGGACCTGTCATAGGGTTTACTACTATTTAAAATTGAGTCTGTAATATATTTATTGAATAATTGTTAAATATTAATTGGTGTCAATATTGTATATTAATAAGTTTAAATCTATTTTTTAGTATTATCTATAAATTTCGGTAAATTTATGTTTCAGCAAGAAGAAATTTTAAAACCCATTTTTTATAACTCAAACCTTTTATGAACTGATTTTCAGATTATAAGTTGGTAGTCAGAAATGTGATGCCCTACGGGGGGTGTTACATATATGTGTTAAGCTAATTGTGAGGCATTTGCTTTCTTTGAGGGCTGATATAATAATTGTGCACTAATTTTGGTTAAGAGAAAATTGAATTCATAAATAGTTGCTAAATGCATGTGAGCATGATTTGTCAATACAAGTGTATTTGTGCTTTGTTTTACTCGAGGACTAGCAAAAACTTAGGTTTGAGGGTGTGATAACTCCACTATGTGTAGTTATTTATGCCCTATATTTGTACTCTTTTGATAGCCTAGTCCTTGACTGTTATGCATATTTCGAAGGTTTTAGGCATATAATTGTCATATTCCATTTAGATATCTTCCTTGATGCTTTTGTGATAATATTTCTTGTTCTTTGTCGGATTAAGTAGATTTGCACTTGTATTTAAATTGGTGACTTTTCTAATGCGGGATAGGCTCAAAAGAGATGAATTAAAGCAAGCCAAGGCCCAGCATTGGAAGAGAAAAGCTAAGTAAGCATTCTAGCAGAGCAAGCTGTGGCGCCAAGAAGTGCACGTCAATAGTTGTCCATACTGATACCCCACAACACAACGCCGAGGCACCAGGAAGTGCACGCCGCAGCGTGATGTGCATCACTTGCTATCAGTACTTACACCTGAGGCATGCGCACCGCAATGCAAGGAAGTGCACGCCACGACGTAAAGCACAAAACTGAGCCTATAAATAGATTTTTATCAGATTTTCTTAGAATGGTCGTTTTAGGGTTAGAGAAGCTACACTAAGTCTTCGTTTCTGAGGCTGAAGGAGACCTATGAAGCCAAGGTTAGAGGCTATGTTCCTTATGGAGGGAGATTCAAGCATCAATGGCAATATCCATAAGCTTTTCCTCTTTTCTCCCTTTTCTTTCTTCTCTTCTCTGATTTTGAACATGGATTTTTGTATTGTATTTTCATGTTCAATGAAATAGCAGCTATTTTAGGGAACACTTTGAATCATTTTTATGAATATTAATGATTTTGTTCTCCTTTGAGTTTGTATGGATGTATGGTTTTGTTCAATCATATTGTTCTTAATGCTCTTGAATGTCTGATCATCATTTAAGTTGATTTGATAAAAACTAATGAGCCTAGATATAGGACTTTGGATTTGAGATCATATGTATGGTTGATGCATATTCAATTCCATTCCAATGGCGGGATGAGTTGACTCGCTATTTGGATAGAAATATATCTCTTAGTCATGCATAATGTGTGTTTGAGAATAGACCTGAAAGTGTGGATTTTGTGTTAGCTCTCATGGAAACATAGTGAGTTAGGCAATTGAAACCATGGCTGATTGACCCTTAGACATAGGCTTTCAACTAATGAAGATTCTCAAGCTAACCTAATCATTGCATTCATATTTATGAAGAGGATTGCATGTTGTTAGTTAAAGTAAGGGGTGAAGAAGGATTTCCCTAAACTCTAACCATTATCTTTATTGCTTTCCTAGTCTTTAGTTTATATCTATTTTTCCTATTTTTATGTTCTTGAATAGAATTACTTAAGCTATTAATTGATATTTAGCATTGAAAATAACCTTATCCTCGTCAAAACAATATCTTCCTCTTCACTGTATTACTTGTTCAACTAGTGCACTTGTAGCCTTAAAAGGGACAAACATGATGCCAAATCATAACAATGTCATGTCATGCATGATCCTTGATTAAAACAAAAGAACCCAGTTCCACAAATCTTGAGCAAGGATTGGAACCCAGTTCCAGAAATTTAACTGGGATGTAGGAATGAACCATCCTCAATTCATCACTATGATAGGGAAGGTATGTCACATCTTCTTTTACAATCTTGTATGATCACCTTGAGATAAGGATCTGATCCTCAACCATAATGAGTATAGAAAACAATAATGACAATTACTATAATAACTAGCATGCAAATTGAATTATATCTATATTCACCAAAATGAATTATATCTATATTCACCAAAATGAACAACAATGATGCTAAATACCATAATAATTAACATACCAATTGATTTACATTCACCACACAAACATTTCTTGAAATACTCCTATTAGAGTCTCCATACTCATTAAGAAGCAAAAGAGAAGAAACTACACTCATTAGGAATTTTATTTTAGCAAACAAAATTCCCTGTTTCTACCAGACATCCACGCCTAGGCGTAACTCATCACATCTAGGCGTGATACTCTTTGTCTTACAAAACTTGAAAACTGGCTTCCCTATGCCTAGGCGTGGTTAAGTCATGCCTAGGCGTGGTTAAGTCATGCCTAGGCGTGACCCTATGACTGAGAATTCTATAGAAAACAACCATTGTTCCATTAAGGAATAATGGTCTTCCTACCATTTAAATCTACAAACCAAGAGATTTCCAACTTCACACAAGGTCCAAAAACATCTTTTATCTCTCAAACCAATTTTTAAAACACTTAACATGCAACAATGCATCATCCATCACCATAAAAACCAAAAACCCCATTTTTAACTCAAATGAAATCATAAGTGTTTAAAGGATGAAAAATGTATCACCATGCAACCAATGACTCAAAAATAGGCTATCCTCTAGTTCTCCAACCAGAATCAAGCCTAAAACTCCAAAATCACCCTAGAAATCCATTTCTCACATCAAGAACTCTCAAAAACTAATGAAGAACATGGAAGAAAAGAGTGAAAACACAAAGTCCCCCTACCTCTACTGGCCAGAAATGAAATCAGAGAGCAGCTCCTCTTTTCCCCTTCCTTCTTCCTCTTCTTTGGTGGTTGCTCCTCCTCCTTTTTCTCCTTTTTTGCCTTTGCTCTTGAGTCTTCCAGCTACAACCATGAAAGAGAAGAGAAAAATGAGACAAGCCATTTTATTTGTGACTTAAATAAGTCAAAGGCGGCAAACACAAACAAAGAGCCGTATGCTCTTTGGTCACTTAAATGACTTTCCAAAAAATTCTGATTTGCTAAGAACACTCAAATTCTTCCAAATCCAATTTTCTCACTTCTAACAAATTTCAAATAAATCTTGAGATTCATCAAAAATCTTGCTGCACCATTCCCATAATTTTCCGTATCTACTAGGGGTCAATTTCACATTCAAACACATAACCAATATGCTTAAAAATACTAAACTAACTCCGATTAACCTCAATTTTTTACTACACCATCTTACACACATTTGTGACCTAGAAACAAATACTCCACAGTTATTTCCATTAAATAAATAGTTTAAGCCAAATCCGAGACTAAAAACAATTATATTTCACACATAATATTGCAACAAAGTAACTAAACGTGCTCAGAAGGTCACAAAATTCGACAGATATGTTAAGCAAGTATTAGGCTACATTCATATCCATTTACAAGCCTCACATGTTTTCCATGCATGTTTGATTTTATTCAATTAGTTTGGATAAGTTGATTCACCTAATGGGATAGACATATGCCTCTTAGCCATGTATATAATTGATTGAGAATAGATTTATTGAATGGATTTTACTCTAGTTCTCATGGAATCATAGTGAATTAGGTAACTAAAACATGGTTAATTGACCTAGACGTAGGTTTTTAACTAAATTAGATTCTCAAGCTAATCTAATCATTTCATTTATATTACTTATAAGGATTGCTAGTTATCAATTAAGTAAGAGGTGAAGAAGGATTCCCTATTCTCTAATTAACATCTTTAGTATCAATTTGCTGCATTTTAGTTTTTACATTTGATTTACACAAACCTTTTATAATTTGATTGTGCTTTGATAATGTTAGATAAACTATTGGTTAATATTTGGTTCATAAGATTAACGTATTCCTCGTGGGAACGATATCTGACTCTTGACTATATTACAAGTGCGATCCGTGCACTTGCGGTAAGCAAAAGAGCGAACATAGGGTAGATGGCTTCTTGCAAGTGGACCTCCTCCAAAATGTCTTCTTGAGCTTGAGCTCCCTCATAAAATGGTTTGAGGCAATGTCCATTGACTGTGAAACCTTTGTTATTATTCTCACTCTTAACCTGCACAACACCATAAGGGAAAATCTTAGTAACAACAAATGGACCAAGCCACCTAGATCGGAGCTTCCCAGGCATGAGCTTAAGGCGGGAGTTATAGAGGAGAACTTTTTGGCCAATGGAGAACTCCTTCCTTGTCAACAGCTTATCATGAAGAAGTTTGGTCTTTTCCTTATAAATCTGAGAGTTCTCATAAGCCTCCAACTGAAGCTCTTTAAGTTCTTGAAGTTAGAGGTTCCTTTAGGTTTCGGTTTGGTTCAGGTCAAGGTTGCATTGTTTTATTACCCAATAGGTGGTATGCTCAATCTCCACCAGAAGGTGATATGCCTTGCCGAAGACTTTCTTATAGGGAGACATTCCTAAAGGTGTCTTGAAGGCAGTCCTATACGCCCATAATGCGTCCTCAAGTCTCTTGCTCTAATCTTTTCTATTTGGTTAGACTATTTTTTCCAAGATTTGTTTCAACTCCCTATTCGAAACTTTGGCTTGCCCATTGGTTTGTGGATGGTAGGGAGTAGAAACCTTATGCATCACACCATATTTCTTCAACAATGCCTCTATGCTTTTATTACAGAAATGGGAGCCTCGGTCACTGATTATGGCTTTTGGAACTCCAAACCTGCAAAAATTGTGAGACCTGACAAACTCTAAAACCACATGAGAATCATCAGTCCGAGTGGCCTTTGCCTCCACCTACTTAGAGACATAATCAACAGATAACATAATATAAACAAAACCAAAGGAAACAGGAAAGGGACCCATGAAGTCAATACCCCAAACATCAAATATCTCACAAAATAGTAATGGTTATTGAGGCATCTCATACCCACGAGAAATGTTACATGTTTGTTGGCATTATTCATAATTCTGGCAATAACTATAAGCATCATGAAACAAGGTGGGCCAATAGAATCCAAAGTCTAAAATCTTCCTAGAAGTGCATTGCGGTCCAAAGTGACCACCACATGTAAGGGTATGATAAAAAGACAGAATAGACTAATACTCATAATCAGGCACTCAACATCGAATAGCTTGGTCACTACACAGTCTCCACAGATAAAGATTATCCCATACATAATGTTTAGACTCACTCTTAAGCATATCAATCTGATGCTTATTAAAATCAGCAAGTAACTCAAATGCAACCAAATAATTCACTAAATCAGCATACCAAGGATCCTTACCTATTACTTGAAAAAAGTTGTTCATCTGGAAAGGTTTCTTGGATAGAAAGAGTGTCTACTGCATGTGGAATCCAGCTCAGATGATCTACCACCAAGTTTTCTACTCCGCTCTTATCTCTAATCTCAATATCAAACTCTTGTAAGAGCAACATCCACCGAATGAGTCTAGGCTTTGCCTTGGACTTCTTCAATAAGAACTTCAACGCTGCATGGCTAGAGAAAACAATAACTTTAGTGCCCAACAAATAAGAACGAAATTTATCTAAAGCAAAAATAATTGCTAGAAGCTCCTTTTCAGTGGTATTGTAATTAGCTTCTTTTAAATAGTATTGTAACTAGCTTGGGCAGAATCCAAGGTACGAGAGGCATAAGATATCACATGAGGATGCTTTCTAACTCGTTGAGAAAGGATGGCACCAACTGCAAAGTTTAAAGCACCACCCATAAGCTCAAATAGAAGCTCCCAATTTGGCGGCTGAATAATGGGAGGAGAGGTCAGGTTTTTCTTCAACTGATCAAATCCTTCCTTGCAATGCTCATCAAATTCGAACTTGACATCTTTTTGGAGAAGCTTGAACAATGGAAGAAATTTTTTTGTAAAATCCCTTATGAAACTCCTATAGAACCCTGCATGACTAAGAAAGGAACGCACTTTCCGTGCACAAGTGGAGTAGGGTAAAGAGGCAATAACATCAATCTTCACTTTATCTACTTCAATACCTTTGCTAGAAACTACATGCCCTGAGACTATGCCTTGTTCTACTATGAAATGACATTTCTCAAAATTAAGAACAAGGTGTGTCTCAATGCATATATCAAGCACCTTAGCAAGGTTGTCTAAACATGCATCAAATGAAGATCCATAAACTATGAAGTCATCCATAAAACTTCCATGCAATGTTCTAACAAGTCAGAGAAAATGCTCACCATACATCGCTAAAATGTTCCAAGGGTATTATAGAGCCTAAAAGGCATCCTTCTATAAGCAAATGTGCCAAAAAGACAGGTGAAGGTTGTCTTCTCTTGGTCCTCAAGGGCTATGTGAATCTGAAAGTACCCTAAAAATCCATCTAGGAAGCAATAATATGACTTGTTAGCCAACCTCTCCAACATCTGATCAATGAAGGGAAAGTGAAAGTGATCCTTCCTGGTGGCTTGGTTCAGCTTCCTGTAATCAATACATACCCTCTAGTTGTTCTGTACTCTAGTGGAGACCAGCTCATTCTTCTTATTCATGACCACTGTCATCTTGGTCATCTTGGGAACCACTTGCACCGAACTCACCCACTTGCTGTCTGAAATGGGGTAAATGATACTAGTTGATAACAGTTTGCTTACTTCTTTCTTCACCACATCCAAAATTAGTGGGTTAAGTCTTCTTTGAGGTTGCCTCACTGGTTTAACTTCTTCTTCTAATAAAATCCTATGCATGCATGTGGAGGGCTAATCCCAGGAATATCTGCAAGTGTCCATCCAAGGGCTTTCTTGCGCTAGTTCAAGATCTGCAACAATTTCTCTTCTTGGTCAGGTTACAAATTCTTTGCTATTATCACTGGCAGCTTCTCATATGCTTCTAAGAACATATACTTCAAATGTTCAGGTAAAAACTTTAACTCAAGGGTAGGTGTTTGTTGCAATGAATGTATCAATCTAGTGGAAGAAATTAATTCTGCTAATTTAACTGCAACATCACTTGTAATCTGTGTACAATCTTCCAAAATAGTATGATTATATCTCATAGAAAAAGGAAATTAAGAAAATGTAGTATCATCTCCCATACATGCATAAATCTCAGAACATGTAGTACACATACTAGTCTCATCACAAACAGAAATAACACATCCAGAACATCCAGGAAAATTAACACTATATAGAAATTCACCAATTTAGGAAATTCAGCAAGCATATCAACATGCATATCATCAACAAGCAAATCAATGACTCTAATTGAAAAACAGAATACTCTTCTAAAGGATATTTCATGGCATCAAAGATGTTAAATTGAACTATGTTATCCTCAAATTTTGTGGAAAGAGTACCAGTATGCACATCAATCTTAGTCTTGGCAGTTTTCAAAAAGGGTCTACCTAAAATCAATGGCAGCTGACTAGAAGCAAATTCATTTTCCATGTTCAGAATATAAAAATCAGCTGGAAATATTAACTCGTTTACCCTTACCAAAACACCCTCAAGCACTCCAACAGGATGAATTGTGCTCTTATTTGCTAGCTAAATGATTACTCCAGTTGGCTTCAATTCTCCAAGCCACAAAGATTCAAAAACTAATTTTGGCATTACATTGATCGAAGCATCCAAATCCAACATTGTATGAGTAAATTGCTTGTTGCCTATTATGTAAGGAATGGTGAATGTTCTAGGATCCTTGTATTTAGGAGGCATATTTGGTTGGATCAAGGTAGAAACATTTCTTCTCATGCTCACTTTCTCATTTCCTTTCAACCTTGTCTTATGAGTGCACAGCTTCTTCAAGAATTTGGCATACTTTGGTATTTGCTTGATTGCATCCAGTAGTGGAATGTTGACTTCCACTTTCCTAAAAGTCTCAAGTAAGTCTTTGTCTTTCTTAGCCTCTACTATTTTTCTGGACTATGTGGCTCTTTGTGGAAAAGGAAGAGCAAAGGTAAGGTTGTTGCTGCTCATCAACAACTGCTAACTTCTTCTTACCTTTAGATTGTTGGGCTAGTTCATCCGAATCTAAATGCTCTGCTAGTTGTTGCTTGCTTGCTAGTTGAGGTGCAAGTGATGCTTCTATAGATTTTCCAAACCTTAGCTTATTGGCACTCACATTCCCCTTTGGATTGGGAATTGTTTGGGAAAGAAGTTGTGCAGAACCTAGGGCCTATAGCTGACTCAATGTAAAGGCCAATTATCCAATTTGAGTTTCTAAATTTTGTATAGTAGCTTCTGTCCTCTGCTGGAACTGAATGTTATTTGTGGCCATCTGCTTCACCAAATCTTCAAATGAAAGCTTAAATTTTATGGCTGCTGGACTTGGTTATTAGAATTGCCTACTTAGTCCAGCTTGAGGTTAAAACTGATGTTGTCTCATTGGCTGATGCAATGGCTACTTATGTTACAATAGTTGCTGTTGTTGTTATGCTACATTGCCATATCTCATATTCAGATGGTCTCTCCAACTATGGTTGTATGTGTTGGAGAATAGATCATATCTTTGTTGTTGCTACTGGAATTGTGGTTTACCAGGAAAACACCAGTTGCTGCAACAGATTGATGAGGAAAAACATAACCACAGTCTTGAAGTGTGGGGCATGCACCAGTTGCCATATTTATTCCCATGCTCACTTTCTCATTTCCTTTCAACCTTGTCTTATGAGTGCACAACTCCTTCAAGAATTTGGCATACTTTGGTATCTGCTTGATTGCATCCAATAGTGGAATGTTGACTTCCACTTTCCTAAAAGTCTCAAGTAAGTCTTTGTCTTTCTCAGCCTCTACTATCTTTCTAGACTATGTGGCTCTTTGTGGAAAAGGAAGAGCAATGGTAGGCTGCTACTTCTCATCAACAACTGCTAACTTCTTCTTACCTTCAGATTATTGGGCTAGTTCATCCGAATCTAAATGCTCTGCTGGTGTTGCTTGCTTGCTGGTTGAGGTACATGTCATGCTTCTATAGATTTTCCAAACCTCAGCTTAATGGCACTCACTTTTCCCTTTGGATTGGGGATTGTTTGGGAAAGGAGTTGTCCAAAACCTAGGGCCTGCAATTGACTCAATGTAGAGGCCAATTATCTAATTTGAGTTTCTAAATTTTGTATAGTAGCTTCTGTCCTCTCCTAGAACTGAATGTTATTTGTGCCCATCTGTAACACCCTCCCTAGGGTATCACATATCTGACTCCCGACTCATAATCTGAAAAGAAATTCGCACAAAGTTTGAGTTATAAAAAGTGGGTTTAAAATTTCTTCTTTACTGAAACTTAAATTTACTGAAAATATTAGGTAATATTGAAAATCATATTTCAACTATTCATTTTGCAATATTGACACCAATTAATATTTCATAATTTAAAGAGAAATATAAAATTAACAGACTCTTTTTTTTTTAACAGTAGCAAACCCTATAACGGGTCCTACTTAATAGCACGGTACAACATTAACGAGAAACTTTAACATACTTATTCCTTTTTCTGTCCATCTTGATGCATTATACATCTGTTCCTTTGTCAACACTGCACCCCTTTGAGTCCTGAATGTCCACTCCTTATTGTTGTCACCAATCTCAGAGTATCAATCGCTCGTTATGTCTAACACAACTCGATCCTTCTATTATTTGATTTTAACAGTACAGACACAGCAAAATAACATAACAAAGAGGTGAGATCACCTACGCCAATACCAACATGGCAGTACAGAGATAACACAAACAACATATTATACAGATAGATCATACCATAATCATGCTATCAGCATTAATCAACTATCATCATCTAATCATTTATCAGTTCAATCATCATCCAAGTACTCAAAACAATTGTCATAGCCAACATTCCTCAATTAATATATCATACAGATATAAATGCTCAGATTTATGCATGTGCACAAAGACTCAATTTTTCTAAAACAACTCCATGGAGGTTTTCACAATTTCGAGGAGAATGCTCTGTCAATTGTCAGCCTTAGCCCAAAGACAATCTTCCAGTTGTTGAAAAGAATCGTGTTCTTGTCGGGTATTGTCAATGCGTTGCAATGGACTGCATCGTCAAGTGGCACAGGGTACTCGCCAGTTGTCCACTGGTCGACCGCTGCGCCTCGACGCCCCCAAGATCCATCATAGACCTCACTATCAATTCTCATTCCCTCTTCAACCACAAGGGCCATATATAATGCACGAATATATCAGTGCAAGTCCAACCCCAAAGGGCCAAATCTTTTCAATTTCATTAGTTCAATGTATCATATGCCTCAACACATATTTTTCTAATGCATGTATAATGCACCAAATCCAATCACATGCATCTCTTTCCAATGCATATAAATTGTACCAAATTATATTGTATTTTCAACAGCAAAATCATGTTATCACATTTTCATAGTTATAAAACACTTTCGTCGTGTTTTCACAAAATTGCGCAACATTTCCGTTACATTTTCACGATTCCAAAACGTTTTTGTTACGTTTTCAAAATATCGTAACACTTCTGTTACGTTTTCAAAATGCCGCAACTCTTCTGTTACACTTTTAAATCACGTACTAATTTTTCAACATTTTTTTCAATCACATAAAAATATACGTTTCTCAAATCCCATAATATTTTTCCACTGTTTCAAAATCGCGTAACTTAAAAATCATCCTTTTAAGTCACGTAAATCATTTTCTTTCATTTTCAAAATATCTAAAACACTTTTCAAATCATATAATGATTTTTCACTATTTTCACAATCACGTAAAAATAATTCATCACTTTTCCATCACGTAGTGATTTTTCAATAGTAATTCAGATTACGTAAAATATTTAAACGTAATTCAAATTGCGTAGAAATATTTCAATGTATTTAAAATCACGTAGAAATATTTTACTGTATTTCCAAACACTTAGAAATATTTTACTGTATTTCAAACCACGTACTTTAAAATTACGTTTTTAAGATATGTAAATAATTTTTTCACCACAATTTCATTCTGAGTAAAATATTTCTCAACCTTCAAATATTCTTTTTCAACTTTTCTTAAAATAATATAACTTTATACTTCATGTAATATATTTTCTTACTCAAGAAAATCTTTTTCCACATTTCTTTACTCAAGAAATCCTTTTCCAAAATATAATTCATAAAATCACTTTTTCATTGATATAAATCAATGTTTCAAAACTTAACATTTTCTAACGTACTTTCAAAACTCAAAAATCAGTTATACGTTAGTAACT
The DNA here is from genome assembly GCA_029884605.1 of Ormosia emarginata. NCBI lineage: Eukaryota > Viridiplantae > Streptophyta > Magnoliopsida > Fabales > Fabaceae > Ormosia > Ormosia emarginata. Next base: position 9,381,676 of record JAQQTP010000040.1, read on the forward strand.
TTTCAAATCACCATTATTTTCTCCATTTTTCTCAAATCACTTCCAAAATCACTTCCAAAATCATTCTTCAAAATAAATTAGAGTTCAAACATGTTCAACCTCTCTTTGTCTTTCGTTTACAAAATTCTCTCAAGTGATAAAAACACTCTGATTCCCTTTCCAAATTCGTGTATTAAATCAAGTTACGTTTTCACTTTGAAAATCACTTTGTTCATAAAAATCAAGACATTACAAGCCTTTAAAAAACATGTGGACATGACTATTGAAACCATCAAATATTTTTTCTTCTAAATTGATATGGTTTTACACAAACAAAACCATTAAAATTTTGTTTTCAAAACTGTGTGATTCATGGTCATAAAAACCAAACCCATTTGTTCAAATTCATTTTCACTTTCTTTGCAAATTCTTTTTCACTTTCTTTGCAAATCCTTAAAATCAACGTTTGCCCGTTTCATTCAAAACTCATGTTTAGAAAAACACTTAGGATCTTTTTACACAAAATAAATCAATAAAAATCCTTCAAAACCATGTTCTTGTTCTCTTGAAAAACATATCCTTTGTTATTTTCCATGCTTTTCAAATCAATCCAATTTTATTCTTCCATGAAAATATTAAGTTATAAACACCTATGTTGAGGTGTCTTGGTTGAAATTCTCAATGTTCTAGGGACCCAAAAATTAATTCCCTTGTTCTTAAAAATTTTCAACATAAACCCTCTTCATGGGTATCAAAACCGTATTTCCTTTCCTTTGGCCATTGAAGCCAAAAATTAATTTTCTTTCCATCATCACATCATGGCATACATATACATAATTTCAACATATTCTCATCATGCATATTATAAGCAAAATATCTAAGCCATAAAATCATGCAAAGCATATCAAGTATAGGCAAATTAATCAAAGCACATAAACACCCACAAATAAATTACATGACCATGGATATGAATCCTCACATGGATTCACCATCCATCAAATATAAGACCATCTCTCACCACCATACTTGGTTGGTGAGATGGATCTCCCTCTTACCTCTTGAAGATCCTCAAAAACTCCTTGTTTTGCTTCTTTTTCCAAGTCCTTCACCACCAAGGGCTTCTCAAATACAAAACAAAATACATAGAAATTAGTATACTAAGCTTGATTAAGAGGAACCATGGATCAACCATGGTTTAGATCATGAAAAAGAGAGAAGAAATGAAGTTTCCTTACACTTCACCTCAAAAACCCAATAGCTTTGATCTTGAAGAAAGTCCATGAAGATGAATGATTTAGAGAAAATCTCCAACATGAAAGTTGCTTAGAATATCATGTAGATTCAAGATCTATGGTTGGATGAAATTAAAAGAGATTGGATGGTGGTTTTGAGTGTCTTGACCGAATGGTTTCTCTTGAAACACAAAGATGGAATTTTTTATTTTTGATAGACACTTGAAGCTTAGATTTGAAGCCCAAGATGAATGATTTTGGAAAAACTCATAACTAGAGATGTTCTTAGAGTGGTGTTTAGGTTTATGAAATGTGTTTAGATGAAATTTTAGAAGCTTGGAGACATAGCTCCTAGGTGTTGGCCGAATGGTGTTCTAGGAGAAAAGAATGGAGTTTTTGTGTTTTATTTTAGAGAAGATGATGAATAGAAAGACAATTATGAGATGATGAATAGAAATAAACCATTTTGGTCTCCTTTAGGGTGCATGGCCGTGAGGTAGCTTGAAGGAAAAGGAGAGAAAAAAAAGTTTGAAGACTTTAGACTTTAGGAAATGACCAAGAATGATAAATAAGGAGTAATAATGATGTCTTCAAATTTTCCTTCACTCTAAAGCCACCAAACCGTAGCCCCCCCCTCCAATGCATTCTCCTTGAATGCAAATTGATCAATAATGATACACCATTGACCATGACATGTAATAATGGTCATAAAGTTTTTTTTCTTTGTCTCCTAAACAATCCAAAATCGTCCCCTTCCATGCATGCTTCTCCTTGTGCATTTAATTATTTTTCATCATTATTAGCCACCATCTAGAGCATTTCTAGCCATTGATTAATTCAATGGTTAGGATTTAGGTAGACTTTTGATTTTAGAAGACTTAATCTAGGCAATTGGATCTTTCTCCTTTAAATCTTAGCCATTAGATGCATCTCCAAAATGAAGGGTCAAGATTACTCCTTCTTACTTTTAATCCAAGGGTCATAATTAGTCTTTGATACTTTTTAAGACTAATTCTCTACCATTGATTAAATTTACATCCAATGGTCATAAATGGTCCTTGTTACTTTACAAGACCAAATCTCCACCCTTGATTAATTCTTCATCCAATGGTCATAAATGGTCTTTGTCACTTTTTGAGACCAAATCTCTACCATTGATTAAATCCAAATCCAATGGTTATAAATGGTCATAGCCATTTTATTAAACTTATCCTACACCGTTGATTAAATCGACGGTTGATATTAAAGTCTTCAATATTGAACTTGTTTCCTATTGGTCCATCAAAAATTGTCACAACCACTAATATTGACTTAATAGTATAATTTCTATTTTTATCTGCTAAAACCCCACGAAAGAATATATTTACTGTATTTTTATCGTCCGATAAATAAATACAGTACAAAAGACAGTACAAGAAAATTTCTAAAACTGTTTCCGGATTCAAGTTTAGTAAGATCCCCTGTCTCCGTCTAAACAGTACAAATTTTTCTATGCGTAGAAAAATTTTTACTTTGCGGGACCCGCCTGGGCCCACATGCACCCCCTGGGCCCACAAACAGTAAAAAAAATTCATAATCATCTACAAAAATCACAAATATTAGAAAACGCACAAATATCAAATTAGATTATTAAAAATAATTAACAGTCAAGAGAAATAAATATTTAAAGATTTTCTCCGACTCGAAAATTATTATTTTCCTGACACGAAATAAATCACTCAAACCGATTCAAATACGCTGATGGAATAATCAAAATAATTTTACACTGCACAGAAATTACTAAACAGTAAAATTCCGTTAACTGTCAAAATTATTGTTTAAGAGATACAAAAATTTTGGGGTGTTACACCATCTGCTTCACCAAATCTTCAAATGAAGGCTTAAATTTTATGGCTACTGGACTTGGTTATTGGAATTACCTACTTAGTCCAGCTTGAGGTTAAAACTGATGTTGTCTCATTAGCTATTGCAGTGGCTGCTTATATTGCAATGGTTGTTGTTGTTATTATGCTGCATTTCCATATCTCATATTTAGATGGTCTCTCCAACCAGGGTTGTATATGTTGGAGAATGGATCATATCTTTATTATTACTACTAGAACTATGGTTTACCAAGAAAACACCAGTTGTAGCAACAGATTGATCAAGAAAAAACAGAACCACAATCCTGAAGTGTGGGGTATGCATCAGTGTGATGAGATGAACAAGAGCAAATGCAACACAAGGTTGCAACCATCTGTATAGGTGGTTGTTTTCCCAGTGCTAATTGTTACACCAAAGAAGTCAATTCATCAAGTCTGTGTTTCATTCTCTGTTGGTCTACATGAGATAATTGAACCTCATTAACTCCTCTGGTTGAGGTAATGATTCATGTGCCAAATTGTTAGGTGCTTACTGCCATGTTTGCTATCAAATCTCTTGCTGCAACAGGGGTCTTGTCTACTAAGGCTCCTCTAGAGGAAGTATCTACCATGCTTCTGTCCATTGACAATAAGCCCTTATAGAAATATTGAATCAAGAGTTGATAACTGATTTGGTGGTAGGCACAACTCAAACACAGCTTCTTGAATCTCTCCCAATATTCATGTGAGGTCTCTCTTGTCATTTGCCTTATGCCATAGATGTCTTTTCTAATGGCAGCAACTCTAGATGCAAGGATGAATCTCTCCAAGAATAACCACTTCATGTCATCCCAACTCATGATAGAACCTGGTGAAAGGTATAACAACCAATCCTTGGCTGCATCAGCAAGTGAGAAAGGGAATGCCCTCAGCTTGATGTGCGCCTTAGGGATCCCATGCGGCTTTATGGTTGAACAAACCGCATAAAACTCCTTTAGGTGCTTATGGGGGTCCTCACCTGCAAGACCATGAAACTTGGGCAACAAGTATATCCATCCAGATTTTAATTCTAAGTCAGCATTAAGATTAGGGTATTGAATACACAAAGACTAGTAAGTAACATCAGGAGCACCTAATTCCTTATGAGTCCTGTTCTGCATGTTATCACATATAGTTGCAAAATTACTTAAGATCTCGGGTTCACTTTCAAATTCAATATCAAAATCAAGTTCAGAAGCAATTTGTGCACTTAGCCTACAAGCTCTAATTAACCTATGCAAGGTCCTATGAATCTCATGATTAATATCAAGTAATTGGCTAATAGAAGACCTAGTCATGCATCAACTAAAGCACAGATAGCACAAACAACAGCAAACAAGCAAAAATACACTAGACAACACTAAATCTACCAAAATAAATCTAGTTAACCTATCTAATGATTTTTAAAAATCACGAGACTTGTACATCATGAAAACTACACAAAAATGAAACTCAAAAATGTTAAAAAATATTAAAAATTTGAAAAAGGGGTCTAAATGAAGGAATTTGCCTTAAATCTGAGTGACCTCAGTATACTACACAATGAGATTGTCTAAGAATCATGTAACACCCCAAAATTTATTTCTTTTATCATAAATGTTCATTTTATAATATTTGTGATTTTCTAGAATTTTTTTGGATTTTTCTGAGAATATGGAATATTTTAATATTATTCTTCGTTTTGCGTACAAACTGAGTGGAGTCGGGAAAATGAAATATTTTTCCCAAGAACCTTGATCTGTGAAAACGTCAACGGGCGATCTTGCTAAACCCGAGGCTGGACATAGTTTACGAGGTTCATGTTTTTCAAGAAAATTTAACAGACGAATAATAAAACGCTGTGTAAATTTCATCCGTCAGATAAATTAATACTGACTTCTGTCGACTGTAGTGATTATCGATTGGATAATAACATGTAATAAAAACCCTATCATATTATCCTAATGCAATCTACTTTATGTCTAATCAAGCTCACTTTAATTCTAATTTTGTACCCTAATTAAGAAGCTTCTTTGAAAAGCTTTGGCCAAAAGACCACCTTACCATTGGCTTACATGAGAAGCCACAAATTTCCCTCTCTTTCTCCCCTCAATGCCACGGCTTACCCGTGCCCCAAAGGAGGGAAATGTGACTTAACACACTTAACCTAACACTCACAAAATATCCTAACTTTAACCTATTCACTTCTCTCTCTACAACTTCATCTTCTTCATTTCTCCTCCTTCTCTCTACACTCCTCCATAGCCACGATTTTGCAGCCCCTTCTCCACCCATTTTCCTTCACTTTTCTCTTCACAAATACCATTTCCCTACTCACCTCCATCTTCTCTACATCTTTCATTTAGAAAATTTCTTCAAAAACCCAACCTTTCTCCATTGCCTTCCAAGACAAAGTCTCCATCTTTGAGGTAAAGCTTCCACCTTTCTTCTCATTTCTCTTCATTTGTGGACTCTAGGGTCTCATTGGAGACCAAAGATCCATTCTTTTCCATGTTTAACATTGATTCTTGATGATGGAAATTCCTAGGGTTCTCGGAGCCTTGAAATCGAATCCTCAAGGGCCTTGAAGGAGGTCATTTCCGTTGTTCTTCCTTAGGTAAGAAGGAGATTACTCACTTCCACCAATAATGGTGGTGAGGGAACCCTTGTATGTTCATTTGTTTTGTGATTTTTGCTTGTTCATGTGTTCTTGGATTTGATTAAATGTTGATTGGTGATCTTGAGTATATTGGAAGTGTTAAATGTGCTTGATCATGTTAGGGTTACTAAATGGAAATTTTGGAGGTTCCTACCCTAACATGGTGGTCACGGTTTTGAGGGAATTTTTGGGTTGTGAATTTGTTTTGTACACAAATACATAAAGCTTATGAAATTGGGTGTTGAATGATAACATTAAAATTAATGAATGGAAAACTTTGAGGGTTTATTACCCTAAATTGATGCCACAGTTTTGGTATTGGAAATTAAGGAATTACATTGATTTTGTGTGAAATGAAATGTGAGTGATTAGATATAAATTAACTAATGCATAATGTGGTGGAAAATTGGAACTTGGAAACCTAGAGAGGGCTACGGTTTTAGAGAGAAAATTTAGGTTTAAATGATACCTTGGTGCATCTTTGGAAATCTAAGACTTAGAGACATGCATAATTCTTAATGAAGTGGAAGAATTAAAATGGATAACAACACTTAGAAGGCCACGGTTTTGAAGGGTAATTCACCCTATAATTTTCATAATTGACCAAAGTTTAAGACTTTGAAAGAATGAATCCAAGATATGTGCTTGTGAAATTTGATAAGCTATATGTGATTACATATTGATATTGAGAATTGATTAAATGTTGTTATGGATCCCTAATTGGGTTAAATACTTGTTGATTATGGACTTGAGAATGTCATGATGTAATGATGTTGAGAAATGAATATGTATGTGTATATATATGTTTATACACCATTATGGTATGCTTATGATGAATGCATCATTGATGAATATGCATGATTGAAATTGAGTCGTCATGCATAGGTGTTGTCCGTTGGACACTGTTAGGAAGGCTATGTGTGCCTAGGAGTTTGAATAATACCTATGTGCGGGTGCGAGTAGACTAAGCGTAGGGTCATAGTGGTTGGCCCTGCGGGCGTCGGGGTACGAGTGTCTCACAATAGACAGTGGTAGCTCCACTGAGGCCGTGGGATAGACCGATGCGACACACCGAAGATCCTGACTGGGACGTTGTCCTATATCATGATCAACTATCGAGGTGCCACGTATAAGCCAATTGCACAAACATTTTTATGAGATAAAGCACACTATATTTTAAGGCTGACGATATACTGGCATTACTCCTTGATCATTCACTCTGAAAAATGTTTATGTCTAGCTCCATGGAGTAGGAATTTTGGTACCCTTTGCATTGTGAATTGTCGGTCACATAATTCATTGAGCATGAACATTTATAACTGCAAATATAACTGTTCTTATTACTGTAATAATTGTCTGATTATCTGAACTTTTGACTATTGGGAATATTACTGTTGTTTGCCTGTTATTGCAAGTACTATAATTGGTTATTGTTGCTCTGCCTTTACTGTTAATTTTAATATTACTGTGATTAAATATATGAACTATATTATATGTGGGCGTCCAGCGCCATTTCGTTTTCTTACTGCCATTTTAGTAATGAAAGCTGGGTGTCTCACCTCTTTCTGTACTGTCTCTATTTTTGTATTCTGTCGGATTGTGTACTTCTCAAAAGACGTTCGTGAGGAAGACAAGGAAGCTCCTGAGTTTCCAGGCTTCTGGCCAGACTACGATTGAAGTTATCGAGGATGACGTTGCGCCCCTGCAGATTTTTGGGCTATACACGAATCACTTTTCACGGAGGCCCTAACTGCTGGCACATTAATGTGCAGACGGACCTTTGCGTGTACCATGGGGAGCTGACGATGTCCTTGGCATGGGGTCGTTATAACGCCCCTGTTTTAGATTTTCATGCTTTTGTTGGGTTGGAGTTTTACATGCCCGTTAGGGATATGTAGGCTGACATGTACTACATCCCACGTGATGACTCCTTTTTGTCCACAGCTCGAGCTCCTGCCCGTTGCTCTGTCGCTCCGATGGATGTTTCATCGGATGAAGAGGACCCCGAGGAGGACCCTTTTATGGTCCCTTCTCGTCAGTCTTAGAAGCTGATACTATTGGTAGCTACTAGGGGCTAACCGTCTATCTTTTTGGAGAAGCCTGGCATTTTGTTGTACATGCTGGGGTATATTTGTATAACTTTGGGTGGGTACATCTTTGCTTTTTGTATATTTTGAAATGTAACTAAATAGGCTTATACATATAAGTATGGATATATATATATATTGTGTATGATTTACCTTATGTCAAATTCTTTTATCGCAACTGTTCTAATTATTATCTTTATATGTAATGCATTTTTAAATCAACTTTTGACTCTACTTGGTAATGACATAATTTATAATAATTCAAAAAAAATAGTGGCAATTGCAAAGGATCTTAAATAACCGTAAAATGAACCGGATCTACGAGCTTAAAAACAAGTACTATTTTCCGCATTTTAATTTGTTTCGGTTTATGTTGTTTCAAAGTATCATAGTGTGACGTTCCTTCTTCGCGATTACTGAGAAAAAGGGGCGTTACAAATCACGTTTTCCTTCAACCCACCAATTTTTAGCTCATTCTAAAACATCAATTTTTGACCATACAAAATTATGCAAAATGACTTGTAATCACCTATTTTCACCTGAAAACCACCAAAATCAAAAGCAACACTACAGTTAGTGAGGGATTAGTAGTCAAATATAATCAAAATTAGAGTGATCCCTGGTAACGGCGCCAAAAATTAGATTGTTACAGATTTAACAATTTATAACCAGTTTACCAAAATAACTTGCAGCATAAGGTAACACTGGGTCGAACCCATATGTCACTCTGATTATGATCACGAAATCAACTTAGGATGTTAATGAACAAGGGGGAAAAGATATACGAAATTAAAAACAGACAAAATCAAACTTGAAGAAAACAGAAACTAGTGATAGAATTAGAAACAGAATCACAAAAATAGAATTATGAATTAGAAATAGAAACATAAACAAAAGGGGGGTTTACAAGATTAAAACGTAGAAACAGAGATAATTAAATGGAGAAAACAGAATTAAGAAACAACCAATCCAAGGGAATTAACCGATCTTGATTTTAATCCATCATTGATTACTAAAGATCCAATCAACTATCAACCAAACCCTTGGTCCTAGATCATATCAAGATACATCTCAATGATCCATGGATCTTCTACTAGAAAACCTTCTAGAATTCAATTAAATAAGGTTAGACAAATTAAGCATTCATCTAAAACCCAAATCAACTTAAAAACTAAGATCCAACCAAGATATACAATTCATTAAACACCTTTAATGTATTGTTTAACCTCTGAATTCATCTCTCAACACATGTTAATTATGCAATTAACATATACAAATCCTAATCAAATAAGGCATTAAATCAGAATTTAAACAATGGAAGAAGAAGAAGAAGACAAATTTAATTAATAGATGAATGTATAACAATTAAAACAAGATCTCAAGAATAATCATCAAGAGTGTCAATCCCTTGGATTGATTAAAGGCTCTACCCCTCCATGAATAAGAGGGAAGAACTTAGAAAAATAAGAGAAAAATGAAAACCTAGAGAGAAAGGAGAGGAAGAAAGTTCTAGAGAGAAGGAGGGAAGTGTAGAATAAAAAGTTGATTCTCGGTTTTTTGCTTCTATCCCTTATAACTACCCCTTATTTTGGCCTCACTCAATTAGAAACCTATTCATTACAAAGTTGGGTCCATTAGGAATCATTGGGCCTAAGTCCCATGTCAATTAGAGGCCTACAACTCAAGTTATGCTCAATTAAGTGGCCAAACTCATCAATAACTAGTCTCTGACTTCCATCTTCAAATACATGCCCAAAACGACATAGTTTAGCTTAGGAGTCTTCTAAGAGTTGTAGCTTTGGATTTTAGTTTTCATTTAGGATTGGGGTGATGTCCATTGCACCCCTATAACTCAAGATATGGGCTGATAAATGTGCAAAGGTGAAGATGTCAGGATTAACATTATGGCTCTTGCTTCAACTTCAATTTAATTAATTCAAACATGTGATTCAGCTCCTAAGGTCTTCATCAAACTTATAGATATTTGTCTTAACTCTCCTACAAGACCAGAAGCATGCCAATTAGATACTCGAAACTCAGATTATAGCCAAAATACTGAATACTGCCCAATAGATAAATTAACTCTAATTGATGCAATAATTCTCACATTGATCCAATTAGGCCCAATATCATAAAATGTGACAAAATCAATCCAATTAAGCCAAATTGAACCTTAAGACACCTAGTGAGAGAATCATTAAATGAATAAAATATATTGCTATCAACTCTCTCCTTTGTTTCTTTTACGTGACCAACAAAACAAATAAAAGGAGAAAAATAAAAGAAAACAAGAAGGAAACGAGAGGCAAGAGAAAGGAGAAAACAAACGCAAGAAAGAAAGAAAATATTGGCAAGCTAGTGGAGATAAGGTAGGGGTTCTTGCTCTCAATTTATTCCTTTCCACAAAATTTGAAACAAAATTTGTGGTTCTTACACATATGGAAGCCACGGCCAAAACTAGGGCTTGGTAGTGATTTTTTGTTTAAATTGTTCTTCCTCTTTCATTGATTCTTAAATTTGATTTGTGATGTTGATAATGATATGAAAATTGAAAATTTTTGTATGTATTGATGAGGTATGTCACAGCCACACCAAGTTGCTTGCTTTCAAATTTGGGCTTCATTTTCTATTGATTGTTGAATTGATTTTATGATTGTTTTTATGGAGTTCATGGTAAAGTTTTACTTGAATAATGGTCACGATAGTGTGCCCTATTTTAACCAGAATTTTGTTTTCCTTTGTGATTGAAATTATAGCTTGAATGGTGATTGAACAATATGGCAAAATGCTTCCCTGTTTTAACTAGAATTTTTTATGCTTTTATGCTTGAAATTGTGGTTTGACTAGTGACAGAAAATCACAGCAAACTCCTGCCCTATTTTAACCAGAATTTTGTTGTTTTTTATGTGTGATATTGTGGCATGAAAGGCTGAATTGGTCTTGGTAGAATGCTACCTTGTGGTGACTAGAATTTGAGTGCAACTATGACATGCGGTGAATGATTAATGAAACTACCAAGTTGGTCATAAAAGAGTATCTTGGTCGTGTCTTGTCTATGGCTACTCATGCTTGTTTTTAATCAGTTACGCTTATTAATAGATAATGTGAAGTACTAATAATTTTTAGAATAACCTTAGTGCTTGTATTGGCCATGTAGGTCGAAATTGGAATTTAAGGAAATAAGGTAATCTCTAAGTTGCATTCATGGTTTAAGTACTTGAATTGTGCTTGAATTATTGTTTGTATGTAAATTTTTTGGAATAAATGGTATTGTGTATTTGTTGCTGATTAGAGATTATATTGCTCCTTGATTAGTCAAGTTGAGCTTGAATTTGAATTTGTACTATTCCATTGAAAGCAAAGTTGAGCTATTTGATATGAACATGAGAACTTGCTCTCTTAATTCTTAAGGTTGAGCTAAAATGGTAATCGTATTGTTTTTAAATAATCAGTACTCATAGAATTTGTATTTGATTTGAATATGAGAATATTATTCCCATGATATGAGTATTCCTTGAATTTGAATGAATTTGGCATTAGTGAATTTTGGAGTTTATCCTCTTTGAGGGAAGGGTATCCAAAACTCCATTAGAATTATGGACATGAACTTCCGTGAGGTGGGGGATCGTATATTCTTAAATTCCTTACTAGTTTCCTCACTTGCCATAGTTTCCCTCATGTATATAAGGATACTTAGGAATAGTTTTGAATGAAAAACCCGGAATTGTCATGAATAGGTTGGAGTGCATCAACCTAAAAGTAGACTATTACTTAGTTTGTGGTAGTGAGACCTACCTTGAGTATATAGAACCTAGGTTATGTGAGGTGACCTTTACTGTCATTGTACAATATTATGGGTTTTGTGGGAATTGGCGCATGGATAAATGAGCACTGAAATGAATTTGAATTTAATGTCATATTATGACTTTGTTGTGTTATAAGAACCATTGCACGAGTTTGAGATTATGGTTCTTGTTTGGAAACTATTTTTGAAATTACTTATGAATATAAATTGTGATGTTTGATAATAAATGTTTTTAGAAACTAATAATAATTGAAATTCTATTTTGGGAAGAAAATGACCTAATTTGACATTTTTCCACCTTTCTAGTGTATAAACCATTTGAATTGTTTTTTAAATGTGTTTTTCCCTGAAACAACTAGAAGTATTTTGATGGCACAAATTTTTAATAGTATTACTGAGAATTTTTAGAATTCTCACCCCTTTCTGTTTGCATTTCCATAATATTTCCAAGGACGAACATTTTAGTATGGAGAAAAAAGAAGATGTAGAATATTTTTGTTATAACATTTTGTATTTTGTGATGTATAATTAGTACTTTGTAATAAATTATGCAATTATTGAGTATTGTAATATACTTTGTATATTGTTGTTCATAAAATATGTACATTAATGTAATCCTCAATAGGCTCATATTTTGTATATCTTTTATATCTATTTTCAAATTATTTTGTTAGTATCACATGACATGTTTAATTCTAATTACTACTGCATAATTCTGGATACGCTATTATTAATTGTATTAAGAATGCTATATTATGGTATCAGAGTAGTTCATCTTGTTAAGTCGAAGTATGGACTAGCTATATTTTGTTATGCATTCTTCTTGTCTAAATGATGAGAGATGCATTTGTAGAATTGCATAATTGCGTTGAGTTTGTATGTTTATGGTTAACTGTCACACTGTTACATGTTATTGAGCCTGATCATCTCAATATATAATGTGTTGTGTGTGGAGGAAACTATAGCATCAACTAGGCATACTCGAGGCCAAGGTAGGAGAGCTCTTACTGTAACACCCTTGTGGGAGTGCCACATTTATGATGCAATAAAATAAATCTACCCAAGTTGTAAAACATTTGTTACATAAATAGTATAAGTTCTAAAATTTTTTTCTTCTTTTATACAGAATATTACTAAATAAAATAACATGAAATATAAAGTGAAACAAACTGATATCTCACACATAATATACATAAGAATTTGTTTTAAGTTAAGCAAATAAAATACAACTACAAGGAATTTAAAGAAAACAGTAAAGAGTTCATATACAACACTACATCAAAAAGTGTCCAAGTGCACATCATAGATATCTAACCCTCTGAAGGATCATTCTCAGATGAAACTTCAGGTGAGAGGTATCTAGGATGTCTCGCAGCTCTACAGACAGGAGTCCGCGCTGTCGACACTAGACTGATCTCACTAGGGATACGGAACATCCCTCCCCAGTGACGCCTCAGATCCAACAGCATCTCCAACTATAGGTACAAAGTCATAGCAAAAGCAGGCTCAGCATCAAACTCTCCTCGTAGAGTCAAAGTCATCCTCCCCAAGAAGATCACCGATCCTCTATCCTCGAGCAAACGTCAGGCCTCAGAGCCTCCGTGAAACTCCAGTCTCACGAACCCAAGAAATCCCGGCAACGCCATCCTCAAAAGTCAATCTAGCGGGTATGGATGATCGGATGGTTCGTAGTCGTCGGACTGATCCTCTGCTTGCTGCTGTTGCTCTTCCTCAAGATACTCACGATCTAGAGGCTGATTCTCTTCCTCAAACTCTTTACCATATAAATTATAATACAGAAACAGTATGTATAGAGAGGTGAGATAATCATACATCAATACCATCATGGCAAATAAGAAAACGCCAAATACAACAGATATAACAGTTTATATAATAAAGTATACTATATCATCATAAATAATAATACAATTTAAGACAGCAATTTTAATACAACAATATCAAATAATATCACAGATAATAATGTTATGATGCATGACACAAATGCAAATGAATTACGACTCGTTCCTACTCCATGGAGCTAAACACAGATATTAGAGAGAATGACCCGCAAAGATCTATCAGTACTTTAGGCAGCCCAACCAAACTATTGCATTGTCTAACGTTGTGTCTATAGCCCACTATCCAATCATCGTGTAGTAGCACACAGTCTAAACATCGTGTAACTACAGGCATTGTACTAAAATAGTCTTTACAAGATCTTGATTAAGTATAGTGCGTGTCGAGATCACTAGTGTGTTGGCAGTTACCACAGCTCAGAGGAGCGACCAACTGTCCACATGTGGACTACTCCGCACACTAATGCCTCCAAGTCCATACAAAGAAGTGAACCACACTACGCTTATCACACAGACAACACGGTGTTATTTGCCTTGTCAATCAAATCACCAATAATCAACCATATTGGCACAACTCAATGCATGAATAAAAATAGTAATTACCAAATTACCTTTAGTCTCAAAAATATTCTCATATTTACGCAAATGCCCTCAATGCTAATAATCTCAAATACAGTACGTTCCCACTTGACGTACCATATTTCCACATGTCCAAAATACAGTACGTTCCCACTTGACGTATCATATTTTCACATGTCCGGGTCCACCACTTTGGTCCGACAGTAAAACTCGTTGTTCCAATTAATCGCGTAGAAATTTTATCGCGTTTTCACTATTTCATCATTTTTACAAACGTTTTTAAATCGCATAAATATATTTTGCTATTTTTGAAATTGCGTAGAATTTTTAAATTGTTTTCTCAATCGCGTAAGATTTTTAAATTGTTTTCTTGATCGAAAAGTTTTAAAATCTCTATTTTAAAACTACGTAAGGTATTTTCACTACTTTAAAACTACGTAGAATAATTTTTCTTACGTTATCAATATATTAGAAAACATTCTCTTTTATTTGTTTGTTTTTAATAAATTTTGACAGCATTTTGTCTATAAATTCTATTTAAAATGTATTTTCTACGTTTTTACTCTAAAAATTTGTTTACTTAGTTTATTATTACTAAATCCACTTTAGTAACTATCACTATACTTTAAATTTCAAAAGTAAGTATTTTTCAAGGGTTTTATTTATTTTTCTTCTATATCATATTTCTAATAAAAATTGGTTTACTTCTTTAAATCTTGGAAAGTCATTACAAATACATTCTTTTTAGGTAAAACATCAACTCTACACTTTAGAAAATAAGTTTTGGATTAATTATACATTTTTTAGGCATGTTGGCCGAAATTGATAAAACATTGGCATTTGATCTTTGGATCATTTTTCTTCTTCTAAATCATTTTAAAATTCTTTAATTTACCTAAATCCATTTAATCCTTCCTTTAGAAAATAGTTGAGAACATTATGGTTCTTTTTTCTTTGTGAAGCCGTGAGCCTCTCTTTGTGTTCTTTCGAACACTCATGTAAACCTTACATGTTATTCACATCCTAAGTAATAATCATGCATATATCACACATGCAATATATTTCAAAGCTTGTAGACATGCATACAAACAATATCAAACACAAGTAGGAAAGCTTTTAAACAATCAAACACAAGTGAATCCTTGTGGATTCTTCACACACATACAAGCCCATTTTCTCATCACCACACATGGTTGATGAGATTAAATCTCCCTCTTACCTTGAAGGAACATTAAAACCTCTACTCCTTCTCCTAGTGGTTTCGGTTTCACCTCCAAGAAAACCTTCTAGGAAAAATCTCCAAAGTAATTTTCCAAGCTCAAGGTGATAAATTTTGGAAGAACTCTCAACTAGAGATGTTCTTAGAATAGTGTTTAGGTTTGGAAAAGTAGGTTAGATGAAATTTTAGGTGGTTGGATGGTGGTGTATAAGGTTTGGCCGAATGGTCTCCAAGAAGAACAACAATGGTGAGCTTTTGTGTTTAAAGAGAGAGAAGAGAGAAAGTGTGATAGCAAAGATGGAAATGAAGTGAAAATGCCCTCCAAAATGGTGCATGGCCGTGGAGCTCAATAGAGAAAAGGTGGCCACTTTGTTTGACCTTCCAAGACTCCATCCAAGCCTTAGATGTGATCAAAGGTTGAGATCAAAACTTGGTCTCCAAGCTTGTCTCCTATTGGCTCATCCAAGCCTTGTCACTTGTTCTTGAATGTTCCTCCCTAATGGTGATCATAGATGATTAAGTTACTAATCCTATTAAGCTTCTAAGCACACTTAATCTAACTTTATTAGGTTAATTGGTTACATTAATAATTAATTAACATTCTTGTAATCTAAGCTTCAAGAGCCATTGATTAAATCAAGGGTTCATATTAGGTAGTGATATGATCAAATCTAAACCATTAGATCTCTTCTCCATGAAATCTTAACCATTAGATTCATCTTAAAATAATAAAGGGTCAAGATCTTCCCTACATTTCTCCTCATCCAATGGTCACAAATGACTCTAACCATTTTGTGAGACCAATCTCCACCGTACAATTGATTAACGGCGGATATCCAAAGCCTTCAATAGTAAGCTTATCTTTACAACCATAGATTAGATCAACGGTTGATATTCAAAACTAAACCTTCTTATCCAACGGTACAAATCAAGTCAAGCCCTTTTTGTTGACTAATTTCCTATTGGTTCAAAATAAATCAAGCCATCATTGTTGACTACTTTATCTAAACGTGGGTGTCGCAATCCAATTGTGGGTCCTACAAACCAAAAGTGGGTCTCACAGATATTTCCGGGTCCATTTTCATTTTATTTATACTGACTAATAAAATAATATTATAAAAATATATTTTATTGCATAGTTAAATCCTAAAAATTAAAAGATTGATACACATATCATTCAGAATTGGGTTTAGTAAGATCCCCCAGCTCTGAATAATTAAAATAAGATTTTCCCAGTCCGGAAATTATTATTTTCCTGACTCGAAGCAAATCACACAAAACACTCAAATATGAACACGAAACAATCAAATAAATTTTATATCATACAGAAAAACATAAAACAGTACAATCATGACATAACGGTCATTTATCCTAAAGTTGAGGTGTTACAACTCTCCCCTACAAACAGAAATTTCATCCCTGAAATTTGTCGTACATCAGAACAACTAAGGGTATTGCTCCCTCATTTTGTCTTCTAGCTACCAGGTAGCATCACCTGTTGTGTCATTCCATATCACCTTCACCAGCTCGATCATCTTCCCTCGAAGCTGCTTCACTTTCCTGTCTTCAATCCTAACAGGAAGTGTCTCATATGTCAAGTTACCCTTTAGTTGCACTTCGTCAGGCTGTATAACATGCGTCGGATCGGGAATATACTTCCTTAATTGAGACACATGGAATACATCATGCAGATTAAATAGAAAAGGCGGCAAAGCAATCTATTAGGCTACAGGACCTATCCGTCAAATAATCTGATAAGGCCCAATAAACTTAGGAGTAAGCTTCTTGGATTTGATAACCCTTCCGACACCAGTCGTAGGAGTTACTCGCAAAAATACATGCTCACCCTCCTCAAATTCTAAAGGTCGCCTTCGCTTATCAGCATAGCTCTTTTGTCTGCTTTGGGTCGTCTTCATCTTTTCTTACAACATTTTTACCTTTTCCATAGTCTACTGCACAAGATCTGGCCCAATAGTCATACTCTCCCCATCTTGATACCAACACAAAGGTGTTCGGCATCGTCTTCCATACAGCACTTCATAGGGTGCCATCCCTATGCTTGAGTGAAAACTATTGTTGTAGGTGAATTCTATCAAAGATAAAAATTCATCCCAACTTCCTCGTTGTTCCAATACACAAGTGCGCAACAGATCTTCCAAAGACTATATAGTCCTCTTTGTCTGACCATCAGTCTGCGGGTGATAAGCAGAACTCAATCGTAGCTTGGTCCCCATGGCTTCTTGCAAACTTCGCCAGAACCACGACGTAAACCTTGGATCTCTGTCAGAAACTATACATGTAGGTACACCATATAGTTTAACAATCTCACTGACGTATATCTGGGTTAATCTTTCCAATGAATACTTAATATTGATTGGCAAGAAGTGTGCTGACTTCGTAAGCTTATCAACTATAACCCATATCGAATCATGCCCCTTCCTTGTTCTCGGCAATCCGGTAACAAAATCCATTGAGATACTATCCCACTTCCACTCTAGAATAGCTAACGGTTGTAACATACCAGTTGGCCTCTGATGTTCCACCTTTGCTTTCTGACAAACCAGACAAGACGCCACACGTTCTGCTACATCTCTTTTCATCCTTGGCCACCAAAACAACCTTTTCAAGTCTTGGTACATCTTGGTCATCCCAGATGCATACTCAAATCACTAGTATGGGCTTCATCCATAATTGCTTTCTTAAGTTCAGGGTCATCAGGTATACAAATTCTTCCCTTCAAATCTCAAGATTCCATTTGATCCTTCCTCCACTGTTGCCTTATGACCTTGCTCCAAGAATTCCCTTTCGTTTTGTAAAAACGCATCCTCCTCCTGTTTATCTCAAATTATATCAAGTAATTCATTCAAGATCACAACCCTACCTAGGCGAATCTTTCCGGGCTCCAATTCCACTGACATCCATGAATCTCTAAACTTGTTAATTAATTCTTCCTCCTTTATCATCATTGTAGAAACACTGATCACCTTTCTACTCAGAGCATCAACTACCACATTAGCTTTTC
This sequence comes from Ormosia emarginata, assembly GCA_029884605.1. Lineage (NCBI taxonomy): Eukaryota > Viridiplantae > Streptophyta > Magnoliopsida > Fabales > Fabaceae > Ormosia > Ormosia emarginata. Next base: position 9,399,973 of record JAQQTP010000040.1, read on the forward strand.
CTGGATGGTATTGTAGTTGAAAATCATAATCCTTCAAGAATTCCAACCATCGCCTCTGCCTCATATTCAATTCTTTTAGATCAAACAAGTATTTTAAACTCTTGTGATCACTAAAGACATTGAACATAGCTCCATACAGAAAATGCCTCCACACCTTCAATGCAAAAACCAATGCAGCTAATTCCAAATCATGTGTTGGATAGTTCCTCTTATGAACCTTTAACTGCCTAGAAGCATAAGCCACCACATTCCGGTTTTGCATCATTACGCACCCTAACCCCTGGTAAGAAGCGTCAAAATACACTTCAAAGGACTTGTTAGGATCCGGTAAAATTAGCACTGGTGCAGTTGTCAGCCTTTTCTTCAATTCTTGGAAACTCGCTTCACGTTCCTCTGTCTAATCAAAAGCTTGACGTTTCCTCGTGAGCTGCGTAAGCGGTCCAGCTATCTTGGAAAAACCTTCTATAAACCTCCAGTAATATCCGGCCATTCCAACAAAACTTCGGACTTCCATTACTGTCTTAGGCCTTTCCCATTGCAAAATAGTCTCCACTTTCGATGGATCTACCGCAATACCTTCCTTGGAAATCACATGTCCTAAAAATTGAACTTCCTCCAGCCAAAATTCACACTTTGCCAACTTTGCATACAGCTTCTTTTCCTTCAACACCTGAAGAACTACACCGAGATGTTCAGCATGCTCTTCTTTAGATTGAGAATAGATCAGAATGTCATCAATAAAGACAATGACAAATCAATCTAAATACGGATGAAAGATCCTATTCATATAGTCCATGAATATTGCAGGAGCATTCGTCACTCCGAACGGCATCACCTGATACTCATAATGCCCGTAACGAGTTCGAAAAGATGTTTTAGGCACATCATCAACCTTGACACGAATCTGATGATAACTTAATCTCAGATCTATCTTAGAAAATACTGCTGCTCATTTCAACTGATCCATCAAATCGCCAATTCTCGGAAGTGGATATTTATTCTTTATAGTCACCTTATTCAGCTGGCGATAATCTACACAAAGTCAAGAAGTTCCATCCTTCTTCTTGACTAAAAGCACTGGTGCTCCCCACGGTGAAACACTAGGTCGCACAAACTGTTTCTCCAGCAGCTCCTCCAATTGCTTCTTTAATTCCACCAACTCCGCTGGCGACATCCGATATGGTGCAATTGAGATAGGACCTGCTCCTGGTACCAAATCGATAGAAAACTCGATTTCCCTCTCAGCTGGCAAACCAGGTACATCATCAGGAAAAACCTCTGGAAATTCATTCACGACAGGAATAGCATTCACATCCTTTTCATTCTTCACTTTTAGAGAAGATAATAATATATATCCCTTTGCTCCATCTCTTAACAATGATTTGACTTTAACAGCAGTCAAAAATACAGAACTTTCTTCCTTAGGAAAAACTATGGTTTTGTTTGCACAATCTATAAGGATATGGTTAGAAGATAACCAATCCATTCCTAATATTACATCTATCTCAACAAGAGGCAAACAAATCAAATTGAACAAAAAAATACAATCCTTTATAACAACAGGACAATTCAAACATATCTTGGATGTAACTACATGTTTAGCAGTTGGTGTAGACACAACCAATTGAAAACTCAGAGAAGTCACAGGCAGTTTCAATCTTTCCACACAATCATATGCAATAAACGAATATGTTGCACCAGAATCATATAACACAGTTAGAAGTTACCTTCAATGACATCTTTCCCCTGAATAAGATCCTCAGACTGTGAAGCTTCAGCTCCAATCATGGTATATACTCGCCCTCCTGACCTTGGTTGATTACCTCCTAACCTCGACTGATTAGCACGAACACTTTTCATGGCAGGTTTCCTTTCTGGCTGAGTACAATCCCTAGATACATGTCCAAGTTGTCTGCAATTAAAGCAGATTGTCTCTTTGATTGAGCAGTCCATACAAATATGGCCACTCTTTCCACACTTAAAACACATTGGCATAAACGCCACTTTCTGACCAGTTCTATTACCACTAGCACTTCCCCCAACAGGTGGATGTTGAGGTTGATTTCCTCGTGGTCTCGAATATGGATTGCGCTGAAACCGACTATTATTACCGCTACCTCCTCTTTGAAACCTCGTTGGTCCAAAATTGCGGTTCTTTGGATCCTGTGACGGCTCCAACTCCTCAAGTCGTGCACAAGTATCCACCAAAGTATGAAATTGATTCATCTTCAAGGGTAGCACTCCTCGTCGCAATTCTACTCTCAACCCTTCTTCAAATTTCTAACATCTCCACCCATCATTCGGTTGGGTTTAAGCATAATCCAAAAACTGAGACAAACTCTCAAACTTAGAAGCATACTCATTAACAGTCATATTGCCTTGACGTAAACCAAGAAATTCCATTTCCTTGGCATGTCTAGCACTGGCAGGAAAATACTTATCCAGAAATACTTCAGAAAACACCTCCTAAGTAATTTCAATTCTTTCAGACTGTAATAATCGGCGGGTTCCTTTCCACCAATTTTCTCCATCCCCTCTTAGCATAAAGGTAGCATACGTCACCTTCTTATCATCGGCGCATCCCATTCCTTCAAATATCTTTTCCAAGTCTTGTATCCACAGACTTGCTTTCTCAGGATTAAACTCGCCTCTGAACTGCGGCGAGTTGTTACGCCTAAACTCAGATAAATTTAGGGCATCAGAAGTAGCATCTTGCTGTTGAGCTATTCTCTCATTTTGTTGAGTTATCACTTCAGCCATTCGCTGCATAGCCTCCGCAGTTGCAATCATTGGGTCCACATTACGGTTCACGTTCGCACGTGCTCCTCTTCTGCTAGACATCTTCTTTCTCCAATCATAACAAAACAAAATTAGATACATCCTTTCGGAAGTAAATCACAGAGAATCACAAAACACAAGCAAAATTAGACCTAACCACAACCCCAAAAGACTCTAACTTGGGCTCTGATACCAACTAATGTAACACCCTTGTGGGAGTGCCACATTTATGATGCAATAAAATAAAATCTACCCAAGTTGTAAAACATTTGTTACATAAATAGTATGAGTTGTAAAAAAATTTTCTTCTTTTATACAGAATATTACTAAATAAAATAATATGGAATATAAAGTGAAACAAATTGATATCTCACACATAATATACATAGGAATTTGTTTAAAGTTAAGCAAATAATATACAACTATAAGGTATTTAAAGAATTCAGTAAAGAGTTCATATACAACACTACATCAAAAATTGCCCAAGTGCACATCATAGATGTGTAACCCTTTAAAGGATCACTCTCAGATGAAACTTCAAGTGATAGGTATCCAGGATGACTCGCAGCTCTACGGACAGGAGTCCGCGCTGTCGACACTATACTAATCTCACTAGGGATACGGAACATCCCACCCCAGTGACGCCTCAGATCCAACGGCATCTCCAACTGTAGGTACAAAGTCGTAGTAAAAGCAGGCTCAGCATCAAACTCTCCTCGCAGAGTCAAAGTCATCCTCCCAAAGAAGATCACCGATCCTCTATCCTCGCGCAAACGCCAGGCCTCAGAGCCTCCGTGAAACTCCAGTCTCGTAAACCCAAGAAATCCCGGCAATGCCATCCTCAAAAGTCAATCTAACGGGTATGGATGATCGGATGGTTCGCAGTCGTCGAACTGATCCTCTGCTTGCTGCTGCTGCTCTTTCTCAGGATACTCACAATCTAGAGGCTGATCCTCTTCCTCAAACTCTTTACCATATAAATTATAATATAGAAACAGTACGTATAGAGAGGTGAGATAATCATACATCAATATCAGCATGGCAAATAAGAAAACGCCAAATACAATAGATATAACAATTTATATAATAAAGCATACTATAGCATCATAAATAATAATACAATTTAATATAGCAATTTTAATACAACAGTATCAAATAATATCACAGATAATAATGTTATGATGCATGACACAAATGTAAATGAAATACGACTCGTTCCTACTCTATGAAGCTAAACACAGATATTTGAGAGAATGACCCGCAAAGATCTATCAGTACTTTAGGCTGCCCAACCAAACTATTGCACCGTCTAACGTTGTGTCTATAGCCCACTATCCAATCATCGTGTAGTAGCACACAGTCCAAATATCGTGTAACTACAGGCATTGTACTAAAATGGTCTTTACAAGATCTTGATTAAGTATAGTGCTTGTCGAGATCACTAGTGTGTTGCCAGTTACCACGGCCCAGAGGAGTAACCAATTGTCCACATGTGGACTACTCCACACACTAATGCCTCCAAGTCCATACAAAGAAGTGAACCACACTACGCTTATCACACCGACAACACGGTATTATTCACCTCGTCAATCACATCACCAATAATCAACCATATTGGCACAATTCAATGCATGAATAAATATAGTAATTACCAAATTACCCTTAGTCTCAAAAATATTCTCATATTTATGCAAATGCCGTCAATGGTAATAATCTCAAATACAGTACGTTCCCACTTGACGTACCATATTTCCACATGTCCAAAATATAGTACGTTCCCACTTGACGTACCATATTTTCACATGTCCGGGTCCACCACTTTGGCCCGACAGTAAAACTCGTTGTTCCAATTAATCGCGTAGAAATTTTATCGCGTTTTCACAATTTCATCATTTTTACAAACGTTTTTAAATCGCATAAATATATTTTGCTGTTTTTGAAATCGCGTAAAATTTTTAAATCGTTTTCTCAATTGCGTAAGATTTTTAAATCGTTTTCTTGATCGAAAAGCTTTAAAATCTCTATTTTAAAACTACGTAAGCTATTTTCACTATTTTAAAACAATGTAGAATAATTTTTCTTATGTTATCAATATATTAGAAAATGTTCTCTTTTATTTGTTTGTTTTTAATAAATTTTGACAGCATTTTGTCTATAAATTCTATTTAAAATGTATTTTCTATGTTTTTACTCTAAAAATTTGTTTACTTAGTTTATTATTACTAAATCCACTTTAGTAACTATCACTATACTTTAAATTTCAAAAGTAAGTATTTTTCAAGAGTTTTATTTATTTTTCTTCTATATCATATTTCTAATAAAAATTCGTTTACTTCTTTAAATCTTGGAAATTCATTACAAATACATTCTTTTTAGGTAAAACATCAACTCTACACTTTAGAAAATAAGTTTTGGATTAGTTATACATTTGTTAGGCATGTTGGCCGAAATTGATAAAACTTTGGCATTTGATCTTTGGATCATTTTTCTTCTTCTAAATCATTTTAAAATTCTTTAATTTACCTAAATCCATTTAATCCTTCCTTTAGAAAATAGTTGAGAACATTTTGTTTCTTTTTTCTTTGTTGAAGCCGTGAGCCTCTCTTTGTGTTCTTTGGAACACTCATGCAAACCTTACATGTTATTCACATCCTAAGTAATAATCATGCATATATCACACATGCAATATATTTCAAAGCTTGTAGACATGCATACAAACAATATCAAACACAAGTAGGAAAGCTTTTAAACAATCAAACACAAGTGAATCCTTGTGGATTCTTCACACACATGCAAGCCCATTTTCTCATCACCACACATGGTTGATGAGATTAAATCTCCCTCTTACCTTAAAGGAAGATTAAAACCTCTACTCCTTCTCCTAGTGGCTTCGGTTTCACCTCCAAGAAAACCTTCTAGGAAAAATCTCCAAAGTGATTTTCCAAGCTCAAGATGATAGATTTTGGAAGAACTCTCAACTAGAGATGTTCTTAGAATAGTGTTTAGGTTTGGAAAAGTCGGTTAGATGAAATTTTAGGTGGTTGGATGGTGGTGTATAAGGCTTGGCCGAATGGTCTCCAAGAAGAACAACAATGGTGAGCTTTTGTGTTTGAAGAGAGAGAAGAGAGAAAGTGTGATAGCAAAGATGGAAATGAAGTGAAAATGCCCTCCAAAATGGTGCATGGCCGTGGAGCTCAATAGAGAAAAGGTGGCCACTTTGTTTGACCTTCCAAGACTCCATCCAAGCCTTAGATGTGATCAAAGGTTGAGATCAAAACTTGGTCTCCAAGCTTGTCTCCTATTGGCTCATCCAAGCCTTGTCACTTGTTCTTGAATGTTCCTCCCTAATGGTGATCATAGATGATTAATTAAGTTGCTAATCCTATTCAGCTTGTAAGCACACTTAATCTAACTTTATTAGGTTAATTGGTTACATTACAAATTAATTAACTTTCTTGTAATCTAAGCTTCAAGAGCCATTGATTAAATTAAGGGTTCATATTAGGTAGTGATATGATCAAATCTAAACCATTAGATCTCTTCTCCATGAAATCTTAACCATTAGATTCATCTTAAAATAATAAAGGGTCAAGATCTTCCCTACATTTCTCCTCATCCAATGGTCACAAATGATTCTAACCATTTTGTGAGACCAATCTCCATCGTACAATTGATCAACAACGGATATCCAAAGCCTTCAATAGTAAGCTTATCTTTACAACCATAGATTAGATCAACGGTTAATATTCAAAACTAAACCTTCTTATCCAACGGTACAAATCAAGTCAAGCCCTCTTTGTTGACTAATTTCCTATTGGTTCAAAATAAATCAAGCCATCATTGTTGACTACTTTATCTAAACGTGGGTGTCGCAATCCAATTGTGGGTCCTACAAACCAAAATTGGGTCCCACAGACATTTTTGGGTCCATTATCATTTTATTTATACTGACTAATAAAATAATATTATAAAAATATAAAATTATTTTATTGCACAGTTAAATCCTAAAAATTTAAAAATTGATACACATATCATTCAGAATTGGGTTTAGTAAGATCCCCCGCCTCCGAATAATTAAAATAAGATTTTCCCGATCCGGAAATTATTATTTTCCTGACTCGAAGCAAATCACACAAAACACTCAAATATGAACACGAAACAATCAAATAAATTTTATATCATATAGAAAAACATAAAACAGTACAATCATGACATAACAGTCATTTATCCTAAAGTTGAGGTGTTACAACTCTCCCCTACAAACAGAAATTTCGTCCCCGAAATTTGTCGTACATCAGAACAACTAAGGGTATTGCTCCCTCATTTTGTCTTCCAGCTACCAGGTAGCTGTTACCCAAGTGGCTTCAGTACTCAAGAGGGGGGGTGAATTGAGTATTTAAAAATTTTTCGCAAAAGCCTTAAACAAATAAATTATACTGAATTTAATTATTAAAAGTCGTGAATGAGATGAAGATAAGAAGAACAATTAATAATTAAATTGCAAGAATAAATAAAGTGCATAAAGATAAAAGATTAAGGGTAGAAAAGCAGGCACGATATTTATCCTGGTTCGACCACCAACCACTTGTGGCCTACGTCCAGTCCCCGAAACACAGTTCGAGATTTTTCACTATTCAATACAAGCTTAAAAACAGGTGCTTGTAACCTTTACACAATAGAGCACTTTTCACACACAGGAAACTCTACCCTTGTGCTAAAGCCTCACCGCAGAGGATACCTCACCCTTACACAAACCTTAGAGGGATACCTCACCCCCTTTGAAGGATACCTCACCTTCTTTACAATAAGGGATACCTCACCCTTTTACTGAGGGATACCTCACCCTCACAATACAGTATATCAGAGAAATAGATGAAGAAGAGAAACTCTCACTCAGAGCAAATATTACAACTTGAAGCACTATGGAGCTCTATAAGGATATCTCAAGATTTTAGCGAAGAGAGCACAGAAAATAAGAGAAAATAGTGAATCACGTTTTTGACACAAGCAAAAATAATTCAAGTGGTTGGGCAACCTTTAGAAGAGACCCAAGGTCTCTATTTATAGAGCATTTGAGAAAAAGAGCCGTTTAAACAATTAATATCCATTTAAATTTGAATTATAGTCGTTTCTTTCTATTTCATAAATCGTGGTATTCGAATACCATCGGAGGTATTCGAATACCGTATTGAATACCATCGAGGTATTCGAATACCTCGATTAAAAAGCCTTGTAAAAACATGATACTAGGATGTTATTCGAATACCTTTAAATGGTATTCGAATACCTCTGTTGAAAAAAGGCTTTTAACACTTTTAAATGCTTTCAAAACCATGATTTGGATTTGTGATATTTAATTTAAAACAATTTTGAAAATATTTCTTTGTGTCCAAGATCAATGAGATATCCAATGAGTCTCCTTACAAAGACCTTAAGTCCTAAAGCTAATCTTGAAAACCTTGGACTTGATCTTCTCATCATCTTAATGTTTGTTATCATCAAAATCATTGTCCATGTCACTAGCCAATTACATTCTCCCCTTTTTGATGATGACAAACTAACATTTGAGAAAAGTATTAGTTCATATAAATTGAAATTCACAAAGTTAGTTTAGAGATACTTACTCCCCTCTTTTCATAAGAGGTGATTTATATCGAGAGATGTGCACAATAGACTCCCCTTACTTTTGGAATCCAATTTCTATTTTTGTTTTGACTTTTTTTTTCTTGACTTTTCTCAAACAAAGACATTTAAACTTGTTCTCCCCCTTTTGTACATTTGATACCATTCTCCCCCTTTTGTCATGATCAAAAAGATGGGGCAAGTATTTTTCTCTCCTATTTTATCATATTAAACAATATATGCATGTCCTCAAGTTGAATGAATTTTGTCCATTTAAATTTATGCTTGAGGTAGTGTTCTCCCTACAACAAAATTCAGAGTGCTTTCATTGGTATCCATTAATGTTGGATCCATAGGGGTTAGTCAAACTCATAAGCCAATAAGCATTTAAAACAATGAGGCAAAGGTAACAAATGATTCTCAAGGGCAAAAATATATTTATCGATTAATTTGGCCAAGAAATCACTTGTTTGATATCATTTGTTATCATTTGTTATTACTTGTTATTATGTTCATACCACTTTGATATCACTTGTTGTCAAAATGTAAAGCATTTACCACTTGTTTGATATCACTTGTCAAGATGTTCTAAGCATTTACCACTTGTTAACAAATTCTTATAAATCTGACATATGTCAATAAAAACATAGATATTAAATATTTCATATACCACTTATTGCACTTGTTCGTATATCAAAACAATAGCCAATTACATTGAGCATATTTTAGAAAGAAAAAAAATAAAAGGGCAAGAACAAGTCAAGAAATATGCATTTAAGAACATCATGTGATTTTCATATAAGGCATAAATGAAGGCTTGATGAAATAAGATTAAAAGCATGTTATTTGTATTGCCTATGCAAGAAGAAAAAAAAAGAGAGAAACGAAACAGAGATCACGATGAGCAACTTGCTTTCAACCTTGTGGTATTCGAATACCTCTTGCTGTATTCGAATACCCATCACATTTTATAAACTCCAGAAGGAGCAAGTATTCGAATGCCTAGGAAGGTATTCGAATACTCCAGATAGCATGTAACAAATACTGATAAAGATTTTTCAGGTTATTCGAATGCATATTTAGGTATTCGAATGCCCCAGCTAATAAAACCACAAGAACTCTGTACTGATGTATGGTATTCGAATACCATGGGAGGGTATTCGAATAGACCTATCAGAAAAACATGGATTTTCACATACAGATGCAATGGTATTCGAATACCACCGAGAGGTATTCGAATAACTCAAACATAAAAACATATATTTTGCATCCAGAAGGCATATTTGAGATAAGAAAGCTTACCTTTTGATGGAAATACAAAGAAAATACCGTAAGAGAGCTTGCCTTATTATTTGCCATCATTTTCTTATCTATTCCAATGATTAAGAGCTTATTTCATAGTTGCAACTTCAAGCTTCATGAAAAGAAGGAAGAGAGCTTGAAGTTATTTCCGGTCTTGTGCTCGCAGTAGCCACTTTCAAAAATGCCGAAGTTAGCTCTTGGCTTTCAAGCACACCTGTAACACAATTTAATTTTTGATTTTTGGTACCCAAATTTTCTTGGGTCCTTGAATGTCAGTTTTGGGTATAGTACCCTTAGGAACCCATACCATTTTAGTTCCAATTTTTGTATTAATATTTTTCCTTACATTACATGTTGAAGCACTATGACCCTTCTTCCCACAATAGAAACATTTAATAAATGGGCTACATGAAATGCTAGAATTAACAAAGAAATTTTTATAGGATTTGTGTTGATTATTCGGGTTATATCCTATTCCAGCCTTCTGAAAAACAACCCTTTGTTTTCCTAATAAAATATTTAAATTATCTCTTCCACATGTGAATTTGGCAAGGGTGTTCTTTAAATCTTCAATTTCTTTTTCAAGCAAATGACATGAAGAACAAGATAAAGAAGTAGAAGCATGTGAAGAATTATATGAGCATGCATCAATAATTCCCAAAGTTTCATTTTCAATTTTTAATTCTTCAATCTCTTTATTTAAAATTAGAATTTGATTTTCCAAGGAAGAGATAGTTTTCTTAGATGAAGAAATCAATTTTGTGAGCCTTATTGATTCGTCATGCAATTCTTCAAAAGCATCTTGTAATTCATCATAAGAAGGAGATAAGTCAGAATTTACCTCGTTGTCGCTTTCTTCTTTTTCTTCTTCTTTGGCCATAAAACATAGATGGGCTTCTTCGCTATCTGAGCTATCAGTGGAGTCCATGTCGTTGTCATCCCATGCTATGTAGACTCTTCTTTCCTTGGAGGATTTCTTTTCAATTTTCTTTGGGGAACAGGCGGTCTTCTTTGAGTTCCCTTTTTCCCTGAGAAATTTACCAAATTTTCTTACCAAAAGGTTGAGGTTTTCTTCATTTAATTCTATGTTGTCCACCATCTCTGTCGTCTTCATTTTTATTATTGATAGTGGAGGTGGTGGCTTTGAGTGCAATTCCCTTTTTCTTCTTGTCATTTTCTTCACTTTGACTTAGTCTGTTTAGTTCCAATTCGTGCTCATGAAGCTTTCCAAAGAGGGTAGCCAGAGACATTGTTGACAAGTCCCTCGATTCTGAAATTGTTTGTTACTTTTGGTTGCCAAATCTTGCTAAGACATCTCAACACTTTGTTAATCAAATCTTCGTTAGTAAAATTCTTTCCTAATGATGCAAGATGATTAACAATGTGGGTGAACCTCTTTTGCATTTCTTGAATGCTTTCTCCTTGGTTCATTGTAAATAATTCATATTCGCGAGTTAGAGAATTGATTCTCGACCTCTTTACCTCACTAGTACCCTCATGGGTAACTTGTAAAGTGTCCCACATTTCTTTAGCAGTTTTACAATTTGAAATTCTAAAAAATTCATCATGCCCCAAAGCTGAGGTAATGATGTTTTTGGCTACTAAGTTATTTTGAACTTTTCTTTTGTCATCTTTAGACCAATCACTTCTAGGTGTCTCGGTTTTTACACCATTGACAACGCGTGTAGGTATAAATGCGCCATTTTCGACAGCATCCCACACATCTAGATCAATAGCCTCGATAAAGATTTTCATTCTTTCCTTCCAATATGCATAACCATCCCCATTGAAAAAGGGTGGTCGATTTATGGAAGTTGCTTCTGATAAAACATTTGATGAAGCCATGTACTCTTGAAGCGGCTAAGCTCTTTATACAAGAGTCTAGCTCTGATACCACTTGTTACCCAAGTGGCTTCAGTACTCAAGAGGGGGGGTGAATTGAGTATTTAAAAATTTTTCGCAAAAGCCTTAAACAAATAAATTATACTGAATTTAATTATTAAAAGTCGTGAATGAGATGAAGATAAGAAGAACAATTAATAATTAAATTGCAAGAATAAATAAAGTGCATAAAGATAAAAGATTAAGGGTAGAAAAGCAGGCACGATATTTATCCTGGTTCGACCACCAACCACTTGTGGCCTACGTCCAGTCCCCGAAACACAGTTCGAGATTTTTCACTATTCAATACAAGCTTAAAAACAGGTGCTTGTAACCTTTACACAATAGAGCACTTTTCACACACAGGGAAACTCTACCCTTGTGCTAAAGCCTCAGCATTAGGATACCTCACCCTTACACAAACCTTAGAGGGATACCTCACCCCCTTTGAAGGATACCTCACCTTCTTTACAATAAGGGATACCTCACCCTTTTACTGAGGGATACCTCACCCTCACAATACAGTATATCAGAGAAATAGATGAAGAAGAGAAACTCTCACTCAGAGCAAATATTACAACTTGAAGCACTATGGAGCTCTATAAGGATATCTCAAGATTTTAGCGAAGAGAGCACAGAAAATAAGAGAAAATAGTGAATCACGTTTTTGACACAAGCAAAAATAATTCAAGTGGTTGGGCAACCTTTAGAAGAGACCCAAGGTCTCTATTTATAGAGCATTTGAGAAAAAGAGCCGTTTAAACAATTAATATCCATTTAAATTTGAATTATAGTCGTTTCTTTCTATTTCAGAAATCCTGTGGTATTCGAATACCATCAGGAGGTATTCGAATACCGTATTCGAATACCATCAGAGGTATTCGAATACCTCTGATTAAAAAGCCTTGTAAAAACATGATACTAGGATGTTATTCGAATACCTTTAAATGGTATTCGAATACCTCTGTTGAAAAAAGGCTTTTAACACTTTTAAATGCTTTCAAAACCATGATTTGGATTTGTGATATTTAATTTAAAACAATTTTGAAAATATTTCTTTGTGTCCAAGATCAATGAGATATCCAATGAGTCTCCTTACAAAGACCTTAAGTCCTAAAGCTAATCTTGAAAACCTTGGACTTGATCTTCTCATCATCTTAATGTTTGTTATCATCAAAATCATTGTCCATGTCAGCTAGCCAATTACAGTAGCATCACCTGTTACGTCATTCCATATCACCTTCACCAGCTCGATCATCTTCCCTCGAAGCTGCTTCACTTTCCTGTCTTCAATCCTAATTGGAAGTGTCTCATACGTCAAGTTACCCTTTAGTTGCACTTCGTCAGGCTGTATAACATGTGTCGGATAGGGAATATACTTCCTTAATTGAGACACATGGAATACATTATGCAGATTAGATAGAAAAGGCGGCAAAGCAATCTGGTAGGCTACAGGACCTATCCGTCGAATAATCTGATAAGGCCCAATAAACTTAGGAGTAAGCTTCTTGGATTTGATAACCCTTCCGACACTAGTCGTAGGAGTTACTCGCAAAAATACATGCTCACCCTCCTCAAATTCTAGAGGTCGCCTTCGCTTATCAGCATAGCTCTTTTGTCTGCTTTGGGTCGTCTTCATCTTTTCTTGCATCATCTTTACCTTTTCCATAGTCTGCTGCACAAGATCTGGCCCAATAGTCATACTCTCCCCATCTTGATACCAACACAAAGATGTTCGGCATCGTCTTCCATACAACACTTCATAGGGTGCCATCCCTATGCTTGAGTGAAAACTATTGTTGTAGGTGAAATCTATCAAAGATAAAAATTCATCCCAACTTTGTCGTTGTTCCAATACACAAGCGCACTACAGATCTTCCAAAGACTATATAGTCCTCTCTGTCTGACCATCAGTCTGCGGGTGATAAGCAGAACTTAATCGTAGCTTGGTCCCCATGGCTTCCTGCAAACTTCGCCAGAACCTCGACGTAAACCTTGGATCTCTGTCCGAAACTTTACATGTAGGTACACCATGTAGTTTAACAATCTCACTGACGTATATCTGGGTTAATCTTTCCAATGAATACTTAATATTGATCGGCAAAAAGTGTGCTGACTTCGTATGCCTATCAACTATAACCCATATCGAATCATGCCCCTTCTTTGTTCTCGGCAATCCGGTAACAAAATCCATTGAGATACTATCCCACTTCCACTCTGGAATAGCTAACGGTTGTAACATACCGGCTGGCCTCTGATGTTCTACCTTTGCTTTCTGATAAACCAGACAAGACGCCATACGTTCCGCAAAGAAGACGCCACACGTTCCACAGACAAGACGCCACACGTTCCTCTACATCTCTTTTCATCCTTGGCCACCAAAACAACCTTTTCAAGTCTTGGTACATCTTTGTCAATCCCCGGATGCATACTCAAATCACTAGTATGGGCTTCATCCATAATTGCTTTCGTAAGTTCAGGGTCATCAGGTATACAAATTCTTCCATTGAATCTTAAGATTCCATTTGATCCTTCCTCCACTATTGCCTCATGACCTTGCTCCAAGAATTCCCTTTCGTTTTGTAAAAACGCATCCTCCTCCTGTTTATCTCGAATTATATCAAGTAATTCATTCAAGATCACAACCCTACCTAGGCGAATCTTTCCGGGCTCCAATTCCACTGACATCCACTGTCAATTAATTCTTCCTCCTTTATCATCATTGTAGAAACAGTGATCACCTTTCTACTCAGAGCATCAGCTACCACATTAGCTTTTCCTGGATGGTATTGGAGTTGAAAATCATAATCCTTCAAGAATTCCAACCATCGCCTCTGCCTCATATTCAATTCTTTTTTATCAAACAAGTACTTTAAACTCTTGTGATCACTAAAGACATTGAACATAGCTCCATACAGAAAATGCCTCCACACCTTCAATGCAAAAACCACTGCGGGTAATTCCAAATCATGTGTTGGATAGTTCCTTTCATGAACCTTTAACTGTCTAGAAGCATAAGCCACCACATTCCGATTTTGCATCAATACGCACCCTAACCCCTGGTAAGAAGCGTCACAATGCACTTCAAAGGACTTGTTAGGATCCGGTAAAATTAGCACTGGTGCAGTTGTCAGCCTTTTCTTCAATTCTTGGAAACTCGCTTCATGTTCCTCCGTCCAATCAAAAGCTTGACTTTTCCTCGTGAGCTGCGTAAGCGGTCCAGCTATCTTGGAAAAACCTTCTATAAACCTCCAGTAATATCCGGTCATTCCAACAAAACTTCAGACTTCCTTTACTGTCTTAGGCCTTTCCCATTGTAAAATAGTCTCCACTTTCGATAGATCTAACGCAATACCTTCCTTGGAAATCACATGACCTAAAAATTGAACTTCCTCTAGCCAAAATTTACACTTTTCCAACTTTGCATACAACTTCTTTTCCTTCAAAACCTGAAGAACTATACCGAGATGTTAAGCATGCTCTTCTTTAGATTAAGAATAGATCAGAATGTCATCAATAAAGACAATGACAAATCTATCTAAATATGGATGAAAGATCCTATTCATATAGTTCATGAATATTGCAGGAGCATTCATCACTCCGAACGGCATCACCTGATACTCATAATGCCCGTAACGAGTTCGGAAAGTTGTTTTAGGCACATCATCAACCTTGACACGAATCTGATGATAACTTGATCTCATATCTATCTTAGAAAATACCACTGCTCCTTTCAATTGATCCATCAAATCGTCAATTCTCGGAAGTGGATATTTATTCTTTATAGTCACCTTGTTCAGCTGGCGAAAATCTACACAAAGTCGAGAAGTTCCATCCTTCTTCTTGACTAAAAGCACTGGTGCTCCCCACGGTGAAACACTAGGTCACACAAACTGTTTCTCCAACAGCTCCTCCAATTGCTTCTTTAATTCCACCAACTCCGCTGGCGACATTCGATATGGTGCAATTGAGATAGGACCTGCTCCTGGTACCAAATCGATAGAAAACTCGATTTCCCTCTCAGGTGGCAAACCAGGTACATCATCAGGAAAAACCTCTGGAAATTCATTGACGACAGGAATAGCATTCACATCCTTCTCACTCTTCACTTTTAGAGAAGATAATAACATATATCCCTGTGCTCTATCTCTTAACAATGATTTGACTTTAACAGTTGTCAAAAATCCAGAACTTTCTTCCTTAGGAAAAACTATGGTTTTGTTTGCACAATCTATAAGGATATGGTTAGAAGATAACCAATCCATTCCTAATATTACATCTATCTCAACAAGAGGCAAACAAATCAAATTGACCGAAAACATATGATCCTTTATAACAACAAGACAATTCAAACATATCTTGGATGTAACTACAGGTTTAGCAGTTGGTGTAGACACAACCAATTGAAAACTCAGAGAAGTCACAGGCAGTTTCATTCTTTCCACACAATCATATGCAATAAACGAATGTGTTGCACCAGAATCATATAACACAGTCAGAAGTTACCTTCAATGACACATTTCCCCTGAATAAGATCCTCAGACTGTGAAGCTTCAGCTCCAGTCACGGTATATACTCGCCCTCTTGACCTTGGTTGATTACCTCCTCACCTCGACTGATTAGCACGAACACTTTTCATAGCAGGTTTCCTTTCTGCCTGAGTACAATCCCTAGATACATGTCGAAGTTGTCTGCAATTAAAGCAGATTGTCTCTTTGATTGAGCAGTCCGTAGAAATATGGCCACTTTTTCCACACTTAAAACACATTGGCGTAAACGCCACTTTCTGACCAGTTCTATTACCACTAGCACTTCCCCCAACAGGTGGACGTTGAGGTTGATTTCTTGGTGGTCTCGAATACGGCTTGCGCTGAAATCGACTATTATTACTGCTACATCCTCTCTGAAACCTCGTTGGTCCAAAATTATGGTTCTTTGGATCCCGTGACGGCTCCAACTCCTCAAGTCGTGCACAAGTATCCACCAAAGCATGAAATTGATTCATCTTCAAGGGTAGCACCTCTCGTCGCAATTCTACTCTCAACCCTTCTTCAAATTTTCGACATCTCCACCCATCATTCGGTTGGGTTTAAGCATAATTCGAAAACTGAGACAAACTCTCAAACTTAGAAGCATACTCATTAACAGTCATATTGCCTTGACGTAAACCGAGAAATTCTATTTCCTTGGCATGTCTAGCACTGGCAGGAAAATACTTATCCAGAAATACTTCAGAAAACACCTCCCAAGTAATTTCAGTTCCTTCATCCTGCCATAATCGGCGGGTTCCTTTCCACCAATTTTCTTGATCCCCTCTCAGCATAAAGGTAGCTTACGTCACCTTCTTATCATCGGCGCATCCCATTCCTTCAAATATCTTTTCCAAGTCTTGTATCCACAGACTTGCTTTCTCAGGATTAAACTCACCTCTGAACTACGGCGGGTTGTTACGCTTAAACTCAGATAAATTTAGGGCATCAGCAGTAGCATCTTGCTGTTGAGCTGCTCTCTCATTTTGTTGAGTTATCACTTTAGTCATTCGCTGCATAGCCTCCGCAACTGCAATCATTGGGTCCACATTACGGTTCACGTTTGCACGTGCTCCTCTTTCGCTTGACATCTTCTTTCTTCAATCATAACAAAACAAAATTAGATACATCCTTTCGGAAGTAAATCACAGAGAATCACACAACACAAGCAAAAACAGACCCAACCACAACCCCAAAAGACTCTAACTTGGGCTCTGATACCAACTAATGTAACACCCTTGTGGGAGTGCCACATTTATGATGCAATAAAATAAAATCTACCCAAGTTGTAAAACATTTGTTACATAAATAGTATGAGTTGTAAAATTTTTTTCTTCTTTTATACAAAATATTACTAAATAAAATAACATGGAATACAAAGTGAAACAAACTGATATCTCACACATAAAATACATAAGAATTTGTTTTAAGTTAAGCAAATAATATACAACTATAAGGTATTTAAAGAAAACAGTAAAGAGTTCATATACAACACTACATCAAAAAGTGCCCAAGTGCACATCATAGATATCTAACCCTCTGAAGGATCACTCTCAGATGAAACTTCAGGTAATAGGTATCCAGGATGTCACGCAACTCTACGGACAGGAGTCTGCACTGTCGACACTGTACTGATCTCACTAGGGATACGGAACATCCCTCCCCAGCGACGCCTCAGATCCAACGGCATCTCCAACTGTAGGTACAAAGTCGTAGTAAAAGTAGGTTCAACATCAAACTCTCCTCACATAGTCAAAGTCATCCTCCCCAAGAAGATCACCGATCCTCTATCCTCGC
Source organism: Ormosia emarginata (assembly GCA_029884605.1). Taxonomy (NCBI): domain Eukaryota; kingdom Viridiplantae; phylum Streptophyta; class Magnoliopsida; order Fabales; family Fabaceae; genus Ormosia; species Ormosia emarginata. Next base: position 9,417,882 of record JAQQTP010000040.1, read on the forward strand.
GCAAACGCCAGGCCTCAGAGCCTCCGTGAAAGTCCAGTCTCACGAACCAAATAAATCCCAGCAACGCCATCCTCAAAAGTCAATCTAGCGGGTATGGATGATCGGATGATTCGCAGTCGTCGAACTGATCCTCTGCTTGCTGCTGCTGCTCTTCCTCAGGATACTCACAATCTAGAGGCTGATCCTCTTCCTCAAACTCTTTACCATATAAATTATAATATAGAAACAGTACGTATAGAGAGGTGAGATAATCATACATCAATACCAGCATGGCAAATAAGAAAACGCCAAATACAACAGATATAACAGTTTATATAATAAAGCATACTATAGTATCATAAATAATAACACAATTTAATACAACAATTTTAATACAACAGTATCAAATAATATCACAGATAATAATGTTATGATGCATGACAAAAATACAAATGAAATACGACTCGTTCCTACTCCATGGAGCTAAACACAGATATTAGAGAGAATGACCCGCAAAGATCTATCAGTACTTTAGGCTGCCCAACCAAACTATTGCACTGTCTAATGTTGTGTCTATAGCCCACTGTCCAATCATCATGTAGTTGCACATAGTCCAAACATCGTGTAACTATAGGCATTGTACTAAAATAGTCTTTACAAGATCTTGATTAAGTATAGTGCGTGTCGAGATCACTAGTGTGTTGCCAGTTACCATAGCCCAGAGTAGCGACCAATTGTCCACATGTAGACTACTCCGCACACTAATGCCTCCAAGTCCATACAAAGAAATGAACCACACTACGCTTATCACACCGACAACACAGTGTTATTCGCCTCGTCAATCAAATCACCAATAATCAACCATATTGGCACAACTCAATGCATGAATAAAAATAGTAATTATCAAATTACCCTTAGCCTAAAAAATATTCTCATATTTACGCAAATGCCCTCAATGGCAATAATCTCAAATACAGTATGTTCCCACTTGACGTATCATATTTTTACATGTCCAAAATACAGTACGTTCCCACTTGACGTACCATATTTTCACATGTCCGGGTCCACCACTTTGGCCCGACAGTAAAACTTGCTGTTCCAATTAATTGCATAGAAATTTTATCATGTTTTCACAATTTCATCATTTTTACAAACATTTTTAAATAACGTAAATATATTTTGTTGTTTTTGAAATCGCGTAGTATTTTTAAATCGTTTTCTCAATCGTGTAAGATTTTTAAATCGTTTTCATAATCGAAAAACTTTAAAATCTCTATTTTAAAACTACGTAAGCTACTTTCACTACTTTAAAACTACGTAGAATAATTTTTCTTATGTTATCAATTTATTAGAAAACGTTCTCTTTTATTTGTCTGTTTTTAATAAATTTTGACAGCATTTTGTCTATAAATTCTATTTAAAATGTGTTTTCTACTTTTTTACTCTAAAAATTTGTTTACTTAGTTTATTATTACTAAATCCACTTTAGTGACTATCCCTATACTTTAAATTTCAAAAGTAAGTATTTTTCAAGGGTTTTATTTATTTTTCTTCTATATCATATTTCTAATAAAAATTCGTTTACTTCTTTAAATCTTGGAAATTCATTACAAATACATTCTTTTTAGGTAAAACATCAACTCTACACTTTAGAAAATAAGTTTTGGATTAATTATACATTTGTTAGGCATGTTGGCCGTAATTGATAAAACTTTGGCATTTGATCTTTGGATCATTTTTCTTTTCTAAATCATTTTAAAATTCTTTAATTTACCTAAATCCATTTAATCCTTCCTTTAGAAAATAGTTGAGAACATTTTGATTCTTTTTTCTTTGTTGAAGTCGTGAGCCTCTCTTTGTGTTCTTTGGAACACTCATGCAAACCTTACATGTTATTCACACCCTAAGTAATAATCACGCATATATCACACATGCAATATATTTCAAAGTTTGTAGACATGCATACAAACAATATCAAACACAAGTAGGAAAGCTTTTAAACAATCAAACACAAGTGAATCCTTGTGGATTCTTCACATACATACAAGCCCATTTTCTCATCACCACACATGGTTCATGAGATTAAATCTCCCTCTTACCTTAAAGGAAGATTAAAACCTCTACTCCTTCTCCTAGTGGTTTCGGTTTCACCTCCAAGAAAACCTTCTAGGAAAAATCTCCAAAGTGATTTTCCAAGCTCAAGATGATAGATTTTGGAAGAACTCTTAACTAGAGATGTTCTTAGAATAGTGTTTAGGTTTGGAAAAGTAAGTTAGATGAAATTTTAGGTGGTTGGATGGTGGTGTATAAGGCTTGGCCGAATGGTCTCCAGGAAGAACAACAATGGTGAGCTTTTGTGTTTGAAGAGAGAGAAGAGAGAAAGTGTGATAGCAAAGATGGAAATGAAGTGAAAATGCCCTCCAAAATGGTGCATGGCCGTGGAGCTCAATAGAGAAAAGTTGGCCACTTCGTTTGACCTTCCAAGACTCCATCCAAGCCTTAGATGTGATCAAAGGTTGAGATCAAAACTTGGTCTCCAAGCTTGTCTCCTATTGGCTCATCCAAGCCTTGTCACTTGTTCTTGAATGTTCCTCCCTAATGGTGATCATAGATGATTAATTAAGTTACTAATCCTGTTAAGTTTCTAAGCACACTTAATCTAACTTTATTAGGTTAATTGGTTACATTACTAATTAATTAACATTCTTGTAATCTAAGCTTCAAGAGCCATTGATTAAATCAAGGGTTCATATTAGGTAGTGGTATGATCAGATCTAATCCATTAGATCTCTTCTCCATGAAATCATAACCATTAGATTCATCTTAAAACAATAAAGGGTCAAGATCTTCCCTACATTTCTCCTCATCCAATGGTCATAAATGATTCTAACCATTTTGTGAGACCAATCTCCACTGTACAATTGATCAACAGCGGATATCCAAAGCCTTCAATAGTAAGCTTATCTTTACAACCATAGATTAGATCAACGGTTGATATTCAAAACTAGGCCTTCTCATCCAACGGTACAAATCAAGTCAAGCCCTCTTTGTTGACTAATTTCCTTTTGGTTCAAAATAAATCAAGCCATCATTGTTGACTACTTTATCTAAACGTGGGTCCCGTAATCCAATTTTGGGTCCTATAAACCAAAAATGGGTCCCACAGACATTTCCGAGTCCATTATCGTTTTATTTATACTGATTAATAAAATAATATTATAAAAATATAAAATTATTTTATTGCACAGTTAAATCCTAAAAATTAAAAGATTGATACACATATCATTCAGAATTGGGTTTAGTAAGATCCCCCAGCTCCGAATAATTAAAATAAGATTTCCTCGGTCCGAAAATTATTATTTTCCTGATTTGAAGCAAATCACACAAAATACTCAAATATGAACACGAAACAATCAAATAAATTTTATATCATACAAAAAAACATAAAACAGTACAATAAAGACATAACTGTCATTTATCCTAAAGTTGGGGTGTTACACTTACTGGTGATAGAAGCAATGCACCAAATATGTCAGAAGATTTCAAAAACATAGTTGAAGCTATGAGAGAACAGTGAGAGATGTCGGCTGCTATGAGAGAACAAGCAACTATGACTACCAGAGTTTTGGAGGAAATAAGGAATAACACACAACCTACACTAGCACAACCAACACCATTGAATAAAGCAGTTTTGGTGGAAAATCAAGACTTCCATAATTTATTCGAGTTCAGGAAGGCGAATCCCCCATCCTTCATAGGGGAGTATGATCCAGTAAAGGAGATGGAGTGGATAAGGGAACTAGAGAAGTTTTTGTAGCGATGAGATGTTTAGATTGTGAAAGCTTATATCTTGAAACATATCAAATGAGTTTTTGATGATAACAAAGTCAAGATAAAGACCAGGATCAAAAGAGGTATATTAGATATAGGTCTTAGAATATCTATGTGAAATGCTCTCAATGTATCTCAATATTATTCAAATGGTTTTTCAAGATCTTTTTAAATCATCTTCAAAGTTCATATTTTTAAAGAAATGTTGATTTCAATCTTGGATTATGTTAAACACTTGTCAATATTGTTTAATCCAAGTTTCTCAAAGTTAAAAATGACCTGGATATTTATTGGGCTTGAAAAATGTGTTCAAAGGGCAAGGTAATTGATTATGTAACACCCTAAACTTCCTAACTAGTTAACAGTAATTATGACAATTAACAGAATTCTACTATTTAGTGATTTCTGTGTACTGTAAAATAATTTTGAGTATTCCATGAATACATTTGATCGTTTTGTGTGATTTACTCCGTGTCAAGAAAATAATAATTTTTGGGCCGGGGAAAATCTTACGTAATTTAATTATTACTGTTAAGTCTTAATTATTTTATGTAATCTTATTTGATTTTCATAAGTTTTCTAATTTTTGTGATGTTGTGGATGATTATAGAATTTTTATATTACTCTGATTATTTTAGTGTTATCTGTGGGCTGTCTGTGGGCCCAGGGGGCTGTGCGTGGGCCTAGGTGGGTCCCGAAAAGTGAAAATTTTTCTACAGCTCAAAAATTTTGTACTGTTGAGATGGAGACGAAGAATCTTACTAAACTTGTATCCGGAAACAATTTTTAACATTTTCTTTTACTGTGTCTTGTACTATATATAATTATCGGGCGATAAAAATACAATAAAAATATTATTCGTAGGGTTATAGCAGATAAAAAAATAAATATTGTACTGCATAGTCAACATTAGTGGCTTGGACATCCACCATTGATTCAATCAATGGTGGAGATTAGTCTTATAAAATAGCTAGGACCATTTGTGACCCTTGGATGTAAAGTTAGAAGGAGTAATCTTGACCCTTCATTTTGGAGATACATCTAATGGCTAGGATTTCAAGGAGAAAAGATCCAATGGCCTATATTAAGTCTTCTATCTAAGGCTAAACCTAGAATCTACATCAATCCTAACCATTGATCTAATCAATGGTTAGGAATGCCTAAAATGTTGGCTAGTGAGATTGGTCACATTTTGAGAAGCAAGAAGGGGGGGACGATTTTAAGATGGTGTAGGAGATTAGCAAAGTTTCAAGACACCAATTATTAGTCATCTTGGTCATTATTGATCATTTTCAAAAAGCTAAGCTTATCAAACTTTCTCTCCATTTCTCTTCTCCTCTAGTTTCGGCCAAGCACCCTAAACCTACCTTCCATCACTTTTTAATTTCAAACAACCATACTTCTTGAATCTATACCTCATTCTAAGACACTTTGTAGTTTGGAGCAAGTTCTAAATCCATCATCTTCAAGGACTTTTTCCAAGAGCAAGTATGGTGGTGAGAGATGGTTTTGTATTTGATGGATGGTGAATCCATATGAGGATTCATATCCATGGTTATGTAATTATTTGTGGGTGTTTATGTGTTTATGTGGTTTATATGCTTAACATGGTTTATTTGTGCTTGCATGCTTAGTAAGATTTTTATTTGCTTTTATGGTATGCTTGAAATATAATATGTTGATTATATGTAATGTATGCAATAAAAATTGTTGAAAAAGAAAACAATTTTTGGTTCCAATGACCATGAGGATTTCGACCTCTACACCTCAAAATAGGTGTTCACAAATTAATATTTTCATGAATGGTAAAATTAGATGTTTAGAAAAGCAAGGAAAATGAACAAATGATTTGATTTCAAAGACCAAGTGTTTCACGGTTTTGATGAGGAATTTTAATGGTTTTGTTTGTGTAAAACCATGAATGGAACTTAGATGATTTTGAAGGAAAAATATTTTGATGGTTTCAATGGCCATGTCCACATCTTTGAAGGCTTGTAAATGCCTTGATTTTATGAAACAAAGTGATTTTCAAAGTGGAAATATAATTTGATTTAGTACAAGGATTTTGGAAAAGGAATCAAAGTGTTTTATGACTTGAGAAACATAAATTTTGATTGTGAAAGGAAAATAGAGGTTGTAAGGGTTTGAAGCTCAAATTATTTTAGAAGAGGATTGAATTTGAGAATTTATTTTGAATTATAAAGGAAACGTTGATGATTTAAAATTTACTAACGGAAAACTCATCCTTTGGGTTTTGGAGAGCATTAGGGAATTTTAAGTGAGAAACATTGATTTAATTCAATGAAATGGTGAATTTATGGAATAAATTGTGAAAAGGATTTTCTTGAGTAAGAAAATGTGGAAAATAATGTGAGAAGTCATATTATTTTGAGAAAGGTTGGAATGGAATTTTTGAAGGTTGAGAAATATTTTACGAAGTTGAAAAATGGTGAAAAATGATTTACGTAACTTAAAAACGTGATTTTTAAGCTACGCAATTTGAAAAATGTTTAAATATTTCTATGCGATTTGGAAAGCTTTTAAATATTTTTACGCGATTGAAATATTGTTGAAAAATCACTACGTGATTGCAAAATGATGGAATATTTTTACGTGATTGAGAAAATGCTGGAAAATCGCTACACGATTTGAAAATGCAACGGAATGGTTGCAAAATCGTGAAAACATAATAGAAATGTTGCGCGATTGTGAAAACGCGATGAAAATGTTGCACGACTATGAAAATGCGATAATATGATTTCGTGACTGAATAAACAGTAGGATTACTGTTGATCTAGTGTATGAACACTGTATGAGAAAATGATGAATTTTGCATGTGATTGGCATTGGTGCATTGAACATGCATTGAAAAGGTCCGATAGACTGGATATGGCTATTTACCTAGGAGAGACGTACACCTCTTGAGTGGGTGCGATATGCATAGTGTAAGTCATTTATTGACCTTGGGGGCATCGGGGTGCAGGTTGCCTATAGTGGGCAGTTGGTAGCTCTACTATACCGTGGGTTAGATCGATGCAATGCACCGATGATCCTGACCGAGACACTATTCTTAATCGAGATCTAGTAAAGACTGTCATGTATATGCTAGATGTGCAAACACATATGAGAAATGTGGCACATGGTCTGAGGCATGTTAGTACAGACAAATCTTTCGGATCAATTTCTCTGAACTGAGTATTAACTCCATGGAGTAGGAAATTGAGTCTATGTGCACATGCATAAATTTGAGTATTTATATCTGTATGATATAATAATTGGGGAATATTGGCTATGACAATTGAACTGTTGAGGAATATTGGATGATGATGATGATAATAATATGATGGCATTATTGTAATTATTGTGTGATTTGAATAATGTTAATGACATGATGGTAATTATTATTTATTGTATCTGTTGTGATAAATAATGTTGATGGCATTATTGTGATTATGGTATGATATATCTGTATGATATACTGGTTGTGTTATCTCTGTGCTACCATATTGGTATTGGCATAGGTGATCTCACCTCTTTGTATATTATTTTGTACTGTATTTATAATTGGTAAAGACGTTGAGCAAGGCATAGAACAAAAGGGTGAAGAAGAGCAGGTTCCTGTGAAGGAAGCGGAGTTTTGATAGGATGACATCAAGACCTACTTTTTTCGGTTACATGAGATTATAGTTCCATGGTGGAGCTGGAGCATGGAGGACTAGTCCCAATGAGAGGGGACTTATATATCAAGGAAATCTGACGACCAACATAAGCAGGGAATTCCATGGAGATCCGTTTCTTTCCGTAACTATATATGTACATGTCGAATTTCCACTGTCAATCAGGCAGCATTGGGATACTAGGTATTATGTCCCAAATGAAATAAGTATTGTGTCGTCTACTTGTACACCTGTCCATAGGACCTTGCGTCGTGCTAGATTCCTACCTGCTGAGAAGGAGGATCCGTCTGAGGGTTCTGTTGTATAGTTATGCTTGGGCAAGCAAGTCAGTTTTAAATTATGTTTAACTACTTTGAGAACTTGGTCTGTATATAAATAATGCTAACAGTACTTCTGTAATGTATAATGATGTAAATTATTTATGATGGTATTGTAATATTTTATTTTCTGCTAAGTTTATTTTTTCGATATCAAAGAGGAATCAAGAAATTTTACAACTCGTATTTTTATAACATCATTATTTATGAACTTGGGAGTAATTCGGTAATTAAGTAACATAAATGTGGCACCCTACGGTGGATGTTACATTAGTTGGTATCAGAGCCCAAGTTAGAGTCTTTTAGGTTTGTGATTAAGTCTGTCTTGTTTGTGTTGTGTGATTTTCTATGATTGTTTTCTGAAAAGAAATAATATTGTTTGAAGATTGACTTTACTTTCTTGTGTTGTCCAGTTTGAGTAGAGAAAAGTAATGGTTGGACGAGGAAGAGGACGTGTCAATACTAGAGCAGGAATGGAAAATGTTGGTAATGACAACCAGAACATGGCTGTAGCTATGGCAGCAATGCAACGAATGGCTGATGTCGTTGTACAACAAAACCAAAGGGCAACTGAGGATGCTCACAGTTTGTCAGAATTCTGTAAGAACAATCCACCGAAGTTTTGGGGAGAATTTGACCCAGAGAAAATTGATCTGTGGATCAAAAAGTTAGAGAAAATTTTTGAAGGTATGGGTTGTACTGATGAGCGGAAGCTGACTTTTGCAACATTTATGCCAGTGGGAGATGGTGAAAACTGGTGGGCAGGAGCCCGAAGATTATTACAAGCTGTAGGAAGAGTTGTGACATGGCAGCTCTTTAGGCAGAAGTTTCTGGTAAAGTATTTTCCAGCAAGTGTTCGTCTTGCTAAGGAGATGGAATTCCTTAGTCTAAGACAAGGGGTGATGTCTATAAGTGAGTATGCTACAAAATTTGAAAGCTTGTCTAAGTTTTCAAGGTATTTTCAGATGCACCGGGATGAGGATTGGAAGTGTAGAAAATTTGAGGAAGGATTAAAGCTTGACATTAAGCGAGCCGTAGCAACCCTGGGAATTGAACAGTTTCCAGAATTATTGGATAAGTGTCGCAAGGTTAAGGAGATTGATCAGCAGCGTGTGGCAAGAAATAAGAACTTTGGACCTACAAGATTCCATAGAGGAAAGAGTAGTGGAGGAAACCGTTTTCAGCAAAAATCGTATACCAAACCGGTAGGAAGTCAAAACCGACAGCAATTTATTGGAGGAAGTTCTGGTGGCAGTAAGGCAAGTCAAGCTGGAACTCCTATTACCAAATGTTTTAAGTGTGGGAAGAACCATCTGACCAAAGATTGTCAGCATAAAGGACTTATTTGTTATAGATGTGGGAAACCTGGACATTTATCCAGGGATTATGATCAGATAAAGAGGGAACCTTCTCTGGGAAATGTTCATACTGCAAGGCCACAGGCAGGTGGTCGAGTGTATACTATGAGCGGGGAAGAAGCCGCAAAATCAGAGGACTTAATCATGGAGGAGTGTGCTATTGAAGGTAATCCTTTAACCATACTCTATGATTCGGGAGTAACACATTCTTTTATTGCGTGTGATTGTGTGGAGCATTTGGGATTGACAATGACTACATTGCCTTATGATTTGAGTGTAGCTACTCCTACTGATAAGCCTGTGATTACTATAAAAGTATGTTTGAATTGCCTTGTTTGTGTTAGGGATAGAATCTTTCATGTGGATTTGATATGTTTGCCTTTGTCCAAGATTAATGTAATCTTAGGATTGGATTGGTTATCATCTAACCATATCCTAATTAATTGTTCAAATAAGACATTAGTATTTCCTGAGGCTAAGGATCCTAGATTCCTAACGGCTACTCAAGTAGAAGCTTGTTTGAAGGAAGGAGATCATGGGTATCTAATGTTGTCTTCTTTGGAGGTTCAATGTAAAGATGTCTTGAAAGATATTGTCATTGTTAATGAATTTCCTGAAGTATTTCTTGAAGATATACCAGGACTACTGCTAGAAAGAGAAATTGAGTTTGCTATTGATTTAGTACTTGGAGCTGGACCTGTATCTATTGCGCCATATCGGATGTCGCCAGTAGAGTTGGCAAAACTTAAGAAATAGTTGGAGGATTTGTTGGAGAAACAATTTGTGAGACCTAGTGTGTCACCTTGGGGAGCTCCAGTATTGTTGGTAAAAAAGAAGGATGGAACATCTCACCTATGTGTAGACTATCGACAATTGAACAAGATTACGATTAAGAATAAATATCTACTACCAAGAATTGATGATCTGATGGATCAATTGCGAGGAGCCACAATATTTTCTAAGATTGATTTACGATATGGTTATCACCAGATTCGTGTGAAAGGGGAAGATATTCCGAAAACTGCGTTTCGGACTCGTTATGGGCATTATGAATATATAGTGATGCCGTTTGGTGTGACGAATGCACCGTCCATATTCATGGACTTCAAGAATAGAATTTTTCGTTCATACTTGGACAAGTTTGTTGTTGTCTTTATAGATGACAATTTGATTTATTCTCGAAGTCAGGAGGAACATGTTGAACATCTCAGAGTGGTTCTTTAGATTTTGAAGGAGAATAAGTTGTATGCCAAGTTATCCAAATGTGAATTTTGGTTAATCAAAGTTCAATTTTTGGGACATGTTATATCAAAGGAAGGAATTGAAGTTGATGCTTCAAAACCGGAGATGGTTTTGGAATGGGAAAGACCGAAGACGGTATCAGAAATCTGTAGTTTTGTCGGAATACCTGGTTACTATCAATGGTTCATTGAGGGGTTTTCGAAGATAGCAGGGCCTCTTACCCAACCTACACAGAAGAATCAATCGTTCATGTGGACTGATGCATGTGAAGAAAGTTTTCAAGAGTTGAAAAGACAACTGACTACTTCACCGGTATTGATTCTACCTGATCCGAATGAACATTTCGAAGTATATTGCGATGCTTCGTATCAAGGATTGGGTTGTGTACTTATGCAGAACCGTAAGGTGGTGGCTTATGCTTCAAGGCAGTTGAAAGTGCATAAGAGGAATTATCCAACTCATGACTTGGAATTAGCAACTGTGGTGTTTGCGTTGAAAGTGTGGAGACATTTTCTCTATGGAACAACGTTCACTATTTTTAGTGATCATAAAAGTTTGAAGTATCTGTTTGACTAGAAAGAGTTGAACATGAGACAAAGGCGTTGGTTAGAGTTTCTGAAGGATTATGACTTTCAGTTACAATATCATCCCGGAAAGGTGAATGTCGTAGCGGATGCTTTAAGTAGGAAAATGCTTAGTGCTTCTGTTATGATGATTAAAGAGAAGGAATTGATAAAAGAATTTCGGGATATGCATTTGTCTGTGAAATTAACGCCAGGGAGAATGCGTTTAAACATGATCACCATTTCAAATGATTTGATGGATAGAATACGAGAAGGAGAAAACAGTGATAAGTATTTGCAAGAAGCTAAGGAAGTAAGAAGCCAAGTAGCGGAGTTGGAATTTAGTGAAGGAACTGATGAAATTCTGAAGTTTAAAGGAAGGGTTTATGTGCCAAATGATCTAGAACTTAAGAAATTGATTTTGGATGAAGCTCACAGGAGTAAGTTGAGTATGCATCCAGGAGCCACAAAGATGCATCAAGATTAGAAACAATTATATTGATGGCAATGAATGAAGAAGGATGTCGTTGAATATGTATCATCCTGTTTAGTTTGTCAGAAGGCTAAGGTAGAACATCAAAGACCATCTGGAATGTTGCAACCTTTGCCTATTCCTGAATGGAAATGGGATAACATAGCAATGGATTTTGTGACAGGACTACCAAAGACTCAGAAAGGTCATGATTCGATTTGGGTAATTGTTGATCGGCTTACTAAGTCGGCGCACTTTTTACCGATTAATATTAGGTACTCAATGGAGAAGTTGGCCCAAGTGTACATCAATGAAATTATTAGACTACATGGTGTACCATCCAGTATTATTTCGGATCGAGATCCAAGATTTACATCAAGATTTTGGAATAGTTTACAAAAAGCTATAGGAACAAAGTTACATTTGAGTTCTACTTACCATCCACAGACAGATGGTCAGATAGAAAGAACAATTCAGTCTTTAGAAGACTTGTTAAGAGCTTGTGTTCTAGAACAAACTAGTTGTTGGGATGAATTTTTGCCATTGATAGAGTTCACCTACAACAATAGTTTTCATTCGAGTATAGGCATGGCACCCTATGAGGCATTGTATAAGAGACGATGCAGAACACTGTTATGTTGGTATCATGATGGTGAAAGTGCTATGGTAGGACAAGAATTTGTACAGCAGACAACTGAGAAAGTGAAGATGATTCAAGACAAGATGAGAATGACTCAAACTCGGCAAAAGAGCTATGCTGATAAAAGGAGAAAATCGCTTGAGTTTGAAGAAGGTGACCATGTATTTCTGCGAGTGACACCTATGACTAGAGTTGGACGAGTGCTTAAGTCCATGAATCTGATTCCAAAGTTTATTGGGCCGTATCAGATTTTACATCGGATAGGTCTGGTAGCTTATTAGATTGCATTACCACTTTTTCTATCAAATCTTTACAATGTATTTCACATATCACAATTACGGAAATATATTCCTAATTCTACCCATGTTATCGAGCCAGATACAGTACAGCTGAAGGAAAATTTAACCTATGAAACATTTCCAGTTAAGATTGAGAATCGGAGGACGAAACAACTTCGAAGTAAGGAAATTTCATTGGTTAAAATAGTTTGGAATGACGTAAGCGGTGATGATACATGGGAACTGGAAGAAAAGATAAAAGAACAATATTCATATTTATTTTGAGGGTGTGAAATCAAGTTTATCAAGTTTCGAGGACGAAACTTCTCTTTAGAGGGGGAGTATTGTAACACCCTAAACTTCCTAACTAGTTGACAATAATTTTCACAGTTAACAGAATTCTACTGTTTAGTGATTTCTGTGTACTGTAAAATTATTTTGAGTATTCCGTGAATATATTTGATCGTTTTGTGTGATTTACTCCGTGTCAAGAAAATAATAATTTTCGGGCCAGGGAAAATCTTACGTAATTTAATTATTACTGTTAAGTCTTAATTATTTTATGTAATCTGATTTGATTTTTGTAAGTTTTCTAATTTTTGTGATTTTGTGGATAATTATGAAATTTTTATATTACTCTGATTATTTTAGTGTTTTCCGTGGGCCGTCTGTGGGCACAGGGGGGCTGTGTGTGGGCCCAGGTAGGTCCCGAAAAGTGAAAATTATTTTGCAGCTCAAAAAATTTGTACTATTGAGACGGAGACGGGGGATCTTACTAAACCTGTATCCAAAAATAGTTTTTAAAATTTTCTTTTACTGTGTTTTGTACTGTATATAAGTATCGGGCAATAAAAATATAGTAAAAATTTTATTCGTAGGGTTATAGCAAATAAAAAAATAAATATTGTACTGCTTAGTCAACATTAGTGGCTTGGACATCCACCATTGATTCTATCAACGGTGGAGATTGGTCTTATAAAATGGCTAGGACCATTTGTGACCCTTGGATGTAAAGTTAGAAGGAGTAATATTGACCCTTCATTTTGGAGATAAATCTAATGGCTAGGATTCCAAGGAGAAAAGATTCAATGGCCCAGATTAAGTCTTCTATCTAAGGCTAAACCTAGAATCTACATCAATCCTAACCATTGATCTAATCAATGGTTAGGAATGCCTAAAATGAGGCCTAGTGAGATTGGTCACATTTTGAGAAGCAAGAAAGGGGGGACGATTTTGAGATGGTGTAGGAGATTAGCAAAGTTTCAAGACACTAATTATTAGTCATCTTGGTCATTATTGATCATTTTCAAGAAGCTAAGCTTATCAAACTTTCTCTCCATTTCTCTTCTCCTCTAGTTTCGGCCAAGCACCCTAAACCTACCTTCCATCACTCTTTAATTTCAAACAACCATACTTCTTGAATCTATACCTCATTCTAAGACACTTTGTAGTTTGGAGCAAGTTCTAAATCCATCATCTTCAAGGACTTTTTGCAAGAGCAAGTTCTAGGGTTTTTGAGGTGAAGGGTAAGGAAACTTCATTTCTTATCTCTTTTTCATGTTCTAAGCCATGTCTGATCCATGATTCTTCTTGTTCAAGCTTGATATGCTAATAAACTTGTGCTTTGTTTTGTATTTGAGAAGCTTTTGGTGGCGAAGGACTTGGGAAAAGAAGCAAAACAAGGAGTCTTTGAGGTTCTTCAAGAGGTAAGAGGGAGATCCATCTTACCAACCAAGTATGGTGGTGAGAGATGGTTTTGTATTTGATGGATAATGAATCCATGTGAGGATTCATATCCATGGTTATGTAATTATTTGTGGGTGTTTATGTGTTTATGTGGTTTATATGCTTAGCATGGTTTAATTGTGCTTGCATGCTTAGTATGATTTTTATTTGCTTTTATGGTATGCTTGAAATATAATATGTTGATTATATGTGATGTATGCCATAAAAATTATTAGAAAGGAAAACAATTTTTGGTTCCAATGACCATGAGAATTTCGGCCTCTACACCTCAAAATAGGTGTTCACAAATTAATAATTTCATGAATGGTAAAATTTGATGTTTAGAAAAGCAAGAAAAATGAACAAATGATTTGATTTCAAAGACCAAGTGTTTCACGGTTTTGATGAGGAATTTTAATGGTTTTTTTTTTTGTGTAAAACCATGAATGGAACTTAGATGATTTAGAAGGAAAAATATTTTGATGGTTTCAATGGCCATGTCCATGGTTTTGAAGGCTTGTAAATGCCTTGATTTTATGAAACAAAGTGATTTTCAAAGTTGAAATATAATTTGATTTAGTACAAGGATTTTGGAAAGGGAATCAGAGTGTTTTCTCACATGAGAAACATAAATTTCGATTGTGAAAGGAAAATAGAGGTTGTAAGGGTTTGAACCTCAAATTATTTTAGAAGAGGATTGAATTTGAGAATTTATTTTGAATGATAAAGGAAACGTTGATGATTTAAAATTTACTAATGTAAAACTCATCCTTTGGGTTTTGGAGAGCGTTAGGGAATTTTAAGTGAGAAGCATTGATTTAATTCAATGAAATGGTAAATTTATGGAATACATTGCGAAACGGATTTTCTTGAGTAAGAATATGTGGAAAATAATGTGAAAAGCCATATTATTTTGAGAAAGGTTGAAATGGAATTTTTAAAGGTTGAGAAATATTTTACAAAGTTGAAAAATGGTGAAAAATGATTTACGTAACTTAAAAACATGATTTTTAAGCTATGCAATTTGAAAAATGTTTAAATATTTATACGCGATTTGGAAAGCATTTAAATATTTTTACGCGACTGAAATATTGTTGAAAAATCACTACGTGATTGCAAAATGATGGAATATTTTTACGTAATTGAGAAAACGATGGAAAATCGCAACACAATTTGAAAACGCAATGGAATGGTTGCAAAATCATGAAAACGTAACAGAAACGTTGTGCGATTGTGAAAATGTGACGAAAGTGTTACACGACTATGAAAACACGATAATATGATTTTGCGACTGAATAAACAGTAGGATTACTGTTGATCTAGTGTATGAACATTGTATGAGAAAATGATGAATTTTGCATGTGATTGGCATTGGTGCATTGAACATGCATTGAAAAGGTCCGATGGACTGGATATGGCTATTTGCCTAGGAGAGACGTACATCTTTTGAGTGGGTGCGATATGCGTAGTGTAAGTCATTTATTGACCTTGGGGGCATCGGGGTGCGGGTTGCCTACAGTGGGCAGTTGGTAGCTCTATTATACCGTGGGTTAGACCGATGCAACACACCGATGATCCTGACCGAGACACTATTCTTAATCGAGATCTAGTAAAGACTGTCATGTATATGCTAGATGTGCAAACACATATGAGAAATGTGGCACGTGGTCTGGGGCATGTTGGTACAGACAGATCTTTCGGATCAATTTCTCCAAACTGAGTATTAGCTCCATGGAGTAAGAAATTGAGTCTATGTACACATGCATAAATTTGAGTATTTATATTTGTATGATATAATAATTGAGGAATATTGGCTATGACAATTGAACTGTTGAGGAATATTGGATGATGATGATGATAATAATGTGATGGCATTATTGTAATTATTGTGTGATTTGAATAATGTTAATAGCATGATGGTAATTATTATTTATTGTATCTGTTATGATAAATAATGTTGATGGCATTATTGTGATTATGGTATGATATATCTGTATGGTATGCTGGTTGTGTTATCTCTGTGCTATCATATTGGTATTGGCGTAGGTGATCTCATCTCTTTGTATATTATTTTGTACTATATTTATATTTGGTAGAGACGTTGAGCAAGGCATAGAACAAGAGGGTGAAGAAGAATAGGTTCCTGTGGAGGAAGCGGAGTTTTGATAGGATGACATCAAGACCTAGTTTCTTCGGTTACGTGAGATTACAGTTTCATGGTGGAGCTGGAGCATGGAGGACTAGTCCCAATGAGAGGGGACTTATATATCAAGGAAATCTGACGATCAACAAGAGCAGGGAATTCCATGGAGATTCGTTTCTTTCCGTAACTATATATGTACATGTCGAATTTCCACTGTCAATCAGGTAGCATTGGGATACTAGGTATTATGTCCCAACAGAAATAAGTATCGTGTCGTCTGCTCGGACACTTGTCCGTAGGACCTCGCGTCAAGCTGGATTCTTACCTGCTCAGGAATCTGAGGGGGACCCGTCTGAGGGTTCTGCTGTATAGTTATGCTTGGGCAAGCAAGTCAGTTTTCAATTATGTTTAACTATTTTGAGAACTTGGTCTGTATATAAATAATGTCGACAATACTTCTGTAATGTATAATGATGTATATTATTTATGATGGTGTTGTAATATTTTATTTTTTGCTAATTTTTTTTTATCGATATCAAAGAGGAATCAAGAAATTTTACAACTCGTATTTTTATAACATCATTATTTATGAACTTGGGAGTAATTCGGTAATTAAGTAACATAAATGTGGCACCCTACGGTGGGTGTTACATTAGTTGGTATCAGAGCCCAAGTTAGAGTCTTTTGGGTTTGTGGTTAGGTCTGTCTTGTTTGTGTTGTGTGATTCTCTGTGATTGTTTTCGGAAAAGAAACAATATTGTTTGAAGATTGACTTTACTTTCCTGTGTTGTCGAGTTTGAGTAGAGAAAAGTAATGGCTGTACAAGGAAGAGGACGTCTCAATACTAGAGCAGGAATGGAAAATGTTGGTAATGACAACCAAAACATGGCTGCAGCTGTAGCGACAATGCAATGAATGGCTGATGTCATTGTACAACAAAACCAAAGGGCAATTGAGGATGCTCACAGTTTGTCTGAATTCCGTAAGAATAATCCACCGAAGTTTCAGGAAGAATTTGACCCAGAGAAAGCTGATCTGTGGATCAAAGAGTTAGAGAAATTTTTTGAAGGTATGGGTTGTACTGATGAGCAGAAGCTGACTTTTGCAACATTTATGCTAGTGGGAGATGTTGAAAACTGGTGGGCAGGGGCCCGAAGATTATTACAAGCTGAAGGAAGAGTTGTAACATAGCAGCTCTTTAGGTAGAAGTTTCTGGCAAAGTATTTTCCAGCAAGTGTTCGTCTTGCTAAGGAGATGGAATTCCTTAGTCTAAGACAATGGGTGATGTCTATAAGTAAGTATGCTGCAATATTCGAAAGCTTGTCTAAGTTTTCAAGGTATTTTCAGATGGACTTGGATAAGGATTGGAAGTGTAGAAAATTTGAGGAAGGATTAAAGCTTGACATTAAGCGAGCCGTAGCAACCCTAGGAATTGAACAGATTCCAGAATTGTTAGATAAGTGTCGCAAGGTTGAGAAGATTGATCAGCAGCGTGCGGCAAGAAATAAGAACTTTGGACCTACAAGATTCCAAAGAGGAAAGAGTAGTGGAGGAAATCATTTTTAGCAAAAATCGTATGCCAAACCGGTAGGAAGTCAGAACCGGCAGCAATTTGTTGGAGGAAGTTCTGGTGGCAGTAAGGCAAGTCAAGCTAGAACTCCTATGACCAAATGTTTTAAGTGTGAGAAGGACCATCTGACCAAAGATTGTCAACATAAAGGACTTATTTATTATAGATGTGGGAAACCTGGACATTTATCCAGGGATTATGAACAGATTTAGAGGGAACCTTCTGTGGGAAATGTTCGTACTGCAAGGCCACAGGCGGGTGGTCGAGTGTATACTATGAACAGGGAAGAAGCCGCGAAATCAGAGGACTTAATCATGGAGGAGTGTGCTATTGAAGGTAATCCTTTAACCATACTCTATGATTCGGGAGCAACACATTCTTTTATTGCATGTGATTGTGTGGAGCGTTTGGGATTGACAGTGACGACATTGCCTTATGATTAGAGTGTTGCTACTCCTACTGATAAGCCTGTGATTACTACAAAAGTATGTTTGAATTGCCTTGTTTGTGTTAGGGATAGAATCTTTCATGTGGATTTGATATGTTTGCCTCTTTCCAAGATTAATGTAATCTTAGGAATGGATTATTTATCTTCTAACCATATTCTAATTGATTGTTCAAATAAGACATTAGCATTTTCTGAGACTAAGGATCCTAGATTCCTAACGGCTACTCAAGTAGAAGCTTGTTTAAAGGAAGGAGATTATGGGTATCTATTGTTGTCTTCTTTGGAGGTTCAATGTTAAGATGTCTTGAAAGATATTGTCATTGTTAATGAATTACCTGAAGTATTTCTAAAGATATACCAGGACTATCGCCAGAAAGAGAAATTGAGTTTGCTATTGATTTAGTACCTGGAGCTGGACCTGTATCTATTGCGCCATATCGGATGTCGCCAGTAGAGTTGGCAGAACTTAAGAAACAGCTGGAGGATTTGTTGGAGAAACAATTTGTGAGACCTAGTGTGTCACCATGGGGAGCTCCAGTATTGTTGGTAAAAAAGAAGGATGGAACATCTCGTCTATGTGTAGACTATCGATAATTGAACAAGATTACAATTAAGAATAAATATCTACTACCAAGAATTGATGATCTAATGGATCAATTGCGAGGAGCCACAATATTTTCCAAGATTGATTTACGATCTGGTTATCACCAGATTCCTGTGAAAGGGGAAGATATTCCGAAAACTACGTTTGGTGTGATGAATATCTAGTGATGCCGTTTGGTGTGACGAATGCACCGGCCATATTCATGGACTTCATGAACAGAATTTTTCGTTCGTACTTGGATCAGTTTGTTGTTGTCTTTATAAATGACATTTTCATTTATTCTCGAAGTCAGGAGGAACATGCTGAACATCTCAGAGTGGTTCTCCATATTTTGAAGGAGAATAAGTTATATGCCAAGTTGTCCAAATGTGAATTTTGGTTAAGCGAAGTTCAATTTTTGGGACATATTATATCAAAGGAAGGAATTGAAGTTGATGCTTCAAAGGTGGAGACGGTTTTGGAATGGGAAAGATCGAAGACTGTATCAGAAATCCATAGTTTTGTTGGATTAGCTGGTTACAATCGACGGTTCATTGAGGGGTTTTCGAAAATAGCTGGACCTCTTACCCAACTTACACGGAAGAATCAACCGTTTGTGTGGACTGATGCATGTGAAGAAAGTTTTCGGGAGTTGAAAAGACGACTGACTACTTCACCAGTATTAATTCTACCTGATCCGAATGAACCTTTCGAAGTATATTGCGATGCTTCGTATCAAGGATTGGGTTGTGTACTTATGCAGAACCGTAAGGTGGTGGCTTATGCTTCAAGGTAGTTGAAAGTGCATGAGAGGAATTATCCAACTCATGACTTGGAATTGGCAGTTGTGGTGTTTACATTGAAAGTGTGGAGACATTTTCTCTTTGGAGCAACGTTCACTGTTTTTAGTGATCATAAAAGTTTGAAGTATCTGTTTGACCAGAAAGAGTTGAACATGAGACAAAGGCGTTGGTTATAGTTTCTGAAGGATTATGACTTTCAGTTACAATATCATCCCGGAAAGGCGAATGTCGTAGCGGATGCTTTAAGTAGGAAAATGCTTAGTGCTTCTGTTATGATGATTAAAGAGAAGGAGTTGATAGAAGAATTTCGGGATATGCGTTTGTCTATGAAATTGATGCCAAGGAGAATGTGTAACGCCCCAAATTTTAGAAAAATACCTCGAATGTACTGTTTATTGTTTTTCGAGCTTTAGGACAAATGACTGTTGTGTCCTAAATTTCTGTTTCTTGTTTTCTGTATGAAACGTTATGAAATAATACTGTCTGGTATTTTATATAATCGTTTTACGTGTTTTTCTTCAAGACAGGGAACTAAAAATTTTCTGTAATTCGCTGTTTTAATTTTTCTGAATGATATACAACTATATAATACTGCTGGATATTTTATTTGAACGTTTTGGATGATTTGCTACGTTGTGGGAAAAAATGGGAAAATGACCATTACGTCCCGAATGTGCTGTTTTTGCTGTTTTTGCTATTTTTAATTGTTTTCTACTTGATTTAATGTCCAATATTACTGTCTGTGATTTTATATGGACTTTTTGTGTGATTTGCTCGAGGCGGAAAATAATATTTTTACGGGTGGGAAATCTTATTTTATTATTTAGAATTGGGGGATCTTACTAAACCCGATTCTGAATGAGACGATAAATAATCTTTTAATTTTTAGGATTTGATCAAATAAAATAATTTTATAATATTATAATATTATTTTATTAGTCAAGTATAATAAAATGACAAAGTGGACCGAGAAATGTTTTGCGGGACCCACAATTAGCGAGAATGGTTAGATCAAGAGCTTAATTAATCATCATTAGCAAAGTAGAACTTTCCGTAACAAGTCGACTCACTAGTGACTAAGTCGGTAATTAATGAACAAGCAGTGTGACTAGGCTTGTGAGTCATCAATAATCAACCAATAGGAGACAAGCTTGTTAAGCAAGTTTTAATCCTAGCCTTTGATGCATTCCATGGCTTGGATGAAGCCAACCATTTGGCCACCTTGCATGCATGAAGTCTACGGCCATGTGGGGTTAGGAGACCAAAATATCACTTCATCTTTCTTGCTTTTCTCTCTTCTCTCTCTTCCAAAAAAAAAAAACCTAAACACCATTGAAGCTTCCTTGAAGCCATTTTCGGCCAAGCTTGTTCCTTGACCATCCACCCATCCAAATTTTCATCTAACCAAGTTTTCTAAACCTAAACACAATCCTAAGAACATCTCTGGTTGAGAATTTCTTCAAAATCTTCCATTTGGAGCTTGGAAACCAATCTTGAAAATTTTAACTAGAAGGTGAAATCTCATGTTTTTCTTTTCTCTCTTCTTTTTCAAAGTTCTAAGCCATGATTTATCCATGGTTTAGGTTCTTTTTCATGGTTAGTAACTTGTAGATTTTTGTTTGAGTTGCTAGGTGAACCCTAGGAGGAGTGAAAGAAATCCATTTGTCTTCATTTAAGGTAAGAGGAAGACAAATCTTATTACCTATGGATGGTGGTAAGAAGATGGAGTTTTGATTTTGTGATTGTAGAATCCATAAGGATTCATGTTTGTGCTTGTTAGTAGCTTATTTGATGTGGTTGTGTATTTGTTAATAGCTTTCCTATTTGTTGTTTGTAATAATTTGCATGTCTACAAGCTTTAAGTTGCATGTCTATAAGCTTTGATAATATTGCATGTGTTGGAATTGCATGATAAAGTATAGAATTGCATGATAATGTATAGGATGTGAATAACATGTCAAGGAAATGCATGTGTGTTCCAAAGAACACTACACCTAGGCTCACGGCCTTTAACCAATGGGGAACCAACATGTTCTCTAAATTTTCTTAAAAGGTAATTTAATTAACCTAGGAGAATTAAGAAGGTTTCAAGTTGATTTGATCAAAGAAAATGAATTTAGAAATCAAATGGTAAGACTTAGTATTTTTGGCCAACATGCCTAAAATGAATGTATTGATTCCAAAAACCATTTTCTAAAACAATGGTTAAAGGAATTAGACAATACAATAAGTTTGACATATATTTAGAAGATGAGAAATAATTTAGAAATCAATTTCAAAGTATTTAGGAAATTGCCAACATGCCAAACCAAGTATCCATGGTTTCTAAAATTAAATCCAAACTTTTTCTAAGTATAAGAATGCAATATGTGTTAAAAAGAATTTTTCTAAAATAAGTTTTAAGGAAAAGAATCAATTAGAAATAAGATTTATAACTTAGAACTAATGATTTTGTTATTAGAAATGAAATACAGTAACTTTCAAAAATTTCTAACATATAGCTCATGCTGTATTTTGAAGCATGTTAGTAGTTTTCAAAAGGATTAATTATATGGTTTAAAAATTTAATAAAACAGAATTCTTACGGTAAAATTAGAAAACCATTAATATAATTTTTTAAGCAAAATACTGTCAAATTTTAGTAAAAACAGACAAATAGGATGGGAAAGATGTCCAAAAGACAGTATACGGTATGAAAAATATTATACGTAGCTTAAAAGTATTATTTATTATTTCTGTTTATTTAAACAGTAATTTTTAAGGAATTCGGTCAAGAAAATGAGTTAAAAATCTTACGCGATTGAGAAAACGTATTAAAAATCCTACGCGATTTTGAAAACAGAAAAATATGTTTACGCGATTTCAAAACGTTTATAAAAATGACGAGATTTCGAAAATGTGATAAAATTTCTATGCGATTGACCGAAACAGTATTTTTTTGGACTTTTCTATATTTTATGCTGTCGGGAAAATGTGAACCCGTACAGGCTTTTGAGGATTTTTTTCGCTGTCAGAAAATGAGAACCCGTACAGGCTTTCTATCTTTATACCATGAGGGTATTTTGGTAATTTGCCAATTTTTGGTAAATTTTGGTTGACGAGGTGAATCACATCGTGTTGTCGATGCGATAAACGTAGTGTGGTTCATTGTTCTAATGAACTTGGAGACTTTAGTGTATGGAATTCCATATATGGACAGTCGGTCGCTCCGCTGGGCCGTGGTAACCGATAGCACACTAATGGACTCGACACGCACTATATTTAATCGAGATTTGTGAAGTCTAGTAGTACATTTGCCCGTAGTGTCACGACGTGAGACAGTGAACTACCCCACGCCTGGATGGTAAATTCCCAATGATGTGGAGCTATAGACGCAACGTATGACCGCGGAATAGTTGGCTGGGCAGCCGTGGTACTAATAGATTTTGCGAGTCATTCCCTCTGATATCTGTGGTATCTGTGTTGTTTAGCTCCATGGAGTAGGAACGTGTCATATTTCTTATAAGTATATCTGGAACTCTATTTTATCTTATCTGTCTATTTTATCTGCTTAGTATTATGAGGATTATTTATCTGTTCTATTATTTTATCTGTAATGTTTTATTTTATCTGTGATATTAGGTGTCGATATGATAATTAAATCTCTTTCTTGAATTTGTTACAGATTTCTGTTATAGCTTTTCATATTGCATGAATTGTATAACTGTTGTTTGTCGTCTTCTTATTGGCCATGTTTATGGTGATTTTAGATTGTCTTACCTCTTCGTTGT
Organism: Ormosia emarginata; assembly: GCA_029884605.1. Classification (NCBI taxonomy): domain Eukaryota; kingdom Viridiplantae; phylum Streptophyta; class Magnoliopsida; order Fabales; family Fabaceae; genus Ormosia; species Ormosia emarginata. Next base: position 9,441,281 of record JAQQTP010000040.1, read on the forward strand.
ATGTATTTCTGTATATTTATTTTACGCGATAAAGACTTTGAGGAAGAGGACCAGCCTCTTGAGATCCTGTACCCCAAGGAGGAGGAGGAGGAAGATCAGTAAATCAACGACCAGTTTTACGATCAAGAAGCATCTGATCATCCATATCCATTGGATTGATTTGATTGGGTATGGCGGTACCTGGATTTTTAGGATTTGTACAGCTGGAGTTTCATGGAGGATCGCTAGCTTGGCATCTGCGATGAGACCGAGATTCTGTGACGTATGTAGGACGGCTGACAGTGGCCCTACGTCAACAGTTTGATGGAGAGCCGGTTATGACTACTACTGTATTTTTACCTTTAGAGTTACCCTTATCTCTTAGGCGATATTTTGGTGGTATGACCACGGAGCCTAGTGAGATTAGTATCGTATCGACTGCGCGATCTCGTTATCGCCGAGAGTTGAGACATCCGAGATATTTGTCTCCTGATGATCATTTTCATGTTGAGAGTGATCCGTCAGAGGATTAAATATGCATGATGTTTTTTTGGGCGCGTCTGCGTATGTCTGTATATATTGACTTTCTATTGCTTTATTTACTGTTTTCGTTTAAATATTTGTACTTTTAGTGTAAATTATTTGTATAACTTATAACTTGGATCATATGTATATTATAAGTAATGTTGTTTTGTTTTATGTTTTTTTTATTTGCTATTTTCGCATATTTTATTTAAGAATATTCTGTTTAACAGGAATTATTTTACAACCCGTAATAGTATGTAACAAATGTTTCACAACTTGGGTAGATTTTATTTCTCTTTCTTTTATTTTCTTTTATGTGTGATATCCTCCAAAGGGGTGTTACATTAGTTGGTATCGAGTCCAAGTTAGAGTCTTTTGGGGTTGTGGTTGGGTCTGTTTTTGTTTGTGCTGTGTGCTTCTCTATGATTTATATCCTTTCGGAAGTATCTTAAAGGATGTATCTAATTTTGTTTTGTTTTGTTCTGTTTGAAGATGTCTGGACGAGGTAGAGAACGTATGAACATGAATCGTGACGTGGACCCTATGATTGCGGCTGCTGAGGCTATGCAGCGGATGGCTGAAGTAATGATGCAGCAGAATGTGAGAGCAACTCAACAGCAAGATGCTACTGCTGATGCCCTAAATTTATCTGAATTTAGGCACCACAATCCGCCACAGTTTAGAGGCGAGGTTGATCCGGAGAAGGCAAGTCAATGGATACAAGACTTGGAGAGGATTTTTGAAGGGATGAGGTGCACAGATGACAAGAAGGTAACTTATGCCGTCTTTATGCTAAGAGGAGATGGAGAACATTGGTGGAGAGGAACCCGCCGAGTTTTGCAAGCTGAAGGAACAGAAATCACATGGGAAGTGTTTTCTAATGCTTTTCTGGAGAAATATTTTCCTGCGAGTGCTAGGCATGCCAAAGAAATAGAATTTCTTGGTTTGTGACAGGGGAATATGACGGTGAATGAGTATGCCACAAAGTTTGAAAATTTGTCTCAATTCTCAGATTATGCTCAGACACGGCAAGATGATGTGTGGAGATGTAGGAAGTTTGAATCAAGTTTAAGGGTGGAACTGAAACGAGGAGTGGTATCCTTGAGAATGACTCAGTTTCATGCTTTGGTGGATGCTTGTGCTCGACTTGAGGAGTTGGAGCCATCTAGAGATCAGAGGAATCGAAACTTTGGGCCGACAAGATTTCAGAGAGGTGGAGGTAGTAATACAAATCGATTTCAGCGTAAGCCGTATTCCAGACCAACAGGAACTCAATCTCAACGACCCTCAGTTAGTGGAGGTGCAAGTGGTAGTGGAGCTGGACAGAGAGTGGCGTTCACGCCAACATGTTTTAAGTGCGGGAAGAAAGGCCATATCTCGCCGGAGTGCACACTTAGAGGAACAGTTTGTTTTAACTGTAAGCAACCTGGGCACATGTCAAAGGATTATACTCAACCGGAAAAGAAACCTGTTGTTCGGTATGTTAAAGCTAATCAGCAAAAATCTGGAAGTACTCAACCAAGATCTGGAGGGCGTGTTTATACCATGAAGGGAATTGAGATTTCTCAATCTGATGATCTTATACAAGGAGAAGGTGACATTGGAGGTAACCATTTGACTGTGTTGTATGACTCTAGTGCTACACACTCGTTTATTGCATATGATTGTGTGGAAAGATTGAAGTTGCCTGTGTCTTCTTTGAATGTTAAATTGAGTGTATCTACGCCAACTGCTAAACCTGTGATTGCATCAAAGATATGTTTGGATTGTCCTATTGTTGTGAAAGACCGTTTGTTTATGGTCAACTTGATTTGTTTGCCTCTTATTGAGATAGATGTAATATTAGGGATGGACTGGTTATGTTCTAACCATATCCTTATAGATTGTGCAAGTAAAACCATAGTTTTTCCTAAGGAAGAAAAGTCTGGGTTCTTAACTGCTGTTAAGGTCAAGTCTTTGTTAAGAGATGGAGCGCAGGATATATGGTATTGTCTTCTCTAGAAGTTAAGAATGAGAAGGATGTGAATACTATTCCTGTTGTCAACGAGTTTCCTGATGTTTTTCCTGATGACGTACCTGGTTTGCCACCTGAGAGGGAGATCGAGTTTTCAATTGATTTAGTACCAGGAACAGGTCCTATCTCAATTGCACCGTATCGTATGTCGCCAGTGGAATTGGAGGAGCTGAAGAAGCAATTGGTGGAGCTGTTGGAGAAAGAGTTTGTGCGACCTAGTGTTTCACCATGGGGTGCGCCAGTGCTTTTGGTCAAGAAGAAGGACGGAACTTCTCGGCTTTGTGTGGATTATCGTCAGCTGAACAAGGTGACTATTAAGAATAAATATCCGCTTCCAAGAATTGACGACTTGATGGATCAGTTGAAAGGAGCTGTGGTATTTTCCAAGATAGATCTGAGATCTGGTTATCATCAGATTCGTGTAAAAGGGGAAGATGTACCGAAAACTGCTTTTCGAACTCGTTATGGACATTATGAGTATCAGGTAATGCCATTCAGGGTGACGAATGCTCCTGCTATATTTATGGATTATATGAACAAGATTTTTCGTCCGTATCTAGACAGATTTGTCGTTGTCTTTATTGATGACATTCTGATCTATTCTCAATCCAAGGAAGAACATGTTGAACATCTTGGTGTTGTCCTTCGGATTTTAAGGGAGAAGCAGCTGTATGCGAAATTGGCTAAGTGTGAGTTCTGGTTGGAAGAAGTCCAATTTCTTGGTCACGTAATTTCTAAAGAAGGTATTGTGGTGGATCCATCAAAAGTGGAGACTGTTTTACAGTGGAAAAGACCTAAGACGGTAACAGAAGTTCGAAGTTTTGTTGGACTTGCTGGATATTACCGGAGGTTTATCGAGGGTTTTTCCAAGATTGCTGGACCACTTACGCAGCTTACGAGGAAAAATCAAGCTTTTGAATGGACGGAAGTGTAACACCCTCCCTAGGGTATCACATGTCTGACTTCCGACTCATAATCTGAAAATGTTTTCATAAAAGGTTTGAGTTAAAAACGTGGGTTTAAAAAAAATTTCTTTCTTCTTTGAAATATAAACTTCGTAATCCATAAGTATTCTTGAAAATATATTTAAACTAATTCATATACAATATTGACACCAATTAATATTTCACAATTTAAAGAGAAATATAAAACTAATGAGACTCTTTTTTTTTTTAACAAGTAGTAAACCCCATGACGGGTCCTACTTAATAGACTTGTACAATACTAACGTTAAAACTTAACATACTTATACATTGTGTATCCTTCTTGTTGCACCGGACATATCCTTTCTACATCCGTTCTTTGTCAACACGCACACCTTCGAGTCCTGAATGTCCACTCCTTATTGTTGTCATCGGGTCTGAGTATCCATCGCCCGTTATGTCTAAGACAACTCATTATTTCTTCGTTTAATTTTAAGATCAACTTTAACACAACAAGACAATATAACAAAGAGGTGAGATCACCTACGCCTAATACCAAACACAATGGCAAAGAGATAACACAAGCGAAGAATATCATACAAGGATATCATATCAAACTTCCAATAATATATTCAATATTAATCAATTATCATCATCAAATCATTTATCAATTCAATTATCATAAACAACAATTACGATAATGTCCTAATTATCATCATCATCATCCAAGTATTCAAAACAATTGTCATAACCAATATCCCTCAATTAATATATTATGAGATATAAAATGTTCAGATTATGCATGTACACAAGACTCGATTTCCTACTCCATGGAGCTAAAACTCGGTCGGAGAAATGATCGAAAAGATCTGCGGTACCACGTGCCTCGAGACCACGTGCTTTAATTCTCATTTCAATTTTTGCACATCTAGTACATACACGACGGTCTTTATCGGATCTTGATTAAGAATAGTGTCTCGGTCCGGATCATCGGTGTGTTGCATCGGTCTAACCTACGGGAAGAAGCGCGACCAACCACCCGTGTAGCAACCCGCACCCCGATGCCCCAAGGTCAACAAGTGACCTACACTACGCATATCGCACCCACTTAAGAGGTGTGTTTCTCCTAGGCAATCGCCATTCCAATTCCTCATCGGACCATTCCAATGCATGTATAATGCACCAAATCCAATCACAGACAAATATGTCATTTTCTCACAAACAGTGATGGACAAGTTCTGGTTCAAGAATCATCTTTACTTTCAACAGCGAAAATCATATTATCACGTTTTCATATTTGTAAAACACTTTTACCATATTTTCACAATCGCGTAACATTTCTGTTACGTTTTCACAATCCAAAAACGTTTCTGTTATGTTTTCACAATACCATAACACTTCTTTTATATTTTCACAATACCGTAACACTTTTGTTACGTTTTTTTTAAAATTCCAAAACATTTTTATTACGTTTTTACAATACCGTAACACTACTGTTACGTTTACAAAAATTTTGTAACATTTCTGTTACGTTTTCAAAATGTTGCAAATCTTCTGCACTTTTAAACCACGTAATAATTTTTTTAACATTTTTCTCAATCGCGTAAAAACATACGTTTCTCAAATCGCATAATATTTTTTCATTTTGTTTCAAAATCGTGTAACTTAAAAATCATTCTTTTACGTTACGTAAATCATTTTCTATCATTCTCAAAATATTTAAAATACTTTTCAAATCTCATAACAATTTTCCGCTATTTTCACAATCACGTAAAAATAATTCATCACTTTTAAATCACATATTGATTTTTCAACAATAGTTCAAATTACGTAAAATATTTAAACGTAATTCAAATCGCGTATAATTATTTAAAATCATATAGAAATATTTTTCCATATCACGTAACTTAAAAATCACGTTTTTAAGATACGTAAATAATTTTTCACCACAATTTCTTTGAGAAAATATTTCTTGACCTTTAAAAATTCCTTTTTAACTTTTCTCAAAATAATATAACTTTATACTTCATTTAATATATTTTCTTACTCAGAAAATATTTTTCCACAGATTCTTTACTCAAGAAATTCTTTTTCAAAATATACTTCACAAAAATCACTTTTCCATTGATATAAATCATTGTTTGAAAAAAAAAAAAAAATTTAGACCGTTTCAAAACTTAATATTTTTAACGTATTTCAAAACTTGAAAATAAGTTATAACGTTAGTAAATTTTCAAAATACTATTATATTCTCCATTTTTCCCAAATCATTTCCAAACACAACCTTCTTCAAAATAAATTGAAGTTGAGAAAACATTTTCGTTTACAAAAACTTGATTTTCTCAAGTGATAAACGCCTGATTCCCTTTCCAAAATCCTTGTATTAAATCCATTACGTTTCTACTTTGAAATTCACTTTGTTTATAAAAATCAAGGCATTACAAGCCTTCAAAAACGTGGACATGACTATTGAAATCATCAAATCATTTTTTTCTTTTAAATCAATATGGTTTTGCACAAACAAAACCATTAAAGCCATCAAATACTTTTCCTTTTAAATTGATATGGTTTTACACAAACAAAATCATTAGAATTTTGTTTTCAAAACCAAAATACCAATGGTTATAAAACCAAACCCATTTGTTCAAATTCATTTTTACTTTCTTTACAAATTCTTTTTCACTTTCTTTGCAAATCCTTAAAATTAACGTTTGCCCGTTTCATTCAAAACTCATGTTTAGAAAAACACTTAGGATCTTTTTTTACACAAAATAAATCAATAAAAATTCCTCCAAAAATCATATTCTTGTTCTCCGAAAAACAAATCCTTTGTTTATTTTCCATACTCTTCAAATCATCCATTTTCATCTTTCATGAAAATATTAATTTGTGAACACCTATTTTGAGGTGTCTTGTTTGAAATCTACCATGTTCTAAGTACTCAAAAATCAATTCTTTCGTTCTTGAAAATTTTCAACATGAACCCTAATCAAGGGCATCAAAACCGTAGCTCTTCCTTGGCTATTGGAGCCAAAAATCAATTTCCTTTCCACCATCAAGTCATGGCATATACATGTATATATTTCATGATAAATAATATAAGCATACCATTAAAGCCATAAAAGCATGTATAGCATATCAAGCATATCATCAAAGCTATAAAATCATGCAAAGCATATCAAGCGTAGAAAATTAATCAAAGCTCATAAACACCCACAAATTAATTACATGACCATGGATATGAATCCTCACATGGATTCCACATCCATCAAATAAAATACCATCTCTCACCACCATGCTTGGTTGGTGAGATGGATCTCCCTCTTACCTCTTGAAGATCCTCAAAAGCTTCTTGATTTGCTTCTTTTTCCAAGTCCTTCATCACCAAGAGCTTCTCAAATACAAAACAAAATACATAGAAATTAGTATACTAAGCTTGATTAAGAGGAACCATGGATCAAACATGGCTTAGATCATGAAAAAAGAGAAGAAAATGAAGTTTCCTTACAACCATAAATACCCCATAACTTTGATCTTGAAGAAACTCCTTGAAGATGAATGATTTAGAAGAAATTTTCAACATGAAAGTTGCTTAGAACATCATGGAGATTCAAGATCAAGGTTGGATGAAATTAAAAGAGCTTGGATGGTGATTTTAGGGTAGATAACCGAATGGTTTCTCTTGAAGCACAAAGATGAAATTTTTATTTTTGATAGAAACTTGAAGCTTGGATTTGAAGATCAAGATGAATGATTTTGGAAAAACTCATAACTAGAGATGTTCTTAGAATGGTGTTTAGGTTTAGAAAATCAAGTTGGATGAAATTTTTGAGTGATGGAGGGTGTTCTTGATGGTCATGGCCAAAACTTGCTTGGAGGAGAGGTGGAGAGAAAAGTTTGATGAGTTTTTGCTTTTGGAGGAGACAAAGATGATCAAGAATGATCAATAATGACCAAGATAGCTAATAATGGCCTTCAAAGCTCTCAAAATCAGACCAAAACCGTGCCCCCCCTTCTTGCATTCTTCTTGAGTGCAAAAATCAAAAGTAAGCCATTATGATGTCTAACTTGACCAAGACATGCAAAAAATGACAGAAAAGCTTGTCTCTTTGTCTTCTAAACACTCCAAAACCATCACCTTCTCTTCATAATGCATTCAATAAAGTTGTCCTCATTATTTGCCACAATTTGAAGCATTTCTAGCCATTGATTAATTCAATGGTTAGGATTTAGGTAGATTTTTAATTTTAGAAAGACTAAATCTGGCCATTGGATTTTTCTCCTTTAAATTCTAGCCCTTAGATGTGTCTCCAAAATTAATGGTCAAGATTGCTCCTTCAAACTTTAAATCAAGGGTCCTAATTAGTCTTTGCTACTTTAGAAGACCAAATCTCCACCATTGATTGATTCTTCATCTAATGGTCATAAATGGTCTTTGTTACTTTTTAAGATTAAATCTCCACCCTTGATTTAATCTAAATCCAATGGTTATAAATGGTCTTTGTCATTTTTCAAGACCAATTCTACACCTTTAATTACATCTATGGTTGATATCAAAGCCTTCCTAACTAAGCTTATTCTCACACCATTGATTAAATCAATGGTTATTATCCAAGCTTCTTTATTAAGTTTGTTTCTTAACCTTTGATTAAATCAATGGTTAATATTCAAACTAAGTATTCTCATCCAAGGAGGGTATAAATCAAGTCAAGTTCTCTTTGTTGACTACGCTTAAAGTATAATATTTATTCTCGTATCCTACAAATAATATTTTCTTGTATTTTTATCATCCGATAATTAAATACAAGATACAAAACACAAGATCTAATAAAATTTTAGTGTTTCCGGATTCAGGTTTAGTAAGATCCTGTCCCTGTCTCGTCTAAATAAAGACAAATTTTTCTATGCGTAGAAAAATTTTTCACTTTGTGGGACCCACTGGGCCCACGTGTATGGCCACCTGGGCCCACATACCCTTTGTAGGGGACAGATGAAAAAATTTCAAAATCATCCATAAAATCACAAAAATTATAAAATGCACAAATATCGGATCGATTACGTAAATTAATTACCTAACGGTAAAAATTAAATTACGTAAAGTTTTTCCCGACCAGAAAATTTTTATTTTTTTGACACGAGTAAATCACTCAAAACGATCAAATACGCTAACGGAATAAACAAAAATAATTTTACAGTGCACAGAAATTACTAAACAGTGAAATTCTGTTAACTGTCAAAATTACTGTTTAAGAGATACGAAAATTTGGGGTGTTACAGGAAGAACGTGAAGCCAGTTTTCAAGAGTTGAAGAAAAGATTAACAACTGCACCGGTGTTGATCCTACCAGATTCGACGAAATCTTTTGATGTGTATTGCGACGTTTCTTATCAAGGGCTAGGATGCGTGTTGATGCAAGATCGGAACGTTGTGGCATATGCTTCTCGACAATTGAAGGTTCATGAGAGGAATTATCCAACGCACGATTTGGAATTGGCCGCTGTGGTTTTTGCTCTAAAGATATGGAGACATTTTCTCTATGGAGCAACGTTCAACATTTTCAGTGATCACAAGAGTTTGAAGTACTTGTATGATCAAAAGGAGCTGAACATGAGGCAGCGGAGATGGTTAGAATTCCTGAAAGATTATGATTTTCAACTGTTATACCACCTTGGTAAGGCAAATGTCGTGGCTGATGCCTTAAGTAGAAAGATTATCAGTGTTTCTGCTCTGATGATCAAGGAAAAGGAGCTCATTGAACAGTTTAGAGATGTGTGGTCATTTGTTGAGTTAAAACCGGGGAAGATCTGTATTAACATGGTTACTATTTCGAGCGAGCTGATGGAAGACATAAGGGAAAAGCAGAATGCCGATGAATTTTTACAAGGAATAAGGGAACAAATAAAGCAAGACGAGACAATAGAGTTCAAAGAAGGGTGATGGAATTATGAGGTTTCGGGGTAGAGTCTGTGTTCCTCGTGACCGGGAGCTGAGACGATATATTGTGGAACATGCCCATACTAGTCTATTGAGTATGCATCCAGGCATAACAAAGATGTACCAAGACTTGAAGAAGTTATTCTGGTGGCATGGATTGAAGAGTGATGTTATTAGGTGCGTGTCTACTTGTCTAGTCTGTCAAAAGGCGAAAGTGGAACATCAAAGACCAATTTGGAATGTTACAACCGTTATCTATTCCAGAATGGAAATGGGATAGTATATCGATGGATTTCGTTACTGGTTTGCCAAAGACAAGGAAAGGTCATGATTCGATATGGGTTATAGTCGATAGGCTTACGAAATCGGCTCATTTCTTACCAATTAATATTAAGTATTCATTGGAAAGATTAACTTAATTGTACATCAGTGAAATTGTCAGATTACATGGTGTACCTACATGTATAGTTTCTGATCGAGATCCGAGGTTTACGTCAAGGTTTTGGCGGAGTCTGCAAGAAGCTATGGGAACTAAATTACGACTGAGTTCAGCGTATCATCCGTAGACAGATGGTCAGACAGAGAGAACTATACAGTCTTTGGAGGATCTGTTGCGTGCTTGTGTTTTGGAACAACGAGGAAGTTGGGATGAATTTTTATCTTTGATAGAATTCACCTACAACAATAGTTTTCACTCAAGCATCGGAATGGCACCTTATGAAGCATTATATGGAAGACGATGTCGGACACCGTTGTGTTGGTATCAAGATGGGGAAAGTATGACTGTTGGACCAGATCTTGTACAACAGACTACGGAAAAGGTAAAGATGATACAAGAGAAGATGAAGACGACGCAAAGCAGACAGAAAAGTTATGCGGATAAACAAAGATGACCTCTTGAATTTGAGGAGGGTGAGCATGTGTTTCTAAGAGTTACTCCTACGACTGGTGTCGGAAGAGTTATTAAGTCTAAGAAACTTACTCCTAAGTTCATTGGACCGTATCAGATTATTCGACGTATAGGTCCTGTAACGTATCAGATTGCTTTGCCGCTTTTTTTATCAAATTTGCATGATGTATTTCATGTGTCTCAGTTACGGAAGTATATACCAGATCCGACGCATGTTATACAGCCAAATGAAGTGCAGCTGAAGGAGAATTTGACTTATGAAACTTTACCTGTCAGAATTAAGGACAGAAAGGTAAAAGCGATTTCGAGGAAAATGATCGAGCTAGTAAAGGTCATATGGAATGATGTGACGGGTGAAGCTACCGGGAGTTGGAAGATAAAATGAGGATCAGTATCCTCATTTGTTTTGATGAGCAGCAAAATTTCGAGGACGAAATTTCTATTTGTTGGGGAGAGTTGTAACGCCCCAAATTTTAGAAAAATACCTCGAATGTACTGTTTATTGTTTTTCGAGCTTTAGGACAAATGACTGTTGTGTCCTAAATTTCGTTTCTTGTTTTCGTATGAAACGTTATGAAATAATACTTGTACGGTATTTTATATAATCGTTTTACGTGTTTTTCTTCAAGACAGGGAACTAAAAATTTTTCGTAATTATTTGTTTTAATTTTTCTGAATGATATACTGACTATATAATACTGCTGGATATTTTATTTGAACGTTTTAGATGATTTGCTACGTTGTGGGAAAAAATGGGAAAATGACCATTACGTCCCGAACGTGCTGTTTTTGCTATTTTTGCTGTTTTTAATTGTTTTCTACTTGATTTAATGTCCAATATTACTGTCTGTGATTTTATATGGACTTTTTGTGTGATTTGCTCCGAGGCAGGAAAATAATATTTTTCCGGGCCGGGGAAATCTTATTTTATTATTTAGAATTGGGGGATCTTACTAAACCCGATTCTGAATGAGACAGTAAATAATCTTTTAATTTTTAGGATTTGACTGTCAAATAAAATAATTTTATAATATTATAATATTATTTTATTAGTCAGTATAATAAAATGACAGTGGACCCGAAAATATTTTGCGGGACCCACAATTAGCAGAATGGTTAGATCAGTAGCTTAATTAATCATCATTAGCAGTAGAACTTTCCAGAACAAGCTGACTCAGCTAGCTGACTAGTTGGTAATTAATGAACAGTGTGACTAGGCTTGTGAGTCATCAATAATCAACCAATAGGAGACAAGCTTGTTAAGCAAGTTTTAATCCTAGCCTTTGATGCATTCCATGGCTTGGATGAAGCCAACCATTTGGCCACCTTGCATGCATGAAGTCTACGGCCATGTGGGGTTAGGAGACCAAAATATCACTTCATCTTTCTTGCTTTTCTCTCTTCTCTCTCTTCCAAAAAAAAAAACCTAAACACCATTGAAGCTTCCTTGAAGCCATTTTCGGCCAAGCTTGTTCCTTGACCATCCAACCATCCAAATTTTCATCTAACCAAGTTTTCTAAACCTAAACACAATCCTAAGAACATCTCTAGTTGAGAATTTCTTCAAAATCTTCCATTTGGAGCTTGGAAACCAATCTTGAAAATTTTACCTAGAAGGTGAAATCTCATGTTTTTCTTTTCTCTATTCTTTTTCAAAGTTCTAAGCCATGATTTATCCATGGTTTAGGTTCTTTTTCATGGTTAGTAACTTGTAGATTTTCGTTTGAGTTGCTAGGTGAACCCTAGGAGGAGTGAAAGAAATCCATTTGTCTTCATTTAAGGTAAGAGGAAGACAAATCTTATCACCTATGGATGGTGGTAAGAAGATGGAGTTTTGATTTTGTGATTGTAGAATCCATAAGGATTCATGTTTGTGCTTGTTAGTAGCTTATTTGATGTGGTTGTGTATTTGTTAATAGCTTTCCTATTTGTTGTTTGTAATAATTTGCATGTCTACAAGCTTTAAGTTGCATGTCTATAAGCTTTGATAATATTGCATGTGTTAGAATTGCATGATAAAGTATAGAATTGCATGATAATGTATAGGATGTGAATAACATGTCAAGGAAATGCATGTGTGTTCCAAAGAACACTACACCTAGGCTCACGACCTTTAACCAATGGGGAACCAACATGTTCTCTAAATTTTCTTAAAAGGTAATTTAATTAACCTAGGAGAATTAAGAAGGTTTCAAGTTGATTTGATCAAAGAAAATGAATTTAGAAATCAAATGGTAAGACTTAGTATTTTCGGCCAACATGCCTAAAATGAATGTATTGATCTCAAAAACCATTTTCTAAAACAATGGTTAAAGGAATTAGACAATACAATAAGTTTGACATATATTTAGAAGATGAGAAATAATTTAGAAATCAATTTCAAAGTATTTAGGAAATTCGGCCAACATGCCAAACCAAGTTTCCATGGTTTCTAAAATTAAATCCAAACTTTTTCTAAGTATAAGAATGCAATATGTGTTAAAAAGAATTTTTCTAAAATAAGTTTTAAGGAAAAGAATCAATTAGAAATAAGATTTATAACTTAGAACTAATGATTTTGTTATTAGAAATGAAATACAGTAACTTTTGAAAATTTCTAACACATAGCTCATGCTGTATTTTGAAGCATGTTAGTAGTTTTCAAAAGGATTAATTATATGGTTTAAAAATTTAATAAAACAGAATTCTTACGGTAAAATTAGAAAACCATTAATATAATTTTCTAAGCAAAAAATATTGTCAAATTTTAGTAAAAACAGACAAATAGGATAGGAAAGATGTCCAAAAGACAGTATACGGTATGGAAAATATTATACGTAGCTTAAAAGTATTATTTATTATTTCTGTTTATTTAAACAGTAATTTTTAAGGAATTCGGTCAAGAAAATGAGTTAAAAATCTTACGCGATTGAGAAAACGTATTAAAAATCCTACGCGATTTTGAAAACAGAAAAATATATTTACGCGATTTCAAAACGTTTATAAAAACGAGGAGATTTCGAAAACGCGATAAAATTTCTACGCGATTGACCGAAACAGTTTTTTTCTAGAATTTTCTATATTTTATGTTGTCGGGAAAATGTGAACCCGTATAGGCTTTTGAGGATTTTTTTCGCTGTCGGGAAAATGAGAACCCGTACAGACTTTTTATCTTTATACCATGAGGGTATTTTGGTAATTTTCCAATTTTTGGTAAATTTTGGTTGACGAGGTGAATCACATCATGTTGTCGATGCGATAAACGTAGTGTGGTTCATTGTTCTAATGAACGTGGAGACTTTAGTGTACGGAATTCCATATATGGACAGTCGGTCGCTCCACTGGGCCGTGGTAACCGATAGCACACTAATGGACTCGACACGCACTATATTTAATCAAGATTTGTGAAGTCTAGTAGCACATTTGCCCGTAGTGTCACGACGTGAGACAGTGAACTACGCCACGCCTGGATGGTAAATTCCCAATGATGTGGAGCTATAGACGCAACGTATGACCGCGGAATAGTTGGCTGGGCAGCTGTGGTACTAATAGATTTTGCGAGTCATTCCCTCTGATATCTGTGGTATCTGTGTTGTTTAGCTCCATGGAGTAGGAACGTGTCATATTTCTTATAAGTATATCTGGAACTCTATTTTATCTTATCTGTCTATTTTATCTGCTTAGTATTATGAGGATTATTTATCTGTTCTATTATTTTATCTGTAATGTTTTATTTTATCTGTGATATTAGGTGTCGATATGATAATTAAATCTCTTTCTTGAATTTGTTCTGATTTGTTATAGCTTTTCATATTGCATGAATTGTATAACTGTTGTTTGTCGTCTTCTTATTGGCCATGTTTATGGTGATTTTAGATTGTCTTACCTCTTCGTTGTATGTATTTACGTATATTTATTTTACGCGATAAAGACTTTGAGGAAGAGGACTAGCCTCTTGAGATCCTGTACCCGAGGAGGAGGAGGAGGAAGATCAAAGCAAATCAACGACCGGTTTATGATCAAGAACCATCTGATCATCCATATCCATTGGATTCATTTGATTGGGTATGGCGGTACCTGGATTTTTAGGATTTGTACAATTTGGAGTTTCATGGAGGATCGCTAGCTTGGCATCTACGAGGAGACCGAGATTCTGTGACGTATGTAGGACGACTGACAGTGACCCTACGTCAACAGTTTGATGGAGAGCCGGTTATGACTACTACTGTATTTTTACATTTAGAGTTACCCTTATCTCTTAGGCGATATTTTGGTGGTATGACCACGGAGCCTAGTGAGATTAGTATCGTATCGACTGCGCGATCTCGTTATCGCCGAGAGTCTAGACATCCGGGATATTTGTCTCCTGATGATCATTTTCATGTTGAGAGTGATCCGTCAGAGGATTAAATATGCATGATGTTTTTTTGGGCGCGTCTGCGTATGTCTGTATATATTGACTTTCTATTGCTTTATTTACTGTTTTCATTTAAATATTTGTACTTTTAGTGTAAATTATTTGTATAACTTATAACTTGGATCATATGTATATTATAAGTAATGTTGTTTTGTTTTATGTTTTTTTTATTTGTTATTTTCGCATATTTTATTTAAGAATATTCTGTTTAACAGGAATTATTTTACAACCCGTAATAGTATGTAACAAATGTTTCACAACTTGGGTAGATTTTATTTCTCTTTCTTTTATTTTCTTTTATGTGTGACATCCTCCAAAGGGGTGTTACAGAATGCGTTTAAACATGATCACCATTTCAAATGATTTGATGGATAGAATACGAGAAGGACAAAATAGTGATCAATATTTGCAAGAAGCTAAGGAAGCAAGAAGCCAAGGAGCAGTGTTGGAATTTACTGAAGGAACTGATGGAATTTTGAAGTTTAAAGGAAGGGTTTGTGTACCAAATGATCTAGAACTTAAGAAATTAATTTTGGATGAAGCTCACAAGAGTAAGTTGAGTATGCATCTAGGAGCCACAAAGATGTATCAAGATTTGAAACAATTATATTGGTGGCAAGGAATGAAGAAGGATGTCGTTGAATATGTATCATCCTGTTTAGTTCGTCAGAAGGCTAAGGTGGAACATCAAAGGGCATCTGGAATGTTGCAACCTTTGCCTATTCCTGAATGGAAATGGGATGACATAGCAATAGATTTTGTGACAGGACTACCAAAGACTCGGAAAGGTCATGATTCTATTTGGTAATTATTGATCGGCTTACTAAGTCGACGCACTTTTTACTGATTAATATTAAGTACTCAATGGAAAAGTTGGCCCAAGTGTACATCAATGAAATTGTTAAACTTCATAGTGTACCATCCAGTATTATTTTGGATCGAGATCCAAGATTTACGTCGAGATTTTGGAATAGTTTACAAGAAGCTATGGGAGCAAAGTTACGTTTGAGTTTTGCTTACCATCCACAAACAGATGGTCAGTCAGAAAGAACAATTCAGTCGTTAGACGACTTGTTGAGAGCTTATGTTCTAGAACAAACTGGTTGTTGGGATGAATTTTTGCCATTAATAGAGTTCACCTACATCAATAGTTTTCATTCGAGTATAGGAATGGCACCTTATGAGGCATTGTATGAGAGACGATGCAGAACACCGTTATGTTAGTATCATGATGGTGAAAGTGCTATGGTAGGACTAGAATTTGTACAGCAGACAACTGAGAAAGTGAAGATGATTCAAGACAAGACGAGAATGACTCAAACTCGGCAAAAGAGCTATGCTGATAAAATGAGAAAATCACTTGAGTTTGAAGAAGGTGACCATGTATTTCTACGAATGACACCTAGACTAGAGTTGGACGAGTGCTTAAGTCCAAGAAGCTCACTCCAAAGTTTATCGGGCCGTATCAGATTTTATGTCAGATAGGTCTGGTAGCTTATCAGATTGCACTACCACATTTTCTATCAAATCTTCATAATGTATTTCATGTATCACAATTACAGAAATATATTCCTGATTCTACCCATGTTATCGAGCCAGATACGGTACAACTGAAGGAAAATTTAACCTATGAAACATTTCCAGTCAAGATTGAGGATTGGAGGACGAAACAACTTCGAGGTAAAGAAATTTCATTGGTTAAAATAGTTTGGAATGACGTAAGCGGTGAAGTTACATGGGAACTGGAAGAAAAGATAAAAGAACAATATTCATATTTATTCTGAGGGTGTGAAATCAAGTTTATCAAGTTTTGAGGACGAAACTTCTCTTTAGCGGGGGAGTATTGTAACACCCCAAACTTCCTAACTAGTTGACAGTAATTTTGATAGTTAACAGAATTATACTGTTTAGTGATTTATGTGTACTGTAAAATTATTTTGAGTATTCAGTGAATACATTTGATCGTTTTGTGTGATTTACTTCGTGCCAAGAAAATAATAATTTTCAGGCCGGGGAAAATCTTACATAATTTAATTATTACTGTTAAGTCTTAATTATTTTACATAATCTGATTTGATTTTCGTAAGTTTTATAATTTTTGTGATATTGTGGACAATTATGAAATTTTTATATTACTCTAATTATTTTAGTGTTATTCGTGGGCCGTCTGTGGGCCCAGGGGGGCTGTGCGTGGGCCCAGGCGGATCCCGAAAAGTGAAAATTTTTTTACAACTCAAAAATTTTGTACTGTTGAGACAGAGACGGGGGATCTTACTAAACTTGTATCCAGAAATAGTTTTTAAAATTTTCTTTTACTGTGTTTTGTACTGTATATAATTATTGAGCGATAAAAATACAGTAAAAATATTATTCGTAGCATTATAGCAGATAAAAAAATAAATATTCTACTGCGTAGTCAACATTAGTGGCTTGGACATCCACCATTGATTCAATCGACGGTGGAGATTGGTCTTATAAAATGGCTAGGACCATTTGTGACCCTTGGAAGTAAAGTTAGAAGGAGTAATCTTGACCCTTCATTTTGAAGATACATCTAATGGCTAGGATTTCAAGGAGAAAAGATCCAATGGCCTAGATTAAGTCTTCTATCTAAGGCTAAACCTAGAATCTACATCAATCCTAACCACTGATCTAATCAATGGTTAGGAATGCCTAAAATGGTGGCTAGTGAGATTGGTCACATTTTGAGAAGCAAGAAGAGGGGGACAGTTTTGAGATGGTGTAGGAGATTAGCAAAGTTTCAAGACACCAATTATTAGTCATCTTGGTCATTATTGATCATTTTCAAGAAGCTAAGCTTATCAAACTTTCTCTCCATTTCTCTTTTCCTCTAGTTTCGGCCAAGCACCCTAAACCTACCTTCCATCACTCTTTAATTTCAAACAACCATACTTCTTGAATCTATACCTCATTCTAAGACACTTTGTAGTTTGGAGCAAGTTCTAAATCCATCATCTTCAAGGACTTTTTCCAAGAGCAAGTTCTAGGGTTTTTGAGGTGAAGTGTAAGGAAACTTCATTTCTTAACTCTTTTTCATGTTCTAAGCCATGTTTGATCCATGGTTCTTCTTGTTCAAGCTTGATATGCTAATAAACTTGTGTTTTGTTTTGTATTTGAGAAACTTTTGGTGGTGAAGGACTTGGAGAAAGAAGCAAAACAAGGAGTCATTGAGGTTCTTCAAGAGGTAAGAGGGAGATCCATCTCACCAACCAAGTATGGTGGTGAGAGATGGTTTTGTATTTGATGGATGGTGAATCCATGTGAGGATTCATATCTATGGTTATGTAATTATTCGTGGGTGTTTATATGTTTATGTGGTTTATATGCTTAGCATGATTTATTTGTGCTTGCATGCTTAGTATGATTTTTATTTGCTTTTATGGTATGCTTGAAATATAATATGTTGATTATATGTGATGTATGCCATAAAAATTGTTGGAAAGGAAAATAATTTTTGGTTCCAATGACCATGAGGATTTCGGCCTCTACACCTCAAAATAGGTGTTCACAAATTAATATTTTCATGAATGGTAAAATGAGATATTTAGAAAAGCAAGGAAAATGAACAAATGATTTGATTTCAAAGACCAAGTGTTTCACGGTTTTGATGAGGAATTTTAATGGTTTTGTGTGTGTAAAACCATGAATGGAACTTAGATGATTTAGAAGGAAAAATATTTTGATGGTTTCAATGGCCATGTCCACGGTTTTGAAGGCTTGTAAATGCCTTGATTTTATGAAACAAAGTGATTTTCAAAGTGGAAATATAATTTGATTTTGTATAAGGATTTTAGAAAGGGAATCAGAGTGTTTTATCACTTGAGAAACATAAATTTCGATTGTGAAAGGAAAATAGAGGTTGTAAGGGTTTGAACCTCAAATTATTTTAGAAGATGATTGAATTTGAGAATTTATTTTGAATTATAAAGGAAACGTTGATGATTTAAAATTTACTAACGTAAAACTCATCCTTTGGGTTTTGGAGAGCGTTAGGGAATTTTAAGTGAGAAACATTAATTTAATTCAATGAAATGGTAAATTTATGGAATAAATTGTGAAAAAGATTTTCTTGAGTAAGAAAATGTGAAAAATAATGTGAGAAGTCATATTATTTTGAAAAAGGTTGAAATAGAATTTTTGAAGGTTGAGAAATATTTTACGAAGTTAAAAAATGGTGAAAAATGATTTACGTAACTTAAAAACGTGATTTTTAAGCTACGCGATTTGAAAATTTTTTACATATTTCTACGCGATTTGGAAAGCATTTGAATATTTTTACGCAATTGAAATATTGTTGAAAAATCACTACGTGATTGCAAAATGATGGAATATTTTTACGTGATTGAGAAAATGATGAAAAATCATTATGCGATTTGAAAACGCATCGGAATGGTTGCAAAATCGTGAAAACATAACAGAAATGTTGCGCGATTGTGAAAACACAACGAAAGTGTTGCACGACTATGGAAATGCGATAATATGATTTTGCGACTGAATAAACAGTAGGATTACTATTGATCTAATGTATGAACACTGTATGAGAAAATGATGAATTTTGCATGTGATTGGCATTGGTGCATTGAACATGCATTGAAAAGGTCCGATGGACTGGATATGACTATTTGCCTAGGAGAGATGTACACCTCTTGAGTGGGTGCGATATGCGTAGTGTAAGTCATTTATTGACCTTGGGGGCATCGGGGTGTGGGTTGCCTACAGTGGGCAGTTGGTAGCTCTACTATACCGCGGGTTAGACCGATGCAATGCACCGATGATCCTGACCGAGACACTATTCTTAATCGAGATCTAGTAACGATTGTCGTGTATATGCTAGATGTGCAAGCACATATGAGAAATATGGCACGTGGTCTAAGGCATGTTGGTACAGACAGGTCTTTCAGATCAATTTCTCCAAACTGAATTTTAGCTCCATGGAGTAGGAAATTGAGTCTATGTGCATATGTATAAATTTGAGTATTTATATCTGTATGATATAATAATTGGGAAATATTGGCTATGACAATTGAACTGTTAAGAAATATTGGATGATGATGATGATAATAATATGATGACATTATTGTAATTATTGTGTGATTTGAATAATGTTAATGGCATGATGGTAATTATTATTTATTGTATTTGTTATGATAAATAATGTTGATGGCAATATTGTGATTATGGTATGATATATTTGTATAGTATGCTGGTTGTGTTATCTCTGTGCTACCATATTGGTATTGGCGTAAGTGATCTCACCTCTTTGTATATTATTTTGTACTGTATTTATATTTGATAAAGACGTTGAGCAAGACGTTGAGCAAGGCATAGAACAAGAGGGCGAAGAAGAGCAGGTTCCTGTGGAGGAAGCGGAGTTTTGATAGGATGACATCAAGACCTAGTTTCTTCGGTTACGTGAGATTACAGTTCCATGGTAGAGCTGGAGCGTGGAGGACTAGTCCCAATGAGAGGGGACTTATATATCAAGGAAATCTGATGGTCAACATGAGCAAGGAATTCCATGGAGATTCGTTTCTTTCCGTAACTATATATGTACATGTCGAATTTCCACTGTCAATCAGGTAGCATTGGGATACTAGGTATTATGTCCCAACAGAAATAAGTATCGTGTCGTCTGCTCAGACACTTGTCCATAGGACCTCGCGTCAAGCTGGATTCCTACCTGCTCAGGAATCTGAGGAGGACCCGTCTGAGGGTTCTACTGTATAGTTATGCTTGGGCAAGCAAGTCAATTTTAAATTATGTTTAACTACTTTGAGAACCTGGTCTGTATATAAATAATGTCGACAGTACTTCTGTAATGTATAATGATGTAAATTATTTATGATGGTGTTGTAATATTTTATTTTCTGCTAAGTTTATTTTATCGATATCAAAGAGGAATCAAGAAATTTTACAACTCGTATTTTTATAACATCATTATTTATGAACTTGGGAGTAATTCAGTAATTAAGTAACATAAATGTGGCACCCTACGGTGGGTGTTACAGATTACATATGTGTTGTAATTGATTACAAACTAAACAGAGGTCTTGTAATCAATTACATTAGGCATGTAATCGATTACAAGCATGACAGAAGCCTTATAATCGATTACATTGAGGATATAATCGATTACAAGTCTGGCAGAGGCTATGTAATTGATTACACATGGCTGGTAATCGATTACGTCCTACCCAGAAAGCCAAGAACACCTTCAAATAACTATGTAATCAATTATAGAGATGGTGTAATCAATTACTAGTAGCCTGATAGTGCCCAACGACTATATTAGGTGCATTAAATGCTACCCATTAAATCCCCCAACGGCTCCTTTGATCTGAAAACTTATAAATACACTTCTTGGGGCATCATTTATGGCTAACCAACAATTGAGAATCATCTTTCAATCACTCTAATCCATGAATCAATCTTTGAATCATTTATGCTCTGTTTTTGTACATATTTGAGATATTCTTGAAGAGCATTATAGGGCTTCAATTGTGTAATCTACTCTTGTGAGAGTTCCATCTTATATACACTTTGATTCTTTGTGAAGAGGGTGAGGTATCCCTCTAGAGAAAAGGGTGAGGTATCCCTTGTTTGTAAAAACAGTGAGGTATCTCTCAAAGGTAGTAAATGGTGAGGTATCCCTTGATTTGTAAAGAGGGAAAGGCATCCTTCAATGGTTGTAAAGGGTGAGTATCCCTATTTGAGGCTCAAGCATAAAGGGTGAGGCATCCCAAGGTGTGGTAAGTGCTCTTGTTTGTAAAGGTTGTCAAGCACTTGTTGAAGCTTGAAGATAGTGAAAAATCTCAGGTGATTACTTGAGGACTGGACGTAAGCCACAAGTGGATTGGTGGCTGAACCAGGATAAATCTTGTGTTTGATCTTCTTAACTCATCTCTTTACATTTGTGCTTTTATTTTATAAGCTTGCTTGAATGTTACTTATCTTGGCTTGTTTAATTTGTGAGTGAAACATTCAATCTCATTTATCTATTTACTTTAATTAATCAATAGCTTCAACGAAAATCAATAATCAAGCGTTTTGCGAAGATTTGCAAACTTATTTTGTAAACTCAATTCACTCCCCCTCTTGAGTATTGAGGCTACTTGGTAACATAGATGACCAAATGGTATCATTTGCCACCTAGATGCTAACAAGAGAAGCCGAGTATTGGTGGGATGGTGCTAGACGATTGAGGGAAGCTGCCAAGACTCAAATAACATGGTGTTACCATGTGGCTTCAAGATTCAAGATATGGTGAATTGAGTTTTTCAAAACTTTTCGCAAACAAGCCCTATTTAATTTTCTTTGAAGTTATTTTCTTCAAGTTGAATGGATTTATGATAATACACTAGCTTAAATGGAATGAATGAGTGAAAGAACAAGCAGTAAGTATGCAAAAGTAAAGAATAAGCTTGAATGTACAGAGATAAAGGATAAGAAGATTTACACACAGAGATTTATATTGGTTTAATCACCCTTGTGATTTATGTCCAGTCCCTAGGGTCATCCACCCAGGAGTTTCCACTAAAATCAAGCTTCACAAGGTGCTTGATAAACCTTTTACAATTGTTGAGCTCTTCCTATACCTCAAGGATCATCCATTTCTTTGTGTAGAAGCCTCTAAATTTCTCAAGGGATCCTCCACCCTCTCAAAGTGTTTACAAATAAATTGATAGAAAATTTGCTCACTCAAAGAGCATATATACAAATTGAAGCTTAATGGTTACAAGGAATTACACTTTGAAGCTCAAAATAGGGGTTCTTTTGAAATGATAATAAAACTCACATTTAATGCTCAAGAAGGTTGTTCAGATTGATTTCTAACTTATCTTTAATGCACAAATACTTTCATTTATAGCCCAAAGCATTTAAGAGTCGTTGGTGGTGGTTGGGGGCAGTAAATGCCAACTTATAGCCATTGGAGAAAGCTTTCAGGTTGCCCAGATAACTGGTTATTGATGTTCCATAACCGTTTATTTGATTTTGAATAACTAGTTACTGAATTACCATAACCAGTTATTGCTTTCACCATGAACATTTGAAACATGCCAATAACCAATTATTGAAAACTCATAACTGGTTAGGAACTTTTAAAAATAGAAGCATACGTTCTTGACTTGGTGAATAACCGATTATGGATGTTCCATAATCGGTTATTACACTCTGTTTTTGACAAACAAACTTTTGAAAGATCATAACATCTTGGTTACTCATCTGTTTAAAACACATGACCACTCATTGGAAAGATCATTGAGTTTACTTTCATATGAAACAAGTTTCAGAACAAGACTCAATTTTTTTTTGAAAGAAATGGACAAATTACTAACCAAGGGTCAGTTTTGCAAAACATAAACTAGACAAAATTTCATAGATTTGAACTACCACCAAGACTAGCTTCTCAAAAACAGTTTGTTGAGCATTTCAATAAGTAAGGTTCGCTTGTAAATATTTTAAAATTTATTTGAGCTTAGTGTGATTCCTATTTACCTTTACACATAAGATCTAAGTCCTATAAGCTAAACTTGAGGAAACGTGGGACTTGATCTTTGCAGAACCAAAGCTTTCTTGTTTGTTAACATCAAAACCATTATCATTTACACATGGGAGGTGTTCAAAACAACATTCTTGGATAAGTATTTTCCGTAGAAGCTGCAAAAAGAAAAAGATATGGAGTTTCTAGTATTAAAACAGAGGAATATGATAGTGGGCCAATATAAAGAGAAGTTTGAGAAGTTATCTAAATTTTCCTCATACTTCAAGTATAATCTGGATGAAAATCAGAAATGAGTTAAATTTGAGAATAGATTAAGGAATGAGATAAGGAATGTAACACCCACCGTAGGATATCACATTTATGTTACTCTATTACCAAATTACCCCAAGTTATAAAGTATGATGTTATAATAAAAATACGAGTTGTAAATTTTTTTTTTCTTCTTTGATGACAATAACAATAAAATAAACTTAGCGGAAAATAAAACTATGATACAACAATCTCACACATAAAGTACATCATTATACATAACAGTCATCACTCATAATTTACATCATTACACATTACACACGTACTGTCAGGATTATTTATATTACAGACCGTTTTCTTGAAACAACAAACACACTTAAATAATTACAGACATTATTTATATCAGAGTTCAAACATGCCCAAGTTTAACTAAGCAGAAGACCCCTCAGATGGGTCCTCCTCGGGTTCCTCAGCAGGTAGGAATCCGTTATGACGAGTAGCCCTACGAACAGGTGTCCGGGCTGACGACACTATACTGATTTCCGTTGGGACATAATTTCTAGTGTCCCAATGTCGCCTGATATGCAACGGAAATTCAACATGAACAAAGATAGTCACACAGAAAAACGGATCCCCACGATACAACCTACTAATACTAATAGTCAGGTACCCCTCATAAATAAGTCCGCGCTCATCTAGACTTGTCCTCCACTCTCTAGCTCCTCCATGAAACTGTAAACGTACATATCCGAAGAAACTAGCTCCTGATGACATGTTGTCAGAACTCTGCGGTTCCTGATGTGAGAAGTAATTCCTCTTCTCCTTCTAGTACCATATCTTTCTCAACGTCTTCACCCAATATAAATACAATAAACAGATATACATACAAAGAGGTGAGATCACCTACACCAATACCAGCATGATAGCACAGAGATAATACAGACAGCATATTATGCAAAAATATCATGTCATGATCACAATTATAGCATCTTCATAGTGTAAAAATAATTACCATCATGCCATCATCACTGTTCAAACCACAATTAATTACAGTAATGCTACCACATATGTATATGTTAAATTCATGCATGTGAACATAGACTCAATGTCCTACTCCATGGAGCTAATACTCAAGTCGGAGAAATTGATCGAAAAGATCTGCCGGTATCTCGTGCCTCAGACCAAGTGCTATAATTATATCTTGCAAATCTAGCACATACACAACAGTCTTTGTCAGATCTCGATTAAGAATAGTATCTCGGTCCGGATCATCGGTGTGTTGCATCGGTCTAACTCACGGTGCAGAAGAGCTACCAACTGCCCATTGCGAGCAACCCGCACCCCGATGCCCCCAAGGTCAACCAGTGACCTACACTACGCATATCGCACCCACTCAAGAGGTGTACGTTTCTCCTAGGCAATTAGTCATATTCAGTCCGTTGGACCATTTTCAATGCATGTGTAATGCACCAAGTACCAACCAAAGGTAAATCACATAATTTCTCATTCCAGATTCAGATACTGTTTTTCGTTCGTAAAATGGATTAATGCCAATTACAGGCAAACTTCTCAATTTCTTGTACAGTATTTATATACTACTTTTAACTGTAAAATTTACTGTATATTTAACAGTTAAATCACATTACTGTGTTTTTCTCATTCGCAAAATATTTTTGTTACGTTTTTACGTATAGTAATGATTTGTAACATTTTTTTGTTACGTTTAAAAATTGCAAAACTATTTTCTACTGTATTCTAAATTGTGTAAAAATAATCTTTTATTTTTAAATCGCATAGTAATGTTTCCACAACATTTTGATCGTGTAAAATATTTAAACACGTTATAAATCGCATAGAAATATTTTAACGTTTTTTTTTCAAATTGCGTAATTTAAAAATTACGTTTTTGAGTTACGTAAATCGTTTTTCACCGTTTTTACCCTTCACAAAATATTTCTGAACTTTAAAAATATTATTTTGAACATTTCTTATAAAAATATAATTTCTTACATTATTCTCTTTCTATTTTCAATCAAAAATCCCTTCCGTACTATATTTTCTCAAAATCACTTTTTATTGATTTAATCTTACCAAATCATATTTAATTGATTTAATTACTATTTCAAAATTTAAATTTCCTAACATTTTCCAAAACCCAATACTTAAATTCTACGTTAGAAATTTTAAGTTACAAACGTTTCCTTTTATATTTCTAAATCACTTCTAAACATTAAATCAAATTCTACGTTTAAGTTACAAACGTTTTCTTTTATATTTCTAAATCACTTCTAAAAATTAATTCTTCTTAAGATAATTTAAAGTTCAACACTTAAATTCCTTTCCAAAATCCTTATTTGAAAATTCTTATATTTTATTGCATCAAAACATTTTTTCTAAATTATCAAAACCTTATAGATGGTCATTGGAACCATGAAATATTTTTCTTCTAACTTAAGTAAACTTCATTTTTGTTTCTACACAAAATAAATTCATGAAACTACTATTTAAAAATCGTATACACTCTTTTTATAAGACAAACCCTCTTGTTTAATTTTTTACTTCTCAAATCATTCAATTTTATCATTTATGAAAATATCATTTTTGTGAACACTAATTTAATTTGTGTCTTGGCTGAAATTTATTTTAGTTCAAGGACTAAAAATCAACTTCATTGTTCTTGAAAAATTTCAATAAAAACCTAAACTTGGAAGCTCAAAACCGTGACCTCCTCCATGGCCTTTGGAGCCAAAATTTTGCTAATTTCAACATACATCCATCATAATATATTCAACATATATCATCATGCACATCATAAGCTTACCATATAAGCAATTAAAAATTATACTAAGCATGCAAACACAAGTAAATCATGCAAAATATATCAAGCATAAGCAAAAATAATTAAAGCACATAACCCACACACAAATTATTACATGACCATGGATAGGAATCCTCACATGGATTCACCATCCATCAAATATAAAAACCATCCCTCACCACCATGCTTGGTTGGTGAGATGAATCTCCCTCTTACCTCTTGAAGAACCACCAAAGAGCTTGTTGCTTTGTCTTTGGAGCAAGATCTCCACCAATACAAGTTCTTAAACATGAAACAAATACAAGAAAATTAGTATATCAAGCTTGAACAAGAAGAACCATGGATCAAACATGTTTTAGAACATGAAAAAGAAAAGAATAAATGAAGTTTTCTTACACTTCACCAACAAAAGCTCTAGAACTTGATCTTGGTAAAAGTCCTTCAAGATGGAAGAATTAGAACTTGGTGTGAACTACAAAGGTTCTTAGAATGATGAAAGGATTCAAGAAACTAGGTTGTATGAAATTAAAAAGTGATGGAAGAAAGAATTGGAGACTTGGCCGAATGGTGTGTTTTTGGGAGAGAAATGGAGTTTGCTTTGGTTTGGTCTTGAAACTTAAGTGGAAGAATGAAGAAATGATATTATGAAATATAGAAATGAGTGTTTTTAGTCTTCAAAGAAGTGCATTGCCGTAGCATGCTATTAGGGGGAAGAAAAAGTGAAGTTTGAAAAACATATGCATTGATGATCAATAGGAAATTGTCTTAACACTTGGCAATTTTCCTTAACCTTTTCTATCCTTTTTCTTTGGCCTAAAAAGCCTATTCTATCTTGGTCTCCTTCCTTCCTTGCTTCTTCAACCATGCCCCCCCTTTTCATGCATGCAAAAATATGACAATTTGATAGCCATTTTGTTTTTAGTCATTTTAGATATTAATTTAAAACATTATAGGTAAAATAGGTATTAATTAAAAGCATTATAGGTAGAAGACTTATTATGGACCATTGGATCTTCTCTCTTTAAACCCCATCCCTTAGATGTGTCTCCAAAAATAAAGGGCCAAGATTACACCTTCAAACTTTACATCCAAGGGTCCAAAATGGTTGTAATCATTTTTGATGACCAATTCTCCACCATTGATCTAAATCCAAATCCAATGGTCATTAATGATCCATCTCCACCATTGATTAATTTTACATCCAAGGGTTGATAATGGTCATAGCCATTTAGAAGATTAAATCCCTACCCTTGATTTAATTTCAATCCAACGGTTATAATTGATCCTATTTACTTTTTAAGATCAAATCTCCACCGTTAATTAAATCAAGATTAAATTTCTAACTGTAATTAAATTAATAGTGGATATCCAAACCACTAATGCTATCTTAATAATATTTTAATAATATAGAATTTTATTTTTATCCATTATAACCTCACAAAAATATAATTACTGTATTTTTATAGTCTGATAATTAAATACAGTACAAAATACAGTAAAAAAATTTTTAAAAAGCTGCGTTTTTCCGGATTCAGGTTTAGTAAGATCCCCTGTCTCCGTCTAAACAGTACAAATTTTTCTATACGTAAAAAATTTTTCATTTTGCGGGACCCACGGGCCCACGTATGGCCACTTGGGCCCACATACACCTCGTGGGGCCCACAAACAGTAAAAATTCCAAAATCACACATAAAATCACAAAAATTACAAAACTCACAAATATCAAATCAGATTACGTAAATTAATTAAGACTAAATAGTAAAAATTAATTTACGTAGATTTTTTCGGCCTGAAAATTATTATTTTCTTGACACGGAGCAAATTACTCAAAATGATCAAATATGCAGACAGAATATTCAAAATAACTTTACAGTACACAGAAATCACTAAACAGTAGAATTCTGTTAACTGTCAAGATTACTGTTTAATACATAGAAAGTTTGGGGTGTTACAAGGAAAATGGTAAGGCCTTTGGAAATCAAATATTTTCCAACGTTGGTAAATAAATGCAGTATCGTGGAGTCAGAGAACGTAAGGTCATAGCAGGAGTATAGACATCGAAACTTCCGAAAAAGAAAAATGGTAGATGAGAAATTTCAAAAAAATGTTCCATAGCTCAAGACATAGCAAGATAAGGGAAAACAAGTGTAAACAGAATCCTCTAAACTGAGATGCCCTAAATGTGGAAGAAATCATGGGAGCAAGCCCTGTTTAGCATATCAGGCCACATGTTATACATATGACAAGATAGGCCACTATGCTAGGAGTTGTCCATAGAAGCAGGAAGTAGTGTCTCTTCCCAGACCTCAAACCAGAGGACGAGTTTTTACTCTGAGCAGCAAGGAAACTTTTCAATCTTCTGATTTGATACAAGATAAGTGCATAGTTAAAGGCATACTTTAAACTGTATTATATGAATCTGGAGCATCTTATTCTTTTATTTCTTATGATTGTGTACGGATACTGAATTTACCTTTTTCAGACCTTCCTTATGACCTGACAATTTCTACTCCTACTGGAAAACTAGTGTCCACTTCCAAAGTATGTTTAAACTGTTGTGTAACCGTTGAAAATAGAGGATTCCTTGTAAACCTTATATGCCTACCTCTTGTTGATATAGATATTATTTTGGGCATGGACTAGCTATCAGCAAATCATATTGTCTTAAATTGTTCAAATAAAATCCTAGTATTCTTGTCTGATACTTCTTCCATAAATCCTTCTCCTGAATCCGTATACTTGAATGCCAGTCAAGTTATCAACCATCTAGTAGAAGGGGCTCAAGGCTATGTTCTCCTCTTTCCTTTGAATTCCGAAAGTAACCAAAGTTTAGAAACAAATGAAATTAGTGAATTGCCACCTAAGAGGAAGATAGAATTTACCATAGATTTAATAGCAGGAACCAGGCCTATTTCTGTAGCACATTATAAGATGTCCCCTCTAGAGTTGGTTGAATAAAAACAACAAATAGAAGAATTATTGGATAAGAAATTTGTTAGACCTAGTGTCTCACCCTGGGGAGTTCCAGTACTCCTGATGAAAAAGAAGGATAGAAGTATAAGGTTGTGTGTGGACTATAGACAGTTGAATAAGGTAACAATTAAGAATAAATACCCATTGCTTAGGATTAAGGATTTGATGGATCAGTTCAAAGGTGCAACTGTGTTCTCAAAGATCGATTTAAGGTCAAGTTATGTAACACTCCCCGTAGGGCATCACATTTCCGACTACCAACTTATAATCTGAAAATCAGTTCATAAAAGGTTTGAGTTATAAAAAGTGGGTTTTAAAATTTCTTCTTGCTGAAACATAAATTTACCGAAATTTATAGATAATACTGAAAAATAGATTTAAACTTATTAATATACAATATAACAGACATCACTTAATATTTAACAATTATTTAAGAAATATAAAACTTACAGACTCAATTTTAAACAGTAGCAAACCCCATGACGGATCCTACTCAATAGCACGGTAAAACACTAATGGTAAAAACTCAACATACTTATTTTGTCTTGTATTTATCTTGATGCATCATATATTTGTTCCTCATCAAAGCTGCACACCAACGAATCCGGGATGGTCACCCCTCCATGTTATCATCAATCTCAGAATATTCGTCTCCAGTCACGTCTAAGAATCTCGTTCCATCTACTATATAGTTTTTAATAATACAGACACAGCAAAACAATATAACAAAGAGGTGAGATCACCTATACCAATACCAACATGGTAGCATAGAGATAACACAAATAACATATCATACAAATATATCATACTATAATTACAATCATGCCATCAACATTATTGTCATCACACAGATACAATAATTACAATCATGCCATCAATATTATTATCATCATCATCATCCAATATTCCTCAATTATTATATCATACAGACATAAATATTCAATATTTACGATAATGCTCTCAACATTATCCAGGTATTCAACAGTTCAATTTTCATAACCAATACTCAATAATGATGCATATGTTATGCATGTGCACATAGACTCAATGTCCTACTCCATAGAGGTTTTCACAATTTCGAGAAGAATGCTCTGGTTAATTGCCCAGCACAAACCCACAGACAATTGTCCAACCTTAGCCCACAGACAATGCCTAGCTTAGCCCATAGACAATCTCCTAGTCGTTGAAAAGAATCATGTTATTGTCGGGTATCGTCGATGCGTTGCAACGGACTACATTGCCAAGTGGCATATGGTCCAGCCTTAGCCCACAGACAAATATCCACTGGTCGACCGCCGACCTTGACACCCCCAAGATCCATCATAGACCTCACTATCAATTCTCATTCCCTCTTCAACCACAAGGGTCACAATAGCATCAGCTAGTAATTTTTGTTCAATTCAAAATCATAATATGCCTTAATGCATATTTTTCAATTTCATCACATGCTTCATTGCATATCTTTACAATGCAAAATCAATACACCAATGCCAATCACAGGCAAAATTCATCATTTCCAATGCATGTTCAATGCACCAATGCCAATCACAGGCATATATTTCCAATGCACGTAAAATGCATCAAATGCCATTCACAAGCAAAACTCATTATTTTCTCATACAATGTCCATACACTGGTTCAACAGTAATCATACTGTATTTTCTATAGCAAAATCATGTTATCGAGTTTTCATAGTCACAAAACACTTTCATCGTGTTTTTACAATCGCGCAACATTTCTGTTACGTTTTCAAATTACGCATTGATTTTTCAACGTTTTCTCAATCATGTAAAAATATTTACACGTTACTCAAATCGCGTAACAATTTTCCACCATTTTTACAATCGCGTAACTTAAAAATCATTCTTTTAAGTCACGTAAACCATTTTTCATCATTTTTGAAATATTTAAATGCTTTTCAAATCGCGTAGAAATATTTTAACATTTTTCAAATCGCGTAGCTTAAAAATCATGTTTTTAAGTTACGTAAATCATTTTTCACTATTTTACAATCACGTAAAATATTCCTCAATATTCCAAACATTATTTTGGACTTTCAAACAAATCAATATCATTTCCAACATCATTTTTCACATTTCTCCTTTAAGAAATCCTTTCCTCAAAATAATATGATTTATCACATTAGTTTCCACATTTTCTTACTCAAGAAAATCTTTTTCACAATATATTCCACAAATTCACAATTCCATTGAATTAAATCAATGTTTCTAACTTTAAAAATTACTAACGCTCTCCAAAATCCAAAGGATGAGTTACACGTTAGAAAATCCCAAGTCACCAACATATTCTTTATAATTCCAAATCAATCCTAAAAATCAATCCTCTTTAAAATAAATTGAGGTTCAAACACTTTCAACCTCTCTTTTTCCATTCACATACGAAAAATTCTATTTTTCAAGTGATAAAACACTTTGATTCCCTTTCCAAATTCCTTGTACTAAACCCAATTGTATTTCCACTTTGAAAATCACTTTATTTCACAAAACCAAGGCATTTCAAACCTTTCAAAACTGTGGACATGATTCCAATGGCCATCAAATAATTTTCCTTCTAAGTCAATATGGTTTTACACAAACCAAACCATTAAAAATTCTTCACAAAAACCGTGAGACTCATTGTCCTTAAAACCAATTCATTTGTTCATTTCCATGTTCACTTTCTTTACAAATCCTTAAAATCATCAACTCATTGCTCCTTTCATTTAAAACTCATGATTAATAAAATACTTAGAATTTTTTTACTCAAAAATCACCCTTGAGGCCATGTGCCTCTATGGTTCTTTGGAACCAAAATTGTTTTCCTTTCCATCATCACATCATGGCATACATATACATATTTCATCATATATACCACAAGCATGCCATAATCAAAAGCAATAAATCATGCAAATCATACAAAGCATGAACAAATAAATCAAACATATAAACACCCATAAATATTTACATGACCATGGATATGAATCCTCACATGGATTCACCATCCATCAAATACAAAACCATCTCTCACCACCATACTTGGTTGGTGAGATGGATCTCCCTCTTACCTCTTGAAGATCCTCAAAAGCTCCTTGTTTTGCTTCTTTTTCCAAGTCCTTCACAACCAAAGGTTTCTTAAACACAAAACAAAACATGTAATTATTAGTAAATCAAGCTTGAACAAGATAAACCATGGATCAAACATGGCTTAGAACATGAAAAAGAAAGAAGAAATGAAGTTTCCTTACACTTCACCTCAAATACCCTATATCTTTGCTCTTGGAAAAACTCCTTGAAGATGAAAGATTTAAAGAAAGTCTCCAACATGAAAGTTGCTTAGAATAAGGTAAGGATTCAAGAAATAAGGTTCTTTAAAATTTTTGAGTGATGGAAGGCATTCTTGGGTGCCATGGCCGAAATCACCATGAAGAGGAAGGAGAGAAAAATTTTTATGAAGTCTTGGGTTTTTGGAGAAGACAAAGATGAATTATGATAGCAATAATGTGGTCTTCAACTTTGCTAAGCTCTTAAGCTCCTCAAAACCATCCCCCCTCTCTATTATGCATTCAATAAGTGATCAATAAGTGATCAACTTTTCAAGCCATCATCTAGAGCATTCTATGCCATTGATTAAATCAATGGTTAGGATTAAGGTAGACTTTAAGTTAGAAGACTTAATCTAGGCCATTAGATCTTTCCTCCTTGAAATCCTAGCCATTAGATGTATCTCCAAAAATGAAGGGTCAAGATTACTCCTTCATACTTTAAATCCAAGGGTCATAATTAGTTATAGCCATTTTAGAAGACCAAATCTCCACCATTGATTAAATCCACATTCAATGGTCATAAATGATTCATCTCCACCGTTGATTAAATCCAAATCCAACGATCACAAATGGTCCTAGCCACTTTGTAAGATCAAATCTCCACCCTTGATTAATTCTTCATCCAATGGTTATAAATGGTCCTAGCCATTTTATTAGACTAATTCTCCACCGTTGATTAAATCGACGGTCGATATCAAATGCTTCAACATTAAGCTTGCTTCCTATTGGTCCGTCAAAAAGTTGTCATAACCACTAATGTTGACTAAGCAGTATAATATTTTTTTTTATCTGCTATAACCCCACGAAATAATATATTTACTGTATTTTTATCGCCCGATAATTAAATACAGTACAAAACATAGTAAAAAAAATTTTAAAAACTGTTTTCAGATTTAGGTTTAGTAAGATCCCTTGTCTCCGTCTCAACAGTACAAATTTTTCTATGCGTAGAAAAATTTTTATTTTGCGGGACCCACATGGGCCCACGTAAGGCCACCCGGGACCACTGACAGCTCAAAAATAATCAGAGAAAAATAAAAATTTCATAATCATTCATAAAATCATAAAAATTAGAAAAATTCATGAATATCAAATCAGATTACGTAAAATAATTAAGACTTATCAGTAATAATTAAATTACGTAAGATTTTCCCTGGCCCGAAAATTATTATTTTCTTGATATGGAGTAAATCACACAAAACGATCAAATGTACTCACGGAATACTCAAAATAATTTCACAGTACACAGAAATCACTAAACAATATAATTCTATTAACTGTCAAAATTACTATCAACTAGTTAGGAAAATTTGGGGTGTTACGATACTCCCCCTCTAAAAAGAAGTTTCGTCCTCGAAACTTGATAAACTTGATTCCACATCCTCAGAATAAATATGGATATTGCTCTTTTATCTTATCATCTAGTTCCCATATTACATCTTCACTTACGTCATTCCATATTGTTCTAACCAATGAAAATTCTTTGTCTCGTGATCAATTTCTCCTGATCAAGCAGATATCTCAGACTCTTATAATTACTGAAGAAATTGAATGTTACTCCATAAAGAAAGTATCTCCATACTTCTAATATAAACTCAACGGCTACCAACCCCCATTCATGCGTAGAATAGTTTTTCTCATGTAACTTCAATTTCCTTGAAACATGCACTATAACTCTTTTATTCTGCATAAACACATATCTTAAACTCCGATATAACGTATCTCAGTACACCTCAAATGGTTCACTGAGATTAGAGAAAACTAATACCAGAGAAGTACTTCAAACATATTTCAACTCCTAAAAATTCTCCTTGTATGCATCTGTCATACAAACGCTTAATTCCTTCTAGTACGCTGGGTGAGAAGTCATACAATCTTAGAAAATATCTCAATAAATTTTCTACGGATTTCCATAGTCTTTGACTTTTTTCACTGAAAAACTGTTTCAATCTTTGAAGGATCCACTATGCTTCCACTGCGTTACTCTGATACTATGACATGGATATAAATAGGAATATCCTTTCTTGCAAAATGCGATACATGAAAAACATTATAAAAGATAGCAAAACTATCTGATATGTTACCGGACATATCCAACAAAGAATTTGATATAACCCGATTTTAAAAATGAGTTTTATGGAATACAAACACTTTATTGAGACAATCTCATAGGATATGGTTAGAAAATAACTAATCCGTTTCAAAGATCACGTCTATTTATGAAAGAGATAAATAGATCAAACTAACACAAAAATTTGATCCATAACAATAATTTGAATACCTTGAGTAGCTCAATAGGCTAGTAATAGAAACAAAAATAAACAAGTCAGAAGATCACGAAGACACAAATAACTCCAACATATAATTGATCCACACAATCATATGTCGTAAAGAATAGATTGCTCCCAAAAATATACAACATGGTTAAAGAATCACCTTCTGCAGCACAGTCTCTTTTGTTTAGGTCTTCAGCTCAGAACACTCCCGTTCCATTCGACGTATCGACTCTCCCTACTACCTGAGATTTTACTAACAAAAAACTTCATTTTCAAAGGAACACAATCTCTGAAAATGTGTCCAAACTTTCCGCACTTAAAACAAATTATTTCCTTGGACGTACAGTCCTTCGTTAAGTGCCCTCTTTTCCACATCTCTTACATAATAATAAAGACATCACGGTCTAACTGGGTTTACTGTTACAAACATTTCCTCCACACGTTTGCTGTTTCTACTAATTTCCCAATAGTCGTAAATACGTTTTCCGCTGAAATCAATTTACCTTTCCATTATTCCTAAGGAGGAATACCAGGTTCCAAAATTACTAAATCTTATATTTCAAGACTGATTCTCTTTTATCAGATCCTGAACCTCAACTTCCAATTTCCGTTGTTCAGCGATCCTCTGTTCCTGTTGTACTATCACGTCAGTTGTCCTCTGCATTGCTCCCATAATTGCAACCATATCGTTAGTGTCACGTTCTGCTTCCACACGCGTACGTCTACTGATAATCACATATTTTGTTCATTAAGAAACCCTTATGTTTAGTTATTTACACTCTTCATGTACTTAATTGACTGAATTTGATTATGTTTTGTAAGTTTGAACTCGAATCGGACTTAATTGATTTTTTCAGCATTATTCGGGTCTCACACTGTTTCTGTATTTTAGCCATATCTTGAGTTCTAAATGTCTGATAATTATGAATTTTACCTTGTAGGAAAGATAAGAGAGAGCTCTACAACTTTGATGAAGAGCTCAAAGTCAATTTCAGACATCTAGTGGAGCTAATTGGGCATGGAAATCAGAATACGGGATTTGTGACTGGAACCCGAACAGTGTGTAGTAACCAGAACATAATTCGAGTTTGGGTTTATAGAATGGGCTGAAAATTTGTAATCTGAAAGTTAAGACCCATATGTACAACTTTCATAACAAACACAAAACTTGATTCGGGCTCCTTGATGGAGATATTGGGTCTGAAAGTCAAAACAGAGGTGCTGAAACTGGTCCTGAACAGTCTGTAGTAATTGGGTCATATCTTGGGCTGTAGGACGAATTTTTGGGTGCTTCCAGAGCCATTGGAAAGCTTAGACAATTTCCTAGAACTTTCATGAAGACCACTTGGCTCAGAAATGACGAAATCAATGAGTTCAGCAATGAATACTTTCGGAGACAAGGAAGCTCACCTACCAAGTTCACCTACCAAGCTCACCTACCAATCTCACCTACCAAGCTCACCTACTAATTCCACCTACTAATCTCATCTACCCGTCTACTACTACTCTGAATCCTCTATAAAAGGAAGCATGTGGAGAGCTCTAAACACAACAGACACTTGGTGTTAGAAATAGCTTTTCATAGTTCTTGTATATTTTTCCTTCATTGTAATGGAGAGCTAAGTCACTTCTAGTCAATTCGGGACTCTTGAAGAGATTGTGGCTTGGATTCTTGAGACCTTGGTTATGTAATGTATTTGATTTATATTTGAATTCCTCTTCTCTTCTTCTTCTGTTCTCTTGATCTTGAATGCATGAATGGTGATTTTGTTTATGTTTGATCTGATTTGATCTTGGTTTAAGATTAAGTATTGGGATGAAATTTAGAACTGATTGATCTAAACTAATCACGTAATTGAAGAGGTTAGGTTACTGATTTGTGCCTAGGTTAATTGAATTCGGTGCTTAAATTGACATATATTTACATGAATGGTGCGATTGCAGATTTGTGTTTATCACTTGTCAATTGAATTCTGGACGATTGTCTAGTATGAATTCTCGGATCGATGCGAGAGATCTCGGTTAGATCCAAGTTAACCATTCAAATGTATTTCAGGTGTTTGTTGAAAGGTCTATGATTGAATCCACCCAATCTCGGATAGATTTCTGAATTGACTGTTCTTTTAATTGTTATTTCTCTTTAAATCCTATCACTGCGATCCTTGAACCATCAAAACCCCCCTTTTTCTAACTTTCACTTGATTTGATCAAATTGCATCTACGATCCTTGAGGAGACGATCCGGTGTTGTTCACTATACTACAAGTTTAGGTAATAACTTCGGTTATAATTTTGACTGAGTTCGGCGCTCGTCAAAATTTTGGCCATGTCTACGGGAACTCGTAGGTGTAATCTTTTCATTTTGAGTAACCTTACTAATTTTTGTTCTTTCTTACCTATTCTAACAGTTATTTTTCATTTACTAACATTGTTCATACCATACTAACGTTTTTATCTTAGCTTTTGAATTTTTCTGATTTAGGAAAGACGGAAAACAGGTGATTACGGGTAACTATTGCAATTTTCGAACTGAAACATGCCCAGAATCAGCTGAAACTTGGTTGGTTGAAGGAAAACAGCCTGATAAACAAGACTCACAGTAAATTGTGAGGTCACCCCTGGTTTTTCAAAATTCTATCATTTAGACCACTTTTTCAATTTTTTAATATTTTTTATTGCATTTTCTAGTTTCATTTTTATGTAGATTTTGTTCTATGTTGATTCCATAATTTTTAAAAATGTTTTGACATATTAACTAGATTTATTTTTGCATATTTTGAGTGTTGTTTAGTGTATTTTGCTTAGTTGCGTTTTTGTGTTTTTGTGCTTTAGTTGATGCATGACTAGGTCCAATCTCGATATCTTGCTTGATCTTGATCCCGAGATTGATAGGACCTTGCATAGATTAATTAGATCTCGTGTGATAAATTCTAGAGTTAATTCGAACCTAATTTTGGGAGTGAACACGATAACTTAAGTAATCCCGAAATCATGGCCGATAACATGCATAACAGAACCCTTAAGGAACTTCTTTGCTCCGATGTATCTTACTAATCTTTGTGCATTCAATATCCCGATCTTGATGCAGATTTTGAGTTGAAATCTGGTTTGATACACTTGTTACCAAAGTTTCATGGTCTTGCGGGTGAAGATCCTCATAAGCACACGAAAGAGTTCCATGTTGTGTGTTCAACCATGAAGCCACAAGGCATCTCGAGGAACACATCAAGTTAAGGGCATTTCCCTTCTCACTTGTCGATGCGACCAAAGATTGGTTGTTTTATCTTTCACCAAGTTCGGTCGGAAGTTGGAATGACATGAAGAGGTTGTTCTGGAGAGATTCTTCCCCGCCTCGAGAGCGCGCAATTAGGAAGGATATATGTGGCATCGACGGATGTCGGTGAGACTTTGCATGAATCTTGGGAGAGATTCAAGAAGTTGTGTTCAAGTGCCCTCATCACCAAATTAGTGACCAACTCTTGATTCAATACTTCTATGAGGGTTTCTTTGCCAAATGATAGAAGCATGATCGATCCGCCTCTGGAGGAGCCTTAGTAGACAAAACTCCTACCGCCGCAAGAGATCGATAGCAAACATGGCGGCTAATACCCAACGGTTTGGCTCGCGGATCATCACCGCAACCAGAGGAGTTAATGAAATTCAAGCATCTCATATGGACCAACAAAGAATGGAACACTGAGACTAGATGAATTGACTTCTTTGGTAAGACAGGATAGAGTGGGTCAACAACCACCCATGCGGATGACCGCATCGGTGTGTGGAATTTGCTCTAATTCATCTCATCCTACCGATTCATGCCCTACACTTCGGGAAGATGGTTCCGCTTTTCCAGATCAATGTGTTCTTTGCGGTGGTGTTTTTCCTGGTAGACCCCAATATCAGCAACAACAGCAACAATCTAGATATGATCCATTTTCTAGCACTTATAATCCTGGTTGGCGAGACCATCCCAATTTGAGATATGGGAATCCTAGCCAGCAACAACAGCCCCACCAGCAGCAACAACAAACCCCACCAGCAGCAACAACAATTTAGATACCAAGCTGCAGGTCCAAGCAACAAATACCAACAAATACCCCTGCATTCGGACAACAAAGAACTGTTCGGTGATCATGTCAATCCACTCCAGCTGAGCCATCATTGGAAGACCTGATGAAACAAATGGCCACAAATAACATTCAGTGCCAACATTCAGAATTTACAAACTCAAATTGGGCAGCTGACAACCACTGTGAGCGAGCTAAAGAGTCAAGGTTCTAGCCAATTGCCTTCACAAACAGTCAACAATCCAAGAGGCAACGTAAGTGCAATTACCTTGAGAAGTGGCAAAGAAGTTGATGTTCCAACCTTACAAAGAATCGAAATTGACCAAAAATGGCGGGAAATGGATAATTCGGTCCGAGAAACTGCCTTGAAGAAAATTGCAGAGAATTCAGATGTTACCATTCCATTACCTTTTCCAAATAGGATCACACAATCCAAGAGAACAATGCAAGCGAGAAATGGAAAAAGAAGTCATGGAGACATTCGGGAAAGTGGAAATCAATATTCCCCTCCTAGATGCAATCAAGCAAATTCCAAAATATGCTAAATTTCTCAAGGAGTTGTGCACTCATAAGAGAAGGTTGAAAGGGGATGAGAAGATCGGCATGGGTAGAAATGTTTCGCAATGATTACGCAAGCATGCCACGAAATGCAAAGATCCTGGAACTTTCACAATTTCTTGCACAATTGGCAACTCTAGATTTGAGCATGCAATGCTAGATTTGGGTGCTTCGATCAATGTCATGCCCATGTCGGTGTATAAGTGTTTAAACATCGGTACTTTGCAACCCTTTGGTATCGTGATTCGGTTGGCAAATAGAGCCACCGCTCATCCTGCAGGTGTCTTTGGAAGATGTGTTAGTTCGGGTGAATGAGTTGATTTTTCCAACAGATTTCTACATTACGGACATGGAAGATGAGTCTCCAACAAACCATGCTCCATTGATTCTAGGCGAGACCATTCCTCAAGACCGCCAAGACCAAGATAGACGTGCATGCCGGCACCCTTTCTATGGAGTTTGGCGACGATTTGGTACAATTTAACATTTTTGATCTTTGTGAGACACCCCAGAGGAGCATTCTGTTTTCCATGTTGATATGATTGAGATCTTTGGTTGATGATGTCTATACTTGATTTATATGCTTTGAATTCCCGATATTGTTGACTATCTTGGTTCTGTTTCTTGTGATACATGTGCCACTTGTGATGTTGAACCATGTCTTTGTGTCTTGAGATTTATTCTGTTATGAGTAATGATACAGCTGCTGATGATGCAACAATTGAGAATGAGAGTCAGTACCATGTTGAAATTAATGTTGCTGAGTTAGCTGTTTCAGATCACTTGTTACCTTCCGTTGTGCAACCTCCATCTTTGGAGTTGAAGACTTTACCAGACCATCTTAAATATGCATATTTGGGAGATGGTGAGACACTTCCGGTAATCATTGCTAAAAACCTACAACCTGATCAAGAAGAAAAATTACTGCAGATTTTGAGGCAGAATAGGCAAGCCATCGGATGGACTCTTGCAGATATTCCTGGTATTAGTCCCTCCACATGCATGCATAAGATTTTATTAGAAGAAGGGATCAAACCAGTTAGATGCCCAAAGGAGACTAAATCCCCTGATTCTAGATGTGGTGAAGAAGGAAGTTACAAAGCTACTTCAAGTCGGCATTATTTATCCCATATCTCGACGGTCAATGGGTGAGCCCCGTGCAAGTGGTTCCCAAGAAATGCGGGGTCACGGTGGTTGCGAATCGAACAATGAGCTTGTGCCCACACGAGTTCAAAACGGTTGGCGAGTTTGCATTGATTATAGGCGGCTCAACCAGGCTACCGAGAAAGGATCATTTCCGTTGCCCTTCATTGATCGGATGTTGGAGCGGTTAGGCGGCAAGTCACATTATTGTTTCCTGGATGGATATTCGGGCTATTTTCAGATTCATATAGCCCCGAGAAGACCAAGAGAAGACTACTTTCACTTGTCCATTTGGCACATTTGCATACGGGAGGATGCCCTTTGGTCCGTGCAATGCTCCAGGCACCTTTCGAGAGGTGTATGGTAAGTATCTTTTCGATTGTTTAGAAAATTGCATGGACGTATTCATGGATGATTTTACTTGTCTATGGATCTTCCTTTGATGCATGTTTAGATAGTCCGCTCAGGTCTTGCATAGATGCATTAAGACTAACCTCGTTCTAAATTTTGAGAAATGTCATTTCATGGTAGAACAAGGTATAGTCTTAGGGCATGTGATATCTCGTGAGGGTATTGAGGTAGATCCTGCAAAAATAGATGTTATTTCATGCTTATCTATCTTACCCCACATGCGTGCGGGAGATTCGTTCTTTCCTTGGTCATGCAGGTTTCTATCGGCGGTTCATAAAGGATTTCAAAGCAAAATTGCACTTCCGCTATCCAACTTACTGCAAAAAGATGTGGAGTTTCACTTTGACAAGAAGTGCCGGGATGCCTTCAATCAATTGAAGCAAGCATTGACCAAGTACACCTATCATCCACCGCCAGATTGGACACTTCCATTTGAGTGATGTGTGATGCCTCTAATTATGCATTGGGAGGCTGTTCTTGCACAAAGGGTCGGTAAAGTATCTCATGTCATTTCCTATGCTTCGAGAACTTTA
Organism: Ormosia emarginata; assembly: GCA_029884605.1. Taxonomy (NCBI): domain Eukaryota; kingdom Viridiplantae; phylum Streptophyta; class Magnoliopsida; order Fabales; family Fabaceae; genus Ormosia; species Ormosia emarginata. The sequence goes on from JAQQTP010000040.1 coordinate 9,482,835, forward strand.
GATCCTGCACAAATCAACTACACCACAACTGAAAAGGAACTTTTAGCAATTGTTTTTGCTTTAGATAAATTTCGATCATATTTGCTTGGTTCCGAGTGGTTGTGTTTTCAGATCATGCAGCATTGAAGTTTCTCTTGAAGAAGCCCAATGCCAAGCCCCGGTTGATTAGGTGGATGTTGCTCCTCCAGGAGTTTGATATTGAGATCCGTGACAAGAGTGGAGCGGAGAATTTGGTGGCTGATCACTTGAGTCGAATTGAAAGGGAGGCGAGATGTTTTTCCCATCCATGATGTTTTCCACGATGAGCTTGACTTTTCAAGCTGCAAGGCAACATCCCTTGGTTTGTTGATTTGATTAATTTCTTGGTTGCTAAAGCAATACGCACATTTTACTAAGGCTAAGATTGATAAATTGAAAAGTGAGTCAAAGTATTATGTGTGGGATGATCCTTACTTATGGAGATTTTGCAGTGACCAAGTAATTAGGAGATGTGTGCCTGATGATGAATTCCATTCCATTCTTAGCTTTTGTCATAAACTTGCATGTGGCGGCCACTTCGGTCCTCAACGGACTGCTAGGAAAGTTTTAGACTCTGGATTATATTGGCCCACTCTATTTCATGATGTATATATGTTTTGCAAATCTTGTGATCAATGCCATAGAACAGGGAATACTTCTCGTAGGAATGAAATGCCCCAGAAACCCTTATTATTCTGTGAGATTTTTGATGTTTGGGGTATTGACTTTATGGGTCCTTTTCCTGTATCATTTGGTTTTGTTTACATTCTGCTTGCTATGGATTATGTATCTAAATGGGTGGAGGCTAAGGCCACTCGGACTGATGATTCTAAAGTTGTTGTGGATTTTATTAGATCACGTGATTTTACGTAGGTTTGGAGTCCCGAGAGCCATCATTAGTGATCAAGGTTCACATTTTTGCAATCGAAGCATGGAGGCTTTGATGAAGAAGTATGGAGTCCAACACAAGGTTTCTACACCCTACCACCCCTAAACCAATGGGCAAGCCGAGGTCTCCAACAGAGAAATTAAGCAGATACTCCAGAAGACAGTTCAACCTAACAGAAAGGACTGGAGCAAGAGGCTTGAGGATGCTTTATGGGCTTACCGGACTGCTTTTAAGACACCAATCGGGATGTCTCCGTATCGGATTGTTTTTGGAAAAGCCTGCCACCTGCCGGTGGAAATTGAGCATCGAGCATTCTGGGCGGTGAAAAGGTGCAACTTGGACCTAGATCAAGCAGGTATGGAGAGGAAGCTGCAGGCTGCTGACAATTGGAGGAGATCCGCTTGGAGGCTTATGAAAGTTCCAAACTTTATAAGGAGAAGACCAAAGCCTTCCATGATAAGTTGATTCGAGGAAAACATTTGAGATTGGTCAAAAAGTTCTCCTCTATAACTCCCGCCTCCGACTCATGCCTAGCAAATTAAGGTCTAGATGGGATGGACCATTTATTGTTACTAATGTTTTTCCTTCTGGTGCTGTTCAGATTAAAAGTGAGGTCACTGCCAAAGCTTTCATCGTAAATGGACACCGTCTCAAACAGTATCATGAACTTCCAGAGAATGCAGAAGTGGAGGTGATGAACCTTCTCCATCCGCATTATGAATAAAAAAAAAAGAAGAAAAAAAAGAGAAGAAAAAGGAAAAAAAGAAATGTGTGCCCGATAATGAGGTAGGTAGTGTCGCTCAGAAGCATGTGGAGGTCATTTTTTCTTCAGCGACAACAACTGCGAAAATCTTGCAGTATGGATTTTATTGGCCTACTTTATTAAAGGTCTGTTACACCTTTTGCAAAAGCTGCGGAAATTGGTCAAAAAGTTCTGCTTTGAGATTATTGTCTGCACCTACTCTAGGGACGTAGATATTGAGGATCCTAGGAATGGTACTGCGCTTAAGTTAATGGACAAAGACTCAACCATTCCTGGAAAACCAAGTTCTTGAGTTCTTTGTGTTGCCGGTTAAGTGGCGGATACGGTACTCCGTGACTCTTGAGTCGGTTTATTCTTCAGTTTCCCAAAATAACTGAACCCTTCTTCTCCTTCAAAATGGATGTCATTCTTTCAAACCTGAGAAAACATTTTCCTTCTCTTCCTCAAAATGCTCTGAGAAAAATCTACCAAGTTCGATGTGAGAGATTGAGAATGTTAATGCACAAGGGTATGCCAGAAGATGTACGCTGGATAATTGAAGCAAAGGTCCGATTAGCAGGTGAGTCCTCAATTTCATTTGACTCATATATGCCCGGTCTTGGAAGAAGTTCATATTCTAAAAGGAGAAGAGCAAAAAGGTTACAAGTCTGTCACAAATGTGGATGATGGAACTGTAACAAGCGATGTCGTACTAAGGGGATGGTTTCCGCAAATAGAGAAGATAAAATTTTCTTCATTAAGAATGGACTGAGTAAGGAGTCATTAGATGATATCTTATTGACTCTTGAGACACATTCTTGTGGATTGGTGCATCGTGAAATTCTTAAATTGTGGAATCTCTTCAAGGATGAAGCACAACGCTACAGTCTTGGGAATCTGACTCTAAAAGACCCTATTTGCCAATTTATAAGAAAATTGGATGGGAAGCTTATCCTCGACTCATAGAAGACGTTTAAGCCGTTACTGGACGTTAAACCAGAGGCAGATGTGAGCCATATCCACAAACAATCTGTACATATCATCTTCTTCTTCTTCTTCATGTCATTTTTCAAAAAAAAAAAAAAAACAAAAAAAAAAAAAACAAAAAAAACAAAAAAAAATAATGAAAAAAAAAAATGTCTACTTCTTAGGGTTGGCTTTGGTAACACAAACCGTGAATGGGGAAATGCATGCATCTGATCCAGCCTTCTTAATTGAAAAACAAAGAAGGTAGATTGTATCCCACATGTGAGGCAACGGTCGTATTATGGTCACTTGTCCCTTTTGGGAGCCCTATGTTTATTTGGTCTTGAATGGGTCGAATCTTGGTCAACAATGCTTTGGCACAAAGCCGAAAAGCAGACTACCTCCATCCCAATCTTAAGTAAGTATACACTCATCTTTCATCAAGTTTTTCTAACAATTTCAAAAAAAAAAAAAAAAAGGACGTGACGTGTCTACTTTGCACTCATGTGTGATATAAAGATACGCCATAGACTGTACATACGGGTATGTCATCATTTTCTATTTCTTTTATCTTTGTATCATTTTGTTGTATTTTGATTTTTGTACAGACGATCCTTTGAGCAGGGTCCTTCAGGGGTTTCTAGACTTCTTTACCTTGATGGTTTTTCTTGAAGTCGACAAAAAAAAAAAAAAAAAAAGATTATGTGTCTCTTAATTTCAACCTTTTCTGACAACAGCCAACCTACCCTTATAGGTGCAATTATTTCCCTTTCCATTCTTTTTCTTATTTAAACACTCCATTTTCTCCATTTTCCTTCACACTCAGAAACACTCAAAGGGAGGAAGAGTATAGAATGGGGCCTTCTATTCGTAACCTCAAAAATGTCTGTGTTTTTTGTGGGTCGAGTTATGGGAAGGGATTAGAGTTTGTAAATGCAGCTAGCACTCTTGGTCGATCACTTGCTGCGAGGAATATTCATCTTGTATATGGGGGAGGTTGTCGTGGGTTAATGGGGGCTGTATCACTTGTTGCCTTTGTAAGAGACAGTCAAGTTTTAGGTGTCATTCCTGAAACTTTAGCTCAACAAAACATCAATGGAAAGACAATTGGGGAGGAACTTAAGGTATCATCAATGCATGAACGCATGAAGATAATGCTTGAAAACTCTGATGCATTCATTGCCTTACCAGGTGGTTTTGGTACTTTGGAAGAAATTTTTCAAATTGTCTCTTGGGCCGAACTGAACATCCACCATAAACCCATTGGTTTGTTGAATGTTAATAATTTCTTTGATCTTTTGTTATTTTTTCTTGACAAAGCTGTGGAACAGAAATTTATCACTCCTTCGGCAAGACAACTTCTTATCTCTGCCTCCACTATTGATGAGCTCATTGATAAATTAGAAGCTTTTGAGTATGTACCTGATCAGGTATTAGCTCAGATAGATTGGTCAACAGGAAGCAGCGAAGGAAGTAACAAGAAACAAGAGCCCGATCTGAAACTTTCTCTTTAAAGGGTTTGATTTAAAAAAAAAAATTGTTGTTGTTTTGTTTAGTATGATATGATTGTCATGGACTTATTAAACCAATTAGTGATGGCAGAGTAAGGAGTAATTTTACTCTTGAGACGCATCTTAATTGGTGGCAGAGTAAGGAGTTTTTTAGGTAGTAATTAATTAGTATTGAATTGTAGAAGTACTAACGTTTTCTTGTTTGATTTTTTCGGAGGGTCTTATGCGGCACTGACAGTGTGTTTCTTTTCTGCTTAGCGTTGATTCACTTCTTATCAGGTTGTGTTGCTCTTTTCTATCTCTTTCTTTCACATTGAGGACAATGTTACATTAAGTGTGGGGGAGAGATTTTAGCATGTTTCTGTTTCTTTTCGTTTGTTAAAAAAAATTTCAAAAAAAAAATTTTAAAAAAAAATTCAAAAAAATAATAATAAAAAAGGGGTTCATTGCATGATTGAATAATTTTTCTCCCTTCTTGAACTGATATGCTTGGTGATGGATGATTGAATTGATGAATTGAGTTTGATGGATGCATACCTTGTGAGATTTTGAGCCTAATGGATGGATTCAACATTTATGTCATTCTCTTCTTTCTTGTGTGATTTTCACTCATGTTAATGACCACTCTAGAACTTGCTTTGATTCTTTTTGAGGCTACATTTCACTTGCATGCATGAACATGATTGAGGCTCTCTTTCTTAGCTAGTTTAACCAAATAGCCAACCTTGTTTTCAATATGACATCAAGCACTCTTTTGACCTCTCGAAAATTCTCTGATTCCTGCCAACCTTGTATATTTTCCTTTGCTTAACCCCTTTGAGCTTATTTGACCATTCCTTGTTTCTAGCTCATTATGTGCCTTAAATGAAAAATTATGTTCTTACTGTACCTTAGGGAATAAAAGAACATTAGCCTAGTTAATGGATGAGTTTTTGAACAAGTGTGGGGGTGTGTGTACAAAATGGTTGTTGAAAAAAGAAAAGAAAAGAAAGAGTGCCTAGAAAAAAAAAAAAAAAGAAAAAAAAAAGAAAAATGTATGTATATAGTTATGTTCATATATATATAAAAAAAAAAAGAGAAAAGGATTGGGAAATGAATATGTAAAGGGATATACATTAGAGTTGAGATGAACTTTTATGCTCGTTATTTGAACTCAACTCTCATTTGCTTTTATTCTCTTTGGTATTTATCTTCTCATATCCATTTTATCCTCTTCTGTTACCTTGACCTCACTACAACCTTGAATAAAGTCCTCATGATTTGTGTGTGCATGTGTTTTGAGTAGTGGAGAAGTAGAAGATAAGCAAGCTTATGGTAGTGCAATTTTCATGGGTTGAATTGAGTGAAATACCTACCTTTTAAACACTTGAGAGATTGAGAGGGAATCTTGTGAAGATCCATCATTCTTAATTCATTCTTTTCAACGGAAGTTTCCTTGCTTGTTGGTTTGAGATGTGAAGAAATGTTACCTCATTTATGCTTTGATCCCTTGAATTTCTTGTTGCTCTTCTTGCTTCATTGAGTCCTTTAGAGTTTTTAACTTTTAAGTTTGTGTCGTTTGTCTTTGTCTTCTAACTTTAGTTTTATATGTTTTGCCCAGGAGTGCAAAAAGCTAAGTGTGGGGGAATTTGATAATCACATATTTTGTTCATTAAGAAACCCTTATGTTTAGTTATTTACTCTCTTCATGTACTTAATTGACTGAATTTGATTATGTTTTGTAAGTTTGAACTCGAATCGGACTTAATTGATTTTTTCAGCATTATTCCGGTCTTACACAGTTTCTGTATTTTAGCCATATCTTGAATTCTAAATGTCTGATAATTATGAATTTTACCTTGTAGGAAAGATAAGAGAGAGCTCTACAACTTTGATGAAGAGCTCAAAGTCAATTTCAGACATCTAGTAGAGCTAATTGGGCATGGAAATCAGAATACGGGATTTGTGACTGGAACCCGAATAGTGTGTAGTAACCAGAACATAATTCGAGTTGGGTTTTATAGAATGGACTGAAAATTTGTAATCTGAAAGTTAAGACCCATATGTACAACTTTCATGACAAACACAAAACTTGATTCGGGCTCCTTGATGGAGATATTGGGTCTGAAAGTCAAAACAGAGGTGCTGAAACTGGTCCTGAACAGTCTGTAGTAATTGGGTCATATCTTGGGTTGTAGGACGAATTTTTGGGTGCTTCCAGAGCCATTGGAAAGCTTAGACAATTTCCTATAACTTTCATGAAGACCACTTGGCTCAGAAATGACGAAATCAATGAGTTCAGCAATGAATACTTTCGGAGACAAGGAAGCTCACCTACCAAGTTCACCTACCAAGCTCACCTACCAATCTCACCTACCAAGCTCACCTACTAATTCCACCTACTAATCTCATCTACCCATCTACTACTACTCTGAATCCTCTATAAAAGGAAGCATGTGGAGAGCTCTAAACACAACAGACACTTGGTGTTAGAAATAGCTTTTCATAGTTCTTGTATATTTTTCCTTCATTGTAATGGAGAGCTAAGTCACTTCTAGTTAATTCGGGACTCTTGAAAAGATTATGGCTTGGATTCTTGAGACCTTGGTTATGTAATGTATTTGATTTATATTTGAATTCCTCTCTTCTTCTTCTTCTTGTTCTCTTGATCTTGAATGCATGAATGGTGATTCTGTTTATGTTTGATCCGATTTGATCTTGGTTTAAGATTAAGTATTGTGATGAAATTTAGAACTGATTGATCTAAACTAATCACGTAATTGAAGAGGTTAGGTTACTGATTTGTGCCTAGGTTAATTGAATTCGGTGCTTAAATTGACATATATTTACATGAATGGTGCGATTGCAGATTTGTGTTTATCACTTGTCAATTGAATTCTCGGGACGATTGTCTAGTATGAATTCGGATCGATGAGAGATCTCGGTTAGATCCAAGTTAACCATTCAAATGTATTTCAGGTGTTTGTTGAAAGGTTTATGATTGAATCCACCCAATCTCGGATAGATTTCTGAATTGACTGTTCTTTTAATTGTTATTTCTCTTTAAATCTTGTCACTGCGATCCTTGAACCATCAAAACCCCCATTTTTCTAACTTTCACTTGATTTGATCAAATTGCATCTACGATCCTTGAGGAGACGATCCGGTGTTGTTCACTATACTACAAGTTTAGGTAATAACTTCGGTTATAATTTTGACTGAGTTCGGCGCTCGTCATCTACCACGAGCCATTTCCTTTCTTTAAAGATGGACAAATCAAAATAAAATGGATACCAGATGTAACCATTTCAAACAACATTGTTTCGTTTCGGAAATCAACAAAACACAGAGAATACAACACAAGCAAAGCAGACCTAACCACAAACCCCAAAAGACTCAAACTGTGCTCTGATACCAACTAATGTAACACCCCTCGTAGGGCATCACATTTCCGACTACCAACTTATAATCTGAAAATCAGTTCGTAAAAGGTTTGAGTTATAAAAAGTGGGTTTTAAAATTTCTTCTTGCTGAAACATAAATTTATCGAAATTTATAGATAGTACTGAAAAATAGATTTAAACTTATTAATATACAATATAACAGAAATCACTTAATATTTAACAATTATTCAAGAAATATAAACTTACAGACTCAATTTTAAACAGTAGCAAACCCCATGACGGGTCCTACTCAATAGCACGGTAAAACACTAATGGTAAAAAGTCAACATACTTATTCCATCTTGTATTTATCTTGATGCATCATATATTTGTTCCTCATCAAAACTGCACACCAACGAATCCGGGATGGTCACCTCTCCATGTTATCATCAATCTCAGAATATTCGTCTACAGTCACGTCTAAGAATCTCGTTCCATCTACTATATAATTTTTAATAATACAGACACAGCAAAACAATATAACAAAGAGGTGAGATCACCTACACCAATACCAACATGGTAGCATAGAGATAACATAAATAACATATCATACAGATATATCATACCATAATTACAATCATGCCATCAACATTTTTGTCATCACACAGATACAATAATTACAATCATGCCATCAACATTATTATCATCATCATCATCCAATATTCCTCAATTATTATATCACACAGACATAAATATTCAATATTTACGATAATGCTCTCAACATTATCCAGGTATTCAACAGTTCAATTTTCATAACCAATACTCAATAATGATGCATATGTTATGCATGTGCACATAGACTCAATGTCCTACTCCAGGGAGGTTTTCACAATTTCGAGAAGAATGCTCTGGTTAATTGCTCAGCATAAACCCACAGACAATTGTCCAGCCTTAGCCCACAGACAATGCCCAGCTTAGCCTACAGACAATCTCCCAGTCGTTGAAAAGAATCATTTTATTGTCGGGTATCGTCAATGCGTTGCAACGGACTGCATCGCCAAGTGGCATATGGTCCAGCCTTAACCCACAACAAATATCCACTGGTCGACTGTCGCGCCTTGACGCCCCTAAGATCCATCATAGACCTCACTATCAATTCTTATTCCCTCTTCAACCACAAGGGTCACAATAGCATCAGTTATTAATTTTTGTTCAATTCAAAATCATAATATGCCTCAATGCATATTTTTCAATTTCATCATATGCTTCATTGCATATCTTTCCAATGCATAATCAATGCACCAATGCCAATCACAGGCAAAATTCATCATTTCCAATGCATATCTAATGCACCAATGTCAATCACAGGCATATCTTTCCAATGTATGTGAAATGCACCAAATGCCATTCACAGGTAAAACTCGTTATTTTCTCATACAGTGTCCATACACTGGTTCAACAGTAATCATACTGTATTTTCAATAGCGAAATCATGTTATCGAGTTTTCATAGCCACAAAACACTTTCATCGTGTTTTTACAATCGCGCAACATTTTTGTTACGTTTTCAAATTACGTATTGATTTTTCAACGTTTTCTCAATCATGTAAAAATATTTACACGTTACTCAAATCGCGTAGCAATTTTCTACCATTTTCACAATCGCGTAACTTAAAAATCATTCTTTTAAGTCGCGTAAACCATTTTCCATCATTTTTGAAATATTTAAACGCTTTCCAAATCACGTAAAAATATTTTAACATTTTTCAAATCGTGTAGCTTAAAAATCACGTTTTTAAGTTACGTAAATCATTTTTTACCATTTTACAATCACGTAAAATATTTCTCAATATTCCAAACATTATTTTGGACTTTCAAACAAATCAATATCATTTCCAACATCATTTTTCACATTTCTCCTTTAAGAAATCCTTTCCTCAAAAATAATATGATTTATCACATTAGTTTTCACATTTTCTTACTCAAGAAAATCCTTTTCACAATATATTCCACAAATTCACAATTTCATTGAATTAAATCAATGTTTCTAACTTTAAAAATTACTAACGCTCTCCAAAACCCAAAGGATGAGTTACACGTTAGAAATTAAATCAATGTTTCTAACTTTAAAAATTACTAACGCTCTCTAAAAATCAATCCTCTTTAAAATAAATTGAGATTCAAACACTTTCAACCTCTCTTTTCCATTCACATACGAAAAAATTCCATTTTTCAAGTGATAAAATACTCTGATTCCCTTTCCAAATTCCTTGCACTAAACCCAATTGTATTTCCACTTTGAAAATCACTTTGTTTCATAAAACCAAGGCATTTCAAACCTTTCAAAATCGTGGACATGATTCCAATGGCCATCAAATAATTTTCCTTCTAAGTCAATATGGTTTTACACAAACCAAACCATTAAAAATTCTTCACAAAAACTGTGAGACTCGTTGTCCTTAAAACTAATTCATTTGTTCATTTTCACGTTCACTTTCTTTGCAAATCCTTAAAATCATCAACTCATTGCTCCTTTCATTTAAAATTCATGATTAATAAAATACTTAGAATCTTTTTACTCAAAAATCACCCTTGAGGCCGTGTGCCTCTATGGTTCTTTGGAACCAAAATTGTTTTCCTTTCCATCATTACATCATGACATACATATACATATTTCATCATATATACCACAAGCATGCCGTAATCAAAAGCAATAAATCATGCAAATCATACAAAGCATGAACAAATAAATCAAACACATAAACACCCACAAATATTTACATGACCATGGATATGAATCCTCACATGGATTCACCATCCATCAAATACAAAACCATCTCTCACCACCATACTTGGTTGGTGAGATGGATCTCCCTCTTACCTCTTGAAGATCTTCAAAAGCTCCTTGTTTTGCTTCTTTTTCCAAGTCCTTCACCACCAAAGGTTTCTTAAACACAAAACAAAACATGTATTTATTAGTAAATCAAGCTTGAACAAGATAAACCATGGATCAAACATGGCTTCGAACATGAAAAGGAGAGAAGAAATGAAGTTTCTTTACACTTCACATCAAATACCCTATAACTTTGCTCTTGGAAAAACTCCTTGAAGATGAAAGATTTAGAGAAAGTCTCTAACATGAAAGTTGCTTAGAATAAGGTAAGGATTCAAGAAATAAGGTTGTGTGAAATTTTTGAGTGATGGAAGGCATTCTTGGGTGCCATGACCGAAATCACCATGAAGAGGAAGGAGAGAAATTTTTTTATGAAGTCTTGGCTTTTTGGAGAAGACAAAGATGAATTATGATAGCAATAATGTGGTCTTCAACTTTGCTAAGCTCTTAAGCTCCTCAAAACCATCCCCCCTCTCTATTATGCATTCAATAAGTGATCAATAAGGGATCATCTTTTCAAGCCATCATCTAGAGCATTCTATGCCATTGATTAAATCAATGGTTAGGATTAAGGTAGACTTTAAGTTAGAAGACTTAATCTAGGCCATTAGATCTTTCCTTCTTGAAATTCTAACCATTAGATGCATCTCCAAAAATGAAGGGTCAAGATTACTCCTTCATACTTTAAATCCAAGTGTCATAATTAGTTATAGCCATTTTAGAAGACCAAATCTCCACCATTGATTAAATCCACATCCAATGGTCATAAATGATTCATCTCTACCGTTGATTAAATCCAAATCCAACGGTCACAAATGGTACTAGCCACTTTGTAAGATCAAATCTCCACCCTTGATTAATTCTTCATCCAATGGTTATAAATGGTCCTAGCCATTTTATTAGATGAATTCTCCACTGTTGATTAAATCGACGGTTGATATCAAAGGCTTCAACATTAAGCTTGCTTCCTATTGGTCCGTCAAAAAGTTATCATAACCACTAATGTTGACTAAGCAGTATAATATTTTTTTTATCTGCTATAACCCCACGAAAGAATATATTTACAGTATTTTTATTGCCCGATGATTAAATACAGTACAAAACACAGTAAAAGAAAATTTTAAAAATTGTTTCCGGATTCAGGTTTAGTAAGATCCCATGTCTCTATCTCAACAGTACAAATTTTTCTATGTGTAAAAAAATTTTCACTTTGCGAGACTCACCTAGGCCCACATAAGGCCACCTAGGCCCGTTGACAACCCAAAAATAATTAGGGAAAAATAAAAATTTCATAATCATCCACAAAATCATAAAAATTAGAAAATTCATGAATATCAAATCAGATTACATAAAATAATTAAGACTTAATAGTAATAATTAAATTACGTAAGATTTTCCTTGGCCCAAAAATTATTATTTTCTTGATAAGGAGTAAATCACACAAAACGATCAAATGTACTCATGGAATACTCAAAATAATTTTACAGTACACAAATATTACTAAACAGTAGAATTCTTTTAACTATAAAAATTATTGTCAACTAGTTAGGAAAATTTGGGGTGTTACAAGTTACAATCAAATCAGAGTTAGAGAAGAAGACATTCCTAAGACTGTCGTTAGGACCCGATATAGGCGTTATGAATATCTTGTAATGTCCTTTGGCCTAACTAATGCACCAGTAGTATTTATGGATTATATGAACATTATTTTTAGACCATACCAAGATAAATTTGTTGTTGTCTTTATAGATTATATTTTCATTTATTCAAAAATAACAGAGGAGCATGAAGAACATCTCAAGGTTGTTCTAGAAATTATGAAGGAAAAGAAATTGTATGTTAAGTTGTCAAAGTGTGAATTTTAGATGAAAGAGATGTAGTTTCTAGGACATATGATATCCGGTGAAGGAATATCAGTAGATCCTAGTAAAGCAGAGACAATTTTGCAATAGGAGACACCTACCACTATAACTGAAATTAGAAGTTTTTTGGGTCTAGCAGGTATTACAAAAGGTTTATAAAAGGACTTTTCTCAAATATCTTTACCTTTGAATAGACTGACCAGAAAGTATAGTACCTTTGAATGGACACAAGAGTGTGAGAATAGTTTTAAAGAATTGAAAGAGAAATTAACCACCACCTCTGTTCTAGTAATACCAGATCCTTAAGAAAACTTTGAGGTATATTGTGATGCCTCAAGGAAAGGGTTAGGATGCTTTTTGATGCAAAATGGAAGAGTAGTTGCTTATGCATCTAGGCAACTAAGACCACATGAAGAAAACTATCCAACCCATGATCTGGAACTAGCAGCAGTAGTATTTGCACTAAAGATTTGGACGCATTACTTGTATGGTGTTAAATTTGAGGTCTTTAGTGATCAGAAAAGTTTGAAATACTTGTCTTATCAAAAAGAATTAAATATGAGACAAAGAAGGTTGATGAATTTCCTAAAAGATTATGATTTTGAATTAAGGTATCATCCGAGTAAGGCCAATGTAGTGGCTAATACACTTAGCAGAAAACTTCTGTATATGTCCCATATGATGATACAAGAAATGGAACTCTTAGAGAGTTTTAGAAATTTGAGTTTAGCAATAATTGTAGTGTTAAACAGTCTTTGTTTGAATAGGTTAGAAATTCATAATGATCTAAAAACTCAAAGTAAAGAAGCCTAATAAGAGGATGAGGACCTAAAAGAAATAGGTTAAAAAATTATGTTAGGAAAGAAAAAAAAATTTAGAAGGGCTAATGATACGACAATTATGTTTAGAGATAAACTTTGTGTCCAAAGAAAAGCTGAAGTTAAAGAAAAGATTTTAGAATAAGCCCATAAGAGTAAGTTCACCATCCACCCTAGTGCAACAAAAATGTATCAAGACCTTGAAAAGATGTTTTGGTGGCCAAGTATGAAAAGGAAATAGCATAATATGTGTCCAAATGCTTAGTGTGTCAGAAGGTCAAGATTGAATAACAAAAACCTTCTAGACCCTTGCAACCCTTAGAAATCCCTGAATGGAAATGGGAGAATATTTATATGGATTTCGTATCAGGATTGCCTAGGACTTAATTAAACCATGATGCAATTTGGGCTATAGTGGACAAGTTGACAAAATATGCACACTTTTTGGACATAAGGGCTAATTATTCATTGGATAAGTTAGCTCAACTGTATATCCAAAAAATAGTTAGACTGCATGGTATCCCCTCAAGTATAATATCAGAGAGAGATTCTAAGTTCACTTCTAGGTTTGAGAGAGCTTTTCAAAAAGCTTTCGGAACCAAGTTGAATTTTAGTACAACATATCATATGCAAACAAATGAACAAACTAAGAGAACTATCCAAACCCTTGAAGACATGCTTAGAGCTTATGTATTAGAACAACATGGTAGTTGGGATATGTTCTTATCCTTAGCAGAATTTGCCTACAATAATAGTTACTATACCAGCATAGAAATGGTCCCTTATAAAGCCCTGTATGATAGGAAATGTATGTCGCCCTTCTGTTGGAATGAAACGGGAGAACAAACTATGCTACGTCCAAAATTTGTACAACAAACTACTGAGCAAATCAAAAAGATCAAGGATAGGTTGTTAGTAGACCAAAGTAGGCAAAAAAGTTATGCGGATGAGAGAAGAAAACCCTTGGAATTTAAAAAGGGAGAACATGTGTTCCTATGAGTCACTCCTACTATGGGAGTTAGTAGGTCCATCAAAGCCAAAAAGTTGAACCCTAGATTTCTTAGTCATTTCCAAATTCTAAAAAGAGTCGGACCAGTTGCTTACCAAATTGTCTTATCACCCAACTTAACAAACCTTCATGATGTCTTTCATGTTTCCCAGCTCAGAAAGTATAATCTGAATCTTTCACATATCATAGAAAGTGAAATAATACAATTAAAAGATGACTTAACTTATGTAGTTAAACTTGTAATGATATTGAACAGAGTAGTGAAAGAGCTTAAAGGGAGACAAATACCTCTAGTGAAGGTATTATGGGAAGGTGGTGACTTGGAGGAAGCCACGTGGGAACTCAAATCCAAAATGGCGTAAAACTATCTAGAATTTTTGTTATAAGGTAACCAATTTTTGAGGACAAAATTTATAAAAAGATGGAAGAATTGTAACATTCTCCTTGACCTAATAGTCTTAATCAGAGTTATAGAAGCTCAATAATATTGGTATAAGTTATTAGTTAAATTTTGAATCAGTTTGAGCGTAATTCTATAACACTGAACACAAAGAAATAGCTAAAGTTTCTGCATAAATAGTTGATATGAAGAAAATAAATATGAAAAATTTATTTCCTAACTATAAACAATTGGCAAGAGTTGTAGTAAATTTTGGAGGATCAATTGAGTTAGTTTGGTATTTTTAAGGATACTAAAGAGGAATCAATAAAATAGTTAAGTAACTCAAAAAATTATAAAATTACATAAAAATGATAAGTAAGACATGAAGAATAATTTGGTATAAAATATCAAATAAGATAAGTATCAGTAAGCATATTTATTTAATTCCTAAGTTTACCTTAACTTAAGATAGAATAATGAAGCTTAACTGATAAAAAACATTATATGGAAAATTATGGAAATAAGGATCCAAGGACTAGGTTGAGTCCTAAAATTTTTCATAGCACTTATGATAACTTGAAAACTCAGCTTTGAAAGATTAAAGTGTACGTAACAGATATAAAAGTTTCAGCATGAAATTTTTGTCATAAACTTTGGTCATTAACGACTAATGACTCTAGATTTTTCTACCTATTTCTCATTCACTTTTTCCACTCTTTCACATTTCACTTTCTTCATTCTCTCCTCTATTTATTTTATGTGACTAGCAGAACAAAGAAAAGAAGATAAAACAAAAGAAAACAAGAAGGAAATAAGAGACAAGAGGAAGGAGAAAACAAAGGCAAGAAAGGAAAGAAAATATTGGCAAACTAGTGGAGATAAGGTAGGGGTTCTTGCTCTCAATTTATTCCTTTCAACTAAATTTGAAGCATAATTTGTGGTTCATACACATATGGAAGCCACAACCAAAACTAGGGCTTAGTAATGATTTTTTTTCAAATTGTTCTTCATTTTCCATTAATTCTTAAATCTGATTTGTGATGCTGATAATGATATGAAAAATAAAATTTTTTGTATATATGGATGAGGTATGTCACGGCCACATCAAGTTGCTTGCTTCCAAATTTGTGTTTCATTTTCTATTGGATATTGTATTGATTTTATGATTGTTTTTTATGGAGTTCATGGACAAAATTTGCTAGAATAATGGTCACAGCAGTGTGCCCTATTTTAACCAGAATTTTGTTTGCCTTTGTGCTTGAAATTATGACCTGAATGGTGATTGAAAACTATGGAAGAATGCTGGCCTGTTTTAACTAGAATTTTTTATGCTTTTATGCTTGATATTATGGTTTGAATAGTGATAGAAAATCATGGCTGAATGCTACCCTGTTTTAACCAGAATGTTGTTGTTTTTTATGTGTGATATTGTGGCTTGAAAGGTTGAATTGGTCTTGGTAGAATACTACTTTGTGGTGACTAGAATTTGGGTACAACTGTGGCATGCATTGGTGAATGATTAATGAAACTACCAAGTTGGTCATGAAAGAGTATCTTGTCCATGTCTTGTCTATGGCCACTCATGCTTGTTTTTAACTAATTATGCTTTTTAATAGATAATGTGAAGTACTAATAATTTTTAGAAAAACCTTAGTGCTTGTATTGGCCATGTAGGTTGAAATTAGAATTTAAGGTAATAAGGTAATCTTTAAGTTGTATTCATAGTTTAGGTACTTGAATTGTGCTTGAATTATTGTTTGAATGGAAATTTTTTGGAATAAATGGTATTATGCAATTGTTGCTTATTAGAGATTATACTGCTCCTTGATTAGTCAAGTTGAGCTTGAATTTGAATTTGTACTATTCCTTTGAATGCAAAGTTGAGTTACTTGATATGAATATGAGAACTTACTCTCTTAATTCTTAAGGTTGAGCTAAAATGGTATTCATATTGTGTCTGAATAATCAGTGCTCATAGAATTTATATTTGAATTGAACATGTGAATGTTATTCCTATGATATGAGTATTCCTTGAATTTGGCATTAATGAATTATGGAGTTAATCCTCTTTGAGGGAAGGGTATCCAAAATTCCATTAGAATTATGGAGATGAACCTCCGTAAGGTAGGGGATCCTATATTCTTAAATTCCTCAATAGTTTTCTCACTTGTCATAGTTTCCCTCATATATATAAGGATACTCAGGAATAGTTTTGTGTGACAAACCTAGAATTGTCATGAATAAGTTAGAGTGCATCAACCTGAAAGCAGACTATTACCTAGTTTGTGGTAGTGAGACCTACCTTGAGTATATAGAACACATGTTATGTGAGGTGAACTTTACTGACATGGTACAATATTGTGGGTTTTGTGGGAATTAGCGCATGGATAAATGAACACTGAAATGAATTTGAATTTAATGTCATATTATGACTTTGTTGTGTTATAAGAACCATTGCATGAGTTTGAGATTATGGTTCTTATTTGGAAACCATTTTTGAAATTACTTATGAATATAAATAGTGATGTTTGATAATAAATGTTTTTAGAAATTAATAATAATTGAAATTCTATTTCGAAAAGAGAAAAGACCTAATTTGGCATTTTTCCACCTTTCTAGTGTATAAATCATTGGAATTGTTTTTTAAATGTATTTTTCCCCGAAACAGCTGGAAGTATTATGATGGCACAAATTTTTAATAGTATTACTTAGAATTTTTAGAATTCTTACCCCCTTTCTGTTTGCATTTCAATAATATTTCCAAGGACAAACATTTTAGTATGGAGAAAGAAGAAGAAGATGTGGAATATTATTTTGATAACATTTTGTATTTTGTGATGTATAATTAGTACTTTGTGATAAATTATGTAATTATTGAGTATTGTAATATACCTTGTATATTGTTGCTCATAAAATATGTATATTAACGTATTCCTCAACAGACTCATATTTTGTATATCTTTTATATCTATTTTTAAATTATTTTGTTAGTATCACGTGACATGTTTAATTCTGATTATTATTTGTTATTTCAAATGCGTTATTAGTAATTGTATTAAGGAGGTTACATACAACACACACTTAGAACTATTGTATGTTGATTTGCGGGGGCCTTCTTCGGATATATATATATATATATATATATATATATATATATATATATATATATATATATATATATATATATATATATATATATATATATATATATATATATCTTACTTGAGTATTGTAGAAGCTTACACCAAGTTCACATGATTTTATGTTCTCAAAGCCAAATCAGAAACCCTCTCTACCTTTAAATTTTTCTAAACCATCGTTAAGCTTCAACTAGGTTTTAAAATTAAGGCTATTAAGAGTGACAGGGGGGAGTTCAGACCTTTTTCTTTTTATTTAGCCTTTCAAGGCATTTCCCATAGGCTCATTTGTCCACACACTTGCCACCAGAATGGCTCAATTGAGAGAAAACACAGACATATTACTGAAGTTAGCCTTACTTTTCCGACCCATGCCTCTTTACCTCTTACATTCTGGGATTATGCCTTTCAAATTGTTATCTTTCTCTTTAACAGATTGCCATCATCCTTTCCCTCTTTTGAGGTTCCTTACACTAAACTTTAGAACAAGGAACCAGATTACACTTTTCTAAAGATCTTTTGGTGTGCTTGCTATGCTAATCTTAGACCTTACAATCATCACAAACTGCAATTCAGAAGCATAGAATGCATTTTTCTTGGATACAGTCCTTCTCATAAAAGCTATAAATGTTTTCATCTTCCTACCTACATTCTGAAAGATGTTACATTCAATAAACCATGTGTCCCTTTTTATAATTAATCTTCTAGTATTCCTTCCCAATCACAACCTAATTTTGTTTCTGTCTAAGCTTCTCTTCCCTTACTCATGCCTCTCCCTTCATAATCATTTGCTCCATTTCCATCTTCGGTTCCTCTCAACTTATTTATCTCACCTCTGCCCAACACTCCACTAGTTCTACTACTCACCATCCCATTCCTATTCCTGATATTCCACCTACCATAACGCCTCTCCTACCACCATCTTCTCTTCCTCAATCATGTTCACCTCAATTAGTCCTCTTTTCTCCTAATCTCAACACCCATCCCATGATTACCAAGTCCAAGGTTGTACTTAACTCACATGACACCTACCTCTGTTCAAACCAAAAGTGTACTTAACTCACACCATACTTATCTCTGTTCAAGAAGCTTTTATCTCACTGCATTGGAAAAAAGCAATGCAAGTTGAATATGATGCCCTAATGGCAAACCAAACCTGGCATCAACTCCCTCTTCCCCCTAACAAGGAGCCTATTGTAACATCCCAAAGACTAACACTGTAACACCCCCAAAATTTAGTTATTTGACAGTAATGACAGAATTGTACTGTTTTGTGAATTCTATATGCTGTAAAATTATTTTGACTATTCTGTGACTGTATTTGATTGTTTTGTGTGATTTGCTCCGAGTTACGAAAATAATAATTTTCGAGCCAGGTAAAATCTTTACGTATTTATTCGGAGCCGGGGAATCTTGCTAAATCCAATTCCGAGAGATACGTGTCATAATCTTTTAATTTTTAGAAATTATCTGTGAAATAAAAATATACTGTATTTTTATTTTATTGTGGACAAATATTTACTATTTTGTAAGTAGTAATGTTCTGTTCATTAAGTAATAATTTCTGTAACAATTGTCTGGAAAATATTTTTAGTGGACCAATAGGATTTAGTCAAAATAGATGACTTGAATTTCTAAATCAATAGAAATCTTGTATCTTGGAGATAAACCAATAAGAATTGGTCAAATTTGATGGTTATATATTGAACTAATAGGAATTTAGTCTTCCTTGATAAACCAATTAGAATCTAGTCTTCATTTAATGAACCAATTAGAAGTAGTCATCTTTGATGAACCAATAAGAGAGCTATAAAAAAAAGATCAACTAATAAGATTGAGTCAACATTTGTGGCAAATACTTTTTAAGAGTAACTAATAGAAATTGGTCAACAAAAGTGATAACCAATACGAAACAAGTTATTAACCACCCAACTAATGAAAATGCTAGTCAACAAAGAGGGCTTGACTTTGATTTGCACACTTGGATGACAAGACTTAGTGGAGAAGTTTTGAACATCAACCATTGATCTAATCAATGGTTGAGAAACAAACTTAATGAAAAAGCCTTTGATAAATGGCTAGAACCTCAATGGTGTGAGAGTAAACTTAGTTAGGAAGCTTTGGATGTTCACCATTGATCTAATCAATGGTTGTAAAGACAAGCTTAATAAGGAAGTTTAGGATATCCACCCTTGATTTAATCTATGGTGGAGATTGGTCTCACAAAATCGCTAGAACCTTTTGTGACCATTGGAAGGAAAGTATATAGAGAAGATCTTGACCCTCCAAATTTTAAGATGCATCTAATGGCTAAGATTTCAAGGAGGAGAGATCTAATGGCTTAGATTTGATCATATCACTTGGAAGCTTCTACCAAAGATCAACCATTGATTTAATCAATGGTTATTGATGCCTAAAATGGTGACTACTATATTTGGACAATTCTTTGGTGTACAAGGAGGGGAAGGTCATGGTTTTAGAGGATAAATAGCTATAGGAAAGTTTCATTTCATTTCATTACTCATCTTTAACATTTCCTAAGCCAAAGCTTCACAAATTTTCTCTCATTTTCTTCCCTAAGCTCACGGCCAAGAGGCCAAGATCATACTATCACTCTCCAATAATTTCAACTAACCTTATTTCTTGAATCCTTACCTAAATACAAGACACTTTCATGTTAGGAATTTCTCAAAATTCTTTAATCTCCATCTTCTTACCAAGCAAAGAACACAAAAGCTCTTATCTTTTTCTCCCACAAAGCTCACGGCCAACCACCATAGAAATACCTTCCAAGGTTCAATAATTCTAAACCACCCTAGATCTTGAATCTCCATGCAATTCTAAGGAACTTTCATGTTGAGACCATCTTCCAAATCATCCATCTTTAAGTACTTATCCTAAGATCTAAGTTTGAAGGATAAAGGGTGAAGTTCTTGATATTCTTTTCTAATTTTATATTTAAAGTTCTAAAACATGTTTTGATCCATGATTTTCTTATTCTAGCCTTAGATATTGATTATGTATGTTTACTTTGATTTTTAAGAAGCTCTTGGTGGTGAAGGACTTGTACAAGAAGCAAAGTAAGGAGCTTTGGAGGTTTCTCCAAGAGGTAAAAGGGAGATTACCCTCATCAACCAAGTATGGTGGTAAGAGATGTATTTGTTTGTTAAGGATGGTGAATCCATGTGAGTGTTTATGTGTTTTGAATTACTTGTTTATGCCTTGCATGCTTTGCATGGTTTATTGCTTTGTTTGTGGTATGCTTATGATAGATATGATGTGAACATATTATGTATGCTATGATGGAAGTAAACAAGGAAAATAATTTTTAGTTCCAATGACCAAGAGGCTCATGGCCTCAACACCTCAAAAATAGGTGTTTCCAAATTAAGATTTTCATGAATGGTAAAATTAAAAGATTTGAAAGAAAAAGGAAAAAGAAAAGATATGATGGTTCCAATGACCATGTAATTACGGTTTTGTGAGTTTGAAAATAGTTTTACTTTATGTAAAATTTTGATTTAGAAATGAAAAGTTAATTAATTTAATACAAGAAATTTATAAAAGGATTTAAGAAATGGAAGAGAAATACTTTGTCACTTGAGAGATGAAGATTTCGTTGATGAAAGAAAAAGAAAGGTCAAAAGTATTTGAACCTCGACTTATTTTAAAGAGAATTGAGTTTTAGTATTGATTTAGAATTATGGAAAATACGTTGGTGACTTGAAATTTACTAATGTATAGCTTATCCGTTGGGTTTTGAAGCACGTTAGGAAATTTTAAGTTAGAATAATTGATTTGAAGGAAATATTGATTTTGGAGAAATAATGAAAAATATTACATAGAGGATTTTTAAGTGAAGAATACGTGGAAAATGAAGTTGGAAATGGCATTGATTTTTGGAAAGTACAAAATGATGTTTGGAATATGTATAAATATTTTATGTAGTTGAAAGATAATGAAAAATAGTTTATGCAACTTAAAAATATGATTTTTAAGCTATGCAATTTTGAAAACGTTGAAAAATCGCTACGCGATTTGGAAAATGTGTAAATATTTTTATGCGATTGAGAAAGCGTCAGAAAATGATTATACGATTTGAAAATGTAACAAAAGTGTTACATAATTGTGAAAACGCATTAAAAATGATACGCCATTGAAAATACAGTAAAGATACTGTAAGAATTGATGTACCGAACTCGGATGTTTCGATGATATTATGTAATTGTATGAGCGATTATATAATATCCATTGATCTTATGATATTAGACAATTGTATGAGCGGTTGTTCTAATCTCATTTGGGAACCTTTTTAATGATGAAATTAAGATATGCATTGAGGCATATGATGAAATTGAACAAAATTGCATTGAGATATTCGTGCATTGAACAGAATTACATTGAGGTATTTGTGCATTGAACGAAATTTAGCTAATAGTTATTATGGCCTTTATGGTCGAAGAGAGAATGAGAATTGAAAAGTGAGATCTTTGATAGATCTTGGGGGCGTCGAGGCACAGTGGTCAACCAATGGACAATTGGCAAGTACCATGTGCCACTTGGTGATGCAGTCAGTTGCAACGCATTGACAATACCCGACAAGAACACGATTCCTTTCGACGACTGGGTTTTGTCGTGGGCTAAGGCTGACAATTAACCAGAACATTCATCTCAAAATTGTGAAAACCTCCATGGAGTGGGAAATTGGTCTAGTATACATACACATGGTCAGTCCACATATTGTTGTGGCATGATAAATGTTCATATGGTGTGAAATCATTATTTTATATATTAAGGATATCTATTGTGATGAAATTGGTGCTGGTGATTTAACTAAGATATATGTTTACCAGAATTGTGATGAATTGATAACATGAATAAGATTGTGATATCTGCGTGTTTAGAATGACCTTGTCATTCATATCATTCTTTGCTACCATACTAGTATTGATGAAAGGGGATCTCATATCTTTGTTGTATTGTTTTGTTGTGCTTGTATTGTTAAAAATTATATAGTAGATGGAACGAGTTTCTTAGACTTGACTGGAGGCAAATATTCTGAGTTCGGTGACAACATCGAGGAGTGACCATACTGGATTGGTTGATGTGCAATTTTGAGGAGGAACAGATATATGATGCATCAAGATGGATACAA
The DNA here is from genome assembly GCA_029884605.1 of Ormosia emarginata. Taxonomy (NCBI): domain Eukaryota; kingdom Viridiplantae; phylum Streptophyta; class Magnoliopsida; order Fabales; family Fabaceae; genus Ormosia; species Ormosia emarginata. The sequence goes on from JAQQTP010000040.1 coordinate 9,505,578, forward strand.
GATGGAATAAGTATGTTGAGTTTTTCTCGTTAGTGTTTTACCATGCTATTAAGTAGGACTCGCCATGGGGTTTGCTACTATTTAAAATTGAGTCTACAAGTTTTATGTTTCCTAACTAATTGTTAAATATTATGTGGTGTCAGTAATGTATATTAATTAGTTTAAATCTATTTTTTAGTATTACCTATAAATTTCAGTAAGTTTATGTTTCCTCAAAAAGAAATTTTAAAAATCCATATTTTAGAACCCAAACCTTTTATGAAATGATTTTCAGATTGTGAGCTTATAGTCGAAAATGTAATGCCCTACGGAGGGTGTTACAAACACTAATGACGTATCCAATTTACATATCAGTAATTAGAATTTAGTACATTACTTATGAATATCTATAATTTTGCAAATAAATAGTTTAATAATATACAAAATATGAGCCATTAGCCGAAGCATATTACACATATAATATGAAATGAATTTTTTATACAAAGAATACATCGCTGAACATAATATACCTATATCGATCTATTATACAAAATTTGATCAAACTAACTAAAATATCTCTTCATCCATAAGCTCTGTCTTGCTTCATCTTGCTTGTCACTGTAGGTCCCTCCTAGAATTATCATGGAAATCAAAGGTGTAGGGGGTGAGAATCATAAAATTTTTAGTAGTTTGTTTAAAAACATGTCATCACAATAATTCCAGTTGATCTGGGAAAAAATAATTTCAAATCAATTCTATATAATCTGTAGGAAGGTGGCTAAAACCAAAACAGGTCCTTCCTCTTCCCGAAACAGAGGTTCATTGAATTATGAAAATGATTTATAATCATCAAAATCTATTATTTGAAACTCCTCATATCCAGAGTCATTTAGACTCAAATCAATTATATCGGAAATCATATCGGGAAAATCTCATTCGATGGAAATCATGTTTCACAATATGTTAGAATTCATCAAATTTCGTGAAAATCTCATCTATATCAAAATCTCATATTTCACGGTTCATGTCTCAAATCATCAGGATACATATGTCATATCAAATCAAATGGTATGGAGGGAATGTCCATCATCACAATACCAAATCACTTGGTAGTAGCCTGCTTTCGGGTTGGTGCACTTCAACCCATTTATAGCTCTCGCTACACAGGACTACTCTGGGTAACTAGACCAATCTCGAACAACCACAACAATGAGAGAATGTCTATCCTCATTTCAAGTGGTAAGTAGAGACGGAATGTTCATCCTTAACTACTTTTGATAGGGAAGGAATGTCCATCGTCACACTATTGATCATCAAAGATAAGGGAAGTTTAATCTGCTCCCCGCAATCTGGGGGTTTAGGATAACCCCAAGTAAAGAGGTCTTCCTCTAATACTTGATGTCTAGGGAAGCATGGATAAAGAGGGAGGTCTCCCTCAATCTCAATTACTCTAGTGTAGAGAGATTCTCAAATTCTCTCTTACCATTATCCAAAACTTACCCTAGTACAGGCATATCCAAAACCTCACTCAATCTTGTTCCACAAAGGGATACACATGAAAATTAAATCATTTTATTCATAAAATCATAAAAAATGCAATATAATGCATAATCCAATCATTCTCATCATGAATATTCAAATTTATCAATCACATATCTTAGCATCATGCATTGATATCTCATCAATAAATCTCAACTCATAGCATAATGCATTGATATTTGATTCATCATTCTCATATCCCATTATCATGCATAAAGATCAATTCATTTATACTCATAATATTTATCTCATCAATTTCATTTGATTCAATCATATTATGAAATCATTTTCTCAAATTTATTTGAATGCATAATCTTTTCACAATCTAGTTAATTCCAACCATTCAATTCAAGGTTTAAGGTTTGTATTTAGGTTACATGGGATAAAGAACTTTGTTTCCATCATTTTCAGACCAAAATCCTCAAATTAGGGCCTGATAATCAATTACATGAATTTAGTAATCGATTACTAGCTTGGCAGAACCACTGTAATCGATTACAAGCATGATGTAATCGATTACATTTTACCTAGAAGCCTTGTAATCGATTACAAGCAAAATGTAATCGTTTACAAGATGACTAGAAACACAATTCACAGTTCTAGAAGCTTGGTAATCGATTACAAGGGCTATGTAATCGATTACCACGAGAAAATTTGCAAAAAATAGAGCCTTTAAGCCATCCCAACTCAAACCAAACCATTAAACATCAACAACAACATCAAATCATCACAATTATGCATCCAAATCATTCATAAAACATCAAATCTCAACATGGGTATGAAGCCAATTTTCCAAATCTTAAAACTCATCAAGAGTTAAATCAAGAAACCAAGTTCTCAAATCATAATCATCACATAATCATCTTTTTCATTTCAAAAACATCATTCAAATCCCAAGTTTCCAAGACTTTGGAAAACAAGGAAGGAGTAGAAAAGATGAAATAAACCACTTACCTCAACTTGGAGCTTTAATCTTCTTTTCCTTCCCATCTTCTTCCTCTTGATCTTTCTTTCTTCTTGATCTTTCTTTCTTTCCTCTCTCTTTTCTTCCTTCTTTTGGAAGCAGCAGACAACGTGAGAGAGAGAGAGAGAGAGAGAGACAAGGGTGAGAACATGACAAGAAAGAGAGAAAAGGAAGAAAAATAAGGGTGAGAGGAGGTGGAGGAAAAGAAATAAAAGGGAAAGGTGAAATCTCACTGGTAACATTTTATCTACTAAAGACACTTTAATGAAGTGGATTTTTCCAACCTCCATAGGCATTATGAAAAATTCTAGGATTTCATGCACTTTTCAATTTTATTTTTCCACAATCATTTGTATACACCTTTATCAGACACTAAGCTTTATTATCCATCCTTGGATTAAACCTTATGGAACTGAATTTAGAAGATTCCAAGTGTCTATTTCAACTTGTTTCTACTCTCAAATTAATCTTCATTCCCCTATATTACACTTGCTCATACCCTTACGTGTTTTTGATCCATTTATTTGATTAGTTTGGTCTTTAAACACTATCGCAGTGTCATTAAAAATGCCAAACTAACTTATCTGATCTTCCAAAATTCCATATAGCTCATTCTAATCCTTAACGACTTCAAAATAACTTTACCATATTTATTCCCATACTTTTAGCTATTTAAGCTAAATTCTGAACTATTTTAGGCTATTTCTCGTATTCAGTGTTATAGATTTATGCTCAATTCAGCTCAAACAATTACCAAAATCATCAAGCAACTTACACCAAACTTATTAAGCTACTATAACCATGATTAATATCATTAGGTCAGAGAGGATATTACACCTATAGGTTGCAAGTGGGTCTTTTGGGTGAAAGAGAACCCTCACGACACTATTTAGAAATATAAAGTCAGGTTAATGGCTGAGGGGTTCCATCAGCAATATGGTTTTGGCTATACTAAAACACTCTCACCTGTTGTTAAGCCTACTATCATTGCCTTGATGAAAAACTGGCCACTTCAACAACTAGATGTAAATAATGCCTTTCATGAGGAAGTTTTTATGACTTAGCCACCTACTTTTGAATCTTATAGTCGCACATTGGTCTACAAGCTTGATAAAACTCTTTATGGCTTGAAATAAGCACTTAGAGCTTGGTTTGAAAAATTAGCCCAAACATTGCATCAGTTTGGTTTTATATCCAGTGGATGTGATCCGTCCCTTTTTGTCAAAAAAGCATATGTGAAATTAATGTGTAAAATCGGCAAGTGTGTAACACCCTAAACTTTTGGGGTATTACCGTTGAGTCTCGAATGTACTGTTTTCTGTTTTTCAACTTTAGGATAAATGACCGTTATGTCCTTTTTGTACTGTTTGTTATTTTTCTGTATGAATTACTGCTTTATATTACTGTCTATTATTTTATTTGAACTTTTTGTGTGATTTGCTCCGGGACAGAAAAATAATATTTTCCAGGCCGTAGAAATCTTATTTTAATTATTCGGAGCTGGGGGATCTTACTAAACCCAATTTTGAAAGATACGATTAGTAATCTTTTAATTTTTAGGATTTAACTGTAAAATAAAATAATTTTATATTATTATAATATTATTTTATTAGTCAGTACAAACAAGCGGTAATGAACCCGAAAATGTTTTGCGGGACCCACGTTTAGTGAAAACTTAATAGGATTAGTAGCTTAATTAAACATCATTAGTGGTGGAACATTCAAGAGCATGTGACTAAGCTTAATGACTAGGCTTAGTTAGTGACTAAGCTTGACGACAAAGTTAGTGACAAGGCTAGGATTAACTAATGAGAGCAAAGCTTGGTAATCAAGTCTTAATCCTCACCATTGATCAATTCTAAGGCTAAGATGGAGCCAAGCTAATGGACACCTCTTGCCATTTGAAGTCTACGGCCATTCACTCATTCAAGGCCATTCTTCACGCATTTTCTCTCTTCTCTCTCTTCCAAAAATATCAAACTCCATTGTTGTCTTCCTTGTGAAGCATTCGGCCAAGCAACCATATTCACCATCCATCCACCCAAAATTTCTTCTAACCAACTTTTCTAAACCTAAACACAATTCTAAGAACATCTCTAGTTGGGAGTTCTTGCAAAATCCTTCATCTTGGGCTTGAAAACCTACTTGGAAGATTTTACCTTGAAGGTGAAACTCTTTGATTTTCATTTATTAATTCTTTTTCAAAGTTCTAAGCCATGATTGATCCATGGTTTAAGCTTTCTTTCATGGTTATAACTTGTAGAATTTTGTTTAAGCTTGATAGGTGTCTTGGAGGGTGAAAACCGAAACCCTAGAAAAGAGTGAAAGAGTATTTGTCTTCATTTAAGGTAAGAGGAAGACTTAAATCTTATCATCCTTGGGTGGTGGTAAGAAGATGTAAATTGTTTGTGATTGTAGAATCCATAAGGATTCATTTGTGTGCTTGTTAATAGCTTTCCTATTTGTGATTTGTATTAATATGCATGTCTACAAGCTTTAAAAATATTGTATGTGTTAGAAATGCATGTGTAAATAGTAGGATGTGAACAACATGTCAAGGATTGCATGAGTGTTCCGAAGAACACACCACTAAGGCTCACGACCTTAACCAAAAAGGAGAACCAAAATGTTCTCAACAATTTTCTAAAAGAGTGATTTAATTGACTTAGGTAAAAGAACAAGATGCAACATGATTTAGAAGAAGAAAAATGATCCAAAGATCAAATATTAAAGTTTTGACAAATTCGGCCAACGTACCTAAGTTGAATATTTTGATTTCTAAAATTGTTTTTCAACAAAGGTTAGGTAATGATGCTAAAAGGAATTTTATTACAATGAGTTTTAAGGAATAAAAATGATTAGAACAAGTTTAAAAGTTAAAACCAATGATTTTAGTGGTTAAAAGTAAATACAAAGTAGCTTTTGTAAAATTTCTAACGTAGAGCTCATATTATATTTTGAAGCACGTTAGTAGTTTTCAAAAGTGTGATTAAATGGATATAATATAAATAAAAGGAATTTTTATGGAAAACTTAGAAAATCATCGTTATACATTTTCTAAGCAAAATACTGTCAATTTTTGCTAAAAGCAGACAAATAAGATAGAAAAGATAGCAAATATACTTTATACGGTATGAAAAATATTCTACGTAGTTCAAAAGTATTAAATATTATTTCTGTTTATTTAAACAGTAATTTTTAAGGAATTCAGACAAGAAAATGGTTTAAAAATTTTACGCGATTGAGAAAACATTTGAAAAGCAGTACGCGATTTTAAAAATAGTAAAATATATTTACGCGATTTAAAAATGTCTATAAAAGCGATGAGATTTTGAAAACGCGATAAAATTTCTATGCGATTGATGAAAACCGCAAGTTTTTACTGTCGGGCCAAAGCGGTGGACCCGGACAGATTTTGAAATAGTACTGTCAGGTGGGACGTACTGTATATATATGCGATTTGCCAGTGAGGGCATATTCGTAATTTTTGCCAATGAGGACATATTTGGAATTTTTGCCAGTGAGGGCATATTCGTAATTTTTATCATGCATCATGTTGTGCCAATTTGGTTGATAATTGGTGGATTGAATGACGAGATGAATAACATCGTGTTGTCGGTGTGATAAGCGTAGTGTGGTTCAACTTGAATGAACTTGGAGACATTAGTGTGCGATTATTCCATTTTGTGGGGGTTGGTCACCGCGGGCCGTGGTAACTGGTAACACACTAATGGACTCGACATGCACTATACTTAATCAAGATCTTGTGAAGTCTATTAGTGCAAGCCTGTAGTGACACAACGTATGACAGTGAACTACACCACTATGCTATTTCAGTGGGCTATAGACGCAACGTGTGATAGCGCAATAGTTATGGGCAATCGACGGTACTAATAGATTTTGCGGGTCGTTCACTCTGATGTCTGCATTTTTAGCTTCATGGAGTAGGGTTGAGTCACATTTCATATATTTATGTTCTATACATTTTAAAGTTATTTATTTGCTCTATTTTATCTATCTGTATTATTTTATCTATCTGTTTTATTTTATTTATCTCGTACCATTTTATTCATATGTAACATTGTATGTTGTTGTATTGAGTTTCTGTATTATTTAATATTGTGATTTATGTTATTATAGTATGCTATATTGTATGAACTATTATGCCTGTTGTATTGTCATTTTCTTATTTTACCACGTTTGTGGTGATACAGATTGTCTTACCTCTTTCTTATATGTGTTATCTGTATATTTTAAATTATGTAATAAAGAGTTTGAGGAAGAGGAACAGCCTCTTGAGTGTGAGTATCTCGAAGAGGAGGAAGAGCAGCAAGCCGAAGATCAGTTCTACGATCAAGAACCATCCGATCATCCTTACCCATTGGATTGATTGTGTGGATATGACGCTACCAGGTTTCTTTGGGTTTGTGCAACTGGAGTTCCGTGGAGGCTCTAAAGCCTGGCGTCTGCGGGAGGATCGTGACTTGGTGACGTACGTAGGGAGTCTGACGGTGACCATACGTACGGAGTTTGATGGAGTGCCGATCTTTTCTACCTTGCTGTATCTACATGTGGAGTTGCCGCTGTCTCTTAGGCGTCATTGGGTTGGTATGTTTGATGCGCCTAGTGAGATCAGCAGCGTATCGACTGCACGGACTCGTGTCCGTAGAGGGTCGAGGCATCCTGGATATTTATCACCTGAAGTTTCATCTGAGAGTGATCCTTCAGAAGGCTAGATATTTATGATGTGTACTTGGGCGCGTCTGCGTTTGTATATATAAACCTTTTACTGCTTTGTTTACTGTTATGTTTTTAGTTTTAAATATTGGTAGTTGTACATTACTTGTATAATCTAAGATGAAACCATATGTATATTATGTGTGATGATAGTGTGCCTATTTTATGTTCTATGTTATTTTATCTTGTAATATTCTGTTTAATCTGAAAAAATTTTCAACCCGTATTATTTTATAATAAATGTTTTACAACTTGGGTAGATTTTATTTATCTTTTTTTATTTTATTTATATATGTAACATCCCCACAAGGGTGTTACAAAGTATACCGAATCGCAACAAGTAATAAAGTAGTGAAAAGAGTATCGTCCCACAAGAATTATATTGCCAATTACCAATTTCATTAAATTAACACTATTTAGGCTTCGCAAAAGGTAAGATTTGACAAAAGCAAGAATAAAGCAATTAAAATTAAATAAAGTAAATCGAAACAATTAAGCAAAGATTGAAAACAATGATGGAAAAGTGTTAGGGTTCAGATTTCACTTAATTCTTTAAATGCACATTCAAATATTGGTTTAACTATGTTCTATTTCAAAGATTTATAGTCAATTCTGAAAATTAATTAATACTCAATCTCTTGGTATATTAATCTTCTTATACTGTTTGGAATTAACTAATCCCTTAGTCTAACCCCAAATAGAAAAGCATTATCAAGAACAAGGGAATTAAAAGAAAGACTACATAGCCAACAACTTCTATTCCTAGTGATTGTAGAAATTATGCTGTTTATCACATGTTCTAGGTTCATGCATATTTTTCTAAATCATACATTAACCTAAAAGATCATTCCCAAATTGATCAGGTTTAGAAAAAGGATTAAGAATAGAGATAAACACGTAAATCATGAAATAGAAGCATAAATTAAACCCATAAAAGAAGTTATATCATCAAAGTTCAAGATCTATCATTCCCCTAACGAAAGAGGTTTAGTTACACATGGAAAAAGAATAAAACAAAGAGAAGAATATGACAAACTCCATAGAAGGCTAGTGGAAAGGAAAAAAAAATTTCCTAATCTTCACTCCTGAATATGCCCACACCAAACTAGGATTTGTCTCTGTTGAAAACTATATATGTATGTCACACTGTGTAAGTACGTGGGTTGCATTTGGAATAACTAATGAATTTATAATAAATTAACAGGTTCTGTTATGTGACCAGCGCTCAAGCGTTGACCCATGAAAACAATGATGCATTTTACGCATTAAGCGCTCAAGCGCTAACTTTCCAGCGCTCAGGCGCTGGACCACTAAAAGGGAATTTCCTGCTCGCATTGCGCGCTTAAGCGCTGATGGCCCAGCGCTCAAGCGCTGGGCTCCTGAATTGAATTTTCTTCTTCTTTTCTTACTTCTTCCAATGTCCATTCTTTCCATATACAATTACCTACAAAAATACATAAAAACATGTAATAAGAACACAATTTAAAATAATAAAAATATAATAAAATTTAAGAACAAAAGCTCAATTAAGAAGATTAAAGAGAATGAAAAACTCAAAATAATGACCCGTAAAAATATGAATTTTTGCAGGTTCATCACTTCCCCAAACTTAAGCTTTTGCTTGTCCTCAAGCAAAGAAAAACAAAAACAAAACAAAAGAAAAAGACTCAAAACACATAAAATCAAATATGACAATACTAGTTATTGAAAATCTTTCATATCATCAGAAATTGCTTCACAATCTAATTTCAAAGTGTCACACATGAACAATTGAATTGCCACATCATCTCTCACATGCAACTCTCATGCATAAATGACTTCCCAAAAATATGAATGAAAGACCAAATCTCATCAAAAAATACAAGCCCGAATAGGCTTATCAAAATGTAAATGCACATCAAACTCACATCCAAAAGGTTGTTCTTCATCTCTCTCTCCACTAATGTAAACAACACATAACCAAGAATCAAAAGGGACTTTCAAAGCTTGTAATGTAAGGCCAAGGGTGATGGTTTAGAAAGAAGCGGTAAGATAAATAAAACAAAAGTTGAGATACACATCATGAACATTTCACAATCCAAGCCTCATAAATATAAAACAAGTGCAAAACAGAGCAAATGAATTAACACTTTATTCATCTTTTTTCTTTTCTTTTTTTTTTCAACAACCTCCACCCCTAAACTTATTTCTTTGCAATACTTTTGGGTGGACTTTCTCTTTTAGCTCCTGAAATATTTAATGCACATAAAAATAATAAAGGCTTGAATAATAAAATAATACAAGATATGCACTCAACAAAGGATGTGTAAGAGAGGAATTTTTTTTTATGGGTATAGGAAAAGGAAAATGTGGTAAAGAAAAGAAATAAAGGCCAAACAATAACAAGGCTGCAAAAAGGACCTAAGGATATATTGTGTTCACAGGTTGGCTTGAAAGGCTCAAACGGTCCAAATAAAGCCCTAATCATTTCCTTAATCATGCATCATTTAGGATTTCACCTCTAGAGAGAATCAAACAACTTCTAGATGCAAATCATTCACACACATGCATTCTCATAAACTTTCTATAAGCTTGACATCATTTATAATCCAAAGTCTATCAAACATAAAGATGGGAAGAACATCCAAACATAATTGAAACAATAGAGATAAACATAACTCATGAATTCTCATGTGCTATCCCAAGAAAATAAATCAATTCACAATTCAAGCAATCATTGGATATTCAATTCAACACACCGACATGCACATAATGAATCAAAACACAGAATGGGTGATGATGACAAAATAATATATATATATATATATATATATATATATATATATATATATATATATATATGTGTGTGTGTGTGTGTGTGTGTGAAAGAAAGGAAAAGAAAAATTCTTTTTGGCGGCCGACAACTATATACATTCCCCTACAAAGGCTCGAACTCGGGAGGCACTTAAGCCGACTCAACATTACCTTCAAAACAAAAAAAAGAAAAAAAAATGTCAATAAATAAAATAAATAAGAAATTAAGAACAAAATAAAAATAAAAGAGAAAAAGAGAGAAAATTTGAGTTGCCTCCCAAAAAGCGCTAGTTTAACGTCATTAGCTTGACATTGCCTTTTTCACTCATCAAGGTGGATTGAAACAAGAGAAAAAAGATGACACATTTCTCTTATCAGATCTTTGCCTCCATACTCGGTCACTAACCTTGGAATACCCTCCAAAGGTGTTTGTAACTTGACTTGAACCTAGTTGTTTTGAATAAACCTTAGCATATGAGATCTCATCAGGCCATGGAGGTCTCAATTTTTCAATAGATGACAGATCAGGTTTCAGTTTATCAGAAGATTTCGGCCCTTTGTGGAATGAATTATGATAAATAGGAGGACCTATCTACAATGAATCAGGGGAAACATGAGGATCTGTTCCTATCCCAGCAACCTTAGAAAGATGAGAATCTTTCTCATTTTCATCAACAATCTTGGAAGTGGGAAGATCATCATTGATTGATGATGAAAGGTTCTTGCTAGTCAAATCCTGTTGAACTTTACCTTGAATGCAATTGACAGGGGCATAAAGATCTGATATCGGTGCAGATTTATCAAAAACATTAAATGTCACCTGATCTCCATCCACCCTCAAAATCAGTTCACCTCTAGGCACATCAATCAATGCTCTTAAAGTAGCCAAGAATGGTCTTCCAAGAATCAAAGGGATATCAACATCCTCTTCTATATCTAAAACCACAAAGTCAACTGGAAAAATAAACTTGTCCACCTTAACTAACATATCTTCGACTATACCATAAGGGTGCTTGATAGATCGATCTGCTAGTTGAAGAGAGATCATTGTTGACTTTACCTTTTCAATTCCCAGCTTGTGCATGATAGATAGTGGCATGAGATTGATACTTGCCCCAAGATCACAAAGAGCTTTCTCAATATTCAACTTCCCAATAGTGCAAGGAATGGAAAAACTACCTGGATCTCTCAATTTAGGTGGTAGTTTCCTCTGAATTATAGCACTGCACTCTTTAGTAAGTGCCACAGTCTCATCTTCTTTCAGTTTCCTTTTCTTTGACAATAAATCCCTCATAAATCGGGCATATGATGGCATCTGCTTAATTGCCTCAGCAAAAAGAATATTTAACTATAATTTCTTGAAGACTTCTAAGAACTTGGAAAACTGTTTATCTTGAATCTTCTTCCTAAATCTTTGAGGATATGGAAGTTTAGCATACAGTGAAGGATCAATTATTTTCTTCAGCTCTAAGTCTTTCTTTTTCCTCCGCCACTTTGGCTCTTCCTCTTTAAATTTTTCCTTCTCAATCTGTCATTTCCAGCTTGCATTGAGACATCTTGAAGTGAGGCATCTTCAATGAGAATATCATCTTTTCCTTTTTCAGCTCCTGAAGAACTAGGTGCTACTTTCATGTTTTCTTCCAACTACTTACCACTTCTCAAAGTGATTGCATGACATTGCTCCTTTGGATTGACCATTGTATCACTAGAAAAGATGCCTAGAGGTCTCTCAGAGAGTTGTTGTGCTATTTGACCCACTTAATTCTCTAAACTCTGAATAGTTGCTCCATGATTATGAAAATTAGCCCTTGTTTCTTCCATAAAAGTATAGGTCTGTTGCACAAAAGCAGAGGTCTGCATAGAAAGTTTCTCAAGTGCAATCTCAAGAGGAGACCTCTGTTCGGGCTGAGCATTCAATAGAATAGCTTGATTCTTCCAAGAGAAATTAGGATAATTCATCTAGCTTGGATTGTAAGTATTAGAGTAAGGGTTACCTTGTGGCCTTGCAAGATTACCCATGTAATTTACCTGCTCTCGAGGAATGGCACCCATGTTGCTTGCTTCACATCCACCATTGGCATGGTTACCTCCATAGAAATCACAAATTAGAGCATGATGGTTCACTGAATTCACCTGCAAATTCCCAACTTGCTTGGTAAGGATAGCTAACTGTTGCATCATACTTTTATTATGAGCAAGTAAGGCCTCAAGAGTACCAAGCTCCATAACTCCCTGTTTAATGACTACTATCCCACTAGGCATCTGATATTCATTTGTAGCCATGGTTTCAAACTATTTATGCACTTATTCAAGAGTCTTAGTGTTCAAAGATCCACTTGCAGATGCATCCATCATAAGTCTTGTGGAATGATTCAAACCATTATAAAAAATTTGCACTTGCTGCCAAATTTTGAAAGCATGATGAGGACATTTCCTAAGCAGATCTTTAAATCTTTCCCATGCTTCATAAAGAGATTCTCCCTGACTTTGAGTAAAACAAGCAATCTCGCTCCTTATCTTCACGAACATTGATGAAGGAAAATACCGAGTGAAGAACTTACTTACCAGGTCATCCCAAGTGGAGATGCTTCCTTGAGGTTGGGCTTGTAGTCAACTCTTGGATTTATTTCTCAAAGTAAATGGGAACAATCGTAACCGAATGGCATCATCATTAACTCCATTGTACTAGATAGCATCATATAGTTGCAGGAAGTTAGCAATGTGTAAGTTAGGATCTTCTGTCTGACCTCCCCTAAACTGATTTTGTTGCACCAACTGTAGAAAAGCTGGTTTAATCTTAGAGTTATTTGCTTGAATAATATGCCACATAATACTTGTTGAAACATTCTCAGCAGATGGAGTAGCATAATCACCCAACATGCGTCTTTGTACTTCGTTAGTGTTCTCAGCCATCTTTTCTTCAATTATTTTTTCTTCCCTGATTGCTTTTTGTGAATGCATGTGTCTTGAAGCATGTCAATTGGTTTTTGATGATAACAAAGCCAAAGATGAAGATCAAGTGCAAAAGAGAAAACCAAGATCAAAGAAAGAAATCAAGAGGTTTAGATATAGGCCTTAGAATATCAATGTTAAATGCTCTTAAGATATCTCAAATGGTTTTTCAAAGATGTTTTAATCAAAATGCTTTTCAAAGTTCACATCTCTAAAAAGATGATATCTTTAATCTTGGATCATGCGAAACAAAGTTCAATATTGTTCAAATCCAAGTTTTCTAAAGTTAGGAATGTCATGAATCCTCATTTAGGCTTGAAAAATGTGTTCAAAGTGTAAAGTAATCGATTACACATGTTTGGTAATCGATTACAAGCTAAATAGAAGCCTTGTAATCGATTACATTAATATTGTAATCGATTACCATCAAGTCAGAGGGCATATAATCGATTACATACAAGCTGGTAATCGATTACCATCTACCCAGAAAGGCAAGAACACGTTCAAACAGCCATGTAATCAATTACATCAATATTGTAATCGATTACCAACAAGTTAGAAGGTGTGTAATCGATTACACAAGTCTTGTAATCGATTACCACAAGCTCAGAAAGCCAAGAACACGTTCTAACTGCCATGTAATCAATTACCAGAAACGTGTAATCGATTACCAGTGTTCTGACATGCCCAACGACTATATTAGGTGCATTAAATGCTTGGCTTTAATCATCCCAATAGCTCCTTAACTGTATATCGTTTTAAATACAGATGTTAGGGCATCATTAATGAGTGTTCTTGAACCTGAAACATCTTAGTAACACATCAAAACGAGAATCAATCTTTGAATCCACATCTTGCTTGTTTTTGTAAAAAACTAGAGACATCTTTTGAGAGCATTATAAGAGCTTCAATTTGTATCATTTACTCTAGTGAGAGTTGTAACACCCTCCTCAGGGTATCATATTTTCGACTCCCAACTCATAATCTGTAAAGAAGTTTATAAAAGGTTTGAGTTATAAAATGTGAGTTTTAAAATTTCTTATTACAAAAACATAAACTTACTGAAATTCATATGTATTACTGAAAACATAATTAAACTGATTAATATACAATATTGACACTAATTAATATTTAACAATTTAAAGAGAATTATAAAACTAACAGACTCTCTTTTTAACAGTAGCAAATCCCATAGTGGGTCCTACTCAATAGTATGATAAAACACTAACGGTAAACTCAACATATTTATTTCTTCTTGTATCTATCTTGATGTACCAGATGTCTGTTCCTTGTTCACACTGCACACTATCGAATCCTGAATTGCTACTCCTCAATGTTGTCACCAATCTCAGAATATCTGTCACCCGTTATGTCTACGACAACTCGTTCTTTCTACTATATATTTTTTTTAATAACACAAACACAGCAAAACAATATAACAAAGAGGTGAGATCATCTATGCCAATACCAACATGGTAGCACAAAGATAACACAACAACATATCATACAGATATATCATACCATCAACATTAATCAATTATTATCATCAAATCATTTATCAGTTCAAATATCATTCAATATTTATGATGATGCCCTCATCATTATCCAATTATCATCATCATCATCATCTAAGTATTTCAATAGTTCAATTATCACAACCAATGCTCAATAATAATACATATGTTATGCATGTGCACATAGACTCAATGTTCCTACTCCATGGAGCTAATACTCAGTTCGGAGAAGTCGATCCGAAAGATCTGTTGGTACCAAAATGCCTCAGACCATGTGCTATAATTCTCATTTGTATTTGCACATCTAACATATACACGACAGTCTTTACTAGATCTTGATTAAGAATAGTGTCTCAGTCAGGATCATCAGTGTGTCGCGTCGGTCTAACCCACGGTACAGAAGAGCTACCAACTGCCCATGTAGGCAACCAGCACCCCGATGCCCCCAAGGTCAACAAGTGACTTACACTACGCATATCGCACCCACTCAAGATGTGTACGTCTCTCCTAGGCAAATAGCCTCATACAGTCCATTGGACCTTTTCAATGCATGTTCAATGCACCAATGCCAATCATAGGCAAAATTCATTATTTTCTCATCCAGTATTCACATACTAGTCCATGCATGTAAAATGCACAATTCTTAGTTCAAATTCACAATTTCATATTCAGTGTCCACACATTGGCCTATTCTTAGTTCAAATTCATAATCTCATAATCAGGGTCCACACATTGGCCCAACAGTAATCATACTATATTTTCAACAGCGAAATCATATTATCGCGTTTTTATAGTCACAAAACACTTTCGTCGTGTTTTCACAATTACGCAACATTTCTGTTATATTTTCACAATTCCGCAACACTTCTGTTGCATTTTCAAATTACGTATTGATTTTTCAACGTTTTCTCAATCACCTAAAAATATTTACACGTTACTCAAATTACGTAGCGATTTTCCACCATTTTCACAATCGCGTAACTTAAAAATCATTCTTTTAAGTCGCGTAAACCATTTTCCATCATTTTCAAAATATTTAAACGATTTCCAAATTGCGTAGAAATATTTCAACATTTTTCAAATCGCGTAGAAATATTTTAACGTTTTTCAAATCACGTAGCTTAAAAATCATGTTTTTAAGATACGTAAAACATTTTTCACCATTTTACAATCACGTAAAATATTTCTCAATATTCGAAACATTATTTTGGACTTTCAAACAAATCAATATCATTTCCAACATCATTTTTCACATTTCTCCTTTAAGAAATTCTTTGCTCAAAATAATATGACTTTTCACATTATGTTCCATATTTTCTTACTCAAGAAAATCCTTTTCACAATAATTCCACAAATTCACAATTCCATTGAATTAAATCAATGTTTCTAACTTTAAAATTACTAACGCTCTCCAAAACCCAAAGGATGAGTTACACGTTAAAAAATATCAAATCACTATTATATTCTCCATTTTTCTCAAATAAATTCTAAAATCAATTCTCTTCAAAATAAATTGAGTTTCAAACATTTTCAACCTCTCTTTTCCATTCATATACAAAAATCTCATTTTCTCAAGTGATAAAACACTCTGATTCCCTTTCTAAATTCCTTATACTAAATCAATTATATTTCCATTTTGTTTCCATAAAATCAAGGCATTACAAGCCTTCAAAAACGTGGACATGACTATTGAAATCATCAAAACATTTTTCCTTCTTAGTCAATATGGTTTTACACAAACAAACCATTAAAATCCTTTACAAAAACCATGAGCACTTGGTCTTTGAAATCAAATCAATTATTCATTTTTCATTTTCACTTTCTTTGCAAATCCTTAAAATTAACATTGCCCGTGTTTGGTAAAATACTTAGAAACTTTTTACACAAAATAAATCAATAAAAATCCTTCTCAAAACCGTGAACACTACTTCTTGAAAAACAAACCCTTTGTTTATTTTCCTTGCTTTTCTAATCATCCAATTTTATCCTTCATGAAAATATTAATTTATGAACACCTATTTTGAGGTGTCTTGGCTGAAATTCACCATGGTCATTGAAACCAAAAATAATTTTCTCCACTTCATAATTTCTTTAAACAAATCAATTTCTTTATTCTTGAAAATTTTCAATGTAAAACCCTAATTTTTGGGGATCAAAACCGTAGCCTCCCCTTGGTCATTGGAGCCAAAATTGCTTGTTCCAACATACATCTAGCATAATATATTCAACATGTTTTCATCATGCATATTATAAGCATACCATATAAGCAATAAAGTCATGCAAAATCATGCAAATCATATCAAACATAGACAAATAATCAAAGCACATAAACACACACAAATTATTACATGACCATGGATATGAATCCTCACATGGATTCACCATCCATCAAATATAAGACCATCTCTCACCACCATGCTTGGTTGGTGAGATGGATCTTCCTCTTACCTCTTGAAGATCCTCAAAAGCTCCTTGTTTTGCTTCTTTTTCCAAGTCCTTCACCACCAAGGGCTTCTCAAATACAAAACAAAACACAAGTTAATTAACATATCAAGCTTGAACAAGATAAACCATGGATCAAACATGGCTTAGAACATGAAGAAGAGAGAAGAAATGAAGTTTCCTTACACTTCACCACAAATACCCTATAACTTTGATCTTGAAGAAAGTCTATGAAGATGAATGATTTAGAGAAAGTCTCCAACATGAAAGTTGCTTAGAATAAGGTAAGGATTCAAGATATGTGGTTGTTTGAAATTAAAGAGTGATGGAAGGTAGATCTAGGGGTCTTGGCCGAAACCTCCATGAAAAGAAAGTGGAGAGAAAAGCTTGATGAGTTATTGTTTTTGGAGAAGACAAAGGAAATCAAGACTATCAATAATATAGTCTTCAAACTTTCCTATGTCCTAAAGCTTCTCAAAACCGTAGCCCCCCTTTTTCCATGCATTCTCATAAGAGTGCAAATAATCAATAATGATGCATAATTGACTAAAATAACTAATAATGTCTTCAAACTTTTTCCTTTAGCTCCTAAACAACACAAAAACCATCCCCCCCTCCATCCATGCATTCAACAAAGTTGTCATCTTTTCTAGCCACCAATTAGGGCAATTTAAGCCATTGATTAGATCAATGGTTAGGATTAAGGTAGACTTTTGATTAGAAGACTTAATCTAGGCCATTAGATCTTTCCTCCTTGAATTCTTAACCATTAGATGCATCTCCAAAATGATACTCCTTCTTACTTTTAATCGAAGGGTCATAATTAGTCATAGCCATTTTAGAAGACCAAATCTCCACCATTGATTAAATCCAAATCCAATGGTTATAAATGATCCATCTCCACCGTTGATTAAATCCAAATCCAACGGTCACAAATGGTCCTAGCCACTTTATAAGATCAAATCTCCACCCTTGATTTAAATCTAAATCCAATGGTTATAAATGGTCATAGCCATTTTATTAGACTAATCCTACACCGTTGATTAAATTGACGGTTGATATCAAAGTCTTCAATATTAGACTTGCTTCCTATTAGTCTGTCAAAAGAATTAAACTTGTTTCCTATTGGTCCGTCAAAAGTTATCATAACTACTATTATTGACTTAAGCAGTATAATTTCTATTTTTATCTGCTAAAACCCCACGAAAGAATATATTTACTATATTTTTATCGCCTGATAATTAAATGCAGTACAAAACACAGTACAAGAAATTTTCTAAAAACTATTTCCGGATTCAGGTTTAGTAAGATCCCCCGTCTCCATCTAAACAGTACAACTTTTTCTATACGTAGAAAAATTTTCACTTTGCGGGACTCACTTGAGCCCACGTAAGGCCATCTGGACCACAAACAGCCCAAATACAATCAGAGAAATATAAAAATTTATAATCATCCACAAAACGGGGCACATGAAGATGGAATGTCTGGTTTATCAAAAGAAGATGGAGAAATTTGAAAAGAAGCCTTTTAAGGAAAGAAAGGGAAGGAGAGCATACATTGCATGGGAAGACAACGATATGGATTCCACCGATGATTCAGAGGATGAGGAAGCTCATCTTTGCCTAATGGAAAATGGAGAAGAAGAAGAAAAAAGTGAAACCGAGGTAACCTCATCTAATCTTGAACTATCTCCTTCATATAGTGAATTGCAAGATGCATTTCAAGAATTGCATGATGAATCCATGAGACTCACTAAAATGGTTTTAACTTCCAACAAAACAATCTCCTTAATGACAAACAAAATTTCTATTTTAACCAAAGAGATTGAAGAACTTAGAGTTGAAAATGAGAATCTTGGACTTATTGATGCTAACTCATCATGCATGATTTGTTCTTCACATGATAATGCACCCACACCCTTAATTTGTTCTTCATGTAAAGCACTTGAAAATGAAATTGAGGACTTGAAAAACACTCTTGCAAAATTTACATTGGGAAGGGATAATTTGAATATATTACTAGGGAAATAAAGGTGTGTTTTTCAAAAAGCTGGTTTGGGATATAATCCAAATAATCATAAAAAATCTTACAATAACTTCTTTGTTCCCTCTAGAACATCAAGTACCCCTTTTATCAAATGCTTTCATTGTGGAAAAAAAGGACATAGTGCATCTACATGTAATGCTAGAAGGAAAAGAAACACCAAAGTAGGAACTAAAATAGTTTGGGTTCTAACGGGCACCATGCCTATTTCTAACCCACAATGACCCAAGACAATTTGGGGACCAAATGTTAAAACTTGAATGTGTGTTGTAGGTGTGCTTGAACTCCAAAAGCTCAAGTTAGTATCTTGATAGTGGATGCTCCAAGCACATGACCGGTGATGGCTCCAAGTTTTCCTTCATTGTACCCAAGAAGAGTGGTCACGTGACTTATGGTGACAACAACAAAGGAAAGATTCTTGGAATTGGTAAAGTTGGTAAAATCCCTTCCTCATCCACTGACAATGTTTTACTTGTTGAAGGACTCAAACATAACTTGCTTAGCATTAGTTAATTGTGTGATAAAGGGAATAAAGTAATATTTGATTCAAATTGCTGCACAATTGAGGGTAAGGATGATAAGCATGTTAAGTTTGTTGGTCATAGGGTCAATAACATATATTTGATTAGCCTTGATGACATTTCCTCAAATGATGTTAAATGCTTTATGACTAAAGAGAATGATTCATGGTTATGGCATAGAAAAATTGTTCACATTCACATGGATCTTTTAAACAAATTGGTTTCTAAAGAACTAGTAATTGGTCTTCCAAAGCTCAAATTTGAAAACGATAAACTTTATGATGCATGTCAAAAGGAAAACAAGTAAAGGTCTCTTTTAAAGCTAAAAATGTGGTTTCAACTTCTAGACCTCTACAACTTTTGCACATGGACCTATTTGGTCCCTCTAGAACTATGAGCTTTGATGGGAATTACTATGCCTTAGTGATTGTAGATCATTTTTCTAGGTTTACATGAACATTGTTTTTATCTCACAAAAATGATGATTTTCAATCATTCAAAAACTTGCTAAAGTTATCTAAAACGAAAAAGGTTTTTGTATTGCATCCAAAAGAAGTGATCATGGTGGTGAATTTGAAAACCATGAATTTGAAAGCTTTTGTAATGAACATGGCATTGAGCATAATTTTTTAGCCCCTAGAACACCACAACAAAATGGTGTTGTAGAAAGGAAAAATCGATCTTTAGAAAAAATGGTAAGAACTATGCTCAATGAGGCCAACCTTCCTAAGTATTTTTGGGCGGATGCGGTTAATACCGCTTGTTATGTTATGAATAGGGCTCTAATAAGGCCAATTTTAAAGAAAACCCCCTATGAATTATACAAAGGAAGAAAACCAAATGTCTCACATTTTCATGTCTTTGGATGTAAATGCTTTGCTTTAAATAATGGAAAGGATAACTTGGGGAAGTTTGATGCAAAATCTGACGAGGGAATATTTCTTGGTTATTCTATACATAGTAAGGCCTTTAGAGTTTATAACAAATGAACTATGACCATAGAAGAGTCCATACATATTGCATTTGATGAAACTAACCCAAACGAGCCGAGAAAGGAGCTTGTTGATGATGTTGCAGAAATCCTTGCAAGAACTCACCTAGAAAATCAAGAAAAATAAGCCAAGAAGTAAGAAGAAAGCTCATATGATTCCCTGAGACAAGAGGACTCTCAAATCATGGATCTTCCCAAGGAATAGAGAACATCAAAATATCATCCTCCTGACAAAGTGATAGATGATGTATCAAAATGAGTAATCACTCGTAACTCTCTTAGAGATGCATGTAACCATATGACTTTTGTTTCTCAAGTTGAACCTAAAAATATAAATGAGGCCATCAATGATGAACATTGGATCTTGGCCATGCAAGATGAACTAAACCAATTTGAGAGGAATCAAGTTTGGGAATTAGTTCCAAGGCCCAATGATCATCCTATAATTGGCACCAAATGGATCTTTAGGAATAAACTTAATGAAACAGAATTAATAATAAGAAATAAAGCTAGACTTATAGCTAAGGGTTATAATCAAAAAGAAGGTATAGATTATGAAGAAACATATGCTCTCGTAGCTAGATTAGAAGCCATTAGAATGCTAATTGCATATGTATGCATCATGGATTTTAAGCTCTTTCAAATAGATGTCAAAAGTGCCTTTTTTAATGGTTTCATACAAGAGGAAGTGTATGTGGATTAACCTTCTGGTTTTGAAAACTTTGAGCTACCCAACCATGTTTTTAAACTTAAAAAGGTCCTGTATGACTTAAAACAAGCTGCTAGAGCTTGGTATGAAAGGTTGAGCAAGTTTCTTTTACAAAAAAGGTTCTCTAGAGGAAAGGGTGACACCACTCTTTTCATCAAGCATAAGAATTATGACATTCTACTTGTTCAAATATATGTTGATCACATTATATTTGGTGCTACTAATGACTCTCTTTGTAAAGAATTTACTAATATCATGCAAAGTGACTTTGAGATGTCCATGATGGGTGAGCTCAACTTCTTCCTTGGTCTTTAAATCAAGCAAATAAGGGATGAGACTTTCATAAGTCAATCCAAATATTGCAAAGAGTTGTTCAAGAAGTTCGGAATGGAATGAGCCAAGCAAATGCCTACACCAATGGGAACTTCTTATTACTTGGACAAGGATGAAGGAGGTAAATCAGTAGAAATCAGTAAGTTTAGAGGAATAATTGGCTTACTCTTTTATCTTACCGCAAGTAGGTCGGATTTCATGTTTAGTGTATGCATGTGTGCTAGATTTCAAGCAAATCCTAAAGAATCACACCTAACTGCTGTAAAACGAATTATGAAATATCTAATAGGTACTTCACAAATGAGATTGTGGTACCCTAAGGGTGCTTCATGTAGCCTAATTTGTTATTCCGATTCTGACTTTGCTGGGTGCAAAATGGATAGGAAGAGTATTAGTGGGACATGCCACTTGCTTGAAAGCTCATTAGTTTCTTGGTATAGCAAGAAGCAAAATAGTGTGGCATTGTCAACAACTGAAGCTGAATATGTTGCAGTTGGAAGTTATTGTGCTCCAATCCTTTGGATGAAGCAACAACTTCTAGACTATGGACTTGAGCTGGATCACATCCCCATGAGATGTGATAACACTAGTACAATCAATTTGTCTAAAAATTCCATTTTACACTCAAGAACAAAGCACATTGAAATAAGGCATCATTTCATAAGAGATCATGTTCAAATGGGTGATTACATGCTTGAATTTGTGGAAACCACTAAGCAACTAGATGACATTTTCACTAAGCCTTTGACAAAAGAAGCTTTCTATTATATAAGAAACGAACTTGGTATATTAGATCAATCATGCATAGGCTAAATTGCTGCATAATACACTGTTTGATGCATAAACATACATTTTTCAGCATAATCATGACTCTTTGCTGCATAACTTTTGAATTTTTAATCCAATACTGACTTGAGTAAATGCTTTGTTTTAAATACTGGAAAGAATAACTTGGGCAAGTTTGATGCAAAATCTGATGAGGGAATATTTCTTGGTTATTCTATACAGAGTAAGGCCTTTAGAGTTTATAACAAACCAACTATGACCATAGAAGAGTCCATACATGTTGCATTTGATGAAATTAACCCAAACGAGCCGAGAAAGGAGCTTGTTGATGATGTTGCAGAAATCCTTGCAAGAACTCACCTAGAAAATTAAGAAAAAGAAATCAAGAAGCAAGAAGAAAGCCCATATGATTCCCTAAGAGAAGAGGACTCTCAAATCATGGATCTTCTCAAGGAATGGAGAACATCAAGATATCATCCTCTTGACAAAGTGATAGGTGATGTATCAAAAGGGGTAATCACTCGTAACTCTCTTAGAGATGCATGTAACCATATGGCTTTTGTTTCTCAAGTTGAACCTAAAAACATAAATGAGGCCATTAATGATGAACATTGGATCTTGGCCATGCAAGATTAACTAAACCAATTTGAGAGGAATCAAGTTTGGGAATTAGTTCCAAGGCCCAATGATCATCCCATAATTGGAACCAAATGGATCTTTAGGAACAAAATTAATGAAATGAATTTAATAATAACAAACAAAGCTAGACTTGTAGCTAAGGGTTATAATCACGAAGAAGGTGTAGATTATGAAGAAACATATGCTCTCGTAGCTAGATTAGAAGCCATTAGAATGCTACTTGCATATGTATGCATCATGGATTTTAAGCTCTTTCAAATGGATGTCAAAAGTGCCTTTTTTAATGGTTTCATACAAGAGGAAGTGTATGTGGATCAACCTCTTGGTTTTGAAAACTTTAAACTACCCAACCATGTTTTTAAACTTAAAAAGGCCCTGTATGACTGAAAACAAGCTCCTAAAGCTTGGTATGAAAGGTTGAGCAAGTTTCTTTTACAAAAAAGGTTCTCTAGAGGAAAGGATGACACCACTCTTTTCATCAAGCATAAGAAGCATGACATTCTACTTGCTCAAATATATGTTGATCACATTATATTTGGTGCTACTAATGACTCTCTTTGTAAAGAATTTACTAATATTATGCAAAGTGAGTTTGAGATGTCCATGATGGGTGAGCTTAACTTCTTCCTTGGTCTTCAAATCAAGCAAACAAGGGATGAGACTTTCATAAGTCAATCCAAATATTGCAAAGAGTTGTTCAAGAAGTTTGGAACAGAAGGAGCCAAGCAAATGGCTACACCAATGGGAACTTCAGGTTACTTAGACAAGGATGAAGGAGGTAAATTGGTAGAAATCACTAAGTTTAGAGGAATAATTAGCTCACTCTTTTATCTTACTGCAAGTAGGCCGGATATCATGTTTAGTGTATGCATATGTGCAAGATTTCAAGCAAATCTTAAAGAATCACACCTAAGTACTGTAAAATGAATTATGAAATATCTAATAGACACTTCACAAATAAGATTGTAGTACCCTAAGGGTGCTTCATGTAGCCTAATTGGTTATTCCGATTCTGACTTTGCTGGGTGTAAAATGGATAGGAAGAGTATTAGTGGGACATGCCACTTGCTTGGAAGTTTATTAGTTTCTTGGTATAGCAAGAAGCAAAATAGTATGACATTATCAACAGCTAAAGCTGAATATGTTGCAGTTGGAAGTTGTTGTGCTAAAATCCTTTGGACGAAGCAACAACTTCTAGACTATGGACTTAAGTTGGATCACATCCCCATAAGATGTGATAACACTAGTGCAATCAATTTGTCTAAAAATCCCGTTTTACACTCAAGAACAAAACACATTGAAATAAGGCATCATTTCATAAGAGATCATGTTCAAAAAGGTGATTGCATACTGAATTTATGGAAACCACTAAGCAACTAGATGACATTTTCACTAAGCCTTTGGCAAAAAAAGCTTTCTATTATATAAGAAATGAACTTGGCATATTAGATCAATCATGCATAAGCTAAATTGTTGTATAAAACTCTGTTTGCTGCATAAAATGCAAGTTTGCTGCATAAACATACATTTTTCTGCATAATCATGACTCTTTGCTGCATAACTTTTGAATTTTTAATCCAATACTGACTTTAGCGTCGGAGATTCCCCCTAAGTTGTTTTGCAGGTGCTTCCTCATGTCAAAAACCCCCAAGAAACTCAAAAACATCTCAAATCCATCCAAATGGGGTAATTCTTGGTAAAAGTAGCAATCTTGTATGATTAAGTGTTTTGGATCACAATCTATTTGGATTATATGCCTACATGATGTTTGAATTGATTTAAGATGCTTTGGAACTAATTTGAAAGGTTTAAAATTGGTCCTTCACTGTTTGAAATACAAAATCTGAGTTTTAGTAGGCTGGTAATCGATTAGAAGACCTTTGTAATCGATTACAAAGGTTCTGTCAAGCAAGTAATCGATTACATCTCACTGGTAATCGATTACAATGAACCCAGAACTCTGGTAAATGATTACACAAATAATGTAATTGATTACAAGTTTCCCAGAAGCATGGTAATCGATTATACTGAAATTGTAATTGATTACAGGGGCAAACAGAAGGTTGGTAATCGATTATACAACCAATGTATTCGATTACACAAGGGTTTTAAAAGGTTTTCTGATGCACGAAAGGTCATCTCGTTTGAAACTCCTCTTCTTCTCCTCTGAACCCACGAAGACGCCCACTCCAAAATTCTTCATTTCTCACTCAAGTCTCACAAAAAACACTCCATTTCACCTCCCTTCCACTCGAAATTCATCCCCCAACAAAACCCAACCATCAAATCCCCTAAAATCACCCGAAATTCACTCACCCCTTCTCCCTTTCATCACCCACGAGCCACACCACCCAAAACCACCCTTCTTTCATCCTTCCCTTCACTCAAACACCTCCAAACACTCTTCCCTTCATCCCTTTTTTCACCCATAATCATCCAATGGTTTAACCATCCCAACGTGCCAAACGTGTAAGAATAGGGGTCACTATTGGAGAATCCTCAAGTGCTCCTCCACGAAATATTTCCGGGCTGGACCTTACTAGGCATTTCTCCACCACCAAGAAGGCTGAGCTTTTTAGGAAAAACTTCTAACTGAGGAAGCTAATCTCGCCAAGGTATCTCACTCAATCTTTCTGCACAAGTGAACCCCTGGAGAGCTTTCAATTGATTGAAAGGTTGGGATTGATTGGGTTCTTCAGCATTTACAAAGCCATTTATCCCAATTTGGTTCGAGTGTTTTATGCCAATTTGAGGTATGAAGATCACTGTCTATTCTCTGAGGTCAAGGAAACTCAGATTAAGATCTCTAGGGAAGAATGGTGGAGGTTGACCAAGCTCACTTATGTTGGGACAAGCTTCTATGGCAATGAAAATGCTTGCAGCACTGAGTTTGAATATAAGAGTGCTCTGACATCCCTGATTCGATCCGGTTATGTGCTTTTGAGGAATAATAAAAGAGTAATGGTTACTGGCTTGACAATGGAGAACAGGGTACTCCATTATCTAGTTGTTCGAGGCTTAATTCCCAGAGGCAGGAATTACTCCCAAGTCTTACGAGATGATGTGGTGGTCATATGGGCAATGACCACAGGCAGGCCAATCAATTAGGCCAACTACATCATTCAGCACATGCTGGATGTGAAAAAGAAGAGGAACTCTGCTCTTCCCTATGCTATACTGGTGACAGCTTTCCTGGAGCATTGTAACATCTCTTTGTCTGAGTAATCCAAGGATACCAACTCCAAGGGCCCACAATTAATTGGCTTGCATACTCTGAAAAAGCTTCAGCTGAGCAAGGTTGATGGAAGATGGTACTATCAGGCCCATGGCAGCTACGGGCACATCCCTTATGATCCGGAGAGCAAGGATAAAGATGAGGACCAGCAGCCTACATCAGCTCCACCATCTACAGCCACATTAAACCTCCTGCTCCAAGAAATGCGCAGTTTGGAAACTACGATGGAGACCCGGATGGATCGCATTGACTAGAAGGTGGATAGATTACCTCGAGCTGAGGATAGACTACTCCGATTAGGAGCTTGCTTCTATTCATTTTCTTCTGGAGGGCCCCTGACACACTTCACAGAGAGCTGCTGCTGCACCTACAACCTTCTCTGCCCCTCCTGCTCCTCTATCATTTGTTGATCCCTCTAGCACTCCCGCTGGAGTTCCTGGAGATGATGAAGAACTTCTTGACTCCGAGGACGATCTTGAATCCAGTGATGATGCTGTCGACCTTGGAGACGTTGCTGCGGATGAGGATAGTGATAGTGAGGCAGCTGATAGTGATCATGGACCATTGCCATGATATTTTCTTTGTATTTCTCTGATAATTGGTTGTATATGACATTAAATCATTTTATAAAATCAGTTGGTATTTTAATGTTTCATATATGATTTTATATGATCACCAAGTATATTGATTCTCATATGTCTTTAAATACTTATTTGACTAGTTATAAACTGTGTAACGCCCCAATTTTTAGAAAATATTCTGAATGTGCTGTTTTCTGTTTTTCATGCTTTTGTATGAATGACCGCTGTGTCCCTATTTTTCTGTTTTTGAATTTTGTATGAAAACAACTACGATAATACAGGTTCAAATTTTATTTGATCGTTTTACGTAGTTTGCTTCGAGACGGTAAAATAAAAATTTTTCTGAGCTACTGTATTAATTCTTCTGAAAGATATACTGCCTAAATAATACTTTTTGGATATTTTATTTGAACGTTTTGGACGATTACCTACGTTGTGGGAAAAAAACGAGAAAATGACCGTTACGTCCCGAACGTACTGTTTTCTCTGTTTTTGTCTGTTTTTAATTGTTTTCTTCTTGATTTAATGCCAGAAAATACCGTCTGTGATTTTATATGAACTTTTGTGTGATTTGCTCGAGAAGGCAGAAAATAATATTTTCCGGGCCTGGGAAAATCTTATTTGATTATTTAGAATTGGGGGATCTTACTTAACCCGATTCTGAATGAGACTAAAAATAATCTTTTAATTTTTAGGATTTAATCACAAATAAAATAATTTTATATTATTATAATATTATTTTATTAGTCAAGATGTTTTAGTGACAAAGTGGACCAGGAAATATTTTGCGGGACCCACAATTAGCGAACGGTTAGATCGGTAGCTTAATTAATCACCGTAAGTCGTAGAACTTTTTCCAGAGCAGTGACTCAAACTAGGTGACTCAAGAGAGCATTTATTACACAAGTGTGACTAAGCCATGTGAGTCACCGGAACCAACCAATGAGAGTTAAGCTTGCTCACCAAGGCTTGATCTTAGCCTTTGATTCATCCAATGGCTTGGATGAAGCCAAGCAAGGTGCCCACCTTGCACCCCACATCATGTTCACGGCCAAGAGGCCTTAGGAGACAAAAATCACTTTCATCTTCATCACTTTTCTCTCTTCTCTCTCATCAAGAACCCTAGCCACCATTCTTGTCCATTTTCTTCACCATATTCGCCAAGCTCATTTCCTAACCATCCAACCATCCAAAAATTTTTCTAACCAAGTTTCCTTAATCTAAACACCATTCTAAGAACCTTTGTAGTTGGGAGTTTCTTCAAATTCTTCCATCTAAGGCTTGGAAACCAACCTTGAAAGTTTTACCTAGAAGGTGAAATTTCATGCTTTTCTTTTCTCTCTTCTTTTTCAAAGTTCTAAGCCATGATTTTTCCATGGTTTAGCTTCTTTTTCATGGTTAGTAACATGTAGGTTTTGTTTGAAATTTTTAGGTGTTTGGTGGAGTGAAAACCGTGACCTAGGAGGTGAGAAAGCAAGCTTTTTGTCTTCATTTAAGGTAAGAGGAAGACAATTCTTATCATCCCTTGATGGTGGTAAGAAGATGGGTTGTTTGTAGAATCCATAAGGATTCGGTTGTAGTGTGTTTATTGATGTGTATTTGTTAATTTTTGTGGTTGCTAGTAGCTTAAGTGTTATGTGTTAGTAGCTTTCTTATTTGGTAATTGTAATAATTTTGCATGTCTAATAGCTTTTGATTGTATGTCTATAAGCTTTAAATTAGGTTTATGTGTTAGAAATATTTTGCATGTGTTAGAAATATTTTGCATGTGTTAGAGATATAAATGCATGTGTTAGAATTGTATGATAAGGTTTAGGATGTGAATAACATGTGTAAATTTGCATGAGTGTTCCAAAGAACACATCCAATAGCTCACGGCAATGCTAAAGTGTGAGGACCAAAATGTTCTCTTCATTTTTCCTAAAGTGCAACTTAATTGATTAGGAGAAATAAGAAGGTTTCAAATTGTTTTGATCCAAGAAAAGGAATTTAGAAATCAATTGGTAAAGATTTAGTAAATTTTGGGCCAACATGCCTAAAGGATTTATTTGATTTAAAATCATTACTTTATAACATGATTTAATGAACTTAGATAAGATAATACCTTTGATATGATTTAGAGATCTAATGAAAAAGTTTTACAAAATGCGGCCAACATGCCACTATAGGTAATTATGATTTCTAAAACTTGATTCCAAACCTTTTTCAATCAAAAAGAAACAATACAAGTTAAGAAGAAATTTTCTATAATGATTTTTGAAAGAACCAATTGATTAGAAGTAAGTTTAAAGGGTTAAAATTCATAAGTTTATCATTAGGAAGGAAATACAGTAATGTTAAGAAATTTTCTAACATATAGCTCACTATAGGTTTTGAAGCATGTTAGAGATTTCAAAAAAAAGAATTTAATGAAATGGTTAAAAATTAGGTAAATAGAAATTTTATGGAAAATTTAGAAAACCATTATTATAAGTTTATAAACAAAATACTGTCAATTTTTAGTAAAAATGAACCTATAAGATAGTAACAATATCCTAATGACAGTATGCGGTATGAAAAATTATTCAACGTAGTTTAAATGTACTAAGTACTATTTCTATCTGTTTAAACAGTAATTTAAGGGCATTCGAATAAGAAAATGATTTAAAAATCCTACGCGATTGAGAAAACGTATTAAAAATGCTACGCGATTTTAAAAACAGAAAAATATCCTTACCCGATTTTTAAACGTTTGTAAAAACGACGAGATTTCAAAAACGCGATAAAATTTCTACGCGATTGACCGTTACTATATTTAATTTTCATTTGTCGGGAAAATGTGAACCCGCATGTGCTTTTGAGGTTATTTATTGTCGGGAAAATGTGAACCCGCATGTGCTTTCTCGCCATTGAGGGTATATTTTTATCTTGAGGGCATTTTCGTAATTTCATATATTTGGAATTATGTTTTGTCTTTATACCAATTTTTGGTGTTTTGGTTGACGAGACGAATCACATCGTGTTGTCGATGCGATAAGTGTAGTGTAGTTTATTGTTCTAATAAACTTGGAGACTTTAGTGTACGGGATCCCACATGTGAATAGTTGGTAGCTCGCCGGGGCCGTGGTAAACCGATAGCACACTAATGTACTCGACATTCACTATATTTAATCGAGGTTTGTAAAGTCTAGTAGTACATTGCCTATAGTGCCACAACGGGAGATTTGTGAACTATACTACGCCTGGATGGTGGATTCCCAAAGTGTCGTAGGCTATTGACGCAACGTGTGATCGCGTAATAGTTGGTTGGGCAGCCGTGGTACTAATAGATTTTGCAAGTCATTCTCTCGATATCTGTTTGGGTTTAGCTCCATGGAGTAGGGTTGTGTTTTGGTGTATTTGATTTTATCTTGGATAATATTCCATTTTTCTCTATTTATCTTTATCCGGTAAAATCTTGGATGTTTTTACATTTTTCTATTTGTATTTATCGATAATTTTTATGTTAGTTGTCTATTTCTTATCTTATCCGTGAGATTGATTTATACGTGTGAATTTCTTTATTTGTGTTATATCTGTGATGTTCGAAACACTAGGATATTTAATATGTATTACTGTTATAACTTCTTCGTATTGTATAAACTGTGTAGTAGTTATTTGTCGTCTTCTTATTTGCCATGTTGTGATGATTTTATGTTGTCTTACCTCTTTATTGTATGTGTCTCTTGTCTATTTATTTTATGCGGTAAAGAGTTTGAAGAGGAAGAAGAGGAACAACCTCTTGAGATCGTGTACCCTGAGGAAGAGGAAGGTCAGCAAGCCGACGATCAGTTTTACGAGCAAGAACCATCCGATCATCCATACCCTCTGGATTGATTGTGTGGGGGATGGCGACGCCTGCATTTTTGGGATTCATAGAGCTGATATTCCATGGGGGTGATCTGGCTTGGCATTTACGAGGAGATCGTGCTTCTGTTACCTATGCTGGACGTATGACCGTGATTCTACGTCATCAGTTTGATGGAGATCCGATTGCGACGACGACATTATTTCTGCACTTAGAGTTACCCTTATCCATTAGGCGTTATTGGGGTGCTGAAAATCCCGAGCCTAGTGAGATAAGCATCGTATCGACTGCGCGATCCCGTTATCGCCGTGTGTCGAGACATCCGGGATATCTATCTCCCGATGATCATTTTCAGACTGAGAGTGATCCATCTGAGGATTAGATAACCATGATGTTTTTTTGGGCGCGTCAGCGTATGTCTGTATATATTAACTCTTTTATTGCTTTCTTTACTGTTTTTATTTAAATAGTTGTAGACTTAGTTGTAAATTATTTGTACAGTTTATAACTTAATCATATGTATATTATCAGTAATGAAGTTTTTTTTTATTTCGTATTTTCCGCATTATCTTTTTATTACATATTTCTGTCTATCAGGAATTATTTTTACAACCCGTAATAATTTTAACAAATATTCCGCAACTTGGGTAGATTTTATTTCTATTTATTTTATTTTCTTTTATGTGTGACATCCTCAAAAGGGGTGTTACAAACTGCTCATACTCTAATTGGCGAGATTGTATTAGTTTTTTGTTGTTTAAAATTTTGGGAAATCATGAAAATTAGAGGAAATGCTGTCGAAATTTCGGCTGAATGCTTATATGTTTTTGATAATGCCAACAGGGGAGAGATTAGTGACTTGCATAAGTACAGGGGAGCTTGATTTAAGCTTTTACATGAACATATTACTAACCCTATCTTGTGCATACATTACGGGGAAGAGTAGTGCTTAAATCTCTGATTTACATATATATATATATTTATATATATATATATATATATATATATATATATATATATATATATATATATATATGCAATTGTTTCTCTTCCTTTCAATGTTCAGTTTGTCATCAAGAAAAGAGGAGAATGTGAATGCATGTGCTTGAAGCATGTCAATTAATTTTTGATGATAACAAAGCCAAAGATGAAGATCAAGTGCAAAAGAGAAAACCAAGATTAAAGAAAGAAATTAAGAGGTTTTTATATATATATATATATATATATATGCAATTGTTTCTCTTCCTTTCAATGTTCAGTTTGTCATCAGCAAAAAGAGGAGAATGTGAATGCATGTGCTTGAAGCATGTCAATTAGTTTTTGATGATAATAAAGCCAAAGATGAAGATCAAGTGCAAAAGAGAAAACCAAGATTAAAGAAAGAAATTAAGAGGTTTAGACATAGGCCTTAGAATATTTATGTTAAATGCTCTTAAGATATCTCAAAGGATTTTTCAAAGATGTTTTAATCAAAATGCTTTTCAAAGTTCATATATCTAAAAAGATGATATCTTTAATCTTGGATCATGCCAAACAAAGTTCAATATTGTTCAAATCCAAGTTTTCTAAAGTTAGGAATGTCATGAATCCTCATTTAGGCTTGAAAAATGTGTTCAAAGTGTAAAGTAATTGATTACACATGTTTAGTAATCGACATCAAGTCAGAGGGCATGTAATCGATTACACATAAGCTGGTAATTGATTACCATCTGCCTAGAAAGGCAAGAACACGTTCAAATAGCCATGTAATCAATTACATCAATATTGTAATCGATTACTAACAAGTCAGAGGGCGTGTAATCGATTACACAAGTCTTGTAAACGATTACCACAAGCCCAGAAAGCCAAGAACACCTTCTAACTGCCATGTAATCAATTACCAGAAACGTGTAATCGATTACTAGTGTTTTAACATGCCCAACGGTTATATTAGGTGCACTACATGCTTGACTTTAATCATCCCAACGGCTCTTTAACTGCATATCTCTTTAAATACAGATATTAGGGCATCATTAATGAGTGTTCTTGAATTTGAAACATCTTAGTAACACATCAAAATGAGAATCAATCTTTGAATCCACATCTTGCTCTGTTTTTGTGAAAAACTTGAGACATCTTTTGAGAGTATTCTAAGAGCTTCAATTTGTATCATTTACTCTAGTGAGAGTTTCATTCATTCAACCTTGATTGCTTTGTAAGAGAGGGTGAGGTATCCCTCCAAATTGTAAAAGGTGAGGCATCCCTTTGTTTGAAGAGGCTCGAGCTCAAGGGTGAGGCATCCTAAGGAGTTGAATGCTCATGTTAGTAAAGGTTGTCAAGCACCTATTGAAGCTTGAAGATATAGTGGAAAATCTCGAGTGGTTGCTTGAGGACTGGACGTAGGTCACAAGTGGATTGGTGGCCGAATCAGGATAAACTATTGTGTTTGATTCTCTAAACCGTTCTCTTTACATTTGTGCATTGCTTATATTCTTACTTGATTACTTCTCTCTTGGTTGATTATTAAGCAAGATCTATCATTCTTATCAATTCATTCATTTTAAATAGTCAATAGTTTCAACAAAATTCAATATTCAAGTGTTTTGCGAAAGAATTGCAAACTTGTTTTATAAACTCAATTCACCCCCCTCTTGAGTATTGAAGCCACTTGGTAACAAGTGGTATCAGAGTTAGACTCTTGTATAAAGAGCTTAGCCACTTCAAGAGTAAATATGGCTTCAAATGATTTTTCTAATGAAGGTTCTTCTATAAATAGGCCTCTATTTTTCAATGGGGATAATTATGCATATTAGAAAGAAAAGATGAAGATTTTTATTGAAGCTATTGATATTGATGTGTGGGATGCTGTTGAAAATGGTCCTTTTATCCTCACATGTCTAATTGATGGTGTTAGAACAAATACACCAAGAAATGAATGGATCGATGATGATAAGAAAAAGGTCTAATACAACTTGAGAGCCAAGAATATCAATACTACTTCTTTAGGGTATGATGAATTCTTTAGGGTGTCAAATTGTAAGACCGCTCAAGAAATGTGGGATATATTGCAAGTAACCCATGAAGGTACAAGTGAGGTAAAAAGATCTAGAATAAATACACTCACCCATGAATGTGAATTGTTTAGAATAAATCAAGGGGAAAGTATTCAAGATATGCAAAAATGATTTACTCATATAGTTAATCATCTTGCTTCATTGGGAAAAACTTTTGCCAATGAAGATCTTATTAACAAAGTTTTGAGATGCTTGAGTAGGAATTGACAACCCAAAGTGATGGTCATATCAGAGTCAAGAAATCTAGGCACAATGACCTCGGCCACCCTCTTTGGAAAGCTTCAAGAGAATGAGTTGGAGCTAAATCGACTAAATCAAAATGAGGAGCAAGATAAGAAAAAAAAAGCAGATTGCTCTCAAAGCCACTTCTTCCTCAATTGAATATGAAGATGAAGATAATGGAAATGATCTTGACAATATTGAGATGAATGAAGAAAATTTCAGCCTCCTTGTAAAGAAGTTTGGAAGATTTCTCAAGAAGAAAGGAAATCAAAGAAGACCTCCTTTTCCTCCTAAGAAGTCATATCAAAAGGGAGAAGGAACTTCATCCACTCCAACTTACTATGAATGTGGAAAACCGGGGCACATGAAGATGAAATGTCTGGTTTATCAAAAGAAGATGGAGAAATTTGAAAAGAAGCCTTTTAAGGAAAAAAAAGGAAGGAGAGTATACATTACATGGGAAGACAACGATATGAATTCCACCGATGATTCAGAGGATGAGGAAGCTCATCTTTGCCTAATGGCAAATGGAGAAGAAGAAAAAAAAAGTGAAACCGAAGTAACCTCATCTAATCTTGAACTATCTCCTTCAAATAGTGAATTGCAACATGTATTTCAAGAATTACAAGATGCATTTCAAGAATTGCATGATGAATCCATGAGACTCACTAAAATGGTTTTAACTTCCAACAAAACAATCTCCTTAATGACAAACAAAATTTCTATTTTAACCAAGGAGATTGAAGAACTTAAAGTTGAAAATGAGACTCTTGGACTTATTGATGCTAACTCATCATGCATGATTTGTTTTTCACATGATAATGCACCCACACCCTCAATTTGTTCTTCATGTAAAGCACTTGAAAATGAAATTGAGGACTTGAAAAACACTCTTGCAAAATTTACATTGGGAAGGGATAATTTGAATATGTTACTAGGGAAACAAATGTGTGTTTTTCAAAAAGCCAGTTTGGGATATAATCCAAATAACCATAAAAAATCTTACAATAACTTCTTTGTTCCCTCTAGAACATCAAGTAACCCTTTTATCAAATGCTTTCATTGTGGAAAAAAAGGACATAGTACATCTACATATAATGCTAGAAGGAAAAGAAACATCAAAGTAGGAACTAAAATAGTTTGGGTTCCTACGGGCACCGTGCCTATTTCTAACACATAAGGACCCAAGACAATTTGGGGACCAAATATTAAAACTTGAATGTGTGTTGTAGGTATGCTTGAACTCCAAAAGCTCAAGTTGGTATCTTGATAGTGGATGCTCCAAGCACATGACTGGTGATGGCTCCAAGTTTTCCTTCATTGTACCCAAGAAGAGTGGTCACGTGACTTATGGTGACAACAACAAAGAAAAGATTCTTAGAGTTAGTAAAGTTGGTAAGATCCCTTCTTCATCCACTGATAATGTTTTACTTGTTGAAGGACTCAAACATAACTTGCTTAGCATTAGTCAATTGTGTGATAAGGGGAATAAAGTAATATTTAATTCAAATTTCTGCACAATTGAGGGTAAGGATGATAAGCATGTTAAGTTTGTTAGTCATAGGGTCAATAACATATATATGATTAGCCTTTATTACATTTCCTCAAATGATGCTAGATGCTTTATGACTAAAGAGAATGATTCATGGTTATGGCATAGAAAAATTGTTTCACATTCACATGGATCACTTAAACAAATTGGTTTCTAAAGAACTAGTAATTAGTCTTCCAAAGCTCAAATTTGAAAAAGATAAACTTTATGATGCATGTCAAAAATGAAAACAAGTAAAGGTCTCTTTTAAAGCTAAAAATGTGGTTTCAACTTCTAGACCTCTACAACTTTTGCACATGGATCTTTATGGTCCTTCTAGAACTATGAGCTTTGGTGGGAATTACTATGCCTTAGTAATTGTGGATGATTTTTCTAGGTATACATGGACATTGTTTTTATCTCACAAAAATGATGATTTTCAATCATTCAAAAAACTTGTTAAAGTTATCCAAAACGAAAGAGGTTTTTGTATTGCATCCAAAAGAAGTGATCATGGTGGTGAATTTGAAAACTATGAATTTGAAAGCTTTTATGATGAACATGGCATTGAGCATAATTTTTCAGCCCCTAGAATACCACAACAAAATGGTGTTATAGAAAGGAAAAATCGATCTTTAGAAGAAATGGCAAGAACTATGCTCAATGAGGCCAACCTTCCTAAGTATTTTTGGGCTGATGCGGTTAATACCACTTGTTATGTTATGAATAGGGCTCTAATAAGGCCAATTTTAAAGAAAACCCCCTATGAATTATGCAAAGGAAGAAAACAAAATGTCTCACATTTTCATGTCTTTGGATGTAAATGCTTTGTTTTAAATAATGGAAAGGATAACTTGGGGAAGTTTGATGCAAAATCTGATTAGGGAATATGTCTTGGTTATTCTATACATAGTAAGGCCTTTAGAGTATATAACAAACGAACTATGACCATAGAAGAGTCCATACATATTGCATTTGATGAAACTAACCCAAACGAGCCGAGAAAGGAGCTTGTTGATGATGTTGCAGAAATCCTTGCAAGAACTCACCTAGAAAATCAAGAAAAATAAGTCAAGAAGCAAGAAGAAAGCCCATGTGATTCCCCGAGACAAGAGGACTTTCAAATCATGGATCTTCCCAAGGAATAGAGAACATCAAAATATCATCCTCTTGACAAAGTGATAGATGATGTATCAAAATGGGTAATCACTCATAACTCTCTTAGAGATGCATGTAACCATATGGCTTTGGTTTCTCAAGTTGAACCTAAAAACATAAATGAGGCCATTAATGATGAACATTGAATCTTGGCCATGCAAGATGAACTAAACCAATTTGAGAGGAATCAAGTTTGGGAATTAGTTTCAAGGCCCAATGATCATCCCATAATTGGCACCAAATGGGTCTTTAGGAACAAACTTGATGGACTTAATAATAAGAAACAAAGCTAGACTTGTAGCTAAGGGTTATAATCAACAAGAAGGTATAGATTATAAAGAAACATATGCTCCCGTAGCTAGATTAGAAGCCATTAGAATGCTAATTGCATATGTATGCATCATGGATTTTAAGCTCTTTCAAATGGATGTCAAAAGTGCCTTTTTTAATGGTTTCATACAAGAGGAAGTGTATGTGGATTAACCTCCTGGTTTTGAAAACTTTGAGCTACCCAACCATGTTTTTAAACTTAAAAAGGCCCTGTATGACTGAAAACAAGCTCCTAGAGCTTGGTATGAAAGGTTGAGCAAGTTTCTTTTACAAAAAAGGTTCTCTAGAGGAAAGGATGACACCACTCTTTTCATCAAGCATAAGAAGCATGACATTCTACTTGTTCAAATATATGTTGATCACATTATATTTGGTGCTACTAATGACTCTCTTTGTAAAGAATTTACTAATATCATGCAAAGTGAGTTTGAGATGTCCATGATGGGTGAACTCAACTTCTTCCTTGGTCTTCAAATCAAGCAAATAAGGGATGAGACTTTCATAAGTCAATCCAAATATTGAAAGAGTTGTTCAAGAAGTTCGGAATGGAATGAGCCAAGCAAATGGCTACACCAATGGGAACTTCTTATTACTTGGACAAGGTTGAAGGAGGTAAATCGGTAGAAATCAATAAGTTTAGAGGAATAATTGGCTCACTCTTTTATCTTACCGCAAGTAGGCTGGATTTCATGTTTAGTGTATGCATGTATGCTAGATTTTAAGCAAATCCTAAAGAATCACACCTAAGTGCTGTAAAACGAATTATGAAATATCTAATAGGTACTTCTCAAATGGGATTGTGGTACCCTAAGGGTGCTTCATGTAGCCTAATTTGTTATTCTGATTCTGACTTTGCTGGGTGCAAAATGGATAGGAAGAGTATTAGTAGGACATGCCACTTGCTTGAAAGCTCATTAGTTTCTTGGCATAGCAAGAAGCAAAATAGTGTGGCATTATCAACAACTGAAGCTGAATATGTTGTAGTTAGAAGTTGTTGTGCTCCAATCCTTTGGATGAAGCAACAACTTCTAGACTATGGACTTGAGCTGGATCACATCCCTATGAGATGTGATAACACTAGTACAATCAATTTGTCTAAAAATCCTATTTTACACTCAAGAACAAAGCACATTGAAATAAGGCATCATTTCATAAGAGATCATATTCAAAAGGGTGATTACATGCTTGAATTTGTGGAAACCACTAAGCAACTAGATGACATTTTCACTAAGCTTTTGGCAAAAGAAGCTTTCTATTATTTAAGAAATGAACTTGGTATATTAGATTAATCATGCATAGGCTAAATTGCTGCATAATACACTATTTGATGCATAAACATACATTTTTCAGCATAATCATGACTCTTTGCTGCATAACTTTTGAATTTTTAATTCAATACTGACTTGAGTAAATGCTTTGTTTTAAATACTGGAAAGAATAACTTGGGCAAGTTTGATGCAAAATCTGATAAGGGAATATTTCTTGGTTATTCTATACATAGTAAGGCCTTTAGAGTTTATAACAAACCAACTATAACCATAGAAGAGTCCATACATCTTGCATTTGATGAAACTAACCCAAACGAGCCGAGAAAGGAGCTTGTTGATGATGTTGCAGAAATCCTTGCAAGAACTCACCAAGAAAATTAAGAAAAAGAAATCAAGAAGCAAGAAGAAAGCCCATATGATTCCCTAAGAGAAGAGGACTCTCAAATCATGGATCTTCACAAGGAATGGAGAACATCAAGATATCATCCTCTTGACAAAGTGATAGGTGATGTATCAAAAGGGGTAATCACTCGTAACTCTCTTAGAATTGCATGTAACCATATGGCTTTTGTTTCTCAAATTGAACCTAAAAACATAAATGAGGCCATTAATGATGAACATTGGATCTTGGCCATGCAAGATGAACTAAACCATTTTGAGAGGAATCAAGTTTGGGAATTAGTTCCAAGGCCCAATGATCATCCCATAATTGGCACCAAATGGATCTTTAGGAACAAACTTAATGAAACCAATTTAATAATAACAAACAAAGCTAGACTTGTAGCTATGGGTTATAATCATGAAGAAGGTGTAGATTATAAAGAAACATATGCTCTCGTAGCTAGATTAGAAGCCATTAGAATGCTACTTGCATATATATGCATCATGGATTTTAAGCTCTTTCAAATGGATGTCAAAAGTGCCTTTTTTAATGGTTTCATACAAGAGGAAGTGTATGTGGATCAACCTCCTGGTTTTGAAAACTTTGAACTACCCAACCATGTTTTTAAACTTAAAAAGGCCCTGTATGACTGAAAACAAGCTCCTAGAGCTTGGTATGAAAGGTTGAGCAAGTTTCTTTTACAAAAAAGGTTCTCTAGAGGAAAGGATGACACCACTCTTTTCATCAAGCATAAGAAGCATGACATTCTACTTGTTCAAATATATGTTGATCACATTATATTTGGTGCTACTAATGACTCTCTTTGTAAAGAATTTACTAATATCATGCAAAGTGAGTTTGAGATGTCCATGATGGGTGAGCTTAACTTCTTTCTTGGTCTTCAAATCAAGCAAACAAAGGATGAGACTTTCATAAGTCAATCCAAATATTGCAAAGAGTTGTTCAAGAAGTTTGGAACAGAAGGAGCCAAGCAAATGGCTACACCAATGGGAACTTCAGGTTACTTAGGCAAGGATGAAGGAGGTAAATTGGTAGAAATCACTAAGTTTAGAGGAATAATTAGCTCACTCCTTTATCTTACCGCAAGTAGGCTAGATATCATGTTTAGTGTATGCATGTGTGCTAGATTTCAAGCAAATCCTAAAGAATCACACCTAAGTACTGTAAAATGAATTATGAAATATCTAATAGACACTTCACAAATGAGATTGTAGTACCCTAAGGGTGCTTCATGTAACCTAATTGGCTATTTCGATTCTGACTTTGCTGGGTGTAAAATGGATAGGAAGAGTATTAGTGGGACATGCCACTTGCTTGGAAGCTCATTAGTTTCTTGGCATAGCAAGAAGCAAAATAGTATGACATTATCAACAGCTGAAGCTGAATATGTTGCAGTTGGAAGTTGTTGTGCTCAAATCCTTTGGACGAAGCAACAACTTCTAGACTATGGACTTAAGTTGGATCACATCCCCATAAGATGTGATAACACTAGTGCAATCAATTTGTCTAAAAATCTCGTTTTACACTCAAGAACCAAACACATTGAAATAAGGCATCATTTCATAAGAGATCATGTTCAAAAAGGTAATTGCATACTTGAATTTGTGGAAACCACTAAGCAACTAGATGACATTTTCACTAAGCCTTTGGCAAAAAAAGCTTTCTATTATATAAGAAATGAACTTGGCATACTAGATCAATCATGCATAGGCTAAATTGCTGTATAATACTCTGTTTGCTGCATAAAATACAAGTTTGCTGCATAAACATATATTTTTCTGCATAATCATGACTCTTTGTTGCATAACTTTTGAATTTTTAATCCAATACTAACTTGAGTGTCGGAGATTCCCCCTAAGTTGTTTTGTAGGTGCATCCTCATGTCAAAAACCTCCAAGAAACTCAAAAACATCTCAAATCGATTCAAATGGAGTAATTCTTGGTAAAAGTAGCAATCTTGTATGATTATGTGTTTTGGATCACAATCTATTTGGATTATATGCCTACATGATGTTTGAATTGATTTAAGATGCTTTGGAACTAATTTGAAAGGTTTAAAATTGGTCCTTCACTGTTTGAAATGCAAAATCTGTGTTTTAGTAGGCTGGTAATCGATTACAAGACCTTTGTAATCAATTACAAAGGTTCTATCAAGCAAATAATCAATTACATCTCATTGGTAATCGATTACAATGAACCCAGAACTCAGGTAATCGATTACACAAATAATGTAGTCAATTACAAGTTTCCCAGAAGCATGGTAATCGATTGCACTGAAATTGTAATCGATTACACTGAAATTGTAATCGATTACACTGAAATTGTAATCGATTACACTGAAATTGTAATCGATTACAGGGGCAAACAGAAGGCTGGTAATCGATTACACAACCAATGTAATCGATTACACAGGAGTTTTAAAAGGTTTTCTGACGCACGAAAGGTCATTTCATCTGAAACTCCTCTTCTTCTCCTCTGAAGCCACGAAGACCCCCTCTTCTTCTTCTCACCTCTTTTCCACTCGAAATTCATCCCCCAACAAAACCTAACCATCAAATACCCCAAAATCACCAGAAATTCACTCACCCCTTCTCCCTCTCATCACCCATGAGCCACACCACCCAAAACCACTCTTCTTTCATCATTCTATTCTCTCAGACAACTCCAAACACTCTTCCCTTCATCCCTTTTTTCACCCACAATCATCCAATGGTTGAACCATCCCAACGTGCCAAACGTGCAAGAACAGGTGTCACTATTGGAGAATCCTCAAGTGCTCCTCCACGAAACATTTCCGGGCTGGACCTCACTAGGCATTTCTCCACCATCAAGAAGTTTGAGCTTTTCAGGAAAAACTTCCAACTGAGGAAGCTAATCTCGCTAAGGTATCTCACTCAATCTTTCTGCACAAGTGAACCCCTGGAGAGTTTTCAATTGATTGAAAGGTTGGGATTGATTGGGTTCTTCTGCATTCACAAAGCCATTTATCCCAAGTTGGTTCAAGTGTTTTATGCCAATTTGAGGTATGAAGATCACTATCTGATCTCTGAGGTCAAGAAAACTCATATTAAGATCTCTAGGGAAGAATGACGCAGGTTAACCAAGCTCACCTATGCTGGGACAAGCTTCTATGGCAATGAAAATGCTTGTGGGGCTGAGTTTGAATATAA
Source organism: Ormosia emarginata (assembly GCA_029884605.1). NCBI lineage: Eukaryota > Viridiplantae > Streptophyta > Magnoliopsida > Fabales > Fabaceae > Ormosia > Ormosia emarginata. Next base: position 9,547,297 of record JAQQTP010000040.1, read on the forward strand.
GAGTGCTCTGACGTCCCTGATTCGATCTAGTTACGTGCTTCCGAGGAATAATAAAAGAGTAATGGCTACTGGCTTGACAATGGAGAACAGGGTACTCCATTATCTGGTTGTTCGAGGCATAATTCCCAGAGGCAAGAATTACTCCCAAGTCTTACGAGATGATGTGGTGGTCTTATGGGCAATGACCACAGGCAGGCCAATCAATTGGGCCAACTACATCATTCAGCACATGCTGGATGTGAAAAAGAAGAAGAACTCTGCTCTTCCCTATGCCATGTTGGTGACAGCTATCCTGGAGCATTGTAACATCTCCTTGTCTGAGGAATCGAAGGATACCAGCTCCAAGGCTCACAATCAATTGGCTTGCATACTCTGAAAAAGCTTCAGCTGAGCAAGGTTGACGGGAGATGGTACTATCTGGCCCATAGCAGCTACGGGCATATCCCTCATGGTCCAGAGAGTGATGATGAAGATAAGGACCAGCAGCCTGCATTAGCTCCACCAGCTACAACCACATTGGACCTCCTGCTCCAAGAAATGCGCAGTTTGGCAACTATGGTGGAGACCCGGATGGATCGCATTGAGCAAAATGTGGATCACCTTGAGCTGAGGATAGACTACTCTGATCAGGAGCTTGCTTCTATTCGTTCCCTTCTGGAGGGCCCCAGACACACTTGATAGAGAGCTGCTGCTGCATCTACCGCCTCCTCTGCCCCTCCTGCTCCTCTATCATTTGCTGATCCCTCTACCACTCCCGCTAGAGTTCCTGGAGATGATGAAGAACTTCTTGGCTCCGAGGATGATCTCGAATCCAGTGATGATGCTGTCGACCTTGGAGACGTCTCTACAGATGAGGATAGTGATAGTGAGGCGACTGATAGTGATCATGGACCATTACCATGATATTTTCTTTGTATTTCTCTGATAATTGGTTGTATATGACATTGAATCATTTTATAAAATCAGTTGGTATTTTAATGTTTCATATATGATTTTATATGATCACCAAGTATATTAATTCTCATATGTCTTTGGATACTTATCTGACTGGTTATAAACTGCTCATACTCTAATTGCCTGGATTGTATTGGTTTTCTGCTATTTAAAATTTTGGGAAATCATGAAAATTAGCAGAAATGCTACTGAAATTTCGGCTGAATGCTTATATGTTTTTGATAATGCCAACGAGGGAGAGATTAGTGACTTGCATAAGTACGGGGGAGCTTGATTTAAGCTTTTACATGAACATATTACTAACCCTATCTTGTGCATACGTTACAGGGGAGAGTTGCGCTTAAATCTCTGATCTACATATATATATATATATATATATATATATATATATATATATATATATATATATATATATATATGCAATTGTTTCTTCCTTCCTTTCAATGTTCAGTTTGTCATCATCAAATAGGTTCTATTAATAGGTTCTGTTACGCGGCCAGCGCTCAAGTGTTGGGCTTCTAGCACTTAAGCGTTGACCCATGAAAACAACGATGCAGTTTACGCATTAAGCGCTCAAGCGCTAACTTTCCTGTGCTCAGGTGTTGGACCACTAAAAGGGAATTTCTTGCTCACGTTGTATGCTTAAGCGCTAATGGCCTATGTAACACCCTCCCTAGGGTATCACATTTTTGACTCCCGACTCATGATCTGAAAAGAAGTTCGCACAAAGTTTGAGTTATAAAATATTGGTTTTAAAATTTCTTCTTTACTGAAAACGTAAACTTTCTGAAATTCATAAGTAATACGGAAAAACATACTGAAACAGACTCATATACAATACTGACACCAATTAATATTTAACAACTTAAAGAGAAATATAAAAATAACAGACTCTATTTTTTTTTCTCTTTTTAACAGTAGTAACCCTATGACAGGTTCTACTTAATAGCACGGTATGACACTAACGTTAAAAATTAACATACTTATTCTGTTGTGTATCCATCTTGTTGCATCAGACATCTGTTCTTTGTCAACATTGTACACCTTCGAGTCCTGAATGTCCACTCCTTATTGTTGTCACCCATCTCAGAGTATTCATTGCCTGTTATGTCTAAGACAACTCGATTCTTCTATTATTTGATTTTAACAGTACAGACACAACAAAACAACATAACAAAGAGGTGAGATCACCTACGCCAATACCAACATGGCAGTATAGAGATAACACAAACAGCATATCATACAGATAGATCATACCATAATCATGTTATCAGCATTAATCAACTATCATCATCTAATCATTTATTAGTTTAATTATCATAAACAACAAATTACAATAATGTTCTAATTATCATTATCATCATCCAAGTATTCAAAACAATTGTCATAACCAATATCCCTCAATTAATATATCATGCAGATATAAAATGTTGATTATGCATGTGCACAAAGACTCAGTTTTTCAAAAACAACTCCATGGAGGTTTTCACAATTTTGAGGAGAATGCTCTGTCAATTGTCAGCCTTAGCCCAAAGACAATCTTCCAGTTGTTGAAAAAAATCGTGTTCTTGTCGGGTATCGTCAATGCGTTGCAACGGACTGCATCGCCAAGTGACACAGGGTACTCGCCAGCTATCCACTTGGTCGACCGTCGCGCCTCGACGCCCCCAAGATCCATCATAGACCTCACTATCAATTCTCATTCCTTCTTCAACCACAAGGGCCATATACAATACACGAATATATCTGTGCAAGTCCAACCCCAAAGGGCCAAATCTTTTCAATTTCATTTGTTCAATGTATCATATGCCTCAACGCATATTTTTTTCCCAATGCATGTATAATGCACCAAATCCAATCACAAGCATCTCTTTCCAATGCATATAAAATGCACCAAATTATACTGTATTTTCAACAGCAAAAATCATGTTATCACATTTTCATAGTTATAAAACACTTTCGTCGTGTTTTCAAAATTGCGTAATATTTCCGTTTCATTTTCACAATTCCAAAACATTTCTGTTACGTTTTCACAATTCCAAAATGTTTATATTACGTTTTCAAAATATCGTAACACTTATGTTACGTTTTCAAAATTCTGAAACGTTTCTGTTATATTTTCACAATACCGTGACACTTCTGTTACGTTTTCACAATACAGTAACATTTCTGTTACGTTTTCAAAATACCGCAACTCTTCTGTTGCACTTTTAAAACACGTACTAATTTTTTTAACATTTTTCTTAATCGCGTAAAAATATACGTTTCTCAAAATCGCATAGTATTTTTTCACTGTTTCAAAATCGCGTAACTTAAAAATCATTCTTTTAAGTCGCATAAATCATTTTCCGTCATTCTCAAAATATTTAAAACACTTTTCAAATTACATAATGATTTTCTGCTATTTTCACAATCACGTAAAAATAATTCATCACTTTTCCATCACGTAGTGATTTTTCAATAGTAATTCAGATTACGTAAAATATTTAAACGTAATTCAAATCGCGTAGAAATATTTTAACGTATTTAAAATCACGTAGAAATATTTTTCCATTTTACGTAACTTAAAAATCACATTTTTAAGATACGTAAATAATTTTTCACCACAATTTCATTACAGAAAATATTTCTTGACCTTTAAAAATTTCTTTTTAACTTTTCTCAAAATAATATAACTTTACACTTCGTTTAATATATTTTCTTACTCAAGAAAATATTTTTCCACAGTTCTTTACTCAAGAAATTCTTTTCAAAATATAGTTCACAAAATCACTTTTTCATTGATGTAAATCAACGTTTCAAAACTTAACATTTTCTAACGTATTTCAAAACTTGAAAATAAGTTATACGTTAGTAAATTTTCAAAACACCATTATATTCTCCATTTTTCCCAAATCAATTCTAAAATCAATTCTCTTCAAAACAAATTAAGATTCAAACCCTTGCAACTTTTCTTTTTCATTTTCATATGAAAGTTCATTTCTCAAGTGATAAAATACTTTGATTTCCCTTTCCAAAATCCTTGTACTAAAACATTTTGTTCAAACATTTTGTTTCCACTTTTAAATTACTTTGTTTCATAAAAATCAAAATTATTCCAACCTCCAAAAATCGTAGAGTCTTTGGCCATTGAAGCTATCAAATATTTTCCTCCTAAATTGATATGGTTTTACACAAACAAAACCATTAAAAATTCTTTATTTTCAAAACCGAAATACCGATGGTCATAAAAACCAAACACATTTGTTCAAATTCATTTTTACTTTCCTTACAAATCCTTTTTCACTTTCTTTGCAAATCCTTAAAATTATCATTTGTCCGTTTCATTCAAAACTCATATTTAGAAAAACACTTAGCATCTTTTTACACAAAATAAATCAATAAAAATTTCTCCAAAAATCATATTCTTGTTCTCTTGAAAAACAAATTCTTTGTTTATTTTCCATACTCTTCAAATCATCCATTTTCATCTTTAATGAAAATATTAATTTGTGAACACCTATTTTGAGGTGTCTTGTTCGAAATCCACCATGTTCTAAGTACTCAAAAATCAATTCTTTTGTTCTTGAAAATTTTCAACATGAACCCTAATCAAGGGCATCAAAACCGTAGCTCTTCCTTGGCTATTGGAGCCAAAAATCAATTTCCTTTCCACCATCAACTCATGGCATATACATATATATTTCATCATAAATAATATAAGCATACCATCAAAGTCATAAAAGCATGTATAGCATATCAAGCATATCATCAAAGCTATAAAATCATGCAAAGCATATCAAGTATAGAAAATTAATCAAAGCTCATAAACACCCATAAATTAATTACATGACCATGGATATGAATCCTCACATGGATTCCACATCCATCAAATAAAATACCATCTCTCACCACCATGCTTGGTTGGTGAGATGGATCTCCCTCTTAGCTCTTGAAGATCCTCAAAAGCTTCTTGATTTGCTTCTTTTTCCAAGTCCTTCACCACCAAGGGCTTCTCAAATACAAAACAAAACACAAGTTAATTAACATATCAAGCTTGATTAAGAGGAACCATGGATCAAACATGGTTTAGATCATGAAAAAGAGAGAAGAAATGAAGTTTCCTTATACTTCACCTCAAAAACCCAATAACTTTGATCTTGAAGAAACTCCTTGAAGATGAATGATTTAGAGAAAGTCTCCAACATGAAAGTTGCTTAGAATATCATGTAGATTCAAGATCTATGGTTGGATGAAATTAAAAGAGCTTGGATGGTGGTTTTGAGTGTCTTGACCGAATGGTTTCTCTTGAAGCACAAAGATGGAATTTTTTATTTTTGATAGAAACTTGAAGCTTGGATTTGAAGCCCAAGATGAATGATTTTGGAAAAACTCATAACTAGAGATGTTCTTAGAATGGTGTTTAGGTTTAGAAAATCAAGTTGGATGAAATTAAAAAGTGATGGAAGGTGTTCTTGGAGTGCTTGGCCAAAACATGAAGAAGGAGAGAAATGGAGAGAAAACTTGGTAACTTAGCTTCTTGAAAATGTCTAATGATGACCAAGGATGGCAATAATGGTCTTCAAACTTTTTCCTGTGTCCTAAAGCTTCTTAATTTCATGGCTCCCCTCCAATGCATTCTCCTTGGAGTGCAAAAATCAAAAGTAAGCCATTATGATGTCTAACTTGACCAAGACATGCAAAAATGACATAAAGCTTGTCTCTTTGTCTTCTAAACACTCCAAAACCATCACATTCTCTTCATAATGCATTCAATAAAGTTGTCTTCATTATTTGCCACCATTTGAAGCATTTCTAGCCATTGATTAATTCAATGGTTAGGATTTAGGTAGATTTTTAATTTTAGAAGACTAAATCTAGGCCATTGGATTTTTCTCCTTTAAATTCTAACCCTTAGATGTGTCTCCAAAATTAAGGGTCAAGATTCTTCTTCAAATTTTAAATCCAAGGGTCCTAATTAGTCTTTGCTACTTTAGAAGACCAAATCTCCACCATTGATTGATTCTTCATCAAATGGTCATAAATGGTCTTTGTTACTTTTTAAGATTAAATCTCCACCCTTGATTTAATCTAAATCCAATGGTTATAAATGGTCTTTGTCATTTTTCAAGACCAATTCTACACCTTTGATTACATCTATGGTTGATATCAAAGCCTTCCTAACTAAGCTTATTCTCACACCATTGATTAAATCAATGGTTATTATCCAAGCGCTTTATTAAGTTTGTTTCTTAACCTTTGATTAAATCAATGGTTAATATTCAAACTAAGTATTCTCATCCAAGGGTATAAATCAAGTCAAGCTCTCTTTGTTGACTACGCTAAAGATAATATTTATTCTTGTATCCTACAAATAATATTTTTCTTGTATTTTTATCATCCAATAATTAAATACAAGAAAACACAAGACAATAAAATTTTAAAAACTGTTTAGGATTCAAGTTTAGTAAGATCCCATGTCTCCGTCTAAACAGTACAAATTTTTCTATGCGTAGAAAAATTTTTGCTTTGCGAGACCCACCTGAGCCCACGTAAGGTCACCTGGGCCCACATACACCTCCTGGGCCCATAGACAGAAAAAAAAATCATAATCATCCACAAAAATCACAAAAATTATAAAATGCACAAATATCAAATCAGATTATGTAAATTAATTACCTAACGGTAAAAATTAAATTACGTAAAGTTTTCCCCGGCCCAAAAATTTTTATTTTCCTGACATGGAGTAAACCACTCAAAACGATCAAATACGCTGACGGAATAAACAAAATAATTTTACAAAGGTACGAAATTACTAAACAAGTAAAATTACATTGCTAATCAAAATTACTGTTTAAGAGATATGGAAATTTTGGGGTGTTACAGCCTAGCGCTCAAGCGCTCCTGAATTGAATTTTTTTCTTCTTTTCTTGCTTCTTCGAATGTGCATTCTTTCCATATGCAATTACCTACAAAAATACATAAAAACACATAATAAGAACACAATTTAAAATAATAAAAATATAACAAAACTTAAGAACAAAGCTCAATTAAAAAGATTAAAGATAATGAAAAATCCAAAATAATGAACCGTAAAAATATGAATTTTTCCAAGTTCATCAGAAATCCTGCACCTATATCTTGGTGTATGTTGATGACATTATCCTTACAGGGACATCTCTAGTTTTCATTTCTCAATTGGTTCAAGATATTAATGCCAAGTTTGCCTTAAAAGTTCTTGGCTCCCTTCGTTATTTTTTGGGAATTGAAGTTCACACTCTAAGTGATGGCAGTTTACATCTTAGTCAAACCAAGTACATTAAAGATCTATAGTCAAAAGCTAACATGCTTCAAGCCAAAGGAGTAGCCACTCCAATGGCTTCAAGAACCAAACTTTCCAAAGTGGCTTGTATTTCTTCTCAGACCCATCACTATATTGATCGATTGGTGGTGCACTGCAATACACCACAATAACCAGACCTGAAGGTCCTAAATTCTCCTATTCAATCAACAAAGCCAATCAATTTATGTATCATCCTCTTGACAGTTAGTGGAAATCTTTTAAAGGGATCCTTAGATATCTCAATGGAACCTTGCATCATGGCCTACATCTACAAAAACCAACTCATCTAGTGCTCCAAGGATTTTGTGATGCTGATTGGGGCAGTGACCCTGATGATAGACAATCAACATCTGGTGCATGTATTTTCTTTGGTGACTATCTTGTTTCATGGTGGTCTAAGAAACAACAAGTTGTGGCACACTCTAGCACTGAAGCAGAATATAGAAGTGTTGCCAGTGCAGTTGCTGAATTGACTTGGATATAGTCACTCTTGACAGAGTTGCAAATTTCTATTAGTAAACATGTCCTCTACTGTGATAATATAAGAACAGTCCTACTATCCCACAATCTAGTCTTAGATAAGCATATGGGACTGAATTTGTTCTTTGTAAAAGATAAAGTACTGCAGCAGGAGTTAACTATTCAACACATCCATCTAGTGATCAATATATTGATGCTCTCACCAAACCATTGGTATCAACAAGATTCATTCTTCTCTGGGAAAAACTGAAGGTGTCATAATTACCAACAGGAGGAGGCTAAGATTAAGGGGGAATGTTAGAGAGTGTAGATGCTTCTAGAGTACTCTAGAACCTCTCAACTCTCTCAGCTATTGTAGCTAATAGATTCAATTAAACAGTTAGAGAAGTGGTTAGCCATCAGTTAGGTGGTTAAGCTTCTGCAGTTAGTATATATAACAAAACACAATGCAAACATATTTCAAAATTCAATTTCAATCAACATTCACATTTTACTTAGAACATTTTCTTTCTCTTTCTCATAGACTTTCTTGCATTTTCTCTTTTCTACAAATCTTACTCAACATTCAAGAATCATTAATTTTCCATCATTTTATATTAAAAATATATCTTGAATTTAAAACGTGTATGTAATAAAATACAAATCTAATTTAAACCACTAGAATTGGGTTAGTGATGAGGGGCCTGGGTAGTTTGCATGAGATCATAAGTTCAAACTTCATTGCCACCATTGTACCAAAATATATATATAATTTAAGAGTATAGAAAATGTAACTTTAATTTGTTAAATATAAAATCATAAAATTTTAGTTGTTACCACATTTTTCATCACAAGCTTGTCAAATAATTTCTCTTCCATTTGGCACAACATAATATATTATTCCTTCGGTTCACCTTTTGAAGCACTTACAATCTAACCGTGATGAATGCACGCCATTACTTTATCAGTGTTCAAAGACTTGCTAGAGAAGAATGGAATATCTTCCATGATGAAAAACCTCTTTTCTTAAAAAATATATATCTGAAACTTCATTTGTCTTCTTTTGGATCTATAATTCTATATGATGCTTCTTATTTTGGATTCGTCAAGATCTTGATTTGATGCAGTTATCCTTTTAAGTATTTTTCTATATGGGTAGTGTCTCTGTAGGCATTGCCACTATCATTTCAGTCTTACAGCCCCACTATCCTGCTGCAATCACTTATAGCAGTGTCTATCTCGATAAAATTCCTCGTTTTAATCGTTAATGAAAAAAAGAAACAAAATAACAAAGTAGAAGAAAATTTTACCAAAAAAAAAAATAGCGCTTAAAGAAGCATGTTATTCGTTTTTTTGTTGGTTTTACTTATTCTAGTGCAAAAGATTCTTCATTTTTGAAGGAGTAAGTGAGAATTTTTCCTTGAGAAGGCTCATCTCGTAAGATCTAACTATGTCGACTAAAAGGTCTTTGGTCAATTTTCGCTGATAATCCTTCATTAGTAAGTCAAATAAATTATGTTAAACTTCACATGAGTGACATGTGTTTGCTTGTTTTACATTATGGAAAAAATAAATTTCACTTCATGAAATGGTAGAAAAAATATTCTCATTTATTTTCTTAGTAGTAATTGAAGTTGTTGTAGTGCTTTAATCATTCTCTTTCTTGCTTCCTCTCTTTTCACTCCCAGGGATGAGAGAATGGTGGAATTGACAACTGTTGTGAAAAAAATTTTGAGAGTGACCGTTAATCTTTTGATACTTAATAAAGTAGCTTTGATGTCTTTCATTTTATGTAACCTTTTGCTTAGAAAGCAAGGTTTTAAAGTGCAAAATTCCATTTCTTACTATATTTTATAATATCGTTTTATAATGTCTAGCCGCACTACATGAGAGTGACAAGCGGAATTATAGTACATCATTAAAAATTTAAGCATAGCTTTGATTTTTTTTTTTGGGGGGGTTACAAACAGCTTTGATATTTTATTATGTCTTACCTGTCATTTCTTGTTTAATATCAACCTAAATCTAAATCTAAAATATCTTTAAGCATAAATAGTGAATATAAGAATTTTCTTTTGCATCATCTATTATTATTTGAGAAACTCTTAATATGCCAAATGAGTTGATTTCGACAGGTTAAGATTAAAGCTGATTTGTAAAATTTAGGTTCGATTCCCATCGTTAACAACCCATTTTTTAATAGACAATTAGTAAATAATTATGCTATTCACACACCAAATTAACATGTTAATAATGTATATTATGTAATAATGATTAGAGGCATTACATGCTAATCATTAATGTAAAAAGTATACAAAATTTGGTATATAATTATCTTTTTCGATCTGTATATACTATTATATAAATCATCATTGAAACTTATGGCATACTCTAATGTTAACCTCCTTCCCTTAAATTTTACCTAAAAAACTCTCGTAATAAATTAGATAAATGACTCAGCCTCATATTAATTAATTTTCGTCATCCTAACCGGCCCATAATAGATTGACTGAAAGGTCCTCTACTATAAAGCAATATCACATCATTTTAAAAAGCATAAGCTTATCAGACCAAAAATAAAATAAAATAAATTAAGCGTAAGCTTATAATTATATAAGTAATTGTTAATTTTATAACATAAACAAATTGCCAAATGTGTTAATTGATTACTGGACAACACATCGAATATGTTTTAATATATCAAAATTCAGTCATCTAAAGCTTAAAAGATAAAAGTCTAATATTACCTGCACTTAACTGGTTATTAGAGTAATGTAAAAGCTTTTTAAAAGATCAAAGTTATTATTACTTTATTAAGAATCAAAGTTCTTTTAAATTTTACAATCAAGTCCTGTAAAGGCCAGTTCGAGCAATTCAATTGCAATTACATGCAATCGACTGTCATATTTTCACACTAAATTCAATCATGTGTTGCCAAATTGCCATGCTACCCAAGAAAGGAGTTTAACTATGATAACGACACATAATTAAAAGATAGTGTAAAAAAATTACACTACAAAGAATCAACATTAAATCCAACTCATTAAGGAACTAAAACAATTGAACTACCCAATTGATTTACAGACATTTAAAACGGTTGGAGTAAGTAACTCCGATAAACGAGAGAAATTGCAGATTATTTAGAGGGTTCAGATAAACAAAAAGAGTGTAGCAGAATACAATACAGTTAAAAAGATCCCCTGCAGAATTTCTTAATAGGTGATAAATCCTCGTGGTTTCTATTAATAGCGTATGCATTCAAACTTCAAAGTTCATACTCGGAAGAGAAAATGGACTAGCCTAGAAGAATCCTCACTTAACTTCAGTTGATATACCTAGTCTCCCTCTCCAAGTATAAAGGATAATTCCTATTCTAAGATGTATTGGACACTGACAAGAAGAAAACTAGATGCAAGAAGATAACTTATGCTGTTGATGGCTAGAACAAAAGTCACGGTGGCCTGAATGCCAGAACTGAGGTTTTGGGTTTAGAATGTTAACCCTGTAGTATGTTACTTTAAAAAGGACATGTGAAGTCCATTCCTGATAGCTCAGGGGATAGACCAGCATAAATTATTCCATGACTTGGATCCCAGTCTGACGAGCCATGACATATAGAGCAGCATCTTCAAGATCAGCTGCCAGGGCTTCCAACTACAATGCTATCTGAGAAAATAAGGTAAACTTTACAGTTAGTTGTTGGAAAAGAAAAGAGTGTATACACAACAAAAATAACAACATATAAATAGGCAATAAAATCTTTTCTACTTGAAAGAACCTATAAGGAGCAAAATATACAGCTAACCAAAAATATCCATCAAAAGATATATCTAAGAATGCACAAAAATAATTAGGTAAAGAGAACACACACAATTTTAATGTGAAAAACCCCCTTCAATGTGAGAAGTAAAAACCATGGGACCTAATCCATAAAAATCTCCACTATAAAATTAATGAGTACAACAAAGTGTCTCCCAATAAACAAAGATATCACAATAGTCTCTACTCACTACCAATAAAGTGAAATCAACAAAGCAACAAAGCTCAAAACCCACAAAGGGATACAAATAGCCCAACAAGTATAGATGGAGAAATAAGAATCTAACCGTACAAGTAGAAACTCACAATGCAAGGAACAACATACTAAAAAAAATCATCCAAATCTAACCACAAATGACCACCCGATCTAAACATGCAAAATCAGATCTAAAACTTTCTCTTCTCTCGCGGTGCTATTTCTCTCTGTTTTTTCATAAACGAAAACTAAAAAACGTGGGAAGGAAGTTGCTGACTTCCTTTCCTTTTTAAAAACTATCATATTTCCTTTTTCTTGTTTTAAATATTGGCATGGGCCCTACTAGTTGGACTCATCCAACAAACTCCCCCTCCAACTCAAGTAGAGACCAATGCCAAACCAGCAACTAAACGACAATCTTCAAACTTCCCCCTTGGTAGAGTCTTTGTCAACATGTCTGAACCATTATCATCAGTATGAATCTTCTCAAGTTCCAACAACTTCGAGTCCAGAACATTACGTATCCAATGATACCTTATATCAATATGCTTAGATCTAACATGGAACGTATGATTCTTGCCGAGATGAATAGCACTCTGACTATCACAAAACAAAACATACCTCTCTTGAGTAAAACCAAGTTCATGCACAAAATTCTTCATCCAAAGCAACTCCTTACAAGCCTCGGTAATAGCAATGAACTCAGCCTCAGTAGTAGACAATGCAACACACTTTTGCAACCTAGATTGCCAAACCACAACTCCCCCTGCAAAGGTAATCAAATAGCCAGAAGTAGACTTTCTTGAGTCAACATCCCCTGCCAAGTCTGAATCTGTATAACCACAAAGAACAGGTTTCCCAATTCCAAAATAGAGCTTCAAACTAGAAGTGCCCTGGAGATATCTTAATATCCACTTCACAGCTTTCCAATGCTCTTTACCAGGATTAGAAAGAAAATGACTAACCACACCAACTACATGAGATATATCAGGCCTTGTGCGAACCATTGCATACATCAAACTTCCTACTGCAAATGCATAAGGAACACGTTGTATGTCTTGTTTCTCTTCATCTCTAGAAGGAGCTTGTCTAGTGCTAAGCCTAAAATGTAAAGCAAGAGGTGTGCTTACAACTTTAGCTTTATCCAAGTGAAAACGTTGAAGTACTTTCTCAATGTACTTCTCCTGAGATAACCACAACTTCTTGGCCACTCTATCACGAGTAATCTGCATGCCAAGAATCTGTCTTACTAGTCCTAAGTCTTTCATTGCAAAAGACGTACTAAGCTCCTTTTTCAACCTGTCAATTCTATAAGAATTATGACCAACAATCAACATATCATCAACATAGAACAATAAAATGATGAATTCATTATCAAAAAATTTCTGCACAAACACACAATGATTAGAAGTAGTCTTCTTGAAACCCTGCTAAATCATAACTGACTCAAACTTCTTGTACCATTGCCTCGGGGCTTGTTTCAAGCCATACAAACTTTTCTTCAACCTGCAGTTATAATTTTCTTTACCCTTCATCACAAAACCCTCAGGTTGCTCCATGCAAATCTCCTCCTCCAAATCACCATGAAGGAAAGCAGTTTTCACATCCATATGCTCAACCTTTAAATCAAGACTGGCTGCCAAACTGAGAACAACTCAGATAGAAGACATTTTAACAACCGGTGAGAAGATCTCCTCAAAATCAATCCCTTTTTTCTGACGGTAGCCTTTGACAACTAATCTAGCTTTGTATCTCAGAGTCGAAGTATTCTCATCATTCTTCAACCTGCAAACCCACCGATTTTGCAAAGCTTTCCTGTCCTTAGGCAACTTGACCAGCTCAAAAGTATGGTTGTCAAGCAAAGATCTCATCTCATCATTCATTGCTGCAACCCATTCTGCCTTCTGCTCACTCTCTATAGCCTCTTCATAGCACTTAGGTTCTCCCCCATCAGTAAGGAGCACATATTCATCAGATGAGTAATAGGTAGAGGGAATAAGATATCTGGAAGACTTCCTAAGTGAAACAACAGGTTCATCAACAACCTCACGAGCAGAAGCATCTACCTCATCAGCAACATTATCAACAACATCCTTAACCTGATCACCCTGAATATGATTATGCACATCATCATAATCGCCAAAGTCAGCTACATCAGGCATATGAGGCTCAGGAACTGGATCAATATCAATCAAACCATCAGTACTCGGAGACTCTGACTTCTTTGCCTTATTAATATCTTCAATGGTCAAATCCTCCATGAAAATAACATCATGGCTTCTAGCAGGCTTCTTCTTAACTAGATCATACAACCTATAGCCAAACTTATTATGACCATAGCCAATGAAGATGCATTGCCTAGTCTTGATGTCTAACTTGGATCTCTCATCTTTGGGCACATGTACAAATGCTCCACACCCAAAAACATGTAAGTGGTCATAGGAAACGTCCTTTCCGTAACACACCCTGTTAGGAACACAACCTGCAAAGCAATAGTAGGAAATAAATTAATAACATGTGATGCAGTATATAAAGCCTCACCCCAAAAAGATTCAGGTAACTTTGCTTCAGAAAGCAAACATCTAACTCTCTCCATCAAAGTCCTGTTCATCCTTTCTGCCAGGCCATTAAGCTGAGGAGTCTTAGGGGGCGTCTTTTGGTGTCTAATACCCTGCTGTCTACAGTACTCGTCAAATGGTCCACAATATTCACTACCATTATCAGTGCGAACACATTTCAATTTCTTCCCTATTTCTCTCTCAACAGAAGCCTGAAACTACTTAAAGACACAAAGCACCTAGTCCTTAGTCTTCAAGGCATAAACCCAAAGTTTTCTTAAATGATCATAAATGAAAGTCACAAAGTAAAGTGCACCACCAAATGTTCTAGTCCTCATTGGACCACAAAGATCTGAATACACCAATTCAAGCACCTCTGATTTCCTAGAAGGAGGATGACTCTTGGAAGAGACTCTATTCTACTTCCCAGCCAAACAATGAACACAATTTTCTAAACTTACACCCTTCAAACCTGAAAGTAAATTCCTTTTGGCCAAAGTATCAAGTCCCTTCTCACTAATGTGGCTAAGTCTCTTGTGCCATAACTTTGACTGGTTATCATACTCAACTATATTAGCAGCATCAACAGAAACTGAAGCCTTGGTCCAATACAAACCTAAACACTTCTTTCTATGTGCCACAACCAAAGAACCTTTAGAGAGTTTCCACTGTCCACCACCAAAGGTACTAAAATAACTATCATCATTAAGAACACTAATAGAAATCAGATGCAAACGGATGTCTGGTGTGTGTCTGACATTCTTCAAAAATAACTTTGTCCCATTACTGGTTTCCAAACAAACATTGCCAATGCCATTTGTAACATCCCAAAATTTCCGTATCGCTTAAACAGTAATTTTGACAGTTAACAGAATTTTACTGTTTAGTAATTTCTGTGCATTGTAAAATTATTTTATTTATTCCGTCAGCCTATTTGAACGTTTTGAGTGATTTACTCCGTGTCAGAAAAATAAAAATTTTCGGGCCGGGGAAAACTTTACGTAATTTAATTTTTACCGTTAGGTAATTATTTTACGTAATCTGATTTGATATTTGTGCATTTTCTAATTTTTGTGATTTTTTTGGATGATTATGAAATTTTTTATTGTATGTGGGCCTAGGTGGTCCTATGTGGGCCCAGGTGGGTCCTGCAAAGCAAAAAATTTTCTACGCATAGAAAATTTGTACTGTTTAGACGGAGACAGGGGATCTTACTAAACCTGAATCCGGAAACAGTTTTTAAAATTTTATTGTACTGTATTTTATACTGTATTTAATTATCGGATGATAAAAATACAATAAAAATATTATTTGTAGGATACAAGAATAAATATTATACTGTGTAGTCAACAAAGAGAGCTTGACTTGATTTATACCCTTGGATGAGAATACTTAGTTTGAATATTAACCATTGATTTAATCAAAGGTTAAGAAACAAACTTAATAAAGAAGCCTTAGATAATAACCATTGATTTAATCAATGGTGTGAGAATAAGCTTAATTAGGAAGGCTTTGATATCAACCATAGATGTAATCAAAGGTGTAGAATTGGTCTTGAAAAGTGACAAAGACCATTTATAACCATTGGATTTAGATTAAATCAAGGGTGGAGATTTAATCTTAAAAAGTAACAAGGACCATTTATGACCATTGGATGTTAATTTAATCAATGGTGAAGATTTAGTCTTAAAAAGTGACAAAGACTAATTATAACCCTTGGATTAAAAGTTTGAAGAAGCAATCTTGACCCTTAATTTTTGGAGACACATCTAAGGGCTAGAATTTAAAGGAGAAAAATCCAATGGCCTAGATTTAGTCTTCTAAAATTAAAAATCTACCTAAATCCTAACCATTGAATTAATCAATGGCTAGAAATGCTTCAAATGGTGGCAAATAATGAGGACAACTTTATTGAATGCATTATGAAGAGAAGGTGATGGTTTTGGAGTGTTTAGAAGACAAAGAGACAAGCTTTATGTCATTTTTGCATGTCTTGGTCAAGTTAGACATCATAATGGCTTACTTTTGAATTTTGCACTCAAGAAGAATGCAAGAAGGGGGGGCACGGTTTTGGTCTGATTTTGAGAGCTTTGAAGACCATTATTAGCTATCTTGGTCATTATTGATCATTCTTGATCATCTTTGTCTCCTCCAAAAGCAAAAACTCATCAAACTTTTCTCTCCACCTCTCCTCCAAGCAAGTTTTGGCCATGACCATCAAGAACACCCTCCATCACTCAAAAATTTCATCCAACTTCATTTTCTAAACCTAAACACCATTCTAAGAACATCTCAAGTTATGAGTTTTTCCAAAATCATTCATCTTGGGCTTCAAATCCAAGCTTCAAGTTTCTATCAAAAATCAAAAATTTCATCTTTGTGCTTCAAGAGAAACCATTCGGTTATCTACCCTAAAATCACCATCCAAGCTCTTTTAATTTCATCCAACCTTGGATCTTGAATCTCCATGATGTTCTAAGCAACTTTCATGTTGAAGATTTCTTCTAAATCATTCATCTTCAAGGAGTTTCTTCAAGATCAAAGTTATGGGGTATTTATGGTGAAGTGTAAGGAAACTTCATTTTCTTCTCTCTTTTTCATGATCTAAGCCATGTTTGATCCATGGTTCCTCTTAATCAAGCTTAGTATACTAATTTCTATGTATTTTGTTTTGTATTTGAGAAGCTCTTGGTGATGAAGGACTTGGAAAAAGAAGCAAATCAAGAAGCTTTTGAGGATCTTCAAGAGGTAAGAGGAGATCCATCTCACCAACCAAGCATGGTGGTGAGAGATGGTATTTATTTGATGGATGTGGAATCCATGTGAGGATTCATATCCATGGTCATGTAATTAATTTGTGGTTGTTTATGTGTTTTTAATTATTTGCTTATGCTTGATATGCTATGCATGATTTTATAGCTTTGATGGTATGCTTATACTATGCATGATTTATTGCTTTTAATTATGGCATGCTTGTGATATATATGATTATACGTATATGTATGCCATGACTTGATGATGGAAAGGAAATCAATTTTTGGTTCCAATGACCAAAGAGATGGCTACGGTTTTGTCACCCAAAATTAGGGTGCTATGTTGAAATTTTCAAGTACAAGAAAATTGATTTGTTTAAATGAAAAATTGTGAAGAGGAGAAAGTGAATTCTCTTGATTCTAAAGGTTATGGAATTTTCGGTTAAGACACCTCAACATAGGTGTTTGTAACTTAATTTTTTTTTTAGTGGAAGAATAAAATTGATTGATTTGAAAAGCATGAAAAATATATATAAGGGAATTATTTTTCAAGAGAACAAGAACATGGTTTTATAAGGATTTTTATTGATTTATTTTGTGTAAAAGGATCCTAAGTATTTTTCTAAACATGAATTTTAAATGAAAATAGCAATGTCAATTTTAAAGGATTTACAAAGAAAGTGAAAAAGGATTTGCAAAGAAAGTGAAAATGAATTTGAACAAATGGGTTTGGTTTTTTTATGACCATAAGTCTTACGGTTTTGAAAACAAAGAATTTTTAATGGTTTTGTTTGTGTAAAACCATATCAATTTAGAAGAAAAATATTTGATGGCTTCAATGGCCAAAGACTCTATGATTTTTTTGAGGTTGGAATAATTTTGGTTTTATGAAACAAAGTAATTTAAAGTGGAAACAAAATCTTTGAACAAAATGTTTTAGTATAAGGATTTTGGAAAGGGAATCAAAGTATTTTATCACTTGAGAAATGAACTTTCATATGAAAAAAAAAAAAGAAAAGTTGCAAGGGTTTGAATCTTAATTTGTTTTGAAAAAATTGATTTTAGAATTGATTTGGGAAAAATGGAGAATATAATGGTGTTTTGAAAATTTACTAACGTATAACTTATTTTCAAGTTTTGAAATACGTTAGAAAAATGTTAAGTTTTGAAACGTTGATTTACATCAATGGAAAAGTGATTTCGGTGAAGTATATTTTGAAAAAGAATTTCTTGAGTAAAGATCTGTGGAAAAATATTTTCTTGAGTAAGAAAATATATTAAATGAAATATAAAGTTATATTATTTTGAGAAAAGTTGAAAAGGAATTTTTGAAGGTTAAGAAGTATTTTCTAGAATGAAATTGTGATGAAAAATATTTTACGTATCTTAAAAACAATTTGAAATACAGTAAAATATTTCTACGCGATTTGAAAAATGTTTAAATATTTCTACGCGATTTGAAAAATGTTTAAATATTTCTACACGATTTGAAAAGTGTTTAAATATTTTACGCGACTGAAATATTGTTGAAAAATCACTACGTGATTTGAATAGTGATAAAATATTTTTACGTGATTGTGAAAATGATAGAACATTGTTATGAGATTTGGAAAGTATTTTAAATATTTTGAGAATGATAGAAAATGATTTACGTGACGTAAAAAAAATAATTTTTAAGTTACGCGATTTTGAAACAGTAGAAAAATACTATGCGATTTGAAAAACGTATATTTTTACGCGATTGAGAAAAACGTTAAAAATTAGTACGTGGTTTAAAAGTGCAACAAAAGAGTTACAAAATTTTGTAAACGTAACAGTAGTGTTACGGTATTGTAAAAACGTAAATAAAACGTTTTGGAATTTTAAAAAATGTAACAAAAATGTTACGGTATTGTGAAAATATAAAAGAAGTGTTATGGTATTGTGAAAACATAACAGAAAAGTTTTTGAATTGTGAAAACGTAACAGAAATGTTACGCGATTGTGAAAATACGGTAAAAGTGTTTTACAACTATGAAAACGTGATAACATGATTTTCGCTGTTGAAAGTACAGTATGATTACTGTTGAACCAGTGTCCATACACTGTTTGTGAGAAAATGACATATTTGATTGGATTTGGTGCATTATACATGCATTAGAATGGTCCGATGAGAATTTGGATATGGTGATTGCCTAGGAGAAACACACCTCTTGAGTGGGTGCGATATGCGTAGTGTAAGTCACTTGTTGACCTTGGGGGCATCGGGGTGCGGGTTGCCTACACGGGTGGTTGGTCGCGCTTCTTCCCGTAGGTTAGACCGATGCAACACACCGATGATCCGGACCGAGACACTATTCTTAATCAAGATCGATAAAGGCGTCGTGTATATGCTAGATGTGCAAAATCAAAATGAGGATTATAGCACGTGGTCTGAGGCATGTGGTACCGACAGATCTTTTCGATCATTTCTCCGACCTGAGTTTAGCTCCATGGAGTAGGAAATCGAATCTTGTGTACATGCATAATCTGAACATTTATATTTGTGTGATATATTAATTGAGGAATATTGGCTATGACAATTGTTTTGAATACTTGGATGATGATGATGATAATTAGGACATTATCGTAATTGTTGTTTATGATAATTGAATTGATAAATGATTTGATGATGATAGTTGATTAATATTGAATATATTATTGGAAGTTTGATATGATATCCCTGTATGATATTGCTGCTTGTGTTATCTCTGTGTTGCCATATTGGTATTGGCGTAGGTGATCTCACCTCTTTGTTATGTTGTCTTGCTGTGTCTGTATTGTTAAAATTAAACAGTAGAAAGAATGAGTTGTCTTAGACATAACGGGCGATGGACACTCAGAGATTGATGAAAACATTGAAGAGTGGCTGTCTCAAGTTCGAAGGTGTTCTGAGTAGACAAGGAGTAGAGTTCTGATGCAACAAGCTGGATACAAGATAAGGAATGAGTATGTTAAGTTTTATCGTTAGTGTTATACCGTGCTATTTAGTAGGACCCGTCATGGGGTTTGCTACTGTTAAAAAAAAAAGTCTGTTAATTTTATATTTCTCTTTAAATTGTGAAATATTAATTGGTGTCAATGTTGTATATGAATTAGTTTAAATATATTTTCAGTAATACTTATGGATTACAGTAAGTTTATATTTCAGCAAGAAAGAAATTTTTTTTAAACCCACGTTTTTAATTCAAACCTTTTATGAAAATATTTTCAGATTATGAGTCGGAAGTCAGACATGTGATACCCTAGGGAGGGTGTTACACCATTCACCTTTGACATACCATCATTACCCATCTTCAAAACCCCATAATCACCAGGAGTATAAGATGTGAAGAAATCCTTCCTAGATGTCACATAAAAATTGGCACCACTATCAATAACCCAACTGGTCTCATCACAGGCAACATTAATCAAATTTTCATCACAGATAATCACAAGATCTCCTCCAGTAGTGGTGGCAACATGATCATCATTGTCATTATCCTTCTTTTGTTTCTTGTCCTTGTTACCCTTGTTCTCCTTTTTCCATCGGTAGCAGAACCTTTGGACATGCCACTTTTTACCACAATAATCATACTCAAACTTTTTGTATTTAAACCTTGATTTGCTTCTACTCTTGCTTTTTTCTGTATTGCCTTGTCCCTGATCCCTCTAAATGCTTTTTCCCTTGTTTTCAGTAACAAAAAACTTTGATTGTGAAGAGGACGCCTGTTGAGTTCATCGTCTGACTTCTTCAATCAAAACAGCAGTCTTTACATAATTCATGGTCACAACACCTCCAGGAGTAGAACTAGTCAAAGTGACTCTGAGATTTTCCCAAGAATCAGGTAGAGTATTAAGCAACCAAAGTCCCAAAATTTCATCTTCAAATTTTCACAAAAAATATCCACCAAAAGAAATATCCAAGAATGCACAAAAAATAGGTAAAGAGAACACACAATTTTAACGTGGAAAACCCCCTCAATGTGAGAAGTAAAAACTGTAACACCCACTGTAGGGTGCCACATTTATGTTACTTAGTTACCAAATTACCCCTAAGTTATAAAATGTGATATTGTGATAAAAATACAAGTTGTAAAATTTCTTTTTTCCTCTTTGATATCGATAAATAAACTTAGCAGAAAATCAAAAAAATTATACATCATCACACATAATTTACATCATCATACATTACAAAAGTACTGTCGACATTATTTATATACAGACCAAGTTCTCAAAGTAGTTAAACATAATTTAAAACTCACATACTGCCCAAGTCTTACTAAACAGCAGAACCCTCAGATGGGTCCTCCTCAGATTCCTCACAGAAGGAATCCAAAGACGACGCGAAGCCCTACGGACAGGTGTCCGAGCGGATGACACAATACTAATTTTCGTTGGGACATAATATCTAGTATCCTAAAGCAGCCTGATGGACAGCGGAAATTCAACCTGTACATATATAGTTACGAAAAAGAATGGATCTCTACGAAACTCTCTGCTCATAATGACCGTCAGGTTTCCCTCATAAATTTGTCCCCTATCATTGGGACTAGTCCTCCATGCTCCATCTCCACCATGGAACTGTAATCTCACATATCCGAAGAAACTTGACCAGGATGCCATCCGATCAAAACTCAGCTTCCTGCACAAGAACCTGCTCTTCTTCACCCTCTTGTTCTATGTCTTGCTCAACGTCTTTACCAAAAATAAATACAGTACAAAATAATACATAAAAAGGTGAGATCACATATGTTAATGCCAATATGGTAGCACAGAGATAATACAAACAACATACCATAATTACAATCATGACATCAACATTATTTATCATAACAGATACAATAAATAATAATTACCATCATGCCATTAACATTATTATCATCACACAATAATTACCATAATGCCATCATGCAACACCCTTATGGGAATGCCACATTTATGATGCAATAAAATAAAATAAATAAAATATTATCCAAGTTATAAAACATTTGATACATAATTAATATGAGTTGTAAAAATTTTTCCTTTTTATATACTTATTAGCATTAATTAAAATAACACGGTACATAAAATAAAGCAAACTGTTATCACACACATAACATACATATGATATTGTCTTAGGTTTATACAAATAATTTACAACTACAAATACTTAAATAAAGCAGTGAGGAGTTAGTATACTACAAAATATAGATATGCCCAAGTGCACATCAAAGACTTCTAACCCTCCAAAGGATCACTCTCAGATGAAACCTCGGGTGATAGAAATCCAGGATGTCTCACAGCTCTATGGACAGGAGTCCGTGCTATTGACACTATACTGATCTCACTAGGTACGCGAAAAAGTCCTCCCCAATGACGCCTCAGATCTAATGACATCTCCAAATGTAGTTACAAAGTAGTAGTAAAAATTGGCTCAGCATCAAACTCTCCTCGTAGGGACATAGTCAGACGTCCCAAGTAGATCACCGATCCTCGATCCTCTCACAATCGCCAGGCCCCTGAGCCTCCATGAAACTCTAGTTTCACAAAACCAAGAAATCTCGGCAACGCCATACTCGCCAAATCAGTCCAAAGGATATGGATGATCGGACGGTTCGCACTCGTCAAACTGATCACCCGTTTGCTATTACTCCTCCTCAGGGTACAAACAATCTAGAGGCTGTTCCTCTTCCTCAAACTCTTTATAAACATAAATAATAATACAAAAACAATATATATAGAGAGGTGAGACGATCTACATCATTACCAGCATAACAATTAAGAAAACGATAAAATAACAATTACCATAGTTTGATACAATATGCATACCATAATATCATAAACAATAACACAATTTTAACACATCGTACATACTATCACAAACAATAATATTAGAATATGTGTCACAAATGCAAATGCATAACGACTCATCCCTACTCCATGGAGCTATGCACAAATATTAGAGAGAATGACCCGTAAAGATCTATCAGTACCTCAGGCTACCCAACCAAACTATTCCACTGTCCAACGTCGTGTCTATAGCCCACAGTCCGACGCCGTGTAGTAGTACACAGTCCAAATACGTCGTGCACTACAGGTATTGTACTAAATAGTCTTTACAAGATCTTGATTAAGTATAGTGCATATCGAGATCACTAGTGTGTTGCCAGTTACCACGGCCTAGAGGAGCGACCAACTGCCCACATGTGGAATACTCCGCACACTAATGCCTCCAAGTCCAGTCGATGAACCACACTACGCTTATCACATCGACAACACAATGTAATTCACCTCGTCAATCAATTGTCAATTCCAAATCAATTGACATGACTCCCAATGCATGAATAAGAACAGTAATTACCAAAACACCCTTTGTCTCAAAATATTACCATATTTACACAAATGCCCTTAATGACACTATAACTCATATTTACGCAAATGCCCTCAATGGCAATAATCTCAACATGTCCGGGTCTACCACTTTGACCCGACAAAAAAACTCGTTGTTCCATTCAATCACGTAGAAATTTTATCGCGTTTTCACAATTTTGTCGCTTTTACAAACATTTTTAAATCGCGTAAATATATTTTGTTGTTTTTAAAATCGCGTAGCGTTTTTAAATCATTTTCTCATTCGCGTAAAATTTTTAAATCATTTTCTTAACCGTAAAGCTTTAAAATCTCTATTTTAAAACTGCATAAGCTATTTTTCATACTTTTAAACTACGTAGAATATTTTTTTCTTACGTTTATAAATATACGATAAAACATTATCTTTTATTTGTCTGTTTTTAATAAAATTTCAATAGTATTTTGTCTATAAAAACTATTAAAATTGTGTTCTCTACATTTTTCCTTTAAAAGTTCCTTTGTTTAGTTTATTACTACAAAATACACTTAGAAAATTGTCATTTGTAATTTAAAACTCAAGGTAATTATTTTTCAAAAGCTTAGTTTATTTCTCTTTGATACCATATTTCTAATAAAAATTAGTTTACTTCTTTAAGTCTTAAAAATTCATGACAAATGTATTCTTTTCAAATTAAACATCTAATCTATACTTAGAAAATAAAATTTGGATTGATTACCTATTAAGAAGGCATGTTGGCTGAATTTTACAAAACTTTGGCATTTGATCTTTGGATCATTTTTCTTCTTCTAATTCATTTTGTAATTCAATAATTTACCTAATTCCATTAAATCCTTCCTTTAGAAAATGGTTGAGAACATTTTGGTTCTCTTTTTCTTGTTGAAGCCGAAAGCTCCATGGTTGTGTTCTTTGGAACACTCATGCAAACCTTGCATATTATTCACATCCTAATTAATAATCATGCATATATCAACACGTACAATATATCATAAAGCTTGTAGACATGCATACAAACAACATCAAACACAAATAGGAAAGCTTTTAAACAATCAAACAAGTGAATCCTTATGGATTCTTCACACACATACACTCCATTTTCTCATCACCACACTTGGTTGATGAGATCAAATCTCCCTCTTACCTTTAAGGAAGATAAAACCTTCTACTCCTTCTCCTAGTTGATTTTGTGACTGTCCAAAGAAACCTAAAAGATCTTAAACAAAAATTTAAAGAGTTATAACTATAGGAGAAAAGCATAAACCATGGATCAATCATGGTTTAGAACCTTAGAAATCAAGTTAGAAATGAAAAACAAGAATCTTCACCTTGTAGGAAAAATCTCCGAAGAAATTTTCCAAGCTTAAGATGAAGGATTTTGGAAAAACTCTCAACTAGAGATGTTCTTAGAATATTGTTTAGGTTTAAGAAATGTGCTTAGGTAAAATTTTAGAAGAGTGGAGGTCGGGTTTAGTGATGGTGGCCGAATAGCTCCTCAAAGGAGTAATAATGGTGTTTTTAAGTTTTTGGAAGAAAGAGACAGGAAAGAAATTTGGGTGATAGCAAAGATGATGAAGATGAAATGAATTTTGGTCTCCTAATGGGTGCATGGCCGTGAGGTAGGGTTCCTAAGGAGGTGGCCACTTTAGTTGACTCCAAAGACTCCATCCTAGCCTTAGCTTGCATCAAGGGTTCACATGTAAAGGCTTCTCCCCCAAGCCTGCCTCTAATTGGCTTATTCAAGCCTTAGTCACATGTTCTTGAAGGTTCTACCCTAATGGTGATCATAGGATACTAACTAAGTTACTAATCCCATTAAGTTTCTATGCACACTTAATCTAACTTAATTAGGAAAATTAGTTACATTACTAACTACATAATTTTCTATGCTTGAATCAAATATTCTTGATTACTCTACACTCCACCGTACATTAAATCAACAGTGGATATCCAAAGCCTTCCTTATTAAGCTTATCTTTACAACCATTGATTAGATCAATGGTTGATATTCAAAACTAAACCTTCTCATCCAATGGTGCAAATCAAGTCAAGCCCTCTTTGTTGACTAATTCCTATTGGCTTAAAAATAATTCAAGCCATCAACGTTGACTGCTTTTCTAAACGTGGGTCCCGCAAACTAATTGTGGGTCCCACAGACTTTTCCAGGTCCATGGTCGTTTTATTTGTACTGACTAATAAAATAATATTATAAAAATATAAAATTATTTTATTGTACAGATAAATTCTAAAAATTAAAAGATTGATACACGTATCATTCGGAATTGGGTTTAGTAAGATCCCCCAGCTCCGAATAATTAAAATAAGATTTTCCCCGAACCAAAAATTATTATTTTCTTGACTCGGAGTAAATCACACACAACAGTCAAATACAGTTGCAACACAGTCAAATTAATTTTATAACACACAGAAAAACATAAATCAGTACAATCAGGACAAAATTATCATTTATCTAAAAGTTGGGGTGTTACACATCACATTATTATCATCATCATCATCCAAGTATTCCTCAACAAAACAATTGTCATAGCTAATATTCCTCAATTATTATATCATACAGATAGAAATGCTCAGATTCATGCATGCGCACATAGATTCAACTTCCTACTCCATGGAGCTAATACTCAGTTCAGAGAAATTGATCTAAAAGATCTGTTTGTACCAACATGCCTCAGACCACGTGTCACATTTCTCATATGTGTTTGCACATCTAGCATATACACGATAGTCTTTACTAGATCTTGATTAAGAATAGTGTCTCGGTCAGGATTATCGGTGCATTGCATCGGTCTCCCTTACGGAAAGAAGAGCTACCAACCGCCCATGTAAGCAACCCGCACCCCGATGCCCACAAGGTCAACAAGTGACTTATACTACGCATATCGCACCTACTCAAGAGATGTACGTCTCTCCTAGGCAAATAGCCTCATACAGTCCATCGGACCTTTCCAATGCATGTTCAATGCACCAGTGCCAATCATAGGCAAAATTCATATACAGTGTCCATACACTAGTTTATGCATATAAAATGCACCAATGCCAATCATAGGCAAAATTTATCTTTTTCTCATACAGTATCCATCCACTGGTTCAATAGTAATCCTACTGTATATTTAATCGCGAAAATCATATTATCACGTTTTCATAGTCGCGCACCACTTTTGTCGTGTTTTCATAATTTTGCAACATTTCTGTTACGTTTTCAAATCACATATAGATTTTTCAACGTTTTCATCAATCACGTAAAAATATTCCACCATTTTTAAATCGCATAGCGATTTTTCAACAATGTCTCAAACGTATAAAAATATTTAAACGCTTTCCAAATTGCGTAGAAATTTTTTAACATTTTTCAAATCATGTGGCGTAAACATCACGTTTTTAAGTTACGTAAATCATTTTTCACCATTTTTCAACTTCGTAAAATATTTCTCAACCTTCAAAAATTCCATTTCAACCTTTTTTAAAATAATATGACTTCTCACATTATTTTCCACATTTTTTTACCCAAGAAAATCCTTTTTGTAATATATTCCACAAATTCACCATTCCATCGAATTAAATCAATGTTTCTCATTTAAAATTCCCTAACGCTCTCCAAAACCCAAAGGATGAGTTTTATGTTAGAAAATCCCAAGTCACCAACGTATTCTTTATAATTCCAAATGAATTCTAAAAATCAATCCTCTTTAAAATAAATTGAGGTTCAAACACTTTCAACCTCTCTTTTCCATTCTCATACGAAAATTCCATTTTTTTCAAGTGTTAAACACTCTGATTTCCTTTCCAAATTTCTTGTACTAAATCCAATTGTATTTCCACTTTGAAAATCACTTTGTTCATAAAAATCAAGGCATTACAAGCCTTCAAAATCATGGACATAGCCATTGAAACCATCAAAATGTTTTTCCTTCTCACTCAACCAAGTTCCATTCTTGTTTTTACACAAACAAAACTATTAAAATTTTTCTCCAAAACCGTGAGCTCTATTTCCTTGAAAACAAACCTTTTGTTTATTTTCCTTACTTTTCTAAACATCCAATTTTACCATTTATGAAAATATTAATTTGTGAACACCTATTTTGAGGTGTTTGGCCGAATTCACCATGGTCCTTGGAACCAAAAATCACTTTCTTTTCCATCATTAAATAATGACATACATATACATATTTAACATATATATCACAAGCATGCCATAATCAAAGCAATAAATCATGTAAATAATACCAAGCATAGGTAAATAATCAAAGTACATAAACATACACAAATAATTACATAACCATGGATATGAATCCTCACATGGATTCATCACCCATCAAATACGCAAACCATCTCTCACCACCATACTTGGTTGGTGAGATGGATCTCCCTCTTACCTCTTGAAGAACCTTGAAAAGCTCCTTACTTTGCACTTTGCACAAGTTTTCCACCAACAAAAGTCTCTTGAACATAAAACAAACATAAGTTTATTAGTATATAAAGCTTGAATAAGAGAAACCATGGATCAAACAAGGCTTAGAACATGAAAAAATAAGAGAAGAAATGAAGTTTCCTTACACTTCACCACAAAAATCCTAGAACTTGCTCTTGGAAAAACTCCTTGAAGATGGAAGATTTAGAACTTGGTGTAAACTACAAAGTGTCTTAGAATAAGGTATAGATTTAAGAAATATGGTTGTTTGAAATTAAAGAGTGATGGAAGGTTAGTTTAGAGTGCTTGGCCGAAACTAGCTTGGAGAAGATGGAGAGAAACTTTTTGATGAACTTAGCTTCTTGAAAATTGATCAAAGATGACCAAGGTGACTAATAATTGTCTTCAACTTTGCTTTAGCTTCTAATTCACCACCAAAAACCATCCTCCCCCTCCATGCACTCTTCAAAAAGTGACCAATCTCCTAGCCACCATTTTAGGCAATCTTAACCATTGATTAGATCAATGGTTAGGATTAATGTAGGTTTTAGGTTTAGGCTTTAGTAGAAGACTTAATCTAGGCCATTGGATCTTTCCTCCTTGAAATCCAAGCCATTAGATGTATCTCCAAAATGAAGGATCAAGATTACTCCTTCAAACTTTATATCCAAGGTTTATAAATGGTCCTAGCCACTTTATAAGACTAAATCTCAACCGTTGATTAAATCAAGATCAAGTCTCCACCGTTGATTACATCAATGGTGGATATCCAAGCCACTAATGTTAACTACACAGTACAATATTTATTTTTTTATCTGCTATTGCCTTTCGAATAATATTTTTACTGTATTTTTATCACCCGATAATTAAATACAGTACAAAACACAATAAAAGAAAATTTTAAAAATTATTTCCGGATTCAGGTTTAGTAAGATCCCCCATCTCCGTCTCAACAGTACGAAACTTTCGAGTTGCAGAAAAATTTTTACTTTTCGGGACCCACCTAAGTCCACGTACAGCTTCCTTGGGCCTACAGACGGCCTATAGATAACGCTAAAATAATTAGAGTAATATAAAAATTTCATAATTACCCACAAAATCACAAAAATTAAAAAATTCATGAATATCAAATCAGATTATGTAAATTAATTAAGATTTAATAGTAATAATTAAATTACGTAAAATTTTTCCCGGCCTGAAAATTATTATTTTCTTGGCACGGAGTAAATCACAAAAAATGATCAAATGTACTGACAGAATAATTAAAATAATTTTACAGTATACAGAAATTACTAAACAATAAAATTCTGTTAACTGTCAAAATTACTGTCAACTAATAAGGAAGTTTGGGGTGTTACAATACTCCCCTTCTAAAAAGAAGTTTCGTCCTCGAAACTTGATAAACTTGATTTCACATCCTCAAAATAAATACAAATAATGTTCCTTTATCTTTTTTTCCAGTTCCCATGTAGCTTCACCACTTACATCTTTCCAAACGATTTTAACCAATGAAATTTCCTTACCTCAAAGTTGTTTCGTCCTTCGATCTTCAATCTTAACTGGAAACGTTTCATAGGTTAAGTTTTCCTTCAGCTGTACCGTGTCTGGCTCGATAACATGGGTAGGATTAGAAATGTACTTCCGTAGTTGTGATACGTGAAATATATTGTGAAGATTTGATAACAATGGTGGCAATGCAATCTGGTAAGCTATCGGACCTACCCGACGTAAAATCTGATACGGCCTGATAAACTTTGGAGTGAGCTTCTTGGACTTAAGCACTCGTCCAACTCCAGTCATAGGTGTCACTCTCAGAAATACATGGTCACCTTCTTCAATCTCAAGTGATTTTCTTCTTTTATTAGCATAGCTCTTTTGCCGAGTTTGAGTCATTCTCATCTTGTCTTAGATCATCTTCACTTTCTCAATTGTCTTTTGAACAATCTCTGGTCCTAATACAACACTTTCACCATCTTGATACCAACACAATGGTGTTCTACATTGTCTCTTATATAATGCCTCACAGGGTGCCATCCCTATACTCGAATGAAAACTGTTGTTGTAGGTGAACTCTATCAATGGTAAGAACTCATCCCAACAACCAGTTTCTTCTAGAACACATGCTCTCAACAAGTCCTCTAATGACTGAATCGTTCTTTCTGACTGACCATCAGTTTGTGGATGGTAAACAGAACTTAAACGTAGCTTTGTTCTCATCGCTTCTTGTAAACTATTCCAAAATCTCGACGTAAACCTTGGATCTCGATCCGAAATAATACTAGATGGTACACCATGAAGTCTAACAATTTCACTGATGCACACTTGGGCCAACTTTTCCATTGAGTACTTAATATTAATCGGTAAAAAGTGTGCCGACTTAGTAAGCCGATCAACAATTACCTAAATAGAATCATGACCTTTCCAAGTTTTTGGTCATCCTGTCACAAAATCCATTGCTATGTCATCTCATTTCCACTCAGGAATAGGCAAAGGTTGCAACATTCCCGAAGGTCTTTGATGTTCCACCTTAGCCTTCTGACAAACTAAACAGGATGATACATACTCATCGACGTCTTTCTTCATTCCTTGCCACTAATATAATTGTTTTAAATTCTGGTACATTTTTATGGCTCCTGGATGCATACTCAACTTACTCCTGTGAGCTTCATCCAAAATCAATTTCCTAAGTTCTGGATCATTAGGCACACAAACCCTTCCTTTAAACTTCAGAATTCCATTAGCTCCTTCGCTAAATTCCAACAGCGCTCCTTGACTCTTTGCTTCTTTTGCTTCTTGCAAATACTGGTCACTGTTTTGTCCATCTCGTATTCTATCCATCAAATCATTTGAAATAGTGATCATGTTTAAATGCATCTTTCTTGGCGTAAGTTTCACAGATAAATGCATATCCCAAAATTCTTCTATCATTTCCTTCTCCTTAATCATCATAACAGAAGCACTAAGCATTTTCCTACTTAACACATCTGCTACGACTTTTGCCTTTCCAGGATGATATTGTAACTGAAAGTCATAATCCTTCAGAAACTCTAACTAACGTCTTTGTCTCATGTTCAACTCTTTTTGGTCAAATAGATACTTCAAACTCTTATGATCACTAAAAATAGTAAACGTTGCTCTATAGAGAAAATGTCTCTACACTTTCAACGCAAACACCACAGCTGCCAACTCCAAGTCATGAGTCGGATAATTCCTCTTATGCACTTTCAACTGTCTTGAAGCTTAAGCCACCACCTTATGGTTCTGCATAAGTACACAACCCAATCCTTGATACGAAGCATCACAAATCGAAAGGTTCGTTCGGATCAGGTAGAATTAATACCGGTAAAGTAGTCAATCGTCTTTTCAACTCTTGAAAACTTTCTTCGCATGTATCAATCCACACGAACGGTTGATTCTTCCGTGTAAGTTAGGTAAGAGGTCTTGCTATCTTCGAAAACCCCTCAATGAACCATCTATAATAACTAGCTAATCCGATAAACCTACAGATTTCTGTTATAGTCGTTAGTCTTTCCCATTCCAAAACTGTCTCCACCTTTGAAAAATCAACTTCAATTCATTCCTTTGACATCACGTGTCCCAAAAATTGAACTTCGCTTAACCAAAATTCATATTTGGACAACTTGGCATACAACTTATTCTCCTTTAAAATCTGGAGAACCACTCTGAGATGTTCAGCATGTTCCTCCTGACTTCAAGAATAAATCAAAATGTCATCTATAAAGACAACAACAAACTTGTCCAAGTACGAACGGAAAATTCTGTTCATAAAGTTCATGAATATGGCAGGTGCATTCGTCACACTAAACGGCATCACTAGATATTCATAATGCCCATAACGAGTCCAAAACACAGTTTTGGGAATATCTTCCACTTTCACACGAATCTGGTGGTACCCAGATCGTAAATCAATCTTGGAAAATATTGTGGCTCCTCGCAATTGATCCATCAGATCATCTATCCTTGGAAGTGGATATTTATTCTTAATCGTAATCTTGTTCAATTTTTGGTAGTCTACACATAGACGTGAAGTTCCATCCTTCTTTTTTACCAACAATACTGGAGCTCCCCATGGTGACACACTAGGTCTCACGAACTGCTTCTCCAACAAATCTTCCAACTGTTTCTTAAGGTCTGCCAATTCTACCGGCGACATCCGATAGGGCGCAATAGATATAGGTCCAGCTCCAGGTACTAAATCAATAGCAAACTCAATTTCTCTTTCTAGCGGTAGTTCAGGTATATCTTTAGGAAATATCTCAAGAAATTCATTGACCACGAAAATATCCTTCAAGACATCTTCACATTGAACCTCCAAAGAAGACAACAATAGATACCTATGATCTCCTTCCTTCAGACAAGCTTCTACTTGAGTTGCCGTTAGGAATCTAAGATCCTTTGCCTCAGGAAATACTAACGTCTTATTCGAACAATCAATTAGGATATGGTTAGAAGATAACCAATCCATTCCTAAGATTACATTAATCTTGGAAAGTGACAAACAAATCAAATCCACATGAAAGATTCTGTCCCTAACACATACAGGACAATTCAAACATACTTTTGTAGTTATCACACGCTTATCAGTAGGAGTAACAACACTCAAATCATATGGTAATGTAGTCACAGTCAATCCCAAACGCTCCATACAATCACATGCAATAAAAGAATGTGTTGCTCCTAAATCATAGAGTACGGTTAAAGGATTACCTTCAATAGCACACTTCTCCATGATCAAGTCCTCAGATTTCGCAGCTTCATCTCCGCTTATAGTATACACTCGACCACCCACCTGTGGCCTTGCAGTACGAATATTTCGCACAGAAGGTTCCCTCTTAATCTGATCACAATCCCTAGATAAATGTCCAGGTTTCCCACATCTAAAACAAATAATTCTTTTATGCTGACAATCCTTGGTCATATGGTCCTTCCCACACTTAAAACATTTAACTGTAGAAGTTCCAGCTTGACTTGCCTTACTACCACCAGAACTTCCTCTAACAAATTGTTGCCGATTCTGATTTCCTGCCGGTTTCGCATACGGCTTCTGTTGAAAATGGTTTCCTCCACTACTCTTTCCTCTCTGGAACCGTACAGGCCTAAAGTTCTTATTTCTTGCCGCACACTGTTGATCAATCTCCTCAACCTTACAGCACTTGTCCAACAATTCTGGAAACTCAATTCCCAGGGTTGCTACAGCTCGCTTAATGTCAAGCTTCAATCCTTCCTCAAATTTCCTACACTTCTAATCCTCATTTGGGTGCATCTAGACATATCTCGAAAACTTAGATAAGCTCTCGAACTTTGCAGTATACTTATTAACAGACATTACTCCTTGCCTTAGACTAAGGAATTCCATCTCCTTAGCATGACGCACATTTACTGGAAAATACTTTGCCAAAAACTTTTGCCTAAAGAGCTGCCATGTCACAACTCTCCCTTCAGCCTGTAACAGTCTTCGGGTTCCTGCCCACCAATTTTCACCATCACCCAGTAGCATAAAAGTCGCAAAAGTCAGCTTGCGTTCATCAGTACATCCCATTCCTTCAAATATTTTCTCTAACTCCTTGATCCACAGATCAGCTTTATCTGGGTCAAATTCTCCCCGAAACTTGGGTGGATTGTTCTTACGGAATTCAGACAAACTGTGAGCATCCTCAGTTGCCCTTTGATTTTGCTGTACCACAACATTAGCCATCTGTTGCGTCGCTACTATAGCTGCAGCCATATTCTGATTGTCATTACCAACATTTTCCATTCTTGTTCTAGTATTGACACGTCCTCATCCAGCCATTACTTTCTCTACTAAAACTGGATAGCACAAAGAAAGTAATATCAATCTTCAAACAATATTGTTTCTTTTCAAAAAATAATAACAGAGAATCACACAACAAAAACAAGACAGACATAACCACAAACCCAAAAGACTCTAACTTGGGCTCTGATACCAATTAATGTAACACCCACCGTAGGGTTCCACATTTATGTTACTTAGTTACTAAAATACCCCCAAGTTATAAAATGTGATGTTGTGATAAAAATACGAGTTGTAAAATTTCTTTTTTCCTCTTTGATATCGATAAATAAACTTAGCGGAAAATAAAAATATTATACATCATCACACATAATTTATATCATCATACATTACAGAAGTACTATCAACATTATTTATATACAGACCAAGTTCTCAAAGTAGTTAAACATAATTTAAAACTCACATACTGCCCAAGTCTTACTAAACAACAGAACCCTCAGATGGGTCCTCCTCAGATTCTCAGCAAGAAGGAATCCAGCACGACGCGAAGCCCTACGGACAGGTGTCCGAGCAGACGACACAATACTAATTTCCATTGGGACATAATATCTAGTATCCCAATGTTGCCTAATAGACAACGAAAATTCAACATGTACATATATAGTTACGAAAAAGAACGGATCTCTATGAAACTCTGCTCATAATGAGCATCAGGTTTCCCTCATAAATTAGTCCCCTCTTATTGGGACTAGTCCTCCACACTCTAGCTCCACCATGGAATTGTAATCTCACGTATCCGAAGAAACTTAATCGGGATGCCATCCGATCAAAACTCGGCTTCCTCCACAGGAACCTGCTCTTCTTCACCCCCTTGTTCTATGCCTTGCTCAACGTCTTTACCAAAAATAAATACAATACAAAATAATATACAAAGAGGTGAGATCACCTACGCCAATACCAACATGGTAGCACAGAGATAATACAAACAACATACCATAATTACAATCATGCCATCAACATTATTTATCATAACAGATACAATAAATAATAATTATCATCATGCCATTAACATTATTATCATCACACAATAATTACCATCATGCCATTAACATTATTATCATCACACAATAATTACCATTATGCCATCATATTATTATCATCATCATCATCTAAGTATTCCTCAACAAAACAATTGTCATAGCCAATATTCCTCAATTATTATATGATACAGATATAAATGCTCAAATTCATGCATGTGCACATAGACTCAATTTCCTACTCCATGGAGCTAATGCTCAGTTTGGAGAAATTGATCCGAAAGAACTGTTTGTACCAACATGCCTTAGACCACGTGCCACATTTCTCATATGTGTTTGCACATCTAGCATATACACGACAATCTTTAATAGATCTTGATTAAGAATAGTGTCTCAGTCAGGATCATCGGTGCGTTGCATTGGTCTCACTTACGGAAAGAAGAGCTACCAACTGCCCATGTAAGCAACCCGCACCCCGATGCCCCCAAGGTCAACAAGTGACTTACACTACGCATATCGCACCCACTTAAGAGGTGTACGTCTCTCCTAGGAAAATAGCCTCATACAGTCCATCGGACCTTTCCAATGCATGTTCAATGCACCAGTGCCAATCATAGGCAAAATTCATATACAGCGTCCATACACTAGTTTATGCATATAAAATGCACCAATGCCAATCACAGGCAAAATTTATCTTTTTCTCATACAGTGTCCATCCACTGGTTCAACAGTAATCCTACTATATATTTAATCGCAAAAATCATATTATCGCATTTTCATAGTCGCGCACCACTTTTGTCGCGTTTTCACAATTTTGCAACATTTCTGTTACGTTTTCAAATCACACATAGATTTTTCAACGTTTTCATCAATCACGTAAAAATATTCCACCATTTTTAAATCGCGTAGGGATTTTTCAATAATGTCTCAAACGTATAAAAATATTTCTCAACCTTTAAAATTGCCATTTCAACCTTTGTTAAAATAATATGACTTCTCACATTATTTTTCACATTTTCTTACTCAAGAAAATCCTTTTTGTATTATATTCCACAAATTCACCATTCCATCGAATTAAATCAATGTTTCTCATTTAAAATTCCCTAACGCTCTCCAAAACCCAAAGGATGAGTTTTACATTAGAAAATCCCAAGTCACCAACGTATTCTTTATAATTCCAAATCAATTTTAAAAATCAATCCTCTTTAAAATAAATTAAGGTTCAAACACTTTCAACCTCTCTTTTCCATTCTCATACAAAAATTCCATTTTTTTCAGGTGTTAAAACACTCTGATTTCCTTTCCAACTTCCTTGTACTAAACCCAATTGTATTTCCACTTTGAAAATCAATTTGTTCATAAAAATCAAGGCATTACAAGCTTTCAAAACCGTGGACATGGCCATTGAAACCATCAAAATGTTTTTCCTTCTAACTCAACCAAGTTCTATTCTTGTTTTTATACAAACAAAATCATTAAAATTTTTCTCCAAAACCGTGAGCTCTATTTCCTTGAAAACAAACCTTTTGTTTATTTTCCTTGCTTTTCTAAACATCCAATTTTACCATTCATGAAAATAATAATTTGTGAACACTGATTTTGAGGTGTTTGGCCGAATTCACCATGGTCCTTGGAACCAAAAATCACTTTCTTTTCCATCATTAAATCATGACATACATATACATATTTAACATATATATCACCAGCATGCCATAATCAAAGCAATAAATCATGCAAATCATACCAAGCATAGGTAAATAATCAAAACACATAAACATACACAAATAATTACATAACCATGGATATGAATCCTCCCATGGATTCACCATCCATCAAATACACAAACCATCTCTCACCACCATACTTAGTTGGTGAGATGGATCTCCCTCTTACCTCTTGAAGAACCTTGAAAAGCTCCTTGCTTTACACTTTGCACAAGTTTTCCACCAACAAAAGTCTCTTGAACATAAAACAAACACAAGTTTATTAGTATATAAAGCTTGAATAAGAGAAACCATAGATCAAACATGGCTTAGAACATGAAAAAGAAGAGAAGAAATGAAGTTTCCTTACACTTCACCACAAAAATCCTAAAACTTGCTCTTGGAAAAACTCCTTGAAGATGGAAGATTTAGAACTTGGTGTAAACTACAAAGTGTCTTAGAATAAGGTATAGATTCAAGAAATATGGTTGTTTGAAATTAAAGAGTGATGGAAGGTTGGTTTAGAGTGCTTGGCCGAAACTAGCTTGGAGAAGATGGAGAGAAATTTTTTGATGAACTTAGCTTCTTGAAAATTGATCAAAGATAACCAAGGTGACTAATAATTGTATTTAACTTTGCTTTAGCTTCTAATTCACCACCAAAAATCGTCCCCCCCCTCCATGCACTTTTCAAAGAGTGACCAATCTCCTAGCCACCATTTTAGGCAATCTTAATCATTGATTAGATCAATGGTTAGGATTAATGTAGGTTTTAGGTTCAGGCTGTAGATGAAGACTTAATCTAGGCCATTGGATCTTTTCTCCTTGAAATTCAAGCCATTAGATGTATCTCCAAAATGAAGGGTCAAGATTACTACTTCAAACTTTACATCCATGGGTTATAAATGGTCCTAGCCACTTTATAAGACTAAATCTCAACCGTTGATTAAATCAAGATCAAGTCTCCACTATTGATTATATCAATGGTGGATATCCAAGGCACTAATGTTGACTACGCAGTATAATATTTATTTTTTTATCTGCTATTACCTTTCGAATAATATTTTTATTGTATTTTTATCACCCGATAATTAAATACAGTACAAAACACAATAAAAAAAATTTAAAAACTGTTTCCGGATTCAAGTTTAGTAAGATCCCCCGTCTCCGTCTCAACAGTACGAAAGTTTCGAGTTGCAGAAAAATTTTCACTTTTCGGGACCCACTTGGGCCCACGTACAGCTCCCTAGTGCCCACAGACGGCCCACGAATAACGCTAAAATAATCAGAGTAATATAAAAATTTCATAATCACCCACAAAATCACAAAAATTAGAAATTCATGAATATCAAATCAAATTACGTAAATTAATTAAGACTTAACAGTAATAATTAAATTACGTAAAATTTTCTGTGGCCCGAAAATTACTATTTTCTTAGCACGGAGTAAATCACACAAAATGATCAAATGTACTGATGGAATAATTAAAATAATTTTACAATATACAGAAATTACTAAATAGTAAAATTCTGTTAACTGTCAAAATTACTGTCAACTAGTTAGAAAGTTTGGGGTGTTACAAAAACCACAGGACTTAGTCCAGAAAAATCTGTACTATAAAATCAATGAGTAGGCCCATACCTTAATATTAAAAAAAAAAGGAAATATGATAGTTTTTAAAAAGGAAAGGAAGTCAACAACTTCCTTCCCACGTTTTTCAGTTTTCGTTTCTGAAAAAAGAGAGAAGCAGCGCCGCGAAAGAAGAGAAAGTTTTAGATCTGATTTTGCGTGTTTAGATTGGGTGGTCATTTGTGGTTCGATCTGGATGATTTTTTTTAGTATGTTGTTCCTTGCATTGTGAGTTTCTACTTGTACAGTCAGATTCTTATTTCTCCATATCTACTTGTTGGGCTGTTTGTACCCCTTTGCGGGTTTTGAGCTTTGTTGCTTTGTTGATTTCACTTTATTGGTAGTGAGTAAGGGCCATTGTGATATCCTTGTTTATTAGAAGACACTTTGTTGTACTCATTGATTTTATAGTGGAGATTTTTTTGGACTAGGTCCCGTAATTTTTACTTCTCACATTGAGGGGGTTTTCCACGATAAAATTGTGTATGTTCTCTTTGCCTATTTATTTTTGTGCATTTTTGGATATATCTTTTGGTGGATATTTTTAGTTAGCTGTATATTTTGCTCCTCGCAGGTTCTTTCAAGTGGGAAAGATTTTATTGCCCATTTGTGTGTTGTTATTTCTGTTGTGTACGCACTCCTTTCTTTTCCAACAGCTGGCATCAGAGAATTTTATTTGTTTGTTTGCTTGATTGAATGATGAAGCCAAATTACAGTAGAATGATTAGTTTGAATGACACAAATTACCACAAGTGAAAAGGAAAGATGAAAGATTTATTATTTGTGAAACAATTATATTTACCGGTGTTTGCTACTACAAAACCTGAGGCTAAATCTGATGAAGATTGGGCTTTTGAGCATGAGATGGTTTGTGGTTTTATTCAGTAATGGGTAGATGATAATGTTTTGAATCATATTGCTAATGATTCACATGCCAGAACTTTGTGGGATAAGCTTGAGACCTTGTATGCCTCTAAATCTGGGAACAATAAATTGTTTTTGTTGAAGCAAGCCATGAACTTGAGTTACAAGGATAGTAGTTCTATTTCTGATCACTTGAGTAATTTTTAGGGATGCTTTGACCAGTTGTCCAGCATGGGTGTGAAATTTGAAGATGAAATTTGGTTGTCAGTTTGGCATTTGCTTCCACTTGAATTGGAGAGGGAGTTTGTTGGATGGGTCAAACTAGTGGGGCCCATGCCAATATTTAAAACAAAAAAAATATGATAGTTTTTAAAAAGGAAAGGAAGTCAGCAACTTCCTTCCCACGTTTTTCAGTTTTCATTTATGAAAAAACAGAGAGAAGCAGCGCCGCGAGAGAAGACAAAGTTTTAGATCTGATTTTGCGTGTTCAGATCAGGTAGTCATTTGTGGTTCAATCTAGATGATTTTTTTTAGTATGATGTTCCTTGTATTGTGAGCTTCTACTTGTACGGTCATATTCTTATTTCTCCATCTCTACTTGTTGGGTTATTTGTACCCCTTTGTGGGTTTTGAGCTTTGTTGCTTTGTTGATTTCACTTTATTGGTAGTGAGTAGGGGCCATTGTGATATCCTTATTTATTGGGAGACACTTTGTTGTACTCATTGATTTTATAGTGGAGATTTTTCTAGACTAGGTCACGTGGTTTTTACTTCTCACATTGAGGAAGTTTTCCACGTTAAAATTATGTTTGTTTTCTTTTCTTATTTAAAAATCTATTCTTTTTTTTTTAAACTATTGGCATGGGTCCCACTAGTTGAACCCATCCAACACTAGCTAGGTCGAGATACAAGATAGATAAGAGGCATTGGCCATTTGGTTGAAGAATGTAGTACCTTCGAATGAAAAACATTTTTGACACATATCAGCCTGCAAATATCAAGCATGACTTAATACAGGAGAAAATGCAATGCCAAGAAAGATTATTACTTTTACACATCCATACATGAGATGATATAGAGTAAACAAAATATATTGTTGAAAAGAAAAACTAAAATTTCATAGAGGTAATCAAACCATTTTTTAATGAAAATATAAGTACTAATCATGAATCATGACAATAAGGAATTGATTAAAAGGCCACTCAACCAAATTTTTGTGCTTTAGACTTAGAAGGTGACCGCATTGTGGCTATACAATTGCATACTGGACATTACATATTGTCAATCCTTTCTTGGCAAGCTGCTCAAGATCCATAAAGCACACTTATTGTTGAAACAGAGGGTGTTTAGGAGAAAATTGTGTGTCTACTGTCTAGGCAGCTCGCATGATCTCTTATTTATAGTTTGATTACAATCAATCAATGTAGTAATTAAGGGGCTAATTAGGAGTTAATTAGAAGCTAACTTACAACCTAATAATCAGTAGAAAACTTATAGCCTAATCATTACATAATCAACATAATTATAGTTGATCAAGTGCTATCATTCTAGCACTTATACAACAATCAAGCAAAGAAAACAATGAAATTCAAATTCAAATTGTTTGAAACAATGCCACAAACTGAACCAAAAGTAAAACAAAAAGACAGAATCTCCTAACTCACCAACATACTTCAAATAGGCTCAATTCACAGTTCTTGGTCAGTCATGAAGATCTCTTCATTCAACACCCTTTGAAATTTCTTTGAATCAATTCCATCTACAATTTCCAAAATTAAAAACTAAAACAAGAAGTCAGAAATCATTAAAAATACTTCAAACAAAATAGAAAAGAAAAAGAAACAAATATGATTCACTGACACTCAAAAACTATGAAACTGAGATTTTGTAGTTTGTGGTTGAATTTAGCATGCTTGGTTTAACATTTTTGCCAACACTCTGTTTAATACACAGTTTTTCTCAGCAACAATTTTTTTCCTTAGAGCAAACGGCCGTTTGGGGGTGTTGAAAAGCTAAAACAAACACAGGCTTTGTCAAGAGCCTGATTTAACTGAGAAAAAACTAAAGTCCATGGACAACACATATGGTGATATTTTTCTGCAGGTTTTGGAGAAGCCCCTACAATTCAGAGCCCTGTTTATTTGATAGGGGATCAGAGATAAGATAATTTTTGGAATAAATATTAGTGGGTTCTGAAATGTTTGTCAAAAACCCTACATGTTGTGGGGAGAGATTGCTGCTCTTGGGGCAAAGCAAGAGAAAGTGGAGGAGGGGGAGAGCTCATTGCAGAATAACAATTGTCCCTCTGCACCACATTCCTCAACAACTTCTTCCCAAACCCCAATTAATCACCTGTCTTCAAAGGTAAGAACATGCTTCAAGTGCTTTTTCACTGAGAATATTTGGCGAAGTCACCAGTGATACTTTTCCAATATGTATACTATAAACCACAAATTGAGGAAGTCCTTTTCCTTGCCCATGGGCTAATCCCACTTTATTTTATAAATCAAGTGGCCCAATTTCTGTATCTAAGAACTTGAAGTACTTGATTGACTGATAAATGAGAAATTCCATAAACATGCAAACATTTTGATCCATTTTCATCATTGGTCAGAAATACTTGCATTAGCTTTACCTCTTCCTTTTTCAGTTTCAAAAGCTTAAGAATCTCATTAATACAAAGGAAAAATGCTTGTGGGCGAGCACAATATGGCTGAAAAATAAATATTAATGCTTGCATATCAACTTCAAATTTATTGTTGCCCATCTTAGACAACCGAATCTCACTTGTGACAATGCTGCTTGAAATGTAATGATCTAGCCCTTCAGCAATGCTTTTCCACAAATCCAAGAAATCCTTTGTTTTGAGATTTATCCTCACAATATGAAGCCGACTTTTTAAAGAATCTAAAGCTTCAACAAAATCAATGGAGACTACTAAATCAACAGCCTCTCTTACACAAACTAGATTTGTGTCATCTTGATCTTCCTCAAAATTATATTTATTTTGAACATATTCCCAAGAGAGCATTTCAAATTGTCAAAGAACAACAACAATAATCTCCATAAGCCAGTTGGTTTCCATTTCAGACAAGCTTCTTATTTCTTCACAAAAAAAGCAGTCATTATCTATTATATCATCTTCTACAGGCTTGCTAGAATCATTTTCAGCAATTTTCATCTCCAAAAAATCCAAGCCATCGCTCCATTCTTGCAGTCTAACCCAAATATATCTGGCCGCATTTATTAACCCACACGCTCTACTTATGGCAACATCATCGGAATTGTTAGGACGTAATTCAGTTGCCTTGAACCGCAAAAGTAATATCTTAAAGAAATGCCAGAGGTATCTTCCTGCAATAGATCTAATAAACTATGCACGTGATAAAATGAATGGCATAGTTTGGCAGCGTTGAATCACTTCCCAGAGAATTTTAAGAGATAATTCTGCAATAGGTGGAGCTTTGTGATCTTCTATAGTAGAGAGCATATATTCCGGATCAGTGTCAAGCCTAGATTTATATTTGTTAGAATTCATCCAAGCTTTCTCCTCGTTCAATTCGGTAGTAAGTTTATTCTTGGCATTTTTTAATTCTATTTTGGCCCAGATCTTGAGCCAATCATGCCTATCACAAACTATTGATAGCACTGACATGCCTCTCGAGAGCCCTTCAGACCTTTCAGAC
The DNA here is from genome assembly GCA_029884605.1 of Ormosia emarginata. Lineage (NCBI taxonomy): Eukaryota > Viridiplantae > Streptophyta > Magnoliopsida > Fabales > Fabaceae > Ormosia > Ormosia emarginata. The sequence continues at coordinate 9,589,827 of JAQQTP010000040.1, forward strand.
TCTGCCAAAAAACAAATATCCAAATTCACAAGAGATTGCATATATTCGATAATGTCATGATATCAAGTCCATGGTAATATGTCATGATACTAAATTTATGGTAATATGTCATGAGTTATCACGCCCAGATACCAACTATTTGGGATAACATTTATCATCATTCTTAATGGTTCCTTTAGCATACATAGAAAAACTAGTACAATCTTTGATATATTCAATCAATATTTTGCATTTATACATGAAACAATTGCATAGTAATTAAGATAAAAAAAAAACAAGACAACAACTTATTATAAATATTTCATCTCAAGAACACATTGAAAACTTATTATTTTTTTTTTATCAAATTCAAGTCAATCAACAATATCACAACATTAAAAATAGTATACAGCAGAAACAATTATAGCAAAATAGTAGAACAACAAAAAAAATTACGGTAGAAATAGAATACAACAAAAATAACTTATAGCAGAAATAACTTACAGCAAAAACATAATACAACAAAAATAACATACAATAAAAACAAAATACAACAAAAATAACTTACAGCAAAAACAGAATATAGCAGACTTGCAAAAATAGCAGCAAATAGTAGTAAAAATAGCAACAAACAACAACACAATATACAACAAAAAAATAACAATAAAAAAAAAATAGCAACAGTAGAAAAACAATAATAGCAGCACAATATACTACATAGAAACAGCAAGCAAAAAATAACAATACAACAATAGCAAAAATTAGCAATACACCAGCAGAAGGAAATAACAATACAATAGCAGCAGAAAAAAAAATAACAGCGAAAGTAGAACAAATTAATAACAGTAGAAATAAACAGAAAATAAAACAGCAGAATAAAATAGAAAATACAAACAAAAAATAGAACAATAGAAATAAATAAAAAATAGAATAGCAAAATAAAATAAAATAAACATAAATCTTCCATTTAACATCTAATAGAAGTAGAGAAACAAGTAGCAAGGAAATCCTTATTTCCCCTAGATTTGGTCATGACCCTCTTATGTATTTCAACCAAAATTTTGATTCAAAAACCTTAGAAGATGAAGTGTAAAATTAAGATAAACAACCCTTACCTTGAAAGAATGAGCTTAAGAGCTCTTCACCTTCACTTCTTCCATCTTCCTTTTTTCCCTCTTCCTTGGTTGCTCTTCTTTCCTCCTCTTCTCTCTTCCTTTCTTCCCTTCCAGCAGTTGAAAACGTGAAGTGAGTGAGGGAGTGGATGAGATTTGAGAGAAATATCTCTCAAAAGGTTGATTACGTGAAATATCCCAAATGCCCTTGATAATTTTTTCTGAAACTTTCGATCTGTTAAGAACACTTAGATTTTTTTAAACCAAGCTTCCTAACTTTTAAAGGTATTAGAATAAAGCCTAGGATTCATAAAAATATTAATTTCACCATTTCCATAAACTTCCATATCTGCTACAAGTCAATCTGGTATTAAAACACTTAGAGTACTTAAAAATACCAAATCAACTCAGATTCTCTTAAAATTTTAACTGCCTCTTACTTAACTCACTTATGACTTGGAAATAAATTATCTATATTTATTTCCCTTAACTTACCCTTTAAAACTATATTTTGAGTCATTTTAGGCCACTTTCTACCTTCTGTATTATTGTAAAGTGCCTAAACTAACTCAATTTTTCATAAAACTTCACAGGCATGTCAAGTAAGTATTAGGCTACCTTTATAACCCTATACAAGCTTGACATGTCATTGAGGGTGTTACACTTCTCAACTCTATCTCATTACTTTGATGCTTTACTTTTATGTGCTTGCTTGAATATTATTTATCTTGACTTGTTTATTTGTGAGTGAATTATTCAATATCATTTATCTATTCACTTCAATCAATCAATAGCTTCAACGAAAATTGATATTCAAGTATTTTGTGAAAGATTTGCAAAATGTTTTTATAACTCAATTCAGCCCCACTTGAGTTTGAAGCCATTTGGTAACAAGTCGTATTAGAGATAGACTCTTGTGTAAAGAGCTTAGCAGCTTCAAGAGAAAGTAATGACTTCTCCAAATGATTTTTTGGAAGGTTCTTCTCTCTATAGACCTCCTTTTTTCAATAGGGATGATTATGCTTATTAGAAAGAATAAATGCAAATTTTTATTGAAGCTATTGATCTAGATGTGTGGGATGCTGTTGAAAATGGCCCTTTAGTCCCCACACAAGTTATTAATGGTCTAAGAATTAACACACCAAGAAATGAATGGACTGATGATGATAAGAAAAATGTCCAATACAATTTGAGAGGCAAAAACATCATTACCACAACTTTGGGATATGATGAGTTCTTTAGAGTCTCAGATTGTAAATCTGCCCAAGAAATGTGGTACACTTTACAAGTAACCCATGTAGGTACTAGTGATGTGAAAAAATCAAGGATAAATACTCTCACTCATGAGTATGTGCTTTTAAGAAAGAACCAAGGTGAAAGCATTCAAGAAATGCAAAAATAGTTCACACATATTATAAATCATCTTGCTTTATTGGAAAAGATTTTTCTTAATGAAGACCTTATTAATAAAATTTTGAGATGTTTGAGTAAGCATTGGCAACCCAAAGTGAAGGCTATTACAGAGTCAAGAAATCTCTCAACCATGACCCTAGCCACACTTTTTGGCAAGCTCCATGAACATGAATTGGAGTTAAATAGACTCAACCAAAATGAGGAGCTTGGCAAGAAAAAGAATGGAATAGCTCTCAAGGCCACTTCCTCCATGATTAATGATGATGATGAAGAAGACGATGGAGATGACTTGAAAATAAATGAGGAGAATCTTGGTCTTCTAGTAAAGAAATTTGGAAGATTCTTCAAGAAGAATGAAACTTAAAAAGACCTCCATTTTCCCAAAAGAATGTCTATCACAAAGGGGAATGAACCTCATCCACTCCTAAATGTTATGAATGTGGAGAACCGAGGCGCACGAAGATGGAGTGTCCAAACCATCAAAAGAAAGGGGAAAAATATGAGATGAGGTCCTCAAAGGAGAAGAAAAAAAGAAGAGCCTACATAGCTTGGGATGATAATGACATGGATTTAACCGATAACTCGGACAATGAGAAAGTCAACCTATGTCTCATGGCCAGAGGAGAAGAGGAAGATGAAGATGACATAGAGATAACATCCTCAAACTTTGACTCTTCCCCTTCCAATGATGAATTGCAAGATGCATTTGAAGAATTACATAATAAATCTATGAGGCTTGCACAACTTGTTTCATCATCCAAGAAAATAATTTCCTCTTTTGAAAACAAAATCTCTATTTTAAATAAGGAAATTAAGGAACTTAAAATTGAGAAGGAAACTATTGGACTTACTATGCAAATTCTTCATGTGTGACATGTTTGTCACTGGATAATGCATCTACATCCTTTTCTTGCTCATCATGCAAAACTTTTGAAAAGAAAATTGAAGATTTGAAAAATGCTCTTTCAAAATTTACATTTGGAAGAGATAATTTGAAAGCAAAGATGTGTTTTTCAAAAGGCTAGTTTAGGGTATAATCCCAAAAACCAACAAAAACTTTACAATAATTTCTTTGTTTCCTCAAGCACATCAACAAGTCTTTTTATAAAGTGTTTTTATTGTGGTAAGAAAGGACATAATGCATTAACTTATAATGTAAGGAAAAATATCAATAACAAGATAGGGACTAAAATGGTTTGGGTCCCCAAAGGCACTTTGCCAAAAACTAACACACAAGGACCCAAGAAAATTTGGATACCAAAAGTCAAAAATTAAAGTGTGTTGTAGGTGTGCTTGAAGGCCAAGAGCTAACTTTGGTATCTTGTAAGTGGATACTCCAAGCAGAAGTCCAAAAATTACTCCAAGCTCCCTTCCTTGTCTCCAAGAAGCTTGGATTTGCAATCTTTGGATAGTGGAGACTTATTTGATGCTTTAACTTGCCTCAACTAGTACTTTTCTAGCTTTATATCTTAAAAGTGTTTCTACATATGCTAATATGCTAGATAAGTATACTCCTTATTTGAAATGGCATGTTTGATGATAATATATTTGTTCTTGAGTTATTGGATCAATGATGCATTTAATTTGGCTAAATGGCTTTGCTGCATAATGTTTTTGTTGTATAACATTCTTGATTTTATATCTCTTGAATCCAATACTGACTTGAGCATTAGAGTTTCCCCCAACTCTATTTTACAGGTACTTGATCCATGCTTAAGTCCCCTAATTTCAAACCTCAAGTTCTTGCTGATGAATATTGCTTTTTGGGGTTCTTGAAGAAGAATAATCTATTTTTGGGTTGCATTTATGGTGTTTAGAGTGGATGAAAATGAGGGCAAGCTAAGATGATCCTCAAGATAGCATGACTTTGTGTTTTAAGGGCTAAATTCTTGAAGAATTTCTAGTTTTGGTGGTGAAATTACCAGTTATGAGGAGTAAATAATTAGTTATTTTCTTATTGGAGGTGTTCTAGTATATCAAATAACTGATTACAAGACCATCCTAATCTATTATTGAAGCAAGTTAGTGGCTCCTACAAAATGCAAATAATCAGTTATGGATACTACCTAACTGGTTATTCAAAGAGGCAGAGGCTGTGTTATTTTAAAGCTAAGCAAATAACTAGTTATCCAAATTTCATAATCAGTTATTCAAAGCAAACAGAACCTAGTGCTTTTCAAAGCCACACAAATAACTAGCTATACAAAGGCCATAATCGGTTATTGGGTCCTTCAAAACAGCAACACTAGCTCCTCTCTTGCCATTCACGAACAACCCCTCATCACCTTCATCTTCTTCTTCTCAAACATCCACTCACAACCACTCCCTAAAAAATTTCACCTACCTATCAACCCTTTTTTTGTGTGTCTATATGGAGCAAAACAATAGTGTAACATCCCAAATTCTAACACTAATGGCGTATCCAGTTTACACATCAGTAATTAGAATTTGGTACATTACATACAAATATCATCAATTTTACAAATACATAATTTGAGTGAATATGAAAATGTGAGCCTTTCGCAGAAGCATAATATACATATAATAAGAAATGAAGTTTATACAAACTGTACATTATACACATAGATTGCCTCTTGGCATAAAATTGGTATAACTGAATACAATTATCCAAACAAATGAACAAAACTAACTCTTCATGCCAAAACTCCATCTTGCTTGGTTGCCTGGGTCCTGCCTGGAATTATCATGGAAATCATAGAAGTAGGGGGATGAGAATCATAAAATTCTCAATAGTTATAAAAATCATGTCCTCACAATAATTCCAGTTATTTCGGAAAAAAAATTATTATAAAACATTTCATATCATTCTAGGAAGGTGGCATAAAACCAAATTCATATTCCTTACTCTTCTCGAAACAGAGGTTCATTTAATATTCTTGATCAAAATCATTTGAATAATTAAATCATTCATCAAATCTTATCAAAGTCTCAAATCACAGTTCATTTCATCAAAGCTCATGATTCATATTCACAATTCTCAAGTCATCAAATAGTAAATCATTTTATCAAATCTTATATCATCATATTATCAGGTCTTAAATTATGATTCGTATCATCAAACCTGGAGTCATCAAGTTATAAATCATTTTATCAAATTCATAAGAAAACTTATCTATATCATCAATTATCAAAATCATATCAAGAATTCTCATTTCGTATGGTTCACATCTCAAATCACTTAGTAGTAGCCTACTTTCGGGTTGGTGCATTTCAACTCATATATGATGATCCATTTGCCACATAGAGCTACTCCAGGATCAGAGTAACCAAATCAACCACAACATTGAGGGAATGTCCATCCTCATTATAGTTGTGAGTAGAGAGGGAACACAACTTATGAGGGAATTGTCTATCCTCATTTAGAGTTATGAGTAGAGAAGGAATTATCCATCCTCAACTACGTAGATAAGGAGGGTATCTTCCTTCCTCACACTATCCCCTCGACTACTTAGATAGGAAGGGTATCTTCCTTCCTCACACTATCTGTCAAATAGGAATACCTCAAGTGTAGAGAGGGAATGTCTATCCTCAACTACACATCAACCATGGGGAACTCAGGTAAAGAAGAAGGTAATGTCCATCCTTAACCATCGTTTCCAAGTCACCCCTTAAGTCCAAGGATATCCTAGGTAATAGGTTACTCATGAAAATCAAATCTCATTTTAAGTTATTCAGCAAAATTCATCAATCATGCAATAATATGCATATGAAGATTTCTTTCATCATCAATAATCAAATCCATCAGTCAGTCTCACTTGATGCAAGGACATCATAAAATCATTTCTCAAATCATCAGTCTTATTTGATTCAATCATATCATGGCACAAGGCCTCTCATTTCATCAAACATGTAATACTATGCATATAAAGGTTTTTCTCATCATAAGTAATCAAACTCACTAATCAATCTTATAACATAGCTTAATACATCCATATCAAATCAAGCATGCAAAAGAGTCATTCATCATATCATTTCATAATCTTGACTTTTGGAATTTTATCAGTGCATAATCTTGACACAAAATGTCCATTCATAATTGAAATCACTAATCATAGTGAGGACATTTGAAAACACATTATTTAATACTCTTAAAAAGGCTCAAATTCTTAAAACAAGGCCCTGTTATTCGAATAACATATGTTGTTGTTCGAATAACATGTGTTGTTATTCGAATAACAACCTATTTTTATTCTTTCTGTAACTTATTATTTGAATAAGGCTTGTCTTATTCGAATAACACATTATTTTCTAACTTTCCTTGTGCTTGTTATTCGAATATGCAAATTTAGATTTCTGCAATGTTTTCTTGTTGTTTCCTCCATTTTCTTCATTCTTATCACATTTCCTTCTATCAACATACATTCATACCTTAAACACAAGCAAGAAAACAACAAGAAATCCTCAACTTTAGCACATAATAATATGTTTTCAAACACCTAATAAAAATAGTAAATCTCAATATGGGTATGAAACCCATTTTTCAAATCTTCAAGTTCATCAAGAATCAAGGCAAGAAATCCATTTCTCATGTCTTAATCATCATGAAATCATCTTTACCATTTCAAAATCATCATTCAAATCACAAGTTTCCAAATCTTTAGAAAAAAAAGATGAATAGAAAAAGGGTAAAGAAAAAACCCTACCTCAATTCCTTTATAAGGATGCCACCATGCTATCTTTGAATCTTCATTCTCTTGATCTTTCTTTCTTTCCTCATTTGCTTTTTTCTTCAATTTCTTTTCTTGTTTCTCCTTCCTCATCTCTGCCAGCCATATAAAAATGAGGGAATAGGGAGAAAATGAGAATGAAGAAATGAGAGAATGAGAGACGGAAAGAAAGAGAACGTGTGAGAGTGAAGAAAGTGAGAGGAAAAGAAAAAAATATCTTAGGTTTGGTGGGTTACATCAGAATGCATCCGTGGAAGATCTCATAAAAATGAAATTCAGCTGATCAATTTTATCTGCTAAGGACACTTTAATTTTTTATAAATGAATTTTCTAATCTTCATAGGCATTATAGAAAATTATGTGATCTCATTCTATTTTTCACATCATCATCCCACTATTTTCATTATACTGTATTGCCAGTCTCTAAGCTTTATTATTCTTTTCCTGGATTAAATTAAACTTATGGAACTGAATTATGAAGCTTTCAAGTATCCATTGTCATCCTTTAAAACTTAGAAAAAAAATTTCTGTATTTATTTCTATATTTATAGCTATTTAATCTAGGTTCTTAGTTTATTTGAACTATTTCTCAACTTCAATGTTATGGATTTATGCTCGAATCAATCCAAAATCATTATTAAAATTATCTAATAACTCCAATAAATTTTATTGCGCTACTATAACCCTGATTAAGTCCATTGGGTTGGAGAGAATGTTACAAATGGAGCCATCTATGACCGTTTAAGTGCTATAGAAGATCGGTTGGATAGGATTAAGCGTCGCCTTCCACCACTAGAGGACAATGAGACTTAGACATGGTTCACATCCTTGAGCTAATTTGTTTCTGTTTTAGCAATATCATTATGTTTTAGATCTAACCATTGTAGATTTATCTTTTGAACATGATGTTTATTGTCTTAACTTGCTTGACTCATTTCAGTACTTAGTGCATATGTTAGTTTTGCATTGGATGTCTTGTTGAAATGGATATAATTCTGAATTAGTTATCTTGTTGCTATATTCTTATTGAATATATGTTGTTTGACAATGATTTTGTGTAACTTCTCTTTGTCAAAATCTATACATTGCATATCTTTTTTATCATGACAAAAAGGAGAGAAGTTTTTTGGTTTATGTGGCATTGAGAAAAGGAAAGCAAATAAATTCAATGATCTTAGGATTCCAAAATTAAGGGGGAGTTGTGCATCTCTAATCTAATCACCTATTGAAAAATAGAGGGGGAGTAAGTCTCTAATACCTTTTTGTGAGCTCCAATTTATTCAAACTAACTTTTTTCTTAATGGTTGTTTGTCATCATCAAAAGGGGGAGAATGTAATTAGCATTGTAAATGGCAATGGTTTTGATGATAACAAACAAGAAAGAAATGGTTGTGAAAGATCAAGTCTCAAGACTCTTCAAGTTTAGCTTATAGGACTTAGATATTGTGTCAAGGTAAATAGGAATCACACTAAGCTCAAATTTGTTTTAAAATCTTTACAAATGTTTCTTACTTTTTAAAATGCCTAACAAACATGTTTTGAAAAGCTAGTCATTGTGCTAGTTCAAATCTATGAAAAATAATCAAGTTTGTGTTTTACAAAGCTGACCTTTGGTTACTCTTTTGATGATATCTTTCAAAACCTTTTGAGTCTTGTTCTGAAGCTTATTTCATATGAAAGTAGACTCAATGATCTTTCCAAGGAGTGGTCTTTAATTAAAAGAAATGAAAAATAAAGAAGTTATGACTATTCAAAAGTCAGTCTTTCAAAACAAGTGAGTAATAATCGATTATGGAATATCCATAACTAGTTATTCACCAAGACAGAGTGTATCCCTTTGTTTTTAAAAGCTCCTAACCAGTTATGAGATTTCAATAACCGATTATTTGCTTTGTATAGTCTTTACTACTGAAAGCAATAGCCGATTATACAAAAAAAATTAACTAGTTATTCAAAACTAAATAACTGGTTATGCAACATCAATAACCAATTATTTGGGCAACTAGAAATGGTTTTCCAACGACAATAATTTGGCATTTAATGCTCCCAACCACCACCAATAGCTTTAAAATGCATTGGGTTACAAATACAAGTGTTTGGGCATTAAAGACAAGCACTAAAAGGTACATTCCTCCAAAAGCATATGTTCCACCTTTGCCATTCCCTCAAAGGTACCAAAAGGCAAAGCTTGATCATCAATTTGGAATATTTTTGGAGGTACTTAAGAAGCTTTAAATCAACGTTCTTTTTACAGAAGCTCTCTGCTCAATGCCCTCTTATGCTAAGTTCTTGAAAGAGATTATCTCCAATAAATGGAAGCTTGAAGACTATGAAACAGTTACATTGACAGAAGAATGTAGTGCAATCATTCAAAACAAACTTCCTCACTAAGCTTAAGGATCCAGGTAGCTTTTCAATTTCGTGCTCAATTAGAAAAATGAGTATTAACAAGGCTTTGTGTGATCTTGGGAAAAGTGTGAGTTTGATGCCCTTTTCTCTTTGAGAGAAATTTGATATTAGGGCGCTCAAACCAACCACCATCTCTTTTCAATTAGTGGATAGGTCAATCAAGCATCCTATTGGCATATTAGAGATTGTACCATTGAAGGTGGCAAAGTTCTACATACCAGTCGATTTTGTTGTACTTGAGATGGAAGTAAATGCTCAAATCCCTATCATTTTAGAGAGGCCATTCCTAGCCACTGCTAGAGCTGTGTTTGATGTGAAGCACGGGAAAATAACCCTCAAAGTAGGTGAAGAAGTTGCTGAGTTTAATTTGTTTCAAGTTCCAAGCAACTGGCTATTGTTGATTCTTGTTTGAGGGTTAATGTGGAAGAAAAGCTAACTAGAAAGGTGCACATTAAAAGCCATCTACAAGACCCTTTAGAGAAGTATTTGGTGCATAATGGTAACATAAACGATAAAGATGGGGAGGTGGTAACCTATGTTCAAATTTTGGATGTTTACCCAACAATTTCCTCTTCTCAAAATGGTAAATTCAAGGAGCTCAAGGTCTTCTCAACCGAAGATCCTTCACTTAAAGACAAGGAGGCCCAAAGGTAGAGCTTAAACCTCTTCCACCAATGCTAAGGTATGCATTTCTTGGTCCTGATTCTATATATCCTGTCATTATAAATGCAAATCTTAATAATAATGAGGTTGATAAATTGTTGAATGAACTTAGGGTGCATAGAAGGGTCATAGGGTATACCATTGATGATATAAAAGGAATTAGTCCTTCTATTTTCATGCATCGAATCTTAATAGAAGATGGTTGTAAACCCTCTGCTGAATGCCAAAGAAGGCTTAACCCAAATATGCAAGAAGTTGTTAAAAATGAGATTTTCAAACTCTTAGATGCTGATGATCACATATTTTATACATTAATAAACCCTCATTTTTAGTCATTTATACTTTCCATGTACTTAATTGATTAAGCCTAGTTATGTTTTGTAAGTTTGGACTCAAATTAGACTTAATTGATTTTTTCAGCACTATTTTGGTCTTACGTTGTTTCTGTATTTCTACCATATCTTGAGTTCTAAATGTCTAATAATTATGAATTTTACCTTGTAGGAAAGATAAGAGAGAGCTCTACAACTTTTATGGAGAGCTCAAAGTCTTAATCAGACATCTAGAGGAGCTAATTGGGCTTGGAAGACAGAACACGAGTTTTGTGTCTGAAACCTGAATAGTGTACAGTAATCAGAGCATAACTCGGGCTGTAAGAATTATCTTGAGTTGAAATTTGGACATTTGAAAGTTAAGACCCAGATCTAAAACTTTTATGTTGAACACAAAACTTGATTCGGGCTCCTTGATGGTGATATTGGGTCTGAAAGTCAAAACAGAGGTGCTGAAACTGGGCCTGAATAGTCTATAGTAATTATGTCATATCTTGTGCTGTAGGACGAATTTTTGGGTGATTCTAGAGCCATTGGAAAACTTAGACAATTTCCTAGAACTTTCATGAAGACCACTTGGCTCGAAAATGACGGAATCAATGACTTAAGCAATGAATTATTTCGGAGACAAAGAATCTCAATAATCCAACTACTCATCCAATCATCCAACCACTCATCCAACCACTCCACCCACTCATCCACCTACTCTTAATCATTCTCCTTGTCATTTTGTATCCCTACTCCTCCATAAAAGGCACCATGAGGAGTTAGTGTTGGACACTTGGTGTTAGGCTTAGTTTTTACAAGTTATAGTTATGCTTGTTTATTGTTTTCCTTTGTTGTAATTTTCTCTTGTTCTAAATTGAAGTTATGTTCATCTTTATCTTCTTCTCTCTTTCTTTCTTCTTATCCATGAGTAACTAAATCTGCATCTTGCTTGGGTGAAAGAGTGAAGCTCTTAGTAATGAAATAAGGTTAGATTATTCTATTTCTTGTACTTAAATGATATATTATTAAATGAACATTATATGTGTTATATTTTGTTTCCAATCAATTTAGAAACCTTCTTTGTTAATGGAGATCTTGATTTATTGTAGACAATAGGATTGGCATAGTGAATGCTTGAACTCATTTACAAATGTTGGTAGATAATTAAAGGAATCATAATATGATTACATATATAATTGAACTTTGAATGTTATATTTTCCGATTGGAACCTCCATTGTGTGTGGATTTCAATTGAGTTAAAAAGAGAAATAATATTACCTTTAATTTATTACCAAGAGTGGATTTCCTAACCCAAGCAAGTTCTTAAATTCATTTGTGAACATCTTTTATTACTTTTGGTGTTGTGACAAATCCTTTTCTTACCTCAATTAATTTTTCTTCATCAATTCCCTGTGGATCGACCTCGGACTCCCGAGAAATTTATTACTTGAGACAACCTGCACTTAGGTTTGCATCCTTTAATCCTGTAGTCAGATGCCAAGATTATTTACCCTATCTCGGATAATCAATGGATGATTCCAGTGCATGTTATGCTTAAAAAGGGTGATATGATTGTGATTAAGAATGAAAAAAATGAGTTAATTCCAACTAGGACAGTCACGGGTTGAAGGTGTGTATTGATTATAGGAAGTTGAATAGTTCAGCCTGGAAAGACCACTTCCCTTTTCCCTTTATTGATCAAATGCTTGAGAGGTTAGTTAAACACTCTTTCTTTTGTTAGTTGGATGGATATTATGGTTTCTTTCAACTTCTTATTCACCCTAATGATCAAGATAAAACTACCTTTACTTATCCCTATGGTACTTATGCTTATAGACGTATGCCTTTTGGATTTAGTAATGCACCTGCTATTTTTTAATGATGCATGGTGGCTTTTTTTTTATTAAAAATATTATGGAAGTATTCAATGATGATTTCCCTATTTATGGCACTACTTTTGATAATTGTTTGACAAACTTATCTCAAGTATTGCAAAGATGTGAGGAAGCTAACCTTGTTTTGAATTAGGAAAATGTCATTTTATGGTGTGTGAAGTCATTGTCTTCGGACACTTGGTGTCAGAAAAGGACATAGAGGTTGATAAAGCAAAGATCGAGGTGATTGAGAGGCTATTGTTGAACATTTTGTGTACCGCAAGTGCACGGGTCGCAAAAGTAATACAATGATAAGAAAGATCGTTTCCACATGGATAATGAATAATATCGAATGCCAAATATTAACCAATAACTTAATGAATTCTATTCAAGCACATATAAATTGGGAAGAGTGTGTGTAACCAATGTAAAGACTAAAAAATAATAAACCAAGAGTAAAAGACAGTAATGAGAGCATAGGGACTCCTTCTTCACCTACTACTTTACTTAGCAACTTGCAACCATTTTAAGTAACAATGATGACTAGTTTTGTTAGCTTAAGAAACTACATTAGTTAAAAGCCTATGTCTAGGTCATTTAATCCTATGTCATCTACCTAGCTCACTGTGTTTCCATGAGAATTAGAGCAAACTTCATGCATTAAGGTTGATTCTTAACAAAAGCTATATATGGCGAATAGGTATATGTCTATTCTATTAAGGAATTAATTCATCCCATCATTAGAATGAAATTAAACATGCATCACCCACATCCATGATCTAAAATCTAGATTCCTATGTCTAGTTCAAAAGATTTTATCAAAACACAATAAATGTTGGCCAAACACTTATGAGCATTAAGAGAAACATGAATGAACAAAACCAATCATCATTATAAACTTAAAAGGTTACAAAATCACCAATGTACATAGAAAGATCCAAAGAAATCCCTAAAAACAGCTTAGGTATCCATGGAACACGAAAATCTCAAGAGAGATTCCATGCCCATGACCTAGAGACAGAGAGATTTAAGAGAAAACACTATAATGTGAACTTAGGATGCTTGATCCTCCTTGGATGATGGTGGTTTTCTCTCCAAATCTCGCCACTGCTCTCCATAATGATCAAAAACTGGTGCTTGTTGCGTTCTCTGCCTTCTCCACCTAACTCTCTCAAAATATATGATGAAATAGTATTTATAGACGAAGCTCGCTAACTCGCGCCGCGACATGACCATTGTTGCACCACAGTGTGAATGCCCACGTGGTTAAGTGGAACCAGTGCAGATAAACATGTGCTGTGACTTGAACTCCTTTGCACCACAATGTGCTAGTCTTTGTCTTCAATATGCGCAATAGGAAAAGAGTAAGACGCCACGACGTGATACACCTTGCACTGCGACGTGATAAGTTAGAATGCATGCTAAGCTCCCTCCTCCAATGCAAAGCCTTGGCTTGTTCCATTTTATCAGTTTAGAGCCCTTCCTACAATAGAGAAGTCGTCTACTTAATTACAAATGTAAATTAACTTAATCCAACAAAGAATAGAAAAGATTTTAGCAAGATTGGAAAGGAAGACATCAACATGAATTTAAGTAAGAAAATGAGGCAAAAGTCTTCCAGTCATGCCTAAGCACAAGGACTAAGAAATTAATATACCACCAATATAGGGCACAAATAACTATATTTTATAGAGTTATCACATCCACAAACCTAGATTTTTGTTAGTCCTCGAGCAAAACAAAGAATGATTACACTTGCATTAGCACAACATACTTCAACACACACTCAACCACAAAACAAAATGGATTCCAACTTCAATTATTTTAAAACTTGTATGTGATGATTGCATATAGCCTCAAAGAATGCTCATGCCTCACAATCTGATTCACCCATACATAACCTTTATCATGCTGACAGTCAAAGCTTCCTAACATGCATAACAAATCTCTCACAATCACGCAAACAAGACTTCATTAATTCAAATCGCACTCATTCGGATAAGTTTATGAACATTCACATGGAAATGAATTAAAGAAACCAAAAGATTGTAATTCAATTTTCTATCCACTAATGTAAATCATGCACAACTGAGGATCAAAAGGGACTTCAACAGCTTGCAATGTAAGGCCATGGTTAGGGGCTAAAGAACAAAGGGAAAAAAATAACAAACAAACATTGAGAAACATAAACATGTGATTTCAAGAATTGAGTTACTAATTGAAACAAGAAGGGTGTGCATAATGAAATAACCAGAATCTCTGGAACCATTCTTTCATTTGTTTTGCCTTTTAGATTTTTCTTTTCTTTTCTCATTCTTTTTCTTTTTCTCTTTTCCCTAACCAAATTCTTTCACAACACATGGTTCCTTTAAATCACTTTCATACTGACATAAGCACTCATACCCTTCAATCACATAACTCAAGTCAATAAATATCATATCATGTACTCAACAAATAATGATGGTAGGTGAAAGAATGCAATGTTTTCACATGCATTAGAATGGTTACATGGGGTTAAGAGGATGAAGGTGATGAAAAACATTAAGGCCAAACAATTAAAAAGTTTCAAAGGGGACCTATGGATATCATCATTTAAGGGTAAGCTTGAAAGGCTCAGTCGGTCCAAACAATACCCTAATAATTTCCTCAGTCATACACAATCTAAGATTTCACTTCAAGAGAGTTGGAAAACAATTTCAAAGATAAAAGAAGTCATTCACATATACAACCCATAAACATTCTCTAAACAAGCACTCAAATCATTTCTAAAGCTAAACAAGCATGCAAGTGGGAAATTCATCATGTATAAAAAGAATCTAGATTGTTTCAGCATGTATCCAGGATCATATATGGATTCACAAAAAACTTGAGGCAAATTTGCATCCATATTCATCATTGGGCTACCACAGCAACACTATGTACCAAAACAAAGCATTAACATAATAGTCAGCTATCAAAAGATCAGTACTAGATACATAACATAAGTAATTAGACAAAAGTAGCTAGACAACCCCCTAAACTTAAGGGAAACAGTGCCCTCACTATACAAAAGATAGAAAAAGTAGTCAAAATAATAGAAAGATGCCCTGTATGCATCACAACTACACATTATCCTCATCAGTGGCAGTCTCCTCCTCATCATCATTGCCCTCCTCAGCAGTAGCCATTGGTACATCATCTCTGTCATCAATTGGATCCTATTGCTGTTGTTAGGGTCCAGCATAATTGTGAGAAGGGAGGTGCGAGATGGGGAAGTCATCTATGGAAACTTGTAGGCGCTTCGCCAGCCACTTAATGGTCTCCACGGTGTATGCCTCCATGGCATCTACTGAACAAAAACCAACCACTCTTTTGCTAACTGCAAGTGCATGGGTCGCTCAAGTAATAAAAAGGATAAGTAAGATCGTCTCCATAGGGACTATGGTAATTTCCAAAGCTAAATATTAATTTACAACTTAATTAATTCTATTTAAGCAAACGTAAAGTGAAAAAAGGGTTGATAAATAAATTACAATGCATAAAGAAAAGATAAAGATATGGTGGAGAGAATAAGGAATCCTTTTTCTCCCCCTACTTCAATTGATAACTTGCAAACCATTTAAGCAATACAAACGATTAGATTAGGTTAGCCTGAGAAACTAACTTAGTTAAAAGCCTATGTCTAAATCGATTAACCCTATGTCATTTACCTAGTTCACTATACATCCATGAGAACCAGAGCAAATAACAAGCATTAAGATTGATTCTCAACTTTGATTATACGTGGCTAAGAGGTATATGTCTATCCTATTAGCGAATTAATCTACCCTATCATTGGAGTGAAATCAAACATACATTTACCATATGTATGATCTAAAACCCAAAGTCTTATGTCTAGGCTCATTAAATTTCATCAAATCGCCTAAATGCTAATCGTCACGACCGGGATCACGGCGGGATAGCAGTTCACGTGATTTTAAAAATAGAAAATGGAGTCGTAACCTATTTTATTTGAATTTAGGAAAAATTGGAAAACCTTTCTTAGAAAATAGTCTTGGTAAAGCAGATTGGATTCGGGAGTCGGTTATGGATAGGGAAGGGTGGAAACTTAATCCCACTGCACCCCTATCACACCCGTCCTGAGACGGTACCTTAAGTCAATTGTGCGAAAACTTGATAATCTTAAATTATTTATTTTACTCCTTTTAAAAACATTGTTACTATTTTTATTTTTATTTTTTTGGAAAAAGAATGAAAAGAAAACCTAATTATGAAAATTTAATTTTTGGCTTGACAGAATGAAAATTATGCTCCCACGTACCCTCAAGTGTAATGAGGAACTCAAAGTCACGTAGTTTTTTAGAAAATATTTATGAGTTAATTGATTTTAATTAAGAAAAAGATTATTAGAAAAGAATTTTGTTTGAAAATAAAAATCAATCTTGCACAGGGGTCAAGTTAGCACTGGGCTACTCAATAAACTCTTATGATCCAAATGGCACTGAAGATAATATCCACTATTTCTTGTTCAAAATTAAACCTTGTCAACTGACTTTGCATTTTCAAGCACACTTTTCTTTTATTGTTCTTCGTTTCCCTTTTCTTTTCACTTTAATAAGTTGTGACTTTTTCATTTCATTTTCTTTCCTTTTTTTTCACAGAAATCACAATTTTCACTTTGTGTTAACCCCTAGTGTAGGGTGATCCTTGTCCAGGGTTAAATTGAAAAAAACTTTCAAGCTCAAAAAAGGGACAGCAAAAGATAATGAAAAGATGAATTCCTATGAAAGTTAAAGAAAGATGGTCAATCTTCATTTCAAATCTTGACTACTCATTTTCCAAAAAATTTAATTTCGAGACAAAAGATAGTGCATGCCGAGTGATGACTTCCCTGCTCCTTTTTTTTCTTTTTTTTTTTGCTTTTTTTTTAACAAATAACACTTACACATGTGGGCTTCATGACCACCAAAATTTTTTTAGAACAAGAAACCCATAGGGTCCAAACCCAAAGAAAGCAAGAAAAGAACAGTAAAAAAAAGGAACAACAACAAAGACATGACAAGAATCTGAGTGTCAAGAACATAGGAAAAAGAAACAAGGTATGCTAAGATCCATGCAAATCCATCATATTAATGCTTCAAGAAAGTTTACATGAGTTCATCATCATAAAAGTCTAAGACAGTAATCTCATCAATTAACGCTTCAGATCATCAGTCGTTCAGATGTTCCAAATTGCTAGAGGACGATTGGTATAGACAGAGTGAGACGATGGAAAATAGGGTTATAAAGGTTGCTGATTTTGCATGTAGCTCACTCCCCAATAGGCCTGACCATTGATGTCATTTAAGGTGGTTGCTCACGGATCCTCATAGCGATGCTTAAGGTTACAGTCGAAAAAAAAATGGAGCAATCACCGATAGCACATTTACATATGCTTCAACCCCATTTGTACTTCTATTTCCACTGATTAAGCGGAGAGACTCCCTCACATCTTGTAATATTGCTCCCATCATTACTTGGCTATCAGACATCTCATTCATCCTCCCTATCATTTCATTGATTTCTCTACTCAAGTTTCTCCCAGTCTCAGGATTATTTGCAGTCATTCTAGTCCGAGATATGGTATCGCAAACTCAAGTTTGATTAGTCTCTTCTTTCTTAGGCCGCGTAATGGTTCCTGAACTAGTTGGATTTATTAAAATGCGATAACATTAAACAGAGAATGAGATGAAATGGGTGAGATGCATAAGATTGAATGAATGAGATGCATGAGACGCATAAGGTGAAGTGAATGAACTTTGAAAACATTTTTTTTCTTTTTTTTTTAAAAAAATGCTATGAATGCCTTGAAAATGCAAGATGATGTATATGTTTTTTTTTCTTTTTTCAAAAAAGTTATGAATGACATGAAAATGCAAGGTATATTTTTTTATTTTTTGGAATGCAAGAAAATGACAAGAAAATGCAAGAAGAGTTTTTTTTTTTGGAATGCAAGAATGAATGACATGAAGAAATGGATAGATCATGAAGAAGTATGCTCCCTTTGTGCTCTAATCAGGTGAAACTTAAAGGTTGGATTTCCTTAAAGTCACGATTCTAATTTTGACAGCCACTATGTTCAATCTATCAGTGCAAGGTTTTTAGGACAGATCTAGACCTTTAAAAGTCATGATCCCTGTAACACCCCTTTGGGGATGCCACACTTATAAAGAAAAATAAAATAAATAAATAAAATCTACCCAAGTTATAAAACATTCATTACATAATAATATGGGTCGTAAAGTAATTCCTGATAAACAGATTATTAAAAATAAAATATTGCGGAAAACACAAAATAAACAGAACAACACCACTCATAACATACATATGTTCCAAGTTATAAGTTATACAAATAATTTACAACTACAATTACAAATATTTAAACAGAAATAGTAAATAAAAACAGTAAAAGAGTCAATATATACATTCATACGCAGACGCGCCCAAAAAAAACATCAAGCATATTTACTCCTCTGAAGAATCACTCTCAACATGAAAATGATCATCAGGAGACAAATATCCTGGATGTCTCGACTCTCGGCGATAATGAGATCGCGCCGTCGATACGAGTGTCATCTCACTAGGCTCAGTGGATATCCCACCCCAATGACGCCTAATGGATAAGGGTAACTCTAAATGTAGAAATACTATCGTAGTCATGATCAGCTCTCCATCAAACCTATGGCGTAGGGTCACCGTCATCCGTCCCGCATACGTCACCGAGTCTCTATCTCCTCTCATGTGCCACGATAGCGATCCACCATGAAACTCCAGCGTCACGAACCCCAAAAATCCGGGTACTGCCATACCAAAACTAATCAATCCAATGGATATGGATGATCAGATGGTTCTTGATCGTAAAACTGGTTGTCGATTTGCTGATCTTCCTCCTCCTCGGGGTACAAGACCTCAAGAGGTTGTTCCTCTTCTTCTTCCTCAAACTCTTTACCGCATAAAATAAATATACAGGAAACACATACAATAAAGAGGTAAGACAATCTAAAATCACCACAAACATGGCAAATAAGAAGATGACAAACAACAAATATATAGTTCATGAAATATGAAAAGCTATAACATTAATAAGTAACAGAGTAGTGTAAAGATTCAAAAAGATGCAAATATTCCAACAATATACCATCACAGATAAAATAAAATAAGAAATAAATGATACAATACAATAATAGATAAAACAAATACAAGTAAACAAATAAATCAATACCAATATAATAAACAGATAAAACAAAATAAATAGGTAAGACAAAATAAATAAATAAATAAATAGATCCCAATAAATAAATATAAAACACACCCTACTCCATGGAGCTAAAAACACACAAGATATCAGAGAGAATGACTCGTAAAAATCTATTAGTACCACGGCTGCCCAACCAACTATTGCGCTATCACACGTTGCGTCTATAGCCCCACGACACAGGAATCCATCATCCAGGCGTGGTGTAGTTCACGGTCTCACGTTGTGGCACTACAGGCAAATGTACTACTAGACTTTACAAATCTCGATTAAATATAGTGCGTGTCGAGTCCATTAGTGTGCTATCGGTTTACCATGGCCCAGCGGAGCTACCAACTGTCCATATATGGGATCCCGTACACTAACGTCTCCAAGTTCATTAGAACAATGAACCACACTACGTTTATCGCATCGACAACACGATGTGATTCGTCTCGTCAACCAAAACACCAAAAATTTGGCATAAACACAATACATAATTCCAAAAATATGAAATTATGAAAATGCCCTCAAGATAATAATATGCCCTCAATGGCAGAAAATATAGAAAGCCTGTACGGGTTCACATTTTCCCGACAGCGAAAAATCCTCAAAAGCCTGTACGGGTTCACATTTTCCCGACAGCGAAAAATAAATACAGTAACGGTCAATCGCGTAGAAATTTTATCGCGTTTTCACAATCTCGTCGTTTTTACAAACATTTTGAAATCGCGTAAGTACATTTTTCTGTTTTCAAAATCGCGTAGGATTTTTAATACGTTTTCTCAATCGCGTAAGATTTTTAAATCATTTTCTTGACCGAATTCCTTAAAATTTACTGTTTAAATATACAGAAATAATAAATAATACTTTTAAGCTACGTATAATATTTTCCATACCGTATATTATCTTTTGGACATCTTTTCTATCTTATTTGTCTGTTTTTACTAAAAATTGACAGTATTTTGCTTAGAAAATTAAATTAATGGTTTCCTAATTTTACCGTAAAAATTCTGTTTATTAAAATTTTAAAACCATATACTTAATCCTTTTGAAAATTACTAACATGCTTCAAAATACAGCATGAGCTATATGTTAGAAATTTTTGAAAGTTACTGTATTTCTTCTTACAGTAAAAATCATTAGTATTAACCTCTTAAACTTAGTTCTAACCACTTTATTTCTTTAAAACTCATTGTAGAAAATTTACTTTAACTTGTATTACTTCTTCTTGATTGAAAATAGCTTGGAATTAATTTTAGAAATCATGAATATCTAATTTGGCATGTTGGCCGAATTTGATAAAAACTTTACATTTGATTTCCAAATTATTTTTCACCTTATAAATACATGTTAAATCTCTTGTATTGTCTACATTGATTAAATCATTACCTTAGAAAATAATTTTAGAATTCAAAGTATTGAAATTAGACTTGTTGGCCGAAAATGTAAGGTTATGCCATTTGATTTCCAAATTCATTTTTCTTGATCTAAACAACTTGAAACCTTCTTAATTCTCCTAGGTTAATTTAATTACCTTTTAAGAAAATTAAGAGAACATTTTGGTTCTCCATTTTTGTTAGTGGCCGTGAGCCATCATGGAGTGTTCTTTGGAACACACATGCATTTCCTTGACATGTTGTTCACATCCTACACATTATCATGCAATTCTATACTTTATCATGCAATTCTAACACATGCAATATTATCAAAGCTTGTAGACATGCAAATTAAAGCTAATAGACATGCAAGATTATTACAATCACCAAACAAAGAAAGCTACTAACAAACACCACACAACTACTAACAAACACAAAAATTAACAATTACACACATAATAACCACATCACCACCGAATCCTTATGGATTCTACAAACACCACAAATTACTCCATCTTCTTACCACCACCAAGGGATGATAAGATTAGTCTTCCTCTTACCTTAAATGAAGACAAATGGTATTCTTTCACTCCTCCTAGGGTTCGGTTTTCTCCACCAAAGTACCTAGCAACTCAAACGAAAATCTACAAGTTACTAACCATGAAAAAGAACCTAAACCATGGATAAATCATGGCTTAGAACTTTGAAAAAGAAGAGAGAAAAGAAAAGCTTGAGATTTCACCTTCTAGGTAAAATTTTCAAGATTGGTTTCCAAGCTCCAAATGGAAGATTTTGAAGAAATTCTCAACTAGAGATGTTCTTAGGATGGTGTTTAGGTTTAGAAAAGTTGGTTAGATGAAAATTTGGATGGTTGGAGGGTATGGTTCTTGTCTTGGCCGAATGGTGAAGGAAAGAAACAAGAATGGTGGCTAGGGTTCTTGGATGAGAGAGAAGAGAGAAAAGCAAGAAAGATGAAGTGGTATTTTGGTCTTCTAAACCCCACATGGCCGTAGCTCTTCATGCATGCAAGGTGGCCAAATGGTTGGCTTCATCCAAGCCATGGATTGCATCAAAGGCTAGGATTAAAACTTGCTTAACAAGCTTGTCTCCTATTGGTTGATTATTGATGACTCACAAGCCTAATCACACTGTTCATTAATTACCAGCTTAGTCAGCTAGCTGAGTCAGCTTGTTCTGGAAAGTTCTACTGCTAATGATGATTAATTAAGCTACTAAGTTAACTGTATTAGCTAAACGTGGGTCCCGCAAAACATTTCCAGGTCCACTGTCATTTTATTATACTGACTAATAAAATAATATTATAATATTATAAAATTATTTTATTTGACAGTCAAATCCTAAAAATTAAAAGATTATTTACTGTCTCATTCAGAATCGGGTTTAGTAAGATCCTCCAATTCTAAATAATAAAATAAGATTTCCGGCCCGGAAAAATATTATTTTCCGCCGAGCAAATCACACAAAAAGTCCACATAAAATAGCGACAAGATATCTTGGACATTAAATCAAGTAGAAAACAATTAAAAACAGCAAAAACAGCACGTTCGGGACGTAATAGTCATTTTTCCATTTTTTCCCACAACGTAGCTAATCATCCAAAAAGTTCAAATAAAATTACAGACAGTATTAATTGTCTGTATATCTTCCAGAAAAATTAAAACAGTAGCTTGGAAAAACTTTTATTTTACCGTCTCAGAACAAATTACGTAAAAAGACCAAATAAAATTTGAGCCTGTATAAACGTATTTGTATTTCATGTAGAAATCGAGAAACAGTAAAATAGGGACACAACAGTCAATCACACAAAAGCTTGAAAAATAGCAAACAGTACATTCGGAATATTTTCTAAAAATTAGGGTGTTACAATCCCCAGATTGCCCCTATTTCGAAAGACAAGGATCCAATTCATGAATTAATCATAAGTAGGGATAAACCCTCTCAAGATGATTAGTCCTTGATACTGGTAACAATCTGAGTGGTGTCCCAACCAATGCCAAGTGAGCATGAAGCCCCTCAATAACAAAAGTCAAGACCCCTCCTATTCCTCGGGTTCGCACAGACTCGGGTATATAGCCCAAAAAGTAGATAAGTGATAGTGACGTGTGTGAGGGAGCATACAAACTCATACAAAAACTTAAAAAGATAAAGCTACCACCTAACCTGCAAAAGCATATATACAACAACCAGCCAGCAATCATCTACCCTAAGGTTTCAACAATTAAGTACAAAATTATATACAAGCCAAAATATACATTTGATAATACTATCAGATATTTACATGAAAGTACTAAATAAAAACTATTTACAAACAAATAAGAAAACAAAGACAAAAATGGAGTAAAATAAATAAACAAAGATTATTAAATATTTGCACAACTAACAATAACAAGCCTGACTCTCTAAGTGTCTCCAGTGGAGTTACCATTTGTCGCGACCAGGATCGCGGTGGTATAACAACTCACGTGATTTTTTTTAAAAAAATGGAGTCGCCACCAATTTTATTTGAATTTTGGAAAAATTGGAAAAACTTTCTTAGAAAAGAGTCTTTGTAAACCAAATTGGATTCAGGAGTCAGTTATTGATAGGGAAAGGTGGAAACTTAATCCTATTGCACCCCTATCACACCCGTCCTGAGTCGGTACCTTAAGTCAGTTGTGCAAAGACTTGATAATCTCAAATTTATTTATTTTACTCCTTTTAAAAACATTGTTACTATTTTTATTTTTATTTTTTTGGAAAAAGAATAAAAACAAAATCTAATTATGAAAATTTAATTTTTGGCTTAACAGAATGAAAATTTTACTCCTACGTACCCTCAAGTGCAATGAGAAACTCAAAGTCACATAGTTCTTTAGAAAATATTTGTGAGTTGATTGATTTTAATTAAGAAAAAGATTTTTAGAAAAGAATTTTGTTTGAAAATAAAAATCATTCTTGCACAGGGTTCAAGTTAGCACTGAGATACTCAATAAACTCTTATGATCCAAATGACATTGAAGATAACATCCGCTATTCAATTAGCATCATTGGTCATTGCATTTTTAAAAATGAAGATGTTGTGTATTGTGTTATACGGAGAAGAAAAATGGAGAGAAGAAAAAAAGTGTTGTGGTTGCCTTGTTTTTTTGGCCTCTTAAAATAAGTCTGAGTTCCCCCATTTATTCTTGAACTCCTCCCTTTCTTTTTGCTGAGCAAAATGGCTCCTTTTTTTGGTTGCTTGTGTGTAGGAGTGAAGTATGTGTCGTGTAGTGTTACGTGTTGCAGTGTAGTGTCGTGTGTTGCGGTGTGTGAAAAGGGATTATGCTGCAGTGATGACTGTGTGTGAGAGAAATTCTACAAAGTGATGTGAGTGTGTGACATAAAGTAACAAGCAAGCTACAAAACAAATTTTTATTTTTATTTTTCAAAATAAAATAGACAAAGTGAGAAAATAAAAGAGTTAAAACATGATTAGATTATTTTGGTCAAGAAAAAGAACAAATATTATATTTTTTTTATTTGACCTGGGCAAAATTGGGTGTTCACAGTTGTCCTTCTTTACTTGTTTCTTACTAGATAATATGAATAAACGTAGTTCTTTCATATTATCAAAGTAAGGAACGAGTAAAGATATGAACTCTAATTTTGCTCGAGAATACAGAAGATGATAAATGATAAAAATTTAAAATTAAAGGAGCCGATGCGCTCAACAGGAAATAAAATGCATGGAGCCGATGCGCTCAACAGAAATTAAAATGCATGGAGCCGATGCGCTCAATAGAAATTAAAATGTAAGGAGCTGATGCGCTCAACAGAAATTAAAATGCATGGAGCCGATGCACTCAACAGAAAATAAAATGTAAGGAGCCGATGCGCTCAACAGAAAATTAAAATACACGGAGCTGATGCACTCAGATAAATGACAGAACCCGATGTGCTCAACAGAAATTAAAATGCATGGAGCCGATGCGCTCAACAGAAAATAAAAAATGCAAGGAGCCGATGCGCTCAACAGAAATTAAAATGCATGGAGCCGATGCACTCAACAGAAAATAAAATGTAAGGAGCCGATGCGCTCAACAGAAAATTAAAATACATGGAGCTGATGCACTCAGATAAATGACAGAACCCGATGTGCTCAACAGAAATTAAAATGCATGGAGCCGATGCGCTCAACAGAAAATAAAAAATGCAAGGAGCTGATGCACTCAACAGAAATTAAAATGCATGGAGTCATGCGCTCAAAGGTAAATGGCAATGGGCAACTGCGTCCCGAAAATTAAAAGGCAATGGGCAACTGCGTCCCAAAATTTAAATGACAATGGGCAACTGCGGCCCGAAATTAAAAGGCAATGGGCAACTACTTCCCAAAATTTAAATGACAATGGGCAACTGCTTCCCGAAATTTAAATGACAATGGGCAATTACGTCCCGAAATTTAAAAGGTAATGGGCAACTGTGTCCTGAAATTTAAATGACAATGGGCAACTGCGTCCTAAAATTTAAAATAATGGGTAACTACGTCCCGAAATTTAAATGACAATGGGCAAATGCGGCCCGAAATTTAAAAACAATGGGCAACTACATCTCGAAAGTTAAAAAGGCAATGCAAGGAGCCGATGCACTCAGAAATTTAAAATGCATGGAGCCGATGCGCTCAAGAAATTAAAATGCATGGCAATTTCTTTTTCTTTTTTTCTTTGAATTTTATTAAAAGTCTTTTGAACTAACGATGATTTTGGAATGCTTTGACCAATCAAACCCTTTATTCGTGTCTCTTTTTTTTTCGTCAGACTCTTCATTTGGCTTGGAATCCTTTTGACTTCCTTTATCCCTTCTTCATTTCTTTTTCTTTTATTCCTTTTTTTTCTTTTTTCTTTGAGCACCTCATCAGGCCATGGACCTGGAATGTTGTAAAGCCATCAAGGAATGACTTGGTATTCTTTTAGACACCATCAGATCCTGGACTTGGAACTCTATAAAACCATCAAGCAAAGGACTTGCAATTCTTTTTGACACCGTCATCAGGCCATGGACCTGGAATTTGACTTTTAATTAGGATGACCTCTGTGACATGCTTTTCTTCAAAATTCTTACTTCCATATCTTTTTTTTAGTACCTCTTGTCTTTGGATTACCCCTTGAGATATCATTTTCCCCTTCAATTGAAACTTCTGAGTTCTTTTCGATCTGAGTTGTTCATCAGGAGATTACCATTAGATGGTCAAATCATAGTATTGTACTCATGTTCACCTTACCTAAAACATTACGTAACAAACATGTATGGATTCAAAAGTACAACAGGAAAGAAATGAACAACCTCCATATTAGTCTTAGAAGTTTGATTACAGAAAAGGATTATTCACAAAGGATAAATACATGGAAAAAGACACAAACAATGACATGGGATTCAAAGAGGTGTTGTCCCAGTATGGATTGGTTCAACCTTCATGAAAATGATTTTTAGTTTCCCATTGGGTATTATGACGAATGATTTCCTTCCGCTGAGCATGCACATCAAGCCAAATTTAATCAAAAGGAAATTTGCCCCAGTTTAGGACTGAATTGAATGGGGCAAAAACTCGTCCTACTGATCAAAAGATTTGCCCTAACATAGTTCAAATGGAACCAGGGAAACAAAAAATTGCCCCAGTTTGGAGTTAACTTCAACAGGATAAAAACTTATCCTAGTGCAATGCCAAATTGAACCAAAGAGAAATTTGCCCCAGTTTAGGACTAAGTATCTCCTTTTCTTCATTTTTTTTATAAGAGCAAGGAATTGAAAACTAAAAAGAGCACAAACCTTTTGTCTCAAAATTAAAGTTAATGAAAATGATAGCAATCCTTCATTGATCAAAATGGACTTTTTAAGGCTTGTAACGTGACTAGGGTTAAAGGTTATGAAATGAAAGATATAAGGCTCAAACAAGTGTTTAAGGGTTGAATGAGACTAAGGATCTTTATTCAAAATTAAACCTTGTCAACTGACTTTGCATTTTTAAGCACATTTTTCTTTTATTGTTCTTCATTTCCCTTTTCTTTTCACTTCAATAAGTTGTAACTTTTTCATTTCATTTTCTTTCCCTTTTTTTTTCATAGAAATCATAATTTTCACTTTGTGTTAACCCCTAGTGTAGGGGTGATCCTTGTCCAGGGTTAAATTGAAAAAAACTTTCAAGCTCAACAAAGGGACAACAAGAGATAATGAAAAGATGAATTCCTGTGAAAGATAAAGAAAGATGGTCAATCTTCATTTCAAATCTTGATTGCTCATTTTCCAAAAAATTTAATTTTGAGACAAAAGACAGTGCATGCCGAGTGATGACTTCCCTGCTCCCTTTTATTTTTCCTTTTTTTTTGGTTATTTTTTTCTTTTTTCTTTTTTGCAAATAACACCTACACATATGGGATTCATGACTACTAAATTTTTTTAAGAATGAGAAACCCATGGGATCCAAACCCAAAGAAAGCAAGAAAAAAAAGAGAAAACAAAAGGAATGACAACAAAGACATGGCAAGAATTTGAGTGTCAAGAACATAGGAAAAAGAAACAAGGTATGCTGAGATCTATGCAAATCCATTATATTAATACTTCAAGAAAGTTTACATGAGTTCATCATCATAAAAGTCTAAGATGGCAATCTCATCAATTAACACCTTAGATCATCAGTCGTTCAGATGTTCCAAATCGCTAGAGGGTGATTGGTATAGACAGAGTGAGACGGTGGAAAATGGGGTTATAAAGGTTGCTAATTTTGCATGTAGCTCACTCCCCAGTAGGCATGACCATTGATGTCATTTAAGGTGGTTGCTCACGGATCTTCATAGCGATGCTTGAGGTGACAGTCGAAAAAAAAATGGAGCAATCACCGATAGCACATTTACATATGCTTCAACCCCATTTGTACCTCTATTTCCACGGATTAAGCGGAGAGACTCCCTCACATCTTGTAATATTGCTCCCATCATTGCTTGGCTCTCAGACATCTTATTCATCTTCCCTGTCATTTCATCGATTTCTCTGCTCAAGTTTCTCCCAGTCTCAGGATTATTTGCAGTCATTCTAGTCCGAGATCTGGTATCGTGAACTCAGGTTTGATTGGTCTCTTCTTTCTTAGGCCGCGTAATGGTTCCTAAACTAGTTTGGTTTATTAAAATGCGATAACATTAAACAGAGAATGAGATGAAATGGATGAGATGCATAAGATTGAATGAATGAGATGCATGAGACGCATAAGAAGTGAATGAACTTTGAAAACATTTTTTTTCTTTTTTCTTTTTTTTTTTAAAAATGCTATGAATGCCTTGAAAATGCAAGATGATGTATATGTTTTTTTTCTTTTTTCAAAAGAGTTATGAATGACATGAAAATGTAAGGTATATTTTTTTTTATTTTTTGGAATGCAAGAAAATGACAAGAAAATGCAAGATGAGGTTTTTTCTTTTTGGAATGCAAGAATGAATGACATAAAGAAATGGATAGATCATAAAGAAGTATGCTCCCTTTGTGCCCCAATCAGGTGAAACTTAAAGGTTAGATTTCCTTCAAGTCATGACTCTAATTTTGACAGTCACTATGTTCAATCTATCAGTGCAAGGTTTTTAGGACAGATCTAGACTACTAAAAGTCATGGTCCCCAGATTGCCCCTATCTCAAAAGATAAGGATCTAATTCATGAATTAATCACAAGTATGAATAAACCCTCTCAATATTATTAGTCCACGATACTGGTAACAATCCGAGCGGTGTCCCAACCAATGTCAAGTGAGCATGAAGCCCCTCAATAACAAAAGTCAAGGCCCCTCCTATTCCTCAGGCTCGCACAAACTCGGGTATATAGCCCAAAAAGTGTGTGAGGTAAGTGATAGTAATGTGTGTGAGGGAGCATACAAACTCATACAAAAACTTAAAAAGATAAAACTACCACCTAACCTACAAAAGCATATATACAACAGCCAGCCAGCAATCATCTACCCTAGGGTTTCAACAATTAAGTACAAAAATATATACAAACTGAAATATACACAAGATAATACTATCAGATATTTACATGAAAGTACTAAATAAAAACTATTTACAAACAAATAAAAAAACAAAAACAAAGACAAAAATGGAGTAAAATAAATAAACAAAGATTATTAAATATTTGCACAACTAACAACAACAGGCCTAACTCTCTTAGTGTCCCCAGTGGAGTCGCCATCTGTCGCGACCGGGATTGCGGTGGTATAGTAGCTCACGTGATTATAAAAATAAAAAATGGAGTCGCCACCAATTTTATTTGAATTTAGGAAAAATTAGAAAACCTTTCTTAGAAAACAGTCTTTGTAAACCAAATTAGATTCGAGAGTCGGTTATGGATAGGGAAGGGTGAAAACTTAATCCCACTACACCCCTATCACACCCATCCTGAGACAGTACCTTAAGTCAGTTGTGCAAAAACTTGATATTCTCAACTTTATTTATTTTACTCCTTTTAAAAACATTGTTACTATTTTTATTTTTTTGGGAAAAAGAATGAAAAGAAAACCTAATTATGAAAATTTAATTTTTGGCTTGACAGAATGAAAATTCTACTCTTATGTACCCTCAGGTGCAATGGGGAACTCAAAGTCACGTAGTTCTTTAGAAAATATTTATGAGTTGATTGATTTTAATTAAGAAAAAGATTTTTTTGAAAAGAATTTTGTTTGAAAATAAAAATCATTCTTGCATAGGGTTCAAGTTAGCACTGAGCTACTCAATAAACTCTTATGATCCAAATGACATTGAAGATAACATCTGCTATTCAATCACCATCATTGGTCATTGCATTGATTAAAATTTTTTATTATTATTTTTGTTTTTTATTTTTTTTTATTAGACTTAACAAATTACTTTTAAACTATCTAACAAAAAACTTTAGCCCAAACAAATCTAGCCCAAAAACAAAAAAAATAAAAACAAACTCATGCCCCAAAAAAACTAAAAAAAAATAAAATTATAAAAAAAAAACCTTCAGCAGATAAAACACAAAAAAGAAAAGTAAAACAAAGGCTTTTAAAAAGAAAGGGGTCAGAATCCTGGAGGGAGAAACAAAATAGAGAAAGGGGGCAAATCGCCCACCACTAACAGTCCGACGGGTTGGCTGGTTCAGGAGTCCAATTAACGGCGCGGCAACGGCGGCAGGGGTCTGGTTGGTTCGCGGCTCGCGGTTCCTGCTGGTAGCACGGCAATGTCGGACTCAAATCTGGTTCGTCGCTCGACTCGGGGCTAGTTGACAGAGGCGCTGGCTAGCGGCTTCACGGATCTGGTGGTGACGGTGCAGATCGGGACAGCGCGATAGGCTAGGTTACAGTTCCGGTTGGGTGGTGCGGCATCGGAGCGGGTTGCAGGTTCAAACGCAACATGGGTTCTAGCGACTAGTTTCACCAGCAATTCTGGTGATTCCTTGGTGGTGCGGTGCGGTTATCGTGGTGAAGGTGATGGTGGTTGGGTTGTTGTTGATGGTGGTTTGTGGTCTTGGTTGTGTGGTGAAGGTGATGGTGGTTAGGTGGTTGTGGGTGAAGGTAAGAAAATGGAAGTGAAGATGATGATAGGTTGAGGTTGATGGGTCATTTGTGGTTTAAGGAAATGGTGGCTGCTGTCTGTGGGAAGAAAAATGGTGAAAGGTTGAGATGGTGAAGAGGATGATGGGTGGAAAATGAGTTTCTGTGTGCTGTGTGGAGGCTTGAGGTGAGGAATGGAGGTGAATGAAGATGCTGTGTATTGTGTTATACGGAGAAGAAAAATGGAGAGAAGAAAAAAAAATGTTGTGGTTGCCTTGTTTTTTTGGCCTCTGAAAATAAGTATGAGTTCCCCTTTTTATTCTTGAATGCCTCCTTTTCTTTTTGCTGAGCAAAATGGCTCCTTTTTTAGGTTGCTTGTGTGCAGGAGTGAAGTGTGTGTCGTGTAGTGTTGCGTGTTGCAGTGTAGTGTCACGTGTTGCAGTGTGTGAAAAGGGATTGTGCTGCAGTGATGAGTGTGTGAGAGAGAAATTTTGCAGAGTGATGTGAGTGTGTGACATAAAGTAACAAGCAAGCTGCAAAACAAATTTTTATTTTTATTTTTATTTTTATTTTTAAAAATAAAATAGACAAAGTGAGAAAATAAATGAGTTAAAACATGATTAGATTATTTTGGTCAAGAAAAAGAGCAAATATTTTTTTATTTGTTTATTTGACCTGGGCATGTGTCACAGTTGCCCCTCTTTACTTGTTTCTTACTAGATAATAAGAATAAACGTAGTTCTTTCATATTATCAAAGTAAGGAATGAGTAAAGATATGAACTCTAATTTTGCTCGGGAATACAGAAGATGATAAATGACAAAAATTTAAAATTAATGGCGTCGATGCGCTCAATAGGAAATAAAATGCATAGAGCCGATGTGCGCAGCAGAAATTAAAATGCATGGAGCTGATGCGCTCAGCAGAAATTAAAATGTAAGGAGCCGATGCGCTCAACAGAAAATTAAAATGCATGAAGCCAAACACTCAACAGAAATTAAAATGCAAGGAGCCGATGCGCTCAACAAAAATTAAAATGCATGGAGCCAATGCGCTCAACAGAAAATAAAATGCATAGAGCCAATGCGCTCAACAGAAAATAAAATGCAAGGAGTTGATGTGCTCAACAAAAAATTAAAATGCATGGAGTTGATGCGCTCAGATAAATGATATGAGCCGATGCGCTCAATAGAAATTAAAATGCATGGAGCCGATGCTCTCAACAGAAAATAAAAAAAGCAAAGAGCCGATGCGCTCAACAGAAATTAAAATGCATTGAGTCGATGCACTCAAAGGTAAATGACAGGAGCGGATGCGCTCAAAGGTAAATGGCAATGGGCAACTACGTTCCGAAATTTAAAAGACAATGGGCAACTGTGTCCCGAAAATTAAAAGGCAATGGGCAACTGCGTCCCGAAACTTAAAAGGCAATAGGCAACTGCGTCCTGAAATTTAAATGACAATGGACAACTGCGTCCTGAAACTTAAAAGGCAATGGGCAACTGCGGCCCGAAATTTAAAAGGCAATGGGCAACTGCGTCCCGAAAGTTAAAAAGGTAATGCAAGGAGCCGATGCACTCAAAATTGGGTGTTCACACTGATCAAACAAGTAAGAGCACTAAGCACATTATGATAAAACAAAACCCAAATCATTTATATAAGCTCAAAAGAGTATAAATCAATCAATATTCATAGGAAGATCCAAAGAATACCCTACACACAACTTAGCTACTCATTGAATACGAAAATGTATTACAAAAATTCATATTAAAGATAAAAGGGAAGACAAAAAGAAGAAAGAACGGAAGATGAAGCCCAGTGGGATAAGCCTTGAAGCTTAAATCTTCCTCCAACATGAAGAGAACCTCCGATCTAGGCTCCTTCAACTATCTTTCAACTTGTAAATGAAGCCCTAACTGCTGTGTTCTCCAAGAAAAGAGAGAAAACTCAGAGTTCAAGAGAGTAAGAAAGGGAGCGTAAAATCTGTTCAAAAGGTATTTATAGGCCCACAAATTTCGCTCTTCACGCCGCAGCGTTACACAACATGTGCTGCAACAAGCAAAAATTAGGGCACCAGCACCGCGAGATTCACTTCCTTGTGCCACAGTGTGACAACCTCAAGTTGACAGGGTGCATTGGCAAAGAGCCGGACTTCGCGGCATAAGCTTTACAGCGCCACGGCATGATGTACTAGAGCTTGTCGTGTGATTTCTCTTCCAATGCAGGGCCTTAACTTGCATCAAGTTGGTTCTTTTAGACTTACCCTGCAGTTGAGAAATGACCCAGTCAAATACAAATGTAATCAAGATCAATCAAATCAAAGATTAGGAAGAATTTTAGCAAGATTAGAGAGGAAGACCTCAACATGGATTTTACATGAAAATGAGACTAAAGTATTCCAACAAAGCATGACAACGAGGACAAAGCACTCAGAATGCATAGAAATAGGGCATAAGTAACTTCATTCAATGGAGTTATCAACACCCCAGCATGCAATCTCACTACACAAGTCATCATTTGGGAGAGTATGGGCCACCCGGGGCTCACTCCTAGCCTGTTGTTGCCTAGCATGTGCCACGGCTAGAGCTTCTTTTAGCCTCTGAAGTATTCTGTCATTAAGAGATTGTTTAACATCAATAAGCTCCTCATAAAGGCCCCATTGTACTTGATGCCGACTGCAAAGCATATGGATGAGAAAAGGGAAGAAGAGGCCTTTGGACTCCCTTATTGACTTCTTAATTTGCTGATAGATGATCAGGGCAACATCAATGGTTCGGTGCTCAAGAATGGAATAAATCAGGATGACCTAATCTCTAGTCACTGGCAATGACGCCAAAAACTTGTTGAACCTTTTGTGTACTGTAAGTGCACGGGTCGTGAAAGTAATATAATGATGAGAAACATTGTTTCCAATGGGATAATGAATGATATATAATGCTAAATATTAACCAATAGCTTAATAAATTCTATTCGAGCACATATAAATTGGAAGAGTGTGTGTTACCAATATAAAGACTAAAAAGTAATAAACCAGGAGTAAAGGACAGTAATGAGAGCATAGAGACTCCTTCTTCACCTACTACTTTACTTAGCAACTTACAACCATTTTAAGCAACAATGATGACTAATTTTGTTAGCTTAAGAAACTACATTAGCTAAAAGCCTATGTCTAGGTCATTTAACCCTATGTCATCTACCTAGCTTACTATGTGTCCATGAGAACTAGAGTAACTTTCATGCATTAAGGTTGATTCTTAACAAAAGCTATACATGGCCAATGGGTATATGTTTATCCTATTAATGAATTAATTCATCCCACTATTAGAATGAAATTAAATATGCATCACCCACATTCATGATCTAAAATCTAGATTCCTATGCCTAGTTCGAAAGTTTTTATCAAAACATAATAAATGTTGGCCAAACACCTATGAGCATTAAGAGAAACATGGATGAACAAAACCAATCATCATTATAAATTTAAAAGGTCACAAAGTCGCCAATGTACATAGAAGGATCCAAAGGAATCCCTAAAAACAGCTTAGCTATCCATGGAACACGAAAATCTCAAGAGAGATTCCATGCCCATGACCTAAAGACAAAGAGATTAAAGAGAAAAGAGAGAAAACACTATAATGTAAACTTAGGATGCTTGATCCTCCTTGGATGATGGTGGTTTCCTCTCCAAATCCCTTCACTACTCTCCAAAATGATCAAAAACTAGTGCTTGTTGCATTCTTTGCCTTCTCCCACCTAACTCTCTCAAAATATCTGATGAAATAGTATTTATAGACGAAGCCCGCTAACTCGCGCTGCGACGTGACCATTGTTGTACCACAACGTGATGCCCACATGGTTAAGTGGAACCAGTGCTGACAAACACGCGCCATGACGTGAACTCCTTTGCACCACAGTGTGCTAGTCTTTGTCTTCAGTATGCGCAATCGGCAAAGACTAAGATGCCACGACGTGATACACCTTGCCCTGCGATGTGATAAGCTGGAATGCATGCTAAGCTCCCTCCTCTAATGCAAAGCCTTGGCTTGTTCCATTTTATCAGTTTAGAGCCCTTGCTATAATAGAGAAGTCGTCTAATTAATTACAAGTCTAAATCAACTTAATCTAACAAAGAATAGACAGGATGTTAACAAAATTGGAAAGGAAGACATCAACATGAATTTGAATAAGAAAATGAGGCAAAAGTCTTCCAATCATGCCTAAGCATAAGGACTAAGAAATCAATATACCACCAATATAGGGCACAAATAACTACATTTTATGGAGTTATCAGCTACCACCACCAAATTCAATCAAGGCTATCCGAAGCTTTTTGGGTTATGTCAGGTTCTACCGGTGGTTTATGAAGGATTTTTTTAAACTTGCAAAGTCTTTGTCTAATCTGCTTAATAAAGATGTGCCTTTCATATTTGACCAATCTTGCCTTGATTCTTTTTATAGGTTGAAGGAGGCACTAATCTCTGCTCCCATTATGTTATCACCATATTGGGAATTATCATTTGAGTTGATATACAACGCAAGTGATTATGCAATTGGAGCCGTGTTAGGGCAAAGGAAGGATAATAAGCTCCATGCCATCTATTATGCTAGCAATACCTTGGATGCACGACTGAATTATGCTACCACTGAAAAAGAGCTCTTGGCGGTGGTGTTTGCCTTTGATAAGTTTCGATCTTATCTAGTTGCCTCGAAAGTGATCGTTTACACTGATCATGCCGCTCTCAAATATCTTTTAAGTAAAAAGGATACGAAGCCTAGGTTGATCTGATGGGTTTTGTTGCTGCAAGAATTCGACTTAGAGATTTAGGACAAGAAAGGAGCTGAGAATTTCGTTGTCGACCATCTCTCACGAATTCCACAAGAAAAGGAAGCCAAGAGTATTAAGCCTCCTATTGATGATAGTTTTCTAAATGAGCAGCTATTTTCCATGATGGAGACACCATGGTATGCTGACTTTGCCAATTACTTGCTTTGTGGTATCACACCACCTGATTTTTCATATCATAAGAAGAAAAAGTTCCTTTCTGATGTGAAGCACTACTTTTGGGAAGAACCTTTGCTTTACAAAAGATGTGCGGATGGTCTCATTTGGTGTTGTCTTCCTCAAGATGAAGTTAGGAGCGTCCTTTCCCATTACCATTCCTCTCCATATGGAGGCCATTTTAGTTCGTCCAAGATAGCGACTAAGGTGCTTCAATGTGGCTTTTATTGGCCTACCCTTTTTTCATGATGCCCGAAACTTTGTGCTTGTATATGACCGATGCCAAAGAACTGGGAATATCTTGAGAAGAAATAAAATGCCCTTGAATAACATTTAAGAGGTTAAGCTTTTCGATGTTTGGGGCATTGATTTCATGGGACCTTTCCCTCTTTCACTTGGCTAGCAATTTATCTTGGTTGGAGTGGATTATATGTCCAAATGGGTTGAAGCTATTGCCTCTCCAATAAATAACGCAAAGGTCGTGGTGAAGTTCCTTAAACAAAATATCTTCTCAAGGTTTGGTACACCACAAGCCATCATTAGTGACAGTAGTTTGCACTTTTGCAATCGCCAATTTGAGGGTTTGTTGAAGAAGTATGGGGTGACTCATTAAATTACTACACCTTATCACCCCCAAATGAGTGGCCAAGTAGAGATATCCAACTGAGATATCAAGCAAATTCTTGAAAAGAAGGTAAACACATCTCATAAAGATTAGTCTTTGAAGCTTGATGATACTTTATAGGCTTACCGAATAGCATTCAAGACTCTAATTGGAACCACACAATTCTGATTGGTCTATGGTAAATCTTGTCATTTACTAGTTGAGCTTAAACACAAGGCCTTTTAGGTAATTCGCATGCTAAATTTTGATATGAAGGTCGCCAGCGCTCAATGTCTTTTACAAATCAATGAGTTGGATAAATTACATTTTGATGCCTATGAGAATGCACAACTTTACAAGGATAGGACCAAGCATTGGCACGACAAGCATATCTTGCACCGAGAGTTCCAAAAGAAGAGTTGTTCTTCTTATTTAACTCACGCTTGAAGTTTTTTCCTGGGAAGTTGAAATCTCGATGGCCAGGCCCTTTCTAAGTGCTTAAGGTGTTTCCTCATAGAGTCATTGAGGTTTGGAGTGAAGACAGTGGAGCTTTCAAAGTAATGGTCAACGACTGAAGCCTTACTTCGTCAGGAACCCCATCGAGAAGGGAGTTACTCAACCCCTTTCTAATCCTTCACCTCCAGCTTAAATATTATGAGGGGTCAAGCTAAGGACCTTAAATTAGCGCTTCACAAGAAGTAATCTGTGTTTCTATCCTTTTTCGTTTCTTTTTTTTTTATTTTATTTTTGCATTCTTAGTAATTGCATTTAGTTTTTTAGCTATTATTTTGTCTTTTCATACTCTAAAAGCGATTGAGGAGTTAGACACGGTCGTTTCTAACATCCAAATCACTTTTGTGTGAATTCTGGCAAGAGACACAATCGTGTCTCATCTCACATGGCCTTGTAGTCATCACAGAAATGATGGAGGAGTTAGACATGGTCGTGTCTAATCCTCCAAATGCTTTTGTTTGGTAGGATACAAGACACAAGACCTTGTCCCCTTAAATTAAAAAAAAATATCAGATTTTTAAAAGGGAGGGGAGGTCTCAGCCATCCTCTCCCATGCATCTTCTCTCCTCACCCATCTCCATCTTACCCATCGTCCCTATCTCCTCCATAGCCACCCACTGTAACCATACCCACCACCTCTCACTATGCCCAAACCACCACAATCATCCATCATACAACAACACCTCATCGTCCTCCCTTAAACCCCTTGCGTTTTTCCCCCACATCCCTAATTTCTCTCCACTGTACCCAACCCCTATTCCTCCTCATACCCATAACCCACCACCATCAAACTTTTTCTCCCCGCATCACCCATACCACCCTCTCACCCACCCAACCACCATGGTACCAGCAACCCACACCCATCCATCCTTCATTACCTACAAACAGCCACCATTCCTCCCAAACAACCATCGTACCACTGATAATCACATATTTTATTCATTAAGAAACCCTTATGTTTAGTTATTTATACTCTTCATGTACTTAATTGACTGAATTTGATTATGTTTTGTAAGTTTGAACTCGAATCGGACTTAATTGATTTTTTTCAGCATTATTCGGGTCTTACACTGTTTCTGTATTTTAGCCATATCTTGAGTTCTAAATGTCTGATAATTATGAATTTTACCTTGTAGGAAATATAAGAAAGAGCTCTACAACTTTGATGAAGAGCTCAAAGTCAATTTCAGACATCTAGTGGAGCTAATTGGGCATGGAAATCAGAATACGAGATTTGTGACTGGAACCCGAACAGTGTGTAGTAACCAGAACATAATTCGAGTTTGGGCACATAAAATGGGCTGAAAATTTGTAATCTGAAAGTTAAGACCCATATGTACAACTTTCATGTCAAGCACAAAACTTGATTCGGGCTCCTTGATGGAGATATTGGGTCTGAAAGTCAAAACAGAGGTGCTGAAACTGGTCCTGAACAGTCTGTAGTAATTGAGTCATATCTTGGGATGTAGGACGAATTTTTGGGTGTTTCTAGAGCCATTGGAAAGCTTAGACAATTTCCTAGAACTTTCATGAAGACCACTTGGCTCAGAAATGACGAAATCAATGAGTTCAGCAATAAAGAATTTCGGAGACAAGGTAGCTCACCTACTCACCCACCTACTCATCCACCTACTAATCCCATCTACCCATCTACTACTACTCCGAATCCTCTATAAAAGGAAGCATGTGGAGAGCTCTAGGAACAACACACACTTGGTGTTAGAGATAGCTTTTCATAGTTCTTGTATATTTTTCCTTCATTGTAATGGAGAGCTAAGTCACTTCTAGTCAATTCGGGACTCTTGAAGAGATTGTGGCTTGGATTCTTGAGACCTTGGTTATGTAATGTATTTGATTTATATTTGAATTCCTCTTCTCTTCTTCTTCTGTTCTCTTGATCTTGAATGCATGAATGGTGATTCTGTTTATGTTTGATCTGATTTGATCTTGGTTTAAGATTAAGTATTGTGATGAAATTTAGAACTGATTGATCTGAATTAATCACATAACTGAAGATTGAGATTTGTGATGAAACTTAGAACTGATTGATCTAAATTAATCACATAATTGAAGAGGTTAGGTTACTGATTGGTGCCTAGGTTAATTGAATTCGGTGCTTAAATTGACATATATCTACATGAATGGTGCGATTGCAGATTTATGTTTATTACTTGTCAATTGAATTCTGGACGATTGTCTAGTATGAATTCTGGATCTGATGCTGAGATCTCGGTTAGATCCAAGTTAACCATTCAAATGTGCTTCAAATATTTGTTGAAAGGTCTATGATTGAATCCACCCAATCTCGGATAGATTTCTGAATTGACTGTTCTTTTAATTGTTATTTTTCTTCAGATCTTGTCATTGTAATCCTTGAACAATCAAAACCCCCCTTTTTCTAACTTTCACTTGATTTGATCAAATTGCATCTACGATCCTTGAGGAGACGATCCGGTGTTGTTCACTATACTACAAGTTTAGGTAATAACTTCGGTTATAATTTTGACTGAGTTCGGCGCTCGTCAACCACCACAAACACCAACCCTATCCATACCACTGTCCAAACTCCCTTGCCCATTCTCACCCCACAGCCACCATAAACCCATTATACCTCACCTTTATTAGTATCAACTGTAACACCCTCCTTAGGGCATCACATTTCTGACTACTAACTCCTAATCAGTAAAGAAGTTCACAAAAGGTTTGAGTTATAAAAAGGTGAGTTTTAAAATTTCTTTTCTTGCTGAAAACAGAAACTTACTGAAATCCATAAGTATTACTGAAAATATATTTAAACTACTTAATATACAATATTGACACCAATTAATATTTAACAATTTAAAGAGAAATATAAAACTAATAGACTCTCTTTTTAATAGTAGCAAACCCCATGATGGGTCCTACTTAATAGCACGGTACAACACTAACAAGAAAACTTAACATACTTATTTCTTCTTGTATCCATCTTGATGCATCAGACATCTGTTCCATGTCAACCCTTCACACTATCGAATCTGGAATGGTCATTCTCTGATGTTGTCTCCGATCTCAGAGTATTTATCACCATATGTCTAACACAACTCGTTCCATCTATTATATAATTTTTACCAATACAAGCACAACAACACAATATAACAAAGAGATGAGATCACCTACGCCAATACCAACATGGTAGCACAGAGATAACACAAACAACATATCATACAGGTATATCATACCAGAATTCCAATAATGCACTCAACATTAATCAACTATCATCATCATGCCATTAACATTATTATCATCACACAATAATCACAATAATGCCATCAACATGATTATCATCATCATCATCCAATATTCCTCAATTATTATATCATGCAGATATAGATACTCAGATTTATGCATATGTTATGCATGTAGACTCAATGTCCTACTCCATGGAGGTTTTCACAATTTCGAGAAGAATGTTCTATTATTTGTCAGCCTTAGCCCAAAGACAATCTTCCAGATTAGCCCACAGACAAATGTCCAACTTTTGAAAAGAATCGTGTTCTTGTCGGGTATCGTCAATGTGTTGCAATGGACTGCATCGCCAAATGGCATATGGTCCAGCCGTAGCCCATAGACAGATATCCACTGGTCGACCGCCGCGCCTCGACGCACCCCCAAATCCATCATAGACCTCACTATCAATTCACATTCCCTCTTCAACCACAAGGGCCAAAATAGCTATTAGCTATATTTTATACAATGCACGAATATATCAGTGCAAGTCCAACCACAAGGGCCAAATCTTTTCCAATTCATTTGTTCAATTTAATCATATGCCTCAACGTATATTTTTCTAATGTATGTATAATGCACCAATGCCAATCACGAGCATATCTTTCCAATGCATGTAAAATGCACCAAATGCCAATCACAGGCAAAACTCGTCATTTTCTCATACAGTGTCCATACACTTATTCAACAGTAATCATATTGTATATTTATTAGCGAAATCATGTTATCGCATTTTCATAGTTACAAAACACTTTCATCGTGTTTTCACAATCGCGCAACATTTCTGTTATGTTTTTCATAATTCTACAACACTTCTGCTACGTTTTCAAATCACATATTGATTTTTCAACGTTTTCTCAATCACGTAAAAATATTTACACTTTACTCAAATCGCATAGCGATTTTTCACCATTTTCACAATCGCGTAACTTAAAAATCATTCTTTTAAGTCGCGTAAACCATTTTCCATCATTTTCGAAATATTTAAACGCTTTCCAAATCGCGTAGAAATATTTTAACATTTTTCAAATCATGTAGAAATATTTAAACGTTTTTCAAATCACGTAGCTTAAAAATCACGTTTTTAAGTTATGTAAATCATTTTTCACCATTTTTCCATTACGAAAAATATTTCTCAATCTTCAAAAATTCCATTTCAACCTTTCTCAAAATAATATGACTACTCACATTATTTTTCACATTTTCTTACTCAAGAAAATCCTTTTTCACAATATATTTCACAAATTCACAATTCCATTGAATTAAATCAATGTTTCTAACTTTAAAAATTACTAACGCTCTCCAAAACCCAAAGGATGAGTTACACATTAGAAAATATCAAATCACTCTTATATTCTCCATTTTTCTCAAATCAATTCTAATATCATTTCTCTTCAAAATAAATAAATTGAGGTTCAAACACTTTCAACCTCTCTTTTCCATTTACATACGAAAATCCCATTTTTTCAAAACACTCTGATTCCTTTTTCAAATTCCTTATACTAAATCAAACTATATTTCCACTTTATTTTCATAAAATCAAGGCATTACAAGCCTTCAAAAACGTGGACATGACTATTGAAATCATAAAAATATTTTTCCTTCTAAGTCAATATGGTTTTACACAAACAAAACCATTAAAAATCCTTTACAAAAACCGTGAGCACATGGTCTTTGAAATCAAATCATTTGTTCATTTTTTATTTTTCAATTTCTTTGCAAATCCTTAAAATCAACATTGTTCTTTTCATTTAAAACTCATGTTTAGTAAAACACTTAGAAACTTTTTACACAAAATAAATCAATAAAAATCATTCCCAAAATCGTGAACACTACTTCTTGAAAAACAAACCCTTTGTTTATTTTTCCTTACTTTTCTAATCATCCAATTTTATCATTTATGAAAATATTATTTTA
This sequence comes from Ormosia emarginata, assembly GCA_029884605.1. Lineage (NCBI taxonomy): Eukaryota > Viridiplantae > Streptophyta > Magnoliopsida > Fabales > Fabaceae > Ormosia > Ormosia emarginata. Next base: position 9,631,740 of record JAQQTP010000040.1, read on the forward strand.
TGAACACCTATTTTGAGGTGTCTTGGCAGAAATCCTCTTGGTCTTTGGAACCAAAAATTAATTTCTTTTCCATCATCAAATTATGGCATACACATACATATTCAAATATATATCACAAGCATGCCATAATCAAAGCAATAAATCATGCAAATCATACCAAGCATAAGCAAATAATCAAAACATATAAACACCCACAAATTATTACATGACCATGGATATGAATCCTCACATGGATTCACCATCCATCAAATACACAAACCATCTCTCACCACCATACTTGGTGAGATGAATCTCCCTCTTACCTCTTGAAGATCCTCAAAAGTTCCTTGTTTTGCTTCTTTTTCCAAGTCCTTCACCACCAAAGGCTTCTCAAATACAAAACAAAACATATATTTATTAGTAAATCAAGCTTGAACAAGATAAACCATAGATCAAACATGGCTTAGAACCTTGAAAATCAAAAGAAAAGTGAAGATTAATAAACTTCACCAATAAAGCTCCAATCTTTAGCTTGAAGAACAATGTTGAAGATGAATGATTTAGAGAAAGTCTCCAACATAAAAGTTGCTTAGAAAATCATGTAGATTCAAGATCTATGGTTGGATGAAATTAAAAGAGATTGGATGGAAATTTTGAGTGGTATGGCCGAAATTCCTCTTGAAGAATAAGGATGAAGTTTTTGATTTTTGTAAAAGAAAGGCTTCTTAGACTTGGTTAAGGTAAAGAATGAAGTGAAAACACTTGGTTTCCCTTCCTATCAATTTCGTGGAGCTCCTTGGAAAATCCCTAAAAATCATAAACAAATCTTAAAATCAATAACAAATAAAAGAATAGGTAAACCATGATTCAAGCATGGCTTAGAAAATCAAAGCTAAAAGATTGGGTGAAGAAATATGAACTTTACCCTTTTTGCTAGAAACTTGAAGCTTGGATTTGAAACTCAAGATGAATGATTTAGTGAAAACTCATAACCAGAGATGTTCTTAGAATAAGGTAAGGATTCAAGAAATAAGGTTGGATAAAATTTTTGAGTGATGGAAGGTGGTTCTAGGGTGCTTGGCCGAAATTAGCTTGGAGAAGAGATGGAGAGAAATTTTTGAAGAGTTAGCTTCTTGAAAATGATCAATAATGATCAAGATGGAGTAATAATGGTCTTGAAACCATTCTATGCCCTTAAGCATGCACAAAACCGTCCCCCCCTCCAAGCATTCTCCTAAGAGTGCTAAATGATCAATAATGATGCATAATTGACCAAGGCATCTAATAATGGTCATAAAACTTTTCTTTAGCTCCAAAATGAAGCACAAAATTGTCCCCACTCCATGCATTATGCATTCAATAAGTTGTCATCTTTTCTATCCACCATTTAGAGCCATTTAAGCCATTGATTAGATCAATGGTTAGGATTTAGGTAGACTTTTGATTAGAAGACTTAATCTAGGCCATTAGATCTTTCTCCTTAAAATTTTAACCATTAGATACAACTCCAAAAATGAAGGGTCAAGATTACTCCTTCTTACTTTCAATCCAAGGGTCATAATTAGTCATAGCCATTTTAGAAGACCAAATCTCCATCATTGATTAAATCCACATCCAATGGTCATAAATGATCCATCTCCACCGTTGATTTAATCCGAATACAACGGTCACAAATGGTCCTAGCCACTTTGTAAGACCAAATCTCCACCCTTGATCTAATTCTAAATCCAATAGTTATAATGGTCATAGCCATTTTCTTAGACTAATCCTACACCGTTGATTAAATCGACGGTTGATATCAAAGTCTTCAATATTAGACTTGCTTCCTATTGGTTCGTCAAAAGAATTAAACTTGTTTCCTATTAGTCCGTCAAAAGTTGTCATAACCACTATTGTTGACTTAAGCAGTATAATTTCTATTTTTATTTGCTATAACCCCACAAAAGAATATATTTACTGTATTTTTATCACCCGATAATTAAATACAGTACAAAACACAGTACAATAAATTTTCTAAAAACTGTTTCCGGATTCAGGTTTAGTAAGATCCCCTGTCTCCATCTAAACAATACAAATTTTTCTATACGTAGAAAAATTTTCACTGTGCGGGACCCACTTGGGCCCACGTAAGGCCACCTGGGCCCACAAACAGCCCAAAAACAATCAGATAAATATAAAAATTTATAATCATCCACAAAAATCATAAATATTAGAAAACGTATGAAAATCAAATCAGATTGTTAAAAATAATTAACAATCAAGAGAAATAAATACATAAAGATTTTTCCCTGGCCCAAAAATTATTATTTTCTTGACACGGAGTAAATCACTCAAAACGATCAAATACGCTGACGGAATAATCAAAATAATTTTACAATGCACTGAAATCACTAAACAGTAGAATTCTGTTAACTGTCAACTATTTAGGAAATTTGGGGTGTTACATTAACCACCACACCCACACAACCCATCACCACGGTCCTTAAAAACCTTAAACCCAATACCCACCATAACTCGTACCCATTTTTCCCCTTTCTATTTTCTTCCACCGTAGCTATTTCTACCACCAGGTTTTTTTTTTTCTTTTTCCCCTTTTCTTTTTGTTTTATTTATTATTTTATTATCTTTTCTTTTTTTAAGTCTTTCTTTTATTTTTAATCGGTTGTTATTTTAATTACTTTATTTTCTGCATTTTTCTTTTTGTCTTCTCCTCATTAGCATTTCATCTTGTGTTTTTTGATATTGTTTACTGTCCCTTAATTGAATGCATGTTGCCTACTTGCCATTTAACTTGTTTTCACTATTACTTGCTCTTAGTGCTTTTTGGAAGTCCTTTCTATGTATCTGGTCATCTTTGACTATAGACTGTTGCATTTTTAACTATACATTATTTTGCATGCCACTGTTCTTCTAGCATGATGGTTGTTTTCCATATGTTGTGCCTTGCATGTATTTGTCTAATGATGATGGTTGTCATTTGTGTCATATACCTGAACTTTGCTAGTGTTTCAATTTATGCTTGTTGGCATTTTTATGGCCTGACTATCTTGTGCAGCATTGGGTACTATTTTCTTATGACTATATTCTAATTGTCTATTGTTGGTGCTAGACTGGTCTCTTTATAGGTTTCTAGTTTGATGTCCATGCTGATATCTCCCTTTCTCATTTGCAGGTACTATGGCCCCAAAACGCTATCGCACCCGTGACGAAGCCATCCCATCTCTCTCTGCAGCTGAGGTTGAACACCTCTTGCAACTTGATTCTCTAGCTTACAGACGGAAGTGCGAGCTATTTTGCACATATTCCATCATCGCTAATAAATATCTGGACAACGAGACGATGTAGGAGTTTGGTGTGCTACAAACCATTCATGCTCATTTGGCTCAAGCTAGATGGAACCTATTTGTGTCCATCCGTTGCGATGCCTACCTGGATTCGACCCTTGAGTTCCTCACTACGCTCAAGGTGTCTTGTGAGTCCTAGACGATTGACCAGTCAAGCACCATTCAATTTAGACTTAACCGGTGATAATTCTCCATGTCATTGAATGAGTTCAATGTTGCCATAGGATTCGAGACCACTATTTCCATAAAGTCCCCCACCTACCAGAATGCATTCTTGGACTATCCAAGCTCATTCGTTGATAGTATCTTCTGGAGCGCGATTAGACAAGGCCCCAACCACTACAATCCCAACATTACCAAATTTTCTTCTATCTGCGACACTACTTTGAGATGGATCCACCGCTTCATCTCCCATAGCATCTCAAGGCAACAACACAGAACTGGGATTGTTATAAAAAATGACCTCTTCTATTTATGGTGTTTGGTGCATGGCCTCCATTGCAACCTTGGTTACTGGTTCATTCAGCGCATTTTGAAGATCAATAAGGTCAAATGTGGGGCCAAATAGAGGTACATTACAGTGGGCTCTTACATATCTAACTTAGTCCGGAACCTTGATGGTTTTCATCGCAATGCCCATCTCGCCAAAGAGATGAAGCCCATTGATCGAGTTATGCTACTACCTTGGGCCTTGTTTATGAGGTTGCTCCAAGGCATTGGGCTCTTCATGATGGACCTATCCTAGAGCCACATTCCCTATCGTAGGAGGATCATCCTAGTGCTAATGCTGAGGCTGGAGAGCCATCGCTACCCTAGTATGTATTGACAGATCTGACTAACTGGCTAGCTCGTATGGAGACTGATCAGGCTAGCTTCCACCAGCGTGTACTAACAAACTTAAGCAGCATAACCGCTACGCAGGCTAGTTTTCGAGAACATGTCACCACTCAGTTCGACCATATTTTTGCTTTCATGGCTTCATGCTTCCCTCAGGATCCACCACCCCCACCCTTGCTTGATGTCAATCATATGTTATTTTTAGGGAAGTTTCATTACCTAATATGTTATTTCTTTCATTGTCGTCTTGTACTTCTTTTATTGTTGATTTACTTTTTATATTGAGGACAACATAAATCTCAAGTGTGAGGAGTGCATTTAAATTATTATATACTTAATTCTTAATTTTGCATCTTAAATGAACACTCGAGTATTGCACCGAATCAAGCTTGATTTTTGTGTTAATTTCTTGATTACTTCTGAGCTTATAGAGATATGTTTTAAAGGGGAGTCCACTACTCATGAAATGATTTTGTGCAAGGTAATCTTTTTCAATTGAATATTAAAACATTTAGCATCTTGTTTGAAAATTAGTCATGTCTGCTTGCATTTGATTTCTTTATCAACTTAGCCAAAAAGTAAGTTGAGTATTATTGATTGGATTTTTCATAAATAAAATCCTATTTTTCTTTTGGAGTGACATTTCTCTTGACTGATGTGTGCTAGAACTTGTTTTGATATCTTGTTGAGACTTTAATGATTCACATACATACTTGAACATGATTAAGGCAATTAGGCTTAATTCTTTCCTGACTTCCAGAGTTACATTGATGAAATAATCCTTTAGTTGTCCTATTTGAGCCTGAAATTGATTTCTTTGAATACCCAATTAAATAATCAGGTTGGTTTCTTTGGAGAAATTATTGTGTTAATTGAAAAGTTATTAAGGATTGTTTTTGTCTTCAAGGGTTGATAAAAAAAAAAGAAAAAAAATGATGAAAAGGAAGAAGAAATAAAAAGATTGTTGGTGAATAATAATAAGAATAATTTAGTTGAAAGTAAAAGTGAAAATTAGTTATATCCTTATGCATTATGCTCTACTGATCATCTTTTCAACCTGATTCTGTTTTGTATCGCTTTATCCATAAACATTCTTTACCTTTGTTTATTTTTTTCCTACCATTCATTATTCCCTTGGCCCTATTACAAACAATGGAAGTTCTTTTGATTCTTGTTATGTATGCGAACTTGGAATGGAGATTAGATTGATAACCAAGCCAATGGTATTTCATTTTTCAAGAGAAATTTGAGTGATCTCTTTGTCTTTAAACACTTGAGTGATGGAAAGATGAGTGACCTCAACTGGTTGGTAAAGAGAATAGGTGCAAGCTAGACTCAAGCCTCTAACTGTATTAAGTGCTAAACTATCTAGCTTGATTGGATTAGATTGCTAAGCTTAATTAAAATTTTAAATTGTGGAATTTCCCTTAATTCATGTTTCTTGATATTCAGTTTAATCTTGATTTTGATTCATGATAACTATCGAGTTTACCAAATTTAAATTAATTTATAACCGAATTACCAAAACTACTTGCAGCATAAGGTAACACTAGGTCAAGCCCGTAAATCACTCTAATTATGAAGTAAGATTAATAAGTTAATAAACAGGGGAGAAGGAGTTTGTGAAATAAAACAACAAAAACAGAAAGTAATTAAAGAAGACAAAACAGAATTAAGAAGCAACCAATCCAAGAGAATTAACCAATCTTGATTTTAATCCATCCTTGATCTCTATAAATCCATTCAATTATCTACCAAGTCCTGGGTCCTAGATCACATCAAGATACCTCAAAATGTTCCATGGATCTTCTACTAAATACGCATCTAGAATTCAATTAATTAAAGTTAGACAAATTAAGCATTCATCTAAAACCCAAATCAACTTAAAAACCAAGATCCAACCAAGCTAAACATTTCATCAAACACCTTCGATGCCTTGTTTAGTCTTTGCAATTCATCCTTCACACATGGTAATTATGCAATTATCATATGAATAACCCAATCAAATTAAGCAACTCAATCAGAATTAAGCAAAGATGAAGGAGAGAAACTTGATTAATAATTGAATGCAGAACAATTAAAACAGAATCTCAAGATTAAGCATCAAGATTGTCAATCCCTTGGATTGATTAAAGGCTCTACCCCTCCATGAATGGGAAGGAAGAACTCAAAAAAAAAAAAGAAAATCTAGAGAGAAAGGAGAGAAAAGAAAGAGATCTAGATCTAGAGAGAGAATAAAAAGTGTAGAATGAGAAGATGATTCTTAGACTTCTTATACCTCTATTAACTAACCCCTAATTTAGCCTTACATGATTAGAAACCTATTAGTTACAAAGTTGGGTCCATTGGGAACACAAGGCCTAAGTCCTATGCCATTTAGAGGCCTACAACTTAAGTTATGCTCAATTACATGGCCTAACTCATCAATAACTCATCTCTATTTTCTTGCTTCTATTACACGCCCAAAACGATGTAGTTTAGCTTAGGAGTCACATAAGATTATAACTTTGTATCTTATCTTTCATTTGGGCCTAGTTTGACATCCATTAAACTCCTATAACTCGATATATGGGCTGATGAGTGCACAAAGGTCAAGTTGTCAGGATCAGCATTTTGGCTCTTGTTTCAACTTCAATTTAAATTATCCAAACATATGATTCAGCTCTAGAGGTCTTCATGAAACTTGTAGAGATTTCTCTTAAATTTCCTATAATATCAGAATTACACCAATCAGATATTTGAAACTTTGATTATAGCCAAAATACTAAACATTGCCAAATAGACAAATAAAGGTCAATTCGTGCAATAATTCCTTCAATGATCCAATTTGACCAAATATCATAAAATGTGACAAACCCAATCTAATTAAGCTAAATTGAACCTTAATACACCTAGTGAGAGAATCATTAAATGAATAAAATATATTGCTATCAAATTCTCCCACATTTAACTTTTTACATTCCTGGGTAAAACACATAAGACCAAAATTAGGGAACAAGGAAAAAAACACAAACTCAAAAGCTAAAAAAACTCTAAAAGACTCAATTTCAAAATTTTCAATGATATTCAAGAATGGAAAAAGTTTGTAAGTAAGAAGAGCAACCAAAGATTCAAGGGATCAAAACATTCATGAGGTAACATTTCTTCACATCTCAAACCAACACGCAATGTGTCTTCAATTCGAAAAACATGAATTAAGAATGATAGATCCTTACAAGATACACTCTCAATCCCTCTAGTGTTTACAAGGTCAGTATTCCACTCAATTCAACCTATGAAAATTACACTACCATAAGCTTGCTTATCTTTTACTTCTCCACTACTCAAACATATGTACACACAAATCAAGAGAACTTTCTTCAAAGTTGTAATGGGGTCAAGGTAAGGGAAGGAAGTAATATGGATATGACAAGCTAAATATCCAAGAGAATATAAGAGCATTAGGGAGGGACTTAAATTAATAAGCATGAAATTTTATCGCCCCCCAATTCTATATAATGTGCATTCTCTTTAATTGTTCCTTTTCTTTTTTTTTTTTGATTTTTTTTGTTTCATAACCTTTTTTTGTATTTATTCATTTTCTTTGCATTTTCTTTCTTTTATTTACTCTTTTTATTTCTTTTTTTCTTCCACCAACACTTTGCATATTGCACATTGCACATCAATTTACACAACCCTAAGGTAAGGCAAAAACATGATTTTTCACATACGGCATATAATGAGCTAAGACAAAGAATAGATAAATAGGCTCAAAGGAGTTAATCAAAGGGAAATGAAGCAAGGCTGTCTATTTGGTTAAAGTAGCTAATTCAAGAAAGAAGTCCTCAATCATGTTTATTCATGCAAGTGAAAATGTAGCCTAAAAAAGAATCAAAACAAGTTCTAGAGTAATCAACTGCCATGAGTGAAAATCACACAAGAAAAAAAAAAGAATGGCATAAGTGCTAAATCTATCCATCAATAGGCTCAAAATCTCACAAGGTATGCATTTATCAAACTCAATCCACCAATCAAACATCCAAAAACCAAGCATGTTAAATTTAAGAAAGAATTTAATTTATTCAATCATGCTATAAACCATGAATTTCAATTGCTTCAAACTCATAAACTTCACAAATCGTAAAACATCATTGGAAAGCAATTAAAAAATCATACATTTTTTTTCAAAAATAGAAAAATAGAAACAAAAACAATAAAAACAAAAAAGCGAGAAAATAGAAAAATAAAAGCAAAAAACAAAATATAAATTCCTCAATGTTCTCAATGTAAAGCTCAAAAGAAAACAACATCCCTCAATTATCATTAATTAATCTATGACAAGTAAAATAAAAGAAAGGGAAAAGAAACATCCTTATCAAGTGAGGTAGATGAAGAGACTTCCACCATGATCCTATTGGCGAAAGCATAATGATTGAGTTATGCTTGAAGCATGAGAGCTTCCACTGGGGTCCCATTGGCCCTCCTTAATTCCCTTAGTATTCACCCAAGTGTTATTACCGGGATCCCAGACTTTCTTATGCTCTATTGGAATTTGTAGCAATCTCTCCTCTTGTTCAGCAAGGAGGTTCTTAGCCATGATCAAAGGAAGCTGCTTATCATCTGTCAAGTATGCATACTTCAGGTGTTTAGGTAATGGCTTCAGCTCCAACTTTGGTGGCTACACTACAAAAGGTAGTAATCTATGGGGCTGCAATGATTCTACTTCTGCTGCTTGAACCTCTGCATATATATTACTTGTTGCATAATCTGCTAACACAAGAATAGATTCATTATATCCTAAAAATATAGAAATTTCAAAATACACAAAACATAACTTATCACCATCACAACAAGCACACAAATCACCACACACAGAGTCATCAAAATCAGCAATCTTTGGAAACTCCTCACACAAGTCAGTATATGAATTATCAATCAAATCAATGTGAAAGACAAAATGTTCTTCCATGGTATGTTTAATAGCATCAAGGATATTAAACCTCACAATTGAATCTCCAAACTCCATGGATAGAACTCCTACATGCACATCAATCTTTGTTTGTGATGTCTTGAGGAAAGGTCTTCCTAGAATGAGTGGAGCCTTGTTGGATGATGACTCTACCTCTATCTCCAAAATATAGAAATTAGCTTGGAATATCTGCTTATTCACTTGGACTAGCACATCCTCCACCAAACTAGCTAGGTAAGCATTACTCCTGTTAGGTAGTTGGATCACCACACCTGAAGCCTGCAAAGGACCAAGTTCAAGGGAATTAAAAATAGACATAGACATTACATTAACAAAAGCACCTAAGTCCAGCATGGCATGCTCAAATCTATAGTTTCCTATTATGTAAAGAATTGTAAAAGTCCCAGAATCCTTGCACTTCTATAGCATAGGTTGGATGAGGGCTGAAACATTTTACCTTATGCTGATTCTCTCATTGCCCTTCAGCCTCCTCTTCTGGGTGCATAATTCTTTAAGAAATTTGGTATATTTTGGTATTTGCTTAATTATATCCAACAATGGAATAATAGCTTCCATTTTCCTTAAAGTCTCAAGAAAATCTCTATCCTTCTCAGCCTCATTTGTCTTTCTAGTCTGAATGGCTCTCTATGGAAAGGGAAGGGCTACTACAGGCTTCTGCTGGTCATCAACAACCACTAATTTCTTCTTACCCTCAGATTTTTAGGCTGGTGCATCAGAAACTGATTTCTCTACTGGTTGTTGCTTGCTTCAGTTGGTGCTTGTACAATTTTTTCATACCTCAACATATTAGCACTCACATTCCCTTTTGAATTAGGGATTGTTTGTGAGGGAAGTTAGCCAGAACCTTGGGCCTGCAGTTGACTCAATGAAGAGCCCAATTGTCTAATCTAGATTTCTAAATTCTGTATAGTGGCCTCTGTCCTCTGCTGAAACTGAATATTGTTGGTGGCTATCTGCTTCACCAAATCCTCTAATGAAGGCTTAAGTTTTGTGGCAGCTAGACTTAGTTAGCATACGCTGCTGGAAATTTTGCCAACTTGGTCCAACATGAGACTGAAACTGTGGTTGCTGGAATGGTTGTCTGAACTACTACTGTGGCACTACATTACCATATCTCAAGTTAGGATGATCTCTCCAGCTATGATTTTATGTGTTGGAGAATGGATCATATCTTTGTTGCTACTGCTAAAATTGTGGTTTACCAGGAAAGACACCTGCTGCAACAACAAATTGATATGGAAAAACAAAACCACCATCCTAAAGTGTAGGGCATACATCTATGGGATGAGATGAACAAGAACAAATGCCATACATAGTTACAAATATCTGCACAGGTGATTGTTGTCCCACTGCTAACTATCTCACCAAAAAAGTCAATTCCTCAAGTCTGTGCTCCATTCTCTGTTGGTCAACATGAGACATGACTCCTCTAGTTGAGATAATGACTTATGTGCCAAATTGTTGTGCATTTGTTGCCATATTTGCTATTAAATCTCTTGCTGCAGCAGGGGTTTTGTCAACTAAGGCACCTCCACTCGTAGTATCCACCATGCTTCTGTCCATTGGTAGCAAGCCTTCACAAAAGTACTGGATCAACAGCTGATCATTGATTTGATGATGAGTAAAACTTGAGCACAACTTCTTGAACCTCCCAGTACTCATGCAAAGTCTCTCTTGTCATTTGTCTTATACCACATATGTCTTTTCTAATAGCAGCAACTATAGATACAAGGAAGAACTTCTCCAAGAACAGGCTCTTCATGTTATTCCAACACATTACAAAACTTGGTGAAAGTTAATATAACCAGTCCTTTGCCGCATCAGCAAGAGAGAAAGGAAATGCTCTCAGCTTGATGTGTTCCTCGTGTATTCCTTGTGGCTTCATGGTTGAATAGACCACATGAAATTCCTTTAAATGCTTATGAAGGCCCTCACCTGCAAGACTATGAAACTTAGGCAACAAATGTATAAACCCAGATTTCTATTCAAAGTCAGCATTATGATCAGGATATTGAATGCACAAAGACTGGTAAGTAACATCATGAGCAGTAAGTTCCTTAAAGGTCCTATTATGCATGTAATCACCCATAGTTACAATATCACTTAAACTCTCAAGTTCATTTTCAATTTCAATATCAAAATCAAGGTCGAATGTAATTCTTTCACTAAACCTACGAGCACTAATAAGTGTATGTAAGGTTCTTTCAATGCTATGATCAATATCAAGTAAAGAACTAGTGGAAGACCCAATCATGCAACATAGAAAACTCAAAAACACAAAACAAGCAAAACTGACTATGCAACACTAAAAATCTACCAAAATAAATCTAGTTAACCTATCTAAGCATTTTTTAAAAATATGGGACCACCAAAGCATGAAAACTACACAAAAATGAAACTAAAAAATACAATAAAAAATCTTTAAAAATTGAAAAAGTGGTCTAAACGATGGAATTTGAGAACACCAGGGTGGACCTCATAGTCCAACTGTGAGCCTTGTTTATTAGGCTGTTTTCCCTTAACTGACCAAGTTTCAACTTATCTTGGGTACATTTGTCAGTACGAAATTCTATAAAATAACTCGTAATCACCTATTTTCACTTAAAAACCACCAAAATACAACAACACAGGGGTTAGTGACGGATTAGTAGTCAAATATACTCTCAATAAGATTAATCAAAATTAGAGTGATCCCCGACAATGGCGCCAAAAATTTGATAACTGTCGAGTTTACCAAATTTAAATCAATTTATAACCGAATTACCAGAACTACTTGCGGCATAAGGTAACACTAGGTCAAGCCCATAGATCACTCTAATTATGAAGTCAGATTAAGAGGTTAATAAATAGGAGGCGAGGAGTTTGTGAAATTAAATAACAAAAACAGAAAGCAATTAAAGAAGAGAAAACAAAATTAAGAAGCAACCAATCTTGATTTTAATCCATCCTTGATCTCTATAGATCCATTCAATTATCTACTGAATCCTTGGTCTTAGATCACATTAAGATGCCTCAAAATGTTCCATGGATCTTCTACTAGATACGCATCTAGAATTCAATTAATTAAGGTTAGACAAATTAAGCATTCATTCAAAACCCAAATTAACTTAAAAACCAAGATCAACCAAGCTAAACATTTCATCAAACACCTTCAATGCCTTGTTTAGTCTCTGCAATTCATCCTTTGCACATGATAATTACACAATTATAATATGAATGACCCGATCAAATTAAGCAACTCAATTAGAATTATGCAAAGATGAAGAGAGAAACTTGATTAATAATTGAATGTAGAACAATTAAAACAGAATCTTAAGATCATCAATAATGTTAATCCCTTGAATTGATTAAAGGCTCTACCCCTCCATGAATGGGAGGGAAAAACTTAGAAAAAGAGGGAAAATATAGAGAGAAGGGAGAGAAAAGAGAGAGATCTAGATCATGAGAGAATAAAAAGTGTAGAATGAGAAGATGATTCTCGAATTTCTACTTCTACTTCTTATAATTAACTCCTAATTTGGCCTTATGTGATTAGGAATCTATTAGTTACAAATATGGGTCCATTAGGAATCATCGGGCCCAAGTTCCATGTCATTTAGATCCCTACAACTTAAGTTATGCTTAATTAAGTGACCTAACTCGTCAACAACTGATCTCTATTTTCCAGCTTCTATTACACCCCCAAAACAACATAGTTTACCTTAGAAGTCTCATAAGAGTTGTAGCTTTATATCTTTTCTTTTATTTGGGCTTAGTTTAACATTGATTGAACTTCTATAACTTGACATATGGGCTAATAAGTGTGTAGAGGTCAAGCTATCAGGATCAACATTCTGGCTCTTATTTCAACTTCAATTTAAATTATCCAAACGTATGATTCAGCTCCCAAGGTCTCATGAAACTTGTAGAGATTTGTCTCATCTTTCCTACAAGACTAGAATCACACTAATCAGATATTTGGAACTCATATTATAGCCAAAATACTGAACATTGACAAATAGACAAATAAAGATTAATTCATGCAATAATTTTTTCAATAATCCAATTAGGCCCAATATCATAAAATATGACAACCAATCTAATTAAGCCAAATAGAACCTTAAGACACCTAGTGAGAGAATCATTAAATGAATAAAATATATTGCTATTAATTCATATTCTTTGTTTGAGGACAAACAAAGTTCAAATGTGGGGGAATTTGGTAAGCCTATATTTTATGGTCTTATATTGGATAAATTGTAGTGATTTGCTTATAATTATTAGTGAATTTTAGATGGATCTGTATCATTATCTTCATTTTTGCAGATTAAGAGAGATTTAACACTTTTAGAGTGAAAGAAGACGAAGATATCATGTTTTCAGAGCAAAATGTTTCCAAGTGGCTTCCAGTACTCAAGAGGAGGGGTGAATTGACTATTAAAAACTTTTTACAAAAGCGTAAACAAATTAAATATGCTGAAATAAAATATTAAAAAGTGTGAATTAAAGGAAGAGAAAGAAGAAGAACTAATAAATAAATTGCAGGAAAATAAAAGAATAAGGATTAGAAAAGTAGGCACGATATTTATCCTGGTTCGACCACGAACCACTTGTGGCCTACGTCTAGTCCTTGAAACACAATTCGAGATTTTTTACTATTCAATACAAGCTTAAACAAGTGATTGCAACCGTTACAATCAAGACCACTTTTCACACATAGGGAAATTCTACCATTGTGCTAAAGCCTTAAACTGTCAGCGATACCTCACCCTTACACAAACCTTCAAGGAATACCTCACCCTTGTTACAATGCTTTAGAGGGATACCTCACCCTCTCAGAAATACAGCAGAAATTATATGAAGAGAAACTCTCACAAAGAGCAAATAATATAAATTGAAGCACTATAGAGCTCTCTAAGGATATCTCAAAGTTTTGGCGAAAAGAGCATAGAAAATAAGAGAAAAAAATATAAATCACATTTTAACATAAGCAAAAATAATTCAGATTGTAAGGCAGCTTGTAAAGGTGACCCAAGGCCTCTATTTATAGAGTTCTCAAATAAAATAACCATTGAAATCATTAATTACATTAATTAACATGAGAATATTCGTATCTTTTAAAATAAAGGGTCACGAGTTTATTCGAATAGCTTAAGAGTTATTCGAATAACTCATCTTGAAATACCACGTGAAAACCAATTCTGACATTAGTTATTCGAATAACTTAAGAGTTATTCGAATAACTCTATTTAAAAACATTTCTAAAAAACAATCCTTTTTCAAATAACCATTGGGTTATTCGAATAGATCAATTGAAACCAAAATCCTGAAAAACTATTCTATTTGAATAGCATGGGAGCTATTCGAATGGCCTTTTACGAAAACAGAAGAGATAGCTGATTTTTAAAGTTGTTATTCGAATAAAGGTAGGTTTATTTGAATAAACCTGTTTGAAAAGCAAATTTAGCCATTTGTGAAACTTGTCAAAACAGTTTAATCTTGCCAGAATGTTTTAAAAAATTATTTTGACTATTTTTGAAGTTATCTTAAAATTATTTGGAAAACATGTTTAACTTTCCAAATCAATGAGATATCCAGAGAGACTTTCATACAAAAGACTTTAAGTCCTAAGGCTATACTTGAAGAGCTTGGACTTGGTCTTCTCATCATCTTCACATCATCTTTACTTGGTCTTCTTTTCATCTTTATGTTTGTGATCATCAAAACTAATCTTCATTATCACATGGTCATTCACATTCTCCCCTTTTTTTATGATGACAAACTACCATTGAGAAAAACATTAGTTCAGATAAATTGGAATTCACAAATTTGAAAGTAAGAGACTTACTCTCCTCTTTTTTATAAGAGGTATTTTAATATCGAGGACATGAATAACTCCCCATTTCTTTTGGAATCCAATATCCAGTGTTTATCCAGTTTTAAACTTGTCTTTTCTCAAATTTTAGGGGTTAATTTCCTCCCCCTTTGGCATGATCAAAAAGCATAATTGCACAGAACCAAATAATAGATCAAATATATATGAAAGGCAAATAATTTGTAGTAAAAAATACTCATTGTATTAAATTATATTGGCCAAAAAAGAAATACAGATCTAATTACATAGAAAAACAATCAGCCAACACACAAAAGCAACAGATCCTACGTCTAAGCGAGTCCTAGAAATAGGCATCTGGTGGTGGAGGTGGAGAGGCAGGCTCGTTGCCAGATAGCAAGGCATGAAGAGCAGCTTGTTCACACTCAATACCATTGAGCTGATCAAACAGGATAGAAAAGGTATGCTCTAAATAGGCCTTGTTGTTCTCCATATAGGCCCGGTTATCCTGTAAGGTGGCCATAACTTGATCCAGAGTGATAGAACCATCAGCAGTAATAGGAGCAGGGTTAGCAGCAGGGGCAGCCTGAGGTTCTTCCACATCATCTTCTACTTCAATTGGGTACACACAACCATCATCGGTCTTGATCATCTTCATCTTATTCAGCGTAAAGGAACTAAATGCATGATGATGAGTCAGCTGAGTTGCTAGCTCGGCTTCCAGAATGTGAGGATATTTGCCAAGGAAGGCAGTGATGATCAGTCCATAGGGCAGTTTAGATCGCTCCTTGCCTTTAGCTCTCATCATATGCTTCATGATGAAGATAGGCCAGTTGATTTGATAACATCTCTTCAGAATCCATAGCATAAAGATGTCATCTTCGCTTAGGTAGGCATATTTCCCACCTCGAGGAGCTAGGATGCAGGCATATGCATAATGGAGGAGCCTATCCTGGCTCTTCATTATGCCTCCTTTGACTCCTTTTGGAGTCGAAGGTAATGCCGATCCAGGCCTCAAAACTACTTTTATAGCTCTGTTCTTGTCGAACTCCTGAAGAAACGAGTCTTCATTGTCTTCAATGTTGTAGCCAGTCGATTGCAAACCAAACAGGTGAACCCAACCCTAGGAAGTGATCACAATGTACTGGTCACAGACATCAGAATGGAGTTCCTGACCGTCAATCTTCAAGTTGTAGTAGAACATTTTGACCAGGTCGGGATAAAGAACAACTTTGAAGGAGTAGAGTTAAAGCACGCCTTGCTAGTTCAGCAGGTTCAAAAAATCAAAGCCACCTTCTTTTCCGAAGAACCCCAAGTCAAGGTACTTTGTTTGCACCAGAATCCATCCCTGAAAATGAGAGATGAAGTGACCAAGCTTACGCTTATTGGATGAGAGCCTTCGAAGGTCTAGCGGGTTGTTGCATGGGCCGTCTTCATGCGGGGACACTTTTGGTGAGAAGAGGAGGATGCCATGGTTAAATGGAGATGGTGGAAGAGATGGAGAAGGTTAAACAATGGTGGAAGAAGAGGTGAGAGGTTTTTGAGAGGTTTAGGGAGACGAAGTGTTTTTGAAAAGCTGAGAGAAGGAGAGAAAGAAAGAGTGGCAACGGAAATGTATGATCAGGTATATAATGAAGGCCCAAAAATCTATTCGAATAACATGTAATCTATTCGAATAGGTTTGCTGGGAAAACCAAGAGACTTACGTTCTATTAGATGGTATTCGAATAACTAGACAGTTATTCGAATAGCCTGGCCAATTTGGCTTAGCTTCTAGCCATAGGTTATTCGAATAACCATTGAGTTATTTGAATAGACTAGCTTAGAAATCATGGAATATTAAAGACTATATGTGGTTATTCGAATAGCCACAGGTCTATTCGAATAGACCTATCAGAAGAACATGAGAAATCACGTACAGATGTAATGGTATTCAAATAACTTCAAAGTTATTCGAATAACTTTAACAGGAAAACACATTTATCATGAATAGAAATGCATTCTGAGAGAGAAAAACTTACTAAATAACGAAGTACCTGTAAAAATAGATTTTGGGGATATCTCCAAAGCTCAAGTCAGTAATAATTCAAGAAAGATAAATCCATAATTAATCAATAATTACAAGCAATTATATGTTAGATTGATCAGTTATACCCAATTCTCCTCTAATGTAAAAGAATGCTTCTTTTGCTAGGGGTTTAGTGAAAATATCTGCAAGTTGCTTAGAAGTTTCAATAAATTCAAGAATGCAGTTCCCTTTTTGTATATGATCTCTGATAAAATTTTGTTCTAGAATGCAAAATGGGATTCTTAGAGAGATTTATTGGACTAGTGTTGTCACATCTTATCGGGATGTGATCAAGCTGAGGACCATAATCTAGAAGTTGTTGCTTCATCCATAGAATTTGAGCACAACAACTCCCAGCTGCAACATATTTAGCCTCAGTGGTAGACAAAGTCACACTATGTTGTTTCTTACTATGTCAAGAAACTAAAGAGCTACCAAGCAAGTGGCATGTCCCACTAGTACTCTTCCTATCCATTTTACATCCCGCAAAATCAGAATCGGAATAGCCTATTAGGCTATATGAGGCACCCTTAGGGTACCACAAACCCATTTGTAAAGTGCCTACTAGGTATTTCATTATTCTTTTACCAGCACTTAGATGAGATTCCTTAGGGTTAGCCTGATATCTGGCACACATGCAAACACTAAACATAATATCTGGCCTACTGGCAGTAAGATAAAGAAGAGATCCCATCATACCTCTATATTTCATTATTTCTATGGATTTACCTCCTTCATCTTTATCCAAATAGCAAGAAGTGCCTATTGGTGTAGCCATGTGCTTAGCGTTGTCCATTTCAAACTTTTTGAGCAGTTCCTTGTAGTATTTGGTTTGATTTATGGATGTCTCTTCTTTTTGTTTGTCTAATTTGAAGCCCAAGGAAGAAATTAAGTTCTCCTATCATTGACATTTCAAACTCATTCTGCATTGACTTAGCAAAATCCTTGCAAAGGGATTCATTAGTAGCACCAAAGATAATATCATCCACATATACTTGTACAAGGAGAATATCATGCTTTTTGTTTTTAATAAAAAAGGTAGTATCGACTTTTCCTCTTGAAAAATTATTTTCTAAAATAAACTTACTCAACCTTTTATACCAAGCTCTAGGAGCTTGTTTTAAGCTGTATAAGGCCTTTTTGAGTTTAAAAGCATGGTTGGATAGTTCATGATTTTCAAAACCCAGAACATATACCTCCTTTTGAATAAAACCATTTACAAAAGCACTTTTAACATCCATTTGATATAACTTGAAATCCATGATGTAAGCATATGCAAGTAACATTCTAATAGCTTTTAATTTAGCTACAGGTGCATAGGTTTCTTCATAATTTACTCCTTCTTCTTGATTATAACCTTTTGCAACTAATCTAGCTTTATTTCTTGTTATCAAGCCATTTTCATCAAGTTTGTTTCTAAAAACCCATTTAGTGCCAATTATAGGATGATCATTAGGCCTAAGAACTAATTCCCAGACTTTGTTTCTTTCAAATTGATTTATTTCTTCTTGCATAGTTAAGATCTAATGTTCATCATCAAAAGCTTCAATTATATCCTTAGGTTCAATTTGAGAAACAAGGGCTAAGTGATTACATGCATTTCTAAGATAGTTTCTAGTAATTACCCTTTTTGAGATATCACCTATCGCGGAGTCAAGAGGGTGGTGTCTTGATGTCCTTCATTCTTTAAGAAGGTCCATGACTTGTGACTTTTCTTAATTTGGGGGGTCCTCTTCTTGTTTCCTTTCTTCCTTGTTGTCCAAATGTGATTTTGCCAAAGCTTCAGCAACATCATCAACAACAAAGTCCTTTCTCGATACATTTGGATTAGTTTCATCAAATGCAACATGAATGGATTCTTCAATTGTCATAATTATTTTATTATAAATTCTAAAAGCTTTGCTATGAATAGAATAACCTGGAAATATACCTTCATCAGACTTAGCATCAAACTTCCCTAAGTTATCCTTTCCATTATTCAAAACAAAACATTTACATCTAAAAATATGAAAATGTGATACATTTGACTTTCTTCTCTTATATCACTCATATGGGGGTTTCTTTAAAATCGGCCTTATAAGGGCTCTATTCATTATATAGCATGTAGTATTAACTGCATCTTCCTAAAAATACTTAGGAAGAGAGGCCTCATTGAGCATAGTTCTTGTCATTTCTTCTAAAGATCAGTTTTTCTTTTCTACAACTCCATTTTGTTATGGAGTTCTAGGGGTAGAAAAATTATGCTCAATGCCATGTTCATCACAATAAGTTTCAAAAACATGATTTTCAAATTCACCACCATGGTCAGTTCTCATGGATGTAATTGAAAAACCTTTTTTTATTTTGGATAACTTTGGCAAGTTTCTTAAAAACTAGAAATGCATCATTTTTGTGAGAAAGAAATAAAGTCCATGTAAATCTAGAAAAATCGTCCATAATCACTAACGTATAGTAATTCCCACCAAAGCTCATAGTTCTAGATGGTCCAAAAAGATCCATGTGTAAAAGTTACAAAGGTCTAGTAGTTGAAACAATGTTTTAAGCTTTAAAAAAGACCTTTACTTGTTTTCCTTTTTGACATGCATCATATAATTTATCTTTTTCAAAATTGAGCTTGGGTAGTCCAATTACTAGCTCTTTAGAAACTAACTTTTTCAAGTGGTCCATGTGAATGTGTGCAATTCTCCTATGCCATAACCAAGACTCATCTTCCTTACTTAAAAAGCATTTCGCATCACTTGAAGATATATCATCAAAACTAATCATATAAATGTTATTAACTCTATAACCAATAAACTTAACATGCTTGTCATTTTTATCTTCAATTATACAACAATTTGAATCAAATATAACTCTATTTTCTTTATCACATAATTGACTAATACTAAGCAAGTTATGTTTCAAACCTTCAACAAGCAATACATTATCAATCAAGGAGTTAGGACTCTTACTGATTTTGCCAACTCCAGGAATCTTTCCTTTGTTGTTATCTCCATAGGTTACATGTCCATGAGTTTTGTGAACAAGGAATGAGAATTTTGAGTTATCTCTGGTCATGTGCTTGGAGCATCCACTATCGAGGTACCAATTTGAGCTCTTTGCCTTCAAGAACACATACAACACAAATTTAATTTTTAACTTTTGGTACCCAAATTTTCTTGGGTCCTTGAATGTCAGTTTTGGGTATAGTACCCTTTGGAACCCAAACCATTTTTGTCCCAAATTTTGTATTAATGTTTTTCCTTACATTGCATGTTGATGCACTATGTCCTTTCTTTCCATAATAGAAACATTTAATAAAAGGACTACTTGAAGCACTTAAATGCACAAAATTTTTTTTATAAAATATTTGTTGATTTTTCAGATTATAGCCTATTCTTGCTTTTTGAAAAACAACTCTTTGTTTTCCTAATAAAATATTTAAAATATCCCTTCCAAAGGTGAACTTAGCAAGGGTGTTCTTTAAGTCTTCAATTTCTTTTTCAAGCAAATGGCATGAAGAACAAGATGAAGATGTAGAAGCATGTGAAGAATGAGTTGTGCATACATTAATAATTCCCAAAGTTTCATTTTTAATTTTTAATTATTCAATTTCTTTATTCAAAATGAGAATCTGATTTTCTAAAGAAGAAATTGTTTTCTTAGAAGAAGAGATTAATTTAGTGAGCCTTAGTGATTCATCATGTAGTTCTTCAAAGGCATCTTGTAATTCATTATTAGAAGACAATAAGTCAGAATTTACCTCATTGTCGCTTTCTTCATCTTCTTCTCCTTTGGCCATAAGACACAGATGGGCTTCCTCGCTATCTGAACTATCAGTTGAGTCCATGTCATTGTCATCCCATGCTATATAGGCTTTTCTTCCCTTTCTTTCCTTGAAGGGTTTCTTTTCAAATTTCTCCATCTTCTTTTGGTAAATTGGGCACTCCATTTTCGTGTGACCTGATTTTCCACATTTGTAGCAAGTTGGAGTTGAAGATGTTCCTTCTTTGTGATGAGTTTTCTTCGGAGGAAAAGGCGGTCTTCTTTGGTTACCCTTCTTTTTGAGAAACTTACTGAATTTCTTAACCATAAGGCTAAGGTTTTCTTCATTTAGCTCAAGATTCTCCGTGCTTTCTCCATCCTCATCATCATCATCATCAATTGCTGAGGTAGTGGCTTTAAGAGCTATGTCCTTTTTTCTTCTTGTCATTTTCTTCACTTTGGCTTAGTCTGTTCAGCTCTAGTTCATGTTCATGGAGTTTTCCAAATAGGGCAGCTAATGTCATTGTCGACAAGTCCCTTGATTCTAATATGGCTGTCACCTTGGGTTGTCAAATCCTGCTCAACTATCTTAGCACTTTGTTAATTAAATCTTCGTTAGAAACTTCCTTCCTAATGATGCAAGATGATTTACGATGTGGGTGAACCTCTTTTGCATTTCCTGAATGCTTTCACCTTAGTTTATTCTAAATAATTCATATTCACGAGTAAGAAAATTGATTCTCGACCTCTTAACTTCACTAGTACCCTTATAGTTAACTTGTAAAGTGTCTCACATCTCTTTAGCAGTTTTGCAGTTTGAAATTCTGAAAAATTCATCATACCCCAAGGCAGTGGTAATGATGTTTTTGGCTTTCAAATATATTAAACTTTTCTTTTATCCTCATCAAACCAATCACTTCTAGATGTCTCGATTTTTACACCGTCAACCACTCGTGTAGGTATAAATGTGCCATTTTTTACAGCATCCCACACATCTAGATCAATAGCTTAGATGAAGATTTTCATTCTTTCCTTCTAATATGCGTAACCATCCCCATTGCAAAAAAGTTGTCGGTTTATGGAAGATCCCTCTAAAAAGCTATTTGAGGAAGCTATGTTCTCTTGAAGCGGCTAAGCTCTTTATAGAATAGTCTAGCTTTGATACCACTTGTTACCAAGTGGCTTCCAGTACTCAAGAGGGGGTGAATTGAGTATTAAAAACTTTTTAAAAAAGTGTAAACAAATTAAATATGTTGAAATAAAATATTAAAAAGCATGAATTAAAGGAAGAGAAAGAAGAACAACTAATAAATAAATTGCAGGAAAATAAAAGAATAAGGATTAGAAAAGCAGACATGGTATTTATCCTGATTCGACCACCAATCACTTCTGGCCTATGTCTAGTCCTCGAAACATAATTCAAGATTTTTTACTATTCAATACAAGCTTAAATAGATGCTTGCAACCATTACAATCAAGAGCACTTTTCACACACAGGGAAACTCTACCCTTGTGCTAAAGCCTCAAACTGTCAGGGATACCTCACTCTTACACAAACTTTCAAGGGTGATAATCACATATTTGATTCATTAATAAACCATCATGTTTAGTCATTTGCACTCTCCATATTCTTAATTGATTGAGTTTGGTCATGATTTGTGAGTTTGGGCTCAAATTGGGCTTAATTGAATTTTTCCAGCATTGTTGGGCTTTGACATTATTTTTGTATTTTGGCCATAATTTGAGTTCTAGATATCTGATAATCATGAACTTTACCTGGTAGGAAAGCTAAGAGGAAGCTCTACAACTTTGATGAAGAGCTCGAAGTCTCATTCAGATTTCTAGTAGGCCTAATTTTGCTTGAAAGTCAAAATACGAGTTCAAAGACCCTTTGATGTTGTTTTGGTCATAACTTGAGTTATAGACCTCCAAATTGCATGGGGTTTGGGCCCAAATGTTCATAACTGACCCAACTTTGTAATTAATAGGGTTTTAATTATGTAAAGCCAAAATATGGGGTAGTTTAAGGGGTGGAAAGTTAGAAACTGAGGCACCTCCCATTTGACAATTTTCTTTCTTCTCTCTGGAACTCTCTTCCTCCTCCTTCTCTCTAATTTTTGTTTTCTTCTTCCTTCTTTTATCTTTTTATGAGTTCTCCCCTTCTTATGGAGGGGAAGAGCCTTTAGATTAATCCAAGAGATTGAACATGCTTGGGTGTTAATCTTGAGATTTGGTTTTTAATGTTTAAGTTCATCTATTAATCAAGTTTCTCTTCTTCTTCTCTTTGTGAATTCTAGTTGCTTAATTAGAATTTTTATATGTTAATTGCTTAACTACCATGTGCAAAGAGATGAACTCAAAAATTAAACAAGGCATTGAAGGTGTTTGATGAAATGTTTAACTTGGTTGGATCTTGGCTTTTAAGTTGATTTCGGTTTTGATGAGTGCTTAACTTGTCTAATCTTAATTAATTGAAATCTAGAAGCATTTCTAGTAGAAGATCTATGATCATTGAGAGCTTCTTGATGTGGTCTAAGACCAAGGACTTGATTAATAATTGAATTTAGTAATCAAGGATGGATTAAAATCAAGTTTGGACAATTTTCTTGGATTAGTTGCTTTCTTAATTTTGATTAATTCGAATTTTGATTCTAAATTCTATTTGTTAATTCTGTTTCTCAATCTTGCCTAACCCCCCCATTTTAACTTGACTTGATTCACTTGTGTTTTATAATCCTTGAGAGATGATCCAGTGTTGCTTCCTATGCTACAAGCCGTAGGCGTAACTTGGTTATAATTTTAGTGAGTTCGGCGCTGGTCAAAATTTTGGCTCCATTGTCGGGGATTGTGATATGCAATCTGATCATATTAAGCACCACTGCTGCTACTGCATTCTGGTATATTCTGACTTAACCACTATTGCTGCATTCTAGTATATTCTTATCTATTCTGTTGCATTCTGCTGCATTTTTCTAGTTTCTACTACATTTTGTTGGTTATTGTGGTTACTATTGCATTGAATTTTGCTGCTGTGCATTGCATTCTATTTCTCTACATGGTATGATTTCGTACAACTGCATTGCATAATATCACACAACTGATAATTCTACTGCAACACTCACACAATTATCCAATTACCTGCTACATTGCAATTCTACTGGTTAGTTACTATTCCATGGGCTTTTGCTGTAACATCCTAAATTTCCTAACTATTTGACAGTAATTTTGACAGTTAATAGAATTCTATTGTTTAGTGATTTCTGTGTATTGTAAAATTATTTTGAGTATTCCATGAATACATTTGATCGTTTTATGTGATTTACTCCTTGTTAGGAAAATAAAAATTTTTGGGCCCGGGGAAAATCTTACGTAATTTAATTATTACTGTTAAGTCTTAATTATTTTACGCAATTTGATTTGATTTTCGTAAGTTTATAATTTTTATGATTTTGTGGATGATTATAAAATTTTTATATTTTTCTGATTATTTTAATATTATCCAAGGGCTGTTTGTGGGCCCAAGGGGGCTGTACGTGGGCCCAGATGGGTCCCGAAAAATGAAAATCTTTCTACAGCCAGGAAATTTTATACTATTAAGACGAAGATGGGGGATCTTACTAAACCTAAATCTGAAAACAGATTTTAAAATTTTCTTTTACTGTGTTTTGTGCTGTATTTAATTATTGGGCGATAAAAATATTGTAAAAATATTATTCGTGGGGTTATAGCAGATAAAAAAATAAATATTGTACTGCGTAGTCAACAATAGTGGTTATGATGGACCAATAGGAAGCAAGCTAAGCCTTTGGATATTAATCGTTGATTTAATCAAGGGTGGAGATTTGGTCTTATAAAGTGGCTAGGACCATTTATGACCATTGGATGGAAAGTATGAAGAAGTGATCTTGACCCTTCATTTTGGAGATACATCTAATGGCTAGGATTTCAAGGAGAAAGATCCAATGGCCTAGATTAATTCTTGTAATCTAAGGCTAAACCTAGAATCTACATTAATCCTAACCATTGATCTAATCAATGGCTAGGAATGCCTAAAATGGTGGCTAGTGAGATTGGTCACATTTTGAAGAGGCAAGAAGGGGGGGATGGTTTTGACGTTGTTTTAGGAGCTAAAGCAAAGTTTGAAGACCGTTATTAGTTGTCTTGGTCATTATTGATCATTCTTGATCATTTCCAAGAACCTAGCTCTTCAAAAATTTTCTCTCCTTTTCCTTCAAGCTAGCTCACGGCCAAGCACCCTAAATCCATCTTCCATCACTCTTTAATTTCATGCAACCTTATTTCTTGAATCTATACCTCATTCTAAGACACTTTGTAGTTTGGAGCAAGTTCTAAATCCATTATATTCAAGGACTTTCTTCAAGAGCAAAGTTATAGGGTTTTTGAGGTGAAGTGTAAGGAAACTTCATTTCTTATCTCTTTTTCATGTTCTAAGCCATGTTTGATCCATGGTTCACCTTGTTCAAGCTTAATATGCTAATAAATATATGTTTTGTTTTGTATTTGAGAAGCTTTTGGTGGTGAAGGACTTGGAAAAAGAAGCAAACCAAGGAGCTTTTGAGGTTCTTCAAGAGGTAAGAGGGAGATCCATCTCACCAACCAAGTATGGTGGTGAGAGATGGTTTTGTATTTGATGGATGGTGAATCCATGTGAGGATTCATATCCATGGTTATGTAATTATTTGTGGGTGTTTATGTGTTTTGATTATTTGCTTATGCTTGATATGATTTGCATGATTTATTGCTTTTGATTATGGCATGCTTGTGATATATATGATGAATATGTATATGTATGCCATGATTTGATGATGGAAATGAAAACAATTTTTGGTTCCAAAGATCCATAGAGGCACACGGCCTCAAGAATATTTTTGGAGCAAAAGATTCTAAATATTTTGTTAGTCATGAGATTTTAGATGAAAAGGGTAATACGTTGATGATTTTAAGGATTTGCAAAGAAAGTGGACATGAAAATGAACAAATGAATTGGTTTTAAAGACCAAGAGTCTCATGGTTTTTGAAGGAAATTTTAATGGTTTTGTTTGTGTAAAAACAAGAATGGTACTTAATTGATTTAGAAGGAAAAATATTTGATGGTTTCAATGGCCATGTACCACGGTTTTGAAGTCTTGTAATGCCTTGGTTTTATGAAACAAAGTGATTTTCAAAGTGAAAATATAATTAGATTAAGTACAAGAATTTTGGAAATGGAATCAGAGTGTTTTATCACTTGAAAAATAGAAATTTTGGTTATGAAAGGAAAATAGAGGTTGTAAGGGTTTGAACCTCAAATTATTTTAGAAGAGGATTGAATTTGAGAATTTATTTTGAATTATAAAGGAAACATTGATGATTTAAAATTTACTAACGTAAAACTCATCCTTTGGGTTTTGGAGCGCGTTAGGGAATTTTAAGTAAGAAACATTGATTTAATTCAATGAAATGGTGAATTTGTGGAATATATTGCAAAAAGGATTTTCTTGAGTAAGAAAATGTGGAAAATAATGTGAAAAGTCATATTATTTTGAGGAAAGGATTTCTTAAAGGAGAAATGTGAAAAATGATGTTGGAAATGATATTGATTTGTTTGAAAGTCCAAAATAATGTTTGGAATATTGAGGAATATTTTACGTGATTGTAAAATGGTGAAAAATGATTTACGTAACTTAAAAATGTGATTTTTAAGCTATGCGATTTGAAAAACGTTTAAATATTTCCATGCGATTTGAAAAATGTTGAAATATTTTTACGCAATTTGTAAAGCATTTAAATATTTTTACGCGATTGAGATATTATTGAAAAATCGCTACGTGATTTAAAAATGGTGGAATATTTTTACGTGATTGAGAAAACGTTGAAAAATCACTACTTGATTTAAAAATGATGGAATATTTTTACGTGATTGAGAAAACGATGGAAAATCGCTATGCGATTTGAAAATGCAACCAAAATGTTGCGGAATTATGAAAACGTAACAGAAATGTTACGCGATTGTGAAAACAATACAATATGATTACTGTTGAACCAGTTTATGGACACTGTATAAGAAAATGATGAGTTTTGCCTGTGATTGGCATTGATGCATTTTTCATGCATGGATCAGTATATGGACACTGTATGAGAAAATTTTGAAATTAGCCTGTGATTGGCATTTGGTGCATTATACATGCATTAGAAAGATATGCAATGAGGCATATGATGAGATTGAAAAATATGCATTGAGGCATATGATGAAATTGAACAGAATTGCATTGAGATATTCGTGCATTGAACGAAAATTAATAGCTGATAGCTATTGTGACCATTGTGGTTGAAGAAAGAATGAGAATTGAAAAGTGAGGTCTATGATAGATCTTGGGGGCGTCAAGGTGCGGCGGTCGACTAGTGGACGTTGATTGGCAAAAGACCATGTGCTACTCGGTGATGCAGTCCGTTGCAACGCATTAACGATACCCAACAAGAACACGATTCTTTTCGAAGATTGGAGATTGTCTTTGGGCTAAGGCTGACAATTAACCAGAGCATTCTTCTCGAAATTGTGAAAACCTCCATGGAGTAGGACATTGAGTCTATGTGCACATGCATAATTATTGAGTATTGGTTATGATAATTGAACTGTTAAATACTTAAATAATATTGATGGCATTATTGTAATTATTGTGTGATTTGAATAATGTTGATGGCATGATGGTAATTATTATTTATTATATTTGTTATGATAAATAATGATTGAAGGCATGATTGTAATTATTGTATCTGTGATAACAATAATGTTGATGACATGATTGTAATTATGGTATGATATATCTGTATGATATGTTGTTTATGTTATCTCTGTGCTACCATGTTGGTATTGGCGTAGGTGATCTCATCTCTTTGTTATATTGTTTTGTTGTATTTGTATTATTAAAAATTATATAGTAGATGAAACGAGTTTCTTAGGCTTGACTAGAGGTAGATATTCTGAATTCGGTGACAACATCGAGGAGTGACCATCCCGGACTGGTTAGTGTGCAATTTGAGGAGAAACAGATATATGGCGCATCAAGATGAATACAAGATGAAATAAGTATGTTGAGTATTTATCATTAGTGTTTTACCGTGCTATTGAGTAGGACCCATCATGGAGTTCGCTACTGTTTAAAAATTGAGTCTGTAAGTTTTATATTTCTTGAATAATTGTTAAATATTAAGTGGTGTTTGTTATATGAGTTTTAATCAGTTTAAATCTATTTTTCAGTAGTACTTATAAATTTTAGTAAGCTTATGTTTCTGCGAAAAGAAATTTTGAAACCCACCTTTTATAACTTAAACCTTTTATGAAATCATTTTTAGATTATAAGTTGGTAGTTGAAAATGTGATGTCTTACGGAGGGTGTTACATTTGCTGCTGTTAACCATCCTTTTGCTGACCTTATTGCTAATTGCATTGCAAGACCTCATTGTAAGTGTCATTCACTCATTTTGGACGTGTTTCTAACTGCCTACTATTGTTTCATACCATGCTAGCTCTCTTTCCCCATTTTCCAATTTTTTATAGGGCAGGGGAGATTAGTTCAATTTTGACTGTGGAGTTTTGAGCTGAAACTTGGCCCCCAAAGTTAAATCACCATTCTTAGCAAAGTGATCTACTAAGGATCATCCACTCGAATTTTAGCCAAATTCCATCATCTGATAGGAGTTTTGAGAAAATTGGGGATATAATGGTAATTTCAGCAATCGTTCTAGTAAGTCAGAATGACCTGAATTTTGCCCAGTTGATAAAGAAAAATCCAAATCACTCGGCCAGGGCAACCCTTGCTATGCTCCGTTTCGCCAAATTCCATCGTTTAGACCACTTTTTCAATTTTTGAAATATTTTCTTTCCATGGTAATTCTCTAAAAAGTCATAGTTTTCATTTTGTGGTGGTCCCATATTTTTTAAAAATCATTTGATATGTTTTTATTTTTTCTAGTCATTTTTGTAGTGTAGATTTGCATGGTTCTTAGATTTTGGCTTTTTGACACTTTTTAGCCCTGATTGGTTGCATGACTAGGTCTGACTCTAATAATTTGTTTGATATTGATCCTGAGATTGATAGGACTTTGCATGCATTGATAAGAGCTCGTAGGCTTAGTTAAGTAATTGATTCCTCATTTCATTCTGATACTGAATTTGTCACTGCATCTGTCGTTGAAGTTGAGAATTTAAGTGATATTACAACCATGGCTGATAACACGCATAATAGAACTCTTAAAGAGCTTGCTGCCCCTGATGTTACTTATCAACCATTATGCATTCACTATCCAGAGATTGATGCTGACTTTGAGCTAAAGTCTGGACTAATCCATTTGTTGCCTAAGTTTCATGGACTTGCAGGTGAGGATCCTCATAAGCATCTTAAGGAATTCCATGTTGTGTGCTCAACCATGAGACCTCAAGACATCCATGAAGAACACATAAAGCTGAGGGCATTTCCTTTCTCCCTTGCTGATGCAGCTAAGGACTGGCTTTACTATCTCTCACCTGGTTCTGTGACTTCTTGGAATGATATGAAGAGGTTGTTTCTAGAGAAATTTTTCCCTACCTCCAGAGCTGTGGCAATTAGGAAGGACATTTATGGCATTAGGCAGATTTCTGGTGAAACCTTGCATGAATACTAGGAGCGGCTCAAGAAGTTATGTTCAAGTTGTCCACACCACCAAATCAATTATCAATTGTTGATCCAATACTTTTATGAGAGACTGATGCCAATGGAGAGAAGCATGATTGATGCTGCCAGTGGAGGGGCTTTGGTGGATAAGACCTCTACTGCTGCCAGAGACTTGATAGCAAACATGGCAGACAACATTCAGCAGTTTGGAACTCGAATGATCACCTCAACCGAAGGAGTCAATGAGCTTCAAGTGTCTCATGTAGACCAACAGAGACTGGAACACATATTGGATGAGTTGACATCTTTGGTGAGGTAACTAGCAGTGGCACAGCAACCACCTATACAAATGGCTGCCACTGCTTATGGAATTTGTTCTTGTCCATCCTATCCTACTGATGCTTGTCCAACCCTTCAAGAAGAGAATTCTAGCAACCAAGCATATCCTGTTGTTGCAGCAGGCATTTTTCCTGGTAGACCCTAATACCAGCAGCCCCAACAACCAAGATATGATTCATTTTCGAGTACTTATAACCCTAGCTGGAGAGACCATCCCAACTTCAGATATGGGAATTCTGGGCAGCAACAACAGCCCCAGCAACAGCAGCAATAACAATAGTTTAGATACCAAGCTGCAGGCCTTAGCAACAAGTACCAACCACCTGCATTCAGACAAGCACAACATGTGCTACCACCCATACAGTAGCCCCTCCAGCTACCTAGCCCAGCAACCACTCCAGCCGAGCCATCCTTGGAAGACTTGATGAAACAGATGGCCTCAACCAACATTCAGTTCCAACAGAATGTCAATGCTACAATTTAGAACCTGCAAACTCAGATTAGGCAGCTGGTAACCACGGTTAATGAACTGAAAAGTCAAGGATCAAGCCACTTGTCTTCACAAACAGTCAATAACCCAAGAGGCAATGTAAGTGCCATTACCTTGAGAAGTGGCAGAGAAATTAATGGTCCTAAGTAACCTGAGATGCAAACTGAGATGCAATATGAGCAATAACCAGTTTAGCATCCAGTTCCACAACATGAGCAGCAGCAGCACCTTGAGCAGAAAATAAGTGGCTCAGACCAAAAATCCATGGCACAAAAGAATTGTGCAGAAAAATCAGATTTGGCCATTCCTTTACCCTTCCCAAATAGAGTCACACAGTCTAAGCAAGCAGTACAAGCTAACATGGAAAGAGAAGTCTTGGAGACATTTAGGAAGGTGGAAATCAATATCCCCTTCCTAGCTAGCAATCAAGTAGATTCCATAATATGCCAAATTTCTCAAGGAGTTGTGCACTTACAAGAGAAGACTTAAGGGTACAGAGAATATTAGTATAGGCAGAAATGTGTCTGCAATGATTCAGCCAAGTATGCCACAGAAATGCAAGGATCCTGGAACATTCACCATTCCTTGCATCATAGGCAACCAGTACTTCACTCATGCAATGCTGGATTTAGGAGCCTCTATCAATGATATGCCCAAATCAGTTTTTGAATCCTTGCACATTGGAGAGTTGAAGCCCATTGGAATAATCATTCAGCTAGCAAATCGGAGCACAAGTCATCCGGTAGGAGTGCTTGAGGATGTTTTGGTAAGGGTAAATGAGCTAATCTTTCCAGTAGATTTTTACATTCTGAATATAGAAGATGAATTTGCATCTAGTCAGCCACCATTAATTTTAGGTAGACCTTTCTTGAAAACTGCTAAGACTAAGATTGATGTGCATATTGGTACCCTTTTCATGGAATTTGATGATAACATTGTTCAATTCAATATCTTTAATGCCATGAAACATTCATTAGAAGAGCATTCTGTCTTTCATTTAGATGTCCTTGATATGTTAGTTGATGATGTGCATTTTGACATGCTTGCTGATTTTCCTGGGATTGTGGGATTTCTATATGGTGTTGTTGTTTCTGCTAAATATGCATGTGCTATTTCTGCTGTTTGTAATTTTACTATTGATAATTTTGTTGTTGATAATTTTATTATTGATAATTATGTTGTTGATAATTATGCTGTTTATAATTCTGCTGTACATGATTTTGCTATTCATAATTCTGTTGTTGATAATTCTACTGTTGATAATTTTGCTATTGATAATTTTGTTGTTGATAATTTTGTTATTCATAATTCTACTGTTCATTATTCTATTGTTTTTTATTCTGCTGATCATAATTCTACTGTTCTTGATGTTGCTGATTTTGATAAATTTGAATTTTCTGCTTCTAATCTTGTTAAATATGTTTCTGCATGTGCTTCTGTTGTCCATTCTGATCCATATACTGATCTTGTTGTTTTTGCATTTGCTTGTTTTGATAAAATTGAGATCTTTGTTGTTTCTAATTCTGCTTCTGTTTGTGATAAATCATCTGCTGCTATTGTTGTCCCTGATTTTGTTTTCTTCGGTTATTCTAAATTTGGTAATTCTTGTTGTTCTGAAAATAATAACTCTGCATGTTCTACATTACCTTCCCATGTAAGACATGATCCTGCTGTTTGGGAAGTTTCTGCAACCAGTTTGATTCCTTCAATCCAAAAACCACCCACTCTTGACCTTAAGCCTTTGCATGAGCATCTGAAGTATGCATATTAGGGGGATGATGAGCAACTTCTGGTGATTGTAGCCAAGAACCTCCTTGCTGAACAAGAGGCGAGATTGCTACAAGTTTTGAGAGAAAATAAGAGGGTCATCAAATGGACACTGGCGGATATTCTTGGCATTAGCCCTTCCACCTGCATGCACAGAATTTTCTTGGAGGATGGAGCTAAATCAGTGCGCCAACCCCAGAGGAGACTGAACCCTCTGATTCTGGATGTGGTAAAGAAAGATGTCACCAAGTTACTGGAAGCTGGTATTATTTACCCCATCTCTGATAGCACTTGGGTGAGTCCTGTGCAGGTCATCCCCAAGAAGTCTGGAGTGATGGTTGTGGCCAACCAGAAGAATGAGTTTATCCCTATCAGAGTGCAGAACAGTTGGCGAGTTTGCATTGGTCATAGGTGGCTCAACTAGGCCACAAGGAAAGATCACTACCCCTTGCCTTTCATTGATCAGATGCTGGATCATTCAGCTGGGAAATCTCATTATTACTTCTTAGATGGATACACTAGCTACTTTCAGATTCACATTGCACTTGAGGATCAGGAGAAGGCTACATTTACCTACCCCTTCAGCACCTTTGCTTACAGGCGGATGCCTTTCGGCCTCTGCAATGCCCCTGGTACCTTCCAGCGGTGCATGGTAAGTATTTTTTCTGACTTTCTAGAGGAGTGCATAAAGGTGTTTATGGATGATTTCATTGTCTATGGTTCTTCTTTTGATTCTTGTTTGGATAGTTTGTCTAGAGTACTACATCGAGCATTGAAACTAACCTTGTCCTGAATTTTGAGAAATGTCACTTCATGGTAGAACAGGGTATAGTTTGGGGTCATGTAGTGTCTAGTGAGGGTATTGTTATTGACCCCGCAAAAATAGATGTGATTACCTGTTTATCTTACCCCACTTGCGTGCAGGAAGTTCGTTCTTTTCTTGGACATGTAGGTTTCTACAGGCGCTTTATCAGAGATTTCAGTCAAATAGTCCTTCCTCTATCCAACCTGTTGTAGAAAGATGTGGAGTTCTTGTTTGACCAGAAATGCATGCAGGCCTTTGATCACTTGAAGCGAGCTTTAACCAGTACCCCTATCATTCAGCCACCTGGTTAGACACTCCCGTTTGAGCTTATGTGTGATGCATCTAACTATGCTTTGGGAGCGGTCTTGGCACAAAGAGTGGGCAAGCTTCCCAAGTGATCTACTATGCTTAACGCACTTTGGATGTTGCTTAAGCAAATTATACAACCATAGAAAAAGAACTTTTAGCAATTGTGCTTGCGTTGGACAAGTTTCGATCTTATTTGCTTGGTTCTAAGGTTGTGGTATTTTTTGATTATGCAGCTCTGAAATTTCTTCTGAAGAAGCCTAAGGCTAAACCACGATTGATTAGGTGGATGCTGCTCCTCCAGGAATTTGATGTAGAGATTCGAGATAAGAGTGGAGCAGAGAACCTAGTGGCTGATCACTTGAGCAGAACTGAGAGAGTCTCGGATCCCCTTCCCATTGATGATTCATTTCCTGATGAGCAGCTTTTACAGCTGCAAGGTAAGGTCATTTCTCCTTGGTTTACAAATATGGTCAATTTCCTAGTTGCTGGTGTTTTCCCTTCATGTTTTACTAGGGCTCAGATGGATAAGCTGAATAATGAGTCTAAGTATTATGTGTGGGATGATCCTTATTTTTGGAGATTTTGTAGCGACTAGTTAATTAGGAGATGCATCCCTGATCATGAGTTTCATTCTGTTCTTAGCTTTTGTCATACAGTTGCATGTGGTGGACATTTTGGACCTACTCGTACAGCTAGGAAAGTTTTTGACTCTAGTTTATATTGGCCTACCTTATTCCATGATGCATATGTATTTTGTCAGTCTTGTGAACAGTACCAGAGAACAGGTAATATGTCTCGCAGGAATGAAATGCCCCAACAGCCTTTACTGTTTTGTGAGATCTTTGATGTCTGGGGTGTTAATTTTATGGGACCCTTTCCTATTTTTTTTGCTTTGTTTACATTTTGCCGGCTATTGATTATGTCTCCAAGTGGGTGGAGGCGAGAGCTACTCGGACTAATGACTCCAAGGTTATTGTCGATTTTGTTAGATCACATATTTTTTGCAGATTTGGAGTCCTGAGGGCTATCATTAGTGATCAGGGTTTACATTTCTGCAATCGGAGCATGGAGGCTTTGATGATAAATTATGGGGTCTTGCACAGGGTTTCTACACCTTACCACTCCCAGACCAATGGATAAGCCGAGGTTTCTAACAGGAAGATCAAGCAGATACTCCAGAAGACAATTCAACCTAACATAAAGGACTGGAGCAAGAGGCTTGAGGATGCTTTATGGGCTTACCGGACTGCTTATAAGACACCGATCGGGATGTCTTTGTATCAGATTGTTTTTGGCAAAGCATGTCATCTACCGGTGGAAATTGGGCATCGCGCATTATGGGCGGTGAAGAGGTGCAACTTGGACCTAGATCAAGCAGGCATAGAGAGGAAGCTACAACGGCAGCAATTGGAGGAGATTTGCTTGGAGACTTATGAAAATTCCAAACTTTATAAGGAGAAGACCAAAGCCTTCCATGATAAGATGATTTTGAGGAAAACATTTGAGATTGGTCAAAAAGTTGTCCTCTACAATTCTTGCCTTAAGAATCATTTGAGATTGGCCAAAAAGTTCTCCTCTCCATTATAAGAATCATTTGAGACATGCTTGGGAAGCTCCGATCTAGATGGTTAGGTCTATTTGTTGTCACTAACATTTTTTCTTCTAGTGCTGTGCAGATCACAAGTGAGGCCACTGCAAAAGCTTTCACAGTCAACAACCACCGCCTCAAGCCATTTTATAAGGGAGCTCAAGCTCAAGCAGATGATGTGGAGGTGATCATCTTACAAGAGGTCGTCTACCCACTTTATTAGGTTGTTTCTTTCCCCTTTCTCTTATTTTGCTTGTCTCATATTTGTTGATGCTATTGCTGGTTTGCTACTGATTTTTTAGCTTTACATTGAGGGCAATACAAATTTTAAGTGTGGGGGAGAGATTTACCATGTTGTATGCTATTTTTTTTTGTTATCTTTGTTTCTGTTTTGCTACATTTTTGCTATTTTTAATTTTTGATTTCTATAATTAAATAAAAAAAATTGATGATGTTCTGAGATTTGTGATGTTTATGAGTTTGAAGCAATTGAAATTCAAGGTCATTGCATGATTGAATAAATTTTCTTCCTTCCTGAAACTGATTTGCTTGGTAGTGGATGTTTGAATTGGTGTATTGAGTTTGATAGATACATACCTTGTGAGATTTTGAGCCTGTTAATGGATGGATTTAACATTGCACCATTCCCTTCTTTCTTGTGTGATTTTCACTTGTGTAAATATTCACTCTAAAACTTGCTTTGATTCTTTTTGATGTTACATTTCACTTGCATGCATGAACATGATTGAGGCCTTTTTTCTTGATTAGCTATTTTGGCCAAATAGCCAACCTTGCATAATTTCCCTTTGATTAACCCCCTTGTGTCTATTTGCCTATTCTTTGTCTTGGCTCATTTTATGCCTTTGTGAAAAACCATGATTTTACCGTACCTTAGAGAATGGGAGAGCATTGGTTCATTTCCATTTGAGGAGCTCTTTTGCTTGTGGGCAATTAATAGTTCAAGTGTGGGGGTTGTACAAATTGATGTGTAATATGCAAGGTGATGAAAAAAAAATGAAAATAAAAAAAATGAAATGAAAAATGAAGAAAAAAAGAATGAATGCAAGAAAGGTTGTGAAAGCAAAAGGAAAGGAATATGTAAGAGAATGTGCATTACATGAATTTTGGGGGGCAAAATTTCATGCTTGTTACTTCTCATTTGAGTTCCTCCCCATTGCTCTTTTATTCTCTTAGGTGCTTCACTTGCCATATCTATATTGTTTCCTTCACTTACCTTGGCCCCATTACAACCTTGAATAAAGTCCTCTTGATTTTTGCGTGCATGTGTTTTGTAGTGGAGAAGTAGAAGATAAGCAAGCTTATGGTAGTGCAATTTTCATGGGTGGAATTAAGTGAAATACTTACCTTGTAAATACTTAAGAGTTGAGAGTGTATCTTATGAGGGTATATCATTCTTGATTCGTGCTTTTCAATTTGAAGCTACCTTGCTTGTTGGTTTGAGTTAAGAATAAATGTTAACTCATAAATGTTTTGATCCCTTGAACCTTTGGTTATTCTTCTTGCTTGTAAACTATTGCATTCTTAAATGTCATTGGAATTGGAGTTCTTTTTGTTGATCCATTTTGCCCTTGTTTTGGTCTTTTGTGTTTTGCCTAGGAGTGCAAAAAGCTAAGTGTGGGGGAATTTGATAATCACATATTTGATCCATTAATAAACCCTCATGTTTAGTCATTTGCACTCTCCATATTCTTAATTGATTGAGTTTGGTCATGATTTATGAGTTTGGGCTCAAATTAGGCTTAATTGAATTTTTTCAGCATTATTAGGCTTTGACATTATTTTTGTATTTTAGCCATAACTTGAGATATCTGATAATCATGAACTTTACCTTATAGGAAATCTAAGAGGAAGCTCTACAACTTTGATGAAGAGCTCGAAGTCTCATTCAGATTTCTAGTAGGCCTAATTTTGCTTGAAAGTCAAAATACAAGTTCAGAGACCCTTTGATGTTGTTTTGGTCATAACTTGAGTTATAGACCTCCAAATTGCATGGGGTTTAGGCCCAAATGTTCATAACTGACCCAATTGTAATTAATGAGTTTTTAATTACCTAAAGCCAAAATAGGGGGTAGTTTAGGGGGTGGCAAGTCAGAAACCAAGGCACCTCCCATTTGACAATTTTCTTTCTTCTCTCTAGAACTCTCTTCCTCCTCCTTCTCTCTAATTTTCATTTTCTTCTTCCTTCTTTTATCTTTTTGAGTTCTCCCCTTCTCATGGAGGGGTAGAGCCTTTAGATCAATCCAAGAGATTGAACATGCTTGGGTGTTAATCTTGAGATTTCATTTTTAATGTTTAAGTTCATCTATTAATCAAGTTTCTTTTCTTCTTCTTCTCTTTGTGAATTCTAGTTGCTTAATTGGAATTTTCATATGTTAATTGCTTAATTACCATGTGCAAATAGATGAACTCAGAGATTAAACAAGGCATTGAAGGTGTTTGATGAAATGTTTAACTTGGTTGGATCTTTGGTTTTAAGTTGATTTCAGTTTTGATGAGTGCTTAACTTGTCTAATCTTAATTAATTGAAATCTAGAAGCATTTCTAGTAGAAGATCCATGATCATTAAGAGGCTTCTTGATGTGGCCTAAGACCAAGGACTTGATTAATAATTGAATGGACCTTAAGTAATCAAGGATGGATTAAAATCAAGTTTGGACAATTTTCTTGGATTGGTTACTTTCTTAATTTTGATTAATTTGAATTCTGACTCTTAATTCTGTTTGTTAATTCTGTTTCTTAATCTTGCCTACCCCTCCCCCCCCCATTTTAACTTGACTTGATCAAATTGCTTTTTATAATCCTTGAGACACGATCCGGTGTTGCTTCCTATGCTACAAGACATAGCTGTAACTTGCTTATAATCTTGATGAGTTCGACACTCGTCAGCCACCCTTAGCTTAATTTAATTGATGGATTGAAACACTAATTAACTTATGATTGTTTGGTTAAGTGAGTAATGGAACCTAGCCAAATAGTAAATACTAGTCTTAACTTGACTGGTTAATAGTTAACCATTAGTAAGAAGACACTAATTCTAAGGTGATTGGCTAATGGATTACACTAGTTTCAATGTGATTAGTTAACAAGGAGTAACCAATGGGAGTTAGACAGCTTACAAGTCACTAGCTTAAATGTGATTGGTTAGTAAGGAGTAGCCAATGGGAGTTAGACAAGCTAGTGTGATCAACCAATAGAAATTAGACAACATACAAGACATAAGTACTAAATTGATTAGTTAATGATTAGGCAATAGGAATTTGACATTATGCAAGACATGAGTTTAAAAATGATTGGTTCTTATAAACACTAGATTATTTCTTATTGGTGGATTGAAGACACTAAACCCATTCTAATTGGTTGGTGAAGTGGCCAATGAATGTTAGCCACCATAGAAACTCCTAACTAGAAGTCCTAACTAGAAGTTAGATTAGTTTGGTTAGTGTAACTTGTAACATTCTAATACAGATATCTAGATATATCATAGTTACACAATGATATATAAAGATAATGGTACTAGAAATGTCACCCCTACATAACTAACTAATGATATAAATCTATAATCACAACTAAGTAATCATAGAAAGCCTTGAGAGATTAAGAAAAAACTTAAACCTCATATATATATATACAAACTTAGCCACAAAAGAGCTTATTGTAGTACATACTACTCAAAACGTACAAAGCAAATATAAACTTATACATAAGCTTTGTCTACTGAAGCATATAAAGCTATACTAATCTTCATGCTTCACCTTCATTCCCTCAATAGGGTCTGTACCTGGATTTACATACAAGAACAAACGGGGTGAGAATT
This sequence comes from Ormosia emarginata, assembly GCA_029884605.1. NCBI lineage: Eukaryota > Viridiplantae > Streptophyta > Magnoliopsida > Fabales > Fabaceae > Ormosia > Ormosia emarginata. The sequence continues at coordinate 9,670,277 of JAQQTP010000040.1, forward strand.
AACATTCTCAGTAAAAGCAGTTCCAATACTAGTTAACTATAACATTGTAAATAACAATTATATAATTAATTGCTATAACATCTAACATAGGAGTTTCCTCCTCTTTTCTCAAAGTTGCACACTACCTAGTAGTGTGATATCAACTGATGGCCTACATACTGTTAATATATACAATGCCCATACAGCTGTAAATACTAACACTGATGGACAATGTCCATACAACTGTCCGTAAATACAATGAGAATGATATGTAATATGAATAAGTCTAAGAAGATCCTAAGAGTATGTGGATGAAAGGCATATACAGGGTTTTGTTTTAAAATACATGCAGAAGTTTATGTTAAAAACAAAGAAGTTTGCTATGAACTGATTCATAGACTAATGTACTTAGGAATCCTGATTTCTCATGTTTACCCCCTTATAGATAAGAAATATAAATTTTCGCATTACATGCAACCTTAGCCGATGGTTAGAAATATTGTCCCCTTAGGAACTTCTTTGATTCCTTACCTTCTTAGCTAAATGACCTTGCACCATATAAAGTCACATTCTCAGGTAAACATTACCAGACCATTCCCCATACTTGTACCTAGATAGTACCTCGTCACTCCTATATCTTAAGTGATTTCTAATGCAATACTATGTTGCTGAGATGTTAGGTACTCACCTATGGCAAACCACTAATCTTGGTTGCACTAAGGTTCTTACTCTTCACATAAACACCATCTTAACTTTCCTATAGACTCAACTCATCCTAGTGAAAGAGTCTATCTTAGCTAATGCCTCATTCAACCTTACTTGAGGAAATAAATGAGTATTTCTCTAAAACTTTCCGTACTTAACTCATCTTTGCTAATAAAGGAGTTATTGCACATTTCTGTTATACCTTATGATTATGACAACTTATTAGTCACAATTCATCTTATTGTGCATTTAGCAATGCACAAGATCCCACTTAACTAAAGACTTAGTACATAAATATTCCCTCCTTGGAAATAATACATAACCTTATCTCCACTCAAGTGAATCTAATGCAAGAGTGGTTCTTACTTGCAACTCTTTGTTGCTTAAAGTTCTAAGTACCTTCCCAAGGTAATGCATCATTCTTGGATCTCCTAAGGTTCATACATTTCTCATACTTACTAGAGTGAATATTATTAGTCCATCAACCCCGAAAATTGATAATTTCATGATAAATAGTCATTTTATAATATTTGTGAGTTTTATGAATTTTGTGGATTTTTTCAGAAACGTTGAATATTTTAATATATTCTTCGTTTTACGTGCACACTAAGCGGAGCCTGGAAAATGAAATATTTTTCCCAAGGGTGGTAAACCTTGAACTGTGGAAGCATCGACGGGGGATCTTACTAAACCTGAGGTCAGGCACAGTTTACTATGTTTACATTTTTTGAGATTTTATCTGATAAATAATAAAAAATCATTGTACAATTTATTATCCGTTAGACAATAAATACTGGTGTTGCTAACTGTAACAATTGCCCATTAGATAATAACTTGTAGTGAAAATCCTTATCACCTTATCTAAAAGTCTACTTTATATCACATCATTTGACTTTTAAGAAAAAGCAACCAAGCTTCTCATGGAAGCTTCATTCCATTAAGCTTCATTTTTTTCTCTTCCCTCTCTCTTCTTTCCATATGTGCCGCGGCTTTTGGTGGGGGAGGATTTTGGGGAGACAAAAATTTTCATTCATTTGAAAACAAAGTCTCACTTTCTATCCATAAAATTTTCTATCACTTTCTCTCTCAACCTTTTCTCTTCTCGCTTTTTCTTTCTCCTTCACATTTTCTCTCTTCCTCTCTTCCTCTCTACCCTACGACCTTCACACCTTTCACCACCTTCATACTTACAAAAATCCAAGCCACCATGTTTTCCTTAAGCTACATCGCATTCTAAGCTTCTTTCTTGTTGGAATCTATCCAAGAAGCTCACACCTTTATCATCTTTTTCAAGCCTCAAAGCTTGAAGCTTTAAGGTAATGTTCTTGATTCTTTACTTTCTCTTCTTCTTTTTCGTTTCCATGGTCACCACCATGGTTATTGATCTTTTCTTCCTTAAGCCTTGGTGTTGATTTGATAAGTTGTGATTCTTAGGGTTTTTGGAGGAGCTTGACCGAAATTCCAAGGAGCAACCAAGAAGGCTTCTTTTCTTGTTTTCTTTTAGGTAAGAGAGAGATAATCCTCTTCAACCTATCTTAGTGGTGAGGAAACGTTTTGGTGATTGTTGATGAGGAATCCATGTCGGATTGCCCTCTTTGTTGTGTTGTTCTTTATGATTTAGTGTTTATTTTGCTTGTATAAATTATTGATTATCATTGCATGTCTTGATGGCTATGGATTGTATACTGGATTGATGCATGGAAATTTTAGGGTTCTTTGCCCCTATGGGTTCATGGCCAATAGGCCATGTTTTTGGTTGTTCAAGATTTAATTTTGTGGAAATTGGAACTTAGGTGATTAAGTGGTAAAGAATTAATTAATGCAATGGAAAACATTGGGTTCTTACTCTTTAGGAGGCTCACGGCCTCTAATGGCTTTTAAGGGTTCAAGATTTAATTTTTGTGTAACCTTGAAACTTAAGTAATTAAGTATTAAGTAACTAACAATGTGATGGAAAAATTGGTTGGCCCTTGTCTTTGGGGGGGCTCATGGCCTCTAGGGCTTTATTGGCTAAGATTTATGCATCAAGCTAAGGCTTAGGTGATTAGGTAATTTAAGAATTTATTATGGATTCATAGGGTGGAAAGAAATTTATTGGATAACTTAGGGTGATTCTTTGGACTTAAGAAAAGAACAAGAGTGTTTGTGAGACTTGGAGAACCATAGAATAATTTTTCTAAGTAAATATGATTTAATGTAAGTAAAGAACTTAGCTAATCAAGAGAGTTCCTCTAGAGAAAGATTTCATAAGAAATGTTAAATTAAAGTGAAACTTCATAATAAACCTTAAAAAATGTATTGTCATATTTGAGAATTTGATAATATGTTATTGTGGGTCCATGAGTGGGACCAATAATCTGTTGATATTTAACTTGGCCAAATTGTGGCATGTTATGAGAAAGTATATTGTTAAATATACATGGATATGCATTGAGTCATCATGCATTGTGAAAGTCCGATGGACTCTGCTGTATGGTTGTATGCCTAGGAGATTGAATCACACCTTAGTGTGGGTATGAATAGACTAAGTGTAGGTCATATTGTTGGCCTTGGGGGCGTCAGGGTGCGGATGTCTCACAAATAGACAGTTGGTAGCTCCTTTGGGCCGTAGGATAGACCAATGCAAATGCACTGACGATCCGGACCAAGACACTGTCCTATATCACGATCTTGTGAGAATGCCACTGTATAAAGCCTTGTTACGCAAATAATTGATTTTTCTGGAAAGCACTTGATTTTAGGCTGTAACACCCCAAATTTCCTAAATAGTTGACAGTAATTTTGACAGTTAATAGAATTTTACTGTTTAGTGATTTATGTGTACTGTAAAATTATTTTGAGTATTCCGTCAGCATATTTGATCGTTTTGAGTGATTTACTCCGTGTCAAGAAAATTATCATTTTCGGGTCGGAGAAAATCTTTATGTATTTATTTTTCTTGACTCTTAATTATTTTTAACAATCTGACTTAATTTTCATACGTTTTCTAATATTTGTGATTTTTGTGGCTGATTATAAATTTTTATATTTTTCTAATTGTATTTGGGTTGTTTGTGGGCCAGGTGGCCTTACATGGGCCCAGGTGAGTCCCGCAAAGTAAAAATTTTTCTACGCAAAGAAAAATTTGTACTGTTTAGACGGAGATGGGGAATCTTACTAAACCTGAATCTGGAAACAGTTTTTAAAATTTTATTGTACTGTATGTTGTACTGTATTTAATTATCGGGCGATAAAAATACAATAAATATATTCTTTCGTGGGGTTATAGCTGATAAAAATAGAAATTATACTGCTTAAGTCAACAATAGTGGTTATGACAACTTTTGACGGACCAATAGGAAACAAGTTTAATTCTTTTGACGGACCAATAGGAAGCAAGTCTAATATTGAAGACTTTGATATCAACTATCGATTTAATCAATGGTGTAGGATTAGTCTAATAAAATGGCTGTGACCATTTATAACCGTTGGATTTAGATTTAAATCAAGGATGGAGATTTGATCTTATAAAGTGGCTAGGACCATTTGTGACCGTTGGATTTGGATTTAATCAACGGTAGAAATGAATCATTTATAACCATTGGATTTAGATTTAATCAATGGTGGAGATTTGGTCTTCTAAAATGGCTATGACTAATTATGACCCTTGGATTAAAAGTAAGAAGGAGTAATCTTGACACTTCATTTTGGAGATGCATCTAATGGCTAAGAATTCAACGAGGAAAAATCTAATGGCCTAGATTAAGTCTTCTAATCAAAAGTCTACCTAAATCATAACCATTGATCTAATCAATAGCTTAAATTGCCCTAATTGGTGGCTAGAAAAGATGACAACTTTGTTGAATGCATGGATGGAGGGGGGGACGGTTTTTGTGCTTGTTTTAGGAGTTAAAGGAAAGTTTGAAGACCATTATTAGAGGTCTTGGTCATTATGAATCATTATTGATTCATTTTGCACTCTTAGGAGAATGCATGGAGGGGAGGGGACGGTTTTGGTGCATGCTTTAGAGCATAGCATGGTTTCATGACCATTATTTCCATTCTTGGTTATTATTGATCAAATTCAAGAAGCTAAGTTATCAAATTTTTCTCTTCACCTCTTCTCCAAGCAAGTTTCGGCCAACACCTAGAAACTATACCTCCAAGCTTCTAAAATTTCATCTAAATACATTTCCTAAACCTAAACACCATTCTAAGAACATCCCTAGTTATGAGTTTTCACAAAATCATTCATCTTGAGTTTCAAATCCAAGCTTCAAGTTTCTATCATAAAGGGTAAAGTTCTTATCTCTTCACCCAAACTTCAAAGTTTTAATTTTCTAAGCCATGCATGAACCATGGTTTACCTATTCTTTTACTTGTTATTGATTTTAAGATTTGTTTATGATTTTTAGGGATTTTTCCATGGAGCTCTACGAAATTGGTAGGAAGGAAAACTAAGTGTTTTCACTTCATTCTTTATCTTAACTAAGTCTAAGAAGCCTTTCTTTCACAAAAAACAAAAACTCCAACCTTGTTCTTTAAGAGGAACCATTTGGCCATTCACCCAAAATCACCATCCAATCTCTTTTAATTTTATCCAACCATAGATCTTGAATCTACATGATATTCTAAGTAACTTTCATGTTGGAGACTTTCTCTAAATCATTCATCTTTAACCTTATTCTTCAAGCTAAAGATTGAAGCTTTAATGGTGAAGTTTATTAATCTTCACTTTTTTTTGGATTTTCAAGGTTCTAACCATGATTTAATCCATGGTTTTCTTATTCAAGCTTAATATGTTAATAAACTTGTGTTTTGTTTTGTATTTCAGAAGCCCTTGGTGGTGAAGGACTTGGAAAAAGAAGTAAAACAAGGAGCTTTTGAGGATCTTCAAGAGGTAAGAGGGAGATCCATCACACCAACCAAGCATGGTGGTGAGAGATGGTCTTATATTTGATGGATGGTGAATCCATGTGAGGATTCATATCCATGGTCATGTTATTATTCGTCGGTGTTTATGTGTTTGATTTATTTGTTCATGCTTTGTATGATTTGCATGATTTATTATTTTTTATTATGGCATGCTTATGGTAGCTTATGGTATATATGATGAAATATGTATATATATGCTATGATTTGATGATGGAAAGGAAATTGATTTTTGGTTCCAAAGACCAAGAGGATTTCGGCCAAGACATCTCAAAATAGATGTTCACAAATTAATATTTTCATAAATGATAAAATTAGATGATTAGAAAAGCAAGGAAAATAAACAAAGGGTTTGTTTTTCAAGAACAATTGTTTACGGTTTTGAGAAGGATTTTTATTAATTTATTTTGTGTAAAAAGTTTCTAAGCATTTTACTAAACATAGGCAATGTTGATTTTAAGGATTTGCAAAGAAAATGAAAATGGATTTACAAAGAAAGTGAAAATAAAAAATGAACAAATGATTTGATTTCAAAGACCAAGTGCTCATGGTTTTTGTAAAGGATTTTTAATGGTTTTGTTTGTGTAAAACCATATTGACTTAGAAGGAAAAATGTTTTCATGATTTCAATAGTCATGTCCTCGTTTTTGAAGGCTTGTAATGCCTTGATTTTATGGAAACAAAATGGAAATATAATAGATTTAGTATAAGGAATTTGGAAAAGGAATCAGAGTGTTTTATCACTTGAGAAAATGGGATTTTTGTATATGAATGGAAAGAGAGGTTGAAAGTGTTTGAACCTCAATTTATTTTGAAGAGAATTGATTTTAGAATTTATTTGAGAAAAATGGAGAATATAATAGTGATTTGATATTTTCTAACATGTAACTTATCCTTTGGTTTTTGGAGAGCGTTAGTAATTTTTAAAGTTAGAAACATTGATTTAATTCAATGAAATTGTGAATTTGTGGAATATATTGTGAAAAGGATTTTCTTGAGTAAGAAAATGTGGAAAATAATGTGAAAAGTCATATTATTTTGGGCAAAGAATTTCTTAAAGGAGAAATATGAAAAATGATGTTGGAAATGATAATGATTTGTTTGAAAGTCCAAAATAATGTTTGGAATATTGAGAAATATTTGACGTGATTGTAAAATGGTGAAAAATGTTTTACGTATCTTAAAAACATGATTTTTAAGGTACGCGATTTGAAAAACGTTAAAATATTTCTACGCGATTTGAAAAATGTTGAAATATTTCTACGCGATTTGGAAAGCGTTTAAATATTTTGAAAATGATGGAAAATGGTTTACATGACTTAAAATAATGATTTTAAGTTACGTGATTGTGAAAATGGTGGAAAATCGCTACGCAATTTGAGTAACGTGTAAATATTTTTACGTGATTAAGAAAGCGTTGAAACATCAATACGTAATTTGAAAATACAACAGAAGTGTTGCGGAATTGTGAAAACGTGACAGAAATGTTGCACAATTGTAAAAACACGACGAAAGTATTTTGTGACTATAAAAACACGATAACATGATTTCACTGTTAAAAATACAGTATGATTACTGTTGGGCCAGTGTGTGGACCCTGATTATGAGATTATGAATTTGAACTAAGAATGGGCCAATGTGTGGACCCTGAATATGAAATTGTGAATTTGAACTGAGAATTTTGCATTTTACATGCATGGACTAGTGTGTGAACATTGTATGAGAAAATGATGAATTTTGCCTATGATTGGCATTGGTGCATTGAACATACATTGAAAAGGTCCAATGGACTGTATGAGCCTATTTGCCTAGGAGAGACGTACACCTCTTGAGTGGGTGCGATACGCGTAGTGTAAGTCACTTGTTAACCTTGGGGGTATCGGGGTGCGGGTTGCCTACATGGGCAGTTGGTAGCTCTTCTGTACCGTGGGTTAGACCGACGCGACACACTGATGATCTTGACCGAGACACTATTCTTAATCAAGATCTAGTAAAGACTGTCGTGTATATGCTAGATGTGCAAAAATCAAAATCAGGATTATAGCACGTGGTCTGAGGCATTTTGGTATAGACAAATCTTTCTGATTGACTTCTCCGAACTGAGTATTAGCTCCATGGAGCAGGAACATTGAATCCATGAGCACATGCATAACATATGTATTATTATTGAGCATTGGTTGTGATAATTGAACTGTTGAAATACTTGGATGATGATGATGATAATTGGATAATGATGAGGGCATCATCACAAATATTGAATGATATTTGAACTGATAAATGATTTGATGATGATAATTGATTAATGTTGATGGTATGATATATATGTATGATATGTTGTTGTATTATCTCTGTGCTACTATGTTGGTATTGGCGTAGGTGATCTCACCTCTTTGTTATATTATTTTGCTGTGTTTGTGTTATTAAAAAAAATATATAGTAGAAGGAACGAGTTGTCTTAGACATAACGGGTGGCAGATATTCTGAGATTGGTGACAACATTGAGGAGTAGCAATTCAGGATTCGATAATGTGCAGTGTGAACAAGGAATAGACGTCCGGTACATCAAGATGGATACAAGAAGAAATAAGTATGTTGAGTTTTTACCGTTAGTGTTTTACTGTGCTATTGAGTAGGACCTGTTATGGGGTTTGCTACTGTTAAAAAGAGAGTCTGTTAGTTTTATATTTTTCTTTAAATTGTTAAATATTAATTGGTGTCAATATTGTATATTAATCAGTTTAATTATGTTTTCAGTAATACTTATGGATTTTAGTAAGTTTATGTTTTTGTAAGAAGAAGAAATTTTAAAACTCACATTTTATAACTCTAACCTTTTATGAACTTCTTTACAGATTATGAGTTGGGAGTCGGAAATGTGATACCCTGAAGAGGGTATTACATTAGTTGGTATCAGAGCACGGTTTGAGTCTTTTGGGGTTTGTGGTTAGGTCTATTTTGCTTGTGTTGTGTTCTTTGTGTTTTGTTTTCCAAAATGAAACAAGGTTGTTTAAAATGGATATTAGATCCATTTTATTTTGATTCGTCCATCTTTGAAGAAAGGAAATGGCTTGTGGTAGACGTACGCATGTGGAAGCGGAACGTGACATTAACATTATGGTTGCAGTTACGGGAGCAATGCGGAGGATAACTGAGTGACAGTATAACAGGAACAAAGGATCGCCGAACAGCGGGAATTGGAAGTTGAGGTTCAAGATTTGATGGAAGAGAATCAGTCTTGGAATATAAGATTTCATAATTTTGGAACCTGGTATTTCTTCTTAGGGATATTAGGAAAGTAATTGATTTCAACGGAAAACATATCTACGATTATTTGGAAATCAGCAGAAGCAGTGAACGTGTGGAGGTAGTGCTTGTAATAGTAAACCCATTTGGACCGTGATGTGTTTATTGTTTTGTAAGTGAAGTGGAAAGGGGCACTTAATGAAGGATTGTATGTTCAAGGAAACAATTTGTTTTAAGTGTGAAAAGTTTGGACACATTTCCAGAGATTGTGTTCCATTGAAAAAAGAGTTTTCTGTTAGTAAAATCTCAGATAGTAGGGAGAGTCGATACTCTGTATGGAACATGGAGTGTTCTGAGCTGAAGACCTAAATAAGGAAAACTATACTGTGGAATGTGATTCTTTAACCTATTCTTTATAGCATATGATTGAGTAGATCAATTATATGTTCGTGTTATCTATGTCTTCGTGATCTTCTGGCTTGTTTACTTCTGTTTCTATTACTAGCGTATCGTGCTATTCATGTTATTCAAATTATTGTTATAGAGTAAATTTTTTGTGTTAGTTTGATCTGTTTCATAAATAAATGTGATCTTTGAAACGGATTGGTTATTTTCCAACCATATCCTATGAGATTGTCTCAATAAAGTGTTAGTATTCCAGAAAATTCATTCCTAAAAATCAGGCAATAACAAATTCTTGTTGGATATGTCTGATAACATATCAGATAGTTTTGCTATCTTTCATAGTGTTTTTCATGTATCGCAATTTGCAAGAAAGAATATTTTGCAAGAAAGGATATTCCTATTCAAATCCATCTCATAGTATCTAATACAGTGTTATTGAAAGAGAACTTGATGTGTGAGATACTTCTTGTTAAGAGCAAAGGCAGGAAAATGAAGCGATACAAGGACAAGGAAATTTCAAGTGACGTTGTTCGGAGTGGCAAATGTTTTAACAATATCCATGGATTAGGTGAGTAGAATTTTTCGTCCTTATTTAGACAGAATTGTCATTATTTCTTTGTTGATGACATTCTGATCTATTCTAGAAATTATGAGGAACATACTGAACATCTCAGTGTGATTTTTCTAAGTTCTAAAAGAGAAGTGGTTATATGTTAAGTTGTCGAGATGTGAATTCCGAATGGATGAAGTTTAGTTTTGTAACACCCCAAAAAGTGTTTGTTTAATCATAAATGACCATTTTATAATATTCTTGATTTTTAGGAATTTTTATGGAATTTTTCGGAAATGACGAATATTTTAATATATTTCTCATTTTGCGTGCACACTAAGCAGAAACCTGCTGAGATCAGTGTAACGCTCGGAAATCATTTGTTTTACCACAAATAGTCATTTCTAATATTTGTGATTTATGTGAATTTTTTCGAAATTTTTCGGAAATGACGAATATTTTAATATAATTCTCGTTTTGCGTATATATTGAGCAGAGTCAGAAAAACGACTGTAATGCTTCAAAAATTAGGAAATGATGAGACGAATAGTCGTTTTAGAATATTTCCAATTTTTGAGAATTTTTTTAGAAATTTTCGGAAACGTCGAATATTTTAATATATTTCTCATTTTACGTGTGCACTGAACGGACCCGGGAAGATGGAATGCTTTCCTTGTGTTTGGTAAACTCTAAATTGTGGACCTGTCGACGGGGGATCTTATTAAACCCAAGCTGGACACAGTTTACGAGGTTTCACGATTTTTGAAAAATTTTAACAGATAAAACAAAATAGTACTGCGTAAAATTTATCTGTCAGGTTAATTAATACTGACTTCTGTCGACTGTAACTATTATCCATTGAATAATAACATGTAATAAAAATTCTATCACATTATCCTAATACTATCTACTTTATGTCTAATCAATCCACTTTAATTCAAATCTAATGTATTATAATCAAAGCTTCTTTGAGAAGCTTTGACCAACTAATGACCTCAATGCCCTTAGCTTCCAAGAGAAGCCAAAAATCCTCTCTCTTCATGCACGACTACAGCCCATTTTTGGGGGGGAATTAGTTTGCATTCATTTAACTTATTTCACTACACAAAATTCAAATTAACCTAAAAACACTTTCTCTCTCTACCTTCATCTCCTTCCTTCACAAAAATTTTCTCCTCCTTCTCTCTAGGAGCCTCACGGCAAGCAGCCCCTCTTCCACCTCAACCATCACAAAATTTTCACCCAACACCATTTTCCTAATCCTCTCCACCTCCTAAACACTTCTCTTGCTTGGAGTATCTTGAAAATCCACCATTTTCACCATCTTCTTCAAGCTTCAAGCCTAGGGTTCTTGGGTAAGTTTCTTGACTCTTCCTTCCCTCTCTTCATTTTCGTGTTCATGGTCCCCTTGGTGACCATCCATGCTTTATTTTTCAAGCATTGGTGTTGTTTTGACTAAGTTGAAATTTCTAGGGTTTTGGTGGCACCCAATCTGAATTTGCAAGGAGTTTCTTAGAGGTTTCTCTTGATTTCTTCACTTGGGTAAGAGGAAGACACTCCTCCTCAACCTCTATTAGCATCTAGGAACCTTGGTTGTGATTGTTGGTGGAAAAACCCTAACAAGGGTGATTCTTTAATTTGATGATCTATATGTTTACATGTTGATTTTATGATGTTTATGACATTGGATTGGTTGGTTGTGTAGATTGATATATTGGATTGGATTGGATGACTTGGAATAAAAGAAATGAATTGGGAGTGCCTCTTGGGAGGTCACAGTTTTGAGCCCAAAATTGGGGGTTCTTGGTGAACCAATGCAACAAGTGAAAGACTAAGTAAATTGAAGGTGTAAGATACAAGTGATAAATTGAAAAGATTAGGAATTGGATCTCTAGGGAGGTCACGGCCTCTAGGGCCTTTTGAGGCTTAATTATGAAAGTTTGGTAACTTAGAAACTTAAGTAATCAAGTGGCTAAAATCCTAAGTAATGAACTAGAAAAATTACCAATTGGAAGAATTGAAGATAATTGGAGATTTCATAAACTTTAAAGAACCAATAATGAAACTTCCATAAGACATAAGGAGATTTCAAGAGAGCAATAACAAGAGAGTGGGAGATCCTAAGGACTTAGAATAAATTACCAAGTGTAAGAGAATGAATTACATTAGAGAAATCAAACTAATTATGAGAATCAAATTAAAGATGAACCTTGTAGGAAGAGTAAATCTTAAATAAGAATGCATAATGGATCTTAAAAATGTATTGCCTTGATTGATTTCAATATTATGATATTGTGGGTCCATTTGAGTGACCAATGAAGTGTTGATGCTTATCATGGCCAATTGTGGCATATTATGAAAAAGTATGTGATGTTGATCATACATGTTCATGCACAGAGTCTTATGCATTGTGAATGTCCCGTGGACTGTTGTAAGGCCAAGTTGCCTAGGAGATTGAACACACCTTAGTGCAAATGCGAGTAGACTAGTCTAGGTCATGTTATGACCTTGGGGGCGTCGGGGTGCGGGTTCCTCGTAATGGGCAGTTGGTAGCTCTCCTGCCCGTGGGGTAGACCGATGCAAACACACCGGCGATCCGAACCGAGACACTGTCCTATATCGTGATCTAGCGTAGACTGTCTGTACAATGCCTGAATATGCACATGGAAAACTGTTGGGATCATAGCACTTTGGCCGAGACAGCCGAGTTGCAGACGTGTCTCCTGATCTTTCTCTCTGACTGTTTAGGTCTAGCTCAATGGAGTAGGAATTTGGGTACTGTGTGCATATGCAACATGAGATGTTACACCATATGATAATTAATGCTTATGTGGATTTAAATTGTTTATTCATTATTATGACGACTGACCACCATGAACTATTTACTTGCTTACTGATGCATTTACAGTTTATTAATATTAGTATTATTATTGTTCTTGGAATGCTATTTGGGCGCGATACGCCATATCATTTCTGGCTGCTATAATTGGTAATGATGGTAGGATGTCTTACCTCTTTTCTGTATTTCTGTCATTTGCTGCCTGTGTGTACATTGTATCTATCGAAGACGATGGCAAGGAGGTTGGAGCTCCTGATTTCCTCGGCTTCTGGCCTGATCGAGATTAGCACCCACTGTGGAGCATGGAGGCACGTATGCACGGATTTCTGAGTGATGTGCGTCTGACCTTTCTTGGGGGGCCAGAGTGTTGGCACATCAACTTGAGTTCCGACCGCTGCGTCTATCTGGGGGACATGTCGATTTCTTTAGCTTGGAGACGTTATGAGACACTGATCTTTACCTGCTACGTCAGCCTACGCTTGGAGTTTTATCTGCCCATCTGGGAGATGTGGGGTGACCATTACTACACCCTGCAGGAGGACTCTTTTGATTCCACTGCTCGGGCTCCTGCCCGTGGCTCTGTGGTTCCCATGGAGGTTTCCTCGGACGAGGAGGACCCTGCTGAGGACCCTGATACGGTCCCTCCTCCTTTGAGGGACTGATTTTACTGATAGCTGCTGATGGCTACTAGTGTTTTATTTTGGGGGCCTGATGTTTTGTATTTTGGTGGGCTGTATATTTTGATATCTGGGGATGTATATGTATGATCCATTGCACAGGTATAGTTTTGCTTTTTGTAAATATCCAAGCTTGTATCTAGAACACTGTTGATATTAAATATATATATATATATATATATATATATATATATATATATATATATATATATATATATATATGCATGTTATCCAGATGTGAGTTTTATTTCCTGTCTTACTCTTTACTGTTATTCGCGTTTCGTCACTCCGTTTTATTAATTAACAAAAAAAAATTATATTGTCATTTTACTCACGTATTAAAGCATTGAACAAGTTAGTTTTGAACTAAAATGAACTGGATCTTAATTTAGAAAAATTTTATTTTTCGCATTTTCTTCTATTTGACAATGTGACGTTCCCTCCCAAAAATGGACGTTACATTAAGTTGGTATCAGAGCCCCGGTTTGTGTCTCTTTGGGTCTTGTGTGTGAGTCTGTCTTGTTTGTGCTGTGTGAATCTTTGTGATTGGTGTTCGGAATGAATGCATCTGACCTTCCTTATGTTTTTCAGTTAATCTGATTTAAGAGAAACCGAGATGGCAAGAGGCGGAGATATGATAGCTGCTATAAAGGCAATGCAAAGGATGGCGGAAGTCATCGCGCAACAAAATGAACGTGCTGCTCAGCAACAAGAGAGAGCTGCTCAACAGCTCGAAGCGACTGCCGATGCACAGAACTTAGCGGAGTTTCGTCGCCACAACCTTCCATAATTCAAAGGGGAATTTGATCCAGACAAGGCTAGTTTGTGGATCAAAGAGCTGGAGAAGGTTTTCCGTGGCATGAACTATGTCGAAGACAAGAAGGAGAACTACGCTACCTTCATGCTGGTCGGCAATGCTGAAGATTGGTGGAATGAAGCTCAGAAAGTACTAGAAGCTGAGGAAACTGACATCACGTGGGACGTGTTCAAGGACAAATTCTTGGACAAATACTTTCCTGCAAGTGCGAGATATGCAAAAGAGATGGAGTTCCTCAACCTGAGGCAGGGGAATATGACCGTTAGTGAATATGCGGCTAAATTTGAGAACTTGGAGAAATTCTCAATGCATTATCAGCATCAAACAGATGAAGCTTGGAAGTGTTGGAAGTTCACTGAAGGACTGAGGTACGAAGTGAAGAAGGCTGTGATCACTCTGAAAATTAAAGTGTTCTCAGAACTGTTGGACACATGCTGTGAAGTGGAGGCCTTGGAACAAGCTAGAGACTCGAGGAGCAAGAACTTTGGGCCTGCAAGGTTCCAAAGAGGAGGAGGCAATAGTTCAAACCGCTTCCAAAAGAAGCCCTATTCCCGACCAATGGGAAGTCAGCAATAAACTGGTGGGAGTTCTGGTGGAGGTTCTACTGGGAACCGGACTGGTCAGAATGTGGCATATCCCTCCAAATGCCTAAAGTGTGGGAAGGATCATCCCACGAGAGAGTGCACTATCAAGGGAATTATCTGCTTCAGATGTGGCAAACCGGGTCATGTGTCCAGAGATTGCAATCAGACAAAGGCTGAACCTTCAGTCAATGCAACTCGAGCCAAGAAACCGCGAGTTAGAGGTCGAGTATACACCATAAGCGGAGCTGAAGCCTCTGAATCCGAAGACTTGATTCAAGGAGAAGGCACCATAGAAGGTAATCTTTTAAAAGTACTGTATGACTCTGGGGTAACCCATTCTTTCATATCATATGACTGTGTGCTACGACTTGACTTACCAGTGTCTACCTTACCTTTTGATTTGACTGTCTCAACCCCTACTGACAAACTGGTAGTTACTATCAAAGTCTATTTGAAGTGTCCCCTAATTGTTGAAGGTCGAATCTTTTCTGTCGATTTGATCTGCTTACCTCTTTCACAACTAGATATAATCCTAGGGACTGGTTGTCTTCCAACCATGTTCTATTAGACTGCTCTAGAAAAACCATAGTTTTCCCTGTGGATGGAGACTCTAGATACTTGAAGGCTAACCAAGCGCGAGCTTTCTTGAAAGATGGAGCTCAAGGATATATGTTACTATCTTCTTTGAAAGTCGAGAGCGAGGCTGAAATGAGTACTATTCCAGTAGTGAAGGAGTTTTCTGAAGTCTTTCCAGAAGATGTACCTGGTTTACCACCGACGCGCGAGATAGAGTTTGCTATTGACCTTGTACCGGGAGTTAGTCCCATGTCTATAGCACCTTACCAGATGTCACCAACAAAATTTGCAGAACTTAAGAAACAACTAGAGGAGCTTTTGGAGAAATAGTTCGTCAGACCGAGTGTATCACCCTGGGGAGCACCAGTGTTGTTGGTTTAGAAGAAGGACGGTACCTCAAGACTGTGTGTGGACTATAGGCAGTTAAACAAGCTGACGATCAAGAACAAATATTCACTCCCAAGAATCGATGACTTAATGGACCAATTGAGGGGAGCAGCGGTGTTTTTGAAGATCGATCTAAGATCTGGATACCATCAGATAAAGGTGAACACTGAGGATATACCCAAGACTACTTTTCATACGCGATACGGCCATTACGAATACCTTGTGATGCCGTTTGGTGTAACGAATGCACCTGCTATCTTCATGGACTACATGAATAGGATTTTTCGTCCTTATTTGGACAAATTTGTGGTCGTCTTCATCGATGATATCTTGATATATTCCCAAAATCGAGAAGATCTTGCTGAACACCTTAGCATAGTTCTCTAGATTCTGAAGGAGAAGGAACTGTACGCCAAGCTATCAAAGTGTGAATTTTGGCTAGATGAGGTTAAGTTTTTGGGCCACGTGATCTCGAAGGAACGGATTGTAGTGGATCCATCAAAAGTGGAGGCAGTGCTACAATGGGAAAGGCTGAAGTCAGTGACAAAGATTCGTAGCTTCGTGGGTTTAGCCGGATATTACAGAAGGTTCATAGAAGGGTTTTCCAAAATTGCTGGACCACTCACCTAATTGACAAAGAAGAACCAGGCTTTTGAGTGGACTGATAGCTGCGAGCAGAGTTTTCACGAGCTGAAGAAACAGTTAACTACCTCACCAGTACTAGTGCTACCTGATTCGAATGAGCCATTCGAGGTGTACTGTGACGCTTCATACCAAGGATTGGGATCTGTCCTTATGCAACATGGAAGAGTGGTAGCTTATGCTTCACGACAGTTGCGAGTGCATGAAAAGAACTACCCGACACATGATTTGGAACTAGCAGCTATAGTATTTGCTCTGAAGACATTTCCTCTATGAAGCAACATTCAACATCTTCAGTGACCATAAGAGCTTGAAGTACTTGTATGATCAGAAGGAGCTGAACATGAGGCAATGGAGATGGTTAGAATTCCTAAAGGATTATGATTTTCAGCTGTTGTACTACCCTGGCAAGGCCAATGTCGTGGCAGACGCCTTGAGTAGAAAGACCATCAGTGCTTCTGCCCTGATGATCAAGGAAAGAGAACTCATCGAACAGTTTAGAGATGTTTGGTCATTTGTAGAGTTGAAACCAGGAAAGATCTATATGAAGAAAAGCAGAAGGTCGATGAATTCTTGCAAGAAGTGAGAGAACTGATGAGGCAAGGCAAGGAAACAGAATTCAAGGAAGGAACGGATGGAGTTCTGAGATTCTGGGGTAGAGTTTGCATTCCCCGTGACCAAGAGCTTAAACAGTATATTGTGGAGCATGCTCACACAAGCAAGCAGAATATGCACCCAGGCATAACGAAGATGTACCAAGACTTGAAGAAGTTGTTCTGGTGGCATGGAATGAAGAGTGATGTCACTAGATGCGTATCAACTTGTCTAGTCTGTCAAAAAGCCAAAGTGGAACATCAAAGACCTGTAGGATTGCTACAACCATTGTCTATTCCTGAATGGAAATGGGACAACATCGCAATGGACTTTGTTGTGGGTTTGCCAAGAACAAGAAGAGGACACAACTCGATTTGGGTAATAGTTGATCGACTCACGAAGTCAGCTCATTTCCTCCCGATCAACATAAAGTATAGTCTGGAGAAGTTGACCCAACTGTATATTAGAGAGATCGTTAGACTGCATGGTGTGCCTACGAGTATTGTCTTGGATAGGGATCCGAGGTTTACTTCAAAATTCTGGCAGAGTCTACAGGCATCGTTGGGAACAAAATTACGTCTAAGTTCGGCGTACCACCCACAAACTGATGGTCAATCAGAAAGAATGATCCAATCTTTAGAAGATTTGCTTAGAGCTTGTACTATAGAACAAATTGGATGTTGGGATGAAATCTTGCCATTGATAGAATTCACCTACAACAATAGTTACCATTCAAGTATAGGGATAGCACCCTATGAAGCTCTATATGGACGACAGTGTCGGACACCATTGTGTTGGTACCAAGACGGTGAGCGTCTCACGATTGGACCGGATATCATCTAGCAGACAACTGAGAAGGTCAAAATGATTCAAGAGAAGATAAAGATTGGTCAGAGCCAGCAAAAGAGTTATGCGGATAAGAGGAGAAAGCCTCTTGAGTTTGAGGAAGGTGAGCATGTATTCTTGAAAGTCACACCCACGACTGGGGTCGGCCGGGCGTTGAAATCTAGGAAACTCACTCCAAAATTTCTTGGACTTTACCAAATTCTTCGCCGGATAGGTCCAGTAGCCTACCAGATAGCTTTACCCCATTTTCTTTCCAACATACACAATGTCTTCCATGTGTCGCAACTGCGTAAATATTTACCTGACCCGAGTCATGTCATAGCGCCGGACACAGTACAGTTAAAAGAGGACTTGACCTATAAGGCGCCTCCTGCAAGAATTGAGGATCGATAGATAAAGCAACTTAGAGGCAAGGAGATTCCATTGGTAAAGGTGATTTGGAATGAGACGACTGGTGACGCAACTTGGGAACTGGAGGACAAGATGAGGGAGCAATACCCACAATTATTCTGAGGTATGTAAATTTCGAGGACGAAATTCCTTTTTAGTGGGGGAGTGTTGTAACACCCCAAAAAGTGTTTGTTTAATCATAAATGACCATTTTATAATATTCTTGATTTTTAGGAATTTTTTTGGAATTTTTCGGAAACAATGAATATTTTAATATATTTCTCGTTTTGCATGCACACTGAGCAAAAACCTGCTGAGGTCAGTGTAACGCTCCGAAAATCATTTGTTTTACCACAAATAGTCATTTTCTAATATTTGTGATTTATGTGAATTCTTTCAGAATTTTTCAGAAACGACAAATATTTTAATATATTTCTCATTTTGCGTATATATTGAGCAGAGTCGGAAAAACGACTATAATGCTTCAAAAATTGGGAAATGTCATTTTATAATATTTGTAATTTGTGAGAACTTTTTGGGAATTTTTTGGAAATGTCGAATGTTTTAATATATTCCTCGTTTTGCATGTGCACTGAGCGGACCCGGGAAGATGCAATGCTTTTCCTGTGTTTGGTAAACTCTAAATTGTGGACCTGTCGACGGGGGATCTTACTAAACCCGAGGCTGGACACAGTTTACGAGATTTCATGATTTTTGAGAAATTTTAACAGATAAAACAAAATAGTCCTGTGTAAAATTTATCTGTCAGGTTAACTAATACTGACTTCTGTCGACTATAACTATTATCCATTGAATAATAGCATGTAATAAAAATCCTATCACATTATCATAATGCAATCTACTTTATGTCTAATCAATCCACTTTAATTCAAATCTAATGTATTATAATCAAAGCTTCTTTGAGAAGCTTTGACCAACTAATGACCTCAATGCCCTTAGCTTCCAAGGGAAGCCAAAAATCCTCTCTCTTCCCTCTCTCTTCATGCACGGTTGCAGCCCATTTTGGGGGGGGGGGAAATTAGTTTGCATTCATTTAACTTATTTCACTACACAAAATTCAAATTAACCTAAAAACACTTTCTCTCTCTACCTTCATCTCCTTCCTTCACAAAAATTTTCTCCTCCTTCTCTCTAGGAGCCTCATTGCCAGTAGCCCCTCTTCCCCCTCAACGATCACAAAATTTTCAACCAACACCATTTTCCTAATCCTCTCCACCTCCTAAACATTTCTCTTGCTTGGAGCATCTTGAAAATCTAATATTTTCACCATCTTCTTCAAGCTTCAAGCCTAGGGTTCTTGGGTAAGTTTCTTGACTCTTCCTTCCCCCTCTTCATTTTCGTGTGCATGGTCCCCTTGGTGACCATCCATGCTTTATTTTTCAAGCATTGGTGTTGTTTTGACTAAGTTGAAATTTCTAGGGTTTTGGTGGCACCCAATCTGAATTTGCAAGGAGTTTCTTAGAGGTTTCTCTTGATTTCTTCACTTGGGTAAGAGGAAGACACTCCTCCTCAACCTCTATTAGCATCTAGGAACCTTGGTTGTGATTGTTGGTGGAAAAACCCTAACAAGGGTGATTCTTTAATTTGATGATCTATATGTTTACATGTTGATTTTATGATGTTTATGACATTGGATTGGTTGGTTGTGTAGATTGATATATTGGATTGGATTGGATGACTTGGAATAAAAGAAAATGAATTGGGAGTGCCTCTTGGGAGGTCACGGTTTTGAGCCCAAAATTGGGGGTTCTTGGTGAACCAATGCAACAAGTGAAAGACTAAATAAATTGAAGGTGTAAGATACAAGTGATAAATTGAAAAGATTGGGAATTGGATCCCTAGGGAGGTCACAGCCTCTAGGGCCTTTTGAGGCTTAATTATGAAAGTTTGGTAACTTGGAAACTTAAGTAATCAAGTGGCTAAAATCCTAAGTAATGAACTAGAAAAATTACCAATTGGAAGAATTGAAGATAATTGGAGATTTCATAAACTTTAAAGAACCAATAATGAAACTTCCATAAGACATAAGGAGATTTCAAGAGAGCAATAACAAGAGAGTGGGAGATCCTAAGTACTTAGAATAAATTACCAAGTGTAAGAGAATGAATTACATTAGAGAAATCAAACTAATTATGAGAATCAAATTAAAGATGAACCTTGTTGGAAGAGTAAATCTTAAATAAGAATGCATAATGGACCTTAAAAATGTATTACCTTGATTGATTTCAATATTATGATATTGTGAGTCCATTTGAGTGACCAATGATGTGTTGTTGCTTATCATGGCCAATTGTGGCATATTATGGAAAAGTATGTGATGTTGATCATACATGTTCATGCACAGAGTCTTATGCATTGTGAATGTCCTATGGACTGTTGTAAGGCCAAGTTGCCTAGGAGATTGAACACACCTTAGTGCGGGTGCGAGTAGACTAGTGTAGGTCATGTTATGACCTCGGGGCCGTCGGGGTGCGGGTTCCTCGTAATGGGCAGTTGGTAGCTCTCCTGCCCGTGGGGTAGACCGATGCAAACACACCGGCGATCCAGACTGAGACATTGTCCTATGTCGTGATCTAGCATAAACTGTCTGTACAATGCCTAAATGTGCACGTGGAAAACTGTTGGGATCATAGCACTTTGGCCACGGCAGCCTAGTTGCAGACGTGTCTCCTGATCTTTCTCTCCGACTATTTGGGTCTAGCTCCATGGAGTAAGAATTTGGGTACTGTGTGCATATGCATCATGAGATGTTACATCGTATGATAATTAATGCTTTTGTGGATTTAAATTGTTTATTCATTGTTATGACGACTGACTCCCTTGAACTGTTTACCTGCTTACTGATGCATTTACAGTTTATTAATATTAGTATTATTATTGTTCTTGGAATGCTATTTGGGCGCGATGCGCCGTATTGTTTCTGGCTGCTATAATTAGTAATGATGGTAGGATGTCTTACCTCTTTTCTGTAGGTATTGTTCTTGGAACTATTTACCTTATTTGGTATTAGTTCTGTCTAATTCCAGTGAACCATTTGAGGTGAACAGTGACGCATTACATCGGAGTTTAAGATATGTGCTTATACAAAATAGAAGAGTTGTAGGGTATGATTTTAGGAAATTGAAGGTACATGAGGAAAACTATGCTACGTAAGAATGGAGGTTGGTAGCTATTAAGTTTCCATTAGAAGTATGGAGATACTTTCTTTATGAAGTAACATTCAATATCTTATGTAAACATAAGAGTTTAAGATATTAGTTTGATCAGGAGAAATTGATCGCGAGACTAAGAATTTTTATTGGTTAAAATCATTTAGAATGATGTAAGTGGAGAAGCAATATAAGAGTTGGAGGATAAGATAAAAGAACAATATCTATATTTATTCTGAGGATGTGAAATTAGGTTTATCACATTTCGAGGATGAAATTTCTTTTTAGAGGGGGAGTATTGTAACACCCCAAATTTCCTAAATAGTTGACAGTAATTTTGACAGTTAATAGAATTTTACTGTTTAGTGATTTTTGTGTACTGTAAAATTATTTTGAGTATTCCATCAGCGTATTTGATCGTTTTGAGTGATTTACTCCGTGTCAGGAAAATTATAATTTTCGGGTCAAAGAAAATCTTTATGTATTTATTTTTCTTGACTGTTAATTATTTTTAACAATCTGACTTGATTTTTAAACGTTTTCTAATATTTGAGATTTTTGTGGATGATTATAAATTTTTATATTTTTCTGATTGTATTTGGGCTGTTTGTGGGCCAGGTGGCCTTACGTGGGCCCAAGTGAGTCCCGCAAAGTGAAAATTTTTATACGCATAGAAAAATTTGTACTATTTAGACGGAGACGGAGGATCTTACTAAACTTGAATCTGGAAATAGTTTTTAAAATTTATTTGTACTGTGTTTTGTACTGTATTTAATTATCGAGCGATAAAAATACAGTAAATATATTCTTTCGTGGGGTTATAGCTGATAAAAATAGAAATTATACTGCTTAAGTCAACAATAGTGGTTATGACAACTTTTGACGGACCAATAGGAAACAAGTTTAATTCTTTTGACGGACTAATAGGAAATAAGTTTAATTCATTTGATGGACTAATAGGAAGCAAGTCTAATATTGAAGACTTTGATATCAACCTTCGATTTAATCAATGGTGTAGGATTAGTCTAATAAAATGGTTATGACCATTTATAACCGTTGGATTTAGATTTAAATCAAGGGTGGAGATTTGATCTTATAAAGTGGCTAGGACCATTTGTGACTGTTGGATTTGGATTTAATCAACGATAGAGATGGATCATTTATAACCATTGGATTTGGATTTAATCAATGGTGGAGATTTGGTCTTTTAAAATGGCTTTGACTAATTATGACCCTTGGATTAAAAGTAAGAAGGTGTAATCTTGACCCTTCATTTTGGAGATGCATCTAATGGCTAAGAATTCAAGGAGGAAAAATCTAATGGCCTAGATTAAGTCTTCTAATCAAAAGTCTACCTAAATCCTAACCATTGATCTAATCAATGGCTTAGATCTCCCTAATTGGTGGCTAGAAAAGATGACAACTTTGATGAATGCATGGATGGAGGGGGGGGTTTTTGTGCTTGTTTTAGGAGTTCAAGGAAAGTTTGAAGACCATTATTAGAGGTCTTGGTCATTATGAATCATTATTGATTCATTTTGCACTATTAGGAGAATGCATGGAGGGGGGGGGGACAGTTTTGGTGCATGCTTTAGAGCATAGCATGGTTTCATGACCATTATTTCCATTCTTGGTCATTATTGATCAAATTCAAGAAGCTAAGTTATCAAATTTTTCTCTTCACCTCTTCTCCAAGCAAGTTTCGGCCAACACCTAGAAACCATACCTCCAAGCTTCTAAAATTTCATCTAAATACATTTCCTAAACCTAAACAACATTCTAAGAACATCTCTAGTTATGAGTTTTCACAAAATCATTCATCTTTAGTTTCAAATCCAAGCTTCAAGTTTCTATCATAAAGGGTAAAGTTCTTATCTCTTCACGCAAACTTCAAGTTTTAATTTTCAAAGCCATGCTTGAACCATGGTTTATCTATTCTTTTACTTGTTATTGATTTTAAGATTTCTTTATGATTTTTAGGGATTTTTCCATGGAGCTCTACGAAATTGGTAGGAAGGAAAACTAAGTGTTTTCACTTCATTCTTTATCTTAATTAAGTCTAAGAAGCCTTTCTTTCACAAAAATCAAAAACTCCATCC
Source organism: Ormosia emarginata (assembly GCA_029884605.1). Lineage (NCBI taxonomy): Eukaryota > Viridiplantae > Streptophyta > Magnoliopsida > Fabales > Fabaceae > Ormosia > Ormosia emarginata. The sequence goes on from JAQQTP010000040.1 coordinate 9,693,691, forward strand.
TTGTTCTTCAAGAGGAACCATTCGGCCATTCACCCAAAATCACCATCCAATCTCTTTTAATTTTATCCAACCATAGATCTTGAATCTACATGATATTCTAAGCAACTTTCATGTTGGAGACTTTCTCTAAATCATTCATCTTCAACCTTGTTCTTCAAGCTAAAGATTGAAGCTTTAATGGTGAAGTTTATTAATCTTCAATTTTTTTTTTGGATTTTCAAGGTTCTAACCATGATTTTAATCCATGGTTTTCTTATTCAAGCTTAATATGTTAATAAACTTGTGTTTTGTTTTGTATTTGAGAAGCTCTTGGTGGTGAAGGACTTGGAAAAAGAAGCAAAACAAGGAGCTTTTGAGGATCTTCAAGAGGTAAGAGGGAGATCCATCTCACCAACCAAGCATGGGGGTGAGAGATGGTCTTATATTTGGTGGATGGTGAATCTATGTGAGGATTCATATCCATGGTCATGTAATTATTTGTGGGTGTTTATGTGTTTGATTTATTTGTTCATGCTTTGTATGATTTGCATGATTTATTGTTTTTGATTTTGGCATGCTTATGGTAGCTTATGGTATATATGATGAAATATGTATATGTATGCCATGATTTGATGATGGAATGGAAATTGATTTTTGGTTCCAAAGACCAAGAGGATTTTGGTCAAGATACCTCAAAATAGGTGTTCACAAATTAATATTTTCATGAATGATAAAATTGTATGATTAGAAAAGCAAGGAAAATAAACAAAGGGTTTGTTTTTCAAGAAATATTGTTCACGATTTTGAGAAGGATTTTTATTGATTTATTTTGTGTAAAATGTTTCTAAGAATTTTACTAAACATGGGCAATGTTGATTTTAAGGATTTGCAAAGAAAGTGAAAATGGATTTACAAAGAAAGTGAAAATGAAAAATGAACAAATGATTTGATTTTAAAGACCAAGTGCTCACGGTTTTTGTAAAGGATTTTTAATGGTTTTGTTTGTGTAAAACCATATTGACTTAGAAGGAAAAATGTTTTGATGATTTCAATAGTCATGTCCACGTTTTTGAAGGCTTGTAATGCCTTGATTTTATGGAAACAAAATGGAAATATAATTGATTTAGTATAAGGAATTTGGAAAGGGAATCAGAGTGTTTTATCACTTGAGAAAATGGGATTTTTGTATATGAATGGAAAAGAGAGGTTGAAAGTGTTTGAACCTCAATTTATTTTGAAGAGAATTGATTTTAGAATTTATTTGAGAAAAATGGAGAATATAATAGTGATTTGATATTTTCTAACGTGTAACTCATCCTTTGGTTTTTGGAGAGCGTTAGTAATTTTTAAAGTTAGAAACATTGATTTAATTTATTGGAATTGTGAATTTGTGGAATATATTGTGAAAAGGATTTTCTTGGGTAAGAAAATGTGGAAAATAATGTGAAAAGTCATATTATTTTGAGCAAAGAATTTCTTAAAGGAGAAATGTGAAAAATGATGTTAGAAATGATATTGATTTGTTTGAAAGTCCAAAATAATGTTTGGAATATTGAGAAATATTTTACGTGATTGTAAAATGGTGAAAATTGTTTTACGTATCTTAAAAACATGATTTTTAAGCTATGCGATTTGATAAACGTTAAAATATTTCTACGCAATTTGAGAAATGTTGAAATATTTCTGCACAATTTGGAAAGCATTTAAATATTTTGAAAATGATGGAAAATGGTTTACGCGACTTAAAACAATGATTTTAAGTTACGCGATTGTGAAAATGGTGGAAAATCACTACGCAATTTGAGTAACGTTCAAATATTTTTATGTGATTGAGAAAACATTGAAAAATCAATACGTAATTTGAAAATGCAACAGAAGTGTTGCGGAATTGTGAAAACGTAACAAAAATGTTGCGCAATTGTGCAAACACGACGAAAGTATTTTGTGACTATAAAAACGCGATAATATGATTTCGCTGTTGAAAATACAGTATGATTACTGTTGGGCCAGTGTGTGGACCCTGATTATGAGATTATGAATTTGAACAAAGAATGGGCCAATGTGTGGACCTTGAATATGAAATTGTGAATTTAAACTGAGAATTGTTCATTTTACATGCATGGACTAGTGTGTGAACACTATATGAGAAAATGATGAATTTTGCCTATGATTGGCATTGGTGCATTGAACATGCATTGAAAAGGTCCAATGGAATGTATGAGGCTATTTGCCTAGGAGAGACATACACCTCTTGAGTGGGTGCGATACGCGTAGTGTAAGTCACTTATTGACCTTGGGGGCATCGGGGTGCGGCTTGCCTACATGGGCAATTGGTAGCTCTTCTGTATCGTGGGTTAGACCGACGCGACACACTGATGATCCTGACCGAGACACTATTCTTAATCAAGATCTAGTAAAGACTGTCGTGTATATGCTAGATATGCAAAAAACAAAATGAGGATTATAACATGTGGTTTGAGGCATTTTGGTACAGATAGATCTTTCTGATTGACTTCTCCGAACTAAGTATTAGCTCCATGGAGTTGGAACATTGAGTCTATGTGCACATGCATAACATATGTATTATTGTTGAGCATTGGTTGTGATAATTAAACTGTTGAAATACTTGGATGATGATGATAATAATTGGATAATGATGAGGGCATCATCATAAATATTTAATGATATTTGAACTGATAAATGATTTGATGATGATAATTGATTAATGTTGATGGTATGATATATCTGTATGATATGTTGTTATGTTATCTCTGCGCTACCATGTTGGTATTGGCGTAGGTGATCTCACCTCTTTGTTATATTGTTTTGCTGTGTTTGTGTTATTAAAAAATATATATAGTAGAAGAAACGGGTTGTCTTAGACATAACGGATGACAGATATTCTGAGATTGGTGACAACATTGAGGAGTAGCAATTCAGGATTCGATAATGTGCAATATGAACAAGGAACAAATGTTTGGTACATCAAGATGGATACAAGAAGAAATAAGTATGTTGAGTTTTTACCGTTAGTGTTTTACCGTGCTATTGAGTAGGACCCGTTATGGGGTTTGCTACTATTAAAATGAGAGTCTGTTAGTTTTATATTTCTCTTTAAATTGTTAAATATTAATTGGTGTCAATATTGTATATTAATCAGTTTAATTATGTTTTCAGTAATACTTATGGATTTCAGTAAGTTTATGTTTCTGTAAGAAGAAGAAATTTTAAAACTCACATTTTATAACTCTAACCTTTTATGAACTTCTTTGCAGATTATGAGTTGGGAGTCGGAAATATGATACCCTGAGGAGGGTGTTACATTAGTTGGTATCAGAGCACGGTTTGAGTCTTTTGGGGTTTGTGGTTAGGTCTATTTTGCTTGTGTTGTGTTCTTTGTGTTTTGTTTTCCGAAATGAAACAAGGTTGTTTAAAATGGATATCAGATCCATTTTATTTTGATTCGTCCATCTTTGAAGAAAGGAAATGGCTTGTGGTAAACGTACGCGTGTGGAAGCAGAACGTGACATTAACGTTATGGTTGCAGTTAGGGAGCAATGCGGAGGATAACTGACGTGACAGTATAACAGGAACAGAGGATCGCCGCACAACAGGAATTGGAAGTTGAGGTTCAGGATTTGATGGAAGAGAATCAGTCTTGGAATATAAGATTTCGTAATTTTGGAACCTGGTATTTCTTCTTAGGGATATTAGGAAAGTAATTGATTTCAATAGAAAACATATCTACGATTATTTGGAAATTAGCAGAAGCAGTGAACATGTGGAGGTAGTGCTTGTAATAGTAAACCCATTTGGACCGTGATGTGTTTACTGTTTTGTAAGTGAAGTGGAAAGGGGCACTTAATGAAGGATTGTATGTTCAAGGAAATAATTTGTTTTAAGTGCGAAAAGTTTGGACACATTTCCAGAGATTGTGTTCCATTGAAAACAGAGTTTTCTGTTAGTTAAATCTCAGATAATAGGGAGAGTCGATACTCTGTATAGAACATGGAGTGTTCTGAGCTGAAGACCTAAATAAAGGAAACTGTACTGCGGAAGGTGATTCTTTAACCTATTCTTTATAGCATATGATTGAGTAGATCAATTATATGTTGGTGTTATCTATGTCTTCGTGATCTTCTGACTTGTTTACTTCTATTTCTATTACTAGCCTATCATGCTATTCATGTTATTCAAATTATTGTTATAGATCAAAATTTTTGTGTTAGTTTGATCTATTTCATAAATAGATGTGATCTTTGAAACGGATTGGTTATTTTCCAACCATATCCTATGAGATTGTCTCAATAAAGTGTTAGTATTCTAGAAAATTCATTCCTGAAAATCAGGTAATATCAAATTCTTGTTGGATATGTTTGATAACATATCGGATAGTTTTGCTATCTTTCACAATGTTTTTCATGTATCGCAATTTGCAAGAAAGAATATTTTGCAAGAAAGGATATTCCTATGCAAATCCATGTCATAGTATCTAATACAGTGTTATTGAAAGAGAACTCGATGTGTGAGATACTTCTTGTTAAGAGCAAAGGCAGGAGAATGAAGCGATACAAGGACAAGGAAATTTCAAGTGACATTGTTCGGAGTGGCATATGTTTTCACAATATCCATTGATTAGGTGAGTAGAATTTTTCGTCCTTATTTACATAGAATTGTCTTTATTTCTTTGTTGACAACATTCTGATCTATTCTCGAAATTATGAGGAACATACTGAACATCTCAGTGTGATTTTTCCAAGTTCTAAAAGAGAAGTGGTTATATGCTAAGTTGTTGAGATGTGAATTCTGAATGGATGAAGTTTAGTTTTGGGTTCCGTAATTCTAAGGAAGGAATTGCGATTGATTCTTTAAAGGTTGAAAATGTGTTTGATTACTTATTTGGTATTAGTTCTGTCTAATTCCAGTGAACCATTAGAGGTGAACAATGACGCATTACATCGGAGTTTAAGATATGTGCTTATGCAAAATAGAAGAGTTGTAGGGTATGATTTTAGGAAATTGAAGGTACATGAGGAAAACTATGCTACGTAAGAATGGAGGTTGGTAGCTGTTAAGTTTGCATTAGAAGTATGGAGATACTTTCTTTATGGAGTAACATTCAATATCTTCAGTAATCATAAGAGTTTAAGATATCAGTTTGATCAGGAGAAATTGATCGCGAGACAAAGAATTTTTATTGGTTAAAATCGTTTAGAATGATGTAAATAGAGAAGCAATATAAGAGTTGGAGGATAAGATAAAAGAACAGTATCTATATTTATTCTGAGGATGTGAAATCAGGTTTATCAAATTTCGAGGATGAAATTTCTTTTTAGAGGGGGAGTATTGTAACACCCCAAATTTCCTAAATAGTTGACAGTAATTTTGACAGTTAACAAAATTTTACTGTTTAGTAATTTCTGTGTACTGTAAAATTATTTTGAGTATTCTGTTAGCGTATTTGATCGTTTTGAGTGATTTACTTCGTGTCAGGAAAATTATAATTTTCGGGTCGGAGAAAATCTTTATGTATTTATTTTTCTTGACTGTTAATTATTTTTAACAATCTAACTTGATTGTCATATGTTTTCTAATATTTGTGATTTCTGTGGATGATTATAAATTTTTATATTTCTCTGATTGTATTTGGACTGTTTGTGGGCCAGGTGGCCTTACGTGGGCCCAAGTGAGTCTTGCAAAGTGAAAATTTTTGTACGCATAGAAAAATTTATAGTGTTTAGATGGAGACGGGGGATCTTACTAAACCTGAATCCAGAAACGATTTTTAAAATTTTAGTGTACTGTGCTTTGTACTATATTTAATTATTGGGCAATAAAAATACAGTAAATATATTCTTTCGTGGGGTTAGAGCTGATAAAAATAGAAATTATACTACTTAAGTCAACAATAGTGGTTATGACAACTTTTGACGGACCAATAGGAAACAAGTTTAATTCTTTTGACAAACCAATATGAAGCAAGTCTAATATTGAAGACTTTGATATCAACCGTCGATTTAATCAACGGTATAAGATTAGTCTAATAAAATGGCTATGACCATTTATAACCATTGGATTTAGATTTAAATCAAGGGTGGAGATTTGATCTTATAAAGTGGCAGGACCATTTGTGACCGTTGGATTTGGATTTAATCAATGGTGGAGATTTGGTCTTCTAAAATGGCTATGACTAATTTTGACCCTTCGATTAAAAGTAAGGAGTAATCTTGACCCTTCATTTTGGAGATGCATCTAATGACTAAGAATTCAAGGAGGAAAAATCTAATGGCCTAGATTAAGTCTTCTAATCAAAAGTCTACCTAAATCCTAACCATTGATCTAATCAATGTCTTCAATTGCCCTAATTGGTGGCTAGAAAAGATGACAACTTTGTTGAATGCATGGATGGAGGGGGGGACGATTTTTGTGCTTGTTTTAGGAGTTAAAGGAAAGTTTGAAGACCATTATTAGAGGTCTTGGTCATTATGAATCATTATTGATTCGTTTTGCACTCTTAGGAGAATGCATGGAGGGAGGACGATTTTGGTGCATGCTTTAGAGCATAGCATGGTTTCATGACCATTATTTCCATTCTTGGTCATTATTGATCAAATTCAAGAAGCTAAGTTATCACATTTTTCTCTTCACCTCTTCTCTAAGCAAGTTTCAGCCAACACCTAGAAACCATACCTCCAAGCTTCTAAAATTTCATCTAAATACATTTCCTAAACCTAAACACCATTCTAAGAACATCTCTAGTTATGAGTTTTCACAAAATCATTCATCTTTAGTTTCAAATCCAAGCTTCAAGTTTCTATCACAAAGGGTAAAGTTCTTATCTCTTCACGCAAACTTCAAGTTTTAATTTTCAAAGCCATGCTTGAACCATGGTTTACCTATTCTTTTACTTGTTATTGATTTTAAAATTTCTTTATGATTTTTAGGGATTTTTCCATGGAGCTCTACGAAATTGGTAGGAAGGAAAACTAAGTGTTTTCACTTCATTCTTTATCTTAATTAAGTCTAAGAAGCCTTTCTTTCACAAAAATAAAAAACTCCAACCTTGTTCTTCAAGAGGAACCATTCGGCCATTCACCCAAAATCACCATCCAATCTCTTTTAATTTTATCTAACCATAGATCTTGAATCTACATGATATTCTAAGCAACTTTCATGTTGGAGACTTTCTCTAAATCATTCATCTTCAACCTTGTTCTTCAAGCTAAAGATTGAAGCTTTAATGGTGAAGTTTATTAATCTTCACTTTTTTTTTTGGATTTTCAAGGTTCTAACCATGATTTTAAATCATGGTTTTCTTATTCAAGCTTAATATGTTAATAAACTTGTGTTTTGTATTGCAGTTGAGAAGCCCTTGGTGGTGAAGGACTTGGAAAAAGAAGTAAAACAAGGAGCTTTTGAGGATCTTCAAGAGGTAAGAGGGAGATCCATCTCACCAACCAAGCATGGTGGTGAGAGATGGTCTTATATTAGATGGATGGTGAATCCATGTGAGGATTCATATCCATGGTCATGTAATTATTTGTGGGTGTTTATGTGTTTGATTTATTTGTTCATGCTTTGTATGATTTGCATGATTTATTGTTTTTGATTATGGCATGCTTATGGTAGCTTATGGTATATATGATGAAATATGTATATGTATGTCATAATTTGATGATGAAAAGGAAATTGATTTTTGGTTCCAAAGAGCAAGAGGATTTCGGCCAAGACATCTCAAAATAGGTGTTCACAAATTAATATTTTTATGAATGATAAAATTGGATGATTAGAAAAGCAAGGAAAATAAACAAAGGGTTTGTTTTTCAAGAAATATTGTTCACGATTTTGAGAAGGATTTTTATTGATTTATTTTGTGTAAAAAGTTTCTAAGCATTTTACTAAACATGGGCAATGTTGATTTTAAGGATTTGCAAAGAAAGTAAAAATGGATTTACAAAGAAAGTGAAAATAAAAAAATGAACAAATGATTTGATTTCAAAGACCAAGTGCTCACGATTTTTGTAAAGAATTTTTAATGGTTTTGTTTGTGTAAAACCATATTGACTTAGAAGGAAAAATATTTTGATGAATTCAATAGCCATGTCCACATTTTTAAAGGCTTGTAATGCATTGATTTTATGTAAACAAAATGGAAATATAATTAATTTAGTATAAGGAATTTGGAAAGGGAATCGGAGTGTTTTATCACTTGAGAAAATGGGATTTTTGTATATGAATGGAAAAGAGAAGTTGAAAGTGTTTGAACCTCAATTTATTTTGAAGAGAATTGATTTTAGAATTTATTTGAGAAAAATAGAGAATATAATAGTGATTTGATATTTTCTAACGTGTAACTCATCCTTTGGGTTTTGGAGAGCGTTAGTAATTTTTAAAGTTAGAAACATTGATTTAATTTATTGGAATTGTGAATTTGTGGAATATATTGTGAAAAGAATTTTCTTGAGTAAGCAAATGTAGAAAATAATGTGAAAAGTTGCAACACCCTACAGGGGATGTCACATTTCCAAACAATAATAATAACCTCTACCCAAGTTATAATTATTACGTAATATATAATAATATCGGTTGTAAAAATATTTTTTTAACATTATATTATAAAATAAAATAAATAGAACATAAAATAAAACAAACTATTACATACACACCATAATTATACATATAATTTTGTTTTTAATAGGTACAAATAATTTACATATTACAAACTATTTAATTAAAATAGCAAACTGTCTGGTTTAAAGCAAACCATAAACTAGCCCAAGCATAACACTAAAAGTTCTGATCCTCCGAAGAATCCTCCTCGGGAAGATCATCGGAAGACAAAAATACTCTGGCAACACCATACCACGCTACAATTAATCCATATGTATGGATGATCTCGAGGTTCGCCTTCCTCGAACTGATCACTCGATTCCTGCTCCTCATTGTATTGACAATCCAACAGTTAGTCCTCTTCTACTTCCTCAACGACTTTACGGAACATAAATAATAATACATAAAATATATACAAAGAGGTGAGACAGTCTACATCATTACCAGCATAGCGGTAAGAAAATGACAATACAAACAAATATAACAGTTAATATAACAATTCATATTATCACACATGCAAACTATCATAAATCAAATTATAACTATTCATATTATCACACATGCAAAATATCATAAATCAAATTATAACTATTCACACAGTGATGCAGATTAAATATGCCATGTACTCAGACTCGTTCCTACTCCATAGAGCTAAACACAAACATCAGCGAGAATGATCCGATAGACATGTCCGCACATCAGGCTGCCTCAACCAACTGTTACACAGTCAAATACGTCATGTAAACAGCACACAATCAAAGACATCGTGTGAATGGTACACAGTCAAATACGTCGTGTACGACCAGGCATAGTACCAGACAACCCCCAATAGATCCTGATTAAGAATAGTATTTGTCAAGATCGCTAGTGTGTATTATCAGTTACCACGGCCCAGAGGAGCTACCAACTGTCTACATGTGAAATCTACTGCACACTAATGCCTCCAAGTTCTCCACCTGAACATACTACGCCTATCACACCCGTAACACGGTGTAATTCATCTCGTCTGTCAATTGTCAATTTCAACCAAATTGACATACCACTCTATGTATGTAATGATCCATAATTATAAAAATACCCTCAGTATCACCATGAATCATAATTACTTAAATATCCTCATTGTCACCATAATTACAAAAATACCCTTAGTATTAATAATTCCAAAACAGTATATCTCCACTTGACAGTGCTATATCCCAACATGTCCGAGTCCACCACTTTGGCCTGATAGTAAAAATTACTATTCCCATTAGTCGCGTAAATATTTTATCGCATTTTGACCATTACTTCACATTTGACAAACGTTTTTCAATCGTGTAAATATTTTTCAACGTTTTCTCAATTGCGTAGTTTAAAAAAATTATTATTATAAATACTTGTAAGCTATTTCTACTATTTTTCACTATATAAAATATTTCTTGATGCTCCAAATTAAATTTTGAAACTTTCCAAAACTAAAAATATTATTTAGACATTATTTTCCATTTTTCTTACAAAAATTACTCTAAGCAATCCATATGTATGGATGATCTCGAGGTTCGCCTTCCTCGAACTGATCACTCGATTGCTGCTCCTCGTTGTATTGACAATCCAACAGTTGCTCCTCTTCTACTTCCTCAATGACTTTACGGAACATAAATAATAATACAGAAAATATATACAAAGAGGTGAGACAATCTACATCATTACCAGCATAGCAGTAACAAATCGACAATACAAACAAATATAACAGTTAATATAACAATTCATATTATCACACATGCAAACTATCATAAATCAAATTATAACTATTCATATTATCACACATGCAAAATATCATAAATCAAATTATAATTATTCACACAATGATGCAGATTAAATATGCCATGTACTCAGACTCATTCCTACTCCATGGAGCTAAACACAAACAACAGAGAGAATAATCCGGCAGACATGTCCGCACATCAGGCTGCCTCAACCAACTGTTACACAATCAAATACGTTGTGTAAATAGCACACAGTTAAATACGTCATGTGAATGGTACACAGTCAAATACGTCGTGTACGACCAGGCATAGTACCAGACAGCCCCCAATAGATCCTGATTAAGAATAGTATTTGTCGAGATCGCTAGTGTGTGTTATCAGTTACCACGGCCCAGAGGAGCTACCAACTGTCTACATGTGGAATCTACTGCGCACTAACGCCCCCAAGTTCTCCACATGAGCACACTATGCCTATCACACCCGCAACACTGTGTAATTCATCTCGTCAGTCAATTATCAATTTCAACCAAATTGACATACCACTCCATTTTTCTTACAAAAATTACTCTAAGCAATAATTTCTGAAGTTTTTCTCAAAAATTTGATTTTAATAAATTCTTCTACAGTTAATTTTATTCTTTAACTACGTAAAATATTTCCTTGCTTTCTAAATGCCATTTTGAAACGTCCTTCAATACTTGCTCATTTTTAATCAATTTTGATAGCATTTTGTTTAAAAAATCTACTAAATGATATTTTTTACGTTTTTCTTTAAAAATTCCTTTATTTAATTATAACCATAAAATACACTTTGAAAATTGCTAACATACTTTAAAAACTCAAAGATAAGTATTTTTCAAGTGTTAAAATTTATTTCTTTACCATACTAGACTTCTAGTAAAAATTCATTTACTTATTTGACTCTTGAAAATCCATCGTAATTGAATTCGTTTTAGGTTAATAAACTAGTTTACACTTAGAAAATAAATTTTGGATCAATTAAACATTAAAAATATATTTTGGCCGAAAATCACCATTTTTATACAAACCATGTTTAAAATTATTTTGCATCCATTAAATCATTGAAAAATCCTTTAACTTAATTAGATCAATTAGGTTATCCTTTTAGAAAATGGTTTAGAACATATTGGTTCTCTTTTCATAGTAAAAATCATAAGCTCTTCATCTTGTGTTCTTTGGAATACTTTTGCAAATCTCAACATATTTGTACATTCAACAATAATTATCATAGATCTATGAACATATACATATATTTATGAACACATACCATATATTAAAGCAATAGTAAAACACATACCAAATATCAAAGCTATAAACATGCTTGTATGCATAATAAACCACAAATAAAAAAGAAAATAACATGCACACATATACAATCACAAATAGAGAAGACAATAAACAACTAAGTGAATGAATCCTTATGGATTCTTCACCACAAATACATCCATTTTCTCACCACCACACATGGTTGATGAGATTAAATCTCCTTCTTACCTATAAGGAAGACAAGATCTCCTTGGACTCCTCCTTAGAAAATTTGTGTAGCTTCAACAAAAATCCTAACAAGCTTAAACAAATTATAAAGTCATAAACTATGGATGAAAAAGATAAGCCATGGATCAATCATGGCTTAGGACATCAAAAATCAAATTAGAAACAAGAAAGAAGAATTTTCACCTTATAGGAAAGAAACTTCAAAGTGATTTTCCAAGCTCCAAATGGATGATTTTGTGAAAACTCACAACTAGAGATGTTCTTAGGATATGGTTTAGATTTAGGAAATTGTGTTGGATGAAATTTTTGATGGATGGAAGTGTTAGAAGATGCTATGGCCGAATGGTAGAGAAAATGGAAACTTAGGAGATTTTCTTTGAGTTCTTTGGGTAGGAGAGAAAAGAGTGAGGGATGAGAATGATAGAATGAATGATTTAGGAGATGAATGATTGCCTAAATCATTCAGCTTTGCCGTGAGCTTCCAAGACAAGTACAATCTCCTTTTTTGACAAATTTGGCTTAATAATAGCCTTATTTTATCATGCATGGCCATATAGCATCAATTATGGAGCTTTGTCTCCTTTGTTGACCAACTAGACTTACTAATGGCCATTGATGGATTCAATGGTGGATCTTGAAGTGTCTAGCACTTTCTTGATTGCTCTTGGAGAGCTTTGGCCGAAATTTCACTTAGGAAATTCAATCAGGTTTTGATTCATTTCAATATCCTAATTATGCTTAAGTCCTTCTAGTTATGTTTAATTAAAAGTTAGTTAGATTCCTTTGTATTTTAGTTAATCATCTATTTATTTAGAAACACTAATCTCCTTCTTAATTATACTTGTTCATTGGCTAACTAAAATTTTAATGAATAACTAACTAGATTTTAATCAATTTGATTACTGCTTAAACCCTTTAGATTAACTTAATTAACTAATCTATTAAGTTTTAAACTAACTAATCTATTAAATCTAACTATTTTTATGGATTTTCAATCTCTTGATTTAGAATTTTACAAGCCTTTTACGTTGGTAATTTTTTCCTAAAAGTGGGTCCCACAAACCCAAACGTGGGTCCCACAAGCCAAACGTGGGTCCCACAGATTTTTCTGCATGATAAATATTTTTATTATACAGAAAAATCCTAAAAATTAAAAGATTGATATATGTATTATTCGGATTGGGTTTAGTAAGATCGCCCAGCTCCAAATAATCAAACAAGATTTTCCCCGATCTAAAAATTATTATTTTTTTGACTCGGAGCAAATCACACGAAACAATCAAATATAGTTACGAAACAGTCAAATTAATTTTATAACACACAGAAATCAGAAAATAGTACAATAAGGGCAAAAATGTAATTAACTAAAAATTGGGGTGTTACAACTCTCCCCCACTAACAGAAATTTCGTCCCCGAAATTTTATCGTACCTTAGAAAAGATGTGGGTACTGCTCCCTCATTTTGTCTTCTAGCTCCCAGGTAGCATCTCCCGTTATCTCATTCCATATAACCTTTACCAATACAATCATCTTCCTCGAAGCTCGCTTCACTCTCTCCGTCCTCAATCTTAACAGGAAGTGTCTCATATGTCAAATTATCTTTCAGTTGTACTTCATCAGGTTGAATGACATGTGTTGGATCAGGAATATATTTTCTCAACTGAGACACATGGAATACATTATGGAGATTAGATAGAAAAGGTGGTAAAGCTATCTGGTAGGCTACAGGACCTATCCGACGAATGATTTGATAAGGTCCAATGAATTTAGGAGTGAGTTTTCTAGATTTGATAACCCTTCCGACACCAGTCGTAGGTGTTACTCGCAAAAACACATGCTCACCTTCCTCAAATTCAAGAAGTTGTCTCTGCTTATCAGCATAGCTTTTCTATCAGCTCTGAGTCGTCCTCATTTTCTCCTGAATCATCTTCACCTTCTCCGTAGTTTGTTGCATAAGATCAGGTCCAATGGTCATACTTTCCCTATCTTGATACCAACACAAAGGTGTTCGGCATCATCGCCCGTAAAGTGCTTCGTAGGGTGCCATGCCTATACTTGAGTAAAAACTATTGTTGTAGGTGAATTCTATCAAAGACAAAAATTCATCCCAACTCCCTTGTTGTTCTAACACACAAGCATGCAATAGATCTTCCAGCGATTGAATAGTCCTCTCCGTTTGACCATCAGTTTGCGGATGATAAGCAGAACTCAGACGTAGCTTAGTCCCCATGGCCTCTTGTAAGCTTCGCCAAAACCTTGACGTAAACCTCGGGTCTCTATCAGAAACTATACTTGAGGGTACACCATGAAGTCTAACAATTTCACTAATGTACACCTGGGTTAATCGTTCCAACGAATACTTGATATTGATTGGCAAGAAGTGCACTGACTTCGTAAGCCTATCAACTATAACCCATATAGAATCATGACCCTTCTTCGTTCTTGGCAATCCGGTAACAAAATTCATTGAGATACTATCCCATTTCCACTCAGGAATAGTTAAAGGTTGTAACATACCAGCTGGTCTTTGATGTTCCACTTTTGCTTTCTGACAAACAAGGCAAGACGCCACACGTTCCGCAACATCTCTCTTCATCCTTGGCCACCAAAACATCCGCTTTAAATCTTGATACATCTTTGTCATCCCCAGATGCATACTCAACCTACTAGCATGAGCTTCGTCCAGAATTGCTTGTTTAAGATCGGAATCATTAGGTATGCAAATCCTTCCTTTAAACCTTAAGACTCCATCAAATCATTCCTCAACTGTTGCTTTATGACCTTGCTTTAAAAATTCTTTCTCATTCAACAAATATGGATCCTTATCCTGTTTTTCCTTGATTTCTTCCAGCAAGTCATTCAGAACAGTAACTCTACTTAGACGAATTCTTCTTGGTGCCAATTCCACTGACAACCGTAAATCTCTAAACTGATTGATCAATTCTTCCTCCTTTATCATCATGGTAGAAACACTGATCACCTTTCTACTTAAAGGATCCGCCACCACATTCGCCTTTCTCGGATGGTATTGAAGTTGAAAATCATAGTCTTTCAAGAACTCTAACCATTGCCTCTGCCTCATGTTCAATTCCTTTTGATTGCATAGGTATTTTAAACTTTTATGGTCACTGAAGACATTGAACACAGCTCCATACAGAAAATGTCTCCACACTTTCAATGCAAAAACCACTGCAGTGAGTTCTAAGTCATGCGTTGGGTAGTTCCTCTCATTAACCTTCAACTGTCTTGAAGCATAAGCTACCACATTTCTGTTCTGCATCAACACTAATCCTAACCCTTGGTAAGAAGTGTCACAATACACCTCAAAAGCCTCATTAGGATCTGGAAAAATCAGCACTGGTGCGGTCGTCAATCTCTTCTTCAACTCTTGAAAACTTGCCTCACATTCTTTCGTCCAATCAAAAGCTTGACTCTTCCTTGTGAGTTGCGTAAGAGGTCCAGCTATCTTAGAAAAACCTTCAATGAACCTTCGATAATATCCGGCCATTCCAACCAAACTCTGGATCTTGGTTACCGTCTTCGGCCTCTCCCATTGCAAAATAATTTCTATTTTCGATGGGTCCACTGCAATACCTTCCTTAGAAATTACATGACCCAGAAATTGAACTTTTTCTAACCAAAACTCACACTTTGCCAATTTTGCATACAGTTTCTTGTCCTTCAAAATTTGGAGAACTATACTGAGATGTTCAGCATGCTCTTCATTATTTTGGGAATAGATCAGAATGTCATCAATAAAAATAACGACAAATCTGTCTAGGTATGGACGAAAAATCCTATTCATATAGTCCATGAATATTGCAGGAGCATTCGTCACTCCGAATGGCATCACCTGATACTCATAATGCCCGTAACGAGTTCGAAAAGCTGTTTTAGGTATATCCTCTACCTTGACACGAATCTGATGATAACCTGATCGCAGATCTATTTTAGAGAAAATAGCTGCTCCTTTCAGCTGGTCCATCAAATCATCGATCCTTGGAAGTGGATATTTGTTTTTTATCGTGACCTTATTCAACTGACGATAGTCTACGCAAAGACAAGAAGTTCTATCCTTCTTCTTGACTAGTAGTACTGGCGCTCCCCACGGTGAAACACTCGGCCGCATAAACTGCTTTTCTAACAATTCCTCCAATTGCTTCTTTAACTCCCCCAATTCTGATGGCGACATCCTATATGCTACAATCGAAATAGGACCCGCTCCTCGTACTAAATCAATAGCAAACTCGATTTCTCTTTCCGGTGGTAAGCCAGGTACATCATCAGGAAAAACTTCTGGAAACTCATTCACGATTGGAATAGCATTCACATCTTTTTCACTCTTGACTTCTGTAACGCCCCTTTTTCTCCCTTAGTCATAATGGGTAAGAAGAAGGAACGTTGCACTATAGTGAAATGACATAAAGATGATTACAAAAAATTTGAATATTTTTTTTTGTTTACTTAATATGATTCCGGTTAAAACTTCCATTTAATGTACATATACACCTATTTATGAATATATCGCGTGATTAAGTTAAAATTAAAAGTTCCTCTTTCCAATAAAACTTCTGTCAAAAAGGTCAAAATGAAATCAACGTAAAATGAAACATACGACCATTTACAATATAGATAATTACATACTTTGTACAAGAAATACCAGCCTGTTTAAATTACATTTTCAAAAATATACAAAAAGAAAAATGTGTACCTACCCGAAGAGATACAAATATATATATATACCCACTAATCCAGTAATATGTCAGGCTCCCTCAAAATAAACGGATAGCCATCAGTAGCCATCAATTAAAACTAACCCTAAGACTGCCTAGAACGAGAAGGAACCGTAGATGGATCCTCCTCAGGGTCCTCGTCGTCCGATGAGACATCTATCGGGACGACAGAACAACGGGCAGGAGCCCGGGTAGTAGACAAAAAGGAATCCTCACGAGGGATATAATACATTTCACCCCACATGTCGCTCACGGGCATATAGAACTCCAGCCATACAAAAGCATGAAAATCTAGAATAGGAGCGTCATAACGTCTCCACGCTAAGGACACCGTCACATCGCCGTGGTATACACATCGATCAGTCTGCACGTTGATATGCCAGCAGTCCGGACCTCCAAGAAAGTTGATCCGCACGTAGCCAAAAAGTCCACGGAGCCGAAATGACATCCTCAACAACTTCGATCTCAGTCGAGATAAGGCCAGAAACCCTGAAACTCAGTGGTTTCCTTATCCTCCTCAAGAGTGTCTTCTCGAGAGCACACGATCCAACCAAAATACAAAATAGAGAAATTACCGAAAGAGGTGAGATTCCCAGCTTTCAGTACCAACATGGCAGCAAGAAAATAAACAGCATCGAACGCCCACGTAAAACACAGTTAATACATACAAGTGCAGTAATACCCGAAAGCAATTAACGAGAGTAAGGCAGCAAAGAACAATAGTTAACATTATCCAATTATAAATGCTCAATGGACCATGTGACTGACAACTCACAATGCAATAAGGGTACCAAAGTTCCTACTACATGGAGCTAGACGTAAACATTTTCGGAGTGAATGATCAAGGAGTAATACCAGTATATCAGTAGCCTTAAAATACAGTGTGTTTTCTTTTATAAAATTGTTTGCACAATGGCTCATACATGGTACCTCAACAGTTGATCGTGATATAGGACAACGTCTCAGGCAGGATCGTTGGTGTGTCTCATTGGTCTATCCCACGGCCCCAGTGGAGCTACCACTGTCTATTGTGAGACACCCACACCCCAACGCCCTCAGGGTCAACAACATATGACACCTACGCTTAGTCTACTCGCACCCGCACAAAGGTGTTATTCAAACTCCTAGGCAACATAGCCTTCTCAACAATGTCCAACGGACAACCCACATGCATGATGACACAATGTCCAATCATGTATGTTCATCAATGATGCATTCAACATAAGCATTGCCTCAATGGCACATAAGCATTATTCAATGTCCAACATGACATATCATCATTCTTATCTCATAGAGTACTAAATCAATAAGTACATAACCCACATAGGGAATCACACTTGCATCAATAATTCTCAACATCAATATATGTTCCTCATTACACACATACCACAATTCCCATGTCATGGATCCAAGAATTCCATTCTCAAAGTCATCTCTTCTCTATTGATATGAATACATGTTCCTATCGCATTTAGGTAAAGTAAAATCCTTGAATCCAGGGTTTCTAGGTTATGTTTAAGTTACAAAGGGCAAGGAACCATAATTTCAATCATTTCCAGCTCAAAAATCTCATTTTTGGGTCTTGGTAATCGATTACCAGCGTAACAGAATCTCTGTAATCGATTACAATCTCATTGTAATCGATTACGTGATTCCCAGAACCACGATTCATAACTTCAAGGGCCTGGTAATCGATTACACAACCCTGGTAATCGATTACCAATCGGGTAGAACCTCCGTAATCGATTACCCACAAGTTGTAATCGATTACGTGATTCCCAGAAGCACCACTTCGTGACATCAGAGGCTTGGTAATCGATTACACCACTCTTGTAATCGATTACAAGCTAGACAGAATCTCTGTAATCGATTACACACAAGACGTAATCGATTACCAGATTTCCAGAATCACGATTTCATACCCTTAAGAGCTTGGTAATCGATTACAAGTTCCTTGTAATCGATTACCACGCGTAAACTTGCAGAAAATAGAGTTCTCCAGGTCCTTTAACTCAAACCAAACCAATCATTATCATATTTAATCAACAAGTTACTCAAATATATCTTCAAATCATGCAAGAGGCATCAATAAATCATACAAACCCAACAAAATGCACTATTAGGAAGAACAACATAAAAATGAGAGAACTTTGTACAGGGATTCAGAAAACAATAACAACACACATACAAGACATTCCCTTACTACCAAGATTGGTTGAAGATGATCATCTCCCTCTTACCTATTTGGAAGACAACACAAGGTGTTACCTCTTCTTGCCCTAGATTTTCGTTTTCCCCTTCAAGAAGAACACCAATGTGAGTGATTTCCATAATGTCCACTCAAACCATGGAAAAATGAGTTCTTGATCACATAGGTGACCAAGAAAATGAAAATGAGAAGAAATTTAAAGAAAGGTGAAGACTTTACCTCCAAGCTCAAAGCTTTAGCTTCAATGGTGGATAGTGGAAGAAGAAGAAGAATAAGAACCAAAGGATGGCCACAAAAGAGAACTAGGAATGGTGGAAGATGAGTAGAAATCTTTGATGATGAAGTAAGAAATGGTGAATGTCTCCAGAAATGGGTGCACGGTGGAGAAAAGAAGAGAAGAGGAGAATAGGTATTTTGGAGTCTAAAGAAATGAGAGTGAAATGGTAAAATAAGGAAAACAATTTGGACTCCCCCCCAAATGGGTCATCTGTCGTGGACAAGGAGTGAGGAGGGAAGAGAGAGAAATTGTGTCAATTAGGAAACTTCTTGGAAGCTTCCTACATGAGCTTTTTAATTAGCTAAATTTTTATTTTGAAAATAAGGCTAAAAGGGCTTGACACAAGGTAAATTCTGAATAATATGATAAGATTTTTATTACATGTTATTATTTATTGGACAATAGTTATAGTTGGCAGAAGTCAGTATTAACAAATCTGACAGATAAATTCGTTGCAGTGTTTTATTATTTCATCTGTTAACATTTCTCGAAAAACGTAAAACCTTGTAAACTGTGTCCGGTCTCGGGATTAGTAAGATCCCCCGTCGACGTTTCCATAGTTCAAGGCTTTCGGAGAAAATATCTCATTTCTCCGGTTTCGCTCAGTATATACGTAAAACGAGAAATATATTAAAATATTCCACATTCTCAGAAAATTCCAAAAAAATTCCAGAAAATCACAAATATTTTAAAATAAATTCTGATAGTAGAAAAGTAAATTTTGGGGTATTACAACTCTCCCCAACAAATAAGAATTTCGTCCTCGAAATTTTCCATACCTTAAAACAATTTGGGATATTGCTCCTTCATCTTGTTCTCCAGCTCCCACGTCACATCTCCAGTTGCTTCGTTCCAGATTACCTTCACTAGTGCAATGTCCTTTCCTCTGAGTTGCTTTGTCCTCCTATCCTCAATCCTTACAGGAGCTATCTCATAAGTCAAGTTTTCCTTTAATTGTACAGAATCAGGTGCTATGACATGATTAGGATTTGAAATATATTTTGAGTTATGACACATGAAAGACATTATGAAGGTTTGAAAGAAAAGGGGGTAAAGTTATTTGGTAAGCAACAGGACCTATCCGACGAAGAATTTAGTAAGGTCCAAGGAATTTTGGAGTGAGTTTTCTAGACTTGAGGACACGACCGACCCCAGTCGTAGGTGTGACTTTCAAGAAGACATGC
This sequence comes from Ormosia emarginata, assembly GCA_029884605.1. Classification (NCBI taxonomy): domain Eukaryota; kingdom Viridiplantae; phylum Streptophyta; class Magnoliopsida; order Fabales; family Fabaceae; genus Ormosia; species Ormosia emarginata. Next base: position 9,713,943 of record JAQQTP010000040.1, read on the forward strand.
TCTCCTTCTTCGAACTCAAGAGGTTTCCTTCTTTTGTCCGCATAACTCTTCTACCGACTCTGAGCCGTTTTCATTTTCTCCTGAATCATTTTAACCTTCTCAGTTGTCTGCTGAATGAGTTCAAGTCCAACGGTAAGCCGTTCACCATCTTGATACTAGCACAGAGGCGTCCGACACCTCCACCCATATAGAGCCTCATAGGGCGCCATTCCTATACTTGAATGGTAACTATTGTTGTAGGTGAATTCCACCAACGGTAAGATTTCATCCCAACTTCCAGTCTGCTCTATCGCACAAGCTCTCAGCAGATCCTCTAATGACTGAATTGTCCTCTCTGATTGGCCATCAGTCTGCGGATGGTATGCCGAACTCAATCGCAACTTCGTTCCCATAACTTCTTGAAGACTTTTCCAAAACTTAGACGTAAACCTTGGATCTCTGTTGGAAATGATACTTGTGGGCACACTATGAAGTCTGACAATTTCACCAACGTATATCCGACTCAACTTCTCCATTGGATATCTTATGTTGATTGGCAAAAAGTGAGCTGATTTTATAAGCCGATCCATAATTACCCATATTGAGTCATTTCCTTTCTTAGTCCTTGGCAACCCGACAACAAAGTCCATGGCAATACTATCCCATTTCCATTCGAGGATAGTCAAGGGTTGTAACAGTCCAGTTGGTCTTTGATGTTCAATCTTCGTTTTCTGGCAGACCAAACAAGATGACACGCATCTAGCGATGTCTCTTTTCATCCCATGCCACCAAAACAACTTCCTCAAGTCTTGATACATCTTGGTCATTCCAGGATGTATACTTAACTGATTCGAGTGAGCATGTTCAAGTATGTACTTTCTGAGTTCCCCATCTTTAGGCACACAGACCCTTCCTTGGAATCTTAGAATTCCATCGCTTCCTTCCTTCAACGTTGATACACCACCCTGCCTCATCAATTCTCTTACTTCTTCTAGGAATTTATCGATCTTTTGTTTCTCTCGAATATCATCCATCAGGTCATTTGAGATAGTGATCTTATCCATGCAGATTTTACCTGGTGTTAACTCTACAAATGACCATATGTCTCTAAATTGCTCTATCAAGTCCTTTTCTCTAATCATCATAGTAGAAACACTAATCGTCTTCCTACTCAAAGCATCGGCCACCACGTTCGCCTTTCCAGGATGATACTGAAGTTGGAAGTCGTAATCTTTCAGAAATTCTAGCCATCTTCGTTGCCTCATGTTCAGCTCTTTCTGATAGTACAGGTATTTCAGACTTTTGTGGTCACTGAAGATGTTGAATGTGGCTCTATACAAATAATGTCTTCATATCTTCAATGCAAATACTATCACAGCTAACTCTAGATCATGGGTTGGGTAGTTCTTCTCGTGCATTCGCAATTGTCTTGAGGTGTAAGCCACCACTTTTCTATTTTGCATAAGAACGCACCCCAAACCTTGGTACAAAGCGTCACAATACACCTTAAATGGTTCATTAGGATTCGGTAAGACTAGCACTGGTGACGTAGTCAACTTTCTTTTCAACTCTTGGAAACTTCCTTCACAGGAAGCTGTCCATTCAAAAGCTTGGTCTTTCTTGGTGAGTTGAGTGAGCGGTCCAGCAATTTTGGAAAATCCCTCAATAAACCTCCGGTAGTATCTGGCTAACCCGACGAAGCTTTGGATTTCCGTCACTATCGTTGGTCTTTCCCATTGTAGTACGGCTTCTACCTTCGAGGGATCCACTGCAATTCCTTCCTTTATGATTACATGACCCAAGAATTTCACTTCTTCTAGCCAAAACTTGCACTTGGATAGTTTCGCGTATAGCTCTCTTTCCTTCAAAATCTGGAGAACTATGCTGAGGTGCTCAGCATGGTCCTCATGATTTTGTAAATAGATCAAGATATCGTCGATGAAAATAATGACGAATTTGTCCAAATAAGGATGAAAGATCCTATTCATATAGTCCATAAATATCGTAGGTGCATTTATCACACCAAAAGGCATCACCAGGTACTCGTAATGACCATAACGAGTACGAAAAGCCATCTTGGGAATATCTTCCACTTTCACTCTGATTTGGTGATAACCCGATCGTAAATCGATCTTGGAAAACACAGCAGCTCCTTTTAATTGGTCCATCAAGTCATCTATCCTCGGCAATGGATACTTGTTCTTGATTGCAACTTTGTTCAACTGACGGTAGTCCACGCATAATCTTGAAGTTCCATCTTTCTTCTTAACCAACAACACAGGTGCTCCCCAAGGTGACACACTGGGTCTCACGAATCATTTTTCCAGAAGTTCTTCCAACTGCTTCTTAAGTTCCACAAGCTCTGTTAGTGCCATATGGTAAGGTGCTATGGAAATAGGACCAGCTCCTGGTACCAAGTCGATAGCAAACTCGACCTCTCGTTCAAGTGGCAAACTAGGTACATCGTCAGGGAAAACCTCAGGAAATTCTTGAACAACGGAGATTGCGTCCACATCAACTTCACTCTCGACTTTCAAAGAAGATAATAGCATGTATCCCCGAGCTCCTTCTTTCAGAAAAGCGTTCACTTGGTTGGCGGTCAAAAATCTAGAATCCTCATCCAAAGGGAAAACTATTGTCTTTCTAGAACAATCTAACAGGATATGGTTAGCAGATAGCCAGTCCATTCCTAATATCACGTCTAGTTGGGATAATGGTAAACAGATCAAATCGACAGAAAAGATTTGACCTTCCACGATTAAAGGACAACCTAGACACACCTTAGTAGTGACGACAGGTTTTGCAGTAGGAGTCGAAACAGTCAAATCGAAAGGCAAAGAAGACACAAGCAATCCAAGTCTTTTCATACAGTCATGTGAAATGAAAGAATGAGTAGGACCAGAGTCATACAGTATAATTAAAAGATTATCTTCAATGATACCTTCTCCTTGTATCAGATCTTCAGATTCAGAGGCCTCAGCACCACTCAGGGTGTAGACTCTACCCCCAACTTGTGGTTTAGAAGTCTTAGCAACATTGACGGATGGTTCCGCCTTGGTCTGATGGCAGTCTCGAGAAACGTGACCAGGTTTCCCGCACCGAAAGCAAATAAATCCTTTGATTGTGCAGTCTCTTGTGAAATGCTCCTTTCCACATTTCATACATCTCGGAGTAGTTGTTGCATTCTGACCCATCCTTCTAGGGCTTCCAATTGGGCTTCCTCCTTGAAATTTTTGTGGCTGTTGGCTTCCAGAGGGTCTGGAATAAGGTTTTTTCTGATAACGACTTGCGTTACCACCACCTCCTCTTTGGGATCGAACGGGCCCAAAGTTTCTGTTTCTTGCCTCACGTTCTTGTTCCACACTTTCCAATCGGCAACAAGTGTCGAGTAGCTCAGAAAACTGCGTAATCTTCAAGGCTATCACAATTTTCTTCACATCATGCCTCAGGCCTTCCTCAAACTTCCGATACTTCCAAGTTTCATTGGGTTGAAGTTGAAAATAGGTCAAAAATCTGGACAAGTTCTCAAACTTGGCGGCGTATTCGCTCACAATCATACTTCCCTGCCGCAACCTCAGAAATTCCATTTCTTTTGTGTGCCTGGCACTTTCAGGAAAATACTTGTTCAAGAACCTTTCTTTGAACACTTCCCAAGTTATCACTCTATTCGCGGTTTGCAGTAGCCTTTGTTCTCCCGTCCACCAATGTTCAGCGTCTCCCATCAACATGTATGCGGCATAGGTCACCTTCCTATCATCAACACAATTCATACCCGTAAATATTTTTTCCAACTCTTGGATCCATAATGTAGCTTTCTCCATATCAAACTCCCCTTTAAACTGTGGAGGATTAGCACAATGAAATCCTTCCAAGTTCTGAACGTCTGCTGTAGCCTCTAGCTGTTGTGCAGCTCTAGCCTGTTGTTGAGCTGTCTGCTGGTTCTGTTGTAACATTGCCTCAGCCATCTTCTGTATTGCTTCTATGGCAGCAACCATATCACCCCTACGAGCCATCGTTTCCTTTCAAGTTGAGCTATGCAAAATACAAAGAAAGTCAGATGTATCCTTATGAATACCGAACAACAAAATCACAGAGAGTAACACAGCAAAAACAAAACAGTCCAAAACCACACGACCCAAAGAAAACATAACCGGGAGCTCTGATACCAAGACAGTGTAACGCCCCTTTTTCTCCCTTAGTCATAATGGGTAAGAAGAAGGAACGTCGCACTATAGTGAAACGACATAAAGATGATTACGGAAAATTTGAACATTTTTTTTATTTGCTTAACATGATTCTGGTTAAAACTTCCATTTAATGTACATATACACCTGTTTATGAATATATTGCGTGATTAAGTTAAAATTAAAAGTTCCTCTTTCCAATAAAACTTCTGTTAAAAAGGTCAAAGTGAAATCAACGTGAAATGAAACATACAACCATTTACAATATAGATAATTACATCCTTTGTACCAGAAATACCAGCCTGTTTAAATTACATTTCCAATAATATACAAAAAGCAAAATGTGTACCTACCCCAAGAGATACAAATATATATATACCCACTAATTCAGTAATACGTCAGGCTCCCTCAAAATAAACGGATAGCCATCAGTAGCCATCAATTAAAACTAACCCTAAGACTGCCTAGAATGAGAAGGAACTGTAGATGGATCCTCCTCAGGGTCCTCGTCGTCCAACGAGACATCCATCGGGACGACAGAACAGCGGGCAGGAGCCCGGGCAGTAGACAAAAAGGAATCCTCACGAGGGGTATAATATATTTCACCCCACATGTCCCTCACGGGCATATAGAACTCCAGCCATACAAAAGCATGAAAATCTAGAATAGGAGCGTCATAACGTCTCCATGCTAAGGACACCGTCACATCGTCGTGGTATACACATCGATCAGTCTGCATGTTGATATGCCAGCAGTCCGAACCTCCAAGAAAGTTGATTCGCACGTAGCCAAAAAGTCCACGGAGCCGAAATGACATCCTCAACAACTTCGATCTCAGTCGAGATAAGGCCAGAAACCCTGAAACTCAGTGGTTTCCTTGTCCTCCTCAAGAGCGTCTTCTCGAGAGCACACGATCCAACCAAAATACAAAATAGAGAAATTACCGAAAGAGGTGAGATTCTCAGCTTTCAGTACCAACATGGCAGCAAGAAAATAAACGGCGTCGAACGCCCACATAAAACACAGTTCATACATACAAGTGCAGTAATACCCGAAAGCAATTAACGAGAGTAAGGCAGCAAAGAACAATAGTTAACATTATCCAATTATAAATGCTCAATGGACTATGTGACTGACAACTCACAATGCAACAAGGGTACCAAAGTTCCTACTCCATGGAGCTAGACATAAACATTTTCGGAGTGAATGATCAAGGAGTAATACCAGTATATCAGTAGCCTTAAAATACAATGTGCTTTCTTTCATAAAATTGTTTGCTCAATGGCTCACACATGGTACCTCAACAGTTGATCGCGATATAGGATATAGGACAACGTCTCAAGCAGGATCGTTGGTGTGTCGCATTGGTCTATCCCACGGCCTCAGTGGAGCTACCACTGTCTATTGTGAGACACCCATACCCCAACGCCCCCAGGGTCAACAACATATGACACCTACGCTTAGTCTTCTCGCACCCGCACAAAGGTGTTATTCAAACTCCTAGGTAACATATGTAACACCCTAATACAGATATCTAGATATATCTTAGATAGATAGAGATATATAAAGATAACCAGTACTAGAGACGTCACTTCTATACTACATACTAATATATATCTATAATCACAACTGAGTAATTATAGAAAACCTTGAGAGATTGCGGAAAAACTTAAACTTATACATATACATATACAAACTTAGCCACCTGAGGGCTATTTGTAATACATATAACATAAACTCATACATAAGTTCTGTCTACATAAAGCAATAAAACTTCTTCTAGTCTTCATGCTTTATCTTCTCATCCTTAGTAGGGTTTGCATCTCTGTACCTGAGCCTTTGCCTGCGCCAGCATCTGTGCCTGCATCTGAACCTGCATCTGGATTTACATGGAATAGCAACTGGGGTGAGAATTAACATTCTCAGTAAAAGCAATTCCAATACCAGTTCTCTATAACATTGTATATAACAAAATATATAACAAATGCTATAATTCTAACTTAGGAGCTTTGTCCCCTTTTCTCATAACTTAGGAGTTTCCTCCTCTTTTCTCATAACTTATACACTTTCTAATAGTGTGATAACAATTAAGAGTCAACACACTGTTAATATATACAGCGCCCATACATCTGTACATACCAACAGTGACGGACAAAGGCCCATACAAATTGTCCGTAAATGCAATGATAATGATATGTAATGAATATGCCTAAGGAATCCTAAGAGCATGTGAATGAAATGCAAATGCAGAGTTTTGTTTTGAAGCGAAGGAGTTTGCTAGGAACTAGTCAGTATATCATCCAGTGGTAAATAGAGGAAAACCTCATCCTCACCTTACACGTATCCTGGTACATTGAGAAGTTCTAGGCTTCATCCTTGCTCAAAGAGCGTCTTTGGATTTCCCACTTATCTCCTTTGGCCTTGGCACATCGAGACATTAGGGTTATGTCCTTCTCAAAAGTCCTTCGGACACCCATCTATCCCCTTTTGCCTTCATGATTAACATCAAAGGATACTCACCAGATCGATCCTACTTGACTAATTCATAGACTTTCGTACATACTTATATACTTAGTTCCTCTAAGAGCTAAGCATATTCTTCTCTTCTTATGTTTACCCTTTGTAATGAGGAGAATCTGTAACCTCATACTACATGTAACCTTAGCACTTGGCTAGGAATACTTGTTCCCTTAGGAACTTCTCTGATTCCTTACCTTCTGGCTAAATGACCTCACATCATATAATGTTACATTCTCAGGTAAACATCACTAAACTATGTCTCTTACTTGTACCTAAACTCCACCTCATCACTCCTTTCTCTTAAGTGATTTCTAATGCAACCTTAGGTTGCTGAGGTGTTAGGTACTTACCTTTGGCAAACCACTAATCTTGGTTGCCCTAAGGTCCTTTCTCTTCATCTTCATACTAGCTTAACTCTCTAGTGTGTGAAGAGCTTAGTGTTATGTTTATCTCTTACATAAATACCATCTTACTCTTTTCTATAGACTCAACTCATCCCAGTGAAAGAGTCTATCTTAACTAATGCCTCATCTAACCTTGCTTAAGGAACTGAGGGCATTTCTCTAAAACTTTGCATAATTAACTCAACTTTATCTAAAGAGAGTAATTCATGCATCTAACTTTCCTTTTCTATCACACTTCGGTAGTAGCGTATACTACACTTGTGTGCTAATATGCTTATTCTAAACTCAACTTCCATGCTTTGCTCGTATCTAAGGAAGTAACTTCTCTTTATCTTGTACTTCTAACTCATCTTAGCTTATACTTGAGTTATTGTACATTTTGCATTTCTACTTTCTCGCTTATGACATCTTCTTAGTCACAATTCCTCTTATTGTGTATTTAGCAATGTACTAAGTCTCACTTAACTTGAGACTAAGTACCTAAACGTTCCCTCTGTGGAACTAATACACAATCTTGTCTCCACTCATGTAATCTAACTCAAGAGTGGTTCTTACTTGCAACTCTTTGTTGCCTAAGCTTCTAGGTACCTTCCTAAGGTAATCCACTATTCTTGGATTTCCTAAGGTCCATACCTTTCTCATTATTCTCTACTAGAGTGAATACTATTATTCATCTCTATTGCACTATCTCATCACATCTTAAGTGATATCAATTGCAACATTAAGTTGCCTAAAGTGCAGTGTCATTACTTAAAGCAAACCTTTCCTTTAGGATGCTTAAAAGCCTATGCTTTCTCATACTTGATGGATAGATATTTTCCACTTGAAAATATCCCAACTTGTGCCTTAACACACTTAGGAAACATGTCTCAATGATTCCATTAACTATAGCACCTCGTAACATCCAAAAACATCATTTTGGAGCTTCGTGGTCTCACGCCGCGGCACAAGATTTGCACGCCGCGGCGTCCCTCGAGGGCTACCGCTGGGCTAATTTTTAGTCTCACGCCGCGGCATGCATCTTCTACGCCGCGGCATTCCCAAAGTGAAAAACTCTCACGCGCGGCGTGACTATCTCCACGCCCGCGGCGCCATCGCAGAACCCCGGTTCTGCACTCGCAGCCTACGGGTTTACTGTTCTATTGGTCATTTCTGCTGATTCCAAGCCATTTCAATCCAAATTCTAAGTAATTCTAAGTCCCTAATCAGTTCTTTAACATTTAGGAACATCAATTACTCTCTTAAACCTCTTAATTTGAATTATGGCTAAAATTCTTCATTCTTTAACTTAAGGCTCACTTTGTGATTCAAGGGTCTTCTTACTTAAACTAATGCTATAGACAAGTCATAAATGACCCAAGAAACACTTCTATGCAAGCCAAGCTCATCTAACATCTCTAAAACTCAAATTAGCATATTATGTATCTATATGCATACATAGAGAAAAGAGATGAATAAAAGCTCTAAACCCCTACCTCTTGAAGACTTGAAGCCTTGAAGCTTGATCCTGCTCTTCTTTCTCTTCTTCTCCCTTTCTTCCTTCTTCCCCTTTCTCCCTTCTCCCCTTTCTCTCCTTTCGTTTTCGGTTTCTCCTTCTCTGCCGAGAGAAGATAGAAATAGGGGGGGCTGGGACGTGACGGGAATTACGGGAAAAGATTAACTTAAGTTCCTACACCGAAACTTATATCTGCTATGGACACCCGAATTGTGCTAATTCGAGTTTCCCTGCTTCTAACAACTTTAGAATAAATCATAAGATTCATCTAAATTGTTGTTTCACAATTCTCATCATTTTCTATATCTGCTAGGGATCAATCTGGCATTAAAAGCACAACCTGTATGCCTAAAAATACCAAACTGACTCCGATTCTCTTGAAACTTTTACCACATCTTATTTGGCTTATTTGTGACCTAGAAATAAACTCTCTATGTTTATTTCTCTTAACTTAGCAACTTATGCTATTATCTGAGTCATTTTAAGCCACTTTACAACTTCTATGTTACAACTAAGTGCCTAAATGAACTCAGATTGTCACAAAACTTTACTGACATGCTAAACAAGTCAAATGCTACCTTCGGTAACCATTTACCAGTCTAACATGTACTTAAGGGTATTACAACATAGCCTTCTCAACAATGTCCAACGGACAACCCACATGCATGATGACACAATGTCCAATCATGTATGTTCATCAATGATGCATTCAACATAAGCATTGCCTCAATGGCACATAAGCATTATTCAATGTCTAACATGACATATCATCATTCTTATCTCATAGAGTACTAAATCAATAAGTACATAACCCACATAGGGAATCACACTTGCATCAATAATTCTCAGCATCAATATATGTTCCTTATTACACATATACCACAATTCCCATGTCATGGATCCAAGAATTCCATTCTCAAAATCGTCTCTTCTCTATTAGTATGAATACATGTTCCTATTGCATTTAGGTAAAGTAAAATCCTTGAATCCAGGGTTTTTAGGTTATGTTTGAGTAACAAAGGGCAAGGAACCATAATTTCAATCATTTCCAGCTCAAAAATCTCATTTTTGGGTCTTGGTAATCGATTACATCACCTTGGTAATCGATTACCCGCGTAACAGAATCTCTGTAATCGATTATAATCTCATTGTAATCGATTACGTGATTCCCAGAACCATGATTCGTAACTTCAAGGGCCTGGTAATCGATTACACAACCCTGGTAATCGATTACCAATCGGGCAGAACCTCCGTAATCGATTACCCACAAGTTGTAATCGATTACGTGATTCCCAGAAGCACCACTTCGTGACATCAGAGGCTTGGTAATCGATTACACTACTCTTGTAATCGATTACAAGCTAGATAGAATCTCTGTAATCGATTACACACAAGACGTAATCAATTACCAGATTTCCAGAATCACGATTTCATACCCTTAAGAGCTTGGTAATCGATTACAAGCACCTTATAATCGATTACCATGCATAAACTTGCAGAAAACAGAGTTCTCCAGGTCTTTTAACTCAAACCAAACCAATCATTATCATATTTAATCAACAAGTTACTCAAATATATCTTCAAATCATGCAGGAGGCATCAATAAATCATACGAACCCAACAAAATGCACTATTAGGAAGAACAACATAAAAATGAGAGAACTTTGTACATGGATTCAGAAAACAATAACAACACACATACAAGACATTCCCTTACTACCAAGATTGGTTGAAGAGGATCATCTCCCTCTTACCTATTTGGAAGACAACACAAGGTGTTACCTCTTCTTGCCCTAGATTTTCGTTTTCCCTTTCAAGAAGAACACCAATGTGAGTGATTTCCATAATGTCCACTCAAACCATGGAAAAATGAGTTCTTGATCACATAGGTGACCAAGAAAATGAAAATGAGAAGAAAGTGAAAGAAAGGTGAAGACTTTACCTCCAAGCTCAAAGCTTTAGCTTCAATGGTGGATAGTGGAAGAAGAAGAAGAAGAACCAAAGGATGGCCACAAAAGAGAACTAGGAATGGTGGAAGATGAGTAGAAATCTTTGATGATGAAGTAAGAAATGGTGAATGTCTCCAGAAATGGGTGCACGGTGGAGAAAAGAAGAGAAGAGGAGAATAGGTATTTTGGAGTCTAAAGAAATGAGAGTGAAATGGTAAAATGAGGAAAACAATTTGGACTCCCCCCCGCCCAAATGGGTCATCTGCCGTGGACAAAGAGTGAGGAGGGAAGAGAGAGAAATTGTGTCAATTAGGAAACTTCTTGGAAGCTTCCTACATGAGCTTTTTAATTAGCTAAATTTTTATTTTCAAAATAAGGCTAAAGGGGCTTGACACAAGGTAAATTCTGAATAATGTGATAAGATTTTTATTACATGTTATTATTTATTGGACAATAGTTATAGTTGGCAGAAGTCAGCATTAACAAATCTGACAGATAAATTCGTTGCAGTGTTTTATTATTTCATCTGTTAACATTTCTCGAAAAACGTGAAACCTTGTAAACTGTGTCCAGTCTCGGGTTTAGTAAGATCCCCCGTCAATGTTTCCATAGTTCAAGGCTTTCAGAGAAAATATCTCATTTCTCTGGTTCCTCTCAATACATACGTGAAACGAGAAATATATTAAAATATTATGCGTTCTCAGAAAATTCCAGAAAATAACAAATATTTTAGAATGAATTCTGATGGTAGAAAAGTAAATTTTGGGGTGTTTCAACTTCCAAAGAAGACAGCAGCATGTATCCTTGAGCTCCGTCCCTCAACAAAGATTTGACTTTGACGGCAGTTAAAAATCTAGAATCCTCATCCTTAGGAAAAACTAAGATTTTATTAGTACAGTCTAATAGGATATGGTTAGAAGATAACCAATCCATTCCTAATATTATATCTATTTCAACAAGAGATAAGCAAATTAAATTGACCGAAAAGACTCGATCATTTATGGTAATAGGATAGTTCAAACATACATTAGATGTAACAACAGGCTTGGCAGTTGGTGTAGAAACAATCAATTGAAAACTCAAAGAAGACACAGGCAATTTCAACCGATCCACACAGTCATACGCAATAAATGAATGCGTCGCACCTGAATCATATAGTACAGTCAAAAGATTACCTGCTACGACACCTTCCCCCTGAATAAGATCTTCAGACTAAGAAGCCTCAGCCCCGCTCATCGTGTACACTCGCCCTCCAGATCGCGGCTGAGTAGCACAAACATTGCTCATAACTGGTTTCCTTTCTGACTGGTTACATTCCCTAGCAACATGCCCAGGCCTTCCACACTTGAAACATATTGGCCCTTTAATTGAACAGTCTCTAGATATGTGGCCACTCTTTCCACATTTAAAACATCTTGGCGTAAACGCCACATTTGTACCATCTTTGTTGCCACTAGAACTTCTCCCGATAGATGGACGTAGAGGTTGATTCCCCGGTGGTCTCGAATACGGCTTGCGTTGAAACCGGCTATTGTTATTATTGTTGTTGTTGCCTCCTCTTTGGAACCTAGTTGGTCCAAAGTTGCGATTTCTTGGATCACGTGACGGCTCCAACTCCTCGAGTCGTACACATATGTCCACCAAAGCATGAAACTGGTTCATCCTTAAGGGTAGCACTCCTTGCTTCAACTCTACCCTCAACCCTTCCTCAAACTTACGATATTTTCACGTATCATTCTGTCGAGTTTGAGCATAGTCTGAGAACTGAGACAAGCTCTCAAATTTAGAAGCATACTCACCAATAGTCATATTGCCTTGACGTAAACCAAGAAATTCCATCTCCTTGGCATGTCGAGCACTATCAGGAAAGTACTTCTACAAAAATACTTCACAGAATACCTCCTAGGTAATCTCAGTTCCCTCAGCTTGTAGTAAGCGTCGGGTTCCTCTCCACCAGTTCTCACCATCCCCTCTCAGCATAAATGTAGCATACATCACCTTTCGATCATCGGCGCACCCCATTCCTTCAAATATCTTTTCAAGATCTTGGATCCAAAGACTCGCCTTTTCTGGAAAAATTTCACCTCTGAACTGCGGTGGGTTATTACGCCTAAACTCAAACAAGTTTAAAGCATCAGCAGTCGTATCTTGCTGTTGAGCTGCTCGTTCATTTTGTTGCGTAATCATCTCTGCCATATGCTGCATAGCCTCAGCAACTGCAGTCGTTGGGTCAACATTACGATTCATGTTTGCACACGTTCCTCTTCTGCCAGACATCTTCTTCGTCAATCAAACAAGACAAAACAAAGTCAGATGTACCCTTTCGGACACCAATTACAGAGAATCACATAACACAAGCAAAAACAGACCCAACCACAACCCCAAAAGACTCTAACTTGGGCTCTGATACCAACTAAAATGCAACACCCTACAGGGGATGTCACATTTCCAAACAATAATAATAACCTCTACCCAAGTTATAAATTATTACGTAATATATAATAATATAGGTTGTAAAAATATTTTTTTTAAAAACGTTAAATTATAAAATAAAATAAACAGAACATAAAATAAAACAAACTATTACATACACACCATAATTATACATATGATTTTGTTTTTAATAGGTACAAATAATTTATATATTACAAACTATTTAATTAAAACAAGAACCGTCTCGGTTTAAAGCAAACCATAAACTAGCCCAAGCATAACACTAAAAGTTCTGATCCTCCGAAGAATCCTCCTCGAGAAGATCATCGGAAGACAGAAATACTCTGGTAACACCATACCACGCTACAATCAATCCATATGTGTAACACCCTTGTGGGGATGTCACATATATAAAGAGAAATAAATAAAATCTACCCAAGTTGTAAAACATTTATTACGTATTAATATGGGTTGTAAAATAATTCCTGTTAAACAGAATATTATTAAATAAAATAATGCGAAAATATAAAATAAACAGAAACAACATCACTCATAATATACATATGGTCCAAGTTATAAGTTATACAAATAATTTACAACTACACTACAAATATTTAAACAAATACAGTAAATAAAAACAGTAAATAAAAATAGTAAAGAGTCAATATGTACATACGCAGACGCGCCCAAAAATACATCATAAATATTTAATCCTCTGATGGATCACTCTCAGGAAACTCATCAGAAGATAAATATCCAGGATGCCTCGACACTCGGTGGACATGAGACCGCGCAGTCGATACGAGTGTCATCTCACAAGGCTCAGTGGATACACCACCCCAATGACGCCTAATGGATAAAGGTAACTCTAGGTGCAGAAACACAGTAGTCGTCATCATTGGCTCTTCGTCAAACCTATGACGTAGGGACACAGTCAGCCGTCCCACATACGTCACGGAGTCTCTGTCTCCTCGCATATGCCATGCTAACGATCCACCGTGAAACTCGAGTGTCACAAACCCCAAAATCCGTGCACCGCCATACCCAAACCAATCAATCCAATGGATATGGATGATCAGATGGTTCTTGATCGTCAAACTGATCTTCGGCTTGCTAATCTTCCTCCTCCTCGGGATACAGAATCTCAAGAGGCTGTTCCTCTTCCTCAAACTCTTTACCGCGTAAAATAAAAATACAGAAAACACATACAATAAAGAAAGAGGTAAGCCAATCTAAAATCATCGCAAACATGGTAAATAAGAAAACGACAAACAACAGTTATACAATTCATGCAATATGAAAAGCTATAATAGTAATCAGTAGCAGAATAGAGAAAAGATTTAAATATCACAACAACGCATAATATCACAGATAAAATAAAATATCCCAGATGAAATAATATCACAGATAATAGAACAGATAAACAATCATCATAATACTAACCAGATAAAAATAGACAGATAAAATAAAATAATATTCAAGATATACTCATATGAAATATGACACGATCTTACTCCATGGAGCTAAACACAAACAGATATCAGAGAGAGAATGATTCGCAAAATCTATTAGTACCACGGCTGCCCAACCAAACTATTTACACACACACTTTGCATCTATAGCCCCATGTCATATGGAATCCATCATCCAAAGCATGGTGTAGTTCACGGTCTCACATTGTGGCACTACAGGCAATGTACTATTAGATTTTATGAAATCTCGATTAAAAATAGTGCGTGTCTAGTTCATTAGTGTGCTATCGGTTACCACGGCCCAGCAGAGCGACCGACTGTCCATATATGGGATCCCGTACACTAACGTCTCCAAGTTCATAAAGACAATGAACCACACTACGTTTATCGCATCGACAACACGATGTGATTCACCTCGTCAACCAATCCACCAAAAATTGGCATATCCTCAAGTTACCAGGATATTCTCAAGATAAAAAGATACAGTAAGTCCCACCGGACAAATACTGTTCCAAAGCCTGTACGGGTTCACCTCATAGCCCGACAGCATAAAAAATACAGAAAATCCAGAAAGAATATAGAAAATACTGTTTCGGTCAATCGCGTAGAAATTTTATCGCGTTTTCACAATCTCGTCATTTTTACAAACGTTTTTAAATCGCGTAAATATATTTTTCTATTTTCAAAATCGCATAGAATTTTTAATATATTTTCTCAATCGCGTAAGATTTTTAAATCATTTTCTTGTCCAAATTCCTTAAAATTGCTGTTTAAATTACTGTTTAAATAAACAGAAATAATATTTAGTACATTTAAACTACGTAAAATATTTTCCATACCGTATACTGTCTTTTGGACATCTTTTCTATCTTATTTGTCCATTTTTACTAAAAATTGACAAGATTTTTTTATTTAGAAAATTTATATAAATGATTTCCTAATTTTTCCATAAAAATTCTATTTATTTAATTTTTAAACCATATAATTAATCCTTTTGAAAACTACTAACATGCTTCAAAATACAAAGCATGAGCTATATGTTAGAAAATTCTCAAAAGTTATCAGTATTTCATTTCTAACAATAAAATCAATAGTTTTAGTTCATGACACTTGATTCTAATCAATTAATTTCTTTAAAACTCCTTTAAAAAATCTTCCTTTTTAACATATATTGCATTATTTTGATTGAAAAAGGTTTGGAATTGATCTTAGAAATCATATATAAGTGGTTTGGCATGTTGGCCTAAACATAAAATTATGTCATTTGATTTCTAAATTCATTTTCCTTAATCTAAACAATGTGATACCTTGTTAATGTTCCTAGGTTAATTAAATCTCATTTTAGGAAAATTAAGAGAACATTTTGGTTCTCCATTTTGGTCATGGCCGTAAGCCTCAAGGTTTGTGTTCTTTGGAACACTCATGCAATCCTTGACATATTATTCACATCCTATAAATTATCATACATTTCTAACACATGCAATATATTTCTAACACATATAACCTAAATCAAAGCTTGTAGACATGCAATGAAAGCTTGTAGACATGCAAATTATTACAAACATCAAATAGGAAAGCTACTAACAAATATACAAACACATAAACAAGCTACTAACAATCACACAAATGAATCCTTATGGATTCTACAATCACAAAAAATCACACTCCATCTTCTTACCACCATCCTTAGATGATAAGATTAGTCTTCCTCTTACCTTAAATGAAGACAAAAACTATTCTTTCACTCCTCCTAGGGTTTCGATTTTCTCCTTCAAGTCTCCTAACAAACTTAAACAAAAATCTACAAGTTACTAACCATAGAAAGAGAGCTTAAACGATGGAGAAATCATGGCTTAGAACTTTGAAAAAGAGTTTAGAAAAGAAAAACTAGAAATTTCACCTTCTTGGTAAAATTTTCCAAGTAGGTTTCCAAGCTTCAAATGGAAGATTTTGCAAGAACTCTCAACTAGAGATGTTCTTAGGATTGTGTTTAGGTTTAGAAAACTTAGTTGGATAGAATTTTGGGTGGTTGGATGGTGTAGAACAAGGCTTGGCCGAATGGAGCTTCAAGAGAGCTTCAATGGTGTTTAGGGTTTTTGGAAGAGAGAGAAGAGAGAAAATGCTTGAAGACAAAGTGATTTTTGGTCTTCCAAAGGTGGCTTGGCCGTAGCCTTCAATGCCATGCAAGGTGTCCATGGCTTAGCTTCATCCAAGCCTTAGAATGCATCAAAGGCCAAGATCAAAACTTGGTTAGCAAGCTTGGCTCTCATTGGTTGGTTCAAGCATAGTCACCATGCTTAGTCACTAAGCTCCATTAACTCTTAAGCCTAGTCATTAGCTTAGTCACACACTTAGTCATCATGTTCTAGAAAATTCTATTATTAATGATGCTTAATTAAGCTACTAAGTTAACTGTATTAGCTAAACGTGGGTCCCGCAAAATATTTCCGGGTCCACTGTCATCTAATAATACTGACTAATAAAATAATACACAAAATTATTTTATTGGACGCTTAAATCCTAAAAATTAAAAGATTAATTATCGCCTCATTCAGAATTGGGTTTAGTAAGATCTCCCAAATCTGAATAATTAAAACAAGATTTCCTACAGGAAAAATATTATTTTCCGTCTCTGAGCAAATTGCACAAAAAGTCCAAATAAAATCACAGACAAGTAATATTAAGCATCGTAATATATAGAAAAATTAAAAACAAGACAATCGGGACGTAACGGTCATTTTTTCATTTTTCCCCACGAAGCAAATCATCCAAAACGTTCAAATAAAATTATAGACAGTATTAATTGTCTCAGTATATCTCCCGAGAAAAATTAAAACAAGAGCTCGAGAAAATTTTTATTTTATCAGTATCGAAGCAAATTACGTAAAACGATCAAATAAAATTTTAGCTCAGAAACATATTTGTATTTCATAGAGAAAAACAAGAAACAAAAATAAGGACACAACAATCATTTACACAAAAGCTTGAAAAACAGCAAACAGAACATTCGGGACATTTTTTAAAAATTGGGGTGTTACAACTCTCCCCAACAAATAACAATTTCGTCCTCGAAATTCGCTGCTCATCAAAACAAATGGGGATACTGATCCCTCATTTTATCTTCCAGCTCCCAGGTAACATCACCCGTCACGTCATTCCATATGACCTTCACTAGCTCGATCATCTTCCCTCGAAGCTGCTTTACCTTTCTGTCCTCGATTCTAACAGGTAAAGTCTCGTAAGTCAAATTCTCCTTCAACTGTACTTCATCTGGTTGTATAACATGCGTCGGATCTGGTATATACTTCCTGAGCTGAGATACATGAAATACATCATGCAGATTGGATAGAAAAGGCAGCAAAGCAATCTGATACGCCACAGGACCTATACGTCGGATAATCTGATACGATCCAATAAACTTAGGAGTAAGCTTCTTAGACTTGATAACTCTTCCGACACCGGTCGTAGGAGTAACTCTTAGAAACACATGCTCACCCTCCTCAAACTCAATAGGTCGTCTTCGTTTATCCGCATAACTCTTTTGTCTGCTTTGCGTCGTTCTCATCTTCTCTTGTATCATCTTTACCTTCTCCGTAGTCTGTTGTACAAGATCTGGTCAACAGTCATGCTTTCCCCATCCTGATACCAACATAACGGGTTCAACATCGCCTTCCATACAATGCCTCATAGGGTGTCATCCCTATACTTGAGTGAAAACTATTATTGTAGGTGAATTCTATCAAAGATAAAAATTCATCCCAACTTCCTCGTTGCTCCAAAACACAAGCACGCAACAGATCCTCCAAAGACTGTATAGTTCTCTCTGTCTGACCATTAGTTTGCGGATGATACGTCGAACTCAGTCGCAACTTAGTTCCCATAGCTTCTTGCAGACTTCGCTAAAACCTTGACGTAAATCTCGGATCTCGATCAGAAACTATACATGTAGGTACACCATGTAATCTAACAATCTCGCTGATGTACAACTGGGTTAATCTTTCTAACGAATACTTGATATTAATTGGTAAGAAATGAGCCAATTTAGTAAGCCTATCGACTATAACCTATATTGAATCATGACCTTTCCTTGTCTTCAGCAAACCAGTAACGAAATCCATAGAGATACTATCCCATTTCCACTCTGGAATAGATAACGGTTGCAACATTCCAGCTGGTCTCTGATGTTCCACTTTCGCTTTCTGACAAACCTGACAAGATTCCACATACTCTACTACGTCTCTTTTCATCCTTGGCCACCAAAACAACCTTTTCAAATCTTGATACATCTTGGTCATCCCCGGATGTAAACTAAGATCACTAGTATGAGCTTCTTCGAGAATCGACTTCTTCAATTCAGAATCATCAGGCATACAAATTCTTCCCTTAAACCTTAAGATTCCATCTGCTCCTTCTTCTACCGTCGCTTTATGACCTTGTTTTAGCAATTCTCTCTCATTTTGCAAAAACACATCTTCCTTTTGTTTATCTCGGACAACATCAAGAAATTCGTTTATGATCACGACCTTAAACAAACGAACTTTTTCAGGTAGAAACTCCACAGACAACCATAGATCTCGAAACTTATTGATCAACTCTTCCTCCTTGATCATCATCGCCGAAACACTAAGCACCTTTCTGCTCAAGGCATCAGCTACCACATTAGCTTTTCCTGGGTGGTATTGAAGTCGAAAATCATAATCCTTTAAGAATTCCAACCATCGCCTTTGCCTCATATTCAATTCTTTCTGATCAAACAAGTACTTCAGACTCTTGTGATCACTAAAGACATTGAACAGCGCTCCATACAGAAAATGCCTCTACACTTTCAGAGCAAAAACCACTGCAGCCAATTCCAAATTGTGCGTTGGATAGTTCCTCTCATGAACCTTTAACTGACGAGAAGCATACGCTACAACATTCTGGTTTTGCATCAAAACACAACCTAACCCTTGATAAGAAGCATCACAATACACGTCAAAAGTTCCCTTAGAATCTGGCAAGATCAACACAGGTGCAGTTGTTAACCTCTTCTTCAACTCTTGAAAACTGGCTTCACGTTCTTCCGTCCACTCAAAAGCTTGACTTTTCCTCGTAAGTTGAGTAAGCGGTCCAGCAATCTTCGAGAAACCTTCGATAAACCTCCGGTAATAACCAGCAAGTCCAATGAAACTTCGAACTTCTGTTACCGTCTTAGGCCTTTCCCACTGTAAAACAGTCTCCTCTTTTGATGGGTCTACCGCAATACCTTCTTTCGAAATCACGTGACCTAAAAACTGAACTTTTTCCAACCAGAACTCATATTTAGCCAACTTCACATACAGCTGCTTCTCCCTCAAAATCTGAAGAACAATACCAAGATGTTCAGCATGCTCTTCCTTAGATTGAGAATAGATCAGAATGTCATCGATAAAGACAACGACAAATCTGTCTAGATACGGACAAAAAATCTTGTTCATATAATCCATAAATATGGCAGGAGCATTCGTTACCCCGAAAGGCATTACCTGATACTCATAATGTCTATAACGAGTTCGAAAAGCGGTTTTCGGCACATCTTCCCCTTTAACACGAATCTGATGATACCCCGATCTCAGATCTATCTTGGAAAACACCACAACTCCTCTTAACTGATCCATCAAATCGTCAATTCTTGGAAGTGGATATTTATTCTTGATAGTCACCTTGTTCAGCTGACGATAATCCACACAAAGCCGAGAAGTTCCGTCCTTCTTCTTGACCAAAAGCACTGGCGCACCCCATGGCGAAACACTTGGTCACACAAATTGTTTCTCCAACAACTCCACCAATTGCTTCTTCAGCTCCTCCAACTCTGCTGGCGACATACGGTACGGTGCAATTGAGATAGGACCCGCTCTTGGTACTAAATCAATTGAAAACTCGATCTCCTCTCAAGTGGCAAACCAGCACGTCATCGGGAAAACCTCTAGAAACTCGTTAACAACGGGAATAGTATTCACGTCCTTCTCATTCTTAACCTCTAGAGAAGACAATACCACATATCCCCGTGCTCTCTCTTAACAAAGACTTGACCTTAACAGCAGTTAAGAATCCAGACTTTTCTTCCTTAGGAAAAACTATGGTTTTGCTTGCACAATCTATAAGGATATGGTTAGAAGATAACCAGTCCATCCCTAAGATTACATCTATCTCAACAAGAGGTAAACAAATCAAGTTAACCAAAAACTTACAATCCTTCACAACAACAGGACAATCCAAACATATCTTTGATGCAATCACAGGTTTAGCAGTTGGCGTAGAAACACTCAATTTAACATTCAAAGAAGACACAGGCAACTTCAATCTTTCCACACAATCATATGCAATAAATGAGTGTGTAGCACCAGAGTCATATAACACAGTCAGATGGTTACCTCCAATGTCACCTTCTCCTTGTATAAGATCATCGATTGAGAAATTTTGTTCCCGTCATAGTATATACTCGCCCTCCAGATCTCGGTTGAGTATTCCCTGACTTCTATTGATTAGCACGAACATATCGAACAGCAGGCTTCCTTTCTGGCTGAGTACAATCCTTCGATATATGCCCAGGTTGCTTACAATTAAAACAAACTGTCCCCTTAACCGTGCACTCCGGAGAGATATGACCTTTCTTTCCACACTTAAAACATGTTGGCGTGAACGTCACTTTCTGTCCAGCTCCACTACCACTTGCACTTCCCCCAACTGGTGCTCGTTGAGATTGACTCCCTGATGGTCTGGAATATGGCTTGCGCTGAAACCGATTCGTATTACTTCCTCCACCTCTCTGAAACCTTGTCGGCCCAAAGCTACGATTCCTCTGATCTCTTGACGGCTCTAATTCCTCAAGTCGCGCACATGCATCAACCAAAGCATGAAACTGATTTATCCTCAAGGATATCACCCCTCGCTTCAGTTCCACTCTCAAGCCCGATTCAAACTTCCGACATCTCCATGAATCATCCGGTCGAGTTTGAGCATAATCCGAGAATTGAGACAAATTCTCAAATTTTGTCGCATACTCATTCACCGTCATATTTCCCTGTCGCAAACCAAGAAATTCCATTTCCTTGGCATGCCTAGCACTTGCAGGAAAATACTTTCCCAGAAAAGCATCAGAAAACACTTCCCACGTAATTTCAGTTCCTTCAGCTTGTAAAACTTGGCGAGTTCCTCTCCACCAATGTTCTCCATCTCCTCTTAGCATAAAAATAGCATAAGTTACCTTCTTATCATTTGTGCATCTCATTCCTTCAAAAATCCTTTCCAAGTCTTGTATCCATTGACTTGCCTTCTCTGGATCAACCTCGCCTCTAAACTATGGCAGATTGTGGCGCCTAAATTCAGATAAATTTAGGGCATCAGCAGTAGCATCTTGCTGTTGAGCAGCTCTCAAATTCTGCTGCATCATTACCTCAGCCATTCACTGCATAGCTTAAGCAGCTGCAATCATAGGATCCACATCACGATTCACGTTTGCACGTCCTCTACCTCGTCCAGACATCTTCCTTCTTCAAACAGAACAAAACAAAATAAGATACATCTTTTCGGAAGTAAATCACAGAGAATCACACAGCACAAACAAAAACAGACCCAACCACAACCCCAAAAGACTCTAACTTGGGCTCTGATACTAACTAATGTAACACCCTTGTGGGGATGTCACATATATAAAGAGAAATAAATAAAATCTACCCAAGTTGTAAAACATTTATTACGTATTAATATGGGGTGTAAAATAATTCTGTTAAACGAATATTATTAAATAAAATAATACGTAAATATAAAATAAACGAAACAACATCACTCATAATATACATATGGTCCAAGTTATAAGTTATACAAATAATTTACAACTACACTACAAATATTTAAACAAAAATAGTAAATAAAAATAGTAAAGAGTCAATATATACATACGCGGACGCGCCCAAAAATACATCATAAATATTTAATCCTCTGATGGATCACTCTCGTGAAACTCATCGAAGATAAATATCCAGGATGCCTCGACACTCGGCGGACACGAGATCGCGTAATCGATACGATACGAGTGTCATCTCACTAGGCTCGGTGGATACACCACCCCGGTGTCATCAAACCTATGACATAGGGAACATGACGTAGGGACACGGTCGCCACCGTCCCACATACGTCACGGAGTCTCTGTCTCCTCGCATATGCCATGCTAACGATCCACCGTGAAACTCGAGTGTCACAAACCCCAAAAATCCGGCACCGCCATACCCAAACCAATCAATCCAATGGATATGGATGATCGATGGTTCTTGATCGTCAACCGATCTTCGGCTTTTTGATCTTCCTCCTCCTCGGGATACGAGAATCTCAAGAGGTGTTCCTCTTCCTCAAACTCTTTACCGCGTAAAATAAAATACAGAAAACACATACAATAAAGAAAGAGGTAAGCCAATCTAAAATCATCGCAAACATGGTAAATAAGAAAACGACAAACAACAGTTATACAATTCAAGCAATATGAAAAGCTATAACAAGAATCGATTAATAGAATAGAGAAAAGATTTAAATATCACAACAACACATAATATCACAGATAAAATAAAATATCCCAGATGAAATAATATCACAGATAAAATAATAGAACAGATAAACAATCATCATAATACTAACCAGATAAAAATAGACAGATAAAATAAAATAATATTCAAGATATACTCATATGAAATATGACACGATCCTACTCCATGGAGCTAAACACAAACAGATATCAGAGAGAGAATGATTCGCAAAATCTATTAGTACCACGGCTGCCCAACCAAACTATTGCGCTGTCACACTTTGCATCTATAGCCCCATGTCATATGGAATCCATCATCCAAAGCATGGTGTAGTTCACGGTCTCACATTGTGGCACTACAGGCAATGTACTATTAGATTTTATGAAATCTCGATTAAAAATAGTGCGTGTCGAGTTCATTAGTGTGCTATCGGTTACCACGGCCCAGCGGAGCGACCGACTGTCCATATATGGGATCCCGTACACTAACGTCTCCAAGTTCATAAAGACAATGAACCACACTACGTTTATCGCATCGACAACACGATGTGATTCACCTCGTCAACCAATCCACCAAAAATTGGCATATCCTCAAGTTACCAGGATATTCTCAAGATAAAAAGATACAGTAAGTCCCACCGGACAAATACTGTTCCAAAGCCTGTACGGGTTCACCTCATAGCCCGACAAGAGAAAAATACGGAAAATCCAGAAAGAATATAGAAAATACTGTTTCGGTCAATCGCGTAGAAATTTTATCTCGTTTTCACAATCTCGTCATTTTTACAAACGTTTTTAAATCGCGTAAATATATTTTTCTATTTTCAAAATCGCGTAGAATTTTTAATATATTTTCTCAATCGCGTAAGATTTTTAAATCATTTTCTTGTCCAAATTCCTTAAAATTGCTGTTTAAATTGCTGTTTAAATAAACAGAAATAATATTTAGTACATTTAAACTACGTAAAATATTTTCCATGCCATATACTGCCTTTTGGACATCTTTTCTATCTTATTTGTCCATTTTTACTAAAAATTGACAAGTATTTTATTTAGAAAATTTATATAAATGATTTCCTAATTTTTCCGTAAAAATTTGTTTATTTAATTTTTAAACCATATAATTAATCCTTTTGAAAACTACTAACATGCTTCAAAATACAAAGATGAGCTATATGTTAGAAAATTCTCAAAAGTTACTGTATTTCATTTCTAACAATAAAATCAATAGTTTTAGTTCATGACACTTGATTCTAATCAATTAATTTCTTTAAAACTCCTTTAAAAAATTCCTTTTTAACATATATTGCATTATTTTGATTGAAAAAGGTTTGGAATTGATCTTAGAAATCATATATAAGTGGTTTGGCACGTTGGCCTAAACATAAATTATGTCATTTGATTTCTAAATTCATTTTCCTTAATCTAAACAATGTGATACCTTGTTAATGTTCCTAGGTTAATTAAATCTCATTTTAGGAAAATTAAGAGAACATTTTGGTTCTCCATTTTGGTCATGGCCGTAAGCCTCAAGGTTTGTGTTCTTTGGAACACTCATGCAATCCTTGACATATTATTCACATCCTATAAATTATCATACATTTCTAACACATGCAATATATTTCTAACACATATAACCTAAATCAAAGCTTGTAGACATGCAATGAAAGCTTGTAGACATGCAAATTATTACAAACATCAAATAGGAAAGCTACTAACAAATATACAAACACATAAACAAGCTACTAACAATCACACAAATGAATCCTTATGGATTCTACAATCACAAAAAAATCACACTCCATCTTCTTACCACCATCCTTAGATGATAAGATTAGTCTTCCTCTTACCTTAAATGAAGACAAAAACTATTCTTTCACTCCTCCTAGGGTTTCGATTTTCTCCTTCAAGTCTCCTAACAAACTTAAACAAAAATCTACAAGTTACTAACCATAGAAAGAGAGCTTAAACGATGGAGAAATCATGGCTTAGAACTTTGAAAAAGAGTTTAGAAAAGAAAAACTAGAAATTTCACCTTCTTGGTTAAATTTTCCAAGTAGGCTTCCAAGCTTCAAATGGAAGATTTTGCAAGAACTCTCAACTAGAGATGTTCTTAGGATTGTGTTTAGGTTTAGAAAACTTAGTTGGATAGAATTTTGGGTGGTTGGATGGTGTAGAACAAGGCTTGGCCGAATGGAGCTTCAAGAGAGCTTCAATGGTGTTTAGGGTTTTTGGAAGAGAGAGAAGAGAGAAAATGCTTGAAGACAAAGTGATTTTTGGTCTTCCAAAGGTGGCTTGGCCGTAGCCTTCAATGCCATGCAAGGTGTCCATGGCTTGGCTTCATCCAAGCCTTAGAATGCATCAAAGGCCAAGATCAAAACTTGGTTAGCAAGCTTGGCTCTCATTGGTTGGTTCAAGCATAGTCACCATGCTTAGTCACTAAGCTCCATTAACTCTTAAGCCTAGTCATTAGCTTAGTCACACACTTAGTCATCATGTTCTAGAAAATTCTATTACTAATGATGCTTAATTAAGCTACTAAGTTAACTGTATTAGCTAAACGTGGGTCCCGCAAAATATTTCTGGGTCCACTGTCATCTAATTATACTGACTAATAAAATAATACACAAAATTATTTTATTGGATAATTAAATCCTAAAAATTAAAAGATTAATTATCGTCTCATTCAGAATTGGGTTTAGTAAGATCCCCATCTGAATAATTAAAACAAGATTTCCCTACCAGGAAAAATATTATTTTCCGTCCCTGAGCAAATCGCACAAAAAGTCCAAATAAAATCACAGACAGTAATATTAAGCACTGTAATATATAGAAAAATTAAAAACAGTACAATCAGGACGTAACGGTCATTTTTTTATTTTTCCCCACGACGAAGCAAATCATCCAAAACGTTTAAATAAAATTACGAGACGGTATTAATTGTCTCGTATATCTCCAGAAAAATTAAAACAAGAGGCTCGAGAAAATTTTTATTTTACTGTATCGAAGCAAATTACGTAAAACGATCAAATAAAATTTTAGCCTCAGAAACATATTTGTATTTCATAGAGAAAAACAAGAAACAAAATAAGGACACAAACAGTCATTTACACAAAAGCTTGAAAAACAGCAAACAGAACATTCGGGACATTTTTTAAAAATTGGGGTGTTACAACTCTCCCCAACAAATAACAATTTCGTCCTCGAAATTCGCTGCACATCAAAACAAATGGGATACTGATCCTCATTTTATCTTCCAGCTCCCAGGTAACATCACCGTCACGTCATTCCATATGACCTTCACTAGCTCGATCATCTTCCCTCGAAGTCGCTTTACCTTTCGTCCTCGATTCTAACAGGTAAAGTCTCGTAAGTCAAATTCTCCTTCAACCGTACTTCATCCGGTTGTATAACATGCGTCGGATCCGGTATATACTTCCGAGCCGAGATACATGAAATACATCATGCGATTGGATAGAAAAGGCAAAGCAAAGCAATCGATACGCCACAGACCTATACGTCGGATAATGATACGATCCAATAAACTTAGGAGTAAGCTTCTTAGACTTGATAACTCTTCCGACACCGGTCGTAGGAGTAACTCTTAGAAACACATGCTCACCCTCCTCAAACTCAATAGGTCGTCTTCGTTTATCCGCATAACTCTTTTGTCTGCTTTGCGTCGTTCTCATCTTCTCTTGTATCATCTTTACCTTCTCCGTAGTCTGTTGTACAAGATCTGGTCCAACAGTCATGCTTTCCCCATCCTGATACCAACATAACGGGGTTCAACATCGCCTTCCATACAATGCCTCATAGGGTGTCATCCCTATACTTGAGTGAAAACTATTATTGTAGGTGAATTCTATCAAAGATAAAAATTCATCCCAACTTCCTCGTTGCTCCAAAACACAAGCACGCAACAGATCCTCCAAAGACTGTATAGTTCTCTCTGTCTGACCATTAGTTTGCGGATGATACGTCGAACTCAGTCGCAACTTAGTTCCCATAGCTTCTTGCAGACTTCGCTAAAACCTTGACGTAAATCTCGGATCTCGATCAGAAACTATACATGTAGGTACACCATGTAATCTAACAATCTCGCTGATGTACAACTGGGTTAATCTTTCCAACGAATACTTGATATTAATTGGTAAGAAATGAGCCAATTTAGTAAGCCTATCGACTATAACCTATATTGAATCATGACCTTTCCTTGTTTTCAGCAAACCAGTAACGAAATCCATAGAGATACTATCCCATTTCCACTCTGGAATAGATAACGGTTGCAACATTCCAGCTGATCTCTGATGTTCCACTTTCGCTTTCTGACAAACCTGACAAGATTCCACATACTCTACTACGTCTCTTTTCATCCTTGGCCACCAAAACAACCTTTTCAAATCTTGATACATCTTGGTCATCCCCGGATGTAACTAAGATCACTAGTATGAGCTTCTTCGAGAATCGACTTCTTCAATTCAGAATCATCATGCATACAAATTCTTCCCTTAAACCTTAAGATTCCATCTGCTCCTTCTTCTACCGTCGCTTTATGACCTTGTTTTAGCAATTCTCTCTCATTTTGCAAAAACACATCTTCCTTTTGTTTATCTCGGACAACATCAAGAAATTCGTTTATGATCACGACCTTAAACAAACGAACTTTTTCATGTAGAAACTCCACAGACAACCATAGATCTCGAAACTTATTGATCAACTCTTCCTTCTTGATCATCATCGCCGAAACACTAAGCACCTTTCTGCTCAAGGCATCAGCTACCACATTAGCTTTTCCTGGGTGGTATTGAAGTCGAAAATCATAATCCTTTAAGAATTCCAACCATCGCCTTTGCCTCATATTCAATTCTTTTTCGATCAAACAAGTACTTGAGACTCTTGTGATCACTAAAGACATTGAACAACGCTCCATACGTAAAATGCCTCCACACTTTCGCAGAGCAAAACCACCTGCAGCCCAATTCCAAATTGTGCGTTGGATAGTTCCTCTCATGAACCTTTAATCGACGAGAAGCATACGCTACAACATTCGGTTTTGCATCAAAACACAACCTAACCCTTGATAAGAAGCATCACAATACACGTCAAAAGTTCCCTAGAATCGGCAAGATCAACACAGTGCGCTTGTTAACCTCTTCTTCAACTCTTGAAAAGCGGCTTCACGTTCTTCCGTCCACTCAAAAGCTTGACTTTTCCTCGTAAGTTGAGTAAGCGGTCCAAAGCAATCTTCGAGAAACCTTCGATAAACCTCCGGTAATAACCACAAGTCCAATGAAACTTGAACTTGTTACCGTCTTAGGCCTTTCCCACCGTAAAACGGTCTCCACTTTTGATGGGTCTACCGCAATACCTTCTTTCGAAATCACGTGACCTAAAACTGAACTTTTTCCAACCGAACTCATATTTAGCCAACTTCACATACAATTTGCTTCTCCCTCAAAATCAAGAACAATACCAAGATGTTCAAAGATGCTCTTCCTTAGATTGAGAATAGATCAGAATGTCATCGATAAAGACAACGACAAATCTGTCTAGATACGGACAAAAAATCTTGTTCATATAATCCATAAATATGGCGGGAGCATTCGTTACCCCGAAAGTAGTAAAAATTTTACTGCTTGGGACGGGAGACAGTAGCATTACCCGATACTCATAATGTCTATAACGAGTTCGAAAAGCGGTTTTCGGCACATCTTCCCCTTTAACACGACCGATGATACCCCGATCTCGGATCTATCTTGGAAAACACCACAACTCCTCTTAATCGATCCATCAAATCGTCAATTCTTGGAAATGGATATTTATTCTTGATAGTCACCTTGTTCGGTGACGATAATCCACACAAAGCCGAGAAGTTCCGTCCTTCTTCTTGACCAAAAGCACGGCGCACCCCATGGCGAAACACTTGGTCACACAAATTGTTTCTCCAACAACTCCACCAATTGCTTCTTCGCCTCCTCCAACTCGCCGGCGACATACGGTGACGGTGCAATTGAGATAGGACCGCTCTTGGTACTAAATCAATTGAAAACTCGATCTCCTCTCAAGTGGCAAACCAGGTACGTCATCGGGAAAACCTCTAGAAACTCGTTGACAACAGGAATAGTATTCACGTCCTTCTCATTCTTAACCTCTAGAGAAGACAATACCACATATCCCTGTGCTCCTCTCTTAACAAAGACTTGACCTTAACAGCAGTTAAGAATCCAGACTTTTCTTCCTTAGGAAAAACTATGGTTTTGCTTGCACAATCTATAAGGATATGGTTAGAAGATAACCAGTCCATCCCTAAGATTACATCTATCTCAACAAGAGGTAAACAAATCAAGTTAACCAAAAACTTACAATCCTTCACAACAACAGGACAATCCAAACATATCTTTGATGCAATCACAGGTTTAGCAGTTGGCGTAGAAACACTCAATTTAACATTCAAAGAAGACACAGGCAACTTCAATCTTTCCACACAATCATATGCAATAAATGAGTGTGTAGCACCAGAGTCATATAACACAGTCAGATGGTTACCTCCAATGTCACCTTCTCCTTGTATAAGATCATCAGATTGAGAAATTTCTGTTCCCGTCATAGTATATACTCGCCCTCCAGATCTCGGTTGAGTATTCCCTGACTTCTATTGATTAGCACGAACATATCGAACAGCAGGCTTCCTTTCTGGCTGAGTACAATCCTTCGATATATGCCCAGGTTGCTTACAATTAAAACAAACTGTCCCCTTAACCGTGCACTCCGGAGAGATATGACCTTTCTTTCCACACTTAAAACATGTTGGCGTGAACGTCACTTTCTGTCCAGCTCCACTACCACTTGCACTTCCCCCAACTGGTGCTCGTTGAGATTGACTCCCTGATGGTCTGGAATATGGCTTGCGCTGAAACCGATTCGTATTACTTCCTCCACCTCTCTGAAACCTTGTCGGCCCAAAGCTACGATTCCTCTGATCTCTTGACGGCTCTAATTCCTCAAGTCGCGCACATGCATCAACCAAAGCATGAAACTGATTTATCCTCAAGGATATCACCCCTCGCTTCAGTTCCACTCTCAAGCCCGATTCAAACTTCCGACATCTCCATGAATCATCCGGCCGAGTTTGAGCATAATCCGAGAATTGAGACAAATTCTCAAATTTTGTCGCATACTCATTCACCGTCATATTTCCCTGTCGCAAACCAAGAAATTCCATTTCCTTGGCATGCCTAGCACTTGCAGGAAAATACTTTCCCAGAAAAGCATCAGAAAACACTTCCCACGTAATTTCAGTTCCTTCAGCTTGTAAAACTTGGCGAGTTCCTCTCCACCAATGTTCTCCATCTCCTCTTAGCATAAAAATAGCATAAGTTACCTTCTTATCATTTGTGCATCTCATTCCTTCAAAAATCCTTTCCAAGTCTTGTATCCATTGACTTGCCTTCTCTGGATCAACCTCGCCTCTAAACTATGGCAGATTGTGGCGCCTAAATTCAGATAAATTTAGGGCATCAGCAGTAGCATCTTGCTGTTGAGCAGCTCTCAAATTCTGCTGCATCATTACCTCAGCCATTCACTGCATAGCTTAAGCAGCTGCAATCATAGGATCCACATCACGATTCACGTTTGCACGTCCTCTACCTCGTCCAGACATCTTCCTTCTTCAAACAGAACAAAACAAAATAAGATACATCCTTTTCGGAAGTAAATCACAGAGAATCACACAAAGACAAACAAAAACAGAGACCCAACCACAACCCCAAAAGACTCTAACTTGGGCTCGATACCAACTAATGTAACACCCTTGTGGGGATGTCACATATATAAAGAGAAATAAATAAAATCTACCCAAGTTGTAAAACATTTATTACGTATTAATATGGGTTGTAAAATAATTCCTGTTAAACAGAATATTATTAAATAAAATAATACATAAATATAAAATAAACGTAAACAACATCACTCATAATATACATATGGTCCAAGTTATAAGTTATACAAATAATTTACAACTACACTACAAATATTTAAACAAAAATAAAGTAAATAAAAATAGTAAAGAGTCAATATATACATACGCGGACGCGCCCAAAAATACATCATAAATATTTAATCCTCGATGGATCACTCTCAGAAACTCATCGAAGATAAATATCCAGGATGTCTCGACACTCGGCGGACACGAGACCGCGCGGTCGATACGATACTAGTGTCATCTCACTAGGTGTCATCACCACCCCAATGACGCCTAATGGATAAAGGTAACTCTAGGTGGAAACACCATCCCCCGGCTGTCATCAAACCTATGACATAGGGACACGGTCGGCCACCGTCCCACATACGTCACGGAGTCTCTGTCTCCTCGCATATGCCATGCTAACGATCCACCGTGAAACTCGAGTGTCACAAACCCCAAAAATCCAGGCACCGCCATACCCAAACCAATCAATCCAATGGATATGGATGATCAGATGGTTCTTGATCGTCAAACTGATCTTCGGCTTGCTGATCTTCCTCCTCCTCGGGATACAGAATCTCAAGAGGCTGTTCCTCTTCCTCAAACTCTTTACCGCGTAAAATAAAAATACAGAAAACACATACAATAAAGAAAGAGGTAAGCCAATCTAAAATCATCGCAAACATGGTAAATAAGAAAACGACAAACAACAGTTATACAATTCATGCAATATGAAAAGCTATAACAATAAATTTAATCGCAGAAGCAGAATAGAGAAAAGATTTAAATATCACAACAACACATAATATCACGATAAAATAAAATATCCCAGATGAAATAATATCACGAGATAATAGAACGGATAAACAATCATCATAATACTAACCAGATAAAAATAGACAGATAAAATAAAATAATATTCAAGATATACTCATATGAAATATGACACGATCCTACTCCATGGAGCTAAACACAAACAGATATCAGAGAGAGAATGATTCGCAAAATCTATTAGTACCACGGCCGCCCAACCAAACTATTGCGCTGTCACACTTTGCATCTATAGCCCCATGTCATATGGAATCCATCATCCAAAGCATGGTGTAGTTCACGGTCTCACATTGTGGCACTACAGGCAATGTACTATTAGATTTTATGAAATCTCGATTAAAAATAGTGCGTGTCGAGTTCATTAGTGTGCTATCGGTTACCACGGCCAACGGAGCGACCGACTATCCATATATGGGATCCCGTACACTAACGTCTCCAAGTTCATAAAGACAATGAAACACACTACGTTTATCGCATCGACAACACGATGTGATTCACCTCGTCAACCAATCCACCAAAAATTGGCATATCCTCAAGTTACCAGGATATTCTCAAGATAAAAGATACAAGATAAGTCCCACCGGACAAATCTTGTTCCAAAGCCTCAGTACGGGTTCACCTCATAGCCCGACAAATGAGAAAAATACGTAAAATCCAGAAAGAATATAGAAAATATCGTTTTGGTCAATCGCGTAGAATTTTATATCGTTTTCACAATCTCGTCATTTTTACAAACGTTTTTAAATCGCGTAAATATATTTTTCTATTTTCAAAATCGCGTAGAATTTTTAATATATTTTCTCAATCGCGTAAGATTTTTAAATCATTTTCTTGTCCAAATTCCTTAAAATTGTTGTTTAAATTTGTTTAAATAAACAGAAATAATATTTAGTATATTTAAACTACGTAAAATATTTTCCATGCCATATCTTGTCTTTTGGACATCTTTTCTATCTTATTTGTACATTTTTACTAAAAATTGATGAAGATATTTTATTTAGAAAATTTATATAAATGATTTCCTAATTTTTTCCGTAAAAATTTGTTTATTTAATTTTTAAACCATATAATTAATCCTTTTGAAAACTACTAACATGCTTCAAAATACAAAGCATAAGCTATATGTTAGAAAATTCTCAAAAGTTACTGTATTTCATTTCTAACAATAAAATCAATAGTTTTAGTTCATGACACTTGATTCTAATCAATTAATTTCTTTAAAACTCCTTTAAAAAATTCCTTTTTAACATATATTGCATTATTTTGATTGAAAAAGGTTTGGAATTGATCTTAGAAATCATATATAAGTGGTTTGGCATGTTGGCCTAAACATAAAATTATGTCATTTGATTTCTAATTTTTCCTTAATCTAAACAATGTGATACCTTGTTAATGTTCCTAGGTTAATTAAATCTCATTTTAGGAAAATTAAGAGAACATTTTGGTTCTCCATTTTGGTCATGGCCGTAAGCCTCAAGGTTTGTGTTCTTTGGAACACTCATGCAATCCTTGACATATTATTCACATCCTATAAATTATCATATATTTCTAACACATGCAATATATTTCTAACACATATAACCTAAATCAAAGCTTGTAGACATGCAATGAAAGCTTGTAGACATGCAAATTATTACAAACATCAAATAGGAAAGCTACTAACAAATATACAAACACATAAACAAGCTACTAACAATCACACAAATGAATCCTTATGGATTCTACAATCACAAAAATCACACTCCATCTTCTTACCACCATCCTTAGATGATAAGATTAGTCTTCCTCTTACCTTAAATGAAGACAAAAACTATTCTTTCACTCCTCCTAGGGTTTCGGTTTTCTCCTTCAAGTCTCCTAACAAACTTAAACAAAAATCTACAAGTTACTAACCATAGAAAGAGAGCTTAAA
Source organism: Ormosia emarginata (assembly GCA_029884605.1). NCBI lineage: Eukaryota > Viridiplantae > Streptophyta > Magnoliopsida > Fabales > Fabaceae > Ormosia > Ormosia emarginata. The sequence goes on from JAQQTP010000040.1 coordinate 9,747,624, forward strand.
CGATGGAGAAATCATGGCTTAGAACTTTGAAAAAGAGTTTAGAAAAGAAAAACTAGAAATTTCACCTTCTTGGTTAAATTTTCCAAGTAGGTTTCCAAGCTTCAAATGGAAGATTTTGCAAGAACTCTCAACTAGAGATGTTCTTAGGATTGTGTTTAGGTTTAGAAAACTTAGTTGGATAGAATTTTGGGTGGTTGGATGGTGTAGAACAAGGCTTGGCCGAATAGAGCTTCAAGAGAGCTTCAATGGTGTTTAGGGTTTTTGGAAGAGAGAGAAGAGAGAAAATGCTTGAAGACAAAGTGATTTTTGGTCTTCCAAAGGTGGCTTGGTCGTAGCCTTCAATGCCATGCAAGGTGTCCATGGCTTGGCTTCATCCAAGCCTTAGAATGCATCAAAGGCCAAGATCAAAACTTGGTTAGCAAGCTTGGCTCTCATTGGTTGGTTCAAGCATAGTCACCATGCTTAGTCACTAAGCTCCATTAACTCTTAAGCCTAGTCATTAGCTTAGTCACACACTTAGTCATCATGTTCTAGAAAATTCTATTACTAATGATGCTTAATTAAGCTACTAAGTTAACTGTATTAGCTAAACGTGGGTCCCGCAAAATATTTTTAGGGTCCCTTTGTCATCTAATTATACTGACTAATAAAATAATACACAAAATTATTTTATTGGACGATTAAATCCTAAAAATTAAAAGATTAATTATCGTCTCATTCGTAATTGGGTTTAGTAAGATCTCCCGGATCTGAATAATTAAAACAAGATTTCCGCCCAGGAAAAATATTATTTTCCGTCCTCCGAGCAAATCGCACAAAAAGTCCAAATAAAATCACAGACAAGTAATATTAAGCTTAATCGTAATATATAGAAAAATTAAAAACAAGACAATCGGGACGTAACGGTCATTTTTTATTTTTCCCCACGACGAAGCAAATCATCCAAAACGTTCAAATAAAATTACAGACAGTATTAATTGTCTGTATATCTCCCAGAAAAATTAAAACAGTAGCTCGAGAAAATTTTTATTTTACTGTATCGAAGCAAATTACGTAAAACGATCAAATAAAATTTTAGCCTGTAAAACATATTTGTATTTCATAGAGAAAAACAAGAAACAGTAAATAAGGACACAACAGTCATTTACACAAAAGCTTGAAAAACAGCAAACAGAACATTCGGGACATTTTTTAAAAATTGGGGTGTTACAACTCTCCCCAACAAATAACAATTTCGTCCTCGAAATTCGCTGCTCATCAAAACAAATGGGGATACTGATCCCTCATTTTATCTTCCAGCTCCCAGGTAACATCACCCGTCACGTCATTCCATATGACCTTCACTAGCTCGATCATCTTCCCTCGAAGCTGCTTTACCTTTCTGTCCTCGATTCTAACAGGTAAAGTCTCGTAAGTCAAATTCTCCTTCAACTGTACTTCATCTGGTTGTATAACATGCGTCGGATCCTGGTATATACTTCGTGAATTGAGATACATGAAATACATCATGCGATTGGATAGAAAAGGCGACAAAGCAACGATACGCCACAGGACCTATACGTCGGATAATCTGATACGATCCAATAAACTTAGGAGTAAGCTTCTTAGACTTGATAACTCTTCCGACACCGGTCGTAGGAGTAACTCTTAGAAACACATGCTCACCCTCCTCAAACTCAATAGGTCGTCTTCGTTTATCCGCATAACTCTTTTGTCTGCTTTGCGTCGTTCTCATCTTCTCTTGTATCATCTTTACCTTCTCCGTAGTCTGTTGTACAAGATCTGGTCCAACAGTCATGCTTTCCCCATCCTGATACCAACATAACGGGGTTCAACATCGCCTTCCATACAATGCCTCATAGGGTGTCATCCCTATACTTGAGTGAAAACTATTATTGTAGGTGAATTCTATCAAAGATAAAAATTCATCCCAACTTCCTCGTTGCTCCAAAACACAAGCACGCAACAGATCCTCCAAAGACTGTATAGTTCTCTCTGTCTGACCATTAGTTTGCGGATGATACGTCGAACTCAGTCGCAACTTAGTTCCCATAGCTTCTTGCAGACTTCGCTAAAACCTTGACGTAAATCTCGGATCTCGATCAGAAACTATACATGTAGGTACACCATGTAATCTAACAATCTCGCTGATGTACAACTGGGTTAATCTTTCTAACGAATACTTGATATTAATTGGTAAGAAATGAGCCAATTTAGTAAGCCTATCGACTATAACCTATATTGAATCATGACCTTTCCTTGTCTTGACAAACCAAGAACTGAAATCCATAGAGATACTATCCCATTTCCACTCTGGAATAGATAACGGTTGCAACATTCCAGCTGGTCTCTGATGTTCCACTTTCGCTTTCTGACAAACCTGACAAGATTCCACATACTCTACTACGTCTCTTTTCATCCTTGGCCACCAAAACAACCTTTTCAAATCTTGATACATCTTGGTCATCCCCGGATGTAAACTAAGATCACTAGTATGAGCTTCTTCTAGAATCGACTTCTTCAATTCAGAATCATCAGGCATACAAATTCTTCCCTTAAACCTTAAGATTCCATCTGCTCCTTCTTCTACCGTCGCTTTATGACCTTGTTTTAGCAATTCTCTCTCATTTTGCAAAAACACATCTTCCTTTTGTTTATCTCGGACAACATCAAGAAATTCGTTTATGATCACGACCTTAAACAAACGAACTTTTCGGTAGAAACTCCACAGACAACCATAGATCTCGAAACTTATTGATCAACTCTTCCTTCTTGATCATCATCGCCGAAACACTAAGCACCTTTCTGCTCAAGGCATCAGCTACCACATTAGCTTTTCCTGGGTGGTATTGAAGTCGAAAATCATAATCCTTTAAGAATTCCAACCATCGCCTTTGCCTCATATTCAATTCTTTCTCGATCAAACAAGTACTTGAGACTTCTTGTGATCACTAAAGACATTGAACAGCGCTCCATACAGAAAATGCCTCTACACTTTCAGAGCAAAAACCACTGCAGCCAATTCCAAATTGTGCGTTGGATAGTTCCTCTCATGAACCTTTAACTGACGAGAAGCATACGCTACAACATTCTGGTTTTGCATCAAAACACAACCTAACCCTTGATAAGAAGCATCACAATACACGTCAAAAGTTCCCTTAGAATCTGGCAAGATCAACACAGGTGCAGTTGTTAACCTCTTCTTCAACTCTTGAAAACTGGCTTCACGTTCTTCCGTCCACTCAAAAGCTTGACTTTTCCTCGTAAGTTGAGTAAGCGGTCCAGCAATCTTCGAGAAACCTTCGATAAACCTCCGGTAATAACCAGCAAGTCCAATGAAACTTCGAACTTCTGTTACCGTCTTAGGCCTTTCCCACTGTAAAACAGTCTCCTCTTTTGATGGGTCTACCGCAATACCTTCTTTCGAAATCACGTGACCTAAAACTGAACTTTTTCCAACCAGAACTCATATTTAGCCAACTTCACATACAGCTGCTTCTCCCTCAAAATCTGAAGAACAATACCAAGATGTTCAGCATGCTCTTCCTTAGATTGAGAATAGATCAGAATGTCATCGATAAAGACAACGACAAATCTATCTAGATACGGACAAAAAATCTTGTTCATATAATCCATAAATATGGCAGGAGCATTCGTTACCCCGAAAGGCATTACCTGATACTCATAATGTCTATAACGAGTTCGAAAAGCGGTTTTTGGCACATCTTCCCCTTTAACACGAATCTGATGATACCCCGATCTCAGATCTATCTTGGAAAACACCACAACTCCTCTTAACTGATCCATCAAATCGTCAATTCTTGGAAGTGGATATTTATTCTTGATAGTCACCTTGTTCAGCTGACGATAATCCACACAAAGCCGAGAAGTTCCGTCCTTCTTCTTGACCAAAAGCACTGGCGCACCCCATGGCGAAACACTTGGTCACACAAATTGTTTCTCCAACAACTCCACCAATTGCTTCTTCAGCTCCTCCAACTCTGCTGGCGACATACGGTACGGTGCAATTGAGATAGGACCTGCTCTTGGTACTAAATCAATTGAAAACTCGATCTCCCTCTCAAGTGGCAAACCAGGTACGTCATCAGGAAAAACCTCTAGAAACTCGTTAACAACAGGAATAGTATTCACGTCCTTCTCATTCTTAACCTCTAGAGAAGACAATACCACATATCCCTGTGCTCCCTCTCTTAACAAAGACTTGACCTTAACAGCAGTTAAGAATCCAGACTTTTCTTCCTTAGGAAAAACTATGGTTTTGCTTGCACAATCTATAAGGATATGGTTAGAAGATAACCAGTCCATCCCTAAGATTACATCTATCTCAACAAGAGGTAAACAAATCAAGTTAACCAAAAACTTACAATCCTTCACAACAACAGGACAATCCAAACATATCTTTGATGCAATCACAGGTTTAGCAGTTGGCGTAGAAACACTCAATTTAACATTCAAAGAAGACACAGGCAACTTCAATCTTTCCACACAATCATATGCAATAAATGAGTGTGTAGCACCAGAGTCATATAACACAGTCAGATGGTTACCTCCAATGTCACCTTCTCCTTGTATAAGATCATCAGATTGAGAAATTTCTGTTCCCGTCATAGTATATACTCGCCCTCCAGATCTCGGTTGAGTATTCCCTGACTTCTGTTGATTAGCACGAACATATCGAACAACAGGCTTCCTTTCCGGCTGAGTACAATCCTTCGATATATGCCCAGGTTGCTTACAATTAAAACAAACTGTCCCCTTAACCGTGCACTCCGGAGAGATATGACCTTTCTTTTCACACTTAAAACATGTTGGCGTGAACGTCACTTTCTGTCCAGCTCCACTACCACTTGCACTTCCCCCAACTGGTGCTCGTTGAGATTGACTCCCGATGGTCTGGAATATGGCTTGCTTTGAAACCGATTCGTATTACTTCCTCCACCTCTCTGAAACCTTGTCGGCCCAAAGCTACGATTCCTCTGATCTCTTGACGGCTCTAATTCCTCAAGTCGCGCACATGCATCAACCAAAGCATGAAACTGATTTATCCTCAAGGATATCACCCCTCGCTTCAGTTCCACTCTCAAGCCCGATTCAAACTTCCGACATCTCCATGAATCATCCGGTCGAGTTTGAGCATAATCCGAGAATTGAGACAAATTCTCAAATTTTGTCGCATACTCATTCACCGTCATATTTCCTGTCGCAAACCAAGAAATTCCATTTCCTTGGCATGCCTAGCACTTGCAGGAAAATACTTTCCCGAGTAAAAGCATCGAAAACACTTCCCACGTAATTTCGGTTCCTTCACTTGTAAAACTTGGCGAGTTCCTCTCCACCAATGTTCTCCATCTCCTCTTAGCATAAAAAATAGCATAAGTTACCTTCTTATCATTTGTGCATCTCATTCCTTCAAAAATCCTTTCCAAGTCTTGTATCCATTGACTTGCCTTCTCTCTGGATCAACCTCGCCTCTAAACTATGGCGGATTGTGGCGCCTAAATTCAGATAAATTTAGGGCATCAACAGTAGCATCTTCTTTGTTGAGCGCTCTCAAATTCTGTTGCATCATTACCTCAGCCATTCACTGCATAGCTTAAGCAGCTGCAATCATAGGATCCACATCACGATTCACGTTTGCACGTCCTCTACCTCGTCCAGACATCTTCCTTCTTCAAACAGAACAAAACAAAATTAGATACATCCTTTCGGAAGTAAATCACAGAGAATCACACAGCACAAACAAAAATAGACCCAACCACAACCCCAAAAGACTCTAACTTGGGCTCTGATACCAACTAATGTAACACCCTTGTGGGGATGTCACATATATAAAGAGAAATAAATAAAATCTACCCAAGTTGTAAAACATTTATTACGTATTAATATGGGTTGTAAAATAATTCCGTTAAACGAGAATATTATTAAATAAAATAAATACGAAATATAAAATAAACAGAAACAACATCACTCATAATATACATATGGTCCAAGTTATAAGTTATACAAATAATTTACAACTACACTACAAATATTTAAACAAAAATAGTAAATAAAAATAGTAAAGAGTCAATATGTACATACGCGGACGCGCCCAAAAATACATCATAAATATTTAATCCTCTGATGGATCACTCTCAGGAAACTCATCAGAAGATAAATATCCAGGATGCCTCGACACTCGGCGGACATGAGACCGCGCAGTCGATACGAGTGTCATCTCACTAGGCTCAGTGGATACACCACCCCAGTGTCATCAAACCTATGACATAGGGACACAGTCAGCCGTCCCACATACGTCACGGAGTCTCTGTCTCCTCGCATATGCCATGCTAACGATCCACCGTGAAACTCGAGTGTCACAAACCCCAAAAATCCAGGCACCGCCATACCCAAACCAATCAATCCAATGGATATGGATGATCAGATGGTTCTTGATCGTCAAACTGATCTTCGGCTTGCTGATCTTCCTCCTCCTCGGGATACAGAATCTCAAGAGGCTGTTCCTCTTCCTCAAACTCTTTACCGCGTAAAATAAAAATACAGAAAACACATACAATAAAGAAAGAGGTAAGCCAATCTAAAATCATCGCAAACATGGTAAATAAGAAAACGACAAACAACAGTTATACAATTCATGCAATATGAAAAGCTATAACAGTAATCAGTAGCAGAATAGAGAAAAGATTTAAATATCACAACAACACATAATATCACAGATAAAATAAAATATCCCAGATGAAATAATATCACAGATAATAGAACAGATAAACAATCATCATAATACTAACCAGATAAAAATAGACAGATAAAATAAAATAATATTCAAGATATACTCATATGAAATATGACACGATCCTACTCCATGGAGCTAAACACAAACAGATATCAGAGAGAGAATGATTCGCAAAATCTATTAGTACCACGGCTGCCCAACCAAACTATTGCGCTGTCACACTTTGCATCTATAGCCCCATGTCATATGGAATCCATCATCCAAAGCATGGTGTAGTTCACGGTCTCACATTGTGGCACTACAGGCAATGTACTATTAGATTTTATGAAATCTCGATTAAAAATAGTGCGTGTCGAGTTCATTAGTGTGCTATCGGTTACCACGGCCCAGCGGAGCGACCGACTGTCCATATATGGGATCCCGTACACTAACGTCTCCAAGTTCATAAAGACAATGAAACACACTACGTTTATCGCATCGACAACACGATGTGATTCACCTCGTCAACCAATCCACCAAAAATTGGCATATCCTCAAGTTACCAGGATATTCTCAAGATAAAAAGATACAGTAAGTCCCACCGGACAAATACTGTTCCAAAGCCTGTACGGGTTCACCTCATAGCCCGACAACAGAAAAATACAGAAAATCCAGAAAGAATATAGAAAATACTGTTTCGGTCAATCGCGTAGAAATTTTATCTCGTTTTCACAATCTCGTCATTTTTACAAACGTTTTTAAATCGCGTAAATATATTTTTCTATTTTCAAAATCGCGTAGAATTTTTAATATATTTTCTCAATCGCGTAAGATTTTTAAATCATTTTCTTGTCCAAATTCCTTAAAATTGCTGTTTAAATTGCTGTTTAAATAAACAGAAATAATATTTAGTATATTTAAACTACGTAAAATATTTTCCATGCCATATACTGTCTTTTGGACATCTTTTCTATCTTATTTGTCCATTTTTACTAAAAATTGACAGTATTTTATTTAGAAAATTTATATAAATGATTTCCTAATTTTTCCGTAAAAATTCTGTTTATTTAATTTTTAAACCATATAATTAATCCTTTTGAAAACTACTAACATGCTTCAAAATACAGCATGAGCTATATGTTAGAAAATTCTCAAAAGTTACTGTATTTCATTTCTAACAATAAAATCAATAGTTTTAGTTCATGACACTTGATTCTAATCAATTAATTTCTTTAAAACTCCTTTAAAAAAATTCCTTTTTAACATATATTGCATTATTTTGATTGAAAAAGGTTTGGAATTGATCTTAGAAATCATATATAAGTGGTTTGGCACGTTGGCCTAAACATAAATTATGTCATTTGATTTCTAAATTCATTTTCCTTAATCTAAACAATGTGATACCTTGTTAATGTTCCTAGGTTAATTAAATCTCATTTTAGGAAAATTAAGAGAACATTTTGGTTCTCCATTTTGGTCATGGCCGTAAGCCTCAAGGTTTGTGTTCTTTGGAACACTCATGCAATCCTTGACATATTATTCACATCCTATAAATTATCATATATTTCTAACACATGCAATATATTTCTAACACATATAACCTAAATCAAAGCTTGTAGACATGCAATGAAAGCTTGTAGACATGCAAATTATTACAAACATCAAATAGGAAAGCTACTAACAAATATACAAACACATAAACAAGCTACTAACAATCACACAAATGAATCCTTATGGATTCTACAATCACAAAAAATCACACTCCATCTTCTTACCACCATCCTTAGATGATAAGATTAGTCTTCCTCTTACCTTAAATGAAGACAAAAACTATTCTTTCACTCCTCCTAGGGTTTCGGTTTTCTCCTTCAAGTCTCCTAACAAACTTAAACAAAAATCTACAAGTTACTAACCATAGAAAGAGAGCTTAAACGATGGAGAAATCATGGCTTAGAACTTTGAAAAAGAGTTTAGAAAAGAAAAACTAGAAATTTCACCTTCTTGGTTAAATTTTCCAAGTAGGTTTCCAAGCTTCAAATGGAAGATTTTGCAAGAACTCTCAACTAGAGATGTTCTTAGGATTGTGTTTAGGTTTAGAAAACTTAGTTGGATAGAATTTTGGGTGGTTGGATGGTGTAGAACAAGGCTTGGCTGAATGGAGCTTCAAGAGAGCTTCAATGGTGTTTAGGGTTTTTGGAAGAGAGAGAAGAGAGAAAATGCTTGAAGACAAAGTGATTTTTGGTCTTCCAAAGGTGGCTTGGCCGTAGCCTTCAATGCCATGCAAGGTGTCCATGGCTTGGCTTCATCCAAGCCTTAGAATGCATCAAAGGCCAAGATCAAAACTTGGTTAGCAAGCTTGGCTCTCATTGGTTGGTTCAAGCATAGTCACCATGCTTAGTCACTAAGCTCCATTAACTCTTAAGCCTAGTCATTAGCTTAGTCACACACTTAGTCATCATGTTCTAGAAAATTCTATTACTAATGATGCTTAATTAAGCTACTAAGTTAACTGTATTAGCTAAACGTGGGTCCCGCAAAATATTTCTGGGTCCACTGTCATCTAATTATACTGACTAATAAAATAATACACAAAATTATTTTATTGGACAGTTAAATCCTAAAAATTAAAAGATTAATTATCGTCTCATTCAGAATTGGGTTTAGTAAGATCCCCCAGTCTGAATAATTAAAACAAGATTTCCCCAGCCTGGAAAAATATTATTTTCCTGTCTTGGAGTAAATCGCACAAAAAGTCCAAATAAAATCACAGACAGTAATATTAAGCACTGTAACATATAGAAAAATTAAAAACAGTACAATCGGGACGTAACGGTCATTTTTCTATTTTTCCCCACGACGAAGCAAATCATCCAAAACGTTTAAATAAAATTACAGACAGTATTAATTGTCTGTATATCTCCCACAAAAATTAAAACAGTAGCTCGAGAAAATTTTTATTTTACTGTATCGAAGCAAATTACGTAAAACGATTAAATAAAATTTTGGACTGTAAAACATATTTGTATTTCATACAGAAAAACAAGAAACAGTAAATAAAGACACAACAGTCATTTACACAAAAGCTTAAAAAACAGCAAACAGAACATTCGGGACATTTTCTAAAAATTGGGGTGTTACAATATGTATGGATGATCTCGAGGTTCGTCTTCCTCAAACTGATCACTCGATTCCTGCTCCTCATTGTATTAACAATCCAACAGTTGCTCCTCTTCTACTTCCCCAACGACTTTACGGAACATAAATAATAATACATAAATATATACAAAGAGGTGAGACAGTCTACATCATTACCAGCATAGCAGTAAGAAAATGACAATACAAACAAATATAACAGTTAATATAACAATTCATATTATCACACATGCAAACTATCATAAATCAAATTATAACTATTCATATTATCACAGATGCAAAATATCATAAATCAAATTATAACTATTCACACAGTAATGCAGATTAAATATGCCATGTACTCAGACTCGTTCCTACTCCATAGAGCTAAACACAAACATCAGAGAGAATGATCCGATAGACATGTCCGCACATCAGGCTGCCTCAACCAACTGTTACACAGTCAAATACGTCGTGTAAACAGCACACAGTCAAATACATCGTGTGAATGGTACACAATCAAATACGTCGTGTACGACCAGGCATAGTACCAGACAGCCCCCAATAGATCCTGATTAAGAATAGTATTTGTCAAGATCGCTAGTGTGTATTATCAGTTACCACGGCCCAGAGGAGCTACCAACTGTCCACATGTGAAATCTACTGCACACTAATGCCTCCAAGTTCTCCACCTGAACACACTACGCCTATCACACCCGTAACACGGTGTAATTCATCTCGTCAGTTAATTGTCAATTTCAACCAAATTGACATACCACTCTATGTATGTAATGATCCATAATTACAAAAATACCCTCAGTATCACCATGAATCATAATTACTTAAATATCCTCATTGTCACCATAATTACAAAAATACCCTTAGTATTAATAATTCCAAAACAGTATGTCTCCACTTGACAATACTATATCCCAACATGTCCGAGTCCACCACTTTGGCCCGATAGTAAAAATTACTATTCCCATTAGTCGCATAAATATTTTATCGCATTTTCACAATTACTTCACATTTGACAAACGTTTTTCAATCGTGTAAATATTTTTCAACGTTTTCTCAATTACATAGTTTAAAAAAATCATTATTATAAATACGTGTAAGCTATTTCTACTATTTTTCACTATATAAAATATTTCTTGATGCTCCAAATTAAATTTTGAAACTTTCCAAAACTAAAAATATTATTTAGACATTATTTTCCATTTTTCTTACAAAAATTACTCTAAACAATAATTTCTGACGTTTTTCTCAAAAATTCGATTTTAATAAATTCTTCTACAGTTAATTTTATTCTTTAACTACTTAAAATATTTCCTTGCTTTCTAAATGCCATTTTGAAACGTCCTTCAATACTTGCTCATTTTTAATCAATTTTGACAACATTTTGTTTAGAAAATCTACTAAATGATATTTTTTACGTTTTCCTTTGAAAATTTCTTTATTTAATTATAACCATAAAATACACTTTGAAAATTGCTAACATACTTTAAAAACTCAAAGATAAGTATTTTTCAAGTGTTAAAATTTATTTCTTTACCATACTAGACTTCTAGTAAAAATTCATTTACTTATTTGACTCTTGAAAATCCATCGTAATTGAATTCGTTTTAGGTTAATAAACTAGTTTACACTTAGAAAATAAATTTTGGATCAATTAAACATTAAAAATATATTTTGGCCGAAAATCACCATTTTTATATAAACCATGTTTAAAATTATTTTGCATCCTTTAAATCATTGAAAAATCCTTTAACTTAATTAGATCAATTAGGTTATCCTTTTAGAAAATGGTTGAGAACATATTGGTTCTCTTTTCATAGTAAAAACCATAAGCTCTTCATCTTGTGTTCTTTGGAACACTTTTGCAAATCTCAACATATTTGAACATTCAATAATAATTATCATAGATCCATGAACATATACATATATTTATGAACACATACCATATATTAAAGCAATAGTAAAACACATACCAAATATCAAAGCTATAAACATGCTTGTATGCATAATAAACCACAAATAAAAAAGAAAATAACATGCACACATATACAATCACAAATAGAGAAGACAATAAACAACCAAGTGAATGAATCCTTATGGATTCTTCACCACAAATACATCCATTTTCTTACCACCACATATGGTTGATGAGATTAAATCTCCCTCTTACCTATAAGGAAGACAAGATCTCCTTGGACTCCTCCTTAGAAAATTTGTGTAGCTTCAACAAAAATCCTAACAAGCTTAAACAAATTATAAAGTCATAAACTATGGATGAAAAAGATAAGCCATGGATCAATCATGGCTTAGGACATCAAAAATCAAATTAGAAACAAGAAAGAAGAATTTTCACCTTATAGGAAAGAAACTTCAAAGTGATTTTCCAAGCTCCAAATGGATGATTTTGTGAAAACTCACAACTAGAGATGTTCTTAGAATATGGTTTAGATTTAGGAAATTGTGTTGGATGAAATTTTTGATGGATGGAAGTGTTAGAAGATGTTATGGCTGAATGGTAGAGAAAATGGAAACTTAGGAGATTTTCTTTGAGTTCTTTGGGTAGGAGAGAAAAGAGTGAGGAATGAGAATGATAGAATGAATGATTTAGGAGATAAATGATTGCCTAAATCATTCAGCTTTTCCGTGAGCTTCCAAGACAAGTACAACCTCCTTTTTTGACAAATTTGGCTTAATAGTAGCCTTATTCTATCATGCATGGCCATATAGCATCAATTATGGAGCTTTGTCTCCTTTGTTGACCAACTAGACTTACTAATGGCCATTGATGGATTCAATGGTGGATCTTGAAGTGTCTAGCACTTTCTTGATTGCTCTTGGAGAGCTTTGGCCGAAATTTCACTTAGGAAATTCAATCAAGTTTTGATTCATTTCAATATCCTAATTATGCTTAAGTCCTTCTAGTTATGTTTAATTAAAAGTTAGTTAGATTCTTTTGTATTTTAGTTAATCATCTATTTATTTAGAAACACTAATCTCCTTCTTAATTATACTTGTTCATTGGCTAACTAAAATTTTAATGAATAACTAACTAGATTTTAATCAATTTGATTACTACTTAAACCCTTTAGATTAACTTAATTAACTAATCTATTAGGTTTTAAACTAACTAATCTATTAAATCTAACTATTTTTATGGATTTTTAACCTCTTGGTTTAGAATTTTACAAGCCTTTTACGTTAGTAAAATTTTTCTAAAAGTGGGTCCCACAAACCCAAATATGGGTCCCACAAAGCAAATGTGGGTCCCACAAGCTAAACGTGGGTCCCACAGATTTTTCTGCATGATAAATATTTTTATTATACAGAAAAATCTTAAAAATTAAAAGATTGATATATGTATTATTCGGATTGGGTTTAGTAAGATCGCCTAGCTCCAAATAATCAAACAAGATTTTCCCCGGCCTGAAAATTATTATTTTCTTGACTCGGAGCAAATCATACGGAACAATCAAATACAGTTACGAAATAGTCAAATTAATTTTATAACACACAGAAATCAGAAAATAGTACAATTAGGGCAAAAACATAATTAACCAAAAGTTGGGGTGTTACAAAAGTCATATTATTTTGAGCAAAGAATTTCTTAAAGGAGAAATGTGAAAAATGATGTTGGAAATGATATTGATTTGTTTGAAAGTCCAAAATAATGTTTGGAATATTGAGAAATATTTTACGTGATTGTAAAGTGGTGAAAAATGTTTTACGTATCTTAAAAACATGATTTTTAAGCTACGCGATTTGAAAAAGGTTAAAATATTTCTACGTGATTTGAAAAATGTTGAAATATTTCTACGCGATTTGGAAAGCGTTTAAATATTTTGAAAATGATGGAAAATGGTTTACGCGACTTAAAAGAATGATTTTAAGTTACGCGATTGTGAAAATGGTAGAAAATTGCTACGTGATAATAACATATTTTATTCATTAAGAAACCCTTATGTTTAGTTATTTACACTCTTCATGTACTTAATTGACTGAATTTGACTATGTTTTGTAAGTTTGAACTCGAATCAGACTTAATTGATTTTTTTCAAAGATTATTCGAGTCTTTACACTGTTTCTGTATTTTAGCCATATCTTGAGTTCTAAATGTCTGATAATTATGAATTTTACCTTGTAGGAAAGATAAGAGAGAGCTCTACAACTTTGATGAAGAGCTCAAAGTCAATTTCAGACATCTAGTGGAGCTAATTGGGCATGGAAATCAGAATACGGGATTTGTGACTGGAACCCGAACAGTGTGTAGTAACCAGAACATAATTCAAGTTTGGTTTTATAGAATGGGCTGAAAATTTGTAATCTGAAAGTTAAGACCCATATGTACAACTTTCATGACAAACACAAAACTTGATTCGGGCTCCTTGATGGAGATATTGGGTTTGAAAGTCAAAACAGAGGTGCTGAAACTGGTCCTGAACAGTCTATAGTAATTGGGTCATATCTTGGGCTGTAGGACGAATTTTTGGGTGCTTCCAGAGCCATTGGAAAGCTTGGACAATTTCCTAGAACTTTCATGAAGACCACTTGGCTCAGAAATGACGAAATCAATGAGTTCAGCAATGAATACTTTCGGAGACAAGGAAGCTCACCTACCAAGTTTACCTACCAATCTCACCTACCAAGCTCACCTACCAATCTCACCTACCAAGCTCACCTACTAATTCCACCTACTAATCTCATCTACCCATCTACTACTACTCTGAATCCTCTATAAAAGGAAGCATGTGGAGAGCTCTAAATACAACACACACTTGGTGTTAGAGATAGCTTTTCATAGTTCTTGTATATTTTTCCTCCATTGTAATGGAGAGCTAAGTCACTTCTAGTCAATTCGGGACTCTTGAAGAGATTGTGGCTTGGATTCTTGAGACCTTGGTTATGTAATGTATTTGATTTATATTTGAATTCCTCTTCTCTTTTTCTTCTGTTCTCTTGATCTTGAATGCATGAATGGTGATTCTGTTTATGTTTGATCGATTGATCTTGGTTTAAGATTAAGTATTGTGATGAAATTTAGAACTGATTGATCGAACTAATCACATAATTGAAGAGGTTAGGTTACTGATTTGTGCCTAGGTTAATTGAATTCGGTGCTTAAATTGACATATATTTACATGAATGGTGCGATTGCAGATTTGTGTTTATCACTTGTCAATTGAATTCGGATGATTGTCTAGTATGAATTCTCGGATCGATGCGAGAGATCTCGGTTAGATCCAAGTTAACCATTCAAATGTATTTCAGGTGTTTGTTGAAAGGTCTATGATTGAATCCACCCAATCTCGGATAGATTTCTGAATTATTGTTCTTTTAATTGTTATTTCTCTTTAAATCCCGTCCATCGCGATCCTTGAACCATCAAAACCCCCCTTTTTTCTAACTTTTACTTGATTTGATCAAATTGCATCTACGATCCTTGAGGAGACGATCCGGTGTTGTTCACTATACTACAAGTTTAGGTAATAACTTCGGTTATAATTTTGACTGAGTTCGGCGCTCGTCAAAATTTTGGCGCCGTTGCCGGGGATCGAACCCGGGTCACCCGCGTGACATTGGGAATTCTAGCCAGCAACAACAGCCCCACCAGCAGCAACAACAGCCCCACCAGCAGCAACAACAAATAAGATACCAAGCTGCAGGTCCAAGCAACAAATACCAACAAATACCCCTGGCATTCAGACAACAACACATTCAGTAGTCTGTCCAATCCACTCCAACTGAGCCATCATTGGAAGACCTGATGAAACAAATGGCCACAAATAACATTCACTTCCAGCAGAACGTCAGTGCCAATATTCAGAATTTACAAACTCAAATTGGGTAGCTGACAACCACTGTGAGCGAGCTAAAGAGTCAAGGTTCTAGCCAATTGCCTTCACAAACAGTCAACAATCCAAGAGGCAACGTAAGTGCAATTACCTTGAGAAGTGGCAAAGAAGTTGATGTTCCAACCTTACAGCAATCAGAAATTGACCAAAAACGGCAGGAAATGGATAATTCAGTCCAGAAATCTGTGCCACTGAAGAAAATTGCAGAGAATTCAGATCTTACCATTCCATTACCTTTTCCAAATAGGATCACACAATCCAAGAGAACAATGCAAGCAAAAATGGAAAAAGAAGTCATGGAGACATTCAGGAAAGTGGAAATCAATATTCCCCTCCTAGATGCAATCAAGCAAATTCCAAAATATGCTAAATTTCTCAAGGAGTTGTGCACTCATAAGAGAAGGTTGAAAGGGGATGAGAAGATCAGCATGGGTAGAAATGTTTCTGCAATGATTCTGCCAAGCATGTCACAGAAATGCAAAGATCCTGGAACTTTCACAATTTCTTACACAATTGGAAACTCTAGATTTGAGCATGCAATGCTAGATTTGGGTGCTTCGATCAATGTCATGCCCATGTCAGTGTATAAGTGTTTAAACATTGGTACTTTGCAACCCACTGGTATCGTGATTCAGTTGGCAAATGGAGCCACTGCTCATCCTGCAAGTGTGCTGGAAGATGTGTTAGTTCGGGTGCATGAGTTGATTTTTCCAGCAGATTTCTACATTCTGGACATGGAATATGAGTCTCCAACAAACCATGCTCCATTGATTCTAGGCAGACCATTCCTCAAGACCGCCAAGACCAAGATAGACGTGCATGCTGGCACCCTTTCTATGGAGTTTGGTGACGATTTGGTACAATTTAACATTTTTGATGCCATGAGACACTCCCTAGAGGAGCATTCTGTTTTCCATGTTGATATGATTGAGATCTTTGGTTGATGATGTCTATACTGATTTATATGCTTTGAATTCCCACGATATTGTTGACTATCTTGGTTCTGTTTCTTGTGATACATGTGCCACTTGTGATGTTGAACCATGTGCTGCATGTGCTGAGATTTATTCTGTTATGAGTAATGATACAGCTGCTGATGATGCAACAATTGAGAATGAGAGTCAGTACCATGCTGAAATTAATGTTGCTGAGTTAGCTGTTTCAGATCACTTGTTACCTTCCATTGTACAACCTCCATCCTTGGAGTTGAAGACTTTACCAGACCATCTTAAATATGCATATTTGGGAGATGGTGAGACACTTCCGGTGATCATTGCTAAAAACCTACAACCTGATCAAGAAGAAAAATTACTGCAGATTTTGAGGCAGAATAGGCAAGCCATCGGATGGACTCTTGCAGATATTCCTGGTATTAGCCCCTCCACATGCATGCATAAGATTTTATTGGAAGAAGGGATTAAACCAGTTAGACAGCCCCAAAGGAGACTAAATCCCCTGATTCTAGATGTGGTAAAGAAGGAAGTTACAAAGCTGCTTCAAGCTGGCATTATTTTTCCCATATCTGACAATCAATGGGTGAGCCCCGTGCAAGTGGTTCCCAAGAAATCTGGGGTCACAAAGTGGTTGCGAATCGAACAATGAGCTTGTGCCCACACGAGTTCAAAACAGTTAGCGAGTTTGCATTGATTATAGGCGGCTCAACCAGGCTACCGAAAGGATCATTTCTCGCTGCCCTTCATTGATCAGATGTTGGAGCGGTTAGCTGGCAAGTCACATTATTGTTTCCTGGATGGATATTCGGGCTATTTTCAGATTCATATAGCCCCAGAAGACCAAGAGAACACTACTTTCACTTGTCCATTTGGCACATTTGCATACAGGAGGATGCCCTTTGGTCCGTGCAATGCTCCGTGCACCTTTCGAGGTGTATGGTAAGTATCTTTTCTCGATTTTTAGAAAATTGCATGGACGTATTCATGGATGATTTTACTATCTATGGATCTTCCTTTGATGCATGTTTAGATAGTCCGGCTCAGTCTTGCATAGATGCATTAAGACTAACCTCGTTCTAAATTTTGAGAAATGTCATTTCATGGTAGAACAAGGTATAGTCTTAGGGCATGTGATATCTCGTGAGGGTATTGAGGTAGATCCTGCAAAAATAGATGTTATTTCATGTCTATCTTACCCCACATGCGTGCGGGAGATTCGTTCTTTCCTTGGTCATGCAGGTTTCTATTGGCGGTTATAAAGGATTTCAGCAAAATTGCACTTCCGCTATCCAACTTACCGCAAAAAGATGTGGAGTTTCACTTTGACAAGAAGTGCCAGGATGCCTTCAATCAATTGAAGCGAGGCATTGACCAAGACACCTATCATCCAACCGCCGGATTGGACACTTCCATTTGAGCCGATGTGTGATGCCTCTAATTATGTATTGGGAGTCGTTCTTGCACAAAGGGTCGGTAAAGTATCTCATGTCATTTCCTATGCTTCGAGAACTTTAGATCCTCGCACAAATCAACTACACCACAACCGAAAAGGAACTTTTAGCAATTGTTTTTGCTTTAGATAAATTTCGATCATATTTGCTTGGTTCCGAGTGGTTGTGTTTTCAGATCATGCAGCATTGAAGTTTCTCCTGAAGAAGCCCAATGCCAAGCCCCGATTGATTAGGTGGATGTTGCTCCTCCAGGAGTTTGATATTGAGATCCGTGACAAGAGTGGAGCGAAGAATTTGGTGGCTGATCACTTGAGTCGAATTGAAAGGGAGGTAGATGTTTTTCCCATCCATGATGTTTTCTCGATGAGCAGCTTTTCAAGCGCAAGGCAACATCCCTTGGTTTGTTGATTTGATTAATTTCTTGGTTGCTAACGCAATACCCGCACATTTCACTAAGGCTAAGATTGATAAATTGAAAAGTGAGTCAAAGTATTATGTGTGGGATGATCCTTACTTATGGAGATTTTGCAAAGCGGTGACTAAGTAATTAGGAGGTGTGTGCGATGATGAATTCCATTCCATTCTTAGCTTTTGTCATAAACTTGCATGTGGCGGACACTTCGGTCCTCAACGGATCTGCTAGGAAAGTTTTAGACTACGGATTATATTGGCCCACTCTATTTCATGATGCATATATGTTTTGCAAATCTTGTGATCAATGCCGGAGAGAACAGAAATACTTCTCGTAGGAATGAAATGCCCCAGAAACCCTTATTATTATGTGAGATTTTTTATGTTTGGGGTATTGACTTTATGGGTCCTTTTCTTGTATCATTTGGTTTTGTTTACATTCTGCTTGCTGTGGATTATGTATCTAAATGGGTGGAGGCTAAGGCCACTCGGACTGATGATTCTAAAGTTGTTGTGGATTTTATTAGATCATAGATTTTCTGTAGGTTTGGAGTCCCGAGATCCATCATTAGTGATCAAGGTTCACATTTTTGCAATCGAAGCATGGAGGCTTTGATGAAGAAGTATTGAGTCCAACACAAGGTTTCTACACTCTACCACCCCCAAACCAATGGGCAAGCCGAGGTCTCCAATAGAGAAATTAAGCAGATACTCCAGAAGACAGTTCAACCTAACAGAAAGGACTGGAGCAAGAGGCTTGAGGATGCTTTATGGGCTTACCGGACTGCTTTTAAGACACCAATCGGGATGTCTCCGTATCGGATTATTTTTGGAAAAGCATGCCACCTGCCAGTGGAAATTGAGCATCGAGCATTCTGGGCGGTGAAAAGGTGCAACTTGGACCTAGATCAAGCAGGTATGGAGAGGAAGCTGCACCGCAAAGCAATTGGAGGAGATCCGCTTGGAGGCTTATGAAAGTTCCAAACTTTATAAGGAGAAGACCAAAGCCTTCCATGATAAGTTGATTTCGAGGAAAACATTTGAGATTGGTCAAAAAGTTCTCCTCTATAACTCCCGCCTCTGACTCATGCCTGGCAAATTAAGGTCTAGATGGGATGGACCATTTATTGTTACTAATGTTTTTCCTTCTGATGCTGTTCAGATTAAAAGTGAGGTCACTGCCAAAGCTTTCATCGTAAATGGACACCGCCTCAAACAGTATCATGAACTTCCAGAGAATGCAGAAGTGGAGGTGATGAACCTTCTCCATCCACATTATGAATAAAAAGAAAAAGAAAAAAAAAGAGAAAAAAAAGAGAAGAAAAAAAAAATAGCTGTGTGCCCGACAATGAGGTATGTAGTGTCACTCAGAAGCATGTGGAGGTCATTTTTTTTCTTCGATGACAACAATCGCGAAAATCTTGCAAGTATGAATTTTATTGGCCTACTTTATTAAAGGTCTGTTACACCTTTTGCAAAAGTTGCGGAAATTGGTCAAAAAAGTTCGCTTTGAGATTATCATCGCACCTACTCCTTGGAAAAATTGAGATCTAGGTGGCGCGGTTCTTTTGTTGTCAGAAATATGTATCCTCTGGGGACGTAGATATTGAGGATCCTAGGAATGGTACTGCGCTTAAGTTAATGGACAAAGACTCAACCATTCCTGGAAAACCAAGTTCTTGAGTTCTTTGTGTTGCCGGTTAAGTGGCGGATACGGTGACTCCGTGACTCTTGAGTCGGTTTATTCTTCAATTTCCCAAAATAACCGAACCCTTCTTCTCCTTCAAAATGGATGTCATTCTTTCAAACCTGAGAAAACATTTTCCTTCTCTTCCTCAAAATGCTCTGAGAAAAATCTACAAAGTTCGATGTGAGAGATTGAGAATGTTAATGCACAAGGGTATGCCAGAAGATGTACGCTGGATAATTGAAGCAAAGGTCCGATTAGTAGGTGAGTCCTCAATTTCATTTGACTCATATATGCTCGGTCTTGGAAGAAGTTCATATTCTAAAAGGAGAAGAGCAAAAAGGTTACAAGTCTGTCACAAATGTGGACGATAGAACTGTAACAAGCGATGTCGTACTAAGGGGATGGTTTCCGCAAATAGAGAAGATAAAATTTTCTTCATTAAGAATGGACTGAGTAAGGAGTCATTAGATGATATCTTATTGACTCTTGAGACGCATTCTTGTGGATTGGTGCATCGTGAAATTCTTAAATTGTGGAATCTCTTCAAGGATGAAGAACAACGCTACAGTCTTGGGAATCTACTCCTAAAAAACCCTGTTTGCTAATTTATAAGAAAATTGGATGGGAAGCTTATCCTCGACTCATAGAAGACGTTTAAGCCGTTACTGGACGTTAAACCAGAGGCAGATGTGAGCCATATCCACAAACAATCTGTACATATCATCCTCTTCTTCTTCTTCATGTCATTTTTCAAAAAAAAACAAAAAAAAAAAAAAAAAAAAAAAAAAAAAAAAAAAAAAAAAATGTATCCTTCTTAGGGTTGGCTTTGGTAACACAAACCGTGAATGGGGAAATGCATGCATCCTGATCCAGCCTTCTTAATTGAAAAACAAAGAAGGTAGATTGTATCCCACATGTGAGGCAGCTAGTCGTATTATGGCCACTTGTCCCTTTTGGGAGCCCTATGTTGCGCCGGTCTTGAATGGGTCGAATACTGGTCAATAATGCTTTGGCACAAAGCCGAAAGAGCAGACTACCTCCATCCCAATCTTAACTAAGTATACACTCATCTTTCATCAAGTTTTTCTAATAATTTCAAAAAAAAAAAAAAGGATGTGATGTCTATTGCACTCATGACGCTTGATATAAAGATACGCCATGGAGACTGTACATACAGGTATGTCATCATTTTCTATTTCTTTTATCTTTGTATCATTTTGTTGTATTTTGATTTTTGTACAGACGATCCTTTGAGTAGGGTCCTTTAGGGGTTTCTAGACTTCTTTACCTTGATGGTTTTCTTGAAGTCGAAAAAAAAAAAAAAAAGATTCCGTGTCTCTTAATTTCAACCTTTTCTGACAACAGCCAACCTACCCTTATAGGTGCAATTATTTCCCTTTCCATTCTTTTTCTTATTTAAACACTCCATTTTCTCCATTTTCCTTCACACTCAGAAACACTCAAGGGGAGGAAGAGTATAGAATGGGGCCTTCTATTCGTAACCTCAAAAATGTCTGTGTTTTTTGTGGGTCGAGTTATGGGAAGGGATTAGAGTTTGTAAACGCAGCTAGCACTCTTGGTCGATCACTTGCTGCGAGGAATATTCATCTTGTATATGGGGGAGGTTGTCGTGGGTTAATGGGGGCTGTATCACTTTTGCCTTTATAAGAGACGATCGGAGTTTTAGGTGTCATTCCTGAAACTTTAGCTCAACAGAACATCAATGGAAAGACAATTGGGGAGGAACTTAAGGTATCATCAATGCATGAACGCATGAAGATAATGCTTGAAAACTCTGATGCATTCATTGCCTTACCAGGTAGTTTTGGTACTTTGGAAGAAATTTTTCAAATTGTCTCTTGGGCCGAACTGAACATCCACCATAAACCCATTGGTTTGTTGAATGTTAATAATTTCTTTGATCTTTTGTTATTTTTTCTTGACAAAGCTGTGGAACATAAATTTATCACTCCTTCGGCAAGACAACTTCTTATCTCTGCCTCCACTATTGATGAGCTCATTGATAAATTAGAAGCTTTTTGAGTATGTACGATCGTATTAGCTCAGATAGATTGGTCAACAGAAGCAGCGAAGGAAGTAACAAGAAACAAGAACCCGATCTGAAACTTTCTCTTTAATGGGTTTGATTTAAAAAAAAAATTGTTGTTGTTTTGTTTAGTATGATATGATTGTCATGGACTTATTAAACCAATTAGTGATGGCAGAGTAAGGAGTAATTTTACTCTTGAGACGCATCTTAATTGGTGGCAGAGTAAGGAGTTTTTTTAGGTAGTAATTAATTAGTATTGAATTGTGGAAGTACTAACGTTTTCTTGTTTGATTTCTTTTCGTGGTCGATGCGCTAATGCGACCGACAAGTGTGTTTCTTTTACGCTTAGCGTTGATTCACTTCTTATCGGGTTGTGTTGCTCTTTTCTATCTCTTTCTTTCACATTGAGGACAATGTTATATTAAGTGTGGGGGAGAGATTTTAGCATGTTTCTGTTTCTTTTCGTTTGTTAAAAAAAAAAATTTCAAAAAAAAAATTCAAAAAAAAAAAAGAGGTTCATTGCATTATTGAATAATTTTTCTCCCTTCTTGAACTGATATGCTTGGTGATGGATAATTGAATTGATGAATTGAGTTTGATGGATGCATACCTTGTGAGATTTTGAGCCTAATGGATGGATTCAACATTTATGCCATTCTCTTCTTTCTTGTGTGATTTTCACTCATGTTAATGACCACTCTAGAACTTGCTTTGATTCTTTTTGAGGCTACATTTCACTTGCATGCATGAACATGATTGAGGCCATCTTTCTTAGCTAGTTTAACCAAATAGCCAACCTTGTTTTCAATATGATATCAAGCACTCTTTTGACCTCTCGAAAATTCTCTGATTCCTGCCAACCTTGTATATTTTCCTTTGCTTAACCCCTTTGAGCTTATTTGACCATTCCTTATTTCTAGCTCATTATGTGCCTTAAATAAAAAATCGTGTTCTTACTTTACCTTTGGGAATAAAAGAACATTAGCCTGGTTAATGGATGAGTTTTTGAACAAGTGTGGGGGTGTGTGTACAAAATGGTTGTTGAAAAAAAAAAAAAGAAAAGAAAGAGTGCCTAAAAAAAGAAAAAGAAATATGTATGTATATAGTTATGTTCATATATATATAAAAAAAAAGAGAGAGAGAGAGAAGGATTGGGAAATAAATATGTAAAGGGATATACATTAGAGTTGAGATGAACTTTTATGCTCGTTATTTGAACTCAGCTCTCATTTGCTTTTATTCTCTTTGGTATTTATCTTCTCATATCCATTTTATCCTCTTCTGTTACCTTGACCTCACTACAACCTTGAATAAAGTCCTCATGATTTGTGTGTGCATGTGTTTTGAGTAGTGGAGAAGTAGAAGATAAGCAAGCTTATGGTAGTGCAATTTTCATGGGTTGAATTGAGTGAAATACCTACCTTTTAAACACTTGAGAGATTGAGAGGGAATCTTGTGAAGATCCATCATTCTTAATTCATTCTTTTCAATGGAAGTTTCCTTGCTTGTTGGTTTGAGATGTGAAGAAATGTTACCTCATTTATGCTTTGATCCCTTGAATTTCTTGTTGCTCTTCTTGCTTCATTGAGTCCTTTAGAATTTTTAACTTTTAAGTTTGTGTCGTTTGTCTTTGTCTTCTAACTTTAGTTTTAAATGTTTTGCCCAGGAGTGCAAAAAGCTAAGTGTGCGGAAATTTGATAATCATATATTTTATTCATTAAGAAACCTTTATGTTTAGTTATTTACACTCTTCATGTACTTAATTGACTGAATTTGATTATGTTTTGTAAGTTTGAACTCGAATCAGACTTAATTGATTTTTTTCAGCATTATTCGAGTCTTACACTGTTTCTGTATTTTAGCCATATCTTGAGTTCTAAATGTCTGATAATTATGAATTTTACCTTGTAGGAAAGATAAGAGAGAGCTCTACAACTTTGATGAAGAGCTCAAAGTCAATTTCAGACATCTAGTGGAGCTAATTGGGCATGGAAATCAGAATACGAGATTTGTGACTGGAACCCGAACAGTGTGTAGTAACCAGAACATAATTCGAGTTTGGGTTTATAGAATGGGCTGAAAATTTGTAATCTGAAAGTTAAGACCCATATGTACAACTTTCATGACAAACACAAAACTTGATTCGGGCTCCTTGATGGAGATATTGGGTTTGAAAGTCAAAACAGAGGTGCTGAAACTGGTCCTGAACAGTCTGTAGTAATTGGGTCATATCTTGGGCTGTAGGACGAATTTTTGGGTGCTTCCAAAGCCATTGGAAAGCTTAGACAATTTCCTAGAACTTTCATGAAGACCACTTGGCTCAGAAATGACGAAATCAATGAGTTCAGCAATGAATACTTTCGGAGACAAAGAAGCTCACCTACCAAGTTTACCTACCAATCTCACCTACCAAGCTCACCTACCAATCTCACCTACCAAGCTCACCTACTAATTCCACCTACTAATCTCATCTACCCATCTACTACTACTCTGAATCCTCTATAAAAGGAAGCATGTGGAGAGCTCTAAATACAACACATACTTGGTGTTAGAGATAGCTTTTCATAGTTCTTGTATATTTTTCCTTCATTGTAATGGAGAGCTAAGTCACTTCTAGTCAATTCGGGACTCTTGAAGAGATTGTGGCTTGGATTCTTGAGACCTTGGTTATGTAATGTATTTGATTTATATTTGAATTCCTCTTCTCTTTTTCTTTGTTCTCTTGATCTTGAATGCATGAATGGTGATTCTGTTTATGTTTGATCTGATTTGATCTTGGTTTAAGATTAAGTATTGTGATGAAATTTAGAACTGATTGATCTGAACTAATCACATAATTGAAGAGGTTAGGTTACTGATTTGTGCCTAGGTTAATTGAATTCGGTGCTTAAATTGACATATATTTACATGAATGGTGCGATTGCAGATTTGTGTTTATCACTTGTCAATTGAATTCGGATGATTGTCTAGTATGAATTCTCGGATCGATGCGAGAGATCTCGGTTAGATCCAAGTTAACCATTCAAATATATTTCGGTGTTTGTTGAAAGGTCTATGATTGAATCCACCCAATCTCGGATAGATTTCTGAATTGACTGTTCTTTTAATTGTTATTTCTCTTTAAATCCTATCACTGCGATCCTTGAACCATCAAAACCCCCCTTTTTCTAACTTTCACTTGATTTGATCAAATTGCATCTACGATCCTTGAGGAGACGATCCGGTGTTGTTCACTATACTACAAGTTTAGGTAATAACTTCGGTTATAATTTTGACTGAGTTCGGCGGTCGACAAAATTTTGGCGCCGTTGCCGGGGATCGAACTCGGGTCACCCGCGTGACATTGGGAATTCTAGCCAGCAACAACAGCCCCACCAGCAGCAACAACAGCCCCACCAGCAGCAACAACAATTTAGATACCAAGCTGCAGGTCCAAGCAACAAATACCAACAAATACCCCCTGCATTCAGACAACAGCAACCTGTTCAGCAGTCTGTCCAATCCACTCCAGCTGAGCCATCATTGGAAGACCTGATGAAACAAATGGCCACAAATAACATTCAGTTCAGCAGAACGTCAGTGCCAACATTCAGAATTTACAAACTCAAATGGGCGGTACTGACAACCACTGTGAGCGAGCTAAAGAGTCAAGGTTCTAGCCAATTGCCTTCACAAACAGTCAACAATCCAAGAGGCAACGTAAGTGCAATTACCTTGAGAAGTGGCAAAGAAGTTGATGTTCCAACCTTACAGAATCAGAAATTGACCAAAAACGGCAGGAAATGGATAATTCAGTCAGAAATCTGTACCATTGAAGAAAATTGCAGAGAATTCAGATCTTACCATTCCATTACCTTTTCCAAATAGGATCACACAATCCAAGAGAACAATGCAAGCGAGAAATGGAAAAAGAAGTCATGGAGACATTCGGGAAAGTGGAAATCAATATTCCCCTCCTAGATGCAATCAAGCAAATTCCAAAATATGCTAAATTTCTCAAGGAGTTGTGCACTCATAAGAGAAGGTTGAAAGGGGATGAGAAGATCAAGCATGGGTAGAAATGTTTCTGCAATGATTCTGCCAAGTATGCCACAGAAATGCAAAGATCCTGGAACTTTCACAATTTCTTGCACTATTGGAAACTCTAGATTTGAGCATGCAATGCTAGATTTGGGTGCTTCGATCAATGTCATGCCCATGTCAGTGTATAAGTGTTTAAACATTGGTACTTTGCAACCCACTGGTATCGTGATTCAGTTGGCAAATAGAGCCACTGCTCATCCTGCAGGTGTGCTGGAAGATGTGTTAGTTCGGGTGAATGAGTTGATTTTTCCAGCAGATTTCTACATTTGGACATGGAAGATGAGTCTCCAACAAACCATGCTCCATTGATTCTAGGCGAGACCATTCCTCAAGACCGCCAAGACCAAGATAGACGTGCATGCTGGCACCCTTTCTATGGAGTTTGGCGACGATTTGGTACAATTTAACATTTTTGATGCCATGAGACACCCCCAGAGGAGCATTACATTTTCCATGTTGATATGATTGAGATCTTTGGTTGATGATGTCTATCTTGATTTATATCTTGAATTCCACGATATTGTTGACCATCTTAGTTCTGTTTCTTGTGATACATGTGCCACTTGTGATGTTGAACCATGTCTTTGCATGTCTTGAGATTTATTACTGTTATGAGTAATGATACGGTGTTCTTGATGATGCAACAATTGAGAATGAGAGTCGTACCATCTTGAAATTAATGTTCTTTGAGTTAGTTGTTTGAGATCACTTGTTACCTTCTATTGTACAACCTCCATCCTTGGAGTTGAAGACTTTACGAGACCATCTTAAATATGCATATTTGGGAGATGGTGAGACACTTCCAGGTGATCATTGCTAAAAACCTACAACCCGATCAAGAAGAAAAATTACGCAGATTTTGAGCGAGAATAGGCAAGCCATCGGATGGACTCTTACAGATATTCCCTGGTATTAGCCCCTCCACATGCATGCATAAGATTTTATTGGAAGAAGGGATTAAACCGGTTAGATGACCCCAAAGGAGACTAAATCCCCCGATTCTAGATGTGGTAAAGAAGGAAGTTACAAAGTCGCTTCAAGCGGCATTATTTATCCCATATCGACGGTCAATGGGTGAGCCCGTGCAAGTGGTTCCCAAGAAATGCGGGGTCACGGTGGTTGCGAATCGAACAATGAGCTTGTGCCACACGAGTTCAAAACAGGTTGGCGAGTTTGCATTGATTATAGGCGGCTCAACCGGGCTACCGAGAAAGGATCATTTCCCGCTGCCCTTCATTGATCGGATGTTGGAGCGGTTAGGCGGCAAGTCACATTATTGTTTCTGGATGGATATTCGGGCTATTTTCAGATTCATATAGCCCCGAGAAGACCAAGAGAACACTACTTTCACTTGTCCATTTGGCACATTTGCATACGGGAGGATGCCCTTTGGTGCGTGCAATGCTCCGGGCACCTTTCGAGGTGTATGGTAAATATCTTTTCGATTTTTTAGAAAATTGCATGGACGTATTCATGGATGATTTTCTTGTCTATGGATCTTCCTTTGATGCATGTTTAGATAGTCGCTCGGGTCTTGCATAGATGCATTAAGACTAACCTCGTTCTAAATTTTGAGAAATGTCATTTCATGGTAGAACAAGGTATAGTCTTAGGGCATGTGATATCTCGTGAGGGTATTGAGGTAGATCCTTCAAAAATAGATGTTATTTCATGCCTATCTTACCCCACATGCGTGCGGGAGATTCGTTCTTTCCTTGGTCATGCAGGTTTCTATCGGCGGTTCATAAAGGATTTCAATAAAATTGCACTTCCACTATCCAACTTACTGCAAAAAGATGTGGAGTTTCACTTTGACAAGAAGTGCCAGGATGCCTTCAATCAATTGAAGCAGGCATTGACCAGTACACCTATCATCCAACCGCCGGATTGGACACTTCCATTTGAGTGATGTGTGATGCCTCTAATTATGCATTGGGAGCTGTTCTTGCACAAAGGGTCGGTAAAGTATCTCATGTCATTTCCTATGCTTCGAGAACTTTAGATCCTCGCACAAATCAACTACACCACAACCGAAAAGGAACTTTTAGCAATTGTTTTTGCTTTAGATAAATTTCGATCATATTTGCTTGGTTCCCAGTGGTTGTGTTTTCAGATCATGCGGCATTGAAGTTTCTCCGAAGAAGCCCAATGCCAAGCCCGGTTGATTAGGTGGATGTTGCTCCTCCGGGAGTTTGATATTGAGATCCGTGACAAGAGTGGAGCGAAGAATTTGGTGGTGATCACTTGAGTCGAATTGAAAGGGAGGCAGATGTTTTTCCCATCCATGATGTTTTCCATGATGAGCAACTTTTCAAGCTGCAAGGCAACATCCCTTGGTTTGCTGATTTGATTAATTTCTTGGTTGCTAATGCAATACCTGCACATTTCACTAAGGCTAAGATTGATAAATTGAAAAGTGAGTCAAAGTATTATGTGTGGGATGATCCTTACTTATGGAGATTTTGCAGTGACCAAGTAATTAGGAGGTGTGTGCCTGATGATGAATTTCATTCCATTCTTAGCTTTTGTCATAAACTTGCATGTGGCGGACACTTCGTTCCTCAACGGACTGCTAGGAAAGTTTTAGACTCTGGATTATATTGGCCCACTCTATTTCATGATGCATATATGTTTTACAAATCTTGTGATCAATGCCAGAGAACAGGAAATACTTCTCGTAGGAATGAAATGCCCCAGAAACCCTTTTTATTCTGTGAGATTTTTTATGTTTGGGGTATTGACTTTATGGGTCCTTTTCCTGTATCATTTGGTTTTGTTTACATTCTGCTTAGTTTTGGGTTCTGTAATTCTAAGGAAGAAATTGCGATTGATTCATTAAAGGTTGAAAATGTGTTTGATTACTTATTTGGTATTAGTTCTGTCTAATTCCAGTGAACCATTAGAGGTGAACAGTGACGCATTACATCAGAGTTTAAGATATGTGCTTATACAAAATAGAAGAGTTGTAGGGTATGATTTTAGGAAATTGAAGGTACATGAGGAAAACTATGCTACGTAAGAATGGAGGCTGGTAGCTGTTAAGTTTGCATTAGAAGCATGGAGATACTTTCTTTGTGGAGTAACATTCAATATCTTCAGTAATCATAAGAGTTGAAGATATCAGTTTGATCAGGAGAAATTGATCGCGAGACAAAGAATTTTTATTGGTTAAAATCGTTTAGAATGATGTAAGTGGAGAAGCAATATAAGAGTTGGAGGATAAGATAAAAGAACAATATCTATATTTATTCTGAGGATGTGAAATCAGGTTTATCAAATTTTGATGACGAAATTTCTTTTTAGAGGGGGAGTATTGTAACACCCCAAATTTCCTAAATAGTTGACAGTAATTTTGATAGTTAACAGAATTTTACTGTTTAGTGATATCTATGTACTATAAAATTATTTTGAGTATTCCATCAGCGTATTTGATCGTTTTGAGTGATTTACTCCGTGTCAAGAAAATTATAATTTTTGGGTCAGAGAAAATCTTTATGTATTTATTTTTCTTAACTGTTAATTATTTTTAACAATCTGACTTGATTTTCATACGTTTTCTAATATTTGAGATTTTTGTGGATGATTATAAATTTTTATATTTCTCTGATTGTATTTGGGTTGTTTGTGGGCCAAGTGGCCTTACGTGGGCCCAGGTGAGTCCTGCAAAGTGAAAATTTTGTACGCATAGAAAAATTTGTAATGTTTAGACGGAGACGGGGGATCTTACTAAACTTGAATCTAGAAATAGTTTTTAAAATTTTATTGCACTGTATTTAATTATCGGGTAATAAAAATACAGTAAATATATTCTTTTGTGGGGTTATAGCTAATAAAAATAGAAATTATACTGCTTAAGTCAACAATAGTGGTTATGATAACTTTTGACGGACCAATAGGAAACAAGTTTAATTCTTTTGATGGACCAATAGGAAACAAGTCTAATATTGAAGACTTTGATATCAACCTTCGATTTAATCAACGGTGTAGGATTAGTTTAATAAAATGGCTATGACCATTTATAACTGTTGGATTTAGATTTAAATCAAGGGTGGAGATTTGATCTTATAAAGTGGCTAGGACCATTTGTGACCGTTGGATTTGGATTTAATCAACGGTAGAGATGGATCATTTATAACCATTGGATTTGGATTTAATCAATGGTGGAGATTTGGTCTTCTAAAATGGCTATGACTAATTATAACCCTTGGATTAAAAGTAAGAAGGAGTAATCTTGACCCTTCATTTTGGAGATGCATCTAATGGCTAAGAATTCAAGGAGGAAAAATCTAATGGCCTAGATTAAGTCTTCTAATCAAAAGTCTACCTAAATCCTAACCATTGATCTAATCAATGGCTTAGATTGCCCTAATTGGTGGCTAGAAAAGATGACAACTTTGTTGAATGCATGGATGGAGGAGGGGACGGTTTTTGTGCTTGTTTTAGGAGTTAAAGGAAAGTTTGAAGACCATTATTAGAGGTGTTGGTCATTATGAATCATTATTGACTCATTTTGCACTCTTAGGAGAATGCATGGAGGGGGGGACAGTTTTGGTGCATGCTTTAGAGCATAGCATGGTTTCATGACTATTATTTCTATTCTTGGTCATTATTGATCAAATTCCAGAAGCTAAGTTATCAAATTTTTCTCTTCACCTCTTCTCCAAGCAAGTTTTGGCCAACACCTAGAAACCATACCTCCAAGCTTCTAAAATTTCATCTAAATACATTTCCTAAACCTAAACACCATTCTAAGAACATCTCTAGTTATGAGTTTTCACAAAATCATTCATCTTGAGTTTCAAATCCAAGCTCCAAGTTTCTATCATAAAGGGTAAAGTTCTTATCTCTTCACCCAAACTTCAAGTTTTAATTTTCTAAGCCATGCTTGAACCATGGTTTACCTATTCTTTTACTTATTATTGATTTTAAGATTTCTTTATGATTTTTAGGGATTTTTCCACGGAACTCTACGAAATTGGTAGGAAGGAAAACTAAGTGTTTTCACTTCATTCTTTATCTTAACTAAGTCTAAGAAGCCTTTCTTTCACAAAATCAAAAACTCCAACCTTGTTCTTCAAGAGGAACCATTCAGCCATTCACCCAAAATCACCATCCAATTTCTTTTAATTTTATCTAACCATAGATCTTGAATCTACATGATATTCTAAGCAACTTTCATGTTAGAGACTTTCTCTAAATCATTCATCTTCAACCTTGTTCTTCAAGCTAAAGATTGAAGCTTTAATGGTGAAGTTTATTAATCTTCACTTTTTTTTTGGATTTTCAAGGTTCTAACCATGATTTTAATCCATGGTTTTCTTATTCAAGCTTAATATGTTAATAAACTTGTGCTTTATTTTGTATTTGAGAAGCCCTTGGTGGTGAAGGACTTGGAAAAAGAAGCAAAACAAGGAGCTTTTGAGGATCTTCAAGAGGTAAGAGGGAGATCCATCTCACCAACCAAACATGGGGGTGAGAGATGGTCTTATATTTGATGGATGGTGAATCCATGTGAGGATTCATATCCATGGTCATGTAATTATTTGTGGGTGTTTATGTGTTTGATTTATTTGTTCATGCTTTATATGATTTGCATGATTTATTGTTTTTGATTATGGCATGCTTATGGTAGCTTATGGAATATATGATGAAATATGCATATGTATGCCATGATTTGAAGATGGAAAAGAAATTGATTTTTGGTTCCAAAGACCAAGAGGATTTCGGCCAAGACATCTCAAAATAGGTGTTCACAAATTAATATTTTCATGAATGATAAAATTGGATGATTAGAAAAGCAAGGAAAATAAACAAAGGATTTGTTTTTCAAGAAATATTGTTCACGATTTTGAGAAGGATTTTTATTGATTTATTTTGTGTAAAAAGTTTCTAAGCATTTTACTAAACATGGGCAATGTTAATTTTAAAGATTTGCAAAGAAAGTGAAAATGGATTTACAAAGAAAGTGAAAATGAAAAATGAACAAATGATTTGATTTCAAAGACCAAGTGCTCACGGTTTTTGTAAAGGATTTTTAATGGTTTTGTTTGTGTAAAACCATATTGACTTAGAAGGAAAAATGTTTTGATGATTTCAATAGTCATGTCCTCGTTTTTGAAGGCTTGTAATGCCTTGATTTTATGGAAACAAAATGGAAATATAATTGATTTAGTATAAGGAATTTGGAAAGGGAATCAGAGTGTTTTATCACTTGAGAAAATGGGATTTTTTTATATGAATGGAAAAGAGAGGTTGAAAGTGTTTCAACCTCAATTTATTTTGAAGAGAATTGATTTTAGAATTTATTTGAGAAAAATGGAGAATATAATAGTGATTTGATATTTTCTAACGTGTAACTCATCCTTTGGGTTTTGGAGAGCGTTAGTAATTTTTAAAGTTAGAAACATTGATTTAATTCAATGGAATTGTGAATTTGTGGAATATATTGCGAAAAGGATTTTCTTGAGTAAGAAAATGTGGAAAATAATGTGAAAAGTCATATTATTTTGAGCAAAGAATTTCTTAAAGGAGAAATGTGAAAAATGATATTGGAAATGATATTGATTTGTTTAAAGTCCAAAATAATGTTTGGAATATTGAGAAATATTTTACGTGATTGTAAAATGGTGAAAAATATTTTACGTATCTTAAAAACATGATTTTTAAGCTACGCGATTTGAAAAAAGTTAAAATATTTCTACGCGATTTGAAAAATGTTGAAATATTTCTACGCGATTTGGAAAGCGTTTCAATATTTTAAAAATGATGGAAAATGGTTTACGCGACTTAAAAGAATGATTTTAAGTTACGCGATTGTGAAAATGGTGGAAAATTGCTACGCAATTTGAGTAACGTGTAAATATTTTTACGTGATTGAGAAAACGTTGAAAAATCATTACGTAATTTGAAAATGCAATGAAGTGTTAGACCGTGGAAAACGCAATGTGAAATGTTGCGCAATTGTGAAAACACGACGAAAGTATTTTGTGACTATAAAAACGCGATAATATGATTTAGCTGTTGAAAATACTGTATGATTACTGTTGGGCCAGTGTGTGGACCCTGATTATGAGATTATGAATATGAACTAAGAATAGGCTAATGTGTGGACCCTGAATATGAAATTGTGAATTTGAACTAAGAATTGTGCATTTTACATGCATGGACTAGTGTGTGAACACTATATGAGAAAATGATGAATTTTGCCTATGATTGGCATTGATGCATTGAACATGCATTGAAAAGGTCCAATGGACTGTATGAGGCTATTTGCCTAGGAGAGACGTACACCTCTTGAGTGGGTGTGATACGCGGAGTGTAAGTCACTTGTTGACCTTGGGGGCATAGGGGTGCGGGTTGCCTACATGGGCAGTTGGTAGCTCTTCTGTATCGTGAGTTAGACCGACGTGACACACTGATGATCCTGACCGAGATATTATTCTTAATCAAGATCTAGTAAAGACTGTCGTGTATATGCTAAATATGCAAAAATTAAAATAAGGATTATAGCACGTGGTCTGAGGCATTTTGGTACAGACAGATCTTTCTGATCGACTTCTTGGAACTGAGTATTAGCTCCATGGAGTAAGAACATTGAGTCTATGTGCACATGCATAACATATGTATTATTGTTGAGCATTGGTTGTGATAATTGAATTGTTGAAATACTTGGATGATGATGATGATAATTGGATAATGATGAGGGCATCATCATAAATATTGAATCATATTTGAACTGATAAATGATTTGATGATGATAATTGATTAATGTTGATGGTATGATATATCTGTATGATATGTTGTTGTGTTATCTCTGTGCTACCATCTTGGTATTGGCATAGGTGATCTTACCTCTTTGTTATATTGTTTTGTTGTGTTTGTGTTATTAAAAAAAATATATAGTAGAAGGAACGAGTTGTCTTAGACATAACGGGTGGCAGATATTCTAAGATTTGTGACAACATTGAGGAGTAGCAATTCAAGATTCGATAGTGTGTAGTGTGAACAAGGAACAGACATCTAGTACATCAAGATGGATACAAGAAGAAATAAGTATGTTAAGTTTTTACCGTTAGTGTTTTACCGTGCTATTAAGTAGGACCCGTTATGGGGTTTGCTACTGTTAAAAAGAGAGTCTGTTAGTTTTATATTTCTCTTTAAATTATTAAATATTAATTAGTGTCAATATGGTATATTAATCAGTTTAATTATATTTTCAGTAATACTTATGGATTTCAGTAAGTTTATGTTTCTGTAAGAAGAAGAAATTTTAAAACTCACATTTTATAACTCTAACCTTTTATGAACTTCTTTACAGATTATGAGTTGAGAGTCAGAAATGTGATACCTTGAGGAGGGTGTTACATAGGCTGACGAGATACTGGCATGTCTCCTTGATCATTCTCTCTAATGTTTGTGTCTAGCTCTATGGAGTAGGATTTCTAGTACCAAATGTTAGATTTTGGTACCATGTGCACGTGCATAGTGAGTCAACATATTATTTGGCATTTATTCATATAATGATGGAACTATTGTTTATTGATGTATAACTGTCTAGATTTGTTAATTTGTTTATTATGTGAATCTTGATGTTGATTATTATTCCTGCTATACTATGTGGGCATCCTGCACCATTCTATTTCTTTACTGCCATAATTGGTACTGAATGTAGAATGTCTCACCTCTTTTATGTATTTATGCTATTTTGTATATTTATGTGTTTCTCCAAAGACGTTGGTGAAGAAGGGGAAGTGCATGAATTCCCCGGCTTTTGGCCTGACTTTGATTAGTATCTGTTTTGGAACATGACGTCCTGCTCACGCGGCTTTTTGGGGTATGTTCGGTTGACATTTCATTGAGGTCCGGACTGCTGGCACATCAACCTGAGCACGGATTGTTGTATCTACCATGGAGACGTGACGGTGTCTTTGGCATGGGATCGTCATGATCCACCTGTGTTTACTGCTAATGCACATTTATATTTAGAATTTTACTTGTCCATTCGTGATATGTAGGGTGAGCATTACTATTCCCCACAAGAGGATTCATTCTTATCCTCTACACGAGCACCCGCTCGTAATTCAGTTGTTCCGATGAGGATTTCCTCTGACGAGGAAGACCCCAAGGAGGATCCAGCCACGGTTCATTCTCATCAGTTTTAGGGGCTGATGATGTTGATAGTCACTGATGGCTATCTATAAATCTTGTGGGGTCCCTGATATTTTGTTTTTTTGGTGGGTTGTATATGTGTAATCATTTTGGGGCATGTAAAGCTTTTGCTTTTGTATATCTGTTGATGTAACTAAACAAGTATGGTATAAATATATATATATATGATGTATGGTTTACTTCTTATATTAATTTCTACTATAATTATGTTTCCTCATTTTCTTACAAAAAAAAAGAGAATCTGCCAAATTATTGTACGATTACAACTAAACAGGCTTACCTTTATTTATAATAAACCGGGTCTTAGTTTATATGTTTTAATTTCCACATTGAGGTTTTGGTGTGACATTCCCTCTCCAAAAAAGGGCGTTACAGTCTATTTGTTTCTATTTCTAACTTGGTATCAGAGAGCCTAGGCTCTTGGTCCAGACCGCTGTTGTCTGTTCCATTCAGACACCGCCTTAAATTCCAGACTCTATTTTAGATTCTGTCTCAGATTCCAGACGTTGTTTCACTTACCGTTCCAAATCTCTATTTAGACATTGCTCCAAACTTCCATTCAGATACCATTCCAGATCTCCATTCAGACACCATTTCAGATCCCTAGAATACCTCACCAACTGTCGTGCTGACGTGGTAGTACTGACGTGACACCAGACCCCTTCCTAAGGTTTTCTGGTGAGATCTTTCCATTTTTGAGGTTCTTTTCTATCAATTTAGCTCTGAAAGTTCAGTTTTTGCATTCTTCCTTAGTATAATGGAGAAACCAGACATTGCTCAGTCTCCTTCAGTTGTGCTTACTACCCCTAGATGTTGTAGATATAGTAAAGACCCAAGACACTTGATTGAAAATTGTCTCATATGTCCTCCAAGGTCTGATCAAAATAGGTTTCAACCTCATCCTAGTTCTTCTAAGTTTGTGCTTGTTGTTACTGTTGCTAATGGATCCCCAAGTTCTTCAGCCACACTCTAAACTGTCTTTTCTTCTAATGATCATGTGTCCTTCCTTACGCGTCTACAATCCAATTTTGGTAATACATCTTCTGCTTTATCAACCACACCAAGTAATGCTAGATGGTACTTTTGACTCTACTTGTTGTAACCATATGACATCCACATCTTAGTCTTTTTCATCTTTATCTGTTAATGACATTACACATTTTATACATACAATCAATAGGTCTCTTATGAATGTTAGTCATAAGGGTTCTGTCTCTCTAACCACTCTTAGCTTACCTAATGTATATCTTATTCCAAAATTAAACTTCAATCTTATTTCTGTTGGTCAACTATGTGACCTTGGTTAAGAAGTCATATTTTATTATCCTGCCTCAAATATTTGTGCATCATCCACCTCATCCTCTATCCAACTGTGGCACCAACGTCTTACTCATAATTCTCTAGGGAAGCTGCATCTCATTTTATCTCAAGGGGGTCTAGGTTTAGTCAATAATGAGTCTTTCACTGTACTTCTTGTCAAACTGCTAAACAACTTGCACTTTCCTTCAGTAAAAGTATCTCTATTTTTAAATCTCCTTTTAACCTTGTGCACTCTGATGTTTGGGGGCCTGCCCTCACACCAACTATGTGAGGTACTTGATATTTTATAATATTTATTGATGATTTTTCTTATTTTACTTGGATATATTTAATGAAAAGTCATTCAGAACTTTCTCAAATTTATATTAATTTTGCTACTATGATTAAAACCCAATTCTCAAAAGTAATTAAAGTTTTTCGTCGTGATAATGCTTCTGAATATCGTGATTCAAAACTTCTCACCTTCCTTGCTGAACAGGGTACACTCTCTGAGTTTTCTTGTCTGGTACCTCTCAGTAAAATGGTCGTGCTTAAAGAAAACACTGTCATATCCTTGACTCTGTCCAAGCTATGCTCATCTCCTCCTCTTGTACTGAACGTGCTTGGGGTGAAATTGCTCTCACTGCTATCTATGTCATTAATTGTCTTCCTTCCTTTGTTCTGAGTAATGTATCTCCCTTTGAACGTCTCCACCATACTTCTTCAGATTATAACTCTCTTAAAGTTTTTGGTTGTGCTTGTTTTGTTCTCCTTTAACCCCATGAGTACACTAAACTTGAGCCCTAAGTACATTTCTGTTGCTTTTTTTATTATGGCACTGAACATAAGGGCTATCATTGTTGGGACTATTAAATTAAATCAATTTATAAATCAATTCACCAAAATACTTTTAGTATAAGGCACAATTGGGTTGAGTCATTGGACCACTCTAATTAAACAATCATATTAAGAAGTTAACAAAGGGAGAAAAAAGGTTGTAGAATTAATTAATCAAAAATAATTAAAAATTTTAAACATAATTAAGTAAATAATTAATCTAAGAATATTAACTATTCTTGGTTTTAATTCATCCTTGATCACTAAGAATTCATTCAATTGCTAATCAAGTTCTTGGCTTTAGATCACATCAAGAACACTTAAGATGATCAATGAATTATCAACTAGATAAGCATCTAGAATTTATTTAATCAAGGTTAAATGAATTAAGCACTCATTTAATCCTAAATTAACTTAAAATCCATAATTCAACCAAGCTAAACAATCCATCAAACACTTGTTTAATCTCTTCCATTCAATTGCTAATCAGATTCTTGATCTTAGATCATATCAACAAGCTTTAAGATGATCCATGAATTCTCTACTAGATAAGCACCCAGAATTTAATTAATCAAGGTTAAATGAATTAAGTACTCATCTAATCCTAAATTAATCTAAAACCCAAAATTCAACCAAGCTTAACAAACAACATCCAAGAAGCCTTTGATGCATTGTTTATTCTCTCTAATCATCATTAACATGTGGTAATTATGAAATTATCAAATTAACATCCAAGTCAAATTTAACAATTCAATTCAAATTTAACAAAATCAAAAGAGGTAAAGAGAAACTTAACTAACAAGTGAAAGTGAAACTTGATTAACAAGTAAAGAGAAACTTGATCAACAATTAAATGTAAAATAATCAAAATAAGATCTTAAAATTAAACATCAAGATTATTAATCCCTAGGATTGATTAAAAGGTTCTTCCTTCTCATCCATGAGGATGAGAGGGAAGAGAAACATAAAAGAAAAAAACCTAGAGTGAAAGGAGAAGTAGAAAGATGAAGAGAGAAAGTGCAAGCAAGAGCAGCTAGGAGAAAATTAGGGTTGAGTTTCATGGTTGCTACTGCTACTTAAATAACTATTTCTAAAATTAAAAATCTAAGTTTTTTCTCAGCTTAGGGTTAATCTTCTTCCTCTTAGTTTTAATTGGACACCTAATTTGCATAATTTGGGCTTATAATGAGAAAGTTATGCCCAAAACATTCTTAATAGCTCTCTAAACCCATTAGCCAACTTCAAAGGGTGAAAACACCATGAAAATGTCATAATTTTGATAAGTGGTTTTATAAGAATTTTATATCTATATCTTAGCTTTCAAATGGCACCGATTTCAACTCCAAATGACACCTACAGCCCAAATTATGGTCCAATCTTTGCACATCATCTAAGTTCTAGTGACAACATCTATGTTCTAAATTTGTGGCCCAATTTGACCTACTTGACATCTGATTTAGTCTTCAAGCTTTTCATCAAAGTTGTAGAGCTCTCTCTCAGATTTCCTACAAGGTAAAATTCATAATTTGTAGATGTCTATAACTCAAGTTATGCCCAAAATATCGAAACAGTATAAAATTCTCAATCATGCTAAAAAATACAATTAAGCCCAATTTGAACCCAAACTTTTAAAATGTGACCAAAATCAATTAATTAAGCATATAAGAGGTCTAAGAGAATAAATATGAGGGTTAACTAATATATGAGAATTGTGTATATCACTCTACGCACTACTCATTATGTTGTTGTTCTATGTATTATTCGGTATATAAAAGGAACTTTATTTTATGGGCTTCATTTCTCAGCCAACTCCTCATTGGTTCTCCAAGCTTATTCTGATACTAATTGGGGTGGAGATCCCATTGATTGGCAATCCACCACTAGCTATTGTATCTATCTTGGTGGTGCACTTATTTCTTAGCAAAGCAAGAAACAGACTTTAACTTCACATTCTAGTACTGAAGCAGAATATCGGGCACTATCTGACACCACATAGGAAATACTTTGATTATGTTGGCTTCTTGAAGACTTTGGTGTTTCTCAGTCCTCTCCCGTTACTCTTTATTGTGATAATAGGAGTGCTATTCAGATTGCTCACAATGATATTTTTCATGAGCGCACTAAGCATATTGAGATCCATTGCAACTTCATTCGTCAACACATTCTTCGTGGTGTTATTCATCTCATTTCCATTGGCACTCTTGATTAGGCACCCGATTTGTTAACCAAAGCTTATCATCATGGCTGATTACGCACTCTGGTTTCCAAATTTAAGTTGATTTCTTCTATACCGACCTGAGTTTGAGGGGGGATGTTAATGATAACTCCACAATGTGTAGTTATTTATGCCCTATATCTGTATTTCTCTGATTGCTTAAGTCCTTGTACTTATGCATATTTAGAAGGTTTTGTACTTATATTTGCTATATTCAATTCTGATACCTTTCCAGTATGATTTTGAGCAAACCGTGCATATTATTTGATTGATTAAGTGGATTTGCAACTCTTACTGATTTGGTGTTTTCTCTATATTAAGAAGGGCTCCAAACAAGATGATATGAGGAGCATTTGAGCTAGAATGGGAAGAGAAAGCCAAATATGCATCTCAACAGGTAACGTCGTGGCATAGGCATATTAATGCTGCAGCGTGGTGCATTCCCCTGATAAGTCAGAGAGCTGCACAAACTGAGCATCGCGGCGCAATGAAATCAATGCCACGGTGTAGTGACCTAAATTGTAAACGTGTCGCGGCATAGACATATTAATGTCCCCGCGTGACTCTATTTTCTGAGCTTATAAATAGATTTTTATCTGATATTATAAGAGAGTTCCGCGTTAGTTTTTAGGTTTTAGAGAGGCTGCGGCCTGTTCTTCAATTCTGGGCATATTGGAGGCTGGAGGAGTCAAGGATAGAGGTCATCTTCCTTAGGGAAGATGATTTGAGCTTTAAAGATGATATCTACTTTCTTCTCCCTTAGTTTTCTTCTCTCCCTTATCTTATGAGTACTGTTTTTGTTGTTATTTTTGTGTTCATGGATTAGCCCAGCTATATTTAGGAATTACTTTGGATCTTTCTATGGATATTGATGTTTATGTTATCTTTTGAGTTTATATTGATGTTTGGTTGTGTTCTACCATGCCTATGCTTAATGATTGCTTTTGATTGGCCATCAATTGCATGATCTTGGTTTATGCAAATGAACTAGACATAGAGATTTGTGGATATGGACATGGTATGGTAGATGCATGTTCGATGAGTTCAATTGGCTTGGATGAATTAATTCGCTAACTGGATAAAAATATACCTTTTAGCCATGTATTAGCGGGTGTTTGAGAATAGATCGTTCATTAGTGGAGTTTACACTAGTTCTCATGGAAACATAGTGGATTAGGTAAATCACACTAGGGTTGATTGACCTAGACATAGGCTTTTGACTAAATCAAATTCTCAAGCTAACTTAACTCATTCATTGATGTTGCTTGGAAAGATTACATATCATTAGTAAGAAGTATGAGGTAAAGAAGGATTTCTTAGACCTCTAAACCATTATCTTTATTGCTTTGTAGAGTTTAGATTTAGTTTCTATGCTTTTCACCTATTTTATATGTTCTTGAGTAGAATTTAGCTAAGCTATTGGTTGTTATTTAGTATTGGAAGCCATTTATCCTCATGGGAACGAACTTATACTTTGTATCTGTATTACTTGTATGACCCGTGCACTTGCGGCCTAATAAAGAGACAAACAAGTTTTTGGCACCATTGCCGGATATAATGGCTTATTTCTGTATGCTTTAGCCTTAGTTCTTGGCAATTGCCGGGGAATAATGGTTTAATTCCATATTACTAATATCAACAATGAGTTTAGCTAGTCCTAATTAGAGCTATATAGTTCTTTTTCATTTAATGTTTTCATTCTTTGTAGTTTAGGTACAATAAATGGAGGATGAGCTTCATCATTTGAGGCCTTTGTGGGAGCTCGAGACACCGCAATGGAGAACCTCACTCAGGCAAAAGAAGGCCCACCATCCAATCCATCCATTTTGGGATCAAACCAGCCATAATCAAAAGAGTTGGCGATTTGCCTTGACAAAGTCCTGTTGGGACTATAACTCAGGCCCCTCTTAGGAGGGAACCCAGGTTTTTATGTTTTTATTAATTAGTATGTGTTTGTTAAATTTTAAGTAATAAATATCCTAGTAGGTTAGTTTCTATAGTTTTAGTTAATTGTTAGGCTTTTCTTGTATTTTAAGTTATAAATATGTTAATATGTATATGTTAATATGTTTATGTTAATAGTATTAGTATGTTAATTTAGTAGTTTTATAAGTTTGATTGTTTTTATGCTTTAGTAGGTTTTTAGTCTTATATAGGGTAATATGTTGATTTTGTGATGTTATTATGTTTGTATTGTACATTTTGTAAAATAGCTTTTTGGACAAGTTTTGCTACTGTTGGAGGCCACTTTGAACCAATTCTAGCAGCAAAATTGTGTTTGCAACTAAATTTTGTAGTCAGACCTCTCATGCCGTGGCGTTGTCATGTTTAACGCTGCAACACCAGTGTGTGTTTTTTGCATAATTCTGCAGACGAGCTATGACGCCGCGATGTTAGCAGTTTAATGTCGCAGCGTTGTGCTCTGTTTTGTACATATTTCTTTCGTTTTTCATGTGATTTCATATTTTAGTATGCTCAGATTAATAGTGTGCTTAATTTGTAAAGTTTAGGTCCTAAAATGCCAATGCAAAGTGGGGACTTTGTCTCACTTTGGTTTGGGGGAGTGTCATTGCATGCAAGTTTCAATTTTTAATATTATGCAATTGATGTTATGCATGTTAAATTGAAAAGTTGAATTTATTTGAATGCATGACTTCCAGCAAAAGAATACTGGTGTTGTTTTGTTCATGATATGAAAGGTTGCTATTTGCCCCCTTTTGAGTGAAACCTTATGTGATCTTGAAGTATGTGAAATAGTTTATTTGCTTTTGATGCATAATCTACATTCCACTTAGATGCAATTGTAACTTTGAAAATGATAAGAGTGCATGTCTAGAGAAAGCTTATGGATGTACATGTAGAGTTTCAATTATCTTAGAAGTTATTTTTAAACTCTCTTGAGGCGAAATCCTAGATTGTGCATGACTGAGGAAATGATTAGGGCATTATTTGGACCGATTGAGCCTTTCAAGCTTACCCTGATATGATGATATCTTTAGGTCCCATTTTGAAGCCTGATAATTGTTTGGACTTATATGTTTTTAATTCACCCACATATTCCTTACCATGTTAACCATTCTAATGCATGTGAAAGCACTGCATTTTCTTCCTACCATCAATATTTGTTGAGTACATGATGTGTTATTTCTTGAAGTGAGTCCAGTGAGTACGGATATGTATGTTCAATACAAAACAAGCTTGAAGGAACCAAATGCAGAAAATGAAAGGAAAAGCATTGCTTTGTGAAAAAAAAATAAAAAAAAAGAGATAGAAGAAAAATCAAAGCATAAGAAAAGTAAAGTACAACAAGCATCAGAATGGTTCTGACAAGTTTTCTACATTCCCTGTTGAATACCCTTCTAATCTCAGTTAGTGGCTCAAGTCTAGAAATAACATGTTTGGTTTCTCAATATTTGTATGTATCATTTCCCTTTTTTTCTTACACCCATTACCATGGCCTGACATTATAAGCTGTAAAGACCCTCTTGATTCTCAGTTGTGTGTGGTTTACATTAGTGGAGAGAGAGTTTAGGACCAATTTTGTGGATCATATGATTCAAATGCATGTATGCTTATAAACTTATTTGGATGTGTATAATTTGAATAGGAGAAGTTTATCATGCATGTTTATAGATAATGTGAATTGCATGGAAAGAAGTTGGATTGTTAGCATGTGAAGGATGATGTATGAGTGAAACTGGTTTTATGGCATTTACAATTTTTATGCATTGAAGTAATCACTATATGCTAGTAGCCGTGGTTTAATTGAAGAAAAGAAAAAATTGAAAATTGAAAGCTACTGAATGCATGATGAATATAAAATGTTAAGAAAGTTTACTTAGTCCTACTTTGTTTTGCTCAAGGACAAGCAAAAAGTTAAGTTTAGGAGTGTGATAACTCCACAATGTGTAGTTATTTGTGCCTCATATCTGTATTTCTCTGATTGTTTAAGTCCTTGTATTTATGCATATTTGGAAGGTTTTGTACTTATATTTGTTATATTCAATTATGATACCTTTCTAGTATGATTCTGAGCAAACTGTGCATATTATTTGATTGATTAAGTAGATTTGCAACTCTTACTGATTTGGTGTTTTCTCTTTATTAGGAAGGGCTCCAAATAAGATGATATGAGGAGCATTTGAGCTAGAATAGGAAAAGAAAGTCGAATCTGCATCTCATTAGGCAACACCGCGACGCAGGCATATTAATGCCGCGGCGTGGTGCATTCCCCTGATAAGTCAGAGAGCTGCGCAAACTGAGCACCGTGGCGCAAGGAAATCAATGCAGCAGCGTAGTGACCTAAATTGCATACGCGTCACGGTGTAGGCATATTAATGTCATGGTATGACTCTGTTTTCTGAGCTTATAAATAGATTTTTATCAGATATTTTAAGAGAGTTCTGCGTTGGTTTTTAAGTTTTAGAGAGGCTGCAGCCTGTTCTTCAATTCTGGGCAGATTGGAGGCTGGAGGAGTCAAGGATGGAGGTAATCTTCCTCAGGAAGATAATTTGAGCTTCAAAGATGATATCTACTTCCTTCTACCGTAGTTTTCTTCTTTCCCTTATCTTATGAGCACTGTTTTTGTTGTTATTTTTGTGTTCATGGATTAGCCTAGCTGTATTTAGGAATTACTTTAGATTTTTCTATGGATATTGATGTTTATGTTATCTTTTGAGTTTATATTGATGTTTGATTTTGTTCTACCATGCCTATGCTTAATGCTTGCTTCTGATTGGCTATCAATTGTATGATCTCGGTTGATGCAAATGAACTAGACATAAAGATTTATGGA
The DNA here is from genome assembly GCA_029884605.1 of Ormosia emarginata. NCBI lineage: Eukaryota > Viridiplantae > Streptophyta > Magnoliopsida > Fabales > Fabaceae > Ormosia > Ormosia emarginata. The sequence continues at coordinate 9,792,308 of JAQQTP010000040.1, forward strand.
TGTGGACATGGTATGGTAGATGCATTTTCGATGAGTTCAATTGGCTTGGATGAATTGATTTGCTAACTGGATAGAAATATACCTTTTAGCTATGTATTAGCGAGTGTTTGAGAATAGATCGTTCATTAGTGGAGTTTACACTAGTTCTCATGGAAACATAGTGGATTAGGTAAATGACACCAGGGTTGATTGACCTAGACATAGCCTTTTGACTAAATCAGATTCTCAAGCTAACTTAACTCATTCATTGATGTTGCTTGGAAAGATTGCACATCATTAGTAAGAAGTATGAGGTGAAGAAGGATTTTCTAGATCTCTAAACCATTATCTTTATTGCTTTGTAGACTTTAGATTTAGTTTCTATGCTTTTCACCTATTTTATATGTTATTGAATAGAATTTAGCTAAGCTATTGGTTGTTATTTAGTATTAGAAGCCATTTATCCTCGTGGGAACGAACTTATACTCTCTATGTATATTACTTATATGACTCATGCACTTGCGGCCTAATAAAGGGCAAACAAGGCGTGATTAATTGTGATTGAGATTATGATTGATCACAATTAATTTTAGGGATGATTGTAATTGATTTAGTACATAATTAGATTGATTTAATACATAATTATATTTTTATTATTTTCCTTTCTTGTACAACAACCTTCTTTTTACAAATAGAGGCTAGCCTTCCTGTATTCATTCATTCAGAAATATATACAAATTACTAATATTTGTCTTCCTATTTTTGTTTCTAACTAGTCCTACATTTTTATTATATGAATAGAAGAGAAACAAAATTTAGGGGCAAGTGGTTTGTAACTTGAGATAAGCATTATATAAGATTTTAACTCAAATCTTATGTAATACTGAGGCTGCTTCTTAACAACTTCTGAGTACCTTACTTTTGTGTAAATTTTTAATACATATAGCTATAGGATGCTCAAGACTTGTGTGCAATTTGTTAATGCTTATAGCAGTTCTTTTTAACTTGTAGTTCCTTTATTCTTTTTGTGAACTATTAGCATGAGTCCTATATTTCAATTCTATGAATAGAAGAGAAATGAAGATCAGAGGCAAGTGGATTGTAACATGAGAAAGCAAGGATTGGTGAGTCGGAAACCAACCGCTCTTTTGCTAATCGCAAGTGCACGGGTCACTCAAGTAATAAAAATGATAAGTAACATCGTCTCCACACGGACTATGGTAACTTCTAAAGCTAAATATTAATCTACAACTTAATTAATTCTATTCAAGAAAACGTAAATTGGACAAAGGTTGATAAAGAAATTACAATACATAAAGAAAAAATAAAGATAGGTTGAGAATATAGAGAACCCTTTTTCACCCCCTATTTCTACTGATAACATGCAAACCATTCAAGCAATACAAATGATTAGATTAGGTTAGCATGAGAAACTAGCTTAGTTAAAAGCCTATGTCTAGGACGATTAACCCTATGCTATTTACCTAGTTCACTATGCGTCCATGGGAACCAAAGCAAACAATAAGCATTAAGATCGATTCTCAATTAAGACTATGCACGGCTAATAGGTATATGTCTATCTTATTAACAATCAACACATTTCGCCATTGGAATGAAATCGAACATGTATCTACCATACAAATGATCTAAAACCTAAAGTCCTATGTCTAAGCACAATAGATTTCACCAAATCACTCACAAGTTGATCAGAAAAATAAGAGCATTAATCACAATATGATAGAACAAAACTCAAATCTTTCATATAAACTCAAAGGGCTACAAATCAATCAATATTCAAAGGAAGATTCAAAGAAAGCTCTAAACACAGCTAGCTATACATTGAATACGAGAATGCAATACAAAAATCTGTATTCAAGATAAATGGCAGAGAGAGAGAAGAAGAAACAGAAGAAAAAGCCCAAATGGGTTGACCCTTGAAGCTTGGATCTTGGTTCCTTCAACCCTCTTTCAACCTCACAATGTCTTCCTAGTTGCTGGATTCTCCAATGGGCAAAAGCCCCAAAATGTGATAAGAGATATGGAAGAAAGAGAAAGGGAAGAAAACCTAGGAGAACTGAGAGAGACCGAGCCAAAATTTGTGTTCCACGTATCTACAAACACACAAATTTAGCACATCACACCATGGCGTTACACAACATGCGCCGCGGCATGCAAAACTTAGGGCATTAGTGCCGCGATATTCACTTCCTTGTGTCGCGGCGTGAAAGCCTTGGGATGATATGGTGCACAGGCAAAGAGCAGGATACTGCAGCGTGTAGTTCCTTGCACCCCGGCATGAAATACTGGAGCTTGCCTTGTGATTCCTCCTTCAATGCAGGGCCTTGGCTTTCATCAATTTAGCTCTTTTGGGACCATCATGCAATTGAGAAATCAACCAGTCAAATACAAATGCAATCAAACTCAATCCAATCAAAGATTAGGAAGGATTTAAATAAGATTGATAAGGAACACCTCAACATGGATTTTACATGAAAATGAGGCTAAAGCATTCCAACAATGCATCACAACAAAGACAAAAGCCATCAATAATGCATAAAGACAGGGCACAAATAACTATATTCTATGGAGTTATCACACCCCCAAACTTAAGTTTTTGCTAGTCCTCGTGCAAAACAAAGTCAGACTACACTTACAAAGACAAGCTCAACTTTAACACTAGTGTATGATGATTGCATTAAACCTCAAAGAATACGCATGCCTCAAAATTTTGGTTCACACATATACAATCCTTATCATACTAACAATTAAAGCTTTAAATTATGCATGGTTCATTTCCCATAACCATGCAAGTCAAACCTCTTCATTTAAAATCATACTTAACCAGATAAGCTTATGAGCAAACACATGGATATCAATCAAAGAATCCACAAAATTGTAATGCAACTCTCTCCACTAATGTAAATCACACATGAATGAAGATCAAAAGGGTCTTTATCAGCTTGTAATGTAAGGTCATGGTTATGGGGTAAAGAAGAAAGGGGAAAGGATAACAAATAAACAAACATTGAGAAACAAAAATATGTGATTTCAAGACTTGAGAACAAGTGAAACTAGCAGGGTATTCAACAATGAAAGCTCAAAACTCGTGAGAATCATGCAATGCTTTTCATTTTTAACTTTTCTTCTTTCTTTGTTTGCTTTACTTTTCTCTCTTCTCTTTTTCTTTCTTTTTACTTTTACAAAGTAATTTCTTTTTCTTTTATTGCATTTGGTTCCTTCAAGCTCATTTTTGTATTGAAAATATTAATACCCCTAATCACTAAACTCATTTCAAGAAATAATATATCATGCACTTAACAAACATTGATGGTAGGAAGAAAATGCAATGCTTTCACATGCAGTAGAATGGTTAACAGGTGAACGAACACAATGGTAATGAAAAACAAATAAGGCCAAACATTTAAAAAGCTTCAAAGGAGACTAATTGATATCATTATGTAAGGTTAAGCTTGAAAGGCTCAATCAGTCCAAAGAATGCACTAATCATTTCCTCAATCATGCACTACTTAGGATTTCGCTTAAAGAGAGTTACAAAACAATTTCAGAGATGCAAGACATATCAATATGTACTAGTCATAAGCATTCTCTAGAAAAGTACTCAAATCCAATCCAACGTCAAACAAGCATAGGAATGGAAAATCCATCATGCATAAAAAGAATCTAGATTGATTGGCATGCTTCCAAGATCGTATAGGGATTCACACAAAAATTTGAGATGAATTTGCATCCCTAATTGTCATTGGGTAATCATTACACTAGCAATTGGCATCATTTATGCATTCAAATAATGTCATAAGAATCAATCATGCAAATTAACCATTATGTGCACCAAATCATATAATAAACACTAAATAATACTAAAAATATCAAAAATTAAACTAGTAATATTTAACAATGATAAAAAGCCAATATAAATATAAAAATACTAGGACACCCCCCCAAACTTTAGGGAAGCAGTGTCTGCACTATACCATACATATATATAAAAAGAAATAAAGTCAACATGAAAGAAAGATGCCCTGAATACATCATACTACTCATCAACATCAACATCTAATAGGATCTCAGTGCCTGCCCCATTGTCATCATCACCCGAAAGCCGCTCAGTATCACCACCACTATCATCATGGTGGGCGGCTGGGTCCTAATGCTGATGCGAGGGTCTGGCATCATCGAAAGGTGAGTGCGGTGGCTGCTGTTGGTGAGATGGGCCCGCACCATCAAAGGGTGGGTATGGAGGAATGGGGAAGTCATGGGTGGAGATCTGGAGGCGCTCTGCCAACTATCAGGTGCTCTCAATAGTGTATGCCTGCATAACGGCAATCTGGCAAAGCTCTACGCTCGCGTCGGCCATCTCTTGAAGAATCTGGGGCTTTGGGGTCGCTCTTTGAGCTCGCTTGTGTGCTCGGCAGGGGACAGCTACCTCTGGAGAAGCTGCTCCAACCCTCCCGATGAAGTACTCATCAAGAGGTTGTTTAACCTCTAAAAGCTCCTTGTGCAAATCGGTGGGTACACCATATCTCTGGCATAGCCTGTGGATGAAGGAGGGGAAGAAAAGACTACGTGGTTCCATGGCCGCCCTCTACAGCTGCATGTAAAGAATCTCGGCAATGTCAATCGGTCGCCGCTCCAAAATGGAGTAGATCATGATGGCCCTATTGAGGGCAACCTCTGACAGGTTGCTGGAAGGCAAGAGCCTGGTACTAATGAAGTGGCACCAAACCTTGGCCTCTGGGACCAAACAATAATGGGGGAAAAACTGTGCGCACCCTTGCTGTAAAAAGGTCCATGGCACCGGTTGTGACTTTGGTGTACAAATACGCATAGTGAATGCCTACAAATCAATCCCCTCTACTGACTCCCATTTAATGAACTCCTGATAATCACAATACAATGGAGCGGGAGGTAAGGTTAGAGTCACTCGGATAGACTTTGGAGAAAAGGACACTCGGAGCCTCCGCACGCCAACAATGGTGGAGTCCTGGCGCGTGAATGCAAGATTCATATAGAACTTGCGAACCAATGGAATAGGGGCCCTGCTGGGGTGTTTTGCAAACTCCCCCTATTGGAAATGATAGATGGTGGCCTCTATATCAAGCTGTAAGGAGTTCTTAAAGCTGAAACCCTTCTAGCGTCCCAAAGCATTCTTGTGCCTCAGCAGATATAAATCTAGTGTTATCATACTGTCTAGGAGGAGATGGCTCCCTACGCTGTCCACTTGTCTTACCTTTGACCCTTTTAGAAGCCATGTGGATAGTATATAGCCCTGAAAAAGACATGAGAGGGTCAGAATTGACAATAAAATTAATAAGGCAATGAAAACAATCAATATTCTAGAAAAACAAGGTTAACACGCCGCAGCATTGATGTCAGCACCGCGGCATTCAAGGACAGTCTCATAATGTCGCAACATTCTAACCTGCGTTGCGGCATTCAATCAGTTCATACCAATGTCGCATCATTATAAACTCACACCGCGACATTCAAAGAAATTTAAGCTTACGCCGCGGCACAAACAAGATATATCGTGGCATTCATGAACAGGCAAAACAGAACCCGCAGCCCACAATAACCCCAACCCCAAATCTAAGTAAATAATAATAAACATGAACTAACTACGGAGTAAAATGCATAATTACTATGCTAAAAACTACTAAGAAGGATCTAAAAACATAGATTCACTAGAACCAGAAGAAAAATACAAAAATAACAAGAGAAAAGGGGAGAAATTTGCATACCTTACATTGAAAATAGGAATGAGATGCTCAAGATACGCAAAAATACATGAAATAGAAGGATTTGTGGGAGAATGGTGAGAGAAAATATGAGAGAAAATGTAGAAGCTTGAAGGGTTTGCATTGCGGCACAAACCCTATTCTCATTTAAACAAAACAAGCTCAGAACGCCATGACGTTCACTAACCAAAGCTGCAGCCCGCGTCTGCGCACAGACGTTTCAATTTTCAAATTAAAATTTTTTTTAATAGGATGTTGCGGCGTGCACAAACCCACGTCATGGCGTTGTGCTCTCTGTCTCAAAACCTTGATAGGGCAAAGACCAAAACACCACGATGCAATAAAGCCAACATCGCAGTGTGAGAGGTCTATCTGCACAATTCTGTAACAAACATCACACAGCACCCAAAAATGGCTCAATGAGGCCTCAACCACTTATAAAAACTATTTAGCAGGTTTAACAGATGCAAGCAACAACAAAATAGCATGAATTATCCAAATCAAATACACGACACACTAGACTTTAAAACTTAAGAAATTAATGCAAAAAGGTGGATACATCCAAAAAGATGTCTTTTTTATAGTCCAAGCTGAACTTTTTCTGCTTCTTCAACTTAGGGGAGCATGCTTGAGAAAGGTCTCCCTATCATCACTTGAGGATGACCCCGGGGGCCTATTGTTCATTGCATTGGCCAACTAGTCCACTTGAGTTTCAAGAGCCCTGATTGAAGATATTTGGCTTTGAAGAAGAGAATCATTTTTAGCAGATGAGCATCGGTTTTAGTCATGTATGAATCAATTTTCACCATGAATTACATGAACATATCTTCCAATGCTGGTTTCCTTTCTTGCATAGGTGGCCTTGCTTATGATGGGAAACCAAGAGGATATAGTGGTCTCTCATTGCCAGTAGATGAAGATGCTGACCCTTAGCTATCCCTCCATAAAAAATTAGGGTGGAGAATATTGTTGTGAGTAGGGGTTATTCTAAGTTAGACGATAGTTCCCCACATATTGAACACTCTCCAAAATGGATGGCCAACTATTGTTTGCATGATTATTCCCACACCGATCACACAACACGAAGGGGCTTTGATTAAGGCCTCGAACTTGTTTGCTAATGTTGCCACCTAAGCAGACAAAGATGTGAGTGCATCAACGTCATGAACTCTAGCTACCTTCCTTTGAGTGTTTCTTACTGAAGGCCATTGGTAGCTATTGGTGGCTAGTTCTTCCAACAGTTGGTATGCTTCATCGAAAGATTTACTCAATAATGAACCACCTGCAGCCTCATCCACAATTGGACGATAGTGAGGTAGTAGTCCTTTGTGAAAGGAGTAAATTTGGTACCACAGAGGTATTTCATGATATGGGCACCTTCTAAGCATATCCGTGTACCTCTCTCAGGCTTCGTAAAAGGATTTAGATTCAAATTGCATGAACGAAGTGATGTCATTCACCAACCCAGCAGTCTTGGCTGGAGGAAAATATTTATTAAGGAATTTTCTGCACATATTTGCCAATGTAGTTATAGATCCCACAAGTAGAGACTGCAACCAGGACTTGGCTCGATCTCTTAGAAAGAAAGGAAAGAGCCTGAGGTGAATGACATCTTTTGAGACTCCATTGTGCCTGAAGGTGTCGCAAATCTCCATAAAGTTTGACAAATGCACATTGGGATCTTCATTCAACAAACTGCCAAATTGTTTAGATGTCTGAATCATTTGGATAATGGCCGGTTTGATCTCAAAATTATTTGTGCAGATGGGAGGTCGTCTGATACTTGAATGGAGATTTTCTATTTAAAGATTAGCAAACTCCCTCAGAGGCCTCGTATAATCATTGTTTTCTACCATTGATGGTACCTTATTCACAAAAAAATGAAATGTTAAATCAAAATGTAATAAAAGAAAAGACTTGAATTAGGACTAACAAAGCTTAGTATCAATATTAGAAATATAGAAATTAACTATAGTCCCCGACAATGGCGCGAAAAACTTGGTGAGTCGGAAACCAACCGCTCTTTTGCTAATCGCAAGTGCATGGGTCACTCAAGTAATAAAAATGATAAGTAAGATCGTCTCCACAGGGACTATGGTAACTTCCAAAGCTAATTATTAATCTACAGCTTAATTAATTCTATTCAAGCAAATGTAAATTGAAAAAGGTTGATAAAGAAATTACAATGCATAAAGAAAAAATAAAGATAGGTTGAGAATATAGAGAATCCTTTTTCACCCATTATTTCTACTGATAACATGCAAACCATTCAAGCAATACAAACGATTAGATTAGGTTAGCATGAGAAACTAGCTTAATTAAAAGCATATGTCTAGGATGATTAACCGTATATTATTTGTAACACCCCTCGATTTAATAACCATAGCACAATAGTCATTATTGCCACAGTCACTAAATCAAGACACGCTACAATATAACAATAAGTTTGAAAAATTTAATCATTGTGCATATATAGAAAATACGAGCCACGACATGAAATATATATATTTATGTTTACTCGCATCCAAAATACAATGTCAGCTTAATATAAAGTTACGATTCCACAATCCATACATAGAAGTAAAATACAACATAATTAAACATAAGTTTTGCATAGCATAACTACCATATAAAAGATCGACCTCCCCCGAAATCAAACACATAGAGAGAAAGGTCCTGCACTTGATCCTCCTCTGAATCCCCAATAGATGATCTTCCCCCTTGTGACACGTCATGATGGATGGGAGCCTGAACATACGTTATAACTAAAACCTTTCTAGGAAGAGGTGGCGGTTATCACACATCTCCCCAATGGGTATAGGGAACTCCACATGCATAAAAACATAAGAGATGCTCGTACCAGCTCCTAGGTCATTACCTCACTGAACTAGGGTTATATCCCCTATGTAAGTAAAGCGCTCCGCGTCACGGTCGAGATACCAGGCTTCCAAGCCTCCATGAAACTGTATCCACATGCGACTGGGGAAAGCTTGTTCAGATGCCATCACAAGGAAACAAAAGTTGACTCCTAAAACTAAACTAAGCTAATTCAACTTGCACTCTTCACAGTCTTTATCCAACATAACATAAGACAGAGTAATAAAATAAAGAGTTAAAACATCCTACTTACATTACCAATTATGGCAGTAAAGAAATAGAACAACACTCCACATAGCAGAGCAATAACATTTAAGCAGCAGTAATCATATACGATAAGGGAAAACAGCAACAGAATCTCAGATAATGAATAATTAAAACATTTCAGATAATCATGACATCAATAACACGATAGTATAATCATCATATAAATGAGTGCCAAATGATATGCCGACTCACAATGCTGACTCACAATGCATGTGCACTTGGTACCAAGATTTTCCAGTTCTATTTCAAAGTTGAACATTCTGGAAGATCTGTCCCCCTCAATGACAGTCTACGCCGGACCATGAAGAGAATAGTGCTTGTCAGGCGCGTGATGCGTTGCAATGGTTTATCATGCCCAGGGGTATAATAAGGTGATAACATCATCACGAAATGAACCACCGTGCCTCACAGTCCTCAATCAGATCCTTCCACTGGATCGCATTATAACAATTCCCATTCATTTACCACAAAAAGAATAGTGATTTGTTAGGCCCGTAATACGTGCAATCAGCTTTCACCGCGCCTTACGCCCCCCATAGATCCATCACAGATCACACTACTCAATTCTCATTCATTCTCTGAGTAAAGAATAGTGATTTATTGGGTCCGTAATGCGTGCAATCGGTATACACCGTGCCTTACACCCCCCATAGATCCATCACTTGGATCTCACTTACTCAATTCTCATCCATAGGCTCATATAGCCTTTTAATAGTCATCGACTGAGCAATTTGTTCAACGCATATTGATTCAATGCATAATCATATGCTCATCTAGCCTTTTAACAGTCATCGACTGAGCAAATTGTTCAATGCGAATATGCATAACTCAAGCCATCATGGTACTGTCCCCAATGATATTAAACAATCGCCCATACAATTTTCTAATACCATTAGTATTAATGATATTACATAACCACCCATGCAATTACATAATAACACTGATTCACCCAGTTTCAGCATATCGGCATAATAACTAACAGTGTATAATGCTCAATGCATGTTGACTCCATGCACAACCATATATATCCAACAATAATGATATATTTTCCATAACATGCCACAATTTGGCCAATTTAAACATCAACAGAATTTTAGTCCAAACACGAACCCACAATAGTATAGTATTAATTTTCTCAAGAGTGATAACACACTTTTATAGGTCTATTTCAGGGTTTCACTTTAACTTAACAATTCTTATGAAACCTTCACAAAGTTTTACTTTAATTAACATCTCTTATGAAGTCATTATAAAGTTTCACTTTAATTAACAGCCCTTATCTTGAGGGATTCTCTTGAAGTCCTTATTAAATCTTCATTCCTTTAGATTGATCAAGTTCCTTAATCTAATCAATTATGCTCACTTAAAATTACTCTAAGAGTATCAAAATTCTCTTATTCTTCCCTTATGTTCAAAATCACTCTAATCCATAAGATAAAGTCTTTTCCTTTATTCTTTCCATTTTATGAACTCCTAAGGAATCTAAAATTTTCCAATCATCTAAGTCTCCCTTTTAGCACTAAATTTTGTGACATTGTTCCTCAAAAAGCCTTGAGCCTCATTATAATAAAAGTCTAACCCTTTTCCTTTCACCACAATATTGATCACAATCCTAATGTTGCACCAAGAATCACAACTTGGACCATTTATCCCCCTAGAGGCCGTGAGCCTCCCTAGGGTAGAAGTCTCAAATCTTTTCTATTACAATTATCAATTCCTTAACACCTAATCACCTGAGTTCCAATGTCTCTAAAATCAAACTTAAATCCTCAAAAATTTGCCCTAAGGTTGTGACCCCCAAAATGGTAAGTAAACCCTACATTTCTCCATACATCAATTTGAACATTCCAACATTCAATCCATAGTCATCAAAGTATACAAAGATACCAAATAGCTTATACAAGTCCAAATAAATACGCAATCATGAAAACAACACAACAAAGAGAGCAATCCACACATGGATTCCTCATCAACAACATCAAAAATGTTTCCTCACCGCCAAGATAGGTTGAAGAGGATTATCTTCCTCTTACCTATGGAAGACAACTCAAGAAAGCAAGCCTCTTGGTTCTTTGTGAATATTTTTGTACTACACCTTCAAGAAAATCCTAAGGACATCAAAACTTACCAAAATCATCATCAAAGCTTAGAAAAGGAACCCTTGATCACTTAAGAGATCAAGGATTACGAAAATGAGGAGAAAAGGTGGAAAAGCTATGAACTTTACCTTAAAGTCTCCAACTTTAAAGCTTGATGGAACAAAATGAAAATGGTAGATTTTGGTGATGGTCACAACATAAAAGTTGCTTAGAATGGTGTCTAGATTCAAGATCAAGGGTTAGTTAGAATTAAAGAAGATGGATAGTGTATTTTGAGGGGTGAGTTCGTGAGCCTCCAAGGAGAAAGGTGAGAGCTTTTTGCTTGATCTCTTTGATAGGAATGATGAGATGAACAAATGAGTAGTAAAATGAAGTGAGGTGAAGAGTTTGGCCACTTTCAAGCCTCCATGGCCGTAGGAATGGAGAGGGAAGAGAAGAAGAGAAGAAGAGAAAGTTGAGAGAAAAAGATGAAGAGAGAAGATAGAGAGAAAATGATAATAAAGTGAAATGAAATGAAATGTGTAATTAGGTGTATTTTGTGTAAGTGTATGAATTAAAATGTGTGGCCACCAAGAGCCCTAAAAAATGTGTGGTGGAGAGGAGAAGAGAAGAAATGTGGCTTCTTGAAGAAGCTAATAGGAAAGTGCAAGGAAGCTTCCTCCAAGCTTCTCCAACAAGCCAAAAGGAAATTGCTAGGAAGCTTCCTCCTTTTGAAAAGTCAAAGTGATGTCATGGTGATGATGTCACCATAGTGATATCATTAAATTGTTCTCTAAGATATGACTATCATTGTATCAGATTTATTATTAGTGGACAGAAATTACAATTAATAAAAACTGATATTTATTGTCTAACGGATAATAAAATTATTCTGTGATTTTTATTTATCAGATAAAAATCTTAAAAAACGTAAAACCTCGTAAACTATGTCTGGCCTCAGGTTTAGTAAGATCCCCCATCGATGTTTCCACAATTCAAGGTTCTCAGGAAAAATATCTCATTTTCCCAGCTCCGCTCAGTGCATACGTAAAACGAGAAATAATATTAAAATATTCTACATTCACAAAAAAATACAAAAAAAATCACAAAAATCACAAATATTATAAAACAACTATTATCATAAAATTATTAATTTTTAAGGCATTACATTGTTTACCTAGTTCACTATGCATCAATGAGAACCAGAGCAAACAACAAGCATTAAGATCGATTCTCAATTAAGACTATGCACGACTAATAAGTATATGTTTATCCTATTAATGAATCAACACATTCCGCCATTGGAATGAAATCAAATATGTATATACCATACAAATGATCTAAAACCTAAAGTCCTATGTCTAGGCACAATAGATTTCATCAAATCACTCATAAGTTGATTAGACAAATAAGAGCATTAAACACAATATGATAGAACAAAACCCAAATATTTCATATAAACTCAAAGGGGTACAAATCAATCAATATTCAAAGGAAGATTCAAAGAAATCTCTAAACTTAGCTAGCTACACATTGAATATGAGAATGCAATACAAAAATATGTATTCAAGATAAATGGGAGAGAGAAAGAAGAAGAAGAAGAAGAAACAGAAGAAGAAGCCTCAATGGGTTGAGCCTTAAAGCTTGGATCTTGGTTCCTTCAACCCTCTTTCAACCTCACAATGCTTTCCTACTTGTTGGATTCTCCAATGGGGAAAAGCCCCAAAATGTGATAAGAGGAATGGAAGAAAGAGAAAGGGAAGAAAACCTAAGAGAACTGAGAGAGATCAAGCCAAAATCAGTGTTCCACATATTTATAGACACACAGATTTAGCGTGTCACGCCGCGATGTTACACAACACGCGCCACAGCGTGCAAAACTTAGGGCACCAGCACCGCAACATTCACTTCATTGCAAGGCATGAAAGCCTTGGGATGACAAGGTGCACAGGCAGAGAGTAGGATGCCGCAGCGTGCAGTTCCTTGCGCCCCGGCGTGAAATACTGGAGCATGCCTTGTGATTCCTCCTTCAATGCAAGGCCTTGGCTTTCATCAATTTAGCTCTTTTGAGACCATCTTGCAATTGAGAAATCAACAGTCAAATACAAATGCAATCAAACTCAATCCAATCAAAGATTAGGAAGGATTTAAACAAGATTGATAAGGAAGACCTCATCATGGATTTTACATGAAAATGAGGCTAAAGCCTTCCAACAATGCATCACAATGATAATCACATGTTTTATACATTAATAAACTCTCATTTTTAGTCATTTACACTCTTCATGCTCTTAATTGATTAAGCTTGGTCATGTTTTGTAAGTTTGGACTCAAATTGGGCCTAATTGATTTTTTTCCAGCTTAAATGAGTTTCGTCACTGTTTCTTTATTTTGGCCATAACTTGAGTTGTAGATCTCTGATTTTGATATTCTTTATATACTAGGAAAGATGAGAAAACGATCTACAAGTTTTGTGAAATGTCAAATTGGTAAATTCTGGCATTTAAGTGGTCAAAGACAGCCTTGAAGTTGGACCAGCAGTGCTGTCACGTATTTCTAGACATACCTTCACTATTTTGGGCATATCTCACCCATTTCAAGCCCAAATTAAGCATATGAGCACTCCTTGGAAAGCTTATTTCAGGGGCTATTTGATGGGCTTGAGGTGGATTCGAAATTGTGATAGAAATGACAATTATGAATGGGAAAAATCTGATTGTAATTAGGTGGAAAAGTGGAAATTATTGGGTAGGTGGAAGAATCATTGCCATAATTAAAGGAAAGTGGGAGACACACTTTAGACATACTTTCATAATGGATGATAGTGGTTGAACTGCTTTCATAATGGAGAATTTGGGTGGATTATTAGGAATAATGGTAATCATATTGTATTATAGGGGGAGCTTATGCATTTTTGTTTTTGGTGTGTGTAGTCTGAGTTTAAAGAGCTTTTCTTCTCCTTCTCCCTTTGTTACTTCATTTCCTCTATATTTCCTGAAGCTTCTCCAATGATGATGGCTATGAAGGGCTAAACTTGTAACACCCCAAATTTCCTAAATAGTTGATAGTAATTTTGACAATTAACAGAATTCTACTGTTTAGTAATTTCTATGTACTGTAAAATTATTTTGAGTATTCCGTCAGCGTATTTGATCGTTTTGAGTGATTTACTCCATGTCAGGAAAATTATAATTTTCGGGCCGGGAAAAATCTTTATGTATTTATTTCTCTTGATTGTTAATTATTTTTAACAATTTGACTTGATTTTCATACGTTTTCTAATATTTGTGATTTTTGTGGATGATTACAAATTTTTATGTTTATCTGATTATTTTTGGGCTGTTTGTGGGCCCCAATGGTCCTACGTGGGCCTGGGGTGAGTCCCAAAACATTAAATTTTTTTTACGCATAGAAAAATTCGTACTGTTGAGACGGAGACGGGGGATCTTACTAAACCTGAATCCGAAAACAGTTTTAGAAATTTTCTTGTACTGTGTTTTGTACTGTATTTAATTATCGAGCGATAAAAATACAGTAAATATATTCTTTCGTGGGGTTTTAGCAGATAAAAATAGAAATTATATTGCTAAGTCAACATTAGTAGTTATGACAACTTTTGATGGACCAATAGGAAGTAAGTTTAATCTTGAAGTCTTTGATATCAATCGTCGATTTAATCAACGGTGTAGAATTAGTCTAAGAAAATGGCTATGACCATTTATAACCATTGGATTTAGATTTAAATCAAGGGTTGAGATTTGGTCTTACAAAGTGGCTAGGACCATTTGTGACTGTTGGATTCGGATTTAATCAACGGTGGAGATGGATCATTTGTGACCATTGGATTTGGATTTAATCAATGGTAGAGATTTAGTCTTCTAAAATGGCTATGACTAATTATGACCCTTGGATTAAAAGTAAGAAGGAGTAATCTTGACCCTTCATTTTGAAGATGCATCTAATGGCTAGGATTTTAAGGAGGAAAGATCTAATGGCCTAGATTAAGTCTTCTAATCAAAAGTCTACCTTAATCCTAACCATTGATCTAATCAATGGCTTAAATTTCTCTAAATGATGGCTAGAAAAGATGACAACTTTATGAATGCATAATGCATGGAAGGGGGACAATTTTGTAGCTGTTTAGGAGCTAAAGGAAAAAGTTTGAAGACATTATTAGTTGTTTTAGTCAATATGGATCATTATTGATCATTTTGCACTCTTAGGAGAATGCATGAAGGGGGGGCTGAGGTTTTGGTGTCTTAAGGCCATAACAAAAAGTCTATGACCATTATCACTCATTATTGATCATTCTTGATCATTCCAAAAACCTAAAACTCTTAGAAAAATTTCTCTTCTTCTCCTTCTAGCATGGTTCGGCCATGATCACTAAATATACACTCCATCACTCAAAAATTTTATCCAACCTAGTTTCTTGAATCCTTACCTTATTCTAAGAACATCTCTAGTTTTGAGTTTTCACAAAATCATTCATCTTGAACTTCAAATCCAAGCTTCAAGTTTCTATCAAAAAGGGTAAAGTTCATATTTCTTCACCCAATCTTTTAGTTTTGATTTTCTAAGCCATGCTTGAACCATGGTTTACCTATTTCTACACTTGTTATTGATTGTAACATTTGTTTATGATTTTTAGGGATTTTTCTATAGAGATCCACGAAATTGGTGGAAGGAAAACTAAGTGTTTTCACTTCATTATTTATTTTAACCAAGTCTAAGAAGCCTTTCTTTCACAAAAATCAAAAACTCCAACCTTGTTCTTCAAGAGGAACCATTCGACCATCCAATCTCTTTTAATTTCATCCAACCATAGATCTTGAATCTACATGATATTCTAAGCAATTTTCATGTTGGAGACTTCCTCTAAATCATTCATCTTCAACCTTGTTCTTCAAGCTAAAGATTGAAGCTTTATTAGTGAAGTTTATTAATCTTCACTTTTCTTTTGATTTTCAAGGTTCTAACCATGATGCACATTCATGGTTTTCTTATTCAAGCTTAATATGTTAATAAACTTGTGTTTTGTTTTGTATTTGAGAAGCCCTTGGTGGTAAAAGACTTGGAAAAAGAAGCAAAACAAGGAGCTTTTGAGGATCTTCAAGAGGTAAGAGGGAGATTCATCCCACCAACCAAGTATGGTGGTGAGAGATGGTCTTATATTTGATGGATGGTGAATCCATGTGAGGATTCATATCCATGGTCATGTAATAATTTGTGGGTTTTTATGTGCTTTGATTATTTTCCGATGCTTGGTATGATTTGCATGATTTATTGCTTTGATTATGGCATGCTTGTGTTATATATTTGAATATGTATATGTATGCCATGATTTGATGATGGAAAGGAAATTGATTTTTGGTTCCAAAGACCAGAGGAATTTTGGCCAAGACACCTCAAAATAGGTGTTCATAAATTAATATTTTCATGAATGATAAAATCGAATGATTAGAGAAGCAAGGAAAATAAACAAAGGGTTTGTTTTTCAAGAAGTAGCGTTCACGGTTTTGAGAAGGATTTTTATTAATTTATTTTGTGTAAAAAGTTTCTAAGCATTTTACTAAACATGAGTTTTAAATGACAAGGGCAATGTTGATTTTAAGGATTTGCAAAGAAAATGAAAATGAATTTTCAAAGGAAGTGAAAATGGATTTGCAAAGAAAGTGAAAATGAAAAATGAACAAATGATTTGATTTCAAAGACCAAGTGCTCATGGTTTTTTTATTATGAAGAATTTTTAATGGTTTTGTTTGTGTAAAACCATATTGACTTAGAAGGAAAAAAATATTTGATGGCCATTAGAACCATGTACCACAGTTTTGGAAGGCTTGTAATGCCTTGATTTTAATGAAGCAAAGTGATTTTTCAAATGGAAATATAATTGATTTAGTATAAGGAATTTGGAAAGGGAATCAGAGTGTTTTATCACTTGAAAAAATGGAATTTTTGTATATGAATGGAAAAGAGAGGTTGAAAGTGTTTGAACCTCAATTTATTTTGAAAAGAATTGATTTTAGAATTTATTTGAGAAAAATGGAGAATATAATAGTGATTTGATATTTTCTAACGTGTAACTCATCCTTTGGGTTTTGGAGAGCGTTAGTAATTTTTAAAGTCAGAAACATTGATTTAATTCAATGGAATTGTGAATTTGTGAAATATATTGTGAAAATGATTTTCTTGAGTAAGAAAATGTGGAAAATAATGTGAGTAGTCATATTATTTTGAGAAAGGTTGAAATAGAATTTTTGAAGGTTGAGAAATATTTTTCGTAATGGAAAAATGGTGAAACATGATTTACGTAACTTAAAAACGTGATTTTTAAGTTACGCGATTGGAAAAATGTTTAAATATTTCCATGCGATTTGAAAAACGTTGAAATATTTCTACGCAATTTCAAAAGCGTTTAAATATTTTTACGCATTTGGGATATTGTTGAAAAATAGCTACGCGATTTAAAAATGGTGGAATATTTTTACGTGATTGATGAAAATGTTGAAAACTCACTACGTGATTTTAAAATGAATGGAATATTTTTATGTGATTGAGAAATGATGGAAAAATCGCTATGTGATTTTGAAACGCAACAGAAACGTTGCAAAATTGTGAAAACATAACAGAAATGTTGTGCGATTGTGAAAACACGTCGAAAATGTTTTGTGACTATGAAAACGTGATAATATGATTTCGCAATTGAATATACAGTAAGATTATTGTTGGGCCAGTGTGTAGACCCTGATTATGAGATTATGAAATTGAACTGAGAAAGGGCCAGTGTGTGGACCCTGAATATGAAATTGTGAATTTGAACTGAGAATGGTGCATTTTATATGCATGAATTAGTGTATGAACACTATATGAGAAAATGATGAATTTTGCCTATGATTGGCATTGGTGCATTGAACATGCATTGGAAAGGTCCAATGGACTGTATGAGGTTATTTGCCTAGGAGAGACGTACACCTCTTGAGTGGGTGCGATATGCGTAGTGTAAGTCACTTGTTGACCTTGGGGGCATCGGGGTACGGGTTGCCTACAGTAGCCAGTGAGTAGCTCTACTGTAACCGTGGGTTAGACCGATGCGACACAACGATGATCCTGACCGAGACACTATTCTTAATCCAGATTTAGTAAAGACTGTCGTGTATATGCTAGATCTGCAAAAATCAAAATGAGTATTATAGCACGTGGTCTGAGGCATTTTGGTACAAACAGATCTTTCTGATCAACTTCTACGAACTGAGTATTAGCTCTATAGAGTAGGACATTGAGTCTATATGCGCATGCATGAATCTGAGCATTTATATCTCTATGATATATTAATTGAGGAATATTGGCTATGACAATTGTTTTGAATACTTGGATGATGATGATGATAATTGGATAATGATGAGGGCATCACCATAAATATTGAATGATATTTGAACTGATAAATGATCTGATGATGATAATTGATTAATGTTGATGGTATGATGTATCTGTATGATATATTGTTGTGATATCTTTGTGCTGCCATGTTGGTATTGGCGTAGGTGATCTCACCTCTTTGTTATATTGTTTTGCTGTGTTTGTGTTATTAAAAAAATTATATAGTAGAAGGAACGAGTGTCTTAGACATAATGGGTGGCAGATATTCTGAAATTGGTGACAACATCAGAGAATGACCATTCCAGATTCGATAGCGGGCAGTGTTGACAAGGAACAGATGTCTGATGCATCAAGATGGATACAAGAAGGAAATAAGTATGTTAAGTTTTACAGTTAGTGTTGTACCATGCTATTAAGTAGGATCCATCATAGGGTTTTCTACTGTTAAATAGAGAGAGTTTTCTGTTAGTTTTATATTTCTCTTTAAATTGTTAAATATTAATTGGTGTCAATGTTGTATATTAATCAGTTTAAATATATTTTCAGTAATACTTACAGATTTCAATAAGTTTATGTTGTTGTAACAAGAAGAAATTTTAAAACTCACCTTTTAAAACTCACCTTTTATAACTCAAACCTTTTATGAACTTCTTTACAGATTATGAGTTGGGAGTCGGAAATGTGATACCCTGAGGAAGGTATTACATTAGTTGGTATCAGAGCACGGTTTGAGTCTTTTGGGGTTTGTGGTTAGGTCTATTTTGCTTGTGTTGTGTTCTTTGTGTTTTGTTTTCTGAAAGGAAACAAGGTTGTTTAAAATGGATATCAGATCCATTTTATTTTGATTCGTTCGTCTTTGAAGAAAGGAAATGGCTCGTGGTAGACGTACGTGGATGTAAGCAGAATGTGACACTAACGATATGGTTGCAACTACGGGAGTAATGCGAAGGATGACTGACGTGATAGTACAACAGGAATAGAGGATCGCTGAACAGCAGGAGCTGAAAGTGAGGTTCAGAATCTGATGGAAGAGAATCAGTCTTGCAATATAAGATTTCATAATTTTGGAATCTGGTATTTCTTCTTAGGGATATTAGGAAAGTAATTGATTTCAACGGAAAATGTATTTACGACCATTGAGAAAGCAGAAACAGTGAACATGTGGAGGTAGTGCTTGTAATAGTAAACTTATTTGGATAGTGATGTGTTTACTGTTCTGTAAGTGAAGTGGAAAGGGGTACTTAATGAAGGACTGTACGTCAAGGAAACAATTTGTGGAAAGTTTGGACACATTTCCGGAGATTGTGTTCCACTGAAAACAGAGTTTTCTGTTAGTAAAATCTCGGATAGTAGGGAAAGTCGTTACTCTAAATGGAACGGGAGTGTTTTGAACTGAAGACCTAAATAAGGGAAACTGTACTGCAGAAGGTGATTCTTTAACCTATTCTTTATAGCATATGATTGAGTAGATCAATTATATGTTGGTGTTATCTATGTCTTCGTTATCTTCTGATTTGTTTACTTCTGTTTCTATTATTAGCCTATCAAGTTACTCGAGTTATTCAAATTATTGTTATAGATCAAATTTTTGTGTTAGTTTGATCTGATTTTTTTTTTTAAACCGATTGGTTAATTTTCAACCATATCCTATGAGATTGTCTCAATAAAGTGTTAGTATTCCAGAAAAATCATTTTTTTAAATTTGGGTTATATCAAATTCTTTGTTGGATATATCCGGTAACATATCAGATAGTTTTACTATCTTTCATAACGTTTTTCATGTATTGAAAATGCAAGGAAGTATATTTTGCAAGAAAGGATATTCCTATTTATATCCATGTCATAGTATCAGAGTGACGCAGCGGAAGCGTAGTGGATCCTTCAAAGGTTGAAATAATTTTTTAGTAGGAAAAGTCAAAGACTATGGAAATCCTGGAAAATTTCAAGATCGTAGGACTTCTTACCTAACTTATCAGAAGGAAATAAACGTTTGTATAGACTGATGCATATAAGGAAAATTTTTAGGAGTTGAAATATGTTTGAGTACTTATCTGGTATTAGTTCTGTCTAATTCCAGTGAACCATTAGAGGTGAACAGTGACGCATTACATCGGAGTTTAAGATATGTGCTTATGCAGAATAGAAGAGTTGTAGGGTATGATTTTAGGAAATTGAAGGTACATGAGGAAAACTATTCTACGTAAGAATGGAGGTTGGTAGCTGTTAAGTTTGCATTAGAAGTATGGAGATACTTTCTTTATGGAGAAATACTTAACATCTTCAGTAATTATAGGAATCTGAGATATCTGTTAGATCAGGAGAAATTGATCACAAGACAAAGAATTTTCATTGGTTAGAATAGTATGGAATGACGTAAGTGAAGATGTAATATGGGAACTGGAAAAAAAGATAAAAGAACAATATCTATATTTATTCTGAGGATGTGAAATCAGGTTTATCAAATTTCGAGGACGAAATTTCTTTTTAGAGGAAGAGTATTGTTACACCCCAAATTTCCTAAATAGTTGTGATAATTTTTTGATTAACTAATGTAATTCTATTATTTAGTGATTTCTGTGTACTGTAAAATTATTTTGAGTATTCCGTCAGCGTATTTGATCGTTTTGAGTGATTTACTCCATGTCAGGAAAATTATAATTTTCGGGCCGAGAAAAATCTTTATGTATTTATTTCTCTTGATTGTTAATTATTTTTAACAATTTGACTTGATTTTCATACGTTTTCTAATATTTGTGATTTTTGTGGATGATTACAAATTTTTATGTTTATCTGATTATTTTTGGGCTGTTTGTGGGCCCCAATGGTCCTACGTGGGCCTGGGGTGAGTCCCAAAACATTAAATTTTTTTTACGCATACAAAAATTCATACTGTTGAGACGGAGACGGGAGATCTTACTAAACCTGAATCCGAAAACAGTTTTAGAAATTTTCTTGTACTGTGTTTTGTACTGTATTTAATTATCGGGCAATAAAAATATAGTAAATATATTCTTTCATGGGGTTTTAGCAAATAAAAATAGAAATTATATTGCTAAGTCAACATTAGTAGTTATGACAACTTTTGACGGACCAATAGGAAGTAAATTTAATCTTGAAGTCTTTGATATCAATCATCGATTTAATCAACGGTGTAGAATTAGTCTAAGAAAATGGCTATGACCATTTATAACCATTGATTTAGATTTAAATCAAGGGTTGAGATTTGGTCTTACAAAGTGGCTAGGACCATTTGTGACCGTTGGATTCAGATTTAATCAACGGTGGAGATGGATCATTTGTGACCATTGGATTTGGATTTAATCAATGGTGGAGATTTAGTCTTCTAAAATGGCTACGACTAATTATGACCCTTGGATTAAAAGTAAGAAGGAGTAATCTTGACCCTTGATTTTGGAGATGCATCTAATGGCTAGGATTTCAATGAGGAAAGATCTAATTGTAACGCCTCTTTTTCTCCCTTCGTCATAATGGGTAAGAACAAGGAACGTCGCACCATAGTGAAATGACGCACAAATGATTACGTAAAGTTTGAACATTTTTTTTCTTTTTCTTTGACATAAATCCAGTTAAAACTTCCGTTAATGTATATATACACCTGTTTGTAAATATATCACGTGATTGAGTTAAAATTAAAAGTTCCTATTTCATATAAAACTTCTTATCAAAAACGTCAAAGAGAAATCAACATGGAATGAAACATACAACCATGCACAATATGGATAGTTACATACTTTGTACCAGAATTACAAGCCTGTTTAAATTACATTTCCAAAAAGATATATAAAAAGCAAAATGTGTACCTACCCCAAGAGATACAAATATCTACCCACTAATCCAGTAGTACATCAGGCTCTCTCAAAATAAAAGGATAGCCATCAGTAGCCATCAATTTAAAACCAAACCTAAGACTGCCTGGAACGAGAAGGAACCGTAGATGGATCCTCCTTAGGGTCCTCGTCGTCCGACGAGACATCCATCGGGACGACAGAACAGCGGGCAGGAGCCCGGGCAGTAGACAAGAAAGAGTCTTCACGTGGGTTATAGTACATATCCACCCACATATCTCTTACAGGCATATAAAATTCCAACCACACAAAAGCATGAAAGTCAAAAATAGAAGCAGTGTAGCATCCCCATGCTAAAGACACCGTCAATTCGCCGTGGTACACACATCAGTCAGTCTGCACGTTCATATGCCAGCAATCCGGACCACCATGAAAGGTGATCCGCACGTAACCAAAAAATCCACGGGGGCGAAATGACATTCTCAGCAACTTCGGTCTCAGTTGAGATAAGGCCAGAAACCCTGAAACTCAGTAGTTTCCTTGTTTTCCTCACGAGTGTCTTCTCGAGAGCAAGCGATTCAACCAAAATACAAAATAAAGAAAATTACCGAAAGAGGTGAGATTCCCAACTTTCAGTACTAATATGGCAGCAAGAAAATAAACGGCGTCGAACACCTACATAAGACACAGTTAATACATACAGGTATAGTAATACATGAAAGCAATTAATGAGGGTAAAGCCACAAGGAACAGTAGTTAACATCATCCATAGCCAACTAGCAACATTAGCATTACCAAGAATCAAATAAATATCACAGTCATAATAGTAAACACATTATCCAATCATGAATGCTCAATGGACCATGTGACTGACAACTCACAATGCAACAAGGGTACCAAAGTTCCTACTCCATGGAGCTAGACATAAACATCTTCGGAGTGAATGATCAAGGACTAATGCCAGTGTATCGTTAGCCTTAAAAATAGTATGCTCATCACATAAAAACATTTGCGTAAAATGGCTCACACATGGCACCTCAACAGTTGATCGCGACATAGGACAGCGTCTCAGGCAGGATCGTCGGTGTGTTGCATTAGTCTATCCCACGGCCCCAGTGGAGCTACCACTGTCTATTGTGAGACACTCACACCCCGACGCCCCCAGGGTCAACAACATATGACACCTACGCTTAGTCTATTTGCACCCGCACATAGGTGTTATTCAAACTCCTAGGCAACATAGCCTTCTCAACAATGTCCCACGGACAATACACATGCATGATGACACAATGTCCAATCATATATGTTCATCAATGATGCATTCAACATAAGCCTTTCCTCAATGGCACATAAGCATTATTCCATGTCCAACATGACATATCAACAATACATTTATTAAAACATTACCTCAATGGCACATCATCATTCTTATCTCATTGAGTACTACACCAATAATTCTCATTACACACATACCACAATTTCCATGTCATGGATCCAAGAATTCCATATTCAAAATCATTTCTTCTCTATTGGTATGAATGCACATTCCTATCACAATTTAGTAAAGTAAAATCCTTGAATCCAGGGTTTTTAGATTATGTTTAAGTTACAAAGGACAAGGAACCATAATCTCAATCATTTCCAGCTCAAAAATCTCATTTTTGGTCTTGGTAATCGATTACATCACCCTTGTAATCGACACCGAGAAATGAACCTCGTAATCGATTACAATCTCATTGTAATCAATTACGTGATTCCCAGAACCACGTTTCGTAACTTCAAGGCACTGGTAATTGATTACACAACCGTGGTAATCGATTACAAATTGGACAGAACCTCTGTAATCGATTACCCACAAAATATAATCGATTACGTGATTCCCAGAAGCACCATTTCGTGACATCAGAGGCTTGGTAATCGATTACACTCCTCTTGTAATCGATTACAAGCTAAATAGAATCTCTGTAATCGATTACACACCAGATGTAATCGATTACCAGATTTCCAGAATCACGATTTTGTATCTTTAAGAGCTTGGTAATCGATTACAAGTCCCGTGTAATCGACTACCACATGTAAACTTGCAGAAAACAGGGTTCTCCAGGTCCTCTAACTCAAACCAAACCATTCCTCATCATATTTAATCAACAAGATACTCAAATATACCTCCAAATCATGCAAGAGGCATCAATAAATCATACAATCCCAACAAAATAAACTATCATCAAGAACAACATAAAAATGAGAGAACTTTATTCATGGATTCAAAAATCAACAACAACACACATACAAGACATTCCCTTACTACCAAGGTTGGTTGAAGAGGATCATCTCCCTCTTAACTATTTGGAAAACAACACAATGTGCCACTCCTTCTTGCCCTAGATTTTCGTTTCCCCCTTCAAGAAAAACTCCAATGTGAGTAATCACCACAATGTTCACTCAAACCATGAAAAATAGGTTCTTGATCACCAAGGTGGCCAAGAGAAACGAAAATAGCAAGAAAAAATGGAAGAAAGTTGAAGGCTTTACCTTAAAGCTTCAAGCTTTAGCTTCAATGGTGGAAGAGAAATGGAAGAAGAAGAAGAAGAGGAACCAAAGGATAACCACCAAGGAGAATAGTCTTGGAATGGTGGAAGGAAACAAGTAAATGTGATTTGTTTGGCAAATAAGGAAGTTGGTCTCCAATGCGAGGGTGTGTGTGTGTGTGTACGGTGGAGAGGAAGGAGAAGAGAGGAAATGGAGAAATGGGTATTTGGGGTTTAGAGAAATGAGAATGCAATATTAAGACAATTGAGGGGAAATATTTGGGCTTCCCTTGTGGCTTCTGCCGTAGAAGAGTGGAGAAGGGAGAGAAAAAAATGTGTTACAAGGGAAATTGCTAGGAAGCTTCTCATAACAAGCTTGGATTAAATTTAATCTTTCTTTTGAAATTAAAACTAATAGGTATGATACAAAAATCAGATTTTGAATAATGTGATAATATTTTTAATACATGTTATTATTTATTGGACAATAGTTATAGTTGGCAGAAGTCAGCATTAACAAATCTGACAGATAAATTTTTCGTAGTGTTTTATTATCTCATCTGTTAAGATTTCTCGAAAATGTGAAACCTTGTAAACTGTGTCCAGCCTCGGGTTTAGTAAGATCCCGCGTTGACGTTTCCATAGTTCAAGGTTCTCGGAGAAAATGTCTCATTTCTCCGGTTCCGCTCAGTACACACGTAAAACGAGAAATATATTAAAATATTCTGCGTTCTCAAAAAATTCTAAGAAAATTCCAAAAAATCATAAATATTTTTAGAATGAATTCTGATAGTAGAAAAGTAAATTTTGGGGTGTTACAACTCTCCCCAACAAATAGGAATTTCGTCCTCGAAATTTTCCATACCTTAAAACAATTCGGGATATTGCTCCTTCATCTTGTCCTCCAGCTCCCACGTCACATCTCTAGTTGCTTCATTCCAGATTACCTTCACTAGTGCAATGTCCTTTCCTCTGAGTTGCTTTGTCCTCCTATCTTCAATCCTTACAAGAGTTGTCTCATATGTCAAGTTTTCCTTCAATTGTACAGAATCAGGTGCTATGACATGATCAGGATTTGGGATATATTTTCTGAGTTGTGACACATGAAAGACATTATGAAGATTTGAAAGGAAAGGAGGTAAAGCTATTTGGTAAGCAACAGGACCTATCCGACAAAGAATTTGGTAGGGTCCAAGGAATTTTGGAGTGAGTTTTCTAGATTTGAGGGCACGGCCGACCCCAGTCATAGGCGTGACTTTCAAGAAGACATGCTCTCCTTCTTCGAACTCAAGAGGTTTCCTTCTTTTGTCTACATAACTCTTCTGCCGACTCTGAGCCGTTTTCATTTTCTCCTGAATCATTTTAACCTTCTCAGTTGTCCGTTGAATGAGTTCAGTCCAACAGTAAGCCGTTCTCCATCTTGATACCAAAGCACAGGCGTCGACACCTCCGCCCATATAAAGCCTCATAGGGCGCCATCCCTATACTTGAATGGTAACTGTTGTTGTAGGTGAATTCCACCAATGGCAAGATTTCATCCCAACCTCCAGTTTGCTCTATCGCACAAGCTCTTAACAGATCTTCTAACGACTGGATTGTTCTTTCTGATTGACCATCAGTTTGTGGATGATAGGCAGAACTTAACCGCAACTTTGTTCCCATAGCCTCTTGAAGACTTTGCCAAAACTTCGAGGTAAACCTCGGGTCTCTATCGGAAACAATACTCATGGGTATCTCGTGAAGTCTGACAATTTCACCAATGTATATCTGAGTCAACTTCTCCAACGGATACCTTATGTTAATTGGCAGAAAGTGAGCTGACTTCGTAAGTCGATCCACTATTACCCATATTGAGTCATATCCTTTCCGAGTTCTTGGTAACCCGACAACAAAGTCCATGGCAATGCTATCCCATTTCCATTCAGGAATAGCCAAGGGTTGTAGTAATCCAGCTAGTCTTTGATGCTCTATCTTCGTTTTCTAGCAAACCAAACAAGATGACACGCATCTAGCGATATCTCTTTTCATCCCATGCCACCAAAACAACTTCCTCAAGTCTTGATACATCTTGGTCATTCCAGGATGCATACTCAACTGACTCGAATGAGCATGTTCAAGTATGTACTTTCTGAGTTCTTCATCTTTAGGCACACAGACCCTTCCTTGGAATCTCAAAATCCCATCGCTTCCTTCCTTCAATGTTGACACACCACCTTGTCTCATCAATTCTCTTTCTTCTTGCAGGAATTTATCGACCTTTTGTTTCTCTCGAATATCATCCATCAGGTCATTCGAGATAGTGATCCTATTCATGCAGATTTTACCCGGTGTTAACTTTACAAATGACCATATATCTCTGAATTGCTCTATCAAGTCCTTTTCTCTAATCATCATAGTAGAAACACTAATCGTCTTTCTACTCAAAGCATCGGCCACCACGTTCGCCTTTCCAGGATGATACTGAAGTTGGAAATCGTAATCTTTCAAAAATTCTAGCCATCTTCGCTGCCTCATGTTCAGCTCTTTCTGATCGTACAGGTACTTCAGACTTTTGTGGTCACTGAAGACGTTGAATGTGGCTCCATACAAATAATGTCTCCATATCTTCAATGCAAACACCACTGTAGCTAATTCTAGATCGTGTGTTAGGTAGTTCTTCTCGTGCATTCACAATTGTCTTGAAGCGTAAGCTACCACTCCTCCGTTTTGCATAAGAACGCACCCCAAACCTTGATACGAAGCGTCACAGTACACTTCAAATGGTTCACTAGGATTCAGTAAGACTAGCACTGGTGACGTAGTCAGCTTCCTTTTTAACTCTTGGAAACTTCCTTCACAGGAATCTGTCCATTCAAAAGCTTGGTCTTTCTTGGTGAGTTGAGTGAGCGATCCAGCGATTTTGGAAAATCCCTCAATAAACCTCCGGTAGTATCCGGCTAATCCAATGAAGCTTCGGATTTCTGTCACTGTAGTTGGTCTTTCCCATTGTAGTACGGCTTCTACCTTTGAAGGATCCACTGCAATTCTTTCCTTTGTGATTACATGACCTAAGAACTTCACTTCTTCTAGCCAAAACTCGCACTTGGATAGTTTCGCATATAGCTCTTTTTCCTTCAAGATCTGGAGAACTATGCTGAGGTGCTCAGCATGGTCCTCGCGACTTTGTGAATAGATCAGAATATGGTCGATAAAAACAACAACGAATCTGTCCAAGTAAGGACGAAAGATCCTATTTATATAGTCCATAAATATCGCAGGTGCATTTGTCACACCAAAAGGCATCACCAGGTACTCGTAATGACCATAACGAGTACGAAAAGCCGTCTTGGGAATATCTTCCACCTTCACTCTGATTTGGTGATATCTCGATCGTAGATCGATCTTGGAAAACACAGCTGCTCCCTTCAGTTGGTCCATCAGGTCATCTATCCTCGGCAATGGATACTTGTTCTTGATCGTAACCTTATTCAACTGACGGTAGTCCACGCATAATCTTGAAGTCCCATCTTTCTTCTTGACCAACAATACAGGTGCTCCCCAAGGTGACATACTAGGTCTCACGAATTTCTTCTCTAGGAGCTCTTCCAACTGCTTCTTAAGTTCCACGAGCTCTGCTGGTGCCATACGGTAAGGCGCCATAGAAATAGGGCCAGCTCCAGGTACCAAGTCGATAGCAAACTCGACCTCACGTTCCGGTGGCAAACCAGGTACATCATTAGGGAAAACCTCAGGAAAATCTTGAACAACAGAGATTGCGTCCACATCAACTTCACTCTCAACTTTCAAAGAAGATAACATCATGTATCCTCGAGCTCCTTCTTTCAGAAAAGCTTTCACTTGGTTGGCGATCAAAAATCTAGAATCCTCATCCAAAGGGAAAACTATTGTTTTTCTGGAACAGTCTAACAAGACATGGTTGGCAGATAGTCAATCCATTCCTCATATCACGTCTAGTTGGGATAATGGTAAACAGATCAAATCGACAGAAAAGATTCGACCTTCCACTATTAAAGAACAACCTAGACACACCTTAGTAGTGACTACAGGTTTTGCAGTAGGAGTCGAAACAGTCAAATCGAAAGGTAAAGAAGACACAGGCAATCCAAGTCTTTTCACACAATCATGTGAAATGAAAGAATGAGTAGCACCAGAGTCATACATTACAATTAAAAGATTACCTTCAATGATACCTTCTCCTTGTATCAGATCCTCGGATTCAGAGGCCTCAGCACCACTCAGGGTGTAGACTCTGCCTCCAACTTGTGGTTTAGAAGTCTTAGCAGCATTGACGGATGGTTCTGCCTTGGTCTGGTTACAGTCTCGAGAAACGTGGCCAGGTTTCTCGCACCGAAAGCAAATAAATCCTTTGATTGTGCAGTCCCTTGTGAAATGCTCCTTCCCACACTTCATGCATCTCGGAGTAGTTGTAGCATTCTGACCCATCCTTCCAGGGCTTCCAGTTGGGCTTCCTCCTTGAAATTTTTGTGGTTGTTGGCTTCCAGAGGGTCTAGAATAAGGCTTCTTTTGATAATGACTTGCATTACCACCACCTCCTCTTTGGGACTGAATAGGCCCAAAGTTTCTGTTTCTTGCCTCGCGTTCTTGTTCCACACTTTCCAATCGACAACAAGTGTCGAGTAGCTCGGAAAACTGAGTGATCTTCAAAGCTATCACGATTTTCTTCACATCATGCCTCAGGCCTTCCTCAAACTTACAACACTTCCAAGTTTCATTGGGTTGAAGTTGAAAATAGGCTGAAAATCTGGACAAGTTCTCAAACTTGGCGGCGTATTCACTCACAGTCATGCCTCCCTGTCGCAACCTCAGAAATTCCATTTCTTTTGCGTGCCTAGCACTTTCAGGAAAATACTTGTTCAAGAACCTTTCTTTGAACACTTCCCAGGTTATCACTCTGTTCGCGGCTTGCAGTAGCCTTTGTTCTCCCGTCCACCAATGTTCGGCATCTCCCATCAGCATGTATGCGGCATAGGTCACTTTCCTATCATCAGCACAGTTCATACCCGTAAATATTTTCTCCAACTCTTGGATCCATAATGTAGCTTTCTCCATATCAAACTCCCCTTTAAACTGTGGAGGATTAGCACAATGAAATCCCTCCAAGTTCTGAACATCCGCTGTAGCCTCTAGCTGTTGTGCAGCCCTAGCCTGTTGTTGAGCTGTCTGCTGGTTCTGTTGTAATATTGCCTCGGCCATCTTCTGTATTGCCTCTATGGTAGCAGCCATATCACCCCGACGAGCCATTGTTCCTTCTCGGATTAGACTACGCAAAACACAGAGAAAGTCAGATGTATTCATTTGAATACCAAACAACAAAATCACAGAGAATGACACAACACAAACAAGACAGTCCAAAACCACACGACCCAAAGAAACATAATCGGGAGCTCTGATACCAAGATAGTGTAACGCCCCTTTTTCTCCCTTCATTATAATGGGTAAGAAGAAGGAACGTCGCACCATAGTGAAATGACGCACAAATAATTACGTAAAGTTTGAACATTTTTTTCTTTTTCTTTGACATAAATCCAGTTAAAACTTCCGTTAATGTACATATACACCTGTTTGTAAATATATCGCGTGATTGAGTTAAAATTAAAAGTTCCTCTTTTATATAAAACTTCTTATAAAAAACGTCAAAGAGAAATCAACACGGAATGAAACATACAACCATGCACAATATGGATAGTTACATACTTTGTACCAAAATTACAAGCTTGTTTAAATTACATTTCCAAAAAGATATACAAAAAGCAAAATGTGTACCTACCCCAAGAAATACAAATATCTACCCACTAATCCAGTAGTACGTCAGGCTCCCTCAAAATAAATGGATAGTCATTAGTAGTCATCAATTTAAAACCAAACCTAAGACTGCCTGGAACGAGAAGGAACCATAGATGGATCCTCCTCAGGGTCCTCGTCGTCCGACGAGACATCCATCGGGACGACAGAACAGCGGGCAGGAGCCCGGGCAGTAGACAAGAAAGAGTCTTCACGTGGGTTATAGTACATATCCGCCCACATATCTCTTACAGGCATATAAAATTCCAGCCCCACAAAACCATGAAAGTCAAAAATAGAAGCAGTGTAGCATCCCCATGCTAAAGACACCGTCAATTCACCGTGGTACATACATTGGTCAGTCTACACGTTGAGATGCCAGCAATCCGGACCACCATGAAAGTTGATCCGCACGTAACCAAAAAATCCACGGGGGTGAAATGACATTCTCAGCAACTTCGGTCTCAGTCGAGATAAGGCCAGAAACCTTGAAACTCAGTAGTTTCCTTATTTTCCTCACGAGTGTCTTCTCAAGAGCACGCGATTCAACCAAAATGCAAGATAAAGAAAATTACCGAAAGAGGTGAGATTCCTAGCTTTCAGTACCAACATGCCAGTAAGAAAATAAACGGCGTCGAACGCCCACATAAGACACAGTTAATACATACAGGTATAGTAATACATGAAAGCAATTAATGAGAGTAAAGCCACAAGGAACAGTAGTTAACATCATCCATAGCCAACTAGCAACATTAGCATTACCAAAAATCAAATAAATATCACAGTCATAATAGTAAACACATTATCCAATCATGAATGCTCAATGGACCATGTGACTGACAACTCAAAATGCAACAAGGGTACCAAAGTTCCTACTCCATGGAGCTAGACATAAACATCTTCAGAGTGAATGATCAAGGAGTAATGTCAGTGTATCGTTAGCCTTAAAAATAGTGTGCTCATCACATAAAAACATTTGCGCAAAATGGCTCACACATGGCACCTCAACAGTTGATCGCGACATAGGACAGCGTCTCAGGCAGGATCGTCGGTGTGTTGCATTGGTCTATCCCATGGCCCCAGTGGAGCTACCACTGTCTATTGTGAGACACCCACACCCCAACGCCCCCAAGGTCAACAACATATGACACCTACGCTTAGTCTATTCACACCCGCACATAGGTGTTATTCAAACTCCTAGGCAACATAGCCTTCTCAACAATGTCCCACGGACAATACACATGCATGATGACGCAATGTCCAATCATGTATGTTCATCAATGATGCATTCAACATAAGCCTTTCCTCAATGGCACATAAGCATTATTCCATGTCCAACATGACATATCAACAATACATTTATTAAAACATTGCCTCAATGGCATAACATCATTCTTATCTCATTGAGTACTACACCAATAATCCTCATTACACACATACCACAATTTCCATGTCAGGGATCCAAGAATTCCATATTCAAAATCACTTCTTCTCTATTGGTATGAATGCACATTCCTATCACAATTTAGTAAAGTAAAATCCTTGAATCCAGGGTTTTTAGGTTATGTTTGAGTTACAAAGGACAAGGAACCATAATCTCAATCATTTCCAGCTAAAAAATCTCATTTTTGGTCTTGGTAATCGATTACATCACCCTTGTAATCGATTACTTGAGAAACAGAACCTCTGTAATCGATTACAATCTCATTGTAATCGATTACGTGATTCCCAGAACCACGTTTCGTAACTTCAAGGCACTGGTAATCGATTACACAATTGTGGTAATCGATTACTAATTGGACAGAACCTCTATAATCGATTACCCACAAATTGTAATCGATTACGTGATTCCCAGAAGCACTATTTCGTGACATCAGAGGCTTGGTAATCGATTACACTCCTCTTGTAATCGATTACAAGCTAAACAGAATCTCTGTAATCGATTACCAGATTTCCAGATTTCCAGAATCACGATTTTGTATCTTTAAGAGCTTGGTAATCGATTACAAGCCCCGTGTAATCGATTACCACATGTAAACTTGCAAAAAACAGGGTTCTCCAGGTCCTCTAACTCAAACCAAACCATTCCTCATCATATTTAATCAACAAGATACTCAAATATACCTTCAAATCATGCAAGAGGCATCAATAAATCATACAATCCCAACAAAATAAACTATCATCAAGAACAACATAAAAATGAGAGAACTTTATTCATGGATTCAAAAATCAACAACAACACACATACAAGACATTCCCTTACTACCAAGGTTGGTTGAAAAGGATCATCTCCCTCTTAACTATTTGGAAAACAACACAATGTGCCACTCCTTCTTGCCCTAGATTTTCGTTTCCCCCCTTCAAGAAAAACTCCAATGTGAGTAATCACCACAATGTTCACTCAAACCATGAAAAATAGGTTCTTGATCACCAAGGTGGCCAAGAGAAACAAAAATAGCAAGAAAAATGGAAGAAAGTTGAAGGCTTTACCTTAAAGCTTCAAGCTTTAGCTTCAATGGTGGAAGAGAAATGGAAGAAGAAGAAGAAGAGGAACCAAAGGATAACCACCAAGGAGAATAGTCTTGGAATGGTGGAAGGAAACAAGTAAATGTGATTTGTTTGGCAAATAAGGAAGTTGGTCTCCAATGCGAGGGTGTGTGTGTGTGTGTACGGTGGAGAGGAAGGAGAAGAGAGGAAATGGAGAAATGGGTATTTGGGGTTTAGAGAAATGAGAATGCAATATTAAGACAATTGAGGGGAAATATTTGGGCTTCCCTTGTGGCTTCTGCCGTAGAAGAGTGGAGAAGGGAGAGAGAAAAATGTGTTACAAGGGAAATTGCTAGGAAGCTTCCTATAACAAGCTTGGATTAAATTTAATCTTTCTTTTAAAATTAAAACTAATAGGTGTGATACAAAAATCAGATTTTGAATAATGTGATAATATTTTTAATACATGTTATTATTTATTGGACAATAGTTATAGTTGGCAGAAGTCAGCATTAACAAATCTGACAGATAAATTTTTCGCAGTGTTTTATTATCTCATCTGTTAAGATTTCTCGAAAATGTGAAACCTTGTAAATTGTGTCCAGCCTCGGGTTTAGTAAGATCCCGCGTCGACGTTTCCATAGTTCAAGGTTCTCAGAGAAAATGTCTCATTTCTCCGGTTCCGCTCAGTACACACGTAAAACGAGAAATATATTAAAATATTCCGCGTTCTCAGAAAATTCCAAGAAAATTCCAGAAAATCATAAATATTTTTAGAATGAATTCTGATAGTAGAAAAGTAAATTTTGGGGTGTTACACTAATGGCCTAGATTAAGTCTTCTAATCAAAAGTCTACCTTAATCCTAACCATTGATCTAATCAATGGCTTAAATTTCTCTAAATGATGGCTAGAAAAGATGACAACTTTATGAATGCATAATGCATGGAAGGGGGACGGTTTTGTAGTTGTTTAGGAGCTAAAGGAAAAAGTTTGAAGACATTATTAGTTGTTTTAGTCAATATGGATCATTATTGATCATTTTGCGCTCTTAGGAGAATGCATGAAGGAGGGCTATGGTTTTGGTGTCTTAAGGCCATAGCAAAAAGTCTATGACCATTATCACTCATTATTGATCATTCTTGATCATTCCAAAAACCTAAAGCTCTTAGAAAAATTTCTCTTCTTCTCCTTCTAGCATGGTTCAGCCATGATCACTAAATATACCCTCCATCACTCAAAAATTTTATCCAACTTAGTTTCTTAAATCCTTACCTTATTCTAAGAACATCTCTAGTTATGAGTTCTCATAAAATCATTCATCTTGAACTTCAAATCCAAGCTTCAAGTTTCTATCAAAAAGGGTAAAGTTCATATTTCTTCACCCAATCTTTTAGTTTTGATTTTCTAAGCCATGATTGAACCATGGTTTACTTATTTCTACACTTGTTATTGATTGTAACATTTGTTTATGATTTTTAGGGATTTTTCTATAGAGATCCACGAAATTGGTGGAAGGAAAACTAAGTGCTTTCACTTTATTCTTTATTTTAACCAAGTCTAAGAAGCCTTTCTTTCACAAAAATCAAAAACTCCAACCTTGTTCTTCAAGAGGAACCATTCGGCCATCCAATCTCTTTTAATTTCATCCAACCATAGATCTTGAATCTACATGATATTCTAAGCAATTTTCATGTTGGAGACTTCCTCTAAATCATTCATCTTCAACATTGTTCTTCAAGCTAAAGATTGAAGCTTTATTGGTGAAGTTTATTAATCTTCACTTTTCTTTTGATTTTCAAGGTTCTAACCATGATGCACATTCATGGTTTTCTTATTCAAGCTTAATATGTTAATAAACTTGTGTTTTGTTTTGTATTTGAGAAGCCCTTGGTGGTGAAGGACTTGGAAAAAGAAGCAAAACAAGGAGCTTTTAAGGATCTTCAAGAGGTAAGAGGGAGATTCATCTCACCAACCAAGTATGGTGGTGAGAGATGGTCTTATATTTGATGGATGGTGAATCCATGTGAAGATTCATATCCA
Organism: Ormosia emarginata; assembly: GCA_029884605.1. Lineage (NCBI taxonomy): Eukaryota > Viridiplantae > Streptophyta > Magnoliopsida > Fabales > Fabaceae > Ormosia > Ormosia emarginata. The sequence goes on from JAQQTP010000040.1 coordinate 9,827,310, forward strand.
TGGTCATGTAATAATTTGTGGGTGTTTATGTGCTTTGATTATTTTCCTATACTTGGTATGATTTGCATGATTTATTGCTTTGATTATGGCATGCTTATGTTATATATTTGAATATGTATATGTATGCCATGATTTAATGATGGAAAGGAAATTGATTTTTGGTTCCAAAGACCAAGAGGAATTTTGGCCAAGACACCTCAAAATAGGTGTTCATAAATTAATATTTTCATGAATGATAAAATCGAATGATTAGAGAAGCAAGGAAAATAAACAAAGGGTTTATTTTTCAAGAAGTAGCATTCATGGTTTTGAGAAGGATATTTATTAATTTATTTTGTGTAAAAAGTTTCTAAGCATTTTACTAAACATAAGTTTTAAATGACAAGGGCAATGTTGATTTTAAGGATTTGCAAAGAAAATGAAAATGAATTTTCAAAGGAAGTGAAAATGGATTTGCAAAGAAAGTGAAAATGAAAAATGAACAAATGATTTGATTTCAAAGACCAAGTGCTCACGGTTTTTTTTTATTATGAAGAATTTTTAATGGTTTTGTTTGTGTAAAACCATATTGACTTAGAAGGAAAAAAATATTTGATGGCCATTGGAATCATGTACCATAGTTTTGGAAGGCTTGTAATGCCTTGATTTTAATGAAGCAAAGTGATTTTTCAAATGGAAATATAATTGATTTAGTATAAGGAATTTAGAAAGGGAATCAGAGTGTTTTATCACTTGAGAAAATAGAATTTTTGTATAAGAATGGAAAAGGGAGGTTGAAAGTGTTTGAACCTCAATTTATTTTGAAAAGAATTGATTTTAGAATTGATTTGAGAAAAATGGAGAATATAATAGTGATTTGATATTTTCTAACATGTAACTCATCCTTTGGGTTTTGGAGAGCGTTAGTAATTTTTAAAGTTTGAAACTATGATTTAATTCAATGAAATTGTGAATTTGTGAAATATATTGTGAAAAGGATTTTCTTGAGTAAGAAAATGTGAAAAATAATGTGAGCGGTCATATTATTTTGAGAATGGTTGAAATGGAATTTTTGAAGGTTGAGAAATATTTTTCGTAATGGAAAAATGGTGAAAAATGATTTACGTAACTTAAAAATGTGATTTTTAAGCTACGCAATTGGAAAAACGTTTAAATATTTCCATGCGATTTGAAAAACGTTGAAATATTTCTACGCAATTTGGAAAGCGTTTAAATATTTTTATGCATTTGGGATATTGTTGAAAAATCGCTACGCGATTTAAAAATGGTGGAATATTTTTACGTGATTGATGAAAATGTTGAAAAATCACTACGTGATTTGCAAAATTTTGAAAACGTAATAGAAATGTTGTGCGATTGTGAAAACACGTCGAAAGTGTTTTGTGACTATGAAAACGTGATAATATGATTTCGCAATTGAATATACAGTAAGATTACTGTTGGGCCAGTGTGTGAACCCTGATTATGAGATTATGAAATTGAACTGAGAATGGGCTAGTGTGTGGACCCTGAATATGAAATTGTGAATTTGAACTGAGAATGGTGCATTTTGTATGCATGAATTAGTGTATGAACACTATATGAGAAAATAATGAATTTTGCCTATGATTAGCATTGGTGTATTGAACATGCATTGGAAAGGTCCAATGGACAGTTTGAGGCTATTTGCCTAAGAGAGACGTACACCTCTTGAGTGGGTGCGATATGCGTAGTGTAAGTCACTTGTTGACCTTGGGGGCATCGGGGTGCGGGTTGCCTACAGTGGGCAGTGAGTAGCTCTACTATAACCGTGGGTTAGACCGACGCGACACACCGATGATCCTGACCGAGACACTATTCTTAATCAAGATCTAGTAAAGACTGTCGTGTATATGCTAGATGTGCAAAAATCAAAATGAGGATTATAGCACGTGGTCTGTGTTACCAAGTGGCCTCAATACTCAAGAGGGGGGTGAATTGAGTATGTAAAATATTTTCGTAAATCTTTCACAAAACATTTGATTATCAATTTTTGTTGAAGCTATTGGTTGATTGAAGTGAATAGATAAATGAAATTGAATACTTCACTCACAAATTAAATAAGCTAAGATGAATAACATTCAAGTAACCATATAAAATAAATGTACAAATGTAAAGAGATGAGTTTTGTAACGCCCTAAAAATTCCGTATCTCTTAACCAGTAATTTTGTTAGTTAATAGAATTTTACTGTTTAGTGATTTCTGGATACTGTAAAATTATTTTGATTATTCCATCAGCGTATTTGATCATTTTGAGTGATTTACTCTGTGTCAGGAAAATAAAAATTTTCAGGCCAGGGAAAACTTTACATAATTTAATTTTTACCGTTAGGTTTTAACTATTTTACGTAATCTGATTTGATATTTGTGCGTTTTCTAATTTTTATGATTTTATGGGTGATTATGAAATTTTTATGATACTCCGACTGTTTTTGGACTATTTGTGGGTCCTAGTGGTTCTACGTGGGCCCAGGATGAGTCCCAAAACATGAAAAAAATTTTACGCATAAAAAAATTTATACTGTTGAGACGGAGACAGGGGATCTTACTAAACCTGAATCCGGAAACAGTTTTAGAAAATTTCTTGTACTGTGTTTTGTACTGTATTTAATTTATCGGATGATAAAAATACAGTAAATATAATTTTTGTGGGGTTTAGCAGATAAAAATAAATATTATACTGTTAAGTCCACAATTAGTGGTTATGATAATTTTTGATGGACCAATAGGAAGCAAGTCCAATATTTAAGACTTTGAAATCAACCGTCAATTTAATCAACGGTGTAGGATAAGTCTAATAAAATGGCTATGACCATTTATAACCATTGGATGTGGATTTAATCAACGGTGTAGAATTGGTCATATAAAGTGGCTATGACCATTTGTAACCATTGGATATTAATTTAATCTATGGTAGAGAATTGGTCTTGTAAAGTAACAAGGACCATTTATGACCATTCGATGTTGATTTAATCTATGGTGAAGATTTAGTCTTAAAAAGTGACAAAGACCATTTATGACCCTTGGATATAAAGTTTGAAGGAGTAATCTTAACCCTTCATTTTGAAGACACATCTAAGGGGTAGGATTTAAAGAAGAAAGATCCAATGACCTAAATTAAGTCTTCTATCTAAAGCTATACCTAAAGTCTACTTTAATCCTAACCATTGAATTAATCAATGGCTTAGAATGCTTCAAATAATTGCTTGGACTTTCAAGATTGAATCTTAACCATTGATTTAATCTATGGTTGAAATTTGGTCTTATATAATTGCTTGGACTTCAATTGTGACCCTTGGATGGCAACATGGAAGGAGAGATCTTAACCATCCATTTAGTAGCTTCATCTAAAGGCTAAGATTAAAGGAGGAAGAAGATCCAATGGTCCAAGTTTGTTACTATCACTTGAAAAATTTCTCAATAATTTAATACCAATTATTTGCTCAAATAATTCACTCTTTTATCTCTTCACTCTACGGCAATGCATAGGAGGAAGGGGGCAAAAATTATTTCATGCATTTCCTATCTCACTTTATCACCTTTTCTTTCAATTATTCTAGTAACTTGACTATCACTCAAAAAAATAAATAATTCACTCTTCACTTTCCAAGTAAGGCTACGGTCATGCAATTGTTTAGGAGACCAAATAATTCACTTTGTGCTATTAGGATACAATTCAAATGAAAACAAAGTGAGACCAAGTCAACAAAAATGGCCACCTTTTCTTTAGAAACACTTACGGCCATGCAAAGTAAAAGGGGGCCAATTTGATTCAATCAATTCCATTAATTCATGTTCCATTATTTATATTATACAACAAAGTAAGATAAGTCAATATTGGTGGCTTTCTCCATTTGAAGCATACCGCCATGCACTCCTTTTTGGAGACAAACTATGTAACATCCCGAAAATTTATAATTTCAGGATAAATGATTGTTTTACAATATTTGGAATTTTTAGGAATTTTTCTGGATTTTTCTGAGAACGCAGAATATTTTAATGTTTTTTCTCGTTCTACGCCCACGTTGAGCAGAATTGGCAGAACGACTGTGACGCTCCCAAAGTTGGAAAATTTTATTACGAATAGTCATTTTCTAATATTTGTGATTTATGTGAATCCTTTCAGAATTTTTCGGAACTGACGAATATTTTAATATATTTCTCGTTTTACGTGCACACTGAGCCGAACCCGGGAAATGAAATATTTTTCCCGAGAACCTTGAACAATGGAAACGTCGACGAGGGATCTTACTAAACCCGAGGTCGGACACAGTTTACAAGGTTTCACGTCTTTCGAGAAATTTTAACAGATGGAATAATAAAACAATGCGAAGAATTGATCTGTCAAATTAATTAATGCTGACTTCTGCCAACTATAACTATTGTCCAATAAATAATAACATGTAATAAAAATACTATCACATTATTCAAAATTTACCTTGTGTCAAATCCATTAGCTTTATTTTCAAAATAAAGATTAAATTAATTTAAGCTTGCCAAGGGAAGCTTCCTAGAAATTTCCTAACTAATCACATTTCTCTCTCTTCCCTCCTCACTCTTCTCCACCACAGAGGTGATATTGGAACCCAATATTCACTTCATCTTCCTAATATTTCCTCTCTTCTCATTCTCATTCTCTTCTCCTTCGTCTTCTTCTTCTCTTCTCTTCTTCTCCTTGCATCACCACCATACACCCTCACCATTCACCATCTTCATTTCTTTTCTTCCCCATTTCCGAATCTAGCTTTCTTTCATCATTCTAAGACCATCTTCCTTGTGGCCATCCTTAGTTCTTCTTCTTCTTCTTCCTCCATTTTTCACCATTGAAGCTAAAGCTTTGAGCTTAGAGGTAAAGTCTTAACCTTTCTTTCACTTTCTTTTCATTTTGGCTTTTCTTGGTCACTTATGTGATCAAGAACTCATTTTTCCATGGTTTGAGTGAACATTATGGAAATCACTCACATTGGTGATCTTCTTGAAGGGAAAATGAAAATCTAGGGCAAGAAGAGGTAACACCTTGTGTTATCTTCCAAATAGGTAAGAGGGAGATGATCCTCTTCAACCAATCTTGGTAATAAGGGAATGTCTTGTATGTGTTGTTATTGATTTCTGAATCCATGAATAAAGTTCTCTCATTTTTATGTTGTTCTTGATGATAGTGCATTTTGTTGGATTTGTATGATTTATTGATGCCTCTTGCATGATTTGAAGGTATATTTGAGTGACTTGTTGATTAAATATGATAATGATTGGTTTGGTTTGAGTTAGAGGACCTGGAGAACTCTGTTTTCTGCAAGATTACGCGTGGTAATCGATTACACGAGGCTTGTAATCGATTACCAAGCTCTTAAGGGTACGAAATCGTGATTCTGGAAATCTGGTAATCGATTACATCTTGTGTGTAATTGATTACAGAGATTCTGCCTAGCTTGTAATCGATTACAAGAATGGTGTAATCGATTACCAAGCCTATGACCTTATGAAATGGTGCTTCTGGGAATCACGTAATTGATTACAACTTGTGGGTAATCGATTACGGGGGTTCTGTCCAATTGGTAATCGATTACCACGGCTGTGTAATCGATTACCAGGGCCTTGAAGTTACGAAACGTGATTCTGGGAATCATGTAATCGATTACAAAGAGATTGTAATCGATTACAGAGATTCTGTTACGTTGGTAATCGATTACCAGGGTGATGTAATAGATTACCAAGACCCAAAAATGAGATTTTTGAGCTGGAAATGATTGAGATTAGGGTTCTTTGTCCTTTGTAACTCAAACATAACCTAAAAACTCTAGATTCAAGGATTTTACTTTGCTTAAATGCAATAAGAATATGTATTCATACCGATAGAGAAGAAACGATTTCGAAAATGAAATTCTTGGATCCATGACATGGAAATTATGGTATGTAGGAACATATATTCCTAGTGAGAATTATTGATGCAAGTGTGATTCCCTATGTGGGTTGTGCAGTTATTGATTCAGTATTCGATGAGATAAGAAATGATGATGTGCCATTGAGGCAATGCTTATGTTGAATGCATCATTGATGATCATACATGTTCATGCATAGAGTCTTATGTATTGTGAATGTCTTGTGGACTGTTGTAAGGCCAAGTTGCCTAGGAGATTGAACACACCTTAGTGCGGGTGCGAGTAGACTAGTGTGGGTCTTGTTATGACCTTGGGGGCGTCAGGGTACGGGTCCCTCACATGGACAGTTTAGAGCTCCTCTGTGCCGTGGGGCAAACCGATGCAAACACACCGACGATCCGGACTTGACACTGTCCTATATCGTGATCTAGTGTAGAATGTCTGAACAATGCCATGATTGTGCACGAGAAAATTTATTGATAGCACGGGCCTCGGCAGCCGAGTTACAGACATGTCTCCTGATCTTTCTCTCCGACTATTTGAGTCTAGCTCCATGGAGTAGGAATTGGGAAAGCATGCATTGTGCATTGTTCATTACTGGTCTTATAAACTGTTGAGCATGAATACCTTTAAATGATTATCTGATTGTTGTGTTGATTTTTGGAAATACTATTGTGATCTGCCTGCTATTGCTTACTGTTGTTCTACCTTTACTATAAATATCACTGTTATTAGTGACTCTGATTATTGCTTAGAATTGAATTGCTTTTATTATAAATTCTGTTATTGCTATTGCGGAATATATGAACTGTATCGCTCGGTGGGCGCTTTGCGCCGTGCTATTTTCTTGCTACCAATAGTGGTAATGAATGACGGGTGTCTCACCTCTTTCCTATATTTCTGTATTTTCTGTTTTATATTCATATTTGATAAAAGATCATGAAGAAGATGATGAGGAGCCACACCTTGCCGATGGGGTTGGGAACCTGGATGATATTTCCTCGATTTTCGTAGGAGTGCAGCTGCGTGGAGGTATTGATGCCGGTTGTACCAACTGGGACGCTGAGTGTCATGCGCATATGGGGTTGCGGACTTGTCTGCTGGTAGTACCCATCCCTGGGTTACTACTTCTCCCCTTTAATGTTTTTATTTCCGCTGTATTTTATTTGACTCTGTAATTATTATATTCTATGTCATCAGTGATTAATGTAAGTTGGCTATGAAATATATATACATATATAAGGAATGTGATATCATTTCATTGGTTGTGTTAAGGGTTGAATACATTTATATTTCATTCATGGCTCGTATTTTCTATTTATGCATAAATGTGAAAAACAAAAGTACACTTGTAAATTTTGAGACTACTGTTGTTATGACTGTGATTATTCAGGGGCGCTACATTAGGTCGTATCAGAGCAGTTCATCCTGTTGAGCCGGGGTATGGACTTGCTATGTTTAGGCATATTAGAATTTGGTCTGTTGTGCACTTCCTTGTCTCTTGATTGAGATGATGGGAAAGGAATGCATGGCGTGCCGTAGGTTGAATGTTGATGGCTACTGTTATACAATTGCATGATATTGAGGACTGGCCTACTCAATATGTAATGTTCTGTGTGTACAGGAAACTATGACTTCACCTAGGCGTACTGTGTTAGGAAGATATGATTTCTTTTGTGAGGAGATCAAAAGGTTTTGGAAAACCGATCTTCTGGAGAAAGAAATAGTTGGTGTGAACTTGGTTCGAGAAGCAGTTTGGAAGTTGACGGCTTACGAGGGATTACGCTGTGGAAGCAGAATGAAGAAGTTCGAGCTAGAGATCGTTGGGATTCGTGGATTGACTTGTCTTGGTTGAATTGTGTGATTTTATGGGTTTAGTTTCCGAGATGAGACAATGTTGATTGAAATAATTATGTTTGTTTTGTTGTGTCATGTTTTGTCCGTCTTCGAAGGAAGTCAATGGCTCGTGACAGACGTATACATGTGAGCGCGGGACAAGACAATAGGGGTATGGCTGCGACTGCAAAGGAAAGGCAAATGAGAGCTGAGATGACAACTTACCAGGATCAGAGGATCATACAACAACGAGAGTTGGAAGTTGAGGTCCAGAATCTGTTGGAGAAAACTCGACTTTGGGGCAAACGTGGACTACCTAGATTCCAAAGGAGGAATAATAGAAAAGTTAACCAGTTTAAGTGGAAACCATGCGCACGGGTATCAAGGAAACAACAACAACAACAACCAACTCCTGGACAAAGTACTAGTGGGGGTATATCCAGTCAGATCCCGACATCTTCGCCAAGATGTATGAAATGCAGAAAGGAACACTTCACGAGGGAGTGTAAGATCAAAGGGATAATCTATTTTAAATGTGGAAAGCCTGGACACGTCACCCGTAACTGCAACCCAACAAAGGCAAAGTCTTCAATCGATGCTGCAAGGGCTGTGAAACCACAAGCAAAAGCCAGAACTTATACCTTGGGTGGTGTTGAGACCTCGACAATTGGAGATCTAAATAAGGGAAGTTACGCCTCAAATGATGATCCCATAATCGTGCTGTATAATTCTGGGGGTAACTCCTCCTTTTACAATTTGTGACCGTATAGATTATTTGGATTCATCTGTATCTTTCTTATCTTCAACTTAAATTATTTCCATTTCTGTTACTAAGACTTGTCGTTGACACCTAAGTTTATGTAGTCTATTCTATTTCTACTGAAGATTGAATCTTCCGTTGATCTATCTTGCTTACCTAAAATCATATCTATTTGAGCCCATGATTCTAGAAATTGATTGGTCGTTTCCTAATTATTACCTGCTAGAGCGTTTCGATTAACACCTTAGTGATTTTTGAAACCAAGACTTTTGGATTAGTAACGGCCAACAAAGTCTAAGCCTCATAATAGAAAGGAGCCTGAGGGTACATGTTAAGGTTTTCCATAGAAGACCAAGAGTAAAGGGAATATAGGTGCCGCTCTTGTAGTCGAAGGGAGACACATGTCAAGCTACGATGTTGTTAGTTAAGGAGAAGAATGAAATTTCTCGGTGAGACGAGGACCGTCACGAAATAAACGAGGCTTCAATCAAGGATGAGTGTCCTCGGGGAAAGATGAGCGATTCAATGGGCTGGTGAGGAAAGAGTCATTGTTCTCTCCAAGATAGATGTATGTCCTGGTCATCGAGGGGTTCGTGGAAATAGAGAATGTTCCCAAGATGATTTTTCGGGCGTGCTTTTGACATTATGGGTATTCCGTGATGTCAATCGGAGTGATAAGCGCTCTTATTGTATTCATGGACAACGTGAATTGTATTTTCTATCCTTACCTAGAACAGAATTATCGTTGTCATTAATGATAACATTCTAATTTATTCTCGAAGATATGAAGAGATACGTTGGACATCTCGATATAGTTTTCCTAACTTTAGAGAAGGGGGAGTAAGTGCCAAAGTATCAGAGTGCGGATTCTCGTTTAAGGAGATTCCGTTTTGGATCATGAAATTCCAAATGGAGGTTCATAGCTCACGGGATCAGTTGATTTTGTCGAAGAAGTATCGACAGATTCTCAAAGATGGTAGAACAACTTGCTCCGATTACAAAAGGAGAATCAAAACTTTTACGGATCATCACAGGCGGAGAAAGTTTTTCAAAGGTTGAGGAAATATTTCAATTTCGATACTGCCCGATCCCAGTGAAACATTCAAAGTGTTTTGGGATACTTCACATCAAGGTTTAGGATGTATGTTCATGCAAAGTTGAGAAGTTATAACTTATGCCTCGAGGTTGTTGAAGGTGCGTTGGGAATTACCGACTCACGAATTAGTGTTAGCCACGGTTATATCGGCTCTAAGAATATAGAGACACTTTCTATATGGAGCAATATTCAATGCCTTTCGCTGTCACAGGAACCTGAAGTATTTATTCGATGAGAAGGAACCAAACAAGAGGCAGAGAAGGTAACTGAAGATTTTGAAGGAACATGATCTCTAACTTTAGAGTCATTTTGGAAAAGAAAACGCCATGGCGGACGCTTTGGAATCGGAAATTGCCTAATGCCTTCATTATGATGGTCTAGAAGAAGGAAATAATAGAGTAATTCGAGGACAGGTAGCTGTCATTGGAAATGACACTGGATGAGGTATGTCTAGATATAATCGTTATTTCGAACGATCTGTTAGGAAGGATTCGAGAGAAGTGGAAACAGTGACCAATTTCTACAAGACAAGAAAGAGCTATTAAGCCAAGGCATGGTGTCAGAATATGAGGGAGGAACTCAATGGAATCTTAATGTTCACAGGTGAAGGTTGCAATACCAGATGATTTAGAACTTAAGGAGTTTATTCCCAATGAAACTCACGAGAGTAAACCGAGTTTACACACCGGAGCGATCAAGGTATATCAAAATCTAAAACATAAGTAATGGTAACAAGGGATGAAGAAAGACGTTGCTAAAAGTGTGGGTAATCTTACTTAAGTTGCCAGCAAACTCACTCTTAAATTCTACGGACTATCCTAAATTCTTTTTCGGACTGGTTCGATATCCATAACTGATCTTTACTATCCTTTCTTTTTAAATCTTCATGATATCTTCTGTATGTCATGATCACGAAAGTATATCCTTGGACCCAGCCATGTTATCGAACAGGACACAGTACGATTGAAAGAGAGTTTGACCCATGGGATGCTTCCTGTAAGATCGAGAATAGAGTAGCAAAGCAACATGGAGGCAGGGAGATCACATTAGTAAGGGTGATTAAAATTGACGTGAGTAGAAGCGCGACACGGAGGTTAGAAGATAAGGTGAAGAAACAATGTCGATATTTATCCTAAGGAATGAAAATTTCGAGGACGAAATTTCTATTTGAAGGGGAGTGTTGTAACATCCCGAAAATTTATAATTTCAGGATAAATGATCGTTTTACAATATTTGGAATTTTTAGGAATTTTTCTGGATTTTTCTGAGAACACGGAATATTTTAATGTTATTTCTCGTTCTACGCGCACGTTGAGCAGAATTGGCAGAACGACTGTGACGCTCCCAAAGTTGGAAAATTTTATTACGAATAGTCATTTTTTAATATTCGTGATTTATGTGAATCTTTTCAGAATTTTTCGGAATCGACGAATATTTTAATATATTTCTCATTTTGCGCGCACACTGAGCTGAACCCGGGAAATGAAATATTTTTCTCGAGAACCTTGAACTATGGAAACATCGACGGGGGATCTTACTAAACCCGAGGCCGGACACAGTTTACAAGGTTTCACGTCCTTTGAGAAATTTTAACAGATTGAATAATAAAATAATGCGAAGAATTGATCTGTCAGATTAATTAATGCTGACTTCTGCCAACTATAACTATTGTCCAATAAATAATAACATGTAATAAAAATACTATCACATTATTCAAAATTTACCTTGTGTCAAATCCATTAGCTTTATTTTCAAAATAAAGATTAAATTAATTTAAGCTTGCCAAGGGAAGCTTCCTAGAAATTTCCTAACTAATCACATTTCTCTCTCTTCCCTCCTCACTCTTCTCCACAACAGAGGTGATATTGGAACCCAATATTCACTTCATCTTCCTAATATTTCCTCTCTTCTCATTCTCATTCTCTTCTCCTTCGTCTTCTTCTTCTCTTCTCTTCTTCTCCTTGCTTCACCACCATACACCCTCACCATTCACCATCTTCATTTCTTTTCTTCCCCATTTCCACATCTAGCTTTCTTTCATCATTCTAAGACCATCTTCCTTGTGGCCATCCTTGGTTCTTCTTCTTCTTCTTCCTCCATTTTTCACCATTGAAGCTAAAGCTTTGAGCTTGGAGGTAAAGTCTTAACATTTCTTTCACTTTCTTCTCATTTTCGCTTTTCTTGGTCACTTATGTGATCAAGAACTCATTTTTCCATGGTTTGAGTGAACATTATGGAAATCACTCACATTGGTGTTCTTCTTGAAGGGAAAACAAAAATCTAGGGCAAGAAGAGGTAACACCTTGTGTTGTCTTCCAAATAGGTAAGAGGGAGATGATCCTCTTCAACCAATCTTGGTAGTAAGGGAATGTCTTGTATGTGTTGTTATTAATTTCTGAATCCATGTATAAAGTTCTCTCATTTTTATGTTGTTCTTGACGATAGTGCATTTTGTTGGATTTGTATGATTTATTGATGCCTCTTGCATGATTTGAAGGTATATTTGAGTGACTTGTTGATTAAATATGATAATGATTGGTTTGGTTTGAGTTAGAGGACCTGGACAACTCTGTTTTCTGCAAGATTATGCGTGGTAATCGATTACACGAGGCTTGTAATCGATTACCAAGCTCTTAAGGGTACGAAATCGTGATTCTGGAAATCTGGTAATCGATTACATCTTGCGTGTAATCGATTACAGAGATTCTGCCTAGCTTGTAATCGATTACAAGAATGGTGTAATCGATTACCAAGCCTATGATCTTATGAAATGGTACTTCTGGGAATCACATAATTGATTACAACATGTGGGTAATCGATTACGGGGGTTCTGTCCAATTGGTAATCGATTACCACGGCTGTGTAATCGATTACCAGGGTCTTGAAGTTACGAAACGTGATTCTGGGAATCATGTAATCGATTACAAAGAGATTGTAATCGATTACAGAGATTCTGTTACGTTGGTAATCGATTACTATGGTGATGTAATCGATTACCAAGACCCAAAATTGAGATTTTTGAGCTGGAAATGATTGAGATTATAGTTCTTTGTCCTTTGTAACTCAAACATAACCTAAAAACTCTGGATTCAAGGATTTTACTTTGCTTAAATGCAATAAGAATATGTATTCATACCAATAGAGAAGAAACGATTTCGAAAATGAAATTCTTGGATCCATGACATGGAAATTATGGTATGTAGGAACATATATTCCTAGTGAGAATTATTGATGCAAGTGTGATTCCCTATGTGGGTTGTGCAGTTATTGATTCAGTATTCAATGAGATAAGAAATGATGATGTGCCATTGAGGCAATGCTTATGTTGAATGCATCATTGATGATCATACATGTTCATGCATAGAGTCTTATGCATTGTGAATGTCTTGTGGACTGTTGTAAGGCCAAGTTGCCTAGGAGATTGAACACACCTTAGTGCGGGTGCGAGTAGACTAGTGTGGGTCTTGTTATGACCTTGGGGGCATCGGGGTGCGGGTCCCTCACACGGACAGTTTAGAGCTCCTCTGTGCTGTGGGGCAAATCGATGCAAACACACTGACGATCCGGACTTGACACTGTCCTATATCGTGATCTAGTGTAGAATGTCTGTACAATGCCATGATTGTGCACGAGAAAATTTATTGATAGCACTGGCCTCGGCAGCCGAGTTATAGACATGTCTCCTGATCTTTCTCTCCGACTATTTGAGTCTAGCTCCATGGAGTAGGAATTGGGAAAGCATGCATTGTGCATCGTTCATTCGGTCTTATAAACTGTGAGCATGAATACCTGTAAATGATTATCTGATTGTTGTGTTGATTTTTGGAAATACTATTGTGATCTGCCTGCTATTGCTTACTGTTGTTCTACCTTTACTATAAATATCACTGTTATTAGTGACTCTGATTATTGCTTAGAATTGAATTGCTTTTATTATAAATTCTGTTATTGCTATTGCTGAATATATGAACTGTATCGCTCGGTGGGCGCCTTGCGCCGTGCTATTTTCTTGCTGCCAATAGTGGTAATGAATGACGGGTGTCTCACCTCTTTCCTATATTTCTGTATTTTCTATTTTATATTCATATTTGATAAAAGATCGTGAAAAAGATGATGAGGAGCCATACATTACCGATGGGGTTGGGAACCTGGACGATATTTCCTCGATTTTCGTAAGAGTGCAGCTGCGTGGAGGTATTGATGCCGGTTGTACCAACTGGGACGCTGAGTGTCATGCGAATATGGGGTTGTGGACTTGTCTGCTGGTAGTACCCATCCCTGGGTTACTACTTCTCCCCTTTAATGTTTTTATTTCCGCTGTATTTTATTTGACTCTGTAATTATTATATTCTATGTCATCAGTGATTAATGTAAGTTGGCTATGAAATATATATACATATATAAGGAATGTGATATCATTTCATTGGTTGTGTTAAGGGTTGAATACATTTATATTTCATTCATGGCTCGTATTTTCTATTTATGCATAAATGTGAAAAACAAAAGTACACTCGTAAATTTTGAAACTATTGTTGTTACGACTGTGACGCACTTGGATCTAGTAATTGTGGTGTAATGACGATTGCGCTGTGGTTGGTATATTCAGGAGCGCTACATTAGGTGGTATCAGAGCAGTTCATCCTGTTGAGTCGGGGTATGGACATGATATGTTTAGGCATATTAGAATTTGGTCTGTTGTGCACTTCCTTGTCTCTTGATTGAGATGATGGGAAAGGAATGCATGGCGTGCCGTAGGTTGAATGTTGATGGCTACTGTTATACAGTTGCATGATATTGAGGACTGGCCTACTCAATATGTAATGTTCTGTGTGTACAGGAAACTATGACTTCACCTAGGCGTACTGTGTTAGGAAGATAGGATTTCTTTTGTGAGGAGATCAAAAGGTTTTGGAAAACCGATCTTCTGGAGAAAGAAATAGTTGGTGTGAACTAGGTTCGAGAAGCAGTTTGGAAGTTGACGGCTTACGAGGGATTACGCTGTGGAAGCAGAATGAAGAAGTTCGAGCTAGAGATCGTTGGGATTCGTGGATTGACTTGTCTTGGTTGAATTGTGTGATTTTGTGGGTTTAGTTTCCGAGAGGAGACAATGTTGATTGAAATAATTATGTTTGTTTCGTTGTGTCATGTTTTGTCCATCTTCGAAGGAAGTCAATGGCTCGTGACAGACGTATACATGTGAGCGCGGGACAAGACAATAGGGGTATGGCCGCGACTGCAAAAGAAAGGCAAATGATAGCTGAGATGACAACTTACCAGCATCAGAGGATCCCGCAACAACGAGAGTTGGAAGTTGAGGTCCAGAATCTGTTGGAGAAAAGTCGACTTTGGGGCAAACGTGGACTACCTAGATTCCAAAGGAGGAATAATAGAAAAGTTAACCAGTTTAAGCGGAAACCATGCGCACGGGTATCAGGGAAACAACAACAACAACAACCAACTCCTGGACAAAGTACTAGTGGGGGTATATCCAGTCAGATCCCGACATCTTCGCCAAGATGTATGAAATGCAGAAAGGAACACTTCACGAGGGAGTGTAAGATCAAAGGGATAATCTGTTTTAAATGTGGAAAGCCTGGACACGTCTCCCGTAACTGCAACCCAACAAAGGCAAAGTCTTCAATCGATGCTGCAAGGGCTGTGAAACCACAAGCAGAAGCCAGAACTTATACCTTGGGTGGTGTTGAGACCTCGACAATTGGAGATCTAAATAAGGGAAGTTACGCCTCAAATGATGATCCCATAATCGTGCTGTATAATTCTGGGGGTAACTCCTCCTTTTACAATTTGTGACCGTATGGATCATTTGGATTCATCTGTATCTTTCTTATCTTCAACTTAAATTATTTCCATTTCTGTTACTAAGACTTGTCGTTGACACCTAAGTTTATGTAGTCTATTCTATTTCTACTGAAGATTGAATCTTTCGTTGATCTATCTTGCTTACCTAAAATCATATCTATTTGAGCCCATGATTCTAGAAATTGATTGGTCATTTCCTAATTATTACCTACTAGAGCGTTTCGATTAACACCTTAGTGATTTTTGAAACCAAGACTTTTGGATTAGTAACGGCCAACAAAGTCTAATCCTCATAAAAGAAAGGAGCCTGAGGGTACATGTTAAGGTTTTCCATAGAAGACCAAGAGTAAAGGGAATATAGGTGCCGCTCTTGTAGTCGAAGGGAGTCACATGTCAAGCTACGATGTTGTTAGTTAAGGAGAAGAATGAAATTTCTCGGTGAGACGAGGACCGTCACGAAATAAACGAGGCTTCAATCAAGGATGAGTGTCCTCGGGGAAAGATGAGCGATTCAATGGGCTGGTGAGGAAAGAGTCGTTGTTCTCTCCAAGATAGATGTATGTCCTGGTCATCGAGGGGTTCGTGGAAATAGAGAATGTTCCCAAGATGATTTTTCGGGCGTGCTTTCGACATTATGGGTATTCCGTGATGTCAATCGGAGTGACAAGCGCTCCTATTGTATTCATGGACAACGTGAATTGTATTTTCTATCCTTACCTAGAACAGAATTGTCGTTGTCATTAATGATGACATTCTGATCTATTCTCGAAGATACGAAGAGATACGTTGGACATCTCGATATAGTTTTCCTAACTTTAGAGAAGGGGGAGTAAGTGCCAAAGTATCAGAGTGCGGATTCTCGTTTAAGGAGATTCCGTTTTGGATCATGAAATTCCAAATGGAGGTTCATAGCTCGCGGGATTAGTTGGTTTTGTCGAAGAAGTATCGACAGATTCTCAAAGATGGTAGAACAACTTGCTCCGATTACAAAAGGAGAATCAAAACTTTTACGGATCATCATAGGCGGAGAAAGTTTTTCAAAGGTTGAGGAAATATTCCAATTTCGATACTGCCCGATCCCAGTGAAGCATTCAAAGTGTTTTGGGATACTTCACATCAAGGTTTAGGATGTATGTTCATGCAAAGTTGAGAAGTTATAACTTATGCCTCGAGGTTGTTGAAAGTGCGTTGGGAATTACCGACTCACGAATTGGTGTTAGCCACGGTTATATCGGCTCTAAGAATATAGAGACACTTTCTATATGGAGCAATATTCAATGCCTTTCGCTGTCACAGGAACCTGAAGTATTTATTCGATGAGAAGGAACCAAACAAGAGGCAGAGAAGGTAACAGAAGATTTTGAAGGAACATGATCTCTAACTTTAGAGTCATTTTGGAAAAGAAAACGCCATGGCGGACGCTTTGGAATCAGAAATTGCCTAATGCCTTCATTATGATGGTCAAGAAGAAGGAAATAGTAGAGTAATTCGAGGACAGGTTGACAAGCGCCGAACTCAGTCAAAATTATAACCGAAGTTATTACCTAAACTTGTAGTATAGTGAACAACACCGGATCGTCTCCTCAAGGATCGTAAATGCAATTTGATCAAATTAAGTTAAGTTAGAAAAAAGGGGGGTTTTGATGGTTCAAGGATCACAGTGACAAGATTTAATGAGAAATAACAATTAGAAGTACAGTTAATTCAGAAATCTATCCGAGATTGGGTGGATTCGATCATAAACCTTTCAACAAACACTTGAAGCACATTTGAATGGTTAACTTGGATCTAACTGAGATCTCAGCATTAGATCCAGAATTCACACTAGACAATCGTCTAAAATTCAATTGACAAGTGACAAACACAAATCTGCAATCGCACCATTCATGTAGATATATGCCAATTTAAGCACCGAATTCAATTAACCTAGGCACCAATCAGTAACCTAACCTTTTCAATTACGTGATTAGTTTAGTTCAATCAGTTCCAAGCTTCATCACAAATCTCAATCTTCAGTCATGTGATTAGTTTAGATCAATCAGTTCTAAGTTTCATCACAAATCTTAATCTTAAATCAAGATCAAATCAGATCAAACATAAACAGAATCACCATTCATGCATTCAAGATTAAGAAGAAGAAGAAGAAGAAAGAAGAAGAAGAAGAAGAAGAAGAAGAAGAAGAAGAAGAAGAAGAAGAAGAAGAAGAAGAAGAAGAAGAAGAAGAAAAGAAGAGGAATTCAAATATAAATCAAATACATTACATAACCAAGGTCTCAAGAATCCAAACCACAATCTCTTCAAGAGTTCTAAATTGACCAAAAGTAGCTTAGCCCTCCATTACCATGAAGGAGAGCATCAAAATATACAAAAACTATGAGAAACTATGAAGAAACAAGAAGAAACAATGAGAGAAAATGAAGGAGAATACAACTTATTCATGATAACCAATGGTGCCTTTTATAGAAGTCTAGGGTAACAAAATGACAAAGGGAAGTGGGTGGATGAGTGGGTGGTGAGTGGAGTGTTTGAGTGGAGGTTTAGTGGATGAGTGAGTGGAATGGTTGAGTGGGTTGGTTGAGTGGAAAATGCTAAAGGACTTTTGGTGAGTGGGAAATTATGGAGATGAATGGGTGAGTGGATGGATGAGTGAGTGGATTAGTGGATGAGTGGGTGGAGTGGTTGAGTAGTTGAATTAGTGGATGAGTGGATGAGTGGATGGATTAGTGGATGAGTGGATTAGTGGATGGATGAGTGGATTAGTGGATGGATGAGTGGGTGGTTGAGGACGAAAATTTCATGTCTGACTTCGAAGCCAAAAACAACCCACTATACTTCAGATCCATGAAAAGTACTCTTCATGAAAGTTGTAGATCTTTGTCTTGGCTATAAAATGCATGTCTGGTTCGTCCAATTTGGCTTCCTTCAGCCCAAGATATGTCCCAAATACCGCAGGTTGCTCAAACCCAACTTCAGCACCTCTGTTCCGACTTGCAAGCTCAAACTGACCTACTAGACTTCATTTTTTCAAAAAGTGTTCTTCATGAAAGTTGTTTATTTGGATCTTGACTATCAACTATCCAAATTTCAGCCCATATACTTTATTAAATCTTGATATATTATTTTATGAGTGCACACCGTTCGGATTCTAGTGACAGAACTCGTATTCTGACTTCCATGTAAACTTAGGTCCTTTAGACATCTGTTTGGGACTTCGAGCTCTTCATCAAAGTTGTAGAACTTCCTCTTATCTTTCCTACAAGGTAAAATTCATGTTTATCAGATATTAGGAACTCAAGTTATGGCTAAAATACAGAAACAATGTCAAATCTCAATAATGCTGAAAACATTCAATTAGGACTAATTTGAGCTCAAACTCACAAAATCATACCAAACTCAATCAATTAAGAATATGGAGAGTGTAAATGACTAAACATAAGGGTTTCTTAATGAATAAAATATGTGATTATCAAATTCTCCCACACTTAGCTTTTTGCACTCCTGGGCAAAACTCAAGACCAAAACAAGGACATAAGAGATTAACAAAAATTTAAATTCCAACGACATTCAAGAGCCCAAAATTTTACAATCAAGAAGAACAACCAAAGGTTCAAGGGATCAAAACATTCATGAGTTAACAATTCTCCACATCTCAAACCAACAAGCAAGGTATCTTCAACATGAATCGAGAATGATAGATCTTCACAAGATTCCCTCTCAATCTCTTAAGTGTTTAAAAGGTAGGTATTTCACTCAATTCAACCCATGAAAATTGCACTACCATAAGCTTACTTATCTTCTACTTCTCCACTACTCAAAACACATGCACACACAAATCATGACGACTTTATTCAAGGTTGTAGTGAGGTCAAGGTAACAGAAGAGGACAAAATGGATATGAGAAGATAAATACCAAAGAGAATAAAAGCAAATGAGAGCTGAGTTCAAATAACAAGCATAAAAGTTCATCCCAACTCTAATGTATATCCCTTTACATATTCATTTCTCAATCCTTTTCTTTTCTTTTCTTTTTATATATATGAACATAACTATATACATACTTTTTTTTTAGGCACTCTTCCCTTTTTCAACAACCATTTTGTACACACATCCCCACACTTGTTCAAAAACTCATCCATTAACCAAGCTAATGTTCTTTTATTCCCTAAGGTAAAGTAAGACATGATTTTTCATTTAAGGCACATAATGAGCTAGAAACAAGGAATGGTCAAATAAGCTCAAAGAGGTTAAGTAAAGGAAAATATACAAGGTTGGCAGGAATCAGAGAATTTTCAATAAGTCAAAAGAGTGCTTGATATCATATTGAAAACAAGGTTGGCTATTCGGTTAAACTGGCTAATTAAAAAAGAGGGCCTCAATCATGTTCATGCATGCAAGTGAAATGTAGCCTCAAAAAGAATCAAAGCAAGTTCTAGAGTGGTCATTAACATGAGTGAAAATCACACAAGAAAGAAGAGAATGGCATAAATGTTGAATCCATCCATTAGGCTCAAAATCTCACAAGGTATGCATCCATCAAACTCAATTCATCAATTCAATCATCCATCACCAAGCATATCAGTTCAAGAAGGGAGAAAAGTTATTCAATCATGCAATGAACCCCTTTTTTTTTATTTTTTTAACAAAAAAGAAACATGCTAAAATCTCTCCCCCACACTTAATATAGACATTGTCCTCAATGTGAAAGTGATAAATAAAACGGAAAGAAAAGAGCAACACAACTCGATGAGGGGCGAGATAATGGCAAGCAGAAAAGATGCGTAAGAATCAAAGCTGCAACAGAACCTGAAAACTCACAAAACAAATGAGTAAAATGTAAAACCAAAATAACATGACTGGAATAATATAAAATTAAAGAGGAAATGCGGGTCTTTTAGAGTCGATTCCCAAGATTGTAACACTCTGTTCATCTCTCTGAAGAGATTCCACAATTAAGAAGTTCATGATGTACCAGGCCACAAGAATGTGTCTCAAGAGTCAATAAGGTATAACTTACTGACTCCTTACTCAGCCATTTAAAGTGAAGTATGTTTTTATCTTCTCAGATTGCGAAAACCATCCCCAAAGATCTTGAAAACAAATCTAGTTGGGTTGCCTCCCAATAAGCGCTTGTTTAACGTCATTAGCTCGACGTTGGGACACTTCTTAGTGATCTTTATAATGTGGATGGTAAAAGTCCATCACTTTCACTTCCACATTTTTCGGCTTGAGATGGTGTCCATTGGTCTTATTAAGTGAGGTTGGTGAAAAGACTCCACCAAGATCCCATTGGTTGAAACGTGATGACCAAGTTATGGTTGACACAACATGATAGCTTTCACTAGGGTCCCATTGGTTGAAGTGTAATGACCAAGTTAAGCTTGAAGCATGAGGGCTCCCATTGGGCTCCCATTGGTCTTTCTTAATTTCCTTGACTTCACCAATGGCATGCAACACGTGTAATTTTGCAATCCTGCTTTCATTGATAATGCTAGACCATGGCCTAAAAACAAAATCTACTTCAGTAGTTACTAGCATCTGCTGACTTTCCTCTTTCTTTGAAAATTCCTCAATGGCCTTCAACTCCAACTCCTTATATATTTCAGATTCTGCAACTACATTGTTGATAGACCCTTCTATATCATTAGATCATGCGTAAACAGAATCATTAGTTTTCAAATATGTAGAAATTTCAGCACACACAACACATTTTATATCACCATCATGATCAGCACATGAGTTGCAATTGATAGAATCATCAAAACTAATTAAATCAGGAAATTCAGCACACAACTCATCATAAGTTTCCTCAACTAAGTCTGCATGTAAATCAATATGACAATTAGAATGCAGGGAGTTGGGAATTGTTTGGGGAAAGAGTTGGCCCGACTCTTGACATCTCAGTTCATTAACAGTGGTTGGTTGTCAATGGTCAATTTGGGTTGTTAAATCCTGAATAGTGGCGTGAAATTCTCTTTGGAACTCAATTTAGGTTTTCATCAAGTCCTCCCATGAAGGCTCAAGTTTTGTGGTTGATGGACTTGTTATCTCATTGGAATGGTGCTTTCATATTGAAATGATTGTTGCTTTGTAGTGATGCCGTATTGCCATATCCCAGATCCGGTAGTATTCCCACTAGGGTTGTATGTGTTGAAGAAGGGGTCATAACTCTGTTTCTTCTGAACTGTGGTTCATCGGAAAATAACCATTTTTGCAACAAATTGATCCGAAAAAACAGAACTACCCATCTTGAAGTGTAGGGCATGCATATGTGGGGTGCGATGAACAAAAACAAATGTTACACACAAGTGTAGCTTTCTCGCATGGTGATTGTTGTCTCACTACTATATGTCTTACCAAAGAAGTCAACTCCTCAAGTTTTGACTCCATTATGCATGGTCCATTGTATCCTTAAAATGCAACAGAATGCAACAAAATGATAATGAAAGAAAAAGAAAAATTAAAAAGAAAGAGTTAGTATGGGATCAACACTCAAAATATGCAAAAATAAATCTAGTTAATGTATCTAAACATTTTTAAAATTTATGGGAGCAACACAGGACAAAATCTACATAAAAATGAAACTAGAAAATGCAATAAAAAATAATAAAAAATTAAAAAAAAATGGTCTAAATGATAGAATTTCGAAAAACCAGGGTTGACCTCACAGTTCACTTTGTGAGTCTTGATTTAGTCTTGTTTATCGATTTGTTTTCCTTGGTGACCAAGTTTCATATTTTTCTGGGCACGTTCAGTTCGAAAATTGTATCAACTACCCATAATCACCAGTTTTCCATCTTTCCTTCACTAGAGAAATTCAGAAATCTAAGAAAAAAAATTGTTAGTGTAGTATGAACAATACTAGATAATGGATAAAAATGTTAGAAAAGTTAATAAAAAGCAAAAGTTAGTAAAAACACTTAAAATGAAAAGATTACACTTACTAATCCCCAAGCAACGACGTTAAAAATTTTGACGAGCGCCGAACTCAGTCAAAATTATAACCGAAGTTATTACCTAAACTTGTAGTATAGTGAACAACACCGGATCGTCTCCTCAAGGATCGTAAATGTAATTTGATCAAATTAAGTTAAGTTAGAAAAAAGGGGTTTTGATGGTTCAAGGATCACAAAGTGACAAGATTTAAAGAGAAATAACAATTAGAAGAACAAATAATTCGAGAAATCTATCCGAGATTGGGTGGATTCGATCATAAACCTTTCAACAAACACTTGAAGTACATTTGAATGGTTAACTTGGATCTAAGCGAGATCTCAAAGCATTTTTTAGAATTCACACTAGACAATCGTCGTAATTCAATTGACAAGTGATAAACACAAATCTGCAATCGCACCATTCATGTAGATATATGTCAATTTAAGCACCGAATTCAATTAACCTAGGCACCAATCAGTAACCTAACCTCTTCAATTACGTGATTAGTTTAGATCAATCTGTTCCAAGCTTCATCACAAATCTCAATCTTCAGTCATGTGATTAGTTTAGATCAATCAGTTCTAAGTTTCATCACAAATCTTAATCTTAAATCAAGATCAAATCAGATCAAACATAAACAGAATCACCATTCATGCATTCAAGATTAAGAAGAAGAAGAAGAAGAAGAAGAAGAAGAAGAAGAAGAAGAAGAAGAAGAAGAAGAAGAAGAAGAAGAAAAGAAAAGGAATTCAAATATAAATCAAATACATTACATAACCAAGGTCTCAAGAATCCAAACCACAATCTCTTCAAGAGTTCTAAATTGACCGAAAGTAGCTTAGCCCTCCATTACCATGAAGGAGAGCATCAAAATATACAAAAACTATGAGAAACTATGAAGAAACAAGAAGAAACAATGAGAGAAAATGAAGGAGAATACAACTTATTCATGATAACCAATGGTGCCTTTTATAGAAGTCTAGGGTAACAAAATGACAAAGGGGAGTGGGTGGATGAGTGGGTGATGAGTGGAGTGTTTGAGTGAAGTGGTTTAGTGGATGAGTGAGTGGAATGGTTGAATGGGTTGGTTGAATGGAAAATGCCAAAGGACTTTTGGTGAGTGGGAAATTATGGAAATGAATGGGTGAGTAGATGGATGAGTGAGTGAATTAGTGGATGAGTGAGTGGAGTGGTTGAGTGGTTGGATTAGTGGATGAGTGGATGAGTGGATGGATTAGTGGATGGATGAGTGGATTAGTGGATGGATGAGTGGGTGGTTGAGGACGAAAATTTCGTGTCTGACTTGGAAGCCAAAAACGACCCACTATACTTCAGATGCATGAAAAGTACTCTTCATGAAAGTTGTATATCTTTGTCTTGGCTATAAAATTCATATCTGGTTCGTCCAATTTGGCTTCTTTCAGCCCAAGATATGTCCCAAATACCGCAGGTTGCTCAAACCCAACTTCAGCACCTCTGTTCCGACTTGCAAGCTCAAACTGACCTACTAGACTTCATTTTTTCAAAAAGTGTTCTTCATGAAAGTTGTTTATTTGGATCTTGACTATCAACTATCCAAATTTCATCCCATCTCCATTATTACATCTTGAGATATGATTTTATGAGTGCACACCGTTCGGATTCTAGTGACAGAACTCGTATTCTGACTTCCATGTAAACTTAGGTCCTTTAGACATCTGTTTGGGACTTCGAGCTCTTCATCAAAGTTGTAGAGCTTCCTCTTAGCTTTCCTACAAGGTAAAATTCATGTTTATCAGATATTAGGGACTCAAGTTATGGCTAAAATACAGAAACAGTGTCAAATCTCAATAATGCTGAAAATATTCAATTAGGACCAATTTGAGCTCAAACTCACAAAATCATACCAAACTCAATCAATTAAGAATATGGAGAGTGTAAATGACTAAACATAAGGGTTTCTTAATGAATAAAATATGTGATTATCACAGGTAGCTGTCATTGGAAATGACACTGGATGAGGTATGTCTAGATATAATCGTTATTTCGAACGATCTGTTAGGAAGGATTCGAGAGAAGTGGAAACAGTGACCAATTTCTACAAGACAAGAAAGAGCTATTAAGCCAAGGCATAGTGTCAGAATATGAGGGAGGAACTCGATGGAATCTTAATGTTCACAGGTGAAGGTTGCAATACCAGATGATTTAGAACTTAAGGAGTTTATTCCCAATGAAACTCACGAGAGTAAACCGAGTTTACACACCGGAGCGATCAAGGTATATCAAAATCTAAAACAGAAGTAATGGTAACAAGGGATGAAGAAAGGCGTTGCTAAAAGTGTGGGTAATCTTACTTAAGTTGCCAGCAAACTCACTCTTAAATTCTACGAACTATCCTAAATTCTTTTTCGGACTGGTTCGGTATCCATAACTGATCTTTACTATCCTTTCTTTTTAAATCTTCATGATATCTTCCGTATGTCATGATCACGAAAGTATATCCTTGGACCCAGCCATGTTATCGAACAGGACACAGTACGATTGAAAGAGAGTTTGACCCATGGGATGCTTCCTGTAAGATCGAGAATAGAGTAGCAAAGCAACATGGAGGCAGGGAGATCACATTAGTAAGGGTGATTAAAATTCACGTGAGTAGAAGTGCGACATGGAGGTTAGAAGATAAGGTGAAGAAACAATGTCGATATTTATCCTAAGGAATGAAAATTTCGAGGACGAAATTTCTATTTGAAGCGGAGTGTTGTAACATCCCGAAAATTTATAATTTCAGGATAAATGATCGTTTTACAATATTTAGAATTTTTAAGAATTTTTCTGGATTTTTCTGAGAACGCGGAATATTTTAATGTTATTTCTCGTTCTACGCGCACATTGAGCAGAATTGGCAGAACGACTGTGACGCTCCCAAAGTTGGAAAATTTTATTACGAATAGTCATTTTCTAATATTCGTGATTTATGTGAATCCTTTCAGAATTTTTTGGAACTGACGAATATTTTAATATATTTCTCATTTTACGTGCACACTGAGCCGAACCCAAGAAATGAAATATTTTTCCCGAGAACCTTGAACTATGGAAACGTCGACGGGGGATCTTACTAAACCCGAGGTCGGACACAGTTTACAAGGTTTCACGTCCTTTGAGAAATTTTAACACATGGAATAATAAAACAATGCGAAGATTTAATCTGTCAGATTAATTAATGCTGACTTCTGCCAACTATAACTATTGTCTAATAAATAATAACATGTAATAAAAATTCTATCACATTATTCAAAATTTACCTTGTGTCAAATCCATTAGCTTTATTTTCAAAATAAAGATTAAATTAATTTAAGCTTGCCAAGGGAAGCTTCCTAGAAATTTCCTAACTAATCACATTTCTCTCTTTTCCCTCCTCAATCTTCTCCACGGCAGAGGTGATATTGGAACCCAATATTCACTTCATCTTCCTAATATTTCCTCTCTTCTCATTCTCATTCTCTTCTCCTTCGTCTTCTTCTTCTATTCTCTTCTTCTCCTTGCTTCACCACCATACACCCTCACCATTCACCATCTTCATTTCTTTTCTTCCCCATTTCCACATCTAGCTTTCTTTCATCATTCTAAGACCATCTTCCTTGTGGCCATCCTTGGTTCTTCTTCTTCTTCTTCCTCCATTTTTCTCCATTGAAGCTAAAGCTTTGAGCTTGGAGGTAAAGTCTTAACCTTTCTTTCACTTTCTTCTCATTTTCGCTTTTCTTGGTCACTTATGTGATCAAGAACTCATTTTTTCATGGTTTGAGTGAACGTTATGGAAATCACTTACATTGGTGTTCTTCTTGAAGGGAAAACGAAAATCTAGGGCAAGAAGAGGCAACACCTTGTGTTGTCTTCCAAATAGGTAAGAGGGAGATGATCCTCTTCAACCAATCTTGGTAGTAAGGGAATGTCTTGTATGTGTTGTTATTGATTTCTGAATCCATGTATAAAGTTCTCTCATTTTTATGTTGTTCTTGACGATAGTGCATTTTGTTGGATTTGTATGATTTATTGATGCCTCTTGCATGATTTGAAGGTATATTTGAGTGACTTGTTGATTAAATATGATAATGATTGGTTTGGTTTGAGTTAGAGGACCTGGAGAACTCTGTTTTCTGTAAGATTATGCGTGGTAATCGATTACACGAGGCTTGTAATCGATTACCAAGCTCTTAAAGGTACGAAATTGTGATTCTGGAAATCTGGTAATCGATTACATCTTGCATGTAATCGACATGAGATTCTGCCTAGCTTATGTCGATTACAAGAATGGTGTAATTGATTACCAAGCCTATGATCTTATGAAATGGTGCTTCAGAATCACGTAATTGATTACAACTTGTGGGTAATCAATTACGGGGTTAATCAATTGGTGTCGATTACCACGGCTGTGTAATCGATTACCATGGCCTTGAAGTTACGAAACGTGATTCTGGGAATCATGTAATCGATTACAAAGAGATTGTAATCGATTACAGAGATTCTGTTACGTTGGTAATCGATTACCAGGGTGATGTAAAAGATTACCAAGACCCAAAAATGAGATTTTTGAGCTGGAAATGATTGAGATTAGGGTTCTTTGTCCTTTGTAACTCAAACATAACCTAAAAACTCTGGATTCAAGGATTTTACTTTGCTTAAATGCAATAAGAATATGTATTCATACCAATAGAGAAGAAACGATTTCGAAAATGAAATTCTTGGATCCATGACATGGAAATTATGGTATGTAGGAACATATATTCCTAGTGAGAATTATTGATGCAAGTGTGATTCCCTATGTGGGTTGTGCAGTTATTGATTCAGTATTCAATGAGATAAGAAATGATGATGTGCCATTGAGGCAATGCTTATGTTGAATGCATCATTGATGATCATACATGTTCATGCATAGAGTCTTATGCATTGTGAATGTCTTGTGGACTGTTGTAAGGCCAAGTTGCCTAGGAGATTGAACACAACTTAGTGCGGGTGCGAGTAGACTAGTGTGGGTCTTGTTATGACCTTGGGGGCGTCGGGGTGCGGGTCCCTCACATGGACAGTTTAGAGCTCCTCTGTGCCGTAGGACAAACCGATGCAAACACACCGACGATCCGGACTTGACACTGTCCTATATCATGATCTAGTGTAGAATGTCTGTACAATGCCATGATTGTGCATGAGAAAATTTATTGATAGCACTGGCCTCGGCGGTGAGTTACTGATACATGTCTCCCGATCTTTCTCTCGACTATTTGAGTCTAGCTCCATGGAGTAGGAATTGGGAAAGCATGCATTGTGCATCATTCATTCTTGGTCTTATAAACCGTGAGCATGAATACTGTAAATGATTATCGATTGTTGTGTTGATTTACGGAAATAGTATTGTGATGCACTGCTATTGCTATCTTGTTGTTCTACCTTTACTATAAATATCACTGTTATTAGTGACTCTGATTATTGCTTAGAATTGAATTGCTTTTATTATAAATTCCGTTATTGCTATTGCTGAATATATGAACTGTATCGCTCGGTGGGCGCTTTGCGCCGTGCTATTTTATTGCTGCCAATAGTGGTAATGAATGACGGGTGTCTCACCTCTTTCCTATATTTCTGTATTTTCTGTTTTATATTCATATTTGATAAAAGATCGTGAAGAAGATGATGAGGAGCCACACCTTGTCGATGGGGTTGGGAACCTGGATGATATTTCCTCGATTTTCGTAGGAGTGCAGCTGCATGGAGGTATTGATGCCGGTTGTACCAACTGGGACGCTGAGTGTCATGCGCATATGGGGTTGCGGACTTGTCTGCTGGTAGTACCCATCCCTGGGTTACTACTTCTCCCCTTTAATGTTTTTATTTCTGCTATATTTTATTTGACTCTGTAATTATTATATTTTATATCATCAGTGATTAATGTTAGTTGGCTATGAAATATATATACATATATAAGGAATGTGATATCATTTCATTGGTTGTGTTAAGGGTTGAATACATTTATATTTCATTCATGGCTCGTATTTTCTATTTATGCATAAATGTGAAAAACAAAAGTACACTCGTAAATTTTGAAACTACTGTTGTTTTGACTGTGACGCACTTGGATCTAGTAACTGTGGTGTAATGACGATTGTGCTGTAGTTAGTATATTCAGGGGCGCTACAAACTACCCATAATTGATTCATTTTTCTCCTACTCACCTATTGTCATACAATGAATAATGCATGACAATTTCTACACTTAATCTTTCCTATCAACTTTTCTTTTATTCTTATCAAAGACAAACAAAAAGCTACACACACAATATTACCTTTCTCTCCATGCACTCCACGGTAACTACTAGGTGGGAAGAGTTTTCATTTCTATCTTCATTTTCTACCAAAGACTAAAAACAATTCTTTCCATTCTCTCTTTTACAAGAACAAGAACAAAAGAAAACTCCATTCTCTCTTCTTAAGAAGGCCATTCGGCCAAAACACCTAAACCACCATCCAATCTCTTTTAATTTCATCCAACCATAGATCTTGAATCTACATGATATTCTAAACAACTTTCATGTTGAAGATTTCCTCTAAATCATTCATCTTCATGGACTTTCTTCAAGATCCATGTGATGGAGTATTTATGGTGAAGTGTAAGGAAACTTCATTTCTTCTCTCTTTTTCATGATCTAAACCATGTTTGATCCATGGTTCCTCTTAATCAAGCTTAGTATACTAATTTTTATGTATTTTGTTTTGTATTTGAAAAGCCCTTGGTGGTGAAGGACTTGGAAAGAGAAGCAAAACAAGGAGCTTTTGAGGATCTTCAAGAGGTAAGAGGAAGATCCACCTCACCAACCAAGTATGGTGGTGAGAGATGGTATTATATTTGGTGGATGGTGAATCCATGTGAGGATTCATATCCATAGTTATGTAATAATTTGTGAGTGTTTATGTGCTTTGATTATTTGCCTATGTTTGGTATGATTTGCATGATTTATTGCTTTGATTTTGGCATGCTTGTGACGAACGCCGAACTCAGTCAAAATTATAACCAAAGTTATTACCTAAGCTTGTAGTACAGTGACAACACTGGATCATCTCCACGAGGATTGTAGATGCAATTTAATCAAATCAAGTGAAAGTTAGCAAAGGGGGGTTTGATAGTTTAAGATCGCACTTAACAAAATTAAAGGAAAAAATAATAATTAAAGAGCAGTCAATTTAGAAACCTATCCAAGATTGGGTGGATTCGATCATAGACCCTTCATAGAACACTTGAAGCGCAATTGAATTGTTAATTTGGATCTAACCGAGATCTCTGCATCAAATCCAGAATTCATACTAGACAATCATCTAGAATTTAATTAACAAGTGATAATCACAAATCCGCAATCACACCATTCATGAAGATCTATGTTAATTTCAAGTACCGAATTCAATTAACTTAGGCACAAATCAGTAACCTAACCTTTTCAATTTTGTGATTAATTTACATCAATCAGTTCTAAGTTTCATCACAAATCTCAATCTTAAACCAAGATCAAATCATATCAACATAAATAGAATCACCATTCATGCATTCAAGATCAAGAAGAAGAAAAGAGGAATTCAATTACAAATCAAATATAATACATAACTAAGATCTCAAGAATCCAAACCATAATCTCTTCAAGAGTTCTAAATTGACCGAAAGTAGCTTAGTCCTCCATTACCATGAAGGGGAGCATCAAAATATACAAAAGCTATGAGAAACTATGAAAAACAAGAAGAAACTATGAGAGAAAATGAAGGAGAATACAACTTATTCATGATAACCAATGGTGCCTTTTATAGAAGTCTAGGATAACAAAATGACAAAGGGGAGTGGGTGGATAAGTGGGTGAGTGAGTGGAGTGTTTGAGTGGAGTGGTTGAGTGGGTTGGTTTAGTGGATTGGTTTAGTGGATGAGTGAATGCAATGGTTGAGTGGGTTAGTTGAGTGGAAAATGCCAAAGGACTTTTGGTGAGTGGGAAATTATGAAGATGAATGGGTAAGTGGATGGATGAGTGGGCGGATTAGTGGATAAGTGGGTGGAGTGGTTGAGTGGTTGGATTAGTGGATGAGTGGGATGAGTGGATGAGTGGATTAGTGGATGGATGAGTGGGTGGTTGAGGACGAAAATTTCGTGTCTGACTTGGAAGCCAAAAACGACCCACTATACTTCAGATCCATGAAAAGTACTCTTCATGAAAGTTGTAGATCTTTGTCTTGGATATAAAATGCATATCTAGTTCGTCCAATTTGGCTTCCTTCAGCCTAAGATATGTCCCAAATACCGCAGGTTGCTCAAACCCAACTTCAGCACCTCTGTTCCGACTTGCAAGCTCAAACTGACCTACTAGAATTCATTTTTTCAAAAATTGTTCTTCATGAAAGTTGTTTATTTGGATCTTGAATATCAACTATCCAAATTTCAGCCCATCTCCATTATTACATCTTGAGATATGATTTTATGAGTGCACACCGTTTGGATTCTAGTGACAGAACCCGTATTCTGACTTCCATGCAAACTTAGGTCCTTTAGACATCTGTTTGGGACTTCGAGCTCTGCATCAAAGTTGTAGAGCTTCCTCTTAGCTTTCCTACAAGGTAAAATTCATGTTTATCAGATATTAGGAACTCAAGTTATGGCCAAAATACAGAAACAGTGTCAAATCTCAATAATGCTGAAATATTCAATTAGGACCAATTTGAGCTCAAACTCACAAAATCATACCAAACTCAATCAATTAAGAATATGAAGAGTGTAAATGACTAAACATAAGGGTTTCTTAATGAATAAAATATGTGATTATCAAATTCCCCCACACTTAGCTTTTTGCACTCCTGGGCAAAACTCAAGACCAAAACAAGGACATAAGAGATTAACAAAAATTTAAATTCCAACGACATTCAAGAGCCCAAAATTTTACAATCAAGAAGAACAACCAAAGGTTCAAGGGATCAAAACATTCATGAGTTAACAATTCTCCACATCTCAAACCAACAAGCAAGGTATCTTCAACATGAATCGAGAATGATAGATCTTCACAAGATTCTCTCTCAATCTCTCAAGTGTTTAAAAGGTAGGTATTTCACTCAATTCAACCCATGAAAATTGCACTACCATAAGCTTGCTTATCTTCTACTTCTCCACTACTCAAAACACATGCACACACAAATCATGACGACTTTATTCAAGGTTGTAGTGAGGTCAAGGTAACAGAAGAGGACAAAATGGATATGAGAAGATAAATACCAAAGAGACTAAAAGCAAATGAGAGCTGAGTTCAAATTACAAGCATAAAAGTTCATCCCAACTCTAATGTATATCCCTTTACATATTCATTTCTCAATCCCTTTCTTTTCTTTTTTTTTTTATATATATGAACATAACTATATACATACGTTTTTTTTTTAGGCACTCTTCCCTTTTTCAACAACCATTTTGTACACACACCCCCACACTTGTTCAAAAACTCATCCATTAACCAAGCTAATGTTCTTTTATTCCCTAAGGTAAAGTAAGAACACGATTTTTCATTTAAGGCACATAATGAGCTAGAAACAAGGAATGGTCAAATAAGCTCAAAGGGGTTAAGTAAAGGAAAATATACAAGGTTGGTAGGAATCAGAGAATTTTCAAGAAGTCAAAAGAGTGCTTGATATCATATTGAAAACAAGGTTGGTTATTTGGTTAAACTAGCTAATTAAGAAAGAGGGTCTTAATCATGTTCATGCATGCAAGTGAAATGTAGCCTCAAAAAGAATCAAAGCAAGTTCTAGAGTGATCATTAACAAGAGTGAAAATCACACAAGAAAGAAGAGAATGGCATAAATGTTGAATCCATCCATTAGGCTCAAAATCTCACAAGGTATGCATCCATCAAACTCAATTCATCAATTCAATCATCTATCACCAAGCATATCTGTTCAAGAAGGGAGAAAAGTTATTCAATCATGCAATGAACCCCCTTTTTTTATTTTTTTTAACAAAAAAGAAACATGCTAAATTCTCTCCCCCACACTTAATATAAACATTGTCCTCAATGTGAAAGTGATAAATAAAACAGAAAGAAAAGAGCAACACAACCTGATGAGGGGCGAGATAATGGCAAGCAAAAAAGATGCGTAAGAATCAAAGTGCAATGTAACCTGAAAACTCACAAAACAAATGAGTAAAATGTAAAACCAAAATAACATGACTGGAATAATATAAAATTAAAGAGGAAATACGGGTCTTTTAGAGTCAGATTCCCAAGACTGTAACACTTCTGTTCATCTCTGAAGAGATTCCATAATTAAGAAGTTCATGATGTACCAGGCCACAAGAATGCGTCTCAAGAGTCAATAAGGTATAACTTACTGACTCCTTACTCAGCCATTTAAAGTGAAGTTTGTTTTTATCTTCTCAGATTGCGAAAACCATCCCCAAAAGATCTTGAAAACAAATCTAGTTGGGTTGCCTCCCAATAAGTGCTTGTTTAACGTCATTAGCTCGACGTTGGGACACTTCTTAGTGATCTTTATAATGTGGATGGTAAAAGCCCATCACTTTCACTTCCACATTTTTCGGCTTGAGATGGTGTCCATTGGTCTTATTAAGTGAGGTTGGTGAAAAGACTCCACCAGGATCCCATTGGTTGAAACGTGATGACCAAGTTATGGTTGACACAACATGATAGCTTTCACTAGGGTCCCATTGGTTGAAGTGTAATGACCAAGTTAAGCTTGAAGCATGAGGGCTCCCATTGGGCTCCCATTGGTCTTTCTTAATTTCCTTGACTTTACCAATGGCATGCAACACGTGTAATTTTGCAATCCTGCTTTCATTGATAATGTTGGACCATGGCCTAAAAATAAAATCCACTTCAGTAGTTACTAGCATCTGCTGATTTTCCTCTTTCTTTGAAAATTCCTCAATGGCCTTCAACTCCACCTCCCTATATGTTTCAGATTTTGCAACTACATTGTTGATAGACCCTTCTATATCATTAGATCCTGCGTAAACAGAATCATTAGTTTTCAAATATGCAGAAATTTCAGCACACACAACACATTTTATATCACCATCATGATCAGCACATGAGTTGCAATTGATAGAATCATCAAAACCAATTAAATCAGGAAATTCAACACACAACTCATCATGAGTTTCCTCAACTAAGTCTGCATGTAAATCAATATGACAATTAGAATGCAGGGAGTTGGGAATTGTTTGGGGAAAGAGTTGGCCTGACTCTTGACATCTCAGTTCATTAACAGTGGTTGTCAACTGGTCAATTTGGGTTGTTAAATCCTGAATAGTGGCAGTGAAATTCTGCTGGAACTCAATTTGGGTTTTCATCAAGTCCTCCCATGAAGGCTCAAGTTTTGTGGTTGATGGACTTGTTATCTGTTGGAATGGATGCTCATATTGAAATGATTGTTGCTGTAGGGATGCCGTATTGCCATATCCCAGATCCGGATAGTATTCCCAACTAGGGTTGTATGTGTTGAAGAAGGGGTCATAACTCTGTTGCTACTGTTGGAACTGTGGTTTATCAGGAAAATAACCAGCTGCTGCAACAAATTGATCTGGAAAAATAAAACTACCATACTGAAGTGTAGGGCATGCATATGTGGGGTGAGATGAACAAAAACAAATGTTACACACAAGTGTAGCTTCCTGCACAGGTGATTGTTGTCTCACTACTATATGTCTTACCAAAGAAGTCAACTCCTCAAGTTTTGACTCTATTATGCATGGTTCATTGTATCCTTAAAATGCAACAGAATGCAACAAAATGATAATGAAAGAAAAATAAAAAATTTAAAAAAAAAGAGTTAGTATGGGATCAACACTCAAAATATGCAAAAATAAATCTAGTTAATGTATCTAAACTTTTTTAAAATTTATGGGAGCAACACAGGACAAAATCTACATAAAAATGAAACTAGAAAATGTAATAAAAAATAATAAAAAATTAAAAAAATGGTCTAAATGATAGAATTTCGAAAAACCAAGGTTGACCTCATAGTTTCTTGTGAGTCTTGTTTATCAGGCTGTTTTCCTTGGTTGACCAAGTTTCATATTTTTCTGGGCACGTTCAGTTCGAAAATTGTATCAACTACCCATAATCACTAGTTTTCCGTCTTTCCGTCACTAGAGAAATTCAGAAATCTAAGAAAAAAAAATTGTTAGTGCAGTATGAACAATACTAGATAATGGATAAAAATGTTAGAAAAGTTAATAAAAAACAAAAGTTAGTAAAAACACTTAAAATGAAAAGATTACACTTACTAATCACCGGCAACGGCGCCAAAATTTTGACGAACGCCGAACTCAGTCAAAATTATAACCGAAGTTATTATCTAAGCTTGTAGCACAGTGACAACACCGGATCATCTTCACGAGGATTGTAGATGCAATTTAATCAAATCAAGTGAAAGTTAGCAAAGGGGGGTTTGATAGTTTAAGATCGCACTTAACAAAATTAAAGGAAGAAATAACAATTAAAGAGCAGTCAATTTAGAATCCTATCCAAGATTGGGTGGATTCAATCATAGACCCTTCATAGAACACTTGAAGCGCAATTGAATTGTTAATTTGGATCTAACCGAGATCTCTGCATCAAATCCAGAATTCATACTAGATGATCGTCTAGAATTTAATTAACAAGTGATAATCATAAATCCGCAATCACACGATTCATGAAGATCTATGTTAATTTCAAGTACCGAATTTAATTAACTTAGGCACAAATCAGTAACCTAACCTTTTCAATTTTGTGATTAATTTACATCAATCAGTTCTAAGTTTCATCATAAATCTCAATCTTAAACCAAGATCAAATCAGATCAACATAAATAGAATCACCATTCATGCATTCAAGATCAAGAAGAAGAAAAGAGGAATTCAATTACAAATCAAATACAATACATAACCAAGATCTCAAGAATCCAAACCACAATCTCTTCAAGAGTTCTAAATTGACCGAAAGTAGCTTAGCCCTCCATTACCATGAAGGGGAGCATCAAAATATACAAAAGCTATGAGAAACTATGAGAGAAAATGAAGGAGAATACAACTTATTCATGATAACCAATGGTGCCTTTTATAGAAGTCTAGGGTAACAAAATGACAAAGGGGAGTGGGTGGATGAGTGGGTGAGTGAGTGGAGTGTTTGAGTGGAGTGGTTGAGTGGGTTGGTTTAGTGGATTGGTTTAGTGGATGAGTGAATGCAATGGTTGAGTGGGTTGGTTGAGTGGAAAATGCCAAAGGACTTTTGGTGAGTGGGAAATTATGAAGATGAATGGTAAGTGGATGGATGAGTGGGCGGATTAGTGGATAAGTGGGTGGAGTGGTTGAGTGGTTGGATTAGTGGATGAGTGGGATGAGTGGATGAGTGGATTAGTGGATGGATGAGTGGGTGGTTGAGGACGAAAATTTCGTGTCTGACTTGGAAGCCAAAAACGACCCACTATACTTCAGATCCATGAAAAGTACTCTTCATGAAAGTTGTAGATCTTTGTCTTGGCTATAAAATGCATATCTGGTTCGTCCAATTTGGCTTCCTTCAGCCCAATATATGTCCCAAATACCGCAGGTTGCTCAAACCCAACTTTAACACCTCTGTTCCGACTTGCAAGCTCAAACTGACCTACTAGACTTCATTTTTTCAAAAAGTGTTCTTCATGAAAGTTGTTTATTTGGATCTTGACTATCAACTGTCCAAATTTCAGCCCATCTCCATTATTACATCTTGAGATATGATTTTATGAGTGCACACCATTCAGATTCTAGTGACAGAACCCGTATTTTGACTTCCATGTAAACTTAGATCCTTTAGACATCTGTTTGGGACTTCAAGCTCTTCATCAAAGTTGTAGAGCTTCCTCTTAGCTTTCCTGCAAGGTAAAATTCATGTTTATCAGATATTAGGAACTCAAGTTATGGCCAAAATACAGAAACAGTGTCAAATCTCAATAATGCTGAAAATATTCAATTAGGACCAATTTGAGCTCAAACTCACAAAATCATACCAAACTCAATCAATTAAGAATATGGAGAGTGTAAATGACTAAACATAAGGGTTTCTTAATGAATAAAATGTGTGATTATCAGCTTATGATATATATTTGAATATGTATGTATATGCCATGATGTGATGATGGAAAGGAAATCAATTTTTGGTTTCAATGGCCAAAGGGAGGCTACAGTTTTTGACTCTCAAGATTGAGGTCTATGTTGAAATTTTTCAGAAATAAGGGAATTAATTTTTGATCCCTAGAACATGATGAATTTTGGCCAAGACACCTCATGATAGGTGTTCACAAATTAATATTTTTATGAATGATGAAATGAGATGTTTAGAAAAACAAGGAAAATGAACAAAGGGTTTATTTTTCAAAGAGTACATGAACACGATTTTAGAAGGATTTTTATTGATTTATTTTGTGTAAAAAGTTTCTAAGTGTTTTACTAAACATGAGTTTTAAATGAAAATAGCAATGTTGATTTTAAGGATTTGCAAAGAAAGTGAAAAAGGATTTATAAAGAAAATGAAAATGGATTTGCAAAGAAAGTGAAAAATGAAAATGAACAAATGACTTGATTTCAAAGACCAAGTGTTCACGGTTTTTGTAAAGGATTTTTAATGGTTTTGTTTGTGTAAAACCATATCAATTTAGAAGAAAAAAAATATTTGATGGTTTCAATAGTCATGTCCGCGTTTTTGAAGGCTTGTAATGCCTTGATTTTTATGAACAAAGTGATTTTCAAAGTGGAAACGTAACTTGATTTAATACAAGGAATTTGGAAAGGGAATCAGAGTGTTTTATCACTTGAGAGAATTTTGTAAACGAAAGACAAAGAGAGGTTGAACACGTTTAAACTTCAATTTATTTTGAAGAAAATTGATTTTAGACTTGATTTGAGAAAAATAGAGAATATAATAGTGATTTGATATTTTCTAACGTGCAACTCATCCTTTGAGTTTTGGAGAGCGTTAGTGATTTTTAAAGTTAGAACATTGATTTATATCAATGGAAAAGTGATATTTGTGGAATATATTTTGGAAAAGGATTTCTTAAGTAAAGAAATGTGGAAAAAGATTTTCTTGTGTAAGAAAATGTGAAAAATGAAATACAAAGTCATATTATTTTGAGAAAAGTTGAAAAGGAATATTTGAAGGCTGAGAAATATTTTCTGTAATGAAATTGTGGTGAAAAAGTATTTACGTATCTTAAAAACGTAATTTTTAAACTACGCAATTGGAAATACGATAGAATATTTCTACGCGATTCTGAATTATATTTAAATATTTTACGTAATTTGAACTACTGTTGAAAAATCATTATGTGATTTAAAAGTGATAGAATATTTTTACGTGATTGTGAAAATGATGGAAAATCGTTATGTGATTTGGAAAGTGTTTTAAATATTATGAAAATGATGGAAAATGATTTACGCGACTTAAAAGAATGATTTTTAAGTTACGCAATTTTGAAACAGTAAAAAAATACTATGCGATTTGAGAAACGTATATTTTTACGCGATTGAGAAAAACGTTGAAAAATTAGTACGTGGTTTAAAAGTGCAACAGAAGAGTTGTGGTATTTTGAAAACGTAACAGAAATGTTACTGTATTGTGAAAACGTAACAGAAATATTACGCGATTGTGAAAACACGACAAAAGTGTTTTATGACTATAAAAACATAATAACATGATGATTACTGTTAAAATAGTGTCCATACACTGTATGAGAAAATGACGAGTTTTGCTGTGATTGGCATTTGGTGCATTTTACATGCATTGGAAAGATATGCCTGTGATTGGCATTGGTGTATTATACATGCATTGGAAAAATATGCATTGAGGCATATGCTTAAATTGAACAAATAAAATTGAAAAGATTTGGCCCTTGTGGTTGGACTTGCACTGATATATTCGTGCATTGTATAAAGTATAGCTAATAGCTATTTTGGCCCTTGTGGTTGAAGAGGGAATGAGAATTGATAGTGAGGTCTATGATGGATCTTGGGGGCGTCAAGGCGCGAGGTCGACCAGTGGATATCTGTTTGTGGGCTAAGGCTAGACCATATGCCACTTGGCGATGCAGTCCGTTGCAACGCATTGACGATACCCGACAAGAACACGATTCTTTTCAATGATTGGAAGATTGTCTTTGGGTTAAGGCTGACAATTAACAGAGCATTCTCCTCAAAATTTGTGAAAACCTCCATGGAGTTGTTTCTGAAAAGCTGAGTCTATGTGCGCATGCATGAAACTGAACATTTATATCTATGTGATATATTAATTGAGGAATATTGGCTATGACAATTGTTCTGTTGAGAACATCATCGTAAATATTGAATGATATTTGAACTGATAAATGATTTGATGATGATAGTTGATTAATGTTGATGGCATGATCATAATTATGGTATGATGTATCTATATGATATGTTGTTTGTGTTATCTCTGTGCTACCATGTTGGTATTAGCGTAGATGATCTCACCTTTTTGTTATGTTGTCTTACTGTGTCTGTATTGTTAAAATAATACAGTAGAAGGAACGAGTTGTCTTAGACATAACGGGTGATAAATGTTCTGAGATTGGTGACAACATGGTGGAGTGGAGATTCAGGACTCGCTGGTGTACAATGTTAACAAAGAACAGATGTCTGATGCATCAAGATGGATACAAA
This sequence comes from Ormosia emarginata, assembly GCA_029884605.1. Lineage (NCBI taxonomy): Eukaryota > Viridiplantae > Streptophyta > Magnoliopsida > Fabales > Fabaceae > Ormosia > Ormosia emarginata. The sequence continues at coordinate 9,866,348 of JAQQTP010000040.1, forward strand.
AAGGAATAAGTATGTTAAGTTTTCTCGTTAGTGTTGTACCGTGCTATTAAGTAGGACTCGTGATGGGGTTAGCTACTGTTAAAAAAAAAAGAGTCTGTTAGTTTATATTTCTCTTTAAATTGTTAAATATTAATTGGTGTCAATATTGTATATTACTCAGTAAATATATTTTCAGTAATACTTATGAATTTCAGTAAGTTTATGTTTCAGTAAAGAAGAAATTTTAAAACCACGTTTATAACTCAAACCTTTTATTAACTTCTTTTCAGATTATGAGTTGGGAGTCGGAAATGTGATGCCCTGAGGAGGGTGTTACAAGTTTAGAAGATCAAACACACGGTTTATCCTGGTTCAGCCACCAATCCACTTGTGGCCTACGTCCAGTCCTAAAGCAACCGCTAGAGATTTTCCACTATATCTTCAAGTTTCAACAGGTGCTTGACAACCTTTACAAACTAGAGCACTCACCACACCTTGGGATACCTCACCCTTTGTGCTTGAGCCTCAAAACAGGGATACCTCACCCTTTACAACCTTTGAGGGATATCTCACCCTCTTTACACCTTTGAAGGATACATCACCTTCTTTTCAACAAGGGATACCTCACCCTTTTTCACTAGAGGGATACCTCACCCTCTTTACAAGAGATGATCAAAAAACTCGTTATAAATGCTCTAAGATGATTTTCAGAAAGTTTTCCAACCCTTAATCAATGCCCAACGACTTTCATTTATAGCCCAAAAGAGTTTAGAGACGTTAGAAGTGGTTGAGGGAATTAAATGCCATTGAAAGAGCCGTTGGAGAAGTGTTCTGGAAGTGTCCATAATCTATTATGGCATTGCCATATTCGGTTATGGCATGAAAGAGGAGTTTCCAATGATTCTGGTTTGCAAAATAATCTATTATGGGTTTACTCATATTCGAATATGAAGAGGCTTATAATCTATTATGAAAATACTCATAGCCTATTATAAGTTATGCCATATTCGAATATGACTTTTTAAAGATCACATGTTACGTATGGAAACCAAAATAATCAATCATAAGATAAGCCATATTCGGTTATGGCCTTTTAAGGAATCATAAAACGTGTTCTGTTTAGAGCTTATAACCGAATATGAGTAAACTCATATTCGAATATGGCTTATTTAGAAACAAAGGATTTTGACAGAATTTCACAACCAAGGTTATCCAAACGCTTTCCAATCTTCCTAAAAAGAGTTTTACTTAAACTTGAACGCAATTTTCACAAGATAAAAAAAATGTGATTATGTAAAGTCATTTAAGAATGAATTTGAAACAAGAGAAGAGCTTTTGTGTGAATCCATTTTACCTTTACATATGGTCTAGAACCTAAAGGCTAATCTTGAAAAGCCTTGGACTTGATCTTTGTTCCTCATTGCTTTCTTGTTTGTTGATCATCAAAACCAATATCATTTACATTCACATTCTCTCCCTTTTTGATAATGACAAACAATCAATTGAGAAAAGAAACGTTAGTTCAATTTAAATTAGTATTCATGCAAGGTATTAAATACAACTTACTCCCCTTCTATTTTTCAAGAGGTGACAAGTTCAGAGTTTGCACAGTTCCCCCTTGATATTGGAATCCCATAATCATTGATTTTATACCTTTTATATACCTTTTCTCAACAACTTGTTTTTTTTCTCCCCATTTTGTCATAATCAAAAAGATATTCCATATTTTTGACAAAGAGAGAAGAGATAGTGCAAAACAAGATCTACTAGACATTATAAGAAAGAGTAAATTTGAGCAATAATATCATTAAAACAGAAAAGGATTTCCACAGATAAGTCATACTAGTCAAAGCAAGAGCATTAACCAAACATAAGTAGTTAGATTGCATGTCTTAAGATATTAGCAACACAGAGTAATGACAGAGTTAATTTTACAACAAACCTATTGATAAAGCAGAAAAGGATCCAAACTCAAGTCCCATGATCTTCTGGAAATCGTCGTTCAAGTCTGTCCAAACGATCTTCCATGGCACTGAGACGATCATAAAGTGCTGTGGTGCTATTTTCTTGATAAGCTTGGAGATTTGTCAGCCTTGCCTCAATTCTCTTATTCTGAGATTGAATATTGTGAAGAATAGCGAGAAGATGATCCTCATTGGTTGCAGGAGCATCCTCCAAGGGAGCATGAGAACCTTCACCCGGTGCTGCTTCTTATCCTCTTCCATAAACCCAGTCACCATCAATTTTTCTGATTTGCATGCGGTTGAATGAAGCTTTCCCAAACTTGTGGTGGCCAGTAATTTCAATTACAGAAGCTTCATGGAGATTGTTATGATCCAGAATTTTTGTAACAGCCAAGGCATAGGGAAGATCCATCATTTGTTTAGCCTTTGCTTTCTTCATGTAGTACATTATGCAAAAGGGCCAATTGATATGGATTCGTTCTTTAATGGCCCACATTAAGAATACATCTTCTTCCTTAACCAGGGCATAATTGTCAGCCCTTGGGACAAGAATATGAACTAAAAAAAAGTGAAGAAGACGGTCTTGAGGTTTCAATAAACCAACATTGAAGTTTCTTTTAGTTGGAAAAAGGACGCCTGGTTGAAGCATTCCCTCAATGGCGGTTTTCTTATCAAAGTTTTCCCATTGTGAGTGATTTTCATCAGCAAACCTTTCCCCAGAGAAATTTAAGTCAAACAGAGTAGACCATTGTCCAGGTGTAACAATTATTCTCTTTCCTTTAACTTCAGATACCAATTGGACTCCAACAATGCTCAGATTACAGAAGAAAACTTTAATAGCTTTAGTGTATAAATACTTACTTGGAGCAGAGACAAAGGTTTTTAGATTCTAGAACTACAAGAGATTTGTGAGGAAACTGAATCCCACTTTGACAAAGAATTCCCAGTCCATATACTTGGGCTGTATAAGGTTTCTACCATGAAACTCTAGTTGAAACTTCTTCTTTTGAGCTGGATGAGAGAGGAACCTCCCAAGGTCAAGGTCACGTGAATAATCTGGTTCATCAGTGTGTGAAGGTGGTTCCTTAGGCACATTGGGATTTTTTGTGCGTGAGCGTTTAGGAACATGGGAGGAGCTACTTGCCATAAGTAACAATGGTTGTAGGGCTCGGTTTGAGGAGAGAGAAAGTAGGAGGAAAGGTGAGAAAATTGAAGAAAATGGGGGTTTTGATCAGTGGAAGTTGAAGGAATGTGAGGGATATGGAGTTTTAATGGTGGATTTTGGGTGGATTTAAGGTGTTTGAGGGAGTGGGTAGGAGTGGGAGGTAGAGGAGAAAGAGAGCTATGGAGGAAAGTGGGGTGCATGAGGAAGAAGAGGGGAGGTGATGGAGGCTACGGTTTTGGCTAAAAGGAAGGCCAATAACCAAATATGAGTGAGGCCTTATTCGGTTATGGTGTAAATGGGAGTCCATTAAGAAAGCCCATAACCGAATATGAGTATCGTCATATTCGGTTATATGTGAATTTCCAGAAGGCCAAGCAATCGCTCCAAACAAAGGTAATGAGCCATAACCGAATATGAGTATGGCCATATTCGGTTATATGTGAATTCCAGAGAGCCAAGCAGAACATTCCAAAACAGAATTGATGAGCCATAACCGGATATGAGCATTCATATAATAGATTATTTGGACTTGACAGAGGGCCATACGCATGAGCATCTCTTCATAATAGATTATGAAGGACCATATTTGATTATTTCCACTTGACAGAGACCAAAACCAACATGCCAGAGCACCTCCAATTACTAGTGACAGATTATACCACTTGTTATTTTTAAGATAAAATCAGAGCAAACCTTCAAAAATTCAATAATTCAGGACCATCACATTTGTCTTTCCCTGTTAAACCAGAAAAGTTCTTCTGAAGTGCATCCCTTAAAAAATCAAACAGCTTAAACCATTCTTAAGCAGTCACTAGACTTGGCCATGTTTCCATTACTTCAAAGCATCTTAAATATATCCCAAAACAGATCTTGCTTATGCCAGGATCCAGTTTCTTCATTAAAAACTTGAGATTAAGGATTTGGAGGACTTGAGCATGGATCAAGTACCTGCAAAACAAACTTAGGGAAAACTCCAACGCTCAAGTCAGTATAGGATTCAGAAACAATTTTTAAGCAAGAATATTATGTAATATAGCAGATTATGCAACAATTATACAGATTATGCAGTAGAGGCCAGTTTATGCAGCAAGGTTATATTTCAAATATGAATGCAGGATTGATCCAAAATTCCAAGATAAAAAGTATCTAACACAAGCATTCATTCAAATGCATGATTGATCAAATATTCCTAATTCTCTTCTTATATATGCACTTTAGGGCAAACAATGATCATATTAGGAATGTTATGTTAAGTACAAAGATGTTATCATCAAACATGCCATTTCAAATAAGAAGTGTACTTATCTAGCATATTAACACATGTAAAGATATTTTCAAGATATAAAGCTAGAAAAGAACATCTTTAAAGCAAGTTAAAGTATAGAACTAGTCTCCACTTATCCAAATGTTGCAAGTCTAAGCTTCTTGGAGACAATGGATAGAACTTGGAGTGTTTTCTGATCTTGTGCTTGCAGCAGCCACTTTTGATATTCCAAAGTCCATTCTTGGCCTTCAAGCACACCTACAACACACTTCAATTTTTGGCTTTTGGTACCCAAATTCTCTTGGGTCCTTGTATGTTAGTGTTAGGCAATGTGCCCTTAGGGACCCAAGCTATTTTAGTTCCAATCTTTGTGTTGATTTTCTTCCTCACATTACATGTCGATGCACTATGCCCTTTCTTGCCACAATGAAAACACTTTATAAAAGGACTTGTTGATGTACTTGTGGGAATAAAGAAATTTTTGTAAAGTTTTTGTTAATTTTTGGGATTGTACCGTAAACCAGCCTTTTGAAACGCACATCTTTGTTTTCCAAGCAATATGTTCAAATTATCTCTTCCAAGGGTAAATTTTGCAAGAGTATTTTTCAAGTCTTCAATTTCCTTTTCAAAAATTTTGCATGATAAGCAAGAAAATGACGTAAATGCATTATCAAGAGAAGAACATGTCATACATGAAGAATTTGCATCAATAAGACCAAGAGTTTCATTTTCAATTTTAAGCTCCTCAATTTCCTTATTTAAAATAGAGATTTGATTTCAAAAGAGGAAATTGCTTTCTTGGATGATGAGATAATTTTTGCAAGCCTCATAGATTCATTATGCAATTCTTCAAATGCATCTTGCAATTCATCATAGGAGGGGAAAGAGTTTGATTCAAAGTTTGAGGATGTTACCTCAGTGTCATCTTCTTCTTCTTCCTCTTCACTTCTAGCCATGAGGCATAGGTTGGCTTTCTCATTGTCTGAGCTATTGGATGAGCCCATATCATTTTCATCCCAAGCTATATAAGCTCTTCTTACATTTTTATCCTTTGACGATCTCCTTTCATATTTATCCACTTTCCTTTGATAAATGGGACACTCTATCTTCATGTGCCCCGGTTCTCCACATTCAAAGCATTTAGGAGTGGATGAGGTTCCTTCCCCTTTGTGATAGGCATTCTTTGAGGGAACGGGAGGTCTTTTTTGAGCTCCATTCTTTTTGAAGAATCTTCCAAACTTCTTTACTAAAAGGCTAAAATTCTCCTCATTAATCTCCAAGTCATCTCCATCATCTTCATCATCATCATCATTAATCATGAAGGAGGTGGCCTTTAGAGCAATTCCCTTCTTTTCCTTTTTGTCATGTTTCTTATTTTGATTGAGCCTATTCAGCTCCAACTCATGCTCTTGTAGCTTTCCAAAAAGTGTGGCTAAGGTCATAGTTGCTAGATTTCTTGATTCTGAGATAGCCGTCACTTTAGGTTGCCAATCCCTGCTCAAACATCTTAAGACCTTGTTAATAAGATCTTCATTAGAAAATGTCTTTCCTAATGAAGCTAAATGATTAACAATATGTGTAAAGCATTTTTGCATTTCTTGAATGCTTTCACCATGGTTCATTCTAAAAAGCTCATATTCATGGGTGAGAGTGTTTATCCTTGATCTTTTCACTCCACTAGTACCCTCATGGGTTACTTGTAAGGTGTCCCACATTTCTTGGGTAGATTTACAATTTGAGACTCTCAAGAACTCATCATATCCCAAAGTTGTGGTAATGATGTTTTTGGCTCTCAAATTATATTGGACCTTCTTTTTATCATCATCCGTCCATTCACTTCTTGGTGTATTAATTTTTACACCATTTACAACTTGTGTGGGAACGAAATGACCATTTTCAATAGCATCCCACACATCTAAGTCAATAGCTTCAATAAAAATTTTCATTCTTTCTTTCCAATAAGCATATCCATCCCCATTGAAAAAGGGAGGTTTATAAAGAGAAGAGCTTTCAGAAAATCTGTTTGAAGAGGCCATCACTTTCTCTTGAAGCTGCTAAGCTCATAAAAGCCTAGCTCTGATACCACTTGTTACCAAGTGGCCTCAATACTGAAGAGGGGGTGAATTGAGTATGTAAAATATTTTCGTAAATCTTTCACAAAAGGTTTGATTATCAATTTTTATTGAAGCTATTGGATGATTGAAGTGAATAGATAGATGAGATTGAATACTTCACTCACAAATTAAATAAGCTAAGATGAATAACATTCAAGTAACCATATAAAATAAATGTACAAATGTAAAGAGATGAGTTTAGAAGATCAAACACAAGGTTTATCTTGGTTCAGCCACCAGTCCACTTGTGGCCTACGTCCAGTCCTCAAGCAACCGCTAGAGATTTTCCACTATATCTTCAAGCTTCAACAGGTGCTTGACAACCTTTACAAACTAGAGCACTTACCACACCTTGGGATACCTCACCCTTTGTGCTTGAGCCTCAAAATAGGGATACCTCACCCTTTACAACCTTTGAGGGATGCCTCACCCTCTTACACCTTTGAAGGATACCTCACCTTCTTTTCAACAAGGGATACCTCACCCTCTTTACAAGATAAACAAAGTGTTTAAATGATATAAACTCTCTCAAAGAGTAGATAATACAAATTGAAGAGCTATGGTATTTTGGATTCACACAAGTTGAAGCTCAAAACAGGGTTTTTAAAAAGATGATCAGAAAACTCATTATAAATGCTCTAAGATGATTTTCACAAAGTTTTCCAAACCTTAATCAATGCCCAACAACTTTCATTTATAGCCCAAAAGAGTTTAGAGACGTTAGAAGTGGTTGAGGGCATTAAATGCCATTGAAAGAGCTGTTGGAGAAGTGTTCTGGAAGTTTCCATAATCTGTTATGGAATTGCCATATTCGGTTATGGCATGAAAGAGGAGTTTTCAATGATTCTGGTTTGCAAAATAACCTATTATGGGTTTACTCATATTCGAATATGAAGAGGCTTATAATCTGTTATGAAAATACTCATAACCTATTATAAGTTATGCCATATTCGAATATGGCTTTTTAAAGATCAAATGTTACGTATGGAAACCAAAATAATCAATTACAAGATAAGCCATATTCGGTTATGGCCTTTTAAGGAATCACAAAACGTGTTCTGTTTAGAGCTTATAACCGAATATGAGTAAACTCATATTCGAATATGGCTTATTTAGAAACAAAGGATTTTGACAGAATTTCATAACCAAGGTTATCCAAACGCTTTCCAATCTTCCTAAAAAGAGTTTTACTTAAACTTAAACGCAATTTTCACAAGATAAAAAAAACATGATTATGTAAAGTCATTTAAGAATGAATTTGAAACAAGAGAAGAGCTTTTGTGTGAATCTATTTTACCTTTACATATGGTCTAGAACCTAAAGGCTAATCTTGAAAAGCCTTGGACTTGATCTTTATTCCTCATTGCTTTCTTGTTTGTTGATCATCAAAACCAATATCATTTACATTCACAGTCTGAGGCATTTTGGTACAGACAAATCTTTCTAATCAACTTCTCCGAACTGAGTATTAGCTCCATGGAGTAGGACATTGAGTCTATGTGCACATGCATAATCTGAACATTTATATCTGTATGATATATTAATTGAGGAATATTAGCTATGACAATTATTTTGAATACTTGGATGATGATGATGATAATTGGATAATGATGAGGGCATCACCATAAATATTGAATGATATTTGAACTGATAAATGATCTGATGATGATAATTGATTAATGTTGATGGTATGATATATCTGTATGATATCTTGTTGTGTTATCTCTGTGCTGCCATGTTGGTATTGGCGTAGGTGATCTCACCTCTTTGTTATATTGTTTTGTTGTGTTTGTGTTATTAAAAAAATTATATAGTAGAAGGAACGAGTGTCTTAGACATAACGGGTGGCAGATATTCTGAAATTGGTGACAACATCAGAGAATGACCATTCCAGATTCGATAACGTGCAGTGTTGACAAGGACCAGATGTCTGATGCATCAAGATGGATACAAGAAGGAAATAAATATGTTAAGTTTTACGGTTAGTGTTGTACCGTGCTATTAAGTAGGACCCATCATAGGGTTTGCTACTGTTAAATAGAGAGAGTTTTCTATTAGTTTTATATTTCTCTTTAAATTGTTAAATATTAATTGGTGTCAATGTTGTATATTAATTAGTTTAAATATATTTTCAATAATACTTATGGATTTCCGTAAGTTTATGTTGCAGTAACAAGAAGAAATTTTAAAACTCACCTTTTATAACTCAAACCTTTTATAAACTTCTTTACAGATTATGAGTTAGAAGTCGGAAATATGATACCCTGAGGAGGGTGTTACAAAACTCGGTAATCAATTCAGATAATCTTGAAGAAATTACAGTTTGGTTTCTTGAGATCATTGGTTCTATTTGTGTTTGAATTGCGTTTGATTTCTTCTTCTTCTTCTTCTTGATCTTGAATGCATGAAAGGTGATTCTGTTTATGTTTGATCTGATTGGATCTTGATTTAAGATTGAGAATTGTGATAAAATTTATGATTGATTAATCTGAATTAATCACGAATTAAGAGGTTCGATTACTGATTTGTACCTAGGTTAATTGAATTCGGTTCTTAAAATTAACACAGATCTAACATGGGTTGTGCGATTGCAAATTTATGTTTCAATTGTTAATTGAATTCTCGATGATTGTCTAGTATGAATTCTGGATTTGAAGCAGAGATTTCGGTTAGATCCAAGTTAACCATTCAAAAGCACTCCAAATGCTTATTGAATAATCTATGATAGAATCAATCCAATTTCTGATAGATTTCTGAATTGATTGCTCTTTCAATTGAATTTCTCTCTTTAATTCTGTTAATTGCTTTGTTAATTTTGTTTTCTGAGTTGTCAAACCCTTTGCCTAATTTTTGTTTGATCTGATCAAATAGCACTTACAATCCTTTGAGAAACGATCTGGTGTTGTTTCCTATGCTACAAGTCATAGGCATAACTCGGTTACAATTTTGATTGAGTTCGGCGCTCGTCACACAACAAGGACAAAAGCCATCAATAATGCATAGAGATAGTACACAAATAGCTACATTCTATAGAGTTATCAAGGATGTCGAACAATATGGGTCCTAGTAATGCAGGACAAGTTGCTAATAAAAATCTAATTGTCATAAGTCATAACCTTGAAGAACCTTAAACTTAACATTACCCTGCACTTTGTTACAATTTGTATGCTTCTAAACCATTGCTTTTCATGCTCCATTGAACCATCTACTGTTACAATATGATATACATTCACCTCTACACATGAAGGGAGATTATTGCAAGCTTCAGTCACTTCTCTTGTTTCTATAACAAAAAAAGTAATTGGGTATAAAGAAGGGAGATGGAGAGATGGAAACTCAAAGGAGGCAAAGAGAAGAAATAAGGGAGCAAGTTAGGTATGAAGGAAGCATGGTGCAAGTTTTCTTTGGCACAACCTCACCACATGCACACCTGGCTTAGTAATAAGCACCTAAGTCTGCTTTTGTAGGCTCTCAAGCCCAATGGCCCAGTTATTTTGGTGTACCATCATTTAAAAATAATAAAATAACACTGAACAAAGATTGATTTAATCTTCTTTTTTCATTCTGAATTTTATTTCATGTATATAGTCAACTTACATTTACTGAATTATGATATGAAAAGTCTCAACACAATAATTTTCTTAGCACAATTCTGAAGTTTGACTAGATATTATATTAATGATAAAAAAAAGAGTATTGCATCATTTTAGTTTATTGTTAGCTTTGAGAGGATAACTAAACTCTTTGAGAATATTGAAATCTGGTGAACAAGATGAGTCACTCTCTTACCCACAAACTGGCTATCTTACAATTGTGTTAATGCCCTTCCTAATCAAAATTATTCTTGCTCTAAATGCGTCAAATGAGTTTACTTGAAAGGTTTTCTGGTGAATAAGTGGAAGTGTTTTCTTCCATAGTGCAGCGACCAAAGTGGTAAAGTAGAGAGGTGGTGTACCTACAAAAGACACTCTAATACTTAAGTCAGGCTATGCACTAGGAGAGAGTGTTTAGGATTTAGATCCATACTTAAGTGGTTTAGCCTGATATTTATAGGGGAGTGTTGCTTAGTTGTTAAGTAGGATAAGAGGGAAATTCTAATTTGAAATGTCATTGATAAGTAGTTATGGCTAATAAAGAGATATACAATCTCTCCTATTTACATGGGATTTGTTGGGAGTGATTGTCTCTTGTTTATGTAACGACCAATGGTGATGTGGTACTGACTTAGGCCGTGCTCCATGATGCAGGCGACTAGGATGGTTACGTTGACCTGATTATCCCCAAAGGCATGAGTAGGATCCCGATCCAGAACAGTTGCCCCCAGCTTGACGCTTCATTGTAAGTGGAGTGTCAAGATATTCTAGACAAATGTCAATGGGTTCAACACTTAGAGGATGGATTAGTAATTGTAGTTCATTGTCTGGTGTCCTTTTAAGATATTTGCCCCTAACATCGATTATGTTATTTGTAAAATCTTAGAGGAAATGGTACTCTAATTGCATCGAAATCTAGGAATGTCTTGAGCCGACTTTATCTACCTAGTTGGGATCTAAGTTAGTTTTATTTAGAGTGGAAGGGCTCCAGGAAGTCATTCTAGGATCCTTCATCTACTATCATCTTTGGCCATGATCCATTATTGTGTTCGAGGGGTGATGGGATAATTAAAAGTTTCAAACCCAAGTGCAGGTTGTTTCAAGTAGTAAATTCTCGGGAGTCCGAGGTCGATCCATAGGGAATTGATGAAGACAAATTATTTGAGGTAAGGAGTAGATTTGTCACAATACTAAAGGTGATAAAAGTTGTTCACAGATGAAAAGGATTTATTTGGGTTAGGAGATCCACTCTTGGTACTAAATTAAAGACAAGATTATTTCTTTTTATAACTTAATTGAAATCATACATAATGAAGGTTCCAATCGAAAAATTTACCATTCAAAGTTCAATTAAGATTATATATGTAATCATATTATGATTCCTTTAATTGTCCACCAATACTTGTAAATGGTCTCAAGCATCTACTGTACCAATGTCTTGTCTACAATAAATCAAGTTCTTCAATATACAAGAAGGGTTTCTAAATTGATTGGAAACAACATACAACACATATAATGATCACTTAAAAATATATCATTTAAGCATAAGAAGGAAATTAATCTAACCTCAATATATTACCAAAAGTTTTACCATTTTACCTAAGCAAAATGAAAATTAGTTACTCATAGATAAGAAGAAAGAAAGAGAGAAGAAGAAAAAGATGAACATAATTTCAATTTAGAACAAAGAAAACTACAACAAGAGAAACAAATAACACAATAGCATAAACTAAACTAAGATCAAAGATGATCTGAATGAGCACCCAAGCTCCCTTTTATAGAGCTCAAGGAGTACAAGAAGACAATAGAGTTGTTTGATGATGAGAAGTAAATGCCAAAATAGTTGCTTGATGATGATGAATGAGCTGAAATTATAGAGATTCTTATCTCTGAAATGTTTCTACTCTGAGCTCATGGCATGCATCATTTTATGATCAAGTGGTCTTCATGAAAGTTCTAGGAAATTGTCTTAGCTTTCCATAGCCACTGGTTTCATCCAAATTCACTACCAACAGCCCGAGATATGGCCCAATTACTGCTCATGGGTCAGGCCCAACTTCAACTCCTCTATTCTGATTTCTATTCCCAATATCTCCTTCAAAACTTCCGATCCAACTTGTATGTTCCTCATGAAAGTTGTATATATGGGTCTTAACCTTCGACTATCAAAATTTCAGAATTGTTGAACTCCTATAACCTGAGATATAGCCTAATGAGTGCATAGAGGTCAAGCTGTCAGGTTCAAAACTCTAGATTTTGCTTCAACTCCAATTTGAGTTATCCAAACATGTGTTCCCGGTCTTGAGGCCTTCATGAAAGTTGTAGAAATTTGTCTGAGCTTTAAAAAAAGACCAAAATCACATCCATTGGATATTTGTAATTCAAATTATAGTCAGTTTACTAAAAAAGTTAAGTGAGAAGATTATACAATAAATGAAGTATATTGCTATCAATGTGGCTCTTGCTATCAAGTGAATAGTTATTAGAGAATTATTTTATCTTTTCAACAAGACTAGAATCACATTAATTAGATAACTACAACTCAAATTGTGGCCACTTTACTTAAGAATGCAGTCACCCAAATTAATGAAAATTCAAGCAATAATTTCTTCAATGATCCAATTAAGCTTAATTTCATAAAATGTGATAAAATCAACTTAATTAAGCCAAATTGAACCTTAAGAAGCCTAGTGAAAGGTTTATAAAATGAATAAAATACATTGTTATCAAATTCCACCACACTAAACTTTTGCACTCTCAGGCAAAACACATAAGAAAAAAACTAGGGAACAAAGAAAAATGACACGGACTCAAAAGCTAAAAACTCTAAAAGATTTAATGAAACAAGAAGAGCAACCAGTCATTCAAGGGATCAAAGCATTAATGAGGTAATATTTCTTCTCATCTCAAATCATTAAGCAAGGAAACTTCAGTTAAAAAGAACGAAACAAGAATGAAAGATCCTCACAGGATTCACTCTTAATCTTTCAAGCTTTAAAAAGGTAAGTATTTCACTCAATTCAACCGATGGAAAATTGCACTACCATAATATGGATTTGACAAGTTAAAAACTAAAGAGAATAAAAGAGTATGAGACTTGAGTTCAATTAACAAGCATGAAAGTTCATCCCAACTCCACCTAATACAAATTCCCTTTACATATTTTTTTCCCTTCCCTTTTTTGCCTTGTTGGCCCTTCTTTACACATTTGTTTTTTTTTATGAATATACACATACATTTTTTTTAATTAACCACTCTTTCCTTTTTCACCAATCATTTTGCACACACACCCTCATACTTGTTCAAGAACTCATCCATTAACAAAACCAATTCTCTTTTATTCCCTAAGGTCAGGTAAGAACATAGTTTTTCATTTAAGGCACATAATGAGCTAGAAACAAGGAATGGTCAAATAAGCTCAAAGGGGTTACACAAGAGAAAATATACAAGGATGGCTATTTGGTTAAAGTAGCTATTTCAAAATGCCTCAATTATATTTATGTATGCATGTAAAAATGTAGCCTAAAAAAGAATCAAAGCAAGTTCTAGAGTAACAATTTCATGAGTGAAAATCACACAAGAAAGAAGAGAATGGTACAAATGTTCAATCCATTCATCAATAAGCTCAAAATCTCACAAGGCATATTTCTATCATTCTCAATCCATCAATTCAATATTCATATCTAAGCATGTGATTTTTAAGAAAGAAGAAAATTTATGCTATGACCCAAGATATACTTTTTGCTACTTCTAAAACAATTATTCCTCAACTAAGATGCATCTCAAGAGTAAAATTACTTCCAGGGCAAAATTTATTCCTTACTCTGCTATCCTTAATTGGTTTTGTTGTAGGTTTCTGACAGTCATCTCACTAAATATACTCCACAATTTAAATGCGTCTCAGGAGTAAATTACTTCCATACTTTTTTTTTAACTATCCTTCCCCTCCCAATCAGATCACAACATTGTCCACAATGTTAAAATATAGATGAGTAAATGATAGAAGATAGTATCTGTTGGATAAATCTGACACAAATTTAAACAGAAACAAAGTATAATAAATAAAACCAAAAGTAAAAGAAAATTAAAGATGAAGTGTCAGATCTGGCTTTATTTGCATGATACTTCCCTCACTACTTCCTGCAGACCAATCTATCTGAGCTATTGCTTTATCAAGTTCATAAACAAAAGTTTCTAATTTATCAATCAGCTCATCAATAGTGGAGGCAGAGATAAGAAGTTATCTTGTCAAAGGTGTGATAAATTTCTGTTCCCTAGCTTTGTCAAGAAAAAATAACAAAAGATCAAAGAAATTATTAACATTCAACAAACCAATAGGTTTATGATGGATGTTTAGTTGGGCCCAAGAGACAATTTGAAAAATTTCTTTCAAAGTACCAAAACCACCTGGTAAGGCAATGAATGCATCAGAGTTGTCAAGCATTGTGTTCATTCGTCCATGCATATATGATACCTGAACTTCTTCTCCAATTGTCTTTCCACTGATGTTCTTTTGAGTCAAGGGTCTATGAATGACACCTAAAACCTGACTGTCTCCTACAAATATAGAGAGTAATACAGCCCCCATTAACCCACGATAACCTTCCCCATACACAACATGAATATTCCTCACAGCAAGTGTTCGAGCAAGAGTGCTTGCTACATTTACAAACTCTAAACCCTTCTAATAACTTGACCCACAAAAACATATATATTTTTAAGGTTACAGACAGAATGTCTCATTTCTATACTCTTCCTCCCTTTGAATGGTTATGAGTTAGAGGAAAGTGGAGAAAATGAAGTGTTTAAATAAGGAAAAGAATGGAAAAGGTAATGATAACACCTATAAGGGTAGGTTGGCTGTTGTCAAAAAAGTCTGAAATTAAGAAACACATAATCTTTTTCTTTTTTTTTGTGTTTTTTTTTTAACTTCAAGAAAACCATGAGGGTAAAGAAGTCTAGAAACCCCTAAAGGACTCTGCTCAAAGGATCATCTATCTAAAAACCAAAATACAACAAAATCACACAAAGATAAAAGAAATATAATAATCAATGAGGACATACTTGTATGTACAGTTTTCATGGCGTATCTTTATACTGCGCGTCATGAGTGCAGTTGTGGCATATCTTTAAGTTACGTGTCACCAGTGCAACATAAGAACTCCACAAGGATTGCCGAACCGACAATAAAAACCTTTGAATCCTTTCCGTCCTACTTACAGAATAACAGTCCTCTATCTTCCTGCAAACCTAATTAAAAGCCTGTATTATAAGAAGATGGTACCTGACCGCAGCCATTCAAAACTCGCCATAGAGGCCTACTAATTAAAGTAAGTATATAGCTCAGTTAACAGTTTTCGTTCACTATAAAGACAGGACGCTTCTTTCTGTCCATCAGCGCTATAGAGCCTTGGTTCCAAGAATTGAGAATGTAGCACGCGACTTTCTAAAAAGCATGGCACACAAATCTTATTTACATACTGACGTGTGAAGGTCTCCTCCTGAGTCTATGACAGGATGAGTCATCTGCTTGGGGCTCCTAATCTAATTAAAAACCAAGTACAACCGTAGTTTCACCCTTTTTTTTTCTTTTTTTTTCAAGTTGTTAGAAACCTGATGAAAGGTGAGTGTATACTCATTTGAGATTGGGATGTAGGTTGTAACGCCCCAATTTTTAGAAAATATTCTGAATGTACTGTTTTTTGTTTTTCATACTTTTGTATGAATGACCGTTGTGTCCCTATTTTTCTGTTCTTGATTTTTGTATGAAAACAACTACGATAATACAGGTTCAAATTTTATTTGATCGTTTTACGTAGTTTGCTTCGAGACGGTAAAATAAAAATTTTTCTGAGCTACTGTATTAATTTTTCTGAAAGATATACAGCTAAATAATACTGCTGGATATTTTATTTGAACGTTTTGAACGATTACCTACGTTGTGGGAAAAAATGGGAAAATGACCGTTACGTCCCGAACGTATTGTTTTCGCTGTTTTTGTATGTTTTTAATTGTTTTCTTCTTGATTTAATGCCTGAAAATACTGTCTGTGAATTTTATGGACTTTTTGTGTGATTTGCTCGAGGCGGGAAAATAATATTTTTCCGGCCGGGAAATCTTATTTTATTATTTAGAATTGGGGGATCTTACTTAACCCGATTCTGAATGAGACTAAAAATAATCTTTTAATTTTAGGATTTAATCACAAATAAAATAATTTTATATTATTATAATATTATTTTATTAGTCAAGATAATTTAGTACAAGTGGACCCGAAAATATTTTGCGGGACCCACAATTAGCGTAACGGTTAGATCGGTAGCTTAATTAATCACCGTAAAAAGTCGTAGAACTTTCGAGCAGTGACTCACTAGACTCGACTCCAGCAGAGAATTTATTACACTGTGTGACTAAGCAAGGTGAGTCACCATGAGCAACCAATAGGATTTAAGCTTGTTAAGCAAGATTTGATCTTGACCTTTGATGAAATCAATGGCTTGGATGAAGCCAAATCCATGCACATCCTTACACATGAAGGCTACGGCCATTTGGAGTGAGAAAGCCAAAAGCAACACTTCATCTTCATCACTTTTCTCTCTTCTCTCTCATCAAGAACCCTAGCCACCATTCTTGTCCATTTTCTCCACCATATTCGGCCAAGCTTATTTCCTAACCATCCAACCATCCAAAAATTTTTCTAACCAAGTTTCCTTAACCTAAACACCATTCTAAGAACCTTTGTAGTTGGAAGTTTCTTCAAATTCTTCCATCTAGGGCTTGGAAACTAACTTTGAAAGTTTTACCTAGAAGGTGAAATTTCTTGCTTTTCTTTTCTATCTTCTTTTTCAAAGTTCTAAGCCATGATTTTTCCATGGTTTAGCTTCTTTTTCATGGTTAGTAACATGTAGATTTTATTTGAGATTTTTAGGTATTTGGTGGAGTGAAAACCGAACCATAGGAGGTGTGAAAGCAAACTTTTTGTCTTCATTTAAGGTAAGAGGAAGACAATTCTTATCATCCCTTGATGGTGGTAAGAAGATGGATTATTTGTAGAATCCATAAGGATTCGGTTGTGGTGTGTTTATTGATGTGTATTTGTTAATTTTTGTGGTTGCTAGTAGCTTAAGTGTTATGTGTTAGTAGCTTTCTTGTTTGGTGATTATAATAATTTTGCATGTCTATTAGCTTTTGATTGTATGTCTATAAGCTTTAAATTAGGTTTTATGTGTTAGAAATATTTTGCATGTGTTAGAAATATTTTGCATGTGTTAGAGATATAAATGCATGTGTTAGAATTGTATGATAAGGTTTAGGATGTGAATAACATGTGTAAATTTGCATGAGTGTTCCAAAGAACACATTCCCTAGCTCACGGCAATGCCAAAATGTGAGGACCAAAATGTTCTCTTCATTTTTCCTAAAGTGCAACTTAATTGATTAGGAGAAATAAGAAGGTTTTAAATGGATTTGATCAAAGAAAAGGAATTTATAAATCAAATGGTAAAGGTTTAGTACATTTTGGGCCAACATGCCTAAAAGATTTATTTGATTCAAAATCATTACTTTATAACATGATTTAAGGAATTTAGATAAGATAATACCTTTGACATGATTTAGAAATCAAATGAGAAAGTTTTATAAAATTCGGCCAACATGCCACTATAGGTAATTATGATTTTTAAAACTTGATTCCAAATCTTTTTCAATCAAAAAGAGGTAACCCAAGTTAAGAAGAAGTTTCTATAATGATTTTTGAGGAAGCAAGTTGAGTAGAATTAAGTTTAAAGGTTAAAAACTAGTGATTTTATCATTAGGAAGGAAATACGAGAATGTTAAGAAATTTTCTAACATATAGCTCACTTTTGGTTTTGAAGCATGTTAGAGATTTCAAAAAGAATTAAATTATATGGTTAAAAATTAGATAAATAGAAAATTTTATGGAAAATTTAGAAAACCATTATTATAAGTTTATAAACAAAATACTGTCAATTTTTAGTAAAAATGAATCTATAAGATAGTAAAAATATCCTAATGACAGTATGCGGTATGAAAAACTATTCTACGTAGTTTAAAAGTACTCAGTACTATTTCTATCTGTTTAAACAGTAATTTTAAAGGTATTCGAATAAGAAAATGATTTAAAAATCCTACGCGATTGAGAAAACGTATTAAAAATGCTACGCGATTTTAAAAACAGAAAAATATCTTTACCCGATTTTTAAACGTTTGTAAAAATGACGAGATTTCAAAAACGCGATAAAATTTCTACGCGATTGACCGTAACCATATTTATTTTTTTGTCGGGAAAAAGTGAACCCGCATGTGCTTTTGAAAATCTATATTTGTCGGGAAAATGTGAACCCGCATGTGCTTTTGAAAATCTATTTACTTGTCGGGAAAATGTGAACCCGCATGTGTTTTGAGAATTATTTCTTTGTCGGGAAAATGTGAACCCGTACATGCTTTCCATCTATTTTTTTTATGTGTGCCATGTATTTGGTGGATTGGTTGACGAGACGAATCACATCGTGGTGTCGATGCGATAAACGTAGTGTGGTTCATTGTTCTAATGAACTTGGAGACTTTAGTGTACGGGATCCCACATGTGGACAGTTGGTAGCTCCGCTGGGCCGTGGTAAACCGATAGCGCACTATGGTACTCAACATACACTATATTTAATCGAGATTGGTGGAATCTAGTAGTACATTTGCCTGTAGTGACACAACGTGAGACCGTGAACTACACCACGCCTGGATTGATGGATTCCTGTGTCGTGGGGCTATAGACGCAACGTGTGACCGCGGAATAGTTGGTGGGGCAGCCGTGGTACTATTAGATTTTGCGAATCATTCCTCTCTCTGATACTTGTGTTTTTCTTTAGCTCCATGGAGTAGGATTTTGTTATATTATTTATCTCTATGTCTATTTGTTTCCATCTTATCTATTTATTTTATCTCGTATTTTATTTATTTATTTTATCAGTTCTTGTTATTATTTCTTATTATATCTTATCTGTTTATTTATATTTCTTATTTTATCGTGAGGTTTTATCTGTGAAGTGACATTTTGTGATGATACCTAAATTTTACTTCAATTAATTATTATAATTGTTAAAGCTTTATGTATTGCATGAACTGTATGTATATATTGTTTGTCATCTTTTTATTGGCCATGTTGTGATGATTTTATGTTGTCTTACCTCTTTGTTATATGTATTTTCTGTTTATTTATTTTACGCGGTAAAGACTTCGAGGAAGAGGAACAGACCTCTTGAGATCGTGTATCCCGAAGAGGAGGAAGATCGGCAAGGCGACGACCGGTTGACGATCGGGAACCATCCGATCATCCATATCCTCGGATTGATTGTGAGGGATGGCGACGCCAGATTTTTGGGATTCATAGAGCTGGTATTTCATGCAGGTGCTCTGGCTTGGCATCTACGAGGAGACCGTGACTCTGTGACTTATGCAGGACGTGTGAACGTGATCCTACGTCATCGTTTTGATGAAGAACCTGTCATGACGACGACGTTATTTCGCACTTAGAGTTGCCCTTATCCATTAGGCGTTATTGGGGTGCTTTGAAAACCCCGAGCCTAGTGAGATAAGCATCGTATCGACCGCGCGATCCCGTTATCGCCGTGTGTCGAGGCATCGGGATATTTATCCCCCGATGATCATTTTAGGCCGATAGTGATCCATCGAGGATTAGATAACCATGATGTTTTTTTGGGCGCGTCAAGATATGTACGTATATATTAACTCTTTTTTTTGCTTTCTTTTTGTTTTTGTTTAAATATTTGTAGTCTTAGTTATAAATTATTTGTACAACTTATAACTTAACCATATGTATATTATCGTAATGATGTTTTTTTTTTATTTCGTATTTTCCGCATTATCTTTTTATATCATATTTGTCTATCAGGAATTATTTTACAACCCGTAATAATATTTAACTAATGTTTCACAACTTGGGTAGATTTTATTTCTATTTCTTTTATTTTCTTTTATGTGTGACATCCTCCAAAGGGGTGTTACATAGGTAGTCTGCTCTTTTGGCTTTGTGCCAAAGCATTGTTGATCAGTATTAGACCCATTCAAGACCAGCGTAACATAGGGCTCCCAAAAGGGACAAGTGGCCATAATGTGACTGGCTACCTCACATGTGGGATACAATCTACCTACTTTGTTTTTCAATTAAGAAGGCTGGATCAGGATGCGTGCATTTTTCCATTCACATTTTGTGTTACCAAAGTCAAACCCAAGATGTATACATACTTTTTTTTTTTTTTTTTTTTTTTTTTTTTTTTTTTGAAGAAGAAGAAGAAAATATGTACATGTTGTTGTGGATGTGGCTTACATTTGCCTCTGGTTTCACGTCCAAAAATGACTTAAATGCCTTTTATGAGTCAAGGATAAGCTTCCCATCCAATTTTCTTATAAATTGGCAAACATGGTCTTTTAGAGTCAAATTTCTAATACTGTATTGCTTTTGTTCCTCCCTAAAAGGATTCCACAAGTTAAGAAGTTCATGATGCACAAAACCATAAGAATATGTATCAAGAGTCAATAAGATATCATCTAATGACTCCTTACTCAGTCTATTCTTAATGAAAAAAAAATTATCTTCCCTGTTTGCAAAAGCCATCCCCAAAGAACGACATCGCTTGTTACAATTCCATCGTGCACATTTGTGACAGACTTGTAATCTTTTTGCTCTTCTCCTTTTAGAATATGAACTTCTACCAAGACTTGGCATGTATGAGTCAAATGAAATTGAAGACTCACCTGCTAATCGAACCTTTGCTTCAATTATCCAGCATACATCTTCTGGCTTACCTTTGTGCATTAACAATCTCAATCTTTCACATCTAGCTTCGTAAATTTTTGTTAGAGTATTTTGAGGAAGAAAAGGAAAATGTTTTCTCAGGTTTGAGAGAATGATATCCATTTTAAAGGAGAAGGAATAAGTTATTTTTGGAAATTGAAAAAAACAAACTGACTTGAGAGTCACAGAGTACCGCCATCTACCATTTAACCGGGAACACAAAGAACTGCAAAACAAAATAAAGCCACAAAATTAGAGTAAATTTTTATCATAACAAGGATCAGAAAGGGAAATGAATTCTACCTCAGCAGCTTGATTTTCCAGAAATGATTTAAGTCTTTGTCCATTGACCTTAAATATATTACCATTCCTAGGATTCTCAATGTCTATGGCCCCATAAGGATATACATGTTTGACAATAAAAGGGCCAGTCTACCTAAATCTCAATTTTCCAGGGAAAAGACGAGAATTATAAAGCAGAACTTTTTAACCAATTTCAAAAGATTTTCTCAAAATAGATTTGTCATGAAAAGCTTTTTTCTTTCTTTATAAATTTTTGAGTTTTCATATGCATCATTTCTCAATTCTTCAAGTTCATTTATTTACAATTTGTGTAACCTACAAGCATCATCAAGATTTAAATTGAAAGCTTTAATGGTCCAAAATGCTTTATGCTCTAGTTCTACAGGCAAGTGACAAGGTTTTTCATAGACTAACCGATAGGGTGACATTCCTAAAGATGTTTTAAAAGCAGTATGGTAAGCCCAAAGTGCATCATTTAGTCTTAAAGACCAATCTTTACTATTTTGTTTAACCGTTTTTTTCAAAATTTGTTTAATTTCCCTATTTGCTAATTCTACTTTTCCACTTGTCTGAGGGTGATAAGGGGTGACAACTTTATGGGTAATGCCATATTTCTTCATTTAAAGATTCAAATGGTTTATTGCAAAAATGTGTTCTCCTGTCACTGATGATAGCTCGAGAGATTCCAAATTGACTTAAGACATTTTCTTTTAAAATTTTGAGAACAGTTTTATGATCATTTTGTCGACATGGAATCGTCTTAATCCATTTTGAGACATAATCAACTGCAACCAAAATATACACAAATCCAAATGAGGATAGAAATGGACCTATGAAATCAATTCCCCAACAATCAAAAATTTCAATGACAAGGATAGGGTTCAGAGGCATTATATTTCTTTTAGAAATGGAACCTAATTTATGACAATTTTCGCAACTTTTGCAAAAGGTATAGTTGTTCTTAAATAAAGTGGGCCAATAAAATTCACACTGTAAGATTTTCGCAGTTATTTTCTTTGAAGAAAAATGACCTCCACATGCTTCTGAGTGACAAAATTTAATGACACTACCAACTTCACTGTCGGGTACACATCTCCGAAAGATTTGATTAAGACAATGTTTGAATAAATATAGGTCATCCTAATAAAAAAATTTCACCTCAATCAAAAACTTTTTTCTGTCTTGGAGTAACCATTGAGGCAGCATCTTTCCTATCACAAGAAAATTTACCATATTAGCAAACCAAGGCATAGAATTGACAAAAAATAAAAACTCATCAGGAAAAGAATCATTAATAGGTGTATTATCAAAAGTTGAGTATATTGTAAGTCTGGACAAATGATCTGCAACAACATTTTTTACTCCTTTCTTTTCTTTTATTGTGATGTTGAATTTTTGAAGCAACAAGGTCCATCGTATCAACCTAGGTTTGACATCCTGCTTAGACATTAAATATCTAACAACAGCATGATTAGTGAAAATAACAGTAGAAGAACCAATTAAATGAGCTTGAAATTTGTCCAATGCAAAAATTACAGCAAGTAGTTCTTTTTCAATAGTGATATAATTCATTTATGCACTATTTAAAGTTCTACTTGCGTAACAAATCACATGAGGCTTACTTTCCTTTCTTTGGCCTAAAACAGCGCCAACAGTAAAATCACTTGTATCACACATTAATTCTAAAGGCAAAGACCAGTCAGGGGATTGCATGATAGGAGTCGATGTCAGAAGATCAATTAATTTTTCAAAAGATTTTTGGCATTCTTGAGTCCAATCAAATGGTGCATCTTTTATCAGAAGATTACATAATGGTCTAGATATGGCACTAAAGTCCTTAATGAATCTTTGTAAAATCCTGCATGTCCTAAAAAGGAACGAACTTCTCTGACTATTTTTAGGGAAGGCAAATGAGCAATTAATTCAACTTTGGCCTTATCAACTTCAATTCCTTCAAAAGATATCACATGACCTAACACGATTCCTGAAGTAATCATATAATGACATTTTTCCTAATTTAAAACAAATCTTTTTTCTTCGAATCTTTTAAGAACTTTATCTAAATTATTAAGTCAATTTCAAAAGAATTTCAAAAAACTGTCAAATCGTCCATGAAAACCTCTAAATAATGCTCAATCATGTCACTAAAAATACTTAGCATGCATCTTTGAAAAGTTGTCAGAGCATTACAAAGACCGAAAGGCATTCTTCTATATACAAAAGTGTCAAAGGGGCACGTAAAAGTGGTATTTTCTTGATCCTCTAATACAATTGGTATTTGATTATACCCTGAATAACCATCAAGAAAGCAATAGTAAGGATGTCCTACTACTCTTTCTACAATTTGATCAAGAAATGGTAAGGGAAAATGATCTTTCCTAGTGGTTGCATTTAATTTTCTAAAATCAATACATATACGCCAACTGCATGAAACTCGCGTAGGTATTAACTCACCTTTTTCATTTTCAATCACTGTTATTCCAGATTTCTTAGGCACAACTTATGTAAGGCTTACCCACTGGCTATCAGAAATAGGATAAATAATTACAACATCAAGTAATTTAAGAACTTCAGCCCTAACTACCTCTTTCATGTGTGGATTTAATCTTCATTGAGGTTGTTGTGATGTTTTAGCATTATCCTTTAAATGCATTCTATGTATACAAATCAATGGATTAATGCCTTTTATATTTGTTAATGTCCATCCAATTGCACTTTTATGCCTTTTAAGTACTTCTATCAACATACCTTCTTATTCTTCAGTAAGGATTGATGAAATTACTACTAGAAAGCTTTGTTCTTCTCCCAAAAATGTGTACTTCAACCCAACAAGTAATGGCTTTCGTTCTAGTGTGGGTACTTCTTTATGAATATTATTATTGATGGTTTTAGCTCTTCAAATCTAGTTTTCCATCCCTTGTATTCCATTGCCTGTGTACAATCAAGCAAAGAGCATATTTCAGAAATATCACCATCTACTTGC
Organism: Ormosia emarginata; assembly: GCA_029884605.1. Taxonomy (NCBI): domain Eukaryota; kingdom Viridiplantae; phylum Streptophyta; class Magnoliopsida; order Fabales; family Fabaceae; genus Ormosia; species Ormosia emarginata. Next base: position 9,890,541 of record JAQQTP010000040.1, read on the forward strand.
GTATCTGAATCAAATGAATTAATTAAACAAACTTCTAATTAGTCAAAAGAACTCCTTTTTAGAAGATGATCATCTATAATGGCCTCAATCCCGTCAACTTCCTCATTTTCATCATTGACTTTATGTTGTTGCTTGCATATGTTGAAAACATTAAGCTCAAGTGTCATATTTCCAAATGTTAGCTTCATCACTCCATTTCTGCAATTTATCAAAGCATTAGATGTTGCTAAAAATGGACGACCTAAAATAACAAGAATTGACTTGAAACTATTAACCATAGGTTTAGTTTCCAAGACAATAAAATCCACAGGATAAATGTATTTATCAACTTGTACCAACACATCTTCCACTATTCTTTTTGGAATTTTAATTGATCTATCAGCAAGTAGAAGAGTTACAGAAGTTAGTTTTAACTCACCCAGATTGAGTTGTTGATACACTGAATATGGAAGCAAATTAACACTAGGACCAAGATCAAGTAAAGCTTGTTCAATTTTATGTTCTCCAGTAATGCATGAAACTGTATGACAACCAGGGTCCTTATGTTTCAAAACATTATTGCTTTGAATAATGGAACTTACATGTTCGGTCAAAAAGACATTCTTTTTCATATTTAATTTCCTTTTGATAGTGCATAAATCCTTCAAAAATTTGGCATAAGAAGGAACCTATTTGATAGCATCTAACAACGAAATATTGACCTTTACTTGTTTAAAAATTTCAAAAATTTCAGTTTAGTGGTCCAATTTTCTTGGTTTGCTTAATGCTTAAGGAAATAGGGGTGGAGGAGACGAGAGTTTGATCTCATTTTGGCCAGATGGCTTATCAACCTCTTCCTTATCTTGGGGAATTGATTCACCATCTTTCTCACAAGGTTCAAAAAATTCTTTTTCAACAACTTTTCCACTCCTAAGAGTTATCACAGAATTGACTTGATTTATTTGTTGGTTTTCTAAACTACCCTTATTTAGACTATATTGACCTTTGTGATTCGGTTGAGGTTGAGAAGGAAATTTTCCTTTCTCGTGGATGGTGAGTATAGAAGCAAGTTTAGAAAGAGTGTCTTTTATGTCAATCATGGTTTGAGTGTTTTGTTTATTGATGGCCTCTTGCTTTTCTATGAATGCATTCAATGTTCCTTCAAGGTTTTTCTTATATGGTGGGACATAAGGTGCATATCCTTGAAAATTTTGAGAATCTTGTTATTTCTGAAGAGGCAATGGTTGTATAAATTGTGCTTGATTATTATTCCTCCAACTAAAGGTCGGGTTATTTCTCCATTCCGGATTGTAAGAATTTGAAAAAAAAAAGGTGAATAACTTTGTAAAATTGTTCATTGCATTTACTTGCTTATACACAACTACTTTAAAAACAGGAATATTAGGACATTCATTTGTTGAGTATCCTAATTCATCACAAATGCCACAAATTTCTTCATTTTGCACAAATTTGACTTCTTTTACTTTCCCTAATTCCATGGATTCAACCTTTCTAGTCAAACTAGCATACCTAGCATTTAGATTTTCTTCTTGACTAAGATGATATTTTCCTTTAGCAACATTTGCAAGGTTATATCTAATTGAATTTTCAGAAGGATTGGTATCATGCCAAGATTGAGAATTTTCAGTAAAATGGTTTAAATAATCTAAAGCTTCTTTGGGTTCTTTATCAAGAAACTCGCCATTACACATTGTTTTCACAAATTGTTTAGTTTCAGGTGTTAAACCGTCATAAAAGAAGCTTATAGTCTGCCATTTTTCAAAACCATGATGTGGGCAAGAATTTAACAAATCTTTAAAATGTTCATAACTTTGAAAATACGCTTCATTTGAATTTTGGGAAAAATTTTAGATTTGTCTTTTCAAAGCATTGGTTTTATGTGTTGGAAAAAATTTTTTTGAAAACTCACCTTGCATTTCATGCCATGTGCTAATTGATCTTGGTTTCAAAGCGTTAAACCAAGTTTTTGCTTTATCTTTCAAAGAAAAAGGAAACAATTTAAGCTTAACAAACTCTTCAGTGTAATTTTGATCATTGAAAGCAATACAGACTTCCTCAAATTCTTTTAAATGTAAATATAGGCTTTCAGATTCTAAACCATGGAAATTAGGAAGTAAAGAAATCATACCCGACTTAAATCTAAAATTATTAGCAGTGAGTAGAAAAATAAAACATGATAGACTAGAATTTTGAGGTGGTTGCAAATATGCATGCATAGTTCGCAACAGCTGATTTTCCTGTTCATCATATACACTTCTATTTTCAGCTCGTTGTGTTTGATTTTCATGTTCAACGTATGCACCTTCAATTTCAGCCATTGTGTCAATTGTGTGTGATTATGATTCAAACAAATCAATATATAAAGTATTAGGATTAATTTTAACTAAACGACCAGAATTTGAATCACAATACCAGTTAAGCATAAATAAGTGACGTAAAATAAAAATAATGTACAAGTAGGCGGTATAAACTGGCCGTTAAATATTAAGTAAAAATAAATGACTTAAAATAAAAAATAATAGTGTACAAGTTAGTAAGTCAGAAAACAAAAATAAATGACATAAATTAAAAAGTTAGATAGCATAAATAAATATCTTAATTAAAAGGTTAGATAGCGTAAATGAATGACATAAATATAAAGTTAGTAAGTTAGTAAACATAAAGCGTAAATAAAAAAAAAAAAAGCGAGAAAGCATAAATAAATAAATAAATATGAAAAAAAAATAAAAAACATAAATAAAAAAAATTAAAAGCAAAACAAAATGACATAAATATAAAAGTTAGGAAGTTAAAAAGCATAAATAAATGACATAAATATAAAAGTTAGTTAATAAGTTAGTAAGTTAGTAAGTTAGTAAGTTACTTAATAAATTAGTAAATTAAAAAAAATTAAAAGAGTAGAAGAAGAATATACCTGATAGTGAAGTTTACTTACAGAAAGAGAACCTCAATAAATTAGAACTTCAAATTAAGTCTCCGACAATGACGCCAATAACTTGATGGGATAATTAAAAGTTTCAAACCCAAGTGCAGGTTGTTTCAAGTAATAAATTCTTAGAAATCCGAGGCCGATCCACAGGGAATTGATGAAGACAAATTATTTGAGGTAAGGAGCAGATTTGTCACAATACTAAAGGTGATCAAAGTTGTTCACAGATGAAAAGGATTTACTTAGGTTAGGAGTGTAACACCCTCCGTAGGGCGTCACATTTTTTAAATAAAACATAAAACCAAATAAAATCATTTTATAAAAGCTTTGAATTCTAAAGGATGAATTTTAAAATTTCTTTTCGCGAAAATATAAACTTACCAAAAATTATTAGTAAAACAGAAATTAGATTGAATTAATTAATACACATATATTATATATTCCACAAAATATTCAACAACAATTTAAAACATAACATTTACAGACTCAGAGAAACAGTACCAAACCCAAAGATGGGTACTACTAATAGCACGATAACAACACTAATGAGAAAACCCAACCTACATGTTCCATTTCTCCACCAAACTGCATCCTGTTGAAACTTGGAAGATTACACCTTGACGTCGTCACCAACTTCCGAATATTGCCTCCAACAAGTTTGAGAAACTTCCTTCGTCTACTATACGAATTTAACAAATACAACACAACAAAGCCATATAGTAAAGAGGTGAGATCCCCTTTCACCAGTACCAGTACGGTAGTAAAGAATAATACGAATGACAAAGTCATTCCATACACACAGATATCACAAATGCAATCATGTTATCAATTTATAAATAAATCAAATAAGCATATATCATAATATAATGAACAACTATAACATTACTAAGATAGATATAACAATTCATACAATATAAAATGCCATAACAAAGTGTAGATAATGATATAATATAAAAATTAAAAACAATAACAACATATAACGTCATAGAAAAAAAAATATAATAAATAACAACATATAAGATCATAGATAAAAATATAATAAATAACAACATAGATAAAAATATATCACAGATGAAAATATACTAAATAACAACACAAATAAAATATCACAGATAAAAAAAAATAATCAATAACAACACAGATACATGTGCAATATGACACAATCATACTCCATGGAGCTAAAAACATACAGACATCAGAGAGAATGACCCGCAAAATCTATTAGTACCACGGCTGCCCAACCAAACTATTGCGTTGTCACACGTTGCGTCTATAGCCCCACGTCACATGGAACCCATTGTCCAAGGCGTGGTGTAGTTCACGGTCTCACGTTGTGGCACTACAGGCAATGTACTATTAGACCTTACAAGATCTCGATTAAAAATAGTGTGTGTCGAGTCCATTAGTGTGTTGCCAATCACCACGGCCCAAAGGAGCAACCCTACTGTCCATAAATGGAATTTTGCACACTAAAGTCTCCAAGTTCATTCAAAATTAAACCACACTACGTTTATCGCACCGACAACACGATGTTATTCACCTTATCAATCAATCCACCAAAAATGGCATTAAATCAATGCATGTTAAAATAAGAAATTACCAAAAATACCCTCAATGGTATATAAAAAAATATATATATGCCCTCAATGGCAAAAATATACAGTAAGTCCCACCGGACAAATACTGTTCCAAAGCCTGTACGGGTTCACCTCATAGCCCGACAAATGAAAAATATACGAGAATACCCTCAATGGTATAAAATATACAGTTTCGGTCAATCGCATAGAAATTTTATCGCGTTTTCACAATCTCGTCGTTTTTATAAACGTTTTTTAATCGCGTAAATTTATTTTTCTATTTTTAAAATCGCGTAGAGTTTTTAATACGTTTTCTCAAGCGTAAGATTTTTAAATCATTTTCTTGTCCGAATTCCTTAAAAATCACTATTTAAAATAAACAGACATAATATTTAATACATTTAAATTACGTAGAATATTTTCCATACCGCATACTATCTTTTGGATATCTTTTCTATCTTATTTGTCCATTTTAATAAAAATTGACAGTATTATGTTTTAGAAAACTTATAATAATGGTTTCCTAACTTTTCTGTAAAAATTTCTGTTTACTTAATTTTTTAACCGTATAATTTAACTTTATGAAAATCACTAACATGCTTCAAAATATAATATGAGCTATATGTTAGAAATTTTACAAAAGTTACTGTATTTTCTTCTAACAGTAAAAATCATTAGTTTAAATTTCTTAAACTTAATTCTAATCAATTTATTTCTTCAAAACTCATTGTAATAAAATCCTTTTGGCATTTATTACTTAATCTTAGTTGAAAACAATTCTATAAATCAAAAACATTTAAAATTGACATATTGGCCGAAAATCATTCTATGCTTTATAATTCATTCCTAATTATTTCCATACATTTAATTTCTTATAAAACTCTTGATCTAGTTTATTTTTATTAAATTATCTAGTCAATAGTTAGAAAATAAATTTAGATCAAAAGTATGTGGCATGTTGGCCAAATTTAACAAAGTCTTTGTATTTAATCTTTAAATTATTTTTCATCTTCTAAATCCATGTCTAATTTATTGCATTACCTAAATTCATTACATCATTGTTTTAGAAAATGGTTTGGAAATGATTTTAGAAATCATAATTGCTTGACTTTAGCATGTTGGCCGAAATACCTAATTTTATCTATTGATCCACAAATTCATTTTTCTTACTCTAAACAAATTGGTAACTTGTCAATTTTCCTAGGTTAATTAAATCACACTTTTAGAAAATTTAAGAGAACATTTTGGTTCTCCTCTTTGCCTTGAGGCCGTGAGCTTGGGTTAGTACATGCTATTCACATTATAATAGTTATCATGCATCTATGAACACATACCATATATTAAAGCAATCATAAAACACATACAAAATATTAAAACTATTAGACATGCTTTCACACATAATCAATCACAATTAGGAAAAACAATAAACAATCAAGTGAATGAATCCTTATGGATTCTTCACCACAAACACAAACATTCCTCACCACCAACACATGGTTGATGAGGGTAATCTCCCTTACCTCTTGCAGAACCTCCAAAGCTCCTTGTATGTCTCCTTCAAGCAAATTTTCTCCACCAAGAGCTTCTTGAAAATCAAAGAAAACATACAATATTAATACCTAAGGCTCTAAACTAGAATAATCATGGATTAAATTCATGATTAAAACTTTGAAATGGATAGAAACATGAAAATTAAAGAACCCTACCTTCAAGGCTTCAAACTTAAGCTTTGAAGAACATGATAGAAAAAAGGTGATTTAGGCTTAGGTTTCAACTACAAAGTGTCTTGAAATGAAGTAAGGAAATAAGATATAAGGTAGTTTAGAATTATAGAAGAAAGAATAAGGATATTGGGTGGGGAGGCCGTGAGGTTGGAGAAGAAAAGGAGAAAGGAAATTGGAGAGCTTTGCTTGTTTGATAATTTTGGAGAAAAGATGAAGACTTTGATTAAATGAAACAAAGTCTCCTATTGACTACACATAGCCGTGAACCACTTTGAGAGAAGGGGATAAATATTTTTGGTTTTGCTTTCTCCAAATGCATGGCCGTAAATGCATAGAGAAAAGAGAATGAATTGAATTGTTGAATATTGCCTTCCTAAAGGTCACATTGCCGTAGAAACACATGGAGAGTAGCCACCAAAATTGACTTGTGTTATTTGGCTCAATTAATAAAAGGTGATAAGAATTGAATTGTGATATTTGCCTCACAAAAATTTTGCTTGGTCGTAGGACACAACAAAGAATAGCCATCAATATTGACTAGTCTTTATTTGGTTCAACTTAGGCTTTCTACGTGAATTTCAAAGTGAATTGGTCATTTAGAGCAATTTGCTCCTTCACCTTCACCGTAGAATCACTAAATTTCAAGAAGTCCAAATTTGTTTAATAGCTTGTTTCCTATTGGTCCTAAAAATTCAAGCCATTATTCTTGACCAATTTTTATTGGTTGAATATTTACTAACTTGATTCCTATTGGTTGCTATTTTTGTTGACCAATTTCTATTGGTGCACATTGTATATTTTCTAATATACTTTAACCAATAAACAATAATTACTATTTACGAAGTCAGTATTTATTGTCTAATGGATAATAAAATATACATAGATTTTTATCTTATACTAACAGAGTAAAAATTATTATTGATCATTTTTCTACTGATTGCCCTTGATGAGTCATAAAGCGAGTCATCAAAGAGAAATTTCTAGAATATGTGACTCACTACGATGAGTCAGTATGATGAGTCATCGTGGAACTTTTTAGAACGGGTGAGTCAGCATAGCGGGTCAGCGTAGATATTTTCTAGAGCAGGTGAGTCAGTATAGATATTTTTCAAAACAGGTGAGTCAGCATGGCGAGTCAGCATGCTGAGTCACTGACTGTGTCATAACTGCATCACTGGCTGTGTCATCAATGGTGAGTCACAGCGTTAAGTCATCAGCTGAGTCATCATAGAAGCTTCTGGAACAGGTGACTCACTACGGTGAGTCACAGGGCGAGTCACCATTTCTGGAACCTTCCGGAATCTGCTGAGTCATGGTGCTGAGGTGTCATGCCACGTGTCGAGTTTCTATTGGTCTGTTGCGATGAGTCACAGCCACCAATTTTGACCAGCTTCTCATTAGTCCACGTGTAAAGTACTTGATGACTAAACGTGGGTCCCGTAAACATTTCCGGGTCCGCTGTTACTTATTTGTACTGACTAATAAAATAATATTATAATAATATAAAATTATTTTATTTGACAGTTAAATCCTAAAAATTAAAAGATTAATTATAGTATCATTCAGAATTGGGTTTAGTAAGATCCCCCAGCTCCGAATAATTAAAACAAGATTTCCCCGGTCCGGAAAATTATTATTTTCCTGCCCCGAAGCAAATCGCACAAAAAGTCCAAATAAAATCACAGACAGTAATATTGCACACTGTATCATACAGAAAAATTAAAAACAGTACATTCAGGACGTAATGGTCATTTTTTTATTTTTCCCCACGACGAAGCAAATCATCCAAAATGTTCAAATAAAATTACAGACAGTAATATATGTCTGTATTTCACACAGAAAAATTTAAAACAGTAGTTTGACAAAATTTTTATTTTACTCTCTCGAAGCAAATTACGCAAAACGACTAAATAAAATTAGAGCCTGTAAAATATACTTGTATTTCATGCAGAAAAACAAGAAACAGTAAAATCGGGATACAACGGTCATTCACCCAAAAGTTTGAAAAACAGCAAACAGGACATTCAAAATATTTTTCCAAAATTTAGGGTGTTACAAGGAGATCCACTCTTAGTAATAAATTAAAGACAAGATTATTTTTTTTTATAACTCAATTGAAATCATACATAATAAAGGTTGCAATCGGAAGATTTAGCATTCAAAGTTCAATTAAGATTATATATATAATCATATTATGATTCCTTTAATTGTCCACCAACACTTGTAAATGGTCTCAAGCATTCACTATGTCAATGTCTTGTCTACAATGAATCAAGTTCTTCAATATACAAGAAGGGTTTCTAAATTGATTGGAAACAATATATAACACATATAATGATCACTTAAAAATATATCATTTAAGCATAAGAAGGAAATTAATTTAACATCAACATATTACCAAAAGCTTCACCATTTCACCCAAGCAAAATGAAAATTAGTTACTCATAGATAAGAAGAAAGAAAGAGAGAAGAAGAAAAAGATGAACATAATTTCAATTTAGAACAAAGAAAACTACAACAAGAGAAACAAATAATACAATAGCATAAACTAAACTAAGATCAAAGATGATCTGAATGAGCACCCAAGCTCCCTTTTATAGAGCTCAAGGAGTACAAGAAGACAATGGAGTTGTTTGATGATGAGAAGTAAATGCCAAAATAGTTGCTTGATGATGATGAATGAGTTGAAATTATAGAGATTCTTGTCTCCGAAATGTTTTTGCTCTAAGCTCATGGCATGCATCATTTTATGATCAAGTGGCCTTCATCCTAGGAAATTGTCTTAGCTTTCCATAGCCATTGGTTTCATCCAAATCCACTACTAACAGCCCGAGATATGACCCAATTACTGCTCATGGGTCAGGCCCAACTTCAGCTCCTCTGTTATGACTTTCAAGCTCAATATCTCCTTCAAAACTTCCGATCCAACTTTTATGTTCTTCATGAAAGCTTTAGATATGGGTTTAACCTTCCACTGTCAAAATTTCAGAATTGTTGAACTCCTATAGCCCGAGATATAGCCTAATGAGTGCATAGAGGTCAAGTTGTCAGGTTCAAAACTCTAGATTTTGCTTCAACTCCAATTTGAGTTATACAAATGTGTGTTCCCGATCTTGAGGCCTTCATGAAAGTTATAGAAATTTGTCTTAGCTTTAAAACAAGACCAAAATCACATTCATTGGATATTTGTAACTCAAATTATAGCCAGTTTACTAAAAAAGCCAAGTGAAAAGATTATACAATGAATGAAATATATTGCTATCAATGTGGCTCTTGCTATTAAGTGAATAGTTATTAGAGAATTATTTTAACTTTCCAATAAGACCAGAATCGTATTAATCAGATAATTGCAACTCAAATTGTGGCCACTTGGCTTAAGAATGCAATCACCCAAATTAATGATAATTCAAGCAATAATTTCTTCAATGATCCAATTAAGCTTGATTTCATAAAATGTGACAAAATCAACTTAATTAAGCCAAATTGAACCTTAAAAAGCCTAGTGAGAGGATTATAAAATGAATAAAATATATTGTTATCAAGAGGTTAGTGATGCTTAGCTTATCTGTAATACTTCATCTGCGACCAGAGTCATTTCACCTATTATTTGTAACTTTGGCAGATACGTGGTGGATTGTGAGTGGAAGCCGTTGTTAGGGTTTCGCACCACATCATTTCAAACTTTTTAAAAATGCCAAGCGTGCCCTCATATTGATGGTGGCAGTTGGGGCTCTATAAATAGGAAAGTGGGAGAAAACCTTCTAATTTTCTATTTCTTCAACCTTGTTTAGAAAGTTTTTTGGTAACAAAGGCAATTTTTGGCGAGTTCTTTTATGGTGGTTTGTGGCGGTGCTTAAGGCGGAGCAATTACACACACTTTTATTTTCACCTCCTTATGTGTTACCCAGTTTCCTTCTTGATATATAATAGATTAGGATTATTTATGATTATGATAATTTAGGATTTTATAAATAATTATGTTCTTCAGGGATTTTATCTTTCCATATTTTTAGGGATTTTATCTATTTTAGGATTTCAGTTTTAATAAGATTCTATCCAAATCCCAAATCTTATCATTAGTTAGTTATATTAGGATTTTGAATTAAAATAGGATTAGTCTATTATCTATTTTAGTTAAGATTGGTTTTTTTAAGAAGGTTATAAATACTCTCTTATTAGATTTTAGAAAGTGGTTGATTATTATTGATTATTAAATTCAGTGGATTATATTCCTACTTTGAGACTGAGTCTTTTGGAACTGAGTACCTTTGGAACCCGAGGGTTCTTTGTTCCCTTTCTCTATTTGTCCTTCATCACTTCTTTAAAGGTACTATGTCAACCATTGTTTTCTCTTTTTAGCCCCTATTTTCTCCTTTATTTGGGTCATGGTGAGGGTACAAGAGTCAAAGAACAACACTGAGGAGGTTAGTAACTCCATGGAGGCATTGTTTGTAGTGTCGCGTTTGCACGTGGTGGTTGCGCTGCAAAGGGTTTCCCATAGGGACACAACTAAGGTGCATAGGCTACTTTCAAGCTATGAGATCTAAGGTGCTATTCAGAAAGTGGAAGCAGCTAGGGAAGCGACTAGGCTTAGATCCTTGCGTTCGCCTTTTGAGATCATGAAAGAATTGAAACATAGGAATTTTATTCTTTCTAGTTCTAATAAAAGCTCGACTTCTATAAATTATCCTTTTGTTGTCGACATATAGGGAGGAAAAAAAGCCATGACATTGGTTGTGGTCCTAGCTATGGTCTCAGCGCACGCGTCGAACGCGGCTCTAAGCTGAGATTTGTACAGATGGGTGAGCCTTAAAATGAAAAATATCGTCTCCCAATACACTATCATAGTAGAGGTGGCTAATTTAAGGACGCATCTCTAGTTGATGAAGGACAACATATGGAATGGGGAGTTTAAGGTGCATCTCGTCAACCAAGAGGAAAGGGTCCCTTTAGTGTGGACCTAAGGCGACAAACAGTTTATATACTTATATGAAAGGATGTTTGTTAAGCTTGGGATCCGCCTTCTACTCTCTCACTTTGAGATGGCTGTTCTAAACCATCTCCATTGGGCACCAACATAGTTGTATCCGAATGCGTTGACTTACGTCCGGGCATATCAACTGTTGTACCAACATCTAGATATTTCGCTCACTGTTTGCTCTTTTTTCAATTTTTCCAAGCGGTCTAGCCAAATGGGGAGGGCCAATGGAAGCTTGGGTCACTCTTTGTGCATGGAGTAACTGGGAAATCTTGGAGACATTTATTGAGTCTTACAAGAATTTAAAGATGAATACTTCTGGTTGGAAGCGTTTCTCGGAACGTGACCATTTTTCCTTACTGCAAAGGGGGAGTCGGTGATATGCCTTTATTGGACTTCTCAATATTTTGATTTCCGCCCCGAGGAGTACGAGGTCCGAGATGAGGACCTTACGGAGGATAAAGTGGATGTGGAGGCCTTTTTTATTAAATTGGTTACCGACAAGGGTGTCATCCATTCGAGGGACTTGATTGAGATGCTGGAGAGTGAACTCTGTGCTCATCTAGGTGCAGTCATATGAACTTTGCGCTCTCTATGCTCATCCAAGTGCCCAACTTTAGTCCCGCAAGCAAAGGGTGAGAGGCCACGGTGGTCAACCTTGGAGGTAGTGGGTCAAGGGTCCTATTATAGACTTGACAACCCTTCAAGGTGACGAGTTGTCTCTGAATGCCCCTGTTTGGTTCGTGGCCTCTTTTATTTAGGGTAAGGATTTCTCGGTTGCCAAGCTTATTAGGAAGTCGCTGCTGACAGATGTCAACATGAAGAAGATGGTTGAGGTTGATATCTCCCATTTGATCCACTTCGACGAGATTTGGAGCTTAAGAAACGTGGCTCTCTTACACTTCCTAGGGAAGACTTTGCCCAAAGTTGACAAGACAACTGAGCTGGAGGCTAACTTGGAGAAGTTGCAGGGGGAGATGGAGGCTCTGAAGAAGGACCTCGAAGAGCAACGAGTGCAAGTGGAGGAGATCAGTAAGAGTCTTGTGGCCATTCATGAAGAAATCTAGACTCTGAAGCAGCATATTGATTTAGAGAAAAAAGTTGCGATTTCTGAGATGACCATGTCTGATTTCTGTACAAAGGTGGGTGAACTGGAGGAGGCAAACAAGGCTATTAACGCTGAGATTGAAGATATCGAGGTTAAACGAACGTCTGTAGATGAATCCTTTACTAATGCCTTGGAGCAACTCCAGACCTTGAACCCTACCAGGCTAATAACAGAAGGTGTTGGTTCCCAACACCATGTGAGGGATAGGTATATTGTGGATATTGCCTCGCGCTTTGTAGAACCCGATGCTTCAGCTCTAGTCAACTCTACTCCAGTTGTTGCTCAGATTGATAAGGTGTAATCCGCTGATGACCCCACTCCTTCATGACTTCTTTTATTTTTTCAGTCTTAATACTCCCTGTGTGGGGCTTTTAATTATTTTGTGGACAAGTCTCAATGTTGGGCATTTGATGTGACAAATCCCATATGGCAGGTACTCTTAAGCACTTAGTTACTTTTCTTCATTACTACTTCATTTTATGCTTTTTGCCTTCCACAATTAGCCTTGGGTCCAATGCCCTTGGTTTTTATTTTATCTAACGCCGACATTTGCAATGCCGGATCTCGTCTATTTGCATTAGTCATTTTGTAAATTAGCAAAAAAAAAAATTGTTTGCATTGTTTACAATTAGATTTCTGTAGTTTCAAAGTGGCCAACAAATTGTTAATTTTTAAGGTTCTTATTTGAAATATAAGTTAAAATATAGTATCAACATTGCATAGTGAAAAACGGTCTTAGAGTAAAAACTAGTTTGACCTTTTTGAACATAGTCAAGACTGTGGACAACAGATGCCGGAGAGGGTGCACATCCTTCAAACCTCTTCAGGATGACGGAGGCCGCCCAATAGGTTACATGGCGCGCATTATCGAGATAGTTGAACCAAAAGGGACATGTATCTCTCGGACCTTGTCAAGGAGATACTCGGCTTTGTGGGGTGCACAAAATTTTGTAAGCCAAGTAAAGTAGCAAGGGGATAACAGAACTTTATTTAATAAAGCCATGATTCAACAAACATTTACAAGCTTTTCTGATAAAACTGGAATCCGAAATGACTAAAATAACTCTAACTATAATATTTCCTAAGTTTAGTCACATTCCAATAGTTTTTTATTAGTTTTCCAGTGATAGTTTCAAGAGTGAAAGCCTTGATTCCCATTTTGATGGTGATCTGATATGGCTCCTCCTAGTTTAAGGCTAATTTCCCTTGAGCAGCATTTCTTCCACAAATATCTGCTCTTCATAGTACGAGATCTATAGGTACAAACCTCTATGGAATCACCTTGGTGTTGTGCCTGTCTACAGTTATTTGCTTCACAATAGCTTGTCTGAAATGGGCAATGCAGTGTTGTTCGTCCAACAAGTCTAGGTTCTGTCGGATGAGCTTTGGGTTAGAACTCTCTAAGAAGTGTTGCGTCTGTAACACCCCGAAAAGTGTTTGTTTAATCATCAATGATCGTTTCATAATATTCTTGATTTTTAGAAATTTTTCTGGAATTTTTCGGAAATGATGAATATTTTAATATATTTCTCGTTTTACGTACACACTGAGTAGAAGTCTGCTGACGTCAGTGTAATGCTCCGTAAATTATTTATTTTATCATAAATAGTCATTTTCTAATATTTATGAATTATGTGAATTTTTTTGAAATTTTCTAGAAACGATGAATATTTTAATATATTCCTTATTTTGCATGCACACTGAGCAGAAGTCTGCTAACGTCAGTGTAACGCTTCGGAAATCATTTATTTTATCGTAAATAGTCATTTTCTAATATTTAAGAATTATGTGAATTTTTCTAGAATTTTTCGGAAACGATGAATATTTTAATATATTTCTCATTTTGCGTGCGCGCTGAGCAGAGCCGGGAAGATGCAATATTCTCCCTGAGGTTGGTAAACTCTAAATTGTGGACATGTCGACGGGAGATCTTACTAAACCCGAGACTGGGCACAATTCACGAGGTTTATGTTTTTCGAGGTTTTTACCTGATAAATGAAATCGCAGAACCGTAAAATCATCCGATGGACAATAAAATATTATTTTCATCATCTGTGACTCTTCTACACTGAGGGAAAAATAATACTGATAGTGTAAATATTTATCTGTGTTAGTGTGCTTAATTAGGAGACAACCTTACTTTCACTTTATCGTGAAACGTGCGAAGCTTCTCATGTAAGCTTGGAGGAAGCTTCTTGGAAATTTCCTCTCCCTCTTTCCCCATGCAAATGCAGCCACCTCCCTCTTCTCTCTCTTCATGCATGGTTGGAACAAGGCTTTTGGGGGGAAATTAATTTGCCTTTCATTAGTTAATTATATCATATAATTTCAAAAATTCACCTAAAGCCCTTTCTCTCTCTACTTCCACTCATCTTCTTCATTTTAGTTTTGTCCTCCTTCTCTTTAGGAGAGCTTCAGCCATGTCGCGACCGAGATCGCGGCGGGAAATTAGCAACTCGCGTGGATTTTAAAAATGATGAAAATGTGAAATGGAGTCGCCACCAATTTTATTTGAATTTGGGAAAAATTGGAAAACCTTTCTTTAAAAGATGGTCTTTGGAACCAGATTGGATTCGGGAGTCGGTTATGGTTAAGGAAGGGTGGAAACTTAATCCCACAGCACCCTTAACACACCCGTCCTGAGACGGTACCTTAAGTCAATTGTGCAAAAACTTAATAATCTCAAGTTTATTTATTTTACCCATTTTAAAAAGACTTTGTAAATATTTTATTTTTTTAAAAAAAAGAACCAAATTTTGAAAATTTAATTTTGACTTGACAAAATGAAAATTCTGCTCCTACGTATCCTCAGGTGCAATGAGGAACTCAAAGTCACGTAGTTCTGTATAGAAAATAAGTGTGGGTTGGTTGATTTTATTTAAAAGTTTTTATTTTTATTTTTATAAAAATTTGAATTGACAGGTCGTCGCGACTCTGTTAATCAAATTAAAGTTCGGATGAGTGAAATTTGCGTCATGCTAGACGTCACCCACAGATTGTTATTTAAATTGTAAAAGGAGATTTTTTTTATATATATCTAAATTATAAAAATGATAAAAAATGAATTTTTGAGTCTTTATTAAATAGTGATTTATTTATTCTAAATGATTTGAATCATTAGGTTGTCACAACTCAGATGATCCCAAAAAAATTATAAGATTAACAAACTGTCACAACTCGGTTAATCCCACTTATTTATTTATTTATTTTATTTTAAAAAAAAATATTTCAATTATCTTATTTCCTTCACTTTTGCTGTTTTTTTATATTTTTTTCCGTTTTTTTATATCCTTTTTTAGTTTTTTTTTGTTTTTTTTAGCATTTTCGTTTGTTTGATTTTAAATAAAGAAAACAAAGATAACTTAAGTTAAAAATGGGCTGCTGGCCCATGAAGAAAAACACAAAGCACGTAAATGATCATAAGAGAAAAAAAGAAAGAAAGATAACAATAGAAAAGAAAGAAAGCAGCACCAAACAGAGAGCACACCGTCGTGAGAACGCAAGTTCAATGGTGAGCAACACAGCGACGCAATGGTGCAAAGGAAGTGAGATTCCTGGTTTACGGTTGCTGAGATTGATGGAGGGAACCAAGGTGTGGCTGGGGGCTGTTACGGGTTGGAAGCCATGGAGGTGAGGGCTGCTTTGCTGAGTTGACTCAGTGGCAGTGGGACAAGGTGGTAAGGGTCACGGCTGCTGCAAGGTGGGAATGAAGGTGAGGTGGACACGGTTTGGAAGGTGATGGTGGTCACGGTTGCTTGGTTTCTGTTGGAGGCTTGGTGGGTTGATGATGGTTGTTACGGGTTGAAGGGTGAAGGAACTTGAAGAAGGTGATGAGGTTGGGTGGAGGTGGTTACGTGGGAATGGTGAAGATGGAGGTGAGGGCTGGAGGTAGTTATTATGATGAAGAAAAAAAAAAAGTGGTGAAGGAGCTTGGATGGAGGGGTTGCTACGGGTGGTTACGGTTGTGAAGGCTTGGAGGGTGAAGGGTGAGTGAGATTGATTGGAAAACTTGGTTAGAGAAGATGGAAAAATGGTGGGTATGGGATGAAGTTGCTGTTATGAAAAAATGGAAGTGGTATGGTGCCATTTTGTGAAGGTGAACATGGTTTTGAGAAGATGAAGAATGGTGGGTATGGGATGAAGAAATGGAAGTCCCCCCCCTGTGCTTGCGTGAAACCGTGAGGGAAAGAAAAAAAAACTTGTGAGTTTCCCTCCTCCTCCTCTGGTTTTTTGGTCCTCTCTGTATCCTTGTGGTTGCCTGGGAATGAAAAAAGAAAACTCTTCTCCCAAATGGAGACCTCTTGCCCTCTCTTTACGTTGAACATTGGGTTGGTTATATAGGGAGAATGAGAATCAAGAGGGGCTGTTTGCGTGAGTGTGTGAGAAATAAAGAAGAAGAAAAAAAAAAAAGAGTGAAGAGTGATTAGTGCTGTGAGTGGAAGTGAGTGGAGTGCGAGTGGGTGCAAAGTGAATTGTTGAGAGTGCAATTAGGTGAGTGAGTGCAGAGTGGGTGCAAAGTGAATTGTTGAGAGTGCAATTAGGTGAGTGAGTGGATTGTGCTGTGTTGAGTGAATGAGTGCAGAGTGCAATTGTCTTTGGTGAGTGAGTGGGAAAAAATGTGAAAGTGAGTGGGAGTGTCTTACGTGAGTGAGTGGGAAAAAAAATATGAAAGTGAGTGGATGTGATGATTGCCTTCCTTTTTTTTTATTTTTTTTATTTTTTAATTTTTGTTTTATTTTTATTTTTATTTTTATTTTTGTTTTTTTTATTATTATTATTTTTAAGACTAAGATGAGCTTAATCTGTTTAGGCTAAAAAAAAGGCTAAGTAAAATGGGCTAAAAGGTGGGTCATAATTTTTTGATTTTCTTCTTTTTTTTTTAATTTTCCTCTTTTTTTATATTTTATTTTTTAGTCCGGTCAAAATTGAGTGTTCACAAGCCAACAACAGCCCTCCCCCCTCATCCATCACAAAAATTCAAACCAACCCCATTTTCTTAATCCTCTCCATCTCCTAAACACTTCTCTTGCTTGTGGCATCTTGAAAATCCACCATCTTCTTCAAGCTTCAAGCTTAGGGTTTTTGGGTAAGTTTCTTGACTCTTCACTCCCTCTCTTCATTTTCGTTTTCAAGGTCCTCTTTGTGACCATCTACACTTCATTTTTCAAGCCTTTGTGCTATTTTAACCAAGTTGAAATTTCTAGGGTTTTGGTGGCACCCAATCCGAATTTGGAAGGAGTTTCTTGAAGGTTTCTCTTGATTTCTTCACTTTGGTAAGAGGAAGACACTCCTCTTCAACCTCTATTAGCATCTAGGAACCTTGGTTGTGGTTGATTGTGAGAAAACCCTAATGAGGGTTATTCTTTGATTGTATCATTAGTATGTTTGCATGTTGATTTTGCTTGGTTTGTGCCATTGGATTGATTGTTGATGTATATGGGTATATAGGAATAGATTAGAAGACTTGAAATGGAAGAAAATGAATTAAGATTTCCTCTTGGAAGGCCATGGTTTTGGGGCAAAAATTAGGAGTTTCTTTGTGAACAAATTATAACAAGTGATTGTCTAAATTGATCAAGTATGTGATATAAAAATCAATGGTATGGAAAAATTGGAAATTTAATCCTCTAGGGAGGCCACGGCCTCTAGGGCTTTTTAGGACTTAATTATGCAAATTTTAGTAACCTTGGGACTTAGAAAATTAAATGATTAAATCATAGGTAATGGATTAGAAAATTAGCAAATTGTAAGAATTAAATACAATTGAAAATTCATAAATTCTAAGGAACCAAGAATGAAACTTGTCATAAAACTTAAGGTAAATTCAATTAGGGTAAGAACAAGAGAGTGTGAAACTTTGAGACCTTAGAATAACCTTCTAAGTGTATGAGAATAAAGTGCATTAGAAAATTGGATTAATTATGAAAACTTACCTAGTGAGGGATCTTGTAAGAAAGGTAAATCTTAAATAAGAATGCATAATGGACCTTAAAAATGTATTACCTTAATTGATTTCAATATTGTGCGATTATGGGTCCATGTGAGTGACCAATGATGTGTTGATGCTTGTCTTGGCCAATTGTGGCATATTATGGAATAGTATGTGATGTTGACCATACATGTTCATGCATAGAGTCTTATGCATCGTGAATGTCCTGTGGACTGTTGTAAGGCCAAGTTGCCTAGGAGATTGAACACACCTTAGTGCGGGTACGAGTAGACTAGTGTAGGTCATTTTATGACCTTGGGGATGTCGGGGTGCGGGTCCTTCGCAATGGGCAGTTGGTAGCTCTCCTGCCCGTGAGGCAAACCGATGCAAACGCACCGACGATCCAGACTGAGACACTGTCCTATATCGTGATCTAGCGTAGACTGTCTGTATAATGCCTGAATGTGCACGTGGGAAACTGTTGAGTTATAGCACTTTGGCCTCGGTAGCTGAGTTGCAGACGTGTCTCCTGATCTTTCTCTCAGACTATTTGAGTCTAGCTCCATGGTGTAGGATTTTGGGTACTGCGTGCATATGCATCATGAGATGTCATACCATCTGATAATTACTGCCTTGTGTGAATTTGAACTGTTTATTTATTATTATGATGAATGACTGCCTGGAACTGTTTACTTGTTTACTGATGTGTTTACTGTTTATCATTATTATTATTGTTCTTGGAATGCTATTTGGGCGTATTGCGCCGTCTTGGTTTCTGGCTGCTATAATTGGTAATGATGGTAAGATGTCTTACCTCTTCCCTGTACTTCTATTATTTGCTGCCTGTATGTGTATTGTGTTTACCGAAGACGACGGCAAGGAGGTTGAAGCTCTTGTTTTCCCCGGCTTCTGGCCCGATCGAGACTAGTATCTACTGTGGAGCATGGAGGCACGTATGCGCAAATTTTTGGGTGATGTGCGTCTGACCTTCCTTGGGGGGGCGGAGTGCTGGCACATTAACCTGAGTTCTGACCGCTGTGTCTATCTGGGAGATGTGTCGATTTCTCTAGCCTGGAGATGTCATGAGATGCCGGTCTTTACCTGCCACATTAGCCTACGCTTAGAGTTTATCTGCCCATCCGGGAGTTATGGGGTGATTGTTACTACACCCCGCAAGATGACTCTTTTGATTCCACTACTCGGGCTCCTGCCCGTGGCTCTGTGGTTGCTATGGAGGTTTCCTCGGATGAGGAGGACTCCGCAGAGGATCCTGACACGATCCCTCCTTATCTAAGGGACTGACATTACTGGTAGCTACTGATGGCTACTAGTGTTTTATTTTGGGGGCCTAATATTTTATTTTTGGTGGGTTGTATATTCTGATATCATAGGGATGTATATGCATGATCCTTTGGGGCAGGTATAGTTTTGCTTTTTGGAAATTTCCAGGCTTGTATCTAAAATACAGTTGTTATCTAATTATATATATATGCATGTTATTCAGATGCGAGTTTTATTTCTTGTCTTACTCTTTAGTGCCATTCACGTTTCGTCACTCCGTTTTATTAATTAACAAAAAAAAATATACCGCCTTTCTACTCACGTATTAATGAATCGGACAATTTAACTTTAACTAAAATGAACCGGTTCTTAATTTAGAAAATTTTGATTTCCGTATTTTTTTTTGTTTGACAATGTGACGTTCCCTCCCAAAAAGGGGCGTTACAACGTCCGCCAATTGGGCTCTCCAATTTCAACTAGGATCATTGCTTCACATCCATATGTTAGCTTGAAAGGGGTCTCTCTCGTGGTTGAATGAGGTGTGGTCTGATATGCCCAGAATACATGGTCAAGTTGTTCAACTCACTTCCCTTTGGCTTTGTTAAGTCTCTTTTTGAGCACTTGTACAATGACTTAATTCACGGATTCTGCTTGTCCATTGGTCTAAGGATGCTCCACTATGGAAAAGTGGTGTTTAACGTTAAGCCCGGAGAGAAGATATTTGAAGTTCTTATTAGTGAATTGGGTTCCGTTGTTCGTGATGATAGACTCAAGGATCCCAAAATGGCTTATAATGTTCTTGTATGTGAACTTATGGATTTGAGCCAAGGTGATTGTGGATAGTGGTTCAGCCCCAATCCATTTGAAGTAGTCCATGACCATTATCAAGTACTTGAGTTATCCAGGAGTTTGTGGGAATGGTCCTAGCATGTTCATTTTCTATTGGTAAAATAGCTAAGGGACTAAGATAGTTGTGAGCTCTTCTGGTGGGGTAGAGTAGAGGCTTGAGAATCGTCGACATTTGTCATGTTTTGGACATGCTCCATGGAATCTGCCTCCATACTGGGCTAGAAATACCTAGCACACAACACCTTCCAGGCTAAGGACTTTCCCTCAAGGTGGTGTTCGCAACTCCCTTTATGGATCTCGACCAAAGTATATTCAGCTTCCTTGGGACTGAGGCATTGAAGGAGGAGGACAATAACCCATGGCAGTATAGTTAGTTGTCGTATAGTGTGTACCAAGCCGATGTTCATATTAATTTCTATGCCTCTTTGGGATCTTCAGACCGGATCCCATCGCGTAAGTAAGCGGCAATTGGGGTCATCTAATTTTTTGCTTCATCATCTAGCAAGAGGACTTTGAAGTTCATAATGCTAGAGGCAAGGAGTGTTTCTTGGATAACAGATATGTTATTCCCATGATTCTTCTTGCTTGCAAGTCTGCAGAGGATATCAGCAAGTAAATTCTACAATCTAGGAATGTGCTCTACTTTAACACTAGTAAAGCAATTTAGTAGGCTCTTAACCTTGGCCAAATACCTCTAGAACAATGGTTCCTTCACCTAATATTCACCCCAAATATGGGATATCACCAATTGTGAATCACTGCGTAAGGTTATCTCGGCAGCTCCCATGTCCTTCGCCAATGCAATCCTGACAATGCAAGCTTCATACCCTACTTGGTTGTTTGAGGTTGGGAAATCAAACCTCAAAGAGTGTTCAATGGTTAGGCCTTAATTGTTCTCAAGGATAGCCCTAGCATCGCTCCCTTTAGGATTCGAGGACCCATCGACATAGATTGTCCAAGAATTTCTTTCGGGATGGTTGGGATCTTGTGTTAGCTCCACTATGAAATCAGATAATGCTTGAGCTTTTATGGCTTGCCGTGGTTCATAGGTGATCCCAAATTCAAAAAGCTCCATGGACTAGCCTATCATTATCCCTGCAAGGTCAGGTTTGTGTAGTACTTGGTGGATAGGTTGGTCCATCCTAACAATAATGAGGTAGCATTAGAATACTATCGGAGCCGCCTTGTCGTTTTCAGGAGTGAAAATACTAACTTTTCAATCTTTTGGTACTGTATTTTTTGCCCTTACAAGACCTTGTTAACATAGTAAACTGAACACTACCCTTCTGGGGTCTCCCTGATTAGCACAAAACTAATTGCCTCTTCATTAATGGAGAGATAGGCATACAACGTCTCACCGTGCTCTAGTCTCATTAAAATAAGAGAAGAAGCCAATGTGTCCTTGAGCTCTGTGAAGGAGGCCTCTCACTCCGGAGTCCACTCAAAATCTTTTCCCTTTTTTAAGTAGTTTAAAGAGGTGGAGAGATTTGTGAGCAACGTTCGCAAGGAAACTAGTCAAAGCCGCTATCTGTCCCATCAATTGTTGCACTTTGTTAACAAATCCCAGACTCTACATGTTTAACACCGCTTGGCATTTATCAAGATTGGCCTCAATGCATGGTTCATTAATAGAAAACCTAGGAATTTCCTGGCCTACACTCCAAAGGCATATTCCTTCGAGTTCAATCTCATGTTGTGTTTTTGGAATTGCACAAAGACTTTGCCAAGATCCTAAACATGGTTGCTGGCCTCGGTTGTCTATGTAATCATGTCATAGACTTCCAGTATCCTACCAATTTGTCCGTCAAAGACCTTGTTCATCATCATTTGGTAGGTGGCACTAGCATTCTTAAGATTGAAGGGCATGACCCAGTAGAAATAGCTAGCCCTTTCTATGATGAATGATGTTTTATTTTCATTGTTTGATTGCATAGGAATTTAGTTGTAGCTGGAATAAGAGTCCATGAATGATAGAAGGTGAAAGCCAGATGAGTTATTTACTAACTTGTCAATGTTAGGAAGTGAGTAAGGGTCTTTGAACAAGCCTTATTCAAATCTATATAATCGACCGACATGCACCACTTCCCATTTTCCTTTTTAACTTAGACCACGTTGGATAACCAAGTGGTGTAGGAAACTTCCTTGATAAAGCCAGCACATATGAGCTCATTTACTTGTTTTTCTATTATCTCTTGTCTCTCTAGCTCGACTTTTCTTTTTCTTTAGGAGACAAGTTTGGCATTCAGCTTGATGGATAGCCGGTGAGAGATGAAATCTGGATCAAGTCCCAACATGTTTGTAGAGATCTAAGCAAAAATACCCTTATTTTCTTCAAGGAACACGATTAGCCAGGATTTTTTCTCTGGTTTCAACTGCCCTCCAATCTTGTTGACTTGGTATGGCTTGGGGCTGAGTTGGAAAGGTACAAGCCCTCCTTCAGGCTGAGGACACGTATCCTGGATCTCCTCCCTTATATCTAGTTCATTCAAGAGGATATTGAGGAGGTCCATAGTGGTTGAACTAGATGCAAGTTGTTCTATTTTCTTGGGGGCCTTTGCTACTTTGAGGTTTTCATTGTAACATCTTTACACCATCACCTGATCCCCCTTGACTGTGACAATTTCATAGTCCTTGTTTAGAAATTTCATGGCTAAGTGGGTGGTTGAAATAACTACGCCAAGGGCATTGAGCGAAGGCTGGCCCAAATTAAGTTATATGCAGAGGGGAAATCAACCATTAGGAATTTAATCTTTACTATTTTGAAGAAGGGTTTCTTTCCTAAGGTTAGATATGTTTTGACATACCTTGCCAGAGTAATTTTGTCACCAGTGAAACCAATCCGCTCTCTAGCATATAGGATAAGGTCCATGACTGAGAACTCAACTTCCTATAGAGGTCTATGAACATGATATCCACTGAACTTCCTTGATCCACAAAAATACAATGGACTTCAGTATTGGTAATAACCTCGGAAATCACCAGTTGGTCATCGTGCTCTAGCACAAGATTTCCGTAATCCTCTTTGGAAAAAGAAATTAGAGTTGCTTTCTACATTCCAGATCCTTTTTTAGAGAATGGATGGGAGGCCACGCTCAAGACTATGCAGAGGGCTTTCTTTCTAGCGTTGTTAAATTATCTGCCACCTGCGAATCCACTTGATATTGTGTTTATGGTTCGTGTGTCTTTAGTATGACAACGATCATTGTTTTGGGGAAACAGATCCCATGAAGGTCTACAATCCTGATTTTGTCCTATTGTCTTAGGGTGAGTTTTCCCTTTGGCGCTTATTTCTTATTAGGGACCTCCTTCTTTGGAAGGGGGAAGGACTCCTTCTTAGACTGTAACTTCTTTTTTGATAATTCTGGTATCCTCGCTGAGTTTTATTCCAAGATTGTGATGTGTGTGATTCCACATCACATTTTGCATACATTTTGCATGCATTTTTATAGTCTTTTATGCATATTTGTTTATTTCATCATTCGTTTTTTCTTTTAGTTCGGATAACTGCGGTTTGGCATGTGTTGTAATGCAGGAACGAGGCAAATTGAAGCTTAAAGAGGTAGAATGGAGCTAAGTTGAATTGATATTGAATTAGGAGCAAAGTGCACTAAAAAGAGGACAAATAGACTCAACCACGGCCTGGGTGTGGTTTCCATCACGGCCATGGTTCGGGGGAGTCAAGAAAAAGCAAACAAGAAAAACAGACTCAACCACGGCCTGGCCGTGGTTGAGAATCAGCTTTAGAAATTCAGTTCCAGAACTGACCACGGCTTGGCCGTGGTCCCCACCACGGCCGTGGTTCGCATTACGAACAGTTTTAAGTGATTTGTTTTCCCTTTTTAAAGGGAGGAGGGTTGTCAAAAGGGGAAACCAGGCCAAGGCACGAAAGAGAAGACCTAAATAGGAGATTTTGAAGCTTGAATCAAGGGGAGGGAGAGACTCTTGGATTGGGAGAAGAGCTAAAGGAAAGACAAGAAGGCTTCACAAGAGTTTTTCTCCTCTTCTCTTGGAAATTTCTTTTGGTTTGTTCTGGATATATTATTATTATGGCTTGTATTTCAATGAACATGTTTGAGTAATTCCTTGTTCTAGGATTTGGTAGTAACCCATTGGAACAATTGACAATGTTTGATGCATGAATTTCTACCTCTTTAATACTAAGTTTCTCTTGATTTAGTTTTTGGGCACACCAACTGTTTGTGAATATGCTTGGCCACATGTTTGCATGATCTTTGATATTAAGGGAAGAACTGAAAGGTGACTCTTGATTTGAACCCTAAAAACTGAACCGAGCTTTTAAATCACGAAAGTAGATTAATTCTCTTGAGGTTTTCAACTGAATTATCTGTTCTTATTGGGTCCTATTTAATGCAATTGTTGTGAAAATAGGAATTGGATTAGATTGGATACGTTATTGTATTTACGAAAGGAAACAATAATTCTTTTGGATAATTCACCTTCAAGTATAACCTAGTTTGAGAAGAGAGGAAAGAACCGCAAACTTGTTGATTTCCATTGTGGTGAACCCATATCCTAGATTCCTTAAAACTGATTTCTTAATACCAATTTTTGTGTTTAAGTCCCAAAGTTTATCTTCTTGTTACTTTTAAATTTTAATTTTTGTGTTCTTGTCTATCATCACAACTTTACATCACTAGTTTTGTCTTGATAATCATAATTAAACTTAATTGGTTGTCATAAACTCAATCCTCGTGGATCGATAATTTTATTACTTGACGAAATCGTGCACTTGCGATTACAACACAACAAGTTTTTGGCGCCGTGATTCGGGTCGTGTTTTCTTTGACTATCAATTCAGATTTAATTTGATTCTTCTAGGCATTTGAATTTCTGCGTTGGATATTTCTCTTCCTGTGCTCTTTGCAATTGACTTGTTTCTTGTTTATGCGAAGTTCTAGACGTTTCAGGACTCTTATTGAAGCAGATTCTGAAATTGAAAGGACTTTTCATCGAAGGAGAAGACAACAAAGACAAAGAGTGAGAGAAGTACTTAAACCAACATCAATCATGGCTGAACCTGTGGACAACAGACCGCTAAAGGAGTATGCAGCACCTAATGCTCGGGGCTTGCGATCCGGAATTGCTAGGCCAACCATTGAAGCTGAGAATTTCACCATACCGCCTTCCCTACTATCCATGATAAGGCAAAATCAGTTTGGAGGTTTACCTTCGGAGGACCCAAATGATCATGTGGAGATGTTCTTGGAATTCTGTGAGACTCTCAAGATTGAAGGTGCCTCAGTCGATGCCATTCGGCTCCGGTTATTTCCATTATCCATAAGGGACAAGGCTCGAGCTTGGTTGAAGTCGGTACCCACCGACACATTGACCACATGGAATCAATTGGAGCAAGCGTTCCTGAATAAATTCTTTCCTCCTTCAAAGACTGCACATCTTAGAACTCAAATCACAAGCTTCGTTCAAAAGGAAGGAGAATCGTTATTCGAAGCTTGGGATAGGTACAAGGGGCTGTTGGAATCTTGCCCACATCATGGATTAGAAAAATGGCTAATTATTCACACCTTCTACAATGGATTGGAATATCCTTCAAAGGTGTCACTTGGATTCTGCAGCTGGTGGAGCTTTGATGAATAGAAGTCTTACAGAAGCCTATGATATTATTGAGAATGTCACTGCAAACCATCACCAGTGGGCCAATGAAAGAGGTAACAACCCGAGAAAACTCTCGGGAGGTAAGTTTGAGATAGATGGTGTTGGTTTAATTATGGCTAAGTTTGACTCATTGAATAAACGCTTTGATAAGCTTGAAAAAGCTGGAGTTAATGCCATAAATGCTGCTAACATCTTTTGTGAGATTTGTGGAATGCAGGGACATATGAGTGCAGAATGCCAAGCTGAAAGTGGTTCCTCGCAAAGCACTTCGGTGGAACAAATGGAATCATGCCATAATTTCTATGACATTCCACCGAAGGTGCGCAATGATCTATATTCACAGACCTACAATCCCGGTTGGAGGTCTCATCCCAATTTCTCCTATAGGAACAATCAAGTTGGGCAAAGTGGTGCTAAACCTCCTATTGGATTCCCCCAGGTACAAAAGTCTAAACTTGAAACTCTCCTTGAAAATTTTGTAGAGAGTCAAACCAAGCAAAATGAAGAGTTTAGGCACCATGGTCAAGTTGTTAGTGAGGCTATTAAGGAGTTGACATCTAAGGTTGATAATTTAGCTATTCATAACAAGATGTTAGAAACTCAAATAGCCCAACAAGCTAGCTCTTCAAATAGACCACTTGGGAAATTTCCAGGACAGCCTGAAATAAATCCTAATGAACATTGTAAGGCTGTGACTTTAAGAAGTGGAAAGCAATTAGAAGATTTAAAAGCAAAGGGGGAGAATGATAAGGATAGGAGGGATGAAGAGAAAGAAACAACTAGGACACAACCCTTAGAAGAAGAGGAGATCAATGATAAAGTGTCTAAGTATGTACCCCCAAAACCTTACCACCCCCAAGGTTCTTTCCTCAAAGATTGGCCAAGGCCAAGCTAGATAAGCAGTTTGGGAAGTTTCTTGAGGTCCTTAAGAAGTTGTACATTAATGTACCCTTCACTGAGGCGTTGCAACAAATGCCTACCTATGCTAAATTTCTTAAGGATATTCTGTCCAATAAGAGAAAGCTAGAGGAGTATGAGACTGTAGCATTAACTGAGGAGTGTAGCGCTTTGATTCAAAATAAGTTGCCTCCTAAACTCAAAGACCCTGGCAGCTTCTCTATTCCTTGCTTGATTGGGAATACCAGTTTTGATAAAGCCTTGTGTGATTTGGGGGCTAGTGTTAGTCTTATGCCCTTCTCTGTTTGTAAGAAGTTGGAGGTGGGTGAACTAAAGCCCACAACTATCTCCCTTCAATTGGCGGATCGATCCGTCAAATACCCAATAGGCATCTTGGAGGATGTTCCTATTAGGGTGGGTAAGTTCTTTATTCCTGCTGATTTTGTGGTACTTGAAATGGAAGAGGATGCACAAATTCCCATTATTCTTGGTAGGCCTTTCTTGGCTACTGCAGGTGCTATAATTGATGTGAAAAATGGTAAGTTGTCCTTGACTGTTGGTGATGATAAGGTTGAGTTTGATATATCTCGGTCCATTAAGCAACCTTCTTTTGAGGATTCTTGTTGCAGGATTGATTTATTGCACCAGGTAGTGAAAGAAGAAACCATCAAGATGCACTTGGAAGATCCATTGGAAATGTGCTTGGTTGGAAGAGACTCATCAGAATTTGAAGGTGAAGTAGCTGAGTATGCCCGTCTGTTAGAGGCAAACCCAGCAATTCCACCTAAAAATGCGAAAATAGAAAAGCTTGAGTCTAAACCCAAACCTGAAGATTGGAAAGAGGACAAGGCTCCAAAGGTAGAACTCAAACCCCTCCCTTCCACTCTCAGGTATGAATTTCTTGGTCCAAACTCTTCTTATCCCGTCATTGTAAGTGCTAGTTTGAATGAGTTAGAGACAGAGAAATTGCTTAGAGCACTTAGAATGCATCGAAAGGTCATAGGATACACAATTGATGATATTAAGGGCATAAATCCTTCCTTTTGCATGCACAGGATTTTGATGGAAGTTGACCATAAACAATCCATTGATCATCAACGTAGGTTGAATCCTAATATGAAAGAGGTGGTTAAGAAAGAAATTCTTAAGTTGTTAGATGCTGGGGTAATTTACCCAATCTCAGACAGTGAATGGGTTAGTCCGGTGCATGTGGTTCCTAAGAAAGGGGAATAACGTGACCAAAAATGAGAAAAATGAACTGATTCCCACAAGGGCGGTCACAGGATGGAGAATGTGCATTGATTATAGGAAGCTGAATAAAGCTACTAGGAAGGATCACTTCCCCCTCCCCTTCATTGACCAAATGCTAGAGAGATTAGCGGAGCATGCATATTTCTGTTACCTGGATGGTTATTCGGGATTCCACCAAATCCCCATTCATCCTAGTGACCAGGAAAAGACCACATTTACTTGTCCATATGGCACCTTTGCTTATAGGAGAATGCCTTTTGGTTTGTGTAATGCTCCGGCTACTTTTCAAAGGTGCATGACTGTAATTTTCTCGATTTTATTGCAAACATCATGGAAGTTTTTATGGATGATTTCTCTCTGTATATGGTACTAACTTTGATGATTGTTTGTCCAATTTGTCTAAGATCTTGCAGCGTTGTGAAGAGGTTAACCTCGTCTTGAATTGGGAAAAGTGCCATTTTATGGTACAAGAGGGAATAGTGCTTGGACACTTAGTTTCTCGGAAAAGGGATTGAGGTGGATAAGGCAAAGATTGAAGTAATTGAAAAATTGCCTCCACCGGTGAATGTGAAAGGAGTGCGGAGTTTCTTGGGACATGCCAGGTTTTTTACCGGAGATTTATTAAAGATTTTTCAAAAATTGCTAAACCGTTGTCTAATCTCTTAGTGAAAGATGTCCCATTTGACTTTGATACTGATTGTTTGCAAGCCTTTTGCAGATTGAAAGAAGCTTTGATTACCGCTCCCATTTTACTGATCCACCGGATTGGAATCTACCATTTGAGGTTATGTGCGATGCCGTGACTATGCCATAGGAGCTGTTTTGGGGCAAAGGAAAGACAAGAAGGTCCATGCCATCTATTATGCAAGCAAAACTCTTGATGGAGCCCAAGCTAATTATGCAACTACTGAGAAGGAATTGCTTGCGGTGGTTTTTGCCTTTGAGAAATTCAGATCATACCTTGTGGGTTCAAAGGTGACTGTGTACACTGACCATTCCGCGCTTAAATATCTCATGAGCAAAAAGGAAGCTAAGCCTAGACTTATCCATTTGGATACTTCTCTTGCAAGAATTCGACTTGGAGATTCTAGACAGAAAGGGGTAGAGAACTTAGTTGCGGATCACCTATCCGGACTTGAACCACCTAGGTGAATGAGCAAGGTAATTTGCCTATTGATGATTCCTTCCCGATGAGCAACTACTTGCCATTTCAGAAGAGGATGCTCCTTGGTATGCCGACTTTGTGAATTACTTAGCTTGCGGAATTCTACCACCAGAAATTAATTATCAACAGAAAAAGAAATTTTTCTCTGATTTGAAGCATTTTGTGTGGGATGAGCCGTATATCTTCCGGAGATGTGCTGATGGTATCTATCGAAGATGTGTCTCAGAGGATGAAGGTCAGAGTATACTGAATTGTTGTCATTCTTCATCCTATGGAGGACATGTTAGTGCCTCAAAAACAGCAGCCAAAGTTCTTCAATCTGGTTTCTTTTGGCCTCATATTTTCAGAGATGCTCGAAACTTTGTGCTCTCTTGTGACAGTTGTCAAAGAACTGGAAATATATCTAGAAGACATGAAATGCCTCTGAATCCCATATTGGAAGTTGAGATTTTTGATGTTTGGGGAGTTGATTACATTGGACCATTTCCACCATCTTGTAACAACAAGTTCATTCTTGTGGCGGTGGATTATGTCTCAAAGTGGGTAGAAGCAATACCATCCCCAACGAGTGATGCTAAAACTGTTATGAAGCTATTCAAAAAGATCATATTTCCAAGTTTCGGAGTTCCAAGAGCAGTCATAAGTGATGGAGGTTCGCATTTCATCGAAAGACAATTTGAAAACCTCTTGAAAAAGTACGGAGTGACTCACAAAGTCGCTACACCGTACCATCCCCAAACCAGCGGACAAGTAGAGGTTTCCAATAGAGAAATCAAGAGCATATTGGAGAAGACTGTTTCAAAATCAAGAAAGGATTGGTCTTTAAAACTTGATGACGCTCTATGGGCGTACAGAACAGCTTATAAGACTCCCATTGGTATGACTCCATTTCGGTTGATTTATGGTAAGCCGTGTCATCTCCCAGTCGAGCTAGAACACAAGGCATTTTGGGCCATCAAACTACTGAACTTTGACATGAAAATGGCTGGGGAGAAAAGGAAGTTACAACTTCATGAGCTGGACGAATTGAGGCTTGATGCATATGAACATGCCAAGACTTACAAGGAACAGACCAAGCGTTGGCATGACAAGCACATCTTGCGTCGAGAATTCAAAGAAGGAGATCTTGTGCTACTCTTCAACTCAAGATTGAAGCTATTTCCAGGTAAGCTCAGTCTAGATGGTCGGACCATTCCAAGTTCGTCAAGTGTTTCCTTATGGAGCTGTTGAGGTGTGGGAGCGAAGCCACGGGATCCTTCAAAGTAAATGGACAAAGGTTGAAGTCTTATCTTGTTGATGAATCCATAGAGAAGGGAGTGACACACAACCTTCTTTGTCCAAGTGTTTCAAGTTAAAAGTGACAAGGGGTCGAGCTTAAGACCATAAATAAGCGCTTCTTGGGAGGCAACCCGAGTTTATTTTAATTGTTAAGTTTCTTTTATTTTTATTAGTTTTCGATGTAAAAAAAAAGGAGAGAGAAAGTGAATAGGAAGCCACCATGGTCGTGGTTCAAGAGATATTTTCCGTAACCAACCACGGCCGGCCGTGGTGGCCACCATGGCCGTGGTTCACTTCTTGATTTCAAAAAAAAAAAAAAAAAAAAAGAAAATGAAAAAAAAAATAGAAAGAAAAAAAAAAAAGGAAAATGAAATGAAAAAAAAAAAAAAAAAAAAAATATAAAAAAAAAAAAAGGGGCTGAATTTCAAAATCCAGAATCCACCACGGTGCGGGCGTGGTGGGTACCACGGCCGTGGTGCGTGTTCGGTGGCCTTTAAGCCATACGAACCCACCCCCCCCACTCCTTTCCCCCCATATCTTCTTCTTCTTCCTTCCCCCACCTCCATAGCCACCTTCCTCAACCTCATCCTTCACTCCTTCTCTCACAAATCACACTAAACCTTTCCAAATCCACCCCTAAATTCCATCCTCCACCTCCATTTCTTCTTCTTCTTCCCCATTCTTCTCCCTCAAACCTCCATACTCCCTTTCCATTTAACCATTATCCTTCCTATCACCACCCATTTTCTTCATCCACCATTCCACACCTCCCTAACCCACAACCACACATTCAAACTCTCACATTTGCACTACATTTCAAATCCCCAATTTTGAAGAAGGAAACCCTAGCTTCCTAATTTTGCAAAATCTCCTGCAAATTGATAGTTCATATGGCTAGCAAACGGCAACGTGGGGATCCAGCTTCATCCTCCAGAGCACGAGGTGCTCCTCCAAGAGGTAACTCCCCTGACTCTAACCCTTATGGCATTGTGTTTAAGAGTAGAGAACAAAAGGATAGGTACAATGTGTTAGCCAAAAGAAAAATAGTGAACACTAGGTACCTAGATGACCAAGTTCTAGACACTCTAGGATTGACTGAGGAGATAAATTGGATGCTGGAAAACATAGGGTGGAGCACCTTTGCTCGCACCCGTTATGTTACGCTTCTTGGGCCTACATTAGAGTTCTTGAGCTCTCTTGAGGCCAATATTTTGCAAGGGGGGGTGTGAAGAAGGCCGAATCACTTTCCGGCTATTTAATGTTGATCATGTCCCTGAATTTAGAGGAGTTTAACTCCATTTTCTCCTTGCTGGGTGGGTGGGGAAAGGCGTCTCCCTCGAGAGTTCAATGTGGGCGTTTCGGAGTCAAATAAGCATCGTGGAGGTAGCTATGATTCATCCAAGGCTAAGGCCACGCCTTAGTCAACCCCCTTTTCGCTATCTCCACCGCATTATGGCTAATACCTTATTTGGCCGCGGGGATAGCGATGGAGCCGTCCGTCGACGAACTCCTTTTCTTATGGGGTATGTTGCACAGTGTTCCCTTGGACACAGGGTCACACATGATTCGGCACTTACTCAAAGTTGCCAAGAAAGGGGAGGGTTCCATAGTCATAGGTGGGCTTGTCACTGCAATAGCCCACCATCTTGAGTATGACTTAGATGGTTTTGTGGAAGCCGAAGGGCGAACTAGAATTGATCTTACAGCATGTATGGCTATGAAGATGATTGTTAGAGAAGAGGAGTCATACTGCTTAGTTATTCCTGACCGGCTGCACCCTTTACCCCTCCCTAACCCTGCTGCCATCTCTCGTTAGAAACCCGCCAAGCGGCGTGTGCCGTGGTGGATGAGCCCGAACCACTTAACGTTCAAAGCAACCTCTTCGTCCACCACCCAAGGTCGGCCATCTAGGCCTCTTCTTCTTCTGCAGTACTTCTTCCGATGCTTTTGATCGGATCTACACTTCCCTTGACGCCATTCAGGCTGAGCAGGCGCTCATTCGAGCCGACTAGGCCCACATCCGGTCAGAGCAAGCTCAGCAGAGAGCGATGATGGAGCAACTACAGCAACAGGGTCAGAGCATGGAGACCATGATCCGTGCTATGTATGACTGGCATATGAGCCAGCATCACTTTCCACCGCAGTGAGTCCACTTCTTTTGCTTCTCTCTCTAACTTGATGGTTTACATTGGGGACAATGTAAATCTCAAGCTTGGGGTGGAGTATTTACATTTATTTTCATGTTTTCATGCTGCATACTTAGTTGCATTTAGTTTTTTCATGCTTTTTCATTTTGCATATTGCATTCTTTTGCATGATCACACCATCTTGTTACCCCCTTATAAGTTTGTATCCTCGTGTATGAACTTCGTACAATTTAAAAGAAAGTGAATTTGGAACCCATATTGTTATTCCTGTGATAGGCTATTTTCAAGGGTTGATCTTTTGATAGCAATAATTAGCATAAGGTTCTCTATTTTTGTGCTTTTCATTGATTTTGCTACTAAAGGTGAGAATTGAGCCTAAAAAGGGGTATGTGCTTTACATTGATATTAACCCCTCTTTTCTGTTGAGTGAAATTGTGTACTCTTGGATTTAGTGCTTTAGAACTTGATTTGAAACCATTTTGAAGCGAAATTTTTGGTTGCATGCTTGAATGTGATTAAGGCATCTTAGGTATTTTTCATGGCCTTCTGAACTTATTGTCACATCTTCATCCGCTAGTTGCCCATTTTGAGCCTTATGCATAATTGATTTTCTTGGTACCTATGAGTATACACTGTTGGTAACCATCTAGAATGATTAATGGAGCAAAAACTCGACTTGAAGCTTGTTTAGAATCATGTGTTTTTGAGTCTTCTGAAAAAAAAAAATTATAAATAAATCTTTGAGATGAATGCTTGAAAAAGAAGGAAAAGAAAGGAGAAAATTGTTTGGAAATGTGAAGCTATGCTCTTGATTGAAGAATACCTTTGCTTCATTTATGTTCTAGAGGGTTCTTGTGATTAGAAATTCTGCTAACCCTTTGTGCATACTTTCCTTTCTTTATCCTACCAAAAATCATTCCCATGGCCCCATTACAACCCTTTTGAAAGACCTTTTGATTCTTGCATGCATGCTGATTATTAGTGAAATTCGGTTTCCTATCAAGTTCATGAAAGTGCTTTTGAGGAGCTTGAGTGATGTTTCTTTACCCTTACACACTTTGAGAGTGATTAGATGAGTGACCCCAATTGATGGAAAGCATGAATTTAGGGAACCTAAGCTTCTATTGAACTGGACATTGATCATCTCTACAATGGTTGAATGATTATGCCTATTACTTGGATTCGTTGTTCTTCGGGTTTCTCATTCACTGTCGTATTTCAAAGCTCTGATCTTTATTTGGCCTTAGTGATTGCTTGAGGACAAGCAAAATCTTAAGCTTGGGGTAGTTTGATGTGTGTGATTCCACATCACATTTTGCATACATTTTGCATGCATTTTTATAGTCTTTTATGCATATTTGTTTATTTCATCATTCGTTTTTTCTTTTAGTTCGGATAACTGCGGTTTGGCATGTGTTGTAATGCAGGAACGAGGCAAATTGAAGCTTAAAGAGGTGGAATGGAGCTAAGTTGAATTGATATTGAATTAGGAGCAAAGTGCACTAAAAAGAGGACAAACAGACTCAACCACGGCCTGGGTGTGGTTTCCATCACGGCCATGGTTCGGGGGAGTCAAGAAAAAGCAAACAAGAAAAACAGACTCAACCACGGCCTGGCCGTGGAGTACACCACGGCCGTGGTTGAGAATCAACTTTAGAAATTCAGTTCCAGAACTGACCACGGCTTGGCCGTGGTCCCCACCACGGCCGTGGTTCGCATTACGAACAGTTTTAAGTGATTTGTTTTCCCTTTTTAAAGGGAGGAGGGTTATCAAAAGGGGAAACCAGGCCAAGGCACGAAAGAGAAGACCTAAATAGGAGATTTTGAAGCTTGAATCAAGGGGAGGGAGAGACTCTTGGATTGGGAGAAGAGCTAAAGGAAAGACAAGAAGGCTTCACAAGAGTTTTTCTCCTCTTCTCTTGGAAATTTCTTTTGGTTTGTTCTGGATATATTATTATTATGGCTTGTATTTCAATGAACATGTTTGAGTAATTCCTTGTTCTAGGATTTGGTAGTAACCCATTGGAACAATTGACAATGTTTGATGCATGAATTTCTACCTCTTTAATACTAAGTTTCTCTTGATTTAGTTTTTGGGCACACCAACTTGTTTGTGAATATGCTTGGCCACATGTTTGCATGATCTTTGATATTAAGGGAAGAAGCTGAAAGGTGACTCTTGATTTGAACCCTAAAAATCGAACCCGAGCTTTTAAATCACGAAAGTAGATTAATTCTCTTGAGGTTTTCAACTGAATTATCTGTTCTTATTGGGTCCTATTTAATGCAATTGTTGTGAAAATAGGAATTGGATTAGATTGGATACGTTATTGTATTCTGAAAGGAAACAATAATTCTTTTGGATAATTCACCTTCAAGTATAACCTAGTTTGAGAAGAGAGGAAAGAACCGCAAACTTGTTGATTTCCATTGTGGTGAACCCATATCCTAGATTCCTTAAAACTGATTTCTTAATACCAATTTCTGTGTTTAAGTCCCAAAGTTTATCTTCTTGTTACTTTTAAATTTTAATTTCTGCGTTCTTGTCTATCATCACAACTTTACATCACTAGTTTTGTCTTGATAATCATAATTAAACTTAATTGGTTGTCATAAACTCAGTCCTCGTGGATCGATAATTTTATTACTTGACGAAATCGTGCACTTGCGATTACAACACAACAAGTTTTTGGCGCCGTTGCCGGGGACTGTGTTTTCTTTGACTATCAATTCAGATTTAATTTGATTCTTCTAGGCATTTGAATTTCTGCGTTGGATATTTCTCTTCCGTGCTCTTTGCAATTGACTTGTTTCTTGTTTATGCGAAGTTCTAGACGTTTCAGGACTCTTATTGAAGCATTCTCGAAATTGAAAGGACTTTTCATCGAAGGAGAAGACAACAAAGACAAAGAGTGAGAGAAGTACTTAAACCAACATCAATCATGGCTGAACCTGTGGACAACAGACCGCTAAAGGAGTATGCAGCACCTAATGCTCGGGGCTTGCGATCCGGAATTGCTAGGCCAACCATTGAAGCTGAGA
Organism: Ormosia emarginata; assembly: GCA_029884605.1. Classification (NCBI taxonomy): domain Eukaryota; kingdom Viridiplantae; phylum Streptophyta; class Magnoliopsida; order Fabales; family Fabaceae; genus Ormosia; species Ormosia emarginata. The sequence goes on from JAQQTP010000040.1 coordinate 9,926,330, forward strand.
ATTTCACCATACCGCCTTCCCTACTATCCATGATAAGGCAAAATCAGTTTGGAGGTTTACCTTCGGAGGACCCAAATGATCATGTGGAGATGTTCTTGGAATTCGTGAGACTCTCAAGATTGAAGGTGCCTCAGTCGATGCCATTCGGCTCCGGTTATTTCCATTATCCATAAGGGACAAGGCTCGAGCTTGGTTGAAGTCGGTACCCACCGACACATTGACCACATGGAATCAATTGGAGCAAGCGTTCTTGAATAAATTCTTTCCTCCTTCAAAGACTGCACATCTTAGAACTCAAATCACAAGCTTCGTTCAAAAGGAAGGAGAATCGTTATTCGAAGCTTGGGATAGGTACAAGGGGCTGTTGGAATCTTGCCCACATCATGGATTAGAAAAATGGCTAATTATTCACACCTTCTACAATGGATTGGAATATCCTTCAAAGGTGTCACCGGATTCTGCAGGGTGGAGCTTTGATGAATAGAAGTCTTACGAAGCCTATGATATTATTGAGAATGTCGCCGCAAACCATCACCAAGTGGGCCAATGAAAGAGGTAACAACCCGAGAAAACTCTCGGGAGGTAAGTTTGAGATAGATGGTGTGGTTTAATTATGGCTAAGTTTGACTCATTGAATAAACGCTTTGATAAGCTTGAAAAAGCCGGAGTTAATGCCATAAATGCCGCTAACATCTTTTGTGAGATTTGTGGAATGCAGGGACATATGAGTGCGGAATGCCAAGTGAAAGTGGTTCCTCGCAAAGCACTTCGGTGGAACAAATGGAATCATGCCATAATTTCTATGACATTCCACCGAAGGTGCGCAATGATCTATATTCACAGACCTACAATCCCGGTTGGAGGTCTCATCCCAATTTCTCCTATAGAACAATCAAGTTGGGCAAAGTGGTGCTAAACCTCCTATTGGATTCCCCTGTGTACAAAAGTCTAAACTTGAAACTCTCCTTGAAAATTTTGTAGAGAGTCAAACCAAGCAAAATGAAGAGTTTAGGCACCATGGTCAAGTTGTTAGTGAGGCTATTAAGGAGTTGACATCTAAGGTTGATAATTTAGCTATTCATAACAAGATGTTAGAAACTCAAATAGCCCAACAAGCTAGCTCTTCAAATAGACCACTTGGGAAATTTCCAGACACTGAAATAAATCCTAATGAACATTGTAAGGCTGTGACTTTAAGAAGTGGAAAGCAATTAGAAGATTTAAAAGCAAAGGGGGAGAATGATAAGGATAGGAGGGATGAAGAGAAAGAAACAACTAGGACACAACCCTTAGAAGAAGAGGAGATCAATGATAAAGTGTCTAAGTATGTACCCCAAAACCTTACCAACCCGGTGTTTTTCTCAAAGATTGGCCAAGGCCAAGCTAGATAAGCGCTTTTGGGAAGTTTCTTGAGGTCCTTAAGAAGTTGTACATTAATGTACCCTTCACCGAGGCGTTGCAACAAATGCCTACCTATGCTAAATTTCTTAAGGATATTCTGTCCAATAAGAGAAAGCTAGAGGAGTATGAGACTGTAGCATTAACTGAGGAGTGTAGCGCTTTGATTCAAAATAAGTTGCCTCCTAAACTCAAAGACCCTGGCAGCTTCTCTATTCCTTGCTTGATTGGGAATACCAGTTTTGATAAAGCCTTGTGTGATTTGGGGGCTAGTGTTAGTCTTATGCCCTCTCTCTGTTTGTAAGAAGTTGGAGGTGGGTGAACTAAAGCCCACAACTATCTCCCTTCAATTGGCGGATCGATCCGTCAAATACCCAATAGGCATCTTGGAGGATGTTCCTATTAGGGTGGGTAAGTTCTTTATTCCTGCTGATTTTGTGGTACTTGAAATGGAAGAGGATGCACAAATTCCCATTATTCTTGGTAGGCCTTTCTTGGCTATGCAGGTGCTATAATTGATGTGAAAAATGGTAAGTTGTCCTTGACTGTTGGTGATGATAAGGTTGAGTTTGATATATCTCGGTCCATTAAGCAACCTTCTTTTGAGGATTCTTGTTGCAGGATTGATTTATTGCACCAGGTAGTGAAAGAAGAAACCATCAAGATGCACTTGGAAGATCCATTGGAAATGTGCTTGGTTGGAAGAGACTCATCAGAATTTGAAGGTGAAGTAGCTGAGTATGCCCGTCTGTTAGAGGCAAACCCAGCAATTCCACCTAAAAATGCGAAAATAGAAAAGCTTGAGTCTAAACCCAAACCTGAAGATTGGAAAGAGGACAAGGCTCCAAAGGTAGAACTCAAACCCCTCCCTTCCACTCTCAGGTATGAATTTCTTGGTCCAAACTCTTCTTATCCCGTCATTGTAAGTGCTAGTTTGAATGAGTTAGAGACAGAGAAATTGCTTAGAGCACTTAGAATGCATCAAAAGGTCATAGGATACACAATTGATGATATTAAGGGCATAAATCCTTCCTTTTGCATGCATGGATTTTGATGGAAGTTGACCATAAACCATCCATTGATCATCAACGTAGGTTGAATCCTAATATGAAAGAGGTGGTTAAGAAAGAAATTCTTAAGTTGTTAGATGTCAGTAATTTACCCAATCTCGGATAGTGAATGGGTTAGTCCGGTGCATGTGGTTCCTAAGAAAGGGGGAATAACTGTGACCAAAAATGAGAAAAATGAACTGATTCCCACAAGGGCGGTCACAGGATGGAGAATGTGCATTGATTATAGGAAGCTGAATAAAGCTACTAGGAAGGATCACTTCCCCCTCCCCTTCATTGACCAAATGCTAGAGAGATTAGCTGAGCATGCATATTTCTGTTACCTGGATGGTTATTCGGGATTCCACCAAATCCCCATTCATCCTAGTGACCAGGAAAAGACCACATTTACTTGTCCATATGGCACCTTTGCTTATAGGAGAATGCCTTTTGGTTTGTGTAATGCTCCGGCTACTTTTCAAAGGTGCATGACTGTAATTTCTCTGATTTTATTGCAAACATCATGGAAGTTTTTATGGATGATTTCTCTGTATATGGTACTAACTTTGATGATTGTTTGTCCAATTTGTCTAAGATCTTGCAGCGTTGTGAAGAGGTTAACCTCGTCTTGAATTGGGAAAAGTGCCATTTTATGGTACAAGAGGGAATAGTGCTTGGACACTTAGTTTCTGGAAAAGGGATTGAGGTGGATAAGGCAAAGATTGAAGTAATTGAAAAATTGCCTCCACAGTGAATGTGAAAGGAGTGCGGAGTTTCTTGGGACATGCCTTTTTTACCGGAGATTTATTAAAGATTTTTCAAAAATTGCTAAACCGTTGTCTAATCTCTTAGTGAAAGATGTCCCATTTGACTTTGATACTGATTGTTTGCAAGCCTTTTGCAGATTGAAAGAAGCTTTGATTACCGCTCCCATTTTACAAACCACCGGATTGGAATCTACCATTTGAGGTTATGTGCGATGCCAGTGACTATGCCATAGGAGCTGTTTTGGGGCAAAGGAAAGACAAGAAGGTCCATGCCATCTATTATGCAAGCAAAACTCTTGATGGAGCCCAAGCTAATTATGCAACTACTGAGAAGGAATTGCTTGCGGTGGTTTTTGCCTTTGAGAAATTCAGATCATACCTTGTGGGTTCAAAGGTGACTGTGTACACTGACCATTCCGCGCTTAAATATCTCATGAGCAAAAAGGAAGCTAAGCCTAGACTTATCCGCTGGATACTTCTCTTGCAAGAATTCGACTTGGAGATTCTAGACAAGAAAGGGTAGAGAACTTAGTTGCGGATCACCTATCCAGACTTGAACCACCGGTGAATGAGCAAGGTAATTTGCCTATTGATGATTCCTTCCCGATGAGCAACTACTTGCCATTTCGTAAGAGGATGCTCCTTGGTATGCCGACTTTGTGAATTACTTAGCTTGAATTCTACCACCATAAATTAATTATCAACAGAAAAAGAAATTTTTCTCTGATTTGAAGCATTTTGTGTGGGATGAGCCGTATATCTTCCGGAGATGTGCTGATGGTATCTATCGAAGATGTGTCTCAGAGGATGAAGGTCAGAGTATACTGAATTGTTGTCATTCTTCATCCTATGGAGGACATGCTAGTGCCTCAAAAACAGCAGCCAAAGTTCTTCAATCTGGTTTCTTTTGGCCTCATATTTTCAGAGATGCTCGAAACTTTGTGCTCTCTTGTGACAGTTGTCAAAGAACTGGAAATATATCTAGAAGACATGAAATGCCTCTGAATCCCATATTGGAAGTTGAGATTTTTGATGTTTGGGGAGTTGATTACATTGGACCATTTCCACCATCTTGTAACAACAAGTTCATTCTTGTGGCGGTGGATTATGTCTCAAAGTGGGTAGAAGCAATACCATCCCCAACGAGTGATGCTAAAACTGTTATGAAGCTATTCAAAAAGATCATATTTCCAAGTTTCGGAGTTCCAAGAGCAGTCATAAGTGATGGAGGTTCGCATTTCATCGAAAGACAATTTGAAAACCTCTTGAAAAAGTACGGAGTGACTCACAAAGTCGCTACACCGTACCATCCCCAAACCAGCGGACAAGTAGAGGTTTCCAATAGAGAAATCAAGAGCATATTAGAGAAGACTGTTTCAAAATCAAGAAAGGATTGGTCTTTAAAACTTGATGACGCTCTATGGGCGTACAGAACAGCTTATAAGACTCCCATTGGTATGACTCCATTTCGGTTGATTTATGGTAAGCCGTGTCATCTCCCAGTCGAGCTAGAACACAAGGCATTTTGGGCCATCAAACTACTGAACTTTGACATGAAAATGGCTGGGGAGAAAAGGAAGTTACAACTTCATGAGCTGGACGAATTGAGGCTTGATGCATATGAACATGCCAAGACTTACAAGGAACACACCAAGCGTTGGCATGACAAGCACATCTTGCGTCGAGAATTCAAAGAAGGAGATCTTGTGCTACTCTTCAACTCAAGATTAAAGCTATTTCCAGTGTAAGCTCAGGTCTAGATGGTCCGGACCATTCCAAGTTCGTCAAGTGTTTCCTTATGGAGCTGTTGAGGTGTGGAGCGAAGCCACAGGATCCTTCAAAGTAAATGGACAAAGGTTGAAGTCTTATCTTGTTGATGAATCCATAGAGAAGGGAGTGACACACAACCTTCTTTGTCCAAGTGTTTCAAGTTAAAAGTGACAAGGGGTCGAGCTTAAGACCATAAATAAGCGCTTCTTGGGAGGCAACCCGAGTTTATTTTAATTGTTAAGTTTCTTTTATTTTTATTAGTTTTCGATGTAAAAAAAAAAAGGGAGAGAGAAAGTGAATAGGAAGCAGAGAGATATTTTCAGAACCAACCACGGCCAGGCCGTGGTGGCCACCATGGTCGTGGTTCAATTTATGATGTTTAAGTGGAATTCCAGAACCAACCACGGCCGCCGTGGTGGCCACCATGGCCGTGGTTCACTTCTTGATTCAAAAAAAAAAAAAAAAAAAAAAAAAAAAAAAAAAAAAAAAAATAAAAAAAAAAAAAAAAGGAAAATGAAATGAAAAAAAAAAACGAAAAAAGAAAAAAAAATAAAAAAAAAAAAAAAAGGGGCTGAATTTCAAAATCCGTAATCCACCACGGTGCCTGGGCGTGGTGGGTACCACGGCCGTGGTGCGTGTTCCGTGGCCTTTAAGCCATACGAACCCACCCCCCCCCACTCCTTTCCCCCATATCTTCTTCTTCTTCCTTCCCCCACCTCCATAGCCACCTTCCTCAACCTCCATCCTTCACTCCTTCTCTCACAAATCACACTAAACCTTTCCAAATCCACCCCTAAATTCCATCCTCCACCTCCATTTTTCTTCTTCTTCTTCCCCATTCTTCTCCCTCAAACCTCCATACTCCCCTTTCCATTTAACCATTATCCTTCCTATCACCACCCATTTTCTTCATCCACCATTCCACACCTCCCTAACCCACAACCACACATTCAAACTCTCACATTTGCACTACATTTCAAATCCCCAATTTTGAAGAAGGAAACCCTAGCTTCCTAATTTTGCAAAATCTCCTGCAAATTGATAGTTCATATGGCTAGCAAACGGCAACGTGGGGATCCAGCTTCATCCTCCAGAGCACGAGGTGCTCCTCCAAGAGGTAACTCCCCTGACTCTAACCCTTATGGCATTGTGTTTAAGAGTAGAGAACAAAAGGATAGGTACAATGTGTTAGCCAAAAGAAAAATAGTGAACACTAGGTACCTAGATGACCAAGTTCTAGACACTCTAGGATTGACTGAGGAGATAAATTGGATGCTGGAAAACATAGGGTGGAGCACCTTTGCTCGCACCCGTTATGTTACGCTTCTTGGGCCTACATTAGAGTTCTTGAGCTCTCTTGAGGCCAATATTTTGCAAGGGGAGGGGTGTGAAGAAGGCCGAATCACTTTCCGGCTATTTAATGTTGATCATGTCCTGAATTTAGAGGAGTTTAACTCCATTTTCTCCTTGCTTAGGTGGGTGGGGAAAGGCGTCTCCCTCGAGAGTTCAATGTGGGCGTTCTCGGAGTCAAATAAGCATCGTGGAGGTAGCTATGATTCATCCAAGGCTAAGGCCACTGCCTTAGTCAACCCCCTGTTTTCGCTATCTCCACCGCATTATGGCTAATACCTTATTTGGCCGCGGGGATAGCGATGGAGCCGTCCGTCAGACGAACTCCTTTTCTTATGGGGTATGTTGCACAGTGTTCCTCTTGGACACATGGTCACACATGATTCGGCACTTACTCAAAGTTGCCAAGAAAGGGAGGGTTCCATAGTCATAGGTGGGCTTGTCACTGCAATAGCCCACCATCTTGAGTATGACTTAGATGGTTTTGTGGAAGCCGAAGGGCGAACTAGAATTGATCTTACAGCATGTATGGCTATGAAGATGATTGTTAGAGAAGAGGAGTCATACTGCTTAGTTATTCCTGACCGGCTGCACCCTTTACCCCTCCCTAACCCTGCTGCCATCTCTCGTTAGAAACCGGCCAACTGGCGTGTGCCGGTGGTGGATGAGCCTGAACCACTTAACGTTCAGCAACCTCTTCGTCCACCACCCCAAGGTCGGCCATCTAGGCCTCCTTCTTCTTCTGCAGTACTTCTTCTGATGCTTTTGATCGGATCTACACTTCCCTTGACGCCATTCAGGCTGAGCAGGCGCTCATTCGAGCCGACCAGGCCCACATCCGGTCAGAGCAAGCTCAGCAGAGAGCGATGATGGAGCAACTACAGCAACAGGGTCAGAGCATGGAGACCATGATCCGTGCTATGTATGACTGGCATATGAGCCAGCATCACTTTCCACCGCAGTGAGTCCACTTCTTTTGCTTCTCTCTCTAACTTGATGGTTTACATTGGGGACAATGTAAATCTCAAGCTTGGGGTGGAGTATTTACATTTATTTTCATGTTTTCATGCTGCATACTTAGTTGCATTTAGTTTTTTCATGCTTTTTCATTTTGCATATTGCATTCTTTTGCATGATCACACCATCTTGTTACCCCCTTATAAGTTTGTATCCTCGTGTATGAACTTCGTGCCAATTTAAAAGAAAGTGAATTTGGAACCCATATTGTTATTCCTGTGATAGGCTATTTTCAAGGGTTGATCTTTTGATAGCAATAATTAGCATAAGGTTCTCTATTTTTGTGCTTTTCATTGATTTTGCTACTAAAGGTGAGAATTGAGCCTAAAAAGGGGTATGTGCTTTACATTGATATTAACCCTCTTTTCTCGTTGAGTGAAATTCGTACTCTTGGATTTAGTGCTTTAGAACTTGATTTGAAACCATTTTGAAGCGAAATTTTTGGTTGCATGCTTGAATGTGATTAAGGCATCTTAGGTATTTTTCATGGCCTTCTGAACTTATTGTCACATCTTCATCCGCTAGTTGCCCATTTTGAGCCTTATGCATAATTGATTTTCTTGGTACCTATGAGTATACACTGTTGGTAACCATCTAGAATGATTAATGGAGCAAAAACTCGACTTGAAGCTTGTTTAGAATCATGTGTTTTTGAGTCTTCTGAAAAAAAAAATTATAAATAAATGCTGAGATGAATGCTTGAAAAAGAAGGAAAAGAAAGGAGAAAATTATTTGGAAATGTGAAGCTATGCTCTTGATTGAAGAATACCTTTGCTTCATTTATGTTCTAGAGGGTTCTTGTGATTAGAAATTTCGCTAACCCTTTGTGCATACTTTCCTTTCTTTATCCTACCAAAAATCATTCCCATGGCCCCATTACAACCCTTTTTGAAAGACCTTTTGATTCTTGCATGCACATGCTGATTATTAGTGAAATTGGTTTCCTATCAAGTTCATGAAAGTGCTTTTGAGGAGCTTGAGTGATGTTTCTTTACCCTTACACACTTTGAGAGTGATTAGATGAGTGACCCCAATTGATGGAAAGCATGAATTTAGGGAACCTAAGCTTCTATTGGACTGGACATTGATCATCTCTACAATGGTTGAATGATTATGCCTATTACTTGGATTCGTTGTTCTTCGGGTTTCTCATTCACTGTCGTATTTCAAAGCTCTGATCTTTATTTGGCCTTAGTGATTGCTTGAGGACAAGCAAAATCTTAAGCTTGGGGTAGTTTGATGTGTGTGATTCCACATCACATTTTGCATACATTTTGCATGCATTTTTATAGTCTTTTATGCATATTTGTTTATTTCATCATTCGTTTTTTTCTTTTAGTTCGGATAACTGCGGTTTGGCATGTGTTGTAATGCAGGAACGAGGCAAATTGAAGCTTAAAGAGGTGGAATGGAGCTAAGTTGAATTGATATTGAATTAGGAGCAAAGTGCACTAAAAAGAGGACAAACAGACTCAACCACGGCCTGGGTGTGGTTTCCATCACGGCCATGGTTCGGGGGAGTCAAGAAAAAGCAAACAAGAAAAACAGACTCAACCACGGCCTGGCCGTGGAGTACACCACGGCCGTGTTTGAGAATCAACTTTAGAAATTCAGTTCCAGACTGACCACGGCTTGGCCGTGGTCCCCACCACGGCCGTGGTTCGCATTACAAACAATTTTAAGTGATTTGTTTTCCTTTTAAAGGGAGGAGGGTTGTCAAAAGGGGAAACCAGGCCAAGGCACGAAAGAGAAGACCTAAATAGGAGATTTTGAAGCTTGAATCAAGGGGAGGAGAGACTCTTGGATTGGGAGAAGAGCTAAAGGAAAGACAAGAAGGCTTCACAAGAGTTTTTCTCCTCTTCTCTTGGAAATTTCTTTTGGTTTGTTCTGGATATATTATTATTATGGCTTGTATTTCAATGAACATGTTTGAGTAATTCCTTGTTCTAGGATTTGGTAGTAACCCATTGGAACAATTGACAATGTTTGATGCATGAATTTCTACCTCTTTAATACTAAGTTTCTCTTGATTTAGTTTTTGGGCACACCAACTGTTTGTGAATATGCTTGGCCACATGTTTGCATGATCTTTGATATTAAGGGAAGAACTGAAAGGTGACTCTTGATTTCAGAACCCTAAAAACTGAACCTGAGCTTTTAAATCACGAAAGTAGATTAATTCTCTTGAGGTTTTCAACTGAATTATCTGTTCTTATTGGGTCCTATTTAATGCAATTGTTGTGAAAATAGGAATTGGATTAGATTGGATACGTTATTGTATTCTGAAAGGAAACAATAATTCTTTTGGATAATTCACCTTCAAGTATAACCTAGTTTGAGAAGAGAGGAAAGAACCGCAAACTTGTTGATTTCCATTGTGGTGAACCCATATCCTAGATTCCTTAAAACTGATTTCTTAATACCAATTTTTGTGTTTAAGTCCCAAAGTTTATCTTCTTGTTACTTTTAAATTTTAATTTCTGCGTTCTTGTCTATCATCACAACTTTACATCACTAGTTTTGTCTTGATAATCATAATTAAACTTAATTGGTTGTCATAAACTCAGTCCTCGTGGATCGATAATTTTATTACTTGACGAAATCGTGCACTTGCGATTACAACACAACAGATTGGCGTACATAACACCCTAAACGACCATCTCAAATAAGAGAATCGATTACATCTTGGAGGTAGACGCAGTCTTCTATTGTGTCCATAGCCATTATGGAACTTATAATACTTGGACTTCTATTTTTGTGCATGTTTTTAAAGTAAGGGAGGTTTAGGAACATCTAGGAATTCATTGTTCATTACCTCTTGATTGATATGGGCACGAGGAGCATTTAGAGTCATGTAGTCTGGGTACCTCCCCTTCGATGGTGGCTTCAAGTTCTGTGGTTGTGAGGAGGCCTGAGCCGACTTCAGTCATGTATCCTCATTTTTTTTCCAGATTCTTATTGGCTCTGATAAAGTTCTCCGCATTGATGTATTTTTGTGCCCTCTCTTTAAAATCGTCCATCGTGAGGGTCTCTTTCTTTGTGAAGGAGTGAAAGAGTGGACCTTGACGAAGCCCCTCTATGATGTTGTAACACCCCAAAATTTGTTATTTTACAATAATGACTAAATTGTACTATTTTGTGATTGTTGTGTGCTGTAAATTTAGTTTGATTGTTCTGTGACTGTTTTTGATCGTTATGTGTGATTTACTTGAGGTCAGGAAAATAATAATTTTTGAACCGGAAAAAATCTTTACTAATTTATTCGGAGTTAGGGGATCTTACTAAACCCGAATCCGAAAGATATGTGTCATGATCTTTTAATTTTTAGAATTTATCTGTGAAATAAAAATATTTTGTATTTTATTATTCAGCAGACAAATATATACTAACTTGTGAGCAGTATGTTCTGTCCATTAGGTAATAATTTTTGTAACTATTGTCCATTGGATAATAGTCTGCAGAGAAAGTTTTGATGACTTGTTTTATGAACCAATTAGAATAATTGAAGCTTGATAAGAACCAATAGAATGTGGTCAACGAAAATGGCTAAACTAGTTAGCTATGTAACTAGATGAAACTAGATAACTTAAACTAAGTTAGCATAAAGCCTATGGAGTAACTAAATGGAACAAACTTAGTGTGCCCTCTCTTTAAACTAGTCCATCGTAAGGGTCTCTTTCTTTGCGAAGGAGTGAAAGAGTGGACCTTGACGAAGCCCCTCTCTAATGTTGTAACACCCCAAAATTTGTTATTTTACAGTAATGACTAAATTGTACTGCTTTGTGATTGTTATGTGCTGTAAATTTAGTTTGACTATTCTGTGACTGTTTTTAATCATTATGTGTGATTTACTCGAGGTCAGGAAAATAATAATTTTCGAGCCGGGAAAATTTTTTACTAATTTATTTGGAGTTAGGGGATCTTACTAAACCCGAATCCGAGAGATATGTGTCATGATCTTTTAATTTTTAGAATTTATCTGTGAAATAAAAATATTCTGTATTTTATTATTCAGTGAACAAATATATACTAACTTGTCAGCAGTATGTTCTATCCATTGGGTAATAATTTCTGTAACTATTGTCCATTGGATAATAGTCTGTAGTGATGACTTGTTTTAGGGAAAACTTCAAAAAAACCCCTTGTACTATATGTCATGTGGACTGTGATCTTGTTACTTAAAAAATGTGCAAAAAAGACCTGTTACTTTGCGTTTTGTGCAAAGAAGTACAAAATGGTAATGAACATTACATTTTGGACGGAAACGCACACGTGCAACGCGCGTGCACATCTGAAATTTCTTCCTCCAAACACGGTCTTCTTCTTCCTCGGACCACAACCAAAACCGTGCAGCTCTTCCTCGGACTACAAGCCCAGACTCGTTCAGTCGTCGTCTAGCCACCCAAACCTCGAACCCCATCACTGTCGTTATTCCCTCACCACGTCAGATCTGCCTTCACCATGCTCCAAAACAAAACCCCTAAAAACCCAGATCCACCTCTCGCAAACCACCACCGCACTCTACCGTTCCAAGCCACCATTCCAGATCCGTAACCCATGAGCTTCGTCACGTCGCCTAGATCTGCCATCAAGCTCCATCGCGTAGCCCAGATTTGCCATCTCGCGATGCACCCATTTCTGAACCAAACCCAATCGCCTGAGTCTCAGCCATGGTGGTGCGCAGATCTGGCTTAGGTGGTTAAGCGATGGCAGTTTTAGGTGATTGTGAAGAAGAAGAGGAAGAAAAAGAAGAAAACAACAGTTCTAGGGTTTGGGCAGGAGGTAGAAGAAGACCGCGTTTGGGGGAAGAAATTTCAGACGTGCACGTGCGTTGCACATGCACATTTCCTTCCAAAATATAACGTTCGTTACCATTTTGTACTTCTTTGCACAAAACGCAAAGTAACAAGTCCTTTTTGCACATTTTTGAAGTAACGGGATCAAAATGCACATGACATATAGTACAAGGAGTTTTTTTGAAGTTTTCTCCTTGTTTTATGAACCAATTAGAATAATTGAAGCTTGATGAGAACCAATAGAATGTGGTCAACAAAAATGGCTAAACTAGTTAGCTATGTAACTAGATGAAACTAGATAACTTAAACTAAGTTAGCATAAAGCCTATGGAGTAACTAAATGGAATAAACTTAGTTTGCTTCTCATTAGGGCTTCACGGTTTTGAGAGTGTTCTAGTGTCTTGTAGAAACTTGTGAGTCACACTTAAGTAACTAGGTTGTTAGTAAAGAAACTAGGAAATCTAACTAAGTTAGCTTAATTTAGTTAGGAATCAATCGAATTAGAAACTTGGTTAGTTCTCCATTGAGCTCCACGGTTAGGAAGCTCCAAGTATCATCTAGAATTAGGTGATTCACTTGCTTTTAAACCAATAGAAACCTAGGTGACCAAAGCATGATAATTTGTGACATAGGCCATGTGATAGTCATAATTGGTAGCAAAAATCTTTGACTCTCATTTCTTACATATCTCACGGCAATCACTAGAGGGGGAAGGGTGTTTGTGTTCATTTCTATCTCACTTTGAAACCATAAGCTTCTCTTTCTCTCAAAATACAACAAAGAACTTCATTTCTCTCCATCTTGAAGCTCACGACCTCTATACCCAACACCAACATCCAAGCTTCCAAAATTTCATCCAACTTGATTTCCTAAACCTAAACACCATCCTAAACACTTTTCATGTTGTGAACTTAAGCTAGTTCATCCATCTTGCGCTTGGAAACCAAGCTTGAGTTTTCTACTCCTAAAGGTAAAAACTTTGTTTCTTGGTTTAAAGTTTGGTTCTTGAATTTCTAAGCCATGTTTGATCCATGGTTTCTCTTTGTCAAGCTTAGTTTGTGACTTGTATTAGTTTAAGCTTGTTAGGCTGTTCTTGGGAAGCTACACGAAATTCCTTGGAGGAAGCTACTTGGAGGATTTTGTCTTCTTTGAGGTAAGACGGAGATTAACCTTATCAACCATATATTGGTGGTGAGGAAGTGGCTTGTTTGTGGTGAAAAATTCATAAGTATTTATTCACTTATGTGATTTATAACTTACTTTGTTTGTGATAAATTTTGGTTGGTATGTGTTATAGCTTTGATTATATGCTTGATTATGGGATTTTAAAGCATGTTGATTTATTGTATTAAGTAGGATGTGATTCACATGTTGATAAGTTGTATGAAGGTTCCAAAGAACCTATGGAGGCTCACGGTTTTCAACATCACCAAGGGAACAAAATATTTCAAATTATTTTCCTAAATCATGGATTAAAGGATTTAATGATAAGAAATTGGATTAAAGGGTTTTGTAAAGGATTATGTAATGGAGAATGATTAAATATGATTTATGAAGTATAAATGAATTTTTGGCCAACACGCCAAAGTTTAGTGTTTTAGATCCAAAGATATTTTCCTAAGTGTAGACTTAGGCAATTCATTAACTAGAATCCAATTTAATGAATTTTTAGTAGAAAAAGGAAAGTAGATTTAATGTTTAGAATTAAATTAACATATTTAGTTATAATGGTGAATAAAGTTAAGGCTTGAAATTTGCTAACATATAGCTCACCATTTGGGTTTTGAAGCGCATTAGAAAATTTTGAGATGTAATATTTAATTAATTCAAAGTAGTTAAATTTCTGTAAAGAATAGTAAAAAATATTACATTAAGAACTCTTAGTAGGATAATATTTTAAATAATACCAAATTTCCTATATTATGTAGAAGATTCTATAAATAAGTTTAGAAAGTTACAAAATATTTTACGTAAGTGAAAAATGCTAGAAAAATCTTATGCAATTTAGAAATAGTGTTTTTTAAGTTACGCGATTGAGAAAATGATTTAAAATCCCTACGCGATTAAGAAAACGTTTAAAAATCCTTACGGGATTTAGAAAACATTTGAAAAATGTTACGCGATTTAAAAAACGCTATAAAATGTTTACACGATTGGAAATAACAGCAATTTACTATCAGGCTATAGTGGTGGGCCTAGTTGTGTTGGAAAGTGATACCGCCAAGAAATGGTAAGTGTATGTGAAATGTTGTAAAATATGATTTGTATGTGTTTTGGATCATACATCATGCATAGAAAAGCATGTCAGCTTATTTGGTTAAGGCAAGTGTGCCTAGGAGATTGAAATTGCACCTTCGTGCAGGTGAGAATTGCGTAGTTACGATCTTCAGTGATCTTAGAGACGTTGGGGTGTGGAAAGTCATATGTGGCCAGTTGGTAGCACCTCTGCGCCGTGGTATTCTGTGCAAACACACTAACGGTCTTGATGGAGTTGTTATTCTTTTCGTGATTTGTTGAGAGTGTCTTGTATTAGCCATGTTGCGCACCATAAGATGAAATATTGGCACATGAGTTGAGGCTAACGATATACAGACATGTACTCCCTATCTTTCTCTCCGAAATTGTGGTTAGCTCCATGGAGTAAGATTTGATCTTGGTACATATGCATAATAGGTCAGCATATTGTTATGATAATTATGTTATTTGATATATTATCCGTGATGTGATAATATGACTGTATGTGAAAATATTGTATCTGTACTATTTACTGTCATTTTCTATACTGTCTCATTGGTATTGATGTAGGGGATCTCACCTCTTTGCTGTATTATATTTGTTTTATTGTGTATGTTTGATGAAGACCGAGGAGACGAAGGAGCTGGTAATTCTATTTACCACTAGTAGTATATCTTTTTGTTGTGTTGTTTTATATGGCGACAAGTCGTCAAGTTCTTGGTTTCGTCACAGTGCAGTTCCATGGGGGGACTGACGCTTGGAGGTTTGACTATGGGAATGAGCGGTTTGTGTATACTGGGGATTTAACTCTTAACCTTAGTGGTACTAGAGATGGAACTCTTGTGTTGACGCAGCATGCTTCTATGCATCTTGAGTTCACGATGCCTATACGTGAGCTATAGGATAGTAGTTTTTATACCCCGCAGGAGGATTCAATAGTATCATCAGGTAGGACACCTGCCAGGCGTGTATTATATCCGCTGGGGTTCTTTAATGATGACACCAAGGAAGAGGAGGAGGATCCTGCTGAGGGCCCGAATCCTTAGTTTGGTTTGGAGGTTATGATTTAGTATTTTATATTTTCTTTGTGTGTAATGTATATATTAACTTTTGGGCTTGAGTGTATAATTATGCAAATTATTTGTAAACAATGTTTCGCTATGTATATAAGTATGGCAAGTTTACTTTCGATTACATTTTATGTTTAAAGGTTTTTATTTAATTACAGTTATTCCACAAAAGAAATTTTAAAAATTAGTATTTTACAAGATTAATTCTTTTACGACTTGGTAAGTTATATTAGGATTAGTCTTAAATGTGATACCCTACTGTGGGTATTACAGATGTAGTGCAGGGCCAATCTCTGATCCTAGTCCTTGATGTTTAGGGACTCTTTGTTGAATCTTGCAATATAATCGTTGAGGGACTCCTCCTTCCCTTGCTTGACATGGGCTAGGCATGAAATGGATTTCAATTGCACTTTGTTGGTGGTGAAGTGCAACATAAATCTTGAAGACAATTCATCCCAATCTACAATGGATCTCAGAAGGAGGGTGGTAAACTATCTCAAGGCACCCTTTTTAAGAAAGAGGTGAAAGACACAACACATGAGAAGATCATTCCCTCCCCCAAACATCATGGATGAAACATAGGCATCTAGGTGCTCTTGGGGGTCTGTCGTACCATCGTATGCCTCTATGTTTGTCGAGTATTTGAACCTCCTAGAGATCTCAAATGCCATTCGTTCATCCAAGAAGGGTTCTCCTTGCTAAGTGAGGGCCCCCTACCTACTGGGTTTCGTTGCCCTTGAGTTTTCAGCCTCACGATTATCAACACACATTGGATCCCTGCGTTAATTGCATTCCCTTCTCGGAGGTCGACTCTAGTCCTCTTTTTCTACATGGAAAGGTCTCTCCAACTCCGCTAGACAACTATCTTGTTCCTGTAAACTCTAATCTTGACGATGGATCAAGTCCTCCATCTTACGTCGAGATAGTTCATGGGGCATGGACTCGTGCTGCTATGAGTCGAGATCCTCATCACGAGCTCCCAATCACTGCAATGCCAGAATTCACTCTCTAGCAAGCCTTGAAGGTGCTGCTCGAGAGCCTAGCCTTTTTATAGCCGAGATTCGTGACAAGGAAATGAAAGGTTCTTATTGGAGAGAGAAGCCTCCCTTTCGTCTCTCCTGGTCGAGGATTAGCCATCGCTGGTTGGTTGCGGATGGTGGCGAACGCATGGTGTTAGCTTGCAGCAGGTTGATCATGAGCCATAGAGGCATGGTGTTGGTTGATGGCAGGTGGATTTTGTGTCACGGAAGCACGTTGTTGTCTTGTGTTTATTATGGTGATGGTGGTGGGAGTAAGAGTTTATCGTTTCCCACATATGGCCCCAATATTCTTAACAGGTCATATGAGTTTACCTAAAAGGTTTTCTAGTGAATAGGTGGTGGTGTTTTCCTCCGTAGTGTGGCAGCCAAAGTGGTGGAGCAGAGGGGTGGTGTACCTGCAAAAAACATTTTGACGCTCAAGTTAGACTATGCACTATGAGAGAGTGTTTAGGGTTCAGATCCTTACTTGAATGGTTTAGCCTGGTATTTATAAGGGAGTCCTGTTTAGTTGTTAAGTAGGATAAGAGAAAAATTCTAATTTGAAATGCCATTGATGAGTAGTGCAACACCCTACTGGGGATGTCACATTTCCAAAACAATAATAATAACCTCTACCCAAGTTATAAATTATTACGTAATATATAATAATATAGGTTGTAAAAAAATTTTTTTATACCATATTATTTTATAAAATAGAATAAACAGAACACAAGATAAAACAAACTATTACATACATACCATAATTATACATATAATTTTGTTTTTAATAGGTACAAATAATTTACATATTATAAACTATTTAATTAAAACAAGAACCGTCTCATGCGGTTTAAAGCAAACCATAAACTAGCTCAAGCATAACACTAGAAGTTCGATCCTCCGAAGAATCCTCCTCTCGGAAGATTATCGGAAGAAGAAATACTGCGGTAACATCATACCACGCCGCAATCAATCCATATGATATGGATGATCTCGAGGTTCGCCTTCCTCGAATTGGTCACTCGGTTCTGTCGCTCCTCATTATATTGACAATCCAAGTCATATAGCTCCTCTTCTACTTCCTCAACGACTTTAGGAACATAAATAATAATACGTAAAAATATATATACAAAAAAGAGGTGAGACAATCTACATCATTACCAAAGATAGCAAGAAGAAAACGACAATATAAACAAATATAACGGTTAATATAACAATTTATATTATCACACATGCAAAATATCATAAATCAAATTATAACTAATCACATTATCACACATGCAAAATATTATAAATCAAATTATAACTATTCACACAATGATGCAGATTAAATATGCCATGTACTCGACTGCTCCTACTCTATGGAGCTAAACACAAACATCAGAGAGAATGATCCGGTAGACATGTCCATACATGACTTGATTGCCTCAACCAACTATTACACAGTCAAATACATCGTGTAAATAGTACACAACCCAAATACGTCATGTGAATGGCACATTACCAAATATGTCGTGTGAATAGTTACAAATCAAATACGTCGTGTACGTCCAGGCATATACGATTGCATGCCCCCAATAGATCCCGATTAAGAATAGTATTTGTCGAGATCGCTAGTGTGTTTTAGAAGTTACCTTTTGGCCCAGGAGGAGCTACAACCTGTCCACATGTGGAATCTAGTGCACACTAACGCCTCCAAGTTCTCCACATGAACACACTACGCCTATCACACCCGCAACATGGTGTAATTCATCTCGTCAGTCAATTGTCAATTTCAACCAAATTGACATACCACTCTATATATGTAATGATCCATAATTACAAAAATTACGTTCATTATCACCATAAATCATAATTACAAAAATACCTTTAGTATTAATATTTTCCAAAATCAGTACGTCTTCACTTGACAATACTATTTCTCAACATATCCGGGTCTACCACTTTGGCCCGACAGTAAAAACTTATTGTTTCCATAAGTCGCGTAAATATTTTATCGCATTTTCACAAGTACGTCACATTTTACAAACGTTTTTCAATCGCGTAAATATTTTTCAACGTTTTCTCAATCGCGTAACATTATTAAATTATTTTCTTAATCGCGTAGTTTAAAAATCATCATTTTAAATACGCGTAAGCTATTTCTACTATTTTTCACTGTATAAAATATTTATTGATGTTTCAAATTAAATTTTGAAACTTCCAAAACTAAAAATATTATTTAGACATTTTTTTCCATTTTTCTTTACAAAAAAAATACTCTAAGTCATAATTTCTGACGTTTTTATCAAAAATTCGATTTTAATAAATTCTTCTACGGTTAATTTTATTCTTTAACTACGTAAAATATTTCCTTGCTTTTCTAAATATCATTTTGAAACGTTCTTCATTACTTGTTTTCATTTTTAATCAATTTTGACAAGATTTAGTTTAGAAAATCCACTAAATGATATTTTCTACGTTTTTTTCCTTTAAAAATTCCTTTATTTAATTATAACCATAAAATACATTTTGAAAATTGCTTACATACTTTAAAAACTCAAAGGTAAGTATTTTTCAAGTGTTAAAATTTATTTCTTTACCATACTAGACTTCTAGTAAAAATTCATTTACTTATTTAACTCTTGAAAATCCATCGTAATTGAATTCGTTTTAGGTTAATAAATTAGTTTACACTTAGAAAATAAATTTTGGATCAATTAAACATTAAAAATATATTTTGGCCGAAAATCACCATTTTTATACAAACCATGTTTAAAATTATTTTTCATGCATTAAATCATTGAAAAATCCTTTAACTTAGTTAGATCAATTAGGTTATCCTTTTAGAAAATGGTTGAGAACATATTGGTTCTCTTTTCATAGTAAAAACCATAAGCTCTTCATCTTTTATTCTTTGGAACACTTTTGCAAGTCTCAACATATTTGCACATCTAACAATAATTATCATAGATCCATGAACATGTACATATATTTATGAACACATACCATATATTAAAGCAATAATAAAACACATACCAAATATCAAAGTTATAAACATGTTTGCATGCATAATAAATCACAAATAGAAAAGCAAATAACATGCACACATAAACAATCACAAATAGAGAAGACAATAAACAACCAAGTGAATGAATCCTTATGGATTCTTCACCACAAATACATCCATTTTCTCACCACCACACATAGTTGATGAGATTAAATCTCCCTCTTACCTATAAGGAAGACAAGATCTCCTTGGACTCCTCCTTAGAAATTTTGTGTAGCTTCAACAAAAATCCTAACAAGCTTAAACAAATTATAAAGTCATAAACTATGGATGAAAAAGATAAACCATGAATCAATCATGGCTTAGAACATCAAAAATCAAATTAAAGAAACAAGAATTTTCACCTTATAGGAAAGAAACTTCAAAGTGATTTTCCAAGCTCCAAATGGATGATTTAGCAAAAACTCACAACTAGAGATGTTCTTAAAATATGGTTTAGATTTAGGAAATGAAGTTGGATGAAATTTTTGATGGATAGATGTGTATTGAAGAGGCTTGGCCGAATGGTGTGGGAAATGAAGACTTAGAAGTTTTCTTTGGTTTCTTTGGGTAGGAGAGAAAAGAGAGAATGAATTAGAATAATTGAATGAATGATTTTGAAGTGAATAATAGCCTTAAGACATTATGCATGGTCGTAGACTTCCAAGACAAATGCAGCCCCCCTTTTTGACAAATTTGGCTTAATAATAGCCTTATTCTATCATGCATGGCCATAGGACACTCATAATGGAGCTTTGTCTCCTTTGTTGACATTTTAGGCTTACTAATAGCCATTGATTATTTGAATGGTGGATGGTTCATTTGATTGAATAATTGAATGCATAATGCATGCATAAATCCAAAAATAGCTATAGGAATTCTAATAAAAAATTTGATTGATTTTTAATAGCTTATTTATGCTTAAGTCCTCCTAATTAAGTTTAATTAAAAGTTAGTTAGATTCCTTTGTATTTTAGTTAATCATTAGTTTACTTAGAATCCTTAATCTTCTACTTAATTATATTAATACATTTGTCTAACTAAAATTTGATAAAAACTAATTAGGTTTTAATCTATTTAATTATCACTTAAACCCTTTAGATTAACTTAATTAGATTTTAAATTAACTAATCTATTAAATTAAGTTTTAAATTAACTAATCTACTAAATCTAACCATTTTTATAGATTTTTAACATTTTGGTCTAGAATTTTTACAAGCCTTTTACGTTAGTAAACTTTTCCCAAAAGTGGGTCCCACAAAACAAATGTGGGTCCCACAAGTCAAACGTGGGTCCCACAGATTTTTCGGTATGATAATTATTTTATTACACCAAAAAATCCTAAAAATTAAAAAATTGATATATGTATTATTCGGATTGGGTTTAGTAAGACCCCTTTGTTGCTTCATCCAAATAATCAAACAAGATTTTTCAAACGAAAATTATTATTTTCTTGACTTGGAGCAAATCACATGAAACAATCAAATACGATTCTAAACATGATCAAATTAATTTTATAACTTTCAAGAAATCAAAAACAAGACAATAAGGAAAAACATAATTAACCAAAAGGGGTTCCATGATTTGAAAGTAGTTATGGCTAATAAAGAGATATGCGATCTCTCTTATTTGCATAAGATTTGTTAGGAATGATTGTCTCTTATTTATGTAACAACCAATGGTGATGTGGTGCTGACTCAGATCGTGCTTTGTGCTGCGTGTGGTTGGGATGCTCACGTTGACCGCATTGTGTAATACCCTTAAGTACATGTTAGACTGGTAAATGGTTACGAAAGGTAGCATTTAACTTGTTTAGCATGTCAGTCAAGTTTTGTGACAATCTGAGTTCATTTAGGCACTTAGTGCAACATAAAAGTTGTAAAATGGCTTAAAATGACTCAGATAATAGCATAAGTTGCTAAGTTAAGAGAAATAAACATAGAGAGTTTATTTCTAGGTCACAAATAAGCCAAATAAGATGTGGTAAAAGTTTCAAGAGAATCAGAGTCAGTTTGGTATTTTTAGGCATACAGGTTGTGCTTTTAATGCCAGATTGATCCCTAGCAGATATAGAAAATAATGAGAAAAGAGAAACAACAACTTAGATGAATCTTATGATTTATTCTAAGGTTGTTGGAAGCAGGGAAACTCGAATTAGCATGATTCGGGTATCCATAGCAGATAGAAGTTTCAGTATTAATCTTTTCCCGTAATTCCCTGCACGTCCCTTTCCCCCCTTTATATTCATTCTCCTCGGCAGAGAAGAGGAGAAACCGAAACCAGAGAAGAAAAGAGAGAAAGGGGAGAGGAGAGAAGGGAAGAAGAAGGGAAGAGGAAGATCAAGCTTCAAGATTCAAGGCTTCAATCTTCAAGAGGTAGGGGTTTAGAGCTTTTATTCATCTCTATTCTCTATGTATGCATATAGATACATAATATGCTAATTTGAGTTTTAGAGATGTTAGAAGAGTTTGGCTTGCATAGAAGTGTTCCTTGGGTCATTTATGACTTGTCTATAACATCAACTTAAGAAAGAAGACCCTGGAATCACAAAGTGAGCCTTAAGTTAAAGAATGAAGAATTTAGCCATAATCCAAATTAAGAGATTTAAGAGAGTAATTGATGTTCCCAAATGTTAAAGAATTGATTAGGGACTTAGAATTACTTAGAATTTGGATTGAGATGGCTTGGAATCAGCAGAAATGATCAATAGAAAGCAAACCCGCATGTTGCAGTGCAATTGCAGAACTGTGGTTCTGGCGATGGCGCCGCGGCGTGGAGATAGTCACGCCGCAGCGCGAGAGTTTTCGCCGGGAATGCCGCGGCGTGGAGGAAGGATGCCGCGCGTGAGGTTAAAAATTAGCCCAGCAAGTATCCCTCGAGAGAAGAGGGCGCCGCGGCGTGCAAATGCTGTGCCGCGGCATGAGATCCCGAAGCTCCAAAATGATGTTTTTGGATGCTTTGAGGTGCCATAGTTAAGGGAATCATTAAGACATGTTTCCTAAGTGTGTTAAGGCACAAGATGGGATATTTTCAAGTGGAAAATATCTATCCATCAAGTATGAGAAAGCATAGGCTTTTAAGCATCCTAAAGGAAAGGTTTGCTTTAAGTAATGATATTGCACTTTAGGCAACTTAATGTTGCAACTGATATCACTTAAGATGTGATGAGATAGTGCAATAGAGATGAATAATAGTATTCACTCTAGTAGAGAATGATGAGAAAGGTATGAACCTTAGGAAATCCAAGAATAGTGGATTACCTTAGGAAGGTACCTAGAAGCTTAGGCAACAAAGAGTTGCAAGTAAGAGCCACTCTAGAGTTAGATTACATGAGTGGAGACAAGATTGTGTATTAGTTCCACAGAGGAACGTTTAGGTACTTAGTCTCAAGTTAAGTGAGACTTAGTACATTGTTAAATACACAAGAAGAGGAATTATGACTAAGAAGATGTCATAAGTATAAGTTAAGAAAGTAGAGCAATGTACAACAACTCACGTATAAGTTAAGATGAGTTAGAAGTACAAGATAAAGAGAAGATACTTCCTTAGATGCAAGTAAAGCATGGAAGTTGAGTTTAGAATAAGTATGTTAGCTGTAACATTCGAAAAATACATATTTGATCATGAATCATCGTTTTATAATATTCTTGATTTTTAAGAATTTTTCCGAATTTTTCGAGGAAAACGACGAATATTTTAATATATTCCTCGTTTTGCGTGCACACTAAATTTGGGAATTGCTTTGAGACCAGTGTAACACCCGGAAATTGATTATTTCACCATGAATAGTCATTTTCCAATATTTGTGATTTATGTGAATTTTTCTGGAATTTTTCTAAACGAGCTTATGAATATTTTAATATATTCCTCGTTCTGCGTAAAACTCGAGCAGAGTCGTGAAAACGATCAGTAGTGCTTCAAAAATTGGAAAATTATATGACGGATAGTCGTTTTATAATATTTGCAATTTTTGAGAATTTTCTGGGAATTTTCCGAACCGTCGAATATTTTAATATATTCCTCGCTTTTTGCGTCTTGTATTGAGCAGAATCGGGAAACGCGATGTATTCTCTCGAGAACCTTGGACTATGGATAAGTCGACGGGGATCTTACTAAACCCGAGGCTTGACACAGTTTACGAGGTTTCGCAATTTTTAGGAAATCTTTACTGAGATTACGTTAAATCAATACAAATGAAGAATTCATCCGTCGATTAATTAAATACCGACTTGTCATTGTAACTATTATCTAATGGATAATAGTGTGTAATAAAAATACTATCACCTTATCCTAATGCTATTTACATTATATTTAATTTACTCACTTTAATTCAAATTTAAGTGTATTTTAATCAAAGCTTCCTTAACAAGCTTTGACCCAAGCTTTGACCAAGTGTTTAGCTTCCAAAGGAAGCCAAATTTTTCCCACTCATTTCTCTCCCTCTCACGTACGTGGTCTGCTGCCCACTCAAAGGGAAAGAACTAATTCTAATATCCTAATATTACAACTAAAGACAATATCACCAAAAGCACCTTTCTTCTTCCTTTTTACGTTTCTTCTTCTTCTTTCTCCCTTCAACCATTTCTCTTCTCCTTCCAGCAGCCCCTGCGTCCAGCCCTCTCCCATGAAACCTAACCTTCACAAAAAATTTAATCTAACCACATTTCCTTAATCTCCTACTCCTCCTCTTCATCTTTGGTGCTTGGAGTTTCAAGAAAAGCTTCCATCTTCAACCATTCCTCAAGCCTTGAAGGTGAGCTCCCATGGCTGAAAAGTTCCAGCCTTCCCCTCCCATTTTCGTTTCTGTTTTTCCTTGGTTTATTGGCCATTTTCTTCTTCTTTTACACACCATTTCATTGTTCTAACTTGGACCAAATTTTCTAGGGTTTTTGGTGCTCCAAATCCGAAAATCAAGGGTGATTCTTGGAGTTTCTTGGTTCATCAACTTGGTAAGAGGAAGATTAATCCTCCTCAACCTCTTTAGCAACTAGGAATCTTGTATTTAATTTTTGGAAGAAGAACCACATGGTGGTTGTTCTTGAACTTGCTTGAAATTGGTTTCTTGAATGTGATTTTGATTTAGCTTTGAGTGGTTGATTGATTGTGTAATTTTGTGATTGGAAACCATGTATGAATGCTGAAAAATTCTGGTTTGCTGGACCCTTGGAGTGCCACGGTTTTTGGCTTGTTTTTGGGGCTGTCTTTGTGCTGGAAATTCAATGGAAGTGGTGCTTAATTTGTGATCAATGCATGGTTAATTTAATCAAGTAGTTGAGTGAGATTGAAGTGAGCAAAATTCTGGTTTGCTGGACCCTTGGAGTGCCACGGTTTTTGGCTCTGTTTTGGGCTGGTTGTGTGCTGGAAATTGAATGGAAATGAAGCTTAATTTGTGATCAATGCATGGTTAATTTAATCAAGTAGTTGAGTGAGATTGAAGTGAGCAAAATTCTGGTTTGCTGGACCCTTGGAGTGCCACGGTTTTTGGCTCTGTTTTGGGCTGGTTGTGTGCTGGAAATTGAATGGAAATGAAGCTTAATTTGTGATCAATGCATGGCTAATTTAATCAAGTAGTTAAGGTTGATTTGAATGGATAAAATTCTGGTTGTTGGAACCTTGAGTGAGTCACGGTTTTTGGCTTGTTTTTGGGGCTGTTTTTGTGCTGGAAAATGAGTGGAAGTAATGCTTAATTTTTGATCAATGCATGGCTAATAAAATCAAGTAGTTAAGGTTGGTTTAAATGGACAAAATTCTGGTTGTTAAACCTTGGTAAGTGCCACGGTTTTGGGTTGTTTTAGGAGCAGAATTTTGGTTGTCATGGTGCCAAGAATAATGCTAGGTAGGTTAAGTAAAGGAAGACTAAATTAGTGAGAAGAAAATTATGATCTAAGACTCTCTTGAGTGCCACGGTTTTGAGGGCTTGAATGAGGGAAAAGATTAACAAATTTGAGATGTCAAGACTTGAGTTAATCAAGCGATTAAAAATGTAGATTGATAATAGGAAACTTGTAACAATAAATTCATGATGGATTGTGGTGGAGACTTAGGAAATGAGCTAAGCTTGGAAGGTAATTATAAGAATCAAGTAACTTGAATCAAATGACAAGTAAATGAACCAATGAGATGAATTTCATAAGACTTGGAGATTTTAGAAATCCATAATGGACCCATAATGTGTTCCTTGAATTATAAATTGATATTATGTGGATATTGGGTTCTTCTTGGATGCAAATTTGCTTATTGCACTCTCTTGATCAATTATGGTATATTATGAATTCGTATGAGATTGTGGATCATACATGAGCATGCATAGTGTCTTATGCATTGTGATGTCCGTGTGGACTGTTGTAAGCAAGTTGCCTAGGAGATTGAACACACCTTAGTGCGGGTGCGAGTAGACAAGTGTGGGTCTTGTTATGACCTTGGGGCGTCGGGGTGCGGGTCCTTCGCAATGGGCGTTGGTAGCTCCCTCGTGCATCGTGGGGCAAACCGATGCAAACGCACCGACGATCCGGACTTGACACTTGTCCTATATCGTGATCTAGTGTAGAATGTCCGTGCAATGCCATGATTGTGCACGTGGAAAATTATTGATAGCACTTCGGCCTCGGCAGTCGAGTCACGTACATGTCTCCCGATCTTTCTCTCCGACCGTTTGAGTCTAGCTCCATGGAGTAGGAAATTGAATGTTGAGTCCATGCATCATGGAATATTCGACATCCGAAAATTATTGTTTACCCGATATTTAAGCGCTGGATATTATGAATTATTCATTACCTTTATTAATGATTGCCTCGACCGGTTATACGTTTAAAAGCTTATTTATTGCCTTTACATGCTACGTGGGCGTTATGCGCCGTTCGGTTCTTGGTTCTTCGTATTGGTATTGATGGTAGGATATCTTACCTCTTTCCACGTGCTTCTATTACTTGCTTTGTTTATGTGCACCTGTGCGATCGAAGACGACGGTGAAGAGACGAGAAGAGCCTGCCTTCCCGGCTTCGGCCCGCACAGGATTGACTTTGACTACGACGATGTCTGCACGCACGCGCGGATTTTTGGGAGATGTGCGCCTGACCTTCCTCGGAGGGCCGGAGTGTTGGCACATCAACCTAAACTCCGACCGTTGTGTGTATGTGGGAGACGTGTCTGTATCACTTGCCTGGAGACGCCATGAGGCACCGGTCCTCACTTGCTACATCAGCTTACGCTTGGAGTTTTACCTGCCTATCAGGGAGATGTGGGGTCCCCGTTACTACACCCCGCAGGAGGATTCGTTTGATTCCACCGCTCGGGCTCCGTCCCGCGCCTCTGTGGTTCCTATGGATGAGTCCTCGGATGAGGAAGATCCTGATGAGGTCCTCCTGATGATCCCGAATCGGTCCCTTTTTATTTGAGGGTCGATGATCATTGGTGGCTACTGATGGTGCCGAGTGTTTTTGTTTTTGGGGGCCTGATGTATCTTTCTTTTTGATTTGGACTGTATATTTTGTATATGCATGAGGGTATATATGCATGTTTCCCTTGGGGTGGGTATAGTTTTGCTCTTTGATGATGGCCAGGCTTGTATTTATGAAATAGTTGTATTAAACTCTAGATATATATATGCATGCTATTCAGGTGCAAATTTCTATGTATTGTTTTATTCGTTCCTTTTATTCACATTCCGCATTATCGTATCATTATTATTATTATTATAAAAAAAAAAAAGAGAGAAAATATTGCCAACTTTGCTTACATGGTTAATCATCAATTAATTAAAATGAACCGGGTCTTAATCGTTGTTTAATCAATTTCCGCATTTTATTTTATTTGACAATGTGACGTTCCCTCCCAAAAAGGGGCGTTACATTAAGTTGGTATCAGAGCCCCGGTTTATGTTTTCTTTGGGTCTTGAGTGTGAGTCTGTCTTGTTTGTCTTTGTGTGAATCTGTGGTGAGTGTCTTGAGTGGATTCCTCGACTTTTCTTATGTTTTCGTAATCTAATTTAAGAGAAAGGCAAAATGGCAAGAGGTGGAGATATTGCAAATTTCTTTGTGGAAGCAATGCAGCGGATGGCGGAACTCATTGCGCAACAAAACGAACGCGCTATGTTGCTCAACAACAAGAAAGAGTCGCTCAACGGCTTGAGGCGACCGCCGATGCGCAAAACTTAGCGAGAATTTCGTCGTCATAACCCTCCGCAGCTTCAAGGGGAGTTTGATCCCAACAAGGCTAATTTATGGATCAAGGAACCGGAAAAAGTCTTTCGTGGCATGAATTGTGCGGAAGACAAGAAGGTAAATTATGCGACTTTTATGCTTGTCGGAAATGCCGAAGACCGGTGGAATGGAGCTCAAAGGGCGTTAGAAGCCGAAGGACAGAGGTCACTGGGAATTGTTTAAGGAGAAATTCTTGGGCAAATACTTTCTCGCGAATGCGAGACACGCAAAGGAGATGGAGTTCCTCAACCGAGAGGGGGAACATGGTGTCGGCCGAATACGCAGCCAAGTTTGAAAACTTGGAGAGATTTTCAACACATTACCAGCATCAAACTGATGAAGCCTGGAAGTGCTGGAAATTCACCGAAGGACTGAGGTACGAAGTGAAGAAAGCTGTGATTACCTTGAAAATGAAGGTATTCTCAGAACTGTTAGACACTTGCTGCGAAGTTGAAGCCTTGGAGCAGGCTAGAGACTCGAGAAACAGGAACTTTGGGCCTGTACGGTCCCAAAGAGGTGGAGGCAGTGGTTCAAACCGCTTTCGAAGAAGCCCTATTCCCGACCAACGAGGAGTTATCAACCAACCGGTGGAAGTTCCGGTGGAGGTTCTTTTCGGGAATCGAATCGGTCGAATACGACCTACCCATCCAAATGCCCGAAGTGTGGGAAGGATCATCTCACAAGAGATTGCACGATTAAGGGGATCATCCGCTTTAGGTGTGGCAAACCAGGCCACATATCCAGAGACTGTAACCAGGCAAAGACGAGCCTTCAGTCAATGCGACTCGAGCCAAGAAACCGCAAGCCGGAGGACGAGTCTACACTATGAGCGGAGCCGAAGCTGCCGAATCTGAGGACTTGATTCAAGGAGAAGGCGCCATAGAAGGTAATCTTTTAAAAGTACTGTATGACTCTGGGGCAACCCATTCTTTCATATCATATGACCGTGTGCTTTGCGACTTGGTTTACCTGTGTCCGAACTACCTTTTGAATTGACTGTTTCAACCCCCACTGATAAACCGGTAGTTACTACCAAAGTCCTGTTTGAAGTGTCCTTTGATTGTTGAAGGTCGAATCTTTTCTGTCGATTTGATCTGTTTACCTCTTTCACAGTTAGATATAATCCTAGGGATGGACTGGTTATCTTCCAACCATGTTCTGTTAGATTGTTCTAGTAAGACCATAGTCTTTCCTGTGGATGAGAATTCTAGATACTTGACGGCCAACCAAGCACGAGCTTTCTTGAAAGAAGGAGCTCAGGGGTACATGCTATTGTCTTCTTTGAAAGTTGAGAGTGAGGCTGATTTAAGTACTATTCCGGTAGTGAAGGAATTTCCTGAGATCTTCCCTGAAGAAGTACCTGGTTTACCGCCGGCACGTGAAATCGAGTTTGCTATTGATCTAGTACCGGGAGCTGGTCCCGTGTCTATAGCACCGTACCGAATGTCACCGACAGAATTAGCCGAACTTAAGAAGCAGCTAGAAGAGCTTTTGGAGAAGCAGTTCGTTAGACCAAGTGTGTCTCCATGGGGAGCACCTGTGTTACTAGTTCGAAAGAAGGACGGTACCTCGAGATTGTGTGTGGATTACAGGCAATTGAACAAGTTGACAGTCAAGAACAAATATCCTCTACCGAGAATTGATGACTTGATGGACCAACTGAAGGGGGCAGCGGTATTTTCGAAGATTGACTTGAGATCTGGGTATCATCAGATAAGAGTGAAGACGGAGGATATACCCAAGACTGCTTTTCGTACGCGATACGGTCATTACGAGTATCTTGTGATGCCGTTTGGTGTGACGAATGCGCCTGCTATTTTCATGGACTATATGAACCGCATCTTTCGTCCGTACTTGGATAGGTTCGTTGTCGTCTTCATTGATGACATCCTGATATATTCCCAAAATCAGGAGGATCATGCTGAGCACCTCAGCATAGTTCTTCAGATTTTGAAGGAAAAGGAACTGTATGCCAAGTTGTCGAAGTGCGAGTTTTGGCTTGATGAGGTGAAGTTTTGGGTCATGTAATCTCAAAAGAAGGAATCGCAGTGGATCCATGCAAAGTGGAAGCAGTATTGCAGTGGGAACAACCGAAGTCAGTGACGGAAGTCCGTAGTTTCGTTGGTTTAGCCGGATATTACCGGAGGTTCATAGAGGGTTTTCCAAGATTGCCGGACCGCTCACTCAATTGACGAAGAAGAATCAAGCTTTCGAATGGACCGATAAATGTGAGCGAGTTTTCAAGAGTTGAAGAAACGGCTGACTACCTCACCTGTATTAGTGTTACCTGATCCGAATGAACCGTTCGAGGTGTATTGTGACGCTTCGTACCAAGGATTGGGATCTGTTCTTATGCAACACCGAAAGGTGGTAGCCTATGCTTCGCGACAGTTGCGAGTGCATGAAAAGAATTACCCGACTCATGATTTGGAGTTGGCAGCTGTGGTTTTTGCTCTGAAGATATGGAGACATTTCCTTTATGGAGCGACATTCAACATCTTCAGTGACCACAAGAGCTTGAAGTACTTGTACGACCAGAAAGAGCTGAATATGAGACAGCGAAGATGGCTGGAGTTTTTAAAGGATTATGATTTCCAGTTGTTGTACCACCCTGGTAAGGCGAACGTTGTGGCTGACGCCTTGAGCAGAAAAACTATCAGTGCTTCTGCCCTGATGATCAAGGAAAAGGAGCTCATTGAACAGTTTAGAGATGAGTGGTCGTTTGTGGAATTGAAGCCAGGAAAAATTTGTATGAATATGGTTACCATCTCAAGCGAGCTAATGGAGGACATAGGGGAAAAGCAGAAGGCCGATGAATTCTTGCAAGAGGTGAGAGAACGAATGAAACAAGGTGAGAAAACAGAATTCGAAGAAGGAACTGATGGAATTCTGAGATTTCGGGGTAGAGTCTGTATTCCCCGTGATCAAGAACTGAAGCAGTACATTGTGGAACATGCCCACACCAGCTTCTTTGAATATGCACCCAGGCATAACGAAGATGTACCAAGACTTGAAAAAGTTATTCGGTGGCATGGAATGAAGAGTGACGTTACTAGATGTGTATCGACTTGTCTAGTCGTCAAAAAGCCAAAGTGGAACATCGAGACCACGGACTGCTACAACCGTTGTCTATTCCTCGAATGGAAATGGGACAACATTGCAATGGATTTCGTTGTAGGATTGCCAAGGACAAGGATAGGACATGACTCGATTTGGGTAATAGTCGATCGGCTTACAAAATCGGCTCATTTCCTCCCGATTAATATAAGGTACAGTTTGGAAAAGCTGACCCGACTGTATATTGGAGAGATTGTCAGACTGCATGGTGTGCCTACGAGTATAGTTTCGGATAGGGATCCGAGATTTACTTCAAAATTCTGGCAAAGTCTACAGGCATCGCTGGGAACAAAGTTACGTCTGAGTTCAGCATACCACCCACAAACCGATGGACAATCGGAAAGGACGATCCAATCTCTAGAAGACCTACTTAGAGCTTGTTCTATGGAACAGACTGGAAGTTGGGATGAAGTTCTACCACTGGTGGAGTTCACCTACAATAACAGTTATCATTCGAGTATAGGGATGGCACCCTATGAAGCTCTGTATGGAAGACGGTGTCGAACACCATTATGTTGGTACCAAGACGGCGAGCGTCTTACGATTGGACAGACATTATTCACAGACGACCGAGAAGGTTAAAATGATTCAAGAGAAGATGAGAACCGCTCGAGCCGACGAAGAGCTATGCGGATAAGAGAAGAAAGCCTCTTGAGTTTGAAGAAGGTGAGCATGTGTTCCCGAAAGTCACACCCACGACGGGGTCGGCCGGCCTTGAAATCTAGAAAACTCACTCCAAAATTTCTTGGACCTTACCAAATTCTTCGTCGGATAGGTCCAAGTAGCTTACCGGATAGCCTTACCCCTATTCTTTCAAACATACACAATGTCTTCCATGTGTCACAACTTCGTAAATATTTACCCGATCCAAGTCATGTCATAGCACCGGACACAGTACGATGTTAAAAGAGAACGACCTATGAAACGTCTCCTGCAAGAATCGAGGATCGACGGATAAAGCAACTACGAGGCAAGGAGATTCCATTGGTAAAGGTGATTTGGAATGAAGCAACGGTGATGCGACTTGGGAATTGGAAGACAAGATGAAGGAGCAACATCCAGAATTATTTTAAGGTATGAAAATTTCGAGGACGAAATTCCTTTTAGTAGGGAGTGTTGTAACATTCCGAAAAATACATATTTGATCATGAATCATCGTTTTATAATATTCTTGATTTTTAGGAATTTTTAGGAATTTTTCGGAAACGACGAATATTTTAATATATTCCTCGCTCGCGTAAAACTCGAGCAGAGTCGTGAAAACGATTGTAGTGCTTCAAAAATTGGAAAATTATATGACGGATAGTCGTTTTATAATATTTGCAATTTTTGAGAATTTTTCTGGGAATTTTCCGGAACCGTCGAATATTTTAATATATTCCTCGTTTTATGCTTGGCTGAAAGATGAGAATCGGGGAAACGCGATGTATTCTCTCGAGAACCTTGGACTATGGATAAGTCGACGGGGATCTTACTAAACCCGAGGCTTGACACGGTTTACGAGGTTTCGCAATTTTTAGGAAATCTTTACGACACGATTAAATCAATACAACGAAGAATTCATCCTGTGTCGGATTAATTAAATACCGACATTAATCCATTGTAACTATTATCTAATGGATAATAGTGTGTAATAAAAATACTATCACCTTATCCTAATGCTATTTACATTATATTTAATTTACTCACTTTAATTCAAATTTAAGTGTATTTTAATCAAAGCTTCCTTAACAAGCTTTGACCCAAGCTTTGACCAAGTGTTTAGCTTCCAAAGGAAGCCAAATTTTTCCCACTCATTTCTCTCCCTCTCACGTACGTGGTCTGCTGCCCACTCAAAGGGAAAGAACTAATTCTAATATCCTAATATTACAACTAAAGACAATATCACCAAAAGCACCTTTCTTCTTCCTTTTTACGTTTCTTCTTCTTCTTTCTCCCTTCAACCATTTCTCTTCTCCTTCCAAGCAGCCCCTGCGTCCAGCCCTCTCCCATGAAACCTAACCTTCACAAAAAATTTAATCTAACCACATTTCCTTAATCTCCTACTCCTCCTCTTCATCTTTGGTGCTTGGAGTTTCAAGAAAAGCTTCCATCTTCAACCATTCCTCAAGCCTTGAAGGTGAGCTCCCATGGCTGAAAAGTTCCAGCCTTCCCCTCCCATTTTCGTTTCTGTTTTTCCTTGGTTTATTGGCCATTTTCTTCTTCTTTTACACACCATTTCATTGTTCTAACTTGGACCAAATTTTCTAGGGTTTTTGGTGCTCCAAATCCGAAAATCAAGGGTGATTCTTGGAGTTTCTTGGTTCATCAACTTGGTAAGAGGAAGATTAATCCTCCTCAACCTCTTTAGCAACTAGGAATCTTGTATTTAATTTTTGGAAGAAGAACCACATGGTGGTTGTTCTTGAACTTGCTTGAAATTGGTTTCTTGAATGTGATTTTGATTTAGCTTTGAGTGGTTGATTGATTGTGTAATTTTGTGATTGGAAACCATGTATGAATGCTGAAAAATTCTGGTTTTTGGACCCTTGGAGTGCCACGGTTTTTGGCTTGTTTTTGGGGCTGTCTTTGTGCTGGAAATTCAATGGAAGTGGTGCTTAATTTGTGATCAATGCATGGTTAATTTAATCAAGTAGTTGAGTGAGATTGAAGTGAGCAAAATTCTGGTTTCTTTGGACCCTTGGAGTGCCACGGTTTTTGGCTCTGTTTTGGGCTGGTTGTGTGCTGGAAATTGAATGGAAATGAAGCTTAATTTGTGATCAATGCATGGTTAATTTAATCAAGTAGTTGAGTGAGATTGAAGTGAGCAAAATTCTGGTTTGCTGGACCCTTGGAGTGCCACGGTTTTTGGCTCTGTTTTGGGCTGGTTGTGTGCTTGGAAATTGAATGGAAATGAAGCTTAATTTGTGATCAATGCATGGCTAATTTAATCAAGTAGTTAAGGTTGATTTGAATGGATAAAATTCTGGTTGTTGGAACCTTGAGTGAGTCACGGTTTTTGGCTTGTTTTTGGGGCTGTTTTTGTGCTGGAAAATGAGTGGAAGTAATGCTTAATTTTTGATCAATGCATGGCTAATAAAATCAAGTAGTTAAGGTTGGTTTAAATGGACAAAATTCTGGTTGTTAAACCTTGGTAAGTGCCACGGTTTTGGGTTGTTTTAGGAGCAGAATTTTGGTTGTCATGGTGCCAAGAATAATGCTAGGTAGGTTAAGTAAAGGAAGACTAAATTAGTGAGAAGAAAATTATGATCTAAGACTCTCTTGAGTGCCACGGTTTTGAGGGCTTGAATGAGGGAAAAGATTAACAAATTTGAGATGTCAAGACTTGAGTTAATCAAGCGATTAAAAATGTAGATTGATAATAGGAAACTTGTAACAATAAATTCATGATGGATTGTGGTGGAGACTTAGGAAATGAGCTAAGCTTGGAAGGTAATTATAAGAATCAAGTAACTTGAATCAAATGACAAGTAAATGAACCAATGAGATGAATTTCATAAGACTTGGAGATTTTAGAAATCCATAATGGACCCATAATGTGTTCCTTGAATTATAAATTGATATTATGTGGATATTGGGTTCTTCTTGGATGCAAATTTGCTTATTGCACTCTCTTGATCAATTATGGTATATTATGAATTCGTATGAGATTGTGGATCATACATGAGCATGCATAGTGTCTTATGCATTGTGATGTCCGTGTGGACTATTTGTTGTAAGGCCAAGTTGCCTAGGAGATTGAACACACCTTAGTGCGGGTGCGAGTAGACAAGTGTGGGTCTTGTTATGACCTTGGGGGCGTCGGGGTGCGGGTCCTTCGCAATGGGCAGGTGGTAGCTCCTCCGTCTCGTGGGGCAAACCGATGCAAACGCACCGACGATCCGGACTTGACACTGTCCTATATCGTGATCTAGTGTAGAATGTCTGTGCAATGCCATGATTGTGCACGTGGAAAATTATTGATAGCACTGGCCTCGGCAGCCGAGTCACAGACATGTCTCCTGATCTTTCTCTCCGACTGTTTGAGTCTAGCTCCATGGAGTAGGAAATTGAATGTTGAGTCCATGCATCATGGAATATTCGACATCTGAAAATTATTGTTTACGATATTTAAGCGCTGGATATTATGAATTATTCATTACCTTTATTAATGATTGCCCGATTGGTTATCCGTTTAAAAGCTTATTTATTGCCTTTACATGCTACGTGGGCGTTATGCGCCGTTCGGTTCTTGGTTCTTTGTATTGGTATTGATGGTAGGATATCTTACCTCTTTCCCTGTGCTTCTATTACTTGCTGTTTATGTGCACCCTGTACGATCGAAGACGACGGTGAAGAGACAGAAGAGCCTGCCTTCCCCGGCTTCTGGCCCGCACAGGATTGACTTTGACTACGACGATGTCTGCACGCACGCGCGGATTTTTGGGAGATGTGCGCCTGACCTTCCTCGGAGGGCCGGAGTGTTGGCACATCAACCTAAACTCCGACCGTTGTGTGTATGTGGGAGACGTGTCTGTATCACTTGCCTGGAGACGCCATGAGGCACCGGTCCTCACTTGCTACATCAGCTTACGCTTGGAGTTTTACCTGCCTATCAGGGAGATGTGGGGTCCCCGTTACTACACCCCGCAGGAGGATTCGTTTGATTCCACCGCTCGGGCTCCGTCCCGCGCCTCTGTGGTTCCTATGGATGAGTCCTCGGATGAGGAAGATCCTGATGAGGGTCTTCCTGATGATCCTGAATCGGTCCCTTTTTATTTGAGGGGTCGATGATCATTGGTGGCTACTGATGGCTGCTGTTTTTGTTTTTGGGGGCCTGATGTATCTTTCTTTTTGATTTGGACTGTATATTTTGTATATGCATGAGGGTATATATGCATGTTTCCCTTGGGGTGGGTATAGTTTTGCTCTTTGATGATGGCCAGGCTTGTATTTATGAAATAGTTGTATTAAACTCTAGATATATATATGCCTGCTATTCAGGTGCAAATTTCTATGTATTGTTTTATTCGTTCCTTTTATTCACATTCCGCATTATCGTATCATTATTATTATTATTATAAAAAAAAAAAGAGAGAAAATATTGCCAACTTTGCTCACATGGTTAATCATCAATTAATTAAAATGAACCGGGTCTTAATCGTTGTTTAGTTAATTTCCGCATTTTATTTTATTTGACAATGTGACGTTCCCTCCCAAAAAGGGGCGTTACATTAGCACACAAGTGTAGTATACGCTACTACCAGAAGTGTGATAGAAAAGGAAAGTTAGATGCATGAACTACTCTCTTTAGACAAAGTTGAGTTAATTATGCAAAGTTTTAGAGAAATGCTCTCAGTTCCTTAAGCAAGGTTAGATGAGGCATTAGTTGAGATAGACTCTTTCACTAGGATGAGTTGAGTCTATAGAAAAGAGTAAGATGGTGTTTATGTAAGAGATAAACATAACACTAAGCTCTTCACACACTAGAGAGTTAAGCTAGTGTGAAGATGAAGAGAAAGGACCTTAGGGCAACCAAGATTAGTGGTTCGCCAAAGGTAAGTACCTAACACCTCAAAGCAACGTAAGGTTGCATTAGAGATCACTTAAGAGAAAGGAGTGATGAGGTGAAGTTTAGGTACAAGTAAGAGACATAGTTTAGTAATGTTTACCTGAGAATGTAACGTTATATGACGTGAGGTCATTCAGCCAGGAGGTAAGGGATCAGAGAAGTTCCTAAGGGAACAAGTATTCCTAACCAAGTGCTAAGATTACATATAGTATGAGGTTACAGATTCTCCTCATCACAAGGAGTAAACATAAGAAGACTAGAATATGCTTAGCTTTTAGAGGAACTAAGTATATAAGTATGTACGAAAGTCTATGAATTAGTCAAGTAGGATTGATCTAGTGAGTATCCTTTGATGTTAATCATGAAGGCAAAAAGGAGATAGATGGGTGTCCGAAGGACTTTTGAGAAGGACATAACCCTGATGTCTCGATGTGCCAAGGCCTAAGGAGATAAGTGGGAAATCCAGAGACGCTCTTTGAGCAAGGATGAAGCCCGAATTTCAATGAGCCGGGATACGTGTAAGGTGAGGATGAGGTTTCCTCTCATTTACCACTAGATGATATACCGACTAGTTCCTAGCAAATTCCTTCGCTCCAAATCAAAACTCGCATTTGCATTTCATTCACATGCACTTAGGATTCCTTAGGCATATTCATTACATATCATTAGCATTGCATTTACGGACAGTTGTATGGGCATTGTCCGTCACTGTTGGTATGTACAGATGTATGGGCGCTGTATATATTAACAGTGTGTTGACTCTTGATTGTTATCACACTATTAGAAAGTGTTTAAGTTATGAGAAAAGAGGAGGCAACTCTAAGTTATGAGAAAAGAGGAGGCAACTCCTAAGTTATGAGAAAAGAGGAGGCAACTCCTAAGTTATGAGAAAAGAGGAGGCAACTCCTAAGTTATGAGAATAGAGGAGGAAACTCCTAAGTTATGGAAATAGAGGGGGAAACTCCTAAGTTAGAATTATAGCATTTGTTATATATTTTGTTATATACAATGTTATAGAGAACTGGTATTGGAATTGCTTTTACTGAGAATGTTAATTCTCACCCCAGTTGCTATTCCATGTAAATCCAGATGCAGGTTCAGATGCAGGTTCAGATGCAGGTACCGATGCAGATTCAGGTACAGGCAAAGGCTCCGGTACAGAGATGCAAACCTTGCCAAGGATGAGAAGATAAAGCATGAAGACTAGAATAGTTTTTATTGCTTTAAGTAGACAGAACTTATGTAATAAGTTTATGTTTGTTCTGTAAGTTTTATTTTATATGTATTACAATAAGCCCTCAGGTGGCTAAGTTGTATATGTATATGTATGAGTTTATGTTTTTCCGCAATCTCTCAAGGCTTTCTATAATTACTCAGTTGTGATTATAGATATATGTTAGTATGTAGTATAGAAGTGACATCTCTAGTACTGGTTATCTTTATATATCTCTGTCTATCTAGGATATATCTGGATATCTGTATTAGGGTGTTACACATTGTCCCTAAAAGCATAGGAGCCAGATCCCAGTCCATAATGTAACACCCCAAAATTTACTTTTCTACTCTCAGGATTCATTCTGAAAATATTTGTGATTTTCTAGAATTTTTTTAGAATTTTCTGAGAACACAGAATATTTTAATATATTTCTCGTTTTACGTATGCACTGAGCGGAACTAGAGAAATGAGACATTTTCTCCGAGAACCTTGAGCTATGGAAACGTCGACGGGAGATCATACTAAACCCGAGGCCGGACACAGTTTACAAGGTTTCATATTTTTCGAGAAATTTTAACAGATGAGATAATAAAACACTGTGAAGAATTTATCTGTCAGATCTGTTAATGCTGACTTCTACCAACTATAACTATTGTCCAATAAATAATAACATGTATTAAAAAATATTATCACATTATTCAAAATCTAATTTTTGTATCACATCTATTAGTTTTAATTTCAAAAGAAAGATTAAATTTAATCCAAGCTTGTTATGGGAAGCTTCCTAGCAATTTCCCTTGTAACACATTTTTCTCTCTCCTTTCTCCACTCTTCTACGGCAGAAGCCACAAGGGGGAAACCCAAATATTTCCCCTCCATTGTCTTAATATTTCACTCTCATTTCTCTAAACCCAAATACCCATTTCTCTTTTTCTCTCTTCTTCTTCCTCTCCACCGTACACACACACACACCCACACTTTGGAGACCAACTTCCTTATTTGCCAAACAAATCACATTTTCTTGTTCCTTCCACCATTCCAAGACTATTCTCCTTGGTGGTTATCTTTTGGTTCTTCTTCTTCTTCTTCTTTCATTTCTCTTCCACCATTGAAGCTAAAGCTTGGAGCTTTAAGGTAAAGTCTTCAACTTTCTTCCATTTCCTTGCTATTTTCGTTTCTCTTGGCCACCTTGGTGACCAAGAACCTATTTTTCATAGTTTGAGTGAACATTGTGGTGATCACTCACATTGGAGTTTTCTTGAAGGAGGGAAAACGAAAATCTAGGGCAAGAAGGAGTGGCACATTGTGTTGTTTTCCAAATAGGTAAGAGGGAGATGATCCTCTTCAACCAACCTTGGTAGTAAGGGAATGTCTTGTATGTGTGTTGTTGTTGATTTTTGAATTCATGAATAAAGTTCTCTCATTTTTATGTTGTTCTTGATGATAATGTATTTTGTTGGGTTTATATGATTTATTGATGTCTCTTGCATGATTTGAAGGTGTATTTGAGTATCTTGTTGATTAAATATGATGAGGAATGGTTTGGTTTGAGTTAGAGGACCTGAAGAACTCTGTTTTCTACAAGTTTACGCGTGGTAATCGATTACACGAGGCTTGTAATCGATTACCAAGCTCTTAAAGATGCAAAATCGTGATTCTAGAAATCTGGTAATCGATTACGTCTGGTGTGTAATCGATTACAGAGATTCTGTTTAGCTTGTAATCGATTACAAGAGGAGTGTAATCGATTACCAAGCCTCTGATGCCACGAAATGGTGTTGCTGGGAATCACGTAATCGATTACAACTTGTGGGTAATCGATTACGGAGGTTCTGTCCGATTGGTAATCGATTACCACGGTTGTGTAATCGATTACCAGGGCCTTGAAGTTACGTAACGTGGTTCTGGGAATCACGTAATCGATTACAACGAGATTGTAATCGATTACAGAGGTTCTGTTTCTCAGGTAATCGATTACAAGGGTGCTGTAATCGATTACCAAGACCAAAAATGAGATTTCTGAGCTGGAAATGGTTGAGATTGTGGTTCTTTGTCCTTTGTAACTCAAACATAACCTAAAAACCCTGGATTCAAGGATTTTACTTTACTAAATTGTGATAGGAATGTGCATTCATACCAATAGAGAAGGAATGATTTTGAATATGGAATTCTTGGATCCATGACATGGAAATTGTGGTAAGTGCGTAATGAGGAATACATGTTCATGCTGAGAATTATTGATGTAGTACTCAATGAGATAAGAATGCTTATGTGCCATTGAGGAAAGGCTTATGCTGAATGCATCGTTGATGAACATACATGATTGGACATTGTGTCATCATCCATTCGTATTGTCCATGGGACATTGTTGAGAAGGCTATGTTGCCTAGGAGTTTGAATAACACCTATGTGCGGGTGCGAATAGACTAAGCGTAGGTGTCATATGTTGTTGACCCTGGGGGCGTCGGGGTGTGGGTGTCTCACAATAGACAGTGGTAGCTCCACTGGGGTCGTGGGATAGACCAGTGCAACACACCGACGATCCTGCCTGAGATGATGTCCTATGTCGCGATCAACTGTTGAGGTGCCATGTGTGAGCCATTTTGCGCAAAATATTTTTATGAGATGAGCACACTATATTTTTAAGGCTAACGATACACTGGCATTACTCCTTGATCATTCACTCCGAAGATGTTTATGTCTAGCTCCA
Organism: Ormosia emarginata; assembly: GCA_029884605.1. Classification (NCBI taxonomy): domain Eukaryota; kingdom Viridiplantae; phylum Streptophyta; class Magnoliopsida; order Fabales; family Fabaceae; genus Ormosia; species Ormosia emarginata. Next base: position 9,966,621 of record JAQQTP010000040.1, read on the forward strand.
TGGAGTAGGAACTTTGGTACCCTTGTTGCATTGTGAGTTGTCAGTCACATGGTCCATTGAGCATTCATGATTGGATAATGTGTTTACTATTACGACTGTGATATTTATTTGATTCTTGGTAATGCTAATGTTGCTAGTTGGCTATGGATGATGTTAATTACTGTTCCTTGCTGTTTTGCTCTCATTAATTACTTTCATGTATTACTATACCTGTATGTATTAACTGTGTCTTATGTGGGCGTTCGACGCCGTTTATTTTCTTGCTGCCTTGTTGGTACCGAAAGCTGGGAATCTCACCTCTTTCGGTAATTCTCTTTATTTTACATTTTGGATTGGATCGTATGCTCTCAAGAAGACGTTCGTGAGGAGGATAAGGAAACTACTGAGTTTTAGGGTTTCTGGCCTTATCTCGATTGAGACCGAAGTTGCTGAGAATGTCTTTTCGCCCCCATGGATTTTTTTGGTTACGTGAGGATCAACTTTCATGGTGGTCCGGATTGCTGGCATATCAACGTGCAGACTGACCGATGTGTGTACCACGGCGAATTGACGGTGTCTTTAGCATGGGGACGCTACACTGTTTCTATTTTTGACTTTCATGCTTTTGTGTGGTTGGAATTTTATATGCCTGTAAGAGATATGTGGGCGGATATGTACTATACCCCACATGACGACTCTTTCCTGTCTACTGCCCGGGCTCTTGCCCGCTGTTCTGTCGTCTCGATGGATGTCTCGTCGGACGACGAGGACCCTGAGGAGGATCCATTTACGGTTCCTTCTCGTTCCAGGCAGTCTTAGGGTTGGTTTTAAATTGATAGCTACTGATGGCTATCCGTTTATTTTGAGGGAGCCTGACGTACTACTGGATTAGTGGGTAGATATTTGTATCTCTTGGGGTAGGTACACATTTTGCTTTTTGTATATCTTTTTGGAAATGTAATTTAAACAGGCTTGTAATTCTGGTACAAAGTATGTAACTATCCATATTGTACATGGTTGTATGTTTCATTCCATATTGATTTCTCTTTGTCGTTTTTGATAAGAAGTTTTATATGAAAGAGGAACTTTTAATTTTAACTCAATCACGCGATATATTTACAAACAGGTGTATATGTACATTAATGGAACTTTTAACCGGATTTATGTTAAACAAAAAGAAAAAAAATGTTCAAACTTTACGTAATCATTTGTGCGTCGTTTCACTATGGTGTGACGTTCCTTCTTCTTACCCATTATGACTAAGGGAGAAAAAGGGGCGTTACATTGTCTTGGTATCAGAGCTTCCAATTATGTTTCTTTGGGTCGTGTGATTTGGATTTGTCTTGTTTGTCTTTGTGTCATTCTCTCGTGATTTTTCTTTGTTTGGTATTCAAATGAATACATCTGACTTTCTCTGTGTTTTGCGTAGTCTAATCTGAGAAGGAACAATGGCTCGTCGGGGTGATATGGCTGCTGCAATAGAGGCAATACAGAAGATGGCCGAGGCAATGTTACAACAGAACCAGCAGACTGCTCAACAACAGGCTAGGGCTACACAACAGCTAGAGGCTACAACGGATGTTCAGAACTTGGAAGGATTTCGTCGCGCTAATCCTTCACAGTTTAAAGGGGAGTTTGACCCAGAAAAAAGCTACATTGTGGATTCAAGAGTTGGAGAAAATATTTACGGGTATGAATTGTGCTGATGATAGGAAGGTGACCTATGTCGCGTACATGCTGATGGGAGATGCTGAACATTGGTGGACGGGAGAACAAAGGCTACTGCAAGCCGCGAATAGAGTGATAACCTGGGAAGTGTTCAAGGAAAGGTTCTTGAACAAGTATTTTCCTGAAAGTGCCAGGCACGCAAAAGAAATGGAATTTCTGAGATTGCGACAGGGAGGCATGACTGTGAGCGAATACGCCGCCAAGTTTGAGAACTTGTCCAGATTTTCAGCCTATTTTCAACTTCAACCCAATGAAACTTGGAAGTGTCGGAAGTTTGAGGAAGGCCTGAGGCATGACGTGAAGAAAATCGTGATAGCTTTGAAGATCACTCAGTTTTCTGAGCTACTCGACACTTGCTGCTGATTGGAAAGTGTGGAACAAGAACGCGATGCAAGAAACAAAAACTTTGGGCCCGTTCGGTCCCAAAGAGGAGGTGGTGGTAACGCAAGTCGTTATCAAAAGAAGCCTTATTCCAGACCCTCTGGAAGCCAACAACCACAAAAATTTCAAGGAGGAAGCCCAATTGGAAGCCTTGGAAGGATGGGTCAGAATGCTACAACTACTCCGAGATGCATGAAGTGTGGGAAGGAGCATTTCACAAGGGACTGCACAATCAAAGGATTTATTTGCTTTCGGTGCGAGAAACCTGGTCACGTTTCTCGAGACTGTAACCAGACCAAGGCGAAACCATCCGTCAATGCTGCTAAGACTTCTAAACCACAAGTTGGAGGCAGAGTCTACACCCTGAGTGGTGCTGAGGCCTCTGAATCCGAGGATCTGATACAAGGAGAAGGTATCATTGAAGGTAATCTTTTAATTGTACTGTATGACTCTGGTGCTACTCATTCTTTCATTTCACATGATTGTGTGAAAAGACTTGGATTGCCTGTGTCTTCTTTACCTTTCGATTTGACTGTTTCAACTCCTACTGCAAAACCTGTAGTCACTACTAAGGTGTGTCTAGGTTGTCCTTTAATCGTGGAAGGTCGAATCTTTTCTGTCGATTTGATCTGTTTACCATTATCCCAACTAGACGTGATATTAGGAATGGACTGGCTATCTGCCAACCATGTCTTGTTAGACTGTTCCAGAAAAACAATAGTTTTCCCTTTGGATGAGGATTCTAGATTTTTGACCGCCAACCAAGTGAAAGCTTTTCTGAAAGAAGGAGCTCGAGGATACATGTTGTTATCTTCTTTGAAAGTTGAGAGTGAAGTTGATGTGGACGCAATCTCTGTTGTTCGAGATTTTCCTGAGGTTTTCCCTGACAATGTACCTGGTTTGCCACCGGAACGTGAGGTCGAGTTTGTTATCGACTTGGTACCTGGAGCTGGCCCTATTTCTATGGCGCCTTATCGTATGGCACCAGCAAAACTCGTGGAACTTAAGAAGCAGTTGGAAGAACTCCTAGAGAAGCAATTTGTGAGACCCAGTGTGTCACCTTGGGGAGCACCTGTATTGTTGGTCAAGAAGAAAGATGGGACTTCAAGATTATGCGTGGACTACCGTCAGTTAAACAAGGTTACGATCAAGAACAAGTATCCATTGCCGAGGATAGATGACTTGATGGACCAATTGAAGGGAGCAGCTGTGTTTTCCAAAATCGATCTACAATCGGGATATCACCAAATCAGAGTGAAAGTGGAAGATATTCCCAAGACGACTTTCCGTACTCGTTATGGTCATTGTGAGTACCTAGTGATGCCTTTTGGTGTGACAAATGCACCTGCGATATTTATGGACTATATGAATAGGATCTTTCATCCTTACTTGGACAAATTCGTTGTTGTCTTCATCGACGATATTCTGATCTATTCACAAAGTCGTGAGGACCATGCTGAGCACCTCAGCATAGTTCTCCAGATCTTGAAGGAAAAAGAGCTATATGTGAAACTATCCAAGTGCGAGTTTTGGCTAGAAGAAGTAAGTTCTTAGGTCATGTAATCACAAAGGAAGGAATTGCAGTGGATCCTTCAAAGGTAGAAGTTGTACTACAGTGGGAAAGGCCAACTACAGTGACGGAAATCCGAAGCTTCATTGGATTAGCCGGATACTACCAGAGGTTTATTGAGGGATTTTCCAAAATCGCTGGACCTCTCACTCAACTCACCAAGAAAGACCAAGCTTTTGAATGGACAGATTCCTGCGAAGGAAGTTTCCAAGAGTTAAAAAGGAAGCTGACTACGTCACCAGTGCTAGTCTTACCAAATCCTAGTGAACCATTTGAAGTGTACTGTGACGCTTCGTATCAAGGTTTAGGGTGCGTTCTCATGCAAAACGGAGGAGTGGTAGCTTACGCCTCAAGACAATTGCGAGTGCACGAGAAGAACTACCCAACACACGATCTAGAATTAGCTGCAGTGGTGTTTGCATTGAAGATATGGAGACATTATTTGTATGGAGCCACATTCAACGTCTTCAGTGACCACAAAAGTCTGAAGTACCTGTACGATCAGAAAGTGCTGAACATGAGGCAGCGAAGATGGCTAGAATTTTTGAAAGATTACGATTTTCAACTTCAGTATCATCCTGGAAAGGCGAACGTGGTGGCTGACGCTTTGAGCAGAAAGACGATTAGTGTTTCTACTATGATGATTAGAGAAAAGGACTTGATAGAGCAATTCAGAGATATATGGTCATTTGTAAAGTTAACACCGGGTAAAATCTGCATGAATAGGATCACCATCTCGAATGACCTGATGGATGATATTCGAGAGAAACAAAAGGTTGATAAATTCCTGCAAGAAGAAAGAGAATTGATGAGACAAGATGGTGTATCAACATTGAAGGAAGGAAACGATGGGATTTTGAGATTCCAAGGAAGAGTCTGTGTGCCTAAAGATGAAGAACTCAGACAGTACATACTTGAACATGCTCATTCGAGTCAGTTGAGTATGCATCCTGGAATGACCAAGATGTATCAAGACTTGAGGAAGTTATTTTGGTGGCATGGGATGAAAAGAGATATCGCTAGATGCGTGTCATCTTGTTTGGTTTGCCAGAAAATGAAGATTGAGCACCAAAGACCAGCTGGATTACTACAACCCTTGGCTATTCCTGAATGGAAATGGGATAGCATCGCCATGGACTTTGTTGTCGGGTTACCAAGAACTAGGAAAGGATATGACTCAATATGGGTAATAGTGGATCGACTTATGAAGTTAGCTCACTTTCTGCCAATCAACATAAGATATCCGTTAGAGAAGTTGACTCAGATATACATTGGTGAAATTGTCAGACTGCACGGGATACCCATGAGTATTATTTCCGATAGAGACCCGAGGTTAACCTCGAAGTTTTGGCAAAGTCTTCAAGAGGCTATGGGAACAAAGTTGCGGTTAAGTTCTGCCTACCATCCACAAACTGATGGTCAATCAGAAAGAACAATCCAGTCGTTAGAAGATCTGTTGAGAGCCTGTGCCGTAGAGCAAGCTGGAAGTTGGGATGAAATCTTGCCATTGGTGGAATTCACCTACAATAACAGTTACCATTCAAGTATAGGGATGGCACCCTATGAGGCTTTATATGGGCGGAGGTGTCGGACGCCTCTGTGCTGGTTTCAAGATGGAGAACGGCTTACCGTTGGACCTGAACTCATTCAGCAGACAACTGAGAAGGTTAAAATGATTCGGGAGAAAATGAAAACGGCTCAGAGTCGGCAGAAGAGTTATGCGTACAAAAGAAGGAAACCTCTTGAGTTCAAAGAAAGAGAGCATGTCTTCTTGAAAGTCACACCTATGACTGGGATCGGTCGTGTCCTCAAATCTAGAAAACTCACTCCAAAATTCCTTGGACCCTACCAAATTCTTCGTCGGATAGGTCCTGTTGCTTACCAAATAGCTTTACTCCATTTTCTTTTAAATCTTCATAATGTCTTTCATGTGTCACAACTCAGAAAGTATATCCCAAATCCTAATCATGTCATAGCACCTGATTCTGTACAATTGAAGGAAAACTTGACATATGAGACAACTCCTGTAAGGATTGAGGATAGGAGGACAAAGTAACTCAGAAGAAAGGACATTGCACTAGTGAAGATAATCTGGAATGAAGTAACTGGAGATGTGATGTGGGAGCTGGAGGACAAGATGAAGGAGCAATATCCCGAATTGTTTTAAGGTATGGAAAATTTCGAGGACGAAATTCCTATTTGTTGGGGAGAGTTGTAACACCCCAAAATTTACTTTTCTACTCTCAGGATTCATTCTACAAATACTTGTGATTTTCTGGAATTTTCTTAGAATTTTCTGAGAATACGAAATATTTTAATATATTTCTCGTTTTACGTGTGTACTGAGCGGAACCGGAGAAAAGAGACAATTTCTCCGAGAACCTTGAACTATGGAAACGTCGACGGGGGATCTTACTAAACCCGAGGCCGGACACAGTTTACAAGGTTTCACATTTTTTGAGAAATCTTAACAGATGAGATAATAAAACACTGTGAAGAATTTATCTGTCAGATCTGTTAATGCTGACTTCTACCAACTATAACTATTGTCCAATAAATAATAATATGTATTAAAAAATATTATCACATTATTCAAAATCTAATTTTTGTATCACATCTATTAGTTTTAATTTCAAAAGAAAGATTAAATTTAATCCAAGCTTGTTATGGGAAGCTTCCTAGCAATTTCCCTTGTAACACATTTTTCTCTCTCCTTTCTCCACTCTTCTACGGCAGAAGCCACAAGGGGAAGCCCAAATATTTCCCCTCCATTGTCTTAATATTTCACTCCCATTTCTCTAAACCCAAATACCCATTTCTCTTTTTCTCTCTTCTTCTTCCTCTCCACCGTACACACACACACACCCACACTTTGGAGACCAACTTCCTTATTTGCCAAACAAATCACATTTTCTTGTTCCTTCCACCATTCCAAGACTATTCCCCTTGGTGGTTATCTTTTGGTTCTTCTTCTTCTTCTTCTTTCATTTCTCTTCCACCATTGAAGCTAAAGCTTGGAGCTTTAAGGTAAAGTCTTCAACTTTCTTCCATTTCCTTGCTATTTTCATTTCTCTTGGCCACCTTGGTGACCAAGAACCTATTTTTCATGGTTTGAGTGAACATTGTGGTGATCACTCACATTGGAGTTTTCTTGAATGAGGGAAAACGAAAATCTAGGGCAAGAAGGAGTGGCACATTGTGTTGTTTTCCAAATAGGTAAGAGGGAGATGATCCTCTTCAACCAACCTTGGTAGTAAGGGAATGTCTTGTATGTGTGTTATTGTTGATTTTTGAATTCATGAACAAAGTTCTCTCATTTTTATGTTGTTCTTGATGATAATGTATTTTGTTGAGTTTGTATGATTTATTGATGTCTCTTGCATGATTTGAAGGTGTATTTGAGTATCTTGTTGATTAAATATGATGAGGAATGGTTTGGTTTGAGTTAGAGGACCTGAAGAAATCTGTTTTCTGCAAGTTTACGCGTGGTAATCGAATACACGGGGCTTGTAATCGATTACCAAGCTCTTAAAGATGCAAAATCGTGATTCTGGAAATCTGGTAATCGATTACGTCTGGTGTGTAATCGATTACAGAGATTCTATTTAGCTTGTAATCGATTACAAGAGGAGTGTAATCGATTACCAAGCCTCTGATGTCACGAAATGGTGCTGCTGAGAATCACGTAATCGATTACAACTTGTGGGTAATCGATTATGGAGGTTCTGTCCGATTGGTAATCGATTACCACGGTTGTGTAATCGATTACCAGGGCCTTGAAGTTACGTAACGTGGTTCTGGGAATCACGTAATCGATTACAACGAGATTGTAATCGATTACAGAGGTTCTGTTTCTCAGGTAATCGATTACAAGGGTACTGTAATCGATTACCAAGACCAAAAATGAGATTTCTGAGCTGGAAATGGTTGAGATTGTGGTTCTTTGTCCTTTGTAACTCAAACATAACCTAAAAACCCTGGATTCAAGGATTTTACTTTACTAAATTGTGATAGGAATGTGCATTCATACCAATAGAGAAGGAATGATTTTGAATATGGAATTCTTGGATCCATGACATGGAAATTGTGGTATGTGCGTAATGAGGAATACATGTTCATGCTGAGAATTATTGATGTAGTACTCAATGAGATAAGAATGCTTATGTGCCATTGAGGAAAGGCTTATGATGAATGCATCGTTGATGAACATACATGATTGGACATAGTGTCATCATCCATGCGTATTGTCCGTGGGACATTGTTGAGAAGGCTATGTTGCCTAGGAGTTTGAATAACACCTATGTGCGGGTGCGAATAGACTAAGCATAGGTGTCATATGTTGTTGACCCTGGGGGCGTCGGGGTGTGGGTGTCTCACAATAGACAGTGGTAGCTCCACTGGGGCTGTGGGATAGACCAATGCAACACACCGACGATCCTGCCTGAGATGCTGTCCTATGTCGCGATCAACTGTTGAGGTGCCATGTGTGAGCCATTTTGCGCAAAATGTTTTTATGAGATGAGCACACTATATTTTTAAGGCTAACGATACACTGGCATTACTCCTTGATCATTCACTCCGAAGATGTTTATGTCTAGCTCCATGGAGTAGGAACTTTGGTACCCTTGTTGCATTGTGAGTTGTCAGTCACATGGTCCATTGAGCATTCATGATTGGATAATGTGTTTACTATTACGACTGTGATATTTATTTGATTCTTGGTAATGCTAATGTTGCTAGTTGGCTATGGATGATGTTAATTACTGTTCCTTGCTGTTTTGCTCTCATTAATTACTTTCATGTATTACTATACCTGTATGTATTAACTATGTCTTATGTGGGCGTTCGACGCCGTTTATTTTCTTGCTGCCTTGTTGGTACTGAAAGCTGGGAATTTCACCTCTTTCGGTAATTCTCTTTATTTTACATTTTGGATTGGATCGTATGCTCTCAAGAAGACGTTCGTGAGGAGGATAAGGAAACTACTGAGTTTCAGGGTTTTTGGCCTTATCTCGATTGAGACCGAAGTTGCTGAGAATGTCTTTTCGCCCCCGTGGATTTTTTTGGTTACGTGAGGATCAACTTTCATGGTGGTCCGGATTGCTGGCATATCAACGTGTAGACTGACCGATGTGTGTACCACGGCGAATTGACGGTGTCTTTAGCATGGGGACGCTACACTGCTTCTATTTTTGACTTTCATGCTTTTGTGTGGTTGGAATTTTATATGCCTGTAAGAGATATGTGGGCGGATATGTACTATACCCCACATGACGACTCTTTCCTGTCTACTGCCTGGGCTCCTGCCCGCTGTTCTGTCGTCCCGATGGATGTCTCGTCGAACGATGAGGACCTTGAGGAGGATCCATCTACGGTTCCTTCTCGTTCCAGACAGTCTTAGGGTTGGTTTTAAATTGATAGTTACTGATGGCTATCCGTTTATTTTGAGGGAGCCTGACGTACTACTGGATTAGTGGGTAGATATTTGTATCTCTTGGGGTAGGTACACATTTTACTTTTTGTATATCTTTTTGGAAATGTAATTTAAACAAGCTTGTAATTCTGGTACAAAGTATGTAACTATCCATATTGTACATGGTTGTATGTTTCATTCCATATTGATTTCTCTTTGTCGTTTTTGATAAGAAGTTTTATATGAAAGAGGAACTTTTAATTTTAACTCAATCACGCGATATATTTACAAACAGGTGTATATGTACATTAATGGAACTTTTAACTGGATTTATGTTAAACAAAAAGAAAAAAAAAATGTTCAAACTTTACGTAATCATTTGTGCATCGTTTCACTATAGTGTGACGTTCCTTCTTCTTACCCATTATAACTAAGGGAGAAAAAGGGGCGTTACACATTACAGTTTTAACATCTACAATCTGCTAATTTTCATGGCACATTCTTTACATAAAGAACTTAATCTTCAACCAGGGAAATAAAAAAGAACACACACACTAACATTATTTTTGACTAATGATACTATGATAGGGACCTATCAACCACCGAGCTATGCCCAAGGGTCCAAGCAATTTCATGTCTCAATATAATCGTTGTGTAACTATAGCTTTGAACTTCAGGTCAGCACAAGGAAAATTAAAAAATTTCCTAAATGCAATGACAAGAATGTCGACTCCAAAATACCTTTATTTCCCTCAATTTAAAATTATACGAGCAATTAGTATGAAAAAAAAAATGCCCTTAACATATAAAATATAATGAAGAAGAAGAACGCACCTAAACTTTTTGCTAGATATATTTTGGCCAAAGCCTCGAAAAGGGTGTGTGTGGATGGGCCTGTATGTGTAAGTGGGTCACATAAAAGACTATTGGTAGGTTTCATGGAGCACAATTACAAAGCCCAGCAATCAATCTAATCCAACAGAGCATGAAGACAAGTCAGCGCAATGAATTTGACCGAGAACAAAGATAAATGAATCCAATCCCATTATTTATACACTTAGAATTTGATATTATTTTATATCTCTTTCATATTGATATATAATATATTTATTTTATTTTAAAATAAAATATATCTTAATATTTATATTTACTTATATTAACATATAATATTTATACAAAATATCAAAATTAATGATAAAAAAACATTTTCCAAATGAATCAGAGCAAGACATCGATGCCTTTGTCCCAGATTCGACGCCTTTATTCATCGCAGATTTGATGAGAGTATGCAGAATTAATTTATGAAAGATGTGCAAACTAATCAACAATAACATGTTCCATCTATACTCATAAACATATTATTTCTTTTTTATATAATTTTTAAGTTTAAAATTAGATGCATGTTATTTTCTACACACCCACTCTTAAGAAAGATGTGTGTAATCATGAATTGTTATTAATATTTTTTTAATCAATAAAAAGTTTACACAATACACATTATCATTTAACATTAAATAATATTATAAATACAAATAAATTTTTATGCTGAATAATTTTTTATATTAAAAATAAAGGTTTTTATCTTTAAAAATTCTAAAATTAGAATTTCTTAATAAAAAGTAAAATATTAAATATATTAAAAATTAAAAAATCTTTAATTTTCATTGAAATCTTCATCTTCACAATATAAATAAATAAATTTTTTAAAAAGTGTCAATCAAAGTAGACCTATTTTAATTTTTAATTCTTATATTCTTACATTAAATAATGTATATATTTTTTTATATTTTATTTAATATTATATATTATATATTTTTTTTATTTTTTATTTTTTACTCAATTATATTTATTTAAAATAATATAAATAATATCTACGTTCTTAAAAAAATATAAAATAATTATTATTTTTTAATTATTTATTACACCACATGTAGAGTATAAAATCCAAATTTGATAGCACATCCTGAAAGCAAGAAAAGCACACTGCTTGACTTGACATTTTTTCAAGAGCACCCAGGAATCTGCAAAATAAAATTACGATCTTTCACCTGCCCATGGCTTCCTCTCACTTTCTCTGCAGTAACCATGTCTTCCCCACTTCTCGAAATCCCTTCAGGAGCAGCTACTTACCTCAATTTAGACCAAATGGATCCAATTTTCACACAAGGCTTCAGTTTCAGAGACCCCAGTTGGTTAGAGCCATGGTTTCTGATTCCAACACTTCCAGGAGACAAGTAGAGGTTGGTATCTTTGGTCCCTTTTTTCTTGTTATGATTTGGATTGAAGTTTCTGTGTGGTTGTTTTGTTGAATGGTATTTTGTTTAGGGATGGGGTTTGAATTTTTTAGTGTGTTGTGCTTTGGATTGAATTTTGTTGATGTTGTAATTGTGTGGTGGTAAAATCAGATTGTGTATGACCCTGATGGAAGGATAAACAAGTTGGCTGATGAAGTGGACAAGGATGCTCCCCTTTCAAGGCTTACTTTGTTCTCTCCTTGCAAGGTAACCAACCATTTTGTTGCTTTGAGGCTATCCAAATTTGTTTGCTTGTATTGAAATTGCTAACATCTGCTGCAGATAAATGTTTTCTTAAGAATAACCAACAAGAGGGAAGATGGGTACCATGATTTAGCATCTCTATTTCATGTAAGTTATGATCACAATTTGGTAAATGCTTCAGTGCTCTTTAAGTTATTATCACAATTTGGTAAAAGCTTCAGTGCTCTTTTTTTCAAATACTTGTTAATGATTTATTTATTATTGAGCATATCTTACTTACCCTTCTGAGTTTTCAGGTGATAAGTCTAGGTGACATAATTAAGTTCTCTTTGTCACCATCCAAAACCACGGATCATCTGTCAACTAATGTGTCTGGGGTGCCCCTTGATGATAGAAATTTGGTAACACAACACAAACTACTGTTTTCTTTATCAGCCTTTTCTTGTTCATATTCTTTATTCAGAGAATGTTATGTGGAAATTCTCTTTTCACAGATTATTAAGGCGCTTAATCTTTACAGGAAGAAAACTGGCAGTGAAAAGTTCTTCTGGGTATGAAATAACAATGCTATTTTCTTCCTGTTTTTATTATTTTGAATAAAAAAATTGCATGCTTCCTAATATTATTTGGAATTGTACTTTGTACAAGATTTAATGTATATTGTTTATATTCATGCTGTTGTCAGATTCATCTTGATAAACGGGTGCCCACTGGAGCAGGGCTTGGTGGTGGAAGTAGCAACGCTGCAACTGCATTATGGGCAGCAAATCAATTCAGTGGTTGTCTTGCCACAGAGAAAGAACTCCAAGAATGGTCAAGTGAGATTGGATCAGATATTCCCTTCTTTTTCTCTCAGGGAGCCGCCTATTGCACTGGTCGAGGTGAGGTCAGTCCAAACATTAGGTACCTTCCTTTCTCAAAATCAGATTTGAGAAAAACCGCAAGATGTTTGCTTCTTATTTATTGTTACATCTTGCTGTATGGGTGCTCAATGTGTGCTGCCAATCAATAATATCTGATTAGTTGCTAAGTAAAATTGCTACAATGGATTAAACATTAAATGCTGTAAATAGACTTGTGCCACTGTCTTGCAATACAACTTAGCGTCATGGTACTGAACTTTGATAGTAATTCACTGTTGATTAATGTTGATATTATTCTATAATAAAAGTAAGTGAACCCAACCTTTACAGTTGTCAGTTCACATCACCTAGATTGATCTTTGTTGCTGAAACTTGTAGTATTTTAGTACTAGAAGATATCAGATCATTTTGTCATGAATGGGAAGGGATTTGTCTGTCCCTTAATCGTTGAAATGTGAAGGTATTCAACTATTCTATTTGATAATTACTACAAGAACTCACTCATACATTCATAAGCCTCTCTTAACCTTGTGCAGGCAGCTGGACTTACTCAATGAATTTCCTAATCATTATATTATATTTAATATTTTTTTCTTTCAATTGTACAGGTTGTTCAGAATATTCCTCCACTAGTATCTTTGGATATTCCAATGGTTCTCATAAAACCCCAACAGGCATGTTCAACTGCAGAAGTCTACAAGGTATCTGACTTATCAGAATAGTAACAAAACCATACTTTTCCCTCATTTTTTACAGTCACAAATTTAACTTCCAATGATACAGCGTCTACGGTTGGACCAGACTAGTAATGTTGATCCTCTAACATTACTGGAGAAGATAAAAAAGAATGGGATATCACAAGATGTTTGTATTAATGATTTAGGTATGTTTCTAGCTTAGAATTCATAGTTTTTTTCTATTTTATTTTTTCACTTTGGCTCTGATTTGATCTTCTTGAACGCACCTTGTACATAATTCCACGAGTTGTTCAGTGTGAAGGTAATCTAGCAGGTCTAATTGAGCTTCTAGTCTCATTTTATAATTGTATGTGCAACTTGCCATGAAATACCTAGTATGCCCCGTAATGTCTTGCAAATCAATCCTTCCTAACATTGACATTGTCAAAGTTTGTATATTTTATCCTGATTCACATGTACAAGCATCAGAATATTAATCGAAATTGGTACTGTTCTGATGCATTAGAATGCATTACTTTTCACTTGATTTTAAATTTTCTTTTCTTTGTGTTTTCCCTTCATTTTTGTCTGCAGAACCTCCAGCATTTGAAGTTCTTCCATCTCTCAAACGACTGAAGCAGCGGATTACTGCAGCTGGTTGTGGAGAATATGATGCTGTTTTTATGTCAGGAAGGTGAAAACATTGAAAAACCTAGTATTCTTCTATATCTATTCCATCATTTTTGTAAAAGTCAAAAATATTTGCTAGAGCTTTCAGGCACAAACATATTTTTTTGCTAATATCCGTATTTGTAGTGTCTATGTCCTCTCTCTCTCAGTTTGTGTGTTTGTGCATGTGCTTGGCAGTGCAGGACTAAACATGCTTCAAATTTCAGCGCAACTAACCTGTTATATAATGCTAAAGTTGTTTTTAATTACTTTACCGTGTATGAGGAGGACAATTATTTGAACACGTTCAAAAGATATGACTGATGTTCCATACTTTTGTTATTGCGTCTCAGGGGCTAAGAAAGGAGCAGTTGCTAGTCATTATCATGTACTTGGACATAATGAGAATGCTATCTTTTTCTCTATTTACATTGTATGGTGAACATTTGATAATTGCTAGTGCTAGTTTCTTTACAAAATTTACATCTGGTAATTTGTAAACTTTTCATATAACTGGATTATGCTAACTTAGCACACCTATTTTTTCTTATTTGGAAAATTTAACAAGAGAATATTAGTACTTTGTTTATTAAATTACAAAATTTATTTTCACATACTACTTGATATAAGTATTTTTATGTAAATCCCAATTTTCAACTACCATTACCATCTCATATGACAAATCATGTCCTGTGACTAATTCTTGTGTCTAGGCGACATATAGATCAGGTTAACACACCCACCCACCAGCACTTCTTACTGAGCAGAGTCATTCAGCAACCTTAAATTCAAATGGGGGTGGGGGAAGGGAGGCCCAAAGGGCGATTCATGTAATAACTTTAAAGAGATTGTCCAAGTTAGCACTTGTTAGGGGATAGTCAAAAAATTGGACCTGAGTTAGATGCTTGATATTTGGATATTGTTGACCACCTAAAACCTTGAGCTGTCCATACTTTCTTATCAAACTCTACTTACCAACACTCTTCAAACATGTACTTCCACTTGGTCCATGAAACTGTATAAAATACATGACAATCCACAACCAAAGCACTGAACGCAAATTACTGAAGGCTTTTGTAAGGAGATTATGAAAACTTCATTGGGGACTGTTAAATAACCACTTTCTGGATTTTGTGTTGAGCAAATTCTGCTAGAAGTTTAGGTTAATAGAAAACACATTATGTTTAGCTCAACACATAAGCACTGGAATGACATGTGGAATTAAATAATAAAATTTAATGAGAGAAAAATAAAAACCAAAATAATAAAACAAAGTAACAATCAAATATCAAGATAGCAAGTAACTAAGCTCTGGTAACATGTTGGAGATAGTATGTTACTAAAACGGAGTTACCATTATTAGTGAAAGTTGAGTCTGTTCCCCAATGGTATAAGCTTTTAGTATTATATGTACTAAACAAAGTAACAAGTCTTTCAATGAATCCTTAAGCCTCTTTTTCTTACATTCTGCTGGTGAGATGGAGTTTCTAGGTTTGTGTTTAGCTAGATCGAAATAGCAAGATATTTGATTTGTTCAAACGATTGGTAAAATTGCTATTAAATTGTATCTTTTCCCTTAACTCAAGTTGATGCCTAACAACAGTAAACTTTTTCTAGAAAAATACAAAAAGCTCTTTTGTAGTAGTACTACTACTTGTAGCATCTCATTCATGGTTGCACTTATGATTGCCTTTCCCGTGTGGATTGTGGATAAACCTTTCACATACATGCTACATTTGTTTTGTGGAATTAGTGATGGGCTTCTGTGCTATCCATCTTTGATGCTTGATCAGTTTAGAGATTACTGCTAGAATTATCATAATCCTTTTTTTCCCTGTCTTGAAAACCTTTAAGAATCAAACTTAACCATCAAATTTCAGACAGAAAGCCTTCTGAATAATACAAGACATCATTTATGATTTGAAAATCTAATGGTTACATTAGATTGGAACCAATTGAAATGATTAAAATTTGTATGGAGTAGGTCCCTTTTAAAAAATATTTGACTTACAAGTATCTAATATGTGTGTGGTGCTTGTTCTGAATCGGATCCTCATCTGTTCTTACATTGTTCTGCTGAAGTTTCTTTATGGAATACATTGTTCAGCCATTTTGGTGAATGTTGGGTGTGCCATAGGCCCTTGGACCAATTTTGCAGACAAGCTTTAATGGTTTGGTAGAAGTAATGAGGCTAAATTTTTATGGCGATGTGCAATCTATGCTACTATATGGTGCATTTGGTTGGAGCATAATGCTGTATCTTTAAGGATTAGACATTTGGCTTCCTTTTGGTGTAAAGCAAATTTCTGAGGGGTTGGGAAGCTTTGTTCCATTGACTTTTTTTTTCTGTTATTTTTGTTTTCTTTTTTCGCTAAGGAAGATCCCTTATCCTCCAAAATCTTTGTAACTTTTTTCTTTGTCTTAATGAATTGCTTGTTTTATAAAAATTATATTAGCCAAAGTTAATCAAGCACATGATAGAGCCTGAAACAAGTAGAAATACCTCATATGATAGTCATGGTTTTAATTTAAAAGTGAAACATTTAAAATTCTTTAAAGTTCAGGGGCTTTGACATCTCTCTCTTATTGTAGAAAAGTAGGCTTGCACACTTTTTTCCATGAATTTCCCTAGTAGTGGATTTTCCAGAAACATCCATGTGATGGAATTAGTGAATTTAATCCTTTATAGTGTTGTTCTAATTTTATTGAAGGTTAGATAATTAAGCAAAAGTAAAATGAGGTTTACACTTCCCTGTTCTGAAGGATATTAGTTGTGCTGAAATTACAAAGGAAATGGCATGTTTCAGATTCTTTTGTGATGGTAGTCCAGTATTTATTTTGCTCTTGCTCTTGCTTTAATAGCAATCTTGATTTTAAAACAGGCAATCATCTTATATGTTTTCTTAATACATCTCAATTCATGCAGTGGAAGCACTATTGTTGGAATTGGTTCCCCTGATCCTCCACAATTTGTTTATGATGATGTTGAATACCAAGATGTGTTCATGTCAGGTAAGCTTCAATAAATTAGGGCTCGAGAACTAAGTTCATCTCCGTGATATATTTCAGCCTAGTCCCATACATACATATGCAGTAGCTAAAATGATTCAATCTGTGTTTCATATGCTGCAACAATTTTTTGTAGGAAAGTGGGAAATGAAGTTAGTGACATCTGCTGATTTTATTTGTATAGCATAAGATTATGCAGAGGTTTCACACTTTAGCATTGAAGTTCAGCGAAATAAAAGCTGTTGGAAACTTAAATCCCTTACGGTAGCTACTTCTAATTGGAAAGTATAGACAATATTCAACACAAACCCCATACAAACAGCCATGTGGCTGTATCTGAAGCCCACTTGAACTCAGTTTTGGTGGGACCATTTAAATTTTGGGCCATTTGGCTGGAATCTGTGCTGAAAAGTGTGTCACTAACAGCAATAATTGAAAGGATACAGCTTTTGTCTCATAAAACGTTTTAGGTAGTGCTGTCTGTTAGAGCTTGTCTTTGATGTAGTTTATGGTCCTTAAATCCCTATTCTTGGACAAATATGATTTATTATCTTATTTATCATTATTGAAGATAAGACTGGTGTGAGATATTCATAGTTACGAGTTACAACTATCAGCTTAGCATTTAGTTGATAGCAAACAGTGAACAAAGAAGCACTTTTTCAAAGCACTGGATGACAATGGGATTTTATTTTCAGTTCTAAGAACATATTTTGATTCCTAAGTTTATACCAATTCAGTTGGAGCAAAAAATGTTCACCCCTTGAACTAATTTGACAAATTAGAATGCCACCTCCAATGATAGAATTGTTTCCAATGGGGACTTCTCACCTTTATTTTTTCGAATTGCAGATGCCTATTTTCTCACTCGAGAGGCAAATCAGTGGTACAGAGAACCTGCTTCAAGTCCTTCTGCCTCTCCTTTTGTTTCCGAGTCTGTTTGATTTATCATCTTGTAAGATAATGAGATATTAATGTAATATTGTATTATTCTGTATTTTTTCCTGCATCATTTAATGATGTAAAAATTAAGCTTTGCTGCTTTAATTGCTGTGAGTTGAAGATGATTCTAGTTTCCCAGATGCCAAACGTGTTTTGCTTGGCGAAAAGATTGGCATTATTTTGATTCGGCTTTGTCACAGAGTTTCAACAATGCATTGAAAATCACCTAAAAATAAAAAATAAAACCAAGGTAAAATAATTGTTTGATTTGCTAAGGATTACAAGATTTCAGATGTCAGCTGCGGCTACACAAGAGGAATATGTAGATTTGTGGACCTTGTTAAGATTCCAACGCTGTGCCCGTTCAAGGGAATTTTTGGGGCTGTTGAATTTTTGTAGGGAGCAGAGTGCCTTTACTGAAAAACAATGGAGGGAAAAAGAAATGGACAAACAAACTAGAATTCAAAGTGGAAACTAATTATGTTCATCTAGGATTCAAATCTTATGTTCCCTTTCTTGTCTCCTTAATTAAATACCGATAACTAACAAGTATGAGAGAAATTGTTGTCAATTGAAAGAGATCTTTACTAAGTTATACAAATTTAATTGAACAATAAGAAAGGGGATACCAAATGGAGTAGAAGATTTTATTCTGTTCATGTTTAAAACAATACCATTCATAAAAATGAATAAGGATGCCCTTCTTGAGGTAACAATAACCTATAGCTAGTGGCATCTGCATTAGAACAGTTGTTTTGGTACAGAATTAAAACAGTTTAAATAGAACCATCAGAATTTAAATAAAACCACTTATCAGTTTTCTATAATCTATAATATATCTATAATTGCATTAAAGGAAACTTGAATGCGGCTATAGGGTTGTGTATGGCTAGCCTTAGTTGAATTGTTATATAGGACATTTATTCGATACTAAAACTTGTATAACTAGTGTCGTAGATTTGATCAACTTTTAAACTCATAATTACCCCCTCGACCAGTCCTCCTTTTCAAAATGGACTACTACTACAGCCCAAACACTAGTCACAGAAACTGAGCAGAGCCATCAGATTTGAAATACCATCAGACATTCCATGGCACTGCACGGTTTATGTTGTAGTGTCATTACTTCTGTTGGCTGCAGCGTAACTTCATGTCCAGGCTTGTAAAGTGCATGTTGGTCAGCGGGTGAATGAGTGAGGCATACGTGTGTTGTGCATGTGATTGCGAGTGACGGGTATGCAAGCGTATTGTGTATTGTGCATGTGAAATGATGGAAGATTATATGCTTGTTCTCCCACTGAAAGCTTACCACCAACAATCATCAACTATAGCATCATAAGAAAAAACATCAAATCCACACATTTTTGCGTCTTTCTTTTTATTTTATTCATTCTATTTCTCCCCTCATTCTACAGAGAAGGAGAAGAAACAAACTGTCTCGGTAAACTGAAAAGATCTTTTCCTTCAAATGGAGAACTCCACTCCCGAGAACCAGCAGTAGAATTTTCAGCAGAGGATACTCCACCATCTTGCAATCCAGGCAAGGGAACAATGCTCCCATTAGAGGGTAATGATCTGATTGATGGCTGAGCAACCACTCCAGAAGCATTTGAGCCATATATATGAGCACTACTCTTTGTAAAAGGTGAAAGTCCTAGCCATAATGCATTTGACCTTGGTGGAGATAAGCCTCTATCCAAGGACCAGTCTATGTTGGTATAATCAAATTGCATTGAGCCACCAGTGCTCCAGTCTACCGGAGAAGTTGCCCCTGATGTGCCTGCTAATCCTAGCCCAGAAAAGAGTCCTAGAGAAGAAGCAGCAGCAAGTGTTGGGGATGCGCCTGTTCTATTCCATATGCTATTCCCTCGATTGGTTGCTTGGAGATCTGAATTGCTGCTTCCAGCCACAAACTGTTGCTGAGGCTGATACTGAAGTTGGTGGTATATGTGATTAGAACTGACATAGTTTGAACCAAGGCTTCTAGTGCTAGGAGTGTGAGACATAAAGCCATTGGCCCTCACTGCTTCTACACTGTTAGTTGGATACCAACTAGCAGCTACTCCAGGAGGAGATGAACTCATGCTTGCAGCTGGAACTTGCTTTGCATTCACAGATTGAGGCCGCTGCATCACAATTACTGATTCCCTAGTTGCTCCAGGTTGAAGGTTCTTATAATCACCTCCAGCAGCCATGTAAGAAGCTTCAGTCTTAGCAGGTGTGGGTAACACCTGCAAAGGTGAAGCCAATGAATAAGAAACAGAAGGATTAGATCCTGCACTAGGCCACCTCTTGTCAGCTGGTATAGCAGCTTGTTGAGGCTTTGCCCATTCAGACTTAGGTTGGATTCTCTTTAAAGGCTGCAAATTTCTATTACTGGATTCTGAAGATCCTCCAATCATAACTGCTGCCTTAGTATAGTTAAAATCCTTTTCATCTTTTTTCAGTTGATTTGGAGAGAGAATAGGTTTTGTTTGTAGCCGGTGGCCCTGACTCACAACTCCTGATTGCTTACCATTGTTAATGGTAGGGAGATCACCAGTTTCCTCTGGCTTGGGTGGAGCAGATGGAGGATCTAGCTTCAATTCTCTCAATGTCTCTGCAGCCTTATCAAGATCACCCTCACAAACAACAACTGCTCTTTCAACCTCCTGTTTTGAGCAACTATACCTGGTTTCCAGGTCTGCAATCCAAGCAAGTTCTTCTGATACGTCAATTTTCAAATTACCCTCACCAATGTTTTTATCCTTGTGATTATCTGCTTCTTCGCCACCTTCGAACAGCCATGCTACTGATTCCTCCACCCTTCCTTCATTCAGTATCAGTGCCACTGTTGCACGTTCATGAGAAAACCCCATTGCCACAAGCTGTTGAGCAAGTGTCTCAAGTTTCCTTGACATAAGATATCCACTGCAACGATCATGCAACTCTTGTGCTCGCCTTTCCTTCTGTCGTTGATGTTTTCTCTCATTCTTCTGGCGGATTTTCTCTCGCTTGTCATTATCAGCTCCTGGTACTGCTTCCAGTCGAACAGGAGGATTAGAAGTTTTCTCTTTATGGTCCTCTGACTCACCAGACCAACTACCATTATTAGAAACAGAATCATACTCCACGCCAGCTACCAATGAGCCTACAGGATGTTCATCCGTCTCATCTATTGTCCGAAAACGACCATTAGAATGTATTGGTGAAGTAGAAGAGGTTGGTGACATCTCCAGAGTATGAAACGTTCCCAATAATGGATTGTATGCACTAGCTGGTATACCAGCTAATAATGAATTGTATGCACTAGCTGGTATACCAGCTACTGCATTACCAGATCCAGAAGGCTTGGCAGAAGACTTTTGAGCTTCCTTGCCTGCCTTTTTGTCTTTAGACTTAGATTTGGATGCAGGAGACATCTCCTTAGAAGGCAAATAAGTCCCTGCAACATTAAGGAAAATAAATTAGACTAAACTGTTTTCTAATTGACTACCAAATCAATAGAGTAACAACATATAACAAATCTATGATGCACAGATACTTCAAAATTGGTGGTGTATCCATATCCAATACTGATACTCATATGATATGCTCGCATTTGTATTTTTGGCGTATCTTTTTTTTTTTTTTTTTGTGGATACCCATTTGCCTCAAAGTATAGCTACTCAAAAAATCCAGGATACAGATTCAAATCCTGTTCTCACCAATTACCTCCCACAAAGCATATTCTCACTCTTGCAATCTAACCCTCCTCAATATCATCACACATAAGAGCAGACTTTCATACTTACCAAAAGAGGTGGAGAAGGCACTAGTGTGAGAGCAGGAAAGAGCAGCGACAAGAGCATGGGAAAGAAAAAGGGGGAGGGGAGAGGTAGAGCGCATGGAACTCAAGTTAGTGTGATCACATGTGGATAATTTTTTTTTTACATATATAAATATAAATATTTTATTTAATATATATTACCGTACCCGTGCAATATATAGTAACAAATATGTACATGCATCAACAAAATCAAAGACCAAACCATGTGTACCAGATAACATTCTGTTAATATCAATACCATCATGTGTGGATCCGTTTGCAAACAATCAAGTACTTACAGGTTGGAGGAAGACAGTGGAAAACTGTATAAGCCTACAGGTGTTGGCATATATCAAATCTTTCAAAGTCCCACCCTTTCCCAAAAGGAAAATGCTAATTGTCATCTAAAAAGCATCTTATTAATAAGCCAAAAAATGTAGAAACATGACATCATAGTAGCAAAGTTATCCTTAGTCAAGCAAGATAGTTTTGGTTTTGGTAGAATCTTGTCATTAAAAATGTACATCTTTAATACAGAAAATGAGAATCAATACTAACAGCCATACCCTAGTTTAAAGTATAACAAACTACAAAGGATAAAGAAAATAACAAGGAGAAAAGGAGCCAAACCAATAAGTATATGTTATATTTCTCCTTAAACGAAGTTTTCTTTAGAAGAAATGTAGAGGAAGAAGGGCAGAGAGAGGTAGAGAAAACGGGTGTATCGATTCCCTAGATATTCCAACATCTATCCTGCACTCTAATAGATTAAAAAAAAAAAAGATTTTAAAAACACATGGCCTGTCTTGGACTAGTGAACTAACTTCATTTATGTTCATGGAGATCTCTGGAAATTTTAATAAGAATTAAAGAATTTATGCAATAAGGTAGAGGAAGACCTAGAAAAACTCTAAGTGAAACCAACAGAAAGGATTAGATCTAAATAGCGTCTTTGAAGATTTGACAGGACATGGTGGCGTCATTTGATTCATGTAGTTGACCCCATCTAGTGGGAAATGACTTCGGTTGTTGTAAAGAATTTATGCAATAACACATAATTCATCTGACAACAAAAAAGTACAGTCCCTCCAGAAGCACAGGGCAGACCATGGAAATTGAGAAGTTTTCACTTGAATTCTACCAGCAGGATGCACAGCAAAAGTAGATAATTTGTTTAATCAAGCATTGAAAGGATGGACACTGATAGTGCAAGTATCACATAACCCAATATGACTTTTGACACAGATACAATTACAGTGCTTCAATCAGCTACAAGTACAACTATATTGAAATTTTAAAAAGAACATAGAGAACCAATAAGAAGGATCCACTCATACACTTTTCCACTAATTTTTCAGAATTAAATGCAATGAATCAAGTTTCCTATGTCCTCTGCATCCTTAAAAACCATCAACAAACATTTTTTCTTCCACCAAGGATTTTAAAGTGATATATAGGTAGAGGGTGTGGCAGAGGGAGAAGCAGACTTTTAAACTTTTAGGTAGTCAGCTGAATCTCACCACTTAAAACCATGGTTGTTAACCAGACTGAGGACCGACCCAGTGAAATGAACAGGCCACTGGTTCAACCACCAGTTTTCTGGTCCAGCTTCAAAAAATAAGCCAGACAAAAATGGACAAAAAAATACAAAAACCAGCCTGTTTTTCCTGTTTGATAAAAACTGGCCAGGTTTCCCAGATTTTACCAAGTTCAACCAAGCCGATTTTCCCAGTTTTTACCTGGGCCACGTTTGACCAGTTTGGTTTTTACAACCATTACCAAAACTTTATTCACTTTCAGAATGAAACCAAAAAAGATCTTGGAGGAAAGCATTTGTTTCTATTGCAAAACAGCATTGCAACCTAATAAATCATACAAAAAACCAAGTGATCCCAAGGTTACTTGAAATTAGGCAACAAATAGAGCCTTAAGATTGTCAACAAAGAACTTATTGCACGACTAGTAGATATGGAAAGATACATCTTACATAAATCAAGCCAAACTATCATACTACTTGAAAGCTCACAGTACATCTTCTAATCAATCTTTCTAGTTAAGAATACCAATCACTCAAGGCCAATAGGCACCAAAGCCAAAGTTTTTAAGGTGCATCACCTTCTGACTTTTAACTGTTTGCAAACCCGACAGAACCTTTCTACTAACAATGGCCACAACTTACAATCCCCTAATCACGATACTTTCCACTACCATAAAAGACATACAATACCGACCTCCAAACAAAGGTCACAATTATAACAAACTTGTCAAGTCCAATATATAACCAAGATCCATTGCGGCTAAGCCTAAGAAGAATCTATCGTCCACAGCCCAAGAGCATTAGCTCAAGTGGCACCAAGTCCCTTTGGGGACTGCTTGATTCTGAGATCGAATCCCAGCCAGGCTGCTTTGCCTGGACTAGCCTACCATCTTCCTCCCTACACCAGATCATACACCTCCTTTGTAAACCGCAAAAAAAAAGTATCTATGATCCACAAACCCAGCTCCTTTCCAGTCCTACCATTACTCCAACATCAATCTATCTCCAAATCTTCCCATTCTTCTGCATAGAATCTCTTGATAGAAATGAGGAAACTAACAATCAGAATAGAACTACATGTCTTTAATGGACTTCCTCACTGCATATTGATCAGTTGAAAGAACACTAACTTAAATGGAAATATGAACACTATTATTATTATTTGATTAATATTCTTTTTCTAGCATGCCTCCCATGCAAATGTGGATGGACTAAAGTTCAAAATCATATACACACTCATTCACCTTCCACTCTTGTTCTTATTTACGTTTGATTCCTATTTGTTGAAAGAATAGGAAACAACATTAGATGGATAAATGCATTACACACTCCTACTGCAGCAAAGTACTTCCAGAAGAAAAGGAGGAAGAAAACAAATTTCAAATCAAGAGAAGGTCATAAAAGTCACATGCAACCACCTTTATCTGATATGCAATTAATACAGTAGTGACAGCATTATACTAGTAAAAGACAGACAACGTGAAATGCAACAAGCTGCCACAAGACAAAGATCACATCCTCTGATATAGCATGACATACAATCAGCTCCATCATAACTCAACCACCACCATATTCATGTTAGTACAAGCACAACCATATAATCATGAGAAAAATAAAAAGCCCACATTTTCAGATTATCAGCTGCAAGGTATCTAATGCAACTAATAAGTGCCATTTATTGTTCTTCAGTCTTCCATATCTTCCACCATTCCACTTCTAAATAATGAACATAGTCATTACAGTTGCAGATAGAACTGAATTCGCACTGGAGTGCTTGAAACAATATCAGTATTATCATCATGGACTTGAAATACAACATAAGTATATATACAACCTTGCATTTTCCAAAACATTAAGCCACACTAAAGCATCAATTACAACACTAAACTTTTGCGCCCCCCCCCCCCCCACGCAAAATACCAACATCAATAGTTATTATTCCTCCACTGCACCATTGCCCATTAGCAATGTTTACTATTAATCTTCTAATTAGTAACCAAAAAAAAAAAGTGATCCTCTGAAAATCAAACAGCATTTTCAGCTAGCAATCTAACTCAAACGCAAAGTTTAAAGTTCTTCCACAAAGCTTAGCACTCTTTCCCAAAATTTTCATGAGTACCAGTCTTCTTCTCCAATGACAAGACAACCAACCATGATACCACATTTCCCCCAAAACATAATAGCATACATATTCAAGCCCATGAAAATTTCCACCTCCTCCCCAAAAATAAACAGATTGCCAATAGATGCCCAAAACAAAACAACCTACAAAATCCGCATCAACAAGGAAAAACGAACAAGAACCATCACGAGCCCTGCACGTGATTTCCCTCTCAAGGATCCATCACAATTCACCTTCACCCCCATCAACATCAACATAAGAACCCAATCCAAACATGCCCCAAAATCCCAATTCCCAAAGAGCAAATTCGATAACCCAGAATGCGGAATCAGAATCACTGAATTCCACAATTGCGAAACGAAACCAAACCATAACAGAGCCTAATTCGCAGAAGATCATAGCTATGGATTCAGATTAAAAGCAAAAAACAGAGAGAGAGAGAGAGAGAAAGAGAATTGAGAAACAGAGGAAGAAGAAGGAGAAGAACCAACCAGTGGATCGAGCTGTTGAATGGGGAAAACCGTTGAGAAGTTAAGAGAGAAACAGAGATAGGTTTTTCGAGGCTCAAAACTGAATTTGGGGGAATTAGGGTTTTGAAGAAATAGAAGAGATCTGAAATTGCGAAAATGAAACAAAAAAAAAAAAAAACGCCCAAATCCAATAAACGGAACATATATAAGTAATACACACTTGATGCTTTCTGAGTTGCTTCTCTATTTTTTTAAAAAAAAACTTTATTTTTTATTTATTTTCCTCTTGTTATGTTTTTCCTTTTTCTAATTTTTTTCCATATTGTCTCTTATTACTTTTTTTTACACTTTTTTTATTTCTGCTTCTGGATATATTTTGCACGTGTGAGTCAGAATGAAAATGAACTTACAATTATTGCAGAGCAAAGAAATTACAAAAATGTTAAGTTTAATTAAAAAAAACTAAACAAGGTGAAATATTTAATAGAAAACAACATAAAAAGAAACATTTGAGATTAAAAAAAAGTGTTTGAATCATCATATAGTAAAAAGTGTTCACAAATAACAATTATAATAAAAAAATAAGAAGTATTTTAATTTTATCATTTTATATTTATCATTAAATGAGTAATATTTCTTTTATGCTTAAATATTTAAATATGTAAATAAAAAAATGTATTTCAGATTTTATTTTTTTATTTTTTTTATTTTTAAATAAGTTATTAATGATTGTAATTTTAGAAAAACATAAATTAAATACCAAAATAAGGAATCTCCTTTATACTAGTACTAGTATAGAAGTATAGATGCAGTGAGAATTATTAATTTTTTTTATTTTTATATTTATCATTAAGTATTTAAATAATTTATGATTCATTTACAATCTTATCTTTTTATATTATCTTTAATCTTTAAATATTTAAATAAGTAAAAAATGTATTTATATATATGTAGAGGGGGATCGGTTCTGTAGGTGTAAGTTTTTTGACTTACACTCATTTTCAATCATGAGATCCACTTTCATCTAATAGTTGAGATTATTTCATTAAAAGTAACTATTAGATGAAATTAGATCTAACATGATTAAAAATAAGTGTAAGTAAAAAAAAAGACTTACACTTTGGTGTAAGTTGATCTTCCTTATATATATATATATATATATATATATATATATATATATATATATATATATATATATATATATATATATATATATATATATATACACTACAAAAAAGAAATACTTTGATTTAATTTATCTTTCGCTTTAGACTTTGATTTAATTTATCTATTGCTTTAGAAAATTAACAAAGTATTAATTATTTTTTTAACTTTATCATTATCTCTCAATATCTCTATTAAATGAAATGAGATAAAGCATTAATAGAATGATAATATTTCAACTAATTTAATAAAAGTAATTTAGTCAAATGAAATTATTTTTTACTGTAATTGAGGTTGTTTAATAACTTTCTTAATACTTATACAATTACCTTAAATAACAAATATTTTGAAACAACTGGAATACTTAATAATGTTTGTATTGGAAAAAGGCTTTCCTATAATATCCATTTTTTTTTAAGATATGATACACATTAAGCATTTCATTTATTGTTGGTCATTTTTAATAGAATCTTAAAGATTTATTATGAATTTAATATTCAATAAATGTTTGACAACTCACCCTAGATACTGTAACTATTAGGATAACATAGAATCACTTTGGAAAATCACAAATTTGAGACCAAAGCGGGGGAATCCCATTTATTTATTTATATAATAACACTACAACTATGATTGGTATAATGTCCCGAAAATTATTTGTTTCATAATATATAGTTATTTTATAATATTTGTGATTTTTGTTAATTATTTCGGTGATGTTGATTATTTTAATATATTTTTTGATTTGCATGCACGTTAAGCGGAGCCGAGAAAATAAAATATTTTTTTCGAGGCTAGAAAACCTTGGACTGTGGAAACTTCAGCGGAGGATCTTACTAAACTTGAAGCTGTAACATTTCGAAAAATACATATTTGATCATGAATCATCGTTTTATAATATTCTTGATTTTTAGGAATTTTTCTGGAATTTTTTGGAAACGACGAATATTTTAATATATTCCTCGTTTTCGCGTTTACATGCTGTAATTTGAAATGAGAATTGTTGAGACCAGTGTAACACTCCGAAAATTGATTATTTCACCATGAATAGTCATTTTCCAATATTTGTGATTTATGTGAATTTTTCTTGAATTTTTCGGAAACGATGAATATTTTAATATATTTCTCGTTTTGCGTGAAACTTCGAAAGCAGAGTCGTGAAAATGACTGTAGTGCTTCAAAAATTGGAAAATTATATGACGGATAGTCGTTTTATAATATTTGCAATTTTTGAGAATTTTCTGAGAATTTTTCGGAACCGTCGAATATTTTAATATATTCTTCGTTTTTTGCGTCTTGTATTTGATTGAGAATCGAGAAACGCGATGTTTTCTCTGAGAACCTTGGACTATGGACATGTCGACGGGGGATCTTACTAAACCCGAGACTTGACACAGTTTACGAGGTTTCGTAATTTTCGAGAAATCTTTACAGATCTGATACAATTAAATCAAGACAAAAAAAAATTTATCTATCGGATCAATTAAATATCGACTTCAATCAGTATGTTATTATCTATTGGATAATAGTGTGTAATAAAAATACTATCACATTATCCTAATGTAATCCACTTTATGTCAAATCTATCTACTTTAATTCAAATTTAATAGTTAAATATTCAAGCTTCCTTAAGAAGCTTTGACTGCTTTGACCACATGTGTTAGCTTCCAAAGGAAGCCAATTTTTCTCACCCACTCTCCTCTCTCTCACGTCTGCCAGCAGCCCACTCAAGGAGAAAGAATTGATTTTATTATCCTAATATTACATCTAAATGCATTAACACCCAAAAGCACCATTTTTCTTCTTCCTTTCTACGTATTCCCCTTCTTCTTCCTTTCTTCTTCTTTTCCATTTCTCTCCCATAGCCATACGTCCAGCCACTCCTCAAGAACCCCAACCTTCATAAAAATTTACACCAACCATGTTTTCTTAATCTCCTACTCCTTCTCATCATCTTTTGTGCTTGGAGTTTTCAAGAAAGCTTCCATCTTCAACCATTTTTCAAGCTTTGAAGGTGAGCTTCCATGGCTGAAAAATTTCAGACCTTCACCTCCATTTTTGTTTCTGGTTTCCTCTTGATTTAATGGTCATTTTCTTCTTCTTTTTCACATCATTACATTGTTCTAACTTGGACCACATTTTCTAGGGTTTTTGAGCTTCAAATCAGAAAATCAAGAGTGCTTCTTGGAATTTTCTTGGTTCTTCATCTTGGTAAGAGGAAGATTAATCCTCCTCAACCTCTTTAGCAACTAGGAATCTTGTGTTTGATTTTTGGAAGAAAAACCACATGGTGGTTGTTCTTGAAATTGCTTGAAATTGATTTCTTGAATGTTATCTTAATTTAGCTTTGAGTAGTTGATTGAGTGGTTAATTATTCATGAAATTTTGTGATTGAAATCCATGATTGCTTGCTGGAAAATTTTGGTTGCTGGACCCCTGGATGTGTCACGGTTTTGGGGCTGTTTTGGGCTGGAAAATGAAGGGAAATGATGCTTAAATTTTGACCAATGCAAGGCTAATTAAATCAAGTAGTTAAGGTTGATCCAAGTGGACAAAATTCTGGTTGTTGGACCTTGGTGAGTGCCACGGTTTTGGGCTGTTTTAAGAGCAGAATTTTGGTTGACATTGTGTCAAGAATAATGCTAAGCAAATTAAGTAAAGGAAGACTAAACTAGTGAGAAGAAAATTGTAACCTAGGACCCTCTTGAGTGCCACGGTTTTGAGGGCTTGAATGAGGGAAAGGATAACAAATTTGAGATATCAAGACTTGAATTAATCAAGTAATTAAACGTAGATTAATAGTAGGAAACTTGCAACAATAATTTTTAGGATGGATTGTGGTTAAGACTTAGGAGATAAACTAAGTTTGGAAGGTAATTATAAGAACCAAATAACTTGGATCAAAATGACAAGTAAATGGACCTAATGATGTGAACATGACTTACTTGAAACCTTGGGAAGGCCACGACCTCTAGGTGAAAATTTGGGTTAAGATTCCATAACCCATTACTCGGGTTACAAGTAATCAAAGAATACAAGAGATTAAGGATTTCATAAACCTTAATGAACCAATGAGATAATTTTCATAAGACTTGGAGATTTTAGAAATCCATAATGGACCTAAAATATGTTCCTTGAATTATAAATTGATATTATGTTGATATTGGGTTCTTTTTGGATGCAAATTTGCTTATTGCACTCTCTTGATCAAATGTGGTATATTATGCTATTGTATGAAATTGTGGATCATACATGTTCATGCATAGAGTCCTATGCATTGTGAATGTCCTTGTGGACTGTTGTAAGGCCAAGTTGCCTAGAGATTGAACACACCTTTGTGCGGGTGCGAGTAGACAAGTGTGGGTCTTGTTATGACCTTGGGGCGTCGGGGTGCGGGTCCTCCACAATGGGT
Organism: Ormosia emarginata; assembly: GCA_029884605.1. Lineage (NCBI taxonomy): Eukaryota > Viridiplantae > Streptophyta > Magnoliopsida > Fabales > Fabaceae > Ormosia > Ormosia emarginata. The sequence goes on from JAQQTP010000040.1 coordinate 9,996,842, forward strand.
AGTTGGTAGCTCCTTTGCCCGTGGGGCAAACCGATGCAACGCACCGACGATCCGGACTTGACACCTGTCCTATATCGTGATCTAGTGTAGAATGTCCGTGCAATGCCATGATTGTGCACGAGAAAATTTATTGATAGCACCGGCCTCGCAGTACCGAGTCACGAGACATGTCTCATGATCTTTCTCTCCGATTGTTTGAGTCTAGCTCCATGGAGTAGGAAATTGAATATTGTGTCCATGCATCGTGGAATATTCTCATCATCCGAAAATTATTGTTTACCCGATATTTAAGCGTCTCGAATTTAACTTGCCTGGATATTATGAATTATTCATTACCTTTATTAATGATTGCCTCGTTGGTTATCTCGTTTAAAAGCTTATTTATTGCCTTTACATGCTACGTGGGCGTTATGCGCCGTTCGGTTCTTGGTTCTTTGTATTGGTATTGATGGTAGGATGTCTTATCTCTTTCCCCGTGCTTCTATTATTTTGTTTATGTGCACCTGTGCGATCGAAGACGACGGTGAAGAGACGAGAAGATCCTGCCTTCCCGGCTCCGGCCCGCACGGGATTGACTTCTACCTTGCGACGATGTCCGCACGTATGCGTGGGTTCTTGGGAGATGTGCGTCGACCTTCCTTGGAGGCCGGAGTGCCGGCACATCAACCCGAACTCCGACCGCTGCGTGTATTTGGGAGACGTGTCGATAGCACTTGCCTGGAGACGTCATGAGGCTCCCTGTCCTCACTTGCTACCTCGCCTTGCGCCGGAGTTTTACCCGCCTATCGGGAGATGTGGGGTTCCCGTTATTACACTCCGCGGGAGGATTCGTTTGATTCCACCGCTCGGGCTCCATCCCGCGCCTCGTGGTTCCTATGGATGAGTCCTCGGATGAGGAAGATCCCGATGAGGGTCCTCCCGAGGATCTGAATCGGTCCCTTTTATCCGAGGGGTCGATGACCATTGGTGGCTACCGATGGTGCCGGTGTTTTTGTTTTGGGGGCCCGATGTATTTTTCTTTTTGGTTGAAATTTGTATATTTTGTATATGCATGAGGGTTTATATGCATGTTCCCTTGGGGTGGGTATAGTTTTGCTTTTTGATGATGGCAGGCTTGTAACTACAAAACAGTTGTATTAAATATATATATATATATGTATGCCATTCAGGTGCAAATTTCTGTGTATTGTTTTATTCGTCACTTTTATCCGCGCTCCGTAGTATCATTATTATTATTATTATAAAAAAAAAATATTGCCAAGTTTGCTCACATGGTTAAACATTAATTAATTGAAATGAACCGGGTCTTAATCGTTTGTTTATTTAATTTCCTCATTTTATTTATTTGACAATGTGACGTTCCCTCCCAAAAAAGGGCGTTACATTGTTGGTATCGAGCCCGGTTTATGTTTTCTTTGGGTCTTGAGTGTGAGTCTGTCTTGTTTGTGCTGTGTGAATCTCTGTGATGGGTGTCTTGAGTGGATTCCTCTGACTTTTCTTATGTTTTCAGTAGTCTAATTTGAGAGAAGAGCAAGATGGCGAGAGGTGGAGATATGACAGCTGCTATTGAAGCGATGCAGAGAATGACTGAAGTCATCGCCCAACAAAATGATCGCGCTGCTCAACAACAGGAAAGAGCTGCTCAACAGCTCGAGGCGACTGCCGACGCGTAAAACTTAGCAGAGTTTCGTCGTCATAACCCTCCGCAATTCAAGGGGGAGTTTGATCCCGACAAGGCTAATCTATGGATCAAGGAGCTGGAAAAAGTCTTTCGTGGCATGAATTGTGCGGAAGACAAGAAGGTAAATTATGCGACTTTTATGCTTGTCGGAAATGCCGAAGACTGGTGGAATGGAGCTCAAAGGGCATTAGAAGCCGAAGGAACAGAGGTCACTTGGGAATTGTTCAAGGAGAAATTCTTGGGCAAATACTTTCCTGCGAATGCGAGACACGCAAAGGAGATGGAGTTCCTCAACCTGAGACAGGGGAACATGACTGTCAGCGAATACGCAGCCAAGTTTGAAAACTTGGAGAAATTTTCAACACATTACCAGCATCAAATTGATGAAGCCTAGAAATGCTGGAAATTCACCGAAGGACTGAGGTACGAGGTAAAGAAAACTGTGATTACCTTGAAAATGAAGGTATTCTCGAAGCGTTAGACACTTGCTTTGTGAAGTTGAAGCCTTGGAGCAGGCTAGAGACGCGAGAAACAGGAACTTTGGGCTGTACGGTCCCAAAGAGGTAGAGGCAAAGTGGTTCAAACCGCTTTCGGAAGAAACCCTATTCCCGACCAACGGGGGTCAACAACAAATCGGTGGAAGTTCGGGTGGAGGTTCTTCTGGGAACCGAATCGGTCGAATACGACCTACCCGTCCAAATGCCTGAAGTGTGGGAAGGATCATCTCACAAGAGACTGCACGATAAAAGGGATCATTTGCTTCAGATGTGGCAAACCGGGCCATATGTCCAGAGATTGTAACCAAGCAAAGGCTGAACCTTCAGTCAATGCAACCCGAGCCAAGAAACCGCAAGCCGGAGGTCGAGTTTATACTATGAGTGGAGCTGAAGCTTCTGAATCCGAAGACTTGATTCAAGGAGAAGGCGCCATAGAAGGTAATCTTTTAAAAGTACTGTACGACTCTAGGGCAACCCATTCTTTCATATCATATGACTGTGTGCTACGACTTGGTTTACCTGTGTCTGAACTACCTTTTGAATTGACTGTTTCAACCCCCACTGATAAACCGGTAGTTACTACCAAAGTCTGTTTGAAGTGTCCTTTGATTGTTGAAGGTCGAATCTTTTCTGTCGATTTGATCTGTTTACCTCTTTCACAGTTAGATGTAATCCTAGGGATGGACTGGTTATCTTCCAACCATGTTCTGTTAGATTGTTCTAGTAAGACCATAGTCTTTCCTGTGGATGAGAATTCTAGATACTTGACGGCCAACCTGTGCACGAGCTTTCTTGAAAGAAGGAGCTCGGGGTACATGCTATTATCTTCTTTGAAAGTTGAGAGTGAGGTTGATTTGAGTACTATTCGGTAGTGAAGGAATTTCCGAGATCTTCCCGAAGAAGTACTGGTTTACCACCAAAGCACGTGAGATCGAGTTTGCTATTGATCTAGTACGGGAGCTGGTCCGTGTCTATAGCACCTACCGAATGTCACCGACAGAATTGGCCGAACTTAAGAAGCAGCTGGAAGAGCTTTTGGAGAAGCAGTTCGTTAGACCAAGTGTGTCTCCGTGGGGAGCACCTGTGTTACTAGTTCGAAAGAAGGACGGTACTTCGAGATTGTGCGTGGACTACAGGCAATTGAACAAGTTGACAATCAAGAACAAATATCCTCTCCCGAGAATCGACGACTTGATGGACCAACTGAAGGGGGCAGCAGTATTTTCGAAGATTGACTTGAGATCTGGGTATCATCAGATAAGAGTGAAGACGGAGGATATACCCAAGACTGCTTTTCGTACGCGATACGGTCATTACGAGTATCTTGTGATGCCGTTTGGTGTGATGAATGCGCTTGCTATTTTCATGGACTATATGAACCGCATCTTTCGTCCGTACTTGGATAAGTTTGTTGTCGTCTTCATTGATGACATCCTGATATATTCCCAGAATCAGGAGGATCATGCTGAGCACCTCAAAGCATAGTTCTCCAGATTTTGAAGGAAAAGGAATTGTATGCCAAGCTGTCGAAGTGCGAGTTTTGGCTTGATGAGGTGAAGTTTTTGGGTCATGTGATCTCTAAAGAAGGAGTTGCAGTGGATCCATCCAAAGTAGAAGCAGTACTGCAGTGGGAACAACCGAAGTCAGTGACGGAAGTCCGTAGTTTCGTTGGCTTAGCCGGATATTACGGAGGTTCATAGAAGGGTTTTCCAAGATTGGGACCGCTCACTCAATTGACAAAGAAGAATCAAGCTTTCGAATGGACTGATAGATGTGAGCAGAGTTTTCAAGAGTTGAAGAAACGACTGACTACCTCACCTGTATTAGTGTTACCTGATCCGAATGAACCGTTCGAGGTGTATTGTGACGCTTCGTACCAAGGATTGGGATCTGTTCTTATGCAACACCGAAAGGTGGTAGCCTACGCTTCGCGACAGTTGCGAGTGCATGAAAAGAATTACTTGACTCATGATTTGGAGTTGGCAGCTGTGGTTTTTGCTCTTAAGATATGGAGACATTTCCTTTATGGAGCGACATTCAACATCTTCAGTGACCACAAGAGCTTGAAGTACTTGTACGATCAGAAAGAGCTAAATATGAGGCAGCGGAGATGGCTGGAGTTTTTAAAGGATTATGATTTCCAGTTGTTGTACCACCCTGGCAAGGCGAACGTCGTGGCTGACGCCTTAAGTAGAAAGACTGTCAGTGTTTCTGCCTTGATGATTAAGGAAAGAGATCTCATCGAACAATTTAGAGATGTATGGTCATTTGTTAAGTTGGAACCCGGAAGAATTTGCATGAATATGGTTACCATCTCAAGCGAGTTGATGGAAGACATACGGGAAAAACAGAAGACCGATGAATTCTTGCAAGAAATAAGAGAACAAATGAAACGAGGCGAGAAAACAGAGTTCGAAGAAGGAACAGATGGAATTCTGAGATTCCGAGGTAGAGTTTGTATTCCTCGTGACCAAGAGCTTAGACGATATATTGTGGATCATGCCCACACTAGCAAGCTAAGTATGCACCCTGGTATAACAAAGATGTACCAAGACTTGAAGAAGTTGTTCGGTGGCATGGACTAAAAAGTGATGTCACTAGATGTGTATCGACTTGTCTAGTCCGTCAAAAAGCCAAAGTGGAACATCGGTGACTGCTGGGGTTCTTTGCAACCATTGTCTATTCCCGAATGGAAGTGGGACAAAGACATCGCAATGGACTTTGTTGTGGGATTGCCAAGGACGAGGATGGGACATGACTCGATTTGGGTAATAATTGATCGACTTACAAAATCGGCTCATTTCCTCCCGATTAACATAAGGTACAGTTTGGAAAAGCTGACCCCCTTGTATATTGGGGAAATTGTCAGATTACATGGTGTGCCTACGAGTATAATCTCGGATAGAGATCCGAGGTTTACCTCAAAGTTTTGGCAAAGTTTACAAGCTTCGTTGGGGACGAGATTGCGCCGAGTTTGGCGTATCATCCGCAAACCGATGGTCGGATCGGAAAGGACGATCCAATCTCTAGAGGACCTACTTAGAGCTTGTTCTATGGAACAATTTGGAAGTTGGGATGAAGTTCTACCACCGATGGAGTTCACCTACAATAACGGTTATCATTCGAGTATAGGGATGGCACCTATGAAGCTCGTATGGAAGACGGTGTCGAACACCATTATGTTGGTACCAAGACGGCGAGCGTCTTACGATCGGACCGAGACATCCAACGAGACGACCGAGAAGGTTAAGATGATTCAAGAGAAGATGAGAGCGCTCGAGCCGACGAGAAGAGCTATGCGGATAAGAGAAGAAAGCCTCTTGAGTTTGAAGAAGGTGAGCATGTGTTCCCGAAAGTCACACCCACGACGGGGGGTGGTAGGGCCTTGAAATCTAGAAAACTCACTCCAAAATTTCTTGGACCTTACCAAATTCTTTCGCCGGATAGGTCCAAGTAGCTTACCGATAGCCTTACCCCTATTCTTTCGAACATACATAATGTATTCCATGTGTCACAACTTCGTAAATATTTACCTGATCCAAGTCATGTCATAGCACCGGACACAGTACAGTTAAAAGAGAACCTGACCTATGAAACGTCTCCTGCGAGAATCGAGGATCGACGGACAAAGCAACTATGAGGCAAGGAGATTCCATTGGTAAAGGTGATTTGGAATGAAGCAACTGGTGATGCGACTTGGGAATTGGAAGATAAGATGAGGGAGCAACATCCAGAATTATTTTAAGGTATGTAAATTTTGAGGACAAAATTCCTTTTAGTAGGGGAGTGTTGTAACATTCTGAAAAATACATATTTGATCATGAATCATCGTTTTATAATATTTTTGATTTTTAGGAATTTTTCTGGAATTTTTTGGAAACGACGAATATTTTAATATATTCCTCGTTTTGCGTGCACACTTGAAATTTGAGAATTGTTGAGACCAGTGTAACACTCCGAAAATTGATTATTTCACCATGAATAGTCATTTTCCAATATTTGTGATTTATGTGAATTTTTCTTGAATTTTTCGGAAACGATGAATATTTTAATATATTTCTCGTTTTGCGTGAAACTCGAGCAGAGTCGTGAAAATGACTGTAGTGCTTCAAAAATTGGAAAATTATATGACGGATAGTCGTTTTATAATATTTGCAATTTTTGAGAATTTTCTGAGAATTTTTCGGAACCGTCGAATATTTTAATATATTCTTCGTTTTGCGTGCGCGCTGAGCAGAATCAGAGAAACGCGATGTTTTCTCTGAGAACCTTGGACTATGGACATGTCGACGGGGGATCTTACTAAACCCGAGACTTGACACAGTTTACGAGGTTTCGTAATTTTCGAGAAATCTTTACAGATACAATTAAATCAGTACAGCAAAAAAATTTATCTGTCAGATTAATTAAACCGACTTTCATAATTGTAACTATTATCTATTGGATAATAGTGTGTAATAAAAATACTATCACATTATCCTAATGTAATCCACTTTATGTCAAATCTATCTACTTTAATTCAAATTTAATAGTTAAATATTCAAGCTTCCTTAAGAAGCTTTGACCCCAAGCTTTGACCACATGTGTTAGCTTCCAAAGGAAGCCAATTTTTCTCACCCACTCTCTCTCTCTCACGTCTGCCAAGCAGCCCACTCAAGGAGAAAGAATTGATTTTATTATCCTAATATTACATCTAAATGCATTAACACCCAAAAGCACCATTTTTCTTCTTCCTTTCTACGTATTCCCTTCTTCTTCTTCCTTTCTTCTTCTTTTCCATTTCTCTCCCATAGCCATACGTCCAGCCACTCCTCAAGAACCCCAACCTTCATAAAAATTTACACCAACCATGTTTTCTTAATCTCCTACTCCTTCTCATCATCTTTTGTGCTTGGAGTTTTCAAGAAAGCTTCCATCTTCAACCATTTTTCAAGCTTTGAAGGTGAGCTTCCATGGCTGAAAAATTTCAGACCTTCACCTCCATTTTTGTTTCTGGTTTCCTCTTGATTTAATGGTCATTTTCTTCTTCTTTTTCACATCATTACATTGTTCTAACTTGGACCACATTTTCTAGGGTTTTTGAGCTTCAAATCCGAAAATCAAGAGTGCTTCTTGGAATTTTCTTGGTTCTTCATCTTGGTAAGAGGAAGATTAATCCTCCTCAACCTCTTTAGCAACTAGGAATCTTGTGTTTGATTTTTGGAAGAAAAACCACATGGTGGTTGTTCTTGAAATTGCTTGAAATTGATTTCTTGAATGTTATCTTAATTTAGCTTTGAGTAGTTGATTGAGTGGTTAATTATTCATGAAATTTTGTGATTGAAATCCATGATTGCTTGCTGGAAAATTTTGGTTGCTGGACCCCTGGATGTGTCACGGTTTTGGGGCTGTTTTGGGCTGGAAAATGAAGGGAAATGATGCTTAAATTTTGACCAATGCAAGGCTAATTAAATCAAGTAGTTAAGGTTGATCCAAGTGGACAAAATTCTGGTTGTTGGACCTTGGTGAGTGCCACGGTTTTGGGCTGTTTTAAGAGCAGAATTTTGGTTGACATTGTGTCAAGAATAATGCTAAGCAAATTAAGTAAAGGAAGACTAAACTAGTGAGAAGAAAATTGTAACCTAGGACCCTCTTGAGTGCCACGGTTTTGAGGGCTTGAATGAGGGAAAGGATAACAAATTTGAGATATCAAGACTTGAATTAATCAAGTAATTAAACGTAGATTAATAGTAGGAAACTTGCAACAATAATTTTTAGGATGGATTGTGGTTAAGACTTAGGAGATAAACTTAGTTTGGAAGGTAATTATAAGAACCAAATAACTTGGATCAAAATGACAAGTAAATGGACCTAATGATGTGAACATGACTTACTTGAAACCTTGGGAAGGCGACGACCTCTAGGTGAAAATTTGGGTTAAGATTCCATAACCCATTACTCGGGTTACAAGTAATTAAAGAATACAAGAGATTAAGGATTTCATAAACCTTAATGAACCAATGAGATAATTTTCATAAGACTTGGAGATTTTAGAAATCCATAATGGACCTAAAATATGTTCCTTGAATTATAAATTGATATTATGTTGATATTGGGTTCTTTTTGGATGCAAATTTGCTTATTGCACTCTCTTGATCAAATGTGGTATATTATGCTATTGTATGAAATTGTGGATCATACATGTTCATGCATAGAGTCCTATGCATTGTGAATGTCCTTGTGGACTGTTGTAAGGCCAAGTTGCCTAGGAGATTGAACACACCTTTGTGCGGGTGCGAGTAGACAAGTGTGGGTCTTGTTATGACCTTGGGGCGTCGGGGTGCGGGTCCTCCACAATGGGTAGTTGGTAGCTCCTTTGCCCGTGGGGCAAACCGATGCAACGCACCGACGATCCGGACTTGACACTTGTCCTATATCGTGATCTAGTGTAGAATGTACGTGCAATGCCATGATTGTGCACGAGAAAATTTATTGATAGCACCGGCCTCGGCGGTACCGAGTCACGACATGTCTCCCGATCTTTCTCTCCATTTGTTTGAGTCTAGCTCCATGGAGTAGGAAATTGAATATTGTGTCCATGCATCGTGGAATATTTACGTCATCCGAAAATTATTGTTTACCCGATATTTAAGCGTCTCGAATTTAATCGCTGGATATTATGAATTATTCATTACCTTTATTAATGATTGCCTCGACCGGGTTATTTGTTTAAAAGCTTATTTATTGCCTTTACATGCTACGTGGGCGTTATGCGCCGTTCGGTTCTTGGTTCTTTGTATTGGTATTGATGGTAGGATGTCTTACCTCTTTCCCTGTGCTTCTATTATTTGCTGTTTATGTGCACCCTGTACTGATCGAAGACGACGGTGAAGAGACAGAAGATCCTGCCTTCCCCGGCTTCTGGCCTGCACAGGATTGACTTCTACTGCGACGATGTCTGCACGTATGCGTGGGTTCTTGGGAGATGTGCGTCTGACCTTCCTTGGAGGGCCGGAGTGCTGGCACATCAACCTGAACTCCGACCGCTGCGTGTATTTGGGAGACGTGTCGATAGCACTTGCCTGGAGACGTCATGAGGCTCCTGTCCTCACTTGCTACCTCAGCTTGCGCCTGGAGTTTTACCTGCCTATCAGGGAGATGTGGGGTTCCCGTTATTACACTCCGCAGGAGGATTCGTTTGATTCCACCGCTCGGGCTCCGTCCCGCGCCTCCGTGGTTCCCTATGGATGAGTCCTCGGATGAGGAAGATCCCGATGAGGGTCCTCGAGGATCCTGAATCGGTCCCTTTTATCCGAGGGTCGATGACCATTGGTGGCTACCGATGGCCGGTGTTTTTGTTTTGGGGGCTCGATGTATTTTTCTTTTGGTTGGAAATTTGTATATTTTGTATATGCATGAGGGTTTATATGCATGTTCCTTGGGGTGGGTATAGTTTTGCTTTTTGATGATGGCAGGCTTGTAACTACAAAACAGTTGTATTAAATTATATATATATATGTATGCCATTCAGGTGCAAATTTCTGTGTATTGTTTTATTCGTCACTTTTATCCGCGCTCCGTAGTATCATTATTATTATTATTATTATAAAAAAAATATTGCCAAGTTTGCTCACATGGTTAAACATTAATTAATTGAAATGAACCGGGTCTTAATCGTTTGTTTATTTAATTTTCGCATTTTATTTATTTGACAATGTGACGTTCCCTCCCAAAAAGGGGCGTTACAGAGGCCGAACACAGTTTACGAAGTTTTAATTTTTCGAGATTTTATCTGATAAATAAAATCGCGATACGTTTTATTATCCGTTGGACAATAAATACTAACCTTGTTAACTATAACTTTTATCTACTGGATAATAACTTTAATAGAGTGTTAGCTATCTTTTTTAGAGAACATTTTAATGATATCATCAAGATGACATCATCCAAGTGACATCATTACTTTGACTTTTCAAAAAGTAGACAAAGCTTCTCAAGAAAGCTTTGTACCAAGCTTCTCAAGGAAGTCAACTCCTCTCTCTCCTCCCTGGGGGGACTCCACGATAATGAGGGGGAAATGTGACACAAATTGTCATCTTTCCACTAAAAACACACACTCACTTTTCACTTTTCAAATTTCAAAAGTTTTCTATTAATGTATAGAAATCTAATATACTTCGATATTACACAATCGCTCATACAACTGTATAATATCAACTAAACTTGGCAAATTGTTTATCTCGTTTCAATGCCTAACTTAGGACTTAACTCATCCCAAGACTCGTGTTAGTAAGTTTGATTCACTTTACTAAACTTACATAAGGTTGATCATAATCCTCATGTGCTTTAGCTCACTAGTTTGTCTTAGGTAAAGTATTGTACTGACACTTACCTCTCTTTATTATCTTCTAAGAAAAGAGTTTAGCTCACTTACTCACTCTTTTGCATGATTAGGAAGCTTGACTCACTTCTTTACTTATAATACTTGTTCTACATCAATTTGCACATTCAACTCATATTGAATTATAAGAGAATAAAGTATGCAAGTAGGATAAGTACATTTTCTTATCAAGCTTGTATCTAGTTTACTTTATAATCATAATCTTAGTGATTTTCGAAATCACACAAAGGTATGTACGGTCCTAGAGAACTATCTCAATCTAATCCATAACTATTGATTAACCATCACTCATCTTGTGCTCATATATTATATGACTATTTCCTTTATGAAATATCCCTAAAAGTATTTTAATACATTTAGAAAAATATATAAGAATGATTTCAATTGGTAAGAAACTCCAACACAAGAAGAAAAATAATACTAAAAATTCTTGGAACTCACGCCTAGACGCGACTTCCCCACGCCTAGGAAAGACAGAGAGGCGTGACAATCTCTGTCTCTCCTGGCTGAGAAACAGGACAACTCACACCTAGGCGTGGTTTAGTCACGCCTAGGCATGATTACACGACTGAAAGTTCTGCAGAAATAGTTTACTATTTCATTAATCAATTTCATCATTCCAATCACTCAAATTTTGATTTTAAGCTATCATAAACCTCAAATATGATCCATTAACATGTTGTGATACTTATGCAACCTTAATTTTGCTTAATCATTGATTAGTGGAAATTCTACCACCTAAGACCTAAAATCACCATCTTTGTCTCCAATGGAGCTTAATGGTTCTTAAGTGTTAAGAACTCAAAATCTAACATCTAATAAGATATAAACACTTTACTTTAACCATTGGAATTGAAAACCAAGCTCAAAACCTAGATTTGCTCATCAAATCCTTTTTTTACAAGTATGTAACCTAACTTTAGCTATAAAAAAATAGAGAAGAGGGATGAAGATTTTGATTAGAATCCCCTACCTTACTATGATGGTGGTTGTTCAATCCTTGCTTTGCCTTTCCCTTTCTATTTCCTTTCCTCTTCCTCCTTAAGCTTTTCCTCTTTGGTTTCCTTGTTTTTTGATGTTGCCCTTGCTGTTTTCGCGAGAGAGAAGTGAGAATGAGTGAAATATAGGAAAGACCAAGTGAATTATATGGGTTGTCGTATAACACCTGCGTCAATTAATATATTTCACTGATATTACTTGATATGCTAAAAACATTTAGATTTAGCTAAATCAAAATTATTGTTTCACTATTATGTTATTTTTTCATATCTGCTGGGGGTCAATCCGACATTAAAAGCACAACCAGTATGCCTAAAAATACCAAACTGACTCCGTTTATTCTCAAATTTTTACTACACCTTACTTAGCTTATTTGTGACTTAGAAACAAACTTTCTAAGTTTATTTCCATCCACTTAGCAATTTATGCTACTATTTGAGTTATTTTAAGCTATTTTTCGACTTCTGAGTTGCAACTAAGTGCCTAAACTAACTCAGTTTGTTACAAAAATAGACCGACATGTAAAACAAGTGTTATGCTACCTTTTGTAACCATAAACTAGTCTAACATGCTAAAAATAGACTATTACAAATAGTCCTATACTTTTTAAGCATCCTCACTCCTACTCCAAAGGTGGATCTAGAGCTAGAATTATCATGGAAAGAATATACAAGTGGTGAGAATTCTAGAAAATTCTTAGTAATTCTAAAATATAAAGTGTCATCATAATAACTCAAGGTATTTCAGGGAATCAAATCATTACTTGAAACATCATATAGCAAGGTGGCTAAAGCAAAAAAGTTTCCTTTCTTTTCCCAAAATAGAAATTCAATTCAATCATTTATCAACAATAGACATATTCTAATAATATAAGCAGTCTCAACATGTCATTAATAAACCATAGATTATCTAAAAAATAAATCAAGTATAATTTATATCTCACTATCTCTAGAATATTTACATTTCTCTAGAATGCAAACATTCAAATATTAGATCTTTGGTTTATATAATAATAAACTCATAATGATGTATATTTAATCAACCAAGCATAAAACATTATCTAGTGCTGATTAATTTTCATCTTTCTAAGCATATTTCTCGGACTTTTGTCTTTTTATCAAATAGGTAGAGAGGGAATGTCGCATCCTCGTACTACCTTAATAGGGGGGAATGTTGTGTGGAAATAAGTTTACCCCAATAGTTTAATATGTTAAGTTTTGATGATGACAAATACAAGTCAAAAAGAATGATGCTTATGTTACATAGATGTACTTAATAGATTATATTGTTCATGCATGATTATGTACTTTATCTTGTTATATTTCACTTAATGATCATGCAATGAGATTTGTGTAGCATTCTTTATATAATATATCCAATAATGCTTTATATGAGTTATAATGAATTGATGTTGGATTTAGCTTTATTTAAATGAAAATGTGCAAAGTGTTCTTTGTTACATCCTACATAGAGCATATCTATTAATAATTGATAAATATCTTATTTGGATATGTCTATGAAAGTCTTATATGCATGTCAGATTAATTAGAGGTGTACATTTATGAATCATGCATATGAAGATATTGAATTATGAATTTGGACTAACTATGTTTGTTTAAGTAAGCAATACTTTGTAGGATAGTCCAAGTATCAAGAGTGAACATTGCAACAAAAAAGTAAAAGATCTCAATTATGATAAACTCAAGGAGAATGTGAATGTCTATTCCATGAAAGTTTTGATAACAACAAAGTCATGTCAAAGACCAAGTCCAAAAGAAGATTAAATGGTATAGCTTATAGGACTTAGGGTCTTTATGTAAGAAGCCTTATGGATATCTCAAATATGTTTTCAGATCTTTACAAATGGTTTTCACATGCTAAAATATCAAACAAACAAGTTTTGAAAAGCTAGTTATGGTAATAGTTCAAAACTATGAAAAATAGCCAAGTTTGAATTTTACAAAACTGATATTTGGTAACTATTTTGATCATAGATTTCAAAATACTTTGAGTTTTGTTATGAAACTTATTTCATATGAAAATAGACTTAAATATCTTTCCAATGAGTAGTCATTTACTTTAAACAGATAAGAAATGAAGAAGTTATGACCATTTGCTATAAACCATGAAATATAATCAATTTTAAGGTTTGAAAAGCTTACCTTTGGTCACTCTTTTGATTATAACTTTTAAAATACTTTGAGTTTTGTTGTGAAACTTCTTTCATTTGAAAATAGACTCAAAGATCTTTCCAATGACTGGTCATTTGCTTTAATCGAATAAGAAATAAAGAAGTTATGACCATTTAAAGTCAGTTTTCGAAACTAGAATGGTTTATTCGAATAAAAGATGTGTTATTCGAATAAAACACCCAGAAAACTTTCTAGAATACATTTTTAGTGATTTATTCGAATAACCAAAGTGTTATTCGAATAACACATCCCAAAAAACATTTCCTGGTGCGCAATAAGTGGATTTATTCAAATAACAGAAGTGTTATTCGAAATAACACGACCCTGGAACACGCAATGACTATTTTCTTGGCATTAAATGCTGCCATTAATTGTACCAAACAGCTCCTTTGATCAAATACTCTATAAATATATGTCTTGGGTCATCTTTAATGGCTAACCAATAACTTGAAACATATTTTCTATGGCTCTAATCCAAGAATCAATCTTTCAATCCATTTGTGCTCTGTTTTTGTAAATATTTGAGATATCCTTGAAGAGCATTATAGAGCTTCAACTTGTGTAATCTACTCTAGTGAAAGTTTATCATTCAATCTCCATTTGATTTGTTGTAAAGAGGGTGAGGTATCCCTCAAAGGCTATAAAGGGTAAGGTATCCATTGAAGTTGAGGCTCAAGCACAAAGGGTGAGGTATCCCAAGATGTGTTGAGTGCCCTAGTTTGTAAAGGTTTCAAGCACCTGTTCAAGCTTGAAGTGATAGTGGAAAATCTCGGATGGTTTACTTGAGGACTGGACGTAGGTCACAAGTAGTTAGTGGTCGAATCAGGATAAATACTATGTTTGCTTCTCTCAACTCTATCTCTTTTACATTTGTGCTTTAATTATATATGTTTGAGTTGAATTTGATATCTAGCTCATTTGTTTGATTTATCCTATAGCCCAAGTGGTATTTGGGAAATTCTAATAGTTGTATCTTTTCCGCTGCATGTGTTGATTAAAAATATTAAAATGCATAATTTCTCAAAGTTATTTTAAAAATTTGTAATCACCTAGTTCACCCCCCTCTTGGGTGACGGTTGCCATGACTAACAAGTAGTATCAGAGCTTCATGCTCTGGTGAAAGCTTAACCGCTTAGAGTTAAAGATCTTTGTTTGTTGGCAACCATTAAAAAGCTTTTTAAAATGAATGATTTTGAAATTGAGAAACCATCATTCTTTGATGGTGTGAATTTTGTTTATTGGAAAGCTAGAATTGAAATTTATATGCAATATATTGATCTTGATTTATGGGATATTGTACTTGATGGATTTACTTGCAAATCAAAACATTTTTGGAATGCCTATAATAAGAAATGTTTTTCCTTGAACATTAGAGCAATGCAAATCTTAAGAAATAGTTTAAATGATGATGCTTATGCTAAAATTAAGAGTTGCTCTAGTGCCAAAGATATATGGGATGCTCTTGATTCTATTTATCTTGTTAATAATGATTTCTTGCATAAAGTTGTATATAGAGAGCAAGAAGAGAAAAAACCTCTAGAGGAAGATAACATTGAAAAATGTCCTCGAGAACATGTTCAAAGCAAGAAAATGAGCTCAATGCCTCTTGGTGATAATGGTGCTCAATTTGAAGAAGAGGCAAAGTAAAACAAAATTGAGAAAGAAGATGTTGTTGAATGCTTGATGGACAATAATGAGGAAGATAGTGATTCCCTTAAAAATGACTTTGAGGTAAATAATGTTAAACCATATTATAGTCGTTCCTATGATAAGCTAAAATGTGCATATGATGAATTATATAGTGATTTGTTGAATTTAGAAAATAAAAAATTATCTTGTTTCGAAAACATGTCCTCTATTGAAAGTAATATTGAGATTTTGAAAAATGAATATGCTTTTCTTAATGAGGAAATGCCTTTGAAATGTAAAACCTCAACTTCTTGTGAAAAGTGCATTAATTTAGAAAATTAAGTTGAGGACTTATATTCCAAATTTACCGAAGCTAATGATTATAATTGCTTACATTCCATGCTTGTTAATGAGAATAAATTGATGTTATTCCACATAAAAATTCAAGCATGGCTTATGGCAAAAATAGTATAGAATGTAATAACAACAAAAGGCTTAAGTTTTTGAAAGATGATATTCAAAGGACCAAACCATCATTAAATTCAATTGTTTGCAATTTTTGTGGACATCTAGGACATATTTCTCATTCATGCAATTATAGAAGGGATACTTATATGAGAAATAGTATGGTGTGGGTTCCTAAAAGTCTTAAAGACTCTAGTACTAACATTCAAGGACCCAATATGAAGTGGGTACCAAAATGTCCTCCTAGTGTTTCAATTATGCAGAAAATTTCTCAAAAGGATTGACTAATTAGTCAAAGGAAAGAGGAATCATCAAGGAAAATACTCTCAAAGCCCAATAGTAGAAAGTGTGGTCAAAGAAGGAAGATGACTTCAACCAAAGCTTCTCAAGTACAAAATGTGGAACTTGTAAAGTTCAAAACACCAAAAGAGAAGCAATGGGTAAGGAAAAGCGTTTCCTTGATTACCAAAACCAAGGTATCAAATGTTTTTACCTTTTATGCATATTCACTTAAAAAGACAATGAATATGAGGTATATTCCTTGTAGACCCTAGGTAAAGGATAGAATCATGTGTACTTGGTAAAATTTGAATATTATGTTTAGCACAAGATTATATTCATTCTTATTGTTCCACAACTCATTAATTTGTTATTTACATTTTTGTATATAAGGTTCTACAATGCCTAGGTATGCTTGCTATATTTTGAATTATTTATATATCATAAAAGTAAGCATGCTATCGACTATGTGCTTAATGACAATTGGTTATTTAATTTGTTGTGCTCAATGTAAATACTATGGAAAAGTTAATCTATATGAGAGCATAATGGATGAATATTCAAAAACTAACACACTAGGACCCAAGAAAATTTGGGTACCAAAAGCCCAAAATTAAAGTGTGTTGTAGGTGTGCTTGAAGGACAAAAGCTGACTTTGACATCTTGAAAGTGTTTGCTCCAAGTACAAAGGCCATAAATAATTCTAAGCTCTCTTCCTTGTCTCCATTGAACTTGGACTTGCAATCTTTGGATAAGTGGAGACTTGTATTATGGTTTTCTAGCCCTATATCTTGAAAATATCTCTACATGCTATACAAGTATGCTTCTTGTTTGAAATGACATGTTTGATAATGATATCTTTGTTCTTAAAATTTTTTATCCTTGGTTGATTTAAAATGCCTATGTAAGAATTAAGAATTTGTGATCATTCCTTTTTGTTCTTATTAGGCATGCATAATTGAATTTCCTGATTTGATTATCATGAATGTAAGTTAAAATGAGTGCTTATTTGTTTCTTGACATTTCTTAATCTTTTGGACCAACTACACATAGTTACTGATGTTGTTAAGTTAGTCTTATTTGAATAAGACCTTTCTTATTCGAATAACATTTTTCCAGTAGCCCCCAATAATTGTTGTTTCGTATGTCTTATTCGAATAGGGACTACCTTATTCGAATAATGCTTAATTGAAGCATTCTCAAAATTCTGATCTTTCATGTGTTATTCGAATAACCATCTGGTTATTCGAATAAAGCTTGACAGAAAGCCAAGTCTGGATGTTGTGTTATTCGAATAACATCAATGTTATTCGAATAAAGTCTGACAAAAAAACATTTCTAGGTGTTGTGCTATTCGAATAACAGTACTGCTATTCGAATAAACACAAACTATATGAAAGGTTCTATTATTTTCTGCTGCATTTACTGAATTCTTTATAATTGGACTAAAAAAGCAAATGCTTAACCAAACGTAATTGGCTATTATTTTGATGAATATATGTACTTGGCTAAATTGATTAATGAAATGAAATATCTTTTGCCCTTGTGAACTCATTTGTTGTTTTGCCTTATTGTTTTAAATGCTTATTTGCTTATGAGTTTGGCATAATGACCAACCTCTATGGATCCAAAATTGAAGGATACCAAAGAAAGTACTTTGAACTGTGTTGTAGGGTGATAACTACCTCAAGCAAACATTTAAATGGAATAAGATTATTCAACTTGAGGTTAGTGAAGCTTAAAAGGATTCAACTTCTAAAAGGGGTGCAAAGAATCTCTATTCTCTCTTGGAGACTTAAAGCTTAGAAGTTGGAGTCACCTACAAAAATTCAAAGAATACACTTTTGGTGGTATCAATCTCTCATCCTTATTTATGCTTTAAATTGAATATCATGTGATATTTGGAGAAATAAAGAGTTTTGTTATGCCTTAACATGCCTATTATGATAATTGTTTGCTTAAAATGCCTGTATAAGTTTTGATGATAATCATGTGTTTCTTGACAAACTTGAATCATGCCTTAAAATGCTTTTAAAAATGCAATGTGCCCTTATAAAATTCTTTTTGAAAGGGGGAGAAGTTTTAAAATTATTTTTGATTGATGGATTAAAAATAAGTATCTTTTGTCTTGCTTTACTTTATGATAATGTGCTTACATGGTCTTGGCATATATATTTCACTTTATGCATCTTGTGCATATTTTGAAGGGGAGCCTGTAACACCCTCCGTAGGGCGTCACATTTTAAAAAAATAAATAAATCTTAAAACTAATTAAAATTATTTTATAAAAGCTTTGAGTTTCAAAATATGGATTTTAAAATTTATTGTCGCGGAAATACAAACTTACCGGAAATTTTAAGTAAAATGGAAATTAAATTTAATGCATTAACATACACATCACCAATCATTTCATATAAGTTAAAACGTAATATTTACAGACTCAGAAAAACAGTAGCAAACCCAAAGACGGGTACTACCAATAGCACGGTAACAACACTAACGAGAAAAATTCAACCTACATAGTCTGTTTCTTCACCAACTGCATCTTGTTGAAACTTGAAAGACCACTCAATGACGCCGCCACCATCTTCAGAATATTGTCTCCCCTAGGGTTAAGAATGTGCTCCGCCTACTATACGAATTCGAAGAATACAAACCAAACAAAAACAACACAGGAAAGAGGTGAGATCCCCTTTCACCAGTACCAGTACGGTAGTAAAGAATAATACGAATGACAAAGTCATTCCATACACACTGAATAATCACAATTATAGTATGTTATCAATTTACAAATATTTCTAACATACATATAACCTAATAAAATAAACAAGTAATAACATTATCGGGATAGATATAACAATTCATACCATATAAAATATCATAACAAGACAATATAAAAGAAAGATCAAATGTCATAACAACATAAATATCACAAATGGAAGGTCACAGATAAAAATCACGGATAAAAAGCATAGATAGAAATCACAAATAAAATCACAAATAAAAATATCATAGATAAAAGATGACGAGATAAAAGAAATAACAAATAAAAGATAATAGATAAAAATAACAAATAGAAGATAATAATGCACCACATATCAACATATACAATAAGACACAATCCTACTCCATGGAGCTAAACCACACAAACACGGACATCGGAGGAACGACCCGCAAAGTCCTCTAGTACCACGGCTGCCCAACCAAACTATTGCACTTTGTCTTACGTTGTGTCTATAGCCCCACGACACAAGGAATCCATCATCCGCGCGTGGTGTAGTTCACGATCTCACGTTGTGGCACTACAGGCAATGTACTATTAGACTTCACCGGATCTCGATTAAACATAGTGTGTGTCGAGTCCACTAGTGTGTCGCCATTTACCACGGCCCGGAAGAGCAACCAACTCATGTCCACATATGGATTTATGCACACTAATGCCTCCAAGTCCATTCAAGATCGAACCACACTACGCTTATCGCACCGACAATACGATGTGATTCACCTCGTCAATCAATCCACCAAAAGTTTGGCATAAACTCAACACACAAACCAAAGATAAGAAAATTACGAAAATACCCTCAAGAGATAAAATATATAGAGCCTGTACGGGTTCTCATTTTCCCGACAGCGAAATCCTCAAAAGCCTGTACGGGTTCACATTTTCTCGACAGCAAAAATTCTCAAAAGCCTGTACGGGTTCACATTTTCCCGACAACAAAAATTCTCAAAAGCCTGTACGGGTTCACATTTTCCCGACAGCGAAAATTCTCAAAAGCTTGTACGGGTTCACATTTTCCCGATAGCAAAAATAAATACAGTAACGTTTAATCGCGTAGAAATTTTATCGTATTTTCACAATTCCGTCATTTTTACAAACGTTTGCAAAACGCGTAAATATATTTTTCTGTTTTCAAAATCGCGTAGAATTTTTTTAATACGTTTTCTCAATCGCGTAAGATTTTTAAATCGTTTTCTTGTCCAACTTCCTTAAAATAACTGTTTAAAACAAACAGAAATAATATTTAGTACTTTCAAATTACGTAGAATATTTTTCATAGCGTATACTGTCTTTTGGACATCTTTTCTATTTTATTTATCCGTTTTTACTAAAAATTGACAGTATTTTGTTTAATAAATTATAATAATGGTTTCCTAAATTTACCATTTAAAAGTCCTTTTCATTTTTATTAATACCAAATAATTATACTTTTGAAAATTCCTAACGTGCTTCAAAACACACGATGAGCTATACGTTAGAAATTTTATAAAGCTACTGTATTTCTTCTTACAGTAAAAACCATTAGTATTAACCTCTTAAACTTAATTCTAACTACTTTATTTCTTTAAAACTCATTGTAGAAAATTTACTTTAACTTGTATTGCTTCTTCTTGATTGAAAATAGCTTGGAATTAATTTTAGAAATCATGAATGTCTAATTTGGCATGTTGGCCTAATTTGATAAAAACTTTGCATTTGATTTCCAAATTATTTTTCACCTTTTAAATACATGTTTAATCTCTTGTATTGTCTACATTGATTTAATCCTTACCCTAGAAAATAGTTTTAGAAATCAAAGTGTTGAAGTTAGACATGTTGGATGAAAATGTAAGGTTATGCCATTTAATTTCCAAATTCATTTTTCTTAATCTAAACAAATGGATATCTTACCAATTCTCTTAGGTTAATTAGGTCACCTTTTAAGAAAATTAAGAGAACATTTTGGTTCCCCATTTAAATCATGGCCATGAGCCTTGTTAATGTGTTCTTTGGAACACTCATGCAATCCTTGACATATTATTTGCATCCTATATATTATCATGCATTTCTAACACATGCCATATTATCAAAGCTTGTAGACATGCAAATTAAAGCTTGTAGACATGCAAATTATTACAAATATCGCATAAGAAGACTACTAACAAATACACAACAACCTACTAGTAAGCACCAAATTATCAAACACACAAATAACAAACACACAAATAATTAACACATCAAAACAAGCACACCACCGAATCCTTATGGATTCTACAAGCACAACCACATATATTCCTCACCACCAACACTTGGTTGATGAGGGTAATCTCCCTCTTACCTCTTGTAGAAACTTCCAAAGCCATTGTATGTCTCCTTCAAGCAATTCCTTTCCACCAAGAGCTACTTGAAAAATCAAAGAAAACATACAATATTAATATCTAAGGCTTGAGTAAGGAAAACCATGAATCAAAATATGGTTTAAAAGGAAAGAATAAAATTAATAGTGAAGATTTCATAAACTTCACCTTAAAACCCTACACCTTGAGCTTGAAGAACAAGGGTGAAAATGGATGATTTAGGAAAAACTTCCAACATGAAAGTTCCTTAGAATGGTATGGAGATTCAAGATCTATGGTCATTTAAATTTTTAGAAGCTTGGAAGAGGATTTTTGGTGAGTTGGCCGAATTCAAGGGGGAGAGAAAAAGGAAAGAAATTTGGTTGCTTGACCTTGGTTCTTTGGAGAAAAAGAATATAGATAGAAAAGGATATAGAAGAGAAATGATGGAGATATGGTGGAAGACCGTAGGGTTGGAGAAGAAAAAGAGAAGAAAAGTTGAGAGCTTTTGGCTTATTTGATGTATTTGGAGAAAGATGGTAGACTTGGCTATGCATGGCCGTGAATGACTTTGAGAGAAAGAATGAATAATGAGGTGAGATGGCTAACTATAGTATATTGCCTTTCACCAAATGTGAAGAGCCTTGGAAGTCAAGTGTATTTGCCGTGAAAGCATTGAGAAAAGGTGATAATTATATTTTGTTTTGCTATCTTCAATTGCATGGTCACAAATGCATTGAAAGTAAGCATGAAGTGAAATGTAATAATGGTCTCCATAAAGCATGCACTTGCCGTAGAAGCTTGGAGAACATGAATATATTGAAGTGTTGGAATTGCCTTCCTAAAGGCATTCAATTGCCGTAAATGTATTCATGACAAGAAGCCATCTATATTGACTTTGTCATACTTGATTAATAAATGAAAGGTAGAAAAGAATTAAATTGCAATATTTGGTCTTCCAAAATTTAGCTTAGCCGTAGACATTCAATAAAGAGAGCCATCAATATTGACTTGGTTAATTAGTTGAAAGATAGAAGAATGGAATTGTAATATTGGCTTTGCAAAAGTTGCAATTGCCGTAGAATGAAATCAAAGAGAAGAAACCAAGGTTGACTAGTCTTTATTTGGTTAATTTGGCTTTCAAAATGAATTCCTAAAGCTTCCTACGTAAATTCACTTTGTGAATTGGTTAATTATAGCAAATTTCATCTTTTCCACCGTAGCCAACAATTTCAAGAAGTCAAACATTTGTTTAAAAGCTTGCTTTCTATTGGTTCTTAAAATTCAAGCCATTAATTTTGACCAATTTCTATTGGTTAAATATTTGCTAACTTGATTCTTATTGGTTGCTATTTTTGTTGACCAATTTCCTATTGGTGCACACTATATGTTATAGCATACTTTAACCAATGAATAATATTTATTATTTAAAAGTCAAGTATCTATTATCCAATGGATAATAAAATACACATAGATTTTTATTTTATACTAACAGTAGAAATTATTATTGATTATTTTTCTTCTTGATTACCCTTGATGAGTCATAAAGCGAGTCATCACAAAGAAATTTCTAGAATATGTGACTCACTACAATGAGTCAGTATGATGAGTCATCGTGAAATTTTCTAGAACGGGTGAGTCAGCATGGCGAGTCAGCGTAGATATTTTCTAGAGCAGATGAGTCAGCATAGCGAGTCACGATCTTTGCGTCCTTGATCGCATCAACATGGCGAGTCATCACCGGTGAGTCAAGACGGCGAGTCATCACTATCGTGTCACGGTTACATCACCGATCCGTGTCATCATGGCGAGTCATCAAAGAAGCTTCTGGAACTGCTGAGTTGTCACGCCACGTGTCATCATCCTATTGGCCCGTTGCGATGAGTCATAGCCACCAATTTTGACTAGCTCCTCATTGGTCCACGTGTACAGCACTTAATGACTAAACGTGGGTCCTGCAAAATGTTTCCGGGTCTGCCGTCACTTATTTGTACTGACTAATAAAATAATATTATAATAATATAAAATTATTTTATTTGACAATTAAATCCTAAAAATTAAAAGATAAATTTTAAGCTCATTCAGAATTGGGTTTAGTAAGATCCCCCGCCTCTGAATAATTAAAAACAGATTTTCCTGGTCCGGAAAATATTATTTTCCTACCCCGGAGCAAATCACACAAAAAGTCCATATAAAATTACAGACAGTAATATTGAGCACTGTATCATGTAGAAAACAATTAAAAACAGCAAAAAAGACAAACAAAGACAAACAAAGACGTTTTCGACGTGGAATAGCGGTTATTTTCCCAATTTTTTCCCACAACGTAGCTAATCATGCAAAACGTTCAAATAAAATTACAGACAGTATTATTTGTCTGTATATCAACCAGAAAAATTAAAACAGCAGATTCAAGAAAAATTTTATTTCACTGTCTTGAAGAAAAATACGTAAAACGATTATATAAAATACTAGACAGTATTATACATCTGTTTTTGATACAGAAAAATTTAAAATAGTAATTTGATAAAATTTTTATTTTACTGTATCGAAACAAATTATGTAAAACTACCAAATAAAATAATAAACAGTATTATTTTTCTGTATTTCATACAGAAAAACAAGAAACAGTAAAATAGGGACACAACGGTCTTTTACCCAAAAGTTGGGATGTTACAGAGCCTAGCTCTTAAATTGTTGCTTATATCTCTTGGCTTATGTAACACCCTTGTGGGGATGTCGCATTTAAAAGAAAACAAAAGAAAGATAAATAAAATCTACCCAAGTTGTAAAACATTTGTTACATAATAATACGGCTTGTAAAATAATTCTTGTTAAACAAAATATTATTAAATAAAATAACGTAGAAAACATAAAACCAACAGAACAACATCACACATAATATACATAGAGTTTTAGTCATAAGTTATACAAATAATTTACAACTAAAATATTTAGACAGAAATAGTAAACAAAAGCAATAACAGTCAATATATACAAACGCAGACGCGCCCAAGTACACATCATAAACATTTAACCCTCTGATGCATCACTCTCAGGAAGATCATCAGAAGATAAATATCCAGGATACCTCGACTCTCGGCGGAAACGAGACCGCGCAGTCGACACGCTGCTAATCTCACTAGGCGCAGTGAACATACCACCCCAATAACGCCTAAGAGATAACGGCATCTCCAAATGCAAAAACACAGTAGTCGTCATGACTGGCTCTCCATCAAACTCATTACGTAGGGACACAGTCAACCGTCCCACGTAAGTCACCGAATCTCTATCTTCACGCAAACGCCAGGCTATTGATCCACCATGAAACTCGAGTGGTACAAAACCCAGAAATCCTGGCACCGCCATACCCAAGTAATCAATCCAATGGATATGGATGATCAGACAGTTCTTGATCGTAGAACTGATCTTCGGCTAGCTGATCTTCCTCTTCCTCAGGGTACATACACTCAAGAGGCTGTTCCTCTTCTTCAAATTCTTTTACCACATGATTTAAAATAAACAAATAACACATACAATAAAGAGGTAAGACAATCCATATCACCACAAACATGGTAAAGTAAGAAAACGACAATACAACAGATATAACATTTTATACTATATAGCAGTTTAAGATAGCAATAAATAAAATACAAGATCATATAGGTGAAATATAACACATAGTAATACAGATAGACAAAATAACATAGATAAATAATGGTACGAGATAAATAATGATATAGATAAATAACATTAAAATATGAGATAAAAATATATGAGATAAAAATATATGAAATGTGACTCAACCCTACTCCATGGAGCTAAAGAAGAATACAGACATTAGAGAGAACGACCCGCAAAATCTATTAGCACTGTCGACCGCCCAATAACTATTCCGCTGTCACACGTTGCGTCTATAGCCCACTGAAAAAAAAGATATAGTGGTGTAGTACACTGTCATACGTCGTGTTACTACATGCTTGTACTAATAGACTTCACAAGATCTTGATTAAGTATAGTGCTTTTCGAGTCCATTAGTGTGTTACCAGTCACCACGGCCCAGAGGAGCGACCAACTGTCCATATATAGAATTCTGCACACTAACGTCTCCAAGTTCATTCAATTTGAACCACACTACGCCTATCACACCGACAACACGATGTTATTCACCTCGTCAATCAAATCGCCAAAATTGGCATACTCAATATATGAGAAAAATTCCAAATGTATACAGTACGCACCCACCTGGCAATACTGCAACAAAATTACAAAAATGCCCTCACTGGCAAATCATATAAAAAAGACAGTACACACCCACCTGGCAATACTGTTTCACAATCTGTCCGGGTCCACCACTTTGGCCCGACAGTAAAAACTTACTGTTATCGTCAATCACGTAGAAATTTTATCGCATTTTCAAAATCCCGTTGCTTTTACAAACGTTTTTAAATCGCGTAAATATATTTTACTGTTTTGCAAATCGCGTAGGATTTTTAATACGTTTTCTCAATCACGTAAGGTTTTTAAATCATTTTCTTGTCCGAATTCCTTAAAAATTACTGTTTAAATAAACAAAAATAATATTTAGTACATTTAAATTACGTAGAATATTTTTCATACCGTATACTGTCGTTTGGGCATTTTTCTTATCTTATTTATCCATTTTTAATAAAAATTGACAGTATTTTGTTTAGAAAATTATAATAATGAATTTCTAATTTTTCCGTAAAAATTCTGTTTACTAAATTTTTAACCGTGTAACTTAATCCTTTTGAAAACCACTAACATGCTTCAAAATATAAGATGAGCCATATGTTAGGAATTTACAAAAGTTACTGTATTTCATTCCTAATAATAAAATCATTAGTTTAATTACTTAAACTTAATTCTAATCAATTTATTTCTTCAAAACTCATTGTAGAAAATTTCTTTTTAACATATATTACATCTCTTTGATTGAAACTAGTTTGGAATTGATTTTAGAAATCATGGATACTTGGTTTGGCATGTTGGCCGAAATATATATATTTGTACTCTTTGATCTCTAAATTCATTTTCTTTGATCTAAACAATTTTATATCTCGTTAATTTTCCTAGGTTAATTAAATCACACTTAATAAAAATATGAGAACATTTTGGTTCTCCATTTTGGTTAATGGCCGTGAGCCTCATTGGTGTGTTCTTTGGAACACTCATGCAATCCTTGGCATGTTGTTCACATCCTATAAATTATCATGCATTTCTAACACATACAATATTATCAAAGCTTGTAGACATGCAATTTAATACAAATAACAAATAGGAAAGCTATTAACAAATACCCAAATAAGCTACTAACAATCACAAAAATGAATCCTTATGGATTCTACAATCACAAACAATCAATCTCCATCTTCTTACCACCACCCAAGGATGATAAGATTAGTCTTCCTCTTACCTTAAATGAAGACAAAATATTCTTTCACTCCTTTCCTAGGGTTTCAGTTTTCCTCCTTCAAAACCTAGCAAGCTTAAACAAAATTCTACAAGTTACTAACATTAAAGAGAGCTTAAACCATGGATAAATCATGGCTTAGAACTTTGAAAAAGAGTTTAGAAATGGAAAACAAGAAATTTCACCTTCTTGGTAAAATTTTCCAAGTAGGTTTCCAAGCTTCAAATGAAGGATTTTGCAAGAACTCTCAACTAGAGATGTTCTTAGGATTGTGTTTAGGTTTAGAAAACTTGGTTGGATAAAATTTTGGGTGATTGGATGGTGTAGAATAGGGTTTGGCCGAATAGCTTGAAGGAAAGACAACAATGGAGGTTGGTGTTCTTGGAAGAGAGAGAAGAGAGAAATTGCATGAAGATGAAGTGAATTTTTGGTCTTCCAAATGCCAAATGGCCGTGGACTTCAAGCATGCAAGGTGTAGCCTTGCTTGGCTTCATCCAAGCCTTAGGATAGATCAATGGTCAAGATCAAAACTTGGTTAGCAAGCTTAACTCTCATTGGTTGATTCTAGTATTGTCACTAACCTAGTCATCATGCTTAGTCACTAATTAGCCTAGTCATTAAGCTTAGTCACCATGTTCTTGAAAGTTCTACTACTAATGATGTTTAATTAAGCTACTAAGTTAACTGTTTTAACTAAACGTGGGTCTCGCATGAAAACATTTAGGGTCCATTACCGCTTATTGGTACTGACTAATAAAATAACATTATAATATTATAAAATTATTTTATTTGACAGTTAAATCCTAAAAATTAAAAGATTAACTACTGTCTCATTCAGAATTGGGTTTAGTAAGATCCCCCAGCTCTGAATAATTAAAAATAAGATTTCCCCGGCCCAGAAAATATTATTTTCCTGTCCCGGAGCAAATCACACAAAAAGTCCAAATAAAATCACAGACAGTAATATTAAACACTGTATCATATAGAAAAATTAAAAACAGTACAATCGGGACGTAATGGTCATTTTTCTATTTTTCCCCACGACGAAGCAAATCATCCAAAACGTTCAAATAAAATTACAGACAGTAAAATATCCCAGTATTTCACACAGAAAAATTTAAAACAGTAGTTTGAGAAAATTTTTATTTTACGGTCTCGAAGCAAAATATTCAAAACGACTAAAGAAAATCATAGCCTGTAATATATATTTGTATTTCATACAGAAAAATAAGAAACAGTAAAACAGGGACACAACAGTCGTTTACACAAAAGTTTAAAAAACAGCAAACAAGACATTCGGAATATTTTTCCAAAAATTGGGGTGTTACAGCTTACATTCTTGTTTGACATGAAGTGTTTTATTGTTAATACTATTAACATGTCAACGAAAATCATCTCTCATTCTCTTTCCCTCTATCAATGAAAGAAGGTAAACATTCTTAAACTTCATATCTTTTTATTCTTTCATTGAGACATGCTTGATATGTGACAAGTTGTATGATCTTTCATTTGAAAATCTCAATTCTATGATCTTACACGAATATTTTGTCACTCCTAACAAGTGATATCAAGTGGTACTTATTTATCATGTGATATGCAAGATATTATATGCTAGATATAATTCATTAAGCTTATTGCTATCATATGCTAAATGTTGATGTACCAAAATGTGACAAGCACTACATGAATAATCTTTTATATCTTGAAAGCATGCTTGTTTCATCTCTTTTTTCTTAAATCATGTGTAGAATTAAATAAGGGGAGATAGTTATGATTTGAATAACTTGAAGAAGTTTTTGAGTTTTGATGATCCTACTCTTTTTGACAAACACCAGTTTTATTTATAAAAGGGGTAAAAATATTATCTTTCTTTCCTATGCCTTTTTGTTGATGTCAAATAGGGGGAGTGAGAATTAGAAAGAAAAATATGTTCTTGTGCTTATTGTTTGATATGCTTATATTGCTCTATATTTTTCTTTGGTAATTTGTCATCATCAAAAAGGGGGAGATTGTGGAAATAAGTTTGCCCCAATAGTTTAATATGTTAAGTTTTGATGATGACAAATATAAGTAAAAAAGAATGATGCTTATACTACATAGATGTACTTAATAGATTATATTGTTCATGCATGATTATGTACTTTATCTAGTTATATTTCACTTAATGATCATGCAATGAGATTTGTGTAGCATTCTTTATATAATATATTCAATAATGCTTTATATGAGTTATAATGAATTAATATTGGATTTAGCTTTATTTAAATAAAAATGTGCAAAGTATTCTTTGTTACATCCTACATAGAGCATATCTATTAATAATTGATAAATATCTTATTTGGATATGTATATGAAAGTCTTATATGCATGTCAGACTAATTAGAGTTGTACATTTATAAATCATGCATATAAAGATATTGAATTATGAATTTGGACTAACTATATTTGTTTAAGTGACCAATACTTTATAGGATAGTCTAAGTATCAAGAGTGAACATTGCAACAAAAAAGCAAAAGATCTCAATTATGCTAAACTCAGGGAGAATGTGAATGTCTATTCCATGAAAGTTTTGATAACAACAAAGTCATGTCAAAGACCAAGTCCAAAGGAAGATTAAATGGTATAGCTTATAGGACTTAGGGTCTTTATGTAAGAAGCCTTATGGATATCTCAAATATATTTTCAAATCTTTACAAATGGTTTTCACATGCTAAAATGTCAAACAAACAAGTTTTGAAAAGCTAGTTATGGTAATAGTTCAAAACTATGAAAAATAGCCAAGTTTGAATTTTACAAAACTGATATTTGGTAACTATTTTGATCATAGATTTCAAAATACTTTGAGTTTTGTTATGAAACTTATTTCATATGAAAATAGACTCAAATATCTTTCCAATGAGTGGTCATTTACTTTAAACGGATAAGAAATGAAGAAGTTATGACCATTTGCTTTAAACCATGAAATATAGTCAATTTTCAGTTTTGAAAAGCTGACCTTTGGTCACTCTTTTGATCATAACTTTTAAAATACTTTGAGTTTTGTTGTGAAATTCTTTCATTTGAAAATAGACTCAAAGATCTTTCCAATGACTAGTCATTTGCTTTAATCGGATAAGAAATGAAGAAGTTATGACCATTTAAAATCAGTTTTCGAAACTAGAGTGGTTTATTCAAATAAGAGATATGTTATTTGAATAAAACACCCAGAAAATGTTCCAGAATACATTTTTAGTGATTTATTCAAATAACAAAAGTGTTATTCGAAATAACACGACCTTGGAACATGCAACGACTATTTTCTTGGCATTAAATGCTGCCATTAATTGTACCCAACGGCTCCTTTGATCAAATACTCTATAAATATATGTCTTGGGTCATCTTTAATGGCTAACCAATAACTTGAAACATATTTTCTATTGCTCTAATCCAAGAATCAATCTTTCAATCCATTTGTGCTCTATTTTTGTAAATATTTAAGATATCCTTGAAGAGCATTATAGAGCTTCAACTTGTATAATCTACTCTAGTGAGAGTTTATCATTCAATCTCCATTTGATTTGTTGTAAAGAGGGTGAGGTATCCCTCAAAGGTTGTAAAAGGTGAGGCATCCCTTGAAGTTGAGGCTCAAGCACAAAGGGTGAGGTATCCCAAGGTGTGTTGAGTGCTCTAGTTTGTAAAGGTTTCAAGCACCTGTTTAAGCTTGAAGTGATAGTGGAAAATCTCGGGTGGTTTACTTGAGGACTGGACGTAGGCCACAAGTGGTTAGTGACCGAACCAGGATAAATACTGTGTTTGCTTATCTCAACTCTATCTCCTTTACATTTGTGCTTTAATTATATATGCTTGAGTTGAATTTGATATCTAGCTCATTTATTTGATTTATCCTATAGTCCAAGTGGTATTTGAGAAATTTATAATAGTTTTACCTTTTCTACTGCATGTGTTGATTGAAAATATTAAAATGCATAATTTCTCAAAGTTATTTTAAGAATTTGTAATCATCCAATTCACCCCCCTCTTGGGTGATGGTTGCCATGATTAACATGTTGCATCCTCACAATACCAATCACTCAATGATAGTTTGCTTATCAGGCTGGTGTAGTCAACCTATATGTAACTGTACTTCATTACACAACACTACTCTAGGTAACCCAGGTCACATCTAGTGAGGGAATGTCACATCTTCAATCTAGAATCTCAAGTAGAGAGGGAATGTCGCATCCTCATATTACTCTGATAGGGAGATAATGTCACATCCTCATGCTACCAATCATGTAGGATCACCTCAGGTAGAGAGGGCATGTCTCATCCTTAACTACCTAACATCTAGGATTAACCCTAGTTACGAGGATCATTTCTAATATCATTCAGTGGTCAAAACAATATATAGGCTACCCTTTGTAACACCCTAAGACTACAACTGTGTATATCGATCATATATCCAAGCACATAGCATTAGGATTGTCACTTCTAAATATAATAATTATATGACCTGTATATTAACTAACAATGCATAGATATATAGAGATTTTAATAAAGTAAAGAGAATAAGATAATTTTACATAACTAGAAACTTGCTCTTTACTACAAGTTTACAATATATGTCTGAGATACATATAAGAACTAAAACAAGCTATGAGGGCATAAGTACAAAACTAATAAACTAAATACGTCAAAAGAAATATGTACAAAACAATAGTTAAGTCTTCATTGTCCTCCTTTGCTCCTGCTTTGACCTCTTGCTAGATTTACCATGGAAATAAAAAATTAGGGTGATAATTTAAATTCTCAGTAATAAGTTTAAAACATGACATCATAATAAATCTAGCTACTTCAAGGAAAAACAAGTTACATATAAGTGAATGGAAATGTGGCACAAGCCAAAACTTAATCATTTTTATTCCTAAAGTAGATATCTCAATTATTGATAAAAGAAAACACTTTAATCTATACATAATAATTTAGCTCAAGTTAGTATATTTATCTACTATTGGAAAAGTAGCAAGTAAACTTAAACATTTTTCACCATTATATACACTTAAGATATTCATCAACTTTTCATCAGTATAAAACAAGTCAATTGCCCATACAATTGACATTTTATGCAATACATAATGATGTATGAGTATGCCTAAGAAATGTCCTATGGTATGCTTGTGCCATCATTTTGAAAAATCTTTATTTTAGAAAACACATGTTATTTGTATATTCCCAAAAAGCCCTATTGTTCCTTGTATTATTTCTGAGTAGGCAGGATGCCTTTTTGTTCCTTGCACTACCAAATATATACATATATAACTGTGGCATTAGGAGCCTTTTTGTCCAAGCCATAGTGTTACAATACATGGAAATAACAAATAATAAGTTTGAAAACCAAAATATGCAAGAATTTTATAAAACCATTTCTGAGCAATTTGTATCATAATACATCCATCAATTATACACTATAATATTTCTCATCATCACATCATATTATGACTCAAGGCCGCATTTTTCATCATTCCTATATTGAGGAATCACAACATATCATTTAAAACTAAAACCTCATGCATTTCATAACATTTTAAAACAAAATTTCCATTTTTTGGATGAGTGCGGTGACCTCAAACTCTCGAATAGGATTTCCTGCTTGCAGAGAGTGAAGTGTCGCGGCTTCCCTCATGGAGTTCCGCGGCCTTCCTTCATTTTTCTGGTTTTTCCAAAAATCCATCAGAACAACACTCCCACACGCTTCCTTTCATCTATAGCCAAAACCTAACTTCCATTATCAACTCCATTATCAACTCATAATCTCATCATATTATCAATTTTTTCATACACAAACATCTAAAAATTCATCTTCAATACAAGAATCAAACATGATCACAAAGAAAACCCATTTTTGAAACTAAACCTTTTATGGAGGAATAAGAATCCACAACTCACAATCAGGGTTCACAAACCACAATCT
This sequence comes from Ormosia emarginata, assembly GCA_029884605.1. Lineage (NCBI taxonomy): Eukaryota > Viridiplantae > Streptophyta > Magnoliopsida > Fabales > Fabaceae > Ormosia > Ormosia emarginata. The sequence goes on from JAQQTP010000040.1 coordinate 10,029,446, forward strand.
AACCATTATCAAACTCAAAAGATGAGAATCAAACATAGAAATCATGGTTTACTATCAAAAACCCATTTTAGTTTTTGTCATCAAAACATGAAAAAGATGGAGGAAGGAAAGATAAGAGCTATGAAAATATTTTCCCCTACCTTAAGCTTCAATTTTTTCCTCTTTCTTTTCTCTTCTTTCCTTCCTCTTTTTCCCCTTTGTTTTCTTGTGTTGCTGCCCTCTATTTTTTCTCTTCTTTCTTCTGTTGAATATCACATTGAGAGAGTGAGGGTACAAAAAGTCAAATTAAAGGATAATAACATAGGACTTTTGGTTAAGTTACTGAAACTTTGTATCTCTTCGGAACACTTCGATTTTACTAAATCAAGTTTTTTAACCTCCAAAGATATTAAAATAAATCCTAGGATTCACCTAAATCCTAGTTTCACTATTTTCATAATTTTTCATATTTGCTATAAGTCAATTCGGTATTAAAATGCATAATCAGTGTACTTAAAAATATCAAATCAACTCAGTTTATCTTGAAACTTTAACTACACCATATTTCATACATTGGTGACTTAGAAATAGATATTCCATATTTATTTCCCTTATCTAAGCAATTTATGCTATTTTTCTAAGTTAAAATAGTCATTTTGCATGTTCTGTATTGCGACAAAGTGTCTAAACTAACTTAGAAAATCGCAGAATTACTTGGACATATTAGCCAAATGTTATGGTTCATTTCTATCCATAAACATTATTCACATATTAAAGAGGATGTTACACCTTTCATAAGGGAATAACATATAAGGATCACCCCTATTCGAGAATCATGTCCAGTATCTTTTGGTTTTGAGCACTTAACAAGTCAATTCAATTCTAGCTCAACTTCAACATTTTAAAGGAGTAACTCATAATTTATCATTTATTACTAACTCAACTTTATCTTTGTAAAGGAGCAAATCAATTTCTAGAACATCTCATAAACATGACAAGTATGTATTTTAATCTATCTCATCTATAAATATATCTAGTGCACAATATCATCTTTTCAGTATTTTATCAAGTGCACATTCACAAGATAAGTTACTTCACATAATGAACTCAATCAAATCTCTTCATATTGTATAGAATGATACTTTGTTTATTTAAAACAGAGGACTAATAATCGATTATCCTTATCTGATAATCAATTATCATTATTCTGTAGAGGTATTTTTTAAGTTGATAATTGATTAACACCCCTGGATAATCGATTATCATTCACAAACATGTTATTTTGGAAGTGGATAATCGATTAACATCGTTGGGTAATCGATTATCATTCAAAACATTGCATTCTGGAAGTTGGTAATCTATTAACACCTTTGTTCCTATTCTTCCTCTTTTTCTTTTCTTTCTTCCTTTTCTCTTATTTCTCTTCTACTGCTTCCCAAATGCGTGAGTGAAGAGAAAAGAAAAGTGGGAAATGAGAAGTAAGAAAGGACAAAGATAGTGGAGAGGGATGGAGAGATAAAGATGAATTCTGAAGTTTGATATGTTGTCATTAGTGCATGAAAGACTTTTATCTCTTAAGGATACTTTGATCTTTCATTGATGAGTTTTCTATCTTCTATACGTGTCATAGAAAATTCTAGGATTTCATTTAGTTCATATACTCATCATTTAATGATTTTCTATACACCATTAACAGTCACTAAACTCTATTACTCTTTCTTAAGTTAAGATAAACCTGAGGAATTAAACTTATAGGCTTACAGGTATCTGTCTTAACCTGTAATCATTTCCAAAATGATCTTCATCCTCTATTTGACATTTTCACAAAATTTCATGATTTTCCAAGCTACTTTTCTATTTAATTTGGCATTTAAACATTAATCATATGTTATTAAAATGTCAAACTAATTCAGTTAATTCTCCAAAATTTACCACAACTCATTCTAACTATTTGTAGCCTAGAAATACATTTTTCATATTTATTTCAATCATCTAGACAATTTATGCTAAGTTTTGAGCTAATATAAGCTATTTTCCTCGTCTTAAGTTTTAGTATAATGCCCAAACTAACTCAGAAAATCATCAGAATTAACAGGTAAATAATACAAATGTTAATAAACCATTATATCAACCCTTAAGGCTAATATATTAAGGAGGATGTTACAAAATGCATGAAAGGTCAATTATTCCAAGTTCACCTTATATGTAAAAGAAACGTTCTTTAGGCAAATGTTTGGTTAATATCAACCAATTACTTATATGTTTCCACATATTCTATTACATAATCTCCTTTTTGAACGTGATCTTTTATGAAGTGTTGTCTTATTTTTATGTGTTTGGTCCTTGAGTGCAAGATTGAGTTCTTAGTTAGGTTGATTGCACTAGTATTATCACACATTGTAGGGATGTGATTGTTAGGAATTGCGGATACATCATGCAGTTGGAAAAAAAAATTCCCACCAAGGATCCATGCGAAAAAGACCATAATCCATGATTTTTTGAGTTTGCCTCTTGAAGCAAGATAGAAAAGCGATCAAGCAAATCATAAGCACCGCAATAACCGCGATGCCTTTACGTTATTCACACGAATAGACTTGCAAAACGTCCAACGTCTGCAGTCTTGGAGTCCGACCTCTCTGCCACAGTGCTTGCTACGAAGAGAAAAGAAACCTGTCACTCTCTCACTTAGTGTTTCTGTCAAGTGCGGCTAGGGTTTGTAATGCATGCCTTGACAACCTCTTAACAGTGCTATTTATAATAGCTGCTGCCTTATGCAAGTGAGAGTAGCAGTAAGGTAAGCTGTGCAACCTTAGACTCATCTGTTATAAGTTTGGCCCACGATTGGATCCGAGTCCAACTTAGATCATTATTGCTCCAACTAAGTCTGCTCTAAGTGTGCGACCTTGTAGGTTCTCATGACATTGACAGCAATATTAAAATCTCATTTTAATATTATAAGCAGTGAGCGGTATTTAGCAACACATCACTGCTACCCAAGTATTGAGAATGTCAATGATTTGACATAAACTTTCCGTGATGAATGTTTTCGTGTAATTTAGTCCCTTTGTCTAGATATCTAGATTGAACACAAGGCATGGAACGTGTCACCCTTGTATAGTTCAATCTTCTATTTTCTGATACTCGAGTAAACGTAGTAATAACAAATGAGATCAATATCTCATATTAACTTATTTGAGCATGGCCACGCATTTTGTAGTCTCACTCAATCAAGGGGCCCGAAGATATCACTCCTTCTATGTAGGAGAGACAAATCCCATCTAGGTCACTCACATTCCTCCACATTAATTCACGGTGTTCCAATAACTAACTTTATAATCACCTTGTTAAAGATGTCGTTTGATGGCATTAAAACATACAACTTCTTATATAGGAATCGTAATGATTTCAGGTCAAAGAACTACATACACCATTATCACTATGAGATTCGCTTATGACACTTACGTAACGATCCATGCAGCGTTCTCATGGTGGGTCAATCCAATACATCATCACTCTAATATATATCTATGTGAAAACTCGATATCTCATATCCATGACCCGTGAGATGTGGCTATCAGTCTACTCACATACTAGTCTCAATGCATTATTGTCGTCTTGATTAACAATAATACTTGACTAGGGACATTTAGGAATAATGTTTTGATTCTATTCAATAGGATCTCACGATCAAGTCATCCACTTAATGTCCTGTGGCATAAAACTTACTATTCTAAAGACTTTATTATGTTTATCATAAATAACACACAATAAATAAAATACTTCATATATATTAAATAAATAGCATAATACAATGTAAGCTAGTATGGTCAAAATAAGTTGGCCTCTAGGGCATACACCAACAGTGATCAAGTTGAAGTCCATAATCCAAAAGTTGTTGATTCATCTAAAGGATTTGAGAATAAAAACTTCCGACTGCAACATATTCAGCTTCAGTCATTGATAATGTCACACTATTTTGTTTCTTGCTATACTAAGAAACTAAAGAGCTTCCAAGTAGGTGGCATATCCCACTAGTACTTTTTCTATCCACTTTGCATCCAACAAAATTAGAATCAAAACAACCAACCAAACAACATGAGGTATCCTTAGGGTACCACAAGCTCATTTATTTTGTGCCAACAAGATATTTCATTATTCTTTTAACAACACTTATGTGAGATTCTTTAGGACATACTTGATTTTTTGCACACATATAAACATTAAACATTATATCAGGCCTACTAGTTGTATGATAAAGGAGAAAGCCAATCATACATTTATATTTAGTTATTTCTACAAGTTTACCTCATTTATCCATGTCCAAATAGCTAGAGGTGCTTATGGTGTGGCATTCGTTTAGCATTTTCCATTCAAAATTTCTTAAGTTGCTCCTTACAATAATTCTCTTGATAGACAAAAGTTCCATTATTCATTTGTTTGATTTGTATGCCAAGCTTTCTTTAGTTTGAAAACATGGTTGGGCAGTTCAGAGCTTTCAAAACCAAGAGGTTAGTCAACATACACTTCTTCTTGTATAATACTATTTAAAAAGACTTTTTTTCACATCCATTTGATAAAGTTTGAAATCCATGATGTATGTAAAGGCAAGTAATATTCTAATATCCTCTAATCTAGCAATGAGAGCATAAGTTTCTTAATAATTAATTCTTTCTTTTTTATTATATTATTTAGCAATCAACCTAGCTTTATTTCTTATTATTACTCTTGTTTCCTCAAGTTTGTTCCTAAAGACTCATTTGTTGCTAATAATAGGATGATCATTGGGTCTTGGAACAAGTTCCTAAACTTGATTCCTTTGAAACTAATTTAACTATTCTTGCATAACTAAGATCCAATGTTCATCATTAATAGCCTCATCTATGTCTTTAGGTTCAACTTGAGAAACAAAAGCCATATCATTACATGCATCTTTAAGTGAGTTTTGAGTTGTTACCCCTTGTGATACATCACCAATAACCTTGTTAAGAGGGTAGTATCTTGAAGTTCTCAATTCTTTTGGAAGATCATTGGATTGTTGCTCCTCTTGTTGTGGTGGTATTTGTTCACTTTGTTTTTCTTTCTTTTGCTCTTCCTCTTTGTCCTTCAAGTGGGTATTAGTCAAAATCTCTGCAACATCATCAACATCACTCTTTCTCAATCCAATGGGATTAGTCTCATCAAATGCAACATGTATAAATTCTTCTATGGTCATAGTTCTCTTATTATAAACTCTAAAAGCTTTGTTACTAAGAAAATAACTAAGAAATATGCCCTTATTAGATTTTGCATCAAACTTGCCCAAGTATCTTTCTCATTGTTCAAAACAAAGCATTTGCATCCATAGGAAATGTTTGATTTCCTTCCTATGTATAATTCATAGGGGGTTTTCTTTAAGATTGACCTTATTAGGGCCCTATTCATTACATAACAAGCGGTACTTACCACATCTGTCCAAAAATACTTAAGAAAGTTTGTTTCATTGAGCATAGTTCTACCTAGTTCTTCCAAAGATCTATTTTTCCTTTCAACTACTCAATTTTGTTGTGGATTTCAAGGGGCTGAGAAATTATACTCAATGTCATTTTCATTACAAAACATTTCAAACTTTTGATTTTCAAATTCTCCACCATGATAACTTCTAATGGATGCAATGCTATGATTTTTTTCATTTTGAATAACTTTGGCAAGTTTTCTAAATGCATTAAAAGTATCACTCTTATGAGTAAGAAATAGTGTTCATGTGTATCTAGAGTAATCATCCACAATCACAAGGGTAGAGTAATTCCCACCAAAGATCACAGTTCTCGAAGGTCCAAAAAAATCCTTGTGCAAAAGTTGTAAAGATCTAGAGATAGAAACAACATTTTTAGCTTTGAAAGAGACCTTTACTTGTTTTCCTTTTTGACATGCATAACAAAATTTATCTTTTTAAAAAATGAGCTTAGGTAGTCCAATTGCTAATTCTTTTAAAACCAATTTGTTTAGATGATCCATGTGAATGTGGGATTTCTTTTATGCTAAAGTCATAAATCACTTTCTTTATTCATAAGACATTTAGCATCTTAAGAGGTTATACCATCTAGGTTAATCATGTAGATATTATCCATCTTACGACCAACAAACTTAACTTGCTTATCATCTTTACCTTCAATTATGCAGCAATTAGAGTCAAAGATAACTTTATTTCCCTTGTCACATAATGGACTTATGCTAAGCAGGTTATGTTTGAGTCCTTATACATACAAAACATTATTAATTGAGGTAGAGGGGCTTTTACCAACTTTTTCAACTCCAAGGATTCTTCCTCTGTTATTGTCCCCATATGTGACATGTTCATGTTTTTTGGAATCAAGAGAGAAAAACTTGGATCCATCACCAGTCATGTGCTTAGAGAAACCACTATCAAGGTACTAATTTGAGTTATTAGCCTTCAAACACACCTACAAAGCATGTTCAAGTTTTGGTTTTAGGTACCCAAACCTTTTTGGGTCATTGTGCTAAAACCTTTTTGGGTCATTGTGTGTTAGTTTTGGGCAAAAAGCCATTTGGAACCCATATCTTCTTTTGACCAACATATGTATTCTTCCTAATACTACATATTAATGCACTATGACCTTTTCTTCCACAATGAAAACATGTAACAAAAGGACTACTTGACACACTTAGGGAAACAAAGAAGTTCTTATAAAACTTTTATTGTTTCTTAGGATTGTAACATAATCCAGCCTTATCAAACAAACATCTTTGTTTCCAAAGTAAGATGTTCAAGTGATCCCTTCCCAAGGTAAACTTAGCAAGGGTATTTTTCAAATCTTCAACTTCTTTTTTCAAATATAAACATGAATGACATGAAGAAGATGAAAAAGGAGAATCTTTTTAGAAGAGCAAGCAGAGCATGAGGAATTAGCAATAATTAATTCAAGAATCTCATTTTCTAACTTCAATTTTGCAATTTCTTTATTTAAAGAAGAAATTTAATTTTTAAGAGAGGAAATTATTTTCTTTGAAGATGAAACTATTTTTGTAAGTCTCATGGATTCTTTATGCAATTCCTTAAAGGCGTCTTGCAATTCCACATAAGAAGGATGAGATTCATGAGTTTGAGATTCTACCTCTGAGTCATCTTTGGCCATGAGACAAAGGTTGACTACTTCATCATCTGATTCATCTGAAGAGTCTATGCCATTGTCTTCCTATGCAATGTATACTCTTCTCTCCATTCTTTGATTTAGAGGGCAATCCATCTTCATGTTCCAGGTTTTCCACATCTAAAGCAAGTAAGAGGAGCTGGAGTTGAGCTTTCACCTTTTACATAATTTTTCTTTGGAGGAAAAGGTGGCCTTCTTCCATTTCCTTTCTTCTTTAGAAATTTTCCAAACTTTCTAACAAGAAAGTTGAATGTTTCTTCATTCATCTCCAAGTCCTCAAGCTCATCTTCATTATCATCTTCATCATTGTGGGATGAGAAGGCCTTGAGAGCTAGCCCTATCTTCTTCTTATCAACATCTTCATTTTGGTGAAGCCTTGATAATTCCATCTTATGTTCTTGAAGCTTCCTAAAGAGTGTTAGAAGAGACATGGTGGAAAGATTTCTTGATTTAGCTATGACTAGCACCTTGGCCTGCCATTCCCTACTCAAATATCTCAACACTTTGTTAATCAAATCTTCATTGGTAAATATTTTTCCTAATAAGATAAGATGATTAACAATATGAATAAACCTCTTTAGCATATCTTGTATGCTTTCGCCTTGATTCATTCTAAATAACTTATATTCATGTGTGAGTGTGTTGATTCTAGCTCTCTTCACCTCACTAGTTCCCTCGTTGGTAACTTGAAGAGCATCCCATATTTCTTGTACTATTTTGTAGTTAGAAATGCTGAAATACTCATCATACCATAGAGCACTAGTAATGATGTTCTTAACTCTAGCATTGTATTGAACTATCTTTTCATCCTCGTTAGTCCATTCATCCTTTGGCTTTGTAACTTCTTTACCTTCAACCATCTTGGTTGGAACAAAAGGACCATTTCCAATAGCATCCTAAATATCCAGATCAATAGCTTCAATAAAAAATTCATTCTTTCTTTCCAATAGGTATATCCAGTGCCATTAAAAGCAAGGGGCCTATTGATTGAGGCACCGTCAGGTAAAACACTTTGAAAAGAAGTTATCAGTCCTCTTAAAGCTATTAACCTCTTTAAACAAGAGTTAAACTCTGATACCACTTGTTACTAAATGGCTTCAAAACTCAAGATAGGGGTGAATTGAGTTTTTTAAAACTTTTTGCAAACAAGCCCCTTTTGATTTTTGTTGAAGTTATTTTTCTTATGTGGTGAATAGATTTAAGACAACAAAAAGATCTCACACAAGTTTTAAAGGAAGTAAATGAGTAGATGATGAAGCAACTAGTATACAAAGTCAATAAACAAGCTTGAAAGTAGAGAGATAAGGGTAGAGAAAAGTGCAAATAACATTTATATTAGTTCAATCACCCTTGTGATCTATATTCAGTCCATAGGATCATCCACCCAGGAGTTTCCACTATGTTTCAAGCTTCAATAGGTGCTTGAGAAACCCTTACAAGCTTTGAGCCATTCTTACACTTCTAGGATCATCTACCTTTATGTGTAGAAGCCTCTTTAATTCCTAGAGGGATCCTCTACCCTCACAAGTGTTTGATTGGAAGGAGTAAACTCTCTCAAAGAGTAGATTATACAAATTGGAGTATTATAAAGCTAAAGATATCTAAAAAGATTTAAAAATAAAGCAAAATTGTTGAAAGAATTAAAACTCGGGTTTAATTCTTGGGAGTAGGTTGTTGGATGTTCAAAAGATACTATTAAGTGTCCCAACACTTGTATTTATAGCCCATCAAAGAAATAGAGTCGTTAGAGAGAGTTGGTGTAGCAGTTAATGTACCAAAAACTAGTCGTTGCTGGTTTCAGAAGAGTGGTAATTGATTACAAGCTTATGGTAATCGATTACTGTAATACCCACAGTAGGGTATCACATTTAAGACTAATTCTAATATAACTTACCCAAGTTGTAAAAGAATTAATCTTGTAAAATACTGATTTTAAAATTTTGTTTGCGGAATAACTGAAAATAAATAAAAACCTTAAACATAAAATGTTCCTGAAAATAAACTCGCAATACTTACATACATAGTGTAACATTGTTTGCAAATAATTTACATAAATACACACTTATTCTCAAAATTCAATATATACAATACACACGACGAAAATATAAATACTAAACCATAACCTCTCAAACTAAACTAAGGATTTGGGCCCTTAGCAGGATCCTCCTCCTCCTCCTTAGTGTCATCATTAAAGAACCCTGGCGAATATAACATACGCCTGGCTGGTGTCCTAGCGGATGACAACTTAGAATCCTCCTGCGGGGTATAAAAACTACCACCCCAGAGTTCACGTATAGGCATAGTGAACTTAAGACGCACAGAAGCATGTTGCGTCAACATAGGAATCCCATTCCTAGTACCACTAAGGTTAAGAGTTAAATCCCTGGTATAAAAAAACTGCCCATTCCCATAATCAAACCTCCAAGCGTCAATCCCTCCATGGAACTGCACTGTGACGAAACCCAAAACTTGATGTCTCGCCGCCATGTAAATAAACACAACAAAAAGATATACTACTGGTGGTAAATAGAATTACCAGCTCCTTCGTCTCCTAGGTTTTCATCAAACATATACAATAAAATAAATATAATACAACAAAGAAGTGAGATCCCCTACATCAATACCAATAAGGCAGTATAGAAAATGACAGTAAATGGTACAGATACCATATTATCATATATAGTCATATTATCATATTGCAGAAAATCTATCAGACAAACTTAATTATCATAATAATATGCTGACTTACTATGCATGTGTACCTAGACCAAATCATACTCCATAGAGCTAATCACAATTTCGAAGAGAAAGATAGGGAGTACATGTCTGTATATCGTTCGCTTCAACTCATGTGCCAATATATCATATCATGGTGTGCAACATGGCTAATACAAGACACTCTTAACAAATCACGAAAAGAGTAGCAACTCCGTCAAGACCGTTGGTGTGTTGCATAGGATACCACGGCGCAGAGGTGCTACCAACTGGCCACATATGACTTTCCACACCCCAACGTCTTCAAGATCACTGAAGATCGTAACTACGCAATTCTCACCTGCACGAAGGTGTAATTTCAATCTCCTAGGCACATTTGCCTTAACTAATTAAGCTGACACGTTTTTCTATGCATAACATGTTATTTTCAATTGTGTAAACATTTTATCGCATTTTTGAAATTGCGTAACATTTTTCTTATGTTTTTAAATCGCGTAAGTATTTTATGATGCTTTTGAAATCGCAAAAATATTTTCAAACGTTTTCTGATTTGTGTAGGGATTTTTAAATGTTTTCTCAATTGATAGCGATTTTAAATCATTTTCTCAATCGCATAGTTTAAAAACCACTATTTTTAAATCGCATAAGATTTTTCTAGCATTTTTCACTTGTAAAATATTTCGTAGCTTTCTAAACTTATTTATAAAATCTTTTACATAATATAGACAATTTGGATTTATTTAGAATATTATTCTACCAAAAATTCTTAACGTAATATTTTCTACTATTCTTTACAGAAATTTGACTTCATTGATTTAATTAGATATTACAGCTCAAAATTTTCTATCACGCTTCAAAACCCAAAGGGTGAGCTATACATTAGCCAATTTCAAGTTTTAACTTTATTTTATATTATAACTTAAATATGCTAATTTAATTCTAAATATTAAATCTACTTTCCCTTTTCTACTAAAAATTCATTAAGTTGAATTCTTGTTAATTAATTACCTAAGTCTACACTTAGGAAAATAACTTTGGATCTAAAATACTAAACTTTGGCATGTTGGCCAAAAATTCATTTATGCTGCATAAATCATATTTAATTATTGTCTAGCACATAATTCTTTATAAAAACCCTTAATCAAATTTCTCATCATTAGATCATTTAATCCATGATTTAGGAAAATAATTTGAAACATTTTGTTCTCTTGGTGGTGTAAAAACCGTGAGCCTCCATAGGTTCTTTGGAACCTTCATACAACTCCTTATCGTGTGAATCACACCCTACTTAATACAATAATTCAACATGCTTCAAAATCACATAAACAAGCATATAATCAAAGTCATAAAGTATACCAACCAAAAATCATCACAAACAAAGCAAGCTATACATCACAAAAGTGAATAAATCCTTATAGATTTTTTACCATAAATAAGCCATTTCATCACCACCAACATATGGTTGATGAGGTTAATCTCCCTCTTACCTCAAAGAAGACAAAATCCTTCAAGTGGCTTCCTCCAAAGAATTTCGTGTAGCCTTCCCTAAGAAAACCTTAACAAACTTAAACCAATACAAGTCACAAACTAAGCTTGACAAAGAGAAATCATGGATCAAACATGGCTTAGAAATTCAAGAACCAAACTTTGAACCAAAAACAAAGTCTTTACCTTTAAGAGTAGAAAACTCAAGCTTGATTTCCCAGCACAAGATCAATGAACTAGCTTAAGTTCACAACATAAAAAGTGTTTAGGATGGTGTTTAGGTTTAGGAAATCAAGTTAGATGAAATTTAAGAAACTTGGATGTTAGCTTTTGGTGTGGAGGTCGTGAGCTTCAAGATGGAGAGAAATGGAGTTTTTTGTTATGTTTTGGAAGAAAGAGAATAGATAGAAAGCTTATGGTTTCAAAAGAGATAGAAATGAACATAAAACACCCTTCCCCCTCTAGTGATTGCCATGAAGTATGTAGGAAAGGACAGTCAAAGATTTTTGCTACCAATTATGATTATCATATGGCCTGTGTCCCAAATTATCATGCTTTGGTCACCTAAGTTTCTATTGGTTTAAAAGCAAGTGGATCACCTAATTCTAGATGGTGCTTGGAGCTTCCTAACCATGGAGCTCAATGGAGAGCTAACCAAGTTTCTAATTCAATTGATTCATAACTAAATTAAGCTAACTTAGTTAGATTTCTTAGTTTCTTTGCTAACTATCTAGTTACTTAAGTGTGAGTCATAAGTTTCTAGAAGATATTAGATCCTCCCAAAATCGTGAAGCGCTAATGAGAAGCAAACTAAGTTTGTTCTATTTAGTTACTACATAGGCTTTATGCTAACTTAGTTTAGGTCATCTAGTTTCATCTAGTTACATAGCTAACTAGTCTAACCATTTTTGTTGACCACTTTCTATTGGTTTTCATCAAGCTTCAAATATTCTAATTGGTTCACAAAATAAGTCTTCACAACTTTCTCTACAGACTATTATCCAATGGACAATAGTTACAGAAATTATTACCCAATGGATAGAATATACTGCTCACAAGTCAGTAAGTATTTGTCCGTTGTATAATAAATTACAAAATATTTTCATTTCACTGATAAATTCTAAAAAATAAAAGATCATGACACGTATCTCTCATATTCGAGTTTAGTAAGATCCCTCGGCTCCGAATAAATCAGTAAAGATTTTTCTCAGCCTAAAAATTATTATTTTACTGACCTGGAGTAAATCACACACAACGATAAAAAATAGTCACTGAACAGTCAAAATAAATTTAAAGCACATAGAAATCACAAAACAGTACAATCCAGTCATTACAATCATTCTAAAACTAGATTTTGAGCACAAACAAGCTTTGTAAAGATTACCAACAACTAAAACTTGGATTTTTCATGGATTCAAACAAAATTTTCATAACCCAAGTTTAAAACATGATTTTGTACAAAACAATCCAAATTTTTCAAAACCAACAACCACCAACTTAAGGATTTTATAATGAGCTTTTCAAAACCAAGATGAGCTTATTGAGATATCAAAAATCACTTCTCACAAATAAGATGCTAAGTCCTATAAATCTATTGCTTTGAAGTTTCCCTTAAACTTGGTCTTTGTCATTGCCTTGTTATCATCAAAATCTTTATGAAATAAGCATTCACATGTGGCTGCCAAAAATTGTTACATGTGGATTGATCTTTCTATCTCGATTTTCAGTGGCCAAATCCGTCAAAAAGTAGTTTTTATTTTTAATATTTTTTTATTTTGTTTTTATCATATAAAATATATTGAAGTAATTAAAATTAAACTCATAATAAATAAAAAATAATTTAATTATTTTTATTAATAATTTTATATTAATTATTAAGGGTCAAATATAAAAATACAAAGTCATCCAAATACAAAAATATTTAATGAAAATCATAAAAATATCAATAAAAATTATAATAAAACCATTAAAATTATCAATCGTCACCCATATCATCCTCTTGCTCATCCTCTTAAGCATTTGGTAGGCGGTGGTTGCGAAGGCATACCCATATGGGACATGGGCTTGAATGGTATAAGCTTGGGTGGTTGTATAGCATGTTGCATTCTGAAAGCCCATGCCCAACTATATCTTCATTTCGCACAAGAATGAATCCCTGCATAGCCATCTTAGTCAACACCTATTGTAGACTCTGCACCATTCCTTATAGCACCAGGGTTATCCTCTTGCTCCATATGCTATTGGACCTCGAATCTAATGCAACCTTCCAACTTATGCCTAATTCGATCCAGTTCAACAGCAGGGACTTAAGAGGACTAAGTCCCACATGCATACAATGTAGAGAAGGCAAATACTTAAGAAGAAAGGCCATATGTACAACTAGAGATGGGTATATAGGTCTGGTCATGTGGGTTAGTCCGTTTAACCCACAACCCTCATGGGTTACGACTAGTCAAATTAAAGGCTCATTTAAATGCAGATCTACAAACTCGACCCGTTTAACCCACGTGTTAAGTGAGTTGGACCTTACTAACTCGCGGACTGGCTCGCAACCTATACAATTTTATTTTGGGTAAACTACAAAAACCCCCCTTGAAGTTCCTGGAAATGATAGTTACCCCCATTCTCATCAATAAATTACACTCCACCCCACCCACTTAAGTTTCCTAATAGATCGTTAGCATATGGTGACAAAGTATTCCATTATTAACTATGGTTAATGATTTTTTTTTTTATAAAAATGGGTTAGGTGGTTTAATGTCATTGCCAAGCTTTACAATTAGAACTGGGATAGCTATAAAACCCACCCTTGTGGTGCAAAATAGGGTCTTCAACTAACCATCTTCCTCTCACACAACTCTCAACGTTTGGGTTCATAGTGGATGTAGCAATGCTAGTCGATGCTTATGATGCATATTTGGAGGATTGGTAAGTGCTGGTTGATGCTTGTGAATGGGTGGAGTTTTGCTTTGGTTTCTTTGGACATTGAATCTAATACTTGGCTTTGTTGCAGATGAAGATACAATCATCTTACATAAGCAAGTCAAGTAGTGGTACAAGGGTGAAATCTGTGAATAAGATATGTAGGTGTGGGAGGCGTGCAACCATATGAAGCTCATAATTAGCTGTCCACAGAAACTGGTTATACTACAATTGCCAAGACAAGAGCTATGGATACTTTGAATGGGTGAACCCAATGAAGGTTGGTTCAGATGAATGCAACCCAAATTTAATGAGCGGCCAACTAAGACTAGCAGAAATTAGAGATCATGAGAGTGAGTTGTAATGGTAGTTGGGGACTTAAGCAGGGATGTTGGGGTAATAAAAAAGCAATTGAAAAATAATAGCTATTGGTTGTACATTCTAGGTGTAGAAAATGCAATTCTATGTTTGTGTGTGCTCCTATTATTATATGTAACATTGATGCTAGGTGCAAAGATGTGAGATTGAATAGGATTGATATTGAGTAAAAGCTCCCAATGTCCATTGCCCCTACAAGTTTATTATCCCCTACAAGTTAGAACTAAGATTGATTCTTAAAAGTCAAATTAAACAAATCGAAGACAAGGTCCTCAAATAACCTAAACATGTAAGCATTCATAAAGACATATGTAACAAAAAAAACCTTCATATTAGCATATCATAACTTAAATAAGTATATTAATTGTAATGAGGGCCTAATAACTAAAAGACATTAACAATCATAAACATATGGTGCAATATAAAAAAAAGGTCCCTCAAAAGTCACCATAAATAAACATACAAAAGGGTTGAGTCATTTATAATGTATCTTAACACATCAAAAAAACATCATATACAATGAGAACTTTAATGCCTGCATATTCACATAGCAATTAAATTATCAACCAAAAAATAGATAAGCTATCCATTAACTTTGCACTTCAAAGCTAGCATATTCACTTTATGTTAAGTGAATATATGGGTTCCCATCAACCTCGAATATAGTGGTCCCAAATCTTGCATTTACTCTTGCATTTGAAGTTCTAGCCACATTAAGTGTTATAGTAGAAGGACCTGCAACATTTACTTCAATTTTGAATTGGGAGAAAAGTAGTTGGTTGGAGTGGTCCCTTGGAGGCATGTGTTCCTTTTCCTTATCTTTGGAGACAACCATCCCAACAACTTTCCTCTTTCCCTTGCCCTTTCCTTTGGGTTCTGCTCCAACACTTGACATTTGGCTATATAAAGTTTGGGACTGTGGAGGGGATCCATTCATGCTATTCTCAGCTGGCTCTTGGTTTGTTATTCTAGCATTGGTCCTACCTCTTGCACCCTGCAATTAATTCATATCCAACATAGGAAATTAAAATTTGGCAGGCTTGTAAAAAATATACACTAACACATGTTTTTGACAACTGTTTGAATACCTTCTTTCTAGTTGAATACTTTCTTCTACTAGCAACTGGTGCTCTCTGACAAATCCTCTTATTATGGATGAATTGCTTACAATTGTCACATCTTACAGTTGAAGATCTTTTGGCAGAGCTACCTCCACTAGATGATTCACTAGGCTCCCTTCTCCTATTCTTTCGGGGCCTTCTAGAAAATGTCTTAAAAAATGGTTGCAGGACAACATCTTCTAGCTTTTCATGAATCTCCACCATGCTAAGGTCAGGTATAGGATGTATGATTTCATCATAGGCCAATTGGTAACAGTTTTAACTATATGCATAGTCACAGAACTGATTAATGCCAAGTCTTAGATAACTAATGCATGATAAGGCATGTTTACATGGCAACCCCACACAATAAGTTTAGTTAGTCACTATAACAATGGAATAAATGAATTGGAAGAAAATAGAAACATGTACTAGATGCACATTAGATTAATACCTTATATCTCCTAATACTTGCATTGACATATTCCTTTTTTGAGGTCCAAATTGAATTTTTTTCCATTATTATTCACCATAAACCCTATCTGACCACCAAAGACTAAGCTACACTTATTAGTCCTATTCTTCATTATTTCAATCTTTTTTAGAGCTTTAGGAGTTATGGATTTATCCCACACACAACTATCCATGTATCTCTTATGCATCATTCTCACAACTAGAGACTCAACCAATGTCAGTATAGGCTTATCTCTCAGTGGTCTAACCCATAGATTGAAACTCTTTATCATGTTGTTCATAATGAGGCCACTCTTTGCACATGGGTCAAATGCTTGCCTTGCCCACATGATAGGAGGGATCTTATCCAGCCACTAATATGCCCTCATATCTTCCTTTTATATCTTTGTCGTAGCCTCCATAAACTCCCAGTTCGTATAGGTTTTTGCGACTTTCCAGAATAAGGTTCTCAGTATTATAGCAAGGAATTAGGCCTTGAAATTGATGTTTAGGTGTTTCTAGCACCACTTGTGTTAGGCCCTAGGGAAGACATCCACAATTGCTTAGTCCATACCCTATCCACAGAATTATACAAAAGTATATGTCGTTAAGGATATATATATATATATATATATATATATATAAACTATTAAAATAAATCAAGTATTTAATGAATAATTAACCTTCTCCTTATTTGTCATTATGACAAGTGGCTTGCCCTCAAATGCACTCCTAACAACTATCTCCAATAATTGCAAAAAAGAATGTCCAATTATCATTGTTTTCAACCTCATCTACAGTATTCTGTTATTTCTGTAATGTCCCAAGACTAATTATCTCACGTATATCCGGATTACACTGAAGCACTTAGGCTTAGGCACATCACAGCTAAATTCTTTACTTATCTTGGCAATTAACAATGCCAATTGTATTTCTTATTCAAACCTGGTGAGGGTTAATTTCACTCAAATGAAAAGCTTAGTCAAATACAAATAACTCCATAAAATGTAGTTATTTATGCCATGTATTTGTGCTATATAGAATGCTTAGTCCTTGTTATTGCACATTTATGGAAGATTTCAAGCTTATATTTATCGAATTCAATTGTGATATTTTCTTATATGATCTTGAGAAAATCTGGTATAATTCTTCATGTGATTAAGTGAATTTGCAACTGTTATTAACTTAGTGATTTTCTTATTACATGAAGGGCTCCAAACAAGCAAATTTATGGAAAACTTGGACTTACATTGGAAGAGGAAGCCCAAGGTGGATTTCAACATATCACGCCACGGCACAGGCATGTTCATGCCCCGGCGTGGTGCACTCAGCCTGCTGCATACTGAAACCCGAGGCTTGCACATCGCGAAGCAAAGGAGTGAATGTCGTGGCGTGATAACCTAAATTAAATGTAACATCCCAAACTTCCTATGTATTAAACAGTAAATTTTGACAGTTAGCAGAATTCTACTGTTTAGTGATTTCTGTGTACTGTAACATTATTTTGAATATTCTATCTGTATATTTGATCGTTTTGAGTAATTTGCTCCGTGTCAAGAAAATAATAATTTTCGGGCCGGAAAAATCTACGTAAATTAATTTTTACTGTTTAGTCTTAATTAATTTATGTAATCTGACTTGATATTTGTGAATTTTCTAATTTTTGTGATTTTATGCGTGATTTTAGAATTTTTACTGTTTGTGGGCCCCACGAAGTGTATGTGGGCCTAGGTGGCCATACGTGGGCCCAGGTGGGTCCCGCAAAATGAAAAAAATTTTTACGCATAGAAAAATTTGTACTGTTTAGACGGAGACAGGGGATCTTACTAAACCTGAATCCGGAAACAGTTTTAGAAAATTTTTTTTCCTGTATTTTGTACTGTATTTAATTATCAAACGATAAAAATACAGTAATATATTCTTTTGTAGGGTTATAACAGATAAAAATAAAATTCTATATTATTAAGTCAACATTAGTGGTTTGGATATCCACTATCAATTTAATTACCGTTGGAGATTTAATCTTGATTTAATTAACGGTAGAGATTTGATCTTAAAAGTGAATAGGATCAATTATAACCGTTAGATGGAAATTAAATCAAGGGTAGAGATTTAACCTTATAAATGGCTATGACCATTATCAACCCTTGGATGTAACATAAATCAATGGTGAAGAATGGATCATTAATAACCATTGGATTTGAATTTAGATCAATGGTGGAGAATTAGTCATCAAAAATGACTACAACCATTTTGGACCCTTGGATTAAAGTCTGAAGGTGTAATCTTGACCCTTCATTTTGGAGACATATTCAATGGTTAGGATTGCAAGTTAAAAATGATCCAATGGCTCAAATGAAGTCTTCTATCTATAACCTAAACCGAGAGACTATTTTTAATCCAAACCATTCTTTAAATCAATGGTTAGGATGACTTATAGTGATGGCTATGTAATTTGGCACATTTGGAATGCATGAAGAAGGGGGGGGGACGGTTTGGAGAGCAAGGATGAAGGGAGACAATTTAGTGTAGGCTTTTTAGGCCAAAGAAAAAAAGAATGAAGACAAGCCAAGTGTCAAGACCAATTCCTATTGATCATTAATGCTTATGTTCTTCAAACTTCACTTTCCACTCTCTCTAATTGCATGCTACGGCAATGCATTCCCTTGAAGACCAAAACATTCATTTCTATACTTCATAATATCATTTCTTCACTTTTCCACTTAAGTTTCAAGACCAAACCAAAGAAAATTTCCTTCTTTCTCCCAAAAACATACCATTCGGCCAAGCACTCCAATTCACTCTTCCATCACTCTTTAATTTCATACAACCTAGTTTCTTGAATCTTTACCTCATTCTAAACAAGGGAAAATGTTAGGGAAATTAAAATTAGAAACAATGATTAAATCAATTAAAGGTGATTTTATAAGATTAAATCAATAAAAAGTGATTTTGAGAAAATATATTACGGAAAAGAATTTTTGACTAAGAATAGGAAGAAAATAAAGTAAGAAATTATATTATTGTAAGAAAAGTCCAAAATAATATTTTTAAAGTTAAGAAATATTTTACAAAGGGTAAAAACGATTTACGTAACTCAAAAACGTAATTTTTAAGTTACGCAATTTGAAAAATGTTAAAATGTTTCTACGCGATTTTTAAAGCGTTTAAATATTTTACACGATCGAAATGTTACAGAAAAATATCGCTAGGCGGTTTAAAAATGAAAGAATATTTTATGCGTTTTAATACAATAGAAAATTGTTACGCAAATTTTTAAACGTAACAGAAATATTACAAATCATTGTTTACGTAATAAAATATTACGTGACCGTGAAAACGTGACAAAAATATTTTACGAATGAGAAAAACATGGTAATGTGTTTTTGCTGTTAATTATACAGTAAACTTTACAGTTAAAATCAGTATACGAATACTGTACAAGAAATTGAGAAGTTTGCCTGAAATTGGCATTAATACATGAACGTAAAACAGTATTTGAACCTCGTATGAGAAATTATGTGATTTACCTTTGGTTGGTAATTGGTGCATTACACATGCATTGAAAATGGTCCGATGGACTGTATATGGCTAATTGCCTAGGAGAAACGTACACCTCTTGAGTGGGTGCAATACGCGTAGTGTAGGTCACTTGTTGACCTTGGGGGCATCGGGGTGCGGGTTGCTCGCAATGGGCAGTTGGTAGCTCTCCTGCACCGTGAGTTAGACCAATGCAACACACCGATGATCCGGACGGAGACACTATTCTTAATCGAGATCTGATAAAGACTGTCGTGTATGTGCTAGATGTGCAAGATATAATTATAGCACTTGGTCTGAGGCACTTGGTACTGGCAGATCTTTTCGATCAATTTCTCCGACATGAGTATTAGCTCCATGGAGTAGGACATTGAGTCTATGTGCGCATGCATGAAACTGAGCATCTATATCTATGTGATAGTGTTACTGTAATTATTTTGTGATTTAAACAGTGATAGTGGCATGATGGCAATTATTATTTTACACTATGATGATGGCATAATTGTGATCATGACATGATATTTTTGCTTGGTATGTTGTTTGTATTATCTTTGTGCTATCATGTTGGTATTGGCGTAGGTGATCTCACCTCTTTGTATGTATATTTGTATATGTTATTTATAATTGGTTGAAAACGTTGAGGAAGAAACAGTACAAGAAAGAGAAGAAGAACTACTTCTCACGTCTGAAAACGCATAATTTTGAAGATGGAGATGCCCAGCTTCCTAGGATACGTGACATTACAGTTTCGTGGAGGTTCGGAGGCGTGACATGTTCATTTGGATCGACAGTGTATATTTTATATAGGGGATCTGAACATTACCTATAGTAGGCTTGAACAAGGGAACCCCTATTTTAGTGTCAATATATATGTACAGTTAGAGTTTCCAATATCCATTAGGCAGTATTGGGGAGCCTACTACCGTACTCCTAGTGAGATAAGTATCGTGTCATCTGCATGGACACCTGTCCGTAGAGCTTCACGTAATAACGGATTCCTATCTACTGAGGAATCTGAGGAGGACCCATCTGAGGGTTCTGCTATTTAGTCAGACTTGGGCAATATGTGAGTCTTAAATTATGTTTAATTACTTTGAGAACTTGGTCTGTATATAAATAATCTTGATAGTACTTCTGTTATGTATAATGATGTAAATTACGGGTGATGACTGTTATGTATAATGATGTACATTATGTGTGATGATGTATAATAGTTTTATTTTCCGCTAAGTTTATTTTATTGTCATCAAAGAAAAAAAAATTACAACTCGTATTTTATTATAACATCATATTTTATAACTTGGGGGTAATTTGTTAATAAAGTAACATAAATGTGGCACCCTACGGTGGGTGTTACATTAAACACGTGCCACGACACAAGGTGGTTCATGTCGTGGCATGACAGTGAAAAATTAGCCTATAAATACTTATTTTAGGCAATTCAGTAAAGGAGCTTTTACATTTTAGAACACAGTTGCTAGGGTTTGTTGTTGTGGTTGAAAGGAAGCTGAAGGAATCAAAGTTGGAGGTCATCTTCTTTGAGAAAGAAGATTCAAGTATCAAAGATCACTATATTGAGCTTCCATCTCTTACTCATTTCACTTTCTCTCTTCTATTGCCATGACATTGATTATTTGTGATAGATTTTCATATGTCATGAGTAGCTAAGTTGTGTAATGAGATTTCTTTGGATCCTTCTATGAATATTGATGATTTTGTAACCCTTTGAGTTAATATAGATGATCTGGGTTTATTTAACCATATTTCTCTTAATGTTCTTGAGTGTTTGGCCAACATTTAATGTGTTTTGATTAAATCTATTGAACTAGACATAGGGATTTAGGTTTGAGATCATGAATATGGTTAATGCATGTTTAATTTCATTCTAATAGTGGAATAAGTTAATTAGCTAATGGGATAGACATATACCTATTGGCCATGCATAGTTATTGTTGAGAATTGTTCTTAATGAGTGGAGTTTGCTCTAGATCTCATGGAAACATAGTGAACTAGGTAAATGAAGCATTGTTAAATGACCTAGACATAGACTTTTAACTAAGGTAGTTTCTCAAGATAACAAATCCTATCTCATTTAAGTTGCTTAAGATGATTGCATATCATTGGTTGAAGTAAAAGGTGAAGTGTAACACCTACCGTAGGATGTCACATTTATTAATAATTATTATAAAACCTTACCCAAGTTATAAATTATTTATTAATATAATAATACGAGTTGTAAATTTTTCTTTTTACGGATAACATAATTAAATAAATAAGACATAGCATGAAATACAACTACTGAATGTAACACATTGTAATTATACATATAATTTTGTTTCTAAAAATACATATAAGTACACACTGTTACACAGAACTATAAATTGTTTGAATCAAAATAAATTACAGACTAGCCCAAGTGTGTAACTAAAAGTTATGACCCTCTGACAGATCCTCCGATGGATCCTTGGAAGATAGGAACCCTGTATGACGCGTAGTCCCACAAACAAGTGTCAGAGCAGATGATACAATAATAATCTCGCTAGGGGTATAGTAGCAATCACCCTAGTACTGTCTAATGGATAATGGAAACTCCAAATGCATGTAAATATTGACAGCAAAGTAAGGGTTCCCATGATAAACCCTACTTAGGGAAATAGTCAAATCTCCCATATAGATAATACACTCTCTATCTAAGTGAACACGCCATGCCTCTGAACCCCCTTGAAACTATAGCCTCATATACCTAAGAAAACTCGGCGTCGCCATACCAAATCAATCAACAGAAACGAAAGGAGGTGATCCTACTGCTTCCTCTTCTTCTTCAACGTCTTTACTAAACGTAAAATAAAACAGTATAGTACAACAAAGAGGTGAGACTACCGACACCAATACCAACATAGCAGTGAAGAGATAGGAATGATAGTAATGTCATACAGATATAACAAACAATAAATAAAATCATGGCATCAAGCATTAATCAATATTTGACAATTAAAATATCACAAAGATATAGATGTACATACTATGAACATGCACACAGATACAATTTCCTACTCCATGGAGCTAAAACACAAGTCGGAGAGATTGATCTAGAAGATCTGTCGGTATCACAACTGCCTCAAACCAAGTGCTATAATTTCATCATTTTTGCACATCAAGCATTATAGACGACAGTCTATGCCAGATCTTGATTAAGAGTAGTGTCTCGGTCCGGATTGTCGGTGTGTTACATCGGACTGATCCACGGTACAGTAGAGCTACCAACTGCCCATTGTGGAAAACCCGCACTCCGACGCCCCCAAGGTCAACAAGTGACCTATACTATGCCTATCGCACCCGCACAAGGTGTAATCCTCTCCTACGCCATTGGCCTTAACATAGTCCATCAGACTTTTACAATGCATGTTTAATGCACACAGACTAATTACAGGCCCAAATCATAATTTCACATATAGGGTCCCACACATTGATCTAACAATAATTCTACTGTATTTTCAATCGCGTAGTCATTTTACCACATTTTCACAACTGCACAACAATTCTGTCACGTTTACAAATCATGTAATTATTTTTCAACGTTTTCTCAATCGCATAAAAATATTTAAATGTTTCTCAAATCGTGTAGTAATTTTTCAACGTTTTTGAAACCGCGTAGCTTAAAAATCACATTTTTAAGTTGCGTAAAGCATTTTTCATCATTTTTATACTTCGTAAAATAATTTTCAATATTCTAAACATCATTTTGGATTTTTCAAAAATTAATAAAACTTATAACTTCATTTTTCACATTTTCTCATTTAAGAAATCCTTTCCGTAAATTTTCCACTGTCTCACATATAATTTCCCTTTCATTGATTTAAATCAATCGTTCTGGCTTAAAATTTCCTAAAGCGCTCCAAAACCCAAATGGTGAGCCATACGTTTATAAACTTCAAGTCACCAATTAATTTCTCATTCATAGATTAAATCTACTATTAAAATTCATCTTTATAAAATATTTTGAGGTTCAAACAATTTCAACCTCACTTTTCCCTTCATGGTCGAAATCTTCCTTTTTCAAATAATAAATTGTTTTATTTCTATTTTTATTTCTTAAGTCCTTGTATTAATTTCCTTGCACCTAATCAACTAAGTTACCATTGATAAATCATATTTTTACACAAAACTACTGCATTAAAGCCTTCTTGGCCGTGAGGTACATGGTCATTGGAACCAAAATATTGATTCATTTCCTTGCTTCTTACTCATCTCATTTTATTGTTCATAAAAATATTTGACTTGAAATCTCCATTTTAAATGTATAGAGGCCGTGAGCCTCCTAGGTCATTGGATCCCAAAATAATTTTTCTTTCCAACATATATCATGACATATAATCATCATATCATACTATAACATACATCAAGCATACCATTAAAGCAATAAAATCATATGAAACATAAAAGCATGAATAAATAAATTTAAAGCACATAAGCACACACATAAATCAATTACACAACCATGGGAATGAATCCTCACATGGAGTCACCACCCATCACATACAAGTTCATCTCTCACCACCAAACTTGGTTGGTGAGATAAATCTCCCTCTTACCTTGTGGTGAAGCCTCCAAAGCTCGTTGCTTTCCTTCTTGAACTAGTCCTTCACCACCAAGAGTTTCTTGAACATCAAAACAAACATAAGTATATTAGCATCTAAAGCTTGAATAGAAAGACCATGGATCAAAACATGGCCTAGAATATGAAGATGAAATAAATAGTGAAGTTTCCATAACCTTCACCTTAAAACCTTAGAACTTGATCTTGAAGAAAGTATATGAAGATGGATGATTTAGGCTAAGGCTCCAACTACAAAGAGTCTTAGAATGATGAGAAGATTTGAGAAGTAAGGTTGATAGAAATTATTGAAGATGGAAGGGTGATTTTCTCTAGCTTGGCCGTGAGGTGCTCTAGAGAGAATGGAGAGAATTTGTGAATTTTTGCTATATGGAAATGATAGAGATATGATCAAATGAATTAAAAGTCTTCCTATAGCCTTCCTAAAGCCCTATCGCCGTGAGCCCCCCCTTGGACACCAAGAGAATGTCCAAGTTCATCTAGCCACTTTGTGAGACTCCTAATAGCCATAGATTGAATCAATGGTTAATATGCAAAGCCTTCACCTTTAAGTTTGTTTCCTATAGGTTTAGATAAAGTAGTCAACTTATTTCTAGATGCTACTTGAAATTTCCTAGCTATGGAGTTCAATGGAAAGTTAACCAAGTTTCTAATTCAATTGATTCCTAACCAAATTAAGCTAACTTAGTTAGGTTTATTAGTTTCTTTACTAACTGTCTAGTTACTTGAATGTGACATCACCAGTTTCTAGAAGCTCCTAGAGCCTCCCAAAACCGTGAAGCCCTCCATTTAGTTACTACATAGGCTTTATGCTAACTTAGTTTAATTTATCTTGTTTCATTTAGTTACATAGTTAACTAGTCTAGCCATTTTCGTTGACCATTTTCTATTGGTTCCTATCAAGTTTCTAATATTCTAATTGGTTCACAAAATAAGCCATCACAACTTTCTCTACAGACTATTATCCAAATGGATAATAGTTACAGAAATTATTACTCAATGAACAGAATATACTCCTCAGAAGTCAGTAAGTATTTGTCTCCTGTAAAATAAAATACAATATATTTTTTATTTCACAGATAATTTCTAAAAATTAAAAGATTATAACACGTATCTCTTGGAATCGGGTTTAGTAAGATCCCCCGGCTCCGAATAAATCCGTAAAGATTTTTCCCGTGCCGCAAATTATTATTTTCCTGACTCAGAGTAAATCACATACAACGATTAAATACAACAGTCATGAAAAAGTCAAAATAAATTTATAGCACACAGAAATCACAAAATAGTACAATTCTATCATTACTGTAAAATAACAAATTTTGGGGTGTTACAACTCTCCCCCTCTAAAAAGAAGTTTCGTCCTCGAAACATAAACATATATTAAAATAAATACGGATACTGTTCTTTCATTTTGTCCTCCAACTCCCATGTTGTTTCTCCACTTACGTCACTCCAGACTACTTTAACCAACGAAATCGCTTTACCTCGGAGTTGCTTTCTCCTCCAATCCTCGATCTTGACGGGAAATGTTTCATTAGTTAAATTCTCCTTCAGTTGTACTATGTACGATTCGATAACATGAGTGAGATCTAGAATGTACTTCCGTAATTGCGATACATGAAATACATTGTGTAGATTTGAAAGAAAAGGTGGTAACGCAATTTGATAAGCTACCAGACCTATCCGATGAAGAATCTGATACGGCCCAATAAACTTTGGAGTGAGCTTTCTAAACTTAAGCACTCATCCAACTCCGGTCGTAGGCGTCACTCGCAAAAATACATGGTCACCTTCTTCAAACTCCAACAGTCTCCTCCTTTTATCAGAATAACTCTTTTGCCAAGTCTGAGTTATCCTCATCTTGTCTTGAATCATGTTTACTTTTTCTGCAGTTTGTTGTACAAGCTCCGATCCTAAAATAGCACTTTCACCATCCTGATACCAACACAACAGTGTTCTACATCGTCTCCCATACAATGCCTCATAGGGTGCCATCCCTATGCTTGAATGAAAACTGTTGTTGTAGGTGAACTCTATCAATGGTAAGAATTCATTCCAACATCCAGACTGTTCTAGCATACAAGCCCTCAACAAATCTTCTAGTAACTAAATCGTTCTTTCTGATTGACTATCTATTTGTGGATGGTAAGCAGAACTTAGACGTAGCTTCGTTCCCATCGCTCCTTGCAAACTGTGCCAAAATCACGATGTGAATCTCGGATCTCAATCCGAAATAATACTGGAAGGTACACCATGAAGTCTAATGATTTCACCGATGTATACTTAAGTCAACCTCTCCATTGAGTACTTAATGTTAATTGGCAAGAAGTGTGCCGACTTCGTAAGCCTATCAATAACTACCCAAATAGAATCATGACCCCTTCGAGTCTTTGGTAGTCCAATTACAAAGTCCATTACTATATCATCCCATTTCCATTCAGGAATAGACAAAGGTTGCAACATTCCAGAAGGTCTTTGATGTTCAACCTTAGCCTTCTGACAGACTAAGCAGGATGATACATATTCAGCGACATCTTTCTTCATTCCCTGCCACCAATATAGTTGCTTCAAGTCTTGATACATTTTTGTGGCTCTGGGATGCATACTCAGCTTACTCCTATGAGCTTCATCCAAAATTAATCTCCTAAATCCTTGATTGTTGGGCATACAAATCCTTCCTTTAAATTTCAAAATTTCATTTGTTCTTTCTTTAAATTCCAACATTGCGCCTTGTTTCATTGCTTCCTTTGCTTCTTGCAAATATTGGTCATCCTTCTATCTCTCTCGGATTTCCTCTACCAAACTATTTGAAATAGTGATCATGTTCAAACACATCCTTCCAGGCATCAACTTCATAGATAACCGCATATCCCAAAATTCTTCTATCAATTCGCTCTCCTTGATCATCATAACAGAAGCACTAAGAATTTTCCTACTTAAAGCATCCATTATGACATTCGCCTTCCCGGGATGATACTATAACTGAAAATCGTAATCCTTCAAAATTTCTAGCCAACGCCTCTACCTCATGTTCAATTCTTTTTGGTCAAACAGATACTTCAAGCTTTTATGATCACTAAAGACATTGAAAGTCGCTCCATATAAAAAATGTCTCCACACTTTCAATGCAAACACCACAGCTGCCAACTCCAAATCGTGAGTGGGATAATTCCTCTCATGTACCTTTAACTGTCTTAAAGCATATGCTACAACCTTTCGGTTTTGCATAAGTACATGACCCAATCCTTGGTACAAAGCATCGCAATATACTTCAAAAGATTCATTAGGATCAGGTAGAATCAATATCGGTGAAGTAGTCAATCCTCTTTTTAATTCTTGAAAACTTTCTTCGCATACATCAGTCCATACGAAAGGTTAATTCTTCCGTGTAAGTTAAGTAAGAGGTCTGATAATCACATATTTTATTCATTAAGAAACCCTTATGTTTAGTCATTTACACTCTCCATATTCTTAATTGATTGAGTTTGGTATGATTTTGTGAGTTTGAGCTTAAATTGGTCCTAATTAAATATTTTCAGCATTATTGAGATTTGACACTGTTTCTGTATTTTGGCCATAACTTGAGTTCCTAATATCTGATGAACATGAATTTTATCTTGTAGGAAAGCTAAGAGGAAGCTCTACAACTTTGATGCAGAGCTCGAAGTCCCAAAAAGATGTCTAAAGGACCTAAGTTTACATGGAAGTCAGAATACGGGTTCTGTCAGTAGAATCCGAACAGTGTGCACTCATAAAATCATATCTCAAGATGTAATAATGAAGATGGGCTCAAATTTGGACAGTGGATAGTCAAGATCCAAATAAACAACTTTCATGAAGAACACTTTTTGAAAAAAATAAGTCTAGTAGGTCATTTTGAGCTTGCAAGTCGGAACAGAGGTGCTGAAGTTAGGTTTGAGCAACCTGCGGTATTTGGGACATATCTTGGTCTGAAGGAAGCCAAATTGGACGAACCAGATATGTATTTTATAGCCAAGACAAAGATCTACAACTTTCATGAATAGTACTTTTCATGGATCTGCAGTATAGTGGGTCGTTTTTGGCTTCCAAGTCAGACACGAAATTTTCGTCCTCAACCACCCACTCATCCATCCACTAATCCACTCATCCACTCATCCACTAATCCAACCACTCAACCACTCCACCCACTTATCCACTAATCCACCCACTCATCCATCCACTCACCATTCATCTCCATAATTTCCCACTCACCAAAAGTCCTTTGGCATTTTCCACTCAACCAACCCACTTAACCATTCCACTCACTCATCCACTAAACCAATCCACTAAACCAACCCACTCAACCATTCCACTCAAACACTCCACTCATCCACTCACTCACTCCCCTTTGTCATTTTGTTACCCTAGACTTCTATAAAAGGCACCATTGGTTATCATTTCTTTCATGTATTCTCCTTCATTTTCTCTCTAAGTTTCTTCTTGCTTCTTCATAGTTTCTCATAATTTTGTATATTTTGATGCTCCCCTTCATGGTAATGGAGGGCTAAGCTACTTTGGGTCAATTTAGAACTCTTGAAGAGATTGTGATTTGGATTCTTGAGACCTTGGTTATGCATTGTATTTGATTTGTAATTGAATTCCTCTTTTCTTCTTCTTTCTTCTTCTTCTTGATCTTGAATGCATGAATGGTGATTCTATTTATGTTGATCTGATTTGATCTTGGTTTAAGATTGAGATTTGTGATGAAACTTAGAACTAATTGATCTAAACTAATCACATAAATGAAGATTGAGATTTGTGATGAAACTTAGAACTGATTGATCTAAACTAATCACAGAATTGAAAAGGGTTAGGTTACTGATTTGTGCCTAAGTTAATTGAATTCGGTACTTGAAATTAACATAGATCTTCATGAATGGTGCGATTGCGGATTTGTGTTTATCACTTGTTAATTGAATTCTAGACGATCGTCTAGTATGAATTCTGGATTTGATGCAGAGATCTCGGTTAGATCCAAATTAACAATTCAATTGCGCTTTAAGTGTTCTATGAAGGGTCTATGATTGAATCCACCCAATCTTGGATAGGTTTCTAAATTGACTGCTTTTTAATTGTTATTTCTTCCTTTAATTTTGTTAAGTGCGATCTTAAACTATCAAACCCCCCTTTTTGCTAACTTTCACTTGATTTGATTAAATTGCATTTACGATCCTTGAGGAGACGATCCGGTGTTGTTCACTATACTACAAGTTTAGGTAATAACTTCGGTTATAATTTTGACTGAGTTCGGCGCTCGTCAAGGTCCCGCTGTCTTGGAAAACCCCTCAATAAATCGTCGATAGTAACCGGCTAATCCGATGAAACTACAAATCTCTGACATAGTCTTCGGCCTTTCCCACTGAAGAACTGTCTCCACTTTTGAAGCATCAATTTCAATTCCTTCCTCTGATATCACGTGCCCTAAAAACTAAGCTTCACTCAACCAAAATTCACATTTGGACAACTTTGCGTATAACTTATTCTCCTTCAAAATCTGGAGAACCACTCTGAGATGTTCAACATGTTCCTCTTGACTTTGAGAGTAAATTAGAATGACATCAATAAAGACAACGACAAACTTGTCCAAGTAATAAAGGAAAACCATATTCATGAAATCCATGAATATGGCAGGTGCATTCGTCACCCTGAACGACATCACTTGATACTCGTAATGCCCATAATGCATTCGGAATGCGGTCTTGGGAATATCTTCCACCTTCACACAAATCTGGTGATAACCAGAACGTAAGTCAATTTAGGAAAATACTGTTGCTCCTCGCAGTTGATCCATCAGATCATCTATCCTTGGAAGAGGATATTTATTCTTAACCGTAATCTTGTTCAACTGCCGGTATTCAACACATAGACGAGAAGTCCCATCCTTCTTTTTGACCAACAACATTGGGGCTCCCCATGGCGACATACTAGGTCTCATGAATTGCTTCTCTAACAATTCCTCCAACTATTTCTTAAGCTCTACCAATTCTACCGACAACATCCTGTAGGGCGCCATAGATATAGGTCCAGCTCCTGGTACTAGGTCAATAGCAAACTCTATCTCTCTAGCGGTGGTAATCCATGTATATTGTCAGGAAATACTTCAGGAAATTTGTTGACTACGAAAATATCTTTCATAGCTTCTTCGTTTTGTACTTCCAAAGAAGATAACAATAAGTATCCTTGAGCTCCTTCTCTCAAACAAGCTTCGACTTGAGTTGCCATTAGGAATCTAGAATTCTTAGCCTCAAGAAAAACTAATGTCTTATTGGAACAGTCTAACAGGATATGGTTAGAAGACAACTAATCCATTCCTAAGATTACATTAATCTTGGAAAGAGGCAAACATATCAAATCAATGTAAAAGATTCTATCCCTAACACAAACAGGGCAATTTAAACAAACTTTTGCAGTAATCACAGGCTTATCCATAGGAGTAGTAACACTTAAGTGAAAAGGCAATGTAGTCATATATAATTCCAAACGTTCCACCCAATCCCAGGCAATGAAAGAGTGGGTTGCTCCCGAATCATATAATACGGTTAAAGGATTACCTTCAATGGCACATTCCTCCATAATTAGATCCTCTGACTTCGAGGCTTCCTCTCCACTCATAGTATACACACGACCACCCGCCTATGGTCTAGCAGCATGGACGTTTCCCGCAGAGGGTTTCGCTTTCAGTTGATTACAGTCTCTTGAGAGATGCCCAGGCTTCCCACATCTGAAGCATATGATTCCTTTATGTGTACAGTCTTTAGTCAGGCTGTCTTTTCCACACTTAAAACATTTGAAAGTAGAAGTTCCCGCTTGACCAATCTTGTTACCACCAAATCCTCTCCCATAAGGTTGTTGTTGAGTCTGACTTCTTGATGGTCTAGCATATGATTTCTGTTGATAATGGTTGCCACTGCTACCTTTTCCCCTTTGGAACCTAGTAGGCCCAAAGTTCTAGTTCCTCACATCACGATGATGATCTATCTCCTCAATTCTGTGACATTTATCTAACAACGTTGGGAACTGATTGATTCCTAAGGGCACCACTGCCCGCTTTACGTCGTGTCTCAACCCCTCTTCAAACTTCCTACACTTCCATTCTTCATCTGGTTGCATATGAAAATATCTTGAAAACTTAGACAAGCTTTCGAACTTCGTAGCATACTCACTTACTGACATCACTCCCTGTCGAAGGCCAAGGAATTCCATCTCCTTAGTATGTCTAACACTAGCTGGGAAATACTTTCCCAGAAATTTTTGCTTGAAGAGTTCCCGTGTTATAACTCTCCCTTCAGCTTCTATTAACCTTCAGGCTCTTGCCCACTAATCTTCACCATCACCAACCAGCACAAAGGTCGCATAAGTGACATTCTTTTCATCAGTACAACCTATACCATCGAATATTTTCTCTAGCTCTTTAATCCAAAGATTAGCTTTCTCTGGGTCAAATTCTCCGTTGAACTGTGGCGGATTATTCCTACGAAACTCTAACAAATTCTAAGTTTCCACGGTTGCCCTTTGATTTTGTTTCACAAAGACATCTGCCATCCTTTGCATTGTTGCTGTAGCTGCAGTCATGCCTTGATTGTCATCCTCAACATTCATACCTCCACCTCGAGTATTCATACGTCCTATTCCTCGTCTAGCCATCGTAATTCTTGGAAATCAAACTATGCAATACAAAATAAAAGTCAAGAACAATCTTTTCAAACAATATTGTTTCCTTTCGGAAACCAATCACAGAGATTCTCACAACATAAACAAGATAGACCTAACCACAAATCCAAAAGACTCTAACTTAGGCTCTGATACCAACTAATGTAACACCCACCGTAGGATGTCACATTTATTAATAATTATTATAAAACCTTACCCAAGTTATAAATCATTTATTAATATAATAGTACGAGTTGTAAAATTTTTATTTTTGCGGATAACATAATTAAATAAATAAGACATAACATGAAATACAACTACTGAATATAACACACCGTAATTATACATATAATTTTGTTTCTAAAAATACATATAAGTACATACTGTTAGACAGAACTGTAAACTGTTTCACTCAAAATAAACTAAGACTAGCCCAAGTGTGTAACTAAAAGTTCTGACCCTCCGATGGATCCTCGGAAGATAGGAACCCTGTAAGACGTGTAGTCCTATGGACAGGTATCCGAGCAAACGATACAATACTAATCTCGCTAGGGGTATAGTAGCAACCACCCCAGTACTGTTTAATGGATAATGGAAACTCCAAATGCATGTAAATATTGACAGCAAAGTAAGGGTTCCCATGATAAACCCTACTTACGGAAATAGTCAGATCTCCCATGCAGATAATACACTCTCTATCTAAGAGAACTCGCCAAGCCTCCGAACCCCCTCGGAACTATAGACTCATGTACCCAAGAAAACTCAGCGTCGCTATACCAAATCAATCAACAGAAACGTAAGGAGGTGATCCTGCCGCTTCCTCTTCTTCTTCAACGTCTTTGCCAAACATAAAATAAAATAGTACAATACAACAAAGAGGTGAGACTACCAACACCAGTACCAACATAGCAGTGAAGAGATAGGAATGACAGTAATGTCATACAGATATAACAAACAATAAATAAAATCATGGTATCGAGCATTAATCAATATTTGACAATTAAAATATCACAAAGATATAGATGTACAGACTATGCACATGCACACAGACTCAATTTCCTACTCCATGGAGCTAAAACACAACTTGGAGAGATTGATTTAGAAGATCTATCGGTATCACAACTGCCTCAGACTAAGTGCTATAATTTCATCATTTTTGCACATCTAGCATTATACACGACAATTTACGCCAGATCTTGATTAAGAGTAGTGTCTCGGTCCGGATCGTCGGTGTGTTGCATTGGTCTGATCCACAGTATAGTAGAGCTACCAACTGGCCATTGTGGAAAACCCGCACCCCGACGCTCCTATGGTCAACAAGTGACTTACACTATGCCTATCACACCCGCACAAGGTGAAATCCTCTCCTAGGCCATTGGCCTTAACATAGTCCATCGGACTTTTACAATGCATGTTTAATGCACACAGACCAATTACAGACCCAAATCATAATTTCACATATATGGGTCCCACACATTGACCTAATAGTAATTTTACTGTGTTTTCAATCGCATAGTCATTTTACCGCATTCTCACAACTGCACAACATTTCTGTCACGTTTACAAATCGCGTAATTTTTTTTCAACGTTTTCTCAATCGCGTAAAAATATTTAAACGTTTTTCAAATCACGTAGCGATTTTTCAACATTTTTGAAATCGCGTAGCTTAAAATTCACATTTTTAAGTCGCATAAAGCATTTTCACCATTTTTCAACTTCGTAAAATATTTTTCAATATTCTAAACATCATTTTGGATTTTTCAAAAATTAATACAACTTCTAACTTCATTTTTCACATTTTCTCATTTAAGAAAGCCTTTCCGTAAATTTTCCACTATCTTACATAAAATTTCCTTTCCATTGATTTAAATCAATAGTTTTAGCTTAAAATTTCCTAACGCGCTCCAAAACCCAAAGGGTGAGCCATACGTTAGTCAACTTCAAGTCACCAATTTATTTCTCATTCATAGATTAAATCTACTATTAAAATTCATCTTTATAAAATATTTTGAGGTTCAAACAATTTCAACCTCACTTTTCCCTTCATGGTCGAAATCTCCCTTTTTAAAATAATAAATTGTTTTATTTCTTAAGTCCTTGTATTAATTTCCTTGCACCTAATCAACTGAGTTACCATTGATAAATCATATTTTTACACAAAACTACTCCATTTAAGCCTTCTTGGCCGTGAGGTACATGGTCATTGGAACCAAAATATTGATTCATTTCCTTGCTTCTTACTCATCTCATTTTATTGTTCATAAAAATATTTGACTTGAAATCTCCATTTTAAATGTATAGAGGCCGTGAGCCTCCTATGTCATTGGAACCCAAAATAATTTTCCTTTCCAACATATGTCATGACATATAATCATCATATCATACTATAACATACATCAAGCATACCATTAAAGCAATAAAATCATATAAAACATAAAAGCATGAATAAATAAATTTAAAGCACATAAGCACACACATAAATCAATTACATAACCATGGGAATGAATCCTCACATGGAGTCACCACCCATCACATATAAGTTCATCTCTCACCTCCATACTTGGTTGGTGAGATAAATCTCACTCTTACCTTGTGGTGAAGCCTCTAAAGCTCCTTGCTTTCCTTCTTGAATTAGTCCTTCACGACTAAGAGTTTCTTGAACATCAAAACAAACACAAGTATATTAGCATCTAAAGCTTGAATAGAAAGATCATGGATCAAAACATGGCCTAGAGTATGAAGATGAAATAAATAGTGAAGTTTCCATAACCTTCACCTTAAAACCTTAGAACTTGATCTTAAATAAAGTATATGAAGATGGATGATTTAGGCTAAGGCTCCAACTACAAAGAGTCTTAGAATGATGAGAAGATTTGAGAAGTAAGGTTGATAGAAATTATTGAAGATGGGAGGGTGATTTTCTCTAGCTTGGCCGTGAGGTGCTCTAGAGAGAATGGAGAGAATTTGTGAATTTTTGATATATGGAAATGATGGAGATATGATCAAATGAATTAAAAGTCTTCCTATTGCTTTCCTAAAGCCCTATAGCCATGAGCCCCCCCTTGGACATCAAGGGAGTGTCCAAGTTCATCTAGCCACTTTGTGAGACTCCTAATAGCCATAGATTGAATCAATGGTTAATATGCAAAGCCTTCACCTTTAAGTTTGTTTCCTATAAGTTTAGATAAAGTAGTCAACTAATTTCTAGATGCTACTTGAAATTTCGTAAGTATGGAGTTCAATGGAAAGTTAACTAGGTTTCTAATTTGATTCATTCCTAACCAAATTAAGCTAACTTAGTTAGGTTTCTTAGTTTCTTTACTAACTATCTAGTTACTTGAATGTGACATCACAAGTTTCTAGAAGCTCCTAGAGCCTCCCAAAACCATGAAGCCCTAATGGAAAGCAAACTAGGTTTGTTCCATTTAGTTACTATATAGGCTTTATGTTAACTTAGTTTAATTTATCTAATTTCATTTAGTTACATAGTTAACTAGTCTAGCCATTTTCGTAGACCATTTTCTATTGGTTCCTATCTAGCTTCTAATATTCTAATTGGTTCACAAAAAAAGTCATCACAACTTTCTCTACAGACTATTATCTAAATGGATAATAGCTACAGAAATTATTACTCAATGAATAGAACATACTGCTCACAAGTCAGTAAATATTTGTCTACTATAAAATAAAAAAATAGTATATTTTTATTTCACAGATAATTTCTAAAAATTGAAAGATTATGACACGTATCTCTCGGAATCAGGTTTAGTAAGATCTCCCGGTTCCGAATAAATCCGTAAAGATTTTCCCCAGCCTGAAAATTATTATTTTCCTGAGTCGGAGTAAATCACACACAATGATCAAATACCATCACGGAATAGTCAAAATAAATTTACAACACACAAAAATTGCAAAACTATACAATTCTATCATTACTGTAACAAATTTTGGGGTGTTACAACTCTCCCCTTCTAAAAAGAAGTTTCGTCCTCGAAACTTAAACATACATTAAAACAAATACGAATACTGTTCTTTCATTTTGTCCTCCAACTCCTATGTTGCTTCTCCATTTACGTCACTCCAGGCTAATTTAACTAACAAAATCTCTTTACCTCGGAGTTACTTTATCCTCCAATCCTCGATCTTGGTGGAAAATGTTTCATAGGTTAAATTCTCCTTCAGTTGTACTGTGTCCAGTTCAATAACATGAGTGGGATCTGGAATGTACTTCTGTAATTGCGAAACATGAAATACATTGTGTAGATTTGAAAGAAAAGGTGGTAACGCAATTTAATAAGCTACCAAACCTATCCGATGTAGAATCTAATATGGCCCGATAAACTTTGGAGTGAGTTTTCTAGACTTAAGCACTCATTTGACTCTGGTCGTAGGCATCACTCGCAAAAATACATGGTCATCTTCTTCAAACTCCAACGGTCTCCTCCTTTTATCAGAATAACTCTTTTACCGAGTCTGAGTTATCCTCATCTTGTCTTGAATCATTTTCACTTTTTCTGCAGTTTGTTGTACAAGCTCCGGTCCTAAAATAGCACTTTCACCGTCCTAATACCAACACAATAATGTTCTATATCGTCTCCCATACAATGCCTCATAGGGTGCCATTCTTATGCTTGAATGAAAACTGTTGTTATAGGTGAACTCTATCAATGGTAAGAATTCATCCCAACGTCTAGACTGTTCTAGCATGCAAGCCCTTAACAAATCTTCTAGTGACTGAATCGTTCTTTCTGACTAACCATCTGTTTGTGGATGGTAAGCAGAACTTAGACGTAGCTTCGTTCTCATCGCTCATTGCAAACTGTACCAAAATCTCGACATGAATCTCAGATCTTGATCCGAAATAATACTGGAAGGTACACCATGAAGTCTAATGACTTCACTGATGTATACTTGGGTCAACCTCTCCATTGAGTACTTAATTTTAATTGGCAAGAAGTGCATCGACTTTGTAAGCCTATCAATAACTACCCAAACAGAATCATGACTCCTTCGAGTCTTTAGTAGTCTAGTTACAAAGTCCATTGCTATATCATCCCATTTCCATTCAGGAATAGACAAATGTTGCAACATTCCAGAAGGTCTTTGATGTTCAACCTTAGCCTTCTGACAGATTAAGCAGGATGATACATATTCAGTGACATCTTTCTTCATTCCCTGCCACCAATATAGTTGCTTCAAGTCTTGATACATTTTTGTGGCCTTGGGATGCATACTCAGCTTACTCCTATGAGCTTCAACCAAAATTATTCTCTTAAGTCTTTGATCGTTGGGCACACAAATCCTTCCTTTAAATTTCAAAATTTCATCTGTTTCTTCTTTAAATTCCAACACTGCGCCTTGTTTCATTGCTTCCTTCGCTTCTTGCAAATATTGGTCATCCTTCTGTCTCTCTCGGATTTCCTCTACCAAACTATTTGAAATAGTGATCATGTTCAAACACATCCTTCCTGACATCAACTTCATAGATAACCGCATATCCCGAAATTCTTCTATCAATTTGCTCTCCTTGATCATCATAACAAAAGCACTAACTTAAAGCATCCACTATGACATTCGCCTTCTCGTGATGATACTGTAACTGAAAATCGTAGTCCTTCAAGAATTCTAGCCAACGCCTCTACCTCATGTTCAATTCTTTTTGGTTAAACAGATACTTCAAGCTTTTATGATCACTAAAGACATTGAAAGTAGCTCCATATAGAAAATGTCTCCGCACTTTCAACACAAACACCACAGCTGCCAACTCCAAATCGTGAGTGGGATAATTCCTCTCATGTGCCTTTAACTGTCTTGAAGCATATGCTACAACCTTCTGATTTTGCATAAGTACACAACTCAATCCTTGGTATGAAGCATGGCAATATACTTCAAAAGTTCATTAGGATCAGGTAGAATCAATACCAGTGAAGTAGTCAATCATCTTTTTAACTCTTGAAAACTTTCTTCGCATGCATCAGTCCATACGAAAGGTTGATTCTTTCGTGTAAGTTGAGTAAGAGGTCTCGTTATCTTGGAAAACCCCTCAATAAACCATCGATAGTAACTAGCTAATCTGATGAAACTACAGATCTCTGACTCAGTCTTCGGCTTTTCCCACTGAAGAACTGTCTCCACTTTTGAAGCATCAACTTCAATTCCTTCTGCCGATATCACGTGCCCCAAAAACTAAACTTCACTTAACCAAAATTTACATTTGGACCACTTTGCATATAACTTATTCTCCTTTAAAATCTGGAGAACCACTCTGAGATATTCAACATGTTTCTTCTGACTTCGAGAGTAGATTAAAATGTCATCAATAAAGACAACAACAAACTTGTCCAAGTAAGAACAGAAAATCCTATTCATGAAATCCATGAATGTGGCAGGTGCATTCGTCACACGGAACGACATCACTTGATATTCGTAATGCCCATAACGCATTCGGAATCTTGGGAATATCTTCCACCTTCACACGAATCTGGTGATAACCAGAATGTAGGTCAATTTTGGAAAGTACTGCTGCTCCTCGCAGTTGATCTATTAGATCATCTATCCTTAGAAGAAGATATTTATTCTTAATCGTAATCTTGTTCAACTGCCGGTAGTCTACATATAGACGACACACTAGGTCTCACGAATTACTTCTCTAACAATTCCTCCAATTGCTTCTTAAGCTCTGCCAATTCTGCCAGCGACATCCTGTAGGGCACCATAGATATAGGTCCAGCTCCTGGTACCAGGTCAATAGCAAACTCTATCTCTCTAGCCGAATGGAAATCCAGGTATATCGTCACGAAATACTTCAGGAAATTCGTTGACTACAAAAATATCTTTCACAGCTTCTTCACTTTGTACTTCCAAAGAAGATAACAATAAGTATCATTGAGCTCCTTCTCTTAAATAAGCTTCGACTTGAGTTGCCGTTAGGAATCTAGAATTCTTAGCCTCGAGAAAAACTAATGTCTTATTGGAACAGTCTAACAGGATATGGTTAGAAGATAACTAATCCATTCCTAAGATTACATTAATCTTGGAAAGAGGCAAACAGATGAAATCAATGTAAAAGATTATATCCCTAATACAAACAGGGCAATTTAAACAAATTTTTGCAGTAATCACATGCTTATCCGTAGGAGTAGCATCACTTAAGTAGTCACATATAATTCCAAACGTTCCACCTAATCACAAGCTATGAAAGAGTGGGTTACCCCTGAATCATATAATACGGTTAAAGGATTATCTTCAATGGCACACTCCTCTATAATTAGATCCTCCATAGTATACACACGACCACCCACCTGTGGTCTAGCAGTACAGACGTTTCCCACAGAGGGTTTCGCTTTCAGTTGATTACAGTCTCTTGAGAGATGTCCTGGCTTCCCAAATCTGAAGCATATGATTCCTTTATGTGTGTAGTCTTTAGTCAGGTGGTCCTTTCATACTTAAAACATTTGAAAGTGGAAGTCCCCGCTTGACCAATCTTGTTACCACCAGAACCTCTCCCATAAGGTTGTTGTTGAGTCTAACTTCCTGATGGTCTAGCATACGGTTTCTATTAATAACGATTGCCATCACTACCTTTTCCCCTTTGGAACCTAGTAGATCCAAAGTTCTGGTTCCTTACATCACAATGATGATCTATCTCCTTAATTCTACGACATTTATCTAACAACGCTGGGAACTGATCAATTCCTAAGGGCACTACTACCCGCTTTTTGTCGCGTCTCAACCCTTGTTCAAACTTCTTACACTTCCATTCTTCATTTGGTTGCATCTGAAAATATCTCAAAACTTAGACAAGCTTCCAAACTTCGTAGCATACTCGCTGAACAGAACATACTGCTCACAAGTTAGTAAGTATTTGTCCAATGTAAAATAAAAATATAGTATATTTTTGTTTCACAGATAATTTCTAAAAATTAAAAGATTATGACACATATCTCTCGGAATCGAGTTTAGTAAGATCCCCCAGCTCCAAATAAATCCATAAAGATTTTCCCCGGCCCGAAGATTATTATTGTCCTGACTTAGAGCAAATCACACACAACGATCAAATACAGTTAAGGAATAGTCAAAATAAATTTACAGCACACAGAAATCGCAAAACAGTACAATTCTATCATTACTGTAAAATAGTAAATTTTGGGGTGTTATATGAAGAAAGATTCCCTATTTTCTAATCAATATCTTTAATTCTGATTTACTGTATTTAAGTCTTTTATTCATAGTTAACTTACACAACCCCTTCTAAATTTGAATGTTCTTGAATAATATTAAGTGAGCTATTGTTAATATTTGGCTTTCGAGATTGATGTACTCCTCGTGGGAATAATATCCTACTTTTCACTAAATTACTTGTGCAACCCGTGCACTTGCAGTAGCAAAGCAACAAGTTTTTGGCATCATTGCCAGGGAATACGACTTAATTTTTATAGTGCTAATATTAATAACAAGCTTATTTAGTTTTAGTTCAAGTTTCTTTTTGTGCATATTAATTTAAGTTTTCATTCTTTATTTGTTATAGGTACAGTTAAGATGGTAGATGATCCTAACCATAAGAGGCCTTTGAGGGAGTTTGCAACTTCTCAAATGAAGAATTTACAGTCTAGCATAAGACGACCTCCCATTTGCGCAAAAAATTTTGAGAACAAACCGGCCATAATCCAAATGATACAAACTTCTGTGTAATTTGGTGATTTACCTAATAAAGATCCCAACGCTCACTTATCTAACTTCTTGGAGATTTATGATACCTTTAGGCATAATGGAGTATCTGAGGATACCATTCGCCTACGGCTCTTCCTTTTCTCTCTTAGAGATAAAGCCAATAATTAGTTGTAATCTTTACCGGTAGGATCAATAGCAACTTGGAATGATGTTTGCAGCAAATTCCTTAATAAATATTTTCCATAGTCCAAGACTGCTGAAATGGTGAATGATATTATATCATTCACCCAATCTGAATCAGAGTCCTTGTATGAAGCTTTGAAGAGGTACAAGGATCTTCTGCATAGATATCCCCATCATGAGATACCTCCTTGGCATCAAGTTTACTCATTTCATTAAGGCTTGCTGCCACATCATCATCCTATAGTGGATGCAGCTGTTGGAGGTTCACTACTGAGCAGATCATTTGATAATGCATTCTAATTGTTGGAAGAATTGGCAGCCAATAGCTACCAATGGCCTTTTGTGAGAAATGCTACAAGGAAGGTCTCATGAGTTTATGAGGTCGATGCAATTACTATATTATCAGCTCAAGTGATAACAATTGCAAACAAGCTAGACAGTTTAGGACAAAGCCCTCATCAGAGCCCATTTGTTCTCTGCGACAAGTGTGGTGACAACTATACAAGCGATAGATGCCCTTCTATGTCAGAAAATGCTCAATATGTTGGGAACTATCGCCCACAGCAAAACAACCCATACTCAAACTAGTACAACCTTGGATGGAGGAACCATCCCAACTTCTCTTGGAGGGACAACCAATGAGCTTCCTCATTAGCATTTGAAAATGAGAGACCTAACTATCCTTCTAGTTTCTCATCACAAACCAGGCAGCCTATGCAACAAAAGAAAGTAATTTTTAGAAAACATATTTATGCAGCTGATAGTTAAGACTGATTCCTTGATGACAAAGACTGATGCTCATCTGGCAAAGAATGATTTGATGATTCAGAACTAA
This sequence comes from Ormosia emarginata, assembly GCA_029884605.1. NCBI lineage: Eukaryota > Viridiplantae > Streptophyta > Magnoliopsida > Fabales > Fabaceae > Ormosia > Ormosia emarginata. The sequence continues at coordinate 10,071,140 of JAQQTP010000040.1, forward strand.
ACGGCTTCGATGAGAGCATTGGAGACGCATGTAGGGCAGTTGCCTAATACTAGCAATAACATACCCCCAAGAACCTTTCCAAGTGACATTGTCAGCAATCCCAAAGGTAACTCCAATGAGCATTGCAAAGCCATCTCATTGAGGAATGGGAAGGACATAGAAAGGATTCCTAAGACAAAACTTCTTGAGGAAGATCTTGAGGTAACAAAGGACCAGGAGGTTGTAAATGAAGAGGTTGAGAAGAAAGAAGTTATCTAGAAGAAGGTAGAGGACAAGAAAAAAAAGGTCAAGCTATATACACCACCTTTACCCTTCCTTAATAGACAAGCTAAGCAAAAACTAGAAACCCAATTCCACAAACTTTTAGAAATTTTTAGGAAACTTCTCATAAACATACCATTCGCTAAGGCCTTGGAACTAATGCCAAGCTATGTAAAGTTTATAAAGGACATCTTGTCCAAGAAAATACAGTTTGAGGACTATGAAATAGTGGCATTGACAGAGGAAAATAATGCCATTTTGCAAAACAAGTTACCCCCCAAGCCGAAGGATCTAGGAAGCTTTACCATACCATGTACAATTGGAAGTCAATTCTTTCGTAAAGCTTTGTGCGACTTAGGGGCAAGTATTAACCTAATGCCCTATCCATCTTCCAAAGGTTAGGTTTAGGGGAGGTGAAACTAACATCCGTTGCTTTATAGTTAGCAGACCGAACCCTTACTTATTCGAAGGGGGTTATTGAGGATGTATTGGTCAAAGTGGACAAGTTTATCTTCCCTGCTAATTTTGTTATCCTAGACATGGAGGAGGATCATGATGTCTTATTGATTCTAGGGAGGCCCTTCTTAGCAACTAGTAAGACAATGATTGACGTGCAGAAAGGTGAGCTTACCTTGCAGGTCAAGGATGAGAAGGTAACCTTCAACATTTATAAGACCATGAAGTTCCCAATTGACTAAGAAGAATGCTCATAAATTGGTAAAATGGATCAAGTAGTAATTATTGTATTTCATGCTAGTTTCCCTGAGGATTTCATTGAACTATCCTTGACTTATGATGAAGAGCATATATATAGGGATGATGTTCGGTAATGCATTAAGTTGTTTGATTCCTCAGACAAGTATTGCAGGAAACCAAGTTTTGAGTCGTTTAATATGTCCACTAATAAGCCCATTTTCTAACCCTCCATAGTCGCCCCACCTAAGTTGGAACTGAAACCATTACCTGATCATTTAAGGTACTTATACTTAGGGGAAGCTTCTACTTTGCCTGTTATCATTTCTTCATTTTTATCGGAAAAACAAGAATCAAAGTTATTGAGAGTACTCAGGGACTACAAGAAAGCTCTGGGGTGGACGATTGCAGACATAAAATGCGTTAGTCCTACAATATGCATGCATAAAATCTTGATGGAAGCTGATGCCAAGCTAGCCATTGAGTATCAGAGGCGTCTTAACCTCATTATGAAAGAGGTGGTCAAGAAAGAGATCATCAAGTGGTTAGATGGGGGTATCATATACCCAATCTCTAATAGTAAATGGCTGAGCTATGTTCAATATATGCCCAAAAAGGGTGGAATGACAGTTGTTTCAATGAAAACAATGACTGAATTCCCAACAGGACAGTAACAAGATGACGTATATGCATGGACAATAGGAAGTTGAACATTGCGGCCAGAAAGGATCATTTCCCACTGCCATTTATTGATCAAATGCTGGATAGGTTACCTGGGCATGCATTTTACTATTTTCTGGATAGATATTCTGGATACAATCAGATCGCAATCGCCCCTGATGACTAAGAGAAAACAACCTTCACCTGCCCCTATGGAATATATGCTTTTAGAAGGATGCTATTTGGTCTATGCAATGCACCAACAACCTTCCAGAGATACATGATGACAATATTTACCGACATGGTAGAGAAGTTATTGGAGGTATTCATGGATGGCTTTTTAGTCTTCGGTGATTCCTTCAATGATTGCCTTAATAATTTGGCCTTGGTCCTGCAACGATGTGAGGATACCAATTTGGTGCTCAACTGGGAGAAGTTTCACTTCATGGTCTAAGAAGGCAAAGTTTTTGGCCATAGAGTGCCTCAGAAAGGGATGAAGGTAGATAGAGCAAAGATAGAGGTTGTTGAGAAACTTCCTCCACCAATCTCGGTGAAGGGAGTTTGGAGTTTCCTTGGGCATGCAGGATTCTACCAGAGATTTATAAAAGACTTCTCCAAGCTTGCCAAACCATTGTGTAGTTTATTGGAGAAGGATATGCCATTTAAGTTTGACGAGGCATGCATGGATGCCTTCGTAAAGTTAAAGGCAAGACTCGTTTCAACACCAATCATCACTAGCCCTGATTAGACCATACCATTTGTATTAATGTGTGACGCTAGTGATTATACGATTGGTGTTGTGTTGCATCAAAAGAATGATAGATTTTTTCATTCTATTTACTATGCTAGTAAAACTCTCTCGGACGCTCAATTGAATTATAAAACTACTGAGAAGGAATTACTAGTGGTGGTTTTTGCGTTCGATAAGTTTCAGTCATATCTTGTTGGCACCAAGGTTGTTATATATACTGACTATTCTTCCATCAAGTATCTAATCAGCAAGAAGGATGCAAAACCAAGATTGATTCAGTGGATATTATTGCTTCAAGAATTTGATTCAGAAATCCACAATAGGAAGGGAGCTTAAAATCAAGTGGCTGATCACTTGTCAAGATTAGAATGAGAGTCAAGTCAAGGTAATTCAACCTTGATTAATCCCTGATGAGCAACTTTTTCTGGTGAAACACCACGAGTTTCCTTGGTATGCTGATTATGCCAACTATTTGGTGAGCGGTATTTTACCACCTGATCTTACTCATCATCAAAAGAAAAAGTTCCTACATAATATGAAGTTTTATCAATGGGATTAGCTATATCTCTTTAGGCAATGTGCTGATTATCTAATCAGAAGATGAGTGCCTTTAGAGGAGACTGAGGCTATCCTTGAGCAATGTCATGCATCCCCTTATGGTGGCCATTTTGGAGGAGATAGAACCGCCATTAAAGTAATGCAAGCAGGATTTTATTAGCCATTTCTATTTAAAGATGTTGTTTCTTTTGTGGTCAGATATGATAGGTGCCAAAGAACAGAAAACATATCAAGAAGGAATGAAATGCCATTGAACATCATGTTAGAGGTTGACTTATTTGATGTTTGGGGAATTGACTTCATGGGACCATTCATACCGTCCTTTGGTCAACTGTATATATTGGTGGTAGTTGATTATATCTCCAAGTGAGTTAAAGCAGTATCCTTGCCAACAAATGACTCAAAAGTGGTGGTGTAGTTCCTAAAGAAGCATATTTTCACCCGCTTTGGAATCCCAAAAGCGATCATAAGTGATGAAGGTTCTCACTTTTACAACAAACACTTTCACGAGCTCTTAGGGAAATATAGAGTCTCAAATAGGGTCTCCACAACATACCACCCATAAACAAGTGGGCAGGCCAAAATCTTAAACCATGAGATTAAGAGAATCTTGGAGAAAATGGTAAGTCCTTCAAGAAAGGATTGGTTAAGGAGGTTAGAGGATGCATTATGTGCTTATCGCACTGCTTTTAAGACTTTGATTGGCATGTCTCCTTACAACCTTGTATTTGGAAAAGCCTGTCACCTGCTGGTTGAATTGGAACATCATGCATATTGGGCTATCAAAAAGCTCAATTTTGATCTTCAAGCAGCAGGTGAGAAATGACTGCTCCAATTAAATGAACTGGATAAATTTCACTTGCGAGCTTATGAAAATGTCAAATTTTATAAAGAGAAAGTCAAGAGATGGCATGATAAGCTAATAATTGATAAGAGGTTTGAGCAAGGGCAACAAGTCTTATTGTACAACTCAAGACTTAGATTGTTTCCTGGAAGGCTCAAATCAAGGTGGTTAGGACCATTTGTGGTGATGAAAGTGTTCCCCCATTGAGCCATAGAGATTGCTTCACCAAACAGCTTGTCAAGCTTTAACGTTAATGGCCAGCGCCTAAAACCTTATCATGGAGGAGAGGTTGATAGGAGGAAGTCTTTCCTCACATTAAATGATGCATGATGTAAAGAAAACCAAGTTATGCCGGGACTATAAATAAGACCCTTTTTTGGAGGGAACCTTGTAACACCCCAAAAATTGCTATTTTATAGTAATGACTAAATTGTACTATTTTATGATTTTTGTGCACTGTTAAAATTATTTTGACTGTGCTGTGATTATTTTTGAACTTTTTGAGTGATTTACTCCGTTCCAGGAAAATAAAAATTTTCGGGTCGGGAAAAATCTTCAGTGATTTATTCGGGATCGACGGAGCTTACTAAACTCGAAATCGAAAGTCACTGTTATTAATCTTTTAATTTTTAGAATTTATCTGTCCAATAAAATTTCTCATGTTTTATAATCCGTTGGATAAAGCAATTATCCATTGGACAATAGATACTGGTTTATAAGTAGTAGCTATTATCCATTGGTTAAAGTATACCAAAAAATATCCTATATGAACCAATAAGAAGAAAACTTCAAGAGTAAGCAAGGTAGTGGTAAAAAATCACGGTTATGACAACTTTAGTGAGAACCAATAGAAACCTAGTCTCTTTGAAATGAACCAATAAGAATTGGTCAAATTTGATGGTTAGACATTTTATTAAACCAATTAGAATTTAGTCTTCCTTGATGAACCAATGAGAATTAAGTTTAAAAATGGTTAATTTCGGTGGCTTTGCACCATGCATTCTACGGCCATGAATATTTGGTGGAGGAAAATATCCTACATTAATTCATTTCTATCACATCTTAAAGCTATCATCTTTTCATGCAAAACTTAAGACCAAATTCTCTCCATTTCTCTCCAAGAACCCACGACCAAGACAAATTGATGGACCAATTAGATTTAGTCAATTTTGGTGGCTACTCTTCTTGATTCCTACGGCCATGCATGCTTCATGGAGGCAAAAATACTACACTTAAATTCACTTGGTCATCTTTTTAGTAAACATTCAAAGAAATTACACACATGTTGGTCAATTTTGGTGGCTTCTTCCTATGCATCTCATGGCCATGCATGATTTGAAGGAGGCAAAGCCTTTCATTTAATTCACTTGGTCATATTTTCTATTTCAAGGAGCATTCCATGGTCAAGAATGCTTTAGGAAGGAGAAGAAGCTAAATCAAAGATAGCTATCTCTCTTTGAAATATTTAGATAGTTTCAAGTGAGGAAAATATCTTAAGCAAACAAATATCTCACTTCTCTCTCCTAAGCAACCTCACGGCCAAGGCTTCCCAAAAAGCTAAAGGAGATTTGTTTCATTTGTTCAAAGTCTTTATCTTTTTCCTAAAGCTATCAAACAAAAAGCTATCATCTTTCTCTCCAAGAAGGCTCACGGCCAACCCATCCAAATCCACCCTCCAATCTCTTTTAATTTCATCCAACCTAGTTTCCTAAATCTACATGTTATCCTAAGTAACTTTCATGTTGAACACTTAGTCTAAACCATCCATCTTCAACCTTGATCTGCAAGTTCAAGATCAAGAGCCTTTAGGTGAAGATTTGTGTTCTTCATCTTTCTTTTCTTTGTACAACTTAGTGGAGAAGATCTACTTCAAGAAGAAAAGCTAGAAGCTTTGGAGTCATTACCAAAAGGTAAGAGGGAGATCAACCTCATCAACCACGTGTTGGTGGTGAGGAGTGGATTTGTGTGTGGTGAAAAATCCATAAGGATTTATTCACTTATTTGTTTAAGGCTTTCCATATTTGTGATTATTTGGTGATTGGTATGCTTATTGCTTTGATAATATGCTTAAGTATGTGTTTATGATGCATGATGATTTGTGTATGTAATAAGATGTGATTTACATGATAAAGGAAAGTATGTTGGTTCCAAAGAACCATGGAGGCACACAACCTCAAAATCATTTTTGGGAGCAAAAGATTCTAAGTCATTTTACTAATCATGGATTAGATGATTTAGAAATCAAGAAAATTGGATTAAAGGTTTTTAAAATTAAAAATAAAATAGGAAGTGATTAAATGATTGATTTCTGAAGAACAAAATGATTTGTGGCCAATATGTCAAGAATTAGTAGATTAGAACAAAAAGTATTTCTAAATATAATATTGAATGGATTAAAATAGCAAATGATTTAAATTAAGGGATTTTGAGATGAAAAAGTAAGAAAAGCTTATTTTTGGAATTAATTAAATTAGTGGATTTAGTTTATAAATGAGAAATAAATTGGTGACTTGAAGTTTACTAACATATAGCTTACCCGTTGGGTTTTGAAGCGCGTTAGGAAATTTTAAGCTAGAACAATTGATTTAAATCAATGAAAAAAAAATTATGTAGGAAATAGTAGAAAATTTATGAAAAGGATTTCTTAAGTGAGAAAACGTGAAAAATAAAGTTAGAAATTGTATTAGTTTTTGGAAAGTCCATAATGATATTTAGAATATTGAGAAATATTTTATGCAGTTGAAAAATGATGAAAAATGCTTTACGCGACTTAAAAATGTGATTTTTAAGCTACGCTATTTCAAAAATATTGAGACTGTATTTTTACGCCATTGAGAAAAAGTCAAAAAATGGTTACGCGATTTGAAAACATAACAAAAGTGTTACGCGATTGTGAAAATGCGATAAAAGTATTGTGTAAATGAGAAATATAGTAAAGTTGCTGTAAGGCTGATGTATTGGACCCGGATGTATCGGTGATATTATGTAATTGTATGGGTGGTTATATAATATCATTGACCTTATAATATTAGACAATTTTATGGGTGGTTATTCTAATCTCATTTGGGAACTGTCTAATAACGAAATTGAGTTATGCATTGAGTTATCATGCATTGAACAGTATATAGCCAATGGCTATTATGACTTTTGTTGCCTAGGAGTGAATGAGAATCGAATAGTGAGATCTATGATGGATCTTAGGGGACCGTAAGGCTTAGTGATTCATAGTGATAATTGTTAACCTTATACACATCTGGCCATGATGAATCGTTGCAATGCATTACGCGCCCGAAAACACTATCTCTTTTTGCGCTTGGCGTAAACTATCATTGAGGTTGACAGATCTTCTGGGTCATTCATCTCTGAAATTGTGATTAGCTCCATGGAGTAGGAATTGATTCAGTATGCATACTCATAGTCAGTACACATATTGTTATGGCATGGTCAATATTCATACAGTGTGACATAATCATTTCATATATATTGATGATATCTATTATGATAAAACTATTACTGTATATTTTAATATGATATATGTTTACTGGAATTGTTTATGAATTGATAACATGAATATAATTATGATATCTGTATGTATGGAATGACTTTGTCATTTGTATCATTCTTTGCTACCATACTGATATTGATGAAGGGGATCTCACCTCTTTGCTATACTATTTTGTTGTGTTTGTATTGTTACAATTTGTATAGTAGACAAAGCGAGCTTCTTAGACTTCACAGGAGGCAATATTCTGAGTTCGGTAACGACATCGAGGAATGATCTTCCTAGTTTGGACAGTGTGCAGTTTTGCAAAGGAATAGATATCTGGCGCATCGAGATGAATGCGGAATGGAATAAGTATGTTGAGTTTTCTCATTAGTGTTATTACCATGCTATTAAGTGGGACCCGTGATGGAGTTTGCTACTATTTCTTTTGACTTTGCAAGTTTTATGTTTTCTGAATAATTGTTAAATATTATGTGATGTCTGTTATGTGAGTCGTAATCAATTCAATATGTTTATAAATATTACCTACAACTTTGGTAAATTTATATTTTCAGCAAGAAAGAAGTTGAACCCGTATTTTAAATAATCAAATCTTTTATAATTTAATTCAGTCTTCTTTTGTTGAGTTGGAAAATGTGGCACTCGAAGGAGGGTGTTACAAACCCAAATGTTTAATCTTTAGTTTTAAAGTCTTTAAATGTGTCAATACTTTGATTTTGTGGTTTTATTGTGTTTTTGTTGTACAAACTATAATTTGACCCTCTAGACAAATTTTGTAGGTGATGGAGGCTAGAATGAAGTAGAAATAACAATAAAATGGATTTTTCTATAGAATTATGCAGATAGACTCACACTGCGGTGTAAGACTTGTCACGCTACAACGTGAGTGCATTTCGGTGCATCTCAGGCCAAAAGCCCGAGAGTAAGGCGCCGCATTGTGCTGTGTTTTCAAGCTGCGGCACCCCTGTACAAAAAATTAAAAAATTAAAATAAAGAAATTATATATATATATACACACACACACACACACACATATAATATTAGTAAAAATTTAAATAAATTTTAAGCTGGGAAATTAATGCAGACTCATGTATATGCACATCACACACACACACACACACACACACACACATATAATATTAGTAAAAAATTAAATAAATTTTAAGCTGAGACAGCTGGGAAATTAATGCAGACGCATGTATATGCACATCGTGATGCATATATGTGCACACCATGGCGCATGTATATGCACACAGCGGTGTGTTGCAAAAATTAATGTTAAATGTTGCGGCGTTTCGCATTTCTTCTGTTTCTTACCTAGTTTCTCTTAGATTTCTACCCGCTCTCTAAGTTTTTCTCTCTTATTCTTGCTTCCCCTCCCCGTAATTTTTATTTCAGCCTTAGTCCTTCACTTTTTCAAGGTATGTATGTTTACCTTAGTTTATTTTTAATATTTTTTTTGTATTTTCATGTTCTTTTGCATTTTTGTGCATTTTTGTTTCAATTTTTGGTTTGTTTTTCTATTTTGGGTTGATTTCTATTTGATTTCTGCTTGTTTTTACATAGTAGTATATATTACAGTGTATTTTGCTGCTGCCCTGTGGGTTACTAGGCAAAAGCACAGAATTTTGGTCTTTGCATCGCGGCGTGGGTCATGAATGCCGCGGCGTGTGTTTAAATATTTATGAATGCCATAACGTGGAGCCTTCATGCCACAGGGTGGGGTTGAATTTTCTATATATGTCGCGACATGCTTAGTGAATGCTACGGTGTAAGCTTGAATTTTGTGGAATGCCACGGCGTGACAATTGAATGCCACGACGTTTTGATGAACTTGTGCTTGACTGCCGCGACGTAAATGTTGTATGCTGTGGCGTGATGTTGAAGGTTGATGAATACCGCGGTGCAGAGATGCATGCCGCAACATATGACCCCATTATGTGTAGAATTATTCTATTTTACATGCTTCTCAAACTTTTGAATGAGTGATTCTGATAATGTTTATATTTTGGCAGGTTTAGGTACCTTATTTTACTGATACAATGCCTCCTAAACACCAAAGAGCTTCCACCAGCCAACGCAACAGAGAGGCTTCTCCTCCTTCTCCTCCTGAGTATGATAGGAGGAAGTTTATATCAGCTACCGCGGCTTAACGATATACGGTACTGGTTACGAGGCCCATCATTCTAAAGCGTGGCTTCTCCTTCTCAAGCACCATATACTAAGAGATTGAGGGGAATCCTCAACCAACTCAATTGGGGTGTGTTTGCTCAACACCCAGAGTCCGCAGTCATTCTACCAGCAGTTCGCGAGTTCTACATGAACATAACCTTCTCTGGAGAGAGGAGTACTACAGTCAGAGTGTGAGGACGTATGGTATCCTATTCTGCTGCATCTATCAGGGCAGCTCTAAGGTTGCCTCACTGCTGAGTTGGAAACCATCCGCTCTTTTGCTAACCGCAAGTGCACGGGTCGCTCAAGTAATAAAAATGATAAGTAAGATCGTCTCCACAGGGACCATGGTAATTTCCAAAACTAAAATATTAACTTATAGCTTAATTAATTCTATTCAATCAAACGCACATAGGAAAATGAGTTGATAAAATAAATTACAATGCATAAATAAAAGTAAAGATAGGTTGAGAACTTAGAGAATCCTTTTTCACCTCCTATTTCAACTGAAAACAAGCAATCTTTATGAGCATACAAACGATTAGATTAGGTTAGCCAGAGAAACTAACTTAGTTAAAAGCCTATGTCTAGGTCAATTAACCCTATGGTATTTACCTAGTTCACCACGTGTCCATGAGAACTAGAGCAAACAACAAGCATTAAGATTGATTCTCACTAAGACTATGCACGACCAATAGGTATGTGTCTATCCTATTAACGAATCAACCTATTCTGCTATTGGAATGAAGTTGAGCGTACATCTACCATACAAATGATCTAAAGCCTAAAGTCCTATGTCTAGGCTCAATAAATTTCAATAAATCACCCACAAATTGATCAGACAAATAAAAGCATTAAGCACAATATGATAGAATAAAACTTAAATCTTTCATATAAACTCAAAAGGGTACAAAGCAATCAATATTCAAAGGAAGATTCAAAGAAAGCTCTAAATACACCTAGCTACATAATGAATACAAAAATGTATACAAAAATTCGTATTCAAGATAAATGGAAGAGAAATAGAAGAAGAAACTGAAGAAGAAGCCCCAATGGGTTGAGCCTTGAAGCTTAGATCTTTGTTCCTTCAACCCTCTTTCAACCACACAATACTTTCCTAGCTGTTGGATGCTCCAATGGGCAAAACCCCTAAAATGTAATATAAGAGACGGAAGAGAGAGAAGTGCGAAAATGTGAGAGAGAGGAGAGAGTCACTGCAGAAATCTATTTGGCACGTATTTATAGACGCATAAATTTTGCGTATCACGCCGTGACATTACAGAATACGCACCACAACGTGCAAAACTTAGGGCACCAGTGCTGCGGCATTCACTTCCTTGTGCAGCGGCGTGATAGCCTTGGGTTGACAGAGTGCACAGGCAGAGAGCAAGACGTCGCGGCGTGCAATTCCTTGTGCTATGGCGTGATATACTGGAGCTTGCCTTGCGATTCCTCTTTCAATGCAGGGCCTTTTCTTGCTTCAAGTTGGTTCTTTTGGGACCATCTTGCAATTGAGAAATCAACCAAACAAATACAAATGTAATCAAACTCCATCTAATTAAAGATTAGGAAGGATTTAAATAAGATTGATAAGGAAGACCTCAACATGGATTTCATATGAAAATGGGGCTAAAGCCTTCCTACAATGTATCACAACAAGGACAAAGCCATCAATAATGCATAGAGATAGGGCATAAATAACTACATTCTATGGAGTTATCACACCCCTAAACCTAAGATTTTGCTAGTCCTCGAGCAAAACAAAGTCAGATTACACTTGCAAAGACAAGCTCAACTCAAACATTAGTGTATGATGATTACATTAAACCTCAAAGAATACGCATGCCTCAAAATTCTAGTTCACACTTACACAATCCTTATCATACCAACAATTAAAGCTTCAAATCATGCATGATTCATTTCCCAAAAACATGCAATTCAAACCTTTTCATTTCAAATCATACTCAACCAGATAAGCTCATGAGCAAACATATGAATATCAATCAAAGAATCCATAAAATTATAATGCAACTCTCTCTCCATTAATGTAAATCACATATGAATGAGGATCAGAAGGGTCTTTATTAGCTTGTAATGTAAGGCCATGGTTATGGGGTGAAGAAGAAAGGGGAAAGGATAACAAACAAACATTGAGAAACAAAAATATGCGATTTCAAGACTTGAGAACAAGTGAAACTAGCAGGGTATTCAATAGTGAAAGCTTAAAACTTTCCAGAATCATGCAATGCTTTTCATTTTTAACTTTTCTTCTTTCTTTGTTTGCTTTCTTTTCTCTCTTTTCTTTTTCTTTCTTTTTACTTTTACAAAGCAATTTCTTTTTTTTTCTTTTTCTTTTATTGCATTGGTTCCTTCAAGCTCATTTTTATATTTGAAAATATTAATACCCCTAATCACTGATCTCACTTCAAGAAATAACATATCATGCACTCAACAAACATTGATGGCAGGAAGAAAATGCAATGCTTTCACATGTATTAGAATGGTTAACAAGTTAACGAAAACAATGGTAATGAAAAACAAATAAGGCCAAACAATTAAAAAGCTTCAAAGGGGACTAATGGATATCATCATTAAAGGGTAAGCTTAAAAGGCACAATCAGTCCAAAGAATGCCTTAATCATTTCCTCAATCATGCATAACTTAGGATTTTGCTTCAAGAGAGATACAAAACAATTTTAGAGATGCAAGACACATCCATATGTACTTGTCATAAGCATTCTCTAGAAAAGCACTCAAATCCAATCCAAGGCCAAACAAGCATAGGAATGGAAAATTCATCATGCATAAAAAGAATCAAGATTGATTGGCATGCTTCCAAGATTGCATAGGGATTCATAGAAAAATTTGAGGTGAATTTGCATCCCTAATTATCATCGGGCAATCATTACACTAGCAAATGGCATCATGTTATGCATTTAAATAATTTCACAAGAATCAACCATGCAAATCAACCATTATGTGCACCAAATCACTTAAAAACAAAAATAATACTAAAAATATCTAGAAATTAAACTAATAATATTTAACAATAATAAAAAGGCAATGTATATAACAAAATACTAAGACACCCTTAAACCTGAGGGAAATAGTGTCCGCACTATACCACACATCTATATAAGAACAAATAGAGTCAACGTGAAAGAAAGGATGCCCTGTGTACATCACTACAAATCATCATCAACATTAGGCAGAACCTCAGTGTTTGCACCATTGTCATCATCGTCTAGAAGTGGCTCAATGTCGCTGCCACTATCGTCATGGTGGGCAGCAAAGTGCTGATGCTGATGTGAAGGGCCTGCTCCATCAAAAGGAGGGTAGGGCTACTGCTGGTGAAAAGGTCCTGCACTAGGGAAGGGTGAGTATGGTGGATTAGGGAAGTCATAAGTGGAAAACTGAAAGTGCTCCGCTAGCCATCGGATGCTCTCAACTATGTACGCTTGCATGGAGGCAAGCTGGCGAAGCTCTGCGCTGGCATTGGCAGCCTCGTGGGGTACCTAGGGCTCTGGGGCCGCTCTCTGAGCTCTCCTCTGCGCTCGGCAGGAGATTGCTGCCTGATGCGTGCGGATGTAGTGATTAAAATTAAGATAAAAATCAGTTGTCAGGCCCACCAGAAAATAAAAACCTTACAACTAGTTGTAGTTAGTAAGGGTCGATCCACAGAGAACCAATTCAATTAACACTATTAAACAATTCCCAATTTAGACTCGATTAACAATAAACGGTAAAAGGGGGTTTTGGAGTTTTGATGAACAATGAAACGACTTCAAAGATAACAATAAACAAACCTGAAATCAACAATATAAGAAAATTGGTTAAGAGATTGAATCCACCGCTAGATTTATATGATAATGTAAATCCACATATTCTTTTTATTCCAACATGCTCAATTATGTTTTTATGCAATTGTGAGAGTAAATCTCTGTTTTCCTTACGTGTTGGCCAATTTAGCAACCGCTCAAATCAACTCCTAATCACCGATTAGTCATAAAGCAACCGCTCTTACAACTATCCAACAATTGCATTAAGATTTAGAAAACCAATTACACTAAGGTCTAATCACACACAGGGATTAAATTACTTAGAACATATATTTCTCTAGATCTAATACCGCAACCGCGCATAATAAACCTAGATCTACCACTTTTATAAGTGGCAAATAGCACAAAGATAATTATACCCACATGAACATCATACATCCCACTAGATCTACTACCGCAACTGCGCATAATAAACCTAGATCTACTACTTTGAAAGTAGGAACAAGTACAAAAACCTTCATACCAACAATAGATTGAGAAATATATGAATAAAAACATAAGCGTGTTGAAATAATCAAATATGCAAAGTTTACAACATTAATACTAGCGGTTTCATCACCCCTTAACCAAAGGAGGTTTAGTTACACATAGCTAGAAATAAATCACAAGAAAAACTATGAAGAAACAAGAAGAAACTATGAAGAAACAAGAAACTAAGAGAGAAAATGAAGGAGAGTTACATCTTGTTCATGATAAATGGTGCCTTTTATAGAAGTCTAAGGTAACAAAATGACAAAGGGAAGTGGGTGGATGAGTGGGTGAGTGAGTGGAGTGTTTGAGTGGATGGATTAGTGGGTTGGTTTAGTGGATTGGTTTAGTGGATGAGTGAGTGGAATGGTTGAGTGGTTGAATTAGTGAAAAATGCCAAAGGACTTTTGGTGAGTGGGAAATTATGGACATGAATGGGTGAGTGGATGGATGAGTGGATGGATTAGTGGATGAGTGGGTGGAGTGGTTAAGTGGTTGGATTAGTGTATGAGTGGATGAATGGGTGAGTTAGTGGATGAGTGGATGAGTGGATGAGTGGATTAGTGGATGGATGAGTGGATTAGTGGATGTATGAGTGGATGGTTGAGGACGAAAATTTCGTATCTGACTTGGAAGCCAAAAACGACCCAATATACTTCTGAATCACGAAAAGTGTTCTTCATGAAAGTTGTAGATCCTTGTCTTGGCTATGAAATGGATAGCTGGTTCGTCCAATTTGGCTTCCTTAAGCCCAAGATATGTCCCAAATACCGTAGGTTGCTCAAACCCAACTTCAGCACCTCTGTTCCGACTTGCAAGCTCAAAATGACCTACTAGACTTCTTTTTCTCAAAATGTGTTCTTCATGAAAGTTGTTTATTTGGATCTTGACTATCCACTGTCCAAATTTCAGCCCATCTCCATTATTACATCTTGAGATATGATTTTATGAGTGCACACTGTTCGGATTCTACTGACAGAACCCGTATTCTGACTTCCATGTCAACTTAGGTCCCTTAGACATCTGAATCAGACTTCGAGCTCTTCATCAAAGTTGTAGAGCTTCCTCTTAGCTTTCCTACAAGATAAAATTCATGATTTTCAGATTTCAGGAACTCAAGTTATGACCAAAATACAGAAATAGTGTAAAATCTCAATAATGCTGAAAATATTCAATTAGGACCAATTTGAGATCAAACTCACAAAATCATGTCAAACTCAATCAATTAAGAATATGGAGAGTGTAAATGACTAAATATAAGGGTTTCTTAATGAATAAAATATGTGTTTATCAAATTCCCCACACTTAGCTTTTTTGCACTCTGGGCAAAACTCAAGACCAAAATTTTACAATCAAGAAGAACAACCAAAGGTTCAAGGGATCAAAACATTCATGAGTTAACAATTCTCCACATCTCAAACCATCAAGCAAGGTATCTTCAATATGAATCGAGAATGATAGATCTTCACAAGATTCTCTCTCAATCTCTCAAGTGTTTAAAAGGTAGGTATTTCACTCAATTCAACCCATGAAAATTGCACTACCATAAGCTTGCTTATCTTCTACTTCTCCACTACTCAAAACACATGCACACACAAATCATGAGGACTTTATTCAAGGTTGTAGTGAGGTCAAGGTAACAGGAGAGGATAAAATGGATATGAGAAGATAAATACCAAAGAGAATAAAAGCAAATGAGAGCTAAGTTCAAATAACAAGCATAAAAGCTCATCCCAACTCTAGTGTATATCCCTTTACATATTCATTTCCCAATCCTTTTCTTTTTTAAACACTTGGTTTTTTTTTTTCTCTTTTTTTTCTTTTCTTTTGTTTTATTTTTCTTTTATATATATGAATAACTATATACATACATTTTTTTTTTTTCTTTTTGGGCACTCTTTTCTTTTTCAACAACCATTTTGTACACACACCCCCACACTTGTTCAAAAACTCATCCATTAACCAAGCTAATGTTCTTTTATTCCCTAAGGTAAAGTAAGAACACGATTTCTCATTTAAGGCACATAATGAGCTAGAAACAAGGAATGGTCAAATAAGCTCAAAGGGGTTAAGCAAAGAAAAATATACAAGGTTGGCAAGAATCAGAGAATTTTCAAGAAGTCAAAAGAGTGCTTGATATCATATTGAAAACAAGGTTGGCTATTTGGTTAAACTAGCTAATTAAGAAAGAGGGCCTCAATCATGTTCATGCATGCAAGTGAAATGTAGCCTCAAAAGAATCAAAGCAAGTTCTAGAGTGGTCATTAACATGAGTGAAAATCACACAAGAAAGAAGAGAATGACATAAATGTTGAATCCATCCATTAGGCTCAAAATCTCACAAGGTATGCATCCATCAAACTCAATTCATCAATTTAATCATCCATCACCAAGCATATCAGTTCAAGAAGGGAGAAAAGTTATTCAATCATGCAATGAACCCTTTTTTTTTTTTTTTTTTTTTTTTTTTTGAATTTTTTTTACAAAAAGAACATGCTAAAATCTCTCCCCACGCTTAATATAACATTGCCTTCAATGTGAAAGAGAGATATAGAAAAGAGCAACACAACCCGATAAGAAGTGAATCAACGCAAGCGAAAAGAAACACACTTGTCGATCAGCATCGAGATCACGAAAAGAAATCAAACAATAAAACTTTAGTACTAATTAGTTACTACCTAAAAAACTCCTTACTCTGCCACCAATTAAGATGCGTCTCAAGAGTAAAATTACTCCTTACTCTGCCATCACTAATTGATTTAATAAGTACATGACAATCATATCATACTTTCCAAAAAAGACACAACAATTTTTTTTTTTTTTTTTTTTTTTTTTTATTTTTTTTATTTTTTTTTTTTTTTTTGGGTCAACTATCCTTCCCCCTCAACTAAATCACAACATTGTCCTCAATGTTAAAATATAGATGAGTAAAGGACGAGAAGATATTACTGTTGGAGAAAGTCGACACAAATTTAAACGAGAAACAAGGTACAATAAAATCAAACCCATTAAAGATGAAGTCGCAGATCGGCTTTTGTTTCTTGTTACTTCCTTCGTTGCTTCTGTTGACCAATCTATCCGAGCTAATACCGGATCAGGTACATACTCAAAAGCTTCTAATTTATCAATGAGCTCATCAATAGTGGAGGCGAGAGATAAGAAGTTGTCTTCTTGAAGGAGTGATAAATTTACGTTCCATGACTTTGTCAAGAAAAAATAACAAAAGATCAAAGAAATTATTAACATTCAACAAACCAATGGGTTTATGGTGGATGTTCGGTTCAAACCAAGAGACAATTTGAAAAATCTCTTCCAAAGTACCAAAACCACCTGGTAAGACAATAAATGCATCGAGAATTGTCAACCATTGTTTTCATTCGTCCATGCATAGATGTTACTGAATTTCTTCTTCAATTGTCTTTCAAAGTGATGTTATTTTCAGCCAAAGGTTTAGGAATAACACCTAAAACCCGACTGCCTCCTATAGAAGCGACAAGTGATACCCCATTAACCCACGACAACCTCCTCCATATACAAGATGAATATTCCTCGCAGCAAGTGATCGACCAAGAGTGCTAGCTGCGTTTACAAACTCTAATCCCTTCCCATAACTCGACCCACAAAAAACACAGACATTTTTGAGGTTACGAATAGAAGGCCCCATTCTATACTCTTCCTCCCTTTGAGTGTTTCTGAGTTGAAGGAAAATGGAGAAAATGGAGTGTTTAAGTAGGAAAAAGAATGGAAAGGGGAATAATTGCACCTATGAGGGTAGGTTGGCTGTTGTTAGAAAAGGTTGAAATTAAGAAACACATAATCTTTTCTCCTCTTTTTTTTTTTTACTTTTTTTTTATTATTTTTTATTTTTTTTTATTTTTATGTTTTTTTTGTTTGACTTCAAATCAAGGTAAAGAAGTCTAGAAACCCCGAAGGACCACGCTCAAAGGATCGTCTGTACAAAAATCAAAATACAACAAAATGATACAAAGATAAAAGAAATAGAAAATGATGACATACTGTATGTACAGTGTCCATGGCGTATCTTTATCTTTGCGCGTCATGAGTGCGAGAGACATCACGTCCTCTTTTTTTTTTTTTTTTTTTGTTTTTTGTTTTTGTTTTTTTTTTTTTTTTTTGTTTTGTTTTGTTTTTTTTTTTTGTTTTTGAGAGATGACATGAAGAAGAAGATGAAGATGATGATATGTACAGATTGTTGTGATTGTGGCTCACATCTTCCCTCGGTTTTACGTCCAGAAACGGCTTAAACGCCTTCTATGAGTCGGGATAGGCTTCCCATCCAATTTTCTTATAAAGCGGCAAACAGGGTCTTTTAGAGTCGATTCCCAAGATCGTAGCGTTTTTCTTCATCCTTGAAGAGATTCCACAATTTAAGAATTTCACGATGCACCAATCCACAAGAATGCGTCTCAAGAGTCGATAAGATATCATCTAATGACTCCTTACTCGATCCATTCTTAATGAAGAAAATTTTATCTTCTCTATTTGCGGAAACCATCCCCAAAGTATGACATCGCTTGTTACAGTTCCATCGTCCACATTTGTAATGAGACTTGTAACCTTTTTGCTCTTCTCCTTTTAGAATATGAACTTCTTCCAAGACCTAGGGCATATATGAGTCAAATGAAATTGAGGACTCACCGCTAATCGAACCTTTGCTTCAATTATCCGGACGTACATCTTCGGCATACCTTTGTGCATTAACGGTCTCAATCTTTCACATCGAACTTTGTAGATTTTTCTCGAGCATTTTGAGGAAAAGAAGGAAAATGTTTTCTCGGGTTTGAAAGAATGACATCCATTTTGAAGGAGAAGAAGGATTCGGTTATTTTGGGAAACCGAAAAATAAACCGACTTGAGAGTCACGAGTACCGTATCCGCCACTTAACCTAAGCAACACAAAGAACTCAAGAACTTGATTTTTTCAGAATGGTTGAGTCTTTGTCCATTAACTTTACGCGCATTACCATTCCTAGGATCCTCAATATTTACGGCCCCAGAGGATACACGTGTTTGACAAAGAAAAGAACCGCGCCACCTAGATCTCAATTTTTCAAGGAGTAGGTGCAGATGATAATCTCAAAGCAGAACCTTTTTGACCAATTTCCGCAACTTTTACAAAAGGTGTAACAGACCTTGAATAAAGTAGGCCAATAAAATCCATACTTGCAAGATTTTCGCATTGTTGTCGCCGAAGAAAAGTGACCTTCACATGCTTCCGAGTGACAAAATTTAATGGCAC
Source organism: Ormosia emarginata (assembly GCA_029884605.1). NCBI lineage: Eukaryota > Viridiplantae > Streptophyta > Magnoliopsida > Fabales > Fabaceae > Ormosia > Ormosia emarginata. The sequence continues at coordinate 10,090,151 of JAQQTP010000040.1, forward strand.
TACCTACCTTATTGTCGGGCACACTGCATTTTTTTTTTTTTTTTTTTTTTTTTTTTTTTTTTTTTTAGAGATTCAAATGCTTACAACCAACAAACAGATAAAAACATAATCTAAGGAACTAATGAAAACACAAGATAAAAAGGGATAAAGAGAGCAAATCTGGTTGGGTTGCCTCCCAATGAGCGCTTAGTTTATTGTCCTCAGCCCGACATGATGATACTTTCACTGCTCCTCATATTGTGGAAGGATAAGTTTCATCACTTCCATCTCTGCACTGTCAGGAAGTTCATGATATGGTTTGAGACGATGACCATTGACCTTAAATGCTTTGCCAGAATTTTCACTCCTGATCTCAACTGCACCAAAAGGAAAAACATTAGTTACCACAAACGGCCCAATCCACTTAGAACGCAGTTTACATGGAAATAATTTGAGTCTTGATTGGAATAGCAGGACTTTTTGTCCTCTCGTGAAATTTCTTTACGGAAATCAATTGGTCGTGGAATGCCTTAGCTTTAGTCTTATAAATCGGGGCATTCTCAAAGGCTTCATTTCTTAGTTCTTCTAATTCTGTGCTTGGAACTTCCTTTGCTTTCCAAAGCACCTTCCAATTCCATATTAACTTGTTTAATGGCCCAAGATAAGATCGATGTTGCAACTCAACGGGCAAATGACGAGGGCTTTCCATACACCAACCGAAATGGTGACATGCCGATGGGAGTCTTATAGGCAGTCCTATAAGCCCATAAAGCATCTTCAAGTCGAGTGCTCCAATCCTTTCTTGAGGGATTCACTTTGTCTTTTCAAGGATTGACTTAATCTCCGGTTGGACACTTCGGTTTGCCCATTTGTCGTGGATGGTAAGGAGTGGAAATTTTGTGCATTACTCCATATCTCTTCAATAGAGCATCAAAGGTTTTGTTGCAGAAATGGGTCCCTTGGTCACCGATGATAGCCCTTGGGGTCCCGAAACTGGAGAAAATATGTGACTTAACAAAATCTGCAACGATTTTAGAATCATCGGATCGAGTGGCTTTTGCTTCCACCCATTTAGACACATAATCAACGAGATAAAAGAATGTATGTGAAACCAAATGAAGGAGGAATGGTCCCATGAAATCAATACCCCACACATCAAAGAGTTCCACAAAAATGATCGGAGTCGAGGCATTTGATTACGAGGACCAATATTACTGTTCTCGACGGCGGTCACAAGACTTACGAAGTTGTAAGCGTCTTTGAAAATTGAAGGCCAATAGAAACCCTTTGTCAAGCACTTTATTGGTCTGTCCTTTTTTCGCCAAAGTGTCCTCCACATGCATAGGTGTAGCAAAAGGAGAGGATGGAGTGTGTCTCGAGAATCGGGAATGCACCTCCTAATGACTTGATCCGCACAATGCTTCCATAAGTACGGGTCATCCCGGATATAGTATTTGATCACTCCTTAATTTATCTCTTTGGGCCTTGTTCAAACCCTCCAGGAAAGTCCTTAGTAACCAGGTAGTTAACAATGTCAAGCATACCAAGGGATTATGGTGTTGACAACCATCAAATATTCATCAGGAAAAGTCTCCATGATAGGCATTTCTTCCTCTTCGATTTACCAATCTACTCAAGTGATCGACCACCAAGTTTTTGCTCCCTTTCTTGTCTTTAATCTCCAAGTCAAATTCTGGAGCAATAAAATCCATCGAGCAATCTAGGCTTTGCTTCTTTCTTTGTTAGAAGATACTTCAAGGTTGCATGATCTGAAAACACAATCACTTTAGAACCAATTAGATATGATCTAAATTTTTCTAAAGCAAATACAACGACTAGAAGTTCCTTTTTCGTGGTTGAGTAATTAAGTTGAGCATCATTTAGAGTCCTTGATGCATAGTAAATGGCATAAGGAACTCTATTAACTCGTTGTCCCAAGACAGCTCCCTACCGCAAAGTCACCGGCATCACACATTAGTTCAAAAGGTAACTCCCGGTTGGGTGGCACGATGATAGGCGCATGAGTTAACAACTTCTTGAGTTTATTGAAAGCTTCCATACATTTCTCATCAAAGTTAAAATTAACATCTTTTGAAGAAGTCTCGCAAAGGGTAATGAGACTTTAGAAAAGTCTTTAATGAATCTCCGGTAGAGAAACCCGCATGACCAATAAAAGAACGAATCTCCCGCACACTAGTGGGTGGTGGCAAAGAATGCATGAGTTCTACCTTAGCTTTATCTACTTCAATTCCCCTAGCGAAATTACATGACCTAACACAATACCTTCATTCACCATGAAATGACATTTTTCCCAATTCAAGTACCAGTTAGTGTCAATGCATCTTTTAAGCACCAAAGTTAAATGTTCCAAACAATTTTCAAAATCATTTCCAAAGACACTAAAGTCATCCATAAAAACCTCAATGATGTTTTCAATGTAATCAGAAAATATACTCATCATGCATCTTTGGAAAGTTCCTGGTGCATTCCGAGTCCAAAAGGCATTCGCCTATATGCAAAGGTACCAAATGGACAAGTGAATGTAGTCTTGTCTTGGTCTTCTGGAGCTATGACAATCTGATTGTAACATGAAAAACCATCCAGAAAACAATAATAAGAATGACCACTAATCTTTCTAACATTTGATCAATGAAAGGTAAAGGAAAGTGGTCTTTCTTTCTCGTGGCGGCATTCAACTTCCCGTAATCAATACAAACACGCCACCACATGCAGTAACCTAGTGGGAATAAGCTCATTTTCAGCATTTCTTACCACAGTAATTCGATTTCTTTGGTACTACCGAACCTGGGCTTACCCACTTGCTGTCAAAAATGGGGTAGATCACCCCCACACTTAGGAGCTTCAGTATCTCCTTTTTGACAACCTCCATCATGGGAGGATTCAATCTCCGCTGAGGGTCTCTCACAGGTTTAGTATCCTCCTCCATTAATATCCTGTGCATACAAACGGAGGGACTAATACCCTTGATATCAGCTATTGACCAACTAATGGCTGTCTTATGTTCCTGCAAAACAGCTACCAGTTTCTCTTCTTGCTCTTGGGTGAGTGACTTTGCAATTATTACTGGAAGGGTGTCCTTCTCCCCCAAGAAGATGTATTTAAGATGATCGGTAGTGCTTTCAGTTCCAATTCGGTGCGCACAATGAAGGTTGAGGTATATCGGTAGTAACGAGGTAAATCAACAAAAGTTACCTCATGTCTTCTCTTACGGAGTGGAAGAGAGCTCTTGTAAGGCTGCAACAATTTCATCAATGTCTTCACTCCATGGCTCTTCTTCACTCTTCTTCTTTTCCTCCTGTACATCTAAGCTATGAGTTAGAATTGTATCAAGAGCATCAAAATGGTGGTATCAAAAGCTGTAGAAATTAAAGAATCAAAAGGATCAAAAGAATCAATTAAACAAGCAGAGTGCACATCACTTGGGTATCTCATAGCTTCAAAAATATTGAATCTAATTAATTCCCCATCAAATTCCATTGTTAGAATTCTTGAGTGCACATCAATTTTTGTCCGTGCAGCCTTCAAAAATGGTTTTCCTCGCAAGATAGGAGCAGATTTGGGAGACTCATCCTCTTCCATGTCCAAAACATAGAAGTCTGCCGAAAACACTAATTCATTCACCTGTACCAAAACATCTTCAACCACACCCTTAGGGTATGCATTAGATCTATCAGCCAATTGAATAACAACACCAGTAGGTTCCAAAGGACCCAAGTATAAAGATGCATAAATAGAATATGGCATGACATTTATAGATGCACCTAAATCAAGCATTGCCCTTTCAAACCTTGTGTTACCTATAGTGCATGGAATGGTGAATGTGCCGTGGTCCTTACATTTGGTTGGGAGTTTCTTTTTAATTACAATTTGAAACATTTTCTCCCAGTTGGACCTTTTCATTTCCTTTTAACTTCCTCTTGTTAGTGCATAATTCTTTCGAGAAATTTTGCATATCTAGTACACAGCTAATGGCATCTAACAAAGGGATATTAACCTCTACCTTCCTAAAAGTCTCAAGTATTTCTTTTTTCTCGCTTCTTCTTTCTTGGTTTTAACTAACCTACTAGGAAAAGGAGCTTTAGTGACATATTTAGGAAGGGGTTCGGAAAATACTTACCTTAGGGGTTTTGGAAGTTTGCCCCTTATCATTTGCTTCTTTGGGTGGTTCATCCTTCTCTTGAATGATTGGTGGAAGAGAGGTAGGCTCATCCATCGTCTTTCCACTTCTCAATGTGACAAGACTAGCATTTTCCCTCGGATTCATACATTTGTGAGGGTAGTTTCCCTGAAGCTTGGCTTTGAAACTTGTTGAATTCTGTGGACAAGCGCCTATCCGATTCTGCAAGTTATTGATTGCGTCCTTGTTTCTTGTTGGAAGCGCAAATTATTAGTGGCCATTTGTTTTACTAGTTCCTCTAATGAAGGCTCGATTGCTTAGGAGCTTGAACTTCTTCTTCTCTCGAGGGAAAGGTACTTGTCTTTGTTGGAATCCTGGAGGTCCATAAGCTGGAGGTTGATTTTGAGGTTGCTTTGCATAGCTGAAATTTGGATGATCCCTCCAACCCGGATTATATGTGTTTGAGTAGGGGTTGTAATTTTTGAAAGTCCAGCATATCCCCCTATTGCTCTTTACCTCCTCATTTGTGTCTTCTTGGAGAGTGGGACACATATCGTTGGGATGTCCAGATGAACAACGGATCCCACAAGCATGAAGCGGTGCTTTACCGAATCCATTAACCATTTGAACCATAGCAGTCAATTGAGTCATTTGCTGTTGTATAGGTTGTCTCTACTTCTTTCACTGCTCTTACTCCAGTGTCATTTCTAGAGTAGAATTGTTGAGTATTGGCAGCCATTCTTGAGATCAAGTTTCTAGCTTCTTGAGGAGTTTTATCAATCAATGCTCCTCCGCTAGCAGCATCAATCATGTTGCGATCCATCACTTGTAAGCCTTCATAGAAATACTGAATTAAAAGCTGCTCACTTATTTGATGATGAGGGCAGCTGAAACATAGCTTCTTAAATCTCTCCCAGTAGTCATGGAGTGATTCCCATGCCTTTGTTGAATACCATGATTTCTTTTCGATTGTTGCAGCTTTTGAGGCAGGGGAAGTATCTGTCTAGGAAAGTTCGGGCCATGTCCTGCCATGATTGGATGGATCCATGGGTGGCAAGTAGTAAAGCCACTCCTTAGCTGAGTCTTTCAATGAGAATGGAAAAGCTCTCAACTTGACTTGCTCTACATGAATTCCTGCAGGTTTCATGCTAGAACATACCACATGAATTTCCTTCAAGTGCTTGTTGGGGTCCTCTCCGGGTAATCCATTGAAAGATGGCAAGAGATGGATTAAACCGGATTTCAATTCAAATGCCTCTTCATTTTCAAGAATGTCTATGCAAAGAGGTTGTTGATCTAGATCTGGAGCACCCAATGCCCTTAAAGTGTTTTCTGCCATTGTCACTTCTTCAGATATTTCAGATGGCTCAAATGTCTCTGAACTTGATAGATCAATGTAACGGCAACTTCAATGTCGGCAGTGTGAGTTGGAAGTTAGCTAGGATGGAAGGGAAATTGAGGATGTGAAGTGAGTTGATCAATATAGTTCCTCAAATTTAGCAATCCTTCGTCTACTCCTTCAAAGGTCATCAACACCTACAAAACACTCGGAAAGAAAGATTAAAAATAAAATAAAATAAAATAAAATAAAATAAAAACAGAATAAAAATAAGAAATAAATTAATAGTGTAATTGAAAAAATTGGTTCCCGAACGGCGCCAAAATTACGATGCGTGCGGATGTAGTGATTAAAATTAAGATAAAAATCGGTTGTCGGCCCACAGAAAATAAAAACCTTACAACTAGTTGTAGTTAGTAAGGGTCGATCCACTGAGAACCAATTCAATTAACACTATTAAACAATTCCCAATTTAGACTCGATTAACAATAAACAAGTAAAAGGGGGTTTTGGAGTTTTGATGAACAATGAACAACTTCAAAGATAACAATAAACAAACTGAAATCAACAATATAAGAAAATTGGTTAAGAGATTGAATCCACCGCTAGATTTATATGATAATGTAAATCCACATATTCTTTTTATTCCAACATGCTCAATTATGTTTTTATGCAATTGTGAGAGTAAATCTCTGTTTTCCTTACGTGTTGGCCAATTTAGCAACCGCTCAAATCAACTCCTAATCTTTGATTAGTCATAAAGCAACCGCTCTTACAACTATCCAACAATTGCATTAAGATTTAGAAAACCAATTACACTAAGGTCTAATCACACACCGGGATTAAATTACTTAGAACATATATTTCTCTAGATCTAATACCGCAAATCGCGCATAATAAACCTAGATCTACCACTTTTATAACGGCAAATAGCACAAAGATAATTATACCCACATGAACATCATACATCCCACTAGATCTACTACCGCAACCGCGCATAATAAACCTAGATCTACTACTTTGAAAGTAGGAACAAGTACAAAAACCTTCATACCAACAATAGATTGAGAAATATATGAATAAAAACATAAGCGTGTTGAAATAATCAAATATGCAAAGTTTACAACATTAATACTAGCGGTTTCATCACCCCCTTAACCAAAGGAGGTTTAGTTACACATAGCTAGAAATAAATCACAAGAAAAACTATGAAGAAACAAGAAGAAACTATGAAGAAACAAGAAACTAAGAGAGAAAATGAAGGAGAGTTACATCTTGTTCATGATAAATGGTGCCTTTTATAGAAGTCTAAGGTAACAAAATGACAAAGGGAAGTGGGTGGATGAGTGGGTGAGTGAGTGGAGTGTTTGAGTGGATGGATTAGTGGGTTGGTTTAGTGGATTGGTTTAGTGGATGAGTGAGTGGAATGGTTGAGTGGTTGAATTAGTGAAAAATGCCAAAGGACTTTTGGTGAGTGGGAAATTATGGACATGAAAGGGTGAGTGGATGGATGAGTGGATGGATTAGTGGATGAGTGGGTGGAGTGGTTAAGTGGTTGGATTAGTGTATGAGTGGATGAATGGGTGAGTTAGTGGATGAGTGGATGAGTGGATGAGTGGATTAGTGGATGGATGAGTGGATTAGTGGATGTATGAGTGGATGGTTGAGGACGAAAATTTCGTATCTGACTTGGAAGAAAAAAACGACCCACTATACTTCTGAATCACGAAAAGTGTTCTTCATGAAAGTTGTAGATCCTTGTCTTGGCTATGAAATGGATAGCTGGTTCGTCCAATTTGGCTTCCTTAAGCCTAAGATATGTCCCAAATACCGTAGGTTGCTCAAACCCAACTTCAGCACCTCTGTTCCGACTTGCAAGCTCAAAATGACCTACTAGACTTCTTTTTCTCAAAATGTGTTCTTCATGAAAGTTGTTTATTTGGATCTTGACTATCCACTCTCCAAATTTCAGCCCATCTCCATTATTACATCTTGAGATATGATTTTATGAGTGCACACTGTTCGGATTCTACTGACAGAACCCGTATTCTGACTTCCATGTCAACTTAGGTCCCTTAGACATCTGAATCAGACTTCGAGCTCTTCATCAAAGTTGTAGAGCTTCCTCTTAGCTTTCCTACAAGATAAAATTCATGATTTTTAGATTTCAGGAACTCAAGTTATGACCAAAATACAGAAACAGTGTAAAATCTCAATAATGCTGAAAATATTCAATTAGGACCAATTTGAGCTCAAACTCACAAAATCATGTCAAACTCAATCAATTAAGAATATGGAGAGTGTAAATGACTAAATATAAGGGTTTCTTAATGAATAAAATATGTGTTTATCACTGCCTTCAGAGGAGCTGCTCCAACCCTCTTGATGAAGTACTCATCGAGAGGCTGTTTGACCTCTGTGAGCTCCTCATGGGGATCGGTGGGTACACTGCGCCTTTGGAATAGCCGGAGGATGAGTGATGGGAAGAAAAGGCTGCGTGACTTCATGGCTGCCCTGCACAACTACAGGTATAGGATCTCGGCAATGTCGATGGAGCATCTCTGTAAAATGGCGTAGATGAGGATGGCTTGGTCTTGCATGACCTTTGAGAGGTTGCTGGAGGGTAGGATCCTAATACTGATAAAACGGTGCCAAACCTTTGCCTTGGGGGTCAGACAAAAATGGGGGAAGAAACGTGGATGACCCTACTGAGAGAAGGTCCATGGCACTGGTTGTGACTCAGCTGTGTAGATACGGGTGGTGACCGTCTATAAATCAATCCCCTCAACCGGCTCTCATCTAATAAACGTCTGATAATCACACTGCAATGGAGCGGGAGGCAAGGTTAGAGCTACTCAGATGGACTCTGGAGAAAAAGACACTCATCGTTGGAAAACCCATGCCGCGATGTTGTGCTCTCTATCTCAAAACCCAGATAAGGGCAGAGACCAGAATGCCGCAGCGCAACAAAGCGAACACCGCAACATGAGAAGTTTGACTACAGAATTCTGCAGCAAACTCCACACAACACCCAAAAATGCCTCTTTGAGGCCTCAATCACTAATAAAAATTGTCTAGCCTATCAAACACATGCATATACAACAACAAATTAGCATGAATTATCAAAATCAAAATGCATTAAATATTAGACTTTAAAACTGAAGATATTAACACAAAAAAGTGGATACATCCAAAAGGTGCCTTTTTTATAGTTCAGGTAAGACTTTTTTAGCTTTTTCAACTTGAGGGAGCATGTTTCAAAGAGGCCTCCCTATCATCATTATAGGAAGTCCCCGGGGGCCTATTGCTGATAGCATTGGCTAGTTGCCCCACTTATGTCTCAAGAGCCCTAATTGAAGACGTTTGGCTCTGAAGAAGAGAATCATTTTTGGCCAGATGAGCATCGATTTTAGTCATGTATGAATTAATTTTCACCATGAATTGCATGAACATGTCTCCCAATGCTGGTTTCCTTTCTTGCATAGGTGGCCTTGCTTGAGATGAGTGTCAAACTCACCAAAATTGTAACCGAGTTATGCCTATGGCTTGTAGCATAGGAAACAACACTGGATCGTCTCTCAAGGATTTTAAAATACAATTTGATCAAATCGAGTGAAAATGGGTAAGGGGTTTGGCAAGATTAAGAACAAAATTAAGAAATAGAATTTGAAATTGAAAGATAAAACAAAATTACTAAAACAACCAATTCAAGAAAATTGTCCAAACTTGAGTTTAATCCATCCTTGATTACTAAAGGTCTATTCAAATATCAATCAAGTCCTTGGTCTTAGATCACTTCAAGATGTCTTTCAATGATCCATAAATCTTCTACTAGAAATGCTTCTAGATTTCAATTAATTAAGGTTAGACAAATTAAGCATTCATCCAAACCGAAATCAACTTAAAAGCCAAGATCCAACCAAGTTAAATATTTCATCAAACACCTTTAATGCCTTGTTTAATCTCCGAGTTCATCTCTTTGCACATGATAATTAAGCAATTAACATATTAAAATTCCAATTAAGAAACCAAAATTAACAAAGAAAAGAAGAAGGAGAGACACTTGATTAATAGATGAACTTAAACATTAAAAATGAAATCTCAAGATTAATAACTAAGCATGTTCAATCTCTTGGATTTATCTAAAGGCTCTACCCCTCTATGAAAAGAGGAGAACTCAGAAAAATAAAAGAAAGAAGAAGAAAATCGAAAATTAGAGAGAAGGGAGAGAAGAGAATTCTAGAAAGAAGGAAGAAAAGTGTCAAAAATGAGGTGCCTCGGTTTCTCACTTCCAACCGCCTAAACTACCCCCTATTTTGGCCTCACATAATGAAAAACACACTAATTATAGAGCTAGGTCCATTATGAACAATTGAACCCAAACCCCATGCAATTTGGAGGTCTATAACTCAAGTTAGGACTAAAACAACATCAAAGGGTCTTCTTGACTGGTATTTTGACTTCCAGGCCCAATTAAGTCCACTAGACATCTGATTGAGACTTTGAGCTCTTCATAAAAGTTATAGAGCTTCTTCTCAGCTTTCCTACAATATAAAATTCATAATTATCAAGCTCATTAATGCTGAAAAATTCAATTAAGCCCAATTTGAGTCCAAACTCACAAAACATGACCAAGCTCAATTAATTAAGAATATGGAGAATGTAAATGACTAAACATGAGGGTTTATTAATGTATAAAATATATGATTATCACCTTGCTTATGATGAGAAACTAGGAGGATATGGTGGTTTCTCAGTGCCAGTAGATGAAGATGCTTGCCTTTGACTATCCCTCCATGAAAAATTGGGATGGTTTCTCCACCCAGGATTATACTGCTATGAGTAGGGGTTGTTCTAAGGTGGACGATAGTTTCTCACATATTAGACACTTTCCACAGTGGATGGACAACTATCGCTGGTATGATTATTCCCACACCTATCACACAGCACAAAGAGGCTTTGATTAGGGCCAGTACCCAAACTATCGAACTTGTTTGCTAGTGCTACCACCTGAGCAGACAAAGATGTGAGTGCATCAATATCATGAACTCCAGCTACCTTCCTTTGAGTGTTTCTTGCTGAAGGCCATTGGTAGCTGTTGGCGGCCAATTCTTCCAACAGTTGGTACGCTTCATCAAAAGATTTACTCAATAATGAACCACCTGCAGCCGCATCCACAATTGGACTATGAAGAGGCAGCAATCCTTTGTAAAAGGAGTAAATCTGGTTCCACAGAGGTATTTTATAATGTGGGCACCTTCTAAGCAGATCCTTGTACCTCTCCCAGGCTTCATACAAGGATTCAAATTCCGATTGCATGAATGAAGTGATGTCATTCACCAATCTAGTAGTCTTGGCCAGAGGAAAATATTTGCTGAGGAATTTTTCGCACATATCCGCCCAAGTAGTTATAGATCCCACAGGTAATGATTGTAACTAACTCTTGGCTCAATCTCTGAGAGAGAAGGGAAAGAGCCTGAGGCAAATGGCATCTTCTGAGACTCCATTGTGCCTGAAGGTGTCGCAGATCTCTAGAAAGTTTGACAAATATGCATTGGAATCTTCATTTAGCAAACCGCCAAATTGTACAGATGCCTGAATCATTTGGATGATGGCTAGTTTGATCTTAAAATTGTTTGCGCAGATGGGAGGCTGTCTGATACTTGATTGGAGATTTTCTATTTGAGGATTAGCAAATTCTCTCAGAGGCCTCGTATGATCATTATTTTCTGTCATTGAAGGTACCTTATTTACACAAGAATGAAATATTAAATCAAAATGTGATAAAATAAAAGACTTGAATTAGAACTAACAAAGCTCAATATCAATATTAGCAATACAAAAATTAACCAAGGTCCCCTACAATGGCATCAAAAACTTGCTGAGTTGGAAACCAACTGCTCTTTTGTTAACCGCAAGTGCACGAGGCACTCAAGTAATAAAAATGATAAGTAAGATCGTCTCCACAGGGATCATGGTAATTTCCAAAGCTAAAATATTAACTTACAACTTAATTAATTCTATTCAAACAAATGTAAATTGGAAAAAGAGTTGATAAAATAAATTACAATGCATAAATAAAAGTAAAGATAGGTTAAGAACTTAGAGAATCCTTTTTCACCTCCTATTTCAACTGAAAACATGTAATCCTTATAAGCATACAAACGATTAGATTAAGTTAGCTAGAGAAACTAATTTAGTTAAAAGCCTATGTCTAGGTCAATTAACCATATGCTATTTACCTAGTTCACTATGCATCCATGAGAACCAGAGCAAACAATATGCATTAAGATCGATTCTCACTAAGACTATGTACGACCAATATGTATATGTCTATCCTATTAATGACTCAACCTATTCTGCCATTGGAATGAAGTCGAACGTACATCTACCATACAAATGATCTAAAACCTAAAGTCCTATGTCTAGGCTCAATAGTTTTCAACAAATCACCCATAAGTTGATCATACAAATAAGATCATTAAGCACAATATGATATAGCAAAACTCAAATCTTTTATATAAACTCAAAAGGGTACAAATCAATCAATATTGAAAGGAAGATTCAAAGAAAGCTCTAAATACAGCTAGCTACACAATGAATACGAAAATGTATACAAAAATCCATATTCAAGATAAATGGAAGAGAAAGAGAAGAAGAAACTGAAGAATAAGCCCCAATGAGTTGAGCCTTGAAGCTTAGATCTTCTGTTTCTTACCCAATTTCTCATAGATTTCTGCTTGCTCTCTGAGTTTTTCTCTCTTGTTCTTGCTTCCCCTCCCTGTAATTTTCATTTTAGCTTTAGTCTTTCACTTTTTCAAGGTATGTATGTTTACCTTAGTTTATTTTTAATATTTTTTTTTGTATTTTCATGTTCTTTTGCATTTTTGTGTAATTTTGTTTCAATTTTTGGTTTGTTTTTCTATTTTGGGTTGATTTCTATTTGATTTCTGCCTGTTTTTGCATAGTAGTATATATTATAATGTATTTTGGTGTTGCCCTGTGTGTTATTGGGCAAAAGCACAAAATTTTGGTCTTTGCGCCGTGGCGTGGATCATAAATGTTGCGGCGTGTGTTTAAATATTTATGAATGCCACAACGTGGAGCCTTCATGCCATGGGGTAAGGTTGAATTTTCTATGTATGCCGCGGCATGCTTGGTGAATGCCGCGGCGTAAGCTTAAATTTTGTCGAATGCCGCGGCGTGACAATTGAATGTCACGGTGTGATAATTAAATGTCATGGCATTTTGATGAACTTGTGCTTGAATGTCGCAGCGTAAATGTTGTATGCTGCGGCATGATGTTGAAGGCTGATGAATGCCATAGTGCAAAGATGCATGCCGCAGTGCAGAGATGCATGCCGCAATGTGTGACCCTATTATGTGCAAAATTATTCTATTTTACATGCTTATCAAACTTTTGAATAAGTGATTCTGACAGTGTTTATATTTTGGCAGGTTTAGGTACCTTAGTTTATTGATACAATGCCTCCTACAGACCAAAGAGCTTCCACCAACCAGGGCAATAGAGAGGCTTCTCCTCCTCCTCCTAAGTATGACAGGAGGAAGTTTATATCAGCTATCGCAGCTTAATGATACACGGTACTGGTTACCAGGTCCATCATTCTGAAGCATGGCTTCTCCTTCTCAAGGGCTATATACCAAGAGATTGAGGGGATCCTCAACCAACTCAACTGGGGTATGTTTGCCCAACACCCGGAGTCCACGGTCGTTCTACCAGTAGTTCGCGAGTTCTACACGAACGCGACCTTCTGTGGCGAGGAGAGTACTACAGTCAGAGTATGGGGACACATGGTATCCTATTCTGCTGTATCTATAAGGGCGACTCTAAGCTTGCCTCGCCCCTTGAGATTTATGAGTACACGATGTTCCTCCAATGGGAGCCAGAGGAGGGCATAGGCTTTAACACAGTTACTTCCAAGATCTGCACTGCCGAGGCTCAACTGATCGTCTGGACCTTGAGTGTGCAGACGTAGAGGGCGCGATTTTTCCCCCTATCCTACTTGACGCCAGAGGCCAGGGTCTGGTACCATTTCATCTTCACCTGGATTCTCTCATCAGTAAACTTATTGGATGTGACACGTGACTGGGTTATTCTAATATATTCCATCCTTGAGCATTGGTCCATTGATGTTGCTCAACTCATACTAGACCAGATCTGGAGGTTAGTGAAGGAGTACAAGAGCCTCTTCTTCCTTTCGCTCATCCACACACTCTACAATAGGAAGCATATATAGTGGGGGCCACATGAGGAGCTTACTGATGTGAAACAACCTCTTAATGATTATATCATTGAGAAGCTTGGAGCAGCTCCACCACCAGCACCTGCCTGACAGAGACAAGCTCACAGAGAGCCCAGAGTAGCCCCACCACCTGACACAGACTGGCAAGCACAGATAGAGGCCTAGATGGCATGATTAGTTGCCATGCAGACTTGCCAATACTAGTACACCATCCAAACACAGCGGTGGATGGTCGAGCGCTTGAGACTACCTATGGATGACTTCCTAGTGCTCGAGTTCCCACCTAAGGCTGTAGTTGTCCCTCCCCAGCTATAGCATGACCCAGAGGATACAGAGGATGCTGAGCAGGAGGAGGATGATGACTAGCCCTGCTACATCCAGGGCATTTTCTTTCATGTTATTTTTGTTATATTTTATGTATAATGGAGACACTATTTCCCTTAGGTTTAGGGGAGCATTCTTAACATGTTTTGTTTTTGGGAGGATTGTATGAAAATGAATGAAAAACATGTTATGATGTTAAACAGTTTTGATGGTTATTGTATATATTATTATGATTATATATAGTGTTTTGGTTTATTAATGTTAAGTGATTATATAGTTTTTATGTTTTTATTGCATATGTGCCAAATGGAATGCATGTTTTGAATATTCAATGCAAAGTCAAATATGTTAAAATGCACAATGGGCCAATTACTTGTGTAGTTTTTGGTTGTCCAATGAAAATATTGCTTGCGAATTGCCCTCTTTTAAGCGAAACCATATGTAATCAAGAAACATGTTGAAACAATTTAGTTGCTTATTAGTGCATGGTTTAAATCCCACTCGTATGCTCGTGTAATTTTGAACATGATATGAGTGAATGTCTAGAGATGGTTTATGAAAAGTACATGCATAGATTTCGATTATCTTTGAAATTGTATTTAAACTTTCTTCAAGCGAAATCCTAGATTATGCATGATGAGGAAATGATTAGGGCATTGTTTAGACCGATTGAGCCTTTCAAGCTTACCCAGATGTGATTATATCCTTAGGTCCCTTTTGAAGCTTAAATAATGTTGGCCTTTTATGTTTTTCAACAACCATTGTATTCTTTACCTTGTAACCATTCTAATACATGTGAAAGCATTGCATTTTCTTCCTACCAATATTGTTTGTTGAGTACATAATATGTTATTTCTTGAAGTGAGTCCAATGATTAGAGGTATTATGCATGTCAATTACAAAAATGAACTTGAAGGAACCATCTGCAATAAAAGAAAAAGCATTGCCTTGTTTAAGCATAAAAAAAAGAAAGCAATTGAATGAAATAAGAAAAGTCAAATACTAAAAGTATTGTATGGTTCTAAAGAGTTCTAATCTTTCATTTTTGAATACTTTAATAGTTTCACTTGGTGACTTAAGTCTTGAAATAACATGTTTATGTTTCTTAATGTTTATATTAAATCCTTTCCATGTTGTTCATATGCCATAACCTTTAGTCGTACATTACAAGCTATGGAAGTCCCTTCTAATCCTCTGTTATGTGTGGTTTACATTAGTAGAGAAAGAGTTTAAAGACAATCTTGTGAATTATTTGATTTCTATGCATGTATGTTCATAAACTTATTCGGATGTATATGACTTGAGAAGGAGAAGTTTAGCTTGCATGCTTATGGGAGATGTGATTTGCATGAAAAGTGGCTTTGAATGTTTTCATGCCAAAGATTGTGTATGTGTAGAGTTGATTGTAAGGCATTAGCATTCTTAGAGGGACTTAAACAATCATTGTATATTAGTTGTGGTTTTAGTGAAATTGGAATTCATGTTAGATGCTGAATGTATGTTGAAGCATGAGATTGTTAAGCAAGTTTACTTAATCATATTTTGTTTTGCTAGAGGACTAGCAAAAACTTAAGTTTAGGTGTGTGATAACTCCATAAAATGTAGTTATTTATGCCCTGTATCTGTGCTATATATAATACTTAGTCCTTGTTATTGCACATATATAGAAGATTTTAAGCTTAATTTATCAAATTCAATTGTGATATCTTTCTATATGATCATGAGGAAATCTGATATAATTCTTCATATGATTAAATGAATTTGCAACTGTTATTAACTTAGTGATTTTCCTATTATAGGAAGGGCTCCAAACAAGCTGATTTATGGAAGACTTGGACCTGCATTGGAAGAGGAAGTGCAAGGCGGATTTCAGTATATCATGTCGTGGGACAAGCATGCTCATGTCGCGGCATGGTGCACTCAGCCTGCTGCATACTGAAACCCTAGGCTTGCACACCGTGGCGCAAAGGAGTGAATATCGTAGTGTCTTAACCTAAATTAAACATGGGCCGTGGCGCAAGGTGGTTCATGTCGTGGTGTGACAGTGAAAAATTAGCCTATAAATACTTATTTTAGGCAATTCAACAAATGAGTTTTTTACATTTTAGAACACAACTGCTAGGGTTCATTGTTGAGGTTGAAAAGAAGCTGAAGGGACCAAAGTTAGAGGCCATCTTTTTCAAGAAAGAAGATTCAAGCATCAAAGATCACTCTATTGAGCTTCCATCTCTTACTCCTTTCACTTTCTCTCTTCTATTACCATGACATTGATTATTTATGATAGATTTTCGTATGTCATGAGTAGTTAAGCTGTGTATAGGAATTTTTTTGGATCCTTCTATGAATGTTGATGATTTTGTAACCCTTTGAGTTAATATAGATGATATAGGTTTGTTTAACCATATTTCTCTTAATGCTCTTGAGTGTTTGGCCAATTTTTAATGTGTTTTGATTAAATCTATTGAACTAGACATAAGGATTTAGGTTTGAGATCATGGATATGGTTAATGCATATTTAATTTCATTCTAATAGTGGAATAAGTTAATTAGCTAATGGGATAGACATATACCTACTAGTCATGTATAGTTGTTGTTGAAAATTGTTCTTAATGAGTGGAGTTTGCTCTAGATCTCATGGAAACATAGTGAACTAGGTAAATTAAGTGTAACATCTTAATACTGAAATCCTAGTATATCAAACATATACCTGAATAAATAGTATTAGCTATGTCACATCTAACTTAATCACTCATCTAATCTATAACATTTATATAAATAAATCATTGTGGAGAGCCTTAAAAAAAAATTAAACTTCACTATATACATGTACAAGCCAAAAATTACATAATTGTTCTATATACAACTGCTTACAAGTCCAAAATAAATAAATATATGATGTACAAGTTAAGATTGAAGGATCATAACACTAAACTACTCTTTGGTCTTCTTCTTCTTCTGGCCACTAGATGAACATCCACCTTAATTTACGCGGCAACACTCGGGGCTAGAATTTAAAATTCTCAGTAGTAGTGTACCAATACCAGCAGTCGTAATACTCATATTGAATATATACAACTCATAAACATTAAAATACAACTATAATTGGAAATTAAACTATTATTCAGTAGATCTCGTAATTAAAGTTGTAAACAATATTCAAACTATTACTCATGATTTAAGGAACAATTGCATTTATCACTTTATGTAATGTTCCCATGCAAACATATCTCTGAACTATTTTATAATAAGCTATCCCTAACTGAACTTTTCATACAATGGGTAAGACAACTACCCATACACCTACCTGGTAGTGCATATGCTATGTTATATTGTATGAGTATGATGTAATGTAATTATGTGGATATAATGTCATGAATGTCATAGACTTGCTATTCCTCTCTGCAGTGAGGAGGGAATATGTTACCTCCTTAACCCACCAGGTAGGAATCCACCTACCTTCTAAATTGTGTACGATCCTTTTTCTTAACTTTTCTTAGGAATAGGAAGTGTATGTATAAATATATGCATGGCTGTCTATAAATCATATGGTGTTATGTCTAACTTTTGTATAACTGCCATCTATACTCTGTTCTTGCACTAATAACTCTACTTCAGCACTTTGAGAGCATTCATGCCACCTTTACCATATTAACTTAGTGTATTTCTTTTCCTTAATATACTTTCTTTCTTGTATTACTACTCTACCCCATCATTATGAGACATTCATGCCACTATGGAACTCCTTTATTATTAAACTTGCTTAACATACTTGAATTTATCTTTCTTAATGACTTCTTAAGTCATATCTACATAACTCTTGGTTGCACACTCAATAATTCCCACCAATTCAATTCATTACTCAACATAATCATCCTTTTTCTCATCTCATATTCTCAAATCCTAAATCTTAATAATTAAACTCATGAACAAATCATGCTTTTCATAATTTAGTTATGCTTATCTTCACTTAAGATATCATAAAATAGCTTTACATATCTCATTATTTATATAAACATAGCAATTCTTTTTCTGTCCTGTGTAACACCCTCCATAGGGCATCACATTTCCAACTAAAAAATTTAAAACCTGAAAATCATTTAACAAAAGGCTTTGAGTTCAAAAATTTGGATTTTTAAAATTTCTTTTTGCTGACAATATAAACTTACCGAAAATATAAGTAATACAGAAAATAGACTGAACTAATTAATACACATGTTAATTATACCACATAATATTAAACAACATTTAAAACATAATTTACAGACTTAAGGAACAGTAGCAAACCCAATGACGGGTCCTACTTAATAGTACGGTAACAACACTAATGAGAAAATTCAACATTCTTGTTCCATTCTTCCACCAAACTGCTCATTGTCAAAACTGGGAAGATCACTCTTTGACGCCGTCACCGAACCCAGAACCTCGCCTCCAGTTGAGTCTAAAGAGCTTACTTCGCCTACTATACAAATTTTGACAATACAAAAACAACAAAACAATACAGCAAAGAGGTGAGATCCCCTTTTCATCAATACCAGGATGGTAGCAAAGAATGATACAAATGATAAAGTCATTCCATATACACAAATATCACAAGTATAATCATGTTAACAAATTATCCTTATATTCAGAAAAAAAAAACATATATCTTAACAATATAAACATCAACAGTATATCAACAATAGATATCTATAATATACATATATAATGATTTTGCCACCATAAAATGTACCTCGACAACGCCACAACAATATGTACTCAGACTATACATATGCACAATGCCTCATATTCCTACTCTATGGAGCTAAACAAATTTCGGATATGAATGGTCCAGAAGATCTGCCACCCATAATGATAGTCTAAGCTAGACGTGAGACATAAATAGTGCTTGTCGGGACACATGCCAGTGTGTTGCAACAGTTTATCACAGCTAGGTATATAATGTGACAAACAGGTCACTATGAATCACTGCGCCCTGACGTCCCCAGTAGATCCCCCACTAGATCATAGTATTCAGCTCTCATTCATTCCTAAACAACAAAGGCCATCACAGCCATCGACTATGCATACCAACTCAATGCATATATATGAACCATAATTATATAAATACCCTTGGTCTCAATATTTTACCATATTTATAAAAATACCCTTAGTCTCAATATTCCAAAATATAGTATGTCTCCACTTGACAGTACTATATCTCAACATATCCGGGTCCACCACTTTGGCCCGACAGTAAAACCCACTGTTCCATTTAGTTGTGTAGAAATTTTATCGTGTTTTCGCAATCACGTCACTTTTACAAATATTTTTAAATCGTGTAAATATATTTTGATGTTTTTAAATACCACGTAATGTTTTTAAATCATTTTCTCAATCGCATAAGATTTTTAAATTGTTTTCTTAACCGTAAGGCTTAAAAGTCTTTATTTTAAAAATGCGTAAGCTATTTCTAGTACTTTTAAACTACGTAGAATATTTTCCTTATGTTATAAACATATTATAAAACTTTCTCTTCTATTTGTCTATTTCTAGTAAATTTTGACAGTATTTTGTCTAGAAAATTCATCAAAAAGGTGTTTTCTATGTTTTCCTTTAAAAATTAGCTTACTTTAATTATAACTATTATTTACACTTTGAAACTTACCAACGTGCTTGAAAACTCAAAGGTGAGCTCTACGTTAACAATTTTCAAGTGTTCACTTTATTTCTAATTAATTCCATTAATTTAGATTTCTAAAACTAGAACCATTTATTTTGTTCTCCAAAAATTCATTATAATTGAATTCTCTTCAAGTTAACTACTTAATCTTCATTAGAAAATAATTTTGGAAATCAAATAGACATTGTATGGCCTTTTGGCCAAAACTCAACGTGTTCTTTACAAATAATCATTAAATCATTTTCTATCTTCTAAATCATTTTCAAATTCATTGTTTTACCTAAATTCATTAAATCATTATTTTAGAAAATGGTTGAGAACATTTTGGTTCTCTTTTTCTTTGAGAAGTTGTGAGCTTCTTTTGTGTTCTTTGGAACACTCATGCAATCCTTGCATATTATTCACATCCTACAATAATATTCATACATCTATAAACACATGCAATATATTTTTAAAGCTATAGACATGCTTACAAATACAATCAATCTCAAATAGGAAAGCATTAAACAATCAAGTGAATAAATCCTTATGGATCTTTCACCATACACAAATCCACTCCTCACCACCAACACATGGTTGATGAGGGTAATCTCCCTCTTACCTCTTGGAGAAACCTCCAAAGCTCCTTGCTTTGCTTCTTGTACAAGTCCTTCACCACCAAAAGCTTCTTAAAAAAATCAAAGTAAACACATATAATCAATATATATAAGACTTGAATAAGAAAACCATGGATTAGAATCATGGTTAGAACCTTGAAAATCAAGAGAAAAGTGAAGATAAATGAACTTCACCAATAAAGCTTCAATCTTTAGCTTGAAGAGCAAGGTTGAAGATGGAAGAATTAGGGAAAGTCTCCAACATGAAAGTTCCTTAGAATTTCATGGAGATTCAAGATCTAAGGTTGTATAAAATTATTGAAGCTTGGAAGGTATTTCTATGGTGGTTGGCCGTGAGCTTCTCTAGAGAGGAAAGGTAAGAGTTTTTATGTTTGGCTTTGAAAGAACTCCTTGAAGATGGATGATTTTGATCAAGACTCCAACTACAAAGTGTCTTGAAATAAGGTAAGGATTCAAGAAATGATATTGATAGAAATTATTGAAGAGTGGAGGGTGGTGTAAGGTGGTTTGGCCGTGGGGTGTTCTTAAGAGAAATGGAAAGAATTTTGTGAAGCTTGGTTTAGGAAGATGATGAAGATGAAAATGAAATGAATTAAAACATTTCCTATAGTTATTTAGCCTCTAAAACCATGACCTCCCCCCCTTATACACTTAAGAGTTGTCCAAATACATTAGCCACCATTTTAGGCTTCAAGAGCCATTGATTAAATCAATGGTGGATCTTTGGTAGAAGCTTCCAAGTGATATGATCAAATCTAAGCCATTAGATCTCTCCTCCTTAAAATCTTAACCATTAGATGCATCTTCAAAAATGGAAGGTCAAGATCTTCTCTACTTACTTTCCATCCAATGGTCACAAATGGTCCTAGTCACTTTGTGAGACCAATCTCCACCATAGATTAAATCAAGGGTGGATATCCTAAACTTCCTTATTAAGCTTGTCTTTACAACCATTGATTAGATCAATGGTGAATATCCAAAGCTTCCTAACTAAGTTTACTCTCACACCATTGATTAAATCAATGGTGATCATCAAATGCTTCTTCACTAAGTTTGCTTCTTAACCGTTGATTAGATCAATGGTTGATGTTCAAAACTTCTCCACTAAGTCTTGTCATCCAAGGGTGCAAATCAAAGTCAAGCCCTCTTTGTTGACTTGCATTTCTATTGGTTAGGTGGTTACTAACTTGTTTCCTATTGGTTGTCACTTTTGTTGATCAATTTCTATTGGTTACCCTTAAAAAGTCTTTGCTACAAATGTTGACTAGCTCTCATTGGTTTAGGATTTAATCTAGCCAGAAACGTTGACTGGCTCTCTAAACGTGAGTCCCACAGACTTCTCTGGGTCCATGGTCATTTTGGAGCAGATTTATACTATTTTTGAGACAGTAGGTACTGTCAAATAAAATAATATTATAATAATATAAAGTTATTTTATTATACAGTTAAATCCTAAAAATTAAAAGATTAATATACATATCACTCAAAATTGGGTTTAGTAAGATCCCCCAGCTCCGAATAATTAAAATAAGATTTTTTCGGCTAGAAATTATTATTTTCCTAACACGGAGCAAATCACACAAAATGATCAAATGCGATCACAGAACAGTCAAAATAATTTTATATTATACAGAAATTGTAAAACAGTATAATTCTATTATTACTGTCAAATAGCTAAATTTTGGGGTGTTACATCCTGCGGCTGGCGCTCCAATGCTTGAGCGTTGGTTGGGCAACATCTAAAAATCCTTCTCTGCTAACTGAGCGCCTAAGTGCCCAATTGCCAGTGCCTAGGCGCTGGCTGAACAGCCAAACACGTTGTTGTTCTTCTTTATTTCCCACCCATTTCAACTCATTCAAATCAATTTCTATGAGCTTTTCCACTCAATAATCGTAATATATCATCAAAATACAATCTTAATGCCTCAATCTAGCATCAAATCTCAACCCCTTTTTCATGAAAAAATCATTTTAAATCCATCAATATCCATGGAAAAGTCAAAGCATAATCTTACTCTAAACATTATCTACAATCAAAACAAACAAAAAGAAACTTTATAACTCACATAATCTCATCTTACTACATTATAAGCAGCACCCTCATAGAAGAAAAAAGATGGGAAAAAGAATGATAAACAAATTAGAAATAAATCCCTCTACCTTCTTTGTGGAGTTGATGCTTAAACCTTGGCCTTGCCTCTTTCCCTTCTCTTCCTCTCCTCTTTTTCTTTCTCTTTCCACTTTTCCTCTTCTCTTCTCCCTTGTTCGTTTTCTACTTCTATCTGTATGAGAAAATGAGAGGAGAGAGGTCATATATTAGCTTAACTTAATGGTTAAGCATTAAGGTTGTACTGAAACTTTATACCTCTTAGGAACATTTTGATTTTATTATTTTAGGTTTTCTCACCTCCATAGGTATTAGAATAATTCCTAAGATTTATCTAATTACCAAATTTATCATTGTCTTTAATTTCCATATTTGCACTAAGCTTGTTTGGCATTAAAACACTTACTCAGTATGCTTAAAAATACCAAATGAACTCAATTTTCCTTTAAACTTTAACTACAACTTCCTTAACTTATTTATGACTTAAAAACAATGTATCCATAATTATTTCTCTTATCTAAGCAATTTATGCCATTTTCTAAGTCATTTTAGGCTACTTTCCATATTCTGTGTTGTTGTAAAGTGCCTAAACTAACTCAGTTTGCAATGAAACTTGACAGGCATGTCAAGTAAGTATTTGGCTATCTCTAGAACCTTACACAAGCCTAACATGTTTTCGGGGATATTACATTAAGCATGGTTAAATGACCTTGACATAGGCTTTCCACTAAGTTAGTTTCTCAAGCTAACAAATCCCATCTCATTTATGTTGCTTAAGAGGATTGCATATCATTGGTTGAAGTAGAGGGTGAAGAAGGATTCCATATTCTCCAATCAATATCTTTAATTCCAATTTACTGCATTTAAGTCTTTCATTCATAGTTAACTTACACAACCCCTTCTAAATTTGATAGTTCTTGAATAGTATTAAGTGAGTTATTGGTTAATATTTGGCTTTCAAGATTGACGTACTCCTCATCGGAATGATATCCTACTTTTCACTATTTTACTTGTGCGACTCGTGCACTTGCAGTAGCAAAGCAACAAACACTTTCATTAATTTTACCACTCTATTTTTTTATTATTTCTTTCTTTAATGTACGCTTAGTGTCCTTTGAGTCATCTTGATAGAACTATGATTGGTGACATTGAAGACTAGTTTTGATAATAACAAACATGAAGATGATAGGAAGATCAAGTCCAAGAACTTCAAGATTAGCTTTAGGACTTAGTTCTTTTGTGCGAAGCTCTTTTGGATATCTCTAAATATGTTTTCAACAAAACCAAAATTTCAAACTGAGCCTTTGGAAATAATTAAAAGGTTCTGGGAAAATTTGGAAGCAAACTAGTAAGTTTCAAAAATATTTTAAAATGTTTTCAAACATCTTTATTCGAATAAAGCTCTCTTTATTTGAATAAACCAAGTCAAGTAATCCTTTTTCTATCAAGGATTATTCGAATAACTCCAAAATTATTCAAATAACATTTTCAAACGTAAGTTGTGCGCCTCTGTTTTGTTAAAGAGGCTATTCGAATAGTACCCTTACTATTTGAATAGAAGCTCTTCAGAATGGTTTTTTAAAATAAACTATTTGAATAACTCGTGTTATTCGAAGAGATATGTTTCATAGAAAACTCTTTTAAAATGTTATTCGAATAACATATATTAGAATTCGTTTTCTTGTGATTTTTCAAAACGTGTTATTCAAATAACACAAAGGTTATTCGAATAAACACAGGTTCCTGATTTGGAAACAAACGACCATATTTGCATTCATTAAATGTTTTAATTTCTTCCAATTACTATTTTCTCGTGAGCTCTATAAATACTAGCCTTGGGTCATCTTTGAAAAACTACCCAACTATCTGAAAGAATTTTCTATTGCTTTAATTCATGTTTCATATTTTTATATATTTTCTTTGCTCTTTTTTGCCAAAACTTTGAGATATCCTTAAAGTGCTTCTTAGAGCTTCAAGTTATTCTATTTACTCTTTAGAGAGTTTCTCTTCTATTGTATTTTGATTCATTGTAAAGAGGGTGAGGTATCCCTCAACAAATTTGTAAGGGTGAGGTATCCTTTGCTATTGAGGCTCAAAACACAAGGTGAGGTATTCCCACATGTGAAAAGTGCTCTGTTGTGTAAAAGTAGCGAGCACCTATTTAAGCCTGAGTTTATAGTGAAAAATCTCAGATAGTTTTTCGAGGACTAAATGTAAGGCACAAGTGGTTAGTGACTGAACCAAGATAAATACTGTGCTTTTTCTTTTTATCTCATACTCCTTTATTTCCTGCAATTTATTTTATTTATATACGTGTTTATTTTTTCGTTCAAAACTTATTCATTTCCTTTGAGAAACAGTTTCAATAAAAATTATTTTGTAAGTGCTTGCAAAAAGTTTTTGTTTACTCAATTCACCCCCTCTTGAGTACGGAAGCCACTTGGTAACAAGAACTCTAGGAATTTATACATTTATCTAATCGGGTACCAAATGAATTTCATATTCTAACTCGATATACAAACATATACATATATATAACATTATCAACAATAATCTACATAATCCAGTACATCAATATTAAAGTTCTGCATATCAGGCCTTCAAAGGCATATATACAAATCATGTACAACCATTGCATAAATATAAATACATAGCAATGATCAAAATAAGTGTCTCTATGTAATGTCAACATCTACAACCCTACACAGAAGGTGGTTCACATGCTAGAATCATCATGGAAAGAAAATAACGGGATGAAAATTCTAAGAATTCCAGGTATTCCTAATAATCAAATGTCATCACAACAATTCCAACTGTTTTGGGAACTATATCACTTTTTTTTAAAAAAAAAAGATCTTTGATAGAAAAGTGGCAATTACCAAATTATTTCCTTTCTCTTCCTTAGGGCAGAAGTTCAATTTTAATCATTAAACAACTAACATATACTCAAACAATATATAAAATGACAAGCACATTAACCAATAACTTATAGGATTCATAAAAAAAAAAATATCAGCATATAGACCATCTCACTCTATCGTTAGAATATTTACCATTTACTCAAAATGCTAATATTCATGATCAAATCTATGATTTATATAGTAAATCCATGAAGATGTGCAAATTCTCAAGCAATGTCATTAATCTTTCCTTTAGTGCTCATTAATAATCATCTTTCTCATCTTATTCCCTGAAATTTTATTGATTTATTTCAAATAGATGGAGAGGGCATGTCTCCTCCTTAATCTACCCAGGTAGATAGGGCATATCTCCTCCTCAATCTACCAAACACTCGATGATAGTCTGCTTATCAGGTCAGTGCACACAACCTATACATAACAACACATCATTACACAGAACTATCCCAGGTAATCCTGGCCAAATCTTTAACATTCTCTTCAACATGTTAGACTAGTAAATGGTTATAGAAGTAGCTTAATACTTGCTTAACATGCCTGTTTAATTTTGTGACAATCTGAGTTAGTTTAGGCAATTTGTTGCAAGTCGAAAAGTGAAAAATAGCTTAAAATGACCTAGATATTAGCATAAATGGCTTAGCTAATGGAAATAGATGTGGATAATTTATTTCTAAGTCACAAATGTGTATTCTATGATGTGGTTTAAGTTTGAGAATTTTTGGACTCAGTTTGGTATTTTTAGGCATACTAGTTGTCTAATTTAAGCCAGAATGACTAGTCACAGATATGGAAAATGATGGTTTTGGTGAAACAATATTTTTAATGAATCCTATGATTTATTTGAAAGTTGTTGGAACTTGGAAAACTAGATTTAGATAAAGTTGAGTGTTTTTAGCAGATCAAGAATTTTCAGTATAGTAACTAAAGGCCCTAAGCTATCCACGGTTTAGCTTTCTTTCTTAACTTCTTTTATGTGATATTTTTATCACAACTCATTCTTCTTTCATAGTTGAAAATAGAACAAGGAGAGAAGGAAGAGAATAGAGAAAAGAAGGAAGAGAAGAAGAGGAAAGCTAAAGGGAAAGGGAAGCTTAAAGACTTGTGATCATTTCTTCATCATCTCCACCATATTCTACAGCTTAAAGGGTTTGAAGGTAGGGGTTTTTGAACTTAGTTTCATATTTTTCCTCATTTCTCCATGTTAGGTTTGATTAAGGTTTAATATGTCAAATTGAGTTCTTGTGGTGTGATATGTGATTTTCTTACTTGGATGAGTTATAAATGTTGTTTATGGCTTGTTTATACAAAGAGTATGGATTAGAAACTAAAACTATCCATTTTAGACCTAAAATGCTCAAAGTGTAGGTTTTGGGATTTTAATGGGTGATTTTGTGTTTGGATCCAATTTTGATGAAACCAATTAGTGTTTTGTGTTTCCTTCATGTTAGTGAACTTGTTAGGAACTTAAAATCACCTAGAAACTAGTTTGAAGTGATCAAAATTTGTGATTTGTTCTAATGGAACAGTACCACGTTCTATAAAACTCTGTAGAACCATGTTTATACCTGATGTAATTGATTACAATGTTGATGCAATCGATTACAAGGAGAGTGTAATCGATTATTGGGATTCTGGAATTTGTTGTAATCGATTACAAGGGTGTAATCGATCACCAAGTTTTTGACTTTGTTGTAATCAATTATAACAATGGCGTAATCGATTACAAGCTCCCTGTTTATGGAAAACCGAGTTTTTCTTGATGGGATCACTTGTGCAAGTCTTTTTTGGATGTTATGAGACACTTCTGGAGATATTGCTTGGGAAGAATTATCAACTTGCATATATGAAAAGTTTGGAAATGCTTAGACATTCAAAGTATGATAGAATGTCTAGGTTGGTGTTTAGAACTTTGGTCATTATGAGGTTGACTTCTAAATCACTTGTGAGTGATTATGTGATGTTCTAGATACTATTTAACTAGAGATATGAATCTTGCTACCTTTGTTGGATAAGTGAGGCTAAGGTTCCTATATTCTAGTATTTAAATGTGGCTTGGATAATTAGTTTTCAAACTTGGTATTTGTTAATTTCCTATGTATTGTGACCTTAGATGGTGTGCATAACCATATGGCCAAAGAACAAGGTGTTGATCTAGATTCTCGTAGTTGGTATGCTATTTAGGTCAGGGTTACCAGTATGGGGGTGACAATAGTACTCTTATGTTGGTAAGGGAAAAGTGTTTACCTATTACTAAGTGGGATTAGGCTTTCGGGCTTATTCTACTTTGTATATACAAGAAACAGAGGTTTCTGGGAAATTAATCAAGTAGCTTGTGTTTTCAAATTTCAAAACTTACATTTACATTGCATAAACATTATATTAGTACTTGTTTGAGCATAACCATACCTCATCACATAAAGCATTGCATGATTGACAATTGTATGGACAGTTGTCATTGCTTGATCGGTTGATTAATTGTTTGGTTATTTGTTGATAGTATCTTAGGATTGTATGGGCGATCTTTTAGTATTATTAATTTTAGGATATTATATTATTTAGCATAGTAATGTGTTTCAGTTTATTATTTGTTGTAAATGATTAACTGCTAGTCTTGGTATGCGAATGTTGAGAAATTGTGATTTCTCACCCCTGTATGCTCCATGTAAATCCAGGTGAAGACCCCCCAAAAGGAAAGAGCAAGGAAAAGAAGAAACAGAAGGCTTAGTCTAGCAGTTTTTACTTCTTATTGAACTAGTTATATATTGGTATTTTACTGGTTGTATGTAAAAGTTTATGTATACGATATGACTTGTCAGCTAGAGATGTATGTATATATGATCTTTTTATCATTCGAGGCTTTTTATATTAATTATAAAGGTTATTATGTATTTTATTTTTATACATTCTTTGATGTGACACGTTTAATACAATTTGTCCTGAAATACTCTACGTATTTTATGAAAATTGTATTAGGGTGTTACTTTATGGTATCAGAGCAGTTCATCTTGTTGAACCGGGGTATGGACTGACTATGCATTCTCTTGTGTGTTATGCATTTCTTTGTCTCTTGTTTGAGTATTGGATTGTTAATAGCTACTATTACACGAGTACATGATATTGAGAACTGATCAACTTAATATGTATTGTTCTGTATATGCAGGAAACTATGGCACTAAAATGGAAAATCCGTCAGATAGGAAATTCATCTAATGAAGACCCTAGTATGGCTGGAGCCTTTATGGCGATGGCTGAGGCTTTGAGGAACCAAACAACTGCTCATGTTGAAGCTGTGAGGGAGCAAATCGCTACTACAAACAAGATATTCGAAAGAATGTCGACGACTTAACATTAACCACCTACACCACCACCTCACCATCAGGGGCAACCAGATTAGGAGGTAGTTAGGAGAAACTAGACTTTCCAGAATATCTCTGAGTTTAGAAAATTTAATCTGTCTTCCTTTAAAAGGGAGTACGACCCGGTCAGAGCTGAGGGTTGGCTCAAAGAGATGGAGAAGATTTTTACAGTCATGGCTTGTTCAGATGAACAAAAGGTGCTTTTTGTGACTTACATACTAGAGGGTGAGGCAGAGGATTGGTAGGTAGATACCAAGAAAGCTCTGGTGGCAGCAAGGACTCTTATTACGTGGGAGGTCTTTAAGAGATCATTTTTGAGAAAGTTCTTTCCGCAAAACCTACAGAATACCAAAGAGATGGAATTTCTTAGGTTGGAACAAGGGAGTTTGTCTGTTGGTCAGTATGTGGCCAAATTCAATGAATTGTCTAAGTTCTCATCTTGTATCAGACTTAACCTAGATGAATCTTGGAAGTGCGTTAAGTTTGAGGAGGGATTGAGAGAAGACATTCAGAATGCTATCCTACCACTGGAGATTCGTGACTTTGAGACTTTGATTAACAAGTGCAGGATAATCAAAGGGCGTTCAAAGAAACTTTTTGTGGGGCCTAAGTCACAAGACTTCCAAAAGAGAAAATGGGGTGACGATAAGTTCAAGAAAAGGACTTCCAAGTCTAGTTTCCCTCAAGACAAGGGTAAGCAGATTCAGAAGCAGTTTGAGGGACCTAAGTGTCCTAAGTGTGGAAAGCATCATAGAGACCAACCTTGCTCGGTATACTTTGTCTCTGGGCAACCTAGGCATTTTGCTAAGGACTGTCTATTAAAGAAGGAAGCTGTGCCCACCCAGAAGCCACAATCCAGAGGGAGAGTGTATACTATAGGTGGTGAAACGGTGACTCGGTCTTCCGATCTTATCAAAGGTAAATGCATTATTCATAATCATCTATTAATTGTGATGTATGATCTGGGAGCATCCCACTCATTTGTTTCTAATGATTGTGTGAAGGTATTAGATTTGCTTGTGTCTGAACTTTCTTATAACTTATCTGTGTCTATGGCCACTGGTAACCTAGTTATAACATCCAGAGTGTGTCTTGATTGTTGTGTAAAGGTAGAAGATAGGATTTTTTGTGTAAACCTTATCTGTTTGCCTTTAGTAGATATTGATGTCATCCTTGGCATGGATTGGTTATTTGCTAACCATGTAGTGTCGAACTGTTTAGAAAAATCTCTAGTTTTCTTGTTAGATATACCTACCAGAGTCGTTTCATCTGAGTCCGTGTATCTCAATGCGAATCAGGTCAATCTTTGTTTGAAGGAGGGATCTTTAGGATATATTCTCTTATTATCACTAAGTGCTAAGGTTGAGCAAAGCATAGGTGATATATCAGTGGTGAGTGAATATCACGAGGTTTTCCTAAGTGATATAGTGGAGTGGCCACCTGAGTGAGATATAGAGTTTACTATAGACTTAGTTCTTGGGACGAGACATATCTCTATAAAACCCTATAGAATGGAACCACTAGAGTTAGTGGAACTCAAGAAACAAATTGAGAATTTGTTGGATAAGCATTTCATTAGGCTGAGTATTTCTCCGTGGGGAGCACCTATGTTACTAGTGAAGAAAAATGATGGTACTATGAGACTCTGTGTAGATTACAGACAACTGAATAAGGTGACCATTAAGAATAAATATCCATTGCCTAGGATAGATGATCTAACGGATCAGTTGAGAGGAGCTACAGTTTTCTCAAAGATTGATCTTAGGTCTGGTTATCATCAGATAAGAGTTAGGGAAGAGGATATTCCTAAGGCTGCTTTCAAAACTTGGTATGGGCATTATGAGTACCTTGTGATGTCCTTTGGTTTGACTAATGCTCTGCCAGTGTTCATGGATTACATGAACAGGATCTTTAGGCCTTACTTGGATTAGTTTGTTGTGGTGTTTATTGATGATATCTTAATCTATTCAAAGACAATGGAGGATCATGAACAACATTTGAGGATAGTGTTGGAAAAACTTAAGGAAAATAGGTTGTTTGCCAAACTATCAAAGTGTGAGTTCTGGCTTTCACAAGTTCAGTTTTTGGGACACGTGATACCTCAGGAAGGGATTTCTGTGCACCCAAGTAAGATTGATATAGTATTGCAGTAGGAGAGACCCACCATTGTAACAGAGATTAGAAGCTTCATAGGCCTAGTGGGGTACTATAGAAGATTCATAAAGGGTTTTTCTCAGTTGGCACTACCCTTGACAAGATTAACTAGGAAAGGTAGTTCTTTTGGTTGGACTCGGTGTGGAAATAAGTTTACCCCAATGGTTTAATATGTTAAGTTTTGATGATGACAAATCCAAGCTAAAAAGAATGATGCTTATGCTACATAGATGTACTTAATAGATTATATTGTTCATGCATGATTATATACTTTATCTAGTTATATTTCACTTAATGATCATACAATGAGATATGTGTAGCACTCTTTATATAATATATCTAATAATGCTTTATATGAGTTATAATGAATTAATATTGGATTTAGCTCTATTTAAATGAAAATGTGCAAAGTGTTCTTTGATGCATCTTACATAGAGCATATCTATCAATAATTGATAAATATCTTATTTGGATATGTCTATAAAAGTCTTATGTTAGACTAATTAGAGTTGTACATTTATGAATAATGCATATGAAGATATTGAATTATGAATTTGGACTAACTATGTTTGTTTAAGTGAGCAATACTTTATAGGATAGTCCAAGTACCAAGAGTGAGTATTGCAACAAGAAAGCAAAATATCTCAATTATGTTCAACTCAAGGAGAATGTGAATGCCTATTTCATGAAGGTTTTGATAACAACAAAGTCATGTCAAAAACTAAGTCCAAAGGAAAATTAAATGGTATAGCTTATAGGACTTAGGGTCTTTAGGTAAAAAGCCTTATGGATATCTCAAATATGTTTTTCAAAGCTTTACAAATGGTTTTCACATGCTAAAATGCCCAACAAACATGTTTTGAAAAGCTTGTCATGGTGGTAGTTCAAAACTATCAAAATAGTCAAGTTTGAGTTTTGCAAAATTGACCTTTGGTTACTTTTTTTATCATATCTTTCAAAATAATTTGAGTTTTGTTCTGAAACTTATTCCATTTGAAAATAGACTCAAAGATCTTTCTAATGAGTGGTCATTTGCTTTAAACGAATGAGAAATGAAGAAGTTATGACCATTTAAAGTCAGTTTTCAAAACTAGAGTGGTTTATTCGAATAAGAGATGTGTTATTCGAATAACACCCCAGAAAACGTTCCAAAACATGTTTTTGAAGATTTATTCAAATAACAATGTTGTTATTCGAATAACACAACATAGAAAACTCACAATGGCTAGTTTCTTAGCATTTAATGCTATCAATTATTACACCCAACGACTCCTTTGATCAAATACTCTAAATATGTAACACCCCAAAAATTGCTATTTTACAATAATAACATAATTGTACTATTTTGTGATTTCGGTGTGCTGTAAATTTTTTTTGACAATTCCATGACTGTATTTAATTATTTTGTGTGATTTACTCCGGTATAGAAAAATAATAATTTTCTAGCCTGGGAAAATCTTTACGTATTTATTCGGAGCTAGGGGATCTTACTAAACCTAATTCCAAGAGATGCGTATCATAATATTTTAATTTTTAGAATTTATTTGTGAAATAAAAATATTTTATATTTTTATTATTATTTTATTATCCAGTGGACGATACCTACTGACTTATGAGCAGTAGCTTCTGTCTAGTGGACAATAGGAACCGGTAAAGTCTTGAGACTTACTGATAGTGAACCAATAGGAACAAAGTTAACATTAGTAGCTTGACATATTCTAAGCCAATAGAAGATGGTCAAATTTAGTGGTTGGACTAGTTAGTTATAAACTAGAAAATCTAACTAAGTTAGCTTAAAATTAACTAAGTTATTCTAATAAAACTTAGGAAGTAATCAAATGGAGACAAACTTAGTTACTAACCATTAGGATTCTTAGTTACTCTTAGTTAAGTTTTGATTATGACAAATCCAAGCCAAAAAGAATGATGCTTATGCTACATAGATGTACTTAATAGATTATATTGTTCATGCATGATTATGTACTTTATCTAGTTATATTTCACTTAATGATCATACAATGAGATATGTGTAGCACTCTTTATATAATATATCTAATAATGCTTTATATGAGTTATAATGAATTAATATTGGATTTAGCTCTATTTAAATGAAAATGTGCAAAGTGTTCTTTGATGCATTTTACATAGAGCATATCTATCAATAATTGATAAATATCTTATTTGGATATGTCTATAAAAGTCTTATATGCATGTTAGACTAATTAGAGTTGTACATTTATGAATAATGCATATGAAGATATTGAATTATGAATTTGGACTAACTATGTTTGTTTAAGTGAGCAATACTTTATAGGATAGTCCAAGTACCAAGAGTGAGTATTGCAACAAGAAAGCAAAATATCTCAATTATGCTCAACTCAAGGAGAATGTGAATGCCTATTTCATGAAGGTTTTGATAACAACAAAGTCATGTCAAAAACTAAGTCCAAAGGAAGATTAAATGGTATAGCTTATAGGACTTAGGGTCTTTAGGTAAAAAGCCTTATGGATATCTCAAATATGTTTTTCAAAGCTTTACAAATGGTTTTCACATGCTAAAATGCCCAACAAACATGTTTTGAAAAGCTTGTCATGGTGGTAGTTCAAAACTATCAAAATAGTCAAGTTTGAGTTTTGCAAAATTGACCTTTGGTTACTTTTTTTATCATATATTTCAAAATAATTTGAGTTTTGTTCTGAAACTTATTCCATTTGAAAATAGACTCAAAGATCTTTCTAATGAGTGGTCATTTGCTTTAAACGGATGAGAAATGAAGAAGTTATGACCATTTAAAGTCAGTTTTCAAAACTAAAGTGGTTTATTCGAATAAGAGATGTGTTATTCGAATAACACCCCCCAGAAAACGTTCCAAAACATGTTTTTGAAGATTTATTCAAATAACAATGTTGTTATTCGAATAACACAACATAGAAAACTCACAATGGCTAGTTTCTTAGCATTTAATGCTATCAATTATTACACCCAACGGCTCCTTTGATCAAATACTCTAAATATGTAACACCCCAAAATTTGCTATTTTACAATAATAACATAATTGTACTGTTTTGTGATTTCTGTGTGCTATAAATTTTTTTTGACAATTCCATGACTGTATTTGATTATTTTGTGTGATTTACTCCGGGATAGAAAAATAATAATTTTCTAGTCTGGGAAAATCTTTACGTATTTATTCGGAGCTAGCGGATCTTACTAAACCCAATTCCAATCCCGAAATTCGTAACAGTCTCTGAACAATCATTGACACTACTCCTCCATTCTTGTCTTTTAGTTCCCACGTTGCATATCCGTTTACACCATTCCAGATTTCCTCGACCAACGAAAACTCCTTGCATCGCGTAAAACATGGAGAACCACACTAAGATATTTAGCATGTTTCTCATGATTTCGAGAATAGATCAAGATGTCGTTAATAAAGATAATGACAACTCTGTCTAGATAAGGACGAAAAATACTATCCACCACTCTTCCGCTGCGCCACTCTGATCAGTACCACTTGAAATTATCTCTGCCTTTGTACCACTTCACTCTTTTTCCTTTGCTTTTAATAGGAAGTGCCTCACAAATCAAGTTCTATTTTTCAACAATACTGTATTTGATACTTATGACATAATTTTAACTAAAAATATCCCTTCTTTTGCAATTGCAATACACAAATGGACATTATAAAAATTTAGAAAGAAAAAGGTAGAGAAACTATTGGAATTGTTACCAAACATGTCCAACAAAGAATTTGACATTGCCTAATTTTAAGAATAAGTTTTCTGAGACACCAAAGTTTTACTGGAACAATCTATAGGATATGATTAAAGATAACCAATCCATTTATAAGATCACATCTATCTCACGAAAGAGGTAGACAGTTTAGATTAACAGAAAAGATTGTTTAAGGAACTGGATAATAACAGTGGATTTGGTAATAAAAGCAGAAATAGATAAGTCAAAAGGTAATAAAGATATTGATAGCTCTAATCAACTCAAACAATCAATTAGTCATAAAAGAATGAGTTAGACTAAAAGTACATTTTGCAATTGCGATACATGAAAGGTATCATGAAGGCATAGAAATAAGAGATGATAGAATCATCCATACCATCGAACCTATCCAATAGAGAAATTGATATGGTACGATGAATTTAGAAGTGAACTTTTTAACTTGAACAATTCAACTGATAAGTCTAACAGAGCATGGATGGTTGGACAAAATACCCTATCCATATTTTTAGATCACGTCTGTTTTGAGAAAGAAACATACAAATTAAGTCAACAGAAAAGATTTAATTATTTAACAGACTTAGGATGGTTTAAGTAACTCAAGTCCTCAACCACATATTTTAACAATAGAAGTAGAAACAACCAGATCAAAAGAATAATGAAAGCACAGATAACTCTAATTGACCCACATAATTATATGCCATAGAGAAATAGGTTACTTTCGGAATTATACAGTATAGTTAAAGAATCACCTTTTTGTGATACAATCTTCTTTGTTTAGGTCCTCAGTCTAAGATGCTTTTGCTCCACTTGAAGAATCGTTGCTCCATTCTACTTAAGATGTCAAAGCACGTACGTTACTAACAGATGACTTCGTCTTTGGCGAGATACACTTTTCAGCAAAATGTCCGGGCATCCTACACTTGAAATAGATGATTCCTTTGAGTGCACAACTCCTCGTTAGATGATCTTCCCCACACTTCTGACATTTTGGCGCAGATGTCACAGTCTGACCAAACCTGCTATCACTTGGCTCTCCTCCACAAGATTGTTGTTGTTGTTGACTTCCTGATGATCACGAATACGTTTTTCCACTGGAATCGCTTAGCCTTATGATTTCTCCTCCTTGAGAACCAACATGGTCCAACGTTACGAAACCTCGCATTCTAAGATTTATCTTGACTTTGTCTAATCCTCGTTCTCGGCCATCGTTTCCTGTTGCTAAACAATCCTTTAGCTCTGCTATACCGTTCCTTCAACTGTTCTTTGCCTTGCTTTCATAGTTGCAATCATATCGCCTGTCATCACATCCTGCTTCCTCACGTGCACGTTTACTACGAGTCATCGCCTTTCTTCAAAGACGAATAAATCATAATACAATGGAAACCGGATGTAACCATTTCAAAGAAACATTGTCTCCTTTCGGAGTCCAAGCACAGAGAGTCACACAACAAAAACAAGACAGACCTAACCACAAACCCCAAAAGACTCTAACCGTGCTCTGATACTAACTAATGTAACACCCTCCATAGGGCGTCACGTTTTTAAATAAAACATAAAACCAAATGAAATCATTTTATAAAAGCTTTGAGTTTTAAAAGATAAATTTTAAAATATCTTTTTGCGGAAATATAAACTTACCAAAAATTATAAGTAAAACAGAAATTAGATTGAATTAATTAATACACATATTATATATGTCACAAAATATTCAACAACAATTTAAAACATAACATTTACAGACTCAGAGAAACAATAGCAAACCCAAAGACGGGTACTACTAATAGCACGGTAACAACACTAACGAGAAAACCTAACCTACATGTTCCATTTCTCCACCAAACTGCATCCTATTGAAGTCTGGAAGATTACTCCTCGACGTCGTCACCATCTTCAGAACATAGCCTCCAGTAGGTCTAAGCAACTCGTTTCACCTACTATACGAATTTAACAATTCCACACAACAAAGCAATACAGTAAAGAGGTGAGATCCCCTTTCACCACCAAGTACGGTAGCAAAGAATTATACGAATGACAAAGTCATTCCATACACACAGATAATACCAATATAGTCATGTTATCAATTTACAATTAATTTGAATAAGCATATATCATAATAAAATAAAGTACAATAACATTACCAGGATAGATATAACAATTCATACAATATAAAATGCCATAACAAGAATCATAACAATATATAAAATAACTATTAAATGCAATAACAACATATAATATCACAGATAAAAGATAATAATGTACAGACAAAATACAACATATAAACATATAATATCACAGATAAAAGATCACATACAAAGATCACATATAAAGAAATAATAATGTACAGCATATAAACATATGCAATAGGACTCAACCCTACTCCATGGAGCTAAACACATACAGATATCCGAGAGAATGACCTGTAAAATCTATTAGTACCAC
This sequence comes from Ormosia emarginata, assembly GCA_029884605.1. NCBI lineage: Eukaryota > Viridiplantae > Streptophyta > Magnoliopsida > Fabales > Fabaceae > Ormosia > Ormosia emarginata. The sequence continues at coordinate 10,127,181 of JAQQTP010000040.1, forward strand.
GGCTGCCCAACCAAACTATTCCGTGGTCTCACGTTGCGTCTATAGCCCAACATCACATGGTGTGGTGTAGCATGCTGTCTAACGTTGCGTCACTACAGGCAATGTACTATTAGACTTTACAAGATCTCAATTAAAAATAGTGCGTGTCGAGTCCATTAGTGTGTTGCCAATTACAACGGCCCAAAGGAGCAACCCTACTGTCCATAAATGGAATTTTGCACACTAATGTCTCCAAGTTCATTCAAAATTGAACCACATTATGTTTATCGCACCGACAACACGATGTTATTCACCTCGTCAATCAATCCACCAAAAATGGCATTAACTCAATGCATGATAAAAAAAATAAGAAATTATCAAAATACCCTCAATGGTATATAAAAAAAAATATGCCCTCATGGCTTGCCCTCAATGGCAAAAATATACAGTAAGTCTCACCGGACAAATACTATTCCAAAGCCTGTACGGGTTCACCTCATAGCCCGACAACGAAAATATACAGAATACTCTCAATAGTATAAAATATACAGTTCGGTCAATCGCGTAGAAATTTTATCGCATTTTCACAATCTCGTCGTTTTTATAAACGTTTTTAAATCACGTAAATATATTTTACTGTTTTTAAAATCGCGTGGAGTTTTTAATACGTTTTCTCAATCGCGTAAGATTTTTAAATCATTTTCTTGTCTGAATTCCTTAAAAATCACTATTTAAAATAAACAGAAATAATATTTAGTGCATTTAAACTACGTAGAATATTTTTCATACTGCATACTGTCTTTTGAATATCTTTTCTATCTTATTTGTCCATTTTTAATAAAAATTGGCAGTATTATGTTTTAGAAAACTTATAATAATGGTTTCCTAATTTTTTTGTAAAAATTCTGTTTACTTAATTTTTTAACCGTATAATTTAACTTTTTGAAAACCACTAACATGCTTCAAAATATAATATGAGCCATATGTTAGCAATTTACAAAAGTTACTGTATTTTCTTCATACAGTAAAAATCATTAGTTTAAACTTCTTAAACTTAATCAATTTATTTCTTCAAAACTCATTGTAATAAAATCCTTTTGGCATTTATTACTTTACCTTAGTTGAAAACAATTCTATAAATCACAAACATTTAAAATTGGCATATTGGCCGAAAATCATTCTATACTTTATAATTCATTCCTAATTATTTCCATACATTTAATCTCTTATAAAACTCTTGATCTAGTTTATTTGTATTAAATTATCTAGTCAATAGTTAGAAAATAAATTTGGATCAAAAGTATGTGGCATGTTGGCCAAATTTAACAAAGTCTTTGTATTTGATCTTTAAATTATTTTTCATCATCTAAATCTATGTCAAATTTATTGTATTACCTAAATTCATTAAATCATTGTTTTAGAAAATGGTTTGGAAATAATTTTAGAAATCATAATTGCTTGACTTTGGCATGTTGGCCGAAATACATAATTTCATCCATTGATCCATAAATTCATTTTTTTCTTACTCTAAACAAATTGGTAATTTGTCAATTTTCCTAGGTTAATTAAATCACACTTTTAGAAAATTGATGAGAACATTTTGGTTCTCCTCTTTGCCTTGAGGCCGTGAGCTTGGATTTGTGTTCTTTGGAACACTCATGCAAATCTTTGTATATTATTTACATGTTACAATAATCATCATGCATATATGTACACATACCATATATTAAAACAACCATAAAACACATACAAAATATTAAAGCTATTAGACATGCTTGCACACATAATCAATCACAATTAGGAAAAACAATAAACAATCAAGTGAATGAATCTTTATGGATTCTTCACCACAAACACAAACATTCCTCACCACCAAGACATGGTTGATGAGGGTAATCTCCCTCTTACCTCTTGAAGAACCTCCAAAGTTCCTTGTATGTCTCCTTCAAGTAAATTTTCTCCACCAAGAGCCTCTTCATGGCTTCAAACTTGAGCTTTGAAGAACGAAAATGAAGATGGATGATTTAGGGAAAATCTCCAACATGAAAGTTCCTTAGAATTTCATGGAGATTCAAGATCTATGGTTGTTTAGAATTATTGAAGCTTGGAAGGTGACTTTTGAGGGGTTGGTCGTGAGCTTGAAGAAAGGGAGAGATATGAGCTTTTGTGGTTTTTGCTTGATAGGAAGATGAAGATGAAGGAATCTTGAGAAATTCCTAACATGAAAGTGTCTTGGATTGATGAAAGGATTCAAGAAATGATATTGGTAGGAATTATAGAAATTTGGAGAAGGTTTCTTGGTGCTTTGGCCGAAATCAAGGGGGAGAGAAAATGAGAGAGTTTTGGTTGTTTGATCTTGGTTCTTTGGAGAAAAGGATGTGTAGGAGAGTAAGTGAGATGAATGGATGAAGGTTGCCCTCCACTTGGAAGCTATGGCCGTAGAAGACCATGGGAGAGGAAGGGTGAGAGCTTCTTGCCAAAATTGAAAATAAGCCAAGGCCCTCCTATTTATAGACTTCAGGAAAAAGATGAAGGCTTAAGATATTTTTCGGTACACTATAAGAAATGAACAATACTTACTGCTTATAAAGTCAGTGTCTATTGTCTAATGGATAATAAAATATACATAGATTTTTATCTTATACTAGCAGAGTAGCAATTATTATTGATCATTTTTTTTTCTACTGATTGCCCTTGATGAGTCACAAAACGAGTCATCAAAGAGAAATTTCTAGAATATGTGACTCACTATGATGAGTCAGCATGATGAGTCATCGTGGAACTGTCTAGAACGGGTGAGTCAGCATGGCGAGTCAGCGTAGATATTTTCTAGAGCAGGTGAGTCAGCATGGCGAGTCAGCGTAGATATTTTCTAAAGCAGGTGAGTCAGCATGGCGAGTCAGCGTGCTGAGTCACTGACTGAGTCATCAACTGCATCATCAATGGTGAGTCACAGTGCTGAGTCATCAGCTGAGTCATCAATGATGAGTCACAACGCTGAGTCAGCATGGTGAGTCATCATAGAAGCTTCTGGAACAGGTGACTCACTACGGTGAGTCACAGGGCGAGTCACCGCTCTCGGAACCTTCCGGAATCTGGCCGAGTCATGGTCTTCGAGGTGTCACGCCACGTGTCGAGTTTCTATTGGCCCGTTGCGATGAGTCATCATTCACTAGATATTTTTCAAGAAAAATATCATCCAGCAGATAATAAAACATACCCCGATTTTATTTGTCAGATAAAATCGCAGGAAAATAAAACTTCAAAAACTGTCTCCGGTTTCGGGTTTAGTAAGCTCCCCCGGCTCCGGATAATAATAAAATTTCCCCGGTCCAGAAAATTTTAAATTTCCTGACTCGAAGCAAATCACATAAAACACCCAAATAAAATCACAGACAGTAATATAAAACACTGTATCATACAGAAAAAATTGAAAACAGTACATTCGGGACATAATGGTCATTTTTTCATTTTTCCCCACAACCGAACAAATCACTCAAAACGCTCAAATAAAATTACAGATAGTATTATATATCTGTATTTCACACAAAAAAATTTAAAACAATAAATTTGACAAAATTTTTATTTTACTGTCTCGAAGCAAATTACGCAAAACGACCAAATAAAATTAGAGCCTGTAAAATATACTTGTATTTCATGCAGAAAAACAAGAAACAGTAAAATCGGGACACAACGGTCATTCACCCAAAAGTTGGGGTGTTACAACTGGTGCTTAGCGTATTAGTCCCAATGAGGACGAATTTATCTATTAGGGACATATGACAGTTAATATGAGTAGGATCTTTCATGGAGATCCTTTCTTTTCTATTACTATATATGTACATATAGAATTTTCATTAGCTATTAGGCAATATTAGGGTGGTCATTACCAAGTCCCATCTGAGATTAATATTGTATCGTCTGCTCGGACACCTGTCCGTAGGACGACATGTCAACCAAGATTCCTACCTTCTGAGGAATCTGAGGCTGATCCCGAGGAGGACCTATCTGAGGGTTCTGCTGTCTAGGTGTACTTGGGTCAATATGGTAATGTAGTAATGTTTAAATACTTTTGAGAACTCGGTCTGTATATAAATAAGTTTGACAGTACTTATGTGATGTGTATGATGTAGATTATTTGTGATGATGTTTAATATTTTTATTTTCTACTAAATTTATCTTATCGATATCAAGAAATTTTATAACTCGTATTTTTATTATAAAATATTATATTATAACTTGGGAGTAATTCGGTAATAATTATTATAAAATGTGATACATATGGTGGGTGTTAAAAAATACATCTCTTGGGTCATCTTTAATGGCTAACCAACAACTTGAAACATATTTCTATTGCACTAATCCAAGAATCAATCTTTCAATCCATTTGTGCTCTATTTTTATAAATATTTGAGATATCCTTGAAGAGCATTATAGAGCGTTAATTTGTATTTCCACTCTTGAGATAATTTCTATTCATCTATACTTTGTATAATCTATAAAGAGGGTGAGGTATCCCTTAAAACTTTGTAAGGGAGAGGTATCCCTTGAAGTTGAGGCTTAAGCACAAAGGGTGAGGTATCCCAAGGTGTGTTGAGTGCTCTAGTTTGTAAAAGTTTCAGACACCTGTTCAAGCTTGACGTGATAGTGGAAAATCTCGGGTGGTTTACTTGAGGACTGGACGTAGGCCACAAGTGGTTAGTGACTGAACCAGGATAAATACCGTGTTTGCTTCTCTCAACTCTATCTCCTTTACATTTGTGCTTTAATTATATATGCTTGAGTTGAATTTGATGTCTAGCTTATTTGTTTGACTTATCCTATAGCCCAAGTGATATTTGAGAAATCTCTAATAGTTGTACCTTTTCCGCTGCATGTGTTGATTGAAAATATCAAAATACCTAATTTTTTAAAGTTGTTTTAAAAATTTGTAATCACCCAATTCACACCCCTCTTGGGTGGTGGTTGCCATGACTAACAAGTGGTATTAGAGCTTTGTGCTCTGTTGAAAGCTTAACCGCTTAGAGTTAAAGATCCTTGTTTGTTGGCAACCATTGAGCTTTTCAAAATGGAAGGTTTTAAAATTAATAAACCATCATTCTTTGATGATGTGCATTTTGTTTATTGGAAAGCTAGAATGGAATTTTATATGCAATCTATTGATCTTGATTTGTGGGATATTGTGCTTGATGGATTTACTTGCAAATCAAAACAAACATGGAATGCTTATGACAAGAAATGTTTTTCTTTGAACATTAGAGCTATGCAAATTTTGAGAAGTGTTTTGAATGATGAAGCTTATGCTAAAATTAAGAATTGCTCTAGTGCTAAAGATATATGGGATGCTCTTGATGCTATCTATCTTGCTAATAATAATTTTTTGCATAAAGTTATACATAGAGAGCAAGAAGAGCAAAAGTCATTGAAGGAAGGTTGTCATGAAAAATATCCTCAAATAAATGTTCAAACCGTTGAAGGGAGCCAAATGCCTCTTGGTGATGATGATGCTCAATTTCAAGAAGAGGCAAAGCAAAACAAAATTGATGAGGAAGAAGGTGATTCCCTTAAAGAGTCATGTATGCTAGAAATTGTAACACCCCAAAATTTCCTATCTATTAGACAGTAATTTTGACAGTTAACAGAATTCTACTGTTTAGTGATTTCTATGCACTATAAAATTATTTTGAGTATTCTGTCAACGTATTTGATCGTTTTGAGTGATTTACTCCGTGTCAAGAAAATAATAATTTTCGGGCCGGAGAAAATCTTTAAGTATTTATTTCTCTTGTTTGTTAATTATTTTTTTACAATCTGACTTGATTTTCATACGTTTTCTAATATTTGTGATTTTTGTGGATGATTATAAATTTTTATGGTTATCTGGTTGTTTTTGGACTGTTTGTGGGCCCCAGTGGTCTTACGTGGGCCTGAGGTGAGTCCCAAAACATGAAAATTTTTCTACGTATAGAAAAATTAGTACTGTTGAGACGGAGACAGGGGATCTTACTAAACCTGAATCCAGAAACAGTTTTTAGAAAATTTATTGTACTGTATTTTGTACTGTATTTAATTATCGGGTGATAAAAATACAATAAATATATTCTTTCGTGGGGTTTTAGCATATAAAAATAGAAATTATACTGCTTAAGTCAACAATAGTGGTTATGACAACTTTTGACGGGCCAATAGAAAAACAAGTTTAATTCTTTTGACGGACCAATAGGAAGCAAGTCTAATATTGAAGACTTTGATATCAACTGTCGATTTAATCAACGGTGTAGGATTAGTCTAAGAAAATGGCTATGACCATTTATAACTGTTGGATTTAGAATTAGATCAAGGGTGGAGACTTGGTCTTACAAAGTGGCTAGGACCATTTGTGACCGTTGGATTCGGATTAAATCAACGGTGGAGATGGATCATTTATGACCATTGGAAGTGGATTTAATCAATGGTGGAGATTTGGTCTTCTAAAAAGGCTATGACTAATTATGACCCTTGGATTGAAAGTAAGAAGGAGTAATCTTGACCCTTCATTTTTGGAGATGGATCTAATGGCAAGAATTTTAAGGAGAAAGATCTAATGGCCTAGATTAAGTCTTCTAATCAAAAGTCTACCTTAATCCTAACCATTGAATTAATCAATGGCCTAAAATGCTCTAAATGGTGGCTTGAAAAAGATGACAACTTTGTTAGATGCAAGGATGGAGGGGGGACGGTTTTGTGCTTCATGTTGGAGCTAAAGAAAAGCTTTATGACCATTATTAGATGCCTTGGTCAATTATGCATCATTATTGATCATTTAGCACTCTTAGGAGAATGCTTGGAGGGGGGACGATTTTGTGCATGCTTAAGGGCATAGAATGGTTTCAAGACCATTATTACTCCATCTTGATCATTATTGATCATTTTCAAGAAGCTAATTCTTCAAAAATTTCTCTCCATCTCTTCTCCAAGCTAATTTCGGCCAAGCACCCTAGAACCACCTTCCATTACTCAAAAATTTTATCCAACCTAGTTTCTTGAATCCTTACCTTATTCTAAGAACATCTCTAGTTAAGTGTTTTCACAAAATCATTCATCTTGAGTTTCAAATCCAAGCTTTAAGTTTCTATCAAAAAGGGTAAAGTTCATATTTCTTCATCCAATCTTTTAGTTTTGATTTTCTAAGCCATGTTTGAATCATGGTTTACCTATTCTTTTACTTGTTATTGATTTTAAGATTTGTTTATGATTTTTAGGGATTTTTCCAAGGAGCTCTACGAAATTTATGGAAGGAAAACCAAGTGTTTTCACTTCATTCTTTACCTTAACCAAGTTTAAGAAACCTTTCCCTCACAAAAATCAAAAATTTCATCTTTGTTCTTCAAGAGGAACCATTCGGCCATACCATCTAAAATCACCATCCAATCTCTTTTAATTTCATCCAACCATAGATCTTAAATCTACGTGATATTCTAAGCAACTTTCATGTTGGAGACTTTCTCTAAATCATTCATTTTCAACCTTGTTCTCAAGCTAAAGATTGAAGCTTTAATGGTGAAGTTTATTAATCTTCACTTTTCTTTTGATTTTCAAGGTTCTAAGCCATGTTTGATCCATGGTTTATCTTGTTCAAGCTTGATTTACTAATAAATATATGTTTTGTTTTGTATTTGAGAAGCCCTTGGTGGTGAAGGACTTGGAAATAGAAGCAAAACAAGGAGCTTTTGAGGATCTTCAAGAGGGAGATTCATCTCACCAACCAAGTATGGTGGTGAGAGATGGTTTGTGTATTTGATGGATGGTGAATCCATGTGAGGATTCATATCCATGGTCATGTAATAATTTGTGGGTATTTATATGCTTTGATTATTTGCCTATGCTTGCTATGATTTGCATGATTTATTGCTTGATTATGGCATGCTTGTGATATATATTTGAATATGTATGTGTATGCCATGATTTGATGATGGAAAGGAAATTGATTTTTGGTTCCAAAGACCAAAAGGATTTCGGCCAAGACACCTCAAAATAGGTGTTCATAAATTAATATTTTCATGAATGATAAAATTGGATGATTAGAAAAGCAAGGAAAATAAACAAAGGGTTTGTTTTTCAAGAAGTATTGTTCACGATTTTAAGAGAGATTTTTATTGATTTATTTTGTGTAAAAAGTTTATAAGCATTTTACTAAACAAGAGTTTTAAATGAAAAGAGCAATAAGTTAATGATTTTAAGGATTTGCAAAGAAAGTAAAAAATGAAAATGAACAAATGATTTGATTTCAAACACCAAGTGCTCACGGTTTTTGTTAAGGAATTTTTAATGGTTTTGTTTGTGTAAAACCATATTGACTTAGAAGGAAAAATATTTGATGGTTTAAATAATCAAGTACCACGATTTTGAAGGCTTATGAATGCCTTGATTTTATGAAACAAAGTGATTTTCAAGTGGAAATATAATTGATTTGGTATAAGAAATTTGGAAAGGGAATCAGAGTATTTTATCACTTGAGAAATAAAATTTTCATATGGGAATGGAAAAGAGAGGTTGAAAGTGTTTGAACCTCAATTTATTTTAAAGAGAATTGATTTTAGAATTAATTTGAGAAAAATAGAGAATATAACAGTGATTTAATATTTTCTAACGTGTAACTCATCCTTTGGGTTTTGGAGAGCGTTAGTAATTTTTTAAAGTTTGAAAACATTGGTTTAATTCAATGGAATTGTGAATTTGTGGAATAAATTGCGAAAAGGATTTTCTTGAGTAAGAAAATGTGGAAAATAATGTGAGTAGTCATATTATTTTGAGAAAGGTTGAAACGAAATTTTTGAAGGTTGATAAATATTTTTCGTAATGGAATTATGGTGAAAAATGATTTATGTAACTTAAAAACGTGATTTTTAAGCTACGCGATTTGAAAAATGTTTAAATATTTCTACGCGATTTGAAAAACATTGAAATATTTCTGCACAATTTGGAAAACGTTTAAATATTTTTACATGTTTGAGATATTGTTGAAAAATTGCAACGCGATTTAAAAATGGTGGAATATTTTTACGTGATTGAGAAAACGTTGAAAAATCACTACGTGATTTGAAAATGCAACGAAAATGTTGTAAAATTGTGAAAACGAAACAGAAATGTTACGTGATTGTGAAAACACGACGAAAGTGTTTTGTGACTATAAAAATGCAATAATATGATTTTGCTGTCAAAAATACAGTAAAATTACTGTTGGGCCAGTGTGTGGACCCTGATTATGGATTATGAAATTACACTGAGAATAGGCCAATGTGTGGACCCTGAATATGAAATGGTGAATTTTGCCTGTGATTGGCATTGGTGCATTGAATATGCATTGGAAAAATATGCATTGTGGCATATGAGCAAATTGAACAAAATTGCATTGAGATATTCGTGCATTGAACAAAAATTTGATAGCTGATGCTATTGTGAACCTTGTGGTTGAAGAGGGAATGTGAATTGATGATAGTGAGGTCTATGATGGATCTTGGGGTGCGTCGAGGCGCGGCGGTCGACCAGTGGATATCTGTCTGTGGGCTACGGCTGGACCATATGCCACTTGGCGATGTAGTCCGTTGCAACGCATTGACGATATCCGACAATAACACGATTCTTTTCAACGACTGGAAGATTGTCTTTGGGCTAAGGCTGACAATTAACAGAGCATTCTTCTCGAAATTGTGAAAACCTCCATGGAGTAGGACATTGAGTCTACATGCATAACATATGCATAAATTTGAGTATCTATATCTGCATGATATAATAATTGAGGAATATTGGATGATGCTGATGATAATCATGTTGATGGCATCATTATGATTATTGTGTGATGATAATAATGTTAATGGCATGATGATGATAGTTGATTAATGTTGAGGGCATTATTAGAATTCTGGTATGATATACTTGTATGATATGTTGTTTGTGTTATCTCTGTGCTACCATGTTGGTATTAGTGTAGGTGATCTCACCTCTTTGTTATATTGTGTTGTTGTGCTTGTATTGGTAAAAATTATATAATAGATGGAACGAGTTGTCTTAGACATTCGGGTGATAAATACTCTGAGATCGGAGACAACATCAGAGAATGACCATTCCAGATTCGATAGTGTGAAGGGTTGACAAGGAACAGATGTCTGATGCATCAAGATGGATACAAGAAGGAATAAGTATGTTAAGTTTTCTCATTAGTGTTGTATCGTGCTATTAAGTAGGACCCGTGATGGGGTTTGCTACTGTTGAAAAAAAAAGAGTTTGTTAGTTTTTATATTTCTCTTTAAATTGTTCAATATTAATTGGTGTCAATATTGTATATTAAATATATTTTCAGTAATACTTATGGATTTCAGTAAGTTTATGTTTCTGTGAGAAGAAATTTTAAAACTCACCCTTTTATAACTCAAATATTTTATGAAATCATTTTCAAATTAGGAGTTGGTAGTCAGAAATGTGATGCCCTAAAAGGGGTGTTACAGAAATTGAGACTACTTCTTATATGGCTAAATGGACTTTGAGGTAAATAATGCTAAACTAAATTATAGTCTTTCCTATTATGAGTTGCAATGTGTATATAATGAATTATATTATGGTTTATTAAATTTAGAAAAGAAAAACTTATTTTGTTTGGAAAACATTTCCTCTATTGAAAATGAAATTGAGACTTTGAAAAATAAATATGCTTTTCTTGATGAGGAAATGTTTTTGAAATGTGAAACTTTAACTTCTTGTGAAAAGTGCATTGATTTAGAAAATCAAGTTGAGGACTTATATTTTGAATTTGCCAAAGCTAATTATTCTAATTGCTTACATTTCATGCTTGTTAATGAGAATAAAATTGGTGTTATTCCATATACAAATTCAAGCAAGGCTTACGGCAAAAATAGTATCGAATGTAATAACAACAAAAAGCTTAAGTTTTCCAAAAATGATCTTCAAAGGGCCAAGTCATCATTAAATTCAATTGTTTGTAATTTTTGTGGTCATCTTGGACATATTTCTCATTTATACAATTATAAAAGAAATCCTTATATGAGAAATAGTATGGTATGAGCTCCTAAAGATCTCATAGGCTCTAGTATTAACATTCAAGGACCCCAGATGAAATGGGTACCAAAATGTCCTTCTAGTGTTTCAATTATGCAGAAAATTTCTCAAAATGATGGACTACTTGGTCAAAGGAAAGAGGAATCATCAAGGAGAATGCCTCCAAAGCCCAATGGTAGAAGTTTTGATAAAAGAAGGAAGGTGGCTTCAACCAAAGCTTTTCAAGTACAAAATGTGGAACTTACAAAGTTCAGAACACCAAAAGAGAAGCAATGGGTAAAGAAAAGAGTTTCCTTGATTACCAAGGCCAAGATATCAAATGCTTTTATCTCTTATGCACATTCACTTAAAAAGACAATGAATATGAGGTATATTCCTATAGGCCCTAGGTAAAGAATAAAATCATGTGTACTTATTAAAAGTTAAATATTATACATAACACATGATTATGTTCATCTTGATACATCCTTTACTCACCACCTTGCATATTTCTTGATAATAGGGTATTCTATGACTATGTATGCTTTCTATGCTTTAAATTGTCTATATATCATGAAAGTAAGCATGCTATTGGCTATGTGCTTAATGGTAATTGTTTATTTAACTTGTTATACTCAATTTAAATACTACTGAAAAATTGATCTTTATGAGAGCATAATGGATTAATATTCAAAAACTAACACACAAGGACCCAAGAAAATTTGGGTACCAAAAGTCAAAAATTGAGGTGTGTTGTAGGTGATTTGGGTACCAAAAGTCAAAAATTGAGGTGTGTTGTAGGTGTGCTTGAAAGTCAAAAGTTGACTTTGGCATCTTGAAAGTGGCTGCTCCAAGCAAAAAGACCAAAAATACTCAAAGCTCTCTTCCTTGTCTCAATAAAGCTTGGACTTGCAATATTTGGATAAGTGGAGACTTGTATTATGATTTTCTAACCATATATCTTGAAAATATCTCTAAATGTCTTGAAAATGCTAGATAAGTATGCTGCTTATTTGAAATGACATGTTTGATGATAATATGCTTGAGCATGAGTTTTTGTGTAATCATGACTTAAAATAAGTATTTGTGTTAGATGGTTTTATCTTGTTTTATCCCTTTCTAACATAATCCTTGGTTGATTCAAAATGCCTATGTAATAATTAAGAATTTGGTTTGATTGTCATGAATGCATGTTAAAATGAGTGCTTAATTGCTTGTTGATTGTTTTTAATCTTTGGACTTATTGGTTTTAACCTATTGATGTTGTTCTGATATATTTATTTGAATAGAAAGGTTTTTATTTGGATAAACCCTTTCTATAACCACTAAAATATGTTTTCGAATGCTTTTTATTTGAATAAGAGCAAGTCTTATTCGAATAAGTCTTTCTGTTTGGCTGCTAGTTTTGAATGTTTTATTTGAATAAGCAAAAGCTTATTCAAATAACACTTAGCAAAAAGCCAAGTCTGTTTATTTTCCACGAGTTTATTCAAATAACAAATAAGCCTATTCGAATAAACATGATATGTATGAAAGATTATGCTGTTTTTCCCCTTCATTTCTCAAGAATTTGTTGTATATGTTGAATTCTTTGTAATTGGACTAAAAATGCAAATGCTTAACCAAATGTAATTGGCTATTATTTTGATGAATATATGTACTTGGCTAAATTGATCAATGAAATGAAATATCTTTTTTCCCTTGTGAACTCATTTGTTGTTCTACCTTATTATTTTGAATGCTTATTTGCTTATGAGTTTGGCATAATGGCTAACCTCTATGGATCCAAAATTGATGGATATCAAAGAAAGTACTTTGAATTATGTTGTAAGGTGATAACTACCTTAAGCAAGCATTTAAATGGAATAAGTTTATTCAACTTGAGGATAGTAAAGTTTAAAAGGATTCAATTTTTAAAAGGGCTACAAAGAATCTCTATTCCCTCATGAAATCTTGAGGCATGGAAGTTGAAGTCACCTACAAAACTCAAATAGTACACTTTTGGTGATATCAATATATTATCCTTATTTATGCTTTAAATTGAATATCATGTGATATTTGGAGAAGTAGAAAGTTTTGTTATGCCTTAACATGCCTAACAAGATCATTGTTTGCCCAAAATGCCTATATAAGTTTTGATGATGATCATGTGTTTCTTGATAAACTTGAATAAGGCCTTAAAATGCTTTTGAAAATATAATGTGCCCTTATAAAGTTCTTTTTAAAAAGGGGAGAAGTTTTAAAATTATTTTTGATTGATGGAATAAAAATAAGTATCTTTTGCCTTGCTTTACTTTATGGTAATGTGCTTACATGGTCTTGGCATATATATTTCACTTTATGCATCTTGTGCATATTTTGAGGGGGAGCCTAGCTTTTAAGTTGTTGCTTATATATTTTGGCTTACATCCTTGTTTGACATGAAGTGTTTTATTGTTAATACTATTAACATGTCAACGAAGACCATCTCTTATTTGCCTTCCCTCTATCAATGAAAGAAGGTAAACTTTCTTAAACTTTATATCTTTTGATTCTTTTATTAAGAAATACTTGATATGTGGCAAGTTGGATGAACTTCTACGGATATTTTGTAACTTTCATCAAGCGGTACTTATTTATCATGTGGTATGCAAGATATTATATGTTAGACATAATTTCTTAGGCATATTGCTATCATATGCTAAATGTTAATATTCTAAAATGTGACAAGCATTACATGAATATTCTTTTATATCTTAAAAGCATGCTTGTTTCATCTTTCTATTCTTGAATCATATGTAGAATCAAATAAAGGGAGATAGTTATGTTTTGAATAACTTGAAGAAGTTTTTGGTTTTGATGATCTTACTTTTTTTAGTAACATGAGTTTTATCTATAGGGGGAGAGAAAATATGATCTTTCCTTCCTAAGTCTTTTTGTTGATGTCAAATAGGGGGAGTGAGAATTGGAAAGAAAAAATTGTTCTTGTGCTTATTGTTTAATATGCTTATATTACTCAACATATTTTTCTTTGGTGATTTGTCATCATCAAAAAGGGAGAGATTGTGGAAATAAGTTTACCCCAGTGGTTTAATATGTTAATGCTACATAGATGTACTTAATTGATTATGTTCATGCATGATTATGTACTTTATTTAGTTATATTTCACTTAATGATCATACAATGAGATATGTGCAGCATTCTTTATATAATATATCCAATAATGCTTTATATGAGTTATAATGAATTAATATTGAATTTAGCTCTATTTAAATGAAAATGTGTAAAGTGTTCTTTGTTGCATCTTACATAGAGCATATCTATTAATAATTGATAAATGTCTTATTTGGATATGTCTATGAAAGTCTTATATGCAAGTTAGACTAATTAGAGTTGTACATTTATAAATCACGCATATGAAGATATTGAATTATGAATTTGGACTAACTATGTTTGTTTAAGTGAGCAATACTTTGTAGGATAGTCCAAGTACCAAGAGTGAGCATTGCAATAAGAAAGCAAAATATCTCAGTTATGCTCAACTCAAGGAGAATGTGAATTCCTATTTCATGAAGGTTTTGATAACAACAAAGTCATGTCAAAGACCAAGTCCAAAGGAAGATTAAATGGTATAGCTTATAAGGCTTAGGGTCTTTATGTAAGAAGCCTTATAGATATCTCAAATATGTTTTTCAAAGCTTTACAAATGATTTTTACATGCTAAAATGCCCAACAAACATGTTTTGAAAAGCTTGTCATGGTGGTAGTTCAAAACTATCAAAATAGTCAAGTTTGAGTTTTGCAAAACTGGCCTTTGGTTACTTTTTTTTATCATATCTTTCAAAATACTTTGAGTTTTGTTCTGAAACTTATTCCATTTGAAAATAGACTCAAAGATCTTTCCAGTGAATGGTCATTTGCTTTAAATGGATGAGAAATGAAGAAGTTATGACCATTTAAAGTCAGTTTTCAAAACTAGAGTGGTTTATTCGAATAAGAGATGTGTTATTCAAATAACACACCCCAGAAAACGTTCCAAAACATGTTTTTGAAGATTTATTCGAATAACAATGTTGTTATTCAAATAACACGACCCAGAAAACTCACAATGGCTAGTTTCTTGGCATTTAATGCTATTAATTATTACACCCAATGGCTCCTTTGATCACATACTCTATAAATACATGTCTTGGATCATCTTTAATGGCTAACTAACAACTTGAAACATATTTCTATTGCACTAATCCAAGAATCAATCTTTCAATCCATTTGTACTCTGCTTTTGTAAATATTTGAGATATCCTTGAAGAACATTATAGAGCTTCAATTTGTATTATCCACTCTTGAGAGAGTTTCTATTCATCTATGCTTTGTATAATCTATAAAGAGGGTGAGGTATCCCTCAAAAGTTTGTAAGGGTGAGGTATCCCAAGGTGTGTTGAGTACTCTAGTGTGTAAAGGTTTCAGGCACCTGTTCGAGCTTGACGTGATAGTGGAAAATCTCGGGTGGTTTACTTGAGGACTGGATGTAGGCCACAAATGGTTGCTGGCTGAACCAAGATAAATACTGTGTTTGCTTCTCTCAACTCTATCTCCTTTACATTTGTGCTTTAATTATATATGCTTGAGTTAAATTTGATATCTAGCTTA
Source organism: Ormosia emarginata (assembly GCA_029884605.1). NCBI lineage: Eukaryota > Viridiplantae > Streptophyta > Magnoliopsida > Fabales > Fabaceae > Ormosia > Ormosia emarginata. The sequence continues at coordinate 10,142,821 of JAQQTP010000040.1, forward strand.
TTTGTTTGATTTATCCTATAGCCCAAGTGATATTTGAGAAATCTTTAATAATTGTACCTTTTCCACTGCATGTGTTGATTGAAAATATCAAAATGCATAATTTCTCAAAGTTATTTTAAAAATTTGTAATCACCTAATTCACCCCCCTCTTGGGTGATGGTTGCCATGACTAACACTCAGGACTGTGAGGATAGTTTTCAAGAGCTAAAGGTAAAGTTAACTACTGCACCAATGTTGGTTATTCCAGATCCTTTGGAGAACTTTGAGGTGTACTGTGATGCTTCAAAGATGGGTTTGGGTTGTGTTTTGATGCAACATAGGAGAGTTGTCGCCTATGCATGAAGGCAGTTGAGACCTCATGAGCAGAACTACCCTACTCATGATTTGGAGTTGGCTGTAGTAGTGTTTGCTTTAAAAACTTGGAGACATTACTTGTATGGAGTTCAATTTGAGGTGTTCAGTGATCATAAAAGTTTGAAGTATTTATTTGATCAGAAGGAGCTGAACATGAGACAATGGAGATGGATGGCGTTTTTGAAAGACTACGACTTTGAGTTAAAGTATCATCTGGGTAAAGCTAATGTGGTGGCTGATGCACTGAGTAGGAAATCCCTACATATGTCCCGTATGATGATCCAAGAGAGAGAACTTATGGATAGTTTTAGAGACTTGAGCCTTTCAGTAACTGTGTTGTCATATAATCTCAGTGTGAGTCGAGTGGACATAGTGAATGACTTTAGGACTCAGATCTTAGAAGCTCAGAAGGAGGATGATACTCTTAGTGATCTTAGTCAATAGATCTTTTTAGGTAATCCTGGAGAGCTTGGTATGGCAGATGATGGGATGATTAAGTTTAGAGGTAAACTTTGCATTCCTCATGAATCTGTGATCAAAGAAAGGATCCTTGATGAAGCTCACTGTAGTCAATACTCTATACATTCGGGGACCACAAAAATGTATCAGGACTTGAAGAAGTTATTTTGGTGGTCTGGAATGAAGAGGGATATAGCTAAGTTTGTGTCTAAGTGTCTAACTTGTCAGAAGGTCAAGATAGAACACCAGAAACCCTATGGACATCTTCCATATCTGTTTTTACCTGAGTGGAAATAGGATAACATCACTATAGATTTTGTGTTGGGCTTGCCCAAGACTCAGTTAAGTTTTGATGTTATATGGGTTGTAGTGGATAGATTAACTAAGTCTGCCCATTTTATACCCTATAAGGTTAACTACTCCTTGGATAGACTAGCTCAGTTATACCTTTAGGAGATAGTTAAGTTGCACGGTATTCCCTTTTCTATTGTTTCTGATAGAGACCCTAGATTTATATCTAGATTTTGGGGAGCCTTACAGAAAGCTTTTGGGACAAAGCTTAGTTTGAGCATAGCATACCATCCACAGACTGATGGTCAGTCGAAAAGGACTATTCAAACCCTAGAGGAGATGCTAAGAGCATGTGTACTAGAGCAAAAAGGGAGTTGTGTAACACCCCAAACTTCCTAAATATAAGATAGTAATTTTGACAGTTAACAGAATTCTACTATTTAGTGATTTCTGTGTGCTGTAAAAATTATTTTGAATATTCTGTCAGTACATTTGATTGTTTTGTGTGATTTACTTCGTGTCAAGAAAATAATAATTTTCGAGCCAGGGAAAATTTTACGTAATTTAATTATTACTGTTAAGTCTTAATTATTTTACGTAATCCGATTTGATATTTGTGCATTTTCCAATTTTTGTGATTTTATATGTGATTTTGAAATTTTTATATTGCTCTGATTATTTTAGTGTTATCTGTGGGCCGTCTATGGGCCCAGGGAGGTCGTATGTGGGCCCCACGTGGGTCCACAAATGTAAAAATTTTTCTATAGCCAGCAAAATTCATACTATTGAGATGAAGATGGGGGATCTTACTAAACTTGAATCCGGAAACAGTTTTAAAAATTTTATTTTACTGTGTTTTGCACTGCATTTAATTATCGGGTGATAAAAATACTGTAAAAATATTATTCGAAGGGTAATAGCAAATACAAAAAAAATATTGTACTACATAGTCAACATTAGTGGCTTGGATATCTACCATTGATGTAATCAACGGTGGAGACTTGATCTTGATTTAATCAACGGTTGGGATTTGGTCTTATAAAGTGGCTAGGACCATTTATAGCCCTTAGATGTAAAGTTTGAAGGAGCAATCTTGACCCTTCATTTTGGAGACACATTTAATGGCTAGGATTTCAAGGAGGAAAGATCCAATGGCCTAAATTAAGTCTTCTATATATAAGCTAAACCTAGTAGCTATTTTAATCCAAACCATTAATTTAATTAAGGGTTAAGATGGCTTAAAATGGTGGCTATGAGATTTGTCACACTTTGATGAAGCAAGGAAGGGGGGATGGTTTTTGGAGATGCAAAGGAGGGGGGGACGGTTTTGGTGAGCGAATGTGGAGCTAAAGCAAGTTTGAAGACCATTATGGATCACCTTGGTCATTATTGCATGGAAAATAACTTAGCAAAAATTTCTCTCCTTTCTCTCCCACCATAAGCTACGGCCATCACCCCAAGAACCACCTTCCATCACTCAACAATTCTAAACAACCACACTTCTTGAATCCTTACATCATTCTAAGAACCTTTGTAGTTTACATCAAGTTCTAAATCTTTCATCTTGAAAGACTTTTTCCAAAGAGCAAGTTTTAGGGTTTTGAAGTGAAGTGTAAGGACACTTCATTTCTTTTCTTCTTTTTCATGTTCTAAACCATGTTTGATCCATGGTTCCTCTTATTCAAGCTTGATATACTAATTTCTTTGTGTTTGTTTTATGTTTAAGAAACTTTTGTTAGTGGAGATCTTGTTCAAAATACAAAGCAAGGAGCTTTTTGAGGATCTTCAAGAGGTAAGAGGGAGATCCATCTCACCAACCAAGTATGGTGGTGAGAGATGGTTTATTAATTTGATGGATGGTGAATCCATGTGAGGATTCATATCCATGGTCATGTAATAATTTGTATGTGTTTATGTGTTTTGATTATTTGCCTATGTTTGATATGATTTGCATGATTTTATTGCTTATATGGTATGTTTATAATATGCATGATAAAAAAGTGTTGAATATATTATGGTGGATGTATGTTGAAACAAGCAATTTTGGCTCTAAAGGCCAAGGGGGAGGCTACTGTTTTGAGCTCCCAAAATTAGGGTTCATTGTTGAAATTTTTCAAGAACAAGGGAATAAATTTTTGGTCACTAAACTAAGGTGAATTTCGGCCAAGACACCTCAAATTAGGTGTTCACAAATTTATATTTTTATGAATGATAAAATTGAATGATTAGAGAAGTAAGGAAAATAAACAAAGGGTTTGATTTTCAAGAAACAATGTACACGGTTTTGGAGAAGTATTTTTATTAATTTATTTTGTGTAAAAACAAGAATGGAATTTAGCTGATTTAGAAGGAAAAATATAAGAATGATTTCAATGGTCATGCCCACGGTTTTAAAGGCTTGTAATGCCTTGATTTTTGTGAAAACAAAGTGATTTTTCAAAGTGGAAATATAACTTGATTTAATACAAAGATTTTGAAAAAGGAATCAGAGTATTTTAACACTTGAAAAATGAAATTTTCATATGTAAATGAAAAAGAGAGGTTGAAAGTGTTTGAACCTCAATTTATTTTAAAGAGAATTAATTTTTAGAATTAATTTGGAATTATAAAGAATACGTGGGAAACTTAGGATTTTCTAACGTGTAACTCATCCTTTGGGTTTTGGAGAGTATTAGTAAATTTTAAAGTTAGAAACATTGATTTAAATCAATGGAATGGTGAATTTATGGAATAAATTGTGAAAAGGATTTCCTTAAGTAAGAAATTGTGAAAAATAATGTGAGAAGTCATATTATTTTGAAAAAAAGTTGAAATGGAATTTTTGAACCTTGAGAAATATTTTACGAAGTTGAAAAATGGTGAAAAATGATTTACGTAACTTAAAAATGTGATTTTTAAGCTACGCGATTGGAAAAATGTTTAAATATTTCTACGTGATTTGAAAGACGTTGAAATATTTCTACGCAATTTGGAAAGCGTTTAAATATTTTTACACGTTTGAGATATTGTTGAAAAATCACTACGTGATTTAAAAATAATGGAATATTTTTACGTAATTGATGAAAATGTTGAAAAATCTATATGTGATTTGAAAACATAACAGAAATGTTACAAAATTGTGAAAACATGACAAAAGTGGTGCGCAACTATGAAAATGCGATAATATGATTTTCACAATTAAATATACAGTAAAATTACTGTTGAACCAGTGGATGAACACTGTATGAGAAAATGATAAATTTTACCTGTGATTGGCATTAGTGCAATTTATATGCATGAACTGGTGTATGAACACTGTATATGAATTTTGCCTATGATTGTCATTGGTGCATTGAACATGCATTGGAAAGGTCCAAGGGACTGTATGAGGCTATTTGCCTAGGAGAGACGTACACCTCTTGAGTGGGTGTGATATGCGTAGTGTAAGTCACTTGTTGACCTTGGGGGCATCGGGGTGCGGGTTGCTTACATGGGTGGTTGGTAGCTCTTCTTTCCGTAAGTTTGACCGATGCAACGCACCGAGGATCCTGACCGAGATACTATTCTTAATCGAGATCTCGTAAAGACTGTTGTGTATATGCTAGATGTGCAAATACAAATGAGAATTATAGCACGTAGTCTGAGGCATTTTGGTACAGACAGATCTTCGGATTAACTTCTCCAAACTGAGTATTAGCCCATGGAATAGGACATTGAGTCTATGTATGCATGCATGAAATTGAGCATTTATATCTGTATGAGATATTAATTGAGGAATATTAGCTATGACAATTGTTCTGTTAAGAAATACTTGGATGATGATGATGATAATAATGTGATGGCATTATTGTGATTATTGTGTGATGATAATAATGTTAAAGGCATAATGGTAATTATTATTTATTATATCTGTTATGATAAATAATGTTGATGGCATGACTGTAATATTGATATGTTATATGTATTATCTCTATGCTACCATATTGGTAATGACGTAGGTGATCTCACCTCTTTGCATGTATATTTGTGTACTATTTGTATATTTGGTAAAGACACAGAGTAAAGTATAGAACAAGAGGGTGAAGAAGAGCAGGTTCCTGTGGAGGAAGCTGAGTTTTGATCGGATGACATCCCTATCAAGTTTCTTTGGTTACGTGAGATTGTAGTTCCATGGTGGAGCTGGAGCGTGGAGGACTAGTCCCAATGAGAGGGGACTAATTTATAAGGGACACCTGACAGTAAACTTTAGCAAGATGTTTCATGGGGATCCATTTTTCTCTGTAACTATTTTTGTTCATGTTGAATTTCCACTGTATATTAGGCGGTATTGGGATACTAGAAACTATGTTCCAACAGAAATCAGCATAGTCTCGTCAGCCCGGACACCTGTCTATAGGGCTACACGTCAAATCGAATTCCTACCTGTTGAGGAATCTGAGGAGGACCCGTCTGAGGGTTCTACTGCTTAGTTAGACTTGGGCGAGTCTAAACTCTGTTACAAACTGTGTCTGTATATATTTAAGTGTATTATCTAGTTTTGGAGAAATGGTCTGTATATAAATAATCCTTACAGTACATGTGTAATGTAAATGATATAAATTATGTGTGATGATGTATAATATTTTTAATTTTCACTAAGCTTATTTTATCGTTATCAAAGAAGAAAGAAAAAAATTTACAACTCATATTTTTATTATAACATCACATTGTATGACATTGAGGGTATTATGGTAATTAAGTAACATAAATGTGGCACCCTACGGTGGATGTTACATTAGTTAGTATCAAAGCCCAAGTTAAAGTCTTATGGGTTTGTGGTTAGGTCTGTTTTGTTTGTGTTGTGTGATTCTCTGTTATTGTTTTTTGAAAAGAAACAATATGTTTGAAGATTGACCTTGCTTTCTTTGTGCTGTCATGTTTGAGTAGAGAAAGCAATGGCTGGAAGAGGACGAGGACATGCCAATACTAGAACAGGAATAGAAAATGCTGGTAATGACAACTAGAACATAGTTGCAACTGTAGCAGTGATGCAACGAATGGCTGATGTTGTTGCACAGTAAAATCAAAGAGCAACGGACGATGCTCACAGTTTGTCTAAATTCCGTAAGAATAATCCACCGAAGTTTCGGGGAGAATTTGACCCGGAGAAAACTGAATTGTGGATGCAGGAATTAGAGAAAATATTTGAAGGTATGGGTTGTACTGATGAACGCAAGCTGATTTTTGTGACTTTTATGTTAGTCGGAGATGGTGGAAACTGGTGGGCAGGAGCTCGAAGATTGTTAGAAGCTGAAGGAAGAGTTGTGACATGGCAGCTCTTTAGACAGAAATTTTTGGCAAAGTATTTTCCAGCAAGCGCTCTTCATGCAAAGGAGATGGAATTTCTTAGTCTGAGGCAAGGACTGATGTCTGTTAGTGAGTATGCGGCAAAGTTCGAGAGCTTGTCAAAGTTTTTGAGGTATTTCCAGATGCACCCAGATGAAGATTGGAAGTGTAGAAAATTTGAGGAAGGATTGAAGCTTGACATTAAGCGAGCTGCAGCAACCCTGGGAATTGAGCAGTTTCTAGAATTGTTGGACAAGTGCCGTAAGGTTGAGGAGATTGATCAACAACATGTGGCGAGAAACAAGAACTTTGGACCTACAAGGTTCTAGAGAGGAAAAAGTAGCGGAGGAAACCGTTTTCAACAGAAACCATATGCGAAACCAGCAGGAAATCAGAACCGGTAGCATTTTGTTAGGGGAAGTTCTAGTGGCAATAAGGCAAGTCACGCTGGGACTCCTACGTATAACTGTTTCAAGTGTGGAAAGAATCATCTGACCTAGGATTGTCAGCATAAAGGAATTGTTTATTTTAGATGTGGGAAACCTGGACATTTATCCAGGGATTGTGATCAGATAAAGAAGGAACCTTCTGTAGGAAATGTTCGTACTGCAAGGCCACAGGTGGGTGATCGAGTGTATACTATGAGCGGAGAGGAAGCCGCGAAATCTGAGGACTTAATCATGGAGGAGTGTGCTATTAAAGTTAATCCTTTAACCGTACTCTATGATTCAGGAGCAACACATTCTTTTATTGCATGTGATTGTGTGGAGCGTTTGGGTTTGACTGTGACTACATTGCCATATGATTTGAGTGTTGCTATTCCTACTGATAAGCTTGTGATAACTACAAAAGTATGTTTGAATTGTCCTGTATGTGTTAGGGATAGAATCTTTCATGTGGATTTGATTTGTTTGCTTATTTCCAAGATTAATGTAATCTTAGGAATGGATTGGTTATCTTCTAACCATATCCTAATTGATTGTTTGAATAAGACATTAGTATTTCCTAAGGCTAAAGATCCTAGATTCCTAACGGCAACTCAAATAGAAGCTTGTTTGAAAGAAGGAGATCATGGGTATCTATTGTTGTCTTCTTTGGAGGTTCAATGTAAAGATATCTTCAAGGATGTTTTCGTGGTCAATGAATTTCCTGAGGTATTTCCTGAAGATATACCTGGACTACTGCCAGAAATGGAAATTGAGTTTGCTATTGATTTAGTACCTGGAGCTGGACCTATATCTATTGCGCCATATCGGATGTCGCCAGTAGAGTTGGCAGAGCTTAGGAAACAACTGGAGGATTTATTGAAGAAACAATTCGTGAGACCTAGTGTGTCACCTTGGGGAGCTCCAGTATTGTTGGTAAAGAATAAGGACGAGACTTCTCGTCTATGTGTAGATTACCGACAATTGAACAAGATTACGATTAAGAATAAATATCCACTTCTAAGGATAGATGATCTGATGGATCAATTGCGAGGAGCCGCAATATTTTCCAAGATTGATTTACGATCTGGGTATCACCAGATTCGTGTGAAAGTGGAAGATATTCCCAAGACTGCATTTTGGACTCGTTATGGGCATTATGAATATCTAGTGATGCCGTTTGGTGTGACAAATGCACCTGCCATATTCATAGACTTTATGAACAGAATTTTTCGTTCGTACTTGGATAAGTTTGTTGTTATCTTTATAGATGACATTTTGATTTATTCTCGAAGTCAGGAGGAACATGTTGAACATCTCAGAGTGATTCTCCAGATTTTAAAGGAGAATAAGTTATATGCCAAGTTGTCCAAATGTGAATTTTGGTTAAGCGAAGTTCAATTTTTGGGACATGTTATATCAAAGGTTGGAATTGAAGTTGATGCTACAAAGGTGGATGTGATTGGCACTGACTCAAGAAATTGGTTTTGATGATTACAAACAAGAAAGGATGGATGTGCATTGATCAAGCTTCAAGAATATTCAAGTATAGCACATAGGGCTTAGATATTATGTTAAGGTATTTAGGATTCACTTCAAAGCTCATTCAAATGGTTTTTCACTTGACTTAAATGGCTTTACAAAATCATGTTTTAAACTTGTGAAAAATTGGTTTACGTTTGAGCTAAAATGTTTTAATGGGATAACATGTTAGTAACTTGATCAAGAACAAAATACTAAATCTTTTTAAGAGCTCCTAACCAATTATGAACTCCAACTAATTAGTTATTCATCAAGTCAAAACATGTTTTTCTAATTGCTCCTAACCAATTAAACTATTTCACTAACTGATTAGCATTTGTTATAAAAGCTACGTGAACCACCTTTTTTAATTGCCTAACCGATTAGGCATGTTTGCTAATTGGTTAGTGTGCTTTTAAATGTCACAGGAAATATTTTGTAAAAGGATCTAACCGATTAGAACAACTTGCTAATTGATTATTTGAGAACTCAGAATCAATTTCTAAATGTCCTAACCGATTAGTGCTTCTTGCTAATTGGTTAGTATGTTTCTAAAATGTCACTGGAAAGGAATTGTGAAATGTCCTAACTGATTAGTGACTTTTACTAATCGGTTAGTATATCTTTTAAATGCTACGAGAACAAAATTCTGAATGCCTAACCGATTAGGCAAGCTTTGCTAATCGGTTATTCTCTGAAATAGAAACTCAAGAACAATTTTATATACTGTCTAACCGATTAGGAGGAACCTCTAATCGGTTATCTGGAAAAACAGGGAGAAGCTCGTAACGGCTATTTTGCTGAGCATTAATTGCTCATAACCACTTCCAACGACATTAAATAACACTTACCTATATATTTGCATGTTGGGCTTCGTTGGGAGGTTAGAAAATCTGAGTCTATCATTCTGGAAAATTTGTATTGAGCTTTAAACAAGTTTTCATCATCATTCTACAAAATCCTTTGATTTGAGCTTGAACTTGTGTGAATCCCAAATACCATAGTGCTTCAATTTGTAATACTTACTCTAGAGAGAGTTTCTTCCATTTAAATCTTATGCAATCTGTTTAGAGAGGGTGAGGTTCCCTCAAGCATTGTGAGGGTGAGGTATCCCTTGGAAAATAGAGGCTCAAGTATTAGGGTGAGGTATCCCATAGTGTTGAGTGCTCAAGATTGTAGTGGTTGTCAAGCACCCATTGAAACTTGAAGATATAATGGAAAATCTCAAGTTGTTGCTTGGGGACTGGACGTAGATCACAAGTGGATTGGTGATCGAACCAGGATAAACGATTGTGTTTATTTTCTCTAAACCCTTCTCTTTATTTAGTTTACTGTTTTATTGAATTGATTGGATATTGTCTCCTTTGGCTATCACATTTATAAGTAAAAGTGTTTATCTCATTCATCCAATTATCTTTAATCGTTCAATAGCTTCAACAAAAATTGTTTATCAAACGATTTGCGAAAGATTTGCGAACTTGTTTTACTTACTCAATTCACCCCCCTCTTGAGTATTGAGGCCACTTGGTAACAAGTGGTATCAGAGCTAGACTCTTGTATAAAGAGCTTAGCAGCTTCAAGAGAAGTGATGGCTTCAAATGGTTTTTCAAATGAAAGTTCTTCTATAAATAGACCTCCTTATTTCAATGGGGATGGTTATGCCTATTGGAAAGAAAGGATGAAAATTTTCATTGAAGCTATTGACTTAGATGTGTGGGACGCCGTTGAAAATGGTGTTTTTGTCCCAACACAAACTAAAGATGGTGTGAAAATCAATACACCTAGAAATGAATGGACCGATGATGATAAAAAGAAGGTTCAATACAACTTGAGAGCCAAGAACATCATCACCACATCCTTGGGGTATGATGAATTCTTTAGGGTGTCAAATTGTAAGACCGCAAAAGAAATGTGGGATACCCTACAAGTAACTCATGAAGGTACTAGTGAGGTAAAACGATCTCGAATAAACACTCTTACTCATGAATATGAATTGTTTAGAATGAATCAAGGTGAGAGTATTCAAGATATGCAAAAGAGATTTACTCACATTGTTAATCATCTCATCTCATTGGGAAAGACATTCCCTAATGAGGATCTTATTAACAAAGTCTTAAGATGTCTAAGCAGGAATTGGCAACCCAAAGTTACGGCTATTGCGGAATCAAGAGACTTATCAACAATGTCTCTAGCCACCCTATTCGGAAAGCTTCAAGAACATGAGCTGGAACTAAATAGGCTCAATCAAAGTGAAGAGCATGATAAAAAAAAGAAGGGAATTGCACTCAAAGCCACCTCTTCTATACTTGAAGATGATGATGAAGATGGTGAAGAGGATGCTGAAAATATTGAACTAAGTGAGGAGAATCTTAGTCTCCTTGTGAGAAAATTAGGAAGATTCCTAAAGAAAAAGGGATTTCAAAGAAGACCACCCTTTCCTCAAAAGAAGGCATATCACAAAGGAGAAGGATTCTCTACTCCTCCAAAATGCTACGAATGCGGAAAACCGGGGCATATGAAAATGGAGTGTCCTATATATCTCAAGAAGACGGAGAAGTTTGAGAAAAGACCCTCCAAGGAAAAGAAAGGAAGAAGAGCATACATAGCTTGGGAGGACAATGACTTAAGTTCTTCCGACGACTCGGAAAATGAAGAAGCCCATCTTTGCCTCATGGCTCAAGGAGAAGAAAGTGGAGAAAGCGACACCGAGGTAACCTCTTCTAACCTAGAACCTCCACCTACTTATGATGAATTGCAAGATGCCTTTCAAGAATTGCATGATGAATCTTTGAGACTCACTAAAATGATTTTGTCTTCAAATAAAACAATCTCCCTATTGACAAACAAGGTTTCTACTTTAACTAAGGAGATAAATGAACTTAAAATTGAAAACGAGACCTTAGGACTCATAGATGCTAATTCATCATGCATGACTTGTTCCTCACATGATAATGCATCCATATCATTACCTTGTTTATCATATAAAGCTTTTGAAAAAGAAATTGAAGACTTGAACAACACTCTTGTGAAATTCACTTTTGGAAGAGACAACTTGAATGTGTTGTTAGGGAGACAAAAATGTGTTTTTCAAAAAGCCGGTTTAGGATTTAATCCAAACAACCATCAAAAATCTTATAAGAACTTCTTTGTTTCCTCAAAAACTTCAAGTAGCCCCTTTATCAAATGTTTTCATTGTGGTAGGAAAGGACATAGTGCATCCACTTGCAATGTTAGAAAGAATATAAACACTAAAGTTGGAATAAAAAGGGTTTGGGTTCCTAAAGGCACCATGCCTAACTCTAACACACAAGGACCCAAGACAATTTGGGTACCAAAAGTTAAAACTTGAATGTGTGTTGTAGGTGTGCTTGAAGACCAAGAGCTCAAATTGGTATCTTGATAGTGGTTGCTCTAAGCACATGACCGGTGATGGCTCCAAGTTCTCCTCCCTTACTCACAAGAAACATGGTCATGTCATATATGGTGATAACAACAAAGGGAAGATTCTTGGAATTGGCAAAGTTGGTAAGATTCCTTCATCATCTATTGATAATGTTTTGCTTGTTGAAGGACTTAAACATAATTTGCTTAGTATTAGTCAATTGTGTGATAAAGGCAATAGAGTTATATTTGATTCTTCTTGTTGCATAATTGAGGGAAAGGATGATAAGCAAGTTAAGTTTGTTGGTCATAGAGTCAATAATATATATATGATTAGTCTTGATGATATTTCCTCAAATGATGCTAAATGCTTTATGAGTAAAGAAAATGATTCATGGTTATGGCATAGAAGAATTGCTCACATTCACATGGATCACTTAAACAAATTGGTTTCTAAAGAACTAGTAATTGGTCTTCCAAAGCTCAAATTTGAAAAAGACAAACTTTGTGATGCATGTCAAAAGGGAAAACAAGTAAAGGTCTCTTTTAAAGCTAAAAATGTGGTTTCAACTTCTAGACCTCTACAACTTTTGCACATGGATTTTTTTGGTCCCTCTAGAACTATGAGCTTTGGTGGGAATTACTATGCCTTAGTGATTGTGGACGATTTTTCTAGGTTTACATGGACATTGTTTTTATCTCACAAAAATGATGCTTTTCAATCATTCAAAAAGCTTGCTAAAGTTATCCAAAACGAAAAAGGTTTTTGTATTGCATCCATAAGAAGTGATCATGGTGGTGAATTTGAAAACCATGAATTTGAAACGTTTTGTGATGAACATGGCATTTAGCATAATTTTTCAGCCCCTAGAACACAACAACAAAATGGTGTTGTAGAAAGGAAAAATCGATCTTTAGAAGAAATGGCAAGAACTATGCTCAATGAGGCCAACCTTCCTAAGTACTTTTGGGCGGATGCGGTTAACACCGCTTGTTATGTTATGAATAGAGCCCTAATAAGGCCAATTTTAAAGAAAACCCCATATGAATTGTGCAAAGGAAGGAAACCAAATGTGTCACATTTTCATGTCTTTGGATGTAAATGCTTTGTTTTGAATAATGGAAAGGATAACTTGGGGAAGTTTGATGCAAAATCTGATGAGGGAATATTCATTGGCTACTTTATACATAGTAAGGCCTTTAGAGTCTATAATAAACGAACTATGATCATAGAAGAGTCCATACATGTTGCATTTGATGAAACTAACCCAAATGAGCCGAGAAAGGAGCTTGTTGATGATGTTGCAGAAATCTTGGCAAAGATGCACTTGGAAAATCAAGAGAAAAAGTCCAAGAAGGAAGAAGAGAGACTCCTTGATCACTCATGGCAAGAAGATTCAGAAATCTTGGATCTACCCAAGGAATGGAGGACTTCAAGATATCATCCTCTTGACAAGGTGATAGGTGATGTATCAAAAGGGGTAATTACTCGAAACTCTCTTAGAAATGCATGTAATCACCTAGCCTTTGTCTCTCAAGTTGAACCTAAAAACATAAATGAGGCCATTAATGATGAACATTGGATCTTGGCTATGCAAGATTAATTAAACCAATTTGAAAGGAATCAAGTTTGGGAATTAGTTCCAAGGCCCAATAATCATCCTATAATTGGCACCAAATGGGTTTTTAGGAACAAACTTGATGAAACGGGCTTAATAATAAGAAACAAAGCTAGGCTTGTAGCTAAGGGTTATAATCAAGAAGAAGGTATAGATTATAAAGAAACATATGCTCCCGTAGCTAGATTAGAAGCCATTAGAATGTTACTTGCATATGCTTGCATCATGGATTTCAAACTTTTTCAAATGGATGTCAAAAGTGCCTTTTTAAATGGTTTCATACAAGAAGAAGTATATGTGGATCAACCTCCTAGTTTTGAAAGCTTTGAACTGCCCAACCATGTTTTCAAACTTAAAAAGGCCTTGTATGGCTTAAAACAAGCTCCTAGAACTTAGTATGAAAGGTTGAGCAAGTTCCTTTTAGAAAATGGTTTCTCTAGGGAAAAGGTTGACACTACACTTTTCATCAAACACAAAAAGCATGACATTCTACTTGTTCAAATATATGTTGATGATATTATATTTGGTGCTACTAATGACTCTCTATGTAAAGAATTTGCTAATATCATGCAAAGTGAGTTTGAGATGTCCATGATGGGTCAGCTCAACTTCTTCCTTGGGCTTCAAATCAAGCAAACAAGAAATGGGACTTTCATAAGTCAATCAAAATATTGCAAGGAGTTGCTCAAGAAGTTTGGAATGGAAGGAGCAAAGCATATGGCTACTCCTATGAGCACCTCTTGCTATTTGGACAAGGATGAAGGAGGTAAATCGGTAGAAATTACAAAATATAAAGGTATGATTGGCTCACTCCTTTATCTCACTGCAAGTAGGCCTGATATAATGTTTAGTGTATGCATGTGTGCTAGATATCAAGCTAATCCTAAGGAATCACACCTAAGTGCTGTTAAGAGAATAATGGAATATCTAATAGGCACATCACAAATAGGTTTGTGGTACCCTAAGGGTGCCTCATGTAGTCTTATTGGGTACTCCGATTCTGATTTTGCTGGATGCAAAATGGATCGAAAGAGCACTAGTGGAACATGCCACTTGCTTGGAAGCTCACTAGTTTCTTGGCATAGCAAGAAACAAAATAGTGTGGCATTGTCTATAGCTGAAGCTGAATATGTTGCAACTGGGAGTTGTTGTTCTCAAATCCTTTGGATGAAACAACAACTCTTGGACTATGGTCTTGAGCTTGACCATATCCCCATAAGATGTGATAATACTAGTGCAAACAACTTGTCAAAAAATCCCATTTTGCATTCTAGGACTAAACATATTGAAATAAGACATCACTTCATTAGAGATCATGTTCAAAAGGGTGATTGCATGCTTGAATTTGTGGAAACCACTAAGCAACTAGCTGACATTTTCACTAAACCTTTGGCAAAAGAAGCATTCTTTTATATAAGAAATGAACTTGGAATTTTGGATCAATCATGCTTAAGTTAAAATTCTGCATATCTTAAGCCTGCTACATAATTGGTACTGACATTTTCACTGCATAATCATTTCTTTAATCCATTACTAACTTAAGCATCGGAGTTTTCTTCTAAGTTTGTTTTGCAGGTATTTGATCCATGCTTATGTCCCCAAAACTTCCTGTAAATCTGTTCCTGCTAAAGATATGTGCATTCATGGTCCAAGGACTCATCTCTTAAAGATTTCATCCTGGTGTGGAAATGCAATATTCAGAAGATGTCAAAGAAAAATCTGCTTATAAGTTGCATCTCAGAAAGTAGGACAAGAGATGATCTCACAAAGGTCTTTCTGTTTTTGTCAGTGGAACAACCAGTTAGAAGAAGGATTGAATCAGTTTTGAGGCTTAGTTATGGTTCTTAAAGTGAATGTCATGTAAGCACAATCAAGTTGATTATCAAAGATATCATGTGACTGATTCTTAAAAACAGGATCTCTAAAGGAATTCTGGTTTTGGAAAGTAGCATAATCTGATAAGAGAAGGAAATAATCCGTTGGGGGATGAAAATAACCAATTATAAAAGTGGTTCGAAGCTCCTGGTGTCCACAAATAATCTGTTAGGACCTTTCCTAACCTGTTAATAAAGCAAACAGAGACTCCACATATTTGAGACCCACAAAAATGACATGTTAGGAGTACTCCCTAATCGATTATTGAGGCCAATAAAGACTCTTCTTTTCACCCTAACCGATTATCCCATACCTCTAATCGGTTATTTACTCAAACAGAGACCTCTCCTTCTCAATACATACCATCCTACTTGATTAAAATATATTTCTAATCGATTAGAATTTCCATCCGTAAGCCTCCAATTCTTTTTAAAGTCCTTCTAATCGATTAGCACATGCCACTTAATCGGTTATATAGGGCACCAGAATCAAAATATCCTATTTTTCTCTCACGCTAACTGATTACCCCATTTCATTAATCGGTTAGTGGCCTTTTTTTTTCACTAACCCGTGACCCATCTTCGTCTTCCTCTTCATTCACCACCAGCCCCTTCTCTCCTCTATTCTCTCTCTTCGTCACTTCTCATCTCACACCCACACCCCACAACTCATTTTCTTCTACAAATCCAACTCAAATCCTCCAATAAAACCCCATTTCCTTCACATTCCATCATTTTCCTTTTGTTTTCACCTATTGAATTCCACTTTATCTTCCATTTTTTCACCTTCCCTCCCACTTTCTCTCTCCTAAACCGTGCCCTAGCCTCCATTTTCATCAAATGGCAAGTAGCTCTGCTCACCCTAAAAGAGCACGAACCAAAAATCCCAATGTACCTCCAGCCTCTGACCTTGAGTTTGATATTCCTCTTAGCTTGGACCACCGAAAATATTTCTCTCACAAGAATCAAATGCACACATACAAGCTGAAATTTCAAGCTAGGAATATCATCCAGCCCAAGCACATGGATTGGGAATTCTTCGTTCAAGAGGGTTTCACTTTTCTCACCGAACTCTTAGAATTTCATGGCCTGAAAGCCTTTGTCTCTGCTCCAAGTAAGTACTACTATCTTGAAGCTACTAAAGTATACTTCTGCAATATGAGTATTTTGGGTAGCAACTTAATTTCTGATGTTAGAAGGCATAGGTTAGTAGTAACTCCTACCCATTGGAATACCTTATTTGGACTTGTTCATGCTGGGGAAAAATTTACTATGGATAGTTATAGAACTTGGGAAGGATTTAATAAAAATGAGGCTCTTGCAAGCATGATTCGACCTGATATTCATATTGGAGACAAGAAAAGTCTCACTGCTGGCTACTTGAATCCCCAAGACCGTCTTCTTCATTATATTGTGACCCACATTCTTGCTCCGCGGGCTAGCAATTATGCCTTGGTGGAAGAAGAAGACATTTTCTTAATGTGGGCTATGAAACAGAGGCTTCACATCAATTGGCCATTTTTCATCATGCACTACATGATGAAGGCCAAGGATAAGCACATGATGGACCTTCCTTATGCTCTGGTTGTTGCAAAAATCTTGGATCACTACAAGCTTAGTCTTCAAGAAGATGGTGTGATTGATCTAATCGCCCACAACAAATTTGGTCTAGCCTCCTTCCACCGCATGCAACTCAAAAAGATAGATGGTGTATGGGTCTACGGAAGAAAGCAAGAAGCACCAGCAGTTGCAGCTGAACCTGATGAGCCTATGGAAGAAGCTCGTGCTACAAATGAAGACCGCATCCTTGAAGCCATTGCCAACATGCAAGTGAGTATTGAAGCTAGGATTGCGACTTTTCAAACATATCAAGAACACAGCAACACTATTATCTATGATCGCCTGAGTGCTATGGAAGATCGTTTGGATAGACTTGAGCGTCGTTTTCCACACCCTGAAGATCATGAGACTTAGGCATGGAGCAGTTAAATTTCTTTATTATGCTTATGCTAATCTAATCTTACTGTTTATCTTTTGAAGTTTGCTAAACATTAGCTTGTCTTTGCTACTTTATGGTATGACTTGAACACTGCTTTGCCATGCTTAGTTTCTTCCTATGCATCTCCTTTGCTCTTATTACTGGTTTGTTGTTGCATAAAACTAATCTTGTGCTTAAGAATATGTTGTTATTTCTCTCCTTTTCGGAAAAGCTCTTTTTGATTATGTCAAAAAGGGGAGAAGGTTTTTGGCTTGAAAGCCATTGAGAAAAGCAAGGGCAAATTTCCAAAAGGTATAATTATAAAATGAATTACATGATCTTGGGATTCCAAAACTAAGGGGGAGCTGTGCATCTCTGATATTATCATCTCTTGAAAAACAGAGGGGGAGTAAGTCTCTAATACCTTTTGTGAATTCCATTTTGTTTAACTAACCTTTTCTCAATAGTTGTTTGTCATCATCAAAAAGGGGGAGAATGTGATTGGCACTGACTCAAGAAATTGGTTTTGATGATTACAAACAAGAAAGGATGGATGTGCATTGATCAAGCTTCAAGAATATTCAAGTATAGCACATAGGGCTTAGATATTATGTTAAGGTATTTAGGATTCACTTCAAAGCTCATTCAAATGGTTTTTCACTTTACTTAAATGGCTTTACAAAATCATGTTTTAAACTTGTGAAAAATTGGTTTATGTTTGAGCTAAAATGTTTTAATGGGATAACATGTTAGTAACTTGATCAAGAACAAAATACTAAATCTTTTTAAGAGCTCCTAACCAATTATGAACTCCAACTAATTAGTTATTCATCAAGTCAAAACATGTTTTTCTAATTGCTCCTAACCAATTAAACTATTTCACTAACTAATTAGCATTTGTTATAAAAGCTACGTGAACCACCTTTTTTAATTGCCTAACCGATTAGGCATGTTTGCTAATTGGTTAGCGTGCTTTTAAATGTCACAGGAAATATTTTGTAAAAGGATCTAACCGATTAGAACAACTTGCTAATTGATTATTTGAGAACTCAAAATCAATTTCTAAATGTCCTAACCGATTAGTGCTTCTTGCTAATTGGTTAGTATGTTTCTAAAATGTCACTGGAAAGGAATTGTGAAATGTCCTAACTGATTAGTGACTTTTACTAATCGGTTAGTATATCTTTTAAATGCTACGAGAACAAAATTCTGAATGCCTAACCGATTAGGCAAGCTTTGCTAATCGGTTATTCTCTGAAATAGAAACTCAAGAACAATTTTATATACTGTCTAACCGATTAGGAGGAACCTCTAATCGGTTATCTGGAAAAACAGGGAGAAGCCCGTAACGGCTATTTTGCTGAGCATTAATTGCTCATAACCACTTCCAACGGCATTAAATAACACTTACCTATATATTTGCATGTTGGGCTTCGTTGGGAGGTTAGAAAAACTGAGTCTATCATTCTGGAAAATTTGTATTGAGCTTTAAACAAGTTTTCATCATCATTCTACAAAATCCTTTGATTTGAGCTTGAACTTGTGTGAATCCCAAATACCATAGTGCTTCAATTTGTAATACTTGCTCTAGAGAGAGTTTCTTCCATTTAAATCTTATGCAATCTGTTTAGAGAGGGTGAGGTATCCCTCAAGCATTGTGAGGGTGAGGTATCCCTTGGAAAATAGAGGCTCAAGTATTAGGGTGAGGTATCCCATAGTGTTGAGTACTCAAGATTGTAGTGGTTGTCAAGCACCCATTGAAGCTTGAAGATATAGTGGAAAATCTCAAGTTGTTGCTTGGGGACTGGACGTAGATCACAAGTGGATTGGTGATCGAATCAGGATAAACGATTGTGTTTGTTTTCTCTAAACCCTTCTCTTTATTTAGTTTACTATTTTATTGAATTGATTGGATATTGTCTCCTTTGGCTATCACATTTATAAGTAAAAGTGTTTATCTCATTCATCCAATTATCTCTAATCGTTCAATAGCTTCAACGAAAATTGTTTATCAAACGATTTGCGAAAGATTTGCGAACTTGTTTTACTTACTCAATTCACCCCCCTCTTGAGTATTGAGGCCACTTGGTAACAGTGGAGACAGTTTTGGAATGGGAAAGACTAATGACTATAACAGAAATCCATAGTTTTGTCGGATTAGCTGGTTACTATAGACAGTTCATTGAGGGGTTTTCGAAGATAGCAGGACCTCTTACCCAACTTACATGGAAGAATCAACCATTCGTATGGACTGATGCATGCGAAGAAAGTTTTCAAGAGTTGAAAAGACGATTGACTACTTCACCAGTATTGATTCTACCTGATCCGAATGAACCTTTCGATGTATATTGTGATGCTTCGTATCAAGGATTGGGTTGTGTACTTATGCAGAATCGTAAGGTGGTGGCTTATGCTTCAAGATAGTTGAAAAATCATGAGAGGAATTATCTGACTCATGACTTGGAGTTGGCAACTGTGGTGTTTGCGTTGAAAGTATGGAGACATTTTCTCTATGGAGCAACGTTCACTATTTTTAGTGATCATAAAAGCTTGAAGTATTTGTTTGACCAGAAAGAGTTGAACATGAGACAAAGGCGTTGGTTAGAGTTTCTAAAGGATTATGACTTTCAGTTACAATATCATCCCGGAAAGGCGAATATCGTAGCAGATGCGTTGAGTAGGAAAATGCTTAGTGCTTTGTTATGATGATCAAGGAGAAGGATCTGATAGAAGAATTTCGGGATATGCGTTTGTCTGTGAAACTGACGCTGGGCAGAATGCGTTTAAACATGATCACCATTTCAAATGATTTAATGGATAAAATACGAGATGGACAAAACAGTGACCAGTATTTGCAAGAAGCAAAAGAAGCCAAGAGCCAAGGTGCAGAGATGGAATTTAGCGAAGGTGCTAATGGAATTTTGAAGTTTAAAGGAAGAGTTTGTGTGCCTAATGATCCAAATCTTAGGAGATTGATTTTGGATGAAGCTCACAGGAGTAAGTTTAGTATACATCCAGGAGCCACAAAGATGTACCAGGATTTAAAACAATTATATTGGTGGCAAGGAATGAAGAAAGATGTCGCTGAATATGTATCATCCTGTTTAGTCTGTTAGAAGGCAAAGGTGGAACATCAAAGACCTTCGAGAATGTTGCAACCTTTGCCTATTCCTGAATGGAAATAGGATGACATAGCAATGGATTTTGTGACAGAACTACCAAAAACTCGGAAAGGTCATGATTCTATTTGGGTAATTATTGATCGGCTTAATAAGTCGGTGCACTTTATGTCGATTAATATTAAGTACTCAATGGAAAAGTTGGCCCAAGTGTACATCAGTGAAATTGTTAGACTTCATGGTGTACCATCCAGTATTATTTCAGATTGAGATCCAAGGTTTACGTCGAGATTTTGGAATAGTTTGTAAGAAGCAATGGGAACAAAGCTACGTTTGAGTTCTGCTTACCATCCACAGATTGATGGTCAGTCAAAAAGGACGATTCAGTTGTTAGAGGACTTGTTGAGAGCATGTGTTCTGGAAGAAAATGGAGGTTGGAATAAGTTCTTACCATTGATAGAGTTCACATACAACAATAGTTTTCATTCGAACATAGGGATGGCACCCTATGAGGCATTATATGGAAGATGATGCAGAACACCGTTGTGTTGGTATCAAGACGGTGAAAATGTTGTATTAGGACCAGAGATTGTTCAATAGACAACTGAGAAAGTGAAGATGATACAAGACAAGATTAGAATGACTCAAACTCGGCAAAAGAGCTATGCTGATAAAAGGAGAAAATCGCTTGAGTTTGAAGAAGGTGACCATGTATTTCTGCGAGTGACACCTATGACTGGAGTTGGACGAGTGCTTAAGTCTAAGAAGCTCACTCCAAAGTTTATCGGGCCATATCAGATTTTACGTCGAGTAGGTCCAGTAGCTTATCAGATTGCATTACCACCATTGTTATCAAATCTTCACAAAGTATTTCACATATCTCAACTATGGAAATATATTTCTGATCCTACTCATGTTATCAAGCTAGACACTGTATAGCTGAAGGAGAACTTAACCTATGAAACGTTTCCAATCAAGATTGAGGATCGAAGGACAAAGCAACTTTGAGGTAAGGAAATTTCATTGGTTAAAATCATTTGGAATGATGTAAGCGGAGAAGCTACATGGGAACTAGAAGAAAAGATAAAGGAACAATATCCATATTTATTCTGAGGATGTGAAGTCAAGTTTATCAAGTTTCAAGGACGAAACTTCTTTTTAGAGGGGGAGTATTGTAACACCCCAAACTTCCTAAATATAAGACAATAATTTTGACAGTTAACAGAATTCTACTGTTTAGTGATTTCTGTGTGTTGTAAATTTTTTTTTGAATATTCTGTCAGTACATTTGATCGTTTTGTGTGATTTACTCCGTGTCAGGAAAATAATAATTTTCGGGCCAAGAAAAATTTTACATAATTTAATTATTACTGTTAATTCTTAATTATTTTACGTAATCTGATTTGGTATTTGTGCATTTTCTAATTTTTGTGATTTTGTGTGTGATTTTGAAAATTTTATATTACTCTGATTATTTTAGCGTTATCTGTGGGCCCCACGTGGGTCCAGAAATGTAAAAATTTTTCTGTAGCTAGGAAAATTCGTACTGTTGAGATGAAGACGGGGGATCTTACTAAACCTGAATCTGGAAACAGTTTTAGAAATTTTCTTTTACTATGTTTTGCATTGTATTTAATTATCGGGTGACAAAAATATAGTAAAAATATTATTCGAAGGGTAATAGCAAATACAAAAATAAATATTGTACTACGTAGTCAACATTAGTGGCTTGGATATCTACCATTGATGTAATCAACGGTGGAGACTTGATCTTGATTTAATCAACGGTTGAGATTTGGTCTTATAAAGTAGCTAGGACCATTTATAGCCCTTGGATGTAAAGTTTGAAGGAGCAATCTTAACCCTTCATTTTGGAGACACATCTAATGGCTAGGATTTCAAGGAGAAAAGATCCAATGGCCTAAATTAAGTCTTCTATCTATAAGCTAAACCTAGTAGCTATTTTAATCCAAACCATTAATTTAATTAAGGGTTAAGATGGCTTAAAATGGTGGCTATGAGATTTGTCACACTTTGATGAAGCAAGGAAGGGGGGATGGTTTTTGGAGATGCAAAGGAGGGGGGGACGGTTTTGGTCAGCGAATGTGGAGCTAAAGCAAGTTTGAAGACCATTATGGATCACCTTGGTCATTATTGCATGGAAAATAACTTAGCAAAAATTTCTCTCCTTTCTCTCCCACCATAAGCTACGGCCATCACCCCAAGAACCATCTTCCATCACTCAACAATTCTAAACAACCACACTTCTTGAATCCTTACATCATTCTAAGAACCTTTGTAGTTTACATCAAGTTCTAAATCTTCCATCTTGAAGGACTTTTTCAAAAGAGCAAATTTTAGGGTTTTGAAGTGAAGTGTAAGGAAACTTCATTTCTTTTCTTCTTTTTCATGTTCTAAACCATGTTTGATCCATGGTTCCTCTTATTCAAGCTTGATATACTAATTTCTTTGTGTTTGTTTTATGTTTGAGAAACTTTTGTTGGTGGAGATCATGTTCAAAATACAAAGCAAGGAGCTTTTTGAGGATCTTCAAGAGGTAAGAGGGAGATCCATCTCACCAACCAAGTATGGTGGTGAGAGATGGTTTATTAATTTGATGGATGGTGAATCCATGTGAGGATTCATATCCATGGTCATGTAATAATTTGTATGTGTTTATGTGTTTTGATTATTTGCCTATGTTTGATATGATTTGCATGATTTTATTGCTTATATGGTATGTTTATAATATGCATGATGAAAATGTGTTGAATATATTATGGTGGATGTATGTTGAAACAAGCAATTTTGGCTCCAAAGGCCAAGGGGGAGGCTACGGTTTTGAGCTCCCAAAATTAGGGTTCATTGTTGAAATTTTTCAAGAACAAGAGAATAAATTTTTGGTCACTAAACTAAGGTGAATTTTGGCCAAGACACCTCAAATTAGGTGTTCAGAAATTTATATTTTCATGAATGATAAAATTGAATGATTAGAGAAGCAAGGAAAATAAACAAAGGGTTTGATTTTCAAGAAACAATGTACACGGTTTTGGAGAAGTATTTTTATTAATTTATTTAGTGTAAAAACAAGAATGGAATTTAGTTGATTTAGAAGGAAAAATACAAGAATGATTTCAATGGTCACGTCCACGGTTTTAAAGGCTTGTAATGCCTTGATTTTTGTGAAAACAAAGTGATTTTTCAAAGTGAAAATATAACTTGATTTAATACAAAGATTTTGGAAAAGGAATCAGAGTGTTTTAACACTTGAAAAATGGAATTTTCATATGTAAATGGAAAGGAGAGGTTGAAAGTGTTTGAACCTCAATTTATTTTAAAGAGGATTGATTTTTAGAATTAATTTGAAATTATAAAGAATACGTGGGAAACTTGGGATTTTCTAACGTGTAACTCATCCTTTGGGTTTTGGAGAGTGTTAATAAATTTTAAAGTTAGAAACATTGATTTAAATCAATGGAATGATGAATTTATGGAATAAATTGTGAAAAGGATTTCCTTTAGTAAGAAATTGTGGAAAATAATGTGAGAAGTCATATTATTTTGAAAAAAAGTTGAAATGGAATTTTTGAACCTTGAGAAATATTTTACGAAGTTGAAAAATGGTGAAAAATGATTTACGTAACTTAAAAACGTGATTTTTAAGCTACGCGATTGGAAAAACGTTTAAATATTTCCACGTGATTTGAAAAACGTTGAAATATTTCTACGCAATTTGGAAAGCATTTAAATATTTTTACACATTTGAGATATTGTTGAAAAATCACTACGTGATTTAAAAATGGTGGAATATTTTTACGTAATTGATGAAAACGTTGAAAAATCTATATGTGATTTGAAAACGTAACAGAAATGTTACAAAATTGTGAAAACGTGATAAAAGTGGTGCGCGACTATGAAAACGCGATAATATGATTTTCGCAATTAAATATACAGTAAAATTACTGTTGAACCAGTGGATGAATACTGTATGAGAAAATGATAAATTTTGCCTGTGATTGGCATTAGTGCAATTTATATGCATGAACTGGTGTATGAACACTGTATATGAATTTTGCCTATGATTGTCATTGGTGCATTGAACATGCATTGGAAAGGTCCAAGGGACTGTATGAGGCTATTTGCCTAGGAGAGACGTACACCTCTTGAGTGAATGCGATATGCGTAGTGTAAGTCACTTGTTGACCTTGGGGGCATCGGGGTGCGGGTTGCTTACATAGGTGGTTAGTAGCTCTTCTTCCCGTAAGTTTGACCGATGCAACGCACCGAGGATCCTGATCGAGATACTATTCTTAAACGAGATCTCGTAAAGACTGTTGTGTATATGCTAGATGTGCAAATACAAATGAGAATTATAGCACGTAGTCTAAGGCATTTTGGTACCGACAGATCTTTCGGATCAACTTCTCTGAACTGAGTATTAGCTCCATGGAGTAGGACATTGAGTCTATGTACGCATGTATGAAACTGAGCATTTATATCTGTATGAGATATTAATTGAGGAATATTAGCTATGATAATTGTTCTGTTGAGAAATACTTAGATGATGATTATGATAATAATGTGATGGCATTATTATGATTATTGTGTGATGATAATAATGTTAAAGGCATGATGGTAATTATTATTTATTATATCTGTTATGATAAATAATGTTGATGGCATGACTGTAATATTGATATGCTGTATGTATTATCTCTGTGCTACCATATTGGTAATGGCGTAGGTGATCTCACCTCTTTGCATGTATATTTGTGTACTGTTTGTATATTTGGTAAAGACACGGAGCAAGGTATAGAACAAGAGGGTGAAGAAGAGCAGGTTCCTGTGGAGGAAGTTGAGTTTTGATCGGATGGCATCCCGATCAAGTTTCTTTGGTTACGTGAGATTGCAGTTCCATGGTGGAGCTGGAGCGTGGAGGACTAGTCCCAATGAGAGGGGACTAATTTATGAGGGACACCTGACAGTAAACTTTAGCAGGATGTTTCATGGGGATCCATTTTTCTCTGTAACTATTTTTGTTCATATTGAATTTCCACTGTATATCAGGCGGCATTGGGATACTAGATACTACGTTCCAATGGAAATCAGCATAGTCTCGTCAACCCGGACACCTGTCCGTAGGGCTACGCATCAAATCGGATTCCTACCTGCTGAGGAATCTGAGGATGACCCGTCTGAGGGTTCTGCTACTTAGTTAGACTTGGGCGAGTCTAAACTCTGTTACAAACTATGTCTGTATATATCTAAGTGTGTTATCTAGTTTTGGAGAATTGTCTGTATATAAATAATCCTGACAGTACATGTGTAATGTAAATGATGTAAATTATGTGTAATGATGTATAATATTTTTAATTTTCGCTAAGCTTATTTTATCGTTATCAAAGAAGAAAGAAAAAAATTTATAACTCATATTTTTAGTATATTATCAGATTGTATGACGTTGGGGGTATTATGGTAATTAAGTAACATAAATGTGACACCTTACGGTGGGTGTTACAAGTTGGGATAAGTTCTTTCCTTTAGTGGAGTTTGCTTATAACAACAATTTTCATACTAGCATAGGTATGACATCGTATGAAGCACTTTATGGCAAGAAGTGTAGGTCCCTTTTATGTTGGTATGAGGTTGGAGAAGGAACCATTCTAGGTCCTGAGGTAGTGCAGCTGACCACAGATCAAATTAAAATGATCTGGGATAGATTGGTGAGAGCTCATAGTAGGTAGAAAAACTATGCTAATAAGAGGAGAAGACCTTTAGAGTTCAATGAGGGAGATCATGTATTCTTGACAGTCACTCCTACAACTTGGATTAGTAGAGCATTGAGAACACGAAAGTTGAACCCTCATTTCATTGGTCCCTACCAAATAGTAAGGAAAATTGGACCCGTAGCTTACCAAATTGCCCTTCCACCCAGCTTGTCTAACCTTCATGATGTCTTCCATGTGTCACAACTTAGGAAGTACAATCCAGATCCTTCACATGTCATAAGGAATGAATCTGTGCAGTTAAGAAAGGATTTGTCTTATGCTATGCAGCCGATAAGGATTGTGGACAGAGGAGTCAAAGAGCTTAGAGGTAAGCAGATTCCTCTAGTGAAGGTGCATTGGGATGGTGCTGGTTTCGAGGAGGCAACTTAGGAGTTGGAGTCTTATATGCAGCAAGATTACCTGCGGTTATTTATATGAGGTAAGCAATTTTGGGGGCAAAATTTAAATAGAAGGGAGAAATGTAACATTCTCTTCAACATGTTAGATTAGTAAATGGTTACTGATAACTCCATAAAATGGTGTTATTGTGACCCTATATTTGCTCTGTATTGATTGCTTAGTCTTTGTTATCAGGCATAATTGGAAGATTTTAAGTTAAATTCATTGATTTCAATTGTGATATCTTTCTATATGTCTCCTGAGCAAATTGATATAATTCTTCCATTGATTATGTGGACTCACTATTGTCATTGATCTGGTGACTTTTTAATTGCAGGACGGACTCAAAAAGGAGAATAATGATCAAGAACTTAGAGCTGCATTGGAAGAGAAAGCACTAGATGAAGTTCAGCATTCAGCGTCGCGGTGTGGGCAAGTTAGCGTTGCGGCGTGTGTCATTCCTCTGTTCAGGTAGAAGCTATGCATTTTGGAGCGCCGCAGCATGAAGTGTGAGCGATGCGGCATGCTTGACCTAATTTTAACATGCGCCGTGGCATAGCATATGAAGCGTCGTGGCGTAAGACAGTTTTCTGGAGTCCTATAAATATTGTTTTATCATATTTTAAAAGAAGAACGTTTTTGGTTTAAAAACACAGCTGCTAAGGTTCATTTATGAGACTAAAAGGAAGCTAAAAGGACCAAAGTTGGAGGCTAAATCCTTCCACAAGGAGGATCAGCACCAAGGACTACCATTATCAAGCTTGCAACTTCCTCTCCTTCATCTTCCTCTCTATTCAGATCATGACAATGAGTATTTTTGTTGTATTTTCATTTGTCATGATTGGCTAGTCTGTGTATAGGGATTTCCTTGGATCCTTCTATGAATATTGATGATTTTGTAAGCCTTTAAGTTAATATATGTGGTTAGGAGTTGTTCAATCATATTGCCCCTAATGCTTTTGAATATTTGGCCAATGTTTAATATGTTTTGATTAAATCTAATGATTCTAGACATAGGAGATTGGATTTAAGATCATAAATATGGTTAATGCATGTTTGATTTCATTCAATTAACTTGAATAAATTGATTAGCTAATAAGATAGAAATATACCTATTAGTCATGCATGGCTATTATTGAAATTTGCTCTTAATGAGTGGAATTTAATCTAGCTCTCATGGACACATAGAGACTAGTTAAACGAAGCATGATTAAATGACCTAGACATAGGCTTTTAATTAGATAAGATTCTCAAGCCAACAAATTCCATATCATGTATGTGATAAAGAGGTTTGCATATCATCAATTGAAGTAGAAGGTGAAGAAGGATTCCCTATTCTTTAATCAACAACTGTAATTCCAATTAGCTAGCATTTAACTCTTTCCATTAATTTATACACAACTCCTTTAATTTGAATGTTCTTAGATAGAAATTATTAAATCATTGGTTAATAATTAGTTCTGAATTAGCAATAGTCCTCGTGGGAACGATATCAGACTCCTAGCTATACTACAAGTGCAACCCATGCACTTGCGGTAAGCAAAAGAGGGAACAGTTACAGAAGTAGCTTAATACTTGCTTAACATGCCTGTTTAATTTTGTGACAATCTGAGTTAGTTTAGGTATTTTGTTACAAGCCGAAAAGTGAAAAATAGCTTAAAATGACCCAGATATTAGCATAAATGGCTTAGCTAATGGAAATAGATGTGGATAATTTATTTCTAAGTCACAAATGTGTATTCTGTGATGTGGTTTAAGTTTGAAAATTTTCAGAGTCAGTTTGGTATTTTTAGGCATACTGGTTGTCTAATTTAAGCCAGAATGACTAGTCACAAATATGAAGAAGTATGGTTTGGTGCAACAATATTTTTAATGAATCCTATGATTTATTTGAAAGTTGTTGGAACTTAGAAAACTAGATTTAGCTAAAGTTGAGTGTTTTTAGCAGATCGAGAATTTCCAGTATAGTAACTAAAGGCCCTAAGCTATCTATGGTTTAGCCTTCTTTCTTAACTTCTTTTATGTGATATTTTTATCACAACTCATTCTTCTTTCACGATTGAAAATAGAACAAGGAGAGAAGGAAGAGAAAAGATAAAATAAGGAAGAGAAGAAGAGGAAAGCTAAAGGGAAAGGGAAGCTTGAAGACTTGTGATCATTTCTTCATCATCTCCACCATATTCTGCAACTTAAAGGGTTTGAAGGTAGTGGTTTTTGAACTTAGTTTCATCTTTTTCCTCATTTCTCCATGTTAGGTTAGATTGAGGTTTAATATGTTAAATTGAGTTCTTATGGTGTGATATGTGATTTTCTTGCTTGGATGACTTATAAATGTTGTTTATGACTTGTTTATGCAAAGAGCATGGATTAGAAACTAAAACTATCCATTTTAGACCTAAATTGCTCAAAGTGTAGGTTTTGGGGTTTTAATGGTTGATTTTGTGTTTGGATCCAATTTTGAGGGAACCAATTGGTGTTTTGTGTTTCCTTCATTTAGTGAACTTGTTAGGAACTTAAAATCTCCTAGAAACTAGTTTGAAGTGATCAAAATCTGTGATTTGTCCTAATGGAACAGTACCATATTCTGCAAAATTTTGTAGAACCATGTTTATGCCTAATGTAATCGATTACAAGGTTGATGTAATCGATTACAAAGCTTCTGGAAGGGATGTAATCGATTACAAGGAGAGTATAATCAATTATCGGGGTTCTGGAATTTTTTATAATCAATTACAACAAGGGTGTAATCGACTACCAAGTTTTTGACTTTGTTGTAATCGATTACAACAATGGCGCAATCGATTACAAGCTCCCCGTTTATGGAAAAACCGAGTTTTTCTTGATGGGATCATTTGTGCAAGTCTTTTTGGACGTTATGAGACACTTCTGGAGATATTTCTTAAGAAGAATTATCAACTTGCATATATGAAAAGTTTGGAAATGCTTAGACATTCAAAGTATGATAGAATGCCTAGGTTGGTATTTAGAACTTTAGTTATTATGAGGTTGACTTCTAAATCACTTGTGAGTGATTATGTGATGTTCTAGATACTATTTAACTAGAGATATGAATCTTGCTACCTTTGTTGGATAAGTGAGGCTAAGGTTCCTATATTCTGGTATTTAAATGTGGCTTGGATAATTAGTTTTCAAACTTGGTATTTGTTACTTTCCTATATATTGTGACCTTAGATGGTGTGCACAATCATATGGCCAGAGAACAAGGTATTGATCTAGATTCTTGTAGCTGGTATGCTATTTAGGTCAGGGTTACCGGTATAGGGGTGACAATAGTACTCTTACGTTGGTAAGGGGAAAATGTTTACCTATTACTAAGTGGGATAAGGATTTTGGGCTTATTCTACTTTGTATATACAAGAAACAGAGGTTTCTGGGAAATTAATCAAGTAGCTTGTGTTTTCAAATTTCAAAACTTGCATTTACATTGCATAAACATTATATTAGTTCTTGTTTGAGCATAACCATACCTCATCACATAAAGCATTGTATGATTGACAATTGTATGGGCAGTTGTCATTGCTTGATTGGTTGATTAATTGTTTGGTTATTTGTTGATAGTATCTTAGGATTGTATGGGCGATCTTTTGGTATTATTAATTTTCAGATATTATATTATTTAGCATAGTAATATGTTTCAGTTCATTATTTGTTGTAAATGATTAACTGCTGGTATTGGAATGTGAATGTTGAGAAATTGTGATTTCTCACCCCTATATGCTCCATGTAAATCCAGGTGAAGACCCTGCAAAAGGAAAGGGCAAGGAAAAGAAGAAACAAAAGGCTTAGTCTAGCAGTTTTTACTTCTTGTTGAACCAGTTGTATATTGGTACTTTACTAGTTGTATGTAAAAGTTTATGTATACGATATGACTTGTTAGCCATAGATGTATGTATATATGATCTTTTTATTATTCGAGGCTTTTTATATTAATTATAAAGGTTATTATGGTTTTTATTTTTATGCATTCTTTGAAGTGACACGTTTAATGCGATTTGTCCTGAAATACTTTGCGTATTTTATGAAAATTTTATTAGGGTGTTACAAAATCTAGTATCACAAGTAGAGAAGGCATGTCTCATCCTTAATCTACCAGGTAGAGAGGGCATGTCACCTCTTCAATCTACCAAACATCTAGGATCACCCTATATACGAGGACCATTTTCAATATCAATCACTGGCCAAAACAATCAATGGGCTACCCTCTATAAGGGAATAATGTAACATTCTCTCTGTAACACCCTCCTTAGGGCATCACATTTTCAACTACCAACTTATAATCTGAAAATGATTTCATAAAAGGTTTGAGTTATAAAAGGTGGGTTTCAAAATTTCTTTTCGTGGAAACATAAACTTACTGATATTTATAAGTAATATTGAAAAATAGATTTAAATTGATTAAAACTCATATAATAGACACTACTTAATATTTAACAATTATTCAAGAAATATAAAACTTACAGACTCAATTTTAAACAGTAGCAAACCCCATAACGGATTTTACTTAATAGTACGGTAAAACACTACCGATAAAAACTCAACATACTTATTCTGTCTTGTATCTATCTTGATGCATCATATATCTGTTCCTCCTCAAAACTGCACACCATCAAATCCGGGATGGTTACTCCTTGATGTTGTCACTGAACTCAGAATATCTACCTCCCGTCACGTCTAAGAAACTCGTTCCATCTACTATATAATTTTTAATAATACGAGCACAACAAAACAATATAACAAAGAGGTGAAATCACCTACGCCAATACTAACATGATAGCATAGAGATAACACATATAATATATCATACAGATACATCATACCATAATTATAATAATGCCCTCAACATTATTTATCATAACAGATACCATAATTACAATTATGTCCTCAACCATTATTTATCACAACAAACATAATAAATAATAATTACCATCATACCATTAGCATTATTCAAATCACACGATAATTACAATAATGCCATCAATATTATTTATCATCATCATCATCCAATATTCCTCAATTATTATATCACACAGATATAAATATTTAATATTTATGATAATGCCCTCAACATTATCCAAGTATTCAACAGTTCAATTATCATAACCAATACTCAATAATTATACATGTGCATATAGACTCAATTTCCTACTCCATGGAGGTTTTCACAATTTCGAGAAGAATGCTCTGGTTAATTGTCCAGCCTTAGCCCACAGACAATCTCCAGTTTTTCTGGTTAATTGTCCAGCCTTAGCCCACAGACAATCTCCAGTCTTAGAAAAGAATCGTGTTTTTGTCGGGTATCGTCAATGCGTTGTAATGGACTGCATTGCCAAGTGGCACATGGTACTTTGCCAATCACCGTCCACTGGTCGACCGCCGCGCCTTGACGCCCCCAAGATCCATCATAGACCTCACTTTTCAATTCTCATTCTCTCTTCAACCACAAGGGTCACAATAGTTATCAGCTATTAATTTTTGTTCAATGCACGAATATCTCAATGCAATTCTGTTCAAATTCATCATATGTCTTAATGCATATTTTTCAATTTCATCATATGCCTCACTGCATATCTTTCCAATGCATGTATAATGCACCAAATGCTAATCACAGGCAAAATTCATCATTTTCTCATACAATGTCCATACACTGGTTCACGCATGTAAAATGCACCATTGCTAATCACAGGAAAAATTCATCATTTTCTTATACAGTGTCCATACACTAGCCCAACAGTAATCCTATAGTTAAATTCAATAGCAAAATCATATTATCGCGTTTTCATAGTCGCGAAACACTTTTGTCGCGTTTTCATAATTGCGCAACATTTCTGTTACGTTTTCACAATTTCGCAATGTTTCTGTTACGTTTTCAAATCGCATAGCAATTTTCCATCGTTTCTCAATCACGTAAAAAAATTTCATCATTTTTCAATCACGTAGTGATTTTTCAACGTT
This sequence comes from Ormosia emarginata, assembly GCA_029884605.1. Taxonomy (NCBI): domain Eukaryota; kingdom Viridiplantae; phylum Streptophyta; class Magnoliopsida; order Fabales; family Fabaceae; genus Ormosia; species Ormosia emarginata. The sequence goes on from JAQQTP010000040.1 coordinate 10,175,286, forward strand.
TTCTCAATCACATAAAAATATTCCACCATTTTTAAATCGCGTAACGATTTTTCAACAATATCTCAAACGTGTAAAAATATTTAAACGCTTTCCAAATTGTGTAAAAATATTTCAACATTTTTCTAATCGCGTGGAAATATTTAAACGTTTTTTAAATCGCGTAGTTGAAAAATCACGTTTTTAAGTTACGAAATCATTTTTCATCATTTTACAACCACATAAAATATTCCTCAATATTTCAATTCAACCTTTCTCAAAATAATATGACTTCTCACATTATTTTCCACATTTTCTTACTCAAGAAAATCCTTTTCGCAATTTATTCCATAAATTCATCATTTCATTGAATTAAATCAATGCTTTTCTCACTTAAAATTTCCTAACGCGCTCCAAAACCCAAAGGATGAGTTTTATGTTAGTAAATTTTAAATCATCAATGTTTCCTTTATAATTCAAAATAAATTCTCAAATTCAATCCTCTTCTAAAATAATTTGAGGTTCAAACCCTTACAACCTCTATTTTCCTTTCATAACCGAAATTTCTATTTTTTAAGTGATAAAACACTTTGTTTCCATTTCTTTGATCCTTGTACTAGATCAATTACATTTCCACTTTGAAATCACTTTATTTCATAAAATCAAGGCATTTACAAGCCTTCCAAAATCATGGTACTTGGCCATTGAAACCATCAAATATTTTTCCTTCTAGATCAACTAAGTTTCATACATGGTTTTACACAAACAAAACTATTAAAATTTCTTTCAAAAACCATGGGACTCTTGGTCTTTAACACCAATTCATTTGTTCATTTTCATGTCCACTTTCTTTGCAAATCCTTAAAATCATCAACGTATTACTCATAATTAGTAAAATACTTAGAATCTCTTGCTCCCAAAATTAATTTAAGGCTTGATGCCTCTATGGTTCTTTGGAACCAAAAATTGTTTTCCTTTCCATCATCAAATCATGGCATATATATACATATTCATCATATATATCACAAGCATGCCATAAACAAAAGCAATAAATCATGCAAATCATATCAAGCATAAGCAAATAATCAAAACACATAAACACCCACAAATAATTACATGACCATGGATATGAATCCTCACATAGATTCACCATCCATCAAATACAAGACCATCTCTCACCACCATACTTGGTTGGTGAGATGGCTTTCCCTCTTACCTCTTGAAGAACCTCAAAAGCTCCTTGCTTTGCTTCTTTTTCCAAGTCCTTCACCACCAAAGGTTTCTTAAACACAAAACAAAATATATATTTATTAGCATATTAAGCTTGAACAAGGAGAACCATGGATCAAACACAGCTTAGAACATGAAAAAGAGATAAGAAATGAAGTTTCCTTACACTTCACCTCAAAAACCCTATAACTTTGCTCTTGAAGAAAGTCCTTGAAGATGATAGATTTAAAACTTGGCCTAAACTACAAAGTATCTTAGATTGAGGTATAGATTCAAGAAATAAGGTTAGTAGAAATTTTTGAAGAGTGATGGTGTGTTCTATGGGTCATGGTCGTGAGCTAGCTTGAAGGAAAAGGAGAGAACATTTTTGATGTGTTTAGCTTTTGGAAATGATCAAGAATGATCAATTATGGTCTTCAAACTTTGCTATGGCTTAAGACCATCACCAAAATGGTCCCCCCCTCTCTTGCACTCTCCTTGAGTGACCAGTTTCACTAGCCACCATTTTAAGCCTTCTTAGCCATTGATTAGATCAATGGTTAGGGTTAAAGTAGATTCTAGGTTTAGCCTTAGATTAGAAGACTTAATCTAGGCCATTAGATCTTTCTCCTTGAAATCCTAGCCATTAGATGTATCTCCAAAATGAAGAGTCAAGATTACTCCTTCATACTTTACATCCAATGGTCATAAATGGTCCTAGCCATTTTATAAGAGCAAATCTCCACCCTTGATTAAATCGATGGTTGATATTCAAAGGCTTAGCTTGCTTCCTATTGGTCCGTCATAAAGTTGTCATAACCACTATTATTGACTAAGCAGTATAATATTTATTTTTATCTGTTATAATCCTTTGAATAATATTTTTACTATATTTTTATTGTTCTATAATTAAATACAGTACAAAACACAGCAAAAGAAAATTTCAAAAACTGTTTCCGATTTCGGGTTTAGTAAGATCCCCCGTCTTCATCTCAACAGTACAAAATTTCCTGGCTGCAAAAATTTTTTCACTTTTCCGAACCAACTTGGGCCCACATACAGCCCCCTTGGGCCCACAAACGGCCCACGAATAATACTAAAATAATTAGAGAAACATTAAAAATTCATAATCATCCACAAAATCATAAAAATTATAAAAATTACGAAAATCAAATCAGATTACGTAAAATAATTAAGACTTAACAGTAATAATTAAAATACGTAAGATTTTTCTCGGCCCAAAAATTATTATTTTCCTGACACGGAGTAAATCACACAAAATGATCAAATGTATTCACGGAATACTCAAAATAATTTTACAGTACATAGAAATCACTAAACAGTAGAATTCTGTTAATTGTCAAAATTACTGTCAAATAGCTAAGAAATTTAGAGTGTTACACTCTCCAACCTAATGAGCTTAATCAGGGTTATAGTAGCTCAATAAAATTGATGGAAGATATTTGATGATTTTAACAATGATTTGGATTGATTTGAGCAAAAATCTATAACATTGAAGTTGAGAAATAGCTTAGAATTTAGCTTCAATGGATAAATAGATAGAAATAGACATGAATAATTATTTATAAGTCATAAAGGATTGAAAATAGTTGTACTAAATTCTGGAAGATCAAATGAATTAGTTTGACATTTTTAATAACACTAAAATAGTGTTAAAAGACTAAACTAAACAGACAAGCAACTCAGAAAATCATAAGATTATGAGCAAATGTCAAATAGTGGATGGAGATTAATGAGAGGGCGAAAATAGATTAAAGTGAATATTGGAAAGCTTCTTAGTTCAATTCCATAAGGTTTAATTTAACCTAGGGATGAATAGTGAAGCTTAGTGTCTGGTAATGGTGTATAATGAGATATATGGAAATATAAAGATGGGAAATAAGGGAAATCTTAGAATTTTCGATACTACATGTGAAAGTTAAAAAATTCATTTATGGAAGATTAAAATGTCTTTAGTAGAAAAAATGCTTCCAGTGGGATTTCACCTTTTCCCTTTATTCCTATTCCTCACCATCTCTCATCCTCATTTTCTCCTTTTTCCCTCTCTCTTCACGCTCTCACTCTCGTTTCTCTCATGTTTTTTGGCTGCCTCCAAAAGAAAGAAGAAAAGAGAGAAGAAAGAAAGAAAAATCAAGGAGGAAGAAAGGAGAATCAAGAAGAAAGAAAAATCAAGAGGAAGAAGATAGGAAAGAAAAGAAGATAAAAACTCCAAGTTAAGGTAAGGGCTTTTATTGTTTTTCTATTTCTTCCTTTGTTTTCCAAAGTTTTGGAAACTTGAGATTTGAATGATGATTTTGAAATGGAAAAGATGATTATTTGATGATTATGATTTGAGAACTTGATTCCTTGATTTAACTCTTGATGAGTTATAAGATTTGGAAAATGGGTTTCATACCTATATTGAGATTTGATGTTTTATGAGTGATTTGAATGCATATTGGTGATGATTTGATGTTGTTGTTGATGTTTAATGGTTTGGTTTGGGTTGGGATGGCTTAAAGGCTCTGTTTGCTGCAAATTTTCATGTGATAATCAATTACATTGCCCATGTAATCGATTACCAAGCTTCTAGAACTGCAAATTGTGTTTCTGGGTAGTTTGTAGTCGATTACATCCTGCTTATAATCGATTACATGGGTTCTGCTAGGCTGGTAATCGATTACCAAGGCCATGTAATCAATTACCAAGCCCTTGAATTGAGGATTTTGATTTGAAAATGATGGAAACAGAGCTCTTTACCCCATGGGACCTAAATACAAACCTTAAACCTTGTATTGAATTATTGAAATTGACTATATTGTGAAAAGATAATGCATCCAAACAAATTTGAAAAAAAATGATTTCAAACTGATAGTGAATGAAATGAGATTAATGATTTAGAAAATGATTTTTATGATGGTATCGCATCAAATGAGATTGAATGATGGATTTGATTACCTATGTTGAGAAAACTTTTATATGCATAATATTGCATGTTGATGAAATGTAAGGCCTTGTTCCATTATATGAGATGATGAGATAAATATCATTGTGTATAATTGATTTGGTTATTATGTATGATAACATGATATGAAATTGATGATTGAATATTGAAATTTACGAGTAACCCATTATCTAGGATATCCTTGGTCCTAGGGAGAGACTTCGAAAAGGGTGGTTCAGGATGGATATTTCTTTACCACCTGAGTTATTTAGGCTAAGAACGAATAATTCCCACCCTCTTTACCTGAGCACTCCCTAGATGAGATGTAGTAGAGGATGGATGATTCCCTCTCTACTTGAGGCATTCCTAGATTCTAGATAATATGAGGAAGGAAAATATCATCCCTATCTAAGTATTTGAGGAGATAGTGTGAGGAAGAAAGATACCCTCCCTATCAAGTAGTTGAGGACAAATAATTCTCTCTCTACTCACAACTCTGAAATGAGGACGGATAATTTCCTCATAAGTTATGTTCCCTTACTACTTATAGCTCTGGAATGAGGACGAATAATTCCCTCATAAGTTGTGGATTGATTTTGGTTACTCTAGCCTTGAAGTAGTTATGTGTACAATGATAGACCGACCGCTACAAATGGGTTGAAGTGAACTAACCCAAAAGTAGACTACTAACAAGGGATTGGTATTGTAAGGATGGACATTCCCTCCTTACCTTGATTTGTGATGATACATGTGTCTTAATGATTTGAGATATGAATCTTGAAAAATAGGATTTTGATATGATTTTGATAATCGATAATATAGATGAGATTTCTTGAGATTTGATAAAATGATTTATGATTTGATGACTCGAGATTTGATGATATGAATCATGATTTGATTTCATGAGATTTGAGGAAATGAACTATAATTTGAGACATGAACTTTGATGAATGAGATCCCTTGATATGAATATAAGATTTTGATAAGATTTGACAATTGATTTAATCATTTAAATGATTTTGATAAAGGATATAAAATGAACCTTTGTTTCGAAAAGAGAAAGGACTCGATTTGATTTTAGCCCCCTTCCTAGGGATTATTAAGTAATGATTTGAAATGATTTTCCCCAAAACAGCTGAAATTATTGTGATGACACAATTTTTATAAGCTATTGAGAATTTTAAGATTCTTACTCCCTACTTCTGTTGTTTCCATGATAATTTCAGGCAGGATCCAGACAGCCAAGCAAGATGGAGCTTCGGTAAGAAAAATTAGATTAATCCGTTTATTTAGATATTTCGAAATTAGCTATATTGAGTTTGTTCCATGAGGCAACTATGTATATAAGGTACTTGAATGTGCTGTTTGTATAAATTTCATTTCTTAATATATGTGTATTATGCTTCCGCAAAAGGCTCATATTTTGATATTTACTCAAATCATGTATTTGTAAAATGGACGATATTCATAAGTAATGTACCAAATTCTAATTACTGATGCATATACCAGAGATGTCATTAGTACTAGTATTTGGGATGTTACATTATGGTATCAAAGCAGTTCATCCTGTTGAGCCGAGGTATGGACCAGCTAAGCTAATGTTGTGCATTTTCTTATCTTGATATTGAGAAGTATAGATAGGATTACAAGACAGCCTTGTGTATGTATGTTATGGTTACTGTTACGCAGTTGCATGAATATTGAGCCTGATAAACTCAATATGGAATGTTCTCTGTGTACTAAAACCATGGCATCATCCAGGCGTATGTGAAGAGATGGGGCATCTGCCAGTAATGGCATAATAGATATTATAGAGATGTTCAAAGAAGTGACAACTGTCATGAGATATAGCAAAGGGAGATGACCACAGCTATGAAAGAACGAACGATCATCTTACACAAGAGTTTTGGAAAGTATGGGTAGCAACCCACATCCACAAACCTGGGAATGAAGCAACGATCGTGAGGAATCAGAGTTCAACTAAGACTGAGGAATGGTTGAGAGAGTTGGAGAAGATCTTTGCTATGATGAGATGCATGGGTGACTAGAAGATGTCCTTGCTTCTTTCTTGTTGGAGGGGGAAGCTGAATATTAGAGGAATGAAGCTAGAAGAATAAAGGAAGTAATCGGGATAAAGATAAATTGGTGGATATTTAAGACGGCTTTCTTGGATAAGTATTTCCAAGGAATCTACAAGCAAAGAAAGAATTGGAATTTTCTAAAGCTAGAATAAGGAAATATGATAGTGGGACAATATGTGGCAAGATTTGAAGAACAGTCAAAGTTCCCTTTGTAGTGCTAGTATAACCCAGATGAGAATTAATAGTACGTGAAGTTTGAGTCCGAATTAAAGGATGAAATGAGGAGAATCGTGAGGCCCCTTGAGATTAGGGACTTACACACAAATGTAGAATAATAGAGTTAGATGGCTTGAGACCTCCATGATTGAAGCCACAACGGGAACAAGAGCCTCAGGGCTTTCAAAAGAGAAAGAAGATAAATGATGACTTTCAGGATAAATTTTTAAAGTTAAAGAACTAACAAGGAAAGTAGGAAACAATTAAAGATAAAAGACAAAGGACTACAATGTCTGAAGTGTGAGTGAGTACCCAAAGGTATTCCAAGATAGAGTAAGTCATCTGTCACCTGAGAAAGGGATTGAGTGTGTTATAGACCTAGTGCCAGTAAAAAGGCCTACCTCCATAGCACCCGATAAAACGTTCTCCATAGAACTCTTTGAGCTTAAGAAATAGATAAAAAAGTTATTGGATGAGAAATTCATCCGACCTAGAGTCTCACGTTGAGGAGCCCTTGTATCTTTTGGCGAAAAAGAAAGATGGCAGTATGAGATTATGTGTGTGGATTATAGGCAATGCCACTGCCCAGGAAAAATAATTTGACAGACCAGTTGAGAGGAGCTGCAATGTTTTCCAAGATTGACTTAAGGATACCATCAAATCAGGGTCAGAAGAGAAGATATTTCTGAGGCTGCTTTTAAGACCAAGTGTGACCATTATGAGTATTTTGTAATGTCCTTTGGTCTGAAAAATGCACCTACCATTCTTATAGATTATATGAACAAGATTTTTAGGCTCTACCTAGATAAATTTATTGTTGTCTTTATAGATGATAATATCATTTATTCAAAGACAACTAAAGAATATAAAGAGCATCTTACGGTAGTTCCAAAAATCCTTAAAAAAAAATTGCTTGCCAAGTTATCAAAATGAGGGCTTTGGATGGAGGAGGTGCAGTTTTTGAGACACGTGATATCTACAGATAGAGTATCTGCGAATCCCAGTAAGATAAAGGCAATGTTATGATTGGAGAGATATACCCCGTAATTGAAGTTAAGAGTTTATTGGATTTAGAAGGATATTACAGAAAATCTATAAAGGGATTTTCCCAAATAACTTTGCCTTAACTAGGTTGAATAGAAAGGTAATGCTTTTGAGTGGACATAGAAATATAAGAATGGCTTTTAAGAGTTAAAAGAAAATTTTACCACCACACTTGTGCTAGTGAATCTAGACCCACAAGAAAACCTTGAGGTTTAGTATGAGGCTTCGAAATATAGGTTAGGTTGTGTGTTGATGTAATAAAAAATATATGAGTAGTTGCTTATGCTTATAGGCAACTATGACCCCATGAAGAAAATAACCTAACCCATGACCTAGAACTAGCTGCAGTGTGTTTGTTTTAAAGATTTGGAAGCACTATCTGTAGAGGGTTAAGTTTGATGTCTTTAGTGATCACAAAAGTTTGAAATACTTGTTGATCAAAAAGAGTTGAACATGAGGCAATGGAGGTGGATGGAATTTCTCAAAGATTATGATCTTGAGTTAAAGTACCATCTGAGTAAGGCCAATGTTATGGTCGATCCATATAGCAGAAAATTTTTTGCATTTGTCCCAAATGATGGTACAAAGGATGGAACTCCTTAGGAGCTTTAGAAGTTTGAGCCTATCAATGACTGTGTTATCACAAGGTCTTTGTTTGAAAAGATTAGAGATCCAGAATGATTTGAGGCTCAAATTAGAGAGGCTCGAGGTGAAGATGAAGCTTTAAGGCTAATTGATGAACAGATCCAATCAGGAAAGAAAAGAATTTTAAGACGGTTCAAAATGGAATACTTATGTTTAGATATAAACTATGTGTTCCAAGAGAAGATGAAATTAAAGAAAGGATTTTTGAAGAAGGCTATGAGAGTAGAAACACCATCCATCTCGGAGCCATAAAGATGTATTAAACCTCAAAGGAGATGCTTCGGTGAGCAAACATAAAAAGAGATATAATCGAACATGTGTCTAAATGCTCAATTTTTCGTAAAGTGAGAACAGAACACCAAAGGCCCTCTAAACTTCTGCAACTCCTGGAGGTTCCTGAGTGGAAATAAGAAATCATATCAATGGACTTTATGATGAGATTGCTAAAGATCCAGTCAGGCCATGATGCCAATTAGGTTATAATGGATAGACTGACAGAGTCTGTACGCTTTTAGCCATAGAGGCTAACTGGCCATTAGATAGAAGAGCCTAGTTGCATCTTCAAGAGATAGTTAGATAGCATGGAATTCCCTTAAGTATAATATCAGATAGAGATTTCAGATTCACCTCTAGATTTTGGAGGAGCCTTGCAAAAAGTTTTTGATACAACAGACCACAAAACATATCGAAATAATCAAAGATAGGATGTTAAACGCCCACAAAAAATGAGAAAGTTATGTAGATAAGAAAATAAGACTCTTGGATTTCAATGAAGGTGAACACGTGTTCCTCAAAGTCACTCCTACTATGGGAGTTAATAGGGTTATGAATGGAGCTCAAAGGGAAACAGATCCCTTTAGTGAAGATGTTATGGATGGAGGTAACTCAGAGGATGGCACATGGAAACTAGAAACCACAATGGTGCAAAGTTATCCAGAGCCATTTGAATGAGAAAAAAAATCAAATTTTGATAACAAAATTTATTAAAAAAAGGGAAAATAATTGTAACATTCTCTCTAACCGAATGGACTTAGTCAGGGTTATAATAGCTCAATAAAATTTATAGAAGATATTTGATGATTTTGATAACAATTTGGATTGATTTGAGTAAAAATATATAACATTGAAGTTGAGAAATAGCTCAGAATTTAGCTTAAATGGCTAAATAGATAGAAACAGACATGGAATAATTATTTCTAAGTCATAAAGGATTGGAAATAGTTGTACTCAATTCTGGAAGATCAAATGAATTAGTTTGACATTTTTAATAACACTGAATAGTGTTCAAAGACCAACCTAAACAGACAAGTAACTCAAAAAATCATGAGATTATGAACAAATGTCAAATAGTGGATGAAGATTAATGAGAGGGTGAAAATAGATTAAAGTGAACACTGGAAAGCTTCTTAGTTCAATTCCATAAGGTTTAATTTAACCTAGGGATTAATAATAAAGCTTAGTGTCTGGTAAAGGTTTATAATGAGATATATGGAAATATAAAGCTAAGAAATAAAGGAAATCCAAGAATTTTTTATAATACATGTGAAGGTTAGAAAATTCATTTATGAAAGATTAAAGTGTCTTTAGCAAAAAAAATGCCTCCAGTGGGATTTCACCTTTTCCAATTATTCTTATTCTTCACCACCTCTCACCCTCATTTCCTTATTTTTCCCTCTCTCTTCAAGCTCTTACTCTCATCTCTCTCTCTCACGTTTTCTAGCTACCTCCAGAAAAAAGAAGAAAAGAGAGAAGAAAGAAAGAAAGATCAAGGAGGAAGAAAGGAGAATCAAGAAGAAAGAAAGATCAAGAGGAAGAAGATTGGAAGGAAAAGAAGATAAAAGCTCCAAGTTGAGGTAGGGTTTTTTATTGCTTTTCTATTTCTTCCTTTGTTTTCCAAAGTTTTGGAAACTTGAGATTTGAATGATGATTTTAAAATGAAAAAGATGATTATTTGATGATTATGATTTGAGAACTTGATTCCTTGATTTAACTCTTGATGAGCTTTAAGATTTGGAAAATAGATTTCATACCCATATTGAGATTTGATGTTTTATGAGTGATTTGGATGCATATTGGTGATGATTTGATGTTGTTGTTGATGTTTAATGGTTTGGTTTGGGTTAGGATGGCTTAAAGGCTCTGTTTGTTGCAAATTTTCATGTGGTAATCGATTACATAGCCCCTGTAATTGATTACCAAGCTTCTGGAACTGCAAATCATGTTTCTGATCAGTTTGTAATCGATTGCATCCGGCTTGTAATCGATTACAAGGCTACTTGTAATTGATTACATCCTGCTTGTAATCAATTACCAAGACTATGTAATTAATTACCAAGCCCTGAAATTGAGGATTTTGATATGAAAATGATGGAAACAGAGCTCTTTACCCCAAGAGACCTAGATACAAACCTTAAACCTTGTATTGAATGATTGAAATTTACTAGATTGTGAAAAGATAATGCATCCAAACAAATTTGAAAAAAATGATTTCATGATGATATTGAATCAAATCAGATTGATGATTTGGAAAATGATTTTTATGATGGTATTGCATCAAATGAGATTGAATGATGGATTTGATTATCTATGTTGAGAAAAACTTTTATATGCATAATATTACATGTTGATGAAATGTGAGGCATTGTTCCATTATATGAGATGATGAGATAAATATCATTGTGTATAATTGATTTGATCATTATGCATGATAACATGATATGAAATTGATGATTGAATATTGAAATTTACAAGTAACCCATTATCTAGGATATCCTTGGTCCTAGGGAGAGACTTGGAAAAAAGTGGTTGAGGATGGATATTTCCTTACCACCTGAGTTATTGAGGCTGAGAATGGATAATTCCCTCCCTTTTTACCTAAACTCTCCCTGGATGAAATACAGTTGAGGATGGATGATTCTCTCTCTACTCGAGGCATTCCTGGATTCTAGATAGTGTGAGGAAGGAAGATACCTTCCCTATCAAGTAGTTGAGGATGGATAATTCCCTTTCTACTCACAACTCTGGAATGAGGATGGATAATTCCCTCATAAGTTGTGTTCCCTCACTACTCACAACTCTGGAATGAGGACAAATAATTCCCTCATAAGTTGTGGATTGATTTGGGTTACTCTAACCTCAGAGTAGTTCTGTGTAATATGATAAATAACTACAAATGGGTTGAAGTGCACTAACCAGAAAGTAGACTACTACCAAGTGATTGGTATTATGAGGATCGACATTCCCTCCATACCTTGATTTGAGATGACACATGTGCCCTGATGATTTGAGATATAAATCTTGAAAAATAGGATTTTAATATGATTTTGATAATCAATAATATAGATGAGATTTCTTGAGATTTGATAAAATGATTTATGATTTGATGACTCGAGATTTGATGATACGAATCATATTTTGATTTCATGAGATTTGAGAAAATGAACTATGATTTGAGACATGAATTTTGATGAATGAGATCCCTTGATATGAATATGAGATTTTGATAAGATTTGACGATTGATTTAATCATTTAAATGATTTTGATAAAGGATGTAAAATGAACCTATGTTTCGGGAAGAGAAAAGACTCAATTTGGCTTTAGCCACATTCTTACAAATTAAATAGTAATGATTTGAAATCATATTTTTTTCGAAACAACTGAAATTATTGTGATGACATGATTTTTATAAACTACTGAGAATTTCAAGATTCTTACCCTCTACTTCTATGATTTTCATGATAATTCCAAGTATGATCTAGGTGGCCAAGCAAGATGGAGCTTCGGCGAAGAATTAGATTAGTCCTTTTGTTTAGATATTTGGAAATTAGCTATAATAATTTTGTGCCATGAGGCAACTATGTATATAAGGTACTCGGACATACAGTTTGTATAAATTTTATTTCTTAATATACGTGTATTATGCTTCTTCAAAAGGCTCATATTTTGATATTTACTCAAATAATGTATTTGTAAAATGGACGATGTTCATAAGTAATGTACCAAATTCTAATTAGTACTAGTATTTGAGATGTTACAAATAACATATAAGGATCACCCCTACGTAAGAGAATCATATCCAGATTTCTTTTAGACTTTGAGCACTTAAATTTGTACTTTACATTTTAATTCAATTACTGGCTCAACTTAAACATTTTAAATGAGCATATCAATTTCTAGTACATCATAATTCAACTCATAAGCATGCAAAGTACCAATTTCTTGTATCATCAAATAATTATCATAATCCACAAGGTAACTTAAATGCTAGCAATTCATATATACATGAGATAAGAACCAAGATAATCAAGTTTCATTATATTCTCAAGCCAAAATCCAAAAGGTATAATTCAAGACAACAACATAATCAAAATATAGTCAAGACATAATTGAAATCTTCATGTAAGGTAGTAGACATAATCAAAATATAATCAATACAAAATTGAACTCTTCAAGGCAATAAATATAATATAATAGAATTGAACTCTTTATGTTGTCTTAAACCATGTGTTATGCAGGTGTAGAGCCAAAAATGAAGTAAAGAGCTGAGTACAAGGCATTGAGGTAGCAGTCAGTGACTCAGCAGAGCCACAAACATACTGAAGAAGAAGAGACCTTAGACCTATAGGCTATAGTTAATTGCTTCTTCAAAGGGATATCTGCATTTGATTTGCATTTTATTGTGTTGTTGATGGTTAGACTTGGATTGTATTTGATTTGCATTGGCTCTGTTTATATGATATTGTGTGTGTGGTTGTTAATGTTATGATTGTTTGTGGGGATAAATTGTAACACCCTAATACAAATATCTCAATAAATCCAGAACATACAAAGATAGATAGTATTAGCTATGCTACTTATAACTTAAACATCAATATAACCCATAACATTTATACAAATCATTATGGAGAGCCATAAGAGAAAAAGTTATATGTATAAATACATCAAGCCTCAAAAGGTGTAGTATTATACATACAACGTTGTACATCTCAAAAGAATATAAAAGTACTATTTGAAAGTACATAAAATAAAACTATCTAAACTAGGTGCTTCTTCTTCTTTCCCTTAGCAGGGTCTTGACCTGTTTATACCATAGAAACATAAAACGGGGTGAAAATAAGAAATTCTCTATAGTAAACAGCTATCTGAAACCATGGCATTAACATCTAAAATATTCAAAAGGTAAATAAATTATTTACACAATTAAATTACTATTGATATCAAGCAATCGCCCATATAATTATAAAATATCATATTTCCTTGGCAAAATGCTTATCTCACTCCTTGGTCTAGCAAAGAACTTAATTCATTCTATTGCCCTTGGTAGAAAGTTTTTTTCACTTTATTACCCCTTTACGTGAGTGCCTTTCTCATTCCTCATGTTCTTTGACAAAGAGCTTAACTCACTACTTTGTCCTAAGTAGAGTGTTTATCTCATTCCTCTACCACACTTGGTAAAGTGTTTTACTCACATCTTTACCATGGCAATGTGCTTTTCGTACTCCCTTGCCTCACAACTCCATATTGTGCTATAATTCAACTTTATCAAGTAAAGGAACCTCTCTTTGCTAACATTCCATTCCAACTCAACTTGATGAGATAATAAAGCATTTCTTTAAAAACTTGCATAATCAACTCAACTTTAACTATAAGAGAGTAATTCATGCATCTACATAAGTAAAACATACTTATGATACTTGTATCTAGCTTGCCTTATTATCACACTATAAGTGGTAACCTATGCCACACTAGTGTGCTCAGGGTCCTAGATACCTATTTTAGGCAATTCCTAACTTATGGAATGCTTAAAAACTCAAACTTGTACATATATGCTTGGTGGTTATTTCCTTTGTGAAATATCCCTAAAAGTGTATTAATAGACTTAAGAAAGCATATATGGAGGATCCCACTAAGAAGGGAACTCTATTTCAATAAAATAAAGGTGCTAGCAAACTCTGGACCAAGTGCCTAGGCATAGACAATGCAGGGCAACACCATGTTTTACTCGGCCACTGGCGCTTAGGTGTAACACCCTGAAGAACATGTTAGGCTAGTAAATGGGTTACAAACATAGCCTAATAATTGCTTAACATGTTAGTTCAATTTTGTAACAAACTGAGTCAATTTAAGCACTTTGCTACAATACAGAAGTTAAAAAGTAACTTAAAATGACTCAAATAGTAGCATAAATTACTAGTTGAAGCAAATGGGTATGGATAAATTGTTTCTAAATCACAAATGAGTTAAGTAAGGTGCAGTTAAAATTTGAGAACAATCGGAGTCAGTTTGGTATTTTTAAGCATACTGGTTATACTTTTAATGCCATATTGACTCCCAATAGATATGAAAAAATAGAATAAAAGTGAAACAATAATTTTGATGAATTCTAGTATTTATTCTAAAGTTGTTGGAAGCTAGAAAACTTGAATTAGCATAATTAAAGTATCCTTAGCAGATATAAGTTTCAGTATAGAAACTTAAATCCTTTTCTCCTATTTCCCCTCATGTCCCCAAACCCCAACATAAAAGAAATAAAGAAGAAACGAAAGGGGAAAGGGAAAAAAAGAAAAGAAAGAAAAGAGAGAAAGGGGAGAAGAAAGGAATGGGAAGAAAGAAGAGGAAGCACAAGAGGGTCCAAGGCTAGATCAAGAGCAAGGCTTTAAGAATCAAGTAGTCTTCAAGAGGTAGGGGAGCTTAACTTCATCTTTTCCTTCTTATTTTCATCTTATTCTTTTTTTTTTATGAAAGAAAAAAATGACTTTCTATAATTGAAGTGAGTTAGTTGATAGCTAGTTTAATGCTTGATTGATAGTTTGGAAGCCTTAGAACTCATAGTTTCCTTTTGGTTACATAGTTGATAATAAGGGTTTACAACAAGTTTGATTGAGCTAACAGAAGAAATGAGATTTACAACAAGTTTAAAGACCCTTAGTGATGATAGCAATCATCTAGAAGTGAGACTTTGAGGTGAAACTTGGTTTGGGACCAAGATTATGTAGAAAATGCATTCTGTAGAATTTGGTCATGCCTAGGCACAAGATTTCCATGTTTAGGCGTGGACTGATCAGTTTTCAACCTAGGCCAGACAGAGAACACCATGTCTAGGCGTGATAAAACCAAGCCTAGGCATGAGACAGAACAACAACCTAACAACTTGTAGTGTCTGATGCATATCTTGAGCTATAGATATCAGATTGACTTGATTCCAGTGCCATTTGAAAGCTAAGACATAAAAATTCATGTAGTAAAAATTTTAGAATTTTTGAGCAAGTCAATTGATCTGTTGATAATTTCAATATTTTGAATGCCTTATAGTTGACCTAATTGGATTCCATATGTGCTCAATTGATAACATTTGCTTAAGTTTCTGACAATTACCTTAATTGGAACCTTATTGTGAAACTTTGCTTAAATATGTTCATAAACACTTATAATTGAATTGTGCTTTTTAGGAAACCCTTGAGTGTTGGAGTCCATTAGCCTTAAACTAGGCTTGCTATCCATGTGAAGGAAGAGCCAATGATTCATGTAGGTTAATACCACCTCTTGAAGCAAGGGAAGAAGATTGTTTGCTTAGAATTCCAGCTGAAGTTGAAGAAAGTCAACAACACGGCCCATGTCATAAGACACAGAGTAACCTGTGTATTCCTCTGGTACCACAAGAAGTCTCCAGCCATGAATTTGCCCAACAAAGCCTGTGTCATCTGACACGGGGTAGGCCGTGTACATTTCTGACATGACAAGGGAATCTAGCTTTTGAGCTTTGACTAACCATACGGCCCATGTTATCTGACATAGGGTTGGCCATGTATCTCTCTAGTATCCTGAGAAGGGTTTAGTTCTGAGCCAATTCGATAACACGACTCATGTCATCTTACACAGGATGTGCCATGTAGTTCTCTGAATTCTAAAATGCCCAAGTTTATGAGTGCAGAGTCAGACACAGGGTAGGTCATGTCAGATGACACGACCTGTGTTTGCGAATCAGAAACTTAACTTCGAATTTTGAGGCAAAATTAGGGGTCCAACGATAAAAATAGGATTGGCTAGGACTCATAAGGCAGTTCTGAACTGGAAGTTGTCAGAGAAAAGAAGAGGATTCAAGGAACAATAAAGAGGGAGATTCAATCGAAGATTGGAGATTCGGGTTTAAGCAATCGGAGATCGATCAACCTTACTCATTGAAAACTAGTTTAATCTTCAATTTTCTTTCGTTCTTTCATTCTTAACTATGTTTCTATTTCATTTTAATTTTGAATTTGAATTTGCCATGTGCGGCTAAACTCTTATTTGGTTAAGGGAGGATGAAACTCTAGTTTTGGTTATGTAAATTCTGCATATTCTTTTATTTCAATACAATTGTGTTTTTATTCATATGTTTCTGATCTCAATTCAATATAAAGGTTTTTATATTCTTACCAATTTAGAAAGTGGTAAAACTAGGATTACTATGCGCGGTTGCTGTGGTAGAACTAGTGGACATATGATCTAAGTAATTTAATCCCGGTGTGTGATTGAATCTTAGTGTGATTAGTTTTCTAAATCTTAATGCAATCAATAGGTAGGTGTAAGAGTGGTTGCTTTACAAATAACTATTGATTAGGGATTGATTTGAGTGGTTGCTAAATTAACCAATAATTAAGAAAAACAGAGATTAATCTCACAATTGCGTAAAAAACATAATTGATCATATTGAGATAAAGGTTATGTGGATTTACGTGATCATATAAACCTAGTAGTGGATTCTATCTCTTAGCCAATATCCTCAAATTGGAAATTCAAATCGTATTTATTTTGTTATTATTTTATCTTTGGTTTCTGTTTTAGCTTGAATTAACAAACCCCCTTTCACTATTTATTGCCACTTAGAGTTTAAATTAGGATTCAGTTAATAGTGTTAATTGAGTTAGTTCTCTGTGGACCGACCCTTGCTAACTACAACTGGTTGCAAGGTTTTTATTTTTGTAGGACTTGGCAACTATTTTTTAATTTGAATTTTAATTCATAATCCACACCACACCATTAATCAGTACCAGTTTCAGTTTCAACTAGAGGTAGATTCTGTAGAAAAATGTATTCTGCCAGTTAGTAAACCAGATTGCATAATTTCTTGCTCCGATGTGGTATTGACAAGAGACTAGTGGCATTTTGAAGCTAATATGTAAGGCTTATTTCTTGTAAAATTTCAAAATTTTATCACTTTTAGTTTGTTCCCAGTTTCAGTTCAAAGTCAGGTCAGATTATAGAAAAACAGTGAATGCCCTGTTTTGGTGTTTGCAAAATGTCGCATAACTTTGGCTATACTTAGCCAAATGAGATGAGGTTTATGGCATTTGAAAGATATAAGAGAAAGCTATATGCTCATAAAATTTCAGAATTGAAGAAGTTACGATGCGCATTTAGTGCAATCTTGAAAATCAACAATTTTAGGCAAGATTTTGAAGTGTTTTGGGATGATTGGATTCCTAGAAACACTAGTAACTCCTTTAATAGTTAAATTTGAGTTAAGTATGCAAGTTCTTTAGTAAATGCTTTATTCTCTCAAAGAGTTAAGCGACATAGGGCCTAATTAGCAAGAGCAAAGTGTCATATGTCCTAGTTGGCATTAGTTTTGCGTCATAGGGCCTAGTTGGCAATAGTTGAGCGCCATAGGGCTTAATTGACAAGAATTGAGCGTCATAGGGCTTAGTTGGCAATAGTTGAGCATCATATGGCCTAGTTGGCAAGAGTTTAGTGCCATAGGGCCTAGTTGGCAAAAGTTGAGCACCATAGGTGTAACACCCTTGTGGGGATGTCACATTTAAAAAGAAAATAAAAGAAAAATAAATAAAATCTACCCAAGTTGTAAAACATTTGTTACATAATAATACGGGTTGTAAAATTCTTCCTGTTAAACAGAATATTATTAAATAAAATAACGCGGAAACACAAAATTAACAAACTAACATCACACATAATATACATAGGGTTTTAGTCATAAGTTATACAAATAATTTACAACTAAAATATTTAAACTGAAACAGTAAACAAAAAGCAATAACAGTCTATATATACAAACGCAGACGCGCCCAAGTACACATCATAAATATTTAACCCTCTGAAGGATCACTCTCAGGAAGATCATCAGGAGATAAATATCCAGGATGCCTCGACTCTCGGCGGAAACGAGACTGCGCAGTCGACACGCTGCTAATCTCACTAGGTGCAGTGAACATACCACCCCAATAACGCCTAAGAGATAACGGCAACTCTAAATGCAAAAACACCGTAGTCGTCATGACTGATTCTCCATCAAACTCATTACGTAGGGACATAGTCAACCGTCCCACGTAAGTCACCGAGTTTCTGTCTTCACGCAGTCGCCAGGCTGTCGATCCCCCATGAAACTCAAACTGTACAAAACCCAGAAATCCTGGCACCGCCATACTCAAGCAATCAATCCAATGGATATGGATGATTGGATGGTTCTTGATCTTCGTACTGATCTTCGGCTTGCTGCTCCTCCTCTTCTTCAGGATACACACACTCAAGAGGTTGTTCCTCTTCCTCAAACTCTTTACCACAAAATTTAATATATACAGAAAACACATATAATAAAGAGGTAAGACAAATCTGTATCAACACATACATGGTAAATAAGAAAGTGACAATACAATAGTTATACAATTCATACAATACAGAATGCTATAACGACATAAACATAATATAACATAACACAAACACAGTATAAGAATTAATATTAACATAGATACAATATAATAATTAATATCAACATAGATACAATATATATCCATACATAATATAAATATAAAATCATCGATAAGGATATAATAATGCACCATATATATATAAATATGCAATATGACACGATCCTACTCCATGGAGCTAAACACATACAGACATCAGAGAGAATGACCCGTAAAATCTTATTAGTACCACCAGGCTGCCCAACCAAACTATTCCGCGGTCTCACGTTGCGTCTATAGCCCACTGTAACACGTCGTGGTGTAGCATACGGTAACACGTTGTATACTACAGGCATTGTACTAATTCAGACTTTACAAGATCTCGATTAAATATAGTGCGTGTCGAGTCCATTAGTGTGTGACCGGGTACCACGGCCCAGCGAAGCTACCAAATGTCCACATATGGAATACCGCACACTAAAGTCTCCAAGTCCATTCAAAATTGAACTACACTACACTTATCGCACCGACAATACGATGTGATTCACCTCGTCAATCAATCCCCCAATTATTAACTAAATTGGCACAAACTCAATATATGATCTTAAAATAGTTTTCAAAATTACCAAAATACCCTCAATGGTATAAATATGCGTATTTAAGCAAATGCCCTCATTGGCAAAAACTCATATATATTTATACAGCAAGTCCCACCAGACAAATACTGTTTCACAACCTGTCCGGGTCCACCACTTTGGCCCGACAGTAAACATCACTATTTTCGTCAATCGCGTAGAAATTTTATCGCATTTTCACAATTCCGTCATTTTTACAAACGTTTTTAAATTGCGTAAATACATTTTTCTGTTTTTAAAATCGCGTAGGATTTTTAATACGTTTTCTCAATCGCGTAAGATTTTAAAATTATTTTCTTATCTGAATTCCTTAGAAATCACTGTTTAAATAAACAGAAATAATATTTAAAATGTTTAAAACTACGTAGAATATTTTTCATACCGTATACTGTCTTTTGGACATCTTTCCTATCTTATTTGTCCGTTTTTAATAAAAATTGACAGTATTTTGTTTAGAAAATTCATAATAATGGTTTTCTAATTTTTCTGTAAAAATTCTCTTTTTTATTTATTTCACCATATAATTACTTCCTTGAAAATTACTAACGTGCTTCAAAATGTGAAATGAGCTCTACGTTAGAAATTTTATAGGAGTTACTATTTTTTTATTTCCAACTATTAAATTCTTAATTTTAACCACTTAAACTTAATCTAAATCCTTTTATTTCCTCAAAATCATTGTTATAAAAATTCCTTTTAGTATTGTTTACTTCTCTTTATTTGAAAATGATTTGGAAAACAACTTTTGAAATCATAATTACATGGCTTAGGCATGTTGGCCGAAATGCTTCAATTTCCTCCTTTGATCCATAAATTCATTTTTCTTACTTTAAATTCATTTGTAACCTATTAATTTTCCTAGGTTAATTAAATCACACTTTTAGAAAATTATTGAGAACATTTTGGTTCCCATTTCTTGGTCAATGGTCGTGAGCCTTGTTGATGTGTTCTTTGGAACACTCATACAATCCTTGACATATTATTCACATCCTATAAATTATCATGCATTTCTAACACATACAATATTATCAAAGCTTGTAGACATGCAAATTAATACAAATAACAAATAGGAAAACTTATAACAAACACATAAATGAATCCTTATGGATTCTACAACCACAAACAAATTCCATCTTCTTACCACCACCCAAGGATGATAAGATTTAGTCTTCCTCTTACCTTAAATGAAGACAAATATGCTTTCACTCCTTTCCTAGGGTTTCAGTTTTCTCCTTCAAAACACCTATCAAGCTTAAACAAATTTCTACAAGTTACTAACATTAAAGAGAGCTTAAACCATGGATAAATCATGGCTTAGAACTTTGAAAAAGAGTTTAGAAATGGAAAACAAGAAATTTCACCTTCTAGGTAAAATCTTCCAAGTAGGTTTTCAAGCCTCAAATGAATGATTTTGCAAGAACTCTCAACTAGAGATGTTCTTAGAATTGTGTTTAGGTTTAGAAAAGTGGGTTGGATAAAATTTTAGGTAGATGGATGGTGTGTAGGGGTACATGGCCGAATGCTTCACCAAAAGAACAACTATGGAGGTTTGTATTTTTGGAAGAGAGAGAAGAGAGAAAATGCATGAAAATCAAGTGATTATGGCCTTCAATGGAGTGAATGGCCGTAGACTTCAATGGGCAAGAGGTGTCCATTTGTGTTGGCTCCATCCAAGCCTTAGAATTGATCAATGGTGAGGATTAAGCCTTGTTCTCCAAGCTTAGCTCTCATTGGTTCATCCTAGCCTTGTCACTTAACCTAGTCATCATGCTTAGTCACTAATTAAGCCTAGTCATTAAGCTTAGTCACTAACCTAGTCACTAGCCTTGTCATTAGCTATCTGTTCTAGCTCAAAACGTTTACTGCTTTATTAAACGTGGGCCCCGCAAGACATTTAGGGTCATCTTGTCATTTAGCTATCTTGACTAATAAAATAATATTATAATAATATAAAATTATTTTATTTTACAATAAAATCCTAAAAATTAAAAGATTATTTACCGTCTTATTCAATTGGGTTTAGTAAGATCCCCAACTCGAATAATTAAAAATAAGATTTCCCTACCGAAAAATATTATTTTCCGTCCCAGAGCAAATCACACAAAAAGTCCAAAAAAATCACAGACAAGTAATATTAAACTCTGTATCATATAGAAAATTTAAAAACAGTACATTCGGGACGTAATGGTCATTTTTTCATTTTTCCCCACCACGAAGCAAATCATTCAAAACACTCAAATAAAATTATAGACAGTAAAATATATCAGTATATCACTTAGAAAAATTTAAAACAGTAGTTTGAAAAAAATTTTATTTTACGGTCTCGAAGCAAAATATGCCAAACGACCAAAGAAAATCATAGACTGTAATATATATTTGTATTTCATACAAAAAAACAAGAAACAGCAAAATAGGGACACAACGGTCTTTCACCCAAAAGTTTGAAAAACAGCAAACAGAACATTCGGGACATTTTTCCAAAAGTTGGGGTGTTACAATAGGACCTAGTTGGCAAGAGTTAAGCACCAAGCGTCATAGGGCCTAGTTGGCAAAAGTTGAGCGCTATAGGGCCTAGTTGGCAAGAATTGAGCGCCATAGGGCCTAGTTGGCAATAGTTGAGTGCCATAGGGCCTAGTTGACAAATGTTGAGATTGATCCATAGTTTATCACAATTCCTAACCGAGGGAGCGAGGCAAGCCCCTTGACCTGGTAAAAGAGTGAGAAAAGTACCTTGCTAAAGGTGGAGTTATGATTAGTCATCCAAAGCTAGGCTAAAGATGTTATATCCAAGGCCAGGCTAAGGATTAGTTTTTTGAGTAGTGATCATTACCGGATAAGCCTAGTGAAATGGTGACACCGAAGTGTTTCATGAAAGGATTAGTTTTCCAAGTAGTGAACATTGCCGAGTAAGCCTAGCAAAGTGGTGACACCAGAGTGTTTCATGAAAGGATTAGTTTTCCAAGTAGTGAACATTGCCGGGTAATGCATAGTAAAGTGGTGACATTGGAGTGTTTCAAAAAAGGATTAGTTTTTCAAGTAGTGAACATTGCCGGGTAAGCATAGTAAAATGGTGACACTGGAGTGTCTCATGAAAGGATTAGTTATCCAAGGCTAGGCCAAGGATGTCATATCCAAAGCTAGGAGGTGGGTGAGCATATCCTATGCTATGTTGTGGACTAGTTTGCCCTAAGCTAGGCAGTGGATGAGCATATCCTATGCTAGGCGGTGGACTAGTTATATCCTATGCTAGGATAAGGATGAGAAATCCTATGCCAGGCTGTGGATCAATATATCTTATGCTAGCCTGTGGATGAGAAATCCTATGTCATGATGTGGATCAGTATATCCTACGCTAGGTTGTGGCTGAGAAATCCTATGCCAAGCTGTGGATCTATATATCCTATGCTGGACTAAGGATGAACATATCCTAGGTCAGATTAAGGATAAGTAAGATTAATTCCAAATGAAGGAATACAATTCCTAAATATAATTAAGTTACATATACGAGTTTTAATTTAGAAATATATCTTTTGTATATATTTAGTTTTAATACCATGAGATATATGTTTTTACTGAGAATTTTATGTTCTCACCCCTTTATGTTTCATGGTTAGCAAGTCAAGGCCCTACAAGAGGGTAAAAAGATGAAGATAATAGAAGAAATAAATTAGTTTAGTTTTATTATATTTAGTTCAAAGCTTATGTAATTAATTATATTTGCTTTGAGTATGTAAAAGTTGTAAATATGTATAACTTTTAGATATGGCTCTCCATAATTATTTACTTTAATGTTATGGATCAGTTAATGATTTAGTTAGAAGTAGCATGATTGATACTGCTTATCCAGGTATATGTCAGATATACTAGGGTGCCGATATTAGATTGTTACTTTATGATATCAGAGCAGTTTATCCTGTGAGTCGGGGTATGGACTGACTAGGCTTAGGCCAGTTTAGTATTTTTCCATTAAGTATTATGCATTTCTTGTCACATATGTGAGAGGTGTTGATAGAATTGCATGACAAGCCTTAGGTTTGAGTGTTAATGGTTACTGTCACACGTAGTGTGTATAGGGAACCATTACTTCACCAAGGCGAGCTAGGAGCAATAGGAACTCTTCTGGTGATGGATCAACTTTTATAACCAAAGTGTTCTGAGAGATGGCAACTGCTAGGAGGAAGCAAACTACTATCACAAGCAGAGTTTTAGAAGGGATGAAATTAATTTTATCTCAGCAGCTAGTACCGCTAATATAGTCAGTGTATGCAGTAGTAGTAGTAGTAAAAGACTAAAACTCCCCAAATCTCTTAAGGTTTAGAAAGGCCAATCCTACATCCTATGAGGGAAAGTAAGACTTGTTTGGAATAGGTGAAATAGCTTAAGAAAATGGAAGAAATCTCTACAGTTGATGTTTGTTCAAATGATATGAGAATGTTGATTATATTCTATATGTTAGAAAGGAGGTAGAGTTTTGGTGAACAGAATGTCAATGAGATAGAGTTCTCGGTTAGTGCGCCATTAAATGGCTAAGTTCAAAGAAGTAAGCGATAAGTATAGAGCAAGCTATATAATCAAACTTCAACCCATAGAACTCTGAGTTAAGGGGTTATAGTGTTTGTTTTTCTGTGCTCTCCATTCTTTGTTTGTGCAGGATGACGAAGGATGGATAGTATCGAGTTCTTTATGATACTCGAAGTAAAATCATGAATAAGTAAAGTTGAGTTTTCAATCCTTTTCTACGTGAATTATGGTATCGTTAGATACTTATGGAATAAAGAGAATAGTGTTGTTAGTGCTATTCAAGAGAACAGTTGAGAGTCCTTATAGCTAACCTCGAGTGGAACAAAAGTTGCAAGGTTTTCACAAGAGGAAGAGAGGGGATGATAGATATATGAAGTATGCTTCTAAACCTAGTTATCCTCAAGATAAAAGTAAGTGACCTTAAGCAGAAGTGAAGGGACCAAAGTGTATTAGAAATGTGAGATAACATAAGGGTAGACTAAGTTTTAGTTGGCCAAATAGTATGTTATACTTATGACTAACCGAAACACTTTTAAATAAGTGTGTGCAAAAGTTGGGAGTAGTGCCTAACCTTAAAGCTTAAGTTAAAGTAAGAGTTTATACTCTGAGTAGTAAGGAGACAACTCAGACTCCTGATTTCACAAGATAAAGATATAGTTAATGATGATCTCTAAGTTGTAATGTATGATTCAGAAGTATTTTCACTTCTTGATTTCATACAAGTATGTAAAGAGATCAGATTTACTTATGTTGAGTTTCCCCATATTTTATCCTTGTCTACGCCAATAGAAAAGCTAGTCACAACTTCCTTAGTAAGTTTGGATTGTTGTGTAAAGATAGAAAGTAAGATTTCTTTTGTAAATCTTATCAGTTTATCTCTTCTTAACGTGGACGTTAGATTAGTCATGATTTTAGATTTATTAGATAAAACATTGAGGTTTACATCTGATGATCCTTTTGTGCCTATTTCTTTATAGTCTATGTTTTGAGAGCTAAACAAGTGAATAACTCCTAAGTAAAGGAGATTTAAGGATATATTTTCCTTTTATCCTAGTATATGGAAGTTGAGCAAGTCTTAGGGAATATATCTGTGATAAGAAGACATACAGAATAAATTCCCAAAAAGATGAATGAGTACCACCTAAGAGAGAAGCATAACTCTTTATAAGTATGGTATGAGTTAAGCTAGTAGATGGTTTGAGATGTTCAATGATCATACGAGTTTGTAATATTTATTTGATCAGAAGAAGAAGAACATGAGGCAAAGATGATGGATTGAATGCTAAGCAGAACTTGGTTGTGATGAAAGGATCATAACTTTGAGTTATAGTATCATCAGGGTAAAGCCACTGTAATGGCTGATGCACTAGATAGGAAAGTCCTACATATGTTCCAGATGATAGTCCAAGATAGAGTGAACTTCTCGAGAGTTTTAGGAATTTGAGTCCGGCGGTGTTTATGGTGCCATATAGTCTCATAGTGAGTACAGTGAACATAGTAAATGACATAAACACTTAGATCTTAGAAACTCAAACAGAGAATGAAACTCTAAGGGACATGAATGAGCATATCCTCTAAGAAACGCGACAGGATTTTGTTATGACTGAGAATGAAGCGATGAAGTTTAGAGACAAACTTTGTGTTGAAAGAGAGTCAAGGATCAAAGGAAGGGATTTTAGAGGAAGCTCACAAGAGAAAGTATACCATCTATCTAGAGGCTACTAAGATATACTGAGATCTTTGGATAATGTTTGGTAGCCTAGAAGGAAAAAGAACATAGTAGAATAGGTGTCTAGATGCCTTTTTCCAGAAGATAGTAAAAGATGAAGTTGACACCGAAGGAGCCTTTTTGGGAGTTGGAATCCCATATAAAGTAAGATTACCTAGATTTGTGGCAAGAGAAAAGCAATTTTGAGGACAAAATTTTTAAAAGGAAGGAAGAAATGTAACACCCTCTAGAACATGTTAGGCTAGTAAACGAGTTACAAATGTTTTGTGACAAACTGAGTCAGTTTAAGCACTTTGCTACAACACAGAAGTTGAAAAGTAGCTTAAAATGACTCAAATAGTAGCATAAATTGCTAAGTTGAAGGAAACATGTATAGATAACTTGTTTCTAAGTCAAAAATGAGTTAAGTAAGGTGCAGTTAAAATTTGAGAACAATCGAAGTCAGTTTGATATTTTTAGATATACTGGTTATACTTTTAATGTGGATTTACCCCCAGCAGATATAGAAAAATAAAATAAAAGTAAAATAACAATTTAGATGAATTCTAGTATTTATTCTAAAGTTGTTGGAAGCTAAAAAATTTGAATTAGCATAATTCAAGTGTCCTTAACATATATAAGTCTCAGTATAGAAACTTAAATCCTTTTCTCCTATTTCCCCTCATGTCCCCAAACCCCAGCAGGAAAGAAATAACAAAGAAACGAAAAGGGAAAGGGGAAAGAGGAAAAAAGAAAAGAAAGAAAAGAGAGAAAGGAGAAAGAGAGGAAGGGGAATAAAGAAGAGGAAGAGCAAGAGGGTCCAAGGCTAGATCAAGAGCAAGACTTCAAGAATCAAGTAGTCTTCAAGAGGTAGGGGGCTTAACTTCATCTTTTCCTTCTCTTTTTCATCTTATTCTTTGTTTTTATTAATGAAGGGAAAAAATGAGTTTTAGTCTGGTTAGTGAAGATTGAGGCTTGATTCTTGCTTCTATAATTGAAGTGAGTTAGTTGATAGTTAGTTTGATGCTTGATTGATAGTTTGGAAGCCTTAGAACTCATAGTTTCCTTTTGGTTACATAGTTGATAATAAAGGTTTTAAGGTGAAAGATTTAGTTCTAATCAAAGTTTGATTGAGCTAAAGGAAGAAATAAGATTTACAACAAGTTTAGAAACCCTTAGTGATGATAGAAATCATCTAGAAGTGAGATTTTGAGGTGAAACTTAGTTTGGGACCAAGATTATGCAGAAAACACATTCTGCAGAATTTTTTGCAAAATGGTCATGCCTAGGCGTAGGATTTCCATGCCTAGGCATGGGCTGATTAGTTTTCAGCCCAAGCGAGATAGAGAACACCACGCCTAGGTGTGGTAAAACCAAGCCTAGGCGAGAGACAAAACAACATCCTGAGAGTTTGTAGTGTCTGATGCATATCTTGAGCTGTAGATATCAAATTGACCTGATTCTAGTGCCATTTGAAAGCTAAGACATGAGGTTTCATATGGTAAAATTTTAGAATTTTTGAGCAAGTCAAAAAGTACAGTTCTATTTGAATTAGAGGTAAATTATGTAGAAAATTACATTTTGGTAGCCAGTAAACCAGATTGCATAATTTCTTGCTCCGATGTCATATTGACAAGAGACCAGTGGCATT
Organism: Ormosia emarginata; assembly: GCA_029884605.1. Taxonomy (NCBI): domain Eukaryota; kingdom Viridiplantae; phylum Streptophyta; class Magnoliopsida; order Fabales; family Fabaceae; genus Ormosia; species Ormosia emarginata. Next base: position 10,202,599 of record JAQQTP010000040.1, read on the forward strand.
TTGAAGCTAATATGTATGGCTTCTTGCCTATAAAATTTCATAATTTTACACTTTTAATTTGTTCCCAGTTTCAGTTCAAAATTCAGGTCAGATTCTAGAAAAACAGTGGATGCCCTGTTTTGGCCCTTGCAAAATGTTGCATAACTTTGGATATACTTAGCTAAATGAGATGAGGTTTATGACATTTGAAAGATATGAGAGAAAACTATATGCTCATAAATTTTTGGAATTTAAGAAGTTACGATGCACATTTGGTACAATCTTGAAAATAAATCGTTTTAGGCAATATTTTGAAGTGTTTTGGGATGATTTGAGTCCTAGAAACACTAGTAACTCCTTTAATAGTTAAAGTTGAGTTAAATATGCAAGTTCTTTAGCAAATGCTTTATTCTTTCAAAGAGTTAAGTGCTATAGAGCCTAGTTGGCAAGAGTTGAGCGTCATAGGGCCTAGTTGGCAATAGTTAAGCGTCATAGAGCCTAGTTGGCAAGAATTGAGTGCCATAGGGCGTAGTTGGCAATCGTTGAGTGCAATAGGGCCTAGCTGGCAAAAGCTAAGCACCATAGGTCCTAGTTGGCAAAAGTTGACCGTCATAGGGCCTAGTTGGCAAGAATTGAGCACTATAGGGCCTAGTTGGAAAGAATTGAGATTGATTCATAGTTTATCACAATTCCTAACTGAGGGAGTGTAACACCCCGAAAATTGTTTGTTTCATGATAAATAGTCATTTTATAATATTTATAATTTTTGTGAATTTTTGTAGATTTTTTCAGAAATATTGATTACTTTAATATATTTCTCAATTTACGTGCACACTAAGCGGAGCCAGGAAAATAAAATATTTTTCTCGAGGTTAGAAAATAAAATATTTCCCCTGAGACTTACTAAACCCGAGACTGGGCACAATTTACGAGGTTTAAATTTTTTGAAATTTTTATTTGATAAATAAAAATCGCAGTACATTTTATTATCCGTTGGACAATAAATACTGATTTTGTTAGCTGTAACATTTGTCCATTGGATAATAGCTTGTAGTAAAATGTAAACCATATTTTCAAGAGTGCCCACTTTATGTCATATCACTTTGACTTTTGCAAAAAGCTAACAAAGCTTCTCAAGGAAGCTTTGCCCAAGCTTCTAGAGAAAGCTTCCTTCCCCTCTCTCCCTTGTAACTCTACAGCAATGTGGGAGGGAAATGCAGCAAATTTTGTCACATTTCCACTTATACCATTCACTCATTCACCTTTTCAAAAATCCCTAAAAACTTTTCTATCATTTTCTCTTCTCTCACTTTTCTCTCAAACCTTTCTCCTCTTCCTCTCCTCCTCTCCTCCATGGCAACCCCACACCATTTCCCTCCATGGATGCTTGATTTCAAGCAACCACCTTGCTTGAATCTACTCTTCCTCGGCCAAGAAGCACCATTTTTGTCCATCCACATTTTCTTTCTCAACCAACCTTGTTTCTTATCTTTTCTCATCATTTTTAACCTTTTCTCTTTTGTAACCATCACCCAGATCTACAATTTTCATCTTTTTACATAAAGCTCTAAAGTTTGAAGCTTTGAGGTAAAAGTTCATGACTTTTCCATTTATTCTTCTCATTTTCGTGATCCTTGGTCACCTTGGTGATCAAGGGTTCCTTTTCCAAGCTTTGATTGTTGATTTTTGTGAGTTTGAATATCCTAGGATTTTGTGGTGATGGAGGACAAATTTCAAGTGTAAAAAGGAGCTTGCTTTCTTGTTTATCTCTTTGGGTAAGATGGAGATCATCCACTTCAACCTACTTTGGTAGTGAGGAGTTTGTTTATGTGTTGGTTGTGAGAAACCCATGTTAGGGTTACTCTCTTTGATGTATGGTTTTCTATTGATTTTAATCTTATATGAAATTATTGGTTGTATTTGTATATTTTGATGACTTTGGATTGTTCTTGATGAATTGGAAATATGGATGGAAAGCAAGAGTTTCTTGCCCTCTTGTTTGGAGGCTCATGGCTAAATGGCCCAAAAATGGGTCCATAATAAATCTTGTGTAATAATTTGGGAATTAAGACTCTTGATGATGAGTAATTAGTGAAGTGAGGAAAAATTTTGGAACCCCTTAGTCTCTTGAGGCTCACGGCCTCTTAGGGAGAACATAGACAAAATTATGTATTAAAATGAGAACTTAGCTAATTAGTCAATTAGAAGTTAATTAAGAATTCATAAAATAGAAAGAACAAAGAATAGAATTTTGTTCTATAACTTAGAATAAATTTGACCAAAGGAAGAACATGAGTGTAAGTGAGATGTTGGGTAACTTAAGTTAAAATTGCCCTAGGTGAATTATGTTTAAAATTGAGTAAAGAACTTATTTAATTTGAGTAATAAAAGATTAGATAAAAATACAAGAGAATTCCTCTAGAGAAAGACTTTATAGGAAACATCGAATTAAAGTGAAATTCCATAATAAACCTTAAAGGTGTGTTTTCACATTTGAAAACTTGATAATGTGTTGTTGTGGGTCCATAAGTGGGACCAAGAATTTGTTGATAATGAAATTGGCCACTCGTGGCGTGATTATGGGAAAGTATATGATTATTGAATATATATGAGTATGCATTGAGTCATCATACATCGTAAAAAGTCCGGTGGACTTTGTTGTAAGGCTTTATGCTTAGGAGATTGAATCACACCTTAGTGTGGGTGCGAATAGACTACTCTAGGTTACTCGTTGACCTTGGGGGCGTTGGGGTGCGGGTATCTCGTAATTGGAGTTGGTAGCTCCTCTGTACCGTGGGATAGACCGATGCAAACTCCAGAGCGAGACACTGTCCTATATCGCAATCTTGTGAAGAATGTCTTGTATGAGACATGTTGCGTAATTTTATTGAGATTGAAGAACTTGATTTGAGGCCGATAATATACAGACATGTCTCCTCAATCATTCTCTCCGATGTTATATTTAGCTACATGGAGTAGGATTTTGGTACTTTGTGCATGTACATGGTCAGTCATCATATTTACTTGGATTACATTTATATGGTTATAAAACTGTTTCTTTTATGATGCTATGACTGCCTGGATTATTAAATTATTTATTATCTGATCTTGATGTTGTTTACTATTTTACTACACTATTTGGTGTTATGCACCATTTATGCTTCTTTACTGCCATAACTGGTAATAATATTAGATATCTTGTAACACCCCAAGAATACGTATTTTATTTGTTTTAGTCGATTTTGAATTATTTTGAGTAATCTGACTCGACTTCTGTGAATTTTATGATTTTTGTGAGTTTTAGGAATTTTTGTAAGTTTTTACGTTTTTGATTATTTTAATATTATTTTTAGGTTGTATATAAGCCTTCGTATTTTATTTCTTTCTCTCAATCCTTAATTATTTTTACTAATTTGATTTGATTTTCATGAGTTTCACAATTATTATGATTTTTGTGAATTTTTGTGATATTTCAGATATTTTGAATATTTTAATATATTTTAGATATTTTAAGATATTTTGAATATTTTATTATATATTTGAGATATTTTGAATATTATATTATATTATTTATATTTTGGTATATTATGAATATTTAATATATTTATGATATTTTGGGCTGTATGCAGGCTCGGGCCGGGCCCAGAAAAATAAAATTTTTTATTAGCAAAAAATTTTTGTACTGTTGACTCGGAGCCGGGGGATCTTACTAAACCCGAAACCGGAAACAGTTTTTGAAGTTTTGTTTTTCTACGATTTTATCTGACAAATAAAATCAGGGTATGTTTTATTATCCATTAGATGATATCTTTCTTGAAAAATATCTAGTGGATGATTCTAGACGCAAACCTAGTCACCCACTCTAGAATGTTCTAGACGATGACTCATCATTTGGTGACTCACCTAGGTGACTAGCCTAGTGACTCATATGTTCCAGCTTGTTCTAGAAGACTCTAGAAGACTTCTCGTCACGCACCTAGTCATCAAGTGCTTTACACATGGATCAATAAGGAGCCGGTCAAAGTTGGTGGCTGTGACTCATCGCGAAAGACCAATAGAAGCTCGACACATGGCGTGACACCTCAGCACCTATGGCTCAGCATCTTTGGGAAGCTTCCAGAAGCGGTGACTCGCCATGTTCCAGAAGCAGTGACTCACCACATTCTAGAAGCGATGACTCGCCACATTCTGGAAGGTTGTAGAAACCCTGACTCGCCCTGTGACTCGCTGCAGTGAGTCACACATTCCAAAAGGTTCCATGCTGACTCAGCTGGTGACTTAACTAATGACTCGCCATGCTGACTCACCTGTTCTAGAAATATCTACGCTGACTCATCATGCTGACTCATCGTAGTGAGTCACATGTTCTAGAAACTTCTCTTTGATGACTCGCTCTGTGACTCATCAAGGGCAATCAGTAGAAAAATGATCAACAATAGTTGCTACCCAGCTAGAACAAGAGAAAAATCTAGGTATATTTTATTATCCATTGGACAATAGACACTGACTTTATAAGCAGTAATTATTGTTCATTGCTTACAGTATACCAAAAAATATCTTAAGCCTTCATCTTTTTCATAAAGTCTATAAATAGGAGGGCTTTGGTTCATTTTCAACTTTGGCAAGAAGCTCTCACCCCTTTTCTCTCCTTGTGTTCCATGGCCAAACACTCTTGGAGGCCAAATTTCTACACTTGCTCATCTTTTAGTCATCTCCACCCAAGAAGCCAAAAGATATACACCAAACTCTCTCATTTTCTCTCCCCCATGGATTCGGCCAAGCACCTAGATCCACTCTCCAAACTTCAATAATTCCTACCAATAGCATTTCTTGAATCCTCTCATTAATCCAAGACACTTTCATGTTAGGAACTTCTCAAGATTTATTCATCTCCACCTTCCTATCAAGCAAAGAACACAAAAGCTCATCTTTCTCTTCTCCAAGCTCATGGCCAACTACCACAAAATCACCTTCCAAGCTTCAATAATTCTAAACAACCTTAGATCTTGAATCTTCATGCAATTCTAAGGAACTTTCATGTTGGTGAATTTCCCTAAATCATCCATCTTCATCTTTGTTCTTCAAGCTCATGGTTTGGAGTTTTAAGGTGAAGTTTATGAAATCTTCACTATTGATTTCATTCTTTCCTTCTAAACCATATTTTGATCCATGGTTTTCCTTATTCAAGCCTTAGATAATAATATATGTATGTTGTTTTGTTTTAAAGGAGCAACCTGGTGGTGGTAGAAGGATTTATTCAAGAAGGACATAGAAGGAGCTTTGGAGGTTTCTTCAAGAGGTAAGAGGGAGATTACCCTCATCAACCATGTGTTGGTGGTAAGGAATGGATGTGTTTGTGGTGAAGAATCCATAAGGATTTATTCACTTGGTTGTTTATTGTCTTTCCTAATTGTGTTTGATTTTGTGTGCAAGTATGTCTATAGCTTTAATATTTTTGGTATATGTTTATGATTGCTTTAATATATGGTATGTGTTCATAGATGCATGATTATTATGGTATGATATGAATAAAATGTTGAAGGATTGCATGAGTGTTCCAAAGAACACAAGGGAGCCACGGCTCCATCATCACTAAAGAGGACCAAAATGTTCTCAACCATTTTCTAAAAGAATGACTTAATTGATTTAATTGGATTAATGGATTTTTCAATGATTTAGAGGATGGAAAATAATTTTAAAATCATTTATAAGGACATGTAGAATTTCGGCCAACATGTCATATACCTTTGATCCAAAATTATTTTCTAACTATGGACTAGATGATCTAATAAAAATAAATTGGATTAAGAATTTTTATAAGAGATTAAATGATGAGAAAACAAGTAAATATGTTTTTTAATGCATAGAATTATTTTTGGCCAACATGCCTACTTATGATGTTTTTAATCTAAAACTATTTTTAAAAGTGTGGACTTATGAAATTAATTTAATGAGAACTTAATTAAATGGATTTTTGGATAAACAATGAAAAGTAATTTAATTTTTAGAGTTAAATCAGTGAATTTAAGTAATGGTATAAATACTTGAAAAGTACTAACGTATAGCTCATTCATTGAGTTTTGAAGCACGTTAGCAAGTTTCGAGATGTAATTATTAGTTATGATTAAGAAAAGTAATTTTTGATGGAAACGTAGAAAATATCACTTAATGAATTTTTTAGATTAAATATCGCCAAAAATTAATTAAAAATAGACTAATAATAGAGAAAGTTTCAATATAAAATTTGAACGTAAAGAAAATATTATACGTAGTTAAGAAATACTAGAAACAGCTTACGCGTATTTAAAACTATAACTTTTAAGCTACGCGATTGAGAAAATGATTTAAAAATACTACGTGATTTTAAAAACGTCAAAATATATTTACGCGATTTAAAAACGTTTATAAAAGTGACACGATTGTGAAAATACGATAAAATTTCTACGCGATTAATTGGAACAGTGAGTTTTGCTGTTGGGCCAAAGTGGTAGACTCGGACATGTTGATATATGGTACTGTCAAGTGGAGATGTATTATATTTGAGAAAATTGAGATTAAGGGCATTTTTGTAAATATGGTGACATTTTGAGACTAAGGGTAATTCTGTAATTATAGTTCTTATTCATGCATTGAGAGTTGTGTCAATTTGGTTGATATTGGCGATTGATTGACGAGATGAATTACATTGTGTTATTGGTGTGATAAGCATAGTGTGGTTCATCGAGTGGACTTAGAGGCATTAGTGTGCGGAGTATTTCACATGTGGACAGTTGGTAGCTCCTCTGGACTGTGGTAACTGGCAACACACTAATGATCTTGACACGCACTATTCTTAATCAAGATCTTGGGGAGACTGTTTAGTACAATGCCTGTAGTGCACGACGTGTTTGGACTGTGTACTACTACACTACGTTGGACAGTGGGCTATAGACACGACGTTGGACAGTGTAATAGTTTGGTTGGGTAGCCTGAGGTACTGATAGATCTTTTCGGATCATTCTCTCTTATGTCTGTGTTTTAGCTCCATGGAGTAGGAATGAGTCTGTGTATATTTGCATATGTGGTCTGCATCTTAATGTGGTTATTTATATTCAATGTTGAGATATTATGTATGATGTGTTGATGTGAGTTATTATGCATGATGTGACTATATGGTTTATTGTATCAATTGTTATATCTGTTATGGTAATATTATTGCTGTTCATTTTATTACAATATATGTTTATTGGAATTATTTGTAAATTGATAACATGATTATATTTGTGATATCTGTATGTATGGAATGACTTTGTCATTCGTATCATTCTTTGCTACCATACTGGTATTGGTGAAAGGGGATCTCACCTCTTTGCTGTATTGTTTTGTTGTGTTTGTATTGATTCATATAGTAGGAGAAACGAGTTTCTTAGACTAATTGGAGGCAATATTCTGAGGTCGGTGACGGCGTCGAGGAGTGATCTTCCAAGTTTCAACAGTAAGCAGTTTGATGGAGTAACGGAACAAGTATGTTGAGTTTTCTTGTTAGTGTTGTTACCGTGCTATTCAGTAGGACTCATTATTGGGTTTACTACTGTCGCTTGAGTCTGTAGATTTTATGTTTTAAAATTTTATTGAATATTATGTGATATAAGTAATATGTGTGTTAATCAGTTCAATCTATTTTTTTGTATTATTCATATTTTCGGTAAGTTTATGATTCCGCAAAAAGGAATTTTTAAAATCCACACTTTATAACTCAAAGCTTTTATGAAATGACTTTTCAGGTTTTAAGTTTTTAGTCGGAAATATGATACCCTACGGAGGGTGTTACATATCTCATTTCTTTGTTTTGTTATTCTGGATATATCTGTGTTTTTGTAAAGACCAAGATGCAGACGAGCCTACGTTTCCTAGATTTTGGTCAAATTAGTCTCTTGTTCTACGATGGCATCCCAGTGAGGCTTTTTGGGATATGTCAGGTTGAGGTTCCATGGAGGTGGTGATAGCTAGCACGTGGATTTCGATACCGAGCGTTTTGTTTATATAGGAAACGTGACTGTGTCTCTAGCATGGGGTTATTATGACCCCCCTGTTTTCTCTTTCGATTTTCATGTTTGGTTGGAGTTCTACATGCCTATGCGAAAGGTGTGGGGTGAGCATATGTATACCCCACGCGAAGATCCTGAGGAGGACCCATCTGAGGCTCCTTCTTAGTTGTTGTTGGAGGCATGACTCTTTTTGGTAGCCTTTTTGGGTGGTTGGCTGTATATCGCTTTGGGGGCCTGATGTTTTGTCTTTTTGGTAGGCTGTAATATGTATATTCTTTTTTGGGTATGTAAAGCTTCCACGTCCTTTGTTTAACTGTTGATGTATTTAAACACGTATGATATACAAATCTGATGTATAAATGTATGGTTTAGTCCTCATGTTAATTTCTGTTGTAATTATATTTTATCCTCTTACCAAAAAAATTTTTTTGCCAAATTATTATACGTTTATAAATGAACAGGCTATTATCCACATGTAAATGAATCGGGTCTTAATTTTATATTTCATTTTATGTTCGTGTTTTTGGTGTGACTGTCCCTCTCCCAAAAGGGGCATCACAGGAAGCGAGGCAAGCCCCTTGACTTGGTAAAAGAGTGAGAAAAGCACCTTGCTAAAGGTAGACTTATGATTAGTCATCCAAAGCTAGGCTAAAGATGTTATATTCAAGGCCAAGCTAAGGATTAATTTTCCGAGTAGTGATCATTGTCGAGTAAGCCTAGTAAAGTGGTGACACTAGAGTGTTTCATGAAAAGATTAGTTTTCCAAGTAGTGAACATTGCCAGGTAAGCCTAGTAAAGTAGTGACACCAAAGTGTTTTATCAAAGCATTAGTTTTCCAAGTAGTGAACATTGTCGGGTAAGCCTAGTAAAGTGGTGACACTGAAGTGTCTCATGAAAGGATTAATTATCCAAGGCTAGGCCAAGAATGTCATATCCAGAGCTAGGCTGCGGATTAGTTATGTCTTAAGCTAGGCAGTGGATGAGCATATCCTATGCTATGTTGTGGACTAGTTTGCCTAAGCTAGGCAGTGGATGAGCATATCCTATGCTAGGCGGTGGACTAGTTATATCCTATGCTAGGATAAGGATGAGAAATCCTTTACCAGGCTGTGGATCAGTATATCTTATGCTAGGATGTGAATGAAAAATCCTATGTCAGGCTGTGGATCAGTATATCCTATGCTAGGTTGTGGATAAGAAATCCTATGCCAAGCTGTGGATCTATATATCCTATTTTAGACTAAGGATGAACATATCCTAGGTCAGATTAAGGATAAAATGCCAAATGAAGGAATACAATTCCTAAATATAATTAAGTTACATATACGAGTTTTAATTTAGAAATATATCTTTTGTATATATTTAGTTTTAATACCATGAGATATATGTTTTTACTGAGAATTTTATGTTCTCACCCCTTTATGTTTCATGGTTAGCAAGTCAAGGCCATAAAGGAGGATAAGAAGATGAAGATAATAGAAGAAATAAATTAGTTTAGTTTTAATATATTCAATTCAAAGCTTATGTAATTAATTATATTTGCTTTAAGTATGTAAAAAATATAAATATGTAAAAATTTTAGACATGGCTCTCTATAATTATTTACTTAAATGTTATGGATTAGTTAATGATTTAGTTAGAAGTAGCATGACTGATATTGCTTATCTAGGTATATGTCAAATATACTAGGGTGCTGGTGTTAGGCTGTTACATTAGGTGCAGGAAACTGGCACCTAGGCGCCATGCTTGCAAACTCAAGGTCTTTTGGTTCTGGACAGTGGGCCCCTAGGCGCCCAACACTAGAACCTAGGCTCCAATTGCACCAGAAAACTTTTGCAGAAACTTGTCTATTGTTCCATTGGTTCCTAAACCAAATTTCAACCCTCAAATCATGGTCCTACAAGGTGTCTAACTCCATAGATGGTCATTAAGCTCAATAAAACTATCAAACACTCTTATTACACATTAACTCATGGAGAAAGATCAAATCAATCAACCACAAATACCCATTTTCTAAACTCTTGGATGTGTAGTTTCAAGGATGTCAACAAGCTTCAAACCAACCACCATGCATGTATCAACACAAATGAAACCACAAAACAAGTTTCCAAATAACTCATCCAATCCCAATTATGAAAAACAAACAAAAACTCATTTTTCCAAACCAAGTCATGCATATTACAACATGAAGAGAGAATAGGAGAAATGAGAATTTGAAAGCAAAGACCCTACCTCTAGTTATGTGGTTGTTGATCAAGCTTGGCTTTGCCTTTTACCTTCTTGCTCTTTTCCTCTTCCTTTTTGCTTTCCTTCTTTTCTTCCTTTTCCTTTCTATTTTCTCTCGTTTCTACTTCTTGCTTTTCTACTACAAACAACTATGAGAATGAGAGAGTGAAGGGGAAAAAGTCAAGGTTTAAGGGATAGGAACATAAGACTTTAGTAACTTAGGATATTTTTGCTAAAATTTTATATCTCTTAAGAATGCTTTGATCTTACTAAATCAAGTTTTCTAACTTCCAAAAGTATTAAAATAAATTCTAGGATTCATCTCAATCCTTGTTTCACCATTTTTATAAGTTTCTATATTTATGTCAAGTCAATCTGGTATTATAACACTCACTCGGTGTACTTAAAAAAACCAAACTAACTCAATTTTCTCTCAAAATTTAACTACATCCTCTCCCACATATTTGTGTCCTAGAAACAATTTATATCATTATCTGAGTTATTTTAAGCTACTTTTCACATTCTATGTTGTAACAAAGTGTCTAAACCAACTCAGTTTGTCACAAAATTAAGCAGACATATCAAACAAGTATCATGATACCTCTATGATAATATACAAGTCTAACATGCTAAAAAGAGGATGTTACACAAAATCTAACATGCAAAATAATTTCACAAATGAAAAATTTGTAATCACATATACCATGGAAAATACCCTATTAATACCCTACAAAATACGTACAAAATATAAAAGAAAATACCTAGAAAATACCCAATTGAATACCCCAAAAAATCCTAGAAAATACCAAACAAAAAAAATCATAGAATATACCACACAAAATAACCTACAAAATATCCTAGAAAAATGCAAAATGGAAAAGGGCCATAATATATTAAACAAAATTAAATGGTCCATCATTGGCAAGAATCTTTCCAACCCAAAGCAATATACAAAGGGACGAAATCTTACCTCGAGGCCAAAGTGGTCCTTCTTTCACTCTTCTCCATTCTTCTGCACTCAACAACATGAACACTAAGGTTAGGAACTTTGGTAGTAAGGCACAATAATGCAAGGGATAAAAATCACGGGCTTTAATAATTGGGGTTCTGGTATTTTTGCGTGGAAGATGAAAGGGTGAGATTCCTTACACTAAACAACATTGTATTTATTTTATCTCATACTCAAGATTCATGTCATCAAATGAGATATGTCCATGTCAGCCAAAAAAAGCCCACACTAGCATTAAACATGTTACATAGGTTTGGGAGTTAATTTAAATGAACCTAGGTTGACGAGAGGATAGATGTGGCTAATAGGCCCATAAATTTGGGGGATCACGAGTGAGTTTATTTTTAATTAAGGACTGATGTGCGCCTGCAAAAATTAGTTAGGGATCAAAATGACTGTTTATCATTAAATTAAGTTAAAACATTGTACAATTAACATAAAAACAAATTTCAAGTTTAACCCTATTACCCTAAAAAACTATGCCTAGTATTCAAATCCACACAAACAATCCAAACACACAACATTTAAGTTAACTAACTCATAATATTATACATAAATTAAGTTAACACATTATACTATTAACAAAAAATAAATTTAACATTTAACGCAATTGCCCTAATAGACTATGCCTAGTATTCAAACCCACACAAACAATCCAAACACACAACATTCAATTTAACTATTTTAGCAAACAATCCAAACAATGATTTGAAACCAATTATCCCTATGTGGTTTAAATTCACATCAATGCAAACAAAAGCATTAAAAATGATTTGAATCCAACTATCCATAAGCAATAGAGTTCAAAACCAATCCAAGCAAATTAAGTCATCTAACTTAAAGGTTCTTCACTTCCTAAAGCAATATTTAAACCTCATAACTATCAAATAACAATTATTGCAAAGAATTAAAAGAGGAAATGAGTAATTTAACTTTGAGGAGCTGCACATGGTGTTGGTGGTCGAGCAGTGGACAGACGAAATGGTAGAGGTGGTGGCCGGATGGTGATGATGTCGAAAGGAGGAGAATGAGAGGGTTGAGGTGTTAGCCAAACAAATGTTGATGGTCGAATGGAGAGAAGAAAAGAGGAGGAGATAAAAGGGAATATAAAAGAAGAAATGAGGGAAATAGAGGAAGAAAGGTCTGTCGCAAAGTTATTCTTCAATTTTTGGCGACCTCAATTTGTCGAAAAACTAAAGGGGTGGTTCTAGTGGATTCGTTCTTTTTTCCTAGTAGCATTATTCACATGATGTTTCATTTTCGGTAGCACTATCTACCAAAATTGTACTGGACCACTCCTCAATTTTGGAAGAAACTTTTGGCGGCAAGGTCTACTTGAAATTATATTTATTTATTAAAAGTAAAATTTGTAAAATGTATTGGAAACATTCCCCTAAAGCTTTGAAAAATATGTTTCATTTATTGGGATCCATTTCTAGCAACCAAGTCGCTAGGATTCATATTTTTAATTTTTTTATAGAAGAAAAGAAGTTTTTGGCTGATATTGTTGTCAAAAATATATAATTTTTATTTTGTTGATTTTTTTTATTTTTCATTCAAATTTCCATTGGATTTGGCTACAGGAAATTTTTTGAAGTATTATTTTGTGCAACATAATAGTTTCTGATGTAACATCTCCTTTCCAAATTAACTAGATAGCTAGTAAAGTAGTGAGCAGTCTGGCGTATATATTATTTGTATGCTTATATTGCATTTCTTTGTTTACTTAGGGAGCAAGTTACCAATTTAAGGAGATTTTCAAATTTTAGAATTTATTAAATAAATAAGTATATTAACTTATAAATACAAATTATGTGTTTAATGTAAGCTCCAAAGCCCTTTTATGTTTTAGATTGAAAAACAAGTTATGATGATAACAACTATATTGAAAATAAAGTTATATGTTTAAACGGTTTCACATACTTGAATAGATTAGCAAGTTCTTTGTGGAGTATTTTCTATATTTTATCAAGTCTTACAGGTCTCAATACATCAAAAGAAAGGTATTTGGACAATCAAAGTGGATTAAGAAGATCAAGTTATGACTTAAGAGAGTTTAAGTAAACTCTTAGAAGATTCTTAAAGAACATGAGAAGCTTCAACAAGAAGGTCTTGATAAGGCTATGAGAAGGATGATCAAGATAAAGAAATTCCAAAAAGATTAATCTCAAGAAGCATTCTATGTGTCAAAGTGGAGTGTTAAACTTCAAGAAGAGTCCAAGAAAGGTGAGAAAATTAACAATTTCAAGCTTGAGAAGGGCTGATGAGAAGCTTGTTGAGAAGGTACTTGAGAATCTTGCTAAGAAGGTACTTGAGAAGCTTGCTTAGAAGATACTTGAGAAGCTTGCTAGTGAGAAAGTGCATGAGAAGGTTGAAGGTGAGAAGCTTGCCCAACTTCCTCACTTAAAGAATGGTGTGTTAACTCAATAAGAAGAAGACAAAATAACAGTCATCTATAGTAAGCAAGGACAATTATCCTTTGGAACATCCAAAAGTCAAATTTTCAAAGGCTATAAAAGGATCCAAGCTTGAAAAATAATTTTTTTTATGAATCTGGGTGCTAATATGAGATTGTCTACAACGAATTGAAGTCTCTCATCTCTACCTACTGCTATCTAATCTTTTTGAATCTCTAGTAGGTGTTCTGAAATAAATTGTAAAGTGTTTGTATCCACTTCTTGAGCATTTCAAGAGGTACCCAAGAGAAACAAGCACTCATAAACATCTACTTATTCTTACATTGTGTGAATGAGCTTGTGGGTTGTGCAAGCTACTTAAATCTGAGATAGAAAACCTTAAGAGGCTAAGAAAATATTACTTTGGTTTTATCCTGAAAAGGTTGTGTCAAAGAATACTTGGTTGTGAGCCTAGAGAGATTGTGCTTAAAGAATACTCAGTTTAAAGCCTAAAGAGACTTAGGTGTAAAATAATGCTTGATAAATAGTGGAAAATCCTAGTGATTGCTAGGTACTAGATGTAGCCCCATGTGATTTTGGGGTGAAGTGGTATAAATCTCTATGTAAAGCTTCCCTCCCTCATCTTTTTATTTTTTTTGTTGTTGGATTCAATTAGAGACTTTAAAACCAAACCAGAAACTGATTTTAGAAGGTTAACTAAAACTTCTTTAAAGAGAAACTTAATTTGCAACTCCAAACTATTTTTATAGTATAATTAACTTAATCACACTTGGAAAAGAAGTTTCTCATTCATCTTTTCTCTATAAAACAAAATTTGTATTGTGAGATGGTTGCTTCAACTCAACCAATCAACTCTCTCACCAACCTTCTCACCTTACACTGATATCTATTTGCCTAACCTATTCACTATTATTCTGTTGTTAAGAGTAACCTTCTCACCTCCAAGTCTAATCAACTTCAGAAAATAGTGAGAAGGTAGAATTTTTCAAGAAAAAGGCAACACAAGTTAACCCCCTTCTTGCATTATTGCCAACTTTAGTTAGTATCAGAGCTCAACCTCTATGTTGGGCGCATATAATAGTGTGAGAGGTCAAAGATCCTGAAGGAAGTATATCACATCTTCAAGGAAGAGGAACCTACCTACCAGATGGTTCATCTACCAACACACCACCGACCTTTGATGGACAAGACTTCTATTATTGGAAAGACAAAATAAGGTTATTCATCGAGTCTCAGCATGTTGACTTATAGGGAATCATTGAAGATGGTCCCTATATCCCAATGATAAGATTTGATGATGGTACTGAAGCTGAGAAACCTAAAGAAGAATGGACATATGAGGAAAAGAATAGATACATCCTCAACTCAAATGCCAAGTTCTTTTTAACTCGTGCCTTAAGCAAGAGTGAGTATGACATGATTGCTGGTTGCAAGATTGCAAAGAAAAATTGGGATACACTTGTTATAGCTCATGAGGTAACAAATCAGGTGCAGAAGGCTAAGATTAGTATGTTGGTGCATCGGTATGAGATGTTCAAGATGAATAATCATGAGACAATTGATGAGATGTTCTCAAGATTCATTATCACTGTAAATGATCTCAAGTCTCATGGGAAGACATACTTAAAGCAAGAATATGTGAGAAAGTTGCTGAGAAGCCTGCCAAAGGTTTGGAGACCAAAGGTGACAGCAATCCAAGAAGCGAAGGACTTGCCCACTTTGAGATTGGATGAGCTTTTAGGGTCTCTCAAAGTACATGAGCAAGAGCTTGATGAGATATGAGAAGATGTGGCCAGAAAAGGAAAAAACATTGTTCTCAAATCTACTCACAAGTTTGCAAAATGACCTTCTCACCAATTCTTTTAGAGCTCACTCACTTCAAGAGCAAACTCTGATGATGAAGTGAAGATGATGAAGATGAGGCCTCTGATGAGGATGAGTTATCCTTTATATCCATGAAGATCCACAAGATGTGGAGAAAAAGAGAAAGGAAAGAAAAATGATTTTAACTAAAAAGTGATCCTAAGAAGGGAGACGTAGTAAACTTCAACATAGGACAAGTGACATATTTTGAATGTATAAAACCTGGTCATATTAGATCATAGTACCCCTTGCTGAAGAAATCATAGAAAAGGATCTCAAAAAGGAAGGGAATGATGATAACCTGGGAGGATCTCGATGAATCCTCAAGTGAAGAATATCAAGAGGAAGTAGCAAACCTATGCCTTGTTGTAGAGATCAAGACAGTGATGAAGAGGTATCAGATACTGAACCTTCTCACCCTTCTTATAATGAACTCGAAACTACCTTTGATAACCTTCTCTCTGATTCTCACATCTTATCTAAAAAATGCATTGTTTTAAAAGCCAAGTTGACTTATTTGGATAAAGAGAATGAGTTATTAGAAAGAGATAATGCAGTTTTGAATAAGAGAGTTGGATCTTTAGTTTGCCTAAACATTGAGCTCGCTACTTAGAACAAGGCAAAAAGGTTGAACCTTCTCACCAATCTTCTTAACAACTCTCTCAAGTGATAAAAGAGAACGAGTTACTGAAAAAGGTGGTGGAAGGTTTGACAAATGACCTAGACAAGATTGTTAATGGTACAAACAATCCAGAAAAGCTCCTAGCAAGTTAAAGGTTCACCTTTAACAAGGCTGGCCTTGGATATAAAGAAAGGTCAAAGCAAAAATGGTATAAGAACTTATTTGTTCTGACTAAAAAGCTTGAGATTATTTACTTTTGTTGTTATTAGATAGGACACAAAGCATCACAATGTTTTCACAAAAACAAACCACCTAAGGCTAAATCTCCTAACCTGAAAAGACCTAAGAAGATTTGGGTACCTAAAGCTATGATACCTTCTTATGTAGGTATATCTAGTCTCAAAGAAAAAGAAGGATAGATGGTACCTAGACAACGACTGTTTTAGGCACATGACTGGAGACAAAAGCAAGTTCTTGTCATTAAAGGACAAAGATACAGGTGATGAAACTTTAGAGATAACAACAAAGCCAAAATCAAAAGGATTGGTAAAATTGGTAAGAAAAACTCTCCAACTGTGGATAATGTATACTATGTGAAAGGGTTGGAGCACAACCTTCTTGGCATAAGTCAATTTTGTGACAATGGCTATGAGGTTGTGTTTGAACAAACTAAGTGCAATGTAAGAGAAGCCAACAGTGGCAAAGTCCTCTTTTCTAGAAATAGAGACAAATGTCTGTAGTATTCAACTAGAGGACCTTAGCAATCACATGTAGAATGCCTTATGTCTATGAATTCTAAAAAGTGGTTATGGCATAAAAAGGTTGGCCACATCAGTATGAAAATAATTTCTAAATTGCTGAAACATGACCTTGAGCAAGGATTGCCAAAAATCAAATTTGACAAAGATATGATATATAAAGCATGCCAAAAAAGGTAACCAAACAAAGTCAAGTTTTTAGCCTAAGAATGTGGTGACAACTCATAGACATCTAGAGCTTTTACATATTGATCTCTTTGGTCCCACCAGAACTGTAAGTTTAGGAGGAAAGAGATGTGGCTTTGTCATAGTTGATGATTTCTTAAGATTTACATGGTACTTTTCCTTCAACACAAGAATGACTCCTTTGAGGGCTTTAAAACATTTTGCAAACAAGTTCAAAATGAAAAAAACTTTTGTATAATTTTCATTATAAGTGATCATGGAGGAGAGTTTGAAAATGCCTCTTTTAAAAGCTTTTGTGATAAAAATAGAATTGTCCATAATTTTTCATGTCCGAGAACTCCACAACAAAACGGGGTTGTGGAAAGGAAAAATATGACTTTACAAGAAATGACAAGAACTCTTCTATTTGATACTGAGTTACCAAAATATTTTTAAGCTGAGGTAGTTAATACTTCATATGTTTCAAACAACGTTTAATTAAGGCCAATATTAAAGAAAACACCATATAAGTTGTTGAAAGAAACAAAACCCAACATAACTTATTTTCATGCTTTTGGATGTGAATGCTTTTTGTTGAATAACAAAGATTTGGGAAAGTTTGACTCTAAAACTAATAAAGGCATTTTTCTTGGTTACTCTTTCACCTCTAAAGCCTATAGAGTGTATAATCTCATAAATTAGTTATTGAAGAGAGTGTGCATATCGTTTTTAATGAAACTAACTCTCTTAATGAGATGAGAAGGCTTGCAGATCTAGATGATGAGATGGAAAAACTTTCACTCAAAGAAAAAGGAGAAAAAAATAAGAAGAAAAAGGATGGAACTAGTGGAAGCAAGAACCAGAGATGAGAAAGTTGAAGCAGAAGTTGAGAAAGTTCATAAACCTTCTCACTAACCTTTTCACCTACCAAAAGACATGAGAATCCATTCTTCTCACCCAAAGGAACTAATAATTGGTGAAACCTTTACTGGAGTGAGAACAATATCATCATTCAAAAGAGAATCTCACTCAAACTAGTATGCAATTCTCTCACAAATTGATCTAAAGAATGTTGATGAAGCTGTCCAAGAAGAATAATGGATAGAAGCAATGCAAGAAGAGCTTAATTAGTTTGAAAGAAACAATGTCTGGACTCTTGTACCTACACTCGAGAATCATTCACTAATTGGCACTAAGTGGGTCTTTCATAATCACATATTTTGTTCATTAAGAAACCCTTATCTTTAGTTATTTACACTCTTCATGTACTTAATTGACTGAATTTGATTATGTTTTGTAAGTTTGAACTCGAATCGGACTTAATTGATTTTTTCAGCATTATTCGGGTCTTACACTGTTTCTGTATTTTAGCCATATCTTGAGTTCTAAATGTCTGATAATTATGAATTTTACCTTGTAGGAAAGATAAGAGAGAGCTCTACAACTTTGATGAAGAGCTCAAAGTCAATTTCAGACATCTAGTGGAGCTAATTGGGCATGGAAATCAGAATACGAGATTTGTGACTGGAACCCGAACAGTGTGTAGTAACCAGAACATAATTCGAGTTTGGGCATATAAAATGGGCTGAAAATTTGTAATCTGAAAGTTAAGACCCATATGTACAACTTTCATGTCAAGCACAAAACTTGATTTGGGCTCCTTGATGGAGATATTGGGTCTGAAAGTCAAAATAGAGGTGCTGAAACTGGTCCTGAATAGTCTGTAGTAATTGAGTCATATCTTGGGCTGTAGGACGAATTTTTGGGTGTTTCCAGAGCCATTGGAAAGCTTAGACAATTTCCTAGAACTTTCATGAAGACCACTTGGCTCAGAAATGACGAAATCAATGAGTTCAGTAATAAAGAATTTCGGAGACAAGGTAGCTCACCTACTCACCCACCTACTCACCCACCTACTCACCCACCTACTCATCCACCTACTCATCCCATCTACCCATCTACTACTACTCTGAATCCTCTATAAAAGGAAGCATGTGGAGAGCTCTAGGAACACACACACTTGGTGTTAGAAATAGCTTTTCATAGTTCTTGTATATTTTTCCTTCATTGTAATGGAGAGCTAAGTCACTTCTAGTCAATTCGGGACTCTTGAAGAGATTGTGGCTTGGATTCTTGAGACCTTGGTTATGTAATGTATTTGATTTATATTTGAATTCCTCTTCTCTTCTTCTTCTGTTCTCTTGATCTTGAATGCATGAATGGTGATTCTGTTTATGTTTGATCTGATTTGATCTTGGTTTAAGATTAAGTATTGTGATGAAATTTAGAACTGATTGATCTGAATCAATCACATAACTGAAGATTGAGATTTGTGATGAAACTTAGAACTAATTGATCTAAACTAATCACGTAATTGAAGAGGTTAGGTTACTGATTTGTGCCTAGGTTAATTGAATTCGGTGCTTAAATTGACATATATTTACATGAATGGTGCGATTGCAGATTTGTGTTTATCACTTGTCAATTGAATTACGGACGATTGTCTAGTATGAATTCGGATCGATGAGAGATCTCGGTTAGATCAAGTTAACCATTCAAATGTATTTCAGGTGTTTGTTGAAAGGTCTATGATTGAATCCACCCAATCTCGGATAGATTTGAATTGGTACATTCTTTTAATTGTTATTTCTCTTTAAATCCTCGTCATTGCGATCCTTAAACCATCAAAACCCCCCTTTTTCTAACTTTCACTTGATTTGATTAAATTGCATCTACGATCCTTGAGGAGACGATCCGGTGTTGTTCACTATACTACAAGTTTAGGTAATAACTTCAGTTATAATTTTGACTGAGTTCGGCGCTCGTCAAAATTTTAGCGCCGTTGCCGGGGAACCTCGTAGGTGTAATCTTTTCATTTTGAGTAACCTTACTAATTTTTGTTCTTTCTTACCTATTCTAACAGTTATTTTTCATTTACTAACATTGTTCATACCATACTAACGTTTTTATCTTAGCTTTTGAATTTTTCTGATTTAGGAAAGACGGAAAACAGGTGATTATGGGTAACTATTGCAATTTTCGAATCGAAACATGCCCAGAATGATTTGAAACTTGGTCGGTTGAAGGAAAACACTGATAAACAAGACTCACAAGAATGGCGAGGTCACCCCCGATTTTTCGAAATTCTATCATTTAGACCACTTTTTCAATTTTTTATTATTTTTTATTGCATTTTCTAGTTTCATTTTTATGTAGATTTTGTTTCGTGTTGATTCTATAATTTTTAAAAATGTTTAGACATATTAACTAGATTTATTTTTGCATATTTTGAGTGTTGTTTAGTGTATTTTTCTTAGTTGCGTTTTTGTGTTTTTGTGCTTTAGTTGATGCATGACTAGGTCCAATCGATATCTTGCTTGATCTTGATCCCGAGATTGATAGGACCTTGCATAGATTAATTAGATCTCGTGTGATAAATTCCGAGTTAATTTGAACCTAATTTTAGGAGTGAACGATAACTTAAGTAATCCCGAAATCATGGCCGATAACATGCATAATAGAACCCTTAAGGAACTTCTTTGCTCCGATGTATCTTACCAATCTTTGTGCATTCAATATCCCGATCTTGATGCATATTTTGAGTTGAAATCTGGTTTGATACACTTGTTACCAAAGTTTCATGGTCTTGCGGGTGAAGATCCTCATAAGCACTGAAAGAGTTCCATGTTGTGTGTTCAACCATGAAGCCACAAGGCATCTCCGAGGAACACATCAAGTTAAGGGCATTTCCCTTCTCACTTGTCGATGCGACCAAAGATTGGTTGTTTTATCTTTCACTAGGTTCATCGAAGTTGGAATGACATGAAGAGGTTGTTCCCTGGAGAGATTCTTCCCTACGTCTAGAGCTGCTCGCAATTAGGAAGGATATATGTGGCATCGACAGATGTATGGTGAGACTTTGCATGAATACTGGGAGAGATTCAAGAAGTTGTGTTCGAGCTGCCCTCATCACCAAATTAGTGACCAGCTCTTGATTCAATACTTTTATGAGGGCTTGCTGCCAAATGATAGAAGCATGATCGATGCTTTGCCTCGGAGGAGCCTTAGTAGACAAAACTCCCACCGCCGCAAGAGATCTGATAGCAAACATGGCAGCCAATACCCAACAGTTTGGCTCGCGGATCATCACCGCAACCAGAGGAGTTAATGAAATTCAAGCATCTCATATGGACCAACAAAGAATGGAACACAGACTAGATGAATTGACTTCTTTGGTAAGACAGATAGCAGTAGGTCAACAACCACCCATGCAGATGACTGCATCAGTGTGTGGAATTTGCTCTAATTCATCTCATCCTACTGATTCATGCCCCACACTTCAAGAAGATGGTTTCGCTTTTCCAGATCAATGTGTTGCTGCAGCTGGTGTTTTTCCTGGTAGACCCCAATATCAGCAACAACAGCAATAATCTAGATATGATCCATTTTCTAGTACTTATAACCCTGGTTGGTGAGACCATCCCAATTTGAGATATGGGAATTCTAGCCAGCAACAACAGCCCCACCAGCAGCAACAACAATTTCGATACCAAGGTGCAGGTCCAAGCAACAAATACCAACAAATACCCCCGCATTCGAGACATTAACAAGAACATTCGTAGATCATGTCAATCCACTCCAGCCGAGCCGTCATTGGAAGACCTGATGAAACAAATGGCCACAAATAACATTCAGTTCCAGCAGAACGTCAGTGCCAACATTCAGAATTTACAAACTCAAATTGGGCAGCTGGCAACCACTGTGAGCGAGCTAAAGAGTCAAGGTTCTAGCCAATTGCCTTCACAAACAGTCAACAATCCAAGAGGCAACGTAAGTGCAATTACCTTGAGAAGTGGCAAAGAAGTTGATGTTCCAACCTTACAGCAATCAGAAATTGACCAAAAACGGCAGGAAATGGATAATTCAGTCCAGAAATCTGTGCCACTGAAGAAAATTGCAGAGAATTCAGATGTTACCATTCCATTACCTTTTCCAAATAGGATCACACAATCCAAGAGAACAATGCAAGCAGAAATGGAAAAAGAAGTCATGGAGACATTCAGGAAAGTGGAAATCAATATTCCCCTCCTAGATGCAATCAAGCAAATTCCAAAATATGCTAAATTTCTCAAGGAGTTGTGCACTCATAAGAGAAGGTTGAAAGGGAATGAGAAGATCAGCATGGGTAGAAATGTTTCTGCCAAGCATGCCACAGAAATGCAAAGATCCTGGAACTTTCACAATTTCTTGCACAATTGGCAACTCTAGATTTGAGCATGCAATGCTAGATCTGGGTGCTTCGATCAATGTCATGCCCATGTCAGTTTATAAGTGTTTAAACATTGGTACTTTGCAACCCATTGGCATCGTGATTCGGTTGGCAAATAGAGAGCCTTGCTCATCCGCAGTGTGTCTTTGGAAGATGTGTTAGTTCGGGTGAATGAGTTGATTTTTCCAAGAGATTTCTACATTCGGACATGGAAGATGAGTCTCCAACAAACCATGCTCCATTGATTCTAGGCAGACCATTCCTCAAGACCGCCAAGACCAAGATAGACGTGCATGCTGGCACCCTTTCTATGGAGTTTGGCGACAATTTGGTACAATTTAACATTTTTGATGCCATGAGACACCCCCTAATTCTGTTTTCCATGTTGATATGATTGAGATGCTGGTTGATGATGTCTATACTGATTTATATGCTGAATTCCCTGATATTGTTGACTATCTTGGTTCTGTTTCTTGTGATACATGTGCCACTTGTGATGTTGAACCATGTGCTGCATGTGCTGAAATTTATTCTGTTATGAGTAATGATACAGCTGCTGATGATGCAACAATTGAGAATGAGAGTCAGTACCATGCTTGAAATTAATGTTCTTTGAGATAGGTGTTTCAGATCACTTGTTACCTTCCATTGTGCAACCTCCATCTTTGGAGTTGAAGACTTTACTGAGACCATCTTAAATATGCATATTTGGGAGATAGTGAGACACTTCCTAGGTGATCATTGCTAAAAACCTACAACCCGATCAAGAAGAAAAATTACTGCAGATTTTGAGGCGAATAGGCAAGCCATCGGATGGACTCTTGCAGATATTCCTGGTATTAGTCCCTCCACATGCATGCATAAGATTTTATTGGAAGAAGGAATCAAACCAGTTAGCCCCAAAGGAGACTAAATCCCCGATTCTAGATGTGGTGAAGAAGGAAGTTACAAAGCTACTTCAAGTCGGCATTATTTATCCCATATCCGACAGTCAATGGGTGAGCCCGTGCAAGTGGTTCCCAAGAAATCTGGGGTCACAGTGGTTGCGAATCAGAACAATGAGCTTGTACCCACACGAGTTCAAAACAGTTGGCGAGTTTGCATTGATTATAGGCGGCTTAACCAGGCTACCAGAAAGGATCATTTCCCGCTGCCCTTCATTGATAAGATGTTGGAGCGGTTAGCTGGCAAGTCACATTATTATTTCCTGGATAGATATTCGGGCTATTTTCATATTCATATAGCCCCAGAAGACCAAGAGAAGACTACTTTCACTTGTCCATTTGGCACATTTGCATACAGGAGGATGCCCTTTGGTCTGTGCAATGCTCCAGGCACCTTTCAGAGGTGTACGGTAAGTATCTTTTCTGATTTTTTAGAAAATTGCATGGACGTATTTATGGATGATTTTACTGTCTATGGATCTTCCTTTGATGCATGTTTAGATAGTCTGGCTCAGGTCTTGCATAGATGCATTAAGACTAACCTTGTTCTAAATTTTGAGAAATGTCATTTCATGGTAGAATAAGGTATAGTCTTAGGGCATGTGATATCTCGTGAGGGTATTGAGGTAGATCCGGCAAAAATAGATGTTATTTCATGCCTATCTTACCCCACATGCGTGCGGGATATTCGTTCTTTCCTTGGTCATGCAGGTTTCTATCGGCGGTTCATAAAGGATTTCAGCAAAATTGCACTTCCGCTATCCAACTTACTGCAAAAAGATGTGGAGTTTCACTTTGATAAGAAGTGCCAGGATGCCTTCAATCAATTGAAGCGAGGCATTGACCAAGTACACCTATCATCCAACCGCCGGATTGGACACTTCTATTTGAGTGATGTGTGATGCCTCTAATTATGCATTGGGAGCTGTTCTTGCACAAAGGGTCGGTAAAGTACCTCATGTCATTTCCTATGCTTCGAGAACTTTAGATCCTGCACAAATCAACTACACCACAACTGAAAAGGAACTTTTAGCAATTGTTTTTGCTTTAGATAAATTTCGATCATATTTGCTTGGTTCTAGAGTGGTTGTGTTTTCAGATCATGCAGCATTAAAGTTTCTCCTGAAGAAGCCCAATGCCAAGCCCCGGTTGATTAGGTGGATGTTGCTCCTCCAGGAGTTTGATATTGAGATCCGTGACAAGAGTGGAGCGGAGAATTTGGTGGCGATCACTTGAGTCGAATTGAAAGGGAGGCAGATGTTTTTCCCATCCATGATGTTTTCCCTGATGAGCAACTTTTCAAGCTACAAGGCAACCTCCCTTGGTTTGCTGATTTGATTAATTTCTTGGTTGCTAACGTAATACCTGCACATTTCACTAAGGCTAAGATTGATAAATTGAAAAATGAGTCAAAGTATTATGTGTGGGATGATCCTTACTTATGGAGATTTTGCAGTGACCAAGTAATTAGGAGATGTGTGCCTGATGATGAATTCCATTCCATTCTTAGCTTTTGTCATAAACTTGCATGTGGCGGCCACTTCGGTCCTCAACGGACTGCTAGGAAAGTTTTAGACTCTGGATTATATTGGCCCACTCTATTTCATGATGCATATATGTTTTGCAAATCTTGTGATCAATGCCAGAGAACAGGGAATACTTCTCGTAGGAATGAAATGCCCCAGAAACCCTTATTATTCTGTGAGATTTTTTATGTTTGGGGTATTGACTTTATGGGTCCTTTCCCTGTATCATTTGGTTTTGTTTACATTCTGCTTGCTGTGGATTATGTATCTAAATGGGTGGAGGCTAAGGCCACTCGGACTGATGATTCTAAAGTTGTTGTGGATTTTATTAGATCACAGATTTTCTGTAGGTTTGGAGTCCCGAGAGCCATCATTAGTGATCAAGGTTCACATTTTTGCAATCGAAGCATGGAGGCTTTGATGAAGAAGTATGGAGTCCAACACAAGGTTTCTACACCCTACCACCCCCAAACCAATGGGCAAGCCGAGGTCTCCAACAGAGAAATTAAGCAGATACTCCAGAAGACAGTTCAACCTAACAGAAAGGACTGGAGCAAGAGGCTTGAGGATGCTTTATGGGCTTACCGGACTGCTTATAAGACACCAATCGGGATGTTTCCATATCGGATTATTTTTGGAAAAGCATGCCACCTGTCGGTGGAAATTGAGCATCGAGCATTCTGGGAGGTGAAAAGGTGCAACTTGGACCTAGATCAAGCAGGTATGGAGAGGAAGCTGTAGCTGCAAGAATTGGAGGAGATCCGCTTGGAGGCTTATGAAAGTTCCAAACTTTATAAGGAGAATACCAAAGCCTTCCATGATAAGTTGATTCTGAGGAAAACATTTGAGATTGGTCAAAAAGTTCTCCTCTATAACTCCCGCCTCCGACTCATGCCTGGCAAATTAAGGTCTAGATGGGATGGACCATTTATTGTTACTAATGTTTTTCCTTTCGGTGTTGTTCAGATTAAAAGTGAGGTCACCGCCAAAGCTTTCATCGTAAATGGACACCGCCTCAAACAGTATCATGAACTTCCAGAGAATGCAGAAGTGGAGGTGATGAACCTTCTCCATCCGCATTATGAATAATAAAAAAAAAGGACGTGATGTCTACTGCACTCATGACGCGCAGTATAAAGATACGCCATGGAGACTGTACATACAGGTATGTCATCATTTTCTATTTCTTTTATCTTTGTATCATTTTGTTGTATTTTGATTTTTGTACGAGACGATCCTTTTTGAGCAGGGTCCTTCGGGGTTTCTAGACTTCTTTACCTTGATGGTTTTCTTGAAGTTAAAAAAAAAAAAAAAAGATTCTGTGTCTCTTAATTTCAACCTTTTTCGACAACACCAACCTACCCTCATAGGTGCAATTATTCCCCTTTCCATTCTTTTTCCTATTTAAACACTCCATTTTCTCCATTTTCCTTCAAACTCAGAAACACTCAAAGGGAGGAAGAGTATAGAATGGGGCCTTCTATTCGTAACCTCAAAAATGTCTGTGTTTTTTGTGGGTCGAGTTATGGGAAGGGATTAGAGTTTGTAAACGCAGCTAGCACTCTTGGTCGATCACTTGCTGCGAGGAATATTCATCTTGTATATGGGGGAGGTTGTCGTGGGTTAATGGGGGCTGTATCACTTGCTGCCTTTTTAGGAGGCAGTCAGGTTTTAGGTATTATTCCTAAACCTTTAGCTGAAAATAACATCACTGGAAGGACAATTGGAGAAGAAATTCAGGTAACATCTATGCATGGACGAATGAAAATAATGGTTGACAATTCTGATGCATTTCTTGTCTTACCTGGTGGTTTTGGTACTTTGGAAAATATTTTTTAAATTGTCTCTTGGGCCGAACTGAACATCCACCATAGACCCATTGGTTTGTTGAATGTTAATAATTTCTTTGATCTTTTGTTATCTTTTCTTGACAAAGCTGTGGAACAGAAATTTATCACTCCTTCTAAGAGAAGACAACTTCTTATCTCGCCTCCACTATTGATGAGCTCATTGATAAATTAGAAGCTTTTGAGTATGTACGATCCAAGATTAGCTCGGATAGATTGGTCAACGGGAAGCGGCGAAGGAAGTAACAAGAAACAAAAGCCGGATCTGCGACTTCATCTTTAATGGGTTTGATTTTATTGTACTTTGTTTCGTTTAAATTTGTGTCGACTTTCTCCAACAGGTAATATCTTCTATCCTTTACTCATCTATATTTTAACATTGAGGACAATGTTGTGATCTAGTTGGGGGGGGGGGGAAGGATAGTTGACCCAAAAAAAAAAAAAAATAAAAAAAAAAAAATAAAAAAAAAAAAAAAAAAAAATATAAAAAAAATAAAAATAAAAAATAAAAAAAATAATTTGTTGTTTTGTTTGAAAAGTATGATATGATTGTCATGTACTTATTAAACCAATTAGTAATGGCAGAGTAAGGAGTAATTTTACTCTTGAGACGCATCTTAATTGGTGGCAGAGTAAGGAGTTTTTTAGGTAGTAACTAATTAGTACTAAAGTTTTATTGTTTGATTTCTTTTCAGGGTCTGATGCGGTACTGACAGTGTGTTTCTTTTCTGCTTGGCGTTGATTCACTTCTTATCAGGTTGTGTTGCTCTTTTCTATATCTCTCTTTCACATTGAAGGCAATGTTATATTAAGCGTGGGGGAGAGATTTCAACATGTTCTTTTTGTAAATCAAAAAAAAAAAAAAAAAAAAAAAAAAAAAAAAAAAGGGGGTTCATTGCATGATTGAATAACTTTTCTCCCTTCTTGAATTGATATGCTTGGTGATGGATGATTGAATTGATGAATTGAGTTTGATGGATGCATACCTTGTGAGATTTTGAGCCTAATGGATGGATTCAACATTTATGCCATTCTCTTCTTTCTTGTGTGATTTTCACTCATGTTAATGACCACTCTAGAACTTGCTTTGATTCTTTTTGAGGCTACATTTCACTTGCATGCATGAACATGATTGAGGCCCTCTTTCTTAGATAGTTTAACCAAATAGCCAACCTTGTTTTCAATATGATATCAAGCACTCTTTTGACTTCTCGAAAATTCTCTGATTCCTGCCAACCTTGTACATTTTCCTTTGCTTAACCCCTTTGAGCTTATTTGACCATTCCTTGTTTCTAGCTCATTATGTGCCTTAAATGAAAAATTGTGTTCTTACTTTACCTTAGGGAATAAAAGAACATTAGCCTGATTAATGGATGAGTTTTTGAACAAGTGTGGGGGTGTGTGTACAAAATGGTTGTTGAAAAAAAAAAAGAAAAGAAAGAGTGCCTAGAAAAAAAAAGGAAAAATGTATGTATATAGTTATGTTCATATATATATAAAAAAAAAAAGAGAGAAAAGGATTGGGAAATGAATATGTAAAGGGATATACATTAGAGTTGAGATGAACTTTTATGCTTGTTATTTGAACTCAGCTCTCATTTGCTTTTATTCTCTTTGGTATTTATCTTCTCATATCCATTTTATCCTCTTCTGTTACCTTGACCTCACTACAACCTTGAATAAAGTCCTCATGATTTGTGTGTGCATGTGTTTTGAGTAGTGGAGAAGTAGAAGATAAGCAAGCTTATGGTAGTGCAATTTTCATGGGTTGAATTGAGTGAAATACCTACCTTTTAAACACTTGAGAGATTGAGAGGGAATCTTGTGAAGATCCATCATTCTTAATTCATTCTTTTCAACGGAAGTTTCCTTGCTTGTTGGTTTGAGATGTGAAGAAATCTTACCTCATATATGCTTTGATCCCTTGAATTTCTTGTTGCTCTTCTTGCTTTATTGAGTCCTTTAGAGTTTTTAGCTTTTAAGTCTGTGTCGTTTGTCTTTGTCTTCTAACTTTAGTTTTATATGTTTTGCCCAGGAGTGCAAAAAGTTAAGTGTGGGGGAATTTGATAATCACATATTTTGTTCATTAAAAAACCCTTATGTTTAGTTATTTACACTCTTCATGTACTTAATTGACTGAATTTGATTATGTTTTGTAAGTTTGAACTCGAATCGGACTTAATTGATTTTTTCAGCATTATTCGGGTCTTACACTGTTTCTGTATTTTAGCCATATCTTGAGTTCTAAATGTCTGATAATTATGAATTTTACCTTGTAGGAAAGATAAGAGAGAGCTCTACAACTTTGATGAAGAGCTCAAAGTCAATTTCAGACATCTAGTGGAGCTAATTGGGCATGGAAATCAGAATACGGGATTTGTGACTGGAACCCGAACAGTGTGTAGTAACCAGAACATAATTCGAGTTTGGGTATATAAAATAGGCTGAAAATTTGTAATCTGAAAGTTAAGACCCATATGTACAACTTCCATGTCAAGCACAAAACTTGATTCGGGCTCCTTGATGGAGATATTGGGTCTGAAAGTCAAAACAGAGGTGCTGAAACTGGTCCTGAACAGTCTGTAGTAATTGAGTCATATCTTGGGCTGTAGGACGAATTTTTGGGTGTTTCCAGAGCCATTGGAAAGCTTATACAATTTCCTAGAACTTTCATGAAGACCACTTGGCTCAGAAATGACGAAATCAATGAGTTCAACAATAAAGAATTTCGGAGACAAGGTAGCTCACCTACTCACCCACCTACTCACCCACCTACTCATCCACCTACTCATCCCATCTACCCATCTACTACTACTCTGAATCCTCTATAAAAGGAAGCATGTGGAGAGCTCTAGGAACAC
Organism: Ormosia emarginata; assembly: GCA_029884605.1. Taxonomy (NCBI): domain Eukaryota; kingdom Viridiplantae; phylum Streptophyta; class Magnoliopsida; order Fabales; family Fabaceae; genus Ormosia; species Ormosia emarginata. Next base: position 10,232,112 of record JAQQTP010000040.1, read on the forward strand.
ACACACTTGGTGTTAGAAATAGCTTTTCATAGTTCTTGTATATTTTTTCTTCATTGTAATGGAGAGCTAAGTCACTTCTAGTCAATTCGGGACTCTTGAAGAGATTGTGGCTTGGATTCTTGAGACCTTGGTTATGTAATGTATTTGATTTATATTTGAATTCCTCTTCGCTTCTTCTTCTGTTTCTTGATCTTGAATGCATGAATGGTGATTCTGTTTATGTTTGATCTGATTTGATCTTGGTTTAAGATTAAGTATTGTGATGAAATTTAGAACTGATTGATCTGAATTAATCACATAACTGAAGATTGAGATTTGTGATGAAACTTAGAACTGATTGATCTAAACTAATCACGTAATTGAAGAGGTTAGGTTACTGATTTGTGCCTAGGTTAATTGAATTCGGTGCTTAAATTGACATATATTTACATGAATGGTGTGATTGCAGATTTGTATTTATCACTTGTCAATTGAATTCTGGACGATTGTCTAGTATGAATTCGGATCGATGCAGAGATCTCGGTTAGATCCAAGTTAACCATTCAAATGTATTTCAGGTGTTTGTTGAAAGGTCTATGATTGAATCCACCCAATCTCGGATAGATTTCTGAATTACTGTTCTTTTAATTGTTATTTCTCTTTAAATCCATCGTCACATCGCGATCCTTAAACCATCAAAACCCCCCTTTTTCTAACTTTCACTTGATTTGATCAAATTGCATCTACGATCCTTGAGGAGACGATCCGGTGTTGTTCACTATACTACAAGTTTAGGTAATAACTTCGGTTATAATTTTGACTGAGTTCGGTGCTCGTCAGTCTTCAAGAACAAATTGGATGAAAGTGGGAAGAAACAAAGCCAAGTTAGTAAAATAAGGGTACAACCAACAAGAATGTATTGATTATGTTGAAACATTTGCCCCCCGTAGCTAGACTAGAAGCCATAAGAACACTTCTTGCATATATTGTTTATAAAGGTTTTAAATTATTTCAAAGGGATGTTAAAAGTGCTTTCTTAAATGGTTTCATAAATGAGGAGATGTATGTCCACCAACCTCCTGGTTTTGCGGATATCAAACATCCAGAATATGTCTATAAGCTCTCCAAAGTCCTTTATGGCGTAAAGCAAGCTCTAAGAGCTTGGTGTGAGAGACTCAACAATTTGTTGTTAGAAAATGGTTTCACACGAGGAAAGGTGGACATAATCTTATTTAAAAAACATTTAAAGAAAGTACTATTAATTGTCCAATTATATGTTGATGACATAGTGTTTGGATCCACTAATGAAAGCTTATGCAGAGAATTCTCTGAATTGATGAAAAGTGAATTTGAAATGAGCATGATGGGAGAGTTAAAATTCTTTCTTGGTTTGCAAATAAAACAAGATAAGTCTAGTATCTTCATCTACCAAGAAAAATACACTAAAGACTTGTTGAGAAAGTTCAATATGGAAGGAGTCAAACCAATGAAGACACCAATGCATCCTTCTGCTGTTGTTGAGAAAGATGATAGTAAGTGATAAGCTCTATAGAGGTATGGTTGGATCCTTACCGTATTTAACAACATGTAGACTTGATATTGTCTTTAGTGTGGGCTTATGTGCTACATTCTAAGCATGTCCTAAAGAGTGTCGACTTAAGGCTGTTAAGAGAATCTTTAGGTACCTACTTGGAACATCTAAATATAGTTTATGGCACAAGAAAGGATCTAGATCTTGTAGGGTGTTGTGATGCTAATTTTGTTGGAGATAGAGTTGAGCGGAAGAGCACAAGTGGTGCTTGTCACGTCTTAGGAGATGAATTGATTACATAGTATAGTAGGAAGCAAAATTCAATATCTCTCTTAACTGTAGAAGCTGAGTATGTATTAGCATCCAACTATTGTTCTCAAACACTTTGGATAAAACAACAATTGGATTATTACTCAATGAGGTATGATCACATTCCTATCTTTTATGATAATACAAGTGCTATTAACTTGTCCTAGAATCCTATTCAGCATTCAAGATCAGAGCACATTAAGATAAAACACCATTTTATTCATGATCATATCTACAAAGATGATTTTGAACTTAAATTTATTGATACTGACCATCAATAGGCAGATATTTTCACCAAACCCTTGGTTGAGGACAAATTCTATTTCATCAAAGAAAGTTTAAAAATTATACCTCTCAAGTGATTGATCTTGATCTCTGAATGGTGAAATTATTGAACATTTATTATATTATATGAGTTGATATTATTGAGTTATTGATTGAATTACATGAATATATATTGATATGAAAAGCTGAGAGTGTGATGTCTTGTGAGGAATCATAAATCTTAAATTTAGGAAGTGAGAAGCTTAGTGAGAAGGTATATGAGAAATTTGGTGAGAAGCTTCAAACCCAACCTTCTTACCCTAACCTTCTCACCCTCGTTATGGTTCTTCTGATAGTTAACCTAACAACTAGCTTTTTTTTTTTTTGCTAACCGTCATCATTATGACTTCCAATGGTAAAATTCGACCATAAACAGTAAAAAATTACCACTATAAGTAGTTAGCAGGATTCACTATGGATTTTCACCTTTTCCCAACTATTTCCTCCCAATTTCTCAATCTCTCTCACTACCTCTCTCACATTTTGCTCATACCACTTGCAACTCTCTTCTTCTACCTTCATTTATAATCTTCCAAACATCTTGTTTTCCCTATGAATCCTACATATCATGCATGTCAAGCATATGGCCTTAAGGACCAAAAACCCAACCAAGGATGCATCCAGCGATGACACCACTTCATCTTCCTCAACCATTGTAGAAACTACACCCCATGCAGAAACCTAGAAAATTCCTACACCTTCTCAAAGCTAACCAAAATCCCAAAATATCCCAACAAAATGAAGAAGGTCCCTTTGTGTGATGTTAGGTGTTGTAAAGTCCACAACACCCAAGAAAAAGGCTAAGGTAGAGGAAGCCATAATTTTGTAGGAAGAGGAAGAGGAAGAGGAGGATGAATGGTCTGATAATGATGAGAAGCTTGAATCAATCAAAACCTATCTCAAGCCCCTTTCTACTAAAGAAGCAAAGTAGAAGTACACCCTTTCTGCTAAAGAAGCAAAGTAGAAGTACAATGACTAGTTCATGCACAAGAAGGTTGTGCCTAGAAGAGGTATATCATTTGAAGAAATGGATAAGAAAGGAAGAAATTTTAGGCCTCACATGAAAGTCCTAAAGTGGGATAACTTTTTCAACATCTCTGAGAAGGTATATCGCACTCTCTACCAAAAGTTCTATGCTGGTGCTACCTACACAACCTGTAACACCCTGATACAAATATCTCGATATAACCTATATATATAAAGATATAAGGCATTAAACATGTCACTTTTATTCTTACTATCCTTCTAATCCCATATAAGTAAACAATTTAATATGACGAGCCATGATAAAAGTAGGTCATACATATATACATCAAAAGCCTTTAAGGGCGTAGTGCAATATATACAACAAAACTACAACTAAGAGTAAAATATATAAAAGTTGTCCATATAACAAAAACTAAAAACTATCTAGTCTTGGTGTTCCATTTGGCGTAACTTTTCTATTTATAGAAGAGTTAACGTTGCTGTTTACGCGTTTAGCACTCTGGCGTTGGGTTTACAGTGCTCAAGCGTTGGCCTAATATGAAAAGATGGGTTGTATATGCTCTGTGCACTCAAGCGCTCAACTCCCAGTGCTTAAGCGTTGGGACACTAAAAAGAATTCTTCTGTGCACTTTGCGCTCACAAGTGGTGGACACCTAGTGCTCAAGCGCTGGGCTATTGAATGGATTTTCTTCTTTTTTCTTGCTTGCTTATTCGACCCATCTTCTCCATGTCCAATTACCTAACAAAAACACATAAAAACACGTAATAAGAACATAATTAAAATACTAAAAATATAATAAGACTTGAGAATAAAATTCAATCAAAGAGATTAAAATAGGATGAAAACCCAAGATTTTAAACCATAAAAATATGAATTTTTGCAGGTTCATCACTCCCCCAAACTTAAAATTTTGCTTGTCCTCAAGTAAAAGAAAAAGAAAATCAAAACAAAAAGACTAAACAAACAAAAACTCAAAACATAAATACTCAAACATGGCAACACTGATTATTGAAATCATTCATATCCTAAGAAACTGCTTCACAATCTAACTTCAAAGTGTCACACATACACAATCCATTTATCACACCGTCTCTCACATGCAACTCTTATGCAAAAATGGCTTCCTAAAAATATGAATGAAAGACCCAATCTCTTCATAGAGTACAAACCCAGATAGGTTTATAAAACTGCAAATGCACATCAAACCCACATTCATAGGGTTGTTCTTTGTCTCTCTCTCCACTAATATAAACAACACATAACCAAAGATTAAAAGGGTCTTTTAAAGCTTGTAATGTAAAGCCAAGGGTAAGGGTTAAGAAAGAAGGGATAGGATAATGAAGGTAAAAGTTGAGATACATAATCATGCATAATTCAAAATTCAAGCCACAAAATGTAGAACAAGTGCAAAATGGAGTAAAAGAATCAACTCTTTATTCATCTTTTTTTTTCATTTTTATTTTTTTTATCAAACTCCACCCCCAAACTTATTTCTTTGCAAAAATTTGGGTGAACTTTCTTTTTTTTTTTTTGAATTTTTTCTAGCTCCATAAGTACTCAATGCACAAAAATAACGAAAGCTTAAATAATAAAATAACACATGATATGCACTCAACAAAGATTATGTAAGAGAAGATTTTTTTATGTGGGTATGGGAAAGGTAAATGTGGGTAAAGAAAAGAAATAGAGGTCAAACAATATCAAGGCTGCAAAAAGGGGGCCTAAGAATATACTGTGTTCACAGGTTGACTTGAAAGGCTCAAACGGTCCAAAGAAGGCCCTTATCATTTCTTTAATCATGCACTGCCTAGGATTTCGCCTTAAGAGAGAATCTAACAACTTATAGATGCAAATCATCCACACACATGCATTCTCATAAACTTTCTCTAAGCCTAACATGCAAATAAATTCTAAGGTCTATCAAACATAAAGATGGGAAGAACATCCATACACAATTAAAACAGTAGAGATAAACATAACTCATGGATTCTCATGTGATATCCCAAGAAATTAAATCAATCCACAATTTATGTAATCATTGGATATTCAATTCAACACACCAGCATGCACAGTTTCAACACAATGACTCAAAACACAAAATGGGTGATGATGACAAAATAAAATAAAAAAGAACAAAAAAAATATGAAAGAAAGGAAAAAGAAAAACTCTTTTTGGAGGCCGACAACCATATACATCCCCCTACAAAGACTCCAAACTCAAGGAGGCACTTAAGCCGACTCAACAATACCTTCAAAACAAAAACAAAAATATTTTGTTAGTTAATAAAATAAAAAAATAACAAAAACAAAAAAAACATATCAAAATCGAAAGAATAAAATAGTAAAGAAAAGGAAAAAAAAATTTAGGTTGCCTCCCAAAAAGCGCTTATTTAATGTCATTAGCTCGATGTTGCTTTTTATTTATGGTGGCTTGAAATAGGAGAAATAGAATGACACCTTTCTTTTGTTAGATCTTTACCTCTATACTTGGTCAGTGGCCTCAGAATTACCTCCAAAAGTGTTTTGAACTTGACTCGAGCTTAATGGTCCTGTCTATAATGAATCGGTAGAAACAGGAGGATCTTTTTCTATTCCAGCAATCTTTGAGATAGGAGGACCTTTCTCCTTTTCATCAACCATCTTGAAAGTGGAAGAGCTAGCATTAATTGATGAAGGGCTCTTATTAACTAAATCCTGTTGAGCTTTACCTTGAATGCAATTAACGAGGGCATAGAGATCTGATGTCAGTGCAGATTTATTAAAAACATTAATAGTCACCTGATTACCATCTACCCTCAAAAAGAGCTCATCTCTTGGTACATCAATCAATGCTCCTGAAGTAGCTAAAAACGGTCTTCCAAGAATGAGGAGAATATCAATATCCTCGTTCATATCTAGAACCACAAAATTAGCTAGAAAAATAAATTTGTCCATCTTTACTAACAAATCTTCAACTATACCATATGGATGTTTGATTGACCGATCAACTAATTGAAGAGACATTGTAGTTGGCTTCACTTTTTCAATTCCCAGCTTATGAAGGATGGACAATGGCATTAAATTAATGCTAGCTCCTAGATCACATAGAGCTTTATCAATATTCAACTTCCCAATGGTATAAGGGATGTTAAAACTTCCAAGATCCCTTAACTTGGGTGCTAGCTTCCTCTGGATAATGGCACTGCACTCTTCAGTAAATGCTATAGCCTCATCTTCTTCCAATTTTCTCTTCTTAGATAGCAAATCCTTCATGAATCTGGCATAAGAAGGCATCTGCTTAAGAGCCTCAACAAAAAGAATATTTATCTGTAATTTCTTAAACACATCCAAGAATTTCGACAATTGTCTTTCTTGCTTCTCCTGAGTGTCTTTCTTCAAGCGCTAAGGGAAAGGAAGCCTAGTATACAAAGAAAGAACAATAGGTTTGTTCTGCTCATATTCCTTCTTTTTTCTCCATCACTTTGGTAACTCCTCTTTAGCTTTTTCTTTCTCAATCTCATCTCCCTCATTATCAGCATGCATTGAGACATCTTGAATTGAAGCATCTTCAATGAGGATATCATCTTTTCCTTTTTCAGCTCCTGAAGAACTAAGTGCTACTTTCACATTTTTTTCTAACTACTTACCACTTCTCAAAGTGATTGCATGACATTGCTCCCTTGGATTTACCATAGTATCACTTGGAAGACTACCTTGAGGTTTCTCTGTGAGATGTCTAGCTATCTGTCCCACTTGATTTTCTAGACTTCTGATGACTGCCTCATGATTTTTAAAATTAGCCCTCGTCTCCTCTATAAAAGTGCTAGTACTAAGGGCAAGTTTCTCCACAATACTTTCAAGATTAGATAACTTATCTTGTGGAGGTTGAGAAGATGAAGATGACTGAGGTTGATGTAGTGGAGGTGGTGGAGGTCTCAGTATATTCTGGTTGCTCCATGAAAAATTTGGATGATTCCTCCACCCTGGATTGTATGTGTTGGAATATGGGTTACCTTGTGGTCTCGAAGGATTTCCCATATAATTTATCTACTCTTGAGGAATGAAACCAGAGTTGCTTCTCTCACATCCACTATTAGCATGGTTACCTCCACAAAAATCACAAATGAGATCCTAATGGTTCACTAAATTCACTTGCAAATTCCCAACTTGCTTGTTAAGGATGGCTAACTGTTGCGTCATACTTTTATTCTAAGCAAGTAAGGCATCAAGAGTACCGAGCTCCATAACTCCATGCTTGACTACTACTCTTCCACTAAGCAACTAATATTCATTAGTAGCTATAGTCTCAAACAATTCATGAGCTTCTTCAAGAGTCTTAGTATTCAAAGATCTACCTATAGATGCATCCACCATAAGTCTTGTGGAATTATTCAAGCCATTATAAAAGATTTGCACCTGCTGCCAAACTTTGAAAGCATGGTGTGGACATTTTCTCAAAAGCTCCTTAAATCTTTCCTATGCTTCATAGAGAGATTCTCCTTGATTTTGAGTAAAGCAAACAATCTCACTCCTTATCTTCACAAACATAGATGGAGGGAAATATGTAACACCCTCCTCAGGGCATCACATTTCCGACTCCCAACTCATAATCTGAAAAGAAGTTCACAAAAGGTTTGAGTTATAAATGTGGTTTCAAAATTTCTTCTTTACTGAAACATAAACTTACTGAAATTCATAAGTATTACTGAAAATATATTTACTGAGTAATATACAATATTGACACTAATTAATATTTAACAATTTAAAGAGAAATATAAACTAACAGACTTTTTTTTTTTAACAGTAGCCAACCCCATCACGGGTCCTACTTAATAGCACGGTACAACACTAACAAGAAAACTTAACATACTTATTCCTTTTTGTATCCATCTTGATGCATCAGACATCTGTTCTTTGTTAACATTGTACACTAGCGAGTCCTGAATGTCCACTCCACCATGTTGTCACCAATCTCAGAACATTTATCACCCGTTATGTCTAAGACAACTCATTCCTTCTACTGTATTATTTTAACAATACAGACATAGCAAGACAACATAGCAAAGAGGTGAGATCACCTATGCCAATACCAACATGGTAGCACAGAGATAACACAAACAGCATATCATATAGATACATCATACCATAATTATGATCATGTCATCAACATTAATCAACTATCATCATCAAATCATTTATCAGTTCAAATATCATTCAATATTTACGATGATGTTCTCAACAGAACAATTGTCATAGCCAATATTCCACAATTAATATATCACATAGATATAAATGTTCAGTTTCATGCATGCGCACATAGACTTAGTTTTTCAAAAACAACTCCAAGGAGGTTTTCACAAATTTTGAGGAGAATGCTCTGTTAATTGTCAGCCTTAGCCCAAAGACAATCTGCCAGTCGTTGAAAAGAATTGTGTTCTTGTCGGGTATCGTCAATGCGTTACAACGGACTGCATCGCCAAGTAGCATATAGTCCAGCCTTAGCCCACAAACAGATATCCACTGGTCAACCGCCGCGCCTTGACGCCCCCAAGATCCATCATAGACCTCACTATCAATTCTCATTCCATCTAAAACCACATGGGCCAAAATAGCTATTAGCTATACTTTATACAATGCACGAATATATCAGTGTAAGTCCAACCACAAGGGCCAAATCTTTTCAATTTCATTTGTTCAATTTAATCATATGCCTCAATGCATATTTTTCCAATGCATGTATAATGCACAAATGCCAATTACACTCATATCTTTCCAATGCATGTAAAATGCACCAAATGCCAATCACGGCAAAACTCGTCATTTTCTCATACAGTGTATAGACACTGTTTTAACAGTAATCATCATGTTATTATGTTTTTATAGTCATAAAACACTTTTATCGTGTTTTCACAATCGCGTAACATTTCTGTTACGTTTTCACAATACAGTAACATTTCTGTTACGTTTTCAAAATACCGCAACTCTTCTGTTGCACTTTTAAACCATGTACTAATTTTTCAACGTTTTTCTCAATCGCGTAAAAATATATGTTTCTCAAATCGCATAGTATTTTTCAACTGTTTCAAAATTGCATAACTTAAAAATCATTCTTTTAAGTCGCGTAAATCATTTTCCATCATTCTCATAATATTTAAAACACTTTCCAAATCACATAACGATTTTTCGTCATTTTCACAATCACGTAAAAATATTCTATCACTTTTAAATCACATATTGATTTTTCAACAGTAGTTCAAATTACGTAAAATATTTAAACATAATTCAGAGTCGCGTAGAAATATTCTACCGTATTTCCAATCGCATAGTTTAAAAATTACGTTTTTAAGATACGTAAATAATTTTTCACCACAATTTCATTACAGAAAATATTTCTCAACCTTCAAATATTCCTTTTCAATTTTTCTCAAAATAATATGAGTTTGTATTTCATTTTTCACATTTTCTTACTCAAGAAAATCTTTTTCCACATTTCTTTACTCAAGAAATCCTTTTCGAAAATATATTCCACAAATATCACTTTTCCATTGATATAAATCAATGTTCTAACTTTAAAAATCACTAACGCTCTCCAAAACCCAAAGGATGAGTTACACATTAGAAAATATCAAATCACTATTATATTCTCCATTTTTCTCAAATCAATTCTAAAATCAATTTTCTTCAAAATAAATTGAAGTTCAAACGTGTTCAACCTCTCTTTGTCTTTCGTTTACAAAATTCTCTCAAGTGATAAAACACTCTGATTCCCTTTCCAAATTCCTTGTATTAAATCAAGTTACGTTTCCACTTTGAAAATCACTTTGTTCATAAAAATCAAAGCATTACAAGCCTTAAAAAACGTGGACATGACTATTGAAACCATCAAATATTTTTTTCCTTCTAAATTGATATGATTTTACACAAATAAAACCATTAAAAATCCTTTACAAAAACCGTGAACACTTGGTCTTTGAAATCAAGTTATTTGTTCATTTTCATTTTTCACTTTCTTTACAAATCCATTTTCATTTTCTTTATAAATCCTTTTTCACTTTCTTTGCAAATCCTTAAAATCAACATTGCTATTTTCATTTAAAACTCATGTTTAGTAAAACAATTAGAAAATTTTTACACAAAATAAATCAATAAAAATCCTTCTAAAATCGTGTTCATGTACTCTTTGAAAAATAAACCGTTTGTTCATTTTTCTTGTTTTTCTAAACATCTCATTTCATCATTCATAAAAATATTAATTTGTGAACACCTATCTTGAGGTGTCTTGGCCGAAATTTACCATGTTCTAGGGATCAAAAATTAATTCCCTTGTTCTTGAAAAATTTCAACATAGACCTCAATCTTGAGAGTCAAAAACCGTAGCCTCCCTTTGGCCATTGGAACCAAAAATTAATTTCCTTTCCATCATCACATCATGGCATATACATACATATTCAAATATATATCACAAGCATGCCAAAATCAAAGCAATAAATCATGCAAATCATACCAAACATAGGCAAATAATCAAAGCACATAAACACCCACAAATTATAACATAACCATGGATATGAATCCTCACATGGATTCACCATCCACCAAATATAATACCATCTCTCACCACCATACTTGGTTGGTGAGGTGGATCTCCCTCTTACCTCTTGAAGGTCCTCAAAAGCTCCTTGTTTTGCTTCTCTTTCAAAGTCCTTCACCACCAAGGGCTTCTCAAATACAAAACAAAATACATAAAAATTAGTATACTAAGCTTGATTAAGAGGAACCATGGATCAAACATAGTTTAGATCATGAAAAAGAGAGAAGAAATGAAGTTTCCTTACACTTCACCATAAATACTCCATCACATGGATCTTGAAGAAAGTCCATGAAGATGAATGATTTAGAGGAAATCTTCAGCATGAAAGTTGTTTAGAATATCATGTAGATTCAAGATCTATGGTTAGATGAAACTAAAAGAGATTGGATGGTGGTTTAGGTGTTTTGGCCGAATGGCCTTCTTAGGAAGAGAGAATGGAGTTTTCTTTTGTTCTTGTTCTTGTAAAAGAGAGAATGGAAAGAATTGTTTTTAGTCTTTGGTAGAAAATGAAGATAGAAATGAAAACTCTTCCCACCTAGTAGTTGCCGTGGAGTGCATGGAGAGAAAGGTAATATTATGTGTGTAGCTTTTTGTTTTTCTTTGATAAGAATAAAAGAAAAGTTGATAGGAAAGATTAAGTGCAGAAATTGTCTTGCATTATTCATTGCATGACAATAGGTGAGTAGGAGAAAAATGAATCAATTATGGGTAGTTTGTCTCCAAAAAGGAGTGCATGGCCGTATGCTTCAAATGGAGAAAGCCACCAATATTGACTTATCTTACTTTGTTGTATAATATAAATAATGGAACATGAATTAATGGAATTGATTGAATCAAATTGGCCCCCTTTTACTTTGCATGGCCGTAGGTGTTTCTAAAGAAAAGGTGGCCATTTTTGTTGACTTGGTCTCACTTTGTTTTCACTTGAATTGTATCCTAATATCACAAAGTGAATTATTTGGTCTCCTAAATAATTGCATGACCGTAGCCTTACTTGGAAAGTGAAGAGTGAATTATTTATTTTTTTGAGTGATAGTCAAGTTACTAGAATAATTAAAAGAAAAGGTGATAAAGTGAGATAGGAAATGCATGAAATAATTTTGGCCCCCTTCCTCCTCTGCATTGCGGTAGAGTGAAGAGAGAAAAGAGTGAATTATTTGAGCAAATAATTTGTATTAAATTATTGAGAAATTTTCCAAGTGATAGTAACAAACTTGGACCATTGGATCTTCTTCCTCCTTTAATCTTAGCCTTTAGATGAAGCTACTAAATGGATGGTCAAGATCTCTCCTTCCATGTTGCCATCCAAGGGTCACAATTGAAGTCCAAGCAATTATATAAGACCAAATTTCAACCATAGATTAAATCAATGGTTAAGATTCAATCTTGAAAGTCCAAGCAATTATTTGAAGCATTCTAAGCCATTGATTAATTCAATAGTTAGGATTAAGGTAGACTTTAGGTATAGCTTTAGATAGAAGACTTAATTTAGGCCATTGGATCTTTCTTCTTTAAATCCTAGCCCTTAGATGTGTCTCCAAAATGAAGGGTTAAGATTACTCTTTCAAACTTTACATCCAAGGGTCATAAATGGTCTTTGTCACTTTTTAAGACTAAATCTCCACCATAGATTAAATCAACATCCAATGGTCATAAATGGTCCTTGTTACTTTACAAGACCAATTCTCTACTATAGATTAAATTAACATCCAATGGTTACAAATGGTCATAGCCACTTTATATGACCAATTCTACACTGTTGATTAAATCCACATCCAATGGTTATAAATGGTCATAGCCATTTTATTAGACTCATCCTACACTGTTGATTAAATTGACGGTTGATTTCAAAGTCTTAAATATTGGACTTGCTTCCTATTGGTCCATCAAAAATTATCATAACCACTAATTATGGACTTAACAGTATAATATTTATTTTTATCTGCTAAACCTCACAAAAATTATATTTACTGTATTTTTATCGTCTGATAAATTAAATACAATACAAAACATAGTACAAGAAATTTTCTAAAATTGTTTCCAGATTCAGGTTTAGTAAGATCCCATGTCTCCGTCTCAACAGTATAAATTTTTCCATACGTAGAAAAATTTTCACGTTTTGGGACTCATCCCGGGCCCACGTAGAACCACTGGGACTCACAAATAGTCCAAAAACGGTCGGAGTATCATAAAAATTTCATAATCACCCATAAAATCACAAAAATTAGAAAACGCACAAATATCAAATCAGATTACATAAAATAATTAAAACCTAATGGTAAAAATTAAATTATGTAATGTTTTTCCCGACCCGAAAATTTTTATTTTCCTGACACGGAGTAAATCACTCAAAATGATCAAATACGCTGACGGAATAATCAAAATAATTTTACAATATCCAGAAATTACTAAATAGTAAAATTCTATTAACTGACAAAATTACTGGTTAAGAGATACGAAATTTTTAGGGTGTTACAAAATACCGAGTGAGAAACTTACTAACCAGATCATCTCATGTGGAGATGCTTCCTTGAGGCTGGGCTTGTAGCTAACTCTTGGCTTTGTCTCTCAAAGAAAATGGAAAAAGTCTTAATCTGAAGGCATCATCGCTGGCTCTATTATATTTAATAATATCACATAGTTGAAAAAAGTTAGCAATGTGCAAGTTTGGATCTTCTGCCTAACCTCCCCCAAACTAATTCAGTTGCACCAGCTGTAGAAGAGCTGGTTTAATCTCAAAATTATTAGCTTGGATAGCAGGTCGCACAATACTGGTTAAGACATTCTCAGAAGATGGAGTAGCATAATCAGCTAAAGTGCGTCTTCTCTGTGCAGTAGTGTTCTCAGCCATCTTTTCTTCTTCAATTCTCTTTCCTTCTCTGATTGCTTTTTTGATTGCTCTTTCTGTTCTTATCATCTCTAGATTAAAGAATAATTCTTTTGAATCCAAATTACCTTGCATACACAAGCAAACAAGCAAACCAAAGTAAAGTAAAGAAAAGAAATAAAAAGAAAAAAATAAAATAAAATAAAATAAAAACAAACAAATTAAAAGAAAAAAAAAGAAAAATAAAATTAAATAAGAAAAATAATTATCTATGAATAAAAAAATTAACAAAAATTAAAATCAAGAATAAAAATAAACAAAGAAAAAAAATGCTTAAATTAGTGTCTTTTTAACTACTATTTAATATTAATAACAATAATCCCCGGCAATGACGCCAAAAACTTGATGTGAAAATTGATAAGTGCACCGAATCGTAAAAGTAATAAAAAGTGAGTAAGAGTATCGTCCCACGAGGATTAAGTTAGTAATTACTAAATTCACTGAAAGTAACACTATTTAAGCAATAAAGAAAGAAAGTTGTTTGCAAATTTAAATAAAAAGACATATAAGTAAGCAAAACAATTAATCAAATGGGTGAAAAAATAATAGTATTAAAGCGTTAGGGTTCAGACTTCACTTGAACTCTTTATATGCAAAATCAAATATTGGTTTAATCAAGTTTTATTCCAATGATTCATAGTCAATTCCTAAAATTTATTAATACTCAATCCATTGGTATATTAATCCTCTTACATTATTTGGAATTAACTAATCCCTTAGTCTAACCCCAAATAGAAAGGCATTATCACGAACGAGGGAATTAAAAGAATGACCACATAACCCACAACGTCTATTCTTAGCGATTGCAGAAATTATGGTGTTTATCACATGTTCTAGATTCATGCAAATTTTCCTAAATCATATATTAACCCAAAAGATTATTCCCAAATTGGCCAGATTTAAAAAAACATTAAGAATAAAGATAAACATGTAAATCATGAAATAGAAACATAAATTAAACCCATAAAAGAAGTTACATTATCAAAGTATCAAGATCCATCATCCCCCTAACAAAAGCGGTTTAGTTATACATGGAAAAAGAAGAACACAAAGGGAAGAATATGACAAACTCCATTGTAGCAAGGTGGAAAGGTTGAAAAAAATTCCTAATCTTCAAGCCTAATTACGCCCACCCCACTTTAGGGTTTGTGCCTCTTGACAGCTGCTGCGTTCTATCTAAGTGTGTAAACGTGTGTTCAATTTGGCGTAACTTTTCTATTTATAGAAGAGTTAACGCTGTTGTTTATGCATTTAGCACTTAGGCATTGAGTTTACAGCGCTCAACCGTTGGCCCAATATGAAAAGATGGGTTGTATATGCTCTGTGCGCTCAAGCGCTCAACTCCTAGCCCTCAAGCGTTGGGACACTAAAAAGAATCCTTTTGCATGCTTTGCACGCTTAAGCGGTGGACACCCAGCGCTTAAGCGCTAGGCTATTGAATGGATTTTCTTCTTTTTTCTTGCTTGCTCATTTGGCCCATCTTCTCTATGTTCAATTACCTAACAAAAACACATAAAAACACGTAATAAGAACATAATTAAAATACTAAAAATATAACAAGACTTGAGAATAAAACTCAATCAAAGAGATTAAAAGAGGATGAAAATCCAAGATTTTGAACCATGAAAATATGAATTTTTGCAACATCATCATATATCAACATTATACAATTGTCTATACAACTGTATAACATATAGAAAACTAAACTATCTCAATATTACACAATTGCCTATATAACTATGTAACATCACTATAACTGGCAATTTACTTAACTTGCTTCATTGCCTAACTTAGAACTTAACTCATCCTAAGGCTTGTGTTAGTAAGTTTATCTCACTTTACTACACTACATAAGAGTTGATCATATTCCCCATGTTACTTGACAAATAACTTAACTCACTAATTTGTCTTAGGAAAAATGTTATACTGACAATTTCCTCTCACAATTACCTCCTTAACAAAGAGCTTTACTCACTACTTTGCAAGGTTAAGGGGTTTAACTCACTCCCTTAATTAGGATAATTGTACTATAGTTCAACTTTAACAAATAAAGAAACCAACTCTTTGCTAACACTCCATTTCAACCTAACTCAATGAGGTAATGAAGTATTTCTCTAAAAACTTGCATAATTAGTTCAACTTTAACTTTAAATGAGTAAATTATGCCTTTAAGATAAGTCTAACTTCCTTACCAAACTTGTATCTAGATTACCCTTCAATCACAACTCAAATGGTGTTTTAAATCCACACTAATATGTTCAAGGTCCTAGACACATATTTCAAGTAATTCATAACTCTTGAAAAGCCTAAAAACTCAAACTTGTTCTTATATGCTAGGTGGTTACTCCCTTTATGAAATATCCCTAAAAGTGTCTTAATACACTTAAGAAAACATAAAAGAATGATCACACCAATAGAAAGTTCTATTGCATCAAATAAAAATTCTTGTTTCTCCCAGGCATCCAAGCTTGGTGCAGATCTTTCACGCCTAGGCATGAAGCTCTTGGTCTTACCCACTCCTTAGCGTGGTTCTCAGTCACGCCGCGGTGTGACCCTGCGAACAAAGTTTTCTGCAGAAAACAACACTGTTCCATTGGAACATAACAGTTACCAATCTACCAAAAATTGATCCTGGGTGATTTCTAATACCACCAATACTCTCTAAAAATGTTGTAACACTTTTACAAACTATTGGTTCACTTAAACTTGAGTCAATGATCAAAATCACATACTCATTTTCTTTCGACCTAAGTTCTAACTTAAGCAACTTTCTAATTTTGTCTAGGAACAAACTCAATCATCTTGATTTCAAGTAGCTGAAATAACTAATTCCAAACATTGAAAACAAGAATCAAGTAAAGAAAACATATTTTTCTCTTTTAAAACTCATTTTCTCCATCTAATGACCTAACATCAAGCATAGCAAAGATAAAGGAAGAAGAATGAGTTTTTAAGTTAGAAACCCCTATCTCAAGTTCTTTGTGATGATCGTGGTTCAAGTTTGGCCTTGCCCTAGGATTCTTTCCTCTTTCTCTCTTTTTCCATCTTTGATTCCTCTTCCTTTCTTTCCTTATTTCCCTTGGCTATTGCTGTTGTTTAGGTTTTTTTAGAGAAGATGAGTGAAGTGAGTTGAAAGTAAATGAATATCAAATGGCAAAAGTCAATATAAGGGGTTGTTCTCATATATGACTTATAACACCTATAAACTACATTGATAAATCTTGATCTGCTAAGAACACTTAAATTTAGCTAAATCAAGTTTTTAAACTTCCAACAACTTTGAAATAAATACTAAGATTCAGCAAAATTATTGTTTTACCATTATCTTAATTTTTCATATCTACTGCTAGTCAATCTAGCATTAATTGCACAACTAGTATGCCTAAAAATACTAAACTAACTCTGATTATTCTCAAATTTTAACTACATCCTCTTACACCTATTTGTGACTTAGAAACAAATTCTCTAGATTTATTTCTCATTACTTAGCCATTTATGATACTATCTAAGTCATTTTAAGCTACTTTTCATACTCTGATTTACAACAAAGTGCCTAAACTAACTCAGTTTGTCACAAAAATAGACAGACATGTAAAACAAGTGTTATGCTACCTTTGTAACCATAAAAAGAGGCTGTTACATAACCAATCCACATTCCCTCATCACCATTGTTAAAGGGAAATAAGTCAAATCCGACATGGCAACCCTCTCAACCATTACTAGCATGCCAAACAAAGGACTTGAAGTGTATGACAAGGCAAGATGACACATTGGATATGTTAATTATGAAGAGGTAATCGACACCTTATTCCCTAATGGTGAGGAGTCCAAAGTTATAAGCAATTTGAATGCAACTGTCAAGTTCATCCATCCTCTCTCTTGTCACTTTGTCATGCCTAGAATAGGAAGCACAAAGAAAATCCATGAGGCTAACAAAGTGGTGATGTACCACATCAAGGAGAGAAAACCCATTAACCTCCACTTCATCATCCTCAAATACATGATTTTGGCCATTGAAAGTACAAAAATAGCTGCTAGTATACTATATGGGATGCTGCTGACAAGAGTCTTCCAACACTTTGAAGTGGACTTGAGCAATGAGAAGGCTGAGAAGGAAGGACAAGTCTTCTCAAAGAGGACTTTAACGAAAATGCATTTTGAAAAGAGGGAACCTGCAGACAAAGGACCAGAAATCAGAAGCAAGATGCGCCATGATAGACCCTCTAAAGGGAAAAGTCCTGAGAAAGGAAATGAGAAGATAGTTGTAAAAGCTCCTGAGAAAGATGAGTCTAAGAAGGACTCAGAAGAAACAGTGATTGAGAAAGTGAAAGTAAGGGAGAAAAAGAGAAAGAGAGAAAAAAGAAGAAAAAGAATAGAAGGCCAAGGAGAAAAAGAAAAGGAAGAAAGAAAGAAGAAAGAAGGAAGAAGAGGAAGACTGACAATGAAGAGAAGAAAAAGAAAAAGAAAGAAAAAGAAGGAATGCAAGTTGAAAAGGAAGTTGAGAGGGTTGCAGCTAAACCTTCTCACCCTGAGGAAGAACCTTCTCAAGGGTATAAGGAAGCTTCTTAAACCTTTGAGAAAGAAACTTTTATACAAAAACATGGTGTTTAGGAAGATTATCTCTTTGCAGAATGATCACATACGCTTAAAGAAGCTACATTTGAGAAGCCAAGTGTAGATCCTGCTCTACAATACTCAACTATTGACCCAAGAGTCACAGTTGCTAGGATTCTCACCCAACTCTCTCGAGAAAGTCATTTGGAGCCTGAAAGGCAATCTAAACAAGCCCTCGTCCCTGAAAAGGAAGAAGGACAAGGAAGAGAAAAAAAAATGTAACAGACAAAGTTGAAGCAAAAGAAGCCTTTCAACATATTGAGAAGGATGATGATGAACCTTCTCAATATACTGAGAAGCATCCCTTTCCTCAACCTTCTCACCCTAAAAATGATGAAGTCATATCACAGCTTACAAATCTGGAATTACTTGAAGATCCTCACTCTCCAATTCCCTCCTATCTATGATGTAATTGCTGTGAATGTTTATCTTATGAAGGTTTTGATGATAACAAAGTCATGACAAAGACCAAGTCCAAAGGAAGCTCTAAATAAAATAGTTTTATAAGATTTAGGATTTTTTTGTGAAAAATGATCTAAGATATCTCAAAAAGTTTAAAATGGATTTTTGAAAAGTTCATCATGAAGTTTTTTAGTTGGTGGTTGTTGGTTTGGAAAAATCTGGGTGGTTTTACACAAAATCATGTTTTAAAGTTGAGTTATGAAGATATTGTTTGAATCCTTGAAAAATTAAAGTTTTAGTTGTTTGAAATCTTTGCCAAGCTTGTTTAGGCTCAAAAGTTGGTTTTAGAATAGTTTTAATATCCTACAAGAGCTTAGTAATCCATTATGAGCATATCAAAATGCTTGTAATTGATTACTTTAAGCTTGTAATCGATTACAAGCTTCCAAAAACTAGTTTTCCTTAAAACAAAAGCTTGGTAATCGATTACCAAGTTGGTAATTGATTACCATAAGCCCATGAAATATTTTTTAAAGATGGTAATCGATTACCAAGTGGGCTATAAATACAAGCCTTGGGACATTTAGTGCTAACTCTTGAACATCTAACAACTTATTCCCAAGCATTAAATTCGTGATTTAATCCTTTCATCAATCTTGCTCTACTTTAAACCCTTTTGAGATATCTTTGAGAGCTTCATAATGCTTCAATTTATATAATCTTATTTTTGAGAGAGTTCATTTCATTAAATATTTATTGTAAGCACTTGTGAGGGTAGAAGATCCCTTTTAGAAATAAAGATGCTTCTACACATAGAGGTGGATGATCATTGAAGCGTAAAAATGGCTCAAAGCTTGTAAAGGTTTCTCAAGCACCTATTGAAGCTTGAAGAATAGTGGAAACTCCTAGGTGGATGATGTCAGGGACTGGACATAGATCACAAAGGTGATTGAACTAGTATAAATCTTATTTGCACTCTTCTCTACCCTTATCTCTTTACTTTCAAGCTTATTTATTGAATTTGTATACTTTTTGCTTCATCCTCTACTCATTCACTTTCTTTAAATTGGTATGAGATCTTTTTGCTATCATAAATCCATTCACCACATAAGAAAATAGCTTCAACAAAAATAAAAAAAGGTTTGTTTGCGAAAATCTTTGAAAAACTCAATTCACCCCCTCTTGAGTTTTGAAGCCACTTGGTAACAACTACCCTTCAAATTCCATGGGAAGTTAGCCCAAAGACTCCTCATATTCTTACTGCATCCACTAAAACCTTGGAATCCTTGGGGAAAATGGCCTCTTTGGGGTCATATTTAAATGTGTTGGCTAAAGAACATGCCAAAACTGATCCTGCCCATGGTTCGAGGATGGAGGGTAGTGAGATTCAGCATGGTTCTACCCAAGCTGAACCTACTCCATCCAAGCAACCTATCAAGAAGATCTATAAATCTGCCAAAGAGGAGATCAAATAATCGAGGGTAGAAAACAAGAAGTTGAAGAGAAAAATGCAAAAGTTGAGTGCTGGGAAGATTGAGATGTATTCTACCTTATATGCCTTATGGATCGACTTCTTATGTTTGAGTAATGGATGGTCAATAAAATGGAAAATGAAGTCATTCTTGAAACTACAAGGAAAGAGCATTATCCTTATCCTCCTCACAACCAAAAATCCCAGAATTCACTCATTCTCCCTTATCTTCTGAAAATCCTTCCTCTGCAAGTTCCCGACAAGGCTAGACTCGATGTTGGCTAGATAGTTTCCCCCTTATGTTGATAACAAAAGGGGGAGATAGGAAGAATTAAAAATTTTAAATTTTTGTAAGTTTTGTGTGTACCCTATGAAACTTAGTGAGAAGATGAATATTCTTACGGGGAGTTTATATTAAATATGATGTATACAAATATTTTATTTATAAATGAAGTATAAGTATTTAGCGAAAAATCTTGTGCCTACTTTATTTTCATACTTTATTCATCATATTTACTATTTCTGGTAACAATTTGAAATGAGTGTTAAAGTGAAAAGGAGTAAACAAAGTCTTCTCACCTAATATGTAGAAAATGGTAAAGTCTCTTTGAACCATACAAGCTTACTTTGAAAATTGTTTGTCCCTTTATAGGTCGCAAGTGCATGGATCGAACAAGTAATATAGTTAAAGTGTAGGATATTACTCCTACAAGGATAATGGAACTTCTAATACTAAATATCAACCAATAGCTTAAGTATTTATATTCAAGAACATAAAAATAGGGAAAAGTGAATTTAAACTAATCTAAAGATTGAAAAGCAATAAATGGAAATTAAAGATAATGAATAGAGTTTAGGGAATTCTTCTTCACCTCCTACTTCAATTGATAATATATAACCCTTTTAAGCAAGATGAATGAATTAGTTAAGTTAGCTTGAGAATCTACTTTAAGTTAAAAGTCTATGTCTAAGTCAATCAACTATACTTCATTTACCTAATCCATTATGTTTCCATGAGAACTAGAGCAAACTCCACTCATTGAGGTCTATTCTCAAACACCTGTTATGCATGGCTAAGAGGTATATTTCTATTCCATTAGCGAATTAACTCACCTCACCATTAGAATGAAATTGAACATGCATCAATCTCAAATCCAAATTCCTATGTCTATCTTCATCAGATTTCAACAAATAAATTAAAAGTTGGCCAAACAATCAAGAGCATTAAGATTAATATGAATGAATAAAATCAAACATCAAGATAAACTCAAAGAAGTACAAAATCATTAATATCCATAGGAAGATCCAAGGTAATCCCTAAATACAGCTTAGATAATCATTGAACATGAAAATATACAACAAAACTAATGTTTAAGATATAAGGAAAAGAGAAAAATGAAAGGAAAGGGAAGAAGCTCAATAGATGTGATCTCTGATGCTTGAATCATCCTCCACGAAGAAGATGGCCTCCAACCTTAGCTTCCTCTTTGCCCAAAATGTGAAAACCTAGCAGCTGCTGCTCTAAATAGCAAAGCTCTCCTTCTAAAATATGATAAATAGTATTTATAGGCCAATATTTTCACTTGCATGCCCCGACATGAACCATCTTGTGCCACAACGCGTGCTGAATTAGGTCACCACACCGCGACATTCATTCCATTGCGTTGCGGTGTTCAAGCCTCGGGTTTCAATATGCAGCAATCTGAATGCACCAAGCCGCGACGTTAATATACCTGTGTCGCGGCGTGAGATGCTGAAATTCACACTTAGTTTTCTCTTCCAATGTTGGTCCAAATCCTCCAAATTTTTGCTTGATTGGAGCCCTTCTTGCAATAAAAAAATCATCAAATTAGTAATAGTTGAAAATTCACATAATCACTTGAAGAATAAAACCATATTTGCTTAATATCATATAGAAAGATATCACAATTGAATTCAAAGAATATAAGCCTTAAATCTTCCATATATGCATGATAACAAGGATTCAGTAATCAATAGAGCACAAATATAGGGCATATACAACTATATTTTATAGAGTTATCAAAAAATTTCAAAATAGTTTGTCATCATAAAAAAAAGGGGGAGAATGCAAGCTCCAAAGCCCTTTTGTGCTTTAGATTGTAAAACAAATTTTGATGACAACAACTATATTGAAAATAAAGTTATATGTTTAAATGGTTTCACACAATTGAATCAGATTAACAATATCTTTATGGAGTATTTTCTATATTTTATCAAGTCTTACAAAACTCAATACATCAAAAGAAAAGTATTTTGACAATCAGAGTGGACTAAAAAGGTTAATTTATGACTTGAGAGAGTTCAAGTAAACTCTGAGAAGATTATTGAAGAACATGAGAAGCTTCAGCAAGAAGGTCTTGAGAAGGCTGTGAGAAGGATGATCAAGATAAAGAAATTCTACAAAGACTAATCTTAA
The DNA here is from genome assembly GCA_029884605.1 of Ormosia emarginata. NCBI lineage: Eukaryota > Viridiplantae > Streptophyta > Magnoliopsida > Fabales > Fabaceae > Ormosia > Ormosia emarginata. Next base: position 10,254,621 of record JAQQTP010000040.1, read on the forward strand.
GAAGGATTCTATATGTCAAAGTGGAGTGTTAAACTTTTAGAAGAATCCAAGAAAAGGTGAAACCAAGAGAGATAAGAATATTAATAATTTCAATCTTAAAAAGGTTGGATGAGAAGTTAGCTAAGAAGATATTTGAGAAGCTTGCTGAGAAGATACTTGAGAAGCTTGCCAATAAGAAAATGCATAAGAAGATTGAAGGTGAGAAGCTTACCCAACCTTCTCACTTAAAGAATAGTGTGTTGACTTAACAAGAAGAAGATAAAATAACAGTCACCTATAGTTGTAACACCGACCATAGGGTATCACATTTTATATTAATTATTACCGAATCACCCTAAGAGTTAAAATAATATTTTATAATATAAATATGAGTTATAAAATTTCTTGATATTGATAATATAAACTTAGCAGAATATAAAAATACCCAGATAGTATCACAAAATAACATAATCTATATAACATAAGTACTGTCAAACTTAAATATATACAGAAGATCTCAAAAGTAATTACACATTATCATAACTACTATATTGGCCCAAGTGCACCTATGGAGCAGAACCCTCAGACAGGTCCTCCTCTGGATGTTCCACAAATTCCTCAGAAGATAGGAATCCTAGATGACGCGTCCTCCTACGAATAGGTATCCGAGCAGATGATACAATACTAATCTCGCTAGGGGTATGGTAGCAACCACCCCCAACATTGTCTAATAGATAATGGAAACTCCAAATGTACGTAAATATTGGCAACAAAGTAAGGGTTCCCATGATAAACCCTACTTAAGGAAATAGTCAGATCTCCTATGTAGATAATACACTCTCTATCTAAGTGAACATGCCAAGCCTTCGAGCCTCCCCGAAACTGCAACCTCAGGAATCCAAGAAAACTCAATAACGCCATCATCTCAGAAATCAGCATCTATGTAAGGAATTTGCTCCTCACCTTCTTGCTCAACATCTTGCTCACCGTCTTTACCGAATATAAATACAGTACAAGAATAGCATACAAAGAGGTGAGATTACTAATACCAGTACCAACATGGCAGTAAAGAGATATAAATGACAATAATGTCATACAGTTTCAATCAACAGTGAATATAGTCATGGTATCAAGTATTTAATCAATATTAACAAATAAAATATCACAAAGATATATGTATATATACAAACTATGCACATGCATACTGACCCAAATTCCTACTCTATGGAGCTAAACACAAGTCGGAGAGATTGATCTAGAAGATTTGTTGGTATCATAACTGCCTCAGACCAAGTGCCACAACTTTCATTAGTTTTGCACATCTAGCATTATACACGACGGCCTACACTAGATCTTGATTAAGAATAGTGTCTCGGTCCGGATCGTCAGTGTGTTGCATTGGTCCAATCCACGGTATAGTAGAGCTACTAACTGCCCATTATGGAAAACCTGCACCCCAACGCCCCAAGGTCAACAAGTGACATACATTATGCCTATTACACCCACACAAAGGTGTAATTCTCTCCTAGGCCATTGGCCTTAACATAGTCTATCGGACTTTTTCAATGCATGTTTAATGCATACAAACTAATTACAGGTCAAAGTTACAATTTCACATACATGGATCCACACATTGGCTCAACAGTAACTTTACTATATTTTTAATCGCGTAATCACTTTACCGCATTTTCACAGCAGCGCAACATTTCTGTTGTGTTTTTAAATTGCAAAATTATTTTTTAATGTTTTCTCAATCGCGTAAAAATATTTAAACGTTTTTTAAATCGCGTAGCGATTTTTCAACATTTTTGAAATCGCGTAGCTTAAAAATCACATTTTTAAGTCACGCAAAACATTTTTCATCATTTTTCAACTACGTAAAATATTTCTCAAAATTCTAAACATCATTTTGGCCTTTCTAAAAATTAATATAACTTCTAACTTCATTTTTCCACATTTTCTCACTTAAGAAATCCTTTCCATAATATTTTCCATAAAATTACTTTTTCATTGATTTAAATCAATGGTTCTAGCTTAAAATTCCCTAACGCGCTCCAAAACTCAAAGGGTGAGCTATACGTTAGTAAATTTCAAGTCATCAATTTATTTCTCATTATAACTTGATTAATCTAAAAATTGGTTCAGTATATAAAATATTTTGAGGTTCAAACACTTTCAACCTTATTTTTCCCTTCATAAAACAAAATCTCCCTTTTACCAATAATAAATTGTTTTGTTTCCATTTTTATTTCTTACGTCCTTGTATTAATTTCCTTGCACCTAATCAACTAAGTTACCATTTATAAATCATATTTTTACGCAAAACAAATCCATTCAAGCCTTCATGGTCGTGAGGTACATGGTCATTGGAACCAAAATATTTATTCATTTCCTTGCTCTTCTAAACATCCAATTTTACCATTCATAAAAATATTAACTTGGAAACACCTATTTTGAGGTGTTGAGGCCGTAAGCCTCATGATCTTTGGAACCAAAAATTATTTTCCTTTTCAACATCTATCATGGCATGCATGGCATATAATCATCATACTATATATCAAGCATACCATTAAAGCAATAAAATCATATAAAGCATAAATAAATAAATTCAAAGCACATAAACACACATAAATAATTTACACAACCATGGATATGAATCCTCACATGGATTCACCATCCATCACATACAAATTCATCTCTCACCACCATACTTGGTTGGTGAGATAGATCTCCCTCTTACCTTGTGGTGAAGCCTCCGAAGCTCCTTGCTTTGCTTCTTGTACTAGTCCTTCACCACCAAGAGCTTCTTGAACATAAAACAAACAAAAGTTTATTAGCATCTAAAGCTTGAATAAGAAAGACAATGGATCAATATATGGTCTTAGAGTAAGAAGAATAAACCAATAGTGAAGTTTTTATGAACTTCACCTCAAAAGCTTCAAACTTTGATCTTTGAAGAACAAGGTGAAAATGGATGATCTAGTCTTAGCTTTCAACTACAAAGTGTCTTGATTTGGTGTAAGGATGCTAGATATGTGGTTCTTTAGAATTATAGAGTGATGGAAGGTGGTTTGGGAAGCTTTGGCCGTGGGGTCTTGTTGGAGAGAATAAGAGAGAATTTGTGAAATTTGCTTTAGGAAAATGATGAAGATGAAGTCAAATGAAGTAAGAGTCTTTCTATAGCCTTCCTAAAGCCCTAAAATCGTGAGCCCCCACCCCTTGGATACCAAGGGAGTGTCCAAGTTCATCCAAGCCACTTTGTGAGACTTCTAATGACCATAGATTGAATCAATGGTTAATATTCAAGGCCTTCATCCTTAAGTTAGTTTCCTATAGGTTTAGATAAAGTAGTCAAATAGTTTCTAGATGATACTTGTAGTTTGCTAACTATAGAGTTCAATATAAACTAACCAAGTTTCCAATTCCATTACTTCCTAACATAATTAAGCTAACTTAGTTAGATTTTCTAGTTTTTTTTGCTAACTATCTAGTTACATTAAATGTAACTCACAAATCTTCTAGAAGCTCCTAGAGCTTCCTAAAACCATGAAGCCCTAATGAGGTGCAAACTAGGTTTTTTTCCATTTAGTCACTACTTATGCTTTATGTTAACTTAGTTTAAGTTTTCTAATTTTATTTAGTTAACTAGTCTAACCATCTTTGTGGACCATTTTCTACTGGTTCCTATTAAGTTTTAAATATTCTAATTAGTTCACAAAATAAGTCATTATAATTTTCTCTACAGACTATTATCCAAATAGACAAAAGTTATAGAAAGTATTACTCAATGGACAGAACATACTGCTTACAAGTCAGTAAATATTTATCTGCTGTAAAGATTGTGACACGTATCTCTCGGATTTGGGTTTAGTAAGATCCCCCGGCTTCGAATAAATACATAAAGATTTTCCCTCTTTACCTCGGAGTTGCTTTATCCTCCGATCCTCGATCTTGATGGGAAATGTTTCATAGGTTAAGTTCTCATTCAGTTGTACTGTATCTACTTCGATAACATGAGTGGGATCTGGAATGTACTTCAGCAATTACGATACATGAAATACATTATGCAAATTTGAAAGAAAAGGTGGTAATGCAATTTGGTAAGCTACCGGACCTATCTGATGAAGAATCTGATACGGCTCGATAAACTTTAGAGTGAGCTTTCTAGACTTAATAACTCGTCCAACTCTGGTCGTAGGTGTCACTCGCAAAAATACATGTTCACCCTCTTCAAACTCCAATGGTCTCTTCCTTTTATCAGAATAGCTCTTTTGCCGAGGCTGAGTTATCCTCATCTTGTCTTGAATCATCTTTACTTTTTTTGTAGTCTGTTGTACAAGCTCCGGTCCTAAAATAGCATTTTCACTATCCTGATACTAATACAATGGTGTTCTATATCGTCTCCCATACAATGCCTCATAGGGTTCCATCCCTATGCTTGAATAAAAACTGTTGTTGTAGGTGAACTCTATCAATGGTAAGAATTCATCCCAATATCCAGACTGTTCTAGCACACAAGCCCTTAACAAATGTTCCAGTGACTGAACCATTTTTTCTGACTGACCATCTATCTGTGGATGGTAAGCAGAACTTAGACAGAGCTTCGTTCCCATCGTCCCTTGCAAACTGTGCCAAAATCTCGATGTGAATCTCGGATCTTGATCCGAAATAATACTGGAAGGTACACCATGAAGTCTAATGATTTCACCGATGTATACTTGGGTCAACCTCTCCATTGAGTACTTAATGTTAATTGGCAAGAAGTGCGCCGACTTCATCAGCCGATCAATAACTACCCAAATAGAATCATGACCTCTTCGAGTCTTTGGTAGTCCAGTCACAAAGTCCATTGCCATATGATCCCATTTCCATTCAAGAATAGACAAAGGTTACAACATTCCAGAAGGTCTTTGATATTCAACCTTAGCCTTCTGACAGACTAAGCAGGATGATACATATTCAACGATGTCTTTCTTCATTCCCTGCCACCAATACAACTGCTTCAAATCTTGATACATTTTTTTGGCTCCTGGATGCATACTCAGCTTACTCCTATGAACTTCATCCATAATTAATCTCCTAAGTCCTTGATCATTGGGCACACAAATCCTTCCTTTAAATTTCAAAATTCCATTTGTTCCTTCTTTAAATTCTAACACTGCGCCTTGTTTCATTGCTTCCTCCGCTTCTTGCAAATATTGGTCATCCTTTTGTCTTTCTCGAATTTCATCTACCAAACTATTTGAGATAGTGATCATATTCAAACACATCTTTCCCGGCGTCAACTTCACAAACAACCACATATCCCGAAATTCTTATGTCAATTCGTTGTCCTTGATCATCATAATAAAAGCACTAAGCATTTTCCTACTTAAAGCATCTGCTACGACATTCGCCTTCCCCGGATGATACTGTAACTGAAAATCGTAGTCCTTCAAAAATTCTAGCCAACGTCTCTACCTCATGTTTAACTCTTTTTAGTCGAACAGATACTTCAAGCTTTTATGATCACTAAAGACATTGAAAGTCACTCCATATAGAAAATGTCTCTACACTTTCAATGCAAACACCACAGCTACCAATTCCAAATCGTGAGTGGGATAATTCCTCTCGTGTACCTTTAACTGCCTTGAAGCATATGCTACAATCTTTCGATTTTGCATAAGTACACAACCCAATCCTTGGTACGAAGCATTGCAATATACTTCAAAAGGTTCATTAGGATCAGGTAGAATCAATACCGGTGAAGTAGTCAATCATCTTTTTAATTCTTGAAAACTTTCTTTGCATGCGTCAGCCCATGCAAACGGTTGATTCTTCCGTGTAAGTTAGGTAAGAGGTCTTGCTATCTTGGAAAACCCCTCAACAAACCATCAATAGTAACAGGCTAATCTGATGAAATTACGGATCTCTAACACTGTCTTCGACCTTTCCCATTCAAGAATTGTCTCCACCTTTAAAGCATCAACTTCAATTCCTTCCTCTGATATCACGTATCCCAAAAACAGAACTTCACTTAACCAAAATTCACATTTGGACAACTTTGCATATAGCTTATTCTCCTTCAAAATTTGGAGAACCACTTTAAGATGTTCAGCATGTTCCTCCTGACTTCAAGAGTATATTAGAATGTCGTCTATAAAGATAATGACAAACTTGTCCAAGTAAGAACGGAAATCCATATTCATGAAATCCATGAATATGATAGGTACATTCGTCACACCGAATAGCATCACTTAATACTCGTAATGCCCATAACACATTCGAAATGTTGTCTTGGGGATATCTTCCACCTTCACACGAATCTGGTGATAACCAGAATGTAAATCAATTTTGGAAAACATAACTGCTCCCCGCAGTTGATCCATCAGATCATCTATCCTTGGAAGTGGATACTTATTCTTGATCGTGATCTTGTTCAATTGCCGGTAATCTACGCATAGGCGAGAAGTCCCATCCTTCTTCTTAACCAACAATACTAGAGCTCCCCATGGTGACACACTAGGTCTCACGAATTATTTATCCAACAATTCCTCCAGTTGTTTCTTAAGCTCCACCAATTCTGTCGGTGACATCCTGTAGGGCGCTATAGATATAGGTCCAACTCTTGGTACCAGGTCAATAGCAAACTCTATCTCTCTAGCCAGTGGTAATCTAGGTATATCGTCAGGAAAGACTTCAGGAAATTCGTTGACTACGAAAATATCTTTCACAGCTTCTTCGCTTTGTACTTCCAAAGAAGACAACAATAAGTATCCTTGAGCTCCTTCTCTCAAACAAGTTTCGACTTGACTAGCCGTTAGGAATCTAGAATTCTTAGCCTTGGGAAAAACTAATGTCTTATTGGAACAATCTATCAGGATATGGTTAGAAGATAACTAATTCATTCCTAAGATTACATTAATCTTGGAAAGAGGCAAACATATCAAGTCAACATGAAAAATTCTATCCCTAACACAAACAGGGCAATCAAACAAACGTTTGCAGTGATCACAGGCTTATCAGTAGGAGTAGCAACACTCAACTCATAAGGCAATGTAGTCACAGATAATCCCAAATGTTCCACACAATCATAAGCAATGAAAGAGTAGGTTGCTCCCAAATCATATAATACAGTTAAAGGATTACCTTCTATGGCACACTCTTTCATAATTAGATCCTCTGACTTCGCGGCTTCCTCCCCGTTCATAATATACATATGTCCACCCGTCTGTGGTCTAGCAGTACGGACGTTTCCCACAGAAGGTTCCACCTTCAGTTGATTGCAATCCCTTGAGAGATGTTCAGGCTTCCTATATCTGAAACATATGATTCCTTTGTGTGGGCAGTCTTTAGTCAAGTGGTCCTTTCCATACTTAAAACATTTGGATGTAGAAGTCCCAGCTTGACTAATCGTATTGCCACCAGAACTTCCCCCATAAGGTCGTTGTTGAGTCTGACTTCCTGGTGGTCTAGCATATGCTTTCTGTTAATAACGGTTGCCACTGATACCTTTTCCTCTTTGGAACCGAGTAGGTCCAAAGTTTCGGTTCCTCACATCATGGTGAAGATCTATCTCCTCAACTTTACGACATTTATCTAACAGCGTTGGGAATTGATCGATTCCTAAGGTTACTACTACCCGCTTTATGTCATGTCTCAACCCCTCGTCAAACTTCCTACACTTCCATTCTTCATCTGGTTGCATCTGAAAATATCTCGAAAACTTAGACAAGCTTTCGAACTTCGTAGCGCACTCGCTTACTGACATCACCCCTTGTCACAGACTAAGGAATTCCATCTCCTTAGCATGTCTAACACTAGCTGAGAAATACTTTCCCAAAAATCTTTGCTTGAAGAGTTCCCATGTTACAACTCTCCCTTCAGCTTCTATTAACCTTCGGGCTCCTTCCCACCAATCTTCACCATCACCAACTAGCGCAAAGGTCACATAAGTGACCTTCCTTTCATAAGTACAACCCATACCATCGAATATTTTCTCTAGCTCTTTGATCCAAAGATTAGCTTTCTCTGGGTCAAATTCTCCATTGAATTGATTCCTACGAAACTTTGACAAATTCTAAGTTTCCTCATTTGCCCTTTGATTTTGTTGCACGATGACATCTGCCATCCTCTGCATTGCTGCTACAGCTGCTGTAACACCCACCGTAGGGTGCCACATTTATATTACTTAATTACCAAATTACCCCCATGTTCACATATTGTGATGTTATAACAAAAATACGAGTTGTAAATTTTTTTTCTTTCTTCTTTGATAATGATAAAATAAACTTAGCAGAAAATAAAAATATAATACATCATCACACATAATTTACATCATCATACATTACAAACGTACTGTCAAGATTATTTATATACAGACCAAGTTCTCAAAGTAATTAAACATAATTTAAAACTCACATATTGCCCAAGTCTTACTAAACAGCAGAACCCTCAGATGGGTCCTCCTCAGATTCCTCAGCAGGAAAGAATCCAGCATGACGCAAAGCCCTACGGACAGGTGTCCGAGCGGATGACACGATACTTATCTCACTAGGCGTACGGTAGTAGGCTGCCCAGTACTGCGTAATGGAAAGTGGAAACTCTAACTGTACATAAATATTGACACTAAAATAGGGGTTCCCTTGATAAAGCCTATTGTAGGTAATGTTCAGGTCCCCTAAATAAAATATACACTGACGATCCAAATGAACATGCCACGCCTTCGGACCTCCGCGAAATTGTAATGTCACGTATCCTAGAAAGCTGGGCATTTCCATCTTCTCAAAACTCTGTTTCCTCCACAGGAGCCTGCTCTTCTTCACCCTCTGGTTCAGTGCCTTACTCAACGTCTTTACCCGAAAATAAATACAGCACAAAATAATATACAAAGAGGTGAGATCACCTACGCCAATACCAACATGGTAGCATAGAGATAATACAAACAACATACCACATGTAACACCCCAAACTTCCTAAATATAAGACAGTAATTTTGACAGTTAACAGAATTCTACTGTTTAGTAATTTTTGTGTACTGTAAAATTATTTTTATTATTCCGTGACTACTTTGGATCGTTTTGAGTGATTTACTCCGTGTCAGGAAAATAATAATTTTTAGGCCAGGGAAAATTTTATGTAATTTAATTATTACTGTCAAGTCTTAATTATTTTATGTAATCTGATTTGATATTTGTGCATTTTCTAATTTTTATGATTTTGTGCGTGATTATGAAATTTTTATATTACTCTGTTTATTTTAGCGTTATCCGTGGGCCATCTATGGGCCCAAAGAGGTCGTATGTGGGCCCCGCATGGGTCCAGAAAGGTAAAAAATTTTCTATAATTAGAAAAATTCGTACTGTTGAGACGGAGACGGGGGATCTTACTAAACCTGAATCCGGAAATAGTTTTTAAAATTTTCTTTTACTGTGTTTTGTACTGTATTTAATTATCAGGTGATAAAAATACAGTAAAAATATTATTTGAATGGCAATAGCAGATACAAAAATAAATATTATACTGCAAAGTCAACATTAGTGGCTTGGATATCTACCATTGATGTAATCAACGGTGGAGACTTGATCTTGATTTAATCAATGGTTAAGATGACCTAAAATGATGGCTAGGAGATTTGTTGCATTTTGAAGAGTGCATGGAGGAGGGGGGATGGTTTGGTGCTGCATTTAGGAGCTAAAGCAACAAGTTGAAGACCATAATTGATCACTTTAGTTATTATTAATCACCTTGGTCTTCATTGAACATTTTCAAGAAACCAAATTATCAAAATTTCTCTCCATCTCTTTTCTTCTCTAAGCTCACAGCCAAGCACTCCAAAACAGCCTTCCATCACTTTTTAATTTCAAACAACCATATTTCTTGAATCTACACCTAATTCTAAGACACTTTGTAGTTTACACCAAGTCCTAAATCTTTCATCTTCAAGGAGTTTTTCCAAGAGCAAGTTCTAGGGTTCTTAAGATGAAGTTATGGAAAACTTCATTTTTTCTCTTCTTTTTCATGTTCTAAACCATGTTTGATCCATGGTTCCTCTTATTCAAGCTTAATATACTATTTTCTTTGTGTTTGTTTTGTGTTCAAGAGACTTTTGTTGGTGGAGATCTTGTTCAAAATACAAAGTAAGGAACTTTTTGTGGTTCTTCAAGAGGTAAGAGGGAGATCCATCTCACCAACCAAATATGGTGGTGAGAGATGGTTTTATATTTGATGGATGGTGAATCCATGTGAGGATTCATATCCATGGTCATGTAATAATTTGTGTGTGTTTATGTGCTTTGATTATTTGCCTATGCTTGATATGCTTTGCATGATTTTATTGCTTATATGGCATGCTTATAATATGCATGATGAAGATATGTTGAATATATTATGATTGGATGTATGATAAAACAAGAAATTTTGGCTCCAATGGCCAAGGGGAGGTCACGGTTTTGACACCCAAAAATTAGGGTTTTATGTTGAAATTTTTCAAGAATAAGGAAATTGATTTGTTTAAAGAAACTATGAAGTGGAGAAAATTATTTTTGGTTTCAAGGACCATGGTGAATTTCTGCTTTATCACCTCAAAATAGGTATTCACAAATTAATATTTTCATGAATGGTAAAAATAGATGTTTAGAACAACTAGGAAAATAAACAAATGGTTTGTTTTCAAGAAACAAGTGCTCACGGTTTTAGTGAGAATTTTTAATGGTTTTTTTGTGTGTAAAACTATATCAATTTAAAAGGAAAAATATTTGATGGTTTCAATGGCCATGTCCACGGTTTTTGAAGGCTTGTAATGCCTTGATTTTTATGAACAAAGTGATTTTTCAAAGTGGAAATATAACTTGATTTAATACAAGGAATTTGGGAAGGGAATCAGAGTGTTTTAACACTTGAGAATTGGAATTTTCATACGTGAATGGAAAAGAGAGGTTGAAAATGTTTGAACCTTAATTTATTTTAAAAAGGATTGATTTTTAGAATTAATTTGGAATTATAAAGAATACGTTGGTAACTTGGGATTTTCTAACGTGTAACTCATTCTTTGGGTTTTGGAGAGCGTTAGAAAATTTTAAAGTTAAAAACATTGATTTAATTCAATGAAATGATGATTTTATGGAATAAATTACGAAAAGTATTTTTTTGAGTAAGAAATGTGTAAAATAATGTGAGAAGTCATATTATTTTGAAAAATGTTGAAAAGGAATTTTTAACAGTTGAGAAATATTTTACAAAGTTGAAAAATAGTGAAAAATGATTTACGTAACTTAAAAACGTGATTTTTAAGCTACGCGATTGGAAAAACGTTTAAATATTTCCACGCGATTTGAAAAATGTTGAAATATTTCTACGCAGTTTGGAAAGCGTTTAAATATTTTTACATGATTGAAATATTGTTGAAAAATCACTGCGTGATTTAAAAATGGTGGAATATTTTTACGTAATTGATGAAAACGTTGAAAAATCTATATGTGATTTGAAAACGTAACAGAAATGTTACTAAATTGTGAAAACGTGACAAAAGTGGTGTGCGACTATGAAAACGCGATAAAATATTTTTTGCGATTAAATATATAGTAAAATTACTGTTGAACCAGTAGATGAACACTGTATGAGAAAATGATAATTTTGCCTGTGATTGGCATTGGTGCATTATATATGCATGAACTGGTGTACGAACACTGTATATGAATTTTTGCCTACGATTGGCATTGGTGCATTGAACATGCATTGGAAAGGTCTGAGGGACTGTATGAGGCTATTTACCTAGGAGAGACGTACACCTCTTGAGTGGGTGCGATATGCATAGTGTAAGTCACTTGTTGACCTTGGGGGCATCGGGGTGCGGGTTGCTTACATAGGTGGTTGGTAGCTCTTCTTCCCGTAAGTTAGACCGATGCAATGCACCGATGATCCTGACCGAGGCACTATTCTTAATCGAAATCTCATAAAGACTGTCGTGTATATGTTAGATGTGCAAATACAAATGAGAATTGTAGCACTTGGTTTGAGGCATTTTGGTACAGACAGATCTTTCGGATCAACTTCTCTGAACTGAGTATTAGCTCCATGGAGTAGGACATTGAGTCTATGTGCCCATGCATGAAACTGAGCATTTATATCTATGTGATATATATTAATTGAGGAATATTGGTTATGACAATTGTTCTGTTGAGAAAATACTTGGATGATAATGATGATAATACTGTTAATGGCATGATGGTAAATGCTATTTATTGTATCTGTTATTTAATACATTATGATGATGTCATAATTGTTAATATAGTATGATATATCTATATGGTATGTTGTATGTATTATCTTTGTGCTACCATATTGGTATTGGCGTAGGTGATCTCACCTCTTTGTATGTTTATTTGGTATTGTAAATATATTTGTAAAGACACTGAACAAAGGGTTGAACAAGTGGGTGAAGAAGAGCAGGCTCCAGAGGAAGCTGAGTTTTGATCGGATGGCAGCCCGGTCAAGTTTCTTTAGTTACGTGAGATTGCAGTTCCACGGTGGAGCTGGAGCGTGGAAGACTAGTCCCAATGAGAGGGGACTAATTTATGAGGGACACTTGACAGTAAACTCTAGCAGGATATTTCATGGGGATCCATTTTTCTCTATAACTATTTTTGTGCATGTGGAATTTCCGCTGTCTATTAGGCGGCATTGGGATACTAGAAACTATGTCTTAACGGAAATTAGTATTGTGTCGTCAGCCCGGACACCTGTCCATAGGGCTATGCGTCAAATCGGATTCCTACCTGTTGAGGAGTCTGAGGAGGACCCGTCTGAGGGTTCTGCTGCTTAGTTAGACTTGGGCAAGTCTAAACTCTGTTACAAACTATATCTATATATATCTAAGTGTGTTATTTAGTTTTAGAGAAATGGTCTGTATATAAATAATCCTGATAGTACATTTGTAATGTATGATGATATAAATTATGTGTGATGATGTATAATATTTTATTTTTCACTAAGTTTATTTTATAGTTATCAAAGAAGAAAGAAAAAAAAAATTTACAACTCATATTTTATCACAACATCACATTTTATAACTTGGGGGTAATTTGGGAATTAAGTAACATAAATGTAACATCCTACGGTGGGTGTTACACCACACAGTTATATCATACCATAATTACAATCATGCTATCAACATTATTTATCATAACAGATACAATAAATAATAATTACCATCATGCCATTAACATTATTATCATCATCATCATCCAAGTATTTCTTAACAGAACAATTGTCATAACCAATATCCCTCAATTAATATGTCATACAGATATAAATGCTCAGATTTATGCATGCGCACTTTGACTCAATTTCCTACTCCATGAAGCTAATACTCAGTCCGGAGAAGTCGATCAGAAAGATCTGTCTGTACCAACATGCCTCAGACCAAGTGCCACATTTCTCATATGTGTTTGCACATCTAGCATATACACGACAGTCTTTACTAGATCTTGATTAAGAATAGTGTCTCGATCAGGATCATCGGTGTGTTGCATTGGTCAAACTTACGGGAAGAAGAGCTACCAACCACCCATGTAAGCAACCCGCACCCCGATGCCCCCAAGGTTAACAAGTGACTTACACTACGCATATCGCACCCACTCAAGAGGTGTACGTCTCTCCTAGGCAAATAGCCTCATATAGTCCATCAGACCTTTCCAATGCATGTTCAATGCACCAATGCCAATCATAGGTAAAAATTCATATACAGTATCCATACATCAGTTCATGCATATAAAATGCACTAATGCTAATTACAGGAAAAATTCATCATTTTCTCATACAGTGTCAACCCACTGGTTCAACAGTAATCCTACTATATATTTAATCACGAAAATCATATTATTGCGTTTTCATAGTCGCGCTCCACTTTTGTCGCGTTTTTACAATTTTGTAACATTTTTTGTTACGTTTTCAAATCACATATAGATTTTTCAATGTTTTCATCAATCACGTAAAAATATTTCACCATTTTTACATCACATCGTGATTTCTCAACAATATCTCAATCACGTAAAAATATTTAAACGCTTTCCAAATTGCGTAAAAATATTTCAACATTTTTTTTTCAAATCGCGTGGAAATATTTAAACGTTTTTCAAATCTCGTAGCTTAAAAATTACGTTTTTAAGTTACGTAAATCATTTTTCACCATTTTTCAACTTCGTAAAATATTTCTCAACCTTTAAAAATTCCATTTCAACCTTTTTCAAAATAATATGACTTCTCACATTATTTTTCACATTTTCTTACTCAAGAAAATCCTTTTCGCAATTTATTCCATAAATTCACCATTTCATTAAATCAATGTTTCTAACTTTAAAATTTCCTAACGCTCTCCAAAACCCAAAGAATGAGTTATACATTAGAAAATCCCAAGTTACCAACGTATTCTTTATAATTCCAAATCAATTCTAAAAATCAATCCAATTTAAAATAAATTCAGGTTCAAACACTTTCAACCTCTTTTTTTCATTCACATGTGAAAATTCTATTTTTCAAGTGACAAAACACTCTGATTCCCTTTCCAAATTCCTTGTATTAAATCAAGTTATATTTCCACTTTGAAAATCACTTTGTTTCATTAAAATCAAGGCATTTCAAGTCTTCAAAACCGTGGACATGGCCATTGAAACCATTCTTGTATTTTTCCTTCTAAATCAACTAAGTTCCATTCTTGGTTTTTACACAAACAAAACCATTAAAACTCCTCACCAAAACCATGAGCTCAAGTTCTTTGAAAACAAACCATTTGTTTATTTTCCTAGTTTTTCTAAACATCCAATTTTACCATTCATGAAAATATTAATTTGTGAACACCTATTTTGAGGTGTTGAGGCCGAAATCCTCATGGTCTTTGGAACCAAAATTTGTTTTCCTTTCCAACAATTCTTATGGCATATATATACATATTCAACATATATATCACAAGCATGCCATAATCAAAGCAATAAATCATGCAAATCATATCAAGCATAGGCAAATAATCAAAGCACATAAACACACACAAATTATTACATGACCATGTATATGAATCCTCACATGGATTCACCATTCATCAAATACACAAATCATCTCTCACCACCATGCTTGGTTGGTGAGATGGATCTCCCTTTTACCTCTTGAAGAACCACAAAAAGCTCCTTGCTTTGTATTTTAAACAAGATCTCCACCAACAAACGTCTCTTGAACATAAAACAAACACAAAGAAATTAGTATATTAAGCTTGAATAAGAGGAACCATGGATCAAACATGGTTTAGAACATGAAAAAGAAGAGAAGAAATGAAGTTTCCTTACACTTCACCAACAAAACCCTTAGAACTTGCTCTTGGAAAAAGTCCTTGAAGATGGAAGATTTAGAGCTTGGTGTAAACTACAAAGGTTCTTGAATTGAAGTAAGGATTCAAGAAGTATGGTTGTATAAAATTTTTGAGTGATGGAAGGTGGTGTAGGAGTGCTTGGCCGTGAGCTTAGAGAAGGAGAGAAATGGAGAGAAAATTTGATAACTTTGTTTCTTGAAAATGTTCAACAAAGACCATGGTGATCAATAATGACTAAAGGTGATCAATTATGGTCTTCCAATATTGCTTTTGCTTCTAATACAGCACCAAAACCGTCCCCCCCCTCCATGCACTCTTCAAAATGCAACAAATCTCCTAGCCACCATTTTAGGTAATCTTAACCATTGATTAGATCAATGGTTAGGATTAATATAGGTTTTAGGTTTAGGCTTTAGATAGAAAACTTAATTTAGGCCATTGGATCTTTCCTCCTTGAAATCCTAGCCATTAGATGTGTCTCCAAAATGAAGGGTCAAGATTACTCCTTCAAACTTTACATCCAAGGGCTATAAATGGTCCTAGCCACTTTGTAAGACTAAATCTTAACCGTTGATTAAATCAAGATCAAGTCTCCACCGTTGATTACATCAATGGTGGATATCCAAGCCACTAATGTTGACTATACAGTACAATATTTATTTTTGTATCTGCTATTACCCTTCGAATAATATTTTTATTATATTTTTATCACCCGATAATTAAATACAGTACAAAACACAATAAAAGAAAATTTCTAAAACTTTTTCCGGATTCAGGTTTAGTAAGATCCCCCGTCTCCGTATCAACAGTATAAATTTTCCTGGCTACAGAAAATTTTTACCCTTCTAGACCCATGCGGGGCCCACATAAGACCTCCTTGGGCCCACAAATGACCCACGGATAATGTAACACCCCTTTTTATCCCTTGTATCATAACGGGTGAGAAGAAGGAACGTCGCACTATAGTGAAACAACACAAAAATCTCTACGAAAAATTTGAGCATTTTTTTTATTAGCATAGTTCCGGTTAAAACTTCCATTGAATATACATATACACCTGTTTGTAAATATATTGTGTGATTGCTTTAAAATTAAAGGTTCCTCCTCCATATAAAACTTCTTATCAAAAACGTCAAAGAGGAATCAACATGTAATGAAACATACAACCATGTGCAATATAGATAGTTACATACTTTGTACCAAAATTACAAGCCTGTTTAAAATTTAAATTTCCAAAAAAGGATATACAAAAAGCAAAATGTGTACCTACCCTAAGAGATACAAATATATCTACCCACAATCCAGTATTACGTCAGGCTCCCTCAGAAAAATAAACGGACAGCCATCAATTTACAACTAGCCCTAAGACTGCCTGGAATGAGAAGGAACCGTAGATGGATCCTCCTCAGGGTCCTTGTCATCCGACGAGACGTCCATCGGAACGACAAAACAGCGGGCAGGAGCCCGAGCAGTAGACAGGAAAGAGTCGTCACGTGGGGTATAGTACATATCCGCCCACATATCTCTTACAAGCATATAAAACTCCAACCATACAAAAACATGAAAGTCAAAAATAGAAGCAGTGTAGCGTCCCCATGCCAAAGACACCGTCAATTTGCCGTGGTACACACAGCGGTCAGTCTGCACGTTGATATGCCAGCAATCCGGACCACCATGAAAGTTGATCCGCACGTAACCAAAAAATCCACGGGGGCGAAAAGACATTCTCAGCAACTTCGGTATTAATCGAGATAAGGCCAGAAACCTTGAAACTTAGTAGCTTCCTTGTTCTCCTCACGAGTGTCTTCTATAGAGCATACAATTCAACCAAGATACAAAATAGAGAAAAGTACCGAAAGAGGTGAGATTCCCAGCTTTCAGTACCAACAAGGCAGCAAGAAAATAAACGGCGTCGAACGCCCACATAAGACACAGTTAATACATACAGGTATAGTAATACATGAAAGCAATTAATGAGAGTAAAGCAACAAAGAACATTAGTTCACATCATTCATAGCCAACTAGCAATACTAGCATTACCAAAAATCAAATAAATATCACGGTCATAATAGTAAACATATAATCCAATCATGAATGCTCAATGGACCAAGTGACTGACGACTCACAATGCAACAAGGGTACCAAAGTTCCTACTCCATGGAGCTAGACATAAACATTTTTGGAGTGAATGATCAAGGAGTAATGCCAGTGTATCGTTAGCCTTAAAAATATAGTGTGCTCATCTCATAAAAACATTTTGCGCAAAATGGCTCACACATGGCACCTCAACAGTTGATCGCGACATAGGACAGCATCTCAGGCAGGATCGTCGGTGTGTTGCATTGGTCTATCCCACGGCCCCAGTGGAGCTACCACTGTCTATTGTGAGACACCCACACCCCAACGCCCCCAGGGTCAACAACATATGACACCTACGCTTAGTCTATTCGCACCCGCACATAGGTGTTATTCAAACTCCTAGGCAACATAGCCTTCTCAACAATGTCCCACGGATAATACACATGCATGATGACACAATGTCCAATCATGTATGTTCATCAATGATGCATTCAGCATAAGCCTTTCCTCAATGGCACATAAGCATTATTCCATGTCCAACATGACATATCAACAATACATTTATTAAAACATTGCCTCAATGGCACATCATCATTCTTATTTCATTGAGTACTGCATCAATAATTCTCAGCATCAACATGCATTCCTCAGTGCACACATATCACAATTTCTATATCAAAGATCCAAGGATTCCCTATTCAAAAATCATTTCTTCCCTATTGGGGTGAATGCACCTTCCTATCACAAATTAATAAAGTAAAATTCTTGAATCCAGGGTTTTTAGGTTATGTTTGAGTTACAAAGGACAAAGAACCACCATCTCAATCAGTTCCAGCTCAGAAACCTCATTTTTGGTCTTGGTAATCAATTACAGCACCTTTGTAATCGATTACCCGAGAAACAGAACCTCTGTAATCGATTACAATCTCATTGTAATCGATTACGTGATTCCCATAATCACGTTTCGTAACTTCAAGGCCCTGGTAATCGATTACACAACCATGGTAATCGATTACCAATTGGACAGAACCTCCGTAATCGATTACCCACGGTTGTGTAATCGATTACGTGATTCTCAGCCGCACCATTTTGTGACATCAGAGGCTTGGTAATCGATTACACTCTTCTTGTAATCGATTACAAGCTAAACAGAATCTCTGTAATCGATTACACACCAGAGGTAAACGATTACCAGATTTCCAGAATCACGATTTTGCATCTTTAAGAGCTTGGTAATCGATTACAAGCCCCGTGTAATCGATTACCACGCGTAAGTTTGCAGAAAAATAGAGTTCTCAGGTCCTCTAACTCAAACCAAACCATTCCTCATCATATTTAATCAACAAGATACTCGAATACACCTTCAAATCATGCAAGAGACATCAATAAATCATACAAACCCAACAAAATACATTATCATCAAGAACAACATAAAAATAAGAGAACTTTATACATGGATTCCAAAAATCAACAACAATACACATACAAGACATTCCCTTACTACCAAGGTTGGTTGAAGAGGATCATCTCCCTCTTACCTATATGGAAAACAACACAATGTGCTACTCCTTCTTGTCTTAGATTTTCGTTTTTCCTCCTTCAAGAAAAACTCCAATGTGAGTGATCACCACAATGTTTACTCAAACCATGAAAAATAGGTTCTTGGTCACCAAGGTGGCCAAGAGAAAACGAAAATAGCAAGGAAATGGAAGAAAGTTGAAGACTTTACCTTAAAGCTCCAAGCTTTAGCTTTAATGGTGGAAGAGAAATGGAAGAAGAAGAAGAAGAACCAAGAGATAACAACCAAGGAGAATAGTTTTGAAAGGGTGGAAGGAACAAGAAAATGTGATTGGTTTGGCAAATGAGGAAGTTGGTCTTCCAATGTGATGGTGTGTGTGTGTTCGGTGGAGAGGAAGAAGAAGAGAGAAAAAGAGAGAAATGGGTATTTGGGTGTAGAGAAATGAGAATGAATATTGAGGCAATGAAGGGGTAATATTTGGGCTTCCCCTTGTAATTCTGCCGTAGAAGAGTGGGAAAAAGAGAGAGAGAGAAATGTGTTGTAAGGGAAATTGCTAGGAAGCTTCCCATAATAAGCTTGGATTAAATTTAATCTTTCTTTTGAAATTAAAACTAATAGATGTGATACAAAAATTAGATTATGAATAATGTGATAATATTTTTAATACATGTTATTATTTATTGGCCAATAGTTATAGTTGGTAGAAGTCAGCATTACAAATCTGACAGATAAATTCCACACAGTGTTTTATTATCTCATTTTAAGATTTCTCGAAAAATGTGAAACCTTGTAAACTTGTGTCTGGCCTCGGGTTTAGTAAGATCTCCCGTCGACGTTTCTATAGTTCAAGGTTCTCGGAGAAAATATCTCATTTCTCCGGTTCCGCTCGGTACACACGTAAAACGAGAAATATATTAAAATATTCCGCATCTTCAGAAAATTCTAAGAAAATTCCAGAAAATCACAAACATTTTTAGAATGAGTTTTGATAATAAAAAAGTAAATTTTGGGGTGTTACAGATAACGCTAAAATAATCAAAGTAATATAAAAATTTCAAAATCACACACAAAATCACAAAAATTAGAAAATGCACAAATATCAAATCAGATTACTTAAAATAATTAAGACTTGGTGTGGTGTGGATTGTGATTAAAATTTAGAATGAAAATCAGTTGCCAAGTTCCACCAAAAATAAAAACCTTGCAACCAGTTGTAGTTAGCAAGGGTCGATCCACAGAGAACTAATTCAATTAACACTATAAATTGAATCCTAATTTAAACACTCAAAAATAGTAAACAATAAAACGGGGATTTTGTTTGTTGAAATTAAAAACAGAAATTGAATCCAAAACAAAAACAGTAAATATAATTTGGAAAATCAATTAAAAGACAATGGTTAAGAGATGGAATCCACCACTAGATTTATATGATTATGCTAACCCACATATCCTTTATACCAACATGGACAATTATGTTTTTATGTGATTATGAGATTAATTCTCTGTTTTCCTTAAGTTTTGGTTAATTCAGCAACCGCTCAAATCAATCCCTAATTAATAATTATTTGTAAAGCAACCGCTCTTTCACCTACTTATTAATTACATTAAGATTTAGAAAACCAATCACACTAAGATCCAATCTCACACCGGGATTAAATTACTTAGATCATATGCCTCACTAGTCCTACCACCGCAACCGCGCATAGCAATCCTAGTTTTACCACTTTTGAAATTGGCAAAGAGTATAAAAACCTTTATACTAAATTAAGAACAGAAACATATGAATAAAAACACAATTGTATTGATATAAGGAAATATGCAAGAATCACATAATCAAAACTAGGGTTTCATCTTCCTTTAACCATATAAGAAAACTAGCCACACATGGCAAATTCAAAACCAAAAGAATAGAAGAAGAAAAACATTGTCAAGAATAGAAGTGCAGAAGAAAACTAAAGATCAAACTAGTTTCCAAAGGTTGGGGATGATTGATCTCCAATTGCTCGAACCTGAGACTCCAATCTTCGATCCAATCTCCTTCTCCCTTGCTCTTGGTCTTCTCCTTAGCCTCTTGGCAGTTTCCCAGTCCAGACCCCCTTTTTATGACCCTAGGCAACCCTATTTATATTTTTGGATACCTAACACATCATTAGAATTCGTATCTAATGTTCTGATGCGATGACACGGGTCGTATCATTTGACACGGCCTACCCCGCGTCAGGTTCTAGTAACATAAATTCAAGTGTTTTGCAAGTCAGAGAGAAATACGGCCCACCCCGTGTCATGTGACACGGGCCGTGTTGATGGTCAATGCTCAAAACTGGATCCTCTTGTGCAGACAGAGATGTACACGTTCTCTCTAAACTCCATTGGTTAATAATTTATTGCAAAAATCTATGTATGGATAAACGCCTCGGCGCAAGATTAACTGCCCAGCCATCCTACCCCGTGTCATATGACACGGGTCGTATTGTTGGTCAGGTCCATGTTGAAAATCCAGAGAAGAACACGGCCCACCCTGTGTCATGTGACATGGGCCGTGTCACTTACTTTCTTTAAATTCCTCTCTCTTTCTTTACTTCTAGGGGTGATATTGATCTCCTGAAAAATATAATGCATTATGAGTGCTTATAAACATACTTAAGCATAGTTTCACTATAAAAATCCGATTAAACTTCATTTCCAGAAACTTAGCTAAAAGTTAACAATTAAACACACATGAAGTCCAATTAGATCAAACGTAAGACACTCAAGATATGAAAATAATCGATAGATCAAATACCCCCACACTTAGCCTTTTGCACTCCTAGGCAAAGCATAAGACCGAACCAGGGAACAAGGAAAAACAAAACAAATTCAAAAGCTAAAAAAAAAAACTCAATTTCCAATGATATTCAAGAAAGGCAAAAGATTGTGAGCAAGAAGAGCAAGAAAAGATTCAAGGGGTCAAAACATTCAAAAGATAACAAATCTTCACATCTTAAACCAACAAGTAAGGTATCTTCAATTTGAAAAGCATGAATCAAGAATGATAGATCCTCATAAGATACACTCTCAATCTCTCAAGTGTTTACAAGGTAAGTATCTCACTCAATTCAGCCCATGAAAAATGCACTACCATAAGCTTGCTTATCTTCTACTTCTCCACTACTCAAGCACATGCACACACAAATCAAAAGGACTTTATTCAAGGTTGTAATGGGGCCAAGATAAGGGAAGGAAATAATATGAATATGGCAAGATAAATACCAAAGAGAATAAAAGAATATTGAGGAGGAACTCAAATGACAAGTAACAAGCATGAAATTTTTCCCCCAATTCTATATAATGCACATTCTCTTCACATCTTCCTTTCCTTTTTCTTTCTTTTCTTTTGCAACCTTTCTTGCATTGATTCTTTTTCTTTGCATTTTTTTTTCAACCAACACTTTGCATATTGTACATCAATTTGCACAACCCCTACACTTATACTATACATTGCCCACAAGTAAAAGAGTTCCTCCAATGAAAATGAACCAATATTCTCCCATTCCCTAAGGTAAGGTGAAATCATGGTTTTTCATATAAGGCATATAATGAGCTAAGACAAAGAATAGGCAATAGGCTCAAGGGGTTAGTCAAAGGAAAAAGATGCAAGGTTAACTATTTGGCCAAAGTAGTTACTCAAGAAAGAATAAAGAAGGCCTCAATCATGTTTATGCATGCAAGTGAAAATGTAGCCTCAAAAAGAATCAAAGTAAGTTCTAGAGTGATCAAATGACATAAGTGAAAATCACACAAGAAAAAAGAGAATGGCATAAATGTTAAATTCATCCATCAATAGGCTCAAAATCTCACAAGATATGCATCTATCAATCTCAATCCACCAATCAAACATCCAAAGCCAAGCATGTCAAATTCAAGACGGAAGAAGAAATTTGTAAATCATAACCCTGAATTTCACTTGCTTCAAACTCAAACTTCACAAATCTCAAAATATCATTGGAAATCAATCAAAAGCACACTTTTTTAAAAAAAAACAGAATTAAAAAAAATTAAAACAGAAAGTAGAATGTAAACTCCTCCCCCACACTTAAATTCTACATTGTCCTCAATGTAAAGCTCAAAAGAAAAATAATATCCATCAAAATCATTAATTAAACCAGGACAAGTAAAATAAAAGAAAGAGAGAAGAAACATCCTTATCAAATGAGGAGGTCTCCACTGTTTCAAACATCATGAGAACAGTCACCAGGGTCCCATATCTTGAAGTGTAATGACCAAGTTAAACTTGAAGTAGCATGAGAGTTTTCACTGTTGGGGTCCCATTGGTTCTCCTTAATTTCTTTGGAATTCACTAAAGCGCTATCACTTGGATCCTAAGCTTTCTGATGCCCCCTCGGAATTTGTAGCAAGCTCTCCTCCTGTTCAGCAAGGAGGTTCTTGGTCACAAACACAGAAAGTTGTTTATCATCCACTGAGTATGCATACTTCCAATGTTTGGATAACGACTTCTGCTCCATCTCCCTTTGTGTCTTAGATTCTGCAACTATGTCATGGTCATTATTGATAGATCCTTCAATATTATTAGTTGCTGCATGAACAGAATCATCAACTTTCAAGTATACAGAAATCTCAGCACAAATAGCACAAGTCATATCACCATCACAATCAGCACATGCATTGCTAAGGATAGAATCATTGAAACCAATAAGATCAGGAAATTCAGCACACAATTCATCATAAGTTTCCTCAACTAATTCAGCAAATAAATCAATATGAAAAACAGAATGCTCCTCCACGGGATGCTTTATAGCATCAAAAATATTAAACGGAACAATTGAGTCTCCAAACTTCATGGATAGAGTTCCTGCATGCACATCTATTTTGGTCCTCGCTGTTTTGAGGAATGGCCTCCATAGAATGAGTGGAGCCTTGTTAGATGGAGACTCCCCTTCCATCTCCAGAACATAGAAATCTGCAGGAGAGATGAGCTCATCAACCTTCACTAACACATCTTCAATCAACCCAACTGGACGCGCAGTGCTCCTATTAGCCAACTGGATCACTATACCTGTAGAGTGCAAAGGGCCAAGTCCAAGAGAGTGAAAAATAGACATGGGCATTATATTAATAGAAGCACCTAAATCTAGCATGGCATGCTCAAATCTATAATTGCCTATAACACATGGAATGGTAAAAGTCCCTGGATCTTTGCATTTCTGAGGCATAGGTTGAATGAGGGCTGAAACATTTTGGTTCATATTAATTCTCTCATCACCCTTCAGCTGCCTCCTCTGGGTACATACTTCCTTAAGAAACTTGGCATATTTTGGGATTTGCTTAATTGCATCCAGCAAAGGAATATTGACTTCCACTTTCCTGAAAGTCTCAAGAACATCTCTATCCTTTTCACCCTCATCTTTCTTGCTCTTCACTAGCCGACTAGGGAATGGAGCCTTAGTGATATGCCTAGGATGTAGTTCAGGGATACTTACCTTGGGGGCCTTGGAGTGTTGCCCCTCTTCATTTATCTCCTTAGGCTCTTGCTCTTTCTCTTTAGTAGCTTGTGGGAGATATGGAAGTTCATCTAACCTCTTTATACTTTGCAATGTGACAGCACTCACATTTTCCCTCGGATTCACATCTGGTTGTGAGGGAAGTCTCCCAGAAAGTTGGCTCTGAACCTTGTTGATCTTTGTGGCCAATTGCCCCACTTGGTTCTACAAGTTATGAATGGTGGCCTTTGTCTCTTGCTGAAACTGAATATTATTGGTGGCCATTTGCTTCACTAACTCCTCTAGTGAAGGCTCAGATTGCCTAGGAGCTTGAACTTGTTGATGCCTCGGAGGAAAAGGTGCTTGCCTCTGCTGAAATCCTGGAGGTCCATAGGGTAGAGGTTGATTCTAGGGCTGCTTTCCATAGCTCAAGTTAGGATGATCCTTCCACCCCGGATTATATGAGTTCGAGTAGGGGTTGTAGTTGTTAGAAGGTCCAGAATATCCCCTTACTATTTTTACCTCCTCATTTGTGTCCTCTTGAAGAGTGGGACACATATCAGTGGGATGTCCTGAAGAGCAACAAATCCCACAAGCATTCACCACTGCTTTTCCATTGTCCATTAACCGCTGAACCATGGGAGTCAACTGGGTCATTTGTTGTTGCAAATTGACCGTTTCTACCTCTTTTACTGCTCACACTCCATTGTCATTTCAAGTGAAAAATTTTTGAGTGTTCACAGCCATTCTTGAGATCAAATTCCTGGCCTCTTGAGGAGTCTTATCAACCAATGCTCCTCCACTAGAAGCATCAATCATATTACGATCCATCACTAGCAGACCCTCATAGAAGTACTGAATCAAAAGTTGTTCACTAATTTGATGTTGAGGGCAACTAGCATATAGCCTCTTAAACTGCTCCCAGTAATCATGAAGTGATTCCCCATGCCTTTGCTGGATGCCGCCGATTTCTTTTTGGATGGTTGCGGCCTTTGAGGCAGGGAAATATCTGTCTAGGAAAGCTCGAGCCATATCCTGCCATGTTTGGATGGATCCGGGTGGCAAGTAGTATAGCCACTCCTTTGCAGAATCTTTCAAAGAGAATGGGAATGCCCTTAGCTTGACTTGATCCACTGGAATTCTTGTAGGCTTCATGCTAGAGCACACCACATGGATCTCCTTCAGGTGCTTGTTAGGGTCCTCTCCGGCTAATCCATTGAAAGATGGTAAAAGATGGATCAAGCTAGACTTCAACTCAAATGCCTCCTCATTTATTGGAATTTCTATGCATAGAGGCTGTTGATCTACATTTGGAGCACCCAACATCCTTAGAGTAGATTCTGTCATCACCACTTCTTCAGGTGTCTCCTCAGATATCTCAGAATTTGATAGATCTATGTGGCAGGCAGCTTCGATGTCAGCAGGTGTGAATTGAAGAGGAAACTGTGAGCTGACTTGTTCAAAGTAATGCCTTAGGTTCCTCAATTGCTTGTTTACATCACCACTGGACATGAACACCTGCAAAATAGTCGGAAAGGAGGAAGAAGAGAATTAAAAAAAATGAAATAAAAACAGAGTGAAAAAATAGGAAACAAACTAATAGCGCAATTGAACAATTAGTTTCCTGGCAACGGCGCCAAAATTTGGTGTGGTGTGGATTGTGATTAAAATTTAGAATGAAAGTAAGTTGCTAAGTTTCCCCAAAAATAAAAACCTTGCAACCAGTTGTAGTTAGCAAAGGTCGATCCACAGAGAACTAATTCAATTAACACTATGAATTGAATCCTAATTTAAACATTCAAAAATAGTAAACAATAAAACGGGAGTTTTGTTTGTTGAAATTAAAAACAGAAATTGAATCCAAAACAACAACAATAAATATAATTTGGAAAATCAATTAAAAGACAATGGTTAAGAGATGGAATTCACCACTAGATTTATATGATTATGCTAACCCACATATCCTTTATACCAACATGGTCAATTATGTTTTTATGTGATTGTGAGATTAAATCTCTATTTTCCTTAAGTTTTGGTTAATTCAGCAATTGCTCAAATCAATCCCTAATCAATAATTATTTGTAAAGCAACCGCTCTTACACCTACTTATTAATTGCATTAAGATTTAGAAAACTAATCACACTAAGATCCAATCTCACACCGGGATTAAATTACTTAGATCATATGCCTCACTAGTCCTACCACCGCAACCGCGCATAGCAATCCTAGTTTTACCACTTTTGAAATTGGCAAAGAGTATAAAAACCTTTATACTAAATTAAGAACAGAAACATAAGAATAAAAACACAATTGTATTGATATAAGGAAATATGCAAGAATCACATAATCAAAACTAGGGTTTCATCTTCCCTTAACCATATAAGAAAACTAGCCACACATGGCAAATTCAAAACCAAAAGAATAGAAGAAGAAAAACATTGTCAAGAATAGAAGTGCAGAAGAAAACTAAAGATCAAACTAGTTTCCAAAGGTTGGGGATGATTGATCTCCAATTGCTCGAACCTGAGACTCCAATCTTCGATCCAATCTCATTCTCCCTTGTTCTTGGTCTTCTCCTTAGCCTCTTGGCAGTTTCCCAGTCCAGACCCCCTTTTTATGACCCTAGGCAACCCTATTTATATTTTTGGATACCTAACACATCATTAGAATTCGTATCTAATGTTCTGATGCGATGACACGGGCCGTATCATTTGACACGGCCTACCCCGCGTCAGGTTCTAGTAACACAAATTGAAGTGTTTTGCTAGTCAGAGAGAAACATGGCCCACCCCGTGTCATGTGACACGGGCTGTGTTGATGGTCAATGCTCAAATCTGGATCCTCTTGTGAAGACAAAGATGTACACGGCCTACCCCGTGTCATATGACACGGGCCGTATTGTTGGTCAGGTCCATGTTGAAAATCCAGAGAAGAACACGGCCCACCATGTGTCATGTGACACGGGCCGTGTCACTTACTTTCTTTAAATTCCTCTCTCTTTCTTTACTTCTAGGGGTGATATTGATCTTCTGAAAAACACAATGCATTATGAGTGCTTATAAACATACTTAAGCATAGTTTCACTATAAAAATCTGATTAAACTTCATTTCCAGAAACTTAGCTAAAAGTTAACAATTAAACACACATGAAGTCCAATTAGATCAAACGTAAGACACTCAAGATATGAAAATAATCGATAGATCAAGACTTAACAGTAATAATTAAATTACGTAAAATTTTCCCTAGCCCGAAAATTATTATTTTCCTGATACGGAATAAATCACACAAAACGATCAAATGTATTGACGGAATGTTCAAAATAATTTTACAGTACACAGAAATCACTAAACAGTAGAATTTTGTTAACTGTCAAAATTACTATCTTATATTTAGGAAGTTTGGGGTGTTACAGCTGCAGCCATGCCTTGATTGTCATATTCAACATTCACACGTCCATCTCGAGTATTCATACATCCTTTTCCTCGTACAGCATCATAATTCTCAAAAATTAAACTAAACAATACAAAATAAAAGTCAAGAACAATTGTTTCAAACAATATTGTTTTTTTTTCGAAACCAATCATAGAGAATCACACAACACAAATAAAACAAACCTAACCACAAACCCAAAAGACTCTAACTTGGGCTCTGATACCAACTAATGTAACACCCATCGTAGGGTATCATATTTTATATTAATTATTACCGAATCACCCCAAGTTATAAATAATATTTTATAATATAAATATGAGTTATAAAATTTCTTGATATTGATAATATAAACTTAGCAGAATATAAAAATACCCAGATAGTATCACAAAATAATATACATCATCTACATAATGTAAGTACTGTCAAACTTAAATATATATAGATGGAGTTCTCAAAAGTAATTAAACATTATCATAACTACTATACTGGCCCAAGTACACCTATGGAGCAGAACCCTAAGACAGGTCCTCCTCAGGATCTTCCTCAGATTCCTCGAAAGATAGGAATCTCGGATAACGCGTCCTCCTACAGACAGGTGTCTGAGCAGACGATACAATACTAATCTCGCTAGGGGTACGGTAGCAACCATCCTAATACTGTCTAATAGATAATAGAAACTCCAAATGTACGTAAATATTGACAACAAAGTAAGGGTTCCCATGATAAACCCTACTTAGGGAAATAGTCAGATATCCTATGTAGATAATACACTCTCTATCTAAGTGAACACGCCAAGCCTTCGAGCCTCCCAGAAACTGCAACCTCAAGAATCCAAGAAAACTCAGTAACATCATCGTCTCAGAAATCAGTGTCTACGTAAGGAATCTGCTCCTCACCTTCTTGCTCAACGTCTTGCTCACTGTCTTTACCGAATATAAATGCAGTACAAGAATAGCATACAAAGAGGTGAGATTACCAACACCAGTACCAACATGGTAGTAAAGAGATATAAATGACAATAATGTCATACAGTTGCAATCAACAGTGAATATAGTCATGGCATCAAGTATTTAATCAATATTAACAAAAAAATATCACAAAGATATATGTATATATACAAACTATACATATACATACTGACCCAAATTCCTACTCCATGGAGCTAAACACAAGTCAAAGAGATTGATCTAGAAGATCTGTCGGTATCACAACTGCCTCAGACCAAGTGCCACAACTTTCATCAGTTTTGCACATCTAGCATTATACATGACAATCTACGCCATATCTTGATTAAGAATAGTGTCTTGGTCCAGATCGTCAGTGCATTGCATCGGTCTAATCCATGGTACAGTAAAGCTACCAAATGCCCATTGTGGAAAACTCACACCCCGACGCTCCCAAGGTCAATAAGTGACCTACACTACACCTATCACACCCACATAAAGGTGTAATTCTCTCCTAGGTCATTGGCCTTAACATAGTCCATCGGACTTTTTCAATGGATGTTTAATGCATATAGACTAATTATAGGTCAAAGTCACAATTTCACATACATGGGTCCACACATTGGCCCAATAGTAACTTTACTGTATTTTCAATCACATAATCACTTTACTGCATTTTCACAATAGTGCAACATTTCTATCACGTTTTCAAATCGCATAATTATTTTTTGACATTTTCTCAATTGTGTAAAAATATTTAAACGTTTTCCAAACCACATAGCGATTTTTCAACATTTTTGAAATCATGTAGCTTAAAAATCACATTTTTAAGTCGCGTAAAACATTTTTCATCATTTTTCAACTGCGTAAAATATTTCTCAAATTTCTAAACATCATTTTGGCCTTTCTAAAAATTAATATAACTTTTAACTTCATTTTTCCACATTTTCTCACTTAAGAAATCCTTTCCACAAAATTACTCTTTCATTGATTTAAATCAATGGTTCTAGCTTAAAATTCCCTAACGTGCTCCAAAACCCAAAGGGTGAGCTATACGTTAGTAAATTTCAAGTCATTAATTTATTTCTCATTGTAACTTGATTAATCTAAAAATTGGTTCACTATATAAAATATTTTGAGGTTCAAACACTTTCAACATCATTTTTTCCTTTATAAAATGAAATATCCCTTTTACTAATAATAAATTGTTTTGTTTCCATTTTTATTTCTTATGTCCTTGTATTAATTTCCTTGCACCTAATCAACTAAGTTACCATTTATAAATCATATTTTTACACAAAACAAATCCATTCAAGCCTTCATGGCTATGAGGTACATGGTCTTTGGAACCAAAATATTTATTCATTTCCTTGCTCTTCTAAACATCCAATATTACCATTCATAAAAATATTAACTTGGAAACACCTATTTTGAGGTGTTGAAGCTATAAGCCTCATGGTCTTTGGAACAAAAATTATTTTCCTTTTCAACATCTATCATGGCATGCATGGCATATAATCATCATACTATATATCAAGCATACCATTAAAGCATTAAAATCATATAAAGCATAAATAAATAAATTCAAAGCACATAAACACACATAAATAATTTACACAACCATGGATATGAATCCTCACATGAATTCACCATCCATCACATACAAGTTCATCTCTCAGCACCATACTTGGTTGGTGAGATAGATCTCCCTCTTACCTTGTGGTGAAGCCTCCAAAGCTCCTTGCTTTGCTTCTTGTACTAGTCCTTCATCACCAAGAGCTTCTAGAACATAAAACAAACACAAGTTTATTAGCATCTAAAGCTTGAATAAGAAAGACCATAGATCAATATATGGTCTTAGAGTAAGAAGAATAAACTAATAGTGAAGTTTTTATGAACTTCACCTCAAAAGCTTCAAACTTTGATCTTTGAATAACAAGGTGAAAATGGATGATCTAGTCTTAGCTTTCAACTACAAAGTGTCTTAATTTGGTGTAAGGATGCTAGATATGTGGTTCTTTAGAATTATAGAGTGATGGAAGGTGGTTTGGGGAGCTTTGGCCATGGGGTCTTGTTGGAGAGAATAAGAGAGAATTTGTGAAATTTGCTTTAGGAAAATGCTAAAGATGAAGTCAAATGAAGTAAGAGTCTTCTTATAGCCTTCCTAAAGCCCTAAAATCGTGAGCCCCCCCCCCCTTGGACACCAAGGGAGTGTCCAAGTTCATCCAAGCCACTTTATGAGACATCTAATGACCACAGATTGAATAAATGGTTAATATTCAAGGCCTTCATCCTTAAGTTAGTTTCCTATAGGTTTAGACTGTAACACCCACCGTAGGGCATTACTTTTCAAACTACAAACTTATAATCTGAAAATCATTTCATAAAAGTTTGAGTTCTAAAATATGGATCTTAAAATTATTTTTTGCGGAAACATAAACTTACCGAAATTTATAGGTAATACTAAAAAATAGATTTAAACCGAATAATATACATCACAAACACCACATAATATTCAACAGTATTTAGGACATAAAACTTACAGACTCAAGGAAACAGTAGCAAATCCCATGATGGGCCCTACTTAATAGCACAGTAATAACATTAACGCGAAAACTCAACATACTTGTTCTGTTCCTCCACCAAACTGCACACTGTCGAAACTGGGAAGATCACTCACTCCTTACTGTCGTCCTCAAAATCAAAATATTGCCTCCAGTTAAGTCTAAGAAGTTTGATTCGTCTACTATACAAATTTTAACAATACAGACCCAAACAAACAGTACAGTAAAGAGGTGAGATCCCCTTTCATCAATACCAGGATAGTAGCAAAGAATGATATGAATGACAAGGTCATTCCATACACACAATTATCATAATTATATTCATGTCATCATTTCATAAACAATTTCCATAACCACATATCATAGTATAATAACCAGTACCAATTTCATCATAACAAATACCATCAATATATATGAAATGATGTCACACCATATGAACATTTACCATGCCATAACAATATGTGTACTGATCATGTGTATGCAAACTAAACCAATTTCCCACTCCATGGAGGTTTTCATAATTTTGAGATGAATGTTCTAGAATAAATGTCAGCCTTAGCCCAACGACATTACCAGTCCACAAAAAGAATCATGTTCTTGTTGGGTATCATCAATGCTTTGCAACGGACTGTGTCACCAAGTGGCACATGGTACTTGCCAACTGTCCATTGGTTGACTGTCGCGTCTCGACGCCCCCAAGATCCATCATAGATCTCACTTATCAATTCTCATTCACTCTTCAACCACAAGGGCCATAATAGCTATCAGCTATATTCCGTTCAATGCACGAATACCTCAATATATGTCTCAATTTCATCATATGCCTCAATGCATATCTTAATTTCATCATTAAAAGGGTTCCCAAATGAGATTAGAACAACCGCTCATACAATTGTCTAATATCATAAGATCAATGGATATATAATCGCTCATATAACTACATAATATCATTGATACATTCTAGGTCCAGTACACCAGTTCTTATCATAACTTTACTGTATTTTCAATTGCGTATCATTTTTAACGCGTTTTCACAACCACGTAACACTTTTGTTACGTTTTCAACATCGCATAACCATTTTCTGACATTTTCTCAATCGCGTAAAAATATTTACACATTTTCCAAATCATGTAGTGATTTTTCAATGTTTTTGAAATCGCGTAGCTTAAAAATCATATTTTTAAATCATATAAATCATTTTTCATCATTTCTCAACTACGTAAAATATTTCCCAATATTATAAACATTGTTTTGGCCTTTTAAAAAAATTAATACATTTTCTAACTTCAAATCCCACACTTTCTCACTTAAAAATCCTCTACATAATATTTTTCATTATTTTCCCAAAATCAATATTTCCTTTAAATCAATTATTCTAACTTAAAATTTCCAAACGCACCTCAAAACCTAACGGGTGAGCTATACGTTAGTAAACTTCAAGTCACCAATTTATTTCTCTTTTATAAACTAAATCCACTAATTTAATTAATTCCAAAAATAAGTTTTTCTTACTTTTATATCTCAAAATCCCTCAATTTAAATCATTTGCTATTTCAATCCATTCAATATTATGTTTAAAAATACTTGTTTGTTCTAATCTACTAATTCTTAGCATATTGGCCGAAAATCACAAATAACTTCATCATAAAATCTTTGTTCATTTTCATGTTCACTTTCTTTGCAAATCCTTTAATCATTAACTTATTACCTCTTCATCTAAAACTCATGATTAGTAAAATAATTTGAAATACTTTATTCCATATCAAGCAAAAGTTGTGAGCTTCAAGGTTCTTTGGAACCAAAACATTTTTTTTTTCACACAATTCTCATCATATAACATATCACATGTTCATGCTTACTATGAAAATGACAAAATCATATTAAGCAATTAATCACAAATTAATCAAAATCATAACATCAAATCATGCATACTTTTCAAAGCAATAAGCATATCAATCACCAAACAATCATAAACATAGAAAGCCTTAAACCAACAAGTGAATAAATCCTTATGGATTTTTCACCACACACACATCCATTCTTCACCACCAACACATGGTTGATGTGGGTAATCTCCCTCTTACCTTGGATAATCCACCAAAGCTCCTTGCTTATCCTTCTTGAATCCACTTTTCTTCACCAAGAGCTTCTTAAAAATCAAAGTAAACACACATAATCAATATCTAAAGCTTGAATAAGAAAACCATGGATCAAAACATAGTTTAGAACCTGGAATCTAAGATTAGAAAAGAATATCAAGAACTTCACCCTTTATCCTTCAAACTTAGATCTTAGGAAAAGTGCTTGAAGATGGATGATTTGGAAGATGGTCTCAACATGAAAGTTCCTTAGAATTGCATGGAGATTCAAGATCTAAGGTTATTTAGAATTATTGAACCTTGGAAGGTATTTTGGAAGGGTGTGGCTGTGAGCTTTGTGGGAAAGAAAAGTAAGAGCTTTTGTGTTCTTTGCTTGATGAGAAGATGGAAATGAAAGAATCTTGAGAAATTCCTAACATGAAAGTGTCTTGGATTAATGAGAGGATTCAAGAAATAAGGTTAGTTAAAATTATTGGAGAGTGAAGGTATGATCTAGGCCTCTTGGCCATGAGGTTAGGGAAGAAAATAGAGAGAAATTTTGAGAGCCTTGATAATAGATTTCCTTTGAGTGTAAAGATGAAGATGAGTGATAGAAATGATCAAAACTCTTCCTATAGCTTCCAAGCCATCAAAATCATGAGCCCTCCCCCCCTCCCCTTGTACACCAAGAAAATGTCTAAATACATCTAGCCACTTTTTGAGGCTTCAATAGTCATTGATTGAATCAATGGTTGATCTTTGGTGTAGGTTTCCAAATGATAAGATTGAATTTGAACCATTGGATCTCTCCTCCATGAAACCTTAGCCATAAGATGCGTCTCCAACATGGAGGATCAAGAACTTCTCTTCATACTTTCCATCCAAGGGTCACAAAAAGTTCTTGCCACTTTGTGAGACCAATCTCCACCATAGATTAAATCAATGGTGGATATCCAAAGCCTTCCTCACCAAGCTTGCTTCCTATTGGTCCTACATAAAGTTGTCATAACCACTTAATTTGACTAGTCAGTATAATATTTTTTCTAGCTGCTATTACCCTACGGATAATATTTACTATATTTTTATTACCCAATAAATAAAACGGTACAAAACACAATAAAAGAAAATCTCGAAAACTATTTCCAATTTTGGGTTTAGTAAGATTCCCCGGCTCTGTATTGACAATACAAAATTTTCTAGTCATAGAAAAATTTTATTTTTTCGGGCCCGCCCTGAGCCCGCATACAGCCCGAGAATACTATTAAAATAATCCAAAATATAAAAACACACAAGAATTCACAAACATCATAATAATTATAAAATTCATGAAAATCAAACCAGATTAGTAAAAATCATTAAGGATTGATAAAAAGAAATAAAATACGAAGGCTCATATATAACCCCAAAAATAATATTAAAATAATTAAAAACGTAAAATCTCTCAAAAATTCCTAAAAATCACAAAAATTATAAAATTCATGGAAGTCGAGTCGGATTACTAAAATTATTTAAGAATCGACCGAAATAAATAAAATATGAACTTTCAAGGTGTTATAATACTCCCCCTCTAAAAAGAAAATTCGTCCTCGAAATTTTTGTACCTTTAGAACAATGAGGGTATTGCTCTTTCATCTTGTCCTCTAACTCCCTTGTTACGTCTCCACTTACGTCATTCCAGATTACGCTAACTAACGAAATCACTTTGCCTCATGTTCAACTCCTTCAGATTAAGCAAATACCTCAATCTTTTGTAATTGCTGAAGACATTGAATGTTGCTCCTTAATTGCCTTGAAGCATATGTTACAACCTTTTAGCTTTGCATAAGCACACATCCTAAACCCTGATGTGACGCATCACAATTCACTTCAAAAGATTTGCTGGAATCAGGTAAAATTAACACCGATGAAGTAGTCAAGCGCCTTTTTAACTTTAAAAAAAAATTCCTCGCATGCATCAGTCCATGTAAACGCTCGATCCTTTCTGGTAAGCTGGGTGAGAGGTCTTGCGATCTTGGAAAATCTCTCAATAAATTTTTTATAGTAACCAGCCAATCCTGCAAAACTACAGATTTTCGTTACCGTCTTTGACTTTTCCCATTAAAGAACTATTTCAACCTTTGACGGATCAATCGCAATCCCTTCCTTAGAATCACGTGACCCAAAAACTGAACATCATCTAACCAGAACTCGTATTTCGACAACTTAGGATATAACCGCTTCTCCTTTAGAACTTGGAGA
Source organism: Ormosia emarginata (assembly GCA_029884605.1). Lineage (NCBI taxonomy): Eukaryota > Viridiplantae > Streptophyta > Magnoliopsida > Fabales > Fabaceae > Ormosia > Ormosia emarginata. The sequence goes on from JAQQTP010000040.1 coordinate 10,290,270, forward strand.
ACCACACTGAGATGTTCAGCATGTTCCTCATAATTTCAAGAATTAATCAGAATGTCGTTAACAAAGATATTGACAATTTTGTCTAGATAAGGATGAAAAATTCTACTCATATAATTTATAAAAATTACAGGAGCATTCGTCACTCCGCACGACATTACTTGAAATTTCCTTGTCTTCGTATCGCTTCACTCTCCTGCCTTTGCTCTTAACAGGAAGTGTCTCACAAATCGAGTTCTCTTTCAACAGCTTTGTATCTGATACTATAACATGAATTGGACCAAGAATATTCTTTCTTGCAACTTGCGATATGTGAAAAACATTATGAAGGTTAGAAAGAAAAAGGTAGCGAAACTATATATGTTACCGGACATATCCAACAAAGAATCTAATGTTGCCCAATTTTAAAAATGAGTTTTCTGGAATACAAACACTTTATTGAGACAATCTCATAGGATATAGTTGGAAGATAATCAATTTGTTTCAAAGATCATATCTATTTAAATGATGATGTACAAATCAATCTAACAGAAAAAATTGATCTATAACAACAATAGGATAATTTGAATAACTTGAGTAGCACGATAGGCTAGTAATAGAAACAGAAGTAAATAGGTCAGAAGGTAATGAAGACACGGATAACTCTAATCAATCCACATAGTCAATTAGCCATAAAGAATGAGTTGGATCAAGAATATATTTTCACAACTGCGACACATGAAAAATATTATGAATGTGTAGAAAGAAAAGATGGTGAAGTCATCTAATATGCTACTGGACCTATCCAACAGAGAAATTGTTGTGGTCCGATGAATTTGGAAGTAAGCTTTTTAAGTTGAATAATTCAACCGGCAGATCTAACAGAGTATGGATAGTTAGAAAATAACTAATCCATTTTTAAGATTATATCTATTTTGAAATAGATAAACAAATGAAATCAACAGAAAAGATTTAGTCTTTGATAGACATAGGATAGTTTACGCAACTTGAATATCAACAATAGGTTTTAGTAACAGAAGTTGAAATAATTAGGTTAAAGATAACGAAGACACATATAACATCTAATTGGTCCACACAATCTTATGCCATAAAGGAATGGGTTACCCCCCTCAATTATACAATATAGTCAAATGATTATCTCCAATGGCACAATCTCCTTTGTTTAAGTCTTCAGCTCAGAACACTCTTGTTCCATTCGGGGTATCTACTCTCCCTTCTATCTGAGATTTTGAAACATGTATGTTACTAATAGAAAACTTCATTTTTGGTGGAACACAATCTCTGGAAATGTGTCCAGGCTTTTCGCACTTGAAACAAATTATTTCCTTGAACGTACAATCCTTCGTTAAGTGCCCTCTTCCACATCTCTTACATAATAGTAAAGACGTCACGGTTTGACTGAGTTTACTATTACAAGCACTTCCTCCACACGTTTGCTGCTGCTGCTGATTTCCTGGTGATTGCAAATATGTTTTCCACTGAAATCATTTTACCTTCCTATTATTCCTTCTTTGGAACCTAGGCAGTCCAAAGTTACCTCAAAACTGACTCTCCTCCAATAGATTCTGAACCTCAACTTCCAATTCTCATTGTTCAATGATCCTCTGTTCTTATTGTACTATCACGTCAGTTGTCCTCTGCATTGCTCCCGTAATTGCAACCGTATTATTAGTGTCACGTTCTGCTTCCACACGCGTGCGTCTACCACGAGCCATTTCCTTTCTTCAGAGACGGACGAATCAAAATACAATGGAAACCAGATGTAACCATTTCAAACAAACATGGTTTCCTTTCGAAAATCAAAAACACAGAGAACACAATACAAGCAAAATAGTCCTAACCACAAACCCCAAAAGACTCAAATCGTGCTTTGATACCAACTAATGTAACACCCTCCGTAGGGCATTACTTTTCAAACTACAAACTTATAATCTGAAAATCATTTCATAAAAGGTTTGAGTTCTAAAATATGGATCTTAAAATTATTTTTTGCAGAAACATAAACTTACCGAAATTTATAGGTAATACTAAAAAATAGATTTAAACCGAATAATATACATCACAAACACCACATAATATTCAACAGTATTTAGGACATAAAACTTACAGACTCAAGGAAACAGTAGCAAACCCCATGATGGGTCCTACTTAATAACACGATAATAATACTAACGAGAAAACTCAACATACTTGTTCCATTCCTCCACCAAACTGCACACTATCGAAACTGGGAAGATCACTCACTCCTTATTGTCGTCCCCAAACTCAAAATATTACCTCCAATTAACTCTAAGAAGTTTGCTTCGTCTACTATACAAATTTTAACAATACAAACCCAAACAAACAGTACAGCAAAGAGGTGAGATCCCCTTTTATCAATACCAGGATAGTAGCAAAGAATGAAACGAATGACAAAGTCATTCCATATACACAATTATCACAATTATATTCATGTCATCATTTCATAAACAATTTCCATAACCATATATCATAGTATAATAACCAGTCCCAATTTCATCATAACAAATACCATTAATATATATGAAATGATGATGTCACACCATATGAACATTTACTATGCCACAACAATATGTGTACTAACCATGTGTATGCATACTAAACCAATTTCCCACACCATGGAGGTTTTCACAATTTCGAGATGAATGTTCTGGAATAAATATCAGCCTTAGCCCAACGACATTACTAGTCCACGAAAAGAATCGTGTTCTTGTCAGGTATCGTCAATGCGTTGCAACGGACTGCATCACCAAGTAGCACATGGTACTTACCAATTGTCCACTAGTTGACCGCCGTGCCTCGACGCCCCTAAGATCCATCATAGATCTCACTTTTAAATTCTCATTCACTCTTCAACCACAAGGGCCATAATAGCTATCAGTTATATTCCGTTCAATGCACGAATACCTCAATGCATGTCTCAATTTCATCATATGCCTCAATGCATATCTTAATTTCATCATTAAAATGGTTCCCAAATGAGATTAGAACAACCGTTCATACAATTGTCTAATATCATAAGATCAATGGATATTATATAATCGCTCATACAACTACATAATCTCATCGATACATTCCGGGTCCAGTACATCAGTTCTTACAGTAACTTTACTATATTTTCAACTGCATATCATTTTTATCTCGTTTTCACAACTGCGTAATACTTTTGTTACATTTTCAAAATCGCATAACCATTTTTTGACGTTTTCTCAATCGCATAAAAATATTTTCACGTTTTCCAAATTGCGTAGCAATTTTTCAACGTTTTTGAAATCGCGTAGCTTAAAAATCATATTTTTAAGTCGCCTAAATCATTTTTCATCATTTCTCATCTACGTAAAATATTTCTCAATATTCTAAACATTGTTTTGGACTTTTAAAAAAATTAATACAGTTTCTAACTTCAAATCCCACACTTTCTCACTTAAAAATCCTCTACGTAATATTTTTCATTATTTCTCCAAAATCAATATTTTCTTTAAATCAATTATTCCAACTTAATTTCCTAACGAGCCTCAAAACCTAATGGGTGAGCTATACGTTAGTAAACTTGAAGTCACCAATTTATTTCTCTTTTATAAACTAAATCCACTAATTTAATTAATTCCAAAAATAAGCTTTCCTTACTTTTATATCTCAAAATACCTCAATTTAAATCCTTTGCTATTTGAATCCATTCAATATTATGTTTAAAAATACTTGTTTGTTCTAATCTACTAATTCTTAGCATATTGGCCGAAAATCATAAATAAATTCATCATAAAATCTTTGTTCATTTTCATGTCCACTTTCTCTGCAAATCCTTTAATCATTAACTTATTATCTCTTCATCTAAAACTCATGATTAGTAAAATAATTTGAAATACTTTATTCCATATCAAGCAAAAATTGTGAGCTTCGAGGTTCTTTGGAACCAAAACATTTTTCCTTTTCACATAATTCTCATCATATAACATATCACATGTTCATGCTTACTATGAAAACGATAAAATCATATTAAGCAATTAATCACAAATTAATCAAAATCATAACATCAAATCATGCATACTTTTCAAAGCAATAAGCATATCAATCACCAAACAATCATAAACATGGAAAGCCTTAAACCAACAAGTGAGTAAATCCTTATGGATTTTTCACCACACACACATCCATTCTTCACCACCAACACACGATTGATGTGGGTAATCTCCCTCTTACCTTGGATAATCCACCAAAACTCCTTGCTTATCCTTCTTGAATCCACTTTTCTTCACCAAGAGCTTCTTAAAAATCAAAGTAAACACACATAATCAATATCTAAAGCTTGAATAAGAAAACCATGGATCAAAACATGGCTTAGAACTTTGAATCTAAGATTAGAAAAGAATATCAAGAACGTCACCCTTTATCCTTCAAACTTAGATCTTAGGAAAAGTGCTTGAAGATGGATGATTCGGAAGATAGTCTCAACATGAAAGTTCCTTAGAATTGCATAGAGATGTAAGATCTAAGGTTGTTTAGAATTATTGAAGCTTGGAAGGTAGTTTGGAAGGGTGTGGCCGTGAGCTTTGTGGGAGGGAAAGTTAAGAGCTTTTGTGTTCTTTGCTTGATGAGAAGATGGAAATGAATGACTCTTGAGAAATCCCTAACATGAAAGTGTCTTGGATTAATGAGAGGATTCAAGAAATAAGGTTAGTTGAAATTATTGCAGAGTGAAGGTATGATCTAGGCCTCTTAAAGAGAAACTTAATTTGTAACTCCAAACTATTTTTTTAGTATAATTAACTTAATCTCACTTAGCAAAGAAGTTTCTCAATCATTTTTACTCTATAAAACGAAGTTTGTATGGTGAGAAGGTTTCTTCAACTTAACCTATCAACTATCTCCCCAACCTTCTCATCTTACTTTGATATTTGTTTGCCTAACATTCTACTCACTATTATTTTGTTGTTAAGAGTAACATTCTCACCTCCAAGTCTAATCTGCTTGAGAAAGTAGTGAGAAGGGAGAAATTTTCAAGGAAAAGACAACACAATTCAACCCCATTCTTATGTTACTGTCAACTTTACTTAAAGCATATAATTAAGTAAATGTGTAAATAATTTAAGTAAATGAATATAGTAAATTTTATTATTAATTTGAGCCAATAAAAAATTACATGTAAGTGGGTCTAAACATTCACCTAAGTTCCCATTGGATTAGAAAAGAATAAAAGTAATCAATGAATTAGAGCTAATTAGGTTACATGCGACCTAAGGTTTGCATTTAAGCTAATTTCCAGTGGCTTAAAAATAAAAGTAATTATTATCCCTATTTAGTTTTTTGAAATTTTGATTTGACTTGAAGACCAATCAGATTTTATACAACAAAGTATCAAGCACTTAAATCCAACATCTTTGGCAAGGGATAAGACATAATGATTATAAAGGATTTACACTATATTATAAATAAACTCTAACCTAAAATGTGCATGGTTAGTAGGATTTATAAAACCAAGTGGTTTAACCCTACCTAAGCCCCTACATACTCACTAACACACCCTTACTCACTCACAAAACCCCTGCATTGTCTTCACTCTCTCAAAACATAAACACACACACACACACTTAGAGAAGGATGAATAGCATGGAAAAGGAGAGAAACCAATAAAGGACGAGGCTTTGAGCCTTTGACTGGTGGCCAAGGAGCAATCATTTCATCTCACTCTTGTTAGGAAAGTTGTTGAACAACTTAAGCTCTACATAACGAGCCCACTCTCACCATCATCCACCATTAATTCCTTCCTATTCACCAACGAGCTTAGGCAAGAGGTAGGGCTATTTTCCATCAGACTTTCATATTCTTCTTCCTTTAGTTCTTAGTTTGAGGTTGTGATGTTGAAGTTAAAGAGAATTTGAGGTTTGGAAGTGGTGCTAGTGTCATTTGAACCGAGTGAAAGGAGGGTTGATTTCAGTCTTTTATTATTTTCCTTCTTGCTCGTGGTTGATGGGGTTGTTACAAGGAGAAAGATGATTATGCTTATAAGAATTTGATGGAGTATAGTCTCAGTTTTCACTTAATGATTAAGGGTTTTTTTATTTTTTATTTTTGTTTCCATTCCTTGATTCATGTTGTCATCTTTCCTAAATTGGAATGATAGATTGTTTTGTTGAAAAGCCTAAGTTTTGATGAAGTTGAAGAGGGTGATTCGGCCATGGGGGTGTGTTTAGGCCAAGAATGGCCCAAGATGGACATGGTAAATTAATCTAATCTTGATGCCAATTTTAATACTAATTAAAGATTAATGTTCATAAATTCAATTTTAGATGTTAATTGGAAGTTGAATTTGATGATTGTTGTGGATTGGTTGGAAAGGTCATAAGGTCGATAGTGGCCTAGATTGACCATGGAGGGTTAATCATTCTTAACCTAAACTTTGACATTGATTAGGCAATAAAATAATATTAGATTAATTTTATAATGTTAATTGGAATTCATTTTGATAATTGTTGTTAATTAAATCTTAGAATTGTTTATTGAGTTTAGTTATGATAATTGTGATGAAATTGCTTGGAAGGTCACTTGGCCGAAGGTTTGAGAGCAACTTTCCTCATTGTGTATTACTTGTTCTCCAGGTTATTATGTGAAATCCATTATCATGTGTAGAATTAGAATCTGGTAACCTGTGTGCTCATGAGTTGGTATTTATAATACAATAGAAAATTTATGCTCTTGAATATATAAATATTGAGTTGTTGAGAAATTGGTAAATTGTATTAAGATATCATAACCCTAATGTATTGTTGACTAGATTGTGTATTATTTATGTTATGAGAATTAAATGTAAAGAGTATGCTGCTTTTTCCAAAGTTTAGGTAAGGCAAGGAATGAGTAAATCACCTTGCCAGGAATAGATTAAGTGTGGTGAAGTACGACCACAGAGAGTGAGCTTACGTCTGTCAAGAAGTGTAACGCCCAAATACTGGGGATAGAGTTGAGAGGAAAAGCATAAGTGGTGCATGTCACTTCCTAAGGAATACATTGGTGACTTGGTCAAGTAAGAAGTAAAATTCAATAGCCCTCTCAACTGCAGAAGCTATAATACCCTTAATAATATGTTAGACTTGTATATGAGTATAAAGGTAGCATATGACTTTCTTAACATGCCTGTTCAATTTGTGACAAACTGAGTTAGTTTAGGCACTTTGTTGCAACACATAAGGTGAAAAGTAACTTAAAATGACTCAATAAATAGCATAAGTTGCTTAGTTAAGGGAAACAGATATGAATAATTTGTTTCTAGGTCACAAATGATCTAGGTAAGGTGTAGTTAAAGTTTGAGGATAATCAGAATTAGTTTGGTATTTTTAAGCATACTAGTTGTGTGTTTTAAGGCCGAATTCACTAGCAGCAGATATGAAAAATCATGACAATGGTAAAATAATAATTTAGATGAATCTTAGTATTTATTCTAAAGTTGTTGCAAGTTAGAAAACTTGAATCTATGAGATTAAAGTATTCCTAAGAGGTATAAGTTTCAGTGTATGGCCTTATAAGTCAAAGGACCTTATCTTTTGATCCTCATTCTCGTTTCTTTCTTTTGCAAATCAACAGCAGAAAACGTGAGAAGAGAAAGGAAAGAAAGTGGAAGAAAGAAAGAGGAAGAAGAGATGAAAAAGAGGAAGGCCAAAGGTAAATCCAAGGTGTGAATTTTAGCTGCACTACAAGAGGTAGGGGGTTTTGTTTCCATGACTATCCCTTTTTCCTTTCTCAACTTCTTGAATATGGCTTGAATGTGTAAAAATGGGTTTGATGGTTGTATTGGTTTGTTCTTGCTTGATTCTTGGTTGTAAGCTCGATGATGGCTTGATTTTAGTATGTATGATGCTTGATTGTGATTTAATACTTGGTTATGACCATGTTCTTTCATAATCTTCAAGGTTAGAAAAATAAGTTTATGAGTTGAATTCTTGCACATTAATCTATGTTAAGTGGATTAATTTAGTATTTGATGATTCTATCATGTTTATAGATCATATTTAGGATTGGATGATACTTAGAATTAATGAGATAGATGAATGAATTTGGTTTGAAAAACCAATTCTGCAAAAATTATTCTGCAGAATCATTTCTGGTGTGCCTGTGCCTGAGTGTCGGCTCTTGAGCGCCCAAAGCCCAGAAGCAAGGCAATTCTCTGGTGTTCCAACACTTGAGCGCTGGCAGTGGACGCTTGAGCACCCAAAGGCCATAGATTTTCTACCTGATACATGTGGTGAGCGCCTGAGCATTCATCCTAGAGTGCCTAAGCACGCGCCCAGCGCTTGAGATCTCAATGATCAGCGCTTGAGCGCCCAGTACAAAATTTAACAAGATTTTTATCTTGATGTTTTGAGATTCCCTACTACTTAGGGTTACTAATATATGTTTTCTAATGTGTGTTAAGGCATAAATAGGGATATTTCAAGAGGGAAATTATCACCTAGCAAGAATGTGAAAGTTTAAACCTTTGAGCATTCAAGAGTAATGGCTTGCTTTAATTGAGTATCTAACACTTTAGGCCACTAAAAAGGTAATGAGTGGTGATGTGGTATTTAGATGTATGTATGAAGGATAGCATGGTAGTATTCTCTTTGTAAGTATCCTTTGATGAGGTGCACAGTCATTTAGGCCAAGGGAGATAAGTGGGAAGTCCGAAAGGTTCCTTTAAGCCTGGATTCGGCCCTAACTTCTCGAAAGTGCCAGGGTAAGTGTAATGTGAGGATGAGCTTTCCCTCTATCAACCATAAGATAATACACTAAACCAGCATTCTTAGTTAAACATCTAGGTTCTAAGTTGAGCTAAGTATGTATGTATGAATGTATGTTTAACTTGGTATCTTTAGTTGCTAAAGTATAACCTTGAATGTTTTTAAACATATCTTACTTAGCATGTGTTAAGATTATGTTTATTATGATATATATGACTGGTTTTGATTTACTCATACTGAGAATTGTTGATTCTCACGCCGCTGTGTTTCCATGTAATTTCAGGTGAAGGTTCTTCAAAGAATAAGAAGAAAAATGCAACTAAAGGATTAGACTAGTTCTAGTTTTATATCTTGTATTACACTCTTTGTATTGATTTATACTATTTCTGTAATGTAAAAAGTTATGTATTACTTCATGTCCTATGGGAGGCTAATGTTGTATATATGCATTTTGTTATAAGTTTTATGTCTTCCTCATTTCATAAGGCTCTCTATAATGACTCTAGTGTACATTATGGATATATTATCAAATTATTATATATGTAGTGACATTGCAATGTTGTTTATCATTATAAATGCTACATTTATTGAGATGTCAAGATTAGGATGTTACAGAAGCTGAGTACATCTCTGCATCTAGCTGCTACTCACAACTCTTATGGATCAAACATCAAATGGAGGATTACTCCATGAGGTATAACCACATCCATATCCTTTGTGACAATATACGTGTCATTAACTTGTCTAAAAATCATATACAACATTCAAGATTAAAACACATTGATATAAAGCATCAATTTATTCGAGATCATGTCCAAAAGGGTGATATAGAACTAAAATTTGTTGATACTGACCATCAATGGGCAAACATATTTACAAAACCCCTTCGTGAGGAAAAATTTTGTTTTATAAGAGAAAACCTTAACATGATGCCTATCAAGTGATTGATCTTGAACTTTGTGGTAATTTGATTTGTATCTTGCATTGCAATACGATGTTTAAGAATGTTTTAATGCATAAAAATATTTGTTTCAATTTATGGTTTGCAAATATTGAGAGTTTAGAATTTGTTGGGAATCCTGATAAGGTTAGTGTCAGAAGGTAAGAGAGTTTACGAAATAGTTCATGAGAGAGTTGGGCCAACTTTCTCACTCTCAACCCTCTCACCTGGAACTGTCATTTCATGGTAGTTTACCAACAACTAGTTTTTGAAACTAACTGTCCTTTCTCTTTATCAAAGGGCATTTACTGCCCTCAAACAGTAAAAACTAGCCTAAACGGTCATTTTTTTCTTCTATAAATTCCCCCAAACACCATATTAACACACTTTAATCCATTCCCTCTCATTCTCACTCAAGATCTCCATACTTTCTCTGTTTTTACATTTTCATCCCTATCATTCTCTCCTGCTCCCTGATACTTGCTTCTTTTCTCCAAACCCAAGTAAACACAGCGTATAAACTTTGTTACCACTGAAAAATGCGAGTTAAGCACAGCCATAAGAGCCAAAAACCCAACCATCACTCTTTCTTCCCCCACTCCAAGTGAAGAACCCATTTCTTCATCCTCAACCTCTCATAAATCTACTCCTAAATCTCAAACCCAAACTCAAGCCCCCATTGTAAGAAGAAGGCATTCATTGAGGGTGATGTCAGGAGTGGTAAAAAGCACTACTCCTAAGAAGAAAGTCAAAATAGAAGAAGTTGTGGTTTTGGAGGAAGAAGAAAAAGAAGTACCCTCTAAGCCCACTAAGAAGAAGGAAGAAAAAGAACTCTCTCATAAGCCTTTGAGGCCAAAATCTAAGAAAAATGGAAGCAAAAGCTACTCAAAATGGTTCAAAAAGAAGAAAATCGCTCTTGAGAGGAGCATAAACTTTGAAGAGATGGCCAAGGAGGGGAGAGACCTGCGACCCAATATGATGATATTGGAATGGGGAGAATTATTTGCTATCAGTAAGAAGGTCTACCCAACATTCTTCTAGAAATTCTATACAAGTACAACCATTGATAAACGTCTACTTATAATTATGTTTAGTGTCAAAATAAGGCTGGATTTGGAGTCCCTAGCAACCATTACCAGAGTACCAAATAAAAGGGTCAAAGTTTTTGATAAAGGGTCAAGATTGGCAAGTGATCTGAATGCCACTACCAAGTTCTTGCAATCTCTCTATTGTTTCATGGTAATGCCCAGTATTAGGAACACAAAAAAAAATCAATAAACTTGATATGGTGATTATGTACCATATCAAAGAAAGGAAACCTTTGAACCAACACTTCATCATTCTAAAATACATGATCTCTGTAATTGAAAATACCAAAAGGGCAAGAAGCCTGCCATATGGTATGCTCTGCACCAAAGTTTTCAAATACTTTGGTGTGGACTTGAAGAATAAAAAAGAAGAGAATGAAGGGCTTGTCTTCACCAGAAAACATCTGAAGCAGATAAACTAAGAGAAAAGAGAGCATGAAGACAAAGGTTCTGAACTAAGACAAAAACTCAAGCACCCTACTAAGCCAAGGAGCCTAGCTAAGAGGAAGGAAATGTTTATTGAAAAAGAAATAGAAAATGAGCATGAGAGAGTTAAGTCAGAAGGTGACTCAGAAGTAACTGTTATTAAAGAAATAATTAGAAAGAAAAGAAAGAGAGAGACAAAAGAAAAGGAGAAAAAGAAAAAGAAGGATGAAGAGAAGAGAAAGAACAAGAAAACAGAAGAGAAAGACGAGAAGAAAAAGAATAAGAAAGAGAAGGAAGTATGAGGGAAGAAAAGTGAGAAGGTTAGAAGGTTACTAATGAACCGTCTCACCCTAAGGAGCCCTTTTATCCTAAAGCAAATCTCTCTCTGGGTCAAAGGGAAATCTCATAGGAACCTGAAAGAGAACCCTTTTTAGATGACCAACCTAAATTAGAAGAATTCCAGTCAACTCTCTCAAGAGGGGAGTTTGACTCTTGAAGGATCACTAGTCTCCTCTGGACCTACTAGGATCGAAGAAGAAGAAAGGATTCCTAAAAAAAAGGACAAGGAGGAGAAGAAATAGAACAAGAAATGGATGCTGACAAAGAACCCTCTCAGCAAGGGATTGAGAATAGGGCTGCACAACCCGAACCGGTAACCCACAGACCCGATTGACCCGACCCGACCCGATGTAACATATTCGGGTTGGGTCGGGTCATCAGGTCTGTTCGGGTCCAACCCGAAAGACCTGTCCTCCTATTAGTTCGGGTGGTGGGTTTAGGAGACCAACCCAACGACCCGATCACCCGAGGAAACGATGTCGTTTTGCTTTAAATTTTCTTCATTTTCTTCACTTCTCCACCTTACCCGTACCCGAGCCCTCATTTTCGTCCCCCCCTCAGTTTCTCACTTTATTTCCTAAATCCCAAATTCAAGCCCTAACCCATAACACCTCACTCTCTCTCTTCTCGTAGCTGTAGTGTCTCAGGCTCTCAGCCCTCTCTCTCCTCTCCTCTCGGCACAGCCACCACCGGCGACGACGAGTTCATGACCGTCACCATTGCTGCTTTCTCTTCGTCCTCACACAGCCACGACGTGATGCTAAGGTTAGCCATTACTGTTTCTCTTTCGAACTCCTCTTTCCCTTCATGTGTACCTCTTAATTTCTCCTATTTCTTTCTTAAATGAGGTGATAGTTTGCTAATTTCTGAAATTTCTCCTATTTCTCTCTGGTTCTAAAATTTCTGATTTTGTTAAACAAGAGTTTTATTGTCTGGAGCTAATTTTAAAATTAAAGAGTTGACACGGTGTTCTTATGTTTGGGAGAATGATGATTGTTGTTCTATATTTTGTGGTAGGCTTTGCTAAAGAAGTTCCCAATTATTAGTTGACTTGGAAAAATATCAAGATCCATAAAAACAAGACACTTTGTTGTTCTGATGATTATAGGAACACCAGTATGGAAGTTTTGGATTGGGAAATCTTAAATGCTATCGCCTCTGTGTCAAATCTATTCCCTGTGTTTCATTGTGTGATACTGTGATCTTTTTTCTGCATCTCTTTTCTTGCATTCTGGGTTCTGGGTTATACTGTTTTTTTTAGCATTTTCTGTTAGGCTATACTACATGTTGGAGTGCCACCAGACCTGAGTTTGTCATTTAACATGCTTTTGTTTTGTGACATTTTATTTAATGAGTTTGTCAGTTATATGAGATGACAAACTCATTAAATGGTATAGCAAGATGTTACATTGACAGTGCATTAGAATTAAATTCTTGAAGTAAATATAAATGTGGCATATGATTTTTAATTGGCCTTAAGCATATGTGCTGTAAGTGTTTTCTAGCATATTACAACTGTAGTTTCCTTTTATTGTTTAGGAATTCTATAAGAAGCAGCATGCTTTTCATTAGACAAATCTGGGTTTAAAGAAATATGGATGCATATCAATCAGCTCTGGCATGAAATAATATAAAGCAGAAACAAATCAATGCAGCAAGAACAACATCCAAGATAATCACTACTTCACAGGCTCCATTCCTTCACTTGACTTATGTATTAACATCAGTCTTTTTTTTTCTTCCTATTTTTTGTGCCTGTTACTTTTTCACTTGTTTTTTCTTCCCTATTGTGGCATCATGCAGGTTTTGTTGTTACTGGAAGTACTAATTGAAATCTAAATTGTAAGATGGCGTAAATTGTAAAAGCAATAGCACAAGCTTCAAATCGTGTTTTCTTTGTTTCTGATTTGTGAATGATATATGAAGCACCCGGCAACATGCATAGCAAATTCAAGTCGACCATGTTGGATATTCTTCCTAGATTTTTTTAGTTTTAATTTTCCTTCTCTTCTTTTCATGATAAGAGACCCTAGACATACTCTTTTACTTGTGATGTTCTGTTCTTGCTTTCCTCTATCTCTCTTCTTTTCAGTTCCTCTATTGTTAATTATAATAATACTTTAATACTTTCAAGTTTCAGGTTTTTTAAATCTTTAAGATATATTTTGGTTTTGAGAAATAGGCAACCTAGTTACTTGGATATTTATTTTGATTTTGCTTGTTTCAGTTTTGGGAGATAGGCAACCTACCTATGTATCAATTGCTGGCTGTTATTTAATTGTTGTACTTGTACTTGATATGTGATATGTCATGGTTTGCTTTCATTACATTTTAGTTATTAATCATTTCTTTTGTTGTAAATGTTATTGTAGTAATTCACTTTAAATGGAAACTCAAAAGAGTCACAACACTAGTGGGACTCAAGTGGGAAATGCTCCCACTCCACCAACACTAACTGAATTGCAAATTGAAGGAGTAAGACCACACCCAGCAGCACCACCACCACCACCATCTCCTTCCAATCCAATCCCCACTCCAACTCCGTCATCACAAGCTCAAGAAGGTGCTCCATCGTCACAACTTGAGGTAGGTAAAAGAAAACCTACTAGACCCCCTAGTAATGCTTGGTCACATTTCACTAAAGATGGTGATAGAGCTAGTTATAACTATTGTAGAAAGTCATATGCATATAATAGCACTAATCATGGCACTACTAACTTGATAAAACACTTGAAAGTGTGTTTAAAGAATCCACATAGGGAGGTCGATAAGAAGCAAAAAACTATTGCTATTGGGAAGTCAAGTGAGGATAACCCTAATAATACTGTGAGTATGAAGCTCGTAGATTTTAATCAAGAACAATGTAGGCTGGAGCTTTGTAAGATGATAGTGATAGATGAGTTTCCCTTTAGATTTGTTGAGAATCCTGGATTTAGAGGTTTCATGAATGCTACTCAACCTAGATTTAGAATACCTGGGCGCATAACTATTGCAAGAGATATCATGCAACTTTTTATAGAGGAAAAGCTGAAGTTGAAGTCTATTTTGTCTTGCAATCAACAAATGGTCTCCTTAATAACTGATACATTGACATCGATTCAAAACATCAATTATATGTGTGTGATTGCACATTTTGTTGATGATAGATGGGAATTGCATAAAAAAAATTTGAGTTTTGGGTTGATTGCTGACCATAGGGGTGAGACCATAGGTAAATCTTTAGAGAAATGCTTGAAAGAGTGGGGTATTCTAAAGATTAGCACAATCACCGTGGATAATGCTAGTGCTAATAACACAGCTCAGCATATTTGGTGAGGGGAATGCAGGATTGGAATGGATGCACATTGCTGAAAGGGGAGCTCATGCACATGAGGTGTTGTGCTCATATTTTAAACTTAATTGTTAACGATGGGTTAAAGGAGTTACATTGCTCCATTTCTAGAATTAGGGCTGCTTGTAAGTATGTGAGGTCCTCTCCTTCTAGATTGGCTACTTTTAGGAGGTGCGCTCAAGAGTCAAATGTTGTTAGTAATCAAATGCTAACACTTGATGTGCCAACTAGATGGAATTCTACTTACTGGATGTTGGAAGTGGCAGAACAATTTGACAAGGCATTTAATCGCCTTGAATATGAGGATCAAACTTACTTACATGTTCTTGATGGTAAAGGAGGACCTCCTAATTTTGATGATTGGAACCATGCTCGTGCTTTTATAAAGTTCTTAAAGATTTTCTATGATGCCACACTTGCTTTTTCCGGTTCTTTGCATGTGACGTCTAATTCTTTCTTCCACAAATTGTGTGAAATTCAAAATTCGTTAACTATGTGGATTGGAAGTGAGGATGTTATCTTGCAAAAAATGGCAATGAACATGAAGGCAAAGTTTGATAAGTATTGGGATATTGATGGGAATATAAATTTTTTGTTGTTTGTGGCTGTTTTTCTTGACCCAAGATACAAGTTGGATTATATTGAATTTTGTGTTAGTGAAATGTATGGTCAAGATAAGTGCAAGGATATTGTGAAAATATTAAAATCTCTCATAAACAACTTATTTGCACAATATCTTGCATTGTATCCCGATGTTCCCGATATTCGTGATTCTAGTATCAATTCATCGGATGTTAGCACACTCACAAATGTTGGTGGTGGTAGTAGTGAGGGTGGTTTAAATTTGGAAGACAAGTTTAGGTTGAAGTTAAAGAAAAAGCAAGGTGAGCATAAGAAGAATGAGTTGGATAGATACATGGAGGATGACGTTGAAGACAATTATGAGGGGTTTGACATCTTGAAGTGTTGGAAAAGGAAGCTAGCGAAGTACAATATTCTCTCTCGTATGGCTGGGGACATATTGGTCATTCCGGTGTCTACAGTGTCATCTGAGTCTGTTTTTAGCACCGGAGGTCGTATCCTTGATGCATTTCGTATTTCTTTAAATCCCACCACGGTGGAGGCCTTAATTTGTACCCAAAATTGGTTGAGGCCTCATAAGAAGGTGGATGATCTACGGAGTCAGTTAGAAGAGATTGAGCAGGTTGAATCAAGTATACAACCATCATTTTTAATTTTTAACTTTTTCATTTTACATATAGTTCATCATTTCATTCATTTGATATTTTTAATTTTATGTTGTATTCTTTTATTGTATTATTAGAAATGTCAGGAGTTTCTGAACTTCAAGAACTTGAGGTTGCTAGTGATTTTAGGAGTAAGAGGATGAGGTAAGGTAAGATCATATATATTAAATGTTCTTGGCCTCTTGTATTTTTGTGTATGTCAATACAAGTTAAAATCACCAATGATCAAATAATAATTTATTTATCATGTTGCAGGAAGGGCCAGAAGGATTGACTTGTTTTGGAGGATCCAGTTGGAGTGCCACCTGACCTGAGGTCTGTCATCTGTGACTCTTATTTATAATTTAACATGCTTTTGTTTTGTGACCTAACCTGTGTGAATTTTGTTGGAAATTTCTAATACGTCTCTGGTTCCTATACTGCCTTTTTTAAATGTCCTTGTATTCATTGGTTGTTAAAGTCTGTGCATATCTTTTTTAAATTTCCTAGCTGGTTGGTTAAGCTCAATATCCTGATAAATTTTTCCTTTTGAGGGGAAGCCATGAATGTGCTACTATGAACCATATATATATTTTATGATGAGTATGTTCTGATTTTTAATATCCTGATTTTTTTCCTTTTGATTTTTAATATGTTTTGACTAGGTGGTGGAGGATGGATTTGAGTTCTTTGCTAACCGACTGCTTGTAACAATATTTTCTGCACCTAATTATCGTGGGGAGTTTGACAATGCTGACAATGTTGCACCTGATTTCATGCACACTGACTGGTTTCTGTATGACTGTTCTGGCTAAGACTTGATTTATGAATATGTTATGGATGATTTAGATTACAATTGACAATTGAGTAAGTGTATGGTCATGCTTATTGCTTTGGTTTGTATCATGTTTGTCTAAATGAAATAGTTAAACTCTGAAATTAAATTGTAGCATGTGTATGAATGAATGTTGCTTCTGGGAGAAAATAGTCAATTTAAACATATTTTTATATGCTCAAATTTTCAGCTTGTAGCCTGGTAGTGGGAAGCTGAAGCTGAATTTGGTTTAGTGAAATAGTTTGCAGATAGTTTGCTCAAACATATTATTGTTTGCTTAGAAAATGACTGATAGTTATGGCTTTATTACGACAAAAGAATAAGATTGCAAACCCTTGATCTCTATCCAAAATACAAAAGGTGAGGGTGGGGCATGCAGATTTCAATGGCTTTCTGGTTTCTTTAATATTTGTACATGGACTTATGGACTATGGGGAGGATTAGAATTTAGAATTGCTTGCACATTGTGTAACACCCCGAAAATTCATATTTTATTTATTTCGGGCGATTCTTAATTATTTTGAGTAATCCGATTCGACTTCCTTGGATTTTATAATTTTTGTGATTTTTAGGAATTTTTGAGAGTTTTTACATTTTTTATTATTTTAATATTATTTTGGAGCTGTATACGAACCTTCGTATTTTATTTCTTTTTGAAAATCCTTAATGATTTTTACTAATCCGACTTGATTTTCATAAGTTTTATAATTGTTATAATTTTGTGGATGATTATCAAATTTTTATATTTCTCTTATTGTTTTTGGGCTGTTTGTGGGCCCAAGTAGCCTTATGTGGGCCCGGGGTGGGTCCCGTAAAGTAAAAATTTTTCTTTGCATAGAAAAATTTGTACTGTTAAGACAGAGATGAGAGATCTTACTAAACCTGAATCCGGAAACAGTTTTAGAAAATTTCTTTTACTGTGTTTTGTACTATATTTAATTATCGGGCGATAAAAATACAGTAAAAATATTATTCATAGGGTTATAGCAGATATAAAAATAAATATTATACTGCTTAGTCAACATTGGTGGTTTGGATATCCACCATTGATTTAATCAACGGTGGAGACTTGATCTTGACTTAATCAACGGTGAAGATTTAGTCTTATAAAGTGACAAGAACCATTTATGACTATTGGATGTAAAGTAAGAAGGAGTAATCTTGACCCTTCATTTTGGAGACATATCTAATGGCTAGAATTTAAAGGAGAAAGATCCAATAGCCTAGATTAAGTCTTCTAACTTAAAGTCTACCTTAATCCTAACCAATGAATTAATCAATGGCTTAGAATGCTTCAAATAATGGCTAGTGAGATTGGTCATTCAAGGAGAGTGCAAGAAAGAGGGGGATGGTTTTGGTGGCCTAATAGCTTAGCCAAGTTTCAAGACACCAATTATTTCTCATATTGGTCATTATTGATTCATTTTCAAGAAGCTAAGTTATCAAACTTTCTCTACATTTCTCTTCTCCTCTAAGCTATGGCCAAGACACCAAGAAACACCTTCCATCACTCTTTAATTTCATACAACCTTATTTCTTGAATCCTTACCTTATTCTAAGCAACTTTCATGTGGAGACTTTCTCTAATCATTCATTTTCAAGGACTTTCTTCAAGAACAAAGTTATAGGTTTTTTTATGGTGAAGTGTAAGGAAACTTCATTTCTTATATCTTTTTCATGTTCTAAGTCATGTTTGATCCATGGTTTATCTTATTCAAGCTTAATATACTAATTTCTTTGTATTTGTTTTATGTTTAAGAAACTTTTGTTGGTGGAGATCTTGATCAAAGTGCAAAGCAAGGAGCTTTTTTAGGATCTTCAAGAGGTAAGAAGGAGATCCATCTCACCAACCAAGTATGGTGGTTGAGAGATAGTTTTGTATTTGATGGATGGTGAATCTATGTGAGAATTCATATCCATGGTTATGTAATTATTTGTGGGTGTTTATGTTGTTTATGTGCTTTGCATGGTTTATTTGTGCTTACATGCTTACTATGATTTTTATTGTTTTTATGGTATGCTTGTGATATATATGATGAGTATGTATATGTATGTCATGATTTGATGATAGAAAGGAAAACAATTTTTGGTTCCAAAGACCAAGAGGAATTTCGGCCAAGACACCTCAAAATAGGTGTTTACAAATTAATATTTTCATGAATGGTAAAATTGGATGTTTCGAAAAGCAAGGAAAGTAAACAAAGGGTTTGTTTTCAAAGAATAAGTGTTCACGGTTTCTCAAGGATATTTTTGAATAAAAATATTCTAAGTATTTTATTAATCATGAGTTTTAAATGAAAAGAGCAATGAGTTGATGATTTTAAGGATTTGCAAAGAAAGTGAAAATGAAAATGAACAAATGAATTGGTTTTTAAAACTATGAGTCTCACAGTTTTGAAACAAAATTTTAATGATTTTGTTTGTGTAAAAACAAGAATGGAACTTAGTTGATTTAGAAAAAAAGAAATGATGGCTTCAATAGCCAAAGATTCAATGGTTTTTGGGAGATTGGAATAGTTTTAGTTTTATGAAACAAAGTGATTTCAAAGTGGAAACAAAGTGTTTGAACAAAGTGTTTTAGTACAAGGATTAAAGAAAATGGAAACAAGGTGTTTTGTTACTTAAAAGATAGAATTTCGTTTATGAAAGACAAAAAGAGGTTGAAAGTGTTTGAACCTCAATTTATTTTGAAGAGAATTGATTTTAGAATTGATTTGAGAAAAATGGAGAATATAATAGTGATTTGATATTTTCTAATGTTAACTCATCCTTTGAGTTTTGAAGTGTGATAAGGAATTTTAAAGATTTGAAAACATTGATTTACATCAATGGAAATGGTGAAATTGTGGAATTTATTACGAAAAGGATTTCTTGAATATAGAAATGTGAAAAATGAAGTACGAAGTCATATTACTATAAGAAAAGTTGAAATGGAATTTTTGAAGGTTGAGAAATATTTTTCGTAATGGAATTATGGTGAAAAACGATCTACGTAACTTAAAAACGTGATTTTTAAGCTACGCGATTTGAAAAATGTTAAAATATTTCTATGCGATTTGAAAAGCATTTAAATTTTTTGAAAATGATGGACAATGGTTTACGCTACTTAAAAGAATGATTTTTAAGTTACGTGATTGTAAAACTGGTGGAAAATCGCTACGCGAGTTGAGAAATGTGTAAATATTTTTACGTGATTGAGAAAACATTGAAAAATCAATACGTGATTTGAAAATACAACAGAAGCGTTGCAGAATTGTGAAAACGTAACAGAAATGTTGCACGATTGTGAAAACACGACTAAAGTGTTTTGTGACTATGAAAACGCGATAATATGATTTCGCTGTTGAAAATATAGTATGATTACTGTTGAACCAGTGTATGGACACTGTATGAGAAAATGGTGAATTTTGCCTGTGATTGACATTGGTGCATTGAACATGCATTAGAAATAATGAATTTTGCCTGTGATTGGCATTGGTGCATTGAATATGCATTGGAAAGATATGCAGTGAAGCATATAATGAAATTGAAAAATATGCATTGAGGCATATGATGAAATTAGAAAATATGCATTGAAGCATATGATGAATTTGAATAAAATTACATTGAGATATTCGTGCATTGAACAAAAATTAATAGCTGATGCTATTGTGACCCTTGTGGTTGAAGAGGGAATGAGAATTGATAGTGAGGTCTATGATGGATCTTGGGGGCGTCAAGGTGTGGCGGTCGACCAGTGGATATTTGTCTGTGGGCTAAGGCTAGACCATATGCCACTTGGCGATGCAGTCCGTTGCAATGCATTGACGATACCCGACAATAACACGATTCTTTTCGATGACTGGGAGATTGTCTTTGGGCAAAGACTGGCAATTAACCAGAGCATTCTTCTCGAAATTGTGAAAACCTCCATGGAGTAGGACATTGAGTTGACATATGCATAATTATTGAGTATTGATTATGATAATTGAACTGTTGAATACTTGAATAATGTTGAGAGCATTATCGTAAATATTGAATATTTATATCTGCATAATATAATAATTGAGGAATGTTGGATGATGATGATGATAAATAATGTTGATGGCATTATTATAATTATTGTTATTTTATATATTACGATGATGACATAATTGTAATTATGGTATGACATATTTGTATGGTATGTTGTTTGTGTTATCTCTGTGTTACCATGTTGGTATTGGTGTAGGTGATCTCACCTCTTTGTTATATTGTTTTGTTGTGCTTGTATTATTAAAATTATATAGTAGATGGAACGAGTTTCTTAGACATGACGAAAGGTAGATATTCTAAGTTCGGTGACAACATTGAGGAGTGACCATCCCGGACTGGTTAGTGTACAGATTTGAGGAGGAACAGATACATGACGCATCAAGATGGATACAATGCAGAATAAGTATATTGAGTTTTCTCGTTAGTGTTTTACCGTGCTATTGAGTAGGACCCGTCATAGGGTTTGCTACTGTTTAAAATTGAGTCTATAAGTGTTATATATCCTAAATAACTGTTAAATATTATGTGGTGTCAGTAATGTATGTTAATTAGTTTAAATCTATTTTTCAGTATTAATTATAAATATCAGTAAATTTACATTTCTGCAAAAAATGAAATTTTAAAACCCACGTTTATAACTCAAACCTTTTATGAACTGATTTTCAGAGTATAAGTTGGTAGTTGGAAATGTGATGCCTTAAGGAGGGTGTTACACACTGGTTCAACACCACCCACCCAAAGACCACACTAGTTTGCTTGCACGATGAGACCAAGAGGATTAGAATTTAGAACCTTAATTTGCTTTGCTTTTGTTTTATACTTTTATTCATTCTCTTGTTTCCTTCACCCTTATTCATTCTTTTTTTTTTTGGTACTGCATATTGGTACAATACTGTTACTTTCCCCTTTGGTTTTGAGTCAAACAGATTGTGTTGTTACCCGACAACCCGACCCGAACCAACCCAATTGTCATCGGGTTGGTTCGTTTCGGGTTACCCGAATTTTTTGTGCGAACCCAACCCAACCCGAACCGACCTGAACCTAATTGTTTGGTTTGGACATTTTTTCCCCTAAACCCGAACCAACCCGACCCGTATGCAACCCTAATTGAGAAGATTGGAGATTATGAACCCTCTTAGCACATTGAGAAGGTTGCAACTCCTCAATCCCTTCAACAAGAAGATGATGAGGTTTCCCCTATACCTCA
This sequence comes from Ormosia emarginata, assembly GCA_029884605.1. Taxonomy (NCBI): domain Eukaryota; kingdom Viridiplantae; phylum Streptophyta; class Magnoliopsida; order Fabales; family Fabaceae; genus Ormosia; species Ormosia emarginata. The sequence goes on from JAQQTP010000040.1 coordinate 10,312,399, forward strand.
TTCACCTATCATTTATGCTTCACAAGGCAACCTTCACCAATTTATGATGTTATTATGATAGTTGCTAAGGCTACCAAATTAGATGAGATTTGTTAGCCAATTCACCAAGAAATTATAGTATATGGTGCAACCGGGTCGAGCCATTAGATCATTCCAATTAATCAATTATATTAAGAAGTTAGTAACTGGGGGTGTAGTTGCAAAAGTAATTAAATAAAGTAATTAAAAGACTATAAACAAGGTTAAGTAAACAACCAATCCAAGGGAATCAATAACTCTTGAGTTTAATCCATCCTTGAACACTACAGATTCATTAATTGGCTAACCAAATTCTTAGTTTTAGGTCACAATAAGAAGCCTTAAGATGATCTATGAATTCTCTACTGGATAAGCATCTAGCATTTGGTTAATCAAAGTCAGATGAAGTTAGCATCCATCCAACCCTAAATCAACCTAAAACTCAGAATTCAACCAAGCTAGGCAATTCATTAAACACCTTTGATGCATCACTTAGTCTCTATGAAATCCTCATCCAACATGAACTCTCTACTAGGTAAGCACCTAGGATTTGGTCAATCAACAAAAAATGGATGAAGCATCCATTTAACCTTAAATCAACCTCAATCAATCAACGAAAAATGGATTAAGCATCCATTTAACTCTAAATAAACATAATTTCCAGAGTTCATGTGAGCTAGACAATCCATCAAATACCTTTAATGCACTATCTAGTTTATGCAATTCCTATTAAACACATGATAATTATGCAACCATCATATGAACACCAAGACAAAGTTAAGCACTCATCTAAGGAGTAACAGAATCAAAGAAAGGGAAAAGAGAAATATGATTAACAAGTAAATTAAACATTCAAACCAAGGTCTCAGCATTAAACATCAAGAATGTTTCAATCCCTAGGATTGATTACAAAGTTTTAGCTCTCCATTCACAACAGAAAAATGAAGAAAACCTAGAGAAAGTGAGAGGAGAGGAGAGGAGAACAAGATAGAAAATAAAAACTGAAAAATGAGAAGCGTCTCTCAATTAGCCTCAAATCTGGATCAAAGTCCCACATAATAGACAATAAAGGTAAAAATACAAGTGTGCCTATAGCTTAGGACATTTTCCCTTCCAATTAGCTTTAATTGGACACCTAATTTGTAAGATTTTGACACCTAATGAATGAGTTATGGCCAAAACACATTTAACAGCTCTTGGATCCCATCATCTCCCTTCAAGTGTTTAAAACCTTATCAAAACATCACCGTTTAGATAGTGGCCTTCATAAAAGGTGGAGGGTTTTGTCTCATATTTCAAATGGGGCCGGTTTCAGCCAATCTGACTCCTACAGCCTAAGTTATCGCTCAATCTTTGCACATTGCTCAAGTTTTAGCGACAATACCTCTATTCTAACTTCTAGGCCCAATATGACCTACTAGACATCTGATTCAGCTCTGGAGCTCTTCATCAAAGTTGTAGAGCTTCCTCTCGACATTTCTACAAGGTAAAGTTCATAATTTTTAGATATCCATAACTAAAGTTATACCTGAAATACAAAAATAGTATAAAATTGCCACAATACTGAAAAATACAACTAACCCAATTTGAACCCAAACTAATAAAGGGTAGCCAAAACCATTTAATTAAGCACATGAGAGGTCCAAAATGCTAAATATGAGGGTTAATTAATATATAAAAATTGTGTTTATCACACTGCTCTAAGAACTGAAATGGAGCCAAGCCCAAAGACACCCCATGGTCCAATGACTACTCTTGAGCGTTTAGACTCTTTAAGAGGACCAATCTCTCTTGGCTCATACCTAAATGTACTGGTTGATGAACCTAGGGCAAGTAAATAAGATCAAGCAGCTATCCAAGGTGGTTGTGTGGAAGGAAGTGAAACACATCACGGCTCAACTCAAGTAGAACCCACACCTTCTAAGCCCCCGATAAAAAAAAAAACTTATAAATTTGCTAAGAAGGAGATCAAAATGTTGAGGGCTGAAAATAAGAAGCTGAAAAAGAGGGTAAGGAAGCTTAATGCTAGCCAAAGGAAAATCTACTCCACCTTACATAGTTTCAAGACAGGTTTTTGATGTTTAAAGAATGGATGGTTAAGAAAATGAAGGATGAATTCATTCCGGGGAGCGATAACTCCATCAAAATGAAGTTATTTGTACCCTATCTCTATGCATTATTGATGGCTTTGTCCTTGTTGTGATACATTGTTGCAATATTTTAGCCCCATTTTCATATGAAATCCATGTTGAGGTCTTCCTTATCAATCTTGTTTAAATCCTTCCTAATCTTTGATTGGATGGAGCTTGATTACATTTGTATTTGACTGGTTGATTTCTCAATTGCAAAATGGTCCTAAAAGAGCCAACTTGAAGCAAGCAAAAGCCCTACATTGAATGAGAAATCACAAGACAAGTTCTAGTACATCATGTCGCAGTGCAAGTAACTCCACGCCGCGACGTCTTGTTCTCTGCCTATACAACCTGTCAACCTGAGGCTTTAACGTCACAGCACAAGGAAATGTACATCGTGGCACTAGTGCCCTAAGTTTTGTGCGCTACGATGCGTATTATGTAATGTTGCGGCGTGATACGCAAAATCTGTGCGTCTACAAATACGTGCCAAACAAATTTCTACGAGGGGAGGCTCCCTAGCTCTTAGGTTTTCTTATTTTTTTCTCTTCCGTCTCTCTTAGTACATTTTAGGGCTTTTGCCCATTGGAGAATCCAGCAGCTAGGAAGGCATTGTGAGGTTGAAAGAAGGTTGAAGGAACCAAGATCCAAGCTTCAAGGCTCAACCCAATAGGGCTTTTTATTCTGTTTCTTCTTCTTCTTCTCTCTCTCTCCCATTTATCTTAAATACGGATTTTTATATGACATTTTCATATTCATAGTGTAGCTAGCATTGTTTAGATTATTCTTTGAAAACCCCTTTGACATTGAATGATTTGTACCCCTTTTGAGGTTATATGAATGATTTGGGTTTTATTCTATCGTATTGTGCTTAATGTTCTTATTTTTCTGATCAACTTGTGGGTGATTTGTTGAAATCTATTAAGCCTGGACATAGGACTTTAGATTTTAGATCATTTGTATAGTAGATGTACGTTCAATTTCATTCCAGTGGCAGAATAGGTTGATTTATTAATAGGATAGACATATACCTATTAATTGTACATAGCCTTAGTTGAGAATCAATCTTAATGCTTGTTGTTTGCTCTGGTTCTCATGGACACATAGTGAACTAGGTAAATAGCATAGGGTTAATTGACCTAGACATAGGCTTTTAACTAAGTTAGTTTCTCTAGCTAACCTAATCTAATCATTTGTATGCTCATAAAGATTGCATGTTTTCAGTTGAAATAGCAGCTGAAAAAGGATTCTCTAAGTTCTCAACCTATCTTTACTTTTATTTATGCATTGTAATTTATTTTATCAACTCCTTTTCTAATTTACATTTGCTTGAATAGAATTAATTAAGCTGTAGGTTAATATTTAGCTTTGGAAGTTACCATGGTCCTTGTGGAAATGATCTTACTTATTATTTTTATTACTTGAGTGACTTGTGCACTTGCGGTTAGCAAAAGAGTGGTTGGTTTCCGACTCAGCAAGTTTTTGGCGTCGTTGCTGGGGACTTTGGTTAATTTTTGTATTGCTAATATTGATATTGAGCTTTATTAGTTCTAATTCAAGTTTTTCATTTTATTACATTTTGATTTAATATTTTATTCTTGTGTGAATAAGGTACCATCTATGGCAGAAAACAATGATCATACGAGGCTTGTGAAGGAGTTTGCTAATCCTTAAATGGAAAACCTCCAATCAAGTATTAGACAGCTTCTCATTTGCGCAAACAATTTTGATATCGAACCGGCCATCATCCAAATGATTCAGACATCTGTACAATTTGGAAGTTTGTTGAATGAAGATCCCAATGCACATTTGTCAAATTTTCTAGAGATCCGCGACACCTTTAGGCACAATGGAGTCTTAGAAGATGCCATTCGCCTCAAGCTCTTTCCCTTCTCTCTTAGAGATCGAGCCAAGAGTTGGTTGCAGTCATTACCTGCGGGATCTATAACTACTTGGGCGGATATGTGCGGAAAATTCCTCAACAAATATTTTCCGCTGACCAAAATTGCTGGGTTGGTGAATGACATAACTTCATTCATACAATCTAAATCTGAATCCTTGTACGAAGCCTAAGAGAGGTCCAAGGATCTACTTAGAAGGTGCCCACATCATGAAATACCTCAGTGGCACTAGATTTACTCCTTTCACAAAGGAGTGATGCCTCTTTATAGTCCAATTATGGATGCAGCTGCAAGTGGTTCATTTTTTAGTAAATCTTTTGATGAAGCGTACCAACTGTTGGATGAATTGGCCGCCAAAAGCTACTAATGGCCTTACACAAGAAATACTCAAAGGAAGGTAGTTGAAGTTCATGACGTTGATGCACTCACATCTTTGTCTGCTCAGGTGGCAGCTTTGGCAAACAAGTTCGATAGTTTGGGTGTTGACCCTAATCAAAGTCCCTTCGTCCTGTGTGATAAGTGTGGGAACAATCATGCCAATGATATTTGTCCATCCATTGTGGAGAGTGTCCAATATGCAAGAAACTATCAGCCATCTCAGAACAACCCCTACTTATAGCAGTATAATCCTGGGTGGAGAAACCACCCCAATTTTTCATGGAGGGATAGCCAAGGGCAAGCACCTTCATCTACTGGCAATGAGAGACCACCATATCCTCCTGGTTTCTCATCGCAAGCAAGGCCACATATGCAAGAAAGGAAACTAGCACTGAAAGACATGTTCATGCAATTCATGGTGAAAACTGATTCATACATGACTAAAATCGATGCTCATCTAACCAAAAATGATTCTCTTCTTCAGAGCCAAGTGTCTTCAATTAGGGCTCTTGAGACGCAAGTGGGGCAACTAGCCAATGCTATCAGCAATAGGCCCCCGGGGACTTCCTATAGTGATGATAGGGAGGCTTCTTTCAAACATGCTCTCTCAAGTTGAAGAAGCTGAAAAAGTCGTACCTGGACTATAAAAAAAGGCACCTTTTTGGATGTATCCACCTTTTTGCATTAATTTCTTAAGTTTTAGAGTCTAATATTTAATGCATTTTTATTTTGATAATTCATGCTAATTTGTTGTTGTATGCATGTATTTGATAGCCTAGACAGTTTTTATTGGTGATTAAGGCCTCAAAGAGGAAAGTTTTGGTGGTGTGGGGTTTGTTGTAGAAGTTTGCAGTCAGACTTCTCACGCCGCGACATTGGCTTTGTTGCACCACAGTGTTCTGGTCTTTGCCCTTATCAGGGTTTTGATACAGAGAGCACAGTGTCGCAGTGTAACACCCCTTGATGTAGCAACCAGAGCGTAATCGTCATTACACCACAGTTACTAAATCCAAGTGTGTCACAGCCACGATAACAGTCATTCAAATTCTCAGGAGTCTATATATATATATTTTTGACAATATGCATAAGTAGAAAATACGAGCCTCGAATGAAATATAAAAATATTCAGCCCATAATACAACCACAGAATAGAATCATATTCCTTATATATATATTTTATAGTCAACTTACACAAATCACTGATAACATAGAATGTAATAATTACAGAGTCAAATAACAATACAGCGGGAATAAAAATGTAAAAAGGGGAGAAGTAGTAAACCAGGGATGGGTACTACCAGCAGACAAGGCCGCAACCCCATATGCATATGACACTCAGCGTCCCAGTTGACACAACAAGCATCAATGCCTCCTCGCAGCTGCACTCCTACGAAATCGAAGAAATCTTGTCCAGGTTCCCGACCCCATCGGCAAGGCGTGATTCCTCATCATCTTCTTCTAGGCCTTTTGTCAAATATGAATATAAAACAGCAATACAGAAATATAGGAAAGAGGTGAGACACCCGTCTTTCATTACCACTATTAGCAGCAAGAAAATAGCACGGTGCAAAGCGCCCACCGAGCAATACAGTTCATATATTTATTAATAGCAACAGCGGAAATTATAATAAAAGCAATTCAATTCTAGGCAATAATCAGAGTCAATAACAACAGTGATATTTATAGTAAAGGTAGAACTACAGTAAGCAATAGCAGGCAGATCATAATAGTTTTTCCAAGAATCAGCACAATAATCAGATAACCATTTACAGAAGTACAACAGTTATCTTCACATTCACAGGTGTTCATGCTCAACAGTTTATAAGACCAATAATGAACGATGCACAATGCATGCTTTCCCAATTCCTACTCCATGGAGCTAGACTCAAACAAGCGGAGAGAAAGATCAGGAGACATGTCTGTAACTCGGCTGCCGAGGCCAGTGCTATCAATAAATTTTCTCATGCACAATCATGGCATTGTACAAGTATTCTACACTAGATCACGATATAGGACAGTGTCAAGTCCGGATCGTCGGTGTGTTTGCATCGGTTTACCCCACGGCACAGAGGAGCTCTAAACTGTCCATGTGAGGGACCCGCACCCCGACGCCCCCAAGGTCATCACATAACCCACACTTGTGTACTCGCACCCGCACTAAGGTGTGTTCAATCTCCTAGGTAACTTGGCCTTACAACAGTCCACAAGGACATTCACAATGCATATGACACTATGCATGGACATGTATGATTCACAATCTCATACCATTACATAACATGCCACAATAGGCCAATATAAGCATCAATATATGTTCCTTATCACACACGTACCACAATTTCCATGTCATGGATCCAAGAATTCCATTTTCAAAATCATTTCTTCTCTATTGGTATGAATACATATTCCTATCACATTTAAGTAAAGTAAAATCCTTGAATCCAGAGTTTTTAGGTTATGTTTGAGTTACAGAGGACAAAGAATCATAATCTCAATCATTTCCAGCTCAAAAATCTCATTTTTGGGTCTTGGTAATCGATTACATCACCCTGGTAATCGATTACCAGCGAAACAGAATCCCTGCAATCGATTACAATCTCATTGTAATCGATTACATGATCCCCAGAATCACATTTCGTAACTTCAAGGCCCTGGTAATCGATTACACAGCCGTAGTAATCGATTACCAATTGGACAGAACCCCCGTAATCGATTACCCACAAGTTGTAATCGATTACGTGATTCCCAGAAGCACCATTTCATAAGATCATAGGCTTGGTAATCGATTACAAGCTAGACAGAATCTCTGTAATCGATTACACGCAAGATGTAATCGATTACCAGATTTCCAGAATCACGTTTTCGTACCCTTAAGAGCTTGGTAATCGATTACAAGCCTCGTGTAATCGATTACCACGCGTAATCTTGCAGAAAACAGAGTTCTCCAGGTCCTCTAACTCAAACCAAACCAATCATTATCATATTTAATCAACAAGTCACTCAAATATACCTTCAAATCATGCAAGAGGCATCAATAAATCATACAAACCCAAACAAAATGCACTATCATGAAGAATAACATAAAAATGAGAGAACTTTATACATGGATTCAGAAATCAACAACAACTCACATACAAGACATTCCCTTACTACCAAGATTGGTTGAAGAGGATCATCTCCCTCTTACCTATTTGGAAAACAACACAATGTGCCACTCCTTCTTGCCCTAGATTTTCGTTTTCCCCTTCAAGAAGAACACCAATGTGAGTGATTTCCATAATATCCACTCAAACCATGGAAAAATAAGTTCTTGATCACATAGGTGACCAAGAAAAACGAAAATGAGAAGAAAGTGAAAGAAAGGTTAAGACTTTACCTCCAAGCTCAAAGCTTTAGCTTCAATGGTGAAGAATGGAGGAAGAAGAAGAACCAAGGATGGCCACAAGGAAAATGGTCTTGGAATGATGGAAGAAAACTAGTAAAATGTGATTTGTTTAGCAAATAATGGAGTTGGTCTCCAATGTGTGGGTGTGTGTGTGTACGGTGGAGAGGAAGGAGAAGAGAAGAAAAGGAGAAGAAGAAGAAAATGTGATTATTGGCTTTCAATGCCATCTGCCGTGTAAGAAGGGTGAGGAGGGAAGAAAGAGAAAATGTGTCCACAAGGAAACTTCTTGGAGGCTTCCTACAATGGGCTTTTAATTAACTCTATTTTTATTTTGGAAAATAAGGCTAAAGGAGTTTGACACAAGGTAATTATTTGGATATTGTGATAAGATTTTTATTACATGTTATTATTTATTGGACAATAGTTACAGTTGGCAGAAGTCAGCATTAACAAATCTGATAGGCAGTTTCTTCGCAATGTTTTATTATTTTATCTGTTAAAAATTTCTCGAAGGACGTGAAACTTTGTAAACTGTGTCCAGCCTCGGGTTTAGTAAGATCCCCCATCGACGTTTCCACAGATCAAGGTTATCGGGAAAAATATTTCATTTTCCCAACTCGACTCAGCGCACACACAAAACGAAGAATATATTAAAATATTCGTCGTTTTCGAAAAATTCTTTAAGAATTCACATAAATTACAAATATTAGAAAATGACTATTCATAATAAAATTTTTCAACTTTGGGAGCATTACAGTCGTTCGGCCAATTCTGCTCAATGTGTGCGTAGAACGAGAAATAATATTAAAATATTTCGCATTCTCAGAAAAATCCAAAAAAATTCCTAAAAATTCTAAATATTGTAAAACGATCATTTATCCTGAAATTATAAATTTTCGGGATGTTACACGCAGCGTGGGTTTGTTCACGTCACGACGTCCTAATAAATAAAAATAAAAAGGAAAATTGAAACGGCGCGCTGCAGCGTTGGTTAGTGAACACCGCGGCATTCTGAGCTTAATTAAGTTAAATCAGAATAGGGTTTGTGCTGCAACGCAAACCCTTCAAGCTCCCCTTTCTGTATTTTCTCTCACCTATTTTCTCGCTCGTTCTCCTATAATCTTTCTGTTTCGTGCATTTTTGCACATCCTTCTGCATCTCATTCCCATCTCCAATTCAAGGTATGCAAAATTCTTCCCTTTTCTTTTATCATTTTCATATTTATATTTATCTTTTAGTGTCTTTCTAGTTTTAGGTCTTTTGTAGTTAGATTTTACCTTAGTTTTAAGTTTTTTGTTTCATATTTCCTTATTTTTAGTTGTTATAGGGTTTATTTTGGGGTTAGGATTGATGTGGGTTGCGGGGTTCTATCTTGCCAGTTCATGAATGTCGTGGCGTTGGCATCAATGTCGCGACGTGAAACCCTTATTTTTCTAGAAAATTAAGTATTTTAATTGTTTTATTCATTTACTTGCTTAATTCTGACCTGCTTCTTTCTTTTTCAGGCACATGGTACCTAAAAGACTTAGAGGAGAGAGCAGCAGGCAGCGCAGGGAGCTATCTCCCCCTAGACAGTATGATGACACCAAATTTGTTTCTACAGCTGCGCAAGAATGCTTTGGAACCCTAGTCTCAAAGAAAATCATTATCGAGAGGGGCTTCAACTTCAAGAACTCCTTACAGCCTGACATTGAGGCCACCATCCGTCATTTCCAGTGGGGGGAGTTCACAAAACACCCCAGTCGGGCCCCTATTCCATTAGTTTGCGAGTTCTACGCGAATCTCACATTCCCGCACCAGGATTCCACCACCGTAGGCATGCAGAGGCGCCGAGTGTCCTTTTCTCCAAAGTCCATCCGAGTAGCTCTAACCTTGCCTCCCGCTCCATTGCAGTGTGATTATCAGGCGTTTATTAGATGGGAGCCAGTGGAGGGGATTGATTTACATACGGTCACCACCCGCATCTACACAGCTGAGTCACAACCAGTGCTATGGAGCTTCTCTCAGTAGGGTCATCTACGTTTCTTCCCCCGTTTTTGTATGACCCCAGAGGCAAAGGTTTGGTACCATTTTATCAGTACCAGGATCCTACCCTCCGGCAACCTCTCAGAGGTCACGCGTGACCGGGCCATCGTCATCTACGCCATCCTACAAAGATGCTCCATCAACATTGCCGAGATCCTATACCTGTAGCTGCGCAGGGCAGCCATGGAGCCACGCAGCCTTTTCTTCACATCCCTCATCCACCGGCTATGCCAAAGGTGCGATGTACCCATCAATCCCCATGAAGAGCTCACAGGGGTTAAACAGCCTCTCGATGATACTTCATCGGGAGGGTTAGAGCAGCTTCTCTGGAAGCAGCAGTCCCCTGTCGAGCGCAGAGGAGAGCTCAAAGAGCAACCCCAGAGCCCCATATACCCCACGAGGCTGCCGACGCGAGCACATAGCTTTGCCAACTTACCTCCATGCAGGCATACACAGTTGAGAGCATCTGATGGCTAGTGGAGCGCCTTCAGATCTCCACTCATGACTTTCATATTCCACCATACCCACCCTTCCCTGGTACGAGACCTTTTTACCAGCAGTAGCCCTACCCTCCATTTGATGGAGCAGACCCTTCACATCAGCATCAAGACCCAATCGCTCACCATGATGATAGTGGCGGCAAGCAAAAAATTAGGGCACCAGTGTTGCGACATTCACTTCCTTGCGCCGCGGCGTGATAGCCTCGAGTTGACAAGGTGCACAGGTAGAGAGCAGGATGCCGCAGCGTAAACATTCCAGCGTCACGGCGTGATGTACTAGAGCTTGTCTTGTGATTTATCTTTCAATACAAGGCCTTGGTTCTCATCAATTTGGCTCTTTTGGGACCATCCTACAATTGACAAATCAACCAGTCAAATACAAATGCAATCAAGCTCAATCTAATCAAAGATTAGAAGAATTATGGCAAGATTAAGGAGGAAGACCTCAATGTGGATTTCACATGAAAATGGGGCTAAAGTCTTCTAACAATGCATAATATCAAGGACAAAGCCATCAATAATGCACAGAGATAGGGCACAAATAACTATATTTCATGAAGTTATCACACCCCCAAACCTAAGTGTTTGCTAGTCCTTGAGCAAAACAAAGTCAGACTAAATTTGCAAAGACAAGTTCAACTTCAACACTAGTGCATGCATTAAACCTCAAAGAATATGTGTGCCTCAAAATTCTGGTTCACACATACACAACCCTTATCATACCAACAATCAAAGTTTCAAATCATGTATAGTCTATTTCCCACAAACATACAAGTCAAACCTCTTCAGTTCACATCATACTTAACCAGATAAGCTTATGAGCAAACACATGGATATCAATCAAAGCATCCACAAGATTGTAATGCAACTCTCTCTCCACTAATGTAGATCATACATAAAGGAGGATCAAAAAGGTCTTTATTAGCTTGTAATGTAAGGCCATGGTTATAGGATGAAGAAGAAAGGGGAAATGATAACAAACAAACATTGAAAAATAAAAATATGTAATTTCAAGACTTGAGAACAAGTGAAAATAGCAAGGTATTCAATAGTGAAAGATCACAACTTGCTAGAATCATGCAATGCTTTTCTTTTTTAACTTTTCTTCTTTCTTTTATTTGCTTTACTTTTCTCTCTTCTCTCATTTTTCTTTTTTTATACTTATACAAAACAATCTTTTTTTCTCTTTCTTTTATTGCATTTGGTTCCTTCAGGCTCATTTTTGTATTTGAAAATATTAATATCCTTAATCACTAAACTCACTTCAAGAAATAACATATCATGCACGCAATAGATATTGATGGTAGGAAGAAAATGCAATGCTTTCACATGTATTAGAATGGTTAACAGGTGAACAAACACAATGGTAATGAAAAACAAATAAGGCTAAACAATTAAAAAACTTCAAAGGGAACCTATGGACATCATCACGTAAGGTTAAGATTGAAAGGCTTAATTGGTCCAAAGAATGCCCTAATCATTTCCTCCATCACACACAATTTAGGATTTCACTTCAACAGAGTTGAAAACAATTCTAAAGATACCAGACATCTCCATATGTACTAGTCATAACCATTCTCTAAAAAAGCATTCAATTCCAATCCGAAGCCAAACAAACATAGAAATGGAAAATTCATCATGCATAAAAAGAATCTAGATTGATTGGCATGCTTCTAAGATCATATAGGGATTCACAAAAAATTTTAAGGTTAATTTGCATCCCTAATTATCAATGGGCAATCATTACACTAGCAAATGGCATCATGTTATGCATTCAAATAATTTCACAAGAATCAATCATGCAAATCAACCATTAAGTGCACCATATTATATAATAAACAAAAAAGAATACTAACAATATCAATACTTAAACTAATAATGCTTAAACACTGATAAAAAGTCAATGTGTGTGTGTGTGTGTATATATATATATATATATATATATATATATATATATATATATATATATATATATATATATATACTAAGACACCCCAAAACCTAAGAGAAACAGTGTCATCACTGTACACATACATCAAAAAAATAAATAAAGAATAATAAATAACGATGGAGACTGTCCTGAAATATGCCAAGCTACTCGTCACCAACATCAGGAAAGACCTCAGTGTCACCACCGTTGTCATCGTCTAGAGCAACGGGATCCTGGTGTTGATGCGAAGGGCTAGCTCCGTCAAAAAGAGGGTAGGGTGGCTGTTGCTGGTGTGATAGGCCGGCACCATCGAAGGGTGGGTATATAGGAATGGGGAAGTCATGCCAAACATAAACTAAACAAACTACATACTAACTAAGCTAAAAACCAACCAAAAAGAACCTAAAACTAAACAATCAGTAAAACAGATATGAAATACAAAAAATAAAAGGTGAAACAAAAGAAATTCAAATACCTAGAAATGGAAAGTGAGATGGACGCAATGAAATGCATACAAACAGAGATGGGAGAATGCGAGGGAAAGGGTGAAGGCAAGAAATCAGAGAGAAAATGCAGAAAAGAGGGCAGGTGAAGGGTTTGTGTTATGGTGCAAACCCTGCTACTTATTTAAGCAAAACGTGCCCAGAGCGCCGCAGTTTTCACTAAACAACATTGTGGTGCACATTTGCGCACAGACGTTTTAATTTTCGCCGCTCTTTTGCTAACCACAAATGCACGGGTCGCTCAAGTAATAAAAATTATAAGTAAAATCATCTCCATCGGAACTATGGTAACTTCCAAAGCTAAATTTTAATCTACAGCTTAATTAATTCTATTCAAGCAAACGTAAAGTGGAAAAGGGATTGATAAATAAATTACAAAGCAATAAGAAAAGATAAAGATAGGTTGAGAATATAGAGAATCATTCTTTACCCCCTATTTCAACTGATAATATGCAATCCAATCAAGCAATACAAATGATTAAATCAGGTTAGCCTGAGAAACTAACTTAGTTAAAAGCCTATGTCTAGGACGATTAACTCTATGCTATTTACCTATTTCACTATGCGTCCATGAGAACCAGAGTAAACAACAAGCATTAAGATTGATTCTCGACTAAGACTAAGCACGACTAATAGGTATGTGTTTATCCTATTAACAAATCAACATATTCCACCTTTGGAATGAAATCGAACGTCATCTACCACACAAATGATCTAAAACCTAAAGTCATATGTCTAGGCTCAATAGATTTCAACAAATCACCCACAAGTTGATCAGACAAACAAGAGCATTAAGCACCATATGATAGAACAAAACTCAAATCTTTCATATAAACCCAAAAGGGCACAAATCAATCAATATTTAAAGGAAGATGCAAAGAATACTCTAGACACAGCTAGCTACTCATTGAATACAAAAATATATTACAAAAATTCATATTCAAGATAAATGGGAGGGAAAGAGAAGAAGAAACGAAGATGAAGCCGCAGTGGGTTGAGCCTTGAAGCTTGAATCTCCTTCCAAGATGAAGAAAACCTCTGATCTTAGCTCATTCAACCCTCTTTCAATCCAAAATGCCTTCCTAGCTGCTAAATTCTCTAATGGGCAACAGTCATAAAATGTGATAAGAGAGGCGGAAGAGAAAGAAAGGGGAGAAAAATAGAAAAACCTAGGAGCGTCTTTTATAAATCTGTGTTCCACATATTTATAGACACACAAATTTAGAGCATCACACCGCGGCGTTACACAACATGCGCCACAGCGTGACAACCTCGGGTTAACATGGTGCACAGGCAGAGAGCAGGACGTTGCAGCGTAAACATTCCAGCATTGCGGCTTGATGTACTAGAGCTTGTCTTTTGATTCCTCTTTCAATACAGGGCCTTGGTTTTCATCAATTTGGCTCTTTTGGGACCATCTTACAATTGAGAAATCAACCAGTCAAATACAAATGCAATCAAGCTCAATCCAATCAAAGATTAGGAAGAATTATGGCAAGATTAGAGAGGAAGACCTCAACATGGATTTCACATAAAAATGGGGCTAAAGTCTTCTAACAATGCATAACATCAAGGACAAAGCCATCAATAATGCATAGAGATAGGGCACAAATAACTACATTCTATGGAGTTATCAACCCCTATACTTAAAAGCAACCTTCTCATATCCAAGTTTGTTAAATTTGAGAATGGTGTGAGAAGTCTGAAATTTTTAGGTGAAAAGCAACACAATTCAACCCCCTTCTTGTGTTACTGCCAACTTCATCATGCTCTCTATGATGTTCTTGAGCTTAAGGTTGATTTAGTTGTGTTTTGTGTGGAGGTTTTGGAGGAGGAAGTGGTGGCCATGAATGGCCTTGGTGCAACCTCGGGGATGCTAACTTGCTTAAGGTTGTGTTGTTGTGTTCTTGGTAATTTCTTGATTAAAGAATGACTTGTAAGAGATTGGTGAGCTTGATAGTGATGTAAGGTTTGGAGCCTAGGTGATCGAATGGCTAGGGATGAAATTCCTAAGCCTTAAGTTTATGATCTTATGTAATTTTAGGTTTTATGATGAAATTTGGTTGTATGGATCCTTGGGTTGAATTTTGTTAATGGTGAAAATGATAGTTAGAAGATGATGAAGGATTAAGGTTTTAATCCATGTGAACTTATATAAATTTTTCTGAAGTTGTTATTGTTGGCAGATAGCTCATGATTTTATCAGTTAGCTAATCCTATAAATTTCTACTAGTTGTTCAGTTAATAATTGTCTCATTGAAATCAGTAGCATAGTGTTTGTTAGTTAGTTGGTATTGTTGTTAGCCTAGTAGTAAATGATAAAATTAGATTGTTATAAGAAATCAGTAGTCAGTTGATATGTTGTATGAACTAATTGATGTTATTATGAGATTGCTCATATATATGCTATGTAGAATCATAATGTTAGCAAGTGTTGATTTCAGTAGCTAGCTGACTTAGATATTTGTGAGTTGCCTAATTTAATGATGATACATATGCATTACTCATGATTACGGCATGATGTTGCAAATGAATGCATTGCCATGATTCTAAGAAAGTCACATAAATGTTTAATACATTAAAGAAGATCATGAGCAATTGTTTGAAAAGAACAGCTTATCCCAAATAAGGAAAATGAGTGAGAAAAGTAATTTGCCATGATAGTTTTCTGTGTGGCAACAACATAAGTCAAGGGAGTGAGCTCACGTATTATGCACATGCTATCATAAGATATATATGTATAAGGACCATAGACATTCCTCCAGAGGTCAGATATAAGTATATGAGAAGTACAAAATCCCATTCATAGGGTGGAGGAGTAAGCATAAACATTAAGAAAGCAAATAAATGAATGTTTGAGAAATCATCATGTGTATACAACATTTGCCTTTATCCTAATTGTGTATGTGATGCAGAATAGATTATGATTATTTATGATTTTGATATTTTAGGATTTTATAGATAATTATGCTATTTAAAGATTTTATCTTTTTGTATATTTAGGGAATTTATCTTTTAGGGATATTTGATTTTAGGAAAATATTATCTTTTTAGGATTTTGATTTTAATTAGGATTTGATTATATTTGGGTTATTAATACCTTTCAGGTGTTTAAGTTATTCAAACTTTGGCATTAATAATAAAATTATTGTTGTGTTTTGGAACTCTTTGCACCGAGTGTCTTCTTCTCCATTAGTTCTACATCAATTTGACATTTGAGCTTCGCAGATCCCCATGCTTTGTGCTATTAAAAGCATCGAGATTTTTTGTAACTAAGGTCGTTTCGTTGTATACAACACACTAGATCCTCACAATTTGTGATGTTGAAAACATCTAAATTTTTCGCAGTCAATGTAGTTCTATTGTATACAACTCACTAGATGCCTTCCAAAAATGTATCCTATTATTTTCCCAAAAAAATGTCATTGAAGCTCTTTGACGGGACAATATCGACCTTTGATGGGGTCTTTCACAAGTTATGAACAAAGGCACCACAAAATAAGGCCAATCTCATCCTCTTCTTGTTTGACAAAGACCATGTTCTTTTGGAGGATTACTAGCTTTCTATATCTTTAGAGGAGAGTCCTCTCACAGGGGGAGAATGAAGCAGAATAGATTAAGATTATTTATGATTTTGATAACTTAAGATTTTACAAATAATTATGTTATTTAAGGATTTTATCTTTTCATATTTTTAGGGATTTTATCTTTTAAGGATATTTGCTTTTAGGAAAATGTTATTTTATTAGGATTTTGAATTTAATTAGGATTTGATTAGATTTAGGTTATAAATACCCTTCAAGTATTTATTTTATTTAGACTTTTGCATTGATAATAAAATTATTATTGTGTTTTGGAATTCCGAGAATTCTTGATTATTGGAACCCCAAGGGATCCTGGATTTCTTAGCACCGAATGCCTCCTTCTCCTTTGGTACTACAACGGTATGTTATCCTATTGTGATATAAGGTTGTTAGGTTTGCATAAAGCTTTTCTCTACATGAAATGATTTTATGTATCAGGCATTGATAAATATTTTCCTCAGAATGTATATTAGATTAATTTTTGTATCCTGATATAGTTAGAACCATCACATGAGTTTTCTATTTTAAACTTGTATCACATATTGGGAATTTCTAGAATTCTCACCCAATTTTTCATGATGTTCCAGACTCAGACCAGCATACTTGTTAGACAGGATGCCTCTTTTATATTGTACCTGACTGAGGGAGGGTGGTGTACACACCTGAGACAAGTACCCTCACCTTCCAAACTACAGTGACCATGAGCATAATAATGACTCCCTAGTGATGGGCTGAGGTTGGGGAATTATGTTTTTTTTTAGATGAGCACCTAGGGCTTATTTGGATATATAGAGCCCAATATTGTTTAGATGTGTATGTACATTGTATATCGTGACATGAGTGTCATCTTTGGTTTGTATCTATTAACTTGGTATCGATAACTTAACTTGGACATATATACCTATAATGGGTTATGATGCACATGTACTAATGCAAATGGAATTATATGATATAGACGTATGTGCAGTTGATTTGCTTACTTGATATACCGAGTAAATGACTTCTCCAACTAGATAACATACTTTTGAGAGTTCAACCATGAATAACTCTTGAAGGATAAATCTTATAATTGAATGAGAATTATGATTGAAATTAAGTACTTTTAAGACTTCCAGCCTAACTTAACATCTCAATTTTAATATCAAGAGTATATACAGAACATACAAAAGAAATTAGAATTTAGGCATGTTACTAACTACAAAAGACGCTCTTCATTATATCCGCAACATATACATATATATATATATATATATATATATATATATATATATATGAGCCTCGTGTGGAATATTTAATATGACTTAGAATGTTCATAATTATTAAATTTACTCAAAATACAAGTACACATAGTTCTATTATCACAAAAAGTAAACTAAGCTCCACAAGGACAACTTGCTCAGTTTATTACTTCTCAGAAGTCTCCTTCCCAGGAATTATTATGGAAAATATAACACATGGGGTGAGAATTTTAAATTCTCAGTGGATCAAATATATAACTATATAGAAATCATGTCATCATAACAATTCCAACTATTTCGGAGAAAAAATAATTCTCAAAACAACATTTAGAAAGGTGGCAAAATCCAAAACTATTCCTTTCTCTTCCCGAAATGGAGATCTCAATTTAACTTGTTTATTAAAACCATTCTCGTATATGATTTGGATCATATCATCAAATTAATAAATCACAAGATTACAAAGTCGTTTCAATATCAATCATCTCACAACCACATCTCAAGTAGGGAGGTAGTATCTCAACCTCTCTACCATAGAATCATCTCCAATAGGGAGGGAGCATCTTAACCTCAACCTATTATATATCAAGTATATCACAATAAAGAGTAATATCTCAATTTATCTCATCATTCAAAATATAACTAGTGTACATTCTCATCGTCTTTCTAATTGATCCATGGCACAATCATGGCAAGCAATGATCTAATTAAAATTCTCATTCAATTTTATGCATATGGAACCATAGAAATCTCAATTTTGCCTAAACAAAAGCTAATTTTCATGATTGCACAAAAAATACATATTAATTTCAAAAATTCTGAAATTTTATACATAAATAGAATTATCTCAAATCTTTCAAATGAAATGAACCTCACTTCATTTGACTTAGTGTAATTGAAGTTATGCAACAAAATGTAGAAGCTGAAACAGGGCATCTAGCTATTTTACCAGAATCTGACCTTACGTTAAATTAAAACTGGGAATACATAAAGAATGCAAAATTCTTGAAATTTCTACCTCTTATAGTCTCACATGTTAACTTCAAAATGCCACTGGTCTCATGTATTTTAGACTTCGGAGCAAAAAGTTATGCATTCTGTTTTAATAAGTGTCAGTCTGCTCGTTTCCATAGAATTTGCCTTAAATTCAAACTGAAACTGGTGCTACCTGGGTGGTCCTAAAAATATGAAGTTTTTACTGCAAGAAGCCTTATGTGTTAGCTTTCAAATAGGACTAGTTTTCTTATTTTTAGATTCCTATAGACCAATTTATACGATAAACTCTCTGAGTTGCTAGTTTATGACAACAGAATATGATTCTACAGAATTTGACCTAGCTTCAATTGCGAATTAGGTATCTTTGGAGAGTGATAAAATACTAAATTTTTTACTATATGAAGCCTTATATCTTAGCTTTCAAATGAAATAAGTAGCAACTCATTTGGATTTCTATGATCCAAGATATGCATCAATGTTTACAGGTTGTTAGGACGAATTTTTTGCAAAAAATTTAACATTGTTGAAGCACTCTATTCGAATAGACTATAGGTCTATTTGAATAAGAGCTTCAGGATTTCAATTTCAGGGTGTTCAGCTCGAATCTATTCAAATAAACCAAGGTTTATTCGAATAGGTCATGCATATTTGCACCAGAAGACTATAAAATGCCACCTTTGGTCATTCCTTCTTGCACCAATCAATCTCAAATAACATACACATCAATCCAAACTCAAAATCATGTAGGATGACAATACAAATCATTACTACTTCATCAAAATCATCACAAATGATTATACAAATTACTATGCTCAAATTTCATTCACTAAGCACACATAACACTCAACTCTTGCAAAAACTATAAAAACTAGAAGAAAACAACATAAGAATAACACACAAATCCCCCTACCTTGACTCCCTTGTAATCCTTTTCTTGTTTTCTTCTTGTTCTTTCTTCATCTTCTTTCTTTCCCTTTTTTTTCTTTCTGCTTTTCTTTCTCATGGTTTCTCTCTTATTTTCTTTCTCTATTTCCTCTTTGATTTTTGTTTCTATTCTCCTTTCTATCTTTTTCTTTTCTTTTTTCCTCTCTCTCTCTTAGTTGCTACTCCATTGAAGATTAAGAAAACAGGAAGTCAAAAGTTAATTTGGTGATAAAGATGAAGAGAGAGGTGATGAAGGCATGGAGAGATAAGAATAGAAATTATGCTGAAACTATTGTACCTCTTAAGAATAATTTAATCTTACAAAATCAAGTTTCCTAACTTCCATAAGTATTATAATAAATCTTAGTATTCATCTCATTCTTAGTTTCATCATTCCATACACTTAAAACTGTCACTTATGCTCTATTGTTATTCTTTAAGTTAAATTAAACCTTAAGAAATAAGCTAATAGGCTTATAGGTATCTTTCTTAACTTGTACTCATTACGAGAATATTCTTTATCCTTTACTTGATATCTGAACAAATTTTCATAATTTTCCAAGATATATGGTTGTTTAATCTAGCTTTTAAACACTCATTAAATGTTACTAAAAATGTCAAACTAATTTAGATAATTCTCCAAAATTTACTATAACTTATTCTAATCATTTGTGATCTAGAAATAAATTTTTCATATTTATTTTCTATTTTTTCAGTTGTTTATGCTAAAATATGAGTGTATATGAGCTATTTCTTACTCTCAGTGTTATAGAATTATGCTCAAATTAATCCTAAAGATCACCAAAATTAACAAATAACTCATACTAACATTATTAAGTTACTATAACCCTGATTAGGGTTATTAGGCTAGGGGAGATGTTACACTAACTCACCGTGAGAGCTAAACAACTAAGTTTGCGGTTTAGAAAGTTAACATAAAAGTAGCTAAACAGGTTGTAAAGGTAAGACTATGATAAACTTTGACTTATCTTAGTTCATTTGAGTAAGCTAAATGAGCTATATGAGCTAAGGGGCATCACCTGGCCTTTATTGCAACACCCAAACACATTATCCTCATTTTTTACCCTTCTTTACTGATCTTCATCTTCCAAACCGAGATCCTTCTTCCTCTTCGCTTCCTCACGCCATCCACACTTGGCCATCACCATTTCCATTTTCCTTCCTTCCTCAATTGCTGCTGACGCTCTTACTGGTTGGGTGCTTATGTATGTTGTTGAGGAGGTTCGGTTCTACATGTTTGAGGAGAAATCAAGCTACCCACTCCTTCTTTTTTCTTTTGTGTCTCACATAGGTAATTTATAAGCTCAAACACCTTTTTAGAAGTTAGAATATGGTGGATATTGTGGTTTTGGGTACAATGGAAAATTTTTGGAGATTTGATCTAGGGTTTGAATTTGGGGTTTTTGAATAGGAGTTGTTTTGGATTAATTCTTGGTTTTAAATGTTAATTACACTTTTGATTAAGATGTTTGTGATTTTAGATTTGCCAGAGGATCGTTCCGTTTGTTTCGTAGCACTGTAGCGTTGGGACCCAAGTTGTTTGGCTTCTTGAGTGAGTTGATGATATACTATATGACATGTTTTTAAGTTCTTAAATCCTCTTTACATGCTTATTTTCATTCTTTTAGCCCTATAACTTATGTACTTATTCTATAACTTGCAATTATTAAGGTTTTTGAAAAGTGAGATTTGATGATGTTACAAAGTGTACTTGAAAAATCGTTTTAATCTCTCTTGAAAAGTTTTGGGAAAAGATTTAAACTTTATCAATTGTTAGAGCCTAAGTAAATCTTGGGACAAGCACCTTTGAATTTAATCCTTGATATATAATATGAGTACCTTGAGTTATTGATGTAAAAAGTGAATATGAAATCATTGGGCATGCATATAAATATGATATTGATAATAAATTTTGTTTTGACCTCTTGTGTGAGACAATGAGACATGAATTTCATTTTGTACATATGCATCTATGTTTTTGGTGGGAGGAAGCTTCGATACAACATTGTAGCTAGCAGTAGTTGGAGTTAGCCTTAGTGTATCATGTTTTGGAATAACCAAACTAACAGGGGTGGAGCTAGCATGTTTGACCGACATGGCCAATTTCACTTCCCTAGCTAATAGGGTTGGTGTTAGCTCGTTGTGGTGGTACACACCTACGGTTTTGGAAAAGTCCCGAAGAAGCGGGAAATTGTTTGGTTTTGGATTGGAAACCTCCCTTCATATTTTGGTCATATGACTAATTTGAATTTGAGTATATTATATTGATCTATTTCTTTTGTTATTATTTGAATAATTATTTGAACTACAATTATTAAAGGAATATGCTTTCTGCCTATACTTAGTTACATGGTTTTAACTAGAATTGTTGTTATGCCTTGATTGAAAAATTCATGTGTGAGCTTGTCCTATTCCTGTTTTAGATGTATTATCTCTCACTAGGTCTTGTAACTCAGCCCATTATCTCTATGTTTTTTAGATTCCAGTACTGACCAGAGTACAAGTGATAACTTCACAAAATGTAGTTATTTGTGCCCTCCATCTGTGCTATATTGATTTCTTAGTCCTTATTCTTAGGCATATTTAGGAGATTTTAGGCTTAGATTTGTCAAATGCAATTTGGATATCTTTATATATGTTATTGAGCAAATTGTGCATATTCTTTGAGCGATTAAGTAGATTTACAACTTATATTTGACTTGGTGATTTCTCTAATATAGGATGGGCTCAAAAGAGATGAATTGATGCAAGCCAAGACCCAACATTGGAGGAGAAAGCCAAGGAAGCATTCCAGCAGAGCATGTCACGGCGCTGGGCATGTCACGTCACGGCGTGATGCGCATCACCTGTTGTCAATACTTACACCCGAGGCATGCGCACCGCGACACAAGGAAGTGCATGACGCGGCGTGAGGCAGCAAACTGAGCTTATAAATAGATTTTTATCATATTTTCTTAGGATGGTCGTTTAGGGTTAGAGAAGTTGCGCTAGGTCTTGATTCTGAGGCTGAGAGAAAGCCTAGAGAGCTAAGGTTGGAGGTTATCTTCCTCATGGAGAGAGATTCAAGCATCAATGGCAACATCCATAAGTCTTTCCTTCTTTCTCCCTTTTCTCTCTTCTCTTCTATTTTCTTGAACATGTATTTTGTGATTCTATTTTCGTGTTCAATGATATAGCTGCTATTTTAGGGAATACTTTGAATCCTTTTTATGAATATTAATGATTTTGTTCTCTTTTGAGTTTGAATTGATGTATGGTTTTGTTCAATCATATTGTTCTTAATGCTCTTGAATATCTGATCATCATTTAAGTTGATTTGATAAAATCTAATAAGCCTAGACAGATGACTTTGGGTTTGAGATCATATGTATGGTTAATGCATGTTTGATTCCATTCTAATGGCAGGATGAGTTGATTTGCTAATGGGATAGAAATATATCTTTTAGTCATGCATAGCATGAGTTTGAGAATAGATCTTAATGAGTGAAGTTTGCGCTAGTTTTCATGAAAACATAGTGAATTAGGTAAATGAAGCCATGATTGATTGACCCCTAGACATAGGCTTTCAACTAATGAAGATTCTTAAGCTAACCTAATCATTGCATTCATATTTATGAAAAGGATTGCATGTTGTTGGTTGAAGTAAGGAGTGAAGAAGGATTTCCCTAAACTCTAACCATTATCTTTACCGCTTTTTAGTTTTTAGTTTATGTTTCTTTTCCAAATTTTTATGCTCTTGAATAGAATTATATAAGCTATTGGTTAATACTTAGCATTGGAAGTAAACTTATCCTCGAGGGAATGATCTTTACTCTTCATTTTATTACTTGTATGACCCGTGCACTTGCGGCCTATTTTGGGAGAAAAACAACATGCTCCTCCACTTGTAGGACCAATTGTCTTGGTGAGCCCCACACTTTGTTTGTATGGGCAACTAGCATTTGTTGTCTGTCTTTCGTTTGTTTTGGTATATTTGGATAATTGTATAAATTTTTGGATTTGTTTCATCATCTACAAGTAAGAACTAGTTTCCATTGTGTTGTTTAATTTGGGATATATGCTTGGACATGTATATACGTTTGTTGAGCATCATGTGGATGTCGCGGTTATTGGAAATATAAATATGTATATGGATATGCTATATTACATGATATGATATATTTAGGTATATTTCACTTTTAGAAAAAACCCTGTCGAAATTGTGAAAGAAATTTTGTATTCAATATGTTGTGCTTAATGGTTCTACTAGGCTTGTTAAGCTAGCTAGTCCGTTCTATGCGCTGGTCATGGCCCTTAGGTTTGGGTCGTGACAGTCATGACCCCCGAGTTTGGATCGTAACATTAAGAATTGATTTGATTTTGAATTTTTTTTTAATTTAAGTTATATCTATTTATAAATTCACCTAATATCATCAATCAATGAATCAATATCAATAGTAACTAATATCAATCAATCAATATAATCAATATCAATATAATATACAAAAAGAAGAGACATGCCCTAAAAAACTGTCATGTATCTTTATTGTCAACAAATAAATGCATCACTTACTTAACATGTGGCATTTACAGTACCTAATACTCTGCCACATGTAATTTTATATGGTAATTTCCTGCCACATATGATTTGATGTGACAATATGAGACATATAGAAAAATAATGCCATAGGTACAAAAATCATTTAATAAATAAATTAAAGAGTTGAGAATGTATGCAATTACATGAGTTAATACAATACACCAAAAACACAAATGAAAAAGAAAAAAAACTACATTTTTTAGTTTAGAGAATCATGAGTTGAGAATGTATGCAATTATACTTTTTGACTAGACAACACCTATGTGTTGAGAGTTGATACTTAACGATGATAGTTGTTGAGGTTGCACGTAACTTTCTTGGTCGACACAGAAGACGATGATGGCAAGCTCCAGATCCAGCAACTCGAACAGAGGAGGACGCAAAGCTACCATTGGGATTCTGCAATGGTTGATGCCAAAATCCTATTTTTGAAGGAAAAGAAAAAAGAAGAACACTGATGAACATAATTTAAATTCAAATTTTTCTCCTAATTGAATGACATTTATGTACAATTAACTAATCAATTGCCTCAACCAATTAATATATTAATTATTATTCATTATTTACTATGAATTTCTACCAAAATTATCTTATAGGAATAATATTACTATTCAAATTCAAATAATTTAAATAATAACATAAATAAAACTTTTAAGTTTCGAACTCACCCTTAATGAATGTCATTTATTTACTGTTAAACAATTTATATATAATTAATTAGTTCCTTAAACTAATTAATTTTTTAATTTTCCACTATCTTCCACTAATAAGATTTATATTTAAATAAATAACCCAAATAATAAATTAAAAAAAAAACAAAATTGAATTTCCCTCCTAATTAAATCTAATTTATGTACATTTAATTAATTGTCTTAACCAATTAATATATTAATTATTCATTATCTTCTATGAATAATATTATCATTCAATTAATTTAATAATAATAATAATAATATAATTAAAATTGTGATAAAACAAAAATATATTTAAAACTTTTACATGAGTATAACGTCGAAACAATTATTAATCAATCAATCAATATAATTAATATAATATCTAAATGGAAGATAAATGACTTAGAATTCTATCATGTGTCACTCATAATTGACAAGACATGCTTTAAATTTTGCAATTTGTCAAATAGTCATTTTATTTGCATATCAGTGTTTTTTTTTTTTTTTTTCACAATACAGTGCTAACATGTCTATATACGTGGATGACACATATTCAAACACTAAAAATTCAATAAGCTAAAATATTGATGTAAATTCCTTTAAAAAAAATAATCAATAAATATAATATAATAATATAATATAATAATACATTATATAATAATATCTAAAAAGCATATATTTGGCCTAGAATTCTATCATATGTTGCTACTACCTAGCAAGACATGCTTTAGTTTTTTTGCCATGTGTCATATAGTCCTTTTATTTGCATGTCATGTGATTTTCTATTTTTTTTTACAATACAGCTTTGATATGTCTGTATACGTGGATGACATATATTCAAATACTAAAAGCCTAATAAGCTAGAATGTTGATGTAAACTCCTTAAAAAAGAAAAAACAAATAGAAAGAATGAAAAAAATTTACATAGGTAAAGAAATAACAAAAAATACAAATAGAATGAAAAAAATTAAACTAATAAAAAATGAAAATTTACATGAACATTTTTTTTGTTTATAAGATTCTATCATACATTTCAGTTTTGAGACAATACTTACTTACGGTACATAAGCTTTCCTTTAGCACAAATGCATTTTCGACTAATATCTAGAATGCTTATTACTTGATTTGCTCCTTTTGAGTTATATGAACATAAATTAAATTAATTTATATATTATTTTTAGTAAAGTTAATTTATCAAAATATTTTTTATAAAATTATTGAATTAAATTATGCATTTAAAATGCAAATATTTTTGTTTATATTATAAATCTTTTTTAACATATATAGGTTGTTTTATAACATTTTACATTTAAATTCTTTAGTATTTATATTGGAGTAAAATCCTTTCATAAAAATAGTATGTATTTTTAAACTAAACTTATAAATATTTTTCCTTGATAAATTATTAAATATATGTTATTTAATAAATTTTTTTATTTTAATTATAATTGTTTTTGTAATTTAATTCTTAATTTATCTGTGTATCGTAGATGTGCAAAATCTAATTTAGTTGAATTTTGATAGATTTAATTTAATTTGAGTTTTAAATTCTTAAATTGAAAATTTTAATATTTATTTAGACACTCTACATATTTTAATTAATGATAAGAAAGTAAAATTATTTAAATAAAAAAATTATTTATTTTTAAAGTGTCCAAACACAAAAATTAATTTACTATGAATTTAAATTTTATTTTTTATAATGAGTTACAAATATTTAATTAAATCAATTTAATTTAAATCAAATGTAAATGTAAATTTAATAAAATCCCTACCTAATTTGGAAAATAAATTAAATGACCATTATAATGTAAAAAAAGAGAGTGAATATACACTTTAGTCCCTGAAATTTTTGAGATATAACACATTAGTCCCTAAAAAAAATTGGCACACACATTAATCGTTGAAAATTTTTCCATCCTATCAGGTTAATCATTATGTTAACCACTCATGTTAAATACTAACGAAATTCCTTATGTGTATTGTTAAGTGTCAAATAAGATTTCATCTATCTCCAAATAGGATCCCACTTGTCCCTTCCTCTTCATCTTTTAATCTCCACCCTCATCTCTCCTCCCCAAACCAAACCCAAACCCAAACCCAAATCCAAATCCAAACCTGTCTCTCCACCTGTGACTCTGCCTTCCGGCGTCGCATCTCTGATTCTGACGCTGCCTCTGTCGTCCTCCCCTGCGTCGACTCCTCCTATGTGGCCCTTCAGGATAGTGCCCTCTTCCTGCTGCTCAACCTCATCCTCGACAATGACAACAAAGTCGGCTGCATCGTCGAGGGTGCCATTACTCGCCCCGTTGTAGTCCTCCATTTTTACTAAGTTGTACTCTCTGTTGATTATTGGTGTTGTTTCCATTTTTTTTATCATTATTATTGGTGGTGGTGTTTGTCCTTTTATTAGGCCACAAGTGCATAGGTCATACAACTAATACAGATACAGAGTATAAGTTAGTTCCCACGAGGATAAATGGCTTCTATTATTAAATAACAACCAATAGCTTAGCTAAATTCTATTTAAGAACATATAAAATATGTGAAAAGTATAGAAACTAAATCTAAATTCTACAAAGCAATAAAGATAATGGTTTAGAGATTTAGGAAATCCTTTTTCACCTTTTAATTCAACTAATGACATCCAATCCTTATAAGCAACATTAATTATTAGTTAGGTTAGCTTGAGAATCTGATTTAGTTAAAAGCTTATGTACTCCTTAGTTAGAACCAAAATCCACTCATGAACGATCTATTCTCAATCACATGCTATGCATGGCTAAAAAGTATATTTCTATCCAGTTAGCGAATCAATTCATCCAAGCCAATTGAACTCATCGAACATGCATCAACCATACCATATCCATATTCACAAATCCCTATGTCTAGTTCATTTGCAACACTAAGATCATGCAATTGTTGGCCAAACAAGAGCAAGCATTAAGTATAGATATGGAAGAACAAAACCAAACATCAATATAAACTCAAAGTAAGACAAAATCATCAATATTCATATAAGGATCCAAAGTATTTCCTAAATACAGCTTGGCTAAACATTGATCACGAAAATACAAGCAAAATTAGTGCTCAAGAGATAGGGAAAGAGAAGAGAAACAAGGGAGAAGATGAAGGAATCCATGAATATGATAAATAAAGCTTGAATCTCCTTCCATGAAGAAGATGACCTCCAACCAAGCCTCCCTATGCCACCAATCTGCCCATAAATGAAGAACAAGTTGCAGCCACTCTAAAACCTAAATAGCTCTTCTTGTAAAATCTGATAAAAATCTATTTATAGGCTTAGAAAATAGAGTTACGTTGCGACATTCATTTGCATATGCCGCAGCGCGTTTACATTTAGGTCACCATGTCACGGCATTAACATGCCTGTGCCGCAGCGTTCAATTTGTGTAGCTCTTTGACTTGATGCAAGGGATGCACCACGCCACAGCATTGATATGCCTGCGCCGTGGCGTTGACTGTTAACTTTCACACTTGGCTTTCTCTTGGCATTTTCTATCCAACGTTGGCCCAAATCTTCCACCAATCTGCTCATTTATGGCTCTTCCTATAATAGAGAAATCATTAAGCTAATCAAAGTTGTAAATCCACTTAATCATTCAACAATTATGCACAAATTGCTCAGAACCATTTAGGAAAGTATCAAAATGGAATATAATAAATATAAGCACAAAACCTTCCAAATATGCATACAACAAGGACTTAAGCAATCAATGAAGCACAAATATGGGACACAAATAACTACACTTCATGGAGTTATCACACCACCAAACTTAACATTTTGCATGTCATCGAGCAAAATAAAGTATGACTAAGTAAACTTTTTTGACAATTTTATCTTTCAACATGCATTCAGCAACTTTTAATTTCAATTTTCATTTAAATAGTTACTAGTATAGAATGATTGCATCAGTCCTCAATGAATACAAAAATCTCACAATCAACTCTACACATACACAATTCTAAACATGCTAACAATCTAACATCCATTCATGCAAATCACATTTTTCACGAACATGCAAGATAAACTTCTCTTATTCAAGTTATACACATCTAGATAAGTTTATAAGTATACATGTATATGAATCATAAAATTCACAAAATTGAATCTAAACTCTCTCTCTCCACTAATGTAAACCACACACAACTGAGGATCAAGAGTGTAACACCCCCCGGGGGTACCACATTTATGTTACTTAATTACCCAAATACCCTCAAGATCATAAAAAGTGATGTTATGACAAAAATACGAATTGTAAAATTTTTTTTTCTTCTTTGATGACAATAAAATAAACTTAGCGAAAAATAAAAATATAATACATCATCACACATAATTTACATCATTATACATTACACACGTACTGTCAGGATTATTTATATTACAGACCATGTTCTCAAAGTAATTAAACATAATTTAAGACTCAACATATTGCCTAAGTCTGACTAAACAGCAGAACCCTCAGATGGGTCCTCCTCAGATTCCTCAGCAGATAGGAATTCGTTATTACGTGAAGCTCTACGGACAAGTGTCTGCGCAGACGACACAATACTTATCGCACTAGGAGTACGGTAGTAAGCTCCCCAGTACTGCCTAATGGATAGTGGAAACTCCAACTGTACATAAATATTGACACTAAAGTAGGGGTTCCCTTGATAAAGCCTATTGTAAGTAATGTTCAGGTCCCCTATATAAAATATACAGTGTCGATCCAAATGGACATGTCACGCCTCCGAACCTCCACGAAACTGTAACGTCACGTATCCTAGAAACTGGGCATCTCCATCTTCTCAAAATTCTGCGTTCCTAGACGTGAGAAGTAGTTCTTCTTCTCCTTCTTGTACTATTTCTTTCTCAACGTCTTCAGCCAATTATAAATACAATATACAAATATACATACAAAGAGGTGAGATCACCTACACCAATACCAACATGGTAGCATAGAAATAACATAACAGCATACCATATAAACACATCATATTACAAATATGGCATCAACATATTATCAATCAAAATTAACATTTAATAATTATAGGAAAATGCCATCTATGTTAAGCAGATATTTTAAAAAGTATAATTGTCATAATCAATATTTCACAACTATTATATTTCACAGATGTAAGCATTTATGTTAATGCATGAATACATAGACTCGATTTCCTACTCCATGGAGCTAAACTCAGCTCAGAGAAATTGATCGAAAAGATCTGCCGGTACCACGTGCCTCAGACCAAGTGCTATAATTATATCTTGCACATCTAGCATATACACGATAATCTTTATCAGATCTCGATTAAGAATAGTGTCTCAATCCAGATCATCGGTGTGTTGCATCGGTCTAACCCACGGTACAGAAGAGCTACCAACTGCCCATTGTGAGCAACCCGCACCCCGATGCCCCCAAGGTTAACGAGTGACCTACACTACGCGTATCGCACCCACTCAAGAGGTGTACATTTCTCCTAGGCAATTAGCCATATACAGTCCATCGGACCATTTTCAATGCATATGTAATGCACCAATTACCAACCAAAGGTAAATCACATAATTTCTCATACCAGGTTCAAATACTGTTTTACGTTCGTATATTAACGCCAATTACAGGTAAACTTCTCAATTTCTTGTACAGTATTCATATAATGATTTTTAACTGTAAAGTTTACTGTATATTAACAGCGAAATCACATTACCATGTCTTTCTCATTCACAAAATATTTTTGTCACGTTTTCACAGTCACGTAATATTTTATTACGTAAACAATGATTTGTAATATTTTCTGTTACGTTAAAAAAATCGCATAACCATTTTCTATGGTATTCTAATTGCGTAAAAATATTCTTTTGTTTTTAAATCGCATAATGATTTTTCTACAACATTTCGATCTTGTAAAATATTTAAACGCTTTGAAAATCGCGTAGAAATATCTTAACGTTTTTCAAGTCACGTAACTTAAAAATTACGTTTTTGAGTTACATAAATTATTTTTCACCATTTTTATCCTTCGTAAAATATTTCTTAACTTTAAAAATATTATTTTGAACTTTTCTTACAATAATATAATTTCTTACTTTATTCCCTTTCTATTCTTAGCCAAAAATCTTTTTCGTAATATATTTTCTCAAAATCACTTTTTATTGATTTAATCTTACAAAATCACATTTAGTTGATTTAATTACTGTTTCTAACTTTAAATTTCCTAACATTTTCCAAAACCCAATAAATAATCAATACGTTAGTAAAATTAAGTTACAACGTTTTCTTTTATATTTCTAAATCACTTCTAAAAATTAATTCTCTTTAAAATAATTTGAAGTTCAACACTTTCAATCTCCTTTTTCTTTTATTTATGAAAATTCCACTTCACTTAATTTGATAACACTTTAATTCTCTTTCCAAAATCCTTATTTAAAAATTCTTGTATTTTATAACATCAAAACATTTTTCTAAATTATCAAAACCTTATATACGGCCTTTGAAACCATCAAATATTTTTCTTGTAATTCATCTAAGTTCCATTCGTGTTTCTACACAAAATAAATTAATAAAAATACAACTCAAAAACCGTGTGCATTATTTTTGTAAAACAAACCCTTTTGTTTATTTTCTTTACTTCTCAAATCATTTAATTTTATCATTCATAAAAATATAATTTTGTGAACACCAAATTGGTTGGTGTCTTGGCCGAAAATTTGCTTAAGTTTAAGGACTAAAAATTAACTTCATTGTTCTTGAAAAATTTCAATAAAAGCCATAGTTTTGGAAACCCAAAACCGTAACCTTCTCTATGGCCTTTGGAGCCAAAATTTCTTATTTCAACATGCATCCATCATAATATATTTAACATATCTTCATCATGCATATCATAGGCATACCATATAAGTAAATAAAAAATCATACTAAGCATGCATACACAAGTAAATCATGCAAAGCATAACAAGCATAGGCAAAAATAATCAAAGCACATAACACACACAAATTATTACATGACTATGGATATGAATCCTCACATGGATTCACCATCCATCAAATATAAAACCATCTCTCACCACCATGCTTGGTTGGTGAGATGGATCTCCCTCTTGCCTCTTGAAGAACCACTAAAAAGCTTGTTGCTTTATATTTTGAATAAGATCTCCACCAACACAAGCTTCTTAAACATGAAACAAATACAAGAAAATTAGTATATCAAGCTTGAATAAGAAGAACCATGGATCAAACATAGTTTAGAACATGAAAAAGAAAAGAGAAATGAAGTTTTCTACAACTTCACCTTAAGAACCTTAGAACTTGCTTTAGGAAAAACTCCTTGAAGATTAATGATTTGGAACTTGGTGTAAACTACAAAGTGTCTTAGAATTAGGTGTAGATTCAAGAAATATGGTTGTATAGAATTGTTGAGTGATGGAAGGGTGTTCTTGGTGGTGTGGCCGTAGCTTGCATGGAGAGAATGGAGAGAATTTTGTTTGATGAAGTTTTGGCTTTTTGGAGGAGACAAGAATGAATTATGATCCATAATGACCAAAGGTGATCAATATGGTCTTCAAGTGTTGCTTTGGCTTCTAAAAGCAGCCCAAAACCGTGCCCCCCCATCCATGCACTCTTCAAATTACAACAAGTCTCCTAGCCATCATTTTAGGCAATCTTAACCATTGATTGATCAATGGTTAGGATTTAATGTAGGTTTTTAGGTTTAGGCTAAGATAGAAGACTTAATATAGGCCATTAGATTTTTTCTCTTTAAACCCTAGCCCTTAGATGTGTCTCCAAAAATGAAGGGTCAAGATTACACCTTCAAACTTTACATCCAAGGGTCCAAAATGGTTGTAGTCATTTTTGATGACCAATTCTCCACCATTGATCTAAAACCAAATCCAATGGTCATTAATGATCCATCTCCACCATTGATTTAATCTACATCAAAGGGTTGATAATGGTCATAGCCATTTATAAGACTAAATCTTCACCCTTGATTGAATTTCTATCCAACGGTTATAATTGATCCTATTCACTTTTAAGATCAAATCTCTACCGTTGATTAAATCAAGATTAAATCTCCAACAGTGATTAAATTGATGGTGGATATCCAAACCACCAATGTTGACTTAATAGTATAGAATTTTATTTTTTTATTTTATTTTTATTATAACCCCACTAAAGAGTATATTTACTGTATTTTTATCGTCCGATAATTAAATACAATATAAAACACTATAAAAGAAATTTTCTAAAACTGTTTCCGGATTCAGGTTTAGTAAGATCTCCTGTCTCCATCTAAACAGTACAAATTTTTCTAAGCGTAAAAAAATTTTCATTTTGTGGGACCCACCTAGGCCCACGTATAGCCACCTGGGCCTACATACATTCCCCTGGGGTCCACAAACAGTAAAATTTTTTATAATCACACATAAAATCACAAAAATTAGAAAACTCACAAATATCAATTCAGATTACGTAAAATAATTAAGACTTTTCAGTAATAATTAAATTACGTAAAATTTTTCCGGCCCGAAAATTATTATTTTCCTGACACGGAGCAAATTACTCAAAACGATCAAATATACAGACAGAATATTCAAAATAATTTTTACAGTACACAGAAATCACTAAACAGTAACATTCTGTTAACTGTCAAAATTACTGTTTAATAAATAAAAAGTTTAAGGTGTTACAAAGAGGGTCTTTAAAGCTTGTAATGTAAGGCCAATGGTAATGAGCATAAGAAAAGAAGGGAAATGATACATACAAATATTAAGAAACAAAACATATTATTTCAAGACTTGAGCCATCAAGTGATACTATCTTCAGCGGTAATCAAAAGTGAAAGGTAGAACTCTACCGAACCATTCATTTCTCCTTTTCTCTTTTTTTTTCTTTTCTTTCATTACTTGCTCTCTTATTTCTTTTTTTTTATTTGATTATTTGAACAAAGCAATACTTTTTTTTTTCTTTTACTATATATGGTTCTTTCAAAATCATTTAACATTGAACATACATACCCCTACTCACTGGACTCACTTCAAGAAATAACACATCATGTACTCAACAAACAATGAAGGTAGAAAAAAAATACAATGCTTTCACATGCATTAGAATAGTTAACAAGGTAAGGAATACATGGGTGAATGAAAAACATATAAGGCCAAATAATTATCAGGCTTCAAAATAGGACCTAGAGATATCATCATATCAGGGTAGGCTTGAAAGGCTCAATCAATCCAAACAATGCCCTAATCATTTCCTCAGTCATGCACAATCTAAGATTTCACCTCAAGAGAGTTTAAAAACAACTTTTAGGATAATTGAAATTCTACATGTATATCCATAAGCTTTCTCTAGACATGCACTCTTATCATTTTCAAAGTTACACTTGCATCTAAGTGGGATATAAATCATACATCAAAAGCGACTAAATTGTTTCACATACTTCTGATCACCTATGGTTTCGCTCAAAGTAATCAAATTGCAATCATTTATGTCATTGAACAACCAAGTCCACATTAGCATCTATTCAATCATTCAATCAAAATTGAAAAATTTTGCCTTAGAATCCCATCAATAATAGTCAAACTCAGCATATGATCATGATAACATACTGACTATTATTACTGCATACTCAAAATATCAAAACATGTTATACAAATTCAATATTATAATAACCAAAACATGTAATGATACTCCCTCAAACTTAAGTGAAACAGTGTCCTCACTGTCCATGGTGTCTAGGGAACCTGAGCCTATCAACATCTGAAATGTGAGAGTTAAGTATACTACAAATATTTAAAAACACTTAAAATAAACTAGCAATGTACAATATATACACTACAGGACAACATACCACAGCACACAACATCCATGCCACGATATTTGATCAAAATGGGTGCCTTCAGTAGCACCCAAAACAAGTCTTTTTATTTTGGAAGAACAAGTTTTAAAAGGTCACGTCGTGGCATTGAACTTCCACGCCGCGGCACTGAGGTCTCTGAAGATAGGCTTAATACGCACAAAAATAACTGTCACGCCGCGGTGTGAGAGATCAGCCAGCACAATTCTGCAACAAATTCAATTTTGCTGCAGAAGTTTGTGCAAAGAGGTCCTCAGCACCTCTAAAACTTGTCCAAATAGCTAAAACCTAATATGGACAACTAAAATGTATTAAAACAACAAAATCAACATATTAACCTATATATAACTTAAAACTTAAGAAAAACATAAAGACTAACTAAAACATCAAGAATCAAAGTACTAACATATATAAGATTTAAAACAAACTAAAGCTAAAAAATCAAGCATACTAACTACAAAACTATAGAAATTATACATACTAACATACTTATAACTTAAAATGCAAGAAAATCCTAAAAAAACTAAAACCATAAAAACTAACATACTAGCATATCTATGACTTAAAACTTAACAAACACATACTAATTAACAAAAACACAAAAACATGGGTTCTCTCTCAAGAAGGGCCTATGTTATAATCCCGACAAGACTTATGGATTGGATGGTGGGCCTTCTTTCGCTTGAATGAGGTTCTCCATTGCGGCGTCTCGAGCTCCCACAAAGGCCTCGAATGATGAAACTCATCCTCCATTTATTGTACCTAAACTACAAAGAATGGAAACTTGAATGAAAAGAACTATACAGCTTGAATTAGAACTAACTAAAACTCATTGTTGATATTAGCAATATCGAATTAAATCGTTATCCCGGCAACGATGGCAAAAACTTGTTTGTCCTTTTATTAGGCCGCAAGTGCACGGGTCATACAAATAATACAAATACAAAGTATAAGTTCGTTCCCACGAGGATAAATGGTTTCCATTACTAAATAACATCCAATAGCTTAACTAAATTCTATTCAAAAACATATAAAATAGGTGAAAAGTATAAAAACTAAATCTAAAGTCTACAAAGCAATAAAGATAATAGTTTAGAGATTTAGGAAATCCTTTTTCATTTTCTACTTTAACTAATGACATGCAATCCTTATAAGCAACATTATTGATTAGTTAGGTTAGCTTGAGAATCTGATTTAGTTAAAAGCCTATGTCTAGGTCAATCAATCATAGTTTCACTTAGCTAACTCCTTAATTAGAACCAAAATCCACTCATGAACGATATATTCTCAATCACATGCTATGCATGATTAAAAAGTATATTTCTATCCAGTTAGCGAATCAATTCATTCAAGCCAATTGAACTCATCAAACATGCATCAACCATACTATATCCATATCTACAAATCCCTATGCCTAGTTCATTTGCAACACTAAGATCATGCAATTGTTGGCCAAACAAGAACAAGCATTAAGCATAGATATGGAAGAACAAAACCAAATATCAATATAAACTCAAAGTAAGACAAAATCATTAATATTCATACAAGGATCCAAAGTATTTCCAAATACAGCTTGGCTAAACATTAAACAGAAAAATACAAGCAAAATCAATGCTCAAGAGATAGGGAAAGAGAAGAGAAATAAGGGAGAAGAGGAAGGAATTCATGAATATGATCATTGAAACTTGAATCTCCTTCTATGAAGAAGATGACCTCCAACCAAGCCTCCCTAGGCCTCTAACCTGCCTAGAAATGAAGAACATGTCGCAGCCTCTCTAAAACATAAAAAACTCTCCTTGTAAAATCTGATAAAAATCTATTTATAGGCTTAGAAAATAGAGTCAGCCGTAACATTCATCTGCATACGTCGTGGGGCATTTATATTTAGGTCACAACGCTGCGACATTAATATGCCTGCGCCGCGGCATTCAATTTTTGTAGCTCTCTGACTTGATGCAGGGGATGCACCACGCTGCGACATTGATATGCCTGCGCCGCGGCGTTGACTATTGACTTTCACACTTGGCATTCTCTTAGTGTTTTCTATCCAACGTTGGTCGAAATCTTCCACCAATCTGCTCATTTGCGGCTCTTCCTACAATAGAGAAATCACCAAGTTAATCAAAGTTGCAAATCCACTTAATCATTCAACAATTATGCACAAATTGCTCAGAATCATATAGGAAGGTATCAAAATGGAATATAATAAAGGGAAAACTTTAAAAAAAATCCCTTGTACTATACGTGATGTGCACTTTGGTCATGTTACTTTAAAAATGTGCAAAAAGGACCTATTACTTTGCATTTTGTGCAAAGAAGTACAAAATGGTAACAGACGTTACATTTTGGACGGAAACGTGCATGTGCAACACACGTGCACATCTGAAATTTCTTCCCCCAAACGCGGTCTTCTTCTTTCTCGGACCACAAACCCAGAACTATGCAACTCTTCCTCAGACCACAAGCCCAGAATCGTTCAATCGCCGTCCAGCCACCCAAACCTCGAACACAAAGTATGACTAAGTAAACTTTCTTGACAATTTTATCTTTCAACATGCATTCAGTAACTTTTAATTTCAATTTTCATTTAAATATTTACTAGTATAGAATGATTGCATCGGTCCTCAATGAATACAAAAATCTCACATTCAACTCCACACATACACAATCCTAAACATGCTAACAATCTAGAATCCATTCATGCAAATTACATTTTTCACGAACATGCAAGATAAACTTCTCCTATTCAAGTTATACACATCCGGATAAGTTTATAAGCATACATGTATATGAATCATAAAATCTGCAAAATTGAATCTAAACTCTCTCTCCACTAATGTAAACCACACACAACTGAAGATTAAGAGGATCTTTACAGCTTGAAATGTAAGGCCAATGGTAATGGGCATAAGAAAAGAAGGGAAATGATACATATAAATGTTGAGAAACAAAACATATTATTTCATGACTTGAGCCATCAAATGATACTATCTTTAGGGTAATCAAAAGTGAAAGGTAGAACTCTACAAAACCATTTATTTCTTATTTTCTTTTTTTTTTCTTTTATTTCATTGCTTACTCTCTTATTTTTTTTATTTGATTATTTGAACAAAGCAATACTTTTTTTTCTTTTGCTGCATATGGTTCCTTCAAACTCATTTAACATTGAACATACATACCCCTACTCACTTGGCTCACTTCAAGAAATAATACATCATGTACTCAACAAACAAGGAAGGTAGGAAGAAAATGCAATGTTTTCACATGCATTAGAATGATTAACAGGGTAAGAAATACATAGATGAATGAAAAACATATAAGACCAAATAATTATCAAGCTTCAAAATGGGACCTAGAGATATCATCATATCAGGGTAGGCTTGAAAGGCTCAATCGGTCCAAACAATGCCCTAATCATTTTCTCAGTCATGCATAATCTAGGATTTCACCTCAAGAGAGTATAAAAACAACTTCTAGGATAATCGAAACTCTACATGTACATCCATAAGCTTTCTCTAGACATGTACTCTTATCATTTTCAAAGTTACACTTACATCTAAGTGGGATGTAAATCATACATAAAAAGCGACTAAATTGTTTCACATGCTTCTAATCACCTATGGTTTCGCTCAAAGTAATCAAATTGCAACCATTTATGTCATTGAACAACCAAGTCCACACTAGCATCTATTCAATCATTCAATCAAAATTGAAAAATTTTGCCTCAAAATCCCATCAATAATAGTCAAACTCAGCATATGATCATGATAACATACTGATTATCATTATTGCATACTCAAAATATCAAAACATGTTATACAAATTCAATATTATAATAACTAAAACATGTAATGATACTTCCCCCAACTTAAGTGAAACAGTGTCCTCACTGTCCATGGTGTCTAGGGAACCTGAGCCTATCAACATCTGAAATGTGAGAGTTGAGTATACTACAAATATTTAAAAACATTTAAAATAAACTAACAATGTACAATATATACACTACAGGACAACATACCGCAATACACAGCATCCATGCCATGGTATTTGATCAGAATGGATGTCTTCAGTAGCACCCAAAACAAGTCTCTTTTTTTTTGGAAGAACAAGTTTTAAAAGGTCACGTCACGGTATTGAACCTCCACGCCGCGGTGTTGAGGTCTCTGAAGATAGGCTTAATACACACAAAAATAACTGTCACGTCGCGGCATGCGACAGACTCATGCTGCAGCGTGAGAGATCAGCCTGCACAATTTTGCAGCAAATTCAATTTTACTGTAGAAGTTTGTGCAAAGAGGTCCTCAACACCTCTAAAACTTGTCCAAATCGCTAAAACCTAATATGGACAACTAAAATGTATTAAAACAACAAAATCAACATACTAACCTATATATAACTTAAAACTTAAGAAAAACATAAAGACTAACTAAAACATCAAGAATCAAAGTACTAACATATATAAGATTTAAAACTAACTAAAGCTACAAAATCAAAAGTACTAACTACAAAACTATAGAAATTAAACATACTAACATACTTATAACTTAAAATACAAGAAAAGCCTAAAAACTAACTAAAACTACAAAAACTAACATATTAGCATATTTATGACTTAAAACTTAACAAACACATACTAATTCACAAAAACACAAAAACCTGTGTTCCCTTCCAAGAAGGGCCTGAGTTATAGTCCCAACAAGACTTATAGATTGGATGGTGGGCCTTCTTTCACCTGATTGAGGTTCTCCATTGCAGTGTCTCTAGCTCCCACAAAGGCCTTAAATGATGAAGTTAATTCTCTATTTATTGTACCTAAACTACAAAGAATGGAAACTTGAATGAAAAGAACTATACATGTTGAATTAGAACCAACTAAACTCATTGTTAATATTAGCAATATGGAACTAAACTGTTATCTCCGGTAACGACGCCAAAAACTTGTTTATCCTTTTATTAGGCCGCAAGTGCACAGGTCATACAAGTAATACATATACAAAGTATAAGTTCATTCCCACGAGGATAAATGGCTTCCATTACTAAATAACAACTAATAGCTTAACTAAATTCTATTCAAGAACATAAAAAATAGGTGAAAAGTATATAAACTAAATCTAAAGTCTACAAGGCAATAAAGATAATGGTTTAGAAATT
Organism: Ormosia emarginata; assembly: GCA_029884605.1. Taxonomy (NCBI): domain Eukaryota; kingdom Viridiplantae; phylum Streptophyta; class Magnoliopsida; order Fabales; family Fabaceae; genus Ormosia; species Ormosia emarginata. Next base: position 10,352,196 of record JAQQTP010000040.1, read on the forward strand.
TAGGAAATCCTTTTTCACCTTCTACTTCAATTAATGACATGCAATCCTTATAAGCAACATCAATGATTAGTTAGGTTAGCTTGAGAATCTGATTTAGTTAAAAGCCTATGTCTAGGTCAATCAATCATAGTTTCATTTAGCTAACTCCTTAATTAGAACCAAAATCCACTCATGAACGATATATTCTCAATCACATGCTATGCATGATTAAAAAGTATATTTCTATCCAGTTAGCGAATCAATTCATTCAAGCCAATTGAACTCATCAAACATGCATCAACCATACTATATCCATATCTACAAATCCCTATGCCTAGTTCATTTGCAACACTAAGATCATGCAATTGTTGGCCAAACAAGAGCAAGCATTAAGTATATATATGGAAGAACAAAACCAAACATCAATATAAACTAAAGTAAGACAAAATCATTAATATTCATACAAGGATCTAAAGTATTTTCTAAATACAACTTAGCTAAACATTGAACACGAAAATACAAGCAAAACCAGTGCTCAAGAGACAGGGAAAGAGAAGAGAAACAAGGGAGAAGAGGAAGGAATCCATGAATATGATCATTGAAGCATGAACTCCTTCCATGAAGAAGATGACCTCCAACCAAGCCTCCTTAGGCCTCCAATCTGCCCAGAAATGAAGAACATGTCGCAGCCTCTCTAAAATCTAAAAAGCTCTCCTTGTAAAAGCTGATAAAAATCTATTTATAGGCTCAGAAAACAGAGTCACGCCGCGACATTCATTTGCATACGCCATGACGCGTTTACACTTAGGTCATCACGCCGCGACATTAACATGCCTGCGCCACGGCGTTCAATTTGCGTAGCTCTCTGACTTAATACAGGGGATGCACCACACAGCGACATTGATATGTCTGCGCCGCGACGTTGACTATTGACTTTCACACTTGGCTTTCTCTTGGCGTTTTCTATCCAACGTTGGTCTAAATCTTCCACCAATCTGCTCATTTGCGGCTCTTCCTGCAATAGAGAAATCACCAAGCTAATCAAAGTTGCAAATCCACTTAATCATTCAACAATTATGCACAAATTGCTCAAAATCATATAGGAAGGTATCAAAATGGAATAGAATAAATATAAGTACAAAACCTTCTGAATATGCATACAACAAGGACTTAAGTAATCAATGAAACACAAATATGAGGCACAAATAACTACACTTCATGGAGTTATCAGGTTTTTTGAAAGATAGAGAAAAATCAAAGGACCATATGGGCCTAGAGCTTCCTAGTGTCTTCTCCCCTGATTGAGATCGGTCTGAGCTTCATATTGCCAAACAATCCTTTTCTTACTATTCACCTTAAAATGAAAGGAAATGCCATGTATTGGCTTTGTCTTTTTTAAAACAAATTAATTTTGTAATTTTTTTAAAAATAATTCATATTGAATAACAATCTTTTGTTATTATAATTCATTAAATCAAATTTTGAATGTAAAAAAATAATGCATGACATATCATTCTGCTTTTATGTTAGAAGTGTTTGCAAAAGAACACAAATTATTTACAATTTTTATTTTTTTATTCTGTTTGATTTATTAAAATTTAATATAAAAAATATAAAATTGTTTTAAAATTAGGTTTGATTTTTGAAAATAAGTATGATTTGAAAGTAATTCATAAGGTTTTTTTTTGTTTGATAATTTAATAGGGCACGTGTTACTTTACTTTTGATAGGATCATATGGTTTGCTTGGCGGAAGAAAAGGAAAGACAAGGGTAAGCTTAATGATTCCCAGTATTGTGGAGGAGAGGAAATTAATCCGCATGGTACAAGATTAGATGGTACAACTAAGTGTCAAGGTATAAGTTTAGCAAGAGTGCATGACACGCAGTGAATAAAGGGATCTAAGTCAGAGTTAACGCCGGATCTCACGATATTTTCTAAAGAGTTGAGGCCCGTGATATATCATAGTATGCCTCAGAGTTAACGTGTAAGGCTGGGATCCGAGTCGGATTGCTCTGCTTACATTGTCATTTCGCTTTCCGAGGTATGTCATATATTGTCCCCTTATCCGGGGTCTATCATCAATCGCTTTGGTATTTAAGATCCTTCATGACTTTGGTTTAGAAACCTTGTCTGGGGTCTATTACTAATTGCTTTGGTATTTAGGATGCCACGTGACTTTGGTTTAGAAACCTTGTATGGGGTCCATTACCAATCGCCTTAATGTCTAGGATCCCTCATGACTTCGGTATAGAAACCTTGTCCGGGGTCCTTTAACAATCGCTTTGGTATTTAGGATGCCATGTGACTTTGGTTTAGAAACCTTGTACGGGGTCCATTACCAATCGCTTTGGTGTCTAGGATCTCTCGTGACTTCAGTTTAATAAAACTTATCAGGGGTCTATACCATTTGTCTTAGTATCTAGATCTGCTCGTGATTTGTTTTATTTCTAGCAGTCCTTGGTCGGAGTCTTTTAATGCTTACGATTTGGTGTCGAAATTTTCCTCAAAATATGATTTTTCCTTTGCATGACCTGTTTAACATAAGACAACTCACGACGGGTACCATGATGACTTGGGATGTTATAATAGCCTTTAAAGGCCTTTGAAAGTTTTAGCATAATCATATGTATCAAAACTGCAATACTTGTTTTATTGAGTGGATAAAAGGACTAAGGTCCATACAATGTGCTCCCATAGCAATTAGGACAGATTAAACATGAAGTAAACTAGGAGACTAAGCCTTGGAAGATGCTTAACTATAATACTTTCTAAGTTTGTTTGCGTTCTAGTAGTTCTTCACAGACTTGCCTGCCAATGTCTCTAGAGTATAAGCTCCTTTGTCGGTGCTGATCATGATACGGTAGGGGCCTTCTCAGTTAGGGGCTAGTTTCCCTTGGGAGACATTCCTTCCGCCGATGTCAGCCCTACTCGCCTGGCAGGAACCTTCTAGGAATAACCTTCAGGTTGTACCGGGATGCCATTCTCTACTTGATTGCGGCATCGCGTATATGGGCGATGCATCTTCTCTCTTCAAGTAGATCCAAGTCTTCTTTGATCAGCCAGGGTTATTATCAGGTGAGAAATTCTGAAGACGCCAGCTTGGTTCCCCTATCTCCACTGGGATCATCGCCTCGCAACCATAGGTTAGCTTGAAAGGAGTTTCACCCGTTGTGGAGTGAGGTGTGGTTCGGTAGGCTCATAGGATGTGGTCCAACTGCTCAACCCAGTTTCCTTTGGCTTTGTCCAGTCTTTTCTTTAACCCCCTAACGATAATACAGTTCACTGCTTTAGCTTGTCCGTTTGTACGGGGGTTTTCCACAACACTGTAATGGTGTTTAATTTTCAATCCGAAAAGTAATTCTTCGAATCTGTTGTCTTTGAACTGTGTCCCGTTGTTTGTAATAATGGATTCTGGGACTCCGAACCTGGTGATGATATGACACCAAGTGAATTTCTGCGTTCGGACCAAAGTGATGGTGACTAAGGGCTCCGCCTTAATCCACTTAGTGAAGTAGTCCACGTCCACTACCAAAAACTTCAGCTGCCTAGGCGCTTGAGGGAACGGACCCAGGATGTCCATACCTCATTGATAGAATGGCTAGGGTATACCTGTCATGGATAGTTCTTCTAGCGGAGCATAATAATGGTTAGAGTGTTGTTGACATTTATCGCATGTTTGAAAGTGCACATAGGAGTCTATTTCTATCGTAGGCCAATAGTAACCTGCCTTGAGTGCCTTCAACGCTAGGGTTTTGCCTCCTAGATGGTATCCACAACTTCCTTCATGAATCTCGGTCAAGACATACTCAGCTTCTTTCGACGCGAGGCATTTAAGGAGGGGTAGAGAAAACCCATGCCGGTATAACTATCCGTTATAGATGATATACTTAACTGCGACTTTCTTTAACCTGAAGCTTCCTTTGGATCCTCGGGGAGACTACCGGATTGTAAGTACTCCATTAATGGTGTGATCCAAGTAGGCTCTTTCCCTTCAACCTGGAAGACAGACATGTCAATGACGGAGGGTTGTGGGAGGGTCTCCTAGATCATCGAACAATTGTTATTCGGACTCTTGGTGCTGGCCAACTTAGTTAGGAGGTCAGCCCTAGAATTTTGCTCCCAAGGTATATGCTCCACTTTTACCACTCTGAAACTCGTGAGGAGTTCTTATACCCTTGCTAGGTATTTCTGTAGGAGGAGCTCTTTAGCCTAATAGTCACCTCGAATCTGGGAGGTCACGAGCTGGGAGTCACTAGAAAGTCTGATCTTTGTGGCCCCCTAAGTCTCTGGCCATTACCAGTCCAACGGTACATGCTTCATATTTTGCCTGGTTGTTTGATGTGGGGAATTTGAACCTAAGGGAGTTTTCAACGATCTTTATGGCCCCCCTCGAATATGGGAGGTCACGACCTGAGAGTCACTAGAAAGTCTGATCTTTGTGGCCCCTCAAGTCTCTGGCCATTACCAATCCAACGATACATGCTTCATATTCTGCCTAGTTGTTTGATGTGGGGAATTTGAACCAAAGGGAGTTCTCAACACTCACCCCCTCGAAATTCTCTAAGATTATCCCAGCTCCGCTTCTTTTTGGAATTGAGGACCCATCAACGAACATGGTCCAGGATACTTCCTCGGTATCACCGGGGTCTGAAGTGAGTTTGGCTAAGAAGTCCGAGAGTGCCTGTGCCTTGATGGCTACTCTAGGTTTGTAGGTGATCCCAAATTTGGAAAGCTCAATGGACCAGGCAATCATCCTCCCCGCTAAGTCCGACTTGTGCAATATCTGTCAGATAGGTTGATCGGTCCTTATCACCACTGGATAGCACTAGAAGTATTGTCGTAGTCTTCTGGCTATGATGATGAGTGCAAATGCAACCTTCTCGATTTTTTGATATCGGAGCTCGAGGCTTTGTAGCACCTTACTCACAAAATAAATTGGCTTTTGACCTTCTACAGTTTCCCTGACAAGTACTGAACTCACAGCCTCCTCGTGGATAGAAAGGTACACGTAAAATGTTTTACCTAACTCTGGCCTCATAAGGATAGGAGGGGATGACAGAATATTCTTCAAAGACATGAAGACATCCTCACATTCTTGAGTCTACTCAAATCCTGTCCACTTTTTCAATAACTTAAAGAGAGGGAGGGATTTGTGAGTGGCTTTGGCTAGGAATCATGTGAGAGCTACGATCCGTCCGGTTAACTATTGTACTTCCTTCACACTCTGAGGACTATGCATGTCGAGCACTACTTTGCATTTGTCTAGGTTTGCTTCAATACTGCGGTGAGTTAACATGAACCCTAAAAACTTTCCAGCCTGGACCCCAAATGCACAATTTTCAGGATTAAGCCTAATGCCATGTTTCCTCAGCTGTGCAAACACCTCTTCAAGGTATGAGGTGTGTGACCCAAACGACGGGGTTTTTACTATCATGTCATCAATGTAAACCTCAAGTATTCTTCCCATCTGTTCTTTGAAATCTTTGTTCATCATCCTTTGATAAGTGACCCATGCGTTCTTCAGACCAAAAGACATTATCTTGTAACAGTAACTTGCCCTTTCAGTGATAAAGGTGGTTTTATCCTCGTCTCCCGGATACATCGGGATCCGATTGTATCTGGAGTAGGCATCCATGAACGATAGTAAATGGAATTCGGAGGAGTTATCAACCAGTTTGTCAACATTTGGGAGGGGTATAGATCTTTAGGACATGCCTTATTCACTTTCCATTTGACTTTTTAACGAGGGCCACATTTGAAAGCCATGTGGTGTAAGAAATTTCCTTTATGAAGCCAACACTCAATAATTCTTTGATTTGCTCCTTAATAATCTGTTGCATTTCGGGGCCGACTTTCCTTTTCTTTTGGGAGATCGACCTTACATCTCATTTGATAGACAAACGATGACAGATGAAAGTGGGGTCGAGCCCAGGCATGTTGGAGGATGTCCAAGTAAATAAGTCTTTATTTTTCTGCAAAAGCTCGACAAGTTGGGTTCTTTCATGTGCTTCAAAGTTTGCCCCTATTTTGGTGACTTGGTCTGACCTGTTACCAAGCTGAAGTAGGACCAGTTCCTCTTTTGGCTAGGGTCTGGTACCTAGGATTTCCTCACGCACATCCAACTCGGTCATTAGGATGTTGACTTGATCGCAGGCTGGGCTAGATGTTCGTGCCATTGTCTTCCCAGAAGCTCTATTGATTTTCAAACTCTCATTATAGCACTTGTGGGCTGCAATCTGGTCGCCCTTGACCGTGACCACTTCATTATACCTAGTGAGAAATTTCATGGCCTAGTGGTCGGTAAAGACTACAACGGCAATACCATTTAGTGTAGGACGACCCAGAATAATGTTGTAAGCCGAAGGACAATCCACAACCAGGAATCTCACCTTAATAGTTCTGTACAAACTGTCGTCACCTAGCATTAAGAACGTTTCAAAATACACCACCAAGGTAACCTTTTCTTCAGAGAGCCAATGAGTTCACCTTCGTATGGTGTGAGCGTAGATAGAGGAAACTCTAGCCTTTCGAAGGCGTTCATGAACATGATATCTGTCAAACTTCCTTAGTCCACAAAGATACGACAGACTTCGGCGTTGGATGTTATCCCGGATATGACCAGTGAGTCATCATGATCTTGGATAATATCGCCATAGTCCTTGTCGGAGAAGGAAATGAGCGGTGTGTCCTTGTCTTCGGCATGAGGTCTTCGTGAAGAGGGGGTCGACGCTTAAGATTGTTGTCCAGAGTGCCTTCTTTCGGGAGTTATTGGACAAGCCCCCACCTGTGAATCCTCCACTAATGGTACTGACAAGCCTATCTTTCCTGTTACCCCCACCTTGGGTATCCTAGTTCTGGTTTTGCCTGTTTTCAGCATCTCGGCATGGCGGTGTCTGGGATCTTCTGGTGGGACTCCGGGTTTTTCTTCTTCTTTGACGTTGGTTTGGGCTCCGCCATGGGCTACAGCTTCGTTTCTGATCCCTACGTCTTCCACGGTCCTCATTTCCTCGGAAACTGCTGATGTATTTTTGCAGGCGTCCCTCCTTGACCAGAGATTCGATTACATCCCAGAGTTGGTAATAGTCCTTTGTCTAATGACCGTAGCTTTTATGCCACCTGCAATGCTTCGAGTGGTCCTTCTGGGACTGCCTCTTTAGGGGTGGTGGCCTCTTGATATCCTGAAACTTAGTTTGAAAGACCTCTTTCAAGATTGTCTCTCGAGGGGTGTTCAAAGGAGTGTACTCATAATACTTGGGTCGGTACCGTTCGCTCTTAGAGGAATCACAGGGCTGGTTAGAATTCTAGCTCTTTTTCTATTGGATGGGTTCACCTTTCTCCAGGCTCTCTTTAACCTTAGTAATCTCCTCTAGCTCGACATATTTATCTGCCTGTAGGTAGAATTCGTCTAGACTTGTGAGCTTCTTTTTTTTCTAATGACCGGAAGAAGCCTGAGTCAGTTTAGAGGTCATTTCTAGCGTAATGGAGGGCTATCTTGTCATCCAAGTTTTTAATGCCTATACAAGTGTGACTGAATCTCTTAATGCACTTGTGCAAGGATTCACTATTCCCTTGGCAAATTGTAGAAAGAGAATTGATCGACTTCGGGTGTTCTTTGGCGGTGGTGTAGTGCAGCAAGAAACGCTGTGTGTGGTCTTCCCATCTCGTAAATTTTGTCCGCAAAGTGACGAACCATCAGAGAGCGTCCTTATTCAAAAAGAGAGGGAAAACCCGACACAGGAGTTCGGGAGTGTGTCTGTAGAGTTGCATGGACTCAGTGTAAGCGTCCAAATGCTCTTGAGGATCTGTCGTCCCGTCGTAAGGCTCCAAATTGCTTGGAGGTTTGAAGTTCCTCGGGATCCTGTACGCCATTAAGGCATCTGAGAACTGTTGTTGTGGCGGGGGTCGGGGTATTATTTCTAACAACCTCGGCATCGACACGCTGGGCTCCTAGTTCGTTACGGACTAAGTCACGCTCTCTGACGTCATTATCCGCCCTCACGGATCTTTCAAGATCTTCCAACCAATAACGTTGATCTTCCAATTGATGTCGTTGATATTTGATCAGTGCTGTTTGTTGGTGCAAAAACTCTCGAAGGTCGTTCCTCGTCATCTCAGACTATGCGTTATCCTCATAATGGGATGCATGCTCTACATCGTTGTTTGGGATCCCCAGTCGCGCGTGCATGGGGATTCTTGCTCCTTGATTCGCATTGTTGGCTCCATTACTAGGAAAAACAAGCCTATCCGAATAGAGACCCTTCGCGATGAGGCGGGGCTTTCGGCAGAAGCCGAAGTTTCGTGCCCCTAATGGAGGGTTTCGACGACAACATGCCTGCTTCTGGTGGTGCAACGGAAGGAGGTCGCGCTGTGCCGCTGGGCCCTATGCTTGACCAAGGGTAGCATGTGCATCGCTTCCTTTCCTTTAGTTCTGTCTTGTGCTCACCATGGTTGATGTAGGAATAGGAGTTTAAAGTCTTCCCACAGACGACGCTAATGTTCTGAAGTGGATTCAGAGGGTACCTGAAATAGGCACGTGTATGGTGGTTTCCTTCTTGTACAACTGCTGCCAAACGTATTGAACCAGGGGGTGGGTAATTGCAAATGGACTCTAACGCTCAAGTCAGACAGTGCACAAGTAGGGTTTATACAATTAGATAATAGATATCTCATTAGGTTGACTTAGCCTGGTATTTATAGAGCATAACTGGAATCGTAATGAGATCAATATTAAATGCATGTATTTAGAATTGATATCCTGTTAAGGATTATCTTCCTTTTGACTAGTTTTCCTATTTGTGTGAGATATAATTAGCTTCTATATCCATCAAGGATACTGTGAGGGATTCGTGCCTAGTAAATAGACAAATATGCTCATCAAGATAATGCGTAGTAATATCTGAGTATTATTCTGACTGACCAGGTTGCTCTTGATGATGACCGAAAATCCCAGTCTAGAACACTCTCCATTCTGTTGTGTTCATTCACAAGAGTTACAGTTAAGTGGGCAATGGTAATTCTTAGAGTGTATAAGGAGCTGCCACATCAACATGTGGATAAGGTCTCTTAAGAGGAATGTCTTTAAGAACTCCATCTTCTTCAAGCAGAGGTGGTGCCGGAATCAAAGAGGTGGCAATGGAAGGTGGAGTTGCGGGTGGAGAGACGGTGTAGGAGGAGGTGGAAGGATTCAGTTTTGGACGTGGTGGTGGAGGAATAAGAGGTGAGGGTGGAGATTAAGGTTTGGATTTAGATTTGGGTTTAGGTTTGGGACAAGGAGAATAGGGTGGAGATTAGAAGAAGAAGAGGAAGGGACATGTGAGATTCTATTTGACACTTAACAGTATATATAAGTAATTTTCGTTAGTATTTATCATGAGTGGTTAACATAATTGACACTTAACAATATACATAAAGAATTTTGTTAGTATTTAACATGAGAGGTTAACAGAAGAATTAACTCGATAAAATGAAAAAAATTTTAAAGACTAATGTGTGTCAATTTTTTTTAGAAATTAATAGGTTATATCTTGAAAAATTCAAAGACTCAAATATATATTTACTTTTAACAAAACAAAAGAAATTATTGTCAATTAAAATACTATTTTTCACAAAGTGTATAAATTTAAAATTATCAAAATAATAAAATTTAATAAGTTAATTTAAATTTAAATGACTTAATAAAATAAATAAATTAAATTAATAAAAATAAACATAAAATTAAAAATAATCTGAATTAATCTAATCTAATAACATTGCATAAGAACCAACTAAATTAATAAAATGCTGACTGGACATAACCTGATTTGACAGCTATACGCATAGTGCTGGCAGCATGTCAGTAAGCAAGGTATTTCCCTTTTCCAAACCCCATTTATGAGTTGTCAGTTGGAGAGTTGGGGTAGACTCACTCCGCGCAAGGCAACGCAACGCAGTGGCTGAAGAAGCCGATATTCAACACTCGCAGTCGCAGATGCAGAACCAAGAAGAAGAGCACCTTGACGTTCTCACCAAGTCTGGTCACAAAACCGGGATTTCCAAACCCAGGTAATTAAGCACAATTCCTCCAACCAAGTATCAACTTAATTATTGTTATTATTATTATTACTCCTAGTATAAGTATAACTAACTGTCTGTTTCGCTCGCTTTACTCACATCATATGCAGAGGAGACGTTCATCGAGATGGGGATTACCATCGAGCCGTTCACGTGTGGATTTTCGCTGAGAGCACGCAACAATTGCTCCTCCAACGGCGTGCCCACTGCAAGGATTCCTGGCCAGACTTGTGGGATATCTCCAGTGCTGGTCACATATCCGCTGGTGATTCATCGCTCACAACTGCTCGGTAAATAATAAAATACGATTTGTTTCCCTCAAATAAACAACTTGTCGCTATTATTTATTTATTGAGTTTAATTTTCATGCATTGTATATGTTGTCAGTGTTGTCAACACGTCATTGAATGATAGTGTAAAACTTTTTTTACACTAATAGTTCATCAAAATTAAATTCTTATATACTTTTGAGTAGTTACTCTTGTGCTTATTACACCTTATACTTTCTCTTATTTGAGAAATTACACCTGGCTCCCTTTGTTATTTAGAAGGGAAATTTGTGCAAGAAAGCAACAGCACATAATGTGTAAGCTTCCAAACAAGAGGAGTGCTTAGTGTAATTGTTATCTTTATTTTAAATACCAAAGTAGAATTATTCAGAACGCTACCATATACAGATTGCTTTGCTGATCAAGTGTGTTGTTGTATGATTGATTTTTCAGAAGGGAGCTCGAAGAAGAGTTAGGTGTAACCCTTCCAAAGGATGCATTCGAATTGATATTTGTTTTCCTCCAAGAGTGGTCAGTAGTTTCCGGTGCATTTCTTTATCTTGTCAAAATAAGAGGGTGTTTGGTTTGTCAAAAATGTCATATTGCTTTCATTTTGTTCTGTTTTCAAAATTTCCTTAATTTTACCATTTCTTTCACAGAAATTTGAAAACAGAATGAAAATAGAGTGACATTTTTGTAATTATAATGAAAACATATCAACTGAAAATAAAAACTGATAAAACAAACTAAACACCCTCTAAATTTTCCTTCAAGCTAAGCTAAAAAGTTTTTTAGAGGGGTCTCTTTCACTGATATAAAGAGAGACTGCTGAGTTGATTTGTCTTTCTTTTTCATTTTATTGCATGTTCGTAGGATTTCTTATCTTCAACTAATGCAGTCCCTTCCTTTTGTTAACCATGGACTAGCTGATGTTAACTTTAAACATGGAATGCAGTGTCATAAATGATGGAAAATACATCAATAATGAATATAATGATGTTTATCTGGTAACAACTCTTGATCCAATACCTTTGGAGGCCTTTACACTTCAGGTGAGTATTTATAAGATGTATTCAAATTGGATTTTCGGTCATTTTTCCTTCACATTTTTGTATTGTTCTCTGAAAAACGTAAACCAGTAGGTAAATTGCTATTATCATTGTATTATATCTATGCCTGATTTTGAATCTCTTTTGAGAAACATAATACACCATGATTTGTTCAATTATGGAGCTTGCATTTATGCTTATTCATTGTTTGACAAATTTAGCTTGTTTTGGAAGTACTAGAATTCACTATGAAGCTGTGACATTTGTGATTATTATATATTAATTTATGCTGTAATTATCATTTGGGGTTTGGGTTTTGTAATTAGGGATTTAGGGTTTTAATTATTAGTAATTTGGGAATTTGTGATCAAGATGTTTTGGTCTTGGGATATCTTACCCTTTATTCTTTATTTCTCATTCTCTATTAGGATTTTATATTCTTGAGTCTTAAGTTTGGGTTTCTTGTTCTTGTAGAATAATAGAATTAGGATTGTTTAATTTTCTATATAGGGCAAATGATCTGTTTTGGGGATTTCAGCCTTATTATTGAATTTAAATATTGAGAACTTTAGTATTTTTGGTTATTTTCCCTTGGTCCCTGTGAGATTCTAACTTAAAACTAATTGGCATTAATTGGAGTGGCTCAACAGATATTTAAACCGCACCCAAAATATTGAGGCAGGCGATGTATGACTCGTAACACCCCTCCTCTACAGATGTCTAGACGAAACAGTCGGAAACAAGCTTAGCGAAGTAGGCGGAAACAATGCCTAACGAAGTAGGTGGAAACAAACCTAACGAAGTAGGCAACAAAAATGAGATATTGACTCTGATACCATATGAGATTCTAACCTAAAATCAATTGACATTAAGTGGAGTGACCCAACAGATATATAAACCACACCCGAAATATTGAGACAGGCGATGTGAGACTCTTGACAGTCCCTGTTCTTGTCCTACATCAATTTAAGTTTCTTAATTCTGTCTCAGCTTATTTAGGGTAATATGTAAATCCTTGATCAAAGTTATTTTGTTTTGGGTATTTCTTTTTAATTGTTTCTTCCAGTACATGTGAATTACTTTTTAACTATCTAGTGGCAGGAATGTTAGGAGAAAAAAAATTCCATGAAATTGTAGTCCAAAAAAATTATTTATTAAATTCTAGTTGTTAGAATTAAGCACGTTTCACATGTTTTATATGTTTCACATGTTTCATAGCTGGCTCATAGTGGTGATTACTAGATATTGTAATCACCATTTCATAGGTATTAGTGTTTGTATTTACTTCTTCATGTACCACTTCTGTATATAAATACTAGATTATTTGTGTGTGTAAAGTCACAATTTCCTCAAACTCTCTAATTCTATATGGTATTAGAAGGTTAACGAGTTAACGATCCTCTTGCCTCACTAGTGGTGTCAGTGCTCCATTCCCGTGCACACCACTGCGCCTCTGCCAATTGTAATTGCTCCGGCAACACCCACCACCGCTCTAGACCCAAATCTGCAACAGAACCTGCCAATCGGCCCAACTAGTGCCGACCCACTGCCACCCAGTGTTGTCAAATTGCGGCCATGGCAGATTGCGGTGACGAGATTCTTGGAATCCGCCATTTGCCAGCCGCTGTGTTGCGATTTTTGCCTTGTGCGAAATGGCGGCTGCCACAACCTTGGCGCCATGGCAGTCATGGCGGTGCATTGCTAAAATAGCGGTTGTAGCCTATTTTTGTTATTTTTAGGGGCTTTTCAGGGTTTTCACACTTAGGGATTTATAAAATTCCTAACCCATTCGACGAAGACCACCCATTTTCAGCCTCTGCCACTCGAGACTTCACCCTCCCACTCCCACCCATTGGCCTCCTCATCAACTTCGGCGACTAAGCGGCGGGACCCAGGCATCTCTGGCAGTCGACGACCTTCTTCGGCGAGTTGTCTCTCTCTGTTCTCACTTCTCAACCTCACTTCTTCTTTCTTTATTTCTTTGTTCTCCATTCTCAAACTCAAACCTGTTTGTTCATTGTTCTGTCATTCTCATTCATTTTTTTTTGTTTTGGGTTTTTCACCTCTCTCTATTTTGGGTTTTACACCTCTCAACTCTCAACTTTCAAGCTCAACTCTCTGTTTTACACTTTTTAGTTGCTGCACTTTATTTTCCTCTCAAGTCTTTGTTTTATTTTCACTTCTAGACCTAACCTAGAACAATGGCATGTCGTGGACAAAGTGAAGTCTCTTCAAACACTTCAAGGTTTGCTAATAGTAATAGAACAGACCCTAGGTGGAAATATTGCGACCAACTTGCAGATAATGATACCAACAACTATGTGTGCAATTTCTGTGGTAAAGTCACAAGGGGAGGAATCACTAGAGCAAAAGAGCATCTAATGGGGAAGAATGACAATGTTGCAACTTACTCTAAATGTCCAAAGGAAGTTAGAGAAGAAATGTGGGGATATTTGAAGGATAAAAGGAAGCAAGAGTGCAACACCCTAATGCAATTATTGCAAAATAAACAGAATATTTCATGATAAATCGTATCAAGAATGTCATTTTCTAATATGCATAAAACATAAATCCATAATAACATGTATAGACATTATAGAGAGTCATGAAGGATGAAAAGTGTAACATATATACATCATTGGCTAAGAAGCCATACTGTAATACATAAACTTTTATAGAATAAAAGTAAAGTAAATAAATACAAGTTAAAGCATCAAGAAACAAAATAACTAAAAACTAAGTCTTTTGCTTCTTCTTCTTGCCCTTTCTCTTTAGAGGGTCTTGTCCTGAATTTACATAGAAACATAGCGGGATGAGAAATCATAGAAATCTCAGTATGAGCAAACTAAAACCAGCAGTTATTCATTCACAATGAATAAACAAACTAAAAACATCAAGTTAATCTTGCAATAGATAAATGAGCCACTGCTCATCACTACTGGAAAATGTACATACTCTCTATGTATAGATCACGAAGCAAGCAATAACCTAACTCACATTTATTTCAAACAATGATACCAAACAACTGCCCATACAATCGTAAGATATCACCAAGCACACGAGCAAACAAGCAAGACAACTGGCCATACAATCGTCAACAAATGCAATGCTTTATGTTATGATGCATGGTTATGCTCACACAATATCTAATAATATGATGATGCAATGCAAGTGCAGGTTTTAGTTTTTGAAAACACATGTTACTTGCTTATTCCCAGGAACCACGTTCCTTTCTATATACTAAGTAGGATAGGCACAATAGCCCTTACATTACTTGGTAATAAGTGGATTCCTTCCTCTCACGATAGTAAGAGTACTGTTACCACCTCCATACCAGTAACCTTGACCATTGTTGATATTGTTTGATATTGTTTGATTTAGATTTGATATAGTCTGATATAGTTTGATATAGCTAGATATTGTTTGATATTGTTGTTAATAGTCAATCCCTAAAATCAAGGGATTTTGTATTCAATTGTTGTAACTAATTATTCTATAAATTGAGGAGGCTGAGTAGGTTAGACTCAAGCCATTCAGCTATCATAACTTGGTATCAAGAGCTAGGGTTCGTTCTGGTCAAGAACCGCTCTCCGGCGATCTTCTCCGGCCACTGTCTCTGGCCACCGTCACCGGCCACCGTCTCCGATCACCAAAGTAAGGTGACCGGACAACTCAGAAAACGCCGGCGATCCGTTTCCGAGAAGACCCACCTCCGTTCTCCGCCGCACGCGCCGTCACGCGCCGCCACAGTCCGCAGATCTCCGAGCGCGTGAGCTCCACGCGCCGCCGTCGGCGCGCCGTTTTGTCCGCGCGTCATCTCCGTCGTGTTCTTCGGCGTCCTCTGGCCTCCTTTTGACTATCAAAATCCAATTTCAAGAACTTTCATTCTTCTCCTTCTCACCATGTCCGATTCAACCACCGGCTCTTCCAAAGGTTCTGACGTCAATTCTGGTGTTGGTTCTGGGTCTACAGGGAAGGGTCTCATCTCTTTTGCCTTCTCTGGAAGTCCCATTATCACATTGGAAAAACTCAATGGTAAGAATTTTGTGGATTGGTACAATGCGGTTGAAGTTTGGTTTTTAGGACAAGGGCTTTATGAACATCTCACCAAGAAGGAAGCAGAGGTTGATGAGAAAATTCGTGATGAATGGAAAAGGGCAGATTATCAGTTGGTCTCTCTTTTATGGCAGTCTATTGATCCGAAGTTGATGGTACACTTTCGCCCATACAAAACTTGTTATGAAATATGGAAGAAAGCTCAAAATGTCTATTCCAATGATCTACAATGTCTCTATGCTTCTGTTCACAATTTGGCCACTCTTCAGATGACAGATCACGATCTTCCCTCTTATCTGAACAAAGCACAGTCCGTCATTGATGACATTAAACGCATTATAACAGGTGATGATCTTACGAAGGTACTAGCAAAACTTGATAATATGTATATGGTCTTTGTTCTTCACGGTTTACATAAGGATTTTGAATCTGTCCGGAATCAAGCTCTAGCTAATCCTAACATCCCCACGGTGGAGGAGCTCATTGATCATCTTCTACGAGTTCCGTCACCGGTGGAGACATCTGAGATCGGCTTCCAGACAGCTTCAGAGTCCTCGGCCTTTGTCTCTAATTCAGCAAACCGTGGAGGACGAGGCCGTGGGCGTGGTGGAAGAGGTGGTCGTGGTAGAGGTGATCGTCCTCAGTGCTCTTATTGCAAGCGCGTGGGTCATACCCAAGACAAGTGTTATTCTCTTCATGGTTTTCCAGAAAAGTCAGTCAATGTGACGCAGTCTGCCGATCAGAAAGTCGAGGTTGTGTATGATAATCAGACAGGTCACAATCAGAACAAATTTGAGATTGATGAATATAAGGAGTACCTTCAGCTTAAGGCAACCCAACGGGCCTCATTTTCAGCTACTATAGCCCATTTTGGTAATTCTACGGTTTGTTTCTCTCATTCATCTCCTGTTGGTTCCTGAATTTTGGATTCTGGTGCTTCTGATCATATTGCTGGTAACTCTTCTCTCTTTTCTACTTTATCCTCTACTAAAACACCACATCACATCACCCTTGCTAATGGCTCTAAAACTCAAGCCACTGGTATTGGTCATGCTTCACCTCTTCCCTCTCTGTCTTTAAATTCAGTCTTATTTGTACCTGGATGTCCTTTTAATTTAATTTCTATTAGTCAACTTACTCGATCTCGCAATTGTTCCATAACCTTCACTTCTACTTCCTTTTCTATCCAGGACTGGAGTACGGGGAAGACGTTGGAGCAGGATTTGAGTCACGCGGTCTCTACTACTTACAACCTCCATCTTCCACCATATGTGTTGCCATAGAGTCACCTAGTCTTCTTCATCGTCGTTTTGGTCATTCGAGTTTGAATAAATTAAAGAAAATGGTCCCTCATCTCTCTACTTTACCGGCATTGGAGTGTGAGGCATGTCAGCTTGGAAAACATGTTCGGGCATCCTTTCCAAGCAAGGTCACTGGTCATGCAGAGTCTCCTTTTAGTCTTGTTCATTATGATGTTTGGGGTCCAAGTCGTATTTCTTCTTTCTTAGGATATAGATATTTTGTTACTTTTATTGATGATTTCTCTTGTTGTACCTGGTTATTTTTAATGAAAGAACGTTCTGAGTTATTCACTATTTTTCAAAAATTTTGTGCTGAAATACATAATCAATTTGGACAAACTATTCGTGTCTTACGCAGTGATAATGCCAAAGAATATTTTTCTGCCCCTTTTAATTCTTTCATGGCATCGCATGGTATAGTTCATCAATCGAGTTGTCCTCACACACCTCAACAAAATGGTGTGGCTGAGCGCAAACATCGTCATATTGTTGAAACAACTCGTACTCTCATGTTACATTCTAATGTTCCTGTGAAATTTTGGAGTGATGCTGTTCTCACTGCAGTTATTTAATAAATCGAATGCCATCTTCTGTTCTCAATAACCAGGTTCCTCACTCTATTCTATATCCTCGGCACCCCTTTATCTTGTCCCCCTCGTGTTTTTGGTTCCACATGTTTTGTCCACAATGTTGCTCCGTGTCTCGACAAACTTCACGCTCGCGCCATTAAGTGTATCTTTCTTGGTTATTCTCGGGTTCAAAAGGGGTACAGATGTTATTCTCCATCCACAAATCGTTCTTACATCTCCATGAGATGTTACCTTTTCGAGGATACACCTTTCTTTGCCTCACAAGTCTTGTCGGAGTCTGTTTCTCAAGTCTTGCCTATTCCAGTCTTCGATTCTCCCGTTTTAAGTCCACCTGTCTCACATATACAAGAGGCTGCCCCTGTTGCTCCTAAGTACCCCATAGAGTCATTTCGTCTCACTTATCACCGTCGTCCTCATCCTACTACTCCGAAGGCTGCACCTGTTGTGGACACCAGTGACTCACCTCCTGCTCCTCCGTCTCTGTCGATTTCGGTCCAACCGGAGCCTACCATTGACCTTCCCATTGCAATTCGTAAAGGTAATCGTTCTTCTTGCAATCCTCATCCTATTTATAATTTTCTAAGTTATCATCGTTTATCTTCCAACCATTATGCCTTTGTATCTGCTTTGTTGTCCATTTCTATTCCTAAAACTGTTCAGGAAGCACTATCCCATCCAGGATGGCGACAGGCTATGATTGATGAGATGACAGCTTTGGAATCTAACCACACTTGGGCTCTTGTTCCCTCTCCTCCAGGGAAGTCTACTATTGGTTGTCGTTGGGTTTTTACTGTCAAAGTGGGTCCCGATGGGACTGTGGATCGCTTGAAGGCTCGTCTTGTGGCCAAAGGATATACTCAGATTTATGGTCTTGACTATGGTGATACATTCTCTCCTGTTGCTAAAATGGCATCTGTTCGTGTCTTTTTATCCATGGCTGCTATCTCTTGCTGGCCTTTACATCAGTTGGACATTAAAAATGCCTTTTTACATGGTGAGTTGGAGGAGGAGATTTATATGGAGCAACCACCTAGGTTTATTGCTCAGGGGGAGTCAGGTCTTGTTTGCCAACTTCAGAAGTCATTGTATGGGTTGAAACAGTCACCTCGAGCTTGGTTTGGGAGGTTCAGTAAGGTCATACAGCAGTTTGACATGATTCGTAGTGAGGTTGATCACTCTGTGTTATATAGACATTCACAGTGTAAAAAGGTCATTTATCTTGTGGTCTATGTGGATGATATTGTAATTACAGGTGATGATGATGAAGGGATCACTAGACTAAAGCAACATTTGTTTCAGCATTTCCAAACCAAAGATTTGGGCAGGTTGCGATACTTCCTTGGTATTGAGGTTGCTCAATCAAAAACAGACATTTCCATTTGTCAAAGGAAGTATGCACTTGATATTTTGGAAGAGACTGGGATGCTAAATTGTAAGCCGGTGGATACTCCTATGGATCCGAATGTTAAGCTCATTCCAAATCAGGGGGAGCCGTACTCAGATCCAGGAAGATATCGAAGGTTAGTAGGAAAGTTGAATTATCTCACTATGACCAGACCAGATATAGCCCTTGCTGTTAGTGTTGTGAGTCAATTTCTTAACTCTCCTTGTGATAGTCATTGGGATGCAGTGACTCGCATTTTAAAGTATATTAAAGGAACTCTTGGAAATGGGCTAATATATGAGAACAGAGGTAACACAGACATTGTTGCCTATACAGATGCAGACTGGGCAGGATCTCCAAGTGATAAGAGGTCAACTTCTGGGTATTGTGTTTTCATTGGAGGTAATCTCATCTCTTGGAAGAGTAAGAAGCAGAGTGTAGTTGCAAGATCAAGTGCAGAAGCAGAATACAGGGCTATGGCTCTTACAACATGTGAACTTATATGGTTAAAACATCTACTTCAAGAGTTAAAGTTTTGCAAAATGGGTTCTATGCAGCTGATTTGTGATAATCAAGCAGCCTTACACATTGCTTCTAATCCTGTCTTTCATGAACGAACTAAGCATATAGAGATCGATTGTCATTTCATTCGAGACAAGATTCTTTCAAAGGAGATTAGTACTTCATTTGTCAATTCTAATGATCAACTTACAGATGTTTTCACCAAGTCTCTACGAGGCTCATGAATAACTTACATATGTAACAAGTTAGGTGCTTATGACATCTATGCACCAGCTTGAGGGGGAGTGTTGATATTGTTTGATTTAGATTTGATAGTCTGATATAGTTTGATATAGCTAGATATTGTTTGATATTGTTGTTAATAGTCAATCCCTAAAATCAAGGGATTTTGTATTCAATTGTTGTAACTAATTATTCTATAAATTGAGGAGGCTGAGTAGGTTAGACTCAAGCCATTCAGCTATCATAACTACCATCATAGCATAAAAGCTAGGAGAATTTAGATCCAACACCTCATTCTCAGGCCATATGGTTGTGCATACCATCTAAGGTTACAATACGTAGGAATCAACATATAACGAGTTTGAAAACCAAAAGTATAAGGACAATTTCAAATCACATTTGAAACAATCACAAGATCCTCACAATCTAGTGAAAAGCATTACCAGTACATGTACATCTTAGCCTCACTTATCCAACAAAGTAGTAAGAGTCATGTAACTAGCACACTTATATTTAGAACCTCATATTATCACTCCACAAGTGATTTTAAAGTCAACCTCATGTTGAATAAGGTCCCAAATACTTCCCTTGGCATTCCATACCTCAAGGGTTGCCTAGGTTTCAGAATCCCTCACATATGCTAGGTGATTATTCTCTCTAAGAAATACCTCCACTAGTGCCTCAACACACTTAGGAAAGCATATATGAATGATCCCAACACTTAGGAACTTCCAAATATATCAAAAACACATTTTTGAAGATCTTGAAGCTCATGCTGCGGCACCCCTGCACCTCTTGCATGAGTTGCCCAATCACTAGATTGCCTCAATATGAGGCAGCGATAAAGTTAATCAATGGTCTTCTTTGTCCATCAGTCACTATACACACACCTTTTTTTGGCCAAGTGTCTTTGATGGGTTGAAGTAACCTCAATATGTGGGCTTTTTCTCTTTGCAACATTGTAGTTCTTATAGCATTATATGAAGAAAACTTGAGATGGTAGTATTTGCAGCATATGTGAATGAACTAACAAAATAAGGATTTCTAGCCACATTGAATGGCAAACCAACAGAATAAAATAGCCTTGCTATTTCACATGACAAATGATCCCTTGCCTTATTATTAAATGTCCTTCCTATTGCTCCTTCACTAACTCTCCTTTTACTCCCAAAAGACATATAACCTCTAGGTGGGTTCAAACTCGTAGTTCCAGTAGGTAAAGGAACTTGTACTGCCTTTGCCTTTTCAGCGGTCTCTCTTTCAAATTAATTCATTTCTTGAAGATATTCATTAAGCGCAGCTGTACATACACTAATCCTATTTCCTTTTTCCCTCAAAAGATGAGACCTTACTCTAAAATAAGATCCATTGTAAGTTCCATTATAGAAATTGCATTTTCAACTTACATTCCCCCCTCTCGTTTTTTTGCTTTGCTAGTCAACGAAGCAGAAAAATTGCCCAAAGGAGACAACCATTTTCAGCTATTCCAGTTGCATATTTACTGGTCAACGAAGCAGAAAATTGCTTGTACCACTACCAGACCCAACACTAGTAGAGCCTTGTGAAAACATCTGTAATAACACAACTCAAACAGAATTTGTGACAAGTTGCCAAATTGAAAACACAACTTCAGAATTTGTGAAGTGAGAATCAAACGTGTATGTGTATATATATATGAGTGAACAAAAAAGCTTACATTTGGGTTTGGCCTTTCAGGCTGATGGGAAGGAAGTGTACGCAAGAGACGAGCTGCGTACTAGACCTAAAATGAAATTTGAGGGAGAGAAGCAACTGGGAGGAGCTGTACCACTAGATCTGAAACTTCTGCCGCCGCTCGCTTGCTCGCGTCCTTGCCGCGAGATTGATGGAGTTCTGCCGCCACAAAAGCCGCAAATCACTGGAGCTGCAATGGGGCTGGGTTGAATCAGAAAATGGGGAAGACAGAATTGAAGTACCCAAAACGCGGTAGTTTTTTTGAGAAATTTTGAGTGAGTCATACCCGAGCAGTATCTAGCCACTCCAGCCGTTCCCGAGCCACACTAGAGCGCTTCACAAATATGAAGTTCAAAAAAAAATTTCAGGTACGTACCCACGTGTACCCATACCCGGTACGTATTAGGTACGTATACGCCTTGCTAGGAGGTGTATCCATGCTTCAGAGCTCTTAGGTTTTAGTTGTTTCTTTTTGGTTTGTTTGTGAGGATGCCTTATCCTCTTTCTTTGTAATCTTTTTTTCTTATCTAATAATATTTCTTTTTCTCTCAAAAAAATAATATAAAGGTCTAGTATTATTTGTTGCAACTCAATCAATTTTGACAATACAAAAAGAATTATGCAATAGATCACTCAGAGTCATGTGACTTTGTTGAAGAATTATGGATTTAGAGTTAGAGAGAAGGAAAAGAAGGAAAACGGCTAAAACTGAAATACTGAATATATTGTTGATAAGATGATATGTGATACAATTCCATAACCTAGTACTCCTATTTATACTAATACTTAGGTGTATAAGTCCAAACCCATTAACACTAAGACTAAGAACATAATATCTTCTAACACTCCCCCTCAAACTTAAGCTTATAAACTTAAGTTTGTTACAAGTAGAAAACCCGTAAATGCATAATCTGAAAACAAAGAACATCACCAACATTTAAAACTCAATTGATCTCAACAAATAATTAAGGAAACTAGTGCTCCCCCTGAGTAACAAAGCCTTGGCAACGTCCTTGGTAGATAACTCCTTGCTTCTCCTCGGCACACATCCCAAGCGAATGAGACTAATTTTGGAGTCTTCGACCTTTCTCCTCAAGTGGCCATCGCGACCTCCAAACTGGTCTCCAATACACTAAGTCGGGTACCACCCAACAATGACCTCCAACCGAGTCTCTGAAACACTAAGTTGAGTATTATACCACCTAGTAACACAAATGATGGTCCTTTACCAATGTCCAAAGTCTTCAATCTGCAAACCCAACAACCAAACAAACCAAACATAGGTGAACAACAACCAACCAGACCATTGCCACCAATGAAACTCAAATTGTTGCAAACAGGACACTCCACACACACCATTCAGGAACATCGAGGGAACCCAGCAGAAGAAATGAAGTGCACCGCTTTGGTTGCAACCAAATGTGGCACCACTGGCCACCCAAATGTGGTCAGCAATGACGAGCTAGCTTCGTTGCTCCTCCTCAAACGATGCTATCACCAAGAAGAAGAGAGACTCTGCTCATATCCAAGGTGGCTCTACCTCGTTGATAGCCCTTTCCACCTAGGATAAACCAGCTACCTTGGGGCGGCTTCATCTAACGGGCAACCCTTTTCTTTAATATCTCTGTGGGCAACTCCACCTCATTGGTGGCTCCTTGCCTCTCCCATAGATAGCTACACCAAATCGGCAGCCTTTTCCTCCCAGCTTAAACATACAAAGACTGTAACCACATCAAGGAGATCGAACGAAGAAGAGAAGAGAAACTGGAAAACTCTTGCTCTTATACCTATGACACCCTAGTCACATCTTTCTGCTTGGCCAAAACCACAATTTACTGGGACGACTCCTGCTCCCAGACCTATGACACCCTTGGTCACACCTTGCTGGCCAGCCATGACACACCCGGTCACCAGAAACGTTGCCCACGACACCCTTGGCCGCGCATAGAAGAAGAAAGGAGGTAACCAGCCCACGACACTCTTGGCCGTGCATAGAAGAAGAAAGGAGGGAAGAATAGCCAATGGTCACAAAATACTGCAATAGTAGAAACTCAAGCCTGAATCATCTCACTAGAATTTCCTCTAGTCAAACCAAAGACCATCACCAAACATAAGCCTTTGAAATCTCTACTTTGCAATCTCCATAACACAAATCTATCACACCATGGATCGCAACATCATTGCGGAGCCATCAACAGGAGAACAACTCCTAGACAACCTAGAATCTGAATCTCCCCCTGAAACAGGGCTCATACCTGCAACTATCAGTCATCATTTCCACAACAGAGCACATATCAAATGCACAGTCCTTGTGCTCACACTCCTTCAACCACCGAGAAGGATCTCTGATCACAATCACAAGAACAACCTCCAAATAGGCAAACTACGTATGAGCCAAAGAGAAGCATAAGCTCATTCAGAGAAAAGAAGAAAATCCCTCCAAATGCAGAATAGAGAGAAGAAGAAAAGCACCAAATAAACTTAAATAACAACCAAAATGACCAAAGAAAGGTAGAACATAACCCACCAAAACGACAACATCTTAGCCAAACAGGGAAAAAGCTATGCACCCAAAATCATCTCCCAGCCTACAACACCCTTGGTTGCACTCATTCAGCCTCAAACAAACCCAGAAAATCTAGAAACATAATAGAAAACAAAGTTTGAAACAAAACAGAAGAAAACAGATCTAGTATATAGTTGTTGGAAAACTCGTCGGAGCTCTGACCAACCACCGTCATCCTCCGTCCACATTAACTCCTCACGATTCTCCGATTCCAGTCACACCCAAATGCAGCAGAGAACTTGTCCAAAACTACCAAACTGCCAAAAAGGGCTCAGTAGTGTCAGATCTTGTCGGAAAACGGCCAACTACCACAGACCACGCCAGAAACCACCACAAAAGCGGTCGTCCGATCACCTCTCATTAGCACAGACCAGAAGCGATAGCCACCAAGCAAATCCCTGAACCATCACGATCTCAGCTTGAAAACTGCGCATCGTCCTCAGATCTGCTGAAAAACCACCGACGACTGCAGAATCGGCTTGAAAATCAAACACCCAACAACGTTGAGGGTGGGTGCAGCTTTAGAACCTGCGGACTATGCAAAACGTGCAAAGCCTAGTTGCACTGGAAAACTGCCAGCGACCTAGCTGCCACTGGTCGTCCTCCCACTATCGGTCAGGCTGAACATCGCTGGTGATCACCCCTAAGTCATTTGAAACTTGAAGCAGCAGTAGTGGGTTGCGCAAGCCTTGAGGCGTGAAATAGACATTGTACTCTCCTTTTTTTTTCTTTTCCTTTTTTTTTAAACAAAGCTAACAAGAGAGGAAACACGAGACAAAATGTAAAGGAGAGAATATACAATCGAGTTCCATGAACTCAAAATAATGGAAGGGAGAAACTCTCCTCAAGGTAGATTGTACCTCTCTGATATCATGTTGAAGAATTATGGATTTAGAGTTAGAGAGAAGGAAAAGAGGGAAAACAACTAAAATTGAAACACTGAATATATTGTTGATAAGATGATATGTGATACAATTCCATAACCTAGTACTCCTATTTATACTAATACTTAGGTGTATAAACCAATCCCATTAACACTAAGACTAATAACATAATATCTTCTAACGGACTTCATTGAATATTTTACATGTCCCTTCTATTTATGTTCTTTTTATCTGCTATATCATTGAATTCCTCTAGATGCATCCTTTTCTGTATTTGTAGCATCATAATTCTCAGGATAGTGTTCTATAAGATAATAATTGGTTGACAGTTACTTAATTTGTTCCTCTCTTTTTCTATCATTCTCTCTTCCCTCGTGTGATTATAGACAAATGGTTGTTTATTGATATGCTAATCTAATTTCATGCCTGTCCTTCATGTCATTTCTTAGTACATGCATGATTTGTGTTATTAAATTTCATGATTTATGTGAGGGAATCTTTTTACATTGGCAGGAAACAGAAGTTTCTGCTGTTAAATATATCGCTTATGAAGATTATAAAAGGTTACTGGCCAAAGAAGATTCAGACTATGTCCCTTATGATGTTTATGGACAATATGGTCAGCTCTTTGATATAATTGAAAAGAGGTATGTTATTATTTAAGATATGCATGATGCTAAATTTCTTATATGTGAAGCAAAACCTCTTTCATTATATGATCACCCGTGTAAAAAATTATCATTATTCTGGTTTGGTTCCTTGTAGTAGGGTAGAACTTCACTCTCAATTCATATGGGTATGGCCATGTCTTTCTGTTTTCTGTCTTTTTTCTTTTTAATAAAATTTATTAGATAGAAAAGGAGTGAAGTACAACTAGGTAGAGGATAAGACATCCTCCAAAACAGAAAATAAGAAAGCAACAGGGAAAAAGAATGAATGGAGAATGCATCAAAGCGGCCAAGTAAATTGAAATTCCCTTGGAACCCTATCCCAAATCAAATCTTGGGGCAATGAGTGGCCTTTACAAATGTGGGCCTTTTGCTCCAACCAAATATAGCAAATAACAGCAAAAATTCTTCATTTACACAAAATTCTGACATCTTCGTTTCTTCCAAACTCTTTTAAATGAACCAATAGAACTTGCTCCAAAGTGAAGGGGCAAACTGAAGATTCATCCAGCACACCGGCAATCTTATTCCAAACAAAAGTTGCCACCCAATAATGTAGGAATAAATGGGCCATTGTTTCCATTCCAAACTTAAGCTGAATAGATTTCTTTTAAACTCAGATTCCCTACAGCCATATACATGGCTTTGTCTTCGCTGAAAGGTGATGGTCGGTGGCCGGTTGGAAGTGTGGATGGACGGTTCCATGTTTTTTTGTAGACTTTATTTTTAGAGCTTTATTGTTGCTTGTTTTCTAGGCCTAGAATAAATGTACAGCTCCTTATATATACTACGTTCTTGTAAATATTCAGATTAATGCAGAAACATACTACTCTTCTCCCTACTCTCTTTATTTTTCCTACTCTCTATATGGTATCAGAGCTCTGGGTCTGACTGGAGCCTTGATAGAGACGCTCATGACTAGAGCCAATCGTGGCCTGGTTTCTTCTGGGGAGATAGCAGACAACTTTTCCACCACTACTCCAACAATTGGCGTTGACCTCTTGTTCTCTATAGGATCTATTTCCATTCAATTAGGTGTTCAAATATTGAATGGAAAAAATTATCTAGAGTAGGCACAAACTATGAAGCTTGTAATTGATGGAAAAGGCAAGCTTGGACATCTTACTGGTGAGGTGAAAGAACTAGCAGAGAATGATCCCAATTTTGCGGCATGGAGATCCGAAAACTCCATGATAACTGCTTGGTTGATAAATTCTATGGAATCTGCAATAGGAATGCCCTTCTTATTCCTGCCAACGGCCAAGGAAGTGTGGGACTGTGTCAAAGAGACCTACTCTGATGTGGAGAATTCATCTCAAATTTTTGTCCTTAAAACCCAGCTATGGCACAGCAAGCAAGGAGATCAAGACCTAACCACATACTGCAACGAGATGCTAACATTGTGGTAAGAACTTGACCTCTGTTATGAGGACAAATGGGACTACCCTGCAGACAGTGCAAGACATTTGAAGAGGGAAGAAAACGATAAGGTCTACATGTTTCTTCTAGGTGTAAATAGAGAATTAGATGAGGTTAAAGGGCGAATCTTGGGCCGTAAACCCCTTCCCAATATGAGGGAAGTCTTCTTAGAACTAAGAAGAGAGGAGGCACGATGAAACATCATGATGAAGAAACAAGACACTACATCTCATCAAGGAATAGAGAGCTCAGCCCTTGTATCTAGAGGTGTAGAACCTAATGGGGATAAGAAGAAAAAACCATGGTGTGGTTATTGCGAAAAACCATGGCATACTAGTGAGGCTTGCTAGAAATTGCATGGAAAGCCACCAAATTGGAAAAAAGGGGAGAAGGTCGAGCATATCAAGTCTCAAACGAAGTTCAAAGCCAGCAATCTTCTTCCAGAGAGCTTCCATTCACAAAAGAACAAATAGACACCTTGGTCAAGCTTCTGCAGCCCTCAAATTCATATGTAAAATCCCCTTCTTGTTGCTCCTTAGCCCAGTCAGGTAACTATTTGCATGCTGCCCTTGTTAGTGTCAATTCCTCTAGTTCCTAGATTGTAGATTATGGTGCTACTGACCACATGACTGGGTCTGCAAATCTATTTGTTTCATATAGTCCCTGTGCAGGAAATAAGAAAATTAAAATAGCAGATGGTCCTCTTCTTGCTATTGCAAGAAAGGGTTCTATTTCCATATCTCCTTCCATTACTCTTCATGATGTTCTTCATGTCCCAAATCTGTCTTGTAATCTCTTATCTGTAAGTAAGTTGGTTCATGACCTTAACTGTCAAGCTCATTTTTTCTCATCCCATTGTGAGTTTCAGGACCCAACCTTGGGGAGGATGATTGGCAATGCTAGACAGCGAGGCAGTCTTAATTTTTTGAAGATGGTTCTGACTTAGGAGGACAAGCTCCAAGTATTTGTTTCAATTCTATTTTTGCTTCCAATAATAGTGATGTCATGCTATGGCATTTGGGATTAGGACATCCAAGTTTTCATTATTTAAAAGTTCTATTTCCAAGTTTGTTCATCAATAAAATTCCATCTTTGTTTGACTGTGAAACTCGTGAACTAGCAAAACAACATTGCACATCTTTTTCTATGCAGCCATATAAACCTTGTGAACCTTTCTCCTTAATTCATAATGATGTTTGGGGGCCCTCACGAATCTCTACCTTATTGGGAAAAACATGGTTTGTAACATTTATTGATGATCAAACAAGACTCACATGGGTGTTTCTCTTAAAAGAAAAATCTGAAGTTGAACAAGTTTTCATAAATTTCCATAACATGATAAAAACTCAATTTCGAACAACAATTAAAGTTTTAAGAAATGATAATGGAAAGGAACATGTCAACAACATCCTAGGAATTTTTTTTTGCAAAAAATGGCATTATACATCAAAGTTCTTGTGTCAACACACCTCAACAAAACGGAGTGACCGAAGGGAAAAATAGACATCTTCTTGATATAGCTAGAGCCTTACTCTTTTAAGCCAAAGTGCCTAAATATCTGTGGGGTGAAGTTGTTCTTACAGTAGTTTTTTTAATTAACAGAATGTCATCTAGAGTCTTGAATTTTCAAACACTAATAAATGTTTTCAAAAGGAATTTCCCAACATCTAGGTTGGTTACTGACATTCCTTTACGGGTTTTTGGTTGTACTACATATCTTCATAATCACAACAATAATTGTGGGAAACTTGAACCAAGAGCAAATAAATGTGTTTTCGATGGTTACTCACCAACACAAAAGGGATATAAGTGTTTTGATCCAATTTCAAGGAAGTTTTTTGTTACTATGGACGTAACCTTTTTTGAAACACAACTTTTTTGGATCACCAGAAAAGAAGAATATTAGGGAATAATTATTTCATTCATTGAGTATACTTTTATACAATTACAACCTAACTAAAAAAGGAAGAAATATCACTAATTCTAGGAAGCAAATAATTGCTAATCGAAACTTTCCTAAATATACAGATTTGACACCTAGCTAATAATACAATTACAGATATACAAAGATTCTTTCCCAAAACAGTTCCGATTTTTCTACACTCCCCCTCAAGCTGGCTTAAAAATATATTTCATAGTCAGCTTGCTTACTAGGAAATCAAACTGTTTTTTAGGTAGTCCTTTAGTGAGCAAATCAGCTACTTGATTTGCAGTCAGAACAAACCACCCTCTATTTTTTCTTTAATAAAGTGCTTGTCCACTTCAATGTGCTTTGTGCGATCATGGAGAACTGGATTATGAGCAATAGAAATAGTAGCCTTATTGTCACAATACAACTTCATAGGTAGAACTTCAGAAGCTCTCAACTCCTCCAGTATTTTCCTGATCCACATTAATTCACAAATACCAAGGGCAACTGCCTTGAACTCAACCTCTGCACTACTCCTTGCAACAACATTCTACTTCTTACTACTCTAAGTTACTAAGTTACCGCCAACATAGGTACAATATCCAGAAGTTGATCTCCTATCAATAATACTCCCAACCCAATCTGCATCGGTATAGGTCTCAATCTGAAGATGGCCTCAGGATTTAAAGAGAAGTCCTTTGCCTGGTGTCCCCTTTAGATACCTTAGAATCCTGATGACAGCCTCAAAATGCTCAGAGCCGGGTGAGTGCATAAACTAGCTAACTGCACTAATAGAAAAAGCTATATCAGGGCGTGTGTGTGACAGATAAATAAGTCTGCCAACAAGTCTTTGATATCACTCCTTATCCTTTACATCTTCAGCTCTAGCTCTAGCGGGTTGCAGCTTCACATTTGGTTCCATGGGAGTTTCTGCTGGTTTGCAACCCATCATGCCTATTTCCTCAAGTAAATCAAGTACATACTTACGTCGATTTACAACGATTCCTTCCTTAGACCTAGCGAATTCCATTCCAAGAAAGTATTTTAACACTTCCAGGTCTTTGATTTCAAATTCCTCGGCTAATCTCCTTTTCAGTTTATCCATTTCACCACAATCATCTCCTGTTAAGATAATATCATCAACATACACAATTAAGATGGCAACTTTACCTTCTGTTAAATGCTTGTAAAACATGGTGTGATCTGCTTGACTTTGTACAAATCCGTACCTCCTCACTACATTGCCAAAACATTCAAACCACGCCCTAGGTAACTGCTTGAGTCCATACAAGGATTTTTTCAATCTTTAGACTTTTCCAATCCCAAGTTTTTCCTCAAATCTCGGTGGTAGGTTCATAAACACCTCTTCTTCCAGGTCACTGTTGAGAAAAACATTTTTTACATCAAGTTGAAATAGAGGTCAGTTAGAATTTACAACAAGGGTCAACAGGACTCGAATTGTATTTATCTTCGCAATAGGGGCAAAAGTTTCTTGGTAATCTATTCCATAGGTCTGAGTAAAGCCTTTTGCTACTAGTCTGGCTTTATACCTTTCTATACTACCATCAGCCTTACTTTTGACTGTGAACACCCATTTGCACCCCATAACCTTCTTCTCACTAGGTAACTCAACCACTTCCCACGTACCATTCTTCCTTAATGCCTCCATTTCTTCAACCACAATTGATCTCCAATTCGGTTCATCTAATGCCTCTTTAATATTTCTAGGAATCACAAGTTTTGAAATTTTTGTAGTAAAAGCTCTATACTTGGTAGAAAGGTTGTTATAGGAGGTGTATTTGGCAATAGGATATCTAGTGCAAGTTTGGGTTCCTTTACTTAAGGCAATGGGAAGGTCAAGGTCTGTTTCTTGGATAACAGGTACAGGGTTCATATTAGATTTATTAGAATTTGGAATACAAGATAAGGAAGGTAGAGAATTACCTGATGTATTTGGATGGACTTCGCTCGGGAACTCCTCATGGTCGTGTGCTGAGCAGATCAAAGGGTCCTTACCTCTTTCAAGGATATTTTTCCTTAGAATAAACCACAGGCTCAAGATTGGATCGATTTTTTTCAATCTGTAGTATTTCCTTATCTGACAGACCAATGTCAGATTCAGTGCTCCCAGATTGGGTGATCCTAGTTTCCTTATCTTTTTTAGTTGGGTAGAAAACTATTTGTGGTAAAGGTTCTGTTTCCCAAAAATTTGATTCTTCTAAGTTCTCCCCCTGAATTAAATTTTTGCTAAAAAAAAAGGCAGATTTTCCAAAAAAAGTTGCATTCATGGTAATATGAAATTTCTTGGTCAATGGCATAAAAAATTTGTAACCCTTTTGATTTGGAGCATATCCCAAAACGACACATTTTTCTGCTGTTAGGTCTAATTTAGACCGTGATCTCTTTGGAAGATGCACATATGCAGTGCAGGCAAAGACTTTTAATGGCAAATCTGAGTTTATGCAAGATTTTGGAAAAAAATGTTTGAAACAGTTCAAAGGAGTGGTATACTGCAAAACTCTAGTAGGCTTCCTGTTAATCAAATATGATGCAGTTAAAACAGCATCCCCCCACAAATATTTTGGCAAGTTCATGTAAAACATCATAGCTCGAGCTACTTCTAAAACGTGTTTATTCTTTCGCTCGGCTATTCCATTTTGTTCAGGAGCATCTAAACATAAGGATTGATGTAAAATTCCTTTCTCTTGTAAGAAGGTTTCTAAAACTTGATTGTAGTACTCCGCTCCATTATCTGACCTTAAAATGCTTATCTTTTCCTGAAATTAATTTTCTATCATATTGTAAAAGTCTTTGAATATTTTTTCAACTTCATATTTTTCATACATTAAATATACCCAACCTAGACGAGTATGGCCGTCTATAAAGGTTACAAACCATTTTTTCCCTAAAATTGTGGTAACCCTTGAAGGCCCCCAAACATCACTATGGAAAAGATAGAGCGGTTTTGAAGGCTGATATGGTTTTGGAATATAACTTTTTCACTAACTTTTGCAGGTAAACAACTTTCACATTTAAAAATCAGGGGGTCAATACTCTTAAATAAAGATGGAAACAAATTTTTCAAATAACTAAAACTAGGATGGCCCAATTTGTAATGCCAAACCATTATTTGATCATAAGCAAACATAGAGTTGATACTACTAAACACTTGAGCAATTTTAGAATTAGGTAAATTATTCTCAAAAATAATAAAGACCATTGATCATCCTAGCACTGCCAATCGTCGTCCCCGAGCTCCTGTCCTGAAAAACACAATGGGATTCAAAGAAGTTAACAGAACAATTAGAATCTTTGGACAGTTTGCTAACAGAGAAAAGGTTGCAAGTAAGTTTAGGGACATGGAGGACAAATTTCAGATTTATTCTGTCTGAAATTTGTATCAAACCTTTTCTTGCGATAGGGGAAAAACTACCATCTGCAACCTTAACCTTTTTGTTCCAGGACAAGTTGTATAGGATTGAAACAATTTAAATGAATTGGTCATATGATCAGATGCTCCTGAATCTATTATCTATGGAGCAGAAGAATTAATGTAGCAAGATAGAGCTTTTAAATTATTACCTGTGTGTGCCACATAAACTGTAATGATACCATGTAATGAGAAAAGAAGAATGAGAAAATTGTGTCTCAATAACACAACAGAGGTTGAATATATACATAATAGGTAATAGATAAGTACATAATTTACATGATGTGGGACTAAGGTACAAACTAAAGCAAATACATAATATCTACTCTTAACACTCTCTCAAGTTGGATCATAGATGTTAATCATGCCCAACTTGTTACAAAGATAATTGACCTGATTCCCGTTAAGAGCCTTTGTAAGTATGTCTGCTATCTGTTCACCAGTCCTGACATGCCCTGTAGATATGAGTCCCTGTTGGATCTTCGCTCGAATGAAATGGCAGTCAGCTTCTATGTGCTTTGTCCGTTCATGGAAGACTGGGTTCGAGGCAATGTGAAGGGCAGCTTGGTTGTCACACCATAGTCTCATAGGTAGAGAAACCTTGAATCCTATCTCATCAAGTAAATGATAGACCTATAACTCACAATAGGTTTGAGCCATTGCTCGATATTCGGACTCAACACTTGACCTTGCTACTATATTTTGTTTCTTACTTTTCCAAGAGATCAGATTTGCTCCAAGGAACACACAATACCCAGAAGTTGACCTCCGATCTACAGAACACCTAGCCTAGTCTGCATCAAAATAACCTTCTAACCTGCAATGTCCATTATCTCTATAAAGAATCCCACAACCTGGGGCTCCTTTCAAATATCTTAGGATATGTAATATTGCATCCCAATGAGATTGTTGAGGAGATGACATGAATTGACTTACTACACTTACTGTTCAGAGATATTTGGACGTGTCACAGTAAGGTAGTTAAGTTTGCCCACCAATTTCCTGTACCTCTCGAGATCTGATAGTAGTTCTCCATCATTAGCATTAAGTTTCGCATTTGGAACCATCGGAGTATCACACGGTTTGGTTCCCAACATACCAACATCAGATAGTAAGTCAAGGACATATTTCCGTTGTGAGAGGAAAATGCCCTTTTTGCTTCTACTTACTTCAATTCCCAAGAAATATTTTAAAGGACCAAGATCCTTTGTCTGAAATTTAGTTTGAAGAAAACTCTTGAGTTCTGAGATGCCAGAGAAGTCACTACCTGTTATCACTATATCGCCAACATACACAACCATGAGGATGCATCCTCCCTTGGACTTTTTGTAGAAGACCGAGTGATCATAGCTACTCCTTTTCAGGTTGAAATTCACAACAACTTCACTCAATCTCCTAAACCAAGCCTGGGGGGATTGTTTCAACCCATACGAAGAGCATCTCAGTCGACAAACTTGCCCAGACTCCCCCTGAGCAACAAAGCCAGGTGGTTGCTTCATATAGACTTCCTCCTGTAAATCACCATGAAGAAAGGCGTTCTTAACATCAAGCTGGTGTAGGGGCCAGTGATGAGAGGCAACCAATGAGATGAATATGTGAACAGAGGCCAACTTGGCCACAGGAGAGAAGGTCTCTGAGTAATCAACACCATAAGTTTGAGCATAACCCTTGGCCACCAGCCGAGCCTTTAAACGAGCAATGATACCATCCAGATTGACTTTAACAGTGAACACCTACTTGCACCCAATGGCACGCTTACTAGAGGGAAGAGAAACGAGATCCCACGTCTGGTTATGTTCCAAAGCGAGCATTTCCTCCTCCATGGCATGGCGCCACCCATCATGAGACAGGGCCTTAGCAATATTTTTGGGAACTGTGACAACATCAAGAGAGGCAACAAAAGATTGGGAGGAAGGGGAAAAATGCTCATAATGAATAAAGGATGCAATAGGATGTTTAGTGACACAAGAACATTTACCTTTACGAAGGGTAATAGGTAGATCTAGAGTCGGATTCTATGACGAAGAGGTGGATGGAGGTGATGTGTCTGTTGAATAGCAATGTACATCCATGGGTGCATTACCAGCGGGGGGAGCACAAGTTCAGCGAACGTATACCTATTGTATGGGCGGCCGAAGGGGAGGACAAGACTGGACGAGAACACCAGAGGAAGGAGTTGATGCAGGATCATGAGACCGAAGGTTGTGATAAACGAGAATTTCGTCTTCTTCCTCAATAACCAGAGGAGGAGACTGAACAAAGAATGGAGTAGACTCAAAAAAGGTGACATCAGCAGACATAAGATACCGTCCCAAATCAGGAGAGAAACATTTGTACCCTTTCTGATGGCGAGGATAACCCAAAAAGACACACTTAAGTGAGCGAGGATGCAGTTTGGAAAGTTGTAGCCGAACATCCTGTATAAAACATTGACATCCAAAAATACGAGGAGGTAGTGGAAACAAGGATTGAGAAGGACAAAGTACAGAATAAGGAACTTGGCCCTATAAGACAGAAGAAGGGATCCGATTAATTAGAAAACAGGCTGAAGAAACGGCGTCAACCCAAAAAACTCTAAGAACAGACATATGCAGCAACAAGCATCGAGCAACTTCCAAAAGATGCCTATTTTTTCGTTCAGCAACTCCATTCTGCTGAGGAGTAACAACACAGGAGGATTGGTGGACCATCCCATGTTGAATCATATAGGAAGTGAACTCATAAGAGAAATATTCTTTAGCATTATCACTTCTAAAGACACGCACAGGGGTGCTAAATTGGGTTTTAATTTCAGAGCAGAAGGCGGTAATTATAGAGAATAATTTAGAACGAGATTTCATAAAATATAACCAAGTCATTCTTGAAAAATCATCCACAAAAGTTACAAAATATCGAAAACCAAACTTAGAAGTAAGTGGACACGGACCCCAAACATTAGAATGAACTAGCTCAAATGGGGACACAACCCGCTTATTGACTCGTGAGGGGTAAGGACTCCTATGGTGTTTAGCTAACTGACAAGACTGACATTCTAAAATAGATAAACGACTCAAACTAGGACAACTTTTTTAAAGACTATAGAGAAGGATGACCCAACCGACAATGAAGTTGGAGAGGATTAGCCACACCTGAACAAGCAACGGGCACCGGTTCTTGATCAAGATAGCACTCAAGGATGTACAGCCCGTTCTGCTGACAACCCTTACCAAGTACCCTTTTCGTCCCAAGTTCCTGAAAAACACAATAATCAGGGAAGAAGTGAACACTACAATTGAGTGACTGAGTAATCTGACTAACAGAGAGTAAATTAAACAAAAATTGAGTCAAACATAAGACGAGAGAAAGAGGGAGGATAGAGGTGGGAGACGCAGTACCACTCCCAATGACAGGAGCAGGGGAACCGTCGGCTAAAGTAACGCTAGGAAGATGAGGGGAGGGGGTAAAGGATGTAAGAGTACCTGTCTGGCCAGTCATGTGGTCGGAAGCTCCTGAATCAATGACCCAGTTGCGGGAAAGTGATGATAAACACGCAGTAAGATTACCTGTATGAGCAACAGAGGCAACAAAAGGAGATGGTGGAATGGACCGAGAGGCTTGAAACTGAGTGTACTAAGCAAACTCGTCTGCTGTCATCATAACAGGCCTAACTGATGGGTTGCTGGGATGAATGCCTTCATCAGTAGCAATATGAGCAAAACGCTGCTGATTGGACTGATTTTTCTGCTGAAGTTTCCAACAGTTCCGCTTAATGTGACCAGGTTCCTTACAATAACGACAAATAAGTGGTTCCCCAGGATCCCGTACTCCACCTCCATTACCCCGTGGATCTCCAGTATCACGACCACCACCTCGTCCACCACGAGTACCACCACGACCACCACGGGAACTGTCCCATCGAGAGCTAGAACTCACCAAAGCAGAGGCCTCGCTCGCTGCTAAGGGATGGGACTTAGAAAGCTCATGAGCAACACGGAGGAGGCGAGAGTATACATCTTTAAGGGTCAAACTACCAGAATCGGTCATAATCTGAGAGCGGGCCGCATCAAATTCACCACGCAGCCCTGACAAGAAACACATCACTGCCAATTGCTCCCGTTGAGCCTGCATCTCCTGCACATTCGAAGTGATAGGTAACAATGTGTTCAATTCCTCAAATAAGCGTTTGAAGCCAGTATAATAGTCACTAAGAGATTCATCCTTCTGATTGGCACGATACAGATCCTGTGTCTTCGTATATTTGAGGGATAAATCATAGGCACCTGAGAACAAAGAGTGAAGGTACTGCCATAATTCCTTGACAGTGGTGCAATGGGTGGTAATATCATCAACCCGAGGATCTAGGGTCCTCTGAATCAGGGAATACAATTGCATATCTTCCCGATTCCACAAATCCTTAGTTGCTTCATCCTGCGGACTATCTTGGATGAGATGGTTTTCCTTCTTGTGACCTCTCAAGTACAACAAAATAGCAAGTACAACAGAATAGCCTTCTTCCACTGAGGATAGTTAGTACCATCACCATCAAGCTTTCGATCAGTAATTTTGATGTTGGAGGGAATCACTTCAGCCAGAACATTAGTGGAAGTGGTGTCGAAAGCTCCACTCTTACTGCCCGTGCCTAGAATCTCAAGAGTTTTCGTCACCCATAGCTACACACACAACAAATCAGCCTATAAGGAGGGAAAAGAGCACAAACAACACACCAAACGGGCTCAAAATACCACAAATGATGCAGATCGCGCCAACCTGGAACATGACAACCCAAAAACGACAAGAAACTAGCATGAAAATGCTGAAATCACCTCACCGGAGACGTCGCCAGACCTCCGCAAGCCAGTGAATCACCCCCAACTGCCGATTGCTCTCAACTGGACCGACTTACTCTATTTCACCGTGAATAGTACCATATACGTGAACAGTATTGTATATATACTGTATCAGGACAACCTCTTATATGTTAATCTAGAAATTTAGGGTAGAATGAATTGATTTTATTGCATAATATTGAGAATACATCAGACATATATACAGGGCTTGTAAGCTAATTTAGGAAATAAAATGACAGCCTATTCAGAGATCAGATCCCTGTAATTGTGGGATTTTCCTAATTACTAAACCTGTATTAATATGAAATAAATACAAGATTTCCCTAAATATACATTCTAGGCTATATACACGGTTTCTGACACTCCCCCTCAAGCTGGTGAATAGGTATTTTCCATTCCCAGCTTGGATACAAATTTCTCAAAGTTGTTGCTATTCAGTCCCTTGGTAAGAATGTTTGCGAGTTGGTTTTGAGAGGACACATATGGGGTGCAGATCAAGCCACTGTCTAATTTCTTTTTGATGAAGTGCCTGTCTACTTCAATGTGTTTCGTTCTATCATGCTCTACTGAATTATGGGCTATGCTAATTGCTGATTTATTATCACAATAAAGTCTCGTTGGTTCATCCCATTTTATCTTCAAATCTTCCAGGATAATCTTCAGCTAAAGAAGTTCACATATCCCTTGTGCCATTGCCCAGAACTCTGCTTCAGCACTGGACCTAGCTACCACACTTTCTTTTTTACTTTTCCAAGTCACAAGATTCCCCCCAAGGAAGGTGCAGTACCCTGTAGTTGACCTCCTATCCACTACTGATCCTGCATAGTCTGCATCCGTATATGCTTCAAGGCTCACACTTCTATTTCGTTTGAACAAAATTCCCCTTCCTGGAGTCCCCTTTAAGTACTGCACAATTCTAAGTGCAGCTTGTAAGTGAATCTCCTTTGGTTGATGCATGAATTGACTGATTAAACTCACAGCAAAGGCAATATCTGGCCTAGTGTGAGATAAGTATATGAGTCTGTCCACTAGTCTTTGATACATCTCCTTGTCAACTGCAACATTTTCCTCCGCATTCCCCAATTTTATACTTGTATCAACCGGTGTACTGGCAGGTTTGAAGGTTGTCTTGCTGGTTTCTCTAAGTAGATCAGTAATATATTTTTGTTGGGATATGAAAATCCCTTTCTTGGAGTGAGCCACTTCGATCCCTAAAAAATACTTCAATTTTCCCAAGGTCTTGATCTCAAATTCCTTGGCTAGGCATTGGCTTAACATTTGCTGATCCTCCTTATCATCCCCTGTCACTATAATGTTATCGACATAAACCAACAAAACTGTTACTCCCCTTGACTTGGAATGTTTAATAAATAAAGTATGGTCCCCTTGGCTTTGTTTGAAGCCCAAACCTGTCATAACTTTGATAAACTTGCCAAACCACGCCCGCGGTGATTGTTTTAGCCCATACAGTGCCTTTATTAGCTTGCAAACAGTGTTGGTAGCAACTTGCCCACCATATCCAGGGGGTAATTCCATGTAAATTTCCTCTTCAAGTTCTCCATGCAAGAAGGTATTTTTTACATCAAATTGTTGCAAGTTCCAACCATAATTAGCAGCTAGAGATAATATCACCCTAACTGTGTTCATCTTAGCAACCGGGGCAAATGTCTCCAAGTAATCCACTCCGTAGGTTTGAGTGAATCCCTTGGCCACCAACCTCGCCTTGTACCTCTCAATAGACCCATCAGCCCTGTATTTTACAGCATATACCCACTTGCACCCTACTGGTTTTTTCCCATTTGGTAGGATGACCAACTCCCAAGTACTATTTTTTTTTCAATGCCTCCATTTCCAAGTCCATGGCTTGTTTCCATCTTCTGTCAGATAATGCCTTAGATAGGGAAGTAGGCGTGGTTGTAGTGTTTAGGCTTGTGAGGAAGGCTTTATGGGTAGGTGAGAAATTTTTAAAGGATAGGTAATTTGATAGAGGGTAGAGTGGCTGTTTGGTGCATTTTCGTGTTCCTTTTCTAAGGGCAATTGGGAGGTCTAGGTCCTCTTGAATTCCCAGCTTCCATTCAGAAATTGAATCACTAGAAATTAAAGGATCAGAGAATGTTACCTCATGTAATGGTGTCGGGTTGGATTCTTGGACATGAGCAGATTCTGGAATGGCCTTTAGTCTTCTTGAGTATACCCGATTCTTCCCAAATCTCACATCAGGTTCGGGTTCAGCTTCAACTTCAGTTGCCTGTTCCGGTTCAGCCTCATTTGTTGTAGGTGCAGGTTCGGTTTGTTCAGCAGTTCCTTCTTCACTTTCAGATTCAGCTCCAGTTTCTGGTCCAAGTGTCAAGTTTGGAAACATGAGGGGCTCATCTTCCTCTCTTAAACTCTCCCCTTGAAGATGAGATTGGCTGAAATAGCTTTCCTACTCATGGAAAGTGACAGCCCTTGACACAATCTTTTGGACGGTGGGTGATAGCATTTATATCCCTTTTGTGTGGATGAGTACCCTACAAAAACACATCTTAAGGCTCTAGGATCAAGTTTTCCCCGATCAGTACTATGGACATGAACAAAAGACACACACCCAAATATTCTAGGTATAAGGTTATTTGTAGTGGCCACATTTGGGTAGAAGGAGGATAGGACTTCCATAGGACTTCTTGAAGCTAGGACCCTAGAGGGCAATCTATTAATCAGGTGAGTGGCAGTGAGTATAGCTTTCCCCCAAAAATTTTTAGGAACATTATTTTGAAAAAGAAGAGCCCGAGTTTGATCTAATAGGTGCCTATTTTTCCTCTCTGCAATCCCGTTTTGTTGGGGTGTTTTGACACAAGAAAACTCATGAATTATACCCTCCTTTTGACAAAAAGAATTAAGCACATGATTGAAGTAATCTTTAGCATTGTCTGACTTAAGCCTCTTGATATTAACTCCAAACTGAATTTTTATCATTGAGAAAAACTGTAAGAAAACAAAGCTGACTTCAAATTTCTATTTAAGTAAGAAAACCCAAGTAACCCGGGTACAATCATCTATAAAGGTTACAAACCATCGAGCCCTTGATACATTTGGAACATTAGAGGGACCCCAGACATTAGTATGAATCAGATAAAATGGAGAAGTGCTTATTTTATTGCTAATGGGAAAAGGTACACGCTTATGTTTAGCAAGCTCACACACCTCACAATGAAGACTCTCCACATCTAATTGTTTTTTAAAAAAAGGAAATAACATTTTTATAACTCGAAAGGAAGGATGTCCCAGGCGGCAATGATATAGCAGAACTTTTTCCCTGTTGGTCATCACCGATTCAGATATGAAGGAGTGGCTCTTGCTGGGCAGATTTGGGTCTTCCATGTAATAGAGGCCATTCCATTCTCTAGCATGTCCAATCGTCCTCCCCGAATTCTTGTCCTGCAACATACAAGCATTACTATGAAAAACAACATGACATGATAGATCCTTTGTAAGTTTTTGTATAGATATCAGGTTGGTGGACAGTTTGGGGACATGAAGGACATTTTTCAGGGTTATTGATGGACTTATTTGGACATCTCCTTGGCCAGCTGCAGTTATGAGAGTTCCATCAGCTGTGGAAATTTTCTTATTGTTAGGACATGGAGAATATGTGGAGAAGTGTTTAGGTAGGGGTGTCATGTGGTCAGTGGCTCCAAAATCTAGTATCCAATATTGGTTAAAGGGTTTATCTTAGACATTGAGTTCAAAAGAAAATGGAAATCTACCTGAGTAAGCCAAAGAACAAGTACCTGTTGGTTTCTCCAGTTTACTGAGGAAGGATCTTACTCTTTCTATCTCTTCCTGGTTGAGTTGGACAGATTCTCCTTTGCTTTGTTCACTGGTCCTAGCAGCAATATGTGCCTGTCCTCCCCTTTTTGAGAAACCTCCTTTTTGCCCCCACTCTTGTTCTCCTTTCTGCCCCTATTCTCGGTTTTGATTTTGAGGTTTCCCATGCAACTTCCAGTATTTTTCTCGAGTGTGGCGAGGCTTGTTGCAATAGGTACACCAGACCCCCTCATTTTTCTTCTCCACATTGATCATTCCTCCTTTTTTCTGTTCAGCAACAATGGCCGAGATCCCATCAGCTATCTTAGCTGAATTTTCAGCGGCTAGGGTCTCCAACGTCAGACCCCTCCTACTTTCGTCACTTTGGATAATTGCCACTACTTCATTAATCCTTGGGACTTTTTCCTTTCCCAAGATTTGAACTCTGACCTGATCAAACTCCGAGTTCAGGCCCTCCAGGAAATCATAGACTCTGTCTTGCTCAATATATTCCTTGAGTATTGCTGAATCGTCTGAACATTTAGCTTTTATGACCCTGTAATGGTCCAGCTCCATCCACAATGACTTGAGTTGATTAGCATACTGTAACAGTTTTGTTTCCCTGTTTTGCCGCCAAAGTCTTCACTTTTACGTCATATATTTGAGCAGCATCCTTGGCTTTAGAGTAAGTTTGCTCTGCCGCATCCCAAATCGCCTTTGCCGAGTCGAGAAACATACATGTATCACTGATTTCTGGGATCATTGAGTTACATAGCCATGCCATGATCATAGAGTCTTCTTCATCCCATGTTTTAAATTTGGGACCCTTCGCATCAGGAGTAGCATCGGTCAAGTGACTCACCTTCCCTTTTCCTTTCAAAATGGTGCGAATAAGTTGGGACCATTTGAGGTAGTTCTTCCCATTCAATCGATAGGTAGAGTGGATGTTTTGTAGTTCTCCGGAAGTTTGGGATTTACTATCCTCTGTTTCAATCGCTGGGTTAACAATCTCAGTCATGGCAGATTGTGCGATGAAGGCACGAGATAAGGAAAAGAAGAAAAACTGTGCAGCGACTTCACAGTGCTTGTGCAATGAAGGCACACGGATTTGCAACAGCAATGAAGGCTGTCGTCTAGGGTTTGAGTCGCGCAGTCAGAGCCTCCCAGATTTTGGGAGCTCTGATACCATCTAGAAATTTAGGGTAGAATGAATTGATTTTATTGCATAATATTGAGAATACATCAGACATATATACAGGGCTTGTAAGCTAATTTAGGAAATAAAATGACAGCCTATTCAGAGATCAGATCCCTGTAATTGTGAGATTTTCCTAATTTACTAAACCTGGATTAATAGGAAATAAATACAAGTTTTCCCTAAATATACATTCTAGGCTATATACACGGTTTCTGACAGTTAAAAATACTGCAAAAGTATACAACCACATGTGTGAATAGTAACTGTGAACAGTACCCCTGCCTTGCCGACCCTCCCCCCGGCGTCGGACGGCCTCACACCGACACTTCCTACCGGCCGGAACTCAAAGCTAAGTGGCAGTGGTTGCCCTAGATCTGAAACTACTCTGTTTATGAAAACACCTTTTTTTTTGTGTGGAAAGCTGAGAAAGAGAGGAAAAAAAACGAAAGTTTAGAAACTAGCTCTTGATACCATGTAATGAGAAAAGAAGAATGAAAAAACCGTGTGTCTCAACAACACAACGGAGGTTGAATATATACACAATAGGTAATAGATAAGTACATAATTTATGTGATGTGGGACTAAGGTACAAACTAAAGCACATACATAATATCTACTCTTAACAGAAACATTAGGAGGATGAGATAACAACGAACCAGATTTCATTAGTGTAAGAAGATGGTCCATTTGTTCTTTGGTGAAAGGGCTGGCTTTGGCCTCATTGGCAGTTGGGAAGCGTCCAATTTTCTCTCCTGCCTTGCTCTTCCAGTTTGCAGGTTTCCCGTGCAGCCTCCAACAATTTTCATGAGTGTGGCGTGGTTTGTCGCAGTAGTCACACCACACACGTGGTTTTTCACCAAATTTATGTTGCTGTACAAAAGTCCTGGATGATGTTGCTTCAGTTGTCGTCAAAGTTGAGCCTTCTGTAGCAATCCCAAGTCCTTTCTTGCCCAACATAACATTCCTCTGACTCTCTTCTCGCCTTACTTCTGAAAAAACCTCACCAATCGAAGGGAGAGGTTGTCTCCCAATGATTCTCCCCCAGACTTCATCAAACTCAATATTGAGTCCTGCCAAAAACTTAAAGATACGACTATCTT
This sequence comes from Ormosia emarginata, assembly GCA_029884605.1. Lineage (NCBI taxonomy): Eukaryota > Viridiplantae > Streptophyta > Magnoliopsida > Fabales > Fabaceae > Ormosia > Ormosia emarginata. The sequence goes on from JAQQTP010000040.1 coordinate 10,395,119, forward strand.
CCACGACTTTCTTGTGATAGCGTGCATCTTCTGGTGATTTCCACTCATAAGTATTGAAGAGATCCAAATCTTGCCAAATACGCTTCAACGAATTAAAGTACTTGGTAACACTGTCCTCTCCTTGTCGCATGTTGCCAATTTTGAGAGTTAATTCAAAGATCTGTGATTGATTTCCCAAATCAGAGTACATCTGGTTCACGTTCTCCCACAGCTCTTGTGCCGTTGAATAGCACATATAGTTAGAGCTAATATCCTGTTCCATAGAATTGACGAGCCATGTCATAACCATGGAGTTTTGAGCATCCCATGTAGCGTAGGCTGGATCTGTCTTTGATGGAGCCTTCTTGTCACATGTCAAATAGCCCATCATTCCATGCCCTCTAATATATATTCGAACGGCTTGTGACCAGCGCAGGAAATTATCCCCATTCAAGCGAATGGTTGTAATTTGAATAGGGTGGGAGTCTACGCTAGTCTTGATCGGGTCGGTTGTAGTTTGGGTAGTGTGTGGCGTAGTGGACTCTGTTGATACATCAAACATGGTGAAAAAAGGAGTAGCAGGGAACGAAGGAGTCGCTCTGATACCAACTAGAAAAGAAGAATATTGGGGAATAATTATTTCATTCATTGAGTATACTTTTATACAATTACAGCCTCACTAAAAAATAAAAGAAATATCACTAATTCTAGGAAGCAAATAACTGCTAATCGAAACTTTCCTAAATATACAGATTTGACACCTAGCTAATAATACAATTACAGATATACAAAGATTCTTTTCCAAAATAGTTCCGATTTTTCTACAGGATCTCATCTTCAGGGGGAGACTAAGAAAGAAGATGAAGAATTTGAAAATACTCTGCAAATTGAACTTCCTTTTTTTCCAACTCAGTCAGTGATTCCTAAAGATGATTAAGGTAATGTTGAGAAATCTGCCCTAGAACCTATAGCAACTACAGATTTGGAAACAAATACTTCTGAAATAGAAAACTTGGATAATATTCCCTCAATGCCATTACAAGACAGATCTAGAATTGAAACAGATATGTGTGAGAAATCAAGGGAGAAAGAAGAGGAGCTACGTGTCTTCACAAGAAAGAAATATCTGCCAAAAAAAGGCCTCTTACTGAAACAATGCCAAAAGTCCAATCCGAGAAAAGAACTGGACTCAATTAAGTCTTCAGGTAAAATTTCTGCTACCCTTAATGATTCTGAGTCCTTAGATCTTCCTATTGCCCATAGGAAAGGTGTCCGAACTTGTACTAGTCATCTTATTTCCAAATATATGTCATGATAAATTGTCATCCTTATTTCATGCCTTAGCATCACAACTGTCTAGTGTGGAAATTCCAAACTCCATACAGGATGCCTTAAATGTTCCAGAGTGGAAAGAAGTTGTCCTTGAGGAGATGAAGGCCCTGGACAAGAATAAGACTTGGGATGTAGTTGACTTGCCCAGAGGAAAAAAGACTGTGGGATGCAAATGGGTGTTTATAGTCCAGTATAATTAAGATTGGACCTTAGAAACATATAAAGTGCGACTGGTTGCAAAGGGGTTCACTCAAACATATGGCATAGATTATTTTGAAACATTTGCACTTGTAGCCAAGCTCAATACTGTCTGAGTGCTTCTATCAGTAGTTGCAAACTTGGATTGGCCACTACAACAATTAGATGTCAAGAATGCATTCTTGAATGGAGACCTAGAAGAAGAGGTGTACATGGAATCTCCACTTGGCTTTGATAAGAAGTATGGTTCCAAGGTATGCAAACTGAAAAAATCCTTGTATGGGCTCAAAAAATCACCTAGAGCATGGTTTGATAAATTTACTCAATCTGTAAGGAAACAAGGATATTCTTAAGGTCAAATTGATCATACTCTATTTATGAAGTTCTCAGCTGTAGGAAGAGTTACTGTTTTGATAGTTTATGTAGATGACATTATCCTTACGGGAGATGATGTTGATGAAATGGAGAGATTGAAGAAATGCTTAGCTTTAGAATTTGAAATAAGAGATTTGGGATCTCTGAAATATTTTCTTGGCATGGAGGTGACTCGAACAAAGAAGGGAATTGTGATCTCACAAAGGAAATATATACTTGAACTTGATCTATTGAAGGAGACAGGGATGAGTGGCTGCAAACCCGCTGAAACACCAATGGAAGCAAATCAAAGGCTTGAAGATGGTGAAAAGAGGGTTCCAGTTGACACCACAAGGTACTAGAAACTAGTTGGTAAGCTGATCTATCTTTCTCACACTCGATCGGACATAGCATTTGCAGTTATTGTGGTTAGTCAATTGATGCATTTTCCTTATGAGGAACATCTAGAAGCTGTCTACCGAATTCTGAGGTATTTGAAAAGTACTTCGAGAAAAGGTTTATTTTTTAAGAAAAATCAACGAAGAGGGATTGAAGTCTACAATGATGCTGACTGGGCATGATATGTAACTGATAGGAAATCAACCTATGGTTATTGTACTTATGTTTGGGGTAATCTTGTCACTTGAGGAAGTAAAAAACAGAATGTAGTAGCAAGAAGTAGTGTAAAAGCAGAGTTCTGAGCAATGGCAAATGTAATTTGTGAAGTGCTATGGCTAAAACGAGTTATGGAAGAAATAAAAAGGGCAGTTGAAGGACCTATGAAGCTATATTGTGATAACAAAGCTGCAATTAGCATTGTTTATAATCCAGTGCAGCATGACCAAACTAAACATGTAGAAATTGATGGACATTTCGTAAAGGAGAAGCTTGAGGCAGGAGTGATCTGCATGCCTTTTGTTCCTACAGCTTAACAAATTGCTGATATTCTAACTAAAGGACTCCCAAGGCCACACTTTGAATTTTTGATAAGCAAGTTGGGCATGCTTGATATCTATGTTCCAACTTGAAGGGGAGTGCTTAAAGGTGATGGTCGGTGGCCGGTTGGAAGTGTGGATGGACGGTTCCCACGTTTTTTTGTAGACTTTGTTTTTAGAGCTTTATTGTTGCTTGTTTTCTAGGCCTAGAATAAATGTACATCTCCCTATATATACTACATTCTTGTAAATATTCAGATTAATGCAGAAACATACTACTCTTCTCCCTACTCTCTTTATTTTTCCTACTCTCTTTAGTCTTAAAACTCAGCTTTTCTTTAAATCTTCATATACTTTATATACTCTGTGAAGGACAACTACATAATATTGAAAATCATTACAGACATTGATTATATGCTTATTTTGGTATTCCTTACATATTTGTTGAAGGTACAGAGAGAACACTGTAGCACGCAGTTTGACTCTACAAAAGCAACTAAGTCGTTATGCTCCTATTTCCCTCAATGCAGAGGTTGTTGTAATTTTTGTTTGTTTGTTTTTGGTTGTTATATTATATTGACCTCTATCCATCAACTGTTTAGCTTTTTTTTTTAATTCTTTTTCTCTCGCCCCTCCCTTTTGTCAATTTGGACAGCATGCAGTTAGGCATTTCTATCATAGCACAACCCTCTTTGAATGCATCTTACTTTATGTCTAAAACTAATTTGGCTTTGTTTGACTTAACAGGGCCTCATGAATATATAGAAAAAAGAGTAGCTGTAATGTCTTTATATCAGTAGTATTTATGTGAGTGTGTTTGCATGTCTGTGTGTATCACAAAAGTAATTTTGAAACCTAGTTTTTGTATGTCATTTCTGATTTTTCTACATGATCTAATCCTGTAATTGAGAATAAATATTGAATTTCATCTCATCAAGAAGAATGTCAAAGTTTGAGAGCTAACCAAATGGATAATTGAGCTGCCAGTTTATTGATGTTGAAAGAGAGAAAAGAGAGAGACATATGAAGAAACAGCGTGTTTCAACTACACAACGGAGGCTGAATATATACTCAATAAGTAATAACTAATTACACAATTTACATGATGTGGGACTAACAGTTGGACTACTAATTACACCTAATTACATATGTTTCCAACACTCCCCCTCAAGCTAGACCATATAAATCATATGCACCAAGCTTGTTACACAAATAACTTATTCGTGGACCTCTCAGGGACTTGGTGAAGACATCTGCTAGCTGATCATTTGAATTGACAAAGTTTGTGGTGATGTCTCCTGATAGAATCTTTTCCTTGATGAAATGACAGTCAACCTCAATATGTTTGGTCCTTTCATGAAACACTGAATTGGAAGCTATATGCAAAGCAGCTTGATTGTCATATATGAGTGTCATTTTCATAACCTCACCAAATTGAAGTTTTTTGAGGAGTTGTTTCAACCAAATGAGTTCACAAGTGACTGAGGCCATAGCTCGGTGATTACCTCGTGAAGACTAGATCTTGCAACTACATTTTGCTTCTTACTTTTTCAGGAAGCTAGGTTGCCTCCAATGAGTACACAATACCTAGAAGTGGATCGTCTATCAGTAAGAGAATCTGCCTAGTCAGCATCTGAGTATCCAATGACTTGAGTATGTCCCTTATTTTCATAGATAAGGCCTTTTCTAGGAGCTGCTTTAATATACTTTAGGATGCGAATCGCTGCATCCCAATGTGCATCACAAGGTGAATTTAGAAACTGACTTACCACACTAACCGCAAAGGAGATGTCAGGACGGGTAATAGTGAGGTAGTTTAGTTTTCCAACTAACCTTCTGTATCTTCCTGGATCCGAGAATGGCTCCCCCTGATTTGGTAGAAGTTTAGCATTCGGATCCATAGGAGTGTCGACAGGCTTTGCATTCAACAGACCTGTTTCCTCAAGAATGTCCATGGCATACTTCTTCTATGAAATTACTATACCATCATTGGATTGTGCCACCTCTATTCTCAAGAAGTATCGAAGTTTGCCAAGATCTTTGGTCTGAAAGTGATGACCAAGATATTGTTTTACCTGAATTATGTCATGGTGATCACTGCCAGTGATAACAATGTCGTCGACATACACAATCAAATAAATACACCCTTGAGCTGAATGGCGATAGAAGACAGAGTGGTCAGCCTCATTGCGTGTCATACCAAACTGCTGAACTACAGTACTAAATCAGCCAAACCAAGCCCTAGGAGACTATTTAAGGCCATACAAAGATTTGTGAAGACGACAAACTAGTCCAGAAGACTCCCCCTGAGCAACAAACCCTGGTGGTTGCTCCATGTAAACCTCTTCTTCTAGATCACCATGGAGAAAAGCATTTTTTATGTCCAACTGATGAAGGGGCCAATGGCGAATAGTAGCCATTGACAGAAAAAGTCGAACCGAAGCCATCTTCGCCACAGGTGAGAAAGTATCCCCATAATCTAAGCCAAAAATCTAGGTATATCCTTTGGCCACCAGACGAGCCTTGAGGCATCAATCTTGCCATCAGGGCCAACCTTGACCGTATAAATCCACCGACAGCCTACCACAGACTTCCCGGGAGGAAGAGGAACAAGTTCCCAAGTACTATTGCTCTGAAGGGCACACATCTCATCGATCAAAGCTTGTCTCCACCCAGGATGAGATAAAGCGTCACCTGGAGAGTTAGGAATAGACACAGAAGACAAGGAAGAAAGGCAAGCATAATGCGAAGAAGATAGGCGATGATAACTCAAATTAACATAATGAGGAGAAGGGTTACGAGTAGACCGTATTCCTTTTCTGAGAGCAATGGGAGGGTCAGGAGGCAGTGTCGGAGCTGGTAAAAGAAGTGGTACCGGAGGAAAGTCCACATTGACCTCTGCAACTTCTGGTGGAGTGTGTGGTGGCCGACGATGATAGACTTGTAAGGGACGAATAGTAGTGGTGGTTTGCTTGACATAGGGGGTCGGAGGTGCATCAGACTCAACAGTGGTAAGAGGAAGAGGGACGGGTAAGACCTCAGAGATAGGCTCAAGAGTTGATGAAGGAGACTGGAAGAAGGGAACAGACTCAAAGAAGTTGACATTAGCCGAGATGAGGTAATGTCGGAGATCAGGGGAAAATCAACGATAACCTTTTTGGGACAGATGGTAGCCAAGAAAAACGCACTTAATAGATCGGGCGGAAAGTTTATCAAGACTAGGAGTGAGATTATGAACAAAACAAGTAGACCCAAATATATGAGGTGGTAGGAAATGCAGAGGTTGATGGCGATATAAAATAGAGTAAGAGACCTGGTGATCAAGCACAGAGGAGGGCATACGGTTAATCAGATAACAGGCAGTAAGAACTGCATCGCCCTAAAAGCGAAAAGGAACATTACCATGAAGTAAAAGGGTCCGAGTTGTTTCTACGAGATGTCTATTTTTACGTTCAGCGACCCCATTTTGTTGAGGGGTATGTGCACAAGAGGTTTGGTGAAGAATGCCATGAGAAGCCATAAATGATTGAAATGGTTGAGACAAATACTCACGGGCATTATCACTACGCAAATTACGTATATGAACACCAAATTGAGTTTTAATTTCATGATAAAAGTTTTGAAATATGGAAAACAACTTAGACCGATTTTGCATAAAAAATAACCAAGTGCAGCGAGAGTAATCATCAATGAAGGTGACAAAATATCTGGATGCTAGAGTAGAAACAGTACGACAAGGACCCTAAAGATCAGAATGTACTAAAGCAAAAGGAGATGACGCTCGACTGCTGATTTTACCAGGAAACAGACTACGGGTGTGTTTTCCTAGTTGACATGACTCACAAGGGAGACTAGACAACTTAGAGAGGCTGGGCACCAATTTTTGGAGTTTAGGAAGGCTAGGATGACCCAACTGCGCATGGATGGTGAGAGGGGAATCCTTGACAATGCAAACACGAGAGGGGTTGGAGAGCTGGTAGAGGCCATGGGACTCACATCCGGTGCCAAGTATCCGTCTCGAACTCCGGTCCTACAGAATGACAGAGTCTTTAGTAAAGGTAATCATACAATCAAGAGACCGGGTCAAACGACTAATGGAAAGCAAATGAAAAGGAGACCCAGGAACATAAAGGACAGAGTCTGCTGAAAGGGAAGGGAGGGGATGGGTAGTGCCGATCCCTTGGGATTGAGACTTGGAACCATTTGCTAAAGTGACAGTAGGCAAATAACTATTGTGAGAAAGGTTGGAGAAAAGAGTCTTATTACCAGAAATGTGGTCAGTTGCACCAGAATCAAGAACCCAAGTACCAATGGATGGGGAATGAGAGAGACAAGCAAATGAAGTACCAATATGTGCAACAGAGGCAATGGAACTAGAGATCCAACGTTGCTCAAACCACTTCAGAAAGTCGGCATAGGCAGCTGTTGGAGTAGAGAAACTAGAGGATTTACATTGTGCAAACCACTGTAAAAAATATGCATACTCAGCCTTCGGGGCGTCCTTAGAGCTATATGAGGAGGTAGAACTAGCTATGGATTAGTAATCAACAACCAAACAGTACCTGAATGCACCAATTCAAAAAGGGGGGGTCATGACAAACGGTCACGAACACAAAAGGCGAGGACAGATCCAGACAAAAGACAGAAAGGCGATCACGGCGGTACAAACGACGACAGGTGGGGGTGGCTCACGCGCTGTCACGCGCCAGCGAAGGAGCAGCGCGAGGAGCTGTGCGCAGGGGCTCCCGACGGTGCGTGTAGGCACGTCTCGTGTTTGCTGGACGCGGGCTCCTGGGTTCTGGCCGGTCTGGGAGAGGCGATTCTGATGGTGGGTTCACCGGCTGGAAAGGTTGCCGGAAAGTTAGACGGCGGAGGACTTTGGCGCACGGCGATGGACAGTGACGGGTAGCAGTGGGTTTGCTGGAAAGGGGACACAACAGAAGGAAAAGGGCCGACAAACCGGAGTGGAAACATGGTTAGCCAGAAAAATTTTCACCGGAGAGCAGTGGGCTCACTGGGCGTGCACGGTTATAGGATTGCCTCTCTTTAGGCTCTAGATACCATGTTGAAAGAGAGAAAAGAGGGAGACATATGATGAAACCTTGTGTTTCAACTACACAACGGAGGCTGAATATATACTCAATAAGTAATAACTAATTACACAATTTACATGATGTGGGACTAACAGTTGTACTACTAATTACACCTAATTACATATGTTTCCAACAATTGAAACTATCTGGTATTTGGTTCGGATTCTATCTATATGTTGTTGGGCGTTGCACCATTCTATCTATAGACTGAAAACTTAGGAAAACAGAATAGAAATATCCTCTCAGAAATAATTCTGAGCCTAGACCCCACTCTCTTCTTTTGTCTTGGTTAATTCCCCATTTCCTCTTCCTTTCCTTCATTTATAACTGCACAACCCTCTCCCATTTCCCTTGGTACCCCTTCCACTTCCTTAGGTGTTTCTTCAGCTTCCTCTGGTTCAATTCCCAAGCTGCCTCTTTTTTCTGCCCTTTCATGCACCTGCTGATTGGGTTTTCCAAGACTGGGCTTATTGGGCTTCTTTTTCTTAATATGAACCTTCTTAGTTGGAGGCCTATCAGTATACCTCTTTGAGACTTTTATCTTTCTTCAACTATTAACAAAACATAGAATTTTGATTGGATTCTCAATTTCCTTGGCAACATGATCTTGATCCCGAATGATAAAGAGAAATCTGCATCACGCCGTGCACACAAAACTCCATATCAAAGCCTTAATAGACGATGGGTATAGTGTCAAATAATTTGTTGATTTATGGGCAAAGAGAAGAATAGAATATGTTAATATTACATGTAAATGCAATGAGATGTATGACAATAGCAATTTATTCTACAGAGCTGTTACGTCAGTGTGATTAACTTCAGTGGTTTTGGATGAATTTTCATCGGAAATAAATTAATTAAAAATTCAAACCAAGTGTCACTTATGAATTTTTAAGGATATGATATCATTGTTGGTTGTGAGTTTAGCAATCCTTGGATCATTAATAACATATTTATCCTAAAATTTGTGGTCGCCCTTTAACCTTAGAAGTAAGTTTCACATTTTTATTCTGGCAGTTGACAGGGCTTACGGATTCAGACAAAGAGGCTCTTGTCTTTGTTTTCAAGGCTGCAGCAGTTATGGATGACATTTTTTATCTTCAGGTTGTGTTTACAATACACGTATAACAGTGTTTGTATGCATTTATTTATGTACTTTGTGTTTATTGATTTTATTTTTATTTGTTTTATGTGCATGTTCATATCAAGTATATACAATTTAATGGTAATAATTTGTACTTCTAAACTTTTATTCATGCAGATAATTTTTCATATGCATGTAATGATGTGCCATGTGGCATGCTTGATACCTAGATTTTGTTCACCATGTTATAAAATTTGATTGGAAATTTATTTCTTGCTCCAAAATATCATTCTAGCTTTTTGTGATTTGTAGAGTAGAAACCAGGCAGACGGATATGTTCATGATAATGTGCATTACTAAAGTTTGTCTGTTTATTTCCCTATCAGTCTTGGTACAGTAATCCAGCTCTTAGAGATTGGTTGAAGGAGCATGCTGATACATCAGAGTTAAATAAGTTGAAATGGTCCTATTATCTGATTAACAAGAGCCCATGGTATGTCCTTGACAGCTTACTCTACCAACTGAATGGTATATATTTATGCACACACACATAGATAGAAAGATGTCAGAATCAGAAAATAGGATTTGAACTCAATTATATTATTGATCAATCATATGCAATATATACACAGGTCCTAGCTACTATTTCAGGAAACAACTGATGTTTCCTTCCTTAATTCTAGATCCTTTGATTTGAGGGATTGTGATGGATTCGGTAATGAGGAGGGGGAGAAAGAAGGCATGAGTCAGCATAATAAGTTAGTTAGACCTCCTATTTGGAGAGTGTATTCTAGAAGGGAGAAAAAGGGAGAGTTTGTTAGTAGTGGCTGATGTGGCAAGTGTGACAGAGAGGGTCTGTTAGAAGGTTGTCTGTTAGGAGGTTATTTTTGGGTTATTAAGAAAGAAGGGTGAGAGAGGAGGGGGGCATTCTGTTTTGCATTTTGCTAATGTCATGCTGTAAGATCAGAGGCATATTCCTCTGAAGGAGCTTTTGCTCTGGATATCCATTTAGATTAATTTCATTCAGTAAATTCTTCTGGTGTGATAGTGGTTACTGTTTTATTACTAATTTTTCTGTTGGGTTAGGAGCGGTATCCTAACAAATTTGGTCCGACCTGCCGGATACTTTTCGAGGTCTGATCCAGCATTGAGCAATCTTGTTGTTCATGCCACCAAAGATGTCAGACAAGGTGGAGGTGTTAGAGGGGAAGGTGAATCGGATTGAGGCGCATGTGGGCATGCTTAAGGGTGGATTAGCTGAAGTACAAAAGGCATTAGTGGAGGTCACGAAATTGTTGGGAAAGAGATTAGAGGCGGACGGCGAAGAGGGGTCAAACAACAAAGAAGGAGTGGGAAGTTTCGTTGTTCATAACGATCCAATGGAGGAATATAAGATGTCGGTGAAGAAGATTGAGTTACCCGTTTTTGATGGCACTGATCCAGTAGGGTGGATTACACGAGCGGAGACGTACTTCGACGTACATCAAACTTCGGAAGAGGTGAAGATCAAATTGATGAGGTTAAGCATGGATGGAGCGACAATTCACTGGTTCAATCTGCTGATGGAATCAGAGGATGACCTGACATGGAAGGGACTAAAGCAAGCATTGCTAGCATGTTACAACGGTAGAAAGTACGAAAACCCGTTTGAAGAACTGGCGTCGCCGAAACAAACGGGGAGCATTGAAGAGTACGTCGCAGAGTTTGAGTTGATTGCATCTCAAGTTGGGAAACTACCGGAGGAACAGTACATGGGTGACTTCATGAGTGGGCTGCAATCAGATATTCGAAGAAGGGTTCGCACTCTTGATCCCCGAAATCGATGGCAGCTTTTGAAGGTAACCAGAGTGGTGGAAGAAGTTTGCAGAGAGGAAGGATCGGGGGTACGAGCCAGAGGAAGAATGGGGCCAGGGGAGTATCAGAGAAGAGAGTGGGCCTCAGCAAGTAGAAGCCTCCCAGCAACACGTGAAATGGGCTTAAGTGGCACCGCAGGCCCATTCTGCAGCAGTAACCCAAATGGGTTTGGACGGTTTAGAGAACAGAGAGAAGGTTCGTCCATGAGTTCCAACGCAAACCGAGCCCTTGTTTCCTCTTTCTCGACCACGACACGAACTCCAGAGAACGAGCGACGAACGAATGATGACAAGACTAGAGGCGTACGACACATCCTTTACGGTGAGCTCATGGACCGCCGTGCGAAGGGCCTCTGTTTCAGATGTGGTGAAAGATACCATCCTCTTCACCGATGTTCTGACAAACAGCTGCGAATGTTGGTCTTACGCGACGATGAAGTTTTGAATGAGGAAGGAGAAATTGTCCCTTGTGAAGTGGAAGAACAAGCTCTGGAGATAGGTGAAGGGGAGTGCAGGGTCATAGGTTTATTCGGACAGGTTCAGGACGCATCTCTCATGAATTCGACTATGAGATTGGAAGGGAAAATCAACGGAGTGTCAGTGCTGGTGCTTGTCGATAGTGGAGCTAGCCACAATTACATCTCTTCACATTTAATTCCAACTTTGGGTTTGCATGTACAATCCGATCTCCGATGTAAGGTGAAATTAGGGGATGGACACACGGTACTAGCTCATGGAAGAAGTAAGGGAGTAGATTTGCAGCTGGGCAGTTTTGTAATGAAGTTGAATGCTTACGTCTTGGATTTGGGGGGTTTGGATATGATACTTGGTGTTGAGTGGCTGAAGACGCTTGGGTCCGTGGTAATGGATTGGAAAGAGCTGGTGATGGAGTTTCACATGGGTCATAAAAGGGTACGGCTGCAAGGATTAAAGAAAAAGAGAGGTGGCTACAGTGGGGACAATGTCGGTTTTGAACAATTGTCCTTGAGGGATGTCGGACATGGGGAGATTTGCGAAGTGCAGGGGCTATTGTGGGAAATGTCGTGTACGGAGGTATCAGGGGAAGAAGAGTTGAATGAGCTGCAAAGGCTACAAATGGCAGAATTGTTGCTTCAATTTGAAGCAGTGTTCAAGGAAGACCTGGGCTTGCCTCCAAGAAGAAACAGGGTCCATGCAATTCACTTGAATGCAGGTCAGGGCCCAGTTAACGTAAGGCCATACCGTTACCCTCACCACCATAAGGAAGAAATAGAGAAGCAAGTGAGGGAGATGTTACAGGTTGGAATTGTCAGGCCTAGTTCAAGCCCATTCTCGAGTCCTGTCATCCTGGTTTAAAAAAAAGATGCTACGTGGTGCATGTGTGTTGATTACAGAGCGTTGAACAGCGTAACCATTCCAGATAAATTTCCAATTCCGATTGTGGACGAGTTGTTGGATGAGCTGCATGGGGCACAATTCTTTTCCAAGCTGGACTTGAAGGCGGGTTATCATTAGATTCGGATGAAGGAGGAGGATATTCCGAAGACTGCTTTCCGAACTCATAACGGGCATTACGAGTATTTGGTGATGCCATTCGGGCTCACTAATGCTCCGGCTACCTTTTAGGCAGTCATGAATGACTTACTTCGTCCCTACCTTCGTAAGTTTATTCTGGTTTTCTTTGATGACATTCTCATCTATAGCCCGGATTAGCAAAGTCACTTACTACATTTACAAATGGTCTTGGAAGTGTTGCTCTCTAATCAGTTTGTAGCAAATAAAGCAAAATGTTATTTTGGGAGGGTGTCTGTGGAGTACTTGGGTCACATTATATCGGGCGCGGGAGTGGCTGTGGACCCAACCAAGATCAAGGCAGTGGTGGATTGGCCCATCCCAAAGAATGTTAGGGGAGTGAGGGGGTTTCTTGGTCTAACAGGATACTATCGGAAGTTTGTGAAGAATTATAGGAAGATTGCTAAGCTTCTAACAGAGTTGATTAAGAAGGGCAATTTTCAGTGGGGACATGAGGCTGATAAGGCTTTCTTATTGTTGAAGCATATTCTGACCACAGCCCCAGTTCTGACTTTACCATATTTCAGCAGGCCCTTTGAGATTGAGTGTGATGCATCAGGCTTAGGAATGGGGGCTGTTTTGATGCAGGGTAGGAGGCCAATTGCATATTACAGCAAGGCTTTTGCGCTCAGAACTCTGTCCAAATCTGCTTATGATAAGGAATTAATGGCATTGGTCATGGCTGTTCAGCATTGGAGACATTACTTATTGGGCAGATCTTTCGTTATTCACACGGATCAAAAGAGTTTGAAACACATTTTGCAGCAGCGCATAACTACAATAGATCAACAGTGTTGGCTGTCCAAACTGTTGGGGTACAAATTTGAGGTGGTTTACAAGCCGGGAATGGAGAATAAGGCTGTTGATGCATTATCAAGGGTTCATGAAATGGGAGAGTTATGCGCTTTGGTCTCATTTCCAGAATGGCAGGAGATTCAGGAGATTTTAGAAGAGGTGCAGCAGGATCCACAGCTCCAAAAGGTGGTTCAGGATGTTCAACATGACTCCTCATCCGGACACTGGGTTTACTTTTCAGCAAGGGGTTCTTTTGTTCAAAGGAAGGTTGGTGATTTTGGCTAAGTCTTTCTTCATTTCTAAATTCTTGAAAGAGTTTCATTCATCTCCTTTAGGAGGGCACTCGGGTTATCTTCGAACCTATAAAAGGATTGCGGGTAACTTGTTTTGGTTCGGGATGAAGAAGGAAATTCAGAATTTTGTGAAACATTGTGAAATCTGCCAGAGGCGAGAAATATGAGGCTACCTCCCTAAGGGTCTCTTACAGCCTTTGGCGATTCCTTCTCAGATTTGGGAGGATATTAGCATGGATTTCATCACGGGATTACCCAAATCCAAGGGCTTTGATGCTATTTTAGTAGTAGTGGATCGCTTGTCGAAGTATGCCCATTTCCTGGTTTTGAAGCACCCTTACACAGCCAAGTCAGTAGCGGAAATTGTTATGAAGGAGGTTATTCGATTGCATGGGATTCCCAACACTATTGTAAGTGACAGGGATCCTCTGTTTTAAGTAATTTTTGACCGAGTTGTTCAAAATGCAAGGTACTTCACTCAAACTGAGCTCTGCTTACACACGGAAACGGATGACCAAACTGAAGGGTTGAACCGTTGTTTGGAGACGTATTTAAGGTGTTTTGTTTGTAACAACCACGTGAATGGGTTCATTGGATTCCTTGGGCAGAATTGTGGTATAATACCAATTATCAAGGAGCAGGTGGGTCAACACCTTTTGAAGTGGTGTATGGAAGGAAACCTCCAACTCTGCTCGATTTTTTCCCAATGAAATTAAGGTTGAGGCAAGTAGCTTCTGAACTCCGTGACAGAGATGAGGCTTTGAGGCAATTAAAATACCACCTTCTTCGAGCTAGAGCACAAATGAAGAAATATGCTGATAAACACCGTTTAGACAAGTCTTTTGAAGTTGGGGACTGGGTTTTTTTGAGGCTGTGCCCTCATAGACAGACATCTATTCATAGGCAAATCAACCCCAAACGGGCTCCCGATTTTATGGTCCATATCAGATCCTTGCTAAATACAGTGCTGTCTCTTACAAGTTAAAACTACCAGAGCAAGCCCGCATCCATCCGGTGTTCCATATTTCGCTGTTAAAAAGAGCAATAGGGAATTCTTGGGTTCACTTGCGTTACTTGAAGGATTGGAAGTGGAGTTAGTTGAGACAGAAACTCCTGAAGACGTGCTGGGTTCTAGAATGATTGTTAAAGAGGGAAAGCGGATTTTGCAGCTTTTGATTAAGTGGAAGGGGAGATCGGAGGAGGACACTACTTTGGAGGATATTACAGTGATACGTCAACAATTTCTTGAATTCAGTCTTGAGGACAAGGCTGACTTTTCAGCAGGGAGCAATGATGGATTCGGTAATGAGGAGGGGGAGAAAGAAGGCATGAGTCAGCATAATAAGTTAGTTAGACCTCCTATTTGGAGAGTGTATTCTAGAAGGGAGAAAAAGGGAGAGTTTGTTAGTAGTGGCTGATGTGGCAAGTGTGACAGAGAGGGTCTGTTAGAAGGTTGTCTGTTAGGAGGTTATTTTTGGGTTATTAAGAAAGAAGGGTGAGAGAGGAGGGGGCATTCTGTTTTGCATTTTGCTAATGTCATGCTGTAAGATCAGAGGCATATTCCTCTGAAGGAGCTTTTGCTCTGGATATCCATTTAGATTAATTTCATTCAGTAAATTCTTTTGGTGTGATAAGGGTTACTATTTTATTACTAATTTTTCTGTTGGGTTAGGAGCGGTATCCTAACATATTGACTAATTACAAAAATAAATACAGATTCTAATTCTAAATAAGTAAAAGATACAATATTAACATTCCCAAAATAGCATACAACACACGGATTCTCACACTCCCCCTCAAGCTGGTGAATAGGTGTTTTCCATTCCCAGCTTGGAAACAATTCTCTCGAATGTGGAGCTATTCAATCCTTTGGTGAGGATATCCGCAAGTTGTCCCTGTGTAGGCACATATGGAGTGCATATTAAACCGCTGTCAAGCTTTTCTTTAATGAAGTGCCTATCCACCTCAATGTACTTAGTTCAATCATGCTGGACTGGATTATGCGCTATGTTGATTGCGGATTTGTTATTGCAGTAAAGCTTCATTGGTTCTTCCCACTCGATCTTCAAATCTTCTAATATGATTTTTAACCAAAGTAATTCACACACACCCTGTGTCATGGCACGAAATTCTGCTTCAGCACTAGATCGCGCCGCTACATTCTGTTTTTTACTTCTCCACGTCACAAGATTTCCTCCAATAAAAGTGCAATACCCGGTAGTTGATCTCCTATCAAGAATCGACCCTGCGTAGTCAGCATCTGTATAAGCTTCAAGAGACATATTCCCACTTCTCTTGAACAAGATTCCTCTTCCCGGAGTCCCCTTGAGGTACTGCAAAATCCTGTGAGCAGCCTGCAGATGAGTATTTCTTGGACTATGCATAAATTGGATGACTAGACTCACTGCATAGGCGATATCTGGCCTGGTGTGGGACAAGTTAATAAGCCTACCCACAAGGCGCTAATACATCTCTTTATCAACAACAACATCCTCCTCTGCATTCCCCAATTTTAAGCTTGGATCCATGGGAGTACTTGCAGGCTTACATGTTGTTTTACTTGTTTCCTTGAGTAAATCAGTTATGTATTTTTGCTGTGATATGAAGATGCCTTTCTTGGAGTGTGCCACTTCGATTCCCAGGAAATATTTCAGCTTTCCCAAGGTTTTGATCTCAAATTCCTTGGCCAAAGACTAACTCAAAGCTTGTTGTTCTCTCCTATCATCTTCGGTCACAATAATATCATCTACATACACTAATAGCACTGTTACTCCCCCTGAGGCAAAACGTTTAATGAACAGTGTATGATCCCCTTGACTTTGTTTGTACCCCAAGGCAGTCATAGCTTTAGTAAACCTTCCAAACCAAGATCGAGGAGATTGTTTCAGCCCATATAGGGCCTTTTTTAACTTGCACATTGTGTTGGCAGCTACATTTCTTCCATATCCCGGAGGCACTTCCATGTAGATTTCCTCCTCAAGTTCCCCATGTAAGAACACATTCTTTACATCATACTGTTGTAAATCCTAACCCTTATTGGCAGCAAGAGACAGTAGTACCCTAACTGTGTTCATTTTAGCAACCGGAGCAAACGTCTCTGTTGAGAATAACGAGCTGATGAGTTTAACGAAATTCATTAATAAGGTTCATGTACAGATTCATGTATAGATTCATGTATCTAGAATTCATGTACATAGGGAGTAGGTTATCTTAATTACCTTGTAAATTGTATTATCTTAATTACCCATTCTGATGTATATATATATAATTCCACCTACTGAGTATTTTACTCAAGCAAATTCACATAGAATCATTTCTCTAATTTCTCCTAAGTCCATTCTCTCAAGTTGGTGTCAGAGCGGGTTGATCCCGCTTCTGGTCTCTCAACCCGTACCAGTCCCGGTATTGTTCATGCACTCTGTTCGTCACTGTTTATCACTGTTTCGTACTGTTCTGTACTGTTTCCATACTACTCCATCACTGTTCCATACTGTTCATTACTGTTCCGTACTGTTCGTCACTGTTCAGTAATGTTCCATCACTGTTTGTACTGTTCTGTCATTGTTTGTTACTGTTCCGACCTGTCCATACTGCTCCTTCACTGTTATTATTGTTTGGCTAATGGCTTCCATGTCAGAAACCTCGAATGATGTCTCTGGTGGTTCTACTTCCTCAAATAAGGCCCCTATCTCTTTTGTTTTCTCTGGTAATCCATCTATTACCTCAGAAAAGCTCAATGGAAGGAACTATATGGATTGACAAGCTGCTGTGGAGATTTGGTTTTTGGGACAAGGTCTCTCTGACCATTTAACCAAAAAGGCTGAAAATATCGACATTACAGAGCAAGATCAATGGCAGAGAGCTGATTATCAGCTAGTTTCACTTTTATGGCAGTCCATTGACCCAAAATTGATGGTTCATTTTCGCACCTATAAAACCTGCTACGACATATGGAAGAAAGCTCGAAGTGTTTATTCAAATGATGTCCAACGCCTCTACGATGTGGTGCACAATTTAGCTACACTCCAAATGACGGATCATGATCTCCCGGCGTATTTGAATAAAGCTCAGTCTACCATTGATGAAGTCAAGTTGGCCCTATCCGGAGATGATTTCCAGAATAAGATCGATAATATGTGCATGGTGTTTGTCCTTCACGGTCTACACAAAGACTTTGAATCTGTTCGGAACCAAATTTTGACAAATCCCAATGTCCCTACAGCAGAAAATCTCATTGATCGTTTGTTGTGAGTTCCTTCGCCAGAGGCTATGTCAGGAGCTGGTTCTTCACCAGGTTTAGAGTCATCTGCTTTCCTTTCCAATGTGGCAGGTCGTGGAGGCTGAGGTCGTGGTCGAGGTGGACGAGGAGGTCGTGGTTTCAGTAATCGACCGCAGTGCTCCTATTGCAAACGTATGGGGCACACTCAAGATAAATGTTATTCCCTAATTGGATTTCCAGAGAAGTCAGCTCATGTGACTTATTCTCAATCTTCGGGTCCAGAAAAACAGGATGAAAATGGAGGTAATAATCAGAATATGTTGTCAGATGTTGAATATAAGGAATATCTTCAGTTCAAGGCAGCACAACAAAATTCATCTTCAGCAGCTGTAGTTCATACTGGTAATTCTACGGTTTGTCTCTCTCGTTCTTCGCCTGTTGAATCCTGGATTTTGGATTCTGGTGCTTCCGATCATATAGCTGGTAATCCCTCTCTTTTCTCAAAAATATCACAACCCAAAAATTCACACTACATCACTCTTGCCGATGGCTCCAAGGCAAAAGCCAAAGGCATTGGTCAAGCCACACCTCTTCCCTCCTTGCCATTAAATTCTGTTGTAAACCAGATTTTTTCCAAACCGCACATCAGGCTTGGCTACATCAGAAGATTCGGTTGCAGCCATCTCAGGTTCAGTTTCAGCCATATCAGGTTCCATATCAGGTTCAACATCAAAGGGTAGGTTTTTAGGCTCAAAACTAGGCAAGTCAGGTAACCTAGGGGGTTCTAGATCCTTATCTTCCCGAAAGCTCTCCCTTGAAGATAAGGTTGAGGGAAATAGGGTTGAGCTTCATGAAAGGTGACATCCCGGGAGACAATTTTTTGGAAGAAGGGTGGTAGCATTTATATCCCTTTTGAGTGGACGAGTACCCAACAAACACACATTTAAGGGCCCTAGGATCAAGTTTCCCTCTATCTTGACTATGGACATGGACAAAGGATGCACACCCAAAAATCCGTGGGGTAAGGTTATTTGTAATGGAGATATTTGGGTAAAAGGTAGAAAGGGTGTCCATTGGACTTTTTAGACCTAGGACCTTGGAAGGAAGTCTATTGATTAAGTATGTCGTTGTAAGAACAGCTTCCCCCCAGAAGGTTTTAGGAACCTCATTATACTGATACAAAAGTGCCGGTGTTTGGTCAAGAAGGTGCCCATTCTTTCTTTCAGCTATCCCATTCTGTTGTAGTGTTTTGACACAAGAGGACTCATGTACAATGCCTTCTTTTTGACAGAAAGGTGTAAGGGTGGAATTGAAGTAATCCTTAGCATTATCAGACCTAAGGCGCTTGATACTCACACCAAATTGATTTTTAATCATGGAGAAAAAATTCTGGAAAGTTAAGCTTACTTCAGATTTGTTTTTAAGTAAGAAGGTCCAAGTAACATGGGTACAATCGTCAATAAAGGTCACAAACCAGCGAGCACCAGACACACTAGGAACCTTAGAGGGACCCCACACATCAGTATGAATAAGATAAAAGGGAAATATGCTTCTTTTATTACTTATGGGAAAAGATACACGCTTGTGTTTAGCAAGCTCACACACATCACAATGTAGACTCTCAACTTCAATTTGGGTAAATAGTGAAGGAAAAAGAATTTTGATAATCCTAAAGGAAGGGTGTCCTAATCTACAATGGTAAAGAAGAATTCTTTCCTTATTGGATAACTAGATTCGGACAAGTGAGGCAAATTGGTGGCAGCCAAGGAGTGCGGTTTTGGTTCTTCAATATAATAGAGGCTATTCCATTCTCTAGCAAGTCCAATCGTCCTCGTCGAGTCCTTGTCCTGAAAAACATAGTGATTGGTGTGAAAAATCACTTTACAGGATAAATCTTGAGTAAGTTTTTGTACAGAAACAAGGTTGGTGGATAACTTGGGAACATGAAGAACATTCTTTAATGTTAAAGATGTATTTATTTTAATGTCTCCCAAACCTGCCACCGTCACAAGATTACCATCTGCTGTAATAACTTTTTTATTACTAGGACAAGGTGAATAAGTGGAAAAGTGTGTGGATATAGGTGTCATATGGTCTGTGGCTCCAGAATCCAAAATCCAGAGTAGGTTAGAGGGTTTTTCTAAGACATTTAATCCAACGGAAAATGGAAACATACCTGAGAATGCTAAAATACAAGTACCTGAAGGTTTTTCCAAGTTACTAAGGAAAGACCTCACCCTTTCTATCTCGTCCTGATTCAGATTGCTGGATTCAGGCTTATTCTGCCACTAGTGTCGCTTACTGCAACGTTAACATGCCCATTTTTCTTGGAAGGTCCCCCTTTCTGACTCCACTCACGGGTAGGAGGCTTTCCATTCAGTTTCTAGCACTTCTCGCGAGTGTGGCGTGACTTGTTGCAATATGTGCACCACAGCCCATCATTCTTCTTCCCACCATTTGCAGGCTCTCCATTAATATGTTCAATCACCATGGATGAACTATCCTTATTGGGAGTTTCCAGCATCAAGCATCTTCGGCTTTCTTCTCCTCGTACTATGGCCACCACTTCATTGAAGCATGGAAGCATTTGTCTCCCAAGAATTTGAATTTTGAGCTGATCAAATTCAGAATTTAAGCCAACTAGGAAATCATAAACCCTGTCTTGCTCAATAAACTCCTTGAGAATTGTGGCATCTTCTGAACATTTGGTCTTGATCACTCTATAAAGGTCTAGTTCCATCTATAGGGACTTCAGTTGATTGGCATATTCAGTAACAGTCTTATTCCCTTGCTTTGTTGCCACTGTTTGTACCTTGATTTCATATACTTGGGCCACATCCTTGGCTTTGGAGTAGGTCTGCTCCATTGCATCCCAAACCTCCTTTGTAGTGCTGAGAAACATGCAGGTATCGCTGAGTTCGGGAATCATTGAATTCCACAGCCAAGCCATGATCATAGCATCTTCCTCATCCTATGCGTTGAACTTGGGGTCTCCCTGTTTTGGTCCAGTCCTCGTGATGTGGCTCAGTTTCCCTTTCTCTTTCCCTTTCAGCACCGTCCGAACAAGTTGTGACCATTTCAAGTAGTTCTTCCCATTTAGTCGATAGGCAGCATGGATAGTTTGCAATTCTCCAGGTTGGTGGGGTTGGGTATCCTTCGTTCCCTTCCCTGTGTTTAGAACTTCGCCCGCTGTGTTAGACATCTTGAGGTATGAAGGTTGTCACCACTGATGGCAATAAAGGCTGAATGAATGGAGAAAGGTGCGACTAGGTGAAGGGTCAGCAATGAAGGCCAACCAGTGGGTAGGGTGTGGCTGGAAGAAAGGTCAGCAATGAAGGCTAACCAATAGGTAGGGTGTGTTGGCGATGAAGGCCAACTGAAATGTTTGTGCATCCGCAATGAAGGCCAACGGCGGTAGGGTTGTTTTGCGGAAGCAGGCCCCCTTAGAGCAAGGGCTCTGATACCATGTCAGAATCAGAAAATAGGATTTGAACTCAATTATATTATTGATCAATCATATGCAATATATACACAGGTCCTAGCAACTATTTCAAGAAACAACTGATGTTTCCTTCCTAAATTCTAGATCCCTTGATTTGAGGGATTGACTAATTACAAAAATAAATACAGATTTTAATTCTAAATAAGTAAAAGATACAATATTAACATTCCCAAAATAGCATACAACACATGCATTCTCACAAAAGACACTGGTGATTTTGTATGCTAGAAAATCAACCTGGAGTTGAGATCAAACCCCAGTGTTGTGCCTGTGGTTGAGCACTCATATTTGAGGATCTTAGACACCCTAAGATTTGGTTCCTTTGCTGCCTTTAGTATTACGATTCCCATCAGAATTTGTGGTGGCATTGTCTAATATATGCACACCATGACCTTAGCTTGGTGGAGTGATAGAGACCCAGGCCATATTGATAGAGGCTTAGGCCCTAAAGTGACAAAAGTTTACACTAGAAAGAGGCTGTCACAGCAGGCAGTAACTAACTGCTGAGCTGGCCAAGGTGGTGTGGGAAAGGTGAGTGAAAGTTTGTTAGAGTGGTTTATATGCTTTGAGAGGGGGGGGGGAGAACGTGAGATAGGCAAGAATTGGGTTGGGCATTGGAGGGACTAGGCACTCTACATTGTCTAGAACTATCTTCTTCATTCTTTGTACTTTGTTATCTTTTTTCTTTTTTTTTTCAGAATATACTATATCTGGTTGTGATATCACACTGATATCACCCAGGAAATTTAGTTCATCTTTGTGTTACTTGATTTTCTGTTATTAAATTTGTTCAGTACCTATCAATTGGTATCAAAGTTGTTCGTTCTGGGCATTTGGATGGTCAATACCAGAGCAAACATGGAGTCACAATTAAAAACAGTAGAGAGGAGTTTGATGGAAAGTCTGACGAAACAAGAAAAGACGGAGGCCAAACTGGACGAGCTAGTGTGCTTGTTCAAAGCGAGAAACAAGGGAAATTCCAGGGGACGATCGCGGTATAGGAAGCGATCCTCACTGCACAATGAAGAGGATGTCGCAGACAGAGACTGGAGAAGCAAGGCTGGGCCGGAGGAAATGCGGGATTCTTCCTGATGAGACAGAGAACAGTCTCGGAGTTCAGGGACACATTCATCAGAAGGGAGCCGACGTCCAAAAAGAAATGAAGGAGGCAGGAAGTCAGAGATTCCAGTATTTTCGGGAGAGGATGCGTATGGTTGGATAAATCGGGTGGAGCGTTACTTCAAGGTGAACGAAGTGACTGGAAATGAAAGGATGAAATTGGTAATGGTGGCCATGGAAGGTAGAGCACTGGACAAGTATCAATGGTGGGAGGACCAAACGTATAATCCTAGTTGGAACCGATTCAAGGAAGCTGTAATTCGCAGGTTTCGGCCTGTCCAAAATGCCTTGGAACCTCTGCTGAGCATCAAGCAAACGGGAATTGTTACGAAGTACCGTGAATAGTTTGAGCTAGCTGCAGGGCTAGTCAAGATCGCGGACAACACGGTGATGAAGGGAATCTTTTTGAACGGTTTAAGGGAGGAATTAAAGGTTGAGTTGAAACTGTATGATTTGAACTCCTTGTCCGATCTCATGGACAGAGCTCAGCTAATTGAAGAAAAGAATTAGGCCTTACAGAAGGGGGCTCGTCTATGAAAGGAGGGATTCCATTAAAAAAAGTGCAAGGTGAAGGTGGATATAGACCATATGGTGGATCTAAAGGAAGGAAGAGTTACTATCAAACAGCACCGTGAACCAACATCAGTCCAAGGCAACCAGCAGAACCAAAACCCCCAGATGGAGTGGCAGATGAAAAGAAACACACAGGACCCATGAGGCTATCTCAGGAAGAACTCCAGGAGCGAAGCAGAAAGGGATTATGCTTCATGTGTGGAGAAAGGTGGGGCAGAGAGCATATTTGTAAATTTAAACACTATCAGCTGTTTATGCTGGAAGGAGAGGATGATGATGAGGAGGAATCCAATATGGAAGAGGAGGATTTAGAGCAGGAATTGAATGACAAAGCTCTACAATTATCTATGAAAAGTATAATGGGATTAACTTTTTCTAAGTCCCTGAAGTTGTGGGGAAACATTGGGGAGCATCAATTAGTAGTACTCATTGATTGTGGAGCATCTAATAATTTTATTTCAAAGGAGTTGGTGAAGGAGCAGTGCCTGCAGTTGAAGATACTCCTGAATACATAGTGGAAGTAGGTAATGGCTGTAAGGTGAGGACCAAAGGAGTATGCAGCAATGTGAAGATGTCAATTCAAGGGGTGGATATACAACAAAATTTCTTCCTCTTTGAACTAGGAGGGGCTATGGCAGTCTTGGGGTTGGATTGGTTGGAGAGCCTAGGCGACATACAAGCCAACTTTAGAGACCTTACCTTGCACTGGGAGAAGAATGGAAACAAGGTATCATTGAAGGGAGAACCATCCCTTTGTAAGACTCAAGCATCATTTAAAGCCATGTTAAAAGCTTTACGAGATGAGGGAGAGGGTTATTACATAGAGTATCAAGAGCTGCCACTCGAGGAGCACCCTAAAGAGTTATGGTCAGAAGATATTCATGAAATTTTGCAGGAATACACAAATTTATTTTAGACACCACTGGAGTTACCTCCCAATCGTGAGTAAGATCATGCCATCAACCTCATGGAAGGAGCCCACATTCCTAACTTACGCCCCTACAGGTACCCCTATTACCAAAAGAATGAAATAGAGAAAATTGTGGATGAGATGATGACTGCAGGTATAATCAAACCGAGTACAAGTCCCTATTCTAGCCCAGTTATCTCGGTTAGAAAGAAGTATGGGGGGTGGAGATTTTGCGTGGACTATAGAGCTCTAAACAAATTGTCCATACCAGATAAATTTCCAATATCGGTAATTGATGAGCTACTGGATGAATTAGGAGGGGTAGTTGTTTTCTCTAAACTGGACCTAAAATCCAGTTATCATCGAATTAGAATGAAGGAGTTTGACATTCCCAAAACAACTTTTAGAACACGAGGGGCATTATGAGTTTTTAGTGGCTTAACTAATGCCCCTTCCACCTTCCATGCATTAATGAACAAGGTGCTGAAACCTTATCTAAGGAGGTTTGTGTTGGTGTTCTTTGATGATATCCTAATTTTCAGCAAGGATCAACCAACTCGTGGCAAACATTTCAAGATGGTGCTGCAATTACTAAGGGAGAATAAGGTGTGGGTGAATAGGAAGAAGTATTCTTTTGGCCAGAAACAATTAGAATATTTGGGGCACATCATCTCAGCAGAAGGGGTGGCAGCAGACTCCAAGAAGGTGGAAGACATCAAAGCTGGCCACAACCAACTGATATCAAGGGCCTAAGAGGTTTCTTGGGCCTCACAGGTTACTATAGAAGATTTGTGAAGAACTATAGCAAGATTGCTTAGCCCTTAACACAGCAGCTCAAGAAAGACAGTTTTAAATGGGGAATAGAGGCTCAAACAACATTTGAGGAGCTCAAAACTGCCATGACATCATTAGTTGTCTTGGCTGTACCAGATTTTGAAAAAACATTTGTGTTGGAGATTGATGCTTCGGGAAAGAGTTGGAGGAGTACTTATGCAAGAGGGCAAACCTGTAGCCTACATGAGTCAAACTCTCTTGAGTAGAGCTCAAAATAAGTCAGTATATGAAAGAGAATTAATGGCCATAGTAATGGCAATTCAGAAGTGGAGGCATTATTTGATGGGGGAGGCATTTCCTAGTTCAGACTGACCAAAATAGTCTGAAATTTTTACAAGATTAGAGACTATGGGGTGAAGAACAGCAAAAATGGGCCTCTAAATTAATGGGGTATGATTTTGAGATCAAATATAAACCTAGCACAGAGAATGGAGCTGCAAATGCATTGTCTTAGCTATCTCCTCTGTGCAATTCAGGGACTGGGATGACTTGGAGGATGAGATCCAAACTGATACATGGCTGAGGGGAATTCTGCAGGATTTGTTAATACAACCGGACTCTTATATAGGTGTATGAAACCCTACCCTTGGACGGTGGGCTCCTTGGACGGTGGTTACTTGGACAGTGGCATCTTACTTTGTATTTAGTATTTATTGTTCCTTATTTCTAGGATTGATTAGTCTGTTTCCTAGGAACTGTTTTTAATGTATAGCTACCTATATATTACCATTGTATTCATTCATAAAAAATAGAATAATATATACAGAAAACAATTCTGATTTCATTTCTTCACATGGTATCTAGAGCCCTAGGGTTCGTCGCTGGGGTCTCTGGTTCCTGCTCTCACCTGCGCAGCCTTCATTGCTGCATCTCTCTCTCTTCCGCGCGCTAGTGTAGTCTTAATTGTTGCACCTGTGTCCTTCTGTTAAGCAGCCTTATTGCTGCGTACCTGAAGGCAGCCTTAATCGCTGCATAGTTCCATCTCTGCAGAAAGCAAATCTGCACAGCCTTTTTTACTGATTATCGACTTCTGGGTGTTTCCCTTATCACCATGTCAGAAGCAGAAATAGAAACCACAGTGACCAGCAATCCTCCTTCTGACGAGTCCAACTCGGTTCGAAAAGCGGAGAATTACAGAGTATTCGAGCTTCTTACCGTCTCAATGGAAAGAACTACCTCAAGTGGTCCCAATTTGTCAGGACCTATCTCAAGGGCAGAGGACGTCTTTCTCATCTTCTGGCTTTTGGTCCAGACAAGAAGGACCCAAAATTTGACTCATGGGATGAAGAGGACTCTATGATAATGTCCTGGTTATGGGATTCCATGGAACCCACAATCAGTGATACTTGCATGTTCTTGAAGACAGCCAAGGACATTTGGGATTTCATCAGTCGTACATATTCGAAGGCCAATGATGCTGCCCAAGTGTACGAGATAAAAGTGAAAACTGCAGCGGCTAAGCAAGGGAACAAATCAGTAACAGAGTATGCCAACACCTTGCAGAATTTGTGGCAAGAGCTGGATCATTACCGTGTGTTTGATATGAAGTGCACTGAAGATGCAGCCCTTTTGAAGAAGTTCATTGCAAAAGATCGTGTATATGACTTTCTGGCTGGACTGAACCCTGAATTTGACCAAGTTAGAATTCAAATTCTTAGTAAGGACATATCATCCTTAGAAGAAGCAATCTCTATGGTTCGGGCAGAAGAAAGTAGAAGGAGTGTTATGCTTGAGCCTCAAAACATAGAAGGTTCAGCACTAGTAACCAAACAAGAGCTGCTGCAAAAGGAGAGAAGTGATCTGCCCAACAAACCTTCAAATTATAAAGGCCAAGAGAAGGACAACAAGGACAATCTATGGTGCACTTACTGTAATAAACCAAGGCATACAAGAGAAAAATGTTGGAAGCTGAATGGAAAACCACCAAGTAAGGAGTGGGGATATCGTGGTGGGCAGCAAAGGCCTCAAGCACACATGGTGGAAAAATCCCTAGAGCCATCTGGGGTTGGAGGTTTCAATGATGAAGAAATTCAGAAGCTAAAAACTCTGCTGGGAACACTTGAGAAACCTGTTGGATCCTGCTCTTTGGCCCTTTCAGGTACTCCTCTTTGCATGAATGTCTCATCTTGTGACACCTCTTGGGTAATTGACTCGGGTGCAACCGATCATATGACTCCCACATCACAATTTTTCCATTCCTATAATCCTTGTCCAAGTAATAGGAAAATTGTGGTAGCAAATGGGTTTGTAGCTACTGTTGCAGGTGTTGGAGACATATACATTACTTCTACAATTATTCTGAAAAATGTTCTCCATGTGCCAAAATTATCGGCCAATCTTGTCTCTATTAAGAAACTTACTAATGATCTCAATTGTTATGCTACGTTCTTTCCTTCCTATTGTGTTTTCCAGGCGCAAGAATCGGGGAAGGAGATTGGACTTGCTAAGGAAAGAAATGGCCTTTACCACCTCGAAGCCCAAGATTTCAAGAAGAAAAATCTACCTTCATCTTTTCTTAGTTCTTCAAATAAGGATGTTGTTTGGCTGCACCATCTCCGTCTAGGACATCCATCATTCAATGTCTTAAAATTGATGTTTCCTCAATTATTTCAAGGATTAGATGTTACTGAATTTCATTGTGATGTATGTGAGTTGGCTAAGCACAAACGTGTACCCTTTCCTTCCAGCAATAAAAGAAGTTCTCATCCTTTTGATTTAATACACTGATGTTTGGGGCCCTTCCGCTGTACCTAATATTTCCGGGGCTCGTTGGTTCTTATCATTAATTGATGATTGCACTCGAGTTACATAGATTTTTTTACTCAAACAGAAATCTGATGTAAGTGTTATAATTCCCAGTTTTCACTCAATGGTTCAAACTCAATTTGGGGCCAAAATTAAAAAATTCAGAACTGACAATGCTAGAGATTACTTTAATCACATGCTGTCTACATACTTCACTTCACAAGGCATCATCCATGATTCATCATGTGTTAATACACCCCAACAAAATGGGGTAGCAGAGAGGAAGAATGGCCACTTACTCAATACCACCCGAGCTTTATTATTTCAAGGAGATGTGCCCAAAACCTACTGGGAGAAGCTGCCCTTACTGCCTCATATATGATAAACCGACTACCAACGCAGATTCTTGACAACAAAAGCCCCATTGAAGTCCTTAACAGCTTTTATCCTCATTTTAGGACCTCTAATGGTTTAATACCTAAGGTATTTGGGTGTACAGCCTTTGTCCATGTTCACAAACAACATAGAGATAAACTTGATCCACGAGCTGTAAGGTGTGTCTTCCTTGGCTATTCACCCACTCAAAAGGGGTATAAATGCTACAATCCATCATCAAAGAAGTGGTATATATCTGCAGATGTAACTTTCTCAGAGCACAAACCTTTCTTCTCCAAGTCCTCTCTTCGGGGGAGATTTCAATGATGGAAGACAGTCCTTGTGAGTCCTTTGAACTTCCAGAATTTCCAGCCCCTATGTGTATTGCTCCTGAAGTTCCTAATTCTGAAGAAGCTCCCAATTCCGCTGTAGAAAATTCTGATATTGATCCAAATTTAAATTCTAATGCTCCAAATATCGATTCTGGTGCTGAAGAAGCTCCCAATTCCGCTGTAGAAAATTCTGATACTGATCCAAATTTAAATTCTGATGTTCCAAATATCGATTCTGGTGCTGTCCCAGCAAGTGTGTCTCAGAATTTCCCAAGATTTTCACAGATTTACTCAAGGAGGAAAATTGTTCCTGAACAGACACAAGTTCAAGAGCGCAACTCAAATTCTGGAAATATAAAGGAGGTTAGTACTGAACTTGAATTAAGATTGCCAGCTGATGTTCCAGCAGAACCTGATAGGTGTTTAGCAGATGAATTAGATCTTCCCATTGCTATAAGGAAAGGTACAAGGCAGTGCACAAAAAGGCCTCTCTATCCATTATCTCACTATGTCTCTCTTAACAAATTGTCCCCTTCTCATAGAAATTTTATCATGAGTTTAAATACTATTGCTATTCCTAATACTTGTTTCTGAAGCATTGTCAAAAGGCGAATGGAGGCAGGCTATGAAAGAGGAAATGAATGCATTAGAGAAGAATAACACATGGGAGGTGGTTGACAAGCCAAAAGGAAAAAACATTGTTGATTGCAAGTGGGTATTCACTTTGAAATACAAGGCTGATGGCTCCCTTGAGAGGTATAAAGCAAGGTTAGTTGCCAAAGGGTACACTCAAACTTATGGAGTAGACTACCAAGAGACTTTTGCCCCGGTTGCAAAGATGAATACTGTCAGAATTTTGCTAGCATTGGCTGCCCACTTCAATTGGCAGCTACTGCAGTATGATGTGAAGAATGCATTCCTTCATGATGATCTAGATGAGGAAATCTATATGAATATTCCACCCGGATTTGAAGGTGACAGAGGCAGCAAGGTGTGCAAGCTTCGAAAGGCTCTTTATGGACTAAAACAGTCCCTTAGAGCATGGTTTGGGAGATTCACAAAAGCTATGAAGGAGTTTGGGTATAAGCAAAGCCAAGGTGATCACACACTCTTTATTAAACACACAGCTGCAGGGGGAGTGACTGCACTCCTAGTTTACGTTGACGACATCATTATAACTGGAAATGATGAGAAAGAAAAGGGTAATTTGAAGCAAAAACTGGTTCGAGATTTGAGATAAAGGAGCTGGGAAAGCTTAAATATTTTCTCGGCATTGAAGTTGCTTATTCATATCAAGGGATTTTTATATCCCAACAAAAATATGTAACAGAATTACTAGCAGAAACTGGAAAGCTTGGATGCAAACCAGTCGCAACCCCTATGGACCCAAATACTAAGCTGGGAGAAGCTCAAGAGGAACCAGCTGTTGACAAGCAAATGTATCAAAGGTTGGTGGGGAAACTTATATATCTTGCTCACACAAGACCAGATATGGCATACTCAGTGAGTGTGATCAGCTAATTTATGCACAATCCAAGAGAATCTCATCTCCAGGCTGCATATAGGGTACTGCATTATTTAAAGGGCAGTCCCGGGAAAGGAATTCTGTTCAAAAGGAATAGTATCCTGGCCTTAGAAGCTTACACGGATGCTGATTATGCAGGATCCTTGGTGGACAGAAGATCAACCTCTGGTTATTGTACCTTCCTTGGGGGAAATTTGGTAACATGGAGGAGCAAAAAACAGAACGTAGTAGCAAGGTCATCAGCAGAATCTGAATTCAGAGCAATTGCTCAAGGACTATGCGAACTACTATGGCTGAAAATTATTCTAGATGATTTAAGAATCGAATTGAAGGGTCCGATGAAGCTCTATTGTGACAAGTCAGCAATCAATATTGCCTATAATCCTGTGCAGCATGATAGGACAAAGCATATTGAAATTGATAGACATTTCATTAAAGAAAAGTTGGAGGAAGGCCTAGTGTGTATGTCCTATGTTCCATCACAACAACAACTGGCTGATGTTCTTACAAAAAAATTTGAATGACTCAAGTTTCCATAATCTTATCATCAAGTTGGGAATGGAAGACATCTATTCCTCAGCTTGAGGGGGAGTGTATGAAACCCTACCCTTGGACGGTGGGCTCCTTGGACGGTGGTTACTTGGACGGTGGCATCTTACTTTGTATTTAGTATTTATTGTTCCTTATTTCTAGGATTGATTAGTCTGTTTCCTAGGAACTATTTTTAATGTATAGCTACCTATATATTACCATTGTATTCATTCATAAAAAATAGAATAATAGGTTTTCAAGTTAAGAAGGGCAGGTTGTTCTACAAAGGGAGGATGTCATTTCTAATACTTCCTAGAAAATTCCTTTGGTGCTTAGGGAGTTCCATGACTCAGTTGTAGGGGGGCATTCTGGGTTCTTCAGGACATATAAAAGAATTTTTGGGTTGTTGTTTTGGGAAGGGATGAAGGGGGACATTTAGAAATATGTGCAAGCATGTGAAGTCTGTCAAAGGAATAAGTCCCAAACCCTCACTCCTGGAGGTTTATTACACCCTCTACCTATTCCATCTATTGTTTGGACTGATTTGTCTATGGATTTCATTGGTGGACTCCCAAAGGCGGGTGGGGTTGATACCATCACGGTGGTTGTGGATAGACTCACCAAATATGCTCATTTTGTGGCTGTATCTCACCCCTATACAGCAAAAGATATTGCTGAGATATTCACTAGAGACATAGTCAAGTTGCATGGGTTTCCTTCCTCAATTGTATCAGATCGGGACAGGGTCTTCCTCAGCTCTTTTTGGGAAGAATTATTTAAGATGGCTGGGACAAAGTTGAAGTATACCACTGCTTATCACCCTCAATCAGATGGCCAAACAGAGGTAGTAAATAGGTGTGTGGAAACCTATTTGAGATGTCTAATAGGTTCTAAACCTAAGTAGTGGCCAAAGTGGTTGGCTTGGGCCGAGTTTTGGTACAACACCAATTATCATTCAGCCACTAAGATGACTCCTTTCAATGCTTTGTATGGCAGAGACCCACCTATCCTTATTCGGGGAGATGGAGTCCCTTCAGCAGTGGAGGAAGTGAATCACCTCTTGACTGAGAGAAATCAGATGCTTGATGAATTAAAGGAATCTCTAGCCAAAGCTCAGAAAAGGATGAAGATGCAAGCTGACAAGCACAGGCGTGAGGTGGATTACCAACCAGGAGAGACAGTTTATTTGAAAATTCAACCATACAAATTGAAAACTCTAGCCAAAAGAGTTAACCAGAAGTTGAGTCCTAGGTTCTACGGTCCCTATGAGGTATTGGAAAAAATAGGACCTGTAGCTTATAAGCTGAAATTACCTTAGGGCAGTATGTTTCATTCGGTGTTCCATGCATCTTTACTCAAGAAGTCCATCTCTCCCATGGTAGACACACAACCATTGCCATTGTTCCTTGCTAAAGATTGGGAATTGCAGGTCCAGCCAGCTGATATCATAGATTGCAGGCAGAATGCAGCAGGAGAAGTTGAGGTTTTGGTCAAGTGGCAGGATTTACCAGATTTTGAGAATTCCTGGGAGTTGTTATCTGTTATCCAGGGGAATTTTCCTGAGTTTCACCTTGAGGACAAGGTGAATGGGGGGGAAGTATTGATAGAGACCCAGGCCGTATTGATAGAGGCCTAGGCCCAAAAGTGACAAAAGTTTACACTAGAAAGAGGCTGTCACAGCAGGAAGTAACTAACTGCTGAGCGGGCCAAGGTGGTGTGGGAAAGGTGAGTGGAAGTCTGTTAGAGTGGTTTATATGTTGAGGGGGGGAAAACGTGAGGTAGGCAAGAATTTGGTTGGGCATTGGAGGGACTAGGCAATCTACATTTGTCTAGAACTATCTTCTTCGTTCTCTGTAACTGTTATCTTTTTTTTTTTTCAGAATATACTATATATGGTTGTGATATCACACTGATATCACCCCAGGGAATTCAGCTCATCTTTGTGTTACTTGATTTTCTGTTATTAAATCTGTTTGGTACCTATCATGGAGGCAGCACAGTATAGATGTTCCACTGAACCAATGATGATCCTAGCGTCATCAATGATCTAGCTTCTTCTTTTGTTTGCGTAGCCCATGAATAGTAGCTTACGTGATCACATATTCCCAGAGGTGGGGATTGGTGGAAAAAACCTTTAAGTCAGACTTCCTTCTAAAGATCGTGACACTATTCACTTTGGTAGGATGAAAATTTATTTTGGCCCAGTTGACTTAACCCTTTAGATCTCTCTCTGACACTTCATGAATGAATCTTTTATAACTATAAACATCTATATTAAAATCTTCAGATTATATTTTGGTTGGGGCTGGTAAAGGAAAAAGTAATTTGGAAAGAGTCAGATGATCTGAGCTAAAATGGCTATTGACATTTGAAATTGCTAAAATCAAATGGTGTTCTTGACAAATATATAAACATCCTACTGCCTTGGTTACTGCAATTTTTTTTTTTAAATAATATGGTAGAACTCATTTATTTATAAAAATCTCATTTATGTCCATATATGTTGTATAATCTATTCACTGTTGGCAGGTCTAGCCTTGATGAAGACAAGGCATTTTTGACAACTGCAGATTCAGCAATAAGGTTGCTTTCTAAAGCAACTAGGGCAGTTAAAGAGTGGAAGGGTCTGGAATACAGAGCAGCATTTCCCGTGCTGAAACCTCCCGGTGCTAATTTCTACCCCCCAGACTTGGAAAAAATGGTACCATTATGCTAAGCAGACGCTACCAAAACAATTGGTTTGCAAATATGAAAAGCAATAAAGCTTCTGTCTTGCAGGAGTTTGAAATATGGAAGGACAGTCTAGAGAATGATCAACAGAAAGAGGCAACAGGCTTTTTCAGTGTTATTAAAAGACACAGTCAATTTCTTTTAGATTCTCATCTGTACGATAACAAATTAGGTTCTGCTCATGATCTATATATAGTTCCTTACTCTCAAGAGTACAAGTCTTTTCTTGCAAAAGCTGCTGATTTATTGCATAAAGCTGGGGACATTACCAACTCACCAAGGTATTGTTCTTCATCCATATTCTCATTATTAAGAAGTCATTGGTCAGCTTCATGCTAAATATTGTTTTACTTAAAGTGTTGGTTAACTCGTTCTTTCCAAGTGTAGTTTGAAAAGGCTGCTACATAGCAAGGCTGATGCTTTCCTTTCAAATGATTATTATGACTCAGATGTAGCCTGGATGGAATTGGTTAGTCATATTCTCTAGTTTACTTTTGTGCTGTAATCATTATAAAGTTGTTGGCAAGCCGGTGAGATGTGTTGTGAATAGTTGTATTAAAAGAATCACATTATGTAAATATTCTATATCAATAAATTGATATAATAATATATTAATATTGTTAACTTCACTAATATAAATGAGAAAGTGTATTTAAAGAGTACTAGTTTTTATCATGGTTCTAGTTCATGTGTCCCCATTTTCCTACACATGGACATGGACTCACCACACTATTTACATGATTTTTTGTCCTGTTTTCTGTTAGACCTCCTATTCAATCAACCTATGTTAGGAAAGTTAGGCGCCAATCCAAGCCAATTGGGCCAGCTTTAGGCTATGGGCCGGTGGATCCAAATCTAGTTGATCCTACTAATTAGGATCTATTGTAATAGCTAGGACTTATGGTAACTGTTGAAAGAGAGAAAAGAGAGAGACATATGAAGAAACCGTGTGTTTCAACTACACAACGGAAGTTGAATATATACACAATAAGTAATAACTAATTACACAATTTACATGATGTGGGAGTAACAGTTGTACTACTAATTACTCCTAATTACATATGTTTCCAACACTCCCCCTCAAGCTGGAGCATATAAATCATATGCACCAAGCTTGTTACACAAATAACTTATTTGTGGACCTCTCAAGGACTTGGTGAAGACATCTGCTAGCTGATCATTTGAGTTGACAAAGTTTGTGGTGATGTCTCTTGATAGAATCTTTTCCCTGATGAAATGACAGTCAACCTCAATATGTTTGGTCCTTTCGTGAAACACTGGATTGGAAGCTATATGCAAAGCAGCTTGATTGTCACATATGAGTGTCATTTTCATAACCTCACCAAATTGAAGTTCTTTGAGGAGTTGTTTCAACCAAATGAGTTCACAAGTGACTGAGGCCATAGCTCGGTATTCTGCTTTGGCACTAGATCTTGCAACTATATTTTGCTTCTTACTTTTTCAGGAAACTAGGTTGCCTCCAATGAGTACACAATACCCAGAAGTGGATCGTCTGTCAGTAGGAGAACCTGCACAGTCAGCATCTGAGTATCCAACAACCTGAGTATGTCCCTTATCTTCATAGATGATGCCTTTTCCAGGAACTGCTTTAATATACTTTAGGATGCGAATCACTGCATCCCAATGTGCATCACAAGGTGAATTTAGAAACTGACTTACCACACTACCTGCAAAGGAGATGTCAGGACGGGTAACAGTGAGGTAGTTCAGTTTTCCAACTAACCTTCTGTATCTTCCTGGATCCGAGAATGGCTCACCTTGATTTGGTATAAGTTTAGTATTCGGATTCATAGGAGTGCCAACAGGCTTTGCATTCAACAGACCTGTTTCCGCAAGAATGTCCATGGCATACTTCTTCTGTGAAATGACTATACCATCATTGGATTGTGCCACCTCTATTCCCAAGAAGTATCGAAGTTTGCCAAGATCTTTGGTCTGAAAGTGATGACCAAGATATTGTTTTAAATGAATGATGCCATGGTGATCACTGCCAGTGATAACAATGTCGTCGACATACACAATCAAATAAATACACCCTTGAGCTGAAGGGCGATAGAAGACAGAGTGGTCAACCTCACTGCGTGTCATACCAAATTGCTGAACTACAGTACTAAATCGGCCAAACCAAGCCCTAGGACATTGTTTAAGGCCATACAAAGATTTGTGAAGACGACAAACTAGTCCAGAAGACTCCCCCTGAGCAACAAACCCTGGTGGTTGCTCCATGTAAACCTCTTCTTCTAGATCACCATAGAGAAAAGCATTTTTGATGTCCAACTGATGAAGGGGCTAGTGGCGAATAGCAGCCATTGACAGAAAAAGTCGAACCGAAGCCATCTTCGCCACAGGCGAGAAAGTATCCCCATAATCCAAGCGAAAAATCTAGGTATATCCTTTGGCCACCAGACGAGCCTTGAGGCGATCAATCTTGCCATCAGGGCCAACCTTGACCGTATAAATCCACCGACAGCCTGCCACAGACTTCCCGGGAGGAAGAGGAACAAGTTCCCAAGTACTACTGCTCTGAAGGACACACATCTCATCGATCATAGCTTGTCTCTACCTAGGATGAGATAAAGCGTCACCTGGAGAGTTAGGAATAGACACAGAAGACAAGGAAGAAAGGCAAGCATAATGCGAAGAAGATAGGCGATGATAACTCAAATTAACATAATGAGGAGAAGGGTTACGAGTAGACCGTATACTTTTTCGGAGAGCAATGGGAGGGTCAGGAGGCAGTGCCGGAGCTGGTTAAGGAAGTGGTACCGGAGGAGAGTCCACATTGACCTCTGCAACTTCTGGTGGAGTGTGTGGTGGTCGACGATGATAGACCTGTAAGGGACGAATAGTAGTGGTGGTTTGCTCGACATAGGGGGTTGGAGGTGCATCAGACTCAACAATGATAAGAGGAAGAGGGACGGGTAAGACCTCAGAGATAGGCTCAAGAGTCGATGAAGGAGACTGGAAGAAGGGAACAAACTCAAAGAAGGTAACATCAGCCGAGATGAGGTAACGTCGGAGATCAGGGGAAAAACAACGATAACCTTTTTGGGACTGATGGTAACCAAGGAAAACACACTTAATAGATCGGGCGGAAAGTTTATCAAGACGAGGAGTGAGATTATGAACAAAACAAGTAGACCCAAATATACGAGGTGGTAGGGAATGCAGAGGTTGATGGATATAAAATAGAGTAAGAGACCTGGTGATCAAGCACAGAGGAGGGCATACGGTTACTCAGATAACAGGTAGTAAGAACTGCATCGCCCCAGAAGCGAAAAGGAACCTTACCATGAAGTAAAAGGGTCCGAGTTGTTTCTACGAGATGTCTGTTTTTGCGTTCAGCGACCCCATTTTGTTGAGGGGTATGTGCACAAGAGGTTTGGTGAAGAATGCCATGAGAAGCCATAAATGATTGAAATGATTGAGACAAATACTCACGGGCATTATCACTACGCAAACTACGTATAGGAACACCAAATTGAGTTTTAATTTCATGATAAAAGTTTTGAAATATGGAAAACAACTCAGACCGATTTTGCATAAAAAATAACTAAGTGCAGCGAGAGTAATCATCAATGAAGGTGACAAAATATCTGGATCCTAGAGTAGAAATAGTACGACTAGGACCCCAAACATCAGAATGTACTAAAGCAAAAGGAGAGGATGCTCGATTGCTGATTTTACCAGGAAACGGACTACGGGTGTGTTTTCCTAGTTGACATGACTCACAAGGGAGACTAGACAACTTAGAGAGGCTAGGCACTAATTTTTGGAGTTTAGGAAGGCTAGGATGACGCAACTGCGCATGGATGGTGAGAGGGGAATCCTTGACAGCGCAAACACGAGAGGGTTTGGAGAGCTGGTAGAGGCCATGGGAGTCACATCCGGTGCCAAGTATCCGTCTCGAACTCCGGTCCTACAGAATGACAGAGTCTTTAGTAAAGGTAATCATACAATCAAGAGACCGGGTCAAACAACTAATGAAAAGCAAATTAAAAGGAGACTCTGGAACATAAAGGACAGAGTCTACTGAAAGGGAAGGGAGGGGATGGGTAGTGCCGATCCCTTAGGATTGAGACTTGGAACCATTTGCTAAAGTGACAATAGGCAAATAACCATTGTGAGAAAGGTTGGAGAAAAGAGTTTTATTACCAGAAATGTGGTCAGTTGCACTCGAATCAAGAACCCAAGTACCAATGGATGGGGAACGAGAGAGACAAGCAAATGAAGTACCGATATGTGCAACAGAGGCAGTGGAACTAGAGATCTGATGTTGCTCAAACCACTTCAGAAAGTCGGCATAGGCAACTGTTGGAGTAGAGAAACCAAAGGACTTACATTGTGCAAACCACTGTAAAAAATCTGCATACTCAGCCTTCGGGGCGTCCTTAGAGCTATCTGAGGAGGTAGAACTAGCCATGGATCAGTAATCAACAACCAAACAGTACCTGAATGCACCGATTCAAAAAGGGGGGGTCGCGACAAACGGTCATGAACACAAAAGGCGAGGGCAGATCCAGACAGAAGAGAAAAAGGCGATAACGGTGGCCGGTGGGGGTGGCTCATGCGTTGTCATGCGCCGGCGAAGGAGCAGCGCGAGGAGCTGTGCATAGGGGCTTTTGACGGCACGTGTAGGCGCGTCTCGTGGTTGTTGGACGCGGGCTCCTAGGTTCTGGTCGGTCTGGGAGAGGCGATTTCGACGGTGGTTCGCCGGCTGGAAAGGTCGCCGGAAAAGTCGGCGGAAAGTTAGATGACGGCGGTAGACGGCGGAGGACGGTGGCGCACGGCGGTGGATAGTTACGGGCAGCGGTGGGTCTACTGGAAAGGGGACACAGCAGAAGGAGAATGGCTGGCAAACTGGAGTGGAAACACGGTTAGCCAGAAAAATTTTCATCGAAGAGCAGTGGGTTCACCGGGCATGCACGATTATAGGATTGCCTCTCTTTAGGCTCTAGATACCATGTTGAAAGAGAGAAAAAAGAGAGACATATGAAGAAACTGTGTGTTTCAACTACACAACGGAGGCTGAATATATACACAATAAGTAATAACTAATTACACAATTTACATGATGTGAGACTAACAGTTGTACTGCTAATTACACCTAATTACATATGTTTCCAACAGTAACTAATAAGGACCAACATGTATGATAGCTGGACCCGTTAGCAGTACTGAATAAATAGAGAAAAGAGAGGGAATATCGGTTAGGAAATTAGTTGGGACTGGACAGGGAGAGGCCAAGCTCTCTGATTCTTGGCAGGGCATTCCTTCATTTCCCTCTCTATCACATTCTCTTTCTTCTATACACTTCTTGCATCTTTTTCCCTGATTTGGGAACATTTTCCACAGAGAATTCTTCTATACAATTCAGTTTCTATTTAGTAATTCAATTCCAATTTACCAGTTTCTATCAACTAGTATCAAAGCTCTCAAGATCTTGGAGAGTTCATGGTTGCGACGCGAGGAATGGAAGCTAGAATCGAGGCTTTGGAGCGCGGCTTTGAAGGTTTGCTTGAGATGCGACAAAATCTTGAGCGAAATCTTGAGGAAGAAAGATTAGAACAAATAGAGACTCGGAGGCAGTTGAACGAGTTGGTTGAGACCATTAGAGGACAAAACGTGCGTAATGATGATCCAAAGCACAACAATGGCGGAAGTCATACGGGGGAAGGCAGTGGTAGCGAAAATCGGTTTGATTCCCGAAGCAGCAAGGAGCAGTGGAGGAAACTCGAGATACCGATCTTTGGAGGAGAAGATGCATATGGATGGACAAATCACGTTGAGCGATATTTTGAATTGAAGGAGATGAATGAAGTTGAGAAGTTACAAGCAGTAATGGTGGCCATGGAAGGGAAGGCACTTACCTAGTATCAGTGGTGGGAGTTTTTGTCGAAGGATCCTACCTGGAAAGATTTTCAAGAAGCTGTGACTCGACGTTTTCAACCTACGATGAGGCAAAATCCTTATGAATTGTTAATAAGTCTTAAACAAAGTGGAATAGTGGAAGAATATAGAGAGCAATTTGAGCTCTATGCAGGGCCTCTTAGGTGCGCTAAACCTGAGTACTTAAAAGGTATTTTCCTAAATGGATTAAAGGATGTAATTAAGGCTGAATTAAGACTTCATCCATTAGAAAAGTTAGCAGATGTAATGGATTATGCACAACGAATTGATGAGAAGAATATGCTATTAAATAAGGGAACCCTAAACTCGAGCAGAGGTGGAGGAGTGAATCGCAGTTATAGTAATACAAGAACAGTGAGTTGGGAATCAGGGAACAAAAGTCAGAATCAAATAGTGACAAGAACTGGAAGTACAATTAGTGAGGCAAATAGTTCAAAAGCTGCAAATCCGTGGAGAGGAAGAAGATTTAGAAGACCAACAAATGCTGAAATGCAAGAGAGATCCCGGAAGGGTTTGTGCTTTAGGTGTGATGAAAGGTTCAGTCCAGGACATGTTTGTACCAACAAACAGTTGCAAGTATTGATCTTGGAAGAGGAAACAAGTAATGAGGTTGAGCAAGGAGAAACAAAATATGAGGATCAGGAGAGGGAACTTAAGTCCTTGCAATTGTCCATGTATAGTATTACAGGTCTTACTACTAAGAAGTCCATCAAATTGTGGGGAACATTAGCTGAAAGACAAGTAGTAGTGCTAGTGGATTGTGGTGCATCCCACAATTTTATCTCTTCTATCTTAGTCTAGAATTGTGGTTTGAAAGTGGATGCGACTTCTCCTTATACAGTGGAAGTGGGAGATGGCAGGAAGATTCCTTGTGAGGGGGTATGTACTCAGTTGAAACTCCAAGTACAAGGTTTAGAAATCCAACAAGATTTCTTCATCTTTGACTTAGGAAGTGTGGATGTAGTTTTGGGCATGGAGTGGTTAGCTAGCCTTGGTGAGATCCGGGCTAATTTCAAGGAACTTACAATAAAGGTACCCACAGCAGGGGGCATCAAAGTTCTAAGAGGAGAACCTGCTTTAGCAAGAGCCTCAGCCTTTTTTAAAGTTGTTATGAAAGCATTGCAGAATGAAGGGTAAGGATACTGGTTGCAGTATTGTGGTTTACAAGCAGATTCAAAATTGAAAGAGGAACTTCCCTCATGGATTACAAAAGTGTTACAGGATTATGAACTACGTTGCACTGCACGGTACGAATATTTTCAAAAAAACTAAAGGTACTGGTTTTAATATATATATATATATATATATATATATATATATATATATATATGTATAATAAACTAAAATTTCACACAATAAAATATAACATGATATAAAAGTAAATTAATCTATAACATGTGCATTTTTTATTGCAAGATAATTGCTTTTTTTTCAAAAATAAAAAATCTAATGGTAAGTTTAGAAATAAGAATGAAATAAAATTTAAATATTACTTTATGTTAAATTAAAGTAATTTAAATAGATTAATATAATTGTTAAATTATATGTGTATATCAAAAGATAATCTAATCAAAATTCAATCGAAAACAATTATAAAAAAATTAATCATAATATTTATTATAAAAGGAATCGAAATGTAAGAAATAATCTTGTTTAATAATTATAAATATTATAATATTTGTCATAATTATATACATATTAGACACAGATAAATAATATATACTTTTACACAAAAACTTAGCAACTTTAAAAAAAATTCTATGACTGGACGAGGGACAATAGTAGACTAGATCAAAACCTTATCACAAGATACAAATAAATAAATAAATATTCATAGAGTTAAAAAGGAAAAAGAAATGCTAAGTCCAACCAACCTGAAGCCACCACAAATGAATCGTAGTCGTCAGTCAGCTTCTATTTGGACAGCAGTTAGCCAGTTATAACTTATAAGGACTCATTAGAATAATCCAACGTTCCCAATTCATTGAACAAAGACAGAAAGAAAAAGAAAAGAGAGCAGAGTTTTTTTCCAATTAAAATATTTTTATATTTTCTTCATCCGAAACCCAAATCTAAGGCATCTTTGTCCTCTCCTTTGTGTGCTGAAACAGAAAACAAAGACTTGTAGTTATAGATCTTAGATACACACAGAACACACGTCCACTTTTTCGTCTCCGTAGCTTTCTCATCCGTGTCCGACGCTACACGTCGTAACCGAGACGCTTGAGCTTGGTCGCAGATGCTTGAGCCGTCAGAGTTGCAGTCGCCGGAGTTACAGACGCTTGAGCTTGGTCGTGCCGCTCGGGTAGAAAGAGAATGAAGAGCTGCTGAAGGTTCAGATTCGAGTTCGAGAATGAAGAGCTGCTCGTGTTTAGGGGTTCTGAAACTGAATCAGAATCCTCCTTTTTTGTGCGTCAAAACGACTGTGCTTTTGGAAAAAAATTGGCCGAGCTGTACCAGCCGTCGCCGGAGCCGCACCTAGCCGTACCCAGCCGCCTAGGAGCCGTACCCAAATTAAAAAATAAATAAATAAATTTGGGTACATACCGCGTACCCACTGCGTACCCGTACCCGGTATGTACCGGGTACCGGTACTCCTCCCTGGGAGGAGTACCCATGCTTCAGAGATTATGAAGAGGTTTTTCAGGAACCTTAGGAGCTACCACTCTCAAGGAGACAGGACCATGCAATCGTGCTAAAGGAAGGAGCCAATATTCCTAATTTGAGGCCCTACAGGTATCCACATTACCAAAAGAATGAAATTGAAAAATTAGTAGATGACATGCTTAATACTGGAATAATTAGACCTAGTGTAAGTGCTTATTCAAGTCCAATTATTTTGGTAAAAAAGAAGGATGGTGGATGGCGATTCTGTGTTGATTACAGGGCTCTTAATAAGATTACAATTCCGGATAAATTCCCTATTCCCATCATTGATGAACTATTAGATGAGTTGGGAGGAGCTGTGATATTTTCTAAGCTTGATCTAAGATCCGGTTATTATCAAATTAGGATGAGAGAGGATGATATACCTAAGACTGCATTTAGAACACATGAAGGGCACTATGAATTTGTGGTTATGCCCTTTGGACTTACAAATGCTCATTCAACATTCCAAGCCCTTATGAATGAAGTTCCTAAACCCTATTTGAGGAAATTTGTCCTTGTCTTCTTTGATCATATTTTGATATATAGTAAAACAAGGGAGGAACACAAATTGCACCTACAATAAGTTGTCATTATTGAAGGAACATCAGTTGTTTGCCAATTTGAAGAAATGCAGTTTTGGCAAAGGGCAATTAGAATATTTAGGCCACATAATATCGGGAGGAGGAGTTGCAGTTGATCCAAAAAAACTGGAAGTGATGCTAAATTGGCCTAATCCTAAAGATGTTAAAGCTTTGAGGGGTTTTCTGGGCCTAACTGGATTTTATAGGAGGTTTGTACAAAATTATGGCAAGGTAGCTCGACCTTTAACCCAATTACTGAAGAAAGATAGCTTCCACTGGGATCAGGAAACTCAGCAGGCCTTTGATGAATTGAAGAAGGCAATGGCAGACCTACCCATCCTTACAGTTCCAAATTTTTCCAAGACTTTTATGATTGAAACTGATGCTTCCAATAAAGGGTTAGGGGCTGTTCTATTACAGGAAGGCAAACCAATGGCTTTCCTAAGCCAAACATTGTCAGAAAGGAACCAACTGAGGTTAGTTTATGAGAGGGAGCTCATGGCCATTGTCCTAGCAATTCAGAAGTGGAAACATTACTTACTAGGAAGGCATTTTGTGATAGTAACTGATCAAAAGAGTGAAAATTTTAATTGATCAAAGGGTGCTAGGAGAGGAACAGTTCAAATGGACTTCGAAATTGATGGGGCTGGATTCGAAATACAATACAGACTCGGGGCAGAAAATGGAGCAGCAAATGCATTATCTCGAAGAATGACATATGCAGCCCTCTCTGTGGTTCAGTTTTTAGATTTGGACACTTGGGAGGAAGAAGCTCAAAAGGATGAGAAATTGAAAGAGGTTATACAGGATCTCATTAAAGATCCTGCTTCACATCCAGGATTCATATTCCGAAATCAGAAGCTGCTCTATAAAGGGAAGTTGCTCTATAAAGGGAAGTTGGTGCTGTCGAAAACTTCCCCTAGGATTCCATTACTCTTACAGGAATTTCACAATTCTTCCCTAAGAGGACACTCCGGTTTTTTCAGAACATTCAAGAGAATTTTTGCTCTGGTTTACTGGGAAGGTATGAGGAAAGACATTCAGCAATTTGTAGCTACTTGTGAGATCTGCCAGTTGAATAAGTACCAAACTTTGTCCCCAGCTGGTCTACTACAACCTCTTCCCATTCCCACTCAGGTTTGGTCAGACATTTCCATGGATTTCATAGAAGGACTTCCCAAGGTACAAGGGAAGAATGCTATATTGGTGGTGGTGGACAGATTCACTCAATATGCACATTTTATAGTCCTCAGTCATCCATTTACTGCAAAAGATATTGCAGAGATCTTTACTAGAGAGGTCGTCAGATTGTATGGTTTTCCAACTACCATTGTCTCTGATAGAGACAAAATATTCCTCAGTCACTTTTGGACTGAGTTGTTTAGGTTGGCAGGTACCAAATTGAAATTCAGTTCTGCTTATCACCCTCAAACGGATGGGCAGACTGAAGTGGTGAATAAGTGCTTAGAGACCTATTTGAGATGTTTGACAGGCTCCAAACCCAAGCAGTGGCCTCAATGGCTTGGATGGGCAGAATTTTGGTTTAATACCATTTATAACAATTCCACTAAACTTACTCCCTTTAAGGCCCTTTATGGAAGGGACCCTCCTATGTTACTAAAAGGGACCACTGTTCCCTCTGCAGTGGTAGAAGTTACACGACTAACAAAGGAAAGGGATCAGATCCTCCTTGATCTCAAGACCAATTTGATAAAGGCACAAAACCAGATGAGAGTCTATGCTGATCAGCACAGAAGGCTTGTTACATATGAGATAGGGGATTAGGTGTACCTAAAGCTACAGCCCTATAGATTGAAGTCATTAGCAAAGAAGATGAATGAAAAGTTGAGTCCTAGTTTCTATGGCCCTTATCAAATCATTAAGAAGGTGGGACAGGTTACTTATTAGTTAGATTTACCTTCAGGCAACCGTATACATCCTGTGTTCCATGTGTCCCTTTTGAAAAGAGCTCTTTCTGCTTCAACTACTCCTCAGCCTCTGCCCAAGATGTTGTCTGATGATTGGGAATTGCAAGTGACTCCTGCTGAAGTTTTACAGGTCAGAAATGACCCTTCTGGTGCCGCTGAAGTCCTCATCCAGTGGCATGGTCTCCCTGATTTTGAAGCTACTTGGGAAGCCATTGAGGTGATCTTAAACCAGTTTCCTTCCTTTCACCTTGAGGACAAGGTGAATCTTTTGGGGGGGGAGTATTGTTAGACCTCCTATTCAATCAACCTATGTTAGGAAAGTTAGGTGCCAACCCAAGCCAATTGGGCCAGCTTTAGGCTATGGGCCGGTGGATCCAGATCTAGTTGATCCTACTAATTAGGATCTATTGTAATAGCTAGGACTTATGGTAACTAATAAG
Source organism: Ormosia emarginata (assembly GCA_029884605.1). Taxonomy (NCBI): domain Eukaryota; kingdom Viridiplantae; phylum Streptophyta; class Magnoliopsida; order Fabales; family Fabaceae; genus Ormosia; species Ormosia emarginata. The sequence goes on from JAQQTP010000040.1 coordinate 10,439,510, forward strand.
GACCAGCATGTATGATCGTTGGACCCGTTAGCAGTACTGAATAAATAGAGAAAAGAGAGGGAATATCGGTTAGGAAATTAGTTGGGACTGGACAGGGAGAGCTTCTTGGCAGGGCATTCCTTCATTTCCCTCTCTTTCACATTCTCTTTCTTCTATACACTTCTTGTGTCTTTTTCCCTGATTTGGGAACATTTTCCACAAAGAATTCTTAAATACAATTCAGTTTCTATTTAGTAATTCAATTCCAATTTACCAGTTTCTATCATTTTCCTCCTTATTTATTTCCTTCCTCTCCTGTATAAGTTATATCTGTTTCCCTAGTAAAACAAAATAGAACAAATCATGATTGTTGCTCTTGACCGCCTCTAATTGACTGAATGCAAATATATATATAAGTTGAAGGTTATAATTTTCATTTTTAATGTGATCAAGTATTACCATATACTTTTGCAACTTATTACTGAATTTCTTTCTATAAATGACTTGAATTTAGAGGAAGAAAAGATTATTTACTGAACGTGCTTAAGTGTTGAATACTTAGCATGCATCTTATTTATAGGTAACAGGAGATTAAATACATCTACAGTTTACAAGACAAAAATAATGAGTGTGGCTATTTCTTATGACACTATACATGAACCTGACTATACATTGCTAATTTCTAATATTCTAACACTCCCCCTCAAGCTGGTGCATATATATCATATGCATCAAGCTTGTTACATATATAGTTAACTCGAGGACGTCAGAGAGATTTGGTGAAGACATCGGCCAGCTGCTCATTGGTGTTGACAAAAGCAGTAGCAATTTCCCCGGATTGAACTTTCTCCCTCAAAAAGTGACAATCAATCTCAATGTGTTTTGTTCTTTCATGGAATAGTAGGTTTGAGGCTATATAAAAAGCTGCTTGGTTATCACACACAAGTTTCATTGATTGGTCTTTAAAGAGTCCTAATTCCTTCAGTAACTGCTTTAACCATATAAGTTCACATGTTGCCACTGCCATTGCTCGATATTCGGCTCCAGCGCTTGATCTGGCAACAACAGTTTGCTTCTTACTTTTCCATGATATAAGATTACCTCCAAAAAGAATACAGTATCCTGAGGTAGAACGCATGTTTGAGGGAGAACCTGCCCAATCAGCATCTGCATAACCACATATCTCCATATGACCCTTATCCTCATAGAGCAATCCTCTTCCGGGAGCTCCTTTGATATATCTAAGTACCCAAACAACAGCATCCCAATGTGAGTCACATGGAGAGTCAAGGAATTGACTCAACACAACTACTGCAAAAGAAATATCTGGCCTGTTTATTGTGAGGTAGTTCAATTTTCCAATCATTCTCCGATATTGTCTGGGATCAGATAATGGCTCCCCATGTCTTAGAAGAAGTTTGACATTGGGATCCATGGGAGTATCAATAGGCTTACACCCTGTCATACTAGCCTCTTTAAGAATATTTAAGGCATATTTCCTCTGGGAAATAGAAATACCATGTCTAGGCTGTGCAACTTCTATACCCAGAAAATATCGGAGCTTACCAAGATCCTTAGTCTGAAAATGCTTGAATAGATATTGTTTCAACTGTTCAATGCCAGCACAATCATTACAAGTAATAACAATATCATCCACATAGACAACAAGATATATGCATTTATCAAGAGACTGACATCGGTAGAAAACAGAGTGGTCAGCTTCGCTTCTAGTCAAGCCAAAAGTTTGTACAAACTAAAACGTCCAGGGTGATTGTTTTAGTCCATATAGAGATTTGCGAAGTTTACAGACTAGCCCAGACTCCCCTTGAGCAACAAACCCAGGTGGTTGCTCCATGTAGGCCTCCTCTTGCAAATCACCATGAAGAAAAGCATTCTTTATATCAAGCTGAAAAAGAGGCCAGTTACGAATGGTTGCCAAGGCAAGTACACGAACAGAAGCAATTTTGGCAACTGGAGAAAAGGTGTCACTGGAGTCAAGGCCATAGATCTGGGTGTAGCCTTTAGCTACCAAACGAGTTTTCAACCAATCGATAGAGTCATCAAGACCAACCTTCATTGTAAACACCCACCTACAGCCAACAACTGACTTACCAGGAGGCCGAGAAACTAGTTCCCATGTCGCATTAGAATGTAGGGCTGATATCTCATCAATCACTTGTCGCCAACCGGGATGAGATAGTGCTTCTCCTGTGGTTTTGGGAATGGAAATAGAGGATAAAGTCGAAACAAAAGTATAATATGAAGGAGAAAGACGATCATAACTTAGGAAAGCATAAAGAGGATGAGGATTACTGGTAGACCGTGTAGCTTTTCGAAGAGCAATGGGGGGACTCTCTGATGCAGGATCCAAAGCAGGAGAAGTAATCGGTGAAGGTGGTGAGTTGTCAGACACATCTTCCACAGTAGACATGGTACTAGGCAATGGACGAGGGCGACGACGATAGACAATAGGGGACCGTGGAGGACCATGAGAGGGACTAGGACTTGATGAACTCTCTGTGCTAGGTGATGAGACAGAAGGGTCAAAGACAGGGACAAGAAGTATAGTGTTTACTTCAGAAATTTCTATAGATGAAGTAAAAAATGGTGGTTGTTTAAAAAAGATGACATCAGCAGACACTAGATAACATCCTAGATCAGGAGAATAACAACGGTACCCTTTCTGAAGACGAGAATAACCAAGAAAGAGACACTTGAAAGCTTTAGCAATGAGTTTGTCTTTTCCAGGTGTAAAATTATGAGCAAAACAGGTACAACCAAAGTTTCGTGGAGGAATATTATAGACTGGAGTATTAGGAAACAATAAGGAGTGAGGAATTTTGTTATCCAAAACAGTGGAGGGCATCCAATTAATTAAATAACAAGTTGTAAGAACAGCGTCCCCCCAAAAACGTAAAGGAACATTCATATGAATAAGTAAAGTCCTGGCTGTTTCAATCAAATGACGATTTTTATGTTCAGCCACTCCATTCTGTTGTGGAGTATGAGGATAGGTTGTTTGATGTAAAATACCTTGTTTTGCCATGAAATCTTGAAATTGATCAGACAAACACTCATGTGCATTGTCACTGCATAAAACTTGAATGGTTTGACCAAATTGATTTTTAATTTCAGTACAATTTTTGAAAAATAGAAAACAACTTAGAACGATTCTTCATTAAAAAGACCCAAGTACAACGCGAGAAATCATCAATAAATGTAACAAAATACTGAAACCCAAGAGAAGAACTGACACGACTTGGTCCCCAAATATCTGAATGGATAAGAGAAAAAGGATGCTCACATTTTTTATTGAGACTACTAGAAAAAGAGGTAAGAATATGTTTTCCTTTTTGACAAGATTCACACTCTAACGACTTTAAACTAGAAACATGTGGCATCATCTTCTGAAGTTTGGAAAGACTAGGATGTCCAAGACGACTATGAATGACAGCTCAGGATTCCGTTATGGTGCATGCTACTGGGGAATTTGGCATGCAAGATGATACAACCTTTTAAATTCATGGCCTACTCCAATCGTCTTCCCTGTATTCGAATCCTGCACAAGAACAGAATTTTTAGTGAAGGTAATTGAACACTTAAGTGATCGAATTAATTTGCTGACAGATATCAAATTGAAAGGGCAACTAGGGGCATAAAGAACAGAAGTTAAGGGTAAGAGAGGACATGGTTGGGCTTGACCAATACCAAGGACAGGAGTTTTGGTCCCATTTGCAAGTGTGACAGAAGGTAAGGAATTGTAAAAGGATAGAGAGGTAAGGAGATCTTTATTACCACAGAGATGATCAGAAGCACCGGAATCAATTACGCAAGGTCCAAGAGATGATTGAGAGATACAGGCGACAGGATTACCAGTTTGTTCAACCACTGTGACAGATGTTGAAGGCTGAGAGTTGGCCTTAAAGTGAAGGAAGGCCTCATAGTCCGCTGGAGTGAAAGTCACAGTCGGATGCGTTGAAACTGATTCAATCTGAGCGAAGTTGGCAATAGCAGGTTTACCATGTTGTCCAACAGCGTTCTTCCAAGTGCCCCAACCTATTGCAAAAAGTACATCTAGGCCTGTTATCACCACGTCCTCTTCCACGACCTCGGCCACGACCACTAGAATTATCAGTATGAGAAACAAGAGCCGAGGATTCTGATGGAATAGTTGGGGAGGCAGAAATAGGAGGAGATGCCATATCAAAAATATTCAGTAATCTGCGAAAAGTTTGAGATAATGTTGGAGTATCAGCACTCGTCAAAATTTGCTGTCGGACATTTTCCAATTCGGATGGAAGGGATGATAAAGTCAAGACCATAAAGAATGTTTCTTCTTGTTTCTTGTGCTCGGTCTGATTTTTAGCATAGGGCATCATTGCCGAGAATCCTTGCATCAAAGAACGAGCTTTGCCAAGATAAGTTTCCATCTTGGTAAACTGTTGTTGCAGTGTTATCATGTCAGAAACAATAGAATACAGACGCTGGATATCATTTGCATAACAATTAGAAGCTTCTTGCCATACTTCATAACAAGTTTCAAAGGGTTGGAAGAGGTCCACAATTGATGGATCAATGGAAAGAAGAACACTGAGCAATTGTGAAACAATATGTTTCCATTTGGCTGACTTTTCTACGGGAACATCCTCTGGTGAGGTTGAAAGGTGTTCTGACTTGCCCTGCCTCGCAAACCAAATTTTTACTGAAGATGACCATGACTTATAGGTGGCAGAACCTGTCAACTGCTTACTTGTGATGGATGGAATTGAGAGGTTGGAAAGGGAAAATTGCTCCTTCTGATCAAAGGAGGAGGAACTCATGGCTGGGCAACAATGGAAGGGACCCAAATCACCTTAGGAAGAGTTTTGGGCTGCAACACAGAGGACCCAAAGTCGCCGGCGGTGGTGAACAGTGTGAGGTGAACAATGCGCGATGAATAGTTGTGGTGAACAGTGCGCGATGAACAGTCGTGGTGAACAGTGCGTGGAAGATGCCGGCAGGATGCGCGGCGGAGGTTGGAGGCTCTGTTGGCCAATAGGACGCACGGCCGAGGCTGGGATAGTGGACTAGAGCCGAGTCGAAACCCGCTCTGATGCCAACTTGAATTTAGAGGAAGAAAAGATTATTTACTGAATGTGCTTAAGTGTTGAACACTTAGCATGCGTCTTATTTATAGGTAATAGGAGATTAAATACATCTACAATTTACAAGACAGAAATAATGAGTGTGGCTATTTTTTATGACACTATACATGAACCTGACTATACGTTGCTAATTTCCAATATTCTAACAAAATGCATGGACTTGTTTCTTTTTATTCTTTTTCTTTTTCCTCTTGCAAATCAGGAAGTAACAGAAATCAAATCCTTGGGAATATCTGCCGCAGAGAGAAAATGTGACTTGGGGATTGTTTCCCATCTAAATATGAGAAGTAATTTGTTTAACCTGGAAAAAAAGAGCAATAATAAAAGTGATCAATGGCCAAACTCAGGATGAATTCCTCGCTTTATACATATTACATATTTTTGGATATTTTAACGCCCTTCCGCCCACACACCAAACTAAAGGCAGTCACACGAACTTCTTTGCTGCTTGCCATCAGTGCTTGATGGGACTGAGAATCTGGTCATACAAAGCACCAAACGACCACATTTATTCAATCTAGGAAACTCCTATCTCTTGAAGATTATGACTTGAAAGAAACAGGTATCTTATCTCATTTAGAATGTATAGAGGTCTCTACTTATAGAAGAGACATACAGGGAATAAAGGACAAAAATTAAGGAATCAAATCCCTACAAATTAGGAAACTAATGTGTTGATAGTAGAGCCTACTAATTACATAATATTTACAATAAATGAATGAATAAAGAGAGATACACAATCAGGGTTAATTAAATAAACAGGTCAATGCAATCAAAACTCTCCCTCAAGCTGGCTTGAAGATGTCTTACATGGACACTGTTGAATATTGAATTAGTTAGCATGGGAAATATGATAGTTAGTTTTGGAAACAATAAAGTCATTGGGAATGGTTTAAGTCTTTAATTATTCTTCTTGTAAATAGATGTTATATTTAATTTCTCATGTATATAAATACATGTATGCTGAATGAAATTCACTCAAGCAATTCAGCTATAATCAATTTTACTGTTCTTCTTTATTTTCAAGTTGGTATTAGAGCGGGTTCCGACCCGCCTATGGTTTTCCTTCCTTCCGGTTGAACCACTTTCAGCCGTGTCAGTTCTTACCTTCTTTTTTCCTCCCGCGGTTGTCCATTTTTCCCCGTCGCGTGTCCAGTATTCTCTTTCCTCCCGCGGCTACCTTCTCTTTCCATTTTGGTATGGTTCGCAGTGAGGCCGATCACTCAGTTTTCTATCATCATTCCTCCTCTAGAACTTCCATATATCTGATTGTTTATGTCGATGATATTGTTATCACTGGAGATGATCAAGAAGGAATTGTGAAGTTGAAACAACACCTATTTGATCACTTTCAGACTAAGGATCTTGGAAGGTTGAAATATTTCCTAGGAATAGAAGTGGCACAATCTAATGCAGGGATATGTATCTCACAGAGAAAGTATGCATTAGACATTCTCAAGGAAATTGGAATGTTGGATTCTAGGCCAATAGATACACCAATGGATCCCAATGCCAAACTCAGTCCAGATCAAGGAGAACCATTATCTGATCCAGCCAAATATCATAGGTTGATTGGCCGATTAAATTATTTGATTGTTACCCGACCAGATATATCCTTTGCTATGAGCATCCTTAGTCAATTTCTCGACTCACCATGTGAAGGACATTGGGATGCAGCCATTAGAGTTCTTAGATATGTCAAAGGGGCTCCAAGAAAAGGCCTATTGTATGAAGATAAAGGATATACTTAGATTGTGGGATACACAGATGCAGATTGGGCAGGTTCTCCATTCGATAGACGTTCTACATCAGGTTATTGTGTTCTTTTTGGTGGAAACCTAATATTCTGGAAAAGTAAGAAACAAAGTGTTGTGGCAAGATCGAGTGCAGAAGTAGAATATCGTGCTATGACACTTGAAACATGTGAGCTAATATGGCTGAAACAATTAATCAATGAACTCAAATTGTGTGAACCAGGCAAGATGGAGCTTATATGTGATAATCAGGCAGCCCTACATATCGCCTCTAACCTAGTGTTTCATGAGAGGACCAAACACATAGAAATTGATTGTCATTTTGTGAGAGAGAAGATACAAAGTAGAGAAGTAGTGACTGCCTTTGTCAGCTCAAATAATCAACTCCCCGATATTTTCACCAAATCTCTTAGGGGTCCTCGGGTACAGTTCATATGTAACAAGCTTGGTGCATATGATTTATATGCCCTAACTTGAGGGGGAGTGTTGAATATTGAATTAGTTAGCATGGGAAATATGATAGTTAGTTTTGGAAACAATAAAGTCATAGGGAATGGTTTAAGTCTTTAATTATTCTTCTTGTAAATAAATGTTGTATTTAATTTCTCATGTATATAAATACATGTATGCTGAGTGAAATTCACTCAAGCAATTTAGCTATAATCAATTTTACTATTCTTCTTTATTTTCAAGTGACACCTTGCAAACTATACTATCAAAGTTCTTTTTGGGCAATCCTTTGGTCAGTATATCTGCAACCTGATCTGTTGCTGGAACATATGGAATACAAATCTGCTCATTCTCTATCTACTCTTTAATAAAATGTTTGTCAACTTCCACATGCTTGGTTCTGTTATGTACAATTGAGTCGTGAGCAATAGAGATTGCAGATTTATTGTCACAATACAGTCTCATTGGTGTAGGGCTATAAACCTTCAATTCTTTTAATATTTTGTCAATCCACAATACCTCACAAATCCCTTGTGCCATTGATTTGTATTCGGCTTCTGCACTATTCCTAGCAAACACATTTTGTTTTTTGTTTCTCCAAGTAACGAGATTTAAATGTGCTATAACTTGATGTGGTCCTTCTATCAATGACACTACCAGCCCAATCTGCTTCAGTATAGACTTCTACTTGTAAGGACCCATGTTTTTTGTACAGTAATCCTCTTCCAGGAGATCCCTCAAAATACCTCAAAATTCTGTATGCTGCCTCAAATGATTAGGTCTAGGTGAGTCCATAAATTGGCTTACCATGCTTACTGCAAAGGCTATATCTGGATGGGTATGAGACAAGTAGATCAACTTCCCAACAAGTCTCTGATATTTTTCTCTGTCCACTACATCCTCTTCCTTTGCTGGCTGAAGTTTGGTGTTAGGTTTAATAGATGTTTCAGCTGCCTTACACCCCAATAAACTTGCATCTTGTAGTAAATCAAGAATATACTTTCACTGATTAATGAATATACCTTCTTTAGATCTAGCAATTAGTATCCCTCCAAACACACCAATGTTGTCGTCACCTTCTCCTCCTCAGGAACCTAATTGATTTTAAAATAGCGTTCAGCCCAATATATCCATCCATGGGGGTCCTCACCAACGAAGTAAGGTACCTCCAGTCTTCTCATCCTTTCCCCCCTCCTCCCTTCTTCATTTTCATGGGGCTCTCCTCCTCCTCTATTGCTTCCATCTCCCTCCTCCTCTCCGTGGCCATTTTGATGCCTTAGAGCTTCTCCAATTTGCTTCCTCACATTCACCATCATCTGCTCCATCTGTCTCCTAAATGTCTCCTGCAACTCTTGCCTGAGCCCCTCCACATGTCGTTCCATCGCCTCCAATTTGTTCTCTATTCTCGTTGATACCATCCAAGCTCCCCAGGACCGGGAGCTTTGATACCAGTTTGATAGAAACTGATATTATATTTGAGAAATAGAGTAGAAACAAGGAGGAAGACTCCTTTTTACATAAGATAATACTGCTCAAAACCCAAGAAAACAAAAACAACAGGAACCAAATGCAGAAAGAAAGGGAAAAATAACAATCAGAGCTGCAAGGTGCAATCTCTGCCCCTAGGCATAGGCCAGCCAATTCCTCACCAATTTTTCCGTTATCCTCTCCACTCCCCTTTCCCTCTCCCTTGAACACGTTCTTCCGTTATGCCTCTTCACTCCGCTCTCCCTCTCCCTTAAACATGTTCTTCCGTTATGCCTCTTCAATCATGGGAGAATCTTCCCCTCCAATATCCTCTTGCCATGTGGACATTCTGTTATGCTCACTAACAGCTGCTTCTGCCAGTGCAATTCCCACACTTGGCCCATTTGTTCCCAGCCAGTCCCCTTCTTTCTACCTCTCCTCTTATAAGCATGGGTTAAAGGCCCATCAGCTTTCTTGGATAGGCTTTTTCTACCAATAATACGCAATTCCTGCAGTTAAATTCAAATCTGAATGTATTTCTCTCTTTTAATATTGCTATATGAGACTACAAAATATATACACTTGACTACTAGCTAGAACATTAATTATCTATGTTAATTCCTAGAAGTGTAAGTACAATGAATACATAGATACAACGAATAGAACTCCACCGTCCACACCGTCCACTAATTATAATTATAATCAACACTCCCCCTCAAGCTGGAGCATATATGTCTGATGCAACCAGCTTGTCACATATGTATGCTATCCTAGGTCCCCGTAAGGACTTAGTCATCATATCTACTAGTTGATCTTTAGTACCCACAAAAGAAGTCTTAATGATGTCTGAGAGGATCTTTTCTCTAATGAAGTGACAATCAACTTTTATATGTTTAGTCCTTTCATGAAAAATTGGATTCGAAGAGAGATACAAAGCTGATTGGTTATCACAAGCAAGTTCCATAGGACTTATCTCACAAAACTTCAACTCTTGGAGCAAATACTTTAGCCACAAGAGTTCGCAAGTAGTATTAGCCATAGCACGATACTCTGTTTCTGTGCTTGATCTTGCAACAACAGTCAGCTTCTTGCTTTTTCATGAAATCAAGTTACCTCCAATAAGCACATAGTAGCCTGAAGTGGACCTCCTATCACTAGCATCACCTGCCCAATCTGCATTTGTATATCCAATGATATTAGTATGCCCCTGTTCATATAAACAAGCCCTTTACCAGGTGATCCCTTGATGTATCTTAAGATTCAAACAACTGCATTCCAATGACTATCACATGGAAACTTAAGAAACTGACTCACAACACTGACAGGAAAAGCAAGGTCTGGTCGAGTCATGGTGAGATAATTTAACTTCCTAACTAATCTTCTATATCTGCCTGGGTCAGTATAGGATTCCCCCTGATTAGGTAGAAGCTTCACATTTGGGTCCATAGGAGTATCAACAGGTTTACAATCAAGCATCCATGTTTCTTCCAGAATATCAAGGGCATATTTCCTTTGAGAAATAGCAACGCCTGTTCTTGATTGGGCTACTTCAATCCCAAGAAAGTATCGCAATCGGCCAAGATCTTTAGTTTTAAAATGTTTAAACAGGTATTGCTTCAATTGCTTAATGCCTTCTTGGTCATCACTTGTAATGACGATATCATCCATATACACCACAAGATAAATGAGTTTATTCAATGGTGAGCATTTGAAGAATACAAAATGGTCTGCCTCGCAACGAATCATGCCAAACTGCTAAATAACTTTACTAAACTTCCCAAACCAAGCGCGAGGTGATTGTTTTACGTCATATAAAGACTTTTGTAGCCAGCAAACAAGACTTGACTCCCCCTGAGCAACAAATCCAGGTGGTTGCTCCATATAGATCTCCTCCAGATCACCATGTAAGAAGGCATTTTTAATATCCAGCTGATACAAGGGCCAGTGTCTCATGGCAGCCATAGACAAGAATAAACGTACAGATGCCATTATAGCAACAGGAGAAAAGGTATCACTGTAATCCAAACCATGGATCTGAGTGTATCCCATTGCTACCCGCTAGGCTTTCAATCGGTCCACCTGCCCATCAAGGCCAACTTTAACAGTAAATACCCATCGACAACCAACTGTAGATTTTCCAGGAGGAGGAGAAACAAGTGTCCATGTATTATTAGATTCCAAAGCAGTCATCTCATCAATCATTGCCTGTCGCCATCCTGGATGAGATAATGCTTCCTGAACATTCTTAGGAATGGTAACAGATGACAAAGAAGACACTAAGGCACAATGGGAAGGAGATAATCGATGGTAACTTAGAAAATTGTAAATTGGATGAGGATTGAGAGTAGAACGTTTACCTTTACGGAGTGCAATAGGTAGGTCAGCAGAAGTGTCAAGTGGGACCGAAGTGGGAGAAGCGATTGGAGCGGGAGCTGAATCATGAGAATCAATAGTAGGTGTGAGCTTGGAAACTTCAAGATGCCGACGCTCATAAGTAATACCAAATCGACGCAATAGACGGTCATCCTGTGACTGTGGAGCTTGAGGATTAGAGACAGGTGTTGCAAAAAGAGGCATGGGTACTTGAGATAAAGTAGAGTCGGATGCAGCTGATGTGACAAAAAATGGGGTATCCTCAAAGAATGTAACATCTGCAGATACATAAAAACGATGTGTAGAGGGAGAATAACATCGATATCCCTTCTGAACTCGAGAATACCCAAGAAAGATACATTTAACAACCCAAGCAGACAATTTATCACGGCTAGGAAAGAGATCATGAACAAAACAAGTGGAACCAAACACACGAGGAGGAACAACATAAAGAGGATCTTTAGGAAATAAAAGAGAGTGAGAAATTTTATTACCCAAAACAGAAGATGGCATTCGATTTACCAGATAACAAGCTGTAAGAACAGCATCACCCCAAAACTTCAAGGGCGCATTAACATTTATTAAGAGAGTCCGAGCTGTATCAACAAGATGACGATGTTTTCGTTCAGCCACACTATTTTGTTGTGGTGTGTGAGGACAACTGGACTGATGTATGATGCCATGAGAACTCAAAAGGTATTTAAAAGACGCAAAAAAAAATTCTTTTGCATTATCGCTGCGCAAAACATGGATTGTTTTCCCAAACTGATTCTTTATTTCGGCACAAAAGATTTTAAAAGTATCAAATAACTTCGAACGATCTTTCATTAAAAATAGCCAAGTACATCTTTGAAAAATCATCAATGAAAGTAACATAATACCTATAGCCAGAAACAGAAGGAACACGATTGGGACCCCAAACATCAGAATGAACAAGATCAAAAGGAGACATAGTTCGACTATTGACATTACTAGGAAAAGATACCCTAACATGTTTTCCAAGTTGACAAGATTCACAGTTCAAGGTCTTCAAATGTGAAAGACAAGGGACCATCTGTTTTAACTTGTCTAAACTTGGATGACCAAGACGATGATGTAGAAGATCGGTAGACTCAGAAACAGCACATATGGTGGAAGAGGAAGGTTGAAGGTAGTAGAGACCTCGTGATTCAGATCCAACTCCAATCGTTTGTCCCGTACTCCAGTCTTGTATAAGAAAGGAATCAGAATTAAAGGTTATGGAACAATTTAAAGTGCGAGTAATTTGGCTGATTGAAATTAAATTAAAGGGACAACTAGGTACAAACAAGACTGAATTTAAAGGTAAGGATGGAAGAGGTGAAGCTTGACCAATACCAGCGGCCTGTGCCTTAGACCCATCGGCAAGAGTAATATTGTGAGATGTTTTAGGGAATAACAATTTAGAGAAAAGCAAAGGATTACCAGCTAAGTGATCAGAAGCACCAGAGTCTAAAATCCAAGATCCAACAGACACAGATTGAGAGAGACAAATTGTAGAATTACCAGTGTGAGCAACGGTGGCCGAAGAAGAAGAAGCCTGCTGAGTGGCTTTAAACTAAAGCTACTACTTATATTCATTGGCAGAAAGTAGGTGATCTTTCCTAGACTTGATCTTGTGCTCAACAACTGGTTCAAGAGACGAAGCTACATTAGCAATTTTATTTGGAAATCCATGTAAGGAATAGCACCGATCTTGAGTGTGTCCATCCCGCTTACAGTAAGAACAGTGGAGATTACCTCTACCACCTCTTCCACGACCACCACCTCTACGACCACGACTTCGGCCTCCTCGGTCAGTGGAATTGGAGACAAAAACTGAAGACTCGGATGTTGTTTGAGAATCAAGGGAAGCTGTCGGAGAAGGAACTCAAAGCAAACGATCAATTAGTTCCTCCACCGTAGGAATATTAGGATTTGTTAGAGTCTGATTCCGAACAGGTTCAAAGTCTTTGTGGAGGCCATGAAGAGCAAATACCATGAGCATGTTATCAAGCTTATCCGACATCTTTTGTGCAGCATCATTAACCAGCATCAATTTAATCTCTTCACAAATGGATTGTGCTTTATTCAGATAGGAGGGCAAGTCAAGATCAATCATTTGCATTATCACCAAACTATGAATCATCTCATATAGTTGCTGTATATCATTGGCATAAACAGTTTGAGCGTTCTTCCAAATTTCGCAACATGTCTTGTAAGGACGGAAATGCACCATTAATCTAGGTTCAATAGACTACCATAGCAATGATACAAGCTGATAATCTGCCCGTTGCTGCTCATCCTTCTCAGATTCAGTAATGTCAGTAACCTTTTTAGTGAGATGGTCAGACAATCCTTGACCTAGAAACCATATCTCTACAACATTACGCCAATTCAAATAATTCTTACCATTCAACTTCTCGGTAGTAATGATCTGGGACCTGGAAAATGCGAAAGAGATCATTCCCTTCTTAGTAAATTCTGCCATGGAAGAAGTTCAGAAGGCAGAAAAGTATCCAAAAACCAGAGACCAAACCAAACGAGCAAAAACACAACGGAAACAGAAGCCAAACAGGGAAAACAGAAACCAAACAGTGGTGAACAGGGGATTCAACGTCAGACCCAGAAGCCAAACAGGGGCAAAACAGAACCGGGAGGAGACGGCGAACACAACAGCGAAAGTGGCGTCGTCAACGGCGATCAGGAAGGTGGCGCGTGGATCACACGCGCTGGTGAACGAAAATGCTGAAGACGGCGCGTGAGAGCGTGTGACGGCTGATACGGCGTCGGCGTCGTCTGAGGTGAACCCCGGTGTCACTTTGGGCACCGGACGTCAGTGGGTCAGCGCTGACAGCAGCTGAAACCCAAGAACACTATAACAGGAACGAACCGTATTCTCTGGTACACTTGACTACTAGCTAGAACATTAATTATCTATGCTAATTCCTAGAAGTGTAAGTACAATGAATACATAGATACAATGAATAGAACTCCACTGTTCACACTGTCCACTAATTATAATTATAATCAACACTTGCAAAATAGGCTTTCTCTAAATTTAGTACATTAGCGTCCTTACTGTAATTTGTTTTTATTTTGACAAATTTCTGGATCATACAACTATTTTTACTTTCTATTTTCTGTGCAGGACTCTAAGTTGGACATCACAATTGGGCCATATGAAACTTACGAGGATAAACTTTTTGGATATAAGGTAATACAATGAGGCTTTGTGCAGCATAAACAATGAAAGTCCCCAAAGCATGATTATATTAAACTTAGATGATCTTTTCATTTGGAAAATATTCATACTTCACAAAATTATGGCATATTACTGTGGAGTGAAGCTGTGTGTCATTACTATCCAGTCGCCGGCTAATTTATAAAAATATTGGCGACGGACATTAAAAAAATGCAAGTTTCCTATATGTAATAATTTTAGATTTGGAGAACAATGTCACTGCATAGTTTGTTGTAGACAAAAAAATCTATGCATTATCAAGAATGTCAGTATTTACTGCCAAGTTTTATATATATATTCTTTGACGCTTCTTGTGGCCTTCTCCTTTGTACTCTCATGAGTTCCTTGATAATTCTAGGTACCCTTACATACTTTGTTTTTGGGATTGACTTGATGAGTCCATACAGAGAAGACCCTAGGACAACCATGTCTTATGTATCTTCCAAAGACCCTTGTCATTTTCATATTTATTGTACTTATCCAATATATTATTTGAGACAACAGTAACATTTGCCAGGATCATATAAGCATCCGAAAGATTAGTTGTGTAAAGTTGCTTAGATGAACGTATAAAGTAACTTTGTCTAGCCATAGAGCTTAATGGACCAAGTTCTGGTGCAGTTAAGCTTGAAGTATATCTGTGACATAATCTATTGTATATGGATGCCATATTCTGTGTTGAACCTCTAGATCCTTCGATATTATCATGAATAAATATAAATTATGTTTCAAAGGTGGTAAATTCATTGGAAACTTGTCGACATTCTCTCTCTTGAAAACACATATGTCTATCTTCGAACTTACAACTCAGTAATTGCATTGAAATTCCTTTAGGCTACCTTTGAAGCATATATTGGAATCAGGGACGATGAAGCAACAGCTCAACTGAAACTCTTTGGTGATAACCTGCAGGTGCTATGCTTCAAGCATTTCAATGTGAATAAATTTTGTAGCTTTGGTTTTTTTTCCCCTAAATTTTGTGTGACTGACATCTCAAATAATTCTGCTGCTGAAGCTTCTGGAGCAAAATCTCCCAATTGACAGTGCGTACAAATCAAAAGATGTGAATGCAGCACCTATCCGTGTTATCCAGCTTATATATAACGCAGGGGTGAGCATTAGAAATATTTGAATTTTGAGTATATATGACAATAAAGATGGTTCTGACTTCTGACAGTAATTCTCCCATTGCTGTTCAATTTTGAACTAATCTGCTGTCCAAAATACTGGTATAAAACATGATTTAAATGGGTGGCACTCTTGGCCGCATAGGAAAGCTTTTGAAAAAAAAAAAAAAATAGAAACCTGATGACTGAAGAATGGTGATGGTACATCATGACAAAAGAGCTGATAAACAATACAATCCATGAAATGTGGCTTGAGCAGTTATTATGGTAGACACAAAATTTCCCTATATCCTTTCTAAAAATTTCAGAAGGGGTTCTCACTTGTAATGCAGTACTTTATGCTTAAAATTATTAAACTGGAAATTTTACATTTATGAATTATTTCAGGATGTCAAGGGTCCTCAGACTCTTGCTTTCAATCTACCGAATGATGAGCTTATTGTAAAAGACTGGGGAACGTCGATGGTCATGCTTAAGAATGTTTCGGAGGCTAAGTAAAATTTGACAATAAAAATTCTAGTTTGTTCAAGTTACAATTTACATTCGAGAATGGGTCTCTTCTGTTACTTATTTTTCTAAATGGATAGTTACTATGGGGGAAACCTGCCAATTCTTAACAGGTTCAGGCATATTCTTCTCCCTATAGCTGCTGCCTGTGTTGCAAAGGAACAACTGGAACTTGTAGATTTTGATTCATTTTTCACTCATACAATTTGCCATGAATGCTGCCATGGAATTGGACCTCATACCATAACACTTCCAAATGGTCGGAAGTCTACTGTGAGATTGGTCAGTTACATAATGTCTCATTTGAGCGATTTCTTTGATTGTTGAAGCTTCTGCTGTAAACTTATAACTTATTGATTGTGTATCACATCATTCTATTTGTATATAACATTAATTACAATATCTTACCTTTTGATACAGGAATTGCAAGAATTTCACTCAGCTCTGGAAGAAGCAAAAGCTGATATAGTTGGCCTCTGGGCATTGAGGTTCTTAATCTCCCAGGTTAGTTATTAACTTACTATACTTTTTTGATGAAATAAGACTTTATTGAGAGAGAAAGGAAATACAGAGCAGGAGGATCGGGAATCCTACTGAAACAGAGAAAAGCCAGTAAAAAGAACATAAACATATAAAGAAAAGCATAAGCTCAAGAAGGCTCTCCAATCCCTTTGCATTTCTAAGAAAGAAAACCCCCTGAAAAATCGATGAGCAGAAACACTTATAGAAGCTAAGAAAACAAGTCTATCTTAAAGATGTGCAGATAAGAATTCCTACTTAAAATTCTTATGTTGTACTCAAGCCAAATGGACCACAAAGCAGCTTAAAGAGCACAAGGCCATAACACTTTATAGTATACTCCCTCCTTTTCCCAAAACTCCATAACAAATAGAGATGAATGAGAGAGGAAAAGAAAACTTCCAGGTTGGGACTTGGGAGGACAAACTCCATTTTTTTTCCCAAAGGCAGTTACTTAGACTAATGTTGAGTAACTTGATAAAAAATTACTGTATTTAGTTAACATTGCATATTAACTATGACTGTGTTTTACACTAGACATGTTCTGGTCTGTGCCTTTGAAGTGTCTTCATCACTTGGTAACTCTGTAGCTTCTATGTTATGTTTTATGTTTGACTTCTCCATACATTTTCTAGACAGTTCATTATTTTGTGGCTGACAAGTTACAACTGATGCTAATGTCATTGCTTGTCTCTGATTTTTCTAGGACTTGCTTTCTGAAAGTTTATTGAAGTCCATGTATGTTTCTTTTCTTGCTGGATGCTTCCGCTCAGTACGTTTTGGTTTAGAGGTAGCTCATGGGTATGCTGCTAGCTATGCATTCTTCTTTCATCTGGTGTTTTTTATTGTGATTTAGCATCTAATTCTACTGTATATTGTCAGAAAAGGACAAGCATTGCAGTTTAACTGGTTATATGAGAAAGGAGCCTTTGTCTTGCATTCTGAAGATACAGTTTCTGTTGATTTTTCCAAGGTATTATTGCTTCAAAACCTCTGTCGCTCTCCGTCACTCCATCTTGAGTTTGTTTGACCCTAAGATGGGTGACATTAATTATATTTTTCTTCCTCAAGATTGAGGGTGCGGTTGAAAGCCTGGCCAGGGAGATACTCACCATACAAGCCAAAGGTGATAAAGAGGCTGCTGGTTTACTTCTCCAGAAATACAGTGTGATGACACAACCACTGAAAGTTGCTCTGAAAAAGTTGGAGAATGTTCAGGTATAAACCATAATATTCTGTTAATTTCTGTTGTGATAAGATGAGTACACCGTAGTGCCTAGTAAGGCCTTGTTCTTTCACCGTTATTCACACTAGAAAGTCCCAATTAGTTGTCTAGACTAACATTTGCTTATGACACACGTTTTCAAAACTCATGAAGCCTATACCTTATCTTGTTTATACTTTTTCGAATTTCAATTGAAGACCATGTTGAATTTAATTATTAAAATTACTTTAGACACTTTCAAAACTCAAGAAACCTGTACGTTATCTTCATTATACTTTTTCGAATTTCTATTGAAGACAAATTTGAATTATTAAAAATATTTTAGCATCTCACTTAGCATCTAATATCTGGCTATAGGGTACCTAAAGCTGAATTCATCCATATACGTTTTCATCCAGCTTATGATCACTTGTTTCTATGCAACACATTTGATACGGGAATAATGTCAATTTGCCATCTACCGGCTTAAATCTAGTTGGCCAGTGTTGTATGATGAGCATAGCCTTTGCCTATCTAGACTAGGAGAAGTATATAGGAAAAACTGGAAAAAAAAAATCTGCAAATTAAATTACAAATACGTAGAACACAGTCTTGTTACTATCATCACAATCTCTTATAAATATTTTTTTTCCAAAGGACTCTTTTTTTTATAGAAAAAGAAATATTATAAAGAGAGAAGAAAAGTACAAAGGAGGATAAGTAATCCTCTCTAAAAAACACAGCTAAAACCCATGAGCTTGTATCATGCAGCAAAGCAAGCCAATCTCTCTGCATGTTTACCAAAGAAACACCAACAAAGAAATCATGAGCTGAACACCAAAGAGAAGCCAAAAGGAGAATCCTAACCCAAATAAAGGACTATCATTATAATTAAGTCTCAATTTTCTGGGCATGTTAAACATGTCTCCCTAAAGAACATCAATCAATGTTAGTGTTTTATAAAGCAAAAGATGTTTCTTTGAGTAATGATAATTGCACATACTTATACTCATTCTTCACATTCTCTTTTGCAAGTCACTGAATAATACTCTGGTCTCATTATAACTTCTTTGAATGGTGCTGACATGTGCAACTCATTTTCCCAAGGATAAATGTCTCGTATCTCAAGTATCCTAAGACAATGCTCTTGCATACAGAAGAGCTGTGATTTTAAAATATTCTAACAATTAATTACTTGTGTATATTGTGCTGTGTACCCAGGTACCTGTTGACATAACTCCCACGTTTCCCATTGCTGACAAAATATTGCAGTGAAGGCAAGAGAACCAAGGCGCTAAAATTTCCATGCTTGCCTTCATCTGTGTCAGCCAGGAAAAATTTATTCAATCGCCGTCTTTTCTTTGTGCTAGTTCTTACTAGGAAATAATGGAATGCATGTTTCTCAAGGTTGTTTCTAATCTCCTTTGATTGATTCAAAGGAAAGAAAAGGTCTTGGGTTCAATTTTTTCTGGTCATCTGTAAGTATATGATTGTAAGCCTTGGTGAGGCTTGTAACTGCCCTGACTGTGGAATGGAGTAACCACTTCCTTAAAACTGTTTTTGTTTTTTCTTCACCGAGAAGATGAATTATAAGGTTATGTCAGAATAATCTCTAGTATTAATAAACTTATCTTGATATTTTGTTTCAGAATATATTCTTGTCCAATTCAAATTTTGTTAATAAATTAGTAAAAAGCATAGTTGAAATTGAATGTAAAATGAAATGAGTTGATACTTTTAAGTAACAGCATCCTCTGTTTTCTTCTCCACTTCATCGTTTTTTAACAGCAATTTTCACTGCCTTTTTCTCCTAGTGTTTGAAACTTTCTGGTGTACACATATTGAACATGAGTTCTTTTTAATCTTTAGATTTCGAGCCAATGGTCATGACAAGTGAGAGTTGTCATTGCTAGAAGCCTATTAACATGCTTCCATTTTTTTCTTCCATTTCAATCCGAATCTGTTTCCATTTAGTTTGTATCAAAATTATAAAATGACTTAAATATGTTATTGGTTCTTTAAAATATTATGATTTTTTGTTTTAGTCTCTAATTTTTAATTCTTTTTGGATCAAGTCCTTTGGAAAAAGTTTTCCTCCCAAATGACCTTTCTGTTAGTGTATCGTTAGAATTAGCCGTTAAATGCTTATGTGGAGGCTTATGTGGAGTACCCTAATCTTAGTTGGATCTAACATGGCATTTTGCATGCTGATATGCCCACCACTCCAATAAAACCTCCATTGAAACTCTAAATTCATTTTTAATTCAAACCCTAATTTGATTGTCATTTATATTTTGCAATCTCTTCATCGAATACCTTGCCCACATCCTTGGTCAACGACGAGGTCAAGTGCTAGACTGAATCAAAGGATGTTGTGTGGGTGTGGCCAAAGGAATGTGAAGCATGTATCTAAGACGGTAAAAAATCCGAGTCAATTATTCTAGTGATGCTTGAATCGGATGGTATTCTTTGTTTGTGTTAGCTTTCTTTCTTGGTTTCTACTTTGGTAGTGTTGTGATTTTTGTCTTGTCACCTTGTTTGATCTTTTTTTTTTTTTTTCTAAAAGAAGGAACACTAACGATATTTTTTTAAGTAGATGGTTTAGGGGGAGGAGGAGAATTTTGATCCTGCTGTAGAATTATTGAGATCTCAGACAAGACGAATTTTGAATCTTGAGAGGAAGATCTCCATACATAGAAAAATGAGCTCAATTTGGATGTGGTGTAGTATTTTTTGATAGGCATTGACAATTTGTTGTTGGTTCATCCTGTTTGTGGATGTGAACTAGGTGTTGTAGTAGGGATGAAGTAGGTTATGTGTAGGTGTAATAGAGATGTGGTTTTTGGCTGTGAAGTAGGCTAATTTCTAAGGTAGATGAAGTCAGGTATTTGCAGGGGTACGGAGATTAATTAGGGGTTTTTATGGCTGTCTATGGAGTGTACTTTGTATTTTGGATGTAAGACAAGAACTTATGCAAGCTGTTGAAGTAGGCTTACCTCTTTGGTTGTTTATGTAACTTGTTGAAGGTATGAATGAATTGATTGTTGCATCAAATGAAATTTTTTTCATCTAATTACTGCTATTACAGATTTAGAGTACTTGTCTGATTTAGGGGTTTAAGGTTGTTTATTGTAACGTCTTAATATTAATATCTTAGTATATTCAAAATATACAATAATAAACAATATTAGTCTTGTCACTTTTAACTTAAGAATAACATTCTAGATTCATAATAACTATACACGTTATTATAAAGAGCTAAGAGAAAGATCATATATACAACATTAGCCTCAAGGGTATAGTGTAATACATAAAACTTTATACAAACCAAAACAAATATAATAATACACAAGCTTTGTTCAAAAGTAAATAAAAACTATTTATTCTATTTGCTTCTTCTTCTCCTTGGAAGAGTCTGATTTATCATAGAAATAACAAACGAGGTTAGAATTTACAATTTTCAATAATATGTACACATAAATGATATCATGATAACTCTAGTTGCTTCGGAGAAAAATAAATTATTTAATAATATTTAGAAAGGTGACAAAAGTCAAAAATTGTTCCTTTTTCTTCTCGAAACTGAACGTTCAATTATTAACAACTATAGTTCAATTATCACCTAATTAACCAATCACAAATGTTAATATGATTAAAAATAGATTATGATTGCAATAAGTAAAGGAGTCACTACTCAATACCATTAGAACATTAACATACTCTCTTTATGTAATATTTACCAAGAAATCCATAATTTATATCCATAAACATCAACCTCTCAAATGATAAATAATTGCGCATACAATTGTTATTGAAATGCAAATGCTTATGCATGCTCATGCCTAAGATATGCCCTAAAGTAAAGATTCTAAAATGTAAATGTGTTATGATAGTTGTTCACTCTTTTGCTTATCGCAAGTGTACGGATTGCACTCGTAGTATAGTTAGGAGTCAGATATCGTTCCCACGAGGATAATGGTTAAAACCAGTGCTAAGTATGAACCAATAGCTCAAGTATTTCTATTCAAGAACATATAAATTGAGAAAGAGTATGTGAATTAATTAAAAGATTTTAAAAACTGTAAAATTGGATTAAGTTGATGATTAGAGAATAGAAAATTCTTTTTCACCTCCTACTTCCCTTGATAATAAGTAATCCTTACAAGCAATATGCACGAAGTGATTAGGTTAGCTTGAGAATCAATATTAGTTGAAAGTCTATGTCTAGGTCAACCAATCATGCTTCAATTACCTAATTCACTATGTTTCCATGAGAATTAGTGTAAATCCACTCATTAAGATCTATTCTCAATCAATTACTATGCATGACCAATAGGTATATTTCTATCTTATTAACGAATCATCGCATTCAAACTAATTGAATGAAATAGAACTTGCATCAATCATATATATGATCTCAAATCCAAATTCCTATGTCTAGGTTCATTAGATTTTAACAAATCAATTGAAAGCTGATCAAACTATCAAAGCCTTAAGTACTATATGATTGAATAAAACCAAATCATGTATATATACTCAAAGAATTACAATATTATTCAAATTCCATAAGAGGATCCAAAGAAAAACCCTATAACCAGCTTAGCCAACCATGAACCCTACAAAAATATCATAATAAATCATGTTCATGGAGATGGAAAGAGAGGAAAGTGAAGGAAAGAGAAGAGAAAGCTCAATGGGATGATCCTTCAAGCTTCAATCCTCCTCCAAGGTGAAGATGGTCTTCAATCTTGGTCACTTTTGTTTCCTATCAGTGTAAAATATAAAACCCTGGCCGCAGCTCTCCAAAAATAACCTAACTCTGGTAGAAAATTATGCAACAGTATTTATAGGGCTCAGAAAACAGAGTCACGTCACAACATTCAACTTCCTACGCCGCGACGTGTTACATTTTAGGTCAGGGATGCCGCGACATACAACTCTTATCGCCGCGGCATGCAAAATACATAACTCTTTGATTTATTGCAGGGGAAGCACCACGCCGCGGCATTCACTTGCCACGCCACGGCGTGACAAGCTGATCTTTGCACTTAGCTTTCTCTTGCAAAGTTGGTCCAAATCTTCTAAGTTTCACTTGGTTGGAACCTTACCTGCCATAGAGAAATCATCAATTTAGTAACCAGTGCAACTGTACTCAATCTATCAAAGAATTAGAAACATTTTCTTAGAATCATGATGGAAGACATCGAAATGGAATTATATGAATATATAGCTAAACTCTTCCATACATGCATCAAAACAGGGACTAAGCAGTCAATAAGGAACAAATACGAGGCACAAATAACTATAATTTGTGAAGTTATCACACCCCCAAACCTAGATTTTTGCTAGTCCTTGAGCAAAACAAAGTACATTCATATCAATCAACATGTTAGCCTACATTCACAAATCTGTACATTCCACTTTCACTTAAACTGAACGATGATTGCATAAAACCCCAAAGAATGCACATGTCCCACAATTCAGTTTCATACATATACAATCCTCATCATGCTAACAATCACAATTTCCTTTTAGTCAAGATATAATTTCTCACAATCATGCAAACAGAACTTCTTCTATTCAATTCTAACTTACCCGAATGAGTTTATGAACATACAGATGAATATGAACAAAGGAATCCACAAAATTGTAATCAAACTCTCTCTCCACTAATGTTACTCACACATAAATGAGGATCAAAAAGGTCTTTATTAGCTTATAATGTAAGGCCAATGGTATGAGTTAAAGAACAAATGGAAATGGATTTAACACAAACATTGAGACACATACACAAATGATTTCAAGACTTGAGCCCAAGTGTATTATCAGGGTATTTCAAAAGTCTTTGAAAGATTAGAACTCATAAGGACCATTTAATGCTTCATTTTTAACATTTCTTTTTCTTTTCTTTTGTTTTGCTTGTCTCTTGTCATTTTTTTTCTTTTTCACTTTTACAAAGCAAGGTTTTTCTTTCATGCAAATGGTTCTTACAAGCTTAATTTTGAATTTGACTTATACAATACCCCTAATTACTAGACTCATTTCAAGAAATCATATGATATGAACTCAATCAACAATAATGGTAAGATAACAAATGTCATGTTTTCACATGCATTTAGAATAGTTACATGGTATGGTATATGTAGATAATGAAAAACATAAGGCCAAACATATATAAGGCTTCAAAGGGACCTAAGGATATGATCATGCCAAGGTAAGCTTTTTAAGACTCAATCGGTCCAAACAATGCCCTAATCATTTCCTCAATCATGCACAAATTAGGATTTCGCCTCAAGAGAGTTCAAAAATAATTTCATAGATAACTGACACTTTCATATGTACAATCCATAAACTTTCTCTAGGCGAAACTTCATATCAATTCCAAAGTTCAACAAGCATACAAGTGGGAAATGTATCAATCCTAAAATGAAACTAGATTGCTTCAACCTGCTTCAAAGATTGCATATGGATTCACAAAAGTGTTCAAATCAAATTGCATCCATATCTATCATTGGGCAATCAATTCACACTAGTTTTAACCATTATGATTCAAATTGTGAAAGGGAATGACAATTGTATCTTGAATGAGATTTTCATGCAATTGTTATCAAGATACTTATTCCTCTGGATCCTAACAAAATGTACATAATTACAAACATACATAGTTGTACTAACATACCAAAATATCATACTAAAGATAAGCAATAAGAGTATAATAGTTAATGCAATATATATATACCACATATATAACAAACAACCTAAAATATTATTATCATAACCTCATACATAAGTTTAAGACACCCCCCAAACTTGAGGGAAACAATGTCTGCACTGTACAACAAAAACATACAAGATACTAAACAAAATGAAATACAATGAAAGAAGGTCTGCCCTGAATGCCACAAGGGCTAGATGGAGGGCTCCTCAGAATCGTTAGCCTCGTCGTTTGTGTCTGCATCCTCGCCCATGGTTGTGTCATCATCAGCTGTTGGCTGGTGAGAGGGCCCTGGCTCTTGTGATGGTGGTGGTGGTAGGTCAGCAACTGCAACAGGTGAGGAGTCTGGGATTAGGTAATCATCGGAAGATGCAAGCACTTTGCCATCCAACCCTGAGTCTAAATGATATATGACAGCATGGCTGTCATCTGGCCCGTCTGAGCCTCCGAATCTGTCACCATTGCTTCCATGTTGGTCCTCCAGGTTACCGCATCAACTGGTGCTAACCGAGGCTGTGATGGTTCTACACTGGGCTCTCTTGGAGCCTAGCTCTATGCCCTCCTAGCAGCCGGAGGGGTTGGAACTGCAAGGACCCTCTCAAGGAAATAATCATTAAGAGGTTGTTTCCTCTCAGAGCGCTCCTCATGGTCTTAAGACTCGACCATCTGCCCTCTGCATAGCTGGTGGATGAGTGAAGGAAAGAACATGCTCCTGCACTCTCTGGCTGCTCTCCGGATCTGTTGGTGAATAATATGGTCGACGTCAATGACGCGATGCTCGAGAATAACGTAGATCATGATCGCCCGCTCTCGAGTCACCTCTGATAGGTTGGCAGACAGTAGAATCCATGTGCAGATGAAATGATACCAAATCTGAGCCTCTGACGTCGAACAAGCTCGACGGAAGAATTTGGGTTTGGCATCCTAGACGCTTAATACCTACCACAGCCGTGCAGATCCTGGTTGTCATAGTGGCAAGATCGATGCCATCTGGGTCGACTAGAATAAAATGAGTGTACTCGCAGATCAATGGCAGAGCTGGCAAGTCTAATACTACCTTGATGACCGATGCAGCATAGGAAACCTGCCGTCCCCAGACAATAACTGTCGTGGTGTTGGCATTAGTGGTGTCGATGTTCGCATGAAATTCGTGAACCATAGGAAGAACTGCCACCTTGGGGTGTTGTGCAAATCTACCTCAATGATGGTGGCGGATCATCCTATCAATGTGCTCCGGGGTGCCCTCCTCGAAGGAGAATCCTCGCTCAGCTGTGACTGATTTAGAAACCAGTCTGGTGTACCTCTCAACTGCAACGGCTGACACAAATCTCGCCTGATCAAATGGCGAAGGAGGAGATGGTTCCCTGTTTGCTCTACTGGATGATCCATGTACTCTCTTTGGGCCCATGGTACCTGAAAAGGAATGGCAACAGTCAATAACAAGCAATTGATAGCATTATAGTTAAGAAAAATTTGCAATTCTGGAAATATTTGGAAAATTCAAGGCCTCACACTGCGGCATTTACAGACACGCCGCAACATTCTAACTGTTTAAGACAATGTCACGGCATTGATATGCCACGCCGCGACACTCAATAAGATTTAACATCACGCCACGACATTCAAAGTATACACCGTGGCATTCATATGTGTTCATCCTCACGCCGCGGCACTCAAGGGTTACGTCGTGGCGCGCATTCACCCCAAACCCAAAAACACCTATAATCAGGCAAAATCTCCTACCCACGCAGAGTACACACACCTATACGACATAAAAACTATAAAATACCTATCCTAATATATATAATCCTACTAAAAACAAGAAAATATACATTTAACACATAAAACAAAAAAAATGACATAACAAAATAATAAAAAAAAGAAAATGAAAGAGCTTTATACCTTGTTTGAAAGTAGGGAAATGAAGCTACAAAGGTAGAAAACTAAAAACGAGGGAATAGGTTGAGAGAAAACAGAGAATAAGTTTAGCAAAAAGGAGGAAACTGAGGGACGTATGAACTATCGCGGTGTTTCACCCTAAAAACACATTACGCCGCGGTGTTTTCAAGCTTAACGCCACGACGCCCATTAATTCCCCCGTAATTTAAATATTTAGATAAATACTATTTATTATTTAAATTTTTTTTAACTCATGACGCCGCGACATTGACACGCTATACGCCGCGGCGCTATACTCACTATTAATTGCCTTTGAAGGACCTCACGCCGCGATATTACCAACGCAACGTGAGAGGTCAGTCAGCAGAATTCTGCAGCAAATTGGTTTTAGCAAGGACTCTTGGCCAAAATGGGTCACTAACACCTATAAAACATGTCCAAAAGGTCAAATAACAGTATGTATATCAAAAACTTAATCAAACTACAAAAATCACATATTACATATTAAAGTCTTAAAAACACAATATGCACAATTAGGTTCCCTCCCAAAAAAGGCCTTATTTTATAGTCCCGGTAGGACTCTGTGGACATCAAGTTGGAGCTGTTACAGTGAGAGAGGTCTTCCCCCTTTGAATTTCTCCTCCAAAGTAAGGTTTTAGGCGCTGGCCATTAACCTTAAAACTTGATGATCCGTCAAGTGGGGCTATTTCCACTGCCCTGTGGGAGAACACCTTTATCACAACAAAAGGTCCCGAGCACTGATGGGATAATTAAAAGTTTCAAACCCAAGTACAGGTTATTTCAAGTAATATATTCTCGGGAGTCCGATGTCGATCCACAGAGAATTGATGAAGAAAAATTCTGAGGTAAGGAGTAGATTTGTCACAATACTAAAGGTGATAAAAGTTGGTCACAGATGAAAATGATTCACTTGGGTTAGGAGATCCACTCTTGGTAATAAATTAGAAACAAGATTATTTCTTTTTATAACTCAATTGAAATCATACATAATGAAGGTTCCAATCGGAAGATTTAGCATTCAAAGTTCAATTAAGATTATATATGTAATCATATTATGGTTCCATTAATTATCTACCAATACTTGTAAATGATCTCAAGCATCCACTGTCCCAATGTCTTGTCTACACTGAATCAAGATATTCATTATACAAGAAGAGTTTCTAAATTGATCGGAAACAACATACAACACATATAAAGATCACATAAAAATATATCATTTAAGCACAAGAAGGAAATTAATCTAACATCAACTTATTACCAAGAGTTTCACCCTTTCACCCAAGCAAAATGAAAATTAGTTACTCATGAATTAAGAAGAAAGAAAGAAAGAAGAAGAAGATGATGAACATAACTTCAATTAAGAACAATAAAAAACTACACAAAGGAAACAATTAACATACAAGCATGGAAGTAAACTCTAAGCTAACACCCTAAAATGATCAGCCCTTGCCTCCTTTTATAGAGTTAGAAGAACATAAAATGCCAAAGGAGTTGATGGATGATGAGAACAAAATGTCAAAATAGTTGTTTGATGATGATGAATGGGTGGATTCTTGTCTCCAAAATGTTTTACTTCTGAACTCATGGCATGCATCATTTTCTGGCCAGGTGGTCTTATGAAAGTTCTAGGAAATTGTCTTAGCTTTCCATAGACACCAAGTTTAGCCAAATTCACCACCTACAGCCCGAGATATGGCCCAATTACTGCTCATGGGTCAGGCCTAACTTTAGCTCCTCTGTTCTGACTTCCAAGTCCAATATCACCTTCAAGGAATCCGAACTGAATTTTGTGTTATTCATGAAAGTTGTAGATATGGGTCTTAACCTTCCACTGTCAAAATTTCAGAATTGTTAAACTCCTATAGCCAGAGATATAGCCTAATGAGTGCATAGAGGTCAAGCTGTCAGGTTCAAAACTCTAGATTTTGCTTCAACTCCAATTTGAGTTATCCAAAAGTGTGTTCCTAGTGTTGAGGCCTTCATAAAAGTTGTAGAAATTTGTCTTAGCTTTAAAACAAGACCAAAATCATATCCATCGGATATTTGTAACTCAAATTATAGCTAGATTGCTGAAAAAGCCAAGTGAGAAGATTATACAATGAATGAAATATATTACTATCAATGTGGCTCTTGCTATCAAGTGAATAGTTATTAGAGAATTATCTTAACTTTTCAACAAGACCAGAATCACATTAATCAGATAATTGCAACTCAAATTGTGGCCACTTTACTTAAGAATGCAATCACCCAAATTAATGATAATTCAAGCAATAATTTCTTCAATGATTTAATTAAGCTTAATTTAATAAAATATGACAAAATCAACTTAATTAAGCCAAATTGAACCTTAAGAAGCCTAGTGAGAGGATTATAAAATGAATAAAATACATTGTTATCAAATTCTCCCACACTAAACTTTTGCACTCCCGGGCAAAACACATAAGAAAAAACTAGGGAACAAAGAAAAACGACACAAACTCAAAAACTAAAAACTCTAAAAGATTTAATGAAACAAGAAGAACAACCAGTCATTCAAGGGATCAAAGCTTTAATGAGGTAATATTTCTTCATATCTCAAACCATCAAGTAAGGAAACTTCAGTTAAAAAGAATGAATCAAGAATGAAAGATCCTCACATGATTCACTCTTAATCTTTCAAGCATTAAAAAGGTAAGTATTTCACTCAATTTAACTCATGAAAAATTGCACTACCATAAGCTTACTTATCTTTTACTTCTCCATTACTCAGAACACATGCACACAAAATCATGAGGACTTTATTCAGGGTTGTAATGGGGTCAAGGTAAAGAAGGGTAGTAATATGGATATGAGAAGATAAATACCAAAGAGAATAAAAGACCATAAGAGTTGAGTTCAATTAACAAGCATGAAAGTTCATCCCAACTCCACCTAATACAAATTCCCTTTACATATTTTTTCCCTTCTCTTATTGCCTTGCTGGCCCTTATTTACACATTTTTATTTTTATTTTTATTTTTTTTATTTTTTTTATAAATATACACACATTTTTTTAATTAGCCACTTTTTTTTACCAATCATTTTGCACACACACCCCCATACTTGCTCAAAAACTCATCTAATAACAAAGTTAATGCTCTCTTATTCCCTAAGGTCAGGTAAGAACATAGTTTTCATTTAAGGCATGTAATGAGCTAGAAGCAAAGAATGGTCAAATAAGCTCAAAGGGGTTAAGCAAATGGAAATAAGTCATTTCTAATGCCTTACATTAATAGGATTCAGATAATTTCCAATAAGTCATAAGAGTGCTTGATATCATATTGAGACAATATGCTGCTGAGTAAGGCTACCTATTTGTGCACCAATCATTCTTGGCTATTTGGTTAAAGTAGCTATTTCAAGAAAAATGTCTCAATCTTTTTTATGTATGCATGTGAAAATATAGTTTCAAAAAGAATCAAAGCAAGTTCTAGAGTAACAATTTCATGAGTGAAAATCACACAAGAAAGAAGAGAATGGTACAAATGTTCAATCCATTCATCAATAGGCTCAAAATCTCACAAGGCATATTTCTATCATTCTCAATCTATCAATTCAACATTCATATCCAAGCATGTGATTTTTAAGAAAGAAGACAACTTATTCAATTATGGTATGATCCATGAATTTCAATTGCTTAAAAGGATGTGAAAGTGCATTCACTTGAATTTTTTAAAGGAAATCAAAAGACAAAAACTTTGTTACTTCCACAAATCAACACTAATTAATTACTACCTAAATACTCCTTACTCTGCCACCAATTAAGATGCGTCTTAAGAGTAAATCACCGCAAGGACAAAACTACTCCTTACTTTGCCACCCTTTATTAGTTTAGTAAGTTACTGACAATCATATCAAACATTCCACAATTGCAAAAATTTTTTGATTGATTTTTTGATTTATATTTTTTTTTTCATATCAACTATCCTTCCCCCCAACTAGATCATAACATTGTCCGCAATGTTAAAATATAGATGAGTAAAGGATAGAAGATAGTACCTGATGGAAAAATTTGACACAAATTTAAACAGAAACAAAGTATAATAAATAAAACCAAAAGTAAAAGATAATTAAAAATGAAGTGTCAGATCTGACTTTCTTTGCATGCTGCTTTCCTCACTACTTCTTGCAGACCAATCTATCTGAGCTATTATTTTATCAAGTTTATAAACAAAAGCTTCTAATTTATCAATTAGCTCATCAATAATGGAGGCAGAGATAAGAAGTTGTCTTGTTGAATGTGTGATAAATTTCTGTTCCACAACTTTGTCAAGAAAAAATAACAAAGGGTCAAAGAAATTATTAAAATTCAACAAACCAATGGGTTTATGGTGGATGTTCAGTTAAGCCCAAGGGACAATTTAAAAAATTTCTTCCATAGTACTAAAACCACCTGGTAAGGCAATGAATGCATCAGAGTTGTCAAGCATTGTTTTCATTCGTCCGTGCATAGATGATACCTTAAGTTCCTCCCCAATTATCTTTCCAGTGATGTTCTTTTGAGTTAAAGGTTCAGGAATGACACCTAAAACATGACTGCCTCCTACAAATGCAGAGAGTGATATAACCCCCATTAACCCACGGCAACCTCTCCCATATACAACATGAATATTCCTCGCAGCAAGTGCTCGACCAAGAGCGCTTGCGGCATTTACAAATGTAACACCCCAAAATTTACTTTTCTACTATCAGAATTCATTCTAAAATATTTGTGATTTTCTGGAATTTTTTTGGAATTTTCTGAGAATGCGGAATATTTTAATATATTTCTCGTTTTACGTATATATTGAGCGGAACCGAAGAAATGAGATATTTCCTCCAAAAGCCTTGAACTATGGAAACGTCGACGGGGGATCTTACTAAACCCGAGACCGGACACAGTTTACAAGGTTTTACGTTTTTCAAAAAATTTTAACAGATAAAATAATAAAACATTGCGAAGAAACTATCTGTCAGATTTGTTAATGTTGACTTCTGCCAACTATAACTATTGTCCAATAAATAATAACATGTAATACAAATCTTATCACATTATTCAGAATTTACCTTGTGTCAAGCCTCTTTAGCCTTATTTTCAAAATAAAAATTTAGCTAATTAAAAGCTCATGTAGGAAGCTTCCAAGAAGTTTCCTAATTGATACAATTGTTCTCTCTTCCCTCCTCACTCCTTGTCCACGGCAGATGACCCATTTGGGGGAAGTCCAAATTGTTTTCTTCATTTTACCATTTCACTCTCATTTCTTTAGACTCTAAAATACCTATTCTCCTCTTCTCTTCTTTTCTCCACCGTGCACCCATTTCTGGAGACATTCACCATTTCTTACTTCATCATAAAAAAGTTCTTGCTTCTTGCACTATTCCAAGACCATTCTCTTTTATGGCCATCCCTTGGTTCATCATCATCATCATCATCATCTTCTTCTTCTTCTTCTTCTTCCCTTACTTCATCATCAAAGATTTCTTGCTTCTTGCACCATTCCAAGACCATTCTCTTTTATGGCCATCCTTTGGTTCTTCCACTATCCACCATTGAAGCTAAAGCTTTGAGCTTGGAGGTAAAGTCTTCACCTTTCTTTCACTTTCTTCTCATTTTCGTTTTTCTTGGCACCTATGTGATCAAGAACTCATTTTTCCATGGTTTGAGTGGACATTATGTAAATCACTCACATTGGTGTTCTTCTTGAAGGGGAAAACGAAAATCTAGGGCAAGAAGAGGTAACACCTTGCGTTGTCTTCCAAATAGGTAAGAGGGAGATGATCCTCTTCAACCAATCTTGGTAGTAAGGGAATGTCTTGTATGTGTGTTGTTATTATTTTCTGAATCCATGTACAAAGTTCTCTCATTTTTATGTTGTTCTTCCTGATAGTGCATTTTATTGGGTTTGTATGATTTATTGATGCCTCTTGCATGATTTGAAGATATATTTGAGTAACTTGTTGATTAAATATGATAATGATTGGTTTGGTTTGAGTTAAAGGACCTGGAGAACTCTGTTTTCTGCAAGTTTGCGCATGGTAATCGATTATACGGTGCTTGTAATCGATTACCAAGCTCTTAAGGGTACGAAATCATGATTCTGGAAATCTGGTAATCGATTACATCTTGTGTGTAATCGATTACAGAGATTCTGTCTAGGTTGTAATCGATTACTAGAGTGGTGTAATCAATTACCAAGCCTCTGATGTCACGAAATGGTGCTTTTGGGAATCACGTAATCGATTACAACTTGTGGGTAATCGATTACGGAGGTTCTGTCCAATTGGTAATCGATTACAAGGGCAGTGTAATTGATTACCAGGCCCTTGAAGTTACGAATCGTGGTTCTGGGAATCACGTAATCGATTACAATGAGATTGTAATCGACTGAAGATTCTATTCTGTTGTGTAATCGATTACCAGGGTGATGTAATCGATTACAAGACCCAAAAATGAGATTTTTGAGTGGAAATGATTGAAATTATGGTTCCTTGCCCTTTGTAACTCAAACATAACCTAAAAACCCTGGATTCAAGGATTTTACTTTACCTAAATGCGATAGGAACATGTATTCATACCAATAGAGAAGAGATGATTTTGAAAATGGAATTCTTGGATCCATGACATGGGAATTGTGGTATGTGTGTAATAAGGAACATATATCGATGCTGTGAATTATTGATGCAAGTGTGATTCCCTATGTGGGTTATGTACTTATTGATTTAGTACTCTATGAGATAAGAATGATGATATGCCATTGAGACAATGTTTTTAATAAATGTATTGTTGATATGTCATGTTGGACATTGAATAGTGCTTATGTGCCATTGAGGCAATGCTTATGTTGAATGCATCATTGATGAACATACATGATTGGACATTGTGTCATCATGCATGTGTGTTATCCGTTGGACATTGTTGAGAAGGCCGTGTTGCCTAGGAGCTTGAATAACGCCTTTGTGCGGGTGCGAGTAGACTAAGCGTAGGTGTCATATGTTGTTGACCCTGGGGGCGTTGGGGTGTGGGCGTCTCACAATAGACAGTGGTAGCTCCACTGCGGCTGTGGGATAGACCAATGCGACACACCAACGATCCTGCCTGAGACGCTGTCCTATATCGCGATCAACTGTTGAGGTATCATGTATGAGCCATTGCGCAAACAATTTTATGAAAGAAAGCACACTGTATTTTAACGCTACTGATATACTAGTATTACTCCTTGATCATTCACTCCGAAAATGTTTACGTCTAGCTCTATGGAGTAGGAACTTTGGTACCCTTGTTGCATTGTGAGTTGTCAGTCACATGGTCCATTGAGCATTTATAATTGGATAATGTGTTTACTATCATGACTGTGATATTTATTTGACTTTTGGTGATGCTAATGTTGCTAGCTGGTTATGGATAATGTTAACTATTGTTCTTTGCTGCCTTACTCTCGTTAATTGCTTTCAGGTATTACTGCCCTTGTATGTATTAATTGTGTTCTATATGGGCGTTCGACGCCGTTTATTTTCTTGCTGTCATGTTAGTACTGAAAGCTGGGAATCTCACCTCATTCGGTAATTTCTCTATTTTGTATTTTGGTTGGATCGTGTGCTCTCGAGAAGACGCTCGTGAGGAGGACAAGGAAACCACTGAGTTTCAGGGTTTCTAGCCTTATCTCGACTGAGATCGAAGTTGTTGAGGATGTCATTTCGGCTCCGTGGACTTTTTGGCTACGTGCGGATCAACTTTCTTGGAGGTTCGGACTGCTGGCATATCAACGTGTAGACTGATCGATGTGTATACCACGGCGATGTGACAATGTCCTTAGCGTGGAGACGTTATGACGCTCCTATTCTAGATTTTCATGCTTTTGTATGGCTGGAGTTCTATATGCCCGTGAGGGACATGTGGGGTGA
This sequence comes from Ormosia emarginata, assembly GCA_029884605.1. Lineage (NCBI taxonomy): Eukaryota > Viridiplantae > Streptophyta > Magnoliopsida > Fabales > Fabaceae > Ormosia > Ormosia emarginata. The sequence goes on from JAQQTP010000040.1 coordinate 10,473,809, forward strand.
AATGTATTATGCCCCTCGTGAGGATTCCTTTTTGTCTACTGCCCGGGCTCCTGCTCGCTGTTCTGTCGTCCCGATGGATGTCTCGTCGGACGATGAGGACCCTGAGGAGGATCTATCTACGGTTCCTTCTCGTTCTAGGCAGTCTTAGGGTTGGTTTTAATTGATGGCTACTGATGGTTGTCTGTTTATTTTGAGGGAGCCTGACGTATTACTGGGTTAGTGGATATATATATTTGTATCTCTTGGGGTAGGTACACATTTTGCCTTTTGTATATTTTTGGAAATGTAATTTAAACAGGCTTGTATTTCTGGTACAAAGTATGTAATTATCCATATTGGGAATGGTTGTATGTTTCATTCCACGTTGATTTCTCTTTGACCTTTTTGACAGAAGTTTTATTGGAAAAATGAACTTTTAATTTTAACTCAATCACGCGATATGTTCATAAACAGGTGTATATGTACACTAAATAGAAGTTTTAACCGGATTCATGTTAAGCAAAATATATACATATATATATATATACATATATATATATATACGTATATATATATATACGTATATATATATATATATATATATATGTATATATATATATATATATATATATATATGTATATAATGTTCAAATTTTCCGTAATCATTTGTGTGTCATTTCACTATAGTGTGACGTTCCTTCTTCTTACCCATTATGGCTAAGGAAGAAAAAGGGGCGTTACAACAAACTCTAAACCTTTCCCATAACTTGACCCACAAAAGACACATATTTTTAAGGTGACGAACAGAAGATCCCTCTATTTCTACACTCACTTTCCCTTTGAATGAGTATGAGTTAGATGGAAGTGAAGAGAATGAAGTGTTTAAATAGGAAAAAGAAAGGAAAAAGTAATCATAGCACCTATATGGGTAAGTTGGTTGTTGTAAAAAAGTTTGAAAATAAGAAACACAAATTTTTTTTATTTTGTGTTTTTTTTGTTTTTTTTTTAACTTCAAGAAAACTATCAGGATAAAGAAGTCTAAAAACCCCTAAAGGACCCTGCTCAAAGGATCATCTGTCCAAAACCAAAATACAATAAAATTATACAATGATAAAAGAAATATAATAACAAATGAGGACATACCTGTATGTACAGTTTTCATGGCGTATCTTTATATTGCGCGTCAATGAGTGCAGTAGTGGCATGTCTTTGAGTTGCGTGTCACCAGTGCAACATAAGAACTCTGTAAGGATTGCTGAACCGACAACAAGAACCTTTGAATCCTTTCCGTCCTACTTACGGAATAACAACCCTTTATCTTCCTGCAAACCTAATTAAAGGCCTGTATTCTAAGAAGATGGTACCTGATCGCAGCCAGTCAGAACTCGCCATAGAAGCCTACTAATTAAAGTAAGTATATGGCCCAATCAACAGTTTTCGTTCACTGTAAAGACAGGATGCTTCTTTCTGTCCATCTGTGCTACAGAGCCTTGGATCCAAGAACTGGGAATGTAGCACACGGCTCTCTACTCTACAGAGCATGACACACGAACTTATTTACATACTGGCGTGTAAAGATCTTCTCCTGAGTCTATGATAGGACGGGTCATCTGCCCAGGGCTCCTAATCTAATTAAAGACCAAGTACAATCATAGTTTTGCCCTTTTTTTTTCAAGTTGTTAGAAACCTGATGAAAGATGAGTGTATACTCACTTGAGATTGGGATGGAGGTAGTCTGCTCTTTCGGCTTTGTGCCAAAGCATTGTTGACCAATATTAGACCCATTCAAGACCAGCGCAACATATGGCTCCCAAAAGGGACAAGTGACCATAATACGACTGGCTGCCTCACATGTGGGATACAATCTATCTACTTTGTTTTTCAATTAAGAAGGCTGGATCAGGATGCATGCATTTTCCCATTCATGTTTTGTGTTACCAAAGCCAAACCCAAGATGTATACATATTTTTATTTTCTTTTTTCTAAGAAGAAGAAGAAGAAGAAGAAGAAGAAGAAGAAAATATGTACATATTGTAGATGTGGCCTATATTTGCCTCTGGTTTCACGTCCAGAAACGACTTAAACGCCTTCTATGAGTCGAGGATAAGCTTCCCATCCAATTTTCTTATAAATTGGTAAACAGGGTCTTTTAGAGTCAGATTCCCAAGACTGTAATGCTTTTGCTCCTCCTTGAAGAGATTCCACAAGTTAAGAAGTTCACGATGCATAAAACCACAAGAATACGTATCAAGAGTCAATAAGATATCATCTAATGACTCCTTACTCAGTCTATTCTTAATGAAGAAAATTTTATCTTCTCTGTTTGAAAAAACCATTCCCAAAAAATGACATCGCTTGTGACAATTCTATCGTACACATTTGTGACAAACTTGTAATCTTTTTACTCTTCTCCTTTTAGAATATGAACTTCTACCAAGACCTGGCATGTATGAGTCAAATGAAATTAAAGACTCACCTGCTAGTCGGACCTTTGCTTCGATTATCCAATGTACATCTTTCGGAATACCCTTGTGTATTAACAATCTCAATCTTTCACATCTAGCTTCGTAAATTTTTGTTAGAGCATTTTGAGGAAGAGAAGGAAAATGTTTTCTCAAGTTTGAGAGAATGATATTCATTTTAAAGGAGAAGGAATCAGTTATTTTGGGAAACTAAAAAAAAACAAATCGACTTGAGAGTCACGGAGTACTATCATCCGCCATTTAACCGGGAACACAAAAAACTGCAAAACAAAATAAAGTCACAAAATTAGAGTATTTTTTTCTCATAACAAGGATCAGAAAGGGAAATGAATTCTACCTCAGCAGCTTGATTTTCCAGAAATGGTTTAAGTCTTTGTCCATTGACCTTAAACACATTACCATTTCTAGGATTCTCAATGTCTATGGCCCCATAAGGATACACATGTTTGACAATAAAATGGCCAGTCCACCTAGATCTCAATTTACCAGGGAATAGGTAAAGACGAGAATTATAAAGCAGAACTTTTTGACCAATTCCAAAATATTTTCTCAAAATAGATTTGTCATGAAAAACTTTTGTTCTTTCTTTATAAATTTTTGAGTTTTCATATGCATCATTTCTCAATTCCTCAAGTTGATTTATTTGTAATTTGCGTAACCTGCAAGCATCATCAAGATTTAAATTGAAAGCTTTAATGACCCAAAATGCTTTATGCTCCAATTCTACATGCAAGTGACAAGGTTTTCCATAGACTAATCGATAGGGTGACATGCCTAAAGATGTTTTAAAAGCAGTACGGTAAGCCCAAAGTACATCGTTTAGTCTTAAAGACTATCTGATGTTTCTGGTTATGAAGACAAACCCCATCTTAACTAAATCGTCCATTTTAATGTTTCTGGGTCCTGTACGTTGGCCCAATAGTAATCTGCTATTTTCTTAATCGCGTAACCTTTTTATCATATTTTTCACAGTCGCGTGATGCTTTTGTCACGTTTCCAAATCACGTAAATATTTTTCAACGTTTTCCTAATCGCGTAAAAATATTTAAACATTTTCTAAATCACGTGGCTCAAAAATCATTACTTTTGAAATGCGTAAGGTTTTTCTACTATTTTTCCCTGTATAAAATATTTCTTGACATTCTAAATTAAATTTTTGACACTCTCCATGTTTAAAATATTATTTGGACATCATTTCCCATTTTTCTCATAAAAGCTCCTCTAAGTAATAATTTTTTATGTTTTTCTCAAAATCTGTATTATTTAAATTTAATAAAATCTTCTACTGTTACCATTATGAAAATTCCTTTTAAATAAAATACTTTGAGCTCTAATTCACTTTCAACACTTATTCTCCATTATCATAAATCAAGATCACTTTTATCCAATAAAAACTTTATTCCATTCTCTTTAAATAAAATACTTGAATTCTCAAATCACCTTTAAAAACTTACTTTTCATTTCTATTACAAAAATCATTCTTTATCCAATAAAATCATATACTTCCATATTCCTCTTAGTAATACTTTCTAATATTTTCTTCACAAAATTTTACATTACTTTAATTTAATCAAATTTTATAGATCAAAGTCCTCCAACGCGCTTCAAAACCCAAATGGGTGAGCTATACGTTAGTAACTTCAAAGTATAAATTTATTTCCTACCATAACCTAAATTCATTAATTTAATTAATTCCAAAAACTAGTTTACTTTCTTTTTATATTTCGAAATTCACTAAATTAGGTTCCTATTAATTAATCCTTTAAGACTACACTTGAGAAAATATTTTTGATCTAGAATATCAATTCTTGGCATGTTGGCCGAAAATAAATCTTTACTTCATCATTAAATATTTATTTATTTTCTATCTCCTTTTTCTTTATAAAATCTTTAATCCAATTACTTGCTACTAAATCATCTAAATTCACCCTTAGTAAAACGTTTTCAATTGGTTTGCTCTAAATCAAGAGTGAAGGCCATGAGCCTCTTTATGGCCATTGGAACCAAAATTCTTTTCTTTGCAACATATATCATAATATGCACATATCATTTTAATCATATTTATACTACCACATGTTCATGCATATTATTAAAGCAATAAAACTCATATTAAGCAATTCATCACAAGGAAATCAAAATCATACTATCACATATACTAATCAAACAATAAAATTATGCATAGCTATCAAAGAAATAAAATCAAATATAATATAACATAGAACACTCAAGCATACACAACCAAGTGAATAAATTCTTATAAATTTTTCACCACACATAAATCCACTTTTCACCACCAACACATGGTTGATGAGGGTAATCTCCCTCTTACCTTAGATGTAGTCCACAAGTTCCTTGTATGCCTCCTTCAAGTAGATTTTCTCCACCAAATGATTCTTGAAATCAAAGAAAAACATACAATATTAACACCTAATGCTTTAAACTAAAATAACCATGGATTAAAATCATGATTAGAACTTTGAAATGGATAGAAACATGAAGATTAAAGAACTCCACCTTAAAGGCTTCAAACTTGAGCTTTGAAGAACAAGATAGAAGATGGATGATTTTGATCAAGGTCTTAACTAGAAAGTGTCTTAGAATTATGTAAGGATTCAAGATCTATGGTTGGATTGAATTATAGGAGATTGGAAGTGAAAATAAGGGTGTTGGCCGTGAGGTGTTTTGGAAGAGGAAATAGAGAGAATTTTGTGTCAAGCTTTGCATAAAAAGATGATAGCTTGTAAATATGATAGTAAAATCAACTTTGGCTATTTTGGAGGCTTAATGGCCATGAGAAATTTTTGAGAGAAAGGTGAGAGATATTTTGCTTTGATTCTTGAATTGTTGCTAGAAGAGCAAGTACATTTGAGTGTAATATTTGCCTTCCAAATTGATGCATGGCCGTAGGAATCAAATAGAGTAGCCACCAAAATTGACCAAGTGAAATGAGTAATGAATTGGCCTCCAAAGAGCTTATGGCCGTGAGTTGCTCTTCAAAATGGAGGAAAGCCACAATTGTTGTCTATTCTTGGTTACTTGATACAAACAATGAAAGATGAATTAATTGAATGAATTTGGTTCCTTTAGCTTTGCATGGCCGTGTAGCTTCTTCAAGGAGGTGGCCATTTTTGTTGACTCCTTCATGACCACACAATAAACTCTCAAATCCTATTTGCTAGCCATAAAGTTGTCATAAGCCATTTTTGTTGAATAAGCTTCCTATTGGTTCTTGGAAAGTCCAAGCCACAAAGTTGGACTCATCACCACCATTGATTAAATCAAGGGTGGATACCCAAAGGCTTCACCTCTAAGCTTGCTCAAGATATTTTTCGGTAAATATCAACCGATGAACAATAACTATTGTTTTTTATTGTCCAATATGTAACACCCCTAAAATTTATTTATTTTCTTATAAATATTCATTTTATAATATTTGTGATTTTCTCAAATTTTTTTGAGAATTCAAAATATTTTAATATTATTTCTCGTTTTACGTGCAAACTCAGCGGAGTTAGGAAAATGAAATATTTTTCTCGAGAACCTTGATCTGTGGAAACGTTGATGGGGGATTTTAATAAACCCGAGGCTGGACACGATTTACGAGATTTCATATTTTTCGAAAAAATTTAACAGATAAATAACGAAACACTGTAAAATTCATCTGTCAGATAAATTAATACTGACTTCTGTCGACTGTAGCAATTATCCATTGAATAATAGCATGTAATAAAAACCCTATCACATTATCCCAATGCAATCTACTTTATGTCTAATCAAGCTCACTTTAATTTAAATTTATGTACCCTAATTAAGAAGCTTCTTCAAGAAGCTTTAGCCAAATGACCACCTTGCCCTTAGCTTACATGAGAAGCTAAATTTTTCCTAGGGATGGCAATGGGGCGGGGCGGGAGCGGATAGTGCTTTTCCCGCCCCCGCCCCGTTTACTTCACGGGTACCCATTTATAATCCCCGCGGGTAGATAGAATATCCGCGGGTATCCGCGGGTATATGCGGGTATTTGATATTTTAAAATAAAATTTTAAAAATTATAAAACAAACATAAATAAAATAAATTTTAACATCACATACTACAATTTTATTTAACAATATAAGATTCTTACAAAATTAAAAGATTATTATAAATAACAAACTAAATCCAATTATATTTTATAATAATTAGTTTACATAAATAACTATTACATAAATAGTATATATTTTTTCAACAAATTTTATCATTATGGATTCATTTAATAAAAACATTATTTTAAACTAATAAAATATATGTATTTTCATCTCTTCTCAAAGTTAAAAAGAAAAAAGAATTATAATATATGATATATATTAAATAAAATATATATATTAAACGGGTTTGCGGGTACTGGGGGGCGTACTATAATCCCCGCCCCCCCCCATTTATTAAACGGTACCCATCCCCCGCCCGTCGCAGTAATCCCGCGGATCCCCGCGAATGCACGGTAATTTTGCCATGCCTAATTTTTCCCCCCTCTTGTCTCCTCAATGCCGCGGCTAACCATGCCCTTGGGAGGCAAAATTTTTGCCTCCCCACTTAACCTAACACCCACCAAATATCATCACTTTAACCTAATTACTTATCTCTCTAAAACTTCATCTTCTTCCTTTCTCCTCCTTCTCTCTACACTCCTCCAGAGCCACGGTTTGCAGCCCCCATTCTCCACCATTTTCTTCACCTTTTCTCTTCACTAAACTCATTTCCTTACTCCACTCCATCTCCTCTACACCTTTCCTTTAGAAAATTTCTTCAAAAACCCAACCTTTCTCCATTGTCTACCAAGGTAAAGTCTCTAACTTTGAGGTCAAGCTTCAACCTTTCTTCTCATTTCTCTTCATTTTCGGACTCTAGGGTCTCAATGGAGACCCAAGATCCATTCTTTTCTATTCCTAATGTTGATTTTTGATGGTTGAAAAATTAGGGTTCTTGGAGCCCTTGAAATTGAATTCACCAAGAGCTTGAAGGTGATCATTTTCGTGATTCTCCTTAGGTAAGAGCGAGATTTCTCACTTCTACCAATAATGGTGGTGAGGGAACCCTTGTATGTTCATGTTGTTTTGTGATTTTTGCTTGTCTATGTGTTCTTAAATTTGATTATGGATTGAATGGTGATCTTGTGTAAATTAGAAGTGTTAAATGTGCTTGATCATGTTAGGGTTGCAAAATGGGAAATTGGAGTTCCTTACCCTAACATGAAGGCCACGGTTTTGATGGAAAACTTTGGCTTGAAAATTGTGCTTGTACACAAATAATAAAGTTTATGAAATTAAATGTTGAATGATGATAATAAAATTTATGAATGGGAAATTCTAAGGGTTCATTACCCTAACCAATGCCACAGTTTTTGACTTGAACAATAAAGGATTGGAATGATCATGGTGAACTAAAAATTTAATTGAATTGACACTAAGAAACTAATACGTAAAATGGAAGGAAAAATTAAAACTAAGAAGACCCATGATGCCACGGTTTTGACACTTGAAATTGGGAAATTGGATTGGTCTTGTGAGAAATAGAATTTGAGTGATTAAGTATTAAGTAACTAATACATAATGTGGTAGAAAAATTGAAACTTTGATGACTTATAATGGCCACGGTTTTTAGAGACAAAATTAGGGGCAATTGATGCCTTGATCAATCTTTGGAGGCTTAAGAATTTAGAGACATGCATAACTCTTAATCAAGTGGAAGAACTGAAGTGAACCATAACATTTAGATGGCCACGGTTTTGAAGGGTAATTCACCCTATGATTTTCATAATGGACCAAAGTTTAAGACTTTGAAAGAATGAATCCAAGAGATGTACTTGTGAAATTAATGATCTATGTAGGATTACATCTTAATATTGAGAATATCATAATGTGATAATGTTGAGAAATGAATATGTATGTGCATATATGTATATATATTTATTTACCCTTGTGGTATGCTTATGATGAATGCATCATTGATGAACATGCATGATTGAAATTGAGTTGTCATGCATATGTGTGTTCGTTGGACATTGTTAGAAAGGCTATGTGTGCCTAGTTTGAATAACACCCTTGTGCGGGTGCGAGTTGACTAAGCGTAGGGTCATATGTTGCTGGCCTTGGGGGCATCGAGGTGTAAGTGTCTAACAATAGACAGTGGTAGCTCCACTGAGGCTGTGGGATAGACCAATGTGACACACCGACGATCCTGATTGGGACGCTGTCCTATATCGCGATCAACTGTCGAGGTGCCATGTATAAGCCAATTGCGCAAACATTTTTATGAGATAAAGCACACTATATTTTAAGGCTAACGATATACTGGAATTACTCCTTGATCATTCACTTCAAAAAATATTTATGTCTAGCTCCATGGAGTAGGAATTTTTGGTACCTTGTGCATTGTGAGTTGTCAGTCCCATAGTACATTGATCATGAGCATTCATAATTGTTCTTATTTCCATAATAATTGTTTGAATATCTGAACTACTGACTGCTGGTAGCATTACTGGTCTTTGTCTGTTGTTGGTGACTTTATTGCTATCTGCAGTTATTCTACCCTTACTATTAATTTTATTGTTACTGTGATTAAATGTTTGAAATATGTTATATGTGGGTGTCCAGCATCGTTTGTTTTCTTGCTGCCAAATTGGTACTGAAAGCTGAGCGTCTCACCTCTTTCTGCATTTCTATATTTTCTGTTTATTTGTGTACTTCTAAGAAGACGTTCGTGAGGAAGATAAGGAAACCCCTGAGTTTCCAGGCTTCTGGCCAGACTACGATTGAAGTGATCGAGGATGACGTCGCACCCCCGCAGATTTTTGGGTTACACTCGGATTGTTTTTCACGGAGGACCTGACTGCTGGCACATTAATGTGCAGACGGACTGATGTGTGTACCATGGGGAGATGACGGTGTCCTTAGCATGGGGTCGTTATGACGCCCTTGTTTTAAATTTTCATGCTTTTGTTTGGCTGGAGTTTTACATACCTGTTAGGGATATGTGGGTTGATATGTACTATACCCCATGTGATGACTCCTTTTGGTCCACTGCTCGGGCTCTTGCCCATTGCTTTGTTGCTCCGATAGATGTTTCTTTGGACAAAGAGGACCCTGAGGAGGACCCGGCTACGGTCCCTTCTCGTCAGTCTTAGGAGCTGATACTATTGATAGCTACTGATGGCTAATAGTCTATCTTTTTGGAAAGCTTGACGTTTTGTTGTACATGCTGGGATATATTTGTGTAACTTTGTGTGGGTACATATTTTACTGTTTGTACATTTTGGAATGTAACTAAACAGCTTTATTCATATATATACACATGTTGTGTATGATTTATCTTACGTTGTTAAATTTTGTGTATTGCGACCATTTCAATTATTATCTCTATACGTCATGGTTCTTTAAATAAGTCTTTTTGACTCTACTTGGTAGTGACAATAATTTATAAAAAAAAATAGTGACAATTGCAAAGGAAATTAAATAAACATAAAAATAACCGGGTTTAGGAATATAAAAACAATTACTATTTTTCACATTTTAGTTTACTTCGCTTTATGTTTCATAGTATTATAGTGTGACGTTCCTTCTTCGCGGATGTATATAGAAAAAAGGGCGTTACACAATAAATAAAACAGTAAAATACACAGTAAAAAAAATTTTGAAAACTGTTTTTGGATTCGAGTTTAGTAAGAACTCCTGGCCTCGTATCAGCAGTACAAATTTTTTTTGCCATGGAAAAATTTTATTTTTCCGAGCTCGCCCTAGGCCCGCATATAGCCCGAGAATACTATTAAAATAATCCGAAATATAAAAACACACAAGAATTCACAAAAATCATAATAATTATGAAATTCATGAAAATCAAATCAGATTAGTAAAAATAATTAAGGATTGACAGAAAGAAATAAAATATGAAAGCTCATATACAACCTCAAAAATAATATTAAAATAATCAAAATGTAAAAACTCCAAAAAATTTCTAAAAATCACAAAAATTATAAAATTCATGGAAGTCGAGTCGGATTATTCAAAATAATTAAGATATTCGACTCGACCGAAATAAATAAAATACGAATTTTTGGGGTGTTATAATTTTCTCCCACTTCTATTCAGGAATTGCTAAATTGAAGAAGTGCTAAAGGTTTTTTATGCTCTATCTTAACTTTCTAGCACACCAAGCACCTAGACACAAACTCTGGTATTTCTTTCTTCATTTCTCTTCTTACATCGTGATACATCTTAGTGGCTCCTGGATGGATGGTGTATTGACTGCTATCAGCCTCATCTAAGATCCTTTTTTTGGTTGCAGAATCTCTTGGAATACAAAGTCTATCTGTAACACCCTGAAAATTTATAATTTTATGATAAATAGTCTTTTTCCAATATTTGTGATTTTTTTTGAATTTTTTTGGATTTTCTAAGAACATGGAATATTTTAATATTATTTCTCATTTTACGTGCACATTGAGCGGAGTCGGGAAAATAAAATATTTTTTTCGAGAACCTTGATCTGTGGAAACGTCGATGGGGGATCTTACTAAACCCTAGGCTGGACACGGTTTATGAGATTTCACGTTTTTTGAGATTTTTATCTGATAAATAAAAATTTCTATGTATTTTATTATCTGCTAGACAATTAATACTGACTTCTGTCAACTGTAACTATTGTCCATTGGATAATAGCATGTGTTAGAAATTTTATCACTTTATCCTAATGTAATCCACTTTATGTCTAATTAAATTACTTTTATCTAAAAAATAATATATTTTAATCAAGCTTCTCATAGAAGCTTTGACCACAAATGACTAAAATGCCCAAAGCTTGTAGGAGAAGCCATTCGCTCCTTCTCCCTCTCTTCATTGCCATGGCTTAGGGTCCTTGGGGGGAAGCCAAAATTTGGTTTTTCCTTATCACACTTTACTCCAAAAATCAAAATCACAAAAAGCTATTAACCTTTTTCTCTCTTTACTTTCTCTTCATCTTTTTCTCTCCATCTTCCTCTCTTCCTCTTTCTCTCCACGGTTTGCAACCCATTGGTGGCCATTCTTCATTTTCTTGCTTCACTATCACCATTCCTATACTTCTCTTCTCATTCTAAACATTTTCTCTTTAGACATTATCTTCAAAATCCATCATCTTCTTCACCTCTTCTCAAGAACAAAGCTTGAAACTTTGGAGGTAAATCTTTGATCCCTTACTTTCTCTTCATATTTTTCGTTTCTATGGTCATATTCATGGCCATGAATCCTTTCTTTTTCAAGTCATTGGTGTTGATTCTTTGAGTTTGATTTCTAGGGTTTTTGGGAGCCCAAAACCGAACCACCAAGGAGCAAGCAAGGAGGTTCTTTTCTTGTTCTTCCTTTAAGTAAGAAGTAGATTTACTCACTTCAATTATTATTAGTGGTGAGGGAATTTTTGTGTGGTTGTTGATGAAGAAATCCATAATGGATTGCTCTCTTTATATGTTTATTTTTCATGTTCTTTGCCTATTTGATTTATGTGGTAATGTTGGTTTTTTTTAATGCCTTGATGATGTTAGATTACTTGGATTGGATGAATGGAAAATTTGAGGGTTTCCTACCCTTTGGGGGAGGCCATGGTTTTGACCATAAATCTAGGAGTTTGAGTTTGATTTTTGTATGTAATGGAACTTAGGTAATTAAGTGTTAAAGAATTGGTAAAGGAAATAGAAAATTTTGGAATTCTCACTCCAAGAGGCTCACGGCCTCTAAGGGGGATTTATTGGCCTAAATTGTGATCTTTGTACAATCTTGTGATTTGAACATTTTATGATTATGGAGGTTAATAATGTGATGGAAGAAATTTGTTGATTATTTATTCTTGAGAGGCCACGGTTTCAAGGGTTTCATTGACCCAAAATTTGTGTAATTAATCAAGACTTAGATAATTGGGAATGCTAGATTCATAAAATAAAATTATGGTTTGAGTTGAATTTTATGAATGTGCGATGTTATTGAGAATTGATTTTATGTCATTATGGGTCCATGTGTGGGACCAAATACTTGTTGATGCTTAGTTGAGCCAAATTGTGATGCGATGTTATTAAGAATTGATTTATATGTCTTTGTGGTATGTTTCATGTGGAGAATATTATTGATGAATATGCATCATATGCAATGTTTATGAGAAACATATTATTGATGATTATACATGATGTACATTGAGTCATCATGCATTTGTGAATGTCTGTTGGACTTTGTTGCAAAGGTGGTGCATGCCTAGGAGATTGAATTATACCTTAGTGTAGGTGCGAGTAGACTAAGTGTAGGTCATGTTGTTGGCCTTGGGGGTGTCGGGGTGTGCGTGTCTCACAATAGACAGTGGTAGCTCCATTGGGGCCGTGGGATAGACCGATGCAAATACACCGACGATCCAGACCGAGATGTTGTCCTATATCGCGATCTTGTTGAGAATGCCATGTATAAGCCATGTTGTGCAAAATATTATTTTTATGATAAGCATTTTATTTTTAAGGCTAACGAGATACTGGCATGTGCTCCTCGATCATTCTCTCCGAATGTTTATGTCTAGCTCCATGGAGTAGGATTTTGGTACTAACTGCATTATGCATTGTCAGTCTCATATTTCATCTAGTATGAGTACTTACAACTATTAAATTATTCTTTTTAATATCGTAATAATTATGTGATTGTTGAACAATTTACTGTATGAGATATTATTGTTGTTTTCCTCTTTATTGCACATTTTACTATTACTTATGTTGTCTCTCTCTTATTGCTTATTTTATTATTACTATGGATAAATATATGTGTTATGATGTTATGTGGGCGTCCAATGCCATTCTGTTTTCTTACTGCCGTATTAGTAATGAATGCTGGGTGTCTCACCTCTTTCTTGCACTATTATATTTCTGTTTTATTTATATGCTTCTGAGAAGACGTTCACAAAGAAGGGGAAGCGCCTGAGTTCCCTAGTTTCTAGCCCGACTATGATTAGAGCTTGCTTGAAGATGTCATCATGTCCACATAGATTTTTAGGGTATGTGAGGATGACCTTTCACGGAGGTCCCAACTGTTGGGATATAAACTTGCGCACGGACCGTTGCATTTACTACGGGGAGTTGATGGTGTCACTAGCTTGGGGTCGCTATGACCCACCTGTTTTTGATTTTACTGCTTTTGTCCATTTAGAGTTTTACCTAACTGTCCGCGATCTGTGGGATGATCTCTATTATGTAACATCTCGAAAATTTATAATTTTAGGATAAATGGTCATTTTACAATATTTAGGATTTTTAGGAAATTTTCTGGATTTTTCTGGGAACGCGGAATATTTTAATATTATTCCTCGTTCTACGCGCACATTGGACAGAATTGGCAGAACGACTGTAACGCTTCCAAAGTTGGAAAATTTTATTACGAATAGTCATTTTCTAATATTCGAGATTTATGTGAATTCTTTTAGAATTTTTCAGAAACGACGAATATTTTAATATATTCCTTGTTTTGCATGCACACTGAGTCGAACCGGGAAAATGAAATATTTTTCTCGAGAACCTTGAACTATGGAAACGTCGACGAGGGATCTTACTAAACCCGAGGCCGGACACAGTTTACAAGGTTTTACGTCTTTCGAGAAATTTTAACAGATGAAATAATAAAGCACTACGAAGAATTAATCTTTCAGATAAATTAATACTGACTTCGGTCGACTGTAACTGTTGTCCAATAAATAATAACATGTAATAAAAATCCTATCACACTGTTCAAAATTTATCTTGTATCATGTCCCTTTAGCTTTATTTTCAAAATAAAAGTTAAACTGATTTAAAAGCTTATTTGGGAAACTTCTAGGAAGCTTCCTCCCATTTCACTTTTCTCTCTCTCCCCTCTCCACCCTACTTACACGGTAGATGGCCTTAAGGGCCCAATAATCACATTTCATTTATCCCTCCTTTTCTTCTTCTCTTCTACGTTTCTTTTCTTCTTCTCTTCTTCTTTTTTCTTCTTCTTCCTCCTCCTCCACCGTCCACCCTCTCCACTCACCATTTTCATTTCCTTGCTTCACCACCTCCATATCTAGCTTTCTTCCATCATTCCAAGAGCATTTCCTTGTGGCCATCCTTGGTTCTTCTTCTTCTTCTTCTTCTTCTTCTTCTTCTTCTTCTTCTTCTTCTTCTTCTTCTTCTTCTTCTTCTTCTTCTTCTTCTTCTTCTTCTTCTTCTTCTTCTTCCATTTTCCACCATTAACGCCAAAGCTTGGAGCTTTTGAGGCAAAGTCTTCAACTTTCTTCTATCTTCTTCTTCTTTTTCATTTTATTGGTCACCTATGTGGCCAAGGAGCCATTTTTCTATGATTAGAGTGAACACATTGAGAATTTCTCACCCTAGGGTTTTTCTTGAAGGGGAAAACGAAAATCAAGAGCAAAAAAGGGAAAGCATTCTTGTGATTGCCTTCATTTAGGTAAGAGGGAGATAATCCTCTTCAACCAATCTTGGTAGTAAGGAAATGTCTTGTGTGTTGTTGCTGATGAGGGAATCCATGTTGGATTTCTCTCTTTGTTATATTGTGTCATTTCTATGATGTTGTAGTTGTTTGATTTGTATGAATGTATGGATGTATATTGTGTGCTTTGATGATCATGAGCTTATAACTTGTTGTTTTGTATTTAGAGGACATGAATCACACTTTGGAATGTGGAAAATAAATGAGAGACTTTAATAAAGGATGGTCCAGGGCTCTACAGAAATGAATTCTGCAGAACCCCTGTTAATGTACTAGCGCCCAGGCGCTACATGCCCAGGAAGTTTTCCCTGTGACACGGCCTGGTTAGCGCTCAGGAGCTTCGTGGTCAGCGTCCAGGCGCTCAACCAGCGCTCAGGCGCTCCAGACATGGCGCCTAGGCGCCCATAGCAGAATCACCCAGATGATGGTGAAATGATGCTAAGACTTCCATGTGAAGGTATTACAACATAAAATGAAGTAAGGAACTGAATTTGTTTAGGAAATTCCTCTAGAAAGAGAGAGACTCTATGAGAGTAGATTATGTTAAGATACCTATGTCATAAAATGGATAACTCATGAATCGGAAGAATTTAATATAATCAAGATTTCATAAATCTTAAAGGACTAAGAACGAGATTATCATAAAACCTAGGGTAATTCCAAGTGAGTGAAGAACAAGAGAGTGCAAGGCCTAAGAGCTTGAACGATTTGCAAAGGTGGAAGAAAATTTAATTACCTTGGAAGATTTTGCAAGTTGTAAGAATAGAATTGGACGTGAACTTTGACAAGGATGACGAATCTTAATTAAGAATGCATAATGGACCATGAAAATGTGTTACCTCGATTTATTTCAATAATATGATATTATGAGTACATGCGAATTACCATTTGTGTATTGATGCTTATATTGGCCTAATGTGGCATATTATAGAATTGTATGGGATTGTGAATCATACATGTTCATGCATAGTATCTTATGCATTGTGATTGTCCTTGTGGACTGTTGTAAGGCCAAGTTGCCTAGGAGATTGAACACACCTTAGTGCGGGTGCGAATAGGCAAGTGTAGGTCATTGGTTGACCTTGGGGGCGTCGGGGTGTGGGTTCCTCGCAATGGGAGGTTGGTAGCTCTCCTGCCCGTGGGGTAGACCGATGCAAACGCACCGACGATCCGGACCGAGACACTGTCCTATATCGTGATCTAGTGTAGAATGTCTGTACAATACCATGATTGCGCATGAGAAAATTTATTGATAGCAGCCGGCCTCGCGCGCAGGAGTTACGAGACATGTCTCCTGATCTTTCTCTCCTACTGTTTGAGTCTAGCTCCATGGAGTAGGAATTGGGAAAGCATGCATTGTGCATCGTTCATTACTGGTCTTATAAACTGTTGAGCATGAATACCTGTAAATGATTATCTGATTGTTGTGCTGATTTCTGGAAATACTATTATTGTGATCTGCCTGCTATTGCTTACTGTTGTTCTACCTTTTAGCATAAACATCACTGTTATTATTGACTTTGATTATTGCTTAGAATTGAATTGGTTTTATTATAAATTCCTTTGTTGCTATTGATGCATATATGAACTGTATTGATCGGTGGGCGCTTTGCGCCGTGCTATTTTCTTACTGCCAATAGTGGTAATGAATGACGGGTGTCTCACCTCTTTCCTATATTTTTGCGTTCTCTGTTTTATATTCATATTTGATAAAAGATCATGAAGAAGATGATGAGGAATCACGCCTTGCCGATGGGGTTGGGAATCTGGACAAGATTCCTTCGATTTCGTAGGAGTGTAGTTGCGTGGGGGCATTGATGCCGCTATGTCAACAAGAACGCTGTGTGTCATGTGCATATGGGGTTGCGGCCTTGTCTGCTGGTAGTACCCATCCCTAGGTCACTACTTCTCCCCTTTTATGTTTATGTTTTATTTCCCGCTGTATCTTATTTGACTCTGTAATCGTTATATTTTATGTTGTTAGTGATTCGTGTAAATTGGCTATGAGATATATATATAAGGAATGTGATTTTATTTCAATGGTTGTATTAAGGGTTGAATATATTTATATTTCATTCATGGCTCGTATTTTCTACTTATGCATAAATGCGAAAAACAAAAATAAACTCGTTAATTTTGAAACTACTGTTATCATGACTGTGACACACCTGAATCTAGTAACTGTGGTGTAGTGACGACTGCGCTGCAGTTGGTATATTTAGGTGCGTTACATTAGGTGGTATCAGAGCAGTTCATCCTATTGAGCCGGGGTATGGACTTGCTTTGTTTAGACATATTAGAATTTGGTCTGTTGTGCACTTCCTTGTCTCTTGATTGAGATGATGGGAAAGGAATGCATGGCGTGCCGTAGGTTGAATGTTGATGGCTACTGTTATACAGTTGCATGATATTGAGGACTGGCCTACTCAATATGTAATGTTCTGTGTGTACAGGAAACTATGGCTTCACCTAGGCGTACTGTGTTGGGAAAATAGGAATTCTTTTGTGAGGAGATCAAAGGGTTTTGGAAAACCGATCTTCTGGAGAAAGAAATAGTTGGTGTAAACTAGGTTCGAGAAGTAATTTGGAAGTTGACAGCTTATGAGGGATTACGCGGTGGAAGCATGACGAAGATCGAGCTAGAGATCGTTAGGATTCGTGGATTGACTTGTCTTGTTTGAATTGTGTGATTTTGTGAGTTTACTTTCCGAGAGGAGACAATGTTGATTGAAATAATTGTGTTTGTTTCGTTGTGTCGTGCTTTGTCTGTCTTCGAAGAAAGTCAATGGCTCGTGATGGACGTACGCATGTGAGCGCAGGACAAGACAATAGGAGTATAGCTACGACTGCAGAAGAAAGGCAAATGATAGCTGAGATGATAACTTACCAAGATCAGAGGATCACACAACAATGAGAATTGGAACTTGAGGTTCAGAATCTGTTGGAGGAAAGCCGACTTTGGAGCAACCTTGGACTGCCTAGATTCCAAAAGAGGAATAATCGAAAGGTTAACCAGTTTAAGTGGAAACAATACGCACGGGTATCAGGGAAACAACAACAATAACCAACTCCTAGACAAAGTACTAGTGGTGGTGTATCCAGTCAGACCTCGACATCTTCACCAAGATGTAGGAAATGCAGAAAGAACCACTTCACGAGGGAGTGTAAAATCGAAGGGATAATCTGTTTTAAATGCGGAAAGCCTGGACACGTCTCCCGCAACTGCGACCAAGTAAAGAAAAATTCTTCAATCAATGCTGTAAGGGCTGTGGAACCACAAGCAGAAGCCAGAACTTATACCTTGGGTGGTGCTGAGACCTCAATATTTGGAAATCTAAACAAGGGAAGTTATGCCTCAAGTGACGATCCTGTAATCGTGCTGTATAATTCTGGGGGTAACCCCTCCTTTTACCATTTGTAATCGTATGGATCATTTGGATTCATCTATATCTTTCTTATCTTCAACTTAAGTTACTTCTATTTCTGTTACTAAGACTTGTCGTTGACACCTAAGTTGTGTAATCTATCCTACTTCTACTAAAGATCGAGTCTTTTGTTAACCTATCTTGCTTACCTTAAATCATATCTGTTCGAGTTCATGATTTTAGAAAATGATCGGTCGTTTTCTGATTATTATCTGCTAGGTCGTTCCGATAAAAACCTTAGTGATTTTTAAAACTAAGACTTTTGAATTCGTGACAACCAACAAAGTCTAAGCTTCATAAGGGAAAGGAGCTTGAGGGTATATGTTAATGTTTTCCGTAGAGAACTAAGAGTAAAGGGAATATAGATGCCACTCTTGTAGTCTAAGAGTGTCACATGTCAAACTACGATACTGTTGGTTAAGGAGAGGAATGAAATTTCTCAGTGAGACAAGGACCATCACAAAATAAACAAGGTTTCAATCAAGGATGAGTGTCCTCGGAGAAAGATGCGCGATTCAATGGGCTGGTGAGGAAAGAGTCGTTGTTCCTTCCAAGATAGATGTATGTTCTGGTCATCGAGGGATTCGTGGAAATAGAGAATGTTCCCAAAATGATTTTACGAGCGTGCTTTCGACATTATGGGTATTCCGTGATGTCAATCGGAGTGACAAACGCTCCTATTGTATTCATGGACAACATGAATTGTGTTTTCTGTCCTTACCTAGAACAGAATCGTCGTTGTCATTGATGATGACATTCTGATCTATTCTCGAAGATATGGGGAGATACGTCGGACATCTCGGTATAGTTTTCCTGACTTTAAAGAAGAGGAAGTAAATGCCAAAGTATCAGAGTGCGAATTCTCGTTTAAGGAGGTTCCGTTTTGGATCATGGAATTCCAAATGGAGGAATTGTTGTGAATTCACCAAAGGTTGGAGCAGTTCTTCAAAGGGAAAGACCAGAAACCGTAAAGGAGACTCATAGCTGACGGAATTAGTTGGTTTTTATCGAAGGAGCGCTGATGAGTTCTCCAAGAGAGTAGAATCACTTACGTGCCTTATAAGAAGAGGATCAAATTTCTACAAGCTAACACAGGTAAAGAAGGTTTTTCCAAGGATTGAGGAGATATTCAGAAGCTCACTAGTTTTGCTCCTACCTAATCTCGAGAAACCGTTTGAAATACCTTGTGATAGTTCGCATTAAGGTTTAGGATGTGTACTCATGCAAGGCTGGGAAGTTGTGGCTTACGCCTCAAGGTAGTTGAGGGTGCCTGAGAAGAATTACTTGACTCGTAACTTGTAATTAACTGTTGTTATATCTGCTCTGAGAATATAGAGACACTTTCTACATGGAGCAATGTTCAACACTCTTAGCTGTCACAAGAACCTGAAGTACTTAATCGACGAGAAGGAACCAAACATGAGGTAGAGAAAGTGACTAAAGATTTTGGAGGAACATGATCTCTAATTTTAGAGTCATCTTGGAAAAGAAAACGCCATGGCAGACGCTTTGAACCGGAAGCTGCCTAATACCTTCATTATGATGGTCGAGAAGAAGGAATTAGTAGAGTAATTCGAGGACAGGTGGCTGTCATTGGAAATGACACCGGATGAGGTATGTCTAGATATAATCATTATTTCGAATGAACTGCTAGGAAGAATTCAAGAGAAGTAGAAACAATGACCAATTTCTACAAGACAAGAAAGAGCTATTCAGACAAGGCTTGGTGTCAGAATTTGAGGAAGGAACTCAACAGAATCTTGGTGTTCATGAGTGAAGGTTGCATACCAGATGATTCAGAACTTAAGGAGTTTATTCCCAATGAAACTCACGAGAGTAAACTGAGTTTATACACACCGGAGCGATCAAGGTATATCAAAATCTAAAACAGAAGTAATGGTAACAAGGGATGAAGAAAGGCGTTGCTAAATGTGTGTAATCTTATTTAAGTTGCTAGCAAACTCACTCTTAAATTCTACGGACTATCCTAAATTCTTTTTCGGACTGGTTCGGTATCCATAACTAATCTTAGCCATCTCTTCTTTTCAAATCTTCATGATATCTTCGGTATGTCATGATCACGAAAGTATATCCTTGGACCCAGCTATGTCATCGAACGGGACACAGTACGATTGAAAGAGAGTTTAACCCATGGAATGCTTCCTGTGAGATCGAGAATAGAATAGCAAAGCGACATGGAGGTCAGAAGATAAGGTGAAGAAACAACGTCGATATTTATCCTAAGGAATGAAAATTTCGAGGACGAAATTTCTATTTGAAGGGGAGTGTTATAACATCCTGAAAATTTATAATTTTAGGATAAATGGTCATTTTACAATATTTAGGATTTTTAGGAAATTTTTTGGATTTTTCTGGAAATGTAGAATATTTTAATATTATTCCTCATTCTGCGTGCACATTGGACAGAATTGGCAGAACGACTGTAACGCTTCCAAAGTTGGAAAATTTTATTACGAAGAGTCATTTTCTAATATTCATGATTTATGTGAATTCTTTCAGAATTTTTCTGAAACGACGAATATTTTAATATATTCCTCGTTTTACGTGCACACTGAGTCGAACCGGGAAAATAAAATATTTTTCCCGAGAACCTTGAACTATGGAAACGTCGATGGGGGATCTTACTAAACCCGAGGCCGGACACAGTTTACAAGGTTTTACGTCTTTCGAGAAATTTTAACAGATGAAATAATAAAGCACTGTGAAGAATTAATCTGTCAGATAAATTAATACTGACTTCGGTCGACTATAACTGTTGTCCAATAAATAATAACATGTAATAAAAATCCTATCACACTGTTCAAAATTTATCTTGTATCATGTCCCTTTAGCTTTATTTTCAAAATAAAAGTTAAACTGATTTAAAAGCTTATTTGGGAAACTTCTAGGAAGCTTCCTCCCATTTCTTCTTCTTCTTCTTCTTCTTCTTCTTCTTCTTCTTCTTCTTCTTCTTCTTCTTCTTCTTCTTCTTCTTCTTCTTCCATTTTCCACCATTAAAGCCAAAGCTTGGAGCTTTTGAGGTAAAGTCTTCAACTTTCTTCTATCTTCTTCTTCTTTTTCGTTTTATTGGTCACCTATGTGGCCAAGGATCCATTTTTCTATGATTGGAGTGAACACATTGGGAATTTCTCACCCTAGGATTTTTCTTGAAGGGGAAAACGAAAATCAAGAGCAAAAAGGGGAAAGCATTCTTGTGATTGCCTTCATTTAGGTAAGAGGGAGATAATCCTCTTCAACCAATCTTGGTAGTAAGGAAATGTCTTATGTGTTATTGTTGATGAGGGAATCCATGTTGGATTTCTCTCTTTGTTATATTGTGTCATTTCTATGATGTTGTAGTTGTTTGATTTGTATGAATGTATGGATGTATATTATGTGCTTTGATGATCATGAGCTTATAACTTGTTGTTTTGTATTTAGAGGACATGAATCACACTTTGGAATGTGGAAAATAAATGAGAGACTTTGATAAAGGATGGGCCAGGGCTCTGTAGAAACGAATTCTGCAGAACCCCTGTTAATGTACTAGCGCCCAGGCGCTGTGCATATAGCGCCTAGGCGCTACATGCCCAGAAAGTTTTCCCTGTGACGCGGCCTAGTTAGCGCTCAGGCGCTTCGTGGTCAGTGTCCAGGCGCTCAACCAGCGCTCAGGCACTCCAGACATGGCGCCTAGGCGCCCATAGCAGAATCACCCAGATGATGGTGAAATGATGCTAAGACTTCCATGTGAAGGTATTACAACATAAAATGAAGTAAGGAACTGAATTTGTTAAGGAAATTCGTCTAGAAAGAGAGAGACTCTATGAGAGTAGATTATGTTAAGATACCTATGTCATAAAATGGATAACTCATGAATCGGAAGAATTTAATATAATCAAGATTTCATAAATCTTAAAGGACTAAAAACGAGATTATCATAAAACCTAGGGTAATTCCAAGTGAGTGAAGAACAAGAGAGTGCAAGGCCTAAGAGCTTGAACGATTTGCAAAGATGGAAGAAAATTTAATTGCCTTGGAAGATTTTGCAAGTTGTAAGAATAGAATTGGACGTGAACTTTGACAAGGATGACGAATCTGAATTAAGAATGCATAATGGACCATGAAAATTGTTACCTCGATTTATTTCAATAATATGATATTGTGAGTACATGCGAATTACCATTTGTGTATTGATGCTTATATTGGCCTAATGTGGCATATTATAGAATTGTATGGGATTGTGAATCATACATGTTCATGCATAGTATCTTATGCATTATGATTGCCCTTGTGGACTGTTGTAAGGTCAAGTTGCCTAGGAGATTGAACACACCTTAGTGCGGGTGCGAATAGGCAAGTGTAGGTCATTGGTTGACCTTGGGGGCGTCGGGGTGCGGGTTCCTCGTAATGGGAGGTTGGTAGCTCTCCTGCCCGTGGGGTAGACCGATGCAAACGCACCGACGATCCTGACCGAGACACTGTCCTATATCGTGATCTAGTGTAGAATGTCTGTACAATGCCATGATTGCGCACGAGAAAATTTATTGATAGCACTGGCCTCGGCAACCGAGTTACAGACATGTCTCCTGATCTTTCTCTCCGACTGTTTGAGTCTAGCTCCATAGAGTAGGAATTGGGAAAGCATGCATTGTGCATCGTTCATTACTGGTCTTATAAACTGTTGAGCATGAATACCTGTAAATGATTATCTGATTGTTGTGCTGATTTTTGGAAATACTATTGTGATCTGCCTGCTATTGTTTACTGTTGTTCTACCTTTTACCATAAACATCACTGTTATTATTGACTTTGATTATTGCTTAGAATTGAATTGCTTTTATTATAAATTCCTTTGTTGCTATTGATGCATATATGAACTGTATTGATCGGTGGGCGCTTTGCGCCGTGCTATTTTCTTACTGCCAATAGTGGTAATGAATGACGGGTGTCTCACCTCTTTCCTATATTTCTGCGTTCTCTGTTTTATATTCATATTTGATAAAAGATCGTGAAGAAGATGATGAGGAATCACGCCTTGCCGATGGGGTTGGGAATCTGGACAAGATTCCTTCGATTTCGTAGGAGTGCAGCTGCGTGGGGGCATTGATGCCGCTATGTCAACAGGAACGTTGTGTGTCATGTGCATATGGGGTTGCGGCCTTGTCTGCTGGTAGTACCCATCCCTGGGTCACTACTTCTCCCCTTTTATGTTTTATTTCCCGCTGTATCTTATTTGACTCTGTAATCATTATATTTTATGTTGTTAGTGATTCGTGTAAATTGGCTATGAGATATATATATATATATATATAAGGAATGTGATTTTATTTCAATGGTTGTATTAAGGGTTGAATATATTTATATTTCATTCATGGCTCGTATTTTCTACTTATGCATAAATGCGAAAAGCAAAAATAAACTCGTTAATTTTGAAACTACTGTTATCATGATTGTGACACGCTTGAATCTAGTAACTGTGGTGTAGTGACGACTGCGCTGCAGTTGGTATATTTAGGTGCGTTTCATATTACACCCCACAGGAGGACTCATTTCTTTCCACTGCACGAGCTTCTGCTCGTAATTCGGTCGCTCCGATGATGATCTCATCTGACGAGGAAGACCCTGAGAAGGATCCTGCTACGGTTCCTTCTCATCAGTCTTAGGGGGATGATACTGTCGGTGGCTATTGATGGCTATCCATATATCTTTTTAGGAAGCATGACATTTTGCTATGTTGATGGACTGTATATTTTGTAAACATCTTGGGGGTGGGTAAAGCTTTTGCTTTTTTGTATACATAATGATGTAATTAAACACACTTGATGCAAGTATATATAAAATTTTTGAATGGATGATTTTCTTTCATGTCAGTTTCTGTTGTAATTATATTTATTATTTGTTCTTAACAAAAGGGAAAGTTTTTATATGTAAATACGCTACCCAATTATTATACGTTCACTATTTGAAGGAGTTTATTTATTATAATATAAAATAAAAAATAATAATAAATGAATCGGGTCTTAATTGACGATTTTATTTATATGTTCCGCATTTTGTTTCACTTTATTATGGTGTGACGTTCCTTCTTGTCCTAGAAAAAGAGGCGTTACACTATCTCTAAACTTAATCACTCTATCATCTGCCATATCAAACTATGATTGATTCCTTAAGAAAATTTACTTTCTTATCTCACTCAAGGTTTCATCCTCGCTTTGAGCTTCTAGAATTTGAGCTCTTAGGTCACTATGTCCACTCTACTCATAAAGAGACTGTGTTGTCATCGTTACCTTAAGACTTAAATCTCTAAACCTCTCAAGAAGCTGACTTTCTTGAACCATCATTCGAGACACATATAGGGACTTCCTACTTAGTGCATTGGCCACTACATTGGCCATACCTGGGTGATACTTAAGCTCAAAGTCATAATCTTTTGAAAACTACATCCATCTTCTTTGTCTCATGTTCAACTTAGTATTTTAAACTCTTATGGTCACTGAACACCTCAAATTGAACTCCGTAAAGATAATGTCTTCAAATCTTTAAGGCAAACACTATGGCTACTAATTCCATATCGTGAGTAGGGTAGTTCTCCTCGTGAGGCCTCAACTGCCTCGATGCATAAGCAACTACTCGCCTATGCTGCAATAGAACATACCCTAAGCCTATCTTTGAAGCATCACAAAGCACCTCAAAGTTCTCTTGTGGATCCAGAATCACCAAAACTAGTGTAGTAGTTAACCTCATCTTAAGCTCTTGGAAACTATCCTCACACTTTTGAGTCCAATCAAAAGTACTATCTTTCCTAGTTAATCTAGTCAAGGGTAATGCAATATGAGAAAATTCACTAATGAATCTCCTATAATACCCATTCAGGCCTATGAAACTCCTGATCTTGATCATAGTGGTGGGTCTCTCCCATTGCAACACTGCTTCCACTTTACTGGGTCTATTGAAATCCCTCCTTGAAATATCACATGCCTAGTAATTGAACTTTTGTAAGCCTAAAATCATACTTTGATAGCTTGACAAACAACTTTTTTTCCCTAAGGATCTCTAAAACTGTTCTGACATGAAATTCATAATCTTCCATTGTCTGGGAATAAATTAAGATACCATCTATGAAGACCACAACAAACTTATCTAGTTAGGGTCTAAAAATCCTATTCATGTAATCTATGAATACTGCTGGTGCATTCATCAACCCAAAGGACATCACGAGGTACTCATAATGCCCATACCTAGTCTTGAAAGCTGTTTTAGGAATATCCTCATCCCTAACTCTTATCTGGTTATATCCCGATCATAGATCAATCTTTGAGAACACTGATGCTCCCCTTAATTGATCCATCAAATCCTTTATCCTAGGCAAAGCATACTTATTCTTGGTGGTTAACTTATTCAATTGCCTATAATCTACGCAAAGCCTCATGGTTCCATCCTTCTTCTTTACTAGTAACATAGGTGCTCCCCAAGAAGAAACACTCGGTCCTAATGAATTATTTTTCTAACTATTCCTCTTTTTGCTTTTTAAGCTCTGCTAGCTCTAGTGGTGTCATATGTATAAAAAACTCGGTCCCAATATTGTTATTTCATTATATTTATTATATATAAACGAACAACTGATACTAGCCATGTTACTTTAAACAAAACCCATAACATTTATAATAATAAATCATTATGCGAAACCACGTTATATAATGGTTATATATATAAATACATAACAACCTCAAAAGGGCATATTATTATACATAAACTCACACAAACTAACTGTAACACCCCGAAAATTTATAATTTTAGAATAAGTGATCAGTTTACAATATTTGGAATTTTTAGGAATTTTTCTGGATTTTTCGGAGAACGCAGAATATTTTAATATTATTCCTTATTTTGCGTGCGTATTGAGCAGAGTCGGAAAAATGAAATATTTTTTCCGAGAACCTTGGACTATGGAAACATCGACGGGGGATCTTACTAAACCCAAGGCCAGACACAGTTTACAAGGTTTCACATCTTTCGAGAAATTTTAACAGATAGAATAATAAAACAATGCGAAGAATTAATCTGTCAGATTTGTTAATGCTGACTTCTGGCAACTATAACTATTGTCCAATAAATAATAGCATGTATTAAAAATATTATCACATTATCCAAGTTTCTAATTTTTGTATCACATCCATTAGTTTTAATTTCAAAGAAAGATTAAATTTAATCCAAGCTTGTTATGGGAAACTTCCTAGCAATTTCCCTTGTAACACATTTTCTCCCTTTTTCCTCTCCTCTTACTCCACGGCAGAAGTAATATTGGAAACCAATATTCACTTCATCTTCCTAATATTTTCTATCTTCTTCTTCTCTTCTCTTCTTCTTCTTCTTCTCTTCTTCTCCTTACTTCACCACCGTACACACCCTCTCATTGGAGATCATCTCCATTGTTTGCTACAACTAAACTCATATCTAGCCTTCTTCCATCATTCCAAGACTATTCTCCTTGGTGGTTATCCTTTGGTTCTTCTTCTTCTTCTTCTTCTTCCTCCATTTTTCACCATTGAAGCTAAAACTTTGAGCTTGGAGGTAAAGTCTTAACCTTTCTTTCACTTTCTTCTCATTTTCATTTTTCTTGGTCACTTATGTGATCAAGAACTCATTTTTCCATGGTTTGAGTGAACATTATGGAAATCACTCACATTGGTGTTCTTCTTGAAGGGAAAACGAAAATTTAGGGCAAGAAGAGGTAACACCTTGTGTTGTCTTCCAAATAGGTAAGAGGAAGATGATCATCTTCAACCAATCTTGGTAGTAAGGGAATGTCTTGTATGTGTGTTGTTGTTGATTTCTGAATCCATGTATAAAGTCCTCTCATTTTTATGTTGTTCTTGATGATAGTGCATTTTGTTGGGTTTGTATGATTTATTGATGCCTCTTGCATGATTTGAAGGTATATGTGAGTATCTTGATGATTAAATATGATAAGGATTGGTTTGGTTTGAGTTAGAGGACCTGGAGAACTCTATTTTCTCGCAAGTTTGGCGTGGTAATCGATTACACGGGGCTTGTAATCGATTACCAGGCTCTTAAGGATGTAAAAATCGTGATTCTGGAAATCTGGTAATCGATTACATCTTGTGTGTAATCGATTACAGAGATTCTGTTTAGCTTGTAATTGATTACAAGAGGAGTGTAATCGATTACCAAGCCTCTGATGTCACGAAATAGTGCTTCTGGGAATCACGTAATCGATTACAATTTATGGGTAACCGATTACGGAGGTTCTGTCCAATTGGTAATCGATTACCATGGTTGTGTAATCGATTACCAGCGCCTTGAAGTTATGAAACGTGGTTCTGGGAATCACGTAATCGATTACAATGAGATTGTAATCGATTACAGAGGTTCTGTTTCTCGGGTAATCGATTACAAGGGTGATGTAATGATTACTAAGACCAAAAATGAGAATTTTGAGCTGGAAATGATTGAGATTATGGTTCTTTGTCCTTTGTAACTCAAACATAACCTAAAAACCCTGAATTAAAGGATTTTGCTTCACTTAATTGTGATAGGAATATGTATTCATACCAATAGAGAAGAAATGATTTTGAAAATGGAATTCTTGGATCCATGACATGGAAATTGTGGTATGTAGGAATATATATTCCTAGTGAGAACTATTGATGTAAATGTGATTCCCTATGTGGGTTATGCAGTTATTGATTCAGTATTCAATGAGATAAGAAATGATGATATACCATTGAGGCAATATTTTTGATAGATGTATTATTGATATGTCATGTTGATCATTGAATAATGCTTATGTGCCATTAAGGCAATGCTTATGTTGAATGCATCATTGATGAACATACATGATTGGACATTGTGTCATCATGCATATGTATTGTCCGTGGGACATTGTTGAGAAGGCTATGTTGCCTAGGAGTTTGAATAACACCTATGTGCGGGTGCGAATAGACTAAGCGTAGGTGTCATATATTGTTGACCCTGAGGGCGTCGGGGTATGGGTGTCTCACAATGGGCAGCGGTAGCTCCACTGGGGCCATGGGATAAACCAATGCAACACACTGACGATCCTGACTGTGATGCTGTCCTATGTCGCGATCAACTGTTGAGGTGCCATGTGTGAGCCATTTTGTGCAAATGTTTTTATGAGATGAGCACACTATATTTTTAAGGCTAACGACACACTGGCATTACTCTTTGATCATTCACTCCGAAAATATTTATGTCTAGCTCCATGGAGTAGGAACTTTGGTACCCTTGTTGCATTGTGAGTTATCAGTCACATGGTCCATTGAGCATTTATAATTGAATAATGTGTTTACTATTATGACTGTGGTATTTATTTGATTCTTGGTAATGCTAATGTTGCTAGCTGGCTATGGATAATGTTATCTATTGTTCTTTGCTGCTTTACTCTCGTTAATTGCTTTCATGTATTACTGTACTTGTATGTATTAACTGTGTCTTATGTGGGTGTTCGACGCCGTTTATTTTCTTGCTGCCCTGTTGGTATTGAATGCTGGGAATCTCACCTCTTTCCTACGTTTGTGCATTTCTGTTTTTCATTTATATTTGATAAAGGATCGTGAGGAAGATAAAGAGGGACTATACCTTGATTGATTGACTTGAGCATCTGGACAAGATTTCGTCGACTACGTAAGAGTGCAGTCGTGTGATGGCATTGATGCCTGTCGTGTCAACTGGGGCGCCGTGTGTCATGTGCATATGGGGTTGCGGCCTTGTCTGCGGGTAGTACCCATCCCTGGGTTACTACTCCTCCCCTTTAATTGTTTTTATTCCCACTGTTTTTCATTCGACTCTGCAATTATTATATTCTATGTTATCAGTGAATCGTGTAAATTGGCTATAAACTATATATATATAAAGACGTGATTTCATTCCAATGGTTGTATTAAGGGTTGAATACATTTATATTTCATTCATGGCTCATATTTTCTACTTATGCATAAATGCGAAAAAGGAAAAATTAAACTCGTAAATTTGGAAACTACTGTTATTATGACTGTGACACACCTGGATTTAGTAACTGTGGTGTAATGACGATTGCGCCGCAGTTGGTATATTTAGGTGCGTTACACTTTGGTGGTATCAGAGCAGTTCATCCTGTTGAGCCGGGGTATGGACTTGCTATGTTTAGGCATATTAGAATTCGGTCTGTTGTGCACTTCCTTGTCTCTTGATTGAGATGATGGGAAAGGAATGCATGGCTTGCCGTAGGTTGAATGTTGATGGCTACTGTTATACAGTTGCATGATATTGAGGATTGGCTTACTCAATATGCAATGTTCTGTGTGTACAGGAAACTATGACTTCACCTAGGCGTACTATGTTAGGAAAATAGGATTTCTTTTGTGAGGAGATCAAAAGGTTTTGGAAAACCGATCTTCTGGAGAAAGAAATAGTTGGTGTAAACTAGATTCGAGAAGCAGTTTGGAAGTTGACGGCTTATAAGGGATTACGCTGTGGAAGCAGAATGAAGAAGTTCGAGCTAAGGATTGTTAGGATGTATGGAATTGAACTTGTCTTGCTTGAATTATATGAATTGTATGACTCTTTGTATTTGGTTTTCATAGAGAGATAATGCTATTTGAAGTAATTTTGTGTTTGTTGTATCTATGTCTGTCTCTAGAGAGATTCAATGGCTCGCCGTAGACATGCAAGGGCGATGGCTCGCGACAGACATATGCATGTGAGCGCAGGACAAGACAATAGGAGTATGGCTGCGACTGCCGAAGAAAGGCAAATGATAGCTGCAGTAACAACTTACCAGGATCAGAGGGCCACACAACAATGAGAATTGGAAGTTGAGGTCCAGAATCTGTCGGAGGAAAGTTGGCTTTGGGGCAAACTTGGACTACCTAGATTCCAAAAGAGGAATAATAGAAAAGTTAACCGGTTTAAGCGGAAACCATATGCACGGGTATCAGGGAAACAACAACAACCAACTCCTGGACAAAGTACTAGTGGTGGTGTATCCAGTCAGACCCCGACATCCTCACCAAGATGTATGAAATGCGGAAAGGAACACTTCACGAGTAGTGTAAGATCAAAGGGATAATCTGTTTTAGATGTGGAAAGCCTGGACACGTCTCCCGCAATTGCGACCGAGCAAAGGCAAATTCTTCAGTCAATGCTGTAAGGGCTATGGAACCCCAAGCAGAGGTCAGAACTTATACCCTGGGAGGTGCTAAGACTTCAAAATTCGGAGATCTAAACCATGGAAGTTATGCCTCAAATGATGATCCCATAATCGTACTGTATAATTATGGGGGTAACCCCTCCTTTTACAATTTGTGACTGTATGGATCACTTGGATTCATCCTTATCTTTATTATCTTCGGCTTAGTTGTTTCCATTTCTGTTGTTAAGACCTGTCGTTGATGCCTAAGTTTCTTTAATCTATCCTCTTTCTACCAAAGATTGAATCTTTTGTTGATCTATCGTGCCTACCTAAAATCGTACCAGTTAGAGTTTATGATTTTAGAAATTGATCGGTAGTTTTCTGATTATTGTCGGCTAGGTTGTTCCGATAAAAACCTTAGAGATTTTTAGAACTAAGACTTTTAAACTCGTAACGGCCAACCTGGTCTAAGCCTCATAAAAGAAGGGAGCCTGAGGGTACATGTAATGTTCTCCGTAGAGGACCAAGAGTAAAGGGAATATAAATGCCACTCTAATAGCCAAAGAGTTCCGCGTGTTGAGCTAAGATGCTGTCGGTTAAGGAGAAGAATAAAAATTTCTCGGTGATACGAGGATTATCGCCAGTTAAACAAGATTATGATCAAAGATGAGTATTCTCGGAGGAAGGTGAATGATTTGATGGATCAGCGAGAAGGAAATCATTGTTCTCTCCAAGATAGATGTATGTCCTGGTCACCGATGGATTCGTGGAGATACAGAATGTCCCCAAGATGATTTTTTGAGTGTGCTTTCGACATTATGGGTATCCCGTGATGTCAGCCGGAGTGACAAACGCTCATGTTGTATTCTTGGACAACATGAATTGTATTTTCTATCCTTACCTAGAACGGAATCGTCGTTGTCATTAATGATGACATTCTGACCTATTCTTGAAGATATGGGGAGATACGTTAGACATCTCGATATAGTTTTCCTAACTTTAAAGAAGGGGGAGTAAGCGCCAAAGTATCAGAGTGCGGATTCTCGTTTAAGGAGGTTCCGTTTTGGATCATGAAATTCCAAATGGAGGAATCGTGTGGATTCACAAAAAGGTTGAAGCAGTTCCTTAAAAGGAAAGATCGGAAAGCGTAAAGGAGATTCATAGCTAGTGGGATTAGTTGGTTTTTATTGAGGGAGTATCGACAGATTCTCGAAGATAGTAGGACAACTTGCTCCGATTACAAAAAGAGAATCAAAACTTTTACGGACCAGCACAGGCGGAGAAAGTTTTGAAAGAGTTATGAAACATTCCGATTTTGATACTGCCCAATCTCAATGAAACCTTCGAAGTGTTTTGTGATGCTTCACATCAAGGTTTGGGATGTACTCATGAAAAGTTGGGGAGTTGAGGCTTGCGCCTTACAGTAGTTAAGGGTGCATGAGGAGAGTACCCGATCCGTGACTTGTAATTGACCGCTGTCGTATCTGCTCTGAGAATATAGAGACACTTTCTATATGGAGCAATATTCAATGCCCTTCGCTGTCACAAGAACCTGAAGTATTTATTCAATGAGAAAGAACCAAATATGAGGCAGAGAAAGTGATTAAAGATTTTGAAGGAACATGATCTCTAACTTTAGAGTCATCTCAGAAAAGAAAACGCCATGGCGGACGCTTTGAACCGGAAACTACCTAATACCTTCATTATGATGGTCGAAAAGAAGGAATTAGTAGAGTAATTCGAAGACAGGTAGCTGCCATTAGAAATAACGCTGGATGAGCTATGTCTAGATATAGTCACTATCTCGAATGATCCGTTGGGAAGGATTCAAGAGAAGTAGAATAGTGACCAATTTCTACAAGACAAGAAGAAGCTATTAAGACAAAGCATGGTGTCGGAATGCGAGGAAGGAACTCGATGGAATCTTAATGTTCACAGGTGAAGGTTGCAATACCAGATGATTTAGAACTTAAGGAGTTCATTCCCAATGAAACTCACGAGAGTCAACCGAGTTTACACACCAGAGTGATCAAGGTATATCAAAATCTAAAACAAAAGTGATGGTAACAATGGATGAAGGAAGACGTTGCTAAACGCGTGTCATCTTGTTTGGTCTGCTAGAACACAAAGATTGAACATCAAAGAGCAGCTGGACTGTTACAACCCTTGACTATCCCCGAATGGAAATGGGATAGTATTGCCATGGACCTTGTTGTCGGGTTGCCAAGGACTAAGAAAGGAAATGACTCAATATGGGTAATTGTGGATCGGCTTGCAAAATCAGCTCACTCTTTGCCAATCAACATAAGATATCCATTGGAAAAGTTGAGTCGGATATATGTTAGTGAAATTGTCAGACTTCATGGTGTGTCCACAAGTATCATTTCCGACAGAGATCCAAGGTTTACGTCTAAGTTTTGGAAGAGTTTTCAAGAAGTTATGGGAACGAAGTTGCGATTGAGTTCGGCATACCATCCGCAGACTGATGGCCAATCAGAGAGGACAATCCAGTCATTAGAGATCTGCTAAGAGCTTGTGCGATAGAGCAAACTGGGGATTGGGATGAAATCTTACTATTGGAGGAATTCACCCACAACAACAGTCACCATTCAAGTATAGGGATGGCGCCCTATGAGGCTCTACATGGGCGGAGGTGTCGAAAGCCTCTGTGCCGGTATCAAGATGGAGAATGGCTTACCGTTGGACCTGAACTCATTCAGCAGACAACTGAGAAGGCTAAAATGATTCAGGAACAGATGAAAATGGCTCAGAGTCGGCAGAAAAGTTATGCGGACAAAAGAAGGAAACCTCTTGAGTTCGAAGAAGGGGAGCATGTCTTCTCGAAAGTCACACCTACGACTGGGGTCGGTCGTATCCTCAAGCCTAGAAAACTCACTCTTAAATTCTACGGACTATCCTAAATTCTTTTTCGGACTGGTTCAGTATCCGTAACTAATCTTTGCTATCCTTTCTTTTTAAATCTTCATTATGTCTTCCATATGTCATGATCACGAAGGTATATCTCTGGACCCAGCCATATCGTCGAATGGGACATAATACGGTTAAAAGAGAGTCTGACCCATGGAATGCTTCATGTAAGATCGAGAGTAGGAGAGGAAAACCACATGGAGGCAGGGAGATCACATTGGTAATAACAATTTGAATTGACGTGATTAGAAGCGCAATATGGAGGCCAAAAGATAAGGTGAAGAAACAACATCGATATTTATCCTAAGGTATGAAAATTTCGAGGACGAAATTTCTATTTGTTGGGGAGAGTTGTAACACCTCGAAAATTTATAATTTTAGAATAAGTGATCAGTTTACTTGGGATTTTTAGGAATTTTTCTGGATTTTTCGGAGAACGCGGAATATTTTAATATTATTCCTTGTTTTACGTGCGTATTGAGCAGAGTCGGGAAAATAAAATATTTTTCCCGAGAACCTTGGACTATGGAAACGTCGACGGGGGATCTTACTAAACCCGAGGCCGGACACAGTTTACAAGGTTTCACGTCCTTCGAAAAATTTTAACAGATGGAATAATAAAATAATGCGAAGAATTAATCTGTCAGATTTGTTAATGCTGACTTCTGGCAACTATAACTATTGTCTAATAAATAATAGCATGTATTAAAAATATTATCACATTATCCAAGTTTCTAATTTTTGTATCACATCCATTAGTTTTAATTTCAAAAGAAAGATTAAATTTAATCCAAGCTTGTTATGGGAAGCTTCCTAGCAATTTCCCTTGTAACACATTTTCTCTCTCTTTCCTCTCCTCTTACTCCACGGTAGAAGTAATATTGGAAACCAATATTCACTTCATCTTCCTAATATTTTCTCTCTTCTTCTTCTCTTCTCTTCTTCTTCTCCTTCTCTTGTTCTCCTTGCTTCACCACCGTACACACCCTCTCATTGGAGATCATCTCCATTGTTTGCTACAACTAAACTCATATCTAGCCTTCTTCCATCATTCCAAGACTATTCTCCTTGGTGGTTATCCTTTGGTTCTTCTTCTTCTTCTTCTTCCTCCATTTTTCACCATTGAAGCTAAAGCTTTGAGCTTGGAGGTAAAGTCTTAACCTTTCTTTCACTTTCTTCTCATTTTCGTTTTTCTTGGTCACCTATGTGATCAAGAACTCATTTTTCCATGGTTTGAGTGAACATTATGGAAATCACTCACATTGGTGTTCTTCTTGAAGGGAAAACGAAAATCTAGGGCAAGAAGAGGTAACACCTTGTGTTGTCTTCCAAATAGGTAAGAGGGAGATGATCCTCTTCAACAAATCTTGGTAGTAAGGGAATGTCTTGTATGTGTGTTGTTGTTGATTTCTGAATCCATGTATAAAGTCCTCTCATTTTTATGTTGTTCTTGATGATAGTGCATTTTGTTGGGTTTGTATGATTTATTGATGCCTCTTGCATGATTTGAAGGTATATGTGAGTATCTTGATGATTAAATATGATAAGGATTGGTTTGGTTTGAGTTAGAGGACCTGGAGAACTCTATTTTCTGCAAGTTTACGCGTGGTAATCGATTATACGGGGCTTGTAATCGATTACCAGGCTGTTAAGGATGTAAAAATCGTGATTCTGGAAATCTGGTAATCGATTACATCTTGTGTGTAATCGATTACAGAGATTCTGTTTAGCATGTAATCGATTATAAGAGGAGTGTAATCGATTACCAAGTCTCTGATGTCACGAAATGGTGCTTCTGGGAATCACGTAATCGATTACAATTTATGGGTAATCGATTACGGAGGTTCTGTCCAATTGGTAATTGATTACCACGGTTGTGTAATCGATTACCAGCACCTTGAAGTTACGAAACGTGGTTCTGGGAATCACGTAATCGATTACAATGAGATTGTAATCGATTACAGAGGTTCTGTTTCTCGGGTAATCGATTACAAGGGTGATGTAATCGATTACCAAGATCAAAAATGAGATTTTTGAGCTGGAAATGATTGAGATTATGGTTCTTTGTCCTTTGTAACTCAAACATAACCTAAAAACCCTGGATTCAAGGATTTTGCTTCACTTAATTGTGATAGGAATATGTATTCATACCAATAGAGAAGAAATGATTTTGAAAATGGAATTCTTGGATCCATGACATGAAAATTGTGGTATGTAGGAATATATATTCCTAGTGAGAATTATTGATGCAAATGTGATTCCCTATGTGGGTTATGCAGTTATTGATTCAGTATTCAATGAGATAAGAAATGATGATATGCCATTGAGGCAATATTTTTGATAGATGTATTGTTGATATGTCATGTTGATCATTGAATAATGCTTATGTGCCATTGAGGCAATGCTTATGTTGAATGCATCATTGATGAACATACATGATTGGACATTGTGTCATCATGCATATGTATTGTCCGTGGGACATTGTTGAGAAGGCTATGTTGCCTAGGAGTTTGAATAACACCTATGTGCGGGTGCGAATAGACTAAGCGTAGGTGTCATATATTGTTGACCCTGAGGGCGTCGGGGTGTGGGTGTCTCACAATGGGCAGCGGTAGCTCCACTGGGGCTATGGGATAAACCAATGCAACACACTGATGATCCTGACTGTGATGCTGTCCTATGTCACGATCAACTGTTGAGGTTCCATGTGTGAGCCATTTTGCGCAAATGTTTTTATGAGATGAGCACACTATATTTTTAAGGCTAACGATACACTGGCATTACTCCTTGATCATTCACACCGAAAATATTTATGTCTAGCTCCATGAAGTAGGAATTTTGGTACCCTTGTTGCATTGTGAGTTGTCAGTCACATGGTCCATTGAGCATTTATAATTGAATAATGTGTTTACTATTATGACTGTGGTATTTATTTGATTCTTAGTAATGCTAATGTTGCTAGCTGGCTATGGATAATGTTATCTATTGTTCTTTGCTGCTTTACTCTCGTTAATTGCTTTCATGTATTACTGTACTTGTATGTATTAACTGTGTCTTATGTGGGTGTTCGACGCCGTTTATTTTCTTGCTGCCCTGTTGGTACTGAAAGCTGGGAATCTCACCTCTTTCCTACGTTTGTGCATTTCTGTTTTACATTTATATTTGATAAAGGATCGTGAGGAAGATAAAGAGGGACTATACCTTGATTGATTGACTTGAGCATCTGGACAAGATTTCGTCGACTAGGTAAGAGTGCAGCCGTGTGGTGGCATTGATGCCTGTCGTGTCAACTGGGGCGCCGTGTGTCATGTGCATATGGGATTGCGGCCTTGTCTGCTAGTAGTATCCATCCCTGGGTTACTACTCCTCCCCTTTAATTGTTTTTATTCCCGTTGTATTTCATTTGACTCTGTAATTATTATATTCTATGTTATCAGTGATTCGTGTAAATTGGCTATAAACTATATATATATAAAGACGTGATTTCATTCCAATGGTTGTATTAAGGGTTGAATACATTTATATTTCATTCATGGCTCATATTTTCTACTTATGCATAAATGCGAAAAAGGAAAAATTAAACTCGTAAATTTGGAAACTACTGCTATTATGACTGTGACACACCTGGATTTAGTAACTGTGGTGTAATGACGATTGTGCTGCAGTTGGTATATTTAGGTGCGTTGCACTAATAAATATAAAATATATACAAGGTTAGCCTAACAGAGAATTTATACTATGTGTCCCCAGACATCTTCCTCTTTCCTTTTGAAATGCTTCCACTTGGATTTACATAGAAACACAATCGGGGTGAAAAATCACAATTTCTCAATATGAGCATTTCAATACCGGTATTTATTCATAACAGAGAATAAAGAAATGTATAAACATCCAGTTGCACCTGCACATTCAAAGGAGCCATTACTCATCGCCACAAGAATATTAACATATAACCCATGTAACACTCACAAGGAAATTTATATATATAACCCCAAACGAAACTATCAACAATATTACATAACTGCCAATATAATCGTAAATATCATTGATTAAGGTAACTACCCATACAATTACCATGAAATGTAATGCTTGATATGTTATATGTTTATGTCTAAACATGTCCTAAAACAATGATTATGCAATGAAGTAAAAATAGTGTTAGTGAAATGTCACGAAACTCAACTATTTCCAGGAACTATGATTCTTTTTTACTTCTCTGAGTAGTGAGGCTCCAACCTTAAAACACTACCTGGCAATGAATGGACTATTCCATCTCAAAACAATGAGTGTACTAATACCTTCTCATATATCATTCACAAATAGGTGGAAATAGGAAGTGTGTGAGAAAACATACAAAGTATTATTTAACACATATTCAATGCCACATTGGATACTTTCTTACATGAGTTCATAACCAATGCCCTTAAACATGACTACCCTCCTTCACGAGGGTTTTCCTCCTTAAACTTGATATAAACCTCAGATTTCTATCAGAAACAATGCTAGAAGGCACACTATGAAGTCTAATAATTTCACCTATATACAGTTGAGTCAACATCTCCATGAAATACTTTATGTTAATTGGTAGGAAGTACGCAGACTTCGTAAGCTAATCAACAATCACCCATAACGAATCATACCCTTGTCGGGTGGCAATCCAACCACGAAATCCATTGCAATACTATCTCATTTCCATTTGAGAATAGTTAGAAGTTGCAATATTCCAGAAGGTTGTTGATGTTCAACCTTAGCTTTTTGACAAACCAGACAAGATGACACATACTTGGCAACGTCTCTTTTCATTACGTGCCACTAATACAATTGCTTCAGATCTTGGTACATTTTGGTCATTCCCAGATGCATATCAACTTACTCCTATGTGCTTCATCGAGAATTAATCTCTTGAGTTATGGATCACTGGTATACAAATCCGATCTCTGAATCTTAGGATCCCATCATGTCCTTCTTTAAACGCCGACTCAATACCTTGCTTTATCAGCTCCCTTTCATTCTGCAAATACTGATCACTTCTCTATTTCTCTCGGATTTCCTCCATTAGATCACTTGAGACAGTGATCATATTTAAACAAATCTTCTCCAGTGTCAATTCCATAGATAACCTTATATCCCTGAATTGTTCTATCAATTCGCTCTCCTTGACCATCATAGCAGAAACGTTAAGCATCTTTTTACTCAAAGCATCTGCTACGACATTCGCCTTTCCGGGATGATATTGTAGTTGAAAATCATAGTCCTTCAAAAATTCTAGCAATCGCCTCTGCCTCATATTCAACTCTTTTTGGTTAAATAGGTACTTCTTATGATTGCTGTAGATGTTAAACGTTGCTCAATACAGAAAATGTCTCCATATTTTCAAAGCAAACACAATAGTTGCTAACTCTAGATCATGAGTAGGGTAATTCCTCTTGTGCACCTTTAGTTGCCTCGAAGCATACGCCATAACCTTTTGGTGTTGCATAAGCACACAACCTAAACCCCGATACGAAGCATCACAATACACCTCAAAAGGTTCATTGGGAACAGGTAGAATTTGTAACGCACCTAAATATACCAACTGCAGTGCAATCGTCATTACACCACAGTTACTAAATCCAGGTGTGTCACAGTCATGATAACAGTAGTTTCCAAAATTTACGAGTTTAAAAGTCTTTTTTTTTTCTTTGAGTTTCTCATTTATGCATAAGTAGAAAATACGAGCCATGAATGAAATATAAATGTATTTAACTCTTAATACAACCATTGGCATGAAATCACGTTCCTTACATATATATATATAGTTTATAGCCAATTTACACGAATTGCTGATAACCTAGAATATAATAATTATAGAGTCAAATAAAATACAGCGGGAATAAAAACATTAAAGGGGAGGAGTAGTAACCCAGGGATGGGTACTACTAGCAGACAAGGCCGCAACCCCATATGCACATGACGCACGGCGTCCTAGTTGACACAACAGGCATCAATGCCACCCCACGGCTGCACTCTTACATAGTCGATGAAATCTTGTCCAGATGCTCAAGTCAATCAACCAAGGTATAGTCCCTCTTTGCCTTCCTCACGATCTTTTATCAAACATAAACGTAAAACAGAAATGCATAAATATAGGAAAGATGTGAGATTCCTAGCTTTCAGTACCAACATGGCAGCAAGAAAATAAACGGCGTCGAACGCCCACATAAGACACAGTTAATACATACAAGTACAGTAATACATGAAAGCAATTAAC
Source organism: Ormosia emarginata (assembly GCA_029884605.1). Classification (NCBI taxonomy): domain Eukaryota; kingdom Viridiplantae; phylum Streptophyta; class Magnoliopsida; order Fabales; family Fabaceae; genus Ormosia; species Ormosia emarginata. The sequence continues at coordinate 10,513,520 of JAQQTP010000040.1, forward strand.
GAGAGTAAAGCAGCAAAGAACAATAGATAACATTATCCATAGCCAGCTAGCAACATTAGCATTACCAAGAGTCAAATAAATATCGCAATCATAATAGTAAACACATTATCCAATTATAAATGCTCAATGGACCATGTGACTGACAACTCCCAATGCAACAAGGGTACCAAAGTTCCTACTCCATGGAGCTAGACATAAACATCTTCGGAGTGAATGATCAAGGAGTAATGCCAGTATATCGTTAGCCTTAAAAATAGTGTGCTCATCACATAAAAACATTTGCGCAAAATGGCTCACACATGGCACCTCAACAGTTGATCGCGACATAGGACAGCATCTCAGGCAAGATCGTCGGTGTGTTGCATTGGTCTATCCCACGGCCCCAGTGGAGCTACCACTGTCTATTGTGAGACACCCACACCCCGACGCCCCCAGGGTCAACAACATATGATACCTACGCTTAGTCTATTCGCACCCGTACATAGGTGTTATTCAAACTCTTAGGCATACATCGCCTTACTAACCATGTCCAATGGACAGCACATGCATGACGACACAATGTCCAATCATGTATGTTCATCAATGATGCATTCAGCATAAGCCTTTCCTCAATGGCACATAAGCATTATTCAATGTCCAACATGACATATCAACCATACATTTATTAAAACATTGTCTCAATGGCACATCATTATTCTTATCTCATTGAGTACTACATCAATAATTCTCATTACACACATACCACAATTTCCATGTCATGGATCCAAGAATTCCGTTTTCAAAATCATTTCTTCTCTATTGATATGAATACATATTCCTATCACATTTAAGTAAAGTAAAATCCTTGAATCCATGGTTTTTAGGTTATGTTTGAGTTACAAGGGACAAAGAACCATAATCTCAATCATTTCCAGCTCAAAAATCTCATTTTTGGGTCTTGGTAATCGATTAAATCACCCTGGTAATCGACACCGGCAGAATATGCTGAATCTCTCTGTAATCGATTACAATCTCATTGTAATCGATTACATGATTCCCAGAACCACGATTCTTAACTTCAAGGCCCTATTAATCGATTACACAGCCGTGGTAATCGATTACCAATTAGACAGAACCTCCGTAATCGATTACCCACAAGTTGTAATTGATTACGTGATTCCCAGAAGCACCATTTCGTAACATCATAGGCTTGGTAATCGATTACACCATCCTTGTAATCGATTACAAGTTGGACAGAATCTCTGTAATCGATTACACACAAGATGTAATCGATTACCAGATTTCCAGAACCACGATTTCATACCCTTAAGAGCTTGGTAATCGATTACAAGCTCCGTGTAATCGATTACCACGCGTAAACTTGCAGAAAACAGAGTTCTCCAGGTCCTCTAACTCAAACCAAACCAATCATTATCATATTTAATCAACAAGTCACTCAAATATACCTTCAAATCATGCAAGAGGCATCAATAAATCATACAAACCCAACAAAATGTACTATCATCAAGAACAACATAGAAATGAGAGAACTTCATACATGGATTTAGAAATCAATAACAACACACATACAAGACATTCCCTTACTACCAAGGTTGGTTGAAGAGGATCATCTCCCTCTTACCTATTTGGAAGACAACACAAGGTGTTACCTCTTCTTGCCCTAGATTTTCGTTTTCCCCTTCAAGAAAACACCAATGTGAGTGATTTCCATAATGTCCACTCAAACCATGGAAAATGAGTTCTTGATCACATAGGTGACCAAGAAAAACGAAAATGAGAAGAAAGTGAAAGAAAGGTTAAGACTTTACCTCCAAGCTCAAAGCTTTAGCTTCAATGGTGAAAAATGGAGGAAGAAGAAGAAGAACCAAGGATGGCCACAAGGAAAATGGTCTTGGAATGATGGAAGAAAGCTAGATATGAGTTTAGTTGTAGCAAACAATGGAGATGATCTCCAATGAGAGTGTGTGTACGGTGGTGAAGCAAGGAGAGGAAGAGAAGAAGAAGAGAAGAGTGTTTGAGATGCGAGAGTGGAGTGGTAAAAGTGAGAATGAGAAGAGTGGCTATTTTTGGCTCCCCAAATAGCCATCTGCCGTGTAGGAGGATGGGGAGAGGGAAGAGAAAGAGAAATGGGAAATGGGAGGAAATTTCCTGGAAGCTTCCCAAATGAGTTTTTGAATTAATTTAACTTCTATTTTGAAAATAAGGTTAAAGGAGCTTGACACAAGGTAGATTTTAGAATAGTGTGATAAGATTTTTATTACATGTTATTATTTATTGGACAATAGTTATAGTTGGCAGAAGTCAACATTAACAAATCTGACAGATAAATTCTTCACAGTGTTTTATTATCTCATCTGTTAAGATTTCTCGAAAAATGTGAAACCTTGTAAACTGTGTCTGGCCTCGGGTTTAGTAAGATCCCCCATCGACGTTTCTATAGTTCAAGGTTCTCGGGAAAAATATTTCATTTTCCCGACTCTACTTAACACGCATGTAAAATGAGAAATATATTAAAATATTCGTCGTTTCCGAAAAGTTCTGAAAGAATTCACATAAATCACAAACATTAGAAAATGACTATTCGTAATAAAATTTTCCAATTTTGGGAGCGTTACAGTCATTTTGCCAACTCTGCCCAATGTGCATGCAAAACGAGGAATAATATTAAAATATTCCGCATTCTCCGAAAAATCCAGAAAAATTCCTAAAAATCCCAAATATTGTAAAATGATCATTTATCCTAAAATTATAAATTTTCGGGATGTTACAGAATCAGCACTAGGGAAGTAGTCAATCGTCTTTTCAACTCTTGAAAACTTTCCTCGCATACGTCAGTCCATACAAAAGGTTGATTCTTTCGTGTAAGCTGGGTGAGAGGTCATGCCATCTTAGAAAACCTCTCAATAAGCCTTCGATAGTAACCGGCTAATCCAATAAAACTACAGATCTCTGATACAGTCTTTGGCCTTTCCCATTGAAGAACCGTCTTAACTTTTGATGCATCTACTTCAATTCTTTCCTCTGAAATTACATGGCCCAAAAACTGAACTTTGCTCAACCAAAACTCACATTTAGACAGCTTAGCATATAACTTATTCTCCTTCAAAATCTGGAAAACCATTGTGAGATGTTCCATATGTTCCTCCTGATTTCGAGAGTAGATCAGGATGTCATTGATAAAGACAACAACAAATCTGTTTAGGTAAGGATGAAAGATCCTATTCACGTAATCCATGAATGTTGTAGGAGCATTCGTCATATCAAACGGTATCACAAGATACTCATAATGCTTGTAACGCATTTGAAAAGCCATTTTTGGAATATCCTCTACCTTCACTCAGATCTGATGATAGCCAGAACGCAAATCAATCTTGGAGAAAACAGCGGCTCCCCTCAGCTGGTCCATCTAATCATCTATTCTCGAGAATGGATACTTGTTCTTGATTGTGACCTTGTTCAACTGGCGATAATATACGCACAATCGAGAAGTTCCATCCTTCTTCTTGACTAACAATACTTGGGCTCCCCAGGGTGACACACTAGGTCTCACGAATTGCTTTTCCAAAAGTTCCACCAATTGCTTCTTGAGTTTGACCAACTTTTACAGTGATATCTAGTATGGTGCTAAGGATACAGGACGAGATCCAGGTACAAGATCGATAGTAAACTCTATCTCCCGCTCCGGCGGTAAACCAGATACATCATCAGGAAAGACTTTGGGAAACTCATTGACTACTAGAATATCTTTCACATCCTCCTCACTCTTGATTTCCAAGGAAGACAATAACATGTATCCCTGAGCTCCCTGTAACATCCTAAAAATTTACGATTTCATGATAAATAGTCGTTTTATAATATTTGTGATTTTTATGAATTTTTTTGAATTTTTCCAAAAATGTGAAATATTTTAATATTATTTCTCATTTTGCGTGTGCACTGAGCAGAGCCGGAAAAATGAGATATTTTTCTCGAGAACCTTAAACTGTGGAAACGTCGATGGGGGATCTTACTAAATCCGAGGTCAGACACGATTTATGAGGTTTCATATTTTTTGAGATTTTTATTTGATAAATAAAAATCGTTGTACATTTTATTATTTGTTGGACAATTAATACTGGTTTTGCTATCTATAGTAGTTGTCTATTGGATAATAGCTTGTAGTAAAAATCCTTCTCACCTTATCTAAAATTCACTTTATGTCACATCCTTAACTTTATTTAAAAAGAAAGATTAATTTAATCAAAGATTTTAAGGGAAGCTTCCTAGAAATTTCCCTAATGATACACATATTTTTCTCTCTCTTCCCTCCCTACACTATCCACGGCAGATGCTCATTTTTGGGAAGTAAAGTGTGCTTCTCACTTTTATCATATGATTTCCATTTCAAAACACAAAAACACCTTTTCTTTCTTTTCTCTCCTCCCATTTTCTTCAAGTATTTCTCTCTTCTTCTCTTTTTCCTCCTCCACGGCTCACCCTCCAGTGGAGACTATCTCCATTTGGTTGCAACACACCTCACATTTCTAGCTTCCTTCCATCATTCTAAGGCTATTCTCTTTTGTGGTCATCCATTAGTTCTTCCTCTTCCATTTTTTCCACCATTGAAGCTAAAGCTTGAAGCTTTTGAGGTAAAGTCCTCAACTTTCTTCTCTTTTCTTCTCATTTTCATTTTTCTTGGTCACCTATGTGACCAAGTACTCATCTTTCCATGGTTTGAGTGAACCTTTTTGAAAGTTGCTCACCCTAGGATTTTCTTGAAGGTGGAAAACAAAAATCAAGAACAAGAGGGGCTTGCATCCTTGTGTTGTCTTCAATAGGTAAGAGGGAGACTTACTCACTTCAACCATTATTGGTAGTGAGAAAACCTTTGAGTAATTGTTGATGAGGGAATCCATGTGGGATTACACTTTTTTTTATATTGTATTATTTTCATGATTTTATGGTTGTTTGATTTGTATGAATGTATGGATTTGCATTGATGTTTTGATGACTATAGATCTATTGATTGTTATTTTGCACCTTGATGACCATGAATCATGTTTTGGTTTACTTGAAAAAGGAATGAGAAGCTTTGAAAATGGATAGGCCAAGGTTCTGTAGAAACTAATTCTGCAAAATCCTTGTTGATGCACGAGCGCTTAGGCGTTGTGTAGCGAGTGCCCAGACGCTCAATCAACGCTCAGGCGCTGGAGCTTGGACGCTCAAGCACCCAACGTCCAGAATGATTTTCAGAAACATAGCTCAGTAAGCGCTCAAGCGCTGCGTGTTGAGTGCTCAGGCGCTCAAGGCAGAATTGGCCAAAATGTTGTGAGAAGATAACATGACTTTAATAATTGATATGTTATAATCATACTAGAGTAAATAACTTGATTTGTTAAGAGAATTCCTTTTGAGAGGGAGATTTTATAGGAATGGTTAATCTAAAGTGAAAATTCCATAATGAACCTCCAGGAATGTTTCACCACCTTGAGAACTTAATGCTATGTTACTTTGGGTCCATGAATTAGAATCTTGATGCCTTAGGGAGGTTCACGGCCTTTAAAGGATTTTTGGGTCCAAGTGGTGTTTTGTGCATCCTTACGAATTAAGCAATTTAGACATAAGTAATTTATAATTTGATGGAAGAAATTGATTGAGTAATGGTTCTTGAGAGGGGCCACGATTTTAGGGGTCCTTTGACCTAACATTTGCATAATTGATCAAGACTTAGATGATTAGGAATGTTGGATTCATAATATGGAATTATGATATGTGTTGAACCATGTATATGAAATTATTGATATTGAGAATGAATTGTATGGAATTGTGAGTTCATGTGAGGCTAAGTACTTGTTGATGTGTACTTGATTAAATTGAGGCAATGATGTTGTTGAGGATTTACTGTATGCCATTGTGGTATGTTCCATGAGAAATATATTGTTGATGAGTATGCATGATATGCATTGTGTTATGAGGAACATACAATTGATAAACATACATGATGTAAATTGAGTCATCATGCATATGTGAATGTCCGTTGGACTTTGTTGGAAAGGCGATGTGTGCCTAGGAGATTGAATTACACCTTAGTGCGGGTGCAAGTAGACTAAGCGTGGGTTATAGTGGTTGACCTTGGGGTTATCAGGGTGCAGGTATCTCACAATAGTCAGTGGTAGCTCCATTGGGGCCGTCGGATAGACCGATGCAAACACACCAAGGATCCGGACCGAGACGCTGTCCTATATCGCGATCAATTGTTGATGTACCATGTATAAGCCATATTGCGTAAATATTTTTATGAGATGAAACACACTATTTTTTTAAGGCTAATGAGATACTGACATAACTCCTTGATCATTCTCTCTGAAAATGTTTATGTCTAGCTCCATGGAGTAAGATTTTGGTACCATATGCATTATGCATTGTCAGTCTCATATTTCATCTGGCATGAGTACTTATAATTGTTAAATCATCTCTGTTAATGTTGTAATAATTATCTGATTGTTGAACTGTCCACTGCTTGAGATATTATTGTTGTTTCTCTTTTATTGCTCATTTTATTATTTCTTATGGTTGTTTCTCTCTCACTGCCTATTTCATTATTACTGTTGATGAATATATGTGTTGTGATGTTATGTAGGCGTCCTGCGCCGTTCTGTTTTTTTGTTGCCATATTGGTATTGAATGCTGGGTGTCTCACCTCTTTCCTGTATCCCTGTGTTTCTGTTTTACATTTATATTGGGTAAAAGATCGTGAGGAAGAAGAAGAAGGGCCACACCCTTACTGATTGAATTGGGCTGATTCATTATTTTCGATATGGCGTCTGTACGAGATTTCTTCAGTTACGTGCAGGTGTAACTTCATGGGGGCATTGATGCCTGATGTATCAATTGGGACACCGAGTGTTACACATGTATAGGGTTGTGGCTTTGTCTGCAAGTAGTACCTATCCCAAGGTTACTACTTTCCCCTTTAGTGCTTTTGTACACGTCATCTTTGATTTGAATATATAAGTACTATGTTTTGTGTTATCAGTGTTTTGTGTTAAAGATGAATATAGTATATATGAAATATGCTTTTCCTTCAGTGGTTGTATTTAATATGGTTGGGCTAAATATGTTTCATTCGGGGCTCATATTTTCTATTCATGTGCAATGGAAATTTTTAAAAAAGATCTAACTTGAGACTGTGACACGCCTGGATTTAGTGACTGTGGTGTAATGACGATTGTGCCATAGTTATTAGATCTCGGGGTGTTACATTAGGTGGTATAAGAGCAGTTCATCTTGTTGAGCCGGGGTATGGACTTGCTATGTTTAGGCATATTAGAACTTTTGTATGTTGTGCACTTCCTTGTCTCTTGATTGAGATGCTGGGAAAGGTATGCATGGCTTGCCATAGGTTGAATGTTAGTAGCTACTGTTACATGGTTGCATGATTTTGAGGATTGGCCTTGTCAATATGTAATGTTCTGTGTGGATAGGAAACTATGACTTCACCTAGGCATATTATGAGAATAGGAGTTCTTTTAGTAAGAAGATCATGAAGTTTTGGAAAGCCGATCTTCTGGGGAAAGGAATAACTGGTGTAAGTTTAGTTTGAGAAGCTGTTTGGGGGTTGACGACTTGCAAGAGGTTACACCATATAAGGCAGAATGAAGAAGCTCGAATTGGAGACTGTTAGGATTCATGGATTGGACTTATCTTATTTGAATTGTGTGATTCTTTGTGTTTGGTTTTCGAAAGGAGACAATGTTGTTTGAAATAATTACGTTTACTTTGTTGTGTGATGTTTTGTTCGTCTTCGAAGAAAGTCAATGGCTCGCGGTAGACATATAAGGGCAATGGCTCGTGATAGGCGTGTACATGAGAGCGCAGGACCAGATAATAGAAGTATGGCTGCGACTGCAAAAGAAATGTAAAGGATAGCTGATATGACAACTCACCAAGATCAGAGGGCCGCACAACAGCGAGAATTGAAAGTTGAAGTTCAGAATCTGTTGGAGGAAGGTCGGTTTTGGGGTAACCTTGGACGGCCTAGATCCCAAAGGAGGATTAATAGAAGGGTTAACTAGTCTAAGAAAAAACTGTATTCACGATTATCAGGGAAGCAACAGCAATATCCAACTTATGGAGAATGTGTTAGTGGCCGTAGTTCCAACTAGACTGTGACATCTTTACCAATATGCAAGAAATATGGAAAGAACCATTCAACGAGGGAGTGTAAGATCAAGGTGGTAGTCTGTTTTAAGTGCGGAAAAGAGCACCTAACGAGGGATTGCACAATTGAAGGAATCATTTGCTTTAGGTGTGGGAAGCCTGGGCATGTTTCCTGCGACTGTAACCAAGCCAAGGCAGAGCCTTCAGTCAATGCTGCAAGAGCTGCGAAACCACAGGCAAGAGGCAGAGTTTATACCCTGAGTGGAGCTGAGGCCTCTACATCTGAAGATCTCAACGATGGAGATTGTGCCACAAGCGATGATCCCGTAACTGTGCTGTATAATTCTGGGGCAACTCATTTCTTTATAGCGTATGACTGTGTGGATCATTTGGATTCATCTGTGTCCTCAATTACCTTTGACCTAGTTGTTTCTTGTAACACCCTGAATTTCCTATCTCTTAAACAATAATTTTGACAGTTAACAGAATTTTACTGTTTAGTAATTTCTGTGCACTGTAAAATTATTTTTTTTATTCCATCAGCGTATTTGATCGTTTTGAGTGATTTACTCCGTGTCAGGAAAATAATAATTTTTGGGCCGGAGAAAATCTTTAAATATTTATTTCTCTTGACTGTTAATTATTTTTAATAATCTGACTTGATTTTCATACGTTTTCTAATATTTGTGATTTTTGTGGATGATTATGAATTTTTTTGACTGTATGTGGGCCCAGGTGGTCCTATGTGGGCCCAGGTGACCTTACGTGGGCCCAGATGGGTCCCGCAAAGTGAAAATTTTTCTACGCATAGAAAAATTTGTACTGTTTAGACAAAGACAGGGGATCTTACTAAACCTGAATCCGGAAACAGTTTTAGAAATTTTCTTGTACTGTGTTTTGTACTGTATTTATTTATCAGACGATAAAAATATAGTAAATATAATCTTTCGTGGGGTTTTAGCAGATAAAAATAGAAATTATATTGCTTAAGTCAACATTGGTGGTTTGATATCCACCATTGATTTAATTAACGATGGAGACTTGATCTTGATTTAATCAATGGTGTAGGATAAGTTTAATAAAATGGCTATGACCATTTATAACCATTGGATTTGGATTTAATCAATGGTAGAGATTTGGTCTCAAAAAGTAACAAAGACCATTTATGACCATTGGATGAAGAATTAATCAAGGGTGGAGATTTGGTCTTGTAAAGTAACAAGGACCATTTATGACCATTGGATGTAAATTTAATCAATGGTGGAGAATTAGTCTTAAAAAGTAGCAAAGACTAATTATGACCCTTGGATTAAAAGTAAGAAGGAGTAATCTTGACCCTTCATTTTGGAGACACATCTAATGGTTAGAATTTAAAGGAGAAAGATCCAATGGCCTAGATTAAGTCTTCTAAATCAAAAGTCTACCTAAATCCTAACCATTGAATTAATCAATGGCTAGAAATGCTCTAGATGGTGGCTAATAATGATGATAACATTATTGCATGCATAATGCAAAGGATGGCTACGGTTTTGTCATGTCTTTTGGAGCTAAAGAAAAAGTTTGATGACTATTATTAGATGTCATAGTCAATTTGGCATCATTATTGATTCTTTGCACCCTTAGGAGAATGCATTAGAGGGGGGCTACAGTTTTGAGAGGCTTTAGGATATAGGAAAAAGTTTAAAGACCATTATTAGTGGTCTTGGTTATTGTTCATTTTCAAGAAGCAAAATTTTCTCTCCTTTCTCTTCTCCTCTATGTTTCGGCCATGACCATCAAGAACACCTTCCATCACTTTTAATTTCATCCAACCATAGATCTTGAATCTACATGATATTCTAAGCAACTTTCATGTTGGAGATTTCCTCTAAATCATTCATCTTCATGGACTTCCTTCAAGATCAAAGTTATAGGGTATTTATGGTGAAGTGTAAGGAAACTTCATTTCTTCTCTTTTTTTTTTCAGGATCTAAACCATGTTTGACCATGGTTCTTCTTAATCAAGCTTAGCATACTAATTTTTATGTATTTTGTTTTGTATTTGAGAAGCCCATGGTGGTGAAGGACTTGAAAAAAGAAGCAAAACAAAGAGCTTTTGAGGATCTTCAAGAGGTAAGAGGGAGATCCATCTCACCAACCAAGCATGGTGGTGAGAGATGGTTATATATTTGATGGATGTTGAATCCATGTGAGGATTCATATCCATGGTCTTGTAATTTATTTGTGGGTGTTTATGTGCTTTAATTATTTGTCTATGCTTGGAATGCTTTGCATGATTTTATGGCTTTGATGGTATGCTTATAATATGCATGATAAGTATATGGCATGCTTGTGGAATTTATGATGGAATATGTATATGTATGCTATGATGTGAATATGGAAAGAAAATAAATTTTTGGCTCTAGTGGCCAAGGAAGAGTGGTCACGGTTTTGGCACTCATAATTTTGGTTTATGTTGAAAATTTTCAAGAACAAGGAAAATTAATTTTTGGGTCCCTAGAACAATTAGAATTTCGGCCAAGACACCTCAACATAGGTGTTTATAACTTAATATTTTCATGGAAGACTAAAATTGGATTGATTTGAAAAGCATGAAAAATAAACAAAGGATATGTTTTTCAAGAGAACAAGAACATGGTTTTGAAGCATTTTTATTAATTTATTTTGTGTAAAAAGATCCTAAGTGTTTTTCCAAACATGAGTTTTGAATGAAACGGGCAAACGTTGATTTGAAGGATTTGCAAAGAAAGTGAAAAAGGATTTGCAAAGAAAGTGAAAATGAATTTGAACAAATGGGTTTGGTTTTTCTGACCATGAATCACACGGTTTTGAAAACAAAATTTTAATGGTTTTGTTTGTGTAAAACCATATCAATTTAGAAGGAAAAATATTTGATGGTTTCAATAGTCATGTCCACGTTTTCGAAGGCTTGTAATGCCTTGATTTTGATGAGTGATAAACACATATTTTATTCATTAAGAAACCCTTATATTTAGTCATTTACACTCTCCATATTCTTAATTGATTGAGTTTGACATGATTTTGTGAGTTTGAGCTCAAATTGGTCCTAATTGAATATTTTCAGCATTATTGAGATTTTACACTGTTTCTGTATTTTGGTCATAACTTGAGTTCTTGATATCTGAAAATCATGAATTTTATATTGTAGGAAAGCTAAGAGGAAGCTCTACAACTTTGATGAAGAGCTCGAAGTCTGATTCAGATGTCTAAGGGACCTAAGTTTACATGGAAGTCAGAATACGGGTTCTGCCAGTAGAATCCGAATAGTGTGCACTCAAAAAAATCATATCTCAAGATGTAATAATGGAGATGGGCTGAAATTTGGACAGTGGATAGTCAAGATCCAAATAAACAACTTTCATGAAGAACACATTTTGAGAAAAAGAAGTCTAGCAGGTCATTTTGAGCTTACAAGTCGGAACAGAGGTGCTGAAGTTGGGTTTGAGCAACCTACGGTATTTGGGACATATCTTGGGCTTAAGGAAGCCAAATTGGACGAACCAGCTATCCATTTTATAGCCAAAACAAGGATCTACAACTTTGATGAAGAACACTTTTCGTGGTTCTGAAGTATAGTGGGTCGTTTTTGGCTTCCAAGTCAGACACGAAATTTTCATCCTCAACCATCCACTCACCCATCCACTAATCCACTCATCCACTCATCCACTCATCCACTAACTCACCCATTCATCCACTAATACACTAATCCAACCATTTAACCACTCCACCCACTCATCCACTAACTCATCTACTCATCCATCCACTCACCCATTCATGTCCATAATTTTCCACTCACCAAAAGTCCTTTGGCATTTTTCACTAATTCAACCACTCAACCATTCCACTCACTCATCCACTAAACCAATCCACTAAACCAACCCACTAATCCATCCACTCAAACACTCCACTCACTCACCCACTCATCCACCCACTTCCCTTTGTCATTTTGTTACCTTAGACTTCTATAAAAGGCACCATTTATCATGAACAACATGTATTCTCTCCTTCATTTCTCTCTTAGTTTCTTGTTTCTTCATAGTTTCTTCATAGTTTCTCATAGCTTTTGTATATTTTGATGCTTCTCTTCATGGTGATGGAGGGCTAAGCTACTTTCGGTCAATTTAGAACTCTTGAAGAGATTGTGGTTTGGATTCTTGAGACCTTGGTTATGTATTGTATTTGATTTGTAATTGAATTCCTCTTTTCTTCTTCTTTCTTCTTTTTCTTCTTCTTGATCTTGAATGCATGAATGGTGATTCTATTTATGTTGATCTGATTGATCTTGGTTTAAGATTGAGATTTGTGATGAAACTTAGAACTGATTGATCTAAACTAATCACATAAATGAAGATTGAGATTTGTGATGAAACTTAGAACTGATTGATCTAAATTAATCACGAGAATTGAAGAGGTTAGGTTCTTGATTTGTGCCTAAGTTAATTGAATTCGGTACTTGAAATTAACATAGATTTTCATGAATGATGCGATTGCGGATTTGTGTTTATCACTTGTTAATTGAATTCTAGACGATCGTCTAGTATGAATTACGGATTTGATGCAGAGATCTCGGTTAGATCCAAATTAACAATTCAATTGCACTTCAAGTGTTTTATGAAGGGTCTATGATTGAATCCACCCAATCTTGGATAGGTTTCTAAATTATTTGCTCTTTAATTGTTATTTCTCCCTTTTAATTTTGTTAAGTGCGATCCTTGAACCATCAAACCCCCCTTTGCTAACTTTCACTTGATTTGATTAAATTGCATCTACGATCCTTGAGGAGACGATCCGGTGTTGTCACTGTGCTACAAGCTTAGGTAATAACTTCGGTTATAATTTTGACCGAGTTCGGCGCTCGTCGTCAATTTTGGCGCCGTTCTTCGGGAGCTCGTAGGTGTAATCTTTTCATTTTGAGTAACCTTACTAATTTTTGTTTTTTTTTTCTTACCTATTCTAACAGTTATTTTTCATTTACTAACATTGTTCATACCATACTAACATTTTTATCTTAGCTTTTGAATTTTTCTGAATTAGGAAAGACGGGAAACAGGTGATTACGGGTAACTATTGCAATTTTCGAACTGAAACATGCCCAGAATGAGCTGTAACTTGGTCGGTTGAAGGAAAACAGCTTGATAAACAAGACTCACAGTAAACTGTGAGGTCACCCCTGGTTTTTCGAAATTCTATCATTTAGACCACTTTTTCAATTTTTTTAATATTTTTTATTGCATTTTCTAGTTTCATTTTTATGTAGATTTTGTTCTGTGTTGATTCCATAATTTTTAAAAATGTTTAGACATATTAACTAGATTTATTTTTGCATATTTTGAGTGTTGTTTAGTGTATTTTGCTTAGTTGCGTTTTTGTGTTTTTGTGCTTTAGTTGATGCATGACTAGGTCCAATCGATATCTTGCTTGATCTTGATCCCGAGATTGATAGGACCTTGCATAGATTAATTAGAGCTCGTGTGATAAATTCGAGTTAATTTGAACCTAATTTTGGGAGTGAACACGATAACTTAAGTAATCCCTGAAATCATGGTGATAACATGCATAATAGAACCCTTAAGGAACTTCTTTGCTCCCGATGTATCTTACCAATCTTTGTGCATTCAATATCTGATCTTGATGCAGATTTTGAGTTGAAATCTGGTTTGATACACTTGTTACCAAAGTTTCATGGTCTTGCGGGTGAAGATCCTCATAAGCACTGAAAGAGTTCCATGTTGTGTGTTCAACCATGAAGCCACAAGGCATCTCTCGAGGAACACATCAAGTTAAGGGCATTTCCCTTCTCACTTGTCGATGCGACCAAAGATTGGTTGTTTTATCTTTCACCAGGTTCGGTCGAGAAGTTGGAATGACATGAAGAGGTTGTTCTGGAGAGATTCTTCCCCGCCTCGAGAGCTGCTTTGCAATTAGGAAGGATATATGTGGCATCGAGACGGATGTACGGTGAGACTTTGCATGAATCTTGGGAGAGATTCAAGAAGTTGTGTTCAAGCTGCCCTCATCACCAAATTAGTGACCAGCTCTTGATTCAATACTTTTATGAGGGTTTCTTTGCCAAATGATAGAAGCATGATCGATCTTTGCCTCCGGAGGAGCCTTAGTAGACAAAACTCCTACCGCTGCAAGAGATCGATAGCAAACATGGCGGCCAATACCCAATGAGTTTGGCTCGCGGATCATCACCGCAACCGGAGGAGTTAATGAAATTCAAGCATCTCATATGGACCAACAAAGAATGGAACACGAGACTAGATGAATTGACTTCTTTGGTAAGACAGATAGCAGTGGGTCAACAACCACCCATGCAGATGACTGCATGGGTGTGTGGAATTTGCTCTAATTCATCTCATCCTACTGATTCATGCCCTACACTTCAGGAAGATGGTCCCGCTTTTCCAGATCAATGTGTTGCTGCAGCTGGTGTTTTTCCTGGTAGACCCCAATATCAGCAACAACAGCAACAATCTAGATATGATCCATTTTCTAGTACTTATAATCTGGTTGGCGAGACCATCCCAATTTGAGATATGGGAATCCTAGCCAGCAACAACAGCCCCACCAGCAGCAACAACAATTTAGATACCAAGCTACAGGTCCAAGCAACAAATACCAACAAATACCCCCTGCATTCAGACAACGACAACACATTCGGCGGTCTGTCAATCCACTCCGGTGAGCCATCATTGGAAGACGATGAAACAAATGGCCACAAATAACATTCGGTTCAGTGAACGTCGGTGCCAACATTCGAGAATTTACAAACTCAAATCGGGCGGTGGCAACCACGTGAGCGAGCTAAAGAGTCAAGGTTCTAGCCAATTGCCTTCACAAACGATCAACAATCCAAGAGGCAACGTAAGTGCAATTACCTTGAGAAGTGGCAAAGAAGTTGATGTTCCAACCTTACAAACAATCGAGAAATTGACCGGGAAATGGATAATTCGGTCGTAAATGTGCCTCAGAAGAAAATTGCAGAGAATTCAGATGTTACCATTCCATTGCCTTTTCCAAATAGGATCACACAATCCAAGAGAACAATGCAAGCAGAAATGGAAAAAGAAGTCATGGAGACATTCAGGAAAGTGGAAATCAATATTCCCCTCCTAGATGCAATCAAGCAAATTCCAAAATATGCTAAATTTCTCAAGGAGTTGTGCACTCATAAGAGAAGGTTGAAAGGGGATGAGAAGATCAGCATGGGAAGAAATGTTTACGCAATGATTACCCAAGCATGCCACAGAAATGCAAAGATCCTGGAACCTTCACAATTTCTTGCACAATTGGCAACTCTAGATTTGAGCATGCAATGCTAGATTTGGGTGCTTCGATCAATGTCATGCCCATGTCAGTGTATAAGTGTTTAAACATCGGTACTTTGCAACCCTTGGTATCGTGATTCGGTTGGCAAATAGAGCCACTTGCTCATCCTGCAGTGTCTTTGGAAGATGTGTTAGTTCGGGTGAATGAGTTGATTTTTCCAGCAGATTTCTACATTACGGACATGGAAGATGAGTCTCCAACAAACCATGCTCCATTGATTCTAGGCGGAGACCATTCCTCAAGACCCGCCAAGACCAAGATAGACGTGCATCTTCGGCACCCTTTCTATGGAGTTTGGCGACAATTTGGTACAATTTAACATTTTTGATGCCATGAGACACCCCCTAGAGGAGCATTCTGTTTTCCATGTTGATATGATTGAGATCTTTGGTTGATGATGTCTATCTTGATTTATATCTTTGAATTCCACGATATTGTTGACTATCTTGGTTCTGTTTCTTGTGATACATGTGCCACTTGTGATGATGAACCATGTCTTTGCATGTCTTTGAGATTTATTCTGTTATGAGTAATGATACATTGGCTTGATGATGCAACAATTGAGAATGAGAGTCGGTACCATCTTTGAAATTAATGTTCTTTGAGTTAGTTGTTTGAGATCACTTGTTACCTTCCATCGTACAACCTCCATCCTTGGAGTTGAAGACTTTACCGAGACCATCTTAAATATGCATATTTGGGAGATGGTGAGACACTTAGGTGATCATTGCTAAAAACCTACAACACGATCAAGAAGAAAAATTACTGCAGATTTTGAGGCGAATAGGCAAGCCATCGGATGGACTCTTGCGGATATTCTGGTATTAGCCCCTCCACATGCATGCATAAGATTTTATTGGAAGAAGGGATTAAACCGGTTAGACAGACCCCCAAAGGAGACTAAATCCCCCGATTCTAGATGTGGTAAAGAAGGAAGTTACAAAGTCGCTTCAAGCCGGCATTATTTATCCCATATCGACGGTCAATGGGTGAGCCCGTGCAAGTGGTTCCCAAGAAATGCGGGGTCACGGTGGTTGCGAATCGAACAATGAGCTTGTGCCCACACGAGTTCAAAACGGTTGGCGAGTTTGCATTGATTATAGGCGGCTCAACCGGGCTACCGAGAAAGGATCATTTCATTGCCTTTCATTGATCGGATGTTGGAGCGGTTAGGCGGCAAGTCACATTATTGTTTCTGGATGGATATTCGGGCTATTTTCAGATTCATATAGCCCCGGAAGACCAAGAGAAGACTACTTTCACTTGTCTATTTGGCACATTTGCATATAGGAGGATGCCCTTTGGTGCGTGCAATGCTCCAGGCACCTTTCGAGGTGTATGGTAAGTATCTTTTCGATTTTTTAGAAAATTGCATGGACGTATTCATGGATGATTTTCTTGTCTATGGATCTTCCTTTGATGCATGTTTAGATAGTCGCTCGGGTCTTGCATAGATGCATTAAGACTAACCTCGTTCTAAATTTTGAGAAATGTCATTTCATGGTAGAACAAGGTATAGTCTTAGGGCATGTGATATCTCGTGAGGGTATTGAGGTAGATCCTGCAAAAATAGATGTTATTTCATGCCTATCTTACCCCACATGCGTGCGGGAGATTCGTTCTTTCCTTGGTCATGCAGGTTTCTATCGACGGTTCATAAAGGATTTCAGCAAAATTGCACTTCCGCTATCCAACTTACTGCAAAAAGATGTGGAATTTCACTTTGACAAGAAGTGCCAGGATGCCTTCAATCAATTGAAGCAGGCATTGACCAGTACACCTATCATCCAACCGCCGGATTGGACACTTCCATTTGAACTGATGTGTGATGCCTCTAATTATGCATTGGGAGCTGTTCTTGCACAAAGGGTCGGTAAAGTATCTCATGTCATTTCCTATGCTTCGAGAACTTTAGATCCTGCACAAATCAACTACACCACAACTGAAAAGGAACTTTTAGCAATTGTTTTTGCTTTAGATAAATTTCGATCATATTTGCTTGGTTCTAGAGTGGTTGTGTTTTCAGATCATGCAGCATTGAAGTTTCTCCTGAAGAAGCCCAATGCCAAGCCCCGGTTGATTAGGTGGATGTTGCTACTTCAGGAGTTTGATATTGAGATCCGTGACAAGAATGGAGCGGAGAATTTGGTGGTGATCACTTGAGTCGAATTGAAAGGGAGGCGGATGTTTTCCCATCCATGATGTTTTCCACGATGAGCGGCTTTTCAAGCTGCAAGGCAACATCCCTTGGTTTCTTTGATTTGATTAATTTCTTGGTTGCTAACGCAATACTGCACATTTCACTAAGGCTAAGATTGATAAATTGAAAAGTGAGTCAAAGTATTATGTGTGGGATGATCCTTACTTATGGAGATTTTGCGGTGACCAAGTAATTAGGAGGTGTGTGCACGATGATGAATTCCATTCCATTCTTAGCTTTTGTCATAAACTTGCATGTGGCGGCCACTTCGGTCCTCAACGGATTTGCTAGGAAAGTTTTAGACTACGGATTATATTGGCCCACTCTATTTCATGATGCATATATGTTTTGCAAATCTTGTGATCAATGCCGAGAACACGGGGAATACTTCTCGTAGGAATGAAATGCCCCGAAACCCTTATTATTCGTGAGATTTTTGATGTTTGGGGTATTGACTTTATGGGTCCTTTTCTGTATCATTTGGTTTTGTTTACATTACGCTTCTTTGTGGATTATGTATCTAAATGGGTGGAGGCTAAGGCCACTCGGATGATGATTCTAAAGTTGTTATGGATTTTATTAGATCATGATTTTACGTAGGTTTGGAGTCCCGAGAGCCATCATTAGTGATCAAGGTTCACATTTTTGCAATCGAAGCATGGAGGCTTTGATGAAGAAGTATGGAGTCCAACACAAGGTTTCTACACCTTACCACCCCCAAACCAATGGGCAAGCCGAGGTCTCCAACAGAGAAATTAAGCGAGATACTCCGGAAGACGGTTCAACCTAACGAGAAAAGGCGGAGCAAGAGGCTTGAGGATGCTTTATGGGCTTACTGGGACTGCTTATAAGACACCAATCGGGATGTCTCCGTATCGGATTATTTTTGGAAAAGCACTGCCACCTACCGGTGGAAATTGAGCATCGAGCATTCGGGCGGTGAAAAGGTGCAACTTGGACCTAGATCAAGCAGGTTTGGAGAGGAAGCTGCAGTTGCAGCAATTAGAGGAGATCCGCTTGGAGGCATATGAAAGTTCCAAACTTTATAAGGAGAAGACCAAAGCCTTCCATGATAAGTTGATTCGAGGAAAACATTTGAGATTGGTCAAAAAGTTCTCCTCTATAACTCCCGCCTCCGACTCATGCACGGTAAATTAAGGTCTAGATGGGATGGACCATTTATTGTTACTAATGTTTTTCCTTACAGTCTTGTTCGGATTAAAAGTGAGGTCACTTTGCCAAAGCTTTCATCGTAAATGGACACCGCCTCAAACGATATCATGAACTTCCGAGAGAATGCGAAGTGGAGGTGATGAACCTTCTCCATCCGCATTATGAATAAAAAAAGAAAAAAAAAAAAAAAAAAAAAAAAAAAAAAAAAAAAAAAAAAAAAAAAAAAGAAAAAGAAAAAGAAAAAAAAAAAAAAAAAAAAAAAAAACAGCTATGTGCTGACAATAAGGTAGGTAGAGTCGCTCGGAAGCATGTGGAGGTCATTTTTTCGGCGACAACAAGCTGCGAAAATCTTGCGGTATGGATTTTATTGGCCTACTTTATTAAAGGTCTGTTACACCTTTTGCAAAAAGCTGCGGAAATTGGTCAAAAAGTTCGCTTTGAGATTATCATCTGCACCTACTCCTTGGAAAATTGAGATCTAGGTGGCGCGGTTCTTTTGTTGTCGGACACGCGTATCCTCTCGGCATCGAATCGAGGATCCTAGGAATGGTAATGCGCTTAAGGTTAATGGACAAAGACTCAATCATTCCTGGAAAACCAAGTTCTTGAGTTCTTTGTGTTTAGGTTAAGTGGCGGATACGGTACTCCGTGACTCTTGAGTCGGTTTATTCTTCGATTTCCCAAAATAAGCGAACCCTTCTTCTCCTTCAAAATGGATGTCATTCTTTCAAACACGAGAAAACATTTTCCTTCTCTTCCTCAAAATGCTCGAGAAAAATCTACAAAGTTCGATGTGAGAGATTGAGAATGTTAATGCACAAGGGTATGCGAGAAGATGTCTGTTGGATAATTGAAGCAAAAGGTCCGATTAGCGGTGAGTCCTCAATTTCATTTGACTCATATATGCCCGGTCTTGGAAGAAGTTCATATTCTAAAAGGAGAAGAGCAAAAAGGTTACAAGTCTGTCACAAATGTGGACGATGGAACCGTAACAAGCGATGTCGTACTAAGGGGATGGTTTCCGCAAATAGAGAAGATAAAATTTTCTTCATTAAGAATGGGTGAGTAAGGAGTCATTAGATGATATCTTATTGACTCTTGAGACGCATTCTTGTGGATTGGTGCATCGAGAAATTCTTAAATTGTGGAATCTCTTCAAGGATGAACAACAACGCTACGATCTTGGGAATCGACTCTAAAAGACCACTGTTTGCCAATTTATAAGAAAATTGGATGGGAAGCTTATCCTCGACTCATAGAAGACGTTTAAGCGATTCTTCGGACGTTAAACCAGAGGCGGATGTGAGCCATATCCACAAACAATCTGTACATATCATCTTCTTCTTCTTCTTCTTCATGGCATTTTACAAAAAAAAAAAAAAAAACAAATGAAAAAAAAAAAAAAATGAGAAAAAAAATTCAAAAAAAAAAAAAAAAAATAATAAAAAAAAAAAAAAAAAAAATGTATACTTCTTAGGGTTGGCTTTGGTAACACAAACCGTGAATGGGGAAATGCATGCATCTGATCCAGCCTTCTTAATTGAAAAACAAAGAAGGTAGATTGTATCCACATGTGAGGCGGCCGGTCGTATTATGGCCACTTGTCCCTTTTGGGAGCCCTATGTTCATTTGGTCTTGAATGGGTCGAAATCTTGGTCAACAATGCTTTGGCACAAAGCCGAAAAAAAGCAGACTACCTCCATCCCAATCTTAAGTAAGTATACACTCATCTTTCATCAAGTTTTTCTAACAATTTCAAAAAAAAAAAAAAAAAAAAAAAAAAAAAAAAAAAAAAAGGACGTGATGTCTCTTGCACTCATGACGTGCAAAGTATAAAGATACGCCATGGAGACCTATACATACTGGTATGTCATCATTTTCTATTTCTTTTATCTTTGTATCATTTTGTTGTATTTTGATTTTTGTACAGACGATCCTTTGAGCAGGGTCCTTCAGGGGTTTCTAGACTTCTTTACCTTGATGGTTTTCTTGAAGTCAATAAAAAATAAAAAAATAAAAAAATAAAAAAATAAAAAAATAAAAAAAAAATAATAATAAAAAAAGTAAAAAAAATAATAAAAAAGGAGAAAAGATTTGTGTCTCTTAATTTCAACCTTTTCGACAACGAGTCAACCTACCCTTATAGGTGCAATTATTTCCCTTTCCATTCTTTTTCTTATTTAAACACTCCATTTTCTCCATCTTCCTTCACACTCGAGAATCACTCAAAGGGAGGAAGAGTATAGAATGGGGCCTTCTATTCGTAACCTCAAAAATGTCTGTGTTTTTTGTGGGTCAAGTTATGGGAAGGGATTAGAGTTTTTGTAAATGCTAGCACTCTTGGTCGATCACTTGCTGCGAGGAATATTCATCTTGTATATGGGGGAGGTTGTCGTGGGTTAATGAAATTTGTATCACTTGCTTGCTTCTATAGGAGGCGATCGGGTTTTAGGTGTTATTCCTAAACCTTTGGTGAAAATAACATCACTTTGGAAAGACAATTGGAGAAGAAATTCGGGTAACATCTATGCATGGACGAATGAAAATAATGGTTGACAATTCGATGCATTTATTGTCTTACCAGGTGGTTTTGGTACTTTAGAAGAAATTTTTCAAATTGTCTCTTGGGCGGCGAACATCCACCATAAACCCATTGGTTTGTTGAATGTTAATAATTTCTTTGATCTTTTGTTATTTTTTCTTGACAAAGTCATGGAAGAAATTTATCACTCCTTCAAGCAAGACAACTTCTTATCTCTCGCCTCCACTATTGATGAGCTCATTGATAAATTAGAAGCTTTTGAGTATGTACCTGATCAGGTATTAGCTCAGATAGATTGGTCAACAGGAAGCAGCGAAGGAAGTACCAAGAAACAAGAGCCCGATCTGAAACTTTCTCTTTAATGAGTTTGATAAAAAAAAAAGAAAAAAATTATTGTTGTTTTGTTTAGTATGATATGATTGTCATGGACTTATTAAACCAATTAGTGATGGCAGAGTAAGGAGTAATTTTACTCTTGAGACGCATCTTAATTGGTGGCAGAGTAAGGAGTTTTTTAGGTAGTAATTAATTAGTATTGCATTGTGGAAGTACTAACGTTTTCTTGTTTGATTTCTTTTCAAGGTCTGATGCGGCACTGACAGTGTGTTTCTTTTCTGCTTAGCGATGATTCACTTCTTATCAGGTTGTGTTGCTCTTTTCTATCTCTTTCTTTCACATTGAGGACAATGTTCTATTAAGTGTGGGGAGAGATTTTAGCATGTTTCTGTTTCTTTTCGTTTGTAAAAAAAAAAAAAATTTCTAAAAAAAAAAAAAAAAAGAAAAAAAAAAGAGGTTCATTGCATGATTGAATAATTTTTCTCCCTTCTTGAACTGATATGCTTGGTGATGGATGATTGAATTGATGAATTGAGTTTGATGGATGCATACCTTGTGAGATTTTGAGCCTAATGGATGGATTCAACATTTATGCCATTCTCTTCTTTCTTGTGTGATTTTCACTCATGTTAATGACCACTCTAGAACTTGCTTTGATTCTTTTTGAGGCTACATTTCACTTGCACGCATGAACATGATTGAGGCCCTCTTTCTTAATTAGCTAGTTTAACCAAATAGCTAACCTTGTTTCCAATATGATATCAAGCACTCTTTTGACTTCTTGAAAATTCTCGATTCCCGCCAACCTTGTATATTTTCCTTTGCTTAACCCCTTTGAGCTTATTTGACCATTCCTTGTTTCTAGCTCATCATGTGCCTTAAATGAGAAATCGTGTTCTTACTTTACCTTAGGGAATAAAAGAACATTAGCTTGGTTAATGGATGAGTTTTTGAACAAGTGTGGGGGTGTGTGTACAAAATGGTTGTTGAAAAAGAAAAGAGTGCCCAAAAAAAAAATGTATGTATATAGTTATGTTCATATATATATATATATATAAAAAAAAAAAAAAAAAAAAACCAAGTGTTTAAAAAAAAAAAAAAAAAAAAAGAAAAGGATTGGGAAATGAATATGTAAAGGAATATACACTAGAGTTGGGATGAACTTTTATGCTTGTTATTTGAACTCAGCTCTCATTTGCTTTTATTCTCTTTGGTATTTATCTTCTCATATCCATTTTATCCTCTCCTGTTACCTTGACCTCACTACAACCTTGAATAAAGTCCTCATGATTTGTGTGTGCATGTGTTTTGAGTAGTGGAGAAGTAGAAGATAAGCAAGCTTATGGTAGTGCAATTTTCATGGGTTGAATTGAGTGAAATACCTACCTTTTAAACACTTGAGAGATTGAGAGGAATCTTGTGAAGATCTTTCATTCTCGATTCATGTTGAAGATACCTTGCTTGTTGGTTTGAGATGTGGAGAATTGTTAACTCATGAATGTTTTGATCCTTGAACCTTTGGTTGTTCTTCTTGATTGTAAAATTTTGATCTTGAGTTTTGCCCAGGAGTGCAAAAAGCTAAGTGTGGGGAATTTGATAAACACATATTTTATTCATTAAGAAACCCTTATATTTAGTCATTTACACTCTCCATATTCTTAATTGATTGAGTTTGACATGATTTTGTGAGTTTGAGCTCAAATTGGTCCTAATTGAATATTTTCAGCATTATTGAGATTTTACACTGTTTCTGTATTTTGGTCATAACTTGAGTTCTTGATATCTGAAAATCATGAATTTTATATTGTAGGAAAGCTAAGAGGAAGCTCTACAACTTTGATGAAGAGCTCGAAGTCTGATTCAGATGTCTAAGGGACCTAAGTTTACATGGAAGTCAGAATACGGGTTCTGCCAGTAGAATCCGAATAGTGTGCACTCAAAAAAATCATATCTCAAGATGTAATAATGGAGATGGGCTGAAATTTGGACAGTGGATAGTCAAGATCCAAATAAACAACTTTCATGAAGAACACATTTTGAGAAAAAGAAGTCTAGCAGGTCATTTTGAGCTTACAAGTCGGAACAGAGGTGCTGAAGTTGGGTTTGAGCAACCTACGGTATTTGGGACATATCTTGGGCTTAAGGAAGCCAAATTGGACGAACCAGCTATCCATTTTATAGCCAAAACAAGGATCTACAACTTTGATGAAGAACACTTTTCGTGGTTCTGAAGTATAGTGGGTCGTTTTTGGCTTCCAAGTCAGACACGAAATTTTCATCCTCAACCATCCACTCACCCATCCACTAATCCACTCATCCACTCATCCACTCATCCACTAACTCACCCATTCATCCACTAATACACTAATCCAACCATTTAACCACTCCACCCACTCATCCACTAACTCATCTACTCATCCATCCACTCACCCATTCATGTCCATAATTTTCCACTCACCAAAAGTCCTTTGGCATTTTTCACTAATTCAACCACTCAACCATTCCACTCACTCATCCAC
Source organism: Ormosia emarginata (assembly GCA_029884605.1). Classification (NCBI taxonomy): domain Eukaryota; kingdom Viridiplantae; phylum Streptophyta; class Magnoliopsida; order Fabales; family Fabaceae; genus Ormosia; species Ormosia emarginata. Next base: position 10,537,785 of record JAQQTP010000040.1, read on the forward strand.
TAAACCAATCCACTAAACCAACCCACTAATCCATCCACTCAAACACTCCACTCACTCACCCACTCATCCACCCACTTCCCTTTGTCATTTTGTTACCTTAGACTTCTATAAAAGGCACCATTTATCATGAACAACATGTATTCTCTCCTTCATTTCTCTCTTAGTTTCTTGTTTCTTCATAGTTTCTTCATAGTTTCTCATAGCTTTTGTATATTTTGATGCTTCTCTTCATGGTGATGGAGGGCTAAGCTACTTTCGGTCAATTTAGAACTCTTGAAGAGATTGTGGTTTGGATTCTTGAGACCTTGGTTATGTATTGTATTTGATTTGTAATTGAATTCCTCTTTTCTTCTTCTTTCTTCTTTTTCTTCTTCTTGATCTTGAATGCATGAATGGTGATTCTATTTATGTTGATCTGATTGATCTTGGTTTAAGATTGAGATTTGTGATGAAACTTAGAACTGATTGATCTAAACTAATCACATAAATGAAGATTGAGATTTGTGATGAAACTTAGAACTGATTGATCTAAATTAATCACGAGAATTGAAGAGGTTAGGTTACTTGATTTGTGCCTAAGTTAATTGAATTCGGTACTTGAAATTAACATAGATTTTCATGAATGATGCGATTGCGGATTTGTGTTTATCACTTGTTAATTGAATTCTAGACGATCGTCTAGTATGAATTCGGATTTGATGCAGAGATCTCGGTTAGATCCAAATTAACAATTCAATTGCACTTCAAGTGTTTTATGAAGGGTCTATGATTGAATCCACCCAATCTTGGATAGGTTTCTAAATTGACTGCTCTTTAATTGTTATTTCTCCCTTTTAATTTTGTTAAGTGCGATCCTTGAACCATCAAACCCCCCTTTGCTAACTTTCACTTGATTTGATTAAATTGCATCTACGATCCTTGAGGAGACGATCCGGTGTTGTCACTGTGCTACAAGCTTAGGTAATAACTTCGGTTATAATTTTGACTGAGTTCGGCGCTCGTCAATGAGACAAAGTGATTTTCCAAGTGGAAATATAATTGATTTAATACAAGAATTTGGAAAGGGAATTAGAATATTTTATCACTTGAGAGAATATAAACTTTCGTAACGGAAAACAAAGAGAGGTTGAAAACGTTTGAGTTTCAATTTATTTTGAGGAAGGTTGATTTTGGAAATGATTTGGGAAAAATGGAGAATATAATGGTATTTTGAAAATTTACTAACGTATAACTAATTTTCGAGTTTTGAAGTCCGTTAGGAAATTCTTAAAGTTTGAAACATTGATTTAAATTAATTAAAAAGTGATTTTGTGGGTTATATTTGAAAAAGAATTTCTTGAGTAAAGAACTGTGGAAAAAGATTTTCTTAAGTAAGAAAATATATTAAATGAAGTATAAAGTTATATTATTTTGAGAAAAGTTAAAAAGGAATTTTTGAAGGTTAAGAAATATTTTCTGTAATGAAATTGTGGTGAAAAATTATTTTACGTATCTTAAAAACGATTTGAAATGTAGTAAAATATTTTACGCAATTTGAAAAATGTGTTGAAAATGATATTGATTTATTTAAGTCCAAAATAATGTTTGGAATATTGAGGAATATTTTACGTGATTGTAAAATGTTGAAAAATATTTTATGTATCTTAAAAACGATTTGAAATACAGTAAAATATTTTTACGCGATTTGAATTATGTTTAAATATTTTACGTAATTTGAACTACTATTGAAAAATCAATATGTGATTTAAAAGTGATAGAATATTTTTACACGATTGTGAAAATGACAGAAAACTGCTGTGAGATTTGGAAAATGTTTTAAATATTTTGAGAATGATGAAAAATGACTTACGCGACTTAAAAGAATGATTTTTAAGTTACGCGATTTTGAAATAGTGAAAAAATACTATGCGATTTGAGAAACGTATGTTTTTATGCGATTGAGAAAAACATTGAAAAATTTGTACGTGGTTTAAAAGTGCAACAGAAGAGTTGTGGTATTTTGAAAATGTAACAGAAATGTTACGAAATTTTGTAAACGTAACAGTAGTGTTACGGTATTGTGAAAACGTAATAAAAACGTTTTGGAATTTTAAAAACGTAACAAAAGTGTTACGGTATTGTGAAAATGTAAAAGAAGTGTTATGATATTGTGAAAACATAACAGAAACATTTTTGGATTTTGAAAACGTAACAGAAATGTTACGCAATTGTGAAAATACGGTAAAAGTGTTTTACAACTATGAAAACATGATAGCATGATTTTGTTATTGAAAAATACAATATGATTACTGTAAAACCAGTGTATGGATATTGTTTGTGAAAACAACGAGTTTTGCCTGTTATTGGCACGTGGTGCATTTTAGATGCATTGGAAAAAAATATGCGTTGAGGCATATGATTTAATTGAACAAACGAATTTGAAAAGAATGGCCCTTGTGGTTGGACTTGCACTGATATATTCGTGCATTGTATAAACTATATCTGAGAAATTATAAGATATACCTGTGATTGGTATTATACATGTGATTGGTATTTGGTGCATTATACATGCATTGGAATGGTCCGATGAGGACTGGATATGACTGATTGCCTAGGAGAAACATATCTCTTGAGTGGGTGTGATATGCGTAGTGTAAGTCACTTGTTGACCTTGGGGGCATCGGGGTGCGGGTTGCTTACACGGGTGGTTGGTCGCGCTTCTTCTCGTAGGTTAGACCAATGCAACACACCGATGATCCTGACCGAGACACTATTCTTATTCAAGATCTGATAAAGACTGTTGTGTATATGCTAGATGTGCAAAATCAAAATGAGGATTATAGCACGTGGTCTGAGGCATGTGGTACCGATAGATCTTTTCGATCATTTCTCCGACCTGAGTTTAGCTCCATGGAGTAGGAACATTGAGTCTAAATGCACATGCATTATATGAGTACATTTATATCTGTGTGATATATTAATTGAGGAATATTGACTATGACAATTGTTTTGAATACTTAAATGATGATGATGATAATGCTGAGGGCATTATCGTAATCGTTATTTATGATAATTGAACTGATAAATGATTGGATGATGATAGTTGATTAATGTTGATGACATGATCATAATTGTGGTATGATCTATCTGTATGATATGCTGCTTATGTTATCTCTGTGCTGCCATGTTGGTATTGGTATAGGTGATCTCACCTCTTTGTTATGTTGTTTTTTCGGTTCTGCATCTTGTTAAAATCAAATAATAGAAGGATCGAGTTGTCTTAGACATAACGGGCGATGGATACTCTGAGATTGGTGACAACAATAAGGAGTAGACATTCAAGGCTCAAAGGTGTGCAGTGTTGACAAAGGAACAAATGTTTGATGCATCAAGATGGACAGAAAAAGGAATAAGTATGTTAAAGTTTCTCGTTAGTGTTGTACCATGCTATTAAGTAGGACTCGTTATAGGGTTTGCTACTGTTAAAAAAAAAAGAGTCTGTTAATTTTATATTTCTCTTTAAATTGTGAAATATTAATTGGTGTCAATATTGCATAATGAATAGTTGAAATATGATTTTCAATATTACCTAATATTTTCAGTAAATTTACGTTTCAGTAAAGAAGCAATTTTGAAACCCATATTTTCATAACTCAAACCTTTTACAAATTGATTTTCAGATTATGAGTTAGGAGTCAGAAATGTGATGCCCTAAGGAGGGTGTTACATTTCTACTTCTGTTACTAAGACTTGTCATTGATACTTAAATTTGTTTAACCTACCCTATTTCTATTAAAGATCGAATCTTATGTTGATTTAACTGTATACCTAAAATCACACCTATTAGAGTTCATGATTTTAGGAATAGATTGGTTATTTTCCTAACTATATCTTGCTAGATCGTTTCAATGGAAACCTTAGTGATTCCCAAAACTAAGACTTTTGAGTTTGTAACGGCCAACAAAGTTAAAGGTTTGTGAGGAAAAGGAGCCCCAGGGATACATGTTAATGTCTTCTTTGGAGGATAAAAGTAAGGGGAATATAAATGTCACTCTTATAATCAATGAGTTTCTCATGATGAGCTATAGTATTGTCAATTAAGGAGAAGAATGGAACTTCTCGGTGAGATATGAACTGTCGTCAATTGAATAAGATTACAATCAAGGATGAGTACCCTCAGAAGAAGATAACTAATTCGATAAATCGACAAGAAGGGAGTTGCTGTTTTCTCCAGGATAGATGTACGTGTTGGTCATCATTAAATTTCGTGGAAATTTGAGGATATTCCCAAAATGGTATTTCGAATATGCTATGGGCATTATGGGTATCTCGTGATGCCGTTCGGAGTAACAAATGCTCTTGTCGTATCCATGGATTACATGAATTTGATCTTTCGTCCTTACCTAGACAAATTTGTTGTTGTCTTTATCAATGACAATCTGATCTATTCTCAAAAATATAGAGGAACATATTGGATATCTCGATGTGGTTTTCTAGACTTTAAGGGAGAAGAAATATAAGCCAAATTATCAGAGTACAAATTCTGGTTTGAGAAGGTTAGGCTTTTGGGTCATGAGATTCCAAGGAAGGAATTGTTGTGAAATCATCAAAGGTTGAAGCAGTCCTTCAATAAGAAAGATCGGAGACCATAAAGGAGATTCGTAGCTGGTAAGGTTGGTTGGTTTTTAATCAAAGGAGCATCAATGGATTCTCTAAGATGGCAGGACCTCTCACTCGACTTACAAGAAGAGAATCAAACTTTCTATGGACCCACATATATGAAAAAAGTTTTAAGGGTTGAGGAGACATTCGAATACTCGCCAGTTTTGGTTCCACTTGATCCCAAGGAATCGTTCAAAGCGTTTTGTGATGCCTCACATCAAGGTCTAGGATGTGTGTTCATGCAAAGTTAGGAAGTTGTGACTTACGCTTCGAGGTAGTTGAGGGTGCATTGAAAATTACCCAACTCATGACTTGGAATTAACTACAGTTGTATTTGCTCTGAGAATATGGAGACACTTGCTACGTTCAATGCCTTTGGCAATCCTAAGAGCCTAGAGTATCTGTTCGACAAGAAAGAGCGAAACATGAGATAGAAAGGTGACTAGAGTTTTGAAGAAGTATGACTTCTAGCTTCAGTGTCATCCTGGAAAAGCAAACGTCATAACAGACACTTTGAACTGGAAGCTACTTAATATCTTCATTATGATAGTCGAAAAGAAGAAATTGGAAGAACAATTTAGGGACAGGTGGTTGTCATTGGAAAGGACACCGGATGAGGTATGCCTATGTATAGTTACGGTTCCGAATGATCTGTTGGGAGAAATTCGAGAGAAATAGAAAAGTGACCAATTTCTACAAGATGAGGAGAAGCTATTGAAACAAAGCATGATGTCCGATGGTGAGGAAAGAATTCAACTGAATCTTGATGTCTATGAGTAAAGGTCTATATACCAGATGGGTCAGAACTTAAGGAGTTAATTTTCAATGAAGCTCACACGAGTAAGTTGAGTATACACATCGGAAAGACCAAGGTGTATCAAGATCTAAAATAGATATATTGGTAGCAAGGAATGAAAAGAGATGTTGTTAAATATGTGTCATCTTGTTTGAGTTGCCAACAAACTCACTCCTAAATTTTTTGGACTATATCAAATTCTTTTTCGGATTGGTCCAGTAGCCTATCAACTAGTTTTACCCCCCTTTCTTTTTAATTTCATAATATCTTCCATACGTTATAATTGCAAAGGTGTATCCCCAATCCAACCCATATCATCGAACTGGACACAGTACAATTGAAAGGAGGTTTGATCTATGAAATGCTTCCTGTGAAGGTCGAGGGTAGGAGAGCAAAGCAACACAGAGGCAAAGAGATTACATTAGTAAGGGTTATTTGAATTGATGCAACTAGAGGCACGACGTAGAAGTCAGAAGATAAGATGAAGGAACAACATCCATGTTTATTCTAAGAAATGAAAATTTCGAGGATGAAATTTCTATTTGAAGGGGAGAGTTGTAACATCCTAAAAATTTATGATTTCAAGATAAATAGTCGTTTTATAATATTTGTGATTTTTGTGAATTTTTCTGGATTTTTCCAGAAATGTGAAATATTTTAATTTTATTTCTTGTTTTACGTGCGCACTGAGCGGAGCCGTGGAAATGAGATATTTTTCCCGAGAACCTTGAACTGTGAAAACATCGATGGGGGATCTTACTAAACTCGAGACCAGACACGATTTACGAGATTTCACGTATTTTTGAGATTTTTATCTGATAAATAAAAATCGCTGTACATTTTATTATCTATTGGACAATTAATACTCGTTTTGCTATCTGTAACAGTTATCCATTGGATAATAGCTTGTAGTAAAAATCCTTGTCACCTTATCTAAAATTTACTTTGTGTCATATCCTTTAACTTTATTTCAAAAGAAAGATTAATTTAATCAAAGATTTTAAGGGAAGCTTCCTAGAAATTTCCCTAATGATACACATATTTTTCTCTCTCTTCCCTCCCCACACTCTCCACGGCAGAAGCTCATTTTGGGGAAGCAAAGGAGTGCTTCTCACTTTTATCATATCATTTCCATTTCAAAACACAAAAACACCTTTTCTTTCTTTTCTCTCCTCCCATTTTCTTCAAGCATTTCTTTCTTCTTCTTTTCTTCCTCCTCCACGGATCACCCACCATTGGAGACTATAACATCCCGAAAAACATCTAATTGACCATAAATGTTCATTTTATATTTTTAGGAATTTTTCTAGAATTTTACGGAAACATCGAATATTTTAATATATTTCTCATTTTGCGTGCACACTGAGCTGAGAATTGCTGAGACCAGTGTAACACTCCTGAAATTGATTATTTCACCACGAATAGTCATTTTCCAATATTTGAGAATTATGTGAATTGTTTCGGAATTATCCGAGAACGATGAATATTTTAATATATTCCTCGTTTTGCGTGAATATTGAGCAGAGTCGTGAGAACGACTGTAACGCTTCAAAAATTAGAAATTTATATGACGGATAGTCTTTTTATAATATTTGCAATTTTTGAGAATTTTCTGAAAATTTTCCGGAAACGTCAAATATTACAGTATATTCCTCGTTTTGCATGCACACTGAGCGGAACTGGGGAAACACGATGTTTTCTCTGCGAACCTTGAACTATGGATAAGTCGACGGGGGATCTTACTAAACCCGGGCCTTGACACAATTTATGAGGTTTCACAATTTTCAAAAAAATCTTAACAGACAGAATAAATCAATACAACAAAAAAAATTCATCTGTCAGATTAATTAAATACTGACTTCTGTCAACTGTAACTGTTATCTATTGGATAACGGTGTGTAATAAAAATCCTATCACATTATCTAAATGTAACCCACTTTATGTCTAATCAAGCTACTTTAATTCAAAATCTAATATTTAAAAATCAAAGCTTCCTTAAGAAGCTTTGACCCAAACATTGACCACATGCTTTAGCTTCCTTTGGAAGCCAATTCCTCACCCACTCTTCTCTCTCGTCACGTCGGCAGCAAAGCACATGGGAAGGGAAATGAGTTGATTTCATTTAACCAAATATTACACTTAATTCATTATCACCAAAACACTTTTTTTCTCTCTTCATTTACGTTCTTCTTCTTCTTCTTCTTCTTCCTTCTTCAACATTTCTTTTCTTCCTCTCTTACACACTCCACGTCCAGCAGCCCCTCCCCTACTCAATCTTCTCAAAATCTTCATCTAAATATATTTTCTTAATCTCCTCACCATTCCAAACACCTTTCCCTCTTGGAGTTTCTTGAGATTCCATCATCTCCACCATTTTCTCCAAGCTCCAACTTTGAACATTTTTGGGTAAGTTCAAGAACACTCTCCCTCTCTTCTCATTTTCGTGTGGATGGTCCCTTCTATGACCATTCATGCTTCATTTTTCAAGCCTTGGTATTGATTCTAACAAGTCACCAATTTTAGGGATTTTGGAGGCCAAATCCGAAAATACAAGGAGCATTCTTGGTGCTCATTTTGATTTCTACACATTGGTAAGAGGAAGACACTCCTCCTCAACCTCTCTTAGCATCTAGGAACCTTGATTGTGTTGGTTGTAGAAAAATCCTAATGAGGGTTATTCTTTAATGTGATTGATTATTATGCCTATGTGTTGTATTTGTGCTAATTGTGATCTTGGATTACTTGGTTGTATGTAATGGAATATTTGATTGGATGTTGTGAGTGGAAATGGAAGAAAAACCTTTGAGAACCCCTCTTGGTGGCCACGGTTTTGAGGCTAGCAATTAGGGGAAATTGTGATAAATTGTAACAAGCATTGGATTTGAACTAATCAATGGATAAAAATGGAATGTAATGGAAGAAAAATTTGAAATTGAAACCCAAGTGGTGGCCACGGTTTTGAGCCCAATTTTGGGGTTAGTGGTGAGTTAGTGTAACAAGTGAGGATCAAGTGAGTTTAGAGTATAACCAATGGTGTGATGAGTTAGAAAGAATTAGGAGATAACTTCTTAGGGAGGTCACGGCCTCCTAGCTTTTTTTGGGTGAAGTTATGTAATTTTGGTAACTTGAAGGCATAACCAATTAGGCTAAGTAAGAACCTAAGTAATGAAATGAATAATTAATGAATTGGAAGGATTTGGTAAAAATTTAGACTTCATAGATCTTAAATGACTAAGAGTGAAATTATTATAGGACTTAAGGTAGTCTTAAGTGAGTGAAGAACAAGAGAGAGTGAGGCTAGAGAGCTTGAATAAATTGCAAGACATAAGACGTTGAGTTGGCTTAGAACATTAAATTGATTACGAGAATTGATTTTGAACTTGAACCTTAAAAGGCGGCAAATTCTAAATTTAGGATTCATAATGAACCTAAAAATGTACCGATTGGTTTGATCCTTGTATTATGATGTTATGGGTCCATGTGAGTAACCATTGGTATATTGATGTTTATATTGGCCTCATGTGGCATATTATGAAATTGTATGATATTGTGGATCATACATGTGCATGCATAGTGTCTTATGCATTGAAATTGTCCCTGTGGACTGTTGTAAGGCAAGTTGCCTAGGAGATTGAACAAACCTTAGTACGGGTGCGAATAGACAAGTGTAGGTCATTGGTTGACCTTGGGGGCGTCGGGGTGCGGGTTCCTCGCAATGGGAGGTTGGTAGCTCTCTTGCCCGTGGGGTAGACCGATGCAAACGCACCGACGATCCGGACCGAGACACTGTCCTATATCGTGATCTAGTGTAGAATGTCTATACAATGCCATGATTGTGCACGATTGATTTATAGCACTGGCCTCGGCAGCCGAGTTGCAGACATGTCTCCTGATCTTTCTCTCCGATTGATTGAGTCTAGCTCCATGGAGTAGGAATTTGGGAAAGCATGCATGTGAATCATGATATACTCTGTCATCATTAATTCTTATTTTCTGCAACTATAATTGATTTAATTGTTATTTTGATGATTATCTGCCTGGAACTGTTTATTTGCTTACCGTTGGAATTACTTGCTTATTATTTAAGTATGTTGTTTCTAAATTGCTATTTGGGCGCGTGGCGCCGTTCTGTTTCTAGCATGCTATAATTGGTAATGAGGTAGGATGTCTTACCTCTTTCTGTGTTTCCATTATTTGTTGTCTGTATTTACATTGTGTTACCGAAGACGGCGACAATGAGTTAGAAGCCCCTGACTTCCCTGGCTTCTGGCTCGCGAGAGATTAGCTACTGCTGTAGACGATGGGGACGCGTATGCGAGGATTTCTGGGAGATGTGCGTCTGACCTTTCTGGGAGGGCCAGAGTGCTGGCACATTAACCTGAACTCTGACCGTTGCGTCTACTTGGGAGACGTGTCCATTGCCCTAGCCTGGAGACGACATGAGGCACCCGTGTTCACCTGCCACGTCAGCCTACGATTAGAGTTTTACTTGCCCATCCGTGAGATGAGGGGCGACCGCTACTACACTCCACGGGAGGACTCCTTTGACTCCACCGCTCGGGCCCCGTCCCGTGCTTCTGTAGTTCCAATGGAGGTTCCCTCAGATGAGGAGGATCCCGCTGAGGATCCTGATTCGGTTCCTCCTTATCTGAGGGATTGATGTCACTGGTGGCTACTGATGGCTGCCAGTGTTTTTATTTTTAGGGGCCTGATGTATTACTTTTTGGTGAAATTTGTATATTTTGTATATGCATGATGGTTATATATGCATGATTTCCTTCAAAGTGTATAGTTTTGCTTTTTGGAGGTATTCGGCTTGTATTTAAATTTATAGTTGTATTTAAACATTAAATATATATATATATATATATATATATATATATATATATATATATATATATGAATGCATGTTATTCAGGTGGAAAGTCCGTTTATTATTTTATTCTTTACTGTTCTTCTGTTTCTGTAAATTAATAACAAAAAAAACATATACTGTCCTTTTCTCACGTAATAAGGTATCAGGTAATTTGACTTTTAATTAATTAAACCAGGTCTTAATTGTTAGACTATTTAATTTCCGCATTTTATTTCATTTGACAATGTGACGTTCCTTCCGCTTAAAAAGGGGCGTTACATTAAGTTGGTATCAGAGCCCCAGTTTATGTTTTTCTTTGGGTCTTGTGTGTGAGTCTGTCTTGTTTGTGATGTGTGAATCTCTGTGATTTGTATTCTAAATGAATACATCTAACTTTCCTTGTGATTTTCAGTTAATCTAATTTGGGAAAGAGTAAGATGGCGAGAAGCGGAGACATTGCAGCTGCTGTTGAAGCAATGCAGCGAATGGCGGAAGTCATCGTGCAACAAAATGAGCGTGCTGCTTAACACCAAGAACAAGCTGCTCAACAACAGGAGGCAACTGCTGATGCACTAAACTTAGCAGAGTTTCGTCGTCACAACCCTCCTCAGTTTAAGGGAGAATTTGATCCTGACAAGGCTAGTCTATGGATCAAGGAGCTGGAGAAGGTCTTTCGTGGCATGAACTGTGCCGAAGACAAGAAGGTGAACTATGCAACCTTTATGCTTGTGGGCAATGCTGAAGACTGGTGGAACAGAGCTAAGAAAGCATTAGAAGCTGAAGGAACTGACATCACTTGGGATGTGTTCAAGAACAAGTTCTTGGACAAATATTTTCCTGCCAACGCAAGACACGCGAAAGAAATGGAGTTTCTTAACCTGAGACAGGGGAACATGACTGTCAGTGAATACGCAGCCAAGTTTGAGAACTTGGAGAAATTTTTGACACATTACCAGCATCAGACTGATGAAGCTTGGAAATGTTGGAAATTCACCGAAGGATTGAGATACGAGGTAAAGAAAATTGTAATTACCCGGAAGATGAAGGTATTCTCAGAGCTGTTGGATACCTGCTGTGAGGTTGAAGCCTTGGAACAGGCTAGAGACTCGAGAAACAGGAACTTTGGGCCTGTACGGTCCCAAAGAGGTGGAGGCAGTAGTTCAAACCGCTTCCAAAAGAAGCCCTATTCCCGACCAACGGGAAATCAGCAACATATTGGTGGAGGTTCTACTGGGAACCGAACTGGTCAGAATACGGCATATCCTCCTAAATGCCAGAAATGTGGGAAAGATCATCTCACAAGAGATTGCCCGATCAAGGGGATTATTTGCTTCATATGTGGCAAACCGGGCCATATGTCAAGAGACTGCAACCAAGCAAAGGCTGAGCCTTCAGTCAATGCTACTCGAGCCAAGAAACCGCAAGCCGGAGGTCAAGTTTACACTATGAGCGGAGTTGAAGCTTCTGAATCCGAAGACTTGATTCAAGGGGAAGGCACCATAGAGGGTAATCTTTTAAAAGTACTGTATGACTCTAGGGCAACCCATTCTTTTATATCATATGACTGTGTGCTACGACTTGGATTACCTGTGTCTGAACTACCTTTTGAGTTGACTGTTTCAACCCCTACTAATAAACCCGTAGTTACTACCAAATTCTGTCTTAAATGTCCTTTGATTGTTGAAGGTGGAGTCTTTTCTGTTGATTTAATCTGTTTTACCTTTGTCACAGTTAGACATAATCTTAGGGATGGACTGGTTATCTTCCAACCATGTTCTGTTAGATTGTTCCAGGAAAACCATAGTCTTCCCTGTGGATGAGAATTCTAGATAGTTGACGGCCAACCAAGCCCGAGCTTTCTTGAAAGAAGGAGCTCAGGGATACATGCTACTATCTTCTTTGAAAGTCGAGAGTGAGGCTGACTTGAGCACTATTCCAGTAGTGAAGGAGTTCTCTGAGGTTTTTCCAGAAGAAGTACCTGGTTTACTACCGACCTGTGAGATAGAGTTTGCTATTGATCTAGTATCGGGAGCTAGTCCTATGTCTATAGTACCTTATCGGATGTCGCCAACGGAATTGGCGGAGCTCAAGAAACAACTAGAAGAGCTTTTGGAGAAACAGTTTGTTAGACCGAGTGTGTCACCGTGGGGAGCACCGGTGTTGTTAGTTCGGAAGAAGGACGGTACCTCACGATTGTGTGTGGATTACAGACAGTTGAACAAATTGACAATCAAGAACAAGTATCCTCTCCCAAGAATTGATGATTTAATGGACCAACTAAAGGGAGCAGCGGTGTTTTCAAAGATTGATTTGAGATCTGGGTACCATCAGATAAGAGTAAAGACAGAGGATGTACCCAAGACTGCTTTTCGTACCCGATACGGTCATTACGAATACCTTGTGATGCCGTTTGGTGTGACGAATGCACCTGCTATCTTTATGGACTACATGAACCGCATCTTTCGTCCGTACTTGGACAGGTTTGTTGTGGTCTTCATCGATGATATCCTGATATACTCTCTGAATCAGGAGGATCATGCTGAACACCTCAGCATAGTTCTTCAAATTTTTAAGGAGAAAAAACTGTATGCCAAACTGTCGAAGTGTGAGTTCTGGCTTGATGAGGTGAAGTTTTTGGGTCATGTGATCTCAAAAGAAGGAATTGCAGTAGATCCGTCAAAAGTAGAGGCAGTATTACAGTAGGAACAACCGAAGTCAGTAACGGAAGTTCGTAGTTTTGTGGGTTTAGCCGGATATTACCGAAGGTTCATTGAAGGGTTTTCCAAGATTGCTAGACCGCTCACTCAATTGACAAAAAAGAATCAGGCTTTTGAGTGGACTGATAGTTGCGAGCAGAGTTTCCAAGAATTGAAGAAACGACTGACTACCTCACCAGTGTTGGTGTTACCTGATCCGAATGAACCGTTCGAGGTGTACTGTGACGCTTTGTATCAAGGATTGGGATCTGTTCTTATGCAACATAGAAAAGTGGTGGCCTATGCTTCGCGACAGTTGCGAGTGCATGAGAAGAATTACCCGACTCATGATTTGGAGTTGGCAGCTGTGGTTTTTGCTCTTAAGATATGGAGACATTTTCTCTATGGAGCGACATTTAACATCTTCAGTGACCACAAGAGCTTGAAATACTTATATGATCAGAAAGAGCTGAATATGAGGCAGCGAAGGTGGCTGGAATTTCTGAAGGATTATGATTTCCAGTTGTTGTACCACCCTGGCAAGGCGAATGTTGTAGCGGACGCTTTGAGTAGGAAGACCATCAGTGTTTCTGCCTTGATGATTAAGGAAAGAGATCTTATAGAACAATTTAGAGACGTATGGTCATTTGTTAAGTTGGAACCCGGGAGAATTTGTATGAATATGGTTACCATTTCCAATGAGCTAATGGATGACATACGAGAGAAGCAGAAAACCAATGAATTCTTGCAAGAGGCGAGAGAGCTGATAAAGCAAGACAAGGAGATGGAATTTAATGAAGGGACAGATGGAATTCTGAGATTCCGAGGTAGAGTTTGTATTCCTCGTGACCGAGAGCTTAGACAGTATATTGTGGAACATGCCCACACCAGCCTGCTGAATATGCATCCGGGCATAACAAAGATGTATCAAGATTTGAAGAAGTTATTTTGGTGGCACGGACTAAAGAGTGATGTTACTAGATGCGTATCGACTTGTCTGGTCTGTCAAAAAGCCAAAGTGGAACATCAACGACCTGCAGGATTGCTGCAACCATTGTCTATTCCTGAATGGAAGTGGGACAGCATCGCAATGGACTTTGTTATGGGATTGCCAAGGACAAGGATAGGACATGACTCGATTTGGGTAATAGTTGATCGACTTACGAAATCGGCTCATTTCCTCCCGATCAATATAAAATACAGTTTGGAAAAGCTGACCCGACTATATATTGGAGAGATTGTCAGACTGCATGGTGTGCCTACGAGTATAATTTCGGATAGGGATCCGAGATTTACTTCAAAATTTTGGCAGAGTTTACAGGCATCGTTGGGAACGAAATTGCACCTGAGTTCGGCATATCATCCACAGACCGATGGTTAATCGGAAAGGACGATCCAATCTCTAGAGGATTTGCTTAGAGCTTGTTCTATGGAACAGACTGGAAGTTGGGATCAGATCTTGCCATTGATAGAGTTCACTTATAACAACAGCTACCATTCGAGTATAGGGATGGCACCCTATGAAGCTCTGTATGGAAGACGGTGTCAAATGCCATTATGTTGGTACCAAGACAGAGAGCATCTTACGATTGGGCCAGATATTATCCAGCAGACGACTGAGAAGGTCAAGATGATTCAGGAGAAGATGAAGACTGCTCAAAGTCGACAAAAGAGTTATGCAGATAAGAGGAGAAAGCCTCTCGAGTTTGAAGAAGGTGAGCATGTGTTCTTGAAAGTCACACCCACGACTGGGGTCGGCCGGGCTTTGAAATCTAGAAAACTCACTCTAAAATTCCTTGGACCTTACCAAATTCTTCACCGGATAGGTCCAGTAGCTTACCAGATAGCCTTACCCCATATTCTTTCAAACATACATAATGTCTTCCACGTGTCACAACTTCGTAAATATTTACCTAATCCACATCACGTCATAGCACCAGACACAGTACAGTTAAAAGAGAACTTAACCTATGAGGCGCCTCTTGCGAGAATCGAGGACCGACGGATAAAGCAACTTAGAGGAAAGGAGATTCCATTGGTGAAGGTGATCTGGAATGAGACAACTGGTGATGCAACTTGGTAACCGGAGGACAAAATAAGGGAGCAACATCCAAAGTTGTTTTGAGGGACGTAAATTTCGAGGACGAAATTTCTTTTTAGTTGGGGAGTGTTATAACATCCCGAAAAACATCTAATTGATCATAAATGTTCATTTTATATTATTCTTGATTTTTAGGAATTTTTCTAGAATTTTACGGAAACGTCGAATATTTTAATATATTTTTCGTTTTACGTGCACACTGAGCTGAGAATTGCTGAGACCAGTGTAACACTCCGGAAATTGATTATTTCACCACGAATAGTCATTTTCCAATATTTGAGAATTATGTGAATTGTTTCGGAATTATCCGAGAACGATGAATATTTTAATATATTCTTCGTTTTACGTGAATATTGAGCAGAGTCGTGAGAACGAATGTAACGCTTCAAAAATTGGAAATTTATATGACGGATAGTATTTTTATAATATTTGCAATTTTTAAGAATTTTCTGGAAATTTTTCGGAAACGTCAAATATTACAATATATTTCTCGTTTTGCGTGCACACTAAGCGGAACTGGGGAAACGCGATGTTTTCTCTGCGAACCTTGAACTATGGATAAGTCGACGGGGGATCTTACTAAACCCGGGCTTTGACACAGTTTACGAGGTTTCACAATTTTTAAGAAAATCTTAATAGACAGAATAAATCAATACAGCGAAAATAATTCATCTGTCAGATTAATTAAATACTGATTTCTGTCAACTGTAACTGTTATCTATTGGATAACAGTGTGTAATAAAAATCCTATCACATTATCCAAATATAACCCACTTTATGTCTAATCAAGCTACTTTAATTCAAAATCTAATATTAAAAAATCAAAGCTTCCTTAAGAAGCTTTGACCCAAACATTGACCACTTGCTTTAGCTTCCTTTGGAAGCCAATTCCTCACCCACTCTTCTCTCTCTTTCACGTCAGCAGCAACACATGGGAAGGGAAATGAGTTGATTTCATTTAACCAAATATTACACTTAATTCATTATCACCAAAACACCTTTTCTCTCTTCATTTGCGTTCTTCTTCTTCTTCTTCCTTCTTCAACATTTCTTTTCTTCCTCTCTTACACACTCCACGTCCAGCAGCCCCTCCCCTACTCAATCTTCTCAAAATCTTCATCTAAATACATTTTCTTAATCTCCTCACCATTCCAAACACCTTTCCCTCTTGGAGTTTCTTGAGATTCCATCATCTCCACCATTTTCTCCAAGCTCCAACTTTGAACATTTTTGGGTAAGTTCAAGAACACTCTCCCTCTCTTCTCATTTTCGTGTGGATGGTCCCTTCTATGACCATTCATGCTTCATTTTTCAAGCCTTGGTATTGACTCTAACAAGTCACCAATTTTAGGGATTTTGGAGGCCAAATTCGAAAATACAAGGAGCATTCTTGGTGCTCATTTTGATTTCTACACATTGGTAAGAGGAAGACACTCCTCCTCAACCTCTCTTAGCATCTAGGAACCTTGATTGTGTTGGTTGTAGAAAAATCCTAATGAGGGTTATTCTTTAATGTGATTGATTATTATGCCTATGTGTTGTATTTGTGCTAATTGTGATCTTGGATTACTTGGTTGTATGTAATGGAATATTTGATTGGATGTTGTGAGTGGAAATGGAAGAAAAAACCTTTGAGAACCCCTCTTGGTGGCCACGGTTTTGAGGCTAGCAATTAGGGGAAATTGTGATAAATTGTAACAAGCATTGGATTTGAACTAATCAATGGATAAAAATGGAATGTAATGGAAGAAAAATTTGAAATTGAAACCCAAGTGGTGGCCACGGTTTTGAGCCCAATTTTGGGGTTAGTGGTGAGTTAGTGTAACAAGTGAGGATCAAGTGAGTTTAGAGTATAACCAATGGTGTGATGAGTTGGAAAGAATTAGGAGATAACTTCTTAGGGAGGTCACGGCCTCCTAGCCTTTTTGGGTGAAGTTATGTAATTTTGGTAACTTGAAGGCATAACCAATTAGGCTAAGTAAGAACCTAAGTAATGAAATGAATAATTAATGAATTGGAAGGATTTGGTAAAAATTTAGACTTCATAGATCTTAAATGACTAAGAGTGAAATTATTATAGGACTTAAGGTAGTCTTAAGTGAGTGAAGAACAAGAGAGAGTGAGGCTAGAGAGCTTGAATAAATTGCAAGACATAAGACGTTGAGTTGGCTTAGAACATTAAATTGATTACGAGAATTGATTTTGAACTTGAACCTTGAAAGGCGGCAAATTCTAAATTTAGGATTCATAATGAACCTAAAAATGTACCGATTGGTTTGATCCTTGTATTATGATGTTATGGGTCCATGTGAGTGACCATTGGTATATTGATGTTTATATTGGCCTAGTGTGGCATATTATGAAATTGTATGATATTGTGGATCATACATGTGCATGCATAGTATCTTATGCATTGAAATTGTCCTTGTGGACTGTTGTAAGGCCAAGTTGCCTAGGAGATTGAACACACCTTAGTGCGGGTGCGAATAGACAAGTGTAGGTCATTGGTTGACCTTGGGGGCGTCGGGGTGCGGGTTCCTCGCAATGGGAGGTTGGTAGCTCTCCTGCCCGTGGGGTAGACCGATGCAAACGCACCGACGATCCGGACCGAGACACTGTCCTATATCGTGATCTAGTGTAGAATGTCTGTACAATGCCATGATTGTGCACGATTGATTTATAGCACTGGCCTCGGCAGCCGAGTTGCAGACATGTCTCCTGATCTTTCTCTCCGATTGATTGAGTCTAGCTCTATGGAGTAGGAATTTAGGAAAGCATGCATGTGAATCATGATATACTCTGTCATCATTAATTCTTATTTTTTGCAACTATAATTGATTTAATTGTTATTTTGATGATTATCTGCCTGAAACTGTTTATTTGCTTACTGTTGGAATTACTGCTTATTATTTAAGTATGTTGTTTCTAAATTGCTATTTGGGCGCGTGGCGCCGTTCTATTTCTAGCATGCTATAATTGGTAATGAGGTAGGATGTCTTACCTCTTTCTGTGTTTCCATTATTTGTTGTCTGTATTTACATTGTGTTACCGAAGACGGCGGCAACGAGTTAGAAGCCCCTGACTTTCCCTGGCTTCTGGCCCGCGAGAGATTAACTACTGCTACAGACGATGGGGATGCGTATGCGAGGATTTCTGGGAGATGTGCGTCTGACCTTCCTGGGAGGGCCAGAGTGCTGGCACATTAACCTGAACTCTGACCATTGCGTCTACTTGGGAGACGTGTCCATTACCCTAGCCTGGAGACGACATGAGGCACCCATGTTCACCTGCCACGTCAGCCTACGATTAGAGTTTTACTTGCCCATCCGTGAGATGTGGGGCGACCGCTACTACACTCCACGAGAGGACTCCTTTGACTCCACCGCTCGGGCCCCGTCCCGTGCTTCTGTGGTTCCAATGGAGGTTTCCTCGGATGAGGAGGATCCTGCTGAGGATCCTGATTCGGTTCCTCCTTATCTGAGGGATTGATGTCACTGGTGGCTACTGATGGCTGCCAATGTTTTTAATTTTGGGGGCCTGATGTATTACTTTTTGGTGGGCTGTATATTTTGTATATGCATGATGGTTATATATGCATGATTTCCTTGGGGCAAGTATAGTTTTGCTTTTTGGAGGTATTCAGGCTTGTATTTAAATTTATAGTTGTATTTAAACATTAATATATATATATGAATGCATGTTATTCAGGTGGAAAGTCCGTTTATTATTTTATTCTTTACTGTTCTTCTGTTTCTATGAATTAATAACAAAAAAAACATATACTGTCCTTTTCTCACGTAATAAGGTATCAGGTAATTTGACTTTTAATTAATTAAACCGGGTCTTAATTGTTAGACTATTTAATTGCCGCATTTTATTTCATTTGACAATGTGACGTTCCTTCCGTTTAAAAAGGGGCGTTACAGAGACTACCTCCATTTGGTTGCTACACACCTCACATTTCAAGCTTCCTTCCATCATTCCAAGGCTCTTCTCTTTGGTGGTTATCCATTAGTTCTTCCTCTTCCATTTTTTCCACCATTGAAGCTAAAGCTTGAAGTTTTTGAGGTAAAGTCCTCAACTTTCTTCTCTTTTCTTCTCATTTTCGTTTTTCTTGGTCACATCCTATTTGACCAAGTACTCATCTTTCTATGGTTTGAGTGAACCTTTTTGAAAGTTGCTCACCTTAGGATTTTCTTGAAGGTAGAAAATAAAAATCAAGAACAAGAGGGGCTTGCATCCTTGTGTTGTCTTCAATAGGTAAGAGGGAGACTTACTCATTTTCAACCATTATTGGTGGTAAGAGAACCTTTGAGTAATTGTTGATGAGGGAATCCATGTGGGATTACTCTCTTTGTTATATTGTATTATTTTCATGATTTTGTGGTTGTTTGATTTGTATGAATGTATGGATTTGCATTGCATGTTTTGATGACTATAAATCTATTGATTGTTATTTTGCACCCTGATGACCATGAATCATGCTTTGGTTTGCTTGAAAAAGGAATGAGAAGCTTTGAAAATGGATGGGCCAAGGTTCTGCAGAAACGAATTTTGCAAAATCCTTGTTGATGCACGAGCGCTTAGGCACTGTGCAGCGAGCGCCTAGGCACTCAATCAACGCTCAGGCACAGGAGCTTGGACGCTCAAGCGCACAACGTCCAGAATGATTTTCAGAAATGTAGCTCAGTGTGTGCTCAGGTGCTGCGTGTTGAGCACTCGGGCGCTCAACCAGCGCTCAAGCGCTGGAGACCTGGCGCTCAGGGCAGAATTGGCCAAAATGTTATGAGAAGATAACCATGACTTTAATAATTGATATGTTATAATCATACTAGAGTAAATAACTTGATTTGTTGAGAGAATTCCTCTAGAGAGGGTGATCTTATAGGAATGGTTAATCTAAAGTGAAAATTCCATAATGAACCTCCAACAATGTTTCACCACCTTGAGAACTTAATGCTATGTTATTTTGGGTCCATGAATTTGAATCTTGATGCCTTAGGGAGGTTCACGACCTCTAAAGGATTTTTGGGTCCAAGTGGTGTTTTGTGCATCCTTGGGAACGAAGCAATTTAGACATAAGTAATTTATAATGTGATGGAAGAAATTGATTGAGTAATGGTTCTTGAGAAGGGCCACGGTTTTAAGGGTCTTTGACCTAATATTTACATAATTGATCAAGACTTAGATGATTAGGAATGTTGGATTCATAATATAGAATTATGATATGTGTTGAACCGTGTATATGAAATTATTGATATTAAGAATGGATTGTGTGGAATTGTGAGTTCATGTGGGACTAAGTACTTGTTGATGTGTACTTGATTAAATTGTGGCAATGATGTTGTTGAGGATTTACTGTATGCCATTGTGGTATGTTCCATGTGAAATATATTGTTGATGAGTATGCATGGTATGCATTGTGTTATGAGGAACATACAATTGATAAACATACATGATGTAAATTGAGTCATCATGCATATGTGAATATCTGTTGGACTTTGTTGGAAAGGCGATGTGTGCCTAAGAGATTGAATTACACCTTAGTGTGGGTGCGAGTAGACTAAGCGTGGGTTATAGTGGTTGACCTTGGGGCGTTGGGGTGCGGGTATCTCACAATAGACAGTGGTAGTTCCACTTGGGCCGTGGGATAGACTGATGCAAACATACTGACGATCCGGGCCGAGATGTTATCCTATATCATGATCAATTATTGAGGTGCCATGTATAAGCCATGTTGCGCAAAATATGATTTTTATGAGAAGGCACTTTATTTTAAGGCTAACGAGATACTGACATGACTCCTTGATCATTCTCTCCGAAATGTTTATGTCTAGTTCCATGGAGTAGGATTTTGGTATCATATGCATTATGCATTGTCGGTCTCATATTTCATCTGGCATGAGTACTTATAATTGTTAAATCATCTCTGTTAATGTTATAATAATTATCTGACTGTTGAACTGTCCACTGCTTGAGATATTATTGTTGCTTCTCTTTTATTGCTCATTTTATTATTTCTTATGGTTGTTTCTCTCTCATTGCCTATTTCATTATTACTGTTGATGAATATATGTGTTATGATGTTATGTGGGCGTCCTGCGCCATTCTATTTTTTTGTTGCCGTATTGGTGTTGAATGCTGAGTGTCTCACCTCTTTCTTGTATCCCTGTATTTCTGTTTTACATTTATATTGGGTAAAAGATCATGAGGAAGAAGAAGAAGGGCCACACCCTTACTGATTAAATTAGGTTGATTCATTATTTTCGATATAGTGTCTGTACGAGATTTCTTCGGTTACGTGCGGGTGTAACTTCATGGGCGCATTGATGCTTGACGTATCAACTGGGACACCGAGCGTTACACATGTATGGGGTTACGGCTTTGTCTACAAGTAGTACCTATCCCAGGGTTACTACTTTTCCCTTTAGTGCTTTTGTACACATCATCTTTTATTTGAATATGTAAGTACTATGTTTTGTGTTATCAGTGTTTTGTGTTAAGGACGAATATATTATATATGAAATATATTTTTCCTTCAGTGGTTGTATTTAATATGGTTAGGCTAAATATGTTTCATTTAGGGCTCATATTTTCTATTCATGTACAATGGAAATTTTTAAAAAACTTGAGACTATGACATGTCTGGATTTAGTGACTGTGGTGCAATGACGATTGTGCCATAGTTATTAGATCTAGGGTTGTTACACTCCCTCTCTCAAGAAAACTTTAACTTGGTTAGCCGTAAAAAATCCAGAATTTTCAGTCTTAGGGAAAACTAGGGTTTTACTGGATCAATCCATCAGGATATGGTTAGAAGATAACTAATCCATTCCTAAGATTATGTCTATTTGGGAAAGAAGTAAACAGATCAAATCAATAAAAAAGATTTGACCTTCAACAGTTATAGAACAATTCAAGCAAACTTGGGCAGTAACAACAAGTTCAGCAGTAGAGGTAGAAATAATCAAGTCAAAAGGCAAGGAAGACATATGTAATCCTAATCGATGCACACAATCATAGGCAATAAAAGAATAAGTCACCCTGAGTCATATAGTACAGTGAAAAGATTACCTCCTATGACACAATCTCCCTTAATCAGATCTTCGGACTGGGAGGCTTCTGCTCCACTCATAGTATACACCCTTCCTCCTGCCTGAGGTCTTGTGGCACGTACGTTGCTAACGGAGGACTCCACCTTAGGTTGATTGCAATCTCTAGAGACATGGCTAGGCTTCCCGCATCTAAAACAAATGATTCTTTTGATTGCACACTCCCTGGTCAAGTGATCTTTTCTGCATTTCGAGCATTTTGGAAAAAATGCCACATTTTGACCAAATCTGTTGAAACCAAAATTGCCATTGGGACCTCCACCATGCAATTGTGGTTGATGTTGGTTCCCTGGTGGTCGGGAATATGGCTTCCTTTGAAAAAAATTAACATTACAGCTATTCCTTCTTTGGAACCTAGAAGGTCCAAAGTTACGACTCCTTGTGTCCCGTGATTGATCCAGTTCCTCAATTCTACGACACTTGTCCAACAAGGCTGGGAATTGCCCAATTCCTAACAATAGCACTACTCTTTTCAAATCATGTCTCAGACCCTCTTTGAACTTTCTGCACTTCCACTCTTCATCAGGCTGTAGCTGGAAATACCTCGAGAATTTCAATAAGCTTTCAAACTTTGTTGCATACTCACTAACTGACATAGTCCCTTGTTTCAAACCAAGAAACTCTATTTCCTTAGCATGTGTAGCACTGGTTGGAAAGTACTTCTATAGAAACTTGTTCTTGAAGACTTCCCATGTGATCACCCTTCCTTCAGCTACCATTAATCGTTGCGTTCTAGTCTACCAATCTTTCACATCTCCAACAAGCATGAAGGTAGCATAAGTTACCTTCTTATCGTCAGCATACAACTCATGTGGGCTTGTTGAACTCCAAATGTAATTTAACATCAAGAGAAAAGAAAGGGTTTCCATCACGGGTCCTACGAATGGATATAGTCACATCCTCTATATATTTAACGCTCTCAGCAGCCCAGTAAATGCGTCATGCATCTATACCATCAAGGAACTATACACTGACAAAACCAATTAAATCTCTCCTAGCTGCCATTGCCAACAAAACAAAACAACAGAAAGGTGCGATCTACCTCACCTTCTTCTCAGTCTTCATCAAGTATATATATATATATATATACACATAACAGAATAACATAGTAAAGAGGTGAGATCTCCTACTACAATACCAACATGGCATCATAGAAACAGCAATGACAATGATGCCATTCAAAATACAGAAATATACATATAATCATTATTTCATACAATAGATAATTCAATAAATGTTCCAATGGGTAATTCAACAGATAACTCAACAGATAATTCAACAGATATTTCATTGGGTAATTCAACAGATAACTCAACAGATAATTTAACAGATATTTCAACAAATATGTAAATGCCACAATGAGATGTCGACTGACTATGCATATGCACAATGTGACCAATTTATTACTTCATGGAGCTAAACACAGATTCGGAGAGAATGATCTAGAAGACATTTATCTGTATCTCGTCAGTCTCAATTCATGTGCTTTCACTTTTCTCAATTTGCGCAACATGGCTTATACAAGATAGTCTACACCAGATCGTGATTAAAGATAGTGTCTCGGTTCGGATCGTCGGTGCATTTGCATCGTCTGTACCACGTCACAGAGGAGCTACCAACTAGCCACTTGTGGGATAAGTCACAGTCCAACGCCCCCAAGGTCAACCAATGACCTACACTACGCATATCGCACCCGCACAATGGTGTAATTCATCTCCTAGGCTTACAGCCTTAACAAAACAATGTCCAACGGACTTTCACAATGCATGATGAATGACTCAATGCATGCACATACAACAATGTTATGATTTCTCCATAACCATTCACCACTACTTGGCCATAACCGTCATTAATAAATCTGGGTCCCCATCCTTGTGGACATGATAACAAAATCACCGTTTATTATCAGTTATGCAACATCATTATTACAATTTTAAAACTCCGTCTCAAAACTTAAAAAAAAAAACTCAATACATAAATCAACCTCAATCTCCAATGTCAATCATAATAAAACTTTTCAAGGAACGATTTTTCTAACATTATTCACCAAAGTCCATATTACTTTAATTTACAAAACCCTTTTTCCATTACCTTTAGAAAACTCTCTTGATTAGAATACCTAAATTTTATAAATCACTAACCACTTAATTTATTAAGTTCTTAGACATCATTCAAATCCATTTTTAACCACTTTGGCCAAAAATCATTCTTGAGGTAAGGATAAAATTTTGTTCTTCTCTTTTCCATTTTATGAGTCCCTAATTATGTCTCTAATTACCTAATTATCTAAGTTCTAACTTGATACAAAATTTTCTTAGCCTTAGTTTCCTTATATAGCCGTGAACCCTAAGGGTCTAGGAACCCAAAATTTCCTTCATTTTATAAATCACTAATCACCTAATTTATTAAGTACCCAATTGATACGAAATTTTGTCTTGGACATCCTATTTTCACCTACTTGCCGTGAGCCATCAAAGTCCATGGGACCAAAATCTTTTTCCTTTCCAATTGATTCACTTCATACAATATATAACAATCATCATATTTCTATTCTAGCAAGATTATGCATCATATTCAAAGCAATAAAATCAAGTAAAGTAAATAATCACAAAACATTGAACTTATACAACCAAGTGAATGAAATCCACACATGGATCACTCACACACACAAAATTCGTTCCTCACCACCGTGGATGGTTGAAGAGGATGATCTCCCTCTTATCTAAAGAGATGACAAGAAAAGAAAGCTCCTTGTTCCTCTTGAAATTTTGTCCAACATGTCCAACAACACTCTAGAAGATTCAAACTTTCAAGATGAACACCTAAAGCTTGAAAAGAGAGGACCATGGTCAATATGATGGCCTTGAACATGAAAAGGAGAAGAGAAAAGATGAAGATCATAAATCTTACCTTAAGAACTTTAAGTTAGGGCTTGAAAAAAAATGATGAAGATGAGAGATTAAGATGAAGATCATAACATAGAAAATCATCCCATGGTTATGTAGATTCAAGGAGTGAAATTGATTAGAGCAAACAAAAGAGAAGAGGGAAATGGGGGTGGTGGCCGTGAGGTGTGGATAGAAAATTAGAAAAGAAAAAGTGAAAGAAAAGGTGAAGGCTTTTTGGAAAGATGACACTTTGTCATCTTTTTCCTTCTCAAAACCGTGAGCATCACCAAAGGAGGAGAGAGAAATGTAAACTTCTCCAACAAGCTTGTCAAATGGCTTCTCCAACAAGCTTGTTAAGTGGCTTCTCCATTAAGTTTCTCCAAAGCTTCCTTAGGAAGCTAATTTTCACTTTTAGAAAGTCAAAGGTGATGTCACAAAGGTGATGCCACATGGATGATGTCACTTAAAGTGAATACTCTAGAAAAGATGACTAGTATTTTACTAAAAGCTATTATCCAATGGGTAAAGGTTACAGTTAACAAAACCAGTATTTATTGTCCGTTGGATAATAGGACGTACCCTGATTTTATTTGTCAGATAAAATTTCAAAAAACGAAAACTTCGTAAACTGTGCCTAGCTTCGGGTTTAGTAAGATCCTCCAGCCCTGTTTCACAGTCCAAAATTTTTTAGCTTTGGAAAATATTTTATTTTTTTGGCCCAGCTTAATGTGCACGTAAATTGAGGAAAAAATAAAATAATCAAAGTCACCTAAATAATCCACAAAAATCACAACTATTGTAAAATGCATATATAACAGAAAACAAGAAATTTTTGGGGTGTTACATGCTTAAATTTGTAATTGCCTATAACACATAGAATTGTAAAAGTCCCTGGATCCTTGCATTTCTGAGGCATAGGCTGAATGAGAGTTGAAACATTTTAGCTCATATTGATTCTCTCATTACCCTTCAGCCTCTTCCTTTGGGTGCATAATTCCTTAAGAAACTTGCATATTTTGGAATTTGCTTGATTGCATCCAACAATGGAATATTGACTTCCACTTTCCTGAAGGTCTTAAGAAGCTCTCTATCCTTCTCAACCTTATCTATCTTTCTGGTTTGAATGGCTCTATGTGGGAAGGGAAGAGCTATGGTAGGCTGCTGTAACTCATTAACAACTGCTGATTTCTTTGTACCCTTAGAAATTGATTTCTTTGCTGGTTGTTGCTTACTTGCAGGTTGAGGTTCAGTTGGTGTTTGTATAGACTTGCCAGATCTCAGCATAATGACACTCACATTCGGATTGGGAGTTGTTTGGGAAGGAAGTTAGCTCAACCCTCGACTTTTTAGCTCACTCACAGTGGTTGACAACTGCCCAATCACTGTCTGTAGAATCTGAATGGTAGTATTTACATTTAGCAGGAACTGAATATTATTTGTGGCCATTAGTTTCATCAAGTCCTCAAAGGAAGGCTCAGATTTTGTGGCTGCTAGACTTGGATGATGCAGAATAGGTTGCTGGAATGGCTGCTGATACTACAATGGTTGTTGCTGCTGTTGTGATGTTGCATTGCCATATCTCATATGGTCTCTCCAGCCAGGGTTGCATGTGTTGGAGAATGAATCATATCTCTATTGCTGCTATTGGAACTAAGGTTTATTAGGAAAGGCACTAGCTGTTACAATAGATTGAGCTGGAAAAATAAATCCATCATCCTGAAGTGTTGGACAAGCATCTGTAGGATGAGATGGATAAGAGCAAATTCCACACACAGTAACAAACATTTGCATAGGTGGGTGTTGTCGCACTGCTAACTATCTCACCAAAGAGGTCAATTCATCAAGTCTATGCTCCATTCTCTATTGATCAGCATTGGATACATGAAGCCCATTGACTCCTCTGGTTGAAGTGATCATTCAAGTTCCAAACTGTTGGGCATTGGCGGCCATTTTTGCTATCAAATCTCTTGCTTCAGTAGGAGTTTTATCCACTAAGGCACCTCCACTCGTAGCATCCACCATGCTTCTATCCATTGGCATTAGTCCCTCATAAAAGTATTGGATCAATAACTGATCACTAATTTGGTGGTGGGGACAGCTCAAGCACAGCTTCTTAAATCTCTCCCCATATTCATGCAAGGTCTCTCCTGTCGTTTGTCTTATGCCACAAATGTCTTTTCTAATTGCATCAGCTCTAGATGCAAGGAAGAATCTCTCCAAGAATAGCCACTTCATGCCATCCCAACTCATGACAGAACTTGGTGAAAGGTAGAACAGCCAATCCCTGGCCGGATCAACAAGTGAGAAAAGGAATGCCCTTAGCTTGATATGCTCCTCAGGGATTTGTTATGGCTTCATGGTTGAGCAAACCACATGGAACTCCTTAAAATGCTTATGAGGGTCTTCACCCGCAACACCATGAAACATGGGCAACAAGTGTATCAATCCAGATTTTAATTCAAAGTCAGCATTAAGATCAGGGTATTGAATACACAAAGATTGGTAAGTTACATCAAGAGTGTAACACCCCTTTTTTCGGGAGAAGAAGGAATGTCACACCATAGTAAAGTGAAACGAAAATGAGAAAAATATAAATACATTGATAAATTAAGACCCGGTTCATTTAGTGTATAATTAGACTTCTTCAATCGTAAGTGCACATAAATCGGGTATTGAAAATGTACGTATATTATTACTTACTATTTTTTTGTTGTTAAAATGAATAATAAATATAATACATCAAAAATTAATATGGAATGAAATCATACATTCACAATATATATATAGCATCAAGCCTATTTTAATTACATCAACATGTGTGCAAAAAGCAAAAAGCTTTACCCACCCCCAAAATATTTACAACATATACAGCCCATCACAATAGCAAAACGTCAGGCTTTCCAAAGGATATACGGATAGTCATCAGTAGCCACCAATAGTATCAGCCCCTAAGACTGACGAGAAGGAACCGTAGCAGGATCCTCCTCAGGGTCCTCCTCATCCCATGAAATCACCATCGGGGCGACCGAATTTGAAGCAGAAGCTCGAGCAGTGGAGAGAAATGAATCATCTCGTGGGGTATAATAAAGGTCATCCCACAAATCCCTAACAGATTGGTAAAACTCTAAGTAAACGAAAATAGTGAAATAAAAAATAAGCGGGTTATAGCGACCCCAAGCTAAAGACACAGTCAGCTCCCCATGATAGATGCATCGGTCCGTGCTCAAGTTTACATGCCAGCAGTCTGGACCACCGTGAAAGGTCTTCCTTGCGTAACCCAAAAATCAGTGTGGATGTGACGACATCTTCAAGGGATTTCAGGCGCTTCCTCTTCTTCGCGAACATCTTCTCAGAAGCATATAAATAGAACAGAAATACAAGTATACAAGAAAGAGGTCAGACACCCAGTATTCATTACCAATACGACAGTCAGACAACAAAACGGCGTTGGACGCTCACTTAGCATTACAACGCATATATTCATCAACAGTAATAATAAAATAAGCAATAATAGAAACGATAATAAATAATAGTAAAGAAAATGAGCAATAAGAGATAAACAACACTAATCACTCAAGCAGTCAACAGTTCAACAATCAAATAATTATTACAACAATAAAGAATATAACTTAACAGTGTAAGTACTCATGCCAGATGAAATATGAGACTGACAATGCATAATGCATATGGTATCAAAATCCTACTCCATGGAGTTAGACATCAACATTCGAAGAGAATGATCAAGGAGTCATGTTAGTATCTCGTTAGCCTTAAAATAAAGTGCTTTCACATAAAAATAATATTTTGCGCAACATGACTTATACATGGCACCTCAACAATTGATCGCGATATAGGACAATGTCTCGGTCCAGATCGGTGTGTTAGCATCGGTCTATCCCACGGCCCTAGTGGAGCTACCACTGTCTATTGTGAGACACCCGCACCCTGACGCCCCCAAGGTCAACCACTATGACCCATGCTTAGTCTACTCGCACCCGCACTAAGGTGTAATTCAATCCCCTTGGCATACACAGCCTTTCCAACAAAGTCCAACAGACATCACATATGCATGACAACTCAATGTACATCATGTATGTTCGTCAATTGGATGTTCCTCATAACACAATGCATATCATGCATATTCATTAACAATATATATTTCTCATAGAACATACCACAATGGCATATAATCAATCATCAATAACTTCATGCTACAATTTGGTCAAGTACACATCAACAAGTACTTAGTCCCACACATGGGCTCACAATATCGTGTAATCAATTCTCAATATCAACATTTCATATATATAGTTCAACACATACCACAATTTCACATTATGTATCCATCATTCTTAATTTCCTAAGTCTTGATCAATTATGTAAATATTGGGTCAAAGAACCCCTTAAAACCATGGCCTCTCAAGAGCCATTACTCAATCAATTTCTTCCATCACATTCTAAATTACTTATGCCCAAATTGTTTAATTCCCAAGGATGCACAAAAGCTCCACTTGGATTACAAAAATCCCTTAGAGGCCATGAGCCTTCCTAAGACATCAAGGTTCCATTTTTTTTTTCCATTTCATGCCTTAATCATTTAATACCTAATCATATAAGCTTCATTTTGTACAAAAATCAAATTCAAATCCCTAAAAATTTAGTTAAAATCGTGACCTCCATAAGATAATAGGAAACCCTAAAATTTCCATTCATCCAATCCATTATTATCAAAGCATTTATAACAACCAAACTTTAGTCTCAATCAAGAACACACAAAACATGAAAAACAATCAAACAAAGTGAACATCCATTATGGATTTCTAAATCAACAACCACACAATGGTCTTCTCACCACCAATAATGGTTGAAGTAAGTAAATCTCCCTCTTACGTAAAGGAAGAACATGAAAATCGCCTCCTTGCTTGCTCTTGGTAGTTCGGTTTCGGCTCTCCAAAAACCCTAGAAAACCAAACACAAAGAATCAACAACCAAGCTTGGAAAAAGATGAATCCTTGGTCACCAATGTGATCAAGGGTCACGAAAATAAAGAGAAGAAGAAAGAAAAATGGAAGCTTTACCTCAAAAGCTTCAAGCTTTGTTCTTGGAAGAAGATGATGGATTTGAGAGAAAATCTTGAAAGAGAATATGTTGAGAATGGAAAGAGAAGTGTAGGAATGGTGATGATGAAACAAGAAAATGAAAATGGTCACAAATGGGGTTGCAAAACCGTGGAGAGGGTGAAGGAGAAGAAGAGAGAAGTTGGAGAAAATGGAGTGAAAAATTGAAGAGAGAGAAAGTGATAGTAGAAAATGTATGTAAATTTTGAGTGAGGAGTGTTAAGTGTGGGAAACAAAATTTGCTCCCCCATGGACACCATGTGCCACGACAATGAGGAGAGAGAGAGGGAGTGAATGGCTTCTCCTATAAGCTTTGGGCAGTTTGGTCATTTATAGACTAGGCTTCCATGAGAAACTTGATTAAAATATAGTATTTTTAAATTAAAGTGAATTTGATTAGACATAAAGTGGATTACATTAAGATAATGTGATAGGATTTGTAACACATGCTATTATCCAATGGATAATGGTTACAATTGATAGAAGTCAGTATTAATTATCCAACGGATAAAAATTACACAGCGATTTATTTTATTGAATAAATTTCTTGAAAAATGTAAAATCTCGTAAATCGTGTCTAGCCTTGGGTTTAGTAAGATCCCCGTCGACGTTTCCACAAATCAAGATTCTCTGGAAAAATATCTCATTTCTCCGGCTAGGCACAGTTTGCATGCAAAACGAGGAATAATATTAAAATATTCTGCATTCTTAGAAAAATCCAGAAAAATTCCTAAAAATCACAAATATTACAAAATGACTATTTATATTAAAATAAACAAATTTTTGGGGTGTTACAACTCTCCCCTTTAAATAGAAATTTCATCCTCGAAATTTTCATATCTTAGAATAATTGTGGGTATTGCTCCTTCATCTTGTCCTCCAATTCCCACGTCGCATCTCCGGTTGTTTCATTCCAAATTACTTTTACCATTAGGATGTCTTTTCCTCTGAGTTACTCCACCTTCCAATCCTCAATCCTTACAGGTGACGTCTCATGATAACTCTACAAAAGTAGAGTTAAATGATCACTAATTGTGTTAATTTGTGTTAGTTTCCTTGTATATTCTTGATATCTTGAGCTTGAATTTGATTGTTAGAGCTTTAGTGGAATTGGAACCTATTGAGCACTCTTTTGATTAATATTGACAAGTTTTAATGAAATGATCTTAGAATTAATACTCTCTTGATATTTCATGCTTGATAGGTGGTTGAATCCCTTGATTCATGAAGAGTTTGAAGAATGGAGATAAAGCTTTGAAGAAGAGAAGTGGAGAAAAAGAAGAGTGGGAAAGCTCAAGAAAGATCATTGAATTGAGGGAGCAAGATAGGAATCCAAGAAGTCAAGTATTGGTTGCATTTTGATGAAGAAAAAGTGTTTAAATGAAAGCCATATACTATGCCTCGGCCTCCAAAACTATGCCTCGGCATAGTATATCAGTTTTGGAAGAATCCTGGCAGGAGGCCGCGGCATCCTCTTCCGAGGCCGCAAAGCATCATGTTGCGATTTTGTATTCTACAGCACCAGAGGCCGAGGCATCCTGGAAGGAGGCCGCGACATCCTGTTAAAATTCTGCTACGTCGTTTTGGCTCCACAAAGAGGATTTTTAATGGGTTAGGGCATCCATTTCGTGGAGGATTCATTCTCTAACACTACCTGGACATTTTCTGAGCTTGGGCAACTGTGGAGGACCTCAAGAAACCTAGGGAAACTTGATTTGGAGAGGAGGCAACAAGGAAGTTCTTGGAGATTTGCTTGCTTTTCACCATTGGAGCTAGTTTGTGCTTCATCTTCTTCATCATTTCTCTTTGGTTTCTTTTGGGGTTTTCTCATTCTTCTTGTTTTGGCTTAATGGATGTATTATTTGGTTTGATTGATTATTCCCAAATGTTGAACATGAGCTAAATTTGTTTCTAGGATTGTAACTCCTATTGATATGTAGCTTGGATTGTTGAATGTTTGTTTACCCATTTCCATGTTATAAGAGGTTTTTATCCATTCTTATGCTTCATGCTATTGATTGTTTGGCCACCAATTGGTAGATATTTGGGTTTGATTTGAACTTGGGAAAGGGAAATTGAACCTAGAACTAGAATGGGTGACACATGAACTTCCAACCCTAGGGTTGAATTTGGGGGTTTTGTTCTAAGACATAGGGATATGCTTAAGACCATGTGTAATCTTGCATAGAACTTGTTCGATATAATGCTTCTTTGTTAATTGATTCTAATAGGGATATTGTGTTGATTAAGAAGGAAAGAACATATCGCCATCGGGAGAGGGGTATGTTTACATTAGAGTTCTAGATTAATTCTTCAAGTAACATTGATTGGGCTAATGGGTATGATTTTAATCCAAGTGAAATATCAAGAAGGGTTACAATCCTAGGTTTTTACCATTGTGAGAATTTGATACTTTGTCAATTCTATTACTTGCTTATTTTTTATTCCAAGTTAGATTGCTCTGAATTTTATTCTTTTTAAATCAATTATTGTTGTTTGGATATTAGTAAGGCTTCCTATACTAATACTTAGTTTGAAAATTAGTTCTAGTCCTCGTGGGTTCAACTCGTACTTTTTACTCTATTACTTGAGCGATGTGTATACTTGCACGAATTTTCTCATCATCTCATAAGTTAAGTTTTCCTTTAATTGCACCGTATCAGGTGCTATGACATGATCAGGGCTTAGGAATATATTTTCGAAGTTGTGACACATGAAGGGCATTATGGAGATTTGAAAGAAAAGGTGATAAGGCTATTTGATAAGCAACTGGACCTACCTGACGAAGAATTTGGTAAGGTCCAAGGAATTTTGGAGTAAGCTTTCTAGACTTAAGAACTTGGCCGACCCCAGTCATAGGCGTGACTTTCAAAAACACATGCTCTCCTTCCTCAAATTCAAGAGGTTTTCTCCTTTTGTCCGCATAGATCTTTTGTCGACTTTGAGCCGTCCTCATCTTCTCCTGAATCATCTTGACTTTCTCAGTCGTTTGTTGTATGAGATTAGGTCCAACAGTAAGTCACTCACCATCCTGGTACCAACATAAAAGTGTTCTGCTCCTTCATCCATATAAAGCCTCATAGGGAGCCATCCATATGCTCGAATGATAACTGTTGTTGTAGGTGAACTCTACCACCAGTAAAACTCCATCCCAACTTCTAGTTTGTTCCAACGCATAAGCTCTTAGTAAGTCTTCCAATGATTGACCATCGATCTGAGGATGATATGCAAAACTTAAACGTAGCTTTATTCCCATTGCTTCTTGAAGGCTTTGCCAAAACTTCAATGTAAATCTTGGATCTCTGTTAGAAATAATACTAGTAGGCACACCATGTAGTCTGACAATTTCACCGATATATAACTAAGTCAACTTCTCCAACGAATACCTTATGTTGATCGGCAACAAATGTGCTGACTTCGTGAGTCGATCCGCAATTACCCATATCGAATCGTAACCTTTTCTGGTCTTTGGTAATCCAACAACAAAGTCCATCACAATACTATCCTATTTCCATTTAGGAATAGTTAGGGGTTGTAACATTCCAGATGGTTTTTGATATTCAATATTCGCTTTCTGACAAACTAGACAGAAATATACACATCTGGCAATATCTCTCTTCATTCCATGCCACCAAAATAGTTTCTTCATGTCTTGGTACATCTTAGTCATTCTAGGGTGCATACTCAACTGACTCGTGTGAGCATGTTCAAGTATATACCTCCTGAGTTCTTGATCTTTAGGCACATATACTCTACCTCTGAATCTTAAAATTCCATTGTTTCCTTCCTCTAAGGTTGTTGCACCACCTTGCTTCATCAGCTCCCTTTCTTCTTGTAAGAACTTGTTAACTTTCTGTTTCTCTCGAATATCTTCCATTAAGTCATTTGAAATAGTAACCATGTTCATGCAAATTTTTCCAAGTGTCAATTCCATAAAAGACCATATATCTCTGAATTGTTCTATCAAATCCTTCTCTTTGATCATCATGGCAGAAACACTGATCATTTTCTTACTTAAGGCATCTGCCACAACATTTGCGTTCCTAGGGTGATATTGTAGTTGAAAATCGTAATCTTTTAAGAATTCCAACCACCTTCGCTGCCTCATATTCAACTATTTTTTATCATACAGATACTTCAAGCACTTGTGATCACTAAAGACATTGAACATTGCTCTATAAAGAAAATGCCTCCATATCTTCAAAGCAAATACCACAGTAACTAATTCTAAGTCGTGTGTTGGGTAGTTCTTCTCATGCACTCGCAATTGTCTCGAAGCATAAGCCACCACTTTTCCACCTTGCATAAGCACACACCCCAATCCATGGTATAAAGCATCACAATACACTTCGAACGGTTCATTTGGGTTAGGCAGAACTAACACTGGCGAAGTAGGTAGTCTCCTTTTCAGCTCTTGAAAACTCTCTTCGCAAGCATCCGTCTACTCAAAAGCTTGATTTTTCCTTGTGAGTTGAGTGAGAGGTGCAGCTATCTTAGAGAATCCTTCAATGAATCTCTAGTAATAGCCAATTAATCACCTAAAGCTCTGAATCTCTATCACTATTTTCGGCCTTTCCCAGTGCAGAACAGCTTCCACTTTTGACGGGTCTATTGCAATTCCTTCCTTCGAGATCACATGGCCTAAAAATTTAACCTCGTCCAGTCAGAATTCACACTTTGACAATTTGGCATACAACCTCTTTTCTTTCAAAATTTGAAGGACTATGCTAAGGTGTTCAACATGATCCTTCTGATTTTGACAGTAGATTAGGATATCGTCGATGAAGATAACCACGAACCTATCCAAGTAAGGACTAAAAATCCTATTCATATAGTCCATGAATATAGCAGGTGCATTCGTCACTCCAAAAGGCATCACCAAGTACTCGTAATGACCATAACGAGTACGAAAAGATGTTTTGGGAATGTCTTCCATCTTTACTCTGATCTGATGGTAGCCCAATCGCAGATCAATCTTAGAAAACACCGCTGCTCCCTTCAATTGATCTATTACGTTATTTATCCTTGGTAGTGGATACTTATTCTTGATTGTGACTTTGTTCAACTGACGATAGTCCACACACAATCGCGAAGTACCATCCTTCTTCTTAACTAGCAATATCGATGCTCCCCATGGCGATACACTAGGTCTAACAAATTGCTTCTCCAAGAGTCTTCCAACTGCTTCTTGAGTTCAACTAGCTCTGCTGGTGACATTCTATAGGGCGCTATAGAAATAGGACCAGCTCCAGGCACAAGGTCAATGGTAAACTCGATCTCCCACTTCGATGGTAAACCATGCACATCTTCAGGAAAAACTTCGGGAAACTCTTCAACCACTGGAGTTGCGTTCACATCTGCCTCATTCTCGACTTTTAAAGAAGATAATAACATGTATCCCTGAGCTCCTTCTTTCAAGAAAGTTTTTACTTGGTTAGCCATCAAAAATCTAAAATTCTTATCCAAAGGAAAAACTATGGTTTTACTGGAACAATCTATCAAGACATGGTTAGAAGATAACCAATCTATTCCTAAGATTATGTCTAACTGGGAAAAAGGTAAACAGATCAAATCGACTGAAAAGATTCGACCTTCAATAATCAAAGGACAATCCAAACAGACTTTAGTGGTAACAATGGGTTTAGCAGTAGGAGTTGAAACAGTCAAATCAAAAGGCAAAGAAGACACAGGTAAACTAAGTCTTTTCACACAATCATAGGAAATAAAAGAATGGGTTGCCCTAGGGTCATACAGCATGTAACACCCTAAACTTTTGGGGTATTACCGTTGAGTCCCAAATGTACTGTTTGATGTTTTTCAACTTTAGGATAAATGACCGTTATGTCCTTTTTGTACTGTTTGTTGTTTTTCTGTATGAATTACTACTTTATAATACTGTCTGTTATTTTATTTGAACTTTTTGTGTGATTTGCTTCGGGACAGGAAAATAATATTTTTCGGGCCGGGGAAATCTTATTTTAATTATTCGGAGTTGGGGGATCTTACTAAACCCAATTCTGAATGATACGGTTAGTAATCTTTTAATTTTTAGGATTTAACTGTAAAATAAAATAATTTTATAATATTATAATATTATTTTATTAGTCAGTACAAATAAGCGGTAATGGACCCAAAATTCTTGAAGCACCATTCGGCCAAACACCATTCTTCACCATCCAACCACCCAAAATTTCTTCTAACCAACTTTTCTAAACCTAAACACAATTCTAAGAACATCTCTAGTTGAGAGTTCTTGCAAAATCTTTCATCTTGAGCTTGAAAAACTACTTTGAAGATTCTACCTTGAAGGTGAAAATCTTTGTTTTTCATTTCTAAATTCTTTTTCAAAGTTCTAAGCCATGATTGATCCATGGTTTAAGCTTTCTTTCATGATTATAACTTGTAGAATTTTTGTTTAAGCTTGATAGGTGTCTTGGAGGGTGAAAACCGAAACCCTAGAAAGGAGTGAAAGAGTATTTGTCTTCATTTAAGGTAAGAGGAAGACTTAAATCTTATCATCCTTGGGTGGTGGTAAGAAGATGGAAATTGTTTGTGATTGTAGAATCCATAAGGATTCATTTGTGTGCTTGTTAATAGCTTTCCTATTTGTGATTTGTATTAATATGCATGTCTACAAGCTTTAAAAATATTGTATGTGTTAGAAATGCATGTGTAAATAGTAGGATGTGAACAACATGTCAAGGATTGCATGAGTGTTCCAAAGAACACACCACTAAGGCTCACGGCCTCAATCAAAAAGGAGAACCAAAATGTTCTCATCAATTTTCTAAGAGTGTGATTTAATTAACCTAGGAAAATTAACAAGATGCAAAATTGTTTAGAGCAAGAAAAATGAATGTAGAGATCTAATGGTAATTTTAAGTGTTTCAGCCAACATGCCAAAGCCAAGGATTTATGATTTCTAAAATCATTTCCAAACCATTTTCAATCAAAAAGAAGCAATATATGTTAAAAGGAATTTTTCTACAATGAGTTTTGAAGAAATAAATTGATTAGATTAAGTTTAAGAAGTTAAAACTAATGATTTTAGTGATTAAAAGTAAATACAAAGTAGCTTTTGTAAAATTTCTAACGTAGAGCTCATATTATATTTTGAAGCACGTTAGTAGTTTTCAAAAGTGTAATTAAATGGTTATAATATAAATAAAAGGAATTTTTACGGAAAACTTAGAAAATCATTGTTATACATTTTCTAAGCAAAATATTATCAAATTTTTGCTAAAAACAGACAAATAAGATAGAAAAGATAGCAAATATAATTTTATATGGTATGAAAAATATTCTACGTAGTTTAAACGTATTAAATATTATTTCTGTTTATTGAAACAGTAATTTTTAAGGAATTCGGACGAGAAAATGATTTAAAAATCTTACGCGATTGAGAAAACGTTTGAAAAATAGTACGCAATTTTAAAAACAATAAAATATATTTACGCGATTTAAAAACATTTGTAAAAGCAACGAGATTTTGAAAACGCGATAAAATTTCTACGCGCGATTGATGAAAACAAGTAAGTTTTTCTTGTCGGGCCAAAGTGGTGGACCGGGACAGATTGGAACAAGATCTTGTCAGGTGGGACATACTGTATATATATGCGATTTGCCAGTGAGGGCATATTCGTAATTTTTGCCAGTGAGGGCATATTTGGAATTTTTGCCAGTGAGGGCATATTCATAATTTTTTTTATCATGCATTGCGTTGTGCCAATTTGGTTGATAATTGGTGGATTGATTGACGAGATGAATAACATCGTGTTGTCGGTGTGATAAGCGTAGTGTGGTTCAACTTGAATGAACTTGGAGACATTAGTGTGCAGATTATTCCATTTGTGGACAGTTGGTCGCTCCTCTGGGCCGTGGTAACTGGTAACACACTAATGGACTCGACACGCATTATACTTAATCAAGATCTTGTGAAGTCTATTAGTGCAAGCCTGTAGTGACACGACATATGATAGTGTGCTACACCACTACATCTTTTTTTTACAGTGGGCTATAGACGCAACGTGAGACAACGGAATAGTTATTGGGTGGTCGACGGTACTAATAGATTTTGCGGGTCGTTCTCTCTGATGTCTGTATTTTTAGCTCCATGGAGTAGGGTTGAGTCACATTTCATATATTTATGTGTTATACATTTTAATGTTATTTATTTGCTCTATTTTATCTATCTGTATCATTTTATTTATTTGTACCATTTTATTCATATGTACCATTGTATGTTGTTGTATTGAGTTTCTGTATTATTTAATATTATGATTTATGTTATTATAGTATGCTATATTGTATGAACTGTTATGTCTGTTGTATTGTCGTTTTCTTATTTTACCATGTTTGTGGTGATATAGATTGTCTTACCTCTTTCGTGTATGTGTTATTTGTATATTTTAAATTATGTGATAAAACGTTTGAGGAAGAGGAACAACCTCTTGAGTGTAAGTATCCCGAAGAGGAGGAGGAGCAGTATGCCGAAGATCAGTTCTACGATCAAGAACCATCCGATCATCTGTACCCATTGGATTGATTGTATGGATATGACGCTACCAGGATTCTTTGGATTCGTGCAACTGGAGTTTCACGGAGGCTCTGAAGCCTGGCGTTTGCGAGAGGATAGAGACTCGGTGACGTACGTAGGGCGTCTGACTGTGACCATACGTACGGAGTTTGATGGAGTGCCGATCTTTTCTACCTTGTTGTACCTACATGTGGGGTTGCCGCTATCTCTTAGGCGTCATTGGGGTGGTATGTTTGATGCGCCTAGTGAGATTAGCAGCGTGTCGACTGCACGGACCCGTGTCCATAGAGGGTCGAGGCATCCTGGATATTTATCACCTGAAGTTTCATCGAGAGTGATCCTTCGAGGGTTAGATATTTATGATGTGTACTTGGGCGCGTCTGCGTTTGTATATTTTGACTTTTACTATTTTGTTTACTGTTTTAGTTTAAATATGGATAGTTGTAAATTATTTGTATAACTTATAACTAGAACCATATGTATATTATGTGTGATGTTGGTTTGTTTATTTTGTGTTTTCGCGTTATTTTATTCAATACTATTCTGTTTAACAAGAAGAATTTTACAACCCGCAATATTATGTTACAAATGTTTTACAACTTGGGTAGATTTTATTTATCTTTCTTTTATTTTATTTATATATGTGACATTCCCCACAAGGGTGTTACATTAGTTGGTATCAGAGCCCAAGTTAGAGTCTTTTGGGGTTGTGGTTGGGTCTGTTTTTGTTTGTCTTTGTGTGATTCTCTCGTGATTTACTTCCGAAAGGATGTATCTAATTTTGTTTTGTGTATCTAATTTTGTTTTGTTATGATTGAAGAAAGAAGATGTCTCGGCGGAAGAGGAACACGTGCGAATGCGAATCGTGTAGTGGATCCAATGATTGCAATGGAGCTATGCAACGAATGGCTAAAGTAATTACTCGAATGACAGACCGAGAGCGGCTCAACAAGAAGCAAGATGCTACCGGTGATGCCCTAAATTTATCTAATTTAAGCGTTATAATCTGCCGACACTTTAAGAGGGGAGATTAATCTGGAAAAGCAAGTCAATGGATACAAGACTTGGAGAAGATCTTTGAAGGGATGAGATGCCCAGATGATAAGAAGGTGACGTATGCAACCTTTATGTTGAAGGGAGATGGAGAACATTGGTGGAGAGGAACCCGCCGGTTATTGCAGGCTGAAGGAACAGAAATTACATGGGAAGTATTTTCTGATGTATTTATGGAGAAGTATTTTCTTGCAAGTGCTAGACATGCCAAGGAGATAGAATTTCTTGGTTTACGTCAGGGTAACATGACGGTGAATGAGTGTGCTACAAAATTTGAGAGTTTGTCTTAATTCTCAGATTATGCTCAAACTCGACCAGATGATGGGTGGAGATGTCTAAAGTTTGAAGCAGGGTTAAGAGTGGAACTAAAGCGAGGAATGATATCCTTGAGAATGAACCAGTTCATGCTTTAGTTGATGCGTGTGCACGACTCGAGGAATTAGAGCCGTCACAAGACCAAAGAAACCGTAACTTTGGGCCAACAAGATTTCAGAGGAGTGGTAACAGTAATAATAGTCGGTTTCAGCGCAAGCTGTATTCTAAACCACCAGGGAATCAACCTCAACGACCACTAGTTGGGGGAAATGCTAGTGGTAGTAGAGCTGGACAAGGGGTGGCGTCCACGCCAACATGTTTTAAGTGTGGAAAGAAGGGCCATCTTTCTAGTGAATGCCCTATCAGAGGAACTGTTTGTTTTAATTGCGCATGTACTGGACATATATCTAGGGATTGTACTCAGCCAGAGAGAAAGCCAGCTATGAGAAGTGTTCGTGCTACTCAGCCAAGGTCAGGAAGTATTCAACCGAGGTCTAGAGGGTGAGTATATACTATGATTAGAACAAAAATTTCTCAATCTGATGATCTTATTCAGGGAGAAGGTGCTCTTGGAGGTAATCTTCTGACTGTATTATATGATTCTGGTGCGACACATTCATTTATTGCATATGATTATGTGGAAAGATCGAAGTTGCTTGTGTCTTCTCTGAATGTTAAATTGAGTGTATCTACGCCAACTGCTAAACCTGTAATTACGTCTAAGATATGTTTGGATTGTCCTGTTGTTATAAAGGACCGTGTGTTTTCAGTCAATTTGATTTGTTTGCCTCTTGTTGAGATAGATGTAATATTAGGGATGGACTGGTTATCTTCTAACCATATCCTTATAGATTGTGCAAGCAAAACCATAGTTTTTCCTAAGGAAGAAAAGTCTGGATTCTTGACTGCTGTTAAAGTCAAGTCATTGTTAAGAGAAGGAGCACAGGGATATATGTTATTGTCTTCTCTAGAGGTCAAGAATGAGAAAGATGTGAATACTATTCCTGTTGTCAATGAGTTTCCAGAGATTTTTCCTGATGACGTGCCTGGTTTGCCACCTGAGAGGGAGATCGCGTTTTCAATTGATTTAGTACCAGGAGCAAGTCCTATCTCACTTGCGCCATACCGAATGTCGCCAGCAGAGTTGGTGGAGCTAAAACAACAATTGGTGGATTAGTTGGAGAAACAATTTATGCGACCTAGTGTTTCACCATGGGGAGCACCAGTGCTTTTGGTCAAGAAGAAAGACGGAACATCTCGACTTTGCGTGGATTATCGTCAGTTGAATAAAGTGACTATCAAGAATAAATATCTGCTTCCAAGAATTGATGATTTGATGGATCAGTTGAAGGGAGCAGTGGTATTTTCTAAAATAAATCTGAGATTGGGTTATCACCAAATCCGTGTTAAGGGGGAGGATATACCCAAAACAACTTTTCGAACTCGTTATGGACATTATGAGTATCAGGTAATGCCATTCGGGGTGACGAATGCTCCTGCCATATTTATGGACTATATGAACAGGATTTTTCGTCCGTATCTAGACAGATTTGTCATTATCATCATTGATGACATTCTGATCTATTCTCAATCTAAGGAAGAGCATGCTGAACATCTCGGTATTGTTCTTCAGATTTTAAAGGAAAAGAAGTTGTACGTGAAATTGGCCAAGTGTGAGTTTTGGTTGGAGGAAGTCCAATTTCTAGGTCACGTGATTTCAAAGAAAGGTATTGCGGTAGACCCATCGAAAGTGGAGACTATTTTACAATGGGAGAGGCCTAAGACTGTGATAGAAGTTCGAAGTTTTGTTGGACTTGCTGGATATTACCGGAGGTTTATTGAGGATTTTTCCAAGATTGCTGGACCGCTTACGCAGCTCATGAGGAAAAGTCAAGCTTTTGAGTGGACGGAAGAACGTGAAGCCAATTTCCAAGAATTGAAGAGGAGGTTAACAATCGCACCGGTGTTGATTTTACCGCATTTCTAATGAGCTTTTGATGTGTATTATGACGCTTCTTACCAGGGGTTAGGATGCGTATTGATGCAAGATCGGAATGTTGTGGCGTATGCTTCTTGGACAGTTAAAGGTTCATGAGAAGAATTATCCAGCACATGATTTGGAATTGGCCGCAGTGGTCTTTGCTCTGAAAGCGTGGAGGCATTTTCTGTATGGAACAATGTTCAATGTCTTTAGTGATCACAAGAGCTTGAAGTACTTGTTTGATAAAAAAGAATTGAATATGAGGCAAAGGCGATGGTTGGAATTCTTAAAGGATTATGATTTTCAACTTCAATACCATCCAGGAAAAGCTAATGTGGTAGCTGACGCCTTGAGCAGAAAAGTGATTAGTGTTTCGGCAATGATGATAAAGGAGGAAGAATTGATTAATAAATTCTGAGATTTATCGTTGTCAGTGGAATTTGTACCTGGAAGGATTCGACTGTGGAAGGTGATAATTATCAATGAACTGCTTGATGCGATACGAGAGAAACAGGAGGAGGACCCGTTTTTGCAAAATGAAAGAGAATTGTTAAAGCAAGGTCATAAGGCAACGGTAGAAGAAGGAACAGATGGACTCTTGAGATATAAAGGAAGAATCTGTGTACCTGATGATCTTGAGCTTAAGAAGGGAAGTCTAGATGACGCTCATACTAGTGATATGAGTTTGCATCCGGCGATGACCAAAATGTACCAAGACTTAAAGAAGTTGTTTTAGTGGCCAAGGATGAAAAGAGACGTAGCAGAACGTGTGGAGTCTTGTCTGGTTTGCCAGAAGGCGAAAGTGAAACATCAAAGACCAGCTGGTATGTTGCAACCGTTAGCTATTCCAGAGTGGAAGTGGGATAGTATCTCTATGGATTTTGTTACTGGATTGCCGAAGACGAGGAAAGGTCATGATTCGATATGGGTTATAGTCGACAAGCTTACGAAGTCGGCTCATTTCTTGCCAATTAATATTAAGTATTCGTTGGAAAGATTAACCCAAATATACATCAGTGAGATTGTCAGATTACATGGTGTGCCTACATGTATAGTTTCTGACAGAGATCCAAGGTTTACATCGAGGTTCTGGCAAAGTTTACAAGAAGCCATGAGAACTAAGTTGCGGTTAAGTTCAGCTTATCATTCGCAAACTGATGGTCAAACAGAGAGAACTATACTGTCTTTGGAAGATCTGTTGCGAGCTTGTGTTTTGGAGCAACGAGGGAGTTGGGATGAATTTTTATCTTTGATAGAATTCACCTACAATAACAGTTTTCATGCAAGTATAGGAATGGCACCCTATGAGGCGTTGTATGGAAGGCGTTGTCGAATACCGTTGTGTTGGTATCAAGATGGGGAAAGTATGACTATTGGACCAGATCTTGTACAATAGACTACGGAGAAGGTAAAGATGATACAAGAGAAAATGAGGACGACGCAAAGCAGACAAAAGAGTTATGCTGATAAACGAAGGTGACCTCTTGAATTTAAGGAGGGTGAGCATGTATTTCTAAGAGTGACTCCTACGACCGGTGTCGGAAGAGTTATCAAATCCAAGAAGTTTACTCCTAAGTTCATTGGACCATATCAGATTATCCGACGTATAAGTCCTGTAGCTTATCAGATTGCTTTGCCGTCTTTTCTATCCAATTTGCATGATGTATTTCATGTATCCCAGCTAAGGAAATATATTCCGGATCCAACGCATGTTATACAACCAAATGAAGTACAGCTGAAGGAGAATCTGACTTACGAGACTTTACCTGTTAGAATAGAGGACAGAAAAGTAAAGCAGCTTCGAGGGAAGATGATCGAGCTGGTGAAGGTCATATGGAATGATGTGACAGGTGATGCTACCTGGGAGCTGGAAGACAAGATGAGGGAGCAATATCCTCATTTGTTCTAAGTTATAACGAATTTCGAGGACGGAATTTTCGTTTGTTGGGGAGAGTTGTAACACCCTAAACTTTTGGGGTATTACCGTTGAGTCCCGAATGTATTGTTTGATGTTTTTTAACTTTAGGATAAATGACTATTGTGTCCTTTTTGTACTGTTTGTTGTTTTTCTGTATGAATTACTGCTTTATAATACTGTCTATTATTTTATTTGAACTTTTTGTGTGATTTGCTCCGAGACAGGAAAATAATATTTTCCGGGCCGGGGAAATCTTATTTTAATTATTCGAAGCTGGGGGATCTTACTAAACCCAATTCTGAATGATACGGTTAGTAATCTTTTAATTTTTAGGATTTAACTATAAAATAAAATAATATTATAATATTATAATATTATTTTATTAGTCAGTTGAAATAAGCGGTAATGGACCTGGAAATGTTTTGCGGGACTCACGTTTAGTAAAAACTTAATAGGATTAGTAGCTTAATTAAACATCATTAGTGGTGGAACATTCAAGAGCATGTGACTAAGCATGTGACAAGGCTTAGTGACTAGGCTTAGATTAACCAATGAGAGCAAAGCTTGGTGACCAAGTTTTAATCCTCACCATTCATCAATCCTAAGGCTTGGATGGAGCCAACCTAATGGACACCTCCCTTGCCCTTGATGTCTACGGCCAAGTGCCTTTGGAGAGCCAAAAATCACTTAATTTCCTAACACTTTCTCTCTTCTCTCTCTTCCAAAAATACCAAACTCCATTGGTGATTTCTTGAAGCACCATTCGGCCAAACACCATTCT
Organism: Ormosia emarginata; assembly: GCA_029884605.1. Classification (NCBI taxonomy): domain Eukaryota; kingdom Viridiplantae; phylum Streptophyta; class Magnoliopsida; order Fabales; family Fabaceae; genus Ormosia; species Ormosia emarginata. Next base: position 10,582,575 of record JAQQTP010000040.1, read on the forward strand.
TCACCATCCAACCACCCAAAATTTCTTCTAACCAACTTTTCTAAACCTAAACACAATTCTAAGAACATCTCTAGTTGAGAGTTCTTGCAAAATCTTTCATCTTGAGCTTGAAAAACTACTTTGAAGATTCTACCTTGAAGGTGAAAATCTTTGTTTTTCATTTCTAAATTCTTTTTCAAAGTTCTAAGCCATGATTGATCCATGGTTTAAGCTTTCTTTCATGATTATAACTTGTAGAATTTTTGTTTAAGATTGATAGGTGTCTTGGAGGGTGAAAACCGAAACCCTAGAAAGGAGTGAAAGAGTATTTGTCTTCATTTAAGGTAAGAGGAAGACTTAAATCTTATCATCCTTGGGTGGTGGTAAGAAGATGGAAATTGTTTGTGATTGTAGAATCCATAAGGATTCATTTGTGTGCTTGTTAATAGCTTTCCTATTTGTGATTTGTATTAATATGCATGTCTACAAGCTTTAAAAATATTGTATGTGTTAGAAATGCATGTGTAAATAGTAGGATGTGAACAACATGTCAAGGATTGCATGAGTGTTCCAAAGAACACACCACTAAGGCTCACGGCCTCAATCAAAAAGGAGAACCAAAATGTTCTCATCAATTTTCTAAGAGTGTGATTTAATTAACCTAGGAAAATTAACAAGATGCAAAATTGTTTAGAGCAAGAAAAATGAATGTAGAGATCTAATGGTAATTTTAAGTGTTTCGGCCAACATGCCAAAGCCAAGGATTTATGATTTCTAAAATCATTTCCAAACCATTTTCAATCAAAAAGAAGCAATATATGTTAAAAGGAATTTTTCTACAATGAGTTTTGAAGAAATAAATTGATTAGATTAAGTTTAAGAAGTTAAAACTAATGATTTTAGTGGTTAAAAGTAAATACAGTAGCTTTTGTAAAATTTCTAACGTAGAGCTCATATTATATTTTGAAGCACGTTAGTAGTTTTCAAAAGTGTAATTAAATGGTTATAATATAAATAAAAGGAATTTTTACGGAAAACTTAGAAAATCATTGTTATACATTTTCTAAGCAAAATACTGTCAAATTTTTGCTAAAAACAGACAAATAAGATAGAAAAGATAGCAAATATAATTTATACGGTATGAAAAATATTCTACGTAGTTTAAACGTATTAAATATTATTTCTGTTTATTGAAACAGTAATTTTTAAGGAATTCGGACGAGAAAATGATTTAAAAATCTTACGCGATTGAGAAAACGTTTGAAAAATAGTACGCAATTTTAAAAACAATAAAATATATTTACGCGATTTAAAAACGTTTGTAAAAGCAACGAGATTTTGAAAACGCGATAAAATTTCTATGCGATTGATGAAAACAGTAAGTTTTTACTGTCGGGCCAAAGTGGTGGACCCGGATAGATTGTGGAACAGTACTGTCAGGTGGGACATACTGTATATATATGCGATTTGCCAGTGAGGGCATATTCGTAATTTTTGCCAGTGAGGGCATATTTGGAATTTTTGCCAGTGAGGGCATATTCATAATTTTTTTTATCATGCATTGCGTTTTGCCAATTTGGTTGATAATTGGTGGGTTGATTGACGAGATGAATAACATCGTGTTGTCGGTGTGATAAGCGTAGTGTGGTTCAACTTGAATGAACTTGGAGACATTAGTGTGCAGATTATTCCATTTGTGGACAGTTGGTCCCTCCTCTGGGCCGTGGTTACTGGTAACACACTAATGGACTCGACATGCACTATACTTAATCAAGATCTTGTGAAGTCTATTAGTGCAAGCCTGTAGTGACACGACGTATGACAGTGTGCTACACCACTACATCTTTTTTTTACAGTGGGCTATAGACGCAACGTGAGACAGCGGAATAGTTATTAGGCGGTCGACGGTACTAATAGATTTTGCGGGTCGTTCTCTCTGATGTCTATATTTTTAACTCCATGGAGTAGGGTTGAGTCACATTTTATATATTTATGTGTTATACATTTTAATGTTATTTATTTGCTCTATTTTATCTATCTGTATCATTTTATTTATTTGTACCATTTTATTCATATGTACCATTGTATGTTGTTGTATTGAGTTTCTGTATTATTTAATATCATGATTTATGTTATTATAGTATGCTATATTGTATGAACTGTTATATCTGTTGTATTGTCGTTTTCTTATTTTACCATGTTTGTGGTGATATAGATTTGTCTTACCTCTTTCGTGTATGTGTTATTTGTATATTTTAAATTATGTGATAAAGAGTTTGAGGAAGTGGAACAGCCTCTTGAGTGTGAGTATCCCGAAGAGGAGGAGGAGCAGCAAGCCGAAGATCAGTTCTACGATCAAGAACCATCCGATCATCCGTACTCATTGGATTGATTGTGTGGATATGACGCTACCAGAATTCTTTGGATTTGTGCAACTGGAGTTTCACGGAGGCTCTGAAGCCTGGCGTCTGCGAGAGGATAGAGACTCGGTGACGTATGTAAGGCGTCTGACTGTGACCATACGTACGGAGTTTGATGGAGTGTCGATCTTTTCTACCTTGCTATACCTACATGTGGGGTTGCCGCTATCTCTTAGGCATCATTGGGGCAGTATGTTTGATGCGCCTAGTGAGATTAGCAGCGTGTCGACTGCACGGACCCGTGTCCGTAGAGGGTCGAGGCATCCTGGATATTTATCACCTGAAGTTTCATCTGAGAATGATCCTTCAGAGGGTTAGATATTTATGATGTGTACTTGGGCGCGTCTGCGTTTGTATATTTTGACTTTTACTGTTTTGTTTACTGTTTTAGTTTAAATATGGATAGTTGTAAATTATTTGTATAACTTATAACTAGAACCATATGTATATTATGTGTGATGTTGGTTTGTTTATTTTGTGTTTTCGCGTTATTTTATTCAATACTATTCTATTTAACAAGAAGAATTTTACAACCCGCAATATTTTCTTACAAATGTTTTACAACTTGGGTAGATTTTATTTATCTTTCTTTTATTTTATTTATATATGTGACGTCCCCACAAGGGTGTTACATTAGTTGGTATCAGAGCCCAAGTTAGAGTCTTTTGGGGTTGTGGTTGGGTCTGTTTTTGTTTGTGCTGTGTGATTCTCTGTGATTTACTTCCGAAAGGATGTATCTAATTTTGTTTTGTTATGATTGAAGAAAGAAGATGTCTGGCGGAAGAGGAACACGTGCGAATGCGAATCGTGCAGTGGACCCAATGATTGCGACTGCTGAAGCTATGCAGCGAATGGCTAAAGTAATTACCCAGCAGAATCTGAGAGCAGCTCAACAGCAAGATGCTACTGCTGATGCCCTAAATTTATCTGAATTTAGGCGTAATAATCTGCCATAGTTTAGAGGCGAGATTAATCCTGAAAAAGCAAGTCAATGGATACAAGACTTGGAGAAGATCTTTGAAGGGATGAGGTGCCCAAATGATAAGAAGGTGACGTATGCAACCTTTATGTTGAGGGGAGATGGAGAACATTGGTGGAGAGGAACCCGCCGGTTATTGCAGGCTGAAGGAATAGAAATTACATGGGAAGTATTTTCTGATGTATTTCTGGAGAAGTATTTTCCTGCAAGTGCTAGACATGCCAAGGAGATGGAATTTCTTGGTTTACGTCAGGGTAACATGACGGTGAATGAGTATGCTACAAAATTTGAGAGTTTGTCTCAATTCTCAGATTATGCTCAAACTCGACCAGATGATGGGTGGAGATGTCGGAAGTTTGAAGCAAGGTTAAGAGTGGAACTAAAGCGAGGAGTGATATCCTTGAGAATGAACCAGTTTCATGCTTTAGTTGATGCGTGTGCACGACTTGAGGAATTAGAGTCGTCACGAGATCAAAGAAACCGTAACTTTGGGCCAACAAGATTTCAGAGGGGTGGTAACAGTAATAATAGTCGGTTTCAGTGCAAGCCGTATTCTAAACCACCAGGGAGTCAGCCTCAATGACCACCAGTTGGGGGAAATGCTAGTGGTAGTAGAGCTGGACAAGGGGTGGTGTTCACGCCAATATGTTTTAAGTGTGGAAAGAAGGGCCATCTTTCTAGTGAATGCCCTATCAGAGGAACTATTTGTTTTAATTGCAGACAGCCTGGACATATATCTAGGAATTGTACTCAGCCAGAGAGAAACCAGCTATGAGAAGTGTTCGTGCTACTCAGCCATGGTCAGGAAGTATTCAACCGAGGTCTAGAGGGCGGGTATATACTATGACTGGAATAGAAATTTTTCAATCTGATGATCTTATTCAGGGAGAAGGTGCTATTGGAGGTAATCTTCTGACTGTGTTATATGATTCTGGTGTGACACATTCATTTATTGCATATGATTGTGTGGAAAGATTGAAGTTGTCTGTGTCTTCTCTGAATGTTAAATTGAGTGTATCTACGCCAACTGCTAAACCTGTAATTACGTCTAAGATATGTTTGGATTGTCCTATTGTTATAAAGGACCGTGTGTTTTCGGTCAATTTGATTTGTTTGCCTCTTGTTGAGATAGATGTAATATTAGGGATGTACTGGTTATCTTCTAACCATATCCTTATAGATTGTGCAAGCAAAACCATAGTTTTTCCTAAGGAAGAAAAGTCTGGATTCTTATTTCTTCGTTAAAGTCAAGTCATTGTTAAGAGAGGGAGCACAGGGATATATGTTATTGTCTTCTCTAGAGGTCAAGAATGAGAAAGATGTGAATACTATTCCTGTTGTCAATGAGTTTCCAGAGATTTTCCTGATGACGTGCCTGGTTTGCCACCTGAGAGGGAGATCGAGTTTTCAATTGATTTAGTACCAGGAGTAGGTCCTATCTCAATTGCGCCATACCGAATGTCGCCAACAGAGTTGGTGGAGCTAAAACAACAATTGGTGGATTTGTTGGAGAAACAGTTTGTGCGACCTAGTGTTTCACCATGGGGAGCACCAGTGCTTTTGGTCAAGAAGAAAGACGGAACATCTCGACTTTGCGTGGATTATCGTCAGTTGAATAAAGTGACTATCAAGAATAAATATCCGCTTCCAAGAATTGACGATTTGATGGATCAGTTGAAGGGAGTAGTGGTATTTTCTAAAATAGATTTGAGATCGGGTTATCACCAGATCCGTGTTAAGGGGGAGGATATACCCAAAACAGCTTTTCGAACTCATTATGGACATTATGAGTATCAGGTAATGCCATTCGGGGTGACAAATGCTCCTGCCATATTTATGGACTATATGAATAGAATTTTTCGTCCGTATCTAGACAGATTTGTCATTGTCTTCATCGATGACATTCTGATCTATTCTCAATCTAAGTAAGAGCATGCTGAACATCTCGGTATTGTTCTTCAGATTTTAAAGGAAAAGAAGCTGTACGCGAAATTGGCCAAGTGTGAGTTTTGGTTGGAGGAAGTCCAATTTCTAGGTCACGTGATTTCAAAGAAAGGTATTGCGGTAGACCCATCGAAAGTGGAGACTATTTTACAATGGGAGAGGCCTAAGACTGTGACAGAAGTTTGAAGTTTTGTTGGACTTGCTGGATATTACCGGAGGTTTATTGAGGATTTTTCCAAGATTGCTGGACCGCTTACGCAGCTCATGAGGAAAAGTCAAGCTTTTGAGTGGACGGAAGAACGTGAAGCCAATTTCCAAGAATTGAAGAGGAGGTTAACAACTGCACCAGTGTTGATTTTACCAGATTCTAACAGAGCTTTTGATGTATATTGTGACGCTTCTTACCAGGGGTTAGGATGCGTATTGATGCAAGATCGGAATGTTGTGGCGTATGCTTCTTGACAGTTAAAGGTTCATGAGAAGAATTATCCAGCACATGATTTAGAATTGGCCGCAGTGGTCTTTGCTCTGAAAGCGTGGAGGCATTTTCTGTATGGAACAATGTTCAATGTCTTTAGTGATCACAAGAGCTTGAAGTACTTGTTTGATAAAAAAGAATTGAATATGAGGCAAAGGCGATGGTTGGAATTCTTAAAGGATTATGATTTTCAACTTCAATACCATCCAGGAAAAGCTAATGTGGTAGCTGACGCCTTGAGCAGAAAAGTGATTAGTGTTTCGGCAATGATGATAAAGGAGGAAGAATTGATTAATAAATTCTGAGATTTATGGTTGTCAGTGGAATTTGTACCTGGAAGGATTCGACTGTGGAAGGTGATAATTATCAATGAACTGCTTGATGCGATACGAGAGAAACAGGAGGAGGACCTGTTTTTGCAAAATGAAAGAGAATTGTTAAAGCAAGGTCATAAGGCAACGGTAGAAGAAGGAACGGATGGACTCTTGAGATATAAGGGAAGAATCTGTGTACCTGATGATCTTGAGCTTAAGAAGGGAATTCTAGATGACGCTCATACTAGTGATCTGAGTTTGCATCCGGGGATGACCAAAATGTACCAAGACTTAAAGAAGTTGTTTTGGTGGCCAAGGATGAAAAGAGACGTAGCGGAACGTGTGGAGTCTTGTCTGGTTTGCCAGAAGGCGAAAGTGGAACATCAGAGACCAGCTGGTATGTTGCAACCGTTAGCTATTCCAGAGTGGAAGTGGGATAGTATCTCTATGGATTTTGTTACTGGATTGCCGAAGACGAGGAAAGGTCATGATTCGATATGGGTTATAGTCGACAGGCTTACGAAGTCGGCTCATTTCTTGCCAATTAATATTAAGTATTCGTTGGAAAGATTAACCCAAATATACATCAGTGAGATTGTCAGATTACATGGTGTGCCTACATGTATAGTTTCTGACAGAGATCCAAGGTTTACATCGAGGTTCTGGCGAAGTTTACAAGAAGCCATGGGAACTAAGTTGCGGTTAAGTTCAGCTTATCATCCGCAAACTGATGGTCAAACAGAGAGAACTATACAGTCTTTGGAAGATCTGTTGCGAGCTTGTGTTTTGGAGCAACGAGGGAGTTGGGATGAATTTTTATCTTTGATAGAATTCACCTACAATAACAGTTTTCACGCAAGTATAGGAATGGCACCCTATGAGGCGTTGTATGGAAGGCGTTGTCGAACACCGTTGTGTTGGTATCAAGATGGGGAAAGTATGACTATTGGACCAGATCTTGTACAACAGACTACGGAGAAGGTAAAGATGATACAAGAGAAAATGAGGATGACGCAAAGCAGATAAAAGAGTTATGCTGATAAACGAAGGTGACCTCTTGAATTTGAGGAGGGTGAGCATGTATTTCTAAGAGTGACTCCTACGACCGGTGTCGGAAGAGTTATCAAATCCAAGAAGCTTACTCCTAAGTTCATTGGACCATATCAGATTATCCGACGTATAGGTCCTGTAGGTTATCAGATTGCTTTGCCGCCTTTTCTATCTAATCTGCATGATGTATTTCATGTATCCTAGCTAAGGAAATATATTCCGGATCCAACGCATGTTATACAACCAGATGAAGTACAGCTGAAGGAGAATCGACTTACGAGACTTTACCTGTTAGAATAGAGGACGAGAAAAGTAAAGTAGCTTCGAGGGAAGATGATCGAGCCAGTGAAGGTCATATGGAATGATGTGACGAGTGATGCTACCTGGGAGCCGGAAGACTGGAAGAATGGAGCAATATCCTCATTTGGAAGTTGATGAATTTGTTAGGAGAGAGTTTGTGGGGAGAGTTGTAACACCCTAAACTTTTATGGTATTACCGTTGAGTCCCAAATGTACTGTTTGATGTTTTCCAACTTTAGCATAAATGACCGTTGTGTCCTTTTTGTACTGTTTGTTATTTTTTTGTATGAATTACTGCTTTATAATACTGTCTGTTATTTTATTTGAACTTTTTGTGTGATTTGCTTTGGGACAGGAAAATAATATTTTTTAGGCCGAGGAAATCTTATTTTAATTATTCGGAGCTGAGGGATCTTACTAAACCCAATTCTAAATGATACGGTTAGTAATCTTTTAATTTTTAGGATTTAACTGTAAAATAAAATAATTTTATAATATTATAATATTATTTTATTAGTCAGTACAAATAAGCGGTAATGGACCCGAAAATATTTTGAGGGATCCACATTTAGTAAAAACTTAATAGGATTAGTAGCTTAATAAAATATCATTAGTGGTGGAACATTCAAGAGCATGTGACTAAGCATGTGACAAGGCTTAGTGACTAGGCTTAGATTAACCAATGAGAGCAAAGCTTGGTGACCAAGTTTTAATCCTCACCATTCATCAATCCTAAGGCTTGGATGGAGCCAACCTAATGGACACCTCCCTTGCCCTTGATGTTTACGGCCAAGTGCCTTTGGAGAGCCAAAAATCACTTAATTTCCTAACACTTTCTCTCTTCTCTCTCTTCCAAAAATACCAAACTCCATTGGTGATTTCTTGAAGCACCATTCGGCCAAACACCATTCTTCACCATCCAACCACCCAAAATTTCTTCTAACCAACTTTTCTAAACCTAAACACAATTCTAAGAACATCTCTAGTTGAGAGTTCTTGCAAAATCTTTCATCTTGAGCTTGAAAAACTACTTTGAAGATTCTACCTTGAAGGTGAAAATCTTTGTTTTTCATTTCTAAATTCTTTTTCAAAGTTCTAAGCCATGATTGATCCATGGTTTAAGCTTTCTTTCATGATTATAACTTGTAGAATTTTTGTTTAAGATTGATAGGTGTCTTGGAGGGTGAAAACCGAAACCCTAGAAAGGAGTGAAAGAGTATTTGTCTTCATTTAAGGTAAGAGGAAGACTTAAATCTTATCATCCTTGGGTGGTGGTAAGAAGATGGAAATTGTTTGTGATTGTAGAATCCATAAGGATTCATTTGTGTGCTTGTTAATAGCTTTCCTATTTGTGATTTGTATTAATATGCATGTCTACAAGCTTTTAAAAAATATTGTATGTGTTAGAAATGCATGTGTAAATAGTAGGATGTGAACAACATGTCAAGGATTGCATGAGTGTTCCAAAGAACACACCACTAAGGCTCACGGCCTCAATCAAAAAGGAGAACCAAAATGTTCTCATCAATTTTCTAAGAGTGTGATTTAATTAACCTAGGAAAATTAACAAGATGCAAAATTGTTTAGAGCAAGAAAAATGAATGTAGAGATCTAATGGTAATTTTAAGTGTTTCAGCCAACATGCCAAAGCCAAGGATTTATGATTTCTAAAATCATTTCCAAACCATTTTCAATCAAAAAGAAGCAATATATGTTAAAAGGAATTTTTCTACAATGAGTTTTGAAGAAATAAATTGATTAGATTAAGTTTAAGAAGTTAAAACCAATGATTTTAGTGGTTAAAAGTAAATACAGTAGCTTTTGTAAAATTTCTAACGTAGAGCTCATATTATATTTTGAAGCACGTTAGTAGTTTTCAAAAGTGTAATTAAATGGTTATAATATAAATAAAAGGAATTTTTACGGAAAACTTAGAAAATCATTGTTATACATTTTCTAAGCAAAATACTGTCAAATTTTTGCTAAAAACAGACAAATAAGATAGAAAAGATAGCAAATATAATTTATATGGTATGAAAAATATTCTACGTAGTTTAAACGTATTAAATATTATTTCTGTTTATTGAAACAGTAATTTTTAAGGAATTCAGACAAGAAAATGATTTAAAAATCTTACGCGATTGAGAAAACGTTTGAAAAATAGTACACGATTTTAAAAACAGTAAAATATATTTACGCGATTTAAAAACGTTTGTAAAAGCAACGACATTTTGAAAACACGATAAAATTTCTACGCGATTGACGAAAACAGTAAGTTTTTACTGTCGGGCCAAAGTGGTGGACCAGGACAGATTGTGGAACAAGATCTTGTAGGTGGGACATATCTTGTATATATATGCGATTTGCCAGTGAGGGCATATTCGTAATTTTTGCCAGTGAGGGCATATTTGGAATTTTTGCCAGTGAGGGCATATTCATAATTTTTTTTATCATGCATTGCGTTGTGCCAATTTGGTTGATAATTGGTGGATTGATTGACGAGATGAATAACATCGTGTTGTCGGTGTGATAAGCGTAGTGTGGTTCAACTTGAATGAACTTGGAGACATTAGTGTGCGATTATTCCATTTGTGGACAGTTGGTCCTCCTCTGGGCCGTGGTCAGCGGTAACACACTAATGGACTCGACACGCACTATACTTAATCAAGATCTTGTGAAGTCTATTAGTGCAAGCCTGTAGTGACACGACGTATGACAGTGTGCTACACCACTACATCTTTTTTTTTACAGTGGGCTATAGACGCAACGTGAGACAGCGGAATAGTTATTGGGCGGTCGACGGTACTAATAGATTTTGCGGGTCGTTCTCTCTGATGTCTGTATTTTTAGCTCCATGGAGTAGGGTTGAGTCACATTTCATATATTTATGTGTTATACATTTTAATGTTATTTATTTGCTCTATTTTATCTATCTGTATCATTTTATTTATCTGTACCATTTTATTCATATGTACCATTGTATGTTGTTGTATTGAGTTTCTGTATTATTTAATATCATGATTTATGTTATTATAGTATGCTATATTGTATAAACTGTTATGTCTGTTGTATTGTCGTTTTCTTATTTTACCATGTTTGTGGTGATATAGATTGTCTTACCTCTTTCGTGTATGTGTTATCTGTATATTTTAAATTATGTGATAAAGAGTTTGAGGAAGAGGAACAACCTCTTGAGTGTGAGTATCCCGAAGAGGAGGAGGAGCAGCAAGCCGAAGATCAGTTCTACGATCAAGAACCATCCGATCATCCGTACCCATTGGATTGATTGTGTGGATATGACGCTACCAGGATTCTTTGGATTCGTGCAACTGGAGTTTCACGGAGGCTCTGAAGCCTGGCGTCTGCGAGAGGATAGAGACTCGGTGACGTACGTAGGGCGTCTGACTGTGACCATACGTACGGAGTTTGATGGAGTGCCGATCTTTTCTACCTTGCTGTACCTACATGTGGAGTTGCCGCTATCTCTTAGGCGTCATTGGGGCGGTATGTTTGATGCGCCTAGTGAGATTAGCAGCGTGTCGACTGCACGGACCCGTGTCCGTAGAGGGTCGAGGCATCCTGGATATTTATCACCTGAAGTTTCATCTGAGAGTGATCCTTCAGAGGGTTAGATATTTATGATGTGTACTTGGGCGCGTCTGCGTTTGTATATTTTGACTTTTATTGTTTTGTTTACTGTTTTAGTTTAAATATGGATAGTTGTAAATTATTTGTATAACTTATAACTAGAACTATATGTATATTATGTGTGATGTTGGTTTGTTTATTTTGTGTTTCCGCGTTATTTTATTCAATACTATTCTCGTTTAACAAGAAGAATTTTACAACCCGTAATATTATGTTACAAATGTTTTACAACTTGGGTAGAATTTTATTTATCTTTCTTTTATTTTTTTTATATAGGTGACATCCCAACAAGGGTGTTACATTAGTTGGTATCAGAGCCCAAGTTAGAGTCTTTTGGGGTTGTGGTTGGGTCTATTTTTGTTTGTGCTGTGTGATTCTCTGTGATTTACTTCCGAAAGGATGTATCTAATTTTGTTTTGTTATGACTGAAGAAAGAAGATGTCTGGCAGAAGAGGAACACGTGCGAATGCGAATCGTGTAGTGGATCCAATGATTGCAACAGCGGAGGCTATGCAACGAATGGCTGACGTAATTACTCAAACAGAACTTGAGAGCGACTCAACAAAGAAGATGCTATTGCTGATGCCCTAAATTTATCTGAATTTAGGCGTAATAATCCGCCGCAGTTTAGAGGCGAGATTAATCTTGAAAAAGCAAGTCAATGGATACAAGACTTGGAGAAGATCTTTGAAGGGATGAGATGCCCAAATGATAAGAAGGTGACGTATGCAACCTTTATGTTGAGGGGAGATGGAGAACATTGGTGGAGAGGAACCCGCCGGTTATTGCAGGCTGAAGGAACAGAAATTACATGGGAAGTATTTTCTGATGTATTTCTAGAGAAGTATTTTCCTGCAAGTGCTAGACATGCCAAGGAGATGGAATTTCTTGGTTTACGTCAGGGTAACATGACGGTGAATGAGTGTGCTACAAAATTTGAGAGTTTGTCTCAATTCTCAGATTATGCTCAAACTCGACCAGATGATGGGTGGAGATGTCGGAAGTTTGAAGCAGGGTTAAGAGTGGAACTAAAGCGAGGAGTGATATCCTTGAGAATGAACCAGTTTCATGCTTTAGTTGATGCGTGTGCACGACTCGAGGAATTAGAGCCGTCACAAGACCAAAGAAACCGTAACTTTGGGCCAACAAGATTTCAGAGGGGTGGTAACAGTAAGAATAGTCGGTTTCAGCGCAAGCCGTATTCTAAGCCGTGTACTTGGGCGCGTCTGCGTTTGTATATTTTGACTTTTACTGTTTTAGTTTAAATATGGATAGTTGTAAATTATTTGTATAACTTATAACTAGAACCATATGTATATTATGTGTGATGTTAGTTTGTTTATTTTGTGTTTCCGCGTTATTTTATTCAATACTATTCTGTTTAACAAGAAGAATTATACAACCCGCAATATTATGTTACAAATGTTTTACAACTTGGGTAGATTTTATTTATCTTTCTTTTATTTTATTTATATATGTAACATCCCCACAAGGGTGTTACACAGTACAGTTAAAAGGTTACCCTCTATGAGACCTTCTCCTTGTATAAGATCTTCGGATTTGGAGGCTACAGCTCCACTCAAGGTGTAAACTCTACCTCCTGCCTACAGTTTCGCAGTTCTTGCAGCATTGACTGAAGGTTCAGCCTTAGTTTGATTGCAATCGCGAGAAACATGTCCAGCCTTCCCGCATTTGAAGCAAATAACTCCTTTAATTGTGCAATCCCTCGTGTAGTGCTCCTTCTCGCACTTCATGCATCTTGGCGTAAACGCCGTAGTCTGACCAGTTCTACCAGGACTTCCACCTTGTGGTCGTTGTTGCCAATTTTCAGGTGGTCTTGAATAAGGCTTTTTCTGATAGCGATTAGCATTACTGCTTCCTCTTCTCTGGGGCCAAAAAGGTCCAAAGTTACGGTTTCTTGTGTCCCGCGCTTGGTCTAAGTCTTCTACCTAGCAACACGTATCAAGCAGCTCTGAAAATTGGTTGATCTTCAAAGTTATAACAGCTCTCTTCACATTATGCCTCAAACCTTCCTCGAATTTCTGACATTTTCATGCTTCGTTCGACTGGTGTTGGAAATAGGTTGAAAATTTGGACAAACTTTCAAACTTTGCAGTGTACTCACCGACCGTCATGTTCCCTTGTCGCAGACTAAGAAACTTCATCTCCTTTGCATGTCTGGCACTCTCCGGAAAATATTTATCTAAGAATTTCTCCTTGAATACCTCCCAAGTAATTGCTCGGCCTTCAATTTCCAGCAATCTCTGGGCTCCAGTCCACCAGTCTTCTGCGTCCCTAACCAACATGAACGCAACATAAGTCACCTTCTTGTCATTAGCACAGTTCATACCCGTGAATATCTTCTCCAACTCCTTGATCAAAAGACTAGCCTTCTCTGGGTCAAATTCTCCTTTGAATTGTGGAGGGTTAGTGCGACAAAATTTAGCCAAGTTTTGAGCATCAACAATAGCTTCCAATTGTTGTGCAGTTCTCTCTTGTTGTTGAGCAGTTTGTTGGTTCTGTTGTAGCATTGCCTCATCCATCTTTCAAATCACCTCAATCGCTGCAGTCATGTCCCTTCTGCGAGCCATAACTCTCTTTCAAGTCAAACTATACAAAACACTGGGAAAAGTCATATGTATCCTTTTGGAATATCAAACACAGAGAATCACACAGTACAAACAAGACAATCTAAAATCACAAGACTCAAAAGAAAACTTAAACTGGGGCTCTGATACCAAAACAGTGTAACACCCTTTTTTTCTGAGAGAAGAAGGAACGTCATACCATAATAAAGTGAAACGAAAATGCAGAAAATATAAATACATTGATAAATTAAGACCCAGTTCATTTAGTGTATAATTAGACTTCTTCAATCGTAAGTGCGCATAAATCAAGTATTGAAAATGTACGTATATTATTACTTACTATTTTTTTGTTGTTAAAATGAATAATAAATACAATACAACAGAAATTAATATGGAATGAAATCATACATCCACAATATATATATATAATAGCATCAAGCTTGTTTTAATTACATCAACATGTGTACAAAAAGCAAAAAACTTTACCCACCCCCAAGATATTTACAACATATATAACCCATCACAATAGCAAAAATCAGGCTTTCCAAAAAGATATACAGATAGTCATTAGTAGCCACCGACAGTATCAGGCCCTAAGACTGACGTGAAGGAACCGTAGCAGGATCCTCCTCAGGGTTCTCCTCATCCGATGAAATCACCATCGAGGTGACCAAATTTCGAGCAATGGAGAGAAATGAATCATCTCGTGGGGTATAATAAAGGTCATCCCACAAATCCCTAATGGGTAGGTAAAACTCTAAGTAAACGAAAGCAGTGAAATCAAAAATAGGGTTTGTCATAGCTAAAGTTTCGGCTCCCATAATAAATGCATCGGTGATGCTCAAGTATTATTGCCGGAGAGCCTAGACCATCGTGAAAGTTATCCTTGCGTAACCCAAAAATCAGCGAGGACGTGATGACATCTTCAAGCAAGCTTTAATGCAATCAACCGATGACCAAGACAAGCTTCCTCTTCCTCGCGAACGTCTTCTCAGAAGCATATAAATAGAACAGAAATACAGGTATACGAGAAATAGGTGAGATGTAATACCCTTAAGTACATGTTAGACTGGTAAATGGTTACGAAAGGTAGCATTTAACTGGTTTAGCATGTCAGTCAAGTTTTGTGACAATCTGAGTTCATTTAGGCACTTAGTTGCAACATAAAAGTTGTAAAATGGCTTAAAATGACTCGAGATAATAGCATAAGTTGCTAAGTTAAGAGAAATAAACATAGAGAGTTTATTTCTAGGTCACAAATGAGCCAAGTAAGATGTGGTAAAAGTTTCAAGAGAATCGAGTCGGTTTGGTATTTTGAGGCATACTTGGTTGTGCATTTTAATACCAAATGACTAGCGAAGAGATATAGAAAATAATGAGAAAAGAGAAACAACAATTTAGATGAATCTTATGATTTATTCTAAGGTTGTTTAGAAGCAGGAAACTCGAATTAGCATGATTCGGGTATCCATAGCAGAGATAGAAGTTTCAGAAACTTATTAATCTTTTTCCCGTAATTACCTCCACGTCCCTTCCCCTTTATATTTGGTTCTCCTCGGCAGAGAAAAGAGAAAGAAAAGAAAGAGAAGAAAAGGGAGAGAAAGGAGAGAGGAGAGAAGGGAAGAAGAAGGGAAGAGGAAGATCAAGCTTCAAGATTCAAGGCTTCAATCTTCAAGAGGTAGGGGTTTAGAGCTTTTATTCATCTCTATTCTCCATGTATGCATATAGATACATAATATGCTAATTTGAGTTTTAGAGATGTTAGAAGAGTTTGGCTTGCATAGAAGTGTTCCTTGGGTCATTTATGACTTGTCTATAACATCAACTTAAGAAAGAAGACCCTGGAATCACAAAGTGAGCCTTAAGTTAAAGAATGAAGAATTCTAGCCATAATCCAAATTAAGAGATTTAAGAGAGTAATTGATGTTCCTAAATGTTAAAGAATTGATTAGGGACTTAGAATTACTTAGAATTTGGATTGAGATGGCTTGGAATCAGCAGAAATGATCAATAGAAGCAGCAAACCCGCGTGTACGAGACTCTGCAGAACCGGGGTTCATGGCGATAGCGCCGCATGCGTGGAGATAGTCACGCCACGCGCAGCGCGAGAGTTTTCATTGGGAATGCCGCGGCGAGGAGAAGCATGCCGCGGCGTGAGGAAAAATTAGCCCAGCAGTAGCCCTCGAGAGAAGGGCGCCGTGGCGTGCAAATCTTGTCGTGCCGCGGCATGAGATCCTGAAGCTCCAAAATGATGTTTTTGGATGCTTTGAGGTGCATAGTTAATGGAATCATTAAGACATGTTTCCTAAGTGTGTTAAGGCACAAGATGGGATATTTTCAAGTGGAAAATATCTATCCATCAAGTATGAGAAAGCATAGGCTTTTAAGCATCCTAAAGGAAAGGTTTGCTTTAAGTAATGATATTGCACTTTAGGCAACTTAATGTTGCAACTGATATCACTTAAGATGTGATGAGATAGTGCAATAGAGATGAATAATAGTATTCACTCTAGTAGAGAATGATGAGAAAGGTATGAACCTTAGGAAATCCAAGAATAGTGGATTACCTTAGGAAGGTACCTAGAAGCTTAGGCAACAAAGAGTTGCAAGTAAGAGCCACTCTAGAGTTAGATTACATGAGTGGAGATAAGATTGTGTATGAGTTCCACGGAGAGGGACGTTTAGGTACTTAGTCTCAAGTTAAGTGAGACTTAGTACATTGTTAAATACACAAGAAGAGGAATTATGACTAAGAAGATGTCATAGCGAGAAAGTAGAAAGAAATGTACAACAACTCAAGTATAAGTTAAGATGAGTTAGAAGTACAAGATAAAGAAAAGATACTTCCTTAGATGCAAGTAAAGCATGGAAGTTGAGTTTAGAATAAGTATGTTAGCACACAAGTGTAGTATACGCTACTACCAGAAGTGTGATAGAAAAGGAAAGTTAGATGCATGAACTACTCTCTTTAGACAAAGTTGAGTTAATTATGCAAAGTTTTAGAGAAATGCTCTCAGTTCCTTAAGCAAGGTTAGATGAGGCATTAGTTAAGATAGACTCTTTCACTAGGATGAGTTGAGTCTATAGAAAAGAGTGAGATGGTGTTTATGTAAGAGATAAACATAACACTAAGCTCTTCACACACTAGAGTTAAGCTAGTGTGAAGATGAAGAGAAAGGACCTTAGGGTAACCAAGATTAGTGGTTCGCCAAAGGTAAGTACCTAACACCTCAAAGCAACGTAAGGTTGCATTAGAGATCACTTAAGAGAAAGGAGTGATGAGGTGAAGTTTAGGTACAAGTAAGAGACATAGTTTAGTAATGTTTACCCGAGAATGTAACGTTATATGACGTGAGGTCATTCAGCCGGGAGGTAAGGGATCGAGAGAAGTTCCTAAGGGAACAAGTATTCCTAACCAAGTGCTAAGGTTACATATAGTATGAGGTTCTGATTCTCCTCATCACAAGGGGTAAACATAAGAAGACTAGAATATGCTTAGCTCTTAGAGGAACTAAGTATATAAGTATGTACGAAAGTCTATGAATTAGTCAAGTAGGATCGATCTAGTGAGTATTCTTTGATGTTAATCATGAAGGCAAAAAGTGAGATAGATGGGTGTCCGAAGGACTTTTGAGAAGGACATAACCCTGAGTGTCTCGATGTGCCAAGGCCTAAGGAGATAAGTGGGAAATCCAGAGACACTCTTTGAGCAAGGATGAAGCCCGAATTTCTCAATGAGCCAGGACACGTGTAAGGTGAGGATGAGGTTTCCTCTATTTACCACTAGATGATATACTGACTAGTTCCTAGCAAATTCCTTCGCTCCAAATCAAAACTCTGCATTTGCATTTCATTCACATGCACTTAGGATTCCTTAGGCATATTCATTACATATCATTAGCATTGCATTTACGGACAGTTGTATGGGCATTTGTCCGTCACTGTTGGTATGTACAGATGTATGGGCGCTATATATATTAGCAGTGTGTTCACTCTTGATTGTTATCACACTATTAGAAAGTGTTTAAGTTATGAGAAAAGAGGAGGCAACTCCTAAGTTAAGAGAATAGAGGAGGAAACTCCTAAGTTAAGAGAATAGAGGAGGAAACTCCTAAGTTAAAAGAGGAGCAAAAGAGAGAGGAAACTCCTAAGTTATGAGAAAAGAGGACAAAGCTCCTAAGTTAGAATTATAGCATTTGTTATATTTTTGTTATATACAATGTTATAGAGAACTGGTATTGGAATTGCTTATACTGAGAATGTTAATTCTCACCCCAGTTGCTATTCCATGTAAATCCAGATGCAGGTTCAGATGCAGGTACCGATGCAGATTCAGATACAGGCAAAGGCTCAGTACAGAGATGCAAACCCCTGCTAAGGATGAGAAGATAAAGCATGAAGACTAGAATAGTTTTATTGCTTTAAGTAGCAGAACTCATGTAATAAGTTTATGTTTGTTCTGTAAGTTTTATGTTATATGTATTACAAAAGCCCTTATGTGGCTAAGATGTATATATATATATGTATGAGTTTAAGCTTTTCCGCAATCTCTCAAGGCTTTCTATAATTACTCAGTTGTGATTATAGATATATGTTAGTATGTAGTATAGAAGTGACGTCTCTAGTACTGGTTATCTTTATATATCTCTGTCTATCTAGGATATATCTGGATATCTGTATTAGGGTGTTACATGAGACACCTAGCATTCATTACCAATACGGTAGTCAGAAAACAAAACGGCACTGGACGCTTACTTAGCATTACAACACATATATTCATCAGTAGTAATAATAAAATAAGTGTAACACCCCAACTTTTGGATAAATGACAGCATTGTCCTAAATATACTGTTTTGTGTTTTTCTGTAAGTTATAAAATTTATTTGACTGTTTCGTGATTGTATTTGAGTGTTTTGTGTGATTTACTCCGAGTCAAGAAAATAATAATTTTCGGGCCGGGGAAATCTTATTTTAATTATTCGGAGCTGGGGGATCTTACTAAACCCAATTCCAAGTGATATGAATATTAATCTTTTAATTTTTAGGATTTAACTGTGTAATAAAATAATTTTATATTATTATAATATTATTTTATTGATAGTACCTACTATCTCAAAAATAGTAGAAATCTGCTCTAAAATAACCATGGACCCGAAAAAGTCTGTGAAACTCACGTTTAGTGCACTAGTCAATGTTTCTGGATAGATTAAATCCTAAACCAATGATAGCTAGTCAACATTAGTGGCTTGAAAATTCTAGACCAATAGAAATTAAGTCCACAAAAGTGGTTGGACTTGTTAAGATTAAACTAGAAAGCTTAACCAAGTTAGCTTAAAACCTAACTAAGTTAACATAGGAAGCTTGTTTAGTAACTAAATAATGGAAACCTATTTAGCTATCTAGTTAGAGAAGGTTCTAAAAATATCAAGACAAAACCTAGTTAACCTAAGTAACTATATAGTTAGGCAAGTAACTAAACAAACTAATCAAATGCACTTAAGTGTAACTAGATTTCATAAATGAACACAAACTTAGTTATTCCCTCCTTGGAGCAATTTGGCTAGAGCTTTCAAGAAGGATCAAGAAGGCTTAGTCATTAGATGACTAGGTTTTTCTACACCAATAGGAGACAAGCTTGGAGCCAAAGCCTTGAATATCCACCCTTGATCACATCTAAGGTGATTAAGTGGTCTTGGAAGGTCAACAAAGGAGGCCACCTCCTCTTGGAGCTCCACGGCCATAAGCTTGGTTAGGAGAGCATTTCACTTCATTCACTTCATCTTCTATCACTTATACTTACTCTTTTCTCTCTTCAAGAACAAAAATCACCATTGTTACCTTTTGAAGAGCCATTCGGCCAACACCAAGAAAACACACTTCCAACCTTCAAAATTTTCATCTAACCCAACTTCTCAAATCTAAACACCATTCTAAGAACATCTCTAGTTGAGAGTTCTTCCAAAAAAATTCATCTTGAGCTTGGAAAATCACTTTGGAGATTTTTCCTACAAGGTGAAACTTCTTGTTTCTTACTTCTAACATGATTTCTAAGGTTTTAAGCCATGATTGATCCATGGTTTATGTTTTTCTCCTATTGTTATGACTCTTTAAATTTTTGTTTAAGATCTTTAGGTTTCTCTTGGAAGGTCACGAAAGCCATAGGGGGAGAGTTAGAAGGAGTTGTCTTCCTTTAAGGTAAGAGGGAGATTTAATCTCATCAACCTTGTGTGGTGATGAGAAAATGGATTGTATATGTGTGAAGAATCCATCAGGATTCATTTATGAGGTTGTTTAAATGCTTTCCTTATTTGTAATTGATTATATTTGTATGTATGTTTATAGCTTTAAAATATATTGCATGTGTTTATAAATACATGATTATTAATTAGGATGTGAATAATATGTAAGGATTGCGTGAGTGTTCCAAAGAACACAACATGGAGCTCACGGCTTCTCCAAGAAAAGAGAACCAAAATGTTCTCAACCATTTTCTAAAGGAAGGATTTAATGGATTTAGGTAAATTAAAAAATTTCAAAATGATTTAGAGGATAGAAAACAATTTAAACATGATTTAAACATGCCTTTTTAATGTGTAATCAATCCAAGATTTGTTTTCTAAGTGTAGATTAGTTGTTTAACCTAAAAAGATTTCATTTGCAATGGATTTTCAAGAACTAAATAAGTAAACAAATTTTTATTAGAAATATAGTATAGAAGAGAAATAAACAAAACTCTTGAAAAATACTTACCTTTGAGTTTTAAAGAATGATAGCAATTTTCAAAGTGTATTTTGTAGTTATAAACTAAACAAAAGAATTTTCAAAGGAAAACGTAGAAAACACATTTTTAATATATTTTCTAGATAAAATGCGTCAAAATTTATTAGAAACAGACAAATAAAAGAGAAAGTTTCATAATATATTTATAACGTAAGGAAAATATTCTACGTAGTTTAAAAGTATTAGAAATAGCTTACGCTTATTAAAAATGATGATTTTTAAGCCTTATTGTTAAGAAAACGATTTAAAAATCTTACGCGATTGAGAAAACGATTTAAAAACACTACGCGATTTTAAAAACAACGAAATATATTTACGCTATTTAAAAACATTTGTAAAAGTGACATGATTGTGAAAATGTGATAAAATTTTTACGCGATTAATTGGAACAGTGAGTTTTGCTGTCAAGCCAAAGTGGTGGACCCGGACACGCTGAGATATGGTACTGTCAAGTGGAAACGTACTATACATTGGAATATTGAGATTGAGGGTGTTTCTTTAAATATGGTAATATTTTGAGACCAAGGGTATTTTTGTAATTATATTCATGCATTGAGAGTCTTGTCAATTGGGTTGATATTGGCGATTGATTGACGAGACGAATTACACCGTGTTGTCGGTGTGATAAGCGAAGTGTAATTCATTGAGTGGACTTGGAGGCATTAGTGTGCGGAGTATTCCACATGTGGACAATTGGTCGCTCCTCTGGGTCGTGGTAACTGGCAACACACTAATGATCTCGACACGCACTATTCTTAATTAAGATCTTGTGGAGACTATTTAGTACAATGCCTATAGTGTACGACGTGTTTGGACTGTGTACTACTACACGATGTTTGGACTGTTGGCTATAGACACGACGTTGGACAGTGTAATAGTTTGGTTGGGCAGCCTGAGCTACTGATAGTTCTTTTCGGATCATTCTCTTTGATGTCTGTGTCTAGCTCCATGGAGTAGGAATGAGTCGTTATGCATTTGCAATTATGGCATGCATTATAACTTTATTATTTGTGATATTATATGATGTGTTAAATTGTGTTATTATTTTACTGTGATATGCATTATTGTGTTAAATTAAGTTATTATTTATGATGTTGTGGTATGTATTATTGTGTTAAACTGTGATATCTGTTGTATTGTCGTTTTCTTATTTACCATACTCGTAATGATGTAGATTGTCTCACCTCTTTATTTGTATGTGTTTCTGTATTATTATTTTATTTCTGTAAAGAGTTTGAGGAAGAGGAAGAGGAACAGTCTCTAGAGATTTTGTACCCCGAGGATCAGCAGACAGGCGATCAGTTTGACGAGTGCGAGTCGTCCGATCATCCATACCATCTAGATTGATCTTGTGGTTATGGCGTTGCCTAGATTCTTAGGTTTTGTGAGACTTGAGTTTCACGGAGGCTCAGAGGCTTAGTGATTGCGGGAGGATAGAGGATCAGTTGTCTATGTGGGGCGTCTGACTGTGTCCCTGCGTGGAGAGTTTGATGGAGAGCCTGTTTTTACGACTACTTTGTATTTACATCTTGAGTTGCCGCTGACTCTGAGGCATCACTAGGGAGGACTGTTTCATACTCCTAGTGAGATCAGTATTGTATCGACAACATAGACTCTTGTCCATAGAACTTCGAGACATCCTGGATTTCTGTCATCCGATGATCGATCTGAGAGTGATCCATCGGAGGGTTAGGAATCTTTGATGTACACTTGGGCACTTTATGTTTTACTGTTATGCTAACTCTTTACTGCTCTATTAAATATTTGTAGTTGTAAATTATTTGTATAACTTAAGACAAAATCATATGTATATTATAGTGTGTGATAATAGTTTGTTTTATTTTATGTTCTGTGTTATTTTATTTAATGATATCCAGTATAAAAGGAAAAATTTTACAACTCATATTATTTATGTACCAAACGTTTTATAACTTGGGTAAGGTTTTATTTTATTACATCATAAATGTGACATCCCCACAAGGGTGTTACATTAGTTGATATCAGAGCCCAAGTTAGAGTCTTTTGGGGTTGTGGTTGGGTCTGCTTTTGCTTGTGTTGTGTGATTCTCTGAGATTTATTTCCGAAAGGATACATCTAACCTTGTTTTGTTATGATTGAAGAAAGAGATGTCTGGCGGAAGGGAAACGCGTGCGAACGTGAATCATAATGTGGACCCAATGACTGCAGCTGCTGAGGCCATGCAGCGAATGGCAGAAGTGATTACTCAGTAAAATCAACTAGTAGCTCAATAGCAAGATGCAACTGTTGATGCTCTGAATCTATCTGAGTTTAGGCGCAATAACCCGCTGTAGTTTAGAGGCGAGTTTGACCCTGAGAAGGCGAGTCTGTGAATACAAGACTTGGAAAGAGTATTTGAAGGAATGGGATGCGCCAACAATAGAAAGGTGACATATGCTACCTTTATGTTGAGAGGAGATGCCAAGAATTGGTGGAGAGGAACCCGCCGATTATTGCAAGCTGAAGGAACTGAGATTACTTGGGAGGTGTTTAGTGAAGTATTTCTGGAGAAGTACTTTCCTGCCAGTGCTTGACATGCCAAGGAGATGCAATTTCTTGGTTTGCGTAAGGGTAACATGATTGTTGGGGAGTATGCTGCTAAGTTTGAGAGCTTGTCACAGTTCTCAAGGTACTTTCAAATTCAACTTGATGAGGCATGGAAGTGCCAAAAATTTGAGGAAGGACTAATGGTAGAACTAAAGCGAGGAGTGCTACCTATGAGAATAAATGAGTTTCCTACCTTAATGGATACTTGTCGACGACTCGAGGAGTTGGAGCTGTCAAGGGATCCCAGAAATCGTAACTTTGGACGGACTAAGTTCCAAAGGGGAGGCAACAACAATAGCCGATTTCAGCGCAAGCTTTATGTGAGACCATCAGGAAGTCAACCTCAACGTCCACCTATTAGGGGAAGTTCTAGTGGTAATAGAGCTGGTTAAAATGTGGTGTTTACGCCAAGATGTTTCAAATGTGGAAAGAGCGGCCACATATCTAAGGATTGTTCAATCAGAGGAACAATCTATTTTAATTGCAGACAACCTGGACATATTTCTAGGGATTGCACTCAGCTGGAAAGGAAGCCTACTGTGAGTAATGTTCGTGCTACTCAGCTGCGATCTGGAGGGCGAGTATATACGATGACTGGGACTGAAGCTTCTCAATTTGAGGATCTTATTCAGGGGGGAAGGTGCCATTAAAGGTAATCTTCTGACTGTGTTATATGATTCGGGTGCAACACATTCATTTATTGCACATGATTGTGTGGAACGATTGAAACTGCCTGTGTCTTCTCTGAGTTTTCAATTGATTGTTTCTACACCGACTACTAAGCCTGTTGTTACATCCAAGATATGTTTGAATTGTCCTATTATTATAAAGGAACGTGTATTTTCAGTTAATTTAATTTGTCTACCTCTTGTCGAGATAGATGTAATATTAGGAATGAATTGGTTATCTTCTAACCATATCCTTATAGACTGTGCAAACAAAACCATAGTTTTTCCTAAGGAAGAGAATTTTGGATTTTTGACTGCTGTTAAAGTCAAGTCCTTGTTGAGAGATAGAGCTCAGGTATATATGTTACTATCTTCTCTAGAAGTCAAGAGTGAGAAGGATGTAAATGTTATTCCTGTCGTTAATGAGTTTCCAAATATTTTTCCTGATGATGTACCCAGTTTGCCACCGGAAAGGGAGATCGAGTTCTTTATCGATTTAGTACCAGGAGCATGTCCTATTTCGATTGCACCTTATCGGATGTTGCCAGCGGAATTGGTAGAGTTGAAGAAGCAATTGAAGGAATTGTTGGAGAAACAGTTTGTGTGACTGAGTGCTTCACCGTGGGGAGCACCAGTGCTTCTAGTTAAGAAGAAGGATGGAACTTCTCATCTTTGTGTAGATTATCATCAGTTGAACAAGGTTACTATAAAGAATAAGTATCCACTTCCAAGAATTGACAATTTGATGGACTAGTTGAAGGGAGTAGTCATTTTCTCTAAGATAGATCTACGATCCGGTTATCATTAGATTCAAGTCAAGGTAGATGATGTACCTAAGACAGCTTTCCGAACTCGTTATGGGCATTATGAATATCAAGTGATGCGTTCGGAGTGACGAATGCTCCTGCAATATTCATAGACTATATGAATAGGATTTTTCATCTGTACCTAGATAGATTTGTCGTTGTTTTTATCGATGACATTCTGATCTACTCTCAAAGTCGAGAAGAGCATGTTGAACATCTCAGTATAGTTCTCCAGATTTTGAAAGAAAAGAAGCTATATGCAAAATTAGCAAAGTGTGAGTTTTTCCTGGAAGATGTTCAATTTGTAGGTCATGTGATTCCCAAGGAAGGTATTGCGGTAGACCCATCGAAGGTGGAGACTATTTTGTAATGGGAAAGGCCTAAGACAGTGACGGAGGTCCGAAGTTTTGTTGGACTGGCCGAATATTACCGAAGGTTTATTGAAGGTTTTTCCAAGATAGCTGGACCGCTTACGCAGCTCACAAGGAAGAGTTAAACTTTTGATTGGACAGAGGAACGTGAAGCAAGTTTCCAAGAGTTGAAGAAGAGATTAGCAACTGCACCAGTGCTGATTTTACCGGATCCTAACAAATCTTTTGAGGTGTATTGTGACGCTTCTTACCAAGGGTTAGGATGCGTATTAATGCAAAACAAGAATGTGGTGGCTTATGCTTCAAGACAATTGAAGGTTCATGAGAGGAACTACCCAATGCACAATTTGGAACTAGAGTGAAAAATTGAAGAGAAAGAAAATGATAGTAGAAAATGTGTGTAAATTTTGAGTGAGGAGTGTTAAGTGTGGGAAGCAAAATTTGCTCTCCTATGGACACCATGTGTCGCGGCAGCAACGCCACTTTTTCTATTCTCGCGAAAAAGGAACGTCACACCATAATATAGAGAAATGAAATAAATTTACAGAAAATAATAGTTACATTGATTAGTGAAGACCCGGTTCATTTTAACACGTGATTAAATAATTTGCACTCTTAAATGATTAAATGATCAAGTATTGAATTATGCATACATATATTTTTTTTTGAAAAAAATGTAAATACAATAGAATCGACATAGAATTTAAAGGTCATACATTCACAATTCATATATAATATTATATGCATTAGCCTGTTTAATTACATCATGATTTACAAAAAACAAAAGATGTACCCACCCGAATTGATACAAATATATACCCACTAAATACAGCAAAACATCAGGCTTCTCCAAAAAGATAAATAGTTAGCCATCAGTAGCACCGACAGTATCAGCCCCTATGATTAACGAGAAGGGATTGTAGCTGAGTCCTCCTCAGGGTCCTCTTCATCCAATGAGATTGCCATCGGAGTGATCGAATTTCGGGCATAAGCCCGAGCAGTGGAGAGGAACTAGTCCTCTTGTGTGGTATAATATAGATCATCCTACAGATCTCTAACTGGTAGGTAGAATTCCAGGTGGACAAAAGTAGTAAAATGAAAAACAGGCGTGTCGTAACAGCCACACGCCAAAGATATAGTCAGCTCCCTATGGTAGATGCATCAGTCCGTGCTCAAATTGATATGCTAGCAATCGGGTCCTCCATGAAAGGTCTTCCGGACGTACCCCAAGAATCGGCGCGGACGCGAAGACATCACAGATCAGCTCTAATTGTAGTCGGGCCAAAAGCCAGGAAACTCAGGTGTTTCCTTCTCTTCCTCACGAATGTCTTCTCAAGAGTATATAAATAAACAGAAATATTGAAAATACAGAAAGAGGTGAAACACCCAACTTTCAGTATCAAAATGGCAGCAACAAAACAAAACGACGCTGGATGACCACATATCTGTTGGTGTATGCCCTAGAGGCCAATACATTTTATCTGTATTTACATACATTATATTATGCTATTTTTGATATATGAGGTATTTCATTTATTGTGTTATTTTTTGGTAGACATAATAAAGTCCTTAGAATAGTAAGTTTGATACCATAGGACATTAAGTGGATGACTTGATCGTGAGATCCTATTGGATAGAGCACTATTCCTAAAATGTCCCTAGTCAAGTATTATTGTCAAATAGGACAACAATAATGCATTGAGACTAGTACGTGCATAGACCAATGACCACATCTCATAGGTCATGGATATAAGATATCAAGTCTACACATGGATACATATTAGAGTAATGATGTATTGGACAGACCTGCCATGAGAACGCTACGTGGATCGTTACGTGAGTGTCATAAGCGATTCTCATAGTGATAATGGTGTATATGGTCCTTTGACCTGAAATCACTACGATTCCTACATGAGGAGTTGTGTGTTTTAATGCCATCAAACGTCATCTGTAACAAGATGATTATAAAGTTGGTTATTAGACATACCGTGATACATGTGGAGGGATGTGAGTGACTTAGATGGGATTTGTCCCTCCTACATAACAGGAGTGATATCTTCGGGCCCCCTGATTGAGTGAGACTACGAAATGCATGGCCATGCTCAAATGAGTCAGTATGAGATATTGATCTCATTTGTTATTACTATGTCTACTCGGGAATTAGGAAACTAAAGATTGAACTAAACAAGGGTGACACGTTCCATGCCTTGTGTTCAATCTGGATATCTGGACAAAGGGACTAAACTACACGGAAACATTTGTCACGGATAGGTTATGTCAAATCACTGACATTCTCATTACTTGGGTAGCAGTGATGTATTGCTAGATATCGCTCACTGTTTGTAATATTAAAATGAGATTTTGATATTACTACCAACATTATGAGAACCTGTAGGGTCGCACACTTAGAACAGACTAGATTGGAGCAATAAGGATCCAAGTTGGACTCGAATTCAATTGTGGGCCTAGCTCATGACAAATGGGTTTAGGGTTGCACAACTTACCTTGCTACTACTCACACTTACTTAAGGCAGTCACTATTATAAATAGCATTGCTAAGGGGGCTGCTACTAGGTTACAACACAACCCTAGCCGCACCTACAGAAAGTGAGTGAGAGTTAGTGAGGTCTTCTTCTCCTCTCTTCGCAGCTAGCACTACAAAAACAGAGGCATGACTCCCTTTTACAAGTCTGTTCATGTGGATACCGCAGAGACATCGTCACTATTACGGTGTTGGTGATTCACCTCACTTGTGATTATCACGCTTCAAGAGGTAATTTTTTTTAAAAAAAAAACTCGGATTATGGACCTTTTCGCATGGATCCTGAGAGGGAATTCTATTATTCCGCTGCGAGACTTTTGATCCGCAATTCCCAACAATGGTATCAGAGCCACTTGCGAAACCATGATTCGGTTTTCTGCTTTTCTTGTTATATGCGATAACATGATTCGTTGCTTTCTTTTGATAAAAGATATGATCTTTATATGTTTTTTCTGAAATCGAAATAATGATGTATAAAACCGTGTTTTGTTTTATTTGTTGTTTACGAAACATGTTGATGTTTCTGAAACCATGAAGATGTTCATATATTTCTGCGTTTTTCTTATATATATGTGTGATATGTATGAATGAAAATCATTTTGAATGCTTTCTGTTTTTGCGTTTATCTGGTATATATATATATATATGTGATATGTATGATTCTGTGAAAACTGTTTTGAATGCTTTCTGTTTCTGCATATTTTCTATATGAGTGTGATATACACAGCAGCACGACACAAGGTTTTGGAAACCTTGTTTCCATTTTGCGGCGGCTATGAAGCTTCCTCATGACATGAAGTGTTCAAGTCTTCACGCATTCTGGAAACCTTGTTTCTAGATAGGTGATAACGGCTGTGAGGAACCCCTGCGGCACATGAAGCGTTCATGTGTTTGCGGGCCTTAGGGTTCAAGTGTTGTTGCCCTAGCCGTCATAGAGGCAGAAGGGGTCCGACTCAAATTTTTGTTCAAGTAACCAGTGGTGGTATATGAATAAAAAATTTTGGACCGGGGCGCTGCCCTTGCACCCCGCAAGGGGCGGCCTCCCCTTGACCCCTGCCCGCTGACCGGGCAGTAGGATCCCCGTCGGGGCATTGCCCCGAACCTCGTTTCGTGGTGTGTGATAATCGAAAGTGCAATATTCAAAACTATTTTTATGATTCACAAAAATAATAATGTGTTATTGCTTTGTGTTTATGTATTCTTATGAGATGCATGGTACATGGTTATGGCCTTAGTCTTTATTTTATACTATTTTGGTTATTTTAAATACGACCTGTGTGTCGTGTCTTTCTCTCTACATTCTGATTGTACATTCTCTTCTCATCTAACTCCCCTCGAATGTAAAAGAGGTTTCTATAATGTAATCTTCATGTGGAGACAAGGAGACGACATCAAGTGAGGACGTTGGTGGGAGACGCTTAGTGAAGCTGGCATTAATTAATGCTACTCTCTTAGAGGCCATAACCATGTCACATTTATTATATGCTTTATATGTATGAGATGCATGGATGATGTTTATGGTATGTTAAACAAGTTTAATAAATGGTGAGATCTAATAATAAAATTCCCTCAAAGAAAATATTAAGTCATTATGTGATGCCTTCCAATGCGTGGCACTCGTCAAGACTAATATCGATCAAGTGTAGGTCTGCCAAAGCAGGGTGCCTTTATCTATATTAGTAAGATGCGATAGGATAATAGTAATATCCAAATGTCAACCATTGGGTTTGACTTAACTAGGCCATTTCAATAGGATTGAAGGCTTAGAGGCATGAAGTTGGGCTTTAGTCCATTAGATGGATTAGAATAAGTGTTATTCACCCAACTATCCAAAAGTTGTATGTGATGTAATTAGAAAGAGTTTCCTACCTAAATAACTAAATTTTGGGCGATCAGCCAAAGCTGACTCAAAACTAGGTGAAATATGGATTTTGGCCCACTAGGAAATCTTTCAATGGGATTTTCCAAGTCAATGTTGAGGGTCATTGATTTGAATAAAATAGTGGGAGGCGTATTTAATTAAAAGACCTTGTTAAATATGTTTATAGCATAATACTTATATTTTGCATATTTCTGTTGATAGATTACCATGGCAACAAACACATCAAGTAACTTATCATTGCGATCGGTCCTTGAGAAGGACAAGTTATCTGGGACAAATTTCCTAGACTGGTACAGGAACTTGAGGATTGTCCTCAAGCAAGAGAAAAAGTTTATATTTTAGAACAGCCTATTCCTGAGCCACCTGCTGCTAATGCCCCTAGAGGTGAAAGAGATGCTTATAAGAAGCATCAATATGATGCCTTGGACATTGGATGTCTAATGCTAGCCACCATGAACTCTGAGCTCCAAAAGCAACACGAGAACATGGAAGCCTACGATATGATCGTACACCTTAAAAAGCTTTATCAAGAGCAGGCTAGACATGAGAGATATGAGGTCTCCAAAGCACTCTTTCAGTGCAAGCTGGTAGAGGGAAGCCCTGTTGGTGCTCATGTACTCAAGGTGATTGGGTACATTGAAAACCTTGAGAGACTCAGTTTTCGTATGGGCCAAGAGTTGGCCACTGACTTAGTCCTGCAATCATTGCCGGAGAGTTTTAGTCAATTTGTCATGAACTACAACATGAATGAAATTGATAAATCACTACCAGAGTTGCTAAGCATGTTGAGAACTGCTGAGCAGAACATAAACAAAGGCAAAGGAAAGGCCATAATGATGGTTCATAAGAATAAGGGCAAGAAACAACAGAAAAAGCCCCAAGACAAGTGGAAGGGTAAGGGCAAGGGCAAGAAAAGTCCAAGCCTAGCACTTCTAGCTTGAAACCTGTGGGTGGAGTGGCTAAGGAAGGTACATGTTTCCATTGCGGTCAGACCGGACATTGGAAGAGGAACTGTGCCAAGTACCTAGAGGAGCTCAAGAAGAAGAAGGGAAGTGAGACTTCCACTTCAGGTATTTTTGTTATAGAAGTCAATTTATCTACTTCTGCATCATGGGTATTAGATACTGGATGTGGATCTCACATTTGTGTAAATGTGCAGGATCTAAAGAGCAGTAGACCATTGACTAAGGGCGAAGTCGACCTACGAGTAGGAAATGGAGCAAAGGTTACTGCATTAGCCATAGGGACTTATTTATTAGCTTTGCCCACTGGGCTTGTAATTGAATTGGATAATTGTTATTTTGTGCCTGCTATTAGCAAGAATATCATTTCTGTTTCTTGTTTGGACAAGAAAGGTTTTACTTTTATAATAAAGAACAAATGTTGTTCTATTTATATTAATGATATTTTCTATGGTAGTGCACATTTGAGTAATGAACTTTATGTCCTTGATCTCGAAACGCCCATTTATAACGTAAATACAAAGAGGTTCAAGTCAAATGATATGAACCCGACTTATCTTTGGCATTGTCGTTTGGGCCACATAAATGAGAACCGCATTTCCAAACTCCATAAAGATGGATTCTTGGACTCGTTTGGTTACGAATCATATGAGATATGTGAATCTTGTTTATTGGGAAAGATGACTAAGGCCCCATTCACTGGACAAGGTGCAAGGGCTAGTGATCTTTTAGGCCTTATACATAGTGATGTATGTGGGCCACTAAACACACTAGCTAGAGGCGGTTTTCAGTATTTCATTACATTTACTGATAATTTCAGTAGATATGGATTTGTATATCTTATGAAGCACAAATCAGAATCCTTTGAAAAGTTCAAAGAGTTCAAGAATGAAGTACAAAACCAACTTGGCAAGAGTATTAAAATCCTTCGATCAGATCGAGGAGGTGAATACTTAAGCCAACAATTTAATGATCATCTGAAAGAGTGTGGGATAATATCTCAACTCACTCCTCCTGGAACACCACAATGGAATGTTGTTTCTGAAAGGAGGAACCGGACCTTGTTGGACATGGTCCGATCTATGATGAGTCATGCAGACCTTCCAGGCTCCTTCTGGGGACATGCTCTGTTAACAGCAGCTTTCACACTTAACCGTGTTCCATCTAAGACGGTTCAATAGATACCATATGAGATGTGGACTGGGAGACGACCCAGTATATCTTTTATGAAGATTTGGGGTTGCGAATCTTATGTGAAATGTCAAGTTTCTGACAAGCTTGGCCTAAAATCAGGTAAATGCTTCTTTGTGGGGTATCCTAAGGAAACCAAGGGATACTATTTCTATAATCCTACCGAAGGCAAAGTGTTTGTCACACGGACTGCTGTATTCCTAGAAAAAGAGTTTATCTCCAAAGGAATCAGTGGGAGGAAAGTAGAACTTGAAGAAATTCAAAGTTCACAGAGTAGCAGCGAACCAATGGTGGAAATAGAGCAGCCTCCACAAGTCGTTGTGGAACCACAATCTGCTCTAGTGGCACAAGACCCACATAGGTCTAACAGGATACGTCATCAACCAGAGAGATATGGATTTCTCATGACTCAACAAG
Source organism: Ormosia emarginata (assembly GCA_029884605.1). Classification (NCBI taxonomy): domain Eukaryota; kingdom Viridiplantae; phylum Streptophyta; class Magnoliopsida; order Fabales; family Fabaceae; genus Ormosia; species Ormosia emarginata. Next base: position 10,614,459 of record JAQQTP010000040.1, read on the forward strand.
GTGACGTATTGCTCATGGATCAAGATGAGCCTGTGACTTACCAGGAAGCCATTATTGGCCCAAAATCTGAAAAATGGCTTGAGGCCATGAGATCTGAAATGGAATCCATGTATGCCAACCAGGTATGGACCTTGGTTGACCCACCTGAAGGGGTAAAACCTATTGGGTGCAAGTGGGTTTTAAAGAAGAAAACCGACATGGATGGTAATGTGCATACCTTTAAGGCACGATTGGTTGCTAAAGGTTTTAAGCAAATTCATGGTGTAGACTATGATGAAACTTTTTCCCCAGTTGCGATGCTTAAATCCGTTCAGATCTTGCTTGCTATTGCAGCATACCATGATTATGAAATCTGGCAAATGGATGTCAAAACTGCTTTCCTTAATGGAAATCTTCTCGAGGATGTGTACATGACACAACCTGAGGGTTTTGCCACTCCACAGGATGCTAGAAAGGTATGCAAGTTGCAACGATCTATTTATGGATTGAAGCAAGCTTCTAGAAGCTGGAATCTTCGTTTTGATGATACAATCAAACAGTTTGGTTTCATCAAGAATGAAGAAGGTTAGTGGGAGCACAGTTGTCTTTTTAGTATTGTATGTAGATGGCATACTACTAATTGGAAATGACATCCCTACCCTACAGTCTGTAAAGACTTGGTTAGGGAAGTGCTTTTCTATGAAGGACTTAGGCGAAGCCACCTTTGTATTAGGTATAAGGATCTATAGAGATAGATCGCAGAGATTGCTTGGCCTAAGTCAGAGTACATACATAGACAAAGTGTTAAGACGATTTAACATGCATGAATCCAAGAAAAGACTCTTGCCTATGTCGCATGGTATAAACCTATCTAAGGCTCAATCCCCTTCCACCCAGAATGAGAGGGATCGCATGAGTAAGATTCCACATGCATCTGCAATTGGATCTATCATGTATGCCATGTTATGTACTCGACTAGATATCTCGTATGCTTTGAGCATGACGAGCAGGTACCAGTCTGATCCTGGTGAGAGTCACTAGAGTGCTGTCAAGAACATCCTTAAGTACTTAAGAAGGACTAAGGATTCGTTCTTAGTATATGGAGCTGAGGAGGAACTAGTTCTAAAGGGTTACACTGATGCTAGCTTCCAAACTGATAAGGACGACTCCAGATCGCAATCGGGTTTTATTTATTGCCTGAATGGTGGGGCTGTGAGCTGGAAGAGTTCAAAGCAGGAGACAGTCGCTGATTCTACCTCAGAGGCTGAGTATATTGCTGCCTCCAATGCAGCAAAGGAGGCCGTTTGGATTAGAAAGTTCATTATTGAGCTTGGTGTAGTTCCTAGCATTGTGGACCCAGTGGACCTCTATTGCGATAATAATGGAGCCATTGCACAAGCTAAGGAGCCCAAATCTCACCAGCGATCCAAACATATACTTAGGCGCTTCCATCTCATTCGAGAAATCATCGATAGAGGAGATGTGAAGATATGCAAAGTACCGACAGATGATAACATTGCTGATCCACTGACGAAGCCTCTTGCACAGCAGAAGCATGAGAGTCACACTAGGTCTTTAGGCATTAGAAATATGCCTGATTGGCTCTAGTGCTAGTGGGAGATTGTTGGTGTATGCCCTAGAGGCCAATACATTTTGTCTGTATTTACATACATTATATTATGCTATTTTTTATATATGAGGCATTTCATTTATTGTGTTATATTTTGGTAGACATAATAAAGTCCTTAGAATAGTAAGTTTGATACCATAGGACATCAAGTGGATGACTTGATCGTGAGATCCTATTGGATAGAGCACTATTCTTAAAATGTCCCTAGTCAAGTATTATTGTCAAATAGGACAACGATAATGCATTGAGACTAGTACGTGCATAGACTGATGACCACATCTCACAGGTCATGGATATAAGATATCAAGTCTACACATGGATACATATTAGAGTAATGATGTATTGGACAGACCCGCCATGAGAACGCTATGTGGATCGTTACGTGAGTGTCATAAGCGATTCTCATAGTGATAATGGTGTATATGGTCCTTTGACCTGAAATCACTACAATTCCTACATGAGGAGTTGTGTGTTTTAATGCCATCAAACGTCATCTGTAACAAGATGATTATAAAGTTAGTTATTAGACATACCGTGATACATGTGGAGGGAGGTGAGTGACCTAGATGGGATTTGTCCCTCCTACATAACAGGAGTGATATCTTCGGGCCCCCTGATTGAGTGAGACTACAAAATGCATGGCCATGCTCAAATGAGTCAGTATGAGATATTGATCTCATTTGTTATTACTATGTCTACTCGGGAATCAGGAAACTGAAGATTGAACTAAACAAGGGTGACACGTTCCATGCCTTGTGTTCAATCTGGATATCTGGACAAAGGGACTAGACTACACAGAAATATTGGTTACGGATAGGTTATGTCAAATCACTGACATTCTCATTACTTGGGTAGCAGTGATGTGTTGCTAGATACCACTCACTATTTGTAATATTAAAATGAGATTTTAATATTACTACCAACATCATGAGAACCTGCAGGGTCGCACACTTAGAACAGAATAGATTGGAGCAATAAGGATCCAAGTTGGACTCGGATTCAATTGTGGGCCTAACTCATGACAGATAGGTTTCGGGTTGCACAGCTTACCTTGCTACTACTCACACTCACTTAAGGCAGCTACTATTATAAATAGTACTGTTAAGGGGGCTGCTACTAGGTTACAACACAACCCTAGCCGCACCTACAGAAAGTGAGTGAGAGATAGTGAGGTCTTCTTCTCCTCTCTTCGCAGCTAGCACTACAAAAACAGAGGCGTGACTCCCTTTTGCAAGTCTGTTCGTGTGGATACCGCAGAGACATCGTCACTATGATGGTGTTGGTGATTCACCTCGCTTGTGATTATCACGCTTCAAGAGGTAATTTAAAAAAAACTCGGATTATGGACCTTTTCGCATGGATCCTGAGAGGGAATTCTATTATTCCGCTGCGAGGCTTTTAATCTGCAATTCCCAACAATATCAACACAGTTCATATATCCAATCATAGTAATAATTAAAATTTATAGTAAAAATATAACAACAGTAAATAGCAGTAAGCATTATCAATAACAGACATACAGCCTCAACATTTCCAACAGTCAACAGTTCAAGCAATCAGATAATTATTGCAGCAATAAGAATAGATATTTTTCCATAGTTATAAGCGCTCGTGCTGAATGAATTATGAAACTGACAGTTCACAATGTAAATGGTACCAAATTCCTACTCCATGGAGCTAGACATAAATATTTTCGGAGTGAATGATCAAGGAGTTATGCTAGTATCTCATTAGCCTTTAAAAATAGCGTGCTCATCTCATAAAAATATTTGTGCATTACGGCTTATACATGGTACCTCAACAGTTGATCGCGATATAGGATAGGATTTCAGTCCAGATCGTCGAGGTGTTTGCATCGGTCTATCCCACAGCCTCGGTGGAGCTACCACAGTCTATTGTCAAACACCCGCTCCCCAATGCCCCCAGGGCCAACCACTATGACCCTATGCTTAGTCTACTCGCACTTGCATATAGGTGTTTTTCAAACTCCTAGGCATACATCACCTTTTCAACTATGTCTAACGGACAACACATATGCATGACGACGCAATGTACATCATGTATGTTCATCAATGATACGTTTATCATAAACTATACCGCAATGACATATATATACATGGCTCAATATCAACATGTCATAATTTCATCAATAACTTAGTCCCACATAGGGACTCACAATAGCATTAACCAATTCTCAATATCACACACACACACACACACACACACACACACACACACACACACACACACATACATATGCACCTATTGTTCAACAATCTTCAAAATTCCATATTATGGATCCAAAATTATCATTTTCCTAAGTCTTGATCAATTATGAAAATTTTGGACTAAAGAACCCTTCCAAAACCGTGGCCTCCAAAGACCATTACCAACTCGGTTTCTTCCATTACAAGTATCAATCTTTTAATGTCTAATTACATAGGTTTCATTACTCATAATTTTAATTCCAACCCTAAATAAATTGGGCCAAAACCGTGGCCTTCTAAAGTCACCAAAATTCCAATTTTTCTTCATATTATGCATTAGATACTTGATCCCTAATCACTCAAATTTTATCTCACACAAAATCACTCCAAACCCCTAAAATCCAAGCCAAAACCATGACCTCACTTTAGTGTAGGAAACCCTCAAATTTTTCCATTCATTAATTCTAACATTTCAAGTATTCCAACAACACCAATATAATCAAAATCATTATTCAATCATCAACATCAATTTAGAACATATACACATGCAAAATCATCAAACAAAGTAAGTATAGAAATATGGATTTCTCCATCAACTAAACACACAAAGTCTCCTCACCACCAATAATGGTAGAAGTGAATAAATCTCCCTCTTGCCTAAAGGAAGAATACGAAAATGGTCTCCTATTGGCTCCTTGGTGGTTTCGGTTTTGAGCTTCCAAAACCCTAGAAATTTTCATCATCAAGAATCAACATCAAGCATGGTAAAAGATGGATCTTTGGTCTCCAATGAAACCATGGATCACGAAAATGAAGAGAAAGGAAGAAGAAAATGGAAACTTTACCTCAAAGTTAGAAGCTTTGTCTTGGAAGACAATGGAGGTGATGGTAGATTTTGAAAAAACTTTCTAAATAGGAAATATAGAGGAGGTTGAGGTGAGTGTAGAAATGGTGTTAATGAAGAGAAAAGATGAAAAATGGTGGTCACAATGTGGTCTGCAAAACCATATGGAGAGGGGAGAAGAAGAGAGAATGTGGAGAGAAAAATGAAGAAGAACTAGAGAGAGAAAGTGTTGCAGGAAAATGATATTTTTAGTATATATTGATTATTGCTTCCCCTTGAGCTATGTGTGCCGCGACAATGGAGAGAGAGAAGGGGGGAGGAGAGGCTTCTCCAACAAGCCAAGGGAATTCTTGACCTTTGGTGGTCAAAGCTTCTCAAAGAAACTTTGATTAAAATACAATAAATTTGAATCAAAGTGGGTTTGATTAGACTTAAAGTAGATTACATTAGGATAATGTGATAGGGTTTTTAATACATGTTATTATCTAATGGACAATTGCTACAGTCGACAGAAGTCAGTATTAATTTATCTGAAAGATAAAATTTACACAGCGATTATTCTTTTATCTGATAAAATTTTTCAAAAAACGTGAAACATTGTAAACCATGTCCAGCCTCGGGTTTAGTAAGATCCCTCATCGACGTTTTCACAGATCAAGGTTCTCAAGAAAAATATTTCATTTTCCCTGCTCCGCTCAGTTTACACGTAAAATGAGAAATAATATTAAAATATTTCCCGTTCTCAGAAAAATCCTCAAAAATCCTCAAAAATCACAAATATTGAAAAATGAATATTTATCATTAAATAAATAAAATTTGGGGTGTTACAACTCTCCCCAACAAATATGAATTTTGTCCTCGAAATTTTCATACCTTAGAATAGTTCCAGGTATTGCTCATTCATCTTGTACTCTAGCTCCCATGTCGCATCTCCGATTGTCTGCTGAATAAGATCAGGTCCAACCATAAGTCACTCTTCGTCTTGATACCAACATAATGGTGTTCGACACCTTTGTCCATATAGAGCTTCATAGGGTGTCATCCCTATGCTTGAATGATAACTATTATTGTAGGTAAATTCTACCAATGGTAGAATTTCATCCCAACTTCCAGTCTACTCTATAGCACAAGGTCTTAACAAATCTTCCAATGATTGAATTGTTCTTTCTGATTGGCCGTCCATCTGAGGGTGATATGCAAAACTCAAACGTAGCTTTGTCCCCATTGCTTCTTGTAGACTTTGCCAAAATTTTGATGTAAATCTCAGATCTCTGTCAGAGATTATACTTGTAGGCACACCATATAATCTGACAATTTCACCGATGTATAACTGGGTCAACTTTTCCAATGGATGTCTTATGTTGATCGGCAAGAAGTGTGCTGATTTTTTAAGTCGATCCACAATTACCCATATTGAATCATATCCTCTTCTAGTCTTTGGCAACCCGACAACAAAGTCCATGGCAATACTATCCCATTTCCATTCGGGAATAGTCAAGGGTTGCAGTAATCCTGATGGTCTTTGATGTTCAATCTTCATTTTCTGACAAACCAGACAGGAAGATATGCATCTAGCAATATCTCTTTTCATCCCATGCCACCAAAACAACTTCTTCAAATCTTGGTACATTTTGGTCATTCCAGGATATATACTCAACTGACTCTTATGAGCATGTTCAAGAATATACTTCCTGAGTTCCTCATCTTTAGGCACACATACTCTATCTTGGAATCTTAAAATTCCATCGCTTCCTTCCTCTAATGTTGATACACCGCCCTGCTTTACCAGCTCTATTTCCTCTTGCAAGAACTTGTCAGCCTTCTGCTTTTCTCAGATATCTTCTATTAAGTCATTCAAGATGGTGACCATGTTTATGCAAATTTTTCCTGGCATTGATTCCACAAAGGATCATACGTCTAAGAATTGTTGTATCAAGTCTTGTTCTCTTATCATCATGGTGGAAACGCTGATCGTTTTCCTGCTTAAGGCATCGGCCACAACATTGGCCTTCCCAGGGTGATATTGAAGTTGGAAATCGTAGTCTTTCAAGAATTCTAACCATCTTCGCTACCTCATATTCAACTCTTTTTGATCATACAAATACTTCAAGCTTTTATGATCACTAAAGATATTGAATGTTGCTCCATAGAGGAAATGTCTCCATATCTTCAAAGCAAATACAACAGCAGCTAACTCCAAGTCATGCATTGGGTAGTTCTTCTCATGCACTCGTAATTGTCTCGAGGCATAAGCCACCACTTTTTCGCCTTGTATAAGGACACAACCCAATCCTTGATATGAAGCATCATAGTACACTTCGAATGGTTCGCTCGGATCAGGTAGAACTAACACTAGTGAAGTAGTTAGTCTCCTTTTTAACTTTTGAAAACTCTCTTCACAAGCATTCATCCATTCAAAAGCTTGATTCTTTCTCGTGAGTTGAGTGAGAGGTCCGGCAATCTTAGAGAACCCTTCAATAAATCTTCGGTAATATCCTGCTAATCCAACAAAGCTTCGGATTTCGGTCACCGTCTTCGGTCTTTCCCATTGTAGAATAGCTTCAACCTTTGATGGGTCTACAACAATTCCTTCCTTTGAAATCACATGGCCCAAGAATTTAACTTCATCCAACCAAAACTCACACTTTGATAACTTGGCATACAACTTTTTCTCCTTCAAAGTCTGAAGTACTATACTGAGATGCTCGGCATGATCATCCTGATTTTTCAAATAGATCAAGATATCATCGATGAAGACAATGACAAATCTGTCCAAATAAGGAAGAAAGATTCTATTCATATAATCCATGAAAATAACAGGTGCATTAGTCACACCAAAAAGGCATCACCAGGTACTCGTAATGTCCATAACGAGTACGAAAAGCCATTTTAGGAATATCTTCCACCTTTACTCTGATCTGATGGTAGCCCGATCACAAATCAATCTTACAAAACACTGCTGCTCTTTTCAACTGATCCATCAAGTCATCTATCCTCGGTAATAGATACTTGTTCTTGATCGTGACCTTGTTTAATTGACGATAATCCACACATAATCTCAAAGTACTGTCTTTCTTCTTAACTAGTAATACCGGTGCTCCCCAAGGTGATACACTGGGTCTCACGAATTACTTCTCCAAATGCTCTTCTAGTTGCTTCTTGAGCTTAACTAGCTCTGCAGGCGACATTCGGTAAGGCGCTATAGAAATAGGACCAGCTCAAGGGACAAGATCAATAACAAATTTAATCTCCTGCTCCGGTGGTAAACCAGGTACATCTTCAGGAAAAACTTCAAGAAACTCTCGAACCGCCGAGATTGCATCCATATCTACCTCATTCTCGACCTTCAAAGAAGACAACAACATGTATCCCCGAGCTCCTTCTTTCAAGAAAGCTTGAACTTGGTTAGCCATCGAAAATCTAGAATTCTCATCCAAAGGGAAAACTATGGTTTTTCTAGAACAATCTAATAGGTTATGGTTAGAAGATAACTAATCCATTCCTAAGATCACATCTAATTAAGATAATGGCAAACAGATTAAATTAACAAAAAAGATTCGACCTTTAACAATCAATGGACAACCCAAACAGACTTTGGTGGTAAGAACAGGTTTAGCAGTGGGAGTTGAAACAGTTAAATCAAAAGGTAAAGATGACATAGGTAAACCAAGTCTTTTCACACGGTCATAGGAAACGAAAGAATGTATTGCACCTGAGTCATACAGCATAGTTAAAAGATTACCTTCTATGAGACCTTCCCCTTGTATTAGATCTTTGGATTCAGAGGCTTCAGCACTACTCAGGGTGTAAACCCGAGCTCCAGCCTGCGGTTTAGTAGTTCTAGCAGCATTGACGGAAGGTTCTGCCTTAGGTTGATTACAAACACGAGAAACGTGTCTAAGTTTCCCACATCTGAAGCAGATAACTGTAACACCCCTTGATATAGTAACCGCAGCACAATCGTCATTACACCACAGTCACTTCATCCAAGCATGTCACAGTCTCAAAAATAGTATTTACAATAATTCTATTACATTTATATATAGATAGAAAATATAAGCCCCGAATGAATGCATATTTAGTATCCAACCATTGAAGCACAACCACTGAAGGAAAACATATTTCATGTATAACATATTCATCCTTAACATAAAGTACTGACAACACTAAATATAGTACTTACATATTCAAATAAAATATAGCAGGTACTAAAGCACAAAAGGAAAAAGTAGTAATCTTGGGATAGGTACTACTAGCAGACAAAGCCGCAACCCCAGAAATATATACGACGCTCGGTGTCCCAATCGATACGCTAGGCATCAATGCCCCCATGGAGTTGCACCCGTGCGTAACCAAAGAAATCTTGTCCCGACGCCATATTGAAAATAGTGAATCAGCCCAATCCAAACGGTAAGGGTGTAGTCCCTCATCTTCTTCCTCACTATCCTTTAACAAATATATATATAATAGAAATACAAGGATATAGGAAAGAGGTGAGACATCCTACTTATATTACCAATTATGGTAGTAAAGAAACAGAACGGCGCAAAGCGCCCACATAGCAGAACAATAACATTTAAGCAGCAGTAATCATATATGATAAGAGAAAATAGCAACAGAATCTCAGATAATGAACAATTAAAACATTTCAGATAATCATGACATCAATAACACAGTAGTATAATTATCATATAAATGAGTACCATATGATATGCGGACTCACGATGCCGATCCACAATGCTGACTCACAATGTATGTGCACTTGGTACCAAGATTTTCTATTCCATTTCAAAGATGAACATTCCGGAGGATCTGCCAGCCTCACAGACAGTCTACACCGGACCACGAAAGGAATAGTGTTTGTCGGGTCAACCTTAAAGCGTTGCAATGGTTCTCTATGGCCAGAATCATAGAGGCATATATATAAAGATGAATGCGCCCTGATGCCCCTAGATCCTTCCATTGGATAACACTATTCAATTCTCGCTCATTTACCACAAAAAGAATAGTGATTTATCAAGTGCGTAATGCATGCAATTGGTATACACTGCGCCTTACGGTCCTCAATCAGAACCTTCCACTTGATCATCACTTATTCAATTCGCATTCATTCTCCGAGTAAGGAATAGTGATTTGTCAGGCGCGTAATGCGTACAATCGGTATACACCATGCCTTACGGTCCTCAATCAGATCCTTCCAGTGGATCATCACTTATTTGATCCTCATTTATAGGCTCATATAGCCTTTTTAACAGTCATAGACTGAGTAAATTGTTCAATGCGTTAACTTAATGCATAATCATAGGCTCATCCAGCTTTTTAACAGTCATCGACTGAGCAATTTGTTCAATACATGCTGACTCAATGCATGATCCTAGGCTCATCCAGCCTTTTAATAGTCATCGACTGAGCAAATGTCCAATGCATGCTGACTCTATACACAATCATGTATATTCAACCATAATGATATACCTTCCATAATATGCCACAATTTGGCCAAGTTAAATATCAACATGTTCACATATATTTCACAACAACACATTTTCCATAATATGCTTCAATTTGGCCAATTTAAGCGTCAATAGAATTTTCAGTCCCAAGCACGGACCCACAATAGCATAGTGTTAATTTCTCGAGAGTGATAGCACACTTTTAGAAGTTCATTTTGGGGTTTCACCCTAACAAGTCTTATGAGATCATTATAAGGTTCCACTTAAATCAACATCCATTATCCCTTAGTTCCATTCATGGACCCAAAATAACATAACATTTCAGTTCTCACGGAGGTAAAGCAATCCTTAAGATTCATTATAAAATTTCACTTTAGATTAACCATTCTCATAAAAATCTCCCTCTCTAAAGGAATTTTATTAACTAATAAAGTCATTTACTTTAGTTTGGTCATAATATATCAACTATTAAAGTCAAAATCATCTCTTTACACGTTTTGGCAACTTCTACCTAGGGCGCTTGAGCGCTAGGTCTCCAACGGTTGAGCGCTGGTTGAGCGCCTGAGCGCTCAACACTCAGCGCCTGAGCGCTCAACACTCAGCGCCTGAGCGCTCAACACTCAGCGCTTGAGCGCTCCCTGGACTACGTTTCTGAAAATCATTCTAGACTTTGGGCGCTTAAGCGTTCAAGCTTCAGCGCCTGAGCGCTGGTTGAGCGCCTGGGCGCTCGTTGCACAGCGCCTAAGTGCTAGTGCACCAAAAAGGATTCTGTAGAACGATTTCTGCAGAATTTTGGCCCAACATTTTCAAAACTTCTCATTCTTCTCCAAACCATTTAAGACACATTTTATGATCATCAAAATGCAAAATATTCATCAATAGGCTCCTAGTCATCAAAACACACAATGCATTCCCATAGATTCATACAAGTCAAACAACCATAAAACTATGAAGATGATTTAATGTAACAAGGAGAGTGACCCAACATGAATCCCCTCCTCAACAATAACACATAAGACATTTCCTTACTACCAAGATTAGTTGAAGAGGATCATCTCCCTCTTACCTATTTGAAGACAACATAAGGGTGCTAATCCCTTCTTGCTCTTGACTTTTCGTTCTCCTTCTTCAAGAAAATAATAAGGTGAGTAACCTTCATAATGTCCACTCAAACCATGGAAAGATAGGTTCTTGGTCACATAGGTGACCAAGAAAAATGCAAATGATAAGAAAATAGAAGAAAGTTGAAGACTTTACCTCAAAGCTCGAAGTTTTAGCTTCAATAGTAGAAAATGGAAGAAGAAAAGGAACCAAAGGATGGCCATAAAAGAGAATAGCCTCGGAATGGTGAAAGAAAGCTAGAAATGTGATTGATTTAACAAACAATAGAGATGGTCTCCAATAGGTGGGTGTACGGTGGAGAAGAAAGAAGAAGAGAAGAAAGAAGAATGCTTTAAGAAAATGAGAAGAGAGAAAAGAAGAGAAAAGATGTTTTTGTGTTTAGAAATTTGGAAATGAGATGATAAAGGTGAGAAGCATTTCTTTGCTTCCCCAAAGTGGGCTTCTGTCGTGGAGAGAGTGGGGAGGGAAGAGAGAGAAAATTTTTATGTTATTTGAGAAAATTTCTTGGAAGTTTCCCTTAATGAGCTTGGATTAAATTAATCTTTCTTGTGAAAATAAAGTTAACGGATGTGACACAAAGTAGACTTTGGATAATATGATAAAGATTTTTACTACAAGCTATTATCAAATGGACAATTGTTACAGCTGACAGAAGTCAGTATTAATTATCTAGTGGATAATAAAATACACAGCGATTTTCATTTATCATATAAAAATCTTGAAAAACATGAAATCTTGTAAACCGTGTCTGGCCTCGGGTTTAGTAAGATCCCCCGTCGACGTTTCCACAGTTCAAGATTCTCGGGAAAAATATCTCATTTTCCAGACTCCGCTCAATGTGCACGTAAAATGAGAAATAATATTAAAATATTTCGCATTCTCAAAAAAATTCACAAAAATCATAAATATTATAAAACGACGATTTATCATAAAATTATTAATTTTTGGGATGTTATAATAACTCCTTTAATAGTGCAGTCCCTTGTATAGTGCTCATTCCCGCACTTCATGCATCTCGGTGTAGACGCCATTGTTTGACCAGTTCTGCCTGGACTTCCTCCAAGGCTTCCACCTTGTGGCTTTTGTTGTTAATTTCCAGGTGGCATGGAATAAGGCTTCTTCTGGTAGCGGTTAGCATTACTGCTTCCTCCTTTTTGGGACCGAAAAGGCCCAAAGTTTTTGTTTCATGCATCACGCGCCTGGTCCAAGTCTTTCACCCGGCGACACGTATCAAGTAGTTCTGAAAACTGGTTAATTTTCAAGGTGATGACAGCTCTCTTCACATCGTGTCTTAGGTCTTCCTCGAACTTCTGGCATTTCCATGCCTCATTCGGTTGGTGTTGAAAGTAAGTTGAGAATTTAGACAAACCCTCAAATTTAGCAGCATATTCACTCACAGTCATGTTTCCTTGCTGTAAGCCAAGAAATTTCATCTCCTTAGCATGCCTGGTACTTTATGGGAAATACTTGTTTAAGAATCTCTCACACCAGATTTTGGGCATTAGCAGTAGCCTGCAATTGTTGTGTAATCCTCGTTTGTTGTTGAGCTGTTTGCTAGTTTTGTTGCAGCATAGCTTCAGCCATCTTCTGAATTGCTTTGATTGCAGCAGTCATGTCTCCTCGATGAGCCATAATTCTTCTCAAATCAAGCTATACAAAATGCAAGGAAAAGTCAAATGTATCCTTTCAGAATACTAAACACAGAGAATCACACAGCACAAACAAGACAGTCCAAAACCACATAACCCAAAAGAAAACTTTAACCAAGGTTCTGATACCAAGGCAGTGCAACGCCCCTTTTTCTATTCTCGCAAAGAAGAAACGTCACACCATAATGTAGAGAAATGAAATAAATTTACGAAAAATAATAGTTACATTGATTAGTTAAGACCTGGTTCATTTTAACACGTGATTAAATAATGTGCACTCTTGAATGATTAAATGATCAAGTATTGAATTATGCATACATATATATTTTTTTGAAATAATTGTAAATACAATAGAATTGACATAGAATTTAAAGGTCATACATTCACAATTCATATATAATATTATATGCATCAGCCTGTTTAATTACATCATGATTTACAAAAAGCAAAAGATGTACCTACCCGAATTGATACAAATATACACCCACTAAATACAACAAAACATCAGGCTTCCCCAAAAAGATAAACGGTTAGCCATCAGTAGCCACCAATAGTATCGGCCCCTACGACTGACGAGAAAGGACCGTAGTCGGGTCCTCCTCAGGGTCCCCTTCATCCAATGAGATTGCCATCAGAGCGACCGAATTTCGAGCAAAAGCCCGAGCAGTGGAGAGGAACAAGTCCTCCTATGGGGTATAATATAGATCATCCCACAGATCTCTAACAGGTAGGTAGAATTCTAGGTGGACAAAAATATTAAAATAAAAAACAGGTGTGTCGTAACGGCCCTATGCCAAAGATACAGTCAGTTCCCCGTGGTAGATGCATCGGTCCGTGCTCAAATTGATGTGCTAGCAATCGGCTCCTCCATGAAAGGTCATCCGGACGTACCCCAAGAATTAGCGCAGATGCAAAGACATCACAGATCAGCTCTAATTGTAGTCAGGCCAAAAGCCAGGAAACTTAGGTGTTTCCTTCTCTTCCTCATGAACGTCTTCTAAGGAGTATATAAATAAATAGAAATATAAAAAATACAGAAACAGGTGAGACACCCAGCTTTCAGTACCAAAATGATAATAAGAAAACAAAACGGCGCTGGACACCCACATATCAACACAGTTCATATATCCAATCACAGTAATAATTAAAATTTATAGTAAAAACATAACAATAGTAAATAGCAGTAAGAATTATCAATAATAGACATACAACCTTAACATTTCCAACAGTCAACAATTCAAGCAATCAGATAATTATTACAGCAATAAGAACAGATATTTTTCCATAGTTATAAATGCTCGTGCTCAAAGAATTATGAGACTGATAGTTCACAATGCAAATGGTACCAAATTCCTACTCCATTGAGCTAGACATAAACATTTTCGGAGTGAATGATCAAGGAGTTATGCCAGTATCTCGTTAGCCTTTAAAAATAGTGTGCTCATCTCATAAAAATATTTGCGCTTTACGACTTATACATGGAACCTCAACAGTTGATCGCGATATAGGATAGTGTCTCAGTCCGAATCGTCGGTGTGTTTGCATCGGTCTATCCCATGGTTCTGGTGGAGCTACCACCGTCTCTTGTGAGACACCCGTACCCCGACGCCCCCAGGGCCAACCACTATGACCCTACGCTTAGTCTACTCGCACCCGCACATAGGTGTTATTCAAACTCCTAGCCATACATCGCCTTTTCAACAATGTCCAACGGAAACACATATGCATGACGATGCAATGTACATCATGTATGTTCATCAATGATACGTTTATCATAAAGTATACCGCAATGATATATATATACATGGCTCAATATCAACATGTCATAATTTCATCAATAACTTAGTCCCACATAGGGACTCACAATAGCATCAACCAATTCTCAATATCATATATATATATATATATATATATATATATATGCACATATGGTTCAACAATCTTCACAATTCCATATTATGGATCTAACATTATCAATTTCCTAAGTCTTGATCAATTATGAAAATTTTGGGCTAAAGAATCGTTCCAAAACCATGCCCTCCAATGACCATTACCAACTCAGTTTCTTCCATTATATATATATATATGCACATATGGTTCAACAATCTTCACAATTCCATATTATGGATCTAACATTATAAATTTCCTAAGTCTTGATCAATTATGAAAATTTTGGGCTAAAGAAACCTTCCAAAACCGTGGCCTCCAAAGACCATTACCAACTCGGTTTCTTCCATTACAAGTATCAATCTTTTAAAGTCCAATTACATAGGTTTCATTACTCACAATTTTAATTCCAACCCTTAATAAATTGGGCCAAAACTATGCCCTTCTAAAGTCACCAAAATTCCAATTTTTCTTCATATTATGCATTAGATACTTGATCCCTAATGTAACACCCCAAAAATTTATTTTTCTACTATCAGTATTCATATTACAATATTTGTGATTTTCTGAAATTTTTCTGGAATTTTCTGAGAATGTAGAATATTTTAATATTATTCTTCGTTTTACGTATGTACTGAGCGGAACCGGAGAAATGAGATGTTCTCTCCGAGAACCTTGAACTATGGAAACATCGACGGGGGATCTTACTAAACCCGAGGCTGGACATAGTTTACAAGGTTTTACATTTTTCGAGAAATTTTAACAGATAAAATGATAAAACACTGCGAAGAAATTATCTGTCAGATTTGTTAATGCTGACTTCTGCCAGCTTTGACTATTGTCTAATAAATAATAACATATAATAAAAATCTTATCACATTGTTCAAATTTACCTTGTGTCAAACCCCTTTAGCCTTATTTTTAAAATAAAAATTTAGTTAATTAAAAGCCCATTGTAGGAAGCTTCCAAGAAGTTTCCTATTTGACCCATTTTCTCTCTCTTCCCTCTCCACTATTCTCTACGGCAGAAGCAATATAGGAAGCCCAAATATTTCCTCTCATCTTCCTAATATTTCATTCTCATTCTCTAAACCCCAAATACCCATTTCTCCATTTCCTCTCTTCTTCTTTTCCTTCTCCACCGAGCATCCACCCCTTTGGAAGACCATTTCCATGATTTGCTAAATCAAACCCATTTCCACTCATCTTCCACCACTCCAAGTTCTCTTTTGTTGATATCTCCTTGGTTCTTCTTCTTCTTCCTCTTCCATTTTTCCACCATTGAAGCTAAAGCTTGGAGCTTTAAGGTAAAGTCTTCAACTTTCTTCCATTTTTCTTGCTATTCTCGTTTCTCTTGGTCCCCTAGGTGACCAAGAACCTATTTTTCATGGTTTGAGTAGACACTGTGGAAGTCACTCACATTGGAGTTTTTCTTGAAGGGGGAAAACGAAAACTTAGGGCAAGAAGGAGTACCACCATTGTGTTGTCTTCCAAATAGGTAAGAAGAAGATGATCCTCCTCAACCAATCTTGGTTAAGGGAATATCTTGTGTGTTGTTGTAGATGAGGGAATCCATGTTGGATTACTCTCCTTGTCATATTGTGTTATTTCCATGATTTTGTAGTTGTTTGATTTGTGTGATTTTATGAATTTGTAATGTGTGTTTTGATGACATAAACCATGCTTTGGACTGTTGGTAAATGATTGTAAAACCTTGAGATTGGATGGGCCACGGTTTTGCAGAAATGGATTCTGCAGAACCCTTGTAAATGCACTAGCGCTCAGGCGCTGTGCATAAGCGTCTAGGCGCTCACTGCCCAGAGAATTTTTCCTATAACACAGCTTGGTTAGCACTCAGGTGCTTCGTGTTTAGCGCCTAGGCGTTCAACCAGCGCCCAGGCTCTACAGATATGGCGCCTAGGCGCCCATAGCAGAATCAGCTGGATAATTGTGAAATGATACTAAGACTTCCATATGATGATATTACAAAAAAAGGAGTAAATAATAAAATAAAGTAAGGAACCGGATTTGCTAAGGGAATTCCTCTAGAAAGAGAAATTTTATGAGAATAGACTACGTTAGGAAATTCAATCGATTATGGAAACTTACTTAGTGATGGATACTTGTAAGAATGGCAAATCTTGAATAAGAATGCATAATGGACCTTAAAAATGTATTACCTTATTTGATTTTAATATTATGATATTGTGGGACCATATGAATGACCAATGTTGTGTTGATGCTTATTTGAGCCAATTGTGGCATATTATGGAATAGTATGTGATGTTGACCATACATGTTCATGCATAGAGTCTTATACATTGTGAATGCCCTGTGGACTGTTGTAAGGCCGAGTTGCCTAGGAGATTGAACACACCTTGGTGCGGGTGCGAATAGACTAGTGTAGGTCGTGTTATGACCTTGGGGGCGTTGGGGTGCGAGTCCTTCACAGTGGGCAGTTGGTAGCTCTTCTGTCCGTGGGGCAAACCGATGCAAACACACCGACAATCTGGACCGAGACACTGTTCTATGTCGTGATCGAGCGTGGACTGTCTGTACAATGCCTGCATATGCACATAGAAAACTGTTGAGTTTTAGCACCTTGGCCTCGGCAAGCCGAGTTACAGACACGTCTCTTGATCTTTCTCTCTGACTGTTTGAGTCTAGCTCCATGGAGTAGAAAATTTGAATACCGTATACATGTGTATTGTTGTGACCGTAAATCCGCAAGCGCACGGGTCGACAAGTAATATAAAGGAGATTTAGAGTATCGTGTCCCAAGGGATTGAATAATTAGAAGAATGTTAAACTTAACTAATATTCACAAATTTTTATCCAAGTAAACGAAAGAGAGTGGGTTGCAATTAAAATAATCAGCTTAAAAGAAACAAAATAAGAAAACACCAAACACCAATTCCACAAGAGAAGACGAGAATGATTAAAGCCTAGGGGTCCCTATTCACTTGCTACTTCAATGATTAATTGCAATTAACAAGCACCTATCAATGAATTGATATATGTTGGCTGATAATCATCAATAGATAAAAGCCTATGTCTAGGACAATTACCCATGTGAAACCTAGCTATTCCACTATGTGTCCATGTGAAGCAACGTAAGAATCACTCATTGAGGCCAATTATCAAACACTTACCATGCATGACCAAAGGGTATGTGTCCATCCCCTTAGTTAAACATACATCAACCATACCATATCCATATTCACAACACCCTATTTCTAGTTCAATTGGAATATTAAAAATCATGCAATTGATGGCCAATCAACAACAAGCATTAAGCAAAGATATGGATGAACAAAATCAATTTCATTGAAAGGATACTCAACTAATTACAAATTAATCAAATTCATAGCAAGATTCTAGAGAGCCCCTAGATTAAAGTTTAGTTACACATTATCAAGGAGAAGAGAACAAATGTAATCAATTGATTCATCATGTTACAAATCAAGGAGAAAGGGGAAAGAATGAACAAAAATGGAGAGATTCCAAGCTTAATCTTCCTCCTTCTTCTTGATTCCTCCTTTAGTCACCTTCAATCCAAGTGTGATCTTTCTCCTCTCACTTGCTCTCTGGAATTCGTGGCTAGGTTCCAATTGAAGAAGCCCCCTCATCCTCCCAAAAATCAGAATATAAGGGTAAAATTCGTGTGCCAGGATTTTAAC
This sequence comes from Ormosia emarginata, assembly GCA_029884605.1. Taxonomy (NCBI): domain Eukaryota; kingdom Viridiplantae; phylum Streptophyta; class Magnoliopsida; order Fabales; family Fabaceae; genus Ormosia; species Ormosia emarginata. The sequence continues at coordinate 10,632,907 of JAQQTP010000040.1, forward strand.
CACGCCTAGGCTTGAATTTACCACGCCTAGGCGTGGTTATGAGTCACGTGCCTTCCTCTGCTTGCCACGCCTAGGCTTGACTTTACCACGCCTAGGCGTGGTGGTCTCTGCCTGAATCACCCTGAAAACCTGAGTCTTACACGCCTAGGCGTGAATTAATCACGCCTAGGCGTGGGTGTCTCTGCTTCTAATCCCGAGCTGCAAGGGCCACGCCTAGGCTTGGATTTGTCACGCCTAGGCGTGGGTTGGAAGCACCTTCCCTTGGTGATTTCTTCACACTTTGGGCCTCTCTTCACTTTCCTCATCCCTTCCAAGGCCTTTCTCATCTTGAATACCTATATCAAAACAATGATAAAGTCCATCAAATCACAATTCATCCAACTTCAATCAACAAGATCTTCAAAGATTCAATTATAAATCATTTGAATCAACAAGCTTAATTCACCAAAATCATGCAAATATTGAACTTATGACCTTGAAAACTTAGGGATAGCATGCTCAAATATAATCAAATTCGAGTGAATTAACTTCATTTTCTGAAGTTATCATGTATCATGAGATATTTTACTGTTAATGACTACTACCTTATGTGAATTTGAACTGTTGTATTATTATTATGAAAAATGCCTGCCTGGAACTGTTTACTTGCTTACGGATGTACTATCTGCCTATTATTATTGTTATTATTTTTGGGACTGTTATATGGGCGCTATGCACCGTATTATTCCTGGCTGCCATAAATGGTAATGATGGTAGGATGTCTTACCTCTTTTCTGTGTTTCCATTATTTACTGCCTGTGCGTATATTGTATCTACTGAAGACGACGGCACGGAAGCTGAAGCTCCCGATTTTCCTGGCTTCTGGCCCAGCAAGACTAGTATCTATTGTGGAGCATGGAGGCACGCATGCGCGGATTTTTGGGTGACGTGCATCTGACCTTCCTCGGAGGGCCAGAGTGCTGGCATATCAACCTGAGCTTTGACCGATGTGTCTATATGGGAGATGTATCGATTTCCCTTGCCTAGAGACGTCATAAGGCGCCGATCCTCATCTGCCATGTCAGCCTGCGACTGGAGTTCTACTTACCCATCCGAGAGATGTGGGGTGATCGTTACTACACCCCTTGGGAGGACTCTTTTGATTCTACTGCACGGGCTCCTGCCCGTGGTTTCGTGGTTCCCATGGAGGTTTCCTCTGAAGAGGAGGATTCTGCTGAGGATCCAGACACGGTCCCTCCTCATCTAAGGAACTGATGTTATTGGTAGCTGCTGATGGCTGCCAATGTTTTATTTTGGGGGCCTGATGTATTACTTTTGGTGGGCTGTATATTTTGATATTTCTGGTGGATGTATATGTAAGATCCATAGGCAGGTATAGTTTTGTTTTTTTGGAAATTTCCAGGCTGTATCTAAAATATATTTGGCATCTAAATATATATGTATATGTATGTTATTCAGATGTGGGTTTCTGTTTACTATTTTGTTCTTTACCGTTATTCATATTCCACATTGTTAAATTAACAAAAAAAATATACCGCCAATTTTACTTACGTATTAAAGTACTAAGCAAGTTAATTTTGAACTAAATGAACTGGGTCTTAATTGTTTAAAAAAATTTATTTTTCGCATTTTCTTTTGATTTGACAATGTGACGTTCCCTCTCCAAAAAAGGGCGTTACACCTAATCACTCAAATTTTATCTCACACAAAATCACTCCAAACCCCTAAAATCCAAGCCAAAACCGTGACCTCACTTTAGTGTAGGAAATCCTCAAATTTTTCCATTCATTAATTCTAACATTTCAAGTATTCCAACAACACCAATATAATCAAAATCATTATGCAATCATCAACATCAATTTAGAACATATACACATGCAAAATCATCAAACAAAGTAAGCATAGAAATATGGATTTCTCCATCAATCAAACACACAAAGTCTCCTCACTACCAATAATGGTAGAAGTGAGTAAATCTCCATCTTACCTAAAGGAAGAATACGAAAATGGTCTCCTATTGACTCCTTGGTGGTTTCGGTTTTGAGCTTCCAAAACCCTAGAAATTTCCATAATCAAGAATCAATATCAAGCATGGTAAAAGATGGATTTTTGGTCTCCATTGAAACCATGGATCACGAAAATGAAGAGAAAGGAAGAAGAAAATGGAAACTTTATTTGTCTTGGAAGACAATGGAAGTGATGGTAGATTTTGAAGAAACTTTCTAAATAGGAAATGTAGAGGAGGTTGAGGTGAGTGTAGAAATGGTGTTAATGAAGAGAAAAGATGAAAAATGGTGGTCACAATGGGGCTGCAAAACCGTGTGGAGAGGGAGAAGAAGAAAGAAGGTGGAGAGAAAAATGAAGAAGAAGAACTAGAGAGAGAAAGTGTTGCAGGAAAATGATATTTTTAGTGTATATTAATTAAGGGAGGGAAGCAAAAATTGCTTCCCCTTGGGCAATGTGTGCCGCGGCAATGGAGAGAGAGAAGGGGGGAGGAGAGACTTCTCTAACAAGCCAAGGGCATTCTTGACTTTTGGTGGTCAAAGCTTCTCAAAGAAGCTTTGATTAAAATACAATAAATTTGAATTAAAGTGGGTTTGATTAGACTTAAAGTAGATTACATTAGGATAATGTGATAGGGTTTTTAATACATGTTATTATCTAATGGACAATTGCTACAGTTGACAGAAGTCAGCATTAATTTGTCTGACAGATAAAATTTACACAGTGATTATTCTTTTATCTGATAATTTTTTTTGAAAAATGTGAAACCTCATAAATCGTGTCCTACCTCGGGTTTAGTAAGATCTCCCGTCGACGTTTCCACATATCAAGGTTCTCGGGAAAAATATCTCATTTTCCCGGCTTCGCTATGTAACACCCTAACTTTTAGGTAAATGACTGTTTTGTCCTAAATGTACTGTTTTATGTTTTTCTGTATGCTATAAAATTTATTTGACTGTTTCGTGTTCATATTTGAGTGTTTTGTGTGATTTAGTCTGAGTCAGGAAAATAATAATTTTCGGACCGGGAAAATCTTATTTTAATTATTCGGAGTTGGGGGATCTTACTAAACCCAATTCCGAGTGATATGGTTGTTAATCTTTTAATTTTTAGGATTTAACTCTACAATAAAATAATTTTATATTATTATAATATGATTTTATTTGACAGTACCTACTGTCTCAAAAACAAAAGAAATTTGCTCTAAAATAACCATAGACCCGAAAAAGTCTGTGGGACCTGCGTTTAATGAAGCAGTCAACATTTTTTACTAGACTAAATTCTAAGCCAATAGGAACAAGTCAACGATGTAGGCTTGAAATTTCAAGACCAATAGAAAACAAGTTCACAAAAGTGGTTAGACTTGTTGGAATCAAACTAGAAGGTTTAACCAAGTTAGCTTAAAACCTAACTAAGTTAATATAGAAGGCTTATGTAGTAACTAAGTGAAGTAACTTAGTTAGCTATCTAGTTAAGTTCTAGTTAGGCAATGATCACAAAATATCAAGACTAACTTAGTTAACCTAAGTAACTATATAGTTAGGCAAGTAACTAAGCAAATTAATCAAATGCACCTAAATGTAACTAGAAGACCAAATAGATCACAAACTTGGTTTGCTCTTCATGGAGCCATTCGGCCAAGAGGTTTCAAGAAGCTTCAAGAATAGCTTAGTCATTAGATGACTAGGTTTTCATGTACCAATGAGAGACAAGCTTGGAGGCAAAGCTTTGTATATCCACCCTTGATCACATCTAAGGTGATTAAGTGGTCTTGGAAGGTCAAACAAAGTGGCCACCTCCTCTTGGAGTTCCACGGCCCAGTAGAGCTTTGGAGAGCTCTTCACTTCATTTTACTTCATCTTTGCTATCACAAAACCTCTTTTCTCTCTCTGCAAGAACACCAAGAACAAACAATCACCATTGTTGCTCTTTGAAGACCATTCGGCCAAACACCCATACACCATCATCCAACCTTCAAAAATTTCATCAAACCTACTTTTTCAAACCTAAACAACATTCTAAGAACATCTCTAGTTGAGAGTTTTTCCAAAATCCTTCATCTTAAGCTTGGAAAATTACTTTGGAGATTTTTCCTAAAAGGTGAAGATCCTTGTTTTTCATTTCTAACTTCATTTCTAAGGTTCTAAGCCATGATTGATCCATGGTTTATGCTTTTCTCCTATAGTTATAACTCTTTAAATTTTTGTTTAAGATCTTTTAGGTTTCTTGGAGGGTCACGAAATCAACTAGGAAGGAGAGTAGAAGGAGTTATCTTCCTTTAATGTAAGAGGGAGATTTGATCTCATCAACCATGTGTGGTGATGAGAAAATCGATTGTATGTGTGTGAAGAATCCATAAGGATTCATTTATGTGGTTGTTTAAAAGCTTTCATTATTTGTAATTAATTATATTTACATGTGTGTTTATAGCTTTAAAATATATTGCATGTGTTGATATATGCATGATTATTAATTAGGATGTGAATAACATGTAAGGTTTGCATGAGTGTTCCAAAGAACATAACCATGGAGCTTTCAGCTTCAACAAGAAAAGAGAACCAAAATGTTCTCAACCATTTTCTAAAGGAAGAAGTAAATGGAATTAGGTAAATTAATGAATTCCAAAATGATTTTGAAGATGGAAATTGATCCAAAGATTAAATGCCAAGGTTTTGATAAATTCAGCCAATATGCCTTCTAAATGTGTAATCAATCCAAAAATTTATTTTCTAAGTGTAGATTAGATGCTTAACCTAAAAAGGATACATTTGCAATGGATTTTCAAGATTTAAAGAAGTAAGCTAATTTTTATTAGAAATACAGTGTAAGAGAGAAATGAACAAAACTCTTGAAAAATGCTTATCTTTGAGTTTTAAAGTATAATGACAATTTTCAAATTGTATTTTGTGGCAATAAACTAAACAAAAGAATTTTTAAAGAAAAAACGTAGAAAACACCTTTGTAATAGATTTTATAGACAAAATGCTGTCAAAATTTATTAGAAATAGACAAATAAAAGTGAACATTTTATAATATATTTATAGCATAAGGAAAATATTCTACGTAGTTTAAAAGTATTAAAAATAGCTTACGCAGTTTTAAAAATAGAGATTTTAAAGTTGTTCTATTAAGAAAACGATTTAAAAATCTTACACGATTAAGAAAACGATTTAAAAACGCTACGTGTTTTTAAAAACAGCAAAATATATTTACGCGATTTAAAAACATTTGTAAAAGGGACGCGATTGTGAAAACGCGATAAAATTTCTAAGCGATTAATTGGAATAGTGAGTTTTGCTGTCCGGCCAAAGTGGTGGACCCAGACATGTTGAGATATGGTACGGTCAAGTGGTGATGTACTATATATTGCAATTTTTGAGATTGAGGGCATTTTTTTGTAAATATGATAATATTTTGAGACTAAGGGTAATTTGATAATTATTGTTCTTATTCATGCATTGAGTTGTGCTAATTTGGTTGAAATTGGTGATTGATTGACGAGACGAACTACACCGTGTTGTCAGTGTGATAAGTGTTGTGTGGTTCATCTTGTGTGGACTTGGAGGCATTAGTGTGTGGAGTATTCCACATGTGGACAGTTGGTCGCTCCTCTGGGTCGTGGTAACTGGCAACACACTAATGATCTCGACACACACTATACTTAATTGAGATCTTGGGAAGACTGTTTAGTACAATGCCTATAGTGCACGATGTGTTTAGACTGTGTACTACTACACTATGTTAGACAGTGGGGTATAAACACAACGATTGACAGTGTAATAGTTTGGTTGGATAGCCTGAGGTACTGATAGTTCTCTTCGGGTTATTCTCTCTGATGTTTGTGCCTTGCTCCATGGAGTAGGAAAAAGTCATATCGCATTTGCATTTATGTCATGCATCATAACATTATTATTTGTGATATTATATGATGTGTTGAATTGTGTTGTTATTTATGGTATTGTGGTATGCAATTCTTGTGTTAAATTGTGTTAATATTTATGATGTTATGGTATGCTTTATTGCATTAAACTATGATATCTGTTGTATTGTCGTTTTCTTATTTGCCATGTTGGTATTGATGTAAGATTGTCTTACCTCTTTATTTGTATCTATTTTTGGTATTATTATTTTATTTCTATAAAGAGTTTGAGGAAGAGGTAGAGGAACAGCCTCTTGAGATTCAGTATCCTGAGGATTATCAGCTGACTGCGGGATTTAAGGATGCAAACCCAAGTGCAGGTTGTCTCAAGTAGTAAATTTCTCGGGAGTCCGAGGTCGATCCACAGGGAATTGATGAAGAAAAATTAATTAAGGTAAGAAGAGGATTTGTCACAATACCAAAAGTAATAAAACAAGTTCACAAATGAATTTAAGAGCTTGCTTGGGTTAGGAGATCCACTCTTGGTAATAAATTAAAGGTAAGATTATTTCTCTTTTTAACTCAATTGAAATCCACACACAATGGAGGTTCTAATATGAAAATATAACATTCAAAGTTCAATTATATATGTAATCATATTATGATTCCTTTAATTATCTACCAACATTTGTAAATGAGTTCAAGCATTCACTGTGCCAATCCTATTGTCTACAATAAATCAAGATCTCTATTAACAAAGAAGGTTTCTAAATTGATTGGAAACAAAATACAACACATATAATGTTCATTTAATAATATATTATTTAAGCACAAGAAATAAAATAATCTAACCTTATTTCATTACCAAGAGCTTCACTCTTTCACCCAAGCAAGATGAAGATTTAGTTACTCATGGATAAGAAGAAAGAAAGAGAGAAGAAGAGAAAGATGAACATGACTTCAATTTAGAACAAGAGAAAATTACAACAAAAGAAAATAATAAACAAGCATAACCTTAACTTGTACAAACTAAGCCTAACACCAAGTGCTCCAAATGGTCAGCCAATGGTGCCTTTTATCGAGGATTAGGGATACAAAATGACAAAGGGGCTGATTAGGGGTAGGTGGGATGAGTGGATGAATGAGTGGAGAATGCCAAATGGTGAGGATAAGAGTGAAAAATGATTGAGATTTCTTGTCTCCGAAATCATTCATTGCTTAAGTCATTGATTTCGTCATTTTCGAGCCAAGTGGTCTCTAGGAAATTGTCTAAGCTTTCCAATGGCTCTGGAATCACCCAAAAATTCGTCCTACAGCCCAAGATATGACCCAATTACTACAAACTGTTCAAGCCCAGTTTCAGCACCTCTGTTTTGACTTTCAGACCAAATATCACCATCAAAGAGCCCGAATCAAGTTTTGTGTTCAACATGAAAGTTTTAGATCTGGGTATTAACTTTCAAATTTCCAAATTTCAGCCTAAGATAATTCTTGCAGCTCGAGTTATGCTCTGATTACTGTATACTATTCAGGTTTTAGACACAAAACTCGTGTTCTGTCTTCCAAGCCCAATTAGCTCTACTAGATGTCTGATTGAGACTTTGAGCTCTTCATCAAAGTTGTACAGCTCTCTCTTATCTTTCCTACAAGGTAAAATTCATAATTATCAGACATTTAGAACTCAAGATATGGCCGAAATACAGAAACAGCGTAAGACCAAAATAGTACTGAAAAAAATCAATTAAGTCCAATTTGAGTCCAAACTTATAAAACATAACTAGACTTAATCAATTAAGTACATAGAGAGTGTAAATGACTAAAAATGAGGGTTTATTAATGTATAAAATATGTGATCATCAAATTCCCCCACACTTAGCTTTTTGCACTCCTGGGCAAAACACAAAAGACCAAAGTTAGGAGATAAAGAAAAATGACACAGACTCAAAAGTTAAAAACTTTAAAAGACTCGATGAAGCAAGAAGAGCAACAAGAAATTCAAGGGATCAAAGCATCAATGAGGTAACATTTCTTCACATCTCAAACCAACAAGCAAGGAAACTTCAGTTGAAAAGAATGAATCAAGAATGATAGATCCTCACAGAATTCACTCTCAATCTCTCAACTGTTTAAAAGGTAAGTATTTCACTCTATTCAACCCATGAACAATTGCACTACCATAAGCTTGATTATCTTCTACTTCTCCGCTACTCAAAACACATGCATACAAAAATCAAGAGGACTTTATTCAAGGTTGTAATGGGGTCATGGTAAAGGAGAGGAGATAATATGGATATGAAAAGATAAATACCAAAGAGAATAAAAGAGCATTATGGTACAGTTAGAGTAGAGAAAATGTTTGAGAACATTCATCATAAAGGACAATCACCAACATTTGACTAATGTTTTGTTGAAGATCAATCTCAAATTGGTGAATTGAATTCATTGTTAGACTTGAACATTCTCCTTTTCTTCCTGTTGTTTCCAAGCATCCACCTTTATTCTAGACTCTGATAATCCTTTGATTGCAAAGGTGGTCAATTTTTCTCTCTTTTTTTCTTTTTTTTTATCATTTTGCACACACACCCCCACACTTGTTCAAGAACTAGGTCAATGCTCTCTTATTCCTCTGGTTGGGTAAAAACATTTTTTTCTTTTTTTTTCTCTTTTTTTTTGAAGGATGAAATGAGCTTAAAACAAGGAATAGTCAAACAAGTTCAAAGGGGTTACACAATGGAAAGTATACAAGGATGGGTATTTGGTCAAAGTAGCTTTTTTCAAAATGCCTCAATCATATTAATGTATGCATATGAAAATGTAGCCTCAAAAAGAATCAAAGCAAGTTCTAGAGTAACAATTCCATGAGTGAAAATCACACAAGAAAGAAGAGAATGGTACAAATATTCAATCCATTCATCAATAGGCTCAAAATCTCACACGGCATATTTCTATTATTCTCTATCCACCAATTCAACATCCACAACCAAGCATGTGAAATTTAAGAAAGAAGATAATTTATTCAATCATGCTATGATTCCTGAATTTCAATTGCTTCCAAGGATGTGAGAGTGCATTCGCTTAAATCTTTCAAAGGAAATCAAAAGACAAAAACTTTGTTACTTCCACAAATCAATACTAATTAATTACTACCCCAACTAAGATGCGTCTCAAGAGTGATAAATTGTTTCCAAAATTTACTCCTTACTCTGCCATCACTAATTGGTTTTACTAAGAATAGGTTTCTGATAGTCATATCACTAAACATACTTCCCAATTTAGATACGTCTCAGAAGTAAAATTACTCCTTACTCTGCCATCATTTATTGGTTTAATAAGTCCATGATAATCATATCATACTTCCCAAAAAAGAAAAGAAAAGAAAATGGTAGTCAACTATCCTTCCCCCCCCAACTAGATCACAACATTGTCCTCAATGTTAAAATATGAATGAGTAAAGGATAGAAGATATTACCTGTTAGAGAATAGTGACACAAATTTAAACAAAAACAAAGTATGATAAATCCAGAGTAAAGGAATGCTTTAAATGAAGTGTCAAATCTGGCCCCTTTTTCATCATGTTTCCCTCACTGCCTCATGCTGACCAATCTATCTGAGTTATTGCTGGATCAGGATCAAAGATCAAAGGTAAAGGAATTTTTTTTTGTGACTTCAAGAAAACCATCAGGGTAAAGAAGTCTAGAAACCTCTGAAGGACCCTGCTCAAAGGATCGTCTGTCCAAAACCAAAATACACTAAAATCATACAAAGATAAAAGAGATATAATAGCAAATGATGACATACTTGTATGTACAGCTTTCATGGCGTATCTTTATACTGCGCGTCATGAGTGCAATAGTGTCATATCTTTATGCTGCGTGTCACTAGTGCAGTTGACACTCACGAATTTTTTTTTTTAAAAAAAAAAACCAGCGTGCAAAGGTCCACCCGAGTCAATGACGAGTCAGCCAAAGGCTGGGGCTCCACAACTAATTAAAGCCATGGTACTCCTTCCGGATCGCCCTTGTTCAAATATTTTTTTTTCTTTGAATTTTTTTTCTCTATTTTTTTTAAAGATTACATGAAGAAGAAGATGATATGTACAGATTGTTGTGGATATGGCTCACATCTGCCTCTGGTTTAACGTCCAGTAACGGCTTAAACGCCTTCTATGAGTCGAGGATAAGCTTCCCATCCAATTTTCTTATAAATTGGCAAACAGGGTCTTTTAGAGTCAGATTCCCAAGACTGTAGTGGTTTTCTTCATTCTTGAAGAGATTCCACAAATTAAGAATTTCACCCTGCATCAATCCATAAGAACGCATCTCAAGAGTCAATAAGATATCATCTAATGACTCCTTACTCAGTCCATTCTTAATGAAGAAACCATCCCCAAAGAACGATATTGCATGTTATAATTTCATCGTCCACATTTGTAACAGACTTGTAACCTTTTTGCTCTTCTCCTTTTAGAATACGAACTTCTTCCAAGACCTGGCATGTATGAGTCAAATGAAATTGAAGACTCACCTGCTAGTCGGATCTTTGCTTCAATTATCCAGCGCACATCTTCTGGTATACCTTTGTGCATTAACAATCTCAATCTTTCACATCGAACTTTGTAGATTTATTTCAAAGCATTTTGAGGGAGAGAAGGAAAATGTTTTCTCAGGTTTGAAAGAATGACATCCATTTTAAAGGAGAAGAAGGATTCAGTTATTTTGGGAAATTGAAAAACAAACCGACTTGAGAGTCATGGAGTACCGTATTCGCCACTTAACCGGCAACACAAAGAACTCATCAACTTGGTTTTTTCAGAAATGGTTTGAGCCTTTGTCCATTAACTTTAAACACATTACCATTCCTAGGATTCACAATATCTACGGCCCCATGAGGATACACGTGTTTGACAATAAAAGGACCATTCAAGGTAGATCTCAATTTTTTAGGGAATAGGTGCAGGTGAGAATCATAAAACAGAACTTTTTGACCAATTTCAAAAGATTTTCTCAAAATTGTCTTGATTGTGGATTTTATTGGATTTGTCTTTTGACAATTTTCATAACTTTTGTAAAAAGTATAGCAGTCCTTAAATAAAGTGGGCCAATAAAATCTGCACTGTAAGATTTTCGCACCTATTTTCTTTGAAGAAAAGTGACCTCCATATGCTTCTGAGTGACAAAATTTAATGACACTACCTACCTCACTGTCAGGCATGCATCTCTGAAAAATTTGGTCAGGAAAATGTTTGAACAAGTATGGGTCATCCCAATAAAAAATTTTCACCTTTGTCAGAAATTTCCTTCTATCTTGGTGCGTCCATTGAGGCGACATCTTTCTTCTTGTTCTTCAGTAAGAGACGAGGAAATTACCACAAGAAAGCTTTGCTTTTCTCCAAAAAATGTGTACTTCAACCCAGCAAGTAATGGCTTTAGTTCCGGTGTGGGTACTTCTTCATGAGCATTATCATTCATGGGTTTTAGCTCTTCAAATTTTGGCTTTCTTCCTTTGTATTCTATTTCCTCTGTACAATCAAGCAAATCAAATGAATTAATTAAACAAACTTCTAATGGGTCAGAAGACCTCCGTTTTTGAAGATGATCATCTATAATGGCTTCAATTCCTTCAACTTCCTCATTTTCATCAAGGACTTCCTGTGGTTGCTTGCACATGTTAAAAACATTGAGATCTAGTGTCATGTTTCCATGTTAGCTTCACCACTCCATTTCTACAATTTATCAAAGCATTAGATATTGCTAAAAATGGACGGCCTAAAATAACAGGAATTGACTTGCAACTATCAACCAGAGGTTCAGTATCCAAGATAATGAAATTCACAAGATATATGAATTTATCAACTTGAACCAACACATCTTCCACTATTCCTCTTGGAATTTTAATTGATCTATCTGCAAGTAGAAGAGTTACAGAAGTTAGTTTTAACTCACCTAAGTTGAGTTGCTGATAAACTGAATATGGAAGCAAATTGACACTAGCACCAAGATCAAGTAAAGCTTTTTCAATTTTATGTTCTCCAATAATGCATGAAATTGTAGGACAACCAGGGTCTTTATATTTCAACGCATTATTATTTTGAAGAATGGAGCTTACCTGTTCTGTCAAAAATGCTTTCTTTTTCACATTTAATTTCCTTTTAACAGTGCACAAGTCCTTCAAATATTTAGCATAAGAAGGAATCTGTTTGATAGCATCTAACAGAGGAATATTAATCTTTACTTGTTTCAAAATTTCAAAAATTTCAGTGCGGTGGTCCAATTTCTTTGGGTTATTCAATGCTTGAGGAAATGGGGGTGAAGGAGAGAGTTTGGTTTCCTTTTGGTCAGCTTCTTCATTTTCTTGGGGAATTGGTTCATCTTCTTTCTCACATGGTTCAGGAATTTGTTTTTCAACAACCTTTCCACTCCTAAGAGTTATCACCGACTTGACTTGGTCCATTTGTTAGTTTTCTGAACTCCCTTCATTTAGACTGTACTGACCTTTGGGATTTGGTTGAGGTTGAGAAGGAAATTTTCCTTTCTCGTGAATGGTGAGTGCAGAAGAAAGTTTAGCAAGAGTGTCTTTTATGTCATTCATAGTTTGATTGTTTTGTTTATTAATGGCCTCTTGCTTTTCCATGAATGCATGCAGTGTTTCTTCAAGGTTTTTCCTATATGGTGGGACATAAGGTGCATATCCTTGAGAATTTTGAGAATCCTGTTGTGCCTAAGGAGGTGGTGGTTGCACGAATTGTGATTGATTATTATTCCTCCAGCTGAAGTTCGGGTGATTTCTCCATCCCGGATTGTATGTATCTGAAAAAAAAGAAGTAAATGGCTTGTTAAAATTATTCATTGTATTTACTTGCTCATGTACAACTTCTTTAAAAATAGGAATCTTAGGACATGCATGTGTTGAGTGTCCTAAGTCATCACAAATGCCACAAATTTCTTCTTTTTGCACAGAATTGATTTCTTTTGCTTTTCTTAATTCCATGGCCTCAACCTTTCTAGCCAAACTAGCAAACCTAGCATTTAGATCTTCTTCTTGACTAAGGTGATATTTTCCTTTATTAGCACTTGCAAGATTAGATCTAATTGAATTTTCAGAAGTGTTAGTACTATGCCAAGATTGAGAATTTTCAGCTAACTGGTCCAAATAGTCTAAAGCTTCATCAGGTTCTTTATCAAGAAACTCACCATTGCACATTGTTTCCACAAATTGTTTAGTTTTAGGTGTTAAACCTTCATAAAAGAAGCTTATAGTGCGCCATTTTTCAAAACCATGATGTGGGCAAGAATTTAACAAATCTTTAAATCGTTCCCAACATTGAAAATATGCTTCATTTGAATTTTGAAAAAAAATGTGGATTTGTCTTTTGACAGCATTGGTTTTATGTGTTGGAAATGTTGGGAATTGCGGATCAAAAGTCTCGCAGCAGAATAATAGAATTCCCTCACAGGATCCATGCGAAAAAGTCCATAATCTGAGTTTTTTAAAATTTTACCTCTTGAAGCGTGATAATCACAAGCGAGGTGAATCACCAACACCGTAATAGTGACGATGTCTCTGCGGTATCCACACGAACAGACTTGCAAAAAGGAGTCATGCCTCTGTTTCGTAGTGCTAGCTGCGAAGAGAGGAAAAGAAGACCTCACTATCTCTCACTCACTTTCTGTAGGTGCGGCTAGGGTTGTGATGTAACCTGGTAGCAGCCCCCTTAGCAGTATTATTTATAACAAAGGTTGCCTTAAGTGAGTGTGAGCAGTAGCAAGGTAAGTGGTGCAACCCTAAACCCATCTGTCATGAGTTAGGCCCACAATTGAATCCGAGTCCAACTTGGATTCTAATTACTCCAATTTAATCTGTTCTAAGTGTGCGACCCTGTAGGTTCTCATGACGTTGGTAGTAATATTAAAATCTCATTTTAATATTACAAACAGTGAGCGGTATCTAGCAACACATCACTGCTACCTAAGTAATGAGAATGTCAGTGATTTGACATAACCTATCCGTGACCAATGTTTCCGTGTAGTTTAGTCCCTTTGTCCAGATATCCAAATTGAACACAAGGCATGGAATGTGTCACCCTTGTTTAGTTCAATCTTCAGTTTCCTGATTCCCGAGTAGACATAGTAATAACAAATGAGATCAATATCTCATATTGACTCATTTAAGCATGGCCATGCATTTCGTAGTCTCACTCAATCAGGGGGCCCAAAGATATCACTCCTGTTATGTAGGAAGGACAAATCCCATCTAGGTCACTCACATCCCTCCACATGTATCGCGGTATGTCTAATAACCAACTTTATAATCATCTTGTTACAGATGACGTTTGATGGCATTAAAACGCACAACTCCTCATGTAGGAATCGTAGTGATTTCAAGTCAAAGGACCACATACACCATTATCACTATGAGAATCGCTTATGACACTCACGTAACGATCCACGTAGCGTTCTCATGGCGGGTCTGTCCAATACATCATTACTCTAATATGTATCCATGTGTAGACTTGATATCTCATATCCATGACCCATGAGATGTGGTCATCAGTCTACGCACATACTAGTCTCAATGCATTATTGTTGTCCTAATTAACAATAATACTTGACTAGGGACATTTAAGAATAGTGTTTTATCCAATAGGATCTCACGATCAAGTCATCCACTTGATGTCCTATGGTATCAAACTTACTATTCTAAGGACTTTTTTATGTCTACCAAAAAGAACACAATAAATGAAATGCCTCATATAAAATAACATAATATAATATATGTAAATACAAACAAAATGTATTGGCCACTAGGGCATACACCAACAGGAAAAAATTTCTTTAAGAACTCACCTTGCATTTCTTGCCATGTGCCAATAGATCTTGGTTTCAAAGTGTTAAGCCAGGATTTTGCTTTATCTTTTAAAGAAAAAGGAAACAATTTAAGCTTAACAATCTCTTCAGTGCAATTTGATCATTGAAGGCAATACATATTTCCTCAAATTCATTCAGATGTAAATATGGACTTTCAGATTCTAAACCATGAAAATTAGGAAGTAAAGAAATCATACCTGATTTGAATATAAAATTATTGGCATTGAGTAGAAAGATAAAACATGATAGACTAGAATTTCAAGGTGGTTGCAAATATTCACGCATGGTTCGCAACGGTTGATTTTTCGATTCATCATGTACACTTTCATTGTCAGCCATTGTGTCAATTGTGTGTGATTATGATTCAAACAAGTCAATATATAAAGTACCAGAATTCATTTTAACTAGACGACCAGAATTTAAATCATGATACCAATTAAGCATAAATACATAAATAACTTAAAATAAATAAACAAAAAAAATAATGTACAAGCTGGCAGTGTAACCCATCATTAAATATTAACAAGGATGTGGTATAAACCAACCACCAAATAAAAATTAAAAAAAAAAAATAGTGTGGTAGAAACCAACCACCAAAAATATATATATAACAAAGGTGGGGTAATAAACCAACCACCCAAAAATAAAAATAAAAATAAAAATAAAGTGCGGAAAAATAAATAATGAGAAAAGTAAAAGGGAGAGTTTCCCCACTAAGTTAGTGTGTAAAATAAAAGGGAGAGTTACCCCCACTGAAAAAAATGACGAAAATAAAATAAAAATAAAAAATAAAAAATAAATGACATAAATATAAAAGTTACAAAGTTAGTATGTTAGCAAGTTAGTAAGTTAGAGAGTTAGTAAAGAAACCGAAGAATCGGCAAGCCGATCTTTTGCTCCGGTGAGGGAGAAGAGAGAATAAATTTTATTAAAGAAAACGAACCTCAATAAATCAAAACTTCAAATCAAGTCCCCAGCAACGGCGCCAAAAACTTGACTGCGGGATTTAAGGATGCAAACCTAAGTGCAGGTTGTCTCAAGTAGTAAATTTCTCGGGAGTCTGAGGTCGATCCACAGGGAATTGATGAAGAAAATTTAATTAAGGTAAGAAGAGCATTTGTCACAACACCAAAAGTAATAAAACAAGTTCACAAATGGATTTAAGGGCTTGCTTAGGTTAGGAGATCTACTCTTGGTAATAAATTAAAGGTAAGATTATTTCTCTTTTTAACTCAATTGAAATCCACACACAACGGAGGTTCCAATCGGAAAATATAACATTCAAAGTTCAATTATATATGTAATCATATTATGATTCCTTTAATTATCTACCAACATTTGTAAATGAGTTCAAGCATTCACTGTGCCAATCCTATTGTCTACAATAAATCAAGATCTCCATTAACAAAGAAGGTTTCTAAATTGATTGGAAACAAAATACAACACATATAATGTTCATTTAATAATATATCATTTAAGCACAAGAAATAAAATAATCTAACCTTATTTCATTACCAAGAGCTTCACTCTTTCACCCAAGCAAGATGAAGATTTAGTTACTCATGGATAAGAAGAAAGAAAGAGAGAAGAAGAGAAAGATGAACATGACTTCAATTTAGAACAAGAGAAAATTACAACAAAGGAAAACAATAAACAAGCATAACCTTAACTTGTACAAACTAAGCCTAACACCAAGTGCTCCAAATGGTCAGCCAATGGTGCCTTTTATAGAGGATTAGGGATACAAAATGACAAAGGGGCTGATTAGGGGTAGGTGGGATGAGTGGATGAATGAGTAGAGAATGCCAAATGGTGAGGATAAGAGTGAAAAATGATTGAGATTTCTTGTCTCCGAAATCATTCATTGCTTAAGTCATTGATTTCGTCATTTTCGAGCCAAGTGGTCTCTAGGAAATTGTCTAAGCTTTCCAATGGCTCTGGAATCACCCAAAAATTCGTCCTACAGCCCAAGATATGACCCAATTACTACAAACTGTTCAAGCCCAGTTTCAGCACCTCTGTTTTGACTTTCAGACCCAATATCACCATCAAGGAGCCCGAATCAAGTTTTGTATTCAACATGAAAGTTTTAGATCTGGGTCTTAACTTTCAAATGTCCAAATTTCAGCCCAAGATAATTCTTGCAGCCCGAGTTATGCTCTGATTACTGTACACTGTTCAGGTTTCAGACACAAAACTTGTGTTCTGTTTTCCAAGCCCAATTAGCTCTACTAGATGTCTGATTGAGACTTTGAGCTCTTCATCAAAGTTGTACAGCTCTCTCTTATCTTTCCTACAAGGTAAAATTCATAATTATCAGACATTTAGAACTCAAGATATGGCTAAAATACAGAAATAGCGTAAGACCAAAATAGTGTTGAAAAAAATCAATTAAGTCCAATTTGAGTCCAAACTTATAAAACATAACTAGACTTAATCAATTAAGTACATAGAGAGTGTAAATGACTAAAAATAAGGGTTTATTAATGTATAAAATATGTGATCATCATCAGCCGAGTGAGCAGTGTGAGGACGGCGAGCCGTTGGATCATCCCTACCACTTAGATTGATCTTGTTGTGATGGCGATGCCGGGATTTCTTGGTTTCGTGAGACTTGAGTTACATGGAGGTTCGGAGGCCTGGCAACTGCGAGAGGATCGAGGATCAATGATTTACTTGGGACGTTTAACTGTGTCCTTACATAAGTAGTTTGATGTTGAGCCAGTATTTACTACTACCTTATATTTACATCTGGAGATGCTGTTGGATCTGAGGCGTCACTAGGGAGGACTTTTTCGTACCCCTAGTGAGATCAGTATAGTGTCAACAACATGGACTCCTTTCTGTGGGACTGTGAGACATCCTGGATTTCTATCACTTGAGGTTTCATCTGAGAGTGATCCTTCAGAGGGTTAGAAAACTTTGATGTGCACTTGGGCATGTCTGTGTTTTGTATTATACTAACGCTTTATTGCTTTATTTAAATATTTTGTAGTTGTAAATTATTTGTACAACTTAAGACAAAATCATATGTATATTATGTGTGTGATAACAGTTTACTTTATTTTATGTTCTGTGTTATTTTATTTAATGATATCCTGTATAAAAGGAAAAATTTTACAACTCATATTAATTATGTATCAAATGTTTTATAACTTGGGTAATATTTTATTTATTTTTATTTTATTGCATGATAAATGTGACATCCCGACAAGGGTGTTATATTAGTTGGTATCAGAGCTCAAGTTAGAGTCTTTTGGGGTTGTGGTTGGGTTTGTTTTTGCTTGTGGTGTGTGATTCTCTGAGATTTACTTCCGAAAGGATGTATCTAATTTTGTTTTGTTATGATTGAAGAAAGAAGATGTCTGGCGGAAGAGGAACGCGCGCGAATGTGAATCGTAATGTGGACACAATGATTGCAGCTGCGGAGGCTATGCAGCGAATGGCTGAAGTGATAACTCAACAAAATCAGAGAACAGTTCAACAACAAGATGCGACAGCTGATGCTTTGAATTTATCTGAGTTTAGGTGCAACAACCCGCCGCAGTTTAGAGGCGAGTTTGATCCTGAGAAGGCAAGTCTGTGGATACAAGACTTGGAAAGAGTATTTGAAGGAATGAGATGCGCCGACAATAAAAAGGTGACATATGCTACCTTTATGCTGAGAGAAGATGGCGAGAATTGGTGGAGAAGAACCCGCTGATTATTGCAAGCTGAAGGAACTGAGATCACGTTGGAAGTGTTTAGTGAAGTATTTCTGGAGAAGTACTTTCCTGCAAGTGCTTGACATACCAAGGAGATGGAATTTCTTGGTTTGCGTCAAGTCAACATGACTGTTGGGGAGTATGCGGCCAAGTTTGAGAGCTTGTCACAATTCTCCAGATACTTTCAAATTCAACCTGATGAGGCATGGAAATGCCGTAAGTTTGAAGAAGGATTAAGGGTAGAGCTGAAGTGTGGAGTGCTACCTATGAGGATGACACAGTTTCCTGCTCTGATGGACACATGTCGATGACTCGAGGAGTTGGAGCTGTCAAGAGATCAGAGAAATTGTAGCTTTGGACCGACTAGGTTCCAAAGGGGAGGTGACAACAATAATAGCCGGTTTCAGCGCAAGCCTTATGTGAGACCACCGGGAAATCAACCTCAACGTCCACCTGTTGGGGGAAGTTCTAGTGGTAATAAAGCTGGACAAAATGTGGCGTTTACGCCAAGGTGCTTTAAATGTGGAAAGAGTGGGCATATTTCTAAGGATTGCTCAATCAGAGGAACAATCTGTTTTAATTGTAGACAACCTGGACATGTTTCTAGGGATTGCACTCAGCCGGAGAGGAAGCCTGTGGTGAGCAATGTTCGTGCTACTCAGCCGAGGTCTGGAGGGCGAGTATATACAATGACTGGAATTGAAGCTTCTCAGTCTGAGTATTTTATTCAGGGGGAAGGTGCCATTGAAGGTAATCTTCTGACTGTGTTATATGATTCAGGTGCAACACATTCATTTATTGCATATGATTGTGTGGAATGATTGAAACTGCCTGTGTCTTCTTTGAGTTTTCAATTAACTATTTCTACACCAACTACCAAGCCTGTAGTTACATCCAAGATATGTTTGAATTATCCTATTATTATAAAGGATCGTGTGTTTTCGGTCAACTTAATTTGTCTACCTCTTATGGAGATAGATGTAATATTAGGAATGGATTGGTTATCTTTTAACCATATCCTTATAGACTGTGCAAACAAAACCATAGTTTTTCCTAAGGAAGAAAGTTCTGGATTTTTTACTGCTGTTAAAGTCAAGTCATTGTTGAGAGATGGAGCGCAGGGATATATGTTATTATCTTCTCTAGAAGTCAAGAGTGAGAAAGATGTGAATGCTATTCCTGTCATCAATGAATTTCTAGAAATTTTCCTGATAACGTACCTGGTTTGCCACCGGAAAGGGAGATCGAGTTCTTTATCGATTTATTACCAGGAGCAGGTCCTATTTCGATTACATCGTATCAGATGTTGCCAGCGGAATTGGTGGAGTTAAAGAAGCAATTAGAGGAATTGTTGGAGAAGTAGTTTATGCGACCTAGTGTTTCACCGTGGGGATCACCAGTGCTTCTAGTCAAGAAGAAGGATGGAACTTCTCGTCTTTGCGTAGATTATCATCAGTTGAATAAGGTTACCATAAAGAATAAGTATCCACTCCCGAGAATTGACGATTTGATGGACCAGTTGAAGGGAGCAGCTATTTTCTTTAAGATAGATCTGCGATCAGGTTATCATTAGATTCGTGTCAAGGTAGATGATGTGCCTAAGACAGCTTTCGAAACTCGTTACGGGCATTATGAGTATCAAGTGATGCCATTCAGAGTGACGAATGCTCCTGCAATATTCATGGACTATATGAATAGGATCTTTCATCCGTATCTAGACAGATTTGTCATTGTCTTTATCGATGACATTCTGATCTATTCTCAATCTAAGGAAGAGCATGCTGAACATCTCGGTATAGTTCTTCAGATTTTGAAGGAAAAGAAGCTGTATGCAAAATTGGCAAAGTGTGAATTTTGGCTGGAGGAAGTTCAATTTTTAGGTCACGTGATTTCCAAGGAAGGTATTGTGGTAGACCCATCGAAGGTGGAGACTATTTTGCAATAGGAAAGGCCTAAGATAATGACGGAAGTCCGGAGTTTTGTTGGACTGGCTGGATATTACCGGAGGTTCATAGAAGGTTTTTCCAAGATAGCTGAACCGCTTACGCAGCTCACGAGGAAGAGTCAAGCTTTTGATTGGACCGAGGAACGTGAAGCGAGTTTTTAAGAGTTGAAGAAAAGACTGACGACTACACCAGTGCTAATTTTACCAGATCCTAACAAATCTTTTGAAGTGTATTGTGATGCTTCTTACTAGGGGTTAGGATGTGTGTTGATGCAAAATAGGAATGTGGTGGCTTATGCTTCTAGACAGTTGAAGGTTCATGAGAGGAACTATCCAACGCATGATTTGGAATTAGCCGCAGTGGTTTTTGCATTGAAAGTGTGGAGGCATTTTCTGTATGGAGCTATGTTCAATGTCTTTAGTGATCACAAGAGTTTGAAATACTTGTTTGATTAAAAGGAATTGAATATGAGGCAGAGGCGATGGTTGGAATTCTTGAAGGACTATGATTTTCAACTTCAATACCATCTAGGAAAGGTTAACGTGGTGGCAGATGCCTTAAGTAGAAATGTGATCAGTGTTTCTACGATGATGATAAAAGAGGAGGAATTGATCAACCAATTCAGAGATCTATGGTTGTCAGTGGAATTGGTACCAGGAAAGATTTGCCTAGGTAAGGTTGTGATCTTGAATGAATTGCTTGATGTAATTTGAGATAAACAGGATGAGGATTTGTTTTTGCAAAACGAAAAGGAATTTTTGAAGCAAGGTCATAAGGCGACGGTGGAGGAAGGATCTGATGGAATCTTAAGATTTGAGGGAAGAATTTGTATACCTGATGATCTCGAACTGAAGAAAGAAATTTTGGATGAAGCTCACACTAGTATTTGAGTATACATCCGGGGATGACCAAGATGTATCAAGATTTGAAAAGATTATTTTGGTGGCCAAGGATGAAAAGAGATGTAGCAGAACGAGTAGCGTCTTGCCTGGTTTGTCAGAAGGCAAAGGTGGAACATCAAAGGTCAGCCGGTATGCTACAACCGTTGGCTATTCTAGAATGGAAATAGGATAGTATCTCGATGGATTTTGTTCTGGATTGCCAAGAACAAGGAAAGGACATGATTCTATATGGGTTATAGTTGATAGGCTTACGAAGTTAGCACACTTCTTGTCGATCAATATTAAGTATTCATTGGAAAGATTAACCCAAATGTACATCAGCGAAATTGTTAGATTGTATAGTGTACCTACATGTATAGTTTCTGACAGAGATCCAAGGTTTACGTCAAGGTTCTGGTGAAGTTTACAAGAAGCCATGGGGATTAAACTGCGATTGAGTTCTGCTTATCACCCGCAGCCTAATGGTCAGACGGAGAGGACAATACAGTCTTTGGAAGACTTGTTGCGCGCCTGTGTGTTGGAACAATGAGGGAGTTGGGATGAATTTTTATCTTTAATAGAATTCACCTATAATAATAGTTTTCACTTAAGTATAGGGATGGCACCCTATAAAGCACTGTATGGATGACGATGCCGAACACCTTTGTGTTGGTATCAAGATGGAGAGAGTATGACTATTGGACCAGATCTTGTGCAACAGACTACGAAAAAGGTGAAGATGATACAAGAAAAGATGAAGACGACTCAAAGCCGACAAAAGAGCTATGCTGATAAGCGAAGGCGACCTCTTGAATTTGAGGAAGGTGAGCATGTATTCTTGCAAGTAACGCCTATTACTGGAGTTAGAAGGGTTATCAAATCCAAGAAGCTTACTCCTAAGTTCATTGGGCCTTATCAGATTATTCAACGGATAGGTCCTGTAGCCTACCAGATAGCTTTACCACCTTTTCTATCCAATCTGCATAATGTATTCCATGTGTCTCAATTGAGGAAATATATTCCCGATTCGACACATGTCATACAACCCGACGAAGTGCAACTAAAGGATAACTTAACGTATGAGACACTTCCTGTTAAGATTGAAGACAGGAAAGTGAAGCAGCTTCGAGGGAAGATGATTGAGCTGGTAAAGGTGATATGGAATGACGTAAAAGGTGATGCTACCTGGGAGTTAGAAGACAAAATGAGGGAGCAATACCCTCAGTTGTTCTGATGTACGATAAATTTCGGGGATGAAATTTTTATTAGTGGGGGAGAGTTGTAACACCCCAACTTTTGGGTAAATGATCGTTTTGTCCTGATTGTACTGTTTTATGTTTTTCTGTATGCTATAAAATTTATTTGACTGTTTCGTATTCATATTTGAGTGTTTTGTGTGATTTACTTTGAGTCAGGAAAATAATAATTTTCAGGCCGGGGAAATCTTATTTTAATTATTCAGAGCTGGGGAATCTTACTAAACCCAATTCCGAGTGATATGGTTGTTAATCTTTTAATTTTTAGGATTTAACTGTACAATAAAATAATTTTATATTACTATAATATTATTTTATTTAACAGTACCTACTGTCTCAAAAACAGTAAAAATCTGCTCCAAAATAGCCATGGACTTGGAAAAGTCTATGGGACCTGCATTTAATGAAGCAGTCAACGTTTTTGGCTACACTAAATTCTAAGCCAATAGGAACAAGTCAACGATGTAGGCTTGAAATTTCTAGACCAATAGAAAACAAGTCCACAAAAGTGGTTAGACTTGTTGGAATCAAACTAGAAGGTTTAACCAAGTTAGCTTAAAACCTAACTAAGTTAACATAGAAGGCTTATGTAGTAACTAAGTGAAGTAACTTAGTTAGCTATCTAGTTAAGTTCTAGTTAGGCAATAATCACAAAATGTCAAGACTAACATAGTTAACCTAAGTAACTATATAGTTAGGCAAGTAACTAAGCAAATTAATCTAATGCACCTAAATGTAACTAGAAGACCAAATGGATCACAAACTTGGTTTGCTCTTCATGGAGCCATTCGGCCAAGAGGTTTCAAGAAGCTTCAAG
Source organism: Ormosia emarginata (assembly GCA_029884605.1). Taxonomy (NCBI): domain Eukaryota; kingdom Viridiplantae; phylum Streptophyta; class Magnoliopsida; order Fabales; family Fabaceae; genus Ormosia; species Ormosia emarginata. Next base: position 10,656,238 of record JAQQTP010000040.1, read on the forward strand.
AATAGCTTAGTCATTAGATGACTAGGTTTTCATGCACCAATGAGAGACAAGCTTGGAGGCAAAGCTTTGCATATCCACCCTTGATTACATCTAAGGTGATTAAGTGGTCTTGGAAGGTCAAACAAAGTGGCCACCTCCTCTTGGAGCTCCACGGCCCAGTAGAGCTTTGGAGAGCTCTTCACTTCATTTTACTTCATCTTTGCTATCACAAAACCTCTTTTCTCTCTCTTCAAGAACACCAAGAACAAACAATCACCATTGTTGCTCTTTGAAGACCATTCGGCCAAACACCCATAGACCATCATCCAACCTTCAAAAATTTCATCTAACTGACTTTCTCAAACCTAAACAACATTCAAAGAACATCTCTAGTTGAGAGTTTTTCCAAAATCCTTCATCTTAAGCTTGGAAAATTACTTTGGAGATTTTTCCTAAAAGGTGAAGATCCTTGTTTTTCATTTCTAACTTCATTTCTAAGGTTCTAAGCGATGATTGATCCATGGTTTATGCTTTTCTCCTATAGTTATAACTCTTTAAATTTTTGTTTAAGATCTTTTAGGTTTCTTAGAGGGTCACGAAATCAACTAGGAAGCAGAGTAGAAGGAGTTATCTTCCTTTAAGGTAAGAGGGAGATTTGATCTCATCAATCATGTGTGGTAATGAGAAAATGGATTGTATGTGTGTGAAGAATCCATAAGGATTCATTTATGTGGTTGTTTAAAAGCTTTCATTATTTGTGATTAATTATATTTGCATGTGTGTTTATAGCTTTAAAATATATTGCATGTGTTGATATATGCATGATTATTAATTAGGATGTGAGTAACATGTAAGGTTTGCATGAGTGTTCCAAAGAACACAACCATGGAGCTTTCGGCTTCAAAAAGAAAAGAGAACCAAAATGTTCTCAACCACTTTCTAAAGGAATGAGTAAATGGAATTAGGTAAATTAATGAATTCCAAAATGATTTTGAAGATGGAAATTGATCCAAAGATCAAATGCCAAGGTTTTGCTAAATTTAGCCAATATGCCTTCTAAATGTGTAATCAATTCAAAAATTTACTTTCTAAGTGTAGATTAGATGTTTAACCTAAAAAGAATACATTTGCAATGGATTTTTAAGATTTAAAGAAGTAAGCTAATTTTTATTAGAAATATAGTATAAGAGAGAAATGAACAAAACTCTTGAAAAATGCTTATCTTTGAGTTTTAAAGTATAATGACAATTTTCAAAGTGTATTTTGTGGCAATAAACTAAACAAAAGAATTTTTAAAGGAAAAATGTAGAAAACACCTTTTTAATAGATTTTATAGACAAAATGCTGTCAAAATTTATTAGAAATAGACAAATAAAAGAGAACATTTTATAATATATTTATAACGTAAGAAAAATATTCTACATAGTTTAAAAGTATTAAAAATAGCTTACGCAGTTTTAAAAATAGAGATTTTAAAGTTGTTCGGTTAAGAAAATGATTTAAAAATCTTATGCGATTGAGAAAACGATTTAAAAATCTTATGGGATTTGAAAAACAAAAAAAATATATTTACACGATTTAAAAACGTTTGTAAATCGAGAGTCCCTGGATGTTATAGATGGTATCAGAGTCGGGACCTCTCCCAGTATGGTGTGGTTCGGGGACGAACCAAGCTGAAGTTGGGGCATGTGGTGTCTTGGGGCCGACGAGGGCTGGGAGTGGATGCTGGTGTAAGAGAAACACATACATGGAGTGGCTCCTGGCAGACTTCTAGGTGGAGGGTCCCATGAATGAACTAAATATGCACCGGAATGAGAGGGATTCAGAGACTGTGTAGGTATGGGACTGCATAGTTGAGGATGGCTTAAAAGAATTGATTTGGCGTAGTCATATCAACAAGTTGCAACTTCTTTTCGGGAGCCTAGAACATAAGAACTCCATGGTTAAGCGTGCTTGACTTGGAGCAATTGTGGGATGGGTAACCTCCTGGGAAGTTTCCTAGGATGCGTGTGAGTGAGGACAAAGCACCTTGGAAAGACCCGTATCGGTTTGTGGAGACACTCATCAATCCTATAGGCACTCCCGGGATGTTACAGATTGAAAACATGATAAAATTTCTACGCGATTAATTGGAACAGTGAGTTTTGCTGTCAAATCAAAGTGGTGGACCCGGACATGTTGAGATATGGTACAGTCAAGTGGTGACGTACTATATATTAGAATTTTTGAGCTTGAGGGCGTTTTTATAAATATGATAATATTTTGAGACTAAGGATAATTTGGTAATTATTGTTCTTATTCATGCATTGAGTTGTGCCAATTTGGTTGAAATTGGTGATTGATTGACGAGACGAATTACACCGTGTTGTCAGTGTGATAAGCATTGTGTGGTTCATCTTGTGTGGACTTGGAGGCATTAGTGTGTAGAGTATTCCACATGTGGATAGTTGTCGCTCCTCTAGGTCGTGGTAACTAGCAACACACTAATGATCTCGACACACACTATACTTAATTGAGATCTTGGGAAGACTGTTTAGTACAATACCTGTAGTGCACGACGTGTTTGGACTATGTACTACTACACTACATTGGACAGTGGGCTATAGACACAACGATTGACAGTGTAATAGTTTGGTTGAGCAGCCTGAGGTATGATAGTTCTCTTCGGGACATTCTCTCTAATGTTTGTGTCTAGCTCCATGGAGTAGGAACGAGTCATATCGCATTTGCATTTATGTCATGCATCATAACATTATTATTTGTGATATTATATGATGTGTTGAATTGTGTTATTATTTATGGTATTGTGGTATGCAATTCTTGTGTTAAATTGTGTTATTATTTATGATGTTATGGTATGCTTTATTGCATTAAACTGTGATATCTGTTGTATTATCGTTTTCTTATTTGCTATGCTAGTATTGATATAAGATTGTTTCACATCTTTATTTGTATGTGTTTTTGGTATTATTATTTTATTTCTGTAAAGAGTTTGAGGAAGAGGCAGAGGAACAGCCTCTTGAGATTCAGTATCCCGAGGATTATTAGTCGAGTGAGCAGTGTGAGGATGGCGAGCCGTTGGATCATCCCTACCACTTAGATTGATCTTATTGTGATGGCGTTGCCGGGATTTCTTGGTTTCATGACAGTTGAGTTTCATAGAGGTTCGGAGGCCTGGTGACTGCGAGAGGATCGAGGATCAGTAATTTACTAGGGACGTTTGACTGTGTCCTTACGTGGGGAGTTTGATGCTGAGCCAGTATTTACTACTACCTTATATTTACATCTGGAGATGCCATTGGATCTGAGGCGTCACTGGGAGGACTTTTCCATACCCCTAGTGAGATCAATATAGTGTCAACAGCACAGACTCCTGTCCATGGGACTGTGAGACATCCTGGATTTCTATCACTCGAGGTTTCATCTGAGAGTGATCCTTTGGAGGGTTAGAAAACTTTGATGTGCACTTGGGCATGTCTGTGTTTTGTATTATGCTAACGCTTTACTGCTTTATTTAAATATTTTGTAGTTGTAAATTATTTGTACAACTTAAGACAAAATCATATGTATATTATGTGTGTGATAACAGTTTGCTTTATTTTATGTTCAGTGTTATTTTATTTAATGATACCCTGTATAAAAGGAAAAATTTTATAACTTATATTAATTATGTATCAAATGTTTTATAACTTGGGTAATATTTTATTTATTTTTTATTTTATTGCATCATAAATGTGACATCCCCACAAGGGTGTTACACGCTCAGTTTGCACGTAAAATGAAGAATAATATTAAAATATTTTACGTTCTCAAAAAAATCCAAAAGAATCCTCAAAATCACAAATATTAGAAAATGAATATTTACCATTAAATAAATAAAATTTGGGGTGTTACAACTCTCCCCAACAAATATGAATTTCGTTCTCGAAATTTTCATACCTTAGAATAGTTCCGGGTATTGCTCATTCATCTTGTCCTCTAGCTCCCATGTCGCATCTCCAGTTGTCTGCTGAATAAGATCAGGTCCAACTGAAAGTCGCTCTCTGTCTTGATACCAACATAAAGGTGTTCACCACCTTCGTCCATATAGAGCTTCATAGGGTGTCATCCCTATGCTAGAATGATAACTGTTATTGTAGGCAAATTCTACCAATGGTAGAATTTCATCCCAACTTCCAGTCTGCTCTATAGCACAAGGTCTCAACAAATCTTCCAATGATTGAATTGTTCTTTCTGATTGGCCGTCCATCTGAGGGTGATATGCAAAACTCAAACGTAGCTTTGTCCTTATTGCTTCTTGAAGACTTTGCCAAAATTTTGATGTAAATCTCAAATCTTTGTCAGAGATGATACTTGTAGGCACATAATGTAATCTGACAATTTCACCGATGTACAACTGGGTCAACTTTTCCAATGGATATCTTATGTTGATTGGTAAGAAGTGTGCTGACTTTGTAAGTCGATCCACAATTACCCATATTGAATCATATCCTTTTATGGCCTTTGGCAACCCGACAACAAAGTCCATGGCAATACTATCCTATTTCCATTCGGGGATAGTCAAGGGTTGCAGTAATCCTGACGGTCTTTGATGTTCAATCTTCGATTTCTAACAAACCAGACAGGAAGATATGCATCTAGCAATATCTCTTTTCATCCCATGCCACCAAAACAACTTCTTCAAATCTTGGTACATTTTGGTCATTCCAGGATGCAAACTCAACTGGCTTTTATGAGCATGTTCAAGAATATACTTCCTGAGTTCCTCATCTTTAGGGACACAGACTCTACCTTGGAATCTTTAAATACCATCGCTTCCTTCCTCTAATGTTGATTCATCACCTTGCTTTATCAGCTCTCTTTCCTCTTGCAAGAACTTGTCAGCCTTTTGCTTTTCTCGGATATGTTCCATTAAGTCATTCGAGATGGTGACCATGTTCATGCAAATTTTTCCTGGCATTAACTCCACAAAGGACCATATGTCTAAGAATTGTTGTATCAAGTCTTGTTCTCTGATGATCATGGTGGAAACGCTGATCGTTTTCCTGCTTAAGGCATCGACCACAACATTGGCCTTCCCAGGGTGATATTGAAGTTGGAAATCATAGTCTTTCAGGAATTCTAACCACTTCACGCAAAATGAGGAATAATATTAAAATATTCCACGTTCTCAGAAAAATCTAAATTTTTTTTCAAAAATCACAAATATTGGAAAATGAATATATATCATAAAATAAATAAAATTTGGGGTGTTACAACAGTAATGAGGAGAGAGTGGGGGAGTGAATGGCTTCTCCTACAAGTTTTGGGTAGTTTGGTCATTTGTGGACCAATCTTCCTTGAGAAGCTTGATTAAAATATAATATTTTTTAATTAAAGTAGATTTAGTTAGACATAAAGTAGATTACATTAGGATAATGTGATAATATTTCTAACACATGCTATTATCCATTGGATAATGGTTACAGTTGATAGAAGTCAGTATTAACTGTCTAGCGGATAAAAATTACACAGTGATTTATTTTATCGGATAAAATTCTCAAAAAATGTAAAATCTCGTAAACTGTGTTCAGCCACAGGTTTAGTAAGATCCCCCGTCGATGTTTCCACAGATCAAGATTCTCAGGAAAAATATATCATTTCCCCGGCTCTGCTCAGTTTGCACGAAAAATGAGAAATAATATTAAAATATTCTATATTCTCATACAAATCCAGAAAAATTCTCAAAAGTCACAAATATTATAAAATGACTATTTAAATAAAATAAACAAATTTTTAGGGTGTTACAAGGAGCAACTAATTCCTTAAGAGTCATATTCTTCATGTTATCACCCATAGTTGCAAAATTACTTAAAATCTCAGGTTCACTTTTAATTTCAAGATCAAAATCAAGTTTAGAAGCAAATATTGCACTTACCCTACGAGCTCTAATCAACCTATGCAAGGTCTTATCAATCTCAAGATCAATATAAAGTAATTGGCTAGCAGAAGACCTAGTCATGCATCATTCAAAGCACATATAGCACAAAAGACAACAAACAAGCAAAAATACACTTGATAACACTAAAAATCTACCAAAATAAATCTAGTTAACCTATCTAATGATTTTTAAAAATCATGGGACCACCATAGCATGAAAACTACATAAAAATAAAACTAAAAAATGCAATAAAAATCTTAAAAAATTGAAAAAGTGGACTAAACGATGGAATTTTGGAAAACCAGGGGGACCTCACAATTTATTATGAGCCTTGTTTATTAGGTTGTTTTCCTTCAACTGACTAAGTTTCAGTTCATTATGGCCACATTTGTTGTCAGTGCGAAATTCTGTAAAGTGACCCCCGTAATCACCTGTTTTCACATGAAAACCACCAAAACAAAGCAACACATGAGTTAGTGAGGGATTAGTAGTCAAATATAATCAAAATCAAAGTGATCCCCGACAACGGTGCCAAAAATTTGATAACTGCCGAGTTTACCAAATTTAAATCAATTTATAATCGAATTACCAAAACTACTTGCAGCATAAGGTAACCCCGGGTCGAGCCCGTAGATCACTCTAATTATGAAGTTAGATTAAGAGGTTGATAAACAGGGGGAAAATGTTTGTGAAATTAACAACAAAAATATAAAGCAATTAAAGAAGAGAAAATAAAATTGAGAAACAATCAATCTAAGAGAATTAACCAATCTTGATTTTAATAGATCCATTCAATTATCAACTGAATCCTTGGTCTTAGATCACATTAAGACACCTCTCAATGATCTACGGATCTTCTACTAGAAACGCTTCAAGAATTCAATTAATTAAGGTTAGACAAATTAAGCATTCATCTAAAACCCAAATCAACTTAAAAACCAAGATCCAACCAAGCTAAACATTTCAGCAAACACATTTGATGCATTGTTTAACCTCTAAATTCATCCCTTGGCACATGGTAATTATGCAATTAACATATGCAAATTTCAATCAAATGAAGCATTAAATTAGAATTTAAACAAGTGAACAAGAAGAAGAGGAATTTGATTAATAGATGAATGTATAACAATTAAAACAGAATCTCAAGATTAAGCATCAAGAATGTAAATCCCTTGGATTGATTAAAGGCTCTAGCCCTCCATGAGAAGTGGAGAACTTAGAAAAAGAAGAGAAAAACTAGAGAGAAGGGAGAGAAGAAAGATCTAGAGAGAAGATGAAAAGTGTCAAATGAAAGGTGAGAAGTGTGTGTAGAAATGAAGTGCCTCGTTTTTCTCCTTATAACCCCCAAAACTACTCCCTATTTTGGTTTCACATAATTAAAAACTCATTAATTACAAAGCTGGGTCCATTATGAGCAATTGGACCCAAACCCCATGTAATTTGGAGGTCTAAAACTCAAGTTATAGACAAAATAATATCAAAGGGTCTCTGAACTCGTGTTTTGACTTCCAGGACCGAAAACTCCATCAAACCGTCGTAGTTTGAAAAAGTGGTCTTTAGATGAAATGGATATATATGTCTTAGCTTTCATTTGCCACTGGTTTCAGGCCCAAATCACATCCACAACCCAAGTTCAGCCCTTACTAGTTAACACTACTCGGGTTCCAATAACAAAACTCGTGTTCCAACTTTTAGGCCAATTAGATCCACTAGACATCTGATTGAGACTTCGAGTTCTTCATCAAAGTTATAGAGTTTCCTCTCAGTTTTCCTACAAAGTAAAATTAATAATTATAAGACATCTAGAACTCAAGTTATGACTGAAATACAAAAACAATGTCAAAACTCATTAATGCTGGAAAAAATCAATTAGGCCCAATTTGAGTCCAAACTCACAAAACATGACCAAGCTTAATCAAATAAGTGCATGGAAAGTGTAAATCACTAAACATGAGGGTTTATTAATATATAAAATATATGATTATCAGCATGGTTCAGTCACGCCTAAGCGTGACCTTGCGACAGAGAATTCTGCAGAATGATGTTACTGTTCCATTGAGCTATTTATGGATTTTGGCCACTCCAATTCAGTTTCTAAGTGATTTAAGGTCCCTAACAAGTTTACTAACACATAGGAATCATTAATCACTAACAAAAACCTCCAATTTGGATCCAAAAACCAAAACCCTCACTCATAACCTAACTTTCTCACTTTTAGCATCAAAGGTCCAAATGACAAGTTCTAAGCTTCTAACTCAAACTTATTCCATGAATAAGTCATAAGCAACCAAAGAGACTCATCCAAGCAAGAAAAACTCTTCAAACAACTCTAAAACCCAAAGTGACCTATTAAGCACCAAGTGTGCTTCAATGGTGAAAATGGAAGAAAAGAGTAAGAAGAACACAAAAACCCTACCTCTTGGATCAAAGATGGTGAGGATGATGAAGCCTTAGCTTTCCCATTCTTTTTCCTTTCCTCTTTTTTCTTCTTTTCCTCTTTTTTCTTCTTCCTTGCTTGGCCTTCCTTTTCTTCTCCTTTGGCAGCTGCAACCATGAGAGAAAGATGAGAAAAGAGTGAAGAAAAATGAGATAAAAATATCTCAACTCATGCCTTCATATAAGGTAGCCGTGAGTGACCTTGGTCACTTAAGTGACCATGTGCTAAATTCCTGATCTGCTAAGAACACTTAGATTTCACCAAATTCAATTTTCTTAAAGCCAACAAGTTTAACATAAATCACAGGATTTATCAAAAATATTGTTGCACCAAAACCACCATTTTCTATATTAGCTGCTGTTAATCCGGCATTAAAACGTACAACTAGTATGCTTAAAAATACCAAACTAACTCCGATGAATCTCAAATTTTAACTGTAGCACAATTCACACATTTTTGACCTGGAAACAAGTTCTCCACACTAATTTCCATTACTAAGCAGTTTGAGCCACTTTCGAGGCTAAAAACAACTATTTTTTACACATAGTGTTGCAACAAAGTGCCTAAATGTGCTCAGACAGTCACAAAACTTAACATGCATAATAAACAGGTATTGAGCTACCTTCGTAGTCATATACAAGTCTATCATGTTTTCCAGGGTGTTACACCATCCTATAGGATGCTATAGAAATAGGTCTTGTCCCTGGTACTAAATCTGTAGAAAACTGTATTTCTCTCGTGGGTGGTAACTCAACTATATCTCTTAGGAATACTTCTGGGAACTCCCTTACTATTGGTATATCACCTAAACTTTGCTCAACCTCTATGCTAAGAGAGAAAAGGAGAATATACCCTTGAGCTCCCTCCTCCAAGCAGTGATTCACTTTGTTCATATTGAGATACATTGACTCGGAAAAAACAAATTTAGCATATATATCTGACATAAACACGAGGGTTTTATCTGAACAATTTAAAACTACCTAGTGGGAGGACAACCAATCCATACCAAGAATAACATCAATATCTACTAGGGGTAAACATATAAGATTTATAAGGAATATCCTATCTTCTAACTTTATACAACAATCTAAACAAACTTTAGAAGTCGTAAATGATTTACTAGTGGGAGTGGAAACAAATAATCAAAAGGAAGGTCTATCATAAGCAAATCTAGCATTTTCACACAATCACAAGAAACAAAGGAGTGGGATGCTCCCGAATCATATAAAACAGTTAAAAGGTAATCATGGATTATGCATTTACCTTGGTTCAGATCTGATGACTAGGTCACCTCTTTACTGCTCAGAGTATAAACTCTTCCTACTGCTTGTGGTTTAAGAGTGAATGCAACCTTCTACTTTTATGGACAATCCCTCAACATATGCTCTGGTTAGCCATAAGCATAACAAACTAACTACCCTGCCATGTAAGACATGTCTCCATGTTGTCTCCCACACTTAGGACATTTAAGTCCCCCTGCTCCTCCTTCGACCTGCTTACCCTTGTCTTGTGGGTAACCCAGTTTAGGAGTACTCTTCTTTTTATCAAACCTCTTTCTCTTTCGGAAGTTCTGTGTTTTCTGTTCTAGTTGGGGTTGATAACAACTTGATTCCACTATCTGACATTTGTTCACCAAGGACACAAAATCTCGGATCTCAAACGGTCTAATAGCTCTCTAGATATCCTTTCTCAATCCTTCTTCATACTTCGCACATTCCTTCTCTCCTTAGTGTGGAATCTGATGTAGGATGAGAATTTTGACCACTCGTTGAATTTGGCCACATATTGACCAATCGACATACTACCTTTCTTTAGTTTCAAGAACTCTATCTCCTTTGCATTATGCAAGTTCTGAGTGAAAAACTTCTGTAAGAAAGATCCCTTGAAGATTTCCTAAGTAACCAAAGTCCCTGAGGCATCAAACACTTTCTTAACATATGTCCATCAATCCTCTGCTTCCCATTCTAACATATATGGAGCAAAGAGCACTCTCTACTCATTCGTGCAAGCCATAACTATAAAAATCTTCTCCATCTCCTTTAGTCAACCTTCTGCTCTGACCGGGTTGTACTCACCCTTGTAAGATGATGGGGTAGATTTTCTGAACTTCGAAAGGTCTTGGAAGTTTTGATACTTTCCCACTGGTACCTCTTGGACTAGTTGCACAGGCTGAACTGGTGGCAATTCTAGTTGTTGAAGTCAATTGGCATCCAATCTCTCCAACAATCTATTGGTAATAGTCGTTTGGTCTTGCATAGCCTTAGCCATTGCCATGAATGCCTCGGCCATATTAGGGCCCTCACCTCTAGTACGCCTACAAGAATTCTCATTTCCTCTAGTACGCCTATAAGAAGTCATAGTTTCGTGTACATACAAAACATTAAATATCCAATTGATTAATCTAAATACCATGTAATAGTGCAACTGTAGCAAATAACATTCAAATAAAATGGAAGTTATGCAAACATCTCTCAAAAGAGATAAGAAATGCATAATGTAATATCCCGAGAAAACATGTTAGGCTTGTATATGGTCTCAGAGGTACTATTATACTTGCATAACATGTCAGTTAAGTTTTGTGACGAACTGAGTTTGCTTAGGCACTTAGTTGCAACCCAGAAGTTGAAAAGTAGCCTAAAATGACTCAAATAGTAGCATAAATTGCTAAGTTGAGGGAAACAGGTATGGATAACTTGTTTTTAGGTCACAAATGAGTTAAGTAAGGTGCAGTTAAAATTTGAGATCAATCGGAGTCAGTTTAGTATTTTTAGGCATACTGATTGTGCTTTTAATACCGGATTGATCCCCAACAGATATGGAAAAATAGAATAAAAGTAAAACAACAATTTAGACGAATCTTAGTATTTATTCTAAAGTTGTTAGAAGCTGAAAAACTTGAATTAGCATAATTCAAGTGTCCTTAGCAGATATAAGTTTCAGCATAAAAACTTAAGTCAAACTTTTTCCTTAATTCCCTCCACGTCCCACCCCTATTTCTCTCTTTTCTCTCGGCAGAAGGAAGGAAAAAACAGAAAGAAGAAAAGAGAAAGGGAGAAAGGGAGAAAAGGAGAAAGGGGAGAAGAGGAAGAGGAAGAGGGGAAGGAGGAACGGAAGAGCTAGAGCAAGAAGATCAAGCTTCAAGATCTTCATCTCCATCAAGAGGTAGGGGATTTCTATTCATTTCTTCTCGCTCTTTGATTATCTTTAAATATAGTTTGGAGTTTTGAATAGAAATAGGGGTTTGGATAGCCAAATCCAAGTTCTTAACTTGGTTCTTGATTTCAAGGACTAGGTTAGGATAGCTTAAGCCTAGATAATGCTAGATGGCTAGTTATGGCTCAAGAACAACCTTAGAATCCATAGAAAATGGATTTGAAGAATAGTTAGAGTTATGTGATTTTGGACCTAGATCTATGCCCCAAGAGAATTAATAGGTTGTAAAAGAGTTACAACAAGTTTAGGGGCCTAGAATGATGTTAGAAATCATCTAGAAAGTGTTTTAGAAGTGTTAGAATTGGTTAGAACACCAATTATGCAGAAAACAATTTCTGCAGATCGTTTTTCTGGTTTTGGGCGATTAATCGCGCAAAAAGTGAGCGCTTAATCTCTCAAAATAGCGAAACACAGAACAGGGGAAGCAATCTGATAGCTTGTACTGTTTGTTGCATAACTTGAGTTGTAGATATCGAAATCACTTGATTCTGGTGCCATTTGAAAGCTAAGACATAATGCTTCATGTGGTAAAAATTTCAGAATTACTGAGTAAGCCAATCTGTACCAGTTTCTGTTTGAATCCAAGGCAGATTCTGCAGAAAAAGGCATTCTAGCAGCCAGTAAACCAGATAGCATAATTTCTTGCTCCGATGTCGTATTGACATGGGACTAGTGGAATTTTGAAGCTAAGATGTAATGCTTCTTGCCTATAAAATTTCAAAATTTTTCCACTTGTAGTTTGTCCCCAGTTTCAATTTAAAGTCAAGTCAAAATCGGGTAAATCAAAGAATGCCTTGTTTTGGCCTCTGCAAAATGTCGCATAACTTTGGCTACACTTAGCCAAATGAAGCAAGGTTTGCGGCATTAGAAAGATATGAGAAAGAGCTATGTGCTTATAAAAATTCAGAATTTTAGAAGTTATGATGCATGTTTGGTGCAATCTTGAAAATTAGCCTTTTTAGGCAAGATTTGAGATGTTTTGGGTATGGTTTGAGGCCTATGAACACTAGTAACTCTTTTAATAGTTAGAGTTAAGCTCCATAGGACCTATTTGGCAATAGTTGAGTGCCATACGGCTTAGTTGCAAGAGTTGAGCACCATAGGGCCTAATTGGCAATAGTTGAGCGCCATAAGGCCTAGTTGGTAAGAGTTGTGCGTCATAACACCCAGTTGGCAATAGTTGAATGCCATAGTGCCTAGTTGGCTATAGTTGAGTGCCATAGTGCCTAGTTGGCAATAGTTGAATGCCATAGCCCCTAATTGACAATAGTTGAATGCCATAGCCCCCAGTTGGCAATAGTTGAATGCTATAGTGCCTAGTTGGCAAGAGTTAAGTGTCATAGAGTCTTGTTGGCAATAGTTGAGTGCCATGGGACCTAGTTGGCAAGAGGTTGGTCCTTTATTTAAAAAGGATTAGTTATCTAAGTAGTGAACATTGTCGGGCAAGCCTAGTAAATGGTGACACCGGAGTGTTTCATGAAAGGATTAGTTATCTAAGTAGTGAACATTGCCGGGCAAGCCTAGTTAAGTGGTGACACCGGAGTGGCTCACGAAAGGATTAGTTATCCAAAGCTAAGCCAAGGACGTCAGGTCCAAGGCGAAGCTAAGGATTAGTTGTCCAAAGCTAGGCCCAGGATGTCAGGTCCAAGGCTAAGCTAAGGATTAGTATATTCAAACTAAGAATAAGTAGGCTTAATGCTAAAGAACGGAATACAATTCCTAAGTATATTTAAGTTTCATATATTTAGTTTTAATACCATGGAATATAAGTATTACTGAGAATTTTTATATTCTCACCCCTTTATGTTTCATTGGGCCTTATCAGATTATTCGACGGATAGGTCCTGTAGCCTACCAGATAGCTTTACCACCTTTTCTATCCAATCTGCATAATGTATTCCATGTGTCTCAATTGAGGAAATATATTCCCGATCCGACACATGTTATACAACCCGACGAAGTGCAACTAAAGGATAACTTAACGTATGAGACACTTCCTGTTAAGATTGAAGACAGGAAAGTGAAGCAGCTTCGAGGGAAGATGATCAAGTTGGTAAAGGTGATATGGAATGACGTAAAAGGTGATGCTACCTGGGAGTTAGAAGACAAAATAAGGGACCAATACCCTCAGTTGTTCTGATGTACGATAAATTTTGGGGATGAAATTTTTATTAGTGGGGGAGAGTTGTAACACCCCAACTTTTGGGTAAATGATCGTTTTGTCCTGATTGTACTGTTTTATGTTTTTCTGTATGCTATAAAATTTATTTGACTGTTTCGTGTTCATATTTGAGTGTTTTGTGTGATTTACTTTGAGTCAGGAAAATAATAATTTTCAGGCCGGAGAAATCTTATTTTAATTATTCAGAGCTGGGGAATCTTACTAAACCCAATTCCGAGTGATATGGTTATTAATCTTTTAATTTTTAGGATTTAACTGTACAATAAAATAATTTTATATTACCATAATATTATTTTATTTAACAGTACCTACTGTCTCAAAAACAGTAGAAATCTGCTCCAAAATAGCCATGGACCTGGAAAAGTCTATGGGACCTGCATTTAATGAAGCAGTCAACATTTTTGGCTAGACTAAATTCTAAGCCAATAGGAACAAGTCAACGATGTAGGCTTAAAATTTCTAGACCAATAGAAAACAAGTCCACAAAAGTGGTTAGACTTGTTGGAATCAAACTAGAAGGTTTAACCAAGTTAGCTTAAAACCTAACTAAGTTAACATAGAAGGCTTATGTAGTAACTAAGTGAAGTAACTTAGTTAGCTATCTAGTTAAGTTCTAGTTAGGCAATAATCACAAAATGTCAAGACTAACTTAGTTAACCTAAGTAACTATATAGTTAGGCAAGTAACTAAGCAAATTAATCAAATGCACCTAAATGTAACTAGAAGACCAAATGGATCACAAACTTGGTTTGCTCTTCATGGAGCCATTCGGCCAAGAGGTTTCAAGAAGCTTCAAGAATAGCTTAGTCATTAGATGACTAGGTTTTCATGCACCAATGAGAGACAAGCTTGGAGGCAAAGCTTTGCATATCCACCCTTGATTACATCTAAGGTGATTAAGTGGTCTTGGAAGGTCAAACAAAGTGGCCACCTCCTCTTGGAGCTCCACGGCCCAGTAGAGCTTTGGAGAGCTCTTCACTTCATTTTACTTCATCTTTGCTATCACAAAACCTCTTTTCTCTCTCTTCAAGAACACCAAGAACAAACAATCACCATTGTTGCTCTTTGAAGACCATTCGGCCAAACACTCATACACCATCATCCAACCTTCAAAAATTTCATCTAACCGACTTTCTCAAACCTAAACAACATTCTAAGAACATCTCTAGTTGAGAGTTTTTCCAAAATCCTTCATCTTAAGTTTGGAAAATTACTTTGGAGATTTTTCCTAAAAGGTGAATATCCTTGTTTTTCATTTCTAACTTCATTTCTAAGGTTCTAAGCGATGATTGATCCATGGTTTATGCTTTTCTCCTATAGTTATAACTCTTTAAATTTTTGTTTAAGATCTTTTAGGTTTCTTAGAGGGTCACGAAATCAACTAGGAAGCAGAGTAGAAGGAGTTATCTTCCTTTAAGGTAAGAGGGAGATTTGATCTCATCAATCATGTGTGGTAATGAGAAAATGGATTGTATGTGTGTGAAGAATCCATAAGGATTCATTTATGTGGTTGTTTAAAAGCTTTCATTATTTGTGATTAATTATATTTGCATGTGTGTTTATAGCTTTAAAATATAATGCATGTGTTGATATATGCATGATTATTAATTATGATGTGAGTAACATGTAAGGTTTGCATGAGTGTTCCAAAGAACACAACCATGGAGCTTTCGGCTTCAAAAAGAAAAGAGAACCAAAATGTTCTCAACCACTTTCTAAAGGAATGAGTAAATGGAATTAGGTAAATTTGAATTCCAAAATGATTTTGAAGATGGAAATTGATCCAAAGATCAAATGAAGGTTTTGCCAGCCAAATGCCTTCTAAATGTGTAATCAACCAAAAATTTACTTTCTAAGTGTAGATTAGATGTTTCTAAAAAGATTTTTGGAAAGGAAAAATGTAAGAAAGAAAAACACCTTTAATAGAGTTTTTATAATGACAATTTTCAAAGTGTATTTTGTGGCAATAAACTAAACAAAAGAATTTTTAAAGGAAAAATGTAGAAAACACCTTTTAATAGATTTTATAGACAAAATGCATAGTTTAAAAGCTATCTGGCGGGTCAAAATTTATTAGAAATAGACAAATAAAAGAGAACATTTTATAATATATTTATAACGTAAGAAAAATATTCTACATAGTTTAAAAGTATTAAAAATAGCTTACGCAGTTTTAAAAACAGAGATTTTAAAGCTGTTCGGTTAAGAAAATGATTTAAAAATCTTATGCGATTGAGAAAACGATTTAAAAACGCTACGCGATTTGAAAAATAAAACAAATATATTTACGCGATTTAAAAACGTTAGTAAATCGAGAGTCCCTGGATGTTACAGATGGTATCAGAGTCGGGACCTCTCCCAGTACGGTGTGGTTCGGGGACGAACCAAGCTGAAGTTGGGGGGCATGTGGTGTCCTGGGGCCGACGAGGGCTGGGAGTGGACGCCAGTGTAAGAGAAACACGTACATGGAGTGGCTCCTAGCAGACTTCTAGGTGGAGGGTCCCATGAATGAACTAAAT
Organism: Ormosia emarginata; assembly: GCA_029884605.1. Lineage (NCBI taxonomy): Eukaryota > Viridiplantae > Streptophyta > Magnoliopsida > Fabales > Fabaceae > Ormosia > Ormosia emarginata. The sequence continues at coordinate 10,672,488 of JAQQTP010000040.1, forward strand.
ATGCACCGGAATGAGAGGGATTCAGAGACTGTGTAGGTATGGGACTACATAGTTGAGGATGGCTTAAAAGAATTAATTAGGCGTAGTCATATCAACAAGTTGCAACTTCTTTTCGGGAGCCTAGAACATAAGAACTCCATGGTTAAGCGTGCTTGACTTGGAGCAATTGTGGGATGGGTAACCTCCTGAGAAGTTTCCTAGGATGCATGTGAGTGAGGACAAAGCACGCTGAAAAGACCCGTATTGGTTTGTGGAGACACTCATCAATCCTATAGGCACTCCCGGGATGTTACAGATTGAAAACATGATAACATTTCTACGCGATTAATTGGAACAGTGAGTTTTGCTGTCAGATCAAAGTGGTGGACCCGAACATGTTGAGATATGGTACAGTCAAGTGGTGACGTACTATATATTAGAATTTTTGAGCTTGAGGGCATTTTTATAAATATGATAATATTTTGAGACTAAGGATAATTTAGTAATTATTATTCTTATTCATGCATTGAGTTGTGCCAATTTGGTTGAAATTGGTGATTGATTGACGAGACGAATTACACCGTGTTGTCAGTGTGATAAGCATTGTGTGGTTCATCTTGTGTGGACTTGGAGGCATTAGTGTGTAGAGTATTCCACATGTGGATAGTTGTCGCTCCTCTAGGTCATGGTAACTGGCAACACACTAATGATCTCGACACACACTATACTTAATTGAGATCTTGGGAAGACTGTTTAGTACAATACCTGTAGTGCACGACGTGTTTGGACTATGTACTACTACACTACATTGGACAGTGGGCTATAGACACAACGATTGACAGTGTAATAGTTTGGTTGAGCAGCCTGAGGTATGATAGTTCTTTTCGGGACATTCTCTCTGATGTTTGTGTCTAGCTCCATGGAGTAGGAACGAGTCATATCGCATTTGCATTTATGTCATGCATCATAACATTATTATTTGTGATATTATATGATGTGTTGAATTGTGTTATTTTTTATGGTACTGTGGTATGCAATTCTTGTGTTAAATTGTGTTATTATTTATGATGTTATGGTATGCTTTATTGCATTAAATTGTGATATCTGTTGTATTATCGTTTTCTTATTTGCCATGCTAGTATTGATGTAAGATTGTTTCACATCTTTATTTGTATGTGTTTTTGGTATTATTATTTTATTTCTGTAAAGAGTTTGAGGAAGAGGCAGAGGAACAGCCTCTTGAGATTCAGTATCCCGAGGATTATTAGTGGAGTGAGCAGTGTGAGGATGGCAAGCCGTTGGATCATCCCTACCACTTAGATTGATCTTATTGTGATGGTGTTGCCGGGATTTCTTGGTTTCGTGACAGTTGAGTTTCATAGAGGTTCGGAGGCCTGGTGACTGCGAGAGGATCGAGGATCAGTAATTTACTAGGGACGTTTGACTGTGTCCTTACGTGGGGAGTTTGATGCTGAGCCAGTATTTACTACTACCTTATATTTACATCTGGAGATGCCATTGGATCTGAGGCGTCACTGGGAGGACTTTTCCATACCCCTAGTGAGATCAATATAGTGTCAACAGCACGGACTCCTGTCCATGGGACTGTGAGACATCCTGGATTTCTATCACTCGAGGTTTCATCTGAGAGTGTTCCTTCGGAGGGTTAGAAAACTTTGATGTGCACTTGGGCATGTCTGTGTTTTGTATTATGCTAACGTTTTACTGCTTTATTTAAATATTTTGTAGTTGTAAATTATTTGTACAACTTAAGACAAAATCATATGTATATTATGTGTGTGATAACAGTTTGCTTTATTTTATGTTCAGTGTTATTTTATTTAATGATACCCTGTATAAAAGGAAAAATTTTATATCTTATATTAATTATGTATCAAATGTTTTATAACTTGGGTAATATTTTATTTATTTTTTATTTTATTGCATCATAAATGTGACATCCCCACAAGGGTGTTACACGCTCAGTTTGCACGTAAAATGAAGAATAATATTAAAATATTTTACATTCTCAGAAAAATCCAAAAGAATCCTCAAAATCACAAATATTAGAAAATGAATATTTACCATTAAATAAATAAAATTTGGGGTGTTACAACTCTCCCCAACAAATATGAATTTCGTTCTCGAAATTTTCATACCTTAGAATAGTTCCGAGTATTGCTCATTCATCTTGTCCTCTAGCTCCCATGTCGCATCTCCAGTTGTCTGCTGAATAAGATCAGGTCCAACTGAAAGTCGCTCTCCGTCTTGATACCAACATAAAGGTGTTCACCACCTTCGTCCATGTAGAGCTTCATAGGGTGTCATCCCTATGCTAGAATGATAATTGTTATTGTAGGTAAATTCTACCAATGGTAGAATTTCATCCCAACTTCCAGTCTGCTCTATAGCACAAGGTCTCAACAAATCTTCCAATGATTGAATTGTTCTTTCTGATTGGCCGTCCATCTAAGGGTGATATGCAAAACTCAAACGTAGCTTTCTCCTTATTGCTTCTTGAAGACTTTGCCAAAATTTTGATGTAAATCTCGGATCTTTGTCAGAGATGATACTTGTAGGCACATAATGTAATCTGACAATTTCACCGATGTACAACTGGGTCAACTTTTCCAATGGATATCTTATGTTGATTGGCAAGAAGTGTGCTGACTTTGTAAGTCGATCCACAATTACCCATATTGAATCATATCCTCTTATGGCCTTTGGCAACCCGACAACAAAGTCCATGGCAATACTATCCCATTTCCATTCGGGAATAATCAAGGGTTGCAGTAATCCTGACGGTCTTTGATGTTCAATCTTCGATTTCTAACAAACCAGACAGGAAGATATGCATCTAGCAATATCTCTTTTCATCCCATGCCACCAAAACAACTTCTTCAAATCTTGGTACATTTTGGTTATTCCAGGATGCATACTCAACTGACTCTTATGAGCATGTTCAAGAATATACTTCCTGAGTTCCTCATCTTTAGGGACACAGACTCTACCTTGGAATCTTTAAATACCATCGCTTCCTTCCTCTAATGTTGATACATCACCTTGCTTTATCAGCTCTCTTTCCTCTTGCAAGAACTTGTCAGCCTTCTGCTTTTCTCGGATATGTTCCATTAAGTCATTCGAGATGATGACCATGTTCATGCAAATTTTTCCTGGCATTAATTCCACAAAGGACCATATGTCTAAGAATTGTTGTATCAAGTCTTGTTCTCTAATGATCATGGTGGAAACGGTGATCGTTTTCCTGCTTAAGGCATCGACCACAACATTGGCCTTCCCAGGGTGATATTGAAGTTGGAAATCATAGTCTTTCAGGAATTCTAACCACCTCACACAAAATGAGGAATAATATTAAAATATTCCACGTTCTCAGAAAAATCCAGAAAATTTTTCAAAAATCACAAATATTGGAAAATGAATATATATCATAAAATAAATAAAATTTGGGGTGTTACAGCAGTAATGAGGAAAGAGTGGGGGAGTGAATGGCTTCTCCTACAAGTTTTGGGTAGTTTGGTCATTTGTGGACCAAGCTTCCATGAGAAGCTTGATTAAAATATAATATTTTTTAATTAAAGTGGATTTAGTTAGACATAAAGTAGATTACATTAGGATAATGTGATAATATTTCTAACACATGCTATTATCCAATGGATAATGGTTACAGTTGATAGAAGTCAGTATTAACTGTCCAGCGGATAAAAATTACATAGTGATTTATTTTATCGGATAAAATTCTCAAAAAACGTAAAATCTCGTAAACTGTGTTCAGCCACAGGTTTAGTAAGATCCCCCCTCGATGTTTCCACAGATCAAGATTCTCAAGAAAAATATATCATTTCCCCGGCTCTGCTCAGTTTGCACGAAAAATGAGAAATAATATTAAAATATTCTATATTCTCATACAAATCTAGAAAAATTCTTAAAAAATCACAAATATTATAAAATGATTATTTATAATAAAATAAACAAATTTTTAGGGTGTTACAAGGAGCAACTAATTCCTTAAGAGTCATATTCTTCATGTTATCACCCATAGTTGCAAAATTACTTAAAATCTCAGGTTCACTTTTAATTTCAAGATCAAAATCAAGTTTAGAAGCAAATATTGCACTTACCCTATGAGCTCTAATCAACCTATGCAAGGTCTTATCAATCTCAAGATCAATATCAAGTAATTGGCTAGCAGAAGACCTAGTCATGCATCATTCAAAGCACATATAGCACAAAAGACAACAAACAAGCAAAAATACACTTGATAACACTAAAAATCTACCAAAATAAATCTAGTTAACCTATCTAATGATTTTTAAAAATCATGGGACCACCATAGCATGAAAACTACATAAAAATAAAACTAAAAAATGCAATAAAAATCTTAAAAAATTGAAAAAGTGGACTAAACGATGGAATTTTGGAAAACCAGGGGGACCTCACAATTTACTATGAGCCTTGTTTATTAGGTTGTTTTCCTTCAATTGACCAAGTTTCAGTTCATTATGGCCACATTTGTTGTCAGTGCGAAATTCTGTAAAGTGACCCCCGTAATCACCTGTTTTCACCTGAAAACCACCAAAACAAAGCAACACATGAGTTAGTGAGGGATTAGTAGTCAAATATAATCAAAATCAAAGTGATCCCCGACAACGGTGCCAAAAATTTGATAACTGCCGAGTTTACCAAATTTAAATCAATTTATAATCGAATTACCAAAACTACTTGCAACATAAGGTAACCCCGGGTCGAGCCTGTAGATCACTCTAATTATGAAGTTAGATTAAGAGGTTGATAAACAGGGGGAAAATGTTTGTGAAATTAACAACAAAAATATAAAGCAATTAAAGAAGAGAAAATAAAATTGAGAAACAATCATTCTAAGAGAATTAACCAATCTTGATTTTAATAGATCCATTCAATTATCAACTGAATCCTTGGTCTTAGATCACATTAAGACACCTCTCAATGATCTACGGATCTTCTACTAGAAACGCATCCAGAATTCAATTAATTAAGGTTAGACAAATTAAGCATTCATCTAAAACCCAAATCAACATAAAAACCAAGATCCAACCAAGCTAAACATTTCAGCAAACACATTTGATGCATTGTTTAACCTCTAAATTCATCTCTTGGCACATGGTAATTATGCAATTAACATATGCAAATTTCAATCAAATGAAGCATTAAATCAGAATTTAAACAAGTGAAGAAGAAGAAGAGGAATTTGATTAATAGATGAATGTATAACAATTAAAACAGAATCTCAAGATTAAGCATCAAGAATGTAAATCCCTTGGATTGATTAAAGGCTCTACCCCTCCATGAGAAGTGGAGAACTTAGAAAAAGAAGAGAAAAACTAGAGAGAAGGGAGAGAAGAAAGATCTAGAGAGAAGATGAAAAGTGTCAAATAAAAGGTGAGAAGTGTGTGTAGAAATGAAGTGCCTCATTTTTCTCCTTATAACCCCCAAAACTATTCCCTATTTTGGTTTCACATAATTAAAAACTCATTAATTACAAAGTTGGGTCCATTATGAGCAATTGGACCCAAACCCCATGTAATTTGGAGGTCTAAAACTCAAGTTATAGACAAAATAATATCAAAGGGTCTCTGAACTCGTGTTTTGACTTCTAGGACCGAAAACTCCATCAAAACGTCGTAGTTTGAAAAAGTGGTCTTTAGATGAAATGGATATATATGTCTTAGCTTTCATTTGCCACTGGTTTGAGGCCCAAATCACATCCACAACCCAAGTTCAGCCCTTACTAGTTAACACTACTCGGGTTCCAATAACAAAACTCGTGTTCCAACTTCTAGGCCAATTAGATCCACTAGACATCTGATTGAGACTTCGAGTTCTCATCAAAGTTATAGAGTTTCCTCTCAGTTTTCCTACAAAGTAAAATTAATAATTATAAGACATCTAGAACTCAAGTTATGACTGAAATACAGAAATAATGTCAAAACTCATTAATGCTGGAAAAAATCAATTAGGCCCAATTTGAGTCCAAACTCACAAAACATGACCAAGCTTAATCAAATAAGTGCATGGAAAGTGTAAATCACTAAACATGAGGGTTTATTAATATATAAAATATATGATTATCAGCATGGTTCAGTCACGCCTAAGCGTGACCTTGCGACAGAGAATTCTGCAGAATGATGTTACTGTTCCATTGAACTATTTATGGATTTTGGCCACTCCAATTCAGTTTCTAAGTGATTTAAGGTCCCTAACAAGTTTACTAACACATAGGAATCATTAATCACTAACAAAAACCTCCAATTTGGATCCAAAAACCAAAACCCTCACTCATAACCTAACTTTCTCACTTTTAGCATCAAAGGTCCAAATGACAAGTTCTAAGCTTCTAACTCAAACTTATTCCATGAATAAGTCATAAGCAACCAAAGAGACTCATCCAAGCAAGAAAAACTCTTCAAACAACTCTAAAACCCAAAGTGACCTATTAAGCACCAAGTGTGCTTCAATGGTGAAAATGGAAGAAAAGAGTAAGAAGAACACAAAAACCCTACCTCTTGGATCAAAGATGGTGAGGATGATGAAGCCTTAGCTTTCCCATTCTTTTTCCTTTCCTCTTTTTTCTTCTTTTCCTCTTTTTTCTTCTTCCTTGCTTGGCCTTCCTTTTCTTCTCCTTTGGCAGCTGCAACCATGAGAGAAAGATGAGAAAAGAGTGAAGAAAAATGAGATAAAAATATCTCAACTCATGCCTTCATATAAGGTAGCCGTGAGTGACCTTGGTCACTTAAGTGACCATGTGCTAAATTCCTGATCTGCTAAGAACACTTAGATTTCACCAAATTCAATTTTCTTAAAGCCAACAAGTTTAACATAAATCACAGGATTTATCAAAAATATTGTTGCACCAAAACCACCATTTTCTATATTAGCTGCTAGTTAATCCGGCATTAAAACGTACAACTAGTATGCTTAAAAATACCAAACTAACTCCGATAAATCTCAACTTTTAACTGTAGCACAATTCACACATTTTTGACCTGGAAACAAGTTCTCCACACTAATTTCCATTAACTAAGCAGTTTGAGCCACTTTCGAGGCTAAAAACAACTATTTTTTACACATAGTGTTGCAACAAAGTGCCTAAATGTGCTCAGACAGTCACAAAACTTAACATGCATAATAAACAGGTATTGAGCTACCTTCGTAATCATATACAAGTCTATCATGTTTTCCAGGGTGTTACACCATCCTATAGGATGCTATAGAAATAGGTCTTGTCCCTGGTACTAAATCTGTAGAAAACTGTATTTCTCTCGTGGGTGGCAACTCAACTATATCTCTTAGGAATACTTCTGGGAACTCCCTTACTATTGGTATATCACCTAAACTTTGCTCAACCTCTATGCTAAGAGAGAAAAGGAGAATATACCCTTGAGCTCCCTCCTCCAAGCAGTGATTCACTTTGTTCATATTGAGATACATTGACTCGGAAGAAACAAATTTAGCATATATATCTGACATAAACACGAGGGTTTTATCTGAACAATTTAAAACTACCTAGTGGGAGGACAACCAATCCATACCAAGAATAACATCAATATCTACTAGGGGTAAACATATAAGATTTATAAGGAATATCCTATCTTCTAACTTTATACAACAATCTAAACAAACTTTAGAAGTCGTAAATGATTTACTAGTGGGAGTGGAAACAAATAATCAAAAGGAAGGTCTATCATAAGCAAATCTAGCATTTTCACACAATCACAAGAAACAAAGGAGTGGGATGCTCCCGAATCATATAAAACAGTTAAAAGGTGATCATGGATTAAGCATTTACCTTGGATCAGATCTGATGACTAGGTCACCTCTTTACTGCTCAGAGTATAAACTCTTCCTACTGCTTGTGGTTTAAGAGTGAATGCAACCTTCTACTTTTATGGACAATCCCTCAACATATGCTCTGGTTAGCCATAAGCATAACAAACTAACTACCCTGCCATGTAAGACATGTCTCCATGTTGTCTCCCACACTTAGGACATTTAAGTCCCCCTGCTCCTCCTTTGACCTGCTTACCCTTGTCTTGTGGGTAACCCAGTTTAGGAGTACTCTTCTTTTCATCAAACCTCTTTCTCTTTCGGAAGTTCTGTGTTTTCTATTCTAGTTGGGGTTGATAACAACTTGATTCCACTATCCGACATTTGTTCACCAAGGACACAAAATCTCGGATCTCAAACGGTCTAATAGCCCTCTAGATATCCTCTCTTAATCCTTCTTCATACTTCGCACATTCCTTCTCTCCTTAGTGTGGAATCTGATGTAGGATGAGAATTTTGACCACTCGTTGAATTTGGCCACATATTGACCAATCGACATACTACCTTTCTTTAGTTTCAAGAACTCTATCTCCTTTGCATTATGCAAGTTCTGAGTGAAAAACTTCTGTAAGAAAGATCCCTTGAAGATTTCCTAAGTAACCAAAGTCCCTGAGGCATCAAACACTTTCTTAACATATGTCCATCAATCCTCTGCTTCCCATTCTAACATATAGGAAGCAAAGAGCACTCTCTACTCATTCGTGCAAGCCATAACTATAAAAATCTTCTCCATCTCCTTTAGTCAACCTTCTGCTCTGACCGGGTTGTACTCATCCTTGTAAGATGATGGGGTAGATTTTCTGAACTTCGAAAGGTCTTGGAAGTTTTGATACCTTCCCACTGGTACCTCTTGGACTAGTTGCATAGGCTGAACTAGTGGCAATTCTAGTTGTTGAAGTCAATTGGCATCCAATCTCTCCAACAATCTATTGGTAATAGTCGTTTGGTCTTGCATAGCCTTAGCCATTGCCATGAATGCCTCGGCCATATTAGGACCCTCACCTCTAGTACGCCTACAAGAATTCTCATTTCCTCTAGTACGCCTATAAGAAGTCATAGTTTCGTGTACATACAAAACATTAAATATCCAATTGATTAATCTAAATACCATGTAATAGTGCAACTGTAGCAAATAACATTCAAATAAAATGGAAGTTATGCAAACATCTCTCAAAAGAGATAAGAAATGCATAATGTAACATCCCGAGAAAACATGTTAGGCTTGTATATGGTCTCAGAGGTACTATTATACTTGCATAACATGTCAGTTAAGTTTTGTGACGAACTGAGTTTGTTTAGGCACTTAGTTGCAACCCAGAAGTTGAAAAGTAGCCTAAAATGACTCAAATAGTAGCATAAATTGCTAAGTTGAGGGAAACAGGTATGGATAACTTGTTTCTACGTCACAAATGAGTTAAGTAAGGTGCAGTTAAAATTTGGGATCAATTGGAGTCAGTTTAGTATTTTTAGGCATACTGATTGTGCTTTTAATACCGGATTGATCCCCAGCAGATATGGAAAAATAGAATAAAAGTAAAACAACAATTTAGACGAATCTTAGTATTTATTCTAAAGTTGTTAGAAGCTGAAAAACTTGAATTAACATAATTCAAGTGTCCTTAGCAGATATAAGTTTCAGCACAAAAACTTAAGTTAAACTTTTTCCTTAATTCCCTCCACGTCCCACCCCTATTTCTCTCTTTTCTCTCAGCAGAAGGAAGGAAAAAATAGAAAGAAGAAAAGAGAAAGGGAGAAAGGGAGAAAGGGAGAAAGGGGAGAAGAGGAAGAGGAAGAGGGGAAGGAGGAACGGAAGAGCTAGAGCAAGAAGATCAAGCTTCAAGATCTTCATCTCCATCAAGAGGTAAGGGGATTTCTATTCATTTCTCCCTCTTTGATTATCTTTAAATATAGTTTGGAGTTTTGAATAGAAATAGGGGTTTGGATAGCCAAATCCAAGTTCTTAACTTGGTTCTTGATTTCAAGGACTAGGTTAGGATAGTTTAAGCCTAGATAATGCTAGATGGCTAGTTATGGCTCAAGAACAACCTTAGAATCCATAGAAAATGGATTTGAAGAATAGTTAGAGTTATGTGATTTTGGACCTAGATCTATGCCCCAAGAGAATTAATAGGTTGTAAAAGAGTTACAACAAGTTTAGGGGCCGAGAATGATGTTAGAAATCATCTAGAAAGTGTTTTAGAAGTGTTAGAATTGGTTGGAACACCAATTATGCAGAAAACAATTTCTGCAGATCGTTTTTCTGGTTTTAGGTGATTAATCGCGCAAAAAGTGAGCGCTTAATCTCTCAAAATAGCGGAACACAGAATAGGGGAAGCAATTTGATAGCTTGTACTGTTTGTTGCATAACTTGAGTTGTAGATATCGAAATCACTTGATTCTGGTGCCATTTGAAAGCTAAGGCATAATGCTTCATGTGGTAAAAATTTCAGAATTACTGAGTAAGCCAATCAGTACCAGTTTCTGTTTGAATCCAAGGCAGATTCTGCAGAAAAAGGCATTCTGGCAGCCAGTAAACTAGATAGCACAATTTCTTGCTCCGATGTCGTATTGACATGGGACTAGTGGAATTTTGAAGCTAAGATGTAATGCTTCTTGCCTATAAAATTTCAAAATTTTTCCACTTGTAGTTTGTCCCCACTTTCAATTTAAAGTCAAGTCAAAATCGGGTAAATCAAAGAATGCCTTGTTTTGGCCTCTGTAAAATGTCGCATAACTTTCGCTACACTTAGCCAAATGAAGCAAGGTTTGCGGCATTAGAAAGATATGAGAAAGAGCTATGTGCTTATAAAAATTCAGAATTTTAGAAGTTATGATGCATGTTTGGTGCAATCTTGAAAATTAGCCTTTTTAGGCAAGATTTGAGATGTTTTGGGTATGGTTTGAGGCCTATGAACACTAGTAACTCTTTTAATAGTTAGAGTTAAGCTCCATAGGACCTATTTGGCAATAGTGGAGTGCCATACGGCTTAGTTGCCAAGAGTTGAGCACCATAGGGCCTAATTGGCAATAGTTGAGCGCCATAAGGCCTAGTTGGTAAGAGTTGTGCGTCATAACACCCAGTTGGCAATAGTTGAATGCCATAGTGCCTAGTTGGCTATAGTTGAGTGCCATAGTGCCTAGTTGGAAATAGTTGAATGTCATAGCCCCCAGTTGGCAATAGTTGAATGCCATAGCCCCCAGTTGGCAATAGTTGAATGCTATAGTGCCTAGTTGGCAAGAGTTAAGTGTCATAGAGTCTTGTTGGCAATAGTTGAGTGCCATGGGACCTAGTTGGCAAGAGGTTGGTCCTTTATTTAAAAAGGATTAGTTATCTAAGTAGTGAACATTGTCAGGCAAGCCTAGTAAATGGTGACACCGGAGTGTTTCATGAAAGGATTAGTTATCTAAGTAGTGAACATTGCTGGGCAAGCCTAGTTAAGTGGTGACACCGAAGTGACTCACGAAAGGATTAGTTATCCAAAGCTAAGCCAAGGACGTCAGATCCAAGGCGAAGCTAAGGATTAGTTGTCCAAAGCTAGGCCCAGGATGTCAGGTCCAAGGCTAAGCTAAGGATTAGTATATTCAAACTAAGAATAAGTAGGCTTAATGCTAAAGAACGGAATACAATTCCTAAGTATATTTAAGTTTCATATATTTAGTTTTAATACTATGGAATATAAGTATTACTGAGAATTTTTATATTCTCACCCCTTTATGTTTCATGGTTAGCAGGTAAAGACCCTATGAGAGGGTAAGAAGATGAAGATAGCAGAAAATTAGAAGAGTTTAATTTTTTTAATTTTCCATTCGAAGCTTATGTATTAATTTATATTTGCTTTGAAAGTGTAAAAGTTGTATGTATAAAAGTTCATATGTATAACCTTAGATATGGCTCTCCATAATGATGTATTTAAATGTTATGGATTAGTTGATGATAAAGTTAGAAGTAGCAGAACTGGTACTATTTATCCAGGTATATATTAGATATACTAGGGTACAGATATTAGGCTGTTACATTATGGTATCAAAGCAATTCATCCCGTGAGCCGGGGTATGGATTGACTAAGCATAGTCAAGATTGGAGTTTTCCGCTAAGTGTTATGCATTCTTTTATCTCATTTTGAGATATGCAGATGAGATTGCATGACTAGCCTTAGGTATGTGTGCTAATGGTGACTGTATTTCAGTTATATGCTATTGAGCCTAGCTAACTCAATATGTATTGTACTGAATGTACAGGAGCTTATGGCAACTACCGAGTGAACCTATGAGGTTAGGAATCTGATTAAGGAGAAGATAGCCAGAACTTTCAGAGAAATAGCTATTGTTTGAGAGAAAAGACTGCCATTAGTAGAAGAGACATAGAATAGCTAGAAAAGGACTCGCTTAGTAAGTTGCGAGAGACGATAAGGAACTTATGAGAGATAAGTATTCCTCAAAGTTCAGAAAAGTTACTCCTTTGTTTTTCAAGGGAGAGTTTAGTTTAGTCAGAGCCGAAAGATGGCTTCATGTGATTGAAGAGATCTTTGAGGCCATGGCATGCACTGACGAACAGAAGGTGACCTTGCTTCATAAGAGTTAGTAGGAAAAGTCGAAAGCTGATAAGTTGAAGCGGAGAGGTTACTAGAGATGGTTGGTACTTGAACTACCTGAGAGGTGTGTAGAGTTACTTTCTCAGATAAGTACTATTCCCTTGAGTTATAGAAAGCAAAGGGATAGGAATTCCTAAAGTTGGAGCAAGGGGATATTACTGAAGATCAGTATGTAAAGCTAAAGAGTAGGTTAAGGACTTCTCCGTTCTAGCCAGTGAGTGTAGAGCTGGAGAAGCAGAGAATCTCAGAGCCACAATGGAATAAGAGTTAGAAAGTTTCCTAAAGTAGGAAGAGATTAGGTATTGAGATTAGGGAGGGTGCTTCTTGGTCTCAATAGTTATCAGGAAAAAGGAACACCAATTCAAGTGGTAGCTTGGAGAATGATAAGTATGAGTAGGATGCTTTTCAGATGAGAAACCTTAAAGAATGAGGTAAATCAGACTCCAAGGTACCAAGATGCGCAAGCAGAACATAGATCAGAGTATGCAGCGAAGGCGATAAATCTTCCAACTTGGTTTAAGGTAAGAGCACATGTAAAGAGAAATCTTTTAAGGTGTGCATAAGGAGAGTATAGATTTACACCACAACTGTATTTCTCATAAATATAAAGCGTACATCATTTCAAAAGAAACTACCTAGCTACACTAAGCTAAGCTCTTCTAACTCTTGCTTCTCTTTTTGGATAACACGTACCTAGATTTACATGGCAATACAATCGGGGTGAGAAATCACATCTCAGTAGAAGTATTCCAAAACCAATAGTTTATACAATCATACTGATTACACAATCATTAAGTTAACACTTCAATCACAGAAGCACACAACACTCCCATCTCAGAAGTACGCAACCGCCCATACAATTGCATGTCATGATTTTGAATGAATGACGATAACTGCCCATTCAATTATCATGCTATCCCAAACTATGTCTAGTATGTATGTCTATGCAATAACTTAAGTATGAAATGAATAATGCAGGATACCAAGTCCATGGTAATGTCATGAATGCATGAGTCCTGAACAAAGTAATGGAACTCATATCCATAACCTTGGACAAGCACTGGAAGTCCTGATAATCACATATTTTATTCATTAAGAAACCCTTATGTTTAGTCATTTACACTCTCCATATTCTTAATTGATTGAGTTTGGTATGATTTTGTGAGTTTGAGCTCAAATTGGTCCTAATTGAATATTTTCAGCATTATTGAGATTTGACACTATTTCTGTATTTTGGCCATAACTTGAGTTTCTAATATCTGATGAACATGAATTTTACCTTGTAGGAAAGCTAAGAGGAAGCTCTACAACTTTGATGAAGAGCTCGAAGTCTGATTCAGATGTCTAAGGGACCTAAGTTGACATGGAAGTCAGAATACGGGTTCTGTCAGTAGAATCCGAACAGTGTGCACTCATAAAATCATATCTCAAGATGTAATAATGGAGATGGGCTGAAATTTGGACAGTGGATAGTCAAGATCCAAATAAACAACTTTCATGAAGAACACATTTTGAGAAAAAGAAGTCTAGTAGGTCATTTTGAGCTTGCAAGTCAGAACAGAGGTGCTGAAGTTGGGTTTGAGCAACCTACAGTATTTGGGACATATCTTGGGCTTAAGGAAGCCAAATTGGACGAACCAGCTATCCATTTTATAGCCAAGACAAGGATCTACAACTTTCATGAAGAACACTTTTCGTGGTTCTGAAGTATATTGGGTCGTTTTTGGCTTCCAAGTCAAACACGAAATTTTCGTCCTCAACCACCCACTCATCCATCCACTAATCCACTCATCCATCCACTAATCCACTCATCCACTCATCCACTAACTCACCCACTCATCCACTCATACACTAATCCAACCACTTAACCACTCCACCCACTCATCCACTAATCCATCCACTCATCCATCCACTCACCCATTCATGTCCATAATTTCCCACTCACCAAAAGTCCTTTGGCATTTTTCACTAATTCAACCACTCAACCATTCCACTCACTCATCCACTAAACTAATCCACTAAACCAACCCACTAATCCATCCACTCAAACACTCCACTCACTCACCCACTCATCCACCCACTTCCCTTTGTCATTTTGTTACCTTAGACTTCTATAAAAGGCACCATTTATCATGAACAAGATGTAAATTCTCCTTCATTTCTCTCTAAGTTTCTTCTTGTTTCTTCATAGTTTCTCATAGTTTTGTATATTTTGATGCTCCCCTTCATGGTAATGGAGGGCTAAGCTACTTTGGGTCAATTTAGAACTCTTGAAGATATTGTGGTTTGGATTCTTGAGACCTTGGTTATGCATTGTATTTGATTTGTAATTGAATTCCTCTTTTCTTCTTCTTTCTTCTTCTTTCTTCTTCTTCTTGATCTTGAATGCATGAATGGTGATTCTATTTATGTTGATCTAATTTGATCTTAGTTTAAGATTGAGATTTGTGATGAAACTTAGAACTAATTGATCTAAACTAATCACATAAATGAAGATTGAGATTTGTGATGAAACTTAGAACTGATTGATCTAAATTAATCACAAAATTGAAGAGGTTAGGTTACTGATTTGTGCCTAAGTTAATTGAATTCGGTACTTGAAATTAACATAGATTTTCATGAATGGTGCGATTGCGGATTTGTGTTTATCACTTGTTAATTGAATTCTAGACGATCGTCTAGTATGAATTCTGGATTTGATGCAGAGATCTCGGTTAGATCCAAATTAACAATTCAATTGCGCTTCAAGTGTTCTATGAAGGGTCTATGATTGAATCCACCCAATCTTGGATAGGTTTCTAAATTGACTGCTCTTTAATTGTTATTTCTTCTTTTAATTTTGTTAAGTGCGATCTTAAACTGTCAAACCCCTATTTTTGCTAACTTTCACTTGATTTGATCAAATTGTATTTACGATCCTTGAGGAGACGATCCGGTGTTGTCACTGTGCTACAAGTTTAGGTAATAACTTCGGTTATAATTTTGACTGAGTTCGGCGCTCGTCAAAATTTTGGCGCCGTTGCCGGGGATTAGTAAGTGTAATCTTTTCATTTGAAGTGTTTTTACTAACTTTTGCTTTTTATTAATTTTTCTAACATTTTTAACCATTGTCTAGTGTATTTTGCTTATTTATTTGTTTTTGTGTGATGCATGACTAGGTCTGAGCCTGATAACTTGGTTGACTTTGATCCTGAGATTGATAGAACCTTGTATAGGTTGATTAGAGCTCGTAGGCTAAGTGCAAGAATTGCTTCTGAATTTGATCTTAATATTGAGAGTGATCTTGAGATCTTGAATAATTCTGAAACTATGGCTGATAACATGCAAAATAGAACTCTTAAGGAACTTGCTGCTCCTGATATAACTAACCAGTCTTTGTGTATTCAATACCCAGATCTTGATGCTGATTTTGAGTTAAAATCTGGATTGATACATTTGTTGCCCAAGTTTCACGGTTTTGCAGGTGAGGATCCCCATAAGCATCTAAAGGAGTTCCAAGTGGTTTGTTCAACCATGAAGCCACATGGGATCTCAGAAGAGCACATCAAGCTAAGGGCATTTCCTTTCTCACTACGACACTGACCAAGGATTGGTTATTTTATCTTTCACCAGGTTCAGTAACAAGTTGGACTGACATGAAGCGGTTGTTCTTAGAGAAATTTTTCCCTGCCTCTAGAGCTGCTGCCATTAGAAAAGATATATGTGGCATAAGACAAATGACAGGGGAGACTTTGCATGAATATTGGGAAAGATTCAAGAAGTTGTGCTCGAGCTGTCCCCACCACCAAATCACCGATCAACTCTTAATTCAATATTTCTATGAAGGCTTGCTGCCAAATGACAGAAGCATGGTGGATGCTGCCTCTGGAGGAGCCTTAGTAGACAAGACCCCTGCAGCAGCGAGAGATTTGATAGCAAACATGGCAGCCAACACCCAACAATTTGGCACATGAATTATTACCTCAACCAGAGGAGTCAATGAAATTCAATCGTCTCATGCAGACCAACGAGAGAATGGAACACAGACTTGATGAATTAACTTCTTTGGTGAGGCAGTTAGCGATGGCACAACAAGCACCAATGCAGATTGTGCAGCTGTGTGTGTGGCATTTGCTCTTGTTCATCTCATCCTACCGATGCATGCCCTACACTTCAGGATGGTGGTTCTATTATTCCGAACAATGCATTGCGGCCGGTGGTATTTTTCTGGTAGAGCCCAATATCGCAATCACGAAGACAGAGCCCGGATATGATCCATTTTCTAATACCTATAACCTTGGTGGAGGGACCATCCCAACCGAGATATGGAAATTCTGGTCAACAACAACAACAGTCCTACCAACAGCAGCAACCACAGTTTAGATACCAAGCTACAGGCCCTAGCAACAAGTACCAACCACCTGCATTTAGGCAAGCACAACCTGCTCCGCCACCCATACAGCAGCCCCTCCAGCTACCTGTTCCAGCAGCCACTCCAGCTGAGCCACCTTTCGAAGACTTGATGAAACAGTTTCAGCAGAATGTCAATGCCACCATCCAGAATTTACAAACTCAAATTGGGCAGATGGCAACCACTCTGAGTGAGCTGAAAAGTCAAGGGTCGAACCAATTGCCTTCACAAACAGTCAACAACCCAAGAGGCAATGTAAGTGCCATTAGCTTGAGAAGTGGCAGAGAAGTTGACGATCCTACTCCACCACAACCTGAACTACAAGTGCATCAACCGAAGGTGACCGAAACAAAAGAAAGTGGATAGCTCAGTCCAAAAATCTGTGATACAGAAGAAATGTGCAGAGAATTCAAATCTGTCTATTCCACTACCTTTTCCACACAGAGTAACACAGTCCAAGCATACTGCGCAAACAGAAATAGAAAGAGAAGTCATGGACACATTTAGGAAGGTGGAAATCAATATTCCCCTCCTTGATGCAATCAAGCAGATTCCCAAGTATGCCAAATTCCTCAAAGAGTTGTGTACTCACAAGAGAAGACTTAAGTGGTACTGAGAAAATAAGCATGGGCGAAATGTTTCGCAATGATTCTACCAAGCATGCCACAAAAATGCAAAGATCCTGGAACTTTCACAACTCCTTGCACGATAGGTAACTCCAAATTTGAACATGCAATGCTAGATTTGGGTGCTTCGATTAATGTCATGCCTATGTCAATTTATCAGTCCTTGAACATTGGCACTTTACAACCCACTGGTATAGTGATTCAATTGGCAAATAGGACCACTGCTTATCCTGCAGGAGTACTAGAAGATGTGTTAGTTCGGGTGAATGATTTAATTTTTCCAGCGGACTTCTACATCTTGGACATGGAAGATGAGTCTTCAGCAACCCATGCTCCATTAATTCTAGGAAGACCATTCCTTAAGACCGCCAAGACCAAGATAGATGTGCATGCTGGCACCCTTTCTATGGAGTTTGGCGATGATTTGGTATAGTTTAACATTTTTGATGCCATGAGACATCCCCTAGAGGAGCATTCTGTTTTTCATATTGATGTGATTGAGATGCTGGTTGATGATGTTTATCTTTGATTTATATCTTTGAATTCCCCGATATTCTTGAGTTTCGGATTACGTTTCTTGTGATACATGTGTTGCTTGTGATGTTGAGTCATGTCTTTGCATGTCTTTGAGATTTATCTTTGGTATAAGTGATGATGCAATTGCCGACTTGAATGATACCGCATGTGAAAATAGAAGTCGAAGCTGTCTTTGAATTTAATGTTCTTGAGTTAGTTGTTTCAAATAGCTTGCTTTGCCTTCCATTGTACTGACCTCCATCCTTAGAGTTGTAGACTTTGCGGACCATCTTAAATATGCATATTTAGGAGATGGTGAGAAGTCGCCGTGATTGTTGCTAAGAATCGCAACCCGAACAAGAAGAAAAATTCTTTGCAGGTTTTGAGGCGAATAAGCAAGCCATCGGATGGACACTTGCGGATCTTCCTAGTATTAGTCCCTCCACATGCATGCATAGGATTTTATTGGAAGAGGATACGAAACCAGTAAGGCAACCCCAAAGGAGACTGAACCCCTTGATTCTAGATGTGGTGAAGAAGGAAGTGACCAAGCTACTTCAAGTGGCATTATTTATCCCATATCGACGGTAAATGGGTGAGCCCGTGCGAGTTGTTCCCAAGAAATGCTGGGGTCACGGTAGTTGAGAATGAGAATAACGAACTTCTACCCACAAGAGTTCGGAAACGGTTGGCGGGTTTGCATTGATTATAGGCGGCTTAACCAAAGCTACCGAGAAAAGATCATTTTCCGCTACCTTTCATTGATCGGATGTTAGAGAGGCTAGCGGCAAGTCACATTATTGTTTTCGGATGGATATTCAAGTTATTTTCAGATTCATATAGCCCCGAGAAGACCAAGAGAAGACTACTTTCACTTGTCCATTTGGCACATTTGCATACGAGGAGGATGCCGTTTGGTCTCGTGCAATGCTCGGGCACCTTTCAAAGGTGTATGGTAAGTATCTTTTCGACTTTTAGAGAATTGCATGGATGTGTTTATGGATGATTTTCTCTGTCTATGGTTCTTCCTTTGATGCATGCTTGGAAAGTCCGGCTCGGGTTTTACATAGATGCATTGAAACTAACCTTGTTATGAATTTTGAGAAATGTCATTTCATGGTAGAACAAGGTATAGTTTTAGGACATGTAATATCTAGCAAGGGTATCGAGGTAGATCCTGCAAAAATAAATGTTATTTCATGCTTATCTTACCCCACATGCGTGCGGGAGGTTCGCTCTTTCCTTGGTCATGCAGGTTTCTATAGGCGGTTCATAAAAGATTTCAGCAAAATTGCTCTTCCACTATCCAACTTGCTACAAAAAGAAGTGGAGTTCCATTTTGACCAGAAATGCAAGGATGCCTTCAATTACTTAAAGCAAGCATTGACCAGTACACCTATCATCCAGCCACCAGATTGGACACTTCCATTTGAGCTCATGTGTGATGCCTCTAATTATGCTTTGGGAGCTGTTCTTGCACAAAGGGTCGGTAAAATATCTCATGTCATCTCTTATGCTTCAAGAACTTTGGATCTTGCACAAGTCAACTACACCACCACCGAAAAGGAACTTTTAGCAATTGTTTTTGCTTTAGACAAATTTCGATCATATTTGCTTGGTTCTAGAGTGGTTGTGTTTTCAGATCATACTGACCTACGAAGTTTCTCCGAAGAAGCTTGATGCAAAGCCTAGATTGATTAGGTGGATTTTGCTCCTCCAAGAGTTCGATATTGAAATCCGTGATAAAAGTGGAGCGGAGAATTTAGTGGCTGATCACCTAAGTCGTATTGAAAAGGAGGCAGATACTTTACCTATCCATGATGTCTTCCCTGATGAGCAGCTTTTCAAGCTGTAAGGTAACACTCCTTGGTTTCTTTGATTTGATAAATTTCTTAGTTGCTGGTGTTTTCCCTGCACATTTTATTAGGGCTCAGATTGATAAATTGAAAAGTGAGTCAAAATATTATGTGTGGGATGACCATTATCTGTGGAAATTTTGTAGTGACCAAGTCATTAGGAGATGTGTGCTTGATAATGAATTTCATTCTATTCTTAGCTTTTGTCATACACTTGCATGTGGCGGTCATTTTGGTCCCCAAAGGACTGCTAGGAAAGTTTTGGAATCTGGATTATATTGGCCCACTCTATTTCATGATGCATATGTGTTTTGTAAATCTTGTGATCAATGCCAAAAAACAGGAAACACTTCTCGAAAGAATGAGATGCCCCAGAAATCCTTATTGTTTTGTGAGATTTTTGATGTATGGGGTATTGATTTTATGGGACCCTTTCCTATTTCTTTTGGTTTTGTTTACATTTTGCTAGCTGTTGATTATGTATCCAAGTGGGTGGAGGCGAAAGCTACTCGGACTGATGATTCCAAAGTTGTTGTGGATTTTGTTAGATCACAGATTTTCTGCAGGTTTGGAGTTCCAAAGGCCATCATCAGTGATCAGGGTTCACATTTTTGTAATCGAAGCATGGAAGCTTTGATGAAAAAGTATGGGGTCTTGCACAGAGTTTCTACACCTTACCATCCCCAAACTAATGGGCAAGCCGAGATTTCCAACAGGGAGATCAAGCAGATACTCCAGAAGACAGTTCAACCTAACAGAAAGGACTGGAGCAAGAGGCTTGAGGATGCTTTATGGGCTTACCGGACTGCTTATAAGACACCAATCGGGATGTCTCCGTATCGGATTGTTTTTGGAAAAGCCTGCCACCTACCGGTGGAAATTGAGCATCATGCATTTTGGGCAGTGAAAAGGTGCAACTTGGACCTAGATCAAGCAGGTATGGAGAGGAAGCTGCAGCTGCAGCAATTGGAGGAGATCCACTTGGAGGCTTATGAAAGTTCCAAACTTTATAAGGAGAAGACCAAAGCCTTCCATGATAAGTTGATTCTGAGGAAAACATTTGAGATTGGTCAAAAAGTTCTCCTCTATAACTCCCGCCTCCGATTCATGCCTGGCAAATTAAGGTCTAGATGGGATGGACCATTTATTGTTACTAAGGTTTTTCCTTCTGGTGCTGTTCAGATTAAAAGTGAGGTCACTGCCAAAGCTTTCATCGTAAATGGACACCGCCTCAAATAGTATCATGAACTTCCAGAGAATGTAGAAGTGGAGGTGATGAACCTTCTCCATCCGCATTATGAATAAAAAAAAAAGAAAAAAAAAAAAAAAAAAAAAAAAAGAAAAAAAAAAAGCTGTATGCCCGACAATGAGGAAGGTAGTGCCATTCAAGGTCTTGCAGTATGGATTTTATTGACCCAACTTTATTCAAGGTCTGTTACACCTTTTGCAAAAGTTGCGGAAATTGGTCAAAAAGGTTCGCTTTGAGATTATCATCTGCACCTACTCCTTGAAAATTTGAGATCTAGGTGGCGCGGTTCTTTTGCTGTCAAACACGTGTATCCTCTGGGGCTGAAGATATTGAGGATCCTAGGAATGGTAATACGCTTAAAGTTAATGGACAAAGACTCAACCATTCCTGGAAAACCAAGTTCTTGAGTTCTTTGTGTTGCTTAGGTTAAGTGGCGGATACGGTACTCGTGACTCTAAGTCGATTTATTTTTCGGTTTCCCAAAATAACTGAATCCTTCTTCTCCTTCAAAATGGATGTCATTCTTTCAAACACGAGAAAACATTTTCCTTCTCTTCCTCAAAATGCTCGAGAAAAATCTACAAAGTTCGATGTGAAAGATTGAGACCGTTAATGCACAAAGGTATGCCGAGAAGATGTACGATGGATAATTGAAGCGAAGGTCCGATTAGCGGTGAGTCCTCAATTTCATTTGACTCATATATGCCCGGTCTTGGAAGAAGTTCATATTCTAAAAGGAGAAGAGCAAAAAGGTTACAAGTCTGTCACAAATGTGGACGATGGAACTGTAACAAGCGATGTCGTACTAAGGGGATGGTTTCCGCAAATAGAGAAGATAAAATTTTCTTCATTAAGAATGGACTAAGTAAGGAGTCATTAGATGATATCTTATTGACTCTTGAGACGCATTCTTGTGGATTGGTGCATCGTGAAATTCTTAAATTGTGGAATCTCTTCAAGGATGAATAACAACGCTACAGTCTTGAGAATCTGACTCTAAAAGACCCTGTTTGCCAATTTATAAGAAAATTGGATGGGAAGCTTATCCTCGACTCATAGAAGATGTTTAAGTCGTTATCGGACGTTTAACCGAGAGGCGAGATGTGAGCCATATCCACAAACAATCTGTACATATCTTCTTCTTCTTCTTCTTCTTCATGTCATCTCTCAAAAAAAAAAAAAAAAAAAAAATAAACAAAAACAAAAAAAAAAAAAAAAAAAAAAACAAAAAAATGTATACTTCTTAGGGTTGGCTTTGGTAACACACACCGTGAATGGGGAAATGCATGCATCCTGATCCAGCCTTCTTAATTGAAAAACAAAGAAGGTAGATTGTATTCCACATGTGAGGCAGCCAGTCGTATTATGGCCACTTGTCCCTTTTGGGAGCCCTATGTTACGCTGGTCTTGAATGGATCGAATACTGGTCAACAATGCTTTGGCACAAAGCCGAAAGAGCAGACTACCTCCATCCCAATCTTAAGTAAGTATACACTCATTTTTCATCAAGTTTTTCTAACAATTTCAAAAAAAAAAAAAAAAGGGACGTGATGTCTACTGCACTCATGACGCGCAGTATAAAGATACGCCATGGAAACTGTACATACAGGTATGTCATCATTTTCTATTTCTTTTATCTTTGTATCATTTTGTTGTATTTTGATTTTTTTGTACAGACGATCCTTTGAGCAGGGTCCTTCAGGGGTTTCTAGACTTCTTTACCTTGATGGTTTTCTTGAAGTCAAAAAAAAAAAAAAAAAAGAAAAAAAAAAGATTCTGTGTTTCTTAATTTCAACCTTTTCTGACAACATCCAACCTACCCTTATAGGTGCAATTATTCCCCTTTCCATTCTTTTTCTTATTTAAACACTCCATTTTCCTTCAACTCAGAGACACTCAAAGGGAGGAAGAGTATAGAATGGGGGCTTCTATTCGTAACCTAAAAAATGTCTGTGTTTTTTATGGGTCGAGTTATGGGAAGGGATTAGAGTTTGTAAATGCAGCTAGCACTCTTGGTCGATCACTTGCTGCAAAGAATATTCATCTTGTATATGGGGGAGGTTGCCGTGGGTTAATGGGGGCTATATCACTTGCTGTATATGTAAGAGACAGTCAGGTTTTAGGTGTCATTCCGAACCTTTAGCTCAACAGAACATCAATGGAAAGACAATTGGAGAGGAACTTAAAGTATCATCAATGCATGAACGCATGAAGATAATGCTTGAAAACTCTGATGCATTCATTGCCTTACCAGGTGGTTTTGGTACTTTGGAAGAGATTTTTCAAATTGTCTCTTGGGTGAACCGAACATCCACCATAAACCCATTGGTTTGTTGAATGTTAATAATTTCTTTGATCTTTTGTTATTTTTTCTTGACAAAGCGTGGAACGAAATTTATCACTCCTTCGGCAAGACAACTTCTTATCTCTGCCTCCACTATTGATGAGCTCATTGATAAATTAGAAGCTTTTGAGTATGTACCTGATAAGGTATTAGCTCAGATAGATTGGTCAACAGGAAGCAGCGAAGGAAGTAACAAGAAACAAAAGCCCGATCTGACACTTTCTCTTTAATGGGTTTGATTTTATTAAAAAAAAAAAAAAAAATTGTTGTTTTGTTTGGAAAGTATGATATGATTGTCATGGACTTATTAAACCAATTAGTGATGGCAGAGTAAGGAGTAATTTTACTCTTGAGACGCATCTTAATTGGTGGCAGAGTAAGGAGTTTTTTAGGTAGTAATTAATTAGTATTAACTTGTGGAAGTACTAACGTTTTCTTGTTTGATTTCTTTTCAGGGTCTGATGCGTAACTGACAGTGTGCTTCTTTTCTGCTTGGCGTTGATTCACTCCTCATCAGGTTGTGTTGCTCTTTTCTTTCCGTTTTATTTATCACTTTCACATTGAGGACAATGTCTATATTAAGTGTGGGGGAGAGATTTAGCAAGTTTCTTTTTTGTTAAAAAAAAAAAAAGAAAGGGTTCATTGCATGATTGAATAACTTTTCTCCCTTCTTGAACTGATATGCTTGGAGATGGATGATTGAATTGATGAATTGAGTTTGATGGATGCATACCTTGTGAGATTTTGAGCCTAATGGATGGATTTAACATTTATGCCATTCTCTTCTTTCTTGTGTGATTTTCACTCATGTTAATGACCACTCTAGAACTTGCTTTGATTCTTTTTGAGGCTACATTTCACTTGCATGCATGAACATGATTGAGGCCTTCTTTCTTAATTAGCTAGTTTAACCAAATAGCCAACCTTCTTTTCAATATGATATCAAGCACTCTTTTGACTTCTTGAAAATTCTCTGATTCTTGTCAACCTTGTATATTTTCCTTTGCTTAACCCCTTTGAGCTTATTTGACCATTCCTTGTTTCTAGCTCATTATGTGCCTTAAATGAGAAATCGTGTTCTTACTTTACCTTAGGGAATAAAAGAACATTAGCTTGGTTAATGGATGAGTTTTTGAACAAGTGTGGTGGTATGTGTACAAAATGGTTGTTGAAAAAGAAAAGAGTGCCTAAAAAAAAAAAAAAAAAAATGTATGTATATAGTTATGTTCATATATATAAAAGAAAAAAAAAAAAAAGAAAAAAAAAGAGAAAAAAAAAAAAACCAAGTGTTTAAAAAAAAAAAAAAGGATTGGGAAATGAATATGTAAAGGGATATACACTAGAGTTGGGATGAACTTTTATGCTTGTTATTTGAACTCAGCTCTCATTTGCTTTTATTCTCTTTAGTATTTATCTTCTCATATCTATTTTATCCTCTCTGTTACCTTGACCTCACTACAACCTTGAATAAAGTCCTCATGATTTGTGTGTGCATGTGTTTTGAGTAGTGGAGAAGTAGAAGATAAGCAAGCTTATGGTAGTGCAATTTTCATGGGTTGAATTGAGTGAAATACCTACCCTTTAAACACTTGAGAGATTGAGAGGGAATCTTGTGAAGATCTATCATTCTCGATTCATGTTGAAGATACCTTGCTTGTTGGTTTGAGATGTGGAGAATTGTTAACTCATGAATGTTTTGATCCTTGAACCTTTGGTTGTTCTTCTTGATTGTAAAATTTTGGTCTTGAGTTTTGCCCAGGAGTGCAAAAAGCTAAGTGTGGGAGAATTTGATAATCACATATTTTATTCATTAAGAAACCCTTATGTTTAGTCATTTACACTCTCCATATTCTTAATTGATTGAGTTTGGTATGATTTTGTGAGTTTGAGCTCAAATTGGTCCTAATTGAATATTTTCAGCATTATTGAGATTTGACACTGTTTCTGTATTTTGGTCATAACTCGAGTTCCTAATATCTGATGAACATGAATTTTACCTTGTAGGAAAGCTAAGAGGAAGCTATACAACTTTGATGAAGAGCTCGAAGTCCGATTCAGATGTCTAAGGGACCTAAGTTGACATGGAAGTCAGAATACGGGTTCTGTCAGTAGAATCCCAACAGTGTGCACTCATAAAATCATATCTCAAGATGTAATAATGGAGATGGGCTGAAATTTGGACAGTGGATAGTCAAGATCCAAATAAACAACTTTCATGAAGAACACATTTTGAGAAAAAGAAGTCTAGTAGGTCATTTTGAGCATGCAAGTCATAACAGAGGTGCTGAAGTTGGGTTTGAGCAACCTACGGTATTTTGGACATATCTTGGGCTTAAGGGAGCCAAATTGGACGAACCAGCTATCCATTTTATAGCCAAGACAAGGATCTACAACTTTCATGAAGAACACTTTTCGTGGTTCTGAAGTATAGTGGGTCGTTTTTGGCTTCCAAGTCAGACACGAAATTTTCGTCCTCAACCACCCACTCTTACATCCACTAATCCACTCATCCACTCATCCACTAATCCACTCATCCACTCATCCACTCATCCACTAACTCACCCACTCATCCACTCATACACTAATCCAACCACTTAACCACTCCACCCACTCATCCACTAATCCATCCACTCATCCATCCACTCATCCATCCACTCACCCATTCATGTCCATAATTTCCCACTCACCAAAAGTCCTTTGGCATTTTTCACTAATTCAACCACTCAACCATTCCACTCACTCATCCACTAAACTAATCCACTAAACCAACCCACTAATCCATCCACTCAAACACTCCACTCACTCACCCACTCATCCACCCACTTCCCTTTGTCATTTTGTTACCTTAGACTTCTATAAAAGGCACCATTTATCATGAACAAGATGTAAATTCTCCTTCATTTCTCTCTAAGTTTCTTCTTGTTTCTTCATAGTTTCTCATAGTTTTGTATATTTTGATGCTCCCCTTCATGGTAATGGAGGGCTAAGCTACTTTGGGTCAATTTAGAACTCTTGAAGAGATTGTGGTTTGGATTCTTGAGACCTTGGTTATGCATTGTATTTGATTTGTAATTGAATTCCTTTTTTCTTCTTCTTTCTTCTTCTTTCTTCTTCTTTCTTCTTCTTCTTGATCTTGAATGCATGAATGGTGATTCTATTTATGTTGATCTAATTTGATCTTAGTTTAAGATTGAGATTTGTGATGAAACTTAGAACTAATTGATCTAAACTAATCACATAAATGAAGATTGAGATTTGTGATGAAACTTAGAACTGATTGATCTAAATTAATCACAAAATTGAAGAGGTTAGGTTCTTGATTTGTGCCTAAGTTAATTGAATTCGGTACTTGAAATTAACATAGATTTTCATGAATGGTGCGATTGCGGATTTGTGTTTATCACTTGTTAATTGAATTCTAGACGATCGTCTAGTATGAATTCTGGATTTGATGCAGAGATCTCGGTTAGATCCAAATTAACAATTCAATTGCGCTTCAAGTGTTCTATGAAGGGTCTATGATTGAATCCACCCAATCTTGGATAGGTTTCTAAATTGACTGCTCTTTAATTGTTATTTCTTCTTTTAATTTTGTTAAGTGCGATCTTAAACTGTCAAACCCCCCCTTTTTGCTAACTTTCACTTGATTTGATCAAATTGCATTTACGATCCTTGAGGAGACGATCCGGTGTTGTCACTGTGCTACAAGTTTAGGTAATAACTTCGGTTATAATTTTGACTGAGTTCGGCGCTCGTCAAGTCCATCCAGAAAACAACACTCCAGGTAGTGAAATCCATCAACTACACGGTCTTCAAAATAGAGAGGAAGTCCATCCTCGGAACCATAAGGAAATCCATCCTCAACAACACAACAAACATAAAGAGTATACCATTCACCTCAACTATGTTTCACAATCATATCATGCAAAACAATTACTAATTACATCACATAATTAGTTCCACAATTGATTTATATGCACATCAAGTTCATTTTACAACCCATTTCATAATACACATGTGTATATTCATGCCTAATTACCTCACATAATTAGCAATTACAAATCACTTTGATTTATCACATTCTCACTTCATTATATACCCTTATTAAAGTCTCATCACATTTGTAAAGACATACATGAAAGGTCCTAACACTTAGGAACTTTCAAGATTATCAAAAACACATTTTTGAAGGTTCTTGAGCTCACGTCGCGGCACAAAATTGGACACGCCGCGGCACCCTGGTCTCAGGTGCAACTGCTGGGCAGAAAACTGCCCCACGTCGTGGCATGCCATTATTAATAAAATTCTCAATAGTTATAAAAAACGTGTCATCATAATAAATCCAGCTATGTCGGGGAAATATCCATTTCTAAGGAACGATCATCATTTAATAGAAAGGTGGCCAAATGTCGAAATCAAGTCCTTTCTCTTCCCAACATATAGTGTCATTTTATCTTTATGAAAATCATTTGATTCATCACATCACATATCAGTTTATCCAATCTCATGTCATGAAAACATAAATATGATCATCAAATCTCTTGTCATCAAATCATAAATCATATCATCAAATCTCAAATCATTATATCGCCATGTCTTAAAACATGGTTCATATCATCAAAACTCAAGTCATTAGATCATATATCGTTTTATCAAATCTCAAATCGTCAAACCATCAGGTCTTACATCATGACTTATATCATGAAACCCTGAATCATTAAGTCATAAACATTTCTAATGAAATCTCATATGAAAAATCATTTATATCATCAATTATTAGAGTTAAATCAAGAGTTCTCATTTCTCAAGGTTCATATCTCAATCATCATGACACATGTGTTGTAACATCCCGAATTTAATAACCGTAGTATACTACCACAGTCAGTAGATTCGGACCTGCTACTTAACAACTATGCGATTTTTAATATAACAAAAATATATAATATATATATATATATATATATATATATATATATAATATGATCCTCGAATGAATATGTACATATTACACCACAATTGTATTTCTCATAAATACAATTACATCATTTCAAAAGAAACTACCTAGCTATACTAAGCTAAGCTCTTCTAACTCCTGCTTCTCTTTTTGGATAACACGTACTTGGATTTACATGGTAATACAATTAGGGTGAGAAATCACATCTTAGTAGAAGTATTCCAAAACCAACAGTTTATACAATCATACTGATTACACAATCATTAAGTTAACACTTCAATCACAGAAGCACACAACACTCCCATCTCAGAAGTACGCAACCGCCCATACAATTACATGTCATGATTTTGAATGAATGACGTTAACCACCCATACAATTATCATGTTATGCCAAATTATGTCTAGTGTGTATGCCTATGCAATAACTTAAGTATGAAATGAATAATGCATGATACCAAGTCCATGGTAATTCATGAATGCATGAGTCCTGAACAAAGTAATGGAAGTCATATCCATAACCTTGGACAAGCACTGGAAGTCCATCCAGAAAACAACACTCCAGGTAGTGAAATCCATCAACTACACGGTCTTCAAAATAGAGAGGAAGTCCATCCTCGGAACCATAAGGAAATCCATCCTCAACAACACAACAAACATAAAGAGTATACCATTCACCTCAACTATGTTTCACAATCATATCATGCAAAACAATTACTAATTACATCACACAATTAGTTCCACAATTGATTTATATGCACATCAAGTTCATTTTACAACCCATTTCATAATATACAAGTGTATATTCATGCCTAATTACCTCACATAATTAGCAATTACAAATCACTTTGATTTATCACATTCTCACTTCATTAAATACCCTTATTAAAGTCTCATCACACTTATAAAGACATACATGAAAGGTCCCAACACTTAGGAACTTCCAAGAATATCAAAAACACATTTTTGAAGGTTCTTGAGCTCACGTTGTGGCCGCGGCACCCTGCTCTCAAGTGCAACTGCTAGGCAGAAGCCCTACGTCGTGACATGCCATTATCCACGCCGCAGCATGCTCATGGCTCGGGCCACGCCTCGGACCACATCGTAACGTGAGTGTGCGACAACAACTTCTACAGAATTATGCAGATGCAGATTACTGTTCCATTGGAGCAAAGCCCTCCTCCAATCACTCAAAACTCAATTCTAAGTGATATCCAGCATCAACTAAGATCCATTAACACATTTCAACTCTTAAACCACTTTAATTTCACTCAATCATACCACTTTGTGAATCAAAATCCACACTTAACCTAAACCCCCAAATATGACCTAAATGGGAATTAAGGCATCCAAATGATGTAAAATTCATTCTAACACATCCACAAATCAGTTTCTTACTCAACCAAACTATCCTCATCAAGATTCAACTCAAGAATCACAAAATCACTCTTCAAACTTCTATTTCCTCATCAAACCCCTCAAGAACAAAAATGAAGGAAATGATAAACAAGCTATCCAAACAAAACTTTCCCCCTACCTCATGTAGACAAGATGAAGATGAAGCCAAGGATGGCCATGGAAGATCCTCCCCTTTGGTCTTCTTCCTTTCCCCTTTCTCTTTTTCTTCCTTCTCTTTCTTTCTTTTCTCTTTTCCCTCTTCTCTTTTCTGCTTTCTCTTCTCTGCCGTGAACCAACAATAGCAAAGTCTAACTTTGCTATTTAAAGATAACCACTAATGTGGTACCAAAAATCTTGATCTGCTAAGAACACTCAGATTTCACCAAATCCAATTCTTTACCCTCCAACAGACTTAAAATAAATCATATCATTCATTAAAAATCTGTTTTCACCATTTTCACACTTTTCCATATCTGCTGGCAGTCAATCCGACATTAAAACACACAACCAGTATGCTTTAAAATACCAAACTAACTCTGATTAACATCAAAATTTATCTGTAGCACAGTTCATACATTTGTGACCTAGAAATAAACTCTCCATAATTATCTCCACTAACTAAGCAGTTTAAGCCACTTCTGGAGCTAAAAACAATTATTTTCCACACATAGCGTTGTAGCAAAATGCCTAAACATGCTCAGAAAGTCACAAAACTCTGCAAACATGTTAAGCAAGTATTAGGCTGCCTCCGTATCCATATACAAGCCTAACATGTTTTTTTTTCTAGGGTGTTACATGTGTCATCTCAAATCAAATGGTACTCCATCCTCACAATGCTAAATGCTTGGCAGTAGTCTGCTTTCGGGTTGGTGCACTTCAACCCATTCATGACGGTACGTTGTCACACAGAACAAATCTAAAGTCTGAATAACCCAAATCATTCCACAACTTATCACAACAGGAATTTTTTAAATTTGCTACCAAATTTAGCTACCGAAATTTTCCATAGCAAATTTTCGAATGCATAGAAAAAAAAATTTTATCAAGCAAATAGCTACAAAATAGTTACAAAATTTAGCTACGAAAATTTTTTGTAACTAATTCGTGGCTAATTAGCTACG
The DNA here is from genome assembly GCA_029884605.1 of Ormosia emarginata. Taxonomy (NCBI): domain Eukaryota; kingdom Viridiplantae; phylum Streptophyta; class Magnoliopsida; order Fabales; family Fabaceae; genus Ormosia; species Ormosia emarginata. The sequence continues at coordinate 10,703,391 of JAQQTP010000040.1, forward strand.
AATTAGCTATGGAATAAACTTTCGTAGCTAAATCTTAAATGCAAATTTTATTTGACAATTAGCTACAGAATAACTACAATTTAGCTATGGAATTTTGCTAGGAAAACTCATTTTGTAGTTAAACCGTAACTAATCCATAGCTAAATGGTAGCTAATTTAGATACGAATTAGCTACGAAATAAATTTTCGTAACTAAATTTTGAATGGATGCAAAGAAAATTTTTATCAAGCAAATAATTACAATTTAACTACAAAATTTAGCTACGAAAATTTTGGTAGCTAATCCGTAGCTAAGTAGTTACGGAATAAATTTTGTAGCTAAATTTCAAATACACAAAAGAAAAAATTTTATCAAGCAAGTAACTACATAATAGTTACAATTTAGCTACAAAATTTACTTATTTTGTAGCTAATCCATAACTAAATTACCTACGGATTTACTAAATATTTCTCTAGCTAATTTTTTTTTCAATAAAAAAATAATTTTACTAGTTAAATAAGCCCTCTTTAATCCTTATGCGCGCCAGCCCCTTCCCCTTCTCCCACTTTCCCAAATTCTCAATTTCACTTTAATCCATTTTCAGATCTCTTATTGCTTGCTCGCTCCCTCCCTCCCTCTCATTCTCATCTTTCATCAATGAAGCATTTCAGATCCTCCCTCCCCTTGCTGTTGTTGGCCTCATCCCGCCGCTCAGCTTAGCTCATAGCACCTCAGCCTGTGACCTTGCCACTGCGTCCACCTACTATTGCCACCTCCTAAGATCAAGAACCAACCCCTTTCCCTATCATAAAATTCTCAATAGTTATAAAAAACATGTCATCATAATAAATCCAGCTATATAGGGGAAAAATCCATTTCTAAGGAACGATCATCATTTAATAGAAAGGTGTCCAAAAGTCAAAATCAAGTCCTTTCTATTCCCAAAATAGAGTATCATTTTATCTTTATGAAAATCATTTGATTCATCACATCATAGATCAGTTTATCCAATCTCATGTCATGAAAACATAAATATGATCATCAAATCTCTTGTCATCAAATCATAAATCATATCATCAAATCTCAAATCATTATATCGCCATGTCTTAAAACATGGTTCATATCATCAAAACTCAAGTCATTAGATCATATATCGTTTTATCAAATCTTAAATCGTCAAACCATCAACTCTTACATCATGACTCATATCATGAAACCCTGAATCATCAAGTCATAAACATTTTTAATGAAATCTCATATGAAAAACCGTTTATATCATCAATTATCAGAGTCAAATCAAGAGTTCTCATTTCTCAAGGTTCATATCTCAATCATCATGACACATGTGTCATCTCAAATCAAATGGTATGGACGGGATATCCATCCTCACAATACTAAATGCTTGGCAGTAATCTGCTTTCGGGTTGGTGCATTTCAACCCATTCATGACGGTACGTTGTCACACAGAACAACTCTGAAGTCTGAATAACCCAAATCATTCCACAACTTATCACAACAATAATTTTTGAAATTTGCTACCAAATTTAGCTACCAAAATTTTCCATAGAAAATTTTCGAATGCATAGAAAAACATTTTTTATCAAGCAAATAGCTACATAATAGTTACAAAATTTAGCTACGAAAATTTTTTGTAACTAATTCGTGGCTAATTAGCTATGAATTAGCTATGGAATAAATTTCCGTAGCTAAATCTTAAATGTAAATTTAATTTGACAATTAGCAACAGAATAACTACAATTTAGCTACGGAATTTAGTTAGAAAAAGTCATTTTGTAGTTAAACTGTAGCTAAATGGTAGCTAATTTAGCTACGGATTAGCTACGAAATAAATTTTCGTAACTAAATTTCGAACGGATGTAAAGAAAATTTTTATCAAGCAAATAACTACAATTTAACTATGAAATTTAGCTACGAAAATTTTAGTAGCTAATCCATAGCGAAGTAGTTACAAAATAAATTTCGTTGCTAAATTTCAAATGCACAAAAGAAAAATTTTTATCAAGCAAATAACTATATAATAATTACAATTTAGCTATAAAATTTACTTATTTTGTAACTAATCCATAACTAAATTACCTGCGGATTAACTAAATATTTCTCTAGCTAATTTTTTATTCAATATAAAAATAATTTTACTAATTAAATCAGCCCTCTTTAATCCTTATGCGCGCCAGCCCCTTCCCCTCCTCCTACTTTCCCAAATTCTCAATTTCACTTTAATCCATTTTCAGATCTCTTATTGCCCGCTCCCTCCCTCCCTCTCTCTTATTCTCATCTCTCATAACGAAGCATTTCGGATCCTCCCTCCCCTTGTCACTGTTGGCCTCGTCCCGTTGCTCAGCTCAGCTTATAGCACCTTAGCCTGTGACCTTGCCACAGTGTCCACCTCCTACTGCCACCTCCTAAGATCAAGAACCAACCCCTTTCCCTATCTGGAAAACGCAAGTGCAAGCTCTTCAAAAGATGGTGCTGGGTAGGGCATTATGTGTGTGTGTGTGTGTGTGTTGATTGCTGAAAATTTTGTTTACTTTCTTTTGCTTTTGCATTTTCAAGTTACTGAAGGAGCAAAAGGACACCTTACCGAAGGGCTTGGTAAGCATGGAAGACGTGCAAATGGCAATTGTTGAAGGTAATCCCCATTCATTCTCCGATTATGCTGTGACTTTTTGCTAAAGGATTGTATTAATAAAAAGGGAAAATTGGCCCATTAGATACTTAGAAGTCAAAATAATTGCTTGTATATAGATCGATCAAAGTTATGTTTTATAATAGTGATCGAAAGAGTCTATATCATTCTTTTGATTTGATTGTTATTATTGAAACAATTTTCTGACATTCTTTCCTATTTTTATCTTGAAACAGGTTGGGATAGGGAAAAGACAAAGCAATATAGTACTTGAAGGAGAACACACATCTTTTAGAAGAAATTGAAAAGGTTGGGTGATCTGAACCTGTTATATACTATTGGCTATTTGTAAAATTAGATTTGATGCTTTAACTGCAAAATTGAATGTTCTTTGTTGTTGAATAAATTTGGATATAATCTATAGTGGAGAAAACATATCAAAATAAACCAATATTTACGAAATAGTTTCATAGTAAGTCTTGCACTTCATGCATGCTTTGGGCAGTGTTTGGGCAATTTCTTTTTCCAAAATGTAAATACAAGTACATGCCCATACTTGTCTGGTTGTCTTTCCATATATAAGAATGGGAGTTTGAGATTACTAGCTTAAACCCATGTTACACGTCGTTACCTAATCTACAAGTGAAAACTCCATTTGGTGAGCTCATTTTTTTAAAACTTATGACGAGAGAAAAAAACTTATCAGCATTAGAAAATGTTGTTATATATGTACTTGCTATATATATATTCATGTTTATAACCATCGTGACTCGTGACTAATTTTTAGCCTACACTAATTCACATTATTTCTGGTTCTCTGAATTCCCTTTACCAAACTAATCATAAGTTTTAACTTCACTACGTACGAATAAATTTGTGTTTAAATATTGTAAGGACAATTAATCATTAGGTTGAGCTTGAGACAAAGGCACAAATCCTGAACTAAAGAAGTTACATACATATGAGACAAAGCAGTCACTTAGATAATAATACAAATATGATTTACTATAATAAGAGCATGATTGCCACTGAGAATATATTACGCTTCAAGGTTTGTGGTTCTCAAACATATCTTATATAATCCACCTGCTATCTACTATAATAAGAGCACACAGATATAGTATAAGCTCCTATATTTTAATCCATAACTAATTTAGTTCTAAACTCAAGGCACGTAAAACACCAAACTTATAGTTTTCTTTTCCTCCATTTTTTGTGAAGCTCCATTATAGCAGGAACCAAGAAACTTAAAATTGATGAGTCTTGTTTCTATAAGAGGCATAGTACACTTGAAAATAATCTAATGCAAATTTTAAATTATGATTTGGTGAAAAGATAGATTAGAGAAGTAATAAGATGTTTGTGCTTTGAGAAAGAATATCTAATATATAATATGATCATATACAGAACTTAGTTTAGGCACTATGGCTAGTTCACGTTAGATTATAATTATCCTAGAGGATGAGCTACTATCATTGCAATTAGCAACTGCCAATGACTAATCTATCTAATCATTTGAGTTTTTGAATGTAACCTATATGCTGCTTTTTGTATTGATGATATTTGATAAGAATTTTGAGTCTTTGCTTGTTTCTGATAATTGCTACTGCTGCTGCTCTGGTTTAATTTTAATTAATACATGTTCCAATCATGTGGTTTTTCATTAATGCGTGAGATAGAACAAAATATTGATCAAATGGTATGTCCCCTAGCATAATGAACAAAATATGGATACAGAGTCATCATCTTGTGCAATTTTATGTAAAATTATGAGACATGTATGCAAGGCAATTAAGTACTGAACCTTATTCACATATTACAAGGGTGAAATCCAAATTGGTACAAGCTCACAGTTGCCAAATGTTTAAAATCCTAAGCAGGCTTTCCATGTGTGTAAAACAGTCCATATACCCATTAAGTTGCTAAAACAGTCCATACATTGAGAGAGGGAATGATATGGTTGTTATTGGTTCAATTTTGTTTTTGCCTTTTGGTTCACTTTCCCCAACTAAGCTTTCTCCAGCAGCCCCTTTCAAAAGAAGGTATATATTAAAGTTTGTCCCAACTTCCAACTAATTTTTTATGGTTAAAACTTAAAAGGGTCAATCCCCATTCTCCAAGATATTTGTATACAAAACCATTTTTCTAGCTAGACATATAAACAAAACCATTTGTATACAGAACCATTTATCAATCTTAATGAGTTTATAGCCTTGCCTCTCAAGTGAAAGTTGTAACATCTCTTAATTTAATAACCACAACACAATTGTCATTATTGCCACAGTCACTAAATCAATATGCGCTACAATATAACAATAAGTCTGAAAAATTTAATCATTGTGCATATATAGAAAATACGAGCCATGACATAAAATATATATATATATTTATGTTTACTCGCACCCAGAATACAATGTCAGCTTAATATAAAGTTACAATTCCACAATCCATACATAGAAGTAAAATACAACATAATTAAACATAAGTTTTGCATAGCATATCTACCATATAAAAGATCGACCTCCCCCGAAATCAAACACATGGAGAGAAAGGTCTTGCACTTGATCCTCCCCCGGATCCCCAATAGATGATCTTCCCCCTTGCAACACGTCATGATGGATGGGAGCCTGAACATGTGTTATAACTGAAACCTCTCTAGGGAAGAGGTGGTGGCTATCACACATCTACCCAATGAGTATAGGGAACTCCACATGCACAAAAACATAAGAGATGCTCGTACCAGCTCCTAGGTCATTACCACACTGAACTAGGGTTACATCCCCTATGTAAGTAAAACGTTCAGCGTCACGGTCGAGATGCCAGGCTTCCAAGCCTCCATGAAACTGTATCCACATGCGACTGAGAAAAGCTTGTCCAGATGCCATCATAAGAAAACAAAAGTCGACCCCCAAAACTAAACTAAGCAAATTCAACTCGCACTCTTCACAGTCTTTATCCAACACAACATAAGACAGAGTAATACAATAAAGAGGTTAGACATCCTACTTATATTACCAATTATGGCAGTAAAGAAATAGAATGGCGCAGAGCACCCACATAGCAGAGCAATAACATTTAAGCAGCAGTAATCACATACGATAGGGATAATAGCAACAGAATCTCAGATAATGAATAATTAAAACATTTCATATAATCATGACATCAATAACACAATAGTATAATCATTATATAAATAAGTGCCAAATGATATGCCGACTCACAATGCATGTGCACTTGGTACCAAGATTTTCCATTTCCATTTCAAAGATGAATGTTCTGGAAGATCTGTCCCCCTCAATGACAGTCTACGTCGGACCACGAAGAGAATAGTGCTTGTCAGGCGCGTGATGCGTTACAACGGTTTATCATGGCTAGGGGTATAATAAAGTGATAACATCATCACGAAATGAACCACCGCACCTCACGGTCCTCAATTAGATCCTTCCACTGGATCGCACTATAACAATTCTTGTTCATTTACCACAAAAGAATAGTGATTTGTTGGGCCCGAAATACGTGCAATCGGCTTTCATCATGCCTTAGCCCCCCATAGATCTATCACAGATCACACTACTCAATTCTCATTCATTCTCCGAGTAAAGAATAGTGATTTGTCGGGTTCATAATACGTGCAATTGGTATACATCGCGCCTTACGCCCCCCATAGGTCCATCCACTAGATCTCACTTATTCAATTCTCATCCATAGGCTCATACAGCCTTTTAACAGTCATCGACTGAGCAATTTGTTCAATGCATACTGATTCAATGCATAATCATAGGCTCATCCAGCCTTTTAGCAGTCATCGACTGAGTAAATTGTTTAATGCGAATATGCATAACTCAAGCCATCATGATACTGTCCCCAATGATATTAAACAATCGCCCATACAATTGTCTAATACCATTAGTATCAATGATATTACATAACCGCCCATGCAATTACATAATAACACTGATCCATTCGGTTTCAGCACATCGGCACAATAACCAACAGTGTATAATGCTCAATGCATGTTGACTCCATGCACAACCATGTATGTCCAACAATAATGATATATTTTCCATAACACGCCACAACTTGGCCAATTTAAACATCAACAAAATATTAGTCCCAAACACGGACCCACAATAGTATAGTATTAATTTCTCAAGAGTGATAGCACACTTTTATAGATTTATTTCGGGGTTTCACTTTAACTTAACAATTCTTATGAAACCTTCACAAATTTTCACTTTGATTAACGTCTCTTATGAAGTCATTATGAAGCTTCACATTAATTAACATCCTTTATGAATTTATTTATCTTGAGGGATTCTCTTGAAGTCCTTATTAAATCTTCATTCCTTTAGATTGATCAAGTTACTTAATCTAATCAATTATGCTCACTTAAAATTACTCTAAGAGTATACAAATTCTCTTGTTCTTCCCTAATGTTCAAAATCACTCCAATCAATAGGAAAAAGTCTTTTCCTTTATTCTTTCCATTTAATGAACTCCTAAGGAATCTAAAATTTCTCAATCATCTAAGTTTCCCTTTTAGCACTACATTTTGTGACATTTTTCCTCAAAAAGCCTTGAGCCTCATTATACTAAAAGTCTAACCCCTTTTTCTTTCACCATAATGTTGATCACTTAAATCCCAATGTTGCACCAAGAATCACAACTTGGACCATTAATCCCCCCTAGAGGCCGTGGGCCTCCCTAGGGTAGAAGTCTCAAACCTTTTTCATTACAATTATCAATTCCTTAACACCTAATCACCTAAGTTCCAATGTCTCCAAAATCACACTTGAATTCCTAAAAATTGGCCCTAAGGCCATGACCCCCAAAATGGTAGGAAACCCTACATTTTCCATATATTAATCCAAACAAGATATATATATAATCCATAACCATCAAGACATACAAAAACAACCAATAACTCATACAAGTCCAAATAAATACACAATCATGAAAAACAACACAACAAAGAGAGCAATCCACACATGGATTTCTCATCAACAACACCAAAAACGTTTCCTCACTACCAAGATAGGTTGAAGAGGATTATCTCCCTCTTACCTATGGAAGACAACACAAGAAAGCAAGCCTCTTGGTCCCTTGTAGAGATTTTCGTACTACACCTTCAAGGAAACCCTAAGAACAACAAAACTTACCAAAATCATCATCAAAGCTTAGAAAAGGGATCCTTGATCACCCAAGAGATCAAGGATCACAAAAATGAGGAGAAAAGGTGGATAAGCTATGAACTTTGCCTTAAAGTCTCCAACTTTGAAGCTTGATGGAGCAAAAACGAAAATGGTGGATTTTGGTGGTGGTCACAAAAGAGAAAGTGTTCTAGGTGATGAGAAATGGTAGGAAATGAGGTTATTTGAGCAAGAGAAGTGGATGCACAAAAATAAGTCTTCTTGGCCGTGAAAGAGGAAGAGAATAGAGAGAAAAAGTGAGCTTTTTAAGAGTGATTCCATCAAGAAAGGAAGATCTTCAATGGAAATGTAGATTCAAGCAAGGTGAAAGCTTGAAATCAAACATTCATGGAGGGGAAGGATGGTGTGTGTGCCGTGGAAAAAGGAGAAGAGAAGAGGAAGAGAGAGTTTGAGAGGAAAGATGAAGAGAGAAAATAGAGAGAGAAAGTGATAGTAAAGTGAAATGAAATGAAATGTGTAATTAGGTGTATTTTGTATAAGTGTATGGAAAAAAATGAGTGGCCACAAAGAGCCTTCAACAATGTGTGATGGAAAGGAGGAGAAAGGAAATGTGGCCTCTTGAAGAAGCCAATAGGAAAGTGCAAGGAAGCTTCCTCAAAGCTTCTCCAACAAGCCAAAAGGAAGGTGCTAGGTGTAACACCCATCGTAGGGTGCTACATTTATGTTACTTAATTCCCAAATTACCCCCAAGTTATAAAATGTGATGTTGTGATAAAATATGAGTTGTAAATTTTTTCTTTCTTTCTTCTTTGATAACTATAAAATAACCTTAGCGAAAAATAAAATATTATACATCATCACACATAATTTACATCATCATACATTATAAACATACTGTCAGGATTATTTATATACAGACCATTTCTCTAAAACTAAATAACACACTTAAATATATACAGACATAGTTCGTAACAGAGTTTAGACACGCCCAAGTCTAACTAAGCAGCAGAACCCTCAGACGGGTCCTCCTCAGACTCCTCAGCAGGTAGGAATCTGATTTGACGTGTAGCCCTATGGACAGGTGTCCGGGCCGACGATACAATACTAATTTCCGTTGGGACATAGTTTCTAGTATCCCAATGCCGCCTAATAGACAGCGGAAATTCCACATGCACAAAAATAGTTACAAAGAAAAACGAATCCCCATGAAATATCCTGCTAAAGTTTACTATCAAGTGTCCCTCATAAATTAGTCCCCTCTCATTGGGACTAGTCCTCCACGCTCCAGCTCCACCGTGGAACTGCAATCTCACGTAACCAAAGAAACTTGACCAGGGATGCCATCCGATCAAAACTCGGCTTCCTCTGGAGCACGCTTCTTCTTCACCCACTTGTTCAACCCTTTGCTCAGTGTCTTTACAAATATATTTACAATACCAAATAAACATACAAAGAGGTGAGATCACCTACGCCAATACCAATATGGTAGCACAGAGATAATACATACAGCATACCATACAGATATATCATACTATAATAATAATTATGACATCATCATAATGTATTAAATAACAGATACAATAAATAACATTTACCATCATGCCATTAACAGTATTATCATCATCATCATCCAAGTATTTTCTCAACAGAATAATTGTCATAGCCAATATTCCTCGATTAATATATATCACACAGATATAAATGCCCAGTTTCATACATGCGCACATAGACTCAATGTCCTACTCCATGGAGCTAATACTCAATTCAGAGAAGTTGATCCGAAAGATCTGTTTGTACCAAAATGCCTCAGACCAAGTGCTACAATTCTCATTTGTATTTGCACATCTAGCATATACACGACAGTCTTTACGAAATCTCGATTAAGAATAGTGTCTCGGTCAGGATCATCGGTGCGTTGCATCAGTCTAACTTACGGGAAGAAGAGCTACCAACCACCCATGTAAGCAACCTGCACCCCGATGCCCCCAAGGTCAACAAGTGACTTACACTACGCATATCGCACCCACTCAAGAGGTGTATGTCGCTCCTAGGCAAATAGCTGCATACAATCTCTTGGACCTTTCCAATGCATGTTCAATGCACCAATGCCAATCGTAGGCAAAAATTCATATACAATGTTCATACACCAGCTCATGCATATATAATGCACCAATGCCAATCACAGGCAAAATTATCATTTTCTCATACAGTGTTCATTCACTGGTTCAACAGAAATTTTACTGTATATTTAATAGCAAAAATCATTTTATCACGTTTTCATAGTCGCGCACCACTTTTGTTGCGTTTTCACAATTTAGTAATATTTCTGTTACATTTTCAAATCACATATAGATTTTTCAACGTTTTCATCAATTACGTAAAAATATTCCACCATTTTTAAATCACGCAGTGATTTTTCAACAATATTTCAATCACGTAAAAATATTTAAACACTTTCCAAACTGCGTAGAAATATTTAAATGGTTTTCAAATCGCGTGGAAATATTTAAATGTTTTTCCAATCGCATAGCTTAAAAATCACATTTTTAAGTTATGTAAATCATTTTTCACTATTTTTTAACTTCGTAAATATTTCTCAACCGTTAACAATTCCTTTTCAACATTTTTCAAAATAATATGACTTCTCACATTTCTTACTCAAGAAAATACTTTTCTTAATTTATTCCATAAAATCATCATTTCATTGAATTAAATCAATGTTTTTAACTTTAAAATTTACTAACGCTCTCCAAAACCCAAAGAATGAGTTACACATTAGAAAATCCCAAGTTACCAACGTATTCTTTATAATTCAAAATCAATTCTAAAAATCAATCCTTTTTAAAATAAATTGAGGTTCAAACATTTTCAACCTCTCTTTTCCATTCACATATGAAAATTCCAATTCTCAAGTGTTAAAACACTCTGATTCCCTTTTCAAATTCTTTGTATTAAATCAAGTTATATTTCCACTTTGAAAAATCACTTTGTTCATAAAAATCAAGGCATTACAAGCCTTCAAAAACCGTGAACATGGCCATTAAAACCATCAAATATTTTTCCTTTTAAATTGATATAGTTTTACACAAACAAAACTATTAAAAATTCTCATTAAAACCGTGAGCACTTGTTTCTTGAAAACAAACCATTTGTTTATTTTCCTAGTTGTTCTAAACATCTATTTTTACCATTCATAAAAATATTAAATTGTGAACACCTATTTTGAGGTGATAAAGCCGAAATTCACCATGGTCCTTGAAACTAAAAATAATTTTCTCCACTTCATAGTTTCTTTAAATAAATCAATTTTCTTATTCTTGAAAAATTTCAACATAAAACCCTAATTTTTGGGTGTCAAAACCGTGACCTTCCCTTGGCCATTGGAGCCAAAATTTCTTGTTTTATCATACATCCAATCATAATATATTCAACATATCTTCATCATGCATATTATAAGCATACCATATAAGCAATAAAATCATGCAAAACATATCAAGCATAGGCAAATAATCAAAGCACATAAACACACAAATTATTACATGACCATGGATCTGAATCCTCACATGGATTCACCATCCATCATATATAAAACCATCTCTCACCACCATATTTGGTTGGTGAGATGGATCTCCCTCTTACCTCTTGAAGAACCACAAAAAGTTCCTTGCTTTGTATTTTGAACAATATCTCCACCAACAAAAGTCTCTTGAACACAAAACAAACACAAAGAAATTAGTATATTAAGCTTGAATAAGAGGAACCATGGATCAAACATGGTTTAGAACATGAAAAAGAAGAGAAAAAATGAAGTTTTCCATAACTTCACCTTAAGAACCCTAGAACTTGCTCTTGGAATAACTCCTTGAAGATGAAAGATTTAGGACTTGGTGTAAACTACAAAGTGTCTTAGAATTAGGTGTAGATTCAAGAAATATGGTTGTTTGAAATTAAAAAGAGATGGAAGGCGGTTTTGGAGTGCTTGGCCATGAGCTGAGAGAAGAAGAGAGATGGAGAGAAATTTTGATAACTTTGTTTCTTGAAAATGTTCAATGAAGACCAAGGTGATCAATAATGACTAAAGTGATCAATTATGGTCTTCAACTTGTTGCTTTAGCTCCTAAATGCAGCACCAAACCATCCCCCTCCTCCATGCACTCTTCAAAATGCAACAAATCTCCTAGCCATCATTTTAGGTCATCTTAACCATTGATTAGATCAAAGGTTAGGATTTAATGTAGCTTCTAGGTTTAGGCTTAGATAGAAGACTTAATTTAGGCCATTGGATCTTTCCTCCTTGAAATCCTAGCCATTAGATGTGTCTCCAAAATGAAGGGTCAAGATTACTCCTTCAAACTTTACATCCAAGGGCTATAAATGGTCCTAGCCACTTTATAAGACTAAATCTCAACCGTTGATTAAATCAAGATCAAGTCTCCACCATTGATACATCAATGGTAGATATCCAAGCCACTAATGTTGACTTCACAGTACAATATTTACTTTTTGTATCTGCTATTGCCATTTGAATAATATTTTTACTGTATTTTTATCACCTGATAATTAAATACAATGCAAAACATAGTAAAAGAAAATTTTAAAATCTGTTTCCGAATGCAGGTTTAGTAAGATCCCACGTCTCCGTCTCAATAGTACGAATTTTTCTGATTATAGAAAAATTTTTAGCTTTCTGGACCCATGCGGGGCCTACATACGACCTCCCTTGGCCCACAGATGGCCCACGGATAATGTTAAAATAAATAGAATAATATAAAAATTTCATAATCACACACAAAATCACAAAAATTAGAAAATGTACAAATATCAAATCAAATTACGTAAAATAATTACGACTTGACAGTAATAATTAAATTACGTAAAATTTTTCACGGCTCGAAAATTATTATTTTCCTGACACGGAGTAAATCACTCAAAACAATCAAAAGCAGTCACGGAATAATCAAAATAATTTTACAGTACACAGAAATCACTAAACAGTAGAATTCTGCTTACTGTTAAAATTACTGTCTTATGTTTAGGAAGTTTGGGGTGTTACAATACTCCCCCTCTAAAAAGAAGTTTCGTCCTCGAAACTTGATAGACTTGATTTCACATCCTCAGAATAAATACGGATATTATTCCTTTATCTTTTCTTCTAGTTCCCATGTAGCTTCACCACTTACATCATTCCAAACGATTTTAACCAATGAAATTTCCTTACCTCGAAGTTGCTTTATTCTTCTATCCTCAATCTTGACTGGAAACATTTCATAAGTTAAGTTTTCCTTCAGCTGTGCTGTGTCTGGCTCGATAACATGGGTAGGATCAGGAATATACTTCCATAGTTGCGATACGTGAAATACATTGTGAAGATTTGATAACAATGGTGGTAATGCAATCTGATAAGCTATCGTACCTACTCGACGTAAAATCTGATACGGCCCGATAAACTTTGGAGTGAGCTTCTTGGACTTAAGCACTCGTCCAACTCTAGTCATATGTGTCACTCACAGAAATACATGGTCACCTTCTTCAAACTCAAGCGATTTTCTCCTTTTATCAGCATAGCTCTTTTGTCGAGTTTGAGTTATTCTCATTTTGTCTTGTATCATCTTCACTTTCTCAGTTGTTTGTTGAACAATCTCTGGTCCTAATACAACACTTTCACCATCCTGATACCAACACAACGGTGTTCTGCATCGTCTTCCATACAATGCCTCATAGGGTGCCATCTCTATGCTCGAATGAAAACTGTTGTTATATGTGAACTCTATCAATGGCAAAAATTCATCCCAACAACCAGTTTCTTCTAGAACAAAAGCTCTCAACAAGTCTCCTAACGACTGAATCGTTCTTTCTAACTGACCATCAGTCTGTGGATGGTAAGCAGAACTTAGTCGTAGCTTTATTCCCATCGCTTCTTGCAAACTATTTCAAAATCTCGACGTAAATCTCGGATCTCAATCCGAAATAATACTGGATGGTACACCATGAAGTCTAACAATTTCATTGATGTATACTTGGGTTAATTTTTCCATCGAGTACTTAATATTAATCGGCAAAAAGTGCACCGACTTTGTAAGCCGATCAACAATTACCCAAATAGAATCATGACCTTTTCGAGTTTTTGGTAATCCTGACACAAAATCCATTGCTATGTCATCCCATTTCCACTCAGGTTTAGGCAAAGGTTGCAACATTCTCAAAGGTCTTTGATGTTCCACCTTAGCCTTCTGACAGACTAAACAGGATGATACATACTCAGCAACATCTTTCTTCATTCCTTGCCACCAATATAATTGTTTTAAATCCTGGTACATCTTTGTGGCTCCTGGATGCATACTCAACTTACTCCTGTGAGCTTCATCCAAAATCAATCTCCTAATTTCTGGATCATTAGGCACACAAACTCTGCCTTGAAACTTCAAAATTCCATTAGCACCTTCGCTAAATTCCACCTCTATACCTTGGCTCTTTGCTTCTTTTGATTCTTGCAAGTACTGGTCACTGTTTTGTCCATCTCTTATTCTAACCATCAAATCATTTGAAATGGTGATCATGTTTACACGCATCTTTCCTGGCGTAAGTTTCACAGATAAACGCATATCCCGAAATTCTTCTATCATTTCCTTCTCCTTGATCATCATAACAGAAGCACTAAGCATTTTCTTGCTCAACGCATCCGCTATGACATTCGCCTTTCCAGGATGATATTGTAACTGAAAGTCATAATCCTTCAGAAACTCTAACCAACGCCTTTGTCTCATGTTCAACTCTTTCTGGTCAAACAGATACTTTAAACTTTTATGATCCCTAAAAATAGTGAATGTTGCTCCATAGAGAAAATGTCTCCATACTTTCAACGCAAACACCACAGCTGCCAACTCCAAGTCATGAGTTGGATAATTCCTCTCATGATTTTTCAACTGCCTTGAAGCATAAGCCACCACCTTACGATTCTGCATAAGTACACAACATAATCCTTAGTACGAAGCATCACAATATACATCAAAAGGTTCATTTGGATTAGGTAAAATCAATACCGGTGAAGTAGTCAATCGTCTTTGCAACTCTTGAAAACTTTCTTCATATGCATCAGTCCATACGAACGGTTGATTCTTCCGTGTAAGTTGGGTAAAAGGTTCTGCTATCTTTGAAAACCCCTCAATGAACCGTCTATAGTAACCAGCTAATCTGATAAAACTAATCTGATAAAACTACGAATTTCTGTTACAGTTGTTGGTCTTTCCCATTCCAAAACTGTCTCCACCTTTGAAGCATCAACTTCAATTCCTTCCTCCGATATCACATGTCCCAAAAATTGAACTTCGCTTAACCAAAATTCACATTTGGACAACTTGGCATACAACTTATTCTTCTTCAAAATCTGGAGAACCACTCTGAGATGTTCAGCATGTTCCTCCTGACTTCGAGAATAAATCAAAATGTCATCTATAAAGACAACAACAAACTTATCCAAGTACGAAAAAAAAAATTCTGTTCATAAAGTCCATGAATATGGCAGGTGCATTCGTCACACCAAATGACATCATAAGATATTCGTAATGCCCATAACGAGTCCGAAATGCAGTTTTGGGAATATCCTCTACCTTCACATGAATTTGATGATACCCAGACGTAAATCAATCTTGGAAAATATTGCGGCTCCTCACAGTTGATCCATCAGATCATCAATTCTTGGTAGTGGATATTTATTCCTAATCGTAACCTTGTTTAATTGTCGGTAGTCTACACATAGACGAGAAGTTCCATCCTTCTTCTTAACCAACAATACTGGAGCTCCCAATGGTGACACATTAGGTCTCACGAATTGCTTTTCCAACAAATCATCTAGTTGTTTCTTAAGCTCTGCCAACTCTACCGGTGATATCCGATATGGCGCAATAGATATAGGTCCAGCTCCAGGTACTAAATCAATAGCAAACTCAATTTCCCTTTCTGGCGGTAGTCTAGGTATATCTTCAAGAAATACCTTAAGAAATTCATTAACCACGAAAATATCCTTTAAGACATCTTCACACTGAACCTCCAAAGAAGACAATAATAAATACCCATGATCTCCTTCCTTCAAACAAGCTTCTACTTGAGTTGCCGTTAGGAATCTAGGATCTTTAGCCTCAGGAAATACTAACGTCTTATTTGAACAATCAATTAGGATATGGTTAGAAGATAACCAATCCATTCCTAAGATTACATTAATCTTGGAAAGAGGCAAACAAATCAAATCCATATGAAAGATTCTATCCCTAACACATACAGGGTAATTCAAACATACTTTTGTTGTTATCACAGGCTTATCAGTAGGAGTAGCAACACTCAAATCATATGGCAATGTAGTCACAGTCAATCCCAAATGTTCCACACAATCACATGCAATAAAAGAATGTGTTGCTCCCGAATCATATAGTACGGTTAAAGGATTACCTTCAATAGCACACTCCTCCATGATTAAATCCTCAGATTTCGCGGCTTCCTCTTCGCTCATAGTATACACTTGACCACTCGCCTGTGGCCTTGCTGTACGAACATTTCCCACAGAAGGTTCCCTCTTTATCTGATCACAATCCCTGGATAAATGTCCAGGTTTCCCACATCTAAAACAAACAATTCCTTTATGCTGACAATCCTTGGTCAGATGGTTCTTCCCACACTTGTAACAGTTATACCTAGGAGTCCTAGCTTGAATTGCGTTATTGCCACCACAACTTACTCCAACAAATTGCTGCCGGTTTAGTATATGGTTTCTGTTGAAAATGGTTTCCTCCACTACTCTTTCCTCTCTGGAATCTTGTAGGTCCAAAGTTCTTGTTTCTCGCTGCACGCTGTTGATCAATCTCCTCAACCTTACGGCACTTGTCCAACAATTCTGGAAACTGCTCAATTCCCAAGGTTGCTACAGCTCGCTTAATGTCAAGCTTCAATCCTTCCTCAAATTTCCTACACTTCCAGTCCTCATCTGGATCCATTTGGAAATACCTCGAAAACTTAGATAAGCTCTCGAACTTTACCGCATACTCACTAACAGACATTACTTCTTGCCTCAGACTAAGAAATTCCATCTCCTTAGCATGATGCGCACTTGCTGGAAAATACTTTGCCAAAAACTTCTGCCTAAAGAGTTGCCATGTCACAACTCTTCCTTTAGCTTCTAACAATCTTCAATGGTCAGCTTGCGTTCATCAGTACATCCCATACCTTCAAATATTTTCTCTAATTCCTGGAACCACAATTCAGCTTTCTCTGGGTCAAATTCTCCCCGAAACTTCGGTGGATTATTCTTACGGAATTCAGATAAACTGTGAGCATCCTCAGTTGCTCTTTGATTTTGTTGTGCAACGACATCAGTCATCCATTGCATCGTTGCTACAGCTACAGCCATGTTCTGGTTATCATTACCAGCATTTTCCATTCCAGTTCTAGTATTGACACGTCCTCGTCCTCTTCTAGCCATTACTTTCTCTACTTAACTGGACAACACAAAGAAAGTAAGGTCAATTTTCAAACAATATTGTTTCTTTTCAGAAAACAATAACAGAGAATCACACAACACAAACAAGACAGATCTAACCACAAACCCAAAAGACTCTAACTTGGGCTATGATACCAACTAATGTAACACCCACCGTAGGGTGCTACATTTATGTAACTTAATTCCCAAATTACCCCCAAGTTATAAAATGTGATGTTGTGATAAAATATGAGTTGTAAATTTTTTTTTCTTTCTTCTTTGATAACTATAAAATAACCTTAGTGGAAAATAAAATATTATACATCATCACACATAATTTACATCATCATACATTACAAACGTACTGTCAGGATTATTTATATACAGACCATTTCTCTAAAACTAAATAACACACTTAAATATATACAGACATAGTTTGTAAAAGAGTTTAGACTCGCCCAAGTCTAACAAAGTAGCAGAACCCTCAGACGGGTCCTCCTTAGACTCCTCAGCAGGTAGGAATCCGATTTGACTCGTAGCCCTATGGACAGGTGTCCGGGCTGATGGTACAATACTAATTTCCATTGGGACATAGTTTCTAGTATCCCAATGCCGCCTAATAGACAGCAAAAATTCCACATGCACAAAAATAGTTACAGAGAAAAACGAATCCCCATGAAATATCCTGCTAAAGTTTACTGTCAAGTGTCCCTCATAAATTAGTCCCCTCTCATTGGGACTAGTCCTCCACGCTCCAGCTCCACCGTGGAACTGCAATCTCACGTAACCAAAGAAACTTGACTGGGATGCCATCCAATCAAAACTCAGCTTCCTCTGGAGCCTGCTGTTCTTCACCCACTTGTTCAACCCTTTGCTCAATGTCTTTACAAATATATTTACAATACCAAATAAACATACAAAGAGGTGAGATCACCTACGCCAATACCAATATGGTAGCACAGAGATAATACATACAGCATACCATAAAGATATATCATACTATAATAACAATTATGACATCATCATAATGTATTAAATAACAGATACAATAAATAACATTTACCATTGTGAACACTCAATTTTGACCGGACTAAAAAATAATAAATATAAAAAAAGAGGAAAATTAATTAAAATTCAAAAAAAAATTTAATTATGGCCCACCTTTTAGCCCATTTTACTTAGCCTTTTTTTTTTATTTTCTAAACAGATTAAGTTCATCTTAGTCTTAAAAATAATAATAATAATATAAAAAAAAACAAAAATAAAAATAAAAATAAAAAATAAAAATAAGAAAATAAAAAATATAAAATAAAAAAATAACAAAAAAGGTATAATATAAAAAAAAAAGGGGCACAAAGACACACACGCACTCTCTCTTTTTTTTTTTTTTTTATTTTACACTCATAACTCACTAATTGCACTCACAGTTCACTCGCACTAATCATTTTCTTTTTTTTTGGCACTCTCAATTGCACTCACCCACTCGCATATCTAACCACTCAGCACAACACTCACTATCACTCTGCATATCCACTCACTAATCACTCAACACAGCACTCACTAATCACTCTTGCATATCCACACACACAGCACTCAATTGCACTCAATTGCAGCACTCAATTGCACTCCATTCACTTTGCACCTAATTGCACTCCACTCACGGCACTCAATTGCACTCTTTAATCACATTACACTCCAAATTGCACTCAATTGCACTCACCCACTCTGCACTCACCCACCAGACACACACGGCACTTTTTCTTATATATTCACTCACAAAGACACACACGGGGAGGAGAAGATTAGATTTTTTGGCTTTGAACGAGAAAAAGAGAGAACATTAGAGGGGAGGCAACACGGGGGGAGAAGGCGATTTTCTTCTTCTTTTTTTTTTTTTCTTCTCACGTATTCACTTTGTCTTCCCTCTCATCTCCATCAACCCCACAACCATCCTTCACCACCCTCCAACAGCCCCATCATTTCACAAACTTGCCCCTCCATTCTCGCCATCTCCCCGCCATCTTCCTTCACACCCACCCCGCAACCGTAACCAACCTCCATTCTCACCATCTTCTTCCTCCATCCATCACCAACCATCAAGACAACTCATCATCATCATCACTTAACCTAAACCGTAACCTCCTCTTCCTTCAACCTTCACAACCGAAGCTACCTTCACCATAGCAACTAACATCAAGACCACCACCTTCACCTCTCGGCTCCACAACCTTTGTTGCACCCTCCATCACCTTCTTCTTCACCTCCCAAGCGCAAACCGTAAAACAGAGCAGCAGCCCTATCTCCACGCGGACCACCTCCACCAACCAGCAGACCTCCATCCAAGCTCCTTCACCATTCTTCCATCTTCACCATCAGTGGCCATTCCCTTTAACCTTCCAACAGCTCAACCATTTCCAGCAACTCCACTCACCATTTTCCAGCTTCTCTAACCAAGCAGCCATCATCATCCTTCATCATTTCACCACCAGCAGCACCCACAAAACAGCAACCGTTTTTTCTTTTTACCTTCACCCTCACCGTAGCACTATAACCTCCCAACCATTTTTCCAGGCAGCTCCTCCCTACCACCAACCCCATCTCCCTCACCAAACCCGTGACCCTCATAACCTCACCATCCACTCTTCATTCACTTCCCCACCATTCTCACGTATTCAGCAGCCCCATCCCTCACCATCTTCACCTTTTCCATCTCACCACAACCTCCAAAGAACACTCTCAATCTCCATCCTCTCCCTCTTCCATTTTCCAACCACCGTAACCCCTCATCACCATCATCACGCACCATTCACCATTTCTCACCATAAACCAGCTCCACCGTAGCCCTCCAACACCACCCAAGCCACCATCTTCCATTTCCAGCAGCTCCTCCGTATCACCCTTCTTCTCCAAGCCTCCAACCGTGAACCAGACAACACCATGCAGCCACCTTCTCCACACCTACCGAGTTGACTCAGTGGCCATTTCCTTCAACCTTCTTCAAGCTTCAACTCCGCGCAGCACCTAACCACCGTCCCAACACCTGCACCTCAAGCAGCAGCCGTGAACCCCATACCCACACCAAGCTGTCAACCAGACACACCGACGAGCCCCGCACCAGATCCCACCTCGCCTAGCTCCTCCCACACCGCCGTCAGACTACACCGCGCCGTCGTTCATCACGCCCTGCACCTGGCTCGCTGACCGTTCAGTGGTAGTGGGCAACCTTCAACCTTTGTCCATTCTTGCTTCTCCAGAACTCAAAGCTGCAAGGTCTCACTTTTATTTTAAATACTTGAAACATGCTTTTTTTTACGTGTCTGGATCCTTCTAATTTTATGCTTGCCAAAGAAAGCATTTCAAATGCTAAACACAAAGGAATACAAAGAAAGTGTTGGGCTGCAGCATGTTTAGCCCACGTTACGTGGTTGGGTCCATTTACTTGGATGGCAAAATGAGGTGATAATAATAAAGAGAAATTTGGTTGATCTTTTGATATTTTTTTTTTTAAGAAAATAATAATAAACAAAAGAAGACAAAAATAATCATAAATAAAAATAATAGTTATGATTTTTAGTTTAGTTGTTTTGGAGATTTTATTCTTGTTTAGTAGTATTTATTTTATTTAATAATGTATTTTATGTTATGTATTGTGAATAATAACAATTCAAAAAGTAAAAAAAATGAAGGAAAACATAAAAAAAATGAAAATATGAAAATTGTTAAAAATAAAATGATTTTGCCTTGAGATATTTGGTCTATGATGATTATGTTTAACCATTTTTTTTCTGTCTTTGTATATATATATATATTTGAAAAAAATTAAAGAAAAATTAAAAATAAAAAAACAAAAGCTTCAACAAAATTTAATTAATGCAATGACCGATGATGATGATTGAATAGTAGATGCTATCTTCAATGTCATTTGGATCATAAGGGTTTATTGAGTAGCCTAGTGCTAACTTAAACCCTATGCAACATTGATTTTGTTTTCAGACAAATTTCTTTCTTTAAAATTAAAATCAACCAACTCACACTTATTTTCTACAGAACTACGTGACTTTGAGTTCCTCATTGCACCTGAGGGTACGTAGGAGCAGAATTTTCATTCTGTCAAGCCAAAAATTAAATTTTCATAATTTGTTTTTTTTAAAATAAAAATAAAAATAAAAAAAATAAAAATAAAAAAGGTAAAAAATAAAAATATTTTTAAGAGGGGTAAAATAAATAAATTTGAGATTATCGAATTTTGCACAACTGACTTAAGGTACCGTCTCAGGACGGGTGTGATAGGGGTGTAGTGGGATTAAGTTTCCACCCTTCCCTATCCATAATCGACTCCCGAATTCGATCTGGTTATCAAAGACCATTTTTCTAACAAGGTTTTCCAATTTTTCCTAATTCAAATAAAATTGGTGGCGACTCTATATTTTAATCTTTTTTTAAAATCACGCGAGTTTGCTATATATCCCGCCGCGATCTCGGTCGCGACAGATGGCGACTCCGCTGGGGACATACTTGGAGAGTCAGGCCTGTTGTGGTTAGTTGTGCAAATTTTTAATAATCTCTATTTATTTATTTCACCCTTTTTCTTTTTTTTTTGTTTCCATATTTGTTTGTAAATAATTTTTGTTTGATGTTTTGGTGTAAATATTTACTAGCATTATTTTGTGTATATTTTTAACTTGTATATATTTTTGTACTTATTTGTTGAAACCCTAGGGTAGATGATTGCTGGCTGGTTGTTGTATATATGTTTTGCAGGTTAGGGGGTAGTTTTTTTGGTCTTTTTGAATTTTGGTTGTACAGGTTTGTACGCTCTCTCACACACGTCACTATCACTTACCTCACACACAAGCTCTATACCCGGGCTCAGTACCTTGTAGGATTAGATAGAGGGCGAAGTAGTGTTGCTTTGAGAGACCTTTGGTCTCCGAATAGGCACATGAAAATCCCTCACTCAGATTGAACTCTTTCCGCTTGTAGCCTATCATGGGTGAGGATTGAGGACTCTTGCTAGCCAAAGTGTTGGTGACAGTAAGGGACAATCTGGGGACCATGACTTTTTAGAAGTTTAGATCTGTCCTAAAAATCTTGCACTGGTAGATTGAACATAGTGACTGTCAAAATTAGAGTCGAGACTTTAAGGAAATCTAACCTTTAAGTTTCACCTGATTAGGACACAAGGGGAGTGTATTTCTTTTTTTTATCTGTTCATTTCTCATATCATTCATTCTTTGTTAAAAAAAATCATAAAAAGGGGAATGTTTCATCTTGCATTTTCATATCATTTGCATGACATTCAAAAAAAAAATCAAAAAAATACCTCATCTTACTTGTCATTTCCTTGCATAAAAAAATAAAAAATATACATTTCATTTTCATAGCATTCCAAAAAAAAATTTAAAATCATGCATTTTCATGTCATTCATAATTTTTGAAAAAAAAAAAGAAAAAAAACATATACATCTTACATTTCCATGGCATTGATCGCATCTTTTAAAAAAATAAAAAAGGGAAAGAAAAAAGAAAAAATGTTTCCAAAATTCATTCATTTCACCTTATGCATCCCATGCATTTCATTCATTTCATTTTATGCTTCTCATGCATCTCATTCATTTCATCTCAGTCTTTGTTAATAAATCAAACTGGTTCAGGAATCATTGCGCGACCTAGGAAAGAAGAGACCAATCTAACCCGAGTTCACAATACTAGATCTCGGACCAAAATGGCTGCTGATAATTCTGAGACAGGAAGAAACTTGAGTAGGGAGGTCGATGAAGTGACAGGGAGGATAAATGAGGTGTCAGAGAATCAAGTGAGGTTGGAAGCGATATTGCAAGATATAAGGGAGTCTCTCCACTTAATCAGTGGAAACAGGAATGCAAATGGGGTTGAAATGTATGCAAACGTGCCACCAGTAACTGCTCCAATCTACTCGGCCGTAACCTCAAGCATCGCTGCAGGAATCCGCGAGCAACCACCTCAAACAACATGAATAGTCACGCCCATTGGGGAGGGGTATCATGCTTTAGAAGGCGCTCATAATGAAATCCCTGGTTATGCAGGCCCTACATGGGAACCACCTCATGTGTCCATTCCAGGACACGTGACCATGCCTTGTTCTGGGAATAGTCATATCATAACTGAGAAGGATAAAATGAAAGAAGCCTGGATGGAGAAAATGGAGGAACAAATCAAGGCAATAAAGGGCCCAAATGCTTATGGACCTCTGAGGATAGAGGAGTTGTGTCCTACTACGGATGTAGTAATCCCCAACAACTTCAAGATTCCTGATTTTGTGAAGTATGATGGGAGCGGCAATCCTCGTTTCCATTTGATCAGTTATGGGACTAAGATGGCTGTTTGGTCTAGGGATGATAAGTTCCTCATCAGTTTTTTCCGTGAGAGTCTTACAGGTCCCGCCCTAGAATGGTACCTTCAGTTGGATCGCTCAAAGATCTCTCGCTGGACAGAATTGGCTGACTTATTTATGGACCAGTACAAATTCAACTTGGACGCAGCCCCAACCCGGGAACAATTGAGTTCAATGCAGAAAGGTAATGAAGAACCGTTCAAGCAATACGCGCAGAGGTGGAGAGCATTGGCGGCTCAAGTCCAACCCCCATTAACATTGTCTGAGATGTGCTCGTATTTCTTAAGGACCCTAGGAAACCCTTTTATTGGGGCGATGGCTGGGGTAGCCTATAAGGATTTTGCAGATTTAATAACTTCTGGAGAAAGAATTGAAATATTGGCCAAAGCGGGAAGTTGCCAATGAGTAGCACGAGAGAATACTACTTTCAAGAAAGGATTCCAGCCAAAGAAAAAAGAACCTGAAGTGAATTATATCCAACCTCAACAGAATTTCAGACCACGATATAGCTCAAGTCATCAGCCATCATACAACCCCAACCCTCGCTTTTCATACCAAACACTGCTACTGCCTCATTATCCATCCCACCAAATTATACCAGCCACAAACTTCATCCCAACACCACAATTCCAAGTTAACAATGTCCCTCGCCACAACCATATACACCAACTCGCCCAACTTATACTCAATACCCACCTCCACCTTCGCAAAATTTCCCAAATTACACACAGCCTCGACCAAACTTTCAAAATCAAGGTCGTTTTCGTCCCCAAAACTTACCCCCTTTCCCAAAACTGTCCATCCTAAATGCAGATTTATTTCAAAGGTTGTTTGATGCTCACCTCATTTCGGGGAATCTGACGTCCCTACAACCACCATTTCCAGCATGGTACAACCCAAATTTAACTTGCAAGTACCATATGGATATGGCAGGACACTCAATCGAAGACTGTGAGTCTTTTAAGACTGCGGTAAGGAAACTTATTGCTTGTGGAAAGCTGGATATTCAAGAGGAGGCTGGACCTAGCATTATTAACAACCCAATCCCTAACCATGGTGGAAGGAATGAGGCGAATGCTGTGGAGATTGAAGGACCGCCAATAAGAAGGGTTATGAGTCTGCGCACACCGATGACTCAAATATTTGAGGGATTGAAGAAGACAGGTTATGTTATCACTGCACCAACTTCGTCAATGAAAGAATATGAGAGGTATGATGAAGAGTCAAGTTGCGCTTACCATTGTGGGGGAATAGGACACGATATTGAAAATTCTTTGGGACTTTAAAGTTCGAGTCCAAGGTTTACTCACTTTGGGAGTAATACATGCGAGGCAAGGGTTAGCCTCCTCCGAAGAGGTTAATGTGGTTGAACGTTTTGTACTCAAGGTACCACCTCTCAATCAATCCCGACACCGGATAAAGTAGTGGTGATGGTCAAGAAGCCAAGCACCATTTACTTATAATAATACTCATTCAAGTGCCATGGAATTATGAAACAAAAGTAGAGATGAAGAGTCGAGGAGGCGTCAAAGGCTCAAGTGACTGAAATTCACCAGGATGAAGAATCTGTGACAAATATAATTACAAGGAGTGGGCGATGCTATGGCCCGGTAGAAATAGAGAAGAGGAAAGAGGAAGTTCAAAAGAAGAGGAAAGAGGGAAAGAAGAAGAGGAAGAATTTCGAAGATCATGAAACAAAGTGAATACGACGTGATGGAACAATTGAAGAAGACTCCAAAGCAAGGATATCTCTTTCGTCACTCGTATTGACATCGGAATTGCATCGGAAAGCATTGCTAAGAGTACTAAGTGAAGCTTATGTCAAATCCGATGTTACCCCGAGAATGTTGTCGCATGGTGGATCCAAGAAAGCGTGTCAACATGATTGTATTTATGGATGAAGAGATCACCTCTCGGTCGAGAAAAACCCACGGGCTTTACATATAACCCTAAGATGCAAAGGGTATATAGTTGCAAAGGTTCTGATCGATGGAGGGTCTGCACTGAATATCCTACCAAGGTCTACTCTAACCTCATTGGCAATAAGTGAAGATGAACTGTCCCCTCGAGAAATGGTAGTGCGAGCCTTTGATGGAAATAGAAGAGGCATCATGGGAGAGATAGTGTTGCCGCTAGAGATTGGTCCAAGCAATTTTCAAGTACTGTTCCAAGTCATGGATATGGAGCCTGGCTATACCATGTTACTAGGGAGACCGTGGATCCATGCCGCTGGTGCTGTTCCTTCCACCCTGCATCAAAGTGTTAAATATATTGAGAATGGGTCAGTCATCACCATACATGGAGAGGAAGAGATTATGCTGTCAAAACCAGTTTCAGTGCCATATGTGGAGAGTGCAGAAAAGGAAGAGGAGAACCGTGGTGGTACGTTTCGAAGTAGTTGAAACTGGACTCGGTAAAGATGAATCTCTCACACCAAGTGTGAATCAGGTGGTTGCTCGAATCATGGCTAGTAGTGGATACCAAGAAGGAAAGGGTTTGGGTTCAAAGCTGCAAGGTACTCGGTCACCAGTGTCACTCCCAGGAAAGTCAGACAAGTTTGGGATAGGGTACGAAGTATCTCTGAATGAGCATATGAGGAGCATGACTCTTGGAAGAAAGAATGACAAGGGCAAAGCAAAGTATATTCCCCATCTGAGGGAAACATTCCCAGCACCAGCCGAGGTAATCATGCCTGAAGAAGTCCTTCGTCCCCAATATCGTCTCACTATCAATGCTTTGCATGAAGAAAGCCAAGAAGAGCACAAGGCAATCCATCTTGTTGCTGATGAGGAGCCGCTGAAGAACTGGAAATCTGAAGCAATTATTCATGTGATTGTTTCAAAGTAATTGTCCTGTCATTCTGTGAAACAGATGTTTAAGTTGTTCTGAACTTATGGTTTATGTTATTTGAGACATTGATTAAATAAACTTGCATGAATATTCAGCATTTCCCTTCGTTGCACTTTCTGACTTATCTTTTTGTATTTACCATTTTTCTTTTTACATTTCTATACCATATCGTGTTCTTCCTTTGTCATTCCTACTTTATTCTGTTTTTCCAACTCCACACAAAATGGCTTTCTAGGGATCTGAGTTTCGTAGAAAGTTTGCCTCATGAAAGGGACTTCGAAAACTCATCAATTGATTCTCCTGCAATGTTTGATGAAGAAGACCTTGGATCTGGGGAAGAGGAAGACGTTGTTGAAAATTTTTCAAAATTACTGGAGTACTCAGAGAGGGGATTTAACTTGAATGGCGAAGAAGCAGAGGTGGTCAACATGGGGACAGAGGAAGAGAAGAAGGAATTGAAAATAGTGGAAAACCCGGAGTTTGAAGAAATGATCACGCTGTTCAAAGAGTATATGGATGTTTTTGCTTGGTCTTATCGGGATATGCCAGGGTTAGACCCAGAAATAGCATCGCACAAAATCCCACTCTACCCGAATATTGAGGCAAAGAAACAAAAATTGAGAAGGATGCATCCTGATATGTCTTTGAAGATCAAGGAAGAGGTGACTAAGCAGTTGGAAGCGAGGCTTTGTGGAAGTGTCAAGGCACCCGAGTGGGTAGCCAATATCATGCCAGTGCCTAAGAAAGATGGAAAAGTCAGAATGTGTGTGGACTATAGAGATCTGAATAAGGCCAGCCCGAAGGATGATTTCCCACTCCCTCACATTGACGTTCTGGTTGATAACACTGCTAAGAATCACAGGTTCTCATTCATGGATGGATACTCAGGGTACAACCAAATTCCCATGGATGTCAATGACAAAGAAAAGACCACTTTCATTACTCCTTGGGGAACGTTTTGTTACACGGTGATGCCGTTCGGATTAAGGAACGCTGGGGCAACTTACCAACGTGCTATGGTGGCACTGTTTCATGACATGATGCACAAGGAGATTGAAGTGTACGTGGATGATATAGTAGCCAAGTCTAAAGAAGGAGAAAGTCATGTGGCAGTCCTGCGTAAGCTGTTTGAAAGACTCAGAAAGTACAAGTTGAGGTTGAATCCTGCCAAATGTGTTTTTAGAGCATCTGCTGGGAAATTGCTTGGATTCATTGTTAGCAGAGAAGGAATAAAGGTGGATCCAGATAAAGCAAAAGCAATACAGAGATGTCCGCCCCTAAGACGGAGCGTGAAGTGCGAAGTTTTCTCGGGAGACTCAATTACATTGCCGATTCATTGCTAACTTAACCAAAGACTGTGAGCCTATATTCAAGTTGTTGAAGAAGCATCAACCAGGCAAATGGGATGAAAAATGTCGGAAGCTTTTGACAAGATAAAGGCTTATTTAATGAATCCTCCTATTTTGGTACCCCCTACAGGGTCGCCCTTTAATTTTGTACCTAATCGTATTACCAACCTCAATGGGGGCAATGCCGGGACAACATGATGAATCGGGAAAGAAGGAGCAAGCAATTTACTATATACGAGTAAGAAGTTTAATGATTGTGAAGCTCGTTACATGGCTATTGAGAAGACTTGTTGTGTAATTGGTATGGACCTCAAAACGGCTACGACAAGATATGCTCTATTACACCACATGGTTGATCTCTCGAATAGACCCCATAAAATACATATTTGAAAGTCCTCATATTTCATTAAGAGTTTCAAAGTGGCAAGTGATGCTATCAGAATTTGATATCAAGTACCTGACTCGAAAATCCATCAAAGGAAGTGTGATTGCTGATCATCTGGCTGAAAACCCTCTGGAGGGTGGACAACTAGTGACATCTGAGTTCCCTGATGGAGAAATACTGATGGCAGAAGAAGGAAAAGAAGAAGAAGAACCAGGCTGGAAGATGTATTTTGATGGAGCAGTTAACATGCATGGCAATGGCATAGGAGCCGTGGTTGTTTCACCAACAGGAAAGCAATACCCAGTTGCTATCAAGCTGGAATTTGAGTGCACCAATAATATTGCAGAGTATGAGGCCTGTGCTAATGGTTTACAAGTTGCAATTGACTTGGGGATCAAGCAGTTAAAGGTATTTGGAGACTCAGCACTCATCATTTATCAGGTGAATGGTGAATGGCAAACCAAGGATCCGAAGTTGATACCTTATCAAAAGTATTTAATCCAGTTGGTTGAGAAGTTTGAGGAGGTGACTTTCTCCCATTTGACCCGAGACCAGAATCAGTTTGCGAGATGCCTTGGCCACTTTAGCTGTAATGACCAAGTTTGATATTCATAATAATGTTCAACCCATCCAAGTGAAGATGCACAGTGAGCCTGCATATTGTGCTAATGTGGAAGGCGAGCCAGATGGTAAACCTTGGTATTATGATATCAAGCAGTATATTCAGCATAGAGAATACCCAACGGGAGCAAGTGAGGTGAATAAGAAGACTATCCGTCGGTTGGCGATGACCTTTTTCTTGAATGGAGAGGTTTTGTATAAAAGAAGTCACGATGGTACTTTACTTAGATGCGTGAATGCTTGTGAAGCTCGTGTAATCATGACTGAGGTTCATGAAGGAATCTGTGGAACTCATGCTAATGGTCATATGATGGCTCGGAAAATTCTAAGGAGTGGTTATTATTGGTCCACAATGGAAACAGACTGCATAAATCATGTACGGAAGTGTCAAAAATGCCAGATGTATGCAGATCGAGTCAACACACCTCCTTTCTCTTTGCATAATTTGGTGTCTCCCTGGCCTTTCTCAATGTGGGGAATAGATGTCATCGGGCCCATTAATCCTAAAGCTTCCAATGGTCATCGCTTCATCCTAGTGGCGATTGACTATTTCACCAAGTGGGTAGAAGCTTCTTCTTATGCCAGCATCACTCAAAAGGTGTTTTTGAGATTCCTCAAAAGGGATATTGTCTGCAGATATAGAATTCCAGAAAGGATAATCACAGATAATGGTACCAATCTCAATGGTGCTGAGATTAAAAAGTTCTGCGAAAATTTCAAAATCAAGCACCATAATTCAGCTCCTTACAGGCCTCAGATGAACGGTGCAGTTGAAGCAGCAAATAAGAATGTTAAGAAAATTGTTGCTAAGATGGTGGTGAACTACAAAGACTGGCATGAAATGTTACCCTATGCTTTGCATGCATATCGTACTAATATACGATCAAGCACTGGGGCAACGCCTTTCTCTTTGGTATATGGGATGGAGGCTGTCTCTCCAATAGAAATCGAGATCCCTTCTCTAAGAGTTCTAATGGAAGCGGAGTTAGAAGAATCGAATGGGTGAAGACTCGGTATGAGCAATTGAATATGATAGAAGAGAAGAGATTGGCAGCTATTTGTCATGGGCAATTGTATCAAAGCAGAATGGCCAGAACCTTCAACAAGAAAGTTCGTCCCAAGGAATTCTATTCAGGGGATTTGGTTTTGAAAAAGATTCTCCCTAACCAAGAAGACGCCAGAGGAAAATGGGCTCCGAATTATGAAGGCCCGTACATAGTCAAGCAAACATTTTCTGGAGGAGCGTTAATTTTGCAGAATATGGATGGAGAAGAATTGCCAAGGCCCGTGAATACTGATGTTGTCAAGAAATTCTATGCCTAAAAAGAAGAGAAAAAGCTCGTTAGGTTGAAAACCCGAAAGGGTGACCTAAGCAAAAGTTAGAGCAATTGAAAAAACGAAAAAAGAGAGTCCGTTAGGCTGAAAACCTGAAAAGGCAGTCTAAGCAAAAGTTAGGACAAATAAATAGGCAAAATCTCAAAGAAAGTGGGTCTGAAACTCTTCGAGGGATTCACCAAACTGGGGCAATTTTTGATGTGCGACCAATCAGTTACACGGGGCAAGTTGTTCGCATTGAATTGGCAATACTGGGGCAAAATTTTTGAGGAAATTAAAGAGAATTCATGTTGAAGGAGGTATCAGCAGAAGCAGTGATTGAGTTGTCAAGCATTTGCAGTGAATCAATTGAATGAGGAACAAGGAACCAATATTGGGGCAAAGTTTTTATTTTTTCTTGCAATCTTTCTTCCGTCTTTCAAGTATGTGTCTTGTCAAAAGTTCATGTATGATTACATTACCAAAATAGCAAAAAGGAAGTTTGTTCATTCAACAAATTTCTGTCCATTCATGAATGCATGTTTACCCATTAATTTATGTCTCAAATAAAATAAACTTAAGGTCAACAATTTGATCTGACAATTTTGCAACAATCCATCAATGATTAATTTAGATTAAAAGATCTCAGTAATTCAAGAAACATGTTGTGATGTGTTGCCAAGGAGAACAAGGTGATCAAAAAAAAATGAGAATATCTAAGGGAGTCTCAGCCGACAAAGGGTCTGATGAAGAAAAGCACGTCAACAAAGGGTTTGATTGGTTAAAGCTTTCCAAGATCGTTGTTGGTTCAAAGGACTTTTTAAAATAACAAAAAGAAAAAGAAAAAAGGAAAGGGAAAAAAGGAGAAAAGAAAAGAAAAAAAAAGAGAAGAAAGAAAATTTAAGTCCATGCATTTTAATTTCTGTTGAGCGCATCGGCTCCATACATTTTAAATTCCTATCATTTAATTTTGAGCGCATCGGCTCCTGTCATTTATTCTTTGAGCGCATCGGCTCCATGCATTTTAAAATTTTTGAGTACATCAGCTCATTGCATTGCCATTTAATTTCGGGACACAGGTTTGCCCATTGTCATTTAAAATTCGGGACTCAGTTGCCCATTGTCATTTAAATTCTGTCATTTAAATTTTCGGGACGCAGTTGCCCATTGTCATTTAAATTCTGTCATTTTAAATTTCGGGACGCAGTTGCCCATTGCATTTTAAAATTTCGGGACGCAGTAGCCCATTGCATTTTAATTATGGGATGCAGTTGCCCATTGCAATTTAATTTTCGGGACACAGGTTTGCCCATTGTCATTTAAATTCTGTCATTTAAATTTTCGGGACGCAGTTGCCCATTGTCATTTAAAATTTTGGGACGCAGTTGCCCATTGTCATTTAAATTCTGTCATTTTAAATTTCGGAACGCAGTTGCCCATTGCATTTTAAAATTTCGGGACGCAGTAGCCCATTGCATTTTAATTATGGGACGCAATTGCCCATTGCAATTTAATTTTCGGGACACAGGTTTGCCCATTGTCATTTAAATTCTGTCATTTAAATTTTCAGGACGCAGTTGCCCATTGTCATTTAAAATTTCGGGACGCAGTTGCCCATTGTCATTTAAATTCTGTCATTTTAAATTTTGGGGACGCAGTTGCCCATTGCATTTTAAAATTTCGGGACGCAGTAGCCCATTGCATTTTAATTATGGGACGCAGTTGCCCATTGCAATTTAATTTTCGGGACACAGGTTTGCCCATTGTCATTTAAATTCTGTCATTTTAAATTTCGGGACGCAGTTGCCCATTGCATTTTAAAATTTCGGGACGCAATAGCCCATTGCATTTTAATTTTCGGGACTCAGTTGCCCATTGTCATTTAAATTCTGTCATTTAAATTTCGGGACTCAGTTGCCCATTGTCATTTAAAATTTCGGGACTCAGTTGCCCATTGTCATTTAAATTCTGTCATTTAAATTTCGGGACTCAGTTGCCCATTGTCATTTAAAATTTCGGGACGCAGTTGCCCATTGTCATTTAAATTCTGTCATTTTAAATTTCGGGACGCAATTGCCCATTGCATTTTAAAATTTCGAGACGCAGTGGCCCATTGCATTTTAATTATGGGACGCAGTTGCCCATTGCATTGTCATTTAAATTTCGGGACGCAGTTGCCCATTGCCATTTAATTTCGGGACACAGGTTTGCCCATTGCCATTTAATTTTCGGGACACAGGTTTGCCCATTGCCATTTAATTTTCGGGACACAGGTTTGCCCATTGCCATTTAATTTTCGGGACACAGGTTTGCCCATTGCCATTTAATTTTCGGGACACAGGTTTGCCCATTGCCATTTAATTTTCGGGACGCAGGTTTGCCCATTGTCATTTAAATTCTGTCATTTAAATTTCGGGACACAGGTTTTCCCATTGTCATTTAATTTTGAGCGCATCGGCTCCATGCATTTTAATTTTCTGTTGAGCGCATCGGCTCCTTGCATTTTAATTTCAGTTGAGCGCATCGGCTCCATGCATTTTTATTTTTTTTGTTGAGCGCATCGGCTCCATACATTTTAATTTTCTGTTGAGCGCATCAGCTCCATTCATTTTTAATTTCTGTTCATTTTTAATTTCTGTTGAGCGCATCGGTTTCTTGCATTTTAATTTCTATTGAGCGCATCGGCTTCTTGCATTTTAATTTCTGTTGAGCGCATCGGCTCCTTGCATTTTAATTTCTGTTGAGCGCATCGGCTCCATGCATTTTTATATTCTGTTGAGCGCATCGGCTCCATACATTTTAATTTTCTGTTGAGCGCATCAGCTCCATTCATTTTTAATTTCTGTTCATTTTTAATTTCTGTTGAGCGCATTGGCTCCATTCTTTTTTTAAAAATTTTTGTTGAGTACATCGACTCCATGCATTTTAATTTCTTGCCTTGTTTTGCATTCTTGGGACAAAATTGAAGTTCATATCTTTACTCATTTCTTACGACGATAATTTGAAAAACTACGGTTATTCTTATTATCCAATAAGAAACAAGTAAAGAGGAAAGCAAATGTGAACACTCAATTTTGACCGGACTAAAAAATAATAAATATATAAAAAAAGAGGAAAATTAATTAAAAATAAAAAAAAAAATTTAATTATGGCCCACCTTTTAGCCCATTTTACTTAGCCTTTTTTTTTATTTTCTAAACAGATTAAGCTCATCTTAGTCTTAAAAATAATAATAATAATATAAAAAAAACAAAAATAAAAATAAAAATAAGAAAATAAAAAATAAAAAATAACAAAATAACAAAAAGGTATAATATAAAAAAAAAGGGGCACAACACACACGCACTCTCTCTTTTTTTTATTTTATTTTACACTCATAACTCACTAATTGCACTCACAGTTCACTCTGCACTAATCATTTTCTTTTTTTTGGCACTCTCAATTGCACTCATCCACTCTGCATATCTAACCACTCAGCACAGCACTCACTATCACTCTGCATATCCACTCACTAATCACTCAACACAGCACTCACTAATCACTCTTGCATATCCACACACACAGCACTCAATTGCACTCAATTGCAAAGCACTCAATTGCACTCCATTCACTTTGCACCTAATTGCACTCCACTCACGGCACTCAATTGCACTCTTTAATCACATTACACTCCAAATTGCACTCAATTGCACTCACCCACTCGCACTCACCCACCAGACACACACGGCACTTTTTCTTATATATTCACTCACAAAGACACACACAGGGGAGGAGAAGATTAGATTTTCGGCTTTGAACGAGAAAAAGAGAGAACATTAGAGGGAGGCAACACGGGGGGGGAGAAGACCGATTTTCTTCTTTTTTTTTTTCTTCTCACGTATTCTTGTCTTCCCTCTCATCTCCATCAACCCCACAACCATCCTTCACCACCCTCCAACAGCCCCATCATTTCACAAACAAATTGCCCCTCCATTCTCGCCATCTCCCCGCCATCTTCCTTCACACCCACCCCGCAACCGTAACCAACCTCCATTCTCACCATCTTCTTCCTCCATCCATCACCAACCATCAAGACAACTCATCATCATCATCACTTAACCTAAAACCGTAACCTCCTCTTCCTTCAACCTTCACAACCGAAGCTACCTTCACCATAGCAACTAACATCAAGACCACCACCTTCACCTCTCAGCTCCACAACCTTTGTTGCACCCTCCATCACCTTCTTCTTCACCTCCCAAGCGCAAACCGTAAAACAGAGCAGCAGCCCTATCTCCACGCGGACCACCTCCACCAACCAGCAGACCTCCATCCAAGCTCCTTCACCATTCTTCCATCTTCACCATCAGTGGCCATTCCCTTTAACCTTCCAACAGCTCAACCATTTCCAGCAACTCCACTCACCATTTTCCAGCTTCTCTAACCAAGCAGCCATCATCATCCTTCATCATTTCACCACCAAGAAGACCCACAAAACAAAGAACCGTTTTTTTCTTTTTACCTCACCCTCACCGTAGCACTATAACCTCCCAACCATTTTTCCAGGCAGCTCCTCCCTACCACCAACCCCATCTCCCTCACCAAACCCGTGACCCTCATAACCTCACCATCCACTCTTCATTCACTTCCCCACCATTCTCACGTATTCAGCAGCCCCATCCCTCACCATCTTCACCTTTTCCATCTCACCACAACCTCCAAAGAACACTCTCAATCTCCATCCTCTCCCTCTTCCATTTTCCAACCACCGTAACCTCTCATCACCATCATCACGCACCATTCACCATTTCTCACCATAAACCAGCTCCACCGTAGCCCTCCAACACCACCCAAGCCACCATCTTCCATTTCCAGCAGCTCCTCCGTATCACCCTTCTTCTCCAAGCCTCCAACCGTGAACCAGACAACACCATGCAGCCACCTTCTCCACACCTACCGAGTTGACTCAGTGGCCATTTCCTTCAATCTTCTTCAAGCTTCAACTCCGCGCAGCACCTAACCACCGTCCCAACACCTGCACCTCAAGCAGCAGCCGTGAACCCCATACCCACACCAAGCTGTCAACCAGACACACCGACGAGCCCCGCACCAGATCCCACCTCGCCTAGCTCCTCCCACACCGCCGTCAGACTGCACCGCACCGTCGTTCATCACGCCCTGCACCTGGCTCGCTGACCGTTCAGTGGTAGTGGGCAACCTTCAACCTTTGTCCATTCTTGCTTCTCCAGAACTCAAAGCTGCAAGGTCTCACTTTTATTTTAAATACTTGAAACATGCTTTTTTTTACGTGTCTGGATCCTTCTAATTTTATGCTTGCCAAAGAAAGCATTTCAAATGCTAAACACAAAGGAATACAAAGAAAGTGTTGGGCTGCAGCATGTTTAGCCCACGTTACGTGGTTGGGTCCATTTACTTGGATGGCAAAATGAGGTGATAATAATAAAGAGAAATTTGGTTGATCTTTTGATATATATATATATTTTTTAAGAAAATAATAATAAACAAAGAAGACAAAAATAATCATAAATAAAAATAAAAGTTAGGATTTTTAGTTTAGTTGTTTTGGAGATTTTATTCTTGTTTAGTAGTATTTATTTTATTTAATAATGTATTTTATGTTATGTATTGTGAATAATAACAATTCAAAAAGTAAAAAAAATGAAGGAAAACATAAAAAAAATGAAAATATGAAAATTGTTAAAAATAAAATGATTTTGCCTTGAGATATTTGGTCTATGATGATTATGTTTAACCATTTTTTTTTCTCTGTCTTTGTATATATATATATATTTGAAAAAAATTAAAGAAAAATTAAAAATAAAAAAACAAAAGCTTCAACAAAATTTAATTAATGCAATGACCGATGATGATGATTGAATAGTAGATGCTATCTTCAATGTCATTTGGATCATAAGGGTTTATTGAATAGCCTAGTGCTAACTTAAACCCTATGCAACGATGATTTTGTTTTCAGACAAATTTCTTTCTTTAAAATTAAAATCAACCAACTCACACTTATTTTCTACAGAACTACGTAACTTTGAGTTCCTCATTGCACCTGAGGGTACGTAGGAGCAGAATTTTCATTCTGTCAAGCCAAAAATTAAATTTTCATAATTTGTTTTTTTTAATAATAAAAATAAAAATAAAAATAAAATCAAAAATAAAAAGGTAAAAAATAAAAATATTTTTAAGAGGGGTAAAATAAATAAATTTGAGATTATCGAATTTTGCACAACTGACTTAAGGTACCGTCTCAGGACGGGTGTGATAGGGGTGCAGTGGGATTAAGTTTCCACCCTTCCCTATCCATAACCGACTCCCGAATTCGATCTGGTTATCAAAGACCATTTTTCTAACAAGGTTTTCCAATTTTTCCTAATTCAAATAAAATTGGTGGCGACTCCATTTTTAATCATTTTTTAAATTCACGCGAGTTGCTATTATCCGCCGCGATCCCGGTCGCGACAACCATCATGCCATTAACAGTATTATCATCATCATCATCCAAGTATTTTCTCAACAGAACAATTGTCATAGCCAATATTCCTCAATTAATATATATCACGTAGATATAAATGCTCAGTTTATGCATGCGCACATAGACTCAATGTCTTACTCCATGGAGCTAATACTCAATTCGGAGAAGTTGATCCGAAAGATCTGTCTGCCCCAAAATGCCTCAGACCAAGTGCTACAATTCTCATTTATATTTGCACATCTAGCATATACACGACAGTCTTTACGAGATCTCGATTAAGAATAGTGTCTCGGTCAGGATGATCGGTGCGTTGAATCGGTCTAACTTACGGGAAGAAGAGCTACCAACCACCCATGTAAGCAACCCGCACCTCAATGCCCCCAAGGTCAACAAGTGACTTACACTACGCATATCGCACCCACTCAAGAGGTGTACGTCTCTCCTAGGTAAATAGCCTCATACAGTCCCTCGGACCTTTCCAATGCATGTTCAATGCACCAATGCCAATCGTAGACAAAAATTCATATAGAGTGTTCAAATACCAACTCATGCATATATAATGCACCAATGCCAATCACAGGCAAAATTATCATTTTCTCATACAGTGTTCATCCACTGGTTCAATAATAATTTTATTGTATATTTAATCACGAAAATCATTTTATCGCGTTTTCATAGTCACGCACCACTTTTGTCGCATTTTCACAATTTAGTAACATTTCTGTTACATTTTCAAATCACATATAGATTTTTCAACATTTTCATCAATTACGTAAAAATATTGCACCATTTTTAAATCACGCAGTGATATTTTAACAAAATTTCAATCACGTAAAAATATTTAAACGCTTTCCAAACTGCGTAGAAATATTTAAATATTTTTCAAATCGCGTGGAAATATTTAAACATTTTTAAGTTACGTAAATCATTTTTCACTATTTTTCAACTTCATAAAATATTTCTCAACCGTTAAAAATTCCTTTTCAACATTTTTCAAAATAATATGACTTCTCACATTATTTTACACATTTCTTACTCAAGAAAATATTTTTCATAATTTATTCCATAAAATCATCATTTCATTGAATTAAATCAATATTTTTAACTTTAAAATTTACTAACGCTCTCCAAAACCCAAAGAATGAGTTACACGTTAGAAAATCCCAAGTTACTAATGTATTCTTTATAATTCAAAATCAATTCTAAAAATCAATCCTTTTTAAAATAAATTGAGGTTCAAACATTTTCAACCTCTCTTTTCCATTCACGTATGAAAATTCCAATTCTCAAGTGTTAAAACACTCTGATTCTCTTTCCAAATTCCTTGTATTAAATCAAGTTATATTTTCACTTTGAAAAATCACTTTGTTCAGAAAAATCAAGGCATTACAAGCCTTCAAAAACCGCGAACATTGCCATTAAAACCATCAAATATTTTTTCTTTTAAATTGATATGGTTTTACACAAACAAAACTATTAAAAATTCTCACTAAAACCGTGAGCACTTGTTTCTTGAAAACAAACCATTTGTTTATTTTCCTAGTTGTTCTAAACATTACCATTCAAGAAAATATTAATTCGTGAACACCTATTTTGAGGTGATAAAGCCGAAATGCACCATTGTCCTTGAAACCAAAAATAATTTTCTACACTTCATAGTTTCTTTAAATAAATGAATTTCCTTATTCTTAAAAAATTTCAACATAAAACCTCAATTTTTGGGTGTCAAAACCGTGACCTCCCCATGGCCATTGGAGCCAAAATTTCTTGTTTTATCATACATCCAATCATAATATATTCAACATATCTTCATCATGCATATTATAAGCATACCATATAAGCAATAAAATCATGCAAAGCATATCAAGCATAGGCAAATAATCAAAGCACATAAACACACACAAATTATTACATGACCATGGATATGAATCCTCACATGGATTCACCATCCATCAAATATAAAACCATCTCTCACCACCATATTTGGTTGGTGAGATGGATCTCCCTCTTACCTCTTGAAGAACCACAAAAAGTTCCTTGCTTTGTATTTTGAACAAGATCTCCACCAACAAAAGTCTCTTGAACACAAAACAAACACAAAGAAATTAGTATATTAAGCTTGAATAAGAGGAACCATGGATCAAACATGGTTTAGAACATGAAAAAGAAGAGAAAAAATGAAGTTTTCCATAACTTCACCTTAAGAACCCTAGAACTTGCTCTTGGAATAACTCCTTGAAGATGAAAGATTTAGGACTTTGTGTAAACTACAAAGTGTCTTAGAATTAGGTGTAGATTCAAGAAATATGGTTGTTTGAAATTAAAAAGAGATGGAAGGCGGTTTTGGAGTGCTTGGCCATGAGCTTAGAGAAGAAGAGAGATGGAGAGAAATTTTGATAACTTTGTTTCTTGAAAATGTTCAATGAAGACCAAGGTGATCAATAATGACTAAAGTGATCAATTATGGTCTTCAACTTGTTGCTTTAGCTCCTAAATGCAGCACCAAACCGTCCTTCCTTCTCCATGCACTCTTCAAAATGCAACAAATCTCCTAGCCATCATTTTAGGTCATCTTAACCATTGATTAGATCAATAGCTAGGATTTAATGTAGCTTCTAGGTTTAGGCTTAGATAGAAGACTTAATTTAGGCCATTGGATCTTCCCTCCTTGAAATCCTAGCCATTAGATGTGTCTCCAAAATGAAGGGTCAAGATTACTCTTTCAAACTTTACATCCAAGAGCTATAAATGGTCCTAGCCACTTTATAAGACTAAATCTCAACCGTTGATTAAATCAAGATCAAGTCTCCACCGTTGATTACATCAATGGTAGATATCCAAGCTACTAATGTTGACTTCCCAGTACAATATTTATTTTTGTATCTGCTATTGCCATTCGAATAATATTTTTACTGTATTTTTATCACCCGAGAATTACATACAGTGCAAAATACAGTAAAAGAAAATTTTAAAAACTATTTTCGAATTCAGGTTTAGTAAGATCCCCCATCTCCGTCTCAACAGTACAAATTTTTTAGATTATAGAAAAATTTTTACTTTTCTGGATCCATGCGGGGCCCACATACGACCTCCCTGGGTCCACGGATGGCCCATGGATAATGTTAAAATAAATAGAGTAATATAAAAATTTCATAATCACACACAAAATCACAAAAATTAGAAAATGCACAAATATCAAATCAGATTACGTAAAATAATTAAGACTTGACAGTAATAATTAAATTACGTAAAATTTTCCCCGGCCCAAAAATTATTATTTTCCTGACACAGAGTAAATCACTCAAAATGATCAAAAGCAGTCACGGAACAATCAAAATAATTTTACAGTATACAGAAATCACTAAATAGTAGAATTCTGTTAACTATCAAAATTACTGTCTTATATTTAGGAAGTTTGGGGTGTTACAATAGCATGTGGTGTCCCGGGGCCAACGAGGGCGGGAAGTGGATGCCTGTGTAAGAGAAGCACGTACAAGGAGCGACTCTTGGCTGGCTTCTAGGCGAAGGGTCCCATGAATGAACTGAATACGCACCGGAATGAGAGGGATTCAGAGACTGTACAGGTATGGGACTGCATAGTTAATGATGACTTAAAGGAATTGATTAGGTGTAGCCATATTAACAAGTTGTAACTTCTTTTTGGGAGCCTAGAACATAAGAACTCTATGGTTAAGCGTGCTTGACTAGGAGCAATTGTGGGATGGATGACCTCCTGGGAAGTTTCTTAGGATGCGTGTGAATGAGGACAAAGCACGTTGAAAAGACTCATGTTGGTTTGTGGAGACACTCATCAATCTTACAGGCAGTCCCGAGATGTTACACTAGGAAGCTTCCTTCCTTTGAAAAGTCAAAGTGATGTCATGGTGATGATGTCACCATGGTGATGTCATTAAAGTGTTCTCTAAAATATGACTAATACTGCATCGGATTTATTATCAGTGGACAGAAATCACAGTTAACAAAAATTGATATTTATTGTCCAACGAATAATAAAATTATTCTGCGATTTTTATTTATCAGATAAAATTCTCAAAAAACATGAAACATCGTAAATTGTGTCTAACTTTAGGTTTAGTAAGATCTCCAGTCGACGTTTCCACAATTCAAGATTCTCGGAAAAAATATCTCATTTTCCCAGCTCCGCTCAATGCTCACGTAAAACGAGAAATAATATTAAAATATTTCACATTCATAGAAAAATACACAAAAATCACAAATATTATAAAACAACTATTTATCATAAAATTATTAATTTTCGGGGTGTTACAACTCTCCCCTTCAAATAGAAATTTTGTTCTCGAAATTTTCATTCCTTAGAATAAACATTGATGTTGTTTCTTCATCTTATCTTCTAACTTTCACATTGCGTCTCTAGTCATGTCAATTCAGATCACCCTTACCAATGTGATCTCCTTGCCTCCGTGTTGCTTTGCTCTCCTAACCTTGACCTTCACTGGAAGTATTCCATAGATCAAATTCTCTTTTAATTGTACTGTGCCTAGTTCGATGACATGGGCTGGATCGGGGATATACTTTCGCAATTATGCCATACGGAAGACATTATGAAAATTAGAAAGAAAGGACGACAAAATTAGTTGATAGGCTATCGGGCCAATCCGAAGAGGAAATTGATATAGTTCGAAGAATTTAGGAGTGAGTTTATTAGTAACTCAGACAAGATGACATTGAAGCTAGACGTCATACTCCTTCAAATTTCTAGTCACCTTCTCTATCTCATGTTCAGCCTTTTTTTATTGACTAGATACTTCAGGCCCTTATGATTGCTAAAGGCATTGAACATTGTCCCATATAGAAAGTGTCTCCATATTCTCAGAGTAAATACAATTGCAGCTAACACCAAGATGCGAGTTAGGTAATTCTCCTCATGCACCCTCAATTACCTCGAGGCGTAAGTCACAACTTCCCAACTTTGCATGAACACACATCCTAGACCTTGATGTAAAGCATCACAAAACACTTCGAATGTTTCATTGGGATCGGGTAGAATCAAAACCGGAATATCTCCTCAACCTTTGAAAACTTTCTTCACATGTGGTGGTCTATAAAAAGTTTGATTCTCTTCTTGTAAGTTGAGTAAGACGTTCTACTGTCTTGGAGAATCCATCGACGCTCCTTCGATAAAACCAACTAATCCCACCAGCTACGACTCTCCTTTACGGTCTTCGGTATTTCCATTTTGAAGAACTGCTTCAACCTTTTATGAATCCACAACAATTCCTCCATTTGAAATCTCATGACTCGAAAACTGAACCTCCTCACACCAGAATTTGTACTCTGATAATTTGGCGTACAACTCTTTTCCTTTAAGGTCTGGAAAACTATATCGAGATATCCAACGTGTCCCTCTATATCTTCAAAAATAGATCAGAATGTCATCATTAATGACAACGATAATTTTGTCCTAGGTAAGGATGGAAGATCCAATTCATGTTATCCATGAATACGACAAGAGCATTTGTCACTTCGAACGACATCACGAGATACCCATAATGTCCAAAGTGCGTTTAAAAAATTGTTTTGGGAACATTCTCAAATTTCGACGAATCTAATGATGACCAGTACGTACATCTATCTTAGTGAAAACAATGACTCCCTTCTCGCCGATCCATCGAATCATTTGTCTTCTTTTGAGAATTCTCATCCTCGATCGTAATCTTGTTCAATTGACGACAGTCCTTATCTCACCGAGAAGTTCCATTCTTCTCCTTAACTGACAGCACTGTAGCTTATCATGCAAAACTCATTAACTACGAGAATGGCATTTATATTCCCCTTGCTTTGGTCCTCCACAAAAGATAACATGTATCATGGGATTCCTTTTCCTCACAAAGCTTCAACTTTGTTGGCCGTTACAAATTCAAATGTCTTAGTCTCAAGAAACACTAAGGTCTCC
Organism: Ormosia emarginata; assembly: GCA_029884605.1. Lineage (NCBI taxonomy): Eukaryota > Viridiplantae > Streptophyta > Magnoliopsida > Fabales > Fabaceae > Ormosia > Ormosia emarginata. The sequence continues at coordinate 10,745,942 of JAQQTP010000040.1, forward strand.
ATTGAAATGATCTAGTAGGATATAGCTAGGAAAATAACCAATTTATGCTTAAAATCATGAACTCTAATAGGTGTGATTTTAGGTAAGCAAGTCAAATCAATAAAAAATTCGATCTTTAGTAGAAATAAGATAGATTAAACAAACTTAAGTGTCAACGACAAGTCTTAGTAACAAAAGTAGAAATAACTAAGTCAAAGATAATTGAAGACACAGATGAATCCAAATGATCCATGCGGTCATACGCTATAAAGAAATGGGTTGCCCCCAGAATTGTACAACACAGTTACGGGATCGTCACTTGAGGCACAATCTCCATCGTTTAGATTTTCAGTCTGGGTAACCTTCACTCCATCCAGGGTGTAATCTTTCCCTTTAGCTGGGGATCTTGAAGCACACGCATCATTAACAGAAGACTTCTTCTTCGCTGAAGCACAATGTTTAGAAACGTGTCCGGGCTTTCCGCATCTGAAGCAGATTATCCTTTTGATCTTACACTCCCTCGTTAAGTGGTTCTTTCCACATTTCTTACATCTTGATAAAAATGTCGAGGTCTGATTAGATCTACTGTCACTAGCACTTTCTCCATGAGTTGGATGTTGCGGTTGCTTCCCTGATAATCGTGAATATGGTTTCTGCTTAAACTGATTAACTTTTCTATTATTCCTCCTTTGGAATCTAGGTAGTCCAAGGTTACCCCAAAATCAATTTTCCTCCAACAGATTCTGAACCTCAACTTCCAATTCTTGCTGTTGTGCGGCCTTTTGATCTTGGTGAGTTGTCACCTCAGTTATCCTTTGCATTTGCTCTACAGTCGCAGTCATACTTCCATTATCTCATCCTGCGCTCACATGCGTACGTCTACCACGAGCCATTGCCATTGTATGTCTACCGCGAGCCATTGATTTTCTTCAAAGGCAGACAAAACATGACACAACAAAGCAAACGTATTTATTTCAAACAACATTGTCTCCTTTCAGAAACCAAACATAAAGAATCACACAATCCAAACAAAATAAGTCAAATCCACGAATCCTAACAGTATCCAACTCGAGCTTCTTCATTCAGCCTTATATGGCATAACCTCTTGCAAGTCGTCAACCCCTAAACAGCTTCTCAAACCAAACTTACACCATTTATTCCTTTCTCTAGAAGATCAGTTTTCCAAAACCTCTTGATCTCCTTACTAAAAGAATTACTATTCTCCTAATACGCCTAGGTGAAGTCATAGTTTCCTGTACACACAAAACATTACATATTGAGTAGGCCAGTCCTCAATATCATGCAACTGTATAACAGTAGCTACTAACTTCAACCTACGACAAGCCATGCATTCCTTTCCCATCATCTCAATCAAGAGACAAGGAAGTGCACAACATACAAGAACTCTAACATGCCTAAACATAGCAAGTCCATACGCCGGCTCAACAGGATTAACTGCTCTGATACCACCTAATGTAACACCCCTTAATTTAATAACCACAACACAATCGTCATTTTTGCCACAGTCACTAAATCAAGACGCGCTACAATATAACAATAAGTCTGAAAAATTTAATCATTATACATATATAAAAAATGCGAGCCATGACATAAAATATATATATTTATGTTTACTCGCATCCAAAATACAATGTCAGCTTAATATAAAGTTACAATTCCACAATTCATACATAGAAGTAAAATACAACATAATTAAACATAAGTTTTGCATAACATAACTACTATATAAAAGATCGACCTCCCCAGAAATCAAACACATGGAGAGAAAGGTCCTGCACTTGATCCTCGTCCGGATCCCCAACAGATGATCTTCCCCCTTGTGACACGTCATGATGGATGGGAGCCTGAACATGCGTTATAACCGAAACCTCTTTAGGGAAGAGGTGGCAGTTATCACACATCTCCCAAATGGGTATAGGGAACTCCACATGCACAAAAACATAAGAGATGCTCATACCAACTCCTAGGTTATTACCACACTGAACTAGGGTTACATCCCCTATGTAAGTAAAACGCTCTGCGTCATGGTCGAGATGCCAGCCTTCTAAGCCTCCATGAAACTGTGTCCATATACGACTGAGGAAAGCTTGTCCAGATGCCATCACAAGGAAACAAAAGTCGACCCCCAAAACTAAACTAAGCGAATTCAACTCGCACTCTTCACAGTCTTTATCCAACACAACATAAGACAGAGTAATACAATAAAGATGTAAGATATCATACTTACATTACCAATTATGGCAGTAAAGAAACAGAACGGCGCAGAGTGCCCACATAGCAGAGCAATAACATTTAAGTAGCAGTAATCATATACGATAAGGGAAAACAGCAACAGAATCTCAGATAATGAATAATTAAAACATTTCAAATAATCATGACATCAATAACACACTAGTATAATCATCATATAAATGAGTGGCAAATGATATGCTGACTCACAATGCCGACTTACAATGCTAACTCACAATGCATGTGCACTTGCTACTAAGATTTTTCATTTCCATTTCAAATATGAACGTTCTGGAAGATCTGTCCCCCCAATGACAGTCTATGCCGGACCACAAAGAGAATAGTGCTTGTCAGGCGCGTGATGCATTGCAATAGTTTATCATGGCTAGGGGTATAATAAGGTGATAACATCATCACGAAATGAACCACCGCGCCTGACAATCCTCAATCAGATCCTTCCACTGGATCACACTATAACAATTCTTGTTCATTTACCACAAAAAATAATGATTTGTTGGGCCCGTAATACGTGCAATCAGCTTTCACCGCGCCTTACACCCCCCATAGATCCATCACAGATCATACTACTCAATTCTCATTCATTCTCTGAGTAAAGAATAGTGATTTTTTGGGTTCATAATACGTGCAATTGGTATACATCACGCCTTACGCCCCCCATAGGTCCATCCACTAGATCTCACTTATTCAATTCTCATCCATAGGCTCATACAGCCTTTTAACGGTCATCGATTGAGCAATTTGTTCAACGCATACTGATTCAATGCATAATCATAGGCTCATCCAGCCTTTTAACAGTCATCAACTGAGTAAATTGTTTAATGCGAATATGCATAACTCAAGCCATCATGGTACTGTCCCCAATGATATTAAACAATCGCCCATACAATTGTCTAATACCATTAGTATCAATGATATTACATAATCGCCTATGCAATTACATAATAACACTGATCCACCCGATTTCAGCACATCGGCACAATAACCAACAGTGTATAATGCTCAATGCATGTTGACTCCATGCACAACCATGTATGTCTAACAATAATGATATATTTTCCATAACACGCCACAACTTGGCCAATTTAAACATCAATAGAATATTAGTCCCAAACACAGATCCACAATAGTATAGTATTAATTTCTCAAGAGTGATAGCACACTTTTATAGATTTATTTCGGGGTTTCACTTTAACTTAACAGTTCTTATGAAACCTTCACAAATTTTCACTTTGATTAACGTCTCTTATGAAGTCATTATGAAGCTTCACTTTAATTAACATCCCTTATGAATTCATTTATCTTAAGGGATTCTCTTGAAGTCCTTATTAAATCTTTATTCCTTTAGATTGATCAAGTTCCTTAATCTAATCAATTATGCTCACTTAAAATTACTCTAAGAGTATAAAAATTCTCTTATTCTTCCCTTATGTTCAAAATCACTCCAATCCATAGGATAAAGTCTTTTCCTTTATTCTTTCCATTTTATGAACTCCTAAGGAATCTAAAATTTTCCAATCATATAAGTGTCCCTTTTAGCACTACATTTTGTGACATTTTTCCTCAAAAAGCCTTGAGCCTCATTATACTAAAAGTCTAACCCTTTTTTCTTTCATCACAATGTTGATCACTTAAATCCCAATGTTGCACCAAGAATCACAACTTGGACCATTAATCCCCCCTAGAGGCCGTGGGCCTCCCTAGGGTAGAAGTCTCAAACCTTTTCCATTACAATTATCAATTCCTTAACACTTAATCACCTAAGTTCCATTGTCTCCAAAATCACACTTGAATTCCTAAAAATTGGCCCTAAGGCTGTGACCCCCAAAATGGTAGGAAACCCTATATTTTCCATATATTAATCCAAACAAGGTATATATACAATCCATAACCATCAAGACATGCAAAAACAACTAATAACTCATACAAGTTCAAATAAATACATAATCATGAAAAACAACACAACAAAGAGAGCAATCCACACATGGATTCCTCATCAGCACCACCAAAAATGTTTCCTCACTACCAAGATAAGTTGAAGAGGATTATCTCCCTCTTACCTATGGAAGACAGCACAAGAAAGCAAGCCTCTTGGTCCCCTGTAGAGATTTTCGTACTACACCTTCAAGGAAACCCTAAGGACATCAAAACTTACCAAAATCATCATCAAAGCTTAGAAAATGAACCCTTGATCACCCAAGAGATCAAGGATCATGAAAATGAGGAGAAAAGGTGGAAAAGCTATGAACTTTACCTTAAAGTCTCCAACTTTGAAGCTTGATGGAGCAAAAACGAAAATGGTGGATTTTGGTGGTGGTCACAAAAGAGAAAGTGTTCTAGGTGACGAGAAATGGTAGGAAATGAAGTCGTTTGAGCAAGAGAAGTGGATGCCCAAAAATGGGTCTTCTTGGCCGTGAAAGAGGAAGAGAATGAAGAGAAAAAGTGAGCTTTTTAGAGAGTGATTCCAACAAGGAAGGAAGATCTTCAATGGAAGTGTAGATTCAAGCAAGGTTAAAACTTGAAATCAAACATTCATGGAGGGGAAGGATGATGTGTGTGCCGTAGAAGAATGAGAAGAGAAGAGGAGGAGAGAGTTTGGGAGGAAAAGATGAAGAGAGAAAATAGAAAGAGAAAGTGATAGTAAAGTGAAATGAAATGAAATGTGTAATAAGGTGTATTTTGTATAAGTGTATGGAATAAAATGAGTGGCCACAAAGAGCCCTAAAAAATGTGTGGTGGAGAGGAGGAGAGAGGAAATGTGGCTTCTTGAAGAAGCCAATAGGAAAATGCAAGGAAGCTTTCTTCAAGCTTCTCCAACAAGTCAAAAGGAAGGTGCTAGGAAGCTTCCTTCCTTTGAAAAATCAAGGTGATGTCATGGTGATGATGTCACCCTGGTGATGTCATTAAAGTGTTCTCTAAAATATGACTAATACTGTATTGAATTTATTATCAGTGGACAGAAATCATAGTTAACAAAAACTAATATTTATTGTCCAAGAGATAATAAAATTATTCTGTGATTTTTATTTATCATATAAAAAATCTTGAAAAACGTGAAACCTCGTGAATCGTGTCTAGCCTTGGGTTTAGTAAGATCCCCAGTCGACGTTTTCACAGTTCAAGGTTCTCATAAAAAATATATTATTTTCTCGGCTCTGCTCAGTGTGCACGCAAAATGATGAATAATATTAAAATATTTCGCATTCACAAAAAAATATAAAAAAATCCACAAAAATCACAAATATTATAAAACAACTATTTATCATAAAATTATTAATTTTTGGGGTGTTACAAAAGTTCCTTTTCAGCATCAATAATGGTATTTGGTAAGAAGTGAATTATATTTGGTACTATAATTGTTAGCTTCAATAAAGTAGTCCTTTTTCATAGCTAAACTAAATTTCAAAAATAAATCATAATTTGTTCTTTTCTTTAATTATATGTATTGATGCTTTACTTTTATTGGTGGAAAACAATTCATGATATCATCTTCTTTGTTTATGGGATTTCAAAAATCTGGTGTTTTATTGGATTTCAAAAATAACGAAGGCTTACATTGTGAAGGTATAGCAGGCCTAGTAAGGTCGCGAAAGCGGTTTCCATATGTGGTAATAGGGAAACCTAAAATTAGAGTCTTATTTATTTGATTTATTATGGTTAAAAACTGAATAACTACTCAGTTTATCAAAAAGAAAAAATAAAACAAAATAACTACTCAATGTGATTATTCAATTTAAAAATCAAATAAAATAGTCGTACTAAAAATTTATTTAATTTTTAATTATAATAAATTAGTTGAATTAGTTCTTGAATGTAAGTCCCCTATGCCGAGCGAGAGGCTTTCTATTATGACATGAAATGATACGTGATTCCTTGTTCCTTCTATATTTTTTTCCTATAAAAATATACGAAAATGCTTCTCGTCTAGCATTATACTCCAACTTATTTCCACCGTATACCACGTGGCCGTATACCACCTCCCTTTTTCCTTCCCTCCCTTTCTCCACGCTCCTCGTTTCTTTCTTTCTTTCTGAAATTTTAAAAGTTTCTATGCTTCCTTCTCACACTCTCTGTTTCTCCCCTTTCCATTGCTCTAGGTGCCGCTTTTCCCCCCCCCCACCGTCTACATCTGCAGAGTAGCCACCAAAACATCACCTAGCCACCAAGACACCATCAGCCAATTTCAACCTCTACCCTAACGATAAACCAGGCAACCCACGTCCTAGCACCAAACCCCGCACACACCAGGCCTACCACCGCGCTCTGCTCACACTACGTGCTCCACCGTCTGAGTCGGTTCCCTATCCTAGCTTCTTATCCCTTTGTCCATTCTCCTCTTTACCCATTTACCCATTTACCCATTCTCCCATTTACCCATTCTCCCACACCCTTAGATGTGCCTTATCCGGGTCACCACACATCAGGTAGCGTCTCTCATTCTGTCAACTATATAGAATCGTTTTGAAATTGGTTATATATTAATGTTGTGACTCATTTTTATTTCATGGGTTAAAATTTGGTTTGTGATTAATTCTAGATAGTATGCTTGTTAGCTTTGAAATTGGCAAGAAATGCATAATAAGTTAGATTTTTTGTATCATTTTTTATTCTAAAGTATGCTAGTTTTTGTTTGTGGTGGATATGGATTGAGGCAAGCATGGTTTGTAGTGAAACAACATTGGAAGGAAGTGAAAGTGAACCCTATTTGGGAGTTGGGGGACATAGGTTGGAACCAAGTGAAAGTGAACCTTGATTCCCAATGTGCTATATTGCTCACTCATTCTTTTATGGATCTACACTATCCCACATTTGCTATTATGTTCCTTGTTGTTCAACTAATATGCATAAAGAAAATTATGCTTAATTGATAGATATTAGACATTCTTCCTTTTCCCTTTCTTTATTTTCCTAGAAGATAAAGTAGCAGACTTTTTATTAGGCTCTTTTCAAGCATAGAGATTTAAAAAGGTGTATGCAGATTTAAAAAGGTGTTTGTAGTGTATTGTTTGGTCAACCGAGATTAATTATGGAGCAAAAAGTTATTAGTCATATTTTTTTCATGGATTGTTATGCAATTTTTGTAATAGCCAGAAGTTTAACTTATGCTTGCTTGCATTATAGCTCTAACCATGTAATGTGTCTAATTAAGTTATGGTTGCCATGGGTAGGATATTGGGGTTGGATTGCATTGCATATGATGCCCCTAATTAGTGAATTATAAGATATTAGTGTAGTCCTTAAGTCCTTTTCTTCATGTTAGGTTTATGTTTGATAATGGTTTAGGGGTTCCTTTACATCATGATATTGGTGTCCTCTAATATGGTGTGGTTTAATTGGCCAGAATGGAAATATTTAATTGATAATTACAACTGAAGGTTAGTAGCAATGCAATTAAATCTCATAAACTTGCACTTAGTGCTACAGCGGTCATGCAACCTGCTTATTGGGTGAATCCTATAGCTAGAAGAATGTTTAGTTGTATTCGATTGTCATATATATATATATATATATATATATATATATATATATATATATATATATATATATCTTGCCATAGTTAGAAGTAAAGTTTAGATTATATATTGAAAATTTGATGTGATTGATGTAACACCCAAATTTCCGTATCTCTTAAACAGTAATTTTGACAGTTAACAAAATTTTACTATTTAGTAATTTCTGGATACTGTAAAATTATTTTGATTATTCCGTCAGCGTATTTGATTGTTTTGAGTGATTTACTCCGTGTCAAGAAAATAAAAATTTTTGGGCCGGAGAAAACTTTACGTAATTTAATTTTTACCGTTAGGTAATTATTTTACGTAATATGATTTGATATTTGTGCATTTTATAATTTTTGTGATTTTTGTGGATGATTATGTATTTTTTTTACTGTATGTGGGCCCAGGTGATCCTATGTGGGCCCAGGTGACCTTACGTGGGCCCAGGTGGGTCCCGCAAAGCAAAAAATTTTCTACGCATAGAAAAATTTGTACTGTTTAGACGGAGACAGGGGATCTTACTAAACCTGAATTCAGAGACAGTTTTAGAAAATTTCTTGTACTGTGTTTTGTACTGTATTTATTTATCGGATGATAAAAATACAGTAAATATATTCTTTCGTAGGGTTTTTAGCAGATAAAAATAGAAATTATATTGCTTAAGTCAACATTGGTAGTTTGGATATCCACCATTGATTTAATTAATGATGGAGACTTGATCTTGATTTAATCAACGATTGAGAAATAAACTTAATGAATAAGCATTGGATGTTAACCATTGATCTAATCAATGGTGGAGATTTAATCTAGACAAGTTTAATAAGGAAGGCTTCAATATCAACCGTAGATTTAATCAACGGTGTAGAATTGGTCATATAAAGTGGCTATGACCATTTATAACCATTGGATTGAGATTAAATCAATGGTGGAGATTTAGTCTTAAAAAGTAACAAAGACCATTTATAACCATTAGATGGAGATTAAATCAAGGGTAGAGATTTGGTCTTGTAAAGTGACAACGACCATTTGTAACCATTGGATTTAGAAGTGATCAAAGGGTGGAGATTTGGTCTTGTAAAGTAACAAAGACCATTTATGACCATTGGATGTTAATTTAATCAATGGTGAAGATTTAGTCTTAAAAAGTGACAAAGACTAATTATGACCCTTGGATTAAAAGTTTGAAGGAGCAATCTTGACCATTAATTTTTGGAGACACATCCAATGACTAGAATTTCAAGGAGAAAAATCTAATGGCCTAGATTAAGTCTTCTAAATCAAAATCCTACATTAATCCTAACCATTGAATTAATCAATGGCTAGAAATGCTCCAAATGGTGGCTAATTATTATGGTCATGCACAAGGAGAAGCATGCATGGAGGGGGATGGTTTTGGATTGTTTAGAAGACAAAGAAAAAGAGGCTTTATGACCATTATTAATTGCTTTATGTCATTGTTAAGTGGTCTTGGTCAATGCTTCATCATAATTGATCATTATTGATCAATTTGCACTCAAGGAGAATGCATTGGAGGGGAGCTACGAAATTGAGAAGCTTTAGGACATAGGAAAAAGTTTGAAGACCATTATTGCCATCCTTGGTCATCATTAGACATTTTCAAGAAGCTAAGTTACCAAGTTTTCTCTCCATTTCTCTCCTTCTTCATGTTTTGGCCAAGCATTCCAAGAACACCTTCCATCACTTTTTAATTTCATCCAACTTGATTTTCTAAAGCTAAACACCATTCTAAGAACATCTCTAGTTATGAGTTTTTCCAAAATCATTCATCTTGGGCTTCAAATCCAAGCTTCAAGTTTCTATCAAAAATCAAAAATTCCATCTTTGTGCTTCAAGAGAAACCATTCAGTCAAGACACTCAAAACCACTATCTAATCTCTTTTAATTTCATCTAACCATAGATCTTGAATTTATATGATGTTCTAAGCAACTTTCATGTTGGAGACTTTCTCTAAATCATTCATCTTCAAGGAGTTTCTTCAAGATCTATGTTATTGGGTTTTTGAGCTCTTGGTGGTGAAAGACTTGGAAAAAGAAGCAAAACAAAGAGTTTTTGAGGATCTTCAAGAGGTAAGAGGGAGATCCACCTCACCAACCAAGTATGGTGGTGAGAGATGGTCTTATATTTGATGGATGTTGAATCCATGTGAGGATTCATATCCATGGTCATGTAATAATTTATATGTGTTTATGAGCTTTGATTAATTGCCTATGCTTAATATGCTTTGCATGAGTTTATGATTTTGATGGTATGCTTATACTATGCATGATGATAATGATGTTTTATATAATATATATATATATATATATATATATATATATATATATATATGTGATATGTATGTATGTGTTGCCATGATTTGATGATGGAAAGAAAATTAATTTTGGTCCCAATGGCCAAGGAAGAGCTACGGTTTTGATGCCCTTGATTAGGGTTCATGTTGAGAATTTTCAAGAACAAGGGAATTAATTTTGATCCCTAGAAACATGGTGAATTTCGGTCAAGACACCTCAAAATAGGTGTTCACAAATTAATATTTTCATGAAAGATGAAAATGGATGATTTGAAGAGTATGGAAAATAAATAAAGGGTTTGTTTTCAAAGAGTACATGAACATAGTTTTTGGAAGGATTTTTATTGATTTATTTTGTGTAAAAAGATCCTAAGTGTTTTTCTAAACATGAGTTTTGAATGAAACGGGCAAACGTTGATTTTAAGGATTTGCAAAGAAAGTGAAAAAGGAATTGCAAAGAAAGTGAAAATGAATTTGAACAAATGGGTTTGGTTTTTATGACCATAAGTCTTACGGTTTTGAAAGCAAAATTTTAAGGGTTTTTTTTGTGTAAAACCATATTGACTTAGAAGGAAAAATGTTTTCAATAGTCATGTCTACATTTTTAAGGGCTTGTAATGTCTTGATTTTGATGAACAAAGTGATTTTCAAAGTGGAGATGTAACTTGATTTAATACAAGATTTTGGAAAGGAAATAGAGCGCTTATCACTTGAGAAAATCAAGTTTTGCAAACGGAAATATTTTCGAACTTCAATTTATTTTGAAGAAGGTTGTGTTTGGAAATGATTTGAGAAAAATGGAGAATATAATGGTGTTTTGAAAATTTACTAATGTATAACTGATTTTCAAATTTTGAAATACGTTAGAAAAAAAATGTTAAATTTTGAAACGTTGATGGAAAAGTGATTCTTGTGGATTATATTTTGGAAAAAGATTTTCTTGAGTAAGGAAATGTAAAAAATGAAATACAAAGTCATATTATTTTGAGAAAGGTTGAAAAGGAATTTTTGAAGGTTAAGAAATATTTTCTGTAATGAAATGGTGATAAAAAAATGTTTTACGTATCTTAAAAACGTGATTTTTATGCTACGCAATTTGAAAAAAAAATGTGTTGAAAATGATATTGATTTATTTAAGTTCAAAATAATGTTTGGAATATTGAGGAATATTTTACGTGATTGTAAAATGTTAAAAAATATTTTACGTATCTTAAAAATGATTTGAAATACAGTAAAATATTTCAATGCGATTTGAATTACGTTTAAATATTTTACGTAATTTGAACTGCTATTAAAAAATTAATATGTGATTTAAAAGTGATAGAATATTTTTATGTGATTGTGAAAATGACGGAAAATTGTTATGTGATTTGGAAAGTGTTTTAAATATTTTGAGAATAATGGAAATGATTTACGCGACTTAAAAGAAATGATTTTTAAGTTACGCGATTTTGAAACAGTGAAAAAATACTATGCAATTTGAGAAACGTATATTTTTATGCGATTGAGAAAAACGTTAAAAATTTGTACGTGGTTTAAAAGTGCAACAGAAAAGTTGTAACATTTTGAAAACGTAACAGAAATGTTACGAAATTTTGTAAACGTAACAGTAATGTTACGGTATTGTGAAAACATAATAAAAATGTTTTGGAATTTTAAAAACGTAACAAAAGTGTTACTGTATTTTGAAAAACGCAACAGAAGTGTTGTGGAATTGTGAAAACGTAACGAGAATATTGCGCAATTTTGTGAAAACACGACAACAGTGTTTTATAACTATGAAAAAATAATAAGATGATTTTGTTATTGAAAAATACAGTATGATTACTGTGAACCAGTGTCCATACACTGTTTATGAAAACAACGAGTTTTGCTTGTTATTGGCACGTGGTGCAATTTAGATGCATTGGATATATATATATATATATATATATATATATAATATATATATATATATAAAATTATGAGATATACCTGTGATTGGTATTTGGTGCATTATACATGCATTGGAATGGTCCGATGAGGACTAGATATGGCTGATTGCCTAGGAGAAACACACCTCTTGAGTGGGTGCGATATGCGTAGTGTAAGTCACTTGTTGACCTTGGGGGCATCGGGGTGCGGGTTGCCTACACGGGTGGTTGGTCGCGCTTCTTCCCGTAGGTTAGACCGATGCAACACACCGATGATCCTGATCGAGACACTATTCTTAATCAAGATCTGATAAAGACTGTCGTATATGTGCTAGATGTGCAAAAATTGAAATGAGAATTAAAGCACGTGGTCTGAGGCACGTGATACCGGCAGGTCTTTTCGATCATTTCTCCGACCTGAGTTTAGCTCCATGGAGTAGGAAATCGAGTCTTGTGTACATGCATAATCTGAACATTTATATCTGTGTGATATATATATTAATTGAGGAATATTGGCTATGACAATTGTTTTGAAACTTGGATGATGATGATGATGATGATGATGATGATGATGATAATGGTATTAGTATGATGATGATAGTTGATTAATGTTGAGTACATTATTGAAATTCTGGTATCACATATCTGTATAATATTGTTGTTTGTGTTATCTCTGTGCTGCCATGTTGGTATTGGCGTAGGTGATCTCACCTCTTTGTTATGTTATTTTGCTGTGTCTGTACTGTTAAAATCAAATAATAGAATGATCGAGTTATCTTAGACATAACGGGCAATGAATACTCTGAGATGGGTGACAACAATAAGGAGTGGACATTCAGGACTCAAAGGTGTGCAGTGTTGACAAAGAACAGATGTAGAACAGATGTCTGATGCAACAAGATGGATACACAACAGAATAAGTATGTTAAGTTTTAACGTTAGTGTTGTACCGTGCTATTAAGTAGGACCCGTCATGGGGTTTGCTACTGTAAAAAAAAAAGAGTCTGTTAGTTTATATTTCTCTTTAAATTGTGAAATATTAATTGGTGTCAATATTGCATAATGAATAGTTGAAATATGATTTCCAATATTACCTAATATTTTCAGTAAATTTACGTTTCAGTAAAGAAGAAATTTTAAAACCCACTTTTTTTAACTCAAACTTTGTGCGATTTTCTTTTCAGATTATGAGTCGGGAGATGAAAATGTGATGCCCTAAGGACGGTGTTACAATTGAGTTGTAAGAAAGTTAGGCAACAAAAAGTAGATAATGTGACTGTTTTGTTCAAATTCCATTGTATAAAACCTCATAAAAGATGCTTTTTGTTCTTCAGGGACCTGTCATACAATAATTCCTCAGGAGATCTACCAAGGTCATTTGGTTCCTTAGCAATCCGTGCTAGATTGTAAGTTTCTTCTTTCATATGCCTTTTTTTTCCCCATAAACTTGATTTGTGTTTTATCATATACTCAATGGCTGAACTTTCTTTTGTTGTCATACGACCCATATTATGATCTTACAAGATACCCATATGATACCCACTGATTATTTTTTGTAATGTTAATTTCTTATTGCATTAACATAATGCTTTCAAATGTCGAATTGGTATTGAGATAATGAGCAATTTCTCTTGGCATCTAGTTAGCTAGGTGTATAGTTGTTTATCTTGTCTGGGGTTTATTAGATTCTTCCTAAGATGATTTGGAGAATTTGGTGTGTTACAAATGATTTCTAAAATCTAAATTTAAGAATGTTAAGAATCTCACAACACCTCTAAAATGTCTTTTCTTTTTCCTAGTTCTCTTTTACTAATAACAAAAAAGAAATTTTGTGGAACTCATTTTAGGATTCATCAGAAACTAACAGAGATTAACCACTTATTCCTAATGTATTAACCAATTAATTTCGATTCACCAAGTAATGGGAACTCATTTTTGGATTGACCATAAACTCAGAGATTGACCTCTTAATTTGGATTTACCAAGTATTGAGTCATTGTTGATAATGTGCATGGTAAGAAAAGTGTTAAAATCTGAGTCTAAACACTGTATGAATATGGATTTGCCAGATTGTATTTTCTTTGGTTTTTTTTTGTTTTTTGAACTCTTAATTTATTCATTAACTTAAGTTTCTACTTTGTTGTTCCTTAAGCCTATGGAATTTTAAATGACAGAATGAGTTCAAAATGATAAAGTTGGTGAATCTCATAGATTTGGTGAGTTCCAAAATAAGTGGTTAATACACTACAAATTAGTGGTTAATATGAACAAGTTTCTGGTGAATCCAGAAAAAGTTCCAAATAGTGGGGGGGAATCTAGTTAGAAATGAATTACTAGTGGAGTGGACATGTGTAATGTTGTTTTTAACAGGTTAGGAGTAGATAGGTAGAAAACCATGGAAAAAGTGGTGAATCTCACTATTTGGTGAGTTCCAAAATAAGTGGTTAATACACTACCAATAAGTGGTTAATATGAACAAGTTTCTGGTGAATCTAGAAAAAGTTCCAAATAGTTAGGGGAATCTAGTTAGAAACGAATTACTAGTAGAATGGACATGTGTAATGTTGCTTTTAACAAGTTGAGAGTAGATGGACAGAAAACCATGGAAAAAGTGGTGAATCCCACTATTTGGTGAGTTCCAAAATAAGTGGTTAATACACTACAAATTAGTGGTTAATATGAATAAGTTTATGGTGAATTCAGAAAAAGTTCCAAATAGTGGGGGGGAATCTAGTTAGAAACGAATTACTAGTGGAGTGGACATGTGAAATGTTGTTTTTAACAGGTTGGGAGTAGATGGGCAGAAAACCATGGAAAAAATGGTGAATCTCACTATTTGGTGAGTTCCAAAATAAGTGGTTAATACATTACGAATAAGTGGTTAATATGAACAAGTTTCTAGTGAATCAAGAAAAAGTTCCAAATAGTGGGAGGGAATCTAGTTAGATAGGAATTACTAGTAGAGTGGACATGTGTAATGTTGTTTTTAACAGGTTGGGAGTAGATGGGCAGAAAACCATGGAAAAGTGGTGAATCTCACTATTTGGTGAGTTCCAAAATAAATGGTTAATACACTACAAATAAGTAGTTAATATGAACAAGTTTCTGGTGAATCCCAGAAAGAGTTCTCAATAATGAGGGCAAACTAGTTAGAAATGAAGTACTAGCTGGAGTTTACATCTGTAATGTTGTTTTGAACACATTGGAGTTTAGTTCAATCTTTCAGCGCAAATAAATTGACCTTCTTCATGCAAGTCTGTTATCTCTACTTTTTCATTCTCAAAAAATTCATGTTCTTCTTCCTCAGGTTCTGTTAACTCTTCCTTAGGTTTGTGGGAATGGTGAAGACAAATTTTGTCGTGCAGTGCTAGCCCTCTATTGCAGTAGAAACTTTGGGTAAAATTTAATTTCTTATTAGTGGTATAATGACTGTAATTTGAATTAAAATCATAGCTTGGTGTTGGTTTGTAATATCCATTGTTGTTCTTAAATTTGAGACTTGTGAAATGCAAATAAGTATGTGTGCTTATAATCTATTTGAGAAAATGCCTTTTTGAATGGAGTGAATTGAAATAGAGATAATGATGTATGTGATTTTTTTGTTAGACCCAGTGTTGATATGCTATGGCAGTAGTGTGTATTTTGTTGAATGAAAAAGAGATATTTTGGTATGCAAGTGTTTGAAGATTGAATGATGTGTTGCAAAGTATTTATATAGAATGATTTATAGTGCTTGATGATCTGAAAATTTTGCTAGTTTGTAGTGTGTCAATGTGATTTGAAATGAATTTTTTTGGTGTGTATGTTTTTGGGAATAGGTCATACTTTCGACCTTCCTTTTAAGATTCTCCCCTGCAAAGCCTTACTCTGAAGTTTCAAGATAGAACATTTATTCAAATTTCAGAATAGATTAATGCTTCAAATTTAAATATTGTATTTAGATATTGAATAATTTAAAAAAAGCTCATTTAATGATAGTAAACAATGTTCAATATGAACCTAAATTATTTATTACTGCATTCGACAAGAGTCTAAAAGTTGTTACATGTGCATATAGATCCAAACCAAGTTCTTTTTCTATCATTCTTTCATTCCTAATTCTATATCATGGGAAGATAGCAATCACATTTAGACGCTTCAAAACATAAACCAACCACATAGTCAGTGGGCATGTAGTATATGTTATTCAGTGAAGCCATAATAGGAATATCAATTTGTGCTCATTAATCAGCCACTCAACTCTCAAGGCACTGCTTAACAAGAACTCAACTAAGTCTCTAACACTAACCTTTTACCTTTTGTTCTCCTATGCTTAAGTGGCTTGATATGATCCACAATATAACTAATAACCTCTTTCAATGTAGCCTTCCTTTTTTCCTTGAAGTTCCATAGCTCATTAACAGTATACTCACCGCTTGAATTGTATTCATTTAATTCTTTCAAAGCTATACCAATAGGTAAATGTATGTCATCTCCCCATTCCTCATCTATAATTTCATATATTGATGCAACATCATTTTTTATGTTCAGTATTATACATTTTGCAACTTCTGTCGGTAAATGTGTCAATACTTATTATTAAGTATTGACACATGTGTCAATATATGCTATATCCTTAAATGCATTGTTTGTGCTACTTAATTTATATATCATTGAAACATATATCACATGTTTTTTGTGCTATCTAATAATTTGATAAGAAGATGAGAGTAAAATTATTAGTGCTACTTATTATTTATAATCTGATAAGAAGATGAGGGTAAAATTGATATTTCATTTAAATGCAAGAAATAGGAACCTTACATTACCAACATCATAAATAGTGGGAAATTCTTCAGCAAATAAGAGTCTCCTAAAAATTTAAATGATTTGGTTGAACTAGTGTGTTCCGCATTAAAATGATTTATATAAGTTTTTAATTTGTTATTCATTAGGCTTAGGGAATTTTAAATGACAGAATTAGTTCAAAATGACGAAGTTGGTGCATGTCTATGAGTTGTGACCAATACGATTGATTATTCATTTGTGCTTTTAATCGTGCTGAACTAGTGAAAATTCATTCTTGGTCTTCTGTATATGCAGAATATTTACATGTACAGCTCATGGGCAAGATGAAGGTGTGATTTGTCTAGCATCAATCAGGTAACCAACTTGGTTAATATAGAAAAAATCTGTTATACGTGTTTGGCTATGCGCATATGTTGGCTAATTTGTTCTCATAATGCAGAAGGTGCGATTGAGGCATGTTTGCACACCGAGGTTGTTGCTTGACGTAAATAGCTCATTGACGGACGCCCTGAAGTCTCAAATTGAGTCTACCCCATTTAAGTCACTGTTATATATGCCGAATAATTTAGAAATCAACTATGTCTTGTTGTAGGAGTTAGCGTCTAGATGGGTTGAAAGAGATAGGGGATTTAGAGTCAGGGGTAGGATTATCCCATTCAGTCTGTTATACGTGTGCTTGGCACTTGGATTGTGGATTGCTGGGGAACGAGCAACCCCACGTGATGATGGAGTGAGCTGAACTTTGTCCTTATTTAAGGGGGACGATGTAACCTGTAACACCCTGAATTTCCTATCTCTTAAACAATAATTTTGACAGTTAACAGAATTTTACTGTTTAGTAATTTCTGTGCACTGTAAAATTATTTTGTTTATTCCGTCAGTGTATTTAATCGTTTTGAGTGATTTACTCCGTGTCAGGAAAATAATAATTTTCGGGTCGGAGAAAATCTTTAAATATTTATTTCTCTTTACTGTTAATTATTTTTAATAATCTGACTTGATTTTCATACGTTTTCTAATATTTATGATTTTTGTGGATGATTATGAATTTTTTTGACTGTATGTGGGGCCAGGTGGTCCTATGTGGGCCCAGGTGACCTTAAGTGGGCCTAAGTGGGTCCCGTAAAGTAAAAATTTTTCTACGCATAGAAAAATTTGTATTGTTTAGACGGAGACAGGGGATCTTACTAAACCTGAATCTGGAAACAATTTTAAAAAATTTCTTGTACTGTGTTTGGTACTGTATTTAATTATCAGATGATAAAAATATAGTAAATATAATCTTTCGTGGGGTTTTAGCAGATAAAAATAGAAATTATATTGCTTAAGTCAACATTAGTGGTTTGGATATCCACCATTAATTTAATTAACGATGGAGACTTGATCTTGATTTAATCAACGGTGGAGATTTGATCTTAAAAGTAAATAGGATTATTTATAACCGTTAGATGGAGATTAAATTAAGGGTAGAGTTTTAGTTTTATATAATGGCTATGACCATTTACAACCATTGGATTTAGAAGTGATCAAGGGTGGAGATTTGGTCTTGTAAAGTAACAAAGACCATTTATGACCATTGGATGAAGATTTAATTAATGGTGAGGATTTAGTCTTAAAAAGTGACAGACTAATTATGACCCTTGGATTTAAAGTTTGAAGGAGCAATCTTGACCCTTAATTTTGGAGACACATCCAATGGCTAGAATTTCAAGGAGAAAAATTTAATGGCCTAGATTAAGTCTTCTAAATCAAAAGTCTACCTAAATCCTAACCATTGAATTAATCAATGGCCTAAAATGCTCTAAATAATGGGTTGAAAAAGATGACAAAACTATTGCATGCAAAATGGAGGAAGGGGACGGTTTTGGATTGTTTATAAGATAAAGAAAAAGCTTTATGACCATTATTACATGTCATGGTCAATATTACATCATCCTTGATTATGATTTCCTTGTTTGCATCCTTAGGAGATTTCTTGGAGGGAGGCCAAAATTATTTCATGCATTATCACCTTTTCTTTCAATTATTCTAGTAACTTGTCATCACTCAATAAATAAATAAATAAATAAATAATCCACTCTTCACTTTCCATCACACTCCACGGCCATGCACTTGAGAAAGAGGACATTTCATTTCATTGTCTTCACTTTGTGACAAAAGGAAGCTATCATCTTTTAATGCAAAGCTTAGTCAATTTTAGTGACTTTGCACATGTAACCTATAGTCATCATCCTATTCAATATCTATTAAAGCTATCAAATAATTCTCACTTTCTCTCTTCTTGATATCCCACGGTCATACACTCAAAAGTAGGAGACAATACTCATTTATTCATTTCACTTATTCAATTGCTCATCATTCTATCCAAAGAACCAAGAACCAATACAAGAAATTCTCTTATCTTCTCTTCTCCTCTATGTTTCGGCCATGACCATCAAGAACACCTTCCATCACTTTTTAATTTCATCCAACCATAGATCTTGAATCTACATGATATTCTAAACAACTTTCATGTTGGAGATTTTCTCTAAATCATTCATCTTCATGAACTTTCTTCAAGATCCAAGTTATGGGGTATTTATGGTGAAGTGTAAGGAAACTTCATTTCTTCTCTTCTTTTTCATGATCTAAACCATGTTTGATCCATGGTTCCTCTTAATCAAGCTTAGTATACTAATTTTTATGTATTTTGTCTTGTATTTGAGAAGCCCTTGGTGGTGAAGGACTTGGAAAAAGAAGCAAAACAAGGAGTTTTTGAGGATCTTCAAGAGGTAAGAGGGAGATCCATCTCACCAACCAAGCATGATGGTGAGAGATGGTTATATATTTGATGGATATTGAATCCATGTGAGGATTCATATCCATGGTTATGTAATTAATTTGTGGGTGTTTATGAGCTTTGATTAATTGCCTATGCTTAATATGCTTTGCATGAATTTATGATTTTAATGGTATGCTTATACTATGCATGATGATAATATGGCATGCTTTTGATATATATATATATATATATATATATATATATATATATATATATATATATGATGTGTATGTATGTGTATGCCATGATTTGATGATGGAAAGGAAACTAATTTTTGGCTTCAATGGCCAAGGAGAGGGCTATGATTTTGATGCCCATAATTAGAGATTCATGTTGAAATTTTTCAAGAACAAGGGAATTAATTTTGATCCCTAGAAACATGGTGAATTTCGGTCAAGACACCTCAAAATAGGTGTTCATAAATTAATATTTTTATGAATGATGGAAATGAATTTTTTTAAAGAGAATGGAAAATAAACAAAGGATTTGTTTTTCCAAGAGTACATGAACACAGTTTTGAAGGATTTTTTATTGATTGATTCTGTGTAAAAAGTTCCTAAGTGTTTACTAATTATGATTTCGAAAAAAATGAAACGGGCAAATGTTGATTTTAAGGATTTACAAAGAAAGTGAAAAAGAACTTGCAAAGAAAGTGAAAATGAATTTGAACAAATGAGTTTGGTTTTTATGACCATGAATCACACGGTTTTGAAAACAAAATTTTAATGGTTTTGTTTGTGTAAAACCATATCAATTTAGAAGAAAAAATATTTGATAGTTTCAATAGTCATGTCCACGTTTTAGAAGGTTTGTAATGCCTTGGTTTTATAAAATAAAGTAATTTTCAAAGTAGAAATACAGTTTGGTTTGATACAAGGATTTTGGAAAGGGAATCAGAGTGTTTTATCACTTGAGAAAATTTTGTAAACGAAAGACAAAGAGAGGTTGAAAATGTTTTAACTTTAATTTATTTTGAAGAGAATTGATTTTAAAATTGATTTGAGAAAAATAGAGAATATAATGGTGATTTGAGCATTTACTAATGTATAACTTATTTTCAAGTTTTGGAGTACGTTAGGAAAATTTAAGATTTTGAAACATTGATTTACATCAATGGAAAAGTGATTTTGTGAATTATATTCCGAAAACAATTTCTTGAGTAAAGAACTATGGAAAAAGATTTTCTTAAGTAAGAAAATATATTAAATGAAGTATAAAGTTATATTATTTTGGAAAAATTTGAAAATGAATTTTTAAAGGTCAAGAAATACTTTCTATAATGAAATTATGATGAAAAATATTTTACGTATCTTAAAAACGATTTGGAATATATTCAAATATTTCTACACGATTTGAATTATGTTTAAATATTTTACGTGATTTGAACTACTGTTGAAAAATCAATATGTGATTTAAAAGTGATAGAATATTTTTATGTGATTGTGAAAATGACGGAAAATCGTTATGTGATTTGGAAAGTGTTTTAAATATTATGAGAATGATGGAAAATGATTTACACGACTTAAAAGAATGATTTTTAAGTTATGCAATTTTGAAACAGTAGAAAAATACTATGCGATTTGAGAAACATATATTTTAACGCGATTGAGAAAAACGTTAAAAAATTAGTACGTGGTTTAAAAGTGCAACAGAAGAATTGCAACATTTTGAAAATGTAACAAAAAAGTTACAAAATTTTATAAATGTAACAGTAGTGTTATGGTATTGTGAAAAAGTAATAAACACGTTTTGGAATTTTAAAAATGTAACAAAATTTTTACGGTATTTTGAAAATGCAACAGAAGTGTTGTGGAATTATGAAAATGTAACGGGAATATGGCGTAATTTTGTGAAAACACAACAACAGTGTTTTATAACTATGAAAACATGATAAGATGATTTTGTTATTGAAAAATACAATATGATTACTGTTGAACCAGTGTCCATACACTGTTTGTGAAAACAACGAGTTTTGCCTGTTATTGGCACGTGGTGCATTTGTGGTTGGACTTGCACTGACATATTAATGCATTGTATAAATTATATCTGAGAAATTATGAGATATACCTGTGATTGGTATTTGGTGCATTATACATGCATTGGAATGGTCTGATGAGGACTGGATATGGCTGATTGCCTAGGAGAAACACACCTCTTGAGTGGGTGCGATATACGTAATGTAAGTCACTTGTTGACCTTGGGGGCATTGGGGTGCGGGTTGCTTACACGGGTGGTTGGTCGCGCTTCTTCCCGTAGGTTAGACCAATGCAACACACCGATGATCCTGACCGAGACACTATTCTTAATCAAGATCTGATAAAGACTGTCGTGTATGTGCTAGATGTGCAAAAATTGAAATGAGAATTAAAGCATGTGGTTTGAGGCACGTGGCACTGACAGGTCTTTTCGATCATTTTCTCCGACTTGAGTTTAGCTCTATGGAGTAGGAAATCGAGTCTTGTGTACATGCATAATCTGAACATTTATATCTGTGTGATATATTAATTGAGGAATATTGGCTATGAAAATTGTTTTGAATACTTGGATGATGATGATGATAATCATGTTGATGACATTATTGTGATTATTGTGTGATGATAATAATGTTAATGGTATGATGATGATAGTTGATTAATGTTGGGTGCATTATTGGAATTCTGGTATGATATATCTGTATGATATGTTGTTTGTGTTATCTCTGTGCTGCCATGTCGGTATTGGTGTAGGTGATCTCACCTCTTTGTTATGTTATCTTGTTGTGTCTGTATTGTTAAAATTAAACAGTAGAAAGAATGAGTTGTCTTAGACATAACAGGCGATGGATACTCTGAGATTGGTGACAACAATAAGGAGTGGACATTCAGGACTCGAAGGTGTACAGTGTTGACAAAGGAACAGATGTCTGATGCATCAAGATAAACAGAAAAAGGAATAAGTATGTTAAAGTTTCTCGTTAGTGTTGTACCATGCTATTAAGTAGGACCCATCATGAGGTTTGCTACTGTTAAAAAAAAAAAGAGTCTGTTAGTTTTATATTTCTCTTTAAATTGTTAAATATTAAGTGATGTTTGTTATATGATTTTAAATCAGTTAAATCTATTTTTCCGTATTACTTATGAATTTCAGAAAGTTTATGTTTCAGCAAGAAAGAAATTTTAAAACCCATATTTTATAACTCAAACTTTGTGCGAACTTCTTTTCAGATTATGAGTCGGGAGTCAGACATGTGATACTCGAGGGAGGGTGTTACATAACCATTGGCACAATTTATCATGAGTTGTATCAGTATGTAGGGAACAATGATGTGGATAACTTTTGTCGACTTTATATCCTACTTGCTTTTGGGGAGTTCTATTTTCCCATTACAAGTGTCAACGTGCATTCTGCCTTCACACACCTACTAGACGAGTTGAACTCCCTAGATAATTACAGCTGGGGTTTGGCAGTGTATGATTTTTTGGTGGATGACTTGACCTAGTTGCACGTGTAGTGAACGAGGGTAAGAATATCCGCCAAATCCATTTAATGGGATGTGCTGCACTTCTGCAGGTACATGTTTTGTTATTTACATGCTTCCTGGTTGTTATAATTGTTTCATGTAATATTGTAGTTTTTTTTTGTTCTTTTCCTGTTGCACCATTTTTGATACCATACATGTGATTTTCTACAAGGTTTAGGCTTTTGATCACCTGATGTTGTGCCCCACATCAACTGTGATAAGTGCTCAATCCTTCCCACGTTTCTTGGACTGGCATGTGTTTAGGGTGAGGGAGGAGAAAGTGCAAACGGCATTTGAAAAAAACAAGGTAACATATTACTTTTAAATGATGTTTGTAGTGCTGCGACATTTGTATGAAAATCATTTTGTATAAAAACAATTTATGTTATTTAACCATAGTACTCCACCTTCACCATACTACTTAACTACGTATCTGGTGGTTATTGACATGTAGGTAACTGAAGATCTGGTTGCATCAAAAGAAGAGAACCAGATTGACATAGTCAGGGATGCAATGGCATCTATGCAGCAACATGGTGTTGGACATCGGCGGGCGAGGCCATTTGATGTGGAGGACCTTTCTCAGGTGGTTGTTGAGAACGTGCAAATGAAGAAAAGGATTTCTATTCTGGAAACAGAAGTGAGCATATTGAAACAACTATTATTACACTATTCAGTGCCTCCACCTTCACTTTGTCCTATAGGCAGTCCAGTATCTGACCAGGGTACTTAACCATTGAATCGTGTGAGCACTCCTTTCTACGGATTCAGTGAAGGTGGTAAGCCGAGTGATCAACAACTGCCTGCACGTGGCATCCCTTCAGGAGCACCAGTTAGCTACCCTGATACACACCTGAACCTAGTCACAGAGAACCCCGACTCCAACATTTGCACTCGGGTTAAGGCTCAGCCCAGGAAGCGTGTGCTTGGCAAAAGCACCCGAACTCCTTACACCAAGTAGCAAAAGAATAAGAAGAAAATGAATTTGCATACCCAACTTTTTACCTACTGCACTAGAGTGCTTAAAAAGAAGACCACGATTCCGCGTAAGCTTTTGAATTACCAACATGGCATGCTTGATACGTACAATACTAATTTTACTTGGGCTAACATTTGTCATTTGCATCTTATACAATTTTAGCATTAGGCAATTTGTTTTGTAATTGTCGTTAAACAATATGTTTTAGGTTGTGTTGTAAGGTGGTGGTCAGACTCTACGATCAGTTCCTTACTATTGCAGATGCCTTTTGCATGAAATCAAGAGGGTGGGTCAACAATATGGTAAGATCAAATGACATTCAACTCATAATTAAGATTATGTATATGACACCTACTTATTGCGCCGGTTCACATATAAGGACCTTTTTTAATTCACTCTTTCAGGTTATTATACTGACTACAAGGGTTTTTGCATGAGATGAAATGGAGCAACGAAGAGTGACCCGTCATATGTTTTGTCTCACGTTTATGGTAACAACAACATGCTCAATTAAGTTAGAACTGTATGCACATTGACAATGCCAACCTTAACTTATTGTTGGTAATTTATAAAATGTAGGATTTGGTGAAAAGTGGACTGGAGCATTTCAAATCAGTTTGCCACAGGCCTTGGCGAATTATTAACGACTTCATACCTCATGCTAAAGTGGGATATGACATCACCCAGTGTAACTTAGTAACTTTTAATCATTATGTGTCAAAAATTACATGTGCCTTAGCTGAATGCACTTTATTGGGCAACATCTGGGGTTAAACCCATCATTTATCTAGTTGGATTGTGTATAGTGTTTTATTTTCTTAATACCGCATAAGACATTATGTTCCAACTATAATACGCATAACTATCATATATCTACATTATCAAATAACTATGTAAAATAAAAAGGCATTTGAAGAATTGTAATACTATTTATGTAAGCATATTATAAGGAACAACATTCAATGAACTTGGATACATTTCTTCATGTAGATATTTGCTCCAATCGTGTTCGATGGCCATTGGTGGTGTTATGCGTTGGATCTGAGATTTAAAAAGTTGTATATGTTGGATTCAATGGGCAGTCATACATACACTGAAAAAGCTAGGCTGGACGTTTTAACGGTATCACACTCCTCTAATGTCATTATAATGATAATGTATTAGTTGTGCCGTATAATTTGACTTTGAACTTTACTTTGAATTTGTAGAAGCGTCGGTTTGAAGAATTGTTGCAGATACTTAGTCCAACCTTGATGAATCATAATCCTTTAGACCTAGTGGAGGTTGACTTGCCCCGGCAATGCAACTCGTGAGTACGGTTGCACTTAGTAAAAAATATTAATTGTTATGTTGAGGCATAGGTGTTTAATTTTTCCCTTTGTGCTTGCTTGTATGTTATTGAAACAGGGATGATTGTGGCATTTACGTTATTAAGTACATAGAGTTGTGGGATGGACACAAGATGTTTGGTGAGAAGACTATGCTAGAATAGAGCGAGGTGAGGGAATTGTTTTGTTTTCTGATTTAACAATTACATTTTGTTGGAATTTTTATTTATTCGTACTATACTGGTACAGGGAGAAGTCATGCAAATGCGATGTGACTTATTATGTAGCTGGGTCTTGCATCCAAAGAACGAGCACAAAGAAGAAGTTTTGAGAGCTGCAAATGCTATAGAGTTGTTGTCTTGATTTGCAAATTTTATTCTACACTATTTAGCTTGGCCCTATGTACAGTTATTGTAATGCTTATTGTATAGTTACCCCCACTTTTGGGAACTATTAAGTGGATTCACTAGGAACATATACTAATTAACCATTTTTGTGTAATGTATTAACCATTTACTTATGGATTCAGAAACTTGTTTTAGATTAACCACTGATTTGGAACTGTATTTTATATTATCCAAAAACTTGTAGATATTAGCCACTTTTTTATACTATAGTAACTAGTTATATTGGAACTCACCAAGTAATGAGATTCACCAGAAACATATATAGATGTAATTGGCTAGCTGCCTTTGATAGTAGTTTTGATGATAATTAGCTAGTTGCCTTTGAGATTCACCACTTTTTCCATGGTTTTCTGACCATATACTCCCAATGTGTTCAAAACAACATTACAGATATAAACTCTAGCTAGTACTTCATTTCTAATAAGTTTGCTCCTATTATTGGGAACTCTTCCTGGGATTCACCAGAAACCTGTACTGATTAACTACTTAGATGTAATGCATTAACCATTTATTTTGGAACTCACCAAATCCATGAGATTCACCACTTTTTCCATGGTTTTCTGACCATATACTCACAATGTGTTCAAAATAACATTACAGATGTAAACTCCACCTAGTACTTCATTTCTAACTAGTTTGCCCTCATTATTGGGAACTCTTCCTGGGATTCACCAGGAACCTGTACTGATTAACCAGTTAGACGTAATGTATTAACTAGTTATTTTGGAACACACCAAATCCATGAGATTCACCACTTTTTGCATGGTTTTCTGCCAATCTACTCACAACTTGTTAAAAACAATATTACACATGTCCATTCCACTAGTAATTCGTTTCTAACTAGTTTCCTCCCACTATTTGGAATCTTTTGTTGGATTAATCAGAAACTTGTTCATATTAACCACTTATTTGTAGTGTATTAACCACTTATTTTGGAACTCACCAAATTCATGAGATTCACCACTTTTTCCATAGTTTTCTGCCAATCTACTCACAACTTGTTAAAAACAACATTACACATGCCCACTCCACTAGTAATTCATTTCTAACTAGTTTTCCCCCCACTATTTGGAACTCTTCCTGGGATTCACCAGAAACCTGTACTGATTAATCACTTAGACGTAATGTATTAACCACTTATTTTGGAACTCACCAAATCCATGAGATTCACCACTTTTTCCATGGTTTTCTGCCCATCTACTCCCATCCTGTTAAAAACATTACACATGTCCACTCTACTAGTAATTCATTTCTAACTAGTTTTCCCCCATTATTTGGAACATTTTGTTGGATTAACCAGAAATTTATTCATATTAACTACTTATTTATAGTGCATTAACCACTTATTTTGGAACTCACTAAATCTATGAGATTCACCACTTTTTCTATGATTTTCTGCCAATCTACTCACAACTTGTTAAAAACAACATTACACATGTCCACTCTACTAGTAATTCGTTTCTAACTAGATTCCTCCCCACTATTTGGAACTTTTCTAGATTCACCAGAAACTTGTTCATATTAACCACTTATTTATAGTGTATTAATCACTTATTTTGGAACTCACCAAATCCATGAGATTCACCACTTTTTCTATGGTTTTCTGCCCATCTACTCCCAACCTGTTAAAAACAACATTACACATGTCCACTCCACTAGTAATTCGTTTCTAACTAGTTTCCCCCCACTATTTGGAACTTTTTGTTGGATTAACTAGAAACTTGTTCATATTAACCACTTATTTATAGTGTATTAACCACTTATTTTGGAACTCACCAAATCCATGAGATTCACCACTTTTTCCTTGGTTTTCTGTCAATCTACTCATAACTTATTAAAAATAACATTACACATGTCCACTCTACTAGTAATTCATTTCTAACTAGTTTCCCCTCACTATTTGGAACATGTTTTGGATTCACCAGAAACTTGTTCATATTAACCACTTATTTATAGTGTATTAACCACTTATTTTGGAACTCACCAATTCTATGAGATTCACCACTTTTTCCATGGTTTTCTGCCCATCTACTGCCAACCGATTAAAAATAATATTACACATGTCCACTCTACTAGTAATTCATTTCTAACTAGATTCTCCCCACTATTTGGAACTTTTTTTTGGATTCATCCGAAACTTGTTCATATTAACCACTTATTTGTAGTGTATTAACCACTTATTTTGGAACTCACCCAAAATAATAAGCTTCACCACTTTTTCTATGGTTTTCTGACCATATACTCCCAACTTGTCAAAAACAATATTACATATGTCCACTCCAACCAGTACTTCATTTCTAACTAGTTTGCCCCCACTTCTTTGAACTTTTTGTGGCTTCACCAGAAACGTGTACTGATTCACTACTTATTTCTAACGTATTAACCCCTTATTTTGTAACTGACCAAATAATGAGATACACCACTTTTTCAACAGGATCATCCGTGAATGTCCATGGTTTTGTGGTGAGTCTCGTTAATTGGTGAATTCATGAGTAACTGGTTAATACATTGCAAATAAGTGGTTAATCTATATGACTTTATGGATAATCCAAAAAATCAGTTCCCAATGGTGGGGTAGATTTCTTATTTCTTTTAACTTCAATTATTCTTAAGGTTGCAGGTAAAAATACATAAAAAATACACTTGGATTACAAAAGAGCCATTTATCGCTTATGTATCACAGTTTATATCCATGTACATCACTAATATTGTGGCATTGCAATGATACATTCCTACCATTCACCCTAAAAAAATATATACATCTTCCCTCTCTACGTGTAATTACATGTATTCTATACACATTACATGTGAACCATAAATAACTATAGCATAGAAACAATCCAATTAAAAGGACAAAAAAACTACTTAAGTGGGTTCCTGATGATCCACTAAGATCTATTTTCATGATTGCCACAAAAAATGTTGTAGACAAAATCACAATGTGAGCATGAGATTCACCAATTTGCACCTTGGTCTTTGTCAACACACTTTGACCATGTAAATTATCCTATATACCAAAAAAAGGAAATCAACTTGCAAATAATAGTAGATTAGATTAGTGCTAATTTGAAGCATGTACATGAAGCTACCCTATATAATTTATACAAATTTAGACTTGTACTATGTCACTGATTCCCAGTTTGAGTATCTTCAAATTGCCCTACATTACCACTAACCAACAAATTGGTGTAAGACATTTGACTATGACAACCCTGGATAAAAACATATAAGCATGTCAATTTCAATAACTACAATGAACTTATTGAGCATATGTTGGACATGTCTGTGACCTTTGATTGACACCATGATCAATTCCTTCTAATAATGATAAAAAACCAACTGATGAGTTGTGTGATAGTTGCGAAACCCAATAGCTACCGTCACACATTGGTGCATTGACATTTGTACTCATCTCAATAGCTGTGGACTGTTAAGCAACAATATACCAAACATCCTTTCATTGAAATAAATGACAATTTAAGTGTAAGTAGCTTAAAATTTAACAACTGTAACATCCCGAAAAAAAAATATTAGACTTCTATATGTGTACAAAGGTAGCATATAACTTGTCTGATATGTCAGTGAAGATTTGTGACAAACAGAGTTAGTTTAGGCACTTTGCTGCAACACAGAGTGTGGAAAGTGACCTAAAATGACTCAAAAAATAGCATAAATTGCTATTTAAAGGGGAACAAGTTTAGATAATTTGTTTCTAGGTTACAAATAAGATAAGTACGGCGGAGTTAAAATTTTAAGACAATCAAAGTTAATTTGGTATTTTTAAGCACACTGGTTGTGCATTTTAATACCGGATTTACTCCCAACAGGTATAGAAAAGTGGAGAAAAAGTACAACATGATTTTTAATGAATCCTAGGATTTATTTTAAATTTGTTGGAGGTTAGAATACTAGATATGGTGGAATCTGAGTGTTCTTAGCAGATCAAGGTTTTAGTGTTTATCCAAGAGAAGTCATATTTGACTTCCCTTGTCTAATATCTCACGGTTGAGATATTAGAGAGTCAGAAAACAGAATAGAGAGGGGAAAAGAAAGAAGAGAGAAACTGAAGGAAGAAAGGAGAGAAAGGAAGGGGGAAAAAGAAAGAAGATCAAGGGAAGATCAAGATAAAAGCATAGAGCTTGAAGATTGACCATCCAAGATAAGAGGTAGGGAATTTCTATTCATCTATTCCTTTGATTCATTCTTGAATGAACATAGGTTTTGTGAATGGAAATAGGGGTTTGAGTAGTCAAATTTATGTTTTTGGCTTGGTTCTTGATTTCAAGGACTAAGTTAGTATGTTTTCAGCTTAATGAGAATAAGATAGATGGATTTATCCATAGATTGGAGCTAGTTGGTTCTTGAGTTTGAACCTAGGTCATGATCAACCAAGAGGGTGATTTTTGGTGTTTGATACAAATTAAGAGAATTAGTAGGTTGTAATGGTGTTACAACACGTTTAGAGGATGTTGGTGAAGCTAGAAATCACCTAGGAACCAATTTTTGATGATTAGAAGTTAAGAAAAGTTGAATAGAATAGTGCACAGTTTCTGCAGAATTCAGTAGAATCTGAGTTCTGCATGTCACGCCGCGGCGTGTACCTAGGCATGGCCTGAGCCGTGAGCATGCCGCGGCATGGAGAGTTGCATGCCGCGGCGTGGGGCAGTTTTCTGCCCAGAAGTTGCACCCGAGAGTTGGGTGCTGCGACGTGTGACCCTGAAACTCCAAAATGTTGTTTTTGGATGTTTTGAGATCCCTAGTGGATGGAATCCTTTGGTTATGCCTAGTAGAATGTGTTGAGACACTAGAGAGAGTATTTCTCAGATAGAAAAACCTAGAGGCATACAAAGAAAGATAAGAGTAAAGTTATGCATCCATTAGACATGGATTGTCATAGATCAAGAGTTTAGTTTCTTAAGCAACTTAAGGTTGCACAGAGATCACAAGAGAGGTGATAAGAGATTTAAGAAACGAGATGGGAATAGCAGAGTGCCATAGTGCCTAAGTGGCAAGAGTTAAGGGCCAAGGTGCCGAGTTGGCAAAAGTTAAGTGCCAAAGACCCTAGCTGGCAAGGGTGAATGCCATAGTGCATGAAGAGCTCTCAAAGAGTGAAAGAGAGTTAGTATTGCAAGGATAGCAGTGTACTAAGTCTAGTTGACATTGGTTCAATGTCGTAGTGCATGAAATGCTCCCACAGAGAAAAGGTGGAGTTAGTAATGCAAGAGGGACTTAGTACGAAAGCATGTGGTGGTTATGTTAGAGTTAGGGCATAACTCCGCATTACACACACATCACACTTCACATAGGCTTGCTATCCCTAGAGAACAGGTAGTGGAGGCATCCACTCAGTGGTGTAGGAGGTCATGTGTTGTGATAACAGACTTTGTTCCTAAACAGTAGGCTATAAAGGGTCATATGTTGTCATGGCAGAATTCCTCTGCGCCTAGGGTGTAGGAGGTCAGGTGTTATGGTAACAGACTTCGTTCTTAAAAGTAAGCTATAAGGGGTCACATGTTACCATGGCAGAATTCCTCTGCGCCTAGGGGGAATAGCTGAGTATTCATGACATTGCACCAACACTATCATACACTTTTCTTTGAGCATAAACATACATTATTCTATCATTGCATTATTTAATATTTTGTTAGTTGTAATATATTTGTGTAATTGTTGTGTATGTGTTACTCTGTGTTATTGGTGACAGCTGTATGGGCGGTTGTTTGATATCATCGTGGTTTCGGTTATCAGAACAGAATTATAGTTCGCTTAAGAACGTTACATAAAGAGGGAGTAGTAATTGTTTCTTATGCATGAAGTATTAGTTCAGTTGGGTTTATTCATTTTGAATGTTTAAACTGCTGGTTTTGGTATACTTATACTGAGAAATGTGATTTCTCACCCTGTTTGTTGCCATGTAAATCCAGGTGAAGGTTCATCCAAAGGCAAGAAGAAGAAGTATGAAGACAAAAATAGTTTTTATACTTTCTAGTTTAAAGCTTGTATTTATTTACGTGCTTTTAGTTTGTACAAGAAGTTATGTATACAATGAGCCTTTAGTGGCGATGTTATATATATAACTTTTAGTTTTCCGCAAGGCTCTCCATTATTATTTGTTTAAATGATATGGATTAGTATTATGTTAAGTTAGAAGTAGCATAACTAATACTGCTTATCCAGGTATATTCTGATATACTAGGTTGCCAGCATTAGCGTGTTACAACAACCACTTCAACAATGATTACAAATGACAAATAGTTTTGGTGTATATACACACCATGGTACAATCATCATGGCATTCTCCACTGCTGTTCACTTCTATAGATGACTCTATGCGCAACTTCTTTCCTTCCATCTGACTTGAGCTTCCATCAATGCACTCCTACATGTTCATAATAAAATAACTTAATACACTAATAAAAGGATATGCTAATCAGTCTAAATAAAACATATACACAACCAAAACATCTTATACAATAATAATTAGCAAAATCATATATACATACATCAATTGCCAAAGTTTGATGATGCTGGTGCTTCCTCTTTCTCAATTTGGAGACTACTCGATCAACTTTAGATATTTTTCTATTGCTTGGTAGCCGTCCTTTAGGGGGTACATGTAATGGACTATGAATGCCAGTGTTAGCAGTTTCAATGCCCTCAGTCAACTTCCTTTAACGGTCATCACCCTTGCATGTTGTTCTACCAGCTTGCTTAGATACAGCCATCGAATGCATCTTGCTTTTATATTCACATAGTCCCCAGTGGAGATCGTTTGTGAGATCCTCAAACTCTACAACAACTTCAGCCACCTCATAAAAATGCTTGCATAATTTATCAAACCTTTGCATTTGTGGCTTCGACAAAGTCACATCGTAATTGATCTTTATATAAGCATGTCTCCATCTAATGTTTTTACTCCATCTATGTAAAATATACTTTGACGGCACTTCTTGAACCATCTCATTACCAAGGACACAAAGTGAATGTCTACACATAATTCCTCTAAACTCAAACAACAAGCAATTGCAACTAACATCATGATTGTCACGAATAAATACCACCTCAAAAATAACATTCTTTGCTATCCCTCCAACTACCATATTCGCCCTCACATGGTAAGTACAAACCATTCCTTCCACACACTTAATGGACGCAAAATAGTCCATTCTTCCTCTGAATTCAGCTTGGACCTCAATGAACTTTGCATGGGTGTACTCGAATTGAAACTGCCTTTCAATAGGTGAGTTTGACCCACATTGAATTGTGGAGTCCATTGACTTGAAATCTGCCTGAAATTCCTTTTTTGCCTTGCTTCTCAGAGCATTATCATATTGCTTCACAAATTATTGCAGGCTTGTCTTTGAGTTGATATACCTGTTAAAGAAAGCATGTATGCTCTCACTGCGTTGTGTTGTTGACATCCCTGCCCAAAAATACTTCTTTAAGAAAATTGGCACCCATCTATGCCTCTTTATGTACAAACCACTCAACCAATTGTTATCTTCTAGTTCAAATTCTTTGATGAAGGTAGACCGTTTTTCTTCAAAATCTTCCACTGTTAGGGTATCGTAAACAACTACTTTCATTGCATTCTTTATATTGTTATATTCAATGCAACCTTTCAGCTTCTCAGGGATTTTTTTCATTACATGCCATAGGCTCCACCTATGTTGAGTAGTTGGAAAGACTATCTTAATAGCATTTTGCATGGCCCTGCATTAGTTTGTGACAATACTAACAGGTGCCTTACCTGACAAGCAATGAAGCCATGAGTCAAATAGCCACACAAATGACTCTGTGTCTTCAGCTAAAATTAGACCACATCCAAGCAAAACTGATTGGCCATGATGATTCACACTGACAAAAGCAACAAATGGCATATCATATTTATTTGTCAAATATGTTGTGTCAAAAGTCATAACATCTCCAAATGACTCATAGGTAGCTCTACTTCTAGCATCAGCCCAAAATACATTTTGCATATGAAAATCATCATCAACGTCTATATCGTAGAAAAATTACTATTATCCTCTTGCATTCTTGCAAAATAATTCTTCAAAGTCTTCCCATCACCTTCCTTGCCAATTGTACGTTTTTCCTTATTGACATAATTTCTAGCATCTTGCTCATTAAATGATAAGTTCTTATAACCTCCCACCTCATAAGCAAGAAACCAGACTGTCTTATGTATTCTCACCCCTACATCATCATTCACTTGATTGTTCTCTTCACGTGCATGCTAAGATTCTTGTTAACTCTCAACATTCTCACCTTCGTTGGGCTAAGTTCATGAGAGTGTTCAAGTATAGCTATCTTGATGAACCATCGTCCATCTCCCATCTTCTTGACTGTAATTTTTGCTTCACAATTTGTCCGTCTAGTTGGAAGTGTCTTCAAATTATTTGGTATTGTTGACACATGTTTTCCCTGTATTGAACAAGCTAGCATAATGTAATTTACCTTACCATCATCTTCTTTTTTTGAAGTTCTATTTATAATACCAAACCCCTTTTGGTAAGCATATTTCCTATAAAATTCCTTAACATCATCCTCTGATGGAAACAGCAACCCTCGTTTTAGCTCATAACTTTCAAACTCGCCATCCAAGGCATCACTTATAATGAAGTCACTTTCACATGCTTTTTCCACATTATCAACAGCCTCAGATGTATTAAGATTATTTGAACCCTCCATCAACTTCAGTTTTGGGTTGCTACACACACTTGTAAGTTATCAAGTATTTACTGTCATGTTACAAGCATATTTCATATTTCACCAACATCTAGATTTTATTATGAAAGTTAAGAAATGACAGTGAAAAGTAAACATACAATGACAATAGATAATGATGATAGAGACCTATTCGAATGGGTCTATTCTATAAAGGCCATACTTAACCACTTTTGAGATGAAATAAGGCTTAAAAAGATAGCTTGGAACCATCTAGTTAACAAAACAATTTACAATGGTAGTCATGTTAATCTTCTTTCACGTGTGCTCAAATAAGTCTCAAATGGCTAAGTGGCAATTTTAACATGTATAAAAACATCATTCAAAACATGCCATTACTCTTTCTCTTCTAAAACAGGATATGTTTTACCTCTATAGCAACGCTTAGGTAAGAAATTAAGGATGCTCAATGGACCAACCCTTCCTGCTATATGAACTAGACAATAACCCATCCCAACTCCACTCCACTAGTAGTTCATTTGTAAGTAATTACCCTAACTATTGGGAACTCATTGTTGGATTCACCAGAAACATGTGAAGATTAACCACTTATTCCAAACATATTAACCAATTCATTTTAGATTCACCAAGTAATGAGATTTATGACAAACCATGTCAATGAACCAGCCCTTCATGCTATATGAACTAGACAAAAACCCATCCCAACTCTTGTAACACCCCGAATTTTATTTTTTCTGCATAAATATTAATTTTATAATTGTTATGATTTTTGAGAATTTTGTAAATTTTTCTGAGATTGTGGTTATTTTAATATTATTTTGGGCCGTCTGTGGGCCCAGGGTGGGCCTAGAAAATGTAAAAAATTTTATGGGCCAGAAAATTTTGTACTATTAATGAGGGGCCAGAGGATCTTAATAAACCCGAAATCGGACACAGTATCGAAATTTTCTTTTTCTGTGATTTTATTATTCACTGTACAATAATTACTGGTTGGTGAGCAGTAATTTTTATTCTGTGAGTAATAAATAACATAGCTTGTAGCCATGTGACACTAGCTTTATTAGAAGTCAAAATTAGTGGCTTGACATGATTATTAGCTAATAGCCTTAAGTCAACAAAAATGGCTTGATTAATTAGTCTTTAAACTAGATGAATTAACTAAATTAACTTAAGTTTAAGTGGTAATTAAATGAAACAAATTTTGGTTAGTTTTCTTCAAAGTGTTTCATGGCCATGTAGGAGTTTCTAGGAGTTTCAAGAGCTTATGAATCATCAAGGTGACCAAAGCATGACCACTTGATGACTTTAACTATGTGCTTGATTTCTATCTTGATTAATCAAGCATTAACTCCCTCACATGCATGCACTCCACGGCTAGAAGCTTTAGTAATATGATATTTATTTCATTTCTATTACTCTTTATTACTTAAGCCATTCTCTTTATTTTCTTTTTTCTTCACTTAACTAAAAAACTCCATTTCTCTCTTTTCGTTGAAGCATTCGTCCATCAACCAAAGACCAACCATCAAGCTTCTAAAATTTTATCCAACCTTATTTCCTAAGCCTATATATCATTGTAAGACTCTTTTATGTTGAATACCTAAGCTATTCTAGCATGTTCTTGAATTTTCTAATGACTAAATGATGACTTAAGCCATGTGAGATGATGTGAAGCCATGTGCAATTGTTTCTATCTTGCTAAACAAGCCTTAAGCTTCCTTTCCTATGCATCACACGGCCATACACTTGCATATTGGACATTTCATTTCATTTTCTAACACTTTGTGATCATAAATCTCTATTATCTTTTCTCTCTCATCCAAGAACACCAAGAATAACCAAAAAGATCTTTCCTTTTCTCTTCAAAGCACCTCACGGCCATGATCCATTGAAACACTTTCCTAGCTTCAATAATTCTAAACAACCTTAGATCTAGAACCTAGACACAATTCTAAGATACTTTATAGTTAAGATCTTTGCCTAAATCATCCATCTTCAATCTTGTTCTTTAAGTTAAAAATCAAGAAGTTCTCACCTTGTTCATCAAAGGGAGCTCACGGTCAACCACCCTAAAGCCACCTTCCAAGTTTGTTTAATTCAATCCAACCTCACTTCTTGAATCTTCTCATCAATCCAAGACACTTTTATGTTGTGAACTTCTCAAGATTCATTCATCTTCACCTTTCTATCAAACAAAGAATACAAAATCTCTTACTTTTGTTCTCCTTGTGTTGCTTACGGCCTCACTCTCTAAAATTGCCTTCCAATCACTCATAATTCCATCTAATCACATCATTTGATCCTAAATTTCATTCTAAACAACTTTCATGTTGTGATCAAGACCTAATTCTATCATCTTCAAGCTTGATTCTTGGATTTAAATTGTAGGGTTCCAAGGTAAAAATCTTGAAACTTGATTTCTTACTTGACTCTTAGAAATCCTAAGACCATGTTTATTCTATGGTCATCTTAATCAAGCTTTAGATACTAATTTTTATGTGTTTGTTTTGATTCTAAGATCTACTTGGTGATACAAAAAGAGTTCTACAAGGAGCTAGGAGACATCAATCAAGGTAAGAGGGAGATTAACCTCATCGGCCATATGTGGTAGTGAGGGAATGGAATTGTTTGTGTTTGTGAGTGAAAAATTCATGTGAGGATTTATTCACTCGAATTGTGTGGTTATTGGTTTATGCATGTTTGATTGTGTATAATTATATGATGTTGATTGTATGCATGAAATTGCCATGGTTGCTTTTTGATTATATATGATTCTATTACTTTGATAATTAAGTATGATCTAAAGCATGAATATGTGATAATGGAAAATATCATATTAGATATGTGGTAGATGATAAGAATCATGTGGAAAGGAAAACTATGTTGTTTCCTAAGAACTAAGGGGTACATGGCCTCCGTGAGGATTTTGGAACAAATCATTTAAAATATTTTACTTAGTATGGATTTTAGATGACTAAGTAACAAGTAATTGGATTAAAGATCTTTACAAAGGAAAATAAGATTGGAAATGAATAAATATTTGGTTATGAAAAATAAATTGATTTTCGGTCAACATGCCAAGAATTAGTGTTTTAGATCAAAAATATTTCTTAAGGGTAGTTTTGAAGGATTTATTAACAAGAACTTAATTTAGTGAATTTTGATATGTAAAAAGAAAGTAAACAAATTTTTGGAATTAAAATTACTGTGATTATAGTATTATGTGAGATAAAAGTGAAAACTTGAAATTTACTGACGTATAGCTCGCCTTTTGGGTTTTGAAGCGCGTTAAGGAATTTTGAGCTGTAATATTCCAAGTTGATCAAAGAAATACAGTTTTGTGAAGAAAATATTAGAAACATTATTTAGAGAAGTTTTAGCAAGGAAATGATTTTAAGGAGGGTTTGGAACTTAAAGTATTTTATTTAAAGTGTTATTGAGAGAAATGAACAAATGTTTTTGAGATATCTTGAATTAATTTAAATAAGTTAAGTTTTATGGAAAATGTTTGAAAATATTTATTAAAGGAGGTTTTGTGAGAAAATGTTGAAAATATTAATTAACGATGATTTATTAAGGAAATATTGGAATTAAAGTCCAATTTTGATAATAAATGAGAAAAGTTTAAATTTAAGCTTAGAATATGATTAAAATATTTTATGCAAGTGAAAAATGCTAGAAAACTCTTACGTGATTTAAAAATGTCTACTTTCAAGCTACGCGATTGAGAAAATGATTTAAAATCTTTACGCGATTACAAAAATGTTGAAAAATAATTACGTGATTTGAAAATGTAAGAAAAATGTTACGTGATTTCAAAAATACGATAAAATGTTTACGCGATTGGAAATTATAGCAGTTGGTTGTCGGGCTGTCGTGGTAGGTCCCATTATGTTGGAAAGTGATACCGCCAAGAATGTGGTGTGTATATGTGAAATACAGTGAAATATGGTTTGTATGTGTTGGATCATACATCATGCATAGAAACGCATGTCAATTAAGGCAATGGGCCTAGGAGATGGAAATTACACCTTTGTGCGGGTGAGAATTGCATAGTTACGATCTTCAGTGATCTTGGGGACGTCGGGGTGTGGAATGTCATATGTGGCCAGTTGGTAGCACCACTGCGTCATGGTATCCTTTGCAAACACATCGACGGTCTCGACAGAGTTACTACTCTTTTCGTGATTGGTTGAGAATGTCTATATCAGCCATGTTGCGCACCATGATTTGATATATTAGCACATAATTTGAGGCTAACTATATGCAGATATGTACTCCTTATATTTCTCTCTGAAATTGTGATTAGCTCCATGGAGTAGGAACTGGTTGCATTATGCATAAGGATGGTCAACATATACATTGTGCATATGCTTAATCAGCATTTACACTATTGTGATATAATATTATTGTGATGTAATATTATTGTGGTGTTATCATTATGCCTAATATTGTGATACAAGTTTAGCGAATTATTTACTTATTAAATATAATGAAAATATTTACTGATTTTATGTTATTGTATAGTTTTTATGTTGAACTGTGTTGGTATGTTTGTCGTTGCCTTGCTGCTATATTGGTATGCGATGTAGGGGATCTCACCTCTTTGCTATATTGTTCTGTTTGTTTCTATTTTATGCCTACGTCAGTGAAGATTGCGATGGTGGCAAGGAGGGATCAGCTAGGTTTCTTAGACTACAATTTCTTGATGGCGCTGCTGCTTGGTATGTTCATTGGGACTCTGGATATATAGAGTATTGTGGTAATATTACTCTATTTGTACGTAGGATCTGCCATGTAATCATTACTTCTTATTTTACAGTTGCATATGTAGAGCTTGTTTTACCTATCAGGGAATTGTGGAACGATCTTCGCTATACTTCTAGGGATGACTCTGAGGTATCTTTTACTCGAATTTCTATCCGTCGAGACATTCATGACTAGGGAATCTATCTTTTGAGAAGGACTGTTGTCTTTAGAGTTTGTGAACTTGGACCAGGTCGAGTTTTTATATGGTTTATGTAATGAAAATATTAATATTCTATGATATGTATAAGAGATATATGTTGTTCTATTCTTGTATCTTGTGTTACTTTAATTTGGTAAATTTATGTTATCCGCGTAAAAGAAATTTTGAAACCAGTATTACAATAATATTTAAACATTTTATAACTTGGGTAAAGAAGATAAAAGGGAGTTGATCTGAAATGTGATACCCTAAGGAGGGTGTTACAATTCCACTCCACTAGTAGGTCATTTGTAAGTAATTACCCCCACTATTGGGAACTCATTGTTAGATTCACCAGAAATATGTGAAGATTAACCACTTATTCCAAACATATTAACCAATTAATTTTAGATTCACTACAAACCATGTCAATGAACCAACCCTTCATGCTATATGAACTAGACAATAACCCATCCTAACTCCACTATACTAGTAGGTCATTTGTAAGTAATTACCCACACTATTGGAAAGTCATTGTTGGATTCACCAGAAACATGTGAAGATTAACCACTTATTCCAAACATATTAACTAGTTAATTTTAGTTTCACTAACTAATGAGATTCACCACAAACCATGTCAATGGACCAATTCTTTCTACTATATGAACCAGCCAATAACCCATCCCAACTCCACTCCACTAGTAGTTCATTTGTAAGTAATTACCTCTACTGTTGGGAACTCATTGTTGGATTCACCAGAAACATATAAAGATTAACCACTTATTCTAAACATATTAACCAATTAATATTTGATTCACCAAGTAATGAGATTTACCACAAACCATGTCAATGGACCAATCCTTCCTGCTATATGAACCATTTTAAATCCTCATAATAGAAACAAAATATACCAAATAAACCAACGAATGAACCCAACAACCATCCTCCTATTTACCCATCTAATCAACACACAACCAAGAAAAATATATTTCATGGATTTGTACCCAACAAAAAATGCAACTCACCAAACAGAGAGCATAATGCGCAGAAAATCACCCAAAATACGCAACGTTTCACAGAAATTACAAGTACCCATGTCAGGAAACATAAAATATTATGAAGAAAATTGGAGGATACTCACCGAAATTGTAGAAAATCGACAAAACTCGAACCCCACGCATGCGTGTGAAAGTCAGAGTGAGGGAAGAGAGTGAGTGATGGTTGAAAATGAGGGAATAAGAATGAAGACAAGAGAACAAGAATTAAAATGTTGTGGGTGGGTGCCCTAGTGAGTGCGTCTTAGAGGAGAGGGAGATGTAACAGAGATGAAAAAAAGAAATGAGAAATAGAAGGAAGAAAAGAAGAAAGAGAGGGAACGAATGGATAAAAGATGGGACTTCAGCAAACTACGGACATGCAGAAAAAAACAGGGGACTTCAGCAAATATACGTACGGAGGATACGGTGGATAGAAGTTGGAGGTATTTTTGTTGGACATACAGCGCGACCAAAAAATATACTTGTAGGTTGTATAGCTTTTGTTTTTGGGTACAGCACACCTGTAGCTTTTACTCTGGCATATTTTACTAATTTATTCAACTAAGACTAATGAAAAAGGAAAATAAAAGAGGTTCAGAAACGGGGGACAAAAAATAATCTTTTTTAATCATTAATAAGAATGTATATATTTTCGGTCTTTCTACTGTTGTGTGAGGTCTTCTTGGGTATTTCTTCTTTCCTTAAGGGCTTTAATTTTGTTACTTAGCCAACAAGTCCCTTTCATCTTACATCTCTCAACAAATCCATTCCCATGTTGGAAATTGGAACTCATCCGGATCAAGATCATGGTGCTGATTCTTCTCACCAATTCAAGGAAGTAGAATTTAAACCATATATTTTTATAAACAACTTCTTTCTAGGTGCTGAAGTTATATGCAAGGTCTGGAAAGTTGAAATTAAATTTTACCAAAAATAATAAAAAAAAGTTGGGCAAAATATCCGCTTGATAGTTGGGAATTGATGAGCAAGAAGTTGGTGTATAATGTCAATCCTTTAGGAAACAATATAATAGGATACTATTATTAATAAATTAATGAAAATCATTTGGATTTGGGTAAAACAAGGAAGAAAGGTATAAAACCAAATGATATTGGGATGGGTGCTATGTTAGGGTGTATGATAGTCATTTTCATTTTACTTGTAATTGTAGATTATATTTTTGGTTAGCAGGTTTTTCTTTTTCGGTAGCGCTATATGTCCACCAAATATACATCCAACTTTTATCCACCGTATCCTCCGTACGTATATTTGCCTCTCTCTATTTTTTGCCTATCTGTATTTTGTTTTCCCTCCCTTTCTTCCCTCTATTTCTCATTTCTTTCTTTCTTTCATCTCTGTTACATCTCCCTCTCCTCTGATATTGTCTCACTCACTAGGGCACCTACCCACAACATTTTAATTCTTATTCTCGTGTCCTCATTCTCTTTCCCCCATTGTTAGCCATCACTCAATGTCTTCCCTCACTTTGACTTTCACACGCACATGTGGGTTCGAGTTTTGTGGATTTTCTACAATTTCGGTAAGTATCCTCTACTTTTCTCCCCATAATATTTCGTGTTTTCTGAGATGGACACTTGCAATTTCTGTGAAATGTTACGTATTATGCTCTCTGTTTAGTGAGTTGTATTTTTTGTTGGGTACAAATCCATGAAATCTACTTTTGTTAGTTGTGTGTTGATTAGATGGGTAAATAGGAGAATGCTTGTTGGTTCATTCGTTGGTTTATTTGGTATATTTTGTTTCTGTTAGAAGGATTTAAAATGGTTCATATAGCAGAAATAGTTGGTCCATTGACATGGTTTGTGGTTTATGGTGAATCTAAAATTAATTGGTTAATATGTTTGGAATAAGTGGTTAATCTTCACACGTTTCTGATGAATCCAACAATGACTTTCCAACAGTGGGGGTAATTACTTACAAATGAACTACTAGTGGAGTGGAGTTGGGATGGGTTATGGGCTGGTTCATATAGCAGAAATAGTTAGTCCATTGACATGGTTTGTGATTTGTGGTGAATCTAAAATTAACTGGTTAATATGTTTGGAATAAGTGGTTAATCTTCACATGTTTCTGGTGAATCCAACAATGACTTTCCAACAATGTGGGTAATTACTTACAAATGAACTACTAGTTAGTCCATTGACATGGTTTATAGTAGAAATGGTTGGTTTGTGGTGAATCTAAAATTAACTAGTTAATATGTTTGGAATAAGTGGTTAATCTGAATCACAATGACTTTCCAACAATGTGGGTGAATACAAATGAACTAACAATGACTTTCCAACAAGTTTGATGTCAACAATGACTTTCCAACGAGTGGGGGTAATTACTTACAAATGAACTGACGAGAAATAGTTAGTCCATTGACATGGTTTGTTTGAATCTAATGGGTAATTACTTACAAATGATGTTTTGTTTGGAATAAGTGGTTATCTTCACACTAGTTTGGTGAATCCAACAATGACTTTCCAACAATGTGGGTAATTACTTACAAATGAACTACTAGTAGAGTGCAGTTGGGATGGGTTATGGGCTGGTTCATATAGTAGAAATGGTTGGTCCATTGACATGGTTTGTGGTTTGTGGTGAATCTAAAATTAACTAGTCAATATGTTTGGAATAAGTGGTTAATTTTCACACGTTT
This sequence comes from Ormosia emarginata, assembly GCA_029884605.1. Taxonomy (NCBI): domain Eukaryota; kingdom Viridiplantae; phylum Streptophyta; class Magnoliopsida; order Fabales; family Fabaceae; genus Ormosia; species Ormosia emarginata. The sequence continues at coordinate 10,789,075 of JAQQTP010000040.1, forward strand.
CTGGTGAATCCAACAATGACTTTCCAACAATGTGGGTAATTACTTACAAATGAACTACTAGTGGAGTGCAGTTGGGATGGGTTATGGGCTGGTTCATATAGCAGAAATAGTTGGTCCATTGACATAGTTTGTGGTTTGTGGTGAATCTAAAATTAATTAGTTAATATGTTTGGAATAAGTGGTTAATCTTCACACGTTTCTGGTGAATCCAACAATGACTTTCCAACAATGTGGGTAATTACTTACAAATGAACTACTAGTGGAGTGAAGTTGGGATGGGTTATGGGCTAGTTTATATAGCAGAAATAGTTGGTCCATTGACATAGTTTGTGGTCTGTGGTGAATCTAAAATTAACTGGTTAATATGTTTGGAATAAGTGGTTAATCTTCACACGTTTCTGGTGAATCCAACAATGACTTTCCAACAATGTGGGTAATTACTTACAAATGAACTACTAGTGGAGTGCAGTTGGGATGGGTTATGGGCTGGTTCATATAGCAGAAATGGTTGGTCCATTGAGCATCCTTAATTTCTTACCTAAGCGTTGCTATAGAGGTAAAACATATCCTGTTTTAGAAGAGAAAGAGTAATGGCATGTTTTGAATGCTGTTTCTATACACTTTAAAATTGCCACTTAGCCATTTGAGATTTATTTGAGCACACGTGAAAGAAGATTAACATGACTACCATTGTACGCGATTTTGTTAACTAGATGATTTTAGGCTATCTTTGTAAGCTTTATTTCATCTCACAAAAGGTTAAGTGTGGCCTTTATAGAATAGACCCATTCGAATAGGTCTCTATCCTCATTATCTATTGTCATTTGTATGTTTACTTTTCACTGCCATTTCTTAACTTTCATAATAAAATCTAAATGTTAGTGAAATACAAAATATGCTTGTAACATGACAGTAGATACTTGATAACTTATAGGTGTGTGTAGCAACCCAAAACTGAAGTTGATGGAGGGTTCAAATAATCTCAATACAGCTGAGGCTGTTGATAATGTGGAAGAAGCATGTGAAAGTGACTTCATTATGAGTGATGCATTGGATGGCGAGTTTGAAAGTTATGAACCAAAACGAGGGATGTTGTTTACATCAGAAGATAATGTTAAGGAATTTTATAGGAAATATGCTTACCAAAAGGGGTTTGGTATTGTAAATAGAACTTCAAAAAAAGGAGATGATGGTAAGGTAAATTACATTATGCTAGCTTGTTCAAGATAGGGAAAACATGTGTCAACAATACCAAACACTTTGAAGACACTTCCAACTAGACGGACAAATTGTGAAGCAAAAATTATAGTCAAGAAGATGGGAGATGGATGATGGTTCATTAAGACAACTATACTTGAACACTCTCATGAACTTAGCCCAATAAAGGCAAGAATGTTGAGAGTTAACAAGAATCTTAGCATGCACGCAAAGAGAACAATCCAAGTGAATGATGATGCAGGGGTGAGAATACATAAGACAGTTCGGTCTCTTGCTTATGAGGTGGGAGGTTACAAGAACTTATCATTTAATGAGCAAGATGCTAGAAATTATGTCAACAAGGAAAGAAATACAATTGGCAAGGAAGGTGATGGGAAAACTTTGAAGAATTATTTTGCAAGAATGCAAGAGGATAATAGTAATTTTTTCTGCGATATAGACGTTGATGATGATTTCATGTGCAAAATGTATTTTGGGCTGATGCTAGAAGTAAAGCCACCTATGAGTCATTTGGAGATGTTGTGACTTTTGACACAACGTATTTGACAAATAAATATGATATGCCATTTGCTGCTTTTGTCGGTGTGAATCATCACAGCCAATCAGTTTTGCTTGGATGTGGTCTAATTTCAGCTGAAGACACGGAGTCATTTGTGTGGCTATTTGAATCATGGCTTCGTTGCATGTCAAGTAAGGCACCTGATGGTATTGTCACGGACCAGTGCAGGGCTATGCAAAATGCTATTAAGATAGTCTTTCCAACTACTTGACATAGGTGGTGCCTATGGCATATAATGAAAAAAATTCTTGAGAAGCTGAAAGGTTGCATTGAATATAACAATATAAAGAATGCAATGAATGTAGCTGTTTACGATACCCTAACAGTGGAAGATTTTGAAGAAAAGTGGTCTGCCTTCATCAAAGAATTTGAGCTAGAAGATAACAATTGGTTGAGTATTTTGTACATGGAGAGGCATAGATGGGTGCCAATTTTCTTGAAGAAGTATTTTTGGCCAGGGATGTCAACAACACAACGCAGTGAAAGCATACATGCTTTCTTTGACAGATATATCAACTCAAAGACAAGCCTCCAACAATTTGTGAAGCAGTATGATAATGCTCTAAGAAGCAAGGCAGAAAAGGAATTTGAGGCAGATTTCAAGTCAATGGACTCCACCATTCAATGTGCGTCAAACTCACTTATTGAAAGACAGTTTCAATTCGAGTATACCCATGCAAAGTTCGTTGAGGTCCAAGCTGAATTCAGAGGAAGAATGGACTGTTTTGCATCCATTAAGTGTGTGGAGGGAATGGTTTGTACTTACCATGTGAGGGCGGATATGGTAGTTGGAAGGATAGCAAAGAATGCTATTTTTGAGGTGGTATTTTATCGTGACAATCACGATGTTAGTTGCAATTGCTTGTTGTTTGAGTTTAAAGGAATTATGTGTAGACATTCACTTTGTGTTCTTGGTAGTGAGATGGTTCAAGAAGTGACGTCAAAGTATATTCTACGTAGATGGAGTAAAAACATTAGATGGAGACATGCATACATAAAGAGCAGTTACGATATGACCTTGTTGAAGGCATAAATGCAAAGGTTTGATAAATTATGCAAGCATTTCTATGAGGTGGCTAAAGTTGCTGCAGAGTTTGAAGATCTCACAGACGATCTCCACTGGGGATTATGTGGATATAAAAGCAAGATGCAATCGATGGCTGCATCTAAGCAAGCTATTAGAACAACATGCAATGGTGATGACCGTCAAAGGAAGTTAACTGTGGGCATTGAAACTGCTAACACTGGCATTCGTAGTCCATTACATGTACCTCGTAAAGGACGACCACCAAGCAATGGAAAAATGTCTAAAGTTGATCGAGTAGTTTCCAATTTGAGAAAAAGGAAGCACCAACGTCGTCAAACTTTGACAATTGATGTATGCATATATGATTTTGCTAATTATAATTGTATGGGATGTTGTGGTTGTGTATATGTTTTATTTAGACTGATTAGCATCCCCTTTTATTTGTGCATTAAGTTATTTTATTATGAACATGTAGGAGTGCAATGTTGGAAGCTCGAGTCAGATGGATGGAAAGAAGTTGCGCATAGAGTCATCTATAGAAGTGAACAGCTGTGGAGAATGTCGTGATGATTGTAATATGGTGTGTCTATACACCAAAACTGTTTGTCATGTGTAATCATTGTCGAAATGTTTGTTAAGTTTTAAGCTACTTATATTTGAATGGTCATCTGTTTTAATGAAAGGATGTTTGTTATATTGTTGCTTAACAGTCCACAGCTATTTAGATGAGTGCAAATGTTGATGCACCAATGTGTGACGGTAGCTATTGGGTTTCGGAACTATCACACAATTCATCAGTTGGTTTTTTATCATTATTAGAAGGAATTGATCATGATGTCAGTCAAAGGCCACAGGCATGTCCAACATATATTGAACAAGTTCATTGTAATTATTGAAATTGACATTTTTATACGTTTTTTTCCAGGGTTGTCATAGTCAAATGTCATACACCAATTTTCTGGTTAGTGGTAATGCAGGCCAATTTGAAAATACTCAGGCTAGGAATCAGTGACATAGTACAAGTCTAAATTTGTATAAATTATATCGGGTAACTTCATGTACATGCTTCAAATTAGCACTAATCTAATCTACTGTTATTTTGCAGGTTGATTTCCTTTTTTTGGTATATAGGATAATTTACATGGTCAAAGTGTGCTGACAAATACCTAGTAGCAAATTGGTGAATCTCATGCTCACACTGTGATTTTGTCTACAACAATTTTTGTGGCAACCATGAAAATAGATCTTAGTGGATCATCAGGAACCCACTTAAATAGTTTTTTTGTCCTTTTAAGTGGATTGTTTCTATGCCATAGTTATTTATGGTTCACATGTAATGTGTATAGAATACATGTAACTACACATAGAGGGGGAGGATGTATATATTTTCTTAGGGTGAATGGTAGGAATGTATCATTGCAATGCCACCATATTAGTGATGTACTAAATGGCTCTTTTGTAATTCAGGTGTATTTTTTGTGTATTTTTACTTGCAGCTTTAAGAATAATTGAAGTTAAAAGAAATATCAAATCTACCCCCACCATTGGGAACTGAATTTTTGGATTATCCAAATAGTGGGGGGGGAATCTAGTTGAAAACCAATTAATAGTGGAGTGGACATGTGGAATGTTATTTTTATCAAGTGAGAGTACAATGGCAGAAAACCGTGGAAAAAAAAGGGTGAATCTCATGGTTTGTGGAGTTCAAAAATAAGTGGTTAATACACTACGCATAAGTGGTTAATATGAACAAGTATCTAGTGAATCCAAACAAATTTCTAACTGAAGGTGGGAAACTGGTTAGACATGAATCACTAGTGGAGTGGACTAGTGTAATGTTACTTTTGCCATGTTAGGGGTTGATTTGCAGAAAACTATTGAAAAAAAGGGTGAATCTCATGGTTTGTGGAGTTCAAAAATAAGTGGTTAATATGCTATGCATAAGTGGTTAATATGAACAAGTATCTGGTGAATCCAAACAAATTTCCAACTGGAGGTGGGAAACTGGTTAGACACGAATCACTAGTGGAGTGGACTAGTGTAATGTTATTTTTGCCATGTTGGGGGTAGATTTGTAGAAAATCATGGAAAAAAAGGGTGAATCTCATGGTTTGGTGAGTTCAAAATTAAGTGGTTAATACACTACGTATAAGTGGTTAATATGAACAAGTATTTGGTGAATCCAAACAAATTTCCAACTGAAGGGGGGAAACTGGTTAGACACGAATCACTAGTGGAGTGGACTAGTGTAATGTTGTTTTTGCCATGTTAGGGGTAGATTTGTAGAAAACCAATGAAAAAAAGGGTGAATCTCATGGTTTGTGGAGTTCAAAAATAAGTGGATAATACACTATGCATAAATGGTTAATATGAACAAGTATCTGGTGAATCCAAACAAATTTCCAACTGGAGGTGGGAAACTAGTTAGACACGAATCACTAGTGGAGTGGACTAGTGTAATGTTGTTTTTGCCGTGTTGGGGGTAGATTTACAAAAAACCGTGGAAAAAAAGGGTGAATCTCATGGTTTGTGGAGTTCAAAAATAAGTTGTTAATACACTATGCATAAGTGGTTAATATGAACAAGTATCTGGTGAATCCAAACAAATTTCCAACTGGAGCTGGGAAACTGGTTAGACACGAATCACTAGTGGAGTGGACTAGTTTAATGTTATTTTTGCCATATTGGGGGTAGATTTGTAGAAAACCATGGAAAAAAAGGGTGAATCTCATGGTTTGGTGAGTTCAAAATTAAGTGGTTAATTACACTATGCATAAGTAGTTAATATGAACAAGTATCTGGTGAATCCAAACAAGTTTCCAACTAGAGGTGAGAAACTGGTTAGACACGAATCACTAGTGTAGTGGACTAGTGTAAAGTTGTTTTTGCCATGTTGGGGGTAGATTTGCATAAAACCATGGAAAAAAAGGGTGAATCTCATGGTTTGGTGAGTTCAAAATTAAGTGGTTAATATACTATGCATAAGTGGTTAATATGAACAATATCTGGTTAATCATTGGATTAGTTCCCAATAATGGGGGCAGACTATTTAGGAATGAAGTACTAGTAGAAGTTTACACTTGTAATGTTGTTTTGAACACATTGGGTGTATATTATCAAAAAACCATGGACAAAGTGGTGAATCTCAAAGGCATTTATCCAATTATCATCAAAACTGCTATCTATACAAAAAGTGGCTAATATGTACAACTTTCTGGATAATATAAAATACAGTTCCAAATTAGTGGATAATCTAAAACAAGTTAAATAGTGGGGGTAACTATACAATTGACATTGCAATAACTGTACATAGGGCCAAGCTAAATAGTGTAGAATAAAATTTGCAAATCAAGAGAACAACTCCATGGCATTTGCAGCTCTCAAAACTTCTTCTCTGCACTTGTTCTTTGGATGCAAAACCCAGCCACATAATAAGTCACGTCGCATTTGTGTGACTTCTCCCTACACCAGTATAGTACGAATAAATAAAAGTTCTAACATAATGTAATTGTTGAATCAAAAAACAAAATAATTTGCTCACCACTTCCCATTCGGGCATAGTCTTGTCTCCAAACATCTTGTGTCCATCCCACAGCTCCATGTACTTGATAACGTAAATGCCACAATCATCCCTATTTCAATGACATACAAGCACAAGGGAAGAAATTAAACATCTATGCCTCAACATAATAATTAATATTTTTTGAGAAATGCAACCGTACTCACGAGTTGCATTGTCAGGGCAAGTCAACCTCCACTAGGTCTAAATGATTATCATTCGTCCAGGTTGGACTAAGTATCTGTAACAATTCTTCAAACCGGCGCTTCTACATATTCAAAGTACAATTCAAAGTCAAATTATACGGCACAACTAATACACTATCAATACAATGACATTAGAAGAGTGTGATACAGTCAGAACGTCCAGCCTAGCTTTTTCAGTGTCAATATGACTGCCCATTGAATCCAACACATACGACTTTTAAAATTTTGGATGCAACACATAACACCACCAATGACCGTCAAACACGACTGAAGCAAATATCTACATAAAAAAATGTGTACAAGTTCATTGAATGTGTTCCTTGTAATATGCTTACATAAAGTATTTCTATTCCTCAAATGGCTTTTTATGTTACATAGTTATTTAATAATGTAGACATATGATAGTGATGTGCATTATAGTTGGAACATAATGTCTTATGTGGTATTAAGAAAATAAAACACTAGACACAATGATACTAGATAAATGATGGGTTTAACCCCAGAAGTTGCCCAATAAAGTGTATGCAGCCAAACACATGTAACTTTTGACACATAATGATTAAAAGTTACCAAGTTGCACTGAGTGATGTCATATCCCACTTCAGCGTAAGGCATGAAGTCGTTGATACTTCGCCAGGGCCTGTGGCGAACTGATTTGAAACGCTCCAGTCCACTTTTCACTAAATCCTAAATTTTTTTAAATAACCAACAATAAGTTAAGGTTGACATTGTCAATATGCATATAGTGCTAAGTTAATTGAGCATGTTGTTGTTACCATGAACATGGGACAAAACATGTGACGAGTCACTGTTCGTGATCGATCCATTTCATCTCCCACAAAAACCCTTGTAGCCAGCATAATAACCTGAAAGAGTGAATTAAAAAAGGTCTTTATATGTGAACCGACACAATAAGTATGTGTGATATATATAATCTTAATTATGAGTTGAATGTCATTCGATCTTACCATATTGTTGACCCACCCCCTTGGTTTCATGCAAGAGGCATCTACAATGGTAAGGAACTGATCGTATAGTTTGACCATCGCCCTACACCACAACCCAAAACAAATTGTTTAAAGACAATCACAAAACAAATTGCCTAATGCTAAAATTGCATAAGATGCAAATGACAAATGTTAGACCAAGTAAAATCAGTCTTAAACGTATCAAGCATGTCATGATGGTAATTCAAAAACTTACGTGGAATCGTGGTCCTCTTTTTTAAGCACTCTGGTGCAATAAGTAAAAAGTTAGGTATGCAAATTCGTTTTCTTCTGCTTATTCTTTTGCAGTTTGGTGTAAAGAGTTTGGGTGCTTTTCCCAAGCACACGGTTCCTAGGCTGAGCCTTAACCTGAGTGCAAATGTTGGAGTCGGGGTTTTTTTTTATTGGGTTCATGTGTGTACCAGGGTAGCCAACAGGTGCTCCTGAAGGGATGGCATGTGTAGGCGGTTGTCGATCACTCGGCTCACCACCTTCACTGAATCCATAGAAAAGAGTGCTCACCACATCCAATGATTGAGTACCCTGGTCAGGTTCTAGACTGCCTATAAGACAACGTGGAGGTGGAGGCACTGATTGATGTAATAATTGTTGTTTCACTGTGCTCATTTCCGTTTCCAGAACAAAAATTCGTTTCTTCACCTGCACATTATCAGCAACCACCTGAGAAACGTCCTCCATATCAAATAGCCTCAGCCGCCGATGCCCAACACCATGTTGCTGCACAAGTGCTATTGCTTCCCTAACTATGTCAATCTGGTTCTCTTCGCTCGATGCAACCATATCTTCAAGTACTTATATGTCAGTAACCACCAGATACGTAGTTAAGTAATATAGTGAAAGTGGACTACTATGGTTAAATAACATAAATTTTTGAAATACAAAATCATTTTGGTACAAATGTCACAGCAATACAAACATTGTTTAAAAGTTACAGGTTACCGTGTTTTTTTCGAACGTTGTTCGCACTTTCTCCTCCCTCGCCCTAAACACGCGCCAGTTCAAGAAACGTGGGAAGGATTGAGCACTTATCACAGTTGATGTGGGGCACAACGACAGGTGTTCAAAAGCCCAAACCTTGAAGAAAATAAGATGTATGGTATCAGAATGATGCAACAGGAAAATAACAAAAACAAAACTACAACATTGCATGAAATAATTATAACAACCAGGAAATAATAAAACATATACCTGAAGAAGTGCAACATATCCCGTTAAATGGACTTGGCAGGTATTTTTACCCTCGTGCACTGCACGTGCTACTCGGGTCAAGTCATCCACCAAAAAATCATACACTGCCAAACCCCAGCTATACTGATCGAGGGAGTCCAAATCATCTAATAGGTGTGCGAAGACGGAATGCACGTTGACACCTGTAACAGGAAAGTAGAACTCTGCGAAAGCAAGCAGGATGTAAAGTCGACAAAAATTATCGACATCATTGACCCCTACATGGTGATACAACTTAGTCCAAATTGTGCCAATGGTTATATCGCCTCCCTTAATAAGGACAAAGTTCGGCCCACTCCATTGTCACGTGGGGTTGTTCTATCCCCAGCAATCCGCAATCTAAGTGTCAAGCACACGTCTAACGGACTGAAAGGGATAACCCTACCCCTGACTCGAAATCCCCTGTCTCTTTCAACCCATCTAGACGCCAGCTCCCACAACAAGACACAGTTGATTTCCAAATTATTAGGCATACATAATAGTGACTTGAATGGGGTAGACTCGACGCGGGACTTCTACGCATTCGTCAAAGTGCTATTCGTGTCAAGCAACAACCGTGGTGTTCAAACATGCCTCACTCGCACCTTCTGCATTAAGAGAACAAATTAGTCAACATATGTGCATAGCCAAACACATATAACAGATTTGTCTATATTAACCAAATCCATGAGATTCACCCTCTTTTCCATGGTTTTTTGTCAATCTACTCCCAACTTGGTAAAAACAACATTACACATGTCCACAACCACTAGTAATTGGTTTCTAACTAGTTCTCCCCCCCCCCCACTATTTAGAACTTTTTTTGGATTAAGCAGAAACATGTTCATTAACCACTTATGGACAAAATTATTTCAAAACACATTCTGAGATAATCAATAATAATAATAATCAAACAAATAAATCCCTTAAATATTTCTTTATGACAGAATTAATCATAAGCCAAATTAATTGGTTTCTGCAATATAGCACATTGGGAATTAAGGTTCACTTTCCTTCCAACGTTGTTTCACTACAAATTATTCAGGTGTGCTTTCCAAATTGATACCAATAACGTCATTTGATTTAAAAGTAAGAACTAAAACAATTTGAGGCAACTGATAATTGAGTGGTGAATTGAATATAAAGTTACTTCCATTATACCTGATGTACAAACTTTATCCTTGTACTTAGTCCCTAGGTACAAAATATAAGCCATAAATAAAATATGGCTGCTCATGCTTATAAAGACATTATATGTTCATGTCTTATGCATAACAAAATAAATTGTTGACCATAAACTACCTATAAGCTACGTATGTACAAAACTAAGCTTGTCCATATTACATGATAATTCCTCCATTATATTTGAGGAAAAAAGGATAAAGGAATTCAAAACCTGATGAGATGCAAAGTGTTGTTCAACTATGGATTTAATGTTCCTAAATTCATTTTAAATTACTCAGAGGATGCATACACATGTTGTTATTTGCATTTACTAGGAGCATAATAGGTTACATATTACATAACAAATTACCAAAAGATATGCACATATACATGGACAAACAGACAAACACACCTTACAGATATGAACATTTATAATGTGTGCTACTGTGCATCTGCTACAACTTATGAAGGGATCTATTGCCTATGTAGTTCCCTTCAATGACAATAACATTCTATGGTCTAAATAGTAAACGACAATTATCTCATACAAGTTCCTAGTTTACAATGTCAAACAAAACCCAAGATGCACCATGGATACAAGGCTTTCTTCTTTCAAGGAAGAGCCTCGGCAACAACAATCGACGTAGGGTATATTCTTGATATTATTTGTTGCTACCATAAATTTATTGTAATAGGCACAACATAAATTGCCAAAAGTGATATGGACTGATGAAGATATCTCTAGATGATAATACTAATAATTAAAGTAATAGGTAAAGGGAGAAGAACCTTGGATGGGGAACCGGCTCATATGGTGGAGCGCAGTGGTTCTAGATACTACGTCACGGTGACTGGTAGGTGCGTTCGGGGTTCTACGTGGCAGAGGATGTGGGTTGCTGGGCCTGGTTCGCGGTTTGGGCAGAGGTTAGTTTTGGTGGCTACTCTGTTTCTACGACAACACTGGACGGTTGTGAGAGGCAGGGAGCAGCTGGCACTGAGAGTGAGAGAAGAAAGGGGATAGAATGAGACCGAGAGTGGGAGATTCGGGAGAAACCAAGAGTGAGAGAAGAAAGGAGAGAAACGTTTAAAATTTGAGAAAGGGAAAGAAAGGTGAAGCAGGCGAACAGGCAGAGAAAGGGAGGGAAAAAAAATACGGCCACGTGGACATACAGTGGAAATACGTTGGATGTATTCCGTTGGACGTAAACCGTTTTCCTTTCTTTTTATACACTTTACAGTCTACCACTATCACCGCCATCGCTATTATTGGCACCACCATCGCCATAGCCATTGTCGCCAGTCAAAGTCAGATTAGCATTGATTCAATAATGTAATGGAATGTGCTTTAAGCCACAAAATGGTTTATGGAGATTAAAAGGATATGCTTACTCATCCTCCATTAGGATGAGGAGGATCAACTTGCAGTATAACAAAATACATATGGTAATAACATGTGAATACTTACGGAAAGCAAACACCTTAATCACATTTTATTTGTTAAAATGGAATGAATGAAATAAAAATGGAACCAGCAATGAGTTAGAAATATGTTTATTTGTTGTTATCAAAGAGAAATGAGTATTCTCAAAATGAGGGAATAATCAAAATAATGATTTGCATGATTTTTATTATATTAGTAGTTTTTTTTTAATTGTTTGTATACTTAGTTATATGGTACTATAACATATTGTTAGTATTACGTGTCGTTAATTTATATTTTTTTTGTTAACAAAAAAATAATAAATAAAAGTATTTAAAGTGAATTATAATTACATAGACATATCGTGAGAAATTGAGAAATATTTGATGAAAATTATAATTAAATTGGAGAATAAGAAGTATTTATAAATAGTATTTTTTATATTTATCTTTAAACTTTTAAATAATTAGTAAAATGTATTTACAATTTCATTATTTTCTATATTTATTTTTAAATTTTTTAATAAATAATTAATAATAATAGTTAAAAAAAATTAGATGCTAAAGTAAAAAATCCCTTTATATTTGTACGCATCTTATATGTTGTAATGTTTCTTGTGGAGGCTTTACTCTCACTGAAGATGGTGCTTTTTTATTTGGCTTCGTTGCTAATCTTGGCTAGTGTACTATCACTATGGCTGAAATTTGGGGTATCTTGATGGGTTTACATACAACTTACACTATGGGCTTTAGGAAGGTGATGCTGCGAACTCATTGCCAAGGACAGGGAAGTGTTGTGTTGCCTTGTCTATAGAGAGGCTAGTGCTGGTATTGTTGCTATGGCTTACTCCGTTGGATACCATTTCTTTCATGCTATGCTTTCTTTTTTATTGGTTTGTTTTATGGCATTTTGTAGTCGTGTTCATTTCTCTCGTTTTGAAGCTTGTTAGTTGGGCTTTTGTCCCGATGTTTATCAAAATAATAATAATAATAATAATAATAATAATAATAATAATAATAATAATAATAATAATAATATTCAATTTATCTCTTCATTCTTTTCCACATTTTCCTGACAATTTTAATAGTTCCCTACAAAACCCCAAAAAATTAAAGGTGAACTGGATAGTTATACCTAGGAAAGTTATACTAGCTGGGATGAGTCTTGAACTGGAATCACAGCTGTAAATCATGAACTATTCTAATTAGTTAAACCTGTTTGCTTTGACAGCTTAGTGGCCACATTCTATGTATTAGCTGAAAACTCTCAGTGTTAAGAGTTCATGGTTGTTGACAATTTGGCCTTTTGTTTCTATCATGCATTGCAATAGTTGCATATGATTTCCCGCTTGCTCTATAAGAACTTACAATTTAAGTAATGGTAAGATAGTTAAAGAACAATTGTACACCTTTTAATTAATGGTTATCTTCATCATGTTCTAATTGTTTCTGATTTCTTCATTGCTTTAATCAATGGTTAATCATTAAGTTGAATAAGGACTACTTTATTGAAGCTAACAATTATGGTACATCTGTATTCTTCCTATTTTATTGGTTTGATTTTTTATAAGGTATTTTCTTCTTCCTAAACTATCTTGCTGAAAAGTACAACTAGCAGGTATAACTGCCATTAATGTTGTGCTTGTTGCTCTATTTTTTTTATTCTTTGATCTTGTAGGGAGTAAGTACCATTCCTTTTACTGCATTGACAGCTTGGTCAGGAGAATCAAAAGAGCTTTCATTTATCAAAATTTCTTAGTAAGTTTTCGTGATCTACATATGCATAGTTGTCATGAACTGAACTATAGTTTTTGGACTATTTTGGGACTCTTGTTTATACTATGTAGTTCTTATAATTGAGTCAATATTATTTTTTTGTATACTGTTGAGAATTTAGTTTCTTTTTTGTAGCATTCTTTGTCATATATTTGATGCAATGGGTAAATCGTATTGGTGAGCAAAACTTTAGTTTTCCATTTGAGATTCAATATTAGTGAGCACATGTACTTTTTGAAGGTCCTATTCATTATATTGAATCTTGAATTGTCCAAGTTGGACAGTTTGGAAAAAAACTTTTCCTTCATTTAATTATAGTTACTCCTTAAATCTTATATCATATACTTGATGAAATTTTGTTGTGCAATATTTCCTTTTGTTCTCTTGGTGCACACTTGATCTTGGTAGATGTCACCACTTTCTAGCCGTGCAATTGGAGACCAATGGGAAATGCTGTCGAAGTTTTGTTAACTATACGATGTGTGATTTTTGTTAGTATTATCAACCAAGTGTTGAAAAAGTGTCTTCTCGAATGGGATAGGGCCATACCATGTTAAGAGATATGAAGATTTTAGAAATAATAATACTAATGTGTTAAATCAACTTCAGCAATCATGAAACCTGATCGAAGTTGGATGTTATGAAGAAAGGATCACACTGGCCTTGTAAGTGAAGAATTCAAGAATGGAGTTGATGATTTCATTAAGGTGGCCAAAGGACACCCGGTGGTTTCTGATGCATTAAGTCGCATTCCGTGTCCATGTGCAAAATGTAAGAACCATGTTAGAATGGAGTCATTTTCAGTAGAGAACCATCTGTATAAGTACGAATTTATGTAGGGTTATGTAAATTGGACAATTCATTGTGAGGACAGATGGGGGGGATAGTGGTTCAACTTCTATTGTCTATGATGATGAAGTGGAGACTAGGAATCCATATGTGGATATGGTTATGGATGCTGCGAGTGATATATTAAATGCAGAAGTTCAAGATTTGGAAGAGGATTCTGTAACACCCACCGTAGGGTGCTACATTTATGTTACTTAATTCCCAAATTAACCCCAAGTTATAAAATGTGATGTTGTGATAAAATATGAGTTGTAAATTTTTTTTTATTTCTTCTTTGATAACTATAAAATAACCTTAGCGGAAAATAAAATATTATACATCATCACACATAATTTACATCATCATACATTACAAACGTACTGTCAGGATTATTTATATATAGACCATTTCTCTAAAACTAAATAACACACTTAGATATATACAGACATAGTTTGTAATAGAGTCTAGACTCGCCCAAGTCTAACCAAGCAGCAGAACCCTCAGATGGGTCCTCCTCAGACTCCTCAGCAAGTAGGAATCCGATTTGACGCGTAGCCCTATAGACAGGTGTCCGGGCTAACGACACAATACTAATTTCCATTGGGACATAGTTTTTAGTATCCCAATGCCGCCTAATAGATAGCGAAAATTCCACATGCACAAAAATAGTTACAGAGAAAAATGGATCCCCATGAAATATCCTGCTAAAGTTTACTGTCAAGTGTCCCTCATAAATTAGTCCCCTCTCATTGGGACTAGTCCTCCACGCTCCAGCTCTACTGTGGAACTGCAATCTCATGTAACCAAAGAAACTTGACCGGGATGCCATCCAATCAAAACTTAGCTTCCTCTGGAGCCTGCTCTTCTTCACCCACTTGTTCAACCCTTTGCTCAGTGTCTTTACAAATATATTTACAATACCAAATAAACATACAAAGAGGTGAGATCACCTACGCCAACACCAATATGGTAGCATAGAGATAATACATATAGCATACCATACAGATATATCATACTATAATAATAATTATGACATCATCATAATGTATTAAGTAACAGATACAATAAATAACATTTACCATCATACCATTAACAGTATTATCATCATCATCGTCCAAGTATTTTCTCAACAGAACAATTTTCATAGTCAATATTCCTCAATTAATATATATCACATAGATATAAATGCTCAGTTTCATGCATGCTCACATAGACTCAATGTCCTACTCTATGGAGCTAATACTCAGTTCGGAGAAGTTGATCCGAAAGATCTGTCTGTACCAAAATGCCTCAAACCAAGTGCTACAATTCTCATTTGTATTTGCACATCTAGCATATACACGACAGTCTTTACGAGATCTCGATTAAGAATAGTGTCTCGGTCAGGATCATCGGTGCGTTGTATCGGTCTAACTTACGGGAAGAAGAGCTACCAACCACCCATGTAAGCAACCCGCACCCCGATGCCCCCAAGGTCAACAAGTGACTTACACTACGTATATCGCACCCACTCAAGAGGTGTACGTCTCTCCTAGGCAAATAGCCTTATACAGTCCCTCAGACCTTTCCAATGCATGTTCAATGCACCAATGCCAATTGTAGGCAAAAATTCATATACAGTGTTCATACACCAATTCATGCATATATAATGCACCAAAGCCAATCACAGGCAAAATTATCATTTTCTCATATAGTGTTCATCCACTGGTTCAACAGTAATTTTATTGTATATTTAATCGTGAAAATCATTTTATCGCGTTTTCATAGTCGCGCACCACTTTTGTCGCGTTTTCACAATTTAGTAACATTTCTGTTACGTTTTCAAATCACATATAGATTTTTCAACGTTTTCATCAATTACGTAAAAATATTCCACCATTTTTAAATCACGCAGTGATTTTTTAACAATATTTCAATCACGTAAAAATATTTAAACGCTTTCCAAACTGCATAGAAATATTTCAACGTTTTTCAAATCGCATGGAAATATTTAAACGTTTTTCCAATCGCGTAGTTTAAAAATCACGTTTTTAAGTTACATAAATCATTTTTCACTATTTTTCAACTACGTAAAATATTTCTCAACCGTTAAAAATCTTTTTCAACATTTTTCAAAATAATATGACTTCTCACATTATTTTACACATTTCTTACTCAAGAAAATACTTTTCGTAATTTATTCTATAAAATCATCATTTCATTGAATTAAATCAATGTTTTTAACTTTAAAATTTACTAACGCTCTCCAAAACCTAAAGAATGAGTTACACGTTAGAAAATCCCAAGTTACCAACGTATTTTTTATAATTCCAAATCAATTCTAAAATCAATCTTTTTTAAAATAAATTGAGGTTCAAACATTTTCAACCTATCTTTTCCATTCACATATGAAAATTCCAATTCTCAAGTGTTAAAACACTCTGATTCCCTTTCCAAATTTCTTGTATTAAATCAAGTTATATTTCCACTTTGAGAAATCACTTTGTTCATAAAAATCAAGGTATTACAAGCCTTCAAAAACCGTGGACATGGTCATTGAAACCATCAAATATTTTTCCTTTTAAATTGATATGGTTTTGCACAAACAAAACCATTAAAAATTCTCACTAAAACTATGAGCACTTGTTTCTTGAAAACAAACCATTTGTTTATTTTCCTAGTTGTTCTAAACATCTATTTTTACCATTCATGAAAATATTAATTTGTGAACACCTATTTTGAGGTGATAAAGCCGAAATTCACCATGGTCCTTGAAACCAAAAATAATTTTCTCCACTTCATAGTTTCTTTAAACAAATCAATTTCCTTATTCTTGAAAAATTTCAACATAAAACCCTAATTTTTGGGTGTCAAAACCGTGACCTCCCCTTGGCCATTGGAGCCAAAATTTCTTGTTTTATCATACATCCAATCATAATATATTCAACATATCTTCATCATGCATATTATAAGCATACCATATAAGCAATAAAATCATGCAAAACATATCAAGCATAGGCAAATAATCAAAGCACATAAACACACACAAATTATTACATGACCATGGATATGAATCCTTACATGGATTCACCATCCATCAAATATAAAACCATCTCTCACTATCATATTTGGTTGGTGAGATGGATCTCCCTCTTACCTCTTGAAGAACCACAAAAAGTTCCTTGCTTTGTATTTTAAACAAGATCTCCACCAACAAAAGTCTCTTGAACACAAAACAAACACAAAGAAGTTAGTATATTAAGCTTGAATAAGAGGAATCATGGATCAAACATGGTTTAGAACATGAAAAAAGAAGAGAAAAAATGAAGTTTTCCATAACTTCACCTTAAGAACCCTAGAACTTGCTCTTGGAAAAACTCCTTGAAGATGAAAGATTTAGGACTTGGTGTAAACTACAAAGTGTCTTAGAATTAGGTGTAGATTCAAGATATATGGTTGTTTGAAATTAAAAAGTGATGGAAGGCTGTTTTGGAGTGCTTGGCCGTGAGCTTAGAGAAGAAGAGAGATGGAGAGAAATTTTGACAACTTTGTTTCTTGAAAATGTTCAATGAAGACCAAGGTGATCAATAATGACTAAAGTGATCAATTATGGTCTTCAACTTGTTGCTTTAGCTCCTAAATGCAGCACCAAATTGTTCCCCCTCCTCCATGCACTCTTCAAAATGCAACAAATCTCCTAGCCATCATTTTAGGTCATCTTAACCATTGATTAGATCAATGGTTAGGATTTAATGTAGCTTCTAGGTTTAGGCTTAGATAGAAGACTTAATTTAGGCCATTGGATCTTTCCTCCTTGAAATCCTAGCCACTAGATGTGTCTCCAAAATGAAGGATCAAGATTACTCCTTCAAACTTTACATCTAAGGGCTATAAATGGTCCTAGCCACTTTATAAGACTAAATCTTAACCGTTGATTAAATCAAGATCAAGTCTCCATCGTTGATTACATCAATGGTAGATATCCAAGCCACTAATGTTGACTTCGCAATACAATATTTATTTTTGTATCTGCTATTGCCATTCGAATAATATTTATATTATATTTTTATCACCCGATAATTAAATACAGTACAAAATACAGTAAAAGAAAATTTTAAAAATTGTTTCCGGATTCAGTTTTAGTAAGATCCCCTGTCTCCGTCTCAACAGTATGAATTTTTCTGATTATAGAAAATTTTTTGCCTTTCTGGATCTATGCGGGGCCCACATACGACCTCCCTGGGCCCACAGATGGCCCATGGATAACGCTAAAATAAACAGAGTAATATAAAAATTTCATAATCACACACAAAATCACAAAAATTAGAAAATACACAAATATCAAATCAGATTACGTAAAATAATTAAGACTTGACAGTAATAATTAAATTACGTAAAATTTTCCTTGGCTCGAAAATTATTATTTTCATGACACGAAGTAAATAACTCAAAATGATCAAAAGCAGTCATGGAATAATCAAAATAATTTTACAGTACACTGAAATCACTAAACAGTAGAATTCTGTTAACTGTCAAAATTACTGTCTTATATTTGTAAAGTTTGGGGTGTTACAGATTCGAATCTGTCGGCTTCAAAGTTTTATGATTTGTTGAGCGATGCTGATGAACCTTTATGGAGTGGTTGCCATAAGCATACAAAATTTTCAGTTGTAACTCAACTCTTGAATCTGAAGTCAGAGTTCAACATGAGTGAGAGTTGTTATAACCGAATAATTGTCATAATTAAGAGCATGCTTCCAGAGTCAGAAAGGTTACCCAAAAATTATTACAGATCTAAGAGAATGGTTTAGTTGGGACTAGGGTATGAGAAGATAGATGCATGTCCTAATCATTGCATGTTGTATTATGGAGAGTACATGGACAAGAGTGTTTACTCAGTGTGCTTAGTATACAGATACCTGCGATTCAAACCGAAGGTGAGACGTTCTAATGTTGCGATATTTTCCCATTATTTCGAGACTTCAACACCTGTTTATGTCCAAAAAGATTGCACAATATATGCGCTAACATGTGGATGAAGTGTGTCACGATAAATCAATGATCATGCATCCAGCTGACACTGAGGCTTGGAAAAGTTTTGATGCCATCCATTCGACATTTGCGCTAGAAACTTGAAATGTTAGGCTTAGCCTTTGCACAGACAGTTGTAATCCATTTAGCGGTTCAGATACTCCATACTTATGCTGGCCTGTTTTTGTCACACCTTATAATTTTCCTCCAAGTATGTGTATGAGAAGGGAATACATATTCTTTACTCTTATGATTCCTAGACCGAAGTCACCTGGTAAAAGTTTAGATGTCTATCTTAAACCCTTGATTGATGACTTAAAGATTTTGTGGGACAATGGGGTGAACATTTTTTATGCTTGGAATCTGCAAAATTTTAATATGAAAGCAGCTTTGTTGTGGACAATAAGTGACTTTCTAGCTTATGGAATGCTGAGTGGATGGAGCACTCATGGAAAACTTGTTTGTCCCTATTGTATGGAGAACAATAAGTCATTTGTATTGAAGCATGGTAGGAAGTGTTGCTAGTTTGATTGCCATCATCAATATCTACCACCTGAACATCCATTTCGTTATGATCGGTACTCTTTTAAGAAGAATTCAACAGTGCAAAGTTTTATACTGCCACAACGATTGAGTGGGACAAATGTCTTGAATAGAGTGACTCAACTTGAGGAAGTCATTTTTGGATTGAATTCACATAACCAAAAACAACGTGGCTTTGGTTAGTTTCACAACTGGGTGGAGAAGAACATATTTTGGGAATTGCCTTATTGGTCCACTAATCTAATACAACATAATTTGGATGTTATGCATGTAGAGAAGAATATGTTTGAGAATATCTTCAACATTGTTATGGACATACAGGGCAAGACAAAAGACAGTGCAAATGCAAGAGAAGATTTGAAGATGATATGCAAACCTCCCACCTTAGAATTGATTGTTGAGAATGACAAGTATAAAAAATCGAAGACAACTTTTGTGTTAAATGCCAATCAAAGGAGGACAGTGTGTGAATGGATAAAACAATTGAAATTTCCTGATGGGTATGCGTCAAACATTGCACATTGCATCAATTTAGATGATGGGAAGATATATGGAATGAAAAGTCACGATTGTCATGTTTTTATGCAAAGGTTAATTCCTTTGGCATTTCATCATATGTTGCCAAAACCTATATGGGGAGCATTAACAGAGCTTAGCTTGTTCTTTAAAGAAATTTGTGCAACTGAAATATGTACTTCCATCATGGAGAATGCGAAGCTTCCCATTATCGAAACAATTTACAAGTTAGAGAAAATTTTTCTACCAACATTCTTTAACGTGATGGAACATCTAGTTGTGCATCTCCCCTATGAAGCTAAGGTTGTAGGACTAGATGGATGTATCCATTTGAGAGATGTATGTTGTACTTGAAAAGGAAAAGTTCGAAATAAGGCGAGAGTTGAAGGGTCTATCTGTGAAGCATATAATCTAGAAGAAATTTCTAATTTTGCTTCTATGTATTTTGATCCACAAATACAGACAAGGCACACTCAAGTTCCTCGAAACGACGATGGTGGGGAAGATATGACTAATGAATGCTTGTCTATTTTTAAACATCCATGCCACCCTATCGGGAGAGGTCGTAATAGGTTCTTGACGGATGTGAAGCTTCAAATTGCTGAGACTTATGTGCTTGTAAATTGTAGAGAAGTAGAACCCTATCTCTAGTAAGTCTACTCACTAACTTAGCTATTTAATAAATTTCCAATTACATTATGTTCAATATTAATTATTGTATTGATTAGACAATATGAGGATTCACTAAGGGAGCTAAATTCTAGTATCTTTGAAGATCAAATATTGGAACTTTGGGATAAGGACTTCAGTAGGTGGCTAAAACATTTAGTGAGTCCTTTCATCCATAATCATATATATCATATAAAAAATAATGTTCGTTATATCAATACTAGATGTTACAACTATCTGTTTTCTTTGAAATGATTCACAGGTAAATATAGGTCAAATTGAGGATTGAATGATTCGACAAATGAGTTATGGTCTATCCAAGTCTGTTACTTCTTACAATGGCTTAATAATTAATGGGTATAGGTTCCATACTAAGGAGTATGAACAAAATAAAGCTACTATGAACAGTGGGGCTTGCGTTAGAAGAAATATGTATGGTGAGAATGACTTAGACTATTATGGCATCGTTGAAGAGATATTGGAATTGCCATATCTAGGTCAAAACAAAGTATTTCTTTTACGGTGCCAGTAGTTTGACTTGATTAATGGAGTAAATGTTGATGAGAGATATAGATGGATTGATATCAAGCATAAATCGAGGCTTCACTCAAATGAGCCATTTGTATTAGCTGAACATGCACAACAAGTATACTATACCGTATACCCACAATACGGGGGTTGAGCTAGTAGGGAATAGTGGGCATCTTGTAAGGTTTGAGCAAGACTCTGTGCGGCTGAGACATTCAATGATTAATGTGATGGATCGAATAAGATAGCTACTATCGATTACTACCAAGATGATAGATCCTTGAGAACACCTAATATCATCACAGATGATGGAGTGATTTCCTTGTTTGAAGCACCTGCCCCAATGGAAGAAGTGGACATAAATGAAATATATAATCCAAATGATGTTCCGTTTGTTGACCAATTCATTGATGACAACGAAGAAGATGAAAATACTGAGTTCATAGATGAAGATGAGGAGCTATATGATTCAAACTCAAGTAGTAGTAGTTGAACTTTGTTTATGGTATTTACACCGAAATGTCATGTTTATATTTTAAGAGATTTTTGATAATATTGATGTATATAATTTGTTAACATGTTATGTTTCATTATTGCAGACATTTATCATGGCAATTTGAGGTAGGGGCAATGGACGTGGTCGAGGGAGCGGTCGCAACAATCCACCGGACTGTTCTCAACCGCACACTAGTTCACCACCACTGCAGCCTTCTCCGCACTCCTTAAGTATACCTATATAATATTTTTTTTTATAACTTTGATTCAATTGTATTTATGAATTCAGATTGCTTATAATTATGTTATGTGTTATTTCAGCTACTAGCCCCTTGACTGGTGGTGACTCATTAACTGCTATCCCACCTTCCACTACTGTCTCTGTCCCTGTCTCACCCCCACTATTGTCCCTGTCCCTATACCACCCCCTACTATCGATGTCTCTGTCCCACCCCCCATTGTGCCTCTAACTAGTGACCCAATTCCCATGCCTTCAAGTGGAGCATCCCAAACAGAAATTGATAGAAGACCAGTTATATCTGTGGAGGACGTCTTTCAACCGTGAGTAATAGTGAATGTCATATTTTATTACATTTATTTTACTTTTAGATTATTAACATATCATGGACTTATAGGAGGATGTTTGTCCCGCAGTCTGTGATCCGTGAGATTATGGCCATTGTGATCACACGAATGCCCATTCCAACTACAAAATGGAAAAATTATCCTATTAACATGAAGGATGAACTATTTCAGGATTTCATGGTAAGCAATTATATTCTAGCCTCACTGTATTATACAATTATCTATATAGAGAAATACTAACATGCCTTTGTTTTAGAATAAATATTGATTTGTGTAACGCACCTAGATATAGTAACCACAACACAATCATCATTACACCACAGTCATTAAATCCAGGCGTGTCACAGTTTCATAAAGAGTATTTTCAAAAATAATTATTTTACATTATGCATAAATAGAAAATACGAGCCACGATATGAAATATAATTATACTGACTTACAATCCAAATACAACATTAGTTTAATATAAAATACATATCCGGAATCCATGCATAAAGAAGCTTACGACAATATTAAACTTAGGTTTTACATAACATAACATAGCTACTATATAAAAGTTCGACCTTCCCCAAAGTCTATCACATGTAGGGAAAGGTCCTGCACCTGATATTCTTCTTCATTTCCAATAGGTGATACTCGTCCCTGCGACAAGTCCAAATGGATAGGAGCACGAACATGCGTTATAACTAAAACCTCTCCAGGGAAGAGGCGGCGGTTATCCCACATCTCCCCAATGGATATAGGGAACTCCACTCGTATAGGAACATAAGATATGTTTTTACTAGCTCCAGGATCATTACGACTCTAAACTAGAGTTACATCCCTAATGTAAGTAACATGCTCCGCTTCATGGTCAAAATGCCAGGCTTCCAAGCCACTATGAAACTGTATCCACGTACGAATGAGGGGAGCTTATCCAGACGCCATCACAATGAAACAGAAGTCGATTCTCCAACAATAAACTAAGTAAATCCAACTTGGGCTCTTCACAGTCCTTATTCAACGCAACATAAGACAGAGTAATGAAAGAAAGAGGTGAGACACCCAACTTTCATTACCATTACAGCAGTAAGAAGACAACATGGCGCAGAGTGCCCACATAGCAACGCAGTCCACATATTCATTAACAGTAGCAGTAGAACTTATAGCAAAGTAGTACAATTATAAACAATAGTAAGGATCAGTAACAACAGGCATGACGCAATAATATCCCAAGCAATTAGCACAATATCTAAATAATTATTACAGAAATAAAATAGATATGCTCACAGTCACAAATGTTCATGCTCAACAATCTATGAGACCAACAATGAACAGTGCACAATGTATTATAGTACCACAAATCCTACTCCATGGAGCTAGACGTCAATATTTTCGGAGTGAATGATCAAGGAGTAATGCCAGTACATCATTTGCCTTTAAAAATAGTGTGCTTCATCTCATAAAATATTTGCGCAACAATGGTTTATACATGGCACCTCAACAGTTGATCGCGATATAGGACAGCGTCTCAGTCCGGATCATCGGTGTGTTTGCATCGGTCTACCCCACGGCACAAAGGAGCTCTTAACTGTCCATGTGAGGAACCCGCACCCTGACATCCCCAGGGCCAACCACTATGACCCTACGCTTAGTCTATTCGCACCCGCACATAGGTGTTATTCAAACTCCTAGGCATACATCTCCTTTCTCAAATATGTCCAACGGATAACACATATGCATGACGACTCAATGTACATCATGTATGTTTATCAAAAGCATTGCCTCAATGGCATATAAGCATTCCTCAATATCAACATATTGTATCAATAATACATTTATCACAAGCATTGGCTCAATGGCATATGAACATTCCTCAATATCAACATATTTCACCAAGTACTAAATCAACAAGTACATAACCCTACATAGGGACTCACAACAACATAGAATCAATTTCCAACATCAATATATGTTCTTGGTTTATTAATTATCACCACTTCATATTATGGAATTCACCCTTTACAATGTTTTATGTCTTGATCAATTATGACAATTTCTAGATCCAATAGCCCTCAAACTGTGGCTCCTCATTAGTGTGGTGAAATCTCAAATTTTTCCTTTCATTACATCTAACATTATCATTCAATACTTAACCATTTAAGTTTCACTTGATTCTTATACCAAATCAAATTTATATCTCAATGTTCTTATCAAAACTGTGACCTCCATAAGTGTTAGGAAAAACCTAAATTTTTCATAATCAATTCCATTATGATCATCGATTCTTTAATGTTCACTTATATAATTGTTATTACTTACTAACTTGATCCAAACTCTTGTTAATTTGGGTCAAAATCGTGGCCCCTCAAGTCTTCAAAGTTCCAATTTATTCCCTTTCTATGTACTAATCTCTTAATATCAAATCACTTAAATTTTAGTTTACCCAAAATCAATTCAATCCCTCAAAAATCCATGCCAAAACTGTGGCCTCATCTTGGTATAGGAAACCCCTCAAAAATTTCCATTCATTGGTTCCATCATTATCATTCAACATTGGATTATATAGATTTATTTTATTTGCTTACAAAAATCAATTTACAACCCAAAATTCCCATCAAAACTATAGCCTCATGTTAGGGTAGAAAACTCTAAATTTTACATTTAACAACCCTAACATGATCAAGCATTTCCAACACACCTCCGTAATCATTATTCAAGCATTACTTTCAATCAAGGATACACAAACATGTAAAATCACTAAACAAAGTAAGCATACAAAGATGGATTTCTCCATCAACAAGCACACAAAAGCCTCCTCACTACCAATAATGGTTGAAGTGAGTAATCTCCCTCTTACCTTAAGGAAGAACACGAAAATGGGTTCCTACTTGCTTCTTGAAGATTTCGGTTTTGAGCTTCCAAAACCCTAGAAATTCCAAGACAAGGAATCAACATCATAGGTTGAAAAAGAAGAGATCCATGGTCACCAAAGAGACCATGGAACACAAAAATAAGGAAGAGATGGAAGAAAAATGCAACCTTTACCTTAAAGCTTGAAGCTTTGTCTTGGATGACAATGGAGGAAAAGTTGGTTTTTGAAGAAAATCCTTCAAATAGAAGTTGTAGAGGAGGTTGAGAGGAGTGTAGAAATGGTGTTTATGAAGAGAAAAATGAAGAGAAATGGTTGGGAATGGGGGCTGAATTTTCGTAGTGAAGAAGGGAGAAGAAGAGAGAGGGAGGAGAAAAAGTTTGAAGGTGAAACCAGAGAGAGAAAGTGTTAGGTTAAAATGAGCTATTTTAGGTTAGATTGGTTAAGTGTGGGAAGCAAAATTGCTTCCCCTTTGGTACCAACAAGCCACAGCAATGAGAGGGGAGAGAGAGGAGGGAATGGCTTCTCTAACAAGCCAAGGGTATCTTAGTTTTTTGGTGGTCAAAGCTTCTCAAAGAAGCTTTGGCTAAAGTACACCAAATTTGAATTAAAGTAGATTTGATGGGACATAAAGTGAATTACATTAGGAAAAGGTGATGGGATTTCTAATACATGTTATTATCCAATGGACAATTGTTACAGTTGATAGAAGTCAGTATTAATTATCCAGCGGATAAAAATTGCACAGCGATTTATTTTCCTGTCAGGTAAATTTCTCGAAAAATATAAAACCTCGTAAATCGTGTGTAGCCTCGGGTTTAGTAAGATCCCTCGTCGACATTTCCACAGATCAAGGTTCTTGAGAAAAATATCTCATTTTCCCAGCTCCGCTCAGGGCACTCGTAAAACGAGAAATAGTATTAAAATATTCTACATTCTCAAAAAAATCCTGAAAAATTCTCAAAAATTACAAATATTATACAATGATTATTTGTCATGAAATTATTAATTTTTGGGATGTTACAATTTGCATCAGATTATGATCATTGCATGGCAAGAACTGTTTGGGATAGAACATGCATGGACCGCTATTCATATGATTTGAAGAATCATAGAAAAGCAATCATGAAAAAGTTGGGGACATCAAACATGGCTGACCTTAAAGGCCATGGGCCCCTAGCTTTGAAGTCAGAAGTGCTGGATGGCCTAGTTAACATTTGGTTAATGCTAGAGTGGCAAAAGAAGTTTGTTGCAGGTCGAAGTAACAGAGCAGTCAATCTTGATGCTATGCTGCACACTGCAGGCTTAATAAGCTTCGGTCAACATAAAAAGATGGTAATATATAATTTCTTATGTGTTTGTTGCAATATCCTAACAATTCTATCTTATATTATTGTATAATTATAGTACAAGTGAGTTAAGGTTCTAGCAGTTTGTATATCGTGTTATCCATTTTGGTTGTATGAATCTAGATTGCATGAGGTTGGTCCTATTTTATAACTAAGACACACAGTTTCTTGTTGTAAATATTTTAGAATTTTATATTCTAATAGATGTTGATTACAGGAGACAGAGCTGAATTGTCCAGTCCTTTTCAGAGATTTGTATGAAAGTGTGCATAAGAGGAAAAATGGAGAATATGTCACTCAGTGCTCGAAGAATTTCAGTGTAGATGTCTTTAAAATTAAAAATAATCATATTTGTTGAGTTGATTGTTTTGATAAAGTTTTCTACATTTTTCGTTTCAGGACTCTTATGACACTACGACATTAGACAAGTATGGAGAAGACTCTTCACTCTATCCTATGGTAGATCAGGAGGTGTGGATGGAAGTGACGGGTCCCAACAAGAAAGGACGGGTCCATGACATAAGTCACAGTTTAGGTATTAACATTCATGGATCCTGCTTTGCTTCATCCTCACATGTTGGTGGTTCCTCCTGCACTGTTTCGATACAAGCCATAAAGGATGCTGTTAATGAAGCGATAGCTTCCTTTGTCCAGACGCAGCTGTGGCCCATCCTCTGTGACATTGTTGGCTCTCAAGCAAGAAGTGGTGTGCCACAAACACCATCACAAGGCAGTGCAGTTAAGGATGATCATGAAGTTAATGATGATGATCTTAACTTGGATTGATTAATTGCACTTATTGATGATAGGGCTGATTTGTATTAACTTAGATTTATTGATTAGTTATCCTTGCTTTGTACGTAGAACATGTTTTGAACTTATTAATATAATTATGATATTTTGTTGTTTTGCACAACTTATTTGTTAGGTTTTTCTATTTGGATTGAATTTTGTTTGGATTGAATTATGTTTGGATTGAAATATTTATACAGGAATAATTTTAAAATATATTAATTATTATTATAAAATTAATTTTAGTTTGCTAGGGATTAGCAATGGAATAACTATGGAATTATTATGGATTAGCTACAGATAATTGTTGTGGATTAGCTATGGAATTGCTACGGATAATTATTGTGGATTAGTTACGAAATTACTACGGATTTAACAACATAATAGTTAGGAAATAGCTACGGATAATTATTACAAATTAGCTACGAAATTGCTACGGATCTAGCAACATAATAGCTAAGAAATAGCTATGAAATTGCTACAGATTAACTACAAAATTGCTATGAATTTAGCAACATAATAGCTAAGAAATAGCTACAAAATTTCTACGGATTGTTAAAATTAGTTATGGAATTGCTACAAAATTTTTCGTAGCTAATTACCTACGAAAATAAAGAAAGTCTCTGAACGAAAATTAGCTACGGATTTGCTTCGAATTTACTATGAAAATTTAAAAATTAGCTACAGATTAGTTACGAAACTTTTTAGTAGCTAATTAGTTACGAAAATTTGACTACAGACCAATCCAAAGCTACTAAATTTAGCTACGAATTAGCTATGAATTTTTCCGTTGCTAATCTATCAATTTCTTATTGTATATGAGGGAATTATCCGTCCTTATTTTAGAGTTATGAGTAGAGAGGGAACACAACTTATGAGGAAATTATTCGTCCTCATTCTAGAGTTGTGAGCAGAGAGAGAATTATCCACCCTCAACTACTTTCATAAGGAGGGTAGCATCTGTCCTCACACTATCCTCTTAACTACGTAGGTAGGGAGGGTATCTTCCTTCCTCGCACTATCTAGAATCCAGGAATGCCTCAAGTATAGAGATGGAATGTCTATCCTCAACTACACATCAACCAGGGAGAAACTCAGGTAAAGAGGAAATAAATGTCCATCCTTAACCTCATCACTTAGGTGGTAAGGCAATGTCCATCCTCAACCACTATTTCCAAGTCACCCCCTAGGTCCAAGGATATCCTTGATAATGACTTATTCATAAAATCAATCATCAATCATTAATCTCATATCATAAATTATGCAATAATATGCATATCATAGTTTTTCTCATCATAGGTGTTCTGTAACATCCCCCTCTCACTACTGCTAGGGAGATCTTCACACTAGAAGGAATTGTCTCACCAAGGCATAACATTCGATTCCCACTTTCACGCTGGAACACTTCCTAGGATTCGAAGCCACGACAAATGTAACACCCTAACTTTTCCCAACTTTTTACTAAATTATGATTTTCTCCTAATTGTATTATTTTCTATTTTCTGTGTATTATAAAATTAATTTGACCGTTTTGTAACTGCATTTGGTTATTGTGTGTGATTTACTCCGAGTCAAGAAAATAATAATTTTTAGGCCTGGGAAAAATCTTTGTTTGATTATTTGGAGCTGGGGGATCTTACTAAACTTAATTCCAAATAATAAGTGTATCAATCTTTTAATTTTTAGAATTTATCTATAAAATAAAGATATTTTATATTTTATATTATTATTTTATTGGTCAGTACTAACTAAACGGATCATGGACTCGAAAAAGTTTATGGGACCCATATTTTAAAAATCAATCAACATTAATGGCTTGAAATATTTCTAAACCAATAACAATAAGTCAATAAAAATGGCTTGAATAATTCTAGACCAATAGGAAATAGTCAACAATAATGGTTGGACTTACTAGATTAGTGAATAGAAAATAAGACTAAGTTAGTTTAAAAATCTAATTAAGTTAATCTAAAGTGTTTAAGTAGTAATCAAATGGATTAAACCTAGTTAGTTATTCATTAAAATTTTAATTAGACAATGTACTAGCATAATTAAGAAGGTGATTAGTGATTCTAAGTAACTACATGATTTACTAAATAACAAAGAAACCTAACTAAATTTACCTAAACCTAACTAGAATGGCTTAAGCATAATTAGGAGACTAAAATGAATTAAGACTTGATTAGTCTTCCCTAAGTGAATTTCGGCTATAGCACCTCCAAGAGCATTCAAGAAGGTGCTAGACATTTGGTGACATGATGAACATCCACCCTTGAACTCATCTAAAGCTATTAGGAGCCCTTAAATGACAACAAAAGTGGCCATCCTCTTTGATTGAACTCCACGGCCATGCATATTTGGGGGGGGGGGACCAATTTTCACTTCATCATTAACATTCCTATCACACTTAACATATTCTCTCCTTTCTTTCTCTTCAAGAACACAAAGAAAACTCCATAGCTCTCCTTTTTGAGCAATTCGGCGATCACAAGTTCTCATAGCTCCACTCTTCTAAATTTTCATCCAACACCATTTCCTAAACCTAAACATCATTCTAAGAACATCTCTAGTTGAGAGTTTCTTCAAAATCATCCATTTGAAGCTTGGAAAACAACTTTGAAGTTTCTTTCCTACAAGGTAAAAATCCTTGTTTCTTGTTTCTAACATGATTCTTGATGTTCTAAGCCATGATTGATCCATGGTTTATCTTTTTCAACCATAGTTTGTAACTTTAAAAATTGTTTAAGCTTGTTAGGGTTTTTCTTGGAGCTAGACGAAATCCATAGGAGGAGATCCAAGAAGGTTTTGTCTTCCTTATAGGTAAGAGGGAGATTTAATCTCATCAACCTTATGTGGTGGTGAGAAAATGGATGTATTTGTGGTGAAGAATCCATAAGGATTCGTTCACTTGGTTGTTTTATGTCTTTTCTATTTGTGATTGATTATGTGTGCAAGCATGTCTATACCTTTAAATTATATGATATGTGTTTTATAGATGCATGATAATTATTGTAGGATGTGAATAACATGTGAAGATTTGCATGAGTGTTCCAAAGAACACAAGGGAGCTCACGGCTTCACCAATAAAAAGAGAACCAAAATGTTCTCAACCATTTTCTAAATCATGAATTAATTAACTTAGTTGAATAAATAAATTTTACAATAACTTAGAAGATGGAAAATAAATTAAAGATGATTTACTAAAGATATGTTAAATTTCGGCCAATATGTGACTTAATATACCTTTGATCCAAAATTATTTTCCAAGTGTAGAGTAAGTAATTATTTCAAAGAGAACACAATTTCAATGAATTTTTGGAGAATAAAATAAATGAACTTTCATTAGGAATTTAATTAGAGAAATTAAGTATGAATGAGAAATGATTGAACACTCGAAAATTACTAACGTAGAGCTCACCCTTTGAGTTTTGAAGCGCGTTAGCAAGTTTCAATGTGTAAATATTGGTTATAACTTAGAGAGGTAATTTTTAAAATAAAACATAGGAAATACCATTTAATGGATTTTCTAGACAAAATGCTGTAAAAAAATTAATTAAAAATAAACAAGTAATGAAGAAAGTTTCAAAATATAATTTAGAATGTAGAGAAAATATTTACGTAGTTGAAAAATACTTGAAATAGCTTACGCATATTTAAAATAATAATTTTTAAGCTACGCAATTAAGAAAACGATTTAAAAATCTTACGCGATTGAGAAAACGATTTAAAAACATTTCACGATTTTAAAAACGTTGAAAAATATTTACGCAATTTGAAAACGTTTGAAAAAGGTGACATAATTGTGAAAATGCGATAAAATCTTTACGCAACTAAAAGGAACAGTAAGTTTACTGTCGGGCCAAAGTGGTGGACCCGGATATGTTGAGAAATAATACTATCAAGTGGAGACGTACTGTATTTAGAAATATTGATAATGAGGGTAATTATGTAATTATGGTTCATTATATTGATAATGAGGGTAGTTACATAATTATGGTTCATTATATTGGAAAATATTAATAATAAGGGTATTTACATAATTATGGATCATTATATTTAAAAATATTGTTAATAAGGGTATTTGTGTAATTATGGTTCATATACATACATTGAGAGATGTGTCAATTGAGTTGAAATTGGCGATTGGCTGACGAGATGAATTACACCGTGTTAGGGGTGAGATAGGCGTAGTGTGGTTCAATGAGTGAACTTGGAGGCGTTAGTGTGTGGAGAATTTCACATGTGGACAGTTGGTAGCTCCTCTAGGTTGTGGTAACGGGCAACGCATTAGCGATCTCGACAAACACTATTCTTAATCAAGATCTTGTAGAGACTGTTTAGTACAATGCCTGTTGTGCACGACGTTTTGACTGTGTACTATTTACACGACGTTTGACTGTGTAATACTTAGTTGGGGCAGCCTGATGTATGGACAAGTCTTTTGGATCATTCTCTCTGATGTTTGTGTTTAGCTCCAGGGAGTAGGAATGAATTTGTGTACATTTGTATATATGTTCTGCATCGTGATGTGTTTATTTACAATAATTTTGAGATATTATGTATGATGTGATAACATGGATTATTATATTAATTGTGATATCTGTTTGTACTGTCATTTTCTGTACTGCCATGTTGGTAATGATGTAGATTGTCTCACCTCTTTATATGCAATTTCTATATTATTTTTATGTTCCGTAAAGATTTTGAGGAAGAGGAAGTGGTAGAGGAGCACCCTCTAGATTGTTTATACCTGGAGGAGGAGCAGCAACCAAACGAGTAGTTTGAGGAGGACGAGCCTCGAGATCATCCACATCATATGGATTGATTCGATGTGGTATGGCATTACCAGAGTATTTCTGTCTTCTGATGATCTTCCCGAAGAGGATCCTTCAGAGGATCAGAACTTTTAGTGTTATGTTTGGGCTAGTTTATGGTTTGTTTTAAACCAGACAGTTTACTTCTTTATTAAATAGTTTGTAGTGTGTAAATTATTTATACCTATTAAAGACAAAATCCTATGTATAATTATGGTGTGTATGTATAATTATGATATAATGTTCAAAAAGAAAATTTTCACAACTTCTATTATTATATATTAAGAAAATGATTTATAACTTAGGTAAAGGTTTATTATATTTATCGTAAATGTGACATCCCCAGTCAGGTGTTACATTAGTTGGTATTAGAGCCAGGTTAGAGTCTTTTGGGGTTGTGGTTGGGTCTATTTTTGCTTGTGTTATGTGATTCTCTGTGATTTGTCTCTGAAAGGTTACATCTGACTTTGTCTTATCTTGTTTGATTGATTGAAGAAAGAAGATGTCTGGCAGTAGAAGAACGCGTGCAAACGTGGAACATAATCTTGATCCGATGGTTGCAGCTGCTAAAGCTACGCAGCATGTGGCAGAGGTAATTACTTAGCAGAATCAACAAGCAGCCCAGCAACAAGAGGTGACTGTTGATGCTCTGAACTTGTCTAAGTTTAGACACAATAATCCACCACAGTTTAGAGGCAAATTTGATCCTGAGAAGGCTAGTCTTTGGATCCAAGACTTAGAAAGGATATTTGAAGGAATGGGGTGTGCCGATGATCGAAAGGTGACATATGCTACTTTTATGTTGAGAGGAGATGGTGAGAACTAGTGGAGAGGAACTCGGCGATTATTGCAAGCTGAGAGAACTGAAATTACTTGGGAGGTATTTTGCGAGGTATTCTTGGAGAAGTATTTTCCTACTAGTGCCCGACATACTAAGGAAATGGAATTTCTTAGTTTATGTCAAGGCAATATGACTGTTGGCGAGTATGCTGCCAAATTCGAGAGCTTGTCATAGTTCTCGAGGTATTTTCAAATTCAACTTGATGAGGCGTGGAAATGCCGCAAGTTTGAGGAAGGACTGAGGGTAGAGTTGAAACGAGGAGTGCTACCCATAAGGATGAATGAATTTCCTACTTTGATGGATACATGTCGACGACTCGAGGAGCTGGAGCCGTCAAGAGATCCAAGAAATCGTAACTTTAGACCGATTAGGTTCCAAAGAGGAGGCAACAACAACAATAGCTAGTTTCAATGCAAACCATATTCGAGACTACCGGCAAGTCAGCCTCAACGTCCATCTGTTGGGGGAAGTTTTAATGGTAACAGAGCTGGTCAAAATGTGGCGTTTACGCCAAAATGTTTTAAATGTGGAAAGAGCGGCCACATATCTAGAGATTGTTCAATCAAGGAGACAATCTGCTTCAACTGCAGAAAACCTGGACATGTTTCTAGGGATTGTAATTAACCAGAAAGGAAGCTAGCTATGAGTAATATTCGTGCTACTCAGTCGCGATCTGGAGGGCGAGTATATACTATAACCAGAGCTGAAGCTTCCCAATCTGAAGATCTTATTCAGGGATAAGGTGTCATTGAAGGTAATCTTTTGACTGTACTATATGACTCGAGTGCAATGTATTCATTTATTGCATATGACTGTGTGGATCAGTTGAAATTACTTGTGTCTTCTCTGAGTTTCCAATTGATTGTTTCTACACCAACTGCCAAACCTATTGTTACATCTAAAGTATGTTTGAACTGTCCTATTACCATAAATGATCGAGTATTTTCTGTCAACTTAATTTGCTTACCTCTTGTTGAAATAGATGTAATACTAGGAATGGATTGGTTATCTTCTAACCATATCCTATTAGATTGTGCCAGTAAAATCATAGTTTTTCCTAAGGATGAGAATTCTGGATTTTTAACTGCCGTCAAAGTCAAATCATTGTTGAGGGATGGAGCTCAAGGATATATGCTACTGTCTTCTTTGGAAGTCAAGATTGAAAAAGATGTGAATGTTATTCCTATCGTTAATGAGTTGTTCGAGGTTTTTCCAGATGATGTACCCGGTTTACCACCGGAAAGGGAGATAGAGTTTTCTATCGATCTTGCACCTGGAGCAGGTCCTATTTCAATTGCACCATATCGGATGTCGCTAGCGGAGTTGGTAGAATTGAAGAAGCAATTGGAGGAGTTGTTGGAGAAACAGTACGTGCGACCTAGTGTTTCACCATATGGAGCACCAGTGTTGCTAGTCAAGAAGAAGGATGGAACTTCTTGTCTTTGTGTGGATTATCGCCAGCTGAACAAGATTACAATAAAGAATAAGCATCCACTTTCCAAGGGTTGATGATCTGATGGACCAATTGAAAGGAGTAGTTATTTTCTCTAAGATAGACTTGCGATCAGGTTATCATCAAATTCGTGTCAAGGTAGAGGATATACCTAAGACAGCTTTCCGAACTCGTTATGGGCATTATAAGTATCAAGTGATGCCGTTTGGAGTGATGAATGCTCCTGCTATATTCATGGATTACATGAACAGGATTTTTCGTCCATACCTAGACATATTTGTTATTGTGTTTATCGATGCCATTCTGATCTATTCTCAAAATCAGGAAGAGCATGCTAAACATCTCAGCATAGTTCTCCAAATTTTGAAAGAAAAGAAGTTGTATGCAAAGTTGGCGAAGTGTGAATTTTGGTTTGAGGAAGTTCAGTTTCTGGGTCACGTGATTTCTAAGGAAGGTATTGTGATGGACCCATCGAAAGTAGAAACCATTCTAAAATAGGAAAGGCCAAAAATAGTAACGGAGATCCGGAGTTTTGTTGGAATGGCCGGATATTACCGAAGGTTTATTGAAGGTTTTTCTAAGATAGCAGAACCTCTTACATAGCTCACAAGGAAGAATCAAGCTTTTGATTAGACAAATGAATGTGAGGCAAGTTTTCAAGAGTTGAAGAAGAGATTGACAATTGCACTAGTGCTGATTTTGCCGGATCCTAGCAAGTCTTTTCAGGTGTATTGTGACGCTTCTTACCAAGGGTTAGGATGTGTGTTGATGCAAAATAGGAATGTGGTGGCTTATGCTTTAAGACAATTGAAGGTACATGAGAGGAATTACCCAACGCATGATTTGGAACTAGCTGTAGTGGTTTTTGCGTTGAAAATGTGGAGGCATTTTCTGTATGGAGCTATGTTCAATATCTTTAGTGATCACAAGAGTCTGAAATACTTGTTTGATCAGAAAGAATTGAACATGAGGCAGAGGCGGTGGTTAGAGTTCTTGAAGGATTATGATTTTCAGCTTCAATACCATCCAGGAAAGGCAAATGTGGTAGCGAATGCCTTGAGTAGAAAGGTGATCAGTGTTTCTACCATGATGATAAAGGAAGAGGAATTAATCAACCAGTTTAGAGATCTGTGGTTGTCAGTGGAATTGGTACCAAGAAAGATTTGTCTAAGTAAGGTAGTGGTTTTGAATGACTTAATGGATGTAATTCAAGAAAAACAGGATGAGGATCCGTTTTTACAAAATGAAAAGGAATTTTTGAAGCAAGGTCATAAGGTGACGGTGGAGGAGGGATTTGATGGAGTCTTAAGATTTGAGGGAAGAATTTGTATCCCTGATGATCCCGATCTTAAGCAATCAATTTTGGATGAAGCTCATGCAAGTAGTTTAAGTATGCATCCGGGAATGACTAAGATGTATCAAGACTTAAAGCAGATGTTTTGGTGGCCAAGGATGAAGAGAGATGTTGTGGAACATGTGGCGTCTTGCCTTGTTTGTCAGAAGACAAAAGTGGGACATCAAAGACCTGCTGGTATGTTACAACCTTTAACTATTCCAGAATGAAAATAGGATAGTATCTTAATGGATTTTGTTACCGGATTGCCAAGAACGAGGAAAGTTCATGATTCTATATGGGTTATAGTTGATAGGCTTACAAAGGCAGCGCACTTTTTGCCGATCAATATCAAGTATTCGTTGGAACGATTAACCTAGATGTACAGTAGTGAAATTGTTAGGCTTCACGGTGTACCCACAAGTATAGTTTCTGATAGAGATCTGAGGTTTACGTCGAGGTTTTGGCGGAGTTTGCAAGAAGCCATGGGGACTAAATTACATTTGAGTTTTGCTTATCATCCGCAGACTGATGGTCAAACAGAGAGAACTATCCAATCATTGGAGGATCTATTATGAGCTTGTGTGTTGGAACAATAAAGGAGTTGGGATGAATTATTGTCTTTGATAGAATTCACTTATAATAATAGTTTTCATTCAAGTATAGGGATGGCACCCTATGAAGCACGATATGGGCGACGATGCCGAACACCTTTGTGTTGGTATCAGGATGGGGAAAGAATGACCATTGGACCTGATCTTGTACAGCAGACAACAAAAAAAGTGAAAATGATTCAAGAGAAAATGAGGACGACTCAAAGCAGATAGAAAAGCTATGCTAACAAGCGGAGGAGACCTCTTGAATTTGAGGAAGGTGAACATGTGTTCTTGCAATTAACCCCAATGACTGGTGTCGGAAGGGTTATCAAATCCAGAAAACTCACTCCTAAATTCATTGGACCTTACCAAATCATTCGTCGGATAGGTCCCGTAGCCTACCAAATAGCTTTACCACCTTTTCTATCCAATCTTCATGATGTATTCCATGTGTCTCAACTGAGAAAATATATCCCCCATCCAATGCATGTTATTCAGCCTGATGAAGTACAACTGAAAGATAATTTGACGTATGATGTGAATGTAAATGGTATTGGTTTTGATGATCAACAAACAAGAAAGCAATGAGGT
Organism: Ormosia emarginata; assembly: GCA_029884605.1. Taxonomy (NCBI): domain Eukaryota; kingdom Viridiplantae; phylum Streptophyta; class Magnoliopsida; order Fabales; family Fabaceae; genus Ormosia; species Ormosia emarginata. Next base: position 10,826,010 of record JAQQTP010000040.1, read on the forward strand.
ACAAAGATCTAGTCCAAGGCTTCTCTAGACTAGCCATTAGGTTCTAAACAATATGTAAAGGTAAATGGATTCACACAAAAAGCTCTTTTCCTCTTTCAAATTCATTCTTAAATGTTTTTACATAATCTTCCTTTTTCATCTTGTGAAAATTGAGTTCATGTTTTAAGTAAAACTCCTTTGTTAGAAAGTTTGGAAAGCATTTGGATAACTTTGGTTGTGAGAATCTATCAAAATCCTTTGTCTCTAAATAAGCCATATTCGAATATGAGATTCCTCATATTCGGTTATGAGCTCTAAAACAGAACGTGTCCTGTGATTCTTTAAAAGGCCATAACCAAATATGGCTTATCCTATATTTGATTATTCTGATTTCCATTCGTGTCTTTTGTTTTCTTAAAAGCCATATTCGAATATGGCATATCCTATAATAGGTTATGAGCATTCTCATAACAGATTATAAAACTCTTCATATTCGAATATGAGTTAAGTCATAATAGATTATTTTCACAAACAGAGACAATGGAAACTCCTTATTCATGCCATAACCGAATATGGAAATGCCATAATAGATTATGGACACTTCCAGATCTCTTCTCCAACGGCTCTTTCAATGGCATTGAATGCCCTCAACCACCTCTAACGTCTCAAAACTCTTTTGGGCTATAAATGAAAGTTGTTGGGAATTGATTAAGGGTTGGAAAACTTTCTGAAAATCATCTTAGAGCATTTATAACGAGTTTTCTGATCATCTCTTTTAAAACCCTGTTTTGAGCTTCAACTTGTGTGAATCCTAAATACCATAGCTCTTCAATTTATATAATCTGCTCTCGAGTGAGTTTCTTTTATCTAAACCTTGTATAATCTGAAAAGAGAGGGTGAGGTATCCCTTGAATATAGAGGCTCAAACACAAGGGTGAGGCATCCCAAGGTGTGTTGAGTGCTCCAACTTATAAAGGTTATCAAGCACCTGTTGAAGCTTGAAGAACTAGTGGAAATCTCGGGTGGTTACTTGAGGATTGGACGTAAGCCACAAGTGGATTGGTGACTGAACCAGGATAAATCTTGTGTTTGTTCTTTTAAACTCATCTCTTTAATATTGTGCACTGTTTCATTAAGTTTGTTTTGAATACTAGCTTGGTTGTTTGTAATATTTGTTATTGGAAGTCTTATATCTCATCTATCAATTCATTTCAAACATTCAATAGCTTCAACAAAAATCAATATTCAAGTGATTTGCAAAAGTTTTGTGAACTTGTTTTAGAACTCAATTCACCCCCTCTTGAGTATTGAGGCCACTTGGTAACATATGAGACACTTCCTGTTAAGATTGAAGACAGGAGAGTGAAGCAACTTCGAGGGAAAATGACTAAGTTAGTAAAAGTAGTATTGAACGAGGTAACGGGAGATGCTACATGGGAGCTAGAAGACAAAATGAGGGAGCAATACCCTTAACTTTTCTAAGGTACGATAAATTTCGAGGACAAAATTTCTGTTAGTGGGGGAGAGTTGTAACACCCCAACTTTTCCCAACATTTTGCTAAATTATGATTTTGTCCTAATTGTATTGTTTTCTGTTTTCTGTGTATTATAAAATTAATTTAACTGTTTCGTAACTGTATTTGGTTGTTGTATATGATTTACTCCGAGTCAAGAAAATAATAATTTTTGGGCCCGGGAAAAATCTTTGTTTGATTATTTGGAGTTGGGGGATCTTACTAAACCCAATTCCGAATAATACGTGTATCAATCTTTTAATTTTTAGAATTTATCTGTAAAATAAAAATATTTTATATTTTATATTATTATTTTATTGGTCAGTACTAACCAAACGGACCATGGACTCAGAAAAGTTTGTGGGACCTATATTTTGAAAATCAGTTAACGTTAATAGCTTGAAATATTTCTAAACCAATAGCAATAAGTCAATAAAAATGGCTTGAATAATTCTAGACCAATAGGAAATAGTTAACAATAACGGTTGGACTTACTAGATTAGTGAATAGAAAATAAGACTAAGTTAGTTTAAAAATCTAATTAAGTTAATCTAAAGTGTTTAAGTAGTAATCAAATGGATTAAACCTAGTTAGTTATTCATTAAAATTTTAATTAGACAATATACTAGCATAATTAAGAAGGTGATTAGTGATTCTAAGTAACTGCATGATTTACTAAATAACAAAGAAACCTAACTAAATTTACCTAAACCTAACCAGAATGGCTTAAGCATAATTAGGAGACTAAAATGAATTAAGACTTGATTAGTCTTCCCTAAGTGAATTTCGGCTATAGCACCTCCAAGAGCATTCAAGAAGGTGCTAGACACTTGGTGACATGATGAAGATCCACCCTTGAACTCATGTAAGGCTATTAGGAGCTCTTGAATGTCAACAAAAGTGGCCATCCTCTTTGATTGAACTCCACGGCCATGCATATTGGGGGGGGGACCAATTTTCACTTCATCATCAACATTCCTATCACACTTAACTTATTCTCTCCTTTCTTTCTCTTCAAGAACACAAAGAAAACTCCATAGCTCTTCTTTTTGAGCAATTCGGCGATCACCAGTTCTCATACCTCCACTCTTCTAAATTTTCATCCAACACCATTTCCTAAACCTAACCATCATTCTAAGAACTTCTCTATTTGAGAGTTTCTTCAAAATCATCCATTTGAAGCTTGGAAAACAACTTTGAAGTTTCTTTCCTATAAGGTAAAAATCCTTGTTTCTTGTTTCTAACATGATTCTTGATGTTCTAAGCCATGATTGATCCATGGTTTATCTTTTTCAACCATAGTTTGTAACTTTAAAAATTGTTTAAGCTTGTTAGGGTTTTTCTTGGAGCTAGACGAAATCCATAGGAGGAGATCCAAGAAGGTTTTGTCTTCCTTATAGGTAAGAGGGAGATTTAATCTCATCAACCTTATGTGGTGGTGAGAAAATGGATGTATTTGTGGTGAAGAATCCATAAGGATTCATTCACTTGGTTGTTTAATGTCTTTTCTATTTGTGATTGATTGTGTGTGCAAGCATGTCTATAGCTTTAAATTATATGGTATGTGTTTTATAGATGCATGATAATTATTGTAGGATGTGAATAACATATGAAGATTTGCATGAGTGTTCCAAAGAACAGAAGGTAGCTCACGACTTCACCAATAAAAAGATAACCAAAATATTCTCAACCATTTTCTAAAGCATGAATTAATTAACTTAGTTGAATAAATAAATTTTACAATAACTTAGAAGATGGAAAATAAATTAAAGATGATTTACTAAAGATATGTTAAATTTCGGCCAATATGTGACTTAATATACCTTTGATCCAAAATTATTTTCCAAGTGTAGAGTTAGTAATTAATTCAAAGAGAACACAATTTCATTGAATTTTTGGAGAATAAAATAAATGAACTTTCATTAGGAATTTAATTAGAGAAATTAAGTATGAATGAGAAATGATTGAACACTCAAAAATTACTAATGTAGAGCTCACCATTTGAGTTTTGAAGCACGTTAGCATGTTTCAATGTGTAAATATTAGTTATAACTAAGAGAGGTAATTTTTAAAAGAAAACGTAGGAAATACCATTTAATGGATTCTCTAAACAAAATGTTGTCAAAAAATTAATTAAAAATAAACAAGTAATGAAGGAAGTTTCAAAATATAATTTAGAATGTAGAGAAATTATTTACGTAGTTGAAAAATACTAGAAATAGCTTACGCGTATTTAAAATAATGATTTTTAAGCTACGCAATTGAGAAAACGATTTAAAAATCTTACGCGATTGAGAAAGCGATTTAAAAACATTTCACAATTTTAAAAACGTTGAAAAATATTTACACAATTTGAAAATGTTTGAAAAAGGTGACGCAATTGTGAAAATGCGATAAAATTTTTACGCAACTAAAAGGAATAGTAAGTTTACTGTCGGGCCAAAGTGGTGGACCCAGATATGTTGAGAAATAGTACTGTCAAGTGGAGGCGTACCGTATTTGGAAATATTGATAATGAGGATAATTATGTAATTATCATTCATTATATTGATAATGAGGGTAGTTACGTAATTATGGTTCATTATATTGGAAAATGTTAATAATAAGGGTATTTACGTAATTATGGATCATTATATTTGGAAATATTATTAATAAGGGTATTTGTATATTTATGGTTCATATACATGCATTGAGAGATGTGTCAATTGGGTTGAAATTGGCGATTGGCTGACGAGATGAATTACATCGTGTTGGGGGTCAGATAGGCATAATGTGGTTCAATGAGTGAACTTGGAGGCGTTAGTGTGCGGAGAATTCCACATGTGGATAGTTGGTAGCTCCTTTGAGCCGTGGTAACAGGCAACGCACTAGCGATCTCGACAAACACTATTCTTAATCAAGATCATGTAGAGACTATTTGGTACAATGCCTGGTGTGCACGACGTTTTGACTGTGTACTGTTTACACGATGTTTCACTGTGTAATACTTGGTTGGGGCAGCCTAATGTATGGACAGGTTTTTCGGATCATTCTCTCTGATGTTTGTGTTTAGCTCCATGGAGTAGGAATGAGTCTGTGTACATTTGTATATATGTTTTGCATTGTGATGTGTTTGTTTACAGTAATTTTGGGATATTATGTATGATGTGATAACATAGATTATTATATTAATTGTGATATCTATTTGTACTGTCGTTTTCTGTATTGCCATATTAGTAATGATGTAGATTGTCTCATGTAACATCCCAATTTTCGTTTTTTCTGCATAAATATTAATTATCTAATTTTTGTGATTTTTGAGAATTTTTCTGGATTTTTCTAAGAATAAAAATATTTTAGTAATATTTTGGGTTGTCTGTGGGGCCCACGGTGAGCCCCGGAAACACTAAAAATTTTTATTGGCTAGAAAATTTTGTACTGTTGATACGGGGCCGGGGGATCTTACTAAACCCGAAACCGGATACAATTACTAATTTTTCTTATACTGTGAATTTATTATTCACTGTATAATAATTACCGGTTCATGAGCCGTAATTTTATTCTGTGAGTAATAAATTTTTATAGCTTTAGCTAGGTACTAGTCATGTGATGGCCATGTGTCACTTGATAGTAGAAGTCAAATTTGGTGGCTAGTCATAAAAATCAACTAATGGTAATAAGTCAACAAAAATGACTTGTTTAAATTAATTACTAAGCTAGATGAATTAGTAAACTAATCTAAGCTTAAATGGTCACAAATTGAAACAATAATTAGTAGTAATTAGAAAGGATGTCACACGGCCATGAAGGGGCTTTCTAGGATATTCAAAAAGCCAATGAATCATCAAATGTTGACCAAAAGCAAGACTTGGTGCCATGTGTTTGATTTTGCACCTTGATTGACCATGCAAATAATTTTCCCATGCTAGCACTAGCACTCCACGGCAAGGAGCACTAGGATAGACTATCACAATTATATCACCTTTGTCTCCTAAGCTATTCTCTTCATTACTTCATTTTCTACACTTAGCCAAAACTTCATTTCTCTCCTCCAAAGACACCATTCGGTCAACACTCAAAGACAACCATCCATGTAACACCCTTTTGGAGGATGTCACACATAAAAGAAAATAAAAGAAATAGAAATAAAAGCTACCCAAGTTGTGAAATATTTATTAAATATTATTACGGGTTGTAAAATAATTCCTGATAGACAGAAATATGATATAAAAAGATAATGCGGAAAATGCGAAATAAAAAAAAAAACATCTTCACTGATAATATACATATGGTTAAGTTATAAGTTGTACAAATAATTTACAACTAAGACTACAAATATTTAAACAAAAACAAGAAAGAAAGCAATAAAAGAGTTAATATATACGTACATACGTCTACGCGCTAAAAAAAAAAACATCATGGTTATCTAATTCTCGATGGATCACTATCACCGAAAATGATCATCAGGGGATAAATATCCCGGATGCCTCGACACACAACGATAACGGGATCGCGCAGTCGATACGATGCTTATCTCACTAGGCTCAGGGTTTTCAGCACCCCAATAACGCCTAATGGATAAGGGCAACTCTAAGTGCGAAATAACGTCGTCGTCCTGACAGCTCATCATCAAAACGATGACGTAGGATCACGGCCACACGTCCTGCATACGTCACAGAGTCACGGTCTCCTCGTAGATGCCAAGCCAGAGCACCTCCATGAAATACCAGCTCTATGAATCCAAAAATCTCAAGGCGTCACCATCCTCACAATCAATCCAGAGGATATGGATGATCGGATGGTTCCTGATCGTCAAACTGGTCGTCGCTTGCCGATCTTCCCCCTCTTCAGGATACACGATCTCAAGAGGCTGTTCCTCTTCCTCAAAGTCTTTACCGCGTAAAATAAATAAACAGAAAATACATATAACAAAGAGGTAAGACAACATAAAATCATCACAACATGGCAAATAAAAAGATGACAAACAACATATACATACAGTTCATGCATTATATAAAGCTTTAACAATTATTATAATTAATTGAAGAAAATTTTAGATATCATCACAATATGTCACTTCACAGATAAAACCTCACAGATAAAATAAGAAATATAAATAAACAGATAAGATATAATAATAAATAATAACAAGAACGGATAAAATAAATATATAAAATAGAGATAAAATAAATAGATAAGATGGAAACAAATAGATATAGAGATAAATAATATAACAAAATCCTACTCCATGGAGCTAAAGAAAAACACAAGTATCGAGAGAGGAATGATTCGCAAAATCTAATAGTACCACGGCTGCCCCACCAACTATTCCGCGGTCACACGTTGCGTCTATAGCCCCACGACACAGAATCCATCAATCCAGCGTGGTGTAGTTCACGGTCTCACGTTGTGTCACTACAGGAAAATGTACTACTAGATTCCACCAATCTCGATTAAATATAGTGTATGTTGAGTACCATAGTGCGCTATCGGTTTACCACGGCCATGGAGCTACCAACCGTCCACATGTGGGATCCCGTACACTAAAGTCTCCAAGTTCATTAGAACAATGAACCACACTACGTTTATCGCATCGACACCACGATGTGATTCGTCTCGTCAACCAATCCACCAAATACATGGCACACATAAAAAAAAATAGATGGAAAGCCTGTACGGGTTCACATTTTCCCGACAGCAAATAATTCTCAAAAACCTGTACGGGTTCACATTTTCCCGACAGTAAATAGATTTTCAAAAGCCTGTACGGGTTCACATTTTCCCGACAGCATATAGATTTTCAAAAGCCTGTACGGGTTCACATTTTCCCGACAGCGAAAAATAAATATGGTTACGGTCAATCGCGTAGAAATTTTATCGCATTTTTGAAATCTCGTCGTTTTTACAAACGTTTAAAAATCGGGTAAAGATATTTTTCTGTTTTTAAAATCGCGTAGTATTTTTAATACGTTTTCTCAATCGCGTAGGATTTTTAAATCATTTTCTTATTCGAATGCCTTTAAAATTACTGTTTAAACAGATAGAAATAGTACTGAGTATTTTTAAACTACGTAGAATAGTTTTTCATACCGCATACTGTCATTAGGATATTTTTACTATCTTATAGATTCATTTTTACTAAAAATTGACAGTATTTTGTTTATAAACTTATAATAATGGTTTTCTAAATTTTCCATAAAATTTTCTATTTACCTAATTTTTTTATCCAAATCATTTAATTCTCTTTTGAAATCTCTAACATGCTTCAAAACCTAAAGTGAGCTATATGTTAGAAAATTTCTCAAAATTTCTGTATTTTACTTCCTAATGATAAAATCACTAGTTTTAATCCTTTAAACTTAATTCTACTCAATTTGTTTCTTCAAAAATCATTGTAGAAACTTCTTCTTAACTTGGGTTACCTCTTTTTTTTTTGATTGAAAAAGGTTTGGAATCAAGTTTTGAAAATCATAATTACCTATAATGGCATGTTGGCCGAATTTTATAAAACTTTCTCATTTAATTTCTAAATCATGTCAAAGGTATTATCTTATCTAAATTCATTAAATCATGTTATAAAGTAATGATTTTGAATCAAATAAATCTTTTAGGCATGTTGGCCCAAAATGTACTAAACCTTTACCATTTGATTTATAAATTCCTTTTCTTTGATCAAAACCATTTAAAACCTTCTTATTTCTCCTAATCAATTAAGTTGCACTTAAGGAAAAATGAAGAGAACATTTTGGTCCTCACATTTTGGCATTGCCGTGAGCTATTGGATGTGTTCTTTGGAACACTCATGCAAATTTACACATGTTATTCACATCCTATATTTTATCATACAATTCTAACACATGCATTTATATCTCTAACACATGCAAAATATTTCTAACACATGCAAAATATTTCTAACACAAAAACCTAATTTAAAGCTTATAGACATACAATCAAAAGCTATTAGACATGCAAAATTATTACAATTACCAAACAAGAAAGCTACTAACATACAACAATTAAGCTACTAGCAACCACAAAACTTAACAAATACACATCAATCAACACACCACAACCGAATCCTTATGGATTCTACAAACAATCCATCTTCTTACCACCATCAAGGGATGATAAGAATTGTCTTCCTCTTACCTTAAATGAAGACAAAAAGCTTGCTTTCTCACCTCCTAGGTCACGGTTTTCACTCCACCAAACACCTAAAAATCTCAAACAAAACCTACATGTTACTAACCATGAAAAAGAAGCTAAACCATGGAAAAATCATGGCTTAGAACTTTGAAAAAGAATAGAGAAAAGATAAGCATGAAATTTCACCTTCTAGGTAAAATTTTCAAGGTTGGTTTCCAAGCCTTAGATGGAAGAATTTGAAGAAACTTCCAACTACAAAGGTTCTTAGAATGGTGTTTAGGTTAAGGAAACTTGGTTAGAAAAATTTTTGGATGGTTGGATGGTGTAGTTTGTGTCTTGGCCGAATGGAAGGAGGAAAATGGACAACAATGGTGGCTAGGTTTTTGAAGAGAGAGAAGAGAGAAAAGTGATGAAGATGGAAGGTGATTTTTGGCTTTCTCTCTCCAAATGGCCGTAGCCTTCTAGGGTAAGGATGTGCATGGATTTGGCTTCATCCAAGCCATTGAACACATCAAAGGTCAAGATCAAATCTTGCTTAACAAGCTTTAATTCTATTGGTTGCTCATGGTGACTCACCGGCTTAGTCACACAAGATAATAAATGCTCTGTTGAGTCACTATAGTGAGTCACCGGTTCTGAAAGTTCTACAAATTTTACGGTGATTAATTAAGCTACCGATCTAACTGTTTTTGCTAATGTGGGTCCCGCAAAATAAGGGTCCACTTGTCACTAAATACATATCGACTAATAAAATAATATTATAATAATATAAAATTATTTTATTTGAAGCTTAAATCCTAAAAATTAAAAGATTATTTTTAGTCTCATTCAGAATCGGGTTAAGTAAGATCCCCCAATTCTAAATAATAAAATAAGATTTCCCGCCCGAAAAAATATTATTTTCCCGCCTCGGAGCAAATCACACAAAAAGTCCATAAAAACTCACAGACAGTATTTTCGGGCATTAAATCAAGAAGAAAACAATTAAAAAAGACAAAAACAATAAAACAAGACGTTTCGGGACGTAACGGTCATTTTCCCATTTTTTCCCACAACGTAGGTAATCGTCCAAAACGTTCAAATAAAATATCCAAGAAGTATTATTTAGTCTGTATATCTTTCGAGAAAAATTAATACAATAGCTCGAAAAATTTTTATTTTACCGTCTCGAAGCAAACTACGTAAAACGATCAAATAAAATTTGAACCTGTATTATCGTAGTTGTTTTCATACAAAAATCAAGAACAGAAAAATAGGGACACATCGGACATTCATACAAAAGCATGAAAAACAGAAAACAGCACATTCAGAATATTTTCTAAAAATTGGGGCGTTACAACTCTCCCCAAGAAATAAAAATTTCGTCCTCGAAATTCGATGTTCATTCAAACAAATGAGGATACTGATCCTTCATTTTATCTTCCAGTTCCCAAGTAGCTTCACCCGTCACATCATTCCATATGACCTTCACTAGCTCGATCATCTTTCCTCGAAGCTGCTTTACCTTTCTGTCCTCTATTCTGACAGGTAAAGTTTCGTAAGTCAGATTCTCCTTTAACTGCACGTCATCTAGTTGTATAACATGTGTCGGATCTGGTATATACTTCCGTAACTGAGACACATGAAACACGTCATGCAAATTGGATAGAAAAGGCGGCAAAGCAATCTGATATGCTACAGGACATATACGTCGGATAATCTGATATGGTCCAATGAATTTAGGAGTAAGCTTCTTCGACTTAATTACTCTTCCGACACCCGTCGTAGGAGTAACTCTTAGAAATACATGCTCACCCTCCTTAAACTCAAGAGGTCGTCTTTGTTTATCCGCGTAACTCTTCTGTCTACTTTGTGCCATCCTCATCTTCTCTTGTATCATCTTGACTTTATCCGTAGTCCGTTGTACAAAGTTAGGCCCAACAATCATACTTTCCCCATCCCGATACCAAAGATAGCGGCGTTCGACATCGTCTTCCATACAATGCTTCATAAGGTGCCATTCCGATGCTTGCGTGAAAACTATTGTTGTAGGTGAATTCTATCAAAGATAAAAATTCATCCCAACTTCCCCGTTGTTCCAAAACACAAGCCCGTAACAAATCCTCCAAAGACTGTATAGTTCTCTCTGTCTCGACCGTCACGATCATGGATGATACGCTGAACTCAGTCGTAACTTGGTTCCCATAGCTTCTTGCAAACTTTGCCAAAATCTTGACGTAAACCTCGGATCTCTGTCAGAAACTATACATGTAGGCACTCCATGTAATCTGACAATCTCACCGATGTACAACTGGGTTAATCTTTCCAATGAATATTTAATATTGATTGGTAAGAAATGAGCTGATTTCGTAAGTCTATCAACTATAACCCATATTGCATCATGACCTCTTCTTGTCTTTGGCAAACCAGTAACGAAATCCATAGAAATGCTGTCCCATTTCCATTCTGGAATCGATAATGGTTGCAACATCCCAGCTGGCCTTTGGTGTTCAACTTTCGATTTTTGACAAACTAGGCAAGTTGACACGCATCTAACTACATCACCTTTCATTCCATGCCACCAGAATAACTTCTTCAAGTCTTGGTACATTTTTGTTATGCCTAGATGCATACTTAATAGACTAGTATGGGCATGTTCCACAATATATCGCCTCAGCTCTCGGTCACGAGGAATACAGATTCTACACCGAAACCTCAGAATTCCATCAGTTCCTTCTTTGAACTCTACTGCCTCATTTTGCTTCATCTGCTCCCTTATTCCTTGTAAAAATTTATCGGCATTTTGCTTTTCCCTTATGTCTTCCATTAGCTCGCTCGAGATAGTAACCATGCTAATATAGATCTTCCGCGGTTTCAACTCAACAAATGACCACTCATCTCTAAATTGTTCAATGAGTTCCTTTTCCTTGATCATCAGAGCTGAAACACTGATAATCTTTCTACTCAAGGCATCAGCCACGACATTTGCCTTACCAGGGTGGTACAAAAGTTGAAAATCATAGTCGTTCAGAAATTCTAACCATCTTCGCTGCCTCATATTCAGCTCCTTCTGGTCGTACAAGTACTTCAAACTCTTGTGATCACTGAAGATGTTGAACGTTGCTCCATAGAGAAAATGCCTCCATATCTTCAAAGCAAAAACTACCGCAGCCAATTCCAAATCATGCGTAGGATAATTCTTTTCATGAACCTTCAATTGTCGAGAAGCATATGCCACCACATTCGGTCTTGCATCAACACGCATCCTAATCCTTGATAAGAAGCGTCACAAGACACATCGAAAGATTTTGTCGAATCGGTAGGATCAATACCGGTGCGATTGTTAATCTCTTCTTCAACTCTTGAAAACCGGCTTCACGCTCTTCCGTCCATTCAAAAGCTTGATTTTTCCGTGTCGGGTTGTGTAAGTGGTCCAAAGCAATCTTGGAAAACCTTCGATAAATCTCTCGATAATAACCAAGCAAGTCCAACAAAACTTCGAACTTCATTATCGTCTTAGGTCTCTTCCACTATAAAACAGTCTCCACTTTCGATGGGTCCACCGCAATACCTTCTTTAGAAATTACGTGACCAAGAAATTGAACTTCTTCCAACAGAACTCACACTTAGCCAACTTCGCATACAACTGCTTCTCCTCAAAATCGAAGAACAACTTTCGATGTTCAAGATGCTCTTCCTTCGAACTAGAATAGATCAGAATGTCATCGATAAAGACAACGACAAATCTGTCTAGATATGGACGAAATATTCTGTTCATATAATCCATAAATATGGCAGGAGCATTCGTCACCCCGAATGGCATTACTTGATACTCATAATGTCCATAACGAGTTCGAAAAGCAGTCTTCGGCACATCTTCCCCTCTTACACTAATCTGGTGATAACCTGATCGCAAATCAATCTTGGAAAATATCACAACTCCTCTTAATTGATCCATCAAATCGTCGATTCTTGGAAGCGGATATTTATTCTTGATAGTCACCTTGTTCAACTGCCGATAATCCACACAAAGTCGTGAAGTTCCATCCTTCTTCTTGACCAAAAGCACGGTGCACCCCATGGGAAACGCTAGGTCGTACAAATTCTTTCTCCAACAGTTCCACCAATTGCTTCTTCAGCTCCTCCAACTCTACCGGCGACATACGGTATGGTGCAATCGAGATAGGACACGTTCCTGTACTAAATCAATTGAGAATTCGATCTCCCGCTCAAAGCGGTAAAACTGTGTACATCGTCAGAAAAACATCCAGGAAAATCGTTGACAACAGGAATAGTATTCACATCCTTCTCATTCTTAACTTCTAGAGAAGACAATACCATATATCCCTCGCGCTCCATCTCTCAACAAAGACTTGACCTTAACAGCAGTTAAGAATCCAGACTCTTCTTCCTTAGGAAAAACTATAGTTTTCTTTGCACAATCAATAAGGATATGGTTAGAACATAACCAGTCCATCCCTAAGATTACATCTATCTCAATAAGAGGCAAACAAATCAAATTGACCAAAAACAAACGGCCCTTCACAACAATAGGACAATCCAAACAGATCTTAGAAGTAACTACAGTTTAAACTTGGCGTAGATACATTCAACTTAACATTAGAGAAGACACAGCAACTTCGGTCTTTCCACACAATCATAGGCAATAAACGAGTGTGTAGCACCCGAGTCATACAATACGGTCGAAGGTTACCTCCGATTTCACCCTCTCCTTGAATAAGGTCATCGATTGGGAAACTTCAGATCCCATCATTGTGTACACTCGCCCTCCGGATCTCTCGTTGAGTATTTCCGCATTTTTGCCGATTAGTTTTAACATGACGAACAATGTGTTTCTTCTCCGTCGAGTACAATCCTTTGACATATGTCCGTGTCGTCGATTAAAAAACATAGCTTCCCCGATTGTACAGTCTGGAGATAGATGGCCCTTCTTACCACACTTAAAACACGTCGGTGTAAACACCACTCTCTGTCCTGCTCCTCCACTAGGTACACTCCCTCCAACTGGCGGTCGCTGAGTCTGACTTCCTTGTGGTCTAGCATACGGCTTACGCAGAAACCGATTTGTATTGCTACTTCCACCTCTTTGAAACCTTGTCGGCCCAAAGTTCCGACTCCTTTGATCTCGCGACGGTTCAAGCTCCTCAAGCCGTGCACATGCGTCAACCAAAGCATGAAATTGATTCATTCTCAGAGATATCACTCCCCGCTTCAATTCTACTCTCAATCCAGACTCAAACTTCCGACATTTCCATACCTCATCTTGTCGATTTTGAGCATAATCGAAAATTGAGACAAACTTTCAAATTTTGTAGCGTACTCATTCACTTTGTCATGTTTCCCGTCGCAATCCAAGAAATTCCATCTCCTTGGCATGCCTAGCACTTGCAGAAAATACTTATGTAAAAGTATTAGAAAATACTTCCTGTGTGATCTCGGCCCTTCACTTGCAACATTCGGCGGACTCCTCTCCACCAATGTTCTCGCATCTCCTCTCGCATGAAAACAAGATAAGTCACTTTCTTTTCATCCGTACATCTCATCCCCTCAAAGATTCTTTCTAAATCTTGCATCCACCGACTCGCTTTCTCCGGATCCACCTCGCCTCTAAATTGTGGCGGATTATGGCGCCTAAATTCAGATAAATTTAGGGCATCACCGTCATCTTTGTTGGTCGCTCTCAAATTTTCGAGTAATCACTTCACCATTTGCCGCATAGCTTCGGCAAAGAACCAACATCGGGTCCTCATCACGATTTACGTTAGCATGTCCTCTACCTCTACCAGCCATCTTCTTTCTTCAATCATAACAAAACAAAACAAAATTAGATACATCCTTCTAGATATTTCCAAAAGGATATAAATCACAAAGATCACAGAGAATCACACAAAGACAAACAAAAAAGGACCCAACCACAACCCCAAAAGACTCTAACTTGGGCTCGATAAATTCAACTAATGTAACACCCTTTGGAGGATGTCACACATAAAAGAAAATAAAAGAAATAGAAATAAAATCTACCCAAGTTGTGAAATATTTATTAAATATTATTACGGGTTGTAAAATAATTCCTGATAGACAGAAATATGATATAAAAAGATAATGCGGAAAATGCGAAATAAAAAAAAAAACATCTTCACTGATAATATACATATGGTTAAGTTATAAGTTGTACAAATAATTTACAACTAAGACTACAAATATTTAAACAAAAACAAGAAAGAAAGCAATAAAAGAGTTAATATATACGTACATACTGTTACGCGCCCAAAAAAAAACATCATGGTTATCTAATCCTCGATGGATCACTATCACCGAAAATGATCATCGGGGATAAATATCCCGGATGCCTCGACACACGGCGATAACGGGATCGCTAGTCGATACGATGCTTATCTCACTAGGCTCGGGGTTTTCAAGACCCCAATAACGCCTAATGGATAAGGGCAACTCTAAGTGCGAAATAACGTCGTCGTCATGACAGGCTCATCATCAAAACGATGACGTAGGATCACGGCCACACGTCCTGCATACGTCACAGAGTCACGGTCTCCTCGTAGATGCCAAGCCAGAGCACCTCCATGAAATACCAGCTCTATGAATCCCAAAAATCCTGGCGTCGCCATCCCTCACAATCAATCCAGAGGATATGGATGATCGGATGGTTCCTGATCGTCAAACTGGTCGTCTGCTTGCCGATCTTCCCCCTCTTCAGGATACACGATCTCAAGAGGTTGTTCCTCTTCCTCAAAGTCTTTACCGCGTAAAATAAATAAACAGAAAATACATATAACAAAGAGGTAAGACAACATAAAATCATCACAACATGGCAAATAAAAAGATGACGAACAACATATACATACAGTTCATGCATTATATAAAGCTTTAACAATTATTATAATTAATTGAAGAAAATTTTAGGTATCATCACAATATGTCACTTCACAGATAAAACCTCACAGATAAAATAAGAAATATAAATAAACAGATAAGATATAATAATAAATAATAACAAGAACCAGATAAAATAAATAAATAAAATACGAGATAAAATAAATAGATAAGATGGAAACAAATGGATATAGAGATAAATAATATAACAAAATCCTACTCCATGGAGCTAAAGAAAAACACAAGTATCAGAGAGAGGAATGATTCGCAAAATCTAATAGTACCACGGCTGCCCCACCAACTATTCCGCGGTCACACGTTGCGTCTATAGCCCCACGACACAGGAATCCATCAATCCAGGCATTGTGTAGTTCACGGTCTCACGTTGTGTCACTACAGGCAAATGTACTACTAGATTCCACCAATCTCGATTAAATATAGTGTATGTTGAGTACCATAGTGCGCTATCGGTTTACCACGGCCCAGCGGAGCTACCAACTGTCCACATGTGGGATCCCGTACACTAAAGTCTCCAAGTTCATTAGAACAATGAACCACACTACGTTTATCGCATCGACACCACGATGTGATTCGTCTCGTCAACCAATCCACCAAATACATGGCACACATAAAAAAAATAGATGGAAAGCCTGTACGGGTTCACATTTTCCCGACAGCAAATAATTCTCAAAAACCTGTACGGGTTCACATTTTCCCGACAGTAAATAGATTTTCAAAAGCCTGTACGGGTTCACATTTTCCCGACAGCATATAGATTTTCAAAAGCCTGTACGGGTTCACATTTTCCCGACAGCCGAAAAATAAATATGGTTACGGTCAATCGTAGAAATTTTATCGCATTTTTGAAATCTCGTCGTTTTTACAAACGTTTAAAAATCGGGTAAAGATATTTTTCTGTTTTTAAAATCGCGTAGCATTTTTAATACGTTTTCTCAATCGCGTAGGATTTTTAAATCATTTTCTTATTCGAATGCCTTTAAAATTACTGTTTAAACAGATAGAAATAGTAATTGAGTATTTTTAAACTACGTAGAATAGTTTTTCATACCGCATACTGTCATTAGGATATTTTTACTATCTTATAGATTCATTTTTACTAAAAATTGACAGTATTTTGTTTATAAACTTATAATAATGGTTTTCTAAATTTTCCATAAAATTTTCTATTTACCTAATTTTTTTATCCAAATCATTTAATTCTCTTTTGAAATCTCTAACATGCTTCAAAACCTAAAGTGAGCTATATGTTAGAAAATTTCTCAAAATTTCTGTATTTTTCTTCCTAATGATAAAATCACTAGTTTTAATCCTTTAAACTTAATTCTACTCAATTTGTTTCTTCAAAAATCATTGTAGAAACTTCTTCTTAACTTGGGTTACCTCTTTTTTTTTTATTGAAAAAGGTTTGGAATCAAGTTTTGAAAATCATAATTACCTATAATGGCATGTTGGCCGAATTTTATAAAACTTTCTCATTTAATTTCTAAATCATGTCAAAGGTATTATCTTATCTAAATTCATTAAATCATGTTATAAAGTAATGATTTTGAATCAAATAAATCTTTTAGGCATGTTGGCCCAAAATGTACTAAACCTTTACCATTTGATTTATAAATTCCTTTTCTTTGATCAAAACCATTTAAAACCTTCTTATTTCTCCTAATCAATTAAGTTGCACTTAAGGAAAAATGAAGAGAACATTTTGGTCCTCACATTTTGGCATTGCCGTGAGCTATTGGATGTGTTCTTTGGAACACTCATGCAAATTTACACATGTTATTCACATCCTATATTTTATCATACAATTCTAACACATGCATTTATATCTCTAACACATGCAAAATATTTCTAACACATGCAAAATATTTCTAACACAAAAACCTAATTTAAAGCTTATAGACATACAATCAAAAGCTATTAGACATGCAAAATTATTACAATTACCAAACAAGAAAGCTACTAACATACAACAATTAAGCTACTAGCAACCACAAAACTTAACAAATACACATCAATCAACACACCACAACCGAATCCTTATGGATTCTACAAACAATCCATCTTCTTACCACCATCAAGGGATGATAAGAATTGTCTTCCTCTTACCTTAAATGAAGACAAAAAGCTTGCTTTCTCACCTCCTAGGTCACGGTTTTCACTCCACCAAACACCTAAAAATCTCAAACAAAACCTACATGTTACTAACCATGAAAAAGAAGCTAAACCATGGAAAAATCATGGCTTAGAACTTTGAAAAAGAATAGAGAAAAGATAAGCATGAAATTTCACCTTCTAGGTAAAATTTTCAAGGTTGGTTTCCAAGCCTTAGATGGAAGAATTTGAAGAAACTTCCAACTACAAAGGTTCTTAGAATGGTGTTTAGGTTAAGGAAACTTGGTTAGAAAAATTTTTGGATGGTTGGATGGTGTAGTTTGTGTCTTGGCCGAATGGAAGGAGGAAAATGGACAACAATGGTGGCTAGGTTTTTGAAGAGAGAGAAGAGAGAAAAGTGATGAAGATGGAAGGTGATTTTTGGCTTTTCTCTCCAAATGGCCGTAGCCTTCTAGGGTAAGGATGTGCATGGATTTGGCTTCATCCAAGCCATTGAACACATCAAAGGTCAAGATCAAATCTTGCTTAACAAGCTTTAATTCTATTGGTTGCTCATGGTGACTCACCTGGCTTAGTCACACAGTATAATAAATGCTCTGTTGAGTCACTATTGA
Source organism: Ormosia emarginata (assembly GCA_029884605.1). Taxonomy (NCBI): domain Eukaryota; kingdom Viridiplantae; phylum Streptophyta; class Magnoliopsida; order Fabales; family Fabaceae; genus Ormosia; species Ormosia emarginata. The sequence continues at coordinate 10,844,266 of JAQQTP010000040.1, forward strand.
GTCACTGATTCTGAAAGTTCTACGACTTACGGTGATTAATTGCTACCGATCTAACCGTTTTGCTAATCGTGGGTCCCGCAAAATATTTCCTCGGTCCATTGTCACTAAAACATACTTGACTAATAAAATAATATTATAATAATATAAAATTATTTTATTTGTGATTAAATCCTAAAAATTAAAAGATTATTTTTAGTCTCATTCAGAATCGGGTTAAGTAAGATCCCCCAATTCTAAATAATAAAATAAGATTTCCCGGCCCGAAAAAATATTATTTTCCTGCCTCGGAGCAAATCACACAAAAAGTCCATAAAAACTCACAGACAGTATTTTCAGGCATTAAATCAAGAAGAAAACAATTAAAAACAGACAAAAACAAATAAAACAAGACGTTCGGGACGTAACGGTCATTTTCCCATTTTTTCCCACAACGTAGGTAATCGTCCAAAACGTTCAAATAAAATATCCAAAGAAGTATTATTTAGTTGTATATCTTTCAGAAAAATTAATACAAGAGTTCGAGAAAAATTTTTATTTTACCGTCTCAAGCAAACTACGTAAAACGATCAAATAAAATTTGAACTCAGTATTATCGTAGTTGTTTTCATACAAAAATCAAGAACAGAAAAATAGGGACACATCGGACATTCATACAAAAGCATGAAAAACAGAAAACAGCACATTCAGAATATTTTCTAAAAATTGGGGCGTTACAACTCTCCCCAAGAAATAAAAATTTCGTCCTCGAAATTCGATGTTCATTCAAACAAATGAGGATACTGATCCTTCATTTTATCTTCCAGTTCCCAAGTAGCCTCACCCGTCACATCATTCCATATGACTTTTACTAGCTCAATCATCTTTCCTCGAAGTTGCTTTACCTTTCTGTCCTCTATTCTGACAGGTAAAGTTTCGTAAGTCAAATTCTCCTTTAATTGCACGTCATCTAGTTGTATAACATGTGTCGGATCTGGTATATACTTCCGTAATTGAGACACATGAAACACGTCATGCAAATTGGATAGAAAAGGCGGCAAAGCAATTTGATATGCTACAGGACATATACGTCGGATAATCTGATATGGTCCAATGAATTTAGGAGTAAGCTTCTTCGACTTAATTACTCTTCCGACACCCGTCGTAGGAGTAACTCTTAGAAATACATGCTCACCCTCCTTAAACTCAAGAGGTCGTCTTCGTTTATCCGCGTAACTCTTCTGTCTACTTTGTGCCGTCCTCATCTTCTCTTGTATCATCTTGACTTTATCCGTAGTCTGTTGTACAAGTTCCGGTCCAACATCATACTTTCCCCATCCTGATACCAAAGATAGCGGCGTTCGACATCGTCTTCCATACAATGCTTCATAAGGTGCCATTCCGATGCTTGCGTGAAAACTATTGTTGTAGGTGAATTCTATCAAAGATAAAAATTCATCCCAACTTCCCCGTTGTTCCAAAACACAAGCCCGTAACAAATCCTCCAAAGACTGTATAGTTCTCTTTGTCTGACCGTCAGTCTGCGGATGATACGCTGAACTCAGTCGTAACTTGGTTCCCATAGCTTCTTGCAAACTTTGCCAAAATCTTGACGTAAACCTCGGATCTCTGTCAGAAACTATACATGTAGGCACTCCATGTAATCTGACAATCTCACCGATGTACAACTGGGTTAATCTTTCCAATGAATATTTAATATTGATTGGTAAGAAATGAGCTGATTTCGTAAGTCTATCGACTATAACCCATATTGCATCATGACCTCTTCTTGTCTTTGGCAAACCAGTAACGAAATCCATAGAAATGCTGTCCCATTTCCATTCTGGAATCGATAATGGTTGCAACATCCCAGCTGGCCTTTGGTGTTCAACTTTCGATTTTTGACAAACTAGGCAAGTTGACACGCATCTAACTACATCACCTTTCATTCCATGCCACCAGAATAACTTCTTCAAGTCTTGGTACATTTTTGTTATGCCTAGATGCATACTTAATAGACTAGTATGGGCATGTTCCACAATATATCGCCTCAGCTCTCGGTCACGAGGAATACAGATTCTACACCGAAACCTCAGAATTCCATCAGTTCCTTCTTTGAACTCTACTGCCTCATTTTGCTTCATCTGCTCCCTTATTCCTTGTAAAAATTTATCGGCATTTTGCTTTTCCCTTATGTCTTCCATTAGCTCGCTCGAGATAGTAACCATGCTAATACAGATCTTCCGCGGTTTCAACTCAACAAATGACCACTCATCTCTAAATTGTTCAATGAGTTCCTTTTCCTTGATCATCAGAGCTGAAACACTGATAATCTTTCTACTCAAGGCATCAGCCACGACATTCGCCTTACCAGGGTGGTACAAAAGTTGAAAATCATAGTCGTTCAGAAATTCTAACCATCTTCGCTGCCTCATATTCAGCTCCTTCTGGTCGTACAAGTACTTCAAACTCTTGTGATCACTGAAGATGTTGAACGTTGCTCCATAGAGAAAATGCCTCCATATCTTCAAAGCAAAAACTACCGCAGCCAATTCCAAATCATGCGTAGGATAATTCTTTTCATGAACCTTCAATTGTCGAGAAGCATATGCCACCACATTCCGGTCTTGCATCAACACGCATCCTAATCCTTGATAAGAAGCGTCACAATACACATCGAAAGATTTTGTCGAATCTGGTAGGATCAATACCGGTGCAGTTGTTAATCTCTTCTTCAACTCTTGAAAACTGGCTTCACGCTCTTCCGTCCATTCAAAAGCTTGATTTTTCCGTGTCAGTTGTGTAAGTGGTCCAGCAATCTTGGAAAAACCTTCGATAAATCTCTGATAATAACCAGCAAGTCCAACAAAACTTCGAACTTCTGTTACTGTCTTAGGTCTCTTCCACTGTAAAAACAGTCTCCACTTTCGATGGGTCCACCGCAATACCTTCTTTAGAAATTACGTGACCAAGAAACTGAACTTCTTCCAACCAGAACTCACACTTAGCCAACTTCGCATACAACTGCTTCTCCCTCAAAATCTGAAGAACAACTTTCAGATGTTCAGCATGCTCTTCCTTCGAACTAGAATAGATCAGAATGTCATCGATAAAGACAACGACAAATCTGTCTAGATATGGACGAAATATTCTGTTCATATAATCCATAAATATGGCAGGAGCATTCGTCACCCCGAATGGCATTACTTGATACTCATAATGTCCATAACGAGTTCGAAAAGCAGTCTTCGGCACATCTTCCCCTCTTACACGAATCTGGTGATAACCTGATCGCAAATCAATCTTGGAAAATATCACAACTCCTCTTAATTGATCCATCAAATCGTCGATTCTTGGAAGCGGATATTTATTCTTGATAGTCACCTTGTTCAACTGCCGATAATCCACACAAAGTCGTGAAGTTCCATCCTTCTTCTTGACCAAAAGCACTGGTGCACCCCATGGGGAAACGCTAGGTCGTACAAATTCTTTCTCCAACAGTTCCACCAATTGCTTCTTCAGCTCCTCCAACTCTACTGGCGACATACGGTATGGTGCAATCGAGATAGGACCTGTTCCCGGTACTAAATCAATTGAGAATTCGATCTCCCGCTCAGGCGGTAAACCAGGTACATCGTCAGGAAAAACATCCGGAAAATCGTTGACAACAGGAATAGTATTCACATCCTTCTCATTCTTAACTTCTAGAGAAGACAATACCAGATATCCCTGCGCTCCATCTCTCAACAAAGACTTGACCTTAACAGCAGTTAAGAATCCAGACTCTTCTTCCTTAGGAAAAACTATAGTTTTCTTTGCACAATCAATAAGGATATGGTTAGAACATAACCAGTCCATCCCTAAGATTACATCTATCTCAATAAGAGGCAAACAAATCAAATTGACCAAAAACAAACGGCCCTTCACAACAATAGGACAATCCAAACAGATCTTAGAAGTAACTACAGGTTTAGCAGTTGGCGTAGATACATTCAACTTAACATTCAGAGAAGACACAGGCAACTTCAGTCTTTCCACACAATCATAGGCAATAAACGAGTGTGTAGCACCCGAGTCATACAATACAGTCAGAAGGTTACCTCCGATTTCACCCTCTCCTTGAATAAGGTCATCAGATTGGGAAACTTCAGATCCCATCATTGTGTACACTCGCCCTCCAGATCTCTGTTGAGTATTTCCAGATTTTTGCTGATTAGTTTTAACATGACGAACAACAGGTTTCTTCTCTGGTCGAGTACAATCCTTTGACATATGTCCAGGCTGTCCACAGTTAAAACAGACAGTTCCCCTGATTGTACAGTCTGGAGATAGATGGCCCTTCTTACCACACTTAAAACACGTCGGTGTAAACACCACTCTCTGTCCTGCTCCTCCACTAGGTACACTCCCTCCAACTGGCGGTCGCTGAGTCGACTTCCTTGTGGTCTAGCATACGGCTTACGCAGAAACCGATTTGTATTGCTACTTCCACCTCTTTGAAACCTTGTCGGCCCAAAGTTCCGACTCCTTTGATCTCGCGACGGTTCAAGCTCCTCAAGCCGTGCACATGCGTCAACCAAAGCATGAAATTGATTCATTCTCAGAGATATCACTCCCCGCTTCAATTCTACTCTCAATCCAGACTCAAACTTCCGACATTTCCATACCTCATCTTGTCGATTTTGAGCATAATCTGAAAATTGAGACAAACTTTCAAATTTTGTAGCGTACTCATTCACTGTCATGTTTCCCTGTCGCAATCCAAGAAATTCCATCTCCTTGGCATGCCTAGCACTTGCAGGAAAATACTTATCCAGAAAAGTATTAGAAAATACTTCCCAGGTGATCTCAGTCCCTTCAGCTTGCAACATTCGGCGGACTCCTCTCCACCAATGTTCTGCATCTCCTCTCAACATGAAAACAACATAAGTCACTTTCTTTTCATCTGTACATCTCATCCCCTCAAAGATTCTTTCTAAATCTTGCATCCACTGACTCGCTTTCTCCGGATCCACCTCGCCTCTAAATTGTGGCGGATTATGGCGCCTAAATTCAGATAAATTTAGGGCATCACCGTAGCATCTTCTTTGTTGGGTCGCTCTCAAATTTTCTTTGAGTAATCACTTCACCATTTGCCGCATAGCTTCTAAGAAGAACCAACATCGGGTCCTCATCACGATTTACGTTAGCACGTCCTCTACCTCTACCAGCCATCTTCTTTCTTCAATCATAACAAAACAAAACAAAATTAGATACATCCTTCTAGATATTTCCAAAAGGATATAAATCACAAAGATCACAGAGAATCACACAAAGACAAACAAAAACAGACCCAACCACAACCCCAAAAGACTCTAACTTGGGCTCGATACCAACTAATGTAACACCCTTTTGGAGGATGTCACACATAAAAGAAAATAAAAGAAATAGAAATAAAATCTACCCAAGTTGTGAAATATTTATTAAATATTATTACGGGTTGTAAAATAATTCCCGATAGACGTAAATATGATATAAAAAGATAATGCGGAAAATGCGAAATAAAAAAAAAAACATCTTCACTGATAATATACATATGGTTAAGTTATAAGTTGTACAAATAATTTACAACTAAGACTACAAATATTTAAACAAAAACAAGAAAGAAAGCAATAAAAGAGTTAATATATATACGAGACATACGACGACGCGCCCAAAAAAAAAACATCATGGTTATCTAATCCTCGATGGATCACTATCACCGAAAATGATCATCGGGGATAAATATCCGGATGCCTCGACACACGGCGATAACGGGATCGCGCATAGTCGATACGATGCTTATCTCACTAGGCTCGGGGTTTTCAAAGCACCCCAATAACGCCTAATGGATAAGGGCAACTCTAAGTGCGAAATAACGTCGTCGTCCCGACAGCTCATCATCAAAACGATGACGTAGGATCACGGTCACACGTCCCGCATACGTCACGAGTCACGGTCTCCTCGTAGATGCCAAGCCGAGCACCTCCATGAAATACCAGCTCTATGAATCCCAAAATCTCGGCGTCGCCATCCCTCACAATCAATCCAGAGGATATGGATGATCGGATGGTTCCTGATCGTCAAACTGGTCGTCTGCTTGCCGATCTTCCCCCTCTTCAGGATACACGATCTCAAGAGGTTGTTCCTCTTCCTCAAAGTCTTTACCGCGTAAAATAAATAAACAGAAAATACATATAACAAAGAGGTAAGACAACATAAAATCATCACAACATGGCAAATAAAAAGATGACGAACAACATATACATACAGTTCATGCATTATATAAAGCTTTAACAATTATTATAATTAATTGAAGAAAATTTTAGGTATCATCACAATATGTCACTTCACAAGATAAAACCTCACAGATAAAATAAGAAATATAAATAAACAGATAAGATATAATAATAAATAATAACAAGTAACCAGATAAAATAAATAAATAAAATACGAGATAAAATAAATAGATAAGATGGAAACAAATGGATATAGAGATAAATAATATAACAAAATCCTACTCCATGGAGCTAAAGAAAAACACAAGTATCGAGAGAGGAATGATTCGCAAAATCTAATAGTACCACGGCTGCCCCACCAACTATTCCGCGGTCACACGTTGCGTCTATAGCCCCACGACACGGGAATCCATCAATCCGGGCATTGTGTAGTTCACGGTCTCACGTTGTGTCACTACAGCAAATGTACTACTAGATTCCACCAATCTCGATTAAATATAGTGTATGTTGAGTACCATAGTGCGCTATCGGTTTACCACGGCCCGGAGCTACCAACTGTCCACATGTGGGATCCCGTACACTAAAGTCTCCAAGTTCATTAGAACAATGAACCACACTACGTTTATCGCATCGACACCACGATGTGATTCGTCTCGTCAACCAATCCACCAAATACATGGCACACATAAAAAAAAATAGATGGAAAGCCTGTACGGGTTCACATTTTCCCGACAGTAAATAGATTTTCAAAAGCCTGTACGGGTTCACATTTTCCCGACAGCATATAGATTTTCAAAAGCCTGTACGGGTTCACATTTTCCCGACAAAGATAAATTTTCAAAAGCCTGTACGGGTTCAATTTTCCCGACAAATAAAAAAAAATATGGTTACGGTCAATCGCGTAGAAATTTTATCGCATTTTTGAAATCTCGTCATTTTTACAAACGTTTAAAAATCGGGTAAAGATATTTTTCTGTTTTTAAAATCGCGTAGTATTTTTAATACGTTTTCTCAATCGCGTAGGATTTTTAAATCATTTTCTTATTCGAATGCCTTTAAAATTACTGTTTAAACAGATAGAAATAGTAACTTGAGTATTTTTAAACTACGTAGAATAGTTTTTCATACCGCATCTTGTCATTAGGATATTTTTACTATCTTATAGATTCATTTTTACTAAAAATTGACAAGTATTTTGTTTATAAACTTATAATAATGGTTTTCTAAATTTTCCATAAAATTTTCTATTTACCTAATTTTTTTATCCAAATCATTTAATTCTCTTTTGAAATCTCTAACATGCTTCAAAACCTAAAGTGAGCTATATGTTAGAAAATTTCTCAAAATTTCTGTATTTTTCTTCCTAATGATAAAATCACTAGTTTTAATCCTTTAAACTTAATTCTACTCAATTTGTTTCTTCAAAAATCATTGTAGAAACTTCTTCTTAACTTGGGTTACCTCTTTTTTTTTTGATTGAAAAAGGTTTGGAATCAAGTTTTGAAAATCATAATTACCTATAATGGCATGTTGGTCGAATTTTATAAAACTTTCTCATTTAATTTCTAAATCATGTCAAAGGTATTATCATAAATTCATTAAATCATGTTATAAAGTAATGATTTTGAATCAAATAAATCGTTTAGGCATGTTGGCCCAAAATGTACTAAACCTTTACCATTTGATTTATAAATTCCTTTTCTTTGATCAAAACCATTTAAAACCTTCTTATTTCTCCTAATCAATTAAGTTGCACTTAAGGAAAAATGAAGAGAACATTTTGGTCCTCACATTTTGGCATTGCCGTGAGCTATTGGATGTGTTCTTTGGAACACTCATGCAAATTTACACATGTTATTCACATCCTATATTTTATCATACAATTCTAACACATGCATTTATATCTCTAACACATGCAAAATATTTCTAACACATGCAAAATATTTCTAACACAAAAACCTAATTTAAAGCTTATAGACATACAATCAAAAGCTATTAGACATGCAAAATTATTACAATTACCAAACAAGAAAGCTACTAACATACAACAATTAAGCTACTAGCAACCACAAAACTTAACAAATACACATCAATCAACACACCACAACCGAATCCTTATGGATTCTACAAACAATCCATCTTCTTACCACCATCAAGGGATGATAAGAATTGTCTTCCTCTTACCTTAAATGAAGACAAAAAGCTTGCTTTCTCACCTCCTAGGTCACGGTTTTCACTCCACCAAACACCTAAAAATCTCAAACAAAACCTACATGTTACTAACCATGAAAAAGAAGCTAAACCATGGAAAAATCATGGCTTAGAACTTTGAAAAAGAATAGAGAAAAGATAAGCATGAAATTTCACCTTCTAGGTAAAATTTTCAAGGTTTGTTTCCAAGCCTTAGATGGAAGAATTTGAAGAAACTTCCAACTACAAAGGTTCTTAGAATGGTGTTTAGGTTAAGGAAACTTGGTTAGAAAAATTTTTGGATGGTTGGATGGTGTAGTTTGTGTCTTGGCCGAATGGAAGGAGGAAAATGGACAACAATGGTGGCTAGGTTTTTGAAGAGAGAGAAGAGAGAAAAGTGATGAAGATGGAAGGTGATTTTTGGCTTTCTCTCTCCAAATGGCCGTAGCCTTCTAGGGTAAGGATGTGCATGGATTTGGCTTCATCCAAGCCATTGAACACATCAAAGGTCAAGATCAAATCTTGCTTAACAAGCTTTAATTCTATTGGTTGCTCATGGTGACTCACCTGGCTTAGTCACACAGTATAATAAATGCTCTGCTGAGTCAGCTAGCTGAGTCAGCCTGTTCTGGAAAGTTCTACAGCTTACGGTGATTAATTAAGCTACCGATCTAACCGTTTTGCTAACTGTGGGTCCCGCAAAATATTTCCGGGTCCACTGTCACTAAAACATACTGACTAATAAAATAATATTATAATAATATAAAATTATTTTATTTGACAGTTAAATCCTAAAAATTAAAAGATTATTTTTAGTCTCATTCAGAATCGGGTTAAGTAAGATCCCCCAATTCTAAATAATAAAATAAGATTTCCCCGGCCCGGAAAAATATTATTTTCCGCGCTCGGAGCAAATCACACAAAAAGTCCATTAAAATTCACAGACAGTATTTTCAGGCATTAAATCAAGAAGAAAACAATTAAAAACAGACAAAAACAAATAAAACAAGACGTTCGGGACGTAACGGTCATTTTCCCATTTTTTCCCACAACGTAGGTAATCGTCCAAAACGTTCAAATAAAATATCCAGCAGTATTATTTAGCTGTATATCTTTCAGAAAAATTAATACAGTAGCTCAGAAAAATTTTTATTTTACCGTCTCGAAGCAAACTACGTAAAACGATCAAATAAAATTTGAACCTGTATTATCGTAGTTGTTTTCATACAAAAATCAAGAACAGAAAAATAGGGACACAGCGGACATTCATACAAAAGCATGAAAAACAGAAAACAGCACATTCAGAATATTTTCTAAAAATTGGGGCGTTACAATCCAAGCTTTCAAAATTTCATCTAACCTTATTTCCTACACCTAAACATCATTTTAAGACACTTTTATGTTGAAGACTTAAGCAAAATCCTTCATCTACTACCTTTTCTACAAGTTAGTGTTCTTGAGATTTCAAGGTAAAAGTTCTTCTTCTTTGTTTCTAATTTGGTTTTTGAGTTTCTAAACCATGATTGTTCCATGGTTTCTCTTCTTCAAGCTTTGTTTGTGACTTTGGTTGGTTTAAGTTTGTTAGGGTTTTTCTTTGGAGCCACACGAAATTCATAGAAGACTAAGCAAGGAGTTTTGTCTTCCTTGAGGTAAAAGGGAGATTACCATCATCAACCATATGTTGGTAGTGAGGAGATAACCTTGTTTATAGTGAAAAATCCATAAGGATTTATTCACTTGTATGGTTTAAGCTTGCTTTATTTGTGGTTGGCTTATTTTTAAGCTTTGATTATATGCTTGTTTAAGTAGATTATATGCTTATATGCTTGTTTATATGCTTATGGTAGCATGATGAATATTGGGTAAAGTAGAATATGAGTTGTATGATGAGGAAAATGGTATGAAGGTTCCAAAGAACCTAGGGGAGGCTCACGGTTTTGACTACTACAAAGGGAACAAGATGTTTCAAATTAATTATTAAGTACGGATTAATGATTTTAAGGATAAAAATTTGGATTAAAGGATTTTGATGATGAAAAATAGTTTTGTAAAGAATTTTAGTGATGAAAAATGGTTAAGTTTGAATATGGAACATAAACCTAATTTTCGGCCAATACACCAAAGTGTGTTATTTTAAACCCTAAATTATTTTACCTAGTGTGGAATTTGATAATTAGTTACAAGAATTGGAATTAAGGAATTTTTAATAGGAAAAGGAAAAATGGATTTAAGGGTAGGAATTAAATTAGTATGTAAGCTATATTATTTAAGTAAATAAAAGAAATCAAATTTTTGGAAAGAACCATAGAAAATAATATGTAAAGAATTTTTGGAAAGAAAATATTTTCAGGAAGGCCAAAATATATATATTATATAAGGATTTTATAAAGTAAATTTAGAAAGTGGAGAAAAATATTTTACGTAAGAGAAAAATGCTAGAAAACCATTACACGATTTAGAGATTACTATTTTTAAGCTACATGATTGATTTTTACGTTACGCGATTGAGAAAATAATTTTAAATTATTACGCGATTGAGAAAACATTTAAAAACCTCTATGCAATTTAAAAATATTTGAAAATATTTACCCAATTCAGGAAACGTTTGAAATTATTTATATGATTTAAGAAAACGTTTAAAAATATTTATGTAATTTAAAAACATTGGAAAGTAATTATGTGTTTGCAAAAATGTTGAAAAATATTACGTAATTTGAAAACGTAAGAAAAATGTTAAAAAATGCGATAAAATGTTTACGTGATTGGAAATTACAGCAATTGGTTGTCGAGCTGTCATGGTAGGCCCCGTTATGTTGAAAAGTGGTTTTGTCAAGAAATGACGCGTATATGTAAAATACTGTAAAATAATGGTTGTATGTATTTTTGAATCATACATCATGCATGGAAAAGCATGTCAAGTAAGGCGATTAGCCTAGGAGATGGAAATTGCACCTTTGTGCGGGTGAGAATTGCGTAGTTACGATCTTCAATGATCTTGGGGATGTCGGGGTATGGAATGTCATATGTGGCCAGCTGGTAGTACCACTACGTCGTGGTATCCTTTGCAAACACACCGACGGTCCTGGCGGAGTTACTACTCTTTTCGTGATATGGTTGAGAGTGTCTTGTATTAGCCATGTTGGGCGCCATGATATGATAAACATCATATGATTTGAGACTAACGGTATACAGACATGTACTCCCTATCATTCTCTCCGAAATTGTGTTTAGCTCCATGGAGTAGGAAATAGGTCGTTGTACAGATGCATAATGAGTCAGAATATTGGCGTGACAATTATGCCTATTTATATGTTTTCTATGATATGATATGATATGACTATATGTGATATATATTATACCTGTATCTTTTACTGTCATTTTCTATACTGCTTCATTGGTATGGATGAAAGGGGATCTCACCTCTTTATTATGTTATATTTGTGTATTGTATGTATTTGATGAAGACCGAGGAGGCGAGGAGGCTGATAACTCTTTTTACTATCAGTAGTTGGTTTTCTGTATTTGCTTAGTATGGCAGCGAGGCGTCAAATTTTAGGGTATGTTACAGTATAATTCCATGGTGGAATTGATGCTTGGTAAGTTAACTTAGATAAGGAAAGGTTTGTGTATACCGGGGATCTGTCTCTGACTTTAAGAGGTACTAAGGATGGTACTCCTGTCATGACACAACACGTGCCTGTGCGTTTAGAGTTTTATATGTCTATACGTGAACTTTGGAGTAGGAATAATAGTACTTATACTCCACACGAGGAATCCATGATGCCAACTGCCAGGACACCAACCAGGCGTGTGTTGTATCCGCCAGGTTTCTTTGATGACAACATTGAGGATGAGGAGGAGGAGGATCCCAATGAGAGCCTGAACCTGTAGTCTGATGGGGTTTTAGTTTAGTATTTTTATGCGTACTGTCTATATAACTTTTGGGGGTAAAATTATGTAAATTATTTGTGAACAAGGTTTGTAATATGTAATATAAGGTGTGTTAGTTTTAATTTCATTTTATGTTTAAAGTTTTTATTTATTATTTATTATTCTGCAAAAGAAATTTTAAAATCAGTGTTTTGACAAGATTAATTCTTTTATAACTTGGGTAAGTTATATTAGGATTAATCTTAAATGTGATACCCTATGGTGGGTGTTGCATCTCACCTCTTTATATGTAATTTCTGTATTATTTTTATATTCCGTAAAGATTTTGAGGAAGAGGAAGTGGTAGAGGAGCAGCCTCTAGATTGTTTGTACCCAGAGGAGGAGAAGCAACCGAACGAGCAGTTTGAGGAGGGCGAGCCTCGAGATCATCCATATCATATGGATTGATTACGATGTGGTATGGCATTACCGGAGTATTTCTATCTTCCGATGATCTTGCCAAAGAGGATCTTTCGAAGGATCAGAACTTTTAGTGTTATGCTTGGGCTAGTTTATGGTTTGCTTTAAATCAGATAGTTTACTGCTTTATTTAATAGTCTGTAGTGTGTAAATTATTTGTACCTATTAAAGACAAAATCCTATGTATAATTATGGTGTGTATGTAATAGTTGGTTTTATTTCATGTTTTATTATTTTTATTTTTTGATATAATCTTCAAAAAGAAAATTTTCACTACTTCTATTATTATATATTAAGAAAATGATTTATAACTTGGGTAAAGGTTTATTATATTTATCGTAAATATGACATCCCCAGTCAGGTGTTACAACCAAGGCCTTTTGTTGGTCCGAGGACCACGCCTTTCACCAGTTGAGCTGAAAGTTAAATCCTCATTTTCTTGGTCCTTACGAAATTCTGAAGAAAGTCGGACCCGTAGTTTTCCATATATCCCTTCCTCCTAGTTTGTCTAACCTTCATAATATTTTTCATGTGTCTCAGTTAAGAAAGTATAATCCAGATTCTTTGCATATCATAGAACATGAATCTTTACAATTAAGAGATGATTTGTCTTATGATGTACACCTAGTAAAGATCATGGACAAAGGGGTCAAAGAGCTTAAAGGTAAGCAGATTCCTCTGGTGAAGGTTTTATGGGGTGACAATGACTCTGAGGAGGCTACTTGGGAGCTAGAGTCCCTTATGCAGCAAGACTACCCAGAGTTGTTCTTAACAGATAAGCAATTTTGGGGTCAAAATTTTAAAAATGATGGGAGAAATATAATACCCTTAATGACATGTTAGACTTGTGTATGTGTACAAAAGGTAGCATATGACTTTCTTAACATGCCTATTTAATTTTGTAACAAACTGAGTTTGTTTAGGCACTTTGTTGCAGCTCGAACAACAAAAAGTAGCTTAAAATGACTCAAATAAAGGATTTAAAGGCTAACTTGAGGGAAATAAATATAGATGGTTTATTTCTAAGTTATAAATGAGCTAAAAATGATGTAGTTAAAGTTTTAAGGTAATCGGAGTTAGTTTGATATTTTTATGCATACTGGTTGTGCATTTAATGCTGGATTGACTATCAGTAGATATAGAAAAATGAGTTAATGGTGAAACAACTTTTTATATGAATCTTAGTAATTATTTTAAAGTTGTTGGAAAGTAGAAATCTTGATTCAAATAAATCTAAGCATTCATAGCAGATCGAGATTTATCAGTTATGGCCTAAAGGCCTTATAAGTCTTTTCTTTCTCTCTTTATAAGCCTTCACTCACGGTTTCTTTGGCTAAAAAATCAAAAATAGAAAACGTGAGAAAGCAAAGGAAAGAAGAGGAAACAAAGGAAGAGAAGATGAAGGAAGAGGAGGAGAAAAATAAGAAAGCCAAAGGCAAAGCCAAGGTTTGAGATCAACTAAGTTTGAAGCTTCATCTCAACTGCCAAGGTAAGGGATTAGAGCTTCTTTTCATCTCTTTTAATCATTTACTCCATGAATGCACTTTTGGTGTATAATAAGTTAAAATGAGTTCTAGAGGTGTTTGATGTGTTTGGCTTGTATGGATGTGTTTCTATAGTCATTTATGACTTGTTCATAGTATGAGTTAAGGTTAGAAACTTAGAACATCTCATTTAGACCTTTGATGCACAAAAATGGGGTTTTAGGTCAATTATATGATTTTGGTGTTTGAATCCAAATTTAGTGGTTTATTGATGATTCCTATGTGTTAAAGAACTAATTAGGGACTTCATATCACCTTGAAACTAATTTGGAATGACCAAAATCTATAAATTGAACTAATGGAACAGTACCATGGTTCTGTAGAATTCTACAGAATCTAGTTTTTGCTATGGGCACCGTAGCGTGAAGTGAGTGGCGCCGCAACATGAGAGTGATGCTACATCCAGTAATGAAACCCGAGAGTAGGGCACCGCGGCGTGCCCAAGTTTATGCCGTAACGTGAGGCCCTGACACTTGCCAAAATGTCATTTTTGATGTTTTTAAGTTCTTGGCTAGTTGGAATCATTTATATATGTTTCCTAAAAGGTGTTAAGATACAAATAGGGGATATTTCAAGAGAAAAAGTATCACCTAGCAAGTATGAGAAAGTTTAAACCTATAAGCATTCAAGAGTTATGGTTTGCTTTAGTTATACAACTAGCACCTTAGGCCACTTTTGTGGTAATGTATATCACTTAAGAGTAATGAGTGATGATGTGGTGTTTTAGATGTATGTGATGTTCTAGTAGTATTGATCTTGTGAGTATCCTTTAATGTGACCAAAGGAAATAGTGACAAGGTCCAAAAGGTTCTTTGAACAAGGATTTAGCCCAAATTCTCAGAGTGTCAATGTGCACCATCATTAAGGTCAAGGGAGATAAATAGGGAGTCCAAAAGGTTCTTTTGAACAGGGATTCAACCTGAACTTCTTGATAGTGCTAGGATATGCGTAATGTGAGGATGAACTTTCCCTCTATTTATCACAAGATAATACACTAAGCTAGAGATCCTAGTTAGACAACTTGGTTCTTAGTTGGACTAAGTATTTAACTTGGTTTATCTAGATGATAAAGTTAGACCTTAAAGAGTATGTAAACGTATCTTATTTAGCATGTGTTAAGATTATGTTTATAATGTTATGTATATTGGTTTTGGTTTACTCATACTAAGAAATGTTATTTCTCACCCCACTGTATTGCCATGAAATTCCAGGTGAAGGTTCTTCAAAGAAAAAGAAGAAAATACAGCTAAAGGATTATATTAGTTCTAGTTCTAATCTTATGTTATATGTTACAATCTTTGTATATATTTATACTCTTTTTGTAATGTAAAGAGTTATGTAATACTTCAAGCCCCATGGGAGGCTAATGGTGTGTGTGTATATATATATATATATATATATATATATATATATATATATATATATATGCATGTTATGTTATGAGTTATGTTTTTCGCATTTCATAAGGCTCTCTATAATGTCTCCAATGTACATTATGGATATATTAGTAGGTTTTGTGTATGTAGTGACATTGTAATATTGTTCATCATTATAAATGCTATGTTTATTGAGATGTCAATATCAGGATGTTACACATTCAACTTCATCAATCATTTTCGTATCATGGCATGATGCATTAGTATCTCATAAATCAATCTCATATCATGATATCATGCATAATGATCAAATTAATTGGTACTAGGATATCCATATCATCATCTCACATTATAGCACAAGGCCTCACATTTCATCGTCATGCAATAATATGCAATTTCACCAATCAATCCAATAACATGGCTTAATGCATTGCTTTCTCATTAATCAAGTAATAGTGTATTCCATTGTATCACTTTATGCAAAACATCATGCATTTCATAGCAAAATCACCAAGAAAAATAAGTCTGGAAGCATTTTCCAGATTGTGCCGCGGCTATGATTCATTTGTGCCGCGGCTCCCATTATTTTGTGTCGCGACTTCTCCTGGAGTTTCTGGTTTTGGTCGAAAACCAGATGCTTGGGTTGAAACAAAACCCATTTCTCCAAAACTCCTAAGCTAAATGATTTTCCAACCACATACCATGCAACCCAAATTCAACACAACTCTCATAGAAGTTCTAAAAGTCAATTAGTATGGAGATTCATTAATCAAAACATCAACAAATGGGGTTTCATACCCATTATCCAAGCTTAAGGTTCCTCAAAATCCACGCAAGAATCAAAGTTAAAGCTTGAATCTTTTTACCATAAATGATAACTTCAGAAAATGAAGTTATTTCACTTGAAATTTGAATGTATTTAAACATGTTATATTTAAGTTTTCAAGGCCACAGGTTCAATTCATGCAAGTCTTTGATGATTTAAGCTTGTTGTTTCACTTGATTAAGAATTGAATCTTGAGGATTGCATTTAAGGAATTTGGATGGATCATGGTTTGATTTACTTTAGCATTGTTTTGATGTAGGTTTTTAAAATGGGAAAGGCCTTGGAAAGGATGAAGAAAGCAAAGAGGAGGTTGAAATTGGAAGAAAATAAGATCAATGAAGGCCTGCCAACCCACGCCTAGGAGTGTAAAAGCCACGCCTAGGCGTGGCACTTTCAATTTTTTAGCATTTTCAGACAGAGACAGCCATGCCTAGGGGTGGGAAAGTCATGCCTAGGCGTGGCTAGCACCTGACAGCACGTGTCTCATAACTACGCCTAGGCGTGGGAAAAATCTTGACACACGAGATTAGCTCTTATTATCTGATTTTTGAAGGTAGAAGGGCATCTTCTATTTTCACCTAGCTCGAACTTCATAGAGAAAGGGAGAAGAGGAGAAAATCTTGGAAGATAGAAGTGATTCAAGTGAAAAATCAAGATCAAGGAGGAAGATCAAGCATTGGATTCTCACCATTCTTGTTCATTCTTTCCCTTTTTTCTCTTTATTTATAATTTGATGGGTTTCATGACTCTATTAGTTTTCTCCTCTTTCATGATGTGTAACTAAACTCTAATCTAGGGGGTCTCTAGGATCTTGCTATAGATTTAATTACCTTGTAATTAATTGGTTGAGTATTCTTTCATTGAAATTGGTTTTGTTCTTCCATATCTATGCTTAATGCTTGTTATTGATTGGCCATCAATTGCATGATTTTAGTATTCCAATAGAACTAGAAATAGGGTGTTGTGAATATGGATATGGTATGGTTAATGTATGTTCAATTACATTCTATTGGTTTGGGTGTGTTGATTAACTAAGGGGATGGACACATACTCCTTGGTCATGTATAACAAGTGTCTGATAAATGGTCTCAATGAGTAATTCCTATGCTAACTTATATGGACACAAAGTGGCTAGGATGAACTTGGACACTCCCTTGGTGTCCAAGGGGGGCTCACGGCCAAAAGGCTTTAGGAAAGCCAAAGGATGGCACTTTATTCACTTGATCACATCTTCATCATTTTCATATAGCAAAAATTCACAAAACTCTCTCCATTCCTCTCTAGAGCACTTCACAGCCAAGCTAGGGAAAACCATTCTCTCATCTTCAATAATTTCTATTAACCTTACTTCTTAAATCATCTCATCATTCTAAGATTATTTGTAGTTGGAGCCTTAGCCTGAATCATCCATTTTCATCTTCTTTCTTCAAGATCAAGTTCTAAGGTTTTAAGGTGAAGATCATGAAAACTTCATTATTGGTTTCATCTTCATACTCTAGGACCATACTTCGATCCATGGTCTTTTTATTCAAGATTTAGGTACTAATATACTTGTGTTTGTTTTTGTTTGTAAGAATCTTGTGGTGGTGAAAGACTAGTTCAAGAAGAAAAGCAAGGAGCTTTGGAAGCTTCACCACAAGGTAAGAGGGAGATCTAGCTCACCAACCAAGTATGGTGGTAAGAGATGAACTTGTATTTGATGGGTGGTGAGTCCATGTGAGGATTCATTCTGATGGTTATGTAATTTATTTATGTGTGTTTATGTGCTTTAAATTTATTTATTTATGCTTTTATGCTTTAAATGATTTTTATTGCTTTAATGGTATGCTTGATATATGTTATAGTATAATATGATGATTATATGCCATGTATGCCATGATAGATGTTGGAAAGGAAAATAATTTTGGGTTCCAATGACCATGAGGCTTACGGCCTCTACACCTCAAAATAGGTGTTCCAAGCTAATATTTTTATGAATGATAAAATTATATGTTTAGGAGAACAAGGAAAAGAATTAATGATTTGGTTCCAAAGACCATAAGAGTCACGACCATGATGCTTCAATATGGTATTTTGTTACAAAAATTTATTTGTTAAGTGTAAAAGGAATTAATTCAAGGATTTATGAAGCATAATATTAAAGGATTTAAAGCAAGGGATTTTGAGATATAACAATAAGAAAAGCTTATTTTTGGAATTAATTAGACTAGTGGATTTAGTTTATAAATGAGAAATAAATTGGTGACTTGAAGTTTACTAACATATAACTCACTCTTTGAGTTTCCGAGTGCGTTAGGAAATTTTAAGCTATAACAATTGATTTTAAATCAATGAAAAAGTAATTTTGTGGAAATAGTACAAAAATTACAGAAAAGATTTCTTAAGTGAGAAAACGTGAAAAATAAAGTTATAAATTGTATTAATTTTTGGAAAGTCTAAAATAATATTTACAATATTGAAAAATATTTTACGCAATTGAAAAATGATGAGAAATCTTTTACGTGACTTAAAAATGTGATTTTTAAGCTACGCGATTTCAAAAATGTTGAAAAATCGCTACGCTATTTGGAAAATATTTAAATATTTTTATGCGATTGAGAAAACGTTGAAAAATAATTACACGATTTGAAAATGCGACAAAAATGTTGCGCGATTGTGAAATCGCAATAAAATGACTACGCGATTGAAAATACAATAAAATTACTATTGGGTCAACATGTGGGACCCATATATGTGATGTAACACCCTCCTTAGGGCATCACATTTCCGACTACAAGCTCATAATCTGAAAATCAGTTCATAAAAGGTTTGAGTTATAAAACATAGGTTTTAAATTTTCTTCTTGCGGAAATATAAACTTATTGATATTTATAAGTAATACTGAAAAATAGATTTAAACTGATTAAAACTCATATAACAGATACCACTTAATATTTGACAATTATTCAAGAAATATAAAACTTACAGACTCAATTTTAAACAGTAGCAAATCCCATGACGGGTCCTACTTAATAGCACGGTAAAATACTAACGATAAATACTCAACATACTTATTCCATCTTGTATCCATCTTGATGCGTCATATATCTGTTCCTTCTCAAAACTGTGCACTAACCAGTCTGGGATGGTTACTCCTTGATGTTGTCACCGAACTCAGAATATTTGCTTCCCGTCACGTCTAAGAAACTCGTTCCATCTACTATATAATTTTTAATAATATAAACACAACAAAACAATACAGCAAAGATGTGAGATCACCTACGCCAATACCAACATGGTAGCACAGAGATAACACAAACAGCATACCATACAAATATGTCATACCATAATTACAATAATACCATCAATATTATTTATCATCACAGATACAATAATTACAATCATGCCCTCAATCATTATTTATCACAACAAATATAATAAATAATAATTACCATCATGCCATTAATATTATTCAGGTATTCAACAGTTCAATTATTATAACCAATACTCAATGATTATGCATGTGCATATAAACTCAATTTCCTACTCCATGGAGGTTTTCACAATTTCGAGAAGAATGCTCTAGTTAATTGTCAGCCTTAGCCCAAAGACAATATCCAGTCTTCGAAAAGAATCATGTTCTTGTCAGGTATCGTCAATACGTTACAACGGACTGCATCGCCAAGTGGCACATGGTCTTTTGCCAATCAACGTCCACTGGTCGACCGCCACACCTTGACGCCCCCAAGATCCATCACAGACCTCACTTTTCAATTCTCATTCTCTCTTTAACCACAAGGGTCACAATAGTTATCAGCTATTAATTTTCGTTCAATGCACGAATATCTGAATGCAATTTTGTTCAATTTCATCATATGCCTCAATGAATATTTTTCAATTTCATCATATGCCTCAATGCATATCTTTCCAATGCATGCATAATGCACCAAATGCTAATCACAGACAAAATTAATCATTTTCTCATACACTGTCCATACAGTAGTCCAACAGTAATCCTGCTGTTTATTCAATTGTGAAATCATATTATCGTATTTTCATTGTCGCGCAACACTTTCGTCGCATTTTCACAATCACGCAACATTTCTGTTATGTTTTCACAATTCCGCAACATTTCCGTTGTGTTTTCAAATTGTGTAGCAATTTTCCATCATTTTCTCAATCACGTAAAAATATTTCATCATTTTTCAATCACATAGTGATTTTTTAATGTTTTCTCAATTATGTAAAAACATTCCACCATTTTTAAATCGTGTAGTGATTTTTCAACAATATCTCAAATGCGTAAAAATATTTAAACGCTTTCCAAATTGAGTAGAAATATTTTAACATTTTTCAAATCATGTGAAAATATTTAAACATTTTTCAAATCACGTAGCTTAAAAATCACATTTTTAAGATACGTAAAGCATTTGTCACCATTTTACAATTACGTAAAATATTCCTCAATATTCCAAAATCTCAATTTCAACCTTTCTCAAAATAATATGACATTCTCACATTATTTTCCACATTTTCTTACTCAAGAAAATCCTTTTTGTAATATATTCCTCAAATTCACCATTTCATTGAATCAAATCAATGTTTCTCACTTAAAATTCCTTAATGCGCTCCAAAACCCAAAGGATGAGTTTTACGTTAGTAAATTTTAAATCATCAACGTTTCTTTTATAAATCAAAATAAATTCTCAAATTCAATCCTCTTCCAAAATAATTTGAGGTTCAAACCCTTACAACCTCTATTTTCCTTTCATAACCAAAATTTTTATTTCTCACGTGATAAAACACTCTGATTCCATTTCCAAAATCCTTGTACTAAATCAATTATATTTACACTTTGAAAATCACTTTGTTTTCATAAAATCAAGGCATTACAAGCCTTCAAAACCGTGGACATGGCCATTGAAACCATCTTACATTTTTTCCTTCTAAATCAATTAAGTACCATTCTTGTTTTTACACAAACAAAACCATTAAAATTTCCTTCAAAAACCATGAACACTTGGTCTTTGAAATCAAAACATTTATTCATTTCCTTGCTTCTCTAAACATCCAATTTTACCATTCATGAAAATATTAATTTGTGAACACCTATTTTGAGGTGTTGAGGCCGAAATTCCTCTTGGTCCTTGGAACCAAAAATTGTTTTCCTTTCCAATAATTTTTATGGCATACATCACATATAAGCAATATATTATATTTCAAGCATACCATATAAGCAAATAAAAATCATACTAAGCATGCAAGCACAAATAAACCATGCTAAGCATATCAAGCATAAGCAAATAATCAAAACACATAAATTCCCACAAATAATTACATGACCATGGATATGAATCCTCACATGGATTCACCATCCATCAAATACAAAACCATCTCTCACCACCATACTTGGTTGGTGAGATGGATCTCCCTCTTACCTCTTGAAGAACCTCCAAAAGCTCCTTGGTTTGCTTCTTTTTCCAAGTCCTTCACCACCAAAAGCTTCTCAAATACAAAACAAAACACAAGTTTATTAGCATATTAAGCTTGAACAAGAAGAACCATGGATCAAACATAGCTTAGAACATGAAAAAGAGATAAGAAATGAAGTTTCCTTATACTTCACCATAAAAAAACCTATAACTTTGCTCTTGAAGAAAGTCCTTGAAGATGATAGATTTAGAACTTGCTCCAAACTACAAAGTGTCTTAGAATGAGGTATAGATTCAACAAAATAAGGTTGTATGAAATTAAAGAGTGATGGAAGGTAGATTTAGGGTGCTTGGCCGAAATTAGAGGAGAAGAGAAATGGAGAGAAAGTTTGACAAGCTAAGCTTCTTGAAATGATCAATAATGACCAAGACAACTAATAATGGTCTTCAAACTTTGCTTTAGCTCCTAAATCAACACCAAAACCGCCCCCCTTCTTGGTTCTTCAAAATGTGACCAATCACTAGCCACCATTTTAGGCATTCTAGCCATTGATTAGATCAATGGTTAGGATTAATGTAGATTCTAGGTTTAGCCTTAGATTAGAAGACTTAATCTAAGCCATTGGATCTCTCTCCTTGAAATCCTAGCCATTAGATGTATCTCCAAAATGAAGGGTCAAGATTACTCCTTCAAACTTTACATCCAATGGTCATAAATGGTCCTAGCCACTTTATACGACCAAATCTCCACCCTTGATTTTTATAAGACCAAATCTCCACTCTTGATTAAATCAATGGTGGATATCCAAACTACCAATGTTGACTACGCAGTGTAATATTTATTTTTATTTGTTATAACCCTACGAATAATATGTTTACTGTATTTTTATCACCCCATAATTAAATACAGTACAAACCACAGTAAAAAAAAATTTCAAAAAATGTTTCCAGATTCAGGTTTAGTAAGATCTCCCGTCTCCATCTCAACAGTACAAAATTTACCAGCTATAGAAAAATTTTTATTTTTATGGGCCCGCCTGGGCCACATACAACACCCTTGGGCCCACAGACAGCCCATGGATAATATTAAAATAATCAGAGAAACATAAAAATTTCATAATCATCCACAAAATCATAAAAATTATAAAACTTACGAAAATTAAATCAGATTACATAAAATAATTAAGACTTAACAGTAATAATTAAATTACATAAGATTTTCCTCGGCTCGAAAATTATTATTTTCCTGACACGGAGTAAATCACACAAAACGATCAAATGTACTGACGGAATACTCAAAATAATTTTACAGTATATAGAAATCACTTAACAGTAGAATTCTGTTAACTGTCAAAATTACTATCAAATAGTTAGAAAACTTGGGGTGTTACATGTGAAATTATGATTTTGGCCTGAAATTGGCCTGTGAGCATTTATTATGCATTGGGAAAGTCCTGTGGACTATGTCAAGGCCGATGGCCTAGGAGTTGAATAACACCCTTGTGAGTGCGATAGGCATAGTGTAGGTCACTTGTTGACCTTGGGGGCGTCAGGGTGTGGATTTTTCACAATGGGCAGTTGGTAGCCCCACTGTACCGTGGATCAGTGTTGACCTTGTGGGCGTCGGGGTGCGGGTTTTTTACAACTCACATTTATATAAAATAAAAATATTATTTTATAACTTGGGGTAAATTGGTAATGAATAATATAAAAATGTGATACTCTACGGTGGGTGTTACAGAAAGGGTTGAAGACAAGAAGAAGGAGGACAAGCCCATGATACCACCTCCACCTTTCCCCAACCGACTATCAAAGCAAAAGCTTGATGCTCAATTTAAAAAATTCTTGAATATTTTCAAGAAACTTCACATCAACATACCATTTGCTGAGACTTTGGAACAAATGCTGAGTTATCTGAAGTTCATGAAGGACATCTTGTCCAAGAAGAGGAAATTGGGGCATTGTGAGACTGGCTCTCACAGAGAAGTGTAGTGCCATATTACAAAACAAGCTACCTCCCAAGTTGAAAGACCCAGGGAGCTTCACCATTCCATGCACCATCGGGAGCCAATTCTTTGGAAAAGCCTTGTGTGACATAGGGGCAAGCATAAACTTGATGCCTCTATCCATCTTCCAGAGGTTAGGTTTGGGGGAGGTGAAGCTGGCTTCAGTTACCTTGTAACTAGTTGATCGTTCTCTTACTTACCCTAAAGGGGTCATAGAAGATATATTGGTCAAGGTAGACAAGTTCATCTTTCCAGCAGATTTCATCATCCTAGACATAGAAGAGGATCACAATGTGCCTTTGATTCTTGGGAAACCCTTCCTAGCCACTAGTAAGACTATGATCGATGTCTAAAAAGGTGAGCTCACGATGCAGGTCAATGAGGAAAAAGTAACTTTTAACATTTACAAATCCATGAAATTTTCCAATGATCATGAAGAATGTTCTTACCTAGGTATGATTGATCAAGTAGTCGGTACTACATTCCATACTAATTTTCCTGATGATCCCATTGCTTTATCATTAACATCCATACATGAATATGTAGATAGGGATGATGTGATAGAATGTATTAAACTGCTTGACTCGTTTGATAAGTTTTTCAGGAAACCAAGTTTTGAACCGTTGAACATACCTTCTGACAAACCTAGTCTCCAGCCTTCAATCATCACCCCTCCCAAGTTGGAGCTCAAGCCATTATCTGATCATTTGAGGTATTCATACTTGGGGGAGTCATTCATATTGTCAATTATTATTTCCTCATCGTTATCAAAGGAGAAATAATCTAAGTTGCTCTGAGTGCTCAGGGAGTACAAACAGGCCTTGGGGTGGTCCATTGCAGATATCAGAGGCATTAGCCCCACTATTTGCATGTACAAAATATTATTGGAAGTTGATCACAAGCCAACCATTGAGCATCAAAGGTGCCTCAACCCCATCATGAAGGAGGTTATCAAGAAAGAGATTATCAAGTGGTTGGATGCGGGTATCATATACCCTATTTCTGACAGCAAATAGGTGAGCCCAGTTCAATGTGTGCCCTAGAAAGTTGGAATGACAGTGGTAGCCAATGAGAATAATGACTTGATTCCTACTAGGACTGTCACTGGATAGCGCATATGTATGGATTATAGGAGGCTTAACACTGCAACCCGAAAGGTTCATTTCCCATTGCCATTTATTGATCAGATGCTGAATAAGTTGGCAGGTCGTGAGTTTTACTATTTCTTGGATAGGTACTCAGGCTACAATCAAATTGCTATTTCCTCGGATGATCAAGAGAAAACAACCTTCACCTACCCATATGGTACGTATGCTTTCAAAAGAATGTCCTTTGGTTTGTGTAATGCCCCAGCTACTTTTCAGAGATGTATGATGACCATCTTCACTGATATGGTGGAGAACTATTTAGAGATCTTCATGGATGACTTCTCTGTTTATGGTGATTCATTTGATATGTGTCTGCAAAATTTGGCCCTAGTGTTGCAAAGGTGTGAGGAAACCAATTTGGTGCTTAATTAGGAGAAGTGCCATTTTATGGTCTAAGAGGGCATAGTACTTGGCCATAGAGTGTCACCTAAAGGAATGGAGGTGGATAAAGCTAAGGTTAATGTGACTGAGAAACTTCTACCACCAATTTCAGTGAAAAGAGTTCAGAGCTTCCTTGGGCATGCTGGATTTTACCGAAGGTTTATCAAAGATTTTTCCAAGCTTAGTAAACCACAATGTAATTTGTTGGAAAAAGATGTGCCCTTCAAATTTGATGAATCATATATGGAAGTCTTTGTGGAATTGAAGAAGAGGCTTGTCTCAGTGTCCATTATCACTACTCCTAATTGAACCTTACCATTTGAGCTTATGTGTGATGCTACTCACTATGCAGTTGGAGTGGTATTGGGCCAAAGAAAGAAAAAGATCTTTCATTCTATCTATTATGCAAAATGGACACTTACTGATGCTCAGTTGAATTACACTACCACTGAGAAGGATCTCCTTGCAGTTGTCTTTGCTTTTGACAAATTCCGGGCATATTTGGTTAGAACCAAAGTCATTGTCTTCACAGATCACTCGGCGATCAAGTATCCTATGAACAAAAAGGACGCCAAGCCAAGGTTGATTCGTTGGGTTTTATTACTACAAGAGTTCGAGCTTGAGATTAGAGATTGAAAAGATGCTGAAAATCAGGTGGCTGACTATCTTTCTAGGTTGGAAAACAAGAAATATCAATAGGACCCAGCCTTGATTTGTGAGACATTCCCATATGAACAATTATTTGATATGTTTGCTAGCTCAGATCCCTGGTATGCTG
The DNA here is from genome assembly GCA_029884605.1 of Ormosia emarginata. Classification (NCBI taxonomy): domain Eukaryota; kingdom Viridiplantae; phylum Streptophyta; class Magnoliopsida; order Fabales; family Fabaceae; genus Ormosia; species Ormosia emarginata. Next base: position 10,870,509 of record JAQQTP010000040.1, read on the forward strand.
ATTTTGCTAACTACATCATGAGTGGATTGGTGCCATATGAATTGTCTTATCATCAGAAAAAGAAATTCCTTCAAGATGTCAAATATTATGTTTGGGATGAGCCATTTCTCTTTAAACAGTGTGCTGATCAAGTGCTTAGAAAGTGCATTCCTATAGAGGAGACTAGTGCGATACTTGAGCAATGCCATGCTTCATCATATGGAGGTCAATATGGAGGTGAACGGACAATGGCTAAGGTATTGAAATCAGGCTTCTATTGGCCTTCTCTGTTTCAAGATTCTCACTCTTTTGCAGCTAAGTGTGATCGATGTCAACGGACTGGCAACATCTCAAGGAGGAATGAGATGCCCTTAAACTCCATTCTGGAAGTGGAAATCTTTGATGTTTAGGGCATAGACTTTATGGGGGCCTTTATATCATCTTTTGGCAACTGTTACATTCTTGTAGCAGTGGATTATGTGTCAAAGTGGGTGGAAGCTTGTGTCTTACCTACTAGTGACTCCAAGGTGGTCCTTGTTTTCCTAAAAAAGAACATTTTTACAAGGTTTGGCACCCCTCGAGCTATTATTAGTGATGGGGGATCACATTTCTGCAACAAGTACTTTGCGATGTTACTTGCTAAATATGGAGTGACACATAGGGTAGCAAAGCCTACCATTCGCAATCATGTGGCCAAGTAGAGGTTTCTAATAGAGAGTTGAAGTAGATTCTGGAAAAAAACTGTGAGGCCGTCTAGGAAGGATTGGTCGAAGAAGCTGGATGACGCTCTTTGGGCATATCGCATCGCTTTCAAAACCCCTCTTGGCATGTCCCCATATTAACTGGTTTTTGGCAAGGCTTGTCACCTCCCTGTTGAACTTGAGCACCATGCTTTCTAGGCCATCAAGAGATTGAATTGGGATTCTGAAGCTTGTGGGGAGAAATGATTGTTGTAACTGATTGCACTGGATGAATTCCATTTACAAGCATATGAAAATGCTAAGATTTACAAGGATAAAGTGAAGAAGTGGCATGACAATCGGATTATTCCAAGAAGCTTTGCACAAGGCCAGAAAGTTTTCTTATTTAACTCAAGGTTAAAACTATTTCTGGGCAAGCTCAAATCTAGGTAGTCAGGTCCATTTGTGGTTGTCGAGGTGTTTCCTCATGGTGCCATAACCCTTGAAGACCCAGTTTCAAAGTCAACATTTAAGGTCAGCGGTCAGCGACTCAAGTTCTACTTAGGCGGTAAGGTGGAGAGGCACAAAACCTCACTCACCCTTGCTCCTCTATCTTGAAAGTCAGCAAAGTCTAGCCAGGACTATAAATAAGGCGCTTGTTAGAAGGCAACCCAATTTCTTAACCCTATCTCTTAGATTGGATACTTTTATGCATGATTTTGCATTTGTCTTCATGTTTTGATTTTGTTTTTGATAGTGTTGATAGTTTTTGCTTTTAAATTTGATGCCTTAGTAATTGTTCATAGTGCCTATATTGTTTCTTAACTATTTGAGAAGGACAAGATGTGTTTGAGGCTTAAAATTTGAGTCTGATGGTTCTTACTGCATTTTTGTGAAGTTCAGGAGCTCACGCCTAGGCGTGACTTTTCCACGCCTAGGCATGGAGGCCTCAGCTTCATATAATTTCTAGAGACAACCACGCCTAGGGGTAGATTTATCTGCCTAGGCATGGAGGTCTCTAGCTCAACAGGAAATTTTGGCTACGAGTATCACGCCTAGGCATGACTATCCCACGCCTAGGCATGGTGTTGCTACTAAATATAAATATAAATATAAATAAATAAATATATAAATATATAAATAAATAAATAAATATATATATATATATATATATATCTACGCTAAGGCATGGACAAGCCATGCCTAAGTGTGAGGGTTTCTCTTTGCATAAATGTAGCACCCTTTTTGTATTTTGTTTTCCCATTTAGAATTTCCTATACCCTTAATTCAGAAATCCCTAAACGTTATGCCCTTTCTCCCATCTTCTTCATGAACCACGCGACCTCCACCTTACCTAACCTTTTTCTTCCCCACATTTTCTTACTCCTCCACGAACCACACCATATACCACCACACCACCATAGCTTCTTCCCAACCTATATTCTCCATCAACCCTCACCAAACCACACTCCATCATCCCTTTCCCTACCACCACAACAACCACCAAACCCCACCTCACCTCCATGAGCCTATCCCTCTTCGTACCATTTCCAACCCTCACCCCCTTCCTTCCCACCACATCCTTCAAACCCGTAACCCTACCCCATTTGCCTTCTGTAACACCCTAAACTTTTGGGGCATTACCGTTAAGTCCCGAATGTACTGTTTTCTGTTTTTTAACTTTAGGATAAATGACCGTTATGTCCTTTTTGTACTATTTGTTATTTTTCTGTATGAATTACTGCTTTATATTACTGTCTGTTATTTTATTTGAACTTTTTGTGTGATTTGCTCCAGGACAGGAAAATAATATTTTTCGGGCCGGAGAAATCTTATTTTAATTATTCGGAGCTGGGGGATCTTACTAAATTCAATTCTGAATGATATGGTTAGTAATCGTTTAATTTTTAAGATTTTATTGTGAAATAAAATAATTTTATATTATTATATTATTATTTTATTAGTCAGTACAAATAAGCGGCAATGGACCCAGAAATGAATTGTGGGACCCACGTTTAGTAAAAACTTAATAGGATTAGTAGCTTAATTAAACATCATTAGTGGTGGAACATTCAAGAGCAAGTGACTAAGCTTAATGACTAGGCTTAATTAGTGACTAAGCTTGATGACAAGGTTAGTGACAAGGCTAGGATTAACCAATGAGAGCAAAGCTTGGTGATCAAGTCTTAATCCTCACCATTGATCAATTCTAAGGCTAGGATGGAGCCAACCTAATGGACACCTCTTGGTCCTTTGAAGTCTACAGCCATATGGCTCTTGGAAGTCCATTAATCACTTAATTTCCTATCATTTTTTCTCTTCTCTCTCTTCCAAAAACACAAAACTCCATTGTTGTTTCCTTTGTGAAGCATTCGGCCAAACACTCTTATACACCATCCAACCACCCAAAATTTCTTCTAACCAACTTTTCTAAACCTAAACACAATTCTAAGAACATCTCTAGTTGAGAGTTCTTGCAAAATCCATCATTTGGAGCTTGAAAATCTACTTGGGAGATTTTACCTAGAAGGTGGAATTTCTTGTTTTTCATTTCTAAATTTTTTTTCAAAGTTCTAAGCCATGATTGATCCATGGTTTAAGCTTTCTTTCATGATTATAACTTGTAGAATTTTGTTTAAGCTTGATAGGTGTCTTGGAGGGTGAAAACCGAAACCCTAGGAAAGAGTGAAAGAGTATTTGTCTTCATTTAAGGTAAGAGGAAGACTTAATCTTATCATCCTTGGGTGGTGGTAAGAAGATGGAAATTATTTGTGATTGTAGAATCCATAAGGATTCATTTGTGTGTTTGTTATTAGCTTTCCCATTTGTGATTTGTATTAATTTGCATGTCTACAAGCTTTAAAAATATTGTGTGTGTTAGAAATGCATGTGTAAATAGTAGGATGTGAACAACATGTCAAGGATTGCATGAGTGTTCCAAAGAACACACCACTAAGGCTCACGTCCTCAACCAAAAAGGAGAACCAAAATGTTCTCAACAATTTTCTAAAAGAGTGATTTAATTGACTTAGGTAAAAGAACAAGATGCAACATGATTTAGAAGAAGAAAAATGATCCAAAGATCAAATATTAAAGTTTTGACAAATTCGGACAACATACCTAAGTTGAATATTTTGATTTCTAAAATTGTTTTTCAACAAAGGTTAAGTAATGATGCTAAAAGGAATTTTATCACAATGAGTTTTAAGGAATAAAAATGATTAGAACAAGTTTAAAAAGTTAAAACCAATGATTTTAGTGGTTAAAAGTAAATACAGTAGCTTTGGTAAAAATTCTAACGTAGAGCTCATATTATATTTTGAAGCACGTTAGTAGTTTTCAAAAGTGTGATTAAATGAATATAATATAAATAAAAGGAATTTTTACGGAAAACTTAGAAAATCATCGTTATACATTTTCTAAGCAAAATACTGTCAATTTTTGCTAAAAATAGACAAATAAGATAGAAAAGATAGCAAATATACTTTATACGGTATGAAAAATATTCTATGTAGTTCAAAAGTATTAAATATTATTTCTGTTTATTTAAACAGTAATTTTTAAGGAATTCGGACAAGAAAATGATTTAAAAATTTTACGCGATTGAGAAAATGTTTGAAAAACAGTACGCGATTTTAAAAATAGTAAAATATATTTACGCGATTTAAAAACGTTTGTAAAAACGATGAGATTTCGAAAACGCGATAAAATTTCTATGCGATTGACGAAAACAGTAAGTTTTACTGTCGGGCCAAAGTGGTGGACCCGGACAGATTGTGGAACAGTACTGTCAGGTGGGACGTACTGTATATATATGCGATTTGCCAGTGAGGGCATATTCATAATTTTTGCCAGTGAGGGCATATTTGGAATTTTATCATGCATTGAGTCATGCCAATTTTGGTGGATTGATTGACGAGGTGAATAACATCGTGTTGTCGGTGTGATAAGCTTAGTGTTGTTCAACTTGAATGAACTTGGAGACATTAGTGTGCAGATTATTCCATTTGTGGACAGTTGATCGCTCTTCTGGGCCGTGGTAACTGGTAACACACTAATGGACTCGACGCGCACTATACTTAATCAAGATCTTGTGAAATCTATTAGTGCAAGCCTGTACTGACACGACGTATGATAGTGTGCTACACCACTATGCTATTTCAGTGGGCTATAGACGCAACGTGAGACAGCGAAATAGTTATTGGGCGGTCGACGGTACTAGTAGATTTTGTGGGTCGTTCTCTCTGATGTTTGTATTTTTAGCTCCATGAAGTAGGATTGAGTCACATTTCATATAAATTTTATCTCATACATTTTCATGCTATTTATCTATAACTTTTTATTTATCTGTATCATTATTTATCTGTACCCTTATTTATCTGTGTTATTTTGTCTATATGTACCACTATATGTTGTTACATTGCGTTCTATGTTACATTACATCTGTGTTATCTTGTATTTTATTTATGCTATTATAGAATGCTATATTATATGAACTGTTATACTTGTTGTATTGTCGTTTTCTTATTTTACCCCGTTTATGGTGATACATATTGTCTTACCTCTTTCTTGTATGTGTTATCTGTATATTTTGAATTATGTGTTAAAGAGTTTGAGGAAGAGGAACAGCCTCTTGAGTGTGAGTATCTTGAGGAGGAGGAAGATCAGCAAGCCGAAGATCAGTTCTACGATCAAGAACCATCCGATCATCCATATCCTTTGGATTGATTGTGTGGATATAACGCTGCCAGGATTCTTTGGATTCGTGCAACTTGAGTTTCATGGAGGCTCTGAAGCCTGGCCTCTGCGAGAAGATAGAGATTCGGTGACATACGTAGGGCGTCTGACTGTGACCATACGTACGGAGTTTGATGGAGTACCGATCTTTTCTACCTTGCTGTATCTACATGTGGAGTTGCCGCTGTCTCTTAGGCGTCATTGGGGTGGTATGTCTGATGCGCTTAGTGAGATAAGCAGCGTATCGACTGCTCGGACCCGTGTCCGTAGGGGGTCAAGGCATCCTAGATATCTATCACCTGAAGTTTCATCTGAGAGTGATCCTTCAGAGGGCTAGATATTTATGATGTGTACTTGGGCGTGTCTGCGTTGTATATATAAACCTTTTACTGCTTTGTTTACTATTCTGTTTTAGTTTTAAATATAGGTAGTTGTACATTACTTGTATAATCTAAGATGAAACCATATATATATTATGGGTGATGATAGTGTGCTTATTTTATGTTCTATGTTATTTTATCTCGTAATATTCTATGTAATCGGAAAAATTTTATAACCCGTATTATTATATAATAAAGGTTTTACAACTTGGGTAGATTTTATTTATCTTTCTCTTATTTTCTTTTTAAATGTGACATCCCCATAAGGGTGTTACATTAGTTGGTATCAGAGCCCAAGTTAGAGTCTTTTGGGGTTGTGGTTAGGTCTGTTTTTGTTTGTGCTGTGTGATTCTCTGTGATTTACTTCAGAAAAGATGTATCTAACTTTGTTCCTGTTATGATTGAAGAAAGAAGATGTCTGGTAGAGGACGAGGACGTGCGAACATAAATCGGGAAGTGGATCCAATGATTGCGACTGCTGAAGCTATGCAGCGAATGGCTGAAGTGATTACGCGACAGAGACCGAGAACTCAACAAAGAAGATGCTATCTGCGATGCCCTAAATTTATCTGAATTTAGGCGTAACAATCCACCGCAGTTTAGAGTCGAGGTTGATCCTGAGAAAGCAAGTCAATGGATACAAAACTTGGAGAGAATCTTTGAAGGAATGAGATGCTCTGATGAAAAAAAGGTGACGTATGCAGCCTTTATGTTAAGGGGAGATGGAGAACATTGGTGGAGAGGAACCCGCCGGTTGTTACAGGCTGAAGGAACGAAAATTACATGGGAGGTATTTTCTAACGTGTTTCTGGAGAAGTATTTTCCTACAAGTGCTAGACATGCCAAGGAGATGGAATTTCTTGGTTTGCGTCAGGGTAATATGACGGTGAATGAGTATGCTACTAAATTTGAGAGTTTGTCTCAATTCTCAGATTATGCTCAAACTCGACCGGATGATGCATGGAGATGTCGGAAGGTTGAGTCGGGGTTAAGAGTGGAACTGAAGCGAGGAGTGATATCCTTGAGAATGAATCAGTTTCATGCTTTGGTTATTGCGTGTGCGTGACTCGAGGAGTTGGAGCCGTCACGAGATCAGAGGAATCGTAGCTTTAGACCAACAAGGTTTCAGAGGGGTGGTAACAGTAATAATAGTCGGTTTCAGCGCAAGCCGTATTCTAGACCACCAGGGAATCAAACTCAACGACCACCGATTGGGGGAAGTACTAGTGGTAGTAGAGCTGGACAAGGGGTGGCGTTCACGCCAACATGTTTTAAGTGTGGAAAGAAGGGCCATCTTTCTAGTGAATGCCCTATCAGAGGAACAGTTTGTTTTAATTGCAAACAGCCTAGACATATATCTAGAGATTGTACTCAGCCAAAGAGAAAGCCAGCTATGAGAAATGTTCGTGCTACTCAGCCAAGGTCAGGAAGTATTCAACTGAGGTCTAGAGGGCGAGTATATACTATGACTGGAACGGAAATTTCGCAATCTGATGATCTTATTCAGGGAGAAGGTGCTATTGGAGGTAATCTTCTAACTGTGTTATATGATTCTGGTGCGACACATTCATTTATTGCATATGAGTGTGTGGAAAGGTTGAAGTTGCCTGTGTCTTCTCTGAATGTTAAATTGAGTGTTTCTACGCCAACTGCTAAACCTGTAATTACGTCTAAGATATGTTTGGATTGTCCTGTTGTTATAAAGGACCGTGTGTTTTCAGTCAACTTGATTTGTTTGCCTCTTGTCGAAATAGATGTAATATTAGGGATGGACTGGTTATCTTCTAACCATATCCTTATAGATTGTGCAAGCAAAACCATAGTTTTTCCTAAGGAAGAAAAGTCTGGATTCTTGACTGCTGTTAAAGTCAAGTCATTGTTGAGAGAAGGAGCACAGGGATATATGGTATTGTCTTCTCTAGAAGTCAAGAATGAGAAGGATGTGAATACTATTCCTATTGTCAATGAGTTTCCAGAGATTTTTCCTGATAATGTACCTAGATTGTCACCTGAAAGGGAGATCGAGTTTGCGATTGATTTAGTACCAAGAACAGGTCCTATCTCAATTGCGCCATATCGAATGTCGCCAGCAGAGTTGGTGGAGCTGAAACAACAATTGGTGGAACTGTTGGAGAAACAGTTTGTGCGACCTAGTGTTTCACCGTGGGGAGCGCCAGTGCTTTTGGTCAAGAAGAAAGACGGAACATCTCGACTTTGCATGGATTATCGTCAGCTGAATAAGATGACTATCAAGAATAAATATCCGCTTTCAAGAATTGACGATTTGATGGATCAGTTGAAGGGAGCAGTGGTATTTTCTAAAATAGATCAGAGATCGGGTTATCACCAGATTCGTGTTAAAAGGGAGGATATACCCAAAACAGCTTTTCGAACTCGTTATGGACATTATGAGTATCAAGTAATGCCATTCGGGGTGACGAATGCTCCTGCCATATTTATGGACTATATGAACAGGATTTTTTGTCCGTATCTAGACAGATTTGTCATTGTTTTTATCGATGACATTCTGATCTATTCTCAATCTAAGGAAGAGCATGTTGAACATCTCGGTATTGTTCTTCAGATTTTGAAGGAAAAGCAGTTGTACGCGAAATTGGCGAAGTGTGAGTTCTGGTTGGAGGAAGTCCAGTTTCTCGGTCACGTGATTTCGAAAGAAGGTATTGCAGTAGACCCATCGAAAGTAGAGACTGTTTTACAATGGGAGAGGCCTAAGACGGTGACGGAAGTTTGAAGTTTTGTTGGACTTGCTGGATATTATCGGAGGTTTATCGAAGGTTTTTCTAAGATTACTGGACCGCTTACGCAGCTCACAAGGAAAAGTCAAGCTTTTGAGTGGACGGAAGAACGTGAAGCCAGTTTCCAAGAATTGAAGAGGAGGTTAACAATTGCACCAGTGTTGATTTTACCAGATTCTAAAGGAACTTTTGATGTGTATTGTGACGCTTCTTACCAAGGGTTAGGATGCGTGTTGATGCAAAATCAGAATGTTGTGGCATATGCTTCTCGACAGTTGAAGGTTCATGAGAGGAATTATCCAACACATGATTTGGAATTGGCCGCGGTGGTTTTTGCTCTGAAAGTGTGGAGGCATTTTCTGTATGGAGCGATGTTCAATGTCTTTAGTGATCACAAGAGTCTAAAGTACTTGTTTGATCAGAAAGAATTGAATATGAGGCAGAGGCGATGGTTGGAATTCTTAAAGGATTATGATTTTCAACTTCAATACCATCCAGGAAAAGCTAATGTGGTAGCTGATGCCTTAAGTAGAAAGGTGCTTAGTGTTTCAGCAATGATGATAAAGGAGGAGGAATTGATTAACAAATTCCGAGATTTATGGTTGTCAGTGGAGTTTCTACCTGGAAGAGTTCGCCTATGTAAGGTCGTGATCATAAATGAATTTCTCGATGTAGTCCGAGATAAACAAAAGGAAGACGTGTTTTTACGAAATGAAAAGGAATTGTTAAAGCAAGGTCATAAGGCGACGGTAGATGAAGAAGCAGATGGAATCTTAAGGTTTAAGGGAAGAATCTGTATGCCTGATGATTCTAAATTAAAGAAGGCGATCCTAGATGAAGCTTATACTAGTGACTTGAGTTTACATCTGGGGATGACCAAGATGTACCAAGACTTTAAAAGGTTGTTTTGGTGGCCAAGGATGAAAAGAGACATAGCGGAATATGTGGAGTCTTGTCTAGTTTGTCAGAAGGCAAAAGTTGAACATCAGAGGCCAGCTGGTATGTTACAACCATTAGCTATTCCAGAGTGGAAGTGGGATAGTATCTCTATGGATTTTGTTACTGGATTGCCGAAGACGAGGAAAGGTCATGATTAGAAATGGGTTATAGTCGATAGGCTTACAAAGTCGGCTCATTTCTTGCCAATTAATATTAAATATTTATTAGAAAGATTAACCCATTTGTACATCAGTGAGATTATTAGATTATATGGTGTGCCTACATGTATAGTTTCTGACAGAGATCCGAGGTTTATATCGAGGTTCTGGCGAAGTTTACAAGAAGCCATGGGAACTAAATTGCGGTTGAGTTCAGCTTATCATCCACAAACTGATGGTCAAACAGAGAGAACTATACAGTCTTTGGAAGATCTATTGTGAGCTTGTGTTTTGGAGCAACGAGGGAGTTAGGATGAATTTTTATCTTTGATAGAATTCACCTACAACAACAATTTTCAGTATAGGGATGGCACCCTATGAGGCTTTGTATGGAAGGCGTTGTCGAACACCGTTGTGTTGGTATCAAGATGAGGAAAGTATGACTATTGGACCAGATTTTGTACAACAGACTACGGAAAAGGTAAAGATGATACAAGAGAAGATGAAGACAATGCAAAGCAGACAGAAGAGTTATGCGGATAAACGAAGACGATCTCTTGAATTTGAGGAAGGTGAGCATGTATTTCTAAGAGTGACTCCTACGACTGGTGTCGGAAGAGTTATTAAATCTAAGAAGCTTACTCCTAAGTTCATTGGACCGTATCAGATTATCCGACGTATAGGTCCTGTAGCATATCAAATTGCTTTGCCGCCTTTTCTATCCAATCTGCATGATGTATTTCATATATCCCAGCTAAGGAAGTATATTAGGATCAACGCATGTTATACAACCGAGATCTTTGTAAGCGAAGGAGAATCTGACTTATGAGACTTTACCTGTTAGAATAGAGGACAGAAAAGTAAAGCAGCTTCGAGGGAAGATGATCGAATTAGTGAAGGTCATATGGAACGATGTGACGGGTGATGCTACCTGGGAACTGGAAGGCAAAATAAGGGAGCAATATCTTTATTTGTTCTGAGCTATAACGAATTTCGAGGACGAAATTTTTGTTTCTTGGGGAGAGTTGTAACACCCTAAACTTTTGCGGAATTACTGTTGAGTCCCGAATGCACTGTTTTCTGTTTTTCAACTTTAGGATAAATGACCGTTATGTCCTTTTTGTACTGTTTGTTATTTTTCTGTATGAATTACTGCTTTATATTACTGTCTGTTATTTTATTTGAACTTTTTGTGTGATTTGCTCCGGGACAGGAAAATAATATTTTTTGGGCCGGGGAAATCTTATTTTAATTATTCGGAGCTGGGGGATCTTACTAAACCCAATTCTGAATGATACGGTTAGTAATCTTTTAATTTTTAGGATTTTACTGTGAAATAAAATAATTTTATATTATTATAATATTATTTTATTAGTCAGTACAAATAAGCGGTAATGGACCCGAAAATGAATTGCGGGACCCATGTTTAGTAAAAACTTAATAGGATTAGTAGCTTAATTAAACATCATTAGTGGTGGAACATTCAAGAGCAAGTGACTAAGCTTAATGACTAGGCTTAATTAGTGACTAAGCTTGATGACAAGGTTAGTGACAAGGCTAGGATTAACCAATAAGAGCAAAGCTTGGTGATCAAGTCTTAATCCTCACCATTGATCAATTCTAAGGCTAGGATGGAGCCAACCTAATGGACACCTCTTGGTCCTTTGAAGTCTACGGCCATATGGCTCTTAGAAGGCCATTAATCACTTAATTTCCTATCATTTTCTCTCTTCTCTCTCTTCCAAAAACACAAAACTCCATTGTTGTTTCCTTTGTGAAGCATTCGGCCAAACACTCTTATACACCATCCAACCACCCAAAATTTCTTCTAACCAACTTTTCTAAACCTAAACACAATTCTAAGAACATCTCTAGTTGAGAGTTCTTGCAAAATCCATCATTTGGAGCTTGAAAATCTACTTGGGAGATTTTACCTAGAAGGTGGAATTTCTTATTCTTCATTTCTAAATTTTTTTTCAAAGTTCTAAGCCATGATTGATCCATGGTTTAAGCTTTCTTTCATGATTATAACTTGTAGAATTTTGTTTAAGCTTGATAGGTGTCTTGGAGGGTGAAAACTGAAACCCTAAGAAAGAGTGAAAGAGTATTTGTCTTCATTTAAGGTAAGAGGAAGACTTAATCTTATCATCCTTGGGTGGTGGTAAGAAGATGGAAATTGTTTGTGATTGTAGAATCCATAAGGATTCATTTGTGTGTTTGTTATTAGCTTTCCTATTTGTGATTTGTATTAATTTGCATGTCTACAAGCTTTAAAAATATTGTATGTGTTAGAAATGCATGTGTAAATAGTAGGATGTGAACAACATGTCAAGGATTGCATGAGTGTTCCAAAGAACACACCACTAAGGCTCACGGCCTCAACCAAAAAGGAGAACCAAAATGTTCTCAACAATTTTCTAAAAGAGTGATTTAATTGACTTAGGTAAAAGAACAAGATGCAACATGATTTAGAAGAAGAAAAATGATCCAAAGATCAAATATTAAAGTTTTGACAAATTCGGCCAACATACCTAAGTTGAATATTTTGATTTCTAAAATTGTTTTTCAACAAAGGTTTGTAACATCCCAAAATTTTCATATCTCTTAAACAGTAATTTTGACAGTTAACAGAATTTTACTGTTTAGTAATTTCTGTGCACTGTAAAATTATTTTGATTATTTCGTCAGTGTATTTGATCGTTTTGAGTGATTTACTCCGTGTCAGGAAAATAAAAATTTTCGGGCCGGGGAAAACTTTACGTAATTTAATTTTTACCGTTAGGTAATTATTTTACGTAATCTGATTTGATATTTGTGCATTTTATAATTTTTGTGATTTTATGGATGATTTTGAAATTTTTCCTGTCTGTGGGCCCCGCAAGGGGTATGTGGGCCCAGGTGACCTTACGTGGGCCCAGGTGGGTCCCACAAAGTGAAAAAATTTTCTACGCATAGAAAAATTTGTCCTGTTTAGACGGAGACATGGGATCTTACTAAACTGAATCCGAAACAGATTTTAGAAAATTTCTTGTCTTGTATTTTATCTTTGTATTTAATTATCGGATGATAAAAATACAGTAAAAATATTATTTGTAGGATACAAGAATAAATATTATATTTGCGTAGTTAACAAAGAGAGCTTGACTTGATTTATACCCTTGGATGAGAATACTTAGTTTGAATATTAACCATTGATTTAATCAAAGGTTAAGAAACAAACTTAATAAAGCTTGGATAATAACCATTTATTTAATCAATGGTGTGAGAATAAGCTTGCTTAGTTAGGAAGGCTTTGATATCAACCATAGATGTAATCAAAGGTGTAGAATTGGTCTTGAAAAATGACAAAGACTATTTATAACCATTGGATTTAGATTAAATCAAGGGTGGAGATTTAATCTTAAAAAGTAACAAAGACCAATTATGACCATTGGATGAAGAATCAATCAATGGTGGAGATGTGGTCTTCTAAAGTAGCAAAGACTAATTAGGACCCTTGGATTTAAAGTTTGAAGGAGCAATCTTGACCCTTAATTTTGGAGACACATCTAAGGGCTAGAATTTAAAGAAGAAAAATCCAATGGCCTAGATTTAGTCTTCTAAAATTAAAAATCTACCTAAATCCTAACCATTGAATTAATCAATGGCTAGAAATGCTTCAAATGGTGGCAAATAATGAAGACAACATTATTGAATGCATGCATGGAGGGGGACGGTTTTGGCTTGTTAGAAGACAAAGAAAAACAATTTTCAATCCATTAAATGATGCTTTATGTCATTGTTGGATGTCTTGATCAATGTTTCATCATTATTGAATTTTTGAAGAAGCTTTGGAGGGGGGCTACGGTTTTGGTCTGAATTTAGAGACTTTGAAGACCATAATTGATCACCTTTGGTCATTATTGATCATTCATTCTTGCCTTCAAAAACTATCAAGAACCAAAGCACAAAAGTTTTCTCTCCATTTCTCTCCTTCTTCATAATTCGGCCAAGCTCTCCAAGAAGCAACTTCCATCACTTTTAATTTCATCCAACTTGATTTTCTAAACCTAAACATCATTCTAAGAACATCTCTAGTTATGAGTTTTTCCAAAATCCTTCATCTTGATCTTCAAATCCAAGCTTCAAATTTCTAGCAAAAATAAAAAATTCCATCTTTGTTCTTCAAGAGATATCATTCGGTCAAAACCCCTAAAATCACCATCCAAGCTCTTTTAATTTCATCCAACCTTAGATCTTGAATCTCCATGATATTCTAAGCAACTTTCATGTTGAAAACTTCTTCTAAATCATTCATCTTCAATGAGTTTCTTCAAGATCAAAGTTATTGGGTTTTTGAGGTGAAGTATAAGGAAACTTCATTTTGTTCTCTCTTTTTCATGATCTAAACCATGTTTGATCCATGGTTCCTCTTAATCAAGCTTAGTATACTAATTTTTATGTATTTTGTTTTGTATTTGAGAAGCCCTTGGTGGTGAAGGACTTGGAAAAAGAAGCAAATCAAGAAGCTTTTGAGGATTTTCAAGAGGTAGGAGGGAGATCCATCTCACCAACCAAGCATGGTGGTGAGAGATGGTATTTTATTTGATGGATGTGGAATCCATGTGAGGATTCATATCCATGGTCATGTAATTAATTTGTGGGTGTTTATGAGCTTTGATTAATTTTCTATGCTTGATATGCTTTGCATGATTTTATAGCTTTGATGATATGCTTGATATGCTATACATGCTTTTATGGCTTTGATGGTATGCTTAAATTATTTATGATGAAATATATATGTATATGCCATGACATTGATGGTGGAAAGGAAATTAATTTTTGGCTCTAATAGCCAAGGAAGAGCTACGGTTTTAATGCCCTTGATTAGGGTTCATGTTGAAAATTTTCAAGAACAAAAGAATTGATTTTTGAGTACTTAGAACATGGTGGATTTCGAACAAGACACCTCAAAATAGGTGTTCACAAAATTAATATTTTCTTGAATGATGAAAATGGATGTTTAGAAAAGTAAGGAAAATAAACAAAGAATTTATTTTTCAAAGAGTACATGAATATGGTTTTAGAAGGATTTTTATTGATTTATTTTGTGTAAAAAGTTTCTAAGTGTTTTACTAAACATGAGATTTAAATGAAAATAGCAATGATAATTTTAAGGATTTGCAAAGAAAGTGAAAAAGGATTTGTAAGGAAAGTAAAAATGAATTTGAACAAATGGGTTTGGTTTTTATGACCATCGGTATTTCGGTTTTGAAAACAAAGAATTTTAATGGTTTTGTTTGTGTAAAACCATATCAATTTAGAAGAAAAATATTTGATGGCTTCAATGGCCAAAGACTCTATGATTTTTTTTAGAGGTTGGAATAATTTTGGTTTTATGAAACAAAATAATTTTAAAGTGGAAATAAAATGTTTGAACAAAATGTTTTAGTATAAGGATTTTGGAAAGGGAATGAAAGTATTTTATCACTTGAGAAATGAAATTTCATATGAAAATGAAAAAGAAAAGTTGCAAGGGTTTGAATCTTAATTTGTTTTGAAAAGAATTGATTTTAGAATTGATTTGAGAAAAATGGAGAATATAATGGTGTTTTAAAAATTTACTAACGTATAACTTATTTTCAAGTTTTGAAATACGTTAGAAAATGTTAAGTTTTGAAACGTTGATTTACATCAATGGAAAAGTGATTTTTGTGAATTATATTTTGAAAAAGAATTTCTTGAGTAAAGAACTGTGGAAAAATATTTTCTTGAGTAAGAAAATATATTAAATGAAGTATAAAGTTATATTATTTTGAGAAAAGTTAAAAAGGAATTTTTAAAGGTCAAGAAATATTTTCTGTAATGAAATTGTGGTGAAAAATTATTTACGTATCTTAAAAATGTGATTTTTAAGTTACGTGATATGGAAAAATATTTCTATGTGATTTTAAATACGTTGAAATATTTATACGCGATTTGAATTTACGTTTAAATATTGTACGTGATTTGAACTACTGTTGATAAATCACTACGTGATTGAATAGCGATTGTGAAAATGGGGGAAAATTGTTATGAGATTTGAAAAGTGTTTTAAATATTTTGAGAATGATAGAAAATGATTTACGTGACGTAAAAGAATGATTTTTAAGTTATGCAATTTTGAAACAGTGAAAAAAATACTATGCGATTTGAGAAACGTATGTTTTTACGCAAGTGAGAAAAACATTAAAAATTAGTACGTGGTTTAAAAGTGCAACAGAAGAGTTGTAACATTTTGAAAACGTAACAGAAATATTATAAAATTTTGTAAACGTAACAGTAGTATTACGGTATTGTAAAAACGTAATAAAAACGTTTTGGAATTTTAAAAACGTAACAAAAGTGTTACGGTATTGTGAAAATATAAAAGAAGTGTTATGGTATTGTGAAAACATAACGAAACATTTTTGGATTGTGAAAGCGTAATGAAATGTTACACGATTGTGAAAATACTGATAAAAGTGTTTTACAACTATGAAAACGTGATAACATGATTTTATTTGTTGAAAGTACTGATATGATTATTGTTGAACCGGTGTCCATACACTTGTTTGTGAGAAAATGACATATTTGTCTGTGATTGGATTTGGTGCATTATACATGCATTGGAATGGTCCGATGAGGATTTGGATATGGCTGAGTGCCTAGGAGAAACACACCTCTTGAGTGGGTGCGATATGCGTAGTGTAGGTCACTTGTTGACCTTGGGGGCATCGGGGTGCGGGTTGCTTACACGGGTGGTTGGTCGCGCTTCTTCCCGTAGGTTAGACCGATGCAACACACCGATGATCCTGACCGAGACACTATTCTTAATCAAGATCTAATAAAGACTGTCGTGTATGTGCTAGATGTGCAAAAATTGAAATGAGAATTAAAGCACGTGGTCTGAGGCACGTGGTACCGGCAGGTCTTTTCGATCATTTCTCCGACCTGAATTTTAGCTCCATGGAGTAGGAAATCGAGTCTTGTGTACATGCATAATCTGAACATTTATATCTGTGTGATATATTAATTGAGAAATATTGGCTATGACAATTGTTTTGAATACTTGGATTGATATATGATTGGATGATGATAGTTGATTAATATTGAATATATTATTGGAAGTTTGATATGATATCCCTGTATAATATTGCTACTTGTGTTATCTCTGTGCTGCCATGTTGGTATTGGTGTAGGTGATCTCACCTCTTCGTTATGTTGCTTTGCTGTGTCTGTATTGTTACAATTATGCAGTAGAAGGAATGAGTTATCTTAGACATAACGGGTGGTAGATACTCAAAGAATGATGAAAACAATGAAAAGTGGTTGTCTCCAGTTCGAAGATGTGTCGGGTAGACAAGGAGTAGAGTTCTGATGCATCAAGTTGATACAAGAGAAGGAATGAGTATGATAAGTTTTTTTCGTTAGTGTTGTACCGTACTATTAAGTAGGACCCGTCATAGGGTTTGCTACTGTTAAAAAAAAAGAATCTGTTAGTGTTATATTCTCTTCAAATTGTTAAGTATTAATTGGTGTCAATGTTGTATATGAATCAGTTTAAATATATTTTCAGTAATACTTATGAATTTCAGTAAGTTTATGTTTCAGTAAAAAAAAAAAAATTTAAACCCACGTTTTAACTCAAACCTTTTATGAAAACATTTTCAGATTATGAGTCGGAAGTCAGACATGTGATACCCTAGGGAGGGTGTTACAAGGTTAGGTAATGATGCTAAAAGGAATTTTATCACAATGAGTTTTAAGGAATAAAAATGAGTAGAACAAGTTTAAAAAATTAAAACCAATGATTTTAGTGGTTATAAGTAAATACAGTAACTTTGGTAAAAATTCTAACGTAGAGCTCATATTATATTTTGAAGCACGTTAGTAGTTTTCAAAAGTGTGATTAAATGAATATAATATAAATAAAAGGAATTTTTACGAAAAACTTAGAAAATCATCGTTATACATTTTCTAAGCAAAATACTGTTAATTTTTGCTAAAAACAGACAAATAAGATAGAAAAGATAGCAAATATACTTTATACGGTATGAAAAATATTCTATGTAGTTCAAAAGTATTAAATATTATTTCTGTTTATTTAAACAGTAATTTTTAAGGAATTCAGACAAGAAAATGATTTAAAAATTGAGAAAACGTTTGAAAAACAGTACGCGATTTTAAAAACAGTAAAATATATTTACGCGATTTAAAAACATTTGTAAAAACGACGAGATTTTAAAAACGCGATAAAATTTCTATGCGAGTGACGAAAATAGCAAGTTTTACTGTCGGGCCAAAGTGGTGGACCCGGACAGATTGTGGAACAGTACTGTCAGGTGGGACGCACTGTATATATATGCGATTTGCCAGTGAGGGCATATTCATAATTTTTGCCAGTGAAGGCATATTTGGAATTTTTGCCAGTGAGGGCATATTCGTAATTTTTGCCAGTGAGGGCATATTTGGAATTTTATCATGCATTGAGTCATGCCAATTTTGGTGGATTGATTGACGAAGTGAATAACATCGTATTGTCGGTGTGATAAGCTTAGTATTGTTCAACTTGAATGAACTTGGAGACATTAGTGTGCAGATTATTCCATTTGTGGACAGTTGGTCGCTCCTCTGGGCCGTGGTAACTGGTAACACACTAATGGACTCGACACGCACTATACTTAACCAAGAACTTGTGAAATCTATTAGTGCAAGCCTGTAGTGACACGACGTATGACAGTGTGCTACACCACTATGCTATTTCAGTGGGCTATAGACGCAACGTGAGACAGCGGAATAGTTATTGGGCGGTCGAAAGTACTAATAGATTTTGCGGGTCGTTCTCTCTGATGACTGTATTTTTAGCTCCATGCAGTAGGGTTGAGTCATATTTCATATATATTTTATCTCATACATTTTCATGCTATTTATCTATAACTTTTTATTTATCTGTATCATTATTTATATGTACCCTTATTTATCTGTGTTATTTTGTCTATATGTACCACTATATGTTGTTACATTGCGTTCTATGTTACATTACATCTGTGTTATCTTGTATTTTATTTATGCTATTATAGAATGCTATATTGTATGAACTGTTATACTTGTTGTATTGTCGTTTTCTTATTTTACCCCGTTTGTGGTGATACAGATTGTCTTACCTCTTTCTTGTATGTGTTATCTGTATATTTTGAATTATGTGTTAAAGAGTTTGAGGAAGAGGAACAGCCTCTTAAGTGTGAGTATCCTGAGGAGGAGGAAGATCAGCAAGCCGAAGATCAGTTCTACGATCAAGAACCATCCGATCATCCATATCCTTTGGATTGATTGTGTGGATATGACGCTGCCAGGATTCTTTGGATTCGTGCAACTTGAGTTTCATGGAGGCTCTGAAGCCTGGCCTCTGCGAGAAGATAGAGATTCGGTGACATACGTAGGGCGTCTGACTGTGACCATACGTACGGAGTTTGATGGAGTGCCGATCTTTTCTACCTTGCTGTATCTACATGTGGAGTTGCCGCTGTCTCTTAGGCGTCATTGGGGTGGTATGTCTGATGCGCCTAGTGAGATAAGCAGCGTATCGACTACTCGGACCTGTGTCCGTAGGGGGTCGAGGCATCCTAGATATCTATCACCTGAAGTTTCATCTGAGAGTGATCCTTCAGAGGGCTAGATATTTATGATGTGTACTTGGGCGCGTCTGCGTTGTATATATAAACCTTTTACTGCTTTGTTTACTGTTCTGTTTTAGTTTTAAATATAGGTAGTTGTACATTACTTGTATAATCTAAAGATGAAACCATATGTATATTATGGGTGATGATAGTGTGCTTATTTTATGTTCTGTGTTATTTTATCTCGTAATATTCTGTTTAATCGGAAAAATTTTACAACCCGTATTATTATATAATAAAGGTTTTACAACTTGGGTAGATTTTATTTATCTTTCTCTTATTTTCTTTTTAAATGTGACATCCCCATAAGGGTGTTACATGTTCCATCATTGGCCGCCATCAAAGGCAAAACTCACCCAATCCCACTCTTACCTGTGCTCCAACTCCCTTCTTTTGTTTTTTTTTTTTTGTGCTCTTTCTAATTTAGCTAACAAGCTTTTGGTGCTTGATTCATTTTGTTGCTTCGTCCAAGGTTAGTACATTATTCTCTCTATTTTTCTATAGTTACATTTGGTTATGATGTGCTCTAATTAAATTGTGAGTCAATTGTATGTGTTGTGATTAAATTGGATGTGTTGTGCTTAATTTGGTTACAATCTGCTTTGTTCAATGATTGAGAAATTGAATTGTTTTTTGATATATGTTGTTGATACCTTGCAATTTATTCTAATCAATGACCCTATTTTGATATGATATTGCTCTGTGAGTTATGCGTGGCTGCTAGGATGTTTATTTTGATCCTATTAATTTTTGAGTTGGTAATTGTATGTTTGTGGCATTACATAATATGATGATTGGGATCCTAATTACTTTTGAGCCACCCTGTTGATTTTTCTAAAGGGTTTTTTTTTATCATTTTTAGAGTTGCGTTGTGCATTGGTTGGACTGGGAATTGGTTAGGTTGGTTGTGAATTGGTTAGGCTGTGGATTGATTGGGTTGTGCATTAGTTGGACTGATTTGGCTTGGCTGTGAATTAACCATGAGTAGGTTTGGGGGTTTACTGGGCATAATACCTGAGGCTTACTGGTGGTAGACTTGTTCTGTTTGAGCCTGTGCATGATTGTGTTGATATTTTGTTTTATCAATATTCTTGTTTATCTCAGATTTGTTTTATCTGGTTACTTGCTGGTAGCATGATATTTTCTAACTAGGTTTGGGGATGGCCTTGATTTGAGTCTTTCGCAACAGTAAGCTTCGTTCTCAATGCTTCTCAGTTGTGATTTTACTTAAGTTGACATTTGTTCTTAATTGGGTTAAATGACTGCATTAAAATTTTGCTCTCATTTGGTTTGAATGATTGGGTTGGAAGCATATTTCATTATTTGTTTCAATGGTCATAATTAGCACAATCTTCTTTTCAGGTTTTTACCAATCATGTCAAAGTGCCAATGCAAAACTGTTGAGGCTGGACTAAGCCATGACGATGACCCATGATGGGATCCCTGCTTTTAACCCAGCCTTGTTCACATCTCAAGAGGCTTTTGACTACTTTTGGAAGCATATGAGAAAGATTAACATCATTCCAGAGAGAAGATTCTATGGTATTAATGTGGCGCGTTACCCTTCTATTTCTAGTCACACTGAAGCACTCCACTGGGAAACTTTTGCAGAGCATCCCACTGAGGAACTAGTGGCTGCAGTGGTTAAAGAGTTTTATGCCAATGCTTATGCTGAGAAGCGCTCTAATACCACTACTAGAGTCAAAAGGAAGACGATTGACTACTCTGTGGATCATATTCGCCAGGTTATAGACCCTGGCCCTCCTCCACTCCAGTGTGCATATAGAACACTGCAACTACCTGAATAGGAGGGAGGAACCCCTTTTAGCACAATCACGGGCAACATCTGCGATCCTGACTTCCCTGTTCAGGTTCAGTGGAACTCAGATCATTCAATCCAATTCATCAAATGGAGAGTTTGCATCGTGAGTTGCACCCTTGGAACCACTTTGTGTGTTCCTGCTTGCTCCCCACTGATCATAGGTCAAAAATATATCCTGAGCGGGCTTAAATGCTGTAATGCCCCCTTTCCTCTTTGGAAGGAGGAGAGCGTCACAACTTTACGAATTCAAAAATCAATCAAACTAACGCGGAATATGAAATGATTTTAACCCAAGTTACAAAATCGGTAATTATTAAAACCATAATATTTAATGTAAAATGCTACTTCTCTTGCGGATAACAGATTATACAAATAGATAGATCATATAACTATATATATATATATATATATATATATATATATATATATATATAAGGAGGATCAACTTACACCAGTGTAAGTTGATTTTCTCTTACACTCATTTTTAACCGTTAGTTTCACTTTCATCTAATGGTTATTTTTAATGAAATAATCTCAACCATTAGATGAAAGTAGAACTAACGGTTTAAAATGAGTGTAAAAGAAAATCAACTTATATTAGTGTAAACGGATCCTCCTTATATATATATATATATATATATATATATATATATATATATATATATATATATATATATATATATATATATATATATATATATATATATATTGCTTATACATAAGTGTGTTGGTGTATGCCCTTGAGGCCAATACATTTTGTCTGTATTTACATACATTATATTATGCTATTTTTTGATATATGAGGCATTTCATTTATTGTGTTATTTTTGGTAGACATAATAAAGTCCTTAGAATAGTAAGTTTGATACCATAGGACATCAAGTGGATGACTTGATCGTAAGATCCTATTGGATAGAGCACTATTCTTAAAATATCCCTAGTCAAGTATTATTGTCAAATAGGACAACGATAATGCATTGAGACTAGTACCTGCGTAGACTGATGACCACATCTCACGGGTCATGGATATGAGATATCAAGTCTACACATGGATACATATTAGAGTAATGATGTATTGGACAGACCAGCCATGAGAACGCTACGTGGATCGTTACATGAGTGTTATAAGCGATTCTCATAGTGATAATGGTGTATGTGGTCCTTTGACCTGAAATCACTACGATTCCTACATGAGGAGTTGTGTGTTTTAATGCCATCAAACGTCATCTGTAACAAGATGATTATAAAGTTGGTTATTAGACATACCGTGATACATGTGGAGGGATGTGAGTGACCTAGATGGGATTTGTCCCTCGTACATAACAGGAGTGATATCTTCGGGGCCCCTGATTGAGTGAGACTACGAAATGCATGGCCATGCTCAAATGAGTCAGTATGAGATATTGATCTCATTTGTTATTACTATGTCTACTCGGGAATCAGGAAATTGAAGATTGAACTAAACAAGGGTGACACATTCCATGCCTTGTGTTCAATCTGGATATCTGGACAAAGGGACTAAACTACACAGAAATATTGGTCACGAATAGGTTATGTCAAATCACTGACATTCTCATTACTTGGGTAGCAGTGATGTGTTGCTAGATACCGCTCACTGTTTGTAATATTAAAATGAGATTTTAATATTACTACCAACATCATGAGAACCTGTAGGGTTGCACACTTAGAATAGACTAGATTGGAGCAATAAGGATCCAAGTTGGACTCGGATTCAATTGTGGGCCTAACTCATGACAGATGGGTGTAGGGTTGCACAGCTTACCTTGCTACTACTCACACTCACTTAAGGCAGCCACTATTATAAATAGTATTGTTAAGGGGGCTGCTACTAGGTTACAACACAACCCTAGCCGCACCTACAGAAAGTGAGTGAGAGATAGTGAGGTCTTCTTCTCCTCTCTTTGCAGCTAGCACTATGAAAACAGAGGCGTGACTCCCTTTTGCAAGTCTATTCGTGTGGATACCGCAGAAACATCGTCACTATTACGGTGTTGGTGATTCACCTCGCTTGTGATTATCACGCTTCAAGAGGTAATTTTTAAAAACTCGGATTATGGACTTTTTCGCATGGATCCTGTGAGGGAATTCTATTATTCCGCTGCGAGACTTTTGATCCGTAATTCCCAACAAAGTGTTCATATTAGCTGGTTCGTATGGATCATATACATATTTGTACCCTCAAAATCCTTACAAAAGAATGGCACTCCAAATACATATGCACACTAAAAAAGGTACAGATGATCAAAAAGACTGACTAGCAAAAAGACACGACCAGCCCAAGTCCTACATACCTAAACCATAGGGTCCTCAGAGGGATCCTCTTTTGATTCCTCGGAAGAAATGACCACAGTAAGAGGTATACCCTGACGGATAGGCATCTGCCCAGAGGACACTACGCTGTCCTTATGAGGAGTATAGTTGAAGTTACTCCACCATTCTTGGATAACTGTGTTAAACACTAACTGAACAGATACAGAAAAAGATAAGACAGGGGGGGTGTTAAAGATCCCCACAAAAAGTCAATGTCAAATCCCCAGTGTAGGTGACCCTCTCATTAGCCAAGTTGACTGACCATGCATCTGCTCTCCATGAAAGTACATGCGAACGTAACCCAAAATACGCAGTCTTGACGTCATCTTGGTACAACAACTATCACGAATCAAGGAGGGAGTAGTTCCTCTTCAAGTCCTCCTTGGTCTTTAATTGATCAAGACATACTGTAAAATAACACAACACCACTAAGAGGTGAGAAATCTGGCATCATTACCAACAGGCAGTGTAAAGACAACACAAACAGAAATACCATCCAAATACAAAAATCAACAATATCAAATATCAATAGCAAGGATCATATTAATAATATAATAGTTCATAAGTCAATCAGTATCAGATAAACAAACATATATGAAATATCATGAGGGTATGCAGACCCACAATGCATGTACACAATGTACTCAATTCCTAATCCATGGAGCTAGACAAATATTTCAGAGAGAATGATTAGAAGACATGTCTGTATCTCGTCAGCCATAAATCAAGTGCTTTTCAATAAAATCAAAGTTTGCGCAATAAGGCTTTATACAAGACATTCTATACTAGATCCTAATTGGGGTGAGTGTCTTGGTCTGAATCGTCGGTGTATTTGCATTGGTCTGATCCACGACCCAGGGAAACTACCAACTGGCCATTGTGGATGCTCCACACCCCGACGTCCCCAAGATCAATAAAGACCTACACTAAGCCCATCGCACCTGCACGAAGGTGTAATTCAACTCCTAGGCTCATACAGTCTTACAACAAACCACATGACTTCACAAAGTATGATAAATGCCTCAACGCATATGTACATACATAATATCATCAATATCATGCAATCCATGATTGTACACCATCATAATTCATAGCAATTATCAATAAATTAGGATTCCACTTACAGGCACGATGATTCATTATCATTTAATCTTAACCTCATGGTTTCCATTATCATTTCGATTCTTGTTTCTCTATTAACGTTTACATTCCTCTTTATCGTTAATGAAAATTTGTTTATTTAAAGTCTTATGAGTCTCAAAGCCTCACTGACACTCATTTTTCCTTAAAGATCATAAGTCATTATGGTATTACATTAAAGTCTTCATTTCTTTGATTTTTTTTATCTTATGAATTTCCAATTTAGTATTTAGCAATGTAATTATTCAAGCTTCACTGTGATTACAAATTTTCCTCGTGATTATCCTAAATGTCCGAAAATCCTAATATTCTTAAGTTTTGAAATTCCTCTTCTTGCTTATTTATTTCAAATCTTTTATTAGCTCACTTTTAACCTAATTTTTCTAAATTCCAAATTACTTTAAGATTTACCCGATACTTCCATTTTTCCTTCTTCTTAACCGTGAACCCTAGGTTGAAGGAATTTAATGTTCATATTCTTAGTCTATTGTTTTAATTCCTAAATCAATTTATTTTTCACTTAAACTTATAAGTTCCAATCCATTACCAATTTAGTCATAAGTTTTCCTAATCTTTCCTCCTCTTGGCCGTGACCTATACCAAGGTTTCAAGACCACATTTTTCATCATTTCATCCATTAACTCATCAAGTTCCATTTTAGGGTAATAATTTCATTTTAATTCTCATTTTAAGGCCACAAGGCCGTGAGGCACTCATCAAGAAAACAAGTGTTCTTGATCTTTCAAATATGATTTCAAGTATACAACACATCACAAAATATCAATAATACATAATATACCAATCTCATACAACAACACCACACAATCACATAACAATAAAGCACTGAAAACAACATTCAAGTAGAAGGATCACCACATGGATCCTCCACCATCAACACCAAAATTTGTCCCCCACCTCCATGAGTGGTTGATGAGAATATTCTCCCTCTTACCAATGAAAATGACAAGAAAAATGTCCCCTTGGTGGTTCTTGAAGATTTTGTCCAAGCCTCTAACAAAACCCTAACAATTTCAACTCACAAGATCAACATTCTAAGCTTGAAAAAAAGTGAATCAATGGTCATAAAGAGGACCATGAACACGAAAATGAGGAGAATAAATGAAAAATCAAGACTTTACCTCAAAAGCTTCAAGTTTGGAGTTTGAAGAAAATGGTGAAGATGGAAACTTTAGGAGATGATTTCAACTATAAAGGTGTTTAGAATGTGATAGAGATTAAGAAAATGCGATTGGATGAAATTTTTAAAATCATGGAGGGTGGAAATGGCGGCTTGGCAGTGAGGTAGGAGAGGAAGAAGAAGAGAGAAAATGAGAAAAAATGGAAGAAGACAAAGTAGAGAGAGACAGTGATAGGAAAGTTTGAATGAAAAGTGAAATGTAATTTAAGTGAGATGAAAACAATTTTGGCTCCCTCCATCCCCCTTATTGCCATGGAGTTGCCTAAGGGAGAGAGGAGATTGGCTTCTCCAAGAAGCCAATAGGAAGTTTCTTGGAAGCATCCTCTAAGCTTCTCCAACAAGCCAAATTTTCACTTTTTGAAAAGTCAAAAGTGATGTCATCAAGTGAGGTCATCTTATGATGTCATTAAAGTGTTCTCTAAAATATGACTAATACTGTGTTAAGTTTATTATTAGTGGACAGAAGTTACAGTTAACAAAAATCGGCATTTATTGTCTAACGAATAATAAAATTATACTATGATTTTTATTTATCAGATAAAAATATCGTAAAACATAAACCTCGTAAACTGTGCCCAACTTCGGGTTTAGTAAGATCTCCCATT
Source organism: Ormosia emarginata (assembly GCA_029884605.1). Taxonomy (NCBI): domain Eukaryota; kingdom Viridiplantae; phylum Streptophyta; class Magnoliopsida; order Fabales; family Fabaceae; genus Ormosia; species Ormosia emarginata. Next base: position 10,896,911 of record JAQQTP010000040.1, read on the forward strand.
GACGTTTCCATAGTTTAGGGTTTACCAGCCTTAAGAAAAATATTTCATTTTCCCGACTTCGCTCAGTGCGCACGTAAATCAAGAAAAATATTAAAATAATCAAGTAATTCAAATAATTCCAGAAAAATTCTTAAAAATCACAAATATTTATCATAAAATAAACAATTTTTGGGATGTTACATATGTTGTATACAATCCATAATCTTCAACAAGTGGATACTGCTCAAATACTTGATGACTATATCAAGCCGTGCATTAGCTCAAATCCTTATTTTTTTCCATTCCTCATCTGTCAGTTGTGTGATAAAGCTCGCGTGACATGGAAGGACACAGAGGTGCACGTGAAGCTGAAGACACCTATGACTGAGAGGGCAATGCAGACCATCATGACTGCCTAAGAGAAGCGCAGGCAAGCCCCAGCCCAGCCCTCAACTGCAGCCCCAAAGCCTGCTCTTGCATCGACCCCACAACATGCTCTAGTATTTGATGCTGCTTGGGCTGCTTCTGTTGATCAGCAGCAGGCGATGCTAGCTACGATCTGTTAGAGCATCCACTGGTTAGCTTTGGGTCAGGGACCCCCAATGGATAACTTTTCGGAGTTGCCACTAGTTGTAGCTCCATCTTCTCCTCCACCTCCACCATCTGCTGATGATACGGAGATGGGCGCCAAGGGAGATGACTTATTTGATGAGGATGACTTGTTTTGAGGCACCGGGGCCTATTGCTTTCATGCTCTCTTCTGCTTTACTTTTCTATTTTTACTTTTAGTTCACTGTATGTACTTTATTAGATACTTTCTTTCTTTTGTATATAGTGGGACACTGCATGGCTTAGGTTTGGGGGGGAATTATGATCTTTTTGTGATTGCTTGTTGAGTTATAGTTTTAGATATATATATTGACTTCCTTCTCTTTCTTTTGCTTTTGCATTGAAGTTAGAACAGTTTATTTTGTTGAAGCTTTAAATTTTAGTTACTAATAAATTTTGTTATGATAGTTTAGTTTGGTTTTGTTTTTCCAAATTTTGGATCTGAGTGAGCTTGATTAGGACTAGTGGGCTGCCTGAAATATGCACTGAATTGATGAGTGTGCTGTGAGGCAAGTTGAACTTGTGCATTCTAGAATTTTGATTTAAGTATCCAATGATTGTGTGGATCAAAGATATGCCTTATTGCTTGGGAAAGCACTTGTAAATATTCAAATTTTGTGCTTACACTTATTGCTATAATTGTGCATGAGTGTATTTTCCTATTGCATGTGTGGTGGATTTTGGAATATGAATGAAATGCATGATTGGAGAAAATTTATGAAAGGCATGTGTATAGTCAATTTGCATCTTAGAAACTTGTCTGATTCCCTTTTGAGGTGAAATCCTAGGCTGATTGGGCCTTGCAAGCCAACCTTAATTGAATGAGATCCCTAGTACCCCTTTGAAGCCTGGTGTGTGTGTGTGTATGACCTAATTTTTCCTTCTTAAAACCTACATTCTCCACCTCCTTCACCCATACTTATGAAAAAAAAATCTCTTACCCTCATTACATATCCCTTGTTGAACACATGGTTAGGCATTTTTGTTGAGTTGAGCTAAATCATTTTGCATGGTACTAGGAAACAAGGATCAATTGGGAACCAACCCTTGTTCAAAATCAATAAAATAAAATTTAAAAAAAAAGAGAGAGAAAAGAATAGAAAAAGAAAAATGTGTGGGTTGCTATACAATTGTAGCCTCCTTCAGCAAAAGACAATACTCATGTATATTTGTTCTTTAAAATAAATAAAAAAATTGGAATAAAGAGGGGTGGTTTTTCATTTTTGGATTCCTTTTGTGCATCTTACAAGCTTGGCTTGATGCAATGGAAATGTATGATCATGTGTTTGATATTTGAAGTTAATTCCTTCCCCTTCTTTCTTGGCCATTACCCTTAACCTTACATTACAAGCTTAAAAGACCTTTATGATCTTTGATTTTGTGTTGCCTACATTAGTGGAGAAAGGGATGAAAGACATTCTTTTGATAGTGCATGTGCATTTTATAAATTCATCCAGCTTGCTCTTCAAGATTAGGAAGGGGTCTTAAACACATAAATTTGAGAAATCTTTCATGCACAAAATTGGCATTCAAGGGTAAACACGATGGTGAGAATTTTCTTGCATGTGTGGACCTTATTGTAAGGTTGAGAAGTGATTTCTAAGGATATGAATGATGATTGGAAGCTGGCTATGCTCTAGTTCAATTTCCTTTAATGATTTTTGTATTGGATTTTGTTTCTTCTTCCCTTGCTTGAACTAGTTTGCTTGAGGACTAGCAAATCTTTAGGTTTAGGGGTGTGATAACTTTAGGAAATGAAGTTATTTCACTTGAAATTTGAATGTATTTAAACATGCTATACTTAAGTTTTCAAGGCCACAGGTTCAATTCATGCAAGACTTTGATGATTTAAGCTTGTTGTTTCACTTGATTAAGAATTGAATCTTGAGGATTGCACTTAAGGAATTTAGATGGATCATGGTTTGATTTACTTTAGCATTGTTTTGATGCAGGTTTTTAAAATGGGAAAGGCCTTGGAAGGGATGAGGAAAGCAAATAGGAGGTTAAAATTGGAAGAAAGCAAGATCAATGAAGGCCTGCCAACCCACACCTAGGCGTGACAGTTTCAGTTTTTCAACATTTTCAGATAGAGACACCCATGCTTAGGCGTGAAAAGTCATGCCTAGGAGTGGCCAGCACTTGACAACACGTGTCTCATAACCACACCTAGGCATGGGAAAAATCCTGGCACACGAGATTAGCCCTTATTATCTGATTTTTGAAGGTAGAAAGGCATCTTCTGTTTTCACTAAGCTCAAACTTAGTAGAGAAAGGGAGAAGAGGGGAAAATCTTGGAAGATAGAAGTGATTCAAATGAAGAATCAAGATCAAAGAGGAAGATCAAGCATTGGATTTTCACCATTCTTATTCATTCTTTCCCTTTTCTCTCTTGATTTATAATTTGATGGGTTTCATGACTCCATTAGTTTTCTCATTTTTCATGATGTGTAACTAAACTCTAATCTAGGGGCTCTAGGATCTTGCTATGAATTTGATTACCTTGTAATTGGTTAAGTATTCTTTCAATGAAATTGATTTTGTTCTTCCATATCTATGCTTAATGCTTGTTATTGATTGGCCATCAATTGTATGATTTTAGTATTCCAATAGAACTAGAAATAGGGTGTTGTGAATATGGATATGGTATGGTTGATGTATATTCAATTACATTCTATTAGTTTGGGTGTGTTGATTAACTAAGGGGATGGACCCATACTCCTTAGTCATGCATAGCAAGTGTTTGATAAATGGTCTCAATGAGTAATTCTTATGCTAACTCACATGGACACATAGTGGATTGGATAGGTTTCACATTGGTAATTGTCCTAGACATAAGCCTTTACCTATTACTTGTTTTAGCTAGCAAAACCAACTCATTGTTAGATGCTTGTGAATTGCAAGTTATTCATTGAAGTAGCAAGTGAATAGGGACTCCTAGGCCTTAATCATTCTTATCTTTCTCTTGTGAATTTAGCGTTTGGTACATTCTAGTTTGTTTTATTCAATTTGTAATTCAATCGCAAACTACTCTTACATTTTGATTGCTTGGATAAGAATTTGTGGTAATTGGTTGAGTTTTAGCACGCCTCTAATTGTCAATTCCTTGGGACACAATACTCTACTCTCATATATTACTTGTTGACCCGTGTACTTGCAGATTTCACCACCAACAGTAAGCAAACATCAAAGCTCATATTTATCATCATCAACTCATGATCTCAACCAAAATCATCATTTTCACAAGTAAGAAAAATGAGCAAGTTAAGAAAATCCCCCTACCTAGTCTTCCATGGTGCATTGATCTCTTGTTCTTCTTAGGTTGATCTTTCTTCTTTCTCTGTTTCCTCCATTTTCGTTTCTGCTCTTCCCCTTTTTCTTCTCTCATCTTCTCCCTTCTTCGTTTCTGCCTCTGTCCTTTTTCTTTTCATCTTTCTTTGTTTCTTTCTTTTGTTTCATTTTCTCTTTTCTTTTATGAGGGCAGCCGAATGAGTGAGGGAGGGAAGAGTGTGAAAATATCTCAAAGAGACAATAATGAGGGGTGATACAGTAGGGAAGGAAATAAAAGGAAAAAAGTGAAATCCAACTAAAACTTTTGTATCTGTGAAATACACTTTAATCTTTCAAAGTTAAGTTTTTAAGCTTTCATAAGTATTATAGAAAATTTTAGAACTCAACTTAGTCGTTGAATCCATTTTTCCATAATTTTTCATATCCTACTTTTTATCAACTAAGCTTCATTACTTGGTCCCAAGTTAGATTAAACTGAGGGATTAAGTAATAAGCTTACTATTACTTGTCTTAGTTGGTATTTTATACTAAATTATTCTCCATATTCTACTTATCTTTTCTATGAAATTTCATAATTTTCTGAGCTGCTTAACTGTTCCAGCTATTACTTAATAACATCTGTAAAAATACCAAACTTGCTATATTGTTTCTCCAAAATTTTCTTCAACTTTTATCAATGATTCTTAGCTAAGAAATAAATCTTTCATATTTATTTCCATCATATCAACTGATTTTGTAGATGCTCTAATTATTCTCTTGTATTAAGTGTTATAGAATTACGCTCAAACTGGTTTAAAAAATTACCCGAATTAATAGGTAACTCTTACCAGTATTGTTGGGCTACTATAACCTTGATTAGGATCATTAGGTTACGGAGGATGTTACAATTCTCCCTTCCTTTTTATAAATTTTATCCTCAAAATTTGGCTTTCCTCATTCAAAAGTTCTAGATAACTCTTTTAATATCTTAGCTTCATGCTTTTATTTGGGGTTAAGATGGAGTACCACCTTAAAATTAACTAGACCAGGAAGCTTATCAAGTAAATCTCCCGTATCATAGAAAGTACCTTACTCGTTATCTCACGTAAATCTTGAATAACAACCACTTTCCTTTTAAAGTTTGCGTCCTTCTAGAAGTGTTTTCAACCTTATCAAAGAAGCTTCGTATAAGAGATTTATGTATTCTACTTATGAATGGCTTGACAACAGGTCTAGAAGTTTCTAACCTTTAAACCTTGGGTGCACAAGATCTATGATTTCGAACACCTCCTTGACATGATTCTGATATAGGATTCCTAACAGTACAACTTTTCTAAGTGTTTGTACTTTGGCAAGGAAGTATACCATATCAATATTTCATTTCTTGGAATGTGTCCCTCAACTTGCCATATTTGAGGCCTTCTCTAAGTTGATAATATCCCCTTAGGAAGCACTACTAAAGGTCTAGCATTAGGATACTTTCCAAGAAAACTTTGCATGACACAGATAATCATGAATATCCTTCTAGCACTTGGAATCATAAGCCAAGATGAAACCCTTGGGATACTCACTCGCAAGGATCTTAACCAGAGAATCTGAGTCCTTCGACTTGACGAGGTTTCATTTGCTTCATATGGCATGGGTGCTGGTGTGGTGTGGATTATGATTAAAATTAAGAACAGATTTCAGGTCCCAAGTTCCACCAAAAATATAAAAACCTTGCAACCAGTTGTAGTTAGCAAGGGTCGATCCACAGAGAACTAATTCAATTAACACTATGAATTGATTCCTAATTTAAACTCCAAAGATTAACGTACAGTAAAAAAGGGGTTTTAGGGTTTTGATAAGTATTGAATCAAATCAACAACAATAATAATAAAACAAACTAGAAATTAACAGATTAAATGAGATTTTAATATTACTACCAACGTCATGAGAACCTGTAGGGTCGCACACTTAGAACAGACTAAATTGGAGTAATCAGAATCCAAGTTGGACTCGGATTCAACTGTGGGCCTAACTCATGACAGATGGGTTTAGGGTTGCACCACTTACCTTGCTACTAGTCACACTCACTTAAGGCAACCTTTGTTATAAATAATACTGCTAAGGGGGCTGCTACTAGGTTACTTCACAACCCTAGCCGCACCTACAGAAAGTGAGTGAGAGATAGTGAGGTCTTCTTCTCCTCTCTTCGCAGCTAGCACTACGAAAACAGAGGCGTGACTCCTTTTGCAAGTTTGTTCGTGTGGATACCGCAGAAACATCGTCGCTATTACGGTGTAGGTGATTCACCTCGCTTGTGTCTATCACGCTTCAAGAGGTAAAAAAATTTAAAAACTCGGATTATGGATTTTTCGCATGGATCCTGTGAGGGAATTCTGTTATTCCGCTGCGAGACTTTTGATCCGCAAATTCCCAACAGATTTATATCATGATCAATTATATTTCTAAGCAATTGTGAGATTAAATCTCTATTTTCCTTAGGTTTTGGCCAATTTAGCAACTGCTCAAATCAACTCCTAATCACTGATTAATTATAAAGCAACCACTCTTACAAGTAACCAACAATTGCATTAAGATTTAGAAAACCAATTACGCTAAGATCTAATCACACACCAAGATTAAATTGCGTAGATCATATATTCCTCTAGATTTATCACCGCAACCGCGCATATAATAATTCTAGAATTACCACTTTAGAAACTGGCAAGGGTACAAAAACCTTTATACTAACATCATACAATCCTCTAGATTTATCACCGCAACTGCGCACATAATAAACCTAGATCTACCACTTTAAAGTTGGCAAGAGTATAAAGATTCTTTTATCACAATAATGATTAGAAATATTTGAATAGAAACACAACTGTATTGAAATAAATGAATATGCAAGATTCACAAAATCAATACTAGAGTTTCATTCTCTCTTAACCAAATGAAAACTTAGCCACACATGATAAATTCAAAAGCAATAGAAAAACATAAGAAAGACATTGTATGAAATAAAGTTGCATAGAAAACTAAAGATCAAACTAGTTTCCAAGGATAAAGGATGATTGATCTCCAATTGCTCAAACCCGAGACTCCAATCTTCGATTAGATCTCCCCCTTTCTTGTTCTTCTTCTTCTCTTTAGCTTCCAAAACTCAAATTACAAATTAAATCTGAAAGGAAATGATAAACTACCTAAGAAACTGAAAGAAAAACCTAAAACTAACCTAAACACTATCTGAAAAACTAAAAACTCCCATCCCTTGTCTTTTGCACTTGTATTTATAGAAAATTTGGGATCCAGTAGGAGACACGGTAAGTCAAAAGCTTTCCAAGAGTTAGACATGGTTGCGTGAGACCAAAATTATCAACGTATTGTGCAAACTTAGGAGACACAACCATGTGTCCATGAGACACGGCCGTGTCTCATGACATCATCAGTGTGTTCAATAAGTTTTGACTTGAATCAGCGTGTTTTGCAAGTTTTGGGGGGACACAACCATGTAAGTTGGAGACACGGCCGTGTCTCATGACATCATTAGTGTGCTCAGCATGATTTGGGGGACACGGCCGTGTGAGTGGTAGACAGCCGTGTGAGTGGAAGACACGACCATATCTCATGTGAAATTGGCTTTCTCTACATGTTTTGGGAGACACGGCTGTGTGAGTGGAAGACATGGCCATGTGAGTGGAAGACACGGCCGTGTCTCAAGTCAGACACGACCGTGTCTCAAGTCAGAAGCTTCATCCAAGTTAGACATGGCTATATCTAAGTATTTAATCACTCTTGATTTGACACGGAACCCTACCAAAGCCAGAATGGACCTTTTTTGCCTTGAAAACTCGGTACCTTCGCTTGTTTTCATCCAAATGTATTAAATCTCTCAATTCTACAAAAACAAAGATAATGATAAGGATCCAACTAAAACTCACTCTTAATTACAGGCAATTAACTAATAAAAAGTTATCAAAATCAACTCCTATCACACCCCCACACTTGAGCTTTTGCTTGTCCTCAAGCAAAGAATAGGAATCAATAGTAAGATCAAACTTAGTATCCAGAAGCATGAATCAAGGGAAATTTTAAAATTTAAAACTTCAAGTTCATCAATTAAATCCAATCAATCAAGATCATCCAACAATTTAAAATAATAAGATGCTTTAGCCTAGCTTGCAACTTTTCTCTTCACTAAACATATGGGATCACTCAATTTTCCATCGCTTAAGTGTTTAAGAATAAAGAGATCACTCAAATTTCTCATGAAAAATGCAAAACCATTGGCTTGCCTATCAATTTCATCTTTACTTTCAAGTTCACATATATAGCAAGAATCAAAAGGACTTCATCTGGTTGTAATAGGGCCAAGGGTAACAATGAAAGACAAGAAAAAGGTAAATAAGGGTATAGAACTATCAATACAGAGCAGAATCAGGCTGAAATCATGATGCAGAAGGATTTAAACAATTCCCACTTTTAACCCAATATTTTCAATATTCTTCACTAATTATTCCTTTTCCCATTTTTTTTTATATTTATACACCCTTGAAGATAAAAATAACTTTTCAAGACTTTTTGATCAAAACATCAAATGCTCCAAATAATTCAACCTGACTATTCAGTTGGGTATTCAAAGAAATCAAATTCAGGCTCAAATGAGTTAACTAAGGGGTTATTTTATCAATACAACTCTAAAAGTCAAGAAAGAATAAAGCTTAATCGCCTTAATCATATTCAAGTATGTATGCGAATCATTAAAGTTTCAACAAGATATCAAAGCAAGTTCTAGCACATATCAATCAAGAGAAAATTCACTCCAGAAGGAAAATAGGGCTTTATTTATGAAAAATCTAGTCGTTAAGGCTCAAAACTCACTTTTTGGTTAAATTGATAAAGAAAACAAGAACAAGCAGACATGGCTAATTTCCAACAAAGATGCTGAATTTCACTTTTCTTAATTGAACAAGATTGCTTCACATATAATAATCTCATGATCAATAGATTCACCTTTGAAACATATCTCTATCAGCTCAGAATAAATCAAACTTAATTACCAGCACTACTCAAGTGTTTTGAATTTTTTTTATATGAATATAACACCACTCCCCCACACTTAATATAAACATTGTTCTCAATGTTGTTACCAAGTGGCTTCAGTATTCAACAGGGGGGTGAATTGAGTACAATTTTTTTTGCAAAACCTCTTTTAATTAAAATACAAATATTGAAACTTATTAAATAAATGCACAGAAGAAACGAGATGAAGAAAGGAAATCTTAAGAACAGCAGAAAATAAATGTGCAACAAAATAAAATTGCATAAAATAAAGAGATTAAGAAGAGAGAAGCAGGCACAATATTATCCTGGTTCGACCGCTAACCTACTTGTGGTCTACGTCTAGTCCTCGAAACAATGTCCGAGATTTTCACTATGTATACAAGCTTCAATAGGTGCTTGCAACCATTACACAATAGAGCACTTTTCACACACAGGGAAACTCTACCCTTATGCTAAAGTCTCAGCCTGTAGGGATACCTCACCCATACACAAACCTTAGAGGGATACCTCACCCTCAATACAATATATCAGAGAAATAAATAAAGAAGAGAAACTCTCACTCAGAGTAAATTAACAAATTGAAGTGCTAATGGAGCTCTCACAGAAATATCTCAAAGTTTTAATCGAAAATAGAGCGTAGAAAATAATTTCACAAGATAGAGCAAGTAGAAAATAATTCAGAGTGTCAGGCAATTTTAGAGAGGACCCAAGGCTTCTATTTATAGAGAAAATTCGAAGAAATAACTGTTGGGGGTAATTAATACTCAATATTTCAAACATATTTCCATATCAGTGTTCGTAAAACTCGTGTTTATTCAAATAGATGAAACCTCTATTCGAATAACATTGTTTGTGATATCTTCGTAAAGAGCCAGTTGATATGGGTTATTCAAATAACCTTTTATTCGAATAACTTTTTACCAAATAGTTTCTGAAAAACTTGGATTATTCGAATAGCTGCTGAGTTATTCGAATAACTCATTTGAGAGAAGCCTTTCTGGAGGTCCTATTATTCGAATAAACAATGGTTTATTCGAATAGCCTTTTAAAAAAACAGAAGCTCTCAGCAAAAATTAAAAGCTATTATTCGAATAGCAAATTTAGAAAACAGAAACAACTGAAGGACATTATTCGAATAGCAAGAACATTATTCGAATAAGGATATTAAAAACAGAGGCTTAGAGAAAGGTTTATTCGAATAGAATAAACTTTATTTGAATAAAACAATAGAAACTAATTTTGAATACATCATTTAAAAATGCTTGAGTTTCATTTTGAAAACAATTCTTATTTTTCTTTCAAAACAGAGAGATATTAAAGTGAGCTTCGTACAAAAAGATCCTAAGTCCTAAAGCTATTTTTATGAGATCTTGGACTTGGTCTTTCTATCATCTTCATTTTAGTCTTCACGTTTGTTATCATCAAAACAAATCTACAAAGGCATATGTCCAATTACATTCTCCCCTTTTTTTATGATGACAAACTATCAATGAGAAAAGAATTAGTACATATAATTGGAATTCACAAAGAGGTATAAAAGCTTACTCTCCTCTTTAAATATAAGAGGTAATGTATATCAGATATGTGCGCAGCTCCCCCTTTCATTTTGAATCCAACCTTGTTTTACCTGTCTTTTCTCAATTCAAATATCTGTCTTGTCAATTAAACTCAAATAAATATTTCTCCCCCTTTTGTCATGAGCAAAAAGGAGGGGCAAGTCCCATAAACAGATATCTAGATGTAAAGAATAGAAATAACTCAGATAAATGCAAGATAATAGATTTAAAATTTATATATTCATTAATAAAAAAGGATGCAAATACAGAGGCCAGAAATGCAACACCCACCGTAGGGTGCTACATTTATGTTACTTAATTCCCAAATTACTCCCAAGTTATAAAATGTGATGTTATGATCAAATATGAGTTGTAAATTTTCTTTTTCTTTCTGCTTTGATAACTATAAAATAACCTTAGCGGAAAATAAAATATTATACATCATCACACATAATTTACATCATTATACATTACAAACGTACTGTCAGGATTATTTATATATAGACCATTTCTCTAAAACTAAATAACACACTTAGATATATATAGACATAGTTTGTAACAGAGTTTAGACTCGCCCAAGTCTAACTAAGCAGCAGAACCCTCAGACGGGTCCTCCTCAACAGGTAGGAATCTGATTTGACGCGTAGCCCTATGGACAGGTGTCCGGGCTGACGACACAATACTAATTTTCATTGGGACATAGTTTCTAGTATCCCAATGCCACCTAATAGACAGCGGAAATTCCACATGCACAAAAATAGTTACAGAGAAAAATGGATCCCCATGAAATATCCTGCTAAAGTTTACTGTCAAGTGTCCCTCATAAATTAGTCCCTTCTCATTGGGACTAGTCCTCCACGCTCCAGCTCCACCGTGGAACTGCAATCTCACGTAACCAAAGAAACTTGACCGGGATGCCATCTGATCAAAACTCAGCTTCCTCTGGAGCCTGCTCTTCTTCACCCACTTGTTCAACCCTTTGCTCAGTGTCTTTACAAATATATTTACAGTACCAAATAAACATACAAAGAGGTGAGATCACCTACGCCAATACCAATATGGTAGCACAGAGATAATATATATAACATACCATACAAATATATCATACTATAATAACAATTATGACATCATCATAATGTATTAAATAACAGATACAATAAATAACATTTACCATCATGCCATTAACAGTATTATCATCATCATCATCCAAGTATTTTCTCAACAGAACAATTGTCATAGCCAATATTCCTCAATTAATATATATCACATAGATATGAATGCTCAGTTTCATGCATGCGCACATAGACTCAATGTCCTACTCCATGGAGCTAATACTCAGTTCGGAGAAGTTGATCTGAAAGATCTGTCTGTACCAAAATACCTCAGACCAAGTGCTACAATTCTCATTTGTATTTGCACATCTAGCATATACATGACAGTCTTTATGAGATCTCGATTAAGAATAGTGTCTCGGTCAGGATCATCGGTGCGTTGCATCGGTCTAACTTACGGGAAGAAGAGCTACCAACCACCCATGTAAGCAACCCGCACCCCGATGCCCCCAAGGTCAACAAGTGACTTACACTACGCATATCGTACCCACTCAAGAGGTGTATGTCTCTCCTAGGCAAATAGCCTCATACAGTCCCTCGGACCTTTCCAATGCATGTTCAATGCACCAATGCCAATCGTAGGCAAAAATTCATATACAGTGTTCATACACCAGTTCATACATATATAATGCACCAATGCCAATCACAGGCAAAATTATCATTTTCTCATATAGTGTTCATCCACTGGTTCAATAGTAATTTTACTGTATATTTAATCGGGAAAATCATTTTATCGCGTTTTCATAGTCGCGCACGACTTTTGTCACGTTTTCACAATTTAGTAACATTTCTGTTACATTTTCAAATCACATATAGATTTTTCAACGTTTTCATCAATTACGTAAAAATATTCCACCATTTTTAAATCACGCAGTGATTTTTCAACAATATTTCAATCATGTAAAAATATTTAAACGCTTTCCAAACTGCATAGAAATATTTCAACATTTTTCAAATCGCGTGGAAATATTTAAACGTTTTTCCAATCGCGTAGCTTAAAAATCACGTTTTTAAGTAACGTAAATCATTTTTCACTATTTTTCAACTTCGTAAAATATTTCTCAACAGTTAAAAATTCATTTTTAACATTTTTCAAAATAATATGACTTCTCACATTATTTTACACATTTCTTACTCAAGAAAATACTTTTCGTAATTTATTCCATAAAATCATCATTTCATTGAATTAAATCAATGTTTTTAACTTTAAAATTTTTTAACGCTCTCCAAAACCCAAAGAATGAGTTACACGTTAGAAAATCCCAAGTTACCAACGTATTCTTTATAATTCCAAATCAATTCTAAAAATCAATCCTTTTTAAAATAAATTGAGGTTCAAACATTTTTAACCTCTCTTTTCCATTCACATATGAAAATTTCAATTCTCAATTGTTAAAACATTCTGATTCCCTTTTCAAATTCCTTGTATTAAATCAAGTTATATTTCCACTTTGAAAAATCACTTTGTTCATAAAAATCAAGGCATTACAAGCCTTCAAAAACCGTGGACATGGCCATTGAGACCATCAAATATTTTTCCTTTTAAATTGATATGGTTTTACACAAACAAAACCATTAAAAATTCTCACTAAAACTGTGAGCACTTGTTTCTTGAAAACAAACCATTTGTTTATTTTCCTAGTTGTTCTAAACATCTATTTTTACCATTCATGAAAATATTAATTTGTGAAAACCTATTTTGAGGTGATAAAGCCGAAATTCACCATGGTCCTTGAAACCAAAAATAATTTTCTCCACTTCATAGTTTCTTTAAACAAATCATTTTCCTTATTCTTGAAAAATTTCAACATAAAACCCTAATTTTTGAGTGTCAAAACCGTGACCTCCCCTTGGCCATTGGAGCAAAAATTTATTATTTTATCATACATCCAATCATAATATATTCAACATATCTTCATCATGCATATTATAAGCATATCATATAAGCAATAAAATCATGCAAAGCATATCAAGCATAGGCAAATAATCAAAGCACATAAACACCCACAAATTATTACATGACTATGGATATGAATCCTCACATGGATTCACCATCCATCAAATATAAAACCATCTCTCACCACCATATTTGGTTGGTGAGATGGATCTCCCTCTTACCTCTTGAAGAACCACAAAAAGTTCCTTGCTTTGTATTTTGAACAAGATCTCCACCAACAAAAGTCTCTTGAACACAAAACAAACACAAAGAAATTAGTTTATTAAGCTTGAATAAGAGGAACCATGGATCAAACATGGTTTAGAACATGAAAAAGAAGAGAAAAAAAATGAAGTTTTCCATAACTTCACCTTAAGAACCCTAGAACTTGCTCTTGGAAAAACTCCTTGAAGATGAAAGAGTTAGGACTTGGTGTAAACTACAAAGTGTCTTAGAATTAGGTGTAGATTCAAGAAATATGGTTGTTTGAAATTAAAAAGTGATGGAAGGCTATTTTGGAGTGCTTGGCCGTGAGCTTAGAGAAGAAGAGAGATGGAGAGAAATTTTGATAACTTTGTTTCTTGAAAATGTTCAATGAACACCAAGGTGATCAATAATAACTAAAGTGATCAATTATGGTCTTCAACTTGTTGCTTTAGCTCCTAAATGCAGCACCAAACCGTCCCCCTCCTCCATACACTCTTCAAAATGCAACAAATCTCCTAGCCATCATTTTAGGTCATCTTAACCATTGATTAGATCAATGGTTAGGATTTAATGTAGCTTCTAGGTTTAGGCTTAGATAGAAGACTTAATTTAGGCCATTGGATCTTTCCTCCTTGAAATCCTAGCCATTAGATGTGTCTCCAAAATGAAGGGTCAAGATTACTCCTTCAAACTTTACATCCAAGGGCTATAAATGGTCCTAGCCACTTTATAAGACTAAATCTCAATCGTTGATTAAATCAAGATCAAGTCTCCACCGTTGATTACATCAATGGTAGATATCCAAGCCACTAATGTTGACTTCGCAGTACAATATTTATTTTTGTATCTGCTATTGCCATTCGAATAATATTTTTACTGTATTTTTATCATCCGATAATTAAATACAGTGCAAAACATAGTAAAAGAAAATTTTAAAAACTGTTTCCGGATTTAGGTTTAGTAAGATCTCCTATCTCCGTCTCAACAGTATGAATTTGTCTGATTATAAAAAATTTTTACCTTTCTGGACCCATGCGAGGCCCACATACGACCTCCTTGGGCCCACAGATAGCCCACGGATAACGCTAAAATAAACAGAGTAATATAAAAATTTCATAATCACACACAAAATCACAAAAATTAGAAAATGCACAAATATCAAATCAGATTACGTAAAATAATTAAGACTTGACAGTAATAATTAAATTACGTAAAATTTTCCCCGGCCCGAAAATTATTATTTTCTTGACACGGAGTAAATCACTCAAAACGATCAAAAGCAGTCACGGAATAATCAAAATAATTTTACAGTACAGAAATCATTAAACAGTAGAATTCTATTAACTGTCAAAATTACTATCTTATATTTAGGAAGTTTGGGGTGTTACAAGAAACAACTAAAGCAAAGCAAAGAAAAAGACAAGGATCCTAAGATTTAAACAACTCCTAAAAGAAAAGATCCGGAGGCGATGATGGTGAAGCTGGTGCAGGAGCAGGTAGTGCAGCACGTAAGGCAGCGACCTCACGTTCAACACCTTCTATCCTATCAAAAATAATAGAGAAGGTAATTCCATGTATGCTCGGTTATCATGCAAGGTGGCCATGATCTGCTCTAAGGTAACTGGAGCAGGAGCAGCAGCAGGGGCATCAGCAGGGGCATCAGTAGGGGCAACAGGTGCAGCAGGGGCGTCAGTAGGGTCAAACTCATCCTCAGCAACCTCATCCGGGTACACCCAGCCTTCATCGGTTTGGATCATCTTCATTTTGCGTAGAGTGAAGGAACCAAAAATGTTATGATGGGATAAGGCAATGGCTCGCTCAGTCTCCAAGACTTGAGGATACTTGCTGAGCAAGGAAGTGATGAGGATCCCATAGGGCAAGTCTGATTTTTCCTTACCCTTGGCATGCATCATGTGTTTCATGATAAACACAGGCCAGTTTATCTTATGACCTTTCTTCAAGATCCAGAGCATGAAGATGTCGTCTTCACTGAGGTACGCGTAGTTCCCACTGCGAGGAGCCAGAATGTGAGCAAAAGTGTAATGCAGAAGCCTATCTTGGCTCTTCAGCATGCCACCCTTGAGACCTCTGTCAGGCAAGGCTAGACCAGGCTTCAGCAGGTCCTCAATTGTCTGAATCCAATTTCTAACGTCCCGAAAATTAGTATTTTATTTGTTTTGGTCGATTCTGAATTATTTTGAATAATCCGACTCGACTTTTGTGAATTTTATGATTTATGTGATTTTTAGGAATTTTTGGGAGTTTTTAAGTTTTTGATTATTTTATTATTATTTTCGGGTATATATATAAGCCTTCATATTTTATTTCTTTCTCTCAATCCTTAATTATTTTTACTAATCTGATTTGATTTTCATGAGTTTTACAATTAATATGATTTTTGTGAATTTTTGTGATATTTCGGATATTTTGAATATTTTAATATATTTTAGATATTTTAAGATATTTTGAATATTTTATTATATTTAAGATATTTTGAGATATTTTTAAGATATTTTAGGATATTTTGAGATATTTTAAATATTATATTATATTTTTGATATTTTGATATATTTTGAATATTTAATATATTTCTGATATTTTGGGCTGTATGTGGGCCCGGGGCGGGCCCGGAAAAGTAAAAATTTTTATTAGCCAGAAAGTTTGGTACTGTTGATTCGGAGCCAGGGGAACTTACTAAACCCGAAATCGAAAACAGTTTTTGAAGTTTTATTTTTCCTGCAATTTTATCTGACAAACAAAATCGGGGTATGTTTTATTATTCATTGGAAGATATTTTTCTTGAAAAATATCTAGTGGATGATTCTAGATGCAAGCCTAGTCACTCACTCTAGAATGTTCTAGATGATGACTCATCGTTGGTGACTCACCTAGGTGACTAGCCTAGTGACTCACATGTTCTAGACTATTATAGAAGACGCATCGTCAGTGTGCCTAGTCATCGAATGCTTTACATGTGGATCAATGAGGAGCGGGTTCAAGTTAGTGGTTGTGACTCATCGTGAAGGACCAATGGAAGTGCGACACGTGGCGTGACACCTCAGCACCTGTGACTCAGCAGATTCTAGAAGGTTCCAGAAGCGGTGACTCGCCCTGTGACTCACCATAGTGAGTCATCTATTCCAGAAGCTTCCCTGACGACTCACCATGCTGACTCAGCGCTATGACTCACCATTAGTGACTCAGCTGATGACTCGTCATGCTGACTCAGCCAGTGACTCAGCGCTATGACTAGTCACGCTGACTCAACCAGTGACTCAGCGCTGTGACTAGTCATGCTGACTCAGCCAGTGACTCAACACTATGACTCGCCATGCTGACTCACCTGTTTTAGAAAATATTTACGCTGACTCATCATGCTGACTCATCGTAGTGAGTCATATATTCTAGAAGTTTCTCTTTGATGACTCGCTTTGTGACTCATCGAGGGCAATCAGTAGAAAATGATCAGCAATAATTGCTACCCAACTAAAATAAGAGAAAAATCTGAGTATATTTTATTACCCATTAGACCATAGATACTGACCTTATAAGCAGTAATTATTGTTCATTGCTTATAGTATACCGAAAAATATCTTGAGCCTACATCTTTTTCATAAAGTTTATAAATAGGAGGGCTTGGATTCATTTTAAACTTTGGCAAGAAGCTCTCACCCCCCTTTTCTCTCCTTGTGCTCCACGGCCATGGCTCCCAAATGGAGACAACCTTCATCCATTCATCTCATTTGCTCTCTTATACACCCTTTTCTCCAAAGAACCAAGAACAAGCAACCAAAACTCTCTCATTTTCTCTCCCCCATGATTTCGGCCAAGCACCAAGAACACCTCTCCAAATTTCTATAATTCCTACCAATATTATTTCTTGAATCCTCTCATCAATCCAAGGCACTTTCATGTTAGGAATTTCTCAAGATTTCTCCATCTTCATCTTCCTATCAAGCAAAGACCACAAAAGCTCATATCTCTTCCTTTCCCAAGCTCACGGCCTACCCCACAAAAGTCACCATCCAAGCTTCAATAATTCTAAACAACCTTAGACCTCGAATCCCCATGCAATTCTAAGAAACTTTCATGTTGGAGATTTTTCCTAAATCATCCATCTTCATTTTCGTTCTTCAAGCTCAAGGTTTGGAGTTTTAAGGTGAATTTTATGAAATCTCTATTATTGATTTCATTCTTTCCTTCTAAACCATATATTGATTCATGGTTTTCTTATTCAAGCCTTAGGTATTAATATTTCACGTTTTCTTTGTTTTTCAAGAAGTACTTGATGGTTGAAGTTCATCTTGAAGGAGACAGCAGGAGAACATACAAGGAACTTTGGAGGTTCTTCAAGAGGTAAGAGGGAGATTACCCTCATCAGCCATGTGTTGGTGGTGAGGAATGGATGTGTTTGTGGTGAAGAATCCATAAGGATTCATTCACTTGATTGTTTATTGTCTTTCCTAATTGTGATTGATTATGTGTGTAAGCATGTCTAATAGCTTTAACATTTTGTATGTGTTTTATGATGGCTTTAATATATGGTATGTGTTCATAGATGCATGAAAATTATTATAGAATGTGAATAGCATGTAAGGATTTGCATGAGTGTTCCAAAGAACACAAATCCAAGGCTCACGGCCTCAACACAAAATGGGAACCAAAATGTTCTCAACAATTTTCTAAAAGAGGGATTTAATTAACTTAGGAAAAATTGACAAGATACAAATTGATTTCGAACAAGAAAATGAATTTAAAGATCAAATGGCAAGATTTAGTGTAGTTCGGCCAACATGCCAAAACCAAGTGTTTATGATTTCTAAAGTTATTTTTTTAAACAAAGAGAATTATTAAATACTAAAAAGAATTTTATTACAATGAGTTTTGAGAAATAAAAATGATTGGATTAAGTTTAAGTAGTTAAAACTAAGGATTTTACCATTTATAAGAAAATACAGTAGCTTTTGTAAAATTTCTAACGTAGAGCTCACTTTGTGTTTTGAAGCACGTTAGTAGTTTTCAAAAGTGTAATTAATTGGTTGTAATAAAAACAAAAGGATTTTTAACAGAAAACTTAGAAAATCATTGTTATACATTTTCTAAACAAAATACTGTTAATTTTTGTTAAAAATAAACAAATAAGATAGAAAAGATATCCAATATAATGTATACGGTATGAAAAATATTCTACGTAGTTCAAATGTATTAAATATTATTTTTGTTTATTTGAATAGTGATTTTTAAGGAATTCGGACAAGAAAATGATTTAAAAATCTTACGCGATTGAGAAAACGTTTGAAAACTCTATGCGAATTCAAAAACAGCAAAATATATTTACGCAATTTAAAAATATTTGTAAAAATGATGGAATTATGAAAATGCGATAAAATTTCTACGCGATTAATTGGAACAGCAAATTTTTACTGTCGGGCCAAAGTGGTGGACCCGGATATGTTGAGATACAGATACTGTCAAGTGGGACGTACTGTATATATATGCGATTTGCCAGTGAGGGCATATTCGTAATTTTTGCCAGTGAGGGCATATTTGGAATTTTTGCCAGTGAGGGCATATTCGTAATTTTTATCATGCATCGTGTTGTGCCAATTTGGTTGATAATTGGTGGATTGATTGACTAGATGAATAACATCGTGTTGTCGGTGTGATAAGCGTAGTGTGGTTCAACTTGAATGAACTTGGAGACATTAGTGTGCAGATTATTCCATTTGTGGACAGTTGGTTGCTCCTCTGGGCCGTGGTAACTGGTAACACACTAATGGACTCGACACACACTATACTTAATCAAGATCTTGTGAAGTCCATTAGTGCAAGCCTGTAGTGACACAATGTATGACAGTGAACTACACCACTATGCTATTTCAGTGGGCTATAGACGCAACGTGTGACAACGCAATAGTTATGGGCGGTCGACGATACTAATAGATTTTGCGGGTCGTTCACTCTGATGTCTGTATTTTTAGCTCCATAGAGTAGGGTTGAGTCACATTTCATATATTTATGTTTTATACATTTTAAAGTTATTTATTTGTTCTATTTTATCTATCTGTACCATTACATTAGCATATGTGATCTGCATTTTTATGTGGTTATTTATATTCACTGTTGAGATATTATGTATGTTATGACTATATGATTTAATTGTATCCATTATTATATCTATCACGGTAATGTTATTGCTATTCATTTTATTATAACATGTGTTTATTAGAATTATTTGTAAATTGATAACATGATTATAATTGTGATATATGTGTGTATGGAATAACTTTGTCATTCGTATTATTCTTTGCTACCGTACTGGTATTGGTAAAAGGGGATCTCACCTCTTTATTGTATTGTTTTGTTGTGTTTATTTTATTTAAATTCAAATAGTAGACGAAGCAAGTTTCTTAGACCCATTGGAGGCAAAAATTCTGAAGATGGTGACGGCATCGAGGAGTGATCTTCTCAGTTTCAACGTGATGCAGTTGGTGGAGAAACGAGACATGTATGTAGGGTTTTCTCGTTAGTGTTGTTACCATGCTATTAGTAGTAACCGTCAGTGGGTTTGCTACTGTCTCTCTGAGTTTGTAAGTTACATGTTTTATTTTTATATTGAATATTTTGTGGTATTTATAATATATGTATTAATCAATTCAATCTAATTTCTGTTTTCTTAAAATTTTTGGTAAGTTTATATTTCCATGAAAAGAAAGTTAAAAATTCATATTTTAGAGCTCAATTCTTCTATGAAATGATTTTTAGATTTTAAGTTTTCTTTAAAAATGTGATGCCCTATGGAGGGTGTTACACTATTGAACTCCTCAAGGAAGGGGTTGTTGCCATCTTCAACTATTATACCTTCAAATTGTAACCCAAACAGAGTCTGCTAGTCCTGCAGAGTGATAACGATGTCTTGATCGCAGACTTCGGTGAGGAGGTTCTGGCCATCAATTGTTAGGTTGCAGAAGAACATCTTCACCAAAGCAGGGTAGAGCGTAGCCCGGTGGAAACAGAGCTATAGGACCCCCTGGTTTTCCAAAAGAGACAAATAGTCAAAGCCTCTGTGTGGCTGAAAGAAGGGAAGGTCAAGATATTTGGGCTAAACGAGGTTACGTTCCCAGAAGTGCATAATGAAACAGCCACGTTGCTCTTCATTGGAGGAGAGCCTTCGCAGATCAAGTGGGTTGTTGCAGGGAGCAATCTTCGTGCGAGCGCGCTTGCTGAAAAAGGAGGCCATGGTGTTTGAAGGTGTGGAAGAGAGAAAGAGACGTAGAAGACAAAAGAAGAAAATATGAGAATGAAACGTCTAGGCGCGCAGGTCAATTTAAAGGAGGCTCGTGTTTATTCGAATAAACTAGGGTTTATTCAAATAAACCTTGCGTAAAAGCTGAAAGGATAGGTGTTTGAATGAAGATCTCTGCTAGGGTTTATTCGAATAGAGAGAGTTTCTATTCGAATAGAGCAACTGGGAAAGCCAAGCGTTTTGGCATTTTAACAAGTTTTATTCAAATAACTTAGGAGTTATTCGAATAGATAGAAAGCAATCAATCAAGGCTGATAAATCAAGGCTCTGGTTATTCGAATAGCTTGAGTTTTATTCGAATAGATAGATGGCAGAGATAAAGACTGATAAACTAAGGGTTTTGGTTATTCGAATAAAGAAAGATTTATTCGAATAGACAGAGAGCACAGCAAACACAGGATTGATATAGGAACTAGTTTATTCAAATAAACTAAGTGTTATTCGAATAAAGCTGATATCCAACACGTCCTTTGGTAAGCTTTAAAGGACTTTATTCGAATAAACATCTGTTTATTCGAATAAACTAAGAAAAGAGCATAGTAAAGCATACATTCAAAAAACAAGATAAAGCATATATCCATGTGATTTAAAGAATTAGGAGAGATAGAGGCAATAGTAAGCAGTAAAGACATGCAATCATATATTGGATTGATCAATTATGCCCAATTCTCCTCTAATATAAAAGAATGCTTCTTTTGCTAAGGGTTTAGTGAAGATATCTGCAAGTTGCTTAGATGTTTCAACAAACTCAAGAATGCAATCCCCTTTTTGTACATGATCTCTGATAAAGTGATGTCTTATCTCTATATGCTTTGTTCTGGAATGCAGAATGAGATTCTTAGATATATTTATTACACTAATGTTATCACATCTTATCGGAATGTGATCAAGCTAAAGACCGTAGTCTAAAAGTTGTTGCTTCATCCATTGGATTTGAGCACAACAACTCCCGGCTGCAGCATATTCAGCCTCAACGATAGACAGAGCCACACTATTTTGTTTCTTGCTATGCCAAGAAACTAAAGAATTACCAAGCAAGTGGCATGTCCCACTAGTACTCTTTCTATCCAATTTGCACCTAGCAAAATCAGAGTCGGAATAGCCTATTAGGCTGCATGAGGCACCCTTAGGGTACCACAAGCCCATTTTTTAAATGCCTACTAGGTATTTCATTATTCGTTTAATAGCACTTAAATGAGATTCCTTAGGGTTTGCCTGATATCTAGCACACATGCATACACTAAACATAATATCTGGCCTACTAGCAGTAAGATAAAGGAGAGATCCAATCATACCTCTATATTTCATTATTTCTACTGATTTACCTCCTTCATCTTTGTCCAAATAGCAAGAAGTACCCATTGGAGTGGCCATGTGTTTAGCGTTTTCCATTTCGAACCTCTTGAGCAATTCCTTGCAGTATTTGGTTTGACTTATGCATGTCCCTTTGTTCGTTTGTTTGATTTGAAGTTCGAGGAAGAAATTCAGCTCTCCCATCATCGACATTTCAAATTCATTCTGCATTGTCTTAGTAAATTCTTTGCAAAGGGATTCATTAGTAGCACCAAAAATAATATCATCGACATATACTTGCACAAGAAGAATATCATGCTTTTTGTTTTTAATGAAAAGGGTAGTATCGACTTTTCCTTTTGAAAAACCATTTTCTAAAAGAAACTTACTCAACCTTTCATACCAAGCTCTAGGAGCTTGCTTTAAGCCATATAAAGCCTTTTTAAGTTTAAAAACATGGTTGGGTAGTTCATGATTTTCAAAACCTAGAGGTTCTTCAAAGAATACCTCCGCTTGAATAAAGCTAATTAGAAAAGCACTTTTAACATCCATTTGATATAATTTGAAATCCATGATGCAAGCATAAGCAAGTAACATTCTAATAGCTTCTAATCTAGCTACAGGTGCATAGGTTTCTTCATAGTCTATTCCTTCTTCTTGATTATAACCTTTAGTGACCAGTCTAGCTTTGTTTCTAGTTATTAACCCATTTTCATCAAGTTTGTTTCTAAAAACCCATTTAGTGCCAATTATAGGGTGATCATTAGGTCTAGCAACTAATTCCTAAACTTGATTTCTTTCAAACTGATTTAATTCCTCATGCATAGCTAAGATCCAATGTTCATCATCAAAAGCTTCAATTATATCTTTAGGTTCAATTTGAGAAACAAAAGCTAAGTGATTACAAGCATTTCTAAGAGAATTACGAATACTTATGCCTTTAGATACATCACCGATTATTTGATCAAGAGAATGATATTTTGAAGTCTGCCATTCTTTGGGAAGTTCTAAAGCTTGTGAATCCTCTTGCCTTTGTTTATCTTCTTGCTCCTTGATTTCTTTTTCTTTGCTATCCAAATGTGTTTCAGCTAAGACTTCTGCAACATCATCAATAACAAGATCCTTTCTCGATCCATTTGGGTCAGTTTCATCAAATGCAACATGTATAGATTCTTCAATAGTCATAGTTCTTTTATTATATATACGAAAAGCCCAACTATGATTTGAATAACTAAGAAATATACCTTCATCAGACTTAACATCAAACTTGCCTAGGTCATCTTTTCCATTATTTAAAACAAAACATTTGCATCAAAAAAC
Organism: Ormosia emarginata; assembly: GCA_029884605.1. Lineage (NCBI taxonomy): Eukaryota > Viridiplantae > Streptophyta > Magnoliopsida > Fabales > Fabaceae > Ormosia > Ormosia emarginata. The sequence continues at coordinate 10,920,545 of JAQQTP010000040.1, forward strand.
ATAAAAATGTGAAACGTTTAGCTTTCTTCCTTTGTATAATTCATATAGGGTTTTCTTTAAAATAGGCCTTATAAGGGCCCTGTTCATTACATAACAAGCTGTACTTACAACATCCGTCCAAAAATATTTAGGAAAAGCAGCCTCATTAAGCATAATTATCGTCATTTCTTCTAAAGAACGATTTTTCTTTCTACAACTCCATTTTGTTGCGGAGTTCTAGGGGCAGAGAAATTATGATTAATGTTATGTTCATCACAATAATTTTCAAAAACATTATTTTCAAATTCGCCACCATGATCACTTCTTATAGAAGAAATTTGAAAACCTTTTTCATTTTGAATAACTTTGGCAAGTCTTTTAAAAGATAGAAATGCATCATTTTTATTTGTAAGAAATAAAGTCCATGTAAACCTAGAAAAATCATTCACAATCACTAAAGCATAGTAATTCCCACCAAAGCTCATAGTTCTAGAAGGTCCAAATAGATCCATGTGCAAAAGTTGTAAAGGTCTAGTAGTTGAAACAATATTTTTTGCTTTAAAAGATACCTTTATTTGTTTACCTTTTTGACATGCATCACACAATTTATCTTTTACAAAATTAAGCTTGGGTAGTCCAATTACTAGCTCTTTAGAGACCAACTTCTTTAAGTGATCCATGTGAATGTGTGCAATTCTCCTATGCCATAACCATGAATCATCATTCTTACTTAAAAGGCATTTCGCATCATTTGAAGATATATCATCAAGACTAATCATATAAATGTTGTTTACTCTATGACCAATGAATTTAACATGCTTATCATTTTTATCTTCAATTATACAACAATTTGAATAAAAAATTACCTTATTTCCTTTATCACATAATTGACTAATACTAAGCAAGTTATGTTTCAAACCTTCAACAACCAATACATTATCAACAGAGGAATTAGGACTCTTACCTACTTTGTTGATTCCAAGAATCTTTCCTTTGTTATTATCTCCATAGGTTACATGTCCATGAGTTTTGGGAACAAGGAAAGAGAATTTTGAATTGTCTCTGGTCATGTGCTTGGAGCATCCACTATCGAGGTACCAATTTGAGCTCTTTGCCTTCAAACACACCTACAACACAATTTTAATTTTTAACCTTTGGTACCCAAATTTTCTTGGGTCCTTGAACGTTAGTTGTGGGTATTGTTTCCTTTGGGACCCAAACCATTTTTGTTCTAACCTTTGTATTAATATTTTTGCTTGCATTGCAAGTTGATGCACTGTGACCCTTCTTCCCATAATAAAAACATTTAATAAATGGGCTACTAGAAGTACTTGAATAAACAAAGAAATTTTTATAAGATTTATGCTGATTTTTTGGGTTATAACCAATTCTAGCTTTTTCAAAAACAACCCTTTGTTTTCCTAATATGATATTTAAATTATCTCTTCTGAGAGTGAATTTAGCAAGAGTGTTCTTTAAATCTTTAATTTCTTTTTCAAGCAAATGACATGAAGAACAAGACGAAGAAGTAAAAGCATGTGAGGAATGAGATGAGCATGCATCGATAATTCCCAAAGTTTCATTTTTAATTTTTAATTCTTCAATCTCTTTATTTAAAATAAGAATTTGATTTTCTGGAGAAGAGATTGTTTTCTTAGAAGAAGAAATTTGTTTTGTGAGTTTTAAAGATTCGTCATACAATTCTTCAAAGGCATCTTGTTGTAACACCCTCCGTAGGGTGTCACATTTTTAAATAAAACATAAAACCAACCGAAATCATTTTATAAAAGCTTTGAATTCTAAAGGATGAATTTGAAAATTTCTTTTCGCGAAAATATAAACTTACCAAAAATTATAAGAAAAACAGAAATTAAGTTGAATTGATTAATACACATATTATATATTCCACAAAATATTCAAAAACAATTTAAAACATAACATTTACAGACTCAGAGAAACAGTTGCAAACCCACAAACGGTTACTACTAATAGCACGGTAACAACACTAACGAAAAAAAAACCCAACCTACATGTTCCGTTTCTTCACCAACTGCATCCTGTTAAAACTTGGAAGATTACACCTTGACGCCGTCACCATCTTCAGAACATAGCCTCCAGTAGGTCTAAGAAACTTCCTTCGTCTACTATACTAATTTAACAATACAAACACAACAAGCAATACAGTAAAGAGGTGAGATCCCCTTTCACCAATACCAATACGGTAGCAAAGAATTATACGAATGACAAAGTCATTCTATACACACAGATATCACAAGTACAATCGTGTTATCAATTTATAAATAAATCAAATAAGCATATATCATAATAAAATAAACTACAATAACATTACCAGGATAGATATAACCATTCATACAATATAAAATGCCATAAAAAAATCATAACAATATAAAATAACTATTAAATGCAATAACAACATATAATATCACAGATAAAAGATAATAATGTACAGACAAAATACAACATATAAACATATAATATCACAGATAAAAGATAATAATGTACAGACAAAATACAACATATAAACATATAATATCACAGATAAAAGATCACAGATAAAGAAATAATAAATAACATAATAAATAACAACACAGATACATGTGCAATATGACACAATCCTACTCCATGGAGCTAAAAACACAGACATCAGAGAGAGAATGATCTGCAAAATCTATTAGTACCACGGCTGCCCAACCAAACTATTCCGTGGTCTCACGTTGCATCTATAGCCCACAGTCACATGGCGTGGTGTAGCACGCTGTCTAACGTTGCGTCACTACAGGCAATGTACTATTAGACTTTACAAGATCTTGATTAAGTATAGTGTGTGTCGAGTCCATTAGTGTGTTACCAGTTACCATGGCCTAGAAGAGCAACCAACTGTCCACATATGGAATTATGCACACTAACGTCTCCAAGTTCATTCAAAATCGAACCACACTACGCTTATCGCACCGACAATACGATGTGATTCACCTCGTCAATCAATCCACCAAAAATTGGCATTAACTAAATGCATGATCCAAAAATAAGAAATTATCCAAAAATAAGAAATTACCGAAATACCCTCAAAGGTATAAAAAAATATGCCCTCATGGCTTGCCCTCAATGGCAAAAATATACAGTAAGTCCCACCGGACAAATACTGTTCCAAAGCCTGTACGGGTTCACCTCATAGCCCGACAGCAAAAAATATACAGAATATCCTTAACGGTATAAAAAATACAGTTCCAGTCAATCGCGTAGAAATTTTATCGCGTTTTCACAATCTCGTCGTTTTTATAAACGTTTTTAAAATCGTGTAAATATATTTTACTATTTTTAAATTCGCGTAGAGTTTTTAATACGTTTTCTCAATCGTTTAAGATTTTTAAATCATTTTCTTGTCTGAATTCCTTAAAAATCACTATTTAAAATAAACAAAAATAATATTTAATACATTTAAACTACGTAGAATATTTACCATACCGCATACTGTCTTTTGGATATCTTTTCTATCTTATTTGTCCGTTTTTAATAAAAATTGACAGTATTATGTTTTAGAAAACTTATAATAATGGTTTCCTAACTTTTCTGTAAAAATTCTGTTTACTTAATTTTTAACCGTATAATTTAACTTTTTGAAAACCACTAACATGCTTCAAAATATAATATGAGCCATATGTTAGAAATTTACAAAAGTTACTGTATTTTCTTCTAACAGTAAAAATCATTAGTTTAAATTTCTTAAACTTAATTCTAATCAATTTATTTCTTCAAAACTCATTGTAATAAAATCCTTTTGGCATTTATTACTTAACCTTAGTTGAAAACAATTCTATAAATCAAAACACATTTAAATTTGGCATTTTGGCCGAAAATCATTCTATGCTTTATAATTCATTCCTAATTATTTTCATACATTTAATCTCTTATAAAACTCTTGATCTAGTTTATTTTTATTAAATTATCTAGTCAATAGTTAGAAAATAAATTTGGATCAAAAGTATGTGGCATGTTGGCCAAATTTAACAAAGTCTTTGTATTTGATCTTTAAATTATTTTTCATCTTCTAAATCCATGTCAAATTTATTGTATTACCTAAATTCATTAAATCATTGTTTTAGAAAATGGTTTGGAAATGATTTTAGAAATCATAATTACTTGGCTTTGGCATGTTGGCCGAAATACCTAATTTTATCCATTGATCCACAAATTCATTTTTCTTACTCTAAACATATTGGTAACTTGTCAATTTTCCTAGGTTAATTAAATTCCACTTTTAGAAAATTGATGAGAACATTTTGGTTCTCCTCTTTGCCTTGAGGCCGTGAGCTTGGATTTGTGTTCTTTGGAACACTCATGCAAATCCTTGTATATTATTTACATGTTACAATAATTATCATGCATATATATATACATACCATATACTAAAACAACCATAAAACACATACAAATTATTAAAGCTATTAGACATATTACACACATAACACATACAAAATATTAAAGCTATTAGACATGCTTTCACATATAATCAATCACAATTAGGAAAGACTATAAACAATCAAGTGAATGAATCCTTATGGATTCTTCACTACAAACACATGGTTGATGAGGGTAATCTCCCTCTTACCTCTTGAAGAACCTCCAAGTTCCTTGTATGTCTCCTTCAAGCAAACTTTCTCCACCAAGAGCTTCTTGAAAAACAAAGAAAACATGCAATATTAATACCTAAGGCTCTAAACTAAAATAATCATGGATTAAAATCATGATTAGAACTTTAAAATGGATAGAAACATGAAGATTAAAGAATTTCACCTTCAAGGCTTCAAACTTGAGCTTTGAAGAACGAAAATGAAGATGGATGATTTAGGGAAAATCTCCAACATGAAAGTTCCTTAGAATTGCATGGAGATTCAAGATCTATGGTTGTTTAGAATTATTGAAGGTTGGAAGGTACTTTTGAGGGGTTGGCCGTGAGCTTGAAGAAAGGGAGAGATATGAGCTTTTGTGGTTTTTGCTTGATAGGAAGATGAAGATGAAGGAATCTTGAGAAATTCCTAACATGAAAGTGTCTTGGATTGATGAAAGGATTCAAGAAATGATATTGGTAGGAATTATAGAAATTTGGAGAAGGTTTCTTGGTGCTTTGGCCGAAATCAAGGGGGAGAGAAAATGAGAGAGTTTTGGTTGTTTGATCTTGGTTCTTTGGAGAAAAGGATGTGTAGGAGAGTAAGTGAGATGAATGGATGAAGGTTGCCCTCCACTTGGAAGCTATGGCCGTAGAAGACCATGGGAGAGGAAGGGTGAGAGCTTCTTTCCAAAATTGAAAATGAGCCAAGGCCCTCCTATTTACAGACTCCAGGAAAAAGATGAAGGCTTAAGATATTTTTCGGTACACTATAAGCAATGAACAATACTTACTGCTTATAAAGTCAGTGTCTATTGTCTAATGGATAATAAAATATACATAGATTTTTATCTTATACTAGCAGAGTAGCAACTATTATTGATCATTTTTCTATTGATTGCCCTTGATGAGTCATAAAGCGAGTCATCAAAGAGAAATTTCTAGAACAGGTGACTCACTACGATGAGTCAGTATGATGAGTCATCGTGGAACTATCTAGAACGGGTGAGTCAGCATGGCGAGTCAGCGTAGATATTTTCTAGAGCAGGTGAGTCAGCATGGCGAGTCAGCATGCTGAGTCACTGACTGAGTCATCAACTGCATCATCAATAGTGAGTCACAGCGCTGAGTCATCAGCTGAGTCATCAATGATGAGTCACAGTGCTGAGTCAGCATGGTGAGTCATCATAGAAGCTTCTGGAACAGGTGACTCACTACGGTGAGTCACAGGGCGAGTCACCGCTTCGGAACCTTCCGAATCTGGCTGAGTCATGGTGCTTGAGGTGTCACGCCACGTGTCGAGTTTCTATTGGCCCGTTGCGATGAGTCATCATTCACTAGATATTTTTCAAGAAAAATATCATCCAGCAGATAATAAAACATACCCCGATTTTATTTGTCGATAAAATCGCAGAAAATAAAACTTCAAAAGCGTCTCCGGTTTTGGGTTTAGTAAGCTCTCCGGACTCAGGATAATAATAAAATTTCCCCGGTCCAGAAAATTTTAAATTTCCTGACTCGAAGCAAATCACATAAAACACCCAAATAAAATCACAGACAGTAATATAAAACACTGTATCATACAGAAAAATTAAAAACAGTACATTCAGGACGTAATGGTTATTTTCCCATTTTTCCCCACAACCGAGCAAATCACTCAAAACACTCAAATAAATTTACAGATAGTAAAATATATCTGTATATCACACAGAAAATTTAAAACAGTAAATTTGACAAAATTTTTATTTTACTGTCTTGAAGCAAATTACGCAAAACGACCAAATAAAATTATAGCCTGTAAAATATATCTGTATTTCATACAGAAAATCAAGAAACAGTAAAATCAGGATACAATGGTCATTCACCCAAAAGTTGGGGTGTTACACTTGTAACTCATCATAAGAAGGCAATAAAGTAGTATTAGAACTTACCTCATTTTTGCTTCCTTCTTCTTCTCCTTTGGCCATGAGACATAGTTGATCTTCTTTGCTATCTGAGCTGTCAGTTGAATCCATGTCGTTTTCATCCCATGCTATATTGGCTTTTCTTCTTTTTCTTTCCTTGAAGGGCTTTTTTTCAAATCTCTTTTTCTTCTTTTGGTAAACTGGGCATTCCATTTTCATGTGACCAGGTTTGCCACATTCATAGCAAGTTGGAGTTGATGAAGCTCCTTCGCCTTTGTAATAAGTCTTTTTCGGAGGGAAGGGAGGTCTTCTTTGTATTCCCTTTTTCCTAAGAAATTTACCAAATTTTTTAACTAATAGACTAAGATTCTCTTCGTTTACCTCGATGTTTTCTGAGCCTTCTTCATCTTCTTCATCATCATTGTTGATTGTTGAGGAAGTGGCTTTGAGCGCTATCCCGTTTTTCTTTTTATTGTTTTCTTTGCTTTGACTTAATCTGCTCAGTTCTAGTTTGTGCTCATGAAGCTTTCCAAAGAGGGTAGCCAGGGACATTGTTGACAAGTCCCTCGATTCTGATATGGCTGTTACTTTGGGTTGCCAAATCCTACTAAGACATCTCAACACTTTGTTAATCAAATCTTCGTTAGAAAAACTTTTTCCTAAAGATACAAGATGATTAATTATGTGGGTGAACCTCTTTTGCATTTCTTGAATGCTTTCTCCTTGGTTCATTCTGAATAATTCATATTCATGAGTTAGAGAATTGATTCTCGACCTCTTTACTTCACTAGTACCCTCATGGGTAACTTGCAAAGTGTCCCACATTTCTTTAGCAGTTTTGCAATTTGAAATTCTAAAAAACTCATCATATCCCAAAGCAGTAGTAATAATATTTTTTGCTTTTAAATTATGTTGGACTTTTCTTTTGTCCTCATCAGACCATTTATTTCTTGGTGTTTTGATCCTTATGCCATCGACCTCATGCGTAGGTATAAAAGTGCCGTTTTCGACAACATTCCACACATCTAGATCAATAGCTTCGATAAAGATTTTCATTCTTTCCTTCCTGTAACACCCTCCCTAGGATATCACATGTTCGGCTCTCGACTCATAATCTGAAAATCAATTCGTAAAAGGTTTGAGTTATGAAAATATGGGTTTCAAAATTTCTTTCTTTACTGAAACATAAACTTACTGAAATTCATAAGTATTACTAAAAATATATTTAAATTGATTAATATACAATATTGACACCAATTAATATTTCACAATTTAAAGCGAAATATAAAATTAACAGACTCTTTTTTTTTAACAGTAGCAAACCCCATGACGGGTCCTACTTAATAGCACGCTACAACACTAACATTAAAAACTTAACATACTTATTCTGTTGTGTATCCATCTTGTTGCATCAGACATCTGTTCTATATCTGTTCTTTGTCAACACTGCACACCTTCGAGTCCTGAATGTCCACTCCTTATTGTTGTCACCAATCTTAGAGTATCCATTACCCATTATGTCTAAGATAACTCGATCCTTCTATTATTTGATTTTAACAGTACAGACACAGCAAAACAACATAACAAAGAGGTGAGATCACCTATGCCAATACCAACATGACAACACAGAGATAACACAAACAACATATCATACAGATATATCATACCAGAATTCCAATAATGCACTCAACATTAATCAACTATCATCATCATACCATTAACATTATTATCATCACACAATAATCATAATAATGCCATCAACATGATTATCATCATCATGATCCAAATATTCAAAACAATTGTTATAGCCAATATTCCTCAATTAATATATCATACAGATATAAATGCTCAGATTCATGCATGCGCACATAGACTCAATTTTTCAAAAACAACTCCATGGAGGTTTTCACAATTTCAAGGAGAATGCTCTGTCAATTGTCAGCCTTAGCCCAAAGACAATCTTCCAGTTGTTGAAAAGAATCGTGTTCTTGTTGGGTATCGTCAATGCGTTGCAACGGACTGCATCGCCAAGTGACACAAGGTACTCGCCAGCTGTCCACTTGGTCGACCACTGTAACACCCTCCCTAGGGTATCACCTTTCTGACTCCCGACTCATAATCTGAAAAGAAGCTCACACAAGGTTTGAGTTATAAAAAGATGGGTTTTAAAATTACTTCTTTACTGAAACGTAAATTTACTGAAAATATTAGGTAATATTGAAAATCATATTTCAACTATTCATTATGCAATATTGACACCAATTAATATTTCACAATTTAAAGAGGAATATAAAACTAACAGACTCTTTTTTTTCTAACAGTAGCAAACCCCATGACGGGTCCTACTTAATAGCATGGTACAACACTAACGTTAAAACATAACATACTTATTCTGTTGTGTATCCATCTTGTTGCATCAGACATCTGTTCTATATCTGTTCTTTGTCAACACTGCACATCTTCGAGTCCTGAATGTCCACTCCTTATTATTGTCGCCAATCTCAGAGTATCCATTGCCCGTTATGTCTAAGACAACTCGATCCTTCTATTATTTGATTTTAACAAGACAGTACTGAAAGAAACAACATAACAAAGAGATGAGATCACCTACGCCAATACCAACATGGCGCAGCAAAGACAGAGATAACACAAACAAGAATATCATACGATATGTCATACCGAATTTCAATAATGCACTCAACATTAATCAACTATCATCATCATACTATTAACATTATTATCATCACACAATAATCACAATAATGCCATCAACATGGTTATCATCATCATCATCCAAGTATTTTAAAACAATTGTCATAGCCAATATTCCTCAATTAATATATATCATGCAGATATGGACACTCAAATTTATGCATATGTTATGCATGTGCACATAGACTCAGTTTTTCAAAAACAACTGCATGGAGGTTTTCACAATTTCGAGGAGAATGCTTTGTCAATTGTCAGCCTTAGTCCAAAGACAATCTTCCAGTTGTTGAAAAGAATCGTGTTCTTGTCGGGTATCGTCAATGCGTTGCAACGGACTGCATCGCCAAATGACACAGGGTACTCGCCAGCTATCCACTTGGTCGACCGTCGCGCCTCGACGCCCCCAAGATCCATCATAGACCTCACTATCATATCTCATTCCCTCTTCAACCACAAGGGCCATATACAATGGACGAATATATCCGGGCAAGTCCAACCCCAAAGGGCCAAATCTTTTCAATTTCATTTGTTCAATGTATCATATGCCTCAACGCATATTTTTTCCCAATCCATGTATAATGCACTAAATCCAATCACAAGCATCTCTTTCCAATGCATATAAAATGCACTAAATTATCTTTGTATTTTTTCAACAAAGAAAAATCATGTTATCACATTTTCATAGTTATAAAACACTTTCATCGTGTTTTCAAAATTGCGTAATATTTCCGTTTCATTTTCACAATTCCAAAACGTTTCTGTTACATTTTCACAATTTCAAAATGTTTATATTACGTTTTCAAAATATCGTAACACTTATGTTACGTTTTCAAAATTCTGAAACATTTCTGTTATATTTTCACAATACCGTGACACTTCTGTTATGTTTTCAAAATACCGCAACTCTTCTGTTGCACTTTTAAAACACGTACTAATTTTTCTTAATGTTTTTCTTAATCGCGTAAAAATATACGTTTCTCAAAATCGCATAGTATTTTTTCACTGTTTCAAAATCGAGTAACTTAAAAATCATTCTTTTAAGTAGCATAAATTATTTTCCGTCATTCTCAAAATATTTAAAACACTTTCCAAATCACATAACGATTTTCCGCTATTTTCACAATCACGTAAAAATAATTCATCACTTTTCCATCACGTAGTGATTTTTTAATAGTAATTCAGATTACGTAAAATATTTAAACATAATTCCAATCGCGTAGAAATATTTTAACATATTTAAAATCGCGTAGAAATATTTTTTCATATTACGTAACTTAAAAATCACATTTTTAAGATACGTAAATAATTTTTCACCACAATTTCATTACAGAAAATATTTCTTGACCTTTAAAAATTCCTTTTTAACTTTTCTCAAAATAATATAACTTTACACTTCATTTAATATATTTTCTTACTCAAGAAAATATTTTTCCACAGTTCTTTACTCAAGAAATTCTTTTTCAAAATATAATTCACAAAATCACTTTTTCATTGATGTAAATCAACGTTTCAAAACTTAACATTTTCTAACGTATTTCAAAACTTGAAAATAAGTTATACGTTAGTAAATTTTCAAAACACCATTATATTCTCCATTTTTCCCAAATCAATTCTAAAATCAATTCTCTTCAAAACAAATTAAGATTCAAACCCTTGCAACTTTTCTTTTTCATTTTCATATGAAAGTTCATTTCTCAAGTGATAAAATACTTTGATTTCCCTTTCCAAAATCCTTATACTAAAAAATTTTGTTCAAACATTTTATTTCCACTTTAAAATTACTTTGTTTCATAAAAACTAAAATTATTCCAACCTCCAAAAATCGTAGAGTCTTTGGCCATTGAAGCCATCAAATATTTTCCTCCTAAATTGATATGGTTTTACACAAACAAAACCATTAAAAATTCTTTATTTTCAAAACCGAAATACCGATGGTCATAAAAACCAAACCCATTTGTTCAAATTCATTTTTACTTTCCTTACAAATCCTTTTTCACTTTCTTTGCAAATCCTTAAAATTATCATTGCTATTTTAATTTAAATCTCATGTTTAGTAAAACACTTAGAAACTTTTTACACAAAATAAATCAATAAGAATCCTTCTAAAACCGTATTCATGTACTCTTTGAAAAATAAATTCTTTATTTATTTTCCTTACTTTTCTAAACATCCATTTTCATCATTCAAGAAAATATTAATTTTGTGAACACCTATCTTGAGGTGTCTTGTTCGAAATCCACCATGTTCTAAGTACTCAAAAATCAATTCTTTTGTTCTTGAAAATTTTCAACATGGACCCTAATCAAGGGCATCAAAACCGTAGCTCTTCCTTGGCTATTGGAGCCAAAAATCAATTTCCTTTCCACAATCAAGTCATGGCATATACATATATATTTTATCATAAATAATATAAGCATACCATCAAAACCATAAAAGCATGTATAGCATATCAAGCATATCATCAAAGCTATAAAATCATGCAAAGCATATTAAGCATAGAAAATTAATCAAAGCTCATAAACACCCACAAATTAATTACATGACCATGGATATGAATCCTCACATGGATTCCATATCCATCAAATAAAATACCTTCTCTCACCACCATGCTTGGTTGGTGAGATGGATCTCCCTCTTACCTCTTGAAGATCCTCCAAAGCTTCTTGATTTGTTTCTTTTTCCAAGTCCTTCACCACCAAGGGCTTCTCAAATACAAAACAAAACACAAGTTAATTAACATATCAAGCTTGATTAAGAGGAACCATGGATCAAACATGGTTTAGATCATGAAAAAGAGAGAAGAAAATGAAGTTTCCTTATACTTCACCTCAAAAACCCAATAACTTTGATCTTGAAGAAACTCCTTGAAGATGAATGATTTAGAAGAAGTCTTCAACATGAAAGTTGCTTAGAATATCATGGAGATTCAAGATCTATGGTTGGATGAAATTAAAAGAGATTGGAGAGTGGTTTTGAGTATCTTGACCGAATGGTTTCTCTTAAAGCACAAAGATGGAATTTTTGATTTTTGATAGAAACTTGAAGCTTGGATTTGAAGTACTAGATGAATGATTTTGCAAAAACTCATAACTAGAGATGTTCTTAGAATGGTGTTTAGGTTTAGAAAATCAAGTTGGATGAAATTAAAAAGTGATGGAAGGTGTTCTTGGAGTGCTTGGCCAAAACATGAAGAAGGAGAGAAATAGAGAGAAAACTTGGTAACTTAGCTTCTTGAAAATGTCTAATGATGACCAAGGATGACAATAATGGTCTTCAAACTTTTTCCTATGTCCTAAAGCTTCTCAATTTCGTAGCTCCCCTCCAATGCATTTTCCTTGAGTGCAAATTGATCAATAATGATCAATTATGATGAAACATTGACCAAGACCACTTAACAATGACATAAAGCAATTAATAATGGTCATAAAGCCTCTTTTTCTTTGTCTTCTAAACAATCCAAAACCATCCCCCTCCATGCATGCTTCTCCTTGTGCATTTAATAAATGACTATAATAATTAGCCACTATTTGGAGCATTTCTAGCCATTGATTAATTCAATGGTTAGGATTAATGTAGATTTTTATTTAGAAGACTTAATTAATGTAGCCATTGGATCTTTCTCCTTTAAATTCTAGTCATTGGATGTGTCTCCAAAATTAAGGGTCAAGATTGCTCCTTCTTACTTTTAATCCAAGGGTCATAATTAGTCTTTATCACTTTTTAAGACTAAATCTTCACCATTGATTAAATCTAAATCCAATGGTCATAAATGGTCCTTGTTACTTTTACAAGACCAATTCTCCACCCTTGATCACTTCTAAATCCAATGGTTATAAATGGTCTTTGTCACTTTTTGAGACCAAATCTCTACCCTTGATTTAATCTACGGTTGATATTGAAGCCTTCCTTATTAAGCTTGTCTAGATTAAATCTCTACCATTGATTAGATCAATGGTTAATATCCAATGCTTCTTTATTAAGTTTATTTCTTAACCGTTGATTAAATCAATAATGGATGTCCAAGCCATTAATGTTGACTAGGCAATATAATATTTATTTTTATATCTGTTATAACCGTACTAATAATATTTTTACTGTATTTTTATCGTCCGATAATTAAATACAGTACAAAACACAGTACAATAAAATTTTCTAAAACTGTTTCCGGATTCAGGTTTAGTAAGATCCCCTGTCTCCGTCTAAACAGTACAAATTTTTCTATGCGTAGAAAAATTTTTGCTTTGCGGGACCCACCTGGGTCCACGTATGGCCACCTGGGCCCACATACACCCCCTTGGCCCACAAATAGTAAAAAAATTCATAATCATCCACAAAAATCACAAAACTTATAAAATGCACAAATATCAAATCAGATTACGTAAAATAATTACCTAACGGTAAAATTAAATTATGTAAAGTTTTCCCTGGCCCGAAAATTTTTATTTTCCTGACACGGAGGAAATCACTCAAAACAATCAAATACGCTGACGGAATAATCAAAATAATTTTACAGCACACAAAAATTACTAAACAGTAAAATTCTATTAACTGTCAAAATTACTGTTTAAGAGATAGGAAATTTGGGGTGTTACAATACATCCCCTCTTTATAGAAATTTCGTCCTCGAAATTTAATGACCATGATTTCACACCCTCAGAATAATAATGACATTATTCCTTTATCTTTTCTTCAGTTCCCATGTAGTTTCACCTCTTACGTTATTCCAAACGATTCTAAACCATTGAAAGTTCTTTATCTCTTGTTCACTTCTCCTGATCAAACAAATATCTTAATAATTTTTTTTTTCTACGGTTTTCCATTACCGTCTTAACTTTTCCCATAGACAGACTTCTTCAATTTTTGAAGAATCCACCACGCTTCCACTGCGCCACTTTGATACTCTGACCTGGATATAAATAGGAATATTCTCTCTTGCAAGATATTTCTTCAATTGCAGTAGATGAAAGAAAACATCATGGAAAAGAACAAAATGAGTCGAATATGTTATCGAACATATTCAGCAAAGAATCGGATGTAACTCGATCTTCAAGAATGAATTCTCTGATATCAATACAGCGGCTACCAACCTTCATTCATGCCTAGAATAGTTTTTCTCAGGTAACTTCCAACTAATGTAATGTATTACTTAAAATTTTCTTATCTTCATATCACTTCATTCTCTAGCTTTAGCTTCTTTAACAGGAAACGTCTCACTAACCGAGTTCTCCTTTCTACCGCATTATATCAAATACTATGACATGGATTTTAAATAGGAATATCATTTCTTGCAAAATATTCTTTCTTGCAAATGCAATATATGAAAGAACATTATAGAGGTTTAGGAAGAAAAGGTAGCGAAATGATCTAATATGTTACCAAACATATTCAACAAGAATTTGATTTTGCCTGATTTTCAGGAATGAGTTTTTTTTTTTGGAACACTAACACGGTATTGAGACAATCTCATAGGATATGGTTGGAAAATAACCAATCCATTTTCAAATATCATGTCTGTTTATGAAACAGATCAAACTAACACAAAGTTTTGAGTTTTGAAAGATCACATCTGTTTAGGAAACATATCAACCTACATAAAAATTTTGAACGACAGATCAAACTAACACAAAGATTTGATCTATAACAATAATTTGAATAACTTGAGTAGCTCGATCGGCTAAGAATAGAAACAGAAGTAAACAAATCAAAGGATAGCGAATAACTCTAACATATAATTGATCTACTCAATCATATGCCACACAGAATAAGTTGCTCACAAAAATATTCAAAATGGTTTATAGGATTAGCTCCAATGACGTAATCTCCAATGTTTAAATCTTCGGCTCCGAACACTTCCTACTACCTGAGATTTTACTAACAGAAAACTCTGTTTTCATTGAAACTCTATTTTTAAAGATTGTGTTCCAAACTTCCCGCACTTAAAACAAATTATTTCCTTAACATACAATCTTTCATTAAGTGCCTCTTTCCACACTTCTTACATTCCGGTGTAGATATCACAGTCAAACCAAGCCTGTCATTACTAGTACTTTCTCTACAAGATTGTTGTTGTTGTTGACTTCTTGGAGATTGCAAGTACATTTTCTGTTGGAATCGCTTGATCTTACGATTTCCCTTTTTTCGTAACCAATATAGTCCAACGTTACAGAGTCTCTCATCCTGAGATTGATTTAACTCTAACAAAATCTTAGCTTAAGAAATCAATTCTTGCTGCGGAACAATCTTCTGAGTTTGCTGTATAATTGCTTCAGCCACTGTTTGTATTACTTCCAAAGTTGCAGTCCTATCACCACCATTATGTCTCGCTTCCACACGCGTACGTCTATCGTGAGTCATTTCTTTTCTTCAAAGATGGACGAATCAAAATAAAATGAAAACCAGATGTAACCATTTCAAATAAACATTTGTTTTCTTGACGTACATTCCTTCATTAAGTACCTTCTTTCACATCAGTTACTGCCTTTGGTTTCCTCAATGGTTGTAAATACATCTTCCGTTGAAATCAATCACTTTCCAAATATCCTTAAAAATATCGGGTTCCAAAATTATGAAATCTTATATTCCAAGACTGATTCTCTTCCATCAGATCCTGAACGTCAACTTTCATTTCTTTCCCACTGAACAGCGGTCCTTTGTTCCTGCAGTCATCCTTCCACGTTGCTCCCGTTGCTGCCGTGGCTGCAACTGCATTACTAGTAACATGTTCCACTTCCACACAAGTACAACTATCCTGAGCCATTTCCTTTTTTTTTTCTCGAGGCGTGCGAATCGAAATACAATGGATCTGATATCCATTATAAACAACATTGTTTCCTTTCGGAAAACAATAACACAGAGAACACAACACAAGCAAAATAGACCTAACCACAAACCCCAAAAGACTCAAACCGTGCTCTGATACCAATTAATGTAACACCCTCCCTAGGGTATCATCTTTCTGACTCCCGACTCATAATCTGAAAAGAAGTTCACACAAGGTTTGAGTTATAAAAAGATGGGTTTTAAAATTACTTCTTTACTAAAACGTAAATTTACTGAAAATATTAGGTAATATTGAAAATCATATTTCAACTATTCATTATGCAATATTGACACCAATTAATATTTCACAATTTAAAGAGGAATATAAAACTAACAGACTCTTTTTTTTTTAACAGTAGCAAACCCCATGACGAGTCCTACTTAATAGCACAGTACAACACTAACGTTAAAACTTAACATACTTATTCTGTTGTGTATCCATCTTGTTGCATTAGACATCTGTTCTATATCTGTTCTTTGTCAACACTGCACACCTTTGAGTCCTGAATGTCCACTCCTTATTGTTGTCACCAATCTCAGAGTATCCATTGCCAGTTATGTCTAAGACAACTCGATCCTTCTATTATTTGATTTTAACAGTACAGACACAGCAAAACAACATAACAAAGAGGTGAGATCACCTATGCCAATACAAACATGGCAGCACAGAGATAACACAAATAGCAATATCATACAAATATGTCATACCAGAATTTCAATAATGCACTCAACATTAATCAACTATCATCATCATACTATTAACATTATTATCATCACACAATAATCACAATAATGCCATCAACATGATTATCATCATCATCATCCAAGTATTTCAAAACAATTGTCATAGCCAATATTCCTCAATTAATATATATCATGCAGATATGGACACTCAAATTTATGCATATGTTATGCATGTGCACATAGACTCAGTTTTTCAAAAACAACTCCATGGAGGTTTTCACAATTTCGAGGAGAATGCTCTGTCAATTGTCAGCCTTAGCCCAAAGACAATCTTCCAGTTGTTGAAAAGAATCGTGTTCTTGTCGGGTATCGTCAACGCGTTGCAACGGACTGCATCGCCAAGTGACACAGGGTACTCGCCAGCTGTCCACTTGGTCGACTGCCGCGCCTCGACGCCCCCAAGATCCATCATAGACCTCATTATCAATTTTCATTCCCTCTTCAACCACAAGGGCCATATACAATGCACGAATATATCCGTGCAAGTCCAACCCCAAAGGGCCAAATCTTTTCAATTTTATTTGTTCAATGTATCATATGCCTCAACGCATATTTTTTCCCAATGCATGTATAATGCACCAAATCCAATCACAAGCATCTTTTTCCAATGCATGTAAAATGCACCAAATTATACTGTATTTTCAACAGCAAAAATCATGTTATCACATTTTCATAGTTATAAAATACTTTCGTCGTGTTTTCAAAATTGCGTAATATTTCCGTTTCATTTTCACAATTCCAAAACATTTCTGTTACGTTTTCACAATTCCAAAATGTTTATATTACGTTTTCAAAATATCGTAACACTTATGTTACATTTTCAAAATTAAACGTTTATGTTATATTTTCACAACTGGTGACACTTCAATTGACACATTACGTTTTCAAAATACCGCAACTCTTCTGTTGCACTTTTAAAACACGTACTAATTTTTTAATGTTTTTCTTAATCACGTAAAAATATATGTTTCTCAAAATTGCATAGTGATTTTCTACTGTTTCAAAATCGCATAACTTAAAAATCATTCTTTTAAGTCGCATAAATCATTTTCCGTCATTCTCAAAATATTTAAAACACTTTTCAAATCACATAACGATTTTCTGCTATTTTCACAATCACGTAAAAATAATTCATCACTTTTCCATCACGTAGTGATTTTTCAATAGTAATTCAGATTACGTAAAATATTTAAACGTAATTCAAATCACGTAGAAATATTTTAACGTATTTAAAATCGCGTAGAAATATTTTTCCATATTACGTAACTTAAAAATCACATTTTTAAGATACGTAAATAATTTTTTACCACAATTTCATTATAGAAAATATTTCTTGACCTTTAAAAATTCCTTTTTAACTTTTCTCAAAATAATATAACTTTACACTTCATCTAATATATTTTCTTACTCAAGAAAATATTTTTCCACAATTCTTTACTCAAGAAATTCTTTTTCAAAATATAATTCACAAAATCACTCTTTCATTGATGAAAATCAATGTTTCAAAACTTAACATTTTCTAACGTATTTCAAAACTTGAAAATAAGTTATACGTTAGTAAATTTTCAAAACACCATTATATTCTCCATTTTCCCAAATCAATTCTAAAATCAATTCTTTTCAAAACAAATTAAGATTCAAACCCTTGCAACTTTTCTTTTTCTTTTTCATATGAAAGTTCATTTCTCAAGTGATAAAATACTTTGATTTCCCTTTCCAAAATCCTTATACTAAAACATTTTGTTCAAACATTTTGTTTCCACTTTAAAATTACTTTGTTTCATAAAAACCAAAATTATTCCAACCTCCAAAAATCGTAGAGTCTTTGGCCATTGAAGCCATCAAATATTTTCCTCCTAAATTGATATGGTTTTACACAAACAAAACCATTAAAAATTCTTTATTTTCAAAACCGAAATACCGATGATCATAAAAACTAAACCCATTTGTTCAAATTCATTTTTACTTTCCTTACAAATCCTTTTTCACTTTTTTTGCAAATCCTTAAAATTGTCATTGCTATTTTCATTTAAATCTCATGTTTAGTAAAACACTTAGAAACTTTTTACACAAAATAAATCAATAAGAATCCTTCTAAAACCGTATTCATGTACTCTTTGAAAAATAAATTCTTTATTTATTTTCCTTACTTTTCTAACATCCATTTTCATCATTCAAGAAAATATTAATTTTGTGAACACCTATCTTGAGGTGTCTTGTTCGAAATCCACCATGTTCTAAGTACTCAAAAATCAATTCTTTTGTTCTTGAAAATTTTCAACATGGACCCTAATCAAGGGCATCAAAACTGTAGCACTTCCTTGGCTATTGGAGCCAAAAATCAATTTCTTTTCCACCATCAAGTCATAGCATATACATATATATTTTATCATAAATAATATAAGCATACCATCAAAACCATAAAAGCATGTATAGCATATCAAGCATATCATCAAAGCTATAAAATCATGCAAAGCATATTAAGCATAGAAAATTAATCAAAGCTCATAAACACCCACAAATTAATTACATGACCATGGATATGAATCCTCACATGGATTCCATATCCATCAAATAAAATACCATCTCTCACCACCATGCTTGGTTGGTGAGATGGATCTCCCTCTTACCTCTTAAAGATCCTCCAAAGCTTCTTGATTTGTTTCTTTTTCCAAGTCCTTCACCACCAAGGGCTTCTCAAATACAAAACAAAACACAAGTTAATTAACATATCAAGCTTGATTAAGAGGAACCATGGATCAAACATGGTTTAGATCATGAAAAAGAGAGAAGAAAATGATGTTTCCTTATACTTCACCTCAAAAACCCAATAACTTTGATCTTGAAGAAACTCCTTGAAGATGAATGATTTAGAAGAAGTCTTTAAAATGAAAGTTGCTTAGAATATCATGGAGATTCAAGATCTATGGTTGGATGAAATTAAAAGAGATTGGAGAGTGGTTTTGAGTGTCTTGACCAAATGGTTTCTCTTAAAGCACAAAGATGGAATTTTTGATTTTTGATAGAAACTTGAAGCTTGGATTTGAAGTACTAGATGAATGATTTTGGAAAAACTCATAACTAGAGATGTTCTTAGAATGGTGTTTAGGTTTAGAAAATCAAGTTGGATGAAATTAAAAAGTGATGGAAGGTGTTCTTGGAGTGCTTGGCCAAAACATGAAGAAGGAGAGAAATGGAGAGAAAACTTGGTAACTTAGCTTCTTGAAAATGTCTAATGATGACCAAGGATGACAATAATGGTCTTCAAACTTTTTCCTATGTCCTAAAGCTTCTCAATTTCGTAGCTCCCCTCCAATGCATTTTCCTTGAGTGCAAATTGATCAATAATGATCAATTATGATGAAACATTGACCAAGACCACTTAACAATGACATAAAGCAATTAATAATGGTCATAAAGCCTCTTTTTCTTTGTCTTCTAAACAATCCAAAACCATCCCCCTCCATGCATGCTTCTCCTTGTGCATTTAATAAATGACTATAATAATTAGCCACTATTTGGAGCATTTCTAGCCATTGATTAATTCAATGGTTAGGATTAATGTAGATTTTTTATTTAGAAGACTTAATGTAGGCCATTGGATCTTTCTCCTTTAAATTCTAGTCATTGGATGTGTCTCCAAAATTAAGGGTCAAGATTGCTCCTTCTTACTTTTAATCCAAGGGTCATAATTAGTCTTTATCACTTTTTAAGACTAAATCTTCACCATTGATTAAATCTAAATCCAATGGTCATAAATGGTCCTTGTTACTTTACAAGACCAATTCTCCACCCTTGATCACTTCTAAATCCAATGGTTATAAATGGTCTTTGTCACTTTTTGAGACCAAATCTCTACCCTTGATTTAATCTACGGTTGATATTGAAGCCTTCCTTATTAAGCTTGTTTAGATTAAATCTCTACCATTGATTAGATCAATGGTTAATATACAATGCTTCTTTATTAAGTTTATTTCTTAACCGTTGATTAAATCAATAATGGATGTCCAAGCCATTAATGTTGACTAGGCAGTATAATATTTATTTTTATATCTGTTATAACCCTACTAATAATATTTTTACTGTATTTTTATCATCCGATAATTAAATACAATACAAAACACAGTACAATAAAATTTTCTAAAACTGTTTCCGGATTCAGGTTTAGTAAGATCCCCTGTCTCCGTCTAAACAGTACAAATTTTTCTATGCGTAGAAAAATTTTTGCTTTGCGGGACCCACCTGGGCCCACGTATGGCCACTTGGGCCCACATACACCCCTTGGGCCCACAAACAGTAAAAAAATTCATAATCATCCACAAAAATCACAAAAATTATAAAATGCACAAATATCAAATCAGATTACGTAAAATAATTACCTAACGGTAAAATTAAATTACGTAAAGTTTTCCCTACCGAAAATTTTTATTTTCCGACACGGAGGAAATCACTCAAAACAATCAAATACGCTGACGGAATAATCAAAATAATTTTACAGCACACAAAAATTACTAAACAGTAAAATTCTATTAACTGTGAAAATTACTGTTTAAGAGATAGGAAATTTGGGGTGTTACAACTGTCACGCCTCGACGCCCCCAAGATCCATCATAGACCTCACTATCAATTTTCATTCCCTCTTCAACCACAAAGGCCATATACAATGCACGAATATATCCGTGCAAGTCCAACCCCAAAGGGCCAAATCTTTTCAATTTCATTTGTTCAATGTATCATATGCCTCAACGCATATTTTTTCCCAATGCATGTATAATGCACCAAATCCAATCAGAAGCATCTTTTTCCAATGCATGTAAAATGCACCAAATTATACTGTATTTTCAACAGCAAAAATCATGTTATCACATTTTCATAGTTATAAAATACTTTCATCGTGTTTTCAAAATTGCGTAATATTTCTGTTTCATTTTCACAATTCCAAAACGTTTCTGTTACGTTTTCACAATTCCAAAACGTTTATATTACGTTTTCAAAATATCGTAACACTTATGTTACGTTTTCAAAATTCTGAAACATTTCTATTATATTTTCACAATACCGTGACACTTCTGTTACGTTTTCACAATACAGTAACATTTTTGTTACATTTTCAAAATACCGCAACTCTTCTGTTGCACTTTTAAAACACGTACTAATTTTTTAATGTTTTTCTTAATCGCGTAAAATTATACGTTTCTCAAAATCGCATAGTATTTTTCCACTGTTTCAAAATCGCGTAACTTAAAAATCATTCTTTTAAGTCGCATAAATCATTTTCCGTCATTCTCAAAATATTTAAAACACTTTTCAAATCACATAACGATTTTCCGCTATTTTCACAATCACGTAAAAATAATTCATCACTTTTCCATCACGTAGTGATTTTTCAATAGTAATTCAGATTACATAAAATATTTAAATGTAATTCAAATCGCGCAGAAATATTTTAACGTATTTAAAATCGCGTAGAAATATTTTTCCATATTACGTAACTTAAAAATCACATTTTTAATATACGTAAATAATTTTTCACCATAATTTCATTACAGAAAATATTTCTTGACCTTTAAAAATTCCTTTTTAACTTTTCTCAAAATAATATAACTTTACACTTCATTTAATATATTTTCTTACTCAAGAAAATATTTTTCCACAGTTCTTTACTCAAGAAATTCTTTTCAAAATATAATTCACAAAATCACTTTTTCATTGATGTAAATCAACGTTTCAAAACTTAACATTTTCTAACGTATTTCAAAACTTGAAAATAAGTTATACGTTAGTAAATTTTCAAAACACCATTATATTCTCCATTTTTCCCAAATCAATTCTAAAATCAATTCTCTTCAAAACAAATTAAGATTCAAACCCTTGCAACTTTTCTTTTTCATTTTCATATGAAAGTTCATTTCTCAAGTGATAAAATACTTTGATTACCCTTTCCAAAATCCTTATACTAAAACATTTTGTTCAAACATTTTGTTTCCACTTTAAAATTACTTTGTTTCATAAAAACCAAAATTATTCGAACCTCCAAAAATCGTAGAGTCTTTGGCCATTGAAGCCATCAAATATTTTCCTCCTAAATGGTTTTACACAAACAAAACCATTAAAAAATTTTTATTTTCAAAACTGAAATACCGATGGTCATTAAAACCAAACCCATTTGTTCAAATTCATTTTTACTTTCCTTACAAATCCTTTTTCACTTTCTTTGCAAATCCTTAAAATTATCATTGTTATTTTCATTTAAATCTCATGTTTAGTAAAACACTTAGAAACTTTTTACACAAAATAAATCAATAAAAATCCTTTTAAAACTGTATTCATGTACTCTTTGAAAAATAAATTTTTTGTTTATTTTCCTTACTTTTCTAAACATCCATTTTCATCATTCAAGAAAATATTAATTTTGTGAACACCTATCTTGAGGTGTCTTGACCAAAATTCACCATGTTCTTGGGATCAAAAATTAATTCCCTTGTTCTTGAAAAATTTCAACATAGAACCCTAACCTTGGGTGCCAAAACCATAGTCATTCTTTGGCCATTGGGGTCAAGAATTAATTTTCTTTCCATCATCAAATCATGGCATATACATATATATTTCATCATAAATAATATAAGCATACCTTCAAAGCCATAAAAGCATGTATAGCATATCAAGCATATCATCAAAGCTATAAAATCATGCAAAGCATATCAAGCATAGAAAATTAATCAAAGCTCATAAACACCCACAAATTAATTACATGACCATGGATATGAATCCTCACATGGAGTCGACATCCATCAAATAAAATACCATCTCTCACCACCATGCTTGGTTGGTGAGATGGATCTCCCTCTTACCTCTTGAAGATCCTCCAAAGCTTCTTGATTTGTTTCTTTTTCCAAGTCCTTCACCACCAAGGGCTTTTCAAATACAAAACAAAACACAAGTTAATTAACATGTCAAGCTTGATTAAGAGGAACCATGGATCAAACATGGTTTAGATCATGAAAAAGAGAGAAGAAAATGAAGTTTCCTTATACTTCACTTCAAAAACCCAATAACTTTGATCTTGAAGAAACTCCTTGAAGATGAATGATTTAGAAGAAGTCTTCAACATGAAAGTTGCTTAGAATATCATGGAGATTCAAGATCTAAGGTTGGATGAAATTAAAAGAGCTTGGATGGTGATTTTAGGGGTTTTGACCGAATGATATCTCTTGAAGAACAAAGATGAAATTTTTGATTTTTGATAGAAACTTGAAGCTTGAATTTGAAGATCAAGATGAATGATTTTGGAAAAACTCATAACTAGAGATGTTTTTAGAATGATGTTTAGGTTTAGAAAATCAAGTTAGATGAAATTTTTGAGTGATGGAAGGTGCTCTTGGAGGGCTTGGCCGAAATCTAGAGAAGAAAGGAGATAGAGAGAAAATTTTCTAAGTTTCCTTCTTGAAAATGAATCAATGAAGACCAAGGAAGACAATAATGACTAAAGCATGCAATTATGGTCTTCCAAACTCCTTCATGCAGCACCAAAACCGTGCCCCCCCTTCAAGCATTCTCCTTGGAGTGCAAAAATCAAAAGTAAGCCATTATGATGTCTAACTTGACCAAGACATGCAAAAATGACATAAAGCTTGTCTCTTTGTCTTCTAAACACTCCAAAACCATCACCTTCTCTTCATAATGCATTCAATAAAGTTGTCTTCATTATTTGCCACCATTTGAAGCATTTCTAGCCATTGATTAATTCAATGGTTAGGATTTAGGTAGATTTTTAATTTTAGAAGACTAAATCTAGGCCATTGGATTTTTCTCCTTTAAATTCTAGCCCTTAGATGTGTCTCCAAAATTAAGGGTCAAGATTGCTTCTTCAAATTTTAAATCCAAGGGTCATAATTAGTCTTTGCCATTTTAGAAGACCAAATCTCTACCCTTGATTAATTCTTCATCCAATGGTCATAAATGGTCTTTGTTACTTTTTAAGATTAAATCTCCACCCTTGATTACATCTATGGTTGATATCAAAGTCTTCCTAACCAAGCTTATTCTCACACCATTGATTAAATCAATGATTATTATCCAAGGCTTCTTTATTAAGTTTGTTTCTTAACCTTTGATTAAATCAATGGTTAATATTCAAACTAAGTATTCTCATCCAAGGGTATAAATCAAGTCAAGCTCTCTTTGTTGACTACGCAGTATAATATTTATTCTTGTATCCTACAAATAATATTTTTACTGTATTTTTATCATCTGATAATTAAATACAGTACAAAACACAGTACAATAAAATTTTAAAAACTATTTCCGGATTCAGGTTTAGTAAGATCCCCTGTCTTCGTCTAAACAGTACAAATTTTTCTATACGTAGAAAAATTTTTGCTTTGCGGGACCCACCTGGGCCCACGTAAGGTCACCTGGGCCCACATAGGACCACATGAGCCCACATACAGTCAAAAAATATAATCATCCACAAAAATTAGAAAATGCACAAATATCAAATCAGATTACGTAAATTAATTACCTAACGGTAAAAATTAAATTACGTAAAGTTTTCCCCGGCCCGAAAATTTTTATTTTCCTGACACGGAGTAAATCACTCAAAACGATCAAATACGCTGATGGAATAAACAAAATAATTTTACAGTGCACAGAAATTACTAACTGTAAAATTCTGTTAATTGTCAAAATTACTGTTTAAGAGATACGAAAATTTGGGGTGTTACTCTTTACAGAAATTTCATCCTCGAAATTTCATGACCATGATTTCACACCCTCGGAATAAATAATGACATTATTCCTTTATCTTTTCCCATTGAAAGTTCTTTATCTCTTGTTCACTTCTTCTGATCAAACAAATATCTTAATAATTTTTTTTCTACGATTTTCCATTACCGTCTTAACTTTTCCCTAGACAGACTTCTTCAATTTTTGAAGAATACACCACGCTTCCACTGCGCCACTTTGATACTCTAATCTGGATATACATAGGAATATTCTCTCTTGCAAAATATTCCTTCAATTGCAGTAGATGAAAGAAAACATCATGGAAAAGAACAAAATGAATCGAATATGTTATCGAACATATTCAGCAAGGAAAACAATGATCATGTTATCAAACAGTTTCTATATTGCTAATATTGATATCGAGCTTTATTAGTTCTAATTCAAGTCTTTTCTTTTATTACATTTTGATTTAATATTTCATTCTTTTGTGAATAAGGTACCATCAATGGCAGAAAACAATGATCATACGAGGCCTTTGAGGGAGTTTACTAATCCTTAAATGGAAAATCTCCAATCAAGTATTAGACGGCCTCCTATCCACGTAAATAATTTTGAGATCAAATTAGCCATTATCCAAATGATTCAAACATCTGTACAATTTGGAAGTTTACTGAATAAAGATCCCAATGCACATTTGTCAAACTTTCTAGAGATCTGCAACACTTTCAGGCACAATGGAGTCTCAGAAGATGCCATTCGCCTCAGGCTCTTTCCCTTCTCTCTCAGAGATCGAGCCAAAAGTTAGTTGCAGTCACTACCTGTGAGATTTATAACTACATGGGCGGATATGTGCAAAAAATTCCTTAACAAATACTTTCCTCCGGCCAAGGCTGCTGGGTTAGTGAATAACGTCACTTTATTCACCAAGTCAGAATCTAAATCCTTGTCTGAAGCATGGGAGAGGTACAAGGATTTGCTTAGAAGGTGCCCACACCATGAAATTCCTTCGTGGCACTAGATTTACTCCTTTCACAAAGGCCTACTACCTCACCATCGTCTAATTGTGGATGCGACTGCAGGTGGTTCATTATTAAGTAAATCTTTCGATGAAGCATACCAACTGTTGGAAGAATTAGTCGCCAACAGCTACCAATGGCCTTCAGCAAGAAACACACAAAGGAAGGTAACTGGAGTTGATGATGTTGATGCACTTACATCTTTGTCGGCTTAAGTGGCATCATTAGCGAGCAAGTTTGACAGTTTGGGTACATGCCCTAATCAAAGCACCTTCATGCTGTGTGACCGGTGTGGAAACAATCATGCCAATGATAGTTGTCCATCCGCTTTGGAGAGTGTTCAATATGCGGGACACTATCGTCCACCACAGAACAACCCCTACTCACAACAATATAATCCTAGGTGGAGAAACTACCCTAATTTTTCATGGAGGGATAGCCAAGGGCCAGCATCTTCATCTACTGGCAATGAGAGACCACCGTATCCTCCTGGTTTCTCATTGTAAGCAAGGCCACCTATGCAAGAATGGAAGCCAATATTAGAAGATATGTTCATGCAATTCATAGTGAAAACTGATTCATAAATGACTAAAATCGATGCTCATTTGGCCAAAAATGATTCTCTTCTTCAGAGCCAATCATCTTCAAGTGATGATAGGGAGACCTCCCTCAAGCATGCTCCCTCAAGTTGAAGAAGTAGAAAGAGTCTTGCCTAGACTATAAACAAAAAGCATCTTTTTGGATGTATCCACCTAAGTGTTTAATTCTTATGCTTTGAGCCTAGTATGTAATGTATTGAATTTTATAAATTCATGCTATTTTTGTTGTTGCATGCTTATGTTAAACCTATTAGGCAGTTTTATAGGTGATGGAGGCCTCATGGAGGCTAATTTGGTTGCTGTGTGATGTCTACTGCATAATTTTACAGACAGACCTCTCACGTTGCGGCGTTCACTTTATTGTGCCATGGCATTCTGGTCTCTACCTTATCAGGTTTGGAGACAGAGAGCGCAGTGCCACGGCGTGGGTTAGTGAACGCTATGACAGTAAGGGTTCTAACAAAAATTGAAACGTCTGTTTGCAGACGAGCGCAACGATGTTGTTTAGTTCACACTGCGGTGTTCTGGGCGTGTTTTGCTTAAATAAGTAACAGGGTTTTACGCCACAACGCAAACCCTTCACCTTCCCCCTCTCTACATTTTCTCTTTGAATTTCTTCCTCTCCCTTCTTCCTGCAATCCCTTATCTCTGTTTTCGTGCCTCCCTGTGCATTCCATTTCCTTCTCAATCTCCAGGTATGTGGTTTTCTCCCTTTTCTCCTTTTTATTTTCGTATTTTTACTGTTTTAGTGATTGTTTAGTTTTAGGTCTTTTTTGGTTAGTTTTTATCTTAGTTAATAGGTATTTTCTTTAGTTTTATGTTTGCTTTGGTGGTTATGGAGTTGCATTATGGGGTGTAGGGCTATTTTGGGTTGATTTTGTGTTATGTCTGTTCGTGCGCACTACGGAGCTGTATAGCGTATGCCGCGGCGTTCATATGATTTGAATGTCATGGCATGGCAACTTCATGTTGCGGCGTCGGTTTGAATGCCGCAGCGCTGGCATCAATGTCGCGGCATGGGTTGAATTTCTTTGAATGCCATGGCACTAGCATTAACGTCGCAGCATTGCACTCTTATTTTTCCAAAAATTGATTGTTTTCATTGTTTTATTATTTTTATTGTCAATTTTGACCTTCTCATGTCTTTTTCAAGTCTATATACTATCAACATGGCTCCAAAAAGGGTCAGAGCTGAGAGTAGTGGGCAACGCAGGAAGCAATCTCCTCCCCGTGAGTATGACAACACTAGATTTATATCTGTTGAAGCACAGGAATGCTTTGCGACTCTGGTCTTGAAGAACGTTATTGTTGAGCGGGGTTTTAGCTTCAAGGACTCCATCCAGCCTCACATAGAGGCCACCATCCTGTAATTGGCCAACTGACATTGATAATAGTTTTGATGATAACAAACATGATGAAGATAATGATAAGACCAAGTCCAAGACCTGCAAGAATAGCTTTAGGACTTAGAGTCTTTTTGTACGGAGCCTTCTTGGATATCTTATTGATTTTGCAAGAAAAGATAAAAATGTTTTTAAACTAAAAACCAAAATTCAAAATGGCCTTCATGTTTTTGAAAATTAGTTTGGAAGTTTTTAAATGTTCAAAATTGGTTTCAAATAGAGTTATTCGAATAAAGGCCTCTTTATACGAATAAACCAAGTTAAGAAAATTATGGTTTTAACAGGGTTATTCGAATAACACAGGAGATATTCAAATAACGTTTTTCAAAATTCCCTGCATGCCTTTGTTCTTAAAAGAGCTATTCAAATAGTACATTTGGTATTCGAATACAAAGCTTTCCAAAAATCTTTTTTTCTAAATGATCTATTCAAATATCCCACAAGGTATTCGAATAGACCTGTTTCACAGAAAGCCTCTTTTAACAGAGGTATTTGAATAACTTTTAAAGTATTCAAATAACCTTCTTCAAAACTGATTTTCACAAGCTTTTTGAATCAGTGGTATTCAAATAACTTAAAAGGTATTCAAATAAACCACGGGACCCAGATTTAGAAAGAAACGACTATAATTCAAATTTAATACGTAAATTAATTCCTTCAACGACCTTTTTCCTCAGAGGCTCTATAACTAGTGACGTTGGGTCACTTTTGAAACCGCTAAACTATCTGAATCATTCTTTGCTTGCTTGAAAATGTGATTTATAATTTTCTCATATTTTTTGTGCTCTTTTGCCAAAACTTTGAGATATCCTTAAAGAGCTCTATAGTGCTTCAATTTGTGACATTTATCTTTGTGAGAGTTTCTCTTCATCTATATTCTGTTTCTTTGCAACAAGGGTGAGGTATCCCTCAAAGGTTTGTAAAGATGGTGAGGTATCCTTCAAAGGTTTGTAAAGAGTGTGAGGTAACCCTCTAAGGTTTGTGTAAGGTGAGGTATCCCTGAAAGTTAAGGCTTTTGCACAAGGGTAAGGTTTCCCTGTGTGTGAAAAGTGCTCTTGTTTATAAATGTAGCAATCATCTATTTAAGCTTGTATTGATAGTGAAAAATCTCAGATAGTTTTTCGAGGGCTGGACATAGGCCACAAGTGGTTGGTGGCTGAACTAGGATAAATATTGTGCCTGCTCTTCTCATCTTAATCTCCTTTTTTCCTGCAATTTATTTTATTACGTGTTTATTTTCTTTGCTTAAGGTTCTCTATCTTCTCTTTTTATTCACTTCATTTAAAAATAGCTTCAACAAAATTTGTTTTACAAGCATTTGCAAAAAACTTTATATACTCAATTCACCCCTCTTGAGTACTGAAGCCACTTGGGTAACAAGTAGTATCAGAGCTAGACTCTTATATAAAGAGCTAGCCGCTTCAAGAGAACATGGCTTCATCAAATGGTTTTTCAAAAGGAACTTCTATAAACTGACCACCATTTTTCAATGGGGATAGTTATGCCTGTTGGAAGGAAAGAATGAAAACTTTTATTGAAGCTATTGATCTAGATGTGTGGGATGCTGTTGAAAACGATGATTTTGTCCCCACATGTGTGGTCAATGGTGTAAAAGTTGAAACACCAAGAAGTGAATGGACTAATGAGGACAAGAGAAATGTTCAATATAATTTAAGAGTCAAAAATATCATTACCATAGCTTTGAGGTATAATGAATTTTTTAAAATTTCAAATTGCAAAACTGCTAAAAAAATGTGGGTCACTTTACAAGTTACCCATGAGGGTACTAGTGAAGTAAAGAGGTCGAGAATCAAATCTCTTACTCCCGTATATGAATTATTTAGACTGAACCAAGGAAAAAGCATTTAGGAAATGCAAAAAAGGTTCACCCACATTGTAAATCACCTTGCATCATTAGGAAAGAATTTTTCTAATGAAGATTTGATTAACAAAGTTTTGAGATGTATGAGTAGGATTTGTAAACCTAAGGTGACAGCTATTTCAGAGTCAAGAAATTTGGCAACTATGACTCTTACGACTCTTTGTGGAAAACTTCAAGAGCACAAATTAGAACTCAACAAGCTTGACCAAAGTGAAGAAAATGATAAGAAGAAAAAGGGAATAGCTCTCAAAGCCACCTCCTCAATAATTAATGATGATGATGACGAGGATGGAAAAGGCACAGAGAACATTGAGTTAAATGAAGAAAACCTCAACCTTCTAGTAAGAAAATTTGGTAAGTTTCTCAGGAAAAAGGGAACTCAAAGAAGACCTTTTTTCCTTTCAAAAAAAACCCATCACAAAGGTGAAAGAACTTCTTCAACTCCAACTTGTTACGAGTGCGGAAAAATGGGTCACATAAAGATGGAGTGCCCAATTTACGAAAAGAAGATGGAGAAAT
This sequence comes from Ormosia emarginata, assembly GCA_029884605.1. Taxonomy (NCBI): domain Eukaryota; kingdom Viridiplantae; phylum Streptophyta; class Magnoliopsida; order Fabales; family Fabaceae; genus Ormosia; species Ormosia emarginata. Next base: position 10,951,470 of record JAQQTP010000040.1, read on the forward strand.
TTGCAAAGAAACCCTCCAAGGAAAGAAGAGCCTATATAACATGGGATAACAATGATATGAACTCCACTGATAACTCAGATAGCGAGGAAGCCCATCTATGTCTTATGGCCAAAGGAGAAGAAGAACAAGAAAGCGACATTGAGGCAATTTCTAACTCTGACTTATCTCCTTCTTATGATGAACTACAAGAGGCTTTTGAAGAATTGCATGATGAATTACTAAGGCTCACTAAATTATTCTCTTCGTCTAAGAAAATAATTTCTTCTTTAGAAAATCAAATTTTTATTTTAAATAAAGAAATTGAAGAATTAAAAATTGTAAATGAGACATTAGGATTAATTGATGCATGCACAACCTGTTCTTCACATGCTTCTACATCTTCATCTTGTTCATCTTGTCATGTTCTTGAAAAAGAAATTGAAGACTTAAAGAACACCCTTTCTAAATTCACTTTTGGAAGAGATAATTTCAATATTTTGTTGGGAAAACAAACAGTTGTTTTTCAAAATGCTAGGATAGGTTGTAATCCCAAAATTCAACAAAAATTTTATAAAAATTTCTTTGTTCATTCTAGTACTTCAAGTAGTTCGTTTATTAAATGTTTTTATTGTGGAAAGAAAGGACATAGTGCATCAATATGTAATGCAAGGAGAAATATCAACACAAAACTTGAAACTAAAATGGTATGGGTTCTTAAGGGTACATTACCCAAAACTAACACACAAAGACCTAAGAAAATTTAGGTACCAAAATTCAAAAATTGAAATGTATTGTAGGTGCACTTAAAGGCCAAGAATTGTCTTTAGAATCTTGAAAATGGTCGCTCAAAGTACAAAGACTAGGAATAATTTCAAGCTCTTTTTTCTTGTTTCCAAGAAGCTTGGACTTGAATTTTTTTTTTTGGATAAAGGGAAACTTGTTTTAGGCTTTATAATTTAAAATTATCTCTACATGTATTGAATATGCTAGATGAGTACACATCCTATTTGGAATAACATGTTTTATAGTAATATAAAGGCTCTTGACCATGTGACCATTTATCTTTTATTAAAATTTACATGTTCATAAGAATTAGATATCCTCTTGTTTGATGTTGCTTGATATGTTCGTGTTTCATCTGATACCTTGAACTTGTCTTTGAACTTCATTGTATGAAACTTAAAACAAGTGTGCATACTATAAGTTCTTACTTGATATAACTTGTCTAACTTGATCATTGTTTGTCCAAGATGCCTATATAAGTTTTGATAATGTGTTTCTTGATACACTTGAATCATGCCTTAAAATGCTTAAATCATTTTTTTATTCAAGTACATATATACATAATGCGTGTATTTATTGCTTAATTATTGATTTATCATTTCTGAATTATCACCGACTTGAGCGTCAGAGGTATCCCAAAGATTATTTTTTGCAGGTACTTTATTATAGGGTAAGGTTTCTATTCTCAAAATGTTTGTTTGAACATGTGTATTAATGATTTTTGATAAGTTTATTTGAATAACTCAGTAGCTATTCGAATAAACACAGTCAGTTGTTCAAAAATTTGGGTTATGCATCTGTGGTATTCGAATACAACTCAAATTATTTAAATAACCTGAAACCAGCAACCACAGTGTTTGTGTTTTATATTTGTGCTATTCGAATAACACATATTTTATTCGAATAAAATGATATCTAAACCTATTTCTCACATTTTTTATGTAAAGCCCCTTTTTGGAGAGGGACTGTCACATCGAAAATGAAACTCAAATGATAATACTAAAACCCGGTTAATTTACATATAGATAGTAACTTGTTCATTTAAAAGCATATGATTACTTGGCAATTTCCCCTTTTTTTCTATAAGTAAGTGGAAAAACATAAACTTAGCATAAATTAACATGAAGATCAAACCACACATTTATACAAAAGATACATAACATAAGTATTTAGATACATCAACAGATTTAGCAAAAGAAAGTGGAAGCTTTACATGCCCAAAAGATATACATACAACAACCCTAAAAAAATAACAAAAAACATCAGGCCCCCAAAGTGATATACAAACGACAACCAAAAAGGCTACTAATGCGGATTAAAAGATACAAACCCAAGTGTAGGTTGTCTCAAGTAATAAATTTCTCGGGAGTCCGAGGTCGATCCACAGGGAATTGATGAAGAAAAATTCTTTAAGGTAAAGGAAGGTTTTGTCACAATAATAAAGATAATAAAACTTGTTTACAATTAAATTAAAGAACTTACTTGGGCTAGGAGATCCACTTTTGGTAATAAATTAAGGACAACATTAATTCATTTTATAACAATCCACGCACAACAGAGGTTCCAATCGGAGAATTAAACATTCAAAGTCTATTTAGAATTATATACGTAGTTATATTATGATTCTTTTAATTATTTACCAACACCTACACTTGTAAATGGGTTCAAGCATTCATTGTACCAAACCACTTGTCTACAATGAATCAAGAATTCTACTTTACAAGGAGGGTTTCTAAATTGATTGGAAACAAAATACAACATGTATAATGATCACTTGATAATATATCATTTAAGCACAAGAAAGAAATTAATCCAACCTTATTTCATTACCAAAAGCTTCACTCCTTCACCCATGAGCAAGAAGAAAGAAATAGAGAAGAAGAAGAAGATGATCATAACTTCTATTTACAATAAAAGAAAATTACTACAAGTAAATAACATAATAACTTGAACTTAATCTAAAACCAAGGTTCTCCCAAATGATCTGCCTATGGTTTTTTTTATAGAGGATTAGCAATATAAAATGACGAGGAAATTGATTAATGAGTGAGTGGATGAGTGGGTGGATGAGTGGAAAATGCCAAAGAACTTTTGTGAGTGGAAAATTATTGAAATTTCTTGTCTCCGAAATCATTCAGTAATGAACTCATGGATAACATCTGAATGTGTCACACCCTAATGGGGATGTTACATTTCCAAACAATAATAATAACCTCTACCCAAGTTATAAATTATTACGTAATATATAATAATATAAGTTGTAAAAATATATATTTTTTAACATTATATTATAAAATAAAATAAACAGAACATAAAATAAAACAAACTATTACATACACGCCACAATTATACATATGATTTTGTTTTTAATAGGTACAAATAATTTACATATTATAAACTATTTAATAAAACAATAAACTGACTGGTTTAAAGCAAACCATAAACTAGCCCAAGCATAACACTAAAAGTTTTGATTCTACGAAGGATCTTCCTCGAGAAGATTATCGGAAGACAAAAATACTCTGGTAACATCATACCACGCTGCAATCAATCCATATGATATGGATGATCTCGAGGTTCGCCTTCCTCGAACTGGTCACTCGGTTGCTGCTCCTCGTTGTATTGACAATCCAACAGTTGTTCCTCTTCTACTTCCTCAACGACTTTACGGAACATAAATAATAATACAGAAAATATATACAAAGAGGTGAGACAATCTACATCATTACCAGCATAGCAGTAAGAAAACGACAATACAAACAAATATAACAGTTAATATAACAATTCATATTATCACACATGCAAAATATCATAAATCAAATTATAACTATTTACATTATCACACATGCAAAATATCATAAATCAAATTATAACTATTCATACAGTGATGCAGATTAAATATGCCATGTACTCAGACTCGTTCCTACTCCATGGAGCTAAACACAAACATCAGAGAGAATGATCCGGTAGACATGTCTGCACATCAGGCTGCCTCAACCAACTATTACACAGTCAAATACGTCGTGTAAATAGCACACAGTCAAATACGTCGTATGAATAACACACAGTCAAATACGTTGTGTGTGTAACACCCCTTTGGAGGATGTCACACATAAAAGAAAATAAAAGAAATAGAAATAAAATCTACCCAAGTTGTGAAACATTTGTTAAATATTATTACGGGTTGTAAAATAATTCCGATAGACGAAATATGATATAAAAAAATAATGCGGAAAATATGAAATAAAAAAAAACATCATCACTAATCATATACATATGATTAAGTTATAAACTGTACAAATAATTTACAACTAAGACTACAAATATTTAAACAAAAACAAGTAAAGAAAGCAATAAAAGAGTTAATATATACGTACATACGGCCGACGCGCCTTAAAAAAAAACATCATGATTATCTAATCCTCGATGGATCACTCTCAAGCATGAAAATGATCATCGGGAGATAGATATCTGGATGTCTCGACACACGGCGATAACGGGATCGCGCGGTCGATACGATGCTTATCTCACTAGGCTCGGGGTTTTCAAGCACCCCAATAACGCCTAATGGATAAGGGTAACTCTAAGTGCGAGAAAAAGTGTCGTAGTCATGACGGGCTCTTCATCAAAACGTTGACGTAGGATCACGGTCACACGTCCCGCATACGTCACGAGTCACGATCGCCTCGTAAGTGCCAAGCCAGAGCACCTCCATGAAATACCAGCTCTATGAATCCCAAAATCTGGCGTCGCCATCCCTCACAATCAATCCAGAGGATATGGATGATCGGATGGTTCTTGATCATAAAGCGGTCGTCGCACTGTGATCTTCCTCCTCCTCAGGGTACACGATCTCAATAGGCTGATCCTCTTCCTCGAAGTCTTTACCGCGTAAAATAATTAAACAGAAAATACATATAACAAAGAGGTAAGACAACATAAAATCATCACAACATGGCCAATAAGAAGACGACAAACAACATGTATACAGTTCATGCATTATAAAATACTATAACAGAAAGAATCACAAATTAGAGTAAGATTTAGATATCATAACAATATATATCACATCACAGATAAAACTTCACAGATAAAATAGGAAAGATAAGAATAAACAGATAAGATATAATAACCAAATATAGTAACAGTAACCAGATAAAATAAACAAATAAAATATAGATAAACAATAAATAGATAAGATGGAAATAAATAGACATAGAGATAAATAAATAATATAACAAAATCCTACTCCATGGAGCTAAAGAAAACACAAGTATCGAGAGAGGAATGACTCGCAAAATCTAATAGTACCACGGCTGCCCCACCAACTATTGCATTTGTCACACGTTGCGTCTATAGCCCCACGACACAGAATCCATTATCCAGGCGTGGTGTAGTTCACTGGTCTCACGTTGTGGCACTACGAGGCAAATGTACTACTAGATTTCACAAATCTTGATTAAATATAGTGTATGTCGAGTACCATAGTATGCTATCGGTTTACCACGGCCCAGCAGAGCTACCAACTGTCCACATGTGGGATCCCGTACACTAAAGTCTCCAAGTTCATTAGAACAATGAACCACACTACGTTTATCGCATCGACAACACGATGTGATTCGTCTCGTCAACCAATCCACCAAATACATGGCACACATAAGATAGATGGAAAGCCTGTACGGGTTCACATTTTCCCGACAACAGATATAGTCTCAAAAGCCTGTACGGGTTCACATTTTCCCAACAGCATATAAATTTTCAAAAGCCTATACGGGTTCACATTTTCCAGACAGTATAAAGATAGTAACGGTCAATCACGTAGAAATTTTATCGCGTTTTCATAATTCCGTCGTTTTTACAAACGTTTAAAAATCGCGTAAAGATATTTTTCTATTTTTAAAATCGCGTAGCATTTTTAATACGTTTTCTCAATCGCGTAGGATTTTTAAATCATTTTCTTACTCGAATGCCCTTAAAATTACTGTTTAAAACCAACAGAAATAGTACTTAGTATATTTAAACTACGTAGAATAATTTTTCATACCGCATACTGTCTTTAGGATATTTTTACTATCTTATTGGTTCATTTTTACTAAAAATTGACAAGTATTTTGTTTAGAATATCATAATAATGGTTTCCTAAATTATCCATAAAATTTCCATTTACCTAATTTTTAACCATATCATTTAATTCTTTTGAAATCTCTAACATGCTTCAAAACCTTAAGTGAGCTATATGTTAGAAAATTCTCAAAATTTACTTGTATTCCTTTCTAAATGATAAAATCATTGGTTTTAATTCTTTAAACTTAATTCTAACCAATTTGTTTCTTTAAAAATCATTATAGGAAATTTCTTTCTAACTTGTATTGTCTCTTTTTGATTGAAAAAGGTTTGAAACTAAGTTTAGAAACCATGATAACCTATATTGGCATGTTGGCCAAATTTAGTAAAACTTTTTCATTTGATTTCTAAATCATGTCAAAGGTATTATCTTATCTAAGTTCATTAAATCATGTTATAAAATAATGATTTTGAATCAAATAAATCCTTTAGGCATGTTGGCCCAAAATTTACTAAATCTTTACCATTTGATTTCTAAATTCCTTTTCTTTGATCAAATCAATTTGAAACCTTCTTATTTCTCCTAATTAATTAAGTTACACTTTAGGAAAAATTAAGAGAACATTTTGGTCCTCACACTTTGTCATTGCCGTGAACTAGGGAATGTGTTCTTTGGAACACTCATGCAAATTTACAAATGTTATTCACATCTTATACCTTATCATACAATTCTAACACATGCATTTATATTTCTAACACATGCAAAATATTTCTAACACATAAAACCTAAATTAAAGCTTATAGACATACAATCAAAAGCTAATAGACATGCAAAATTATTACAATCACCAAACAAGAAAGCTACTAACATACAACACCTAAGCTACTAGCAACCACAAAAATTAACAAATACACATCAATAAACACACCACAACCGAATCCTTATGGATTCTACAAACAATCCATCTTCTTACCACCATCAAGGGATGATAAGAATTGTCTTCCTCTTACCTTAAATGAAGACAAATGATTAGCTTTCACACCTCCTATGGTTCGGTTTTCACTCCACCAAATACCTAAAAATCTCAAATAAAATCTACATGTTATTAACCATGAAAAAGAAGCTAAACCATGGAGAAATCATGGCTTAGAACTTTGAAAAAGAAGAGAGAAAAGAAAAATATGATATTTCACCTTCTAGGTCAAATTTACAAGGTTGATTTCCAAGCCCTAAATGGAAGATTTTGAAGAAACTTCCAACTAGAAAGGTTCTTAGAATAGTGTTTAGGTTAAGGAAACTTGGTTAGAAAAATTTTTGGATGGTTGGATGATTAGGAATGGCTCTTGGCGAATGATAGGGAAGAAGAACAACAATGGAGGCTAGGGTTCTTGGAAGAGAGAGAAGAGAGAAAAGTGATGAAGATGAAGTGTAGTTTTGGTCTTCCAAGGCCTCTTGGCCGTAGCACTCAAGTGCAAATGGATGTGCATGGATTTGGCTTCATCCAAGCCATTGAATGCATCAAAGGTCAAGATCAAATCTTGCTTAACAAGCTTAAATCCTATTGGTTGCTCATGGTGACTCACCTTGCTTAGTCACACAAGTGTATTAAATTCTCTCATTTGAGTCACTAGTGAGTCACTGTTTCTGAAAGTTCTACCGCTTACGGTGATTAATTAAGCTACCGATCTAACCGTTCGCTAATTGTGGGTCCCGCAAAATATTTCGGGTCCACTTGTCACTAAAATATCTTGACTAATAAAATAATATTATAATAATATAAAATTATTTTATTTTGATTAGCTTAAATCCTAAAAATTAAAAGATTATTTTTAGTCTCATTCAGAATCGGGTTAAGTAAGATCCCCCAATTCTAAATAATAAAATAAGATTTTCCCGGCCCGAGAAAATATTATTTTCCGCCTCGAGCAAATCACCCAAAAAGTCCATATAAAATCACGAGACAGTATTATCGGACATTAAATCAAGAAGAAAACAATTAAAAAAAAGAAAAACAATAAAACAAGACATTCGGGACGTAACGGTCATTTTCTCATTTTTTCCCACAACGTAGGTAATCGTCCAAAACGTTCAAATAAAATATCCAAAGAAGTATTATATAGCTGTATATCTTTCGAGAAAAATTAATACAGTAGCTCAGAAAAATTTTTATTTTACCGTCTCGAAGCAAACTACGTAAAACGATCAAATAAAATTGGAGCCTGTATTATCGTAATTGTTTTCACACAGAAATCGAGAACAGAAAAATAGAGACACAGCGGTCATTCATACAAAAGCTTGAAAAACAGAAAACAGTACATTCAGAATATTTTCTAAAAATTGGGGCGTTACAGTGTGAATAGTACACAGTCAAATATGTTGTGTACGTCCAGGCATAGTACCAGACAGTCCCCAATAGATCTTGATTAAGAATAGTATTTGTCGAGATCGCTAGTGTGTGTTTTCAGTTACCACGGCCCAGAGGAGCTACCAACTGTCCACATATGGAATCTACTACACACTAACGCCTCCAAGTTCTCCACAAGAACACACTATGCCTATCACACCCACAACACGGTGTAATTCATCTCGTCAGTCAATTGTCAATTTCAACCAAATTGACATACCACTCTATGTATGTAATGATCCATAATTACAAAAATACCCTCAGTATCACCATGAATCATAATTATATAAATATCCTCATTGTCACCATAATTACAAAAATACCCTTAGTATCAATAATTCCAAAAACAGTATGTCTCCACTTGACAGTACTATTTCCCAACATGTCCGGGTCTACCATTTTGGCCCGACAGTAAAAACTTACTGTTTCCATAAGTGGCATAAATATTTTACATTTTTCAACGTTTTCTCAATTGTGTAATATTTTTCAATCATTTTCTCAATCGCGTAGTTTAAAAATCATCATTTTAAATACGCATAAACTATTTCTACTGTTTTTCACTGTATAAAATATTTCTTGACTCTCCAAATTAAATTTTAAACTTTCCAAAACTAAAAATATTATTTAGACATTATTTTCCATTTTTCTTTACAAAAATTACTCTAAGTAATAATTTCTGATGTTTTTCTCAAAAATTCAAATTTAATAAATTATTCTACTGTTATTTTTATTCTTCAACTACGTAAAATATTTCTTTGCTTTTTAAATGCCATTTTGAAATGTTCTTCAATACTTGCTCAATTTTAATCAATTTTGACAGCACTTAATTTAGAAAATCTACTAAATGATATTTTTAACGTTTTCCTTTAAAACTTCCTTTATTTAATTATAACTATAAAATACACTTCGAAAATTGCTAACATACTTTAAAAACTCAAAGATAAGTATTTTTCAAGTGTTAAAATTTATTTCTTTACCATACTAGACTTCTAGTAAAAATTCATTTACTTATTTGACTCTTGAAAATCCATTGTAATTGAATTCGTTTTAGGTTAATAAACTAGTTTACACTTAGAAAATAAATTTTGGATCAATTAAACTTTAACAATATATTTTGGCCGAAAATCACCATTTTTATACAAAAACCATGTTAAAAATTATTTTTCATCCATTAAATCATTGAAAAAAATCCTTTAACTTAATTAGATCAATTAGGTTATCTTTTTTGAAAATGGTTGAGAACATATTGGTTCTCTTTTCATAGTAAAAATCCGAAGCTCTTCATCTTGTGTTCTTTGGAACACTTTTGCAAGTCTCAACATATTTGCACATCCAACAATAATTATCATAGATCCATGAACATATACATATATTTATGAACATATACCATATATTAAAGCAATAATAAAACACATACCAAATATCAAAGCTATAAACATGCTTGCATGCATAATAAATCACAAATAGAAAAGAAAATAACATGCACACATAAACAATCACAAATATAGAAGACAATAAACAATCAAGTGAATGAATCCTTATGGATTCTTCACCACAAATACATCCATTTTCTCACCACCACACATGGTTGATGAGATTAAATCTCCCTCTTACCTATAAGGAAGACAAGATCTCCTTGGACTCCTCCTTAGAAATTTTGTGTAGCTTCATCAAAAATCCTAACAAGCTTAAACAAATTATAAAGTCATAAACTATGGATGAAAAAGATAAACCATGAATCAATCATGGCTTAGAACATCAAAAATCAAATTAGAAACAAGAAAGAAGAATTTTCACCTTATAAGAAAGAAACTTCAAAGTGATTTTCCAAGCTCCAAATGGATGATTTTGTGAAAACTCACAACTAGAAATGTTCTTAGAATATGGTTTAGATTTAGGAAATGAAGTTGGATGAAATTTTTGATGGATGGAAGTAGGTGAAGTGGTGTTGGCCGAATGGCAGGAAAATGTGGACTTAGGAGTTTCTTTGAGTTCTTGAAAGGAAGAGATAGGAGAGAATGATTTAGAATAATTGAAATGGAGATGATAAAGTGAATAATTGCCTTAAGACATTATGCATGGCCGTAGACTTCCAAGACAAATGCAGCCCCCTTTTTTAACAATTTTGCTAACATAATTGCCTTTGATGATTTGGATGATGGATGACTAAGCATCTAGATCTCCATGATTGCATTTGAGTGCATAATTGAATGCATAATGCATGCATAAATCCAAAAATAGCTATAGGAAATTCTAATCAAAATTTGATTGATTTTTAATAACTTATTTATGCTTAAGTCCTCCTAATTAGGTTTAATTAAAAGTTAGCTAGATTCCTTTGTATTTTAGTTAATCATTAATTTACTTAGAATCCTTAATCTTCTACTTAATTATACTCTTACATTTGTCTAACTAAAATTTGAATAAAACTAATTAGGTTTTACTTCATTTAATTACCACTCAAACCCTTTAGATTAACTTAATTAAGTTTTTGACTAATTATGCCATTAACTTAGATTTTAAACTAACTAATCTACTAAATCTACCCATTTTTATGGATTTTCAACTTTTTGGTTTAGAAATTTACAAGCCATTTACGTTGGTAAATTTTTCCTAAAAGTGGGTCCCACCAACCCAAACATGGGTCTCACAAAACAAAAGTGGGTCTCACAAATCAAACGTGGGTCCCACAAGCCAAACGTGGGTCCCACAAGGAAAACGTGGGTCCCACAGACTTTTCTGCATGATAAATATTTTTATTATACAGAAAAATCCTAAAAATTAAAAGATTGATATATGTATTATTTGGATTGGGTTTAGTAAGATCGCCCAGCTCCAAATAATCAAACAAGATTTTTCCCGGCCCGAAAATTATTATTTTCTTGACTCGGAGCAAATCACACGAAACAATCAAATACAGTTCCGAAACAGTCAAATTAATTTTATAACACATAGAAATCAGAAAACAGTACAATAAGGGTAAAAACATAATAAACCAAAAATTGGGGTGTTACAGAATGAAGCAAAGTAGTCTTCATGAAAGTTTTAGGAAATTGTCTTAGCTTTCCAATGCCACCAGAATCATCCAAAGATTTGTCTTGTAGCCCAAGATATGACCCAATTACTGTAGACTACTCAGGCCCAGTTTCAGCACCTATGTTTTGACTTTCGGACCCAATATGACCTCCAACCTGTCTGAATGAGCTCTTATGTTCTGCATGAAAGTTGTAGATATGAGTATTAACTTTCAGATGTCAAATATTCATGGACATTCATGTGTTAAGTGTCCTAAGTCATCACAAATGCCACAAATTTCTTCATTTTCCACAGATTTGATTTCTTTTGCTTTTCTTACTTCCATGGCTTCAACCTTTCTAGCCAAACTGGCAAACCTAACATTTAGATCTTCCTCTTGACTAAGGTGATATTTTTATTTATTAACACTTGCAAGGTTAGATCTAATTGATTTTTTAGAAATATTAGTACCATGCCAAGATTGAGAATTTTTAGCCAACTGGTTTAAATAGTCTAAAGCTTCATCAGGTTCTTTATCAAGAAACTCACCATTGCACATTGTTTCCACAAATTGTTTAGTTTCAGGTGTTAAACCTTCATAAAAGAAGCTTATAGTGTGCCATTTTTCAAAACTATGATGTGGGCAAGAATTTAACAAATCTTTAAACCGTTCGCAACATTGAAAATATGCTTCATTTGAATTTTGGGAAAAATTTTGGATTTATCTTTTCATAGCATTGGTTTTATGTGTTAGAAAAAATTTCTTTAAGAACTCACCTTACATTTCTTGCCATGTGCCAATTGATCATGGTTTCAAAGTGTTAAGCCAAGTTTTTGCTTTATCTTTTAAAGAAAAAGGAAACAATTTAAGCTTAATAATCTCTTCAATGCAATTTTGATCATTGAAAGCAATACATACTTCCTCAAATTCTTTTAGATGTAAATATGAGCTTTCAGATTCTAAACCATGAAAATTAGGAAGTAAAGAAATCACACCTGACTTAAATCCAAAATTGTTGGCATTGAGTGGAAAGATAAAATATAATGGACTAGAATTTCGAGGTGGTTACAAATATTCACGCATGGTCCGCAACGGTTGATTTTCATGTTCATCATGTACACTTTCATTTTCAACCATTGTGTCAATTGTGTGTGATTGTGATTCAAACAAATCAATATATAAAGTACCAAGATTAATTTTAACTAAACGACCAGAATTTAAATCACGATACCAATTAAGCATAAATAAATGACTTAAAATAGAAAAAAATAATGTACAAGTCAGCGGTTTGCACCAGCCATTAAATATTAAGCATAAATAAATGACATAAATATATAAAAAAATTAGTTAATAAGTTAGAAAGTTGGTAGGTTAGTAAGTTAATAACTTAGAAGTAAAATACAAAAAATAAAATATAAAAAATATAGAAAATAAAGTGTAGAAAGTAAATTTAAACATGAAAACCAGAGAATCGACAAGCATAAAGAATTAGAAAGTAAGAGAGTTAGTAAAGAAAGTAAGAAAGTTAGAGAATTAGAAAGATTATTTCATTACGTTAGAAAGCATAAATAAATGACATAAATTAAAAAGTTAGAAAGTAAGAAAGTTAGAGAATTAGAAAGTTAGAGAGTTAGTAAAGAAACCGAAGGACCGGCAAACTGACCTTTTGCTCCGGTGAGGGAGATGAGAGAATAGATTTTATTAAAGAAAAAGAACCTCAAAAAATTAAAACTTCAATTAAGTCCCCGGCAACGGAGCTAAAAACTTAATGCGGATTAAAAGATGCAAACCGAAGTGCAGGTTGTTTCAAGTAATAAATTTCTCAGGAGTCCGAGGTCGATCCATAGGGAATTGATGAAGAAAAATTCTTTGAGGTAAGGGAAGGTTTTGTCACAACAATAAAGATAATAAAACTTGTTTACAATTAAATTAAAGAACTTGCTTGGGCTGGGAGATCCACTTTTGGTAATAAATTAAGGATAAAATTAATTCTTTTTATAACTCAATTGAAATCCACGCACAATAGAGGTTCCAATCGGAGAATAAAACATTCAAAGTCCATTTAGAATTATATATGTAGCTATATTATGGTTCCTTTAATTATTTACCAACACCTACACTTGTAAATATGTTCAAGCATTCATTGTGCTAAACCACTTGTCTACAATGAATCAAGAACTCCACTTTACAAGGACGAATTATTTATCAACACCAACATTTGTTAATGGGTTCAAGCATTTATCGTGCCAAACCACTTGTCTACAATGAATCAAGAGCTCCACTTTATAAGGAGGGTTTCTAAATTGATTAGAAACAAAATACAACACGTATAATGATCACTTGATAATATATCATTTAAGCACAAGAAAGAAATTAATCTAACCTTATTTTATTACCAAATGCTTCACTCCTTCACCCAAACAAGATAAAAATTAGTTACCCATGAGCAAGAAGAAAGAAAGAGAGAAGAACAAGAAGATGATCATAACTTCTATTTACAACAAAAGAAAATTACTACAAGTAAATAACATAATAACATGAACTTAATCTAAAACCAAGGTTCTCCCAAATGATCTACCTATGGTTCTTTTTATAGAGGATTAGAGATACAAAATGATAAGGGAATTGATTAATAAGTGAGTGGATGAGTGGGTGGATGAGTGGAAAATGCCAAAGAACTTTTGTGAGTGAAAAATTATTGAAATTTCTTGTCTCTGAAATCATTCAGTGATGAACTCATGGATAATATTAGAATGAAGCAAAGTGTTCTTCATGAAAGTTCTAGGAAATTGTCTCAGCTTTCCAATGCCACTAGAATCATCCAAAAATTCATTCTATAGCCCAAGATATGACCCAATTACTATAGACTACTTAGGCCCACTTTCAGTAACTCTCTTTTGACTTCCGGACCCAATATGACCTCCAAGTTGTCCAAATGAGCTCTTATGTTCTTCATAAAAGTTGTAGATATGAGTCTTAACTTTTAGATGCCAAATTTTCAGCCCATTTTAGTTCCTTCAACTCGAATTATGCAATGATTACTTTATACTATTCGGGTTCTAGTCACAAAACTCGTGTTTTGACTTCCAAGCCTAATTAGCTCCACTAGATGTCCAATTTTTCCCTAAAGCTCTCATGAAAGTTGTAGAGATCTATCCTATCTTTCCTACAAGGTAAAATACATAATTAACCATGAACATCCCATTGGAGGGTGAATGGTCGTGAGCTTCAATAAAGAGGGCAAGAAGCCCTTGATACAAGATCAATCCAAGATCATCAAGATATACAAATACAACCAACAAATTCATATAAGGTAAAATCAATACAAAATCATCAAAATCATACAACAAAGAGTGTAACCCTAACATGGGTTCCGCACAACCAACACATAAACATGCCCTTCACTACCAAGATAGGTTGAAGTGGATGAACTCCCCCTTACCAAATGAGATAAACAAGAAAGCAACTTCTTTTATGCTCTTGAAATTCGTCCTCCACCACCACAAAACCCTAGGATATTCAAACTCACAAAAATCAAAAATCAAAGCTTGGAAAAGGAATCCTTGATCACTAAGGTGACCAAGGATCATGAAAATGAGAAGAGAGAATGGAAAAGTCATGAACTTTACCTCAAAGCTTCAAACTTTAGAGCTTTATGGAAGAAGATGAAAATGGTAGATTTAGGTGATGGTCACAAAAGAAAAAAGCTTCAAGATGATGAGAAGATGTAAGAAACAAGGTTGGTTGAGCAAGAAAATGTGGATGGCCAAAAATGGTGCTTCTTGGCCGTGGAAGAGGGGAGAATGGAGAGGAAAAAGTGAACTTTTTAGAGAATGGTTTCAACAAGATGGAAAATCTTCAAAGGACAAGTAGATTCAAGAAAAGTAGTTGCTTGGAATCAAGCATTCATGGAGGGGAAATGGAGTGGTGTTTCTGTGGAAGAGAAGAGGGAGAATGAAGAGAAAAGTGTGAGAGGAAAAAGTGAGAGAAGAGAAATGTGGAGAGAGAAAGTGATAGAAAAGTTTTGGGAATTTTTGAAAAGTGAAATGAATGTGTGATATTAGTGAAAATGTGACAAAATTTGTCACATTTTCCTTCTCATTGCCGTGGAAGAGGAGAGGAGAGAGAAGAGTTGGCTTCCTCTAGAAGTTTGGTGCAAAGCTTCCTTGAGAAGCTTTGTTAGCTTTTTGCAAAAGTCAAAGTAATGATGTCACTTTGATGATGTCACTAAAGTATTCTTTTAGAAAAGGTGATTAACACTCCACTAAAGCTATTATCCAGTAGATATAAGTTACAGTTAACAAAACCAACATTATTGTCCAACGGATAATAAACCGTTCTGCGATTTTATTTATCTAATAAAATCTCAAAAAATAAGCTTCGTAAACTGTGCCCGGCCTCAGGTTTAGTAAGATCTCCATTGACATTTCCATAGTTCAAGGTTTTCTAGTCGGAAGGAAAATATTTTATTTTCCTGGCTCCGCTCATTGCGTACGTAAATTGAGGAATATATTAAAATAATCAATATTTCTGAAAAAATCCACAAAAATTCACAAAATTCACAAATATTATAAATTGACTATTTATCATGAAACAAACAATTTTTGAGGTGTTACAACTCTCCCCTTTGAAAAAGAAATTTCATCCTCAAAATTTTTATACCTTAGAATAGGTGTGGATGTTATTCCTTCATCTTGTCTTCTAACTCCCACGTTGCATATCTAGTTGTGTCATTCCAGATCACTTTCACCAACAGAAATTCTTTCCCTCTGAGTCGTTTCACCCTCCTATCTTTGATCTTTACAGGAGGTGCCTCATAGGTTAAATTTTCTTTTAATTGTACTGTATCAAGTGCTATGACATGGTTTGGACCAAGAATATACTTTCGCAATTGTGACACATGAAAGACATTGTGAAGGTTAGAAAGAAAAGGTGGTAAGGCTATTTGGTAAACTACTGGACCTATTCGGTGAAGAATTTGATAAGGTTCAATGAATTTAGGAGTAAGTTTTCTAGATTTAAGAACTCGGCCGACCCCAGTCATGGGTGTGACTTTCAAAAACATATGCTCGCCTTCCTCAAACTCAAGAGGCTTTCTTCTTTTGTCCGTGTAGCTCTTCTACCAACTCTGTGTTGTCCTCATCTTTTCCTGAATCATCTTGACTTTCTCCGTAGTTTCTTGCATAAGATCAGGTCCAATCGTAAAGTGCTCCCCATTTTAGTACCAACACAAAGGTGTTCTGCACAATCGTCTGTATAGAGCCTCATAGGGTGCCATCCCTATGCTTGAATGAAAACTGTTATTGTAGGTGAACTCTATTAATGGCAAAACTTCATCCCAACTCCCAGTCTGTTCTAAAGCACAAGCTCTAAGCAAATCTTCCAATAATTGGATCGTCCTTTCTGATTGACCATCGGTTTGAGGATGATAAGCAGAACTCAGACGAAGCTTCATTCCCATTGCTCCTTGAAGACTCTGCTAAAATCTCGATGTGAATCTCAGATCCCTATCGAAAATGATACTGGAAAGCACACTATGCAGTCTAACAATCTCACCAATATACAGTTGGGTTAACTTCTCCATGTTATACCTTTTGTTAATTGGTAAGAAATGTGCAGACTTTATAAGCTGATCAATAATCACCCATATTGAATCATAACGCTTTTGGGTTCTTAGCAATACAACCACGAAATCCATTGTAATACTGTCCCATTTCTATTTGGAAATAGTTAGAGGTTGCAACATTCCTGAAAGTCTTTGGTGTTCAATCTTAGCTTTCTGACATACTAAGCAAGATGACACATGTTGAGCTATATCTTTCTTCATTCCAGGCCACCAAAACAACTGTTTCAGATCTTGGTGCATTTTAGTCATTCCAGGATGCATACTTAACCTACTAGTATGAGCTTCATCAAGAATTGTTTTCCTATGCTCCGGATCATTGGGTATGCTGATCCTTCCCTTGAACTTCAAGACTCCATCACGTCATTCCTCCACTGTTGTTAGACTGCCTTGCTTCATTAGCTCTCTTTCTTTTTGCAAAAATTCATCACTTTCTTGCTTCTTGCGGATCTCTTCCATTAAATCATTTAGAACAGTAACCATATTTAAACGAATTCTTCCCAGTGCCAATTCAACAGATAACCACATGTCTCTAAATTGTTCTATTAGCTCCTTCTCCTTAATCATCATAGTAGACATACTAAGCATCTTTCTACTCAGAGCATCTGCCACGATGTTTGCTTTCCTGGGATGGTACTAGAGTTAAAAATCATAGTCTTTCAAAAACTCCAACCATCTTCTCTGCCTTATGTTCAGCTCTTTTTGCTTAAATAGGTACTTCAGACTCTTGTAGTCACTATAGACGTTGAATGTCGCTCCATACAAAAAGTATCTCCATATCTTCAAAGCAAACACCACAACTGCTAACTCCAGGTCATGTGTAGGATAATTTTTTTCATGCACTCGTAACTATCTTAAAGCATACGCCACCACCTTCCTATCTTGCAGGAGCACACATCCTAAGCCTTAGTGTGAAGCATCACAATACACTTCAAAGGATTCATTTGGATTGGGTAGAATCAAAACTGGTGCCGTAATCAGTCGTCTCTTCAACTCTTGGAAACTTTCTTCACAAGCATCAGTCCACTCAAAAGCTTGGTTCTTTCTGGTAAGTTGAGTGAGAGGTCCCACTATCTTAGAAAATCCTTCAATGAATCTTCGATAATATCCAGCTAATCCCACAAAACTTCAAATCTCAGTCACACTCTTTGGTCTTTCTCACTGTAGAACTACTTTGACCTTCGACGGATCCACTGCAATCCCATCCTTCTAGATCACATGACCCAAAAACTTAACTTCCTCTAGCCAAAATTCACACTTTGACAACTTGGCATACAACCTCTTCTCTTTCAGGATCTGTAGAACTATACTGAGATGTTCAACATGTTCCTCCTGATTTCGAGAGTAGATAAGAATGTCATCGATAACAATGACAAATTGGTCTAGGTAAGGTCGAAAGATCCTATTCATGTAATCCATGAATATGGCAGGTTGATTCGTTACTCCAAACGGCATCACGAGATACTCAAAGTGCCCGTAACATATACGAAAAGCCATCTTGGGAATATCTTCTGCCTTTACTCTTATTTGATGATAGCTAGAATGCAAATCTATCTTAGAGAAAACTGCGGCTCCCTTCAATTGATCCATTAAATCATCTATCCTCGTAAGTGGATACTTGTTCTTGATTGTGACCTTGTTCAGTTGACGATAATCTACACACAATCGCGAAGTTCCATCCTTTTTCTTCACCAATAACACTGGCGCTCCCTAGGGTGACACACTAGGCTTGACAAACTGCAAAAGCTCCACCAATTGTTTCTTAAGCTCAACTAATTTTGATGGTGACATCTGGTATGGTGCTATGGATACAAAACTGGATCCAGGTACAAGATCGATAGTAAACTCAATCTCCCGCTTCGGTGGTAAACCAGGTACATCATCAGGAAAGACTTTGAGAAACTCATTGACTACCAGAATAGTATTCATATCTATCTCACTCTCGACTTCTAAGGAAGACAATAACATGTATCCCTGAGCTCCTTCTCTTAAGAAAGCTTTTACTTGGTTGGCCGTAAAAAATCTAGAAACTCCAGGCTTAGGCAAAACTAGGGATTTATTGGAACAATCCAATAGGATATGGTTAGAAGATAACCAATCCATTCCTAAGATTACGTCTATTTGGGAAAGGGGTAAACAGATCAAATAAATAGAAAAGATTCAACCTTCAATAGATAATAGACAGTTCAAACAAACTTGGGTAGTAACAACAGGTTTATCAGTAGGGGTAGAAACACTTAAATAAAAAGGAAAAGTAGACATAGGTAAACCTAACCGACGTACACAGTCATAAGCAATAAAAGAATGGGTCGCCCCTGAGTCATACAGTACAGATAAAAGATTACCTCATATGGTACCATCTCCCTTTATTAGATCATCATACTGGGAGGCTTCAGCTCCACTCATCGTGTAAACTCGGCCTCTTAACTAAGGGTTGGTAACTCGTACATTGTTGGCAGTAGACTCTGCCATGGGTTAGTTACAATCTCTGGAGATATGTCCAGGCTTCTCGCATCTGAAGCAGATAATCCCCTTGATGGTGCACTCTCTTGTCAGGTGGTCCTTTTCGCATTTCAAACATTTTAGCAGAGATGTCCAAGTCTGACCAACTCGATTGCCACTAGGGAATAGGATTTCTTTTGAAAGCGGTTCACATTGCTGCCACCTCCTCTTTGGAACCTAGAAGGTCCAAAGTTGTAACTCCTCATGTCTCTTGACTAATCGAGCTCTTTAATCCTCCTACACTTGTCTAACAAGGCTGGGAATTGGTCAATTCTGAAAGGCAATACTACTCTCTTCAAATCATGGCGCAGTCATTTCTTGAACTTTTGGCATTTCCACTCTTCGTCAGGCTGGAGTTGGAAATACTTTGAAAACTTGGACAAGCTTTCAAATCTTGCAGCATATTCACTAACCGTCATGTTCCCTTATTTCAGACCAAGAAATTGGGTCAGTGCTCAAGTTGATGTGCAAGCAATTGGGTCCTCCATGAAAGGTCATACAAGCATACCCCAAAAATCGACATAGACGCGATGATATCCTCAGCAAGCTCTAATCTAAGTATGGCCAGAAACCCGAAAACTCAGGTGTTTCCTTCTCTTCCTCACGAACGTCTTCTCAAAAGTATACAGATTAAACAAGAACATTGAAAATATAGAAAGAGGTGAGACACCTAGCTTTCAGTACCAAAATGGCAGTAAGAAAACAGACATATCAACATAGTTCATACATCCAGTCATAGTAAAAATTAAAATTAATAGTAAAGGCAGAACAATAATAAATAGCAGTAAAGATTATCAGCAATAGACATACGGCATCAATATTTTCAACAGTTAACAGTTCAAGCAATCAAGATTTTGGAGTGAGCTTTCTAGATTTGAGAACCTGACCGACTCCAGTCATAGGTGTGACTTTCAAGAACACATGCTCTCCTTCCTCAAATTCAAGAGGTTTTATTCTTTTGTCCGTATAACTCTTTTGTCGACTTTGAGCCGTTCTCATCTTCTCTTGAATCATTTTGACTTTCTTAGTTGTTTGTTGAATAAGATCAGGTCCAACGGTAAGTCGCTCTCCATCTTGATACCAACATAAAGGTGTTCGGCACCTTCTCCCATATAGAGCCTCATAGGGAGCTATCCCTATACTTGAATGGTAACTGTTGTTGTAGGTAAATTCTACCAATGGTAAAATTTTATCCTAACTTCCAGTCTGTTTTATAGCACAAGCTCTCAACAAATCTTCTAATGATTGAATTGTTCTTTCTGATTGGCCGTTCGTCTGCAGATGGTAAGCATAACTCAAAGTAGTTTTGTTCCCATTGAAGAACAACTTCCACTTTCGATGGGTCTACAGTAATTCCTTCCCTCGAAATCACATGGCCCAAAAATTTCACTTCATCCAACCAAAACTCACACTTCGATAACTTGGCCTACAACTCTCTCTTTCAAGGTTTGAAGAACTATACTGAGATGCTCAGCATAATCATCCTGATTTTTCGAATAGATCAAGATATCATCGATGAAGACAACGATGAATTAGTCCAAATAAGGACAGAAGATTCTATTCATATAATCTATGAAAATAGCAGGTGCATTACTCACACTAAAAGGCATCACCAGGTACTCATAATGTCCATAACAAGTACGAAAAGCCGTTTTAGGAATGTCTTTCGCTTTTACTTTGATATGATGGTAGCCTGATCACAAATCGATCTTAGAAAACATAGTTGCTCTCTTCAACTGATCCATCAGGTCATCTATCCTCGGAAATGGATACTTGTTCTTGATCGTGACCTTGTTTAACTAACAATAATCCACGCACAATCTCGAAGTACCGTCTTTCTTCTTAACTAGTAATACTGGTGCTCCCCAAGGTGATACACTAGGTCTCACGAATTGCTTCTCCAAAAGCTCTTCCAGTTGCTTCTTGAGTTCTACTAGCTCTGCAGGCAACATTCAGTAAGGCGCTATGGAAATAGGACTAGCTCTAGGTACAAGATCAATGGCAAATTCGATCTCTCGCTCTGGTGGTAAACCAGGTACATTCTCAAGAAAAACTATAGGAAACTCTCAAACTACCGAGATTGCATCCACATCTACCTCATTCTCGACTTTCAAAGAAGACAACAACATGTATCCCCGAGCTCCTTCTTTCAAGAAAGCTTGAACTTGGTTGGCCATCAAAAATCTAGAATTCTCATCCAAAGGAAAAACTATGGTTTTTCTAGAACAATCTAACAGGACATGGTTAGACAATAACCAATCCATTCCTAAGATCACATCTAATTGAGATAATGGCAAACAGATCAAATCAACAGAAAAGATTCGACCTTCAACAATCAATGGACAACCCAAACAGACTTTGGTGGTAAGAACAGGTTTAGCAGTAGGAGTTGAAACAGTCAAATCAAAAGGTAAGGAAGACACAAGTAAACTAAGTCTTTTCACACAATCATAGGAGATAAAAGAATGAGTTGCACCTGAGTCATACAGCACAGTTAAAATATTACCTTCTATGAGACCTTCCCTTTGTATAAGATCTTCGGATTCAGAGGCTTCAGCACCACTCAGGGTGTAAACTCGACCTCCAGCTTGCGGTTTAGTAATTCTAGCAGCATTGACGGAAGGTTCCGCCTTAGGTTGATTACAATCACGAGAAACGTGCCCAAATTTCTCGCATCTGAAGCAAATTACTCCTTTAATAGTGCAGTCCCTCGTGTAGTGCTCCTTCTCGCACTTCATGCATCTTGGCGTAGACGCAGTTGTTTGACCCGTTCTTCCTAGACTTCCTCCAGGAGTTCCACCTTATGGCTTCTGTTGTTGATTTCCAGGTGGTCTGGAATAAGGCTTCTTCTGGTAATGGTTAGCATTACTGCTTCCTCCTCTTTGGGACCGAAAAGGTCCAAAGTTTCTGTTTCTTGCGTCGCGCGCCTGGTCCAAGTCTTCCACCCAGCGACACGTATCAAGTAGTTCCAAAAACTGAGTAATCTTCAAAGTTATGACAGCTCTCTTCACGTCGTGTCTCAGACCTTCCTCAAACTTCTGACACTTCCATGCCTCGTTCAGTTGATGTTGAAAGTAAGTTGAGAACCTCGACAAGCTCTCGAACTTAGTAGCATATTCACTCACAGTCATATTTCCCTGCCGCAAACCAAGAAATTCCATCTCCTTAGCATGCTTGGCACTTTTCGAAAAATACTTATTCAAGAATCTCTCTTTGATCACCTCCCAATTAACTGTTCGATTCTCAGTCTCCAATAACCTCTACTCCCCGGTCCACCAATCCTCTACGTCCCCAATCAACATGAACGCAACATAAATCACCTCCTGTCGTGGGCATAGTTCATACCAGTGAATATCTTCTCCAATTCCTTGATCTACAAAGTAGCCTTTTCAGGATCAAACTCTCCCTTAAATTGTGGAAGGTTAGTACGATGAAACTCCGCCAGATTCTGGGCATCAGCAGTAGCCTCCAATTGTTGTGCAGTCCTCGCTTGTTGTTGAGCTGTTTGCTGGTTTTGTTGCAGCATTGCTTCAGCCATCTTCTGAATTGCTTCGATTGCAGCAGTCATGTCTCCTCAATGAGCCATAATTCTTCTCAGGTCAAGCTATACAAAACACAGAGAAAAGTCATATGTATTCCTACGAAATACCAAACACAGAGAATCACACAACACAAACAAGACAGTCCAAAACCACATGACCCAAAAGAAAACTTAAATCGGGGCTCTGATACTAAGACAGTGTAACGCCCCTTTTTCTTATCTCGCAAAGAAGGAACGTCACACCAAAACATAAAGAAACGAAATAAATTTGCAAAAAATAATAAAAAAGTTGATTAATTAAGACCTGGTTCATTTTTTGCACATGATTAAATAAATTGCATTCTTGGATTTGTAAAATAATCGAGTATTGAAATATGTCTACATTTTTTTTACAGTAAATAACAATAAAGAGATGATAACAATTATAAATACAATAAAATCGACACAAAATTTAAAGGTCATACATTCACAGTTCATATATAATATTATATGCATAAGTCAGTTTAATTACATCATGATTTACAAAAAGCAAAAGATGTACCCACCAGAAAGATACAAATATACACCTAGTAAATACAGCAAAACATCAGGCTTCCCCAAAAAGATAAACGGTTAGCCATCAGTATCCACCGACAGTATCAGCCCCTACGACTGACGGAAAGGGACAGTAGCCGGGTCTTTTTCAAGGTCCTCTTCATCCGATGAAATTGCCATGGGAGCGACCGAATTTCGGGCAGAAGCCTGAGCAGTGGAGAGGAACGAATCCTCCTGTGGGGTATAATATAAATCATCCCACAGATCTCTAACTGGAAGGTAGAATTTTAGGTGGACAAAAGTAGTAAAATAAAAAAAATGCGTGTCGTAGCGGCCCCACGCCAAAGATACAGTCAGCTCCTCGTGATAGATGCACCAGTCAGTGCTCAAGTTGATGTGCCAGCAATCGGGCCCTCCATGAAAGGTCATATGGGCATAGCCCAAAAATCGACGTGGACGCGACGACATCCTTAGCAAGCTCTAGTCTAAGTATGGCCAGAAACCCGAAAACTCAGGTGTTTCCTTCTCTTCCTCACGAACGTCTCCTCAGAAGTATACAGATTAAACAAGAACATCAAAAATATAGAAAGAGGTGAGACACCCAGCTTTCAGTACCAAAATGGCAGCAAGAAAACAGAATGGCGCTGGACGCCCACATATCAACGTAGTTCATACATCCAATCATAGTAATAATTAAAATTAACAGTAAAGGCAGAACAACAATAAATAGCAGTAAAGATTATCAGCAACATACATATGACATCAATATTTTCAACAGTTAACAGTTCAAGCAATCAAGTAAATATTACGGTAATAATAACAGATGTTTTCCCACAATTATAAATGCTCATGCTCAATGAATTATGAGACTGACAGTTCACGATGCAAATGGTACCAAATTCCTACTCCATGGAGCTAAACATAAACATTTTCAGAGTGAATGATCAAGGAGTTATGTTAGTATCTCGTCAGCCTTAAAAATAGTGTGCTCATCTCATAAAAATATTTGCGCAAAACGGCTTATACATGGCACCCCAATAGTTGATCACGATATAGGATAACGTCTCAGTCCGGATCGTCGGTGTATTTGCACCGGTCTATCCCACGGCCCCAGTGGAGCTACCACTATCTATTGTTAGACACCCGCACCCCGACGCCCCCAGGGCTAACCACTATGACCCTATGCTTAGTCTACTCACACCTGCACATAAGTGTTATTCAAACTCCTAGGCATACATCACCTTTTCAACAATGTCCAACGGACAACACATATGCATGATGACGCAATGTACATCATGTATGTTCATCAATGATACATTTATCATAAGGTATACCACAATGGCATATATTCATATCACAATATCAATATGTCATAAATTCCTCAAGTACACAGTCAACAAGTACTTAACCCACATAGGGTCTCACAATAACATAGAATCAATTTTCAACATCAATATGTATTTATACATGGCCCATCAATTATTACAAGTCCATACATGGATCCACATTTTCAAAGTCTTAAACTTTGGTCAATTATTAAAATTTTTAGGTTAAGTAACCCTTCAAAACCGTGGCCCTCTTAAGTGTTATTGTTCAATTTAATTCTTTCATCACATTATGGATTATGCATGTCTCTAAATTCCTAACTTCCAAAGATGCACCAAGGCATCATTTCAACCCTAAATTTTCTCTAAAAATCGTGCCCTCACTAGGTCTTCAAGGTTCCAATTTCTTTCTAAGTTATGCATTAATTTCTTGATATATAATTACTCAAATTTTAGTTCACTCAAAATCACTCCAAACCCCTAAAATCTAAGCCAAAATCGTGGCCTCACTTTAGTGTAGGAAACCCTTAATTTTTCCATTCATTCATTCTAACATTTCCAAACATTCCAACACCACCAATGCAATCAAAATCATTATCCAATCATCAACACCAATTTAGAACATATACACATGCAAAATCACCAAACAAAGTAAGCATAGAAATATAGATTTCTCCATCAATCAAATAGACAAAGTCTCCTCACCACCAATAATGGTAGAAGTGAGTAAATCTCCCTCTTACCTAAAGGAAGAACACAAAAATGATCTCCTACTTGCTCCTTGAAGGTTCGGTTTTTACAGCTCCAAGAACCCTAAAATTTCAATCACAAAGAATCAACATCAAGCTTGTTAAAAGATGGATCTTTGGTCTCCAATGAGACCATAGAGCATGAAAATGAAGAGAAAGAAGAAGAAAAATGGAAACTTTACCTCAAAGTTAGAAGCTTTATCTTGGAAGACAATGGAGGTGAAGATGGATTTTGAAGAAATTTTCTAAATAGAAAGTGTAGATGAGGTTGAGGTGAGTGTGGAAATGGTATTTATGAAGAGAAAAGTGAAGGGAAATGGTTGCTAATAGGGGCTGCAATTTCGAATGGAGAGGGGAGAAGAAGAGAGAAGGAAGAGAAAAAAATAAGAAGAAGAAGTTAGAGAGAGAAAGTGTTATAGAAAAATATAATATTTTTGAGTGAAATGATTAAGTGTGGAGGCAAAATTTTGCCTCCCTTGGAATGGCATTGCCGCGGCAATGGAGAGAAGAGAGGGGGAGATTTTTGGCTTCCCTAACAAGCCAAGGGCATTCTTGTCCTTTGGTGGTAAAAGCTTCTTAAAGAAGCTTTGATTAAAATACAATAAATTTGAATTAAAGTGGATTTGAATAGACTTAAAGTAGATTACATTAGGATAGTGTGATAGGATTTTTAATACATGTTATTATTTAATAGACAATTGTTACAGTTGACAGAAGTCAGTATTAATTTATCTAACAGATAAAATTTACACAGCAATTATTATTTTATCTGATAAAATTTCTCGAAAAATGTAAAATCTCATAAATTGTGTCCAATCTTGGGTTTAGTAAGATCCCTCATTGACGTTTTCACAGATCAAGGTTCTCGGAAAAAATATCTCGTTTTTCCGGCTCCGCTCATTTTACACGTAAAACGAAAAATAATATTAAAATATTCCGCGTTCTCATAAAAATCCAAAAAAATTCTCAAAAATCACAAATATTGAAAAATGAATATTTATCATAAAATAAATAAAATTTGGGGTGTTACATAGTCAGACCAAAAGCGGAAGAAAAACAAAAGATAAAACTAAAACCCAGTTCATTTACATATAAATAATGACCTGTTCATTTATAAGTGTAGAATAATTTGGCGATTCTCTTTTTTTTTTTTGTAAGTGGATAAAACATAATTATAGCAGAAATTAATATGAGGACTAAACCATACATTTATACATCAAATACATAACATACATGTTTAAATACATCAACAATTAAATAAAGGAAGCAGAAGCTTTACATGCCCTAAAAAGAATATACATATTACAGCCCACCAAAAAGACAAAACATCAGGCCTCCAAAGTGATATACAGATGGCCACCAAAAAGGCTACCAAAAAGAGTTATGCCTCCAACAACTACTAACAAGGAGCCTAAATGGGTCCTTTTCAGGATCTTCCTCAGAAGAGGAAATCCTTATAGGAGCGGCTGACTCACGAGCAGGAGCTCACGCGGAGGACAGAAACGAATCTGAATCCTTGTGTGGGGTATACACACGATCACCCCACACCTCTCGCATAGGCATGTAGAACTCCAACCAAACATGAAGATAAAAGAGAAAACAGGGGGGCATAACGACCCCACGCCAAGGACATCGTCATATTTCCTATATAGACAAAACGCTTAGTATTGAAGTCCATGTGCCAGCTATCAACACCTCCATGAAACCTCAATTTGGCATACCCCAAAAAGCATTGCCGGGATGCCATCACAAAATAGAGGACTAGGTTGATCAATAACCAGGAAACGCAGGCTCGTCCTCGCCTTGGCCTTCACAGAAGTATGAACATATATACATAATAGCAAAGTAAAGAGGTGAGATATCCAACATCATTTCCAGTTATGGTAGTAAAGAAACATAAACGGTGCCTAACGTCAAACAGCACAATAAGAATAATAAGCAACATTAGATTCAGATGACGACAATTAAATAATCCAGGCAGTCACAATATCAATAAAAACAACAGTTCCATAATCATATAAATGTGCCAAATGACATGTTGACTGACTATGCACATGCACAAGGTACTAAAAATCCTACTCCATGGAGATAAACACAACATTCAGAGAGAATGATCAACGAGACATGTCTGTATATCATTGGCCTCAAATCAAGTGCTTCAATATCAATAAATTGCGCAACATGGCTCATACAAGATATTCTTCATAAGATCACGATATAGGACAGTGTTTTGGTCCAGATCGTCAGTGCATTTGCATCGGTCTATCCCACGGTACAAAGGAGCTACCAACTGCCCATTGCGAGATACCTGCACCCCGACGCCCCCAAGGTCAATGAGTGACTTACACTAGTCTATTCGCACCCACACTAAGGTGTGATTCAATTTCCTAGGCATAAAGCCTTACAACAAAGTCCACTGGACTTTCACGATGCATAATGACTCAATGCATATTCATGTATATTCAACAATAATATACTTTTCCACAATCACGCCACAATTTGGCCAAATCAAATATTATCAGATTCTTAATCCCACTTATGGACCCGCAACAGCACATTATCAAATTTTTAAATGTGAAAAAACACCTTTAAGGTTTATTATGGAATTTCACTTTAATTTCAATGTTTCCTATAAAGTCTTTCTTTAGGGGAATTCTCTTGCATTTTACCTAATCTTTATTACTCAAATTAAACAGGTTCTTTACTTAATTCTAAACCTAATTCACTTAGGGTAATTTAATTTAAGTTGCTCAACGTCTCACTTACACTCATGTTCTTCCCTTGATCAAAATTATTTTAAGTTATGGAACAAAATTCTATTCTTTGTTCTTTCTATTTTATGAATCCCTAATTAACCTCTAATTATCTAATTAACTAAGTTTCCACTTTTAACACAACATTTTGCAATTATTTTCCTTAAGAGGCCGTGGGCTCTAAGGAAGCTAGGGACTTAAGTTTTCATTACTCAATTAATTATTAACCACTTGATTAGTTCATTTCCTAACTTGTT
This sequence comes from Ormosia emarginata, assembly GCA_029884605.1. Taxonomy (NCBI): domain Eukaryota; kingdom Viridiplantae; phylum Streptophyta; class Magnoliopsida; order Fabales; family Fabaceae; genus Ormosia; species Ormosia emarginata. The sequence goes on from JAQQTP010000040.1 coordinate 10,980,001, forward strand.
ACAAAATTTTAACCATGAACACCCCATTGGAAGGTGTATGGTCGTGAGCCTCAATAAAGAGGGCAAGGAGCCCTTCATTTCCATCCATGATTCCAATCCATCAAGATCAATCCAAGATCATCAAGATATACAAATACAACTAATAAATTCATATAAGGTAAAATCAATACAAAATCATCAAAATCATACGACAAAGAGAGTAACCATAACATGGGTTCCTCACAACTAACACATAAACATATCCTTCACTACCAAGATAGGTTGAAGTGGATGATCTCCCTCTTACCAAATGAGATAAACAAGAAAGCTACTTCCTTTATGCTTTTGAAATTCGTCCTCCACCACCACAAAACCCTAGGATATTCAAACTCACAAAAATCAAAAATCAAAGCTTGGAAAAGGAATCCTTGATCACTAAGGTGACCAAGGATCATGAAAATGAGAAGAGAGAATGGAAAAGTCACGAACTTTACCTCAAAGCTTCAAACTTTAGAGCTTTATGGAAGAAGATGAAAATGGTAGATTTAGGTGATGGTCACAAAAGAAAAAAGCTTCAAGATGATGAGAAGATGTAAGAAACAAGGTTAGTTGAGCAAGAAAATGTGGATGGCCAAAAATGGTGCTTCTTGGCCGTGGAAGAGGGGAGAATGGAGAGGAAAAAGTGAACCTTTTAGAGAATGGTTTCAACAAGAAGGAAAATCTTCAAAGGACAAGTAGATTCAAGCAAAGTAGTTGCTTGGAATCAAGCATTCATGGAGGGGAAATGGAGTGGTGTTACCATGGAAGAGAGGAGGAAGAATGAAGAGAAAAGTGTGAGAGGAAAAAGTGAGAGAAGAGAAATGTAGAGAGAGAAAGTGATAGAAAAGTTTTGGGAATTTTTGAAAAGTGAAATGAATATGTGATATTAGTGAAAATGTGACAAAATTTGTCACATTTTCCTTCTCATTGCCGTGGAAGAGGAGAGGAGAGGACAGAGAAGAGTTGGCTTCCTTTTGAAGCTTGGTACAAAGCTTCCTTGAGAAGCTTTGTGCAAAGTTTCTATGAGAAGCTTTGTTAGCTTTTTGTAAAAGTCAAAGTGATGATGTCACTTTGAGGATGTCACTAAAGTGTTGTTCTAGAAAAGGTGATTAACACTCCATTAAAGCTATTATCCAGTGGACAAAAATTATAGTTAACAAAATTAGTATTTGTAGTCCAACGGATAATAAAACGTACTACAATTTTATTTTTCAGATAAAATCTCAAAAAACAAAAACTCTGTAAACCGTGTCTGGCCTCGGGTTTAGTAAGATCCCCCATCGACGCTTCCACAATTCAAGGTTTTCCAACCTCGGGGAAAATATTTTATTTTCTCGACTCCGCTCAGTGAGTACGCAAATTGAGAAATATATTAAAATAATCAACGTTTCCAAAAAAATCCACAAAAATTCACAAAAATCACAAATATTATAAAATGACTATTTATCATGACACAGACAATTTTCGGGGTGTTACATTACACACACCTCTTTTAAATTGATTGTTCTTAAATAGAAATTATTAAGCTATTAGTTAATAGTTAGTTCTGAATTAGCAGCAGTCCTCGTGGGAACGATATCCGACTCCTAGCTATATTGCAAGTGTGACTCTTGCACTTGCGGTAATAGAGGTATTCGAATAGACCTGTTTCACAGAAAGGTTCTTTTAATAGAGGTATTCGAAGAACTTTTAAAGTATTCGAATAACCTTCTTCAGAACTGATTTTCACAGGCTTTTTGAATCAGTGGTATTCGAATAACTCAAAAGGTATTCGAATAAACCACGAGATCCTGATTTAGAAATAAACGACTATATTTCAAATTTAATACATAAGTTAATTCTTTTAATGGCCTTTTTCCTCAGAGGCTCTATAAATAGTGACCTTGGGTCACTTTTGAAGCGACTCAACTATCTGAATCATTCTTTGCTTGCTTGAAAACGTGATTTATAATTTTCTCATATTTTCTGTGCTCTTTTCACCAAAACTTTGAGATATCCTTAAAGAGCTATATAGTGCCTTAATTTGTGACATTTACTCTTTGTGAGAGTTTCTCTTCATCTATATTCTGTTTCTTTGCAACGAGGGCGAGGTATCCCTTAAAGGTTTGTAAAGAGGGTGAGGTATCCCTAAAAGTTGAGGCTTCAGCACAAGGGTAGAGTTTTCCTATGTGTGAAAAGTGCTCTTGTTTATAAAGGTAGCAAGCACTTGTTTAAGCTTGTATTGATAGTGAAAAATCTCGGATAGTTTTTTGAGGACTGGACGTAGGCGACAAGTGGTTGGTGGCTGAACCAGAAAAAATATTGTGTCTGCTCTTCTCATCTTAATCTCATTTTCTTGCAATTTATTTTATTATGTGTTTATTTTATGTGCTTAAGGTTTTCTATCTTCTCTTTTTATTCACTTCATTTAAAAATAGCTTCAACGAAATTTGTTTTACAAGCGTTTGTGAAAAACTTTATATACTCAATACACCCCCCTTTGAGTACTGAAGCCACTTGGGTAACACATCCGTCACTACCAGTGGGAGGAGTTTGCCAAACACTCTAGTCGAGCCCCAGTTCCCTTGGTTCGCAAGTTTTATGTGAACCTAGCCTTCACACACCAGGAGTCCACCACAGTCAACGTACGGTGTGGCATCCTGGGGCCGACGAGAGTGGGGAGTGGTTGCTGGTGCTAAGAGAAAGCATCAATGAGCGGCTCTTAGCAGGCTTTTAGGAGAAGGGTCCCATGAATGAACTGAATACGCACCAGAATGAGAAGGATTCAGAGAATATACAGGTATGGGAATGCATAGTTGTGGATGGCTTAAAGGAATTGATTAGGCGTAGCCATATCAACAAGTTACAACTTCATTTCGGGAGCCTAGAACATAAGAACTCCATGGTTAAGCGTGCTTGACCTGAAGCAATTGTGGGATGAGTAACCTCCTGGGAAGTTTCCTAGGATACGTGTGAGTGAGGACAAAGCACGCTGAAAAGACCCATGTTGGTTTGTGGAGACACTCATCAATCCTGCAGGCAGTCCCGGGATGTTACAGATGGTATCAGAGACGGGACTTCTCCCAATACTGTGTGGTTCGGGGACGAACCAAGCGGAAGTTGGTGGGCATGTGGCGTCCCGGGGCCGACGAGGGTGGGGGGTGGTTGCCAGTGCTAAGAGAAAGCATCAATGAGCGGCTCCTGGCAGACTTCTAGGTGAAGGGTCCCATGAATGAACTGAATACGCACCGGAATGAGAGGGATTCAGAGACTATGCAGGTATGTGAATGCATAGTTGAGGATGGCTTAAAGGAATTGATTAGGCGTAGCCATATCAACAAGTTGTTACTTCTTTTTGGGACCCTAGAACATAAGAACTCCATGATCAAGCGTGCTTGACCTGGAGCAATTGTGGGATGAGTGACCTCCTGAGAAGTTTGCTAGGATGCATGTGAGTGAGGACAAAGTACGCTGAAAAGACCCATGTTAGTTTGTGGAGACACTTATCAATCCTGCAGGCAGTCCCGGGATATTGCATACGGAGGCGCTAAGTTTCTTATTCTACGGAGTCCATCCGAGTGGCATTATCTTCTCCCCCTCCTTGCCAGTGCTAAGAGAAAGCATCAATGAGCAGCTCCTGACAGGCTTCTAGGTGAAGGGTCCCATGAATGAACTGAATACGCACCGGAATGAGAGGGATTCAGAGACTATGCAGGTATGTGAATGCATAGTTGAGAATGGCTTAAAGGAATTGATTAGACGTAGCTATATCAACAAGTTGTTACTTCTTTTTGGGACCCTAGAACATAAGAACTCCATGATTAAGCGTGCTTGACCTGGAGCAATTGTGGGATGAGTGACCTCCTGAGAAGTTTGTTAGGATGCATGTGAGTGAGGACAAAGTACGCTGAAAAGACCCATGTTAGTTTGTGGAGACACTTATCAATCCTGCAGGCAGTCCCGGGATATTACATACGGAGGTGCTAAGTTTCTTATTCTACGGAGTCCATCCGAGTGGCATTATCTTCTCCCCCTCCTTGTAACACCCAAATGAGGATGTCACATTTTCAATATAATAATAATAAAACCATACCCAAGTTATAAAACGTTTTAATACATAATTTATATGAGTTGCAAAATTTTTATTTTTATACCTGATATCATTAAATAAAATAAAACGAATTACAAAACAAAACAAACTATTATTACACACCATAATATATATATGATTTTTGTCTTAAGTATACAAATAATTTATAACTACAAATATTTAATAAAGCAGTAAAAAGTCAGCATAACACTAAAACATAAACATGCTCAAGTGCACATCGAAGATTTCTAACCCTCCGAAGGATCCTCCTCAGATGGATCGTCAGACGGCACAAATCCTGGATGTCTCGCAGCTCTACGGAGTTCGTGTTGTCGATACGCTACTAAGCTCACTGAGTGTATGAAAACGTCCTCCCCAATAACGCTTAATAGACAAAGGCATCTCTAAATGTAAATAAAAAGTAGTAAACATTGGTGCCCCATCAAACTCTCTACGCAGGGACACAGTCAGACGCCCCACATAGACTACCGATCCTCTCTCAGCTCGCAGTCGCCAGGCCTCAGAGCCTCCGTGAAACTTAAGTCTCACAAAACCCAAAAACTCAGGCAGAGCCATACCGCGTCACAATCAATCCAAATGATATGAATGATCAAGAGGCTCGCTTTCCTCAAACTGGTCGCTCGACTGTTGCTCCTCCTCAGGGTACAAACAATCTAGAGGCTGCTCCTCTACCTCTTCCTCAAATTCTTTACAAAACATAAATAATAATATAGAAAAATACATACAAAGAGGTGAGACAATCTACATCATTATCAGCATGGCAGTACAAAAAATGACAATACATACAGATATCACAGTTGATTCAAAAATCCATATTATCACATTATGCACAATATCTCACATTAACACATCAAACATAATATCTCAAATTAAATATGAATAATGAAAAATAATCACATTATGATGAAAATCCCAAATGCAAATGTACACTGACTCATTTCTTACTCCATGGAGCTAAACACAGACATCAGAGAGAATGATCCGGAAGACCTATCTGTACCTCAAGCTGCCTAGCCAACTATTACACAGTCAAATGTCGTGTAAATAGCACACAGTCAAAATCGTCATGTAGTTAGTACACAGTCCAAACGTCGTGCACAACAGGCATTGTACTAGACAGTCTCCATAAGATCTTGATTAAGAATAGTGCTTGTCGAGATCATTAATGTGTTGCCCATTACCACAGCTCAGAGGAGCTACAAACTGTTCACATGTGAAATCCTCCGTACACTAACGCCTCCAAGTTCACTTTAATGAACTGCACTACACCTATCACACCCACAACACGAAGTAATTTATCTCGTCAGCCAATTGTCAATTTCAACTATATTGACACATCTCTCAATGTATGTAAAGAAACCATAATTATATAAATGCCCTCAGTATCACGATAAATCGTAATTACACAAATGCCCTCAGTATCGGCATAAACCAAATATAGTATGTCTCCACTTGACAGTACTACTTCTCAACATGTTTGGGTCCACCACTTTGGCCCGACAGTAAAACTCACTGTTCCTTTTAGTTGCATAAAGATTTTTTCGCATTTTCACAATCACGTCACCTTTTTCGAACGTTTTTAAATTGCGTAAATATATTTTGACATTTTTAAATATCGCGTAATGTTTTTAAATTATTTTCTCAATCGCGTAAGATTTTTAAATCGTTTTCTGAATCACGTAGCTTAAAATTCTTCATTTTAAATACGTGTAAGCTATTTCTAGTATTTTTCAACTACATAAAATATTTTCTTTGCATTCTAATTATACTTTTAAACTTTCTCCATTATTTGTTCATTCTTAATTAATTTTGACAGCATTTTGTCTAAAAAGTTCATTAAATGATATTTTTTACGTTTTCTTTCAAAATTACCTTGCTTTAGTCATAACCATTATTTACACTTTGAAACTCACTAACGTGCTTCAAAACCCAAAGGTGAGCTCTACGTTAACATTTTCCAAGTGTTCAATTTATTTCTTATTTATAATTAATTCCTCTAATTTAGGTTTTTAAAACTAAGTTCATTTATTTTGTTCTCTAAAAATTCATTGAAATTGAATTCTCTTTAAGTTAAATACTTAATCTACCTTAGAAAATAATTTTGGAAATCAAATATACATTGAATGGCATTTTGGCCGAATTCAACATATTCTTTACAAATGATCTTTAAATCGTTTTCCATCTTCTAAATCATTTTCAAGTTCATTAATTTACTTAAATCAATTAAGTCATTCTTTTAGAAAATGGTTAAGAACATTTTGGTTCTCTTTTTCTTGGTGAAGCCGTGAGCTTCCTTGTGTTCTTTGGAACACTCATGCAAATCCTCACATGTTATTCACATCCTACCATAATTATCATACATATATGAACACATACCATATATTTTAAAGCTATAAACATGCATGCACACATAATCAATCACAAAATAGAAAAGACAATAAACAACCAAGTGAATGAATCCTTATGGATTCTTCACCACAAATACATCTATTTTCTCACTACCATACAAGGCTGATGAGATTAAATCTCCCTCTTACCTTAAGGGAAGACAAACTCCTCCTAGTGTCATCCCAAAAATTAGTAATTTTATGATAAATAATCGTTTTACAATATTTGGGTTTTTGGAAAATTTTCTAAAATTTTCTGGGAAAGCATAATATTTTAATATTATTTCTCGTTTTACGTATAAATTGAGTGGGCCTGGGAAAATGAGATATTTTTTCTGAGAACCTTGATCTGTGGAAACGTCGACAGGGGATCTTACTAAATCTGAGGCCAGACACAATTTACGAGATTCTGCATTTTTCGAGATTTTTATCTGATAAATAAAAATCACTGAATAATTTTATTATCCGTTGGATAGTAAATTTCTATCCACTGATAATAAATCTGATACAATGTTAGTTATATTTTAGAGAACACTTTGGTGATATTGTAACGTCCCGAAAATTAATAATTTCAGGATAAATGATCATTTTACAATATTTGGGATTTTCTAGAATTTTTCTGGATTTTTCTGAGAACGCAGAATATTTTAATATATTCCTCGTTTTGCGTGCGCACCGAGCTGAGAATTGCTGAGGTCAGTGTAACGCTCTGGAAACTAATTATTTCACCACCAATAGTCATTTTCTAATATTTGTGATTTATGTGAATTTTTCTGGAATTTTTCGGAAACGATGAATATTTTAATATATTCTTCGTTGTGCGTGAAACTCGAGCAGAGTCGTGAAAACGACTGTAGTGCTTCAAAAATTGGAAAATTATATCACGAATAGTCATTTTATAATATTTGCAATTTTTGAGAATTTTTCGGGAATTTTCCGAAATCGTCGAATATTTTAATATATTTCTCGTTTTGCGTGCGCACTGAGCAGAACCAGAGAAACGCGATGTTTTCTCTGAGAACCTTGGACTATGGACATGTCGATGGGGGATCTTACTAAACTCGAGACTTGACATAGTTTACGAGGTTTCACAATTTTCGAGAAATTTTTACAGATACAATTAAATCAATAGAGCGAAAAATTCATCTGTCAGATTAATTAAATACTAACTTCTGTCAACTGTAACTATTATCTATTGGATAATAGTATGTAATAAAAATACTATCACATTATCCTAATGCAGTCTACTTTATATCTAATCTATCCACTTTAATTCAAATTTAATAGTTAAATAATCAAGCTTCCTTAAGAAGCTTTGACCCCAAACTTTGACCACATGTTTTGGCTTCCTTGGGAAGCCAATTCTCACCCACTCTTCTCTCTCTCTTTTACGTCTGCAGCAGCCCAAAAAGGGGAAAAGAATTGCATTCATTTATCCTAATATTACATTTAATACATTATCACCCAAAAACACCAATTTCTCTTCATTTTACGTTTTCTTCTTCTTCTTCCTTCTCCAATATTTCTTTTTCTCCTCTCTTGAAGACCCAATGTCCAGCAGCCCCTCCTCCACTCCAACTTCTCAAAATCTTCATCTAATTACATTTTCTTACTCTCCTCACCATTCTAAACATCTTTCCCTCTTGGAGCTTCTTGAAAATCCTCCATTCTCACCATTTTCTCCAAGCTCCAACTTTGAGCATTTTGGGTAAGTTTCAAGACCACTCATTCTCTTCTCTTGATTTCGTGATTTTGGTTCTTTTAATGGTCATCCATGGTTGATTTTTCAAGCCTTGATATTGATTCTAACAAATCACCATTTTCTTAGGGTTTTGGTGGCCAAATCCGAAAATCCAAGGAGTTTTCTTGGAGTTCATTTGATTTCTACACTCATGTAAGAGGAAGACACTCCTCTTCAACCATTTTTAGCATCTAGGAACCTTGGTTGTGTTGATTTATGAAGAACCCTAATTAGGGTTGTTCTTGAAATTAATGATTAATTATGCAATGTGTTGATTTTAATTGATTTATGCTATTGGATTGAATTGTTGTATATAATGCTATGTTAGATTGGATCTTGTGATTGAAAATGGAAGAAAAACGTTGGAGAAGCCCTCTTGGTGGCCACGGTTTTGAGGCTAGCAATTAGGGGAAATTGTGATAAACTGTAACAAGCATTGGATTTGAACTGAGCGATGGATAAAAATGGAGTGTAATGGAAGAACAAAATTTGAAGTTGGAATGCTCATGGTGGCTACGGTTTTGGAGCCAAGAACCTAGGGTTTTTGGTGAGTTAATTGAACAAGAGAACACTCTAAATAATTAAAGAAATGATGTACAAGATTATGGCTTGAAAAGAATTTGAATTTGGATTTATAGGGAGGCCACGGCCTCTAGGGCATTTCTAGGTGAAAATGTGATTTTGATGAATTGGAAGCATAATCAATTAGGTAATTGGAAGCCTAAGTAGTGAAATGGATAATCAAGAAATTAGGAGAATTTAATGTGTTGATTTTAATTAATTTATGCTATTGGATTGATTGGTGGTATATAATGGAATGTTGGAATGGATTTAGTGATTTAAAATGGATGAAAAATTGATTGAACACCCTTCAAGAGTGCCACGGTTTTAGGTTGGAAATTTAGAGGAAATTGTGTTGAAATTGTAATGGGTATAAGACTTAAATTATCAATGTATGAAATGGAATTTAATGGAAGAACAATTGGAAGTTGAAACTCCTATAGTGGTTACGGTTTTGGAGATAAGAACCTAGGGTTTTTGGTGAGTTAATTGAACAAGAGAACACTTTAAATAATTAAAGAAATGATGTACAAGATTATGGCTTGAAAAGAATTTGGATTTGGATTTATAGGGAGGCCACGGCCTCTAGGGCATTTCTAGGTGAAAATGTGATTTTGATGAATTGGAAGCATAATCAATTAGGTAATTGGAAGCCTAAGTAGTGAAATGGATAATCAAGAAATTAGGAGAATGTATTGTAATTAAGATTTCATAAATTTTAAAGAGCATGAGAGTGTGAGGCTTGAGAGCTTAAATAAAATGTAAGTTATTGGAGATTGAATTGCCTTAGTATGTTAAATTGATTTTGAATATGAACCTTGAAATGAGGAATAAATTCTAAGTTAGGATTCATAATGAACCTAATGACGTACTAATTGACTTGATATTGATATTATGTTGTTATGGGTCCATGTGAGTGACCATATATACATTGATGCTTATATTGGCCTAATGTGGCGTATTATGGAATTATATGAAATTATGAATCATACATGTGCATGCATAGTGTCTTATGCATTGTGATTGTCCTTGTGGACTGTTGTAAGGCCTAGTTGCCTAGGAGATTGAACACACCTTAGTGCGGGTGCGAATAGACAAGTGTGGGTCGTGTTATGACCTCGGGGGCGTCGGGGTGCGGGTCCCTCACATGGATAGTTTAGAGCTCCTCTGTGCCGTGGGGCAAACCGATGCAAACACACCGACGATCCGGACTTGACACTGTCCTATATCGTGATCTAGTGATGAATGTCTGTGCAATGCCATGATTGTGCACGATTTGATTTATAGCACCGGCCTCGGCAGTAGGAGTCTGACGTACATGTCTCCTGATCTTTCTCTCCGATTGATTGAGTTTAGCTCCATGGAGTAGGGGTTTGAGAGAACATGCATATAAGACATGATCTATATATACATTGTTGTTATTATCTGTTTTCCATATTATGACTTATCTGTTCATTACTGTAATGATTACCTACCTGGACTGTTTAATTGCTTACTGTTGGACTTACTGTTAGTATTTGAATATACTGTTTCTGATTTGCTATTTAGGTGCGTGGCGCCGTAATGTCTCTAGCATGCTATAATTGGTAATGATGTAGGATGTCTTACCTCCTTCTGTGTTTCCTATATCTTTGTATGTCTGTTCTATACTTATATTGATAAAAGATCGTGAGGAAGATAAAGAGGGACCACACCTTGGTTGATTGGATTGGGCATTTGGACAAGGTTTCCTCGGCTACGTACGAGTGCAGTTGCGTGGAGGCATTGATGCCTGACTTGTTGACTGGGACTCCGAGCGTCGTATGTGTATATGGGGTTGCGACTTTGTCTGCTAGTAGTACCTATCCCTGGGTCACTACTTTTCCCCCTTTTAGTGTTTTATTCCATTTGTATTTTATTGGACTCTGTAATTGTTATATTCTATATCATCAGTGATTTGTGTAAATTGACTATATATATATATGTATAAGAGATATGATTTTATTTCAGTGGTTGTATCATGGCTTGAATACATTTATATTTCATTCGAGGCTCATATTATCTACCTATGCAAATTGTCAAAAAAAAAATATAGACTCTTGAGAATTTAAGTTACTGTTATCATGACTGTGACACACTTGGATTTAGTAACTGTGGTGTAATGACGATTATGCTTCGATTGCTACATCAAGGGGTGTTACAGATATCACCATGGTGACATCATCACCATGACATCACTTTGACTTTTCAACGGAAGGAAGCTTCCTAGCACCTTTCTTTTGGCTTGTTGGAAAAGCTAAGAGGAAGCTTCCTTGCACCTTCCTATTGGCTTCTTCAAGAAGCCAATTCTTCTCTCCTCCTCTACACTACACATTCTTGAGGGCTCTTTATGGCCACGCAATTTAATTCACACACTTACACAAAATACACCTATTACATATCTCACGTTATTTCACTTTACTATCACTTTGTCTCTCTAATATTTCTCTCCTTTCATTTTTCTCTCAAACTCCATTCTCTTCTCTCTCTCTCTACTCCACGGCAATGCTAGCCTAAAAGGAGGCAAAATTTGTTCTCCCCCCACTTAATACACTTTACCAAAATGTCTCATTCTAACCTAACATTTTATCTCTCTAACTTCATCTTCTCCAAAGTTTCTCCTCCTTCTCTCTACCCTCCACCATAGCTATGAAAATGCAGCCCCTCTCTTGACCCTTAATCTTCATATTTTTCCTTCCTTAAGACCAGTTCCATACTCACCTTCACCTCCTCTACACTTTTTCTTTAGAAAGCTTCTTCAAAAATCCAACCTTTCTACCCCTCCTCTACCAATCCGAAAATTGAGCCTCCATTGGTGATCAATCTTTTTGATTTTTTCAGTTCACTAAACACAATTCTACACTCACCTTCATCCTCTCTACAAGTTTCATTTAGAAAGTTTCCCCAAAATCTAACTTTTTCTCCATTGTCTTCCAAGGTAAAGTTTCTAGCTTTAAGGTCAAGCTTCAACCTTTCTTCCCTTTTCTCTTCATTTTCGTGCTCCATGGTCTCTTTGATGACCATGGATCTATTCTTTTCAATGTCTAATGGTCATTCTTGATGGTTGAAAATCCTAGGATTTTTGGAGCCTTGAAACCGAAATCACAAGGAGCAAGGAGGTGGCTATTTTCGTGATTTCTCCTTAGATAAGAGGGAGATAATCCTCTTCAACCTATCTTGATAGTGAGGGAACCTTTGTGTGATTGTTGATGGAGCAATCCATCCTTGTGTGCTTACTTTGTTGATAATTTTTATATATTTATGTATCCTTAATTGAAATTGATACTTGTATAATGATCTTGAATGTATTGGATTTGTTGGAATTGCTTGATCATGTTAGGGTTGCTAAATGGAAAATTTGGGGTTTCCTACCCTAACATGATGGCCATGGTTTTGGTGGTGATTTTGGATGTAATGGGAATGTTGATTATGCTTGATCATATTAGGGTTATTAAATGAAAAATTTGGAGTTTCCTACCTAATATGGTGCCACGGTTTTGAGGGGAATTTTGGGATTGTAAATTGTCTTTGTGAACAAATGACTAAAGCTTGTGGAATTGAATGTTGAATGATAACACTGAGGTTACTAAATGTAAAGTTGTAAGGGTTAAGTATCTTAAAAGGGAGCTACAATTTTGGCTTAAAACTATAAGAGATTGGAATGATCTTAGTGAACTAAAATTTAAGTGAATTGATATCAAGAAACTAATACATAAAATGGTAAGAACTCAGATGTTTGAGGACTTGAAGGGCCACGGTTTTGACCCATGATAATGAGGGTTTGGATTGAGTTAGTAAGTAATAAAACTTGTGTAATTGAACATTGAAGAATTTATAATCATAATGGAGTTGATTATGAAAGACTTAAGGTTTAAATGATGCCTTGGTGCATCTTTGGAGATTAGGAATTTAGAGACATGCATAATCCATAATGAAGTAGAAGAATTAAATTGAATAATGGTATTTGAGAAGGCCATGGTTTTAAAGGGTCACTTTCCCTGATGTTTTCATAATTGACCAACAACTTGAGAATTTAAAAATGGGAACCCATAATGTGGACATGGTGATAATTGATAAACTATGGATACCTACATGATTTGGGAAATTTTAGATCCTTTAGGAACTCATAAAATGAAAATGAATTCATAAGAGATGACAATTTAAGTGGAATTTTATAATAATCTCATAAGACTTATTAATATTTGAATTGGCCTAATTGGGGCATATTATGGAAAATTGTGTATTGTGAAATATTTGTGAACATGATTGTCCATGGAATCAATATGCATTAGACGTTTGCTTAGTCGATGACTGTTAAAGGGCTAGATGAGCCTAGGATCTTGTATTGAGCAACATGTATTTAATAAATTGCTCAGTCTATGACTGTTAAAAGGTTGGATGAACCTATGATTATGAATTGAGTTAACGCATTGAACAATTTACTCAGTTTATGACTGTTAAAAGACTAGATAAGTCTATGATTATATTGAATCAGTATGCATTGAACAAATTGCTCAGTCGATAACTGTTAAAAGGCTGTATAGGCCTATGAATGTGAACTGAATAATGTGGTCAATGATAGATCTATGGGGGGACGTAAGGCGCAGTGTATACCAATTGCACGCATTATGGGCTCGACAAATCATTATTCTTTACATAGTGAATTAATGAGAATTGAATGGTGAGGTATGTGATGGATCTGTAGAGGGGCGTAAGGCGCGGTGTATGCTGATTGCACGTATTACGAGCCTGACAAATCACTATTCTTTTTTGGTAAATGAACAAGAATTGAATAGTGCGATCCCGTGGGAAGGATCTAAGGGGCATCGGGGCGTGGTGATTCATTTTTCTATATATATATACCCCTGTGATTACTGGCCATGAAGAACCTTTGCAACGCTTTGTGGGTGCCTCGATGAACACTATTCCCTTCGTGGTCCCGTAGACTGTCATTGAGGGGGGCAGATCTACCGGAACGTTCATCTTTGAAATGGAATAGAAAATCTTGGTACCAAGTGCACATGCATTGTGAGTCGGCATTGTGAGTCAGCATATTGAGTCTGCATATCATGAGACACTCATTTATATGATGATTATACTATTGTGTTATTGATGTCATGATTGTCTGAAATGTTTTTAATTGTTCATTATCTGAGACTCTAATGATGTTTTCTTTTACCGTATGTGATTATTGTCGCTCAATTGTTATTGTTGATTCTTACTACTATGTGTTGTTATCCTGCTCTTACTGTTCATTTCATTGTTACTGTTGATGAATATATGTGTTGTAATATTATATGGGCGCTCTGCGCCGTTCTGTTTCTTTACTGCCATAATTAGTAATGTAAGTAGGATGTCTCACCTCTTTCTTGTATTCTTATACTTATGTTATATATATATATATATTTGATAAAAGATCATGAGAAAGACGATGAGGGGCCACACCTTTGCTGTGTGGATTGGGACAATTCATTATTCTCGATTTGGCGTCTGGACAAGATCCCTTCGATTATGCACGATTGCAACTTCATGGGGCATTGATGCCTATTGTGTCGACTGGGGCACCGAGCGTCACATTCATATGGGGTTGCGGCTTTGTTTGCTAGTGGTGCCTATCCCAAGGATTTCTACTTTTCCCCTCTTGTGTTTTAGTTTTCGCTGTATTTTATTTGACTCTGTAAGTATTATATTTTTTGTTATCAGCGAATTGTGTTAAGGGTGACTACAACATATATATATGGAATACGATTTAATTTCTGTGGTTGGGCATTAAATGATTGGGTACTAATTATGTTTCATTCAAAGCTCCTATTTTCTATTTATGCATAATGGAAATAACCTAAATTTTGAAATCACTGAGTTGAGACTGTGACACGCCTGGATTTAGTAACTGTGGTCTAATGACGATTATCCCGCAGTTGTTAGATTTAGGTGTGTTACACCTAGACTCCTTCTAGTGATTTCGTGTGACCTTCAAAGAATCCCTAACAAGCTCAAACAAATTTTAAAGAGTCATAACTATAGGTGAAAAATATAAACCATAGATCAATCATGGCTTAGAACCTAAGAAATCAAGTTAGAAATAAGAAACAAGGATTTTCACCTTGTAAGAAAGAATCTTCAAAGTGGTTTTCCAAGTTCCAGATGAATTTTTTTGAAGGAACTTTCAACTAGAGAAGTTCTTAGAATAATGTTTGGATTTGAGAAGTAGGGTTAGGTGAAATTTTGGAAGAGTGGAGGTGTTGGTTTAGGGTGTTGGCCGTGAGCTCTCAAGGAGTAACAATGGTGTTCTTAGCTTTTGGTAGAAAGAGAAGAGAGGTTTTGAGTGATAGTAAAATGAAGATGAAGATGAAATGAAAATTATCTCCTAACACCAAGCACTTGGCCGTGGAGCTCCCTCAAAGGAGGTGGCCACTTTAGTTGACTCCTAAGAACACCTAATGGCCTTAGATGTGATCAATGGATGATATTCAAGGCTTTGTCTCCAAGTTTGCTTCTCATTGGTGTAAGTAATTAAGTCATCAAGTGACTAAGCTCTTCTTGAATGTGCCATAACCGAATGGCCTTAGGAGAAGCAAACTAGGTTTTAGTTCATTTGTTTTCTTAGTTAGGTCTAAGTTAATTTAGTTAAGTTTCTTAGTTACTTAGTTAGCCATTTAATTAGCTAGGATGACTAACCCCATTCATGATTCTTCTAGTGTAGGGAATTGTGGATCAAAATATCTCACAGCGGAATAATAGAATTCCCTCACAGGATCCATGCGAAAAGTCCATAATCCGAGTTTTAAAAGTTTACCTCTTGAAGCGTGATGAACGCAAGCGAGGTGAATCACCAACACCGTAATAGCGATGATGTTTCTACGGTATCCACATGAACAGACTTGCAAAAAGGAGTCACGCCTCTGTTTTGTGGTGCTAGCTGCGAATAGAAGAGAAGAACCTTTCACTATCTCTCACTCACTTTCTTAGGTGCGGCTAGGGTTATGATGTAATGTATGTAGCAGCCCCTTTAGCAGTACTATTTATAATAGTGGCTGCCTTAAGAGAGTGTGAGCAGTAGCAAGGTAAGCTGTGCAACCCTAAACCAATCTGTCATGAGTTAGGCCCACAATTGAATCCAAGTCCAACTTAGATCCTTATTGCTCCAATTTAGTCTGCTCTAAGTGTGCGACCCTGCAGGTTCTCATAACGTTGGTAGTAATATTAAAATCTGATTTTAATATTACAAACAGTGTGCAGTATCTAGCAACACATCACTACTACCCAAGTAATGAGAATGTCAGTGATTTGACATAACCTATCCGTGACCAATGTTTCCGTGTAGTTTAGTCCCTTTGTCCAGATATCCAGATTGAACACAAGGCATAGAACGTGTCACCCTTGTTTTGTTCAATCTTCAGTTTCTTGATTCCCGAGTAGACATAGTAATAACAAATGAGAGCAATATCTCATATTGACTCATTTGAGCATGGCTATGCATTTCGTAGTCTCACTCAATCAGGGGGCCCGAAGATATCACTCCTGTTATGTAGGAGGGACAAATCCCATCTAGGTCACTCACATCCCTCCACATGTATCGTAGTATGTCTAATAACCAACTTTATAATCATCTTGTTACAGATAATGTTTGATGGCATTAAAACATACAACTCCTCATGTAGGAATCGTAGTGATTTTAGGTTAAAGGACCACATACACCATTATCACTATAAGAATCGCTTATGACACTCACGTAACAATCCACGTAGCGTTCTCATGGCGGGTCTGTCCAATACATTATTACTCTAATATGTATCCATGTGTAGACTTGATATCTCATATCCATAACTCGTGAGATGTGGTCATCAGTCTACGCACGTACTAGTCTCAATGCGTTATTGTTGTCCTAATTAACAATAATACTTGACTAGGGACATTTAAGAATAGTATTTTATCCAATAGGATCTCACGATCAAGTCATCCACTTGATGTCCTGTGGTATCAAACTTACTATTCTAAAGACTTTATTATGTCTAACTTAAAAGAATACAATAAATGAAATGCCTTATATAAAAAATAGCATAATACAATGTATGTAAATATAGACAAAATGTATTGGCCTCTAGGGCATACACCAACAGTCTCCCACTTGCACTAGAGCCAATCAGGCATATTTCTAATGCCTAAAGACCTAGTGTGACCCTCATGCTTCTGCTATGCAAGAGGCTTCATTAGTGGATCAGCAATGTTATCATCTGTTGGTACTCTGTATATCTTCACATCTCCTCTATCGATGATTTCTCGAATGAGATGGAAATGCCTAAGTATATGTTTGGATCACTGGTGAGATCTGGGCTCCTTAGCTTATGCAATGGCTCCATTATTATCACAATAGAGGTCCACTGGGTCCACAATGCTAGGAGCTACACCAAGCTCAATAATGAACTTCCTAATCCAAACGGCCTCCTTTGCTGCATTGGAGGCAGCAATATACGCAGCCTCTGTGGTAGAATCAGCGACTGTCTCCTACTTTGAACTCTTCCAGCTCACAGCCCCACCATTCAGGCAATAAACAAAACCCGATTGCGATCTGGAGTCGTCCTTATCGGTTTGGAAGCTAGCATCAGTGTAACCCTTTACAACTAGTTCCTCCTCGACTCCATATACCAAGAATGAATCCTTAGTCCTTCTCAAGTACTTAAGGATATTCTTGATAGCACTCCAGTGACTCTCACCGGGATCAGACTGGTACCTGCTCGTCATGCTCAAAGCATACGAGATGTCTGGTTGAGTACATAATATGGCATACATGATAGATCCAATTGCAGATGCATATGGAATCTTACTCATGCGATCCCTTTCATCCTGGGTGGAAGGGGATTGAGCCATAGATAGGCTTATACCATGCGACATAGGCAAGAGTCCTTTCTTGGATTCATGCATGTTAAACTGTATTAACACTTTGTCTATGTATGTACTCTAACTTAGGCCAAGCAATCTCTGCAATCTATCTCTATAGATCCTTATACCGAATACATAGGTGGCTTCGCCCAAGTCCTTCATAGAAAAGCATTTCCCTAACTAAGTCTTTACAGACTGTAGGGTAGGGATGTCATTTCCAATTAGTAGTATGTCATCTACATACAATACTAGAAAGACAACTGTGCTCCCACTAACCTTCTTGTAGACACAAGATTCTTCTTCATTCTTGATGAAACCAAACTGTTTGATTGTATCATCAAAACGAAGATTTTAGCTTCTGGAAGCTTGCTTCAATCCATAAATAGATCATTGCAACTTGCATACCTTTCTAGCATCCTGCGGAGTGGCAAAACCCTCAGGTTGTGTCATGTACACATCCTCAAGAAGATTTCCATTAAGGAAAACTGTTTTGACATCCATTTGCCAGATTTCATAATCATGGTATGTTGCAATAGCAAGCAAGATCCAAATAGATTTAAGCATCGCAACAGGGGAAAAAGTCTCATCATAGTCTACACCATGAATTTGCTTGAAACCTTTAGCCACCAATTGCACCTTAAAGGTATGCACATTACCATCCATGTCGGTTTTCTTCTTAAAAACCCACTTGCACCCAATGGGTTTTACCCCTTCAGGTGGGTCAACCAAGGTCCATACCTGGTTGGCATACATGGATTCCATTTCAGATCTCATGGCCTCAAGCCATTTTTCAGATTCTGGGCCAATAATGGCTTCCTGGTAAGTCACAGGCTCATCTTGATCCATGAGCAATACGTCACCTTGCTGAGTCATGAGAAATCCATATCTCTCTGGTTGATGATGTATCCTGTTAGACCTACGTGGGTCTTGTGCTACTAGAGCAGATTATGGTTCCACAACGACTTGTGGAGGCTGCTCTATTTCCACCATTGGTTCGCTGCTACTCTGTGAACTTTGAATTTCTTCAAGTTTTACTTTCCTCCCACTGATTCCTTTGGAGATAAACTCCTTTTCCAGGAATACAGCAGTCCGTGTGACAAACACTTTGCCCTCGGTAGGATTATAGAAATAGTATCCCTTGGTTTCCTTGGGATACCCCACAAATAAGCATTTATCCGATTTAGGGCCAAGCTTATCAGAAACTTGATGTTTCACATAAGCTTCGCAACCCCAAATCTTCATGAAAGACATACTGGGTCGTCTCCCAGTCCACATCTCATATGGTGTCTGTTGAACCATCTTAGATGGAACACGGTTAAGTGTGAAAGCTGCTATTAACAGAGTATGTCCCCAGAAGGAGCTTGGAAGGTCTGCATGACTCATCATGGATCGGACCATGTCCAACAAAGTCTGGTTCCTCCTTTTAGAAACACCATTCCATTGTGGTGGTTCAGGAGGAGTGAGTTGAGATATTATCCCACACTCTTTTAGATGATCATCAAACTATTGGCTTAAGTATTCACCTCCTCGATCTGATCGAAGGATTTTAATACTTTTGTCAAGTTGGTTTTGTACTTTATTCTTGAACTCTTTGAACTTTTCAAAGGATTCCGATTTGTACTTCATAAGATATATAAATCCATATCTACTGAAATCATCAGTAAATGTAATGAAATATTGAAAACCGCCTCTAGCTAGTGTGTTTAGTGGCCCACATACATCACTATGTATGAGGCCCAAAAGATCACTAGCCCTTTCACCTTGTCCAGTGAATGGGGCCTTAGTCATTTTTCCCAATAAACAAGATTCTCATGTCTCATATGATTCGTAATCAAATGAGTCCAAGAATCCATCTTTATAGAGTTTGGAAATGCGTTTCTCATTTATATGGCCCAAACGATAATGCCAGAGATAAGTCGGGTTTATATCATTTGACTTGAACCTCTTTGTATTTATGTTATAAATAGGCGTTTTCAGATCAAGGACATAAAGTCCATTACTCAAATGTGCACTACCATAGAAAATATCATTCAAATAAAGAGAACAACTTTTGTTCTTAATTATAAAAGTAAAACCCTTCTTGTCCAAACAAGAAACAGAAATGATATTCCTGCTAATAGCAGGCACAAAATAACAATTATCCAATTCAATTACAAGCCCAGTTGGCAAAGCTAATAAATAAGTCCCTACGGCTAGTGCAGTAACCTTTGCTCCATTTCCCACTCGTAGGTCGACTTCGCCCTTAATCAATGGTCTACTGCTCTTTAGATCCTACACATTTACACATATGTGAGATCCACTTCCAGTATCTAATACCCATGATGCAGAAGTAGATAAATTGATTTCTATAACAAAAATACCTGAAGTGGAAGTCTCACTTCCCTTCTTCTTCTTGAGCTCCTCTAGGTACTTGGCACAGTTCCTCTTCTAATGTCCGGTCTGACCGCAGTGGAAGCATGTACCTTCCTTAGCTACTCCACCCACTGGTTTCAAGCCAGAAGTGCTAGGCTTGGACTTTTCCTTGCCTTTACCCTTCTACTTGTCCTAGGGCTTTTTCTGCTGTTTCTTGCCCTTATTTTTATGGACCATCATTATGGCCTTTTCTTTGCCTTTGTTTATGTTCTGGTCAGCAGTTCTTAACATGCTTAGCAGCTCTAGTAGTGATTTGTCAATTTCATTCATGTTGTAGTTCATGACAAATTGACTAAAACTTTCTGGCAACGATTGCAGGACTAAGTCAGTGGCCAACTCTTGGCCCAAAGGAAAACCAAGTCTCTCTAGGTTTTCAATGTACCCAATCATCTTGAGTACATGAGCACCAACAGGGCTTCCTTCTACCAGCTTGCACTGAAACAGTGCTTTAGAGACCTCGTATCTCTCATGTCTAGCCTGCTCTTGATAGAGCTTTTTGAGGTGTATGATCATATCGTAGGCATCCATGTTCTCGTGTTGCTTTTAGAGCTCAGAGTTCATGGTGGGTAGCATTAGACATTCGACATCCAAGGCATCATCTTGATGCTTTTTATAAGCATCTCTTTCAGCTATAGGGGCATTAGTAGCAAGTGGCTCAGGAATAGGCTGTTCTAAAACATACAGCTTTTTCTCTTGCTTAAGGACAATCCTCAAGTTCCTGTACCAGTCTAGGAAATTTGTCCCAGATAACTTGTCCTTGTCAAGGACTGATCGCTTACTTGATGTGTTTGTTGCCATGGTAATCTATCAACAGAAATATACAAAATATAAGTATCATGCCATAAATATATTTAACAAGGTCTTTAATTAAATACGCCTCCCACTATTTTATTCAAATCAATGACCCTCAGCATTGACTCGAAAATTCCCATCGAAAGATTTCCTAGTGGGCCAAGATCCATATTTCACCTAACTTTGAGTCAGCTTTGGCTGATCGCCCAAAATTCGGTTATTTAGGTAGGAAACTCTTTCCAATTACATCACATCCAACTCTTGGATAGTTAGGTGACACTTATTCTAATCCATCTAATGGACTAAAGCCCAACTTCATGCCTCTAAGCCTTCAATCCTATTGAAATAGCCTAGTTAAGTCAGACCCAATGGTTGGCATTTGGATATTACTCTTATCCCATCGCATCTTACTAATATAGATAAAGGCACCCGGCTTTGGCAGACCTACACTTAATCGATATTAGTCTTGACGAATGCCACACATTGGAAGGCATCACATAATGACTTAATATTTTCTTTGAGGGAATTTTATTATTAGATCTCACCATTTATTAAACTTGTTTAACATACCATAAACATCATCCATGCATCTTATACATATAAAGCATATAATAAACGTGACATGGTTATGGCCTCTAAGAGAGTAGCATTAACTAATGCCAGCTTCACCAAGCATCTCCCACCAACGTCCTCACTTGATGCCGTCTCCTTGTCCCCACATGAAGATTACATTATAGAAACCTCTTTTACATTCGAGGGTAGTTAGGTGAGAAGAGAATGTACAATCAGAATGTAGAGAGAAAGGCACGACACGCAGGTCATATTTAAAATAACCAAAATAGCATAAAATAAAGATTAAGGCTATAACCATGCACCATGCATCTCTAAGAATACATAAACACAAAGCAATAACACATTATTATTTTTGTGAATTATAAAAAAAAAAGTTTTGAATATCGCGCTTTCGAATATCATACACCACGCAACGGGTTTCGGGGCAACGCCCCGACTAGAGTCGGATCCTTTCTGCCTCGGTGACGGCTAGGGCAACAACACTTGAACCTTAAGGCCCGCAAACACATGAACGCTTCATGTGCCGTAGGGGTTCCTCACAGCCGCCATCACCTATCTAGAAACAGGGTTTCCAGAATGCGTGAAGACATAACACTTCATGTCATGAGGAACCTTCATAGCCATCGCAAAACGGAAACAAGGTTTCCAAAACCTTGTGTCGCGCTGCTGTGTATATATCGCATTTATACAGAAAATATGCAGAAACAGAAAGCATTCAAAATAATTTTCACAGAATCATACATATCACATATATACATATACCAGAAAAATGTAGAAACAGAAAGCATTCAAAATAATTTTCGTTCATACATATCACATATGTGTTGTAATGCCTCTGTGCCGTTCTGTTTCTTTATAAAAACCCTTATACTAAATTAAGAACAAAAACATATGAATAAAAACATAATTGTATTGATATAAAGAAGTATGCAAGATTCACATAATCAAAACTAGAGTTTCATCTTCCCTTAACCAATCAAGAAGTTTAGCCACACATGGCAAGATCAAAATCACAAGAATAACCAAAGAAAAACATTGTCCAGAACAATAGAAGAAAAGAAAAACTAAAGATCAAACTAGTTTCCAAGGCTTGAGAGTGATTGATCTTTGATCGCTCGAATCCGAGTCTCCAATCCTCAATCAAATCCTTCTCCTTCTTGGTCTTTGTGTTTCTCTCAGTTTCCTTGACGGCTCTCTCTGTCCAGATCACGTTTAAGGGCTCTAAGCAACCCTATTTATAGGTTTGGGAACCTAATTTAGCATTAAGACACGAAATTAAACTTCTGAGTCGATAACACGGGCCGTGTCATGTTACACGGCCCAACCCGTGTCTGATTCTGATGTCAGATCTCCAGCTATTCCAAAGTCAGAGAATAACACGGCCCACCCCGTGTCATTTGACACGGGCCGTGTTCTCGGTCAAGGCTTGAAATTATTTCTTCCTCGTGAAGTCAGAGGAGTACACGGTCTGTCCCGTGTCATTTGACACGAGCCGTGTTGTTCACTTTCTTCAAATCCAGCCTTGATTCTTCATGAATGCCCTTCTTCCTTTGCTTCTAGGGGTTGATACTGATTCTCTTAAGTCTCTTAACTCTCTTCTCAATAGTTCAACACCAATGGGCTCCATCACTCATAGATCTCCTGAAAATTACAATACGTTTATGAGTGTTTATAACCACATTTAAGCATAGTTTCATAATAAACATCCCAAAGACAATTCCAAATCAGAAACTTAGCTAAATGACAATAATTAAGCACAAATGGAATCCAATTAGATCAAACAAAGAACATTTAAGAGCTGAAATTATTAACAGATCAAATACCCCCACACTTAACCTTTTGCACTCCTGGGCAAAATATAAAATCAAGCACATGCTTCCCAAAAAGTAATAAAAGTACTGAACAATGAGCAAAGATCTACACACATCAGTCCTTTCAAGGAATCTAAGCATTCAGGAATTTCCTCTCTCCACAATCCAAATCAGCAAGCCAGGTCAATCCAATATCAGGGTTAAGTCAACATGATAAATCCTCACTGATGTACTCTCTTTCACTCAAGTATTTTGGGCTTGTATTTACTCTCAACCAACTCATGAAAACATGCCCTATCATAGTCTTGACAAGCCTCTACTTCTCCACCACCGAAATCACATGCACACAAAGATCAAAAGGTCTTTAATCAAGTTGTAATGGAGTCAAGGTCAAGGTGAGATATATTGAGGATAAACAAAGTTAGACCAACGGAAATAGAAGAGCAAAGGGAAATAAAAAAAAATCAAACACTTTTGCACAATTACCCCAGCACTTTTCATTCCATCTTCATCTTTTACTTGACTTTCTCTATTCATCAACCAACTTGTCAATCTTTTTTTTTTTAATCACATTTCTTCCTTTTCTCTTTTGAGAGCCCTTTTTTTTTTAAATCAAGGCAAAACAGTGTAATTACCCCCACACTTATTCAAACATAATTCCCAACATAATTATTAAGCTCTTCTACTCCCTAAAGTAGGGTAGCAATGGTTTTTCACTATTAGGCTTGTATTGGGCTATAATAAAAAGAAAGGATATCATTCAGGCTCAAAGGGGTGAAACAATGGATCAACATGCAAGGGTAGCTATTTGGCCAGTGGCTGAAAGAAAGAAATGCCTTTATCATCTCAAAAATGTGCAGTGATCATTTGCAATTTAAAAGAGAGTCAAATCAAGTTCTGAAAAGCATATAATCACAAGTGGAATCGCACAACAAAGAACAAAAATGACTTAAAATTAGTCATTCACATCAAGGCCCAAAAACTCACTAGGTCCAATTTTATCATATTCTCGAAACCCTTTCAATTTTCAAAACCTCTCTGTGCAAGTTTAGAAGCAAGAAAGTCAACTCCTTTAGGCTTAAAAACTTGTCAATAAAAATCAATCACTTGCTCATTGCTCAACATACTCTCAAAACCAGTTAGAAATACATGCACCAGATATGTAATTAAGATCAAAATGTGCAATTAAGGTCAGCCCAAACATCCCCACACACTTAAAACAGACAGTGTCCTCAATGTCCAAGCATACACAACAGATAAAAGTGGTTCAAAAAAGCAGAGCATGTGCGAAGAAATTGATTCCGGCATCATGAACACAGTCAAATACAAAATAGTACATAACAGTAACAGCAAAATCAAGGACAATGCCTCAAAAGAAAATGAAAATACATCAAGATGGGGGAGGGGGATAGGAAAAACGTTGAAGCAAAAGATCAAGTTTGCCATCAATGGCATCCATCCTCTGATCGCGGGCAACCTCCAGAGCCTGAAAGCGATCCTCTAAGCGCTGGAAGCGAGCAGCATGGTCCAGCTCCAAGCAGTCAATATGGGCCAAAATAACATCAAGGGAAGCTGCGCCAGGCTGAGTAGAAGGGCCCGCATCACTAGCAAACTTGGGGGGAGGGGAGACAGCAATATCCTCATGTGGCTCAGGGGCCGGATCAGTCCTAGGCAAGACAGCTCCATCAGCGCCAAGCAAGACGAAAGCACCATTCAGACGAGTGCAGAGCTTCATAGACACCAAAATAGCCCCATCAATAGCATTGGGACCCTGAACCGGTGCCTCCTCCAACAAATCCAAATAATCAAAATGATCAGCAATGGTAGTCACATACCCCCCCAATACTATACGGCCAGCTAAGGTGGTCCCGGCATGGTGAAACTGGTTACAAAGCCAATACCCCCTATTGACGGTTTCTCCCTCAAGCATATAGTGCAGGAAAAATAATTCAGAGCGGCTAATGGTGCCTTGACTGTCCCACCTTCCACAGATGGTATTAGCCAACCATTTCTGAATATATCGATGTGCAGGGGACTTAAGCCTAGAAGCCTTAGACTTTTTAGAGTCATAGTCACCAGACCCAGACACAGTCAGAGCAGACCATACACGATCAGGATTAAAATCATGGGGTAACATATTGTGGCCCTCAGGAAAACCAAAAACAACACGAATCAAGTGAATGTTAACAGAGTGAGTGCTGCCTAACAGTCTAAATGTGATCTCACCAAGCCACTTGTCCTGATCACTCAGAGGATACAACTTACGGTTAAAGCTAGAAGTGAACTCCCTAGTCAACTCAGCAAACGTAGGCCTTTGCAACAGTGCAAAATCTACCCATCCAATCCTACGCAATAAACCAAAAACCTCATCATGCAACCCTATAGCCTTAAGGGTATCAACATCCAAAAATCTAGTGGGAACCACTACTTTTCTATCTATAGGATTGACTGGTACCTGAGGTGGTGAGGGTTCACGCGGGGGTGATGGAGACCGGGCACGCCTAGAGGAGGTACGGTGAGGGTGATGTGAACAGGAAGCAGTGGTGATCTTGATGCGCTTCTTAGGACCGATCACTGGAGCAATCAGAAGAATGGTGAGGAGATAGGGAGTGTGAAGGATAGGGTGTTTAGTGAATGGAAGATTGTGGTGGTGGTAATGGTGGGTGCGTGGGAAGGGAGGATGATGGAGACAATGTGGGAAATGGGAAGAGAAAGAAAAGGGAAAAAGGATTTGAAAGGTGATAATGGTGGAAAAATGGAGAAAAATGGTGGAGAATGGTGGTGATTTTGGAGGAAGAGAAGGGTGGTGACGGCGCAGAGGAGAGGGAAAGAAGGGAAATTGGGGAGAAATAGGGAAGAGAACCCTAAACAGGGTTTAATGGACGTGTTGCCATGAGTACACGGGCCGTGTCATATGACACGGTCCTGCCCGTGTGCCTCTCTTCCAGGCAAGTCAGCTGCTGCGCACGTCAACACGGGCCGTGTCATATGACACGATCCTGCCCGTGTACCTGTCTGGGTTACAACACAGACCTGCTACTTGTGAAAACACGGGCCGTGTCATATGACACGGCCTTACCCGTGTACATTTCTGCAGGAATTAATGTACTGTCATAAGGACATGGGCCGTGTCATATGGACACTGGTCATGTCATATTGACACGGGCCGTGTCATATGACACGACCCTACCCGTGTAGTATGCTGACTGAAAGAAAACACTCCAAACTGTTCCTTAGGAATGCATGCACTCAACAAACCATGAATTCAAGCAATTAGACTAAAATTGAGCAAGTCAAAACACAATTACCGGCAAAGATGCAAGTATCATCAAGCAAGAAACACATGAAAATGGGCTAAACTAAGAAACCAAACAACACAAAACAGAAAGGGAAACGAGAGCAAATCTGATTGGGTTGCCTCCCAATAAGCGCTTGGTTTAATGTCCTCAGCCAGACATTACGATGCTCCTCAGTGTTCTGCATAAGATGGATGGAGAAGAAGCATGTCCTCAACTTCTGCAGTCTCCGGAAGCTCATGGTAAGGCTTGAGACGGTGCCCATTAACCTTGAATGCCTTTCCAGAAGCCTCGTTCATGATCTCCACTGCACCAGAAGGAAAAACAGTAGTTACTACAAAGGGGCCAATCCATTTAGAACGTAACTTACCTGGAAATAATTTGAGTCTGGATTGGTACAGTAACACTTTTTGGCCTTGGTGGAAACTTTTCCTAGAGATCAAGTGATCATGAAATGCTTTGGTTTTGGCCTTGTAAATGAGGGCACTCTCAAAGGCCTCATTCCTCAATTCTTCCAACTCCTGAATTTGAAGTTTTCTCTGCTTGCCAGCACCTTCCAAGTTCAAGTTAACTTGCTTGATAGCCCAGTAAGATCGATGTTCTAGCTCCACTGGCAAGTGACAGGGCTTCCCATAAACCAATCGGAATGGGGACATGACTATAGGGGTCTTGTATGTAGTCCGATAAGCCCATAAGGCATCAACAAGTCTAGTACTCCAATCCTTGCACGTGGGATTTACAGTTTTTTCAAGGATAGACTTGATCTCCCGATTGGATACCTCAGTCTGGCCATTCGTCTGAGGATGGTAAGGAGTAGAGGTTCGGTGCACCACACCATATTTCTTCAAAAGGGCTTCAAAGATTCTGTTGCAAAAATGTGTCCCTTGGTCACTAATGATGGCTCTGGGAGTGCCAAACCTAGAAAAAATAAAGGACTTCACAAAATCCACAACAGTCTTAGAATCATCAGATTTAGTGGCTTTAGCTTCCACCCATTTTGAAACATAATCCACAGCTAAAAGAATATAGGAGAAACCAAAAGAAGGAGGAAATGGTCCCATGAAGTCAATGCCCCAAACATCAAAGATTTCCACAAAGATTATTGGAGTTTGAGGCATTTGATTTCGTGGACCAATATTACCTGTTCTTTGACAGCGGTCACATGACTTACAGAAATTATAAGCATCCTTAAAGATGGTAGGCCAGTAGAAACCACTGTCAAGTACTTTGTTGGCTGTCCTCTTCATGCCGAAATGTCCTCCGCAGGCATAGGTATGGCAAAAAGAGAGGATGAAGTGTGTCTCTGAATCCGGGATACATCGCTGAATCACTTGATCCGCGCAATGCTTCCAAAGGTAAGGGTTATCCCAAATGTAGTACTTGCAATCACTCCTCAGCTTGTCTCGCTGTGCCTTGTTCAGGCCTGTCGGAAAGTCCTTGGTGGCCAAGTAATTGGCAATATCAGCATACCACGGAATAGTGGTTGCGATAGTCATTAAATGCTCATCCGGAAAGCTCTCTTGAATAGGTATGTCCTCCTCTTCAGTCACCAATCTGCTCAAATGGTCTGCCACCAAGTTTTTGCTCCCCTTTTTGTCTTTAATTTCCAAGTCAAACTCTTGGAGCAACAGAATCCATCGAAGCAATCTGGGCTTTGCCTCCTTCTTTGCCAGTAGGTACTTCAATGCTGCATGGTCAGAAAAAATAATTACTTTAGAACCAATTAAATATGATCTAAATTTCTCTAAAGCAAAAACAACAGTAAGAAGTTCTTTCTCAGTTGTGGAATAATTCAATTGAGCATCATTTAGGGTCCTTGATGCATAGTAAATAGCATAAGGAACCTTATCAACTCGTTGTCCTTGGACAGCCCCTACCGCAAAGTCACTTGCATCACACATTAACTCGAATGGAAGCTCCCAATTTGGTGGCCTAATGATAGGTGCCTCAGTCAGCAACTCTTTAAGTGTGGTGAAAGCCTTCATACACTTCTCATTAAATTGGAATGGCATATCTTTTTGGAGAAGTGTGCAGAGAGGTGCTGATATCTTGGAGAAGTCTTTGATGAAGCGCCGATAGAAACCTGCATGACCAAGAAAAGAACGAATGTCCCCCACACTGGTGGGCGGGGGTAATGAACGCACAAGTTCTACCTTAGCTTTATCAACTTCAATGCCCCTAGCAGAGATTACATGACCTAACACAATACCTTCTTCTACCATGAAATGGCATTTTTCCCAATTTAAAACAAGGTTAGTGTCAATGCATCTTTTTAAAACCAAAGTCAAATGTTCCAAGCATTTCTCAAAGCCATTCCCAAATACACTAAAGTCATCCATGAAGACCTCAATGATGTTCTCTATGTAATAAAAAAAAAACTCACCATACGTCTCTGAAAAGTCCCTGGCGCATTGCAAAGTCCAAAAGGCATTCGCCTATAAGCAAAGGTGCCAAAAGGACAAGTGAAAGTGGTCTTGTCCTGATCTTCTGGAGCGATAGCAATCTGGTTATAACCTGAAAATCCATCTAAGAAACAATAATGAGAATGACTAGCTAACCTCTCTAACATTTGATCAATAAAGGGTAAAGGGAAGTGGTCTTTTTTGGTGGCAGCATTCAATTTTCTGTAGTCTATACAAACACGCCACCCTATTTGTAATCTAGTGGGAATAAGCTTATTCTCAGCATTTCGTACCACAGTAATGCCAGATTTCTTTGGTACTACCTGGACCGGGCTTACCCACTTGCTGTCAAAAATGGGGTAGATGACCCCCACACTTAAGAGCCTCAGTATCTCCTTCTTCACAACTTCCATCATCGGGGGATTCAATCTCCTTTGTGGTTCTCATACTGGCTTAGCCCCCTCCTCCATTAAGATTCGATGCATGCAAATGGAAGGGCTAATACCTTTGATATCCGCAATAGTCCACCTGATGGCTGTCTTGTGTTCTTTCAACACAAAAATCAAGCTCTCCTCTTGCTCTTTGGTGAGGGATTTAGCAATTATTATCGGAAGTGTCTCCTTCTCACCCAAAAAAATATATTTCAAATGGGAGGGCAATTCCTTTAATTCCAGCTCTGGTGCCTGCACAACAGAAGGTTTAGGTACATCAATGGTAAAAGGTAATTCAACATACGATACCTCATGCCCTTCTGAGGCGGAAGAGAGTGTATGCAAGGCTGCCACCACTTCTTTTGAATCCTGAAAATCTAAACTGCGAGTCATGACTGTATCAATGGCATCAAATTGATCAGACTCAAGAACAGTAGAAATTAAAGATTCAAGAACATCGAAAGAATCAATAACGTAAGTAGAGTGCACATCACTGGGGTATCTCGTGGCCTCGAAGATGTTGAATCTAATCAACTCTCCATCAAATTCCATAGTCAATGTTCCCGAATGCACATTAATTTTAGTTCGGGCAGTCTTGAGGAAAGGCCTCCCCAACAGAATGGGGGCAGAGTTGGGAGATTTGTCCTCCTCCATGTCCAGCACATAGAAATCTGTCAGAAACACCAGTTCATTGACCTGCACCAAAACATCCTCAACAACCCCCTTAGGGTATGCGTTAGACCTGTCTGCCAGTTGAATGATAACTCCAGTAGGTTCTAAAGGTCCTAGATGTAAAGATGCATAAATAGAAAAGGGCATGACATTAATGGATGCACCTAAATCTAACATGGCCCTCTCGAACCTGGCATTACCGATAGTGTATGGTATAGTGAATGTGCCAGGATCTTTACATTTAGTTGGGAGTTTCTTATTAAAAACAGCTGAAATGTTTGCTCCCACTTGGACCGGTTCATTACCTTTCAACTTCCTCTTGTTAGTGCATAAATCTTTTAAGAATTTAGCATATCTAGGCACTTGCTTTATGGCATCTAACAGAGGAATGTTAACTTCAACTTTCCTGAAAGTCTCTAAGATCTCTTTTTCTGCTTCTTCTTTCTTATTTTTAACCAACCTACTCGGAAAAGGGGCCTTAGTGACATATTTAGGAAGTGGGTCAGAAACACTTACCTTAGGGATCTTACAATTGATCCCCTCCTCATCTACTTCCTTAGGATTTTGAGCTTTGTCTTCAGTGACTTGGGAAGATGCGGGTCCGTCAAGTGTCTTCCCACTTCGCAAGGTGACAACACTAGCATTTTCTCTTGGGTTCACCTGCGTCGCGAGGAAGTTTCCCCGAAATCGACTCGCACCTTGTTGATCTCAGTAGCCAACTGTCCCACTTGGTTCTGCAAAGTACTGATAGTGGCCCTTATTTCTTGCTGAAACTGAATATTGCTGGTGGCCATTTGCCTCACTAGATCTTCCAACGAAGGCTCAGGTTGCCTAGGGGCCTGAACTTGTGGTTGCCTTGGAGGAAAGGGTGCTTGCCTTTGCTGAAACCCTGGAGGTCCATAGGCTTGAGGTTGAGCTTGAGTTTGGGGCTGTTTTGCATAGCTAAAATTTGGATGATCTCTCCACCCCGGATTATATGTGTTGGAGTAGGGGTTGTAATTCTTGGATGGAGCAGAAAATCCCCCTACTGCCTTGGCCTCTTCATTTGTATCCTCTTGCAAAGCAGGACACATATCAGTGGGATGTCCTATAGAGCAACAAATCCCATATGCCTGTACTGGTGCTTTCCCATTGTCCACCAGCTTCTGAACCATGGCGGTCAACTGGGTCATTTGATGCTGCAAACTAGTAGTGTCAGTCTCTTTAACTGCTCTCACCCCTGTATCATTCTGAATGAAGAATTGTTGGGTGTTTGCAGCTATTCTAGATATCAGATTTCTAGCTTCTCGAGGAGTCTTATCAACCAAGGCTCCTCTACTGGCAGCATCAATCATGTTGCGGTCCATCACTAGCAAACCTTCATAGAAGTACTGTATCAGAAGTTGTTCACTGATTTGATGCTGAGGGCAGCTAGCACACAATCTCTTGAATCTCTCCCAGTACTCATGAAGTGATTCCCCATGTCTTTGTTGGATGCCGCAAATTTCTTTTCTGATGGTTGCGGCCTTTGATGCAGGGAAATATCTGTCTAGGAAAGCCCGAGCCATGTCCTGCCATGTCTGAATTGATCCGGGTGGCAAGTAGTACAGCCACTCCTTTGCAGAATCCTTCAGGGAAAACGGAAAAGCTCTCAACTTGACCTGCTCCACTGAAATTCCTGCAGGCTTCATGCTAGAACACACAACATGGATTTCCTTCAGATGCTTGTTAGGATCTTCTCCGGCTAGTCCATTGAAAGATGGCAAAAGATGGATTAAACCAGATTTCAACTCAAATGCCTCCTCATTCTCAGGAATTTCTATGCACAGAGGTTGCTGGTCTAAGTCCAGAGCACCCAACATCCTTAATGTATTTTCTGCCATCACTACTTCTTCAGGTGGCTCAGATATCTCAGATGCCGCAGAACTGGAAAGGTCTATGTTACGGGCAGCTTCAATGTCAGCAGGTGTGAATTGCGAGCTGATTTGTTCAAAGTAACGCCTTAAGTTTCTCAATTGCTTGTTCACCTCTTCACCGGATATGAACACCTGCAAGATAGTTGAAAAGAATAACTGGAACGATTAAAATTAAAACAAAAACAAAGAAAAATAGGAAACAAATTAATAGCGCAATTGGAAAATTAGTTCCCCGGCAACGGCGCCAAAATTTGGTGTGGTGTGGAATGTGATTAAAATTAAATCAAGATTAGTTGCCAAGTTCCACCAAAAATACAAAAACCTTGCAACTAGTTCTAGTAAGCAAGGGTCGATTCACAGAGAACCAATTCAATTAACACTATTAATCAAATTCCTAAATTAATCTCTGATGAAAAATAATAAAAGTAAAAAGGGGGTTTTGTTAATTGAAACTAAAATGCTAATAAACTTAAACCAAAACAGCAACACAAATTGAATTATCAAGTTAAAGGTATTGGTTAAGAGATGGAATCCACCACTAGATTTATATGATTATGCTAACTTACATACTCTTTATACCAACATAATCAATTATGTTCTTATGTGATTGTGAGATAAATCTCATGTTTTCCTTAAGTTTCGCTTAATTCAGCAACCGCTCAAATCAAATCCTAACCATTAGTTATTTGTAAAGCAACCGCTCTTACACCTACCTAATGATTGCATTAAAAATTAGAAAACCAATCACACTAAGATCTAATCACACACCGGGATTAAATTACTTAGATCATATGTTTTACTAGTTTTACCACCGCAACCGCGCATAGCAATCCTAGTTTTACCACTTTTGAAATTGGCAAAGAGTATAAAAACCTTTATACTAAATTAAGAACAAAAACATATGAATAAAAACATAATTGTATTGATATAAAGAAGTATGCAAGATTCACATAATCAAAACTAGAGTTTCATCTTCCCTTAACCAATTAAGAAGTTTAGCCACACATGGCAAGATCAAAATCACAAGAATAACCGAAGAAAAACATTGTCCAGAACAATAGAAGAAAAGAAAAAATAAAGATCAAACTAGTTTCCAAGGCTTGAGAGTGATTGATCTTTGATCGCTCGAATCCGAGTCTCCAATCCTCAATCGAATCCTTCTCCTTCTTGGTTTTTGTGTTTCTCTCAGTTTTCTTGACGGCTCTCTCTGTCCAGATCACGTTTAAGGGCTCTAAGAAACCCTATTTATAGGTTTGGGAACCTAATTTAGCATTAAGACACGAAATTAAACTTCTGAGTCGATAACACGGGCCGTGTCATGTTACATGGCCCAACCCGTGTCTGATTCTGATGTCAGATCTCCAGCTATTCCAAAGTCAGAGAATAACACGACCCACCCCGTGTCATTTGACACGGGCCGTGTTCTCGGTCAAGGCTTGAAATTATTTCTTCCTCGTGAAGTCAGAGGAGTACACGGTGCTGTCCCGTGTCATTTGACACGAGCCGTGTTGTTCACTTTCTTCAAATCCAGCCTTGATTCTTCATGAATGCCCTTCTTCCTTTGCTTCTAGGGGTTGATACTGATTCCCTTAAGTCTCTTAACTCTTTTCTCAATAGTTCAACACCAATGGGCTCCATCACTCATAGATCTCTTGAAAATCACAATATGTTTATGAGTGTTTATAACCACATTTAAGCATAGTTTCACAATAAACATCCCAAAGACAATTCCAAATCAGAAACTTAGCTAAATGACAATAATTAAGCACAAATGGAATCCAATTAGATCAAACAAAGAACATTTAAGAGCTGAAATTATTAACAGATCACTCCTCATGTAGGAATCGTAGTGATTTCAAGTCAAAGGACCACATAAACCATTATCACTATAAGAATCGCTTATGACACTCACGTGACGATCCACATAGCGTTCTCATGGCGGGTCTGTCCAATACATCATTACTCTAATATGTATCCATGTGTAGACTTGATATCTCATATCCGTGACCCGTGAGAAGTGGTTATCAGTCTACGCACATACTAGTCTCAATGCATTATTGTTGTCATAATTAACAATAATACTTGACTAGGGACATTTAAGAATAGTATTTTATCCAATAGGATCTCACGATTAAGTCATCCACTTGATGTCCTGTGGTATCAAACTTACTATTCTAAGGACTTTATTATGTCTAACAAAAAAGAACACAATAAATGAAATGCCTTATATAAAAAGTAGCATAATACAATGTATATAAATACAGACAAAATGTATTAGCCTCTAGGGCATGCACCAACATCTAGAACCTTCTCTAACTAAAACTTAAATGACTAGCTAACTAGGTTTGTTCCATTTAGTTACTACATAAGCTTCCTAACTTATCTTTGCTAGATTTAGGCTAACTTAGTTAGATTTTTTAGTTATAACCTAACAAGTCCAACCATTTTTGTGGACCGAAATCCTATTGGTCTAAAAACTTCAAGCCACTATTGTTGACTAGCTCTCATTGGCTTAAAATAATTCAAGCCCATTTCGTTGACTGGTGCACCTAATATGGGTCCCACAGACTTTTCCGGGTCTATGGTCTGTTTTGGAGCTGATTTCTACTGTTTTTATAACAGTAGGTACTGTCCAACAAAATAATATTATAAAAATATAAAAATATTTTTATTGTACAGTTAAATTCTAAAAATTAAAAGATTAATACACGTATCACTTGGAATTGGGTTTCGTAAGATCCCCCAGCTCTAAATAATTAAATTAAGATTTTTCCGGCTCGAAAATTATTATTTTCTTGAATCGGAGTAAATCACACACAATAGTCAAATACAGTCACGAAATAGTCAAATTTATTTTATAACTCACAAAAAACATAAAACCGTACATTTAGGACAATATCATAATTTAACCAAAAGTTAGGGTGTTACAACTCTCCCCCACTAATTTAAATTTTGTCCCCGAAATTTGTCGTACCTCAGAACAGTTGAGGGTCTTGCTCCCTCATTTTATCTTCCAGCTCCCAGGTAGCATCACCCGTTACATCATTCCATATCACCTTTACTAATTCGATCATCTTTCCTCGAAGCTGCTTCACTCACTTGTCCTCAATCTTAACAGGAAAAGTTTCATATGTCAAATTATCTTTCAGTTGCACTTTATCGGGCTGTATAACGTGCATTGGATCGGGGATATATTTTCTCAGTTGAGATACATGGAATACATTACGGAGATTGGATAAAAAAGGTGGTAAAGCTATTTGGTAGGCTACAGGACCTATCCGACGAATAATTTGATAATGTCCGATAAATTTAGGAGTGAGTTTTCTGGACTTGATAACTTTTTCCGACACCAGTCGTAGGTGTTACTCGTAAAAACACATGCTCACCTTCCTCAAATTCAAGTGGTCGCCTTTGCTTATTAGCATAGCTCTTCTGTTGGCTCTGAGTCGTCCTCATTTTCTCTTGAATCATCTTCACCTTTTCTGTAGTCTGTTGCACAAGATCAGGCACAATGGTCATATTTTCTCCATCCTGATACCAACACAAAGGTGTTTGGCATCGTCGCCCATATAGTGCTTCATAGGGTGCCATCCCTATACTTAAGTGAAAACTATTGTTGTAGGTGAATTCTATCAGTGACAAGAATTCATCCCAACTCCCTCGTTGTTCCAACACACAAGCACGTAACAAATCTTCTAACAATTGGATTGTTCTCTCTGTTTGACCATCAATCTGCGGATGATAAGCAAAACTCAGACGTAACTTAGTCCCTATGGCTTCTTGTAAACTTTGCCAAAATCTCGACATGAACCTTGGATCTCTATCAGAAACTATACTTGCGGGCACACCGTGAAGTCTGACAACTTCACTAATGTACACTTGGGTTAATTGTTCCAACGAATACTTGATATTGATTGGCAAGAAGTGTGTTGACTTCGTAAGCCTATCAACTATAACCCATATAGAATCATGACCCTTCCTCGTTCTTGGCAATCCGATAACAAAATCCATCGAGATACTATCCCATTTCCATTCTGGAATAGTTAAAAGTTGTAATATACCGGCAGGTCTTTGATGTTCCACTTTTGCCTTCTGACAAACAAGGCAAGACGCCACACGTTCCGCAGCATCTCTCTTCATCCTTGGCCACCAAAACATCTGCTTTAAGTCTTGGTACATCTTAGTCATTCCTGGATGCATACTTAAACTACTAGTATGAGCTTCGTCCAAAATTTCTTGCTTAAGATCAGGATCATTAGGTATACAAATTCTTCCCTCAAATCTTAAGACTCCATTAGATCCCTCCTCCACCGTCACCTTATGACCTTGCTTCAAAAATTCCTTTTCATTATGTAAAAACGAATCCTCATCTTGTTTTTCTCGGATTACCTCCAGCAAGTCATTCAAAACCACAACCTTATTTAAATGAATCTTTCCTGGTACCAATTCCACTGACAACCACAGATCTCTGAACTGGTTGATCAATTCCTCCTCCTTTATCATCATGGTGGAAACACTGTTCACCTTCCTACTTAAGGCATCCGCCAGCACATTCGCCTTTCCTAGATGATATTAAAGCTGAAAATCATAGTCCTTCAAGAACTCTAACCACCGTCTCTGCCTCATGTTTAATTCCTTCTAATCAAACAAGTATTTCAAACTCTTGTGATCACTAAAGACATTGAACTTAGCTCCATACAGAAAATGCCTACACACTTTCAACGTAAAAACCACTGCGGCTAGCTCCAAATCATGCGTTGGGTAATTCCTCTCATGTACCTTTAACTATCTTGAAGCATAAGCCACCACATTCCTATTATGAATTAACACACATCCTAACCCTTGGTAAAAAGCGTCACAATACACCTCAAAAGCCTTGCTAGGATCTGGGAAAATCAACACTGGTGCAGTCGTCAATCTCTTTTTCAACTCTTGGAAACTTGCTTCACATTCCTCTGTCCAAATAAAAGCTTGACTCTTCCTTATGAGTTGTATAAGAGGTCCGACTATCTTGGAAAAACTTTCAATAAATCTTTGATAATATCCGGCCAATCTAACGAAACTCCGGATTTCCGTCACTGTCTTAGGCCTTTCCCATTGCAGAATGGTTTCGACTTTTGATGGGTCCACCATAATACCTTCCTTGGAAATCATATGACCGAAATATTAAACTTCTTTCTACCAAAACTCATACTTCACCAACTTTGAATACAACTTCTTTTCTTTCAAAATCTGGAGAACTATACTGAGATGTTCAGCATGCTCTTCCTGATTTTGAGAGTAGGTCAGTATGTCATTGATAAAAACAATGACAAAATTGTCTAGGTATAGACGAACGATCCTATTCATGTAGTCCATGAATATTACAGGAGCATTCGTCACTTCGAACGGCATCACTTGATACTCATAATGTCTATAACGAGTTCGGAAAGCTGTCTTAGGTACATCCTCTACCTTAACACGAATCTGATGATAACCTGATCGCAGATCTATCTTAGAGAAAATAATTGCTCCTTTTAATTGGTCCATCAAATCGTCAATTCTTGGAAGTGGATACTTATTCTTTATTGTGACCTTGTTCAACTGACGATAGTCCACACAAAGACGAGAAGTTCCATCCTTTTTCCTGACTAGTAGCATCGGCGCTCCCCACGGTGAAACACTCGGTCGCACAAACTGTTTCTCCAACAGTTCCTCCAATTGCTTCTTCAACTCTACCAACT
Organism: Ormosia emarginata; assembly: GCA_029884605.1. Classification (NCBI taxonomy): domain Eukaryota; kingdom Viridiplantae; phylum Streptophyta; class Magnoliopsida; order Fabales; family Fabaceae; genus Ormosia; species Ormosia emarginata. The sequence continues at coordinate 11,017,703 of JAQQTP010000040.1, forward strand.
TCGCTGGTGACATCCGATATGGTGCAATCGAAATTGGACCTACTCCTGGTACCAAATCAATAGAAAACTCGATTTCTCTTTCTAGTGGTAAACCAGGCACCTCATCTGGAAAAACCTCTAGAAACTCATTAACGATAAGAATATCGTTCACATATTTCTCACTGTTGACTTCTAAAGAAGATAACAGCATATATCCTTGGGTTCCATCTCTCAACAATGACTCGACTTTGACGGCAATTAAAAATCCAGAATTCTGATCCTTAGGAAAAACTATGGTTTTATTGGCACAATCTAATAGGATATGGTTAGAAGATAACTAATCCATTCCTAATATTACATCTATTTCAACAAGAGGTAAACAAAATAAATTGACAAAAAATACTTGATCATTTATGGCATTAGGATAGTTCAAACATATTTTGGATGTAACAACAAGCTTGGTAGTTGGTGTAGAAATAATCAATTGAAAACTCAGAGAAGACACAGATAGTTTCAACTGATCCACACAATCATATGCAATAAATGAATGTGTCACACCAGAATCATATAGCATATTCAAAAGATTACCTTCAATGACCCCTGAATAAGATCTTCAGACTGAGAAGCTTCAGCTCCGGTCAACATGTATACTCGCCCTCCAGATCGTGGCTAAGTAGCATGAACATTACTCACAATTGGCTTCCTTTCTGGCCGGTTACAATCCTTAGAAACATGTCCAGGTTTTCTGCAGTTAAAACAAATTGTTCCCTTGATCGAACAATCTCTAGATATGTGGCCACTCTTTCCATATTTAAAGCATCTTAGCATAAACGCCACATTTGGGCTACCTCTGTTACCACTAGAACTTCCACCAATAGATGGACGTTGAGGTTGACTTCCTAGTGGTCTTGAATAAGGTTTGCACTGAAACTGGCTATTGTTGTTATTGCCTCCTCTTTGGAACCTAGTCGGTCCAAAGTTATGATTTCTTGGATCTCGTGACAGCTCCAACTCCTCGAGTCGTCGACATATATCCATCAAAGCAGGAAACTGATTCATCCTCATGGGTAGCACTCCTCGCTTCAACTCTACGCTTAGCCCTTCCTCAAATTTGCAGCATTTCCATGCCTCATCAAGTTGAATTTGGAAATATCTTGAGAACTATGACAAGCTCTCAAATTTGGCAGCATACTCACCAACGATCATATTGCCTTGACGTAAACCAAGAAATTCCATTTCCTTGGCATGTGGGGCACTTGCAAGAAAGTACTTCTCCAGAAATACTTCGTTGAATACCTCCCAGGTAATTTCAGTCCCCTCAGCTTGTAGAAATTGGCGGGTTCCTCTCCACCAGTTCTCGCCATCGCTTCTCAACATAAAAGTAGCGGACGTCACCTTTCAATCATCGGCGCACCCCATTCCTTCAAATATCTTTTCCAAATCTTGGATCCACAGACTCACCTTCTCAAGATCAAACTCGCCTCTGAACTGCGGCGGGTTGTTGCACCTAAACTCTGACAAATTCAGAGCATCAGCAGTCGCATCTTGCTGTTAAGCTGCTCGTTGATTTTGTTGGGTAATCACCTCTGCCATTCGCTGCATAGCCTCAGCAACTGCAGTCATTGGGTCCACATTACATTCCACGTTCGTATGCGTCCTTCTTCCACCAGGCATCTTTTTCTTCAATTGAACAAAACAAAACAAAGTCAGATGTAACCTTTTGGAAACAAATTACATAGAATCACACAACACAACCAAAAATAGACCCAACCACAACCCCAAAAGACTCTAACTTAGGCTTTGATACCAACTAATGTAACACCCTAATGAGGATGTCACATTTTCAATATAATAATAATAAAACCTTACCTAAGTTATAAAACGTTTAATACATAATTTATATGAGTTGCAAATTTTTTCTTTTTACACCTGGTATCATTAAATAAAATAAAACGAATTACAAAACAAAACAAACTATTATTACACACCATAATATACATATGATTTTTGTCTTAAGTATACAAACAATTTACAACTACAAATATTTAATAAAGCAGTAAAAAGTCAGCATAACACTAAAACATAAACATGCCCAAGTGCACATCGAAGATTTCTAACCCTCCGAAGGATCCTCCTCAAATGGATCGTTGGACGATAGAAATCCTGGATGTCTTGCAGCTCTACGGACAAGAGTCTGTGCTGTCGATACACTACTAAGCTCACTGGGTGCATGAAAACATCCTCCCCCAGTAACGCCTAATAGACAAAGGCATCTCTAAATGTAAATAAAAAGTAGTAAACATCGATGCTCCGTCAAACTTTCTATGCAGGGACACAGTCAGATGCCCCACATAGACTACCGATCCTCTCTCAGCTCGCAGTCGCCATGCCTCAAAGCCTCCGTGAAACTTAAGTCTCACAAAACCCAAAAACTCAGGCAGAGCCATACCGCGTCACAATCAATCCAAATGATATAAATGATCAAGAGGCTCGCTCTCCTCAAACTAGTCGCTCGGTTGCTCAGGGTACAAACAATCTAGAGGCTACTCCTCTACCTCTTCCTCAAATTCTTTACGAAACATAAATAATAATACAGAAAAATACATTCAAGGAGGTGAGACAATCTACATCATTACCAGCATGGTAGTACAGAAAACGATAATACATACAGATATCACAGTTGATTCAAAAATCCATATTATCACATTATGCACAATATCTCACATTAACACATCAAACATAATATCTCAAATTAAATATGAATAATCACAAATAATCACATTATGATGAAAACCCCAAATGCAAATGTACACCAACTCATTTCTTACTCCATGGAGCTAAACACAGACATCAGAGAGAATGATCCGGAAGACTTATTCGTACCTCGGGCTACCCAACCAACTATTACACAGTCAAACATCGTGTAAATAGCACACAGTCAAAATCGTCTTGCAGTTAGTACACAGTCCAAACGTCATGCACAACAGGTATTGTACTAGACAGTCTCCACAAGATCTTGATTAAGAATAGTGCTTGTCGAGATCATTAGTGTGTTGCCCGTTACCACAGCCTAGAGGAGCTACCAACTGTCCTTATGTGGAATCCTCTGCACACTAACGCCTCCAAGTTCACTTCAATGAATGGCACTATGCCTATCACACCCACAACACGGTGTAATTCAACTCGGCAGCTAATTGCCAATTTCAACTAAATTGACACATCTCTCAATGTATGTAAATAAACCATAATTACACAAATGTCCTCAGTATCACGATAAATCGTAATTACACAAATGCACTCAGCATTGGCATAAACCAAATATAGTATGTCTTCACTTGACAGTACTACTTCTCAACATGTCTGGGTCCACCACTTTGGCCCGACAGCAAAACTCATTATTCATTTTAGTCGCGTAAAGATTTTATCACGTTTTCACAATCACGTCACCTTTTTCAGATGTTTTTAAATTGTGTAAATATATTTTGACGTTTTTAAATATCGCGTAATGTTTTTAAATCATTTTCTCAATTGCGTAAGATTTTTAAATTGTTTTCTCAATCGCGTAGCTTAAAATTCTTTATTTTAAATACGCGTAAGCTATTTTTAGTATTTTTCAACTATATAAAATATTTTCTTTATGTTCTAATTATACTTTGAAACTTTCTCCATTATTTGTCCATTCTTAATTAATTTTGATAGCATTTTGTCTAGAAAGTTCATTAAATGATATTTTCTATGTTTTCTTTTAAAATTATCTTGCTTTAGTCATAACCATTATATATACTTCGAAACTCACTAACGTGCTTTAAAAGCCAAAGGTGAGCTCTACGTTAACATTTTCCAAGTGTTTAATTTATTTCTTATTTATAATTAATTCCTCTAATTTAGGTTTCTAAAACTATGTTCATTTATTTTGTTCTCCAAAAATTCATTGAAATTGAATTCTCTTTAAGTTAACTACTTAATCTACCTTAGAAAATAATTTTGGGAATCAAATATACATTGAATGGCATTTTGGCCGAATTCAACATATTCTTTACAAATGATCTTTAAATCATTTTCTATCTTCTAAATCATTTTCAAATTCATTAATTTACTTAAACCAATTAAGTCATTCTTTTAGAAAATGGTTGAGAACATTTTGGTTCTCCTTTTCTTGGTGAAGTCGTGAGCTTCCTTGTGTTCTTTGGAACACTCATGCAAATTCTCACATGTTATTCACATCCTACCATAATTATCATACATATATGAACACATACCATATATTTAAAAGCTATAAACATGCATGCATACTTAATCAATCACAAAATAGAAAAGACATTAAACAACCAAGTGAATGAATCCTTATAGATTCTTCACCACAAATACATCCATTTTCTCACCACCATACAAGGCTGATGAGATTAAATCTCCCCCTTATCTTAAGGGAAGACAAGCTCCTCCTAGATTCCTTCTAGTGATTTCGTGTGACCTCCAAAGAATCCCTAACAAGCTCAAACAAATTTTAAAGAGTCATAACTATAGGTGAAAAATATAAACCATGGATCAATCGTGGCTTAGAACCTAAGAAATCAAGTTAGAAATAAGAAACAAGGATTTTCACCATGTAGGAAAGAATCTTCAATGTGGTTTTCCAAGCTCAAGATGAATTTTTTTGAAGGAACTTTCAACTAGAGAAGTTCTTAGAATGATGTTTGGATTTGAGAAGTTGGATTAGGTGGAATTTTAGAAGAGTGGAGGTGTTGGTTTAAGGTGTTGGCCATGAGCTCTCAAGGAGTAACAATGGTGTTCTTAGCTTTTGGTAGAAAGAGAAGAGAGGTTTTGAGTGATAGTAAAACAAAGATGAAGATGAAATGAAAATTATCTCCTAACACTAAGCACTTGGCCGTGGAGCTCCCTCAAAGGAGGTAGCCACTTTAGTTGACTCCTAAGAACTCCTAATGGCCTTAGATATGATCAATGGATGATATTCAAGGCTTTGTCTCCAAGCTTACTTCTCATTGGTGTAGATAATCAAGTCATCAAGTGACTAAGCCCTTCTTGAATGTGCCAAACTGAATGGCCTTAGGAGAAGCAAACTAGGTTTTAGTTCATTTGATTTCCTAGTTAGGTCAAAGTTAATTTAGTTAAGTTTCTTAGTTACGCAGTTAGCCATTTAGTTAGCTAGGATGACTAACCCCATTCTTGATTCTTCTAGAACCTTCTCTAACTAAAACTTAAATGACAAGCTAACTAGGTTTGTTCCATTTAGTTACTACATAAGCTTCCTAACTTATCTTAGTTAGATTTAGGCTAACTTAGTTAGATTTTTTAGTTATAACCTAACAAGTCCAACCACTTTTGTGGGCCGAAATCCTATTGGTCTAAAAACTTCAAGCCACTATTATTGACTAGCTCTCATTGGCTTAAAATAATTCAAGCCCATTTCGTTGACTGGTGCACCTAATGTGGGTCTCACAGACTTTTCTGGGTCCATGGTCTGTTTTGGAGTAGATTTCTACTGTTTTTAAGACAGTAGGTACTGTCCAACAAAATAATATTATAAAAATATAAAATATTTTTATTGCACAGTTAAATTCTAAAAATTAAAAGATTAATACAAGTACCACTCGGAATTGGGTTTAGTAAAATCCCCCAGCTCCGAATAATTAAATTAAGATTTCCCCGGCACGAAAATTATTATTTTCTTGACTCGGAGTAAATCACACACAACAGTCAAATACAATCATGAAACAATCAAATTCATTTTATAACTCACAGAAAACATAAAACAGTACATTTAGGACAATATCATAATTTAACCAAAAGTTTGGGTGTTACACTCCTCCACTAATTTGTGATTACCAAGAGTTCTTCAAATGGGAGCCTGAGGAGGGGATCAACCTGCAGGTCGTCACAGCTCGTATCTGCATTACCGAGTCGCAGCCGGTCGCCTAAACACCATGTCTCAGCAGGGCTGAGCGTGATACTTTTCCTGTTCTTGCTTGGCCCTTGAGGCCAAGGCCTAGTACCACTTCATTTGTACCAGGATTCTACCTACCGGCAATCTATCAATGGTCACTCACGACTGGGCCATTATGATTTTTGCCATTCTAGAGTGGCGATCGATTGATGTTGCCAAGATTCTATACATACAACTGCGGAGATCAACTATGGAGCTGCGCAACCTTTTCTTCCCCTCCCTCATCCATAGACTATGCCAGAGGTGAGGTGTGCCCACTGGTTCCCATGAAGAGCTCATTGACATCAGACGTCCTCTCAATGAGTACTTTATTGGGAGGGTTAGTGTAGCCCCACTAACAGTAGCAGTGCCTCGTAGAGACCAGAGGCGGGCTCAGAGAGCAGCCCCTGAGGCCCAGCTCCCCAGGAGGTGGATGATGTTCATGCCAAGCTTCAACAGGTGGCTGCCATGTAGACCTACACTGTCAAGACCATTAGATGGCTTCAAATCTCCACGCATGACTTCCTCATCCCTCCATACCCACCCTTTGATGGTGCAGGCCCTTTTCATCAGCACCGGCATCCAACGGTTCCAGATGATGACAGCGGAGGCAACACCGAGGTCCTTCTTGACACTGATGATGATGAGTAGATGAACATATTCAGGGTAGTTTCCATCATTTTTATTATTATTTATTTTTCTTTCATGTATGATGTACAGTGAGGACACTGTTTCCCTCAGGTTTAGGGGGTGTCTTAGTATTGTGATATATATTGATTATATTATTAGTTTAATTTTTGATATTTTTGGTATTATTTGTTGTTTATTATATGATTTGGTGCACATAATGGTTGATTTACATGTTTGATATTGTGAAATTATTTGAATGTGTAACATGATGCCATTAGCTAGTGTAATGATTGCCCAATGATTATTAGGGATGCAGATTAACCTCAAATATTTCTGTGAATCCTTATGCTATCTTTGGGGCATGTCGATCAATCTAGATTCTTTTTATGCATGATGAATTTTCCATTCCTATGCTTGTTTAGCTTCAGATTGGATTTAAGTGCTTTTCTAGAGAATGCTTATGGTTAGTACATGTAGAGATGTCTTGTATCTCTGAAATTGTTTTGCAACTCTCTTGAAGCAAAATCATAAATTGTGCATGATTGTGGAAATGATTAGAGCATTGTTTGGACTGATTGAGCCTTTCGAGCTTGCCCTTTAATAAGGACATCCATAGGTCCCCTTTGAAGCTTGTTAATTGTTGGCCTTATTTGTTTTCCATTACCAATGTGTTCGTTACCATGTTAATCATTCTGATGCACGTGAAAGCATTGCATTTTCTTCCTACCATCAATGTCTAGTGAGTGTATGATATGTTATTTCTTGAAGTGAGTTCATTGATTAGGGGTATTAATATTTTTAATACAAAAATAAGCTTAAAGGAACCAGTTACATTAAAAGAAAGAGAAAATATTGCTTTGTATAAGTATAAAAAAAAAAAGAAAAAGAAAAGAGATAAGCAAAGCAAGTAAAAGAAAGAAGAAAAGTAAAAGAAAGAAGAAAAGTTAAATATGAAAAGCAATGCATGTAACACCCCGAAATTTCATATTTTTTAGTTATATGTGATTTTATAATTTTTGTGATTTTTATGAATTGTTTGATTTATTTTGATTATTTTATTATTATTATTGAACTGTTTGTGTGTTTTTAGCGAGACCAGAAAAATAAAAATTTTTCGGGGCTAGAAAATTTTTGACTGTTAATACGGGGGCAGGAGAGCTTACTAAACTCGAAATCAGAAATAGTTTTCGAAATTTTCTTTATCTGAGATTTGATTTGAAAATAAAATCTAGGTACATTCTATTGTCCATTGGATAATAGCTTTTAGTAAAAAAAAATCTAGTTAGATGATTCTAGACTTAGGCTAGTCATATTTTCTAGAGGCTTCTTTTGTGAATCACCTTATGACTCACCTTATGTGGTGACTCATTGTGTGAATTACCATGTGACCCACTCACCTTGTGACTAGCCATGTGACTCACTACATGACTCACATTTTTGGTGACTCACCTCCAAGTGACTCCATGACCAAGTGAGGGTTTGGAGGGTCCTTGAGCTTGGTTTTTCACTTAAGCATTCTATTTCATCTTTCTATCAAGAAACAACACAAAAACTCTTTCACTTTTCTCTCCATTGAAGCCTGCGGCCAAGCAACCTAAAACACCATCCAATCTTCCTTAATTTCAACCAACCTCATATATTGAATCTATACACCATTCTAAGACACTTTTGCTTTGTGACCATCACCTAGTTCATCCATCTTCTATCTTTTTCTTCAAGCTTTTAAGGTGAAGTTTTGTAATCTTCAATTTTCTTTTTATTTTCAAGTTCTAAGACCATAACTTTGATCTATGGTCATCCTAGTCAAGCCTTAGATGTTAATACTTGTGTGTTTATTTTGTTTCAAGAACAACTTGGTGGTGACAGTTTACCTTAAAGGAGGCATACAAGGAGCTTTGAGCATCATCTAAGGTAAGAGGGAGATTAACCTCATCAACCATTCATGGTGGTGAGGAACGAAATTTGGATTTGTTGGTGAAAAATCCATGTGATGATTTATTCACTTGTTTGTATAAATTTAGTGATTTGTATTTATTTGCTTTATATGATTTTATTACTTTAATAGTATGCATGATATTTGCTATGGTAAAAATTGATGATTGAAATATGTTGTATGCTTTGAATCATGTGGGAAGGATGAAAATTTTTGGTTCCAAAGACCAACATGGCTTATGGCCATCAAGCTTAAAATAGGGTATCCAAGGCAAAAATATTTTATTAATTGTGGACTTAGTTCATTTGTAACAAGGATATCAGTTAAGGTTTTACAAGTTGAAGAAGGAAGTGAACAAAGTTTTATTATTGGAAAGGAATTAGATTAGGGTTTTACAAAATGGAAAAGGAAATAAATAAAATTTTTATTATTGATCATCAAGCAATTTTCATTCATGATGTTGGAAAATAAGGTTGAAAAGAAAATTTGAAACTTAAAGTATTTTATTTAAGTGGATTTTTAGTAAAGTAAATGGAAAAGATTTTATTAAATTAAAATAATGCAGATTTTGGAAATAATGTTAGAAAATATTACCTAGAGGAGTTTTAGCAAGAAAATATTGGAATTAAGGTTAAATTTTATATTCAACTTGGAAAGTTTCAAAATTAAGTATAGAAAGTTAATAAAAGCTTTACGCAATTTAAAAATAGTGATAAAACCTTATGCATTTCAAAAATAATGATTTTTGAGCTACGCAATTGAGAAAACGTTTAAAAATTTTTACGCAATTGAGAAAAGTTTAAATTTTTTTTATGCGATTGAGAAAACGTTGGAAAATATGTATGCGACTTGAAAATGTAACAAAAATGTTATGCTATTATGAAAACACGATAAAAGTGCTATGCGACTGAGAAGAACAGCAAGTTTGCTGTCGGGCCGACGTGCTAGACCCAGAGATGTCAATATGTGGTTTTGGCCAGTGGTGGCTTGTTTTTGTGGAAAACCATGTTTTTGACATTTGTCTGTGCATTGAATCATTAATCATGCATAAAAAATCATTTAGATTGTGTTTGTTAATATAACACCCTCATCAAGGCATCACATTTCTGACTACCAACTTATATTCTGAAAATCAGTTCATAAAAGGTTTGAGTTATAAAAGGTGGGTTTCAAAATTACTTTTCAAGGAAATGTAAACTTACTGATATTTATAAGTAATACTGAAAAATAAATTTAAACTGATTAAAACTCATATAAGAGACACCACTTAATATTTAACAATTATTCAAGAAATATAAAACTTACAGACTCAATTTTAAATAGTAACAAACCCTATGACGGGTCCTACTCAATAGCACGGTAAAACACTAACGAGAAAACTCAACATACTTATTTCGTCTTGTGTTCATCTTGTGTTCATCTTGATGCACCATATATTTGTTCCTCTTTAAAACTGTACACTAACCAGTCCAGGATGGTTGGTCCTTGTTATTGTCACCGAACTCAGAATATCTAACTCCTGTTATGTCTAAGAAACTCGTTCCATCTACTATATAATTTTTAACAATACAAGCATAACAAAATAATATAGCAAAGAGGTGAGATCACCTACGCCAATACCAGTATGGTAGCATAAAGATAACGCAAACAGCACACCATACAGATATATCATACCATATTTACAATCATGCCCTCAACATTATTGTCATCACACAGATACAATAATTACAATTGTAACACCCCAAACTTCCTAAATATAAGACAGTAATTTTGACAGTTAACAGAATTCTACTTTTTAGTGATTTTTGTGTACTGTAAAATTATTTTGATTATTCCGTGACTGCTTTTGATGGTTTTGAGTGATTTACTCCGTGTCAGGAAAATAATAATTTTCGGGCCGGGGAAAATTTTACGTAATTTAATTATTACTGTCAAGTCTTAATTATTTTACGTAATCTGATTTGATATTTGTGCATTTTCTAATTTTTATGATTTTGTGTGTGATTATGAAATTTTTATATTACTCTATTTATTTTAGCGTTATCCGTGGGCCATCTGTGGGCCCAGGGAGGTCATATGTGGGCCCCGCATGGGTCCAGAAAGGTAAAAATTTTTCTGTAGTCAGAAAAATTCGTATTGTTGAGACGAAGATGGGAGATCTTACTAAACCTGAATCCGAAAATAGTTTTTAAAATTTTCTTTTATTGTGTTTTATACTGTATTTAATTATCGGGTGATAAAAATATAATAAAAATATTATTCGAATGGCAATAGCAGATACAAAAATAAATATTGTACTGCGAAGTCAACATTAGTAGCTTGGATATCTACCATTGATGTAATCAATGGTGGAGACTTGATCTTGATTTTATCAACGATTGAGATTTAGTCTTATAAAGTGGCTAGGACCATTTATAACCCTTGGATGTAAAGTTTGAAGGAGTAATCTTGACCTTTCATTTTGGAGACACTTCTAATGGCTAGGATTTCAAGGAGGAAAGATCCAATGGCCTAAATTAAGTCTTCTATCTAAGCCTAAACCTAGAAGCTACATTAAATCCTAACCATTGATCTAATCAATGGTTAAGATGACCTAAAATGATGGCTAGGAGATTTGTTGCATTTTGAAGAGTGCATGGATGAGGGGGGACAGTTTGGTGCTGCATTTAGGAGCTAAAGCAACAAGTTGAAGACCATAATTGATCACTTTAGTCATTATTGATCACCTTGGTCTTCATTGAACATTTTCAAGAAAACAAAGTTATCAAAATTTCTCTCCATCTCTCTTCTTTTCTATGCTCATGGCCAAGCACTCCAAAACAGTCTTCCATCACTTTTTAATTTCAAAGAACCATATTTCTTGAATCTACACCTAATTCTAAGACACTTTGTAGTTTACACCAAGTCCTAAATCTTTCATCTTCAAGGAGTTTTTCCAAGAGCAAGTTCTAGGGTTCTTAAGGTGAAGTTATGGAAAACTTCATTTTTTCTCTTCTTTTTCATGTTCTAAACTATGTTTGATCCATGGTTCCTCTTATTCAAGCTTAATATACTAATTTCTTTGTGTTTGTTTTGTATTCAAGAGACTTTTGTTGGTGGAGATCTTGTTCAAAATACAAAGTAAGGAACTTTTTTTAGTTCTTCAAGAGGTAAGAGGGAGATCCATCTCACCAACCAAATATAGTGGTGAGAGATGGTTTTATATTTGATGGATGGTGAATCCATGTGAGGATTCTTATCTATAGTCATGTAATGATTTGTGTGTGTTTATGTGCTTTGATTATTTGCCTATGCTTGATATGCTTTGCATGATTTTATTGCTTATATGGTATGCTTATAATATGCATGATGAAGATATGTTGAATATATTATGATTAGATGTATGATAAAACAAGAAATTTTGGCTCCAATGGCCAAGGGGAGGTCACGGTTTTGACACCCAAAAATTAGGGTTTTATGTTGAAAATTTTCAAGAATAAGGAAATTGATTTATTTAAAGAAACTATGAAGTGGAGAAAATTATTTTTGGTTTCAAGGACCATGGTGAATTTCGGCTTTATCACCTCAAAATAGGTGTTCACAAATTAATATTTTCATAAATGGTAAAAATAGATGTTTAGAACAACTAGGAAAATAAACAAATGGTTTGTTTTCAAGAAACAAGTGCTCACGGTTTTAGTGAGAATTTTTAATAGTTTTGTTTGTGTAAAACCATATCAATTTAAAAGGAAAAATATTTGATGGTTTCAATGGCCATGTCCACGGTTTTTGAAGGCTTGTAATGCCTTGATTTTTATGAACAAAGTGATTTTTCAAAGTGAAAATATAACTTGATTTAATACAAAGAATTTGGAAAGGGAATCAGAGTGTTTTAACACTTGAGAATTGGAATTTTCATACATGAATGGAAAAGAGAGGTTGAAAATGTTTGAACCTCAATTTATTTTAAAAAAGATTAATTTTTAGAATTGATTTGGAATTATAAAGAATACAATGGTAACTTGGCATTTTCTAACGTGTAACTCATTCTTTGGGTTTTGGAGAGCGTTAGTAAATTTTAAAGTTAAAAACATTGATTTAATTCAATGAAATGATGATTTTATGGAATAAATTACAAAAAGTATTTTCTTGAGTAAGAAATGTGTAAAATAATGTGAGAAGTCATATTATTTTGAAAAATGTTGAAAAGGAATTTTTAACGGTTGAGAAATATTTTACGAAGTTGAAAAATAGTGAAAAATGATTTACGTAACTTAAAAATGTGATTTTTAAGCTACGCGATTGGAAAAACGTTTAAATATTTCCACGCGATTTGAAAAATGTTGAAATATTTCTACGCAGTTTGGAAAGCATTTAAATATTTTTACGTGATTGAAATATTGTTGAAAAATTACTGCGTGATTTAAAAATGGTGGAATATTTTTACGTAATTGATGAAAACGTTGAAAAATCTATATGTGATTTGAAAACGTAACAGAAATGTTACTAAATTGTGAAAACGCGACAAAAGTGGTGCGCGACTATGAAAACGCGATAAAATGATTTTTGCGATTAAATATACAGTAAAATTACTGTTGAACCAGTGGATGAACACTGTATGAGAAAATGATAATTTTGCCTGTGATTGGCATTGGTGCATTATATATGCATGAACTGGTGTATGAACACTATATATGAATTTTTGCCTACGATTGGCATTAGTGCATTGAACATGCATTGGAAAGGTCCGAGGGACTGTATGAGGCTATTTGCCTAAGAGAGACGTACACCTCTTGAGTGGGTGCAATATGCGTAGTGTAAGTCACTTGTTGACCTTGGGGGCATCGGGGTGCGGTGTGGGTTGCTTACATGGGTGGTTGGTAGCTCTTCTTCCCGTAAGTTATACCGATGCAATGCACCGATGATCCTGACCGAGACACTATTCTTAATCGAGATCTCATAAAGACTGTCGTATATATGCTAGATGTGCACATATAAATGAGAATTGTAGCACTTGGTCTGAGACATTTTGGTATAGACAAATCTTTCGGATCAACTTCTCCGAACTGAGTATTAACTCCATGGAGTAGGACAGTGAGTCTATGTACGCATGCATGAAACTGAGCATTTATATCTATGTCATATATATTAATTGAGGAATATTGGCTATGACAATTATTCTGTTGAGAAAATACTTGGATGATAATGATGATAATACTGTTAATGGCATGATGGTAAATGTTATTTATTGTATCTGTTATTTAATACATTATTTTGATGTCATAATTGTTATTATTAATACATTATGATGATGTCATAATTATTATTATAGTATGATATATCTGTATGGTATGCTGTATGTATTATCTCTATGCTACCATATTGGTATTGGCATAGGTGATCTCACCTCTTTGTATGTTTATTTGGTATTGTAAATATATATGTAAAGACACTAAGCAAAGGGTTGAACAAGTGGGTGAAGAAGAGCAGGCTCCAGAGGAAGCTGAGTTTTGATTGGATGGCATCCCAGTCAAGTTTCTTTGGTTACGTGAGATTGCAGTTCTACAATGGAGCTGGAGCGTGGAGGACTAGTCCTAATGAGAGGGGACTAATTTATAAGGGACACTTGACAGTAAACTTTAGCAGGATATTTCATGGGGATCCATTTTTCTCTGTAACTATTTTTGTGCATATGGAATTTCCACTGTCTATTAGGCGACATTGGGATACTAGAAACTATGTCCCAACAGAAATTAGTATTGTGTCATCAGCCCGGACACTTGTCCATAGGGCTACGCGTCAAATCGGATTCCTACCTACTGAGGAGTCTGAGGAGGACCCGTCTGAGGGTTTTGCTGCTTAGTTAGACTTGGGTGAGTCTAAACTCTGTTACAAACTATTTCTGTATATATCTAAGTCTGTTATTTAGCTTTAGAGAAATGGTCTGTATATAAATAATCCTGACAGTACGTTTGTAATGTATGATGATGTAAATTATGTGTGATGATGTATAATATTTTATTTTCTGCTAAGGTTATTTTATAGTTATCAAAGAAGAAGAAAAGAAAAATTTACAACTCTTATTTTATCACAACATCACATTTTATAACTTGGGAGTAATTTGGGAATTAAGTAACATAAATGTAGCACCCTACGGTGGGTGTTACAACAATCATGCCATTAATATTACTTATCATCATCATCATCCAATATCCCTCAATTAACATATCACACAGATATAATTATTCAATATTTACGATAATGCTCTCAACATTATTCAAGTATTCAACATTTTAATTATCATAACCAATACTCAATAATTATGCATATGTTATGCATGTGCATATAAACTCAATGTCCTACTCCATGGAGGTTTTCAAAATTTCGAGAAGAATGCTCTGGTTAATTGTCAGCCTTAGCCCAAAGACAATCTCCTAGTCATCAAAAAGAATCGTGTTATTGTCGGGTATCATCAATGCGTTGCAACGGACTGCATCGCCAAGTGGCACATGGTCTTTGCCAATCTCAGTCCACTGGTCGACCGCCGCACCTTGACGCCCCCAAGATCCATCATAGACCTCACTTTTCAATTCTCATTCCCTCTTCAACCACAAGGGTCACAATGCATATTTTTCAATTCCATCATATGCCACAATGCATATTTTTCAATTTCATCACATGCCATAATACATATTTTTCCAATACATGTATAATGCACTAAATGCCAATCACAGACATATCTTTCCAATGCATGTAAAATGCACCAAATACTAATCACAGGAAAAACTCGTCATTTTCTCATACAGTGTCCATACACTGGTTCAATAGTAACCATACTATATTTTCAATAGCGAAATCATATTATCACGTTTTCATAGTCACAAAACACATTCGTCGTGTTTTCACAATCGCGCAATATGTAACATCCCGAAAAATACATAATCGATTATAAATCATCATTTTATAATATTCTTGATTTTTAGGAATTTTTCTGGAATTTTTCGAAAATGACAAATATTTTAATATATTCTTCGTTTTACGTGCACACTAGGCTGAGAATTGCTGAGACTAGTGTAACACTCCGGAAATTGATTATTTCACCATGAATAGTCATTTTCTAATATTTGGGATTTATGAGAATTTTTCTGGAATTTTTCGGAAACGATGAATATTTTAATATATTCCTCGTTTTGCGTGAAACTCGAGCAGAGTCGTGAGAACGACTGTAGTGCTTCAAAAATTGGAAAATTATATGACGGATAGTCGTTTTATAATATTTTCAATTTTTGGGAATTTTCTGGGAATTTTCCGGAATCGTCGAATATTTTAATATATTCCTCGTTTTGCGTGCGCGCTGAGCAGAATCAGAGAAACGCGATGTTTTCTCTGAGAACCTTGGACTATGGATAAGTCGACGGGGGATCTTACTAAACCCGGGACTTGACATAGTTTACGAGGTTTCACAATTTTTGAGAAATCTTAACAGTTACATTTAAATCAATACAGCGAAAAATTCATCTGTCAGATTAATTAAATACTGACTTCTGTCAACTGTAACTATTATCCATTGGATAATAGTGTGTAATAAAAATACTATCACATTATCCTAATGTAATCTACCTTATGTCTAATCAAATCACTTTAATCCAAATTTAATAGTTAAATATTCAAACTTCCTTAAGAAGCTTTGACCCCAAGCTTTGACCACATGTGTAGCTTCCAAAGGAAGCCAATTTTTGTCACCATTTCTCTCTCTCATATACGTGATCTGCAGCCCAAAAAGGTGAATGAATTGATTTGGATTATCCAAATAATTCATTTAACTCATTTACACCCCAAAAGCACCATTTCTCCTTCCTTTTACGTTTCTTCTTCTTCTTTCTCTCTTCAACCATTTCTTTCTTCCTCTTCCAGCACCATACGTCCAGCCACCCTCCAAAGACTCCAACATTCATAAAAATTCACATCAACCATATTTTCTTAATCTCCTACTCCTTCTCATCATCTTTTGTGCTTGGAGTTTTCAAGAGAGCTTCCATCTTCAACCATTTCTCAAGCTTTGAAGGTGAGCTCCCATGGCTGAAAAATTTCAGACTTCCACTCCATTTTCGTTTCTGGTTTTCCTCTTGATTTAATGGTCATTTTCTTCTTCTTTTTCACATCATTACATTGTTCTAACTTGGACCACATTTTCTAGGGTTTTTGAGCTTCAAATCCGAAAATCAAGAGTGCTCTTGGAATTTTTCTTGGTTCTTCATCTTGGTAAGAGGAAGATTAATCCTCCTCAACCTCTTTGGCAACTAGGAATCTTGTATTTGATTTTTGGAAGAAAAACCACATGGTGGTTGTTCTTGAAATTGCTTGAAATTGATTTCTTGAATGTTATCTTAATTTAGCTTTGAGTAGTTGATTGAGTGGTTAATTATTCATGTAATTTTGTGATTGAAATCCATGTTTGCTTGCTGGAAATTCTGGTTGCTGGACCCCTGAATGTGCCACGGTTTTGGGGCTGTTTTTGGGGCTATTTTTGGGCTGGAAAATGAATGGAAATGATGCTTAAATTTTAACCAATGCAAGGCTAATTAAATCAAGTAGTTAAGGTTGATCAAAGTGGACAAAATTCTGGTTGTTGGACCTTGGTGAGTACCACGGTTTTGGGCTATTTTTAAGAGCAGAATTTTGATTGAAATTGTGTCAAGAATAATGCTAGGTAAATTAGGTAAAGGAAGACTAAACTAGTGAGAAGAAAATTTGTAACCTAGGACCCTATTGAGTGCCACGGTTTTGAGGGCTTGAATGAGGGAAAAGATAACAAATTTGAGATATCAAGACTTGAATTAATCAAGTAACCAAATGTAGATTAAAATAGTAGGAAACTTGCAACAATAATTTTTGTGATGGATTGTGGTTAAGACTTAGGAGATAAGCTAAACTTGGAAGGTAACTATAAGAATCAAATAACTTGGATCAAAATAACAAGTAAATGGACCTAATGATGTGAACATGATTTATTTGAAATCTTGGGAAGGCCACGGCCTCTAGGTGAAAATTCGGGTTAAGATTCCATAACCCATTACTCGGATTACAAGTAATCAAAGAATACAAGAGATTAAGAATTTCATAAACCTTAATGAACCAATGAGATAATTTTCATGAGACTTGGAGATTTTAGAAATCCATAATGGACCTAAAATATGTTCCTTGAATTATAAATTGATATTATGTTGATATTGGGTTCTTTTTGGATGCAAATTTGCTTATTGCACTCTCTTGATCAAATGTGGTATATTATGCTATCGTATGAAATTGTGGATCATACATTGGCATGCATAGTATCTTATGCATTGTGATGTCCGTGTGGACTGTTGTAAGGCCAAGTTGCCAAGGAGATTGAACACACCTTAGTGCGGGTGCGAGTAGACAAGTGTGGGTCTTGTTATGACCTTGGGGGCGTCGGGGTGCGGGTCCTCCACAATGGGTAGTTGGTAGCTCCTTTGCCCGTGGGGCAAACCGATGCAAACGCACCGACGATCCGGACTTGACACTGTCCTATATCGTGATCTAGTGTAGAATGTCTGTGCAATGCCATGATTGTGCACGAGAAAATTTATTGATAGCACTGGCCTCGGCAGCCGAGTCACAGACATGTCTCCTGATCTTTCTCTCCGACTGTTTGAGTCTAGCTCCATGGAGTAGGAAATTGAATGTTGTGTCCATGCATCATGGAATAATCTGTCATCTGAAAATTATTGTTTATACAATGTTTGACTGTCTGAATTTAACTGCCTGGATATTATGAATTATTCATTACCTCTATTAATGATTGCTAGACTGGTTATCTGTTTAAAAGCTTATTTATTGCCTTTACATGCTACGTGGGCGTTATGCGCCGTTCGGTTCTTGGTTGCTGTATTGGTATTGATGGTAGGATATCTTACCTCTTTCCCTGTGCTTCTATTATTTGCTGTTTATGTGCACCCTGTACTGATCGAAGACGACGGTGAAGAGACAGAAGATCCTGCCTTCCCCGGCTTCTGGCCTACACAGGACTGACTCCTACTGCGACGATGTCTGCACGTATGTGCGGATTCTTGGGAGATGTGCATCTGACCTTCCTTGGGGGGCCAGAGTGCTGGCACATCAACCTGAACTCCGACCGCTGCGTGTATGTGGGAGACGTGTCGATAGCACTTGCGTGGAGACGTCATGAGGCTCCCTGTCCTCACTTGCTACCTCACCTTACGCCTGGAGTTTTACCGCCTATCAGGGAGATGTGGGGTTCCCGTTATTACACTCCGCAGGAGGATTCTTTCTATTCCACCGCTCGGGCCCCGTCCTGTGTATCTGTGGTTCCTATGGATGAGTCCTCGGATGAGGAAGATCCTGATGAGGGTCCTCCTGAGGATCCTGAATCGGTCCCTTTTTATTTGAGGGGTCGATGATCATTGGTGGCTACTGATGGCTGCCAGTGTATTATTTTTGGGGGCCTGATGTACTTTTCTTTTTGGTTGGGCTGTACACTTTGTATATGCATGTTTCCCTTGGGGTGGGTATAGTTTTGCTTTTTGATGATGGCCAGGCTTGTATTTATAAAACAGTTGTATTAAATTCCATATATATATATATGCATACTATTCAGGTGCAAATTTCTGTGTATTGTTTTATTCATTCCTTTTATTCACATTCCGTATTATCATTATTATTATAAAAAAAAAATATTGCCAAGTTTGCTCACATGGTTAAACATTAATTAATTAAAATGAACCGGGTCTTAACCGTTGTTTATTTAATTTCCGCATTTTATTTTATTTGACAATGTGACGTTCCCTCCCCAAAAAGGGGCGTTACACAATATTTTTGTTACGTTCTCACAATTCTGCAACACTTCTGTTGTATTTTCAAATCACGTAGTGATTTTTCAACGTTTTCTCAATCACGTAAAAATATTTACACGTTTCTCAACTCGCGTAGCGATTTTCCACCATTTTCACAATCGCGTAACTTAAAAATCATTCTTTTAAGTCGCATAAATCATTTTCCATCATTTTCAAAATATTTAAACGCTTTTCCAAATCGTGTAGAAATATTTTAAATGTTTTTCAAATTGCGTAGCTTAAAAATCATGTTTTTAAGTTACGTAAATCATTTTTCACTATTTTACAATTACGTAAAATATTCCTCAACATTCCAAATATTATTTTGGACTTTCAAACAAATCAATATCATTTCTAACATCATTTTTCACATTTCTCCTTTAAGAAATCCTTTTCTCAAAATAACATAACATCTCACATTATTTTCCATATTTTCTTACTCAAGAAAATCCTTTTTGTAATAAATTCCACAATTTCACCATTTCTATTGATGTAAATCAATGTTTTCAAATCTTTAAAATTCCTTATCATACTTCAAAACCCAAAGGATGAGTTATACATTAGAAAATATCAAATCAATATTATATTCTCCATTTTTCTCAAATCAATTCCAAAATTAATTCTCTTAAAAAAAAATTGAGGTTCAAACACTTTCAACCTCTTTTTGTCTTTCATAAACGAAATTTCTTATTTTTCAAGTGATAAAACACTCTGATTCCATTTCCAAAATCCTTATACTAAATCAAATTATATTTCCACTTTGAAAATCACTTTGTTTCATAAAACCAAGGCATTACAAACCTTCAAAACCGCGGTACATGGCCATTGAAACCATCATATATTTTTCTTTCTAAATTAATTAAGTACCATTCTTGTTTTTTACACAAACAAAACCATTAAAAATTCCTTCAAAAACCGTGAGATTCATTGTCTTTAAAACCAAATCATTTGTACATTTTCATGTCCACTTTCTTTGCAAATCCTTAAAATCATCAACGTATTACTCATAATTAGTAAAATCCTTAGAATCTTTTGCTCTAAAAATTAGTTTAAGGCCGTGATGGCTCTATGGTTCTTTGGAACCAAAAATTGTTTTCCTTTCCATCATCACATCATGGCATACATATACATATTTCATCATATATATCATAACCATGTCATAAACAAAAGCAATAAATCATGCAAATTATATCAAGCATGTAAGCACAAATAAACCATACAAAACACATAAACCACATAAACACATAAACACCCATAAACAATTACATGACCATGGATATGAATCCTCACATGGATTCACCATCCATCAAATACATAACCATCTCTCACCACTATGCTTGGTTGGTGAGATGAATCTCCCTCTTACCTCTTGAAGAACCTCAAAAGCTCCTTGCTTTGCTTCTTTTTCCAAGTCCTTCAACACCAAAAGCTTCTCAAATACAAAACAAAACACAAGTTTATTAGCATATTAAGCTTGAACAAGGTAAACCATGGATCAAACATGGCTTAGAACTTTAAATATAAGATCTAGAAAATAATATCAAGAACTTCACCTTTTACTCTTCAAACTTGATCTTAGGAAAAGTACTTCAAGATGGATGATTTAGAGAAAGTCTCTAACATGAAAGTTACTTAGAATATCATGTAGATTCAAGATCTATGGTTCGGTGAAATTAAAAGAGATTGGAGGGTGATTTTGGGTGGTATGGCCGAATGGTTCCTCTTGAAGAACAAGGATGGAGTTTTTGATTTTTGTGAAAGGAAGGCTTCTTAGACTAGGTTAAGATAAAGAATGAAGTGAAAACACTTAATTTTCCTTCCTACCAATTTCATTGAGCTCCACGGAAAAATCCCTAAAAATCATAAACAAATGTTAAAATCAATAACAAGTGTAGGAATAGGTAAACCATGGTTCAAGCATAGCTTAGAAAATCAAAACTAAAAGATTAGGTGAAGAAATATGAACTTTACCCTTTTTGATAGAAACTTGAAGCTTGGATTTGAAGCTCAAGATGAATGATTTTGTGAAAACTCATAACTAGAGATGTTCTTAGAATGGTATTTAGGTTTAGGAAATGTGTTTAGATGAAATTTTAGAAGCTTGAAGGCATGACTTCTAGGTGTTGGCCGAAACTTGCTTGGAGAAGGAAGGAGAGAAAATTTTGAAGAGCTTTGGCTTTATAGAATTGATCAATAATGACCAAGAATGACAATAATGTGGTCTTCAAATTTTCCTACACACTTAAGCCACCAAAAACCATCCCCCCCTCTCATTATGCATTCAATAAGTGATCAATAAGTGAGCATCTTTTCAAGCCACCATTTAGAGTATTCTAAGCCATTGATTAATTCAATGGTTAGGATTAAGGTAGACTTTAAGTTAGAAGACTTAATCTAGGCCATTAGATCTTTTCCTTGAAATTATAGCCATTAGATGTATCTCCAAAATGAAGGGTCAAGATTACTCCTTCAAACTTTACATCCAATGGTCATAAATGATCTTTGTCACTTTACAAGACCAAATCTCCACCCTTGATTAAATCAATGGTGGATCTCCAACACTTTTTAAGACTAAATCTTCCCCCTTAATTAAATCAATGGTGGATCTCCAAACCATCAAGGTTGACTAATTAGTATAATATTTATTTTTATCTGCTATTACCCTACGAATAATATTTTTACTATATTTTTATTGCCCGATAATTAAATACAGTACAAAATACAGTAAAAGAAATTTTCTAAAATTATTTCTGGATTCAGGTTTAGTAGGATCCCCTGTGTCCGTCTCAATAGTACAAAATTTTCTGTGCATAGAAAAATTTTCACTTTGCGGGACCCACCTCGGGCCCACATAAGACCACCTGGGCCCACAAACAGTCCAAAAACAATCAGAGAAATATAAAATTTCATAATCATCCACAAAATCATAAAAGTTATAAAACTTATGAAAATCAAGTCAGATTAGTAAAAATCATTAAGGATTTTCAAAAAGAAATAAAATACGAAGTCGAGTCGGATTATTCAAAATAATTAAGAATCATCGGAAATAAATAAAATACGAATTTTCAGGATGTTACAGTTAAGGCTTTTTGCCTAGGAGTTGAAATACACCTAAGTGTGGGTGCAAATCGCGTAGTGCAGGTCACTTGTTGATCTTGGAGGCGTTGGGGCACGAGTATCCCATAAGTGGATAATTGGTAGCTCCATTGGGTCGTGGTGACTGAGTACCTCACTGACGATCTTGACCAGACACTATTATATTCTTGATCTTGTGAAGAATGTCTTGTATAAGCCATAATGCGTACGATAAATTGTGATAGCACTTTGTTGAGGCTAACGATATACGGACATGTCTCCCTGATCATTCTCTCCGAAATTGTGTTTTAGATCCATGGAGTAGGGACTGGTCCATTATGCATGTACATAGTTAGTTGACATATTGTTATGATGTATATTTGTTAAATTATTTGTTATTTGATACTATGAATATACTTGTTATTTATGTACTTGAATGACATTACTGTCATTTCTGTTTCTATGCTGCCATGTTGGTATGTGATGTAGAGGATCTCACCTCTTTATTGTATTATTTTGTTTTATGTTTATGCTTGGTAAAGACTGTGAGGAAAACAAGGCAGGATCGCATCCATTCTGTTTATGTTGATTTTTCTGAGATTTTGAATGGCGTCGAGATGTGGTATTCTTAGTTTTGTTAGAGTTCAGTTTCACGGAGGCGTGGATGCCTAGAGTATCAACCTGGATCTGGAGCGTGTTATCTATGTTGGGGATGTGACCTTAACGTTTAATGGGACCCTCTATGGGTTTCCCATTCTGTCTTTTGATGTTTCTGTACATTTAGAGTTCTCTATGTCTGTTAGAGATTGGTGGGGTGATCGTCACTATACCCCTAGAGAGGACTTTGTGGTGTCATCTACTCGAACACCTGTTCGTAGGACCATGTACCACCTAGGGTTTTTATCATCTGAGGAGATAGAAGAAGATCCGGATGAGGACTCTTCTCATTAGGTCTATGTTGTTAAGACAATTTATGTTTGGCTAAAAAAATTGTTATATGTCTTTTGAGGACAAGTCTTATGTATATTGATGTGTTTTATTCAGCTATTGTAACTTGTGTTCTCTTGATTTTATATAATTATGTTATCCGCAAAAGAAATTTTGAAAACCGTATATACAATATTAAATCTTTTATAATTGGGTTCTAGTTTAGTAAGTGTGAAGTCTTAAATGTAATGCCCTAGGGAGGGTGTTACATTACATGGTTTTGGTGAGTTTTAATCTTTCACTGTTGAATTCCCTGCTATTTTCAATTGTTCTCAATCCTTGAAATCGCATATTTTTGCGCTCAATGTTTGTTTGTTGCCTCTTCTCCTTTCTTCTTCACCCCATAACCATGACCTTACATTACAAGCTGATAAAGACCCTTTGGATCCTCAATTAAGTATAATTTACATTAGTGAAGAGAGAGTTGCATTACAATCTTGTGGATTCTTTGATTTATATCCATATGTCTGCTCATAAGCTTATCCAGTTGAGTATAATTTGAACTAAAGAGGTTGGACTTGCATGTTTATAGGAAATAGACCATGCATGATTTGAAGCTTTGATTGTTGGTATGATAAGGATAGTGTATGTGTGGACCAGATTTTGAGGCATGCATATTTTTTAATGTTTAATGCAATCATCATACACCAGTGTTAAAATTGAGCTTGTCTTTGCAAGTGTAGTCAGACTTTGTTTTGCTCGAGGACTAGCAAAAACTTAGGTTTAGGGGTGTGATAACTTCATAGAATGTAGTTATTTGTGCCCTTTTTCTATGCATTATTGATTGCTTTGTCCTTGTTGTTAAGCATTGTTAGAAGGCTTTGGCCCAATTTTCATGAAAAATCCATGTTGATGTCTTCCTTGTCAATCTGGCTGAAATGCTTTCTAATCTTTGAATGGATTGAATTTGATTACATTTGTATTTGACTAGTTAATTTTTCAATTGTAGGATGAGCCTAAAAGAACCAACTTGATGCAAGCCAAGACCCTGCATTAGAAGAGAAATCACAAGACAAGCTCCAGTACATCACACCGCGGCGTTGGTATGCTTACGTCGCGGCATTTTGCTCTCTACCAGTGCACCCTAATAACCAGAGGCTTTAACGTTGCGATGCAAGGAAGTGAACATCGCTGCGTTGGTGCCCTAATTTTTTAGCGTCGCTGCTCGAGTTGTGTAACACTGCGGTGTGAAGTGCAAAATCTATGGGCCTATAAATACTTTCTACACAAATTTTTGCTCTCTCTCTCTTTTGTCTTTCTCTTTTTTTGTTTTTTCTCGTTCTTCCATTTTTCTCTCAAAAGCTTTTAGGGCTTTTGCCCCTCTGAGAACCCAGCAACTAGATCTTCATTTATGGGCTGAAAGAGAGTTGAAGGAGCCTAGATTGAAGGTTCTCTTCATCTTGGAGGGAGATTCAAGTTTCAAGGCTCACCCCATCGGGCTTCATCTTCTGTTCTTTTTTCTATCTCTCTTCCCTTTATCTTGAATATGAATTTTTGTAATATATTTTTGTATTTAATGAGTAGCTAAGTTATGTATAGGGTATTCTTTGGATCCCCCTATGAATATTGATTGATTTGTACTCTTTTGAGCTTATATGAATGATTTGGGTTTTGTTTTATCATAATGTACTTAATGCTCTTACTTGTTTGATCAGCATTTAGGTAATTTGATGAAATCTAATGAGCCTAGACATAGGACTTTGGGTTTTAGATAATACATATAGTAAATGCACGTTCAATTTTATTCCAATGGTGGGGTAGATTGATTCGCTAATAGGATAGACATATACCCCTTAGCCATGTATAATCATAATTGAGAATCAATCTTAATGCTTGTTGTTTGCTTTGGTTCTCATGGACGCATAGTGAACTAGGTAAATGATATAGGGTTAATCGACCTAGACATAGGTTTTTAACTAAGTTAGTTTCTCAGGCTAACCTAATCTAATCCTTTGTATTACTTGAATGGATTGCATGTTATCAATTGAAGTAGGGGGTGAAAAATGATTCCTTATTCTCTCAACCATATCTTTATCTTTTCTTTATGCTTTGTAGTTTAATTAATCAACCTTTTTTCCAATTTACATTTGCTTGAATAGAATTAGTTAAGCTGTAGGTCAATATTTAGGATTAGAAAGTAATCATATTCCTTGTGGGAACGATCTCTACTCATCATTTTTATTACTTGAGCGACCTGTGCATTTGCGGTTAGCAAAATGGGTTATCCACCAATTCAAGGTTGGGTAGACCAATAGCAATATGCAATTTCACTAATCAATCCAATAACATGGCTTAATCGATTGTTATCTCATTAATCAAGCATTAGTGCATTCCAATGTATCACTTTATGCTAAACATCATGCATTTCATACTAAAATCACACAAGAAAAATAAGTTTGGAAGCATTTTCTAGATTGCATCGCAGCTTCGATTCATTTGTACCACAGTTTAAAGGGTTGAGTCGTGGCTCCCATTATTTTGTGTTGCAGCTCGCTGCTCTTTGCCTGCATTTTCTGTGTTGTAGAGAGTAGGGTGTAGCGACTCCCAATAATTTGTGTTGCGGCTCCTTCTGGAGTTTCTGATTTTAGCCAAAAACCATATGCTTGGGTTGAAACAAAACCCATTTCTCCAAAACTCCAAAGCTAAATGATTTTCCAACTATATACATGCAAGCCAAACTCAATACAACTCTCATAGAAGCTCCAAAAGTCAATTAGTATAGAGATTCATGAATCAAAACATCAACAAATAGGGTTTCATACCCATTATCCAAGCTCAAGGTTCATCAAAATCCACACAAGAATCAAAGGTAAAGCTTGAATCTTTTTACCATAAACAAACATCAAAGCTCATATTTATCATCGTCTGTAACAGCCTAATATTTGTACCCTAGTATAACTGACATATACCTGCATAAACAGTATCAGTTCTGCTACTTCTGACTAAACATCAACTAATCCTTATTATTTAAATAAATCATTATGGAGAGTCATATCTAAAAGTCATACACAAAAATATAATTTTTACATTCTCAAAGCAAATATAAATAATTACATAAGTTTTGAACAAAAAATATAAACTAAACTCTTCTAATTCTTTTGTTATCTTCATCTTCTTACCCTCTTGTAGGGCCTTAACATGGATTTACATGGAAACATAGTTAGGTGAGAAATAATAATTCTTAGTATGAGTAACCAATATCAACATTTAAACATTTATACTGAATAAATGAAATCTGAAACTGAATATACTATCGATATTAAACAAATGTCTACACAAGTCTAAAATATCAAAAGTCTTCTTATGCCTCAACTTTACTTATTAAAGTGGGTGTACTATATTAACTTCTCTGGTCTAGCTATTCATCAACATGATAGAAGTACTAAACAAATATCATTTCACAGTGAATAACAGTACTAGCATTAGAACATTCACATTGAGGTATGTGAACATTCATCTAGCCACCTCATAATCCAATATTAAACTCATTCTTATAACTTAACTATTCTCAAGAACTATGTTCCCTCATACTTATATGCGTAGAATAGGCTAAATAGCCTTTATACTTTCTGGTACTAAGTGGACTGTTCCACCACACAATAGTGAGTGTACTACTACCACAACTTATCTCAACTAGTTTATTTCTTAACTTATCCATACCTCGGCTTAAGATATCTCTTATGGATAACCTCATTGCATAAGGGTCCCACCTCTTATGGATCAACCTCATTGCATAAGGGTTCCAATTACTATGTTCAACCCATAGGGGAACCACTTACTAGGTTCAATCCATAGGGGAGCCACTTGCTAGGTTCAACCCATGGGGGAGCCACTTACTAGGTTCAACCCATAGGGAACTGCTAGGTTCAACCCTAAGGGAACTGCTAGGTTCAACCCTAAGGGCGGTTCAACCCTGAGGGAACTGCTAGGTTCAACCCTAAGGGCGGTTCAACCCTGAGGGAACTGCTAGGTTCAACCCTAAAGGAACCACTAGGTTCAACCCTAAGGGAACGACTCTTACTAAACACTCCACTCAATCCTAACTTAATGAGAGAATAGAGTATTTGTTGGAAAAATTGCTTATTTATCTCAACTTTAACTATTAAATGAGCTACTAGTGTTCATAGGATTCAAACTATCCTTAAAACACCTTAAATCTTGCCTAAAAAGGCTTATTTTCAAGATTGTACCAAAGGTGCATCATAACTTCAGAAATTCTGAAATTTTATAACCAACTAGCTTTCTCTCATATATTTCAAATGCCACAAACCTCATCTCATTTGGCTAAGTTTAGCCAAAGTTATGCGACATTTTACAGAAGCTAAAATAGTGCACTTACTGTTTTTCTAGAATCTGACCTGACTTTAAAATGAAACTGGAAACAAACAAAAAGTGGTAAAATTATGAAATTTTACAGGCAAGAAGCCTTATATCTTAGCTTCAAAATGCCACTAGTCTCATGTCAATACAACATCGGAGCAAGAAATTATGCAATCTAGTTTACTGGCTGCCAGAATGTATTTTCTGTAGAATCTGCATCAAATTGAAACAGAAACTGGTACTAATTGGCTTCCTCTTAAATTTTGAAATTTTAACCACATGAAGCCTTATGTCTTAACTTTCAAATGCCACTAGAATCAATTCAATCTGATGTCTATAGCTAAAGTTATGAAACAAACATCACAGGTTATTGAGATGCCCTATTTTGTTTCTGATTCTTTGAAAAACATAACCGATTATAAGCTCTTCATAATCGGTTATTCTGAAACTTAGAACCAAAAATGCTATTCTCACAAGCTCAATAACTGATTATTCACTAATGGTAATAGGTTATTTGGTGGTTTTCTGCAGAAATTCGCCATTTTCACATCACAACTCCTCCAAAAGACTCCTAGGCGATTTCCATCATCAACCATGATCTCTAATCATGTGAATATCATCAAACACTAAACTCAACTCAATAAACTTATATTATGATCAAAATCAATTAATCACAATCAAATTCTCATCTTTCCTAAACCATTTCCAAGTTCCTCCATCATGAACCAAAATGGTTGGATTAAGCTAATAATAGCAATCTAACACTTACTAAGCTAAAACTATCTCAACTTAATCCTTGGAACCAAGAATCAAGCTAAGAACTAGGATTTGACTCTCCAAATCCATTTTTCCATTGTTCACAACCAGTTACCCATGTGTGGTAATCGGTTAGAACCTTCTTTTCTAGAGGTGTTCCTAACTAATTAGGTATCCCAGCTAATCGATTAAGCCTTTCTTTAATCTATTCTGGACCTCTTCATAATCGATTAGGTGAATATCCTAACAGATTATTGGCAAAGTTAGAGACTCACCATGCTGTTATAATCAGTTATGCACATTGTCTAACCAGTTAGGACCTTTCGTGAAACACAAAAAGGCATGGATAACCTGTTATGGAAAACCATAATCGGTTATCCCTCAATGGTTCACATTCTGTCCACACTCAATAATTGGTTAGGGAACCTCTTTAACTAGATATTCAAACTAATTTGCACTAAAAAATAGGGCAGCACGTAGCTCCCTCTCTTGGCCACCTTACTCTTTTCCTTAAACTCATGGGTTCTACGTGATTGGCAACCCTAATCATGTTCTCTAACACGTTAGAGTTATCAAAATACTAACTCAAAACCATTTAAACTAGGTTATGAATAAAACTTAATCATCCACATCCCCTAACTCAACCTTAAAACTCAAAGAGAAAATGGTGAGTAGGAAGCTCCCCTACCTCTTGTATAGAAGATGATCTTGAAGCCTTAGTCTTGATCCTTGAGCTTTGCTCCTTGATCTTACCTTGGATCCTCTTCCTCTTCTTTCTTTCTTCCCCTTCCTCTCTTCTCTCATTTCTTTCTTTTCTTTCTTCATTTCTATTCTATTTCTCAGTTGAGAGAATGAGAGAAAAGAGAGAAATAAGAAACAAGGGTAAACTTATCATTTTGACATTTTGCTGTAACTTCTTGATCTGTGAAGAACACTTAGATCTCACCAAATCAAGTTTTCTAACTTCCAACAGATTTGAAATAAATCCAAAGATTCATTAAAAATCATGTTTCACCATTTTTCTATTTTTCCATATCTGCTAGGGGTCAATTCGGTATTAAAAGCACAACTAGTATGCCTAAAAATACCAAACTGACTCCGATTGTTCTCAAATTTTAACTGTACCTTATTTAACTCATCTGTGACCTAAAAACAAGTTATTCGTATTTGTTTCGCTCATCTAAGCAATTTATGCTACTATTTGAGTTATTTTAAGCTACTTTTTAACTTCTGTGTTGCAGCAAAGTGCCTAAACTGACTCAGTTTGTCACAAAACTAAACTGACATGTTAAGCAAGTACTAGGCTACCTCTATGACCATTTATAAGCCCAACATGTTATTGAGGGTGTTACATCATCAACTCAAGATCTCAACCAAAATCATCATTTTCGCAAGTAAGAAAAGATGAGCAAGTTAAGAAAATCCCCCTACCTAGTCTTCCATGGTGCCTTGATCTCTTGTTCTTCTTGGTTTGATCTTCTTCCTTATTTCTCTATTTCCCCATTTTCGTTTTTGCTCTTCCCATCTATCTTCTCTCATTTCCTCTCTTCTTCATTTCTGCCTCAGTCCCTTTTCTTTTCATCTTTCTTTGTTTCTTTCTTTTGTTTCATTTTCTATTTTCTTTTATAAGGGCAATCGAATGAATGAGGGAGGGAAAAGTGAGAAAATATCTTAAAAGAGACAATAATAAGGGGTGATTGGGGAAGGAAATAAAAGGGAAATAATAAAATCCAACTGAAACTTTTGTATCTATGAAATACATTTTAATCTTTCAAAGTTGAGTTTTTAAGCTTTCATAAGTATTAGAGAAAATTTTAGAACTCAACTTAGTCCTTGAATCCATTTTTTCATAATTTTTCATATCCTACTTTTTATTAACTAAACTTCATTACTTGGTCCCAAGTTAAATTAAACTAAGAGATTAAGTAATAAGCTTACTGATACTTGTCTTAGTTGGTATTTTATACTAAATTATTCTCTATATTCTACTTATCATTTTCATGAAATTTCATAATTTTCTTAGATGCTTTACTGTTCCAGCAATTACTTAACAATATCTATAAAAATACTAAACTTGCTCTGTTGATTCTCCAAAATTTTGTTCAACTCTTATCAATGATTCTTAGCTAGGAAATAAATATTTCATATTTATTTACATCATGTAAACTAATTTTGTACATACTCTAATTATTCTCTTGTACTCAGTACTATAGAATTACGCTCAAACTAGTTCAGAAAATTACCTGAATTAACATATAATTCTTACTAGTATTACCAAGCTACTATAACTTTGATTAAAATCATTAGGTTACGTAGGATGCTACAAAGGTCATACATATATGCATCAAAAGCCTCAAGGGGTAAAGTGTTATATATACAACAAAAACTAAAACTATTTAGTCTTGTTGCTCTTTCTTCAATGCCCATTTCTCTTTGGATAAGTCTTGATATGCTTTTACCATAGAAATACGAAAAGTGGTAAGAACATACAAATTCTCAGTAATATACACATATATTTCATGGCATTAAAGAATGTAAACTACGTATAAATCTAGATTATCTTAACATTACACAATCGCACATACAACTGTATAACATATAGATATCTAAACTATCTCAAAATTACACAATCGCCCATACAACTGTATAACATCAACTATACTTTGCAAATTGCTTAACTCGCTTCCTTGCCTAACTTAGGACTTAACTGATCCTATAGTTCTTGGTAGTAAGTTTAACTCACTTTACTACACTACACAAGGGTTGATCATATTCCTCATGTTATTTGACAAATAGCTTAACTCATTGCTTTGTCTTAGGTAAAGTGTTGTACAAACATTTTACTCTCACAACTTCCTCCTTAACAAAGAGATTTACTCACTCCTTTGCAAGGTTAAGGGGTTTAACTCACTCCTTTAATTGGGACAATTGTTCAATAGTTCAACTTTCATAAGGAAGGAAACCACTCCTTGCTAACACTCCATTTCAAGCAATTCATAACTCTAGAAAAACTTAAAACCTCAAACTTGTTCTTATATGTTAGATGGTTATTTCCCTTGTGAAATATCTCCAAAAGTATCTTGACACACTTTAAAAAGCATATACTAAGGATCCTAACTGATTAGAAAGCCCAAATTGTCCATAAAATGGTGTTGGCAAATTCTGGACCCAGCACCTAGGCACTGGCTGGGTAGAGTATAGCTCTGTTCTGTTCTATTGTTGGCGCCTAAGCGCCCAACACTTGTCACCTAGGCGCCCAGTGCTCTGCTACGGGCATCAACTCTCTGGACTGTGGGCACCTGGGCGCCTAACTCCCAAGTCTTGAGCGTTAGTCGCATAAGTCAAAATCTGCAAATTTTGGTTACTATTCTATTAGAACTTAACCAATTCTAATCACCCAAAATCAGCTTCTAGGTGATTTCTAACACCACTAACACTCTAAAATTGTTGTAACACTCTAAAAATGTTGTAGCACTCAAACAATTTGTTGATTCACTTAAACTTGGATTGATTGCTAAAACCATAACCTTACATACCTAATTTCTTTGTTCCAACTTAAGGAACTACCTAACTTTGTCTAAAGACAAAATCAACCATCTTGCATCCATTAATCTGGAAATAACTCATTCCAATCAATGAAGACAAGAACTAACAAAGAAAATAAATTTTTACATCTCAAAACCCATTTTCTCCATCTAAAAGACCGAACAACAACCATGGAATGGAAAAAGGAAAAAGATGAGATTTAAGGTTAGAAACCCCTACCTCAAGTGGTTTGTGATGGTGGATGTTCAAGCTTTGCTTTGCCTTTGGCTCTCTTGCTCCTTTCCTCTTCCTCCCCTTTAGCTTTCTTTTTTGTTTCTTTTCTTGTTTCTCTACTGTTGCTACCCTTGCAGTTTTCATGAGAGAAAGTGAGTGAAAAGAGATTAAATGAGTGAAATATCATGGAATGAAAGTCAATATAAGGGGCTACTACTCGTATATGACTCATAACACTAATATACTTCACTATTACATCTTGATCTGCTAAGAACACTTAGATCTTACTGAATCAAGTTTCCTAACTTCTAACAACTTTAGCATAAATATTAAGATTCATCTAAATTATTGTTTCACCATTAACCTATTTTTCCATATCTGTTACTAGTCAATCTAGCATTAAAACACACAACTAGTATGCCTAAAAATAGCAAACTAACTCCGATTATTCTCAAATTTTAACTACATCCTTTAACACTTATTTGTGGCCTAGAAACAAATTCTCTAGATTTATTTCCCTCAACTTAGCAATTTATGCTACTATTTGAGTCATTTTAAGCTACTTTTCACACTCTGGGTTACAACAAAGTGCCTAAACAAACTCTTTTTTTTAAAAAAAAGATGGCATGCAAAAGCATCATAATAATGACTGACATCCCAACTAGGTTGGCACCCCAGCCACTACCAATCATTTGCAGCACACCATAATTTTATCAAAATAAGTAAAAAGAATACAAGAAAAGAAAACATAGGTGGACATCAACCTGACCCATGAAAGAATCATCTAAATCTAAAACTAGACAGACCATTTCTATTTATGAAGAATTCCTCAGAAATGAATATAGGGATTAAATCCCACCAAACAAAGCCACTAATAGAAGTGCCATAAGAAGCAAGTTTATCTGCACAAGTATTTCCTTCCCTAAAAATATGAGAAAAAATAATTTTCATTAGTTTAGTCAACTCAATACAATTATTCCACTTATTTCTAAGTTTCCAAGTTGAGAGTCACATTCTAGCCAGAGGAAATGCCAACCTTTTTTAAATGCTATCTCAATAGCCAATATTACACCAATAAGCTCAGCTTGAAAAGCATTTTTAATTCCAAGATTTGCAGAAAAACATCCAAGAGAAGCGGCACTCCTATCTCTGAAAATCCCACCACAAGCAGCAGGATATGTATATCCCTCTGCAGCTCCATCAGTATTGCACTTAATCATATTGCAAATTAGAGGATTCTAGATGACTTGCTTAATGCTAGGAAGACAGCAAGGATGACCATCAACCAAAAAGAACTTCATTAACATGAATTTTGAAATTGAAGACATTTGGCCTGCACTAATGTTGCCAGCTAAAGACACATTAGAAATTATTAAATTTTATAGTAGTCTGCACATGGATTTGCTTGTTGTCAAACCTAGCCTTATTCCTGCAATACCAAATAGTCCACAATACATTTATAACATCTGCTGCAACAATATCCTGCACTTGCGAGCTCCAGCCTTTGTTACATAAAGAGAGAATTGATTGAATGCTAAAGCAATCAAAACTGGTATTAATGATACTACCAAACTAGTTCCAAATATGTTGAGCAAAGGGCCAATCAAGAAATAAATGATTAGTAGATTCTGCTATTTTTCCACAAAGAATGTAGTCAGATACTACAATGCAACCTCTAGATCAAAGATTCTCATCTATGGGCATCCTGTTATGCATAATTCTCCAAATGATGAAGGACTTTGATGGAGGAATACAACTTTTCCAAATTAGCTTAGTCCAAGGGATAGCCTGTCCCATAGGATTATGAAAAAGAAAGGCATCTTTAAAAGTCATTATTCCAGAATTAGATTTAGACCAAATCAACTTGTCTTCACAGGGCAATTTTGAAATGATAACCTGCTTTATTTCAGACTTAAGGACAGGGAAATTAGACAACAAATGGGCAGGGATAGACCACCTACCATTAATAATGAAATCACTTACTTTGGATTTAAGTGAGCTGTACAGATCAGGAGGGATTCCAATCAAGTCAACAATCGGGCTAGTCAACCACTGATCAGCCCAAAAGTTTATTATAACACCATTACCAAGCAGCCAGGTAGAATTCTCCAAAGTAGAGGGCAAGCAGTATCTTATGCCAAGTGAAATTGATGAAGTAATGCAATGATTTACTAGAATTTGATTCGTAAAGGCTCTAGTTCTTAATAAAGATGCCCATTGATTATTTGAAGAAATCAATTCCTATCTAAGCTTAAGCATACCGGCCTTATTAATGGCTTTAATAGACCCGATGCCTAAACCACCCTCCAATACAGGCCTACAAACTTTGTTCCAGGCCACTGTGATAACTTTCCTACAATTTATATTCCCTGCCCACACGAAATTTCTTATCCACTTGTCCACAAAATTAATAAGGTTAGCAGGCCAAGCATAAATTTGAAAACTGTAAATCAGCATACCAAGAATGATAGA
Source organism: Ormosia emarginata (assembly GCA_029884605.1). Classification (NCBI taxonomy): domain Eukaryota; kingdom Viridiplantae; phylum Streptophyta; class Magnoliopsida; order Fabales; family Fabaceae; genus Ormosia; species Ormosia emarginata. Next base: position 11,052,408 of record JAQQTP010000040.1, read on the forward strand.
TTTTACCAATTGGACTCTTCCTATGATAGATAAAAGAAAACCTTTCCAAGATGCTAACTTACTCTTAATTTTATAAGCAATGGGCATTAAATGCAATCTTCTTGGTTTACCTTTGAACAAAGGAACACCGAGGTATGTGAATGGGAGACAACTAGTAATGAAGCCTAGCAAAGCAGAAATAGTATCAATTCTACTTTGACAAATTGATCCAGTATAGAATTTGATTTCTCAGTGCTTATCACTTGCCCTGAAGCCTACTCATAGGCCTTAAAAAGATTCAACAAATTTACTAAACTCTTCTTAGTAGCTCTACAAAAATTCATAATATCATCTGCATACAATACATGACTAGGCATCCTGAAACGTCTAGGTCTTGTCATTAACTGCAACTGACCTTCATCTACCAATTTACTGATACCTCTGCCTAAGACCTCTTCAACAAGATAGAAAAGAAGAGGGTGTAACACCCCAACTTTTCCTAACTTTTTGCTAAATTACAGTTTTGTCCTAATTGTACTGTTTTCTATTTTCTGTGTATTATAAAGTTAATTTGACTGTTTCATGATTGTACTTGATTATTTTGTGTGATTTATTCCAAGTCAAGAAAATAATAATTTTCGGGCCTAGGAAAAATCTTTGTTTGATTATTTGTAGCTGAGGGATCTTACTAAACTCAATTCCAAATAATACGTTTATCAATCTTTTAATTTTTAGAATTTATCTGTAAAATAAAGATATTTTATATTTTATATTATTATTTTATTGGTCAGTAGAAACCAAAAGGACCATGGACACGAAAAAGTCTGTGGGACTCACATTTGCTTTACGGGACCCACATTTGCTTTACGGGACCCACATTTGGTTTATGGGACCCACATTTGGAAAATTAGTCAATATAAATGGCCTGATTATTTCTAAGCCAATAAGAAGGAGTCAATAAAAATGGCTTGAATAATTCTAGACCAATAGGAAATAGTCTACAAAAATGGTTGGACTTAATAGATTAATTAGTTTAAAACCTAATTAAGTTAATCTAAAGTGTTTAAGTAGTAATCAAATGGATTAAACCTAGTTAGTTATTTATTAAAATTTTAATTAGACAATGTTCTAGCATAATCAAGAATGTGATTAGTGATTCTAAGTAACTACATGATTTACTAGATAACTAAGAAACCTAACTAAATTTATCTAAACCTAACTAGAATGGCTTAAGAATAATTAGGAGACTAAAATGAATTAAGATTTGATTAGTTCTTCCTAAGTGCAATTAAGGCCAAGCACATCCAAGAGCATTCAAGAAGGTGCTAGACATTTGATGACATGATGAAGATCCACCCTTGATTCCATCTAGGGCCATTAGGAGTCCTTAGAAGTCAAGTAAAGTGGCCACCTCCTTTTGGTGAAGCTCACGGCCATGCATAGGGGGGGACGCCAAATTTCACTTCATCATCTCCATTTCAATCATTCTAACCTATTCTCTCCATTCTTTTCTTTCAAGAACACAAAGAAAACTCCATAGCTTCTCTTCTTGAGTAATTCGGCCACCATCACTAAACCATACCTCCACTCTTCTAAAATTTCATCCAACACCATTTCCTAATCCTAAACACCATTCTAAGAACATCTCTAGTTGAAAGTTTCTTCAAAATCATCCATTTGAAACTTGGAAACCAACCTTGAAATTTATTTCCTACAAGGTAAAAATCCTTGTTTCTTGTTTCTAACTTGATTCTTGGTGTTCTAAGCCATGATTGATCCATGGTTTATCTTTTTCAACCATAGTTATGACTTGTTAAAATTGTTTAAGCTTGTTAGGGTTTTTCTTGGAGCTAGATGAAATCCATAGGAGGAGATCCAAGAAGGTTTTGTCTTCCTTATAGGTAAGAGGGAGATTTAATCTCATCAACCATGTGTGGTGGTGTGAAAATAGATGTGTTTGTGGTGAAGAATCCATAAGGATTCATTCATTTGGTTGTTTAATGTCTTTTCTATTTGTGTTTGATTATGTGTGCAAGCATGTCTATAGCTTTAAAGTATATTGTATGTGTTTATAGATGCATGATAATTGTTGTAGGATGTGAATAACATGTTGAGGAATTGCATGAGTGTTCCAAAGAACACACTAAGCTCACGGTTTCACTACTAAAAAGAGAACCAAAAAGTTCTCAAATATTTTCTAAATCAAGGATTAATTAAATAAATGGATGAATGATTTTTATAAGGATTTAAAGAATGGAAAATAATTTAAAGAGGATTTGTTAAAGATATAGTAAATTTCGGCCAACATGCCTTATAGTATGCCTTCGATCCAAAATTATTTTCCAAGTGTAGAGTAAGTAATTAATTCAAAAAGAACACAATTTCAATGAATTTTTGGAGAATAAAAATAAATGAACTTTCATTAGGAATTTAATTAGAGGAATTACGTATGAATGAGAAATGATTGAACACTTGAAAAATACTAATGTATAGCTCACCCTTGAGTTTTGAAGCGCGTTAGTAAGTTTCAATGTGTAAATATTGGTTGTAACTAAGAGAGGTAATTTTTAAAAGAAAACGTAGGTAAAACCATTTAATGGATTTTCTAGATAAAATACTGTCAAAATTAATTAAAAATAAACAAATAATGAAGGAAGTTTCAAAATATAATTTAGAACGTAGAGAAAATATTTACGTAGTTGAAAAATACTAGAAATAGCTTACGCTTGTTTAAAATAATGATTTTTATGCTATGCGATTGAGAAAACGATTTAAAAACATTACGTGATTGAGAAAACGATTTAAAAATATTTCGTGATTTTAAAAATGTTGAAAAATATTTATGCGATTTGAAAACATTTGAAAAAGGTAACGCAATTGTGAAAATTCGATAAAATATTTACGCGACTAAAAGGAACAATAAGTTCACTGTCGGGCCAAAGTGGTGGACTCGGACATGTTGAGAAATAGTACTGTCAAGTGGAGAGGTACTATATTTGGAAATGTTGAGACTGAGGGTATTTATGTAAATATGGTGACATATTGAGCTGAGGGTATTAACGTAATTATGGTTCATTGTATTGGAAAATATTGATAATAAGGGTATTTTTATAATTATGGCTCATTATATTTGGAAATTCAATATTGATGGTATTTGCTTAATTTTTGGTTCATGTTCATGCGTTGAGAGATGTGTCAATTTGGTTGAAATTGACAATTGACTAATAAGATGAATTACACCGTGTTGCGGGTGTGATAGGCGTAGTGTGGTTCATTGAGTGAACTTGGAGGCGTTAGTGTGCGGAGGATTCCACATGTGGACAGTTTGTAGCTCCTCTGGACCGTGGTAACGAGCAACACACTAGCAATCTTGACAAACACTATTCTTAATCAAGATTTTGTGAAGACTGTCTGGTACAATGCCTGTTTTGCATGATGTTTTGATTGTGTACTAACTACACGACGATTTGAATGTGTACTATTTACACGACGTTTGAATGTGTAATAGTTGGTTGGGGCAGCCTGAGGTATTGATAGTTCTTCCGAGTCATTCTCTCTGATGTAATTGTGTTTAGCTCCATGGAGTAGGGATGAGTCTGTGTACATTTGCATTTGTGGTCTGCATCATTATGTGACATTTATATTTGGTTTGAGATATTTTATATGCTGTGATAATATGATCTGTTATTTTAATTGTTAAATCTGTATTTTTCGTCGTTTTCTTTACTGCTATGCTGATAATGATGTAGATTGTCTCACCTCTTTGTATGCATTTTTCTGTACTATTTATTATGTTCCGTAAAGATTTTGAGGAAGAGGAAGTAGTAGAGGAGCAGCCTCTAGATTATTTGTACCCGGAGGAGGAGAAGCAACCGAACGAGTAGTTTGAGGAAGGGGAGCCTCAAGATCATCCATATCATTTAGATTGATTACGACGTGGTATGGCATTACCAGAGTATTTCTGTCTTCTGATGATCTTTTCGAAGAGGATTCTTCGGATGATAAGAACTTTTAGTGTTATGCTTGGGCTAGTTTATGGTTTGCTTTAAACCAGGCAGTTTACTGCTTTAATTAAATAGTTTGTAATATGTAAATTATTTGTACTTATTAAAAACAAAATCCTATGTATAATTATGGTGTGTATGTAATAGCTGGTTTTATTTCATGTTCTATTTATTTTATTTTATTTTATAATATAATGTTCAAAAAGAATATTTTCACAACTTATATTAATTATGTACAAAACGTTTTATAACTTGGGTAAAGGTTTATTATATTTATCATAAATGTGACATCCCCAGTTTGGGTGTTACATTAGTTGGTATCAGAGCCCAAGTTAGAGTCTTTTGGGGTTGTGGTTGGGTCTATTTTTGCTTGTGTTGTGTGATTCTCTGTGATTTGTTTTTAAAAGGTTACATCTGACTTTGTCTTGTCTTGTTTGATTGATTGAAGAAAGAAGATGTCTGGCGGTAGAAGAACGCGTGCGAACGTGGAACGCAATATTGATCGGATGATTGCAGCTGCTGAAGCTATGCAGTGCATGGCAGAGGTTATTACTCAGCAGAATCAACAAGCAGCTCAGCAACAAGAGGTGACCACTGATGCTCTGAACTTGTCTGAGTTTAGACGCAATAATCCGCCACAGTTTAGGGGTGAATTTGACCCTGAGAAGGCTTGTCTTTGGATCCAAGATTTAGAAAGGATATTTGAAGGAATGGGGTGTGCCGATGATCAAAAAGTGATGTATGCTACGTTTATGCTGAGAGGGGATGGTGAGAAGTAGTGGAGAGGAACTCGGCGATTGCTGCAAGCTGAGAGAACTGAAATTACTTGGGAGGTATTTTGTGAGGTATTTCTAGAGAAGTATTTTCCTGCTAGTGCCTGACATACCAAGGAAATGGAATTTCTTGGTTTACGTCAAGGCAATATGACTGTTGGTGAGTGTGCTGCCAAATTTGAGACTTTGTCACAGTTCTTGAGGTATTTTCAAATTCAACTTGATGATGTAACACCCCTTGATGTAGCAACCAGAGCATAATCGTCATTACACCATAGTTACTAAATCCAAGTGTGTCACAGTCATGATAACAGTAATTTAAATTCTCAAGAGTCTATATATTTTTTTTTGACAATTTGCATAGGTAGAAAATATGAGCCTTGAATGAAATATAATTATATTCAAGCCATGATACAACCACTAAAATAAAATCATATCTCTTATACATATATATATATATAGTCAATTTACACGAATCACTGATGACATAGAATATAACAATTACAGAGTCCAATAAAATACAGCGGGAATAAAACACTAAAAAGGGGGAAAAGTAGTGACCCAGGGATAGGTACTACTAGCAGACAAAGCCGCAACCCCATATACATATACGACGCTCGGAGTCCCAGTCAACAAGTCAGGCATCAATGCCTCCACGCAACGGCACTCGTACGTAGTCGAAGAAACCTTGTCCAAACGCCCAATCCAATCAACCAAGGTGTGGTCCCTCTTTATCTTCCTCACGATCTTTTATCAATATAAGTATAAAACAGACATACAAAGAAATAGGAAAGAAGTGAGACACCCATCCTTCATTACCATTGCGGCAGTAAGAAAACGACACGGCGCAGAGTGCCCATAAAGCAATACAGTTCATATATTTTATAACGACAACAGCGGAATTTATCATAAAAGCAATTCAATTATAAGCAATAATAAGAATTAATAATAACAACGATATTTATAGTAAAGTAGAACAACAGCAGGCAATAGCAGACATATCACAATAGTATTTCCAAGAATCAGCACAATCATCACAGTAATAACAATCAGGTCAGTCATAGTTACAGAAATTAAACATTAATAATGACAGAATATATCATGGTTCATATGCATGCTTTCCCAAAGTCCTACTCCATGGAGCTAAACCCAAACAATCGGAGAGAAAGATTAGGAGACATGTCTGTGACTCGGCTGCCGAGGCCAGTGCTATCAATAAATTTTCTCGTGCACAATCATGGCATTGCACAGACATTCTACACTAGATCACGATATAGGACAGTGTCAAGTCCGGATTGTCGGTGTGTTTGCATCGGTTTGCCCCACGGCACAGAGGAGCTCTAAACTGTCCATGTTAGGGACCCGCACCCCGACGCCCCCGAGGTCATAACACGACCCACACTTGTCTATTCGCACCCGCACTAAGGTGTGTTCAATCTCCTAGGCAACTAGGCCTTACAAAAGTCCACACGGACAATCACAATGCATAAGACACTATGCATGCACATGTATGATCCACAATCTCATACAATCTCTTAATATGCCACATTTAGGCCAATATAAGCATCAATGTATACATGGTCACTCACATGGACCCATAACAACATAATATCAATATCAAGTCAATTAATGCATTATTAGGTTCATTATGAATCCTAACTTAGAATTTATTCCTCTTTTCAAGGTTCATGACCAAATCCAATTCTTGCAACTAGCTTAATATTCCAAGGCAACTCGATTTCCTATAACTTGTAAATTAATTAAGCTATTAAGCCTCACACTCTCTTGTTCTTCACTCACTTAGAATCACCTTAAGTTTTACAATGATCTCATTCTTAGTCTTCTAAAATTTATGAAGTCTTGACTATACTAAATTCTTCTAATTTATTAGTTGTCCATTTATTACATAGGTTTCTAATTACCTAATCACTTATGCTTCCAAATTATCCAAACCACATACTTACCTAAAACTTGCCCTAGAGGCCGTGGCCTCACAATGGTTACAATCCCAAATTCTCTCAAGTCATCATACTACATGTCATTCCCTTAATTCATTTAAGTGTTCACTTATCAAATTAGCTCACCAAGAACCCTAATCTTTATGCCTCAAAACCGTAGCCATCATTTAGGCTTCAATCTCAAACTTTTCTTCCATTAAATTCTATTTTGTCACTTGATTAATTCTAGTCTAATGCTTGTTACACATTAACCATAATTTATCCAATTTTCACCCTAAAAACCGTAGCCCTCCAAGAGAGATTCCTAAATATTTTTCTTCCATTTCCAATCACATAATCCAATCCAACATACCATTATATACAACAAATCAATCTAAGGTCACAATTATCACATTATATGTTACACTCTTAATTCACTTAAATTTAGATCATCAAAATCAATCCATTTGTCTCTTTACCAAGACCAAAACCGTGGCACCCTCTTGGATATTAAACCCTCAAAGTCTTCCATTCGTTAGTGTTAATACTATCATTCAATCTTTGATTAGATAAGTCTTATTTCACTTGTATACAAAACCAATATTCACCCCTAATTTCTAATCAAAACCGTGGCACCATGTTGAGGTAGGAAACTCCAAATTTTCCATTTAACAACCCCAATATGATCAAGCACAATTAATATATCAAACATATTCAATAGCATAATCAAGTATCAATCAAATTCAAGAATACTAAATCATACAAAATTTATAATTCAAGCAAGCATACAAAGAGCATACAAGGATGGATTCCTCCATCAACACACACACACAAAGTCTCCTCACCACCATAAGTGGTTGAAGTGAGTAGTCTCCCTCTTACCTAGAGGAGACAATGCAAGAAAACAACTCCTTGGTTCCTTGATTTGTAATTTTCGGATTCCACCTTCAAGAGAACCATAAAGTGGTCAAATTCTCATATTTACAAATTTAAAGCTTGAAAAGAATGATCCTTGGTCACATAGGTAACCAAGGAAAACGAAAATGAGAAGAAAATGGGGAGAAATCAAGAATCTTTACCTTGGAAGACAATGGAAACATGGTTGGATTTTGAGCAAACCTTCCAAACGAAACTTGTAGAGAAGATGAAGATGAGTGTATAAATGTGTTTAGTGGAGAGAAAAATCAAAAAGCTTGGCCATCCATGGAGGAGTGATTTTCGGATTTGAAGAAGGAGGGGTAGAAAAGTTGGATTTTTGAAGAGATTTTCTAAAGAGAAAGTGTAAAGGAGGTTAAGAGAAGTCTAGAAATGGTGTTTATGGAGAGAAAAGTGAAGAAGAGACTCTCTAATGGTGGCTGGAATTTTCGGATCTAAGAGGAGGAAGAAGAGAAGAGGTGGAGAGAAAATGGAGATAGAAATGGAAAATGGAGAAACTTTCTACACAAAGAAGGTAGAGGAGGTGAAGGCAAGTGTAGAAATGGGCTTGGAGAGGAGAAAAGATGAACAAAAATGGAGGAAGGAGGGGCTGCAATTTCGTGCTCATGGTGGAGGTAGAGAGAAGGAGGAGAAAAGATGAAGAAGAAGAATGAAGTGAGAGAGAAAGTGATAGGTAAAGTGAATTAGGGTTTAGTGGTTTTAGGTTAAGTGTGGATGAGTTACATTTTTGCCCTCCTTGGCATGAGTGGGCTGCTGAATAGAGGAGAGAGTGAGGAGGAAAAATTGGCTTCTCATGCAACCCAAGGGTAATTGGGTCATTTGGTGGTCAAAGCTTCTCAAAGAAGCTTTGAAAAAGTACACAAATTTGAATTAAAGTGAGATTGATTTGACATAAAGTGGATTGCATTGGGATAATGTGATAGGGTTTCTAATGCATGCTATTATCCAATGGATAATAGTTACGATGGATGAAGTCGTATTTAATTAATCGACGAGATAAATTTTTTTGTATTGATTTATTTTTATCTGTTAGAATTTCTCAAAAATTATGAAACCTCGTAAACTGTGTCAAGTCTCGGGTTTAGTAAGATCCCCCGTCGACATGTCCATAGTCCAAGGTTCTCAGAGAAAACATCGCGTTTCTCTGGTTCTGCTCAGCGCGCACGTAAAACAAGGAATATATTAAAATATTCGACGGTTCCAAAAAATTCCCAGAAAAATTCACATAAATCACAAATATTAGAAAATGACTATTGGTGGCGAAATAATTAGTTTCCGAAGCGTTACACTGACCTCAACAATTCTCAGCTCAGTGCACACGCAAAACGAGGAATATATTAAAATATTCTGCATTCTCAGAAAAATCCAGAAAAATTCTAGAAAATTCCAAATATTGTAAAATGATCATTTATTCTGAAATTATTAATTTTCGGGATGTTACAGATGAGGCATGGAAATGCCGTAAGTTTGAGGAAGGAGTGAGGGTAGAGTTGAAACGAGGAGTGCTATCCATGAGGATGAATGAATTTCCTGCTCTGATGGATACATGTCGACAACTCGAGGAACTAGAGCCGTCAAGGGATCTAAGAAATCGTAATTTTGTACCGACTAGGTTTCAAAGAGGAGGCAATAACAACAATAGCCGGTTTCAATGTAAACCTTATTCGAGACCACCGGGAAGTTAGCCTCAACGTCCATCTGTTGAGGGAAGTTCTAGTGGTAACAGAACTGGTCAAAATGTGACATTTACGGCAAAATGTTTTAAATGTGGAAAGTGTGGCCACATATCAAGGGATTATTCAATCAAGGGAACAATCTGCTTCAACTGCAGAAAACCTGGACATGTTTCTAAGGATTGCAATCAACCAGAAAGGAAGCCAGCTATGAGTAATGTTCGTGCTACTCAGCCGCAATCTGGAGGGCGAGTATACACTATGACCAGAGCTGAAGCTTCTCAGTCTGATGATCTTATTCAGGGAAAATGTGTCATTCAAGGTAATCTTTTGACTATACTATATGATTCGGGTGTAACGCATTCATTTATTGCATATGACTATGTGGATCAGTTGAAATTACCTGTGTTTTCACTGAGTTTTCAATTGATTATTTCTACACCAACTGCCAAACCTGTTGTTACATCGAAAATATGTTTGATCTGTCCTATTACCATAAATGATCGAGTATTTTCTGCTAACTTAATTTGCTTACCTCTTGTTGAAATAGATGTAATCCGAGAAAACCAAAATGAGGGTCTGTTTTTATAGAATGAAAAGGAATTTTTGAAATAAGGTCATAAGGCGACGGTGGAGGAAGGATCTGATGGAGTCTTAAGATTTAAAGGAAGGATTTGTATACCTAATGATCCCGATCTTAAGCAATCAATTTTGGACGAAGCTCATACAAGTAGTTTAAGTATGCATCCGGGAATGACTAAGATGTGTCAAGATTTAAAGCAAATGTTTTGGTGGCCAAGGATGAAGACAGATGTGGCGGAATGTGTAGCGTCTTGCCTTGTTTGTCAGAAGGCAAAAGTTGAACATCAAAGACCTGCCGGTATGTTATAACCATTAGCTATTCCTAAATGAAAATGGGATAGTATATCAATGGATTTTGTTATTGGATTGCCAAGAACGAGGAAAGATCATGCTTCTATATGGGTTATAGTTGATAGGCTTACAAAGTTAGTGCACTTTTTTCCGACCAATATCAAGTATTCATTGCAACGATTAACCCAGGTGTACATTAGTGAAATTGTTAGACTTCATGGTGTACTAACAAGTATAGTTTCTGATAGAGATCCGAGGTTTACGTCAAGGTTTTGGCGGAATTTGCAAGAAGCTATGGGAACTAAGTTACGTTTGAGTTCTGCTTATCATCCGCAAACTGATGGTCAAACGGAGAGGACTATCCAATCATTGGAGGATCTATTGCGAGCTTGTGTGCTGGAACAACAAAGGAGTTGGGATGAATTATTGTCCTTGATAGAATTCACTTATAATAACAGTTTTCATTCGAGTATAGGGATGGCACCCTATGAAGCACTATATGGTCGACGATGTCGAACACCTTTATGTTGGTATCAAGATGGAGAAAGTATGACCATTGGACTTGATCTTGTACAACAAACTACGAAAAAGGTGAAAAAGATTCAAGAGAAAATGAGGATGACTCAGAGCCGGCAAAAAAGTTATGCTGATAAGCGCAAGAGACCTATTGAATTTGAGGAAGGTGAACATGTGTTTTTGCGAGTAACACCTATGACTGGTGTCAGGAGAGTTATCAAGTCTAGAAAACTCACCCCAAAATTTATTAGACCCTACCAAATCATTCGTCGTATAGGTCCCGTAGCCTACCAAATAGCTTTACCATCTTTTCTATCTAATCTTCATGATGTATTTCATGTGTCTCAGTTAAGAAAATATATCCCTAATCCAACGCATGTCATTCAGCCCGATGAAGTACAACTGAAAGATAGTATGACGTATGAGACACTTCCTGTTAAGATTGAAGACAGGAGAGTGAAGCAGCTTCGAGGAAAAATGATTGAGTTAGTAAAGGTAGTGTGGAACGAGGTAACGGGAGATGCTATATGGGAGCTAGAAGACAAAATGAGGGAGCAATACCCTCAACTTTTCTAAGGTACGATAAATTTCTGGGATGAAATTTCCGTTAGTGGGAGAGAGTTGTAACACCCCAACTTTTCCTAACTTTTTCCTAAATTCTAGTTTTGTCCTAATTATACTGTTTTCTGTTTTCTGTGTATTATAAAATTAATTTGACTGTTTCAGGACTGTATTTAATTATTTTGTGTGATTTATTCCGAGTCAAGAACATAATAATTTTTGAGCCCGGGAAAAATCTTTGTTTGATTATTTGGAGATGGAGGATCTTACTAAACCCAATTCCAAATAAGATGTGTATCAATCTTTTAATTTTTAGAATTTATCAGTAAAATAAAAATATTTTATATTTTATATTATTATTTTATTGGTCAGTAAAAACCAAAAAGACCATGGACCCGAAAAAGTCTGTGGGACCCACATTTGGTTTGCGGTACCCACATTTGGTTTGTGGGACCCACATTTGGAAAATTAGTCAATATAAATGGCCTGATTATTTCTAAGCCAATAAGAAGGAGTCAATAAAAATGGCTTGAATAATTCTAGACCAATAGGAAATAGTCAACAAAAATGGTTGGACTTAATAGATTAATTAGTTTAAAACCTAATTAAGTTAATCTAAAGTGTTTAAGTAGTAATCAAATGGATTAAACCTAGTTAGTTATTTATTAAAATTTTAATTAGACAATGTTCTAGCATAATCAAGAATGTGATTAGTGATTCTAAGTAACTATATGATTTACTAGATAACTAAGAAACCTAACTAAATTTATCTAAACCTAACTAGAATGGCTTAAGAATAATTAGGAGACTAAAATGAATTAAGATTTGATTAGTTCTTCCTAAGTGCAATTAAGGCCAAGCACATCCAAGAGCATTCAAGAAGGTGCTAGACATTTGATGACATGATGAAGATCCACCCTTCATTTCATCTAGGGCCATTAGGAGTCCTTAGAAGTCAAGTAAAGTGGCCACCTCCTTTTGGTGAAGCTCACGACCATGCATAGGGGGGACACCAAATTTCATTTCATCATCTTCATTTCAATCATTCTAACCTATTCTCTCCATTCTTTTCTTTCAAGAACACAAAGAAAACTCCAATGCTTCTCTTCTTGTGTAATTCGACCATCATCACTAAACTATACCTCCACTCTTCTAAAATTTCATCCAACACCATTTCCTAAACCTAAACACCATTCTAAGAACATCTCTAGTTGAAAGTTTCTTCAAAATCATCCATTTGAAACTTGGAAACCAACCTTGAAATTTATTTCCTACAAGGTAAAAATCCTTGTTTCTTGTTTCTAACTTGATTCTTGGTGTTCTATGCCATGATTGATCCATGGTTTATCTTTTTCAACCATATTTATGACTTGTTAAAATTGTTTAAGCTTGTTAGGGTTTTTCTTGGAGCTAGACGAAATCCATAGGAGGAGATCCAAGAAGGTTTTGTCTTCCTTATAGGTAAGAGGGAGATTTAATCTCATCAACCATGTGTGGTGGTGAGAAAATGGATGTGTTTGTGGTGAAGAATCCATAAGGATTCATTCACTTGGTTGTTTAATGTCTTTTCTATTTGTGTTTGATTATGTGTGCAAGCATGTCTATAGCTTTAAAGTATATTGTATGTGTTTATAGATGCATGATAATTGTTGTACGATGTGAATAACATATTGAGGAATTGCATGAGTGTTCCAAAGAACACACTAAGCTCACGATTTCACTACTAAAAAGAGAACCAAAATGTTCTCAAATATTTTCTAAATCAAGGATTAATTAAATAAATGGATGAATGATTTTTATAAGGATTTAAAGAATGGAAAATAATTTAAAGAGGATTTGTTAAAGATATAGTAAATTTCAGCCAACATGCCTTATAGTATGCCTTCGATCCAAAATTATTTTCCAAGTGTAGAGTAAGTAATTAATTCAAAGAGAACACAATTTCAATGAATTTTTGGAGAATAAAAATAAATGAACTTTCATTAGGAATTTAATTAGAGGAATTACGTATGAATGAGAAATAATTGAACACTTGAAAAATACTAACGTATAGCTCACCCTTGAGTTTAGAAGGGCGTTAGTGTAACACCCTAATACAGATATCCAGATATATCCTAGATAGACAGAGATATATAAAGATAACTAGTACTAGAGACGTCACTTCTATACTACATACTAACATAAATCTATAATCACAACTGAGTAATTATAGAAAGCCTTGAGAGATTGTGGAAAAACTTAAACTCATACATATACATATACAAACTTAGCCACCTGAGGGCTTCTTGTAATACATATAACATAAAACTTACAGAATAAACATAAACCTATTACATAAGTTCTGTCTACTTAAAGCAATAAAAACTACTCTAGTCTTCATGCTTTATCTTCTCATCCTTAGCAGGGTTTGTACCTCTGCACTGTGCCTTTTGCGCGCATCATACGTACTGCATCGAACTGCACGAACTCGCATACGGATTTACATGGAATAGCAACTAGGGTGAGAATTAACATTCTCAGTAAAAGCAATTCCAATACCAGTCCTCTATAACATTGTATATAACAAAATATATAACAAATGCTATAATTCTAATTTAGGAGCTTTGTCCCCTTTTCTCATAACTTGGGAGTTTCCTCCTCTATTCTCCTAACTTAGGAGTTTCCTCCTCTTTTCTCATAACTTAGGAGTTTCCTCCTCTTTTCTCATAACTTATACACTTTCTAATAGTGTGATACCAATTAAGAGTCAACACACTGTTAATATATACGCGCCCATACATCCGTACATATACCAACAGTGACGGACAGTGCCCATACAACTGTCCGTAAATGCAATGATAATGATATATAATGAATATGCCTAAGGAATCCTAAGAGCATGTGAATGAAATGCAAATGTAGAGTTTTGTTTTGAAGCGAAGGAGTTTGCTAGGAACTAGTCAGTATATCATCCAGTGGTAAATAGAGGAAAACCTCATCCTCACCTTACACGTATCCTGGCACATTGAGAAGTTCGGGCTTCATCCTTGCTCAAAGAGCGTCTCTGGATTTCCCACTTATCTCCTTTGGCCTTGGCACATCGAGACATCAGGGTTATGTCCTTCTCAAAAGTCCTTCGGACACCCATCTATCCCCTTTTACCTTCATGATTAACATCAAAGGATACTCACTAGATCGATCCTACTTGACTAATTCATAGACTTTCGTACATACTTATATACTTAGTTCCTCTAAGAGCTAAGCATATTCTACTCTTCTTATGTTTACCCTTTGTAATGAGGAGAATCAGTAACCTCATACTACATGTAACCTTAGCACTTGGTTAGGAATACTTGTTCCTAGGAACTCTCTGATTCCTTACCTTCTGGCTAAATGACCTCACATCATATAACGTTACATTCTTAGGTAAACATCACTAAACTATGTCTCTTACTTGTACCTAAACTCCACCTCATCACTCCTTTCTCTTAAGTGATTTCTAATGCAACCTTAGGTTGCTGAGGTGTTAGGTACTTACCTTTGGCAAACCACTAATCTTGGTTGTCCTAAGGTCCTTTCTCTTCATCTTCACACTAGCTTAACTTTCTAGTGTGTGAAAAGCTTAGTGTTATGTTTATCTCTTACATAACACCATCTTACTCTTTTCTATAGACTCAACTCATCCTAGTGAAAGAGTCCATCTTAAATGCCTCATCTAACCTTGCTTAAGGAACTGAGGGCATTTCTCTAAAACTTTGCATAATTAACTCAACTTTATCTAAAGAGAGTAATTCATGCATCTAACTTTCTTTTCTATCACACTTCGGTAGTAGCGTATACTACACTTGTGTGCTAACATGCTTATTCTAAACTCAACTTCCATGCTTTGCTCGTATCTAAGGAAGTAACTTCTCTTTATCTTGTACTTCTAACTCATCTTAGCTTATACTTGAGTTATTGTACATTTCTATTCTACTTTTACGCTTATGACATCTTCTTAGTCACAATTCCTCTTATTGTGTATTTAGCAATGTACTAAGTCTCACTTAACTTGAGACTAAGTACCTAAACGTTCCTCCGTGGAACTAATACACAATCTTGTCTCCACTCATGTAATCTAACTCAAGAGTGGTTCTTACTTGCAACTCTTTGTTGCCTAAGCTTCTAGGTACCTTCCTAAGGTAATCCACTATTCTTGGATTTCCTAAGGTTCATACCTTTCTCATTATTCTCTACTAGAGTGAATACTATTATTCATCTCTATTGCACTATCTCATCACATCTTAAGTGATATCAATTGCAACATTAAGTTGCCTAAAGTGCAATGTCATTACTTAAAGCAAACCTTTCCTTTAGGATGCTTAAAAGCCTATGCTTTCTCATACTTGATGGATAGATATTTTCCACTTGAAAATATCCCAACTTGTGCCTTAACACACTTAGGAAACATGTCTCAATGATTCCATTAACTATAGCACCTCAGAACATCCAAAAACATCATTTTGGAGCTTCAGGGTCTCACGCCGCGGCACAGCATTTGCACGCCGCGGCGCCCTTCTCTCGAGGGCTACTGCTGGGCTAATTTTTAGCCTCACGCCGCGGCATGCATCTTCTACGCCGCGGCATTCCCAGCGAAAAACTCTCACGCTGCGGCGTGACTATCTCCACGCCGCGGCGCCATCAGCAGAACCCTGGTTCTGCAGAATTCTGCAGCTACGGGTTTACTGTTCTATTGGTCATTTTGCTTGATTCCAAGCCATTTCAATCCAAATTCTAAGTAATTCTAAGTCCCTAATTAGTTCTTTAACATTTAGGAACATCAATTACTCTCTTAAATCTCTTAATTTGGATTATGGCTAATTCTTCATTCTTTAACTTAAGGCTCACTTTGTGATTCAAGGGTCTTCTTACTTAAGCGATGCTATAGACAAGTCATAATTGACCCAAGAAACACTTCTATGCAAGCTAAACTCATCTAACATCTCTAAAACTCAAATTAGCATATTATGTATCTATATGCATACATAGAGAAAAGAGATGAATAAAAGCTCTAAACCCTACCTCTTGAAGACTTGAAGCCTTGAACCTTGAAGCTTGATCTTCCTCTTCCTTCTCCCTTCTTCCTTCTTCCCCTTTCTCCCTTCTCCCCTTTCTCTCTTCTCCCCTTTCTCTCTTTCTGTTTTCGGTTTCTCCTTCTCTGCCGAGAGAAGATAGAAATAGGGAGGCTGGGACGTGAAAGGAATTACGGGAAAAGATTAACTTAAGTTTCTACACTTGAAACTTATATCTGCTATGGACACCGAATTGTGCTAATTCGAGTTTCCTGCTTCTAACAACTTTAGAATAAATCATAAGATTCATCTAAATTGTTGTTTCACAATTCTCATCATTTTCTATATCTGCTAGGGATCAATCGGCATTAAAAGCACAACCTATATGCCTAAAAATACCAAACCGACTCGATTCTCTTAAAACTTTTACCACATCTTACTTGGCTTATTTGTGACCTAGAAATAAACTCTCTATGTTTATTTCTCTTAACTTAGCAACTTATGCTATTATCTGAGTCATTTTAAGCCACTTTACAACTTCTATGTTGCAACTAAGTGCCTAAATGAACTCAGATTGTCACAAAACTTTACTGACATGCTAAACAAGTCAAATGCTACCTTCGGTAACCATTTACCAGTCTAACATGTACTTAAGGGTATTACATTTCTCCCCTCCTTTTTAAAATTTTGTCCCCAAAATTGTTCACCTCACGTAAACAATTCTGGCTAAACAAAACTCTACATAGAACTTCTGCTTCTATGCAGTCCTTCTTTAGTACCAGCTTCTCCCAACCATTTTCTCTTGAGGAACTTGCTTATCTCAAAGCTCTTGATCTTTATGCTTATGGATGGTAAGTTGTGCTAAAACATAACTTAGCTTTGAACTCCTTCTTATAAGGCTTTCAAAACCAAGTGTGAATCCAGTATCTCTCTCAGACACTATATTCACTGAAACTCTATAAATCCTAACTATTTCTTTCAAAAGTAGTTGAACTACCTTATCTAGAAAATAGCTATCTGTTCTTGGCAAAAGATTGGTGGATTACTTAATCTTACCACCTTGCCGCTCAACATATTCTCTTATGTTCTTTAACATACTATGCCACTTTACATCTTCCTTAACTCTTGGAAAACCTTAGTAGCCTCTTAATAGATGGTACACTTTCTCTGGTGAGCTTCCTCTCGGAATCCTTTTCTTGATTTTTGACCCTCTTGGAAAACAAAGTTGTCTCTAAACTTCGTCATTCCCTCTTAGTCATAACAAAATCCTTAAGGGTTCCTTTGAAAATCTGCTCACACTTGTCCCTTAGAGCTTCATTCTCCTTCTGAGCTTCAAAGAAATCTGAGCCTTTAGGCCTCTTACTATGTCCACCTTGCTCACTAAGAGACTATCCGGAATCATAGTCACCGCTAGACTCAAATTCTCGAAAACTCTCAAGAAATTCACTTTCTTTTGGACTATCATCTAGGATAACCACTACTTGGCATTACCCGAATGATATCTCAACTCAAGGTTATGAATCTTGAAAAACTCTATCCATCTATTCGCTTCATGTCCGGCTTCCTCTCGATCCACAAGCATCTTGAGCTATCATGATCCTTTGAACATCTCTAACTAGACTCCTTATGAGTTATGTCTCCAAAGCTATAAGGTAATCACTACTATGGCTAATTCCAAATCATACCTAGGGTAGTCCTTCTCTTGCAGACTGAATTGCCTTGATGCGTAGGCATCTACCTATCTCTATTGCATCTAACATACCCTAGTCCCATCTTGAAGTATAGCTGTCTACTCTCAAAGTTCTCTCGGGAATTTGGAATTACCAAAACTAACGTAGTAATCAACCTTCTCTTCTACTCTTGGAAAACAAACTCATTATCTAGAGTCTATTGCTGAGTACTACCTCTCTTAACTGGCCTAAACCAGGTAGCACTAACTTAGAAAATCTACTGATAGATTCTCTGCTCTCGGATACAATGGCTACTCTACCCATTGTACCTCTGCTTAAACTCTACTGGGGTTCTCTACAATTTCTATCTTAAGAAATTATATAACTCTTAAACTGTACCACTTGTAATCCAAAACTGACTTTCGGCTTTCTTAGTACTTAACCCCTTCTTTTCAAAAGTCTCCAAAACTACCTTTGACATACTCTTCATGTCCTTTCGTAATTCTGGAAAACTCTCAAAGATCTACTTTACTTTACTATGCTTCTATGATAACCAAGTCTTAGATCATCTCTGAGAAAATTCAAAGATTCTCTCAACTGATCTTACCTGATCATCCTCCTCTCTCAAACAACCAAACCATACCAAAGGTAAGCAACTAGATTCACAAAGTAAATCAACATGATCTACAAAGTAAATCTATTCTCTTCTTATACACAGCTTAAGAGATTTCTCTTTACATGTGTTCTCATCTCATACCAAGTTGGAAGATTTCATCACTTTCTTTTGTCCAAGAACCATCTCTCTTACGATGTCCTGGTTACTTACTTATGTAGCACACGGATTACCCATCAAAAATGGTCTACATCCATGTATCTTACTACATCTAGCACATCTTAGTGACTTGAAGCTTGATTTACCTTTTTCCTTAGAGTTGCTCCTCTACAAGCACTCTACTTATACTTATCATCTCTCCAAGCTTCCATTGTGCAATTCTAAAACAAATTGAGATCAAAAGACATCTTTCTTGATCTCAACATCTAATCTCTTCCTCGTTAGGAACCTTCTAACTCTTGTTCCATGGATACACTGAGATTATCTACTTCTACAACTCTACATTCACTTACTAGAGCGAAGAAGTCCATAATCTTCTTTTGCATTGCAACTCTTCTAATGCCTTCTCCAAGTTCTACTTCAAATTTTACTCACTTCCGGTCTTTATCCGGATTGGACGTAAAATAAGAAAAGAACTCTTGACATTCTTGAATTGCTTCGCATACTAGTCTTGATACTATCCCCTTGCTTTAACTTTAGGAATTCCTATTCCTTTACTTTCTCTAACTCAAGGGAATAATACTTATTTAGGAAAGTAACTCTAAACACCTCTCAGGTGGTTCGAGTACTAACCATCTCTAATAACCTCTCTGCTTTAACTCATCAGCTTTCGGCTTCACCTACTAACCCTTACGAAGCAAGGTTACCTTCTGTTCATCAGCGCACGACATGATCTCAAGGATCTCTTCCATCACATGAAACCACCTTTTGGCTCTGACTGAACCAACCTCTCCTTTCAAGAACAAAGGAGTAACTTTCTTGAACTCTGAGAAACACTGATTCCTCAAAAGTTCCTTCTCGTTCCCGCAACTAACTATGCGAGTCCTGTTCTATCACTTCTGATAGACTTCTACTAATGGCAGTCTGCTCTCTCAACACAGTAGCCATTTCTCTAAAAGCTCTGGTTATCTCCTCCTTTACCAGATTCCTAGTCATGCAATTCCATCTGCATATCTCAAAAAGAGATAAAAGAATGCATAACTTTCTACTAAACTGCTACTTATGCCTATGCACGGTCAGTCCATACCCCGGCCCAACAGGATGAACTGCTCTGATACCAAAATGTAACACCCTAATACAGATATCCAGATATATCCTAGATAGACAGAGATATATAAAGATAACTAGTACTAGAGACGTCACTTCTATACTACATACTAACATATATCTATAATCACAACTGAGTAATTATAGAAAGCCTTGAGAGATTGCGGAAAAACTTAAACTCATACATATACATATACAAACTTAGCCACCTGAGGGCTTCTTGTAATACATATAACATAAAACTTACAGAATAAACATAAACCTATTACATAAGTTCTGTCTACTTAAAGCAATAAAAACTACTCTAGTCTTCATGCTTTATCTTCTCATCCTTAGCAGGGTTTGTACCTCTGTACTGTGCCTTTACTGCGCAAAATCTGCATCCGTGTACTGCATCGAACACGCATCTGGATTTACATGGAATAGCAACTAGGGTGAGAATTAACATTCTCAGTAAAAGCAATTCCAATACCAGTCCTCTATAACATTGTATATAACAAAATATATAACAAATGCTATAATTCTAATTTAGGAGCTTTGTCCCCTTTTCTCATAACTTGGGAGTTTCCTCCTCTATTCTCCTAACTTAGGAGTTTCCTCCTCTTTTCTCATAACTTAGGAGTTTCCTCCTCTTTTCTCATAACTTATACACTTTCTAATAGTGTGATACCAATTAAGAGTCAACACACTGTTAATATATACAGCGCCCATACATCTGTACATACCAACAGTGACGGACAATGCCCATACAACTGTAGTAAATGCAATGATAATGATATGTAATGAATATGCCTAAGGAATCCTAAGAGCATGTGAATGAAATGCAAATGCGAGTTTTGTTTTGAAGCGAAGGAGTTTGCTAGGAACTAGTCGGTATATCATCCAAGTGGTAAATAGAGGAAAACCTCATCCTCACCTTACACGTATCTGGCACATTGAGAAGTTCGGGCTTCATCCTTGCTCAAAGAGCGTCTCTGGATTTCCCACTTATCTCCTTTGGCCTTGGCACATCGAGACATCAGGGTTATGTCCTTCTCAAAAGTCCTTCGGACACCCATCTATCCCTTTTGCCTTCATGATTAACATCAAAGGATACTCACTAGATCGATCCTACTTGACTAATTCATAGACTTTCGTACATACTTATATACTTAGTTCCTCTAAGAGCTAAGCATATTCTACTCTTCTTATGTTTACCCTTTGTAATGAGGAGAATCGTAACCTCATACTTGCATGTAACCTTAGCACTTGGTTAGGAATACTTGTTCCCTTAGGAACTTCTCTCGATTCCTTACCTTCTGGCTAAATGACCTCACATCATATAACGTTACATTCTTAGGTAAACATCACTAAACTATGTCTCTTACTTGTACCTAAACTCCACCTCATCACTCCTTTCTCTTAAGTGATTTCTAATGCAACCTTAGGTTGCTGAGGTGTTAGGTACTTACCTTTGGCAAACCACTAATCTTGGTTGTCCTAAGGTCCTTTCTCTTCATCTTCACACTAGCTTAACTTTCTAGTGTGTGAAAAGCTAGTGTTATGTTTATCTCTTACATAACACCATCTTACTCTTTTCTATAGACTCAACTCATCCTAGTGAAAGAGTCCATCTTAAATAATGCCTCATCTAACCTTGCTTAAGGAACTGAGGGCATTTCTCTAAAACTTTGCATAATTAACTCAACTTTATCTAAAGAGAGTAATTCATGCATCTAACTTTCCTTTTCTATCACACTTGTAGTAGCGTATACTACACTTGTGTGCTAACATGCTTATTCTAAACTCAACTTCCATGCTTTGCTCGTATCTAAGGAAGTAACTTCTCTTTATCTTGTACTTCTAACTCATCTTAGCTTATACTTGAGTTATTGTACATTTCTATTCTACTTTCTGCTTATGACATCTTCTTAGTCACAATTCCTCTTATTGTGTATTTAGCAATGTACTAAGTCTCACTTAACTTGAGACTAAGTACCTAAACGTTCCTACTGTGGAACTAATACACAATCTTGTCTCCACTCATGTAATCTAACTCAAGAGTGGTTCTTACTTGCAACTCTTTGTTGCCTAAGCTTCTAGGTACCTTCCTAAGGTAATCCACTATTCTTGGATTTCCTAAGGTTCATACCTTTCTCATTATTCTCTACTAGAGTGAATACTATTATTCATCTCTATTGCACTATCTCATCACATCTTAAGTGATATCAATTGCAACATTAAGTTGCCTAAAGTGCAATGTCATTACTTAAAGCAAACCTTTCCTTTAGGATGCTTAAAAGCCTATGCTTTCTCATACTTGATGGATAGATATTTTCCACTTGAAAATATCCCAACTTGTGCCTTAACACACTTAGGAAACATGTCTTAATGATTCCATTAACTATAGCACCTCAAAACATCCAAAAACATCATTTTGGAGCTTGAGGGTCTCACGCCGCGGCACAGCATTTGCACGCCGGCGGCTCCTTCTCTCGAGGGCTACTGCTGGGCTAATTTTTAGCCTCACGCCGCGGCATGCATCTTCTACGCCGCGGCATTCCCAGCGAAAAACTCTCGCGCTGCGGCGTGACTATCTCACGCCGCCGCGGCGCCATCAGTGAGAACCACGGTTCTGCGAGAATTCAGCGACTACGGGTTTCTTGTTCTATTGGTCATTTTTGCTTGATTCCAAGCCATTTCAATCCAAATTCTAAGTAATTCTAAGTCCCTAATTAGTTCTTTAACATTTAGGAACATCAATTACTCTCTTAAATCTCTTAATTTGGATTATGGCTAAAATTCTTCATTCTTTAACTTAAGGCTCACTTTGTGATTCAAGGGTCTTCTTACTTAAAGCGATGCTATAGACAAGTCATAATTGACCCAAGAAACACTTCTATGCAAGCTAAACTCATCTAACATCTCTAAAACTCAAATTAGCATATTATGTATCTATATGCATACATAGAGAAAAGAGATGAATAAAAGCTCTAAACCCTACCTCTTGAAGACTTGAAGCCTTGAACCTTGAAGCTTGATCTTCCTCTTCCTTCTCCCTTCTTCCTTCTTCCCCTTTCTCCCTTCTCCCTTTCTCTCTTCTCCCCTTTCTCTCTTTGGTTTTCGGTTTCTTCTTCTCTGCCGAGAGAAGATAGAAATAGGAAATTTGGGACGTGAAAGGAATTACGGGAAAAGATTAACTTAAGTTTCTACACCGAAACTTATATCTGCTATGGACACCCGAATTGTGCTAATTCGAGTTTCCTGCTTCTAACAACTTTAGAATAAATCATAAGATTCATCTAAATTGTTGTTTCACAATTCTCATCATTTTCTATATCTGCTAGGGATCAATCGGCATTAAAAGCACAACCTATATGCCTAAAAATACCAAACTGACTCCGATTCTCTTAAAACTTTTACCACATCTTACTTGGCTTATTTGTGACCTAGAAATAAACTCTCTATGTTTATTTCTCTTAACTTAGCAACTTATGCTATTATCTGAGTCATTTTAAGCCACTTTACAACTTCTATGTTGCAACTAAGTGCCTAAATGAACTCAGATTGTCACAAAACTTTACTGACATGCTAAACAAGTCAAATGCTACCTTCGGTAACCATTTACCAGTCTAACATGTACTTAAGGGTATTACAGTTAGCAAGTTTCAATGTGTAAATATTGGTTATAACTAAGAGAGGTAATTTTTAAAAGAAAACTTAGGAAATACCATTTAATGGATTTTCTAGACAAAATACTGTCAAAATTAATTAAAAATAAACAAATAATTAAGGAAGTTTCAAAATATAATTTAGAACGTAGAGAAAATATTTACGTAGTTGAAAAATACTAGAAATAGCTTATGCGTATTTAAAATAATGATTTTTAAGCTACGCGATTGAGAAAACGATTTAAAAACGTTACGTGATTGAGAAAACAATTTAAAAATATTTCGTGATTTTAAAAACACTGAAAAATATTTATGCAATTTGAAAACGTTTGAAAAAGGTAACACAATTGTGAAAATGCAATAAAATATTTACGCGACTAAAAGGAATAGTAAGTTTACTGTCGGGCCAAAGTGGTTGACTCGGACATGTTGAGAAATAGTACTGTCAAGTGGAGACGTACTATATTTAGAAATGTTGAGACTGAGGGTATTTATGTAAATATGGTGACATATTGAGATTGAGGGTATTTACGTAATTATGGTTCATTATATTGAAAAATATTGATAATAAGGGTATTTTTGTAATTATGGCTCATTATGTTTGGAAATTCGATATTGATGGTATTTGCGTAATTTTTGGTTCATGTTCATACGTTGAGAGATGTGTCAATTTGGTTGAAATTGACAATTAACTAACGAGATGATTTGCACCGTGTTGCGGGTATGATAGGCGTAGTGTGGTTCATTGAGTGAACTTGGAGGTGTTAGTGTGCGGAGGATTCCACATGTGGACAGTTGGTAGTTCCTCTGGGCCGTGGTAACGGGCAACATACTAGCGATCTTGACAAACACTATTCTTAATCAAGATCTTGTGAAGGCTGTCGGGTACAATGCCTGTTTTGCACGATGTTTTGACTGTGTACTAACTACACGACGATTTGATTGTGTACTATTTGCATGACGTTTGACTATGTAATACTTGGTTGGGGCAGCCTGAGGTACTGATAGTTCTTCCGGGTCATTCTCTCTGATGTTATGGTGTTTAGCTCCATGGAGTAGGGATGAGTCTGTGTACATTTGCATTTATGGTCTGCATCATTATGTGACATTTATATTTGGTTTGAGATATTTTATATGTTGTGATAATATGATCTGTTGTTTTAATTGTTATATCTGTATGTTTTGTCGTTTTCTTTACTGCTATGCTGGTAATGATGTAGATTGTCTCACCTCTTTGTATGCATTTTTCTGTACTATTTATTATGTTTCGTAAAGATTTTGAGGAAGAGGAAGTAGTAGAGGAGCAACCTCTAGATTGTTTGTACCCGGAGGAGGAGCAGCAACTGAACGAGCAGTTTGCGGAAGGCGAGCCTCGAGATCATCCATATCATATGGGTTGATTACGATGTGGTATGGCGTTACCAGAGTATTTCTGTCTTCTAATGATCTTTCCGAAGAGGATCCTTCGTAGGATAAGAACTTTTAGTGTTATGACTGGGCTAGTTTATGGTTTGCTTTAAACCAGACAATTTACTGCTTTAATTAAATAGGTTGTAATATGTAAATTATTGTATTTATTAAAAACAAATTCTTATGTATAATTATGGTGTGTATGTAATAGTTGGTTTTATTTCATGTTCTATTTATTTTATTTTATTTTATAATATAATGTTCAAAAAGAATATTTTCACAACTTATATTAATTATGTACTAAACGTTTTATAACTTGGGTAAAAGTTTATTATATTTATCGTAAATGTGACATCCCCAGTTTGGGTGTTACAGAGGGGACAAAGGGTCACCTTGTCTGACCCCTCTCTTGTAATTAAAAAATCCAACAGCATGGCCATTGATGGAAATTGAGAGCTTAGCTGAATGTAAGATAAGATTAACCCAATTACAAAATTTATCATCAAATCTAAAAGCTTGAAGAACTTGGAGTAAAAATCTCCATATCAATCTTCAAAGCCAATTGACCTCTGAAAGCTCTCTCATCAAGTAAATTAATGGACTCAGAAGCTATACATATACAATCTAATATTTGCCTA
Source organism: Ormosia emarginata (assembly GCA_029884605.1). Classification (NCBI taxonomy): domain Eukaryota; kingdom Viridiplantae; phylum Streptophyta; class Magnoliopsida; order Fabales; family Fabaceae; genus Ormosia; species Ormosia emarginata. The sequence continues at coordinate 11,077,937 of JAQQTP010000040.1, forward strand.
CCCTTAACAAAACCCCTTTGATTTTCAGAAATGATCTTGGGAGCTACCAAAGCATGTCTATCAGCCAATACTTTAGTAATAATCTTAAACTGAAAATTAGCTAAAGCTATTGGCCTATACTGCTCAATCTTCTTAGCACCAGGAACTTTTGGAATAAGAGCAACCACATTAGAATTCAAATTAGGAAGTAACCAACCTTGTCTAAAGAACTGAAGGATTGCATTGAAGACATCTTGACCTATTATGTCCCAATACTTATGATAATAGAAACCTCCAAAGCCATCTAGACCAGGTACACCATTTCCATTCATAGAGAATACGTCATTTTTTACCTCCTCTATGGAAGGCAAATTTGTAAGCAAAGCATTGTCCTGAGTAGTCACTAAAGAAGGAATAACACTTTGAACAAGATCATTAGATTGGCAAACATTAACAGTAGCAAACAAATCCTTGTAGTAATTTAAGATATGGTTTTCAATATCAGAAGCCTTATAAAGAACCTGATCACCATTCTTCAGAATTGAGATCTGCTTAGTAACACTCCTGATTTTGGAAATTTTATTGAAAAATTCAGTATTTCATTCACCATGACTATGCTAGTTAATTTTAGATTTTTCCTTCCAGAAGTCTTCTTCATAATTCAAAGCCTGTTGCATCAACAGTTGTGCATCCTTTTCTTGCTCAAACAGTTCCTCAGAACCACCAGTACTACTGATATGCTCATGAATTTGATCCACATAGGCCATTATAGAGGTAACTTTTGAGTGAACATCTCCAAAAACACTTCTATTCCAGTCCTTAAGTCTTGCTTTCAAACTCTTCTATTTTTGAGCCAAAATGTGCATAGGACAACCCAAAATAGGAGTTTGCCACACTTCAGTGATGAGCTTTGTGCAATCAGGATGTCTTGACCACATTTTTATGAATTTAAATGATAAACTTTGCTCCCTATTTTCCTTCTTCATATTAAGCAATATTGGAAAATGGTCTGATTTGTTACGAGTAAGAGTGCATCAATCAACATTATTCCAAAAATTGATCCAATCTTCATTATATATCGACTTGTCCAATCTTTTTTCTATGTAGTTATTCCTTGTTCTACCATTGGACTATGTGAATTGAGAGCCTCTAGTTGTAACATGAATAAACTGAGCCATATCAGACCAAGATCTGAACTCCTCACAAGAGAGTCTAGAAAGCAAGCCTTTCCCTCTATACTTATGAACTCCCAAAACAACATTGAAATCCCCTATGAAACACCAAAGGGCTTGATGATCTTGTTGCAAGTTATTCAATTCTGCCCAAAGCTGTCTCCTAGATATGTAACTAGTAGAAGCATACACAGCTAAGATAAATAATTGTTGCCTTTCAACCATAACAGAAAAGGAAACATGTTGCTTGGAATAAGCAATAACAGAAGGATTTTGATAAATCCAGAAGGAAGCTGCGAAATCCAAGGTTCTAAAATGAAGAGAAAATATGGCTTATGCAAATTGCAAAGCTTTTTTAAGACTAACCTAGTATCTAGGTTTCCAATACCTCTAATATTCCAGTATAAAATCTTCATCATTAAGCAAGGTTGTTAGGACCTGCCCTTGATCGGGTTTGATAACCTTTAGCCTTTTGAATCTGAATATTTCTTTTTCTCAACCTTTTTTTCTGAGATTTAAATAGGACAACAATGAATCCTGAGTCCTTACCTTTTTTACTAGTAGAATTCTAACCATCAACAAGGTATTTACTAGCAGTAGCAACCTCTATATTAGCAAAATCATCAAAAGTAGAGTTATGAATCTCAGGGAACTCATTTTCTATGTCATCTTCAACTTCATCACTCCACAATCTACCAACCACTCTCAAATCTCTCTCCACAACTGGATTAACATATACTGCTGGAGTGCCAAAACTATTACCACTAATAGTATCATCAACAAAATTGTGAATATGAGCACTACTATCAGCTACAGTCTTTTCTTTACTAACCAAGTCATGACTCCCAGTTCTCCCTGGAGTGTAATTCTCTTGAATAAAATTAGAGACATGAGCTAGACTATTAACAACATCTTGGACTGAGGTTGAATCCTTCTGAAGGGAATCATTCACTGTAACTTGATCAAAATTAATTTCATCTATATTATCTTCATGAGAATTAACGCCACCATCAGTGACAAAATCCTGATTTCTTTGAGTTCTTATATCATAAACAAATCCAAATAAAGGATTAGAATCACCACCAACATCAATATTAAGTTGATTTTTGATCTTTTTAACTGGCCTGATTTGCATAAGCTCCACATCAACATTAACCATTGGCACTGTTTCATTGGTTCTTAGATTATCAAGATTGACCACTTCCGTGACTATATCATCCTCGTGATTAGCATTGGCTCCCACCTTTACAGTAGCATTGTAACCCGTTTTATCAACCAACACTATTTTAGAAACATCTGATATCAATACTCTCTTGTTTTTAGGGACATATTGAACAACAGGCTTCTTGATCCCTCCGGCAACCTGTTTACCCTTCATAATCCCCAAATATTTATACTGCTCTTATGCATTCTTGACATTTCTTTTGCAATTAGCTAATAAATGCCCAATGACCTTACATGATGGGCAAAAGAATGACAATCTTTCATATTGGATCCCCACAAAAAATGCAAAGCCCTGCCTCTCAACAAGGATTTAATCCCTCAACTGACTAGCAAGGTCAATATCCACTAAAACTCTTGCATAATGACCAATAGTCTTATTAATAGTCGCATCATCCAAAGACAAAGGAACTCCAATTCTCCTTGCAATAGTAAATATAATCTTAGGTCTCCAATATTCTTGACGAAGTCCAAGAATTCTAATCCAACACTGAGTGTTTGTTTGACATACTAGAGAAGGGTTAAAATCTAGTGTCCATGAGAATAAACACAAGACTCTAGGATTAAGGTTCCACGATCCTACAGACCAGACATTGCGAAGATCTTCAATTGGAAAGAAAGAGAACTTAAAGAAACCCTTGCTTATAGGTACCATCCTCCACTGGCCAAGAAGTTTCCACTGTTTCGTTAACTTTGCATGAAAGTCACTGTATTTGATGGGTGAATCTCCCTTCGAAAGTAGTAACCTCCCATGTTGGTTATTCTTGCAACCCTCAAGACCCGCTTGGTATTCTTCTTCTGGGATCTGAACTACAAGAGCATCACCCTTCAAAGAAGGAACTGGTAACTGGCTCAAAGGGATATGACAAGCATTGTTTAAGGCTTGAACAAAAGTCTTCTGTTGAGGAGGATGAGGAGGGATTGAAAGAGATGAGGAAGAGGACCCTAAAGCAAGGAAGCTCCAAGGAATGATAGGCGTGACGTCAGCTATGGAAGAGCCATGCAAACCTTAGATGTTCACATGAGAACAAACCGTAGCAAAGCAGCGAAATCACATTTGTAATAGTTGTCACGACCCAATCTCATAATAGTATCACATACTAGCAGTATTTGTTATCGTTAAGAAGAAATCAAGACTTGAGTCCACAGTAGATAAAATAGATTGGGCTGTATAGTACTGTGAAATGCCTAAACTAACTCAATTTGTCACAAAAAAAAATAGACGTGTAAAACAAGTATTATGCTACCTTTGTAACTATAAACTAGTCTAACATGCTAAAAAAGGAATGCTACAAACTTGACTTCATGGTCTTTATGAACATTGTAGCTCTCCTTCTTAGTTTTCCAATACCATTAGTACCACCTCGTTTTGACCTTTGTAGCTCAAGTTACATCTATCTTACCGCACAAAGGTCAACATTTCTATGAATCATGTCTATATTGGTTCCAAGCTCAACTCCTTTGTAATGAACTCAATCAAATCTTCACAAAATTGTACCAAAGCATCTACTTTGATCCTAAAATATAGAGAAGGGCAAACATAAATTACCAAGGATAATTTAATCATTAGTGGCATAAATCCTCACCAAATCCATCTAAATTCATATCAAACCATGTTGGGAATTGTGAAAACAAAACGTAGTGGAAAAAACAAAATTCCCACCAAGGATCCATGCAAAAAGAGGATCATAATTCATGATTTTTGAGTTTACCTCTTGAAGTGAGATGAAAAACAAATGATGTGAATCGCCAACACCGTAATAGCGATGATGCCTTTGCAGTATCCATATGAACTGACTCACAAACATCCAATGTCCGTAATCTTGGAGTCCCACGTCTTTGACACAGTGCTAGCTGTGAAGAGAAGAGAAACCTGTCACTATCTCACTTACTATTTATGTAGGTGTGGCTAGGGCTCTGTTCTACATGCTTAGCACCCCCTTTAGAAGTACTATTTATAATAGTGATTGTCTTAAGTGAGTGAGAGCAGAGCAGGGTTAGATGTGCAACCCTTGGACTCATCTGTTATTGTTGGGAATTGCGGATCAAAAGTCTCGCAGCGGAATAATAGAATTCCCTCACAGGATCTATGCAAAAAAGTCCATAATCTGAGTTTTTAAAAATTTACCTCTTGAAGCGTGATAATCACAAGCGAGGTGAATCACCAACACCGTAATAGTGACGATGTCTCTGCGGTATCCACATGAACAGACTTGCAAAAAGGAGTCACGCCTCTGTTTCGTAGTGCTAGCTGCGAAGAGAGGAGAAGAAGACCTAACTATCTCTCACTCACTTTCTGTAGGTGCGGCTAGGGTTGTGATGTAACCTAGTAGCAGCCCCCTTAGCAGTGTTATTTATAACAAAGGTTGCCTTAAGTGAGTGTGAGCAGTAGCAAGGTAAGTGGTGCAACCCTAAACCCATCTGTCATGAGTTAGGCCCACAATTGAATCCGAGTCCAACTTGGATTCTAATTACTCCAATTTAATCTGTTCTAAGTGTGCGACCCTGTAGGTTCTCATGACGTTCGTAGTAATATTAAAATCTCATTTTAATATTACAAACAGTGAGCGGTATCTAGCAACACATCACTGCTACCCAAGTAATGAGAATGTCAGTGATTTGACATAACCTATCCGTGACCAATGTTTTCGTGTAGTTTAGTCCCTTTGTCCAGATATCTAGATTGAACACAAGGCATGGAATGTGTCACCCTTGTTTAGTTTAATCTTCAGTTTCCTGATTCCCGAGTAGACATAGTAATAACAAATGAGATCAATATCTCATATTGACTCATTTAAGCATGGCCATGCATTTTGTAGTCTCACTCAATCAGGGGGCCCGAAGATATCACTCCTGTTATGTAGGAGGGACAAATCCCATCTAGGTCACTCACATCCCTCCACATGTATCGCGGTATGTCTAATAACTAACTTTATAATCATCTTGTTACAGATGACGTTTGATGGCATTAAAACACACAACTCCTCATGTAGGAATCGTAGTGATTTCAGGTCAAAGGACCACATACACCATTATCACTATGAGAATCGCTTATGACACTCACGTAACAATCCACGTAGCGTTCTCATGGCGGGTCTGTCCAATACATCATTACTCTAATATGTATCCATGTGTAGACTTGATATCTCATATCCATGACCCGTGAGATGTGGTCATCAGTCTACGCACATACTAGTCTCAATGCATTATTGTTGTCCTAATTAACAATAATACTTGACTAGAGACATTTAAGAATAGTATTTTATCCAATAGGATCTCACGATCAAGTCATCCACTTGATGTCCTATGGTATCAAACTTACTATTCTAAGGACTTTATTATGTCTACCAAAAAGAACACAATAAATGAAATGCCTCATATAAAATAACATAATATAATGTATGTAAATACAAACAAAATGTATTGGCCACTAGGGCATACACCAACAGTTATGAGTTAGGCCCACGATGGAATCCCGGTCCAAATTGGATTCTCATTGCTCCAATTTAGTTAGCTCTATATGTGTGACCTTATACGTTCTCATGACATTAGCAGTAATATTAAAATCCTATTTTAATATTATAAGCAGTGAGAGAGTTCTAGTAACACATCGTTGCTATCCAAGTAATAAGAATGTCAGTGATTTGACATAACTTTTCTGTGATCAATGTTTCTGTGTAGTTTAGTCCCTTTATCCAAATATCTAGATTGAACACAAGGCATGAAACGTGTCACCCTTGTATAGTTCAATCTTCCATTTTCTGATACTCAGGTAGACTTAGTAATAACAAATGAGTTCAATATCTCGTATTGACTCATTTGAGTATGGCCATGCATTTTGTAGTCTCTCTCAATTAGAGGGCCTGAAGATAACACTCTTGTTATGTAGGAGGGACAAATCCCATCTAGGTCACTCACATTCATCTGCATGATTTGCGGTATGTCCAATAACCAATTTTATAATCCCCTTGTTACAGATGACGTTTGATGGCATTAAAACATACAACTCCTCATATGAGAATTGTAGTGATTTTAGGTCAAAGGTGTAACACCCTCAATAACATGTTAGGTTTGTAAATGGTTACAAAGGTAGCCTAATACTTGTTTAACATGCCAATTCAGTTTTATGACAAACTGAGTCAATTTAGGCACTTTGCTGCAACACAGAAGTTGAAAAGTAGCTTAAAATGACTAAAATAGTAACATAAATTGCTAAGTTGAGAGAAACAAGTATGAATAACTTGTTTCTAAGTCACAAATGAGTTAAATAAGGTATAGTTAAAATTTGAGAACAATCGGAGTCAATTTGGTATATTTAGACATATTGGTTGTGCTTTTAATGTCGAATTGACCCCCAGCAGATATGAAAAAATAGAATAAAGGTGAACCAATAATTTAGATGAATCCTAGTATTTATTTTAAAGTTGTTAGAAGCTAAAAAACTTGACTTGGTGAGATCTAAGTGTTCTTAGCAGATCAAGAAGTTACAGCAAAATATCAAAATGACAAGTTTATCCCTTGCCCATCTCTCATTTCTCTTTTTCTCACGGTTACAGAAGCAGAAAAAAAAGAAAGAAAGGAAAGAAGAGAGGAAGGGGAAGAAAGAGGAGGAAGAGCAAGAGGATCCAAGGGAGATCAAGAGCAAGATCAAGAGACTCCAAGATTGGTCATCACCATAAGGTAAGGGTTCTTGATTCTCACTATTTTCTCTAATCTTCATCTTGTTCTTTAAGTGGCGTGATGAAGAAAAATAGCTTTTGGGTGAGGATAGAAAGAAAGATCTTAGTTCTTGTGTCATTAGTTTAAATGAGTTAGATTCTAGTTAGTGTGATGCTTCGTTGATAGTTTGGATGCCTTAGAACTCATAGTTTCCATTTGGTTGCATAGTTGATAATATGGATTTTAAGGTGAAAGATTTAGTTTTAATCAAAGTTTGATTGAGCTAAAGGAAGAAATGAGTTTTTGTTCACTCTTTTGCATACCGCAAGTGCATGGTCGCACTTGTAGTATAGCTAGGAGACAGATATCGTTCCCACGAGGACAATGGTTAAAACCAGTGCTAAATATAAACTAATAGCTCAAGTATTTCTATTCAAGGATATAACTTGAGAAAAGGAAATGTTGGAACTAATTAAAAGACTTGAAAAACTATAAAATTGGATTAAGTTAATGATTAGAGAATAGGGAATTCTTTTTCACCTCTTACTTCCTTTGATAATAAGTAATCCTCACAAGCAATATACACGAAACGATTAGGTTAGTTTGAGAATCTATATTAGTTAAAAGCCTATGTCTAGGTCAATCAACCATGCTTCAGTTACCTAATTCACTATGTTTCCATGAGAATTAGCATAAATCCACTCATTAAGATCTATTCCCAATCAATTGCTCTGCATGACCAATAGATATATTTCTATCATATTAACAAATCATTGCATTCAGGCTAATTGAATGAAATAGAACATGCTTCTAGCATACATACAATCTTAAATCCAAATTCCTATGTCTAGGTTCATTAGATTTTAACAAATCAATTGAAAGCTGATCAAACAATTAAAGCATTAAGCATTATATGATTGAACAAAACCAAATCATTTATATAAACTCAAAGGATTACAATATTATTCAACATCCATAGGAGGATCCAAACAAAAACCCAATAAACAACTTAGCCAGCCATGAACCCTACGAAAATATCACAATAAATCATTTTCATGGAGATGGAAAGAGAGGAAGGTGAAGGAAAAAGAATAGAAAGCTCAATGAGATTGATGGAGACCAAGGAAGGTCAAGTGGCAACCCAATGGGCCCAATGCCCAAAGATGCACTGCGAGGACTTGGAGGCCCAATGACAAGGTCAAGAGCTAAGAAGGTTAAGGAGGATTTGGACAAAGAAGTCAACCACTTTCTCTCACTCAAGCCCATTCTAGGAGAAGGAGCACTCAAGATGGTCCAAATGATCCAAGTTGATGAAGGGCCCAATGTGGGGGCATGATTTCTTCTTAGTCAATTTTATTTAATTGTGTATTTGAACCTTTTAATTTTCTCAGTTTTGGTTCTTATTTTCTTATTGGGATAATTTTGTAATAAAGACCTATTGTTTGGGCTTAACTTGTGCATAGCAGAGCTAGGGATAGGTGCTGCCTTCTAATTAGGCCTGGTTGCGCTAGGGTTAAGATTAAAAATGCGCTAGCTTGCTGCCTCCTTTAGCTAGACCTAGTCGCATACCTAATGCCTATAAATAGGCTTATGTTTATTGCATTTGACACTTTTGAATTTGAGAATATTATTGCACTCCTTTATGAGTTTTGAGAGCTTAGTTCTCTTGGGGTTCTTGGAAGAACCATCTTGGTTCTTATCAAAGGTTTCCTTACCTTTGTGGCGAATCTTTGCTTAACTTATCACTCTCCAAGAGTGTGGTGTAACATCCTAAAAATTCCGTATCTCCTAACTAGTAATTTTGATAGTTAACAGAATTTTACTGTTTAGTAATTTCTGGATACTGTAAAATTATTTTAATTATTCCATCAGCGTATTTGATCGTTTTGAGTGATTTACTCCGTGTCAGAAAAATAAAAATTTTCGAGCCGGGGAAAATTTTACGTAATTTAATTTTTACCGTTAGGTTTTAATTATTTTATGTAATTTGATTTGATATTTGTTCATTTTTTAATATTTGTGATTTTTGTGGATGATTATGAAATTTTTTACTGTTTGTGGGCCTAGGGGTGTAGTAAGCCCAGGTGGGTCCCGCAAAGTGAAAATTTTTTCTACGCATAGAAAAATTTGTACTGTTTAGACGGAGACATGGGATCTTACTAAACCTGAATCCGGAAACAGTTTTTGAAATTTTCTTTTACTGTATTTTGTATTGTATTTAATTTATCGGATGATAAAAAAAATGCAGTAAATATTATTTGTAGGGTTATAGCAGATAAAAATAAAAAAAATTATACTGCGTAGTCAACAAAGAGGGCTTGACTTGATTTGTACCCTTGGATGAGAATACTTAGTTTGAATATTAACTATTGATTTAATCAATGGTTAAGAAACAAACTTAATAAAGAAGCATTGGATAATCACCATTGATTTAATCAATGGTGTGAGAATAAGCTTAGTTAGGAAGGCTTTGATATCAACCGTCGATTTAATCAACGGTGTAAAATTGGTCATATAAAGTGGGTATGACCATTTGTAACCATTGGATTTAGATTTAATCAAGGGTGGAGATTTAGTCTTAAAAAGTGACAAAGACCATTTATGACCATTGGATGTGGATTTAATCAATGGTAGAGATTTGGTCTTCTAAAGTAACAAAGACCATTCATGACCCTTGGATGTAAAGTTAGAAGGAGTAATCTTGACCCTTCATTTTGGAGATGCATCTAATGGCTAAGATTTAAAGGAGAAAGATCTAATGGCCTAGATTAAGTCTTCTAAATCAAAAGTCTACCTAAATCCTAACCATTGAATTAATCAATGGCTAGAAATGCTTCAAATGGTTGCTAATTATTATGGTCACTTATTGAATGCATATGAAGAGGGGGGGATGGTTTTGATGGTTTAATGCAAGAGCAAAGTTGAAGATCACATCATTTCTATCATAATTCACCTTTGTCTCCTCCAAAAAGCCAAGTCTTCATCAAACTTTTCTCTCCACTCATTCTCCAAGCATAGCTACGGCCATGCATCAAATTGGAAGACAAATTTTGCATTCAAAAATATTTTGTCATTCTTCTAACAATAATTGAAGAAGCTATACAAAGTTAGTCAATCTTTGTGGCTTGACTTGTCTTGAATCAATAGGAAACAAATAAGTTAAACCAAAAGAATTTGAAAAGCAAAACTTGGTTAGTCTTTTTATTTGGAGTTCCACGGCCATACATAATTTTAGAGGGTCTTGGACTTGACTTTTATTTGTTTAAAGTTATCACCTTCTTCTTAAAATATATATATATATATATATATATATATATATATATATATCTATTTTCTTTTGCAAAAATTTCCACGGCTAAGCTCCATTAGAAAACTTAGAGATTTGTTGTTACAAATTGGTATTTCTACCTTATACTTATTTAAAAGGAACTAAAGACTTAGTGAACTAAATCTAGTTAGCTTAGTGATTAGTAATTTATGTATATAAGGAAATTATGAACCTTAACTAATTATTTTTAGTTTGTGTAAATGATAATTATTTAAATAATAGTTCATTAAAAAATTTATATCAATTGATATTTTGCTAGAAAATTGGTAATGGAATTAGGAACTTGGTTTATTTTTCCTTGAAGCTCCACGGCTAAGAGGCTTCTCAAAGTCTCTAGAATTAGATGATTTATTTGTTTTAAGTCAATAAAAGCTTTGGATGACCATTACATGACAAATTGATGACTTATGTCATGTGCTAGTCATAAGTGATAGTGAAATTTCTCCACTTTCTTTTCCTACATGTTCCTACGGCAATCACCAAGGGAGGAGGGGTGTTTATGTTCATTTTATCTCACTTTGAACTCCTAAGTCTTCTATCTATTCTCTTTCTCCTTCTCTCCAAATTGAAGCTTACGGCTAGCTCATCAAAACTACCATCCAATCTCTTTTAATTTCATCCAACCATAGATCTTGAATCTACGTGATATTCTAAGCAACTTTCATGTTGGAGACTTTCTCTAAATCATTCATCTTCATGGACTTTCTTCAAGATCAAAGTTATGGGGTATTTATGGTGAAGTGTAAGGAAACTTCATTTCTTCTCTCTTTTTTCTACACCATGTTTGATCCATGGTTCCTCTTAATCAAGCTTAGTATACTAATTTCTATGTATTTTGTTTTGTATTTGAGAAGCCCTTGGTGGTGAAGGACTTGGAAAAAGAAGCAAAACAAAGAGCTTTTGAGGATCTTCAAGAGGTAAGAGGGAGATCCACCTCACCAACTAAGTATGGTGGTGAGAGATGGTCTTATATTTGATGGATGGTGAATCCATGTGAGGATTCATATCCATGGTCATGTAATTTATTTGTGGTTGTTTATGTGCTTTGATTATTTGCTTATGTTTGATATGCTTTGCATGATTTTATGGCTTTGATAGTATGCTTAAAATATGTATGATGAGTATATGGCATGCTTGTGGAATTTATGATGAAATATATATGTATATGCCATGATGTGAATATGGAAAGAAAATCAATTTTTGGTACGGTTTTTTGATGCCCTTAATTAGGGTTCATGTTGAAATTTTTCAAGAATAAGGGAAATTAATTTCTGGGTCCCTAGAACATTGAGAATTTCAGCCAAGACACCTCAACATAGGTGTTTACAAATTAATATTTTCATGAAAGAAAAAAAATTGGATTGATTAGAAAAGCATGGAAAATAAACAAAGGGTTTGTTTTCAAAGAGTACATGAACACAGATTTTGGAAGGATTTTTATTGATTTATTTTGTGTAAAAAGATCCTAAGTGTTTTTCTAAACATGAGTTTTGAATGAAATGGGCAAACGTTGATTTTAAGGATTTGCAAAGAAAGTGAAAAAAGATTTGCAAAGAAAGTGAAAATGAATTTGAATAAATGGGTTTGGTTTTTATGACCATAAGTCTTACGGTTTTGAAAACAAAATTTTAATGGTTTTGTTTGTGTAAAACCATATTGACTTAGAAGGAAAAATGTTTTGATAATTTTTAATATTCATGTCCACGTTTTCGAAAGCTTGTAATGCCTTGATTTTGATGAAACAAAGTGATTTTCCAAGTGGAAATATAATTGATTTAATACAAGGATTTGGAAAGGGAATTAGAACATTTTATCACTTAAGAGAATAGAAATTTTCGTAACGGAAAATAAAGAGAGGTTGAAAACGTTTGAATTTCAATTTATTTTGAGGAAGGTTGATTTTTGGAAATGATTTGGGAAAATGGAGAATATAATGGTATTTTGAAAATTTACTAACGTATAACTGATTTTCTAGTTTTGAAGTACGTTAAGAAATTCTTAAAGTTTGAAACATTGATTTAAATTAATGGAAAAGTGATTTTTGGGTTGTATTTGAAAAAGAATTTCTTGAGTAAAGAACTGTGGAAAAAGATTTTCTTGAGTAAGAAAATATATTAAATAAATTATAAAGTTATATTATTTTGAGAAAAGTTGAAAAGGAATTTTTGAAGGTTAAAAAATATTTTCTGTAATGTAATTGTGGTGAAAAATTATTTGCGTAGCTTAAAAACGATTTGAAATGCAGTAAAATATTTTTACGCAATTTGAAAAATGTGTTAAAAATAATATTGATTTATTTAAGTCCAAAATAATGTTTAGAATATCAAGGAATATTTTACGTGATTGTAAAATGTTTAAAAATATTTTACGTATCTTAAAAACGATTTAAAATACAGTAAAATATTTCTATGCGATTTGAAATATGTTGAAATATTTCTACGCGATTTGAATTACGTTTAAATATTTTACGTGATTTGAACTATTGTTGAAAAATCACTACGTGATTGAAAAGTGATAAAATATTTTTACATGATTGTGAAAATGACAGAAAATCATTATGTGATTTGGAAAGTGTTTTAAATATTTTGAGAATGATGGAAAATGATTTACGCGACTTAAAAGAATGATTTTTAAGATACGCGATTTTAAAACAGTGAAAAAAATACTATGTGATTTGAAAAACGTATATTTTTACGCGATTGAGAATAACGTTGAAAAATTAGTACGTGGTTTAAAAGTGCAATAGAAGAGTTGCGGTATTTTGAAAACGTAATAGAAATGTTACTATATTATGAAAACGTAACAGAAGTGTTAAGGTATTATGAAAATATAACTAAAACGTTTTGGAATTGTGAAAACGTAACAAAAATATTGCGCAATTTTGTGAAACACAACGAAAGTGTTTTATAACGATGAAAATGTGATAATATGATTTTCGCTGTTGAAAATACAGTATGAATACTATTGAACAAGTGTCCATACACTGTTTGTGAAAATGACAAGTTTTGTCTGTGATTGGCATTTGGTGCATTTTACATGCATTGGAAAGATATGCCTGTGATTGGCATTGGTGCATTATACATGCATTGGAAAAATATGCGTTGAGACATATGATTACATTGAACAAATGAAATTGAAAAGAATTTGGCCCTTGTGGTTGGACTTGCACTGATATATTCGTGCATTGTATAAAGTATAGCTAATAAGCTATTTTGGCCCTTGTGGTTGAAGAGGGAATAAGAATTGATAGTGAGGTCTATGATGGAGCTTGGGGGCATCAAGGCATGGCGGTCGACTAGTGGATATCTGTCTGTGGGCTAAGGCTGGACCATATGCCACTTGATGATGCAGTCCATTGCAACGCATTGACGATACCCGACAAGAACACGATTCTTTTCTATGACTAGGAGATTGTCTTTGGGCTAAGGCTGACAATTAACCAGAGCATTCTTCTCGAAATTGTGAAAACCTCCATGGAGTTGTTTTTGAAAAACTGAGTTTATGTGCACATGCATGAATCTAAACATTTATATCTGTATGATATATTAATTAAGGAATATTGGCTATGACAACTATTTTGAATACTTGGATTGATATATGATTGGATGATGATAGTTGATTGATATTGAATATATTATTGGAAGTCTGGTATGATATCCTTGTATGATATTGCTGTTTGTGTTATCTCTGTGCTGCCATGTTGGTATTGGTATAGGTGATCTCACCTCTTTGTATGTTGTGTTGTTGTGCTTATAATGGTAAAAACTATATAATAGATTGAACGAGTTGTCTTAGACATACGGGTGATAAATACTCTGAGATCGGAGACAACATCAGAGAATGATCATTCCAAAGTCGATAGCGTGTAGTGTTGACAAGGAACAGATGTCTAATGCATCAAGAGGGATACAAAAAGAAATAAGTATGTTAAGTTTTCTCGTTAGTGTTGTACCGTGCTATTAAGTAGAACCCGTCATAGGGTTTGCTACTGTTTAAAAAAAAGAGTATGTTAGTTTTATATTTCTCTTTAAATTGTTAAATATTAAGTGGTGTTTGTTATATGATTTTAAATCAGTTAAATCTATTTTTTCGTATTACTTATAAATTTCAATAAGTTTATGTTTCAGCAAGAAAGAAATTTTAAAACCCATCTTTTATAACTCAAACTTTATGCGAACTTCTTTTCAGATTTTGAGTTGGGAGTCAGACATGTGATACCCTAGGGAGGGTGTTATATGTGGCATCTTCTTCCTTCCGTTCCTTGTCTTTTTCCATCTTTTTTTCTACTTTTTACTATTCACGTTACTGATCATGTCACTGTTCACGTATTATTCACCCTTCATTGTTTAATTCTTTAAAACACGAAATCAACTCAAGGACGATCCCAAAATAACAATATGCATCCAACTAGGATCATATCATGTGGTATCTAGAGCTTGGATCCTAGAGTTGATAGAGTTCTTATATTTTTTGTACTTGTTCTTATTGCTCTCCAAACATCAAGCACCATTGCTTGAATGTCTTAATTATACACAACCTTGATCATCATTGATGTAATGCCCCTTTTTCTCAAATTAGCTGCAAAGAAGGAACATCACACTATAATATTTTGAACCATAATATGAACTAAATTAAACTACGGAAAATAGTAGTTACTTTTAAACTTATAGACCCGGTTCACTTTACGGTTATTTAAGATCCTTTGCAATTGTCACTATTTTTTTTTTGTTGAATTATTAAATTATATCATTACCAAGTAAAGTAAAAAAATTGATTTAAAAATCCATTACATATAGAAATAATAATTAGAACAGTCATAGTAAAAGAATTCAACGTAAGGTAAACCATACACATTATATATATATATATATATATATATATATATATATATATATATATATATATTCATAAGCTTGTTTAGTTACATTCCAAAATATACAAAAAGCAAAGATGCACCCACCCAAAATTATACAAATATACCCCAGCATATACAACAAAACGTCAGGCTTCCCAAAAAGATAGACGGTTAGCCATCAGTAGCTACCAATAGTATCAGCCCCTAAGACTGACGAGAAGGGACCGTAGCCGGGTCCTCCTCAGGGTCCTCTTCATCCGATGAAACCTCCATCGGAACGACAGAGCAACGGGCAGGAGCCCGAGCAGTAGACAAAAAGGAGTCATCACGTGGGGTGTAGTACATGTCAGCCCACATATCCCTAACGGGCATATAAAACTCCAACCAAACAAAAGCATAAAAATCAAAAATAGGGGCATCATAACGACCCCATGCTAAGGACACAGTTAGCTCCCCATAGTACACACAACGGTTCGTCTGCACATTAATGTGCCAGCAGTTAGGGCCTCCGTGAAAAGTGATCCGTGTGTAGCCCAAAAATCCACGAGGGCGCTACGTCATCCTCGATAACTTCAATCGTAATCTGGCCAAAAGCCTGGAAACTCAGGAGCTTCCTCTTCCTTACTTACGCTTGTCTTCTTATAAGTAAACAGGCCGACAAAATACAAAGAATATAGAAAGAGGTGAGACACCCAGCTTTCAGTACCAAAATGGCAATAAGAAAACAATATGGCGCTGGACGCCCACATATAACACAGTTCATACATTTAATCACAACAATATTAAAATTAATAGTAAAGGTAGAGCAATAATAATTAATTGTAGTTATTGCAATAACAGGTAAACAACAGTAATATTCCCAGTAGTCAACAGTTCAGATAATCAAACAATTATTACAGTAATAAGAACATCTATATTTACAGTTATAAATGTTCATGCTCAATGAATTATGTGACTGACAATTCACAATGCAAAGGGTACCAAAATTCATACTCCATGGAGCTAGACAATACATTTTCAGAGTGAATGATCAAGGAGAAATGCCAGTATATCGTTAGCCTTAAAAATATAGTGTGCTTTATCTCATAAAAATATTTGCGCAATTGGCTTATACGTGACACCTCGACAGTTGATCGCGATATAGGACAGCGTCCCAGTCAGGATCATTGGTGTGTCGCATCGGTTTATCCCACGGCCCCAGTGGAGCTACCACTGTCTATTGTGAGACACCCGCACCCCGACGCCCCCAAGGCCAACCACTATGACCCTATGCTTAGTCTACTCACACTCGCACATAGGTGTTATTCAAACTCCTAAGCACACATAGCCTTTCTATCAGTGTCCAACGAACAACACGTATGCATGACGACTCACTTTCAATCATGCAAGTTCATCAATGATGCATTCATCATAAGCATACCACAATGGTGTGCAAACATATATATACACATACATATTCATTTCTCAACATCATCACATCATAACATTCTCAAGTACATAATCAACAAGTATTTAACCCACATAGGGATTCATAACAACATATAATTAATTCTCAATATCAATATGAAATCATACATAGCTTATCAATTTTCACAAGTTCATATCTTGGATTTATTCTTTCAAAGTCTTAAACTTTGGTCAATTATGAAAATTATAGGGTGAATTACCCCTCAAAACCGTGGCCTTCTAAATGTTATTATCCACTTTGATTCTTCCACTTCATTAAGAATTATGCATGTCTCTAAATCTTAGATTCCCAAAGATGCACCAAGGCATCATTTACCCTCAAGGTTTTCTCTCTAAAACCGTAGCCTTCATGGTCTTCAAAGTCCAATTTTTCACTCCATTTTATGTATTAGATTCTTAATACCAATTTACTTAAATTTTAATTCACCAAGGTCCATCCAAACCCTTCTGGTTTCAAGCCAAAACCGTGGCTCCTTTTTAAGGTGTTCAATCCTTAAAATTTTCCATTTATTAGCCTCAATGTTATCATTCAACATTTAATTACACAAGTATTATTTATTTGTTCACAAAAACAATTTTCAATCCAAAATCTCCCTCAAAACCATGACCATCATGCTAGGGTAGGAAACTCCAATTTTTCCATTTAACAACCCTAACATGATCAAGCACATTTAACACTTCCAATATACTTAAGATCACTAATCAAAATTTAAATCATATCCAAGAACACATGAACAAGAAAAAATCACAAAACAACATGAACATACAAGGGTTCCCTCACCACCATTATTGGTAGAAGTGAGTAATCTCCCTCTTACCCAAGGAAGAATAACGAAAATGACTCATTCAAGCTCCTTGAAGAATTCGGTTTTGAAGCCTTCAAAATCCTAAAAATTTCCATCATCATGAATCAACCTTAAGCATGGAAAAGAATGGATCTTTGGTCTCTTTTGAGACCCTAGAGTTCGAAAATGAAGAGAAATGAGAAGAAAGGTGGAAGCTTTACCTCAAAGTTAGTAGCTTTGCCTTGGAAGACAATTAAGAAAGGTTGGATTTTTGAAGAAACTTTCTAAAGAGAAAGTGTAAAGAAGATGGAGGGGAGTATGGAAATGGTATTTGTGAAGAGAAAGGTGAAGGAAAATGAGTGGAGAAGGGGCTGCAATTTTCGTAGCTATGGAGGAGGTGTAGAGAGAAAGAGGAGGAAATGAAGAAGAAGAAGTTTAGAGAGAGAAGTGAATAGGTGAATAATGAGTGAAATGGTTAAGTGTGTAAAGTGTGTAAGAGCCAAAATTCCCTTCCTTGGGCTTGTGTGTGCCACGGCAATGAGGGGAGAGAAGGGGGAGGATTTTGGCTTGCCATGCAAGCCAAGGGCAAGGTGGTCATTTGGGCCAAAGCTTCTCAAAGAAGCTTCTTAATTAGGGTACAAAATTTGAATTAAAGTGAGCTTGATTAGACATAAAGTAGATTGCATTTGGATAATGTGATAGGGTTTTTATTACATGTTATTATCCAATGGATAATTACTACAGTCGATAAAAGTCAGTATTAATTTATCTGATGGATGAAATTTACACATCGTTTTGTTATTCGCCTGTTAAATTTTCTTGAAAAATGTAAAACTTCGTAAACTGTGTCCAGCCTCGGGTTTAGTAAGATCTCCCATCGGCGTTTTCACAGATTAAGGTTCTCGGGAAAAATATTTCATTTTTTCGGCTTAGATTAATTTGCACGTAAAATGAGAAATAATATTAAAATATTCCGCATTCTCAGAAAAATTCAAAAAAAATTCAAAAAATCACAAATATTTAAAATGAATATTTATAATAAAATAAATAAATTTTGGGGTGTTACAACACTCCCCAACAAATAAGAATTTCGTCCTCGAAATTTTCATACCTTAAAATAATTATGGGTATTGCTCCTTCATTTTGTCCTCGAGTTCCCAAGTCGCATCTTCGGCCGTCTCGTTCCAGATCACTTTCACTAATAAAATATCTTTCCCCCTGAGTTGCTTCATCCTCTTATCCTCAATCCTTACATGAGTTATTTCATAAGTCAAGTTTTCCTTTAATTGTACCAAATCAGGTGCAATGACATGATCAGGACTTGGAATGTATTTTCAGAATTGTGACATATGAAAGACATTATGGAGATTTGAAAGGAAAGGGGGTAAGGCTATTTTGTAAGCAACAGGACCTACCCGGTGAAGGATTTGGTAAGGCCCAAGGAATTTTGGAGTGAGCTTTCTAGATTTGAGAACCCGACCGACCCCAGTCGTAGGCGTGACTTTCAGGAACACATGCTCTTCTTCTTCAAATTCAAGAGGTTTTCTTCTTTTATCTGCATAACTCTTTTGTCGACTCTGAGCTATTCTCATCTTCTCCTGAATCATTTTGACCTTCTCGGTTGTCTGTTGAATAAGATCAGGTCCGACTGTAAGCTGCTCTCCATCTGATACCAACATAAAGGTGTTTGACACCTTTATCCATATAGAGCTTCATAGGGTGCTATCCCTATACTCGAATGATAACTGTTGTTGTAGGTGAATTCTACCAACGGTAAGATTTCATCCCAACATCCAGTCTGTTCTATAGCACAAGCTCTCAGCAAATTCTCCAATGATTGGATTGTTCTTTCTGATTGACCGTCCATCTGCGGATGGTATGCAGAACTCAATCGTAACTTCGTTCCCATTACTCCTTGAAGACTCTTCCAAAACTTCGATGTAAATTTGGGATCTCGGTCAGAAACAATACTTGTGGGTACTCCATGTAGTATGAGAATTTCACTAATGTACAACTGAGTCAACTTCTCCAAAGGGTATCTTATGTTGATTGGCAAAAAATGTGCTGACTTTGTAAGTCTATCCACAATTACCCATATTGAATCATGACCCCTTTTCGTTCTTGGCAATCCAACAACAAAGTTCATGGCAATGCTATCCCATTTCTATTTGGGAATAGTCAAAGGTTGCAAAAATCCTGACGGCCTTTGATGTTCAATCTTTGTCTTCTGACAAACCAAACAAGATGATACGCATCTAGCGATATCTCTTTTCATTCCATGCCACCAAAATAACTTCTTTAAATCTTGGTACATTTTGGTCATTCCAGGATGCATACTTAACTGACTCGTATGAGCATGTTCAAGTATATACTTCCTGAGTTCCTCATCTTTAGGCATACAGACTCTACCTTCGAATCTTAAAATTTTGTCACTTCCTTCTTCTAATATTAATACATCGCCCTGCTTTATCAGCTCTCTTTCCTCTCGTAAGAACTTATCATCTTTCTGCTTTTCTCCGATGTCTTCCAGCAAGTCATTCGAAATAGTGACCATATTCATACAGATTTTTCCTGGCGTTAGCTCCACAAAAGACCATACGTCTCTGAATTGTTCTATCAAGTCTTTCTCTCTGATCATCATGATAGAAACACTGATTGTCTTCCTACTTAAGGCATCGGCCACCACATTCGCCTTCTCAGGGTGATACTGAAGTGGGAAATCGTAGTCTTTCAGAAATTCTAACCATCTTCGCTGTCTCATGTTCAGCTCTTTCTAATCGTACAGATACTTCAAACTCTTGTGGTCACTGAAGACATTGAATGTTGCCCCATACAGATAATGTCTCCATATCTTCAAAGCAAACACCACAGTAACTAGTTCCAAGTCATGCGTTGGGTAGTTCGTCTCATGCACTTGCAATTGTCTTAAGGCATAAGCCACCACTTTTCTGCCTTGCATAAGAACGCATCCCAATCCTTGGTATGAAGCATCATAATACACCTCAAATAGTTCACTGGGGTAAGACAGAACTAACACCGGTGAAGTAGTTAGCCTCCTTTTCAGCTCTTGGAAACTTCCTTCGCAAGCATCTGTCCATTGAAAAGCCTAATTCTTCCTGGTGAGTTAAGTGAGTGGTCCGACAATCTTAGAAAATCCTTCAATGAACCTCCGATAATATCCTGTTAATCCAACAAAGCTTCAAATTTCTGTTACCGTCTTTGGCCTTTCCCATTGTAGTACAGCTTCAACCTTCGAAGGATCTACAACAATTCCTTCCCTTGAAATCACATGGCCCAAGAATTTCACCTCATCCAACCAGAATTTGCACTTGGACAATTTAGCATACAACTCTTTCTCCTTCAAAATTTGAAGAACTATACTGAGATACTCAGCAAGATCCTCCTGATTTTGTGAATAGATCAAGATGTCGTCGATGAAAACAATGACGAATCTGTCCAAATAAGGATGAAAGATCCTATTCATATAGTCCATGAAGATAGCAGGTGCATTAGTCACACTGAAAGGCATTACCAAATACTCGTAGTGTCCATAACGAGTATGAAAAGCCGTTTTAGGAATGTCTTCCACTTTTACTCGGATCTGGTGGTAGCCCGATCACAAATCAATCTTGGAAAACACAGCCGCTCCTTTCAGTTGGTCCATTAGGTCATCTATCCTCAGCAATGGATACTTGTTCTTGATCGTGACCTTATTCAATTGACGATAATCCACACATAACCTCGAAGTACCGTCCTTCTTCTTAACTAGCAACATGGTGCTCCCCAAGATGATACACTGGGTCTCACAAATTGTTTCTCTAAAAGTTCTTCCAGTTGCTTCTCGAGTTCCATAAGTTCTGCTGGCGACATTCGGTAAGGTGCTATAGAAATAGGGCCAGCTCCAGGCACAAGGTCAATAGTAAACTCGATTTCCCGTTCCGGTGGCAAACTAGGTATATCTTTGGGAAAAACTTTAGGAAACTCTCGAACTACAGAGATCACGTCCACATCTACCTCATTTTCAACCCTCAAAGAAGATAACAACATGTATCCCTGAGCTCCTTCTTTCAAGAAAGCTTTTGCTTGGTTGGCCGTCACAAATCCAGAATTCTCACCCAAAGGGAAAACTATAGCCTTTCTAGAACAGTCTAACAAGACATGGTTAACAGATAATCAATCCATCCCTAAGATCACATCTAATTGAGATAAGGGCAAACAGATCAAATCGACAGAAAAGATTCGACCTTTAACAATCAATGGGCAATTTAAACAGACTTTGGCAGTGACAATGGGTTTAGCAGTTAGAGTTGAAACAGTCAAATCAAATGGCAAAGAAGACACAGGTAAACCAAGTCTTTTCACACAGTCATATAAGATGAAAGAATGAGTTTCACCAAAATCATACAGTACAATTAAAAGGTTACCTTTAATGAGACCTTCCCCTTGTATAAGATCTTTGGATTCAGAGGCTTCGGCGCCACTCAGGGTGTAAACCCGACCTCCAGCCTGTGGTTTGGTGGTTCTAGCAGCATTGACGAAAGGTTCTGCCTTGGCTTGGTTACAGTCATGGGAAATATGTCCCGATTTCCCACACCTAAAGCAGATGATCCCCTTGATAGTGCAGTCTCTTGTACAGTGCTCTTTCCCACACTTCATGCACCTTAGTGTAGATGCTGCATTCTGACTTGTCCTTCCCGGGCTTCCACTAGGACTTCCACCCTGCGGTCGTTGTTGCTGACCCCTAGATGATCTTGCATAAGGTTTCTTCTGGTAACGGCCTGTGATGGGATATAATTATACAGTTTCAAACCCAAGTGCAGGTTGTTTCAAGTAGTAAATGCTCGAGAGTCCGAGGTCGATCCACAGGGAATTGATGAAGAGAAAATTATTTGAGGTACGGAGAATATTTGTCACAATACTAAAAATAATATAAGTTGTTCACAGATGAAAAAGATTTGCTTAGGTTAGGAGATCCACTCTTGGTAATAAATTAAAAACAAGATTATTTCGTTTTATAACTCAATTGAAATCATGCATAATGAAGATTCCAATCGGAAGATTTAACATTCAAAGTTCAATCATGTAATCATATAATGGTTCCAATAACTATCTACCAATACTTGTAAATCATCAAAAACATCTACTGTGCCAATCCTATTGTCTATAATGGATCAAGATATTCATTATACAAGAAGAGTTTCTAAATTAATTGGAAACAACATACAACTCATTAAAGATCACATAAAAATATATCATTTAAAGCACAAGAAAGAAATTAATCTAACCTTAACTTATTACCAAGAGCTTCACCTTTTCACCCAAGCAAGATGAAGATTTAGTTACTCATAGACAAGAAGAAAGAAAGAGAGAAGAAGAGAAAGATGAACATAACTTCAATTAAGAACAAGAGAAAATTATAACAAAGGAAGCAATTAACATACAAACATGAAAGTAAAATCTAGACTACCACTAAGCTAACACCCTCAAATGATCAGCCATTGCCTCTTTTTATAGAATTAGAAGAGTACAAATAGCCAAAAGAGATGATGGACGATGAGAACAAAATGCTAAAAGAGATAAATGGTGGGTGGATTCTTGTCTCCGAAATGTTTTCCTTCTGAACTTATGCCATGCATCATTTTTGAGTCAAGTGGTCTTCATAAAAGTTCTAGCACATTGTCTCAGCTTTCCAGAGACACCAAGTTTAGCCAAATCCAATAACCACAGCCCATGATATGGCCCAATTACTGATCATGGGTCAGACCCAACGTTAGCACCTCTGTTCTGACTTCTAAGCCCAATATCACCTTCAAGGAATCCGAACTAGCTTCTATGTTCTTCATGAAAGTTGTAGTTATGGGTCTTAACCTTCCACTATCAAAATTTCAGAATTATTGAACTCCAATAGCCCGAGATACAGCCTAATGAGTACATAAAGGTCAAGCTGTCAGGTTCAAAACACTAGATTTTGCTTCAACTCCAATTTGAGTTATCCAAACATGTGTTTCTGGTCTTGAGGCCTCATGAAAGTTGTAGAAATTTATCTTAGCTTAAAAACAAGACCAAAATCACATCCATCGGATATTTGTAACTCAAATTATAGCCAGGTCATTGAAAAAGCCAAGTAAGAAGGTTATACAATGAATGAAATATATTCTTTATCAATGTATTTCTTGCTATCAAGTGAATAATTATTAGAGATTTATCTAAACTTTCTAACAAGACCAGAATCACATTAATCAGATAATTATAACTCAAGTTGTGGCCACTTTACTTAAGAATGCAATCACCCAAATTAATGATAATTTAAGCAATAATTTCTTCAATGATCCAATTAAGCTTAATTTCATAAAATGTGACAAAATTAACTTAATTAAGCCAAATTGAACCTTAAGAAGCCTAGTGAGAGGATTATAAAATGCATAAAATACATTGTTATCAAATTCTCCCACACTAAATTTTTGCACTCCCTAGCAAAACACATAAAAAACTAAGGAAGAAAATAAAAATGACACAGACTCAAAAGCTAAAAATTCTAAAAGATTTAATGAAACAAGAAGAGCAACCAGTCATTCAAGGGAACAAAACATTTTTTTAGGTAATATTTCTTCACATCTCAAACCAACAAGCAAGGAAACTTCAGTTAAAAAGAACGAATCAAGAATGATAGATCCTCACAAGATTCACTCTTAATCTTTCAAGCATTAAAAAGGTAAGTATTTCACTCACTTCAACCCATGAAAAATTGCACTACCATAAGCTTGCTTATCTTCTACTTCCCCACTACTCAGAACACATGCACACAAAAATCAAGAGGACTTTATTCAAAGTTGTAACGGGGTCAAGGTAAAGAAGGAGGGATAATATGGATATAAGAAGATAAATACCAAAGAGAATAAAAGAGCATTATGGTATAGTTAGAGTGGAAAAGATATTTAAGAACATTCATCAATAAGGACAATGACCAATATTTGACTAATGTTTTGTTGAAGATTAATCCCAAATTGATGAGTTGAATTCATTGTTAGGCATAAACCTTCTCCTTCTCTTCCTGTTGTTTCCAAGCATCTATCTTTATTCTAGATATGGATATGTCACATAGTGTATCAGATGGTCAGCTCTTTCTTTCTTTTCTTTTCTTTTTCTTTTTTTTTTCTTTCATTTTCTTTTTTTTTACTTTTTCCCTTTTTTTTACACACACACACCCCGCACACTTGTTTAAGAACAAAGTCAATGCTCTCTTATTCCCTAAGGTCAGGTAAAAATATGTTCCTTTTTTTTAAAAGGCACGTAATAAGCTAAAAACAAGAACTAGCCAAATAAGCTCAAAGGGGTTATACAAGAGAAAATATACAAGGATGGCTATTTGATCAAAGTAGCTATTTTAAAATGCCTCAATCATATTTATGTATGCATGTGAAAATGTAGCCTCAAAAAAATTCAAAGCAAGTTCTAGAGTAACAATTTCACAAGTGAAAATCACACAAGAAAGAAGAGAATGGGACAAATGTTCAATCCATTCATCAATAGGCTCAAAATCTCACAAGGCATATTTCTATCATTCTCAATTCATCAATTCAACATTCATATCCAAGCATGTGATTTATAAGAAAGAAGAAAATTTATGCTATGACCCAAGATATGCTTTTTGCTACTTCTAAAACCATTTTTTCTTTCAACTAAGATGCGTCTCAAGAGTAAAATTACCTTAAGGGCAAAATTTTCTCCTTACTCTGCCATCCTTAATTAGTTTTGTTGTAGGTTTCTGACAGTCATCTCACTAAACATACTTTCTTCAACTAAAATGCATCTTAGGAGTAAAATTACTCCTTACTCTACTAATATTCATTGGTTTAGCAAGTTCATGAAAATCATATTATACTTTCCTAATTTTTTTAACTATTTAACTATTCTTATCCTTCCCCCCAACCAGATCACAACATTGTCCGTAATGTTAAAATATAGATGAGTAAAGGACAGAAGATATTACCTGCTGGAAAAATCTGACACAAATTTAAACCAGAAACAAATGACGATAAATAAAATCAAACCCATTAAAGATGAAGTGTCAGATCTGGCTTCCTTTGCATGCTACTTCTCGCACTGCTTCCTGATGACCAATCTATCTGAGCAAGCACTTTATCAGGTTCATACTCGAAAGCTTCTAATTTATTAATGACCTCATCAATAGTGGAGGCAGAGATAATAAGTTTTCTTGCCGAAGGAGTGATAAATTTCTATTCCACAGCTTTGTCAAGAAAAAATAACAAAAGATCAAAGAAATTATTAACATTCAACAAATCAATGGGTTTATGGTGGATGTTCAGTTGGGCCCAAGAGACAATTTGAAAAATTTCTTCCAAAGTACCAAAACCACCTGGTAAGGCAATGAATGCATCAGAGTTGTCAAGCATTGTTTTCATTCGGCCATGCATAGATGATACCTGAATTTCTTCTCCAACTGTTTTTTCAGTAATGTTATTTTGAGTTAAAGGTTTAGGAATGACACCTAAAACCTGACTGCCTCCTAGAAATGTAGATAGTGATACAGCCCCTATTAACCCACGACAACCACCCCCATATACAACATGAATATTCCTTGCAGCAAGTGTTCGACCAAGAGCGCTTGCTACACTTACAAACTTTAAACCCTTCCCATAACTTGACCCACAAAAAACATAGACATTTTTAATGTTACGAACAGGAGGTCCCATAATTTCACCTTCCTTCTGAATGATTATGAGTTGGAGAAAAGTGAAGAGAATGAAGTGTTTAAATAGGGAAAAGAATGGAAAAAGTAATCATAGCCCCTATATGAGTAGGTTGGTTGTTGTCAGAAAAGTTTGAAAATAAAAAATAGATTTTTTTTTCTTTTTTTTTCTTTTTTTTTGTTTTTCACTATTTGATTTTTTTTTAACTTCAAGAAAACCATCAGGGTAAAGAAGTCTAGAAACCCATGAAGTACCCTGCTCAAAGGATCGTCTGTCCAAAAATCAAAATACAACAAAATCATACAAAGATAAAAGAAATATAATAATAAACGAAGGCATACCTATATGTACAGTTTTCATGGCGTATCTTTATACTGCGTGTCATGAATGCAGTAGTGGCATGTATTTGAGTTACGTGTCACCAGTGCAACATATGAATTCCACAAGGATTGCCGTACCGACAACAAGAACCTTTGAATCCTTTCCGTCCTGCTTACGGAAGAACAACCCTCTATCTTCCTGCAAACCTAATTAAAGGCTTGTATTCTAAGAAGATGGTACCTGACCGCAGCCAGTCAGAACTCGCCATAGAGACCTACTAATTAAAGTAAGTATACAGCTCAGATAACAGTTTCTATTCACTATAAAGACGGGATGCTTCTTTCTGTCCATTAGCGCTATAGAGCCTTGGTTCCAAGAACTGGGAATGTAGCACACGACTCTCTACAGGGCATGGCACACGAACTTTATTTATATACTGGCGTGTGAAGGTCTCCTCCTGAGTCTATGACAGGACGGGTATCCGCTCGGGGCTCCTAATCTAATTAAAGACCAAGTACAACTGTAGTTTCGCCCTCTTTTTTTTTTAAGTTGTTAGAAACCTGATGAAAGATAGGTGTATACTCACTTGAGATTAGGATGGAGGTAGTCTGCTCTTTCGGCTTTGTGTCAAAGCATTGTTGACTAGTATTAGACCCATTCAAGACTAGCACAATATAGGGCTCCCAAAAGGGACAAGTGGCCATAATACGACTGGCTGCCTCACATGTGAGATACAATCTACCTTCTTTGTTTTTCAATTAAGAAGGCTGGATCAGGATATATACATTTTCCTATTCACGTTGTGTGTTACCAAAGCCAAACCCAAGATGTATACATACTTTTTTTTTCTTTATTCTTTTTTTTCTTTTTTTTTCTTTTTTTTTCTTTTTTTTAAACATGAAGAAGAAGAAGAAAAAGAAAATATGTACATGTTGTTGTGGATGTGGTTCACATCTGCCTCTGGTTTCACGTCCAGAAACGGCTTAAACGCCTTCTATGAGTCGAGGATAAGCTTCCCATCCAATTTTCTTATAAATTGGCAAACAGGGTCTTTTAGAGTCAGATTCCCAAGGCTGTATTGCTTTTGTTCATCCTTGAAGAGATTCCACATATTAAGAAGTTCACGATGCACAAGACCACAAGAATGCATATCAAGAGTCAATAAAATATCATCTAATGACTCCTTACTCAGTCCATTCTTAATGAAGAAAATTTTATCTTCTCTATTTTTGGAAACCATCCCCAAAGAACGACATCGCTTGTTACAATTCCATCGTCCACATATGTGACAAACTTGTAATCTTTTTGCTCTTCTCCTTTTAGAATATGAACTTCTACCAAGACGTGGCATATATGAGTCAAATGAAATTGAAGACTCACTTGCTAATCGGACCTTTGGTTCGATTATCCAGCGTACATCTTCTAGTATACTTTTGTGCATTAACAATCTTAATCTTTCACATCTAGCCTTGTAAATTTTTGTTATAGCATTTTGAGGAAGAGAAGGAAAATGTTTTCTCAGGTTTGAGAGAATGATATCCATTTTGAAGAAGAAGAAATCAGTTATTTTGGGAAACTGAAAGAGAGTAAACCGACTTGAGAGTCACGGAGTACCGTCATCCGCCATTTTACTGGGGAGCTAAAGAGCTACACAACAAAATAAAGCTACGAAATTAGAGTAAATTTTTCACATAACAAGGATCAGAAAGGGAAATGAATTCTACCTCAGCAGCTTGATTTTCTAGAAATGGTTTAAGTCTTGGTTCATTGACCTTAGACACATTACCATTCCTAGGATTCTCAATGTCTATGGCCCCATAAGGATATACATGTTTAACAATAAAAGGACCAGTCCACCTAGATCTCAATTTTCCAGGGAATAGGTGAAGACGGGAATTATAAAGCAGAACTTTTTGACCAATTTCAAAAGATTTCCTCAAAATAGATTTGTCATGAAAAGCTTTTGTTCTTTCTTTATAAATTTTTGAGTTTTCATGTGCATCATTTCTCAATTCCTGAAGTTCATTTATTTGCAATTTACGTAACTTGCAAGCATCATCAAGATTTAAATTGAAAGCTTTAATGGCCCAAAATGCTTTATGCTCCAGTTCTACAGGCAAGTGACAAGGTTTTCTATAGACTAACCGATAGGGTGACATGCCTAAAGATGTTTTAGAAGCAGTACGGTAAGCCCAAAGTGCATCGTTTAGTCTTAAAGACCAATCTTTACGATTTGGGTTAACTATTTTTTCTAAAATTTGTTTAATTTCCCTATTTGCTAATTCTACTTGTCCACTTGTCTGAGGGTGATAAGGGGTAACAACTTTATGGGTAATACCATATTTCTTCATTAAAGATTCAAATGGTTTATTACAAAAATGTGTTCCCCCATCACTGATGATAGCTCGAGGGATTCCAAATCGACTTTAGACATTTTCTTTTAAAAATTTGAGAACAGTTTTATGATCATTTTGTTAACATGGAATCACCTCAATCCATTTTAAGACATAATCAACTGCAACCAAAATATACACATATCCAAATAAGAATGGAAATTGACCCATGAAATCAATTCCCTAACAATCAAAAATTTCAATGACAAGGATATGGTTCAGAGGCATCATATTTCTTTTAGAAATGGACCCTAATTTTTGACAATTTTTGCAACATTTGCAAAAAGTATGGCTGTCTTTAAATAAAGTGGGCCAATAAAATCCACACTGCAAGGTTTTCGCAGTTGTTTTCTTTGAAGAAAAATGACCTCCACATGCTTCTGAGTGACTAAATTTAATGACAGTACCTACCTCATTGTCGGGTACACATCTCTGAAAGATTTGATCAGGAGAATATTTGAACAAATATGGGTCATCCCAATAAAAAATTTTCACCTCAGTTAAAAACTTTTTTCTGTCTTGATGTGACCATTGAGGCGGCATATTTCCTGTTACAAGAAAATTGACTATGTTCGCAAACCAAGGCATGGAATTGACAGAAAATAAAAACTCATCAAGAAAAGAATCATTGATAGGTGTGCTATCAAAAGATGAGCCTGTTGTAAGTCTGGACAAATGATCTGCGACAACATTTTTAGCTCCTTTCTTATCTTTTATTGTGATGTTGAATTCCTGAAGCAACAAGATCCACCGTATCAACCTAGGTTTGGCATCTTGTT
Organism: Ormosia emarginata; assembly: GCA_029884605.1. NCBI lineage: Eukaryota > Viridiplantae > Streptophyta > Magnoliopsida > Fabales > Fabaceae > Ormosia > Ormosia emarginata. The sequence continues at coordinate 11,107,607 of JAQQTP010000040.1, forward strand.
TAGACATTAAATATCTAAAGGCAGCATGATCAGTGAAAACAATAGTAGAAGAACCAATTAAATGAGCTCAAAATTTGTCCAACGCAAAAATTACAGCAAGTAGTTCTTTTTCAGTAGTGGTGTATTCATTTGTGCACTATTTAAAGTTCTACTTGCGTAACAAATCACATGAGGCTTACCTTCCTTTCTTTGGCCTAAAACAGCGCCAACAACAAAATCACTTGCATCACACATTAATTCAAAAGGCAAAGACCAGTCAGGGGATTGCATGATAGGAGCCGATGTTAGAAGACCAATTAATTTTTCAAAAGATTTTTGGCATTCTTGAGTCCAATCAAATGGTGCATCTTTTATCAGAAGATTGCATAATGGTCTAGATATGACACTAAAGTCCTTAATGAATCTTCGATAAAATCCTGCATGTCCTAAAAAGGAACGAACTTCTCTGACTGTTTTTGGGGAAGGCAAATGAGCAATTAATTCAACTTTGGCCTTATCAACTTCAATTCCTTCAGAAGATATCACATGACCTAACACGATTCCTGAAGTAACCATATAATGACATTTTTCCCAATTTAAAACAAATCCTTTTTTTTTCATATCTTTTAAGAACTTTATCCAAATTATCAAGACAATTTTCAAAAGAATTTCTAAAAATTATCAGATCATCCATGAAAACCTCTAAATAATGCTCAATCATGTCACTAAAAATACTTAGCATGCATCTTTGAAAAGTTGCCGGAGCATTACAAAGACCGAAAGGCATTCGTCTATATACAAAAGTGCCAAAGGGGCACGTAAAAGTAGTCTTTTCTTGATCCTCTAATGCAATTGGTATTTGATTATACCCCGAATAACCATCAAGAAAACAATAGTAGGGATGTCTTGCTACTCTTTCTAGAATTTGATCAAGAAATGGTAAGGGGAAATGATCTTTCCTAGTGGCTGCATTCAATTTTCTAAAATCAATACACATACGCCAACTAGATGAAACTAGCATAGGTATTAACTCACCTTTTTCATTTTCAACCACTGTTATTCTCGATTTCTTAGGCACAACTTGTATAGGGCTTACTGGCTATCGGAAATAGAGTAAATAATTCCAACATTAAGTAATTTAAGAACTTCAATCATAACTACCTCTTTTATATGTGGATTTAATCTTCTTTGAGGTTGTTCTGATGTTTTAGCATTATCCTCTAAATGTATTCTATGTGTACAAATTAATGGATTAATGCCTTTTATATCTGTTAATGTCCATCCAATTGCACTTTTATGCCTTTTAAGTACTTCTATCAATATACCTTCTTGTTCTTCAGTAAGGATTGATGAAATTACTACTGGAAAGCTTTGGTCTTCTCCCAAAAATGTGTACTTTAACCCAGAAGGTAATGGCTTTAGTTCCAGTGTGGGTACTTCTTCATGAATATTATCATTCATGGGTTATAACTCTTCGAATCTCAGCTTCCATCCCTTATATTCCATTGCTTGTGTATAATCAAGTAAAGAACATATTTCAGAAATATCACCATCTACTTGCATACCTGAATCAAATGAATTAATTAAACAAACTTCTAATGGGTCAGAAGAACTCTCTTTTAGAAGATGATCATCTACAATGGCTTCAATCCCGTCAGCTTCTTCATTTTCATCATTGACTTCATGTGGTTGCTTGCATAAATTGAAAACATTAAGCTCAAGTGTCATGTTTCTAAATGTTAACTTCATCAATCTATTTCTACAATTTATCAAAGCATTGGATGTTGCTAAAAATGGATGACCTAAAACAATAGGAATTGACTTGGAACAATTAATCATAGGTTCAGTTTCCAAGACAATAAAATCCATAGGATAAATGAATTTATTAACTTGTACCAATCCTAATCCATGTAGTACGTCTGTTAGCTATCGTCTAAGGTACCTTTTCCTTTATTTAGGAATTCGTTTTCCTACCTACCTTCTCGTAGCGCTTCTTTTTCTAATTCTAAGGTGCCCTGCTTTCTTTGCATCTTCCATTATTCCTTTTGGAATTTTAATTGATTTATCAGCAAGTGAAAGAGTTACAGAAGTTAGTTTTAACTCACCCAGATTGAGTTGTTGATAAACTGAATATGGAAGCAAATTAACACTAGCACCAAGATCAAGTAAAGCTTGTTCAATTATATGTTCTCTAATAATGCATGAAACCGTAGGACAACCAAGGTCTTTATGTTTCAAAACGTTATTGCTTTGAATAATGGAACTTACCTGCTCAGTCAAAAAAGCTTTCTTTTTCACATTTAATTTTCTTTTAACAGTGCATAAGTCCTTCAAAAATTTGGTATAAGAAGGAAAGTGTTTGATAGTATCTAACAACGGAATATTGACCTTCACTTGTTTAAGAATTTCAAAAATTTCAGTTTGGTGGTCCAATTTCTTTGGTTTGCTTAATGCTTGAGGAAATGGAAGTGGAGGAGATGAGAGTTTGGTTTCATTTTGGCCAGATGACTTATCAACCTCTTCCTTATCTTGGGGAATTGATTCACCATCTTTCTCACAAGGTTCAGAAATTTCTTTTTCAATAACTTTCCCACTCCTAAGAGTTATCACAGAATTGACTTGATTTATTTGTTGTTTTTCTGAACTACCCTCATTTAGACTATATTGACCTTTGGGATTCGGTTAAGGTTGAGAAGGAAATTTTTCTTTCTCGTGAATGGTGAGTGCAGAAGTAAGTTTGGAAAGAGTGTCTTTTATGTCAATCATGGTTTGAGTGTTTTGTTTATTGATGGCCTCTTGCTTTTCTATGAATGCACTCAATGTTCCTTCAAGGTTTTTCCTATATGGTGGGACATAAGGTGCATATCCTTGAGAATTTTGAGAATCTTGTTGTTCTTGAGGAGGCGGTGGTTGCATAAATTGTGCTTGATTATTATTCCTCCAACTGAAGTTCGGGTGATTTCTATATCCTAGATTGTAAGAATTTGAAAAAGAAGAGGTGAATGGCTTTTTAAAATTGTTCATTGCATTTACTTGCTCATGCACAACTTCTTTAAAAACAAGAATATTAGGACATTCATTTGTCGAGTGTCCTAATTCATCACAAATGCTACAAATTTCTTCATTTTGAATAGATTTGACTTCTTTTACTTTGCCTAATTCCATGGATTCAACCTTTCTAGCCAAACTAGTATACTTTGCATTTAGATCTTCTTCTTGACTAAGATGGTATTTTCCTTTTCCTGCATTTGCAAGGTTATATCTAATTGAATTTTCAGAAAGATTAGTACCATGCCAAGATTGAGAATTTTCAGCCAAATGGTTTAAATAATCTAAAGATTTTTCTGGTTCTTTATCAAGAAACTCACCATTACACATCATTTCCACAAATTGTTTAGTTTCAGGTGTTAAACCTTCATAAAAGAAGCTTATAGTTCGCCATTTTTCAAAACCATGATGTGGGCAAGAATTTAACAAATCTTTAAAACGTTCCCAACTTTGAAAATACGCTTCATTTGAATTTTGGAAAAAAATTTGGATTTGTCTTTTCAAAGCATTGGTTTTATGTGATGGAAAAAATTTCTTTAGAAACTGACTTTGCATTTCTTGCCATGTGCCAATTGATCTTGGTTTCAAAGCGTTAAGCTAAGTTTCTGCTTTATCTTTCAAAGAAAAAGGAAACAATTTAAGCTTAACAATCTCTTCAGTACAATTTTGATCATTGAAAGCAATACAGACTTCTTCAAATTCTTTTAGATGTAAATATGGGCTTTCATTTTCTAAACCATGAAAATTAGGAAGTAAAGAAATCATACCCGGCTTAAATCTAAAATTATTAGCAGTAAGTGGAAAGATAAAACTTGATGGACTAGAATTTCGAGGTGGTTGCAAATATGCATGCATAGTTCACAATGGTTGATTTCCTTGTTCATCATGTATACTTTCATTTTCAGCTCGTTGTGTTTGATTATCATGTTCAACATGTGCACCTTCAAATTCAACTATTGTGTTAATTGTGTGTGATTGTGATTCAAATAAATCAATATATAAATTACTTGGATTAATTTTAACCAAATGACCAGAATTTGAATCGTGATACCAGTTAAGTATAAATAAGTGACATAAAATAAAAATAATGTACAAGTAGGCAGTATAAATTGGCCATTAAATATTAAGAAGGATGTGGTATAAACCAACCACCCAAATATATATATATATATATATATATATATATATATATATATATATATATATATATATATATGGAGGATCAACTTACACCAGTGTAAATTGATTTTTTCTTACACTTATTTTCAAATTGTTAGATCTATTTTCATTTAATGGTTATTATTAATGAAATAATCACAACCATTAGATGAAAGTTGAACTAACGGTTGAAAATGAGTGTAAGAGAAAAATGACTATATATATATATATATATATTAACAATCAAAAAGTTAAATAACTAATTAAATAAAATAAAAATTAGATAGTTAGAGAGTTAATAATATACGAGAAAATAAAATGCGAAAAATAAAGTGTGAAAAATAAAATACGAGAAAATAAAGTGCAAAAAGTAAATTTAAAATATGGCTTAGGAGAGTGGTAGAGCCCACAGAGTCATGAAAGAGAAGAGAAGAAGAAAAATTATTTCATTAAGTTAGATTGCGGAAAAATAAATAACATAATTTAAAAGTTAGATTGCAGGAAAATAAATGATTTAATTTAAAAGTTAGATGCGAAAAATAAATGACAGAATTTAAAAGTTAAATTACGTAAAATAAATGATAAAATTTAAAAGTTAGATTGCAGAAAATAAATGATGAGAATTTAAAAGTTAGATAGTTAGTAAGCGTAAAGCGTAAATAATAATAATAATAATAATAATAATAATAATAATAATAATAATAAAAAGTAGAAAGCGTAAATAAAAATAAAATAAAAAAAGCAAAAAAAAAAACATAACTAAATGACGTAAATATAAAAGTTAGTAAGTTAGTTAGTAAATTAGTAAATAGAAAATAAAAATGAAAAGAGTAAAGGAAGAATATACCTGATAATGAAGTTTACTTACAGAAAGAGAATCTCAATATATTAGAACTTCAAATCAAGTCCCCGGCAACGGCGCCAAAAACTTGATGGGATATAATTATACAGTTTCAAACCCAAGTGCAAGTTGTTTCAAGTAGTAAATTCTCGGGAGTCTGAGGTCGATCCACAGGGAATTGATGAAGAGAAAATTATTTGAGGTATGGAGAATATTTGTCACAATACTAAAAATAATATAAGTTGTTCACAGATGAAAAAGATTTGCTTGTGTTAGGAGATCCACTCTTGGTAATAAATTAAAAATAAGATTATTTCGTTTTATAACTCAATTGAAATCATGCATAATGAAGATTCCAATCGGAAGATTTAACATTCAAAGTTCAATCATGTAATCATATAATGGTTCCAATAACTATCTACCAATATTTGTAAATCGTCAAAAGCATCCACTGTGCCAATCCTATTGTCTACAATGGATCAAGATATTCATTATACAAGAAGAGTTTCTAAATTAATTGGAAATAACATACAACTCATATAAAGATCACATAAAAATATATCATTTAAAGCACAAGAAAGAAATTAATCTAACCTTAACTTATTACCAAGAGCTTCACCTTTTCACCCAAGCAAGATGAAGATTTAGTTACTCATAGACAAGAAAAAAGAAAGAGAGAAGAAGAAAAAGATGAACATAACTTCAATTAAGAACAAGAGAAAATTACAACAAAGGAAGCAATTAACATACAAACATGAAAGTAAAATCTAGACTAACACTAAGCTAACACCCTCAAATGATCAACCATTGCCTCTTTTTATAGAATTAGAAGAGTACAAGTAGCCAAAAGAGATGATGGATGATGAGAACAAAATGCTAAAAAAGATAAATGGTGGGTGGATTCTTGTCTCCGAAATGTTTCCCTTCTCAACTCATGGCATGCGTCATTTTTGAGTCAAGTGGTCTGCATGAAAGTTCTAGCACATTGTCTCAGCTTTCCAGAGACACCAAGTTTATCCAAATCCAATAATCACAACCCAAGATATGGCCCAAATACTACTCATGGGTCAGGCCCAACATCAGCACCTCTGTTCTGACTTCTAAGCCCAATATCACCTTCAAGGAATCCGAACTAGCTTTTGTGTTCTCATGAAAGTTGTAGATATGGGCCTTAACCTTCCACTGTCAAAATTTCAGAATTATTGAACTCCAATAGCTTGATATATAGCCTAATGAGTGCATAAAGGTCAAGCTATCAGGTTCAAAACACTAGATTTTGCTTCAACTCCAATTTGAGTTATCCAAACATGTGTTTCTGGTCTTGAGGCCTTCATAAAAGTTGTAGAAATTTATCTTAGCTTAAAAACAAGACCAAAATCACATCCATCGGATATTTGTAACTCAAATTATAGCCGTGTTCTTGAAAAAGCCAAGTAAGAAGGTTATACAATGAATGAAATATATTCTTATCAATGCGGCTCTTGCTATCAAGTGAATAGTTATTAGAGATTTATCTAAACTTTCTAACAAGACCAGAATCACATTAATCAGATAATTATAACTCAAGTTGTGGCCACTTTACTTAAGAATGCAATCACCCAAATTAATAATAATTTAAGCAATAATTTCTTCAATGATCCAATTAAGCTTAATTTCATAAAATGTGACAAAATTAACTTAATTAAGCCAAATTGAACCTTAAGAAGCCTAGTGAGAGGATTATAAAATGCATAAAATACATTGTTATCAGCCTATGTTAGTACTTCCTCCTCTTTAAGGCCAAATTGGCCCAAAGTTTTCGTTTCTCGCCTCACGCGCCTGGTCCAAACTTTCTACCTGGCAACATGTATCAAGCAACTCAGAAAATTGAGTAATTTTCAAGGTTATGACAACTCTCTTCACGTCGTGTCTCAGGCCTTCTTCAAACTTTTGGCACTTCCAAGCTTCATTGGGTTGGTGTTGAAAGTAAGTTGAGAACCTTGACAAGCTCTCAAACTTAGCAGCGTACTCGCCCACGGTCATATTTCCATGCCGCAAACCCAGAAATTCCATTTCCTTCGCGTGTCTGGCACTTTCAGGAAAATACTTATTCAAGAACCTCTCTCTGAACACCTCACAAGTAATCGCCTGATTCTCAGCTTGCAATAACCTTTGCACTCCTGTCCACCACTCCTCAACGTCTCCAATTAGTATGAATGCCGCATAGGTCACCTTCTTGTTATCGGCACAGTTCATGCCAGTAAATGTCTTTTCCAGCTTTTTGATCCAGAGAGTGGCTTTCTCAGGGTCAAACTCTCCTTTGAATTGCGAAGTGTTCATGCCACGAAACTCCACCAAATTCTGGGCATCAGCTGTAGCCTCCAGTTGTTGTGCAGTCCTCGCCTGCTGTTGAGTCATTTGCTGATTCTGCTGCAGCATTGCTTCAGCCATTTTTTGTATTGCTTCTATCGTAGCAGCCATGTCTCCTCTGCGAGCCATACTTTCTCTCAAATCAAACTACACAAAACACAGGAAAAAGTCAGATATATCCTTGCGGAATACCAAACACAGAGAGTTCACACAGCACAAACAAGACAATCCAAAACCACACGACCTAAAAAAAAATCTAAACCGGGAGCTCTGATACCAAGACAGTGTAACGCCCCTTTTTCTCTAATTAGCCACGAAGAAGGAATGTCACACTATAATATTTTGAAACATAATGCGAACTAAATTAAACTGCGGAAAATAGTAGTTACTTTTAAACTTATAGACCCGGTTCACTTTACAGTTATTCAAGATCCTTTGCAATTGTCACTATATATATATTTTTTGTTGAATTATTAAATTATATCATTACCAAGTAAAGTCAAAAAGTTGATTTAAAATTCCATTACATATAGAAATAATAATTAGAATAGTCGCAGTAAAAGAATTCGACGTAAGGTAATCCATACGCAATATATATACATACATATATATATATACATACATACATATATATATATATATATATATATATATATATATATATATATATATATATATATATTCATAAGCCTACTTAGTTACATTCCAAAATATACAAAAAACAAAGATGTACCCACCCAAAATTATACAAATATACCCCAGCATATACAACAAAACATCAGGCTTCCCAAAAAGATAGATGGTTAGCAATCAGTTGCTACCAATAGTATCAGCCCCTAAGACTGACGAGAAGGAACCGTAGCCGGGTCCTCCTCAGGGTCCTCTTCATTCGATGAAACCTCCATCGGAATGACAGAGCAATGGGCAGGAGCCCAAGCAGTAGACAAAAAGGAGTCATCACGTGGGGTGTAGTACATGTCAGCCCACATATCCCTAACGGGCATATAAAACTCCAACCAAACAAAAGCATGAAAATCAAAAATAGGGGCATCATAACGACCCCATGCTAAGGACACAGTCAGCTCCCCATGGTACACGCAACGGTCCGTCTACACATTAATGTGCCAGCAGTCAGGGCCTCCGTGAAAAGTGATCAGTGTGTAGCCCAAAAATCCACGAGGGTGCGACGTCATCCTCGATAACTTCAATCGTAATCTGGCTAGAAGCCTGGAAACTCAAGAGCTTCCTCTTCCTTACTTACGCTTGTCTTCTCAAAAGTAAACAGGCCGACAAAATATAGAGAATACAGAAAGAGGTGAGACACCCAGCTTTCAGTACCAAAATGGCAATAAGAAAACAATACGGCGTCGGATGCCTACATATAACACATTGCATACATTTAATCACAACAATATTAAAATTAACAGTAAAGGCAGAGCAACAATATTTAATTGTAGTAATTGCAATAACAGGCAAACAGTAGTAATATTCCCAGTAGTCAACAGTTTAGATAATCAGACAATTATTACAGTAATAAGAACAACTATATTTGTAGTTATAAATGTTCATGCTCAATGAATTATGTGACTGACAATTCATAATGCACAGGGTACCAAAATTCCTACTCCATGGAGCTAGACAATACATTTTCGGAGTGAATGATCAAGGAGTAATGCCAGTCTATCATTAGCCTTAAATATATAGTGTGCTTTATCTCATAAAAATATTTACGCAATTAGCTTATACGTGGCAACTCGACAGTTGATCGCGATATAGGACAGCGTCCCAGTCAGGATCGTCGGTGTGTCGCATCGGTCTATCCCACGGCCCCAGTGGAGCTACCACTGTCTATTGTGAGACACCCGCACCCCGACGCCCCCAGGGCCAACCACTATGACCCTATGCTTAGTCTACTCACACCCGCACATAGGTGTTATTCAAACTCCTAAGCACACATAGCCTTTCTAACAGTGTCCAACGGGAAACACGTATGCATGACGACTCAATTTCAATCATGCAAGTTCATCAATGATGCATTCATCATAAGCATACCACAATAGTGTGTACACATATATATACATATACATATTCATTTCTCAACATCATCACATCATAACATTCTCAAGTACATAATCAACAAGTATTTAACCCACATAGGGATTCATAACAATATATAATTAATTCTCAATAGCAATATGAAATCATACATAGCTTATCAATTTTCACAAGTTCATATCTTGTATTTGTTCTTTCAAAGTCTTAAACTTTGGTCAATTATGAAAATTATAGGGTGAATTACCCCTCAAAACCGTGGCCTTCTAAATGTTATTATCCACTTTGATTCTTCCACTTCATTAAGAATTATGCATGTCTCTAAATCTTAGATTCCCAAAGATGCACCAAGGCATCATTTACCCTCAAGGTTTTCTCTCTAAAACTGTAGCCTTCATGGTCTTCAAAGTCCAATTTTTCACTCCATTTTATGTATTTGTTTCTTAATACCAATTTACTTAAATTTTAATTCACCAAGGTCCATCCAAACCCTTCTGGTTTCATGCCAAAACCATGGCTCCTTTTTAAGGTGTTCAATCCTTAAAATTTTCCATTTATTAGCCTCAATGTTATCATTCAACATTTAATTACACAAGTATTATTTATTTGTTCACAAAAACAATTTTCAATCCAAAATCTCCCTCAAAACCGTGACCATTATGCTAGGGTAGGAAACTCCAATTTTTCCATTTAACCACCCTAACATGATCAAGCACATTTAACACTTCCAATATACTCAAGATCACTAATCAAAATTTAAATCAAATCCAAGAACACATGAACAAGAAAAAATCACAAAACGACATGAACATACAAGGGTTCCCTCACCACCATTATTAGTAGAAGTGAGTAATCTCCCTCTTACCCAAGGAAGAATAACGAAAATGACTCCTTCAAGCTCCTTGAAGAATTCGGTTTTGAAGCCTTCAAAACCCTAGAAATTTCCATCATCATGAATTAACCTTAAGCATAGAAAAGAATGGATCTTTGGTCTCCTTTGAGACCCTAGAGTCCGAAAATGAAGAGAAATGAGAAGAAAGGTGGAAGCTTTACCTCAAAGTTAGTAGCTTTGCCTTGGAAGACAATGAAGAAAGGTTGAATTTTTGAAGAAACTTTCTAAAGAGAAAGTGTAAAGGAGATGGAGGGGAGTATGGAAATGGTATTTGTGAAGAGAAAGGTGAAGGAAAATGAGTGGAGAAGGGGCTGCAATTTTCGTAGCTATGGAGGAGGTGTAGAGAGAAGGAGGAGGAAATGAAGAAGAAGAAGTTTAGAGAGAGAAGTGAATAGGTGAATAATGAGTGAAATGGTTAAGTGTGTAAAGTGTGTAAGAGCCAAAATTCCCTTCCTTGGGCTTGGGTGTGCCGTGGCAACGAGGGGAGAGAAGGGGGAGGATTTTGGCTTGCCATGCAAGCCAAGGGCAAGGTGGCCATTTGAGCCAAAGCTTCTCAAAGAAGCTTCTTAATTAGAGTATAAAATTTGAATTAAAGTGAGCTTGATTAGACATAAAGTAGATTGCATTTGGATAATGTGATAGGATTTTTATTACATGTTATTATCCAATGGATAATTACTACAGTCGACAATAGTCAGTATTAATTTATCTGATGGATGAAATTTACACAACGTTTTGTTATTCGTCTGTTAAATTTTCTCAAAAAATATGAAACTTCGTAAACTGTGTCCAGCCTCGGGTTTAGTAAGATCCCCCATCGATGTTTTCACAGATCAAGGTTCTCGGGAAAAATATTTCATTTTTCCGGCTCCGTTTAATTTGCACGTAAAATGAAAAATATTCCGCATTCTCAGAAAATTCATCAAAATTCCAGAAAATCAGAAATATTATAAAATGAATATTTATAATAAAATAAATAAATTTTGGGGTGTTACAACACTCCCCAACAAATAAGAATTTCATCCTCGAAATTTTCATACCTCAAAATAATTTTGGGTATTGCTCCTTCATTTTGTCATCAAGTTCCTAAGTCGCATCTCCGGTCGTCTCGTTCCAGATCACTTTCACCAATGGAATGTCTTTTCCCCTAAGTTGCTTCATCCTCTTATCCTTAATCCTTACAGGAGTTATTTCATAAGTCAAGTTTTCCTTTAATTGTACCGAATCAGGTGCAATGACATGATCAAGACTTGGAATGTATTTTCGGAGTTGTGACATATGAAAGACATTATGGAGATTTGAAAAGAAAGGGGGTAAGGCTATTTTGTAAGCAACAGGACCTACCCGACAAAGGATTTGGTAAGGCCCAAGAAATTTTGGAGTGAGCTTTCTAGATTTGAGAACCCGACCGACCCCAGTCATAGGCGTGACTTTCAGGAACACATGCTCTCCTTCTTCAAATTCAAGAGGTTTTCTTCTTTTATCCGCATAAATCTTTCGTCGACTCTGAGCTGTTCTCATCTTCTCCTGAATCATTTTGACCTTCTCGGTTGTCTGTTGAATAAGATCAGGTCCGACTGTAAGCCTTTCTCCATCTGATACCAACATAAAGGTATTCGACACCTTCGTCCATATAGAGCTTCATAGGGTGCCATCCCTATACTTGAATGATAACTGTTATTGTAGGTGAATTCTACCAACGGTAAGATTTCATCCCAATATCCAGTCTGTTCTATAGCACAAGCTCTCAGTAAATCCTCCAATGATTGGATTGTTCTTTCTGATTGACCGTCCATCTTCGAATGGTATGCAAAACTCAATCGTAACTTTGTTCCCATTGCTCCTTGAAGACTCTTCCAAAACTTTGATGTAAATCTGGGATCTCGGTCAGAAACAATACTTGTGGGTACTCCATGTAGTCTGACAATTTCATTGATGTACAACTGAGTCAACTTCTCCAAAGGGTATCTTATGTTGATCGGCAAAAAATGTGTTGACTTTGTAAGTCTATCCACAATTACCCATATTGAATCATGACCCATTTTCGTTCTTGGTAATCTAACAACAAAGTTCATGGCAATGCTATCCCATTTCCATTCGGGAATAATCAAAGGTTGCAAAAATCTTGACGGTCTTTGATGTTCAATCTTTGTCTTCTGACAAACCAAACAAGATGATACGCATCTAGCAATATCTCTTTTCATTCCATGCCACCAAAATAACTTCTTTAAATCTTGGTACATTTTGGTCATTCCAGGATACATACTTAACTGACTCGTATGAGCATGTTCAAGTATATATTTCCTGAGTTCCTCATCTTTATGCATATAGACTCTACCTTAGAATCTTAAAATTCTATCACTTCCTTCTTCTAATGTTGATACACCGCCCTGCTTTATCAGCTCTCTTTCCTCTCACAAGAACTTATCATCTTTCTGCTTTTCTCCGATGTCTTCCAGCAAGTCATTCGAAATATTGGCCATATTCATACAGATTTTTCCTGGCGTTAGCTCCACAAAAGACCATACGTCTCTGAATTGTTCTATCAAGTCTTTCTCTCTGATCATCATGATAGAAACATTGTTTGTCTTCCTACTTAAGGCATCGACCACCACATTCGCCTTCTCAGGGTGATACTGAAGTTGGAAATCGTAGTCTTTCAGAAATTCTAACCATCTTCGCTGTCTCATGTTCAGCTCTTTCTGATCGTACAGATACTTCATACTCTTATGGTCACTGAAGACATTGAATGTTGCCCCATACAGATAATGTCTCCATATCTTCAAAGCAAACACCACAGCAGCTAGTTCCAAGTCATGCGTTGGGTGTTCTTCTCATGCACTCGCAATTGTCTTGAGGCATAAGCCACCACTTTTCCGCCTTGCATAAGAACGCATCCCAATCCTTAGTATGAAGCATCACAATACACCTCAAGTGGTTCACTGGGGTTAGGCAGAACTAACACTAGTGAAGTAGTTAGCCTCCTTTTCAGCTCTTGGAAACTTCCTTCGCAAGCATCTGTCCATTCAAAAGCCTGATTCTTCTTGGTGAGTTGAGTGAGTGGTCTGGCAATCTTAGAAAATCCTTCAATAAACCTCTGATAATATCCTGCTAATCCAACAAAGCTTCGAATTTCTGTTACCGTCTTTGGCCTTTTCCATTGTAGTACAACTTCAACCTTCGAAGGATCTACAACAATTCCTTCCCTTGAAATCACATAGCCCAAGAATTTCACCTCATCCCACTAGAATTCGCACTTGGACAATTTAGCGTACAACTCTTTCTCCTTCAAAATTTGAAGAACTATACTGAGATGCTCAGCAAGATCCTCCTGATTTTGTGAATAGATCAAGATGTCGTCGATGAAAATAGCGACGAATCTGTCCAAATAAAGATGAAAGATCCTATTCATATAGTCCATGAAGATAGCAGGTGCATTAGTCACATCGAAAGGCATTACCAAATACTCGTAGTGTCCATAACGAGTATGAAAAGCCGTTTTAGGAATGTCTTCCACTTTTACTCGGATCTGGTTATAGCCCGATCGCAAATCAATCTTAGAAAACATAGCCACTCCTTTCAGTTGGTCCATTAGGTCATCTATCCTCAGTAATGGATACTTGTTCTTGATCGTGACCTTATTCAATTGACGATAATCCACACATAACCTCGAAGTACCATCCTTCTTCTTCACTAGCAACATGGTGCTCCCCAAGGTGATACACTAGGTCTCACAAATTGTTTCTCCAAAAGTTCTTCCAATTGCTTCTCGAGTTCCATAAGTTCGGCTGGTGACATTCAGTAAGGTGCTATGGAAATAGGGCCAGCTCCAGGCACAAGGTCAATAATAAACTCGATTTCCCGTTCCGGTGGCAAACTAGGTATATCTTTAGGAAAAACTTCAGGAAACTCTCGAACTACAGAGATCACATCCACATCTGCCTCATTTTCGGCCTTCAAAGAAGACAACAACATGTATCCTCGAACTCCTTCTTTCAAGAAAGCTTTCGCTTGGTTGGCCGTCACAAATCCAGAATTCTCACCCAAAGGGAAAACTATAGCCTTTCTAGAACAGTCTAACAGGACATGGTTAGCAGATAACCAATCCATCCCTAAGATCACATCTAATTGAGATAAGGGCAAACAGATCAAATCGACAGAAAAGATTCGACCTTTAACAATCAATGGGCAATTTAAACAAACTTTGGCAGTGACAATGGGTTTAGCAGTTGGAGTTGAAATAGTCAAATCAAATGGCAAAGAAGGCACAGGTAAACCAAGTCTTTTCACACAGTCATATGAGATGAAAGAATGAGTTGCACCAAAATCATACAGTACAATTAAAAGGTTACTTTTAATGAGACCTTCCCCTTGTATAAGATCTTTGGATTCAGAGGCTTCAGTGCCACTCAGGGTGTAAACCCGACCTCCAGCTTGTGGTTTGGTGGTTCTAGCAGCATTGAGGAAAGGTTCCGCCTTGGCTTGATTACAGTCATGGGAAACATGTCTCGATTTCCCGCACCTAAAGCAAATGATCCCCTTGATAGTGTAGTCTCTTGTACAGTGCTCTTTCCCGCACTTTATGCACCTCGGTGTAGATGCTGCATTCTGACTTGTCCTTCCTGGGAATCCACTAGGACTTCCACCCTGCGATCGTTGTTGCTGACCCCTTGATGATCTTGCATAAGGTTTCTTCTGGTAACGGCCTGCGTTACTACTTCCTCCTCTTTGAGACCGAATTGGCCCAAAGTTTCTGTTTCTCGCCTCACGCGCCTAGTCCAAACTTTCAACCTGGCAACATGTATCAAGCAACTCAGAAAATTGAGTAATTTTCAAGGTTATGACGGCTCTCTTCACGTTGTGTCTCAGGCCTTCTTCAAACTTTTGACACTTCCAAGCTTCATTAGGTTGGTGTTGAAAGTAAGTTGAGAACCTTGACAAGCTCTCAAACTTAGCAGCGTACTCGCCCATGGTCATATTTTCTTGCTGCAAACCCAGAAATTCTATTTCCTTCGCGTGTCTGGCACTTTCAGGAAAATACTTATTCAAGAACCTCTCTCTGAACACCTCCCAAGTAATTGCCCGATTCTCAGCTTGCAATAACCTTTGATCTCCTGTCCACCACTCCTCAGTGTCTCCAATTAGCATAAATGCCGCATAGGTCACCTTCTTGTTATCGGCATAGTTCATGCCAGTAAATGTCTTTTCCAGCTCTTTGATCCAGAGAGTGGCTTTCTCAGGGTCAAACTCTCCTTTGAATTGCGAAGGGTTCATGCGACGAAACTCCACCAAATTCTGGGCATCAGCTGTAGCCTCCAGTTGTTGTGCAGTCCTCGCCTGCTGTTGAGTCGTTTGCTAATTCTGCTGCAGCATTGCTTCAGCCATTTTCTGTATTGCTTCTATCGTAGCAGCCATGTCTCCTCTGCGAGCCATACTTTCTCTCAAATAAAACTACACAAAACACAGAGAAAAGTCAGATGTATCCTTGCGGAATACCAAACACAGAGAGTTCAAACAGCACAAACAAGACAATCCAAAACCATACAACCTAAAAAAAAATCTAAACCGGGAGCTCTGATACCAAGACAGTGTGACGCCCTTTTTTCTCTAATTAGCCACGAAGAAAGAACGTCACACTATAATATTTTGAAACATAATGCGAACTAAATTAAACTGCGGAAAATAGTAGTTACTTTTAAACTTATAGACCTGGTTCACTTTATGGTTATTTAAGATCAAAATCCATTACGTATAGAAATAATAATTAGACCCGGGTCCTCCTCAGGGTCCTCTTCATCCGATGAGACCTCCATCGGAATGACAAAGCAACGGGCAGGAGCTCGAGCAGTAGACAAAAAGGAGTCATCACGTGGGGTGTAGTACATCGCAGTAAAAGAATTCGACGTAAGGTAAACCATACCGATATATATATATATATATATATATATATATATATATATATATATATATATATATATATTCATAAGCCTATTTAGTTACATTCCAAAATATACAAAAAACAAAGATGTACCCACCCAAAATTATACAAATATACGCCAGCATACAACAAAACGTCAGGCTTTCCAAAAAGATAGACGGTTAGCCATCAATAGCTACCAATAGTATCAGCCCCTAAGACTGACGAGAAGGGACCGTAGCCGGGTCCTCCTCAGGGTCCTCTTCATCCGATGAAACCTCCATCAGAACGACAGAGCAACGAGCAGGAGCCCGAGCAGTAGACAAAAAGGAGTCATCACGTGGGGTGTAGTACATGTCAGCCCATATATCCCTAACGGGCATATAAAACTCCAACCAAACAAAAGCATGAAAATAAAAAATAGGGGCATGATAACGACCCCATGCTAAGGACACAGTCAGCTCCCCATGGTACACGCAACGGTCCGTCTGCACATTAATGTGCCAGCAGTCAGGGCCTCCGTGAAAAGTGATCAGTGTGTAGCCCAAAAATCCACGAGGGCGCCACATCATCCTCGATAACTTCAATCGTAATCTGGCCAGAAGCCTGGAAACTCAAGAGCTTCCTCTTCCTTACTTACGCTTGTCTTCTCAAAAGTAAACAGGCCGACAAAATATAGAGAATACAGAAAGAGGTGAGACACCCAGCTTTCAGTACCAAAATGGCAATAAGAAAATAATACGGCACTGGATGCCCACATATAACACAGTGCATACATTTAATCACAACAACATTAAAATTAACAGTAAAGGCAGAGCAACAATATTTAATTGTAGTAATTGCAATAACAGGCAAACAGTAGTAATATTCCCAGTAGTCAACAGTTCAGATAATCAGACAATTATTACAGTAATAAGAATAGCTATATTTGTAGTTATAAATGTTCATGCTCAATGAATTATGTGACTGACAATTCATAATGCAAAGGGTACCAAAATTCCTACTCCATGGAGCTAGACAATACATTTTCAGAGAGAATGATCAAGGAGTAATGTCAGTATATCGTTAGCCTTAAAAATATAGTGTGCTTTATCTCATAAAAATATTTGTTCAATTGGCTTATACATGGCACCTCGATAGTTGATCGCAATATAGGACAACGTCCCAGTCTGGATTGTCGGTGTGTCGCATCGGTCTATCCCATGACCCCAGTTGAGCTACCACTGTCTATTGTGAGACACCCGCACCCCGACGCCCCCAGGGCCAACCACTATGACCCTATGCTTAGTCTACTCACACCCGCACATAGGTGTTATTCAAACTCCTAAGCACACATAGCTTTTCTAACAGTGTCCAACGGGCAACACGTATGCATGACGACTCAATTTCAATCATGCAAGTTCATCAATGATGCATTCATCATAAGCATACCACAATGGCGTGTAAACATACATATACATATACATATTCATTTCTCAACATCATCACATCATAACATTCTCAAGTACATAATCAACAAGTGTTTAACCCACATAGGGATTCATAACAACATATAATTAATTCTCAATATCAATATGAAATCATACATAGCTTATCAATTTTCACAAATTCATATCTTGTATTTGTTCTTTCAAAGTCTTAAACTTTGGTCAATTATGAAAATTATAGGGTGAATTACCCCTCAAAACCGTGGCCTTCTAAATGTTATTATCCACTTTGATTCTTCCACTTCATTAAGAATTATGCATGTCTCTAAATCTTAGATTCCCAAAGATGCACTAAGGCATCATTTACCCTCAAGGTTTTCTCTCTAAAACCGTAGCCTTCATGGTCTTCAAAGTCCAATTTTTCACTCCATTTTATGTATTAGTTTCTTAATACCAATTTACTTAAATTTTAATTTACCAAGGTCCATCCAAACCCTTCTGGTTTCAAGCCAAAACCATGGCTCCTTTTTAAGGTGTTCAATCCTTAAAATTTTCCATTTATTAGCCTCAATGTTATCATTCAACATTTAATTACACAAGTATTATTTATTTGTTCACAAAAACAATTTTCAATCCAAAATCTCCCTCAAAACCGTGACCATCATGCTAGGGTAGGAAACTCCAATTTTTCCATTTAGCAACCCTAATATGATCAAGCACATTTAACACTTCCAATATACTCAAGATCACCAATCAAAATTTAAATCAAATCCAAGAACACATGAACAAGAAAAAATCACAAAACAACATGAACATAGAAGGGTTCCCTTACCACCATTATTGGTAGAAGTGAGTAATCTCCCTCTTACTCAAGGAAGAATAACGAAAATGACTCCTTCAAGCTCCTTGAAGAATTCGGTTTTGAAGCCTTCAAAACCCTAGAAATTTCCATCATCATGAATCAACCTTAAGCATGGAAAAGAATGGATCTTTGGTCTCCTTGGAGACCCTAGAGTCCGAAAATGAAGAGAAATGAGAAGAAAGGTGGAAGCTTTACCTCAAAGTTAGTAGCTTTGCCTTGGAAGACAATGAAGAAAGGTTGGATTTTTGAAGAAACTTTCTAAAGAGAAAGTGTAAAGGAGATGGAGGGGAGTATGGAAATGGTATTTGTGAAGAGAAAGGTGAAGGAAAATGAGTGGAGAAGGGGCTGCAATTTTCGTAGCTATGGAGGAGGTGTAGAGAGAAGGAGGAGGAAATGAAGAAGAAGAAGTTTAGAGAGAGAAGTGAATAGGTGAATAATGAGTGAAATAGTTAAGTGTGTAAAGTGTGTAAGAGCCAAAATTCCCTTCCTTGGGCTTGGGTGTGCCGCGGCAATAAGGGGAGAGAAGGGGGAGGATTTTGGCTTGCCATGCAAGCCAAGGGCAAGGTGGTCATTTGGGCCAAAGCTTCTCAAAGAAGCTTCTTAATTAGGGTACAAAATTTGAATTAAAGTGAGCTTGATTAGACATAAAGTAGATTGCATTTGGATAATGTGATAGGGTTTTTATTACATGTTATTATCTAATGAATAATTACTACAGTCGACAAAAGTCAATATTAATTTATCTGACGGATGAAATTTACACAGCATTTTGTTATTCATTTGTTAAATTTTCTTGAAAAATATAAATCTTCGTAAATCGTGTCCAGCCACGGGTTTAGTAAGATCCCCCATCGACGTTTTCACAAATCAAGGTTCTCGGGAAAAATATTTCATTTTTCTGGCTCCGTTTAGTTTACACGTAAAACGAGAAATAATATTAAAATATTCTGCATTCTCAGAAAATTTTTAAAAAATCACAAATATTATAAAATAAATATTTATAATAAATAAATAGATTTTGGAGTGTTACAATTGATCTCTCTCATTCCTAAGAATTGGCAATATTCTTTACTTTCCGTTCTTTACTTTTTGCCATTTAAATTCTAGTCCTTTTATTTTCTGCCTTTAGTTTCTGTTCCTTAATTTCTACACAATATTTACAGCTTTGATCTTATCAACTCTATATCCGTTATTGTTACATGTTTTATAACACCTTAATTTGAAATGAAGCTCCTAAATACACAATTGGGCAAAATAACATTTGAAACTAAAATTACTAAAATCAATTTTTTTAGTGCGAAAAGAGAATAAGGGCGTGAAAAATAATATAAAAAAAAGAAAAAAAAATCTATTAAAAAAAAGTGACTGCCCTTACACTTAAGCAAGATTAAGTTTGAATGCCTTGTGAATCTCATTAAGCGGTGCTATTCTACATACCTTGCGCATTTGTTTTTCTTCTTATTTCTTTTGAGTTTTACCTTTTTTTTAATTACCTTTTCTTGCTTGTCTTTTAAATCCCTTTGAGTTTTATCTAGAATTTCATCTTTTTTTTTAACTTCTGAGTGCTTACTCTTATGAGGACCGCTACTTTTGTAAGAGCTTTTGATAATTGAAATGCGAGAAGGTTCATTTAAGAACTTGCAAAGAGAACTTGAGTGGTAAAAGGTATGAGCATTTTCATTAAACAAAAGCCTAATTGCGTGAAACACGAATGAAATCAATCTAACAGTGTATACACATGAGAAGAATGGTTAGAGCCTTTCAATCTTGAATTATTCTTATTACTTGTGCAAAGATGAGTGAAGGAAGTACACCCTCATCCCCTAGGACTACAAACCTTATGCAAGGCTTAGCTAAAGAACTTGAGAAGTTTAGGGTGAAAATAAACACAAGGCTCGATAATGAAAGAAGGAGAGACTCTCAACATGAAGTCTCGCATGAGGATGAAGATACCTATGATTCGGATAGGGAAAGGAGGACTAGGAGGAACCATGATAGGAGAAGGAGGAATGCGAGGAGTGAAAGGAGTTATGAAAGGTGTAATGTGAGGATGAGTTTTCCCTCTAATTACCACTAGAGGATATACTGACTAGTTCCTAGCAAACTTCTTTGTTCTTAGAATAGACTTTTGTATTTGCATTTCATTCACATGCTTTTAGGATTCCTTAGGCATATTCAGATTACATATCATTATCATTGCATTCACGGACAGTTGTATGGGCATTGTCCGTCACTGTTGGTATGTACAGCTGTATGGGCGTTGTATATATTAACAATGTGTAGGCTATCGGTTGTTATCACACTATAAGAAAGTGTGCAGTTAAGAGAAAAGAGGAGGAATAAGTTAAGAGAAAAGAGGAGGAAACTCCTAAGTTATGAGGAAAGAGGAGGAAACTCCTAAGTTATGAGAAAAGAGGAGGAAACTCCTAAGTTATAAGAAAAGAGGAGAAAGCTCCTAAGATAGAAATAGTTATGAGAAAAGGGGAGAAAGCTCCTAAGTTAGAATTATAGCATTTGTTATATATTTATTATATACAATGTTATAGAGAACTGGTATTGGAATTGCTTTTACTGAAAATGTTAATTCTCACCCCAGTTGCTATTTCATGTAAATCCAGATGCAGGTATCGATGCAGGCTCCGATGCAGGTATCGATGCAGGCTCAGATGAAGGCAAAGGCATAGGTACAGAGGTACAAACCCTGCTAAGGATGAGAAGATAAAGCATGAAGACTAGAGTAGTTTTTATTGCTTTAAGTAGACAGAACTTATGTAATCAGTTTATGTTTGTTCTGTAAGTTTTATTTTATATGTATTACAATAAGTCCTCATGTGGCTAAGTTTGTATATTTATATGTATGAGTTTAAGTTTTTCTGCAATCTCCCAAGATTTTCTATAATTACTCAGTTGTGATTATAGATATATGTTAGTATGTAGTATAGAAGTGACATCTCTAGTACTGGTTGTAACACCCCAACATTTACTTTTCTACTATCAGAATTCATTCTAAAATATTTGTAATTTTCTAGAATTTTTTGAGAACGCGGAATATTTTATTATATTTCTCGTTTTACGTATGTACTGAGCGAAACCGAAGAAATGAGATATTTTCTCCGAAAGCCTTGAACTATGGAAACGTCGATGGGTGATCTTACTAAATCCGAGGCCGGACACAGTTTACAAGGTTATACATTTTTCAAGAAATTTTTAACAGATAAAATAATAAACATTGCGAAGAAACTACCTGTCAGATTTGTTGATGCTGACTTCTGCCAACTGTAACTATTGTCCAATAAATAATAACATGTAATAAAAATCTTATCACATTATCCAAAAAATTACCTTGTGTCAAACCCCTTTAGCCTTATTTTCAAAATAAAAATAGAGTTAATTAAAAGCCCATTGTAGGAAGCTTCCAAGAAGTTTCCTTGCGGACACATTTTTATCTCTCTTCCCTCCTCACTCTTCTCCACGGCAGAGGTAATATTGGAACCCAATATTCACTTTCATCTTCCTAATATTTTTTCTCTTCTCATTCTCTTCAAACACCCTTTCTTCTCCTCTTCTCTTCTTTTCTCCACCGTGCACCCATTTCTGGAGACATTCACCATTTCTAACTTCATCATCAAAGATTTCTTGCTTCTTGCACCATTCCAAGGCCATTCTCTTTTGTGGCCATCCTTTGGTTCTTCTTCTTCTTCTTCCACTATCCACCATTGAAGCTAAAGCTTGGAGCTTTAAGGTAAAGGCTTCAACTTTCTTCCATTTTTCTTGCTATTTTCGTTTCTCTTGGCCACCTTGGTGACCAAGAACCTATTTTTCATGGTTTGAGTGGACATTGTGGTGATCACTCACATTGGAGTTTTCTTGAAGGGGGAAAATGAAAATCTAGGGCAAGAAGGAGTGGCACATTGTGTTGTCTTCCAAATAGGTAAGAGGGAGATGATCCTTTTCAACCAATCTTGGTAGTAAGGGAATGTCTTGTATGTGAGTTGTTGTTGATTTCTGAATCCATGTATAAAGTTCTCTCATTTTTATGTTGTTCTTCATGATAGTGCATTTTGTTGGGTTTGTATGATTTATTGATGCCTCTTGCATGATTTGAAGGTATATTTGAGTAACTTGTTGATTAAATATGATAATGATTTGTTTGGTTTGAGTTAAAGGACTTGGAGGACTTTGTTTTCTGCAAGTTTATGCATGGTAATCGATTACACGGGGCTTGTAATCAATTACCAAGCTCTTAAGGATACAAAATCGTGATTCTGGAAATCTGGTAATCGATTACGTCTTGTGTGTAATCGATTACAGAGATTCTGTTTAGCTTGTAATCGATTACAAGAGTGGTGTAATCGATTATCAAGCCTCTGATGTCACGAAATGGTGCTTCTGGGAATCACATAATCGATTATAACTTGTGGGTAATCGATTACGGAGGTTCTGTCCAATTGGTAATCAATTACCAAGGCTGTGTAATCGATTACCAGGGCCTTGAAGTTACGAATCGTGGTTCTGGAAATGAGATTTTTGAGCTAGAAATGATTAAGATGGATTCAAGGATTTTACTTTACTAAATTATGATAGGAATGTGTATTCATACCGATAGAGAAGAAATGATTTTGAATATGGAATTCTTGGATCCATGACATGGAAATTGTGGTGTATATGTAATGAGGAATATATATTGATACTGAGAATTATTGATGCAAGTGTGATTTCCTATATGGGTTATGCACCATTGATGCAGTACTCAATGAGATAAGAATGATGATGTGCCATTGAGGCAATGTTTTTTTTTATGAATGTATTGTTGATATGTCATGTTGGACATTGAATAATGCTTATGTGCCATTGAGTCAATGCTTATGTTGAATGCATCATTGATGAACATACATGATTGGACATTGTGTCATCATGCATGCGTGTTGTCCGTTGGACATTCTTAAGAAGGCTATGTTGCCTAGGAGTTTGAATAACACCTTGGTGCGGGTGCGAGTAGACTAAGTGTAGGTGTCATATGTTGTTGACCCTGGGGGTGTTGGGGTGTGGGTGTCTCACAATAGACAGTGGTAGCTCCGCTGGGGCTATGGGATAGACCAATGCAACACACCAACAAACCTGCCTGAGACATTGTCCTATATCGCGATCAACTGTTGAGGTACCATGTGTGAGCCATTGCGCAAACAATTTTATGAAAGAAAGCACACTGTATTTTTAAGGCTACTGATACACTGGTATTACTCCTTGATCATTTACTCCGAAAATATTTATGTCTAGCTCCATGGAGTAGGAACTTTGGTACCCTTGTTGCATTGTGAGTTGTCAGTTACATGGTCCATTGAACATTTATAATTGGATAATGTGTTTACTCTTATAACTGCGATATTTATTGACTCTTGGTAATGGAAATGTTGCTAGCTGGCTATGGATAATGTTGACTATTGTTCTTTGCTGCTTTACTCTCGTTAATTGCTTTCGGGTATTACTGCACTTGTATGTATTAACTGTGTCTTCTGTGGGCGTGCGACGCCGTTTATTTTCTTGCTGCCATGTTGGTACTGAAAGCTGGGAATCTCACCTCTTTACTATATTTGTGCATTTCTGTTTTACATTTATATTTGATAAAAGATCGTGAGGAAGATAAAGAGGGACTATACCTTGGTTGACTGACTTGAGCATCTGGACAAGATTTCATCGACTACGTAAGAGTGCAGCCGCAGGGTGGCATTGATGCCTGTCGTGTCAACAGGGATGCCGTGTGTCACGTGCATATGGGGTTGCGGCCTTGTCTGCTGGTAGTACCCATCCCTGGGTTACTACTCCTCCCCTTTAATTGTTTTTATTCCCGCTGTATTTTATTTGACTCTGTAATTATTATATTCTATGTTAACAGTGATTCGTGTAAATTGGCTATAAACTATATATATATAAGGAACATGATTTCATTCCAATGGTTGTATTAAGGGTTGAATACATTTATATTTAATTCATGGCTCATATTTTCTACTTATGCATAAACTCAGAAAAATAACTCCTCAATTTGGAAACTACTGTTATCATGACTGTGACACACCTGGATTTAGTAACTGTGGTGTAATGATGATTGCGCTGCAGTTGGTATATTTAGGTGCGTTACATTAGGTGGTATCAGAGCAGTTCATCCTGTTGAGCCGGGGTATGGACTTGCTATGTTTAGGCATGTTAGAATTTGGTCTGTTGTGCACTTCTATGTCTCTTGATTGAGATGTTGGGAAAGGAATACATGACTTACCGTAGGTTGAATGTTGATGGCTACTGTTATACAGTTGCATGATATTAAGGACTGGCCTACTCAATATGTAATGTTCTGTGTGTACAGGAAACTATGACTTCACCTAGGCGTACTGTGTTAGGAAAATAGGATTTCTTTTGTGAGGAGATCAAAAGGTTTTGGAAAACTGATCATATGGAGAAAGAAATAGTTGGTGTAAACTAGATTCGAGAAGCAGTTTGGAAGTTGACGGCTTACAAGGGATTACGCTGTGGAAGCAGAATGAAGAAGTTCGAGTTGGGGATTGTTAGGATGTATGGAATTGAACTTGTCTTGCTTGAATTGTATGAATTGTATGACTCTTTGTATTTGGTTTTTATAGGGAGATAACGCTGTTTGAAGTAATTTTGTGTTTGTTGTATCTATGTCCGTCTTCAGTGAGATTCAATGGCTCGCAGTAGACATGCAAGGGCGATGGCTCGTGACAGAAGTATACATGTGAGCGCGGGACAAGACAATAGGAGTATGGCTGCGACTACCAAAGAAAGGCAAATGATAGCTACGGTGACAACTTACCAAGATCAGAGGGCCACGCAACAACGAGAATTGGAAGTTGAGGTTCAGAATCTGTTGGAGGATAGTCGGCTTTGGGGCAACCTTGGACTGCCTAGATTCCAAAAGAGGAATAATAGAAAAGTTAACCAGTTTAAGCAGAAACCATACGCACGGGTATCAGGGAAACAACAACAACCAACTCCTGGGCAAAGTACTAGTGGTGGTGTATCCAGTCAGACCCCGACATCCTCGCCAAGATGTATGAAATGCAGAAAGGAACACTTCACGAGGGAGTGTAAGATCAAAGGGATAATCTGTTTTAAATGTGGAAAGCCTGGACACGTCTCCCGCAACTGCGACCAAGCAAAGGCAAATTCTTCACCAATGTTTGTAAGGGTTGTAGAACCACAAGCAAAAGCCAGAACTTATACCCTGGGAGGTGCTGAGACTTCAAAATTTGGAGATCTAAACCGTGGAAGTTATACCTCAAATAATGATCCCATAATCATGCTGTATAATTCTGGGGGTAACCCCTCCTTTTGCAATTTGTGACTGTATGGATCACTTGGATTCATCCTTATCTTTATTATCTTCGGCTTAGTTGTTTCCATTTCTGTTGTTAAGACCTATCGTTGATGCCTAAGTTTGTTTAATCTATCCTCTTTCTACCAAAGATTGAATCTTTTGTTGATCTATCGTGCCTACCTAAAATCGTACCAGTTAGAGTTTATGATTTTAGAAATTGATCAGTCATTTTCTAGTTAGTATCTGCTAGAGCGTTCCGATCAACACCTTGGTAATTTTTGAAATTAAGGCTTTTGAATTCATAACGGCCAACATGGTCTAAGCCTCATAAAAGAAAAGAGCCTGAGGGTACATGTAATGTTCTCTGTAGAGGACCAAGAGTAAAGGGAATATAAATGCCACTTTAATAGCCAAAGAGTTTCGCATGTTGAGCTAAGATGCTGTCAGTTGAGGAGAAGAATAAAAAATTTTCTCGGTGATACAAGGACTATCGCTAGTTAAACAAGATTATGATCAAAGATGAGTATTCTCGGAGGAAGGTGAATGATTTAATGGATCAGCGAGAAGGAAATCGTTGTTCTCTCCAAGATAGATGTATGTCCTGGTCACTGATGGATTCGTGGAAATAGAGAATGTCCCCAAGATGATTTTTTGAGTGTGCTTTCGACATTATGGGTATCCCGTGATGTCAACCGGAGTGACAAACGCTCATGTTGTATTCTTGGACAACATGAATTGTATTTTCTATCCTTACCTAGAACGGAATCGTCGTTGTCATTAATGATGACATTCTGACCTATTCTCGAAGATATGGGGAGATACGTTGGACATCTCGATATAGTTTTCCTAACTTTAAAGAAGGGGGAGTAAGTGCCAAAGTATCAGAGTGCGGAATTCTCGTTTAAGGAGGTTCCGTTTTGGATCATGAAATTCCAAATGGAGGAATCGTGTGGATTCACAAAAAGGTTGAAGCAGTTCCTCAAAAGGAAAGATCAGAAACTGTGAGGGGGATTCATAGCTAGTGGGATTAGTTGGTTTTTATCAAGAGAGTATCGACACATTCTCGAAGATAGTTGGACAACTTGCTCAGCTTACAAAAAGAGAATCAAAACTTTTACGGACCAGCACAGGCGAAGAAAGTTTTCAAAGGTTGAGGAAATATTCTGATTTTGATACTGCCCGATCTCAATGAAACCTTCGAAGTGTTTTTTGATGCTTCACATCAAGGTTTGGGATGTGCGCTCATGAAAAGCTGGGGAGTTGTGGCTTGCGCCTTACGGTAGTTGAGGGTGCGTGAGGAGAGTATCCGATCCGTGACTTATAATTGACCGCTGTCGTATCTGCTCTGAGAATATAGAGACACTTTCTATATGGGGCAATATTCCATGCCCTTCGCTGTCACAAGAACCTGAAGTATTTATTTGATGAGAAGGAACCAAATATAAGGCAGAGAAAGTGACTAAAGATTATGAAGGAACATGATCTCTAACTTTAGAGTCATCTTGGAAAAGAAAAACGCCATGGCGGATGCTTTGAACCGAAAACTGCCTAATACCTTTATTATGATGGTCGAGAAGAAGGAATTAGTAGAGTAATTCGAGGACAGGTGGCTGTCATTAGGAATGACACTGGATGAAGTATGTCTAGATATAGTCACTATCTCGAATGATCTGTTGGGAAGGATTCAAGAGAAGTAGAATAGTGACCAATTTCTACAAGACAAGAAGAAGCTATTAAGACAAAGCATGGTGTCAAAATGTGAGGAAGGAACTCGATGGAATCTTAATGTTCACAAGTGAAGGTTGCAATACCAGAGGATTCAGAACTTAAGGAGTTTATTCCCAATGAAACTCACGAGAGTAAACTGAGTTTACACACTAGAGTGATCAAGGTATGTCAAAATCTAAAACAGAAGTGATGGTAACAAGGGATGAAGAAAGACGTTGCTAAATGTGTGTCATCTTGTCTAAGTTACCAGCAAACTCACTCTTAAATTCTACGGACTATCCTAAATTATTTTTTGGACTGGTTCAGTATCCATAACTAATCTTTTCTATCCTTTCTTTTTAAATCTTCATGATGTCTTTCGTATGTCATGATCACGAAAGTTTATCCCCGGACCCAGCCATATCATCGAACAGGACACAGTACGGTTGAAAGAGAGTCTGATCCATGGAATGCTTCCTATAAGATCGAGAGTAGGAGAGCAAAACCACATGGAGGCAGGGAGATCACATTAGTAATAACAATTTGAATTGACGTGATTAGAAGCGCGATATGGAGGTCAAAAGATAAGGTGAAGAAACAACGTCGATAATTATCCTAAGGAATAAAAATTTCGAGGACGAAATTTCTATTTGTTGGGGAGAGTTGTAACACCCCAAAATTTACTTTTCTACTATCAGAATTCATTCTAAAATATTTGTGATTTTCTGGAATTTTTCTAGAATTTTCTGAGAACGCAAAATATTTTATTATATTTCTCATTTTACGTATGTACTGAGTGGAACCAGAGAAATGAGATATTTTCTCCGAAAGCCTTGAACTATGGAAACATCTACAAGGGGTCTTACTAAACCCGAGGCTGGACACAGTTTACAAGGTTTACATTTTTCGAGAAATTTTTAACAGATAAAATAATAAAACATTGCGAAGAAACTACCTGTCAGATTTGTTGATGCTGACTTCTACCAACTGTAACTATTGTCCAATAAATAATAACATGTAATAAAAATCTTATCACATTATCCAAAAAATTACCTTGTGTCAAACCCCTTTAGCCTTATTTTCAAAATAAAAATAGAGTTAATTAAAAGCCCATTGTAGAAAGCTTCCAAGAAGTTTCCTTGTGGACACATTTTTATCTCTCTTCCCTCCTCACTCTTCTCCACGGCAGAGGTAATATTGGAACCCAATATTCACTTTCATCTTCCTAATATTTTTTCTCTTCTCATTCTCTTCAAACACCCTTTCTTCTCCTCTTCTCTTCTTTTCTCCACCGTGCACCCATTTCTGGAGACATTCACCATTTCTTACTTCATCATCAAAGATTTCTTGCTTCTTGCACCATTCCAAGGCCATTCTCTTTTGTGGCCATCCTTTGGTTCTTCTTCTTCTTCTTCCACTATCCACCATTGAAGCTAAAGCTTGGAGCTTTAAGGTAAAGGCTTCAACTTTCTTCCATTTTTCTTGCTATTTTCGTTTCTCTTGGCCACCTTGGTGACCAAGAACCTATTTTTCATGGTTTGAGTGGACATTGTGGTGATCACTCACATTGGAGTTTTCTTGAAGGGGGAAAATGAAAATCTAGGGCAAGAAGGAGTGGCACATTGTGTTGTCTTCCAAATAGGTAAGAGGGAGATGATCCTTTTCAACCAATCTTGGTAGTAAGGGAATGTCTTGTATGTGAGTTGTTGTTGATTTCTGAATCCATGTATAAAGTTCTCTCATTTTTATGTTGTTCTTCATGATAGTGCATTTTGTTAGGTTTGTATGATTTATTGATGCCTCTTGCATGATTTGAAGGTATATTTGAGTAACTTGTTGATTAAATATGATAATGATTTGTTTGGTTTGAGTTAAAGGACCTGAAGGACTTTGTTTTCTGCAAGTTTACACGTGGTAATCGATTACATGGGGCTTGTAATCAATTACCAAGCTCTTAAGGATACGAAATCGTGATTCTGGAAATCTAGTAATCGATTACATCTTATGTGTAATCGATTACAGAGATTCTGTTTAGCTTGTAATCGATTACAAGAGTGGTGTAATCGATTACCAAGCCTCTGATGTCACGAAAAGGTGCTTCTGGGAATCACGTAATCGATTACAACTTGTTGGTAATCGATTACGGAGGTTCTGTCCAATTGGTAATCGATTACCAGGGCTGTGTAATCGATTACCAGGGCTGTGTAATCGATTACCAGGGCCTTGAAGTTACGAATCGTGGTTCTAGAAATCACGTAATCGATTACAATGAGATTGTAATCGATTACAGAGATTCTGTTCCTCTGGTAATCGATTACCAGGGTGATATAATCGATTACCAAGACCAAAAATGAGATTTTTGAGCTGGAAATGATTGAGATTATGGTTCTTTGTCCTTTGTAACTCAAACATAACCTAAAAACCCTGGATTCAAGGATTTTACTTTACTAAATTGAGATAGGAATGTGTATTCATACCGATAGAGAAGAAATGATTTTGAATATGGAATTCTTGGATCCATGACATGGAAATTGTGGTGTGTGTGTAATGAGGAATATATATTGATATTGAGAATTATTGATGCAAGTGTGATTTCCTATGTGGGTTATGCACCATTGATGTAGTACTCAATGAGATAAGAATAATGATGTGCCATTGAGGCAATGTTTTTTTTTTTTTATGAATGTATTGTTGATATGTCATGTTGGACATTGAATAATGCTTATGTGCCATTGAGGCAATGCTTATGTTGAATGCATCATTGATGAACATATATGATTGGACATTGTGTCATCTTGCATGCGTGTTGTCCGTTGGACATTATTGAGAAGGCTATGTTGCCTAGGAGTTTGAATAACACCTTTGTGCGGGTGCGAGTAGACTAAGCGTAGGTGTCATATGTTGTTGACCCTAGGGGCGTTAGGGTGTGGGTGTCTCACAATAGACAGTGGTAGCTCCGTTGGGGCCGTGGGATAGACCAATGCAACACACCAACGAACCTGCCTGAGACGCTGTCCTATATCGCGATCAACTATTGAGGTACCATGTGTGAGCCATTGCGCAAACAATTTTATGAAAGAAAGCACACTGTATTTTTAAGGCTACTGATACACTGGTATTATTCCTTGATCATTCACTCCGAAAATATTTATGTCTAGCTCCATGGAGTAGGAACTTTGGTACCCTTGTTGCATTGTGAGTTGTCAGTTACATGGTCCATTGAGCATTTATAATTGGATAATGTGTTTACTCTTATGACTGCGATATTTATTTGACACTTGGTAATACGAATGTTGCTAGCTGGCTATGGATAATGTTGACTATTGTTCTTTGCTACTTTACTCTCGTTAATTGCTTTCGGGTATTACTGCACTTGTATGTATTAACTGTGTCTTCTATGGGCGTGCGACGCCGTTTATTTTCTTGCTGCCATGTTGGTACTGAAAGTTGGGAATCTCACCTCTTTCCTATATTTGTGCATTTCTGTTTTACATTTATATTTGAAAAAAGATCATGAGGAAGATAAAGAGGGACTATACCTTGGTTGATTAACTTGAGCATCTGGACAAGATTTCATTGACTACGTAAGAGTGCAGCCGCAGGGTGGCATTGATGCTTGTCGTGTCAACTGGGACGCCGTGTGTTGATAGACCCGTATTTTGTAACATTAAAATGATGAATTATGATGATTTGATCGAGTTTATTGATAAACTTTGAAATTATTCTTATCAATCATCTTCATTTGTGCAGAATAGAGAGACAAAACATATTTGGAAAGAAAACTTGAGAAGAAACCGTGTTTCTGGGCAAAAAGGAGACCATTTTGGGCTTCAGACCAGGAGACACGGCCGTGTCCCCCTTAAGCACGGCCGTGTCTCATTCCAAAATTGGAATTACGCATTCTGGAGCTTAGACACGGCCGTGTCTAACACTTGGAAAGCTTCTGGAAGTTAAGCACGGCCGTGCCTAAGTCAAGCACGGCCGTGTGAGCACTGTTCATTCACGGATTCACTATTTCCACGCGTTTTTGGCATGCTGTGTAATAGGCACGGCCGTGCCTAATTCAAGCACGGCCGTGCCTCCCTGAAAATTTCCAGAAGCTTCTTGATAATGGAACAAACGCGTTTTCTGATTTCTGAAATAGGCACGGCCGTGCCTAATTCAAGCACGGCCGTGTCTCCCTTTATAAATAGAGAGAGCTTCAGAAGCCAAAGAACGGACGGGGAAAGGAAATTGGAGACCATTTTGGAGGTCCTGTGAGCAAAGAAAGGTGGAAATCTTGAGAGGAAGCTAGATTGAAGGCATAGATCAAAGGCAAGATCAAGATCAAGATCAACCATTGAGTTCTCTACTTCATCTTCTCCATTCGCTTTGGAATTATGGTTGTATCTTTCCTCTTTAATCTTGTTTGTCTTATAATGGTATGAGTGGCTAAACTATTTTCTAGAGACGAGGATGAAGCTCTATTTCCTATTATGAATTGTTGATTTAGTTTTCATTGATGAGATTATTATTCTTGATTTATTCTTAGTGTTCTTATGTTTGTGGTATGTGCATGGCTAATATATTTACGTGATTTTAGGCTTTAGATGAAGGATCGAAAGATGAAGTCTAATTGCTTGATAATCTAAGAATTAAACTTGGGATTTAATGCCAGACATAGGGTTAAGTCCTTCGAGGGTAAAACGGTTGTCATGAATCTTAATGGGTTAAAATTTGGATTAATTGCCATGAGAATGGGATTGATGAAGTTTTAGCACGTTTTTAGTGCCAAGACATTGGGCTTTAAATATTTTAGGACAATTCGCCTTCAAGAACGTAATTTAACATCAACAGAGATATAATCACAATTTATTACAGGGGATAGTGTAGTGGATTCCGAGTCCTAGAGCTTTAATCCTTTGCAGATCTCATATTTTCTAGTTTTAATTGCTTACTTTGATATTTAATTCTCGCACTAAATTAAATATAACTTCCACCATTATTTTTATATGCTTAAACAATCGAAATAGCCATAAAAGTTAGTAATTAACCGATCCTCGTGGGAACGATATTTATTATACTACTTCACGATCCGATCAAGACTTGCGGAATCACCAACAACAAGTTTTTGGCGCCGGGGATCGTGTTGATATTAACACGAGTGGCAAAATTTGGTTGATTTAAGCAAATTTTTTTTTTCTGATTTTTGTCTTGTTTTATTTTTATCTTAAGTTTTTCTCACTTTTCTTTCT
This sequence comes from Ormosia emarginata, assembly GCA_029884605.1. Taxonomy (NCBI): domain Eukaryota; kingdom Viridiplantae; phylum Streptophyta; class Magnoliopsida; order Fabales; family Fabaceae; genus Ormosia; species Ormosia emarginata. Next base: position 11,140,403 of record JAQQTP010000040.1, read on the forward strand.
TTGAATTTTCTGGAGATTGTTTCTTTCTTATGCGCAGGACGAGGAGTCAAGGAGATATTGTCACCCCAATTGATCCAGAGATCGAAAGGACACTTCGTAATATCAGAAGAGAAAGAAGGACACAGAATTTTCAAGAAAACAACATGGCAGACAATACCAATCAAGATGCCAATGCAGAGCGTAGTCTGAGGGATTATGGAGCTCCCAGCGCTAACGCTCGTCAGTCTTCCATTGTCAGGCCACGGGTAGAGGCCAACAACTTTGAATTGAAGACATCATTGATCCAGATGGTCCAACAGTTGCATTTTGGCGGGTCACCAACTGAAGACCCAAATCAGCACTTGGATGAGTTCTTGGAACGTGTGACACTATCAAGATCAATGGAGTTTCAACCGATGCTATAAGGATCAGACTTTTTCCCTTTTCTCTTAGGGGGAAAGCCAAGAAATGGATTCATTCAGAGGCCCCTAATTCACTCACCACTTGGAATTTGATGGAGCAATCCTTCTTGGATAAATACTACCCGATTGGAAAGACAATCAAGCTCCGCCAAGACATCACTACCTTCTCTCAAAAGGATGACGAATCTCTTTATGAAGCATGGGAGAGGTATAATGATCTTATCCGTCAGTGTCCACATCATGGTCTTCAGGATTTTGTTGTCATCCAGACATTCTATGCAGGGTTGTCTTTCTCTACAAAGGCAGCTCTTGATGCCGCAGGTGGCGGTGCTTTGATGGCCAAGACTCCAACAGAAGCAAGATGTTTGATCAATGAAGTGGCCTCAAACATTTATTTATGGCCAAGTGAGAGATCTTCTTCGAAGAAGCAGGCCGGAATGATAGAACTTGATGCCATTACCATGCTGAATGCCAAGTTTGATGCCTTGGCTAAGTCACTTGAGAAGATGAATGTCAATACCGTTGCCACCTCTTCTGCGACTTGTGACTCATGTGGAGGAGGACATTTGACTTCAGATTGCAACTCAGTAGAGACCTATTCTCAAGACCCATCTGTGGAGCAAATGAATTTTTTGCAGAATAGCAATTTCAAGGCTCAAGGTAACCCCTTCTCCAACACGTACAATCCAGGATGGAGAAACCACCCAAACTTCTCCTACGGTAACCAGCGAGAATAGAGGAGTTCCTTCCAACATTAGACCACCACGGGATTCCAACAACCTCAGCAATCTTCTCAAGGTGCAAAGTCTAATTTGGAAGCTCTTATGGAAACTTTCATAGTTACACAGAAGGAGCAGAATCAAGCTATTCAATCTCAAGTCCAACAACAGGGGGAATCAATCAAGCAGATTCATAATCGTCTTGATCAAATGGTCACTCACTCTAAGATGCTTGAAACTCAAATAGCCCAACAAGCAAGTTTGTTTAACATGGTTCAAGGGCGAATCCCAAGTCAACCGGAGACTAATCCAAGGGAGAATGTTCAAGCAATTTTATTGAGAAGTGGTAAGAAACTTATAGACCCCACAAGAGAAGAAAAACTTGAAGCTAAGGACACCAATGAGAAAGAAGAGAAGAGCGAGAGCAAGGGAGAAGAGGAAGGAAGTACCAAAAGTATGTTCCTCCGGAAGCATATGTTCCCCTTTGCCATTTCCTCAAAGATTTCAAAAGGCAAAGCTTGATCAACAGTTTGGAAGATTTTTGGAGGTGCTAAAGAAGCTCTACATCAATGTTCCTTTTACAGATGCTCTCTCCCAAATGCCCTCTTACGCTAAGTTTTTGAAGGAGATTCTCTCAAACAAGAGAAAGCTTGAAGACTATGAAACCGTTGCTCTGACGGAAGAATGTAGTGCACTCATCCAAAACAAGCTTCCTCCTAAGCTTAAAGATCCAGGAAGTTTCTCAATACCATGCTCAATTGGAAGCATGCATATCAATAGGGCTTTGTGTGATCTTGGGGCTAGTGTGAGCTTGATCCCCCTTTCTATATGCAAGGAACTTGATATTGGGGAGCTAAAACCTACCACAATTTCTCTTCAATTGGCAGATAGGTCAATAAAGCATCCAGTTGGTATTCTAGAGAATGTGCCAATGAAGGTGGGACAGTTTTACATACCGGTCGACTTTGTTGTGCTTGAGATGGAAGTAGATACTCAAATCCCCATTATTTTAGGGAGGCCATTTTTAGCTACTGCTGGAGCTGTGTTTGATGTGAAGCACGGAAAAATAACTCTAAAGGTTGGTGAAGAAGTTGCTGAATTCAATTTGTTTCAAGCCACAAAGCAACCAGCCGATGTTGACTCTTGTTTAAGGGTTGATGTGGAAGAAAAGCTGTGTAGAGAAGTACACTATAAAAGTCACCCACAAGACCCTTTAGAAAATTGCTTGGTGCACAATGGTGACTCAACCAATGAAGACGAGGAGGTGGCAACCTATGCCCAAATTCTGGATACATGTCCAACCGTTTCCCTTCTCAAGACAGTAAGTTCAAAGAGCTTAAGGGCGTCTCAACTGACGATCCTTCTCTTAAGGACAAGGAAGCCCTTAAGGTAGAGCTTAAACCACTTCCACCCATGCTAAGGTATGCATTTCTTGGTCCTGATTCTACATATCCCTGTCATAATAAATGCACATCTTAATGATGATGAGGTTGAAAAATTGTTGAATGAGCTTAGGATGCATAGAAGGGTAATTGGGTACACCATTGATGATATCAAAGGAATTAGTCCTTCTATTTGCATGCATCGGATCTTAATGGAAGATGATTGTAAACCATCTGTCGAGCGTCAAAGACGACTCAACCCAAATATGCAAGAAATTGTTAAAAAGAAGTTTTCAAACTCTTAGATGCCGGGATTATTTACCCGATCTCGGATAGTCCTTGGGTGAGTCCAGTGCATGTTGTTCCTAAGAAGGGTGGTATGACTGTGATCAAAAATGAAAAGAATGAATTGATTCCTACCAGGACAGTCACGGGTTGGAGGATGTGTATTGATTACAGGAAATTGAATAGTGCAACTCGGAAAGACCATTTCCCTCTTCCCTTTATTGATCAAATGCTTGAGAGGTTGGTTAAACACTCTTTCTTTTGCTATTTGGATGGTTATTCTGGTTTCTTTCAAATTCCCATTCACCCTAATGACCAGGATAAAACCACTTTTACTTGTCCTTATGGTACTTACGCCTACAGACGTATGCCATTTGGACTCGTAATGCACCAGCTACTTTCCAACGTTGCATGATGGCAATTTTCTCTGATTTTATTGAAAATACAATGGAAGTATTCATGGATGATTTTTCCGTTTATGGCACTACTTTTGATAATTGTTTGACTAACTTGTCTCAAGTTTTGCAAAGATGTGAAGAAGCTAATCTTGTTTTGAATTGGGAGAAATGTCATTTTATAGTGCGTGAAGGCATTGTCCTAGGACACTTGGTGTCGGAAAGAGGTATTGAGGTGGATAAAGCTAAAATCGAGGTGATTGAGAGACTACCACCACCAAACTCGGTAAAAGCTATCAGGAGCTTTTTGGGTCATGCCGGGTTCTACCGGCGGTTTATAAAGAATTTCTCTAAACTTGCAAAACCTTTAACCAATTTGCTTAATAAAGATGTACCTTTTGTGTTTAACAAATCTTGCATGGAAGCTTTTTGCAGGTTGAAAGAGGCACTGATCTCTGCTCCCATTATGCAATCACCGAATTGGGAATTACCATTCGAGTTGATGTGCGATGCAAGTGACTTTGCAGTTGGAGCCGTGTTAGGACAAAGAAAAGAAAACAAGCTTCATGCCATCTACTATGCTAGCAAGACACTGGACGATGCACAACTGAATTATGCTACCACCGAGAAAGAACTCTTGGCGGTTGTGTTTGCCTTTGAAAAGTTCAGGTCCTACCTTGTTGGCTCGAAAGTGATAGTATACACTGACCATGCTGCTCTCAAATATCTTTTGAACAAGAAGGATGCAAAGCCTCGATTGATTCGATGGGTGCTGTTGTTGCAAGAATTTGATCTTGAGATCCGGGACAAGAAAGGAGCCCAAAACTTTGTTGCTGACCATCTCTCTCGAATTCCACAAAAAGGGCAACAGAGTGTACTGAGCTACCTATTGATGACAGTCTTCCAGATGAGCAACTCTTCTCCATGATGGTGGTGCCTTGGTATGCTGACTTTGTCAATTACTTAGTGTGTGGAGTGACACCATCGGATGTTTCATATCAAAAGAAGAAGAAGTTCCTCTCCGATGTAAAGTATTACTTTTGGGAAGAACCTTTGCTTTACAAAAGATGTGCAGATGGCATCATACGACGGTGTCTCCTTGAAGATGAAATTGCAAGTGTCCTTTGTCACTGCCATTCCTCCCCTTATGGAGGCCATTTCAGTTCTTCAAAGACAGCGGCAAAGGTACTTCAATGTGGTTTCTATTGGCCTACTCTCTTCCATGATGCTCGGAACTTTGTGCTTGCTTGTGATCGCTGTCAAAGGACAGGGAATATCTCGAGGAGAAATGAAATGCCCTTAACCAACATTTTAGAGGTTGAACTTTTCGATGTTTGGGGCATTGACTTCATGGGACCTTTTCCAGTTTCATTTGGTTACAAATTCATCTTGGTTGGAGTGGATTATGTGTCGAAGTGGGTTGAAGCCATTGCATCTCCAACAAATGATGCAAAAGTTGTGGTGAAGTTCCTTAAACGGAATATCTTTTCGCGATTTGGTACACCACGAGCCATCATAAGTGACGGCGGTTCGCACTTTTGCAACCGTCAATTCGAAGGATTACTGAAGAAGTACGGGGTGAATCATCGCATAGCTACACCCTACCATCCTCAAACAGGTGGGCAAGTGGAGATCTCTAATCGGGAAATCAAGCAGATTCTTGAAAAGACGGTAAGCAAATCCCGTAAGGATTGGTCTCTTAAGCTTGATGATGCTTTATGGGCTTAGAGAACAGCTTTCAAGACTCCAATTGGAACCACACCATTCCGATTGGTCTATGGTAAGTCCTGTCACTTGCCGGTTGAGCTCGAACATAGGGCTTTTTGGGCAATTCGGATGCTGAATTTTGATATGAAGGATGCTGGAGTTCAACGCCTTCTACAAATTAATGAACTAGATGAATTACGCCTTGATGCGTATGAGAGTGCTCAGATTTACAAGGAACGGGCCAAACGTTGGCATGACAAGCATATCTTGCACCGTGAGTTCCACGAAGGAGAGTTGGTCCTCTTATTCAACTCTCGTTTGAAGCTTTTTCTGGGAAGTTGAAATCTCGTTGGTCAGGACCGTTTAAGGTGCTTAAGATGTTTCCTCATGGAGCTGTTGAAGTTTGGAGTGAAGGTAGTGGAACTTTTAAAGTAAACGGTCAACGATTGAAGCCTTACTTCATTGGGAATCCTATCGAGAAGGGAGTTACTCAACCCCTCTCCGATCCTTCCCCTCCGGCTTGAATGATATGAAGGGGTCAAGCTAAAGACCTTAAATTAGCGCTTCACAGGAGGCAACCTGTGTTTCTACCCCTTTTCATGCTTTTATTTTGGTTCATTTTTGCATTCCTAGCCTTTAAATTTAGTTTTTCTGGTCATTCCTTCGTTTTTCAGCTTTCAGAAGCTTTCAAGGAGTTAGACACGGCCGTGTCTAACTTCCATAAAGCTTCTGGAAGGTTTTCGTAATTAGGAACGGCCGTGTGCCTCTGAGACACGGCCGTGTGATAAAAACAGAAGCTTCCCCATAGTTAGACACGGCCGTGTATAACTTTGAGAAAGCTTCTGGAGTGCTTTCAAAAGGAGACACGGTCGTGTCTCCATTTTAAACAAACCCAGCGCCCCCCACTCCTTCGTCTTTCCCCTGTTCTTCTTCATTTCTTCCCACCACCGCAGCCCCCCCTACTCCATTACACCGTCCTCGTCATTTCACCCTTTTTCCCCAAATCAAACACCACCGTAGAACCTCCCATCCCCTTCGTCATTCCTCTTTCAACCTCCCCTGTTCTTCGTTATTTACCCTTCCCAAACCGTACCTCCATTACCTCATTCCACCGTGCACCACCAACTACATTCAACCACACCCAAATCAGCACCGTAACTCCCTCATTAACCCACCACCACCGTCATTTCCACCACCATTTCTCTTCCTAAACCCCAGCTACATTAAACCACCAACCTCCATTGCCCCATCCCACCAACTCCGTAACCCAAACCCCACCGTACGTACCCCTGTAAACCCAACCCATTCCCCTCCTTCCTCATTGACCCACCATTACAGCACCGTACCCCTCTTGCATTTTCTTCATTTTTTTTTTTTTTTTTTTTTTTCTATCCCACTGAATCTTCCGTTCCAGGTTCTTTTCTTTTCTTTACTTTGATTTCCATTTTGTTTTATGTTAATTTTATTTTTTCTTCATTTTCACTTCTATTTTCTGATTTGCATCAATCCTAGATTGTTTTATTTAATTTCTCTTCGTTGATTTCTGCACATTTGTGTTGATTTCTGGTTTGGATTTAGCTCATTTGGGTTGCATTTTTCTTCTTGGCTGCATGATTATTGTGATTGCTTAGTGTGAAGTTCTGATTTGAAATCTTGATCTGAATGCCATTTACCACTGATTGCTTGATATACTGGTTGTGTAATTGCTTGTTCAAATTGGTAATTGTCCATATGCTGCCGTTATGCTGCCAAAATTTCTGCAAAATTTCAAAGTAGCCATTTTTCTGTTTTGATTATTTAAAGCTGCTTTGATTCCTGATCAGCTTAGTGTCATCTTTGACTTGGCAATTATCATATTTTGGTCCTGATGAGTTTTCTACTACTATCCTTCCTTTTCAGGTACCATGGCATCCAAGCGAAAGAAGACTTCTGGCAGTTCCATTCCTTTACACTCATCTGCCGAAGTCGAGCGCCTCATCCAATTCGACACTCGTGCACATCGCCAGAGGTTTGAGGTGTTCAGCAAACTCACCATCATCGCAAACAAATATCTACATGAAGCGACGATGGCAGAGTTTGGGGTTCAGGAACTAATTCACCAGTATCGGCTCGCGCGGGATGGGAGTTGTTTGCCTCCATCCGCTGTGACGCGTATCTGGAGCCCACATTGGAGTTCCTCTCCACCCTGAATGTTTCTTGTGAGTCTCAAACCATAGATCAGCCGGGTACTATCCAGTTCAGACTAAACCGGCGTCACTTTGCCATGTCACTGAACGAGTTCAATGTTGCCATGGGATTTGAGACCGCAACCTCCATTTTGACTCCTGCCTACCAGAACGCATTCCTGGACTTCCCGGACATATTTGAGGATGCCACGTTCTGGGCAACCATCCGGCAGACTGACAGCCATTACAACCCCAGTGTCTCCAAATCTTCTCTGATTCGAGACCCCGCCCTGAGATGGCTCCACCGTTTCATAGCACACAGCATCTCAGGCCGGTATAGCAGCACTGGAGTTGTAACCAAAACCGATCTCTTCTATTTATGGTGTTTGTACCATGGCCACCACTGCAACATCGGTTATTGGTTCCTTCAGCATGTTCTGAAGCTTGATAAGGCCAAAGGCAAAGCCAAATTGTTATACATTCCTGTGGGCTCATACATTACAAACCTAGCCCGGAACATTGACGCCTTTCATCCTCAGGCTCATCTCGCCCAGCCTATGGAGCCGATTGATCGGGCGATGCTGATACGACTTAAACTGGTATACCAGGTTAGTCCCGGCCGGTGGGCCCTTCCTGATGCCCCCATTCCTGAAGCACCTTCTGAGGACGAGGCTGGTCCTGATGCCCCCATGCCCGATGCTCCCGCCCCTCCTGCTGCCACTGAGGCCCCACTGATGCCTCCTGATTCATTAGCTGACTTGACTGAGCGACTAGAGCGCATGGAGACTAGCCAGGCGGCATTCCAGCAGCGAGTCCAGGATGATTTGACCACTTTGGCAGCTCAGCAGGCCAGTTTCCATGACCATGTCACATCGCAGTTGGACCAGCTTTTTGCACTTATGCATGCTCGGTTTCCCCAGGATCCACCACCCCCACCCCCACCCCTGTATGATGCAACAATGATCTTTTTCAGGGAAGTATCTAACTCAAACATGGTTTAAATTTTGATTTATTTTTGACAGTGAGGACACTGTGGGATTCTAGTGTGGGGGAATGCATTTATACTTTGATGAACTTAATTCTGTTAATGCATTCTGAATTACACTTGAATTTTGCACACAAAAGGCAAAGCTGGATTTTTACTACTGCGGTCTTGATTATTTCTGAGTTGATTGAAGCATGTTTTGATAGGGAATCCACAGCCATGAACTGATATTTTGAGGAAGGCAATTTTTTTCAGTTGAATGTTGAATATTTTAGCATTTTAATTGGGAAATTAACCATGTTTGCTTGCATTTATTCTCTTTACTGACTTAAGCCAGAAAGTGAGATTTGAGCCTTCATTGATTGGATTTATCATTAATTGAATCCTATTTTCATTCTGGAGTGAGTTTTCTCTTGATTTTTGTATGCTAGAACTTGTTTTGATATCTTGTTGAGACTTTAATGGTTCACATACATTCTTGGACATGATAAAGGCAATTAGGCTTCTTTCTTTCTTGACTTCCAGAGTTGCATTGTTAAAAATCCATTAGTTGCCTCATTTGAGCCTGAAATTTATTTCTCTGAATACCCAATTGATTAATCAGGTTGAATTCCTTGGAGCTTCTAATGTGGTTAGTTGAAAAGTTTGGAAATATCACTTCTGTTTACAAGGGTTGTTGAAAAAAAAAAAAAAAAAATAATAATAATAATAAAAAAAAAAAAAAAAAAAAAAATTCTGTATATATTTTCGGTGAAGAATAATGAGAATTAGTTGAATAACCTTGTGCATATTGCTATATTGATAACCTTTTCAACCTGATTCTTCTTTGTATAGCTTCACCCATAAATGTTCTTTTCGTTCATTTATCTTTCCTTTTATTAATTTTACCCTTGGCCCCATTGCAACCCAATGCAAGTCCTTTTAATCCTTGTTATGTATGTGAACTTGAAAGTGGAGATAAGATTGATAATCAAGCCTATGGTCATGCACTTGTTGAGAGAAACCTGAGTGATCTCTTTGCCCTTAAATACTTGAGAGATAGAAAGTTGAGTGATCTCAATTGTTTGGTATTGAGAAAAATGTGCAGGCTAGACTCAAGCTTTTAATTGTATTAAATGCTGAAATTTTCTTGCTTGATTGGATTTGATTGCTAAGCTTAACTGAATTTTTAAACTGTGGATTGTCTCTTAATTCGTATTTCTTGATGCTCAGTTCTATCTTGACTTCGATTTTTATTCCTTGCTTGAGGACAAGCAAAGTTCAAGTGTGGGGAATTGATAGCCCGTATTTTGTAACATTAAAATGATGAATTATGATGATTTGATCGAGTTTATTGATAAACTTTGAAATTATTCTTATCAATCATCTTCATTTGTGCAGAATAGAGAGACAAAACATATTTGGAAAGAAAACTTGAGAAGAAACCGTGTTTCTGGGCAAAAAGGAGACCATTTTGGGCTTCAGACCAGGAGACACGGCCGTGTCCCCCTTAAGCACGGCCGTGTCTCATTCCAAAATTGGAATTACGCATTCTGGAGCTTAGACACGGCCGTGTCTAACACTTGGAAAGCTTCTGGAAGTTAAGCACGGCCGTGCCTAAGTCAAGCACGGCCGTGTGAGCACTGTTCATTCACGGATTCACTATTTCCACGCGTTTTTGGCATGCTGTGTAATAGGCACGGCCGTGCCTAATTCAAGCACGGCCGTGCCTCCCTGAAAATTTCCAGAAGCTTCTTGATAATGGAACAAACGCGTTTTCTGATTTCTGAAATAGGCACGGCCGTGCCTAATTCAAGCACGGCCGTGTCTCCCTTTATAAATAGAGAGAGCTTCAGAAGCCAAAGAACGGACGGGGAAAGGAAATTGGAGACCATTTTGGAGGTCCTGTGAGCAAAGAAAGGTGGAAATCTTGAGAGGAAGCTAGATTGAAGGCATAGATCAAGGCAAGATCAAGATCAAGATCAACCATTGAGTTCTCTACTTCATCTTCTCCATTTGCTTTGGAATTATGGTTGTATCTTTCCTCTTTAATCTTGTTTGTGTTATAATGGCCATGAGTGGCTAAACTATTTTCTAGAGACAAGGATGAAACTCTCTATTTCCTATTATGAATTGTTGATTTAGTTTTCTGTTGATGAGATTATTGTTCTTGATTTATTCTTAGTGTTCTTAATGCTTGTGGTATGTTGCGTACCATATTTACATGATTTTAGGCTTTAGATGAAGGATCGAAAGATGAAGTCTAATTGCTTGATAATCTAAGAATTAAACTTGGGATTTAATGCCTAGACATAGGGTTAAGTCCTTCGAGGGTAAAACGGTTGTCATGAATCTTAATGGGTTAAAATTTGGATTAATTGCCATGAGAATGGGATTGATGAAGTTTTAGCACGTTTTTAGTGCCAAGACATTGGGCTTTAAATATTTTAGGACAATTCGCCTTCAAGAACGTAATTTAACATCAACAGAGATATAATCACAATTTATTACAGGGGATAGTGTAGTGGATTGAGTCCTAGAGCTTTAATCCTTGCAGATCTCATATTTTCTAGTTTTAATTGCTTACTTTGATATTTAATTCTCGCACTAAATTAAATATAACTTCCACCATTATTTTTATATGCTTAAACAATCGAAATAGCCATAAAAGTTAGTAATTAACCGATCCTCGTGGGAACGATATTTATTATACTACTTGTACGATCCGTGCACTTGCGGAATCACCAACAACATGTGTCACGTGCATATGGGGTTGCGGCCTTATCTGCTAGTAGTACCCATCCCTGGGTTACTACTCTTCCCCTTTAATTGTTTTTATTCCTGCTGTATTTTATTTGACTCTGTAATTATTATATTCTATGTTATCAGTGATTCGTGTAAATTGGCTATAAACTATATATATATAAGGAACGTTGTAACGCCCCTTTTTCCCAACCTTAGTCGTAAAGGGTAAGGAGAAGGAACGTCACACAATAGTAAAACAATATACGAATGAACACGATTAGTTTGTAAACACAGTTTATTCTAAAAATATTTTTTTTTTGAGTCCGGTTAACACTTCCATTAAATGTACATAAGTACTTATTCCTGAATATATCGCATGAAAGAATTAAAGTCCAATTTCCTCTTTCCAATGAGACGTTTGACAAATGGTCAAAAAGAAATCGACGTAGAGTGAAGTGTTGATCATTCATAATATGGATAATTACATACTTTGTACCAAATATACAAGCCTGATTAATTACATTTCCAAGAGATATACAAAAAGCAAAATGTGTACCTACCCCAAGAGATACAAATATACATGCCCACTAACCCAAAGATACATCAGGCTCCCTCAAAATAAACAGACAACCCTCAGTAGCTATCTATCTAAAACAATCTCTAAGACTGACGAGAACTAGAAGGAACCGTGGATGGATCCTCCATTGGGTCCTCGTCGTCCAACGAGACATCCATCGCAAAAACGAAACAACGGGCAGGAGCCCGAGCAGTCGACAAGAAAGAGTCGTCACGTGGGGTATAGTACATATCTGCCCATATGTTTCTTACAGGCATATAAAATTCCAGCCAAATAAAAGCATGGAAGTCAAAAATAGAAGTAGTGTAGCGTCCCCACGCTAAGGACACTGTCACTTCGCCGTGGTACACGCATCGATCAGTCTGCACATTGATATGCCAACAATCTGGACCACCACGAAAGTTGATCCGCACATAGCCAAAAAAACCACGGGGGCGAAATGACATCTTCGAGCACTTTGATCTCCGTCGAGATAAGGCCAAAAACCCTGGAACTCCGTAGGTTCCTTGTTCTCCTCACGAGCGTCTTCTTGGCGATACATAAACTAACCAAACAAAAGAAATAGAGGAAAATTACAGAAAGATGTGAGACATCCAGCTTTCAGTACCAAATTTGGCAGCAAGAAAATAATACGGCGCTGGACGCCCACACATAACACGAATCATACATTTAACTATAGAAATATTAAAATTAACAGTATCAGTAGAATGACCACCAATAGCGATAAAATCATAATAACAGGCAGACAACAACAGTGTTCTCAGCAGTTAATAATTTAGGTAGTTATACAGTTATAGATGCTCATGTTCAATGCATTATGAGACTCACAGTGCACAATGCTAAGGGTACCAAAAGTTCCTACTCCATGGAGCTAGACATAAACATCTTCAGAGTGAATGATCAAGGAGTAATACCAGTATCTCAGCAGCCTTAAAATACAGTGTGCTTTTCTTTCATAAAAATATTTACGTAATGGCTTATACATAGTACCTCAACAGTTGATCACGACATTGGACAGCGTCTCAGTTAGGATCGTCGGTGTGTCGCATTGGTCTATCCCACGGCCCCAGTGGAGCTACCACTGTCTATTGTGAGACACCCACACCTCGACGCCCCCAGGGTTAACAACATATGACACCTACGCTTAGTCTATTCGCACCCGCACATAGGTATTATTCAACTCCTAGGCACACATTGCCTTACTAACCATGTCCAACGGACCACACATGCATGACGACACAATGTCCAATCATGTATGTTCATCAACGATGCATTCATCATGGCATATCACATACTTATGCATACATATTCCTTTTTCTCAAAGTCATGGCATCATGGTTTTCTCAAGTATGAAAATAACAAGGGCTTAGCCCACATAGGGATCCATGAGAAACATTGACAATATTCATATGTATTCATCCACAATATAATCATTCATAACATATCGTATTTCATACCACTTAGGTCTCCACACTCCCTAATCTCATTCATGGTCTCTAATGTACATAGTATTGAGTTCTCAAGTGGTAAGGCACTTCTTGAAGTTCATTACGGAATCACACTTTAGAATGTTCATTTTTATGAAATCTCCCTCTCTAGAAAGCTTCCCTTACAATTTAAGTCCTTTACTCCCTCTATGGTTGCACTATCTTCACCTTAAAACCTCAATATCATTTCACTGATGCTTAGCTGTTTCTGTTATGAGTGCCTAGGCGCTGGTGGAGCGCCTAGGCGCTTAAAACGAAGCGCCTGAATGCCGACCAGGTCAAGTTACAGGGGAAATTCTCTGTGTACATAGCGCCTAGGCGCTAGATACACAGCGCCTGAGCGCCAGTGTAAAATCTGGAATTCTATAGAATTCTTTTCTGCAGAACCGTGACCCCTTCACTATCAAAGCCCCTCATTCATTTTTTTTTCCAACACCCCCAAAATGTGATACTTACATATAATCACAAAATAGCTACATATAAACTCAAAATCATCAAGACATACAATGCAAATCCATATATTCACACCAATCAAACAACCACAAAATTATGGAAATAACACAAAATAACAAAGAGAGGGATCCAACATGGATTCTCTCCTCAACAAACACAAGACATTCCCTTACTACCAAGATTGGTTGAAGAGGATCATCTCCCTCTTACCTATTTGGAAGATAACACAATGTGCCACTCCTTCTTGCCCTAGGTTTTCGTTTTCCTCCTTCAAGAAAAACCCCAATGTGAGTGATCACCACAATGTTCACTCAAACCATGAAAAATAGGTTCTTGGTCACCAAGGTGATCAAGAGAAACGAAAATAGCAAGAACAATGGAAGAAAGTTAAAGCCTTTACTTTAAAGCTTCAAGTTTTTGCTTCAATGGTGGAGGAAAAATGGAAGAAGAAGAAGAACCAAAAGATAGCAACAAGAAAAGGTCTTGGAATGGAGTAAGAAAGTAAGAATCTTTGATGATGAAGCAAGCAAAGGATTGTTGCTTCCAAGAATGGTTGCACGGTGGAGAGGAAGAAGAAGAAGAAAGTGAAAGAGAGAAATGGGTATTTGGGGTTAGAGAAATAAGAGTGTAATATTAGGATAAATGAGAGGAATTACTTGGGCTTCCCTTTGAAGCTTCTGCCGTAGAAGAGTGGAGAAAGGGAGAGAGAGAAAAATGGGCCAAATAGGAAATTTCATGGAAGCTTCCTATAATGGGCTTTTAAATTAGCTAAAGTCTTTATTTTGAAAATAAGGCAAAAGGGCTTGACACAAGGTAATTTTTTTTTGAATAATGAGTTAAGATTTTTATTACATGTTATTATTTATTGGACAACAATTATTGTTGGCAGAAGTCAGCATTAACAAATCTGACAGATAAATCCTTTACAGTGTTTTATTATTTTAGTTGTTAGAGTTTCTCGAAAAATGTAGAACCTTGTAAACTGTGTCCGGCCTCGGGTTTAGTAAGATCCCCCGTCGACGTTTTCATAGTTCAAGGTTCTCAGAGAAAATATCTCATTTCTCTGGTTCCGCTCAGCACATACGTAAAACAAGGAATAATATTAAAATATTCTGGTTTCTCCAAAAAATCCAAAAAAATTTCAGAAAATCACAAATATTATAAAATGAATACGGGTAGTAGAGGAATCAAATTTTGGGGTGTTACAACTCTCCCCAACAAATAAGAATTTCGCCCTCAAAATTTTCCATACCTTAAAACAATTCGGGATATTGCTCCTTCATCTTGCTCTCCAGCTCCCACGTCACATCTCCAGTTGCTTCGTTCCAGATTACCTTCACCAGTTCAACGTCCTTCCCTCTGAGTTGCTTTGTCCTCCTATCCTCAATCCTCACAGGAGTCGTCTCATAAGTCAAGTTTTCCTTTAATTGTACGGAATCAGGTGCTATGACATGATCAGGACTTGGAACATATTTTCTGAGTTGGGACACATGAAAGACGTTATGAAGGTTTGAAAGAAAAAGGGGTAAAGCTACTTGGTAAGCAACAGGACCTATTTGACGAAGAATTTGGTAGGGTCCAAGGAATTTTGGAGTGAGTTTTCTAGATTTGAGAACACGACCGACCCCAGTCATAGGTGTTACTTTCAAGAAGACATGCTCCCCTTCTTCGAACTCAAGAGGCTTCCTTCTTTTGTCTGCGTAACTCTTTTGCCGACTTTGAGCTGTTTTCATTTTTTCCTGAATCATCTTGACTTTTTCGGTTGTTTGTTGGATAAGTTCAGGTCCAACAGTAAGCCGTTCTCCATCTTGATACCAACATAGAGGTGTCCGACACCTCCGCCCATATAGGGCCTCATAGGGCGCCATGCCTATACTTGAATGATAACTGTTGTTGTAGGTGAATTCCACCAATGGTAAGATTTCATCCCAACTTCCAGTTTGCTCTAGGGCACAGGCTCTTAACAGATCTTCTAACGACTGAATTGTTCTTTCTGATTGACCATCAGTCTGCGGATGGTATGTGGAACTCAACCGCAACTTTGTTCCCATAGCCTCTTGAATACTTTGCCAAAACTTCGAAGTAAACCTCGGGTCTCTTTCGGAAATAATACTCGTGGGTATCCCATGAAGTCTGACAATCTCACCAATGTATATCTGAGTCAACTTCTCCAATGGATACTTTATGTTGATTGGTAAAAAGTGAGCTGATTTTGTAAGCCGATCCACAATTACCCATATCGAGTCATATCCCTTCCTGGTTCTTGGTAACCCAACAACAAAATCCATAGCGATACTATCCCATTTCCACTCAGGAATGGTTAGGGGTTGTAGCAATCCAGCTGGTCTTTGATGCTCAATTTTCATTTTCTGGCAAACCAAACAAGACGACACACATCTAGCGATATCTCTTTTCATTCCATGCCACCAAAATAACTTCCTCAAGTCTTGATACATCTTGGTCATTCCAGGATGCATACTTAACTGACTCGAATGAGCATGTTCAAGTATGTACTTCCGGAATTCCTCATCTTTAGGCACACAGATCCTTCCTTGGAATCTCAGAATCCCATCACTTCATTCCTTCAATGTTGATACACCACCTTGCCTCATCAATTCTCTTTCTCCTTGCAGGAACTTATCGATCTTTTGCTTCTCTCGAATATCTTCCATCAAGTCATTCGAGATAGTAACCCTATTCATGTAGACTTTTCCCGGTGTTAACTCTACAGATGACCATATGTCTCTAAATTGCTCTATTAGGTCCTTTTCTCTGATCATCATAGTAGAAACACTAACTGTCTTCCTACTCAAAGCATCGGCTACTACATTTGCCTTCCCGGGATGATACTGGAGTTGAAAATCGTAATCTTTCAAAAATTCCAGCCATCTCCGTTGCCTCATATTCAGCTCTTTCTGATCGTACAGGTATTTCAGACTTTTGTGGTCACTAAAGACGTTGAACATGGCTCTATACAGATAATGTCTCCATATTTTCAATGTAAAGACCACCGCAGCTAACTCTAGATCTTGAGTTGGGTAGTTCTTCTCGTGCATTCGCAGTTGTCTTGAGGCGTAAGCCACCACCTTTCCATTTTGCATAAGAACGCACCCCAAACCTTGATACGAAGCGTCACAGTACACTTCAAATGGTTCATTAGGATTCGGTAGAACTAATACTGGTGACATAGTTAGCTTCCTTTTTAACTCTTGGAAACTACCTTCATAGGAATCTGTCCATTCAAAAGGTTGATCCTTCCGGGTGAGTTGAGTGAGTGGTCCAGCGATCTTGGAAAATCCTTCTATGAATCTCCGGTAGTATCTGGCTAGTCCGATGAAGCTTCGAATTTCCGTCACTGTCGTTGGCCTTTCCCATTGTAGCACAGCTTCTACCTTTGAAGGATCCACTGCAATTCCTTCCTTTGTGATTACATAACCCAAGAATTTCACTTCATCTAGCTAAAACTCGCACTTGGATAGTTTCGTATACAGCTCTTTTTCCTTCAAGATCTGGAGAACTATGCTGAGGTGCTCAACATGGTCCTCGCGACTTTGTGAATAGATCAGAATATCGTTGATGAAAACAACAACGAATTTGTCCAAGTAAGGGCGAAAGATCCTATTCATGTAGTCCATAAATATCGCAGGTGCATTTGTCACACCAAAAGGCATCACCAGGTACTCGTAATGACCATAACGAGTACGAAAAGCGGTCTTAGGAATGTCTCCCACTTTCACTCTGATTTGGTGATAACTCGATCACAGATCGATCTTGGAAAATACAGCTGCTCCCTTCAATTGGTCCATCAAGTCATCTATCCTTTGCAATGGATACTTATTCTTAATTGTAACCTTGTTCAACTGACGGTAATCCACACACAATCTTGAAGTTCCATCTTTCTTCTTGACTAACAATACAGGTGCTCCCCAGGGTGACACACTGGGTCTCACAAATTGCTTCTCTAGGAGCCCTTCCAACTGCTTCTTAAGTTCCACGAGTTCTGCCGGTGGCATACGGTAAGGTGCGATAGAAATAGGACCAGCTCCGGGTACCAAGTCGATAGCAAATTCGACATCCCGTTCCGGTGGCAAACCGGGTACATCATCAGGGAAAACCTCAGGAAAGTCTCGGACAACAGAGATTGCGTCCATATCAACTTCACTCTTGACTTTCA
This sequence comes from Ormosia emarginata, assembly GCA_029884605.1. NCBI lineage: Eukaryota > Viridiplantae > Streptophyta > Magnoliopsida > Fabales > Fabaceae > Ormosia > Ormosia emarginata. The sequence goes on from JAQQTP010000040.1 coordinate 11,157,857, forward strand.
AAGAAGACAATAACATGTACCCTCTAGCTCCTTCTTTCAGAAAAGCTTTCACTTGGTTGGCAGTCAAAAATCTAGAATCCTCATCCAAGGGAAAAACTATTGTTTTTCTGGAACAGTCTAACAGAACACGATTAGCAGACAACCAATCCATCCCCAATATCACATCTAATTGAGATAAGGGTAAACAGATCAAATCGATAGAAAAGATTTGACCTTCCACAATCAAAGGACATCCTAGACAAACTTTAGCAGTAACGACCGATTTTGTGGTAGGAGTTGATACAGTCAAATCGAAAGGTAAGGAAGACACAGGTAATCCAAGTCTTTCCACACAGTCATGTGAAATGAAAGAATGAGTAGCACCAGAGTCATACAACACAATTAAAAGATTACCTTCAATGATACCTTCTCCTTGTATCAGATCCTCGGATTCAGAGGCCTCAGCACCACTCAGGGTGTAAACTCTGCCTCTAGCTTGTGGTTTAGAAGTTTTAGCAACATTGACGGATGGTTCCGCCTTGGTCTGGTTACAGTCTCGAGAAACGTGACTAGGTTTCCTGCACCGAAAGCAAATAAATCCCTTGATTGTGCAGTCCATTGTGAAATGCTCCTTTCCACATTTCATGCATCTCGGAGTAGTTGTAGCATTCTGACCCATCCTTCCAGGGCTTCCAGTTGGGCTTCCTCCTTGAAATTTTTGCGGTTGTTGGCTTTCAGAGGGTCTGGAATAAGGCTTCTTTTGATAACGGCTTTCGTTACCACCACTTCCTCTTTGGGACCGAATAGGCCCAAAACTCCTATTTCTTGCCTCACGTTCTTGTTCCACACTTTCCAATCGGCAGCAAGTGTCAAGTAGCTCAGAAAACTGAGTGATCTTCAAAGCTATCACGATTTTCTTCACATCGTGCCTCAAGCCTTCCTCAAATTTCTGGCACTTCCAAGCTTCATTGGGTTGAAATTGAAAATAGGTCGAGAATCTAGACAAGTTTTCAAACTTGGCGGCGTATTCGCTCACAGTCATACCTCCCTATCGCAACCTCAGAAATTCCATCTCTTTTGCGTGCTTGGCACTTTCTGGAAAATACTTGTTCAGGAACCTTTCTTTGAACACTTCCCAAGTTATCACTCTGTTTGCGGCCTGCAATAACCTTTGTTCTCCCATCCACCAATGCTCTGCATCTCCAATCAGCATATATGCAGCATAGGTAACCTTCCGATCGTCAGCACAATTCATACCCGTAAATATTTTTTCCAGCTCCTGTATCCACAAGGTAGCTTTTTCCGGATCAAACTCCCCTTTGAACTGTGGAGGGTTAGCATGACGAAATCCCTCTAAGTTCTGAACATCCGTTGTAGCCTCTAGCTGTTGTGCAGCTCTAGCCTGTTGTTAAGCTATTTGCTGGTTCTGTTGCAGCATTGCCTCAGCCATCTTCTGTATTGCCTCAATGGCAGCAGCCATATCACCTCGACGAGCCATTGTTCCTTCTCAGATTAGACTACGCAAAACACAGAGAAAGTCAGACTTATTCATTTGAATACCAAGCAACAAAATCACAGAGAATGACACAGCACAAACAAGACGGTCCAAAACCACACGACCCAACAGAAACATAACTGGGAGCTCTGATACCAGGACAGTGTAACGCCCCTTTTTCCCAACCTTAGTCGTAAAGGGTAAGGAGAAGGAACGTCACACAATAGTAAAACAATATACGAATGAACACGATTAGTTTGTAAACACACTTTATTCTAAAAATATTTTTTTTAGTCCGGTTAACACTTCCATTAAATGTACATAAGTACTTATTCGTGAATATATCGCATGAAAGAATTAAAATCCAATTTCCTCTTTCCAATGAGACGTTTGACAAATGGTCAAAAAGAAATCGACGTAGAGTGAAGTGTTGATCATTCATAATATGGATAATTACATACTTTGTACCAAATATACAAGCCTGATTAATTACATTTCCAAGAGATATACAAAAAGTAAAACGTGTACCTACCCCAAGAGATACAAATATACACGCGCACTAACCCAAAGATACATCAGGCTCCCTCAAAATAAACAGACAGCTCTCAGTAGCTATCTATCTAAAACAATCTCTAAGATTGACGAGAACTAGAAGGAACCGTGGATGGATCCTCCATTGGGTCCTCGTCGTCCGACGAGACGTCCATCACAACGACGGAACAACGGGCAGGAGCCCGAGCAGTCGACAAGAAAGAGTCGTCACGTGGGGTATAGAACATATCTGTCCACATGTCTCTTACAGGCATATAAAATTTCAGCCAAACAAAAGCATGGAAGTCAAAAATAGAAGCAGTGTAGCGTCCCCACGCTAAGGACACTGTCACTTCGCCGTGGTACACACATCGATCAGTCTGCACATTGATATGCCAACAATCTGGACCACCATGAAAGTTGATCCGCACATAACTAAAAAAACCACGGGGGTGAAACGACATCTTCGAGCACTTTGATCTCAGTCGAGATAAGGCCAAAAACCCTGGAACTCCGTAGGTTCCTTGTTCTCCTTACGAGCGTCTTCTTGGCGATACATAAACCAACCAAACAAAAGAAACAGAGGAAAATTACAGAAAGAGGTGAGACATCCAGCTTTCAGTACCAAATTTGGCAGCAAGAAAATAATACGGCGTTGGACGCCCACACATAACACGAATCATACATTTAACTATAGAAATATTAAAATTAACAGTATCAGTAGAATGACCACCAATAGCGATAAAATCATCAATAACAGACAGACAACAACAATGTTCTCAACAGTTAACAATTTAGGTAGTTATACAGTTATAGATGCTCATGTTCAATGCATTATGAGACTCACAGTGCACAATGCTAAGGGTACCAAAAGTTCCTACTCCATGGAGCTAGACATAAACATCTTCGGAGTGAATGATCAAGGAGTAATACCAGTATCTCAGCAGCCTTAAAATATAGTGTGCTTTTCTTTCATAAAAATGTTTGTGCAATGGCTTATACATGGTACCTCAACAGTTGATCATGACATAGGACAACGTCTCAGTCAGGATCGTCGGTGTGTCGCATTGGTCTATCCCACGGCCCCAGTAGAGCTACCACTGTCTATTGTGAGACACCCACACCTCGACGCCCCCAGGGTCAACAATATATGACACCTACGCTTAGTCTATTCGCACCCGCACATAGGTGTTATTCAACTCTTAGGCACACATTGCCTTACTAACCATGTCCAACGGACCACACATGCATAACGACACAATGTCCAATCATGTATGTTCATCAATGATGCATTCATCATGGCATATCACATACTTATGCATACATATTCCATTTTCTCAAAGTCATGGCATCATGGTTTTCTCAAGTATGAAAATAATAAGGGCTTAGCCCACATAGGGATCCATGAGAAACATTGACAATATTCATATGTATTCATCCACAATATAATCATTCGTAACATATTGTATTTCATACCACTTAGGTCTCCACACTCCCTAATCTCATTCATGGTCTCTAATGTACATAGTATTGAGTTCTTAAGTGGTAAGGCACTTCTTGAAGTTCATTACGGAATCACACTTTAGAATGTTCATTTTTATGAAATCTCCCTCTCTAGAAAGCTTCCCTTACAATTTAAGTCCTTTACTCCCTCTATGGTTGCACTATCTTCACCTTAAAACCTCAATATCATTTCACTGATGCTTAGTTGTTTCTGTTATGAGCGCCTAGGCACCACGTCTGAAGTGCCTTAGCGCTGGTGGAGCGCCTAGGCGCTTAAAACGAAGCGCCTGAACGCCCACCAGGTCAAGTTACAGGGGAAATTCTCTGTGTACATAGCGCTTAGGCGCTAAATACACAGCGCCTGAGCGCCAGTGTAAAATCTAGAATTCTGCAGAATTCTTTTTTGCAGAACCGTGAAACCTTCACTATCAAAGCCCCTTATTCATTTTTTTTCCAACACCCCCAAAATGTGATACTTACATATAATCACAAAATAGCTACATATAAACTCAAAATCATCAAGACATACAATGCAAATCCATATATTCACACCAATCAAACAACCACAAAATTATGGAAATAACACAAAATAACAAAGAGAGGGATCCAACATGGATTCTCTCCTCAACAAACACAAGACATTCCCTTACTACCAAGATTGTTGAAGAGGATCATCTCCCTCTTACCTATTTGGAAGACAACACAATGTGCCATTCCTTCTTGCCCTAGGTTTTCGTTTTCCTCCTTCAAGAAAAACCCCAATGTGAGTGATCACCACAATGTTCACTCAAACCATGAAAAATAGGTTCTTGGTCACCAAGGTGATCAAGAGAAATGAAAATAGCAAGAAAAATGGAAGAAAGTTAAAGGCTTTACCTTAAAGCTTCAAGTTTTTGCTTCAATGGTGGAGGAAAAATGGAAGAAGAAGAAGAACCAAAAGATAGCAACAAGAAAAGGTCTTGGAATGGAGTAAGAAAGTAAGAATCTTTGATGATGAAGCAAGCAAAGGATTGTTGCTTCCAAGAATGGTTGCACGGTGGAGAGGAAGAAGAAGAAGAAAGTGAAAGAGAGAAATGGGTATTTGGGGTTAGAGAAATGAGAGTGTAAATGAGAGGAATTACTTGGGCTTCCCTTTGAAGCTTCTGCCGTAGAAGAGTGGAGAAAGGGAGAGAGAGAAAAATGGGCCAAATAGGAAATTTCATGGAAGCTTCCTATAATGGGCTTTTAAATTAGCTAAAGTCTTTATTTTGAAAATAAGGCAAAAGGGCTTGACACAAGGTAATTTTTTATAGAGGCTTTGAATTAAGAATAGATGATTAACTAATGAATGTTGAGATAGAATGAATGAATGATAATGAAAGTATGAGGTGGTTGAAGTATTATGAGATAATAAGGATCCAAGTATATTCATAGCTCTCAATATAATTAAAGTTGAGTTACTTAGTACGTTCTTTAAGCTTTACTTTCCTTAAATGAGGAATTTTCTCTTCCACATAGATAAATGTGAATTTTGTGATGTGTCATGAGAAATTTTAAAGGTATAAAAGTGAATTCCAAAGTATGTCATGAGGTGAATGCCTAACATGAATGCCTAGCATTGAAATATATATTGAGCTTATAGTCATTCTTATTATCAGCTACAATGTGCATATGATGAATTATATGATGGTTTGTTGAATTTAGAAAAGAAAAACTTATCTTGTTTAGAAAATATTTCTTTCATTGAAAATGAAATTGAGACTTTGAAAAATGAATATGCTTTTCTTTGATGAGGAAATGCCTTTGAAATGTGAAACCTCAACTTCTTGTGAAAAGTGCATTGATTTAGAAAATCAAGATAAGGACTTATATTTTGAATTTGCCAAAGCTACTTATTCTAATTGCTTACATTCCATGCTTGTTAATGAGAATAAAATTAATGTTATTCCACATCAAAATTCAAGCAAGGCTTATGGCAAAAATAGTTTAAAATGCAAAAACAACAAAAGACTTAAGTTTTCCAAAGATGATCTTGAAAGGACCAAACCATCATTAAATTCAATTGTTTACAATTTTCATGGTCATCTAGGATATATTTCTCATTTATGCAATTATAGAATAAATTATTATATGAGAAATAATATGGTATGAGTTCCTAAAGATCTTAAAGGCCTTAGTACTAACATTCAAGGACCCAAGATGAAGTAGGTACCACAATATCCTCCTAGTGTTTCAATTTTGTAGAAAATTTCTCAAAAGGATGAACAAATTGGTGAAAAGAAAGAGGAATCATCAAGGAGAATGCTTCCAAAGCCCAATGGCAGAAACTTCGGTCAAAGAAGGAAGATGACTTTAACCAAAGCTTTTCAAGTACAAAATGTAGAACTTGTAAAGTTCAAGACTCCAAAAGAGAAGCAATAGATAAGAAAAAGTGTTTCCTTGATTACCAAGGCCAAGGTATTAAAAGCTTTTACCTCTTATGCATACTCACTTGTAAAGTCAATAAATTTGAGATATATTCCTTGTAGGCCTTAAGTGATTGATTGAATCATATGTACTTGGTAAAATTTGAATATTATATATAGCATAAGATTATATTCTTGTTATACCATTTACTCTCTACCTTGCGTATTTCTTGATAAGGTATTCTATGACTATGTATGCTTTCTATGCCTTAAATTTTCTATATATCTCTACATGTCTTGAATATGCTAGGTTAATATGCTCCTTGTTTGAAATGAAATTTTTGATGATAATATCCTTGAGCTTGAGTTTTTGGATCAATCATGCATATAAATGAATGCTTGCATTTATTGTTTTATCATTGATTTATTACTCTTGAATTATTACTAACTTGAGCATTGGAGGTATCCCAAAATTTATTTTGAAAGTACTCCATGATTGGGTAAGTTTCCTCATCTTAAATTGATGTTTTAAACATGCTTACTGGTGTTTTTAAGTTAGTTTTATTCGAATAATACTTCTCTTATTCGAATAATGTGACGCCCCCTTCCCCATTGGAAGGAGGAGGACACCACAACATTATAAATCCAAATTTCAATCATTTAAAGCGGAATATGAAACAAATTCAACCCAAGTTATAAAATTGGTAATTATTAAAACCATAATATTTAATGTAAAATACTCTTTTACTTGCGGATAACAGATCAAACAAGCAGATAGGTCATAAAACATGATTGATATATACATACATATTCATATCAGCTGGTTCGTATGGATCATATACATTTATGTACCCCCAAAATACTTATAAAAAGAATGGCGCTCAAATATATATGCACACTAAAAAATGTACAGATGATCAAGAAAGACTAACTAGCAAAAAGACACGACCAGCCTAAGTCCTACATACCTAAACCACAGGGTCCTCAGAAGGATCCTCTTCCGATTGCTCGAAAGAAATGACCACAGTAGGAGGTACACCCTGACGGACAGGCATCCGCCTAGAGGATACTACGCTGTCCTCATGAGAAGTATAGTGGAAGTTACTCCACCATTCCCAGATAAGTATATTAAACACTAACTGAACCGATACAAAGAAAGACAAAATAAAGGCCTCACAAAGATCCCCACGAAAGGTCAATGTCAGCTCCCCAGTGTAGGTAACTCTCTCATTAGCCAAGTTGACTGACCAAGCGTTTGCTCCACCATGAAAGTGCACGCAAACATAACCCAAAATATGCAGCCTTGATGTCATCTTAGTACAGCAGCTATCACCAATCAAAGAAGGGGTAATTCCTCTTTAATTCCTCCTTGGTATTTAATCAATCAGAACATACAGCAAAATAACACAACACAACTAAGAGGTGAGAAATTCGGCATCATTCCCAACAGGCAGTGTAGAGACAGTACGAACAGAAATACCATCCAAATACAGAAATCAACAATATCAAATATCAACAGCAGGGATAACATTAGTAATCTAACAGGTCAATAAATCATCCAACACCAAATAGTCAAACATATACATAAATGTCATGAGGGTATGCAGACTCACTATGCATGTGCACAATGTACTCAATTCCTACTCCATGGAGCTAGACAAATATTTTGGAGAGAATGATCGGAAGATATGTCTGTATCTCGTCAGCCATAAATCAAGTGCTTTTAATAAAATCAATGTTTGCGCAACAAGGCTTTATACAAGACATTCTATACCAGATCCTGATTAGGGTGAGTTTCTCAGTTCAGATCGTCAGTGTGTTTGTATTAGTCTGATCCATGACCCAGGGGAGCTACATGCTGGCCATTGTGGACACCCCACACACTGACGTCCACAAGGTCAATAAAGACCTACACTAGGCCCATCGCACCCGCACGAAGGTGTAATTCAACTCCTAGGCTCATACAGCCATAACAATAGACCACATGACTTTACAAAGTATGATGAATGCCTCAATGCACACATACATACATAATCACCAATGTCATGAAATTCATAATCATATACCATCATAGGTCATAATAATCATTAATAGATCAAGGATCCATTTACGGGTACGATAATAGAATTATCGTTCACTTTCAATTACATAGACACCCATTATCACTTCATTATAAGAATTACCTTAATAAGCTCTTTTGCTTTCTTTCATTAATACTTATTTCTCTAGTTCGATTAGTGCTTATCTTTATTATCAATAAAGTTTATTTAACTAAAAGTCTTATGATTCCCAAACCTCATTTACACTCATTTTCTTTCAAAGACCAAAGTCCATCATAGTTTTATGTTAAGGTTCTACTTCTTTTATTTTACCATCTTACTATCTAGTCACTTAGTTATTCAAGTTTTACTTTTATTACAAATTTTCCTCTTGATTATCCTAAATGGCCATGAGCCCTAAGTTCATGGGATTCAATATTCATCTTCTCAATCCATTGTTTTAATTCCTCAATCAATTCATTTTCCACTTAAACTTCTAAGTTCCCATTTACCACCAATTTAGTCACACTTTTCTTAGTTTTCCTCCTCTTAGCCGTAACCTCACCTAAGGTCTCAAGGCTCCAAAATTTCTATTCTTTCATCAATTAGTTCATCAAGTTCCATGTTTGTACAAAGATTTCATTTTGGTCTCCCATTTAAGGCCACAAGGCCGTGAACTTCACCTCCAAAGGACAAAGTGTTCTTTGTCATTCACACATAAATCCAAACATACAACAATCACAATCCATCAATAACACATAATATCACAACATTAACAATAACACCATACAAATCACATAGTTATAAATCATTGAAAAATAACCAATCAAGAGGAGAAATCCACACATAGATTCTCTATTTTCAACACATAATTTCACCCTTCACCACCATGAGTGGTTGATGAGGATATTCTCCCTTTTACCAAAGAAAATGACAAGAAAAATGCCTCGTTGTTGGTCCTTAAAGATTTCATCCAAGCCTCCAACAAAACCCTAGGAATTTCATCTCACAAAATCAACATTCCAAGCTTTGAAAAGAAAAATCTATGGTCATGGAGAAGACCATGAACACAAAAAGAAGAAGAGAAAATGAAGATCAAGATTTTTACCTCAAAGCTTCAAGTTTGGAGCTTGATGAAAATGATGAAGATGGAAGCTTTAGGAAATGATTTCAACTACAAAGGTGTTTAGAATGTGATAGAGTTTAAGAAAATGTGGTTACTTGAAATTTTTGCAATCATAGAGGTGTGAAGAGAAGGTGAGGCCATGAAGTAGGAGAGGAGAGGAAGAAGAGATAAAATGTGAAGAGAAAATGAGAGAAGAAAGTGTAGAGAGAGAAAGTGATAGTAAGGTTTTTGAAATGTAAGAGTAAAATGAAAATGTTGTATTTTGGTCACCTTTCCCCTCCCTTGGTCATGTAGCTTCACAAAGGAGAGAGGGAAATTGGCTTCTCCAACAAGCCAATAGGAAGGTGCAAGGAAGCTTCCTCCAAGCTTCTCCAACAAGCCAAAATTTCACTTTTTGAAAAGTCAAAGGTGATGTCATGATGATGATGTCATCGTTGTGATGTCATTAAAGTGTTCTCTAAAAGATGACTAACACTGTACTAAGTTTATTATCAGTGGACAAAAGTTATAGTTAACAAAATCAGTATTTATTGTCCAACGGATAATAAAGCGTACCACGATTTTATTTATCAGATAAAATCTCAAAAAATGAAAACTTCATAAACTGTGCCCGGTCTTGGGTTTAGTAAGATCCCCCATTGACGTTTCCACAGTCCAAGGTTTTCCAACATCGGGAAAATATTTCATTTTCCCGGTTCAGCTCAGTGCGTACGCAAATCAAGAAAAATATTAAAATAATCAAGTAATTCAAATAATTCCAGAAAAATTCTTAAAAATCATAAATATTATAAAATGAATATTTATCATAAAATAAATAATTTTCGGGGTGTTATAACTTTACTATTATGCAAGGAAAATTATAATTAAGTAAAAGTTAAGGAAGGAAATGTTTTAATGTTATGCATATTTTGTTTTCAAACTTGTTATTTGATGTTTCCAGGTATTATGAATTTATGGTTTGGACAAAAGGGCTCCAAGTAGCTTAGACAAAAAGGTTCCAAGTGAGTTAAAAATGTTTGGTAGTGCAAGGAACAAAAGGGCGTCTTGCCTACCCATAAAACAATACAAGGAACAAAAGGGCTTCTTAGAACAAAAAGGCTTCCTGAAAATATTCAAATAACCTGTGTTTTCTAAAATAAAATCTTTTAAGAAATCATTGCATACTTTAAGATTCCATTAAGCATAATCATATATCAACACGCATTGCATAAATTTGGCAATTGTATAGGCAATTGTCTTATTTTTATTAAATATGAATATTAAGGAGAAAAGTTGGTTAGAAAAGATTGAGAATGTAACACCCTGAAAATATGTATTTTATTTGTTTTCGTCGATTTCGAATTATTTTGAGAAATCCGACTCGACTTTTGTAAATTTTATGATTTTTGTGATTTTTAAGAATTTTTGGGAGTTTTTGCGTTTTTGATTATTTTAATATTAATTTGGGCGGTATGTATATGCCTTCGTATTTTATTTCTTTCTCTCAATCCTTAATTATTTTTACTAATCTGATTTAATTTTCATAAGTTTCACAATTATTATGATTTTTGTGAATTTTTATGATATTTTAGATATTTTGAATATTTTAATATATTTTAGATATTTTAAGATATTTTGAATATTTTAATATATTTTAGATATTTTAAGATATTTTGAATATTTTATTATATTTTAGATATTTAGAAATATTTTTGGATATTTTAAGATATTTTGAGATATTTTGAATATTATATTATATTTTTGATATTTTGATATATTTTGAATATTAATATATTTCTGATATTTTGGGTTGTATGTGGGCCCGAAAAAAATAAAAAATTTTATTTTCCAGAAAGTTTTGTACTGTTGATTCGGAGCCGGGGAAACTTACTAAACCCGAAACCGGAAACAGTTTTTGAAGTTTTAATTTCCTGCGATTTTATCTGACAAATAAAATCGGGGTATGTTTTATTATTCATTGGAAGATATTTTTCTTGAAAAATATCTAGTAGATGATTCTAGATGCAAGCCTAGTCACTCACTCTAGAATGTTCTAGATGATGACTCATTGTTGGTGACTCACCTAGGTGACTAGCCTAGTGACTCACATGTTCCAGACTGTTCTGGAAGACGCATCGTCAACGCGCCTAGTCATCGAATGCTTTACACCTCAGCACCTATGACTCAGTAGATTCTAGAAGGTTCCAGAAGCGGTGACTCGCCCTGTGACTTACCGTAGTGAGTCACCTGTTCCAGAAGCTTCTCTGACGACTCACCATGCTGACTCAGCATCATGACTCACCATTAGTGACTCAGCATGCTGACTCGCCATGCTGACTCACCTATTCTAGAAAATATCTACGCTGACTCATCATAGTGAGTCACATGTTCTAGAAACTTCTCTTTGATGACTCGCTCTGTGACTCATCAAGGGCAATCAGCAGAAAATGATCAATAATAGTTGCTACCCAACTGAAGTAAGAGAAAAATCTATGTATATTTTATTACTCATTGGACAATAGATATTGACTTTATAAACAATAATTATTGTTCAATGGTTAAAGTATACTAGAAATCATACAGTGTACACTAATAGAAATTGGTCAACAAAAATAGCAACCAATAGGAATCAAGTTAGTAAATATTCAACCGATAAAAATTGGTCAAGAATAATGGCTTGACTCTTTAAGGACCAATAGGAAACAAGCTATTAAACAAATTTGGACTTCTTGAAATTTGTTGGTTCTACGGTGAAGGAGGAGAGCAATTGCTCTAAATAGCCAATTCACTTTATGAAATTCACGTAGGAAGCCTAAAGTGAACAAAATGAAGACTAGTCAATATTGATTGCTTTTCTTTGTTGCATTCCACGGCAAAGCAACTTTTTGTGAAACAAATATTACAATTCAATTCTTACCATCTTTCATCAATTAACCAAGTAAGACAAAGTCAATTTTGGTGGCTTCTCTTCATGTGCATTTACGGCAATGCATGCTTTAGGAAGGCAATTTCAACACTTCAATTCATTCTTACTCTCAAAGTGATTTACGACCATGCATTACAAAAAGGAAATAAAGTTAATTTCAATTTCATAAAGCTAGTTAACTTTGGTGGCTCTCCATTTGCATTCCACGGCTATGCACATTCGGTGAAGGAAAGTGTTTTACAATTAGCCATCTCAATTTATATTCATTCTTCCTATCTCTTAAGAAAAGCTCTCAAATTTTCTTTCTCCTTTTCTTCTTCAACCTCACGGCCTCCACCTCTAACCCATCATTCACTTTTCTATAATTCTAAACTACCTTATATCTTGCTTTCTTACTTCATCTCAAGATACTTTGTAGTTGAAACCTAAGCTTGAATTATCCATTTTCTATCTTGTTCTTCAAAACTCAAGTTTGAAGCCTTGAAGGTAGGGTTCTTTAATCTTTATGTTTCTATCCATTTCAAAGTTCTAATCATGATTTTAATCCATGATTATTTTAGTTTAGAGCCTTAGGTATTAATATTGCATGTTTTCTTTGATTTTCAAGAAACTCTTGGTGGAGAAAGTTTACTTGAAGGAGGCATATGAGGAACTTTGGAGGTTTCTTCAAGAGGTAAGAGGGAGATTACCCTCATCAGCCATGTGATGGTGGTGAGGAATGAATGTGTTTATAGTGAAGAATCCATAAGGATTCATTCACTTGGTTGTTTATTGTTTTTCCTAATTGTGTTTGATTTTGTGTGCAAGCATGTCTATAGTTTTAGAATATATAGTGTGTGTTTTATGATTGCTTTAATATATGGTATGTGTACATAGATGCATGATGATTATTGTAACATGTAAATAACATATAAGGATTTGCATGAGTGTTCCAAAGAACATCAAAGGGGCTCACGGCCTCAATAAGAAAAAGAGGACCAAAATGTTCTCAACCATTTTCTAAAACAATGATTTAATGAATTTAGGTAATACAATGAATTTGACATTGATTTAGAAGATGGAAAATGATCCAAAGATCAAATGCAAGGATTTTGGGGAATTCGACCAATATGTCATATAATATATTTTTAATTTCTAAAATTATTTTCCAAGGTAGATCAAGTAGTTAATTACAAAAGAATTTGATTTCAATAAATCTTTGGGAAATAAAATGGAAGAACTTAGTTTTAGAAATTAAAGTTAGAGGATTTTACTATAAATACGAAATACAGTGAACATTTGAAAATGCTAACATAGAGCTCACTTTGTGTTTTGAAGCACGTTAGTAGTTTTCAAAAGTGTAATTAAATGGTTGTAATATAAACAAAAGAATTTTTAACAGAAAACCTAGAAAACCATTATTATAGATTTTCTAAGCAAAAATAATGTCAATTTTTGTTAAAAATAAACAAATAAGATAGAAAAGATATCCAATATAATGTATACGGTATGAAAAATATTCTACGTAGTTCAAATGTATTACATATTATTTTTGTTTAATTGAATAGTGATTTTTAAGGAATTCGGACAAGAAAATGATTTAAAAATCTTACGCGATTGAGAAAATATTTGAAAAACTCTACGCGATTTCAAAAATAGCAAAATATATTTACGTGATTTAAAAATGTTTGTAAAAACGATGGAATTGTGAAAATGCGATAAAATTTATACGCGATTAATTGGAATAGCGAATTTTTACTGTCGGACCAAAGTGGTGGACCCGGACATGTTGAGATACAGATACTGTCAAGTGGGACGTACTGTATATTTGAGATTTTTGCCATTGAGGGCATATTTGAGATTTTTGCCATTGAGGGCAAGCCATTGAGGGCATTTCAGTTAATACGGATATCTAATACCATTGAGGGTATTCTGATAATTTTTATCATGCATTTGTGCCAATTTGGTTGATAATTGGTGATTTGATTAACGAGATGAATAACATCATGTTGTCGGTGTGATAAGCATAGTGTGGTTCAATTTGAATGAACTTGGAGGCATTAGTGTGCGGACTATTCCATTTGTGGACAGTTGGTCGCTCCTCTGGGCCGTGGTAACTGGTAACACACTAATGAACTCGACACGCACTATACTTAATCTAGATCTTATAAAGTCTAATAGTACATTGCCTGTAGTGACACGACGTTAGACAGTGTGCTACACCACGCCATGTGACTGTGGGCTATAGACGCAACGTGAGACCACAGAATAGTTTGGTTGGGTAGCTGTGGTACTAATAGATTTTACAGATCATTCTCTCTGATGTCCGTGTTTTTAACTCCATGGAGTAGGAATGAGTTTGTGTATATTGACATATCTTGTCTGCATTTTAATGTGGTCATTTATATTCACTGTTGAGATATTATGTATGTTGTGACTATATGATTTAATTGTATCCATTATTTCATCTATCACGGTAATGTTATTGCTATTCATTTTATTATAACATGTGTTTATTGGAATTATTTGTAAATTGATAACATGACTATATTTGTGATATCTGTGTGTATGGAATGACTTTGTCATTCGTATCTTTCTTTGCTACCGTACTGGTATTGATGAAAGGGGATCTCACCTCTTTACTGTATTGTTTTATTGTGTTTGTTTTATTTAAATTCATATAGTAGATGAAGCAAGTTTCTTAGACCCATTGGAGGCAATGTTTTGAAGTTGGTGACGGCATCGAGGAGTGATCTTCCAATTTTTAACGTGATGCAGTTGGTGGAGAAACGAGGCATGTATGTTGGGTTTTTCTCGTTAATGTTGTTACCGTGCTATTAGTAGTACCCATCATTGGGTTGGCTACTGTTTCTCTGAATCTGTAAATTTTATAATTTAAATTGTTATTGAAAATGTTGTGGTATATTTAATATGTGTATTAATCAGTTCAATCTAATTTCTGTTTTACCTATAATTTTTGGTAAGTTTATATTTCCATGAAAAGAAATTTTAAAATCCATCTTTTAAAACTCAAAGCTTTTATAAAATGATTTTCAAGTTTTATGTTTTTATTTAAAAATGTGATGTCCTATGGAGGGTATTACATTAGTTGGTATCAGAGCACGGTTAGAGTCTTTTGGGGTTTGTGGTTAGGTTTGTCTTGTTTGTGCTGTGTGACTCTCTGTGCTTGGACTCCGAAAGGAGACAAGATTTTTTTGAAATGGTCACATCCGATTTCTATTGTATTTTCATTCGTTCGTCTTTGAAGAAAGGCGATGACTCATGGTAGACGTACGTATGTGGAAGCAGGACGTGATAGCGATGATATGACTGCAACTACAAAAGCAATGCAATGAACAGCTAAAGGAATAGTGCAACATGATCAAAAGATTGCTCAGCAGCAAGGAACGATAACCGAGGTTTAGAATCAGATAAAGTCGGAATAAATCTTAGAATACAAGATTTCGTAATGTTGGATCATGTTGGTTCCTAAGGAGGAGAAATCGTAAGGCCAGGCGATTCTAGTGGAAAACGTATTCGTGATCATTGAGAAGTCAACAACAACAATCTCGTGGAGAAAGTGCGAGTGGTAGCAGGTTTAGTCAGACTGTGACATCTGCACCAACATGTCAGAAGTGTGGGGAAGATTATCTAACCAGGGATCGTACAATCAAAGGAATCATATGTTTCAAGTGTAGGATGCCAGACATTTGCTGGAAAGTGTATTCCACCAAAGATGAAGTCATCTGTTAGTAACGTACGTGCTTCGACATCTTAAGTAGAATGGAGTAAAAGTATCTTAGATTGAAGACCTAAATAAAGAAGGTTGTGTTACAGAAGGTGATCCTTTAACTATACTGTATAATTCCGAGGGTAACCTATTTCTCTATGGCATATAATTGTGTGGGTCAATTAGAGTTATTTGTGTCTTCATTATCTTTTGACCTGGTTGTTTCTACTTCTATTGCTAAAACATGTGGTTGAGGACTTGAGTTGCTTAAACCATCTTAAGTTTGTTAAATAATTGAATTTTTTCTGTTGATTCAATTTGTATACCTCTTTCATAAAATAGACACGATTTAAAAATATGGATTGGGTATTTTTCCAACCATCCATGCTTTGTTAGACTTATCAGTTGAATTATTCAACTTAAAAAGTTCACTTCTAAATTCGTTGGACCGCATCAAATTCTCCATTGGATAGGTCCGGTAATATATTAGATGACTCCATCATCTTTTCTTTCTATTCCTTCATAATATCTTTCATATGTTGCAATTACGAAATGTACTTTTGGTCTAACCCATTCTTTTATGACTAATTGACTATGTGAGTTGATTAGAGTTATCAATATCTTTGTTACCTTTCGACTTGTCTATTTTTGCTTTTATTACCAAATCCATTATTACTATCCAGTCCCTTAAACAATTTTTCTGTTAATCTAAATTATCTACCTCTTTCACGAGATAGATGTGATCTTATACATGGATTGGTTATCTTTAATCATATCCTGTAAATTATTTCAGTAAAACTTTGGTGTCCCAGAAAACTCATTCTTAAAATCGGGCAATGTCAAATTCTTTGTTGGACATGTCTGGTAACAATTCAGATAGTTTCTCTACCTTTTCTTTCTAAATTTTTATAATGTTCTTTTATGTATTGTAATTGCAAGAGGGGATATTCTTAGTCAAAATCATGTCATAGTATCAAATACAGTACTGTTGAAAAAGAAAACTTGATTGTGAGGCACTTCCCATTAAAAGCAGAGGCAAGAAAGTGAAGTGGTACAAAGGCAAAGAAATTTCAAGTGATGCTGTTCGGAGTGGCGAATGTTTCTGCAATATTCACAGATTATGTGAATAGAATCTTTTGTCCTTATTTAGACAGAATTGTCATTATCTTATTAATGACACTTTGATCTATTCTCGAAATCGTGAGGAACATGCTGAACGTTTCCGTGTGGTTCACCAAGTCTAAAGGAGGAGCAGTTATATACTAAAGTTATCGAAATACGAATTCTAGTTGGATGAAATGCAGTTTTTGGGCCACATGATTCAAAGGAAGGAATTGAAGTGGACGCATCAAAAGTTGAAATAGTTCTTGAGTGAGAAAGACCGAACGCTGCATTGGAAATTCATGGCTTTGTAGGATTGGTCAGTTACTATCAAAAAGTTATTGAGAGATTTTCCAAGATCGCAAAACTTCTCACCCAGCCTACCGGAAAGAATCAAGTGTTTGCATAGAATGATGCATACAAGGAGTTTTCGTTAGTCAAGGTAATCTGGAATGGCGTAGACGGATATGCAACGTGAGGACTGGAAGACAAGATGAAAGAGTAGTATTCATAGTTGTTCTGAGATTACTACGAATTTCGGGGACGAAATTCTTTTTAGGAGGGGAGTGTTGTAACACCCTGAAAATATGTATTTTATTTGTTTTCGTCGATTCCGAATTATTTTGAGAAATCCGACTCGACTTTTGTAAATTTTATGATTTTTGTGATTTTTAGGAATTTTTGGGAGTTTTTGCGTTTTTGATTATTTTAATATTAATTTGGGCGGTATGTATATAAGCCTTCACATTTTATTTCTTTCTCTCAATCTTTAATTATTTTTACTAATCTGATTTAATTTTCATAAGTTTCACAATTATTATGATTTTTGTGAATTTTTATGATATTTTAGATATTTTGAATATTTTAATATATTTTAGATATTTTAAGATATTTTGAATATTTTATTATATTTTAGATATTTTGAGATATTTTTAGGATACTTTAAGATATTTTGAGATATTTTGAATATTATATTATATTTTTGATATTTTGATATATTTTGAATATTAATATATTTCTGATATTTTGGGCTGTATGTGAGCCCGAAAAAAAATAAAAATTTTTATTGGCCAGAAAGCTTTGTACTGTTGATTCGGAGCCGAGGGAACTTACTAAACCCGAAACCGGAAACAGTTTTTGAAGTTTCATTTCCCTGCGATTTTATCTGACAAATAAAATCGGGGTATGTTTTATTATTCATTGGAAGATATTTTTCTTAAAAAATATCTAGTAGATGATTCTAGACGCAAGCCTAGTCACTCACTCTAGAATGTTCTAGATGATGACTCATTGTTGGTGACTCACCTAGGTAACTAGCCTAGTGACTCACATGTTCCAGACTGTTCTGGAAGATGCATTGTCAACGCGCCTAGTCATCGAATGCTTTACACGTGGACCAATCAGGAGCTGGTCAATATTGGTGGCTGTGACTCATCGCTAAGGACCAATGGAAGCTCGACACGTGACGTGACACCTCAGCACCCGTGACTCAGTAGATTCTAGAAGGTTCCAGAAGCGGTGACTCGCCCTGTGACTCACCGTAGTGAGTCACCTGTTCCAGAAGCTTCTCTGACGACTCACCATGCTGACTCAACACATGACTCACCATTAGTGACTCAGCACGCTGACTCGCCATGCTGACTCACCTATTCTAGAAAATATCTACGCTGACTCATCATGCTGACTCATCGTAGTGAGTCACATGTTCTAGAAACTTCTCTTTGATGACTCGCTCTGTGACTCATCAAGGGCAATCAGTAGAAAATGATCAACAATAGTTGTTACCCAACTGAAGTAAGAGAAAAATCTATGTATATTTTATTACTCATTGGACAATAGATATTGACTTTATAAACAGTAATTATTGTTCAATGGTTAAAGTATACTAGAAATCATACAATGTACACCAATAGAAATTGGTCAACAAAAATAGCAACCAATAGGAATCAAGTTAGTAAATATTCAACCAATAAAAATTGGTCAAGAATAATGGCTTGACTCTTTAAGGACCAATAGGAAACAAGCTATTAAACAAATTTGGACTTCTTGAAATTTGTTGGTTCTATGACGAGCGCCGAACTCAGTCAAAATTATAACCGAAGTTATTACCTAAGCTTGTAGCACAGTGACAACACCGGATCGTCTCCTCAAGGATCGTAAATGCAATTTGATCAAATCAAGTGAAAGTTAGCAAAAAGGGGGGTTTGACAGTTTAAGATCGCACTTAACAAAATTAAAGGAAGAAATAACAATTAAAGAGCAGTCAATTTAGAAACCTATCCAAGATTGGGTGGATTCAATCATAGACCCTTCATAGAACACTTGAAGTGCAATTGAATTGTTAATTTGGATCTAACCGAGATCTCTCGCATCAAATCCAGAATTCATACTAGACGATCGTCTAGAATTCAATTAACAAGTGATAAACACAAATCCGCAATCGCACCATTCATGAAAATCTATGTTAATTTCAAGTACCGAATTCAATTAACTTAGGCACAAATCAAGAACCTAACCTCTTCAATTGCGTGATTAATTTAGATCAATCAGTTCTAAGTTTCATCACAAATCTCAATCTTCATTTATGTGATTAGTTTAGATCAATTAGTTCTAAGTTTCATCACAAATCTCAATCTTAAACTAAGATCAAATTAGATCAACATAAATAGAATCACCATTCATGCATTCAAGATCAAGAAGAAGAAAGAAGAAGAAAAGAGGAATTCAATTACAAATCAAATACAATACATAACCAAGGTCTCAAGAATCCAAACCACAATCTCTTCAAGAGATCTAAATTGACCGAAAGTAGCTTAGCCCTCCATCACCATGAAGAGAAGCATCAAAATATACAAAAGCTATGAGAAACTATGAAGAAACTATGAAGAAACAAGAAACTAAGAGAGAAAATGAAGGAGAGAATTCATGTTGTTCATGATAAATGGTGCTTTTATAGAAGTCTAAGGTAACAAAATGACAAAGGGAAGTGGGTGGATGAGTGGGTGAGTGAGTGGAGTGGTTGAGTGGATGGATTAGTGGGTTGGTTTAGTGGATTGGTTTAGTGGATGAGTGGGTGGATTGGTTGAGTGGTTGAATTAGTGAAAAATGCCAAAGGACTTTTGGTGAGTGGAAAATTATGGACATGAATGGGTGAGTGGATGGATGAGTAGATGAGTTAGTGGATGAGTGGATGGAGTGGTTAAATGGTTGGATTAGTGTATTAGTGGATGAATGGGTGAGTTAGTGGATGAGTGGATGAGTGGATGAGTGGATTAGTGGATGGATGAGTGGATTAGTGGATGGGTGAGTGGATGGTTGAGGATGAAAATTTCGTGTCTGACTTGGAAGCCAAAAACGACCCACTATACTTCAGAACCACGAAAAGTGTTCTTCATCAAAGTTGTAGATCCTTGTCTTGGCTATAAAATGGATAGCTGGTTCGTCCAATTTGGCTTCCTTAAGCCCAAGATATGTCCCAAATACCGTAGGTTGCTCAAACCCAACTTCAGCACCTCTGTTCCGACTTGTAAGCTCAAAATGACCTGCTAGACTTCTTTTTCTCAAAATGTGTTCTTCATGAAAGTTGTTTATTTGGATCTTGACTATCCACTGTCCAAATTTCAGCCCATCTCCATTATTACATCTTGAGATATGATTTTTTTGAGTGCACACTATTCGGATTCTACTGGCAGAACCCGTATTCTGACTTCCATGTAAACTTAGGTCCCTTAGACATCTGAATCAGACTTCGAGCTCTTCATCAAAGTTGTAGAGCTTCCTCTTAGCTTTCCTACAAGGTAAAATTCATGTTCATCAGATATTAGGAACTCAAGTTATGGCCAAAATACAGAAACAGTGTCAAATCTCAATAATGCTGAAAATATTCAATTAGGACCAATTTGAGCTCAAACTCACAAAATCATACCAAACTCAATCAATTAAGAATATGGAGAGTGTAAATGACTAAACATAAGGGTTTCTTAATGAATAAAATATGTGATTATCAAATTCCCCCACACTTAGCTTTTTGCACTCCCGGGCAAAACTCAAGACCAAAATTTTACAATCAAGAAGAACAACCAAAGGTTCAAGGATCAAAACATTCATGAGTTAACAATTCTCCACATCTCAAACTAACAAGCAAGGTATCTTCAACATGAATCGAGAATGAAAGATCTTCACAAGATTCCCTCTCAATCTCTCAAGTGTTTAAAAGGTAGGTATTTCACTCAATTCAACCCATGAAAATTGCACTACCATAAGCTTGCTTATCTTCTACTTCTCCACTACTCAAAACACATGCACACACAAATCATGAGGACTTTATTCAAGGTTGTAGTGAGGTCAAGGTAACAGAGAGAGGATAAAATGGATATGAGAAGATAAATACCAAAGAGAATACAAGCAAATGAGATTGAGTTCAAATAACAAGCATAAAAGTTCATCCCAACTCTAGTGTATATTCCTTTACATATTCATTTCCCAATCCTTTTTTTTTTTTTTTTTTTTTTTTTTTTTTTTTAAACACTTGGTTTTTTTTTTTTTTTTTTCTCTTTTTTTTTTTATATATATATATATGAACATAACTATATACATACATTTTTTTTTTTTTTTTTTTGGGCACTCTTTTCTTTTTCAACAACCATTTTGTACACACACCCCCACACTTGTTCAAAAACTCATCCATTAACCAAGCTAATGTTCTTTTATTCCCTAAGGTAAAGTAAGAACACGATTTCTCATTTAAGGCACATGATGAGCTAGAAACAAGGAATGGTCAAATAAGCTCAAAGGGGTTAAGCAAAGGAAAATATACAAGGTTGGCAGGAATCAGAGAATTTTCAAGAAGTCAAAAGAGTGCTTGATATCATATTGGAAACAAGGTTAGCTATTTGGTTAAACTAGCTAATTAAGAAAGAGGGCCTCAATCATGTTCATGCATGCAAGTGAAATGTAGCCTCAAAAAGAATCAAAGCAAGTTCTAGAGTGGTCATTAACATGAGTGAAAATCACACAAGAAAGAAGAGAATGGCATAAATGTTGAATCCATCCATTAGGCTCAAAATCTCACAAGGTATGCATCCATCAAACTCAATTCATCAATTCAATCATCCATCACCAAGCATATCAGTTCAAGAAGGGAGAAAAATTATTCAATCATGCAATGAACCTCTTTTTTTTTCTTTTTTTTTTTTTAGAATTTTTTTTTTTTTTTTTTTTTTTTTTTTTTTTACAAACGAAAAGAAACAGAAACATGCTAAAATCTCCCCCACACTTAATAGAACATTGTCCTCAATGTGAAAGAAAGAGATAGAAAAGAGCAACACAACCCGATAAGAAGTGAATCATCGCTAAGGTAAAAGAAACACACCGTCATCGCGCACGATCGACCTTGAAAAGAAATAAAAAAAAAAAAACGTTAGTACTTCCACAATGCAATACTAATTAATTACTACCTAAAAACTCCTTACTCGCCACCAATTAAGATGCGTCTCAAGAGTAAAATTACTCC
The DNA here is from genome assembly GCA_029884605.1 of Ormosia emarginata. NCBI lineage: Eukaryota > Viridiplantae > Streptophyta > Magnoliopsida > Fabales > Fabaceae > Ormosia > Ormosia emarginata. The sequence continues at coordinate 11,180,141 of JAQQTP010000040.1, forward strand.
TTACTACTGCCATCACTAATTGGTTTAATAAGTCCATGACAATCATATCATACTAAACAAAACAACAATAATTTTTTTTTTTTTTTTTTTTTTTTATCAAACTCATTAAAGAGAAAGTTTCAGATCGGCTTTTGTTTCTTGTTACTTCCTTCATTTGCTTCTCGTTGACCAATCTATCTCGAGCTAATACCTTATCGGTACATACTCAAAAGCTTCTAATTTATCAATGAGCTCATCAATAGTGGAGGCAGAGATAAGAAGTTGTCTTGCCGAAGGAGTGATAAATTTACGTTCCATGACTTTGTCAAGAAAAAATAACAAAAGATCAAAGAAATTATTAACATTCAACAAACCAATGGGTTTATGGTGGATGTTCAGTTCGGCCCAAGAGACAATTTGAAAAATTTCTTCTAAAGTACCAAAACCACCGGTAAGACAATAAATGCATCAGAATTGTCAACCATTATTTTCATTCGTCCATGCATAGATGTTACCCGAATTTCTTCTCCAATTGTCTTTCCGGTGATGTTATTTTCAGCCAAAGGTTTAGGAATAACACCTAAAACCCGATCATTGCCTCCTATAGAAGCAAACAAGTGATACTGAAATTTATTAACCCACGACAACCTCCCCATATACAAGATGAATATTCCTCGCAGCAAGTGATCGACCAAGAGTGCTAGCTGCGTTTACATAAACTCTAATCCCTTCCCATAACTTGACCCACAAAAACACAGACATTTTTTGAGGTTACGAATAGAAGGCCCCATTCTATACTCTTCCTCCCTTTGAGTGATTTCGAGTGTGAAGGAAGATGGAGAAAATGGAGTGTTTAAATAAGAAAAAGAATGGAAAGGGAAATAATTGCACCTATAAGGGTAGGTTGGTTGTCGAAAAGGTTGAAATTAAGAGTCACAGAATCTTTTCTCCTTTTTTATTTTTTTTTTTTTTTTTTTTTTTTTTTTTTTTTTTTTTTTTTTTTTGACTTCAAGAAAACCATCAAGGTAAAGAAGTCTAGAAACCCTGAAGGACCCCTGCTCAAAGGATCGTCTGTACAAAAATCAAAATACAACAAAATGATACAAAGATAATAGAAAATGATGACATACCTGTATGTAATAGTTTCCATGGCGTATCTTTATATCTAGCGTCATGAGTGCGAAGAGACATCACGCCCTTTTTTTTTTTTTTTTTTTTTTTTTTTTTTTTTGAAATTGTTAGAAAAACTTGATGAAAGATGAGTGTATACTTACTTAAGATTGGGATGGAGGTAGTCTGCTCTTTCGGCTTTGTGCCAAAGCATTGTTGACCAAGATTCGACCCATTCAAGACCGCAACATAGGGCTCCCAAAAGGGACAAGTGGCCATAATACGACCGTGCCTCGCTCTCATGTGGATACAATCTACCTTCTTTGTTTTTCAATTAAGAAGGTGGATCGGATGCATGCATTTCCCCATTCACGGTTTGTGTTACCAAAGCCAACCCTAAGAAGTATACATTTTTTTTTTTTTTTTTTTTTTTTTTTTTTTTTTTTTTTTTTTTTTTTGAATTTTTTTTTTCATTTTTTTTTTTCATTTGTTTTTTTTTTTTTTTTTTGTAAAATGCCATGAAGAAGAAGAAGAAGAAGATGATATGTACAGATTGTTTGTGGATATGGCTCACATCGCCTCCTGGTTTAACGTCCAAGAATCGGCTTAAACGTCTTCTATGAGTCGAGGATAAGCTTCCCATCCAATTTTCTTATAAATTGGCAAATGGTCTTTTAGAGTCGATTCCCAAGATCGTAGCGTTGTTGTTCATCCTTGAAGAGATTCCACAATTTAAGAATTTCTCGATGCACCAATCCACAAGAATGCGTCTCAAGAGTCAATAAGATATCATCTAATGACTCCTTACTCACCCATTCTTAATGAAGAAAATTTTATCTTCTCTATTTGCGGAAACCATCCCCTTAGTACGACATCGCTTGTTACGGTTCCATCGTCCACATTTGTGACAGACTTGTAACCTTTTTGCTCTTCTCCTTTTAGAATATGAACTTCTTCCAAGACCAGGGCATATATGAGTCAAATGAAATTGAGGACTCACCGCTAATCGGACCTTTGCTTCAATTATCCAGCAGACATCTTCGGCATACCCTTGTGCATCAACATTCTCAATCTCTCACATCGAACTTTGTAGATTTTTCTCGAGAGCATTTTGAGGAAGAGAAGGAAAATGTTTTCTCGGTTTGAAAGAATGACATCCATTTTGAAGGAGAAGAAGGGTTCAGTTATTTTGGGAAATCGAAGAATAAACCGACTCAAGAGTCACGAGTACCGTATCCGCCACTTAACCAAGCAACACAAAGAACTCAAGAACTTGGTTTTCCGGGAATGGTTGAGTCTTTGTCCATTAACCTTAAGCGCATTACCATTCCTAGGATCCTCAAGATCGATGCCGAGAGGATACGCGTGTCCGACAACAAAAGAACCACGCCACCTAGATCTCAATTTTCCAAGGAGTAGGTGTAGATGATAATCTCAAAGCGAGAACTTTTGACCAATTTCCGCAGCCTTTTGCAAAAGGTGTAACATGACCTTTAATAAAGTAGGCCAATAAAATCCATACCGCAAGATTTTCAGCTTGTTGTCGTTTGAAGAAAAATGACCTCCACATGCTTCCGAGCGACTCTACCTACTTCATTGTCGGGCACACAAATTGCTGTTTTTTTTTTTTTTTTTTTTTTCTTTCTTTTTTTTTTTTTTTTTTTTTTTTTTTTTTCCTTTTTTTTTTTTTTTTTTTTCTTTTTTTTTTTTATTCATAATGCGGATGGAGAAGGTTCATCACCTCCACTTCGCATTCTCTCGGAAGTTCATGATATCTTGTTTGAGGCGGTGTCCATTTACGATGAAAGCTTTGGCAAGTGACCTCACTTTTAATCCGAAGAAACACGTAAGGAAAAACATTAGTAACAATAAATGGTCCATCCCATCTAGACCTTAATTTGCCGTGCATGAGTCGGAGGCGGGAGTTATAGAGAAGAACTTTTGACCAATCTCAAATGTTTTCCTCAGAATCAACTTATCATGGAAGGCTTTGGTCTTCTCCTTATAAAGTTTGGAACTTTCATAAGCCTCCAAGCGGATCTCCTCCAATTGTTGCACCGTGCCTTCCTCTCCATACCGCTTGATTTAGGTCCAAGTTGCACCTTTTCACCGCCCGAGAATGCTCGATGCTCAATTTCCACCGGTAGCAGGTGGCATGCTTTTCCAAAAACAATTCGATATGGAGACATCCCGATTGGTGTCTTATAAGCAGTCCAGTAAGCCCATAAAGCATCCTCAAGCCTCTTGCTCCAGTCCTTTCGTTAGGTTGAACTGCCTTCTGGAGTATCTGCTTAATTTCTCTGTTGGAGACTTCGGCTTGCCCATTGGTTTGGGGGTGGTAGGGTGTAGAAACCTTGTGTTGGACTCCATACTTCTTCATCAAAGCCTCCATGCTTCGATTGCAAAAATGTGAACCTTGATCACTAATGATGGATCTCGGGACTCCAAACCTACAGAAAATCTGTGATCTAATAAAATCCACAACAACTTTAGAATCATCAGTCCGAGTGGCCTTAGCCTCCACCCATTTAGATACATAATCCACAGCAAGCAGAATGTAAACAAAACCAAATGATACAGGAAAAGGACCCATAAAGTCAATACCCCAAACATCAAAAATCTCACAGAATAATAAGGGTTTCTGGGGCATTTCATTCCTACGAGAAGTATTCCCTGTTCTCTGGCATTGATCACAAGATTTGCAAAACATATATGCATCATGAAATAGAGTGGGCCAATATAATCCAGAGTCTAAAACTTTTCTAGCAGTCCGTTGAGGACCGAAGTGGCCGCCACATGCAAGTTTATGACAAAAGCTAAGAATGGAATGGAATTCATCATCAGGCACACATCTCCTAATTACTTGGTCACTGCAAAATCTCCATAAGTAAGGATCATCCCACACATAATACTTTGACTCACTTTTCAATTTATCAATCTTAGCCTTAGTGAAATGTGCAGGTATTGCTTTAGCAACCAAGAAATTAATCAAATCAAAGAAACCAAGGGATGTTGCCTTGCACTTGAAAAGTCGCTCATCGTGGAAAACATCATGGATGGGAAAAACATCCGCCTCCCTTTCAATTCGACTCAAGTGATCACCACCAAATTCTCCGCTCCACTCTTGTCACGGATCTCAATATCAAACTCCCGGAGGAGCAACATCCACCTAATCAACCGGGGCTTGGCATTGGGCTTTTTCAGAGAAACTTCAATTGCATGATCCGAAAACACAACCACTCGGAACCAAGCAAATATGATCGAAATTTATCTAAAGCAAAAACAATTGCTAAAAGTTCCTTTTCGGTTGTGGTGTAGTTGATTTGTGCAGGATCTAAAGTTCTCGAAGCATAGGAAATGACATGAGATACTTTACCGACCCTTTGTGCAAGAAAGCTCCCAATGCATAATTAGAGGCATCACACATCACTCAATGGAAGTGTCCAATCCGGCGGTTGGATGATAGGTGTCTTGGTCAATGCCCGCTTCAATTGATTGAAGGCATCCCGGCACTTCTTGTCAAAGTGAAACTCCACATCTTTTTGCATAAGTTGGATAGCGGAAGTGCAATTTTCTTGAAATCCTTTATGAACCGCCGATAGAAACCTCGCATGACCAAGGAAAGAACGAATCTCCCGCACGCATGTGGGGTAAGATAGGCATGAAATAACATCTATTTTTGCAGGATCTACCTCAATACCCTCACGAGATATCACATGCCCTAAGACTATACCTTGTTCTACCATGAAATGACATTTCTCAAAATTTAGAACGAGGTTAGTCTTAATGCATCTATGCAAGACCGAGCGACTATCTAAACATGCATCAAAGGAAGATCCATAGACAAGTAAAATCATCCATGAATACGTCCATGCAATTTTCTAAAAAATCGAAAAGATACTTACCATACACCTCCGAAAGGTGCTCGGAGCATTGCATGACCAAAGGGCATCCTCCTATATGCAAATGTGCCAAATGGACAAGTGAAAGTAGTCTTCTCTTGGTCTTCGGGGCTATATGAATCTGAAAATAGCCCGAATATCCATCCAGGAAACAATAATGTGACTTGCCAGCTAACCGCTCCAACATCTGATCAATGAAAGGCAGCGGGAAATGATCCTTTCTGGTAGCCTGGTTGAGCCGCCTATAATCAATGCAAACTCGCCAACTGTTTTGAACTCGTGTGGGCACAAGCTCATTGTTCTGATTTGCAACCACTGTGACCCCAGATTTCTTGGGAACCACTTGCACGGGGCTCACCCATTGACTGTCAGATATGGGATAAATAATGCCAGCTTGAAGCAGCTTTGTAACTTCCTTCTTTACCACATCTAGAATCAGGGGATTTAGTCTCCTTTGGGGCTGTCTAACTGGTTTAATCCCTTCTTCCAATAAAATCTTATGCATGCATGTGGAGGGGCTAATACCAGGAATATCTGCAAGAGTCCATCCGATGGCTTGCCTATTCTCGCCTCAAAATCTGCGTAAAGTAATTTTTCTTCTTGATCGGGTTGTAGGTTTTTAGCAATGATCACCTAGGAAGTGTCTCACCATCTCCCAAATATGCATATTTAAGATGGTCTGGTAAAGTCTTCAACTCCAAGGATGGAGGTTGTACAATGGAAGGTAACAAGTGATCTCAAAACTAACTAAAGAACATTAATTTCAAGATGGTATCGACTCTCATTCTCAATTGTTGCATCATCAAGCATTTGTATCATTACTCATAACAGAATAAATCTCAAAGACATGCAAAGACATGGTTCATCATCACAAGTGGCACATGTATCACAAGAAACAGAACCAAGATAGTCAACAATATCGGGAATTCAAAGCATATAAATCAAGATAGACATCATCAACCAAAGATCTCAATCATATCAACATGGAAAATGAATGCTCCTCTGGGGGTGTCTCATGGCATCAAAAATGTTAAATTGTACCAAATTGTCGCCAAACTCCATAGAAAGGGTGCCGCATGCACGTCTATCTTGGTCTTGGCGGTCTTGAGGAATGGTCGCCTAGAATCAATGGAGCATGGTTTGTTGGAGACTCATCTTCCATGTCCGAATGTAGAAATCTCTTTGGAAAAATCAACTCATTCACCCGAACTAACACATCTTCCAAAGCACACACCCGGGATGAGCAAGTGGCTCTATTTGCCAACCGAATCACGATACCAGTGGGTTGCAAAGTACCGATGTTTAAACACTTATACACCGACATGGGCATGACATTGATCGAAGCACCCAAATCTAGCATTGCATGCTCAAATCTAGAGTTGCCAATTGTGCAAGAAATTGTGAAGGTTCCGGGATCTTTGCATTTCGTGGCATGCTTGGCGTAATCATTGCGTAAACATTTCTTCCCATGCCGATCTTCTCATCCCCTTTCAACCTTCTCTTATGAGTGCACAACTCCTTGAGAAATTTAGCATATTTTGGAATTTGCTTGATTGCATCTAGGAGGGGAATATTGATTTCCACTTTCCCGAATGTCTCCATGACTTCTTTTTCCATTTTCGCTTGCATTGTTCTCTTGGATTGTGTGATCCTATTTGGAAAAGGCAATGGAATGGTAACATCGAATTCTCTGCAATTTTCTTCGGAGGCACTGATTTACTGGACTGAATTATCCATTTCCTGGTCAATTTCGATTCTTTGTAAGGTTGGAACATCAACTTCTTTGCCACTTCTCAAGGTAATTGCACTTACGTTGCCTCTTGGATTGTTGATTGTTTGTGAAGGCAATTGGCTAGAACCTTGACTCTTTAGCTCGCTCACAGTGGTTGCCAGCTGCCCGATTTGAGTTTGTAAATTCTGAATGTTGGCACTGACGTTCTGCTTGAACTGAATGTTATTTGTGGCCATTTGTTTCATCAGGTCTTCCAATGATGGCTCAGCTGGAGTGGATTGGACAGACTGCTGAACAGGTTGCTGTTGTCTGAATGCAGGGGGTATTTGTTGGTATTTGTTGCTTGGACCTGTAGCTTGGTATCTAAATTGTTGTTGCTGCTGGTGGGGCTGTTGTTGCTGCTGGTGGGGCTGTTGTTGCTGGCTAGGATTCCCATATCTCAAATTGGGATGGTCTCGCCAACCAGGATTATAAGTACTAGAAAATGGATCATATCTAGATTGTTCTTGTTGTTGTTGCCGATATTGGGGTCTACCAGAAAAACACCAAATGCAAAGAACACATTGATCCGGAAAAGCGGGACCATCTTCCCGAAGTGTAGGGCATGAATCAAGAGGGATGAGATGAATTAGAGCAAATTCCACACACCGATGCGAGTCATCTGCATGGGTGGTTGTTGACCCCACCGCTATCTGTCTTACCAAAGAAGTCAATTCATCTAGTCTGTGTTCCATTCTTTGTTGGTCCATATGAGATGCTTGAATTTCATTAACTCCTCTGGTTGCGGTGATGATCCGCGAGCCAAACTGTTGGGTATTGGCTGCCATGTTTGCTATCAGATCTCTTGCAGCGGTAGGAGTTTTGTCTACTAAGGCTCCTCCAGAGGCAAGATCGATCATGCTTCTATCATTTGGCAGCAAGCCCTCATAAAAGTATTGAATCAAGAGCTGGTCACTAATTTGGTGATGAGGGCAGCTTGAACACAACTTCTTGAATCTCTCCCAGTATTCATGCAAAGTCTCACCAGACATCTGTCTGATGCCACATATATCCTTCCTAATTGCAGCAGCTCTCGAGGCAGGAAGAATCTCTCCAGAACAACCTCTTCATGTCATTCCAACTTCGAGTGAACCTGGTGAAAGATAAAACAACCAATCTTTGGTGCATCGACAAGTGAGAAGGAAATGCCCTTAACTTGATGTGTTCTCTCGAAATGCCTTGTGGCTTCATGGTTGAACACACAACATGGAACTCTTTTCGGTGCTTATGAGGATCTTCACCCGCAAGACCATGAAACTTTGGTAACAAGTGTATCAAACCAGATTTCAACTCAAAATCTGCATCAAGATCAGGATATTGAATGCACAAAGATTGGTAAGATACATCAGGAGCAGCAAGTTCCTTAAGGGTTCTATTATGCATGTTATCAGCCATGATTTCAGGATTACTTAAGTTATCAGGTTCACTCCTAAAATTAGGTTCAGAATTAACTCGAATTTATCACACGAGCTCTAATTAATCTATGCAAGGTCCTATCAATCTCAGGATCAAGATCAAGCAAGATATCGAGATTGGACCTAGTCATGCATCAACTAAAGCACAAAAACACAAAAAGCGCAACTAAGCAAAATACACTAAACAACACTCAAAATATGCAAAAATAAATCTAGTTAATATGTCTAAACATTTTTAAAAATTATGGAATCAACACAGAACAAAATCTACATAAAAATGAAACTAGAAAATGCAATAAAAAATATTAAAAAAATTGAAAAAGTGGTCTAAATGATAGAATTTCGAAAAACCAGGGGTGACCTCACAGTTTCTGTGAGTCTTGTTTATCAAGCTGTTTTCCTTCAACCGACCAAGTTACAGCTCATTCTGGGCATGTTTCAGTTCGAAAATTGCAATAGTTACCCGTAATCACTTTGTTTTCCGTCTTTCCTAATTCAGAGAAAAATTCAAAAGCTAAGATAAAAATGTTAGTATGGTATGGACAATGTTAGTAAATGAAAAATAACTGTTAGAATAGGTAAGAAAAAAAAAAAACAAAAATTAGTAAGGTTACTCAAAATGAAAAGATTACACCTACGAGCTCCCCGGCAACGGCGCCAAAATTCTGACGAGCGCCGAACTCAGTCAAAATTATAACCGAAGTTATTACCTAAGCTTGTAGCACAGTGACAACACCGGATCGTCTCCTCAAGGATCGTAAATGCAATTTGATCAAATCAAGTGAAAGTTAGCAAAAAGGGGGTTTGAGTTTAAGATCGCACTTAACAAAATTAAAGGAAGAAATAACAATTAAAAGCAAATCAATTTAGAAACCTATCCAAGATTGGGTGGATTCAATCATAGACCCTTCATAGAACACTTGAAGTGCAATTGAATTGTTAATTTGGATCTAACCGAGATCTCTGCATCAAATCCAGAATTCATACTAGACGATCGTCTAGAATTCAATTAACAAGTGATAAACACAAATCCGCAATCGCACCATTCATGAAAATCTATGTTAATTTCAAGCACCGAATTCAATTAACTTAGGCACAAATCAAGAAACCTAACCTCTTCAATTTGTGATTAATTTAGATCAATCAGTTCTAAGTTTCATCACAAATCTCAATCTTAAACTAAGATCAAATTAGATCAACATAAATAGAATCACCATTCATGCATTCAAGATCAAGAAGAAGAAAGAAGAAGAAAGAAGAAGAAAAGAGGAATTCAATTACAAATCAAATACAATACATAACCAAGGTCTCAAGAATCCAAACCACAATCTCTTCAAGAGATCTAAATTGACCGAAAGTAGCTTAGCCCTCCATCACCATGAAGAGAAGCATCAAAATATACAAAAGCTATGAGAAACTATGAAGAAACTATGAAGAAACAAGAAACTAAGAGAGAAAATGAAGGAGAGAATTCATGTTGTTCATGATAAATGGTGCCTTTTATAGAAGTCTAAGGTAACAAAATGACAAAGGGAAGTGGGTGGATGAGTGGGTGAGTGAGTGGAGTGGTTGAGTGGATGGATTAGTGGGTTGGTTTAGTGGATTGGTTTAGTGGATGAGTGGGTGGATTGGTTGAGTGGTTGAATTAGTGAAAAATGCCAAAGGACTTTTGGTGAGTGGAAAATTATGGACATGAATGGGTGAGTGGATGGATGAGTAGATGAGTTAGTGGATGAGTGGATGGAGTGGTTAAATGGTTGGATTAGTGTATTAGTGGATGAATGGGTGAGTTAGTGGATGAGTGGATGAGTGGATGAGTGGATTAGTGGATGGATGAGTGGATTAGTGGATGGGTGAGTGGATGGTTGAGGATGAAAATTTCGTGTCTGACTTGGAAGCCAAAAACGACCCACTATACTTCAGAACCACGAAAAGTGTTCTTCATCAAAGTTGTAGATCCTTGTCTTGGCTATAAAATGGATAGCTGGTTCGTCCAATTTGGCTTCCTTAAGCCCAAGATATGTCCCAAATACCGTAGGTTGCTCAAACCCAACTTCAGCACCTCTGTTCCGACTTGTAAGCTCAAAATGACCTGCTAGACTTCTTTTTCTCAAAATGTGTTCTTCATGAAAGTTGTTTATTTGGATCTTGACTATCCACTGTCCAAATTTCAGCCCATCTCCATTATTACATCTTGAGATATGATTTTTTTGAGTGCACACTATTCGGATTCTACTGGCAGAACCCGTATTCTGACTTCCATGTAAACTTAGGTCCCTTAGACATCTGAATCAGACTTCGAGCTCTTCATCAAAGTTGTAGAGCTTCCTCTTAGCTTTCCTACAAGGTAAAATTCATGTTCATCAGATATTAGGAACTCAAGTTATGGCCAAAATACAGAAACAGTGTCAAATCTCAATAATGCTGAAAATATTCAATTAGGACCAATTTGAGCTCAAACTCACAAAATCATACCAAACTCAATCAATTAAGAATATGGAGAGTGTAAATGACTAAACATAAGGGTTTCTTAATGAATAAAATATGTGATTATCATTCTACGGTGAAGGAGGAGAGCAATTGCTCTAAATAGCCAATTCACTTTGTGAAATTCACGTAGGAAGCCTAAAGTGAACAAAATGAAGACTAGTCCATATTGATTGCTTTTCTTTGTTGCATTCCACGGCAAAGCAATCTTTTGTGAAACAAATATTACAATTCAATTCTTACCATCTTTCATCAATTAACCAAGTAAGACAAAGTCAATTTTGGTGGCTTCTCTTCATGTGCATTTACGGCAATGCATGCTTTAGGAAGGCAATTTCAACACTTCAATTCATTCTTACTCTCAAAGTGATTTACGACCATGCATTACAAAAAGGAAATAAAGTTAATTTCAATTTCATAAAGCTAGTTAACTTTGCTGGCTCTCCATTTGCATTCCACGGCTATGCACATTCGGTGAAGGAAAGTGTTTTACAATTAGCCATCTCAATTTATATTCATTCTTCCTATCTCTTAAGAAAAGCTCTCAAATTTTCTTTCTCCTTTTATTCTTCAACCTCACGACCTCCACCTCCAACCCATCATTCACTCTTCTATAATTCTAAACTACCATATATCTTGCTTCCTTACTTTATCTCAAGATACTTTGTAGTTGAAACCTAAGCTTGAATTATCCATTTTCTATCTTGTTCTTCAAAACTCAAGTTTGAAGCCTTGAAGGTAGGGTTCTTTAATCTTTATGTTTCTATCCATTTCAAAGTTCTAATCATGATTTTAATCCATGATTATTTTAGTTTAGAGCCTTAGGTATTAATATTGCATGTTTTCTTTGATTTTCAAGAAACTCTTGGTGGAGAAAGTTTACTTGAAGGAGGCATACGAGGAACTTTGGAGGTTTCTTCAATAGGTAAGAGGGAGATTACCTTCATCAGCCATGTGTTGGTGGTGAGGAATGAATGTGTTTGTAGTGAAGAATCCATAAGGATTCATTCACTTGGTTGTTTATTGTTTTTCCTAATTGTGTTTGATTTTGTGTGCAAGCATGTCTATAGTTTTAGAATATATAGTATGTGTTTTATGATTGCTTTAATATTTTGTATGTGTTTTATGATTGCTTTAATATATGGTATGTGTACATAGATGCATGATAATTATTGTAACATGTAAATAACATATAAGGATTTGCATAAGTGTTCCAAAGAACACCGAAAGGGCTCACGGCCTCAATAAGAAAAAGAGAACCAAAATGTTCTCAACCATTTTCTAAAACAATGATTTAATGAATTTAGGTAATACAATGAATTTGACATTGATTTAGAAGATGGAAAATGATCCAAAGATCAAATGCAAGGATTTTGGGGAATTCGACCAATATGTCATATAATATATATTTAATTTCTAAAATTATTTTCCAAGGTAGATCAAGTAGTTAATTACAAAAGAATTTGATTTCAATAAATCTTTGGGAAATAAAATGGAAGAACTTAGTTTTAGAAATTAAAGTTACAGGATTTTACTATAAATACGAAATACAGTGAACATTTGAAAAATGCTAACATAGAGCTCACTTTGTGTTTTGAAGCACGTTAGTAGTTTTCAAAAGTATAATTAAATGGTTGTAATATAAACAAAAGAATTTTTAACAGAAAACCTAGAAAACCATTATTACAGATTTTCTAAGCAAAAATACTGTCAATTTTTGTTAAAAATAAACAAATAAGATAAAAAAGATATCCAATATAATGTATACGGTATGAAAAATATTCTACGTAATTCAAATGTATTACATATTTTTTTTGTTTATTTGAATAGTGATTTTTAAGAAATTCGGACAAGAAAATGATTTAAAAATCTTACGCGATTGAAAAAACGTTTGAAAAACTCTACGCGATTTCAAAAATAGCAAAATATATTTACGTGATTTAAAAATGTTTGTAAAAACAACGGAATTGTGAAAATGCGATAAAATTTATACGCGATTAATTGGAACAGCGAATTTTTACTGTCTGGCCAAAGTGGTGGACCCGGACATGTTGAGATACAGATATTGTCAAGTGGGACGTGTAACACCCTCTATAGGGCGTCACATTTTTAAATAAAACATAAAACCAACTGAAATCATTTTATAAAAACTTTGAGTTTTAAAAGATAAATTTTAAAATTTCATTGCGCGGAAATATAAACTTACCAAAAATTATAAGTAAAATAGAAATTAGATTGAATTGATTAATACACATATTATATATGTCACAAAATATTCAACAACAATTTAAAACATAACATTTACAGACTCAGAGAAACAGTAGAAAACCCAATGAAGGTTACTACTAATAGTGCGGTAACAACACTAACGAGAAAAACCTAACCTACATGGTCCGTTTCTTCACTAACTGCTCCTTGTTGAAACTTGGAAGATTTCACCTTGACGCCGTCACCATCTTCAGAACATAGCCTCCAGTAGGTCTAAGAAACTCATTTCACCTACTATACGAATTTAACAATACAAGCACAACAAAAATAATACAGTAAAGAGGTGAGATCCCCTTTCACCAATACCAGTACGGTAGCAAAGAATAATACGAATGACAAAGTCATTCCATACACACATATATTACCAATACAATCATGTTATCAATTTATAAATAAAATCAAATAAGCATATATTATAATAAAATGAATAACAATAACAACATATAACATCACAGATAAACATATAATAAATAACGACATATAATATTATGGATAAAAATATAAGAAATAACCACATATAAGATCATAGATAAAAATATAAAAAAAATAAAAACAACATATAAGATCATAGGCACAAAGATAATAACAACATATAATCATAAGATCACATATAAAAGATCATAGATCACATATAAAAGATCATAGATAAAAGATTACAGATAAAAGATAATAATGTACAGCATATAAACATATGCAATATGACACAATCCTATTCCATGGAGCTAAAAACCTACAGACATCAGAGAGAGAATGATCCGCAAAATCTATTAGTACCACGGCTGCCCAACCAAACTATTCCGCTGTCACACGTTGCGTCTATAGCCCCACATCACTGGGAATTCACCATCCAGGTGTGGTGTAGCACACTGTCTAACGTCGTGTCACTACAGGCAATGTACTATTAGACTTTACCAGATCTCGATTAAACATAGTGTGTGTCGAGTCCACTAGTGTGTTGTCATTTACCACGGCCCAGAAGAGCAACCAACTGTCCACATATGGATTTATGCACACTAATGCCTCCAAGTCCATTCAAAATCGAACCACACTACGCTTATCGCACCGACAATACGATGTGATTCACCTCGTCAATCAATCCACCAAAAATTGGCATTAACAGTAAGTCCCACCGGACAAATACTGTTCCAAAGCCTGTACGGGTTCACCTCATAGCCCGACAGCAGAAAAATATACAGAAAGCCTGTACGGGTTCACCTCATAGCCCGACAACAGAAAAATATACAGAAATACTCTCAATAAGATAAAATATATAGTTTTGGTCAATCGCGTAGAAATTTTATCCCGTTTTCACAATCTCGTCGTTTTTATAAACGTTTTTAAATCGTATAAATTTATTTTACTGTTTTTAAAATCGCGTAGAGTTTTTAATACGTTTTCTCAATCGCGTAAGATTTTTAAATCATTTTCTTGTCCGAATTCCTTAAAAATCACTATTTAAAATAAACAAAACTAATATTTAATACATTTAAACTATGTAGAATATTTTTCATACCGTATACTGTCGTTTGGACATCTTTTCTATCTTATTTATCCGTTTTTAATAAAAATTGACAGTATTATGTTTGGAAAAAAATTTATAATAATGGTTTCCTAATTTTTCTGTAAAAATTCTATTTAGTTAATTTTTTAACCGTATAATTTAACTTTTTGAAAACCACTAACATGCTTCAAAATATAATATGAGCCATATGTTAGCAATTTACAAAAGTTACTGTATTTTCTTTTAACAGTAAAAATCATTAGTTTAAACTTCTTAAACTTAATTCTAATCAATTTATTTCTTCAATTTATTTCTTCAAAACTCATTGCAATAAAATCTTTTTTTTTGGCATTTATTACTTAACCTTGGTTGAAAACAATTCTATAAATCAAAAACATTTAAATTTGGCATATTGGCCGAAAATCATTTTATGCTTTATAATTCATTCCTAATTATTTCCATATATTTAATCTCTTATAAAACTCTTGATATAATTTATTGTTATTAAATTATCTAGTCAATAATTAGAAAATAAACTTGGATCAAAGGTATGTGGCATGTTGGCCAAATTTAACAAAGTCTTTGCATTTGATCTTTAAAGTATTTTTCATCTTTTAAATCAATGTCAAATTCATTGTATTCATCAAATCATTGTTTTAGAAAATGGTTTTAGAAATCAAAACATTCAACTTAGGCATGTTGGCCGAAATACATAATTTCATTGTTGGATCCATAAATTCATTTTTCTTACTTTAAACAAATTAGTAACTTGTCAATTTTCCTAGGTTAATTAAATCACACTTTTAGAAAATTTAAGAGAACATTTTGGTTCTCCTCTTTGCCTTGAGACCGTGAGTTTGGATTTGTGTTCTTTGGAACACTCATGCAATTCCTTGTATATTATTTACATGTTACAATAATTATCATGCATATAAGTACACATACCATATATTAAAACAACCATAAAACGCATACAAAATATTAAAGCTTTTAGACATATTACACACATAACACATACAAAATATTAAAGCCATTAAACATGCTACACACATAATCAAACTCAATTAGGAAAAACAATAAACAACCAAGTGAATGAATCCTTATGGATTCTTCACCACAAACACAAACATTCCTCACCACCAACACATGGTTGATGAGGGTAATCTCCCTCTTACCTCTTGAAGAACCTCCAAGTTCCTTGTATGTCTCCTTCAAGCAAATTTCAACCACCAAGAGCTTCTTGAAAAACAAAGAAAACATGAAATATTAATACCTAAGGCTCTAAACTAAAATAATCATGGATTAAAATCATGATTAAAACTTTGAAATGGATAGAAACATGAAGATTAAAGAACCCTACCTTCAAGGCTTCAAACTTAAGCTTTGAAGAACAAGATAGAAAATGGAAGATTTAGGCTTAGGTTTCAATTACAAAAGGTCTTGAAATGAAGTAAAGAAGCAAGAAATAAGGTGATTTAGAATTATAAAAGAGTGATTGATAGAAATAGGGTGGAAGGCCGTGAGGGTGGAGAAGAAAGGAAGAAGGAAATTTGAGAGCTTTTCTTGTTTAAGAGATAGGAAGAATGAATAATAAGGTAGGATAGCTAATTGTAGAATTCAGCAAAGGTGAATTGCCGTAGAAGCCAAAAAGGAAAGCCACCAAAAATTGACTAGTTTTACGAAATTGAAATTAACTTTATTTCCTTTTTGTAATGCTTGGCCGTAAATCACTTGGAGAAAAAGTGAGAATTATGTTTGCATTTGCTCCCTCCAAATGCATGGTCGTAAATGCATGGAGAGTAAAAGTGAATTGGAGTATTGGAATTGTCTTCCTAAAGCATGCAATTTGCCGTAGAAGCACATGCAAAAGCCACTAAAATTGACTTGGTCTCACTTGGGTAATTAATTGAAAGATAGGAAGAATTGAATGATAATATTTGCTTCACAAATTAAGCTTGACCGTAGACTTCAACAAAGAAAGCCATCAATATTGACTAGTCTTTATCTCATTTAACTTTGGCTTTCTACGTGAATTCACTTGGTGAATTAGCTATTGGAGCCAATTTCTCTTCTCCTTCACCGTAGCTACATATAAATTCAAGAAGCCCAATATTTGTTTAAAAGCTTGTTTTCTATTGGTTCTTAAAAATTCAAGCCATTAATCTTGACCAATTTCTATTGGTTAAATATTTACTAACTTGATTCTTGTTGGTTGCTATTTTTGTTGACCAATTTCTATTGGTGCACACTATATTTTTTTTTATAGTATACTTTAACCAATGAACAATATTTATTATTTATAAAGTCAGTATCTATTATCCAATGGATAATAAAATACATAGATTTTTATTTTATACTCACAGAGTAGTGATTATTATTGATCATTTTTTTTCTACTGATTACCCTTGATAAGTCATAAAGCGAGTCATCAAAGAGAAATTTCTAGAACATGTGACTCACTACGATGAGTCAGTATGATGAGTCATCGTGGAATTTTCTAGAACGGGTGAGTCAACATAGATATTTTCTAGAGCAGGTGAGTCAGCATGGCGAGTCGACATCCGAGTCCGATCGCATCACAATCGCATCATGGGGCGTGCAAAGCATGGCGAGTCACGGTTGAGTCATCGAGAAGCTTCGGAATCGGCGAGTCACTGCGGTGAGTCACGGTGAGTCGGCGGACCGGAACCTTATGGAATCTGTGAGTTATCACGCCACGTGTCAAGTTCCTATTGGCCGTTGCGATGAGTCACAGCCACCAATTTTGACCAGCTCCTCATTGGTCCACGTGTACAAAGACACTTGATGACTAAACGTGGGTCCCGCAAAATATTTTTGGTCCATTGTCATTCACTTATTTGTATTGACTAATAAAATAATATTATAATAATATAAAATTATTTTATTTGACAATTAAATCCTAAAAATTAAAAGATTCACTGAGATGTCATTCGAATTAGGTTTAGTAAGATCCCCGCCCCGAATAATTAAAAACAGATTTTCCCGGTCCGGAAAAATATTATTTTCCTACCCCGGAGCAAATCACACAAAAAGTCCAGATAAAATCACAGACAGTAATATTGAGCACTGTATCAAGTAGAAAACAATTAAAAACAGCAAAAACAGCACATTCGGGACGTAATGGTCATTTTCCTATTTTTTTCCACAACGTAGCTAATCATCCAAAACGTTCAAATAAAATTACAGACAATATTATTTATCTGTATTTCACATAGAAAAATTTAAAATAGTAATTTGACAATTTTTATTTTACAGACTCGAAGCAAATTATGCAAAACGACCAAATAAAATTTGAGCCTGTAAAATATATTTGTATTTCATGCAGAAAAACAAGAAACAGTAAAATAGGGACGCAACGGTCTTTTACTCAAAAGTTGGGGTGTTACAGGACGTACTGTATATTTGAGATTTTTGCCATTGAGGGCATATTTGAGATTTTTGCCATTGAGGGCAAGCCATTGAGGGCATTTCCGTTAATACGGATATCTAATACCATTGAGGGTATTCTGGTAATTTTTATCATGCATTTGTGCCAATTTGGTTGATAATTGGTGATTTGATTGACGAGATGAATAACATCGTGTTGTCGGTGTGATAAGCGTATTGTGGTTCAATTTGAATGAACTTGGAGGCATTAATGTGCGGACTATTCCATTTGTGGATAGTTGGTCGCTCTTCTGGGCCGTGGTAACTGGTAACACACTAATGAACTCGACACGCACTATACTTAATTGAGATCTTGTAAAGTCTAATAGTACATTGCCTGTAGTGACACGACGTTAGACAGTGTGCTACACCACGCCATGTGACTGTGGGCTATAGACGCAACGTGAGACCGCGGAATAGTTTGGTTGGGCAGCCGTGGTACTAATAGATTTTACGGATCATTCTCTCTGATGTCCGTGTTTTTAACTCCATGGAGTAGGAATGAGTCTGTGTATATTGACATATCTTGTCTACATTTTAATGTGGTCATTTATATTCACTGTTGAGATATTATGTATGTTGTGACTATATGATTTAATTGTATCCATTATTTCATCTATCACGGTAATGTTATTGCTATTCATTTTATTATAACATGTGTTTATTGGAATTATTTGTAAATTGATAACATGACTATATTTGTGATATCTGTGTGTGTGGAATGACTTTGTCATTCGTATCTTTCTTTGCTACCGTACTGGTATTGATGAAAGGGGATCTCACCTCTTTACTGTATTGTTTTGTTGTGTTTGTTTTATTTAAATTCGTATAGTAGATGAAGCAAGTTTCTTAGACCCATTGGAGGCAATGTTCTGAAGTTGGTGACGACATCGAGGAGTGATCTTCCAGTTTTTAACGTGATGCAGTTGGTGGAGAAACGAGGCATGTATGTTGGGTTTTTCTCGTTAGTGTTGTTACCGTGCTATTAGTAGCACCCATCATTGGGTTGGCTACTGTTTCTCTGAGTCTGTAAATTTTATAATTTAAATTGTTATTGAAAATGTTGTGGTATATTTAATATGTGTATTAATCAGTTCAATCTAATTTCTGTTTTACCTATAATTTTTGGTAAGTTTATATTTCCATGAAAAGAAATTTTAAAATCCATCTTTTAGAACTCAAAGCTTTTATAAAATGATTTTCATGTTTTAAGTTTTTATTTAAAAATGTGATGTCCTATAGAGGGTATTACAGAGAGCAGTATTTAAAGTGAATTAAATATTGTTACAAATTGTATTAGTTTACATTGGTTGTAAATCAAAGTGTACCTTAAAGGTGTGTAATGGAGGAAATGAGTCTTACTAGCCTCCATAACTGTTATAATGAATATATGTTAACTTATGTTAAGTTTTTATATAATGATTGAATTGTTTTCTTTATTAAATGAATTGTCTGCTTTGGGAAAAGAAAGAACTGAGTTTTGGCGTATGCCACCTTTCCAAATGATTAAGTACAATTTATGTTTTACCCCAAAGTAGTTGGATTTACCATGATGTAACAATATAAATTTTACTACTAAGAATAATTAATTCTCACCCAGTCTTGTTTTATGTTTTCTATGATAAATCCAGCAAAGGATCAAAGCAAGCACAAGGCAGGGCGATGAGGATTTAGTTAAGTTATTAATGTAATTATTTTAGTTATGTAATTATATTAATGGTTCTGTAATTAAATTATTATGATTAGTTTTTGATAAAAGTATATAATTTCAGACATATCAGGTTGATGTTTAGTAAAGAGCAAGTTTCCTGAGGTGTAAAATGTCTTGCTCTTTTACTCCTGTAAAGGCTTTATATATTTATTCGTTAAATAGATATTGAACATGTTATAAATTACGCTTAAGTTAAAAAGTGGCATACTAATTCTATTTACTTAGTACACGTAGGGTATACAACAGTATTTAGAATTAGAGTATTACAGTGTGCACAACCATTTGGCCAGAGAATTGTAGGAATTCAGTCTTGGGGACTAGTCCTAAATTCTCAGAGCACGAAGGCTCTTAGGGCCAAGGTTATTAGTAGGTTAAGGAGGTAACACATTCCCTCCCTATCAGGTACGTTAAGGAGGTAATATATTCCTTCTCTACCCAGAAAGATACAAGGAAGCCAGGTTCCTAGGAATATGCAAGTTTCATGACATTGCACAAACACTATCATAACACATTTACATTTCATAATCATTACATTAGGGCATATCTTAGGCATGAGCATGCACAAGCATTTGCAATTCAACAATAATTGTATGGGCAATTGTTTTATCTTTGAAAAGTTGATGTTTATGGATATAGACTGTGGATTGCTTTGTGAATATTACATACAAAGTTTATGTTAATGTTCCAATGGTATTGAGTAGTAACTCCTTTACTTGTTGCAATCATTATGTATTGTTAATCAATTTATTATTTGTGAATGATTAATTATGTGATAATTGAATCATAATTATGAATAATTAAACGCTTTGCCTCGGTAATTAATCTATATTTTATTTATGAATGGTTAATTATGCAATAATTGAACCATAGTTATGAATAATTGAATGCTCACCCTATTTGTTGTTTTCCATGAAAAATCTAAGCCGAGACACTTCCAAGGGGAAGAAGAAGAAGAAGTGAATAGAATAGATAGTTTCTATTTACTTTTACACAGAGCTTGTATATTATTATATTTGCTTTGGTTTCTATAAAGTTTTACGTATTACACTATGCCTTTTAAGGCTAACATTGTGTACATATATGATATTTTTTCCCTCATGTCTCTTTATAATAACGTGCTGGTTATTATGAATCTAGAATGTTGATTTTAAATTAGAAGTGACATGACTAATACTATTTTTCATGGTATATTCTGGATACACTACGGAATTTGGTATTAGGATGTTAAAATACTACAAGGTTATAGCATGCATCTAGTTCATTGAAGAGAAATGATATTGTGCTTTGAGTTCACTTGTTAGGTGAAGACTTGGTGCACTATACATTTTGTCCATTTGCATTATACATTTATCATATCTCGTGAATTGTACTTAAAGAGAATGAATTACTGATAACTGTCGAGTTTACCAAATTTAAATCAATTTATAACCGAATTACCAGAACTACTTGTAGCATAAGGTAACAACGGATCGAGTCAGTAGATCATTCTAATTATGAAGTCACATTAAGAGGTTAATAAACAAGGGGAAAGGAGTTTGTGAAATTAAACAACAAAAACAAAAAGCAATTAAAGAAGAGAAAATAGAATTAAGAAGCAACTAATCTAAATTAACCAATCTTGATTGTAATCCATCCTTGATCTCTATAGATCCATTCAATTATCAACCAAATGCTTGGTCTTAGATCACTTCAAGACGCCTCAAAATGATCCATAGATCTTCTACTAGATACGCATCCAGAATTAATTAATTAAGGTTAGACAAATTAAGCATTCATCCAAAACCCAAATCAACTTAAAAACCAAGATCCAACCAAGCTAAACATTTCATCAAATACCTTTAATGCCTTGTTTAGTCTATGCAATTCATCCTTCACACATGGTAATTATGCAATTATCATATGAATAACCCAATCAAATTAAGCAACTCAATCAGAATTAAGCAAATATGAAGGAGAGAAACTTGATTAATAATTGAATGTAGAACAATTAAAACAGAATATCAAGATTAAGCATCAAGAATTTCAATCCCTTGGATTGACTAAAGGCTCTACCCCTCCATTAATAGGAGGGAAGAACTCAGAAAAAGAGGAAGAGAGAAAGGAGAGAAAAGAGAAAGATCTAAATCTAGATAGAGAATGAAAAGTGTAGAATGAGAAGATGAGTCTCGGATTTCTCCTCTAACCCTATTAAACTTACTCCTAATTTTGCCTTACATGATCAAAATTCTAATGGGTAGAAAGCTGGGTCAATTAAGAATCATTGGGCCCAAGTCCTATGTCAATTAGAGGCCTACAACTTAAGTTATGCTCATTCAAGTGGCCCAACTCATCACAAACTCGTCTATGTTTCCTAGCTTCAATTACGCGCCCAAAATAATGTAGTTTTGCTTAGGAGTCTCATAAGAGTTGTAGCGTTGTGTCTTAGCTTTTTGGGCTTGATTTGACATCCATTGAACTCCTATAACTCAAGATATGGCCTAATGAATACGCAGAGCTCAAGCTGCCAGGATCAACATTCTGGCTCTTGCTTCAACTTCAATTCAAATTATCCAAATGTATGATTCAGCTATCAAGGTCACATCAAACTTGTAGAGATTTGTCTTAGCTTTCCTACAAGACTAGAATCACATCAATTAGATATTTGGAACTACAACTATAGCAAAAATAATGAACACTGCCAAATAGACAAATCAAGGTCAATTCATGCAATAATTCCTTTTACGGTCCAATTAGGCCCAATATCATAAAATGTGACAAAACCAATTTAATTAAGCCAAATTGAACATTAAGACAACTACAGAGAGAATCATTAAATGAATAAAATATATTGTTATCAAATTCTCCCACACTTAGCTTTTTTCACTCTTGGGCAAAACAAATAAGACCAAAACTAGGGAACAAGGAAAGACAACACAAACTCAAAAGCTTAAAAAAAAAGCTCTAAAAAAACTCAATTTCCAAAATTTCGAATGATATTTAATAATGGCCCAAAAGTTTGTAAGCAAGAAGAGCAACCAAAGATTCAAGGGATCAAAACATTCATGAGATAACATTTCTTCACATCTCAAACTAACAAGAAAGATATCTTCAATTTGAAAAGCATGAATCAAGAATGATAGATCCTCATAAGATACACTCTCAATCCCTCAAGTCTTTAAAAGGTAAGTATTTCACTCAATTCATCTTATGAAAATTGCACTATCATAAGCTTACTTATCTTCTACTTCTCCACTACTCAAACACAAGCATACAAAAATCAAGATGACTTTATTCAAGGTTGTAATGGGGTCAAGGTAAGGGAAGGAAACAATATTGATATGACGAGCTAAGTACCCAAGAGAATAAAAAAACATTGGGAAGGAACTTAATTGACAAGCATGAAATTTTACCTCCCCCAATTCCATATAATGCACATTCTCTTTACATATTTCTTCTCTTATTTTTTTCTTTCTTTCATAACCTTCTTGCATTTATTCTCTTTCTTTTCTTTTTTTTTATTCATTTTTTTAATTAGCTTAGCTCTTTTTCTTTCTTTTTCTTCCACCAAATACTTTGCATATTGCACATCAAATTGCACAATCCCCTACAATGCCCATAAGCAAATGAGTTCCTCCAATAAAAATGAACTAATGTTCTCCCATTCCCTAAGGTAAAGTAAAAACATGGTTTTTCACAAAAGGCATATCATGAGCTAAGACAAAGAATAGGTAAATAGGCTTAAAGGTATTAATCAAAGGGAAATGATGCAAGGTTGGTTATTTGGCCAAAGTAGCTAATTCAAGAAAGAAGGCCTCAATCATGTTTATGCATGCAAGTGAAAATGTAGCCTCAAAAAGAATCAAAATAAGTTTTAGAGTGATCAATTTTCATGAGTGAAAATCACACAACAAAAGAAGAGAATGGCATAAATGCTAAATCCATCCATCAATAGGCTTAAAATATCAAAAGGTATGTATCTATCAAACTCAATCCACTAATCAAACATCCAAAAACCAAGCATGTCAAATTTAAGAAGGAAGTTAATTTATTCAATCATGTTATGAACCTTGAATTTCAATTGTTTTAAACTCATAAACTTCGTAAAATGTAAAACATGATTGGAAAGCAATTAAAAACACAATTTGTTTTTCAAAAATAGCAAAAACAAAATTTAAAAATGAAAACAAACTTAAAATATGAAAAAAAAATAGTAACAATAGCATAAAAGTAATAGAAATAGCAAAAATCAATAACAACAAAAATAGAAACAAAAAATTAAAAAAGTTGGGAATTGCGGATACATCACGTAGTGGAATAATAAAAATTCCCTCACAGGATCCATGCGAAAAAGCCATAATCCGAGTTTAAATGTTTTAAAACGTTTACCTCTTGAAGCATGATAAACATAAGCAATGTGAATCACTAACACCATAATAGTGATGATGTCTCTACGGTATCCACACGAACAGACTTGCAAAAAGGAGTCACGCCTCTTTTACATAGTGCTAGCTGCGAAGAGAAGAGAAGAAGACCTTTCACTGTCTCTCACTCACTTTCTGTAGGTGCGGCTAGGGTTGTGATGATATGTACTTAGTAGCCCCTTTAGTAGTACTATTTATAATAGTGACTGCCTTAAGTGAGTGTGAGCAGTAGCAAGGTAAGCTGTGCAACCCTAGACTCATCTGTTATGAGTTAGACCCACAATTGAATATGAGTCCAACTTGGATCCTTATTGCTCTAATTTAGTCTGCTCTAAGTATGCGACCCTGCAGGTTCTCATGACGTTGGTAGTAATGTTAAAATCTCATTTTAATATTACAAACAGTGAATGGTATCTAGCAACACATCACTACTACCCAAGTAATGAGAGTGTTAGTGATTTGACATAACCTATCCGTGACTAATGTTTCTGTGTAGTTTAGTCCCTTTGTCTAGATATCCAGATTGAACACAGGGCATGGAACGTGTCACCCTTATTTTGTTCAATCTTCAGTTTCCTGATTCTCGAGTAGACATAGTAATAACAAATGAGATTAATATCTCATATTGACTCATTTAAGTATGGCCATGCATTTCTTAGTCTCACTCAATCAAGGGGCCCGAAGATATCACTCCTGTTATGTAGGAGGGACAAATCCCATCTAGGTCAATCACATCCCTCCATATGAATTGCGATATGTCTAATAACTAACTTTATAATCATCTTGTTACAGATGACATTTGATGGCATTAAAACATATAACTCCTCATGTAGGAATTGTAGCAATTTCAGGTCAAAGGACCACATACACCATTATCACTATGAGAATCGCTTATGACACTCACGTAACGATCCACGCAGCGGTCTTATGGCAGGTCTGTCCAATACATCATTACTCTAATATGTATCCATGTGAAGACTTGATATCTCATATCCATGACCCGTGAAATGTGGTCATCAGTCTGCGCACATACTAGTCTTAATGTATTATTGTTGTCCTAATTAACAATAATACTTGACTAAGGACATTTAAGAATAGTGTTTTATCCAATAGGATCTCACGATCAAGTCATCCACTTGATGTCCTATGGTATCAAACTTACTATTCTAAGGACTTTATTATGTTTATAAAAAAGAACACAATAAATGAAATGCCTTATCTATTAAAAATAGCATAATACAATATATGTAAATATAGACAAAATGTATTGGCCTCTAGGGCATACACCAACAAAAATTAGAAACAAAAAATAGAATAAAAAAAGTAAAATAGAAATAGCAAAAAACATCAAAAATAGAAAATTAAAAACAAAAAAGTAAAAATAAAGACAACACATAAAATAGAAATAAAACAGAAAAGAGAATGTAAATTCCTCCCCCACACTTAAATTCTACATGGTCCTCAATGCAAAGCTCAAAAGAAAATAACATTCCTTAATTATCATCAATTAATCTATGACAAGTAAAATAAAAGAGAGAGAATAAACATTCTTATCAAGTAACGTAAATGAAGAGACTTCTGCCAAGATTCCATTGGCAAAACATAATGACCAAGTCATGCTTGAAGCTTGAGAGCTTCCACTGGGGTCCCATTGGCCCTCCTTAATTCCCTTGGGATTCACCCAAGTGCTATCACTGGGATCCCAGGCTTTCTTATGCTCTCTCAGAATTTGTAGCAGTCTCTCCTCATGTTCAGCAAGGAAGTTCTTGGGCACGATCACTGGAAGTTGTTCCTCATCCGCCAAGTATGCATACTTTAGGTGTTTGGGTAATGACTTCAGCTCTAACTTTGGTGGATGCACTACAGAAAGTAGTAATCTAGGGGTCTGCAATGGTTCTGCTTCTGCTGCTTGAACCTCTACATATATATCACCTGTTGCACAATCTTCTAACACAAGAATAGATTCATCATGTCCCTAAAATACAGAAATTTTAGAACACACAGAACATAACTTATCACCATCACAACAAGCACACGAATCACCATACACAGAGTCATCAAAATCAGCAATCTCAAGAAACTCCTTACACAAGTCAGCATATGAATTTCAACCAAATCATCAATTAAATCAATATAAAAGACAAAATGTTCTTCTATAGGATGTTTCCTAGCATCAAGAATATTAAACTTCACAATGGAATCTCCAAACTCCATGGAAAGAACTCTTACATGCACATTAATCTTTGTTCATGTTGTTTTGAGGAAATGTCTCCCTAGAATGAGTGGAACCTTTTTGGATGGTGACTCCCCCTCTGTAATACCCTTAAGTACATGTTAGACTGGTAAATGGTTACGAAAGGTAGCATTTAACTTGTTTAGCATGTCAGTCAAGTTTTGTGACAATCTGAGTTCATTTAGGCACTTAGTTGCAACATAAAAGTTGTAAAATGGCTTAAAATGACTCAGATAATAGCATAAGTTGCTATTAAGAGAAATAAACATAGAGTTTATTTCTAGGTCACAAATGAGCCAAGTAAGATGTGGCAAAAGTTTCAAGAGAATCGAGTCGGTTTGGTATTTTGAGGCATCTTGGTTGTGCATTTTAATACCAAATGACTAGCGACAGATATAGAAAATAATGAGAAAAGATAAACAACAATTTAGATGAATCTTATGATTTATTCTAAGGTTGTTGGAAGCAGGAAACTCGAATTAGCATGATTCGGGTATCCATAGATAGAAGTTTCGGTATTAATCTTTTCCCGTAATTCCCTCGCACGTCCCTTCCCCCTTTATATTTGGTTCTCCTCAGAGAGAGAAGAAGAGAAACCGAAAACCAGAGAAGAAAAGAGAGAAAGGGGAGAGGAGAGAAGGGAAGAAGAAGGGAAGAGGAAGATCAAGCTTCAAGATTCAAGGCTTCAATCTTCAAGAGGTAGGGGTTTAGAGCTTTTATTCATCTCTATTCTCCATGTATGCATATAGATACATAATATGCTAATTTGAGTTTTAGAGATGTTAGAAGAGTTTGGCTTGCATAGAAGTGTTCCTTGGGTCATTTATGACTTGTCTATAACATCAACTTAAGAAAGAAGACCCTGGAATCACAAAGTGAGCCTTAAGTTAAAGAATGAAGAATTCTAGCCATAATCCAAATTAAGAGATTTAAGAGAGTAATTGATGTTCCTAAATGTTAAAGAATTGATTAGGGACTTAGAATTACTTAGAATTTGGATTGAGATGGCTTGGAATCGCAGAAATGATCAATAGAGCAAAGAAACCCGGCAAGTGCAACTTGAGAACGGGGTTCAAAGCGCCATGGCGTGGAGATAGTCACGCCGCAGCCCAGAGTTTTCGCCGGGAATGCCGCGGCGTGGAGGAAGCATGCCGCGGCGTGAGGTTAAAAATTAGCCCAGCGGTAGCCCTCGAGAGAAGGGCGCCGCGGCGTGCAAATCTTGTCTTGCGGCATGAGATCTGAAGACTCCAAAATGATGTTTTTGGATGCTTTGAGGTGCCATAGTTAAGGGAATCATTAAGACATGTTTCCTAAGTGTGTTAAGGCACAAGATGGGATATTTTCAAGTGGAAAATATCTATCCATCAAGTATGAGAAAGCATAGGCTTTTAAGCATCCTAAAGGAAAGGTTTGCTTTAAGTAATGATATTGCACTTTAGGCAACTTAATGTTGCAACTGATATCACTTAAGATGTGATGAGATAGTGCAATAGAGATGAATAATAGTATTCACTCTAGTAGAGAATGATGAGAAAGGTATGAACCTTAGGAAATCCAAGAATAGTGGATTACCTTAGGAAGGTACCTAGAAGCTTAGGCAACAAAGAGTTGCAAGTAAGAGCCACTCTAGAGTTAGATTACATGAGTGGAGATAAGATTGTGTATGAGTTCCATAGAGGGGACGTTTAGGTACTTAGTCTCAAGTTAAGTGAGACTTAGTACATTGTTAAATACACAAGAAGAGGAATTATGACTAAGAAGATGTCATAAGCGAGAAAGTAGAACAAGAAATGTACAACAACTCAAGTATAAGTTAAGATGAGTTAGAAGTACAAGATAAAGAAAAGATACTTCCTTAGATGCGAGGTTCGGATCACGGTACCGATGCGTCATTCGGATACGGGCAAAGGCTCGTGTACGAGAGATGCAAACCCTGCCAAGGATGAGAAGATAAAGCATGAAGACTAGAATAGTTTTATTGCTTTAAGTAGGCAGAACTCATGTAATAAGTTTATGTTTGTTCTGTAAGTTTTATGTTATATGTATTACAAAAGCCCTTATGTGGCTAAGATGTATATATATATATGTATGAGTTTAAGCTTTTCCGCAATCTCTCAAGGCTTTCTATAATTACTCGGTTGTGATTATAGATATATGTTAGTATGTAGTATAGAAGTGACGTCTCTAGTCTTGGTTATCTTTATATATCTCTGTCTATCTAGGATATATACGGATATCGTATTAGGGTGTTACATTATGGTATCGAAGCAGGCCCATCTGTTGAGCGGGGTATGGACCGACTATGCTTAGGCATAAGAAGCGATTTAGTAGAAAGTTATGCATTCTTTTATCTCTTTTTGAGATATGCGAGATGGAATTGCATGACTAGGAACTGGTAAAGAAAGAGAATACGAGCTTTTAGAGAAATGGCTCTTTGTGTTGAGAGAAGCGGTGCCATTAGTAGAAGTCTATCGAAGTGATAGAATAGAACTCGCTTAGCTAGTAGCGAAGACGAGAGAGAACTTTTGAGGAATCGGTGTTTCTCCGAGTTCAAGAAAGATACTCCTTTGTTTTCAAGGGAGCGTTTAGCTCAGACCGAGTTAGAAGATGGTTTCATGTGATGGAAGAGATCCTTGAGACCATAGCAAGCGCTGATGAATAGAAAGTGACCTTGCTTCGTAAGGGTTAGTAGGTGAAGCCGAAAGTTGATGAAATGAAGCGAGAGAGGTTACTAGAGATGGTTAGTACTCGAACCACATGAGAGGTGTTTAGAGTTACTTTCCTAGATAAGTATTATTCCCTTGAGTTAGAGAAAGCAAAGGAAAGAAGAATTCCTAAAGTTAGAGCAAGGGGATATTACTGAAGATCAGAATGCAAAGCAATTCAAAGAATGTCAAGAGTTCTTTTCTTATTTTACGTCCAATCCAGATAAAGACTGGAAGTGAGTAAAATTTAAAGTAGAACTTGGAGAAGACATTAGAAGAATTGCGATGCAAAAGGAGGTTATAGACTTCTGCGCTCTAGTCAGTGCATGCAGAGTTGTAGAAGTAGCCTCGATGGAACAAGAGTTAGAAAGTTCCTAATGAGGAAAAGATCAGATGTTGAGGTCAGTGGGAGTGTCTTTTGATCTCAAGTTGTATCAGAGTTGCACAGTGGAAGCTTGGAGTAATGATAAGTATAAGAAGAGTGCTTGTAAAGGAGCAACTCTAAGGAGAAAAGCAAATCAAGCTTCCAGTAACCAAGATGTGCTAGATGTGGTAAGATACATGGATGTAGACCGTGCTAGACGGAAATTCCGTGTGCTGCATAAGTGAGTAACCAAGATATCGTAAGAGAGACGATTCTTGGAAAAAGAAAGCAACGAAATCATCCAACTTGGTATGAGATAAGAACACATGTGAGGTGTGTATAAGCAGAGAATAGATTTACTTTGTGAATCTAGCTACGTACCTTGTTGGTATGGTTTGGTTGGTTTAGAGAGCAGGATGACCAGGTAGATCAGTTGAGAGAAGCTTTGACTTTTCTCAGGAGAAGATCAAAGACTTGGTTGTCATAGAAACAGTAAAGAAGAACAGGTCTTCAAGAGTTTTCCAGGATTACGAAAGGACATGATGAGTATGTCAAAAGTAGTTTTGGAAACTTTTGGACAAGAAGTGGTTAAGTACCAAGTGACCCAAAAGTCAGTTTTGGATTACAAGTGGTACAGTTTAAGAATTCTGTAATTTCTTAAGACAGAAATTGCAGAGAACCCCACGAGTTAAGCAGAGGTACAATGGGTAGAGTAGCCATTGTATCCAAGAGCAGAGAATCTATCAGTAGATTTTCTAAGTTAGTGCTACCTGGTTTAGGCCAGTTAAGAGAGGTAGTACCCAGTAATGGACTCTAGAGAGTGAGTTTGTTTTCCAAGAGTAGAAGAGAAGGTTGATTGCTACATTAGTTTTGGTAATTCCAAATTCCCAAGAGAACTTTGAAGTAGACAGTTATACTTCGAAGATGGGACTAGGGTATGTAGATGCAATAGAGGTAGGTAGATGCCTACGCATCAAGGCAGTTCAGTCTGCAAGAGAAGGACTACCCTAGGTATGATTTGGAATTAGCCAAAGTAGTGATTACCTTATAGTTTTGGAGACATAACTCATAAGGAGTCTAGTTAGAGAAGTTCAGCGATCATAATAGCTTGAGATGCTTGTTGATCAGAGGAAGCTGAATATGAAGCGAGAATAGATGGATAGAGTTTTCAAGGCTCATAACCTTGAGTTGAGATATCATTTGGGTAATGCCGGTTAGTGGTTATCCCAGATGATAGTCCGAGAAAGAGCAACTTTCTTGAGAGTTTTCGAGAATTTGAGTCTAGCGGTGACTATGATTCTAGATAGTATCTCAGTGAGCAAGGTGAACATAGTAAGAGGCCTAAAGACTCGAATTTCTTGAAAGCTCAGAAGGAGAATGAAGCTCTAAGGGACAAGTGTGAGCAGATTTTCAAGGGAACCCTTAAGGATTTTGTTAGGACTAAGAGGGAATGACGAAGTTTAGAGACAACTTTGTCTTCCAAGAGGGTCAAAAATCAAGAAAAGGATTCCAGAGGAAGCTCACCAGAGAAAGTGTACCATCTATCAAGAGGCTACTAAGTTTTTCCAAGAGTTAAGGAAGATGTATAGTAGCATAGTATGTTAAAGAACATAAGAGAATATGTTGAGCGACAGATAAAGGTGGCAAGATTAAGTAATCCACCAATCTTTTGCTAAGAACAGATAGCTATTTTCTAGATAAGGTAGTTCAACTACTTTTGAAGGGAATAGTTAGGATTCATAGAGTTTCAGTGAATATAGTGTCTGAGAGAGATACTAGATTCACACTTGGTTTTGAAAGCCTTATAAGAAGGAGTTCAAAGCTAAGTTATGTTTTAGTACAACTTACCATCCATAAGCATAGAGATCAAGAGCTTTGAGATAAGCAGATCTAGTCAAGAGAAGATGGTTGGGAGAAGCTAGTACAGAAAAAGGTTAGCAGGGAAGCAGAAGTTCCATGTAAAGTTTTGTTTAGCCAGAATGGTTTGCGTGAGGTGAACAATTTTGGGGACAAAATTTTAAAAAGGAGGGAGAAATGTAATACCCTTAAGTACATGTTAGACTGGTAAATGGTTACGAAAGGTAGCATTTAACTTGTTTAGCATGTCAGTCAAGTTTTGTGACAATCTCGAGTTCATTTAGGCACTTAGTTGCAACATAAAAGTTGTAAAATGGCTTAAAATGACTCGAGATAATAGCATAAGTTGCTATTAAGAGAAATAAACATAGAGAGTTTATTTCTAGGTCACAAATGAGCCAAGTAAGATGTGGCAAAAGTTTCAAGAGAATCGAGTCGGTTTGGTATTTTGAGGCATCTTGGTTGTGCATTTTAATACCAAATGACTAGCAACAGATATAGAAAATAATGAGAAAAGAGAAACAACAATTTAGATGAATCTTATGATTTATTCTAAGGTTGTTGGAAGCGAGAAACTCGAATTAGCATGATTCGGGTATCCATAGAGATAGAAGTTTCGGTATTAATCTTTTCCCGTAATTCCTGCACGTCCCTTCCCCTTTATATTTGGTTCTCCTCGAGAGAAGAAGAGAAACCGAAAACCAGAGAAGAAAAGAGAGAAAGGGGAGAGGAGAGAAGGGAAGAAGAAGGGAAGAGGAAGATCAAGCTTCAAGATTCAAGGCTTCAATCTTCAAGAGGTAGGGGTTTAGAGCTTTTATTCATCTCTATTCTCCATGTATGCATATAGATACATAATATGCTAATTTGAGTTTTAGAGATGTTAGAAGAGTTTGGCTTGCATAGAAGTGTTCCTTGGGTCATTTATGACTTGTCTATAACATCAACTTAAGAAAGAAGACCCTGGAATCACAAAGTGAGCCTTAAGTTAAAGAATGAAGAATTCTAGCCATAATCCAAATTAAGAGATTTAAGAGAGTAATTGATGTTCCTAAATGTTAAAGAATTGATTAGGGACTTAGAATTACTTAGAATTTGATTGAGATGGCTTGGAATCAGCAGAAATGATCAATAGAGCAAAGCAAACCCGGTGCAGAATTGCAGAACCGGGGTTCTGGCGATAGAAGGCCGCGGCGTGGAGATAGTCACGCCGCGCCGCGCAGAGTTTTCGCCGGGAATGCCGCGGCGTGGAGGAAGCATGCCGCGGCGTGAGGTTAAAAATTAGCCCAGCGGTAGCCCTCGAGAGAAGGGCGCCGCGGCGTGCAAATCTTGTCTTGCCGCGGATGAGATCCTGAAGCTCCAAAATGATGTTTTTGGATGCTTTGAGGTGCCATAGTTAAGGGAATCATTAAGACATGTTTCCTAAGTGTGTTAAGGCACAAGATGGGATATTTTCAAGTGGAAAATATCTATCCATCAAGTATGAGAAAGCATAGGCTTTTAAGCATCCTAAAGGAAAGGTTTGCTTTAAGTAATGATATTGCACTTTAGGCAACTTAATGTTGCAACTGATATCACTTAAGATGTGATGAGATAGTGCAATAGAGATGAATAATAGTATTCACTCTAGTAGAGAATGATGAGAAAGGTATGAACCTTAAGAAATCCAAGAATAGTGGATTACCTTAGGAAGGTACCTAGAAGCTTAGGCAACAAAGAGTTGCAAGTAAGAGCCACTCTAGAGTTAGATTACATGAGTGGAGATAAGATTGTGTATGAGTTCCATAGAGGGGACGTTTAGGTACTTAGTCTCAAGTTAAGTGAGACTTAGTACATTGTTAAATACACAAGAAGAGGAATTATGACTAAGAAGATGTCATAAGCAGAAAGTAGAACAGAAATGTACAACAACTCAAGTATAAGTTAAGATGAGTTAGAAGTACAAGATAAAGAAAAGATACTTCCTTAGATGCAGGTTCAGATGCAGGTACCGATGCAGATTCAGATACAGGCAAAGGCTCAGGTACAGAGATGCAAACCCTGCCAAGGATGAGAAGATAAAGCATGAAGACTAGAATAGTTTTATTGCTTTAAGTAGGCAGAACTCATGTAATAAGTTTATGTTTGTTCTGTAAGTTTTATGTTATATGTATTACAAAAGCCCTTATGTGGCTAAGATGTATATATATATATGTATGAGTTTAAGCTTTTCCGCAATCTCTCAAGGCTTTCTATAATTACTCAGTTGTGATTATAGATATATGTTAGTATGTAGTATAGAAGTGACGTCTCTAGTACTGGTTATCTTTATATATCTCTGTCTATCTAGGATATATCTGGATATCTGTATTAGGGTGTTACACCCTCCATCTCCAGAATATAGAAATCTACAGAAAAAATTAGCTTATTCACCTGTACCAACATATCCTCCACCAAACCAGCTAGGTAAGTAGTACTCTTGTTAGCTAGCTGGATCACCACACTTGTGGCCTACAAAGGACCAAATTCAAGGGAATTAAAAATAGACATAGACATGACATTAATGGAAGCACGAAGGTAGCATGGCATGCTGGTTGATGCTTGCTTGCTGGTTAAGGTTCAGGTGATACTTCTACAGATTTTTGAGACCTCAGCATAATGGCACTTATATTCATTGAGAATTGTTTGGGAAGGGCGTTGTCCAGAACCTTAGGCCTGCAACTGACTCAATGTAGAGGCCAATTGTCCAATTTGAGTTTCTAAATTTTGTATGGTAGCCTCTGTCCTCTGCTGGAACTGAATGTTGTTGGTGGTCATCTACTTCACCAAATGCTCAAATAAAGGCTCAGGTTTTGTGGCTGCTGGACTTAGTTGTTGCATAGGCTGTTAGAATGACGGCTTGCTTAGTCTAACATGAAGCTGTTGAAAATATAGTTATTGGAATGGTTGTTTGAGCTATTATGGTTAATGCTGTTGTGAAGCTGCATTACCATAACTCAGATTCAGATGATCTCTCCAGTCAGGGTTAAATGTGCTGAAGTATGGATCATATCTCGGCTGTTGCTGTTGTTGGTATTGTGGTTTACCAGGAAAGACACCTATTGCAGTAACAGATTGATATGGAAAAACAGAATCATCATCCTGAAGTGTAGGACATGTATTTATGAGATAAGATGAACAAGAATAAATTTCAGCTATCTGCATAGGTAATTGTTGTCCCACTGCTAACTCTTTCACCAAAGAAGTCAATTCCTCAAGTCTATACTCCATTATTTTTTAGTCAACATGAGACAATTAATCCTTATTGACTCCTCTGGTTGAGGTAATGACTCGTTTTCCAAATTGTTGGGTATTTGCTGCCATATTTGTTATTAAGTCTCTGATAAAAACTGGAGTTTTATCAACCAATGCACCTCTATTGGCTGCATCAATCATGCTTCTATCCATAAGTAACAAGCCCTCATAGAAGTAATGGATTAGCAGCTGGTCACTAATTTGGTGGTGGGGACAGCTTGAGCACAACTTCTTGAACCTCTCTCAATACTTATGTAAAGTCTCTCCTGTCATTTGTCTTATACCACATATGACTTTTCTAATAGCAGCAGCTCTAGATGTAGGGAAGAACTTCTCCAAGAACAACCTCTTTATGTCATTCTAACACACTACAGAACTTGGTGAAAGGTAATATAGCCAGTCCTTGGCCGCATCAGCAAGGGAGAAAGGGAATGCTCTCAGCTTGATGTGTTCCTCATGTATTCCTTGTGGCTTCATGGTTGAATAGACCACATAGAATTCCTTTAAATGCTTATGAGGGTCCTCACCCGCAAGACCTTGAAACTAAGGCAACAAATATATTAATCCATATTTCAATTTAAAGTCAGCATTAAGGTCATGATATTGAATGCACAAAGACTGATAAGTAACATCACAAGCAGAAAGTTCCTTAAGGGTCCTATTGTGCATGTTATCACCCATAGTTACAATATCACTTAAGCTCTCAGGTTCACTTTCAATTTCAATATCAAAATCAAGGTCAAATGTAATTCTTTCACCAAGCCTACGAGCTTTAATAAGTGTATGCAAGGTTCTTTCAATGTCAAGATCAATATCAAGTAAGGAACTAGTAGAAGACTTAGTCATGCAACATAGAAAACTCAAAAACACAAAACAAGCAAAATTGACTACACAACACTAAAAATCTACCAAAATAAATTTAGTTAACCTATCTAAACATTTTTTTAAAAAATGGAACCACCACAGCTTGAAAATTACACAAAAATGAAACTAAAAAATGTGATAAAAAATCTTAAAAAATTTAAAAAGTGGTCTAAACGATGGAATTTGGGCAAACTAGGGTGGAGCTCACGAAAATGTGAGCCTCATTTATTAGGATGTTTTCCTTCAACTGAACTAGTTTCAGCTCATTCTGGGAACATTTGTCAGTACGAAATTCTGCAAAGTGACCCGTAATCACCTGTTTTCACTTGAAAACCACCAAAACACAACAATACATGGGTTAGTGAGGGATTAGTAGTCAAATATACTCTCAATAAGATTAATCCAAATCAGAGTGATCCCCGGCAATGGCGCCAAAAATTTGATAACTGTCAAGTTTACCAAATTTGAATCAACTTATAACCAAATTACCAGAACTACTTGCAGCATAAGGTAACACTAGATCGAGCTCATAGATCACTCTAATTATGAAGTTATAGTAAGAAGTTAATAAACATGGGGGAAGGAGCTTGTGAAATTAAACAACAGAAATAGAAAATAATTAAAGAAGAGAAAACAGAATTAAGAAGCAACTAATCCAAGAGGATTAACCAATCTTAATTTTAATCCATCCTTAATCTTTATAGATCCATTCAATTATCAACTGAATCCTTGGTCTTAGATCACATCATGGCGCCTCAAAATGATCCATGGATCTTCTACTAGATAAGCATCCAAAATTCAATTAATTAAAGTTGGACAAATTAAGTATTTATCCAAAACATAAATTAACTTAAAAACCAAGATCCAACCAAGCTAAACATTTTATCAAACACCTTTAATGTCTTGTTTAGTCTCTGTAATTCATCCTTCACACATGATAATTACGCAATTATCATGTGAATAACCCAATCAAATTAAGCAATTCAATCAGAATTAAGCAAATATGAAGGAGAGAACTTGATTAATAATTGAATGTAGAACAATTAAAATAGAATCTCAAGATTAAGCATCAAGAATGTCAATCCATTGGATTGATTAAAGGCTCTAACCCTCCATGAATAGGAGGGAAGAACTTAGAAAAAGAGGAAAATCTAGAAAGAAGGGAGAGAAAAGAGGGAGATCTAGCTCTAGAGAGAGAATAAAAAGTGTAGAATGAGAAGATGAGTATCGAATTTCTCCTCTAACCCTTTAAAACTAACTCTTAATTTTGCCTTAAATTATCTGAATTCTAACAGGTGTAATGCCCATTTTTGAAGAGGGACAGTCACACCAAAAACTAAACAAAAACTCAAAAGATAATGTTAAGACCCGGTTCATTTATATATAGATAATATCCTGTTCATTTATAAGCGTATAATAATTTGATGATTTCTTTTTTTTTAAGTGGAAAATAAAACATAAATTTAGTATGAATTAACGTGAAGATTAAGCCATACATTTATACAAAAGATATGAGTCATAACGGTTTTAGATACATCAACGGATTTAGCAAAAGAAAATAGAAGCTTTACATGCCCAAAAGGATATACATAATACAACCCACTAAAAAGACAAAACATCAGGCTCCCAAAGTGATGTACAAACAACCACCAAAAAGGCTACCAAAAAGAGTCATGCCCCCAACAACTACTAAGAAGGAGCTTCAGATGGGTCCTCCTCAGGATCTTCCTTAGAAGAGGAAATCCTTATAAGAGTGGAAGACTCACGAGCAGGAGCTCGTGCAGAGGACAAAAACGAATCTGAATCCTTGCATGGGGTATACACATGATCACCCCACACCTCCCGCATTGGCATGCAGAACTCCAACCACACACGAAGGTCAAAAGAGAAAACAAGTGGGTCATAACGACCCCATGCTAAGGGCACTGTCACATCCCCCACGTAGACAAAACGTTCGGTATCCGAGTCGATGTGCTAGTAGTCAGCTCCTCCATGGAACCTTAATCTGGCATACCCAAGAAAGCAATGTTGGGATGCCATCGCAAAAACAGAAGATATGTTGACTAATAATTAGGAAACGCAGGCTCTTCCACACCTCGGTCTTTACAGAAGTACATATACATATATAAATAGAATAACAAAGTAAATAGGTGAGATATCCAACATCAATACCAGTTATGATAGTAAAGAAACACGAACGGCGCATAATGCCAAACAGTGCAGTAAAATAGTGAACAACATCACAATCAGATAATAGACAATTTATTAATCCAGACAGTCATAATATCAATAAAAGAAATAGTTTCATAATCATTTAAATATAAGCCAAGTAAATATGATGACTGACCATGTACATGCACAAAGTACGAAAACCCTACTCCATGGAGCTAAACACAACATCGGAGAGAATGATCAAGGAGGTATGTCTGTATCTCATCAGCCTCAAATCAAGTGCTTTAATATCAATAAATTGCGCAATATGGCACATACAAGACATTCTTCACAAGATCGCGATATAGGACAGTGTCTCGGTCCGGATCGTCGGTGCATTTGCATTGGTCTTCCTCACGGTATAGAGGAGCTACCAACTGCCCATTGTGAGATACCCGCACCCCGATGCCCCTAAGGTCAACAAGTGACCTACACTAGTCTATTCGCACCTGCACTAAAGTGAGATTCATCTCCTAGGCATACAACTTTACAACAAAGTCCATTGGACTTTCACAATGCATGATGACTCAATGCATATTCATGTATATTCAATAATATACGTTTTCCATAATCATGCCATAATTTGGCCAAATTAATTATCAAGAGATTCTTGGTCCTGCTTATGGACCCACAACAATACATTATCAAATTCTCAAATGTGAGATCATACCTTTAAGGTTTATTATAAAATTACACTTTAACTTCAACATTTTTTCGATTAGATCTCTCTAGGGGAATTCTCTTGCACTTTTCACTGAATCTGTTACTCTAATTAAACAAGTCCTTAACTTAGTTCTAAACCTAACTCACTTAGGGTAATTTAATTTAAGTTTCTCAACATCTCACTTGCACTCATGTTCTTTCCTTAGCCAAAAATTATACTAAGTTATAGAATAAAATTCTATTCTTTGTTCTTTCTATTTTATGAACCCCTAATCAACATCTAACCATCTAATTAATTAAATTCCCATTTTTAACCAAAAATTGCCATTCTTTTTCCTAAGAGGTCGTGAGCCTCAAAGAGACTAGGAACCCAATTTTTGTCATCACTCCATTCATTATTAGCTACTTGATTAGTTGGTCTCCCAATTAGTTACAAAATTTTAATTATGGACGCCCCCTTATTGGGTGTTTGGCCATGAGCCTCAATAAAAAAGGCAAGGAGCCCTTGATTTCCATCCATAATTCCAATCCATCAAGATCAATCCAAAGTCATCAAGATATATGACAACTTCAGGAAATAAAGTTATTTCTCTTGAAATTGAATGAATATGAGCATGCTATCTTCAAGTTCTTAAGTTCAAAGGTCTCATTCATGCATAATTTTGAGGATCTAAGCTTGTGGTCTCAATTGATTGAGAATCAAATGTTTGGTGATTTTATTTAGGGATTGGAATTGATTATGGTCTGATGGACGTTGGTATTGTTTTGAAGCAGATAATCAAGATGGAAAGACCTTGGAAGGGACAAGGAGGCAAAGAAGAACTCAAATGAAGAAGGATGCTAGAGACAAGGAAAGGCATCCAACCCATGCCTAGGCATGACAAATCCACGCCTTGGCGTGACCCTCTCAGGTTTTTAGACCAATTCAGTAGAGATACCCACGCTTAGGCGTGGAAAAGCCACACCTAGGCGTGGTAAGCTCAGGTTCTCAGGGTTTTCAGACAGAGACACCCACGCCTAGGCGTGACCACGCCTAGGGTTTTCATAACCATGCTTAGGCATGGGAAAAATCTTGGCACACGAGATTAACCCTTATATTCTGATTTTTTGAAGAAAAGATGGAGCTTCAATTTTGGACCTAAGCATGAAATCTAGAGAGTAAGTTAGAGGAGGAGGAACCCATTTGGATTGGAGGTGATTCAAGGGAAAATCAAGATCAAAGAGGAAGATCAAGCTTGGAATCTCTCCATTTTGGTTCATTCTTTCCCTTTTTCCTCTTGATTTGTAACTTGATGGATCATTTGATTTCATTTGTTTTCTCATTTTTCATGATGTGTAACTAAACTCTAATCTAGGGGCTCCCTAGGATCTTACTACGGATTTGAATATCTTGTAATTGGTTGAGTATTCCTTCAATGAATTTGGTTTTGTTCATCCATATCTATGCTCAGTGCTTGTTATTGATTGGCCATCAATTGTATGATTTTAATATTCCAATTGAACTAGAAATAGGGTGTTGTGAATATAGATATGGTATGGTTGATATATGTTCAATTACATTCTATTGGTATAGGTGTGTTGATTAACTAAGAGGATGGACACATACCTCTTGGTCATGCATGGCAAGTGTTTGATAATTGGTCTCAATGAGTGATTCTTATGTTAACTCACATGGACATATAGTGGATTAGCTAGGTTTCATATGGGTATTTGTCCTAGACATAAGCTCTTATCTATTGATGGTTATTAGCTAATAAATATCATTTCATTGATGGGTGCATATTAATTACAATTATTCATTGAAGTAGCAAGTTAATAGGGACCCCTAGGCTTTAATCATTCTTATATTCTTTTGTGGAATTAGTGTTTGGTGTTTTCTTATTTTGTTTCTTTTAAGTTATTATTTCAATTGCAACCTATTCTCACATTTTGATTACTTGGATAAGAATTTATGGAATTTGGTTAAGTTTAGCATTCTTCTAATTGTCAATCCCTTAGGACACGATACTCTACTCTCATATATATTACTTATCGACCCTTGCGCTTGCGGATTTAAGGACCAATAAGTTTTTTGCGCTGTTGCCAGGGATCGAGTTTAGATTTTGTGTTATTTCGTACATCTATTCATAATTCTTATTTCAATTTTCGTTTGTTTTGTTTTGCATTTCTTTAATTTGTAGGTACTTAGCTCTTGTATGTGAAGAACTCAAAGTGTATCTCGATTTCCTTACGATCCTGAGATTGAGAGGACATTTTGTAGATTGCTAAGAGAACAACAAGTACAAGCACAAGCACTAACTTTGGTTAACAAATCTGAGGTGGCGGAGGAAGCAAATGCTAAAAGACCCTTGAGAGAATATGCCACCCCAAATGCTAGAGAAATTTGATCTAGCATTAGAAGGCCAGCGGTAGAAGCACAAACTTTTGAGATCAAGCCTACAATTATTCAGATGGTTCAGAATAATGTACAATTTGGAGATTTACCCCATGAAGATCCTAATGCTCATCTAGCTAACTTCTTAGAGATATGTGATACTTTCAAGCATCATGGGATGACTGATGATGCAGTTCACTTAAGGCTCTTCTCTTTTTCTTTGAGGGATAGGGCCAAAGCATGGCTTTTTTCCTTACTGGAGCATTCTATCACTACTTGGGAAGAGCTGGCTCAAAAGTTCTTAGATCGATTCTTTCCTCCCATGAAGGCAATGAAGTATAGGAATGACATCTTATCCTTCAAGTAATTCGAAGGAATAACCTTGTATGAAGCATGGGAACGATTCAAGGAGTTGTTAAGGAAGTGCCCACATCATGGTATTGCAAAATGAATGTTAGTACATACCTTATACAACAGCTTGACAACATCCATTCGATCCATAATTGATGCAGCAGCTGGAGGGGCTATTATGAGCAAGATAGTGGATGCAGCCTATGACCTTTTGGAAGAAATGGCTAACAACAACTATGAGTGGCCAGCAGAAAGGGTTACTCCTAAGAGAACGGCTACCGACATACATGAGGTGGATGCTCTCACTTCACTTACAGCTCAAGTGGCTGCTCTTTCTAAAAAACTTGACACCATGGGAGTAAATTCAGTAACCAGTGGAGCTAATAGTTCAACAAAAAATTGTGATCATTGTGGGGATCATCACTCCACTGCTAATTGTACAACTAGCTTAGAAAGTGTACAATATGCTAGTCAATTCTGTCAACCAGGTCACAACACTATTTTTAGTAATACTTATAACCCAAGTTGGCGGAACCATCCTAATCTCTCATGGGGTGGAAATGTTCAAGGCTCTTCCTCGTCTTATCAGCATAATTAAGCACCTCGTGCTCCTCCAGGTTTTCAATAACAGAGCCCCCTTCAAGCCCAAACTTCAACATCGACTTCAACTTCTAATTTAGAGAATCTGTTTGCTCAGTTTATGACTAGTCAACAAGATTACATAACCAAGACTGATTCAAGGCTAGCATCCCATGATGCATTAATGCAAAGCCAAGCAGCTTCATTAAGGAATCTTGAGACTCAAGTGGGCCAACTTGCCCAAGCTCTAAATAACAGGCCCCCATGGAATTTCCCAAGTGACATTATCAATAATCCTAAGGGTGCATCTAATGAGCATTGCAAGGTTATCTCATTGAGGATTAGGAAAGAGATAGAAGGTAATCCAATGACCAAACTGCTTGAAGAAGAAGTTGACGTGGCTCAAGATGAAGTGGTTTTGATCAAAGAGATTGAGAAAAAAGGGGAAATTACAAAGGGGAAGATTGAAGACAAGAAGAAGGAGGACAAGCCCATAACACCACCTCCACCTTTCCCAAACCGGCTAGCAAAGCAGAAGCTTGATGCTCAATGTAACACCCCAAATTTTCTAGCTATTTGACAGTAATAACAGAATTGTACTGTTTAGTGATTTCTGTGTACTGTAAAATTATTTTGATTATTCAGTGAGTGCATTTGATCATTTTGTGTGATTTACTCCATGTCAGGAAAATAATAATTTTCGGGTGGGGGAAAATCTTACGTATTTTAATTATTACCGTTAAGTCTTAATTATTTTACGTAATCTGATTTGATTTTCATAAATTTTATAATTTTTATGATTTTGTGGATGATTATGAAATTTTTATATTTTTTTGATTATTTTAATATTATCCATGGGCCGTCTGTGGGCCCAGGGGGGCTGTATGTGGGCCCAGGGGGTCCGAAAAAGTTAAATTTTTTTTGCAGCCAGAAAATTTTGTACTGTTGAGACGGAGACGGGGGATCTTACTAAACCTGAATTCAGAAATAGTTTTTAAAATTTTCTTTTACTATGTTTTGTACTGTATTTAATTATCGGGCAATAAAAATACAATAAAAAAATTATTCGTAGAGTAATAGTAGATAAAAATAAATATCATACTACTTAGTCAACATTAGTGGTTATGACAGCTTTATGACAGACCAATAGGAAGCAAGCTTAATGTTGAAGCCTTTGGATATCCACCATTGATTTAATCAACGGTGGAGATTGGTCTTACAAAGTGGCAAGGACTTTTTATGACCATCGGATGGAAAGTATGAAGAGATGATCTTGACTCTTCATTTTGGAGATACATCTAATGGCTAGGATTTTAAGAAGGAAAGATCTAATGGCCTAGATTTAGTCTTATCAATATAGAAGCTATACTTAGAAGCTACACTAATACTAACCATTGATCTAATCAATGGCTCTTGAAGCCCAAAATGGTGGCTAATGAATTTAGTCATCCATTGAGTGTACAAGAGGGGGGGTTCAGTTTTTGAAGAGCAATTAGCTATAGGAAGCTTTTCATTTCATGCAATCATTCATCTTTTCTCCAAATTATCAAGAACCAACACACAAAACATTTTATCTCCTTTTCTCTCACCCTTACTCATGGCCAAGACCCCAATCTCATACTATCACTCTCCAAAAATTTCTACTAACCTTACTTCTTGAATCTATACCCCAATCTAAGACACTTTGTAGTTTAGGCCAGGTTCTAAATCCATCATCTTCAAGGACTTTCTTCAAGATCAAGTTCTAGGATTTTTAAGGTGAAGTTATGGAAGCTTCACTTTTTATCTCTTTTTCATATTCTAAAAAATATCAATTTATTTGGATCGTGTTTTCACTATCCGTGGGCTTCATATAATAATCAACCTGCCTATCTCTCTAGACAATATAAGAGGGAGATCTATCTCACTAACCAAGTATGGTGGTGAGAGATGAATCTTGTATTTGATGGATGGTGAATCCATGTGAGGATTCATATCTATGGTTATGTAATTATTTGTGAGTGCTTATGTGTTTTGATTATTTTCTTATGCATGATATGATTTGTATGATTTATTGCTTTTGTTTATGGCATGCTTGTGATATATATGATATATGCCATGATTTGATGATGGAAAGGAAAATAATTTTTGGTTCCAAAGACCATGAGGATTTCGGCCTCACACCTTATAATAGGTGTTTACAAATTAATATTTTCATGAATGGTAAAATTAGATGTTTAGAAGAGCAAAGAAAATGAACAAATGGTTTGGTTTCAAAGAACAAGAGTTTCACGGTTTTTGGAGGAATTTTACTGGTTTTGTTTGTGTAAAAACATGAATGGAACTTAGTTGATTTAGAAGGAAAAATATATGATGGTTTCAATGGCCATGTACCACGGTTTTGAAGGCTTGTAATGCCTTGGTTTTATGAAACAAAATGATTTCAAAGTGGAAGTGTAATGGATCTAGTACAAAGATTAAAGAAATGGAAACAAAATGTTTTGTCACTTGAAAAATGGAATTTTCGCGTATGAATGGAAAAGAGAGGTTGAAAGTGTTTGAACCTCAATTTATTTTAAACAAGATTAATTTTTAGAATTGATTTAGAATTATAAAGAATACGTTGGTGACTTAAAATTTACAAACATATAACTCATCATTTGGGTTTTGGAGCGCGTTAGGAAATTTTGAGTTAGAAACATTGATTTAAATCAATGGAAAGATGATTTTGTGGAATATATTGTGGAAAGGTGATTTTGTGGAATATATTGTGGAAATGATTTCTTAAAGGAGAAAATGTGGAAAAAAATGTTGGAAATGACATTGATTTTTTTGCAAAGTCCAAAATGATGTTTGGAATATTGAAGAATATTTTACATAGTTGAAACATGATGGAAAAATGATTTACGCTACTTAAAAGTATGATTTTTAAGTTACATGATTTTGAAAATGATGGAAAATCGCTACGTGATTTGGAAAGCGTGTAAATATTTTTACGCGAATGAGAAAATGTCAGAAAATGATTATGAGATTTGAAAACATAACAAAAGTGTTACGCGATTGTGAAAAATGCATTAAAAATGAGACGCGATTGAAAATACAGTAAAGATACTGTAAAGAACGGATGTACTGAAAGGGAACCTTTTTAATGATGAAATTAAAAGATATGCATTGAGGCATATGATGAAATTGAAAGATATACATTGAGGCATATGATGAAAT
The DNA here is from genome assembly GCA_029884605.1 of Ormosia emarginata. Lineage (NCBI taxonomy): Eukaryota > Viridiplantae > Streptophyta > Magnoliopsida > Fabales > Fabaceae > Ormosia > Ormosia emarginata. Next base: position 11,224,804 of record JAQQTP010000040.1, read on the forward strand.
TGAAAGATATACATTGAGGCATATGATGACATTGAACAGAACTTGCATTGAGGTATTCGTGCATTGAACAGAACTTGCATTGAGGTATTCGTGCATTGAACAGAACTTGCATTGAGATATTCGTGCATTGAACGGAATATAGCTGATAGCTATTATGGCCCTTGTGATTGAAGAGGGAATGAGAATTGAAAAGTGAGATCTATGATGGATCTTGGGGACGTCAAGGTGCGGCGGTCGATCCAGTGGGTAGTGGCAAGTACCCTGTGCCACTTGGCGATGTAGTCCATTGCAACGCATTGACGATACCCGACAAGAACACAATTCCTTTCGAAGACTGGAGATTGTGTTTGGGCTAAGGCTGACAATTAACTAGAACATTCATCTCGAAATTGTGAAAACCTCCATGGAGTAGGAAATTGAGTCTATGTGCACATGCATAATTATTAAGCATTGATATCGGTGTGATATTTGAACTGTTGAATATTTGGATAATGTTGAGGCTATTATCGTAATTATTGTTTATGATAATTGAATTGTTGAATATTTGGAAAATGTTGAGGGCAGGATCGTAATTACTATTTATTACGTCTGTTGTGATGATAAATAATGATGAGAGCATGATTGTAATTATAGTATGATATACCTGTATGGTGTGCTGTTTGTGTTATTTCCATGCTACCATGTTGGTATTGGCGTAGGTGATCTCACCTCTTTGCTGTATTGTTTTGTTGTACTTGTATTGTTAAAAATTATATAGTAGATGGAACGAGTTTCTTAGACTTGACCGGAGGCAAATATTCTAAGTTCAGTGACACCATTAAGGAGTGATCATCCTGGATTCATTGGTGTGCAGTTTTGAGGAGGAACAAATATATGACGCATTAGGATGGATACAAGACGGAATAAGTATGTTGAGTTTTATCGATAGTGTTTTACCATGCTATTAAGTAGGGCCCGTCATGGGGTTTGCTACTGTTTAAAATTGAGTCTATAAATGTTATGTTTCCTAAATAATTGTTTAATATTATGTGATGTCAGTAATGTATATTAATCAGTTTAATTCTATTTTTCAGTATTACCTATAAATTTCAGTAAGTTTATGTTTCTGCGAAAAGAAATTTTAAAACCCATGTTTTATAATTCAATCCTTTTATGAACTGATTTTCAGATTATGAGCTTGTAGTCGGAAATGTGATACCCTACGGAGGGTGTTACACTCAATTCCAAAAATTCTTGGAGATTTTCAAGAAGCTTCACATCAACATTCCATTTGCTAAGGCGTTAGAACAAATGTCGAGTTATGTGAAGTTCATGAAGGATATCTTGTCCAAGAAGAGGAAATTGGAGGATTATAAGATTGTAGCTCTCACAAAGGAGTGTAGTGCAATCTTGCAGAACAAGCTACCTCCCAAATTGAAAGACCTTGGGAGCTTCACCATTCCATGCATGATCGGGAGTCAATTCTTTGGAAAAGCCCAGTGTGATCTAGGGGCAAGCGTAAACTTGATGCCCTTATCCATCTTTCAAAGGCTAGGTTTGGGGGAGGCGAAGCCAACTTCAGTTACCTTGCAACTGGCTGACCATTCTCTCAATGACCATGATGAATGTTCTTACCTGGGTATGATTGATCAAGTAGTTAATATGGCATTCCATACTAATTTCACTGATGATCCCCTTGCTTTATCATTAACATCTATACATAAGCATGTAGATAGGGATGATGTGATAGAATGTATTAAACTGCTTGACGCATCTGCTAAGTTTTACAGGAAACCAGGTTTTGAACCGTTGAACATACCTTTGGATAAGCTCAGTCTCCAGCCCTCTGTCATAGTTCCACCTAAGTTGGAGCTCAAGCCATTGCTTGATCATTTGAGGTATTCATACCTAGGGGAGGAATCCACATTGCTAGTTATCATCTCCTCATCCTTGTCAGAAGAGCAAGAATCTAAGTTGCTCATAGTGCTTAGGGAATACAAACAGGCTTTGGGGTGGTCCAGGCCTTGGGGTGGTCCATTGCAGATATTAGAGGTATTAGCCCCACCATCTGCATGCACAAAATATTGTTGGAAGCTGACCATAAGCCAACATTGAACATCAGAGGCACCTAAATCCCATCGTGAAGGAGGTTGTCAAAAAGGAGATTATCAAGTGGCTAGATGTGAGTATCATATACCCTATTTCTGATAGCAAATGGGTGAGCCCAGTTCAGTGTGTGTCCAAGAAAGGTGGAATGATAGTTGTAGCAAATGAGAATAATGATTTGATTCCTACCAGGACTATCACTGGATGGCGCATATGCATGGATTACAGGAAGCTTAACACTGTAACCCGAAAGGATCATTTCTCATTGCCATTTATTGATCAGATGCTGGATAGGTTGGCAGGTCATGAGTTTTACTGTTTCTTGGATGGGTACTCATGCTACAATCAGATTGCAATTGCCCCAGATGATCAAGAGAAAACAACATTCACCTGCCCATATGGTACTTATGCTTTCAGAAGAATGCCCTTCGGGTTGTGTGATAATCACATATTTTATATATTAATAAACCCTCATTTTTAGTTATTTACACTCTCTATGTACGTAATTGATTGAGTTTGGTTATGTTTTGTAAGTTTGGACTCAAATTGGACTTAATTGATTTTTCTAGCATTATTTGGGTCTTACACTGTTTTTGTATTTCCGCCATATCTTGAGTTTTAGTTATGTAAAAATTATGTATCTTACCTTGTAGGAAAGATAAGAGAGAGCTCTACAACTTTCATGAAAGCTCCAGGTAAAATATGGACATCTAGAGGAGCTAAATGGGCTTGGAAGTCAGAACACAGGTTTTGTGACTGGAACCTGAATAGTGTGCAGTAATCAGAGCATAACTCGGGCAGTAGGAACTTTCTTGAGCTGAAATTTGGAGACTTGAAAGTTAAAACCCATATCTACAACTTTTATGGAGAACATAAGAGCTTATTTGGACAACTTGGAGGTGATATTGGGTCTGGAATTCAAAACAGAGGTGCTGAAATTGGGCCTAAATAGTCTGCAGTAATTAGGTCATATCTTGGGCTGTAGGATGAATTTTTGGATGATTTTGGTGGCATTGGAAATCTGAGACAAAATTCTATAACTTTCATGAAGACCATGTTGCTTCATTCTAATGGCATCCATGAGATTAGCACTGAATGATTTCGGAGACAAAGAATCTCAATAATTTTCCACTCACCAACTCACCATTTGGCATTTTCCACTCATCCACCTACTCCTCACCTACTCTTATTCAGCCCCCTTGTCATTTTGTATCTCTAATCCTCTATAAAAGGCTCCATTGGCTGATCATTTTGGAGACTTTGGTGTTAGGCTTAGTTTTGAGAAGTTATGGTCATGCTTGTTTATTGTTTTCCTTTGTTGTAATTTTCTCTTACTCTAAATTGAAGCTATGTTCATCTTTCTCTTCTTCTCTCTTTCTTTCTTCTTGTCTATGAGTAACTAAATCTTCATCTTGCTTGGGTGAAAGAGTGAAGCTCTTAGTAATGAAATAAGGTTAGATTATTCTATTTCTTGTGCTTAAATGATATATTATAAAGTGGACATTATATGTGTTGCATTTTGTTTCCAATCAATTTAGAAACCTTCTTTGTATAATGGAGATCTTGATTTATTGTAGACAATAAGATTGACACAGTGAATGCTTGAACTCATTTACAAATGTTGGTAGATAATTAAAGGAATCATAATATGATTGCATATATAATTGAACTTTGAATGTTATATTTTTCGATTGGAACCTCCGTTGTGTGTGGATTTCAATTAAGTTATAAAGAGAAATAATCTTGCCTTTAATTTATTACCAAGAATGGATCTCCTAACCTAAGCAAGTTCTTAAATTTAATTGTGAACAAGTTTTATTATTTTTTTGTGATAAATCATTTTTTTACCTCAAATAATTTCTCTTCATCATTTCCCTGTGGATCGATCTCGGACTCCCGAGAATTTATTACTTGAGACAACCTGCACTTGGGTTTGCATCCTTAAATCCCACATCATTATGCAATGCCCTTGCTACCTTTCAGAGGTGTATGATGGTCATTTTCACTGATATGGTAGAGAACTGCTTAGAGATATTCATGGACGACTTCTTTGTTTTTTGGTGATTCCTTTGATGGTTGTCTTCAAAACTTGGCCCTAGTGTTGCAAAGGTACAAGGAAACCAATTTGGTGCTTAATTGGAAAAAATGTCATTTTATGGTCCAAGAGGGAATAGTACTTGGCCATAGAGTGTCACCTAAAGGAATGGAAGTGGATCGAGCTAAAATTGAAGTGATTGAGAAACTTCCTTCACTAATTTCAGTGAAGGGAGTTCGGAGTTTCCTTGGACATGCTAGATTCTACCGGCGGTTCATCAAAGACTTCTCCAAGCTTGCTAAACCATTGTGTAACTTGTTGGAAAAGGATGTGGTTTTCAAGTTTGATGAAGCTTGTATGGAAGCCTTTGTGGAATTGAAGAAGAGGCTTATCTCAGCAACCATTATCACTACTTCAGATTAGACCTTACCATTTGAGCTCATGTGTGACGCTAGTGACTATGCAATTGGAGCAGTGTTAGGCCAAAGGAAGAACAAAATCTTTCATTCCATCTATTATGCAAGCAGGACACTCAATGATGCTCAGTTGAACTACACCACCACTGAGAAGGAGCTCATTGCGATAATGTTTGCTTTTGACAAATTTATGGCATATTTGGTTGGCACCAAAGTCATTGTCTTCACAGATTACTCTGCCATGAAGTATTTAGTAAGCAAAAAGGATGCCAGGCCAAGGTTGATTCGATGGGTTTTATTATTATAAGAGTTTGATCTTACGATCAGAGATCGAAAGGATGCTGAAAATCAGGTGGTTGATCATCTTTCCAGGTTAGAGAATGAGAAGTATCAGCAAGACCCAGCCTTGATTGGTGAGACGTTTCCAGATGAACAATTATTTGTTATGTTTGCTAGTTCAGATCCTTGGTATGTTGATTTTGCTAACTACATAGTGAGTGGATTAGTGCCATCTGAACTGTCTTATCATCATAAAAAGAAATTCTTCCATGATGTCAGATATTTTATTTAGGATGAGCCATTTCTCTTTAAGCTGTGTGTTGATCAAGTGCTTAAGAGATGCATTCCTATGGAGGAGACTAGTGCAATACTTGAGCAATGTCATGCTTCACCATATGGAGATCACTATAAGGGTGAACGAATAATGGCTAAGGTGTTGCAATCAGGCTTCTAATGGCCTTCTCTGTTTCGAGATTCTTACTCCTTTGCAGCTAACTGTGACCGTTGTCAATGGATTGGCAATATCTCAAAGAGAAATGAGATGCCCTTGAACTCCATTTTGGAAGTGGAACTCTTTGATGTGTAGGGCATAGACTTTATGGGGCCCTTTGTATCATCTTTTGGCAACCGTTATATTCTTATAGCGGTTGATTATGTGTCGAAGTAGGTGGAAGCCTATGCTTTACCCACTAGTGACTCCAAGGTGGTCTTGGTTTTTTCTGAAAAAGAACATTTTCTCAAGATTTGTGACCCCTCGTGCTATTATTAGTGATGGGGGATCTCATTTCTGCAACAAGTACTTTGCTACATTACTTGCCAAATACGGGGTGATACATAGGGTAGCCACAGCCTACCATCCACAATCAAGTGGCCAAGTAGAGGTTTCTAATAGAGAGTTGAAGCGGATTCTGGAGAAAATTGTGAGCCCTTCTAGGAAAGATTGGTCGAAGAAGCTGGATGACGCTCTTTGGGCATATTGCACTGCTTACAAAACCCCTCTTGGTATGTCCCCCTATCAACTAGTTTTTGGCAAGGCATATCACCTTCCTGTTGAGCTTGAGCATAATGCTTACTGGGCCATCAAGAGATTGAATTAGGATTCTGAAGCCTGTGGAGAGAAATGATTGTTGCAACTCAATGCACTTGAGGAATTTTGTCTACAAGCATATAAAAATGCCAAGATATACAAGGATAAGGTGAAGAAGTGGCATGACAATCGTATTATCCCAAGAAACTTTACACCAGGGCAGAAGGTTCTCCTATTCAATTCAAGGCTTAAACTATTTCCTGGCAAGCTCAAATCTAGATGGTCAGGTCCATTTTTGGTTGTGAAAGTGTTTCCTCATGGTGCTGTAACCTTGGAAGACCCAATTTCAAAGTCAACCTTCAAGATCAATGGTCAGCGGCTTAAGCTCTACTTAGTGGTGAGGTGGAGAGGCACAAAACCTCACTCACCCTTGCTCCTCCATCTTGAGAGTCTACAAAGTCCAGCCAGGATTATAAATAAGGCGCTTGTTGGGAGACAACTCAATTTCTTAACACTATCTCTTAGCTTAGGACATTTTTATGCATGATTTTTCATTTGTCTGCTTGTTTTGTTTTTGTTTTTGATTGCTTTATAGTGTTGTTTTTCAATTTGATGCCTTGATAGTTGTTAACATTCCTATACTGTTTCTTAGTTGTTTGAGAGTGAGAAAGGTATGTTAGATGTATGAAAATTTTGGGTATTTTGGTTGTTCTGTTCAGATTTGAGGTCCAGAAGTCCATGCCTAAGCATGTATTTTACACGCCTAGGCGTGGAGGTCTCAGCTTCAATAGGGGTAATTTCAAGAGAGTCCCATGCTTAGGCATGGTCCTCTCTGCGTTTTCAGTATTTTTGGCCTCCAAGCATCACGCCTAGGTGTGGGTTTTCCACGCCTAGGCGTGTTGTTTCTGATTCAAAAAAAAAAGAAAAAAATAATTAAAATTTTTAAAAAAATCAAATTAATAACCACGCCTAGGTGTGGACAAGTCACACCTAGGCGTGATAAGTCTGCTGTTGCACAAAACATAGCAGCCCTTTCTTTTCTTTCTTATTCCCTCTCTAAAAGCCCTAACCCCCCTTTCTAATTTCTCCCACCTCTTCGTACACAAAGCACCTCTTCTTCCCCTATTTCTCCCCCCTACAAGTTTTCCCTCTCATCTTCACCCAATCACCACCGTAGCCCCTCTTCCTCTCAACCTCTCATCTTCTTCTTCTTCACCCAACTCATTCCATTACCCACAACCATAACCCACCCACCGTACTAACCCTCTCCTACAAACCCCACCACCTTTTCTCCCCCCAATCACCATCGTAGCTACCTCTCTTCTATAACCCTATTTTCCTTATCCTTTTGGTTCTCCTTGGGCCTATTGTTTGGTTGTTTTGGTGCTTGGCTCAAGTTGTGCTTCGTCCACGGTAGGCTATTCTTTTCCATTTTTTGGACTTCATTGTTATTGGGCCTGGTTTTGATAAATTTAAATGAATTGTGTTGTGCTTTAATTGGTGGTGGTGTGATTAATTTGTGTGACTCCTTGGCTTATTACATGTATTGCTGACTCCTTCCCCATTTTAGAATTTTTTTGTTGAGATTGTTGGATGGATGTTCTGTTGCAAAATGAGCATGTGAATTTCTGATTAATATTTGTAATTATTAATCACATACCTGTTGCTAATTTCTAATATGCTACTTGCGGTTGATTAAGGTTGAGCCATCCTATGGATAGAATTAATTTGGTTTAGTTCTAGGTTATGCACTGGTTTGAATTAATTTCTGATATTTCTAGGTTGTGTATTATTATGCCTGTTGTCAATGGTACTGTTGCCATTTTTGGGTCATTCAATTGGTTTAGTTCTAGGTTGTGTAATGGTTTAGTCTGGGATTGAATCAATTTTTGACTCATTTGGTGTTGCTATGCTCTGTCCCCATGACTAATATGTTGGACATATTTTTTTTAGATGTGTGGACTGATCAATGACCCCCGTTTGGATATGCTATTGCTCTGTGATTAATGTGTGGCTGCTAGGATATTGATTATTAATGGTCTGGTTGTTTCAATATTGGACTGCTTGAATAGTATGATCATCGATCCTATTCTTTGTTGACTGTTAGTTGTGTCATCGTGCCATTACATGTTACGATGCTTGGTTCTACCCTATTTTAGTGTCATCATGTTGATTGAGTTTGGCCTGTGAAATTGCTTGATTTTTAGACTGGTTGGGATGTGCTTTAGTTGCTTTTTGAATTGATTGAGTTATGACTTAATTTTGCTAAGCTGTAAATTGGAAATGCTTGGTTTGAGGTTGTGATTGTTGTGGTTGTTGCATGCTAAGAACTAATTTGCATTCTTAGTGAACTCTTGAATTGGTATGGCTACGAATTGATTTAGTTGGGATTGTTGATTTGGGTGAGCTTTGAACTTAATAAGTTGCATGAGTGACCTTCGTGATTGATTAGGCTTATTGATTGCATTGCTAACTGTTCTGATTGGGTATTCTAACACCCCAAATTTCCTAAATAGTTGACAGTAATTTTAACAGTTAACAGAATTCTACTGTTTAGTGATTTCTGTGTACTGTAAAATTATTTTGAGTATTCCATCAACGTATTTGATCGTTTTGAGTGATTTACTCCGTGTCAGAAAAATAATAATTTTCGAGCAGGAGAAAAATCTTCAGTATTTATTTCTCTTGACTGTTAATTATTTTTAACAATCTGATTTGATTTTCATACGTTTTCTAATATTTGTGATTTTTGTGAATGATTATAAATTTTTATAGTTATCTGGTTGTTTTTGGGCTGTTTGTGGGTCTCAATAGTCCTACGTGGGCCCGGGTGAGTCCCAAAACATGAAAATTTTTCTACGCATAGAAAAATTTGTACTGTTTAGACGGAGACAAGGGATCTTACTAAACCTGAATCCGAAAACAGTTTTAGAAAATTTATTGTACTGTGTTTTGTACTGTATTTAATTATCGGGCGATAAAAATACAGTAAATATATTCTTTTGTGGGGTTGTAGCAGATAAAAATAGAAATTATACTGCTTAAGTCAACAATAGTGGTTATGACAACTTTTGATGGACCAATAGGAAATAAGTTTAATGCTTTTGATGGGCCAATAGGAAGCAAGTCTAATATTGAAGACTTTGATAACAACCGTCGATTTAATCAACAGTGTAGGATTAGTCTAATAAAATGGCTATGACCATTTACAACCATTGGATGAAGAATTAATCAAGGGTGGAGATTTGATCTTATAAAGTGGCGATGACCATTTGTGACCGTTGGATTTGGATTTAATTAACGGTGGAGATAGATCATTTATGACCATTGGATGTGGATTTAATCAATGGTGGAGATTTGGTCTTCTAAAATGGCTATGACTAATTATGACCCTTGGATTGAAAGTAAGAAGGAGTAATCTTGACCTTTCATTTTTGGAGATGGATCTAATGGCTAGAATTTCAAGGAGAAAGATCTAATGGCCTAGATTAAGTCTTCTAATCAAAAGTCTACCTAAATCCTAACCATTGATCTAATCAATGGCCTAAAATGCTCTAAATGGTGGCTTGAAAAAGATGACAACTTTGTTAGATGCAAGGATGGAGGGGAGACAGTTTTGTGCTTCATTTTGGAGCTAAAGAAAAGCTTTATGACCATTATTAGATGCCTTGGTCAATTATGCATCATTATTGATCATTTAGCATCCTTAGGAGAATGCTTGAAAGGGGGGGACGGTTTTTGGTAGCTTTAGGAGAGCTTTGCATGGTTTATGACCATTATCCTTCATTCTTGATCATTCTTGATCATTCCAAAAACCTAAAGCTCTTAGAAAATTTTCTCTCCTTCTCCTTCTAGCATAGTTCGGCCAAGCACCCTAGATATGTCTTTCATCACTCTTTAATTTCAAACAACCATATAACTTAAATCCTTACCTTATTCTAAGCAACATTCATGTTAGAGACTTTCTCTAAATCTTTCATCTTCAAGGAGTTTCTTCAAGATCAAAGTTATAGGGTATTTGAGGTGAAGTGTAAGGAAACTTCATTTCTTCTTTTCTTTTTCATGATCTAAGCCATGTTTGATCCATGGTTTATCTTGTTAAGTCTTGATATGTTAATTAACTTGTGTTTTGTTTTGTATTTGAGAAGCCTTTGGTGGTGAAGGACTTGGAAAAAGAAGCAAACCAATGAGCTTTTGAGGATCTTCAAGAGGTAAGAGGGAGATTCATCTCACCAACCAAGTATGGTGGTGAGAGATGGTTTGTGTATTTGATGGATGGTGAATCCATGTGAGGATTCATATCCATGGTCATGTAATAATTTGTGGGTGTTTATATGCTTTGATTATTTGCCTATGCTTGGTATGATTTGCATGATTTATTGCTTTGATTATGGCATGTTTGTGATATTTATTTGAATATGTATATGTATGCCATGATGTGATATGGAAAGGAAATCAATTTTTGACTCCCAAGATTAGGGTCTATGTTGAAATTTTTCAAGAACAAGGAAATTAATTTTTGGTCCCAAGATCATGGTGGATTTCGGCCAAGACACCTCAAAATAGGTGTTTACAAATTAATATTTTTATGAATGATAAAATTGGATGATTAGAAAAGCAAGGAAAAATAAACAAAGGGTTTGTTTTTCAAGAAGTAGTGTTCATAGTTTTGAGAAGGATTTTTATTGATTTATTTTGTGTAAAAAGTTTCTAAGTGTTTTACTAAACATGAGTTTTAAATGAAAAGAGCAATGTTGATTTTAAGGATTTGCAAAGAAAGTGAAAAATGAAAAATGAACAAATGATTTGATTTCAAAGACCAAGTGCTTACGGTTTTTGTAAAGGATTTTTAATGGTTTTGTTTGTGTAAAACCATATTGACTTAGAAGGAAAATTGTTTTGATGATTTCAACAGTTATGTCCACATTTTTGAAGGCTTGTAATGCCTTCATTTATGAAACCAAGTGGTTTTCCGAGTGGAAATGTAAATTGATTTAGTACAAGGATTTTTGGAAAGGGAATCAGAGTGTTTTATCACTTAAGAAATGAAATTTTCATATGTAAATGGAAAAGAGAGGTTGAAAGTGTTTGAACCTCAATTTATTTTGAAGAGAATTGATTTTAGAATTGATTTGAGAAAAATGGAGAATATAATAGTGATTTGATATTTTCTAACGTGTAACTCATCCTTTGGGTTTTGGAGAGCGTTAGTAATTTTTAAAGTTAGAAACATTGATTTAATTCAATGGAATTGTGAATTTGTGAAATATATCGTGAAAAGGATTTTCTTGAGTAAGAAAATGTGGAAAATAATGTGAGTAGTCATATTATTTTGAGAAAGGTTGAAATGGAATTTTTGAAGGTTGAGAAATATTTTTCGTAATGGAAAAATGGTGAAAAATGATTTACGTAACTTAAAAACGTGATTTTTAAGCTACGCGATTTAAAAAATGTTTAAATATTTCTACACGATTTGGAAAGTGTTTAAATATTTCGAAAATAATGAAAAATGGTTTACGCGACTTAAAAGAATGATTTTTAAGTTACGCGATTGTGAAAATGGCTGAAAATCGCTACGCGATTTGAGTAAAGTGTAAATATTTTTACGTGATTAATGAAAACATTGAAAAATCACTACGTGATTTTAAAATGAATGGAAATATTTTTATGTGATTGAGAAATGATGGAAAAATCGCTATGTGAATTGAAAACGCAACAGAAACGTTGCAAAATTATGAAAACGTAACAGAAATGTTGCGCGATTGTGAAAACACGTTGAAAAGTGTTTTGTGACTATGAAAACGCGATAATATGATTTTGCAATTGAGTATACAGTAAGATTACTGATGGGCCAGTGTGTGGACCCTGAATATGAAATTATGAATTTTGTCTATGATTGGCATTGGTGCATTGAACATGCATTAGAAAGGTCCGAGGGACTGTATGAGGCTATTTGCCTAGGAGAGAGGTACACCTCTTGAGTGGGTGCGATATGCGTAGTGTAAGTCACTTGTTGACCTTGGGGGCATCGGGGTGCGGGTTGCTTACATGGGTGGTTAGTCGCGCTTCTTCCCGTAGGTTAGACCGATGCAACGCACCGATGATCCTAACCGAGACACTATTCTTAATCGAGATCTCGTAAAGACTGTCGTGTATATGCTAGATGTGCAAAAATCAAAATGAGGATTATAGCACTTGGTCTGAGGCATTTTGGTACAGACAGATCTTTCGGATCAACTTCTCCGAATTGAGTATTAGCTCCATGGAGTATGACATTGAGTCTATGTGCGCATGCATAAATCTGAGCATTTATATCTGTATGATATATTAATTGATGAATATTGGCTATGACAATTGTTTTGAATACTTGGATGATGATGATGATAATTGGATAATGATGAGGGCATCACCATAAATATTGAATGATATTTAAACTGATAAATGATTTGATGATGATAATTGATTAATATTGATGGTATGATATATCTATATGATATGTTGTTGTGTTATCTCTGTGTTGCAATATTGGTATTGGCGTAGGTGATTTCACCTCTTTGTTATATTGTTTGGTTGGGCTTGTGTTGTAAAAATTATGTAATAGATGGAACGAGTTGTCTTAGACATAATAGGTGGCAGATATTCTGAGATGGTGGCAACATCAGAGAATGACCATTCCAGATTCGATAGCATGCAGTGTTGACAAGGAACAGATGTCTGATGCATCAAGATGGATACATGAAGGAATAAGTATGTTAAGTTTTACCATTAGTATTGTACCGTGCTATTAAGTAGGACCCGTCATAGGGTTTGCTACTGTTAAAAAAGAGAGTCTGTTAGTTTTATATTTCTCTTTAAATTGTTAAATATTAATTGGTGTCAATATTGTATATTAATCAGTTTAAATATATTTTCAATAATACTTATGGATTTCATTAAGTTTATGTTTCTGTCTTCAGCAAGAAAAGTAATTTTAAAACTCACATTTTATAACTCAAACCTTTTATGAATTTCTTTACAGATTATAAGTTGGGAAATGGAAATGTGATACCCTGAGGAAGGTGTTACATTAGTTAGTATCAGAGCACGGTTTGAGTCTTTTTGGGTTTGTGGTTCGGTCTGTTTTGCTTGTGTTGTGTTCTCTGTGTGTTTGATTTTAGAAAGGAAACAATGTTATTTAAAATGGATATCAGATCCATTTTATTTTGATTCGTTCGTCTTTGAAGAAAGGAAATGGTTTGTGGTAGATGTACGCGCATGGAAGCGGGACGTGATATAAATAATATGGTTACAACTACGGGAACAATGCAAAGGACAACTGACGTGACAGTACAATAGGAATAGAGGATCGTTGAACAGCAGAAACTGAGAGTTGAGGTTCAGAATCTGATGGAAGAGAATCAGTTTTGGAATATAAGATTTTGTAATTTTGGAACCTGGTATTTCTTCTTAGGGATATTAGGAAAGTAATTGATTTCAACGGGAAATGTATTTATGACCATTAAGAAACCAGAAGCAGTAAGTGATGTGAAAGAAGGTACTTAATGAAGGACTGTACGTCAAGGAAACAATTTGCGAAAATTTTGGACACATTTCCAGAGATTATGTTCCAATGAAAACAGAGTTTTATGTTAGCGAAATCTCGGATAGTAGAAAAAGTTATTACTCTGAATGGAACGAGAGTGTTCTGAATTGAAGACCTAAATAAGGGAGACTATACTGCGAAAGGTGATTCTTTAACCTATTCTTTATGGCATATGATTATGTGGATCAATTATATGCTAGAGTTATTCATTAGCCTCTGATTTGTTTACTTCTGTTTCTATTCTTAGCCAATCGAGCTACTCAAGTTATCCAAATTATGGTTATAGATCAAAACTTTATGTTAGTTTGATCTGTTTATTTCTTTCATAAACAGATATGATCTTTGGAAATGGATTGGTTATTTTCCGACTATATCCTATGAGATTGTCTCAATAAAGTATTAGTATTTCAGAAAAAAAAAAATCATTCCTGAAAATCAGGCAACATCAAATTCTTGTTGGATATGTCTAGGAACATATCAGATAGTTTCACTACCTTTTTCTTTCTAAACCTCTATAGTTTTCTTTCATATATTGAAATTGCAAGAAAGGATATTCCTGTTTATATCTATGTCATAGTATCAGAGTGACGCAGCGGAAGCATGGTGGATCCTTCAAAAGTTGAAACAGTTTTTCAATAGGAAAAATCAAGACGGTAATGGAAATTCGTAGAAAATTTATTGAGATATTTTCTAGATCGTATGACTTCTTACCTAACTTATCATAAGGAAATAAGCGTTTGTATAGACTGAAGCATATAAAGAAAATTTTCAGGAGTTGAAATATGTTTGAAGTACTTCTCTGGTATTAGTTTTGTCTAAATCTCAGTAAACCATTGGAGGTGTACTATGATGTATTACATCAGAGCTTAAGATATGTGCTTATGCAGAATAGAGGAGTTATAGGGTATGATTTTAGGAAATCGAAGTCACTTGAGAAAAGCTATTCTACACACGAATGGAAGTTGGTAGATGCTGTGTTTGTAATAGAAGTATAGATATACTTTCTTTATGGAGTAAAATTTAACATCTTCAGTAATTATAGGAATCTGAGATATCTGCTTGATCAGGAGAAATTGATCACGAGACAAAGAAATTTTATTGGTTAGAATCGTATAGAATGACGTAAATGAAGATGTAATATGGGAACTAGAAAATAAGATGAAAGAGTAATGTCCATATTTATTCTGAGGATGTGAAATCAGGTTTATCAAATTTCGAGGACGAAATTTCTTTTTAGAGGGAGAGTATTGTAACACCCCAAATTTCCTAAATAGTTGACAGTAATTTTAACAGTTAACAAAATTTTAATGTTTAGTGATTTCTATGTACTGTAAAATTATTTTGAGTATTCCGTCAGCGTATTTGATCGTTTTGAGTGATTTACTCCATGTCAAGAAAATAATAATTTTCAGGCTAGAGAAAAATCTTAAGTATTTATTTCTCTTGACTGTTAATTATTTTTAACAATCTGATTTGATTTTCATACGTTTTCTAATATTTGTGATTTTTGTGGATGATTATAAATTTTTATGGTTATCTGGTTGTTTTTGGGCTGTTTGTGGGTCCCAATGGTCCTACGTGGGCCCGGGGTGAGTCCCAAAACATGAAAATTTTTCTATGCATAAAAAAATTCGTACTGTTTAGACGGAGACAAGGGATCTTACTAAACCTGAATCCAAAAACAGTTTTAGAAAATTTATTTACTATGTTTTGTACTGTATTTAATTATCGGGCGATAAAAATATAGTAAATATATTCTTTCATGGGGTTTTAGCATATAAAAATAAAAATTATACTGCTTAAGTCAACAATAGTGGTTATGACAACTTTTGACGGACCAATAGGAAATAAGTTTAATTCTTTTGACGGACCAATAGGAAGCAAGTCTAATATTGAAGACTTCGATATCAACCGTCGATTTAATCAACGGTGTAGGATTAGTCTAATAAAATGGCTATGACCATTTACAACCATTGGATGAAGAATTAATCAAGGATGAAGATTTGATCTTATAAAGTGGCTAGGACCATTTGTGACCGTTGGATTTGGATTTAATCAATGGTGGAGATAGATCATTTTTGACCATTGGATGTGGATTTAATCAGTGGTGGAGATTTGGTCTTCTAAAATGGCTATGACTAATTATGACCCTTGGATTGAAAGTAAGAAGGAGTAATCTTGACTTTTCATTTTTGGAGATGGATCTAATGGCTAGAATTTCAAGGAGAAAGATCTAATGGCCTAGATTAAGTCTTCTAATCAAAAGTCTACCTAAATCCTAACCATTGATCTAATCAATGGCCTAAAATGCTCTAAATGGTGGCTTGAAAAAGATGACAACTTTGTTACATGCAAGGATGGAGGGGGGACGATTTTGTGCTTTATTTTGGAGCTAAAGAAAAGCTTTATGACCATTATTAGATGCCTTGGTCAATTATGCATCATTATTGATCATTTAGCATCCTTAGGAGAATGCTTGAAAGGGGGGACAGTTTTTGGTAGCTTTAGGAGAGCTTTGCATGGTTTATGACCATTATCCTTCATTCTTGATCATTCTTGATTATTCCAAAAACCTAAAGCTCTTAGAAAATTTTATCTCCTTCTCCTTCTAGCATGGTTCGGCCAAGCACCCTAGATATGTCTTCCATCACTCTTTAATTTCAAACAACCACATATCTTAAATCCTTACCTTATTCTAAGCAACTTTCATGTTGGAGACTTTCTCTAAATCTTTCATCTTCAAGGAGTTTCTTCAAGATCAAAGTTATAGGGTATTTGAGGTGAAGTGTAAGAAAACTTCTTTTCTTCTCTTCTTTTTCATGATCTAAGCCATGTTTGATCCGAGGAGTAGGACATTGAGTCTATGTGCGCATGCATGAATCTGAGCATTTATATCTGTATGATATATTAATCGAGGAATATTGGCTATGACAATTGTTTTGAATAGTTGGATGATGATGATGATAATTGGATAATGATAAGGGCATCACCATAAATATTGAATGATATTTGAACTAATAAATGATTTGATGATGATAATTCATTAATGTTGATGGTATGATATATCTGTATGATATGTTGTTGTGTTATCTCTGTGTTGCCATGTTGGTATTGGCGTAGGTGATCTCACCTCCTTGTTATATTGTTTGGTTGGGCTTGTGTTGTAAAAATTATGTAATAGATGGAACGAGTTGTCTTAGACATAACGGGTGACAGATATTCTGAGATGGGTGACAACATCAGAGAATGACCATTCCAGATTCGATAGCATGCAGTGTTGACAAGGAACAGATGTCTGATGCATCAAGATGGATACAAGAAGGAATAAGTATGTTAAGTTTTACCATTAGTGTTGTACCGTGCTATTAAGTAGGACCCGTCATAGGGTTTGCTACTGTTAAAAAAGAGAGTCTGTTAGTTTTATATTTCTCTTTAAATTGTTAAATATTAATTGGTGTCAATATTGTATATTAATCAGTTTAAATATATTTTCAATAATACTTATGGATTTCATTAAGTTTATGTTTCTGTCTTCAGCAAGAAAAGTAATTTTAAAACTCACATTTTATAACTCAAACCTTTTATGAATTTCTTTACAAATTATATGTTGGGAAATGGAAATGTGATACCCTGAGGAGGGTGTTACAGGTATGACTGCTTACATTGATTGCTTGATTCTTGTTCAATGTTCATAACTAGGCTTTATTTCCTTTCAAGTATCCTCTGATAAAAACTGTTAAGGCTAGACCAAGTCATACTGAGGATGCTGATGAGATTCCGGTCTTTGATCCAACTTTCTTCACATCACAGGACGCCTTTGATTACTTCTGGTAGCATCTGCGCAAGATCAACATCATTCCAGAAAAGGGGTGCCATGGTATGAATGCGGCACACTATCCTTATAACACCCTACTGGGGATGTCACATTTACGATAAATATAATAAACTTTTACCCAAGTTATAAATCATTTGTTAATATATAATAATATAAGTATGAAAATTTTGTTTTTATACGTTATATCATAAAATAAAGTAAATAGAATATGAAATACAATAACTACTAAATACACACCTTAATTATACATATGATTTTGTCTTTAAAGATACAAATAATTTACACACTACAACTATTTAATAAAGCAGTAAACTATTTGGTTTAAAGCAAACCATAAACTTGCCTAAGTACTAAACTAAAAGTTCTAGTCCTCCGAAAGATCCTCCTCTGGGAGATCATCGGAAGACAAAAACCATGGTATCGATCAATCCAAATGATATGGAAGATCTAAAGGCTCGCCCTCCTCGCACTAGTCGCTCGGATGCTGCTCCTCTTCGTACTGACAATCTAAAGGCTGCTACTCTTCATCTTCCTCAAAGTCTTTACAGAACATAAATAATAATACAGAAAATATATACAAAGAGGTGAGACAATCTACATCATTACCAGCATGGCAGTACAGAAAATGACAGTTCATACAGATCTAACAATTGATACAATAATCCATATTATCACATCATACATAATATCTCAAATTATAATAATATAAGGTATGAAAATTTTGTTTTTATACGTTATATCATAAAATAAAGTAAATAGAATATGAAATACAACAACTACTAAATACACACCATAATTATACATATGATTTTGTCTTTAAAAATACAAATAATTTACACACTACAACTATTTAATAAAGCAATAAACTGTTTGGTTTAAAGCAAACCATAAACTTACCCAAGTACTAAGCTAAAAGTTCTACTCCTCCGAAAGATCCTCCTCTGGGAGATCATCGGAAGACAAAAACCATGGTGTCGATCAATCCAAATGATATGGATGATCTAAAGGCTCGCCTTCCTCACACTAGTCGCTCGGATGCTGCTCCTCTTCGTACTGACAATCTAAAGGCTGCTACTCTTCATCTTTCTCAAAGTCTTTACAGAACATAAATAATAATACAGAAAATATATACAAAGAGGTGAGATAATCTACATTATTACCAGCATGGCAGTATAGAAAATGATAGTTCATACGGATCTAATAATTGATACAATAATCCATATTATCACATCATACATAATATCTCAAATTAAATATAAATAATCACATTATGATGCAGACCACATATGCAAATGTACACAGACTCATTCCTACTCCATGGAGCTAAACACAACATCAGAGAGAATGATCCGGAAAACATGTCCGTAGCTCCGGCTGCCCTAACCAAATATTACATTGTCAATACGTCGTGTAAATAGTACACAGTCAAAACGTCATGCACAACATGCATTGTACCAGACAATCTCCACTAGATCCTGATTAAGAATAGTGCTTGTTAAGATCGCTAGTGCGTTGCCCGTTACCACGGCCCAGATGAGCTACCAATTGTCCACACATGTGGAATCCTTCGCACACTAACACCTCCAAGTTCACTCAATGAACCACACTATGCCTATCACACCCACAATACGGTGTAATTCATCTCGTCAGCCAATTGCCAATTCCAACCAAATTGACACATTCCACAATGCATGTGTATGAACCAAAATACACAAATAACAACGTTATCGTTATTTCTCATAATAGTACGCCACCACTTGACAGTACCATTTTTCAATATGTTTGGGTCCACTTTAACCCGACAATAAATTACTGTTTCTCTCAGTCACGTAAATTTTTTATCGCGTTTTCACAATCACGTCACCTTTTTCTAACGTTTTCAAATCACATAAATATTTTTCTACGTTTTTAAAATCGCGTAGTGTTTTAAATCATTTTCTCAATCACATAACATTTTTAAATCATTTTCTCAATCACATAACATTTTTAAATCATTTTCTCAATCGCGTAACATTTTTAAATCATTTTCTCAATCGTGTAACATTTTTAAATTATTTTCTCAATCGTGTAGTTTAAAAATCATTATTTTAAATACGCGTAATGTATTTCTAATATTTTTCAACTACGTAAAAATATTTCTTTACGTTCTAAATTATATTTTGAGTTTTTCTCCATTATATATTTATTTCTAAATTTATTTACATCATTTCCTTCTAAAAATCCTTTACTTAATATTTTCTACTGTTTCCATTAAAAATTACCTTTCTTAGTCATAATAATTATTTACATCTTGAAACTTGCTAACGCGCTTCAAAACCCAAAGGGTGAGCTATACATTAGTACTTTTCAAGTGTTCAATTTATTTCTTATCCATACTTAATTTCTCTAATTAGGTTTCTAAAATAACTTCATTCATTTTATTCTAAAAAATTCATTCAAATTGAGTTCTCTTTAATTTAATTACATAGTCCACACTTAGAAAATAATTTTAAATCAAAGGTATTAAAAAAAACATGTTGGCCGAAATTCACTATATCCTCCATAAACCATCTTTAATTTATTTTCTACTATCTAAGTCCATGTAAAAATCATTGATCCAATTAAATTAATTAATCCATATTTTAGAAAATAGTTGAGAACATTTTGGTTCTCTTTATGATGATGAAGTCGTGAGCTTCATGTGTTCTTTGGAACACTCATACACATCCTCAACATGTTATTCACATCCTACAATAATTATCATGCATCCCTAAACATATATCAAATATATTAAAGCTATAAACATGCTTGCAAACAAAATCAATCACAAATAGGAAGAACTTTAAACAACCAAGTGAATAAATTCTTATGGATTTTTCACCACAAATACATCCATTTTCTCACCACCATACATGGTTGATGAGATTAAATCTCCCTCTTACCTATAAGGAAGACAAAACCTTCTTCGACTTCCTCCTATGGATTTCGTATGCCTCCAAGAAAAACCCTAACAAGCTTAAACAATTTATAAAGTCACAAACTATGGTTGAAAATGAAAAACCATGGGTCAATCATGGCTTAGAACTTCAAGAATCATGTTAGAAACAAGAAACAAGGATTTTTACCTTGTAGGAAAGAAACTTCAAGGTTGGTTTCCAACCTTCAAATGGATGATTTTGAAGAAACTCTCAAGATGAAAGATGTTTAGAATGGTGTTTAGGTTTAGGAAATGATGTTGGATGAAATTTTAGAAGAGTAGAGGTATAATTTTGTGATGGTGGCCATAAGCTTCACCAAGAAGAAAGGAGAGAATTTTTGGTTGTCTTGCTTTGGAGAATGGATGAAGATGAAAATGAACTTAGCAAAATGCTTTCCTACCTCCTCCTAAATCACTTAGCCATGGGGCTCCCTAAAGGAGATGGCCACCTTAGTTGACCTCTAAGAGCTCCTAATGGCCTTAGATGAGTTCAAGGGTGGATCTTGAATGCTTTGTCTCCAAGTTGCTTCCTATTGGTCTAGAGAGACAAGTCATCAAGTGTCTTGAACCTTCTTGAAGGTGCTTGGCTAAAATTGCTCTTAGGGAGAGCTAATCAAGGCTTAATTCATTTTGTTTCCTGATTAGGTTTAGGTAAATCTAGTTAGGTTTCTTAGTTATTTAATTAATCATTTAGTTACTTAGGATAACTAACCACCTTCTTGATTATGCTAGAACATTCTCTAACTAAAGTTTTAATAAATGACTAACTAGGTTTATTCCATTTAGGTACTATGTAAGCACTTTGTATTAACTTAATTAGGTTTTAAGCCAACTTAGTCATGTTTTCTATTTACTAATCTATCAAGTCCAACCATTTTTGTGGACTTCCTTTCCATTGGCTTAGAAATTCAAGCCATTATTGACTGATTCTCATTAGCTTAGAAATAATTCAAGCAAAAAACGTTGACTGGTTTCTATTGGTTCTCTGAATAGTAAGTCATAAAGACTTTATGACTATACTATCCACTGGGCAGAAGCTACTGCTCTTAAGTCAGTAGGTACTGTCCACCGGATAATAAAATAATTTTATAATATAAAATATTTTATTTTACAGATAAATTATAAAAAATAAAAGATTGATACACGTATTACTCGGAATTGAGTTTAGTAAGATCCCCCAGCTCCGAATAATCATATAAAGATTTTCCCTAGCCCAAAAATTATTATTTTCTTGACACAGAGTAAATCACACACAATAGTCAAATACAGTTACGAAACTATCAAATTAATTTTATAGCATATAGAAAACATAAAACAGTACAATTAGGACAAAATCATAATTTAGCCAAAAGTTAGGGTGTTACAATCCTGCCATTTCTGATGCCACTGAAGCACTAAACTGGAAGACCTTTGCAGAGCATCCCACTGAGGAGCCTGTGGCTGTTGTAGTCAAGGAATTCTATGCCAATGCTCATATGAAGCGTTCTACTACAACTACCAAGGTCAGAAGGAAGGTGGTTGATTATTTTGTACAATGCATTCGCCAGGTTATGGACCTTGGCCCTCCTCCACTTCATTGTGCTTACCGGACATTACAGTTACTTGAAGAGGAGGGAGGAACCCCATTCAGCACAATCACGACTAGCATCTATGATCCGGTGTTCCCTGTTCTGGTTCAGTGGAACTCAGATCACACTATCTGATTCATCAAACAAGAGAGTTTGCGCCATGAGTTGCGCCCTTGGAATCACTTTGTGTGTTCCTACTTGCTCCCCACTAAGCATAGGTCAGAGATCTATCCTGAACGGGCATACATGTTGTATGCGATCCACAGTCTGCAGCAAGTGGACACTGCTTAGATACTCTATGACCAGATCAAACTGTGCATCACTTCCAGGCTCAAATCAATTTTCTTCCCTTTCCTCATCTGTCGGCTTTGTGCGAGAGCTCACATCAAATGGAAAGATACTGAGGTGCTCGTGAAGCTGAAGACTCCTGTGACGGAGAGGGCAGTTTAGACAATCATGACTGCCCGGGATAAGCGCAGGAAAGCCCCAGGTCAGCCCCCAGTTACAGATCCCGAGCCTGCTCCTATACCTGCTCCATAGCCTGCCCCTGCACCAGTCCCACAACCTACTCGAGTCTTTGATGTTGCTTGGGCTGCTTTTGTTGATCAGTGCCTGGACCAGCAGCAAGTGATGCTGACTGCGATTTACCAGGGCATTCACTGGATTACATTGGGTCAAGGACGCCCAATGGATGATTTTACTGCATTTCCTCCATTTGCAGCTCTACCAGTTGCAGCTTCACCTTCTCCTCCACCTCCTCCACCTACGGATGATACATAGATAGGTGTCGAGGGTGATGACCTGTTTGATGAGGAGGACTTGTTTTAAGGCACCAGGGCCTATTGTTTTCATGTTTTTTCTGCTTTATTTTTCTGTCTTAATTTTCAGTCCACTGTACATACTTTATAGGAGACTTTAGTTCTTTTGGATATAGTGGGACACTTTGCATGTCACACCGCATGTCTTAGGTTTGCGGGGAGGGGGAATTATGATCTTTTTGTGATTGCTTATTTGAATCATTATTTTGGATATATATATATATATATATATATATATATATATATATATATATATATATATATATATATATATATTGACTCTCTTCTCTTTCCTTTGCTTTTGCTAAAATTCTTTTTTTCTAAATTTCGAATCCGAGTAAGCTTGATTATGACTTGAGGGTTACGAGGATTATGCATTAAATTGATGAGTGTGCTTTGGGACAGGTTGAATTTGTGCATGCCTGATTTCTGATTTGAATATCTGATGATTATGTGGATCAAATATACACCTCACTGCTTGGGAACTCACTTGTAAAAATTCAGAATTTTGTAGTTACACTTACTGCCATAACTGTGTATGAGAGAATTTCCTTGTTGTATGTGTGGTGGATTCTGGATTATGAATGAAATGCATGATTGGAGAAATTTATGATTGGCATGTGTAAAGTTTATTTGCATCTTAGAAGCTTGTCAGATTCCCTTTTGAGGTGAAATCCTAAGCAATGCTTTTTCAAGGAAATTACTAGGGCGTTTATTTGGACCGATTGAGCTTTTCAAGCCAACCTTGATTGAATGATATCCCTAGTACCCTTTTTGAAGCCTAGTGTCTGTGTGTGTGGCCTAATTTTTCTTTCTTTAAACATAATCTCTCCACCCTCTTAAACCATGCTTGTGAAAGAAAAATCTTTTCCCCTCATTACAAGTCCCTTGTTGAACACATGATTGAGCAGTTCTGTTGGTTTAAGCCATAGTGTTTTGCATGATGCTAAGAATCTAGGAATTTGTAGTTACTAACTTCCATTCAAAAAAAAAATTGAAAAGAAGAAGAAGAAAGAAAGAAAGTGAATAAGTGGGTTGTTGTGTAAATTAAAGCCCTTTTGCAATGAAAATGAGGATGTACATATGTTCTTAGAAATATATATATATATATATAAGAAGATGAGAAAATGGAATAAAGAAGGTTAATTCTTTAATTTGGATTCTGTTTGTGCATCTACATGCTTGGCTTGATTCAATGGAAGTGGTTGATTATGTGTTTGATATTTGAATTTAAATCATTTCCCTTCTTTCTTAGCCATTACCCTTAGCCTTACATTACAAGCTTAAAAGACCCTTATGATCTTTCATTCTGTCTTGCCTACATTAGTGGAGAAAGGGATGAAAGACATTCTTTTGAGAGTGTATGTGCATTTCATAAATTCATCCATCTTGCTCTTCATGATTAGAAAAGGGTCTTAAACACATGAGCTTGGGAAACCTTTAATGCACAAAAATGGCATCCAAGGGTAATCATGATAGTTAGAAATTTCTTGCATATGTGGACCTTGTTGTGAGGTTGAGAAGTGATTTCTGAGGGTATGAATGATAATTGGAAGTTGGATACGCCTTAGTTCATTTTGCCTCATGTTTCCTGACCTTTGGATTGGATTGGATTGTATTCCCTCTTCCCGCTTGGATTAGTTTGCTCGAGGACTAGTAAAAATTTAGGTTTAGGGGTGTGATAACTTCAGGAAATAAAGTTATTTCTCTTGAAATTGAATGAATATGAGTATGTTATTTCAAGTTCTAAAGTTCAAAGGTCCCATTCATGCATAATTTTGAGGATCTAAGCTTGTCGTCTCAATTGATTGAGAATCAAATGTTTGATGATTTTATTTAGGGATTTGAATTGATTATGGTCTGATGGACATTGGTATTGTTTTGAAGCAGATATTCAAGATGGAAAGACCTTGGAAGGGACAAGGAAGCAAAGAAGAGCTTAAATGAAAAAGGATGCTAGAGATAAGGAAAGGCATCCAACCCACGCCTAGGCGTGACAAATCCACGCCTAAGCGTGACCCTCTCAGGTTTTCAAACCAACTCAGCAGAGACACCCATTCTTAGGCGTGGCAAGCTCAGGTTCTCAGGGTTTTCAGACAGAGACACCCACGCCTAGGCGTTACCAGCAGAGGAAAGGCACGTGCTTCATAACCACGCCTAAGCGTGGGAAAAATCCTGGCACATGAGATTAACCCTTATATTATGATTTTTTGAAGAAAAGATGGAGCTTCAGTTTTGGACCTAAGCACAAAATCCAGAGAGCAAGTTAGAGGAGGAGGAACCCATTTGGATTGGAGGTGATTCATTAGAGAATCAAGATCAAGGAGGAAGATCAAGCTTGGAATCTCTCCATTTTTATTCATTCTTTCCCTTTTCCTTATTGATTTATAACTTGATGGATCATTTGATTTAATTTGTTTTCTCCTCTTTCATGATGTGTAACTAAACTCTAATCTAGGGGCTCCCTAGGATCTTGCTATGGATTTGAATATCTTGTAATTGGTTGAGTATTCCTTCAATGAATTTAGTTTTTTTCATCCATATCTATGCTTAGTGCTTGTTATTGAATGGCCATCAATTGTATGATTTTAATATTCCAATTGAACTAGAAATAGGATGTTGTGAATATGGATATGGTATTGTTGATGTATGTTCAATTACATTCTATTGGTATGGGTGTGTTGATTAACTAAGGGGATAGACACATACCTCTTGGTCATGCATGGCAAGTGTTTGATAATTGGTCTCAATGAGTGATTCTTATGTTAACTTACATGGACACATAGTGGATTAGCTAGGTTTCACATAGGTAACTGTCCTAGACATAGACTCTTATCTATTGATGGTTATTAGCTAACAAATATGATTTCATTGATGGGTGCATGTTAATTGCAATTATTCATTGAACTAGCAAGTGAATAGGGACCCCTACGCTTTAATCATTCTCATGTTCTCTTGTGGAATTGGTGTTTGGTGTTTTCTTATTTTGTTTCTTTTAAGTTGTTATTTCAATTGTAACCCACTCTCACATTTCGATTACTTAGATAAGAATTTGTAGAATTTGGTTAAGTTTAGCACTCTTCTAATTGTCAATTCCTTGGGACACGATACTCTACTCTCATATATATTACTTGTCTACCCGTGCGCTTGCGGATTTATGGACCTACAATATATAAATACAACCAATAAAATCACTTAAGATGAAATCAATACAAAAATCATATAACAAAGAAAGTAACCCTAACATGGGTTCCTCACAACCAGCACATAAATATGCTCCTCACTACCAAGATAGGTTGAAGATGATCGTCTCCCTCTTACCCAAAGAGATAAACAAGAAAGGAAACTATAACACCCTCGTTTGGGTGCCACATTTTCTGACTCAACAAAAGAAAACTGAATTAAATTATAAAAGATTTGATTATTTAAAATACGGGTTAAAACTTCTTTCTTGCTAAAAATATAAATTTACCAAAGTTGTAGGTAATATTAATAAATATATTGTATTGGTTAAGACTCACATAATAGACACTACATAATATTTAACAAATATTTAGTAAACATAAAACTTACAGACTCAAAAGAAACAGTAACAAACTCCATGACGGGTCCTACTTAATAGCACGATAATAACACTAACGAGAAAACTGAACATACTTATTCTGTTCCGCATCCATCTCGACGCGCTAGATATCTATTCCTCTACAAAACTGCACACTGTCAAAACTGGGAAGATCACTCCTCGATGCCGTCACCAAACTCAGAATATTATCTCCAGACAAGTCTAAGAAGCTTGCTTCATCTACTTATACAAATTTTAACAATATAAACACAATAAAACAGTATAGCAAAGATGTGAGATCCCCTTTCATCAATACCAGTATGGTAGCAAAGAATTATACGAATGACAAAGTCATTCCATACATACAGATATCGCAATTATATTCATGTTATCAATTTATAAATAATTCCAGTAAACATATATAACAGTAAAATAAACAGTAACAATTTTATAACAGATATCATCAATATATATGAAATGATTATGTAACACTGTATGAACATTGACCATACCACAACAATATGTGTACTGACCATGTGTATGCATACTGAACCAATTACTACTCCATGGAGCTAATCACAATTTCAGAGATGAATGGCCCAGAAGATCTGCCAGCCTCAATGACAGTCTACGCCAAGCTCGAAAAGAGATAGTGTTGTCGGGCGCATAATGCATTACAATGGTTCATCGTGGCCAGAGGTGTATAAGGTGAACAATTATCACTATGAATCACTGCGCCTTACGGTCCCGTAAGATCCATCATAGATCTCACTATTCGATTCTCATTAACTCATAGGCAATAAAAGTCATAATAGCCACCGGCTTTATTCTGTTCAATGCATGATACCTCAAAGCATAACACAAACCACTATTGCACTATTCCCAATGATATTAGAACAACCACCCATACAATTGTTTAATGCCATTAGTATCAATGGTATTCAATAACTGCCCATACAATTACATAATATCACTGATCCATCCAAGTCCAGTACATCAGTTTTACAGCCACTATTGTCATTCTCAAATACTTAATTCTTTTATTGTGTTTTCACAACCGTGTAACACTTTTCTGACATTTTCAAATCGCGTAACCATTTTCTGACATTTTCTCAAATCGAGTAAAAATATTTAAATATTTTCCAAATTGCGTAGCAATTTTTTCAATGTTTTTGAAATCGTGTAGCATAAAAATCATATTTTTAAGTTGCGTAAAATATTTTTCATCATTTTTCAACCGCATAATTAATACAATTTTTAACTTCATTTCTCACATTTTCTCACTTAAGAAATCCTTTCCGTAAATTTTCTACTATTTCCCACAAAATTGTTTTCTCATTGTTTTAAATTAATTGTTCTAACTTAAAAATTTCCTAACGTGCCTCTAAACCCAGCAGGTGAGCTATACATCAGTAAACTTCAAGTCACCAACTTATTTCTCTTTATAAACTGATTCCACTAATTTAATAAATTCCAAAAACAATTCTCACTTACTTTAAAAATCTCAAAATTCATTAATTTAAATCCTTTGTTAATAAAGCATCTAAGATTACTCTTAAAATCATTTTTGACTCAATTTACCAATCCTTGGCATATTGGCCATAAATTACTTTGTTCTTTAAAATCAACTACTTAATTATTTGCCATCTCATTTTTTATTTATTTATAAAAGCCTTTAAAATCCAATTTCTTGATTTCTAAATCATTAAATTCATGATAAATGAAATAACTCAAAATCTTTTACTCCCAAAAATTGGTTTGAGGTTGTGATGCCTCTATAGTTCTTTGGAACCCAAAATCTTTCCTTTTCCACATAAGATACACATCATATCACATACTTCAATTTAATAAGCATGCTATAAAAGTTCATGCATCATAAACACATACTAAAACATATTATCAAAGTGATAAACATATTAATTGTCAAACAAATCATAAACATAGAAAGCTCTTAAACAAACAAGTAAATAAATCTTTATGGATTTTTCACCACACACACATCCATTCCTCACCATCAACACATGGTTGATGAGGTTAATCTCCCTCTTACCTTAGTTGTAGTCCCTTATTCTTTACTTTGCTCCTTGATTCAAGTTTTTTCCACCAATTGATTCTTTGAAACAACAAAATAAACACAATATTAACATCTAAGGCTTCTTTAAGACAACCATGGATTCAAATCATGGTTTAAAACTTTAAATTGATAGAAATAGGATGATTGAAGTACTTTACCTAAAAAATCTTCAAACTTGAAGCTCAAAGAAAAGGTAGAAGATGATGGAATTTGAAGTTGGTTACAACTACAAAGTTTTTTGGATGGATATAAGGATTCAAGAAATGAAGTTGGCTTGAATTATTGAAGTTTGGATGGTGTTTAGTGAAGCTTGGCAGAAACCATGGAGAAGAAAAAGTGAGAGAATTTCTTGTGTTGGTTCTTGGTTCTTTGGAGAAAATGATGAGCAAATGAACAAGTATAGTGAATAAATGAATATTTTCTCCTATTTTTGAGTGTATGACCATGGGATATCAAGGAGAGAGAAAGGTGAGAGTTATTTGGTAGCTTTGATGAATATTGAATAGAATTATGACCAAGTGCATTTAGTTGAATGAATTTGCCTCCTTTTTGTATGCATTGTAACGTCTGGGACTGCTTGTAGGATTGACGAGTGTCTCCACAAACCAACACGGGTCTTTTCAGCGTGCTTTGTCCTCACTCGCATGCATCCTAGGAAACTTTTGTAGGGAATTGCGGATCAAAATATCTCGCAGCGGAATAATAGAATTCCCTCATAGGATCTATGAAAAAAGTCCATAATCCAAGTTTTAAAAGTTTACCTCTTGAAGTGTGATGAACGCAAGCGAGGTGAATCACCAACACCGTAATAGCGACGATGTTTCTGCGGTATCCACATGAACTGACTTGCAAAAATGAGTCACGCCTCTATTTCGCGGTGCTAGCTGCGAATAGAAGAGAAGAACCTTTCACTATCTCTCACTCACTTTCTTAGGTGCGGCTAGGGTTGTGATGTAACGTACGTAGCAGCCCCATTAGCAGTACTATTTATAATAGTGGCTGGCTTAAGTGAGTGTGAGCAGTAGCAAGGTAAGCTGTGCAACCCTAAACCCATCTGTCATGAGTTAGACCCACAATTGAATCCAAGTCCAACTTAGATCCTTATTGCTCTAATTTAGTCTGCTCTAATTGTGCTACCCTACAGGTTCTCACAACGTTGGTAGTAATATTAAAATCTCATTTTAATATTACAAACAATGAGCAGTATCTAGCAACACATCACTGCTACCCAAGTAATGAGAATGTCAGTGATTTGACATAACCTATCCGTGACCAATGTTTCTGTGTAGTTTAGTCCCTTTGTCTAGATATCTAGATTGAACACAAGGCATGGAACGTGTCACCCTTGTTTAGTTCAATCTTCAGTTTCCTGATTCCCGAGTAGACATAGTAATAACAAATGAGATCAATATATCATATTGACTCATTTGAGCATGGTCATGCATTTCGTAGTCTCACTCAATCAGGGGCCCCGAAGATATCACTCCTGTTATGTAGGAGGGACAAATCCTATCTAGGTCACTCACATCCCTCCACATGTATCGCAGTATGTCTAATGACCAACTTTATAATCATCTTGTTACAGATGACGTTTGATGGCTGTCGCGACCGGGATCGCGGCGAAATATATAGCAGCTCGCATATGATTTTAAAAATGATTAAAATATGGAGTCGCCACCAATTTTATTTGAATTTAGGAAAAATTGGAAAACCTTTTTAGAAAATGGTCTTTGGAACCAAATCGGATTCGGGAGTCGGTTATGGATAGGGAAGGGTGGAAACTTAATCCCACCGCACCACTATCACACCGATCCGAGACGGTACCTTAAGTTAATTGTGCAAAAATTTGATAATCTCAAATTTATTTATTTTACCCTTTTAAAAAGACTTTGTAAATATTTTATTTTTTATTTTTTTTAAAAAAAGAAGAGAAGAAAGAAAAGAAAAAAAAAAAAACCGAATTATGAAAATTTAATTTTGACTTGTGAGAATTGAAATTCTGCTCCTACGTACCCTCAGGTGCAATGAGGAACTCAAAGTCACGTAGTTCTGTAGAAAATAATTGTGGGTTAACTGACTTTAATTTTAAAGAAAGAAATTTGTCTGAAAACAAAATCATCGTTGCACAGGGTTTAAGTTAGCACTAGGCTACTCAATAAACCCTTATGATTCAAACGACATTTGAAGATAGCATCCGCTATTCAATCATCATCGTTGGTCATTGCATTGATTAATTTTTTTATTTATTTTTTTTATTTTGTGTTTTCATCTCTTTATTTTTGTTTTTTTTTATACTTAACAAACACTATAAAAAATATGTAAACAAAATAATACACTTACCCATTAAATCAAAGACAACAGGCGTGAATCTAAAAAAAACTACTGACTCAAACCCCCAAAAAAAAGTAACAGATGATAAAAAAAATAAACAAACAAACTCTTTTAAAAAAACTGACCCAACAAACTGACCCTACCCTTATCAATAACTAAAAATAAAAAATATGATAACAAAAGTGAAGAAAAAAAGAAACAGGAAACACGTAAAAAGCAAAGAAAACATATAACTAAAGAGTAAGGGAAATAGGTAACCAAAAAACTAAGAAAGCTGCTTTAGGACCCTTGTTCACGGCCAGATTCACAGAGAAGGGAGGCTGGTCCTTATTCGTGGTGGGCTACGTTTGGAGGTGAAGGTTAGTGACTGTTGTGGTTGGTGGAGCTGCTTGAAGATGGTGGAGCTGCTTGTGAAGTTACTGGTTGCTGTTGTGGGTTCGGTGGTTTACGTGCAGTGGAGCTCGTGGCTATGGTGGCTGGATGGGATTCTGGTTTTCAGCTCTGGTGCAGCGTGGAGTGGAAAGGATGTGGTGGAATGGTTGGAGGTGAATGGTAGTGGCTGCTTGGTCTTGAAAGGTGATGATGGTGGCTGCTACGGTCTTCACGTGGAGGAAGACATGCTGCTGAGTTAACTCAGCCGGTAGAGTTTGATGAAGGTTATGGGTGGAGCTGGACTTGTAGGTGAGTTGATGGTGCTTGAGGAGGGCTACGGTGGATGGGATTCTGGTTTTCAGCTCTGGTGCAGCGTGGAGTGGAAAGGATGTGGTGGAATGGTTGGAGGTGAATGGTAGTGGCTGCTTGGTCTTGAAAGGTGATGATGGTGGCTGCTACGGAAAATGGAAGATGGATTGGAGGGTGAAGAAGAAGGGCTACGGTGGAATGGACGTGGTTGTTGGTGGGGGTGGAGCTTCACGGTTTGTGGTGGTGAAAGGTTGAAGGTTATGGTGTTTATGTGAAGGTTGGTGGTTTGAGGTGGGCTTCGATCCACGGTGAGGGTGTTTGCGTGAGAGAGCTTGAAGGTTGAAAGGTGAGGGTTGTAGAGAATGGTGAAAGGAAATGGACGTGGAAGTTGGAGGTCTTTGTGATTATGGATGTAAGGGGAAGATTGGGATGTGAAGGCTTGGAGGGTGAAGGGTGAGTAAGGTTACGGTTTTGGAGGGGTATAATGGTGTTGCTGTATGGAAAATGGTTGGGTAAAAAGAAAATGGTGGAATGATCTGGTGGTATGGTAAAGAGAAGGTGATGGAGGGAATGGAAGTGGTTGCTGAAAAATGAGAATGAAGAGCCCCCCATTGGTTTTACGTTGAGAATTCTTTTTCTTCCATGAGTGATTATGAGTTGGGTTATAAATGGTGGAGATGATGGCTTGAGGGGTTGCGTGGTGACAGTTTTAAAATCAAAGAAAACCCACCCTTGAGAAAATGGAGTAAATCACGTATGCCCCCCCTGCTGCTTGGTCCTTCTTTTCTTTTCTGTTGGCCCCTCTCTTGTCTGTATGTGCAGTAAGTGCTTGTGTGAGTGTATATGCCGAGTGATTAGTGAGTGCTGTGCTGAGTGATTAGTGAGTGCTCCTTCCAAAATCAAAAGAAAACAAAACCAAAACCAACCCTGTGTGCCGTTGGTGCATGTCTGTGTGGCAGTGAGTGGACGTGATGGGTGCAGAGTGAGTGCCATTGAGTGCAATTGTGAGTCAAAGTGTGAGTGGCAATTGAGTGCAATTGAGTGGCAATTGTGCGGTGAGTGGAGTGGGTGCAATTAGTGAGTGCCATTGAGTGCAATTGTGAGTGCCATTGAGTGCAATTGTGAGTGCAGAGTGTGAGTGGGACGTAAAATAAATGGGACAAAGAGAGTGGGTGTGTGTATTGTGTCTGTTGCTAAAAGAAATTAAATGAATAATGGAGTGGGTGAGAGTGAGTGGAAAAATGCGAGAGGATATGCGTGTGTCTTTGTGAAGTGGAGAAATTGAGTCTTGAGTGAATTGCTTTTCTTTTTTATTATACCCTTTTTTGTTATTTTTGATTTTTATTATTTTTATTATTTTTAAATTTTTGTTTTTTTTTTTATTTTTATTTTTATTTTTGTTTTTTATTATTATTATTTTTAAGACTAAGATGAGCTTAATCTGTTTAGGCTAAAAAAAAGGCTAAGTAAAATGGGCTAAAAGGTGGGTCATAATTTTTTGATTTTCTTCTTTTTTTTAAAAAAATTTTCCTCTTTTTTTTATATTTTATTTTTTTAGTCCGGTCAAAATTGAGTGTTCACAATGGCATTAAAACACACAACTCCTCATGTAGGAATCGTAGTAATTTCAGGTCAAAGGACCACATACACCATTATCACTATAAGAATCGCTTATGACACTCACGTAACGATCCACGTAGCATTCTCATGGCGGGTCTGTCCAATACATCATTACTCTAATATGTATCCATATGTAGACTTGATATATTATTTCCATGACCCGTGATATGTGGTCATCAGTCTACGCACATACTAGTCTCAATGCATTATTGTTGTCCTAATTAACAATAATACTTGACTAGGGACATTTAAGAATAGTATTTTATCCAATAGGATCTTATGATCAAGTCATCCATTTGATGTCCTATGGTATCAAACTTACTATTCTAAGGACTTTATTATGTCTAACAAAAAAGAACACAACAAATGAAATGCCTCATATAAAAAATAGCATAATACAATGTATGTAAATACAGACAAAATGTATTGGCCTCTAGGGCATACACCAACAATCTCCCACTTGCACTAGAGCCAATCAGGTATATTTCTAATGCCTAAAGACCTAGTGTGACCCTCATGCTTCTGTTGTGCAAGAGGCTTCGTTAGTGGATCAACAATATTATCATTTGTTGGTACTCTACATATCTTCACATCTCCTCTATCGATGATTTCTCGAATGAGATGGAAGCGCCTAAGTATATGTTTGGATCACTGGTGAGATCTGGGCTCCTTAGCTTGTGCAATGGCTCCATTATTATCACAATAGAGGTCCACTGGGTCCACAACGCTAGGAACTACACCAAGCTCAATAATGAACTTTCTAATCCAAACGGCCTCCTTTGCTGCATTAGAGGCAGCAATATACTCAGCCTCTGTGGTAGAATCAGCGACTGTCTCCTACTTTGAACTCTTCCAGCTCACAGCCCCACCATTCAGGCAATAAACAAAACCCGATTGCGATCTGGAGTCGTCCTTATCGGTTTGGAAGCTTGCATCAGTGTAACCCTTTACAACTAGTTCCTCCTCGACTCCATATACCAAGAACGAATCCTTAGTCCTTCTCAAGTACTTAAGGATGTTCTTGACAGCACTCTAGTGACTCTCACCGGGATCAGACTGGTACCTGCTCATCATGCTCAAAGCATACGAGATGTCTGGTCGAGTACATAACATGGCATACATGATAAATCCAATTACAGATGCATATGGAATCTTACTCATGCGATCCCTCTCATCTTGGGTGGAAGGGGATTGAGCCTTAGATAAGCTTATACCATGCGACATAGGCAAGAGTCCTTTCTTGGATTCATACATGTTAAACCATCTTAACACTTTGTCTATGTATGTACTCTGACTTAGGCCAAGCAATCTCTGCAATCTATCTCTATAGATCCTTATACCTAATACATAGGTGGCTTCGCCCAAGTCCTTCATAGAAAAACACTTCCCTAACTAAGTCTTTACAGACTGTAGGGTAGGGATGTCATTTCCAACTAGTAGTATGTCATTACATACAATACTAGAAAGACAACTATGCTCCCACTAACCTTCTTGTAGACACAAGATTCTTCTTCATTCTTGATGAAACCAAATTGTTTGATTGTATCATCAAAACGAAGATTCCAGCTTCTGGAAGCTTGCTTCAATCCATAAATAGATCGTTGCAACTTGCATACCTTTCTAGCATCTAGTGGAGTGGCAAAACCCTCAGGTTGTGTCATGTACACATCCTCGAGAAGATTTCCATTAAGGAAAGCAGTTTTGACATCCATTTGCCAGATTTCATAATCATGGTATGCTGCAATAGCAAGCAAGATCCGAACGGATTTAAGCAACGCAACTGGGGAAAAAGTCTCATCATAGTCTACACCATGAATTTGCTTGAAACCTTTAGCCACCAATCGCGCCTTAAAGGTATGCATATTACCATCCATGTCGGTTTTCTTCTTAAAAACCCACTTGCACCCAATGGGTTTTACCCCTTCAGGTGGGTCAACCAAGGTCCATACCTGGTTGGCATACATGGATTCCATTTCAGATCTCATGGCCTCAAGCCATTTTTCAGATTCTGGGCCAATAATGGCTTCCTGGTAAGTCACAGGCTCATCTTGATCCATGAGCAATACGTCACATTGCTGAGTCATGAGAAATCCATATCTCTCTCTGGTTGATGACGTATCCTGTTAGACCTACGCGGGTCTTGTGCTACTAGAGCAGATTATGGTTCCACAACGACTTGTGGAGGCTGCTCTATTTCCACCATTGGCTCGCTACTACTCTGTGAACTTTGAATTTCTTCAAGTTCTACTTTCCTCCCACTGATTCCTTTGGAGATAAACTCCTTTTCTAGGAATATAGCAGTCCGTGCGACAAACACTTTGCCCTCGGTAGGATTATAGAAATAGTATCCCTTGGTTTCCTTGGGATACCCCACAAAGAAGCATTTATCTGATTTAGGGCCAAGCTTATCAGAAACTTGTTCACATAAACTTCGCAACCCCAAATCTTCATGAAAGACATACTAGGTCGTCTCCCAGTCCACATCTCATATGGTGTCTGTTGAACCGTCTTAGATGGAACACAGTTAAGTATGAAAGCTGTTGTTAACATAGCATGTCCCCAGAAGGGGCCTGGAAGGTCTGTATGACTCATCATGGATCGGACCATGTCCAACAAAGTCTGGTTCCTCCTTTCAGAAACACCATTCCATTGTGGTGTTCCAGGAGGAGTGAGTTGAGATATTATCCCACACTTTTTCAGATGATCATCAAACTATTGGCTTAAGTATTCACCTCTTTGATCTAATCGAAGGATTTTAATACTTTTGCTAAGTTGGTTTTGTACTTCATTCTTGAACTCTTTGAACTTTTCAAAGGATTCCGATTTATGCTTCATTAGATATACAAATCCATATCTACTGAAATCATCAGTAAATGTAATGAAATATTGAAAACCGCCTCTAGCTAGTGTGTTTAGTGGCCCACATACATCACTATGTATGAGGCCCAAAAGATCACTAGCCCTTTCACCTTGTCCAGTGAATGGGGCCTTAGTCATCTTTCCCAATAAACAAGATTCATATGTCTCATATGATTCATAATCAAATGAGTCCAAGAATCCATCTTTATGGAGTTTGGAAATGCATTTCTCATTTATATGGCCCAAATGACAATGCCAGAGATAAGTCGGGTTCATATCATTTGACTTGAACCTCTTTGTATTTATGTTATAAATGGGCGTTTCGAGATCAAGAACATAAAGTCCATTACTCAAATGTGCACTGCCATAGAAAATATCATTCAAATAAAGAGAACAACTTTTGTTCTTAATTATAAAAGTTAAACCCTTCTTGTCCAAACAAGAAACAGAAATGATATTCCTGCTAATAGCAGGCACAAAATAACAATTATCCAATTCAATTACAAGCCCAGTTGGCAAAGCTAATAAATAAGTCCCTACGGCTAGTGCAGCAACCTTTGCTCCATTTCCCACTCATAGGTCAACTTCACCCTTAGTCAATGGTCTACTGCTCTTTAGATCCTGCACATTTACAAAAATGTGAGATCCACATCCAGTATCTAATACCCATGATGCAGAAGTAGATAAATTAACTTCTATAACAAAAATACTTGAAGTGGAAGTCTCACTTCCCTTCTTCTTCTTGAGCTCCTCTAGGTACTTGGCACAGTTCCTCTTCCAATGTCTGGTCTGATCGCAATGGAAGCATGTACCTTCCTTAGCCACTCTACCCACTGGTTTCAAGCCAGAAGTGCTAGGCTTGGACTTTTCCTTGCCCTTACCCTTCCACTTGTCCTAGGGCTTTTTCTACTGTTTCTTGCCCTTATTCTTATGGACCATCATTATGGCCTTTGCTTTGCCTTTGTTTATATTCTGCTCAGCAGTTCTCAACATGCTTAGCAGCTCTAGTAGTGACTTGTCAATTTCATTCATGTTATAGTTCATGACAAATTGACTAAAACTTTCCGGTAACGATTGCAGGACTAAGTCAGTGGCCAACTCTTGGCCCAAAGGAAAACCAAGTCTCTCTAGGTTTTCAATGTACCCAATCATCTTGAGTACATGAGCACCAACAGGGCTTCCTTCTACCAGCTTGTATTGAAACAGTGCTTTAGAGACCTCGTATCTCTCATGTCTAGCCTGCTCTTGATAGAGCTTTTTGAGGTGTACGATCATATCGTAGGCATCCATGTTCTCATGTTGCTTTTGGAGCTCAGAGTTCATGGTGGCTAGCATTAGACATCCGACGTCCAAGGCATCATCTTGATGCTTCTTATAAGCATCTCTTTCAGCTCTAGGGGCATTAGTAGCAGGTGGCTCAGGAATAGGCTGTTCTAAAACATACAGCTTTTTCTCTTGCTTAAGGACAATCCTCAAGTTCCTGTACCAGTCTAGGAAATTTGTCCCAGACAACTTGTCCTTGTCAAGGACTGATCGCAATGATAAGTTACTTGATGTGTTTGTTGCCATGGTAATCTATCAACAGAAATATGCAAAATATAAGTATCATGCCATAAACATATTTAACAAGGTCTTTAATTAAATATGCCTCCCACTATTTTATTCAAATCAATGACCCTCAACATTGACTCAAAAAATCCCATCGAAAGATTTCCTAGTGGGCCAAGATCCATATTTCACCTAGCTTTGAGTCAGCTTTGGCTGATCGCCCAAAATTCGGTTATTTAGGTAGGAAACTCTTTCCAACTACATCACATGCAACTCTTGGATAGTTGAGTGAATAACACTTATTCTAATCCATCTAATGGATTAAAGCCCAACTTCATGCCTCTAAGCCTTCAATCCTATTGAAATGGCCTAGTTAAGGCAGACCTAATGGTTGGCATTTGGATATTACTCTTATCCCATCGCATCTTACTAATATAGATAAAGGCACCCTGCTTTGGCAGACCTACACTTAATTGATATTTGTCTTGACGAGTGCCATGCGTTGGAAGGCATCATATAATGACTTAATATTTTCTTTGAGGGAATTTTATTATTAGATCTCACCATTTATTCAACTTGTTTAACATACCATAAACATCATCCATGCATCTCATACATATAAAGCATATAATAAACGTGACATGGTTATGGCCTCTAAGAGAGTAGCATTAACTAATGCCAGCTTCACCAAGCGTCTCCCACCAACGTCCTCACTTGATGCCGTCTCCTTGTCTCCACATGAAGATTACATTATAGAAACCTCTTTTACATTCGAGGGGAGTTAGGTGAGAAGAGAATGTACAATCAGAATGTAGAGAGAAAGGCACGACACGCAGGTCGTATTTAAAATAACCAAAATAGCATAAAATAAAGACTAAGGCCATAACCATGCACCATGCATCTCTAAGAATACATAAACACAAAGCAATAACACATTATTATTTTATGAATTATAAAAATGGTTTTGAATATCGCGCTTTCGAATATCACACACCACGCAACGGGGTTCGGGGCAGCGCCCCGACGGGAGTGCCACATCCCAGTATGCGGCCAAGGGTCAAGGGGAGGCCGCCCCTTGCGGGTTGTAGGGGCAGCACCCCGGTCCAAAATTTTTCATTCATATACCACCACTGGTTACTTGAACAAAAATTTGAGTTGGACCCCTTCTGCCTCTGTGACGGCTAGGGCAACAACACTTAAACCCTAAGGCTCGCAAACACATGAATGCTTCATGTGTCGCAGGGGTTCCTCACATCCACCATCACCTATCCAGAAACAGGGTTTCCAGAATGCATGAAGACATGAACACTTTATGTCATGAGGAAGCTTCATAGCCGCCGCAAAACGGAAACAAGGTTTCCAAAACCTTGTGTCGCGCTGCTGTGTATATATCGTATTTATACAAAAAATATGCAGAAACAGAAAGCATTCAAAATAATTTTTGCAGAGTCATACATATCACATATATACATATACCAGAAAAACGCAGAAACAGAAAGCATTCAAAACGATTTTCGTTCATACATATCAGATATATATATACCAAAAAAATACAGAAATAGAAAGCTTTCAAAATGTTTTTCGCAAAAACATATGAACATCTTCATGGTTTCAAAAACATCAACATGTTTTGTAAACAACAAATTAAACAGAACAAGGTTTCATACATCATTATTTCGATTTCAGAAATAACATATAAAGATCATATCTTTTATGAAAAGAAAGCAATGAATCATGTTATCTCATATAACAAGAAAAGCATAAAATCGAATCATGGTTTCGCAAGTGGCTTTGATACCATTGTAGGGAATTACGGATCAAAATATCTCGTAGTAGAATAATAGAATTCCCTCACAGGATCCATGCAAAAAGTCCATAATCCGAGTTTTAAAAGTTTACCTCTTGAAGCGTGATGAACGCAAGCGAGGTGAATCACCAACACCGTAATAGCGACGATGTTTCTGCGGTATCCACATGAACAGACTTGCAAAAAGGAGTCACGCCTCTGTTTCACGGTGCTAGCTGCAAAT
Source organism: Ormosia emarginata (assembly GCA_029884605.1). Classification (NCBI taxonomy): domain Eukaryota; kingdom Viridiplantae; phylum Streptophyta; class Magnoliopsida; order Fabales; family Fabaceae; genus Ormosia; species Ormosia emarginata. Next base: position 11,264,110 of record JAQQTP010000040.1, read on the forward strand.
AGAAGAGAAGAACCTTTCACTATCTCTCACTCACTTTGTTAGGTGCGGCTAGGGTTGTGATGTAACGTACGTAGCAGCCCCCTTAACAGTACTATTTGTAAAAGTGGCTGCCTTAATTGAGTGTGAGCAGTAGCAAGGTAAGCTGTGCAACCCTAAACCCATCTGTCATGAGTTAGGCCCACAATTGAATCCAAGTCCAACTTAGATCCTTATTGCTCTAATTTAGTCTGCTCTAAGTGTGCGACCCTGCAGGTTCTCATAACGTTGGTAGTAATATTAAAATCTCATTTTAATATTACAAACAGTGAGCGCTTTCTAGCAACACATCACTGCTACCCAAGTAATGAGAATGTTAGTGATTTGACATAACCTATCCGTGACCAATGTTTCCGTGTAGTTTAGTCCCTTTGTCTAGATATCTAGATTGAACACAAGGCATGAAACGTGTCACCCTTGTTTAGTTCAATCTTCAGTTTCCTGATTCCCGAGTAGACATAGTAATAGCAAATAAGATCAATATCTCATATTGACTTATTTGAACATGACCATGCATTTCGTAGTCTCACTCAATCAGGGGCCCCGAAGATATCACTCTTGTTATATAGGAGGGACAAATCCCATCTAGGTCACTCACATCCCTCCACATGTATTGCAGTATGTCTAATAATAAACTTTATAATCATCTTGTTACAGATGACGTTTGATGGCATTAAAACACACAACTCCTCATGTAGGAATCGTAGTAATTTTAGGTCAAAGGACCACATACACCATTATCACTATGAGAATCGCTTATGACACTCACGTAACGATCCACGTAGCATTCTCATGGCGGGTCTGTCCAATACATCATTACTCTAATATGTATCCATGTGTAGACTTGATATATCATATCCATGACCCGTGATATGTGGTCATCAGTCTACGCACATACTAGTCTCAATGCATTATTGTTGTCCTAATTAACAATAATACTTGACTAGGGACATTTAAGAATAGTATTTTATCCAATAGGATCTCACGATCAAGTCATCCACTTGATGTCTTATGATATCAAACTTACTATTCTAAGGACTTTATTATGTCTAACAAAAAGAACACAATAAATGAAATGCCTCATATAAAAAATAGCATAATACAATGTATGTAAATACAAATAAAATGTATTGGCCTCTAAGGCATACACTAACAAATTTCTAGGAGGTCACCCATCCCACAATTGCTCTAGGTCAAGCACGCTTAACCATGAAGTTCTGATGTTCTAGGCTCCCGAAAAGAAGTTGCAATTTGTTGATATGGCTACATCTAATCAATTCCTTTAAGCCATCCTCAACTATGCAGTCCCATACCTGCACAGTCTCTGAATCCCTCTCGTTCCGGTGCGTATTCAGTTCATTCATGGGACCCTTCGCCTAGAAGCCTGCTAAGAGCTGCTCCTTGTCCATGCTTCTCTTGCACCAGCGTCCACTCCCCGCCATCGTCGACCCCAGGAAATCACATGCTTGTAACACCCTAAATTTTATTTATTTTATGATAAATGTTCATTTTCTAATATTTATGATTTTTGAAAAAAATTTTGGATTTTTTTGAGAACGCAGAATATTCTAATATTACTCTTCGTTTTACGTGCAAGCTGAGCAGAGCCGAGAAAATGAGATATTTTTCCCGAGAACCATGACCTATGGAAACGTTGACGGGGGATCTTACTTAACCCAAGGCTACACACGGTTTACGAGATTTTATATTTTTTGAGAAATTTTAACAGATAAAATAATAAAACGTTGTATAAATTTTATCTATCAGATAAATTAATAGCGACTTTTGTCGACTGTACTAATTGTCCATTAGATAATAACGTATTAAAAACCCTATCACATTATCCAAATGTAATCAACATTAAGTCTAATCAAATCCACTTTAATTCAAATTTATTGTATTTTAATCAAAGCTTCTTTGAGAAACTTTGACTACCAAATGACTAAGCATGCCCTTGGCTTGTTGGGGAAGCCAAAACTTCCCCCTTCTCTCTCTCCATTTCCACGACAATGCATGGCCAAGGAGGGCAAAGTTTTGCTCTCCCACTTAATTCACTTAATCACATTTTACTCATTTTTCTATAACACTTTTTCTCTCTAACTTCATCTTCTTCATTTTTCTCTTCTTTCTCTCTTCTTCTCCCTTCTCCCATACGAAATTTGCAGCCACCATTTGAGATCATTTTCTTCTCTTTTCTCTTCACCAAGACCATTTCCATACTCACCTTAACCTCCTCTACCTTTTCTATTTAGAAATTTTCTTCAAAATCCAACCTTTCCTCCATTGTCATCCAAGACAAAGCTCCAAGCTTTAAGGTAAAGTTTTCATTTTTTTTCTTCTTTCTCATTATTTTCATGCTCCATGGTCTCTTTGATGACCATGGATCTCTTCTCTTTCAACCCTTGATGTTGATTCATTGTCTTGAAATTCCTAGGGTTTTGGAAGCTCAAAACAGAACCCACCAAGGAGCACCTAGGAAGCCATTTTCATGATTCTCATTTAGGTAAGAAAGAGACTACTCACTTCAACCATTTTTGGTAGTGAGGGAACCTTTATATCCTTACTTTGTTTTGGTGATTTTGTATGTTTATGTATTCTTGAGTTGGATTAATGTTTGAATGGTGAATTTGAATGTATTGGATGTGTTGAAAATGCTTGATCATGTTATGGTTGTTAAATGGAAAATTTGGAATTTCTTACCCTAATGTGAAGCCGCGGTTTTGACTAGAAGTTAGGGATGTAAATTGATTTTTTGTACATAATAAAATGAAGCTTATGAAATTAAAGGTTGAATGATGATGTTGGAATTAATGGGTGAAGATTTTTGAGGGTTTCCTAACCCAATGTGAGGCCATGATTTTGGCTTAGAATTTAGGGAAATTGGAGTGATTTTGTGTGAACTAAAATTTAAGTGATTATATATCAAGGAATTAATGTATAATATGGAAGAAAATTAGAACTTTAAAATCATGTGAGGCCACAGTTTTAGAGAGAAAATTTTGAGGTTAAAGGATGCCTTGGTGCATTTTTGAAGATTAAGAATTTAGAGACATGCATAATTCATAATTAAGTGGAAGAATTAAATTGAGTAATAACTCTTGAGAGTGTTACAGTTGTGAAGGGTTACTTAACCTAAAAATTGTCATAATTGACCGAAGTTTAAGACTTTGAGAATATGGACTTGTGATAGTAGACGAACCCTAAATACATATTGACGTTGGGGATTGATTCTATGTTGTTGTGATCCCCTATGTGGGGACTAAGCAATTGATAATATGTATTTGATGGACTTATAACAAGTTGATATATATATATATATATATATATATATATATATATATATATATATATATATATATATATATATATATATGGTATGCCATTGTGGTATGCTTATGATGAATGCATCATTGCTAAACATGTGTGATGTACATTGTATCGTCATGCATATGTGTTGTCCGTTGGACATTATTGGAAAGCTATGTATGCCTATGAGTTTGAATAACACCTATGTGCGGGTACGAATAGACTAAGCGTAGGGTCATAGTGGTTGGCTATGGGGCCGTCAGGGTGCGGGTGTCTCACAACGAACAGTGGTAGCTCCACTGGGGCCGTGGGATAGACCGATGCAAGCACATCGACGATCCGGACTGAGACGTTGTCCTACATCGTGATCAACTGTTGAGGTGCCATGTATAAACCGTATTGCGCAAATGTTTTTATGATATGAGCACACTATTTTTAAGTTCTAACAAGGTACTGGCATTGCTCCTTGATCATTCACTCTGAAAATGTTTATGTCTAGCTCCATGGAGTAGGAATTTTGGTACCTTTTGTATTGTGAACTATCAGTATCACAATTCATTGGGCATGAGCATTTATAATTGTCAAGAGTATCTGTTATTATTACTACAACAATTATTTGATTGTTTGGAAATATTAATGTTGTTTGTCTGTTGCTGATAGTCTTTAATGTCATTTACTGTTATTATGCTCCTACTATCAATCTTAATTATTACCGTAATTGGATATACGAATTGCGTTTATATGTGGGCGTCCAGCGCTGTTTCGTTTTCTTGCTGCCATTTTGGTACTGAAAGCTGGGTGTCTCATCTCTTTCTATATTTCAATACTTTTTGTTTATTTATATGATTCTGAGAAGACGCTTGTGAGGAAGAAAAGGAAACTACTGAGTTTCTGGGTTTCTGACTGCACTGCGACTAGAGCGGTTGAGGATGTCGTCATGCCCACGCTACTTTTTGGGGTACGTGAAGTTGACCTCCCATGGAGGACCAGATTGCTGGCACCTACATGTGCAGACGGACAGATGCGTGTACCGCAGGGAGCTGACGGTGTCTTTATCTTGGGGTCGTTATGACGCCCCTGTCTTTGATTTTTCAACTTTTATTATTTTAGAATTTTACCTACCCGTGAAGGACATGTGGACTGATATGTTCTACACCCCTCAAGTGGATTCTTTCCTCTCCACTGCTCGGGCTTCTGCTCGAAATTCGATCGCTTCGACGGTAATTTTGTCAGATGAGGAGGACCCTAAGGAGGCCCGACTATGGTCCCTTCTTGTCAGTCGTAGGGGCTGATACTATAGGTGGCTACCGATGGCTAACTGTTATCTTTTTGGGGAAGCCTGATGTTTTACTAGTTCATGGGTGTAAATTTGTAACTATCTCGGGTGGGTAAAGCCTTTACTTTTTGTATATTTTGTGATGTAACTAAACAGACTGATGCATATAATATATATATATTGTGAATATATGATTATAAATTCTGTTTCGATTCTATCGCATTGATAATTGTTATTATCTCCTTACGGTTATATTATACAAAAAAAATGCGTACAAATATTTTAATACTCGATTATTTTATCATCCAAGAATACACATTATTTAATCTTATGTTAATAATGAACCGGGTCTTACTTAATCACTATAACTATTATTTTTTGCAAATTTATTTCGTTTCTTTAGTATTATGGTGTGATGTTCCTTCTTCGCAGTATTAAGAAGAAAGGGCATTACATTGTCTTAGTATCAGAGCCCCAATTTAGGTTTTCTTTTGGGTCATGTGGTTTTGGACTGTCTTGTTTGTGTTGTGTGACTCTCTGTGTTTAGTATTCCTTGAGGATACATCTGACTTTGTATTTTGTGTAGCTTGATTTGAGAAGAATCATGGCTCGTCGAGGAGACAAGACTGCTGCAATCAAAGCAATCCAGAAGATGGCTAAAGCAATGCTGCAACAAAACTAGCAAACGGCTCAACAACAAGTGAGGACTACGCAACAATTGGAGGCTACTGCTGATGCCCATAATCTGGCAGAGTTTCGTCGCACTAACCCTCCACAATTTAAGGGAGAGTATGATCCTGAGAAAGCTACTCTATGGATCAAAGAGCTGGAAAAGATTTTCATGGGCATGAACTGTGCCAACGACAGGAAGGTGACTTATGATGCGTTCATGTTGACTGGGGATGCAGAGGATTGGTGGACCGGAGAATAGAGGGTATTAGAGGCTGAGAATCGAGCAATTAATTTGGAATTGTTCAAGGAGAGGTCCTTGAATAAGTACCTCCCGAAAAATGCTAGGCATGCTAAGGAGATGGAATTCCTTGGTTTGAGGTAGGAAAATATGATTGTGAGTGAATATGCTACCAAGTTTGAGAGTTTGTCCAAATTCTCAACCTACTTTCAACATCAACTGAACGAGGCATGGAAGTGTCAGAAGTTTGAAGAAGGTCTAAGACATGACATGAAGAGAGCCGTCATAACTTTGAAGATCACTTAGTTTCCAGAACTACTTGATACGTGTCGTCGGGTGGAAGACTTGGACCAGGCACGTGATGCAAGAAATAGAAACTTTGAGCTTTTTCGGTCCCAAAGAGGAGGAAGTAGTAACGTTAACCGTCACCAGAAGAGGCCTTATTCCAGACCACCTGGAAATCAACAACAGAGGCCACAAGATGGAAGTCCTGGAGGAAGTTCGGGCAGATCTGGTCAAACAACGACGTCTTTATCGAGATGCATGAAGTGTGGGAAAGATCACTACATGAGAGACTGCACTATTAAGGGAATGATCTGCTTTAGATATGAGAAACCTAGACACATTTCTCGTTATTGCAATCAACTTAAGGCGGAACCTTCTGTCAATGCTGCTAGGACCGCTAAACCACAGGCTGGAGGTCGGGTTTACACCTTGTGTAGTGCTGAAGCCTCCGAATCCGAAGATCTTATACAAGGGGAAGGTCTCATCAAAGGTAATCTTTTAACTGTACTATATGACTCAGGTGCAACTCATTCTTTCATTTCCTATGACTGTGTGAAAAGACTTGGTTTACTTTTGTCTTCTTTACCTTTTGATTTGACTGTTTCAACTCTCACTGCTAAACCTGTTCTTACCACCAAGTTTTGTTTGAGTTGTCCATTGTTAGTTGAAGGTCGAATCTTTTCTGTTGACTTGATCTGCTTGCCATTATCTCAATTAGATGTGATCTTAGGAATGGATGGGTTATATTCTAACCATGTCCTATTAGACTGTTCTAGAAAAACCATAGTTTTCCCTTTGGATGAGAATTCTAGATTTTTGACGATCAACTAAGTGAATGCTTACTTAAAAGAAGGAGCTTGTGGATACATGTTGTTGTCTTCCTTGAAGGTCGAGAATGAGGCAGATGTGGACGCAATCTCAGTGGTTCGAGACTTTCCTGAAGTTTTTCCTGAAGATATGCCTGGTTTACCACCGGAACGGGAGATTGAATTTACATTGATCTTGTACCTAGAGCTGGCCCTATTTCCATAGCACCTTACCGAATGTCACCTGCAGAGCTAACTGAGCTCAAGAAGCAATTGGAGTAGCTTTTGGAGAAGCAATTTGTGAGACCCAGTGTATCACCTTGGGGAGCACCAGTATTGCTAGTTAATAAGAAAGATGGTACTTCGAGATTGTGTGTGGATTATTGTCAGTTAAACAAGGTCTCGATCAAGAACAAGTATCCATTGCCGAGGATAGATGACCTGATGGATCAGTTGAAGGGAACAAAAATATTTTCTAAGATCGATTTGCGATCGGGCTTCCATCAGATCATAGTGAAAGTTGAAGACATTCCTAAAACGACTTTTCGTACTCGTTATGGACACTACAAGTACTTGGTGATGCCTTTTGGTGTGACCAATGCACCTGCTATTTTTATGGATTATATGAATAGAATCTTTCGTCCTTATTTGGACAGATTTGTCATTGTTTTCATCGACGATATCTTGATCTATTTGAAAAATTAGGAGGATCATGCCAAGCATCTCAGTATGGTTCTTCAGACTTTGAAGGAGAAAGAGCTATATGCCAAGTTGTCGAAGTGTGAGTTTTGGTTGGACGAAGTTAAATTCTTGGGCTATGTGATTTCAAAGGAAGGAATTATCGTAGACCCATCAAAGGTTGAAGCTGTACTACAATGGGAAAGACCGAAGACGGTGACAAAAATCTAAAGCTTCGTTGAATTAGCTGGATATTATAGGAGGTTCATTGAAGGATTTTCTAAGATTGCTGGACCTTTCACTCAACTCACAAGGAAGAATCAAGGTTTTGAATGGACGGATACTTGTGAAGAGAGTTTTCAAGAAATGAAGGAGAGACTAACTACTTCACAGGTGTTAGTTCTACCTGATCCGAATGAACCATTCGAGGTGTACTGAGACGCTTCGTACCAAGGATTGGGTTGTGTCCTTATGCAAGGCGGAAAAGTGGTGGCTTATGGATCAAGACAATTGCGAGTGCATGAAAAGAACTACCCAGTGCATGACTTGGAATTAGCTGCTGTAATGTTTGCTTTGAAGATATGGAAACATTATCTCTATGGAGCAACATTCAACGTCTTTAGTGATCATAAGAGCTTGAAGTTTTTGTAGGATAAAAAAAAGTTGAACATGAGACAGCGAAGATGGTTAGAGTTCCTAAAAGATTACGATTTCCAACTTCAGTATTACCTTAGGAAGGTGAAAGTTGTGGCCGATGCCTTAAGCAGGAAGACAATCAGTGTTTCTACCATGACGATCAGGGAGAAAAATTTGATAGAATAATTCAGAGACGTATAGTCTTTTGTGGAGCTAATGCCAGGAAAAATTTGTATGAACATGGTCACTATTTCAAATGATTTGCTAGAGGACATCCGAGAAAAGCAGAAGGTTGATAAGTTCTTACAAGGAGAAAGAGAATTGATAAAGCAAAGCAGTGTATCAATACTAGAAGAAAGGATCGATGAAATTTTGAGATTCCAAGGTAGAGTCTGTGTGCCTAAAGATGAAGAACTCAGGAAGTACATTCTTGAACATGCTCATACGAGTCAGTTGAGTATGCATCCTAGAATGACCAAATTGTACCAAGATTTGAATAAGTTGTTTTGGTGCATGAGATGAAAAGAGATATCGCTAGATGTGTATCGTCCTGTTTGATTTGTCAGAAGACAAAGATTGAACATCAAAGACCGTCAGGATTTTTGCAACCATTGACTATTCCCGAATAGAAGTGGGATAGTATTGCCATGGACTTTGTTGTTGGATTACCAAGGACAAAAAGAGGATATGATTCGATATGGGTAATTGTGGATCGACTTACAAAGTCAGCACACCTTTTGCTGATCAACATAAGGTATCCATTGGAAAAGTTGACTCAGTTGTATATCGATGAAATTGTTAGACTACATGGTGTGCCTACAAGTATTATTTCTGACAGACACTCGAGATTTACATCGAAATTCTGGCAAAGTCTTCCGAAAGCAATGGGGACAAAGCTACGATTGAGTTTTGTATACCATCCTCAGATTGATGGCCAATCAGAGAGAACAATACAATCATTGGAAGATTTGTTGAGGGCTTGTGCCATAGAGCAGACTGAAAGTTGGGATAAAGTTTTACCTTTGGTAGAATTTACCAACAATAACAGTTACCATTCGAGCATAGGGATGGCACCCTATGAGGCTCTGTATGGACAAAGATGCCGAATACCTTTATGTTGGTATCAAGACGGAGAGTGACTTACGGTCGGACCTAATCTTATTCAACAGATAACTGAGAAGGTTAAGATGATTCAGGAAAAGATGAGAACAGCTCAGAGTCGACACAAGAGCTATGCAGACAAAAGGAGGAAACCTCTTGAATTCGAGGAAGGAGAGCATGTGTTCTTGAAAGTCATGCCTACAACTAGAGTCAGTCGGGTTCTCAAATCTAGAAAGCTCACTCTAAAATTCCTTGGACCTTATCAAATTCTTCGTCGGATAGGTCCTGTTGCTTACCAAATAACTTTACCACCTTCTCTTTCAAATCTTCATAATATCGTTCATGTGTCACAACTTCAAAAATACATTCCGAGTCCTGCTCACGTCATAGCACCCGATTCAATACAATTAAAGGAAAACTTGACTTATAAAATAACCCCTGTGAGGATTGAGGATAGGAGAATGAAGCAACTCAGAGGGAAAGACATTTCATTGGTGAAAGTGATCTGGAACAAAGCAACTAGAGATGTGACATGGGAGTTGGATGACAAGATAAAGGAGCAATATCCAGAACTATTTTAAGGTATGAAAATTTCGAGGATGAAATTCATATTTGTTGGGGAGAGTTGTAACACCCTAAATTTTATTTATTTTATGATAAATGTTCATTTTCTAATATTTGTGATTTTTGAGAATTTTTTTGGATTTTTCTGAGAACGTAAAATATTTTAATATTATTTCTCATTTTACGTGCAAGCTGAGCGGAGCTGGAAAAATGAAATATTTTTTCCTAGAACCTTGATCTGTGGAAACGTCGACGGGGGATCTTACTAAATCTGAGACTGGACACGATTTACGAGATTTTACGTTATTTGAGAAATTTTAACAGATAAAATAATAAAATATTGTATAAATTTTATCTATCAGATAAATTAATACCGACTTCTGTCGACTGTACTAATTGTCCATTAGATAATAACAAGTATTCAAAATCCTATCACATTATCCAAATGTAATCTACTTTAAGTCTAATCAAATCAACTTTAATTCAAATTTATTATATTTTAATCAAAGCTTCTTTGAGATGCTTTGACTACCAAATGACCAAGCATGCCCTTGGCTTGTTGGGGAAGCCAAAACTTCCCCCTTCTCTCTCTCCATTGCCGCGACAATGCATGGCCAAGGAGGGCAAAATTTTGCTCTCCCACTTAATTCACTTAATCACATTTTACTCATTTTCCTACAACACTTTCTCTCTTTAACTTCATCTTCTTCATTTTTCTCTTCTTTCTCTCTTCTTCTCCCTTCTCCCATCCGAAATTTGCAGCCACTATTTGAGATCATTTTCTTCTCTTTTCTCTTCTCCAAGACCATTTCCATACTCACCTTAACCTCCTCTACCTTTTCTATTTAGAAATTTTCTTCAAAATCAAACCTTTCCTCCGTTGTCATCCAAGACAAAGCTCCAAGCTTTAAGGTAAAGTTTTCATTTTTTTCTTCTTTCTCTTCATTTTCGTGCTCCATGGTCTCTTTGATGACCATGGATCTCTTCTCTTTCAACCCTTGATGTTGATTCATTGTCTTGAAATTCTTAGGGTTTTGGAAGCTCAAAACCGAACCCACCAAGGAGCACCTAGGAAGCCATTTTCGCGATTCTCCCTTAGGTAAGAAAGAGACTACTCACTTCAATCATTTTTGGTAGTGAGGGAACCTTTGTATGCTTGCTTTGTTTTGGTGATTTTGTATGTTTATGTATTCTTGAGTTAGATTAATGTTTGAATGGTGAATTTGAATGTATTGGATGTGTTGAAAATGCTTGATCATATTAGGGTTGTTAAATGGAAAATTTGGAATTTCCTACCCTAATGTGAAGCCACGGTTTTGACTAGAAGTTAGGGATGTAAATTGATTTTTTGTACACAATAAAATAAAGCTTATGAAATTAAAGGTTGAATGATGATGTTGGAATTAATGGGTGAAGATTTTTGAGGGTTTCCTAACCCAATGTGAGGCCACGATTTTGGCTTAGAATTTAGGGAAATTGGAGTGATTTTGTGTGAACTAAAATTTAAGTGTTATATATCAAGGAATTAATGTATAATATGGAAGAAAATTGGAACTTGAAAATAATGTGAGGCCACAGTTTTAGAGAGAAAATTTTGAGGTTAAAGGATGCCTTGGTGCATTTTTGACGATTAAGAATTTAGAGACATGCATAATCCATAATTAAGTGAAAGAGTTAAATTGAGTAATAACTCTTGAGAGTGTTACGGTTGTGAAGGGTTACTTAACCTAAAAATTGTCATAATTAACCGAAGTTTAAGACTTTGAGAATATGGACTTGTGATAGTAGATGAACCCTAAATACATATTGACGTTGGGGATTGATTCTATGTTGTTGTGGTCCCCTATGTGGGACTAAGCAATTGATAATATGTATTTGATGGACTTATGACAAGTTGATGATGAATATAAATATATATATATATATATACCACTGTGGTATTCTTATGACGAATGCATCATTGCTAAACATATGTGATGTACATTGTATCGTCATACATATGTGTTATCCATTGGACATTATTGGAAGGCTATGTATGCCTAGGAGTTTGAATAACACCTATGTGCGGGTACAAATAGACTAAGCATAGGATCCTAGTGGTTGACTCTGGGGGCGTCGGGGTGTGGGTGTCTCACAACGGACAGTGGTAGCTCCACTGGGGCCGTGCGATAGACCAATGCAAGCACATCGACGATCTGGACTGAGACGTTGTCTTACATCGCGATCAATTGTTGAGGTGCTATGTATAAGCCATATTGCGCAAATATTTTCATGATATGAGCACATTATTTTTAAGTTCTAACGAGGCACTGACATTACTCTTTGATCATTCACTCCGAAAATGTTTATGTCTTACTCCATGGAGTAGGAATTTTGGTACCTTTTGTATTGTGAACTGTTAGTCTCACAATTCATTGGGCAACAACATTTATAATTGTCAAAAGTATCTGTTATTATTACTACAACAATTATTTGATTGTTTGGAAATATTAATATTGTTTGTCTGTTGCTGATAGTCTTTAATGTCATTTACTGTTATTATGCTTCTACTATCAATCTTAATTATTACTTGAATTGGATATACGAATTGTGTTTATATGTGGGGGTCCAGCGCTGTTTCATTTTCTTGCTGCCATTTTGGTACTGAAAGCTGGGTGTCTCACCTCTTTCTATATTTCAATACTTTCTGTTTATTTATATGATTCTGAGAAGACGCTTGTAAGGAGGAGAAGGAAACTACTGAGTTTTTGGGTTTCTGACCGCACTACGACTAGAGCGGTTGAGGATATGGTCACGCCCACGCTGCTTTTTGGGGTACGTGAAGTTGACCTCCCATAGAGGACCAAATTGTTGTCACCTACATGTGCAGATGGACAGATGCGTGTACCACGGGAAGCTGACTGTGTCTTTATCTTAGGGTTGTTATGACGCCCTTGTCTTTAATTTTTCAGCTTTTGTTATTTTAGAATTTTACCTACTTGTGAAGGACATGTGGACTGATATGTTATACACCCCTCAAGCAGATTTTTTCCTCTCCATTGCTCGGGCTTCTGCCCGAAATTCGGTTGCTCCAATGGCAATTTTGTCGGATGAGGAGGACCCTGAGAAGGACCCAGCTACGGTCCCTTCTCGTCAGTCGTTGGGGCTGATACTATAGGTGGCTACTGATGGCTAACTGTTATCTTTTTGGGGAAGCCTGATGTTTTGCTAGTTCATGGGTGTAAATTTGTAACTATCTTGGGTGGGTAAAGCCTTTACCTTTTGTATATTTTGTGATGTAACTAAACAGGCCGATGCATATAATATATATATATTGTGAATGTATGATTATAAATTATGTTTCAATTCTATCACATTGATAATTGTTATTATCTCCTTACGGTTATGTTATACAAAAAAAAATGCGTACAGACATTTCAATACTTGATTATTTTATCATCCAAGAATACAAATTATTTAGTCTTATGTTAATAATGAACCGGGTCTTACTTAATCACTGTAACTATTATTTTTCACAAATTTATTTCGTGTATTTAGTATTATGGTGTGATGTTCCTTCCTCGCGAAATGGAGAAAAAGGGGTGTTACACTGTCTTGGTATCAGAGCCTCGATTTAGGTTTTCTATTGGGTAATGTGGTTTTGGACTATCTTGTTTGTGTTGTGTGACTCTCTGTGTTTGGTATTCCGTGAGGATATATCTGACTTTCTTTGTATTTTGTATAGTTTGATTTGAGAAGAATCATGGCTCATCGAGGAGACATGACTACTGCAATCGAAGCAATCCAAAAGATAGCTGAAGCAATGCTACAACAAAACCAGCAAACGGCTCAACAGCAAGTGAGGACTACGCAACAATTGGAGGCTACTGCTGATGCCCAGAATCTGGCAGAGTTTCGTCGCACTAACCCTCCACAATTTAAGGGAGAGTATGATCCCGAGAAAGCTACTTTGTAGATCAAAGAGCTAGAAAAGATTTTCACGGGTATGAATTGTGCCAACGATAGGAAGGTGACTTATGCTGCGTTCATGCTGACTGGAGATGGAGAGGATTGGTGGACCGGAGAACAGAAGGTATTGCAAGCTGATAATCGAGCAATTAATTGGGAATTGTTCAAGGAGAGGTTCTTGAATAAGTATTTCCCGGAAAGTGCTAGGCATGCTAAGGAGATGTAATTCCTTGGTTTGAGGCAGGGAAATATGACTGTGAGTGAATATGCTGCTAAGTTTGAGAGTTTGTCCAAATTCTCAACCTACTTTCAATATCAACCGAACGAGGCATGAAAGTGTTAGAAGTTTGAAGAAGGTCTAAGACATGACGTGAAGAGAGCCGTCATAACTTTGAAGATCACCCAGTTTCCAGAACTACTTGATACGTGTCGTCGGGTGGAAGACTTGGACCAGGCACGTGATGCAAGAAATAGAAACTTTGGGCTTTTTTGGTACCAAAGAGGAAGAAGTAGTAACGCTAACTGTCACCAGAAGAAGCCTTATTCGAAACCACCTAGAAATCAACAACAGAGGCCACAAGGTGGAAGTCCTGGAGGAAGTCCGGGTAGATCTGGTCAAACAACGACGTCTCCGCCGAGATGCATGAAGTGTGGGAAAGATCACTACACGAGGGACTGCACTATTAAGGGAATGATCTACTTTAGATACGGGAAACCTGGACACATTTCTCATGATTGCAATCAACCTAAGGCGGAACCTTCAGTCAATGCTGCTAGGACCGCTAAACCACAGGCTGGAGGTCGGGTTTACACTCTGAGTGGTGCTGAAGCCTCTGAATCTGAAGGTCTTATACAAGGGGAAGGTCTCATTGAAGGTAATCTTTTAACTATACTATATGACTCAGGTGCAACTCATTCTTTCATTTCCTATGACTGTGTGAAAAGACTTAGTTTACCTGTGTCTTCTTTACCTTTTCATTTGACTGTTTCAACTCCCACTGCTAAACCTGTTCTTACCACCAAGGTTTGTTTGAGTTGTCCATTGATTGTTGAAGGTTGAATCTTTTCTGTTGATTTGATCTGCTTTCCATTATCTCAATTAGATGTGATCTTAGGAATGGATTGGTTATCTTCTAACCATGTCCTATTAGACTGTTCTAGAAAAATCATAGTTTTCCCTTTGGATGAGAATTCTAGATTTTTGACGGCCAACTAAGTGAAAGCTTTCTTGAATGAAGGGGCTCGTGGATACATGTTGTGGTCTTCCTTGAAGGTCAAGAATTAGGCAGATGTGGATGCAATCTCAGTGGTTCGAGACTTTCCTAAAGTTTTTCCTGAAGATATACCTGGTTTGCCACTGGAATGGGAGATTGAATTTACCATTGATCTTGTACCTGGAGATGGCCCTATCCATTGCCGAGGATAGATGACCTGATGGATCAGTTGAAGGGAGCGGCAGTATTTTCTAAGATCGATAAACGATCGGGCTACCATCAGATCAGAGTGAAAGTTGAAGACATTCCTAAAACGACTTTTCGTACTCGTTATGGACACTACGAGTACTTAGTGATGCCTTTTGGTGTGACCAATGCACCTGCTATTTTTATGGATTATATGAATAGAATCTTTCGTCCTTATTTGGACAGATTTGTCATTGTTTTCATCGACGATATCTTGATCTATTCGAAAAATTAGGAGGATTAGGCCGAGCATCTCAGTATGGTTCTTTAGACTTTGAAGAAGAAGGAACTATATGCCAAGTTGTCGAAGTGTGAGTTTTGGTTGGACGAAGTTAAATTCTTGGGCCATGTGATTTCAAAGGAAGGAATTGTTGTAGACCCATCAAAGGTTGAAGTTGTACTACAATGGAAAAGACCGAAGATAGTGACAGAAATCCGAAGCTTTGTTGGATTAGCCAAATATTATAGGAAGTTCATTGAAGGATTTTCTAAGATTGCTGGACCTCTCACTCAACTTACAAGGAAGAATCAAGTTTTTGAATGGACGGATGCTTGTGAAGAGAGTTTTCAAGAATTGAAGGAGGGACTAACTACTTCACTGATGTTAGTTCTACTTGATCCGAATGAACCATTTGAGGTGTACTGTGACGCTTCGCACCAACGATTGGGCTGTGTCCTTATGCAAGGTAGAAAAATGGTGGCTTATGCTTCAAGACAATTGCAAGTGCATGAAAAGAACTACCCAACGCAGGACTTGGAATTAGCTGCTGTAGTGTTTGCTTTGAAGATATGGAGACATTATCTCTATGGAGCAACATTTAACGTCTTTAGTGATCATAAGAGCTTGAAGTATTTGTATGATAAAAAAGAGTTGAACATGAGACAATGAAGATGGTTAAAGTTCGTGAAAGATTACGATTTCTAACTTCAGTATCACCCTGGGAAGGCAAATGTTGTGACCGATGCCTTAAGTAGGAAGACAATCAGTGTTTCTACCATGATGATCAGGGAGAAAGATTTGATAGAACAATTCAGAGACGTATGGTCTTTTGTGGAGCTAATGCCAGGAAAAATCTGCATGAACATGGTCACTATTTCAAATGATTTGCTGGAGGACATCCGAGAAAAGCATAAGGTTGATAAGTTCTTACAAGAAGAAAGAGAATTAATAAAGCAGGGCGGTGTATCAATACTAGAAGAAGGGATCGATGGAATTTTGAGATTCCAAGGTAGAGTCTGTCCGCCTAAAGATGAAGAACTCAGGAAGTACATTCTTGAACATGCTCATACAAGTCAGTTGAGTATGCTTCCTGGAATGACCAAAATGTACCAAGATTTGAAGAAGTTGTTTTGGTGGTATGGGATGAAAAGAGATATGATAATCACATATTTTATTCATTAAGAAACCCTTATGTTTAGTCATTTACACTCTCCATATTCTTAATTGATTGAGTTTGGTATGATTTTGTGAGTTTGAGCTCAAATTGGTCCTAATTGAATATTTCCAGCATTATTGAGATTTGACACTGTTTCTGTATTTTGGCCATAACTTGAGTTCCTAATATCTGATGAACATGAATTTTACTTTGTAGGAAAGCTAAGAGGAAGCTCTACAACTTTGATGAAGAGCTCGAAGTCTGATTCAGATGTCTAAGGGACCTAAGTTGACATGGAAGTCAGAATACGGGTTCTGTCAGTAGAATCCGAATAGTGTGCACTCAAAAAAATCATATCTCAAGATGTAATAATGGAGATGGGCTGCAATTTTGACAGTGGATAGTCAAGATCCAAATAAACAACTTTTATGAAGAACACATTTTGAGAAAAAGAAGTCTAGTAGGTCATTTTGAGCTTGCAAGTCGGAACAGAGGTGCTGAAGTTGGGTTTGAGCAACCTACGGTATTTGAGACATATCTTGGGCTTAAGGAAGCCAAATTGGACGAACCAGCTATCCATTTTATAGCCAAGACAAGGATCTACAACTTTCATGAAGAACACTTTTCGTGGTTCTGAAGTATAGTGGGTCGTTTTTGGCTTCCAAGTCAGACACGAAATTTTCGTCCTCAACCATCCACTCATCCACTCATCCATCCACTCATCCATTCATCCACTAACTCACCCACTCATCCACTCATACACTAATCCAACCACTTAACCACTCCACCCACTCATCCACTAATCCAACCACTCAACCATTCCACTCACTCATCCACTAAACCAATCCACTAAACCAACCCACTAATCCATCCACTCAAACACTCCACTCACCAACCCACTTCCCTTTGTCATTTTGTTACCTTAGACTTCTATAAAAGGCACCATTTATCATGAACAAGATGTAAAATTCTCCTTCATTTTCTCTCTAAGTTTCTTCTTGCTTCTTCATAGTTTCTCATAGTTTTGTATATTTTGATGCTCCCCTTCATGGTAATGGAGGGCTAAGCTACTTTGGGTCAATTTAGAACTCTTGAAGAGATTGTGGTTTGGATTCTTGAGACCTTGGTTATGTATTGTATTTGATTTGTAATTGAATTCCTCTTTTCTTCTTCTTTTTCTTCTTCTTGATCTTGAATGCATGAATGGTGATTCTATTTATGTTGATCTGATTGATCTTGGTTTAAGATTGAGATTTGTGATGAAACTTAGAACTGATTGATCTAAACTAATCACGAGAATTGAAGAGGTTATGTTCTTGATTTGTGCCTAAGTTAATTGAATTCGGTACTTGAAATTAACATAGATTTTCATGAATGGTGCGATTGCGGATTTGTGTTTATCACTTGTTAATTGAATTCTAGACGATCGTCTAGTATGAATTCTGGATTTGATGCAGAGATCTCGGTTAGATCCAAATTAACAATTCAATTGCGCTTCAAGTGTTCTATGAAGGGTCTATGATTGAATCCACCCAATCTTGGATAGGTTTCTAAATTGACTGCTCTTTAATTGTTATTTCTTCCTTTAATTTTGTTAAGTGCGATCTTAAACTATAAAACCCCCCTTTTTGTAAACTTTCACTTGATTTGATTAAATTGCATTTACGATCCATGAGGAGACGATCCGGTGTTGTCACTGTGCTACAAGCTTAGGTAATAATTTCGGTTATAATTTTGACTGAGTTCGGCGCTCGTCAAAATTTTGGCGCCGTTAGATGTCTTGGGATTAGTAAGTGTAATCTTTTCATTTGAAGTGTTTTTACTAACTTTTGCTTTTTATTAATTTTTCTAACATTTTTAACCATTGTCTAGTGTATTTTGCTTATTTATTTGTTTTTGTGTGATGCATGACTAGGTCAGAGCACGATAACTTGGTTGACTTTGATCCCGAGATTGATAGAACCTTGCATAGTTTGATTAGAGCTCGTAGGCTAAGTGCAAGAATTGCTTCGAATTTGATCTTAATATTGAGAGTGAACTTGAGATCTTGAATAATTCGAAATTATGGCGATAACATGCAAAATAGAACTCTTAAGGAACTTGTCTTGCTCCGATATAACTAACCGATCTTTGTGTATTCAATACCCGGATCTTGATGTTGATTTTGAGTTAAAATCTGGATTGATACATTTGTTGCCCAAGTTTCACGGTTTTGCGGTGAGGATCCCCATAAGCATCTAAAGGAGTTCCATGTGGTTTGTTCAACCATGAAGCCACATGGGATCTCGAAAGAGCACATCAAGCCGAGGGCATTTCCTTTCTCACTTCTTGATACGTCTGACCAAGGATTGGTTATTTTATCTTTCACCAGGTTCAGTAACAAGTTGGTGACATGAAACGGTTGTTCTTAGAGAAATTTTTCCCTGCCTCTAGAGCTGCTGCCATTAGAAAAGATATATGTGGCATAAGACAAATGACAGGAGAGACTTTGCATGAATATTGGGAAAGATTCAAGAAGCGTGCTCAAGTTGTCCCCACCACCAAATCACCGATCAGCTCTTAATTCAATATTTCTATGAAGGCTTCTTTGCCAAATGAAGCATGGTGGATCTTTGCCTCGGAGGAGCCTTAGTAGACAAGACCCTGCAAAGCGGCGAGAGATTTGATAGCAAACATGGCAGCCAACACCCAACAATTTGGCACACGAATTATTACCTCAACCGGAGGAGTCAATGAAATTCAATCGTCTCATGTAGACCAACGAGAGAATGGAACACGAGACTTGATGAATTAACTTCTTTGGTGAGGCGGTTTTGAGTGGCACAACAAGCACCAATGCATTGCTGCAATCGTATGTGGCATTTGCTCTTGTTCATCTCATCCTACTCGATGCATGCCCTACACTTCGGGATGGTGGTTCTATTTTTCCGAACAATCATTGCGGCGGTGGTATTTTTACGGTAGACCCCAATATCGGCAATCACGGCAGCCCGGATATGATCCATTTTCTAATACCTATAACCTGGTGGAGGGACCATCCCAACCGAGATATGGAAATTCGGTCAACAACAACAACGGCCCTACCAACGGCGAAGCAACCACGGTTTAGATACCAAGCTACGAGGCCCTAGCAACAAGTACCAACCACTGCATTTAGGCAAGCACAACCTGCTCGCCACCCCATACTGACAGCCCCCCGGCTACTAATTCCGGCAGCCACTCCAACTGAGCCACCTTTCGAAGACTTGATGAAACAGCCAAGCGAGAATGTCAATGCCACCATCCAGAATTTACAAACTCAAATTGGGCAGATGGCAACCACTCTAAGTGAGCTGAAAAGTCAAGGGTCGAACCAATTGCCTTCACAAACAGTCAACAACCCAAGAGGCAATGTAAGTGCCATTAGCTTGAGAAATGGCGAGAGAAGTTGACGGTCCTACTCCACCACAACCTGAACTACAAGTGCAGCAACCAGAAAGTGACCGAAACAAAAGAAAGTGGATAGCTCAGTCCAAAAATCGTGATACGAAGAAATGTGCAGAGAATTCAAATCTGGCTATTCCACTACCTTTTCCACACAGAGTCACACAGTCCAAGCATACTGCGCAAACAGAAATAGAAAGAGAAGTCATGGACACATTCAGGAAGGTAGAAATCAATATTCCCCTCCTTGATGCAATCAAGCAGATTCCCAAGTATGCCAAATTCCTCAAAGAGTTGTGTACTCACAAGAGAAGACTTAAGGGTGCGAGAAAATAAGCATGGACGAAATGTTTCGCAATGATTCTACCAAGCATGCCACAAAAATGCAAAGATCCTGGAACTTTCACAATTCCTTGCACGATAGGTAACTCCAAATTTGAACATGCAATGCTAGATTTGGGTGCTTCGATTAATGTCATGCCTATGTCAATTTATCAGTCCTTGAACATTGGCACTTTACAACCCTTGGTATAGTGATTCAATTGGCAAATAGGACCACTGCTTATCCTGCAGAGTACTAGAAGATGTGTTAGTTCGGGTGAATGATTTAATTTTTCCAGCGGACTTCTACGTCTTGGACATGGAAGATGAGTCTTCAGCAACCCATGCTCCATTAATTCTAGGCAGACCATTCCTCAAGACCGCCAAGACCAAGATAGATGTACATGCTGGCACCCTTTCTATGGAGTTTGGCGATGATTTGGTACAGTTTAACATTTTTGATGCCATGAGACATCCCCTGGAGGAGCATTCTGTTTTTCATATTGATGTGATTGAGATCTTTGGTTGATGATGTTTATCTTGATTTATATCTTTGAATTCCCGATATTCTTGACTTTCGGATTCTCGTTTCTTGTGATACATGTGTTGCTTGTGATGTTGAGCCATGTCTTTGCATGTCTTGAGATTTATCTTTGGTATGAGTGATGATGCAATCTTGACTTAAATGATACCGCATGTGAAAATAGAAGTCGAAGCGTGTCTTGAATTTAATGTTCTTTGAATTAGTTGTTTCAAATAGCTTGCTACCTTCCATTGTCTGACCTCCATCCTTAGAGTTGAAGACTTTGCGGACCATCTTAAATATGTATATTTAGGAGATGGTGAGAAAGTCGCCGATGATTGTTGCTAAGAATCGCAACCTTTGAACAAGAAGAAAAATTGCTGCGAGGTTTTGAGGCGAATAAGCAAGCCATCGGATGGACACTTGCAGATCTTCTGGTATTAGTCCCTCCACATGCATGCATAGGATTTTATTGGAAGAGGATACGAAACCAAGTAAGGCAACCCCAAAGGAGACCGAGCCCCTTGATTCTAGATGTGGTGAAGAAGGAAGTGACCAAGCTACTTCAAGCCGGCATTATTTATCCCATATCGAGACGGTAAATGGGTAAGCCCGTGCGGGTTGTTCCCAAGAAATGCGGGGTCACGGTAGTTGAGAATGAGAATAACGAACTTCTACCCACAAGAGTTCGAACGGTTGGCGGGTTTGCATTGATTATAGGCGGCTTAACCAGGCTACCGAGAAAAGATCATTTTCCGCTACCTTTCATTGATCGGATGTTGGAGAGGCTAGGCGGCAAGTCACATTATTGTTTTACGGATGGATATTCGGGTTATTTTCAGATTCATATAGCCCCGGAAGACCAAGAGAAGACTACTTTCACTTGTCCATTTGGCACATTTGCATACAGGAGGATGCCGTTTGGTGCGTGCAATGCTCAGGGCACCTTTCAAAGGTGTATGGTAAGTATCTTTTTCGACTTTTTAGAGAATTGCATGGATGTATTTATGGATGATTTTACTGTCTATGGTTCTTCCTTTGATGCATGTTTGGATAGTCTGGCTCAGGTTTTACATAGATGCATTGAAACTAACCTTGTTCTGAATTTTGAGAAATGTCATTTCATGGTAGAACAAGGTATAGTTTTAGGACATGTAATATCTAGCAAGGGTATCGAGGTAGATCCTGCAAAAATAAATGTTATTTCATGCTTATCTTACCCCACATGGGTGCGGGAGGTTCGCTCTTTCCTTGGTCATGTAGGTTTCTATAGGCGGTTCATAAAAGATTTCAGCAAAATTGCTCTTCCACTATCCAACTTGCTACAAAAAGAAGTGGAGTTCCATTTTGACCAGAAATGCAAGGATGCCTTCAATCACTTGAAGCAAGCATTGACCAGTACACCTATCATCCAGCCACCAGATTGGACACTTCCATTTGAGCTCATGTGTGATGCCTCTAATTATGCTTTGGGAGCTGTTCTTGCACAAAGGGTCGGTAAAATATCTCATGTCATCTCTTATGCTTCAAGAACTTTGGATCCTGCACAAGTCAACTACACCACCACTGAAAAGGAACTTTTAGCAATTGTTTTTGCTTTAGACAAATTTCGATCATATTTGCTTGGTTCTAGAGTGGTTGTGTTTTCAGATCATACTGACTACGAAGTTTCTCCCGAAGAAGCTTGATGCAAAGCCTAGATTGATTAGGTGGATTTTGCTCCTCCAAGAGTTCGATATTGAAATCGTGATAAAAGTGGAGCGAGATAATTTAGTGGTGATCACCTAAGTCGTATTGAAAAGGAGGCGATACTTTACCTATCCATGATGTCTTCTCGATGAGCGACTTTTCAAGCCTGCAAGGTAACACTCATTGGTTTTTCGATTTGATAAATTTCTTAGTTCTTTGGTGTTTTCCCCGCACATTTTATTAGGGCTCGATTGATAAATTGAAAAGTGAGTCAAAATATTATGTATGGGATGACCCTTATGTGGAAATTTTGTAGTGACCAAGTCATTAGGAGATGTGTGCCTGATAATGAATTTCATTCTATTCTTAGCTTTTGTCATACACTTGCATGTGGCGGTCATTTTGGTCCCCAAAGGACTGCTAGGAAAGTTTTGGAATCTGGATTATATTGGCTCACTCTATTTCATGATGCATATGTGTTTTGTAAATCTTGTGATCAATGCCAAAAAACAGGAAACACTTCTCGAAGGAATGAGATGCCCCAGAAATCCTTATTGTTCGTGAGATTTTTGATGTATGGGGTATTGATTTTATGGGACCCTTTCTGTTTCTTTTGGTTTTGTTTACATTTTGCTAGTGTTGATTATGTATCCAAGTGGGTGGAGGCGAAAGCTACTCGGACGATGATTCCAAAGTTGTTGTGGATTTTGTTAGATCACAGATTTTCTGCAGGTTTGGAGTTCCAAAGGCCATCATCAGTGATCAGGGTTCACATTTTTGTAATCGAAGCATGGAAGCTTTGATGAAAAAGTATGGGGTCTTGCACAGAGTTTCTACACCTTACCATCCCCAAACTAATGGGCAAGCCGAGATTTCCAACAGGGAGATCAAGCAGATACTCCAGAAGACAGTTCAACCTAACAGAAAGGACTGGAGCAAGAGGCTTGAGGATGCTTTATGGGCTTACCGGACTGCTTATAAGACACCAATCGGGATGTCTCCGTATCGGATTGTTTTTGGAAAAGCCTGCCACCTACCGGTGGAAATTGAGCATCATGCATTCTGGGCGGTGAAAAGGTGCAACTTGGACCTAGATCAAGCAGGTATGGAGAGGAAGAACTGCGGCAAACAATTGGAGGAGATCCGCTTGGAGGCTTATGAAAGTTCCAAACTTTATAAGGAGAAGACCAAAGCCTTCCATGATAAGTTGATTCGAGGAAAACATTTGAGATTGGTCAAAAAGTTCTCCTCTATAACTCCCGCCTCCGATTCATGCCCGGCAAATTAAGGTCTAGATGGGATGGACCATTTATTGTTACTAAGGTTTTTCCTTCCGGTGTCTTTGTTCGGATTAAAAGTGAGGTCACCGCCAAAGCTTTCATCGTAAATGGACACCGCCTCAAACAGGTATCATGAACTTTCGAGAGAATGCGAAGTGGAGGTGATGAACCTTCTCCATCCGCATTATGAATAAAAAAAAAAAAAAAAAAGAAAAAAAAAAAAAACATTTGTATGCCCGACAATGAGGAAGGTAGTGCCATTCAATTTTGTCACTCGGAAGCAAGTGGAGGTCACTTTTTCTTCAACGACAACAACAGCGAAAATCTTGCAGTATGGATTTTATTGACCCACTTTATTCAAGGTCTATTACACCTTTTGCAAAAGTTGCGAAAATTGGTCAAAAAGGTTTTGCTTTGAGATTATCATCTGCACCTACTCCTTAAAAAATTGAGATCAAGGTGGCGCGGTTCTTTTGCTGTCAAACACGTGTATCCTCTGGGGCCGAAGATATTGAGGATCCTAGGAATGGTAATGCGCTTAAAGTTAATGGACAAAGACTCAACCATTCCTGGAAAACCAAGTTCTTGAGTTCTTTGTGTTCTTAGGTTAAGTGGCGGATACGGTACTCGTGACTCGTTAAGTCGGTTTATTTTTCGGTTTCCCAAAATAACCGAATCCTTCTTCTCCTTCAAAATGGATGTCATTCTTTCAAACCCGAGAAAACATTTTCCTTCTCTTCCTCAAAATGCTCGAGAAAAATCTACAAAGTTCGATGTGAAAGATTGAGACCGTTAATGCACAAAGGTATGCCGAGAAGATGTACGATGGATAATTGAAGCGAAGGTCCGATTAGCGGTGAGTCCTCAATTTCATTTGACTCATATATGCCCCCGGTCTTAGAAGAAGTTCATATTCTAAAAGGAGAAGAGCAAAAAGGTTACAAGTGTCACAAATGTGGACGATGGGCTGTAACAAGCAATGTCGTACTAAGGGGATGGTTTCCGCAAATAGAGAAGATAAAATTTTCTTCATTAAGAATGGATCGAGTAAGGAGTCATTAGATGATATCTTATTGACTCTTGAGACGCATTCTTGTGGATTGGTGCATCGTGAAATTCTTAAATTGTGGAATCTCTTCAAGGATGAAGAACAACGCTACGATCTTGGGAATCGACTCTAAAAGACCCTGTTTGCCAATTTATAAGAAAATTGGATGGGAAGCTTATCCTCGACTCATAGAAGATGTTTAAGTCGTTCTTGGACGTTTAACCGAGAGGAGATGTGAGCCATATCCACAAACAATCTGTACATATCTTCTTCTTCTTCTTCTTCTTCATGTCATCTCTAAAAAAAAAAAAAAAAAAAAAAAAAAAAAAACAAACAAAAAAAAACAAAAAAAAAAAAAAAAAAAAAAAAACAAAAAAATGTATACTTCTTAGGGGTTGACTTTGGTAACACACACCGTGAATGGGGAAATGCATGCATCTGATCCAGCCTTCTTAATTGAAAAACAAAGAAGGTAGATTGTATTCCACATGTGAGGCGACGGTCGTATTATGGCCACTTGTCCCTTTTGGGAGCCCTATGTTACTGTTGGTCTTGAATGGATCGAATCTTGGTCAACAATGCTTTGGCACAAAGCCGAAAGAGAGACTACCTCCATCCCAATCTTAAGTAAGTATACACTCATCTTTCATCAAGTTTTTCTAACAATTTCAAAAAAAAAAAAAAAAGGACGTGATGTCTCTTGCACTCATGTGTGAGTATAAAGATACGCCATGGAAAGCTGTACATACAGGTATGTCATCATTTTCTATTTCTTTTATCTTTGTATCATTTTGTTGTATTTTGATTTTTGTACAGACGATCCTTTGAGCAGGGTCCTTCAGGGGTTTCTAGGCTTCTTTACCTTGATGGTTTTCTTGAAGTCAAAAAAAAAAAAAAAAGAAAAAGAAAAAGAAAAAGAAAAAGAAAAAAAAAAGATTCTGTGTTTCTTAATTTCAACCTTTTCTGACAACATCCAACCTACCCTTATAGGTGCAATTATTCCCCTTTCCATTCTTTTTCTTATTTAAACACTCCATTTTCCTTCAACTCAGAGACACTCAAAGGGAGGAAGAGTATAGAATGTGGGCTTCTATTTGTAACCTCAAAAATGTCTGTGTTTTTTGTGGGTCAAGTTATGGGAAGGGATTAGAGTTTGTAAATGCAGCTAGCACTCTTGGTCGATCACTTTCTGCAAGGAATATTCATCTTGTATATGGGGGAGGTTGCCGTGGGTTAATGGGGGCTATATCACTTGCTGCATATGTAAGAGACAGTCAGGTTTTAGGTGTCATTCCTGAACCTTTAGCTCAACAGAACATCAATGGAAAGACAATTGGAGAGGAACTTAAAGTATCATCAATGCATGAACGCATGAAGATAATGCTTGAAAACTCTGATGCATTCATTGCCTTACCAGGTGGTTTTGGTACTTTGGAAGAGATTTTTCAAATTGTCTCTTGGGCTGAACTGAACATCCACCATAAACCCATTGGTTTGTTGAATGTTAATAATTTCTTTGATCTTTTGTTATTTTTTCTTGACAAAGCTGTGGAACAGAAATTTATCACTCCTTCGGCAAGACAACTTCTTATCTCTGCCTCTACTATTGATGAGCTCATTGATAAATTAGAAGCTTTTGAGTATGTACCTGATAAGGTATTAGCTCAGATAGATTGGTCAACAGGAAGCAGCGAAGGAAGTAACAAGAAACAAAAGCCCGATCTGACACTTTCTCTTTAATGGGTTTGATTTTATTAAAAAAAAAAATTGTTGTTTTGTTTGGAAAGTATGATATGATTGTCATGGACTTATTAAACCAATTAGTGATGGCAGAGTAAAGAGTAATTTTACTCTTGAGACGCATCTTAATTGGTGGCAGAGTAAGGAGTTTTTTAGGTAGTAATTAATTAGTATTAAATTGTGGAAGTACTAACGTTTTCTTGTTTGATTTCTTTTCGTGGTCGATGCGCAATCGACAAGTGTGCTTTTTCTACGCTTGGCGTTGATTCACTCCTCATCAGGTTGTGTTGCTCTTTTCTTTCCGTTTTATTTATCACTTTCACATTGAGGACAATGTCTATATTAAGTGTGGGGGAGAGATTTTAGCAAGTTTCTTTAAAAAAAAAAAAAGAAAGGGTTCATTGCATGATTGAATAACTTTTCTCCCTTCTTGAACTGATATGCTTGGAGATGGATGATTGAATTGATGAATTGAGTTTGATGGATGCATACCTTGTGAGATTTTGAGCCTAATGGATGGATTTAACATTTATGCCATTCTCTTCTTTCTTGTGTGATTTTCACTCATGTTAATGACCACTCTAGAACTTGCTTTGATTCTTTTTGAGGCTACATTTCACTTGCATGCATGAACATGATTGAGGCCCTCTTTCTTAATTAGCTAGTTTAACCAAATAGCTAACCTTGTTTTCAATATGATATCAAGCACTCTTTTGACTTCTTGAAAATTCTCTGATTCTTGTCAACCTTGTATATTTTCCTTTGCTTAACCCCTTTGAGCTTATTTGACCATTCCTTGTTTCTAGCTCATTATGTGCCTTAAATGAGAAATCGTGTTCTTACTTTACCTTAGGGAATAAAAGAACATTAGCTTGGTTAATGGATGAGTTTTTGAACAAGTGTGGGGGTGTGTGTACAAAATAGTTGTTGAAAAAGAAAAGAGTGCCCAAAAAAAAAAAAAATGTATGTATATAGTTATGTTCATATATATAAAAGAAAAATAAAAAAAAAAAAAAAAAAAGAGAAAAAAAAAAACCAAGTGTTTTAAAAAAAAAAAAGGATTGGGAAATGAATATGTAAAGGGATATACACTAGAGTTGGGATGAACTTTTATGCTTGTTATTTGAACTCAGCTCTCATTTGCTTTTATTCTCTTTAGTATTTATCTTCTCATATCCATTTTATCCTCTCCTGTTACCTTGACCTCACTACAACCTTGAATAAAGTCCTCATGATTTGTGTGTGCATGTGTTTTGAGTAGTGGAGAAGTAGAAGATAAGCAAGCTTATGGTAGTGCAATTTTCATGGGTTGAATTGAGTGAAATACCTACCCTTTAAACACTTGAGAGATTGAGAGGGAATCTTGTGAAGATCTATCATTCTCGATTCATGTTGAAGATACCTTGCTTGTTGGTTTGAGATGTGGAGAATTGTTAACTCATGAATGTTTTGATCCCTTGAACCTTTGGTTGTTCTTCTTGATTGTAAAATTTTGGTCTTGAGTTTTGCCCAGGAGTGCAAAAAGCTAAGTGTGGGGGAATTTGATAATCACATATTTTATTCATTAAGAAACCCTTATGTTTAGTCATTTACACTCTCCATATTCTTAATTGATTGAGTTTGGTATGATTTTGTGAGTTTGAGCTCAAATTGGTCCTAATTGAATATTTCCAGCATTATTGAGATTTGACACTATTTCTGTATTTTGGCCATAACTTGAGTTCCTAATATCTGATGAACATGAATTTTATCTTTTAGGAAAGCTAAGAGGAAGCTCTACAACTTTGATGAAGAGCTCAAAGTCTGATTCAGATGTCTAAGGGACCTAAGTTGACATGGAAGTCAGAATACGGGTTCTGTCAGTAGAATCCGAACAGTGTGCACTCAAAAAAATCATATCTCAAGATGTAATAATGGAGATGGGCTGCAATTTTGACAGTGGATAGTCAAGATCCAAATAAACAACTTTTATGAAGAACACATTTTGAGAAAAAGAAGTCTAGTAGGTCATTTTGAGCTTGCACGTCGGAACAGAGGTGCTGAAGTTGGGTTTGAGCAACCTACGGTATTTGGGACATATCTTGGGCTTAAGGAAGCCAAATTGGACGAACCAGCTATCCATTTTATAGCTAAGACAAGGATCTACAACTTTCATGAAGAACACTTTTCGTGGTTCTGAAGTATAGTGGGTCTTTTTTGGCTTCCAAGTCAGACACGAAATTTTCGTCCTCAACCATCCACTCATCCATCCACTAATCCACTCATCCATCCACTCATCCACTCATCCACTCATCCACTAACTCACCCACTCATCCACTCATACACTAATCCAACCACTTAACCACTCCACCCACTCATCCACTAATCCAACCACTCAACCATTCCACTCACTCATCCACTAAACCAATCCACTAAACCAACCCACTAATCCATCCACTCAAACACTCCACTCACTCACCCACTCATCCACCCACTTCCCTTTGTCATTTTGTTACCTTAGACTTCTATAAAAGGCACCATTTATCATGAACAAGATGTAAAATTCTCCTTCATTTTCTCTCTAAGTTTCTTCTTGCTTCTTCATAGTTTCTCATAGTTTTGTATATTTTGATGCTCCCCTTCATGGTAATGGAGGGCTAAGCTACTTTGGGTCAATTTAGAACTCTTGAAGAGATTGTGGTTTGGATTCTTGAGACCTTGGTTATGTATTGTATTTGATTTGTAATTGAATTCCTCTTTTCTTCTTCTTTTTCTTCTTCTTGATCTTGAATGCATGAATGGTGATTCTATTTATGTTGATTTGATTGATCTTGGTTTAAGATTGAGATTTGTGATGAAACTTAGAACTGATTGATCTAAACTAATCACGAGAATTGAAGAGGTTAGGTTCCTGATTTGTGCCTAAGTTAATTGAATTCGGTACTTGAAATTAACATAGATTTTCATGAATGGTGCGATTGCGGATTTGTGTTTATCACTTGTTAATTGAATTCTAGACGATCATCTAGTATGAATTCTGGATTTGATGCAGAGATCTCGGTTAGATCCAAATTAACAATTCAATTGCGCTTCAAGTGTTCTATGAAGGGTCTATGATTGAATCCACCCAATCTTGGATAGGTTTCTAAATTGACTGCTCTTTAATTGTTATTTCTTCCTTTAATTTTGTTAAGTGTTGATCTTAAACTATAAACCCCCCTTTTTGCTAACTTTCACTTGATTTGATTAAATTGCATTTACGATCCATGAGGAGACGATCCGGTGTTGTCACTGTGCTACAAGCTTAGGTAATAACTTCGGTTATAATTTTGACTGAGTTTGGCGCTCGTCAAGATATCACTAGATGCGTATCATCTTGTTTGGTTTGTCAGAAGACAAAGATTGAACATCAAAGACTGTCAGGATTATTGCAACCATTGACTATTCCTGAATGGAAGTGGGATAGTATTGCCATGGACTTTGTTGTTGGATTGCCAAGGACAAAAGGAGGATATAATTCGATATGGGTAATTGTGGATCGACTTACAAAGTCAGCATACTTTTTGCCGATTAACAAAAGGTATCCATTGGAAAAGTTGACTCAGTTGTATTTTGATGAAATTGTCAGACTACATGGTGTGCCTACAAGTATCATTTCTGATAGAGACTCGAGATTTACATCGAAATTTTGGCAAAGTCTTCAAGAAGCAATAGGGACAAAGCTACGATTGAGTTCTGCATACCATCCTCAGACTGATGGCCAATCAGAGAGAATAATACCATCATTGAAAGATTTGTTGAGGGCTTATGCCATAGTGCAGACTGGAAGTTAGGATGAAATTTTACCTTTAGTAGAATTTAGCTACAATAACAGTTACCATTCGAGCATAGGGGTGGCACCCTATGAGGCTCTGTATGGATGAAGATGCTGAACACCTTTATGTTGGTATCAAGACAGAGAGCGACTTACGGTCAGACCTGATCTTATTGAACAGACAATTGAGAAGGTTAAGATGATTCAAGAAAAGATGAGAACAGCTCAGAGTCGACAAAAGAGCTATGCGGACAAAAGGAGGGAACCTCTTGAATTTGAGGAAGGAGAGCATGTGTTCTTGAAAGTCACGCCTACGACTGGGGTCGGTCGGGTTCTGAAATCTAGAAAGCTCACTCTAAAATTCCTTGGACCTTATCAAATTCTTCGTCGGATAGGTCCTGTTGCTTACCAAATAGCTTTACCGCTTTTTCTTTCAAATCTTCATAATGTCTTTCATGTGTCACAACTTCGAAAATATATTCTGAGTCCTAATCATGTCATAGCACCCGATTCAGTACAATTAAAAGAAAACTTGACTTATGAAACAACTCCTATGAGGATTGACGATAGGAGAATGAAGCAACTCAAAGGGAAAGACATTTCATTGGTGAAAGTGATCTGGAACGAAGCAACTGGAGATGCGATATAGGAGCTGGATGATAAGATAAAGGAGCAATATCTATAACTATTTTAAGGTATGAAAATTTCGAGGACGGAATTCATATTTGTTGGGGAGAGTTGTAACACCCCAAATTTTATTTATTTTATGATAAATGTTTATTTTCTAATATTTGTGATTTTTGGAAATTTTTTGGATTTTTCTGAGAACGCAGAATGTTTTAATATTATTCTTCATTTTGTGTGCAAGCTAAGCAAAGCCAGGAAAATGAGATATTTTTCCCGAGAACCTAGATCAGTGGAAACGTCGATGGGGGATCTTACTAAATCCTTGGCTGCACACAGTTTACGAGATTTATAATTTTTGAGAAATTTTAATAGATAAAATAATAAAACGTTGTGTAAATTTTATCTATCAGATAAATTAATACCGACTTCTGTTGACTGTAGTAATTGTCCATTAGATAATAACATGTATTAAAAACCCTATCACATTATCCAAATGTAATCTACTTTAAGTGTAATCAAATCTACTTTAATTCAAATTTATTGTATTTTAATCAAAGCTTCTTTGAGAAGCTTTGACTACCAAATGACCAAGCATGCCCTTGGCTTGTTGGGGAAGCCAAAACATCCCCCTTCTCTCTGTCCATTGCCACAGCAATGCATGGCCAAGGAGGGCAAAATTTTGCTCTCCCACTTAACTCATTTTCCTACAACACTTTCTCTCTCTAACTTCATCTTCTTCATTTTTCTCTTCATTCTCTCTTCTTCTCCCTTCTCCCATTCAAAATTTGCAACCTCCATTTGAGATCATTTTCTTCTCTTTTCTCTTCACCAAGACCATTTCCATACTCACCTTAACCTCCTCTACCTTTTTTATTTAGAAATTTTCTTCAAAATCCAACCTTTCCTCCATTGTCATCCAAGACAAAGCTCCAAGCTTTAAGGTAAAGTTTTCATTTTTCTTATTATTTCTCTTCAATCTCGTGCTCCATGGTCTCTTTGACGACCATGAATCTCTTCTCTTTCAACCCTTGATGTTGATTCATTGTCTTGAAATTCCTAGGGTTTTGGAAACTCAAAACCAAACCCACCATGGAGCACCTAGGAAGCCATTTTCATGATTCTCCTTTAGGTAAGAGGGAGACTACTCACTTCAACCATTTTTGGTAGTGAGGGAACCTTTGTATGCTTACTTTGTTTTAGTGATTTTGTATGTTTATGCAATCTTGAGTTGGATTAATGTTTGAATGGTGAATTTGAATGTATTGGATGTGTTGAAAATGCTTGATCATGTTAGGGTTGTTAAATGGAAAATTTGGAATTTCCTACCCTAATGTGAAGCCACGGTTTTAACTAGATATTAGGGATGTAAATTGATTTTTAGTACACAATAAAATGAAGCTTATGAAATTAAAGGTTGAATGATGATGTTGGAATTAATGGGTGAAGATTTTTTAGGGTTTCCTAACCCAATGTGAGGCCACGGTTTTGGCTTGGAATTTAGGCAAATTGGAGTGATTTTGTGTGAACTAAAATTTGAGTGATTATATATCAAGGAATTAATGTATAAAATGGAAGAAAATTGGAACTTGAAAATCATGTGAGGCCACAATTTTAGAGAGAAATTTTGAGGTTAAAGGATGCCTTGGTGCATTTTTGAAGATTAAGAATTTAGAGACATGCATAATCCATAATTAAGTGAAAGAATTAAATTGAGTAATAACTCTTAAGAGTGTTACAGTTGTGAAGGGTTACTTAACCTAAAAATTGTCATAATTGACTGAAGTTTAAGACTTTGAGAATATGGACTTGTGATAGTAGATGAACCCTAAATACATATTGACGTTGTAACACCCTTTTGGAGGATGTATATATATAAAAAAAATAGATAAAATCTACCCAAGTTGTAAAACACTTAATACATAATAATATGGGTCGTAAAATAATTCCTGTTAAACAGATTATTAAAAATAAAATAATGCGGAAAACATAAACTAAACAGAACATCACTCATAATATACATATGTTCCAAGTTATAAGTTATACAAATAATTTACAACTACAATTACAAATATTTAAACAGAAACAGTAAATAAAAACAGTAAAAGAGTCAATATATACATCCATACGCAGACGCGCCAAAAAAAAAACATCATGCATATTTAATCCTCTGAAGGATCACTCTTAACATGAAAATGATCATCAGGAGACAAATATCCCGGATGTCTCGACACTCGGCGATAACGAGATCGCGCAGTCGATACGATACTAATCTCACTAGGCTCCGTGGTCATACCACCAAAATGACGCCTAAGAGATAAAGGTAACTCTAAATGTAAAAATACAGTAGTAGTCATAACCGGCTCTCCATCAAATTGTTGACGTAAGGTCAGTCAACCGTCCTACATACGTCACAGAGTCTCGGTCTCCTCGCAGATGCCAAGCCAATGAACCTCCATGAAACTCTAGCTGTACAAACCCCAAAAATCCTGGCACTGCCATCTCCCACAATCAATCCAAAGGATATGGATGATCGGATGTTCTTGGTCGTCGAACTGATCTTCCTCTTGTTGTTCCTCTTCTTCCTCGGTGTATAGAATCTCTAGAGGCTGTTCCTCTTCCTCAAACTCTTTACCATATAAACGGTATATACAGAAAACACATACAATAAAGAGGTAAGACAATCTAAAATCACCACAAACATGGCCAATAAGAAGACGACAAACAACGGATATACGGTTCATGCAATATGAAAAACTATAACATTAATAAGTAACGAGTAGTGTAAAGATTCAAAAAGATTTAAATATCCCAAAAATATATCATCACGAGATAAAATAAAACAAGAAACAAATGATACAATACAATAATAGATAAAACAAATAAAACAAATAAATCAATATCAATATAACAAATAGATAAGACAAAAATAAATAGATAAGACAAAATAAATAAATAGATCCCAATAAATAAATATAAAACACACCCTACTCCATGGAGCTAAACAACACGATACCACAGATATCAGAGGGAATGACTCGCAAAAATCTATTAGTACCACGGCTGCCCAGCCAACTATTCCGCGGTCATACGTTGCGTCTATAGCTCCACATCACTGGGAATTTACTATCCAAGCGTGGGGTAGTTCACTGTCTCACGTCGTGACACTACGGGCAATGTACTACTAGACTTTACAAATCTCGATTAAATATAGTGTCTGTCGAGTCCATTAGTGTGCTATCAGTTACCACGGCCCAACGGAGCGACCGACTGTCCATATATGGAATCCCGTACACTAAAGTCTCCAAGTTCATTAGAACAATGAACCACACTATGTTTATCGCATCGACAACACGATGTGATTCACCTTGTCAACCAAAATTTACCAAACATTGGCAAATTACCAGAATACCCTCAAGGTATAAAAATATATGCCCTCAATGGCAAAAATATACAGTAAGTCCCTCTTGGACAAATACTGTTTCAAAGCCTGTACGGGTTCACCTCATAGCCCGACAGCGGAAAAATACAGAAATCCAGAAAAATATTGTTTCGGTCAATCGCGTAGAAATTTTATCGCGTTTTCACAATCTCGTCGTTTTTATAACGTTTATAAATCGCGTAAATATATTTTTCTGTTTTTAAAATCGCGTAGAATTTTTAATACGTTTTCTCAATCGCGTAGGATTTTTAAATCATTTTCTTGTCCAAATCCCTAAAAATCACTTTGTTTAAATAAGCGAAATAATAATTAGTACGTTTAAACTACGTGTAATATTTTTCATACCGTATATCTTGTCTTTTGGACATCTTTTCTATCTTATTTGATCGTTTTTACTAAAAATTGTGTATTTTATTTAGAAAATTAATAATAATGGTTTCCTAATTTTTTCGTAAAAACTCTGTTTATTTAAATAAACCGGATAATTTAATCTTTTAAAAACTCCTAACATGCTTCAAAATATAGCATGAGCCATATGTTAGAAATTCTTAAAGATTACTATATTTCCTTTATAACAATAAAATCATTAATTTTAATTCCTTAAATTAATTCTAATCTATTGATTTCTTAAAAACTCTTTTTAGAAAAAAAAATTCTTGTTAACATATAATGCCTTCTTTATACTTGAAAATGGTTTGGAATTGATTTTAGAAATCAAGAATATCTAGTTTGGCATGTTGGCCGAATTTCCTAAATCCTTTGAAATTGATTTCTAAATTATTTCTCATCTTCTAAATATATGTCAAACTTATTGTATTGTCTAAATTCATTTAACCATTGTTTTAGAAATTGGTTTTTGAAATCAACACATTTATTTTAGGCATGTTGGCCGAAAATACTAAGTCTTACCATTTGAGTTCTAAATTCATTTTCTTTGATCAAATCAACTTGAAACCTTCTTAATTCTCCTAGGTTAATTAAATTACCTTTTAAGAAAATTAAGAGAACATTTTGGTTCTCCATTTGGTTAGTGGCCGTGAGCCTTGGTGTGGTGTTCTTTGGAACACACATGCATTTCCTTGACATGTTATTCACATCCTATACATTATCATGCAATTCTAACACATGCAATATATTTCTAACACATATAACCTAAATCAAAGCTTGTAGACATGCATTTTAAAACTTGTAGACATGCAAATTATTACAAACAACAAATAGGAAAGCTATTAACAAATACACAACCACATCAAATAAGCTACTAACAAGCACACACATGAATCCTTATGGATTCTACAATCACAAAATCAACTCCATCTTCTTACCACCATCCATAGGTGATAAGATTTGTCTTCCTCTTACCTTAAATGAAGACAAAAGGTTTCTTTCACTCCTCCTAGAGCTTCGGTTGTCCTCCTTCAAGAACCTAACAAACTTAAACAAAAACTACAAGTTACTAACCATTGAAAAAGAACCTAAACCATGGATAAATCATGGCTTAGAACTTTGAAAAAGAATTTAGAAAAGAAAAACAAGAGATTTCACCTCCTTGGTACAAACTTCCAAGTAGGTTTTCAAGCTTCAAATGCAAGATTTTGAAAGAACTCTCAACTAGAGATGTTCTTAGGATTGTGTTTAGGTTTAGAAAACTTGGTTAGAAGAAATTTTGGGTGATTGGATGGTGTAGATATTGTCTTGGCCGAATGGTGAAGAAAGGAAGCAACAATGGTGTTTAGGGTTCTTGGATGAGAGAAGAGAGAAAAGCATGAAAGATGAAGTGAAGAATGGTCTTCCAACCCCTCTTGGCCGTAGACATTCAATGCATGCAAGGTGTGCATGGCTTGGCTTCATCTAAGCCTTAGAATGCATCAAAGGTCAAGATTAAGCCTTGATTAGCAAGCTTGTTTCCTATTGGTTGCTCCTAACCTAGTCATTACCCTTAGTCACCATGCTTAGTCACTAATTACCTAGTCATCAAGCCTTATCATCATGTTCAAGAATGTTCCTCCACTAATGATGATTAATTAAGCTACTAAGTTAATTGGTTTAGCTAAACGTGGGTCCCGTAAAATATTTTCGGGTCCACTGTCACTAAGTTATACTGACTAATAAAATAATATTATAATAATACAAAATTATTTTATTTGACAGTTAAATCCTAAAAATTAAAAGATTAATTTTAGGCTCATTCAGAATTGGGTTTAGTAAGATCTCCCGCCTCTGAATAATTAAAAACAAATTTTACCGGTCCAGAAAAATATTATTTTCCTGCCCTGTAGCAAATCACACAAAAAGTCCATATAAAATCACAGACAGTAATATTATACACTAAATCAAGTAGAAAACAATTAAAAACAGCAAAAACAGTACAAACAGCACGTTCGGGACGTAATGGTCATTTTTCTATTTTTTCCCACAACGTAGCTAATCATCCAAAAAGTTCAAATAAAATTACAGACAGTATTAATTGTCTGTATATCATCCAGAAAAATTAAAACAGTAGCTCGGAAAAACTTTTATTTTACCGTCTCGGAACAAATTACGTAAAAAGACCAAATAAAATTTGAGCCTGTATAAACGTATTTGTATTTCATGCAGAAATCGAGAAACAGTAAAATAGGGACACAACGGTCATTCACACAAAAGCTTGAAAAACAGCAAACAGTACATTCGGTACATTTTCTAAAAATTGGGGTGTTACAACTCTCCCCAACAAATAAAAATTTCGTCCTCGAAATTCGCTGTTCCTCAAAACAAATGAGGATACTGATCCTTCATTTTATCTTCCAGCTCCCAGGTAGCTTCACCCGTCACATCATTCCATATGACCTTCACTAGCTCGATCATTTTCCCTCGAAGTTGCTTTACCTTTCTGTCCTCAATTCTGGCAGGTAAAGTTTCATAAGTCTAATTCTCCTTCAACTGTACGTCATCTGGTTGTATAACATGCGTCGGATCTGGTATATACTTTCATAACTAAGACACATGAAACACGTCATGCAGATTCGACAGAAACGGCGGCATAACGATCTGATACGCTACAGGACCTATACGTCAGATAATTTGATACGGTCC
The DNA here is from genome assembly GCA_029884605.1 of Ormosia emarginata. Taxonomy (NCBI): domain Eukaryota; kingdom Viridiplantae; phylum Streptophyta; class Magnoliopsida; order Fabales; family Fabaceae; genus Ormosia; species Ormosia emarginata. The sequence continues at coordinate 11,301,450 of JAQQTP010000040.1, forward strand.
AATGAACTTAGGAGTAAGTTTCTTAGACTTAATAACTCTTCCGACACCAGTCGTAGGAGTAACTCTTAGAAACACATGCTCACCCTCCTTAAATTCAAGAGGTCGTCTTCATTTATCCGCATAACTTTTCTGTCTGCTTTGCGTCGTCCTCATTTTATCTTGTATCATCTTTACCTTTTCCGTAGTCTATTGTACAAGATCTGGTCCAACAGTCATGCTTTCCCCATCTTGATACCAACATAACGGAGTTCGACATCGTCTTCCGTACAATGCTTCATAAGGTGTCATTCCGATACTTGAGTGAAAACTATTGTTGTAGGTGAATTCTATCAAAGATAAAAATTCATCCCAACTTCCTCGTTGTTCTAAAACACAAGCACGCAACAGATCCTCTAAAGACTGTATAGTTCTCTCTGTCTGACCATCTGTTTGCGGATGATATGCCGAACTCAGTCGCAACTTCGTTCCCATAGCTTCTTGCAGACTCCGCCAAAACCTTGACGTAAACCTCGGATCTCGATCAGAAACTATACATGTAGGTACACCACGTAATCTGACAATTTCACTGATGTACAACTGGGTTAATCTTTCCAATGAACACTTAATATTAATTGGTAGGAAATGAGTCGATTTCGTAAGCCTATCGACTATAACCCATATCGAATCATGACCTTTCCTCGTCTTTGGCAAACCAGTAACGAAATCCATCGATATACTATCCCATTTCCATTCTGGAATAGATAACGGTTGTAACATTCCAACTGGTCTTTGATGTTCCACTTTCGCCTTTTGACAGACTAGACAAGTTGACACGCACCTAATAACATCACTCTTCAATCCATGCCACCAGAATAACTTCTTCAAGTCTTGGTACATCTTTGTTATGCCTGGATGCATACTCAATAGACTAGTATGGGCATGTTCCACAATATATCGTCTCAGCTCCCGGTCACGAGGAACACAGACTCTACCCCGAAACCTCAGAATTCCATCAGTTCCTTCTTTGAACTCTATTGTCTCGTCTTGCTTTATTTGTTCTCTTATTCCTTGCAAAAACTCATCGGTATTCTGTTTTTCCCTTATGTCTTCCATCAGCTCGCTCGAGATAGTAACCATGTTAATACAGATCTTCCCCGGTTTTAGCTCAACAAATGACCACACATCTCTAAACTGTTCAATGAGCTCCTTTTCCTTGATCATCAGAGCAGAAGCACTGATAATCTTTCTACTTAAGGCGTCAGCCACGACATTCGCCTTGCCAGGGTGGTACAACAGTTGAAAATCATAATCTTTCAGGAATTCTAACCATCTCCGCTGCCTCATGTTCAGCTCCTTCTGATCATACAAGTATTTCAAGCTCTTATGATCACTGAAGATGTTGAACGTTGCTCCATAGAGAAAATGTCTCCATATCTTTAGAGCAAAACCCACAGCGGCCAATTCCAAATCGTGCGTTGGATAATTCCTCTCATGAACCTTCAATTGTCGAGAAGCATATGCCACAATGTTCCGATCTTGCATCAATACGCATCCTAGCCCTTGATAAGAAGCGTCGCAATACACATCAAAAGATTTCGTCGAATCTGGTAGGATCAACACAGGTGCAGTCGTTAACCTCTTCTTCAACTCTTGAAAACTGACATCACGTTCTTCCGTCCATTCAAAAGCTTGATTTTTCCTCGTAAGCTGCGTAAGTGGTCCAGCAATCTTGGAAAAACCCTCGATAAACCTCCGATAATAACTAGCAAGTCCAACAAAACTTCGAACTTCTGTTACCGTCTTAGGTCTTTCCCATTGTAAAACAGTCTCCACTTTTGAGGGGTCCACCGCAATACCTTCTTTAGAAATTACGTGACCTAGAAATTGGACTTCTTCCAACCAGAACTCACACTTAGCCAATTTCGCATACAGCTGCTTCTCCCTCAAAATCTGAAGAACAATACCAAGATGTTCAGCATGCTCTTCCTTAGATTGAGAATAGATCAGAATGTCATCGATAAAGACAACGACAAATCTGTCTAGATACGGACGAAAAATCCTGTTCATATAATCCATAAATATGGCAGGAGCATTCGTCACCCCGAATGGCATTACCTGATACTCATAATGTCCATATCGAGTTCGAAAAGCAGTTTTCGGTACATCTTCCCCTTTTACACGAATATGGTGATAGCCCGATCTCAGATCTATTTTGGAAAATACCACAACTCCTCTTAACTGATCCATTAAATCGTCAATTCTTGGAAGCAGATATTTATTCTTGATAGTCACCTTGTTCAGCTGACGATAATCCACACAAAGTCGAGACGTTCCGTCCTTCTTTTTGACCAAAAGCACTGGCGCACCCCATGGTGAAACACTAGGTCGCACAAACTCTTTCTCCAACAGCTCCACCAATTGCTTCTTCAGCTCCTCCAATTCCACTGGCGACATACGATACGGTTCAATTGAGATAGAACCTGTTCCTGGTACTAAATCAATTGAAAACTCGATCTCCCTCTCGGGTGGTAAACCAGGTACGTCATCAGGAAAAACATCAGGAAACTCGTTGACAAAGGAATAGTATTCACATCCTTCTCATTCTTAACTTCTAGAGAAGACAATACCATATATCCCTGCGCTCCATCTCTTAACAAAGACTTGACCTTAACAGCAGTTAAGAACCCAGACTTTTCTTCCTTAGGAAAAACTATGGTTTTACTTGCACAGTCTATAAGGATATGGTTAGAACATAACCAGTCCATCCCTAATATTACATCTATCTCAATAAGAGGCAAACAAATCAAGTTGACCATAAACAGATGACCCTTCACAGCAATAGGACAATCCAAACAGATCTTAGATGCAATCACAAGTTTAGCAGTTGGAGTAGAAACACTCAACTTAACATTCAAAGAAGACACAGGCAACTTCAATCTTTCCACACAATCATAGGAAATAAATGAGTGTGTAGCACCAGAATCATACAATACAGTCAGAAGATTACCTCCAATGTCTCCTTCTCCCTGAATAAGATCATCAGACTTAGAAATCTCAGATCCCATCATTGTATATACTCGTCCTCCTGACCTTGGTTGAGTACTTCCAGATTTTTGCTGATTAGCTCTAACATACCGAACAACAGGTTTCTTTTTTGGTTGAGTACAATCCTTTGACATGTGCCCAGGTTGCTTACAGTTAAAACAAACTGTACCTCTAAGCGTGCATTCCGGCGAGATATGGCCTTTCTTCCCGCACTTAAAACATGTCGGCGTGAACGCCACTCGTTGTCCAGTTCCACTACCACTTGCACCTCCACTAACTGATGGTCATTGAGATTGAGTCCCTGTTGGTCTAGAATACGGCTTACGCTGAAACCGATTCGTATTACTACCTCCACCTCTCTGAAACCTTGTCGGCCCAAAGTTTCGATTCCTCTGATCTCTAGATGGCTCCAACTCCTCAAGTCGAGCACAAGCATCCACCAAAGCATGAAACTGAATTATTCTCAAGGATACCACTCCTCGTTTCAGTTCCATCCTTAACCCTGATTCAAACTTCCGACATCTCCACACATCGTCTTGTCGTGTCTCGAGCATAATCGAGAATTGAGACAAATTCTCAAACTTTGTGGCATACTCATTCACCGTCATATTCCCCTGTCGCAAACCAAGAAATTCCATTTCTTTGGCATGCCTAGCACTCGCAGGAAAATATTTCTCCAAAAAAACATTAGAAAACACTTCCCATGTGATTTCTGTTCCTTCAGCTTGCAAAACTCGGCGGGTTCCTCTCCACCAATGTTCTCCATCTCCTCTTAGCATAAAGACGGCATAAGTTACCTTCTGTCATCATCGTGTGCATCTCATCCCTTCAAAAATCCTTTCCAAGTCTTGTATCCATTGACTTGCCTTTTCGGATCAACCTCGCCTCTAAAGCGTGGTGGATTGTGGCGCCTAAATTCGAGACAAATTTAGGGCATCAGCAGTAGCATCTTCTTTGTTGAGCTGCTCTCACATTCTGCTGCATCATTACTTCAGCCATCCGCTGCATAGCCTCAGCAGCCGCAATCATAGGGTCCACATCACGATTTATGTTCGTACGTCCTCTACCTCGTCCAGACATCTTTTTTTTTCAAACAAAACAAAACAAAATTAGATACATCCTTTTAGATACTTCCGAAAGGATATAAATCACAGAGAAGCACACAGCACAAACAAAAACAGACCCAACCACAACCCCAAAAGACTCTAACTTGGGCTCTGATACCAACTAATGTAACACCCTTTTGGAGGATGTCACATATATAAAAAAAAATAGATAAAATCTACCCAAGTTGTAAAACACTTAATACATAATAATATGGGTCGTAAAATAATTCCTGTTAAACAGATTATTAAAAATAAAATAATGCGGAAAACATAAACTAAACAGAACAACATCACTCATAATATACATATGTTCCAAGTTATAAGTTATACAAATAATTTACAACTACAATTACAAATATTTAAACAGAAACAGTAAATAAAAACAGTAAAAGAGTCAATATATACATCCATACGCAGACGCGCCCAAAAAAAAAAACATCATGCATATTTAATCCTCACGAAGGATCACTCTCAACATGAAAATGATCATCGGAGACAAATATCCCGGATGTCTCGACACTCGGCGATAACGAGATCGCGCGATCGATACGATACTAATCTCACTAGGCTCGTGGTCATACCACCAAAATGACGCCTAAGAGATAAAGGTAACTCTAAATGTAAAAATACGGTAGTAGTCATAACTTAGGCTCTCCATCAAATTGTTGATGTAAGGTCACGATCAACCGTCCTACATACGTCACGAGTCTCGGTCTCCTCGCGGATGCCAAGCCAATGAACCTCCATGAAACTCTAGGCTGTACAAACCCCAAAAATCACAGCACTTTGCCATCTCCCACAATCAATCCAAAGGATATGGATGATTAGATGGTTCTTGGTCGTCGAAGCCCGATCTTCCTCTTCTTTGTTCCTCTTCTTCCTCGGTGTCTTAGAATCTCTAGAGGTTGTTCCTCTTCCTCAAACTCTTTACCATATAAACGGTATATACTGAGAAAACACATACAATAAAGAGGTAAGACAATCTAAAATCACCACAAACATGGCCAATAAGAAGACGACAAACAACGGATATACGAGTTCATGCAATATGAAAAGCTATAACATTAATAAGTAACGAGTAGTGTAAAGATTCAAAAAGATTTAAATATCCCAACAATATATCATCACGAGAGATAAAATAAAACAAGAAACATGATACAATACAACAATAGATAAAACAAATACAAGTAAACAAATAAATCAATATCAATATAATAAATAGATAAGACAAAAATAAATAGATAAGACAAAATAAATAAATAGATCCCAATAAATAAATATAAAACACACCCTACTCCATGGAGCTAAACAACACAGATACCACAGATATCAGAAGGAATGACTCGCAAAAATCTATTAGTACCACGGCTGCCCAGCCAACTATTCCGCGGTCATACGTTGCGTCTATAGCTCCACATCACTGGGAATTTACCATCCCGGCGTGGGGTAGTTCACTGTCTCACGTCGTGACACTATGGGCAATGTACTACTAGACTTTACAAATCTCGATTAAATATAGTGCCTGTCGAGTCCATTAGTGTGCTATCGGTTACCACGGCCCAACGGAGCGACCGTGTCATCCATATATGGAATCCCGTACACTAAAGTCTCCAAGTTCATTAGAACAATGAACCACACTATGTTTATCGCATCGACAACACGATGTGATTCACCTCGTCAACCAAAATTTACCAAACATTGGCAAATTACCAGAATACCCTCAAGGTATAAAAATATATGCCCTCAATGGCAAAAATATACAGTAAGTCCCTCTTGGACAAATTTGTTTCAAAGCCTATACGGGTTCACCTCATAGCCCGACAGCGGAAAAATACAGAAATCCAGAAAAATATTGTTTCGGTCAATCGCGTAGAAATTTTATCGCGTTTTCACAATCTCGTCGTTTTTATAAACGTTTATAAATCGCGTAAATATATTTTTCTATTTTTAAAATCGCGTAGAATTTTTAATACGTTTTCTCAATCGCGTAGGATATTTAAATCATTTTCTTGTCCAAATCCCTTAAAAATCACTGTTTAAATAAACAGAAATAATAATTAGTACGTTTAAACTACGTGTAATATTTTCCATACCGTATACTGTCTTTTGGACATCTTTTCTATCTTATTTGACCGTTTTTACTAAAAATTGACAGTATTTTATTTAGAAAATTAATAATAATGGTTTCCTAATTTTTTTCGTAAAAACTCTGTTTATTTAAATAAATCGGATAATTTAATCTTTTAAAAACTCCTAACATGCTTCAAAATATAGCATGAGCCATATGTTAGAAATTCTTAAAGATTACTGTATTTCCTTTATAACAATAAAATCATTAATTTTAATTCCTTAAATTAATTCTAATCTATTGATTTCTTAAAAACTCTTTTTAGAAAAAAAATTCTTGTTAACATATAATGCCTTCTTTATACTTGAAAATGGTTTGGAATTGATTTTAGAAATCAAGAATATCTAGTTTGGCATGTTGGCCGAATTTCCTAAATCCTTTGAAATTGATTTCTAAATTATTTCTCATCTTCTAAATATATGTCAAACTTATTGTATTGTCTAAATTCATTTAACCATTGTTTTAGAAATTGATTTTTGAAATCAACACATTTATTTTAGGCATGTTGGCCGAAAATACTAAGTCTTACCATTTGAGTTCTAAATTCATTTTCTTTGATCAAATCAACTTGAAACCTTCTTAATTCTCCTAGGTTAATTAAATTACCTTTTAAGAAAATTAAGAGAATATTTTGGTTCTCCATTTGGTTAGTGGCCGTGAGCCTTGGTGTGGTGTTCTTTTGAACACACATGCATTTCCTTGACATGTTATTCACATCCTATACATTATCATGCAATTCTAACACATGCAATATATTTCTAACACATATAACCTAAATCAAAGCTTGTAGAAATGCAATTTAAAACTTGTAGACATGCAAATTATTACAAACAACAAATAGGAAAGCTATTAACAAATACACAACCACATCAAATAAGCTACTAACAAGCACACACATGAATCCTTATGGATTCTACAATCACAAAATCAACTCCATCTTCTCACCACCATCCATAGGTGATAAGATTTGTCTTCCTCTTACCTTAAATGAAGACAAAAGGTTTCTTTCACTCCTCCTAGAGCTTCGGTTTTCCTCCTTCAAGAACCTAACAAACTTAAACAAAAGCTACAAGTTACTAACCATTGAAAAAGAACCTAAACCATGGATAAATCATGGCTTAGAACTTTGAAAAAGAATTTAGAAAAGAAAAACAAGAGATTTCACCTCCTTGGTACAAACTTCCAAGTAGGTTTTCAAGCTTCAAATGCAAGATTTTGAAAGAACTCTCAACTAGAGATGTTCTTAGGATTGTGTTTAGGTTTAGAAAACTTGGTTAGAAGAAATTTTGGGTGATTGGATGGTGTAGATATTGTCTTGGCCGAATGGTGAAGAAAGGAAGCAACAATGGTGTTTAGGGTTCTTGGATGAGAGAGAAGAGAGAAAAGCATGAAAGATGAAGTGAAGAATGGTCTTCCAACCCCTCTTGGCCGTAGACATTCAATGCATGCAAGGTGTGCATGGCTTGGCTTCATCTAAGCCTTAGAATGCATCAAAGGTCAAGATTAAGCCTTGATTAGCAAGCTTGTTTCCTATTGGTTGCTCCTAACCTAGTCATTACCCTTAGTCACCATGCTTAGTCACTAATTACCTAGTCATCAAGCCTTATCATCATGTTCAAGAATGTTCCTCCACTAATGATGATTAATTAAGCTACTAAGTTAATTGGTTTAGCTAAACGTGGGTCCCGCAAAATATTTTCGGGTCCACTGTCACTAAGTTATACTGACTAATAAAATAATATTATAATAATACAAAATTATTTTATTTGTGATTAAATCCTAAAAATTAAAAGATTAATTTTAGGCTCATTCAGAATTGGGTTTAGTAAGATCCCCCGCCTCTGAATAATTAAAAACAGATTTTACCGGTCCAAAAAAATATTATTTTCCTGCCCCGTAGCAAATCACACAAAAAGTCCATATAAAATCATAGACAGTAATATTATACACTAAATCAAGTAGAAAACAATTAAAAACAGCAAAAACAGTACAAACAGCACGTTCGGGACGTAATGGTCATTTTTTTATTTTTTCCCACAACGTAGCTAATCATCCAAAAAGTTCAAATAAAATTACAGACAGTATTAATTGTCTGTATATCATCCAGAAAAATTAAAACAGTAGTTCGGAAAAACATTTATTTTACCGTCTCGGAACAAATTACGTAAAAAGACCAAATAAAATTTAAGCCTGTATAAACGTATTTGTATTTCATGCAGAAATCGAGAAACAGTAAAATAGGGACACAACGGTCATTCACACGAAAGCTTGAAAAACAGGAAACAGTACATTCGGTACATTTTCTAAAAATTGGGGTGTTACAGACGTTGGGGATTGATTCTATAATGTTGTGATCCCATATGTGGGACTAAGCAATTGATAATATGTATTTGATGGACTTATGACAAGTTGATGATGAATATATATATATATATGCCATTGTGGTATGCTTATGATGAATGCATCATTGATAAACATGTATGATGTACATTGTGTTGTCATGCATATATGTTGTCCGTTGGACATTGTTGGAAGGCTATGTATGCCTAGGAGTTTGAATAACACCTATGTGCGGGTGCGAATAGACTAAGCGTAGGGTCATAGTGGTTGGCCCTGGGGGTGTCGGGGTGCGGGTGTCTTACAACGGACAGTGGTAGCTCCACTGGGGCCGTGTGATAGACCGATACAAACACACCGACGATCCAGACTGAGACGATGTCCTATATCGTGATCAACTGTTGAGGTGTCATGTATAAGCCGTATTGCGGAAATGTTTTTATGAGATAAGCACACTATTTTTAAGGGCTAACAAGGTACTGGCATTACTCCTTGATCATTCATTCCGAAAATGTTTATGTCTAGCTCCATGGAGTTGGAATTTTGGTACTTCTTGCATTGTGAACTGTCAGTCTCATAATTCATTGGGCATGAGCATTTATAATTATGAAGAGTATCTGTTATTATTACTACAACAATTATTTGATTGTTTGGAAATATTAATGTTGTTTGTCTGTTGTTGATAGTCTTTAATATCATTTACTGTTATTATGCTCCTACTGTCAATCTTAATTATTATTGTAATTGGATATATGAATTATGTTTATATGTGGGCGTCTAATGTTGTTTCATTTTCTTGCTATCATTTTGGTACTGAAAGCTGGGTGTCTCACCTCTTTTTGTATTTCGATACTTTTTGTTTATTTATATGATTCTGAGAAGATGCTTGTGAGGAGGAGAAGGAAACGACTGAGTTTTTGGGTTTTTGGCCGCACTACAACTAGAGTGGTTGAGGATGTCGTCACACCCACGCCGCTTTTTGGGATACGTGAAGTTGACCTCCCATGGAGGACCAAATTGTTGGCACTTACATGTGCAGACGGACAGATGCGTGAACTGCAGGGAGCTGATGGTGTCTTTATCTTGGGGTCGTTATGATGCCTCTGTCTTTAATTTTTCAACTTTTGTTATTTTAGAATTTTACCTACCCGTGAGGGATATGTGGACTGATATGTTCTACACCCCTCAAGAGGATTCTTTCCTCTCCACTGCTCGGGCTTCTGCCCGAAATTCGGTCGCTCCGATGGTAATTTCGTTGAATGAGGAGGACCCTGAGGAGGACCCAGCTACGGTCCCTTCTCGTCAGTCGTAGGGGCTGATGCTATCGGTGGCTATTGATGGCTAACCGTTATCTTTTTGGGGAAGCCTGATATTTTGCTAGTTCATGGGTGTAAATTTGTAACTATCTTGGGTGGGTAAAGCATTTACTTTTTGTATATTTTATGATGTAACTAAAAAGGATGATGCATATAATATATATATTGTGAATGTATGATTATAAGTTCTGTTTCGATTCTATCGCATTGATAATTGTTATTATCTCCTTACGGTTATATTATACAAAAAAAAATGCGTACAAACATTTCAATACTTGATTATTTTATCATCCAAGAATACAAATTATTTAATCTTATGTTAATAATGAACCGGGTCTTACGTAATCACTGTAACTATTATTTTTCACAAATTTATTTTATGTCTTTAGTATTATGGTGTAACGTTCCTTCTTCGTGGTATTAAGAAAAAGGGGCGTTACACTGTGTTGGTCGTGGAGGGCTTCTTAGGAGAAGGCCATTTTGCTTGACCATTTCAAGACTTCACCATGATGCTCTCAAATTCTATTAGCTCCCACTAAAGTTGTCATAGACATTATTGTTGACTAAGCTTTTCTATTGGTTCTTAGAGAAGTCATAGCCTACATGTTGGACAAAACCTTGCTTAGCCTTGAGGTTTTCTTCCTATTGGTGCATAATAGATATTTTTTGGTAAATATTAACTAACGGACAATAGCTATTGTATTTTTATTGTCCAATAAATAAAATAGAAAAATATACAGTAAAAGAAAATGTCGAAAACTGTTTCTGGTTTCGGGTTTAGTAAGCTCCCCCAGCCCCGCATTAATAGTTGATGTGTGTGAAATAACATCAAATTTTGTTCTTGTTTTGCATGCATTTTTAGGCATTTTAGGCATTTTAGTTTCCTTTTTTATTTGTTTTTCCCTTAGTTCGGATAACTGCGGTGTTTTTGGTGTTGTTGTGCATGATTGGTGCTTAATAGGCCCTGTAATGGATGGAAAGCTTGCATAATTGAAGTTGGAGCTTAAAGGATGGCAATTTGGGACAAAAAGCTCACTCTAGAGGGTTCCACGGCCTGCCTGTGGAATTTCCCATGGCCATAGATCGAGCAACTGCGTGAAAAAGCAATAGGGGAACTTACAGAGAATTCCATGGCCTGGCCGTGGAACTCCCTATGGCCGTGGATCGCAGCCCGTGATAGATTTTAAAGTTTGTTTTTCTTATTTTTTGTGGGCTTGGATCAGTTTAGACCCCTAGGGTATATATAGTTGTTCTGATTATAATATTAGGGTTCGAATTTGGTTTAGAGGGAGGCACATTGGAGGCTCTTGATCTTCATCTTCCTCTCTTCTCTCTTTGATTATGGGTTTGAATGCTTTTGAACTTAATTTATGGTTTCTTCTTCTCCATGTCTGAGTAGTTCCTTTTGTTTCTGGGATTGGGCAATGCCTTTTGATACATTGATGATGATTAATTGACTTTGTTTACCCCTTTTATTAATTTTGAATGTTTTTTTTATTCAATCCTTATTGCACTTATTTATGTGAATTCGCTTGCTATTTATTTGCATCTCATAGATATCTAGGGACGTACTGAGAGGTAAACCTAGGTGTTGGAACCATAAGAATTAAGCTTAAGGTCTAAATCACGAGAGTGGGTTTAGCCTTTCGAGGATTTAATGAATTACCATAAAGCGTAATGGGTTCAATTTAGATTCAATTACCACGAGAGTAGGAATTGATTTAATTAAGCACGGTTCTTGCCTCTTGAGAAAGAACATTAACTAATTTAGGGTAATTCACCTTCAATTGAATTTCAGTTTAAATAAAAGGATTGTCAATTAGGAGTCTTGTATCATCGTGGTTACCCCCAATCTTGGAAGCTTTCTTAAATTTGAAAACCTTTCTTAAACAATTTGCTATTTTTTGATCTCAATTGTGCACTTTAATATTTGTTTATTTAATTGCTTGGTTATCACGTTCTTATCACTCAACAATCATATTCGCTTTGTTTAATTCAATTGAATTAATTAATTAATTGGTATTCATAGACATAGTCCCTGTGGATTCGATCTTTTTATTACTTGACGAGGAAACCATACACTTGTGGATTTCACACACCAAGTTTTTGGCGCCGTTACCGGGGACTATGTTTTTTTCTTGAATATTAGTTTAATTTTTAATTTAATTATTTTAAACCTTTTTACTACTTTCTTGGTTTCTCTTTGACTCTCTGTAGGTAATTTCTCTTGTTTATGCGAAGTACTAGATGTTTTGGGACTCTTGAAGAAGCAGATCCTGAAATTGAAAGAACTTTTCGCAGAAGAAGAAGACAACGAAGGCAAAGAGCGAGAGAAATACTTGAGCCAACACTTGTCATGGCTGCACCTGCTGATAATAGACCCCTCAAAGAGTATGCAGTCCCTAATGCTTGGGGTTTGTATTCTGGAATTGCTCGGCCAGACATTGAAGCTAGACAGTTCACCATACCTCCTGCCTTACTTTCTATGATAAGGCAAAACCAGTTTGGAGGATTGCCATTAGAGGACCCAAATGATCATGTGGATATGTTCTTGGAATTCTGTGAGACCTTCAAGATTGAAGGCGCCTCTGTTGATGCTATTCGTCTCCGCTTATTTCCATTGTCATTGAGAGATAGAGCTAGAGCTTGGTTGAAGTTAGTTCTCGCTGAGACAATCACTACTTGGGACTAATTGGAGCAAGCTTTCTTGAACAAATTCTTCCCACCATCCAAGACTACTCATCTTAGGACCCAAATCACAAGCTTCGTTCAGAAAGATGGTGAGTCATTATCGAAAGCTTGGGATAAATATAAGGCTTTGTTGGAAGCCTGCCCACACCATGGGTTAGAAAAATAGTTAATTGTTCACACCTTCTACAATGGGCTAGAATATTCTTCGAAGGTGTCTCTAGACTTCGCAGCTGGTGGAGCTTTGATGAATAGAAGACTGACAGAAGCTTATGAAATCATTGAGAGTGTTGCCTCTAATCATCACTAATAGGCAAATGAAAGAGGTAATAACCTGAGAAAACTCTCGGGAGGTAAGTTTGAGGTAGATGGGGTTGACCTGATTATGTCAAAATTTGATTCTTTGAATAAACGTTTTGATATGCTAGGAAAAACTCATGTTAATGCCATAGGTGCTTCTAACAGTTTTTGTGAGATTTGTGGAGCGCAGGGACACATGGGTGTTGAATGCCAAGTTGGAATTGGCTCCTCACAAGGTGCATTGGTGGAACAAGTTGAATCATGTCACAATTTTCATGACTTTAACTAAAAAGGGAGGAATGATCCATATTTCCAAACTTACAACCCTGGTTAGAGGTCACATCCCAACTTCTCCTACCGAAATAGTCAATACCAAGCTGGGCAAGGTGGTGCTAAACCCTCTTCTGGATTCCAATAGGTACAAAAATCTCGACTCGAGTCTCTTCTAGAGAATTTTTTTGAGAGTCAATCTAAGCAGAATGAGGAGTTTAAGCAGCATGGGCAAGTTGTGACTGAGGCAATTAAAGAGTTGTCAGCTAAGGTTGACAATTTGGCCATTCATAACAAGATGTTGGAAACTCAGATTGCCCAACAAGCAAGCACTGCACATAGGCAAGAAGGTAAGTTTCCTGGTCAACCCGAAATAAATCCAGGTAATGAAAACTGCATGGCTGTTAGTTTGAGAAGTGGTAAGAAATTAGAGGATCCCAAGGGTAAGGGGGTGAGTGACAAAGATGAGGGAAATGAGGAAAAAGACACTAAGACACAACCCTTAGAGGAAGAAGAAACTAATGAGAAGGTGTCTAAGTATGTACCCCCTGAACCATACTAACCCCCAGTGCCATTCCCTCAAAGATTGGCCAAGGCCAAGTTAGATAGGCAATTTAGGAAGTTCCTAGAGGTCCTAAAGAAACTGTACATTAATGTACCATTCACTGAGGCATTAAAACAAATATCTACCTATGCTAAGTTTCTTAAGGACATTTTGTCTAATAAGAGAAAGCTTGAGGAATATGAGACAGTAGCTTTAACTGAGGAGTGTAGTGCTTTAATTCAAAATAAATTGTCTCCTAAGCTGAAAGATCCAGGTAGCTTCTCTATTCCTTGTTTGATTGGTAACACTAGTTTTGATAAAGCTTTGTGTGATTTAGGTGCTAGTGTTAGTCTTATGCCCCTTTCTGTGTGTAAGAAGTTGGAGGTGGGTGAGCTAAAACCCACAACTATCTCCCTTCAATTGGATCGATCCGTCAAGTACCCCATAGGCATCTTAGAGGATGTTCCTATTAGAGTGGGAAAGTTTTTCATACCTGTTGATTTTGTTGTGCTTGACATGGAAGCAGATGCTAAAATGCCGATCATACTTGGGCGTCCATTCCTCGCCACTAGAAGGACAATTATTGATGTCCATGAAGGGAAATTTACTTTGCGATTGAACAATGAGGAAGTAGTTTTTTATGTTTTCAATTCTGAAAAAAATCATAATTCCTTAAATTCATGTAATCGCATAGATGCTACTAATGTTGTGGACAGTGTTGTGCTTTCAGATATGTAGGAATCGGTGACTGATGCTATGTTAGAGGAGACGTTGCCCAAGGTTGCTACCAAGTTCGAGAAGGCTAAGCCTTGCAAGAAGGGACCAAAGAAGCAGAATGATAAATCATCAAGAAGCATGAATTTAAACCAGGGGATAAAGTTCTTGTTGATAACTCGCTTCTACGTTTCTATCCAGGTAAGTTGTGGTCAAAATGGTTTGGACCATATGAGATTGTTCGGGTCTTATCCTACGGTGTGCTCGAGGTGAAGACAGAAGGCCATAAGACATTCATGATAAATGGCCAGAGAGTGCAACACTATGAAGAAGGAGTGGGGACTGAGTACCACTCCATTGACAACACCTGAGCATAGAACCAGCTCATAGTCAAGCTAATGACTATAACTTAGCGCTTCTTGCGAGGCAACCCAAAATTTTCTCTCTTTTTCTTTATTTTCTTATTTTTATTGATTAACACTTTTCTATTTTTGTTTCATAGTTAGCTATTGCTATGTCGGCTTAGGTGCCTCCCTGAGTTCAGAGCCTTTGTAGGGGGATGTATATAGCTATCGGCCGCCAAAAAGATTTTTTTTTCTATTTCCTTTAGTTTTTTTTATTTTCTCATTTCATTCTTTTATTTTGTTTTTCAGTTTTTGATTTATTTTTCTTGTGCAGTTTTTGGCCGGATGTTCGAGTTCCGGCTACACGCCACCCTTTCCCACCACGCATGATGAGTCCTTTTCTTTTATTCCTTCTATAGTTATAGATTTTTACATTGAGGATAATGTAAGGTCTAAGCTTGGGGGTATTTTTCTATATTTTTTCTATTTTTATTTTTATTTTTATTTTTCATCTTCATTATCATGCATTCTCATATTGCATTGTCTCATTGCATTTTCACACCATCATATCTCTCAGCTTTTTGGTTGAACCTTGTGCCCCTCTCTTTGGGGGATTTTGAGATGGTATTAATTTGGAACCCAATTTATTGATTCTTGTGGTAGGCAACAGGCATTGTCTTTAATTGATAGTGGAGGTGATTTCTTGATAGTTGATAATTAGCATATGTTCTCTAAATTTGTGCTTCTCATTGATTTTTAACTTCTAAAAGTGAGTTTTGAGCCTGTATGGGATTTATGCACTATATGATTTTTCATCCCATTCTTTGTGTGGAGTGAAAATTCATCATTGATTTTGTGCTCTAGAACTTGATTTGAAACCATTTTGAGGCGAAATTTCTGTGTGCATGCGTGAATATGATTGAGGCATCTTAGGTATTTTTCTGGCTTTCTGAAGTAATTGTTACACTTTCATCCTCTAGTTATCCGTTTTGAGCCTATTGCATAATTGTTTTTCTTGATGCCTATGATGATACATTATCGGTTATCATTTAGAATATTAAATGGAGCATATTGGGTTTGAAAGTTGTGTTAGGAATCATATGTTGTTGAGCCTTCTCTTTCTCAATAAAAAAAGAAGAAGAGAAAATCAAAGAAAAGCATACGATGAAAGTTTGAAAAGAAGGAAAAGAAAGAAAAAAAAGTGGAGTTATGCTCTTGATTGAAAAATGCCTTTGCTACATTTATGTTCTATTGGGTTTCTTGTGCTTATTGAAAATTTTGTTAGCCCTTTGTGCATACCTTCTTTTCTTTACCCTACCTGATATCATTCCCATGGCCCCATTATAACCCTTGAAAGACCTTTTGATTCTTGCATGCATGCTGATTATTAGTGGAAATTTGGTTTCTCATCAAGCTTATGGAAGTGCATTTTCTTTGAGGAATTTTGAACGCATTGTCTTCACCCTTAAACACTTTGAGTGTGGTTAGCAGTGTGAACTTAATTCTATGAGGAAGCATGATTTCTGACAACTTAGCCTCTAATTGGACTTGATTTTGATTACCTCTCGAATTCTTGGTTTGCCTTTGCCTATTGCTTGGTTGGATGTTTTCTCAGGTTCCTTATTCATTATTATCTTTTGATCCCACTTCTTGGTTTGGCATTAGTCATTGCTTGGGGACAAGCAAGATCTTAAGCTTGGGGGGGTTTGATGTGTGTGAAATAACATCATATTTTGTTCTTGTTTTGCATGCATTTTTAGGCATTTTAGGCATTTTAGTTTCCTTTTTTATTTGTTTTTCCCTTAGTTCGGATAACTGTGGTGTTTTTGGTATTGTTGTACAGGATTGGTGCTTAATGGGCCCTAAAATAGATGGAAAGCTTGCATAATTGAAGTTGGAGCTTGAAGGATGGCAATTTGGGACAAAAAGCTCACTCTAGAGGGTTCCACGGCCTGCCTGTGGAATTTCCCACGGCCATGGATCGAGCAACTGCGCGAAAAAGCAACAGGGGAACTTCCAGAGAATTCTACGGCCTGGCCGTGTAATGAACCACGGTCGTGGATCTCAAACAGAGAGAAACACGGCCTAGCCGTGGAATACCCCACGGTCGTGGATTGCAGCCCGTGACAGATTTTAAAGTTCGTTTTTCTTATTTTTTATGGGCTTGGATTAGTTTAGAGCCCTAGGGTATATATAGTTGTTCTGAATACAATATTAGGGTTCGAATTTAGTGTAGAGGGAGGCACATTGGAAGCTCTTGATCTTCAACTTCCTCTCTTCTCTCTTCGATTACGGGTTTGAATGCTTTTGAACTTAATTTCTGGTTTCTTCTTCTCCATGTCTGAGTAGTTCCTTTTGTTTCTGGGATTGGGTAATGCCTTTTGATACATTAATGATGATTAATTGACTTTGTTTACCCCTTTCTGGGATTGGGCAATGCCTTATTGCACTTATTTATGTGAATTCGCTGGCCATTTATTTGCATCTCATAGATATCTAGGGACGTATTGAGAGGTGAACCTAGGTGTTGGAACCATAAGAATTGAGCTTAAGGTCTAAATCACGAGAGTGGGTTTAGCCTTTCGAGGATTTAATGAATTACCATAAAGCGTAATGGGTTCAATTTAGATTCAATTACCACGAGAGTAGGAATTGGTTTAATTGGGCACGGTTCTTGTCTCTTGAGAAAGAACATTAGCTAATTTAGGGTAATTCACCTTCAATTGAATTTCAGTTTAAATAAAAGGATTGTCAATTAGGAGTCTTGTATCATCGTGATTATCCACAATCCTGGAAGCTTTCTTAAATCTAAAAACCTTTCTTAAGCAATTTGCTGTTTTTTGATCTCAACTGTGCACTTTAATATTTGTTTATTTAATTGCTCGGTTACTACGTTCTTATCACTCAACAATCATATTCGCTTTGTTTTATTTAATTGAATTAATTAATTAATTGGTATTCATAGACATAGTCCATGTGGATTCGATCTTTTTATTACTTGATGACAAAATCGTACACTTACGGATTTCACACACCAATAGTCCAAAATTTTCCAGCTCCAGAAAATTTTTCATTTTTCCGGGTCTGCCCTAATCTCACATACAACCCAAAATAATATTAAAATATTAAAAAAAATATAAAATCTCACAAAAATCTACAAAAATCATAAAAATTATAAAATTCATGGAAATGAAATCAGATTAATAAAATTAGTTAAGAATCAACAAAAATAATTAAAATACGAATGCTCACATATAGTCCAAAAATAATATTAAAATAATCAAAATATATAAAACTCACATAAATTCACAAAAATCATAAAAATTATAAAATTCATGAAAATCAAGTCAGATTAGTAAAAATAATTATGGATCAACAAAAATAATTAAAATATGAATTTTTGGGGTGTTACACAAACTCCTTTTTGCTCTTGAAATTTGTCCTCCATGACCGCAAAACCCTAGAATGATCAAACTTTCACAATCAATAACCAAAGCTTGCAAAGAGGAGTCCTTGGTCACAAAGGTGACCAAGAATCACGAAAATGAGAAGAAGAAATAGAAAAGTCAAGAGCTTTACCTCAAAGTTTCAAGTTTTAGGGCTTTATGGAAGAAGATGAAAATGGTAGATTTAGGTGATGGTCACAAAAGAAAAAAGTTCAAGATGATGAGAAGATGTAAGAAACAAGGTTGGTTGAGCAAGAAAATGTGGATGACCAAAAATGGTGTCTCTTGGCCATGGGGTTGAGGAGAGAATGGAGAGGAAAAAGTGAACTTTTTAGAGAATGGTTTCAGCAAGAAAGGAAAATTTTCAAAGGAAAAGTAGATTCAAGCAAAGTGGTTGCTTGAAATAAAGCATTCATGGAGGGGAAATGGAGTGGTGTTGCCGTGGAAGAAAGGAGGAAGAAGGAAGAGAAAAGTGTGAGAGAAAAATGAGAGAAGAAATGTGGAGAGAGAGAAAGTGATATAAAAGTTTGGAAATTTGAAAAGTGAAATGAATGTGTGATATTAGTGAAAATGTGACAAAAATTGTCACATTTTCCTTCTCATTGCCGTGGAGCTACTTGGGAGGAGAGAGAAGAGTTGGCTTCCTCTAGAAGCTTAGTGCAAAGCTTCCTTGAGAAGCTTTGTTAGCTTTTTGCAAAAGTCAAAGTGATGATGTCACTTTGAAGATATCATTAAAGTGTTCTTCTAGAAAAGATGATTAATACTCCACTAAAGCTATTATCCAGTAGACTAAAGTTATAGTTAACAAAACTAGTATTTATTGTCCAATGGATAATAAAACATACCGCTATTTTATTTTATCAGATAAAATCTCAAAAAATGAAAACTCCATAAACTATGCCCGGCCTCGGGTTTAGTAAAATTCCCTACCGATGTTTCCACAGTCCAAGGCTTTCTAGCCTTGGGAAAAATATTTTATTTTCTCGGCTCCGCTCACTACGCACGCAAATTGAGTAATATATTAAAATAATCAATATTTCTGAAAAAATTCACAAAAATAAAAATATTATAAAATGACTATTTATCATGAAACAAATAATTTTCGAGGTGTTACAACTCTCCCCTTCTAAAAAGAAATTTCGTGCTCAAAATTTTCTTACCTTAGAATAGGTGTGGATGTTGTTCCTTCATCTAGTCCTCTAACTCCCATGTTGCATCTCCGATTATGTCATTCCAGATCACTTTCACTAACAAAATTTCTTTCCCTTTGAGTCGTTTCACCCTCCTGTCTTTGATCTTTATAGAAGGTGCCTCATAGGTTAAATTTTCTTTTAATCGTACTGTATCAGGTGCTATGACATGGTTTGGACCAGGAATATATTTTTGCAATTGAGACATGTGAAAGACATTGTGAAGGTTGGAAAGAAAAAGTGGTAAGGCTACTTAGTAAGCTACTGGGCCTATCCGGCGAAGAATTTGATAAGGTCCGATGAATTTAGGAGTGAGTTTCAAAAACACATACTCGCCTTCCTTAAATTCAAGAGGCTTTCTCCTTTTGTCCGCGTAGCTTTTCTATTGACTCTGAGTTGTTCTCATCTTTTCCTGAATCATCTTGACCTTCTCAATCGTTTGTTGTACAAGATCAGGTCCAATTGTAAGGTGCTCTCCATCCTGGTACTAATACAAAGGTGTTCTGCACCGTTGTCCATATAGAGTCTCATAGGGTGCCATCCCTATGCTCGAGTGAAAACTATTGTTGTAGGTGAACTCTATCAAGGCTAAGACTTCATCCCAACTTCTAGTCTGCTCCAAAGTATAGGCTCTAAGCAAATCTTCCAACAATTGAATTATCCTTTCCGATTGACCATTGGTTTGAGGATGATAAGTAGAACTCAAACGTAGCTTCGTTCCCATTGCTCCTTGAATACTCTGCCAAAATCTTGATGTGAACCTTGGGTCTCTATTGAAAATAATACTGGAAGGCACACCATGCAGTCTAATAATCTCACTAATATACAGTTCGGTTCACCTCTAAAAGCTTAGTGCAAAGCTTCCTTGAGAAGCTTTGTTGGCTTTTTGCAAAAGTCAAAGTGATGATGTCACTTTGATAATGTCATTAAAGTGTTCTTCTAGAAAAGTTGATTAATACTCCACTAAAGTTGTTATCTAGTGGACAAAAGTTACAGTTAATAAAATCAATATTTATTATCCAACGGATAATAAAACGTACCGCGATTTTATTTTATCAGATGAAATCTCAAAAAACAAAACTCTGTAAACTGTGCCTAACCTCAGGTTTAGTAAGATCCCCCATCGACGTTTCCACAGTCCAAGGCTTTCCAGCCTTGGGAAAATATTTTATTTTCCCAGCTCTGCTTAGTGCGCATGCAAATTGAGAAATATATTAAAATAATCAACATTTCCGAAAAAATTCACAAAAATCACAAATATTATAAAATAATTATTTATCATGAAATAAGCAATTTTCGGGGTGTTATAATAGGTACAAAGCTGGGTCAATTAGGGATCATTGGGCCTAAGTCCTATGTCATTTAGAGGCCTACAACTCAAGTTATGCTCAATTAAGTGGCCCAACTCGTCACCAACTTGTCTCTGTTTTCCAGTTTCAATTATGTGCCCCAAACAACTTAGTTTAGCTTAGGAGTCTTCATAGGATTTGTATCTTTGTGTCTTAGCTTTCATTTGGGCTTAGTTTGATATCCATTGAACTCCTATAACTCAAGATATGGGTTGATGAGTGCGCAGAGATCAAGCTATCACAATCAGCATTCTGGCTCTTGCTTCAACTTCAATTTAAATTATCCAAATGTATGATTTAGCTCCCGAGGTCTTATAAAATTTGTAGAGATTTGTCTTAGTTTTCCAATAAGACTAGAATCACACCAATTAGATATTTGGAATGTAGATTATTTCCAAAATACTAAACACTGCCAAATAGACAAATAGAGGTCAATCATGCAATAATTCCTTCAATGATCCAATTAGGCCCAATATCATAAAATGTGACAAAACTAATCTAATTAAGCCAAATTGAACCTTAAGACACCTAGTGAGAGAATCATTAAATGAATAAAATATATTACTATCAATTACTCCTTTATTTGTTAAAGTAGAGCCTTTATTGAATGTTTATTATAAATTAGGGAATTGCGCTCAAGGCCACTTCTTATATAATTGATGATGATGATGATGATGATGATGATGAAGATGATGGTGATGGCATGGAGAACCTTGGGTTAAATGAGGAGAACCTTAGTCTCCTTATGGGTAGGTTTAGAAAATTCCTTAAAAAGAAGGGAACTCAAAGAAGGTCATCTTTCCCTCCAAAAAAGCATAAAGAGGAAGGAACTTCATTCACACCAATATTTTACAAATGTGGAATTTCGGGGCATATAAAGATGAAGTGTCCCAATTATCAAAAGAAGGTGGAGAAGTTTGAAAAGCGGCCTTATAAGGAAAAAAAAATGAAGGAGAGCCTACATTGCATGGGATGATAATGACATGGATTCCACGAATATCTCGGATAATGAGGAAGCTCATCTATGTCTTATGGCTAGAGAAGAAGAGGAAAGAAAAGATGACATGGAGGTAATTTCTTCTAACCTTGACTATTCCCCTTCCTATAGTGAATTACAAGATTCATTTGAAGAGTTGCATGATGAGTCTATGAAGCTTGCAAAACTTGTTTTCTCATCCAAGAAAACAATTTCCTCTTTAGAAAACAAAATCTCTATTTTAAACAAAGAAGTTGAAGAAATTAAAATTGAGAATGAAACTCTAAGACTAATTGATGTTAACTCTTCATGCACGACTTGTTGTTCACATGAAAATGCACCAACATCCTCTTCTTGCTCATCATGTAAAGCACTTGAAAAGGAAACTGAGGAATCAAAAAATACTCTTTCAAAATTCGCCTTTAGAAAAGACAATTTGAACATTTTGCTAAGGAAACAAAGATGTGTTTTTCAAAAAGTCGATTTAGGATATAATCCCAAAAGTCAACAAAAACTTTATATGAATTTCTTTGTTCCCTCAAGTACTTCAAGTAGTCCTTTCATTAAATGCTTTCATTGTAGCAAGAAAGGGCATAGTGCATCAACTTATGATGTGAGGAAGAATGTCAACAACAAAGTTGGGACTAGAATGGTTTGGGTCCCCAAGGACACTTTGCCCAAGGCTAACATATAAGGACCTAAGAAAATTTGGGTACCAAAGGTTAAAAATTAAATGTGTGTTGTAAGTGTGCTTGAAGGATAAGAGTTCAAATTGGTATCTTGATAGATGTTGCTCTAAGCACATGACCAAAGATGACTCTAAGTTTTCCTTCCTAGTCCCGAGGAAGCATGGAAATGTAACATATGGAGACAACAACAAAGGAAAGATCCTTGGAGTTGTCAAAGTTGGTAAAATCCCTCCCTCTTCTATTAATAATGTTTTACTTGTTGAAGGGTTTAAACATAACTTGCCTAGCATTAGTCAATTGAGTGATAAAGGAAATAGAGTTATATTTGATTCTAATTGTTGCATAATTGAAGGAAAAGATGATAAGCAAGTTAAGTTTGTTGGTCATAGGGTTAATAATATATGTATGATTAGTCTTGATGATATATCTTCAAATGATGCTAAATGTTTTATGAGTAAAGAAGATGATTCATGGCTATTGCATAGAAGGATTGCATATATTCACATGGATCACTTGAAAAAGTTGGTCTCAAAGGAGTTAGTAACTGGACTACCCAATCTCAAATTTGAAAAAGATAAACTATGTGATGTATGTCAAAAGGAAAAAACAAGTAAATGTCTCTTTTAAAGCTAAAAGTTTTATTTCAACTTCTAGACCTTTACAACTTTTGCACATGGATCTTTTTAGACCCTCTAGAACAATGAGCTTTGGTGGGAATTATAACATCCTATTTTTACACATATTAAGCTTGTATAAGGTTATAGAGGTTGCTTAATACTTGTTTAACATGTCTGCTGTAACACCCCAAATTTTGAAAAAATATTTCAAATGTCCTATTTGCTGTTTTTCAAACTTTTGTGTAAATGACTGTTGTGTCCCTGTTTTACTGTTTCTTGTTTTTCTGTATGGAATACAAAAATATATTACAGGCTATGATTTTCTTTGGTCGTTTTGAATATTTTACTTCGAGACCGTAAAATAAAAATTTTCTCGAACTACTGTTTTAAATTTTTTCTGTGTGAAATACTGGGATATTTTACTATCTGTAATTTTATTTGAACGTTTTGGATGATTTGCTTCGTCGTGGGGAAAAATAGACAAATTACCATTACGTCCCGAATGTACTGTTTTTAATTTTTTCTATATGATACAGTGTATTACTGTCTGTGATTTTATTTGGACTTTTTGTGTGATTTGCTCTGGGACAGGAAAATAATATTTTCCGAGCCGGGGAAATCTTATTTTTAATTATTCAGAACTGGGAGATCTTACTAAACCCGATTCTGAATGATACTATTGTTAATCTTTTAATTTTTAGGATTTAACTGTCAAATAAAATAATTTTATAATATTATAATATTATTTTATTAGTCAGTACCAATAAGCGGTAATGGACCCGGAAATGTTTTGCGGGACTCATGTTTAGTTAAAACAGTTAACTTAGTAGCTTAATTAAACATCATTAGTAGTAGAACTTTCAAGAACATGGTGACTAAGCTTAATGACTAGGCTAATTAGTGACTAAGCATGATGACTAGGTTAGTGACAATGCTAGAATCAACCAATGAGAGTTAAGCTTGCTAACCAAGTTTTGATCTTGACCATTGAGCAATCCTAAGGCTAGGATGGAGCCAAGCCAATGGACACCTTTCATGCTTGAAGTCTACGGCCATTCAAGGTTGGAAGACCAAAAATCATTTCACTCTTCATGCATTTTTCTCTCTTCTCTCTCTTCCAAGAACACCAACCTCCATTGTTGTCTTTCCTTCAAGCTATTCGGCCAAACCATAAACTACACCATCCAATCACCCAAAATTTTATCCAACCAAGTTTTCTAAACCTAAACACAATCCTAAGAACATCTCTAGTTGAGAGTTCTTGCAAAATCCTTCATTTGAAGCTTGGAAACCTACTTGGAAAATTTTACCTAGAAGGTGAAATTTCTTGTTTTCCATTTCTAAACTCTTTTTCAAAGTTCTAAGCCATGATTTATACATGGTTTAAGCTCTCTTTAATGTTAGTAACTTGTAGAATTTTGTTTAAGCTTGCTAGGTTTTGGAGGAGAAAAACCGAAACCCTAGGAAAGGTGTGAAAGAATATTTTGTCTTCATTTAAGGTAAGAGGAAGACTAATCTTATCATCCTTGGGTGGTGGTAAGAAGATGGAGATTGATTGTTTGTGATTGTAGAATCCATAAGGATTCATTTTTGTGATTGTTAGTAGCTTATTTGGGTATTTGTTAATAGCTTTCCTATTTGTTATTTGTATTAATTTGCATGTCTACAAGCTTTGATAATATTGTATGTGTTAGAAATGCATGATAATTTATAGGATGTGAACAACATGCCAAGGATTGCATGAGTGTTCCAAAGAACACACCAATGAGGCTCACGGCCATTAACCAAAATGGAGAACCAAAATGTTCTCATATTTTTATTAAGTGTGATTTAATTAACCTAGGAAAATTAATAAGATATAAAATTGTTTGGATCAAAGAAAATGAATTTAGAGATCAAATAGTACAAGTATATATTTCGGCCAACATGCCAAACCAAGTATCCATGATTTCTAAAATCAATTCCAAACTAGTTTCAATCAAAGAGATGTAATATATGTTAAAGGGAAATTTTCTACAATGAGTTTTGAAGAAACAAATTGATTAAAATTAAGTTTAAGAAATTAAACTAATGATTTTATTGTTAGAAATGAAATACAGTAACTTTTGTAAATTCCTAACATATGGCTCATCTTATATTTTGAAGCATGTTAGTGGTTTTCAAAAGGATTAAGTTACACGGTTAAAAATTTAGTAAACAGAATTTTTACGAAAAAATTAGGAAACCATTATTATAATTTTCTAAACAAAATACTGTCAATTTTTATTAAAAACAGACAAATAAGATAAGAAAAATGCCCAAACGACAGTATACGGTATGAAAAATATTCTACGTAATTTAAATGTATTAAATATTATTTCTGTTTATTTAAACAAGTAATTTTAAGGAATTGAGAAGAAAATGATTTAAAAAATTTACGCGATTGAGGAAACGTATTAAAAATCCTACACGATTTGCAAAATAGCAAAATATATTTATGCGATTTAAAAACGTTTGTAAAAGCGACGGGATTTTGAAAATACAATAAAATTTCTACGCGATTGATGAAAAAAGTAAGTTTTTACTGTCGGGCCAAAGTGGTGGACCCGGACAGATTGTGAAACAAGCTTGATTGCTAGGTTGGTGCGTCTTGTCTTTTTTATATGATTTGCCAGTGAGGGCATTTTTGTAATTTTGTTGCAGTATTGCCGGTGGGTGCGTACTATATACATTTGGAATTTTTCTCATATATTGAGTATGCCAATTTTGGCGATTTGATTGACGAGGTAAACAACATCGTGTTGTCGGTGTGATAGGCGTAGTGCGGTTCAAATTGAATGAACTTGGAGACTTTAGTGTGCAGAATTCCATATATGGACAGTTGGTCACTCCTCTGGGTCGTGGTGATTGGTAACACACTAATGGACTCGACAAGCACGATACTTAATCAAGATCTTGTGAAGTCTATTAGTAAAAGCCTGTAGTGACACGACGTATGACAGTGTACTACACCACTATATTTTTTTCAGTGGGCTATAGACGCAACGTGTGACAAATGAAATAGTTATTGGGCGGTCGACGGTGCTAATAGATTTTTGATGGTCATTTCTCTCGATGTACGTGTTCTTCTTTAGCTCCATGGAGTAGGGTTGAGTCACATTTCATATATTTTTATCTCATATATTTTTATCTCATATATTTTAATGTTATTTATCTATATCATTATTTATCTGTACCATTTTTTATCTATGTTATTTTGTCTATCTGTATTACTATGTGTTATATTTCACCTATATGATCTTGTATTTTATTTATTGCTATCTTAAACTGCTATATAGTATAAAATGTTATATCTGTGGTATTGTTGTTTTCTTACTTTACCATATTTGTGGTGATATAGATTATCTTACCTCTTTATTGTATGTGTTATTTGTTTATTTTATTTCATGTGGTAAAAGAGTTTGAGGAAGAGGATCAGCCTCTTGAGTGTGTGTACCCTGAGGAAGAGGAAGATCAGCTAGCCGAAGATCAGTTCTACGATCAAGAACCGTCTGATCATCCATATCCATTGGATTGATTGCTTGGGTATGGCGGTGCCAGGATTTCTGGGTTTTGTACGACTCGAGTTTCATGGTGGATCGATAGCCTGGCGTCTGCGTGAAGACAGAGACTCGGTGACTTACGTGGGACGGTTGACTGTGTCCCTACGTAATGAGTTTGATGGAGATCCAGTCATGACGACTACTGTGTTTTTGCATTTGGAGATGCCGTTATCTCTTAGGCGTTATTGGGGTGGTATGTTCACTGCGCCTAGTGAGATTAGCGTTGTATCGACTGCGCGGTCTCGTTTCCGCTGAGAGTCGAGGCATCCTGGATATTTATCTTCTGATGATCTTCCGGAGAGTGATCCATCAGAGGGTTAAATGTTATGATGTGTACTTGGGCGCATCTGCGTTTGTATATATTGACTGTTATTACTTTTGTTTACTATTTTTGTCTAAATATTTTAGTTGTAAATTATTTGTATAACTTATGACTAAAACTCTATGTATATTATGTGTGATGTTATTCTGTTGGTTTTATGTTTTTCGCGTTATTTTATTTAATAATATTCTGTTTTAACAGAAGAATTTTACAAGCCGTATTATTATGTAACAAATGTTTTACAACTTGGGTAGATTTTATTTATCTTTCTTTTATTTTCTTTTAAATGTGACATCCCCACAAGGGTGTTACATTAGTTGGTATCAGAGCCCAAGTTAGAGTCTTTTGGGGTTGTGGTTGGGTCTGTTTTTGTTTGTGCTGTGTGATTCTCTGTGATTTACTTCCGAAAGGATGTATCTGACTTTGTTTTGTTATGTTTGAAGAACGAAGATGTCTGGTAGAGGCAGAGGACGTACGAATGTTAATCGGGAAGTGGATCCAATGATTGCGGCTGCTGAAGCTATGCAGCGGATGGCTGAAGTAATTACGCAGCAGAAAGTAATTACGCAGCAGAATTTGAGAGCAGCTCAACAGCAAGATGCTACTGCTGATGCCCTAAATTTATCTGAATTTAGGCGCCACAATCCGCCACAGTTTAGAGGCGAGGTTGACCCTGAGAAGGCAAGTCAGTGGATATAAGACTTGGAGAGAATTTTTGAAGGAATGAGATGCTCTGATGAGAAGAAGGTAATTTATGCAGCCTTTATGTTAAGGGGAGATGGAGAACATTGGTGGAGAGGAACTCGCCGATTGTTGCAGGCTGAAGGAACAGAAATTACATGGGAAGTATTTTCTGATGCTTTTCTGGGAAAGTATTTTCCTGCAAGCGCTCGACATGCCAAGGAGATGGAATTTCTCGGTTTGTGTCAGGGTAATATGACGGTGAATGAGTATGCTACAAAATTTGAGAATTTGTCTCAATTCTCGGATTATGCTCAAACTCGACTGGATGATACATGGAGATGTCAGAAGTTTGAATCGGGGTTGAGAGTGGAACTGAAGCGAGGGGTGATATCCTTGAGAATGAATCAGTTTCATGCTTTAGTTGATGCATGTGCGCGACTTGAAGAGTTGGAGCCGTCGCGAGATCAGAGGAATCGTAACTTTGGGCAAACAAGGTTTTAGAGAGGTGATGGCAGTAATACTAATCGGTTTCAACGTAAACCATATTCTAGACCACCAGGGAATCAATCTCAACGACCACCAGTTGGGGGAAGTGCAAGTGGTAGTAGAGCTAGACAAAGAGTGTCGTTTACGCCAACATGTTTTAAGTGTGGAAAGAAAGGCCATTTTTCTAGTGAATGTCCTATCAAAGGAATGGTTTGTTTTAATTGTAAACAGCCTGGACATGTATCTAAAGATTGCACTCAGCCAGAGAGAAAGCCAGCTATGAGAAATGTTTGTGCTAATCAGCAAAATTCAGGGAGTACTCAACCGAGATCTGGAGGGCGAGTATATACTATGACTGGAACAGAAATTTCTCAATCTGATGATCTTATTCAGGGAGAAGGTACCATTGGAGGTAATCTTCGAATTGTGTTATATGATTCTGGTGCAACACATTCATTTATTGCATATGATTGTGTGGAAAGATTGAAGTTACTGTGTCTTCTTTGAATGTTAAGTTGAGTGTTTCTACGCCAACTGCTAAACCTGTAATTGCATCAGAGATATGTTTGGATTGTCTTATTGTTGTGAAGGACCGTAAGTTCTTGGTCAATTTGATTTGTTTGCCTCTTGTTGAGATAGATGTGATATTAGGGATGGATTGGTTATCTTCTAACCATATCCTTATAGACTGTGCAAGCAAAACCATAGTTTTTCCTAAGGAAGAAAAGTCTGGATTCTTGACTGCTGTTAAGGTCAAGTCTTTGTTAAGAGAGGGAGCATAGGGATATGTGGTATTGTCTTCTCTAGAAGTTAAGAATGAGAAGGATGTGAATACTATTCCTGTTGTCAACGAGTTTCCAGAGGTTTTTCCTGATGACGTACCTGGTTTGCCACCTGAGAGGGAGATCGAGTTTTCAATTGATTTAGTACCAGGAGCAGGTCCTATCTCAATTGCACCGTATCGTATGTCGCCAGCAGAGTTAGTAGAGTTGAAAGAGCAATTGGTGGAACTGTTGGAGAAACAGTTTGTGCGACCTAGTGTTTCACCATGGGGAGCACCAGTGCTTTTGGTTAAGAAGAAGGACGGAACTTCTCGACTTTGCGTGGATTATCGTCAGCTGAACAAGGTGACTATCAAGAATAAATATCCGCTTCCAAGAATTGACGACCTGATGGATCAGTTGAAGGGAGCAGTGGTATTTTCCAAGATAGATCTGAGATCGGGTTATCACCAGATTCGTGTTAAGGGGGAGGATGTACCGAAAACAGCTTTTCGAACTCGTTATGGACATTATGAGTATCAGGTAATGCCATTCGGGGTGACGAATGCTCTTGCCATATTTATGGATTATATGAATAGGATTTTTCATCCGTATCTAGATAGATTTGTCATTGTCTTTATCGATGACATTTTGATCTATCCTCAATCCAAGGAAGAGCATGCTGAACATTTGGGTATTGTTCTTCAGATTTTGAAGGAAAAGCAGCTATATGCAAAATTGGCCAAGTGTGAGTTTTGGTTGGAAGAAGTCCAATTTCTAAGTCACGTAATTTCAAAAGAAGGTATTACGGTAGACCCATCGAAAGTGGAGACTGTTTTACAATGGGAAAGACCTAAGACGGTGACAGAAGTTCGAAGTTTTGTTGGACTTGCTGGATATTACCGGAGGTTTATTGAGGGTTTTTCCAAGATTGCTGGACCGCTTACACAGCTCACGAGGAAAAGTCAAGCTTTTGAGTGGACGAAAGAACGTGAAGCCAGTTTCTAAGAATTGAAGAGGAGGTTAACAATTGCACCGGTGTTGATTTTACCAGATTCTAAGGGAACTTTTGATGTGTATTGTGACGTTTCTTACCAAGGGTTAGGATGCGTATTGATGCAAAACTAGAATGTGGTGGCATATGCTTCTCGACAGTTGAAGGTTCATGAGAGGAATTATCCAACGTATGATTTGGAATTGGCTGCGGTGGTTTTTGCTCTGAAAGTGTGTAGGCATTTTCTGTATAGAGCAATGTTCAATGTCTTTAGTGATCACAAAAGTCTAAAGTACGTGTTTGATCAGAAAGAATTGAATATGAGGCAAAGGCGATGGTTGGAATTCTTAAAGGATTATGATTTTCAACTCCAATACCACCCAGGAAGGGCTAATGTGGTAGCTGATGCCTTAAGTAGAAAGGTGCTTAGTGTCTCGGCAATGATGATAAAGGAGGAGGAATTGATTAACAAGTTCCGAGATCTATGGTTGTCTGTAGAGTTTCTGCCTAAAAGAGTTCGTCTATATAAGGTCGTGATCATAAATGAATTTCTTGATGTAGTCCGAGATAAACAAAAGGAAGACGTGTTTTTGCAAAATGAAAGGGAATTGTTAAAGCAAGGTCATAAGGCGACGGTAGAGGAAGGAGTAGATGGAATCTTAAGGTTTAAGGGAAGAATTTGTATGCCTGATGATTCTGGATTGAAGAAGTCGATCCTAGATGAAGCTCATACTAGTGACCTGAGTTTACATCCGGGGATGACCAAAATGTACCAAGACTTGAAAAGGTTGTTTTGGTGGCCAAGGATGAAAAGAGACGTAGCAGAATATGTGGAGTCTTGTCTGGTTTATCAGAAAGCGAAAGTAGAACATCAGAGACCCGCTGGAATGTTGCAACCGTTATCTATTCCAGAGTGGAAGTAGGATAGTATCTCTATGGATTTCGTTACTGGATTGTCGAAGACAAGGAAAGGTCATGATTCGATATGGGTTATAGTCGATAGACTTACGAAGTCAGCTCATTTCTTACCAATCAATATCAAGTATTCGTTGGAAAGATTAACCTAGTTGTACATCAGAGAGATTGTCAGACTGCATGGTGTGCCTACATGTATAGTTTCTGACAAAGATCCAAGGTTTACATCAAGGTTCTGGCGAAGTCTACAAGAAGCAATGGGAACTAAGTTGCGACAGAGTTCGGCGTATCATCCGCAGACTGATGGTCAGACAAAGAGAACTATACAGTCTTTGGAAGATCTATTACGTGCTTGTGTTTTGGAGCAACGAGGGAGTTGGGATGAATTTTTATCTTTGATAGAATTCACCTACAACAATAGTTTTCACTCAAGCATAGGGATGGCACCCTATGAGGCATTGTATGGGAGGCGATGTCGAACACCGTTGTGTTGGTATCAAGATGGGGAAAATATGACTATTGGACCAGATCTTGTACAATAGACTATAGAGAAAGTAAAGATGATACAAGAAAAGATGAAGACGACGCAAAGGACAGAAAAGTTATGCGGATAAAGGAAGGCAACCTCTTGAATTCGAGGAGGGTGAACATGTGTTTCTAAGAGTGACTCCTACGACTGGTGTCGGAAGAGTTATTAAATCTAAGAAGCTTACTCCTAAGTTCATTGGACCGTATCAGATTATCCGACGTATAGGTCTGTGGCGTCATCGATTGCTTTCGCCTTTTCTATCAATCTACATGATGTATTTCATGTATCTCAGCTAAGGAAGTATATTAGGATCCAACGCATGTTATACAACCAGATGAGGTACAGCTGAAGGAGAATTTGACTTACGAGACTTTACCTGTTAGAATAGAAGACAGAAAGGTAAAGCAGCTTCGAGGGAAGATGAATGAGCTGGTGAAGGTCATATGGAATGATGTGACGGGTGATGCTACTTGGGAGCTGGAAGATAAAATGAGGGATCAATATCCTCATTTGTTTTGATAAGCAGCGAATTTCAAGGATGAAATTTTTATTTGTTGGGGAGAGTTGTAACACCCCAATTTTTAAAAAAATATTCTGAATGTCCTGTTTGCTGTTTTTCAAACTTTTGTGTAAACGACTGTTGTGTCCCATTTTATTGTTTCTTGTTTTCCTGTATGAAATACAAAAATATATTACAGGCTATGATTTTCTTTGGTCGTTTTGAATATTTTACTTCGAGACCGTAAAATAAAAATTTTCTCAAACTACTGTTTTAAATTTTTTCTGTGTGAAATACTAGGATATTTTACTATCTGTAATTTTATTTGAACGTTTTGGATAATTTGCTTCGTCATGGGAAAAAATGAAAAAATGACCATTACGTCCTGAATGTACTATTTTTAATTTTTTCTATATGATACAGTGTTTAATATTACTGTCTGTGATTTTATTTGGACTTTTTGTGTGATTTACTTCGGGACAGGAAAATAATATTTTTCAGGCCGAGGAAATCTTATTTTTAATTATTCAGAACTGGGGGATCTTACTAAACCCGATTCTGAATGATACTATTGCTAATCTTTTAATTTTTAGGATTTAACTGTCAAATAAAATAATTTTATAATATTATAATGTTATTTTATTAGTCAGTACCAATAAGCGATAATGGACCCGGAAATATTTTGCGGGACCCACGTTTAGTTAAAACAGTTAACTTAGTAGCTTAATTAAACATCATTAGTAGTAGAACTTTCAAGAACATGGTGACTAAGCTTAATGACTAGGCTAATTAGTGACTAAACATGATGACTAGTTAGTGACAATGCTAGAATCAACCAATGAGAGTTAAGCTTGCTAACCAAGTTTTAATCTTGACCATTGAGCAATCCTAAGGCTAGGATGGAGCCAAGCCAATGGACACCTTTCATGCTTGAAGTCTACGGCCATTCAAGGTTGGAAGACCAAAAATCATTTCACTCTTCATGCATTTTCTCTCTTTCTCTCTTCCAAGAACACCAACCTCCATTGTTGTCTTTCCTTCAAGCTATTCGGCCAAACCATAAACTACACCATCCAATCACCCAAAATTTTATCCAACCAAGTTTTCTAAACCTAAACACAATCCTAAGAACATCTCTAGTTGAGAGTTCTTGCAAAATCCTTCATTTGAAGCTTGGAAACCTACTTGGAAAATTTTACCTAGAAGGTGAAATTTCTTGTTTTCCATTTCTAAACTCTTTTTCAAAGTTCTAAGCCATGATTTATCCATGGTTTAAGCTCTCTTTAATGTTAGTAACTTGTAGAATTTTGTTTAAGCTTGCTAGGTTTTGGAGGAGAAAAACCGAAACCCTAGGAAAGGTGTGAAAGCATATTTTGTCTTCATTTAAGGTAAGAGGAAGACTAATCTTATCATCCTTGGGTGGTGGTAAGAAGATGGAGATTGATTGTTTGTGATTGTAGAATCCATAAGGATTCATTTTTGTGATTGTTAGTAGCTTATTTGGGTATTTGTTAATAGCTTTCCTATTTGTTATTTGTATTAATTTGCATGTCTACAAGCTTTGATAATATTGTATGTGTTAGAAATGCATGATAATTTATAGGATGTGAACAACATGCCAAGGATTGCATGAGTGTTCCAAAGAACACACCAATGAGGCTCACGACCATTAACCAAAATGGAGAACCAAAATGTTCTCATATTTTTATTAAGTGTGATTTAATTAACCTAGGAAAATTAATAAGATATAAAATTGTTTGGATCAAAGAAAATGAATTTAGAGATCAAATAGTACAAGTATATATTTCGGCCAACATGCCAAACCAAGTATCCATGATTTCTAAAATCAATTCCAAACTAGTTTCAATCAAAGAGATGTAATATATGTTAAAAGGAAATTTTCTACAATGAGTTTTGAAGAAACAAATTGATTAAAATTAAGTTTAAGAAATTAAACTAATGATTTTATTGTTTAGAAATGAAATACAGTAACTTTTGTAAATTCCTAACATATGGCTCATCTTATATTTTGAAGCATGTTAGTGGTTTTCAAAAGGATTAAGTTACACAGTTAAAAATTTAGTAAACATAACTTTTACGAAAAAATTAGGAAACCATTATTATAATTTTCTAAACAAAATACTGTCAATTTTTATTAAAAACAGACAAATAAGATAAGAAAAATGCCCAAAACGATTATACGGTATGAAAAATATTCTACGTAATTTAAATGTATTAAATATTATTTGTTTATTTAAACAAGTAATTTTTAAGGAATTCGGAGAAGAAAATGATTTAAAAAATTTACGCGATTGAGAAACGTATTAAAAATCCTACACGATTTGCAAAACAGCAAAATATATTTATGCGATTTAAAAACGTTTGTAAAAGCGACGGGATTTTGAAAATACGATAAAATTTCTACGCGATTGACGAAAACAGTAAGTTTTTACTGTCGGGCCAAAGTGGTGGACCCGGACAGATTGTGAAACAGTATTGCCAGGTGGGTGCGTACTGTCTTTTTTATATGATTTGCCAGTGAGGGCATTTTTGTAATTTTGTTGCAGTATTGCCAGGTGGGTGCGTACTATATACATTTGGAATTTTTCTCATATATTGAGTATGCCAATTTTGGCGATTTGATTGACGAGGTAAACAACATCGTGTTGTCGGTGTGATAGGCGTAGTGCGGTTCAAATTGAATGAACTTGGAGACTTTAGTGTGCAGAATTCCATATATGGACAGTTGGTCACTCCTCTGGGTCGTGGTGATTGGTAACACACTAATGGACTCGACAAGCACGATACTTAATCAAGATCTTGTGAAGTCTATTAGTAAAAGCCTGTAGTGACACGACGTATGACAGTGTACTACACCACTATATTTTTTTTCAGTGGGCTATAGACGCAACGTGTGACAGCGAAATAGTTATTGGGCGGTCGACGGTGCTAATAGATTTTTGATGGTCATTCTCTCTGATGTCTGTGTTCTTCTTTAGCTCCATGGAGTAGGGTTGAGTCACATTTCATATATTTTTATCTCATATATTTTTATCTCATATATTTTAATGTTATTTATCTATATCATTATTTATCTGTACCATTTTTTATCTATGTTATTTTGTCTATCTGTATTACTATGTGTTATATTTCACCTATATGATCTTGTATTTTATTTATTGCTATCTTAAAGCTGCTATATAGTATAAAATGTTATATATGTTGTATTGTTGTTTTCTTACTTTACCATATTTGTGGTGATATAGATTATCTTACCTCTTTGTTGTATGTGTTATTTGTTTATTTTAATTCATGTGGTAAAAGAGTTTGAGGAAGAGGAACAGCCTCTTGAGTGTGTGTACCCTGAGGAAGAGGAAGATCAGCTAGCCGAAGATCAGTTCTACGATCAAGAACCGTCTGATCATCCATATCCATTGGATTGATTGCTTGGGTATGGCGGTGCCAGGATTTCTGGGTTTTGTACGACTCGAGTTTCATGGTGGATCGACAGCCTGGCGTCTGCGTGAAGACAGAGACTCGGTGACTTACGTGGGACGGTTGACTGTGTCCCTACGTAATGAGTTTGATGGAGAACCAGTCATGACGACTACTGTGTTTTTGCATTTGGAGATGCCGTTATCTCTTAGGCGTTATTGGGGTGGTATGTTCACTGCGCCTAGTGAGATTAGCGTTGTATCGACTGCGCGGTCTCGTTTCCGCTGAGAGTCGAGGCATCCTGGATATTTATCTTCTGATGATCTTCCGGAGAGTGATCCATCAGAGGGTTAAATGTTATGATGTGTACTTGGGCGCATCTGCGTTTGTATATATTGACTGTTATTACTTTTGTTTACTATTTTTGTCTAAATATTTTAGTTGTAAATTATTTGTATAACTTATGACTAAAACTCTATGTATATTATGTGTGATGTTATTCTGTTGGTTTTATGTTTTTCGCGTTATTTTATTTAATAATATTCTGTTTAACAGGAAGAATTTTACAACCCGTATTATTATGTAACAAATGTTTTACAACTTGGGTAGATTTTATTTATCTTTCTTTTATCTTCTTTTAAATGTGACATCCCCACAAGGGTGTTACATTAGTTGGTATCAGAGCCCAAGTTAGAGTCTTTTGGGGTTGTGGTTGGGTCTGTTTTTGTTTGTGCTGTGTGATTCTCTGTGATTTACTTCCGAAAGGATGTATCTGACTTTGTTTTGTTATGTTTGAAGAACGAAGATGTCTGGTAGAGGCAGAGGACGTACGAATGTTAATCGGGAAGTGGATCCAATGATTGCGGCTGCTGAAGCTATGCAGCGGATGGCTGAAGTAATTACGCAGCAGAAAGTAATTACGCAGCAGAATTTGAGAGCAGCTCAACAGCAAGATGCTACTGCTGATGCCCTAAATTTATCTGAATTTAGGCGCCACAATCCGCCACAGTTTAGAGGCGAGGTTGACCCTGAGAAGGCAAGTCAGTGGATATAAGACTTGGAGAGAATTTTTGAAGGAATGAGATGCTCTGATGAGAAGAAGGTAATTTATGCAGCCTTTATGTTAAGGGGAGATGGAGAACATTGGTGGAGAGGAACTCGCCGATTGTTTCGAAGTGAAGGAAAGAAATTACATGGGAAGTATTTTTTGATGCTTTTCTGGGAAAGTATTTTCCTGCAAGCGCTCGACATGCCAAGGAGATGGAATTTCTCGGTTTGTGTCAGGGTAATATGACGGTGAATGAGTATGCTACAAAATTTGAGAATTTGTCTCAATTCTCGGATTATGCTCAAACTCGACTTGGATGATACATGGAGATGTCGGAAGTTTGAATCGGGGTTGAGAGTGGAACTGAAGCGAGGGTGATATCCTTGAGAATGAATCAGTTTCATGCTTTAGTTGATGCATGTGCGCGACTTGAAGAGTTGGAGCCGTCGCGAGATCAGAGGAATCGTAACTTTGGGCAAACAAGGTTTTAGAGAGGTGATGGTAGTAATACTAATCGGTTTCAACGTAAACCATATTCTAGACCACCAGGGAATCAATCTCAACGACCACCAGTTGGGGGAAGTGCAAGTGGTAGTAGAGCTAGACAAAGAGTGTCGTTTACGCCAACATGTTTTAAGTGTGGAAAGAAAGGCCATTTTTCTAGTGAATGTCCTATCAAAGGAATGGTTTGTTTTAATTGTAAACAGCCTGGACATGTATCTAAAGATTGCACTCAGCCAGAGAGAAAGCCAGCTATGAGAAATGTTTGTGCTAATCAGCAAAATTCAGGGAGTACTCAACCGAGATCTGGAGGGCGAGTATATACTATGACTGGAACAGAAATTTCTCAATCTGATGATCTTATTCAGGGAGAAGGTACCATTGGAGGTAATCTTCTGACTGTGTTATATGACTCTGGTGCAACACATTCATTTATTGCATATGATTGTGTGGAAAGATTGAAGTTGCCTGTGTCTTCTTTGAATGTTAAGTTGAGTGTTTCTACGCCAACTGCTAAACCTGTAATTGCATCAGAGATATGTTTGGATTGTCTTATTGTTGTGAAGGACCGTAAGTTCTTGGTCAATTTGATTTGTTTGCCTCTTGTTGAGATAGATGTGATATTAGGGATGGATTGGTTATCTTCTAACCATATCCTTATAGACTGTGCAAGCAAAACCATAGTTTTTCCTAAGGAAGAAAAGTCTGGATTCTTGACTGCTGTTAAGGTCAAGTCTTTGTTAAGAGAGGGAGCATAGGGATATGTGGTATTGTCTTCTCTAGAAGTTAAGAATGAGAAGGATGTGAACACTATTCCTATTGTCAACGAGTTTCCAGAGGTTTTTCCTGATGACGTACCTAGTTTGCCACCTGAGAGGGAGATCGAGTTTTCAATTGATTTAGTACCAGGAGCAGGTCCTATCTCAATTGCACTGTATCGTATGTCGCCAGCAGAGTTAGTAGAGTTGAAAGAGCAATTGGTGGAACTGTTGGAGAAACAGTTTGTGCGACCTAGTGTTTCATCATGGGGAGCACCAGTGCTTTTGGTTAAGAAGAAGGACGGAACTTCTCGACTTTGCGTGGATTATCGTCAGCTGAACAAGGTGACTATCAAGAATAAATATCCGCTTCCAAGAATTGACGACCTGATGGATCAGTTGAAGGGAGCAAAGTGGTATTTTCCAAGATAGATCGAGATCGGGTTATCACCAGATTCGTGTTAAGAGGGAGGATGTACCGAAAATAGCTTTTCGAACTCGTTATGGACATTATGAGTATCAAGTAATGCCATTCGGGGTGACGAATGCTCTTGCCATATTTATGGATTATATGAATAGGATTTTTCATCCGTATCTAGATAGATTTGTCATTGTCTTTATCGATGACATTTTGATCTATCCTCAATCCAAGGAAGAGCATGCTGAACATTTGGGTATTGTTCTTCAGATTTTGAAGGAAAAGCAGCTATATGCAAAATTGGCCAAGTGTGAGTTTGGTTGGAAGAAGTCCAATTTCTAGGTCACGTAATTTCAAAAGAAGGTATTACGGTAGACCCATCGAAAGTGGAGACTGTTTTACAATGGGAAAGACCTAAGACGGTGACAGAAGTTCGAAGTTTTGTTGGACTGGCTGGATATTAGGAGGAGGTTTATTGAGGGTTTTTCCAAGATTGCTGGACCGCTTACACAGCTCATGAGGAAAAGTCAAGCTTTTGAGTGGACGAAAGAACGTGAAGCAAGTTTCTAAGAATTGAAGAGGAGGTTAACAATTGCACCGGTGTTGATTTTACCAGATTCTAAGGGAACTTTTGATGTGTATTGTGACGCTTCTTACCAAGGGTTAGGATGCGTATTGATGCAAAACTAGAATGTGGTGGCATATGCTTCTCGACAGTTGAAGGTTCATGAGAGGAATTATCCAACGTATGATTTGGAATTGGCTGCGGTGGTTTTTGCTCTGAAAGTGTGTAGGCATTTTCTGTATAGAGCAATGTTCAATGTCTTTAGTGATCACAAAAGTCTAAAGTACGTGTTTGATCAGAAAGAATTGAATATGAGGCAAAGGCGATGGTTGGAATTCTTAAAGGATTATGATTTTCAACTCCAATACCACCCAGGAAGGGCTAATGTGGTAGCTGATGCCTTAAGTAGAAAGGTGCTTAGTGTCTCGGCAATGATGATAAAGGAGGAGGAATTGATTAACAAGTTCCGAGATCTATGGTTGTCTGTAGAGTTTCTGCCTAAAAGAGTTCGTCTATATAAGGTCGTGATCATAAATGAATTTCTTGATGTAGTCCGAGATAAACAAAAGGAAGACGTGTTTTTGCAAAATGAAAGGGAATTGTTAAAGCAAGGTCATAAGGCGACGGTAGAGGAAGGAGTAGATGGAATCTTAAGGTTTAAGGGAAGAATTTGTATGCCTGATGATTCTGGATTGAAGAAGTCGATCCTAGATGA
Source organism: Ormosia emarginata (assembly GCA_029884605.1). Taxonomy (NCBI): domain Eukaryota; kingdom Viridiplantae; phylum Streptophyta; class Magnoliopsida; order Fabales; family Fabaceae; genus Ormosia; species Ormosia emarginata. Next base: position 11,340,699 of record JAQQTP010000040.1, read on the forward strand.
AGCTCATACTAGTGACCCGAGTTTACATCGGGGATGACCAAATGTACCAAGACTTGAAAAGGTTGTTTTGGTGGCCAAGGATGAAAAGAGACGTAGCGAGAATATGTGGAGTCTTTATGCGGTTTATCGAAAGCGAAAGTAGAACATCGAGACCACATTTGGAATGTTGCAACCGTTATCTATTCGAGTGGAAGTAGGATAGTATCTCTATGGATTTCGTTATTGGATTGTCGAAGACAAGGAAAGGTCATGATTCGATATGGGTTATAGTCGATAGACTTACGAAGTCAGCTCATTTCTTACCAATCAATATCAAGTATTCGTTGGAAAGATTAACCTAGTTGTACATCAGAGAGATTGTCAGACTGCATGGTGTGCCTACATGTATAGTTTCTGACAAAGATCCAAGGTTTACATCAAGGTTCTGGCGAAGTCTACAAGAAGCAATGGGAACTAAGTTGCGACAGAGTTCGGCGTATCATCCGCAGACTGATGGTCAGACAAAGAGAACTATACAGTCTTTGGAAGATCTATTACGTGCTTGTGTTTTGGAGCAACGAGGGAGTTGGGATGAATTTTTATCTTTGATAGAATTCACCTACAACAATAGTTTTCACTCAAGCATAGGGATGGCACCCTATGAGGCATTGTATGGGAGGCGATGTCGAATACCGTTGTGTTGGTATCAAGATGGGGAAAATATGACTATTGGACCAGATCTTGTACAACAGACTATAGAGAAAGTAAAGATGATACAAGAAAAGATGAAGACGACGCAAAGCAGACAGAAAAGTTATGCGATAAAGGAATGCGACCTCTTAAATTCGAGGAGGGTGAACATGTGTTTCTAAGAGTGACTCCTACGACTGGTGTCGGAAGAGTTATTAAATCTAAGAAGCTTACTCTTAAGTTCATTGGACCGTATCAGATTATCCGACGTATAGGTCCTGTGGCGTATCAGATTGCTTTGCTGCCTTTTCTATCCAATCTACATGATGTACTTCATGTATCTCAGCTAAGGAAGTATATTCCGGATCCAACGCATGTTATACAACCAGATGAGGTACAGCTGAAGGAGAATTTGACTTACGAGACTTTACCTGTTAGAATAGAAGACAGAAAGGTAAAGCAGCTTCGAGGGAAGATGAATGAGCTGGTGAAGGTCATATGGAATGATGTGACGGGTGATGCTACTTGGGAGCTGGAAGATAAAATGAGGGATCAATATCCTCATTTGTTTTGATAAGCAGCGAATTTCAAGGATGAAATTTTTATTTGTTGGGGAGAGTTGTAACACCCCAATTTTTAAAAAAATATTCTGAATGTCCTGTTTGCTGTTTTTCAAACTTTTGTGTAAACGACTGTTGTGTCCCTATTTTACTGTTTCTTGTTTTCCTGTATGAAATACAAAAATATATTACAGGCTATGATTTTCTTTGGTCGTTTTGAATATTTTACTTCGAGACCGTAAAATAAAAATTTTCTCAAACTACTGTTTTAAATTTTTTCTGTGTGAAATACTAGGATATTTTACTATCTGTAATTTTATTTGAACGTTTTGGATAATTTGCTTCGTCATGGGAAAAAATGAAAAAATGACCATTACGTCCTGAATGTACTATTTTTAATTTTTTCTATATGATACAGTGTTTAATATTACTGTCTGTGATTTTATTTGGACTTTTTGTGTGATTTACTTCGGGACAGGAAAATAATATTTTTCAGGCCGAGGAAATCTTATTTTTAATTATTCAGAACTGGGGGATCTTACTAAACCCGATTCTGAATGATACTATTGCTAATCTTTTAATTTTTAGGATTTAACTGTCAAATAAAATAATTTTATAATATTATAATGTTATTTTATTAGTCAGTACCAATAAGCAGTAATGGACCCGGAAATATTTTGCGGGACCCACGTTTAGTTAAAACAGTTAACTTGGTAGCTTAATTAAACATCATTAGTAGTAGAACTTTCAAGAACATGGTGACTAGGCTTAATGACTAGGCTAATTAGTGACTAAACATGATGACTAGGTTAGTGACAATGCTAGAATCAACCAATGAGAGTTAAGCTTGCTAACCAAGTTTTAATCTTGACCATTGAGCAATCCTAAGGCTAGGATGGAGCCAAGCCAATGGACACCTTTCATGCTTGAAGTCTACGGCCATTCAAGGTTGGAAGACCAAAAATCATTTCACTCTTCATGCATTTTCTCTCTTCTCTCTCTTCCAAGAACACCAACCTCCATTGTTGTCTTTCCTTCAAGCTATTCGGCCAAACCATAAACTACACCATCCAATCACCCAAAATTTTATCCAACCAAGTTTTCTAAACCTAAACACAATCCTAAGAACATCTCTAGTTGAGAGTTCTTGCAAAATCCTTCATTTGAAGCTTGGAAACCTACTTGGAAAATTTTACCTAGAAGGTGAAATTTCTTGTTTTCCATTTCTAAACTCTTTTTCAAAGTTCTAAGCCATGATTTATGCATGGTTTAAGCTCTCTTTAATGTTAGTAACTTGTAGAATTTTGTTTAAGCTTGCTAGGTTTTGGAGGAGAAAAACCGAAACCCTAGGAAAGGTGTGAAAGAATATTTTGTCTTCATTTAAGGTAAGAGGAAGACTAATCTTATCATCCTTGGGTGGTGGTAAGAAGATGGAGATTGATTGTTTGTGATTGTAGAATCCATAAGGATTCATTTTTGTGATTGTTAGTAGCTTATTTGGGTATTTGTTAATAGCTTTCCTATTTGTTATTTGTATTAATTTGCATGTCTACAAGCTTTGATAATATTGTATGTGTTAGAAATGCATGATAATTTATAGGATGTGAACAACATGCCAAGGATTGCATGAGTGTTCCAAAGAACACACCAATGAGGCTCACGACCATTAACCAAAATGGAGAACCAAAATGTTCTCATATTTTTATTAAGTGTGATTTAATTAACCTAGGAAAATTAATAAGATATAAAATTGTTTGGATCAAAGAAAATGAATTTAGAGATCAAATAGTACAAGTATATATTTCGCCAACATGCCAAACCAAGTATCCATGATTTCTAAAATCAATTCCAAACTAGTTTCAATCAAAGAGATGTAATATATGTTAAAGGAAATTTTCTACAATGAGTTTTGAAGAAACAAATTGATTAAAATTAAGTTTAAGAAATTAAACTAATGATTTTATTGTTAGAAATGAAATACGAGTAACTTTTGTAAATTCTTAACATATGGCTCATCTTATATTTTGAAGCATGTTAGTAGTTTTCAAAAGGATTAAGTTACACGGTTAAAAATTTAGTAAACAGAATTTTTACGAAAAAATTAGGAAACCATTATTATAATTTTCTAAACAAAATACTGTCAATTTTTATTAAAAACAGACAAATAAGATAAGAAAAATGCCCAAACGACAGTATACGGTATGAAAAATATTCTACGTAATTTAAATGTATTAAATATTATTTCTGTTTATTTAAACAGTAATTTTTAAGGAATTCAGAGAAGAAAATGATTTAAAAAATTTACGCGATTGAGGAAACGTATTAAAAATCCTACACGATTTGCAAAATAGCAAAATATATTTATGCGATTTAAAAACGTTTGTAAAAGCGACGGGATTTTGAAAATACAATAAAATTTCTACGCGATTGACGAAAAAAGTAAGTTTTTACTGTCGGGCCAAAGTGGTGGACCCGGACAGATTGTGAAACAGTATTGCTAGGTTGGTGCGTACTGTCTTTTTTATATGATTTGCCAGTGAGGGCATTTTTGTAATTTTGTTGCAGTATTGCCAGGTGGGTGCGTACTATATACATTTGGAATTTTTCTCATATATTGAGTATGCCAATTTTGGCGATTTGATTGACGAGGTAAACAACATCGTGTTGTCGGTGTGATAGGCGTAGTGCGGTTCAAATTGAATGAACTTGGAGACTTTAGTGTGCAGAATTCCATATATGGACAGTTGGTCACTCCTCTGGGTCGTGGTGATTGGTAACATACTAATGGACTCGACAAGCACGATACTTAATCAAGATCTTGTGAAGTCTATTAGTAAAAGCCTGTAGTGACACGACGTATGACAGTGTACTACACCACTATATTTTTTTTCAGTGGGCTATAGACGCAACGTGTGACAGCGAAATAGTTATTGGGCGGTCGACGGTGCTAATAGATTTTTGATGGTCATTCTCTCTGATGTCTGTGTTCTTCTTTAGCTCCATGGAGTAGGGTTGAGTCACATTTCATATATTTTTATCTCATATATTTTTATCTCATATATTTTAATGTTATTTATCTATATCATTATTTATACGTACCATTTTTTATCTATGTTATTTTGTCTATCTCAGTATTCTTGTGTTATATTTCACCTATATGATCTTGTATTTTATTTATTGCTATCTTAAACTGCTATATAGTATAAAATGTTATATCTGTTGTATTGTCGTTTTCTTACTTTACCATGTTTGTGGTGATATAGATTGTCTTACCTCTTTGTTGTATGTGTTATTTGTTTATTTTAATTCATGTGGTAAAAGAGTTTGAGGAAGAGGATCAGCCTCTTGAGTGTGTGTACCCTGAGGAAGAGGAAGATCAGCTAGCCGAAGATCAGTTCTACGATCAAGAACCATCTGATCATCCATATCCATTGGATTGATTGCTTGGGTATGGCGGTGCTAGGATTTCTGGGTTTTGTACGACTCGAGTTTCATGGTGGATCGATAGCCTGGCGTCTGCGTGAAGACAGAGACTCGGTGACTTACGTGGGACGGTTGACTGTGTCCCTACATAATGAGTTTGATGGAGATCCAGTCATGACGACTACTGTGTTTTTGCATTTGGAGATGTCGTTATCTCTTAGGCATTATTGGGGTGGTATGTTCACTGCGCTTAGTGAGATTAGCGTTGTATCGACTGCGTGGTCTCGTTTCCGCCGAGAGTCAAGGCATCCTGGATATTTATCTTCTGATGATCTTCCGGAGAGTGATCCATCAGAGGGTTAAATGTTATGATGTGTACTTGGGCGCGTCTGCGTTTGTATATATTGACTATTATTGCTTTTGTTTACTATTTCTGTCTAAATATTTTAGTTGTAAATTATTTGTATAACTTATGACTAAAACTCTATGTATATTATGTGTGATGTTATTCTGTTGGTTTTATGTTTTCCGCGTTATTTTATTTAATAATATTATGTTTTACAGGAAGAATTTTACAACCCGTATTATTATGTAACAAATGTTTTACAACTTGGGTAGATTTTATTTATCTTTCTTTTATTTTCTTTTAAATGTGACATCCCCACAAGGGTGTTACATATGCTAAATTTTGTAACATTTTGAGTTAATTTAGGCACTTTGCCACAATACAAAATGTGAAAAGCGGCCTAAAATGACTCAGAAAATAGTTTTAAAAGTGAAATTGAGGGAAATAAAATGGATAATTTGTTTCTAAGTTATTAATAGGTTAAGAATGAGGAAGTTAAAGTTTGAAAGTAAACTAAGTTAATTTGATATTTTTAAGCATTCTAGTTGTATGTTTTAATACCGAATTGCCTCTAGCAAATATGAAAAAATAAGATAATGAAAAAACAAGAAATTAGATGAAAACTAGTATTTATTCTAGAGTTGTTGGAAGTTAGAAAACTTGAATTGGTATGATTTAAGTGTTCCTAATAGATAGGGAAGTATCAGATAACCTTAATGGTTATCCTTATAAAAGAAGTCATTTGACTTCTTTCTCTTCTCACGGCAAAAACAAGAAAAAGAAAGAAAAGAAGAGAAATGGAGACCGAAGGAAGAGAAGAGAAAAGAGAAGAAAGAAGTGAAGGAAGAAGAGAAGATGAAGGAAAAAGGTAAGACCAAGGATGATCAACCAAGGTAGGGGTGTTTGTTTTTTTTCCTTTCCCCTTAACCTCCATCTTTTCTTAGTTTTGGGTTGGATGGGGAAAAAGGGAATTTGGATGAGAAAAATGAGATAGAGGTTAGAATATTGCTTCTAAGGTTGAAATGAGTTAGATACTAGCTAGATTAGAGCTTGATTGATGGTTTGGAACTCTTAAGTTCCATAGTTTTCTTTTAAGTGGTTTGATGGAAATTGAGTTCAGGATTGGGGTTTTGAGTTTCATTTATGATTGATTAAATCAAGGGAAGATTTGAGCTTTATAATATGATTAGAGACCCTTAGTGGTGATAGAAATCAAGTAGAAATTGAGATTGATAATGAATCCTTGATTTGGATACAAGGTTTTGCATAAACGAGTTCTGCATAATTCTTTCTGATATACGGGCGTTCAGGTGCTAGTGTTTGGGAACTTAGGCGTCCATCGCCTAGAGAAAATGTATTATATGCTGCTAGCGAGGGCTTAAGTGCTCGTTAGCGAGCGCTTAAGTACTCGTGAGTGAGCGCTCAGGCATGCATTGAGTGCCCAGGTGTTGAGGAACATATGCTTAGGCACCCAGAACAAGATTGAACAATGAGATTTTTATGCAAAATTGAGCTACTTTAATGGTTTTAATTCCTTGTTCATGCCTTTTAAGATTGTTGAGGTTCTAAACAAGAGTAAATTCTAAATGTGAAGGAAAAATGTGACATTAAGTAATGTTAATTTATGTTGTTTTCAAATGGAGACAAGCATGAATAACTTAACTAAAATATAGATGGCATATGCAGTTATTTATAAAAGTTTTGAATTGAGAATAGATAATTATCTATGTTGAGATAGAATAAATACATGACAGTTGATGTAAGAATGACTTATGAAGTAGATTAAGATATATATTTAGTAAGTAAAGAATGATGAATGGCTAATGTGTCATTGATTGCGGGATTTAAAGATGCAAACCTAAGTGCAGGTTGTCTCAAGTAATAAATTCTCGCGAGTCCGAGGTCGATCTATAGGTAATTGATGAAGAAAAATTAATTGAGGTAAGAAAAGAATTTGTCACAATAATAAAAATAGTAAAACTTGTTCACAATTAAATTTAAGAACTTGCTTAGGTTAGAGATCCACTCTTGGTAATAAATTAAAGGCAAGATTATTTCTCTTTATAACTCAATTGAAATCCACACACAACGGAGGTTCCAATCGAAAAATATAACATTCAAAGTTCAATTATATATGCAATCATATTATGATTCCTTTAATTATCTACTAACATTTGCAAATGAGTTCAAGTATTCACTGTGTCAATCCTATTGTCTACAATAAATCAAGATCTCCATTATACAAAGAAGGTTTCTAAATTGATTGGAAACAAAATACAACACATATAATGTCCATTTGATAATATATCATTTAAGCACAAGAAATAGAATAATCTAACCTTATTTCATTACCAAGAGCTTCACTCTTTCACCCAAGAAGATGGAGATTTAGTTACTTATAGATAAGAAGAAAGAAAGAGAGAAGAAGAGAAAGATGAACATAGCTTCAATTTAGAGCAAGAGAAAATTACAACAAAGGAAAATAATAAACAAGCATAACCATAACTTCTAAAAACTAAGCCTAACACTCAGAGTACTAAATGATCAGCCAATGGTGCCTTTTATAGAGGATTAGGGATACAAAATGACAAGGGGGCTGATTAAGAGTAGGTGAGGAGTAGGTGGATGAGTGGAAAATGTCAAATGGTGAGTGGAAAATTATTGAGATTCTTTGTCTTCGAAATCATTTAGTACTGATATCATGGATGCCATCAGAATAAAGCAACATGGTCTTCATGAAAGTTGTAGCATTTTGTCTCAGCTTTCCAATGCCATCAAGATCATCCAAAAATTCGTCCTACAGCCGAAGATATGACCCAATTACTGCAGACTATTTAGGCCCAGTTTCAGCACCTCTGTTTTGACTTCCAGACCCAATATCTCCTCCAAGCTGTCTGAATGAGCTCTTATGTTCTCATGAAAGTTGTAGATATAGGTCTTAACTTTCAAATCTCCAAATTTTAGCCCAATAAAGTTCCTGCAACCCGAGTTATGCTCTGATTACTAAACACTATTTAGGTTCTAGTCACAAAACCCGTATTTTGACTTCCAAGCCCAATTAGCTCCTCTAGATGTCCATATTTTAACTGGAGCTCTCATAAAAGTTGTAGAGCTCTCTCTTATATTTCCTACAAGATAAGATACATAATTTTTACACATCTAAAACTCAAGATATGGCAGAAATACGAAAATAGTGTAAGACCCAAATAATGCTAGAAAAATCAATTAAGTCCAATTTGAGTCCAAACTTACAAAACATAACTAGGCATAATCAATTAAGTACATGGAGAGTATAAATGACTAAAAATGGGGGTTTATTAATATATAAAATATGTAATTATCAGTCATGCTATGTTATCAAAGTAATTATGTATAGATTATAGGTATGCAAAGTAATGAATATCTTCTAGATGCATTTAGAAAATGAGTAATGATATAAGGCATAGTAGTGGGAAGCATGACAATGAAAGATAAAGGTAATTGAGGTTGAGAAAATGAAATGATATGACACTCCCTCTTTACAAAGTATGATATAAATGAAAAGCTTCTTAGAAAAGGTTGTGTTTCTCTATTATGTATTATGTAAGGAAAAGTACAATTATGTAAAAAGTTAAAGAAGGAAATGTAACACCCTCAGTAACATGTTAGGTTGGTAAATAGGTTACAAAGGTAGCCTAATACTTGTCTAACATGTCAGTTCAATTTTGTGACAAACTGAGTTAGTTTGGACACTTTGTTGCAACACAAAAGTTGAAAAGTAGCCTAAAATGACTCAGAAAATAACTTTAAAGGCTAAGTTTAGGGAAACAAGTATGGATAACTTGTTTCTATATCACAAATGAGCTAAGTAAGTTGCAGTTAAAGTTTGAGAACAATCAGAGTTAGTTTGGTATTTTTAAGCATACTGGTTGTGCTTTTAATGCTAGATTGACCCCCAACATATATGGAAAAATTGAATAAAGGTGAAACAACAATTTAGATGAATCCTAGTATTTATTCTAAAGTTGTTGGAATTTGAAAAACTTGAATTAGTACGATTCGAGTGTCCTTAGCAGATATAAGTTTTAGCACAGAAACTTAAGTTAGACTTTTCTCTAAATTTCCTCTATGTCCCTATCTCATTTCTCTCCCCCCTCTCACGAAATCCCCATCAAAAAATAGAAAAGAAAGAAAGAAAAGAGAGAAAGGAGAGAAGAGAGGCAGGGGAAGAAAGAAGAGGAAGAGAAGAAGAAAGACCAGAGACAAGGATCAAGAGCAAGATTAAGAAGCTTAAAGATTCATCATTAAATGAGGTAGGGGATTTCCATTCATTTATTTCCCTCTTTGTTTTTCTTGAATGGGATTAGGGATTTTGAATGGAAAAAGGGATTTGGAAAGTCAAATCTTGGTTATTAACTTGATTCTTGATTTCAAGGATTAAGTTAGGATAGTTTTAACATATTGAGTGTTAGATGGCCATTTATGGCTTAAGTTCATCCATTTTTGGTTCATGAGGAACTTGGAAAGATGGATTAAAGTTATTGAGATTTCTAGTCTAATCTATGCCCAAGTGAATCAATAGGTTGTAAAAGAGTTATAACAAATTTAGGGGCCTAGATTAGTGTTAGAAATCAATTAGAATCCATTATTAGAGGTTTAGGGATTGGTTTGGAACCCTTTGAGCATTGGCTCAGTTCTGTAGAATTTTTTACAAAATTGTTATGCCTAGGTGCAGGATTTCCACGCCTAAGCGTGGGACACTCATATTTCAGTCCAGCTGAGATAGAGAGTGTCATGCATAGGTGCGAGATTTCCATGCCTAGGCGTGAGATATGTAACGCCCCAATTTTTAGAAAATATTTTGAATGTACTGTTTGCTGTTTTTCAAGTTATTGTGTAAATGATCGTTGTATCCTTATTTTACTGTTTCTCGATTTCTGCATGAAATACAAATATGTTTATACATGCTCAAATTTTATTTGGTCTTTTTACGTAATTTGTTCCGAGATGGTAAAATAAAAGTTTTTCCGAGCTACTGTTTTAATTTTTCTGGAAGATATACAAACAATTAATACTGTCTGTAATTTTATTTGAACTTTTTGAACAGTTAGCTACGTTGTGGGAAAAAATGGGAAAATGACCATTACGTCCCGAACGTGCTGTTTTCGTTGTTTTTGTTGTTTTTAATTGTTTTCTACTTGATTTAATGCCCGATATTACTGTCTGTGATTTTTAATGGACTTTTTGTGTGATTTGCTCCGAGGCAGGAAAATAATATTTTCCAGGCCGGGGAAAATCTTATTTTATTATTTAGAATTGGGGGATCTTACTCAACTCTATTCTAAATGAGACAGTAAATAATCTTTTAATTTTTAGGATTTTACTGTCAAATAAAATAATTTTATAATATTATAATATTATTTTATTAGTCAGTATAATAAAATGACAGTGGACCCGAAAATGTTTTGCGGGACCCACGTTTAGCTAATACAGTTAACTTAGTAGCTTAATTAAACATCATTAGCAGTAGAACTTTCCAGAACAAGCTGACTCAGCTAGCTGACTAAGCTGATAATAAATGGACAGTGTGACTAGGCTTGTGAGTCACCCATGATCAACCAATAGGAGGCAAGCTTGTTAAGCAAGCTTTAATCCTAACCTTTGATGCATCCAAGGGCTTGGATGAAGCCAAGCAAGGTGCCCACCTTGCATGCTCTTTGATGAGCTACAGCCAAGGGAGGAGAGAAGGCATTCTTCACTTTGCTTGCATGCAAAAATTCTCTCTTCTCTCTCATCAAAAACCCTAGCCACCATTCTTATCTTTTCTCTTCACCATTTTCGGCCAAGGTTACTTATTGATCATCCAACCACCCAAAATTAAATCAAGCCAACTTTTCTAAACCTAAACACTATCCTAAGAACATCTCTAGTTGAGAGTTCTTGCAAATTCTTGCATTTGGAGCTTGGAAATCAACCTTGAAGATTTTACCTAGAAGGTGAAATCTCATGCTTTTCTTTTCTGTCTTCTTTTTCAAAGTTCTAAGCCATGATCTATCCATGGTTTAGGTTCTTTTTCATGGTTAGTAACTTGTAAAATTTCGTTTGAGATGCTAGGTATTTTGGTGGAGGAAAACCGAACCCTAGGAGGAGTGAAAACAAACCATTTGTCTTCATTTAAGGTAAGAGGAAGACTAATCTTATCATCCCTTGGTGGTGGTAAGAAGATGGATTAATTTTTGGTGTTTGTAGAATCCATAAGGATTCGGTGGTGATGTGGTTGTTATATGTTTATTTGTTAATTTTTGTGTTTGTTAGTAGTTATGTGGTATTTGTTAGTAGCTTTCTTTATTTGGTGATTGTAATAACCTTGCATGTCTACAAGCTTTAAGTTGCATGTCTACAAGCTTTGATAATATTGCATGTGTTAGAATTGTATGATAAAGTATAGAATTGCATGATAATATATAGGATGTGAACAACATGTCAAGGAAATGCATGTGTGTTCCAAAGAACACTCCATGATGGCTCACGACCACTAACAAAATGGAGAACCAAAATGTTCTCTAAATTTTCTTAAAAGGTGATTTAATTAACCTAGGAGAATTAAGAAGGTTTCAAGTTGTTTAAGTCAAGAAAAATGAATTTGGAAATCAAATGGCATAACCTTACAATTTCGGCCAACAAGTCTAACTTCAACATTTTGATTTTTAAAATTATTTTCTAAGGTAATGATTTAATCAATGTAGACAATACAATAGATTTAACATGCATTTAGAAGGTGAAAAACAAATTGGAAATCAAATGCAAAGTTTTTATCAAATTCGGCCAACATGCCAAATTAGGTATTCATGATTTCTAAAATTAATTCCAAACTATTTTCAATCAAGAAGAAGCAATACAAGTTAAAGTAAATTTTCTACAATGAGTTTTAAAGAAATAAAGTGGTTAGAATTAAGTTTAAGAGGTTAATACTAATGATTTTTACTGTAAGGAGAAATACAGTAACTTTCGAAAATTTCTAACATATAGCTCATGATGTATTTTGAAGCATGTTAGTAGTTTTCAAAAGGATTAATTACATGGTTTAAAAATTTAATAAACAGAATTTTTATGGTAAAATTAGGAGACCATTAATATAATTTTCTAAATAAAATACTGTCAATTTTTAGTAAAAACGGACAAATAAGATAGAAAAGATGTCCAAAAGATAGTATACGGTATGGAAAATATTATACGTAGTTTAAAAGTATTATTTAGTATTTTTGTTTATTTAAACAGTGATTTTTAAGGAATTCGGTCAAGAAAATGATTTAAAAATCTTACGCGATTGAGAAAACGTATTAAAAATCCTACGTGATTTTGAAAACAGAAAAATATATTTACACGATTTAAAAACGATTATAAAAATGACGAGATTTTGAAAACGCGATAAAATTTCTACGCGATTGACCGTTACTATATTTATTTTTCGCTGTCGGGAAAATGTGAACCCGTACAGGTTTTCTTTATATTTGTTGCCAATGAGGGCAAGCTTTCGCTGTCGGGAAAATGAGAACCCGTACAGGCTTTCTATTATCTACCATTGAGGGCATATTATCTTGAGGGCATTTTCGTAATTTCATATATTTGGAATTATGTATTGTCTTTATGCCAATTTTTGGTGTTTTGGTTGACGAGACGAATCACATCGTGTTGTCGATGCGATAAACATAGTGTGGTTCATTGTTCTAATGAACTTGGAGACTTTAGTGTACGGGATCCCATATATGGAGAGTTGGTAGCTCAGTTGGGCCGTGGTAAACCGATAGCACACTAATGGACTCGACACGCACAATATTTAATCGAGGTTTGTAAAGTCTAGTAGTACATTGCCTATAGTGCCACAACGGAAGACCGTGAACTATACTACGCCTGGATGGTGGATTCCCAGTGTCGTAGGCTATTGACGCAACGTGTGACAGCGTAATAGTTGGTTGGGCAGCCGTGGTACTAATAGATTTTGCAAGTCATTCTCTCTGATATCTGTTTGTGTTTAACTCCATGGAGTAGGGTTGTGTCTTAGTGTATATGATTATATCTTGGATGATATTCCATTTTCTCTATCTATTTTTATCTGGTTATATCTTGGATGTTATTCCATTATTCTCTATTTATCTTTATCTGATAATTATTGTGATGGTTGTCTATTTCTTATATTATTCTATACGTGGTATTGTTTTATACGTGTTTTTTTTATCTGCGTTATATCTGTGATGTTATGTAACGTTATGATATCTAAGTTTTACTCTATTTCATTATTATTACTTGTTATAGCTTTTCGTATTGCATGAAGTGTATAATTGTTATTTGTCGTCTTCTTATTGGCCATGTTTGTGGTGATTTTAGATTGTCTTACCTCTTTATTGTATGTGTTTCCTGTATATTTACTTTGTGCGGTAAAGAGTTTGAGGAAGAAGAAGAGGAACAGCCTCTTGAGGTCTTGTACCCCGAGGAGGAGGAAGATCAGCAAACTGACGACCAGTTTTACGATCAAGAACCATTTGATCATCCATATCCATTGGATTGATTTGTTTTGGTATGGTTGTGCCCAGATTTTTGGGGTTCGTGACGCTGGAGTTTCACGGAGGATCTCTATCGTGGAACATTAGAGGAGATAGAGACTCAGTGACATATGCTGGACGGATGACGGTGACCCTACGCCATAGATTTGATGGAGAGCTGATCATGACTACGACAGTATTTCTACACTTAGAGTTACCCTTATCCATTAGGCGTCATTTTGGTGGTATGACCACGGAGCCTAGTAAGATAAGTATCGTATCGACTGCGCGATCACGTTATCGCCGAGAGTCGAGGCATCCAGGATATTTGTCCCCTGATGATCATTTTCATGATGAGAATGATCCTTCAGAGGAATAAATATACTTGATGTTTTTTTTTGGCGCGTCTGCGTATGGATGTATATATTGACACTTTTACTGTTTTTATTTACTGTTTTCTGTTTAAATATTTGTAATTGTAGTTGTAAATTATTTGTATAACTTATAACATAGAACATATGTATATTATGAGCAATGTTGTTCTGTCTAATTTATGTTTTTCGCAATATTTTATTTTTATTAAACTGTCTATCAGGAATTACTTTACAACCCATGTTATTATTTGACAAATATTTTACAACTTGGGTAGATTTTATTTCTATTTCTTTTATTTTCTTTTATGTGTGACATCCTCCAAAGGGGTGTTACAAGATAGGGTTTTGGCCATGCCTAGGTGTAGGAAAGTCACGCCTAGGCGTGAGTTCCAGGATTTTTCAGAAATTGTATTTTGATGTTTTGAGGTTCCCTATTAGTTGAGATAATTTATATAAGCTTTCTTAAGTGTATTAAAACACTTTTAGGGGTATTTCACAAAGGAAACAACCCACCTATTATATGAGAACAAATTGAGTTTCCAAGCTTTTCAAGGGTATAATCAAGTTTGAAATGTTGAGCTAACCTTTTCCTAGGCCATGATAGGAAATTGATTAATGGGTATGTGTAACACTCACCTTAGGGTATCACATTTCAAACTAACTCCCTTATTTTTCTTTACCCAAGTTATAAAATGATTAAATATTATTTAATCATATTGGTTTCAAAATTTCTTTTCGCGGATAACATAAATTTACCAAATTAAAGTAACACAAGATACAAAAATAAAACAACATATATCCCTTATACATATCATAGAATCTTAATATTTTCATTACATAAACCATATAAAAACTCGACCTGGCCCAAGTTCACAATCTCTAAAAACAAAGTCCTTCTCAAAGACAGATTCCCTAGCCAAGAATGCCTCGTTACTTGTGCAACCTTAAAATAGAGTAATATCACCACAATACTCTAGATACTCAGAGTCCCAATGAACACACCAAGCAGCAGCGCCTTCAAGAAATTGTAGCATAACGAAACCTAGCTTATCCCTCCTTGCTGCCATCGCAGTCTTCACCGACATAGGCATAAAATAGAAACAAACAGAACAATACAGCAAAGAGGTGAGATCCCCTACATCGCATACCAATGTAACAGCGAGGAAATGACAAACATGCCAACACAGTTCAACATACATTCTATACAATAACATAAATCAGTAAATATTTTCATAATATTTAATAAGTAAATAATTTGCTAAACTTGCATCACCATATCAAGCATAATGATAACCCCATAATAATATTACGTACCAGCAGTGTAAATGCTGATTATGCATATGCATAATGTACATGTTAACCATCCTTATGCACAATGTAACCAGTTCCTACTCCATGGAGCTAGATTCAAATTCAGAGATGAACGTTCCAGAAGATTTGTCCCCCCTTAAAAGACAGTCTATGCTAGATCATGAAAAGCAATAGTGTCGTCGGGGCTGTCAGTGCGTTGTAAATGGTTTTTATCGCGGCCAGGGGCATATTTATATATATAGTGCTAACATAAGCACTCGTGATAACATCATCACGAAGCGAATCACCGCGCCCTGATGTCCTCCCAGGATCTATCAAGATCCCACTATCCTGTAAGTTTCCATCCACTCTTTAGGCATAAAACGCCTCAACAACCATCCACTGTACAATGCTCAAATGCATATTCAATGAAACCAAACCACTGTTGAACTGTTCCCAATGGTATTAAATCAACTGCCCATACAATTGTCTATTACCATTAGTATCAAGGATATTATATAACCGCCGATACAATTATACAATACCAAAGAACCACACGGGTCCAGAACCTCGGTCCCACAAGCACAATATTTCTAACATTTTCTCACTAAACCTCCTTTAATAAATATTTTCAACATAATCGAGTCCATCACGTTAACCCGACAGTAAACTGCTGTTATTTTCAATCGCGTAAATAATTTATCGCATTTTCACAATCGTGCAACCTTTTTCTAACGTTTTCAAATCATGTAAATATATTTTGACGTTTTTGCAATTGCGTAGCATTTTTAAATCGTTTTCCCAATCGCGTAAAAATATTTAAATGTTTTCAAACGCGTAAGGTTTTTTTTAAACGCGTAAGGTTTTTTTTACTATTTTTCACTGTATAAAATATTTCTTGACGTTCTAAATTAAATTTTGAAACTTTCCAAACTAAAAATATTATTTGGACATCATTTTCCATTTTTCTTATAAAAACTACTCTAAGTAATAATTTTTGACGTTTTCTCAAAATGTGCATTATTCGATTTAATAAAATCTTCTACTATTACCTTTACTAAAATCCTTTTTAATAAAATACTTTGAGCTCTAAATCACTTTCAAGACTTATTCTCCATTATCATAAATAAAAATCATGTTTATCTAACAACAACTTTATTCCATAAAATATTTGAATTCTCAAATCGCCTATAAAAACTCCTTTTTCATTTCAAAAATCACTAAATTGTGTTCTCATTAATAAACCCTTCAAAACTACCCTTAAGAAAATATTTTTGATCTAAAACACCAATTCTTGGCATGTTGGCCGAAAATCAATTTATTTTCCATACCCAAAGATTTATTCTTTTCCTATCTCATTTTCCTATGTAAAAATCTTTAATCTAATTACTTGTTACTTAATCATCTAGAATCCACACTAGTTTTCAAATGATTTGTTCCCAAAATCCTCATGGAAACCGTGTACCTCTTAGTTCTTAGAAAACAACATAGTTTTCCTTTCCACGTGATTCTTATCATATGCCACATGATTTTAACATATTCATGCTTTCATGCTTGCTATTAAAGTAATAAAATCATATTAAACATCCAATAACAATCCAATCAAAATCATATCATCCCACATATAAATCATACTTAATTATCAAAGTAATAGAATCACATATAATCAAAAAGAAACCATGGCAATTTCATGCATACAATCAACATCATATAGTTATACATAATCAAACATACAAACACCAATAACCACACAATTCGAATGAATAAATCCTCACATAGATTTTTCACTTACAAACACAAACAAATCCATTCCCTCACCACCACATATGGCCAATGAGGTTAATCTCACTCTTACCTTGATTGATGCCTCCTAGCTCCTTCTAGAACTCTCTCTTTGTATCAAATTTTCACCACCAAGTAGATCTTAGAATCAAAACAAACACATAAAATTTAGTATCTAAGTCTTGATTAAGATGACCATAGATCAAACATGGTCTTAGGATTCCAAAGGTCAAGTAAGAAATCAAGTTTCGAGATCTTTACCTTGAAACCCTAGAACTTAAATCCAAGAATCAAGCTTGAAGATGATAGAATTAGGTCTTGATCACAACATGAAAGTTGCTTAGAATGAAGTTTAGGATCAAGTGATGTGATTAGATGGAATTATGAGTGATTGGAAGGCTATTTTAGAGAGTGAGGCTGTAAGTAACACAAGGAGAAAAGGTAAGAGCTTTTGTATTCTTTGTTTGATAGTAAGGTGAAGATGAATAAATCTTGAGAAGTTCACAACATGAAATTAGATGAAATTATGGAAGATTGGATGTAGTTTAGAGGATGATGGCTGAATGCTATGGAGAAGAGAAAATGAGAGAATTTCTTGTGTTGGTTCTTGGTTCTTTGGAGAAAATGATGAGCAAATGAATAAGTGTGGTGAATAAATGAATATTGTCCCCTATTTTTGAGTGTATGACCATAGGTTACATGTACAAAGCCACCAAAATTGACTAAGTTAACAAGAAAAGAAATAAAGAGAATGGCTTAAGTGATAAAAGATTATAGAAATGAAATAGATATCCTATTACTAAAGCTCCTAGCCGTGGAGTGCATGCATGTGAGGGAGTTAATGCTTGATAAATCAAGATAGAAATCAAGCACATGGTTAAAGTCATCAAGTGGTCATGCTTTGGTCACCTTGATGATTCATAAGCTCTTAAAATTCCTAGAAATCTCTACTTGGCCGTGGAACACCATTGAGATAGCTAACCAAATTTTGTTTCATTTAATTACCACTTAAACTTAAATTAACTTAGCTAATTCATCCAGTTTAGGAATTAATTAAACTAGCCATTTTTATTGACTTAATGCTATTGGCTAATAATCATGTCAAGCCACTAATTTTGACTTCGAATAACTAGTAGCACATGGCTATCACATAGCTAAAGCTACAAGAATTTATTACTCACAGAATAAAAATTACTACTCACAAACCAGTAATTATTGTACAGAAAATAATAAAATAACAGTAAAAGAAAATTAGTAACTGTATCCGATTTCAGGTTTAGTAAGATCCCCCGGCCCCGCATTAACAGTACAAAATTTTCTAGCCCATAAAAAATTTTACTTTTTCTGGGTCCACAAACAGCCCAAAATAATATTTAAAAAATCACAATCTCAGAAAAATCAAGAAAATTTTTCAAAAATCATAAAAATTATAAAATTAAAAATTATGAAGATAAAACAAAATTTCGGGTGTTAAAACTCTCCCTTACTAAAAAAAATTGAGGATATTATTCTCTCATCTTGTCTTCCAACTCCAGTGTAGCATCTCCCATCGTTTCATTCCAGATCACTTTCTGCTTCTCTCGAATTTCCTTTATCAAACTATTTGAAACAATAATCATAACCAAACAATCTCCTTACCCATCGTAGCAAATATACTAAGCACATTTCTACTTAATGCATTCGTCACGACATTTGCCTTTCCCGAAATGATACCGATGTTAAAGATTATTGTCCTCCAAAAATTCTAATTATCGTCTCTGCCTATTATCAAACTTCTTTTAATCAAACAAGTACTCCAAGCTCTTGCAATCACTGTAGACATTATAGGTTGATCCATAAAGAAAATGTCTCCAGATTTTTCAACGTAAAACTGAATATCGCAAAAATGCCTAAACGTGCGTCGGACAATTCTTCTCATGTATTTTTAACTACTTCGAAGCACATGACATAACCTTTATATTTTGTATCAGTCCACAACCTATACCCAAAAGTTGAACTTTCTCTAACTAAATTTCGCACTTGGATAGCTTCGCGTATAACTTCTTCTCCTTCTTTAGAAATTGAAGAATCGCACTGAGATGTTCAACATGTTCCTTCGGACTTCAAGAATACATCAGAATGTCATCAATAAAGACAACGACAAATCTGTCTAAATAGGAAAGAAATATCCTATTTATATAATTTGAAAATATCACAGAAATATTCATTACTCCAAATGGTATTACTAAATACCCGTAGTGCCTATAACGCATCTGAAAAACTATCTTGAAATATCTTTTACTTTCACATGAATCTGATAATACCCAGAACATAAATTGATCTCGGAGAAAACAATGACTCCCTTCGTTTGGTCTTCTAGTTCCCACGTTGTTTCTTCTGTCATATCGTCCTAGATTACCTTCACCAAGGTAAGTTGTTTCACTCATCCATCCCTAATCTTAACAGAAAATGTCTCATAGATCAGGTTCTTTTTCTAATTGTACTGTATTTGATACCATGACATTGGTTGAATTAAGAATATATCTTCTCAATTAAGATACATGGAAGATACTATGAAGGTTAGAAAGAAAAGTGACAAGGCTATTCGGTAGATTACTAGATTTATCCAACAAAGAATTTGATATGGTTTACTAGATTTAGAAATGAACATGGTCTGATAAATTTAGAAATGAACTTTCTGGATTCAAATCCAAAAATCTCAGTCTAAGGAAACACTAAAATTTTATTGGAAACAATATAACAATATAACAAGATATGGTTGGAAGATAACCAATCCATTCATGAACTCAAATAGATGTGATTTTAGATAAGCAATTCAAATCAACAGAAGAGATTTGATCTTTTATAAACATAGGATAGAGTTAGAAAACTTGAGTATAAATAATAAGCTTAACAAGAAAAGAAGAAATACCCAGATCAAAAGTTAACAAAGACATAGATAACCCAAATGGTTCACACAATCATTAACCACAAAAGAATGGGTTACCTTGCGAATTATACAGTACAATTTTAGGATTACTTTCTATAGCACAACTTCCGTGTTTCTTAAGTCTTTATATTTGAACATTCCAATTCCACTCTTTATATTGACTTCTTCTTCTGCGTGAGATCTTGAAACAAGTGCATTACTAACAGAAGGTTGACTGCGGGATTTAAAGGATGCAAACCCAAGTGCAGGTTATCTCAAGTAATAAATTTCTTGGAAGTCCGAGGTCGATCCACAGCGAATTGATGAACAAAAATTAATTGAGTTAAGAAAAGTATTTGTCACAATACCAAAAGTAATAAAAGATATTCACAAATGAATTTAAGAACTTGCTTGGGTTAGGAGGTCCACTCTTGGTAATAAATTAAAGGCAAAATTATTTCTCTTTATAACTCAATTGAAATCCACACACAACAGAGGTTCCAATCAAAAAATATAACATTCAAAGTTCAATTATATATGCAATCATATTATGATTCCTTTAATTATCTACTAACATTTGTAAATGAGTTCAAGCATTCACTGTGCCAATCCTATTATCTACAATAAATCAAGATCTCCTTTATACAAAGAAGGTTTCTAAATTGATTGGAAACAAAATACAACACATATAATATCCATTTGATAATATATCATTTAAGCACAAGAAATAGAATAATCTAACCTTATTTCATTACCAAGAGCTTCACTCTTTCACCCAAGCAAGATGAAGATTTAGTTACTCATGGATAAGAAGAAAGAAAGAGAGAAGAAAAGAAAGGTGAACATAGCTTCAATTTAGAACAACAGAAAATTACAACAAAGGAAAACAATAAACAAGCATAACCATAACTTCTAAAAACTAAGCCTAACACCTAGAGCGCTAAATGATCAGCCCATATTGCCTTTTATAGAGGATTAGGGATAAAAAATGACAAGGCGGCTGATTAAGAGTAGGTGGATGAGTGGGTGGAGTGGTTGGATGAGTGGTTGAGTGGTTGGAGTATTGAGATTCTTTGTCTCCGAAATCATTCATTGCTTAACTCATGGATTCCGACATCAAATGGAAAAGTCATCTTTATGAAAGTTGTAGATATGGGTCTTAACTTTCATATGTCCAAATTTTAGCTCATTTCACCACCTACAACCCGATATATGACCCAATTACTGTAGATTATTAAGGCCCAGTTTCAGCACCTCTGTTTTGACTTCCAGACCCAATATCACCTCCAAGCTATTCGATCTAAGTTTTGTGTTCTTCATGAAAGTTGTAGATATGGGTCTTAAATTTCAAGTATCCAAATTTCAGCCCAAATAAGTTCCTACAGCCCGAGTTATGCTCTGATTACTGTACACTGTTCAGGTTCTAGTCACAAAACTCGTGTTCTGACTTCCAAGCCCAATTAGCTCCACTAGATGTCGGAATGAGACTTTGAGCTCTCATCAAAGTTGTAGAGCTTTCTCTCAGCTTTCCTACAAGGTAAAATTCATACTTTCTAGACATCTAGAACTCAAGATATGACCAAAATATAGAAATAATATAAGACCCAAATAATGCTGAAAAAAAATCAATTAAGTTCAATTTGAGTCCAAACTTACAAAACATAACCTGGCTTAATTAATTGAATACATGGAGAGTGAAAATGACTAAAAATGAGGGTTCATTAATGTATAAAATATGTGATTATCAAATTCCCCCACACTTAGGTTTTTGCACTCCTGGGCAAAACACATAAGACCAAAGCTAGGAAACAAAGAAAAACGACATAGACTCAAAAGCTAAAAACTCTAAAAGACTTGATGAAGCAAGAAGAGCAACCAGAAATTCAAGGGATCAAAGCATTAATGAGGTAACATTTCTTCACATCTCAAACCAACAAGCAAGGAAACTTCAGTTGAAAAGAACGAATCAAGAATGATAGATCCTCACAGAATTCACTCTTAATCTCTCAAGTATTTAAAAGGTAAGTATTTCACTCTATTCAACCAATGAACAATTGCACTACCATAAGCTTGCTTATCTTCTACTTCTCCGCTATTCAAACCACATGCATACAAAAATCAAGAGGACTTTATTCAAGGTTGTAATGGGGTTATGGTAAAGGAGATGGGATAATATAGATATGAGAAGATAAAAACTAAAGAGAATAAAAGAGCATTATGGTACAGTTAGAGTGAAGAAAATATTTAAGAACATTCATCATAAAGGACAATCACCAATATTTGACAAATGTTTTATTGAAGATCAATCCCAAATTAGTGAATTGAATTCATTGTTAGACCTGAACCTTCTCCTTTTCTTCCTATTGTTTCCAAGCATCCACCTTTATTCTAGACTCTAATAATCCTTTGATTGCAACGGTGGTCAGTGTAACGCCCCTTTTTGGGAGGGAGCGTCATATTATCGAATCAAAACGAAAATGCAGAAAATAAATTTTTAAACAATTAAGACCCGGTTCATTTAGTTCAAAATTAACTTGCTTAGTACTTTAATACGTGAGTAAAATTGGCGGTATATTTTTTTTTCTGTTAATTTAACAATGCGGAATATGAATAACAGCAAAGAACAAAACAGTAAACAGAAACCCACATATGAATAACATACACATACATATATATTTAGATGCCAAATATATTTTAGATACAGCCTGAAAATTTCCAAAAAGCAAAACTATACCTGCCCCACAGGATTAAACATATATACCCCAGAGATATCAAAATATACAGCTCACCAAAAATAATACATCAGGCCCCCAAAATAAAACACTGGTAGCCACCAGTAGCTACCAATAAAATCAGTCCCTCAAAGGAGGAGGGACCGTGTCCGGGTCCTCAGCAGGATCCTCCTCTTCAGAGGAAACCTCCATGGGAACCACGAAACCACGGGCAAGAGCCTGAGCAGTAGAATCAAAAGAGTCCTCCCAAGGGGTGTAGTAACGATCACCCCACATCTCTCAGATGGGTAGGTAGAACTCCAGCTACAGGCTGACATGACAGGTGAGGATCAGCACCTCATGACGTCTCCAGGCTAGGGCAATCGACACATCTCCCAGATAGACGCAGCGATCGGAGTTCAAGTTGACATGCCAGCACTCTGGCCCTCCAAGGAAGGTCAGACGCACATCGCCCAAAAATCCGTGCATACGTGCTGCCATCGCCTCAGAAGATGCTAGTCTTGTTCGGGCCAGAAGCCAGGAAATTTGAAATCTTCTGCCTCCTTACCGTCGTCTTCGATCAACACAGTATACACACAGGCAGCAAATAATAGAAATACAAAAAAAGAGGTAAGACATCCTACCATCATTACCAATTATAGCTGCCAGAAACAAAACAGCACAACGCGCCCAAGTAGCAGTTCAGAAACAACATGTCCAAGTAATAGGCAGTAAATTCAATAATAAGCAGATAAACAGTTCCAGGCAGTCATTTATTGCAACATTAAACAAACAGTTCAAATTCACAAAGTAGTAATTATCAGATGATTTCATATTCCATAATGCATGTACACACGGTACTCAAAATCCTACTCCATGGAGCTAGACACAAACAGTGGGAGAGAAAGATCAAGAGACATGTCTGTAACTCGGCTGCTGCGGCCAAAGTGCTATACATCAATAATCTCCATGTGCACATCAGGCATTGTATAGACAGTCCACGCTAGATCACGATATAGGACAGTGTCTCGGTCCGGATCGTCGGTGCGTTTGCATCGGTTTGCCCCACGGGTAGGAGAGCTACTAACTACCCATTGTGGAGGACACACACCCCGACGCCCCCAAGGTCAAACATGACCTACACTAGTCTACTCGCATCCGCACTAAGGTGTGTTCAATCTCCTAGGCAACTTGGCCTTACAACAGTCCACAGGACATTCACAATGCATAAGACTCTATGCATGAATATGTATGATTCACAATTTCATACAATTCCATAATATGCCACAATTGGCCAAGATAAGCATCAACACATAAATGGTCATTCACATAGACCCATAATGTCATAATATTAAAATTAAATAAGGTAATACATTTCTAAGGTCCATTATGCATTCTTATTCAAGATTTGCCATTGTTACAAGAATCTGTCACTAAGTAAGTTTCCATAGTCAATTAAATTTTTCTAAAGTAATTTATTCTCATTCTCAGTCATAGATGATGAAAATAATATTTTACTATTCATCGAATGATTTTACGGTACCGCGATTTCATTTATCGGGTAAAAACTTCGTAAAACATAAACCTCGTAAATTGTGCCCAGTCTCAGGTTTAGTAAGATCCCCCATCGACAAGTCCACAATTTTTGAGTTTACCAGACACAGGGCAGATATTGCGTCTCCCCGGGTCCATCCAACGTGCACGTAAAATGATAAATATACTAAAATATTCGACGTTCCCAGAAAATTCTCAAAAAATGTAAATATTATAAAACGGCTATTCGTCATATAATTTTCCAATTTTTGAAGCATTACAATCATCTTCCCGACTCTGCTCAATATTTACGTAAAACCAGAAATATATTAAAATATTCATCATTTCCGAAAAATTCCGAAAGAATTCACATAAATTACAAATATTAGAAAATAACTATTGGTGATAAAATAAATAATTTCTGGAGCGTTACACTGACCTCAGAAATTCTCAGCTCAGCATGTACGTAAAACGAGGAATATATTAAAATATCCGTCCTTTCTGAAAAATTCCAGAAAAATTCCTAAAAATCAAGAATATTATAAATGATTATTGATGATTAAACAAACACTTTTTAGGGTGTTACAACACTCATCTACTAAAAGGAATTTCGTCCTCAAAATTTACATACCTCAAAATAGTTCTGGATGTTGCTCCTTCATCTTGTCTTCTAGTTCCCAAGTTGCATCACCAGTCATGTCATTCCAGATCACCTTTACTAATGGAATCTCCTTCCCTCTAAGTTGCTTTATCTGCCGATCCTCGATTCTCACAGGAGGTGCCTCATAGGTCAAGTTCTCTTTTAACTGTACTGTGTCTGGTGCTATGACATGGCTTGGGTCAGGTAAATACTTACACAGTTGTGACATATGGAAGACATTGTGTATATTGGAAAGAAAAGGGGGTAAGGCTATCTGGTAAGCTACTGGACCTATCCGGCGAAGAATTTGGTAAGGTCCAAGGAATTTTGGGGTGAGTTTTCTAGATTTCAAAGCCCGGCCGACCCCAGTCGTGGGTGTGACTTTCAAGAACACATGCTCACCTTCTTCAAACTCAAGAGGCTTTCTCCTCTTGTCCGCATAACTCTTCTGCCGGCTCTGATCAGTCTTCATCTTCTCTTGAATCATCTTGACCTTCTTAGTCGTCTATTGAATGATATCTGGTCCAATCGTGAGACGCTCGCCATCTTGGTACCAACACAATGGTGTCCGACACCGTCGTCCATATAGAGCTTCATAGGGTGCCATCCCTATACTCGAATGATTACTGTTGTTGTAGGTGAACTCTATCAGTGGTAGAACTTCATCCCAACATCCAGTATGTTCTATTGTACAAGCTCTAAGCAAATCTTCTAGAGATTGGATCGTTCTTTTAGATTGTCCGTCGATTTATGGGTGGTACGCTGAACTCAGACGTAACTTTGTTCCCAACGATGCCTGTAGACTCTGCCAAAATTTTGAAGTAAACCTCGGATCCCTCTCCGAAACAATACTCGTAGGCACACCATGCAGTCTAACGATCTCTCCAATGTACAGTTGGGTCAACTTCTCCAAACTATACCTTATGTTGATCAGAAGGAAATGAGCCGACTTTGTGAGTCGATCAACTATTACCCAAATCGAATCGTGTCCTCTTCTTGTTCTTGGCAAACCCATGACAAAATCCATTACAATGTTGTCCTATTTCCATTCAGGAATAGACAACGGTTGTAGCAATCCTGCAGGTCTTTGATGTTCCACCTTAGCTTTCTGACAAACTAGACAAGTCGATACACATCTAGTGACATCGCTCTTCATTCCATGCCACCAAAATAACTTCTTCAAGTCGTGGTACATCTTTGTTATGCCCGGATGCATATTTAGCATACTGGTGTGAGCATGTTCCACAATATACTGCTTAAGCTCTTGGTCATTGGGAATGCAGACTCTACCCCGAAATCTCAAAATTCCATCCGTTCCTTCCTCGAATTCCGTTTCCTTACCTTGCTTCATTAACTCTCTCACTTCTTGCAAGAATTTGTCGACTTTTTGTTTTTCTCGTATGTCCTCCATTAGTTCACTTGAGATGGTAACCATATTCATACTAATCCTTCCGGGTTCCAACTTGACAAATGACCAAGTATCTCTAAATTCTTCGATGAGCTCTCTTTCCTTGATCATTAGTGTAGAAACACTGACGGTCTTCCTACTCAAGGCATTAGCCATGACATTCGCCTTGCCAGGGTGGTACAACAATTGAAAGTTGTAGTCCTTCAGGAATTCTAACCATCTTCGCTGTCTCATGTTTAGCTCCTTCTGATCATACAAGTACTTTAGACTTTTGTGGTCACTGAAGACGTTGAACGTTGCTCCATAGAGGAAATGCCTCCATATTTTCAGAGCAAAAACCACAACTGCCAGCTCCAAATCGTGCATCGGATAATTCTTTTCGTGCACTCGCAACTGTCGCGAAGCATAAGCTACTACTCTTTTGTGTTGCAACAAACCCCAATCCTTGGTACGAAGCGTCATAGTACACCTCGAATGGCTCATTCGGATCAGGTAATACCAATACGGGTGAGGTAGTCAGCCGTTTCTTCAACTCTTGAAAACTTTGCTCGTAGCTATCAGTCCATTCAAAAATCTTGTCCTTCTTTGTCAACTGAGTAAGCGGTCCGGCAATTTTGGAAAATCCTTCTATGAATCTTCTGTAATATCCGGCTAAACCCACGAAGCTACGAACTTCTGTCATTGACTTCGGTTGTTCCCACTGTAGCACTGCTTCTACTTTGGACGGATCCACTGCAATCCCTTCCTTCGAGATCACATGGCCCAAAAACTTCACCTCATCAAGTCAAAACTCACACTTTGACAATTTGGCATACAGTTCTTTCTCCTTCAAAATCTGAAGAATTATACTGAGGTGTTCAGCATGATCCTCCTGATTCTGGGAATATATTAGGATGTGATCGATGAAACAGACAACAAACTTGTCCAAGTAAGGACGAAAGATCCTGTTCATGTAGTCCATAAAGATAGCAGGTGCATTCGTGACACCAAACGACATCACAAGGTATTCGTAATAACCGTATCGGGTACGAAAAGCAGTCTTGGGTACATCCTCCATCTTCACTCTTATCTGATGATACCCAGATCTCAGATCAATCTCAGATCAATCTTAGAAAATACCGTTGCTCCCCTCAGTTAGTCCATCAAGTCGTCGATTCTCGGAAGAGGATATTTGTTCTTGATTGTCAGCTTGTTCAACTTCTTATAGTCCACACACAATCTCGAGGTACCGTCCTTCTTTCGAACCAACAACACTGGCGCTCCCCAAGGTGATACACTCGGCCTAACAAATTGTTTCTCCAAAAGCTCCTCTAGCTGTTTCTTCAGTTCTGCTAATTCCGTTGGCGACATCCGATATGGTGCTATAAACATGGGACCAGCTCCCGGTACAAGGTCAATAGCGAACTCTATCTTGCGCGTTGGTGGTAAACCAGGTACATCTTCGGGGAAGATTTCAGGAAACTCCTTCACCACAGGAATAGCGCTCAGATCAGCCTCGCTCTCGACTTTCAAAGAAGATAGTAGCATGTATCCTTAAGCTCCTTCTTTCAAGAAAGTCAACACTTGGTTGGCCGTCAAGTATCTAGAATCCTCATCCACAGGAAAGACTATGATTTTTCTAGAGCAATCTAATAGAACATGGTTGGAAGACAACCAATCCATCCCTAGGATTATGTCTAATTGTGATAAAGGTAGGCAAATTAAAGGGGACACTTCAAATAGACTTTGGTAGTAACTACCAGTTTATCAGTAGGGGTTGAGACAGTCAAATCAAAAGGTAAGGTAGACATTGGTAAGTCAAGTCATGCACACAGTCATATGATATGAAAGAATGGGTTGCCCCAGAGTCATACAGTACTTTTAAAAGATTACCTTCTATGGTGCCTTCTCCTTGAATCAAGTCTTCGGATTCGGAGGCTTCAGCTCTCTCATGGTGTAAACTTGACCTCCGGCTTGCGGTTTCTTGGCTCGAGTTGCATTGACTGAAGGTTCAGCCTTTGTCTGATTGCAGTCTCTAGACACGTGGCTTGGTTTGCCACATCTGAAGCAGATGATTCCCTTGATCATGCAGTCTCTTGTCAGATGATCTTTCCCACACTTTAGGCATTTGGACGGATATGTCACATTCTGACTAGTTCGATTCCCAGAAGAACCTCCACCAGAAATTCCACCAGTTTGATGTGGGTTTCCCGTTGGTCGGGAATAAGGCTTCTTTTGGAAGTGGTTTGAACTATTAGAACGACTATTCATCATATAATTTTTCAATTTTTGAAGCATTATAGTCGTTTTTCCGACTCTGCTCAATATTTACGTAAAACGAGAAATATATTAAAATATTCATCTTTTCTGAAAAATTCTGAAAGATTTCACATAAATCACAAATATTAGAAAATGACTATTGGTGATAAAATAAATAATTTGTGGAGCGTTACACTGACCTCAAAAATTCTTAGCTTAGCGTGCACGTAAAAGGAAGAATATATTAAAATATCCGTCGTTTCTGAAAAATTCCAGAAAAATTCCTAAAAATCAAGAATATTATAAAATGATTATTGATGATTAAACAAACACTTTTTAGGGTGTTACAGTCAATTTTTTTTTAATCATTTTGCACACACACCCCCACACTTATTCAAGAACAAAGTCAATGCTCTCTTATTTCCTAAGGTTAGGTAAAACATGTTTTTTTTTTCTTTTTTTTCTTTTTTTTGAAGGCACGTAATGAGCTAAAAACAAGGAACAGTCAAATAAGCTCAAAGGGGTTACACAAGGAAAAATATATAAGGATGACTATTTGGACAAAGTAGCTATTTCAAAATGCCTCAATCATATTTATGAATGCATGTGAAAATGTAGCCTAAAAAAGAATCAAAGCAAGTTCTAGAGTAACATTTTCATGAGTAAAAATCACACAAGAAAGAAGAGAATGGTACAGATATTCAATCTATTCATCAATAGGCTCAAAATCTCACAAGGCATATTTCTATCATTCTCAATCCACCATATCAACATTCATATCCAATGTAACACCCACCGTAGGGTGCCACTTTCTTTTTTGATAACTATAAAATAAACTTAGCAGAAAATAAAATATTATACATAATCACACATAATTTACATCATCATACATTACAAATGTATTGTCAGGATTATTTATATACAGACCAAGTTCTTAAAGTATTTAAACATACTTAAATAATTAAACGACTTGCCCAAGTCTAACTAAACAGCAGAACCCTCAGTTGGGTCCTCCTCAGACTCCTCAGTAGGTAGGAATCTGATTTGACGCGAAGCCCTACGGACAGGTGTCTGAGCGGATGACACAATACTAATTTCCATTGGGACATAATATCTAGTATCCCAATGCTGCCTGATGGACAACGGAAAGTCAACATGTACATATATAGTTACGGAACAGAACGGATTTCTACGAAACTCTCTGCTTATCATGACCGTTAGGTTTCCCTCATAAATTAGTCCCCTCTCATTGGGACTAGTCCTCCACGCTCTAGCTCCACCATGGAACTGCAATCTCACGTAATCGAAGAAACCAGGTCTTGATGTCATCTTATCAAAACTCCGCTTCCTCCACAGGGGCCTGCTCTTCTTCACCTTCTTGTTCTATGCCTTGCTCAACGTCTTTACAAATATAAATACAGTACCAAATAATATACAAAGAAGTGAGATCACCTACGCCAATACCAACATGGTAGCACAAAGATAATACAAACAACATACCACATAGTTATATCATACCATAATTACAATCATGCCATCAACATTATTTATTATAACAGATACAATAAATAATAATTACCATCATGCCATTAACATTATCATCATCATCATCATCATCATCATCCAAGTATTTCTTAACAAAACAATTGTCATAGCCAATATCCCTCAATTAATATATCATACAGATATAAATGCTCAGTTTTATGCATGCGCACATAGACTCAATTTCCTACTCCATGGAGCTAATACTTAGTTCAGAGAAGTTAATCTGAAAGATCTATCAGTACCAAAATGCCTTAGACCACGTGCTATAATTCTCATTTGTATTTGCATATCTAGCATATACACGACAGTCTTTACAAGATCTCGATTAAGAATAGTGTCTCGGTCAGGATCATCAGTGCATTGCATCGGTCTAACTTACGGGAAGAAGAGCTACCAACCTCCCATGTAAGCAACCCGCACCCCGATGCCCCCAAGGTCAACAAGTGACTTACACTACGCATATCGCACCTACTCAAGAGGTGTATGTCTCTCCTCGGCAAATAGCCTCATATAGTCCCTCGGACCTTTCCAATGCATGTTCAATGCACCAATGCCAATCATAGGCAAAATTCATATACAGTGTTCATACACCAGTTCATGCATATAAAATGCACTAATGCCAATCACAGGCAAAATTTATCATTTTCTCATACAGTGTTCATCCACTGGTTCAACAGTAATTTTACTGTATATTTAATTGCAAAAATCATATTATCACATTTTCATAATCGCACACCACTTTTATTGCGTTTTCACAATTTTATAACATTTCTGTTACGTTTTCAAATCACATATAGATTTTTCAACGTTTTCATCAATTACGTAGAAATATTCCACCATTTTTAAATCACGTAGTGATTTTTTAACAATATCTCAAACGTGTAAAAATATTTAAACGTTTTCCAAATTGCGTAGAAATATTTCAACATTTTTCAAATCACGTGGAAATATTTAAACGTTTTTCTAATCGCGTAGCTTAAAAATCACGTTTTTAAGTTACGTAAATCATATTTCACCCTTTTTCAACTTCGTAAAATCTTTCTCAAGGTTCAAAAATTCCATTTCAACTTTTTTTTCAAAATAATATGACTTCTCACATTACTTTCCACAATTTCTTACTCAAGAAAATCCTTTTCACAATTTATTCCATAAATTCACCATTCCATTGATTTAAATCAATGTTTCTAACTTTAAAATTTACTAACACTCTCCAAAACCCAAAGGATGAGTTACACGTTAGAAAATCCTAAGTTTCTCATGTATTCTTTATAATTCCAAATTAATTCTAAAAATCAATCCTCTTTAAAATAAATTGAGGTTCAAACACTTTCAACCTCTCTTTTCCATTTGCATATGAAAATTCCATTTTTCAAGTGTTAAAACACTCTGATTCCCTTTCCAAATTCCTTGTATTAAATCAAGTTATATTTCCACTTTGAAAATCACTTTGTTCATAAAAATCAAGGCATTACAAGCCTTCAAAACCATGGACATGGCCATTGAAACCATCAAATATTTTTCCTTCTAAATTGATATGGTTTTACACAAACAAAACCATTAAAAATTCTCACAAAAACCGTGAGCACTTGTTTCTTGAAAACAAACCATTTGTTTATTTTCCTAGCTTTTCTAAACATCCAATTTTACCATTCATGAAAATATAAAATGTGAACACCTATTTTGAGGTATTGAGGCCGAAATCCTCATGGTCTTTGGAACCAAAATTTGTTTTCCTTACCAATAATTTTTATGGCATACAACACATATAATCAACATATATATCACAAGCATGCCATAATCAATGCAATAAATCATGCAAATCATACCAAGCATAGGCAAATAATCAAAGCACATAAACACACACAAATAATTACATGACCATGGATATGAATCCTCACATGGATTCACCATCCATCAAATAAATAAACCATCTCTCACCATCATGCTTGGTTGGTGAGATGGATCTCCCTCTTACCTCTTGAAGAACCACAAAAAGCTCCTTGCTTTGTATTTTGAACAAGATCTCTACCAACAAAAGTCTCTTGAACATAAAACAAACATAAAGAAATTAGTATATTAAGCTTGAATAAAAGGAACCATGGATCAAACATGGTTTAGAACATGAAAAAGAAGAAAAGAAATGAAGTTTCCTTACACTTCACTTTAAAACCCTAAAACTTGCTCTTGGAAAAAGTCCTTCAAGATGGAAGATTTAGAGCTTGGTGTAAACTACAAAGGTTCTTGTATTGAAGTAAGGATTCAAGAAGTATGGTTGTATAAAATTTTTGAGTGATGGAAGGTGGTGTAGGAGTGCTTGGCCGTGAGCTTAGAGAAGGAGAGAAATGGAGAGAAAATTTGATAACTTTGTTTCTTGAAAATGTTCAACAAAGACCAAGGTGATTAATAATGACTAAAGGTGATCAATTACAGTCTTCCAATATTGCTTTTGCTTCTAATGCAGCACCAAAACCATCCCCCCCGTCCATGCACTCTTCAAAATGCAACAAATCTCCTAGCCACCATTTTAGGCAATCTTAACCATTGATTAGATCAATGGTTAGGATTGATATAGGTTTTAGGTTTAGGCTTTAGATAGAAGACTTAATTTAGGCCATTGGATCTTTCCTCCTTGAAATCCTAGCCATTAGATGTGTCTCCAAAATGAAGGGTCAAGATTACTCCTTCAAACTTTACATCCAAGGGCTATAAATGGTCCTAGCCACTTTGTAAGACTAAATCTCAACCGTTGATTAAATCAAGATCAAGTCTCCACCATTTATTACATCAATGGTAGATATCCAAGCCACTAATGTTGACTACGCAGTACAATATTTATTTTTGTATATGCTATTTTCCTTCGAATAATATTTTTACTGTATTTTTATCACCCGATAATTAAATACAGTACAAAACACAGTAAAATAAAATTTCTAAAACTATTTCCGGATTCAGGTTTAGTAAGATCCCCCATCTCCGTCTCAACAGTACAAATTTTTCTGGCTATAGAAATTTTTTTACCTTTCTGGACCCACGTGGGGGCCATATACGACCTCCTTGGGCCCACAGACAGCCCACGGATAACGCTAAAATAAATAGAGTAATATAAAAATTTCATAATCACACACAAAATCACAAAAATTAGAAAACTCATGAATATCAAATCAGATTACGTAAAATAATTAAGACTTTTCAGTAATAATTAAATTACGTAAGATTTTCCTCGACCCGAAAATTATTATTTTCTTGACACGAAGTAAATCACACAAAACAATCAAATGTACTGACAGAATATTTAAAATAATTTTACAGCACATAGAAATCACTAAACAATAGAATTCTGTTAACTTTCAAAATTACTGTCTTATATTTAGGAAGTTTAGGGTGTTACATCCAAGCTTGTGAAATTTAAGAAAGAAAATAATTTATTCAACCATGATATGATCCTTGAATTTCAATTGCTTCAAAGGATGTGAGAGTGCATTTGCTTGAATCTTTCAAAGGAAATCAAACAACTAAACTTTGATTCTTCCATAAATAAACACTAAATAGTTACTACCCCAACTAAGATGCATCTCAAGAGTAATAAATTGTTTCTAAAATTTACTCCTTACTCTGTCATCCTTAATTGGTTTTACTACGAATAGGTTTTTAACAATCATATCACTAAACATACTTCCCAATTTAAATGCGTCTCAGGAGTGAAATCACTCCTTACTCTGCCATCATTCATTGGTTTAGTAAGTCCATGACAATCATATCATACTTCTAAAAAAAAGAAAATTTTTTTTTGTCAACTATCCTTCCCCCCTAACAAGATCACAACATTGTTCTCAATGTTAAAATATAGATGAGCAAAGGATAGAAGATATTAACAAAACATTATATGTGTTGAAGGATGCAAACCCAAGTGCAGGTTGGGTTAAGCATTTAAATTGGGAAAAATTTTGGATTTGTCTTTTCATAACATTGGTTTTATGCATTGGAAAAAATTTCTTCAAGAACTCACCTTGCATTTCTTGTCATGTGCCAATTGATCTTGGTTTCAAAGTGTTAAGCCAAGATTTTGCTTTATCTTTTATAGAAAAAGGAAACAATTTAAGCTTAACAATCACTTTAGTGCAATTTTGGTCATTGAAAGCAATACATACTTCCTCAAATTCTTTCAGATGTAAATATGGGCTTTCAGACTCTAAACCATGAAAATTAGGAAGTAAAGAAATCATATTTGGTTTGAATCTTTCAGAGATGTGTACCCGACAGTGAGGTAAGTAGTGTCATTAAATTATCACTCAGAAGCATATGGAGGTCACTTTTCTTTAAAGAAAATAGCTGCGAAAATCTTGCAGTGTGGATTTTATTGGCCCACTTTATTTAAAGATTGCTATACTTTTTGCAAAAGTTGTCAAAAGATGGGCTCAATTTCAAAAAGAAACATGATGCCTCTGAACCCCATCCTT
Source organism: Ormosia emarginata (assembly GCA_029884605.1). Lineage (NCBI taxonomy): Eukaryota > Viridiplantae > Streptophyta > Magnoliopsida > Fabales > Fabaceae > Ormosia > Ormosia emarginata. The sequence continues at coordinate 11,375,102 of JAQQTP010000040.1, forward strand.
GTCATTGAAATTTTTTATTGTTAGGGAATTGATTTCATGGGCCCATTTCCATCCTCATTTGGATTTGTGTATATTTTGGTTGCAGTTGATTATATCAAAAATGGATTGAGGCGATTCTATGTCAACACAATGATCATAAAACTGTTCTCAAATTTTTTTAAAAAAAATATCTTGTGTCGATTTGGAATCCCTCGAGTTATCATCAGTGATGGGGGAACACATTTTTGTAATAAACCATTTCAATCTTTAATTAAGAAATATGGTATTACACATAAAATTGTCACCCCTTATCACCCTCAGACAAGTGGACAAGTTGAATTGGCAAATAGGGAGATTAAACAAATTTTAGAAAGAACGGTTTACCCAAATCGTAAAGATTGGTCTTTAAGACTAAATGATGCACTTTGGACTTACTGTACTGCTTTCAAAACATCCTTAAGCATGTCATCCTATCGGTTAGTCTATGAAAAACCTTATCACTTGCCTGTAGAATTGGAACATAAAGCATTTTAGGCCATTAAAGCTTTCAATCTAAATCTTGATGATGCTTGCAAGATACGCAAATTGCAATTAAATGAACTTGAGGAATTGAGAAATGATACATATGAAAACTCAAAGATTTATAAAGCTAGAACAAAAGCTTTTCATGACAAGATAATTTTGAGAAAATCTTTTGAAATTGGTAAAAAAATTCTGCTTTATAATTCTCGCTTACACTTATTCCCTAGAAAATTGAGATATAGGTGGAGTAGTCCTTTTGTTGTCAAACATGTGTATCCTCATAGGGCTGTAGATATTGAGAATCCTAGGAATGGTAATATGTTTAAAGTCAATGGACAAAGGCTCAAACCATTTTTGGAAAACTAAGTTGATAAGGTAGAATTCATCTCTCATTCTGATCCTTGTTATGAATAGAATTTATTCTAATTTTGTTACCATTTTTGCAGTTCTTTGTGTTGCCGGTTATGTGGCGGATAACGGTACTCCGTGACTCTCAAGTCGGTTTGTTTTTCAATTTTTCTAAATAATTGAATCCTTGTTCTCCTTTAAAATGGATGTCATTCTTTCAAACCTGAGAAAACATTTTTCTTCTCTCCCTCAAAATACTCTGACAAAAATCTACAAAGTTAGATGTGAAAGATTGAGACTGTTAATGCACAAGGGTATGCCAGAAGATGTACGATGGATAATTGAAGCAAAGGTCCGACTAGTAGGTGAGTCTTCAATTTCATTTGACTCATACATGCCAAGTCTTGGAAGAAGTTCATATTCTAAAAGGAGAAGAGCAAAAAGGTTACAAGTCTATCACAAATGTGGACGATGGAATTGTAACAAGTGATGTCATTTTTTGGGGATGGTTTCTGCAAACAGAGAACATAAAATTTTCTCCATTAAGAATGGACTGAGTAGGGAGTCATTAGATGATATCTTATTGACTCTTGAGACGCATTCTTGTGGATTGGTACATCGTGAACTTCTTAATTTGTAGAATCTCTTCAAAGATGAAGAAAAATGCTACAGTCTTGGGAATCTGACTCTAAAAGATCATGTTTGCCAATTTATAATAAAATTGTATGGGAAGCTTATCCTCGACTCATAGAAGGCGTTTAAGCCGTTACTGGACGTTAAACCAGAGGCAAATGTGAGCCATATCCACAACAATCTATACATATTATCTTCTCCTTATTCTTCATGTTTTCTAAAAAAAAAAAAGAAAAAATGTTTGAACAAGGGCGATCCAGAAGGAGTACCATGAATTTAATTAGTTGTGGAGCCCCAACCTTTGGCTGACCCATCATTGACTCAGGTGGACCTTTGCACGTTGGTCCTTAAAAAAGGTTCGTGTACCATGCTCTGTAGAGAGCCGCACTCCATAATCCAATGTTTACCATCTAGGCACTGTGGAGTTAGTGGATAGGCAGAAGCGTCCCACTTTGGTTATTAACGATAAGTAACCCGCGGCTGCCAAAGCATATGTGGCATCTGAGCTTGATCCTCTCTTTTATTAGAAGGGGTTCTCAGCGCCCTGGGATGGGTCGTTCTGGATCTTGGACATTACGACTTTCAGATTTTAGCATCTTTATTGATGTTACAAGCCCAAGTGTGAGCTCTCCAAGTTCTAGACCCAGGATGGAAACCCACGATGGTTTCTTCTTTTTCTTTTCTTCGAATAAACGGACGTGAGTGTCTATTGCACTAGTGACACACAATATAAAATTATGCCACTACTGCACTCATGACGCGCAGTATAAAGATATGCTATGAAAACTGTACATAAAGCTATGTCATCATGTGCTATTATACTTCTTTTATCTTTGTATGATTTTGCTGTATTTTGGTTTTGGACAGGCGATCCTTTGAGCAGGGTCCTTCAGGGGGTTTCTAGACTTCTTTACCCTAATGGTTTTCTTGAAATAAAAAAAAACAAAAAACCAAAAACCAAAAACCAAAAAAAAACAAAAAAAACAAAAAAAAAGAAAGATTCTGTGTTTCTTAATTTCAAACTTTTCGGACAACAACCAACCTACCCTTATAGGTGCTATTATTATCCTTCCCATTTGTCTTATTTAAACACTCCATTTTCTCTATTTTCTTCCAACTCAGAATCTTTCAAGGGGAAGGTGAGTATAGAAATGGAAGGTTTTTCTATTCATCAACTTAAAAATATTTTTGTATTTTGTGGGTCTAATTATGGGAAGGGTTTAGAGTTTGTAAACGCAGCTACCACTCTTAGTCGATCAATTGCTACGAGAAAAACTCATCTTGTATATGGGGGATGTTACTGTGGGTTAATGGGAGTTGTATCACTTGCTGCATATATAGGAGGCAGTCAGGTTTTAGGTATCATTCTTGAACCTTTAGCTCAACAGAACATCACTGGAAAGACAATTACGGAGGAACTTTAGGTATCTTCAATGCATGAAAGAATGAAGATAATGCTTGAAAACTCTGATGCATTCATTGCCTTACCGGGTGATTTTGGTACCTTGGAAGAAGTTTTTCAAATTGTCTCTTGGGCCCAACTGAACATCCACCATAAACCCATAGGTTTGTTGAATGTAAATAATTTCTTTGATATTTTGTTAATCTTTCTTGACCATGTTGTGGAACAAAAATTTATCACACTTTTGGAAAGACAACTTCTTATCTCTGCTTCCACTATTGATGAGTTAATTAATAAATTAGAAGCTTTTGTTCATAAACCTGAGCCAGCAATAGCTCAGATAGATTGGTCAGTAGGAAGCAGTAAAGGAAGTAGGATGAAAAGAAAGCTAGATTTGACACTTCGTTTATAACTTTCCTTTACTTTTGATTTCATTTATCGTACTTTGTTTTAGTTTAAATTTGTGTCAGATTTCTCCAACAGGTAATCGCTTCTATCCTTTACTCATCTATATTTTAACATTGAGGACAATGTTGTGATCTGGTTGGGGGGGAGGATAGTTGAAAAAAAAAATTTTTTTTAAGAAGTATGATACGATTGTCATGGACTTACTAAACCAATGAATGATGGCAGAGTAAGGAGTAATTTCACTCCTGAGACGCATTTAAATTGGGAAGTATGTTTAGTGATATGACTATCAGAAACCTATTCATAGTAAAACCAACTAAGGATGACAAAGTAAGGAGTAAATTTTGGAAACAATTTATTACTCTTGAGACGCATCTTAGTGTGGGTAGTAACTATTTAGAGTTTCTTTGTAGAAGTAGCAAATGGATTCTTGGATCTTAGCATAAATTGTCTTCTTTCTTAAAAATCACAAGTTTGGATATGAATGTTGATATGGTGGATTAAGAATGATAGAAATATGCCTTGTGAGATTTTGAGCCTATTGATGAATTGATTGAATATTTGTACCATTCTCTTCTTTTTTGTGTGATTTTTACTCATGGAATTGTTACTCTAGAACTTGCTTTGATTCTTTTTTAGGCTACATTTTCACATGCATACATAAATATGATTGAGGCATTTTGAAATAGCTACTTTGACCAAATAGCCATCCCTGTATATTTTCCCTTGTGTAACCACTTTGAGCTTATTTGGCCCTTCCATGTTTTTAGCTCATTACGTGCCTTAAAAAAAAACATATTTTACCCAACCTTAGAGAATAAGAGAGCATTGGCTTTGTTTTTGAATAAGTGTGGGGGTGTGTGTTCTAATAAAAAATAAAAAAAATGACCATCATTGCAATCAAAGGATTATCGAAGTCTAGAATAAAGGTGGATGCTTAGAAACAACAGGAAGAAAATGAGAAGATTCAACTTTAACAATGAATTCAATTCACCAATTTGGGATTGATCTTCAACAAAACATTAGTCAAATATTGGTGATTGTCCTTTATGATGAATGTTCTCAAACATTTTGTCCACTCTAACTGTACCATAATGCTCTTTTATTCTCTTTGGTATTTATCTTCTCATATCTATATTATCTCCTCTCCTTTACCATGACCCCATTACAGCCTTGAATAAAGTCCTCTTAATTTTTGTATGCATGTGATTTGAGTAGCGGAGAAGTAGAAGATAAGCAAGCTTATGGTAGTGCAATTGTTCATGGGTTGAATAGAGTGAAATACTTACCTTTTAAATACTTGAGAGATTGAGAGTGAATTTTGTGAGGATCTATCATTCTTGATTCATTCTTTTCAATTGAAGTTTCCTTGTTTTTTGGTTTGAGATGTGAAGAAATGTTATCTCATTAATGCTTTGATCCCTTGAATTTCTGGTTGCTCTTCTTGCTTCATCGAGTCTTTTAGAGTTTTTAGTTTTTTAGTCTATGTCATTTTTCTTTGTTTCCTAGCTTTGGTCTTATGTGTTTTGCCCAGGAGTGCAAAAAGCTAAGTGTAGGGGAATTTGATAATCACATATTTTATACATTAATGAACCCTTATTTTTAGTCATTTACACTCTTCATGTACTTAATTAATTAAGCCTGGTTATGTTTTATAAGTTTGGACTCAAATTGGACTTAATTGATTTTTTAGCATTATTTGGGTCTTACATTGTTTCTGTATTTTAGTCAGGTCTTAAGTTCTAGATGTCTAAAAATTATGAATTTTACCTTGTAGGAAAGCTGAGAGAAAGCTCTACAACTTTGATGAAGAGCTCAAAGTTTCATTCAGACATCTAGTGGAGCTAATTAGGCTTGGAAGTCAAAATAGAGGTGCTAAAACTGGGCATGACCAGTCTGCAGTAATTGGGTCATATATCGAGCTGTAGGTGGTGAAATGAGCTGAAATTTGGATATATGAAAGTTAAGACCCAGATCTACAACTTTCATGAAGATGACTTTTCCATTTGATGACAGCATCCATGAGTTAAGTAATGAATGATTTCAAAGACAAAGAATCTCAATAATCCAACCACTCAACCACTCATCCACCTACTCTTCATCGGCCCCCTTGTCATTTTGTATCCCTAATCCTCTATAAAAGGCACCATGCGCTGATCATTTGGTGCTCTTGGTGTTAGGCTTAGTTTTTAGAAGTTATGGTTATGCTTATTTATTATTTTCCTTTGTTACAATTTTCTCTTGCTCTAAATTGAAGCTATGTTCATCTTTCTCTTCTTCTCTCTTTCTTTCTTCTTATCTATGAGTAACTAAATCTTCATCTTGCTTGGGTGAAAAGGTGAAGCTCTTAGTAATGAAATAAGGTTGGATTATTCTATTTCTTATGCTTAAATGATATATTATCAAATGGAGATTATATGTGTTGTATTTTGTTTTCAATCAATTTAGAAACCTTCTTTGTATAATGGAGATCTTGATTTATTGTAGACAATAGGATTGGCACAGTGAATGCTTGAACTCATTTACAAATGTTGGTAGATAATTAAATGAATCATAATATGATTGCATATATAATTGAACTTTGAATGTTATATTTTCCGATTAGATCCTCCGTTGTGTGTGGATTTCAATTGAGTTATAAAGAGAAATAATCTTGCCTTTAATTTATTACCAAGAGTGGATCTCCTAACCTAAGCAAGTTCTTAAATTCATTTGTGAACATCTTTTATTACTTTTGGTGTTGTGACAAATCCTTTTCTTACTTGCTGTAATTTTTGTATTGGACAAATTTCAATCTTACTTAATTAGTTCTTCTATTGTGATTTTCACCGATCATGTTGTTGTTAGATATTTGATGTCTAAGCAGGACACGAAACCAAGATTGATACGGTGGATCTTGTTGCTTCAAGAATTCAACATCACAATAAAAGATAAGAAATGAGCCGAAAATGTTGTCATTGATCATTTGTCCAGACTTACAATAGGCTCATTTTTTGATAGCACACCCATCAATGATTCTTTTCCCAATGAATTTTTATTTTTTGTCAATTCCATACCTTGGTTTGCTAACATAGTCAACTTTCTTATAACAGGAAAGATGCTGCCTCAATGGACGCACCAAGATAGGAAGAAATTTTTGACAGAGGTGAAAAACTTTTATTGGGATGACCTATACTTGTTCAAATATTGTCTTGACCAAATCTTTCGGAGATGTGTGCCCGACAGTGAGGTAGGTAGTGTCATAAATTTTGTCACTCAGAAGTATGTGGAGGTCACTTTTCTTCAAAGAAAACAACTGCAAAAATCTTGCAGTATGAATTTTATTGGCCCACTTTATTTATAGACTGCTATACTTTTTGCAAAAGTTATGAAAATTGTTAAAAGATGGGCTTAATTTCAAAAAGAAACATGATGCCTCTGCACCCCATCCTTGTCATTGAAATTTTTGATAGTTGAGGAATTGATTTCATGGGCCCATTTCCATCCTCATTTGGATTTGTGTATATTTTGGTTGCAGTTGATTATGTCTCAAAATAGATTGAGGCGATTCCATGCTGACCCAATGAACATAAAACTGTTCTCAAATTTTGGAAAGAAAATATCTTGTGTCGATTTAGCAATATCTTGTATTACCATATTTCTTCATTAAAGATTCAAATGGTGTATTGTAAAAATGTGTTCCCCCATCATTGATGATAGCTCGAGGGATTCCAAATCGACACAAGATATTTTCTTTTCAAAATTTGAGAACAGTTTTATGATCATTGTGTGGGCATGGAATCGCCTCAATCTATTTTGAGACATAATCAACTGCAACCAAAATATACACAAATCCGAATGAGGATGGAAATGGGCCTATGAAATCAATTTCCCAACAATCAAAAATTTCAATGACAAGGATAGGGTTCAGAGGCATCATGTTTCTTTTTGAAATTAAGCTCATCTTTTAACAATTTTCACAACTTTTGCAAAAAGTAAAGCAGACTATAAATAAAGTGGGCCAATAAAATCCATACTGCAAGATTTTCGCAGTTGTTTTCTTTGAAGAAAAGTGACCTCCACATGCTTCTGAGTGGCAAAATTTTATGACACTACCTACCTCACTATCGGGCACACATCTTCAAAAGATTTGGTCAGGACAATATTTGAATAAGTATAGGTCATCCCAATAAAAGTTTTTCACCTGTGTCAAAAATTTCTTCCTATCTTGGTGCGTCCATTGAGGCGGCATCTTTCCTGTTACAAGAAAGTTGACTATGTTAGCAAACCAAGGCATGCAATTGACAAAAAATAAAAATTCATTGGGAAAAGAATCATTGATGGGCGTGCTATCAAAAGATGAGCCTATTTTAAGTCTGGATAAATGATCAGCGACAACATTTTCGGCTCATTTCTTATCTTTTATTGTGATGTTGAATTCTTGAAGCAACAAGATCCACTGTATCAATCTTGGTTTGGTGTCTTGCTTAGACATCAAATATCTAACAGCAACATGATCGGTGAAAATCACAATAGAAGAACTAATTAAGTAAGATCGAAATTTGTCCAATACAAAAATTACAGCAAGTAAGAAAAGGATTTGCCACAACACCAAAAGTAATCAAAGATGTTCATAAATGAATTTAAGAAGTTGCTTGGGTTAGGAGATCCACTCTTAGTAATAAATTAAAGGCAAGATTATTTCTCTTTATAACTCAGTTGAAATCCACACACAACGAAGGTTCCAATCGGAAAATATAACATTCAAAGTTTAATTATATATGCATTAATATTATGATTCCTTTAATTATCTACCAACATTTGTAAATGAGTTCAAGCATTCACTGTGCCAATCCTATTGTCTACAATAAATCAAGATCTCCATTATACAAAGAAGGTTTCTAAATTGATTGGAAACAAAATACAACACATATAATCTCTATTTGATAATATATCATTTAAGCACAAGAAATAGAATAATCCAACCTTATTTCATTACCAAGAGCTTCACCCTTTCACCCAAGCAAGATGAAGATTTAGTTACTCATAGATAAGAAGAAAGAAAGAGAGAAGAAGAGAAAGATGAACATAGCTTCAATTTAGAGCAAGAGAAAATTGCAACAAAGGAAAATAATAAATAAGCATAACCATAACTTCTAAAAACTAAGCCTAACACCAAGAGCACCAAATGATCAGCGCATGGTGCCTTTTATAGAGGATTAGGGATACAAAATGACAAGGGGGCCGATTAAGAGTAGGTGGATGAGTGGTTGAGTGGTTGGATTATTGAGATTCTTTGTCTCTGAAATCATTCATTGCTTAACTCATGGATGCTGTCATCAAATGGAAAAGTCATCTTCATGAAAGTTGTAGATCTAGGTCTTAACTTTCAGATGTCCGAATTTTAGCTCATTTCACCACCTACAGCCCGATATATGACCCAATTACTGTAGATTGTTCAGGCCCAATTTCAGCACCTCTGTTTTGATTCCAGACCCAATATCACCTCCAAGCTGTCCGATCTGAGTTTTGTGTTCTTCATGAAAGTTATAGATATGGGTCTTAACTTTCAATTTTCCAAATTTCAGCCCAAATAAGTTCCTACAGCCCGAGTTATGCTCTGATTACTGTACAATGTTCAAGTTCTAGTCACAAAACTCGTGTTCTGACTTCCAAGCCCAATTAGCTCTACTAGATGTCTGAATGAGACTTTGAGCTCTCATCAAAGTTGTAGAGCTTTCTCTCAGCTTTCTTACAAGGTAAAATTCATAATTTCTAGACATCTAAAACTCAAGATATAACCAAAATACAGAAACAGTGTAAGACCTAAATATTGCAAAAAAATCAATTAAGTCCAATTTGAGTCCAAACTTACAAAACATAATCAGGCTTAATCAATTAAGTGCATGGATAATGTAAATGACTAAAAATGAGGGTTCATTAATGTCTAAAATATGTGATTATCAAATTCCCCCACACTTAGCTTTTTGCACTCCTGGGAAAAACACATAAGACCAAAGCTAGGAAACAAAGAAAAATGACATAGACTCAAAAGCTAAAAACTCTAAAAGACTCGATGAAGCAAGAAGAGCAATCAGAAATTCAAGGGATCAAAGCATTAATGAGATAACATTTCTTCATATATCAAACTAACAAGTAAGGAAACTTCAGTTGAAAAGAATGAATCAAGAATGATAGATTCTCATAGAATTCACTCTCAATCTCTTAAGTGTTTAAAAGGTAAGTATTTCACTCTATTCAACCCATGAACAATTGCACTACCATAAGCTTGCTTGTCTTCTACTTCTCCACTACTCAAACCACATGCATACAAAAATCAAGAGGACTTTATTCAAGGTTGTAATAGGGTCATGGTAAAGGAAAGGGGATAATATAGATATGAGAAGATAAATACCAAAGAGAATAAAAGAGCATTATGGTACAGTTAGAGTGGAGAAAATGTTTGAGAACATTCATCAAAAAGGACAATCATAAATATTTGACTAATGTTTTGTTGAAGATCAATCCCAAATTGGTGAATTGAATTCATTGTTAAACTTGAATCTTCTCATTTTCTTCCTGTTGTTTCCAAGCATCCACCTTTATTCTAGACTCTGATAATCCTTTGATTACAATGATGGTCAGTTTTTTATTTTTTATTAGAACACACACCCCCACACTTATTCAAAAACAAAGCCAATGCTCTCTTATTCTCTAAGGTTGGGTAAAATATGTTTTTTTTAAGGCACGTAATGAGCTAAAAACAAGGAATAGTCAAATAAGCTCAAAGGGGTTACACAAGGGGAAATATACAAGGATGGCTATTTGGTCAAAGTAGCTATTTAAAAATGCCTCAATCATATTTATGTATGCATGTGAAAATGTAGCCTAAAAAAGAATCAAAGCAAGTTCTAAAGTAACAATTCCATGAGTGAAAATCATATAAGAAAGAAGAGAATGGTACATATATTCAATCCATTCATCATTAGGCTCAAAATCTCACAAGACATATTTCTATCATTCTCAATCCAACATATCAACATTCATATCCAAGCTTGTGAAATTTAAGAAAGAAGATAATTTATTCAACCATGCTATGATCCCTAAATTTCAATTGCTTCAAAGCATATGAGAGTGCATTTGCTTGAATCTTTCAAAGGAAATCAAATACCAAAACTTTATTACTTCCACAAATAAACACTAAATAGTTACTACCCCAACTAAGATGCATCTCAAGAGTAATAAATTATTTGTAAAATTTACTCCTTACTCTGCCATCCTTAATTAGTTTTTCTACGAATAGGTTTCTGATAGTCATATCACTAAACATACTTCCCAATTTAAATGCGTCTCAGGAGTGAAATTACTCCTTACTCTACCATCATTCATTGGTTTAGTAAGTCCATGCCAATCATATCATACTTCCCAAAAAAGAAAAAAAAATTGGTAAACTATCCTTCCCCCTTAACTAGATCCTAACATTGTCCTCAACGTTAAAGTATAGATGAGTAAAAGATAGAAGATATTACCTGTTGGAGAAATCTGACATAAATTTAAACAAAAACAAATTATGATAAATAAAATCAAAAGTAAAAGAAAGCTATAAACAATGTGTTAAATCTGGCTTTCTTTTCATCTTGCTTCCATCACTGCTTCTTGCTGACCAATCTATCTGAGTTATTGCTGGATTAGGATCAAAGATCAAAGGTAAAGGAATTTTTTTATTTTGTGACTTCAAGAAAACCATCTGGGTAAAGAAGTCTAGAAACCCCTGAAGGACCCTGGTCAAAGGATCATCTGTCCAAAACCAAAATACAACAAAATCATATAAAGATAAAAGAAATATAATAGCAAATGATGACATACCTTTATGTACAGTTTTCATGGCGTGTCTTTATACTGCTCGTCATGAGTGCAGTAGTGGCATATTTTTATACTGCGTGTCACCAGTGCAGTAGACACTCACATCCGTTTATTCGAAGAAAAGAAAAAGAAGAAACCATCGTGGGTTTCCATCCTAGGTCTGGAACCTAGAGAGCTTACACTTGGGCTCGTAACATCAACAAAGATGCTAAAATCTGAAACCCATAATGTCCAAGATCCAAAACGTCCCATCCCAGGGTGCTGAGAGCCCCTTCTAATAAAAAAGAGGATCAAGCTCAGATGTCTCATACTCTTTGGCAACTGCGAGTTACTTCTCACTAATAACCAGAGTTGGACGCTTCTGCCTGTCCATAAACTCCACAGTGCCTAGATGGTAAACATTGGGTTATGGAGTGCGGCTCTCTACAGAGCATGGTACATGAACCTTTTTTAAGGACCAACATGCAAAGGTCCACCCGAGTCAATGACGGGTCAGCCAAAGGCTAGGGCTCCACAACTAATTAAAGTCATGGTACTCCTTCCGGATCACCCTTGTTCAAACACATTTTTTTTCTTTTCTTTTTTTCTTTTTTTTTAGAAAACATGAAGAAGAAGAAGAAGAAGAAGAAGAAGAAGAAGAAGAAGAAGAAGAAGAAGAAGAAGAAGAAGAAGAAGAAGAAGAAGAAGAAGAAGAAGAAGAAGAAGAAGAAGATAATATGTACAGATTGTTGTGGATATGACTCACATCTGCCTTTGGTTTAACGTCCAGTAATGACTTAAACGCCTTCTATGAGTCGAGGATAAGCTTCTCATCCAATTTTCTTATAAATTGACAAATAGGGTCTTTTAGAGTCAGATTCCCATGACTGTAGCATTTTTCTTCATCTTTGAAAAGATTCCACAAATTAAGAAGTTCACGATGCACCAATCCACAAGAATGCGTCTCAAGAGTCAATAAGATATCATCTAATGACTCTTTACTCAATCCATTCTTAATGAAGAAAATTTTATCTTCTCTGTTTGCAGAAACCATCCCCAAAGAACGACATTGCTTGTTACAATTCCATCGTCCACATTTGTGACAGATTTATAACCTTTTTACTTTTCTCTTTTTAGAATATGAACTTCTTCCAAGACCTGACATGTATGAGTCAAATGAAATTGAAGACTCACCTGCTAGTCGGACCTTTGCTTCAATTATCCAGCGTACATCTTCTGGTATGCCCTTGTGCATTAATAGTCTCAATCTTTCACATCTAACTTTGTAGATTTTTGTCAGAGCATTTTGAGGGAGAGAAGGAAAATGTTTTCTCAGGTTTGAAAGAATGACATCCATTTCAAAGGAGAACAAGGATTCAGTTATTTTAGGAAACTGAAAACAAACCAACTTGAGAGTCACAGAGTACCATTATCTGCAACTTAAATGGCAACACAAAGAACTGCAAAAACAAGGCAACAAAATTAGAATAAATTCTATTCATAACAAGGATCAGAAAGAGAGATGAATTCTACCTCATCAACTTAGTTTTCCAGAAATGGTTTGAGCCTTTGTCCATTGACTTTAAACACATTACCATTCCTAGGATTCTCAATATCTATAGCCCCATGAGGATACACATGTTTGACAACAAAAGGACCACTCCACCTAGATCTCAATTTTTCAGGGAATAGGTACAGGCAAGAATTATAAAGCGGAACTTTTTGACCAATTTCAAAAGATTTTCTCAAAATTGTCTTGTCATGAAAAGCTTTTTTTCTAGCTTTATAAATTTTTGAGTTTTCATATGCATCATTTCTCAATTCCTCAAGTTCATTTAATTACAATTTGCGTATCTTGCAAGCATCATCAAGATTTAGATTGAAAGCTTTAATGGCCCAAAATGCTTTATGTTCCAATTCTACAGACAAGTGATAAGGTTTTCTATAGACTAACTGATAGGGTGACATGACCAAGGATGTTTTAAAAGTAGTACGGTAAGCCCAAAGTGCATCGTTTAGTCTTAAAAACCAATCTTTAAGATTTGGGTTAACCATTTTTTCTAAAATTTGTTTAATCTTCCTATTTGCCAATTCAACATGTCCACTTGTCTGAGGGTGATAAGGGGTGGCAATTTTGTGTGTAATACCATATTTCTTCATTAAAGATTCAAATGGCTTATTTCAAAAATGTGTTCCCCCATCATTGATGATAGCTTGAGGGATTCCAAATCGACACAAGATATTTTCTTTTAAAAATTTGAGAATAGTTTTATGATCATTGTGTCGACATGGAATCGCCTCAATCCATTTTGAGACATAATCAACTGCAACCAATATATACACAAAGCCAAATGAGGATGGAAATGGACCCATGAAATCAATTCCCCAACAATCAAAAATTTCAATGACAAGGATGAGGTTCAGAGGCATCATGTTTCTTTTTGAAATTGAGCCTATCTTTTGACAATTTTCATAACTTTTTCAAAAAGCATAGCAGTCCTTAAATAAAGTGGGTCAATAAAATCCATATTACAAGATTTTCACAGTTGTTTTCTTTGAAGAAAAGTGACCTCTACATGCTTCTGAGTGACAAAATTTTATGACACTACCTACCTCACTGTCCAACACACATCTCCAAAAGATTTAGTCAGGACAATATTTGAACAAGTATGGGTCATCCAAATAAAAGTTTTTCACCTCTGTCAAAAATTTCTTCCTATCTTGGTATGTCCATTGAGGCGGCATCTTTCCTATTACAAGAAAGTTGACTATGTTAGCAAACCAAGGCATGGAATTGACAGAAAATAAAAATTCATCGGGAAAAGAATCATTGATGGGTGTGTTATCAAAAGGTGAGCCTATTGTAAGTCTGGACAAATGATCAGCGACAATATTTTTGGCTCCTTTCTTATCTTTTATTGTGATGTTGAATTCTTGAAGCAACAAGATCCACCGTATCAATCTTGGTTTGGCATCGTGCTTAGACATCAAATATCTAATAGCATGATCGGTGAAAATCACAATAGAAGAACTAATTAAGTAAGATCGAAATTTGTCTAGTGCAAAAATTATAGCAAGTAGTTCTTTTTCAGTAGTGATATAATTTATTTGTGCACTATTTAAAGTTCTACTTGTGTAACAAATCACATGAAGCTTACCTTCCTTTCTTTGGCCTAAAACAGCGCCCACAGCAAAATCACTAGCATCACACATCAACTCAAAAGGCAAAGACCAGTCAGGAGATTGCATGATAGAAGCAGATGTCAGAAGACCAATTAATTTTTCAAAAGATTTTTGACATTCTTGAGTCCAATCAAATGGTGCATCTTTCAACAGAAGATTACGTAATGGTCTAGATATGGCACTAAAGTCCTTAATGAATCTTCTGTAAAATCCTGCATGTCCTGAAAAGGAACAAACTTCTCTGACTGTTTTTGGGGAAGGTCAATGAACAATTAATTCAACTTTGGCTTTATCAACTTCAATTCCTTTAGAAGATATCACATGACCTAACACTATTCCTGAGGTAACCATGTAATGACATTTTTCCCAATTTAACACAATTCCTTTTTCTTCACATCTTTTAAGAACTTTTTTCAAATTATCAAGATAATTTTCAAAAACTATCAGATCATCCATGAAAACCTCTAAATAATGCTCAATCATGTCACTAAAAATGCTTAACATGCATCTTTGGAATGTTGTCGGAGCATTACAAAGGCCAAAAGGCATTCTTCTATATGCAAAAGTACCAAATAGACATGTAAAAGTGGTCTTTTCTTGATCTTTTAATGCAATTGGTATTTGATTCTAACCTGAATAACCATCAATAAAATAGTAGTATGGATGTCCAGCTACCCTTTCCAGAATTTGATCAAGAAATGGCAAGGGAAAATGATCTTTCCTAGTAGCAACATTTAATTTTCTAAAATCAATACACATACGCCAACTAGATGAGACTCGCGTAGGTATTAATTCACCCTTATCATTTCAACCACTATTATTCCAGATTTCTTAGGCACAACTTGTGTAGGGCTTACCCATTGGCTATCAGAGATAGGATAGATAATTCCAACATCAAGCAATTTAAGGACTTCAGCTCTAACTACCTCTTTCATATGTGGATTTAATCTTCTTTGAGGTTGTTGAGAAGTTTTAGCATTATCCTCTAAATGTATTCTATGTGTACAAATTAATTGATTAATGTCTTTTATGTCTTTTAATGTCCATCTAATTGCACTTTTATGCCTTTTAAGTACTTTTGTTAACATACCTTCCTGTTCTTCAGTAAGAGACGAGGAAATTACCACTAGAAAACTTTGCTCTTCTCCCAAAAATGTGTACTTCAACCCAGTAGGTAATGACTTTAGTTCTGGTGTGGGTACTTCTTCATGGGCATTATCATTCATGGGTTTTAGGTCGTCAAATCTTGGTTTCCATCCCTTGTACTCCATTACCTGTGTACAATCAAGCAAAGAACATATTTCAGAGATATCATCTTCTAATTGCATGCCTGAATCAAATGAATTGACTAAACAAATTTCTAATGGGTCAAAAAAACTCCTTATTTGAAGATGATCATCTATAATGACTTCAATTCCTTTAACTTCCTCCTTTTCATCAAAGACTTCCTGTGGTTGCTTTTACATGTTAAAAACATTGAGCTCTAATGTCATTTTTCCAAATGTTAGCTTCACCACTCCATTTCTGCAATTTATCAAAGCATTAGATGTTGCTAAAAATGGACAGCCTAAAATAATAAGAATTGACTTGCTACTATCAACCATAGGTTCCGTATCCAAGACAATAAAATCTACAAGATATATGAATTTATCAACTTGAACTAACACATCTTCCACTATTCCTCTTGGAATTTTAATTGATCTATCGACAAGCAGAAGAGTTACAGAAGTTGTTTTTAACTCACCCAAGTTGAGTTGCTAATAAACTGAATATGGAAGCAAATTGACAACTAGCACCAAGATCAGGTAAAGCTTTTTCAATTTTATGTTCTCCAATAATGCATGAAACTATAGGACAACTAGGGTCTTTATATTTCAATGCATTATTATTCTGAAGAATAGAGCTTACCTGTTCAGCCAAAAATGCTTTTTTTTTCACATTTAGTTTCCTTTTAATAGTGCACAAGTCCTTGAAATATTTAGCATAAGAAGGAATCTATTTGATAGCATCTAAAAGAGGAATATTGATCTTCACTTGTTTCAAAATTTCAAAAATTTCAGTGTTATGGTCCAATTTCCTTGGATTATTCAATGCTTGAGGAAATGGGGGTGAAGGCAAGAGTTTTGTCTCCTTTTGGTCAACTTCTTCATTTTCTTGGGGAATTGGTTCATCTTCTTTCTCACAAGGCTCAGGAATTTGTTTTTCAACAACCTTTCCACTCCTACGAGTTATCACTGACTTGGCTTAATCTATTTGTTGATTTTTAAACTCCCCTCATTTAGACTGTACTGACCCTTGGGATTTGGTTGAGGTTGAGAAGGAAATTTTCCTTTCTCGTGAATGGTGAGTGCAGAAGAAAGTTTAACAAGAGTTTCTTTTATGTCAATCATGGTTTGATTGTTTTGTTTATTAATGGCCTCTTACTTTTCTATGAATGCATGCAGTGTTTCTTCAAGGTTTTTCCTATATGGTGGGACATAAGGTACATATCCTTAAGAATTTTGAGAGTCCTATTGTGCCTAAGGAGGTGGTGGTTGCATGAATTATGACTGATTATTATTCCTCCAACTGAAATTCTGGTGATTTCTATATCCCGGATTGTATGTATATGAAAATGAAGAAGTAAATGACTTTTTAAAATTATTTATAGCATTTACTTGCTCATGTACAACTTCTTTAAAAACAGGAATCTTAGGAGATTCATGTGTTGACTATCCTAAGTCATCACAAATGCCACAAATCTCTTCATTTTGCAAAGATTTGATTTCTTTTACTTTTCTTAATTCCATGGCTTCAACCTTTCTAGCCAAATTAGCAAACCTTGCATTTAGATCTTCCTCTTGACTAAGGTGATATTTTCCTTTATTAGTACTTGCAAGGTTAGATCTAATTGAATTTTCAAAAGAGTTAGTACTATGCCAAGATTGAGAATTTTCAGCCAACTGGTTTAAATAGTCTAAAGCTTCATCAAGTTCTTTATCAAGAAACTCACCATTGCACATTGTTTCCACAAATTGTTTAGTTTCGGGTGTTAAACCTTCATAAAAGAAGCTTATAGTGCGCAATTTTTCAAAACCATGATGTGGGCAAGAATTTAACAAATCTTTAAACCGTTCCTAACATTGAAAATATGCTTTATTTGAATTTTGGAAAAAAATTTGGATTTGTCTTTTCATAGCATTGGTTTTATGTGTTGGAAAAAATTTCTTCAAGAACTCGCCTTGCATTTCTTGCCATGTGCCAATTGATCTTGGTTTCAAAGTGTTAAGCCAAGTTTTTGCTTTATCTTTTAAAGAAAAAGGAAATAATTTAGGCTTAACAATCTCTTCAGTGCAATTTTGGTCATTGAAAGCAATACATACTTCTTCAAATTCTTTCAGATGTAAATATGGGCTTTCAGACTCTAAACCATGAAAATTAGGAAGTAAAGAAATCATACCTGGCTTGAATCTAAAATTATTGGCATTAAGTGAAAAGATAAAGCATGATGGACTAGAATTTCGAGGTGGTTGCAAATATTCACGCATAGTTCGTAACGGTTGATTTTTATGTTCATCATGTACACTTTCATTTTCAGTCATTGTGTCAATTGTGTGTGATTGTGATTCAAACAAATCAATATATAAAGTACCAGGATTAATTTTAACTAAACGACTAGAATTTAAATCACGATACTAATTAAGCATAAATAAATGACTTAAAATAGAAAAAATAATGTACAAGTCAGCAGTTTAGACTAGCCATGAAATATTAACAAAGATGTGGTATAAACCAACCACCCAACAAACATTAATAAGTAAAAAGTTAGATAACTAATAAAGTAAAAAGTTAGATAATTAGAAAGTTAATAATTAGTAAGTTAGAAGGTGCAAAAAGTAAAATACGAGAAAATAAAGTGTGAAAAGTAAAATACTAAATGAAATTGCAAAAAATAAAATACAGAAAGTAAAATACAAAAAATAAAAGTGTGGAAACTAAATTTAAAATATGAAAACCGAGAGAGAAAGAGCCCCACCAGAGTGGCGAAAGAGAAGAGTAGAAGAAAGATTATTTCATAATGATAGAAAACAATAATAAATAACATAAATTTAAAAGTTAGAGAGCAGAAAATAAATGATGTAAATTAAAAGTTAGTAAACATAAGTAAATGACATAAATATAAATGTTAGAAAGTTAGTATGTTAGCAAGTTAGTAGGTTAGCAAGTTAGTAAGTTAGTAAATTAAAAAAATAAAGATAGAATTTACCAGATGATGAAATTTACTTTAAAAAAAAGAACTTCAATAAATTAAAGCTTCAAATCAAGTCCCCAGCAATGGCACCAAAAACTTGATTGCGGGATTTAAAGATGTAAACCCAAGTGCAGGTTGTCTCAAGTAATAAATTTCTCGAGAGTTCGAGGTCGATCCACAGGGAATTGATGAAGAAAAATTAATTGAGGTAAGAAAAGGATTTGTCACAACAACAAAAGTAATAAAAGAAGTTCACAAATGAATTTAAAAACTTGCTTGGGTTAGGAGATCCACTCTTGGTAATAAATTAAAGGAAAAATTATTTCTCTTTATAACTCAATTGAAATCCACACACAACGGAGGTTCCAATCGGAAAATATAACATTCAAAGTTCAATTATATATGTAATCATATTATGATTCCTTTAATTATCTACCAACATTTGTAAATGAGTTCAAGCATTTACTGTGTCAATCCTATTGTCTACAATAAATCAAGATCTCCATTATACAAAGAAGGTTTCTAAATTGATTGGAAACAAAATACAACACATATAATGTCCATTTGATAATATATCATTTAAGCACAAGAAATGGAATAATCTAACCTTATTTCATTACCACGAGCTTCACTCTTTCACCCAAGCAAGATGAAGATTTAGTTACTCATAGATAAGAAGAAAGAAAGAGAGAAGAAAAGAAAGGTGAACATAGCTTTAATTTAGAGCAAGAGAAAATTACAACAAAGGAAAACAATAAACAAGCATAACCATAACTTCTAAAAACTAAGCCTAACACCAAGAGCACCAAATGATCAGCCCATAGTGCCTTTTGTAGAGGATTAGGGATACAAAATGACAAGGGGGCTGATTAAGAGTAGGTGGATGAGTGGGTGGAGTGGTTGGATGAGTGGTTGAGTGGTTGGATGAGTGGTTGAGTGGTTGGATTATTGAGATTCTTTGTCTTCGAAATCATTCATTGCTTAACTCATAGATGTCGTCATCAAATGGAAAAGTCATCTTCATGAAAGTTGTAGATCTGGTCTTAACTTTCAGATGTCCAAATTTAAGCTCATTTCACCACCTACAGCCTGATATATGACCCAATTACTGCAGACTGTTTAGGCCCAGTTTCAGCACTTCTATTTTGACTTCCAAACCCAATATCACCTCCAAGATGTCTGATCTGAGTTTTGTGTTCTTCATGAAAGTTGTAGATATGGGTCTTACCAAATTTCATCCCAAATAAGTTCCTACAACTCTAGTTATGCTCTGATTACTGTATACTATTCAGGTTCCAGTCACAAAACTCGTGTTCTGACTTCTAAGCACAATTAGTCTGGATGAGACTTTGAGCTCTTCATCAAAGTTTTAGAGCTTTCTCTAAGCTTTCCTACAAGGTAAAATTCATAATTTCTAGACATCTAGAACTCAAGATATGACTAAAATACAGAAACAGTGTAAGACCCAAATAATGCTGAAAAAAAAATTAATTAAGTCCAATTTGAGTCCAAACTTACAAAACATAACCAGGCTTAATTAATTGAGTACATGGAGAGTATAAATGACTAAAAATGAGGGTTCATTAATGTATAAAATATGTGATTATCAAAGTTTCCATCTCCAGTTACGTACAGTTTCTAGAAAAGTGTCTGGGCTTCCCGCATCTGAAACAAATAATTCCTTTGATCGTACATTCCTTGGTCAAATGAGCCTCTCCACACTTCCAACATTTCGATGCTGATGCTACAGTCTGACTATTTCTGTTGCCACTAGTACTTCCTCCATTTGTTTGTTGTTGCATCCCCGGTAGTCATATATACGACTTTTGTTGAAATTGATTGATCTTACATTTTCTCCCCTTTTGAATCATTGACGATCCAAAGTCACTGCTTCTTGCATCCTGAGACTGATTCGATTCTAACAAGTTCTGAAGTTCGGTTATCAGTTCCTGTTGTTGAGTGATCTTCTGAGTCTGTTGTACCGTTACATCAATCATCCTCTGCATTATACTTCTAGCTGCAACCATACGATCATCGTCACGTCTCACATCCACGTCCTTACATCTGCTACGATCCATTGTCTTACTTCAAAGACAAACAAACCAAAAACAGTGAAACCAAATGTAACCATTTCAAACAATATTGTCTCCTTTCGGAAACCAAACAATATATCTCTGTGTTCAATGTTAGAGAAACACACATCACGAACAAGACAAGCCTACCCATAAACCCAAAAGACTCTAACTTGGGCTCTGATACTAACTAATGTAACACCCACCTTAGGGTATCACATTTCAAACCAACTCCATTATTTTTCTTTACCCAAGTTATAGAATGATTAAATATTATTTAATCATATTGGTTTCAAAATTTCTTTTCGCAGATAACATAAATTTACCAAATTAAAGTAACACAAGATATAAAAATAGAACAACATATATCCCTTATACATATCATCGAATCTTAATATTTTCATTATATAAACCATATAAAAACTTGACCTGGCCCAAGTTCACAATCTCTAAAAACAAAGTCCTTCTCAAAGACAGATTCCCTAGCCAAGAATGCCTCACTACTTGTGCAACCTTAAAATAGAGTAATATCACCACAATACTCTAAATACTCAGAGTCCCAATGAACACACCAAGCAGCAGCGCCTTCAAGAAACTGTAGTATAATGAAACCTAGCTAATCCCTCCTTGCCGCCATCGTAGTCTTCACCAACATAGGCATAAAATAGAAACAAACAGAACAATACAGCAAAGAGGTGAGATTTGTAACACCCCAAAAATTCGTATTTTATTTATTTCAGGAAATTCTTAATTATTTTGAATAATCTGACTCGATTTCCGTGGATTTTATAATTTTTGTGATTTTTAGGAATTTTTGAGAGTTTTTACGTTTTTTATTATTTTAATATTATTTTGAGGCTGTATACGAGCCTTCGTATTTTATTTCTTTTTGAAAATCCTTAATGATTTTTAACAATTTGACTTGATTTTCATACGTTTTCTAATATTTGTGATTTTTGTGGATGATTATAAAATTTTTATATTTCACTTATTGTTTTTGGGCTGTTTTTGGGCCCAAGTGGCCTTATGTGGGCCCAGGTGGGTCCCGCAAAGTGAAAATTTTTCTACGCATAAAAAAATTTGTACTGTTTAGACGGAGACAGGGGATCTTACTATACTTGAATCCGGAAACAGTTTTTAAAATTTTCTTTTGCTGTGTTTTGTACTGTATTTAATTATCGGGTGATAAAAATACAGTAAAAATATTATTCGTAGGATTATAGCAGATATAAAAAATAAATATTATACTGCTTAAGTCAACATTGGTGGTTTAGATATCCACTATTGATTTAATCAATCGTGGAGACTTGATCTTGATTTAATCAACGGTTGAGAAACAAACTTAATGAAGAAGCATTTGATGATCACCATTGATTTAATCAATGGTGTGGGAATAAACTTAGTTAGGAAGATTTGGATGTTCACCATTGATCTAATCAATGGTTGTAAAGACAAGCTTAATAAGGAAGACTTTGAATATCAACCATTAATTTAATCAATGATGAAGATTTGGCCATATAAAATAACAAGGACCATTAATGACCATTGGATGTGGATTTAATCAATGGTGGAGATTTGGTCTTAAAAAGTGATAAGGACCATTTATGACCATTGGATGTAAAGTTTGAAGGAGTAATCTTGACCTTTCATTTTGGAGACACATCTAATGGCTAGAATTTAAAGGAGAAAGATCTAATGGCCTAAATTAAGTCTTCTAACTTAAAGTCTACCTTAATCCTAACCATTGAATTAATCAATGGTTAGGAATGCTTCAAATAATGGCTAGTGAAATTTGTCACAAATTTGGAGTGCATGAAGAGGGGGGATGGTTTTGAGATGGTGTAGGAGATTAGAATGGTTTCAAGACCATTATTGATCACTCTTGGTCATTATTGATCAATTTCAAGAAGCAAACTTATCAAACTTTCTCTCCATTTCTCTCATTCTCTAAGTTTCGGCCAAGCACCCATACTCTACTTTCCATCACTCTTTAATTTCATACAACCTTATTTCTTGAATCCTTACCTTATTCTAAGCAACTTTCATGTTGGAGACTTTCTCTAAATCATTCATTTTCAAGGACTTTTTTCAAGGGAAAAGTTATAGTTTTTTTATGGTAAAGTGTAAGGAAATTTCATTTCTTCTCTTCTTTTTCATGTTCTAAACCATGTTTGATCCATGGTTCCTCTTATTCAAGCTTAATATACTAATTTCTTTGTGTTTGTTTTATGTTTAAGAAACTTTTGTTGGTGGAGATCTTGATCAAAGTGCAAAGCAAGGAGCTTTTTGTGGATCTTTAAGAGGTAAGAGGGAGATCCATCTCACCAACCAAGTATGGTGGTGAGAGATGATTTTATATTTGATGGATGGTGAATCCATGTGAGGATTCATATCCATGGTCATGTAATTATTTGTAGGTGTTTATGTGTTTTGATTATTTGCTTATGCTTGATGTGCTTTGCATGATTTATTTATGCTTGCATGTTTAGTATGATTTTTATTGCTTTTATGGTATGCTTGAAATATAATATGTTGATTAGATGTGATGTATGCCATAAAAATTGTTGGAAAGGAAAACAATTTTTAGTTCCAAAGACCATGAGGATTTCGGCCTCTACACCTCAAAATAGGTATTTACAAATTAATATTTTTATGAATGGTAAAATTGGATGCTTAGAAAAGCAAGGAAAATAAACAAAGGGTTTATTTTCAAAGAATAAGTGTTCACGGTTTTTGAAGGATGTTTTTGAATCGAAAGATTCTAAGTATTTTACTAATAATGAGTTTTAAATGAAAAGAGCAATGAGTTGTTGATTTTAAGGATTTGCAAAGAAAGTAAAAATAAAAATGAACAAATGAATTGATTTTAAAAACCATGAGTCTCACGGTTTTTGCAAGAAATTTTAATGGTTTTGTTCGTGTAAAAACAAGAATGGTACTTGATTGATTTAGAAGAAAAAATATTTGATGACCATTGAAACCATGTACCGCGGTTTTTTTTAGGAGATTAGAATAGTTTTGGTTTTATGAAACATAATGATTTCAAAGTGGAAACAAAATGTTTGAACAAAGTGTTTTAGTACAAGAATTAAAGAAAATGGAAACAAGGTGTTTTGTTACTTGAAAGATGGAATTTTGTTTATGCAAGACAAAAAGAGGTTGAAAGTGTTTGAACCTCAATTTATTTTGAAGAGAATTGATTTGAGAAAAATAGAGAATATAATAGTGATTTGATATTTTCTAATGTATAACTCATCCCTTAGGTTATAAAGTGTGATAAGGAATTTTAAAGATTTGAAAACATTGATTTACATCAATGGAAATGGTGAAATTGTGGAATTTATTACGAAAAGGATTTCTTGAATATGGAAATGTGGAAAATGAAGTACGAAGTCATGTTATTATGAGAAAGGTTGAAATGGAATTTTTGAAGGTTGAGAAATATTTTTCGTAATGGAATTATGGTGAAAAACGATTAACGTAACTTAAAAACGTGATTTTTAAGCTACGTAATTTGAAAAACATTAAAATATTTCTATGTGATTTGGAAAGCATTTAAATATTTCGAAAATGATGGAAAATGGTTTACACGACTTAAAAGAATGATTTTTAAGTTACGCGATTGTGAAAACGGTGGAAAATCGCTACGCGAATTGAGAAATATGTAAATATTTTTATGTGATTGAGAAAACGTTGAAAAATCAATATGTGATTTAAAAATATAACAGAAGTGTAGTGGAATTGTGAAAACGTAACAAAAATGTTGCACGATTGTGAAAACACGACGAAAGTGTTTTGTGACTATGAAAATGCGATAATATGATTTCGCTATTGAAAATACAGTATGATTACTGTTGAACCAGTGTATGGACACTGCATGAGAAAATGACAAGTTTTGCCTGTGATTGGCATTTGGTACATTTTACATACATTGGAAAGATATTCCTGTGATTGACATTTGATGCATTATACATGTATTGGAAAAATATGCATTGTGGCATATGATGAAATTGAAAGATATGCATTGAGGCATATGATGAAATTGAAAAATATGCATTGTGGCATATCATGAATTTAAACAAAATTGCATTGAACGAAAATTAATAGCTGATACTATTGTGACCCTTGTGGTTGAAGAGGGAATGAGAATTGATAGTGAGGTCTATGATGGATCTTGGGGGCGTCAAGGCACGGCGGTCGACCAGTGGATATTTGTTTGTGGGCTAAGGCTGGATCATATGCCACTTGGCGATGCAGTCTGTTGCAACGTATTGACGATACCGGACAATAACACGATTCTTTTCAACGACTGGGAGATTGTCTTTGGGCTAAGGCTGACAATTAACCAGAGCATTCTTCTCGAAATTGTGAAAACCTCCATGGAGTAGGACATTGAGTCTACATGCATAACATATGCATCATTATTGAGCATTGGTTATGATAATTGAACTATTGAATACTTGGATAATAATTGAGGGTATTATCATAAATATTAAATATATATATATGTGTGATATAATAATTGAGGAATGTTGGATGATGATGATGATAAATAATGTTGATGACATTATTGTAATTATTGTTATTTTATACATTATGATGATGGCATAATTGTAATTATGGTATGATGTATCTGTGTGATGTGTTGTTTATGTTATCTCTATGCTACCATGTTGGTATTAGCGTAGGTGATCTCACCTCTTTGTTATATTATTTTGTTGTGTTTGTATTATTAAAAATTATATAGTAGACGGAACGAGTTTCTTAAACGTGACTGGAGGCAAATATTCTGAGTTCGGTGACAACATCAAGAAGTGACCATCCCGGACTGGTTAGTGTACAGTGTTGAAGAGAAACAGATACATGACGCATCAAGATGGATACAAGACAGAATAAGTATGCTGAGTTTTCTCGTTAGTGTTTTACTGTGCTATTAAGTAGGACCCGTCATGGGATTTGCTACTATTTAAAATTGAGCCTGTAAGTTTTATATTTATTAAATAATTGTTAAATATTAAGTGGTGTCTGTTATATGAGTTTTAATAAGTTTAAATCTATTTTTTAGTATTACTTATAAATATCTGTAAGTTCATATTACCGCAAAAAGAAATTTTGAAACCCATATTTTATAACTCAAACCTTTTATGAAATCATTTTTCATATTATAAGTTGGTAGTCAGAAATGTGATGTCCTACGGGGAGTGTTACAAGATCCCCGACATCGCATACTAATGTAACAGCGAGGACACGACAAACATGCCAACACAGTTCAACATACATTCTATACAATAACATAAATCAATAAATATTTTCATAATATTTAATAAGTAAATAATTCTCTAAACTTGTATCACCATATCAAGCATAATGATAACCCATAATAATATTACGTACCAACAGTGTAAATGTTGATTTTGCATATGTATGATGTATATCTTAACCATCCTTATGCACAATGTAACCAGTTCCTACTCCATGGAGCTAGATTCAAATTCAGAGATGAACGTTCCAGAAGATTTGTCTCCCCTAAAAAGACAGACTATGCTGGATCATGAAAAGCAATAGTGTCGTTGGGGCTGTCAGTGCATTGCAAATGGTTTTTATCGCGGTCAGGGGAATATTTATATATATAGTGTTAACATAAGCACTCGTGATAACATCATCACAAAGCGAATCACCGCACCTTGACGTCCCCCCAGGATCTATCAAGATCCCACAATCTTGTAAGTTCCCGTCCACTCTTTAGGCATAAAACACCTCAACAACCATCCACTGTACAATGCTCAAATGCATATTCAATGAAACCAAACCACCGTTGAACTATTCCCAGTGGTATTAAACCAACCGCCCATACAATTATCTATTACCATTAGTATCAAGGATATTATATAACTGCCTATACAATTATACAATGCCAAAGATCCACACAGGTCCAGAACCTCGGTCCCTCAAGCACAATATTTCCAACATTTTCTCACTAAACCTCGTTTAATCAATATTTTCAACATAACCGGGTCTATCAAGTTAACCCGATAGCAAACTGTTGTTATTCTCAATCGCGTAAATATTTTATCGCATTTTCACAATTGCGCAACCTTTTTAAACGTTTTCAAATCACATAAATAGTCTTCAACATTTTTGCAATCGCATAGCATTTTTAAATCATTTTCCCAATTGCGTAAAAATATTTAAACGTTTTCAAAATCGCATAGCTCAAAATTCATTATTTTTGAAATGCGTAAGGTTTTTCTACTATTTTTCACTGCATAAAATATTTCTTGACGTTCTAAATTAAATTTTGAAACTTTCCCAACTAAAAATATTATTTGGACATCATTTTCTATTTTTCTTGTAAAAACTACTCTAAGTAATAATTTCTGACGTTTTTCTCAAAATTTGCATTATTCGATTTAATAAAATCTTCTACTGTTACCTTTACAAAAATCTTTTTTAATAAAATACTTTGAGCTGTAAATCACTTTCAAGACTTATTCTCCATTATCATAAATAAAAATCACATTTATCTAACAAAAAATTTATTCCATAAAATATTTGAATTCTCAAATCGCCTTTAAAAACTCCTTTTTCATTTCAAAATTCACTAAATTCAGTTCTCATTAATAAATCCTTCAAAACTACCTTTAAGAAAATATTTTTGATCTAAAACACCAATTCTTGGCATGTTGGCCGAAAATCAATTTATTTTCCATACCCAAAGATTTATTCCTTTCCTATCTCATTTTCTTTTGTAAAAATCTTTAATCCAATTACTTGTTACTTAATCATCTAAAATCCACACTTAGTAAAATATTACAAATGATTTGTTCCCACAATCCTCATGGAAACCGTGTACCTCTTAGTTCTTAGAAAATAACATAGTTTTCCTTTCCACGTGATTCTTATCATATGCCACATGATTTTCACATATTCATGCTTTCATGCTTGCTATTAAAGTAATAAAATCATATTAAACATCCAATAACAATCCAATCAAAATCATATCATCCCACATATAAATCATGCTTAATTATCAAAGTAATAGAATCACATATAATCAAAAAACAACCATGGCAATTTCATGCATACAATCAACATCATATAGTTATACACAATCAAACATACAAACACCAATAACCACACAATTCGAATGAATAAATCCTCACATGGATTTTCCACTCACAAACACAAATAAATCCATTCCCTCACCACCACATATGGCCGATGAGGTTAATATCCCTCTTACCTTGATTGATGCCTCCTAGCTCCTTGTAGAACTCTCTCTTTGTATCAAATTTTCACCACCAAGTAGATCTTAGAATCAAAACAAACGCATAAAAATTAGTATCTAAGGCTTGATTAAGATGACCATAGATCAAACATGGTCTTAGGATTCCAAAAGTCAAGTAAGAAATCAAGTTTCAAGATCTTTACCATGAAACCCTAGAACTTAAATCCAAGAATCAAGCTTGAAGATGATAGAATTAGGTCTTGATCACAACATGAAAGTTGCTTAGAATGAAGTTTGGGATCAAATGATGTGATTAGATGGAATTATGAGTGATTGGAAGGCTATTTTAGAGAGTGAGGCCGCGAGCAACACAAGGAGAAAAGGTAAGAGCTTTTGTATTCTTTGTTTGGTAGTAAGGTGAAGATGAATGAATCTTGAGAAGTTCACTACATGAAAGTGTCTTGGAATGAAGAGAAGATTCAAGATATGAAGTTAGATGAAATTATGGAAGATTGGATGTAGTTGAGAGGGTGATGGCTGAATGCTATGAAGAAGAGAAAATGAGAGAATTTCTTGTGTTGGTTCTTGGTTCTTTGGAGAAAATGATGAGTAAATGAACAAGTGTAGTGAATAAATGAATATTGTCCCCTATTTTTGAGTGTATGACCGTAGGTTACATGTGCAAAGCCACCAAAATTGACTAAGTTAAGAAGAAAAGAAATGAAGAGAATGGCTTAAGTGATAAAAGATGATAGAAACGAAATAGATATCCTATTACTAAAGCTCCTAGCCATGGAGTGCATGCATGTGAGGGAGTTAATGCTTGATAAATCAAGATAGAAATCAAGCGCATGGTTAAAGTCATCAAGTGGTCATGCTTTGGTCACCTTGATGATTCATAAGCTCTTGAAATTCCTAGAAATCTCTACATGGCCGTGGAACAACATTGAGATAGCTAACCAAATTTTGTTTCATTTAATTACCACTTAAACTTAAATTAACTTAGCTAATTCATCTAGTTTAGGAATTAATTAAACTAGCCATTTTTGTTGACTTAATACTATTGGCTAATAATCATGTCAAGCCACTAATTTTAACTTCTAATAACTAGTAGCACATGGCTATCACATAGCTAAAGCTACAAGAATTTATTACTCACTGAATAAAAATTACTGCTCATAAACTAGTAATTATTGTATAGTGAATAATAAAATAATAGTAAAAGAAAATTTAATAATTGTATCCAGTTTCGGGTTTAGTAAGATCCCCCAGCACTCCATTAATAGTACAAAATTTTTTGGCCCATAAAAAATTTAACTTTTTTCGGGCCCACCCGAGCCCACAGACGACTCAAAATAATATTAAAATAATCACAATCTCAGAAAAATTCTCAAAAATTATAAAAATTATAAAATTAATATTTATGTAGATAAAACGAAATTTAGGGTGTTACAACTCTCCTGTACTAAAAAAAATTTCGTCCTCGAAATTTACCATACCTCAGAACAATTGACGATATTATTCTCTCATCTTGTCTTCCAATTCCCGTGTAGCATCTCCCATCGTTTCATTCCAGATCACTTTTTGCTTCTCTCGAATTTCCTTTATCAAACTATTTGAAATAATAATCATAACCAAACAATCTCCTTACCCATCGTAGCAAATATACTAAGCACATTTCTACTTAATGCATTTGCCACGACATTCGTCTTTCCTGAAATGATACCGATGTTAAAGATTATTGCCCTCCAAAAATTCTAGCTATGGTCTCTGCCTATTATCAAACTCCTTTTAATCAAACAAGTACTCCAAGCTCTTGCAATCACTGTAGACATCGTAGGTTGATCCATGAAGAAAACGTCTCCAGATTTTTCAATGTAAAACCGAATATCGCAAAAATGCCTAAACGTGCATCGAACAATTCTTCTCACGTATTTTTAACTACTTCGAAGCACATGACACAACCTTTCTATTTTGTATAAGTACACAACCTATACCCAAAAGTTGAACTTTCTCTAACCAAATTCCGCACTTGGATAGCTTCACATATAACTTCTTCTCCTTCTTTAGAAATTGAAGAACCGCACTGAGATATTCAGCATGTTCCTTCAGACTTTGAGAATAGATCGGAATGTCGTCAACAAAGACAACAACAAATTTGTCTAATTAGGAAAGAAAGATCCTATTTATATAATTTGAAAATATCACAGAAATATTTGTTACTCCAAATGGTATTACTAAATACCCGTAGTGCCTATAACGCATCTGAAAAACTGTCTTGAAATATCTTCTACTTTCACGTGAATCTGATAATACCCAGAACATCAATTGATCTCGAAGAAAAGAACGACTCCCTTCGTTTGGTCTTCTAGTTCCCATGTTGTTTCTTCTGTCACGTCGTCCTAGATTACCTTCACCAAGGTAAGTTGTTTCACTCATCTATCCCTAATCTTAACAGAAAATGTCTAGTAGATCAGGTTCTTTTTCTAATTGTACTGTATTTGATGCCATGACATTGGTTGAATTAAGAATATATCTTCTCAATTAAGATACATGGAAGATACTATGAAGGTTAGAAAGAAAAGTGACAAGGCTATTCGGTAGATTACCAGATTTATCCAATAAAGAATTTAATATGGTTTACTAGATTTCGAAATGAACATGGTCTGATAAATTTAGAAATGAACTTTCTGGATTCAAATCCAAAAATCTCAGTCTAAGGAAACACAAAAATTTTATTGGAAATAATATAACAATATAACAGGATATGGTTGGAAGATAACTAATCCATTCATGAACTCAAATAGATGTGATTTTAGATAAGCAATTCAAATCAACAGAAGATATTTGATCTTTAATAAACATAGGATAGAGTTAGAAAACTTGAGTATAAATAACAAGTTTAACAAGAAAAGAAGAAATACCCAGATCAAAAGTTAACAAAGACATAGATAACCTAAATGGTTCACACAGTCATTAACCACAAAAGAATGGGTTACCTTGCGAATTATACAGTACAATTTTAGGATTACTTTCTATGGAACAACTTCATTGTTTTTTAAGTCTTTATATTTGAACATTCCCATTCCACTCTTTATATTGACTTCTTCTTCTACATGAGATCTTGAAACAAGTGCATTACTAACAGAAGGTTCCATCTCCAGTTGCGTACAGTCTCTAGAAAAGTGTTCGAGCTTCCCGCATCTGAAACAAATAATTCCTTTGATCGTACATTCCTTGGTCAAATGAGCCTCTCCACACTTCCAACATTTCGATGCTGATTTTACAGTCTGACTAATTCCGTTGCCACTAGTACTTCCTCCGTTTGTTTGTTGTTGCTTCCCCGGTAGTCGTATATACGACTGTTGTTGAAATCGATTGATCTTACATTTTCTCCCTTTTTGAATCATTGATGATCCAAAGTCACTGCTTCTTGCATCCTGACACTGATTCGATTCTAACAAGTTCTGAAGTTCGGTTATCAGTTCCTGTTGCTGAGCGATCTTCTAAGTTTGTTGTACCATTACGTCAATCATCCTCTGCATTATATTTCTACCTGCAACCATACGATCATCGTCACGTCTTGCATCCACATCTTTACGTTTACTACGATCCATTGTCTTTCTTCAAAGACAAACAAACCAAAACATAGTGAAACCAAACGTAACCATTTCAAACAACAATGTCTCCTTTTGGAAACCAAACAACATATCTCTGTGTTCAATGTCAAAGAAACACACATCATAAACAAGACAAGCTTACCCACAAACCCAAAAGACTCTAACTTGGGCTTTGATACCAACTAATGTAACACCCACCTTAGGGTATCACATTTCAAACCAACTCCCTTATTTTTCTTTACCCAAGTTATAAAATAATTAAATATTATTTAATCAAATTAGTTTCAAAAGTTCTTCTCGCAGATAACATAAACTTACCAAATTAAAATAACATAAGACACAAAAATAGAACAACATATATCCTTTACACATATCATAGAATCTTAATATTTTCATTACATAAACCATATAAAAACTCGACCTGGCCCAAGTTCACAATCTCTAAAAACAAAGTCCTTCTCAAAGACAGATTCCTTAGCTAGGAATGCCTTGCTGCTTATGCAACCTTAAAATAGAGTAATATTATCACAATACTCTAGATACTCAGAGTCCCAATGAACACACCAAGCAGCAGCGCCTTTAAGAAACTGTAGTATAACGAAACCTAGCTAATCCCTCATTGCCGCCATTGCAGTCTTCACCGACATAGGCATAAAATAGAAACAAACAAAACAATACAACAAAGAGGTGAGATCCCCTACATCGCATACCAATGTAACAACGAGGAAACGACAAACATGTCAACACAGTTCAACATACATTCTATACAATAACATAAATCAATAAATATTATGAAAATATTTAATAAGTAAATAATTCGCTAAACTTGCATCACCATATCAAGCATAATGATAACCCCATAATAATATTATATATTAATAGTGTAAATGTTGATTATGCATATGCATGATGTATATGTTAACCATCCTTATGCACAATGTAACCAATTCCTACTCCATGGAGGTAGATTCAAATTCAAATATGAACGTTCCAGAAGATCTGTCCCCCCTAAAAAGACAGTTTATGCTAGATCATGAAAAGCAATAGTGTTGTCGGGGCTGTCAGTGCGTTGCAAACGATTTTTATTGCGGTCAAGGGTATATTTATATATATAGTGCTAACATAAGCACTCGTGATAACATCATCACAAAGCGAATCACCGCGCCTTGACGTCCCCCCAGGATCTATCATGATCCCACTATCTTGTAAGTTCCCGTCCACTCTTTAGGCATAAAACGCCTCAACAACTATCCACTATACAATGATCAAATGCATATTCAATGAAACCAAACCACCGTTGAACTGTTCCCAATGGTATTAAATCAACCGCCTATACAATTGTCTATTACCATTAGTATCAAGGATATTATATAACCGCTCATACGTTTATACAATACCAAAGATCCACACGAGTCCAGAACCTTCGTTCCACAAGCACAATATTTCCAACATTTTCTCACTAAACCTCCTTTAATAAAAATTTTCAACCTAACCGGGTCCATCATGTTAACCCGACAGTAACCTGCTGTTATTCTCAATTGCATAAATATTTTATCGCGTTTTCACAATCACACAAACTTTTTCTAACGTTTTCAAATCACGTAAATATTTTTTGACGTTTTTGCAATCGCGTAGCATTTTTAAATCATTTTCCCAATTGCATAAAAATATTTAAACATTTTCAAAATCGCATAGCTCAAAAATCATTATTTTTGAAATGCGTAAGGTTTTTCTACTATTTTTCATTGTATAAAATATTTCTTGACGTTCTAAATTAAATTTTGAAACTTTCCAAACTAAAAATATTATTTGGACATCATTTTCTATTTTTCTTGTAAAAACTACTCTAAGTAATAATTTCTGACGGTTTTCTCAAAATTTGCATTATTCGATTTAATAAAATCTTCTACTGTTACCTTTACAAAAATCTTTTTTAATAAAATACTTTGAGCTCTAAATCACTTTCAAGACTTATTCTCCATTATCATAAATAAAAATCATTATCTATCTTTATTCCATAAAATATTTGAATTCTCAAATCGCCTTTAAAAACTCCTTTTTCATTTCAAAATTCACTAAATTTAGTTCTCATTAATAAATCCTTCAAAACTACCTTTAAGAAAATATTTTTGATCTAAAACACCAATTCTTGGCATGTTGGCCGAAAATCAATTTATTTTCCATACCCAAAGATTTATTCCTTTCCTATCTCATTTTCCTTTATAAAAATCTTTAATCCAATTACTTGTTACTTAATCTTCTAAAATCCACACTTAGTAAAATATTACAAATGATTTGTTCCCACAATCCTCATGGAAACCATGTACCTCTTAGTTCTTAGAAAATAACATAGTTTTCCTTTCCACGCGATTCTTATCATATGCCACATGATTTTCACATATTCATGCTTTCATGCTTGCTATTAAAGTAATAAAATCATATTAAACATCCAATAACAATCCAATCAAAATCATACCATCCCACATATAAATTATACTTAATTATCAAAGTAATAGAATCACATATAATCAAAAAACAACCATGGCAATTTCATGCATACAATCAACATCATATAGTTATACACAATCAAACACACAAACACCAATAACCACACAATTCGAATGAATAAATCCTCACATGAATTTTCCACTCACAAAGACAAACAAATCCATTCCCTCACCACCACGTATAGCCTATGAGTTAATCTCCCTCTTACCTTGATTGATGCCTCCTAGCTCCTTGCAGAACTCTCTCTTTGTATCAAATTTTCACCACTAAGTAGATCTTAGAATCAAAACAAACACGTAAAAATTAGTATCTAAGGCTTGATTAAGATGACCATAGATCAAACATGGTCTTAGGATTCTAAAAGTCAAGTAAGAAATCAAGTTTCAAGATCTTTACCTTGAAACCCTAGAACTTAAATCCAAGAATCAAGCTTGAAGATGATAGAATTAGGTCTTGATCACAACATGAAAGTTGCTTAGAATGAAGTTTAGGATTAAGTGATGTGATTAGATGGAATTATGAGTGATTGGAAGGCTATTTTAGAGAGTGAGGCTGTGAGCAACACAAGGAGAAAAGGTAAACGCTTTTGTATTCTTTGTTTGATAGTAAGGTGAAGATGAATGAATCTTGAGAAGTTCACTACATGAAAGTGTCTTGGATTGATGAGAAGATTCAAGATATGAAGTTAGATGAAATTATAGAAGATTGGCTGTAGTTTAGAGGGTGATGGCCGAATGCTATGGAGAAGAGAAAATGAGAGAATTTCTTGTGTTGGTTCTTGGTTTTTTGGAGAAAATGATGAGCAAATGAACAAGTGTAGTGAATAAATGAATATTGTCCCCTATTTTTGAGTGTATGACCGTAGGTTACATGTGCAAAGCCACCAAAATTGACTAAGTTAAGAAGAAAAGAAATGAAGAGAATGGCTTAAGTGATAAAAGATGATAGAAACGAAATAGATATCCTATTACTAAAGCTCCTAGCCATGGAGTGCATGCATGTGAGGGAGTTAATGCTTGATAAATCAAGATAGAAATCAAGAACATGGTTAAAGTCATCAAGTGGTCATGCTTTGGTCACCTTGATGATTCATAAGTTCTTGAAATTCCTAGAAATCTCTACATGGCCGTGGAACAACATTGAGATTGCTAACCAAATTTTGTTTCATTTATTTACCACTTAAACTTAAATTAACTTAGCTAATTCATCTAGTTTAGGAATTAATTAAACTAACCATTTTTGTTGACTTAATGCTATTGGCTAACGATCATGTCAAGCCACTAATTTTGACTTCTAATAACTAGCAGCACATGGCTATCACATAGCTAAAGCTACAAGAATTTATTACTCACAGAATAAAAATAACTGCTCATAAACTAGTAATTATTGTATAAAATAATAGTAAAAGAAAATTTAGTAACTATATCCGGTTTCGGGTTTAGTAAGATCCCCCGGTCCTGCATTAACAGTACAAAATTTTTTGACCCATAAAAATTTTTACTTTTTCCAGGCCCACCCAGGCCCACAGACAGTCCAAAATAATATTAAAATAATCACAATCTCAGAAAAGTAAAAAAAATCTTAAAAATCATAAAAATTATAAAATTAAAATTTATGCAAATAAAGTGAAATTCGGAGTGTTACAGTATGGATACTCAAGGTAACCAAAACCCTAGTTATTTTCCTTGATAGTTTAATTTGAGCTTGATTGGATTGTGAACCATGCATTGCTCACTTATTGGCAAAGGATGAGTTAAGAGGTTATGATAAAAAAGGTGTATAGTATTTAAGGGCTTAAACTAGTTATCCAAGTAGTATAAGTGGTTATAGACCTAGTAAAATAGAGTTTAACACCCTTTGGGTTATAAACAACCCTAGTAAAGCTATGGAAAGATGAATGGTGAATCATGAACCCTAGTAAGACTGAGTAAAGATGATTAGCGAACCAAACAAGCAAAGTTAAAGTTAGTAAGAGCTCTAAGAGCTCTACTTATACCTTTGTGGGTGAAAGTAGGCAAGTGCGTGGAATGTTACTCATATATTCGAATTAGTTGAGTTAACATAATAAGTATGCGCTAGTTACCTAGCAAGAATTGGCTTCCTTATGCAATAAGCTTGAACCCTAGTAAGAATTGGCTCCCTTA
Organism: Ormosia emarginata; assembly: GCA_029884605.1. Lineage (NCBI taxonomy): Eukaryota > Viridiplantae > Streptophyta > Magnoliopsida > Fabales > Fabaceae > Ormosia > Ormosia emarginata. The sequence goes on from JAQQTP010000040.1 coordinate 11,411,201, forward strand.
TGCAATAAAGTTGAACCATATTTCATCACAATTTCTAACTGAGGGAGTGAAGCAAGCCCCTTGACTTGGCAAAAGAATGAGAAAAACATTTTACTAAAGGTGGAGTTGTGATTAGTTATCTAAGTAATGAACATTACCGGGTAAGCCTAGTAAAGTGGTGACACCGGAGTGTTTCATGAAAGGACTACTTATCTAGGTAGTGAACATTGCCGAGTAAGCATAGTAAAGTGGTGACACCAGAGTGTTTCATGAAAGGATTAGTTATCTACATAGTGAACATTGCCGGCTAAGCCTAGTAAAGTGGTGACACTAGAATGTTTCATGAAAGAATATTAGTAAGGTGAACATTGCTGGGTAAGCCTAGTAAGGTGGTGACACCAGAGTGTTTCATGAAAGGATTAGTTATGTCCAAGTCTAGGCCAAGGATGTTATATCCAAGGCTAGGCTAAGGATTAGTTATGTCCTATGCTAGGCTGTGGATGAGAAATCCTATGCCAGGCTATGGAATTAGTATATCCTACGCTTGGCTATGGATGAGAAATCCTATGCCAAGCTATGGATTAATATATCCTATGCTAGACTAAGGATGAACATATCCTAGATTAGGCTAAGGATAAGTAGGCTTAATTCCAAATGAAGGAATACAATTCCTAAGTATAATTAAGTTACATATACGAGTTTTAGTTTAGAAATATATTTTTGTATATATTTAGTTTTAATACCATGAGATATATGTTTTTACTAAGAATTTTATATTCTCACCCTATTATGTTTCATGATTAGCAAGTCAAGACCCTACAATAGGGTAAGAAGATGAAGAAAGCAAAAGAATTAGATGAGTTTAGTTTATGCTTTTAGTTCAAAGCTTATGCAATTATTTATATTTGCTTTGAAAATATAAAAGTTGTATATTTGTGTATGACTTTTAGATATGGTTCTCTGTAATGATTTGTTTAAATATTATGGATTAGTTGATGTTTAGTTAGAAGTAGCAAAACTGATATTATTTATCCAGGTATATGACAGATATACTAGGGTACAAATATTTGGCTATTACAGGAAAGGTTTTCAATATTATGCATGTTTTGTTTTTCAAATTTGTTATTTGATGTTTTCATGTATTGTAAATTTATTACTTGGACAAAAGGGTTCCAAATGCCATGTTTGGTAGTGTAATGAACAAAAGGGTGTCCTGCCTACCTAGAAAACAATACAAGGAACAAAAAGGCTTCATGGAACAAAAGGGCTTCTTGGAAATTTTCAAATAACTTGTGCTTTCTAAAATAAAAATCTTTTAAGAATTATTGCATGAGCATACTTTAGGATTTTCATTAGGCATAAACATACATCATCATGCATTGCATAAAATTGGCAATTGTATGGGCAATTGTCTTGTTTTTACTAAATATAGAGATTAAGGATAAATGCTAGCTAGAAAAGGTTTAGAATAGTATTTAAAGTGAATTAAGTGTTGTTCCTAGTATGATGATAAATGTTTAAAGTATATATTATTCAAATTGAATGTCAGGTGATAATTAAATTATTTTATAATTAAATGAACTATCTGTTTTGGGAAGGGAAAAGACTGAGTTTGGCTTATGCCACCTTTCTAATAATTAAGTACAATTTGGTTTTATCCCAAAGCAACTGGATTTACTATTATGTCATGATTTCAAATTTACTACTGAGAATTAATAATTTTTATCCTAGTTTTTGTTTTATGTTTTCCATGATGAATCTAGCAAAGGATCAAGGCAAGTACAAGGCAAGGCGAAGAAGATTTAGTTAAGTTGTTTATGCAATTATTTTGGTTCTTTAATTATATTAACAGTTCTATAATTAAGTTGATATGTGTAGTTGTGTAAGTTGTAATCTCAAACATATCAGATAGATGTTTAGTAAAGAGCAAGTTTCTAGAGGTGTAAAATGTCTTGCTCACTTACTTTTATAAAGGTTCTATATATTTATTCATTAATAGATATTAAACAGGTCTCAAATTACGCTTAAGCTATAAAGTAGCATACTTAATTCTATTTACTTAGTATACTTAGGGTATACTATGGTATATAGAATTAGGGTGTTACAGGAATTACTATGCTTTAATAATTGTGGTTGATTTTTCTAGGTTTACATGGACATTACTTTTATCTCATAAAAATGATACTTTTCAAGCCTTTAAGAAACTTGCCAAAGTTATCCAAAATGAAAAGAGTTTTAGCATTGCATCCATAAGAAGTGATCATGGTGGTGAGTTTGAAACCTTTTGTGATAAACATGACATTGAGCATAATTTTTCAGCCCCTAGAACTCTACAACAAAATGGAGTTGTAGAAAAGAAAAATAGATCTTTAGAAGAAATAGCAAAAACTATGCTCAATGAGATTAACCTTCCAAAGTATTTTTGGACGAATGCGGTAAGTACCGCTTGTTATGTGATGAATAAGGCCCTAATAATGTTAATTTTAAAGAAAACCCCCTATGAACTATACAAAGGAAGGAAGACAAATGTTTCACACTTTCATGTCTTTGGATGTAAATGCTTTGTTTTAAACAATGGAAGGATAACTTAAGGAAGTTTAATGCTAAAATGGATGAAGGTATATTTCTTGGATATTCTAATCATAGTAAAGCTTTTAGAGTTTGCAACAAAAGAACTATGACCATAAAAGAGTCCATTCATGTTGCTTTTGTTGAAACTAACCCAAATAGACCGAGAAAAGATTTTGTTGATGATGTTGCAGAAATCTTGGCAAGGACACACTTGGAGAACAAGGAGAAAGAAGTCAAGAAGCAAGAGGAAAGCCAAGTTGATCCCTTAAGACAAGAATATTCACAAATCATGGACCTTCCCAAGGAATAGAGGACTTTAATATATTATCATCTTGACAAGGTGATAGGTGATGTATCAAAAGGGGCAACTACTAGAAACTCTCTTAGAGATATATATAACCATATGGCTTTTGTTTCACATATTGAACCTAAAGACCTAAATGAAGTCATTGATGATGAACTTGGATCTTGGCCATGCAAGAGGAAGTAAATCAATTTGAAAGAAATCAATTTTAGGAATTAGTTCTAATGCCCAATGATCATCCCATAATTGGCACCAAATGGGTCTTTAGAAACAAACTTGATAAAACTGGCCTAATAATAAGAAATAAAGCTAGGTTAGTTACAAAAGGCTATAATCAAGAAGAAGGACTATATTATGAAGAAACTTATGCATCTGTAGCTAGATTAGAGGCCATTAGAATGCTACTTGCATTTGCATGCATCATGGATTTTAAACTTTATCAAATGGATGTTAAAAGTGCTTTTTTAAATGGTTTTATACAAGAAGAGGTGTATATGGAACAACCTCCCAGTTTTGAAAGTTTTGAACTTTCCAACCATGTTTTTAAGTTAAAAAATGCCTTATATGACTTAAAATAAGCTCCTAGAGCTTGGTATACAATGTTGAGAAAGTTCCTTTTAGAAAAAGGTTTTTTAAGATAAAAGGTTAACACAACACTCTTCATCAAACACAGAAATCATGACATACTCCTTGTGCAAGTATATGTTGATGATATAATATTTGGTACAATTAATGAGTCTTTATGTAAGGAGTTTGCCAATACTTTGCAAAGTGAGTTTGAGATGTCCATGATGGGTGAGCTCAACTTCTTCCTTGGACACCAAATCAAGCAAACTAGGGATGAAACTTTCATAAGCCAAACTAAGTATTGCAAGGAGTTGCTCAAAAAGTTTACACAGACAATACTAAGCATATGGCTACACCAATAGACACTTCTTATTATTTGGACAGGTGTAACACCCTAGAAAAACATGTTAGGCTTGTATATGGATACAGAGGTAGCTTAATACTTGCTTAACAAGTCTGCTAAGTTTTGTGACTGTTTGAGCAAGTTTAGACACTTTGCTGCAACGCAATGTGTGAAAAATAGTTGTTTTTAGCTCCAAAAGTGGCTTAAACTACTTAGTTAGTGGAAATAAATGTAGAGAGTTTATTTCTAAGTCACAAATGTGTGAAGTGTGCTACAGTTAAAATTTGAGATTAATCAGAGTTAGTTTTGTATTTTTAAGTGAACTGATTGTGTGTTTTAATGCTGGATTAACTATCAGCATATATGGAAAAGTTTGGAAATGGTGAAAATAGATTTTTAATGAATCTTCGGATTTATTTTAAGTCTGTTGGAAGTGAGAGAATTATATTTGGTGAAATCTGAGTGTTCTTAGCATGTCGAGATTTTGGTACAAGTTAGTACTATCCTTTTAGTAGCAAAGTGAGACTTTGCTATCTAGCTAGGTGGCTAGTCATAAGCTTAGTCATGAATCTCATCATTTCTTTTGTGACTCACCTAGCATGGACCAATGAGGAGCAAGTCAACAATAATGGTCATGACTCATTCTTGAAGACCAATGGGAAGAAAGCTTAGAGGCTAAGCTTGGAGGAAGCTTGTTGGAGAAGCTTTGCCACCTTGCACTCTCTAGAAGTTTGGCCACCTCACTCCTTAGGTGTCCATGGTCCAGAAGCTTGTAGAATCAAGTGGAGAAAATCAATTTGGCTACTTCATCTTTTGAGCTCATCTTATTACTCACCCTAGGTGACTCACCCTTTGTGACTCATCATAGTGACTCACGGTTTTGGAGGTGCTTCTAGGACATGCAAAGGTGACATAAAAGTTGTCATATTTCTCTTAAGTTATCATACCATCTTTTTAGAAAACAAAACACCAAAATTCTCTCATTTCTTTTTCTTTAAAGTTCATGGCCATCACTACCAAAATACCATCGAAGCTTGTTTAATTTTATCTAACCCCTGATCTTGAATCTAAACACCATTCTAAGACACTTTCTAGTTGTGACCTTCTTCTAATTCATTCATCTTCAAGCTCAAGTTTAAGGGTTTTTAGGAAACAGATAGGAAAAGGAAAAAGGATGAAGGAGGAGGAAACAAGTGAGAATTTGGAACTCCATAGCCAACTCTTGATCATCTTCATCATCTTGGTACCAAGAGGTAGGGGGAAGCTTGTTTTACTTCTTGACTTCACCTCCTTCATTTGGTTCATGAGGGACTTAATAAAGGGGATGGAGTTTTGAAGTACAATGTTTGTGTTTATGATGATAAATGCTTGATTCTTGTTAGAAAACTTGTGAATGCATATAAATCAATTGTGGAGCTAATTATGGAATGTAATTAGTAATTGTATTACATGTTTGTGAAACACTTTGAGGTGAGTAATATCCTCTTAATGTTGATTTAGTTATATTGAGGTAAGTAATATCCTCTCTATGTTGTTGAGTAGGGAGGTGAGTAATATCCTCTTTATTTTGATTGAACAATGAGGTAAGTAATTCCTCTTTATGTTGAGGTAGGTAATTCCTCATCATGATTATAGACTAGTGGAGGTGAGTAATATCCTCTCTATGTTTGTTGAATAGTGAATGTGAGTAATATCCTTACTACTTGTATGATGGTAATTAAGAAGAATAATTAGACGTGATTATATATATGATTGTATGTTTTACCTTTGTTGAAAGGTGTGAGCCCTATAGATGAGGGTAATCTATATTAGGTAAGGTGGATAGTATTCTTTTTTATTATATTGATTTGAGGATGGAATTCCTCTTCGATGTTCAGACCGTGTAGTTGATGGATTTCACTACCTAGAGTTTATTTTCTGGATGGACTTCTAGTGCTTGTTCAAGACCTGGGATGAACTTCCTTCGTTTTGTTTAGGGTTCATGCCTTCATAACATTACCATGGACTTGGTTTCATACATTATTCATTTCATACTTAAGTTATGCATAGGCATACACATTAGATATAACTTGGCATAGCATGGCAATTGTATGGGCGGTTGCTACCATTCATTTAAACTCATAACATTTACAATTGTATGAGCGATTGCGTGTCTCTGAGACAGAGATGTTGTTATTGTGTACTTCTGTGATGGAAGTGTTAGTTTGGAAATCTTAAATTCTTTATGAATGTATTAACTACTGGTTTTGGAATACTTCTACTGAGATGTGATTTCTCACCCCGATTATGCTGCCATGTAAATCCAAGTACGTGTTCTCCAAAAAAAGAAGCAGGAGCTTGGAGTGTTTAGCTTAGTGTAGCTAGGTAGTTTCTTTTGAAATGATGTATATATTGTATTTTATAGAAATACAGATGTGGTGTAATATTTACATATTCATTCATGGCTCATATTTTCTATATAATACTGTTACGTTATTTTGAACATCGCATAGCTGTGAAGTAGCAGGTCCGAATCTAATGACTATGGTAGTATACTAGGGTTATTAAATTTGGGATGTTGCAATAGGGACGAAGGAGGTAAACCCATAGAAATCACTAAGTATAGAGGTATGATTGGTTCTCTCCTTTATCTTACTGCTAGTAGACCTGATATTATGTTTAGTGTGTGCATGTGTGTAAGATATCAAGTTAATCCTAACGAATCATACCTATGTTCTGTAAAAAGAATAATGAAATACCTAGTTGATACTTCACATGTAACATCATATTTTTACAACATGTTAGACTTGTATAAGGTTACAGAGGTAGCTTAATACTTGTTTGACATGTCTGTTAAATTTTGTAACATTTTGAGTTAATTTAGGTACTTTGCCGCAACACAGAACGTGTAATTAAAGGAAATAAGCATGAAAAATTTATTTCTAAGTCATAAATGTGTAAAAGAGGATGTGGTTAAATTTTGAGGGTAAACAGAGTTCGTTTGGTATTTTTAAGGATACCGAGTGAGTATTTAAGTACCGATTTGAGACACAACAGATATGAAAAATTAAGGAAATTGTGAAACAATAATTTTGATGAATCTTAGAATTTATTCTAAAATTATTGAAAGTTAGGAAACTTAATTTAGTTAAATCAAAGTGTTCCTACGAGAGACAAAAGTTCCTACACCTTATTTTATTCTCTCTCACCGAGACAAAAAGTCTCCAGAATTCTCTTCTTCTTTTACATTCAGTTTTGGGCATCCTTCTTCATCCTTCTTCATTTCCTTCTTCATCCTTCATCCTTCCATCTCCAGCCACATCTGTAACACCCCAAACTTTCTATTTATCAAACAGTAATTTTGACAGTTAACAGAATTTTACTGTTTAGTGATTTCTGTGTACTGTAAAATTATTTTGAATATTCCATCTGTATATTTGATCGTTCTGTGTGATTTGCTCTGTGTCTGGAAAATAATAATTTTCGGGCCGAAAAATTTACGTAAATTAATTTTTACTGTTTAGTCTTAATTAATTTACGTAATCTGGGTTGATATTTGTGAGTTTTCTAATTTTTGTGATTTTATGTGTGATTTTGAAATTTTTACTGTTCGTGGATCCCACGAGGTGTATGTGGGCCCAGGTGGCCATACGTGGGCTCGAGTGGGTCCCGCAAAGTGAAAATTTTTTTACATATAGAAAAATTTGTACTGTTTAGACGGAGACAGGGGATCTTACTAAACCTGAATCTGCAAACAGTTTTAGAAAATTTCCTTTACTGTATTTTGTACTGTATTTAATTACCGAATGATAAAAATACAGTAGATATATTCTTTCATGAGGTTATAACAGATAAAAATAAAATTCTATACTGTTAAGTCTATATTGGTGGTTTGGATATCCACCATCGATTTAATTACCATTGGAGATTTAATCTTGATTTAATCAACGGTGGAGATTTGATCTTAAAAGTGAATAGGATCAATTATAACCGTTGGATGGAAATTAAATCAAGGGTAGAGATTTAATCTTATAAATGGCTATGACCATTATCAACCCTTGGATGTAGACTTAATCAATGGCGGAGAATGGATCATTAATGACCATTGGATTTGGATTTAGATCAATGGTGGAAAATTGGTCATCAAAAATGACTACAACCAGTTTGGACCCTTGGATGTATAGTTTGAAGGTGTAATCTTGACCCTTCATTTTGGAGACACATTCAATGGTTAGGATTGCAAGTCAAAAATGATCCAATGGCTCAAATGAAGTCTTCTATCTATAACCTAAACCTAGTAGCTAATTTAAATCCAAACCATTCTTTTAATCAATGGTTAGGATGACTTAAAGTGATAGTATTGAAATTTGTCACATTTGGAGTCATGAAGAAGGGGGGGACGGTTTGAAGAAGCAAGGATGAAGGGAGACATCTTAGTGTAGGCTTTTTAGGCCAAAGAATGAAGACAAGCCAAGTGTCAAGACCAATTCCTATTGATCATTAATGCTTATGTTCTTCAAACTTCACTTTACACTTCTCTCCAAATGCATGCTACGGCAATATCACCTTAGAAGACCAAACCATTCATTTATACACTTCATATTATCACTTCTTCACTTTTCCACTTAAGTTTCAAGAAACCAACCAAAGCAAATTCTATTTTTCTCTCCCAAAAGAAGACCATTCAGCCAAGCACTCTAATCCTCTCTTCCATCACTCTTTAATTTCATACAACCTAGTTTCTTGAATCCTTACCTTATTCTAAATAACTTTCATGTTGAAGACTTTCTCTAAATCTTCCATCTTGAAGGACTTTTACTAAGATCAAGTTCTAGAGTTTTTATTAGTGAAGTGTAAGGAAACTTTATTTATTCTTTTCTTTTTCATGTTCTAAACCATGTTTGATCCATGGTTCTTCTTATTCAAGCTTGATATACTAATTTTCTTGTATTTATTTCATGTTTAAGAAACTTGTGTTGGTGGAGATCTTGTTCAAAACACAAAGCAACAAGCTTTTTGGTGGTTCTTCAAGAGATAAGAGGGAGATCCATCTCACCAACCAAGCATGGTGGTGAGAGATGGTTTTATATTTGATGGATGGTGAATCCATGTGAGGATTCCTATCCATGGTCATGTAATAATTTGTATGTGTGTTATGTGCTTTTAATTATTTTTGCTTATGCTTGACATGCTTTTTAATGATTTACTTGTGTATGCATACTTAGTATGATTTTTATTTGTTTATATGATATGCTTATAATATGCTTAATGATATATGTTGAATATATTATGATGGATGTATGTTGAAATAAATAAAATTTTGGCTCCAAAGGCCATGGAGGAGGTCACGGTTTTGGACTTCTAAAATAAGGGTTTCTACTGAAATTTTTCAAGAACAATGGAGTTAATTTTTGGTCCTTAAACTTAAGCAAATTTTTGGTCAAGACATAAACTAATTTGGTGTTCACAAAATTATATTTTCATGAATGACAATATTGAATGATTTGAGAAGTAAGGAAATTAAATAAAAGGGTTTGTTTTACAAAAATAATGCACACGGTTTTTGAGTTATATTTTTATTAATTTATTTTGTGTAGAAACAAGAATGGAACTTAGATGATTTACAAGAAAAATATTTGGTAGTTTCAAAGGCCATATATAAGGTTTTGACAATTTAGAAAAATATTTGATGTTATAAAATACAAGAATTTTCAAATAAGGATTTTTGGAAAAGGAATTAAAGTGTAATCAATTTAGTGAAGTGGAATTTTTATAAATAAAAGGAAAAGGAAATTGAAAGTGTTGAATTTCAAATTATTTTAAAGAAAATTAATTTTAGAAGTGATTTAGAAATATAAAAGGAAAACGTTCATAACTTAAATTTACTAACGTAGTATTTGGGCTTTGGAAAAACGTTAGGAAATTTAAAGTTAGAAATAGTAATTAAATCAACTAAATGTGATTTTGTAAGATTAAATAAATAAAAAGTGATTTTGAGAAAATATATTACGGAAAAGATTTTTTTTATTGCAAGAAAAGTCCAAAATAATATTTTTTAAAGTTAAGAAATATTTTACGAAGGGTAAAAACGATGAAAAACAATTTACGTAACTCAAAAACGTAATTTCTAAGTTACGCAATTTGAAAAACGTTAAAATATTTCTACGCGATTTATAAAGTGTTTAAATATTTTACACAATCGAAATATGGTAGAAAAATCGCTATGCGATTTAAAAACAAAAGAATATTTTTATGTAATTTAGAATACAGTAGAAAATGGTTACGTGATTTTTAAAACATAATAGAAAATACTACAAATTATTATTTACGTAACAAAATATTACGTGACTGTGAAAACGTGGCAAAAATATTTTTAAGACGAGAAAAACACGATAATGTGATGTTGCTGTTAATTATACAGTAAACTTTATAGTTAAAATCAGTATACGAATACTGTACAAGAAATTGAGAAGTTTGCCTGAAATTGGCATTAATACACGAACGTAAAACAGTATTTGAACCTCATATGAGAAATTATATGATTTACCTTTGGTTGGTAATTGGTGCATTACACATGCATTGAAAATGGTCCGATGGACTGTATATGGCTAATTGCCTAGGAGAAACGTACACCTCTTGAGTGGGTGCGATATGCGTAGTGTAGGTCACTTGTTGACCTTGGGAGCATCGGGGTGCGGGTTGCTCGCAATGGGCAGTTGGTAGCTCTTCTGCACCGTGAGTTAGACCGATGCAACACACCGATGATCCGGACTGAGACACTATTCTTAATCGAGATCTGACAAAGACTGTTGTGTATGTGCTAGATATGCAAGATATAATTATAGCACTTGGTCTGAGGCACGTGGTACCGGCAGATCTTTTCGATCAATTTCTCCGACTTGAGTATAGCTTCATGGAGTAGGACATTGAGTCTATGTGCGCATGCATGAAATTGAGCATCTATATCTATGTGATGGTGTTACTGTGATTATTTTGTGATTTAAACAGTGATAGTGGCATGATGGTAATTATTATGTTTACACTATGATGATGGCATAATTGTGATCACGATATGATATTTTTGGCATAATATGTTGTCTGTATTATCTCTGTGCTATCATGCTGGTATTGGCGTAGGTGATCTCACCTCTTTGTATGTGTATTTGTATATGGTATTTATAATTGGTTGAAGACGTTGAGGAAGAAACAGTACAAGAAGGAGAAGAAGAACTACTTCTCACATCTAGAAACGCATAATTTTGAAGATGGAGATGCCCAGCTTCCTAGGATACGTGACATTACAGTTTCGTGGAGGTTCAGAGGCGTGGCATGTTCATTTGGATCGACAATGTATATTTTATATAGGGGATCTGAACATTACCTATAGTAGGCTTGAACAAGGGAACCCCTATTTTAGTGTCAATATATATGTACAGTTAGAGTTTCCACTATCCATTTGGCAGTATTGGGGAGCCTACTACCGTACTCCTAGTGCGATAAGTATCGTGTCGTTTGCACGGACACCTGTCCATAGAGCTTCACGTAATAACGGATTCCTGTCTGCTGAGGAATCTGAAGAGGACCCATCTGAGGGTTCTGCTGTTTAGTCAGACTTGGGCAATATGTGGGTCTTAAATTATGTTTAATTACTTTGAGAACTTGGTCTGTATATAAATAATCCTGACAGTACTTCTGTTATGTATAATGATGTACATTATGTGTGATGATGTATAATAGTTTTATTTTCCGCTAAGTTTATTTTATTGTCATCAAAGAAAAAAAAAATTTACAACTCGTATTTTATCACAACATCACATTTTATAACTTGGGGGTAATTTGGTAATAAAGTAACATAAATGTAGCACCCTATGGTGGGTGTTACAACATCAACTTTATCCTTCCTTACTCTTCCACCATTGTTACACATGGTTCTAGCTCTCAAATAGAAGCAAAACAGAAGCAAAAATCAGCAGAAAATCAAGGGAAAAAATGAGCAAACCGTGGGCTGAGGGAGAGGAAAAATCAAGGAAGTAAGCTACAAGCGCTATGAGGAAAGGCAGGGGAAATGTTTTCTTAGCTTACTTTCTTTTTCCTTCTTGTTTGGTTGTTGTTTTAAGCATGAAAAAGAAATGGGTTTTCAAGTTAAATGTGATCTTCGTGCTTGATTTTCATTCCTTTAAGCTTGATAATGGTTTGTTCTTGGTTTTTGAAGTAAGGAAATGAGATTTGTGATGTTAGTTTTCTATGTTTTTTTAAAGATTATAAAATGGGTATAAACCCATATTTGAGCTACGGTTTTGAAGAGGATTTTGATGATTGACTATTATGAAATGGTTGTGGTTAATGGTGTTTCCTGAGTGGCTTTGAATTGGTCTGAAATTTGGTGTAAAAAATATGCACCGTGAGCTAATGTAGCACTTGGTTTGATGCTGCTATGTTCCGGGCAGAGGAGGATTTTAATTCTATTTTTGATCCTTGGATGTTCAAATTGCTATGCAATATTATTTTAAGTTATTTTAGATTATGAAAGGCATAAAAAAATGTTATGTAAAGTATAATTTTGCTTAAGATTAACTATGAATATTAGTATCTATGTTATGGTAATGACACACTATAATTTTGATTGTGAAGAAAGTAAGCATTCAAACTCATTTAAGAAGTGACTTTTATGATTCAATTGGATTAGAGAGAGATTAATTAAGGAGTTATACATGTATTGAATATGATTTGAGAAGTGATTACATATTGGATTTGATCAAACGAGGTTGATCAATGTTTGATTGGTTACCCATGAAAGAGATGAATGATTTATGCATTATTTGCATATTGATAAAATGTGAAGCTTTGTGCTATGACATGATAGCTTGATTCTAAAGCTACTTTATGATAAATTAAATGGAGATTTGATATAAGAACACAAATTTCTCTTATGATTTATTTATATATGTTTATTATACTATGATGACTGTGAATTGTTGTGAGATATATTGATTATTACTTATGATGAGAAATACAACGAATGGTTATGAATGAGATTTGTCAAGCATAATATTAGGAGGCATTAAAAGGAATGATAAAGGTAGATGGGGTTGAATAAGTCCCTCTCTACAATTATGTATGGTAATGTAAAAAAAGGAAGTTTAATGTGTATGATATTGCTTCCCTTTTATGTAATGAAAGATATGATTGAGTAAAAGTTAAAGAAAGAAAGGTTTTTAATATTATGCATGTTTTGTTTTCAAACTTGTTATTTGGTGTTTCCATGTATTATAAGTTTTGGCTTGGATAAAAGGGCTCCAAGTGTCATGTTATAAATGTTTGGTAGTGCAAGGAACAAAAGGGCATCATGCCTACCCAGAAAACAATACAAGGAACAAAAGGGCTTCCTAGAAATAATCAAATAACATGTGTTTTTTAAAAATAAAATCTTTTTAAAGAATCATTACATGAGCATACTTTAGGATTCTCATTAGGCATAATCATACATCATCATACATTGCATAAAATTGATAATTATATGGGCAATTGTCTTATTTTTATTAAATATGGAGATTAAGGATAAAAGCTAATTAGAGAAGGTTGAGAATAATATCTAAAGTGAATTAAGTGTTATTTCTAGTATGATGATAAATGTTTAAAGTACATGTTGTTTGAATTGATTGTTATGTATAAATGAATTATTTTATAAGTGAATGAACTATCTGTTTTGGGAAGGGAAATGACTGAGTTTTGGCTTATGCCACATTTCCAAATGACTAAATACAAATTGTTTTACCCAAAAGTAGCTGAATTTATCATGATGTCATGAATTAAAATTTTACTAGTGAGAATTATTAATTCTCACCCCAGATATTTTTATGTTTTTCATGATAAATCTAGAGGAGGATTGAAGCAAGCGTAGAGCAAAGGAAGGAAGACTTATTTAGATTGATAATGTAATTATTTATTTATTTTTTTAACTTTGTATTTATATTAATGGTTCTGTAACTTAAATTATTATCAATAAATCTTTGTATAATTTGTAATCTCAGACATATCAGATAAATTTCTAGTAAAGAGCAAGTTTCCTGAGGTGTAACACGTCTTGCTCTCTTACTTCTATAAAGGCTCTATATATTTATTCATTAATATAAATTGAATAGGTTGTAAAATTTTCTTTCACGTTAGAAAGTGGCGTACTAATTCTATTTACTTAGTATACTTAGGGTATACTACAGTATCTAGAGTTAGGATGTTGCAGGACGCAAAAAGGATAGAAAGAGTACTAGTGAGACATGTCACTTGCTTGGAAGCTCTTTAGTTTCTTGGTATAACAAGAAGCAATATAGTGTGCCATTGTCTACAACTGAAGCTAAGTATGTTGTAGTTGGAAGTTGTTATGCATAAATCCTTTGGATGAAGCAACAACTTCTAGACTATGGACTCTAGCTTGATCACATTCCTATAAGATGTGATAATACTAGTGTAATCAATTTGTCTAAAAACCCCTCATTTTGCACTCTAGAACCAAGCACATTTAAATAAGGCATCATTTCATAAGAGATCATGTTCAAAGACGAGATTGCATGCTTGAATTTATTGAAACAACTAAGCAATTGGCATATATTTTCACCAAACCATTGACAAAAGAAGCATTCTTTTACATAAGAAGAGAATTAGGTATAATTGACCAATCATGCATATAAGTAAGTCCTTGTGTTTATTGGTTTTTCATTGATTTATTCATTAAAATCTTTACAAACTTAAGCGTTTGAGGTATCCCAAAATTTGTTTTGCATGTACTCTATCTTTACGTAAATTCCTCAGCTCAAGTTTGATCGTTTTGGACATGTTGTTTGTAATTTACTGGTGTGTTTCTTATGGTTTTATTTGAATAAGGGTTGTTTCTATTCAAATAACATCTTCCAGAATTACGTGAAAAAAATTAGAATGGATCTATTTGAATAGGCCAAATGACTATTCGAATAGTACTTGGTAGAATGCCAAGACAATGTTTTTCCTTCAAATATATTCAAATAATACTAAATGGTTATTCGAATAGAGCTTGACAGAAATGCCAAATTTATGTTTTTCCCTCGAAATTGTTTGAACAAATTTGATTCTATTCAAATAGACTCGTGCTTTAAGAAGCATTTTGTTGCTTTCCTCTTCATTCTTTCATAAACTCTATATCTTCCCTCGTCTTTGTTTGTGTATGCCCTAGAGGCTAATTTATTTTGACCGTACTATCTTACATTGTATTATGCTATTTATTTAATATATGAGGCATTTCATTTATTGTGTATTATTTATGATAAACATAACAAAGTCCTTAGAATAAAAAGTTTTATGCCATATCACATCAAGTGGATGACTTGATCGTGAGATCATATTGGATAGAAATAGAACACTATTCTCAAATGTCCTTAGTCAAGTATTATTGTTAATCAAGACGACAATAATGCATTGAGACTAATATGTGGATAGGCTGATGACCACATCTAATGGGTCATGGATATGAGATATTGAGTCTTCACATGGATACATATTAGAGTAATAATGTATTGGACTGACTCACATGAGAACACTACGTGAACCGTTGCGTGAGTGTCATATGCGATTCTCATAGTGATAATGGTGTATGTGGTCCTTTGACTTGAAATCACTATGATTCTTACATGAGGAGTTGTATGTTTTAATGCCATCAAACATCATCTGTAACAATGTGATTATAAAGTTGGTTATTGGACATACCACGAATTATGTGGAGGAATGTGAGTGACCTAGATGGGATTTGTCCCTCCTATATAACAGGAGTGATATCTTTGGGCCCCTTGATTGAGTAAGACTACAAAATGCATGACCATGCTCAAATGAGTTAATATGAGATATTGATCTCATTTGTTATTACTACGTCTACTCGAGTATCAGGAAATAGAAGATTGAACTATACAAGGGTGACACGTTCCTTGCCTTGTGTTCAATCTAGGTATCTGAACAAAGGGACTAAACTACACGGTAACATTGATCATGGAAAGGTTATGTCAAATCACTAACATTCTCATTACTTAGGTAGTAGTGATATGCTGCTAGACACTACTCATTACTTGTAATATTAAAATGGGATTTTGATATTACAACTAACGTCATGAGAACCTGTAGGGTCACATACATAGAGCAGACTAAATTAGAGCAATGAGAATCCAAGTTGGACTGGGATTCCATCGTGGGCCTAACTCATAACAGATGAGTCCAAAGGCTGCACAGCTAACCCTGCTACTGCTCACACTCACTTAAGGCAGTCACTATTATAAATAGTACTATTAAATGGGCTGCTAAGCATGCATAACAGAACCCTAGCATCACCTGCAGAAATAGTGAGTGAGAGAGTAACACGTTTCTCTTCTCTTCATAGCTAGCACTATGTCAGAGACGTGGGACTTCTTTTTGCAGATGTTGGACATTCATGAGTCTATTTGTGTGGATACCGCAGAGACATCATCATTGTTATGGTGTTGGTGATTCACGTCATCTGTTTTTCATCTCGCTTCAAGAGGCAAACTCAAAAACACGGATTATGGTCTTTTTCACATGGATCCTTGGTGGGTATTTTTTTTTTTCGCTACGTAATGTATCCATAATTCCCTATAGTATTCTCCACCCAGCCTCTCCACTCAAAAACCCTAAGCCACCATTTCTCCCAAATTCCACCATTGTCACGCCCCTCTGTCACCACCAAACCAATTTGTGCGCAATCCACACCCAGAAATACCTCTCCCCTTTCTCTTTTTCTCCTTTCTCATGCATATTTCCTCTTTCCCCAAACACCTAGTTGCTTCCACAGCTTCCTCATCCAATTCCAAATGAGCAAGAACCAAAAATTCCTCTACAGATAACCAACTTGACCTAAGAAGGTTATCTTCCAACAATGAGTATCTTTGGCAGTTCAAGCACCACTTCATGTCAAGAAACCTTGTCCAACCTAAGTATATGGACATGGATTTCTTTGCTAATGAAGGGTTTGAGTTTGTGCCGCTTTTAGAGCGTCAAGGAATTCTGAGGCTGTGCACCTTCAAAACGAGCATCTACATCAAAGAATTGTAATCACCCCAATGGAATGGATGCAACTATTTGACGTGCATTACGATGGAAAGAAATTTGAGGAAACTGGCTAGAAATACTGGGATGTTTTCAAGAGAAAAGATGCAATTGAGGGGATGCTGTAATCGGGTCTTGCGGTACCTGGAAGAGCCATCGCTGCTAGAAAGATAAAATACAAAGACAAGCTTCTGCACTACGCCTATGCACACATCCTCGCCCCAAGAGAATGCAATTATGCCTTTATTGGTGAGGAAGACATCTTTATGGTTTGGGCCTTAAAGCAAGTAAATCAAAGTCAATTGGCCTAACTTCATCATGCACCGCATGATGAAGGTGAAAGGCAAAGAGAAAATGGAACTTCCCTATGCTCTACTGATCTCCGGCTTTCTTTGGCAATACCATGCAATTGCGGCTACCAAAGACTACACAAAACTGTCTCATCACAACGTTTTTGGACTCTCAATGCTCAAACACATGAAAATGAAGAAGGAAGAAGGCATTTGGGTTTATGGAGATGAGGTAGCTGAGGCTGAGGCTAAAAATGCTTTTAATCTCCTGGTGGATAAAGAAGTTGTTGCTGAGTCTGTCACAAATGAGCAACTTATGGCAACCAAGACTGACTTAAGGGCATACATGGAGAACACAATGGATGCCATGCATGATCAAATGGACGCCATAGAGCGACACCAAGAAGACATGCAATGATAACAGTAGCCATGCTGCGATCTTTGGATGACATGAGGCGACATTTTCCTCCACCTCCGCTAGAAGATTAATCTTTAGGATCCTTAGTCCTAGGATCTCCATTTTTTGGTTGTTTTGGTTGTCTCATCTTCATGTGTCCTGGTTTCCACATTTGTAGCATGTTAGTATGGATGAAGTTCCTTCCCCTTTATGATAGGTCTTCCTTGGAGGAAGAAGTGACCTTCTTTGAGTTCTTTTCTTCCTAAGGAATTTTCTAAACCTCCTCACAAGGAGACTAAGGTTCTCCTCATTTAGCTCAAGGTTCTCCATGCCATCACCATCATCTTCATCATTATCATCAATTATGGAGGAAGTGGCCTTGAGTTCAATTCCCTTTTTTTTTCTTGTCAAGCTCCTCATTTTGGTTGAGTCTATTTAGCTCTAATTCATATTCTTGGAGCTTTCCAAAGAGAGTGGCTAATGTCATTGTTGAGAGATTCCTTGACTGTGCAATAACTGTCACTTTGGGTTGTCAATTCCTACTCAAACACCTCAAAACTTTATTAATAAGGTTTTCATTAGGAAAAGTCTTTCCCAATGAAGCAAAATGATTTATAATGTGTGAACCTCTTTTACATTTCTTGAATGTTTCACCTCGGTTCATTCTAAAGAGTTCATACTCATGAATGAGAGTATTTATTCTTGATCTTTCCACTTCACCAGTAACCTCATAGGTTACTTGTAAAGTGTCCCACATTTCTTAGGTAGTTTTGCAATTTGAAATTCTAAAGAACTCATCATACGCCAAAGTTGTGGTAATGATGTTCTTAGCTCTTTAAATTGTATTGGATCATTTTCTTATCTTTTCACTTCACCAATACCATCATGGGTTACGTGTAAAGTGTTTGACAACTCCATAAAATATAGTTATTTGCGCCCCATATTGGTGGTATATTGATTCCTTAGTCCTTGTGCTTAGGCATGATTGGAAGACTTTTCCCTCACTTTTTATTCAAATTTATGTTAATGTCTTCCTCTCCATTCTTACTAAAATCCTTTCTATTCTTTGTTGGATTAAGTTAATTTACACTTGTGATTAATTAGGTGACTTCTCTATTGCAGGATGGGTTCTAAAATGATAAAATTAAACAAGCAAAGGCTTTGCATTGGAGGAAGGAGCTCACCATGCATTCTAGCTTATCACGCCGCAACACAAGATGTATCACGCCGCGACATTTTACTCTTTGCCTGCTACGCATACTGAAGATATAGACTATCACGTTGCGGCGCAAAGAAGTTCACGCCACGACGCATGTTTATCTGCACTGGTTCCACTTGACCACGTGGACATTCACGCCGCGGCGCAACAATGGTCATGTTGCGGTGCGAGTTTGGTGGCTTTTGTCTATAAATACTATTTCATTAGATATTTTGGGGGAGTTAGGTGGGAAATGTAACACCCTCCTTAGGGTATCACATTTTTGTGTACCAACTCCCAATCTGAAAATGATTTCATAAAAGGTTCGAGTTATAAAAGGGTGAGTTTTAAAATTTCTTATTACAAAAATATAAACTTACTGAAGTCCATAAGTATTATTGAAAATATAATTAAACTGATTAATATACAATATTGACACCAATTAATATTTAACAATTTAAAGAGAAATATAAAACTAACAAAAAAAACTCTCTCTTTTTAACAGTAGCAAACCCTATGACGGGTCCTACTTAATAGCACGGTACAACACTAACAAGAAAACTTCGTATACTTATTCCTTCTTGTATCCATCTGGATGCATCAGACATCTGTTCCTTGTCAACACTGCACGCTATCAAATCTGGAATGGTCATTCTCTAATGTTGTCTCCGATCTCAAGGTATTTATCACCCGTATGTCTAAGACAATTCGTTCCATCTATTATATAGTTTTTACTAATACAAGCACAGCAACACAATATAACAAAGAGGTGAGATCACCTACGCCAATACCAACATGGTAGCACAGAGATAACACAAACAACATATCATACAGGTATATCATACCAGAATTCCAATAATGCACTCAACATTAATCAACTATCATCATCATGCCATTAACATTATTATCATCACACAATAATCACAATAATGCCATCAACATGATTATCATCATCATCATCCAATATTCCTCAATTATTATATCATGCAGATATAGATACTTAGATTTATGCATATGTTATGCATGTAGACTCAATGTCCTACTCCATGGAGGTTTTCACAATTTTGAGAAGAATGCTCTATTAATTGTCAGCCTTAGCCCAAAGACAATGCCCAGCCTTAGCCCACAGACAAATGTCCAGCTTTTGAAAAGAATCGTGTTCTTGTCGGGTATCATCAATGCGTTGCAACGGACTGCATAGCCAAGTGGCATATGGTCCAGCCATAGCCCACAGACAGATATCCATTGGTCGACCGCCGTGCCTCGACGCACCCCAAGATCCATCATAGACCTCACTATCAATTCACATTCCCTCTTCAACCGCAAGGGTCCCAATAGCATCAGCTATCAATTTTTGTTTAATTCAAAATCATTATATGCCTCAATGCATATCTTTTCAATGCATGTTCAATGCACCAATGCCAATCACAGACAAAATTCCTCATTTCCAATGCATGTTCAATGCACCAATGCCAATCATAGGCAAAATTCACACTTTCATATTCAAGGTCCACACATTGGCCTATTCTCAGTTTTAATTTCATTATCTCATAATCAGGGTCCACTCACTGGCCCAACAGTAATCATACTATATTTTCGACAGCGAAATCATATTATCGCATTTTCATAGTTATAAAACACTTTCATCGTGTTTTCACAATTGCGCAACATTTCTGTTATGTTTTCAAAATTTTACAACATTTTCATTGCATTTTCAAATCACATAATGATTTTTCAACGTTTTCTCAATCACGTAAAAATATTCCACCATTTTTAAATCGCATAGCGATTTTTCAACAATATCTCAAACGTGTAAAAATATTTAAATGCTTTCCAAATTGCATAGAAATATTTCAACGTTTTTCAAATCGCGTGGAAATATTTAAACATTTTTCAAATCGCGTAGCTTAAAAATGACGTTTTTAAGTTACGTAAATCATTTTTCACCATAATTCCATTACAAAAAATATTTCTCAACCTTCAAAAATTTCATTTTAACCTTTCTCAAAATAATATGACTACTCACATTATTTTTCACATTTTCTTACTCAAGAAAATCTTTTTTGCAATTTATTCCACAAATTCACAATTCCATTGAATTAAATCAATGTTTTCAAACTTTAAAAATTACTAACGCTCTCCAAAACCCAAAGGATGAGTTACACGTTAGAAAATATCTAATCACTATTATATTCTCTATTTTTCTCAAATCAATTCTCTTTAAAATAAATTGAGGTTCAAACACTTTCAACCTCTCTTTTCCATTCCCATATGAAAATTTCATTTCTCAAGTGATAAAACACTCTGATTTCCTTTCCAAATTTCTTATGCCAAATCGATTATATTTCCATTTGAAAATCATTTTGTTTCATAAAATCAAGGCATTCATAAGCCTTCAAAACCATGGTACTTGATTATTTAAACCATCAAATATTTTTCCTTCTAAGTCAATATGGTTTTACACAAACAAAACCATTAAAAATTCCTTAACAAAAACCGTGAGCACTTGGTCTTTGAAATCGAATTATTTGTTCATTTTCATTTTTCACTTTCTTTGCAAATCCTTAAAATTAGCAACTCATTGTTTTTTTCATTTAAAACTCTTGTTTAGTAAAATGCTTAGAAACTTTTTACACAAAATAAATCAATAAAAATCCCTCTCAAAATCGTGACCACTTCTTGAAAAACAAACCCTTTGTTTATTTTTCTTGCTTTTCTAATCATCCAATTTTATCATTCATGAAAATATTAATTTATGAACACCTATTTTGAGGTGTCTTGGTCGAAATCCTCTTGGTCTTTGGAACCAAAAATCAATTTCCTTTCTATCATCAAATCATGGCATACATATACATATTCAAATATATATCACAAGCATGCCATAATCAAGCAATAACTCATGCAAATCATACCAAGCATAGGCAAATAATCAAAGCACATAAACATACACAAATTATTACATGACCATGGATATGAATCCTCACATAGATTCACCATCCATCAAATACACAAACCATCTCTCACCACCATACTTAGTTGGTGAGATGAATCTCCCTCTTACCTCTTGAAGATCCTCAAAAGCTCCTTGTTTTGCTTCTCTTTCCAAGTCCTTCACCACCAAGGGCTGCTCAAATACAAAATAAAACATATATTTATTAGTAAATCAAGCTTGAACAAGATAAACCATGGATCAAACATGGCTTAGAACCTTGAAAATCAAAAGAAAAGTGAAGATTAACAAACTTCACCAATAAAGCTCCAATCTTTAGCTTGAAGAACAAGGTTGAAGATGAATGATTTAGAGAAAGTCTCCAACATGAAAGTTGCCTAGAATATCATGTAGATTCAAGATCTATGGTTGGATGAAATTAAAAGAGATTGGATTGTGATTTTGGGTGAATGGCCAAATGGTTCCTCTTGAAGAACAAGGTTGGAGTTTTTGATTTTTGTGAAAGAAAGGCTTCTTAGACTTAGTTAAGGTAAAGAATGAAGTGAAAACACTTGGTTTCCCTTCCTATCAATTTCGTGGAGCTCCTTGAAAAATCCCTAAAAATCATAATCAAATCTTAAAATCAATAACAAGTAAAAGAATAGGTAAACCATGATTCAAGCGTGGCTTAAAAAATCAAAACTAAAAGATTGGGTGAAGAAATATGAACTTTACCTTTTTTGCTAGAAACTTGAAGCTTGGATTTGAAACTCAAGATGAATGATTTAGTGAAAACTCATAACTAGAGATGTTCTTAGAACAAGGTAAGGATTCAAGAAATAAGGTTGGATAAAATTTTTGAGTGATGGAAGGTGGTTCTAGGGTGCTTGGCCGAAATTAGGTTGGAGAAGAGATGGAGAGAATTTTTTTGAAGAGTTAGCTTCTTGAAAATGATCAATAATGATCAAGATGGAGTAATAATGGTCTTGAAACCATTCTATGCCCTTAAGCATGCACAAAACCGTCCCCCCCTCCAAGCATTCTCCTAAGAGTGCTAAATGATCAATAATGATGCATAATTGACCAAGGCATCTAATAATGGTCATAAAGCTTTTCTTTAGCTCCAAAATGAAGCACAACACCGTCCCCCCTCCATGCATTATGCATTCAATAAGTTGTCATCTTTTCTAGCCACCATTTAGAGCCATTTAAGCCATTGATTAGATCAATGATTAGGATTTAGGTAGACTTTTGATTAGAAGACTTAATCTAGGCCATTAGATCTTTCTCCTAAAAATTTTAACCATTAGATGCATCTCCAAAAATGAAGGGTCAAGATTACTCCTTCTTACTTTCAATCCAAGGGTCATAATTAGTCACAACCTTTTTAGAAGACCAAATCTCCACCATTGATTAAATCCACATCCAATGGTCATAAATGATCCATCTTCGCCGTTGATTTAATCCGAATTCAACGGTCACAAATGGTCCTAGCCACTTTGTAAGACCAAATCTCCACCCTTGATCTAATTCTAAATCCAACGGTTATAAATGGTCATAGCCATTTTCTTAGACTAATCCTACATTGTTGATTAAATCGATGGTTGATATCAAAGTCTTCAATATTATACTTGCTTCCTATTGGTCCATCAAAAGAATTAAACTTGTTTTCCTATTGGTCCGTCAAAAGTTGTCATAATCACTATTGTTAACTTAAGCAGTATAATTTCTATTTTTATCTGCTAAAACCCCACGAAAGAATATATTTACTATATTTTTATCACTCGATAATTAAATACAGTACAAAACACAGTACAATAAATTTTTAGAAACTGTTTCCGGATTCAGGTTTAGTAAGATCCCTCGTCTCCGTCTAAACAGTACAAATTTTTCTATATGTAGAAAATTTTTCATGTTTTGGGACTCACCCCGGGCCCACGTAGGACTATTGGGGCCCACAAACAGCCCAAAAACAACCAGATAATCATAAAAATTTATATTCATCCACAAAAATCACGAATATTAGAAAACGTATGAAAATCAAGTCAGATTGTTAAAAATAATTAACAGTCAAGAGAAATAAATACTTAAATATTTTCTCCGGCCCGAAAATTATCATTCTCTTGACACGGAGTAAATCACTCAAAACGATTAAATATGTTGACGGAATACTCAAAATAATTTTACAGTGCACAGAAATCACTAAACAGTAGAATTCTGTTAACTGTCAAAATTACTGTCTAATAGATAGGAAATTTTGGGGTGTTACAGGAAAAGGCAGAGAACACACCAACCATCAATTTTGCATTAGTTTGGAGAGCTTTGAAGGGATTTGGAGAGAAAACCACTATCATCCAAGGAGGATCAAGCATCCCAAGTTCACATTATAGTGTTTTCTCTCTTTTCTCTTTAATCTTTCTATTTTTAGGTCATGGGCATGGAATCTCTCTTGAGATTTTCGTGTTCCATGGATAGCTAATCTATTGTTAGGGATTCCTTTGGATCCTTTTATATACATTGGTGACTTTGTAACCTTTTAAGTTTATGATGATGATTGGTTTTGTTCATCCATGTTTCTCTTAATGCTCATAGGTGTTTGGCCAACATTTATTGTATTTTGTTAAAATCTTTTGAACGAGACATAGGAATCTAGATTTTGGATCATGGATGTGGATGATGCATGTTTAATTTCATTCTAATGGTGGGGTGAATTAATTCGTTAATAGGACAGATATATACCTATTGGCCATGTATAACATTTGTTAAGAATCAACCTTAATGCATGGAGTTTACTCTAGTTCTCATGGACACATAGTGAGCTAGGTAAATGACCTAGACATAGGCTTTTAGCTTATATGGTTTCTCATGCTTACAAAACTAATCATGATTGTTGTTAAAATGTTTGTATGTTACTAAGTAAAGTAGTTGGTGAAGAAGGAGTCCTTATGCTTTCGTTGCCATTTTTTACTCCTTGTTTAATTCCTTTTACTCTTTAAATTAGTTGCACACACTCTTCCCAATTTATATATGCTTAAATAGAATTCGTTAAGCTATTGGTTAATATTTGGCATTAGATATTATTCAGTATCCCTGTGGAAATGATATTTCTCATCATTATATTACTTTCGCGACCTGTGCACTTGCGGTACACAAAAGGTCCAATAAGTTTTTGGCGCTGTTGCCAAGGATAACGAGTAATTTCTAGTTTTTGCCAATATTAACAATGAGTTTAATTAGTTTTAATTCAAGTTTTCTTTTAGTTCATTTTAATCCAAGTTTCATTCTCTCATTATTTTAGGTACCAATACCATAGGTGGTAGCAATGATCATACGAGGCCCTTGAGGGAGTTTGCAACTCCTCAGATGGATAATCTACAATCAAGTGAAGGGCGACCTCCTACCCGAGCTAACAATTTTGAAATTAAATCGACTATCATTCAAATGATACAGACTTCGGTGCAATTTGGGAGTTTACTGAGTGAAGATCCAAATGCCCACTTGTCAAACTTTCTCGAGATTTGTGACACATTCAAGCATATTGGAGTCTCTGAAGAAGCCATTTAACTAAGGCTCTTTCCTTTTTCTCTCAGAGAAAGAGCCAAGAGTTGGTTACAATCTCTACCCAATGGATCTATAAGCACTTGGAGTGATGCCTGTGGCAAATTCCTGAACAAATATTTCTCACTTGTCAAGACTGTGGAGATGGTGAATGACATTACTTCTTTCACTCAGGTGGATTCTGAAACCTTGTATGAAGCATGGGAGAGATACAAGGACCTTTTAAGAAGGTGTCCTCATCACGAGATTCCTCCATGGCACCAAATCTATTCCTTCTATAAAGGATTGTTACCTCACCACCGTCCAATAGTGGATGCAGTTACGAGTGGTTCATTGCTTGGCAAATCCTTTGATGAGTCATTACAACTACTTGAAGAATTGGCCACAAATAGCTACCAGTGGCTTTCCGCAAGAAATACTCCAAAGAAGGTAGCTGGAGTACATGATATTGATGCAATTACATCACTTTCTACTCAAATGGCTGCAATTGCTAGTAAGTTGGATAGTATGGGTGTAACACCCTAAAAAATTATAATTTTATGATAAATAGTCATTTTCTAATATTTGTGATTTTTGTGAATTTTTTTGGATTTTTCTGAGAACGTGGAATGTTTTAATATTATTCTTCGTTTTGCGTGCAAATTGAGTGGAGCCGGGAAAATGAGATATTTTTCCCAAGAACCTTGATCTGTGGAAATGTTGACAGGGGATCTTACTAAACTTGAGGCTGGACACGATTTATGAGATTTCACGTTTTTTAAGATTTTTATCTGATAAATAAAAATCATTGTGTATTTTATTATCCGCTGGACAATTAATACTGACTTCTGTCAACTAAAACTATTATCCATTGGATGATAGCATGTGTTAGAAATCCTATCACCTTATCTTAATGTAATCCACTTTATGTTTAATCAAATCCACTTTAATTCAAAAATAACATATTATAATCCAATCTTCTCATGGAAGCTTTGACTACAAATGACTAAACTACCCAAAACTTACAAGAGAAGCCACTCACCCTCTCCTTTTCTCTTCATTGCCATGGCTAGGGGGCCTTTGGGGGGAGCCAAAAATTGTTTTTTTTCCTTATCACACTTACTCCAAAAATCCTAACACCCAAAAAGCTATTACCCATTTTTCACTCTTCACTTTCTCTTCATCTTTTTCTCTCCATTTTCCTCTCTTATTCTCCTTCACACTCTCTATGGTTTGCAGCCCATTGGTGGCCATTCTTCATTTTCTTACTTCACCATTACCATTTCTACACTCCTATCCTTATTCCAAAGCTTTCCTCTTTGGTGATTTTTTCTCAAATCCATCAACTTCACCATCTCCTTTCAAGAACAAAGCTTGAAGCTTTGAGGTAAAGCTTCCATCTTTCTTTCTTTTTCTCCTCATTTTCGTGTTCTTTGGCCACTTTATTGACCAAGGATTCATCCTTTTCAAAGCTTGGTTGTTGATTTTACAAGTTTGGTTTTCTAGGGTTTTTGGGAGCCCAAAACCAAACCAACAAGGAGCAACCAAGGAGGTGATTTTCGTGTTCTTCCTCTAGGTAAGAGGGAGATTTACTCACTTCAATCATTATTGGTGGTGAAAGAACTTTTGAGTGATTGTTGATGGAGAAATCCTTAATGGATTGCTCTCTTTGTGTGTTTATTTTACATGTTGTGTTTGTATTTGATTTACATGGAAATATTGATTGTGTTGAATACTTTGATGATGTTGGATTGGATGAATGGAAAATTTAGGGATTCCTATACTCTTAGGGAGGCTCACGACCTCTAAATGATTTTTGGGTCCAAGTAGTGCTTTTGTGCATCCTTAGGAATTAGGCAATTTAGACATAAGTAATTTATAATGTGATGGAAGAAATTAATTGAGTAATGGTTCTTGAGAGGGCCACGATTTTAAGGGTTCTTTGACCCAACATTTGTATAATTGATCAAGACTTAGGTAATTCGAAATGTTGGATTCATGGTATGGAATTGTGGTATGTGTTGAACTATATATATATGAAAATATTGAGAATGAATTGTACAATATTGTGAGTCCATGTGTGGGACTAAGTACTTGTTGATGTTTACTTGGCTAAATTGTGGCATGAAGTAATTAAGGACTGGTTATAAGCCATTGTGGTATGTTCCATAAGAAATATATTAGTAATGAATATGCATGATATGCATTGTTTTATGAGGAACATATAATTGATGAACAAACATGATATACATTGAGTCATCATGTATTTGTGAATTGTCTGTTGGACTTTGTTGTAAAGACGGTGCATGCCTAGAAGATTGAATTACACCTTAGTGCGGCTGCGAGTAGACTAAGCGTAGGTCATGTTGTTGGCCTTGGGAGTGTCGGGGTGCGGGTGTCTCACAATAGATAGTGGTAGCTCCACTGGGGCCGTAGGATAGACCGATGCAGATACACCGATGATCAGAATCGAGACGCTGTCCTATATCGCAATCATTGTTGAGGTGCCATGTATAAGCCATGTTGCGCAAAATATTATTTTTATGATAAAGCACTTTATTTTAAGGCTAACGAGATACTGGCATGACTCCTTGATCATTCTCTCTGAACGTTGATGTCTAGCTCCATGGAGTAGGATTTTGGTACCATATGCATTATGCATTATCAGTCTCATATTCCATCTGGCATGAGTACTTACACTGTTAAATTATCTTCTTTACCATTGTAATAATGATCTGATTGCTGAGCTGTTGACTGCTTGAAATATTTGTGTTGTTTATCTTTTATTGCCCATTTTCTTTACTATTACTTAATGTTGTTTTTCTCTTACTGCTTATTTTTATTATTATTGTTGATGAATATTTGTGCTGTAATGCTAAGTGGGCGTCCAACGCCGTTCTATTTTCTTACTGCCCATTGTATTGCCCGTTCTATTATTATTGAATGTTGGGTGTCTCACCTCTTTCTTGCACTCTTGTATTTCTATTTTATTTATACGCTTATGAGAAGACGTTCATGAAGAAGGGGAAGCGCCTGAGTTTCCTGGTTTCGGGCCTGACTGTAATTAGAGCTTGCTTGAAGATGTCGTCATGTCCACGCCGATTTTTGGGATATGCGAGGATGACCTTTCACGGTGGTCCCGACTGTTGGCATATAAACTTGCACACGGACTATTGCATTTACCACTGGGAGTTGACGGTATCTTTAGCTTGGGGTCGCTATGACCCGTTTGTTTTTAATTTCATTGCTTTTGTTCACTTAGAGTTTTACCTACCCGTTAAGGATTTGTGGGATGACCTTTATTACACCCTATGAGATGATTCATTTCTCTCTACTGCTCGAGCTTCTGCTCGAAATTTAGTCGCTCTAATGGTGATTTCATCTGACAAGGAAGACCCTGAGGAGGATCTTGCTACGGTTCCTTCTCATCAGTCTTAGGGGTTGATACTATCAGTGGCTACTGATGGCTATCTGTATATCTTTTTGGAAAGCCTGATGTTTTGCTATTTTGATGGGCTATATATTTTGTAAACATCTTGGGGGTGGGTAAAGCCTTTTACTTTTATATATTTAATGATATAATTAAAACAGGCTTGATGCAATTATATATATATATTTATATATTATGTGGATGTATGATTTTTTCTTTACTTTTGCTATAAATTTATCTATTATTCATTCTTAACAAAAAAAAATATAGTAAGTAATAATATGCATATATTTTCAATACCCGATTAATGCGCACTTATGATTGAAGATGTCTACTTATATACTAAATGAACCGGGTCTTAATTGATGATTTTATTTATACGTTTTGCATTTTGTTGCACCTTATTATGGTGTGACGTTCCTTCTTCTCCTAGAAAAAAGGGGGTTACAATGGGAACGAGTCCTCATTTGACCCCTTTCGTGCTTTGTGATCGATGTGGTGATAATCATGCAACTGATAAGTGCCCTTCCATCTTGGAGAGTGCACACTGCGCTGGGAACTATCGGTCACCATAGAACAATCCTTATTTGTATTAGTATAACCCTGGGTGGAGAAATCATCCAAACTCCTCATGGAGAGATAATCAAGTTATATTTTCGTCATCGGCTGGTAATGAAAGACAATCGTATCCTCCTGGTTTCTCTACACAGTCAAGACCTCCTATGCAAGACAAGAAACCATCTCTTGAAGATGTGTTCATGCAGTTCATGGTCAAGTTTGATTCTTATATGTTGAAGACTGATGCTCATTTGGCCAAGAACAATGCCATGATTCAAAGCCAAACGACTTCAATGAGAGCTCTGGAGACCCAAGTGGGTCAGTTGGCGAATGCTATAAATAGTAGGGCCCTGGGGTCTTTTCCAAGTGACACGGTCAATAATCTAAGAGGTGATTCCAAGGATTCACCATCTTACAATGCTATTACTCTTAGAAGTAGAAAAGACATAGAAGGGAATCCTAAGACCAAACTGTTTGTAGATGATGCTGAGGTGACACAAGATGAAGAGATTGTGTATAAGGAGGACCAAAGAAGCAAGGTAACTGAAAAGAAGAAGGATGACGAAAAGAAGAAGGATAAGGAACCTCATATATTACCTCTACCTTTCCCCAATAGATTGGCTAAACAAAAGCTAGATGCCCAATTCCAGAAGTTTGTGGAAGTCTTCAAGAAGCTTCGCATAAACATTCCATTTGCAGAGGTATTAGAACAAAAGCCAAGTTATGTGAAGTTATGAAGGATATTCTATCCAAGAAGAGAAGATTGGGAGACTGTGAGATAGTGGCACTCACAGAGGAATGCAGTGCCATCTTACAAAATAAGCTGCCCCAAAGTTGAAAGATTCGGAAAGCTTTACCATACCATGCACAATTAGGAGACACTTTAATGGTAGAGCTTTGTGTAATTTAGGGGCGAACATTAATTTGATGCCTCTTTCAATCGTCCAATGTTTAGAATTGGGTGAAGTGAAGCCAACCTCTGTGATCTTGCAATTAGCTGACAAGACTCTCATATATCCGAAGGGGGTCATTGAGGATGTTTTAGTAAAGGTGGACAAGCTCATATTCCCTACTGACTTTGTCATCCTTAATATGGAGGAGGATCGCAATGTACCGTTAATTCTAGGGAGGCCTTTCTTGGTAACTGGTAAGACCATGATAGATGTGCAAAAAAGTGAGCTTACCATGCAAGTGAATGATGAAAAGGTAACTTTTAACATTTATAAGGCCATAAAATTCCCTGATAATCAAGAAGAATGTTCCTATGTTGGTATGATAGATCAGGTAGTAAATGCTACATTTCATGCTAATTTTCCTGATGATTCCCTTGCTTTAACTTTGACATTGCATGATGAGCATGTAGATAGGGATGACATTAGTGAATGTATTAAACTGCTTGACACTTTTGCTAAGTTTTACAGGAAACCAAGCTTTGAGCCATTGCAGATCTCCTATGACAAGCCTATGTTGTAACCTTCCATCATTTCTCCACCCAAGTTGGAACTCAAACCATTGTTTGATCACTTGAAATATTCATACTTGGGAGAATCATCTACATTACTAGTCATAATTTCCTCATTATTATCAGAAGAGCAAGAGTCCAAGTTGTTGAGAGTGCTGAGGCAGTATAAGAAGGCGCTGGGATGGACTATTGTAGACATTAAAGGCATTAGTCCTACAATATGCATGCACAAAATTCTGTTGGAAGATGATGTCAAACTAATAATTGAGTACCAAAGGCGTCTGAAGCCCATTATTAAGGAGGTGGTAAAAAAGGAGATCATCAAGTGGTTGGACGGGGGAATCATATACCCAATCTCATACAGTACTTAGGTCAGCCATGTCTAATATGTGCCTAAAAAGGGTGAAATGATGGTTGTTGCCAATGAAAACAATAACTTGATTCCCACTAGAATAGCCATGGGGTGGCGAATTTGCATGGACTATAGGAAGGTGAATACCGCAACCAGAAAATATCATTTCCCTCTGCCCGTCATTGATCAAATGCTGGACATATTGGCAGGGTGTGTATATTATTGCTTTCTGGATGGATACTCGGCATACAATCAGATTACTATAGCCCCTGATGATCAAGAGAAGACAACATTCACTTGCCCCTATAGTACATATGCTTTTAGGAGGACACCATTTGGTTTGTGTAATGCACCAGCTGTAACACCCCAAATTTTCCTAACTAGTTGATAGTAATTTTGACAGTTAATAGAATTTTACTGTTTAGTAATTTCTGTGTACTGTAAAATTATTTTGATTATTTCGTAAGTATATTTGATCGTTTGTGTGATTTACTCTGTGTCAAGAAAATAATAATTTTTGGGCCGAGAAAAATCTTTATGTATTTATTTCTCTTGATTGTTAATCATTTTTAATAATTTGATTTGATTTTCATAAGTTTTATAATTTTTGTGATTTTGTGGGTAATTATGAAATTTTTATTTTTCTGTGATTGTTTTTGGCCTGTTTGTGGGCCCAGGTGGCCTTACGTGGGCCAAAGTGGGTCCTGCAAAGTATAAATTTTTTTGCGGATAAAAAAATTTGTACTATTGAGACGGAGATAGGGGATCTTACCAAACCTAAATCCGGAAACAGTTTTCAAAATTTTCTTTTACTGTGTTTTGTACTGTATTCAATTATTGGATGATAAAAATACAGTAAAAATATTATTTGAAGGGAAATAGCAGATAAAAAAAAAATACAGATTGTACTGCAAAGTCAACATTAGTGATTATGATGACTTTTTGACAGACCAATAGGAAGCAAGCCTAATGTTTAAGATTTTGATATCAACCGTGGATTTAATCAACGGTGTAGAATTGGTCATATAAAATGGCTAGGACCATTTATAACCGTTGGATTTAGATTTAAATCAAGAGTGGAGATTTGATCTTATAAAGTAGCTAGGACCATTTGTGACCGTTGGATTTGGATTTAATCAATGGCGGAGATGGATCATTTATGACCATTGGATGTGGATTTAATCAATGGTGGAGATTTAGTCTTCTAAAATGGCTATGACTAATTATAACCCTTGGATTTAAAGTATGAAGGAGTAATCTTGACCCTTCATTTTTGGAGATGCATCTAATGGCTAGTGTAACATCCCGAAAAATACCTATTTGGTCATAATTCATCATTTTATAATATTCTTGATTTTTAGGAATTTTTCTAGAATTTTTCGGAAACGACGAATATTTTAATATATTTCTCGTTTTGCGTACACACTGAGCTGAGAATTGCTGAGGTCAGTGTAACGCTCCGGAAACTAATTATTTCACCGCCAATAGTCATTTTCTAATATTTGTGATTTATGTGAATTTTTCTGGAATTTTTCGGAAACGATGAATATTTTAATATATTTCTCGTTTTACGTGAAACTCGAGCAGAGTTGGGAAAAACGACTGTAGTGCTACAAAAATTGGAAAATTATATGACGAATAGTCATTTTATAATATTTGCAATTTTTGGGAATTTTCTGGGAATTTTCAGGAATCGTCGAATATTTTAATATATTCCTCGTTTTGCGTGTGCGCTGAGCAGAACCAGAGAAACGCGATGTTTTCTCTGAGAACCTTGGACTCTGGACATGTCAACGGGGGATCTTACTAAACCCGAGACTTGACACAGTTTACGAGGTTTCATAATTTTCGAGAAATTCTAACAGATAAAAATAAATCAATACAGCGAAAAAATTCATCTGTCAGATTAATTAAATACTGATTTCTGTCAACTGTAACTATTATCCATTGGATAATAGTGTGTAATAAAAATCCTATCACATTATCTTAATGTAATCTACTTTATGTCAAATCTATCTACTTTAATTCAAATTTAATGGTTAAATAATCAAAGCTTCCTTAAGAAGCTTTGACCCATGTGCCTTAGCTTCTCTTGGAAGTCATTTCTCTCTCTCTTCTCTCTCTCTTTGCACGGCTGGTGGCAGCCCATGCAAGGCAAATAATTGCCTTTCATTTAGCTAATTTTGCTACACTTTAATCATAATTATCAAACACTTTCTCTCTCTACCATTTCTTCTTCTTCTTCTCCATTTTTCTTCTCCTCCTTCCCTCTACAAGGCCATTCGGCCAGCCCATCTCCACCACCCCAACCATCACAAAAATTTAAACTAAATACATTTTCTCAATCCTCTCAACATTCTAAACACTTTTTCTTCTTGGAGTTTCTTGAAAATCCTCCATTTTCATCATCTTCTTCAAGCTCCAACTTTGAGCATTTTGGGTAAGTTTCAAGACCACTCTCCCTCTCCTTCTATTTTCGTGATTATGGTTTCTTTAATGACCATCCATGGTTCATTTTTCAAGCCTTGATGTTATTTTAACAAAGTTGAAATTTTAGGGTTTTTGGAGAGGTGCAATCTGAAAATTCAAGAAGCTTCCTTGGTGTTCTTCTTGTTTTCTACACATTGGTAAGAGGGAGACTACTCACTTCAACCACTTATGGTGGTGAGAAGACTTTGTGTGTGTGTTGATGGAGAAATCCATCCTTGTATGCTTGCTTGAATTACAAATTTTGTATGATTTAGTATTCTTGAATTTGATTGATACTTGATTATGCTCTTGAATATGTTTGATATATAAAATGTGCTTGATCATGTTGAGGTTGCTAAATGGAAAATTTGGAGTTTCCTACCTCAACATGGTGCCACGGTTTTGGCATGGAATCTTGGGCACTTGGATTGATTTTAATGAACTAAAAACCTAAGTGAACTAATGACAAGAAGTTAATACCTAAAAGAGAAGGAAAGAATGGATTTGAAGACTTGAAATGGAAGAAGGTGATTTGGGATTCACTATTGGGAGGCTCACGGTTTTAGGTTAGGAAGTGTAGGTAAATTGTGATTTAATTATGACTAGGGTAAGACTTAAGTTGATCAATGGATGGATGGAATTAAATGGAAGAAAATTTTGGAATGGAAACCACCATGAGGGCTACGGTTTTGGGGCCAAGAAATTAGGACTTTAGGTGAGCTAATTTAATAAGTAAACACCTTAAATGAATTAAAGGAATAACATGCAAGATGTTGGCTTAAAAGGATTTGAAGTTGGAACCATTGTGAGGCCACGGCCTCTAAGGTATTTTTGAGTGTAAGTATGTGATTTTGGTAAATTGGAAGCATAATGAATTAGGTAATTAAGAACCTATGTAATGGAATGGGAAATTGATAAGTTAGAAGAATTCGATAAAATCAAGACTTCATAAATCTTCAAAGACTAAGATTGAAAGCATCATGAGATTTAAGGTAATTCTAATTGAGTGAAGAACATGAGAGTATGAGGCCCTAGAACTTAAATAAATTGCAAGTTATGGGAAATTGAATTGCCTTGGAATGTTAAATTAATTTTATAAATTGATTTTGAACATGAACCTTGAAATAGGGAACAAATTCTAAGTTAGGGTCCATAATGAACCTAATGACGCATCAATTGACTTGATCCTTGTATTATGATGTTATGGGTCCATGTGAGTGGCCATTTGTATATTGATGCTTATATTGGCCTAATGTGGCATATTATGGAATCGCATGAGATTGTGGATCATACATGTTCATGCATAGTATCTTATGCATTGTGATTGTCCTTGTGGACTATTGTAAGGCCAAGTTGCCTAGGAGATTGAACACACCTTAGTGCGGGTGCGAATAGACAAGTGTGGGTCGTGTTATGACCTCGGGGGCGTCGGGGTGCGGGTCCCTCACATGGACAGTTTAGAGCTCCTCTGTGCCGTGGGGCAAACCGATGCAAACACACCGACGATCCAGACTTGACACTGTCCTATATCGTGATCTAGTGTAGAATGTCTGTGCAATGCCATGATTGTGCACGAGAAAATTTATTGATAGCACTTGCCTCGGCAGCCGAGTCACAAACATGTCTCCTGATCTTTCTCTCCGACTATTTGGGTTTAGCTCCATCGAGTAGGACTTTGGGAAAGCATACATATGAACTATGATATATTCTGTCATCATTAATGTTTATTTCCTGTAACTGTGACTGATTTGATTATTATTGCTATGATGATTGTCTGATTGTTGTGTTGATTCTTGTAAATACCATTGTGATCTGTTTACTATTGCCTGTTGTTGTTCTACTTTACTATAAATATCATTGTTATTATTAATTCTTATTATTGCTTACAATTGCATTACTTTTGTTATAAATTCCGCTGTTGCCGTTAATAAATATATGAACTGTATTGCTTTATGGGCGCTCTACGCCGTGTCGTTTTCTTACTGCCATAATGGTAATGAAGGATGGGTGTCTCACCTCTTTCCTATATCTTTGTATGTCTATTTTATACTTATATTAATAAAAGATCGTGAGGAAGATAAAGAGGGACCACACCTTGGTTGATTGGATTGGGCATTTGGACAAGGTTTCTTCGGCTACGTACGAGTGCAGTTGCGTGGAGGCATTGATGCCTGACTTGTTGACTGGGACTCCGAGCGTCGTATGTGTATATGGGGTTGCGGCTTTGTCTACTAGTAGTACCTATCCTTGGGTCACTACTTTTCCCCCTTTTAGTGTTTTATTCCCGCTGTATCTTATTGGACTCTGTAATTGTTATATTCTACGTCATCAGTGATTTGTGTAAATTGACTATATATATATATGTATAAGAGATATGATTTTATTTCAGTGGTTGTATCATGGCTTTAATACATTTATATTTCATTCGAGGCTCATATTTTCTACCTAAGCAAATTGTAAAAAAAAAATATAGACTCTTGAGAATTTAAGTTACTGTTATCATGATTGTGACACACTTGGTTTTAGTAACTGTGGTGTAATGACGATTATGCTTCGGTTGCTACATCAAGGGGTGTTACAGCTAGGATTTCAAGGAGGAAAGATCTAATGGCCTAGATTAAGTCTTCTAAATTAAAGTCTACCTTAATCCTAACCATTGATTTAATCAATGGCTTAGAATGCTTAAGATGGTGATTTGTGAAATTAGTCACTCTTTGGAGAATGCATGAAGGGGGGGGACGGTTTTGGTGATGGTTTAATGTATAGCAAAGTTCAAGACCACCATTATTGTCATTCTTGATCATTCTTGATCATTCCAAAGCCTAAGCTCTTCAAAAAAATTTCTCTCCTTCTCCTTTAAGCTAGCACACGGCCATGATCATCAAATATACCCTCCATCACTAAAAATTTTTAACCAACCTAGTTTCTTGAATCCTTACCTTATTCTAAGAACATCTCTAGTTATGAGTTTTCACAAAATCATTCATCTTGAGTTTCAAATCCAAGCTTTAAGTTTCTATCAAAAAGGGTAAAGTTCATATTTCTTCACCCAATCTTTTAGTTTTGATTTTCTAAGTCATGCTTGAACCATGGTTTACCTATTCCTACACTTGTTATTAATTTTAACATTTGTTTATGATTTTTAGGGATTTTTCCATGGTGCTCTACGAAATTGGTAGGAAGGAAAACCAAGTGTTTTCACTTTATTCTTTATCTTAACCAAGTCTAAGAAGCCTTTCTTTCACAAAAATCAAAAACTTCATCCTTGTTCTTCAAGAGGAACCATTCGGCCATACCACTCAAAATCACCCTCCAATCTCTTTTAATTTCATCCAACCATAGATCTTGAATCTACATGATATTGTAAGTAACTTTCATGTTGGAGACTTTCTCTAAATCATCCATCTTCAACCTTGTTCTTCAAGCTAAAGATTGAAGTTTTATTGGTGAAGTTTATTAATCTTCACTTTTCTTTTGATTTTCAAGGTTCTAACCATGATTCATATCCATGGTTTTCTTATTCAAGTCTTATATATATTAATTATGTGTGTTTTGTTTTGTATTTGAGAAGCCCTTGGTGGTGAAGGACTTGGAAAAAGAAGCAAAACAAGGAGCTTTTGAGGTTCTTCAAGAGGTAAGAGGGAGATACATCTCACCAACTAAGTATGGTGGTAAGAGATGGTTTTGTATTTGATGGATGGTGAATCCATGTGAGGATTCATATCCATGGTCATGTAATTATTTGTGGGTGTTTATGTGTTTGATTTATTGGTTCATGCTTTGTATGATTTGCTTGATTTATTGCTTTTGATTATGGCATGCTTTTGGTATATATGATGAAATATGTATATGTATGCCATGATTTGATGATGGAAAGGAAATTGATTTTTGGTTCCAAAGACCAAAAGGAATTTCGGCCAAGACACTTCAAAATTAGTGTTCATAAATTAATATTTTCATGAATGATAAAATTGAATGATTAGAAAAGCAAGGAAAATAAACAAATGGTTTGTTTTTCAAGAAGTAGTGTTCACGGTTTTGAGAAGAATTTTTATTGATTTATTTTGTGTAAAACAAGAATGGAATTTAATGGAACTCAATGACATTTTTGAATAAAAATATTTTAAGTATTTTACAAATCATGAATTTTAAATGAAAAGAGCAATGAGTTGTTGATTTTAAGGATTTACAAAGAAAGTGAACAATCAAAATGAATAAATGAATGGGTTTTAAGGACAATGAGTCTCACGATTTTTGTGAAGAATTTTTAATTGTTTTGTTTGTGTAAAACTATATTGACTTGGAAGGAAAAATATTTGATGGCCATTGGAACCAAGTACCACAGTTTTGAAGGCTTATGAATGCCTTGATTTTATGGAATAAAGTGATTTTCAAAGTGGAAATACAATTGGGTTTAGTACAAGGAATTTGGAAAGGGAATCAGAGTGTTTTATCACTTGAGAAATAGAATTTTCGTATGTGAATAGAAAAGAGAGGTTGAAAGTGTTTGAACCTCAATTTATTTTGAAGAGAATTGATTTTATAATTGATTTGAGAAAAATGGAGAATATAATAGTGATTTGATATTTTCTAACGTGTAACTCATTCTTTGGGTTTTGGAGCGCGTTAGTAAATTTTAAGATGGAAACATTGATTTAAAATCAATGGAAAAGTGATTTTGAGGAATTATTGTGAAAAGGATTTTCTTCAGTAAGAAAATGTGGAAACTAATGTGATAAGTCATATTATTTTGAGAAGAGGATTTCTTAAAGAAGAAATGTGAAAAATGATGTTAGAAATGATATTGATTTGTTTGAAAGTCCAAAATAATGTTTGGAATATTGAGAAACATTTTACGTGGTTGTAAAATGGTGAAAAATGTTTTACATATCTTAAAAATGTGATTTTTAAGCTACGCGATTTGAAAAACATTAAAATGTTTCTACGCGATTTGGAAAGCGTTTAAATATTTCGAAAATGATGGAAAATGGTTTACGCAACTTAAAAGAATGATTTTTAAGTTATGCGATTGTGAAAATGGTGAAAAATCGCTACGCGATTCGAGTAACGCGTAAATATTTTTATGTGATTAAAAAAACGTTGAAAAATCAATACGTAATTTGAAAACATAACAGAAATGTTGTGCGATTGTAAAAACAAGATGAAAGTGTTTTATGACTATGAAAACGCGATAACATGATTTCGCTATTGAATATACAGTATGATTACTATTGAACCAATGTATGGATACTGTATGAGAAAATGACGAGTTTTGCCTGTGAATGGCATTTGGTGCATTTTACATGCATTGGAAAGATATGCCTATGATTAGCATTGGTGCATTGAACATGCATTGGAAATGATGAATTTTTGCCTGTGATTGGCATTAGTGCATTGATTATGCATTGGAAAGATATGCAATAAAGCATATGATGAAATTGAAAAATATGCATTGAGGCATATTATGATTTTGAATTGAACAAAAATTAATAGCTGATGCTATTATGACCCTTGTGGTTGAAGAGGGAATGAGAATTGATAGTGAGGTCTATGATGGATCTTGGGGGCATCAAGGCGCGGCGGTCGACCAGTGGATATTTGTCTGTGGGCTAAGGCTGGACCATATGCCACTTGGCGATGCAGTCCGTCGCAACGCATTGACAATACTTGATAATAACACAATTCTTTTCAACGACTGGGAGATTGTCTGTGGGCTAAGCTGGGCATTGTCTGTGGGCTAAGGCTAGGCAATTGTCTGTGGGTTTATACTGGGCAATTAACCAGAGCATTCTTCTCGAAATTGTGAAAACCTCTATGGAGTAGGACATTGAGTCTATGTGCACATGCATAACATATGCATCATTATTGAGTATTGGTTATGATAATTGAACTGTTGAATACCTGGATAATGTCGAGGGCATTATCGTAAATATTGAATATTTATATCTGTGTGATATAATAATTGAGGAATATTAGATGATGACAATGATAATAAGATTGATGGCATGATTGTAATTATTGTATCTGTATGATGATAATAATGTTGATAACATGATTGTAATTATGGTATGATATATTTGTATGATATGTTGTTTGTACAGTCTCTATGCTATCATATTGGTATTGACGTAGGTGATCTCACCTCTTTGTTATATTGTTTCGTTGTGCTTGTATTGTTAAAATTGTATAGTAGACGGAACGAGTTTCTTAGACGTGACGGGTGGTAGATATTCTGAGATTGGTGACAACATTGAGGAGTGGTCATTCAGGATTCGATAGTGTGCAGTGTTGACAAGGAACAGATACATGGTACATCAAGATGGATACAAGATGGAATAAATATGTTGAGTTTTTACCGTTAGTGTTTTACCGTGCTATTGAGTAGGACCCGTCATGGGGTTTGCTACTGTTTAAAATTTAGTCTGTAAGTTTTATATTTCTTGAATAATTGTTAAATATTAATTAGTGTCAATATTGTATATTAAACAATTTAAATATATTTTTCAATATTACCTGTAAATTTCAATAAATTTACGTTTCAACGAGAAGAAATTTTGAAACCCGCCTTTTATAACTCAAACCTTTTATGAACTGATTTTCAGATTGGGAGTTGGTAGTCGTAAATGTAATACCCTAAGGAGGGTGTTACACCAGCAACCTTCCAGAGATGCATGATGGTAATATTTACAAATATGGTGGCAAAGTTCTTGGAGGTCTTCATGGATGACTTCTCAGTCTTCGGTGATTCCTTTGATGATTGCCTGAATAACTTGGCTTTGGTTCTGCAAAGATGTGAAGAGCCAATTTGGTGCTTCACTGGGAGAAGTGTCACTTCATAGTCCAAGAAGGCATAATTCTTGGACCTAGAGTGTCATGCAAAGGGATGGAGGTAGATAAAGCAAAAATAGAGATGATTGAGAAACTCCTGCCACTAATCTCAGTGAAGGGAGTCAGAAGTTTCATGGGGCTTGCCAGTTTCTATAGGAGATTCATAAAGGACTTCTCTAAGATTTCTAAGCCTTTTTGTAACTTATTGGAGAAGTACGTCCAATTTAACTTTGATAAATCTTACCATGATGAATTTGTGGAGTTAAAAAAGAGACTTGTATCAGCTCTGGTGATTACCACCCTTGATGGGGAGCTACCTTTTGAACTAATGTGTGATGCTAGTGACTATGTCATTGGTGTAGTTTTGGGGCAGAGGAAGGACAAGGTGTTTCATTTCATTTACTATGCAAGCAAAACTCTTAATGATGCGCAACTTGACTACGCCATGACAGAAAAATAACTTCTGGCAGTTGTTTTTGCATTTGACAAGTTTTGGTCATATTTGGTGATAGTCTACACGAACCACTCCGCGATTAAATACTTGGTGGCTAAGAAGGATGCAAAACTGCGATTAATTCGGTGGGTTTTACTGTTGCAAGAATTTGACTTAGAAATTCGTGAAAAGAAAGGGACTGAGAATCAAGTTGCTATTCACCTTTCTAGATTGGAAAATAATGAATATCAAGTTGAACCAATCACAATCAGAGAGACATTCCTTAATGAGCAACTCTTTGTTGTTGCACCTCAATTAGACCCTTGGTATGCTGTGAACTACCTATTAGGTGGTGTGATGCCTTTGGATTTCACCTCTCACCAGCGGAATAAGTTCTTGCACGATAGCAGGCACCATATTTGGGATGAACCTTTCTTATTTAAACAGTGCCCTGATCACATATTGAGGAGGTGTGTACCTTTGGAGGAAGTTGAGCAAATCTTAAATCAATGTCATGCTGCACCTTATGGAGGTCATTATAGTGGTGATAGAACAACAGCAAAGGTGCTCCAATCTGGCTTGTATTGGCCATCTCTCTTCAAGGATGCACATTTCTATGTTAGCAAATGTGATAGATGTTCAGAAATCAGGGAACATATCAAGGAGAAATGAGATGTCTCTCTATTTCATTCTTGAAGTTAAAATTTTTTATGTTTAGGGCATCGACTTCATGGGCCCCTTCATTCCCTCTATGGGAATCTGTACATTCTTGTAGCAGTGGACTACATGTCCAAATGGGTGGAAGCAAGTGCCTTTCCTACCAATGACTCTAAGGTAGTGATAAACTTTATGAAAAAACAAATCTTCACCCGTTTTGGTACTCCTCGTGCCATTATCAGTGACGGAGGGTCATATTTTTGCAATAAGTATTTTAAGGCTCTCCTTGCCAAATATGAGGTGACTCATCAAATTGCCACTGCTTACCACCCACATACAAGTGGGCAAGCAGAGGTATCTAATCGGGAAATCAAGCGAATACTTGGAAGACTGTGTGTCCATCCTGCAAAGATTGGTCAAGACAGCTTGATAATACACTATGGGCGTGCAGAACTGCCTATAAAAATCTTATTGGTATGTCCCTATACAAGCTTGTTTTTGGAAAAGCTTGTCATTTGCCATTGTAACACCCACCGTAGGGTATCACATTTAATACTAAAACTTATATAATTTACCCAAGTTGCAAATGAATTAATCTTGTAACGATACTGATTTTAAAATTTCATTTGCAAATAATATAAAAATTAGATAAATAAATAAATCCATACAATACATAACTAAACATTACTCACTCATAATATACAGAAATATAAAACTCAGTTTACAAATAATTTACATACATAAGATTGTACTTCAAAATGTAAATATATACAACCATTATTTGAAAGCATTAAACTAACTAAAGATAAAACTTCTAGTGAGAAAGTTTCTCAGAAGGATCTTCCTCAGTCTCCTCCGAAGACAAAAACCCTGAGTTCTGCGCAGACCTAGGAAAAGGAGTACACACAGACGACACCATTTAATTCTCTCTAGGGGTGTAAACAAGAATACCTCATAAATCCCTCATGGGCATCGAGAACACTAAATGTAAGGAAACATTAGTAGACAAAATAAGGTTCCCATTACGGGTCCCATTAAAAGTTAGGGTCAGCTCCCCAACATAAACGACACGCTCCCTCTCTAAATCTATGGTCAAAGCATCCGCATCCTCGTGGAACTGTACACGCATAAATCCGACGATGCCTCGTCGATACGCCATAACATATACCAGATAAACTATCTAAAACAGAATCGAGGCAATCCCGACTCTTCTTCTACACCATCTTTATTTAATATAAACATACAACATAACAAGAAGATGTGAGATCCTCTACATCAATACTAGTACGACAATGTAGAAATGACAAT
Source organism: Ormosia emarginata (assembly GCA_029884605.1). Taxonomy (NCBI): domain Eukaryota; kingdom Viridiplantae; phylum Streptophyta; class Magnoliopsida; order Fabales; family Fabaceae; genus Ormosia; species Ormosia emarginata. The sequence goes on from JAQQTP010000040.1 coordinate 11,453,869, forward strand.
AAACATACAAATATAGTATTAACATACCGAACCATATTATCATATCATAGATAATATATAAGATAAATATAAGTGTCACATCAATATGCTGACCTACTATGCAAATGTACACAGACCAATTCCTACTTCATGGAGCTAATCACAATTTTGGAGAGAATGATCCAGAAGATCTGTCTGCATCTCATTAGCATCTAATAAAGTGCTAAAACAGAATTTCAGCATACGCAACATGGCTCATACAAGATAGTCTACACCAGATTGTGATTAAGAATAGTGCTTTGTTGAGATCGTTAGTGCGTTGCCCAGTATCACGGCCCAGAGGAGCTACCAACTGGCCACATGTGGAATCCTCTACACACCAATGCCTCTAAGTTCAACCAGTGAACAATACTACGCATATCACACCTGTACTAAGGTGTAATTCATATCCTAGGCAACTCGCTTTTACCAAATAAAAGCTGACACACTTTTCAATGCATGATGTATGATTCAAATACACATACTAATATCATTATCACTATTTTTCATAAAAAAACATGCCATCACATGGCAGTACTACTTTCCAACACAACTGGATCCACAACGTCGGCCTGACAGCAATTTGCTGTTATTTTCAATCGCGTGGTACTTTTATCGCATTTTCACAATCGCGTACTATTTTTCTTACATTTTCAAATCACGTAAGTATTTTCCAACATTTTTTCAATCGCATAAATATTTTCAATGTTTTCTAAATTGCGTACAGATTTTTAAATGTTTCTCAATCGCGTAGCGATTTTAAATTATTTTTTCAATCGCATAAGTTGAAAATCACTATTTTGGAAACGCGTAAGATTTTATCATTATATTTTTAATTGCGTAAAATATTTCTTACCTTTCTAAATTAAATTTTGAAACTTTGTTCATAATATATATATATTTTGACCTTACATATAATATTTTCTCATTAATATTCCTTTAAAGAGTATTTTCTACTACTTCTCACAAAATTCACATTTCTTTTGATTTAATCCAATATCATAGCTCAAAGCTTACTAATGCGTCTCAAAACCTAATGGGAGAGGTATACGTCAGTAAACTTTAAGTTATAAATTTATTTCCCTTTATAATTGAATTTCATTTCCATTTGATTCCAAAAACTTGTTTCTTTTCTTTTCATATCTTAAAATTCACTAATTTAAATTTTGATTACTTAAACCCCTAAATCTACTCTTAAGAAATTATTTTTGACCTAAATTAATAAAACTTGGCATGTTGGCTGAAATTCACCAAATGTTTCATTATAAAATATTTATTCATTTTCTAATTTATATTTCTTTGTAAAAAAAAATCTCTAATCCAATTACTTGTTACTAAATCACTTAATTTCATGATTGGTAAAATAATTTAGAAAGATATGCTCCAAAAAAAATGATGTTGAGGTCGTGAGCCTCTAGGTTCTTTGGAACCTTCATACTTTTCCTTTTCATATGAATCACATCTTATATTACACATATATCATCATGCTTCTATAAACACATATTCATGCTTATCATCAAAGCAATAAAGCACACAAATCCAAACAATCACAAATAATGAAGGCTTAAACAATTAAGTGAATAAATCGTTATAGTTTTTTCACCACAAACAATTCATTTCCTCACCACCAATACATGGTTGATGAGGTTATTCTCCCTCTTACCTCAAGGAAGACCAATAACTCCTCTTGATGCCTTCTTGGTGATTTTGTGTAACACCACAACCAAACCCTAGAAAACTTAAACCATAATAAAGTCACAAATCAAGCTTGAAAACAAGAAAACCATGGATCAATCATGGTCTAGGAACTAAAAATTCAATTTTAGAATCAAGAAACAAGAACTTTACCTTGAAGATTAGAAAACCCTAACTTGGATTCAAGGTAGTAAATAGAAGAACTAGCTAGGTTCACAACATGAAAAGGTCTTAGAATAGTGTATAGGTTAAGAAAATAAGATTAAATAGAATTTTGGAAGCTTGGATAGTGTTTTATGGTGGTGTAGCCGAGAGCTTCATGAAGGAGGAAGGTAAGGCTTTTCTTTGTGTTTAGAAGAGAGAGAATGGAGAGAAAAGTTTTTGGTCACAAAATGTGATATGCTTAAGTGAAATATCCCAAAACTAAAGCTCCAAGTCGTGGAGTGCTATCACATGGAGAATCAATGGCTTAGCTAACAAGTTTGTGAATGAGCATATGGTGTTGGTCACAAAATTGTCATGCTTTGGTCACTTGGTTTTCTATTGGTTCATGTTTAAGGAGTCATGGCATGAATCATAAACTCTAGAAGGTGCAAGAACCTTCCTTGGCCGTGGAGTTCAAGGAGAAAACTAACTATTTTGGTTCAATTAGTTCCAATTATGCTTATGTTAACTAATTAGTTACTCTAGGTTTTATGACTAAATTTTCAAGCCATTAATATTGACTAATTTTTCCATTAGTTCACCTTAAGTATCAAGCCTTCTAATTAGTTCAAAAAATAAGTCATCAAGACTTTTTCCAAAGACTATTATCCAATGGACAGAAGCTACTACTTACAAGTCAGTAGGTATTGTCCAATGGATAATAAAGCACATAATTTTTTTTATTTAATAAATAAATTTTAAAAATTATAAAATTAAGAACTGTGTCTTTCGGTTTCAAGTTTAGTAAGTTCCCCCAGCCCTGAATAAATTGTCAAAGATTTTTCTCGGCCCAAAAGTTTTTATTTTCTCGGTCCAAAGTAAAACACACAGAAAGTTCAAAAATAATCACAGAACAGTCAAAATAAATTTAACAGTGAACATAAACTACAAAATAGTACAATCAGGCATTACAGAGAAATAGCAAATTTCGGGGTGTTACACCCGTTGAGATAGAACATCATGCTTATTTGGTGATAAAGTAGTTGAATTTTGATTTGCAAGTTGCTGATTGCAAAAGATTATTGCAGCTCAATGAACTTGATGAATTTAGGCTGCAAGCCTATGAGAATACAAAACTGTCCAAAGATAAGGTGAAAGGGTGGCTTGATAAGAAGATTGTACAAAAGACATTTGAGCAAGGCCAACAAGTCCTCCTCTACAACTCAAGGCTCAAGCTCTTTCCAAGAAAGCTTAAATCTAGATGGTCAGGTTCATTCTAAGTAATAAATGTGTTTCCCCATGGGGCGGTTGAGGTTGCAGATCTTGATGGCAAATCATCTTTTAAGGTCAATGGCTAGCGTCTGAAGCCTTACTTGGGAGGAGAATTTGATAGGGGGAAAACCTCTGTCACATTAGCTACCCCAGCATGAAAAGTCAGACAAAGTCATGCCTGGACTATAAAAAAAGCCCTTTTTTTAGAAAGATCCACCTATGTTCTTAATTCTTTCGTTTTGAGTCTAGTGATTGGAAACTTTGATTTGATGTTTCATATTAATTTGATTATAAATTTAATGTTTTAATCAGATAGACTATTTTTACAGGTGGTGGAGACTTTTGGGTAGCAAAAGTAGCTGCCAAACATATTTTGTTGTAGAATTCTGTAGGTTGGCTTCTCACACTGCAACGCACCAAGTTTATGCCATGGCGTTCTCGGCTCTATCTTATCAGGATTTCAAACTTAAGAGCTTAACGTCGCAGCGCGCAGTTGTCACGCCACACCGTTTTGTTCTCAGGGTATCAAGGTAAGATGGTTGTGTATGCAACACCGCGACGCATCAAATGCCATGCCGCGATGTGTTGTTTTGTTAAAAAAAAAATGAAACATATGATAACTCCATAAATTATAGTTATTTGTGCCCTATATAAGTGCTATATTGATGACTTAATCCTTGTTTTGATGCATGATTGGAAGACTTTAGCTTTGTATTCATATAAATTCAATTTCAGTGTCTTCCATTCTGATTTTGAGAAAATGTTTCCAATTCTTTGATAGATTTAATACATTTGTACTTATTGTTGAATAGGTAATTTCTCTATGGCAGGTAGGGGTCCAACCAAGTGAAACTTTGATGAATTGGACCAGCATTGCAAGAGAAAGCCAAGAACAAGGATTAGCTTGTCACGCCGCGGTGCAGGCATATCAATGCCGTGGCGTGGTGCATTCTCCTGTTCAGGCATAGAGTTATGAAATTTGCATGCCGCAGCGTGGCATTTGAATGTTGCGGTATGGTGACCTAAAATATATACGCGCCATGGCGTAGGAAGTTGAAGTCGCGACATGACATTATTTTCTGAGGCCTATAAATACTGTTACATTAATTTTTAGAAGAGAGGGAGATTATTTTTGGAGAGCTGCGGCCATGATTTTATATTCAACACTGATAGGAAGCAAAAGTGACCAAGATTGAAGGCCATCTTCACCTTGGAGGAGGATTGAAGCTTGAAGGATCATTCCATTGAGCTTTCTCTTCTCTTTCCTTCATCTTCCTCTCTTTACTTATCATGACAATGAGCATTTGTGATATATTTTCATTTGTCATGAGTGGCTAAGCTGTTTATAGGGTTTTACTTTGGATCTTCCTATGGATATTGAATAATATTGTTATCCTTTGAGTATATATACATGATTTGGTTTTTTGCAATCATATAATGCTTAATGCTCTTGAATGTTTGGTAAGCTTTTAAGTGATTTGATAAAATCTAATGAACCTAGACATAGGAATTTGGATTTGAGATTGTATGTATGATTGATGCATGTTCTTTTTCATTCAATTGGTTTGGATGCGATGATTCGTTAATATGATATAAATATACCTATTGGCCATGCATAGTAATTGATTAGGAATATATCTTAATGAGTGGATTTATACTAATTCTCATGGCAACATAGTGAATTAGGTAACTGAAGTATGATTGATTGATCTAGACATAGGCTTTTAAGTATATTAGATTCTCAAGCTAACCTAATCATTTCGTTTATATTGCTCGTAAGGATTACTTGTTATCATTGGAAGTAAGAGATGAAAAAGAACACCTTATTCTCTAATCATTAACTTAATCCAATTTTATAGTTTTTAAAATCTTTTAATTAATTCACATACTCTTTCTCGATTTATATGTTCTTGAATAGAAATTCTTAAACTATTAGTTAATAGTTTGTACTGGTTTCAACCATTGTCCTTTGGGAACGATATTCGACTCCTAGCTACACTACAAGTGCGATCCGTGTACTTGCAGTAAGCAAAAGAGCGAATAAGTTTTTGGTGTTGTTACTGGGGACAATGAATTAAATTCAGTAGAGCTAATATTAACAACGAGTTTAAGTAGCTCTAGTTTAAGTTTCTTTTTGTGCATATTGATTTAATTTTTTTCTTATTTGATTAATTGCATCAGGTAACTATATGGTGGCGGAAGAAAATGATACACACGAGGTGGAGGATGATAGTCGTACAAGGCCATTGAGGGAGTTTGCAACTCTTCAGATGAATAATTTGCAATCTACTATCAGATGTCCTGCCATTCGGGCTAATAATTTCGAGATAAAGCTAACCATCATTTGAAATGATCTAAACTTTTATACAGTTTGGCGGCTTATCCAATAAGGATCCCAATGCGCATCTCTCAAACTTCCTGGAGATTTGCGATACGATTAGGCACAACGGAGTATCCAAGGATGTTATTCGCCTAAGGCTTTTTCCTTTTTCTTTAAGAGATAGAGCCAAAAATTAGTTGCATTCTCTTCCAGCGGGATCAATTACAACTTGGGCATAGGTATGTACTAAATTTCTGAATAAATATTTCTCCCTACCAAGATTGCGGAGATGGTGAATGATATTACATCATTCACTTAAACTGAGTTAGAATCCTTGCATGAAGCCTGGGAAAGGTACAAGGATCTACTGAGAAGGTGCCCACATCATAAGATACCACCTTGGCACCAAATCTACTCATTTCATAAGGGCTTGCTACCGCACCACCGCCTAATTGTTAATGCTGCAGTTGGAGGCTCCTTGCTAAGTAAATCTTTCGATAAGGCTATCTAGCTTTTGGAGGAATGAGCTGCTAATAGCTATCAATGGCCAACAGTAAGGAACACTCCATGGAGGGTAGCTGGAGTGCACGAATTGGATGCATTAACCTTGCTATCAGCATAGGTTGCAGTATTGCCAAACAAGATGGATAGTATGGGACAAAATTCGCACCAAAGTCCATTTGTGTTGTGCGATAAATGTGGAGATAACCACGCGAGTGATAGGTTCCCTTCTATGTCAGAAAGTGCACATTATGTTGGCAACTATTGTTCTCAGCAAAATAACTCATACACCAACTAGTATAACCCTGGATGGAGGAATCATCCAAATTTTTCTTGGAGAGATAATCCAGGAGCTTCCTCCTCAGCTCCTGTGAATGATCGAGCTTATAATCCTCTTGGATTCCCCTCTCAGTCAAGACCACCAATGCAAGATAAGAAGCCCTCTATAAAGGAGATGTTTATGTAGCTTATGGTTAAGACTGACTCCTTTATGACAAAAACATAGGCTCAATTGGCAAAGCATGAGGTATTATTTCAAAGCCATGTAGCTTCGATGAGAGTGTTGGAGATGCAAGTGGGACAGTTAGCTAACACCATCAACAACAGGCCCCCAGGCACCTTCCCCAGTGATACAGTTAATAATCTTAAGGGTACCTCAAATGAGCACTGTAAGGTCATCTCACTGAGGAGTGGGAAGGATATAGAGGGAAATCTAAAGACAAAATTGCTAACGAATGAGGTAGATAAGACCTAAGACCAAGATAAAGTGGTCCACAAGAGAGTGGATGACAAGAAAGATGAAGAAAGTGAAAAGGATGTAGAGAAAGTCCAAAAGAAGGCTGAGGACAAGAAAGTGGACAATAGGCCTTACGTTCATCTTTTACCTTTTCCTAGCAGGCAAATCAAGCATAAGATAGATGAACAGTTTAAGAATTTTTTAGAAGTTTTCAAGAAACTTCATATTAACATCCCTTTTGCTGAAGCATTGGAACAGATTCCTAGTTACGTTAAGTTTATGAAGGATATCTTATCCAAGAAACATAAACTGGGAGAGTTTGAAATGGTAAATTATCTAAAGAATGCAGTGTGGTTTTGCAACAAAAGCTTCCCCCAAAGTTGAAGGATCCGGGGAGCTTTACAATCCCTTGTGCCATAGGAGAGAACTTCCTAGGCCAAGCTTTATGTGATTTAGGAGCCAATATCAATCTCATGTCGTATTCCATATATCACAGGTTAGGTTTGGGGGAATGCAGGCCTACATCAATAACCCTCTAGTTAGTTGATCGTTCTTATACTTATCCCAAGGGAATTATTAAGAATATACTGGTGAAAGTGGATAAGTTCATTTTTTCTACTGATTTTGTCATACTTGACATGGAAGAGGACAACAAGATCCCTTTGATTTTAGGCTGGCCATTCCTTGCAATAGGCAGAACCCTTATAGATGTGGAGAAAGGAGAGCTCACTATGGGGGTCCAAGATCAAGATGTAACTTTCAATATTTTCAAAGCTATAAGGAGTCCTCAAAATAAAAAAGAATGTTACTTGGTAAGTTAAGATGATGGGATGACATCTAAGGTACTTGGTGGAAGTGTAGTAAGTGCTCCTAGTAAAGGTCAAGTGATCTCAACACAAGGAAGCAAAGATGATGAGCTGGAGCGACTGAATTTCAGAATGGTGGTTAAGCCATGCAAACCACCTATTGTGGAAGCTCCAAATTTGAAGCTTAAATCCAAGCTATTTCAAGTGTTTCAAGCTCATTTTGATGCAAAGGAAGAAGATCCTTCTCCTCTGAGCAAATGCAAGTGGAACTGTAGATAAAGTCCTGCTGGGACTATAAATCAAACCTTTCTTGGGAGGGAACCCAAGTTATTTATTTTATGTCTAAAATATGTCAATACTTTGATTTTTAAGTTTTAGTATATTTTTGAAGTACATTATGAAAATTGACCTTTTGGACATGTTTTATAGGTGTTGGCGACCCATTTTGGCCAAGAGTCCCGACAGAACTCATTTAGCTGCAGAATTCTATAGTCTAACTTCTCACGCCAGGTGTTTTGTTTTTTTTCAAAATAATAATAATAATAATAATAATAATAATAGTATTTGTTTAAATATTTAAATTACGAGAGAATTAATGAACACTGCAGCGTTGAAAGACTAACATTGTGGCGTGATGTGTATTTTGGGGTTAAACGCTGTGATAGTTCATATGTCCCTTAGTTTCTCCCTTTCTGCTATACACCTTCGTTGTTTTCTCTCATTTTCTCCTTCTCGTTTGTGCTTCCTTCTTTGTTCTAGCTTTATTTCTTGCTTCAATATAAGGTACAAAGCTCTTTTTTCTATTTTATTTTATTTTCTATTTATTTGTTTTATATTTCTTTAAGTTTTCTATTGTCAAAAGTATATTTTGTTATTTTTAGTAGGATTATATGTAATAGGATAAGTGTTTAGATATTTTTTATGTAGTATAGGTGTGTGTATTCTGCCTGGTGTAGGAGATTTGGCCTGACTTTAGGTGTTTATGGGTTTGGGTTAAACGCGCATTGCAGTGTGGCCTTTGAGTGTCGCGACGTAAAGATGAACACATTTGAATGCCGCGGCATGGGATTTGAATGCCACGATGTGTTGTTAAATTTGATTAAGTGTCGCAGCGTGGCCTATCAATGCCACGACGTGTGCATCAATAGTTTGAATGTCGCGGCATAGTTGTAAATGCCGCTACGTGAGGCCTTGAATTTTCCAGAATTTACTAGAATTGCAAGTTTATTATGTTGAATATTGCTTATCACTTGATTTTAATTGATTGCAATTCCTTTTCAAGTACAATGGGACCAAAGAGACAGCGAGGATCCTCCAGTCAGAGACATTGAGAGCTATCTCCCCCTCTGCCATTTGACGAGGGGTGATTCGTTTCAACTGCAACAGCTCAGAGGTATGCCACGCTAGTTTCAAAACCAGTGACAACAGAGAGAGGATTTTCCTTTAAGGAGACTATCCCAGAGGACATTGACAAAACCATCCGCCACTATAATTGGGGTCGATTTGCACAACACCCTGACGTCATTGTACTTCCTGTGCTTCACGAATTTGATATGAACATCGATACCATCGACGCAAACACTACTATTGTTGTTGTGTGGGGACGTCAGGTCTTCTACTCTGTTATGGTCATCAGGGCGGTATTAGGCTTGTCGGCTCCTCCATTGGTTTGTGAGTACTCTTATTTCCTCACAGCCGACCCAGATGACATTGATCTTGACACTGTGACGGCTAGGATGTTAACGCCTGAGTCGCGGCCCTTGCAGTGTGTATTGAGCATCCAAAAAGCTTTACCTAGATTTTTCAAATGAGCGTGTTTGATGCCAGAGGCCCAGGTATGGTATCATTTCATCAACACCCGTATCCTACCATCTAATAACTTGTCAGAAGTGACTCGAGATCGGGCGATCATGATCTATGCTATTCTTGAGCATCGAGCCATAGATATCGACCATATCATCCATCAACAGATCCAGAGAGTTGCCAGGGAGTGCAGGAGCCTGTTCTTTCCTTCACTCATCTACCAGTTGTGTCGGGGGCAGATGGTCCAGTCTCAAGACCATGAGGAGCGATCATAGACCAAACAACCTCCCAACAATTATTTCCTTGAGAGGGTACGAGTAGCCCCACTAGCACCACCACTAGCTAGGAGGACACAGAGGCAAACTCCAGAAGGACCCAATGTAGGGCCATCACAGCCTAGGGCAGCACCAGCAGATGCTGCAGCATGGAGGGCAGATATGGAGGCCCGGGTAACACACCTGGAGGCCCACTCAACACAGATGATAGCCATGCTGTCATATCTTAGTCAAACTCAGCGCTGGATGGCAGAGCGCTTGCATCTTCCGATGGATGATTACCTAGTCCCAGACTTCCCGCTTGTTGTAGTTGTTGATCCTCCACCACCACCACCACAGGATCTCAAGCCTTTTCACCAGCCCGCAGCTGGATGTCACGATGCTGATGATGATGACAACTTAGAGGCAGCTGATGAGGACGCAGACGATGAGGCTACAGACTCTGAGGAGGCCTCCATCTAGCCCTTGTGGCATTCAGGGCACACTTTCTTTCATTGTATTTTATTTTTGGGTATATTGTATGTTTTTTATGTACAGTGAGGATACTGTTTCCCTCAGGTTTGGGGGGTGTCTTAAACATGTTATTTTGATATATATGCTATTTTGATATATATGCATATGCTAGTAATTATGGTATTATTGTCTATGTTTAATATGATATTTTGGATGTTTGTTATTTTGTATGTTTGATAGTATCCATAGGAGCTTGTAGCTTGTATCTTGACAAAAATTTCATGAAAATCTCATTCAAGATACAATTGTCGTTCCTTTTCACAAAAGGATATAATGTTGTTAATAACTAGTGTTAAATGATTGTCAATAATAGATATGGATGTAAATTGACCTCAACATTTCTGTGAATCCATACACAATTTTTGAGGCATGTTGAAGCAATCTAGTTTCTTTTTATGCTTAATATATTTCCTAATTGCATGCTTGTTTAACTTTGGAAATGATAAGAATTCTTGCCTAGAAAAGGTTTATGGATTGTACATGTGGATGTTTCATTTATCCTTGAGATTGTTTTTGAACTCTCTTGAGGCAAAATCATAATTTGTGCATGATTGAGGAAGTCTCTTGAGCCTTAAAAAGTTTACATTAACACTATCATAACCTTAGGTCCCCTTTGAAGCTTGAAATATGTTTGGCCTTATGTTGGCATGCGTTCTCCTACCACCAGACATTTTTCTTCAATCAATCAAACAAGACAAAACAAAGTCAGATGTAACCTTTCGGAAACAAATCACAAAGAATCACACAACACAAGCAAAATAGACCCAACCACAATCCCAAAAGACTCTAACTTGGGCTCTGATACCAACTAATGTAATACCCTGCTTAGGATGTCACATTCACGATAAATATAATTAACCTTTACCCAAGTTATAAATCATTTCTTAATACAAAATAATATAAGTTGTGAAAATTTTGTTTTTGTACATTATATTATTAAATAAAATAAACAGAACATGAAATACAATAACTATTAAATACACACCTTAATTATACATATGATTTTGTCTTTAAAGATATAAATAATTTACACTCTACAACTATTTAATAAAGCAGTAAACTATTTGGTTTAAAGCAAACCATTAACTTGCCCAAGTTCAAAACTAAAAGATTTGATCCTCCGAAAGATCCTCCTCTGGGAGTTCATCGGAAGACAGAAACCCTGGTGCCGATTAATGCAAATGATATGGATGATCTAAAGGCTCGCCTTCCTCGCACTGGTCGCTCGAATGCTGCTCCTCTTTGTACTGACAAACTAGAGGCTGTTCCTCCTCTTCTTCCTCAAAATCTTTACGAAATATAAATAATAATACAGAAAATATGCACAAAGAGGTGAGACAATCTACATCACTACCAGCATGGCAGTACAGAAAATAACAGTTCATACAGATATAACAATTGATACAACAATCCATATTATCATATCATACATAATATCTCAAATTAAATATAAATAATCACATTATGATGCAAATCACATATGCAAATGTACACAGACTCATTCCTACTCCATGGAGTTAAACACAACATCAGAGAGAATGATTCGGAAAACATGACCATAGCTCTGGTTGCCCTAGCCAAATATTACACTATCAATACGTTGTGTAAATAGTACATAGTCAAAACGTCGTGCACAACAGGCATTGTACTGGACAGTCTCCACTAGATCCTGATTAAGAATAGTGTTTGTCGAGATCGCTAGTGCGTTGCCCATTACCACGGTCCAGAGGAGCTACCAACTGTTCACATGTGGAATCCTCCGCGCATTAACGCCTCTAAGTTCACTCAATGAACCACACTACGCTTATCACACCCACACTACAACGTAATTCATCTCATCAGCCAATTGCCAATTTCAACCAAATTGACACATTTCTCGACACATGTGCATGAACCAAAATACACAAATAGCAACATTATCATTATTTCTCCTAATAGTATGTCACCACTTGGCAGTACCATTTTTTAACATGTCCGGATCCACCACTTTAACCCAATACTAAACTACTATTTCTCTCAATCGCATAAGTATTTTATCGCATTTTTCACAATCGCGTCACCTTTTTCCAACGTTTTCAAATCGCATAAATATTATTCAACATTTTTTAAAATCGCGTAGTGTTTTTAAATCATTTTCTCAATTGCGTAACATTTTTAAATCATTTTCTCAATCGCGTAGTTTAAAAATTATTATTTTAAATATGCGTAATGTATTTCTAATATTTTTCAACTACGTAAAAATATATCTTTACGTTCTAAATTATATTTTGAGTTTTTCTCCATCATATATTAATTTTGAAATTTATTTACAACATTTCCTTCTAAAAATCCTTTACTTAATATTTTCTATTGTTTCCTTTAAAAATTACCTTTCTTAGTCATAACCATTATTTATATATTGAAACTTGCTAACGTGCTTCAAAACCTAAAGGGTGAGCTATACGTTAGTACTTTTCAAGTGTTCAATTTATTTCTCATCCGTACTTAATTTTTCTAATTAATTTCTAAAATAACTTCATTCATTTTATTCTAAAAAATTCATTCAAATTGAGTTCCCTTTAATTTAATTACATAGTCCACACTTAGAAAATAAATTTTAGATCAAAGGTATCACAAAGGGTATGTTGGCCAAAATTCATTATGTCTTCCAAAATCATCTTTAATTTATTTTCTACTATCTAAGTCCATGTAAAAATCATTCATTCAATTAAATTAATTAATCCATGCTTTAGAAAATAGTTGAGAACATTTTGGTTCTCTTTATGATGATCAAGTCGTGAGCTTCATGTGTTCTTTGGAACACTCATGCAAATCCTCAACATGTTATGCACATCCTACAATAATTATCATGTATCCATACACACATATCAAATATATTAAAGCTATAGACATGCTTTCAAACAAAATCAATCACAAATAGGAAGAACTTTAAACAACCAAGTGAATGAATCCTTATGGATTTTCACCACAAATACATCCATTTTCTCACCACCATACATGGTTGATGAGATTAGATTTCCCTCTTACCTCTAAGGAAGACAAAACCTTCTTGAACTTCCTCCTAGTGATTTCATGTGGTTCCAAGGGAAACCCTAACAACCTTAAACAATTTATAAAGTCACAAACTATGGTTGAAAAAGAAAAACCATGGATCAATCATGGCGTAGAACTTTAAGAATAACTTTAGAAACAAGAAACAAGGATTTTTACCTTGTAGGAAATAAACTTCAAGGTTGTTTTCCAAGTTCCAAATGGATGATTTTGAAGAAACTCTCAAGATGAAAGATGTTTAGAATGGTGTTTAGGTTTAGGAAATGATGTTGGATGAAAATTTGGAAGAGTAGAGGTATGATTTAGTGATGGTGGCCGTGAGCTTCACCAAGAAGAAATGAGAGAATTTTTTTGGTTGTCTTGCTTTGGAGAATGGAAGAAGATGAAAATGAACTTAGCAAAATGCTTTCTTACCTCCTCCTAAATCACTTGGCCGTGGGGCTCCCTAAAGGAGATGGCCTCCTTAGTTGACCTGTAAGGGCTCCTAATGGCCTTAGATGAGTTCAAGGGTGGATCTTCAATGCTTTGTATCCAAGTTTGTTTCCTATTGGCCTAGAGAGATAAGTCACCAAGTGTCTTGAACCTTCTTGAATGTGCTTGGCCGAATTGAACTTAGGGAGAGCTAATCAAGTCTTAATTCATTTTGATTCCTAATTAGGTTTAGGTAAATCTAGTTAGGTTTCTTAGTTATTTGGTTAATCATCTAATTGCTTAGGATAACTAACCACCTTCTTGATTATGCTAGAACATTCTCTAACTAATGTTTTAATGAATGACTATCTAGGTTTATTCCATTTAGCTACTACTTAAGCACTTTGGATTAACTTAATTAGGTTTTAAGCTAACTTAGTCATGTTTTCTATTTACTAATCTATCAAGTCCAACCATTTTTGTGGACTTCCTTCCTATTGGCTTAGAAATTCAAGCCATTATCGTTGATTGATTCTCATTGGCTTAGAAATAATTCAATCCAGAAATGTTGATTGGTTTTTATTGGTTCTCCGAATAGTAAGTCATAAAGACTTTATGACTATACTGTCCACTGGGCAGAAACTACTGCTCTTAAGTCAATAGGTACTGTCCACCGAACAATAAATAATATTGTAATATAAAATATTTTTATTTTATAGATAGATTCTAAAAATTAAAAGATTGATACACGTATTACTCGGAATTAGGTTTAGTAAGATCCCTCAGCTCCGAATAATCATATACAGATTTTTTCCAGCCAGAAAATTATTATTTTCTTGACTCAGAGTAAATCACACACGACAGTCAAATGTAGTTACGAAACTGTCAAATTAATTTTATAGCATATAGAAAACATAAAATAGTACATTTTGGACAATATCGTAATTTAACCAAAACTTGGGGTGTTACAACTTCCCCCCCCCCACTAATAGAAATTTTGTCCCCGAAATTTATCGTACCTTAGAAAAGATGCAAGTATTGCTTCCTCATTTTATCCTCCAGCTCCCAGGTAGCATCCCCCGTTACCTCATTCCATATTACCTTTACCAACACAATCATTTTCCCTCGAAGCTGCTTCACTCTCCTGTCCTCAATCTTAACAAGAAGCGTCTCATAAGTCAAATTATCTTTCAGTTGTACTTCATCGGGCTGAATGACATGCATTGAATCAGGAATATATTTTCTCAACTGAGACACATGGAATACATCATGAAGATTGGAAAGAAAAGGTGGTAAAGCTATTTGGTAGGCTACGGGACCTGTCCGACGAATGATTTGGTAAGGTCCGATGAATTTAGGAGTGAGTTTTCTGGATTTGATAACCTTTCCGACACCAGTCGTAGGTGTTACTTGTAAGAACACATGTTCACCTTCTTCAAATTCAAGAGGTCTCCTTCGCTTATCTACATAGCTTTTCTATCAGCTCTGAGTCGTCCTCATTTTCTCTTGAATTATTTTCACCTTTTTCGTAGTTTGTTGCACAAGGTCAGGCCCAATGATCATATTTTCTCCATCCTGATACCAACACAAAGGTGTTCGACATTGTCGCCCATAAAGCGCTTCATAGGGTTCCATCCCTATACTCGAGTGAAAACTATTATTGTAGGTGAATTCTATCAGAGACAAGAATTCATCCCAACTCCCTTGTTGTTCCAACACACAAGCTCGCAATAGATCCTCCAACGATTGGATAGTCCTCTCGGTCTGACCATGAGTCTACGGATGATAAGCAGAACTCAAACGTAACTTAGTCCCCATGGCTTCTAGTAAGCTTCGCCAAAACCTCGACGTAAACCTCAGATCTCTATCAGAAACTATACTTATGAGTACACCGTGAAGTCTAACAATTTCACTAATGTACACCTGGGTTAATCGTTCCAACGAATACTTGATATTGATCGGCAAGAAGTGCGCTAACTTCGTAAGTCTATCAACTATAACCCATATAAAATCATGACCATTCCTAGTTCTTGGCAATCCAGTAACAAAATCCATTGAGATACTATCACATTTCCATTCTAGAATAGTTAAAGGTTGTAACATACTAATAGGTTTTTGATGTTCAACTTTTGCCTTTGGACAAACTAGGCAAGACGCCACATGTTCCGTAACATCTCTCTTCATTCTTGGCCACCAAAACATCCGCTTAAGATCTTGGTATATCTTAGTCATTCCTAGATGCATACTTAACCTACTAGTATGAGCTTCGTCCAAAATTGCTTACTTAAGATCAGGATCATCAGGTATACAAATCCTTCCTTCAAATCTTAAGACCCCATCAAATCCTTCCTCAACCGTTGCCTCATGACCTTGCTTCAAAAATTCTTTCTCATTCTATAAAAACGGATCATCTTCCTTTCTTTCTTTGATTTCCTCCAGCAAGTCATTCAAAACAGTCACCCTATTTAGACGAATCCTTCCTAGTGCCAATTCCACTGACAACTATAAATCTCTAAACTGATTTATCAACTCTTCCTCCTTTATCATCATGGTCGAAACACTAATCACCTTCCTACTTAAGGCATCTGCCACCACATTCGCCTTTCCTGGATGTTATTGAAGTCGAAAATCATAATCCTTTAAAAATTCTAGCCATCGCCTTTGCCTCATGTTCAATTGTTTCTGATCAAATAAGTATTTCAAACACTTATGATCACTGAAGACATTGAATGTTGCCCCATATAGAAAATGTCTCCATACTTTTAACGCAAAAACCACTGCGGCTAGCTCCAAATCGTGCGTTGGGTAGCTCCTCTTGTGTACCTTCAATTATCTTGAAGCATAGGCTACCACATTTTTATTCTGCATCAACACACATCCTAACCCCTGGTAAGAAGATGTAAACCAAGAAATTCCATTTCCTTGGCATGTGGAGCATTGGCAGGAAAGTACTTCTCTAGAAATACTTCGTAGAATATCTCCCAACTAATTTCAGTTCCCTTAGCTTGTAGTAATCGCTGAGTTCCTCTCCACCAGTTCTCACCATTCCCTCTCAACATAAAAATAGCATACATCACCTTTCGATCATCTACACACCCCATTCCTTCAAAGATCTTTTCTAGGTCTTGGATCCAAAAGACTCGCGTTCTCAGGATCAAATTCGCCCATAAACTGTGGCGGGTTATTGTGTCTAAACTTAGATAGATTCAGAGCATCAGCAGTCGCCACTTGTTACTGGGCTGCTTGTTGATTCTGCTGAGTAATCACCTCCGCCATATGCTGCATAGCCTCAACAGCTGCATTCATTGGATCAATATTACGTTCTACGTTGGCATGCGTTCTCCTACCACCAAACATCTTTCTTCAATCAATCAAACAAGACAAAACAAAGTCAGATGTAACCTTTCATAAACAAATCACAGAGAATCACAAAACACAAGCAAAATAGACCCAACCACAACCCCAAAAGACTCTAACTTGGGCTCTGATACCAATTAATGTAGCACCCTCCTTAGGATGTCACATTCACGATAAATATAATAAACTTTTACCCAAGTTATAAATCATTTCTTCATACATAATAATATAAGTTGCAAAAATTTTGTTATTGTACATTATATTATTAAATAAAATAAACAGAAAATGAAATACAACAACTATTAAATGCACACCTTAATTATACATATGATTTTATCTTTAAAGAAACAAATAATTTACACTCTACAACTATTTCACAAAGCAGTAAACTATTTGGTTTAAAGCAAACCATTTACTTACCCAAGTTCAAAACTAAAAGTTCTGATCCTCTGAAAGATCCTTCTCTGGGAGATCATCAGAAGACAAAAACCCTAGTGTCGATCAATCCAAATGATATGGATGATCTAAAGGCTCACCTTTCTTGCACTAGTCGCTCGGATGCTGCTCCTGTTCGTACTGACAATCTAGAGGCTGCTCCTTTCTTCTTCCTCAAAATCTTCAAGGAAAATAAATAATAATACAGAAAATATACATAAAGAGGTAAGACAATCTAAATCACTACCAACATAGCAGTACAGAAAACAACAGTTCATACAGATATAACAATTGATACAATAATCCATATTTTCACATTATACGTAATTTCTCAAATTAAATATAAATAATCCCATTATGATGCAGACCACATATGCAAATATACACAGACTCATTCTTACTCCATGGAGCTAAACACAACATTAGAGAGAATGATCTGGAAAACATATGCAAATGTACTGTCAATACGTCATGTAAATAGTACACAGTCAAAATGTCGTACACAATAGGCATTGTACCAGATAGTCTCCACTAGATCTTGATTAAGAATAGTGCTTGTCTAGATTGCTAGTGCATTGCTCGTTACCACGGCCCAGGGAGCTGCCAACTATCCACATGAGGAATCCTCCGCACACTAACGCCTCCAAGTTCACTTAATGAACCACACTACGACTATCACACCCACACTACGACGTAATCCATCTCGTCAGTCAATTTCCAATTTCAACCAAATTAACACATTTCTCGACACATGTGCATGAACCAAAATACACAAATAGCAACATTATCATTATTTCTCCTAATAGTACACCACCACATGGCAGTACCATTTTTTAACATGTCTGGGTCCACCACTTTAACCCGATAATAAACTACTGTTTCTCTCAATCGCGTAAATATTTTATCGTATTTTCACAATCGCATCACATTTTTCCAACGTTTTCAAATCACGTAAATATATTCTGATGTTTTTTAAAATTGCATAGTATTTTTAATTCATTTTCTCAATCGCGTAATTATTATTTAAAATACGCGCAATGTCTTTCTAATATTTTTCAACTATGTAAAAATATTTCTTTACGTTCTAAATTATATTTTGAGTTTTTCTCCATTATATATTTATTTCTAAATTTATATGCAGCATTTCCTTCTAAAAATCTTTTACTTAATATTTTCTACTGTTTCCTTTAAAAATTACCTTTCATAGTCATAACCATTATTTACATCTCGAAACTTGTTAACGTGCTTCAAAACCTAAAGGGTGAGCTATACGTTAGTACTTTTCAAGTGTTCAATTTATTTCTCATCCGTACTTAATTTCTCTAATTAAGTTTCTAAAATAACTTCATTCATTTTATTCTAAAAAATTCATTCAAATTGAGTTCTCTTTAATTTAATTACATAGTCCACACTTAGAAAATAAATTTTAGATCAAAGGTATCACAAAGGGTATGTTGGCCGAAATTCATTATATCTTCCAAAATCATCTTTAATTTATTTTCTACTATCTATGACCATGTAAAAATCATTAGTCCAATTAAATTAATTAATCCATGCTTTAGAAAATAGTTGAGAACATTTTGGTTCTCTTTATGATGATGAAGCCGTGAGCTTCATGTGTTCTTTGGAACACTCATGCAAATCCTCAACATGTTATTCACATCCTACAATAATTATCATGCATCCATACACACATATCAAATATATTAAAGCTATAGACATACTTTCAAACAAAATCAATCACAAATAGGAAGAACTTTAAACAACCAAGTGAATGAATCCTTATGGATTTTTCACCACAAATGCATCCATTTTCTTACCACCATACATGGTTGGTGAGATTAGATCTCCCTCTTACCTCTAAGGAAGACAAAACCTTCTTGGACTTCCTCCTAGTGATTTCGTGTGGCTCCAAGAAAAACCTTAACAAGCCTAAACAATTTATAAAGTCACAAACTAGGGTTGAAAAAGAAAAACCATGGATCAATCATTGCTTAGAACTTCAAGAATAACTTTAGAAACAAGAAACAAGGATTTTTACCTTGTAGGAAATAAATTTCAAGGTTGTTTTCCAAGCTCCAAATGGATGATTTTGAAGAAACTCTCAAGATGAAAGATGTTTAGAATGGTGTTTAGGTTTAGGAAATGGTGTTGGATGAAAATTTAGAAGAGTAGAGGTATGATTTAGTGATGGTGGCCGTGAGCTTCACTAAGAAGAAATGAGAGAATTTTTTTGGTTGTCTTGCTTTGGAGAATGGATGAAGACGAAAATGAACTTAGCAAAATGCTTTCCTACCTCCTCCTAAAATCACTTGGCCGTGGGGCTCCCTAAAGGAGATGGCCTCCTTAGTTGACCAGTAAGGGCTCCTAATGGCCTTAGATGAGTTCAAGGGTAGATCTTCAATGCTTTTTCTCCAAGTTTATTTCCTTTTGGCCTAGAGAGACAAGTCACCAAGTGTCTTGAACCTTCTTGAATGTGCTTGGCCGAATTGCACTTAGGGAGAGCTAATCAAGTCTTAAATTCATTTTGTTTCCTAATTAGGTTTAGGTAAATCTAGTTAGGTTTCTTAGTTATTTAGTTAATCATCTAGTTACTTAGGATAACTAATCACCTTCATGATTATGCTAGAACATTCTCTAACTAAAGTTTTTGTAACATCCCAAAAATTAATAATTTCAGAATAAATGATCATTTTACAATATTTGGGATTTTCTAGAATTTTTCTAGATTTTTCTGAGAACGCAAAATATTTTAATATATTCCTCGTTTTGCGTGTGCACTGAGCTGAGAATTGCTGAGGTCAGTGTAACGCTCCGAAAACTAATTATTTCACCGCCAATAGTCATTTCCTAATATTTGTGATTTATGTGAATTTTTCTGGAATTTTTCGGAAACGACGAATATTTTAATATATTCCTCGTTCTGCGTGAAACTCGAGCAGAGTCGTGAAAACGACTGTAGTGCTTCAAAAATTGGAAAATTATATGACGAATAGTCATTTTATAATATTTGCAATTTTTGGAAATTTCTGGGAATTTTCCGGAACCGTCGAATATTTTAATATATTTCTCGTTTTGCGTGCACGCTGAGCAGAACCAGAGAAACGCGATGTTTTCTCTGAGAACCTTGGACTATGGACATGTCAACGGGGGATCTTACTAAACCCGAGACTTGACACAGTTTATGAGGTTTCATAATTTTCGAGAAATTCTAACAGATAAAAATAAATCAATACAGCGAAAAATTCATCTGTCAGATTAATTAAATACTGACTTCTGTCAACTGTAACTATTATCCATTAGATAATAGTGTGTAATAAAAATCCTATCACATTATCCTAATGTAATCTACTTTATGTCTAATCCATTCACTTTAATTCAAATTTAATGTTAAATAATCAAAGCTTCTTTGAGAAGCTTTGACCAAATATTGACCCAAATACCCTTAGCTTCTCTTGGAAGCCAATTTTCACTCTCTCTTCTCTCACCATTCACGGCTGGAATGCAGCCAAGGGGAAGGGAAATTGCTTCATTTCAATTATTCAATTATCACTTTAATTCATTAATTTCAAGACACTTTCTCTCTCTTCCTTCTTCTTCTTCTTCATTTTTCTTTTCTCCTCCTTCTCTCTACCACTTCTTCTTCTTTCTTCTTCAACATTTTCTCCTCCTTCTCTCTACCTCCACCATGAGCACGAAATTGCAGCCCCTCCTTCCTCCATTTTTGTTCATCTTTTCTCCTCTCCAAGCCCATTTCTACACTTGCCTTCACCTCCTCTACCTTCTTTGTGTAGAAAGTTTCTCCATTTTCCATTTCTATCTCCATTTTCTCTCCACCTCTTCTCTTCTTCCTCCTCTTAGATCCGAAAATTCCAGCCACCATTAGAGAGTCTCTTCTTCACTTTTCTCTCCATAAACACCATTTCTAGACTCCTCTTAACCTCCTCTACACTTTCTCTTTAGAAAATCTCTTCAAAAATCCAACTTTTCTACCCCTCCTTCCTCAAATCCGAAAATCACTCCTCCATGGATGGCCAAGCTTTTTTATTTTTCTCTCTACTAAACACATTTATACACCCATCTTCATCTTCTCTACAAGTTTTGTTTGGAAGGTTTGCTCAAAATCCAACTTTGTCTCCATTGTCTTCCAAGGTAAAGATTCTTGATTTCTCTCCATTTTCTTCTCATTTTCGATTTCCTTGGTTACCTATGTGACCAAGGATCATTCTTTTCAAGCTTTAAATTTGTAAATATGAGAATTTGACCACTTTATGGTTCTCTTGAAGGTGGAATCCGAAAATTACAAATCAAGGAACCAAGGAGTTGTTTTCTTGCATTGTCTCCTCTAGGTAAGAGGGAGACTACTTACTTCAACCACTTACGGTGGTAAGAAGACTTTGTGTGTGTGTGTTGATGGAGAAATCCATCCTTGTATGCTCTTTGTATGCTTGCTTGAATTATAAATTTTGTATAATTTAGTATTCTTGAATTTGATTGATACTTGATTATGCTATTGAATATGTTTGATATATTAATTATGCTTGATCATGTTGGGGTTGCTAAATGGAAAATTTGGAGTTTCCTACCTCAACATGGTGCCACGGTTTTGATTAGAAATTAGGGGTGAATATTGGTTTTGTATACAAGTGAAATAAGACTTATATAATCAAAGATTGAATGATAGTATTAACACTAACGAATGGAAGACTTTGAGGGTTTAATATCCAAGAGGGGTGCCACGGTTTTGGTCTTGGTAAAGAGACAAATGGATTGATTTTGATGATCTAAATTTAAGTGAATTAAGAGTGTAACATATAATGTGATAATTGTGACCTTAGATTGATTTGTTGTATATAATGGTATGTTGGATTGGATTATGTGATTGGAGATGGAAGAAAAATATTTGGGAATCTCTCTTGGAGGGCTACGGTTTTTAGGGTGAAAATTGGATAAATTATAGTTAATGTGTAACAAGCATTAGACTAGAATTAATCAAGTGACAAAATAGAATTTAATGGAAGAAAAGTTTGAGATTGAAGCCTAAATGATGGCTACGGTTTTGAGGCATAAAGATTAGGGTTCTTGGTGAGCTAATTTGATAAGTGAACACTTAAATGAATTAAGGGAATGACATGTAGTATGATGACTTGAGAGAATTTGGGATTGTAACCATTGTGAGGCCACGGCCTCTAGGGCAAGTTTTAGGTAAGAATGTGGTTTGGATAATTTGGAAGCATAAGTGATTAGGTAATTAGAAACCTATGTAATAAATGGACAACTAATAAATTGGAAGAATTTAGTATAGTCAAGACTTCATAAATTTTAGAAGACTAAGAATGAGACCATTGTAAAACTTAAGGTGATTCTAAGTGAGTGAAGAACAAGAGAGTGTGAGGCTTAATAGCTTAATTAATTTACAAGTTATAGGAAATCGAGTTGCCTTGGAATATTAAGCTAGTTGCAAGAATTGGATTTGGTCATGAACCTTGAAAAGAGGAATAAATTCTAAGTTAGGATTCATAATGAACCTAATAATGCATTAATTGACTTGATATTGATATTACGTTATTATGGGTCCATGTGAGTGACCATGTATACATTGATGCTTATATTGGCCTAAATGTGGCATATTATGAGATTGTATGAAATTGTGGATCATACATGTGCATGCATAGTGTCTTATGCATTGTGATTGTCCTTGTGGACTGTTGTAAGGACAAGTTGCCTAGGAGATTGAACACACCTTAGTGCGGGTGCGAATAGACAAGTGTGGGTCGTGTTATGACCTCGGGGGCGTCGGAGTGCGAGTCCCTCACATGGACAGTTTAGAGCTCCTCTGTGCCGTGGGGCAAACCGATGCAAACACACCGACGATCCGGACTTGACACTGTCCTATATCGTGATCTAGTGTTGAATGTCTATGCAATGCCATGATTATGCACGAGAAAATTTATTGATAGCACTGGCCTCGGCAGCCGAGTCACAGACATGTCTCCTGATCTTTCTCTCCGACTGTTTGGGTTTAGCTCCATGGAGTAGGACTTTGGGAAAGCATGCATATGAACCATGATATATTCTGTCATTATTAATGTTTAATTTCTGTAACTATGACTGACTTGATTATTATTACTGTGATGATTGTCTGATTGTTGTGCTGATTCTTGGAAATACTATTGTGATATGTCTGCTATTGCTTGCTGTTGTTCTACTTTACTATACATATCGTTGTTATTATTAATTCTTATTATTGCTTACAATTGAATTACTTTTATGATAAATTCCATTTGTTCCGTTATAAAATATATGAGCTGTATTGCTTTATGGGCGCCCGCGCCGTGTCGCTTTCTTCTTTTGCCGCAATGGTAATGAAAGATGGGTGTCTCACCTCTTTCCTATATCTTTGTATGTCTGTTTTATACTTATATTGATAAAAGATCGTGAGGAAGATAAAGAGGGACCACACCTTGGTTGATTGGATTGGGCATTTGGACAAGGTTTCTTCGGCTACGTACGAGTGCAGTTGCGTGGAGGCATTGATGCCTGACTTGTTGACTGGGACTCCGAGCGTCGTATGTGTATATAGGGTTGCGGCCTTGTCTACTAGTAGTACCTATCCCTGGGTCATTACTTTTCCCCCTTCTAGTGTTTTATTCCCGCTGTATTTTATTGGACTCTGTAATTGTTATATTCTATGTCATAAGTGATTTGTGTAAATTGACTATATATATATATGTATAGGAGATATGATTTTATTTCAGTGGTTGTATCATGGCTTGAATACATTTATATTTCATTCGAGGCTCATATTTTCTACCTATGCAAATTGTCAAAAAAAAAATATAGACTCTTGAAAATTTAAGTTACTGTTATCATGACTGTGACACACTTGGATTTAGTAACTGTGGTGTAATGACGATTATGCTTCGGTTGCTACATCATGGGGTGTTACAGTTTTAATGAATGACTTTCTAGGTTTATTCCATTTAGCTACTACTTAAGCATTTTGGATTAACTTAATTAGGTTTTAAGCTAACTTAGTCATGTTTTCTCTTTACTAATCTATCAAGTCCAACCATTTTTGTGGACTTCCTTCCTATTGGCTTAGAAATTCATGCCGTTATTATTGACTAATTCTCATTGGCTTAGAAATAATTCAAGCCAGAAACGTTGACTAGTTTCTATTGGTTCTCTGGATAGTAAGTCATAAAGACTTTATGACTATACTATCCACTGGGCAGAAACTACTGCTCTTAAGTCAGTAGGTACTGTCCACAGGATAATAAAATAATATTATATTATAAAATATTTTTATTTTACATAAAAATTTTAAAAATTAAAAGATTGATACACGTATTACTTAGAATTGGGTTTAGTAAAATCCTCCAGCTCTGAATAATCATATACAGATTTTCTCTGGCCCAAAAATTATTACTTTCTTGACTCAGAGTAAATCACACACAACAGTCAAATGTAGTTATGAAACTATCAAATTAATTTTATAGCACACAAAAAACATAAAACTGTACATTTTGGACAACATCATAATTTAACTAAAACTTAGGGTGTTACACAGTCTTGGCAGGGGAAAAATATTTATTCAAAAATTTAGTACATACCTTTGCCCAAGTTGTAATTGATCCCGCTGGAAGAGAGCGCAACCAGCTTTTGGCTCTATCCCTTAAAGAGAAAGGGAAAAGCCTTAGGCGAATAGCATCGTTGGATACTCCGTTGTGCCTAAACGTATCCCAAATCTCCAAGAAGTTTGAGAGATGCGCATTGGGATCCTCATTAGATAAGTCGCCAAATTGTACAGAAGTTTAGATCATTTGGATGATGGCCGGCTTTTCATCGAAATTATTAGCCAGGATGGCAGGACATCTGATACTGGATTACAAATTATCCATCTAAGAGTTACAAACTCCCTCAATGGCCTTGTGTGACTGTCATCCTCCACCTCGTTAGTAGCATTTTCTTCCGCCATCATATATTTACCTGATGTAATTAATCGAATAAGAAAAAAAATTAAATCAATATGCACAAAAGAAACTTGAACTAGAGCTACTTAAACTCGTTGTTAATATTAGCTCTACTGAATTTAATCCATTGTCTCTGACAACAGCGCTAAAAACTTGTTCGCTCTTTTGCTTACCGCAAGTACACAGATTGCACTTGTAGTGTAGCTAGGAGTCGGATATTGTTCCCACAAGGACAATTGATGGGATAATTAAAAGTTTCAAACCCAAGTGCAGGTTATTTCAAGTAATATATTCTCAGAAGTCCAAGGTCGATCCACAGGAAATTGATGAAGAAAAATTCTTTGAGGTAAGGAGCATATTTATCACAATAATAAAGATGATATAAGTTGTTCAAAGATGAAAAGGATTTACTTGGGTTAGGAGATCCACTCTTGGTAATAAATTAGAAACAAGATTATTTCTTTTTATATCTCAATTGAAATCATACATAATGAAGGTTCCAATCGAAAAATATAACATTCAAAGTTCAATTAAGATTATATATGTAATCATATTATGGTTCAATTAATTCTCTACCAATACTTGTAAATGATCTCAAATATCCACTGTGCCAATGTCTTGTCTACAATGAATCAAGATATTCATTATAGAAGAAGAGTTTCTAAATTGATCAGAAATAACATACAACACATATAAAGATCACATAAAAATATATCATTCAAGTTCAAGAAGGAAATTAATTTAACATCAACTTATTACTAAGAGTTTAACCCTTTCACCCAAGCAAAATGAAAATTAGTTACTCATGAATTAAGAAGAAAGAAAGAAAGAAGAAGAAGATGATGAACATAACTTTAATTAAGAACAATAGAAAACTACACAAAGGAAACAATTAACATACAAGCATAAAAGTAAACTCTAAGCTAACACCCTCAAATGATCAACCTTTGCCTCCGTTTATAGAGTTAGAAGAGTACAAAATGCCAAAGGAGATGATCGATGATGAGAACAAAATGCCAAAATAGTTGTTTGATGATGATGAATGGGTGGATTCTTGTCTTTAAAATGTTTCACTTTTGAACTCATGGCATGCGTCATTTGCTAGGTAGGTGGTCTTCATGAAAGTTCTAGAAAATTGTCTTAGCTTTCCATAGACACCGAGTTTAGCCAAATCCACCACTTACATCCTGAGATATGGCTCAATTACTGCTCATGGGTCAAGCCCAACTCCAGCTCCTCTGTTCTGACTTCCAAGCCCAATATCATCTTCAAGGAATCTGAATTGAATTTTGTGTTCTTCATGAAAGTTGTAGATATGGGTCTTAGCTTTAAAACAAAACCAAATCACATCCATCAGATATTTGTAACTCAAATTATAACTAGTTTACTGAAAAAGTCAAGTGAGAAGATTATACAATGAATGAAATATATTGCTATCAATGTGGCTCTTGCTATCAAGTGAATAGTTATTGGAGAATTATCTTAACTTTCCGACAAGACCAGAATCACATTAATCAGATAATTACAACCTAAATTGTGGCCACTTTACTTAATAATGCAATCACCCAAATTAATGATAATTCAAGCAATAATTTCTTCAATGATTGAATTAAGCTTAATTTCATGAAATGTGACAAAATCAACTTAATTAAGCCAAATTGAACCTTAAGAAGCCTAGTGAGAGGATTATAAAATGAATAAAATACATTGTTATCAACAATGGTTAAAACTAGAACTAACTATTAACCAATAGTTTAAGAATTTCTATTCAAGAACATATAAATCAAGAAAGAGCATATGAATTAATTAAAAGATCTTAAAAACTATAAAATTGGATTAAGTTGATGATTAGAGAATAGGGAATTCTTTTCACCTCCTACTTCCATTGATAACAAGTAATCCTTACAAGCAATATAAACGAAATGATTAAGTTAGCTTGAGAATCTAATATAGTTAAAAGCATGTGTCTAGGTCAATCAACCATGCTTTAGTTACCTAATTCACTATGTTTCCATGAGAATTAGTGTAAATCCATTCATTAAGATTTATTCCCAATCAATTACTATACATGGCCAATAGGTATATTTCTATCCTATTAACGAATCATCGCATCCAAACCAATTGAATGAAATAGAACATGCATCAATCATACATACAATCTCAAATTCAAATTCTTATGTCTAGGTTCATTAGATTTTATCAAATCACTTAAAAATTGATCAAACATTCAAGAGCATTAAGCATTATATGATTAAACAAAACCAAATCATGTATATATACTCAAAGGATTACAATATTATTCAATATCCATAGGAGGATCCAAAGAAAAATCCTATAAACAGCTTAGCCACTCATGATAAACAAAAATATATCACAAATGCTCATTGTCACGATAAATAAGAGAGGAAGATGAAGGAAAGAGAAGAGAAAACTTAATGGAATGATCCTTCAAGCTTTAATCCTCCTCCAAGGTGAAGATGGCCTTCAATCTTGGTCACTTTTACTTGCTATCAGTGTAGAATATAAAACCCTGGCTGTAGCTCTCCAAAAATAACATCCCTTTCTTCTGAAAATTAATGTAACAGTATTTATAAGCCTCAGAAAATAGAGTTATATTGCGACATTCAACTTCCTACGCCGTAGCGCGTATACATTTTAGGTCACCATGTCGTGACGTGCAAATTTCGTAGCTCTCTGCCTGAACAGGGGAATGCACCACGCCGTGGCATTGATATGCCTATGCCGCAGCATGATAAGCTGATCCTTGTTCTTGGCTTTCTCTTGTAATGCTGGTCCAATTCTTCTAAGTTTCACTTGGTTGGACCCCTACCTGCCATAGAGAAATTACCAATTCAACAACAAGTACAAATATACTGAATCTATCAAAGAATTGGAAGCATTTTCTCATAATCAGAATAGAAGACACTGAAATTGAATTTATATGAATATGAAGCTAAAATCTTCTAATCAATCATCAAAACAAGGACTAAACCATCAATATAGCACAAATATGGAGCACAAATAACTACAATTTATAGAGTTATCATAACCCCAAACCTAAATTTTTGCTACTCCTCGAGCAAAACACAGTACATTTATATAGATCAATTTGTTAACCTACATTCAACAACATTCAACCTTCCACTTTCACTCAAACTGAACTAGTGTATGATGACTGCACAAAATCTCATAGAATGTACCTACCTCTCAATCAGTTTCACACATACACAATCCTCATCATGCTAACAATCATAGTTTCCCTTTATACAAGACATATTTCCCATAATCATGCAAAAAAAACTCCTTCTATTCAAGTAGGACTTTCCCAGATAAATTTATGAATATACAAGTGAATATGCACCAAGGAATCCACAAAATTGTAATTTAACTTGTTCACTCTTTTGCTTACCGTAAGTGCACGGATCACACTTGTAGTGTAGCTAGGAGTCAGTTATCGTTCCCACAAGGACAATGGTTAAAACCAGTAATAACTATTAACCAATAGTTTAAGAATTTCTATTCAAGAACATATAAATTGAGCAAGTTGTGTGTAAACTAATGGAAAGACTTAAACGCTAGCTAGTTGGAATTAAAGTTGATGATTAAAGAATAGGGAATCCTTCTTCACCTTCTACTTCAATTGATGTTATGCAAACTTCTTTATCAAAATACATGATATGGAATTTGTTGGCCTGAGAATCTTATTCAGTTAAAAGCCTATGTCTAGGTCATCTAACCATGCTTCATTTACCTAGTCACTATGTGTCCATGAGATCTAGAGTAAACTCCACTCCTTAAGAGCAAGTCTCAATAATAGCCATTGATGCGGACTAAAGGATGCAAATTCAAGTGCAGGTTGTCTTAACTAATAAATTTCTGGGGAGTCCGAGGTCGATCCACAGGGAATTGATGAAGAAAAATTCTTTGTGGTAAGGGAAGGTTTTGTCACAACAATAAAGATAATAAAACTTGTTTACAATTAAATTAAAGAACTTGCTTGGGCTAAGAGATCCACTTTTGGTAATAAATTAAAGACAAAATTAATTCTTTTTATAACTTAATTGAAATTCACGCACAACGGAGGTTCCAATCAGAGAATAAAACATTCAAAGTCCATTTAGAATTATATACGTAGTTATATTATGGTTCCTTTAATTATTTACAAAACCTACACTTGTAAATGTGTTCAAGCGTTTATTGTGCCAAATCACTTATCTACAATGAATCAAGAACTCCACTTTACAATGAGGGTTTCTAAATTGATTAGAAACAAAATACAACACGTATAATGATCACTTAATAATATATCATGTAAGCACAAGAAAGAAATTAATCTAACTATATTTTATTACCAAAAGCATCACTCCTTCACCCAAGCAAGATGAGAATTAGTTACCCATAAACAAGAAGAAAGAAAAAGAGTAGAAGAAAAAGATGATCATAACTTCTCTTTAGAACAAAAGAAAATTACAACAAGTAAATAACATAAGCATAATCTTAATCTAAAACTAAGCTTTTTTTTCAAATGATATGCCTATGGTCCCTTTTATAAAGGATTAGGGATACAAAATGATAAGGGATTTGATTAATGAGTGAGTGGATGAGTGGAAAATGCCAAAGAACTTTTGTGAGTGGAAAATTATTGAAATTTCTTGTCTCTGAAATCATTCAGTGATGACCATATGGATAACGTCAGAACTAAGCAAAGTGGTCTTCATGAAAGTTCTAGGAAATTGTCTCAGCTTGCCAATGCCACCAAAATCATCCAAAAATTCTTCCTACAACCTAAGATATGACCCAATTACTATAGATTGCTCAGGCCCAATTTCAGCACCACTGTTTTGACTTCCAGACCCAATATCACCTCCAAGTTGTCCGAATATGCTATTGTGTTCTTCATGAAAGTTGTAGATATGAGTCTTAACTTTCAGATGCCAAATTTTCAGCCTATTTCAATTCCTTTAACTCTAATTATGCAATGAGTACTGCACACTGTTCGGGTTCTAGTCATAAAACTCGTATTCTGACTTCCAAACCTAATTAGCTCCACTAGATGTCCGATTTTTCCCTAGAGCTCTTCATGAAAGTTGTAGAACTCTCTCTTATCTTTCCTACAAGGTAAGATACATAATTATAAGACATCTATAACTCAAGATATGGCCGAAATATAGAAAAAGTGTAAGACCAAAATAATGCTGAAAAAAATCAATTAAGTCCAATTTGAGTCCAAACTTACAAAACATAACCAAGCTTAATCAATTAAGTACATGGAGAGTGTAAATGACTAAAAATGAGGGTTTATTAATGTATAAAATATATGATTATCAAATTCTCCCATACTTAGCTTTTTGCCCTCCTGGGTAAAACACCTAAGACCAAAGTTAGGAAACAAAGAAAAATGAAATAGACTCAAAAGGTAAAAATTCTAAAAGACTCGATGAATCAAGAAGAGCAACCAAAAATTTAAGGGATCAAAACATTAATGAGGTAACATTTCTTCACATCTCAAACCAATAAGCATGGAAATTTCAGTTGAAAAGAATGAATCAAGAATGATGGATCTTCATAGAATTCACTCTTAATCCCTCAAGTGTTTAAAAGGTAAGTATTTCACTTTATTTTACCCATGAAAAATTATACTACCATAAGCTTGCTTATCTTTTACTTCTTCACTACTCAGAACACATGCACACAAAAATCAAGAGGACTTTATTCAAGGTTGTAATGGGGCCATGGCAAAGAAGAGGAGATAATATGGATATGAGAAGATAAATACCAAAGAGAATAAAAAAGCATTATGGTACAATTAGAGTGTAGAAGATGTTTGAGAACGTTCATCATAAAGGACAATGACCAATATTTGACTAATGTTTTGTTGAAGATTAATCCCAAATTGGTGAATTGAATTCATTGTTAGGCCTGAACCTTCTCCTTCTCTTCTTGTTGTTTCAAAGCATTCACCTTTATTATAGGTATGGAAATGTTACATGGTGTATCAGGAGACTCTGATAATCCTTTGATGGCAGTGGTGGTCAACTCTTTCTTTTTTTTTTTTATCATTTTGCACACACACCCCCATACTTGTTCAAGAACAAGGCCAATGCTCTCTTATTCCCTAAGGTTGGGTAAAAACATGTTTTTTTTTAAGGCACATAATAAGCTAAAAATAAGAAATGGTCAAATAAGCTCAAAGGGGTTACACAAGGGAAAATATGAAAGGATGGCTATATGGTCAAAGTAGCTATTTCAAAATGCCTCAATCATATTTATGTATGCATGTGAAAATGTATCCTAAAAAAGAATCAAAGCAAGTTCTATAGTAACAATTCATGAGTGAAAAAAATCACACAAGAAAGAAGAGAATGGTACAGATATTCAATCCATTCATCAATATGCTTAAAATCTCACAAGGTATATTTCTATCATTCTCAATTCACCATATCAACATTCATATCCAAGCTTGTGATTTTTAAGAAATAAGACAATTTATGCTAAGATCCAAGAATCCATTTGCTACTTCTACGTAAAATAATTATTTCCTTAACTAAAATGCGTCTCAAGAGTAAACTTACCTCCAAGGCAAAATTTACTCCTTACTTTGTCATCCTTAATTAATTTTACTACGAATAGTTTTCTAACAGTCATATCACTAAACATACTTCCCAATTTAGATGCGTCTCAAGAGTAAAATTACTCCTTACTCCGCCATCATTCATTGGTTTAGTAAGTCCATGATAATCATCTCATACTTCCCAAAAAAAAATTTTTTTTTGGTCAACTATCCTTCCCCCACAACTAGATCATAACATTGTCCTCAATGTTAAAATATAGATGAGTAAATGATAGAATATATTACCTATTGGAGAAATCTAACACAAATTTAAACAGAAACAAAATACGGTAAATAAAATCAAAAGTGAAGAAAAGTTATAAACGAAGTGTCAACTCAAACTTGTGTTTCAAGCTGCTTCCCTCATTGCTTCATGCTGACCAATCTATCTGAGCTATTGCTGGGTCAGGTTTATAAACAAAAGCTTCTAATTTATCAATCAACTCATCAATAGTGGAGGCAGAGATAAGAAGTTGTCTTGCCAAAGGTGTGATAAATTTCTATTCCACAACATGGTCAAGAAAAGATAACAAAAGATCAAAGAAATTATTTACATTCAACAAACCTATGGGTTTACGGTGGATATTCTGTTAGGCCCAAGAGACAATTTGAAAAATTTCTTCCAAAGTACCAAAATCACTTAGTAAGGCAATGAATGCATCAAAGTTGTCAAGCATTATCTTCATTCGTTCATGTATAGATGATACCTTGAGTTCCTCTCCAATTGTCTTTCCAATGATGTTCTGTTGAGTTATAGGTCCAGGAATGACACCTAAAACCTGACTGCCTCCTATATATGCAGCAAGTGATACAACCCCCATTAACCCACGGTAACCTCCCTCATATACAAGATGAATATTCCTCGCAGCAAGTGATCGACCAAGAGTGGTAGCTACGTTTACAAACTCTAAACCCTTCCCATACTTAGACCCACAAAATACACATATATTTTTAAGTCAATGAATAGAAACACCTTCCATTTCTATACTCACCTTCCCTTTGAATGATTTTGAGTTGGAGGAAAGTAGAGAAAATGGAGTATTTAAATAGGAAAAAGAATGGAAAGGGTAATAATAGCGCCTATAAGGGTAGGTTGGCTATTGTTAGAAAAGTTTGAAATTAAGAAACACATAATCTTTTTTTTTTATTTCTTTTTTGGTTTTTGTTTTTTTTTTGTTTTTTGTTCTTTGTTTTTTTTTTATTTTTTTGTTTTTGTTTTGTTTTTTTTCACTTCAAGAAAACCATCAGGGTAAAGAAGTCTAGAAACCCCTGAAGGACCTTGCTCAAAGGATCGTCTGTACAAAACCAAAATACAGCAAAATCATACAAAGACAAAAGAAATATAATAGCAAATGATGACATACCTTTATGTACAGTTTTCAAGGAATATCTTTATACTGCACGTCATGAGTGCAGTAGTGGCATATCTTTATACTGTATGTCACCAGTGCAGTAGACACTCACATCCATTTTTTCGAAAAAAGGAGAAAGAAGAAACCATCGTGGGTTTCCATCTTAGGTCTGGAACCATAAGAGCTCACACTTGGGCTCGTAACATCAACAAAGATGCTAAACTCTGAAACTCGTAATGTCCATGATCCAGAACGTCCCATCTTAGGGCACTGAGAGCCCCTTCTAATAAAATAGAGGATCAAGCTCAGATGCCTTATACGTTTTGGCAGCCGCGGGTTACTTCTCACTAATAACCAGAGTGGGACGCTTCTGCCTATCCATCAACTCCACAGTGCCTAGATAGTAAACATTGGGTTATGGAGTGCAGCTCTCTACAGAGCATGATACATGAATCTTTTTTAAGGACCAATGTGCAAAAGTCCACCCGAGTCAATGACAAGTCAGCCAAAAGTTGGGGCTCCACAACTAATTAAAGTCATGGTACTCCTTCCGGATTGCCCTTGTTAATTTTTTTTCTTTTTTTTAAGAAGAACATGAAGAAGAAGAAGATATTATGTACAGGTTGTTGTGGATATGGCTCATATCTGCCTCTGGTTTAATGTCTAGTAACGGCTTAAATGCCTTCTATGAGTTGAGGATAAGCTTCCCATCCAATTTTCTTATAAATTGGCAAACAGGGTCTTTTAGAGTCAGATTCCCAAGGCTGTAATGCTTTTGTTCATCCTTGAAGAGATTCCACAAATTAAGAAGTTCACGATGCATAAATCCACAAGAATGCATCTCAAGAGTCAATAAGATATCATCTAATGACTCCTTACTCAGTCCATTCTTAATGAAGAAAATTTTATCTTCTCTGTTTGTAGAAACCATCCCCAAAGAACGACATCGCTTGTTACAATTCCATTGTTTACATTTGTGACAAACTTGTAACCTTTTTGCTCTTCTCCTTTTAGAATATGAACTTCTACCAAGACTTGGCATGTATGAGTCAAATGAAATTGAAGACTCACCTGCTAGTCAGACCTTTACTTCAATTATCCAACGTACATCTTTCAGCATACCCTTGTGCATTAACAATCTTAATCTTTTACATCTAACTTTGTAGATTTTCGTAAGAGCATTTTGAAGGAGGGAAGGAAAATGTTTTCTTAAATTTGAGAGAATGACATCCATTTTAAAGGAGAATGATTCAGTTATTATGGAAAACTGAAAACAAACCAACTTGAGAGCCACAGAGTACCGTTATCCGCCACTTAACTGCGAACACAAAGAACTGCAAAAAGAAGGCAACAAAATTAGAATAAATTCTATTCATAACAAGGATCAGAAAGAGAGATGAATTCTACCTCATCAACTTGGTTTTCCAGAAATGGTTTGAGTCTTTGTCCATTAACCTTA
The DNA here is from genome assembly GCA_029884605.1 of Ormosia emarginata. Lineage (NCBI taxonomy): Eukaryota > Viridiplantae > Streptophyta > Magnoliopsida > Fabales > Fabaceae > Ormosia > Ormosia emarginata. The sequence goes on from JAQQTP010000040.1 coordinate 11,488,603, forward strand.
AACACATTACCATTTCTAGTATTCTCAATGTCTATGGCCCCATGAGGTACACATGTTTGACAATAAAAGGACCACTCCACCTAGATCTCAATTTTTCAGGGAATAGGTGCAGACGAGAATTACAAAGCAGAACCTTTTGACCAATTTCAAAAGATTTTCTCAAAATTATCTTGTCATGAAAAGCTTTTGTTCTAGCTTTATAAATCTTTGAGTTTTCATATGCATCATTTCTCAATTCCTCAAGTTCATTTAATTACAATTTGCATATCTTGCAAGCATCATCAAGGTTTAGGTTGAAAGCTTTAATGGCCCAAAATGCTTTATGTTCCAATTCTACAGGTAAGTGACAAGGTTTTTCGTAGACTAACCGATAGGACGACATGCCCAAAGATGTTTTGAAAGCAGTATGGTAAGCCCAAAGTGCATCATTTAGTCTTAAAGACCAATTTTTATGATTTGGGTTAACGATTGTTTCCAAAATTTGTTTAATCTCCCTATTTGTCAATTCAACTTGCCCATTTATCTGAGGGTGATAAGGGGTTCCAATTTTGTGTGTAATACCATATTTCTTCATTAAAGATTCAAATGGTTTATTACAAAAATTGTGTTCCCCCATCACTGATGATAGCTGGAAGGATTCCAAATCGACACAATACATTTTCTTTTAAAAATTTGAGAATAGTTTTATGATCATTTTGTCGGCATGGAATCACCTCAATCCATTTCGAGACATAATCAGCTGCACCCAAAATATACACAAATCCAAATGAGGATGGAAATGGGCCCATGAAATCAATTCCCCAACAATCAAAAATTTCAATGACAAGGATAGGATTCAGAGGCATCATGTTTTTTTTTTTAAATTGAGCCCAATTTTTGACAATTTTCATAACTTTGCAAAAAGTATAGCAGTCTTTAAATAAAGTGGGCCAATAAAATTCACATTGCAAGATTTTCGTAGTTGTTTTCTTTGAAGAAAAGTGACCTCCACATGCTTCTAAGTGACAAAATTTAATGACACTACCTACGTCACTGTCACGCACACATCTCCGAAAAATTTGGTCAAGACAATATTTGAACAAGTATGGGTCATCCCAATACAAAATTTTCACCTCTGTCAAAAATTTCCTTCTATCTTGGTGTGTCCATTGAGGCGGCATCTTTCCTATTACAAGAAAGTTGACTTTGTTAGCAAACCAAGGTATGGAATTGACAGAAAATAAAAATTCATCGGGAAAAGAATCATTAATGGGTGTGTTATAAAAAGGTGAGCATATTGTAAGTCTGGACAAATGATATGCGACAACATTTTTGCCTCCTTTCTTATCTTTTATTGTGATGTAAAAGTTTTGAAGCAACAAGATCCACCGTATCAATCTTGGTTCGGCATCCTGCTTAGACATCAAATATCTAACAGTAGCATGATCGGTGAAAATCACAACAGAACAACTGTAACACCCCAAAATTTATTTATTTTATTATAAACATTCATTTTATAATATTTATGATTTTCTGGAATTTTTTTGAATTTTTCTGAGAACGCGAAATATTTTAATATATTTATCATTTTGCGTGCATATTGCGCAGAGTCGAGAAAACAACTGTAATGTTCCGAAAGTTAAAAAATTTTATGACAAATAGTCGTTTTATAATAATTGTGATTTTTGAAAATTTTCTGGAAACGTTGAATATTTTAATATGTTTTTCGTTTTGCGTGTGAACTGAGCTGAGCCGGGAGAACAAAATATTTTTTTCGAGAACCTTGATCTGTGAAAACGTCGACGGGGGATCTTACTAAACCCGAGACTAGACACAGTTTACGAGATTTCACAATTTTTGAGAAAATTTCAATAGATGAAATAATAAAACACTGCAAAAGATTTATCTATCAGATTAATTAATATTGACTTCTGTCGACTGTAACTATTATCCATTAGATAATAGCATGTATTAAAAATCCTATCACCTTATCTTAAAGCAATCTACTTTATGTCTAATCAATCTCACTTTAATTCAAATTTGTACACTATTCAAGAAGCTTCTTTGAGAAGCTTTGACGCAAAATGACTACTCTACCCTTAGCTTACATGAGAAGCTAAAAATTTCCCCCCATGTCCCCTTGTGTGCTGCGGCTGGCCAAGCCCAAAGGAAGGGAATTTTGGCTCTCCTTCACTTAACACACTTAGCCACTTACTCACTTAACCTAATTACTTCTCTCTCTAGTTTTCCTTCTTCTTCATTTTGCTCTCCCTTCTCTCTAGAACCCTCCATAGCCACACGGTTTTGCAGCCCACTCTCCATCAAAATTTCTTCATTTTTCTCTTCACCAATCACATTTCTATGCTCACCATCATCTTCTCTACAACTTCCATTCACAAAGTTTCATCAAAATCCTTCATTTTCTCTCAACCACTTTCTCTTCCACTCTTCCCCTCCATTTCGGCAGCCCCTCCCCCACTCACCATTTTCGTTTTCTTGCCTCACCATTTCCATTCTTAGCTTCTCTTCATTTTTCTAAAGCTTTTCCTTTTCATACTTCACTTCAAAATCCTTCATTTTCACCATTCTTCCTCAAGAGCAAAGCTTGAAACTTCAAGGTAAAGGTCACTACTTTCTTCCTTTCTCTTCTTCTTTTCGTGTTCCAAGACCATTTCCATGGTCAAGGATGCTTTCTTTTACGAGCTTTAGTATTGATTCTTTGAGATTGATTTTCTAGGGTTTTGAAGAGCCAAAACCGAAATCACAAGGAGCTTCTTGGGAGACCATTTCGTGTTCACCTCTTTGGTAAGAGGAAGACCACTCTATTCAACCAAAAATGGTGGTTGGAAACTTGTTGTTTGAAGATTTGTGAGAAACCCTAACATTGGTTACTCTTGTGATTTTATTTTCTTTATTATTGATTCTTTAAATTTCATCACTTTATTTGATTTGTTAGATGAATTTGATTCTTGATGATATTGTAATAATTTTGATGGATTGAAATTGATGAAATTGAGACAAAAGTCCCTTGCCTTGTGCATGGAGGCTCACGGCCAACACCCTCTTGGTGGGGTGTTGATGCTTAAATTTCTTATGACTAAATGAAATGGTATTAATTGAATGGATAAGGACCAATGGAGAAGTAAAAACCTAAACCCCTAATCTTATGAGGCTCACGGCCATGAAGGAGAAAGATGGTAAAAAAATTGTGACTTGGATGAAGGATTGATGAATTGGACATTAGGAGATAATTAGGGATTCATAATGTGCAAAGACACTTAATTAAAGTCTTAACTTAGTAACTTGGAAAATTCTAATCAGGAGAAAGACCATGAGGGGGTGAGTTTGGAGGAATTTGAGATAAACATATAAAGTGAACTAATAATAAGAAACTAATGCATAAAAATGAAACTAAACATTGGACTTGAAGACCTAATGATGGCCACGGTTTTGGCTTGAATAATAAAGGAACGGATTGACTTTAATGAACTAAAAATTAAGTGGATTAATAATAAGAAACTCATGTATAGTGTGGTAAAAGAATTGGACTTTGAAAACCCTTGAAGGCCACAGTTTCGAAAGATTAAAGTAACCCAAAAATTGTCACATTTAGTCAAAAGCTTAAAACTTGAAAAAGTGGAATCCATAATGTGGACCAGATAGTGAGTGAACACTAGAAATTGTTTGACATAGAAATTGATTCTATGTTATTGCGGACCCCTATGTGGGCTAAACAATTATTGACTATGTGTTGTGAAAATATCCTATGGTGATGATATCAAGAAATCGATATGTGTGCGTATATATGCAAATATACCATTGTGATATACTATGATGAACATACATGATTTGAAATTATGTCATCATGCATGTGTGTCGTCCATTGCACATTGTTAGAAAGGCTATGTATGCCTAGGAGTTTGAATAATACCTATGTGCAGGTACGAATAGACTAAGCGTAGGTGTCATATGTTGTTGACCCTGGGGGCGTCGGGATGTGGGTGTCTCACAATAGACAGCGGTAGCTCCACTGAAGCCGTGGGATAGACCAATGCGACACACCGATGATCTTGTCTGAGACGCAGTCCTATATCGTGATCAACTGTCGAGGTGCCATGTATAAGCCATTGCGCAAACATTTTGATGAGATAAAGCACACTATATTTTAAGGCTAATGATATACTGACATTACTCCTTGATCATTCACTCCGAAAATGTTTTGTCTAGCTCCATGGAGTAGGAATTTTGATACATTTTTGCATTGTGAACTGTCAGTCACATAACTCATTGAGCATGAGCATTTATAACTGTGGAATATGTTATCGTTATTTCTGTAATAATTGTTGAATACTTGAACTGTTATTATCTGTTGTTGATGATCTTGTTATTAATTGTTATTATTCTACTTTTACTGTAAAGTTTAATATTACTGTGATTCAATGTATAAACTGCGTTATATGTGGGCATCCAGCGCCGTTTTGTTTCTCACTGCCATACTTGGTAATGAATGATGAGTATCTCACCTCTTTCTATAATTCTTTTATTTTTGTATTCTGGTTGGATCGTGTGCTTTTGAGAAGACGTTCGTGAGGAAGATAAGGAAGCTCTCGAGTTTCCTGGCTTCTGGCCAGACTACGACTGAAGCTGTTTGAGGATGTCATCGCGCCCCCATGGTTTCTTTGGTTACGTGCGGATCAACTTTCACGGAGGTCCTGATTGTTGGCACATTAACGTACAAACGGATCGCTGTGTATTTCATGGGGAGTTGATGGTGTCCCTAGCATGGGGCCGTTACGATGCCTCCATTTTTTATTTTCATGCTTTTGTCTGGTTGGAGTTTTACATACCCGTTAGGGACATGTGGGTTGATATGTACTACACCCGATGTGATGACTCTTTTTTGTCCACTGCTCGGGCTCCTGCTCGTTGCTCTGTCATTCCGATGGAAGTTTCCTCGGATGAAGAGGACCCTGAGGAGGACTCGGCTATGGTCCCTTCTCGTCAGTCATAGGAGTTGATACTATTGGTAGCTACTGATGGCTAACCATCTATCTTTTTGGGAAGCCTGAGGTTTTGTTGTACATGCTGGGGTATATTTGTATATTTTTGGGTGGGTACATGTTTTGCTTTTTGTACATTTTGGAAATGTAATTAAACAGGTTATTTCATGTATATATATTGTGTATGATTTTTCTTACGTTGCTAGACTTTATTTATTGCAACTGTCTTATTTATGATCTCTATACGTGATGGATTTTAACTTAACTTTTTAATGCCACTTGGTAATGATTTATAATTTTAACAAAAAAAAATATAGTGACATTTGTAAAGGAACTTAAATAGCCATGAAGTTAATCGGGAGTATGAGTGCTAAAAATAATTACTATTTTCTGCATTTTAATTTAATTTATCCTGCTTTATGTTACAAATTATTATTATAGTTATAGTGCGACGTCCCTTCTTCGCGGCTACTTATAGAAAAAGGGTCGTTACACTTTCTTAGTATCATAGTTGCCGACTTTTGTTTTCTTTTGGGTGATGTGATTTTGGACTGTCTTATTTGTGCTGTGTGATTGTCTGTGATTTTCTGTTGTTTGGTATTCGCAAGGATACATCTGACTTTCTTTGTATTTTGTGTAGTTTGATTTGAAAGAAACTATGGCTCGCAGAGGTGATATGGCTGCTGCCATAGAGGCGATATAAAAGATGGTTGAAGCAATGCTGCAGCAGAATCAACAAACGGCCCAACAGTAGGCTAGAGCTGCACAACAGCTAGAGGCCACAGCTGATACTCAGAACTTATAGGGATTTCGTCGCGCTAACCATCCACAGTTCAAAGGAGAGTTTGATCCTGAAAAAGCTACCCTTTGGATCCAAGAGCTAGAGAAGATATTTGCTAGCATGAACTGTGCCAATGACCAAAAGGTGGCCTATGCTGCATTTATGCTGATAAGAGATGCTGAATACTAGTGGACTAGAGAGCAAAGATTGCTGCAAGCTGAAAATAGGACGATAACTTGGGAAGTATTCAAGGAAAGGTTCTTGAACAAGTATTTCCTTGAGAGTGCTAGACACGCAAGGGAAATGGAATTTATGAGTTTGCGGCAGGGAAGTATGACTGTGGGTGAATATGCTGCTAAGTTCGAGAGCTTGTCGAGGTTCTCAACTTACTTCCAACACTAACCTAATGAAGCTTGGAAGTGCCAAAAATTTGAAGAAGGCCGAGACATAATGTGAAGAGAGCCATCATAACTCTGAAGATTACTCAATTTTCTAAGCTACTCGATACATGCTGCCAGGTGAAAAGTGTGGACTAGGTGCGTGAGGCGAGAAATAGAAACTTTGGGCCAATTCGGTCCCAAAGAGGAGGAAGCAGTGGTGCTGGTCATTATCAGAAGAAACCCTATTCCAGACCATCTGGAAATCAACAGCATAGATCACCGGGTGGAAGTCCAACTGGAAGTCTAGGAAGGACGGGTCAGAATGCGGCATCTACGCCAAGGTGCATGAAATGTGGAAAGGAGCACTACACCAAAGACTGCACTATCAAAGGGATCATCTGCTTTAGGTGCGGGTGTTGGTGTATGCCCTAGTGGCCAATACATTTTGTTTGTATTTACATATATTATGCTATTTTTGATATATGAGGCATTTCATTTATTGTGTTCTTTTTTGTTAGACATAATAAAGTCCTTAGAATAGTAAGTTTGATACCACAGGACATCAAGTGGATGACTTGATCGTGAGATCATATTGGATAAAACATTATTCTTAAATGTCCCTAGTCAAGTATTATTGTTAATTAGGACAATAATAATGCATTGAGACTAGTATGTGCGTAGACTGATGACCACATCTCACGGGTCATGGATATGAGATATCAAGTCTACACATAGATACATATTAGAGTAATGATGTATTGGACAGACCTGCCATGAGAACGCTACGTGAATCGTTACGTGAGTGTCATAATCGATTCTCATAGTGATAATGGTGTATGTGGTCCTTTGACCTGAAATCACTACGATTCCTACATGAGGAGTTGTGTGTTTTAATGCCATCAAACATCATTTGTAACAAGATGATTATAAAGTTAGTTATTAGACATACTACGATACATGTGGAGGGATGTGAGTGACCTAGATGGGATTTGTCCCTCCTACATAACAGGAGTGATATCATCAAGCCCCCTGATTGAGTGAGACTACGAAATGCATGGCCATGCTCAAATGAGTCAATATGAGATATTGATCTCATTTGTTATTACTATGTCTACTCGAGAATCAGGAAACTGAAGATTGAACTAAACAAGGGTGACACGTTCCATGCCTTGTGTTCAATCTGGATATCTGGACAAAGGGACTAAACTACACGGAAACATTGGTCATGGATAGGTTATGTCAAATCACTGACATTCTCATTACTTAGATAGCAGTGATGTGTGGCTAGATATCGCTCACTGTTTGTAATATTACAATGGGATTTTAATATTACTACCAACGTTATGAGAACCTGTAGGGTCGCACACTTAGAGCAGACTAAATTAGAGCAATAAGGATCTAAGTTGGACTTGGATTCAATTGTGGGCCTAACTCATGATAGATGGGTTTAGGGTTGCATAACTTACCTTGCTACTGCTCACACTCACTTAAGGTAGTCACTATTATAAATAGTACTGCTAAGGGGGCTGCTACATACATTACATCATAACCCTAGCCGCACCTAAGAAAGTGAGTGAGAGATAGTGAAAGGTTCTTCTCTTCTGCTCGCAGCTAGCACCGCGAAACAGAGGTGTGACTCCTTTTTGCAAGTCTATTCATGTGGATACTACAGAAACATCATCGCTATTATGGTGTTGGTGATTCACCTCACTTGCGTTCATCACGCTTCCAGAGGTAAACTTTTAAAACTCGGATTATGGACTTTTCGCATGTATCCTATGAAGGAATTCTATTATTCCGCTGCGAGATATTTTGATTCGCACTTCCCAACGGTAGGAAGCCAGGACATATTTCCCGTGACTGTAATCAAGCCAAGGTGGAACCTTCCGTCAATGTCGCTAGGACCTCTAAACCACAGGCTGGAGGTCGGGTTTACACCCTGAGTGGTGCCGAAGCCTCCGAATCCAAAGATCTTATACAAGGAGAAGGTCTCATTGAAGGTAATCTTTTAATTGTACTGTATGATTTTGGTGCAACTCATTCTTTCATCTCATATGACTGTGTGAAAAGACTTAGTTTACATGTGTCTTCTTTACCATTTGATTTGATTGTTTCAACTCCAACTACTAAACCCGTTATCACTGCCAAAGTCTGTTTAAATTGCCTATTGATTATTGAAGGTCGAATCTTTTCTGTCGATTTGATCTATTTGCCCTTATCTCAATTAGATGTGATCATAGGGATGAATTGGTTATCTGTTAACCATGTCCTATTAGATTGTTCTAGAAAATTCATAGTTTTTCCTTTGGATGAGAATTCTAGATTTGTGACAGCCAACCAAGCGAAAGCTTTCTTGAAAGAAAGAGCTCGGGGATACATGTTGTTATCTTTTTTGAAGGTCGAGAATGAGGTTGATGCGGACGCAATCTCTGTAGTTCGAGAGTTTCCTGAAGTTTTCCCTGAAGATATACCTGATTTGCCACCGGAGTGGGAAATTGAGTTTACTATTGACCTTGTACCCAGAGTTGGCCCTATTTCCATAGCGCCTTACTGTATGGCACCAGCGGAGCTAGCTGAGCTCAAAAAGAAATTGGAAGAGCTTTTGGAGAAGCAATTCGTGAGACCCAGTGTATCACTTTGGGGAGCACCAATGTTGCTAGTCAAGAAGAAGGACGGTACTTCAAGATTATGTGTGGATTATCGTCAATTGAACAAAGTCACGATCAAGAACAAGTATCCACTGCCGAGGATAGATGACTTGATCGACCAACTGAAGGGAGCAGCGGTGTTTTCCAAAATTGATTTGCGATCAGGTTACCACCAGATTAGAGTGAAAATAGAGAATATTCCTAAAACAGCTTTTCGTACTCATTATGGACATTACGAGTACTTGGTGATGCCTTTTGGTGTGACTAATGCACCTGCGATATTCATGGACTATATGAATAGGATCTTTCATCTTTATCTGGACTGATTCGTCGTTGTTTTCATTGACAACATCTTAATCTATTCACGAAATCATGAGGATCATACTGAACATCTCAGTGTTGTTCTTCAGATTTTGAAGGAGAAAGAGTTATATGCTAAATTGTCCAAGTGTGAGTTTTGGTTGGACGAAGTGAAATTCTTGGGCCATGTCATTTCAAAAGAAGGAATTGTTGTTGACCCATCGAAGGTAGAAGTTATGCTACAATGGGAAAGGCCAACGACGGTGACGAAAATCTGAAGTTTTGTTGGATTAGTCGAATACTACCGGAGGTTCATTGAAGGATTTTCTAAGATCGTCAGACCACTCACTCAACTCACCAGAAAGAATCAGGCGTTTGAATGGACAGATTCTTGTGAAGGAAGCTTCCAAGAACTGAAAAGGAGACTAACTACTTCACCCGTGTTAGTTCTGCCTAATCCAAACAGTGTACTGTGACACTTCATATCAAGGATTAGGATGCATTCTTATGCAAGGTAGAAAAGTAGTGGCTTATGTCTCAAGACAATTACGAGTGCATGAGAAGAACTACCCAACGCATGATTTGGAGTTAGCTATTGTGGTGTTTGCTTTGAAGATATGGAGACATTATCTGTATGGAGCAACTTTCAACGTCTTCAGTGACTATAAGAGTTTGAAGTATCTGTATGACCAAAAAGAGTAGAACATGCAATAGTGAAGATGGCTAGAATTCCTAAAAGACTATGACTTCCAACTTCAGTATCACCCTGGAAAGGCAAATGTGGTGGCCGATGCTTTGAGTAGGAAAACAGTTAGTGTTTCTACCATGATGATCAGAGAGAAAGACTTGATAGAACAATTCAGAGACGTATGGTCTTTTGTGGAGTTGACGCCAGGTAAAATCTGCATGAACATGGTCACGATTTCAAACGTCTTACTGGATGACATCTGGGAGAAGCAGAAGGTTGATAAATTCTTGCAAGAGGAAAGAGAGCTGATTAAGCAGGGCGGTGTTTCAACATTAGAAGAAGGAAGTGATGGAATTTTAAGATTCCAAGGTAGAGTATGTGTACCAAAAGATCAAGAACTAAGGAAGTACGTTCTTGAACATGCTCATACAAGTAAGTTGAGTATGCATCTTGGTATGACCAAGATGTACCAAGATTTAAAGAAATTATTTTAGTTGCATGGAATGAAAAGAGATATCGCTAGATGCGTATCATCTTGTTTGGTTTGTCAGAAGACAAAGATTGAACATCTACTACAGTCAGGATTTTTACAAACTTTGACTATTCCCGAATGGAAATGGGATAGCATTGCCATGGACTTTGTTGCTGGATTGCCAAGAACAAAAAAAGGTCATGATTCAATATGGGTAATCGTGGATAGACTCACAAAGTCAGCGCACTTTTTGCCGATCAACATCAAATATTCATTAGAGAAGTTGACTCAGAAATATATTAGTGAAATTGTTAGACTTCATAGTGTACCCACGAGTATTATTTCTGATAGAGATCCGAGGTTTACATTGAAGATTTGGCAGAGTCTTCAAGAAGCAATGGGGACAAAGCTACGGTTGAGTTTTGCATACCATCCACAGATTGATGGTCAATCAGAGAGAACAATTCAGTCATTAGAGGATCTACTGAGAGCTTGTGCTATAGAGCAAACTGGCTGTTGGGATGAAATCTTACTGTTGGTAGAATTCACCTATAACAACAGTTATCATTCAAGTATAGGGATGGCACCCTATGAAGCTTTGTATGGACGAAGGTGTCGAACACCTCTATACTGGTATCAAGATGGAGAATGACTTATCGTCGGACCTGAGCTTATTCAACAGATAACTGAGAAGGTCAAAATGATTTAGGAGAAGATGAAAACAACTCAAAGTCGACAAAAGAGTTATGCGGACAAAAGAAGGAAACCTCTTGAATTTAAGGAAGGAGAGCATGTATTTCTGAAAGTCACGCCTACGACTGGGGTCGGTCGGGTTCTTAAATCTAGAAAGCTCACTCCAAAATTCCCAGGACCATATCAAATTCTTCGTCGGATAGGCCATGTTGCTTACCAAATAGCTTTACCCCCTTTCCTTTCAAATCTCCATAATGTCTTTCATGTGTCACAACTCCGAAAATACATTCTAAGCCCTGATCATGTCATAGCACCTGATTCGGTACAATTAAAGGAGAACTTGACTTATGAAACAACTCCTATAAGGATTGAGGATAGAAAAATGAAGCAACTCAGGGGGAAAGACATTTCATTAGTGAAGATAATCTGGAACGAGATGACCAGAGATACGACTTGGGAACTGGAAAACATAATGAAGGAGCAATACCCATAATTATTTTAAGGTATGAAAATTTTGAGGACGAAATTCTTATTTGTTGGGGAGTGTTGTAACACCCCAAGATTTATTTATTTTATTATAAACATTCATTTTATAATATTTGTGATTTTTTGGAATTATTCTGGATTTTTTTGAGAACGCGAAATATTTTAGTATATTCTTCATTTTGCGTGCATATTGTGCAGAGTCAGGAAAACGACTGTAACATTCTGAAAGTTGGAAATTTTTATGATGAATAGTCATTTTATAATAATTGTGATTTTTGGAAATTTTCTGGAATTTTTATGGAAACGTCAAATATTTTAATATGTTCCTCGTTTTACATGTGAACTGAGTGGAGCTAGGATAACGAAATATTTTTTTCGAGAACCTTGATCTGTGAAAACGTCAATGGAGGATCTTACTAAACCTGAGGCTAGATACGATTTACGAGATTTCATGCATTTCGAGAAAATTTCAACAGATGAAATAACAAAACACTGCGAAAGATTTATCTGTTAGATTAATTAATACTGACTTCTGTCGACTGTAACTATTATCCATTGGATAATAGTATGTATTAAAAATCTTATCACCTTATCCTAATGCAATCTACTTTATGTCTAATCAATCTCACTTTAATTCAAATTTGTACACTATTTAAGAAGCTTCTTTGAGAAGTTTTGACCCAAAATGACTACTCTACCCTTAGCTTACATGAGAAGCTAAAAATTTCCCCCCATTTCCCCTTGTGTGCCGCGGCTGGCCAAGCCTAAAGGAAGGGAATTTTGGCTCTCCTTCACTTAACACACTTAGCCACTTACTCACTTAACCTAATTACTTCTCTCTCTAGTTTTCCTTCTCCTTCATTTTGCTCTCCCTTCTCTCTAGAACCCTCCATAGCCACACGGTTTTGCATCCCACTCTCCATCAAAATTTCTTCATTTTTCTCTTCACCAATCACATTTCTACACTCACCATCATCTTCTCTACAACTTCCATTCACAAAGTTTCATCAAAATCCTTCATTTTCTCTTAACCACTTTCTCGTCCTCTCTTCCCTTCCATTTCGGTAGCCCCTCCCCCACTCACCATTTTCGTTTTCTGGCCTCACCATTTCCATTTGTAGCATTTTTTCATTTTTCTAAAGATTTTTCTTTTCATACTCCACTTCAAAATCCTTCATTTTCACCATTCTTCCTCAAGAGCAAAGCTTGAAACTTCAAGGTAAAGGTCACTACTTTCTTCCCTTCTCTTCTTCTTTTCGTGTTCCAAGACCATTTCCATGGTCAAGGATGCTTTTTTTTTTTCGAGCTTTAGTATTGATTCTTTGAGATTGATTTTCTAGGGTTTTGAAGAGCCAAAACCAAAATCACAAGGAGCTTCTTAGGAGACCATTTCGTGTTCACCTCTTTGGTAAGAGGGAGACCACTCTATTCAACTAAAAATGGGGGTTGGAAACTTGTTGTTTGAAGATTTGTGAGAAACCCTAACATGGGTTACTCTTGTGATTTTATTTTCCTTATTATTGATTCTTTAAATTTCATCACTTTATTTGATTTGTTAGATGAATTTGATTCTTGATGATATTGTAATAATTTTGATGGATTGAAATTGATGAAATTGAGACAAAAGTCCCTTGCCTTGTGCATGGAGGGTCACGGCCAACACCCTCTTGGTGGGGTGTTGTTGCTTAAAATTCTTATGACTAAATGGAATGGTATTAATTGAATGGATAAGGACCAATGGAGAAGTAAAAACCTAAACCCCTAATCCTATGAGGCTCACGGCCATGAAGGAGAAAGATGGTGAAAAATTGTGACTTGGATGAAGGATTGATGAATTGGACATTAGGAGATAATTAGGGATTCATAATGTGCAAAGACACTTAATTAAAGTCTTAACTTAATAACTTGGAAAATTCTAATCAGGAGAAAGAACATGAGTGGGTGAGTTTGGAGGAATTTGAAATTAACATATAAAGTGAACTAATAATAAGAAACTAATGCATAAAAATAGAAATAAACATTGGACTTGAAGACCTAATGATGGCCACGGTTTTGGCTTGAATAATAAAGGAATGGATTGACTTTAATGAACTAAAAATTAAGTGGATTGATAATAAGAAACTAATGCATAATGTGGTGAAAGAATTGGACTTTGAAAACCCTTGAAGGCCACGATTTTGAAGGATTAAAGTAACCCAAAAATTGTCACATTTAATCAAAAGCTTAAAACTTGAAAAAGTGGAATCCATAATGTGGACCATGATAGTGAATGAACACTAGAAATTGTATTGACATAGAAATTAATTCTATGTTATTGTGGACCCCTTTGTAGGCTATACACTTGTTGACTATGTGCTGCGAAAATATCCTGTGGTGATGATATCAAGAAATGGATATGTATGTGTATATATGTAAATATACCATTGTGATATACTATGATGAACATACGTGATTTGACATTGTATCGTCATGCATATGTGTCGTCCGTTGGACGTTCTTAGAAAGGCTATGTATGCCTAGGAGTTTGAATAACACCTATGTGTGAGTACGAATAGACTAAGCGTAGGTGTCATATGTTGTTGACCCTAGGGGCATCGGGGTGTGGGTGTCTCACAATAGACAGTGACAGCTCCACTGGGGCCGTTGGATTGACCAATGCGACACACCGACGATTTTGTCTGTGATGCTGTCCTATATCATGATCAATTATCGAGGTGCCATGTATAAGCCATTGCGCAAACATTTTTATAAGATAAAGCACACTGTATTTTAAGGCTAACGATATACTAGCATTACTCCTTGATCATTCATTCTGAAAATGTTATGTCTAGCTCCATGGAGTAGGAATTTTGATACACTTTTGTATTGTGAACTGTCAGTCATATAACTCATTGAGCATGAGCATTTATAATAGTGGAATATGTTATCATTATTTATGTAATAATTGTTGAATACTTGAACTATTATTATCTGTTGTTGATAATCTTGTTATTAATTGTTATTATTCTACTTTTATTGTAAAGTTTAATATTACTGTGATTCAATGTATAAACTGCATTATATGTGGGCGTCTAGCGCCGTTTAGTTTCTTACTGCCATACTTGGTAATGAATGATGAGTATCTCACCTCTTTCTGTAATTCTTTTTTTTTTGTATTCTGGTTGGATCGTGTGCTTTTGAGAAGACGTTCGTGAGGAAGATAAGGATGCTCCCGAGTTTCTAGGCTTCTGGCCAGACTATGACTGAAGCTATTTGAAGATGTCATCGCACCCCCGTGGTTTCTTTGGCTACGTGCGGATCAACTTTCACGGAGGTCCTGATTGTTGGCACATTAACCTGCAGATGAATCACTGTGTATATCATGGGGAGTTGACAGTGTCCCTAGCATGGGGCCGTTACGACGCCTCCATTTTTTATTTTCATGCTTTTGTCTGGTTGGTGTTTTACACGCCCGTTAGGGACATGTGGGCTGATATGTACTACACCCCACGTGATGACTCTTTTTTGTCCACTGCTCAGGCTCCTGCCCGTTGCTCTGTCGTTCCGATGAAAGTTTCCTCGGTTGAAGAGGACCCTAAGGAGGACCTGGCTACGGTCCCTTCTCGTCAGTCATAGGAGTTGATACTATTGGTAGCTACTGATGGCTAACCGTCTATCTTTTTGGGAAGCCTGAGGTTTTGTTGTACATGCTGGGGTATATTTGTATATCTTTGGGTGGGTACATGTTTTACTTTTTGTACATTTTGGAAATGTAATTAAAAGGCTATTTCATGTATATATATTGTGTATGGTTTTTCTTATGTTGCTAGACTTTATTTATTGCAACTGTCTTATTTATGATCTCTATACGTGATGGATTTTAACTTAACTTTTTAATGCCACTTGGTAATGATTTACAATTTTAACTAAAAAAAATATAGTGACATTTGTAAAGGAACTTAAATAGCCATGAAGTTAATCGGGACTATGAGTGCTAAAAATAATTACTATTTTTTGCATTTTAATTTAATTTATCCCGCTTTATGTTACAAATTATTATTATAATTATAGTGCGACGTCCCTTCTTCGCGGCTACTTATAGAAAAAGGGTTGTTACAAGAACCAATTAAATAAGATCAAAATTTGTCCAGTAGAAATATTACAACAAGTAGTTCTTTTTCAGTAGTGGTATAATTCATTTGTGCACTATTTAAAGTTCTACTTGCATAACAAATCACATAAGGCTTACATTCCTTTCTTTGGCCTAAAACAGCACCACAGCAAAATCACTAGCGTCACACATCAACTGAAAAGGCAAAGATCAGTCAAGAGATTGCATGATAGGAACAGATGTCATAAGACCAATTAATTTTTCAAAAGACTTTTGACATTCTTGAGTCTAATCAAATGGTGCATCTTTTAATAGAAGATTACATAATGGTCAAGATATGACATTGAAGTCCTTAATGAATCTTCTATAAAATCCTACATGTCATAAAACAGAACGAACTTCTCTAACTATTTTTGGGGAAGGCAAATGGGCAATTAATTCAACTTTGGCCTTATCAACTTCAATTCTTTTAGAAAATATCACATGACCTAACACCATTCCTGAAGTAACCATGTAATGATATTTTTTCTAGTTTAGCATAAATCCTTTTTCTTCGCATCTTTTAAGAACTTTTTCCAAATTATAAATACAATTTTCAAAAGAATTTCCAAAAATTGTTAGATCATCCATGAAAACCTCTACATAATGCTCAATCATGTCACTAAAAATACTTAGCATGTATCTTTGGAATGTTGCTGGAGCATTACAAAGGCCAAAAGTTATTCTTCTATATGCAAAAGTACCAAAGGGACATGTAAAAGTAGTCTTTTCTTGATCCTCTAATGCAATTGGTATTTGATTATAATCCGAATAACCATCAATAAAATAGTAGTATGGATGTTCTGCTACCCTTTCCACAATTTGTTCAAGAAATGGAAAGGTGAAATGATCTTTCTTAGTAGTAGCATTCAATTTTCTAAAATCAATACATATACGCCAACTGGATGAGACTCGCGTAGGTATTAATTCACCTTTATCATTTTCAACCACTGTTATCTAGATTTCTTAGGCACAACTTGTGTAGGGCTTACCCACTGGCTATCAGAGATAGGATAGATAATTCCAACATCAAGCAATTTAAGGACTTCAGCTCTAACTACCTTTTTCATGTGTGGATTTAATCTTTTTTAAGGTTGTTGAGAAGTTTTAGCATTATCCTTTACATATATTTTATGTGTACAAACTAATGGATTAATACCTTTTATGTCTTTTAATGTCCATCCAATTGCACTTTTATGCCTTTTAAGTACTTCTGTTAACATACCTTCTTGTTCTTCAGTATGGGATGAGGAAATTACCATAAGAAAACTTTGTTCTTCTCCCAAAAATGTGTACTTCAACCAAGCAGGTAATGGCTTTAGTTTCGATGTAGGTACTTTTTCATGGGCATTATCATTCATAGGTTTTAGCTCTTCAAATCTTAGTTTTCATCCCTTGTACTCTATTACCTGTGTACAATCAAGCAAAGAACATATTTCAGAGATATCATCTTCTAATTGCATGCCTGAATCAAATGAATTAACTAACA
Organism: Ormosia emarginata; assembly: GCA_029884605.1. Classification (NCBI taxonomy): domain Eukaryota; kingdom Viridiplantae; phylum Streptophyta; class Magnoliopsida; order Fabales; family Fabaceae; genus Ormosia; species Ormosia emarginata. The sequence continues at coordinate 11,505,648 of JAQQTP010000040.1, forward strand.
AATTTCTAATGGGTCAAAAGAACTCCTTGTTTGAAGATGATAATCTATGATAGCTTCTATTCCTTCAATTTCCTCCTTTTCATCAAGGACTTCATGTGGTTGCTTGCACATGTTAAAAACATTGAGCTCCAATGTCATGTTTCCAAATGTTAGCTTCACCACTCCATTTCTGTAATTTATCAAAGCATTAGATGTTGCTAAAAATGGACGACCTAAAATAACAGGAATTGACTTGCAACTATCAACCATAGGTTCAATATTCAAGACAATAAAATCTATGAATGCATGTGTCTTGAAGCATGTCAAATGATTTTTTATGATAATAAAGACAAATATGAAGATCAAGAGCAAAAGAGAAAATCAAGATCAAAGGAAGAAATCAAGAGGTTTAGATATAGGCATTAGAACATCAATGTTAAATGCTCTCAAGATATCTCAAATGGCTTTTCAAAAATGATTTTAATCAATATGGTTTTCAAAGATCAATTCCTAAAAAGAGGACTTCTTTTATCTTGGATCATGCCAAACAAAGTTCAATATTGTTTAAATCCATGTTTTCTAAAGTTAGGAATGACATGAATCATCTTTCAGGCTTGAAAAATGAGTTTAAAGTATAGTGTAATTGATTACCAATGTTTAGTAATCGATTATAAGCTAAACAAAAGCCTTGTAATTGATTACATCATCCATGTAATCGATTACCAGAAAGTCAGAGGACGTATAATCGATTACACCTAAGCTGGTAATCAATTACCATGTTCCCAGAAAGCCAAGAACACGTTCAAAGGGCCATGTAATTGATTACATCAATATTGTAATCGATTACCATCAAGTCAGAGGGTGTGTAATCGATTACACAAGTCATGTAATCGATTACCACAAGCCCAGAAAGCCAAGAACACGTTCTATCTTCCATGTAATCGATTACCAAAACCCTGTAATCGATTACCAGTGTTCTGGCATGCCCAACGGCTATATTAGATGCATTAAATGCTTGGCTTCAACCACCCTCCAACGGCTCTTTTAATGAATGGGCTTTAAATACAGTTGTTGGGGCATCATTGATGGTTGTTCTTTAACTGAAACATCTTAGCAATACATCAAAACGAGAATCAATCTCTGAAATCACTCTTTGCTCTGTTTTTGACTAATCTTTGAGATATCATTTGTGAGCATTCTTAGAGCTTCAATTTGTATCATTTACTCTAGTGAGAGCTTCTTTATATCAACCTTGATTACTTTGTAAAGAGAGGGTGAGGTATCCCTCCATATTGTAAAGGGTGAGGCATCCTTTTGTTTGAAGAGACTCAAGCTCAAGGGTGCGGCATCCTAAGGAGTTGAGTGCTCAAGTTTGTAAAGGTAGTCAAGCACCTATTGAAGCTTGAAGATATAGTGGAAAAACTCAAGTGATTGCTTGAGGACTGGACGTAGGTCATAAGTGGATTGGTGGCCGAACCAGGATAAATTATTGTGTTTGATTCTCTAAACCCTTCTCTTTATATTTGTGCATTGCTTGTATTCTTACTTGATTACTTCTCTCTTGGTTGGTTATTAAGCAATATTGATTGTTCTTATCAATTCATTCATTTTAAATAGTCAATAGCTTCAATGAAAATCAATAGTCGAGTGTTTTGCGAAAGAATTGCGAACTTGTTTTATAAACTCAATTCACCCCCCTCCTGAGTATTGAAGCTACTTGGTAACAAAATCCACAGGATATATGAATTTATCAACTTGTACCAACACATCTTCCATTATTCCTCATAGAATTTTAATTGATCTATTGACAAGTAGAAGAGTTACAGAAGTTAGTTTTAACTCACCCAAGTTGAGTTGCTGATAAACTGAATATGGAAGCAAATTGACACTAGCACCATGATCAAGTAAAGCTTTTTCAATTTTATGTTCTCCAATAATGCATGAAACTGTAGGACAACTAGGGTCTTTATATTTCAACGCATTATTATTTTGAAGAATGGAGCTTACCTGTTCAGCCAAAAATGTTTTCTTTTTCACATTTAGTTTCCTTTTAACAGTGCACAAGTCCTTCAAATATTTGGCATAAGAAGGAATCTGTTTGATAGCATCTAATAGAGGAATATTGACCTTTACTTATTTCAAAATTTTAAAAATTTAAGTGTTACGGTTCAATTTCCTTGAATTATTTAATGCTTGAAGAAATGGGGGTGCAAGTAAGAGTTTGGTCTCTTTTTGGTCAACTTCTTCATTTTCTTAGGGAATTGGTTCATCTTCTTTTTCACAAGGTTCGGAATTTGTTTTTCAACAACCTTTCCACTCCTAAGAGTTTTCACTAACTTGACTTGATCGATTTGTTGGTTTTCTAAACTCTCCTCATTTAGACTGTGCTGACCTTTGGGATTTAGTTGAGGTTGAGAAGGAAATTTTCCTTTCTCGTGTATGGTGAGTGCAAAAGAAAGTTTAGTAAGAGTTTCTTTTATGTCAATCATGGTTTAATTGTTTTGTTTATTAATGACATCTTGCTTTTCTATGAATGCATGCAGTGTTTCTTCAAAGTTTTTCCTATATGGTGGGACATAAAGTGCATATCCTTGAAAATTTTGAGAGTCCTGTTGTGGCTGAGGAGGTGGTGGTTGCACAAATTGTGACTGATTATTATTCCTCCAACTGAAGTTCGGGTGATTTCTCCATCCCAGATTGTATGTATCTAAAAAAGAAGAAGTAAATAGCTTTTTAAAATTATTCATTACATTTACTTGCTCATGTACAACTTCTTTGAAAATAGGAATCTTAGGACATTCTTGTGTTGAGTGTCCTAAGTCATCACAAATGCTACAAATTTCTTCATTTTGCACAGATTTGATTTTTTTTTGTTTTTTTTTAATTCTATTGCTTCAATTTTTCTAGTCAAACTGGAAAACCTAGCATTTAGATCTTCCTCTTGACTAGGGTAATATTTTCCTTTATTAGCACTTGCAAGGTTAGATATAAGTGAATTTTTAGAAATATTAGTACCATGCAAAGATTGAGAATTTTCAGCTAACTGGTTTAAATAGTCTAAAGCTTCATCAGGTTCTTTATCAAGTAACTCACCATTGCACATTGTTTCCACAAATTGTTTAGTTTCAAGTGTTAAACCTTCATAAAAGAAGCTTATAATGCGCTATTTTTCAAAACCATGATGTGGACAAGAATTTAACAAATCTTTAAACCATTCCCAACATTGAAAATATGCTTCAATTGAATTTTGGGAAAAAATTTGGATTTGTCTTTTCATAGCATTGGTTTTATGTGTTGAAAAAAATTTCTTTAAGAACTCACCTTGCACTTCTTGCCATGTGCTAATTGATCTTAGTTTCAAAGTGTTAAGCCTAGTTTTTGCTTTATCTTTTAAAGAAAAAGGAAACAATTTAAGCGTAACAATCTCTTCAGTGCAATTTTGGTCATTGAAAGCAATACATACTTTCTCAAATTCTTTTAGATGTAAATATAGGCTTTTAGATTCTAAATTATGAAAATTAGGAAGTAAAGAAATCATACATGGATTAATCTAAAATTATTAGCATTGAGTGGAAAGATAAAGCATGATGGACTAGAATTTCGAGGTGGTTGCAAATATTTACGCATGGTTCATAACGGTTAATTTTAATGTTCATCATGTACACTTTCATTTTTAGTCATTGTGTCAATTGTGTGTGATTGTGATTCAAACAAATCAATATATAAAGTACCAGGATTAATTTTAACTAAACGACCAGAATTTAAATCACGATACCAATTAAGCATAAATAAATGACTTAACATAGAAAAAATAATGTACAAGTCGGCGATTTACACCAGCCATTAAATATTAAGCATAAATAAATGACTTAAAAATAAAATAAAAAAATGTACAAGTTAGTAAGTCAGAAAGCAAAATTAAATGACATAAATTAAAAAGTTAGATAGAAATAAATGACATAAATATAAAAGTTAGAAAGTTAGTAAGTCAGAAAGCATAAATAAATAAGATAATAAGTTAATAAGTCAGAAAGCGTAAATAAAAAGCATAAATAAATGACATAAAACAAATTAGTTAATAAGTTAGAAAGTTAGTATGTTAGTAAGTTTGTAAGTTAGAAAGTTAGAGAATTAGAAAGTTATAGAGTTAGTAAAGAAACCGAAGGACCGGTAAGCCAATCTTTTGCTCTGGTGAGGGAGAAGAGAGAATAGATTTTATTAAAGAATGAGAACCTCAATAAATTAAAACTTCAAATCAAGTTCCCTAGCAACGGCGCCAAAAACTTGATGCAGATTAAATGATACAAACCCAAGTGTAGGTTATCTCAAGTAATAAATTTATCGAGAGCCTGAGGTCGATCCATAGGGATTTGATAAAAAAAATTCTTTGAGGTAAGGGAAGGCTTTATCACAATCATAAAGATAATAAAACTTGTTTACAATTAAATTAAAGAACTTGTTTGGGTTAGGAGATCCACTTTTGGTAATAAATTAAGGATAATATTAATTTTTTTTATAACTCAATTAAAATCCACGCACAACGGAGGTTACAATCGAAGAATAAAACATTCAAAGTCCATTTAGAATTATATACATAGTTATATTATAGTTCCTTTAATTATTTACCAACATCTACACTTGTAAATGTGTTCAAGCATTCATTGTGCTAAACCACTTGTCTACAATGAATCAAGAACTCCATTTTACAAGGAGGGTTTCTAAATTGATTAGAAACAAAATACAACACGTATAATGATCATATGATAATATATCATTTAAGCACAAGAAAGAAATTAATCTAACCTTATTTTATTACTAAAAGCTTCACTCCTTCATCCAAGCAAGATGAGAATTAGTTACCCATAAACAAGAAGAAAGAAAGAGAGTAGAAGAAAAAGATGATCATAACTTCTCTTTAGAACAAAAGAAAATTACAACAAGTAAATAACATAAGTATAATCTTAATCTAAAACCAAGCTTTTTTTTCAAATGATTTGCCTATGGTTCGTTTTATAGAGGACTAGGAATACAAAATGATAAGGGCATTGATTAATGAGTGAGTGGATGAGTGGAAAATGCCAAAGAACATTTGTGAGTGGAAAATTATTGAAATTTCTTATCTCCAAAATCATTCAGTGATGACTTCATGGATAATGTCAGAACTAAGCAAAGTGGTCTTCATGAAAGTTCTACAAATTGTCTCAGCTTTCCAATGTCACCAAAATCATTCAAAAATTCGTCATACAACCCAAGATATGACCTAATTACTACAGATTGCTCATGCCCAGTTTCAACACCTCTGTTTTGACCTCCATATCCAATATCACCTCCAAGCTATCTGAATGAGTTCTTGTGTTTTTCATGTATGGGTCTTAAATTTTAGATGCCAAATTTTCAGCACATTTCAGTTCCTTCAACTCGAATTATGCAATGATTACTGCACACTATTCGGGTTCTAGTCACAAAACTCATATTATGACTTCCAAGTCCAATTAGCTCTATTAGATGTCCGATTTTTCCTTGGAGCTCTCATGAAAGTTGTAGAGCTCTCTTTTATCTTTCCTACAAGGTAAGATACATAATTATTAGACATCTAAAACTCAAGATATGACCAAAATACAGAAACAGTGTAAGACCAAAATAATGCTGAAAAAAATCATTTAAGTCCAATTTGAGTCCAAACTTACAACACATAACTGATAGACCCGTATTTTGTAACATTAAAATGATGAATTATGATGATTTGATCGAGTTTATTGATAAACTTTGAAATTATTCTTATCAATCATCTTCATTTGTGCAGAATAGAGAGACAAAACATATTTGGAAAGAAAACTTGAGAAGAAACCGTGTTTCTGGGCAAAAAGGAGACCATTTTGGGCTTCAGACCAGGAGACACGGCCGTGTCCCCCTTAAGCACGGCCGTGTCTCATTCCAAAATTGGAATTACGCATTCTGGAGCTTAGACACGGCCGTGTCTAACACTTGGAAAGCTTCTGGAAGTTAAGCACGGCCGTGCCTAAGTCAAGCACGGCCGTGTGAGCACTGTTCATTCACGGATTCACTATTTCCACGCGTTTTTGGCATGCTGTGTAATAGGCACGGCCGTGCCTAATTCAAGCACGGCCGTGCCTCCCTGAAAATTTCCAGAAGCTTCTTGATAATGGAACAAACGCGTTTTCTGATTTCTGAAATAGGCACGGCCGTGCCTAATTCAAGCACGGCCGTGTCTCCCTTTATAAATAGAGAGAGAGCTTCAGAAGCCAAAGAACGGACGGGGAAAGGAAATTGAAGACCATTTTGGAGGTCCTGTGAGCAAAGAAAGGTGGAAATCTTGAGAGGAAGCTAGATTGAAGGCATAGATCAAGGCAAGATCAAGATCAAGATCAACCATTGAGCTCTACTTCATCTTCTCCATTCGCTTTGGAATTATGGTTGTATCTTTCCTCTTTAATCTTGTTTGTCTTATAATAGTTGGCCATGTGGCTAAACTATTTTAGTGACAAGGATAAACTCTATTTCCCTATTATGAATTGTTGATTTAGTTTTTGTTGATGAGATTATTGTTCTTGATTTATTCTTAGTGTTCTTAATCTTTGTGGTATGTCATACAACATATTTACGTGATTTTAGGCTTTAGATGAAGGATCGAAAGATGAAGTCTAATTGCTTGATAATCTAAGAATTAAACTTGGGATTTAATGCCTAGACATAGGGTTAAGTCCTTCGAGGGTAAAACGGTTGTCATGAATCTTAATGGGTTAAAATTTGGATTAATTCAAAACGAGAATGGGATTGATGAAGTTTTAAGACGTTTTTAGTCTTGCCAAGACATTGGGCTTTAAATATTTTAGACGATTCAAGAACGTAATTTAACATCAACAGAGATATAATCACAATTTATTACGAGGGGATAGTGTAGTGGATTAAGTCCTGTAGCTTTAATCCTGCAGATCTCATATTTTCTAGTTTTAATTGCTTACTTTGATATTTAATTCTCGCACTAAATTAAATATAACTTCCACCATTATTTTTATACGCTTAAACAATCAAAATACCATAAAAGTTAGTAATTAACGATCCTCGTGGGAACGATATTTATTATACTACTTGACGATCCGTGCACAAGCGGAATCACCAACAACAAGTTTTTGCGCATTCACGTGATCGTGTTGATATTAACACGAGTGGCAAAATTTGGTTGATTTAAGCAAATTTTTTTTTCTGATTTTTGTCTTGTTTTATTTTTATCTTAAGTTTTTCTCACTTTTCTTTCTTTGAATTTTCTGGAGATTGTTTCTTTCTTATGCGCAGGACGAGGAGTCAAGGAGATATTGTCACCCCAATTGATCCAGAGATCGAAAGGACACTTCGTAATATCAGAAGAGAAAGAAGGACACAGAATTTTCAAGAAAACAACATGGCAGACAATACCAATCAAGATGCCAATGCAGAGCGTAGTCTGAGGGATTATGGAGCTCCCAGCGCTAACGCTCGTCGTCTTCCATTGTCAGGCCACGGGTAGAGGCCAACAACTTTGAATTGAAGACATCATTGATCCAGATGGTCCAACAGTTGCATTTTGGCGGGTCACCAACTGAAGACCCAAATCAGCACTTGGATGAGTTCTTGGAATGTGTGACACTATCAAGATCAATGGAGTTTCAACCGATGCTATAAGGATCAGACTTTTTCCCTTTTCTCTTAGGGGGAAAGCCAAGAAATGGATTCATTCAGAGGCCCCTAATTCACTCACCACCTGGAATTTGATGGAGCAATCCTTCTTGGATAAATACTACCCGATTGGAAAGACAATCAAGCTCCGCCAAGACATCACTACCTTCTCTCAAAAGGATGACGAATCTCTTTATGAAGCATGGGAGAGGTATAATGATCTTATCCGTCAGTGTCCACATCATGGTCTTCAGGATTTTGTTGTCATCCAGACATTCTATGCAGGGTTGTCTTTCTCTACAAAGGCAGCTCTTGATGCCAGCCTTGGTGGCGGTGCTTTGATGGCCAAGACTCCAACAGAAGCAAGATGTTTGATCAATGAAGTGGCCTCAAACATTTATTTATGGCCAAGTGAGAGATCTTCTTCGAAGAAGCAGGCCGGAATGATAGAACTTGATGCCATTACCATGCTGAATGCCAAGTTTGATGCCTTGGCTAAGTCACTTGAGAAGATGAATGTCAATACCGTTGCCACCTCTTCTGCGACTTGTGACTCATGTGGAGGAGGACATTTGACTTCAGATTGCAACTCAGTAGAGACCTATTCTCAAGACCCATCTGTGGAGCAAATGAATTTTTTTGCAGAATAGCAATTTCAAGGCTCAAGGTAACCCCTTCTCCAACACGTACAATCCAGGATGGAGAAACCACCCAAACTTCTCCTACGGTAACCAGCGAGAATAGAGGAGTTCCTTCCAACATTAGACCACCACCAGGATTCCAACAACCTCAGCAATCTTCTCAAGGTGCAAAGTCTAATTTGGAAGCTCTTATGGAAACTTTCATAGTTACACAGAAGGAGCAGAATCAAGCTATTCAATCTCAAGTCCAACAACAGGGGGAATCAATCAAGCAGATTCATAATCGTCTTGATCAAATGGTCACTCACTCTAAGATGCTTGAAACTCAAATAGCCCAACAAGCAAGTTTGTTTAACATGGTTCAAGGGCGAATCCCAAGTCAACCGGAGACTAATCCAAGGGAGAATGTTCAAGCAATTTTATTGAGAAGTGGTAAGAAACTTATAGACCCCACAAGAGAAGAAAAACTTGAAGCTAAGGACACCAATGAGAAAGAAGAGAAGAGCGAGAGCAAGGGAGAAGAGGAAGGAAGTACCAAAAAGTATGTTCCTCCGGAAGCATATGTTCCCCCTTTGCCATTTCCTCAAAGATTTCAAAAGGCAAAGCTTGATCAACAGTTTGGAAGATTTTTGGAGGTGCTAAAGAAGCTCTACATCAATGTTCCTTTTACAGATGCTCTCTCCCAAATGCCCTCTTACGCTAAGTTTTTGAAGGAGATTCTCTCAAACAAGAGAAAGCTTGAAGACTATGAAACCGTTGCTCTGACGGAAGAATGTAGTGCACTCATCCAAAACAAGCTTCCTCCTAAGCTTAAAGATCCAGGAAGTTTCTCAATACCATGCTCAATTGGAAGCATGCATATCAATAGGGCTTTGTGTGATCTTGGGGCTAGTGTGAGCTTGATCCCCCTTTCTATATGCAAGGAACTTGATATTGGGGAGCTAAAACCTACCACAATTTCTCTTCAATTGGCGAGATAGGTCAATAAAGCATCCAGTTGGTATTCTAGAGAATGTGCCAATGAAGGTGGGACAGTTTTACATACCGGTCGACTTTGTTGTGCTTGAGATGGAAGTAGATACTCAAATCCCCATTATTTTAGGGAGGCCATTTTTAGCTACTGCTGGAGCTGTGTTTGATGTGAAGCACGGAAAAATAACTCTAAAGGTTGGTGAAGAAGTTGCTGAATTCAATTTGTTTCAAGCCACAAAGCAACCAGCCGATGTTGACTCTTGTTTAAGGGTTGATGTGGAAGAAAAGCTGTGTAGAGAAGTACACTATAAAAGTCACCCACAAGACCCTTTAGAAAATTGCTTGGTGCACAATGGTGACTCAACCAATGAAGACGAGGAGGTGGCAACCTATGCCCAAATTCTGGATACATGTCCAACCGTTTCCCCTTCTCAAGACAGTAAGTTCAAAGAGCTTAAGGGCGTCTCAACTGACGATCCTTCTCTTAAGGACAAGGAAGCCCTTAAGGTAGAGCTTAAACCACTTCCACCCATGCTAAGGTATGCATTTCTTGGTCCTGATTCTACATATCCTGTCATAATAAATGCACATCTTAATGATGATGAGGTTGAAAAATTGTTGAATGAGCTTAGGATGCATAGAAGGGTAATTGGGTACACCATTGATGATATCAAAGGAATTAGTCCTTCTATTTGCATGCATCGGATCTTAATGGAAGATGATTGTAAACCATCGTCGAGCGTCAAAGACGACTCAACCCAAATATGCAAGAAATTGTTAAAAAGAAGTTTTCAAACTCTTAGATGCCGGGATTATTTACCCGATCTCGGATAGTCCTTGGGTGAGTCCAGTGCATGTTGTTCCTAAGAAGGGTGGTATGACTGTGATCAAAAATGAAAAGAATGAATTGATTCCTACCAGGACAGTCACGGGTTGGAGGATGTGTATTGATTACAGGAAATTGAATAGTGCAACTCGGAAAGACCATTTCCCTCTTCCCTTTATTGATCAAATGCTTGAGAGGTTGTTAAACACTCTTTCTTTTGCTATTTGGATGGTTATTCTGGTTTCTTTCAAATTCCCATTCACCCTAATGACCAGGATAAAACCACTTTTACTTGTCCTTATGGTACTTACGCCTACGAGACGTATGCCATTTGGACTCGTAATGCACCAGCTACTTTCCAACGTTGCATGATGGCAATTTTCTCTGATTTTATTGAAAATACAATGGAAGTATTCATGGATGATTTTTCCGTTTATGGCACTACTTTTGATAATTGTTTGACTAACTTGTCTCAAGTTTTGCAAAGATGTGAAGAAGCTAATCTTGTTTTGAATTGGGAGAAATGTCATTTTATGGTGCGTGAAGGCATTGTCCTAGGACACTTGGTGTCGGAAAGAGGTATTGAGGTGGATAAAGCTAAAATCGAGGTGATTGAGAGACTACCACCACCAAACTCGGTAAAAGCTATCAGGAGCTTTTTGGGTCATGCCGGGTTCTACCGGCGGTTTATAAAGAATTTCTCTAAACTTGCAAAACCTTTAACCAATTTGCTTAATAAAGATGTACCTTTTGTGTTTAACAAATCTTGCATGGAAGCTTTTTGCAGGTTGAAAGAGGCACTGATCTCTGCTCCCATTATGCAATCACCGAATTGGGAATTACCATTCGAGTTGATGTGCGATGCAAGTGACTTTGCAGTTGGAGCCGTGTTAGGACAAAGAAAAGAAAACAAGCTTCATGCCATCTACTATGCTAGCAAGACACTGGACGATGCACAACTGAATTATGCTACCACCGAGAAAGAACTCTTGGCGGTTGTGTTTGCCTTTGAAAAGTTCAGGTCCTACCTTGTTGGCTCGAAAGTGATAGTATACACTGACCATGCTGCTCTCAAATATCTTTTGAACAAGAAGGATGCAAAGCCTCGATTGATTCGATGGGTGCTGTTGTTGCAAGAATTTGATCTTGAGATCCGGGACAAGAAAGGAGCCCAAAACTTTGTTGCTGACCATCTCTCTCGAATTCCACAAAAAGGGCAACAGAGTGTACTGAGCTACCTATTGATGACAGTCTTCCGATGAGCAACTCTTCTCCATGATGGTGGTGCCTTGGTATGCTGACTTTGTCAATTACTTAGTGTGTGGAGTGACACCATCGGATGTTTCATATCAAAAGAAGAAGAAGTTCCTCTCCGATGTAAAGTATTACTTTTGGGAAGAACCTTTGCTTTACAAAAGATGTGCAGATGGCATCATACGACGGTGTCTCCCTCGAAGATGAAATTGCAAGTGTCCTTTGTCACTGCCATTCCTCCCCTTATGGAGGCCATTTCAGTTCTTCAAAGACAGCGGCAAAGGTACTTCAATGTGGTTTCTATTGGCCTACTCTCTTCCATGATGCTCGGAACTTTGTGCTTGCTTGTGATCGCTGTCAAAGGACAGGGAATATCTCGAGGAGAAATGAAATGCCCTTAACCAACATTTTAGAGGTTGAACTTTTCGATGTTTGGGGCATTGACTTCATGGGACCTTTTCCAGTTTCATTTGGTTACAAATTCATCTTGGTTGGAGTGGATTATGTGTCGAAGTGGGTTGAAGCCATTGCATCTCCAACAAATGATGCAAAAGTTGTGGTGAAGTTCCTTAAACGGAATATCTTTTCGCGATTTGGTACACCACGAGCCATCATAAGTGACGGCGGTTCGCACTTTTGCAACCGTCAATTCGAAGGATTACTGAAGAAGTACGGGGTGAATCATCGCATAGCTACACCCTACCATCCTCAAACAAGTGGGCAAGTGGAGATCTCTAATCGGGAAATCAAGCAGATTCTTGAAAAGACGGTAAGCAAATCCCGTAAGGATTGGTCTCTTAAGCTTGATGATGCTTTATGGGCTTACAGAACAGCTTTCAAGACTCCAATTGGAACCACACCATTCCGATTGGTCTATGGTAAGTCCTGTCACTTGCCGGTTGAGCTCGAACATAGGGCTTTTTGGGCAATTCGGATGCTGAATTTTGATATGAAGGATGCTGGAGTTCAACGCCTTCTACAAATTAATGAACTAGATGAATTACGCCTTGATGCGTATGAGAGTGCTCAGATTTACAAGGAACGGGCCAAACGTTGGCATGACAAGCATATCTTGCACCGTGAGTTCCACGAAGGAGAGTTGGTCCTCTTATTCAACTCTCGTTTGAAGCTTTTTCCTGGGAAGTTGAAATCTCGTTGGTCAGGACCGTTTAAGGTGCTTAAGATGTTTCCTCATGGAGCTGTTGAAGTTTGGAGTGAAGGTAGTGGAACTTTTAAAGTAAACGGTCAACGATTGAAGCCTTACTTCATTGGGAATCCTATCGAGAAGGGAGTTACTCAACCCCTCTCCGATCCTTCCCCTCCGGCTTGAATGATATGAAGGGGTCAAGCTAAAGACCTTAAATTAGCGCTTCACAGGAGGCAACCTGTGTTTCTACCCCTTTTCATGCTTTTATTTTGGTTCATTTTTGCATTCCTAGCCTTTAAATTTAGTTTTTCTGGTCATTCCTTCGTTTTTCAGCTTTCAGAAGCTTTCAAGGAGTTAGACACGGCCGTGTCTAACTTCCATAAAGCTTCTGGAAGGTTTTCGTAATTAGGAACGGCCGTGTGCCTCTGAGACACGGCCGTGTGATAAAAACAGAAGCTTCCCCATAGTTAGACACGGCCGTGTATAACTTTGAGAAAGCTTCTGGAGTGCTTTAAAAGGAGACACGGTCGTGTCTCCATTTTAAACAAACCCAGCGCCCCCCACTCCTTCGTCTTTCCCCTGTTCTTCTTCATTTCTTCCCACCACCGCAGCCCCCTACTCCATTACACCGTCCTCGTCATTTCACCCTTTTTCCCCAAATCAAACACCACCGTAGAACCTCCCATCCCCTTCGTCATTCCTCTTTCAACCTCCCCTGTTCTTCGTTATTTACCCTTCCCAAACCGTACCTCCATTACCTCATTCCACCGTGCACCACCAACTACATTCAACCACACCCAAATCAGCACCGTAACTCCCTCATTAACCCACCACCACCGTCATTTCCACCACCATTTCTCTTCCTAAACCCCAGCTACATTAAACCACCAACCTCCATTGCCCCATCCCACCAACTCCGTAACCCAAACCCCACCGTACGTACCCCTGTAAACCCAACCCATTCCCCTCCTTCCTCATTGACCCACCATTACAGCACCGTACCCCTCTTGCATTTTCTTCATTTTTTTTTTTTTTTTTTTTCTATCCCACTGAATCTTCCGTTCCAGGTTCTTTTCTTTTCTTTACTTTGATTTCCATTTTGTTTTATGTTAATTTTATTTTTTCTTCATTTTCACTTCTATTTTCTGATTTGCATCAATCCTAGATTGTTTTATTTAATTTCTCTTCGTTGATTTCTGCACATTTGTGTTGATTTCTGGTTTGGATTTAGCTCATTTGGGTTGCATTTTTCTTCTTGGCTGCATGATTATTGTGATTGCTTAGTGTGAAGTTCTGATTTGAAATCTTGATCTGAATGCCATTTACCACTGATTGCTTGATATACTGGTTGTGTAATTGCTTGTTCAAATTGGTAATTGTCCATATGCTGCCGTTATGCTGCCAAAATTTCTGCAAAATTTCAAAGTAGCCATTTTTCTGTTTTGATTATTTAAAGCTGCTTTGATTCCTGATCAGCTTAGTGTCATCTTTGACTTGGCAATTATCATATTTTGGTCCTGATGAGTTTTCTACTACTATCCTTCCTTTTCAGGTACCATGGCATCCAAGCGAAAGAAGACTTCTGGCAGTTCCATTCCTTTACACTCATCTGCCGAAGTCGAGCGCCTCATCCAATTCGACACTCGTGCACATCGCCAGAGGTTTGAGGTGTTCAGCAAACTCACCATCATCGCAAACAAATATCTACATGAAGCGACGATGGCAGAGTTTGGGGTTCAGGAACTAATTCACCAGTATCTGGCTCGCGCGGGATGGGAGTTGTTTGCCTCCATCCGCTGTGACGCGTATCTGGAGCCCACATTGGAGTTCCTCTCCACCCTGAATGTTTCTTGTGAGTCTCAAACCATAGATCAGCCGGGTACTATCCAGTTCAGACTAAACCGGCGTCACTTTGCCATGTCACTGAACGAGTTCAATGTTGCCATGGGATTTGAGACCGCAACCTCCATTTTGACTCCTGCCTACCAGAACGCATTCCTGGACTTCCCGGACATATTTGAGGATGCCACGTTCGGGCAACCATCCGGCAGACTGACAGCCATTACAACCCCGGTGTCTCCAAATCTTCTCGATTCGAGACCCCGCCCGAGATGGCTCCACCGTTTCATAGCACACAGCATCTCAGGCCGGTATAGCAGCACCTGGAGTTGTAACCAAAACCGATCTCTTCTATTTATGGTGTTTGTACCATGGCCACCACTGCAACATCGGTTATTGGTTCCTTCAGCATGTTCTGAAGCTTGATAAGGCCAAAGGCAAAGCCAAATTGTTATACATTCCTGTGGGCTCATACATTACAAACCAGCCCGGAACATTGACGCCTTTCATCCTCGGCTCATCTCGCCCAGCCTATGGAGCCGATTGATCGGGCGATGCTGATACGACTTAAACTGGTATACCAGGTTAGTCCCGGCCGGTGGGCCCTTCCTGATGCCCCCATTCCCGAAGCACCTTCGAGGACGAGGCTGGTCCTGATGCCCCCATGCCCGATGCTCCCGCCCCTCCTGCTGCCACTGAGGCCCCACTGATGCCTCCTGATTCATTAGCTGACTTGACTGAGCGACTAGAGCGCATGGAGACTAGCCAGGCGGCATTCCAGCAGCGAGTCCAGGATGATTTGACCACTTTGGCAGCTCAGCAGGCCAGTTTCCATGACCATGTCACATCGCAGTTGGACCAGCTTTTTGCACTTATGCATGCTCGGTTTCCCCAGGATCCACCACCCCCACCCCCTGTATGATGAAACTATGACTTTTTCAGGGAAGTATCACACTCAAACATGGTTTAAATTTTGAATTACTTTTTACAGTGAGGACACTGTCGACTTCTAGTGTGGGGGAATGCATTTATATTTTGATGAACTCAATTCTGTTTATGCATTCTGAATTACACTTGAATTTTGCACACAAAAGGCAAAGCTGGATTTTTACTACTGCGGTCTTGATTATTTCTGAGTTGATTGAAGCATGTTTTGATAGGGAATCCACAGCCATGAACTGATATTTTGAGGAAGGCAATTTTTTTCAGTTGAATGTTGAATATTTTAGCATTTTAATTGGGAAATTAACCATGTTTGCTTGCATTTATTCTCTTTACTGACTTAAGCCAGAAAGTGAGATTTGAGCCTTCATTGATTGGATTTATCATTAATTGAATCCTATTTTCATTCTGGAGTGAGTTTTCTCTTGATTTTTGTATGCTAGAACTTGTTTTGATATCTTGTTGAGACTTTAATGGTTCACATACATTCTTGGACATGATAAAGGCAATTAGGCTTCTTTTTCTTGACTTCCAGAGTTGCATTGTTAAAAATCCATTAGTTGCCTCATTTGAGCCTGAAATTTATTTCTCTGAATACCCAATTGATTAATCAGGTTGAATTCCTTGGAGCTTCTAATGTGGTTAGTTGAAAAGTTTGGAAATATCACTTCTGTTTACAAGGGTTGTTGAAAAAAAAAAAAAAAAATAATAATAATAATAATAAAAAAAAAAAAAAAAAAATTCTGTATATATTTTCGGTGAAGAATAATGAGAATTAGTTGAATAACCTTGTGCATATTGCTATATTGATAACCTTTTCAACCTGATTCTTCTTTGTATAGCTTCACCCATAAATGTTCTTTTCGTTCATTTATCTTTCCTTTTATTAATTTTACCCTTGGCCCCATTGCAACCCAATGCAAGTCCTTTTAATCCTTGTTATGTATGTGAACTTGAAAGTGGAGATAAGATTGATAATCAAGCCTATGGTCATGCACTTGTTGAGAGAAACCTGAGTGATCTCTTTGCCCTTAAATACTTGAGAGATAGAAAGTTGAGTGATCTCAATTGTTTGGTATTGAGAAAAATGTGCAGGCTAGACTCAAGCTTTTAATTGTATTAAATGCTGAAATTTTCTTGCTTGATTGGATTTGATTGCTAAGCTTAACTGAATTTTTAAACTGTGGATTGTCTCTTAATTCGTATTTTTGATGCTCAGTTCTATCTTGACTTCGATTTTTATTCCTTGCTTGAGGACAAGCAAAGTTCAAGTGTGGGGAATTGATAGTAACCAGTATTTTGTAACATTAAAATGATTAATTATGATGATTTGATCGAGTTTATTGATAAACTTTGAAATTATTCTTATCAATCATCTTCATTTGTGCAGAATAGAGAGACAAAACATATTTGGAAAGAAAACTTGAGAAGAAACCGTGTTTCTGGGCAAAAAGGAGACCATTTTGGGCTTCAGACCAGGAGACACGGCCGTGCTTAAGGGGGACACGGCCGTGTCTCATTCCAAAATTGGAATTACGCATTCTGGAGCTTAGACACGGCCGTGTCTAACACTTGGAAAGCTTCTGGAAGTTAAGCACGGCCGTGCCTAAGTCAAGCACGGCCGTGTGAGCACTGTTCATTCACGGATTCACTATTTCCACGCGTTTTTGGCATGCTGTGTAATAGGCACGGCCGTGCCTAATTCAAGCACGGCCGTGCCTCCCTGAAAATTTCCAGAAGCTTCTTGATAATGGAACAAACGCGTTTTCTGATTTCTGAAATAGGCACGGCCGTGCCTAATTCAAGCACGGCCGTGTCTCCCTTTATAAATAGAGAGAGAGCTTCAGAAGCCAAAGAACGGACGGGGAAAGGAAATTGAAGACCATTTTGGAGGTCCTGTGAGCAAAGAAAGGTGGAAATCTTGAGAGGAAGCTAGATTGAAGGCATAGATCAAGGCAAGATCAAGATCAAGATCAACCATTGAGTTCTCTACTTCATCTTCTCCATTTGCTTTGGAATTATGGTTGTATCTTTCCTCTTTAATCTTGTTTGCTTATAATGGCCATGAGTGGCTAAACTATTTTCTAGACAAGGATGAAACTCTATTTCCCTATTATGAATTGTTGATTTAGTTTTTGTTGATGAGATTATTGTTTTGATTTATTCTTAGTGTTTTAATGCTTTGTGGATGTCATACCATATTTACATGATTTTAGGCTTTAGATGAAGGATCGAAAGATGAAGTCTAATTGCTTGATAATCTAAGAATTAAACTTGGGATTTAATGCCTAGACATAGGGTTAAGTCCTTCGAGGGTAAAACGGTTGTCATGAATCTTAATGGGTTAAAATTTGGATTAATTGCCATGAGAATGGGATTGATGAAGTTTTAGCACGTTTTTAGTGCCAAGACATTGGGCTTTAAATATTTTAGGACAATTCGCCTTCAAGAACGTAATTTAACATCAACAGAGATATAATCACAATTTATTACAGGGGATAGTGTAGTGGATTCCGAGTCCTAGAGCTTTAATCCTTGCAGATCTCATATTTTCTAGTTTTAATTGCTTACTTTGATATTTAATTTCGCACTAAATTAAATATAACTTCCACCATTATTTTTATATGCTTAAACAATCGAAATAGCCATAAAAGTTAGTAATTAACCGATCCTCGTGGGAACGATATTTATTATACTACTTGTACGATCCGTGCACTTGCGGAATCACCAACAACAATAACCAAGCTTAATCAATTAAGTACATGGATAGTGTAAATGACTAAAAGTGATGGTTTATTAATATATAAAATATGTGATTATCAGCCATGCATGGCCAATAGGTATATTTCTATCCTATTAGCTAATTAATTTATTCAAGCCAATTGAATGAAATCAAACATGCATCAACCATACATATGATCTTAAATCCAAATTCGTATGCTTAGTTCATTAGAATTAATCAAAACATATTAAATATTGGCCAAACATTCAAAAGCATTAGGAACAATATGATTAAACAATCCCAAACCATATATATTAACTTAAAGGTTCACAAAATCATCAACATTCATAGAAGGATCCAAAGAAATCTCTATACACAGCCTAGCCACTCATGACAAATGAAATTATATCACAAATACTCATTGTCATGATAAGAAAAGAGAGGAAGATAAATGAGAGAATGTTGAAAGCTCAAGAATGGTGATCTTTGGTGCTTGGATCCGGATATGACCTCCAACTTTAATCTTTTTTGCTTCCTTCCAATGTCACTCATAAACCCTTGCAGCTGTATCTCAAAGACCTCAAAACCTCCTCCTTAATTCTGATAGAACAGTATTTATAGGCACCATATTTTTTGTTTCACGCCGCGATGTTCAATTTGTCACGTCTCGGTGCATATTGAATTTAGGTTAGAATGCCACGACATTCATTCTTCACGTCACGGTGTGCAACTTTCATAGCTCTCTGCCAGAAACAGGGGATGCAACACGCCGCGACGCTAACTTGCCAAAGTCGTTGCGCTAAATGTTGAACTTCACTTGGTGCTTTCTCTTTTAATACAAATCTAAGTCCTTGGCCATTATACTCATTTTGAGCCCTTCCTACAATTAAGAAGTCACCAGATTAATGACAATAGCAAGTTCACAAAATCATAGGAAGAATTATACTAATTTGCTCAAAAAACATATAGGAAGATGTCACAATTGAAATTAGTGAATATAACTTAAAATCTTCCAAATATGTCTGATAATAAGAATTAAGCAATCAATAAAGCACAAATATAGGGCCATAATAACATCATTTCATGGAGTTATCAACATGTATTTTATTGGGACTAGCGCCGCGACATAGAAAGCTATGTGCCACGATGTGACGCTCGTTGTCTAAATAAAAGAGGAATAGGGTTTGCGTTAAACCACAAACCCTTGTCCCTCTTTCTGGTTGTTCCTACTTTTCTCACACATTTACCATCTCCTTCATTTTTGGTTCCCTACACTTTCTTCAAATCCTCACCCTAATTTTCTCTCCAGGTAACCCATTATCTCACTTTCTCTTTCTTATTTTATAACCTATTTTCCATTAAATCTGATTCTTTCTCTCCTTTAAAAATTTTCTTAGGTTGATTTCAGTGAGATCATGTACATTTTGGGTTTTTTTTTTTTTGCATTATGTGGATTTTAAATGCTTTGCGGGTTAGCATTATTGAGTGCATGAATTTTGTTCATAAAAGTTCATGCGCGTTGCAGCATGCCTTATTTGCCCTGCGGCATTTCTGGGTTAGTTTGAATGTCGCGGCGCCCTAAGTTCACGCTACGGCATTCCCTTCTTATTTACTTATTCTTGCATGCTTTTAATCATGTTCCTCTTTTTTCCTTGATGGTTATACCTTCTGCTCTTTTTACCATGCTTTATATGCACCACCATGTATTGTATTTAAGTTAAATGCTTTGTATTTTTGTTCACATATTTTGTTGTTTTCACTATGGGTCTCTTTTTGACAAAACCAGGTACCCTAATCTTGCTACCACCATGCCTCCGAAACGCCAAACCTTCTCCCCCTGTGGAGTTTGATAGAAGGAAATTCATTTCAACAGTTACCCAGGAGAGATATTTCAAACTGGTCTCCAAGCCAGTAATTTCTGAGAGGGGTTTCAGCTTCAAGAAGGCTATTCACCAAGAGCTCGAGCGGACTATATAACACTACAAATGGAACACATTTGTCAAACAACCAGTGTCTACCAATCTACTTATTGGTCACGAGTTTTATGTCAACGCTGCATTTTCTAACCCCCAGACTTCGAAAGTCACAGTGCGCGACTGCCAAGTCTCCTTCTCTGTTGAGAACATTAGGGCAACCATAAGCGTATCTGCCCCAGCGGTAATGTGTGAGCACACTACTTTCCTCCAAGTGGGGCCGGAGAAGGGAATTGACCTTGATGTTGTCACTGCGTGAATCTGCACCCTACAGGCACAACCTATGATATGGACCCTCAGTGTTCAGGATCAGTGGCCAAGGTACTTTTCTCGTTCCTGCTTGACTTCAGAGGCTCGCATGTGGTATCAATTCATTAGCACCAGTATCATCCCTTCTGCCAATATGTCTGAGGTGACTAGAGATCGGGCCATCATGATTTATTCTATTCTTGAGCACTGATCCATTGATGTTGTCCAGATCATCTACCAGCAAATTAAGAAGTCAATAAGGGAAACCAAGAGCCTCTTCTTCCTTTTTCTCATCCACATGCTTTGCAGTCAGCATCACGTATAGTGGGGCCCTCATAAGGAGCTTGTTGATGTTAAGCAGCCTCTTAATGACAGAATACTCCATACGCTGAAAGAAGCTCCAGCTATGGCGCATGCTAGGTATAAACAGGTTGGGAGTGCGCCCAAGGCGGCTCGTACTCCCTCAAATGATGACTTGCGTCGTGAGATTGCGTGCCTAGCTGCCATGGAAGCTTACACTGTGGAAACCATCAAGTGGCTGGTGGAGCACTTGTAGGCTTCCACAGATGACTTCCCCATCCCACACCTTCCTCCTCGCAATTATATTGGGCCCTCACAACAGCAACAAGATCCAATTGCTGACAGAGATGATGTACCAATGTCTATTGCTGACGAGGGTGATGATGATGAGGAGGAAACTGCCATTGAAGAGGATGGTGTGTAGTTGTGATGCATACAGGGCATCTTTCTGTTATTTTGACTCCTTTTTCTATCTTTTGTATAGTGAGGGCACTGTTTCCCTCAGGTTTGGGGGGGTGTCTAGCTGCTTTTGTCTAATTACTTATGTTATGTATCTAGTATTAATCTTTGATAACTGACTTTTATGTAAATGCTTTGTTTTGGTACATAGTGTTGCTGTGGTTGCCCAATGATGAATATGGGTGCAAATTTTCCTCAGGTTTTCTGTAAATCCATATATGATCTTGGATGCATGGTGGAGCAATCTAGATTCTTTTTATGCATGATGAATTTCCCACTTGCATGTTTATTTAGATTTGGAAATGATTTGAGTGCTTGTTTAGAGAATGTTTACGGGTTGTACATGTGAATGACTTCTTTTATCTTTGAATTTGTTTAACAACTCTCTTGAAGTGAAATCCTAGATTGTGTATGATTGAGGAAATGATTAGGGCATTATTTGGACCGATTGAGCCTTTCAAGCTTACCCTTACATGATGATATCCATAGGTCCCCTTTGAAGCTTTGTAATAGTTTGGCCTTATATGTTTTTCGTTATCTTCATTTTCCTAACCCCATGTAACCATTCTAATGCATGTGAAAACATTGCATTCTTTCTCCTACCATCATTGCCTGTTGAGTGCACGATATGATATTTCTTGACTTAAGTCCAGTGATTGAAGGGTGTGAGTGCTTGTTTCAGTATAGAAGTGATTTGAAGGAACCACGTGTTATGAAAGAAATTGGTTAAAAAAAGAGAAAAGAAAAGAAAAATCCAAAGCCAAAAATCCAAATGGCAAAACAAATGAAAGAGTGGTTCTGGAGAGTCCGGTTATTTTATTTACGCACCCTTGTTGTATAAATTAGTGACTCAAGTCTTGAAATCGCATATTTCTATTTCTCAATGTTTGCTTGTTATCCTTTTCCCTTTGTTGTTTAGGCCCTAATCATGGCCTTACTTTACAAGTTGTTTAAGCCTCTTTTGATCCTCAGTTGTGTATAATTTACATTAGTGGAGAGCGTGTTGAATTATAATCTTTTGGATTCTTTTATTCATTTCCATATGTATGCCCATAAACTTATGCGAATGAGTATGATTTGATTTGATGAAGTTATGTTTGCTTGATGGTGGGAAGTCTGTTATGCATGTTAGGAAGCTTTGATTGACAACATGATAAGGATTGCGTATGGGTGAATTAGAGTGTGAGGCATAAGCATTCTTTGAGGCTATATGTGTGACGCCCCTTTTTGGAGAGGGACAATCACACCAAACACGAATGAGAAACAAAAGATAAAATTAAGACCCGGTTCATTTACATATAGGTAATAGCCTGTTCATTTATAAGTGTATAGTAATTTGGCGATTTTTTTTTGTAAGCGAAAAAAACATGAATTTAGTAGAAATTAACATAAAGATTAAACCATACATTTATACATCAGATATATAACATACATGTTTAAATACATCAATAGTTAAACAAAGGAAGCAGAAGCTTTACATGCCCTAAAAAGAATATACATATTACAGCAAACCAAAAAGACAAAAACATTAGGCCCCCAAAGCGATGTATAGCTAGTCCCCCAAAAAGGCTACCAAAATGAGTCATACCTCCAACAACAACTAAGAAGGAGCCTCATACAGGTCCTCCTCAGGATCTTCCTCAGAAAAGGAAATCCTTATGGGAGCGGCAGACTCATAAGCAGGAGCTCGTGCAGAGGACAGAAACGAATCTGAATCCTCGCATAGTGTATACACACGCTCACCCCACACTTCTCACATAGGCATGTAGAGCTCCAACTAAACATGAAGATCAAAAGAGAAAATAGGGGGGTCATAATGACACCATGCTAGAGGCACAATCACATCTTCTATATAGACAAAACGATCAGTATTGAAATCCACGAGCCAACTATCAGCGCCTCCATAGAACCTCACTCTGGCATACCCCAAAAAGCCTCGTCAAGATGCCATCACAAAGACAGAGGGCTAGGTTGATCAGTAACCAGGAAACGTAGGCTCGTCCTCGCCTTGGTCTTTGAAGAAGTATAAATAGAACCATAAGCAAAGAGGTGAGATACCCAACATCATTACCAGTTATGGCAATAAAGAAACTTAAACGGCGCATAACGTCAAACAGTATAGTGAAACAGTAAACAACATCAAGAATCAGATAATAAGCAATATAATAATCCAAGTAGTCATAATATCAATAAAGAAACAATTTCATAATCATATAAGTATATGGTAGATAAACATGATGATTGACTATGTACATGCACAAGATGCCAAAAATCCTACTCCATAGAGCTAAACACAACATTCAGAGAGAATGATCGAGGAGACATATCTGTGTACCATCGACCTCAAAACAAGTGCTTCAATCTCAATAAAATTGCTCAACATGGCTTATACAAGACATTCTTCACAAGATCACAATATAGGACAGTGTCTCAGTCTGGATCGTCGGTGTGTTTGCATCGGCCTATCCCATAGTACAGAGGAGCTACCAACTGCCCATTGCGAGATACCCACACCCCAACGCTCCCAAGGTCAACGAGTGACCTACACTAGTCTATTCGCAACCGCACTAAGGTGTGATTCAATCTCCTAGGCATAAAGCCTTACAACAAAGTCCACCGGACTTTTTACGATGCATGACAACTCAATGCATATCCATGTATATTCAATAATCACATACTTTTCCACAATCATGCCACAATTTGGCTAAATCAATTATCAACAGATTCTTGGTCTCACTTTTGGACCCACAACAACACATTATCAAGTTATCAATTGTGAAAATACACCTTTAAGGGTTATTATGGAATTTCACTTTAATTTTTAACGTTTTCCTATAAAGTCTTTCTCTATGGGAATTCTCTTGCATTTTACCTAATCTTTATCACTCAAATTAGACAAGTTCTTTACATAATTCTAAACCTAATTCACTTAGGGTAATTTAATTTAAGTTCCTCAACACCTCACTTATACTCAGGTTCTTTCCTTAGCCACAAATTTCTCTAAGTTATAGAACAAAATCCTAGTCTTTATCCTTTCCATTTTATAAATTCCTTATTAACCTCTAATTGTCTATTTAACTAAGTTCCCACTTTTACAAATAATTTAGTCAATATTCTCCCTAAGACGCCATGAGCCTTAAGAGACTAAGAGATTCTACAATTTTTCCTCACCTCACCAATTACTCACTATCAAGAGTCTTAATTCCAAAATTGTTACACAAGTTTTCATTATGGACCTATTCTTGGGCCATTTGGTCGTGAGCCTCCAAATAAAAGGGCAAGAAACTCTTGCCTTCCATCTATATTTCCAATTCATCAAGAACAATTCAAAGTCATCAAAATATACAAATACAACCAATAATTTCATATAAGATAAAAATCAATACACTATCATACATCCAAAAAAGTTACCCTAACATGGGTTTCTCACAACCAACACATAAACAAGCTCCTCACTACCAATATAGGTTGAAGTGGATGATCTCCCTCTTAGCAAAAGAGATAAACAAAGAAAAACAACTTCCTTTAAGCTCCTTGTAGGTTTTGGCCTCCACCACCCAAAACCCTAGAAATTTCATTTCACAAAATCAATATTTCAAGCTTGAAAAGAAGAGATCAATGGTCATGGTAAGGACCTTGAACACGAAAATGAGAAGGAAAAGTGAAAGTCAAAAATTTTACCTTTAAGCTTCAAGCTTAGAGCTTGAAGAAAAGTGATGAAGAAGTGAGCTTTTTTGGTAGATTCCAACTAGAAAAGGTCTTAGAATGTTATGGAGTTTAAGAAAATAAGGTTGGTAGAATTTTTGCAAGCATGAAGGTGCCAAAATGGTGGGGTTGCCGTGGGGTATGGAGGAGAAAGAGAAGAGAGAAAATGTGATGGAAAGAGAGAGAGAAAGTGTGAAGAGAGAGAAGTAAAATTTGATATGAAATGGTTGAATAAGAAAAAAAATATTTTTCACCCCTTTCCCTCCCATTGCCGCAGCACACACACACACACAAGGAGAGTAGGAGAGGCTTCCCTTGCAAGCTTGGTGAAATTTGGCTTCTCCAACAAGCCTTGCAAAGCTTCTTCAAGAAGCCAATTCTTCACTTTTAAAAAGTCAAAGTGATGTGACATAAATGGATACTCTTGAAAATATAGCTTGTACTTTACTACAAGATATTATCCAATAGGCAAATATTATACTTAACAAAATTAGTATCTATCATCCAATGGATAATAGAACGTACTACGATTTTATTTATCAGATAAAATCTCAAAAAATGAAACTTTGTAAACTGTGCCTGGCCTCGAGTTTAGTAAGATCTCCCGTCGATATTTCTACAGTTCAAGGTTTTCCAGCCTTGGGGAAAATATTTTATTTTCCTAGCTCCGCTCAGTGCACACACAAATCAAGAAATATATTAAAATAATCAACGTTTCAAAAATAATTCACAAAAATTACAAATATTATAAAATGACAATTTATCATAAAACAAACAATTTTTGGGGTGTTACAACTCTCCCCTTCTAAAAAGAAATTTCGTCATCGAAATTTTCTTAACTTAGAATAGATGTGGATGCTGTTCCTTCATCTTGCCTTCTAATTCCCATGCTACATTTCCAGTTTTGTCATTCCAGATCACTTTTCTTCTACCTAAAAAGCTCACTTCTTCAACTTAGAGCTTGAAGAAAAGTGATGAAGAAGTGAGCTTTTTAGGTAGATTCTAACTAGAAAAGGTCTTAGAATGTGATGGAGTTTAAGAAAATGAGGTTGCTTGAATTTTTGCAAGCATGAAGGTGCCAAAATGGTGGGGTTACCGTGGGGTATGGAGGAGAAAGAGAAGAGAGAAAATGTGATGGAAAGAGAGAGAGAAAGTGTGAAGAGAGAGAAAAAAAATTTGATATGAAATGGTTGAATAAGAAAAAAAATATTTTTCACCCCTTTCCCTCCCATTGCCGCAGCACACACACACACAAGGAGAGTAGGAGAGGCTTCCCTTGCAAGCTTGGTGAAATTTGGCTTCTCCAACAAGCCTTGCAAAGCTTCTTCAAGAAGCCAATTCTTCACTTTTGAAAAGTCAAAGTGATGTGACATAAATGGATACTCTTGAAAATATAGCTTGTACTTTACTACAAGATATTATCCAATAGGCAAATATTATACTTAACAAAATTAGTATCTATCATCCAATGGATAATAGAACGTACTACGATTTTATTTATCAGATAAAATCTCAAAAAATGAAACTTTGTAAGCGTGCCTCCTCGAGTTTAGTAAGATCTCCCTTCGATATTTCTACAGTTCAAGGTTTTCCAGCCTTGGGGAAAATATTTTATTTTCCTAGCTCCGCTCAGTGTACACACAAATCAAGAAATATATTAAAATAATCAACGTTTCAAAAATAATTCACAAAAATTACAAATATTATAAAATGACTATTTATCATAAAACAAATAATTTTTGGGGTGTTACAACTCTCCCCTTCTAAAAAGAAATTTCGTCATCGAAATTTTCTTAACTTAGAATAGATGTGGATGTTGTTCCTTCATCTTGCCTTCTAATTCCCATGCTACATTTCCAGTTTTGTCATTCCAGATCACTTTTCTTCTACCTAAAAAGCTCACTTCTTCAACTTAGAGCTTGAAGAAAAGTGATGAAGAAGTGAGCTTTTTAGGTAGATTCTAACTAGAAAAGGTCTTAGAATGTGATGGAGTTTAAGAAAATGAGGTTGCTTGAATTTTTGCAAGCATGAAGGTGCCAAAATGGTGGGGTTGCCGTGGGGTATGGAGGAGAAAGAGAAGAGAGAAAATGTGATGGAAAGAGAGAGAGAAAGTGTGAAGAGAGAGAAGTAAAATTTGATGTGAAATGGTTGAATAAGAAAAAAAATATTTTTCACCCCTTTCCCCCCCATTGCCGCAGCACACACACACACAAGGAGAGTAGGAGAGGCTTCCCTTGCAAGCTTGGTGAAATTTGGCTTCTCCAACAAGCCTTACAAAGCTTCTTCAAGAAGCCAATTCTTCACTTTTGAAAAGTCAAAGTGATGTAACATAAAGTGGATACTGTTGAAAATATAGCTTGTACTTTACTACAAGATATTATCCAATAGGCAAATATTATACTTAACAAAATTAGTATCTATCATCCAATGGATAATAGAACGTACTACGATTTCATTTATCAGATAAAATCTCAAAAAATGAACTTCGTAAACTGTGCCCGGCCTCGAGTTTAGTAAGATCTCCCGTCGATGTTTCTACAGTTCAAGGTTTTCCAGCCTTGGGGAAAATATTTTATTTTCCTAGCTCCGCTCAGTACATACACAAATCGAAAAATATATTAAAATAATCAACGTTTCAAAAATAATTCACAAAAATTACAAATATTATAAAATGACTATTTATCATAAAACAAACAATTTTTGGGGTGTTATAATTGTCCCCTTCTAAAAAGAAATTTCGTCATCAAAATTTTCTTAACTTAGAATAGATGTGGATGTTGTTCCTTCATCTTGCCTTCTAATTCCCATGCTACATTTCCAATTTTGTCATTCCAGATCACTTTTCTTCTACCTAAAAAGCTCACTTCTTCAACTTAGAGCTTGAAGAAAAGTGATGAAGAAGTGAGCTTTTTAGGTAGATTCTAACTAGAAAAGGTCTTAGAATGTGATGGAGTTTAAGAAAATGAGGTTGCTTGAATTTTTGCAAGCATGAAGGTGCCAAAATGGTGGGGTTGCCGTGGGGTATGGAGGAGAAAGAGAAGAGAGAAAATGTGATGGAAAGAGAGAGAGAAAATGTGAAGAGAGAGAAGTAAAATTTGATGTGAAATGGTTGAATAAGAAAAAAAATATTTTTCACCCCTTTCCCCCCCATTGCCGCAGCACACACACACACAAGGAGAGTAGGAGAGGCTTCCCTTGCAAGCTTGGTGAAATTTGGCTTCTCCAACAAGCCTTACAAAGCTTCTTCAAGAAGCCAATTCTTCACTTTTGAAAAGTCAAAGTGATGTAACATAAAGTGGATACTCTTGAAAATATAGCTTGTACTTTACTACAAGATATTATCCAATAGGCAAATATTATACTTAACAAAATTAGTATCTATCATCCAATGGATAATAGAACGTACTACGATTTTATTTATCAGATAAAATCTCAAAAAATGAACTTCGTAGAAGCGTGTACCTACCTCAAGTTTAGTAAGATCTCCCGTCGACGTTTCTACAGTTCAAGGTTTCCAGCCTTGGGGAAAATATTTTATTTTCCTAGCTCCGCTCAGTACATACACAAATCGAAAAATATATTAAAATAATCAACGTTTCAAAAATAATTCACAAAAATTACAAATATTATAAAATGACTATTTATCATAAAACAAACAATTTTTGGGGTGTTATAATTGTCCCCTTCTAAAAAGAAATTTCGTCATCAAAATTTTCTTAACTTAGAATAGATGTGGATGTTGTTCCTTCATCTTGTCTTCTAATTCCTATGCTACATCTCCAGTTTTGTCATTCCAGATCACTTTCACCATCGAAATTTTTTTCCTTCTGAGTCGTTTCACCTTTCTATCTTCGATCTTTACAAAAGGTGCCTCATAGGTCAAATTCTCTTTTAATTGTACTGTATCAGGTGCTATGACATGGTCTAGACTAGGAATATATTTTCACAATTGTGGTACATGAAAGACATTGTGAAGGTTGGAAAGAAAAGGTGGTAAGGCTACTTGGTAAGCTACTGGACCTATCCGGCGAAGAATTTTACAAGGCCCGATGAATTTAAGAGTGAGTTTTCTAGATTTAAGAACTCGGCCGACCCCAGTCATGGGTGTGACTTTCAAAAACACATGCTTGCCTTCCTCAAATTCAAGAGGCTTTCTCCTTTTATCTGTGTAGCTTTTCTGTCGACTCTAAGCAGTCTTCATCTTTTCCTGAATCATCTTGACCTTCTCAGTCATTTATTGTATAAGGTCAGGTCCAAGAATAAGATGCTCTCCGTCCTGGTACCAACATAAAGGTGTTCTGCATCATCGTCCATATAGAGCCTCATAAGGTGTCATCCCTATGCTCGAGTGGAAACTATTGTTGTAGGTGAATTCTATCAATGGTAAGACTTCATCCTAACTTCCAGTCTGTTCCAAAGCACAGGTTTTAAGCAAATGTTCTAATGATTGGATTGTCCTTTCCGATTGACCATCGGTTTGAGGATGATAAGCAAAACTTAAACATAGTTTCGTTCCCATTGCTCCTTGAAGACTCTGCCAAAATCATGATGTGAACCTCGGGTCTCTATCAGAAATGATACTGGAAGGCACACCATGCAATCTAACAATCTCACCAATATATAGCTGGGTTAACTTCTCCATGTTGTACCTTATGTTAATTGGCAAGAAGTATGCAGACTTTGTAAGCTGATCAACAATTACCCATATTGAATCATGGCCTTTTCGGGTTCTTGGCAATCCAACCACAAAATCCATCGCAATACTGTCTCATTTCCATTCGGGAATGGTTAGAGGTACAACATTCCTAAAGGTCTTTGATGTTCTATTTTAGCTTTCTAACAGACTAAGCAAGATGACACATGTTGAGCTATATCTTTCTTCATTCCAGGCCACTAGAATAACCATTTTAGATCTTAGTGCATCTTAGTCATTCAAGGATGCATACTTAACCTACTGGTATGAGCTTCATTAAGAACTGTTTTCCTAAGCTCCTAATCGTAGGGTATACAGATCCTCCCCTTGAAATTTAGGACTCCATTAGGTCCTTCCTCCACTATTGTCACATTGCCTTACTTCATTGGCTCCCTTTCTTTTCACAAAAATTCATCACTTTCTTGCTTCTCGCGGATTTCTTCCAGTAAATCATTTAGAATGGTAACCATATTCAAACAAATTCTTCCCAGTGCCAATTCAACAGACAACCACATATCTGAACTGTTCTATCAATTCCTTCTCATTAATTATCATAGCAGACATACTAAGTATCTTTCTACTCAGAGCATCTGCCACGACATTTGCCTTCCCGGGATGATACTGGAGTTGAAAATCATAGTCTTTCAAAAACTCCAACCATCTTCTCTGCCTCATGTTCAACTCCTTTTGCTCAAATAAGTACTTCAAACTTTTGCGGTCACTCTAGATGTTGAACGTCGCCCCATACAGTAAGTGTATCCATATCTTCAAAGCAAACACCACAGCTGCTAACTCTAGGTCATATATAGGATAATTCTTTTCATGAACTCTCAACTGCTTCGAAGCATACGCCACCACTTTCTTATCTTGCATGAGCACATATCCCAATCCTTGATATGAAGCATCACAGTATACCTCAAAGGATTCACTAGAATCAAGTAGAATCAAAACTGGTGTCGTAGTTAGTCGTCTCTTCAACTCTTGGAAACTTTCTTCACAAGCATCGATCCACTCAAAAGCTTGGTTCTTTTTCATGAGCTGAGTGAGAGGTCCTGTTATCTTAGAGAATCCCTCAATGAACCTTCGATAATATCCAGCTAACCCCACAAAGCTTCGAATTTCAATCACGGTCTTTGGTCTTTCCCACTGTAGAACTGCTTCGACCTTCGACGGATTCACTGCAATCCCATCCTTCGAGATTACATGACCCAAAAATTGAACTTCTTCAAGCCAAAATTAGCACTTTGATAACTTGGCATACAACTTATTCTCTTTCAGGATTTGGAGGACTATGTTAAGATGTTCGATATGTTCTTCCTGATTTCGAGAATAGATCAGGATGTCATCGATAAAAATGACGACAAATCTGTCTAGGTAAGGTCGAAATATCCTATTCATGTAATCTATGAATATGGCAGGTGCATTCGTCACTCCAAACGACATCACGAGATACTCGTAGTGTCCTTAACGTGTACGAAAAGTTGTCTTAGGAATATCCTCTACCTTCACTCGGATCTGATGATAGCCAGAACGCAAGTCAATCTTGGAGAAAACTGCAGCTCCCTTCAGCTGATCCATTAAATCGTCTATCCTCGGAAGTGGATACTTGTTCTTGATTGTGACCTTATTCAACTGATGATAATCTACATACAATCGTGAAGTTCCATCCTTTTTCTTAACCAACAACACTGGCGCTCCCCAGGGTGACACACTAGGCCTAAAAAAAATACTTTTCTAGAAGTTCCACTAACTGTTTCTTAAGTTTAACCAATTCTGATGGTGACATCCGGTACGGTGCTAAGGATACAGGACCAAATGTAGGTATATGATCGATGGTGAACTCAATCTCCCGCTCAGGCGGTAAACCAGGTACATCATTAGGAAAAACTTCGGGAAACTCATTGACTACCGGAATAGCATTCACATCTATCTCCTTCTCGACTTCTAAGGAAGACAATAATATGTATCCCTGAGCTCCTTCGCTTAAGGAAGCTTTTACTTGGTTGGCTGTCAAAAATCTAGAAACTTCAGGCTTAGAAAAAACTAGGGTTTTATTGGAACAATCCAATAGAATATGGTTAGAAGATAATCAATCCATTCCTAAGATTACGTCTATTTAGGAAAGGGGTAAATAGATCAAATCAACAGAAAATATTTGACCTTCAACAGATAAAGGACAGTTGAAATAGACTTGGGTAGTAATAATAGGTTTATCAGTAGGGGTAGAAACACTTAAATAAAAAGGCAAAGAAGACACAGGTAAACCTAGTCGATGCACACAATCATAAGCAATAAAAGAGTGGGTTGCCCCTGAGTCATACAATACAGATAAAGGATTACCTCGTATGACACCATCTCCCTTTATCTAATCATCAGACTGGGAGGCTTCAGCTCCTTTCATGGTGTAAACTCGGCCTCCTACCTAAGGTTTGGCAACTCGTGAATTGTTGGCAATAGACTCTGCTTTGGGTTGATTGCATTCTCTGGAGATATGTTCAAGCTTCCCGCTTCTGTAGCAGATAATTCCCTTGATGATACACTCCCCGTTAGGTGGTCCTTTCCGCATTTCAGACATTTTG
This sequence comes from Ormosia emarginata, assembly GCA_029884605.1. NCBI lineage: Eukaryota > Viridiplantae > Streptophyta > Magnoliopsida > Fabales > Fabaceae > Ormosia > Ormosia emarginata. The sequence goes on from JAQQTP010000040.1 coordinate 11,537,602, forward strand.
GTAGAGATGTCCAGGTCTGACTAGTTCTGTTGCCACCAGAGTTTCCATTCGGACCTCCACCCTGTGATTGTTGTTGACTTCCTGGTGGTAGGGAATATAGTTTCTTCTTAAAGTAGTTCGCATTGCTGCCACCTCCTCTTTGGAACCTAGAAGGCCCAAAGTTGCGATTCCTCATGTCTCTTGATTGATCAAACTCTTCAATCCTTCTATACTTGTCTAGCAAGGTTGGGAATTAGTCAATCCCCAAAGGCAATACTACCCTCTTCAAATCATAGCGTAGTCCTTCCTCGAACTTGCGGCAATTCCACTCCTCATCAGGTTGGAGTTGGAAATACCGTGAAAACTTGGACAAACTTTCAAACTTTTTCGTATACTCGCTAATGGTTAAGCCTCCTTGTTTCAAACCAAGAAACTCAATCTCCTTAGCATGCCTCGCACTTGTAGGAAAATACTTCTCCTAGAATCTATCCTTGAAGACTTCCCATGTGATTGTCGTTCCCTTAACTTCCATTAATCTCTGCACTCCATTCCACCAATCTTCCGCATCTCTAACTAATATGAAAGTAGCATAGGTTACCTTCCTGTTATCAGGACAGCCCATCCCTCAGAATATCTTCTCCAATTCCTTGATCCAAAGATAAGCCTTCTTCGGATCGAACTCTCCTTTAAACTGAGGTGGGTTGTTGCGGTGAAATTCTGATAGATTCTGGGCATCTGCCGTTGCCTCTTGCTATTAAGCAACTCCCTCACCTTGCTGAGCAATAACATCAATCATCCTCTGCATTGCCTCGATTGCTGCAGCAATACCTCCACCGTGAGCCATCACTCTTTTTCAGATTTTGACTGAACAAAACACAAAGATAGTTAGATGTAACCTTTCGGAAACCAAACACAAAGAATCACACAGCACAAACAAGACAGACCTAACCACAAACCCCAAAAGAACACTCAAACTTGGGCTCTAATACCAAACTAGTGAGGCACCCCTTTTTGGAGAGGGACAATCACACCAAACACGAACAAGAAACAAAAGATAAAATTAAGACCCGGTTCATTTACATATAAGTAATAGCCTGTTCATTTATAAGTGTATAGTAATTTGGAGATTTCTTTTTCTTTTTGTAAGCGAAAAAAACATGAATTTAGTGGAAATTAACATAAAGATTAAACCATACATTTATACATCAGATATATAACATACGTGTTTAAATACATTAACAGTTAAACAAAGGAAGCAGAAGCTTTACATGCCCCAAAAAGAATATACATATTATAGCCCACCAAAAAGACAAAAACATCAAGCCCCCAAAGTGATGTACAACCAGTCCCCCAAAAAGACTACCGAAAAGAGTCATGCCTCCAACAACAACTAAGAAAGAGCCTCAGACGGGTCCTCCTCAGGATCTTCCTCAGAAGAGGAAATCCTTATGGGAATGACAAACTCACAAGCAGGAGCTCGTGCAGAGGATAAAAACAAATCTGAATCCTCGCGTGGGGTATACACACACTCACCTCACACCTCTCGCATAGGCATGTAGAGCTCCAACCAAACATGAAGATTGAAAGAGAAAATAGGGGGGCCATAACGACCCCATGCTAGAGACACAGTCACGTCTCCTACATAGACAAAACACTCGGTATTGAAATCCACGTGCCAGCTATCAACGCCTACATGGAACCTCACTTTGGCATACACCAAAAAGCCTCGCTGGGATGCCATCACAATAACAGAGGGCTAGGTTGATTAGCAACCAGGAAACGCAGGCTCGTCCTTGCCTTGGTCTTTGAAGAAGTACAGATACAACCATAATAATAAAGCAAAGAGGAGAGATACCCAACATCATTACCAGTTATGGCAGTAAAGAAACATAAACAGCGCATAACGCCAAATAGTACAGTAAAACAGTAAACAACATCAAGAATCAGATAATAAGCAATTTAATAATCCAGGAAGTCATAATATCAATAAAGAAACAATTTCATAATCATATAAGTATATGGCAGATAAACATGATGACTAACTATGTACATGCACAAGATACCAAAAATCCTACTCCATGTAGCTAAACACAACATTCAAAGAGAATGAATGAGGAGACATGTCTATATATCATCGACCTCAAAACAAGTGCTTCAATCTCATTAAAATTGCGCAACATGGCTCACACAAGACATTCTTCACAAGATCACGATATAGGATAGTGTCTCAGTCATGATCATTGGTGCATTTGCATTGGTCTATCCCACAGTATAGAAGAGCTACCAATTGCCCATTGCGAGATACCCGCACCCCGACACCCCCAAGGTCAACGAGTGACCTACACTAGTTTATTTGCACCCACACTAAGGTGTGATTCAATCTCCTAGGCATAAAACCTTAAAACAAAGTCCACCGGACTTTTTACGATCATGATGATTCAATGCATATCCATGTATTTTCAATAATCATATACTTTTCCACAATCACGCCACAATTTGGCAAAATCAAATATCAACAGATTCTTGGTCCCATGTTTGGACCCACAACAACACATTATCAAGTTATCAATTGTGAAAATACACCTTTAAGGGTTATTATGGAATTTCACTTTAATTTTTAACGTTTTCCTATAAAGTCTTTCTCTACGGGAATTCTCTTGCATTTTACCTAATCTTTATCACTCAAATTAGACAAGTTCTTTACATAATTCTAAACCTAATTCACTTAGGGTAATTTAGTTTAAGTTCCTCAACACCTCACTTATACTCATGTTCTTTCCTTAGCCACAAATTTCTCTAAGTTATAGAATAAAATCCTAGTCTTTATCCTTTCCATTTTATAAATTCCTAATTAACCTCTAATTGTCTATTTAACTAAGTTGCCACTTTAACACATAATTTTGTCCATATTCTCCCTAAGAGGTCGTGAACCTCAAGAGACTAAGAGATTCCACAATTTGTCTTCACTTTACAAATTACTCATTATCAAGAGTCTTAATTCCCAAATTGTTACACAAGTTTTCATTATGGACCCATTCTTGGGCCATTTGCCGTGAGCCTCCAAACAAAAGGGAAAAAAACTATTGCCTTCCATCCATATTTCAAATTCATCAGGAACAATTCAAAGTCATCAACATATACAAATACAGCCAATAATTTCATATAAGATAAAAATCAATACAAAATCATATATCCAAGAAAGTAACCCTAACATAGGTTTCTCACAACCAACACATAAACAAGCTCCTCACTACCAAGATAGGTTGAAGTGGATGATCTCCCTCTTACCAAAAGAGATAAACAAAGAAAATCAACTTCCTTTAAGATCCTTGTAGGTTTCGGCCTCCACCACCCAAAACCCTAGAAATTTCATCTCACAAAATCAATATTTCAAGCTTGAAAAGAAGAGATCAAAGGTCATGGTAAGGACCGCGAACATGAAAATGAGAAGGAAAAGTGAAAGTAAAAAATTTTACCTTTAAGCTTCAAGCTTAGAGCTTGAAGAAAAGTAATGAAGAAATGAGCTTTTTAGGTAGATTCCAACTAGAAAAGTTCTTAGAATGTGATGGAGTTTAAAAAAATGAAGTTGCTTGAATTTTTGCAAACATGAAGGTGCCAAAATGGTGGGGTTGCCGTGGGGTATGGAGGAGAAAGAGAATAGAGCAAATGTGATGGAAAGAGAGAGAGAGAGAAAGTGTGAAGAGAGAGAAGTAAAATTTGATGTGAAATGGTTGAATGAGAAAAAAAAAATTTCTCCCCTATTTTCCTCGCTATTGCTACAACACACACACACACAAGGAGAGAGGGAGAGGCTTCCCTTCCAAGCTTGGTGAAATTTGGCTTCTCGAACAAGCCAAAAACAAAAGCTTCTTCAAGAAGCCAATTCTTCACTTTTGAAAAGTCAAGGTGATGTGACATAAAGTGGACACTCTTGAAAATATAACTTCCACTTTACTACAAGCTATTATCCAATGGATAAATATTTCTGTTAACAAAATCAATATCTATCATCCAGTGGATAATAGAACGTATTGCGATTTTATTTATCAGATAAAATCTCAAAAAATGAAAACTCCATAAACTATTCCCGACCTCACGTTTAGTAAGATCTCCCATCGACGTTTCCACAGTTCAAGGTTTTTCAGCATCAGGGAAAATATTTTTTTTCTCGGCTTTGCTTAGCGCATATGCAAATCGAGAAATATATTAAAATAATCAACATTTCCAGAAAAATTCACAAAAATTACAAATATTATAAAATGACTATTTTTCATAAAACAAACAATTTTTGGTGTGTTACAATTTGCAATCACTGCATGCTAGTTTTGAAATAATTGAAAATGGAATCCTTTTTTTTTTGTTGCTAAATACATATTGAAGTATGTTGTGCCAATACAAGTGTAATCATACTTTGTTTTGCTCAAGGACTAGCAAAAATCTAGGTTTAGGAGTATGATAACACCATAAAATGAAGGTATTTGCGCCCCATATTAGTGGTATATTAATTCCTTAGTCCTTGTGCTTAGGCATGATTGGAAGATTTTTCCCTCACTTTTTATTCAAATTCATGTTGATGTCTTCCTCTCCAATCTTGCTAAAATCTTTTCTATTCTTTGTTGGATTAAGTTGATTTACACTTGTGATTAATTAGGTGACTTCTCTACTGTAGGATGGGTTCTAAAATGATAAAATGAAACAAGCCAAGGCTTTGCATTGGATGAGGGAGCTTAGCATGCATTCCAGTTTATCATGCCACAACGCAAGATGTATCACGTCGTAGCATCTTACTCTTTGCCTGTTGCGTATACTGAACACAAAGATAAGCACGTCGCGACGTATGTTTATCTGCACTGGTTCTGCTTGACCACATGGACATTCACACCGCGGTGCAACAATGGTCACGCCGCGGCATGAGTTCACAAGCTTTTGTCTATAAATACTATTTCATCAGATATTTTAGGGGTGTTAGGTGGGAAAAGGTAGAGAATGCACCAAGCGTTAGTTTTTCATCAGTTTGGAGAGCTTTGAAGGAATTTGGAGAGAAAACCACTATCATCCAAGGAGGATCAAGCATCCCAAGTTCACATTATAATGTTTTCTCTTTTTTTCTCTTTAATCTCTCTATTTTTAGGCCATGGGCATAGAATCTCTCTTGAGATTTTCGTGTTCCTTGGATAGCTAATCTGTTGTTAGGGATTCCTTTGGATCCTTCTATATACATTGGTGACTTTGTAACCTTTTAAGTTTATAATGATGATTGGTTTTGTTCATCGATGTTTTTCTTAATGATCATAGGTGTTTGGCCAACATTTATTGTGCTTTGTTAAAATCTTTTGAACTAGACGCAGGAATCTAGATTTTGGATCATGGATATGGGTGATGCACATTTAATTTCATTCTAATGGTGGGGTGAATTAATTCGTTCATAGGATAGACATATACATATTGGCCGTGTATAGCATTTGTTAAGAATTAACCTTAATCCATGGAGTTTGCTCTAGTTCTCATGGACACATAGTGAGCTAGGTAAATGACATAGGGCTAAATGACCTAGACATAGGCTTTTAGCTAATGTGGTTTCTTAAGCTAACAAAACTAATCATCATTGTTGTTAAAATGGTTGCGTGTTACTAAGTAAAATAGTTAGTGAAGAAGGAGTCCCTATGCTCTCGTTGCCATTTTTTACTCCTTGTTTAATTCTTTTTAGTCTTTAAATTGGCTGCACACACTCTTCCCAATTTATATAAGCTTGAAAAGAATTTGTTAAGCTATTGGTTAATATTTGGCATCAGATATTATTCATTATCCCTGTAGAAATTATCTTTCTCATCATTGTATTACTCTCGTGACCCGTGCACTTGCGGTACACAAAAGGTCTAATAGTGTCCCACATTTCTTGGGCAGTCTTTCAATTTGAAATCTTAAAGAACTCATCATACCCCAAAAGTTATGGTAATGATGTTCTTTGTAACACCCTAACCCGAACACAGTAGTATATTCACAATATACTATAGTAAAAAGAGTTAAGCATGTCACTTTCACTTTCACACATCGATGAAGTATATCATAATAATTATATAGCTATTAAAGAGAGCCAAGAGGAAAGAAAAGTTTATTATATACATCACTTACCACGAATGGGCTCATTGTCATATACAAACTTTAGATAAAAACAAGCAATATAAATAAAAACATGCTTGGTTCCACAAGAAACAAAATAAACTACTCTAAGTATTTTGCTTCTTCTTTTTCTTCTTTCCCTTTTTAGGGACTTGGCCTGGATTTACATGGAAACACAAATGAGGTGAGAATTCACAAACTCTTAGTATAAGTATCCCAAAACCAGCATTTATAACATTCACAATGTATAAACAAACTCAAATACAATAGATTATGTTTGCAATAGATAAATGAGACTCTACTCATCACTATAAGAATATACATACTCACAATGTAATACTCATACAACAAACTATAACCCTACCACAAATTGACACCCACAAGAAAGACAATTGCTCATACAATTATCAAATAATGCAATGTATAATATGTAAGATGATTATTCCTAAGAACAAGTCCCAAAAGTATGCTTATACAATGCTTGTGCATGTTTTTGTTTTAGAAATCCATGATACTCACTTATTCCAAAGAATTGCATTCCCTTGTATTTTTCTGAGTAGGATAGGAAAAAAGCTCTTTCACTACTTGGTCATCAATGGATTCATTCCCCTCATAATAGTAAGAGTACTGCTACCACCCTATGTACTAGTAACCCTGACCATAATAACTTTCTAGCTATGAGAATTTAGGACTAGTCCTTATTCTCTGGCCAAATGTTTGTACACATCATATAAGGTCACAATACATAGGAAAAGCAAGTGTAAAAACATACAAAGTCATTTCCAAAACCCCTTTTGAACTTCACAAGGTTCACATTAACCAAGTAAAAGAACATGGTCTAGCAAATATGTACTCTCAACTCCATTTTATCTCATAAAAGAGCATTCCATGCTTCTAAGATTTCTCATAACTCAACCTTAACAAACAAGGGAGTAAAGTATGGTACAATTACCAAATAAGCTCAACTTTACAACAAAGGAGCCAAGCTAAATCACTTCATAAGTGAAATAAGCATACAACCCTCAACAAGTGCATAACAAGCTATTTTCACTAATAACTAATGCACAAATGGGTTATTCCTAGGTTAAACCACTCTCTTTAGTGAAAACCTTTGGAAACTCATCATTTGATTCCCTATATATAACACCCTAATACAATTATCTCAAAATAACTGAGATATTTAAAGATAAATAATATCAAACATGCTACTTTATAAAGACGCACAAAACATAAATCCATAATAACTACACAAGCTATTATAGAGAACCAAGAGGGAAGAAAAGATTATATGTATACATCATTGGCCACAAACGGGCTCTTTGTCGTATACAAACTTTACCCCAAAAACATAGCAACATAACTAAATACATGCATTGATTCAAAAGAAAACAAAATAACTACTCTAAGCCTTTTTCTTCTTCTACTTTCCCTTTTGAGGGTCTTGACCTAGAATTACATAGAAAACATAGCGGGGTGAGAATTCACAAATCCTCAGTATAAGTATTCCAAAACTAATATTTATTCATTCACAATAAATAAATATTCCATAAATATCATATTATGTTCACAATAGATAAATGAGACTCTAATCATTACTATTAGAATATTTACATCCTCATTATGTAAAACTCATAAAGTAAACCATAATCATTTCACAAATTAATATCAATAGAGAGAAACAATTGCCCATACAGCTATCAAATAATGCAATGCATAATATGTCACATGATTATGCCTAAGGAATGCCCTAAAAATATACTTGTGCAATGCTAATATAGGTTTTTGTTTTAGAAAACGATGATACTTGCTCATTTCCAAGAACCGCATTCCCTTGTATATATTGAGTAAGATAGGCATAAAAAAAAGCCCTCACACTACTTGGTAATGAGCAGACTCATTCCCCTCACAATATAAGAGTACTAATACCACTTCTTATACCTGTAACCCTAACCATAATAGCCTTGCCTGCTACGAGAATTTAGGAACCCATATCCCTTTCTCTGACCAAATGGTTATGAACACCATATGAGGTCACAATACATAGGAATAACAAGCTTAAAAACATGCAAATAATATTTTTAAATCGCATTTGAAACAATCACAAGGTTCACATAACTTAGTGAAAAGGGAAACTAGCAAACATAATCACTCCTGATCGTCCTTATCAGATAAAGGGAAAAGAACATGTTTCTAGTATTTCCTATAGCTCAAACTTAACAAATAAGGAAGCAATTGTCTCACACATGAATTCTAGATCAACTTCACTCAATGAAGGAACACTTTATGCACCTAGACAATCGCATATGGCTCAACTCTATCATATAAAGGAACCAACCCCCTTTTATCAAAAGATCCTAGTTCAAACATAACCAAAAAAAGAGCAAAACCTAGCTCACATACCATTCAAGCTCAAACTCAACCATTTAGGAAGCAACTAGGGTTTTCTAGGGCTTTAAGCATCGAAAAATACCTTCATCCATCCGTGGGTATTGATTACACAGCTTGAACAAGCCTTGCCTCAAGCCCAAGAAAAACAAAATTTGTTTTCAAGGAGTCCATAATTGGTTCTCACCCTCTGGTAATCAGTTGGGACCTTTTTCTTTTGGTTTTTGGTTGCATGAATAATTAGTTAACACGCTAGGCTAATCGGTTATCTCATGCCCAAACTCTCTGCCATGCAAAAATAACTTGTTAGGCTACAATGCCTAACTGGTTATGGCTCCAACGTGAGCCTCTGGTTTAATGCATAACCGGTTATGGTAATTCCCATAACCGGTTATGGCTTCATGGTAGCACATCATAGTCTAGATAATCGGTTAGCAAGCTTGCTTAACCGGTTATCTACTGCATTTTCAGTAGAAAAACATGGAGTTCACATGTGAAACTCTAGCCCAAAACACCTTTCAACTTAAAAACAACATTCCTCAACCAATATGCTTTCAAAACATGGTTAAAAGGGTTTCGTGAACACAACCAAAACATCAATAAGCATTAGGTCATGCTCATCCAACTCCAACCATTGAGAAACTCTCTTAAAACCCATTTTTAAACAACCCAAGAACACCTCATATACCAAGAGGATGAAAGAAAAAGATGGAGTTTAAAGGAACAAGCACTCCTACCTCAAAGGTGTGATGGATGATGAGCTCAAGCCTTAGCTTTGCCTTTGATCTCCCTCATCTTTTCCTCCTCTTCCTTTTCTTTTTTTTCTTCACTACAAAAAAAGGTGAAAATTACGGCAATTATTTTTACATATTACAGAAGTTTTAACTGTCATTTTTTGCCTCATTGGCGGATTCCAAAACTGACGTAATTTTCTTCACCGTTCGGTATGACAGTTTCCCATTAATCGCCACAACAATGGCCGCAATTTTATCATTTATAAAATGGCAGTTTAATTTTTGCATAAAACGGTGGTTAGAACTACCGTAATTTACATAAAACTAACCAAAAAAAGCCAGCCTGGTTTAGTTTATGTAAATTACGATGGTTAAAACTGCCGTAATTTACATAAAACCAACTAAAAAAACCAGCTTGGTTTAATTTTTGCATAAAATGACAGCTAGAACTGCTATAATTTACCTAAAACCAACAAAAAAAATCGCCAAGAAGCAATGAGACTTTGGATCACACAAAAGCAATGAGACTTAAAGTCATCACTCACTCTACCAAATTCAAAATCTTAAAGCAATAGACCTAAGAATGCAATAATCCCCCTTACTATGAGAAATTATTTTTCTTTTGTTGGGGGGAATGATTAGAAAACAAAAAATAACTGTTAGAGTTAGATATACTTGTAAGACCCATATATCAACAATTACAAAATGTTTTTTAGATTCAATTGATTTAAAGGTGATCCTGAAACTGAATTTCCCCCCTCGAAGCACAAACTAGTATATATTCCAGCATAAAAGGTAGACCTTTGGGAAGTTCACATCACCTTTATACAGAAACCATATTATTAATTAATAAAGAATTAAACAACAATGCTACAATTTTTATTTGTTCACCCAAAATAGAAAATAACTAATTTCTATCCATAAGCTTCTTCATTCATAGCTATAGCAGATCCAGTCTACAAATAGTAAATATATCATTCAAATAACTTTGCAAGCACTTCTTTTTATAATTTAATTTGAAAATTAACCATTATGCACATTAGGTGCTTCTAGGACTAATGGCTCAAATGATACCTTAAAATATCAATTACGTAATCATGCTAACAATATTGAGAAAGATAGTATAAGTAATGACAAAAACAACCAAAACAAATTATGCTCACACAATTAGAGGCTCATAAAGAAAACATGTAAATATCTTAATATCTAACTAACTTGAATTGTCTTCCAGAAATCTTTTAGTTCAATAGGATCTTCAAAAGGAGATGATCCTACTAACATCACATATAAGGTTACTCCACATGACTAGATGTCTGCAATCTGTTATTAAATGCATGATAACATAAAAGAAGCCCATTAAGATACCCAAGATACAAACTACCGCAGTTAAAAATAGAAATGTTTGCTGAGTCCAATCTGATTTCATCACACCAGTATTAAAATGGGGGGTGGGGGTCAAGATTTATCTATAGGTGCTTAACTAGTGATATTGCAGATTTAAAATATGACAAAGCAACCTTACAACTATAAATTACTAAAAATGGGCACAAGATTACATGTGTACAAGTTTTTTTTAAAAAAATAAATAAATAAAGATTAAAAAGAGAAAAAAAAAAGAGAGAAAAAGTGGGCATGCAATAAGGAAGAGTGGGGGTAGAAAGTCAGGTGGTAGTAATCTCAACTAATTTTATTATTTAATTACATTTGGAACTTCATACTTTTTTTATTAATCTACCAACGAAAAACTGTTTATAAAATATGGAGCTTTTGAACTTTAAGGACAAAAGGTGCATGATGGAAAATTACCTCGTTCTCTCTTTTAATTAATAATAGAAGATATTTAAGTCAATAGTGTAAACTAAGTTAAGATGTTCAACTAGTGCCAAAAAGATATGAATTGCTTGAAGATGACAACTAGAATAGAAAAATAGTTTTGTTTAAAGTCCAAACAAAAATTACCACTGGAATAGGTGAGAACAGATTGACCATCACAATAACATTACTATAGCTCTGTATACCATGATAAGTCAAGAACTCACCAGCCCACATGTAACACCCCGGAAATTTCTTATTTTCTGATATATATTCTTTTTTATAATATTTGTGATTTTTATAATTTTTTATGAATTATTTGGGTGACTTTGATTATTTTATTATATTTCTCAATTTGCGTGTGTGATAAGCGGGGCAGGAAAAATAATATTTTTTTGAAGCCAGAAAATTTTGGATTGTGAAATGGGGTCGGGGATCTTACTAAACCTGAAGCTAGACACAGTTTACAAAATGTTTGTTTTTCAAGATTTTATCTGACAAATAAAATCTGGGTACGTCCTATTATCTAACGGACAATAAATACTGATTTTATTAATTATAACTTTTATCCATTAGATAATAACTTTTAGTAAGTACAAGTTATCTTTCTAGAAGGTTCACTTTATGACATCACATGGATGACATCATCCTTGACTTTTTCAAAAAGTAACATCAAGCTTCTTAAAGAAGCTTAATCTAAACTTAGTGGAGAAGTTTTCTATCAAGGCTTGAGGGAGAAGCTTTTCCCTTCTCTCTCTTGGAAGTGGCCCACGGTTATAAGTAAAAAAAATGACCACTTTGATAATCTTTCACTTAAGTTAATATCACTTTCCATCTCAAAAGTTTCTACCTTTCTTCTCTCATTTTTCTCTCTTTCTCTTCTCTCTTTTCTCTTCATTCTCATGGCCACAACCTCTTTCCCCATCATCCGTAATTGTTTTTCCTAACCACTTTTAGTTCTTGAATCTACTTATCACTTGGAAGCTTTTTCTTGTTGTGGTCACCACCTTGTTCTTCCACCTTCATTATTTTCTTCCAAGCTTTAACTTAAAGCTTTTGAGGTAAGATCTTTGATCTTCATTTTCTCTTCTCTTTTTCATGATTCAAGGCCATTTCCTTGCTCATTAGTCTTCTCTTTTTCAAGCTTTGGATGTTAATTGTGTGGGTTTGAATCTTCTAGGGTTTTGGTGGTGGTGTAGGACGAAATCTTCAAGAAGCACCCAAGGAGTTTTCTTTTCTTGTTTTCTCTTAAGGTAAGAGGGAGAATAACCTCATCAACCATGCTTGGTGGTGAGAAATGAATTTTGGGTTGAAAATGGAGGATCTATGTGAGGATCCATCCATTTGATTGTATGGTTTTTGGTGATTTGTCTTTGCTTAACTTGTTTAATTTTTATTGCTTGATATTATGCATGAATGTACAATTATGTGAAATTGATAAATGATGATGCCTTGGATGTTTGGAATCATGTATGAAAGGCAAGGGTATCTTGAGCCCATTTGAGGAATGGTTCACGGCCAAGTGGCCTAATTAAGGGTCTAATATAAAATCTTTGTACTAAATTGGGACTTAAGGAATTAGGTGATAAGCAATTGATGAAATGATGAAAATTTTAGGACTAGAAATCTTTGGTGGAGGTCTCGGTCAAGAAGGAAAGAAAATAGGATATCCAAGAGAAGTTTTGGGGTAATTTGGAAATTAGAAGCTTAGGTTAAAAAGGAATTGATTAAGGATAAACAATGATAAAATAAGATGAAAATTTTTGAGTTCAATGACCGTTAGGGTTCATGGCCATGTGGGGCAATCAAGGCAATATTTTTGGTGTCAAGTTGGAACTTAAGTAATTAGATAATTAGAAGTATAATTAAGAACTCATAAAATGGATAAGAAGAAAAATAATATTTCAACCTTAATTCAAGAGTGATTTTCAGCCAAGTGGTTAAAAATGAGTTTTTGAAACAATGTTTATGAACTTAAAGAATTTAGTGACTTAGTGATTTATAAAGTAGAGGATTTAAATCAAGAGAGTTTTCTAAAAGTGATAGAAAAAGGGTTTTGTAAATTAAAGTAGTATGGACTTTGTGAAAGATGTTGGAAAGTTAAGCCTAGTGGTGGCTATTTTTTATCATATGATTGTTATTGTTCATGCTTTGAATCATTAGTCATGCATTGAAAGTCCGATGGACTATTTGTTAAGGCTGTATGCCTAGGAGATGAATTATACCTTAGTGTGGGTGCGGTGGGCCTAGTGTAGGTCATTGGTTGACCTTGGGATCATCGAGGTGCGAGTTTTCCACAATAGCCAATTGGTAGCTCCATTGAGCTGTGGGTCAGACCGATACAAACACATCAATGATCTGGATCGAGACACTCACCCTAATCACGATTTGGTGTAGAATGTCTTGTATAAAGCCCAGTTGCGCAATTTGAATATAATGAGAAATTTTTAGCACTTGATTTTGTGGTTGACAAGATACAAACATGTCTTCTAGATCATTCTCTCCGAGAAAATTGTGTTTAGCTCCACAGAGTAGGAAATGAGTACATTGTGCATATGCATAATTAGTCTGCATATCATTATGACATTTCATACTTGTTCAATTATTTGATACTTGATGATATAATTATTTATTGACATGCCTTAATTTGTTAAATTGATGAGTAACTGATAGTATTGTTTTGCTGACTAATGTCTGTAACTGTTGTTGATCATATCTGGATGGTGTTACTGTCCTTCCTATTTCTTTACTACCATGTTGGTATTGATGTAGGGGATCTCATCTCTTTATTATGTTATTTTGTGTTATATTCTTTTATGCTTGATAAAGATCGAGGGGAAGACAAAGAGGGATTTCATCATTTTTGACTATGCTGATTCTACTATGTTCGTGATAGCGCCAGATTGAAACTTTCTAGGTTACGTGAGTGTTTTGTTTCACGGGGGTTCAGATGCCTAGAGGATTGACTGGAACTCGGAGCGCAATAGATACATGAGAGACGTTTTTGTGATTATTCGTAGGACTCGAGATGAAGTTCCCTTCTTTTCTTTGGATACTACTGTACATTTGGAGTTTTTTATGCCGGTTAGGGAGCTATGGGGTGTTCTGAATTATACCACTTGAGAGGACAGTGAGGTGTCCTCTGCACAGACTTCTGTTCATCAGGGTGTGCATCCTCCAGTAATCTTATCACCCGATGAGTCGATAGAAGATCCATCAAAGGGTCCTTTCTAGTAGTTGTGGGACTTGACATGTGGTTTGTAGCTTTTTTTGGGGGGGGCTGATGTTTTTGTTATTGTGGAGGGATGATGTCTGTAATCCCTTTTAGGCATATGAAACTTTTACTTATGTGTTACCAAGACCTTTTGATGTATATAAGTACTCATGAAATGCATATTCTGGTTGGATGTATGTAATGTCCTTTACGTTATTTTCTGCTAAGTTTATGTTTTACTGTATCTATAAAGAAAAGCAAAAAGACAAAATTGACAAACTCATACGCTTATTTGATAAACAGGCAAAATTTTATAAACCTGGTTTTTGTTTCTTTTTATGAATTTTGTAATGCTGGTGTGACTGGCCTTCTCCAAAAAGGGCGTTACACTTAGTTTGGTATCAGAGCTCTCAGTTTGAGTCTTCTTTTGGGTTTGTCGTTAGGTCTGTCTTGTTTGTGCTATGTGATTCTCTGTGTTTGGTTTTCTAAAGGATAGTACAACAAAACGAAAGGGCTGCTCAATAACAAGAGGTAATGGCTGAAATTTAGAACCTGTTGAAATTTCGCCGCAACAACCCACTTCAATTCAAAGGAGAATTTGATATGGAGAAAGCAAGCCTTTGGATCAAGGAGTAATATTTCGAAGAATGCGATGTGCTGATGATAGGAGGGTAACTTATGCTACCTTTGTGCTCGTTGGAGATGCTGAAGATTGGTGGACTGGAGCCCAACGATTGATGGAAGCCAAGGGAATAGCGATCACATGAGAAGTCTTCAAGAACAGATTCCTAGAGAAATATTTTCCAGCTAGTGTGAGGCACACTAAAGAGATGGAATTTCTTGCTCTTAAACAAGGAATCATGACAATTAGAGAGTATGCAGCAAAGTTCGAAAGCTTATCAAAGTTCTTGAGGTATTTCTAGCTACAACCTGACGAAGAATGGAAATGCCGAAAGTTCGAGGAAGGATTGCGACAGGACTTGAAGAGAGCAGTACTACCGTTGGGAATTAAGCAATTCCCAGCCTTGCTAGACAAATGTCATAGGATTGAGGAACTGGATCAATCACGGGACACAAGGAGTCGTAACTTTGGACCTTCTAGGTTCCAAAGAGGGAATAACAGCAATGTCAATCGCTTTTAGAGGAGCCTTATTCCTGATCGTTATGGAATCAACATCAACCACAATCATATGGTGGAGGTTCGAGTGGCAATTCTGGTGGCAACAGAGCTGGCCAGACCTAGACATCTTAGTTGAAGTGTCTCAAATATGAAAATGACCTCCCAACCAGAGATTGTACGATCAAAGGAATAATCTGCTTCAAGTGCGGAAAGCCTAGACACATCTCTAGAGACTGTAATCACACCAAGACGAAACCTTCTGTCGGTAATGTGTGAACTGTAAGACCTCAAGCAAGAGGAAGAGTTTACACGATGAGTAGAGTAGAAGCCTCCAAATCTGATGATTTGATACAGGGAGAGTATGCCATATGAGGTATTCTTTTAGCTATACTGTATGACTTGGGGGCGACCCATTCTTTTATTGCTTATGACTGTGTGCATCAATTAGGATTACCTATGTCTTGTCTACCTTATGTTTTGAATGTTTTTACCCCTACTGCTAAACCTATTATGACTACCTAAGTTTGTTTGAACTGCCCTATAACTGTTGAAGGTTGAATCATTTTTGTTGATTTGATCTGTTTACCTCTTTCTCAAATAGACATAATCTTAGGAATGAATTAGTTATCTTCTAACCATATCGTGCTGGATTGTTCCAGTAAAATCCTAGTTTTCCCTAAGACTGAAATTTCTGGATTTTTTATGGCTAACTAAGTTAAAGCTTTCTTGAGAGAGGGAGCTCAGAGATACATGCTAATATCTTCCTTGGAAATCAAGAGTGAAGAGGATGTGAAAGATATTCCAATAGTCAATGAATTTCTTGAAGTCTTTCCTAATGATATACCTAGTATGCCGCTGAAGTGGGAGATAGAGTTTACTATCGATCATGTACCTGGATCTGATCTGTATCCATAGCGCCATACAAGATGTCACCGCCAGAGTTGGTTGAACTCAAGAAGTAGTTGGTGGATCCCCTACACTTAGCTTTTTGCACTCCTGGGCAAAACACATAAGACCAAAGCTAGGAAACAAAGAAAAATGACACAGACTCAAAAGCTAAAAACTCTAAAAGACTCGATGAAGCAAAAAGAACAACCTGAAATTCAAGGGATCAAATCATTAATGAGGTAACATTTCTTCACATCTTAAACCAATAAGCAAAAAAACTTCAGTTGAAAAGAATGAATCAAGAATGATAGATCCTCACAGAATTCATTCTCAATTTCTCAAGTGTTTAAAAGGTAAGTATTTCACTCTAACCCATGAACAATTGCACTACCATAAGCTTGCTTATCTTCTACTTCTCCGCTACACAAAACACATGCATACAAAAATCAAGAGGACTTTATTCAAGGTTGTAATGGGGTCATGGTAAAGGAGAGGGGATAATATGGATATGAAAAGATAAATACCAAAGAGAATAAAAGAGCATTATGGTACAGTTAGAGTGGAGAAAATGTTTGAGAACATTCATCATAAAGGACAATCACCAATATTTGACTAATGTTTTGTTGAAGATCAATCCCAAATTGGTGAATTGAATTCATTGTTAGACTTGAACATTCTCCTTTTCTTCTTGTTGTTTCCAAGCATCCACCTTTATTCTAGACTCTGATAATCCTTTGATTGCAACGGTGGTCAATTTTTTTTTGTTGATCATTTTGCACACACACCCCCACACTTGTTCAAGAACAAGGTCAATGCTCTCTTATTCTCTAAGGTTGGGTAAAAACATGTTTTTTTCTTTTTCTTTTTTTTTTCTTTTTTTTCTTTTTTTTCTCTCTTTTTTTTTGAAGGTACGAAATGAGCTAAAAAAAAAAGAATGGTCAAATAAGTTCAAAGGGGTTACACAATGGAAAATATACAAGGATGGCTATTTGGTCAAAGTAGCTATTTCAAAATGCCTCAATCATATTAATGTATGCATGTGAAAATGTAGCCTCAAAAAGAATCAAAGCAAGTTCTAGAGTAACAATTGCATGAGTGAAAATTGCACAAGAAAGAAGAGAATGGTATAGATATTCAATCCATTCATCAATAGGCTCAAAATCTCACAAGGCATATTTCTATCATTCCAAATCCACCAATTCAACATCCATAACCAAGCATGTAAAAATTAAGAAAGAAGATAATTTATTCAATCATGCTATGATTCCTGAATTTCAATTGCTTCAAAGGATGTAAGAGTGCATTCGCTTGAATCTTTCAAAGGAAATCAAACAGCAAAACTTTGTTACTTCCACAAATAAACACTAAATAGTTACTACCCCAACTAAGATGCATCTCAAGAGTAAAAAATTGTTTCCAAAATTTACTCCTTAATTTGCCATCACTAATTGGTTTTACTACGAATAGGTTTCTGACAGTCATATCACTAAACATACTTCCCAATTTAGATGCGTCTCAGAAGTAAAATTACTCCTTACTCTGCCATCATTCATTGGTTTCGTAAGTCCATGACAATCATATCATACTTCCAAAAAAAAAATATTTTTTTTGTCAACTATCCTTCCCCCCAACTAGATCACAACATTGTCCTCAATGTTAAAATATAGATGAGTAAAGGATAAAAGATATTACCTGTTGGAGAAATTTGACATAAATTTAAATAGAAACAAAGTACGATAAATAAAATCAAAGGTAAAGGAGAATTATAAACGAAGTGTCAGATCTGGCTTTCTTTTCATCCTACTTCCCTCACTGCTTCCTGTTGACCAATTTATCTGAGCTATTACTGGGTCAAGTTTATAAACAAAAGCTTCTAATTTATCAATCAACTTCTCAATAGTGGAAGCAGAGATAAGAAGTTGTCTTGCCGAAGGTGTGATAAATTTTTGTTCTACAGCATGGTCAAGAAAAAGTAACAAAATATTAAAGAAATTATTTACATTCAACAAACCTATGGGTTTATGGTGGATGTTCAATTGGGCCCAAGAGACAATTTGAAAAACTTCTCCCAAGGTACCAAAATCACCTGGTAAGGCAATGAATGCATCAGAGTTTTCAAGCATTAACTTCATTCGTTCATGCATTGATGATACCTTAAGTTCCTCTCCAATTGTCTTTCCAGTGATGTTTTGTTGAGCTAAAGGTTCAGGAATGACACCTAAAACCTGACTACCTCCTATATATACAGCAAGTGATACAGCCCCCATTAACCCATGGCAACCTCCCTCATATACAAGAAGAATATTCCTCGTAGCAAGTGATCGACCAAGAGTGGTAGTTGCGTTTACAAACTCTAAACCCTTCCCATAATTAGATCTATAAAATACACATATATTTTTAAGTTGACAAACAGAAACACCTTCCATTTCTATTCTCACCTTCCCCTTGAATGATTCTGAGTTGGAGGAAAGTGGAGAAAATAGAGTGTTTAAATAGGAAAAAGAATGGAAATGGTAATAATTATACCTATAAGGGTAAGTTAGTTGCTGTCAGAAAAGTTTGAAATTAAGAAACACAGAATCTTTTTTTTTTTGACTTTAAGAAAACCATCAGGGTAAAGAAGTCTAGAAACCCCTGAAGGACCCTACTCAAAGGATCGTTTGTCCAAAACCAAAATACAACAAAATCATATAAAGATAAAAGAAATATAATAGCAAATGATGACATACCTGTATGTACAGCTTTCATGACGTATCTTTATACTATGAGTCATAAGTGCAATAGTGACATATCTTTATACTGCATGTCACTAATGCAGTAGACACTCACGTCCGTTTATTCGAAGAAAGGAGAAAGAAGAAACCATCGTGGGTTTCCATCCTAGGTCTGGAACCTGGAGCGCTCTCACTTGGGCTCGTAACATCAACAAAGATGCTAAAATCTGAAACCCGTAATGTCCAAGATCCATAATGTCCCATCCCAGGGCGCTGAGAGCCCCTTCTAGTAAAAGAGAGGAACAAACTCAGATGCCTCATACGCTTTGGTAGCCGCAGGTTACTTCTCACTAATAACCAGAGTGGGATGCTTCTGCCTGTCCATCAACTCCACAGTGCCTAGATGGTAAACATTGGGTTATGGAGTGCGGCTCTCTACAGAGCATGGTACACGAACTTTTTTAAGGACCAGCATGCAAAGGTCCATTTGAGTCAATGACGAGTCAGCCAAAGGCTGGGGCTCCACATCTAATTAAAGTCATAGTACTCTTTCCGGATCGCCCTTGTTCAAACATTTTTTCTTCTTTTTTTTGAAAGATGACATGAAAAAGAAGAGGATGATATGTACAGATTGTTGTGGATATGGCTCACATCTGCCTCTGGTTTAATGTCCAGTAACGGCTTAAACGCCTTCTATGAGTCGAGGATAAGCTTCCCATCCAATTTTCTTATAAATTGGCAAATAGGGTCTTTTAGAGTCAAATTCCCAAGACTGTAGCATTTTTCTTCATCCTTGAAGAGATTCCACAAATTAAGAAGTTCACGATGCACCATTCCATAAGAATGCGTCTCAAGAGTCAATACGATATCATCTAATGACTCCTTACTCAGTCCATCTTAATGAAGAAAATTTTATCTTCTCAATTTTCAGAAACCATCTCTAGAGAACGACATCGCTTGTTACAATTCCATCGTCCACATTTGTGACAGACTTGTAACCTTTTTGCTCTTTTTCTTTTAGAATACGAACTTCTTCCAAGACTTGGCATGTATGAGTCAAATGAAATTGAAGACTCACCTGCTAGTCGGACCTTTGCTTCAATTATCTAGCGTACATCTTCTGGTATACCTTTGTGCATTAATAATCTCAATCTTTCACATCTAACTTTGTAGATTTTTTTCAGAGCATTTTGAGGGAGAGAAGGAAAATGTTTTCTCAGGTTTGAAAGAATGACATCCCTTTTAAAGGAGAAGAAGGATTCAGTTATTTTTGGAAACTGAAAAACAAACCGACTTGAGAGTCACGGAGTATCATATCCGCCACTTAACCGGCAACACAAAGAACTACAAAAACAAGGCAACAAAATTAGAGTGAATTCTATTCATAACAAGAATCAAAAAGAGAGATGAATTCTACCTTATCAACTTGGTTTTCCAGAAATGGTTTGAGCCTTTGTCCATTGACTTTAAACACATTACCATTCCTAGGATTCTCAATATCTATAGCCCCATGAGGATACACATGTTTGACAACAAAAGGACCACTCCACCTATATCTCAATTTTCTAGGGAATAGGTGCAGGCGAGAATCATAAAGCAGAACTTTTTGACAAATTTCAAAAGATTTTCTCAAAATTGTCTTGTCATAAAAAACTTTTGTTCTGGCTTTATAAATCTTTGAGTTCTCATATGCATCATTTCTCAATTCCCCAAGTTCATTTAATTGCAATTTGCATATCTTGCAAGCATCATCAAGATTTAGATTGAAAGCTTTAATGGCCCAGAATGCTTTATGTTCCACTTCTATAGGCAAATGACAAGATTTTCCATAGACTAACCGATAGGGTGACATGCCCAAAGATGTTTTGAAGCAGTACGGTAAGCCCAAAGTGCATCGTTTAGTCTTAAAGATCAATCTTTACGATTTGGGTTAACTATTTTTTTCAAAATTTGTTTAATCTCCCTATTTGCCAATTCAAGTTGTCCACTTGTCTGAGGGTGATAAGGGGTGGCAATTTTATGTGTAATACCATATTTCTTCATTAAAGATTCAAATGGTTTATTACAAAAATGTGTTCCCCCATCACTTATGATAACTTGAGGGATTCCAAATCGACACAAGATATTTTCTTTTAAAAATTTGAGAATAGTTTTATGATCATTGTGTCGGCATGGAATCGCCTCAATCCATTTTGAGACATAATCAACTGCAACCAAAATATACACAAATCCAAATGAAGATGGAAATGGACCTATGAAATTAATTCCCCAACAATCAAAAATTTCAATCACAAGGATGGGGTTCAGAGGTATCATGTTTCTTTTTGAAATTGAGCCCAACTTTTGACAATTTTCACAACTTTTGCAAAAAGTATAGTAGTCCTTAAATAAAGTGGGCCAATAAAATCCACACTGCAAGATTTTTGTAGCTGTTTTCTTTGAAGAAAAGTGACCTCCACATGCTTCTGAGTGACAAATTTAATGACACTTCCTACCTCACTGTCGAGCACACATCTCTGAAAGATTTGGTCAAGACAATATTTGAACAAGTATAGGTCATCTCAATAAAAATTCTTCACCTCTGTTAAAAATTTCCTTCTATCTTGGGGTGTCCACTGAGGCAGCCTCTTTCCTTCTTGTTCTCCAGTAAGAGTTGAGGAAATTACTTTTGGAAAGCTTTGTTCTTCTCCCAAAAATGTGTACTTCAACCCAGCAGGTAATGACTTTAATTCCCGTGTGGGTACTTCTTCATAGGTATTATCATTCATGGTTTTTAGCTCTTTGAATTTTGGCTTCCATCCTTTGTATTCTATTTCCTCTGTACAATCAAGCTAATTAAATGAATAAATTAAACAAACTTCTAATGGGTCAGAAGAACTCCCTCTTTGAAGGTGATCGTCTATAATGACTTCAATCCCTTCAACTTCCTCCTTTTCATCAAAGACTTCTTGTGGTTGCTTGCACATGTTAAAAACATTGAGCTCTAGTGTCATGTTTCCAAATGTTAGCTTCACCACTCCATTCCTGCAATTTATTAAAGCATTAGATGTTGCTAAAAATGGACGGCCTAAAATAATAGGAATTGACTTGTAACTATCAATCCTAGGTTTAGTATCCAAGACAATAAAATTCACAGGATATATGAATTTATCAACTTGAACCAACACATCTTCCACTATTCCTCTTGGAATTTTAATTGATCTATCGGCAAGTAGAAGAGTTACAGAAGTTAGTTTTAACTCACCCAAGTTGAGTTGCTGATAAACTGAATATAGAAGCAAATTGACACTAGCACCAAGATCAAGTAGAGCTTTTTCAATTTTATGTTCTCCAATAATGCATGAAACTGTAGGACAACCAGGGTCTTTAAATTTCAAAGCATTATTATTCTGAAGAATGGAGCTTACCTGTTCAGCCAAAAATGCTTTCTTTTTCACATTTAGTTTCCTTTTAACAGTGCACAAGTCCTTCAAATATTTGGCATAAGAAGGAATTTGTTTGATAGCATCTAACAGAGGAATATTGATCTTCACTTGTTTCAAAATTTCAAAAATTTCAGTGTGGTGGTCCAATTTCTTTGGATTATTCAATGCTTGAGGAAATGGGGGTGAAGGCGAGAGTTTAGTCTCCTTTTAGTCAACTTCTTCATTTTCTTGGGGAATTGGTTCATCTTCTTTCTCACAAGATTCAGGGATTTGTTTTTTAACAACCTTTCCACTCCTAAGAGTTATCACTGACTTGACTTGATCTATTTGTTAGTTTTCTAAACTCCGCTCATTTAGACTGTATTGACCCTTGGGATTTGGTTGAGGTTGAGAAGGAAATTTTCCTTTCTCGTGAATGGTGAGTGCAGAAGAAAGTTTAGCAAGAGTGTCTTTTATGTCATCCATAGTTTGATTGTTTTGTTTATTAATGGCCTCTTGCTTTTCTATGAATGCATGCAGTGTTTCTTCAAGGTTTTTCCTATATGGTGGGATATAAGGTGCATATCCTTGAGAATTTTGAGAGTCCTGTTGTGCCTGAGGAGGTGGTTGTTGCACGAATTATGACTGATTATTATTCCTCCAGCTGAAGTTTGGGTGATTTCTCTATCCCGGATTGTATGTATATGAAAAAGAAGAAGTAAATGACTTTTTAAAATTATTCATTGCATTTACTTGCTCATGTACAACTTCTTTAAAAATATGAATGTTAGTACATTCGTGTGTTGAGTGTCCTAAGTCATCACAAATGCCACAAATTTCTTCATTTTGCACAGATTTGATTTCTTTTGCTTTTCTTAATTCCATGACTTCAACCTTTCTAGCCAAACTGGCAAACCTAGCATTTAGATCTTCCTTTTGACTAAGGTGATATTTTTCTTTATTAGCACTTGCAAGATTAGATCTAATTAAATTTTCAGAAGTGTTAGTATTATGGCATGATTGAGAATTTTCAGCCAACTGGTTCAAATAATCTAAAGCTTTATCAGGTTCTTTATCAATAAACTCACCATTGCATATTGTTTTCACAAATTGTTTAGTTTCAGGTGTTAATCCTTCATAAAAGAAGCTTATAGTGCGCCATTTTTCAAAACCATGATGTGGGCAAGAATTTAACAAATCTTTAAATCGTTTCCAACATTGAAAATATGCTTCATTTGAATTTTGGAAAAAAATTTGGATTTGTCTTTTCATAGCATTGGTTTTATCTGTTGGAAAAAAATTCTTTAAAAACTCACCTTGTATTTCTTGCCATGTGCCAATTGATCTTGGTTTCAAAGTGTTAAGCCAAGATTT
The DNA here is from genome assembly GCA_029884605.1 of Ormosia emarginata. Classification (NCBI taxonomy): domain Eukaryota; kingdom Viridiplantae; phylum Streptophyta; class Magnoliopsida; order Fabales; family Fabaceae; genus Ormosia; species Ormosia emarginata. The sequence continues at coordinate 11,561,346 of JAQQTP010000040.1, forward strand.
TGCTTTATCTTTTAAAGAAAAAGGAAACAATTTAAGCTTAACAATCTCTTCAGTGCAATTTTGGTCATTAAAAGCAATACATACTTCCTCAAATTCTTTCAGATGTAAATATGGACTTTCAGACTCTAAACCATGAAAATTAGGAAGTAAAGAAATCATACCTGGCTTGAATCTAAAATTGTTGGCATTGAGTGGAAAGATAAAACATGATGGACTAGAATTTCGAGGTGGTTGCAAATATTCATGCATGGTTCGCAACGGTTGATTTTCATATTTATCATGTACACTTTCATTTTCAGCCATTGTGTCAATTGTGTGTGATTGTGATTCAAACAAATCAATATATACAATATCAGGATTAATTTTAACTAAACGACCAGAATTTAAATCACAATACTAATTAAGCATAAGTACATAAAAAACTTAAAATAAATAAACAAAAATAATGTACAAGCTGGCGGTATAACCCGCCATTAAATATTAACAAGGATGTGATATAAATCAACCACCCAATAAATATTAACAAGTAAAAAGTTAGAAATAAAATACAGAAAATAAAGTACGAAAAATAAATTACGAGAAAATAAAATATGAAAAGTAAAATACAAAAAAAAATAATGTGCGAAAAGTAAATTACAGAAAGTAAATTACAAAAAAAAATAAAGTGCGAGAAAGTAAAATACGAGAAGATAAATTTAAAATATGAAAACTAGAGAGAGGTAGAGCCCCATGAGTCGTTAAAGAGAAAGAAGAAGAAAGATTATTTAGTTATGTTAGAATGCAATAATAAATAACAAAAATTAAAAAGTTAGTGAGCTCAAAATAAATGACATAAAAAAAATAAAAGTTAGTAAGCAGAAAGTAAATGACATAAATTAAAAGTTAGTAAGCAAAAAATAAACGACATAAATATAAAAGTTAGAAAGTTAGTATGTTAGCAAGTTAGTAGGTTAGTAAGTTAGATAGTTAGAAAGTTAGAGAGTTAGTAAAGAAACCGAAGGATTGGCAAGCCGATCTTTTGCTCCGGTGAGGGAGAAGAGAGAATAGATTTTATTACAGTATGAGAATCTCAATAAATTAAAACTTCAAATCAAGTCCCCGGCAACGGCGCCAAAAACTTGACTGCAGGATTTAAGGATGCAAATCCAAGTGCAGGTTGTCTCAAGTAATAAATTTCTCGGGAGTCCGAGGTCGATCCACAGGGAATTGATGAAGAAAAATTAATTGAGGTAAGAAAAGGATTTGTCACAACACCAAAAGTAATAAAAGATGTTCACCAATGAATTTAAGAACTTGCTTGGGTTAGGAGATCCACTTTTGGTAATAAATTAAAGGCAAGATTATTTCTCTTTATAACTCAATTGAAATCCATACACAATGGAGGTTCCAATCGGAAAATGTAACATTCAAAGTTCAATTATATATGCAATCATATTATGATTCCTTTAATTATCTACCAACATTTGTAAATAAGTTCAAGCATTCATTGTGCCAATCCTATTGTCTACAATAAATCAAGATCTCCATTATACAAAGAAGGTTTCTAAATTGATTGGAAACAAAATACAACACATATAATGTCTATTTGATAATATATCATTTAAGCACAAGAAATAGAATAATCTAACCTTATTTCATTACCAAGAGCTTCACTCTTTCACCCAAGCAAGATAAAGATTTAGTTACTCATAGATAAGAAGAAAGAAAGAGAGAAGAAGAGAAAGATGAACATAACTTCAATTTAGAACAAGAAAAAATTACAACAAAGGAAAACAATAAACAAGCATAACCATAACTAGTAAAAACTAAGCCTAACACCAAGAGCCCCAAATGATCAGCCAATGGTGCCTTTTATAGAGGATTAGGGATACAAAATGACAAGGGGGCTGATTAAGAGTAGGTGGATGAATGGATGAATGAGTGGAAAATGCCAAATGGTGAGTTGGTGAGTGGAAAATTATTGAGATTCTTTGTCTCTGAAATCATTCAGTGCTGATCTCATGCTTGCCATCAGAATGATGCAACATGGTCTGCATGAAAGTTGTAGAATTTTGTCTCAGCTTTTCAATGCCACCGAAATCATCCAAAAATTCATCCTACAGCCCAAGATATGACCCAATTACTGCAGACTATTAAGGCCCAGTTCCAGCACCTCTATTTTGAGTTCCAGACCTAATATCACCTCCAAGTTGTCCGAATGAGCTCTTATGTTCTTCATGAAAGTTGTAGATATGGGTCTTAATTTCAACTCTCTAAATTTCAGCCCAAGAAAGTTCCTACAGCTCGAGTTATGCTCTGATTACTGTACATTTTTCAGGTTCCAGTCACAAAACTTGTGTTCTAACTTCCAAGCCCAATTTGCTCCACTAGATGTCTGATTGAGACTTTGAGCTCTTCATCAAAGTTGTAGAGCTTTCTCTCAGCTTTCCTACAAGGTAAAATTCATAATTTCTAGATATATAGAACTCAAGATATGGCCAAAATATAGAAACAGTGTAAGACCCAAATAATGCTAAAAAAATCAATTAAGTCCAATCTTACAAAACATAACCAGGCTTAATCATTTAAGTACATGAAGAGTGTAAATGACTAAAAATGAGGGTTTATTAATATATAAAATATGTAATTATCAGTGGAACTTTTGGAAAAGCATTTTGTCAGGCCTAGTGTATCACCCTGGGGAGTGCTAGTATTATTAGTCAAGAAGAAAGATGAAACTTCTCGATTATGTGTAGATTAACGCCAGTTGAATAAGGTCACAATCAAGAATAAGTACCAACTTTCGAGAATAAATGATTTGATGGACCAGCTGAGAGGAGCCGTTGTTTTCGCCAAAATTGACTTGCATTCTAGCTATCATCAGATCCGAGTGAAGGTAGAGGATATTCCTAAGACAACCTTTCGAATGCGATATGGACATTAAGAGTATCTTGTGATGCCATTTGGAGTGACGAATGCTCCTGCAACATTCATGGATTACATGAATAGGATCTTTCGTCTATACCTAGACATATTCGTTGTTGTCTCTATCGATGACATTTTGATCTATTCTCGAAATTAGTAGGAACATAATGAGCATCTCAGAGTGGTTCTCCAGATTTTGAAGTCCATAATTTCAGAGGAAGGAATTGAAGTAGATGCATCAAATGTGAGTTCTGGTTGAGTGAAGTCCAGTTTTTGGGTCACATAATTTCAGAGGAAGGAATTGAAGTAGATGCATCAAAAGTAGAGATAGTTCTTTAATGGGAAAGACCAAAGATGGTAATAGAGATCCGTAGTTTCCTTGGATTAGCCGGTTATTATCATAGGTTTATTGAGGGTTTTTCTAAGATGTCAAGAGCTTTCACCCAGCTTACACGGAAGAATTAACCTTTTGTATGGACTGATGCATGTGAGGAAAGCCTTCAAAAGTTAAAAAGATGATTGACTACTTCACCAGTGCTAATTTCACCTGATCCCAATGAACTATTCGAGGTATATTATGATGCTTCGTATCAAGGCTTAGGTTGTGTGCTTATGCAACACCGAAAAGTTATGGCATATACCTCAAGGCAACTAAAGATGCATGAGAGGAATTACCCCACTCATGATTTAGAATTAGTAGTTATTGTATTTTCTTTGAAAATATGGAGACATTTTCTATATGGAGCAACGTTCAACGTCTACAACGATCACAAGAGCCTGAAATATCTGTTTGACTAGAAAGAGTTGAATATGAGGCAGAGACGATGGTTAGAATTTTTGAAAGACTACGATTTTCAACTTCAGTATCACCCCAAGAAGGCAAATGTCATGGTAGATGATTTGAGTTGAAAGATGCTTAGTGTTTCTGTTATGATGGTCAAGGAGAGTGAAATCATAGAACAATTCAGGGATATGAGGTTGTTTGTGGAGTTGACACTAGAGAACATTTGTTTGAACATGGTTACTATCTCAAATGATCTGATGGAGGAAATCCGAGAGAAACAGAGAAGTGATTAGTATCTACTAAATGAACAGAAGCTGATAAAGCAATGTGTTAAGTCGGCATTTAAAGAAAGACTTGATGGGATCTTAAAGTTTAGAGATCGGATTTGTGTGCCCAATGATCCAGAACTTAGGAGGTTGATTCTCAATGAAGCCTATAGAAGCAAATTAAGTATGCATCCGGGAATGACCAAAATGTATTAAGATCTGAGGCAATTGTATTGGTGGCACGAAATGAAGATGGATGTTACCAAGTATGTGTCATCTTGTTTGATTTGTCAAAAAGCTAAGATTGAACATCAACAACCTTCTGGAATGTTACAACCTCTAATTATTCCTAAATGAAAATGGGATAATATTGCAATTGATTTCGTAGTTGGACTGCCAAGGACCCGAAAGGGTTATGATATAATATGGGTAATTGTTGATCAGCTTACGAAGTTTGCACACTTCCTACCGGTTAACATAAGATATTCAATGGAGAGATTAACTCAACTGTATATCGGTTAAATTGTCAGACTTCATGGTGTGCCTTCCAACATTATTTGTGATAGAGATCTGAGGTTTACATCAAGATGTTGGAAAAGTCTGCAAGGAGTGATGGGAATGAAACTTCGTTTAAGTTCTACTTACCATCTGCAAACAGATGGTCAATCGTAAAGGATAATCCAATCGCTAGAAGATCTGTTGAGAGCTTGTATTCTAGAATAGACTGGAAGTTGCGATGAATTTCTACCTCTAATAGAGTTCACCTACAATAACAGTTTTCACTTGAGCAAAGGGATGGCATCCTATAAGGCTTTGTATGGGCAACGATGCAGAACATCTCTATGTTGGTATCAAGACGAGGAGCATCTTATTGTAGGACCTGATCTGGTGCAACAGACAACGGAAAAGGTTAAGATGATTCAAGAAAAGATGTGAACAACTCAGAGTTGACAGAAAAGCTATGCGGACAAGAGAAGAAAACCTCTTGAGTTTGAGGAAGGCGAGCATGTGTTTTTGAAAGTCACACCTATGACTGGGGTCGGTCGAGTTCTCAAATCCAGAAAGCTCACTCCTAAATTCATCGGGCCTTATCAAATTCTTCGTCGGATAGGTCTAGTAGCCTACCAAATAGCTTTACCACCTTTTCTTTCTAACCTTCATAGTGTCTTTCATGTGTCGCAATTGTAAAAGTACATTCCCGATCTCACCTATGTCATAATAACAGATATGGTACAATTGAAAAAGAATTTAACCTATGAGGCACTTCCTGTGAAGATAGAGGATAGGAGAGTGAAGCAACTCAGAGGAAAAGAAATCCCATTGGTAAAGGTAATATGGAATGACGTGGCTGGAGATGCGACGTGTAACACCCTAATACAGATATCTGGATATATCATAGTTACACAACGATATATAAAGATAACGGTACTAGAAACGTCACATCCTCATACTATATTCTACCATATATCCATAATCACAACTGAGTAATTATAGAAAGCCTTGTGAGATTGCGGAAAAACTTAAACTCATACATAAATATATACAAACTTAGCCACAAGAGGGCTTATTATAATATATATAACATAAAATATACAGAACAAATATAAACTGATTACATAAGTTCTGTCTACTTAAAGCAATAAAAACTACTCTAGTCTTCATGCTTTCTCTTCTCACCCTTAGCAGGGTTTGTACCTCAGTACCTGCATCTATGCCTACATCTGGATTTACATGGAATAACAACTGGGGTAAGAATTAACATTCTCAGTAAAAACAATTCTAATACCATCTAACTATAACATTGTACATAACAATTATATAACAGATGCTATAATTCTAACTTAAGAGCTTCCTCCTCTTTTCTCATATCTGCACACTTTCTTATAGTGTGATATCAACCGATAGCCTACACATTGTTAATATATACAACGCCCATACAGTTGTAAATATAAATAGTGATGGACAATGCCCATACAATTGTCCATGAATGCAATGAGAATGATATGTAATATGAATATGCCTAAGGAATCCTAAGAGTATGTAAATGAAATGCAAATGCAGGGTTTTGTTTTTAAATACATACAGAAGTTTATTTTGAAAATAAGGAAGTTTGCTAGGAACTAGTTAGTATATCATCCAGTGGTAATTAGAGGGAAAGCTCATCCTCACATTACACATATCTTAGCACGCTAAGAAATCCAGGCTTCATCCTTGCTCAAAGAGCATCTTTGGATTTCTCACTTATCTCCTTTAGCCTTGGCACTGTCGAGACATCAAGGTTATGTCCTTCTCAAAAGTCCTTCGGACACCCATCTATCTCCTTTTGCCTCCATGAATGAATATCAAAGGATACTCACCAAGATCGATACTACTTGACTAATTCGTAGACTTACATACGTGTTTATATATTTAGTTCCTTTACGAGCTAAGCATATTCTACTATGAACTTTGGCTTCTTATGTTTACCCTTTGTAATGAGGAGAATCTGTAACCTCATACTACATGTAACCTTAGCAATTGGTTAGAAATACTTGTCCTCTTAGGAACTTCTCTGATTTCTTACCTTCTTAGCTAAATGACCTCACGTCACATAACGTTACATTCTCAGGTAAACATTACCAGACCATTTCTCATACTTGTACCTAACTCCACCTCATCACTCATGTCTCTTAAGTGATTTCTAACGCAACACTATGTTGTTGAGGTGTTAGATACTTACCTATGGCAAACCACTAATCTTGGTTGCACTAAGGTTCTTTCTCTTCATATACATACTAGATTAATTAACTAGTGTGTGAAAAGCTTAGTGTTATGCTTATCTCTTACATAACCACCATCTTAACTTTCCTATAGAATCAACTCATCCTAGTGAAAGAGTCTATTTTAACTAATGCCTCATTTAACCTTACTTAAAGGAATGAGTGAACATTTCTCTAGAACTTTGCATACTTAATGAATGAAACAAGCTTACAAGTCAACATTCATTCTATTGTGTATTTTACAATACACAAGGTCTCACTTAACTAGAGACTTAGTACATAAACATTCCATCTTTGGAACGGATACACCATATTATCTTATCTCCACTTAAGTAACCTAACTCAAGTGTGATTCTTACTTACAACTCTTAATTGTTCAAGGTCTTAGGTATCTTCCTAAGATAATCCACTACTCTTGGATATCCTAAGATTCATACCCTTCTCATTCTCTACTAGAGTGAATACTATTTTGCATACTAGCATACTTGTCTTCCTTGCACCATCTCATCATATCTTAAGTGATATCTAATGCAACACTAAGTTGCCTAAGGTGCTACTAAAAATTCTAGTGTCCAACTTTCTCAAAAACACCTCAAATCTTGCCTAAAAAGGCTGATTTTTAAGATTGCACCAAACATGCATCATAACTTCTAACATTCTGAAATTTTAGGGACAACTAGCTTTCTCTCATATCTTTCCAATGCCACAAACCTTGCCTCATTTGGCTAAGTGTAGCCAAAGTTATGCGATATTTTGTAGAGGTCAAAACAGAGCATTATCTGATTTACCCATTTCTGACCTAACTTTAAACTGAAACTGGGAATAAACTACATGTGGTAAAATTCTGAAATTTTTACCACATGAAGTCTTATGTCTTATCTTTCAAATAGCACTTTTAATGTCCATACGACATCGGAGCAAGAAATTATGCAATTTGGTTTACTGACTGCCATAATGCCTTTTTCTGCAGAATCTACCTTGGATTCAAACAGAAACTGGTATTGATTGGCTTACTCAATAATTCTGAATTTTTTACCACATGAAGCCTTATGTGTTAGCTTTCAAATGGCACTGGAATCAAGTGATTCTGATATCTACAGCTCGAGTTATGCAGCAAACATCGCTGACTGCTCACTGGATTCTGCAGAATCAAAAAATGGTTCATTTGGAACAATTCTCAATTCCAATCATTCAAGATCATTTTCTATGTGATTTCTAACACCAATCTAGGCCTCTAAACTTGTTGTAACTCTTTTACAACCTATTAATTCTCTTGGGGCATAGATCTAAGTCCAAAATCACATAACTTTGACTATTCTTCAAATCCATTTTCTATGGATTCTAAGGTTGTTCTTGAACCATAACTAGCCATATAGCATTATCTAAGCTTAAGCTATCCTAACCTAGTTCTCGGAATCAAAAACCAAGATAAGAACATGGATTTGGCTATCCAAACCCCTATTTCTATTCAAAACCCCAAGCTATATTCAAGGATAATCAAAGAGGGAGAAATGAATAGAAATCCCCTTACCTCTTGATAGTTATGAAGATCTTCAAGCTTAAGCCTTGACCTTGATCTTCATCTTCCTCTTTTCCCCTTCCCTTCTTCTTCTTCTCCCTTTTCTCCTTTCTCCATTTCTCTTTTCTTCTTTTCTTTTTGTTTTTCAGTTCTTTGCTTCCTTCTGCCGAGAGAGAAGAGAGAAATAGGGGGTTGGACATGGAGGAAATTAAGGGAAAAGATTAACTTAAGTTTCTACACTGAAACTTATATTTGCTAAGGACACTTGAATCATGTTAATTCAAGTTTCCCAGCTTCCAACAACTTTAGAATAAATCATAGGATTCATCTAAATTGTTGTTTCACCATTTTCATGATTTTCTATGTCTGCTGCTAGTTATTCGGTATTAAAAGGCACAACCAGTATGCCTAAAAATATCAAACTGACTCTGATTCTCTTGAAACTTTTACCACATCTTACTTGGCTTATTTGTGACCTAGAAATAAACTCTCTATGTTTATTTCCCTTAATTAAGCAAAAGTTGCTATTATCTGAGTCATTTTAAGCTACTTTTCAACTTCTGTGTTGCAACTAAGTACCTAAATGAACTCAGTTTGTCACAAAACTTGACTGACATGCTAAACAAGTCAAACGCTACCTTTGGTAACCATTTACCAATCTAACATGTGTTTAAGGGTATTACACAACGTGGGAGCTGGAGGACAAGATGAAAGAACAATATCCACATCTATTTTAAGGTATGACAAAATTTCGAGGAAGAAATTTCTTTGTAGAAGGGGAGAGTTGTAACACCCCAAAATTTTTTTATTTTTTGATATATATTCTTTTATAATATTTGTGATTTTTGTGAATTTTTGTGAATTATTTAGGTGACTTTGATTATTTTATTATATTTCTCGATTTGCATGTGCGACAAGCGGGGTAGGAAAAATAATATTTTTTTGAGGCCAGAAAATTTTGGATTATGAAATGGGGCCGGGGGATCTTACTAAACCCAAAGTTGGACACAATTTACGAAATTTTTGTTTCTTGAGATTTTATCTGACAAATAAAATCTAGGTACATCCTATTATCTAACGGATAATAAATACTGGTTTTGTTAATTGTAACTTTTATCCATTAGATAATAGCTTTTAGTAAAGTACAAGTCATCTTTCTAGAAGGTTCACTTTATGACATCACATGGATGACATCATCCTTGACTTTTTCAAAAAGTAACATCAAGCTTCTTAAAGAAGCTTAATCTAAACTTAGTGGAGAAGTTTTCTATCAAGGCTTGTTGGAGAAGCTTTTCCCTTCTCTCTCTTGGAAGTGGTGTGATTGCCATTGTTTCAAGAAATTGGTTTTGATGTTTACAAACAAGAAAGGATGGATGTGCATTGATCAAGCTTCAAGAATATTCAAGTATAGCACATAGGGCTTAGATATTATGTTAAGGTATTTAGGATTCACTCCAAAGCTCATTCAAATGGTTTTTCACTTGACTTAAATGGCTTTACAAAATCATGTTTTAATCTTGTGAAAAAATTGGTTTATGTTTGAGCTAAAATGTTTTAATGGGATAACATGTTAGTGACTTGATCAAGAACAAAGTACTAAATCTTTCTAAGAGCTCCTAACCAATTATGAACTCCAACTAATTGGTTATTCATCAAGTCAAAATATGTTTTTCTAATTGCTCCTAACCAATTAAACCTTTTCACTAACTGATTAGCATTTGTTATAAAAGCTATGTGAACCACCTTTTTTTTTTTAAATTGCCTAACCGATTAGGCATGTTTGCTAATTGGTTAATGTGCTTTTAAATGTCAAAGGAAACATTTTGTAAAAGGACCTAATCGATTAGAACAACTTGCTAATTGATTATTTGAGAACTCAGAATCCATTTCTAAAGTGTCCTAACCGATTAGAGAATTTTGCTAATTGGTTAGTATGACCATTTGAAAGATATGTGGGCTGTTCCTTATAATATCCTAACCGGTTAGGATATCTTGCTAATTGATTATTTGAGAAACAGAAGCTATTTCTAAAAGTATCCTAATCGATTAGGATAACCAACTAATTGATTATTTGATAACTCAGAATCAATTTCTAAATGTCCTAACCGATTAGTGCTTCTTGCTAATTGGTTAGTATGCCTTTTTATTTACCACGTGAACTGATTTCTAAACGCCTAACCGATTAGGGAAATTTTGCTAATTGATTATTCTTCAAAACAGAAGCCCTGGAACTGATTTCTAAATGGTCTAACCGATTAGGAGGAACCTCTAATCGGTTATCTGGAAAACCAGTAAACTCGTTTTAACGGTCTTTTTACAGAGCATTAAATGCTACCAACCATCCCAACGGATCTAATTTGCCTCTGGTTATAAATCTGGTTGTTGGGCATTGATTGAAGGTTGGTGAACAAGTCTGAAAAACTTACAAAAGCATTGAATTCACGTTTTCTAGATCTCTTCAATCAATCTCTGTTTTTGGGCTTTAATTGAGTGAATCCTTGACACCTTTAAGCTTCAACTTGTATTACTTATTCTTTAGAGAATTTCAATACACAATAATCTTATTCAATCTGTTTTAGTGAGGGTGAGGTATCCCTCAAGTATTGTAAGGGTGAGGTATCCCTTTGAAAATAGAGGCTCAAGCATTAGGGTGAGGTATCCCATAGTGTTGAGTGCTCAAGATTGTAGTGGTTGTCAAGCACCCATTGAAGCTTGAAGATATAGTGAAAAATCTCAAGTTGTTGCTTGGGGACTGGACGTAGATCACAAGTGGATTGGTGATCGAACCAGGATAAACGATTGTGTTTGTTCTCTCTAAACCCTTCTCTTTATTTGGTTTACTGTTTTATTGAATTGATTAGATATTATCTCCTTTGGCTATCACATTTATAAGTAAAAGTGTTAATCTCATTCATCCATTTATCTCTAATCATTCAATAGCTTCAACGAAAATTGTTTATCAAACGATTTGCGAAAGATTTGCGAACTTGTTCTACTTACTCAATTCACCCCCCCTCTTGAGTATTGAGGCCACTTGGTAACAAGTGGTATCAGAGCTAAACTCTTGTATAAAGAGCTTAGCAGCTTCAAGAGAAGTGATGGCTTCAAATGGTTTTTCAAATGAAAGTTCTTCTATAAATAGACCTCCTTATTTCAATGGGGATGGTTATGCCTATTGGAAAGAAAGGATGAAAATTTTCATTGAAGCTATTGACTTAGATGTGTGGGACGCCGTTGAAAATGGTGCTTTTGTCCCAACACAAACTAAAGATGGTGTGAAAATCAATACACCTAGAAATGAATGGACCAATGATGATAAAAAGAAGGTTCAATACAACTTGAGAGCCAAGAACATCATCACCACATCCTTGGGGTATGATGAATTCTTTAGGGTGTCAAATTGTAAGACCGCAAAAGAAATGTGGGATACCCTACAAGTAACTCATGAAGGCACTAGTGAGGTAAAACGATCTCGAATAAACACTCTTACTCATGAATATGAATTGTTTAGAATGAATCAAGGTGAGAGTATTCAAGATATGCAAAAAAGATTTACTCACATTGTTAATCATCTCATCTCATTGGGAAAGACATTCCCTAATGAGGATCTTATTAACAAAGTCTTAAGATGTCTAAGCAGGAATTGGAAACCCAAAGTTACGACTATTGCGGAATCAAGAGACTTATCAACAATGTCTCTAGCCACCCTATTCGGAAAGCTTCAAGAACATGAGCTGGAACTAAATAGGCTCAATCAAAGTGAAGAGCATGATAAAAAGAAGAAGGGAATTGCACTCAAAGCCACCTCTTCCATACTTGAAGATGATGATGAAGATGGTGAAGAGGATGCTGAAAATTTTGAACTAAGTGAGGAGAATCTTAGTCTCCTTGTGAGAAAATTCAGAAGATTCCTAAAGAAAAAGGGATTTCAAAGAAGACCACCCTTTCCTCAAAAGAAGGCATATCACAAAGGAGAAGGATCCTCCACTCCTTCAAAATGCTACGAATGCGGAAAACCGGGGCATATGAAAATGGAGTGTCCTATATATCTCAAAAAGACGGAGAAGTTTGAGAAAAGACCCTCCAAGGAAAAGAAAGGAAGAAGAGCATACATAGCTTTGGAGGACAATGACTTAAGTTCCTCCGACGACTCGGAAAATGAAGAAGCCCATCTTTGCCTCATGGCTCAAGGAGAAGAAAGTGGAGAAAGCGACACCGAGGTAACCTCTTCTAACCTAGAACCTCCACCTACTTATGATGAATTGCAAGATGCCTTTCAAGAATTGCATGATGAATCTTTGAGACTCACTAAAATGATTTTGTCTTCAAATAAAACAATCTCCCTATTGACAAACAAGGTTTCTACTTTAACTAAGGAGATAAATGAACTTAGAATTGAAAATGAGACCTTAGGACTCATAGATGCTAATTCATCACGCATGACTTGTTCCTCACATGATAATGCATCCACATCGTTACCTTGTTTATCATGTAAAGCTTTTGAAAAAGAAATTGAAGACTTGAACAACACTCTTGCGAAATTCACTTTTGGAAGAGACAACTTGAATGTGTTGTTAGGGAGAGAAAAATGTGTTTTTCAAAAAGCCGGTTTAGGATTTAATCCAAACAACCATCAAAAATCTTATAAAAACTTCTTTGTTTCCTCAAAAACTTCAAGTAGCCCCTTTATCAAATGTTTTCATTGTGGTAGGAAAGGGCATAGTGCATCCACTTGCAATGTTAGAAAGAATATAAACACTAAAGTTGGAATAAAAAAGGTTTGGGTTCCTAAAGGCACCATGTCTAACTCTAACACACAAGGACCCAAGACAATTTGGGTACCAAAAGTTAAAACTTGAATGTGTGTTGTAGGTGTGCTTGAAGACCAAGAGCTCAAATTGGTATCTTGATAGTGGTTGCTCCAAGCACATGACCGGTGATGGCTCCAAGTTCTCCTCCCTTACTCACAAGAAATATGGTCATGTCACATATGGTGATAACAACAAAGGGAAGATTCTTGGAATTGGCAAAGTTGGTAAGATTCCTTCATCATCTATTGATAATGTTTTGCTTGTTGAAGGACTTAAACATAATTTGCTTAGTATTAGTCAATTGTGTGATAAAGGCAATAGAGTTATATTTGATTCTTCTTGTTGCATAATTGAGGGAAAGGATGATAAGCAAGTTAGGTTTGTTGGTCATAGGGTCAATAACATATATATGATTAGCCTTGATGACATTTCCTCAAATGATGCTAATTGCTTTATGACTAGAGAAAATGATTCACGGTTATGGCATAGAAGAATCGCTCACATTCACATGGATCACTTAAACAAATTAGTTTCTAAAGAACTAGTAATTGGTCTTCCAAAGCTTAAATTTGAAAAAGACAAACTTTGTGATGCATGTCAAAAGGGAAAACAAGTAAAGGTCTCTTTTAAAGCTAAAAATGTGGTTTCAACTTCTAGACCTCTATAACTTTTGCACATGGATCTTTTTGGTCCCTCTAGAACTATGAGCTTTGGTGGGAATTACTATGCCTTAGTGATTGTGGACGATTTTTCTAGGTTTACATGGACATTGTTTTTATCTCACAAAAATGATGCTTTTCAATCATTCAAAAAGCTTGCTAAAGTTATCCAAAACGAAAAAGGTTTTTGTATTGCATCCATAAGAAGTGATCATGGTGGTGAATTTGAAAACCATGAATTTGAAACGTTTTGTGATGAACATGGCATTGAGCATAATTTTTCAGCCCCTAGAACACCACAACAAAATGGTGTTGTAGAAAGAAAAAATCTATCTTTAGAAGAAATGGCAAGAACTATGCTCAATGAGGCCAACCTTCCTAAGTATTTTTGGGTGGATGCGGTTAACACCGCTTGTTATGTTATGAATAGGGCTCTGATAAGGCCAATTTTAAAGAAAACCCCCTATGAATTATACAAAGGAAGGAAACCAAATGTCTCACATTTTCATGTTTTTGGATGTAAATGTTTTGTTCTAAATAATGGAAAGGATAACTTGGGGAAGTTTGATGCAAAATCTGATAAGGGAATCTTTCTTGGTTATTCTATACATAGTAAGGCCTTTAGGGTTTATAACAAACAAACTATGACCATAGAAGAGTCCATACATGTTGCATTTGATGAAACTAACCCAAACGAGCCTAGAAAGGAGCTTGTTGATGATGTTGCAGAGATCCTTGCAAGAACTCACCTAGAATATCAAGAAAAAGAAGTCAAGAAGCAAGAAAAGAGCCCATATGTTTCCCCAAGACAAGAGGACTCTCAAATCATGGATCTTCCCAAGGAATGGAGAACATCAAGATATCATCCTCTTGACGATGTGATAGGTGATGTATCAAAAGGGGTAATCACTCGTAACTCTCTTAAAGATGCATGTAATCATATGGCTTTTGTTTCTCAAGTTGAACCTAAAAACATAAATGAGGCCATTAATGATGAACATTGGATCTTGGCTATGCAAGATGAATTAAATCAATTTGAAAGGAATCAAGTTTGGGAATTAGTTCCAAGGCCCAATGATCATCCTATAATTGGCACCAAATGGGTTTTTAGGAACAAACTTGATGAAACGGGTTTAATAATAAGAAACAAAGCTAGGCTTGTAGCTAAGGGTTATAATCAAGAAGAAGGTATAGATTATGAAGAAACATATGCTTCCGTAGCTAGATTAGAAGCCATTAGAATGTTACTTGCATATGCTTGCATCATGGATTTCAAACTTTTTCAAATGGATGTCAAAAGTGCCTTTTTAAATGGTTTCATACAAGAAGAAGTATATGTGGATCAACCTCCTGGTTTTGAAAACTTTGAACTGCCCAACCATGTTTTCAAACTTAAAAAGGCCTTGTATGGCTTAAAACAAGCTCCTAGAGCTTGGTATGAAAGGTTGAGCAAGTTCCTTTTAGAAAATGGTTTCTCTAGGGGAAAGGTTGACACTACACTTTTCATCAAACACAAAAAGCATGACATTCTACTTGTTCAAATATATGTTGATGATATTATATTTGGTGCTACTAATGACTCTTTATGTAAAGAATTTGCTAATATCATGCAAAGTGAGTTTGAGATGTCCATGATGGGTGAGCTCAACTTCTTTCTTGGGCTTCAAATCAAGCAAACAAGAAATGGGACTTTCATAAGTCAATCAAAATATTGCAAGGAGTTGCTCAAGAAGTTTGGAATGGAAGGAGCAAAGCAAATGGCTACACCAATGGGAACTTCCTGTTACTTGGACAAGGATGAAGGAGGTAAATCGGTAGAAATCACTAAGTATAGAGGTATAATTGGCTCACTTCTTTACCTTACCGCAAGTAGGCCGGATATCATGTTTAGTGTATGCATGTGTGCTAGATTTCAAGCAAATCCTAAAGAATCACACCTAAGTCTTTGTAAAACGAATTATGAAATATCTAGTAGGCATTTCACAAATGGGATTGTGGTACCCTAAGGGTGCCTCATGTAGTCTAATTGGTTATTCCGATTCGACTTTCTTTGGATACAAAACGGATAGGAAAAGTACTAGTGGGACATGCCACTTGCTTGGAAGCTCATTAGTTTCTTGGCATAGCAAGAAACAAAATAGTGTGGCATTGTCAACAGCTGAAGCTGAATATGTTGCAGCTGAAAGTTGTTGTGCTCAAATCCTTTGGATGAAGCAACAACTTCTAGACTATGGTCTTGAGCTGGATCACATCCCTATAAGATGTGATAATACTAGTGCAATCAACTTGTCTAAAAATCCCGTTTTACACTCAAGAACAAAGCACATTGAAATAAGACACCATTTCATAAAAGATCATGTTCAAAAAGGTGATTGCATGCTTGAATTCGTAGAAACTACTAAGTAACTAGCTGACATTTTCACTAAACCTTTGGCAAAAGAAGCATTCTTTAATATAAGAAATGAACTCGGAATTTTGGATCATACATACTCAAGTTAAATTTTTGCATATCTTAAGCCTGCTGCATAATTGGTACTGACATTTTCACTGCATAATCATTTTTTTTCTTTTACTAACTTAAGCATCGGAGTTTTCTTCTAAGTTTGTTTTGTAGGTATTTGATCCATGCTTAAGTCCCCAAAACTTCCTGTAAATCTGTTCCCGCTGAAGATATGTGCATTCATGGTCCAAGGACTCATCTCTTAAAGATTTCATCCTGGTGTGGAAATACAATATTCGAGAAGATGTCAAAGAAAAATCGCTTATAAGTTGCATCTCGAAAGTGAGACAAGAGTCGATCTCACAAGGGCCTTTCTGTTTTTGTGTCGTGGAACAACCAGTTAGAAGAAGGATTGAATCAGTTTTGAGGCTCGTTATGGTTCTTAAAGTGAATGTCATGGAAGCACAATCAAGTTGATTATCAAAGATATCATGTGTGATTCTTAGAAACAGGATCTCAGTAAGGAGGAATTCTGGTTTTGGAAAGTAGCATAATCCGATAAGAGAAGGAAATAATCCGTTGGGGGATGAAAATAACCAATTATAAAAGTGGTTCGAAGCTTCTGGTGTCCACAAATAATCTGTTAGGACCTTTCCTAACCTGTTAATAAAGCAAACAGAGACTCCACATATTTGAGACCCACAAAAATAACCTGTTAGGAGTACTCCTCTAATCGGTTATTTACTCAAACAGAGACCTCACTTTCTCAATACATACCATCCTACTTGATTAAACCATATTTCTAATCGATTAGAATTTCCATCCGTAAGCCTCCAATTCTTTTTAAAGTCCTTCTAATCGATTAGCACATACTAATTAATCGGTTATAGGGGGCACCAGAATCAAAATATTCTATTTTTCTCACACGCTAATTGATTACCCCATTTCATTAATCGGTTAGTGGTCCTTTTTTTTTTCTAACCCGTGACCCCTCTTCGTCTTCCTCTTCATTCACCACCAGCCCCACAACTCATTTCTCTCCTTCATTCTCCTCTTCGTCATTTCTCATCTCACACCCACACCCCACAACTCATTTCCTTCTACAAATCCAACCCGAATCCTCCAGTAAAACCCCATTTCCTTCACATTCCATCTTTTTCCTTTTATTTTCACCTATTGAAATCCACTTTATCTTCCATTCTTTTTCACCTTCCCTCCCACTTTCTCTCTCCTAAACCGTGCCCTAGCCTCCATTTTCATCAAATGGCAAGTAGCTCTGCTCACCCTAAAAGAGCACGAACCAAAAATCCCAATGTACCTCCAGCCTCTGACCTTGAGTTTGATATTCCTCTTAGCTTGGACCACCGAAAATATTTCTCTCACAAGAATCAAATGCACACATACAAGCTGAAATTTCAAGCTAGGAATATCATCCAGCCCAAGCACATGGATTGGGAATTCTTCATTCAAGAGGATTTCACTTTTCTCACCGACCTCTTAGAATTTCATGGCCTGAAAGCCTTTGTCTCTGCTCCAAGTAAGTACTACTATCTTGAAGCTACTAAAGTATACTTCTGCAATATGAGTATTTCGGGTAGCAACTTAATTTCTGATGTTAGAAGGCATAGGTTAGTAGTAACTCCTACCCATTGGAATACCTTATTTGGACTTGTTCATGCTGGGGAAAAATTTACTATGGATAGTTATAGAACTTAGGAAGGATTTAATAAAAATGAGGCTCTTGCAAGCATGATTCGACCTGATATTCACATTGGAGACAAGAAAAGTCTCACTGCTGGCTACTTGAATCCCCAAGACCGTCTTCTTCATTATATTATGACCCACATTCTTGCTCCGCAGGCTAGCAATTATGCCTTGGTGGAAGAAGAAGACATTTTCTTAATGTAGGCTATGAAACAGAGGCTTCACATCAATTGGCCATTTTTCATCATGCACTACATGATGAAGGCTAAGGATAAGCACATGATGGACCTTCCTTATGCTCTGGTTGTTGCAAAAATCTTGGATCAATACAAGCTTAATCTTCAAGAAGATGGTGTGATTGTTCTAATCGCCCACAACAAATTTGGTCTAGCCTCCTTCCACCGCATGCAACTCAAAAAGATAGATGGTGTATGGGTCTACGGAAGAAAGCAAGAAGCACCAGCAGTTGCAGCTGAACCTGATGAGCCTATGGAAGAAGCTCATGCTACAAATGAAGACCGCATCCTTGAAGCCATTGCCAACATGCAAGTGAGTATTGAAGCTAGGATTGCGACTTTTCAAACATATCAAGAACACAGCAACACTATTATCTATGATCGCCTGAGTGCTATGGAAGATCGTTTGGATAGACTTGAGCGTCGTTTTCCACACCCTGAAGATCAGGAGACTTAGGCATGGAGCAATTACATTTCTTTATTATGCTTATGCTAATCTAATCTTACTGTTTATCTTTTGAAGTCTGCTAAACATTAGCTTGTCTTTGCTACTTTATGGTATGACTTGAACACTGCTTTGCCATGCTTAGTTTCTTCCTATGCATCTCCTTTGCTCTTATTACTGGTTCGTTGTTGCATAAAACTAATCTTGTGCTTAAGAATATGTTGTTATTTCTCTCCTTTTCGGAAAAGTTCTTTTTGATTATGTCAAAAGGGGGAGAAGGTTTTTGGCTTGAAAGCCATTGAGAAAAGCAAGGTAAATTTCCAAAAGATATAATTATAAAATGAATTACATGATCTTGGGATTCCAAAACTAAGGGGGAGTTGTGCATCTCTGATATTATCATCTCTTGAAAAACAGAGGGGGAGTAAGTCTCTAATACCTTTTGTGAATTCCATTTTGTTTAACTAACCTTTTCTCAATTGTTCTTTGTCATCATCAAAAAGAGGGAGAATGTGATTGCCATTGTTTCAAGAAATTGGTTTTGATGTTTACAAACAAGAAATGATGGATGTGCATTGATCAAGCTTCAAGAATATTGAAGTATAGCACATAGGGCTTAGATATTATGTTAAGGTATTTAGGATTCACTCCAAAGCTCATTCAAATGGTTTTTCACTTGACTTAAATGGCTTTACAAAATCATGTTTTAATCTTGTAAAAAAATTAGTTTATGTTTGAGCTAAAATGTTTTAATGGGATAACATGTTAGTGACTTGATCAAGAACAAAGTACTAAATCTTTTTAAGAGCTCCTAACCAATTATGAACTCCAACTAATTGGTTATTCATCAAGTCAAAACATGTTTTTCTAATTGCTCCTAACCAATTAAACCTTTTCACTAACTGATTAGCATTTGTTATAAAAGCTATGTGAACCACCTTTTTTTTTTAAATTGCCTAACCGATTAGGCATGTTTGCTAATTGGTTAATGTGCTTTTAAATGTCACAGGAAACATTTTGTAAAAGGACTTAATCGATTAGAACAACTTGCTAATTGATTATTTGAGAACTCAGAATCCATTTCTAAAGTGTCCTAACCGATTAGAGAATTTTGCTAATTGGTTAGTATGACCATTTGAAAGATACGTGGGTTGTTCCTTATAATATCCTAATCGGTTAGGATATCTTGCTAATTGATTATTTGAGAAACAGAAGCTATTTCTAAAAGTATCCTAATCGATTAGGATAACCAACTAATTGATTATTTGATAACTCAGAATCAATTTCTAAATGTCCTAACCGATTAGTGCTTCTTGCTAATTGGTTAGTATGCCTTTTTATTTACCACGTGAACTGATTTCTAAACGCCTAACCAATTAGGGAAATTTTGCTAATTGATTATTCTTCAAAACAGAAGCTCTGGAACTGATATCTAAATGATCTAACCGATTAGGAGGAACCTCTAATCAGTTATCTGGAAAACCAGTAAACTCATTTTAACGGTCTTTTTACAGAGCATTAAATGCTACCAACCATCCCAACGGATCTAATTTGCCTCTGGTTATAAATCTGGTTGTTGGGCATTGATTGAAGGTTGGTGAACAAGTCTGAAAAACTTACAAAAGCATTGAATTCACGTTTTCTAGATCTCTTCAATCAATCTCTGTTTTTGGGCTTTAATTGAGTGAATCCTTGACACCTTTAAGCTTCAACTTGTATTACTTATTCTTCAGAGAATTTCAATACACACAAATCTTATTCAATCTGTTTTAGTGAGAGTGAGGTATCCCTCAAGTTTTGTAAGGGTGAGGTATCCCTTTGAAAATAGAGGCTCAAGCATTAGGGTGAGGTATCCCATAGTGTTGAGTGCTCAAGATTGTAGTGGTTGTCTAGCACCCATTGAAGCTTGAAGATATAGTGGAAAATCTCAAGTTGTTGCTTGGGGACTGGACGTAGATCACAAGTAGATTGGTGATCGAACCAGGATAAACGATTGTGTTTGTTCTCTCTAAACCCTTCTCTTTATTTGGTTTACTGTTTTATTGAATTGATTAGATATTATCTCCTTTGGCTATCACATTTATAAGTAAAAGTGTTAATCTCATTCATCCATTTATCTCTAATCGTTCAATAGCTTCAACGAAAATTGTTTATCAAACGATTTGCGAAAGATTTGCGAACTTGTTCTACTTACTCAATTCACCCCCCCTCTTGAGTATTGAGGCCACTTGGTAACAAGTGGCCTATGGTTTTGAGAAAAAAAAAGATGACCACTTTGATATCTTTCACTTAAGTTAATATCACTTTTCATCTCAAAAGTTTCTACCTTTCTTCTCTCATTTTTCTCTCACTTTTTCTCTCACTTTTTCACTTCTCTCTTTTCTCTCCATTCTCATGGCCATAACCATTTTTCCCCATCATCCATATTTGTTTTTCCAAACCACTTCTAGATCTTGAATCTACTCATCACTTGGAAGCTTTTTCTTGTTGTGGTCACTACCTTGTTCTTCCACCTTCATCATTTTCTTCCAAGCTTTAACTTAAAGCTTTTGAGATAAGATTTTTTATCTTCATTTTCTCTTCTCTTTTTTGTGATTCAAGGCCATTTCCTTATTCATTGGTCTTCTCTCTTTCAAGCTTTGGATGTTGATTGTGTGGGTTTGAATCTTCTAGGGTTTTGGTGGTGGTGTAGGACAAAATCTTCAAGAAGCACCCAAGGAGTTTTCTTTCTTGTTTTCTCTTAAGGTAAGAGGGGGAATAACTTCATCAACCATGCTTGGTGGTGAGAAACAAATTTTGGGTTGAAAATGGAGGATCTATATGAGGATCCATCCATTTGATTGTATGGTTTTTGGTGATTTGTCTTTGTTTAACTTGTTTAATTTTTATTGCTTGATATTATGTATGAATATGCCATTATGTGAAATTGATAAATGATGATGCCTTAGATGTTTGGAATCATGTATGAAAGGCAAGGGTCTCTTGATCCCATTTGAGGAGTGGTTCACAACCAAGTGGCCAAATTAAGGGTCCAATATAAAATCTTTGTACTAATTTGGGACTTAAGGAATTAGGTGATAAGTAATTGATGAAATGATGAAAATTTTGGGATTAGAAATCTTTGGTGGGGGTCTCGGCCAAGAAGGAAAGAAAATAGGATATCCAAGTAAAGTTTTAGGGTAATTTGGAACTTAGAAGCTTAGGTTAAAAAGGAATTGATTAAGGGTAAACAATGATGAAACAAGATGAAATTTTTTGGGTCCAATGATCCTTAGGGTTCACGGCTATGTGGGGCAATTAAGGTAATATTTTTGGTATCAAGTTGGATCTTATGTAATTAGATAATTAGAAGTATAATTAGGAACTCATAAAATGGATAAGAAGAAAAATAATATTTCAACCTTAATTCAAGAGTGATTTTTGGCCAAGTGGTTAAAAATAGGTTTTTGAAACAATGTTTAAGAACTTAAAGAATTTAGTGACTTAGTGATTTATAAAGTAGAGGATTTAAATCAAGGTAGTTTTCTAAAAGTGATAGAAAAAGGGTTTTGTAAATTAAAGTAGTATGGACTTTGTGAAAGATGTTGGAAAGTTAAGCCTAGTGGTGGCTATTTTGTATCAAGTGATGGATTGAATATCCTATTGAGCCTAGTGGTGGCTATTTTGTATCATATGATTGTTATTGTTCATGCATTGAATCATTGGTCATGCATTGAAAGTCCAGTGGACTATTTGTTAAGATTGTGTGCCTAGGAGATGAATTACACCCTAGTGCGAGTGCGATGGGCCTAGTATAGGTCATTGGTTGACCTTAGGGGCGTCAGGGTGTGAGTTTTCCACAATAACCAGTTGGTAGCTCCACTAAGCTGTGGGTTAGACCGATGCAAACACACCGACGATCCGGACCGAGACACTCACCCCAATCACAATCTGGTGTAGAATGTCTTGTATAAAGCCCTGTTGTGCAATTTGATTATAATGAGAAATTTTTAGCACTTGATTTTGTGGTTGACGAGATACAGACATGTCTTCCAGATCATTCTCTCCGAGAAAATTGTGTTTAGCTCCATGGAGTAGGAAATGAGTACATTGTGCATATGCATAGTTAGTCTGCATATCATTATGACATTTCATACCTATTCAATTATCTGATACTTGATGATATAATTATTTATTGACATGCCTCGTAATTAATTTGTTAAATTGACGAGTAACTGATAATATTATTTTGCTGACTGATGTCTGTAACTGTTGCTGATTGTATTTGGATGGTGTTACAGTCCTTCCTATTTCTTTACTGCCATGTTAGTATTGATGTAGGGGATCTTATCTCTTTATTATGTTATTTTGTGCTATATTCTTTTAAGCTTGATAAAGATCGAGGGGAAGACGAAGAGGGATTTCACCCTTTTGGACTGTGCTAATTCTACTGTGTTCATGATGGCATTAGATCGAAACTTTCTTGGTTAGGTGAGTGTTTTGTTTCATGGGGGTTCAGATGCTTGGAGGATTGACTGGAACTCGGAGCGCATTAGATACACAGGAGACATTTCTGTGATTATTCGTAGGACTTAGGATGAAATTCCCTTCTTGTCTTTAGATACTACCGTGCTTTTAGAATTTTTCATATCGGTTAGGGAGTTATGTTGTGTTCTGAATTATACCCCTCGAGAGGACAGTGAGGTGTCCTCTGCACGGACTCTTGTTTGTCAGGGTATGCATCCTCCGGTAATCTTATCACCCGATGAGTTGGAGGAAGATTCATCAGAGGGTCCTCTCCAGTAGTTGTGGGACTTGACATGTGGTTTGTAGCTTTTTTTTAGGGGGGGTGATGTTTTTGTTATTGTGGAGGGATGATGTATGTAATCCCTTTTGGACATGTGAAACTTTTACTTATGTGTTACCAAGACCTTTTGAAGTATATAAGTACTCATGAAATGCATATTCTGGTTGGATGTATGTAATGTCCTTTACGTTATTTTCCGCTAAGTTTATGTTTTACCGTATCTATAAAGAAAAGCAAAAAGAAGAAATTGACAAACTCATACGCTTATTTGATAAACAGGCAAAATTTTATAAATCGGGTTTTTGTTTCTCTTTATGAATTTTATAATGTTGGTGTGACTGTCCCCCTCCAAAAATGGGCGTTACACCACAAATTATGACAACAAAATTCTTCATTCAATCAAATGTGTAACATCCCAAAAATTTATAATTTTAGAATAAATGATCATTTTACAATATTTGAGATTTTTAGAAATTTTTCTGGATTTTTTTTGAAGAATGCAGAATATATTAATATTATTCCTCGTTTCACGTGCACGTTGGGCAGAATTGGCAAAACGACTGTAACGCTCCCAAAGTTGGAAAATTTTATTACGAATAGTCATTTTCTAATGTTTGTGATTTATGTGAATTCTTTCAGAATTTTTTGGAAACGATGAATATTTTAATATATTCCTCGTTCTGCGTGCATACTGAGTAGAGTCGGGAAAATGAAATATTTTTCCCGAGAACATTGGACTATGAAAACGTCGATGGGGGATCTTCTAAACCCGAGGCCGGACACAGTTTACAAGATTTCACGTCCTTCGAGAAATTTTAGCAGATGGAATAATAAAACAATGCGAAAAATTGATCTGTCAGATTTGTTAATGCTGACTTCTGCCAACTATAACTATTGTCCAATAAATAATATGTAATAAAAATCTTATCATACTATTCAAAAATCTACCTTGTGTCAAGCTCCTTTAGCCTTATTTTCAAAAACGAAGTTAAATTAATTCAAAAACTCATTGGGAAGCTTCCAGGAAATTTCCTCCCATTTCCCATTTCTCTCTCTTCCCTCTCCCCATCCTCCTACACGGCAGATGGCTATTTTGGGAGCCAAAAATAGCCACTCTTCTCATTCTCACTTTTACCACTCCACTCTCACATCTCAAACACTCTTCTCTTCTTCTCCTTGCTTCACCACCGTACACACACTCTCATTGGAGACCATCTCCATTGTTTGCTACAACTAAACTCATATCTAGCTTTCTTCCATCATTCCAAGACCATTTTCCTTGTGGCCATCCTTGGTTCTTCTTCTTCTTCCTCTATTTTTCACCATTGAAGCTAAAGCTTTGAGCTTGGAGGTAAAGTCTTACCCTTTCTTTCACTTTCTTCTCATTTTCGTTTTTCTTGGTCACCTATGTGATCAAGAACTCATTTTCCATGGTCAAAGTGGACATTATGGAAATCACTCACATTGGTGTTCTTCTTGAAGGGGAAAACGAAAATCTAGGGCAAGAAGAGGTAACACCTTGTGTTGTCTTTCAAATAGGTAAGAGGGAGATGATCCTCTTCAACCAATCTTGGTAGTAAGGGAATGTCTTGTATGTGTGTTATTATTGATTTCTGAATCCATGTATAAAGTTCTCTCATTTTTATGTTGTTCTTGATGATAGTGCATTTTGTTGGGTTTGTATGATTTATTGATGCCTCTTGCATGATTTGAAGGTATATTTGAGTATCTTGTTGATTAAATATGATAAAGATTGGTTTGGTTTGAGTTAGAGGACCTGGAGAACTCTGATTTCTGCAAGTTTACGCGTGGTAATCGATTACACGGGGCTTATAATCGATTACCAAGCTCTTAAGGATATAAAATCATGATTCTGGAAATCTGGTAATCGATTACATCTGGTGTGTAATCGATTACAAAGATTCTATTTAGCTTGTAATCGATTACAAGAGTGGTGTAATCGATTACCAAGCCTCTGATGTCACGAAAGGGTGCTTCTGGGAATCACGTAATCGATTACAACTTGTGGGTAATCGATTACAACTTGTGGGTAATCGATTACGGAGGTTCTGTCCGATTGGTAATCGATTACCACGGCAGTGTAATCGATTACCAGGGCCTTGAAGTTACGAAACGTGGTTCTGGGAATCACGTAATCGATTACAATGAGATTGTAATCGATTACAGAGATTCTGTTCCTCTGGTAATCGATTACCAGGGTGATGTAATCGATTACCAAGACCCAAAAATGAGATTTTTGAGCTGGAAAAGATTGAGATTATGGTTCTTTGTCCTTTGTAACTCAAACATAACCTAAAAACCCTAGATTCAAGGATTTTACTTTACTTAAATATGATAGGAATATGTATTCATATCAATAGAGAAGAAATGATTTTGAAAATGAAATTCTTGGATCCATGACATGGAATCTGTGGTATGTAGGAACATATATTCCTAGTGAGAATTGTTGATGCAAGTGTGATTCCCTATGTGGGTTATGCAGTTATTGATTCAGTATTCAATGAGATAAGAAATGATGATATGCCATTGAGGCAATGTTATTAATAGATGTATTGTTGATATGTCATGTTGATCATTGAATAATGCTTATGTGCCATTGAGGCAATGCTTATGTTGAATGCATCACTGATGAACATACATGATTGGACATTGTGTCATCATGCATGCGTGTTGTCCGTTGGACATTGTTGAGAAGGCTATGTTGCCTAGGAGTTTGAATAACACCTATGTGCGGGTGCGAATAGACTAAGCGTAGGTGTCATATGTTGTTGACCCTGAGGGCGACGGGGTATGGGTGTCTCACAATAGACAGTGGTAGCTCCATTGGGGCTGTGGGATAGACCAATGCAACACACCAACGATCCTGACTGAGACGTTGTCCTATGTCGCGATCAACTGTTGAGGTACCATGTATAAGCCATTGCGCAAATAATTTTATGAAAGAAAGCACACTATATTTTAAGGCTACTGAGATACTGGTATTACTCCTTGATCATTCACTCCGAAGATGTTTATGTCTAGCTCCATGGAGTAGGAACTTTGGTACCCTTGTTGCATTGTAAGTTGTCAGTCACATGGTCCATTGAGCATTCATGATTGGATAATGTGTTTACTATTATGACTGTGATATTTATTTGATTCTTGGTAATGCTAATGTTGTTGTATGGCTATGGATAATGTTAACTACTGTTCCTTGTTGCTTTACTCTCATTAATTGCTTTCATGTATTACTGTACTTGTATGTATTAACTGTGTCTTATGAGGGCGTTCGACGCCGTTTATTTTCTTACTGCCATGTTGGTACCGAAAGCTGGGAATCTCACCTCTTTCCTATATTTGTGCATTTCTGTTTTATATTTATATTTGATAAAAGATCGTGAGGAAGATAAAGGGGGACTATACCTTGGTTGATTGATTTGAGCATCTGGACAAGATTTCATTGACTATGTAAGAGTGCAGCCGCGGGGTGGCATTGATGCCTGTCGTGTCAACTGGGACGCCATGTGTCACGTGCATATGGGGTTGCGGCCTTGTCTGCTGGTAGTACCCATCCCTGGGTTACTACTCCTCCCCTTTAATTGTTTTTATTCCCGCTGTATTTTATTTGACTCTGTAATTATTACATTCTATATTATTAGTAATTCGTGTAAATTGGCTATAAACTATATATATATATAAGGAACGTGATTCCATGCCAATGGTTGTATTAAGGGTTAAATACATTTATATTTCATTCATGGCTCGTATTTTCTACTTATGCATAAATGCGAAAAAGGAAAAAGAAAAATTAAACTTGTAAATTTTGGAAACTACTGTTATCATGACTGTGACACACCTGGATTTAGTAACTGTGGTGTAATGACGATTGCGCTGCAGTTGGTATATTTAGGTGCGTTACAAAATGTGGCAGTAATACTTATACAAAAAATAGCAAGCCTATGAAACTAAGAAGTACTCTACCTTGCCATCATACTCTTGCTTTAGCAATACTTCTAGAGTAATATATGCTGGAGTTCCCACAGTTGACTTCAGTTGTGAATGAAGCACTGAAGACTGCTAATAACAAAATCTATTAGATTTGTAAGATATAGCAATTGATCTAAATGGCTCAAATTATTAAAAATAAATAAATTGGTGATCATGATGTAAGATATATCACAATTCAGGCTACAAGATATGCTTGATGAGCAAATAAGAAGATACACTAAGAAGATTCATAGGAATAGATCTTTGGGCACATGTAACAACAACAAAAAAGTTTTTTCTCACCAAGTGGAGTCGGCTACTTAGATCTCTAGACACATGCATACAACATAAATTTAGGAGTAGCTTACAAGTTACAACTTCCTTGGACCTACTTTATTCCCTTCCCTTTTTTTTTTCCTTTTCATTTTTACTTTATATTGCATCACTAGTAAGAACCATATGCACAAATTTAGAGCAGAACATAACATGCTTCTAAACACTAATAACTGGTCTACTAATTCAGTTTTAGCAGGATTCAGTTTTGACAGGAGAGTGATTAAGTGACACTATTGCAGCACTAGTAATTGGTTTTGTTTAAAGGATATCTTAAAGTTTTTTTTTTTTTGCATTTTTGAAAAACAATTGAAGTTTACTACTGGAAGGGGTTTGAAAATTCTAATTGAGAGTGAAAAAGTTCTACAACCTCTAAAACTTAAGTGATAAACATTAATTTACTTTTAGTATATGAAGGACAAGAATGACAATTGAAACAAAAAATCCACAATATGACACTAACTAGTCACTATATTGATTTGACATTTGTGTTATGTGATTTAAGAGTACATAGATGAGCAATTTCATCTTATAATTGAGTTTTCTCAGCCTTATCAAAAAATAAGTGAAAAATGCAACTTACAGGTTCAAGCAAATGTCAGCTAAAGAAGGTTGCTTGAAGAGCTCTTCCTCTTAAATGAAGTTAGTGTTCTAAAGTACATCTAGATCCTTTGGAATACTAGCTTGCAGACCCTATATATACTTGAACTACAACCTGCAACCAAATAGAGCACATGCCATATAATTATTTAAACTAGGAAATATAGATGCAAAAGCTACTTCTCAGTAAATACAAAATATTATAGATATTCTATGAGCTTAAGTATAGCATCCTTAGAACAAAATAGAAAGATAAGAACATCAAGTTCATGGATATACTGGTCTAACAATATAAAATAAAAAGGTATGAGGAACAATGACTACCTTACATAAATAATTATGCATGCCTAGATTTCCTTTTACATATAAACAAATGCTGCAAAGGCAAATCGCTGAAGTAATATACCATTCCTGTTAACAAAAGAATCCTAAGAAGACAATATCATAATGAATATAAATGGATCCTTTATAGCTCTACCATAATGCTATATTGCATTTCATCTCTTCCTAAACCCTTTTTTTGTTGGAGTTCTGTCGAATGTAAAATTTACAAAATATTTAATTTGGCATCAGTTGTTCTTACCTTTAACAACAGATATACAACATTCCTTGATTTACTAGTTAGTCAAATCTGTTCAGATCTACCACAATTGTATCACTAAACTCCCACCACAAAACCCTGACGCAATAAGAAATGTGGGAAAAGAAAGGAAAAGCCTCAAAGAGTGGTTAATGCTAATGCAGAGAAGTGACACGATTTTCTCAAAAGCAAGAACTGGATATTACAAATTCCTGAATATTATTATTCTAAAAAATGTTTAAAAATGTAACAGAGAATGAAAAACATAATAATAACAGAACAAAGAGAGCATAATAAAGAGGAAACATGATGAGTAGCCAGAACTTACAGCTTACAGGGGAAATCACACAAGGTACTCACAAGGGAAAACACATTAGCCCTTGAAACCAGACATAAGGGAGCGAGGCCTAAAGCACGCGAGCATTCCACTTTCCGGATCTAGTGGCTGACGGATCTGTGTGGTGGCAGACATGATGAATGCAATCCACAGTTCCAAGTCATTGTCTGCACCATAGTTGCACCTTCCTTTACCTAGAAAATGTCCTAAGTCGCATCGCTCCGTCGTAGCCATCTACCTCCACACGAACCCAGATCTGGTCATGACCTACCACGCGAACAACCTTGGACCACTACCATCCTTCGTTTCTGCCAGACCCACCACGCGTCATCCTCCACTGCAAGCCCAGAACCACACACACCATTGCATGAGCCACCGCCACACAGAACCGCTCACCATGCCGCCTCTCGCCATCTCGTTGCACTGCTATTCATGTCGTGCTCCACATGCAGCCATCAACCACCATAACCCCATATCAAAGTGGAGCGCTACAGCGAGAGTGAGAAGGAGAGGGCAAGAGAGAGAGCGTGAGAGGGAATTTTAGGTTTTTGATTATCAAAGATGAAGAGAGGAAATGTGAAAATTTGGGATTCTTTAAAATATGTTAATTAAAATTTAAAATGAAAATAATGGCAGTTGAAACTGTCATTTTATACATTTAACTGTTGTTTTTTACTTGTAAAATATTGCAGGTGCAAAATTGACGTATTTTACTACATATTATGGCAGTTTTTTAGAACTGCCATATTAAAACTATCGTAATTTACACGTTTTTTTGTAGTGCTTCCATATTTGTAACTAGCCGATCCGATATTAAAACACACTCTCAATGTACTTAAAAATACCAAATGAACTTAGTAAATACTCAAATTTTAACCACAGCTCTTAACAAATATTTGTGACTAAGAAATAAATTCTCCATATTTAATTCCTTCAGTCAGACCATTTCAGTTGTTATCTTAGTCATTTTTAAGCTACTTTTCACCTTCTGTGTTGTAGCAAAGTGTCTAAACTAACTCAGATTGTCACCAGATTAAATAGGCATGTTAAACGAATATTATGCTACCTCTGTAACTATATACAAGTCTAACATAGCATTGAGGATGTTATATTTCTCACTTCCTTTGTAAGAATTTTGTCCCCAAAATTACTTACCTCATATAAACAATTGTGGGTCTTGTTGCATGTGGGACTCCAACTCCCATGTAGCCTTCTCAAACTAGCACCATCCCAGAGCACATTCACTAGAGGAATCTGCTTACCTCTAAGCTATTTGACCCATCTATCCATGATCTTTACTAGTTGCATACCATAAGACAAATCATCCCTTAACAACAGAAATTCATTTATTATAACATGTGAATGATCTGGATTGTACTTCCTAAGCTGTGACACATGGAAGACATTATGAAGGTTTGACAAACTAGAAGGAAGGGAAATTTAGTAGGCTACATGTCCAACTATTTTTAGGATTTGGTAGGGATCAATGAAATGAGAATTCAACTTTCGTGTTCTCAATGCTCTACCAACACTTTTTTGTAGGAGTGACTCTCATGAATACATGTTCTCCCTCTTAAAACTCTAGAGGTCTCATCCTTCTATCAGCATAACTTTTCTGCCTACTCTGAGCTTTAACCAACCTATCCCTGATCATCCTAATATGCTCAGTGGTCTTCTATATCAAGTCAGGTCCTACGATGGTTCTCTCTCTAACCTTATACCAACACAAGGGGGACCTACACTTCCTATCATAAAGTGCTTCATACGATGCCATGCCTATGCTGGTATGGTAATTGTTGTTATAGGCAAACTCTAATAAAGGTAAGAACTTATCCCAACTATCCTTCTACTCTAGCACACATGCTCTAAGCATATCCTCGAGGGTTTGAATAGTCCTTTCCAATTGGCCATCTGTCTGTGGGTGGTATATTGTACTCAAGTTATGCTTAGTCTCGAAAGCTTTCTACAAGGTTCCCCAAAATCTAGATGTAAATCTAGTGTCTCTATCTGAACCTATACTAAGGGGAACACCATGCAATCTAACTATCTCCTGAAGGTATAACTGGGCTAGTCTATCTAAGGAGTAAATAACTCTAATAGGTAAAAAATGGGCAGACTTGGTTAATCTATCCACAATGACCCAAACCACATCAAAACCTTACTAAGTCCTGGGTAACCCTATCACGAAATCCATTGTGATATTATCCTATTTCCACTCAGGGTTTTCTAAAGATTGAAGAGGTCCAAAAGGTTTCTGGTGTTCTATCTTAATATTTTGACAAGTTAGGCACCTAGACATAAACCCTGATATGTCCCTCTTCATTTTAGGCTACCAAAAATCCTCAAGTCTTAGTACATCTTAATGGCCCGGGGGATGGATAGTGTACTGACTACAGTGAGCCTCTTCAAGGATCCACTCCTTGATTCAGCATTCACTTGGAATGCAAAGTCTACCTCAAACTTAAGCATCCAATCATCCCCCATATCAAATTCTCTTGGGTTTCCTAAGAAGATCTACTCACTTACATCCCAAAGAGTCTCATCCTCCTTTTGAGCTTCTAAGATCTAAGCCCTTAAGTTATTCACTATATCCACTCTACTTACACTAAGGCTACATGGCAACACAATCACTACAAGGCTTAAATCTGGAGAACTCTCAAGAAGTTCACTATCCTGGATCATCATCTGAGACACATGTAGGGATTTCCTACTTAGTGCATCATCCACCACATTGGCTTTACCAGGATGATACTTTCACTCAAAGTCATAGTCTTTCAAAAACTCCATTCATCTCCATTGTCTCATGTTTAGCTCTTTCTGATCAAATAAGTACTTCAAACTCTTATGATCACTAAATACCTCGAACTAGACTCCATAAAGGTAGTGTCTCGAAACCTTTAAGGTAAACACCACTGCGGCTAACTCTAGATCATAAGTAGAGTAGTTCTTCTCATGCGGCTTCAACTACCTAGATGCATAGGCAACAACTCTCCTACGTTGTAGCAGAACACACCCTAGACCCATCTTTGAAGCATCATAATGCACCTCAAAGTTCTCCAAAGGATCTGGAATTACCAACACCGATGAAGAGGTCAACCTCAACTTTAGCTCCTAAAAACTATTCTCACAGTCTTGAGTTAATTCAAAAGTACTAAATTTCTTAGTCAGTCTAGTCAAAGGTAGCATTATCTGAGAAAAGCCCTCTATGAACCTCCTATAGTATCTTGCCAAGCCTAAGAAACTCCTGATCTGAGTCACAGTGGTGGATCTTTCCCACTACAACACTGCCTCCACTTTACTTGAGTCCACTAAAATCCCACCCCTAAGAAATCACATGGCCCAAGAACTGAACTTGCTTGAGCTAGAACTCACCCTTAGATAGCTTAGCAAAAAAACGTTTCTCCTTAAGAGTCCCCAAAACTATTCTAAGGTGCTACTCATGCTCCTCCATTGCCTTAGAATAGATAAGGATATCATCAATAAAAACCACAACAAACTGATCTAGGTAGGGTCTGAAGATCTTATTCATGCAATCCATAAACATCGCTGGTGCATTCGTCAATCTAAAGGACATCACGAGGTACTCATAATGCCCATATCTAGTTCTAAAGGCGGTCTTAGGGATATCCTCTTCCCTAACCTGATTTGATGATACCCAGATCTAAGATTAATCTTTGAGAAAACCAAAGCTCCTCTCAGCTGATCCATTGGATCATCTATTCAAGACAATGGATACTTGTTTTTTATGGTTACTTTATTCAACTGCTTGTAATTCACGCAAAGCCTCATGGTACCATCCTTCTTTTTCACTAGTAACACATGTTCTCCCCATGGAGAAACACTCGGTCTAATGAATTATTTGTCTAGCAATTCCTCTACTTGCTTCTTAAGTTCTACTAGCTCTAGTGGTGCCATCTTATAGGGTGCTATAGATATAGGTCTCGTCCCAGGCACTAAGTTAATAATAAACTGTATTTCTCCCTCAAGTGGCAACTCCACTATATCGCTTAAGAAAACCTCAGGATATTCTCTCACCACAGGAATTTCATCTAAGCTCTGCTCAACCTTAGCACTTAGAGAAAACAAAGGAACAAATCCTAGAGCTCCCTCTCCCAAACAAAGATTCACTTAATTTGCATTGAGATACATGAACTCAAGAGGAACAACTTTGGTAGGTGTATCTATCAAGAAAATAAGGGATTTATCCAAACAATTCAAAACCACATGGTTGGTGGACAACCAATGTGTAACACCCACCGTAGGGTGCCACATTTATGTTACTTAATTTCTGAATTACCCCCACGTTATAAAATGTGATGTTGTGATAAAAATATGAGTTGTAAAATTTCTTTTTTCTTCTTTATGATATCGATAAAATAAACTTAGCAAAAAATAAAAATATTATACATCATCACACATAATTTACATCATATACATTACAGAAGTACTGTCGACATTATTTATATACAGACCAAGTCCTCAAAGTATTTAAATATAATTTAAAACTCACATACTGTCCAAGTCTTACTAAACAGCAGAACCCTCAGACGAGTCCACCTCAGATTTCTCAGCAGGTAGGAATCCAGCTCGACGCGAAGTCCTACGGACAGGTATCCGAGCAGACGACACGATACTAAT
This sequence comes from Ormosia emarginata, assembly GCA_029884605.1. NCBI lineage: Eukaryota > Viridiplantae > Streptophyta > Magnoliopsida > Fabales > Fabaceae > Ormosia > Ormosia emarginata. The sequence continues at coordinate 11,595,134 of JAQQTP010000040.1, forward strand.
TTCCGTTGGGACATAATACCTAGTATCCCAATGCTGCCTGATTGACAACAAAAATTTGACATGTACATATATAGTTACGGAAAGAAACGGATCTTCATGAAATTCCCTGCTCATGTTGACCATTAGATTTCCTTGATATATAAGTCCCCTCTCATTGGGACTGGTCCTCCATGCTCCAGCTCCACCGTGGAACTGTAGTCTCACGTAACCAAAGAAACTAGGTCTTGATGTCATCCTATCAAAACTCTGCTTCCTCCATAGGAACCTAATCTTCTTCACCCTCTTGTTCTATGCCTTGCTCAGCGTCTTTACCAAATATAAATACAGTACAAAATAATATACAAATAGGTGAGATCACCTACGCCAATACCAATATGGTAGCACAGAGATAACACAAATAGCATACCATACAGATATATCATACCATAATTATAATAATACCCTCAACATTATTTATCATCACTGATACAATAATTACAATCATGCTCTCAATTATTATTTATCACAACAAATATGATAAATAATAATTACCATCATGCCATTAACACTATTCAAATCACACGATAATTACAATAATGTCATCACATTATCATCATCATCATCATCCAATATTCCTCAACAGTTCAATTGTCATAAACAATATTCCTCAATTATTATATCATACAAATATAAATATTCAATATTTACGACAATACCCTCAACATTATCCAAGTATTCAACAGTTCAATTATCATAACCAATACTCAATAATTATGCATGTGCACATAGACTCAATTTCCTACTTTATGGAGCTAATACTCAGTTCAGAGAAATTGATCTGAAAGATCTATCTGTAACAACATATCTCAGACCACGTGCCACAATTCTCATATGTGTTTGCACATCTATCATATACATGATAGTCTTTACTAGATCTTGATTAAGAATAGTGTCTCAGTCAGGATCATCAGTGTGTTGCATCGGTCTAACCCACAGTACAGAAGAGCTACCAATTGCCCATTGTAGGCAACCCACACCCCAATGCCCCCAAAATCAACAAGTGACTTACATTATGCATATCGCACCTACTCAAGAGGTGTACGTCTCTCCTAGGCAATTAGCCTTATCCAGTCCATCGGACTTTTCCAATGCATGTTCAATGCACCAATGCCAATCACAGGAAAAATTCATCATTTTCTCATACAGTGTCCATATACTAGTCCAACAGTAATTCTACTGTTAAATTCATCATTTTTCTCATACAATGTCCATACACTAGTCTAACAGTCATCCTACTATTAAATTCATTCGCGAAATCATATTATCACGTTGTCATAGTCGCGCAACACTTTTGTCGCATTTTCACAATTGCGCGACATTTCTGTTACGTTTTCACAATTTCGCAACATTTCTATTGCGTTTTCAAATCGCGTAGCGATTTTTCATAATTTTCTCAATCACGTAAAAATATTCCATCATTTTTCAATCACGTTGTGATTTTTCAGCAATATTTCAATCACGTAAAAATATTTAAACGCTTTCCAAATCGCGTAAAAATATTTAAACATTTTTCAAATCGCGTAGCTTAAAAATCATGTTTTTAAGTTACATAAATCATTTTTCACCATTTTTCAACTTCGTAACATATTTTTCAACCTTCAGAAATTCCATTTCAACCTTTCTCAAAATAATATGATTTCTCACATTATTTTCCACATTTTCTTAATCAAGAAAATCCGCTTTGCAATATATTCCACAAATTCACCATTTCATTGAATTAAATTGATGTTTCTCACTTAAAATTCCCTAACGCGCTCTAAAACCCAAAGGATGAGTTTTACGTTAGTAAATTTTTAACTATCAACGTTTCCTTTATAATTCTAATAAATTCTCAAATTCAATCCTCTTCCAAAATAATTTGAGGTTCAAACCCTTACAACCTCTATTTTCCTTCCATAACCGAAATTTATATTTCTCAAGTGATAAAACACTCTGATTCCATTTCCAAAATCCTTGTACTAAATCAAATTATATTTCCACTTTGAAAATCACTTTGTTTCATAAAACCAAGGCATTACAAGCCTTCAAAACCGTAGACATGGCCATTGAAACCATCATATATTTCTTTCCTTCTAAATCAACTAAGTTTCATTCATGGTTTTACACAAACAAAACAATTAAAATTCCTTCAAAAATCATGAGACACTTGGTCTTTGAAATCAAATCATTTGTTCATTTTCCTTGCTTTTCTAAGCATCCAATTTTACCATTCATAAAAATATTAATTTATGAACAACTATTTTGAGGTGTTGAGGCCGAAATCCTCATGGTCATTGGAACCAAAAATTGTTTTCCTTTCCAATAATTTTTATGGCATACATCACATCTAATCAACATATTATATTTCAAGCACACCATAAAAGCAAATAAACATCATACTAAGCATGCAAGCACAAATAAACCATGCTAAGCACATAAACCACATAAACACATAAACACCCACAAATAATTACATAACCATGGATATGAATCCTCACATGGATTCACCATCCATCAAATACACAAACCATCTCTCACCACCATACTTGGTTGGTGAGATGGATCTTCCTCTTACCTCTTGAAGAACCTCAAAAAGCTCCCTGCTTTGCACTTTGCACAAGTTCTCTACTAACAAAAGTTTCTTGAACATAAAACAAACACAAGTTTATTAGTATATAAAGCTTGAATAAGGAAAACCATGGATCAAACATGGCTTAGAACATGAAAAAGAGATAAGAAATGAAGTTTTCCATAACTTCACCTTAAAAACTATAGAACTTGCTCTTGGAAAAATTCCTTGAAGATGAAAGATTTAGAACTTACTCCAAACTACAAAGTGTCTTAGAATGAGGTATAGATTCAAGAAGTATGGTTGTTTGAAATTAAAGAGTGATGGAAGGTGGATTTAGGGTGCTTGGCCGAAACTAGCATGGAGAGAAGTGGAGAGAAAATTTTGATGAAGCTTTGGCTTTTTGGAGGAGACAAAGATGATCAAGGATAGCAATAATGATGGTCTTCAAACTTTGCTAAGCTCTTAAGCTTCTCAAAACCGAACCCCCCCTTCATGCACTCTAAATGTGTGACAAATTTCACTAGCCACCATTTTAAGCATTCCTAACCATTGATTAGTTCAATGGTTAGGATTAACATAGATTCTAGGTTTAGCCTTAGATAGAAGACTTAATCTAGGCCATTGGATCTTTCCTCCTTGAAATCATAGTCATTAGATGTATCTCCAAAATGAAGGGTCAAGATTACTCCTTCAAACTTTACATCTAAGGGTCATAAATGGTCCTAGCCATTTTATAAGACCAATCTCCACCGTTGATCGAATCAATGGTGGACGTCCAAGCCACTAATGTTGACTACGCAATACAATATTTATTTTTATCTGCTATAACCCTACGAATAATATTTTTACTATTTTTTTTATCACCCTATAATTAAATACAGTACAAAACACAGTAAAAGAAAATTTCAAAAACTGTCTTCAGATTCAGGTTTACCAAGATCTCCCGTTTTTATCTCAACAGTATGAATTTTCCTGGCTGCAAAAAATTTTTCACTTTTTCAGACCCACCTAGGCCCACATACAGCCCCCTGGGCCTACAGTTGGCCCACGGATAACATTAAAATAATCAGAGAAACATAAAAATTTCATAATCATCCACAAAATCATAAAAATTATAAAACTTATGAAAATCAAATCAGATTATGTAAAATAATTAAGACTTAATAGTAATAATTAAATTACGTAAGATTTTTCCCGGCCCGAAAATTATTATTTTCTTGACATGGAGTAAATCACACAAAACGATCAAATGTATTCACGGAATACTCAAAATAATTTTACAGTACACAAAAATCACTAAACAGTAGAATTCTGTTAACTGTCAAAATTACTGTCAAATAGTTAGGAAATTTAGGGTGTTACACAATGAATGCTAAGAATGACATCAATGTCTACGAGGGGTAAACAAATAAGGTTTATGAAGAAAGTCCTATTCTCTACTTTTACACAATAATCAAGACACATTCTGGATGTTGTAACTAATTTACTGGTGGCTGTAGACATAGACAAGTCATGTGAAAGTTCAGAAACAGGTAAATCCATCATATTCACATAATCATTAGAAACAAAGGAGTGAGATGTTCCCAAATCATACAACACAGTTAAAAGATGATCGTGAATCATGCATTTACCTTGGTTAAGGTCCGAAGATTGGGTCGCCTCTTTACCACTTAGAGTGTAAACTCTTCCTGTGGCTTGAGATCTCAGGGTAGACACAACTTCCTTTCTTTGAGGACACTCCTTAGCAAAACGCCCTAGTTGTTCACACACAAAGCACACCAAACAAGGTCGGTCTCTATGTTGTTTCCCACAATTTGGACACTTAGGCCCCACAAACTCTTTATGAACCTATTTACCCTTACCCTTAGGAAAAATAAGTTTAGAAAAACCCTTTTTGAACTTGTCATCATCCCACTTCCTCTTCTACTCCACTGAAGGCTTCCCATCATGCCCCTCTATGATTCGACATTTGTTCACCAAGGTTGCAAAGTCTCAAATTTCAAATGGTTGGATGGCCTTCCGGATGTCCTCCCTCAATCTTTCCTCAAACTTAACACACTTCCAAACCTCATTTGGGTTAAGCTTGATGCAGGATGAGAACTATAACATCATAATACCGATAACCTAGTATATTGTGCATATACTTGGATAAGTAGTATTAGCTATACTACTTCTACCCTATAACAACAAACTAACCCATATCATTCATTCACATAAATCAATATGGGGAGCCTGAAGAACACAAAAAGCTATATATATATATATATACACACACATCATCAGGCTCTTAAAGGCATACTGTAATACATAACTTTTACAAAGACAAGGTAGCAGGAAAATAAATATGCAACATATTTATTATAAGAAATAAAATCACTATACTAGTTCTTCAGTTTCTTCTACTTCCCTTTTTCTGTACCTGGATTTACATGGAAACACAAACGGGGTGAGAAATCACAATTTCTCAGTATATGCAATTCCAATACCAATGCTCATTCATTCACAATGAATAAACAAACTACAACCATAAGATTAAGCCTGCAACAGAATAAATAAGCCACTGCTCAACACGATCCGAACATACATACTACTCTATGTAACGTTCACAAGGTAATCAATGACCTTAACCAACAGTGACCAAATGATAATCAACGATATCAAACAATCGCCCATACAATCGTAGGATACCATCGAGCAACCAACAAGCAAGGCAACTGCCCATACAACTACCAACAAATGCAATGCTTTATTATATGATGTATGGTTATGCTCACACAAGATCCTAAAAATATGATGATCCAATGTTGATATAGGTTTTTAGTTTTAGAAAACACATGCCACTTACTTGTTTCCCAAGAACCTCCGTTCATTGTATTTGTCTCAGCAAGTTAGGCAAAAGAGCCATCACACTACCTGGTAATAAGTGGATTCTTTCCTCTCACGATAGTAAGAGTACTGCTACCACCCCCATACCAGTAACCTTGACCATACAAGCATAAATGCAAGGAGAATCTAGATCCAACACCTTGCTCTCAGGCCATATAGTTGTGCACGCCATTTAAGGTCACAATACAAATGAAACAAGACATAGCAAGTTTGAAAAGAAGATATGCAATGTCTTTCACAAATACATACAATCATCACTAGGTCCTTCCTAACCAAGTTATTTGTCCCAAAATAGGCTGCAAGTGCACAAGCCGAACAAGTAATACAGTGAAGAGTAAGATAAAGTTCCCACGAGGATAAGGTTATTTCTAATGCTAAATATCAACCAATAGCTTAAGTAATTTTATTTAAGAATATAAAAATAGGGAAAAAAGGATATAAACTAAATACTAGGAAAGCAATAAAGATAATGGCTAGAGTCTAGGGAATCCTTCTTCACCTCCTACTTCAATCAATGATATGCAATCTTCTTCATCTACATGAATGCACTGATTAGGTTAGCTTGAGAATCTACTTTAGTTAAAAGCTTATATCAAGGTCAGTTAACCTGACTTCCTTCACCTAGCTTGTAATATCCCGAAAATTTATAATTTTAGGATAAATAATCATTTTACAATATTTAAAATTTTTAGGAATTTTTCTGGATTTTTCAGAGAATGCGGAATATTATAATATTATTCCTCGTTTTACGTGCACAATGGACAGAGTTGAGAAAACGATTGTAATGTTTCAAAAGTTAGAAAATTTTGTGACGAATAGTCATTTTATAATATTTGTGATTGATGGGAAATTTTCTAGAATTTCTCAGAGACGTTGAATATTTTAATATATTCCTTGTTTTACGTGTACATTGAGCAGACTCTGGAAAACTACTGTAGCACTTCGAAAGTTGAAAATTTTTATGACGAATATTCATTTTACAATATTTGTGATTTTTTAGAATTTTTTGGGAATTTTTCAGAAACGTCGAATATTTTAATATATTCTTCGTTTTGCGTGCGCACTAAACAGACCCGGGAAGATGCAATGTCTTCCCTGTGGCTGGTAAACTCTAAATTGTGGACTTGTCAATGGGGGATCTTACTAAACTCGAGGCCGGGCACAATTTACGAAGTTTACATTTTTTGAGAATTTTACCCGATAAATGAAATCGCGGTACTGTAAAATCATCTGATGAACAATAAAATATTATTTTCATCATCTGTGACTCTTCTACACTAGAGGAAAAATAATACTGATAGTGTAAATATTTATCTGCGTTAGTGTGCCCAATTAAGAGACAACCTTACTTTCACTTTATTGTGAAACGTGCGAAGCTTCTCATGTAAGCTTGGAGGAAGCTTCTTAGAAATTTTCTCTCCCATTTTCCCCATGCAAATGCAGCCCACTCTCCTCTCTCTCTCCCTATTCACAGCTGGAACAAGCCTTTTGGGGGGGAATTAGTTTGGCTTTAATTAATTAATTACACCACTTTATTTCAAAATTTTCCTATGCACCTTCTCTCTCTTCTTTCTTCTTCTTCTTCTTCTTCTTCTTCTTCTTCTTCTTCTTCATCTTTTCTCCTCCTTCTCTCTACCTCCACCATGAGCACGAAATTCCAGCCACCTCCTCCTCCATTTTTGTTCATCTTTTCTCCTCTCCAAGCCTATTTCTACACTTGCCTTCAACTCCTCTACCTTCTTTGTGTAGAAAGTTTCTCCATTTTCCATTTCTACCTCCATTTTTCTCTCCACCTCTTCTCTTCTTCCTCCTCTTAGATCTGAAATTTCCAGCCACCATTGGAGAGTCTCCTCTTCACTTTTCTCTCCATAAACACCATTTCTAGACTTCTCTCAACCTCCTCTACACTTTCTCTTTAGAAAATCTCTTCAAAAATCCATCCTTTCTACCCCTCCTTCTTCAAATCCGAAAATCACTCCTCCATGGATGGCCAAGCTTTTTGATTTTTCTCTCCACTAAACACATTTATACACTCATCTTCATCTTCTCTACATTTGGAAGGTTTGCTCAAAATCCAACCTTGTCTCCATTGTCTTCCAAGGTAAAGATTCTTGATTTCTCTCCATTTTCTTCTCATTTTCATTTTCCTTGGTTACCTATGTGACCAAGGATCATTCTTTTCAATCCTTAGTTTGTAAAAATGAGAATTTGACCACTTTATGGTTCTCTTGAAGGTGGAATCCAAAAATTGCAAATCAAGGAACCAAGGAGTTGTTTTCTTGCATTGTCTCCTCTAGGTAAGAGGGAGACTACTCACTTCAACCACTTATGGTGGTGAGAAGACTTTGTATGTGTGTTGATGGAGAAATTCATCCTTGTATGCTCTTTGTATGCTTGCTTGAATTATAAATTTTGTATGATTTAGTATTCTTAAAATTGATTGATACTTGATTATGCTCTTGAATATGTTTGATATATTAATTGTGCTTGATCATGTTGGGGTTGCTAAATGGAAAATTTGGAGTTTCCTACCTCAACATGGTGCCACGGTTTTGATTAGAAATTAGGGGTGAATATTAGTTTTTGTATACAAGTGAAATAAGACTTATGTAATCAAAGTTTGAATGATAGTATTAACACTAATGAATGGAAGACTTTGAGAGTTTAATACCCAAGAGGGGTGCCACGGTTTTGGTCTTGGTAAAGAGACAAATGGATTAATTTTGATGAACTAAATTTAAGTGAATTAATAACAAGAAGTTAATACCTAAAAGAGAAGGAAAGATTGGACATTGAAGACTCATTGATGGCCATGGTTTTGGCTTGAGCAATAAGGCAAATGGAATGTCCTCAATACATTGAGCTTAAGTAAATTGATCTTAAGGAATTAATAAATAAATGAGAAATAAAATGTGGAACTGAGAAGACCTATGAAGCCATGGTTTTGGCATGGACCTTTGGCAAATAAATTAATCTTGTGAGAAATGAAAATTGCGTAATTAATTATCAAGTAACTAACACATGATATGTGAAAGAATGAAATTTTAAGGATTAAGGAAGGCCATGGTTTTGACTTGCAATCATAAGGGATGAAATTGACTTTGGGGGGGACAAAATCTAAGTGATTTGATAATTAGAAACCATTGCATAAAATGGAGAGGAATAGAGATTCTAAGAACCTTGAAAGGCCACAGTTTTAGAGAGAGAAAGATTTGGGTACCGGTGATGCCTTGGTGCATCCTTGGAGATTGAGGAATCAGAGATTTACCTAATTCTTAATAAAGCAAAGGAATTAAATTGAATGATGACATTTTGGAAGACCATAGTTTAAAGGGTTATTTACCCTAACCTTCTCATAATTAACCAAAGACTTAAGACTTTAAAAATAAGGATCCCAAATAGGGACATTAGGGTATTTGATAAACCATGAATACTTAATGATGAGGATAAATTGAATTAATCCTGTATGGAACCAAAATTAAATGATTAGTATCAAGAGACTAGTGAATAATATGGAAAGGAATTTAGAACCTTGAAGGCATGTGGGGCCAAACTTTCTAAGGGTTAGTTGACCTTAAGATGGCATAATTGACTAGATCAAGGAACTTAATCAATTTAATAGAATGGTGTTAATGATAAACCATATATATATATATATATATATATATATATATATATATATATATATGGATATTGAAATTTAACTCTATGTGTTGTGAATCCCTATGAAGAGTTATGTGTTTCTTGATTTAATTCTCGATGAGATATGACATGTTCATACTGAGAATGACTACATACCGTTGTGGTAGTGTATATGATGAATGCATCATTGATGAATATACATGACTGGACATTGTGTCGTCATGCATATGTCTTGTTCGTTGGACATTGTTGTAAGGTGGTGTATGCCTAGGAGATTGAACACACCTTTGTGCGGGTGCGAATAGACTAGCATAGGTGCCATATTGTTGTTGGCCTTGGGGGCATCGGGGTGCGGGTTCCTCACATGGACAGTTATGAGCTCATCTGTGCCGTGGGGTAGACCGATGCAAACACACCGACGATCCGGACCGAGACGCTGTCCTATATCATGATCTAGCGGGGACTGTCTGTACAATGCCTGAATGTGCACGTGGAAATTACTGAATTATAGCACTTTGGCTGCGACAGCCGAGTTACAGACATGTCTCCTGATCTTTCTCTCCGACTATTTATGTCTAGCTCTATGAAGTAGGAATTGTGGTATCATAATGCATTGTGCATCATTCATTATCGGTCTCATAAACTGTTGAGCATGAACACCTGTGAATGTAAATGATTATCTGATTGTTGTACTGATTCCTGGAAATACTATTGTGATCTGCTTGCTATTGCTTACTGTTGTTCTACCTTTACTATAAATATCACTGTTATTATTGACTCTGATTATTGCTCAGAATTGAATTGCTTTTATTATAAACTCCGTTGTTGCTATTGATGAATATATGAACTATATTGCTTGGTGGGCGCTTTGCGCCGTGCTGTTTTCTTACTGCCAATAGTGGTAATGAAAGACGGGTGTCTCACCTCTTTCCTATATTTGTGCGTTTTTGTTCTATATTTATATTTGATAAAAGATCGTGAGGAAGATAAAGAGGGACTACACCTTGGTTGATTGGCTTGAGCGTCTGGATAAGATTTCTTCGACTACGTAAGAATGCAACCCTGTGGAGGCATTGATGCCTGTCGTGTCAACTGGGACGCCGTGCGTCATGTACATATGGGGTTGCGGCTTTGTCTGCTGGTAGTACCCATCCCTGGGTTACTACTTTTCCCCCTTTAGTGTTTTTATTCCCGCTGTATTTTATTGGACTCTGTAATTATTATATTCTATGTCATTAGTGATTTGTGTAAATTGACTATAAAATATATATATAAGGAATATGATTTTATTTCAGTGGTTGTATTATGGGTTGAATATATTTATATTTCATTCGAGGCTCGTATTTTCTACTTATGCAAATTGTCAAAAAAAAAATATAGACTCTTGAGAATTTAAATTACTGTTATCATGACTGTGACACACTTGGATTTAGTAACTGTGGTGTAATGACGATTACGCTCCGATTGCTACATCAAGGGGTGTTACATAGCTCACTATGCGTCTATGAGAACCAGAGTGAAATCTACTAATGAACGATCTATTCTCAAACACACGCTATGCATGGCTAAGAGGTATATTTCTATCCTATTAACGAATCAATTTATCCCCGCTATGAGAATGAAGTCGATCATGCATCAACCAAACCTATGATCTCAAATCCAAATCCCTATATCTAGGCTCATCAGATTTTAACAAATCACTTAAATGTTGATTAGGCACTCAAGAGCATTAAGCACAATATATGATTGAACAAAACCAAGCATACATATAAACTCGGAGAAGAGGCAAAATCATTAATATCATAAAAGGATTCAAAGAGTTCCCTAAATACAGCTTTGACTAAACATTGAATACAAAAATATACATCAAAAAATCATGTTCAAGCAATGAGGATGAGAAGACAGCAAAGGGAAAAGGAGAAAGCTCATGGATTTGGTCTTTGAAGCTTGAATCTCCCTCCAAGAGGAATATGGCCTCTATCCTTGGCTCCCCAAGCTTCCTCTCCACCTCCAATGAACGACCTCGTCGTGCCTCTCTACCCCTAAGATGGCCAAACCTAAAAATTAAAAGAAAAATCTCCTTAAGAAAACTAATGAAAACTTATTTATAAGCTCAGCTCTGCGCATCACGTCATGACGTGACACATGTGGCGCCCCAGCGCGCTTCAAATTAGGGCGACATGTCGTGACGTTCTCTGCTGGAAAGCACCTTGGGCATTTACTTCCAATGTTGGGCCTAGGCTTGCTTCAATTCATCTCTTTTGAGCCTATCCTGCATTAGAGAAATCACCAAATTTAGTACAAGTGCAAACCTACTTAATTCAACAAAGAATAGGAAAGAGTATCACAAAAGCATAAAGGAAGATATCAAAATAGAATTTGAATAATATAAGCCCAAATCCTTCCAAATATGCATAGCAACAAGGACCAAGCTATCAAAAGAGTATAAATATAGGGCATAAATAACTACACATAGTGGAGTCATCACACCCCCAAACTTAAGTTTTTGCTAGTCCTCAAGCAAAACAAAGCACAAATACACTTGCATTGACAATTCAAGCTCACATGTATTCAACAATTTTTTTATAAATTCAATTTTTCTTTTAACCACAGCCAGTGTACAATGATTGTATCAGCCCTCAAAGAATGCACTTGCCTCACAATTAGCTCAACACATATACAATCCTTATCTTGCCCTTAATCAAGCTTCAGCTCATGCAAAAATACATCTCCCACAAACATGCAAGCTAAACTTATCTTTTTCAAATCATGCTTGTCCGGATAAGTTTATAAACATACATATGGATATACATCAAGGAATCCACAAAATTGAAATTCAACTCTCTCTTTACTAATATAAACTGCACACGAATGAGGATAAAAAAGGTCTTTAATAGCTTGTATTGTAAGGTCATGGTTATGGGGTGAAGAACAAAGGGAAATTGATAACATACAAACATTGAGAAACATAAACATGAGATTTTAAGACTTGAGCCACTAACTGATATAACAAGGGTATGCAAAATAAGCCGATAAGACTCTCCAAAACCATTCAATGCATTTTCTTTTTGCTTTCTTTCTTTGACTTTTTTTTTTGGATTTTGGTTTTGGATTTTTCTTTTCTTTTTATTTTTTTCTTTCAAAACCAATTTCTTTTTGGCGCATACGGTTCCTTCAAGCCACTTTTGTATCTGTACAAATATTAATACCCTTAATCATGGACTCAAGTAAAGAAATAACACATTATGCACTCAACAAACAATGATGGGAGGATGAAAATGCAATGCTTTCGCATGTATGAAAACAGTTACATGGTAGGGAAAATGAGGGTGATGAAGAACATATATAAGGCCAAACATTTAAAAAGCTTCAAAAGGGGACCTAGGGATATGATCATGTAAGGGTAAGCATTTTAAGGCTCAATCGGTCCAAATAATGCCCTAATCATTTCCTCAATCATGCATAACTTAGAATTTCGCTTCAAGAGAGTTGAAAAACAATTTCAATGATAGTAGAAGTCTCCACATGCACTATCCATAAATATTCTCTAGACAAGCACTCAAATCTTTTTCAAAGTTAAACATGCATCTAAGCAAGAAACATATTATGCATAAAAAGAAACAAGATTCCACTAGCATGAATCCGAGATCACATATGGACTCACAGAAGAATTGAGGACAAAATACATACATATTTATCATTGGACAACCATCACACACTAGTAAATGGAAAAATATCATGCATTCAAATAGTTTCATCATTTTCAATTCAAGCATGCATTCATCTTGTGTAGAATATTGAAAATTAAAATTTTTTATCAACAACCCATCAGTAATAGCCAAAGCAAGGTATGATCATAATAATATGGTGACTATTACTATTGCATACTTTAGATATCAAAACATGTTATACATTAAGTATAAAAGTAGAAAAACATGTAATGATACTCCCCCAAACCAGAGTGAAATTGTGTCCTTATACAAGGGGTATGGGGTACCTGAGCCAGTCAAAATACCTGCTACATCAAAACTGAGCATTAATAAACAAATAAAAACATGAAAAATAAATAGAAAATGCAAAATAGGGTGCTGCGCCGCAGCGTGAATTAGGATGCACTGCGGTGTCTAGCTCATGGATCTCTGTAACACCCCAATTCCTTCTTCTTTTCTCGTTTTTGGATTATCCGTGATTTTTATAATTTTTGTGATTTTTGTGAATTATTTGGCTTATTTTGATTATTTTAATATTATTTTTAAAAAAATTTAGACTGTTGATGAGGGGCCAGGGGAGCTTGCTAAACCCGAAAACCAGAGACAATTTTCGAAGTTTCATTATCTGGGACTTTATCTGACAAATAAAATATAGGTATATTCTATTATCCATTAGATAACAACTTTTAGTAAAGGTCTAGTAGATGGTTCTAGATATAAGCTTAGTCACCTTTTTCTAGATGATTCTCTTGATGACATCACTTATGTGACCTTACTTTTGTGACATCACCATGGCCCACCTATCTTTTTGGACCAATAGGAAACAAGCTTCCTAAACAAGTTTGGAGGAAGCTTGTTGGAGAAGCTTGTCTCCCTCTCTCCTAGAGAAACCCACGACCAAGGACACCCAAAAGGGGCTTCTAGAGTAAGCTTCTACTTTATTCATTTCTATCAAGAACCAAGACACAAAAAGCTCTCACTTTTCTCTCCACCAAGCTCACGACCACACCACCAAAACCCACCCTCCAATCTCATTTAATTTCAACCATCTACATTTCTTGAATCCAAATCTCATTTGAAGGCACTTTGGTGTTGTGATCTTGATCTTGTTCATCCATCTTCAACTTTGTTCTTCAAGTTCAAGTTTAAGGAGTTTTGAGGTGAAGTTCATTAATCTTCATCTTCCTTTTCATTTTTCAAATCCTAAGACCATACTTTGATCCATGGTCATCTTAGATAAGCCTTAGATGTTGATATTGTATGTTTTCTTTGTTTTTAAGTTCATCTTGGTAGTGGAAATCTACTTGAAGGAGGCATACAAGGAGTTTGGAGGATCATCTAAGGTAAGAGGGAGATTACTCTCATCAACCTTTCATGGTGGTGAGGAACGAAATTTGTATGTTGTAAGTGAATAATCCATGTGAGGATTATTTACTTGGTTGTATGGATTTTTAGTGATTTTGGTTGTATGTATTTTTGGTGATCTTAGTTGTATAAACTCTTGGTAATTTTGTGGTTTTTGCTTTATGTGATTTTATGGTTTAATATTATGCATGATTTTGGTTGAGTAGAAATTTTGGTGATTGAAGTATGTTGTGTGCTTGGAATCTTGTTAATGAGGAAGAAAATTTTGAGGTCCAAGGACCCTAGGGCTCACGGCCAAGTGGCCATCAAAAGAGTATCCAAGATAAAATTTTTATGTTGAGTTGGAACCTAGATACTTAGGTAAAAAGGAATTGGATTAAGAATTTATAATAATGGAAGGGAGACAGAACAAAAATTTTGTCATTTAATTAGAGAGAGATTTAGGCTAGTGAGTGGAAAATAAACTCGAAAGAAAAATTGAAAGTTTCAAAATTAAGCTTAAAAAAGTAATAAAAGTTTTACGTGATTGAAAAATATTGATGATGTCTTACGTAATTTTAGAATGATTATTTATGAATTACGCGATAAAGATGCTTGACGATTGAAAATAATAGCAGTGTGTTGTCGTACTCTTAAACGGGACCCGGAGATGTTGATGACTGGTTTGGCTCATGAGTAGCTTTATGGAAAATCATGATATTAATATGTGTGTATGCATTGAGTCATTGATCATGCATTATACCGGCGGTGTCGGTTGAGGTTGTATGCCTAGGAGTTGAATTATACCTTAGTGTGGGTGCGATGGGCATAGTGTTGGTCACTTGTTGACCTTGGGGGTGTCGGGGCACGGGTTTCCCACAATAGCTTGTTGGTAGCTCCACTATGCCATGGGTCAGACCGATGCAACGCACCAACGATCCAGACTGAGACACTATTCTTAATCACGATCTGGTGTAGAATGTCTTGTATAAAGCCATGATGTGCATTTTGATAATATTGAAGTACTTGATTTGAGGCTAATGAGATACAGACATGTCTGCTAGATCATTCTCTCTGAAATTGTGTTTAGTTCCATGGAGTAGGGAATTGGTCCATTGTGCATATGCATGGTTTATCTATATATCATTATGATACTTTATATCTGTTAAATTAGATGTTATTATATTCCATGACTGTAATTGTTGTTTCCTGTATATGAATGATATTACTGTTATTTGTTATTTCTATGATGCTATGTTGGTATTGATGTAGGGAATCTCACCTCTTCATCGTATTGTTCTGTTTTATGTGTATATGATTATTAAAGACTGAGAAAAAGATGAAGAAGGTCTTATCTTTTATGTTGTTTTGTTTTCTGTGATGGCGGCGAGAATAGCTTCTGTTGGTTTTGTTAGAGTTAAGTTCTACAGTGGTATGGATGCTTAGCGGATCGAGTAGGACACCGAGCGTGTCTGATAAGTAAGAGATATAACTTTATCTGAACGTAGGACCCACGATGGGGTCCCCTTTTTCTCTCTGGACGTTTGTACGTTTGGAGTTTGTTATGCCAATTAGGGAGCTGTGGGGTGACTTGCATTACACCCATAGGGAAGATGTGAACTCTAAGGTGTCATATGCTAGGACACCTGCTCGAGAGCTTTTACCCCATCTGAGGGTTTTGTTCGATAGGGACTCCAAGGAGAAGGATCCAATAGAGGACCCTACTCCCTAGGTTTTTAGACTTGGGCTGTAACAACCTAGAAATTATTTATTTTGTGATATATGTGATTTTTATGATATTTGTGATTTTTGAGAATTTTTACTAATTTTTTGGATGATTGTGATTATTTTATTATTTTCCTCGATTTGCATGCCCGTTAAGCAGCGTCAGAATAATTAAATATTCTGCTGAGGCCAAAAAACCTTGGACTGTGAAAACGATGATGGGGGATCTTACTAAACCCGAAGCTGGATACAGTTTACAAAGTTTTTGTTTTTCAAGATTTTATCTGATAAATAAAACCCCGATACGCTTTATTATCCATTGGGCAATGGAATACCGATTTTGTCAACTGTGACCCTTGTCCATTAGATAATAGCTTGTAGTAAAGTATTAGTGTTCTTGTAACATCCCGAAAAATACCTATTTGATCATAATTCATCATTTTATAATATTCTTGATTTTTAAAAATTTTTCTAGAATTTTTCGGAAACGACGAATATTTTAATATATTCCTCGTTTTACGTGTACACTGAGCTGAGAATTACTGAGACCAGTGTAACACTCCGTAAATTGATTATTTCACCATGAATAGTCATTTTCCAATATTTGTGATTTATGTGAATTTTTCTGGAATTTTTCGGAAACGACGAATATTTTAATATATTCCTCGTTTTGCGTGAAACTCGAGCAGAGTCGTGAAAATGACTGTAGCGCTTCAAAAATTGGGAAATTATATGACGAGTGGTCGTTTTATAATATTTGCAATTTTTGAGAATTTTCTGGGAATTTTAGGAGAACCGTCGAATATTTTAATATATTCCTCGTTTTGCGTCTGCATTGAGAAAGTAATCGAGAAACGCGATGTTTTCTCCGAGAACCTTGGACTATGGATAAGTCGACGGGGATCTTACTAAACCCGAGGCTTGACACAGTTTACGAGGTTTCACAATTTTCGAGAAATCTTAACAGATTACATTTAAATCAATACAAATGAAAAATTCATCATCCGTCGATTAATTAAATATCGACTCTGTCGATCGTAACTATTATCTATTGGATAATAGTGTGTAATAAAAATACTATCACATTATCCTAATGTAATCTACCTTATGTCTAATCAAATCACTTTAATTCAAATTTAATAGTTAAATATTCAAGCTTCCTTAAGAAGCTTTGACCCCAAGCTTTGACCACATGTGTAGCTTCCAAAGGAAGCCAATTTTTGTCACTCAATCCTCTCTCTCATTTACGTATCTGCAGCCCACACAAGAGAAAGAAATTGATTCTAATATCCTAATATTACAACTAAAGGCATTATTACCAAAAACACTCTTTCTCTCTTCTTTTACGTTTCTTCTTCTTCTTCCTCTCTTCAAACCTTTTCTTCTTCCTTTTTCCAGCACCCATACGTCCAGCCACCTCATGAAACCCCATCCTTCATAAAAATTTACACCAACTATATTTTCTTAATCTCCTACTCCTTCTCATCATCTTTTGTGCTTGGAGTTTTCAAGAAAGCTTCCATCTTCAACCATTTCTCAAGCTTTGAAGGTGAGCTCCCATGGCTGAAAAATTTCAGACTTCCACTCCATTTTCGTTTCTGGTTTTCCTCTTGATTTAATGGTCATTTTCTTCTTCTTTTTGACATCATTACATTGTTCTAACTTAGACCACATTTTCTAGGGTTTTTGAGCTTCAAATCCGAAAATCAAGAGTGCTCTTGGAATTTTTCTTGGTTCTTCATCTTGGTAAGAGGAAGACTAATCCTCCTCAACCTCTTTAGCAACTAGGAACCTTGTGTTTGATTTTTGGAAGAAAAACCACATGGTGGTTGTTCTTGAAATTGATTTCTTGAATGTCATTTTAATTTAGCTTTGAGTAGTTGATTGAGTGGTTAATTATTCATGTAATTTTGTGATTGAAATCCATGTTTGCTTGCTGGAAATTCTGGTTGCTGGACCCCCTGAGTGTGCCACGGTTTTGAGGCTGTTTTTGGGCTGTTTTTGGGCTGGAAAATGAATGGAAATTATGCTTAAATTTTGACCAATGCATGGCAAATTAAATCAAGTAGTTAAGGTTGATTCAAGTGGACAAAATTCTGGTTGTTGGACCTTGGTGAGTGCCACGGTTTTGGGCTGTTCTTAAGAGCAGAATTTTGGTTAACATTGTGTCAAGAGTAATGCTAGGCAAATTAGGTAAAGGAAGACTAAACTAGTGAGAAGAAAATTGGTAACCTAGGACCCTATGGGGTGCCACGGTTTTGAGGCTAGCAATTAAGGGAAATTGTGATAAATTGTAACAAGCATTTGATTTGAAGTAATCAATGTATAAATATGGAATGTAATGGAAGAATAATTTGAAATTGAAACTCAAGTGATGCCACGGTTTTTGGGTGGAAAAATGGGGTAATTTATGGTTGATGTGCAATAAGTATGAGACTAGAATTAATTAAGTAACAAGATGGGATTTAATGGAAGAACAATTGGAAGTTGAGACTTCTATGGTGGCTACGGTTTTGGAGCCAAGAACCTAGGGTTTTTGGTGAGTTAATTGAACAAGTGAACACTTTAAATAATTAAGGGAGTGGTGTACAAGATTATGGCTTGAAAGGAATTGGAATTGAATTCATTAGGAGGCCACGGCCTCTAGTACATTATTTGGGAAAATGTAATTTTGGTAAATTGGAAGTATAAGTAATTAGATACTTAGAGAACTAGGTAATGAAATGGACAATTATTAAATTAGAAGGATTATTAGGATTAAGACTTCATAAGCCTTAAAGGACTAAGAATGAATTCATCATAAGACTTAAGGTGATCATAAGTGGGTAAAGAACATGAGAATGTGAGACTTGAGGGCTTAAATAAAATGTAAGTTATTGGAGATCGAATTGCCTTAGTATGTTAAGTTGATTTTTGAACATGAACCTTGAAATAAGGAATAAATTCTAAGTTAGGATTCATAATGAACCTAATGACGTATTGATTGATTTGACATTGATATTATGTGATTATGCAATTGTATGAAATTATGAATCATACATGTGCATGCATAGTGTCTTATGCATTGTGATTGTCCTTGTCATTTGTGTTGTAAGGCCTAGTTGCCTAGGAGATTGAACACACCTTAGTGCGGGTGCGAATAGACAAGTGTGGGTCGTGTTATGACCTCGGGGACGTCGGGGTGCGGGTCCCTCACATGGACAGTTTAGAGCTCCTCTGTGCCGTGGGGCAAACCGATGCAAACACACCGACGATCCGGACTTGACACTGTCCTATATCGTGATCTAGTGTAGAATGTCCGTACAATGCCATGATTTGCGCACGAGAAAATTTATTGATAGCACTGGCCTCGGCGGTAGGAGTTAGACATGTCTCCTGATCTTTCTCTCCGCTTGATTGAGTCTAGCTCCATGGAGTAGGAATTTGGGAAAGCATGCATATGAGTCATGATATACCCTGTCATTGTTAATATTTATTTTTCCATAACTATGACTGATTTAATAATTACTGTGATGAGTATCTGCCTGGAACTGTTTATTTGCTTACTGTTGGAATTTCTACTCATTAAATTGAATATGATATTCTGAGTTGCTAATTGGGCGCGTGGCGCCGTTCTGTTTCTAGCTGCTATGATTGGTAATGATGGTAGGATGTCTTACCTCTTTCTTGTATTCTTGTGCTTCTGTTATGTATATATATATGTACGTTTGATAAAAGATCGTGAGGGAGATGAAGAAGAATCTTAGTTGAATTGGATTGGATGTGTGGATGAGATTTCTTCAATTACGTGGGAGCACAACTGCGTGGAGGCATTGATGCCTGTCTCGTCAACTGGGACTTCGAGCGTCGTATATGTGCATGGGGTTGCGGATTTGTCTGCTGGTAGTACCCATCCCTGGGTTACTACTTTTCCCCTTTAGTGTTTTTAGTTCCCGCTGTATTTTATTTGACTCTGTAATTATTATATCCTATGATATCAATGATTTACGTTAATTAACTATAAGATATATATAGAAGGCATAGGATTTTATTTTGGTTGTTGTGTATAAGATGATGTTGCATTTGGATATGGGTTAATACAAATACATTTCATTCGAGGCTCGTATGTTCTACTTACGTATAAACAAAAAAATAATAATAAACTTCTAAATTTTGAAACGTATGTTATCATGGCTGTGACACACCTGGATTTAGTGACCGTGATGTAATGACGATCGTGTTGCGGTCGCTATATGAAGGGGTGTTACAGTTCTAGAATGTTCACTTTATGTGACATCATCAAGGTGACATCACTTTGATGACATCACTTTGACTTTTTCAAAAAAGTTAAGGATTGGTTTCTTGAAGAAGCTTTGTTTTTGGCTTGTTGAAGAAGCCAATTCCACTAAGCTTCTAGGAGAAGCTTCCCTCTCTCTCACTTAGGCAACCCCACGGTTTTGGGGGGGGGGAATGACAAGGAGATGGTCATTTTTTTCACTTAAGGCATTTCACTTTTCATTCAAAAGTTTTCTATCACTTTCTCTCTCTACATTTCCTTTCTCTCACCTTTTCTCTCATCTCCATTTTCTCTCTTCAGCTCCACAGTCTCACACCTCCATGCTTACAAAAATTCAAGCAACCAGATATCCATACACTACATCACATTCTAAGACTTTTTCTAGTTAGAACCTACCCAAAAAGCTTAAGGTAATGTTCTTAAGGTAATGTTCTTATTCTTCATTTCCTCTCCTCATTTTTGTGATCAAGGCCATCCTATTGGTCATTGATCTTCTCTTTTAAGCTCTAGATGTTCATTCTTATGAGTTTGAAATACCTAGGGTTTTGTTGGTGGTGGTGGCCGAAACTTCAAAGGACCTTTAAGGGAATTCCTTTTGATTTTCTCTTTAGGTAAGAGGGAGAATGTCCTCATCAACCACTCATGGTGGTGAAGGACGAAAATCTTGGGTTGAAAGTGGAGGATCCATGTGTGGATCTCTTCACTTTATTGTTTAATTTTAATGATTTGTAACTATATGTTAGTTTAATGTTATTATTTATTATGATGCTATTATGTGATATTAATAATTTGTGATATTTGTATGCTTCAAAACATGTGACAAAAGACAAGGACTTTGTGTCTCTTTGAGGTGTGGCTCACGGCCTTATGGCCTAGGATGATGATTCAAGATCAAACCTTGTATTAAAAATGAAACTCAAGTAATCACTTGATGAGTTGATGGAAATTTCGGGGCCTTGAGACTTTTGGTGAGGGTCTCGGCCAAGAGGAGGTAAAATAGGAAAATTTTTGATTAAATTGGTGGTGAATTGAATTTAGAAGGTTAGGTTGAAAATGGATTGATTGAGGATTAAAAATGATGGAATAAGAATATGAATATTGGGTCCAATGACCTTAGGGTTCACGTCTATTGAGGTTATCCAAGATAAAACCTTGTATCAAAATGGAATTTTGGACACTTAAATGATTAGATATTTAATTAGGAACTCATAAAATGGAAAGAGAAAAGAAAATGCAATTTTACCCTAAACACCAAGAGTGAATCTCGGCCAATTAAGAAAAATAAGTGAAAGTGAGGTTTTGAGAATCATAAGACATTTAATTAAATAAATTGTATTGAGAACAAAGAGAAGGACTAATTGAATTAGAGAAACAAGAATTAGGAGTGTAAGGGAGGTTTTGAGAAACATAAAATGTTCATTTTAAGAGAATTTTATTAAAGACAAAGAAAAGAACTTTTTGAAGTAGAGTGATAAGGATTAGGTGAAGGATAGGAGGATATATTCCCTAGTGAAGCTCAATAGGAGAAGTGTTGAAGTTGGGGTGTAATTCTT
The DNA here is from genome assembly GCA_029884605.1 of Ormosia emarginata. NCBI lineage: Eukaryota > Viridiplantae > Streptophyta > Magnoliopsida > Fabales > Fabaceae > Ormosia > Ormosia emarginata. The sequence continues at coordinate 11,616,860 of JAQQTP010000040.1, forward strand.
ACACGAACTTTGAAGGTTCAACGTTTGTTTTAAAATGGCAATAGAAATGTTTCTCGATTGAAAAACAATAATAACACCTTATGAGACAATGGTATGTCCAAAATTGAAAATGAATGATAATTTTGTTATCAGGCCCATGAGTGGGACCCAGAATTATTGATGACTGTTGTGGCCAATGATAGCTTATGATCATGAATTGCATGGCATTGATAATTATGTATGTATGTGTACATTGAGGCATTCATCATACTTTGTGAAAGTCCGATGGACTATTGATTAAGGCTGTATGAGCCTAGGAGATTAATTACACCTCAATGCGAGTGCGATGAGCCTAGTGTAGGTCATTTGTTGACCTTGGGGGCGTCGGGGTGCGGGTTTTCCACAATGGTCAGTTGGTAGCTCCACTGCGCCGTGGATCAGACTGATGCCACATATTAACGATCCGGACCGAGACACTCACCCCAATCACGATCTGGCGTAGACTGTCTCGTATTAAACCTAATGTATATATTGAAAAAATTATGATTTTTTTTAGCACTTGGGCCAAGGCTATCGAGATACAGACATGTTCTTCTGGATCATTCTCTCTGAAATATTTGTCTAGCTCCATGGACTAAGAAATTAGTACATTGCATACATTTTCATAGTCGGTTTGCATATCATTATGACATTTCATACTTGTTTAATTATCTGATATTTGATGAAATGATTATCTATTGAATTATCTCTTGAATGATGAATTAAGTTGACGATTGACTGAAAGTATTATTTTGCCTGTTGATAATTGTGCTTGTTGCTTGTTGTATTTGGACGGTATTTCTATCTGTATTGTCTCCATGCCGCCATGATGGTATTGATTGTAGGAGTTCTCACCTCTTTATTGTGTCATTTTGTTTTATATTTATACTGGATAAAAGATCGTGAGGAAAAAGAAGGCCCACACCCTCATTGTTTGGTCTGATTTACTATATTTGGTATGACGTCTGGATGAGAATTCTTTGGTTACGTATGGGTGCAGCTTCATGAGGGCATTGATGTATAGCGCATCGATTGGGACACCGAGCGCTTTACTTATCGAAGGGAGGTGACTTTGATAAGGAGTAGTACCCAAATTGGGGTTACTACTCTCACCCTCAATGCTTTTATGCACGTGAAATTCTCTATGCCCATTAGAGAACTGTGGGGTAATCAGCATCATACCCCTACAGAGGATTTCTGTGGAGTCAACTGCATGGACTCCTGTTCATTATGACTTGCCCTGATAGGGGGACCTGCCCGCGTTGGTTCCCGAGGAAGATCAAGTGGGGGACCTTACCATCCAAGTCCTTTGGGGTTGGGCTAGGTCAATTCTTCATATGATAGTGCATATGTTTTCTTTTATTAGGTATATAAACATTATGTTTGTGATAATAGTACCTTATATTAAGAATACTTTATATATATATATATATATATATATATATATATATATATATATAATGTATCTTTACTTCAGTGGTTGTAATGTTGGGAGTTGTGTACTGACTATATTTCATCCGAGACTCATATTTTATATCTATTCATAATGGTATATTTTTGGAAATCCGTTGTTGTCATGTAGCACGCCTGAATTTAGTAACTATGGTGTAATGATGATTATGCTATGGTTGTTTAAATTTTAAGGGTTCTACATTTAGGTGGTATCAGAGCAGTTCATTTTGTTGAGCTAGGGTATGGACTGACTAGGTGATGCATGCAAAACATACACTAAGAGCAAGTGCACTCTATCGCCAAGTAATATAGGACTTTTGAGTCCAAGTTATCGATCCCACGAGGAATAAGTGATAATTACTAAAATTGTAAAACTCTTATGTTATTTAGACAGTCGAAATTGTATGCAAGATCCAAATTAAAAACAAAAAACTAATGAAAACAATAAAGAGCAATTAAATAAAGAAAAGATAATCAAAGATAGAGAAGCACTAGGGCGCAAGGTTCACTTGAGTCTCATTATTCGGATCTTCTTTCAATTATGATACATGTAATTCTTTTGCCAATATTATCTTATTTGCTATTGAATCCCAATGGTCATGGATGAAACAATATTCTATTCTTAATTTAATCCACCTATTTGGTCATTTAGTTAAATTAATCAAGAATGCATTAAATCTCAATTTCAAGATATGAACTAACAACCCGTCAATTCCATTGGTAGGAGAAATTGATGTCTGGTCATTCACCAATATAATCCTAGGCTTACCATATAGATCCACTCATTGAGTGTGGATGGTCACCGGTCAAACAATGAATTAACAAATTATACAACTGATCAAGTTATGACAAGAATGCAAACAATATGATAAACCCACAAAGAAATTGCCATAATTAATTTAGAAATCAGATCCAAATAATTAGGAACACAAGATCCCCCATAGCCCTAGCTATGAGTTTAGCTACTCATATTCAATATAAACAAACTCATAATAAGATACAAATCCATGGAAAGAAAACCAAAGAAAGGAGAAAAACTAGAGAGAAAGAGAGATCAAAACCCCTTTGCAGAGATCTAGATCTTTAAGCCTTCAAGAAATCCTCCATCTGAAGCCTTCCTCCTTTCAGATCTGCCTCTCTAAACCCATTCTTATGAACAAATTAAGTGAAAATTACAAAGAAAAGTGAAAATAGATGAAAAACTTGTCTAGGAGCTCTCCTCATTTATTCCTCCTCTTCTATAGCCTCCACCTCTCTTTATAATACATTTGGGGGAGGCTTTTAGCGTTTTTGACAAGTCTGATGGGAGACACGGTCGTGTCTCATTAAAAATCACGTGGAATCTGTCAGAAAACGCATTAAAAAATCAAAATCCATAAGTGAACAGTACTGACACGGCCGTGTGAGTATTTGGCACGATCGTGCCTCAATTCCAGAAGCTTTACATGACTTAGACACGGCCGTGTGGGTTGCCAGGATGCGAAATTTCCTTTTTGGGGGGAGGCATGGCCGTGTCTCTGAAGTCTTCATGAAAGTTGTAGATCTTTTTGTTAGCTTTCCATGGACACCTAATTTACCTCGTTTCGACCTCTATAACTCAAATTATGCTCATTTTATCGCACAAAGGTCAAAAACTCTACGAATCTTATCCATATAAATTCCAAGCTCAACTCCATTGCAATTGATCCATCCAAAGCTTCATAGAACAATGTCAAAAAAATTATTTTAGATCTCAAATCAAACACAAGATGTCTAACTTCCAAATCACTTCTAAGCTGACACAAGTCCTGTAAAAGCCCAAAATGGTCCTCTTTTGCCTTGAAAACTTGGTATCTTTGTTTGCTTTCACTCCAAATGCATTAAATCTCTCTAAATCTGCAAAAACAAAGATAATGATAAGGATCCACCTTTAATTCTCTTATGAATACAAGTAAATCACCACAATTTATTCAATTAAATGTTATAAAATGTAGGCTTATCAACTCCCCCACACTTGAGCTTTGCTTGTCCTCAAGCAAAGAATAGGAATCAATCATCAAGATCAAACTTAGCACCCATAAACATGAATCAAGGGAAATTCCACAATTAAAGAAGTTCATGTTCAGTAATTAAATTCAATTAATCAAGATCATTCAACACTTAAAATGATATGATTCTTTTGTCTAGCTTGTAACTTTTCTCTTCACAAAACATATAAGATCACTCATCTTTCCATCGCTCAAGTGTTTAAGGATAAGGAGATCACTCAAATTTCTCGAGTAAAATGCAAAACCATAAGCTTGCCTATCAATCTCATCTCCACTTTTAGGTTCACATACATAGCAAGAATCAAAAGGACTTCATCTGGTTATAACGGAGCCAAGGGTAATTATATAAGGTAGGAAAAAGATAAATAAGGGTAAAGAATGCCAATGGATAAATCAATACAAGCAGAATCAGGCTGAAACGATGAATAAAACATGATGCACAAAGATTTAACTAATTCTCAAATTCAACCCAATATTTTCATTATTCTTCACCAATAATTCTTTTCCTCTCTTTTTTTTAATATATATATATATATATACCCTTGAAAATAAAACAACTTTCTAAGACTTTTAATTCAACACATCAGATGCTCCTAAGAAATCAACCTGATTATTCAATTGGCTTTTCAAAGAAATCAATTTTTAGGCTCAAATGGGGCATCTAAAGGGTATTTTATCAATTACTTTCTGAAAGTCAAGAAAGAATAAAGCCTAATTGCCTTAATCATATTCAAGTATGTATGTGAATCGTTAAAGCCTCAACAAGATATCAAAGCAAGTTCTAGCACACATCAATCACGAGAAAACTCATTCCAGAAGAAAAATTCAATCATTAAGGCTCAAAACTCACTTTCTGGATAAGTTGGTAAAGAAATTAGAAGCAAACAAACATGGCTAATTCCCATCAAAGATGTTAAATTTCACTTTTCTTAATTGAACAAGATTGCCCCACACAAAATCATCTCATGATCATTGGATTCCCCTTTCAACAAATCTCTATCAGCATCAGAATAAATCAAGCAATTAACATACAATTCCAGCTTAATTATCAGTATTACTCAAGTGTTCATCAGTTGTGCATTTTTTTTTTACAAAATACAGTACCCCCCCACACTTAAGATAAACATTGTCCTCAATGTGGAAAAGAAAGAAATAAAGGGGTAAAGAAAAGAGCAACACAACCTAATGAAGAGTGAGACAGAGTCAGGCAGAGGAGAAGCGTGAAAGTTAGTGCTGCAACAGACCCTGAAAACAAAAAAAAAAAACACATGAGTAGAAACACGGCCAGGGTCTTTTAGAGTTAGATTCCCAAGATTGTAACACTGATATTCATCTGTGAAAAGATTTCACAAATAAGAAGTTCATAATGCACAAGTCCATAAGAATGCGTCTCAAGAGTCAATAAAATATTATTTACTGACTCTTTACTCAGCCATTCGAAATGAAGTAAATTTTTATCTTCTTAGTTTGCGAAAACCACCTTCAACTTGCAACTTTAAAACAAAAATAACTAAAAGAAGAAACAATAAGGAAGAAACACAGGTTGCCTCCTGTGAAGCATTTGTTTAACGTCATGAGCCTGGCGGTGGGCTGATACTAAGCCTAAGTGAGGCAAATAGAGTAGTTCTTAGTCCTCACTCCTTTTTCATAATGCTTTGCTCTTTGCCCATTTATCTTGAAAGGTTGTTGGTCTTCTTTCCTCACTTCAAGCACACCATATGGTAACATTCCAATGACCTCATAAGGTCCATACCATTTTGACCACAATTTACCTAGAAAGAGACGAAGACATGAGTTATAAATAAGAATTTGATCCCCAATCTTAAACTTACGTTGTTGGATACACATGTCATGCCACTTTTTTGTTTTCTCCTTGTAGAGCTTGGCATTCTCATATGCTGCAAGACGAAGTTCATCTAGCTCGTTGAGCTGGTCGCATTGTTGTGCATCTATAGCATTCATATCAAAATTCAAAAATTTAAGTGTCCCATATGCTCTATGTTCTAGTTCCATAGGTAAGTGACAGGCTTTACCAAATACAAGTTTATAAAAGGACATGCCAATGGGTGTTTTGAAAGCAGTTCTATAGGCCACTAATGCATCATCTAACTTCAAAGACCAATCTTTACGAGATGCATTAACAGTTCTTTCCAAAAAAAAAAATCAATTTGCGGTTTGAAACCTCTACTTGGCCACTTATTTATGGATGATAAGCAATGGCGACTTTATGGGTGACACCATATTTGCTCAAAAGATTATCAAATTGTTTATTACAAAAATGAGTGCTACCATCACTTATGATTGCTCGGGGTGTACCAAATCGAGTAAAAATGTTTCGTTTCAAAAACTTGACCACCATCCGAGCATCATTAGTAGGCAATGCCACAACTTCAACCCATTTAGAAATATAATCCACAGCAACCAGAATGTATTGATTAGAAAAAGACTTTGGGAAAGGACCCATGAAATCAATGCCCCAGACATCAAAAAGTTCACAAACCAAGATGCCATTCAATAGCATATCCTGTCTCCTAGAGATGTTTCCACTGCGCTAACATTTGTCACAAGATCGAACAAATTCAAATACATCTTTAAACAAGGTTGCCCAATAAAACCCACATTACAATACCTTGTGTGCAGTTCTACTCAGACCAAAGTGGCCACCAGTTTCCCTAGCATGACAATGTTCAAGAATAGAATGACTATCATTACCATAAATGCATCTCCTAATGATATTATCAGCACAAATCCTAAACAAGTATGGGTCCTCCCACAAATAATGCTTAACATCAGATAAGAATTTCTTCTTTTGCTGATAACTAAGATTCGGTGGAAGGGTATTACCTACAAGGAAGTTAACAAAATCAGCATACCATGGTAAAGGGGAGACTGTAAAGAGGTACTCATCAGGAAATGATTCATTTATGGCTCGCTCAATAGAGAGCCCTAACACCTCCTCATCCAATCGAGATAGGTGATCAGCTACAAGATTCTCTGTTCCCTTTTTATCACGTATCTCAATATCAAATTCTTGTAGCAAAACAATCCACCGAATCAGTCTTGGCTTAGCATCCTATTTGGCAAGCAAATACTTAATAGCAGAATAGTCAGTATAACAAATAACTTTAGAAAGAATAAGGTAAGGGCGAAATTTATCAAAGGCAAATACTACTGCTAACAACTCTTTTTCAGTGGTAGTGTAATTTCTTTGTGACTCATTTAGAGCGTGGCTAGCATAGTAAATAGTTTGGAAAACTTTACCTTTCCTTTGGCCCAAGACAGCCCCAACTGCTATATCACTTACATCACACATTAGTTCAAAAGGTAAGGACCAATCAGGGGCAACAATGATAGGTGCACTAGTTAATTTTTCCTTTAAGACCAGAAATGCATTTAAACAAGAATCAAGAAAATCAAATGGTGCATCCGTCATTAGGAGGTTAGTTGGTTTGGAAATTTTTGAAAAATCCTTCATAAACCTCCGATAAAAACCTACATGCCCCAAAAAGCTTCGAATGGCCCTAACAGATTTAGGTGGGGGCAATTTTGCAATTACTTCCACCTTTGCTGGATCAACTTCCAAACCTTTGGGTGAAATCTTATGCCCCAAAACAATGCACTCTTGTACCATGAATTGACACTTTTCCCAGTTCAAGACAAGGTTAGTGTTCCTGCATCTCTCCAAAACCATACTTAGATTATGCAAACAATCATCAAAAGAAGGACCAAACACAGAGAAATCATCCATGAAAATTTCAATGCAATTCTCCATCAAGTCAGAAAAAATGGCCATCATATATCGTTGAAAAGTAACCGGTGCATTACATAATCCAAAAGGCATCCGTCAATATGCAAATGTACCATATGGGCATGTGAAAGTAGTTTTCTCTTGATCCTCAAATGCCACAGGTATTTGCATATAGCCAAAATATCCATCTAAGCAATAGAAAAATGCATGACCTGAAAGTTTCTCTAACATCTGATTAATTAAGGGTAAGGGAAAGTGATTTTTTCGAGTGGCATCATTTAATTTCCTGTAATCAATGCATATACACCACCCAGTCACATTTCTAACAGTTATGAGTTCTTTCTTTTCATTTTTCATGACTGTTGTACCCCCTTTTTAGGCACTACTTGTACTGGACTTACCTAAGGACTATCAGAAATAGGGTAAATGATACTTGCATCGAGCAACTTATTACCTCATTCTTTACAACCTCTTTCATGTTTGGGTTGAGGCGCCTTTGTGGTTGCACAAGCGACTTGTTCTGCACCTCCATGTGGATTTTGCGGGTGCATATGGTAGGGTTGATGCCCATAATGTCATGAATGGTCCACCCAAATGCTTTCTTATTCTCCCTTAACACTCTCATGAGTTTCTCCTCCATTGGATTTGAAAACAAAGCAGAGATAATCATAGGTAAATTTGATAGAGGATCCAGAAAAGCATACTTTAAATTGGAGGGTAGAGGCTTGAGCTCAAGTTCGGGAGGCTCCTCAATTGAGGGTTTTGGGGTAGGAATGTTTTTCCTATCCAAATCCTCATAATACCCCTAATTTCTTCTATAGTCCACAAACATGCCAACTTCTAACCGCGTTGTCATTTCTGTGAATTCTTCATTACCCTCAAGGTCAGGGTTAACCATGGTCAAGATCTTTTTCAAAACATCATCAGTCACTGAATCCTGCAAACATGAACTCACAACACTATCCACAATATCAATAGAATTGATGCAATTACATGAATCATAGGAACTAGGATGCTTAATAGAATGAAAGACATTAAAAACAACTTCCTCATTATTTAATCACAAGGTCAACTTCCCTTGATGGATATCAATCATAGTTTTTCCAATAGCAAGGAATGGTTGCCCAAGTATGATTGGGACCTCAGAATCTTCCTCCATATCTAACACAATCAAATCAGCTGGAAAAATGAACTTATCCACCTTTACCAAGATATCTTCCAATACACTACGAGGATAAGTATTGGATCTATCAGCCAACTGAAAAGAAATGTTGGTAGGCATTAGTTCTTGCATTCCCATTTTCTTAAACATAGAGAAAGGCATCAAATTTATACTGGCACTTAAATCACATAATGATTTCTTAAAATAAGAATTACCAATAGAGCAAGGAATAGTAAAACTCCCTAGATCATTTAACTTTGGTGGTAATTTCTTTAAGAGAATGGCAGAGCATTCCTCATTCAGTCTGATTGTCTCATATTCCTCAAGCTTACGTTTGTTTGAAAGTATCTCCTTTAAGAACTTTACATATTTTGGCATTTGGGAGATAGCTTCCACAAACGGAATGTTAATTTGTAATTTCTTGAATATCTCCAAGAATTTTGCAAATTGCTTGTCCTGCTTGGAATTTTGGAGCCTCTGAGGAAATGGAATGGTTGGCTTTTGTGGCTCACTTACCTGTACCACATGAGGTGCTTCACTGATCTTTTTCTTTTCTACAATATTTGGCTCATCAAGAGTTTCTTCATGTTCTTGCATGCTTTCCTCTTTGTTCTTGAAAAGATCTCCAAGCTCCTTACCACTTCTCAGAGTGATTGCTTTTACTTGTTCCTTTGGGTTAGTTCCAGTAGCACTAGGCAAAGATCCTGGTGCCCTTTCTGACATCAGAGTGGTTAATTGACTGATTTGAGTCTCCATGGTCTTCATTGTGGCTTCTGAATTTTGCATGTACTTCATTACAAGATTTTCAAAATTTTGTTTCTCCACAGGTGCTTGAAAATCGGGAGGTGGTTGTGAAGCTCTCTACTGATTTTGCTGATAGCCTTGTTGATTTCCCTATTTGAAATTAGGGTGGTCCCTCCAACTAGGATTGTACATATTGGCATATGGATTGTACTGCTGTCGGTTAGAATTTCCAACAAAATTTGCTGCTTCAGGCTCTGGGGCAAAAGGACTACTAACTTGAGAGTTTGAACTTGTATGACCTTGTCCTCCACATGCGTCACAAATAATTGGTGGGGCTGCACTGTTTGTTTCCATCAAAGTTTTCACCTTCTTTGTCAAAGCTTCCAATTGGCTCAGAATGGTAGTAGAAGCATCAACAACATGCACACCTACTAGTTTCTTAAGAGTCTGGCACTCATTTTGCCATTGATAACTGTTCAATGCCATTTCTTCAATCAATGCTTGACTCTCAATAGGGGTCTTCCTCCATATTGTACCTCCCACAACAGCATCAATGAGGGAATGGTTTGCAGAAGACAAACCATTGTAAAAAGTTTGAACCTACTGCCATACGGGAAATCCATGATGTGGACATCTCCTCAATAACTCTCGAAAATGTTCTCATGCTTCATAGAGAGTATCCATTTCAAACTGCATAAAAGAAGATATATCATTCCTCAACTTAGCAGATTTAGAGGGAGGAAAATACTTAGCCATAAACTGTTGTGTCAATTGATCCCGTGTAGTAATGGAACCCCTTGGTAGTGACGTTAGCCATTGACTTACCCTGTCCCTAAGAGAGAACAGAAAGAGTCACAATCTGATTGCATCATTTGTCACTCCATTGTACTTGACAGTGTCACACAACTGCAAGAATCTGGCTAAATGTTGATTTGGATCATCTGAAGGTAATCCACCAAACTGTACAGAGTTCTGAATCATGGAGATCAATTCTAATTTGATCTCAAAGTTGTTTGCTGCCACAGCTGATCTTATAATACTTCCTCCATACCCTTCGACAGTAGGCATAGAGTACTCAAGCATGGTCCTCTCTGTTGGGATAGCTCGTTCTTCATGATTCCCCTCAATTGTTAGTCATTCCATCCTATTTATGTCTTCTGTCACAGCTGCAATATGAGTTTGCTTCCTTAGCCTACGAGTTGTTTTCTCAATTTCTTGATCAAATGTTAGATCAAGAAACTAAGAGCGAGTGAACATAAACAAGAAAACTAAGCAGGTGACAAATGTAGTGAAAAACTAATTTAAAATACATAAACAAAAATAAAGAAAAATAAAAATAAAATAATTAAATTAAAAATACAAAATAAAAATAAATAATAATAATAATAATAAATAAATAAAATTAAAAATGAAAATTAAAAATAAAAATAAGCAGAAATATACAAAAATAAGAAAATAGAGACAAATACAAATAAAAGCGAATAAGAATAAATAAAGATAAACAAAAACAGAACACTATACTAAAAACAATTAAAATAAAAGTTCGTCTAAATTAACTAGAATTTTACGCTTCTAATATTACCAAAATTATTCTCCGACAACGGCACCAAAAACTTGGTGTGTGCAAAAGATACACTAAGAGCAAATACACTCTATTGCCAAGTAATATAGGACTTTTGAGTCTAAGTTATTGATCCCACGAGCAATAAGTGATAATTACTAAAATTGTAAAAATCTTATGTTATTTAGACAGCCGAAATTGTATGCAAGATCTAAATTAAAAACAAAAAACTAATGAAAACAATAAAGAGCAATTAAATAAAGAAAAGATAATCAAAGATAGAGAAGCACTAGGGCGCAGAGTTCACTTGAGTCTCATTATTCAGATCTTCTTTCAATTATGATACATGTAATTCTTTTGCCAATATTATCTTATTTGCTATTGAATCCCAATAGTCATGGAAGAAACAATATTCTATTCTTAATTTAATCTACCTATTTGGTCATTTAGTTGAATTAATCAAGAATGCATTAAATCTCAATTTCAAGATATGAACTAACAACCCATCAATTCCATTGGTAGGAGAAATTGATGTTTGGTCATTCACTAATATAATCCAAGGCTTACCATATAGATCCACTCATTGAGTACGGATGGTCACCGGTCAAACAGTGAATTAACAAATGCCATAAGTGATTAAGTTATGACAAGAATGCAAACAATATGATAAACCTACAAAGAAATTACCATAATCAATTTAGAAATTAGATCCAAATAATTAGGAACACAAGATCCCCCATAGTCCTAGTTATGAGTTTAGCTACTCATATTCAATACAAACAAACTTATAATAAGATACAAATCCATGAAAAAAAAATCAAAGAAAGGAGAAAAACTAGAGAGAAAGAGAGATCAAAACCCCTTTGCAGAGATCCAAATGTTCAAGCCTTCAAGAAATCCTCCATCTGAAGCTTTCCTCCCTTCATATCTGCCTCTCCAAACCCCTCCTTATGAACAAATTAAGTGAAAATTACAAAGAAAAGTGAAAAGAGATGAAAAATTAGTCTAGGACCTCTCCTTATTCGTTCCTCCTCTTCTGCACCCTCCCCCTTTCTTTATAATACATTTGGGGGAGGCTTTCAGCGTTTTTGACAAGTCTGATAGGAGACACGACCGTGTCTATGGGAGACACGATCGTGTCTCATTAAAAATCATGTGGAATTTGTCAAAAAAAGCGTTGAAAAATCAAAATCTGTGAGTGAACAGTACTCACACAATTGTGTGAGTATTAGGCATAGTCGTGCCTCAATTCCAGAAGCTTTTCATGACTTAGACATGGCTATGTGGGTTACCAGGATGTGAAATTTCCTTTTTGGGGGGAGACACAGTCGTGTCTCCTTGAATTTCACACAGAAGTCTTCATGAAAGTTATAGATCTTTTTTTTAACTTTCCATGGACACCTAATTCACCTTGTTTCGACCTCTGTAGCTCAAGTTATGCTCATTTTATCACACAATGGTCAAAAACTCTACAAATCTTATCCATATAAATTCTGAGCTCAACTCCATTGCAATAGATCCATCTAAAGCTTCATAGAACCATGTCAAAACAATTATTTTGGATCTTAAATCAAACACAAGATGTCTAACTCCCAAATCGCTTCTAAGCAGACACAGGTCCTGTGAAAGCCCATAATGGTCCTCTTTTGCCTTGAAAACTCGATATCTTCATTTGTTTTCACTCCAAATGCATTAAATCTCTCTAAATTTGCAAAAACAAAGATAATGATAAGGATCCATCTTTAATTCTCTCATGAATACAAGCAAATCACAATAATTTATTCAATTAAATGTTATAAAATGTAGGCTTATCACTAAGCTTAGACATGTTAGAAGTTTCTCTATGTGTTGTGCATTTCCTTGTCTCTTAATTGAGATGTTGGGTAAGGAATGCATGGCTTGCCATAGGTTGAATGTTAGTAGCTACTGTTATACAATTACATGATATTGAGGACTGATAAACTCGATATGTAATGTTATGTGTGGACAAGAAATTATAACTTCACCTAGGCGTATTAGCAAAATAAGAATTCTTCTAGTAAGGAGTCTAGCTAGTATGACTAAACTCGTCTAGCTAGTGTGTCATTCTGTTTTATTTTTATACTTGATAAAAGATCGTGAGGAAGAAGAAGGCCCACACCCTTATTGTTTGGACTGATTTACTGTATTCGCTATGGCGTTTAGATGAGAATTCTTTGGTTATGTATGGGTGCAACTTCATGAGGGCATTGATGCCTGGCGCGTCGACTAGGACACCGAGCATCTTACTTATCAAGAGGATGTGACTTTGATAAGGAGTAGTACCCATCTTGGGGTTACTACTCTCACCCTCAATGCTTTTGTGCATGTGGAATTCTCTATGCCCATTAGAGAACTGTGGGGTAATCAGCATCGTACCCCTACAGGGGATTTCTGTGGAGTTGACTGTGTGGACTCCTATTCATCGTGACTTGCCCTGACAAGGGGACCTGCCCGCGTTGGTTCCCGAGGAAGATCAAGTGGGGGACCTTACCCTCCAAGTCATTTGGGGTGGGCCAGGTCAATTCTTCGTATGGTAATGCATATGTTTTCTTTTATCAAATATGTAAACATGATGTTTGTGATAATAGTACCTTATGTTAAGAATACATGTATATATATATATATATATATATATATATATATATATATATATATATATATATATATATATATATATATATATATATATATGGAATGTATCTTTACTTCAATGATTGTAATGTTGGGAGTTGTGTACTGACTATATTTCATCCGAGGCTCATATTTTATATCTATGCATAATGGTATATTTTTGGAAATCCGTTGTTGTCATGTAGCAAGGTCTGAATTTAGTAATTGTGGTGTAATGACGATTATGCTATGGTTGTTTAAATTTTAAGGGTGTTACATTTAGGTGGTATCAGAGCAGTTCATCCTGTTGAGCCGGGGTATGGACTAACTGGGCTTAGACATGTTAGAAGTTTCTCTATGTGTTGTGCATTTCCTTGTCTCTTGGTTAAGATGTTAGGTAAGGAATGCATGGCTTGCCATATGTTCAATGTTAGTAGCTACTGTTATACAGTTACATGATATTGAGGACTGATCAACTCGATATGTAATGTTCTGTGTGGATAGGAAACTATAACTTCACCTAGGCTTATTAGCGAAATAAGAATTCTTCTAGTACGAAGTCTAGCTAGTATGACTGAACTCGTTTAGGGTTTGTTCACATCTACACCTTTTGTTGTGATACCTTTAGAGTTCCTGAGTTCAAGTCCTCTGGGTTATGGCTAAGTTGTCTTATTTGAGTGGTGTGATCCTTTGTGTTTGGTTTTCGAAATGGGGCCATGTTGTTTGAAAGGGGTACGATTTACTTTCGTTGTGTGTTGACTCGTCTATTTTTTAAGAGAGGCAATGGCTCGTGGTAGACGTACACGTGTGAAGGCAAGACATGACAACGAAGGAATGGTTACGACTACCGAAATAATGCAAAGGATGGCTGACGTAACAGTACTGCAAAATCAGAAGACCGCTCAGCAGTAGGAAGCAACAATTGAGGTGCAGAATCTATCAAGGTTGGACCAGTCTCAAAATACCAGACCCCGTAATTTTGGACCATCTAGATTCTAAAAAGGGAAGAAGTGTAAGGCCAACTGATTCTAATAGAAAACGTATTCATGGCCACTGGGGAAGCAACAACGACAATGAACATGTGGAAGGAGTGCTTGTAGCAGTAGACCCAGTCAGACTGTGACAGCTTTACAATTATATAAGAAGTGTAGAGGCGATCACGTAACAAAGGAGTAATTGGTTTCAAGTGTGAGAAAACTGGACACGACTTTATAAATTGTACCCCATCAAAGACGAAGCCTTCCGTTTGCGATACATATGCTTCAAGACCCTCAAGATGAAGGGAAAGTTTACACCCTGAGTGGAGAGGAAGACTCCCAAACCGAAGATTTAGCCAAGGGAGATTGTGCTGCAAGGGGCGATCCTTTGACTATGCTGTATAACTCAGGAGGCAACCCGTTCCTTTATGGCTTATGATTGTATGGGTTGATTAGAGTTATCAATGTCTTTGTTACCTTTTGAATCATTTATTTCTGCTCCTATTACTAAATCTATTGTTACTATCCAGTTGCTTAAACCATCCTATTTTTGTTAAAGACCATATCTTTTCTGTTAATTTAATCTATTTATCTATTTCTCAAATAGATGTGACTTTAGGAATAGATTGGTTATTTCTAATCATATCCTATTAGATTATTCCAATCAAACCTTAGTGCTTTTTGAAATTGAGATTTCTAGATTTTAACGACTGACCAATTTAAACTCTAGTGAAGGAAGGAACCCAAGGATACATGTTATTATCTTCTTTGGAGGTTGAAAGTGAGGAAAATGTGAACGTTGTTCTTGTAGTCAATAAGTTCCTCATGACAAGCTCCAGTGCTGTTAGTTAAGGAGTGGAATGGAACTTGTCGGTGATATATGGACTATCACCAGTTGAACAAGATTATGATCGAGAATGAGTAATCTAGGAAGAATATGGGTGATTTGATAGACCGACTGAGGGGAGCCGCTATACACTCCAAGATTGATCTATGATCTGATTATCATCAGATTCGCGTAAAAGTAGAGGATGTTCCCAAGATGACTTTTCAAACGCGTTATGGGCATTATGAACATCTCCTGATGCCGTTTGGAGTAACAAATGCTCCTGTCGTATTCATGGACTACATGAATCAGATCTTTCATTCTTATTTAGGCAGATTTGTCATTGTCTTCATTAACGACATTTTAATCTATTCTCGAAGTCTGGAGGAACATGTTGAATATCTCAATATAATTCTCCATATTTTGAAGGAGAAGAAGTTGTAAGCCAAATTATCAGAGTATGAATTATGGTTGGAGGAGGTTAAGTTTTTGGGTCATGTAATTTTGAAGGAAGGAATTATTATGGATCCATTGAAAGTTGAAGCGATTCTTCAATGGGAAAGACTAAAGACTGTAACAAAAATTCGTAGCTTTGTGGGACTAACTAGATACTACCGAAGATTCATTAAAGGATTCTCCAAGATAACTGGACCTCTCACCCAACTTACGAAGAAGAATCAAGCCTTCGTGTGGATGGATGCATGTGGAGAAAGTTTTCAAGAATTGAAGAGACGACTGAGGTGGAAAGTTGTGGCTTACACCTCGAGGCAGTTGAGGGTGCATGAGGAGAATTACCTAACTCATGACTTGGAGTTAGCAGCAAATGTATTTGCTCTGAGGATATGGAGACACTTTCTGTATGGAACAACGTTCAATGTCTTTAGCCATCACAAAAGCCTGAAGTATCTGTTTGACCAAAAGGAGCTGAACATGACATAGGGAAGGTGGTTAGAATTTTTGAAGGATTATGACTTCTAGCTTTAGTATCATCCTGGAAAAACAAACGTCATAGCAGACACTTTAAGTCGGAAGCTACTTAATATCTCTATTATAATGGTCAAGGAGAAGGAATTAATAGAGCAATTCAAGGACATGTGGTTGTCATTAGAAATGACACCGAAGGAGGAATGTCTAGGTATGGTTACTATTTTGAATGATCTGTTGGGAGAGATTTGAGAGAAGCAGAAAAGTAACCAATTTCTACAAGACGAGAGGAAGCTATTAAAGCAAGGCATGGCATCAGAATTTGAGGAAGAGTTCGACGAAATCTTGATGTTCACGGGTAAGGTTTGTATACTAGATGATTCAGAAATTAAGAAGTTAATTTTTGATGAAGCTCACGCGAGTAAGTTGAGTATACACATTGGAATGACCAAGATGTATCAAGACCTAAAACATATGTATTGGTAGCAAGGAATTAAGTGAGACATTGCCAAGTATGTGTCATCTTGTCTGAGTTACTAGCAAACTCACTCCTAAATTCCTCGAACCATATCAAATTCCTCTTCGGATAGGTCTGGTAGCCTACCAACTAGTTCTACCACCCTTTCTTTATAATCTTAATAATATATTTCATATGTCGTAATTGCGAAAGTGTATTCCCGATCCAGCCAATGTCATCGAACCAAACACAGTACAATTAAAAGAGGGTTTGACCTATGAAATACTTCCTGTAAAGATCGAGGATAGGAGCGCAAAGCAACTCAGAGGCAAAGAGATTACATTGGTAAGGGTGATCTGAATTGGCGTGCCTAAAGGCGCGACGTAGGAGCTAGAGGATAAGGTAAAGGACCTGTATCCACATCCATTCTAAGGAATGACAAATTTCGAGGATGAAATTCTTTTTAGAAGGGGAGAGTTGTAGCACCTCAGAAATTGTTTATTTTGTGATATATATGATTTTTATAATATTTGAGATTTTTGGGGATTTTTGCTAATTTTTCGGATGATTGGATTATTTTATTATTTGCCTCAATTTATGTGCATATTGAGCGGGGCCAGAATTATTAAATATTTTGTTGAGGCCGAAAAACCTTAGACTATAGAAACGGTGATGGGGGATCTTACTAAACCCGAAGTCGAACACAGTTTATGAAGTTTTCATTTTTCAAGATTTTATCTGATAAATAAAATCCTGATACACTTTATCATCCATTGGGCAATGGAATATCAGTTTTTTCAATTGTGACCCTTGTCCATTGGATAATAGCTTGTAGTAAAGTATTAGTGTTCTAGAATGTTCACTTTATGTGACATCATCAAGGTGACATCACTTTAATGACATCATTTTGACTTTTTCAAAAAAGTTAAGGATTGGCTTCTTGAAGAAGCTTTGTTTTTGGCTTGTTGAAGAAGCCAATTCCACCAAGCTTCTAGGAGAAGAAGCTTCCCTCTCTCTCACTTAGGCAACCCCACGGTTTTGGGGGGGGGGGAGGGGATGACAAGGAAATGGTCATTTTTTCACTTAAGGCATTTCACTTTCCATTCAAAAGTTTTCTATCACTTTCTTTCTCTACATTTCCATTCTCTCACTTTTTCTCTCATCTCCATTTTCTCTCTTTACCTCTATGGCCTCACACCTCTATGTTTGCAAAAATTCAAGCAACCACATTCCCATACACTACATCACATTCTAAGACCTTTTCTAGTTGGAACCTACCCAAAAAACGTACATCTTCATCATTCTTCTTCAAGCCCTGACTTGAAGTTCTTAGGGTAATGTTCTTGTTCTTCATTTCCTCTCCTTATTTTCGTGATCAAGGCCATCCTATTGGTCATTGATCTTCTCTTTTAAGCTTTAGATGTTCATTCTTATAAGTTTAAAATTCCTAGGGTTTTGTTGGTGGTGGGGGCTGAAACTTCAAAGGAGCTTTAAGGGACTTCCGTTTGATTTTCTCTTTAGGTAAGAAGGAGAATATCTTCATCAACCACTCATGGTGGTGAGGGACGAAAATCTTGGGTAACAAGTGGAGGATCCATGTGTGGATCTCTTCACTTTATTTTTTGATTTTAATGATTTGTAACTATATGTTGGTTTAATGTTATTGTTTATTATATTGCTATTATGTGATATTAATAATTTGTGATATTTGTATGCTTCAAAACATGTGACAAATGACAAGGACTTTTTGTCCCTTTGAGGTGTGGCTTACGGCCTTATGGCTTAGGATGATGATTCAAGATCAAATATTGTATTAAAAATGAAACTCAAGTAATCACTTGATGAGTTGATGGAAATTTCGGGGCCTTAAGACTTTTGGTGAGGGCCTCAGCCAAGAGTAGGTAAAATGGGAAAAACTAGGATTAAATTGGTGGTGAATTGGAATTTAGAAGGTTAGGTTGAA
Organism: Ormosia emarginata; assembly: GCA_029884605.1. Taxonomy (NCBI): domain Eukaryota; kingdom Viridiplantae; phylum Streptophyta; class Magnoliopsida; order Fabales; family Fabaceae; genus Ormosia; species Ormosia emarginata. The sequence goes on from JAQQTP010000040.1 coordinate 11,635,350, forward strand.
AATGGATTGATTAAGGATTAAAAATGATGGAATAAGAAGATGAATATTAGGTCTAATGACCTTAGGGTTCACATCTATTGAGGTTATCCAAGATAAAACCTTTTATCAAAATGGAATTTTGGACTCTTAAATGATTAGATATTTAATTAGGAGCTCATAAGATGGAAAGAGAAAAGAAAATGCAATTTTACCCTAAACACCAAAAGGGAATCTCAGCCAATTAAGGAAAATGAGTGAAAGTGAGGTTTTGAGAATCATAAGACATTTAATTAAATAAATTGTATTGAGAACAAAGAGAAGGAGTAATTGAATTAGAGAAACAAGAATTAGGAGTGTAAGGGAGGTTTTGATAAACATAAAATGTTCATTTTAAGTGAATTTTATTAAAGACAAAGAAAAGAACTTTTTGAAGTAGAGTGATAAGGATTAGGTGAAGGATAGGAGGATATATTCCCTAGTGAAGCTCAATAAGAGAAGTGTTGAAGTTAGGGTGTAATTCTTACACGAACTTTGAAGGTTCAACATTTATTTTGAAATGGCAATAGAAGTGTTTCTCGATTGAAAAATAATAATAAAACCTTATGAGACAATGGTATGTCTGACGAACGCCGAACTCAGTCAAAATTATAACCGAAGTTATTACCTAAACTTATAGTATAGTGAACAACACCGGATCGTCTCCTCAAGGATCGTAAATGCAATTTGATCAAATTAAGTTAAGTTAGAAAAAAGGGGGGTTTTGATGGTTCAAGGATCACAGTGACAAGATTTAAAGAGAAATAACAATTAGAAGAACAGTCAATTTAGAAATCTATCCGAGATTGGGTGGATTCAATCATAAACCTTTCAACAAACACTTGAAGCACATTTGAATGGTTAACTTGGATCTAACCGAGATCTCAGCATTAGATCCAGAATTCACACTAGACAATCGTCCAGAATTCAATTGACAAGTGATAAACACAAATCTGCAATCGCACCATTCATGTAGATATATGTCAATTTAAGCACCGAATTCAATTAACCTAGGCACCAATCAGTAACCTAACCTCTTCAATTACGTGATTAGTTTAGATTAATCAGTTCCAAGCTTCATCACAAATCTCAATCTTCAGTCATGTGATTAGTTTAGATCAATCAGTTCTAAGTTTCATCACAAATCTTAATCTTAAATCAAGATCAAATCAGATCAAACATAAACAGAATCACCATTCATGCATTCAAGATTAAGAAGAAGAAGAAGAAGAAGAAGAAGAAGAAGAAGAAGAAGAAGAGAAAAGGAATTCAAATATAAATCAAATACATTACATAACCAAGGTCTCAAGAATCCAAACCACAATCTCTTCAAGAGTTCTAAATTGACCGAAAGTAGCTTAGCCCTCCATTACCATGAAGGGGAGCATCAAAATATACAAAAGCTATGAGAAACTATGAAGAAACAAGAAGAAACTATGAGAGAAATGAAAGAGAATACAACTTATTCATGATAACCAATGGTGCCTTTTATAGAAGTCTAGGGTAACAAAATGACAAAGAGGAGTGGGTGGATGAGTGGGTGAGTGAGTGGAGTGTTTGAGTGGAGTGGTTGAGTGGGTTGGTTTAGTGGATGAGTGAATGGAATGGTTGAGTGGAAAATGCCAAAGGACTTTTGGTGAGTGGAAAATTATGGAGATGAATGGGTGAGTGGATGGATGAGTGGGTGGATTAGTGGATAAGTGGGTGGAGTGGTTGAGTGGTTGGATTATGAGTGGATGAGTGGATTAGTGGATTAGTGGATGGATGAGTGGATTAGTAGATGGATTGAGTAGGTGGTTGAGGACGAAAATTTTGTGTCTGATTTGGAAGCCAAAAACGAGCCACTATACTGCAGATCCATGAAAAGTACTCTTCATGAAAGTTGTAGATCTTTGTCTTGGCTATAAAATTCATATCTGGTTCGTCCAATTTGGCTTCCTTCAGCCTAAGATATGTCTCAAATACCGCAGGTTACTCAAACCCAACTTCAGCACCTCTGTTCCGACTTGCAAGCTCAAACTGTCCTAATAGACTTCATTTTTTCAAAAAGTGTTCTTCATGAAAGTTGTTTATTTGGATCTTGACTATCAACTTTCCAAATTTCAGCCCATATCCATTATTACATCTTGAGATATGATTTTATGAGTGCACACTGTTCGGATTCTAGTGACAGAACCCGTATTCTGACTTCCATGTAAACTTAGGTCCTTTAGACATCTGTTTGGGACTTCGAGCTCTTCATCAAAGTTGTAGAGCTTCCTCTTAGCTTTCCTACAAGGTAAAATTCATGTTTATCAGATATTAGAAACTCAAGTTATGGCCAAAATACAGAAACAGTGTCAAGTCTCAATAATGCTGAAAATATTCAATTAGGACCAATTTGAGCTCAAACTCACAAAATCATACCAAACTCAATCAATTAAGAATATAGAGAGTGTAAATGACTAAACATAAGGGTTTCTTAACGAATAAAATATGTGATTATCAAATTCCCCCACACTTAGCTTTTTGCACTCTTAGGCAAGACTCAAGACCAAAACAAGGACATAAGAGATTAACAAAAATTTAAATTCCAACGACATTCAAGAACCCAAAATTTTACAATCAAGAAGAACAACCAAAGGTTCAAGGGATCAAAACATTCATGAGTTAACAATTCTCCACATCTCAAACCAACAAGCAAGGTATCTTCAACATGAATCGAGAATGATAGATCTTCACAAGATTCCCTCTCAATCTCTCAAGTGTTTAAAAGGTAGGTATTTCACTCAATTCAACCCATGAAAATTGCACTACCATAAGCTTGCTTATCTTCTACTTCTTCACTACTCAAAACACATGCACACACAAATCATGAGGACTTTATTCAAGGTTGTAGTGAGGTCAAGGTAACAGAAGAGGATAAAATGGATATGAGAAGATAAATACCAAAGAGAATAAAAGCAAATGAGAGCTGAGTTCAAATAACAAGCATAAAAGTTCATCCCAACTCTAATGTATATCCCTTTACATATTCATTTCCCAATCCTTTTCTTTTCTTTTTTTTTATATATATGAACATAACTATATACATACGTTTTTTTTTTTTAGACACTCTTCCCTTTTTCAACAACCATTTTGTACACACACCCCCACACTTGTTCAAAAACTCATCCATCAACCAAGCTAATGTTCTTTTATTCCCTAAGGTAAAGTAAGAACACGATTTTTCATTTAAGGCACATAATGAGCTAGAAACAAGGAATGGTCAAATAAACTCAAAGGGGTTAAGTAAAGGAAAATATACAAGATTGGCAGGAATCAGAGAATTTTCAAGAAGTCAAAAGAGTGCTTGATATCATATTGAAAACAAGGTTGGCTATTTGGTTAAACTAGCTAATTAAGAAAGAGGGCCTCAATCATGTTCATGCATGCAAGTGAAATGTAGCCTAAAAAAGAATCAAAGCAAGTTCTAGAGTGTTCATTAACATGAGTGAAAATCACACAAGAAAGAAGAGAATGACATAAATGTTGAATCCATCCATTAGGCTCAAAATCTCACAAGGTATGCATCCATCAAACTCAATTCATCAATTCAATCATCCATCACCAAGCATATCAGTTCAAGAAGGGAGAAAAGTTATTCAATCATGTAATGAACCCCTTTTTTATTTTTTTAACAAAAAAGAAACATGCTAAAATCTCTCCCCCACACTTAATATAAACATTGTCCTCAATGTGAAAGTGATAAATAAAACGGCAAGAAAAGAGCAACACAACCTGATGAGGGGCGAGATAATGGCAAGCAAAAAAGATGCGTAAGAATCAAAGTCATGAATGAACCTGAAAAATCACAAAACAAATGAGTAAAATGTAAAACCAAAATAACATGACTGGAATAATATAAAATTAAAGAGGAAATGCGGGTCTTTTAGAGTCAGATTCCCAAGACTGTAACACTTCTATTCATCTCTGAAGACATTCCACAATTAAAAAATTCATGATGTACCAGGCCACAAGAATGCGTCTCAAGAGTCAATAAGGTATAACTTACTGACTCCTTACTCAGTCATTTAAAGTGAAGTATGTTTTTTATCTTCTCAGATTGCGAAAACCATCCCCAAAGATCTTGAAAACAAATCTAGTTGGGTTGCCTCCCAATAAGCACTTGTTTAACGTCATTAGCTCGACGTTGGGACACTTCTTAGTGATCTTTATAATGTGGATGGTAAAAGCCCATCACTTTCACTTCCACATTTTTCGGCTTGAGATGGTGTCCATTGGTCTTATTAAGTGAGGTTGGTGAAAAGACTCCACCAGGATCCCATTGGTTGAAACGTGATGACCAAGTTATGGTTGACACAACATGATAGCTTTCACTAGGGTCCCATTAGTTGAAGTGTAATGACCAAGTTAAGCTTGAAGCATGAGGGCTCCCATTGGGGTCCCATTGGTCTTTCTTAATTTCCTTGACTTCACCAATGGCATGCAACACGTGTAATTTGGCAATTCTGCTTTCATTGATTATATTGGACCATGACCCAAAAACAAAATCCACTTGGTGAGTTCTTGTCATATATCGCCTTTCCTCCTTCTTTGAAAATTCCTCAATTGCCTTCAACTCCACCTCCCTATGTGTTGTAGACTCTGCAACTGCATTGCTGATAGACCCTTCAATATCATTAGATGCGGCATAAACAGAATCATCAACTTTCAAAATGCAGAAATCTCAGCACACGTAACACATTCTATATCACCGTCACAATCAGTACATGAGTTGCAATTGATAGAATCATTAAAACCAATAAAATCAGGAAATTCAGCACACAACTCATCATGAGTTTCCTCAACTAAATCTGCAGGAAAATCAATATGACAATTAGAATGTAGGGAGTTAGGAATTGTTTGGGAAGAGAGTTGGTCTGACTCTTGACTTCTCAATTCATTAACAGTGATTGTCAACTGCTCAATTTGGGTTGTTAAATCCTGAATAGTGACAGTGAAATTCTGCTGGAACTCAATTTGGGTTTTCATCAAGTTCTCCCATGAAGGCTCAAGTTTTGTGGTTGATGGGCTTGTTATCTGCTGGAATGGCTGCTCATATTGAAATGATTATTGCTGTAGTGATGCCGTATTGCCATATCCCAGATCCAGATAGTATTCCCATCTAGGGTTGTTTGTGTTGAAGAAGGGGTCATAACTTTGTTCTTCTTCTTTGGGAACCGTGGTTCATCGGAAAATAACCATTTCTTTGCAACAAATTGATCTGGAAAAATAGAATTAGCATACTGAAGTGTAGGGCATGCATATGTGGGGTGAGATGAACAAAAACAAATGTTACACACAAGTGTAGCTTCCTGCACAGGTAATTGTTGTCTCACTACTATATGTCTTACCAAAGAAGTCAACTCCTCAAGTTTTGACTCCATTATGCATGGTCCATTGTATTCTTAAAAAGCAACAGAATGCAACAAAATGGTAATGAAAGAAAAAGAAAAAGAAAGAGTTAGTATGATAATTTTAAAATGAACTCTAATGGGTGAGTGGATAAAAATGTTAGAAAAGTTAATAAAAAACAAAAGTTAGTAAAAACACCTAAAATGAAAAGATTATACTTACTAATCCCCGGCAACGGCGCCAAAATTTTGACGAACGCCGAACTCAGTCAAAATTATAACTGAAGTTATTACCTAAACTTATAGTATAGTGAACAACACCAGATCGTTTCCTCAAGGATCGTAAATGCAATTTGATCAAATTAAGTTAAGTTAGAAAAAAGGGGCGTTTTGATGGTTCAAGGATCACAGTGACAAGATTTAAAGAGAAATAACAATTAGAAGAACAGTCAATTCAGAAATCTATCCGAGATTGGGTGGATTCAATCATAAACCTTTCAACAAACACTTGAAGCACATTTAAATGGTTAACTTGGATCTAACCGAGATCTCAGCATTAGATCCAGAATTCACACTAGACAATCGTCCAGAATTCAATTGACAAGTGATAAACAAAAATCTGCAATCGCACCATTCATGTAGATATATGTCAATTTAAGCATCGAATTCAATTAACCTAGGCACCAATAAGTAACCTAACCTCTTCAATTACGTGATTAGTTTAGATCAATCAGTTCCAAGCTTCATCACAAATCTCAATCTTCAGTCATGTGATTAGTTTAGATCAATCAGTTCTAAGTTTCATCACAAATCTTAATCTTAAATCAAGATCAAATCAGATCAAACATAAACAGAATCACCATTCATGCATTCAAGATTAAGAAGAAGAAGAAGAAGAAGAAGAAGAAGAAGAAGAAGAAGAAGAAGAAGAAGAAGAAGAAGAGGAGGAGAAAAGGAATTCAAATATAAATCAAATACATTACATAACCAAGGTCTCAAGAATCCAAACCACATTTTCTTCAAGAGTTCTAAATTGACCGAAAGTAGCTTAGCCCTCCATTACCATGGAGGGGAGCATCAAAATATACAAAAGCTATGAGAAACTATGAAGAAACAAGAAGAAACTATGAGAGAAATGAAGGAGAATACAACTTATTCATGATAACCAATGGTGCCTTTTATAGAAGTCTAGGGTAACAAAATGACAAAGGGGAATGGGTGGATGAGTGGGTGAGTGAGTGGAGTGTTTGAGTGGAGTGGTTGAGTGGGTTGGTTTAGTGGATGAGTGAATGGAATGGTTGAGTGGAAAATGCCAAAGGACTTTTGGTGAGTGGGAAATTATGGAGATGAATGGGTGAGTGGATGGATGAGTGGGTGGATTAGTGGATAAGTGGGTGGAGTGGTTGAGTGGTTGGATTAGTGGATGAGTGGATGAGTGGATTAGTGGATGGATGAGTGGATTAGTGGATGGATTGAGTGGGTGGTTGAGGACAAAAATTTCGTGTCTAACTTGGAAGCCAAAAACGACCCACTATACTGCAGATCCATGAAAAGTACTCTTCATGAAAGTTGTAGATCTTTGTCTTGGCTATAAAATTCATATCTGGTTCGTCCAATTTGGCTTCCTTCAGCCTAAGATATGTCCCAAATACCGCAGGTTGCTCAAACCCAACTTCAGCACCTCTGTTCCGACTTGCAAGCTCAAACTGACCTAATAGACTTCATGTTTTCAAAAAGTGTTCTTCATGAAAGTTGTTTATTTGGATCTTGACTATCAACTGTCCCAATTTCAGCCCATATCCATTGTTACATCTTGAGATATGATTTTATGAGTGCACACTGTTTGGATTCTAGTGACAGAACCCGTATTCTGACTTCCATGTAAACTTAGGTCCTTTAGACATCTGTTTGGGACTTTGAGCTCTTCATCAAAGTTGTAGAGTTTCCTCTTAGCTTTCCTACAAGGTAAAATTCATGTTTATCAGATATTAGAAACTCAAGTTATGGCCAAAATACAGAAACAATGTCAAGTCTCAATAATGCTGAAAATATTCAATTAGGACCAATTTGCTCAAACTCACAAAATCATACCAAACTCAATCAATTAAGAATATAGAGAGTGTAAATGACTAAACATAAGGGTTTCTTAATGAATAAAATATGTGATTATCAATGTCCAAAATTAAAAATGAATGACAATTTTGTTATCGGGCCCATGAGTGGGACAAAGAATTGTTGATGACAGTTGTGGCCAATGATAACTTATGATCATGAATTGCATGGCATTGATAATTATATATGTATGTGTGCATTGAGGCATTCATCATACTTTGTGAAAGTCCGATGAACTATTGATTAAGATTGTATGAGCCTAAGAGATGAATTACACCTCAGTGCGGGTACGATGGGCCTAGTGTAGGTCATTTGTTGACCTTGGGGGCATCAGGGTGCAGGTTTTCCACAATGGTCAATTAGTAGCTCCACTGCGCTGTGGATTAGACCGATGCCACACACCAACGATTCGGACCGAGACACTCACCCCAATCACGATCCGGCATAGACTGTCTCGTATTAAGCCTAATGTATATATTAAGAAAATTATGATTATTTTAGCACTTGGGCCAAGGTTGCTGAGATACAGACATGTTCTTCTGGATCATTCTCTCTGAAATATTTGTCTAGCTCCATGGAGTAAGAAATTGGTACATTGTGTACATTTGCATAGTTGGTTGATAATCACATATTTTATTCATTAAGAAACCCTTATGTTTAGTTATTTACACTCTTCATGTACTTAATTGACTGAATTTGATTATGTTTTGTAAGTTTGAACTCGAATCGGACTTAATTGATTTTTTCAGCATTATTCGGGTCTTACACTGTTTCTATATTTTAGCCATATCTTGGGTTCTAAATGTCTGATAATTATGAATTTTACATTGTAGGAAAGATAAGAGAGAGCTCTACAACTTTGATGAAGAGCTCAAAGTCAATTTCAGACATCTAGTGGAGCTAATTGGGCATGGAAATCAGAATACGGGATTTGTGACTGGAATCCGAACAGTGTGTAGTAACCAGAACATAATTCGAGTTTGGGCATATAAAATGGGCTGAAAATTTGTAATCTGAAAGTTAAGACCCATATGTACAACTTTCATGTCAAGCACAAAACTTGATTCGGGCTCCTTGATGGAGATATTGGGTCTGAAAGTCAAAACAGAGGTGCTGAAACTGGTCCTGAATAGTCTGTAGTAATTGAGTCATATCTTGGGCTGTAGGACGAATTTTTGGGTGTTTCCACAGCCATTGGAAAGGTTAGACAATTTCCTAGAACTTTCATGAAGACCACTTGGCTCAGAAATGACGAAATCAATGAGTTCAGCAATAAAGAATTTCGGAGACAAGGTAGCTCACCTACTCACCCACCTACTCACCCACCTACTCATCCACCTACTCATCCCATCTACCCATCTACTACTACTCTAAATCCTCTATAAAAGGAAGCATGTGGAGAGCTCTAGGAACAACACACACTTGGTGTTAGAGATAACTTTTCATAGTTCTTGTATATTTTTCCTTCATTGTAATGGAGAGCTAAGTCACTTCTAGTCAATTCGGGACTCTTGAAGAGATTGTGGCTTGGATTCTTGAGACCTTGGTTATGTAATGTATTTGATTTATATTTGAATTCCTCTTCTCTTCTTCTTCTGTTCTCTTGATCTTGAATGCATGAATAGTGATTCTGTTTATGTTTGATCTGATTTGATCTTGGTTTAAGATTAAGTATTGTGATGAAATTTAGAACTGATTGATCTGAATTAATCACATAACTGAAGATTGAGATTTGTGATGAAACTTAGAACTGATTGATCTAAACTAATCACGTAATTGAAGAGGTTAGGTTACTGATTTGTGCCTAGGTTAATTGAATTCGGTGCTTAAATTGACATATATTTACATGAATGGTGCGATTGCAGATTTGTGTTTATCACTTGTCAATTGAATTCTGGACGATTGTCTAGTATGAATTCGGATCGATGCAGAGATCTCGGTTAGATCCAAGTTAACCATTCAAATGTATTTCAGGTGTTTGTTGAAAGGTCTATGATTGAATCCACCCAATCTCGGATAGATTTCTGAATTGACTGTTCTTCTAATTGTTATTTCTCTTTAAATCCTGTCACTGCGATCCTTGAACCATCAAAACCCCCCTTTTTCTAACTTTCACTTAATTTGATCAAATTGCATCTACGATCCTTGAGGAGACGATCCGGTGTTGTTCACTATACTACAAGTTTAGGTAATAACTTCGGTTATAATTTTGACTGAGTTCGGCGCTCGTCAGAATTTTGGCGTCGTTGCCGGGGATCTCGTAGGTGTAATCTTTTCATTTTGAGTAACCTTACTAATTTTTTGTTCTTTCTTACCTATTCTAACAGTTATTTTTCATTTACTAACATTGTTCATACCATACTAACGTTTTTATCTTAGCTTTTGAATTTTTCTGATTTAGGAAAGACGGAAAACAAGTGATTACGGGTAACTATTGCAATTTTCGAACTGAAACATGCCCGAATGAGCTAAAACTTGGTTGGTTGAAGGAAAACAGCCTGATAAACAAGACTTACAGTAAACTGTGAGGTCACCCCTGGTTTTTAGAAATTCTATCATTTAGACCACTTTTTCAATTTTTTAATATTTTTTATTGCATTTTCTAGTTTCATTTTTATGTAGATTTTGTTCTGTGTTGATTCCATAATTTTTAAAAATGTTTAGACATATTAACTAGATTTGTTTTTGCATATTTTGAGTGTTGTTTAGTGTATTTTGCTTAGTTGTAGTTTGTGTTTTTGTGCTTTAGTTGATACATGACTAGGTCCAATCCTGATATCTTGCTTGATCTTGATCCAGAGATTGATAGGACCTTGCATAGATTAATTAGAGCTCGTGTGATAAATTCAAGAGTTAATTCTGAACCTAACTTTGATTTTGGGAGTGAACCTGATAACTTAAGTAATCCTGAAATCATGGCTGATAACATGCATAATAGAACCCTTAAGGAACTTGCTGCTCCTGATGTATCTTACCAATCTTTGTGCATTCAATATCCTAATCTTGATGCAGATTTTGAATTGAAATCTGGTTTGATACACTTGTTACCAAAGTTTCATAGTCTTGTGGGTGAAGATCCTCATAAGCACCTGAAAGAGTTCCATGTTGTGTGTTCAACCATGAAGCCATAAGGCATCTCTGAGGAACACATCAAGTTAAGGGCATTTCCCTTCTCACTTGTCGATGCAGCCAAAGATTGGTTGTTTTATCTTTTACCAGGTTCAGTCAGAAGTTGGAATGACATGAAGAGGTTGTTCCTGGAGAGATTCTTCCCTGCCTCTAGAGCTGCTGCAATTAGGAAGGATATATGTGGCATCAGACAGATGTCTGGTGAAACTTTGCATGAATACTGGGAGAGATTCAAGAAGTTGTGTTCGAGTTGCCCTCATCACCAAATTAGTGAACAACTCTTGATTCAATACTTTTATGAGGGCTTGCTGCCAAATGATAGAAGCATGATCGATGCTGCCTCTGGAGGAGCCATAATAGACAAAACTCCTACCGCCGCAAGAGATCTGATAGCAAACATGGCAGCCAATACCCAACAGTTTGGCTCGCGAATCATCACCGCAACTAGAGGAGTTAATGAAATTCAAGCATCTCATATGGACCAACAAAGAATGGAACACATACTAGATGAATTGACTTCTTTAGTAAGACAGATAGCAGTGGATCAACAACCACCCATGTAGATGACTGCATCAGTGTGTGGAATTTGCTCTAATTCATCTCATCCTACTGATTCATGCCCTACACTTCAGGAAGATGGTTTCGCTTTTCCAGATCAATGTGTTGTCTTGCGGTGGTATTTTTCCTGGTAGACCCCAATATCAGCAACAACAAAGAACAATCTAGATATGATCCATTTTCTAGTACTTATAATCCTGGTTGGCGAGACCATCCCAATTTGAGATATGGGAATTCTAGCCAAACAACAACAGCCCCACCAAGAAGAACAACAATTTCACCAAGAAGAACAACAATTTAGATACCAAGTCTGCAGGTCCAAGCAACAAATACCAACAAATACCCCCGCATTCAGACAACAAGAACTGTTCAGCGAGTCTATCCAATCCACTCCAACTGAGCCATCATTGGAAGACCTGATGAAACAAATGGCCACAAATAACATTCAGTTCCAGCAGAACGTCAGTGCCAACATTTAGAATTTACAAACTCAAATCGGGCAGTTGGCAACCACTGTGAGTGAGCTAAAGAGTCAAGGTTCTAGCCAATTACCTTCACAAACAGTCAACAATCCAAGAGGCAACGTAAGTGCAATTACCTTGAGAAGTGGCAAAGAAGTTGATGTTCCAACCTTACAGCAATCAGAAATTGACCAAAAACGGCAGGAAATGGATAATTCAATCCAGAAATCTGTGCCACTGAAGAAAATTACAGAGAATTCAGATGTTACCATTCCATTACCTTTTCCAAATAGGATCACACAATCCAAGAGAACAATGCAAGTAGAAATGGAAAAAGAAGTCATGGAGACATTCAGGAAAGTGGAAATCAATATTCCCCTCCTAGATGCAATCAAGCAAATTCCAAAATATGCTAAATTTCTCAAGGAGTTGTGCACTCATAAGAGAAGGTTGAAAGGGAATGAGAAGATCAGCATGGGTAGAAATGTTTCTGCAATGATTCTGCCAAGCATGCCACAAAAATGCAAAGATCCTGGAACTTTCACAATTTCTTACACAATTGGCAACTCTAGATTTGAGCATGCAATGCTAGATTTGGGTGCTTCGATCAATGTCATGCCCATGTCAGTTTATAAGTGTTTAAACATTGGTACTTTGCAACCCACTGGTATCGTGATTCAGTTGGCAAATAGAGTTATTGCTCATCCTGCAGGTGTGCTGGAAGATGTGTTAGTTCGGGTGAATGAGTTGATTTTTCCAGCAGATTTCTACGTTCTGGACATGGAAGATGAGTCTTCAAGAAACCATGCTCCATTGATTCTAGGCAGACCATTCCTCAAGACCGCCAAGACCAAGATAGACGTGCATGCTGGCACCCTTTCTATGGAGTTTGGCGACGATTTGGTACAATTTAACATTTTTGATTCCATGAAACACCCCCTAGAGGAGCATTCTGTTTTCCATGTTGATATGATTGAGATGCTAGTTGATGATGTCTATACTGATTTATATGTTGAATTCCCTGATATTGTTGACTATCTTGGTTCTGTTTCTTGTGATACATGTGCCACTTGTGATGTTGAACCATATGCTGCATGTGCTGAGATTTATTCTGTTATGAGTAATGATACAGCTGTTGATGATGCAACAATTGAGAATAAGAGTCAGTACCATGCTGAAATTAATGTTGCTGAGTTAGTTGTTTCAGATCACTTGTTACCTTCCATTGTGCAACCTCCATCCTTGGAGTTGAAGACTTTACCAGACCATCTTAAATATGCATATTTGGGAGATGGTGAGACACTTCCAGTGATCATTGCTAAAAACCTACAACCTGATCAAGAAGAAAAATTACTGCAGATTTTAAGGTAGAATAGACAAGCGATCGGATGGACTCTTGCAGATATTCCTGGTATTAGCCCCTCCACATGCATGCATAAGATTTTATTGGAAGAAGGGATTAAACCAGTTAGACAACCCCAAAGGAGACTAAATCCCCTGATTCTGGATGTGGTAAAGAAGGAAGTTACAAAGCTGCTTCATGTTGGCATTATTTATCCCATATCTGACAGTTAATGGGTGAGCCCCGTGCAAGTGGTTCCCAAGAAATCTGGGGTCACAGTGGTTGCGAATCAGAACAATGAGCTTGTGCCCACACGAGTTCAAAACAGTTGGCGAGTTTGCATTGATTATAGGCGGCTTAACCAGGCTACCAGAAAGGATCATTTCCCGCTGCCCTTCATTGATCAGATGTTGGAGCGGTTAGCTGGCAAGTCATATTATTGTTTCCTGGATGGATATTCGGGCTATTTTCAGATTCATATAGCCCCAGAAGACCAAGAGAAGACTACTTTCACTTGTCCATTTGGCACATTTGCATACAGGAGGATGCCCTTTGGTCTGTGCAATGCTCCAGGCACCTTTCAGAGGTGTATGGTAAGTATCTTTTCTGATTTTTTAGAAAATTGCATGGACATATTTATGGATGATTTTACTGTCTATGGATCTTCCTTTGATGCATGTTTAGATAGTCTGGCTCAGGTCTTGCATAGATGCATTAAGACTAACCTCATTCTAAATTTTGAGAAATGTCATTTCATGGTAGAACAAGGTATAGTCTTAGGGCATGTGATATCTCGTGAGGGTATTGAGGTAGATCCTGCAAAAATAGATGTTATTTCATGCCTATCTTACCCCACATGCGTGCGAGAGATTCGTTCTTTCCTTGGTCATGCAGGTTTCTATCGGCGGTTCATAAAGGATTTCAGCAAAATTGCACTTCCGCTATCCAACTTACTGCAAAAAGATGTGGAGTTTCACTTTGACAAGAAGTGCCAGGATGCCTTTAATCAATTGAAGCAGGCATTGACCAGTACACCTATCATCCAACCGCCGGATTGGACACTTCCATTGAGTGATGTGTGATGCCTCTAATTATGCATTGGGAGTCGTTCTTGCACAAAGGTTCGGTAAAGTATCTCATGTCATTTCCTATGCTTCGAGAACTTTAGATCCTCGCACAAATCAACTACACCACAACCGAAAAGGAACTTTTAGCAATTGTTTTTGCTTTAGATAAATTTCGATCATATTTGCTTGGTTCTAGAGTGGTTGTGTTTTCGGATCATGCGGCATTAAAGTTTCTCCCGAAGAAGCCCAATGCCAAGCCCCGGTTGATTAGGTGGATGTTGCTCCTCCGGGAGTTTGATATTGAGATCCGTGACAAGAGTGGAACGGAGAATTTGGTGGTGATCACTTGAGTCGAATTGAAAGGGAGGCGAGATGTTTTTCCCATCCATGATGTTTTCTCGATGAGCGACTTTTCAAGCGCAAGGCAACATCCCTTGGTTTGTTGATTTGATTAATTTCTTGGTTACTAAAGCAATACCTGCACATTTCACAAAGGCTAAGATTGATAAATTGAAAAGTGAGTCAAAGTATTATGTGTGGGATGATCCTTACTTATGGAGATTTTGTAGTGACCAAGTAATTAGGAGATGTGTGCCTGATGATGAATTCCATTCCATTCTTAGCTTTTGTCATAAACTTGCATGTGGCGGCCACTTCGGTCCTCAACGGACTACTAGGAAAGTTTTAGACTCTGGATTATATTGGCCCACTCTATTTCATGATGCATATATGTTTTGCAAATCTTGTGATCAATGCCAGAGAACAGGGAATACTTCTCGTAGGAATGAAATGCCCCAAAAACCCTTATTATTCTGCGAGATTTTTTATGTTTGGGGTATTGGCTTTATGGGTCCTTTCCCTGTATCATTTGGTTTTGTTTACATTCTGCTTGCTGTGGATTATGTATCTAAATGGGTGGAGGCTAAGGCCACTTGGACTGATGATTCTAAAGTTGTTATGGATTTTATTAGATCACAGATTTTCTGTAGGTTTGGAGTCCCAAGAACCATTATTAGTGATCAAGGTTCACATTTTTGCAATCGAAGCATGGAGGCTTTGATGAAGTATGGAGTCCAACATAAGGTTTCTACACCCTACCACCCCCAAACCAATGGGCAAGCCGAGGTCTCCAACAGAGAAATTAAGCAGATACTCTAGAAGACAGTTCAACCTAACAGAAAGGACTGGAGCAAGAGGCTTGAGGATGCTTTATGGGCTTACCGAACTGCTTATAAGACACCAATTGGGATGTCTCCGTATCGGGTTGTTTTTGGAAAAGCATGCCACCTGCCGGTGGAAATTGAGCATCGAGCATTCTGGGCGGTGAAAAGGTGCAACTTGGACCTAGATCAAGCAGGTATGGAGAGGAAGCTGCGGTACCTGCAAAGCAATTGGAGGAGATCTGCTTGGAGGCTTATGAAAGTTCCAAACTTTATAAGGAGAAGACCAAAGCCTTCCATGATAAGTTGATTCTGAGGAAAACATTTGAGATTGGTCAAAAAGTTCTCCTCTATAGCTCCCGCCTCTGACTCATGCCTGGCAAATTAAGGTCTAGATGGGATGGACCATTTATTGTTACTAATGTTTTTCCTTCGGTGTCGTTTCGGATTAAAAGTGAGGTCACCGCCAAAGCTTTCATCGTAAATGGACACCGCCTCAAACAAGATTATCATGAACTTCTAGAGAATGCGAAGTGGAGGTGATGAACCTTCTCCATCCGCATTATGAATAAAAAAAAAGAAAAAAAAAAAAAAAAAAAAAAAGAAAAAAAAAAAAGAAGAAAAGAAAAAAACAGTTGTGTGCCCGACAATGAGGTAGGTAGTGTCACTCAGAAGCATGTGGAGGTCATTTTTTCTTCAGCGACAACAATCTGCGAAAATCTTGCAAAGATGGATTTTATTGGCCTACTTTATTAAAGGTCTGTTACACCTTTTGCAAAAGCTGCGAAAATTGGTCAAAAAAGTTCTGCTTTGAGATTATCATTTGCACCTACTCCTTGGAAAATTGAGATCTAGGTGGCGCGGTTCTTTTGTTGTCAAACACGCGTATCCTCTGGGGCCGTAGATATTGAGGATCCTAGGAATGGTAATGCGCTTAAGGTTTATGGACAAAGACTCAATCATTCCTGGAAAACCAAGTTCTTGAGTTCTTTGTTCTTAGGTTAAGTGGCGGATACGGTACTCCGTGACTCTCAAGTCGGTTTATTTTTCAGTTTCTCAAAATAACTGAACCCTTCTTCTCCTTCAAAATGGATGTCATTCTTTCAAACCTGAGAAAACATTTTCCTTCTCTTCCTCAAAATGCTCTGAGAAAAATCTACAAAGTTCGATGTGAAAGATTGAGAATGTTAATGCACAAAGGTATGCCAGAAGATGTATGCTGGATAATTGAAGCAAAGGTCCGATTAACTGGTGAGTCCTCAATTTCATTTGACTCATATATGCCCGGTCTTGGAAGAAGTTCATATTCTAAAAGGAGAAAAGCAAAAAGGTTACAAGTCCTGTCACAAATGTGGACGATGGGCGTAACAAGCGATGTCGTACTAAGGGGATGGTTTCCGCAAATAGAGAAGATAAAATTTTCTTCAATAAGAATGGACTAAGTAAGGAGTCATTAGATGATATCTTATTGACTCTTGAGACGCATTCTTATGGATTGGTGCATCGTGAAATTCTTAAATTGTGGAATCTCTTCAAGGATGAAGAACAACGCTACAGTCTTGGGAATCTGACTCTAAAAGACCCTGTTTGCCAATTTATAAGAAAATTGGATGGGAAGTTTATCATCGACTCATAGAAGACGTTTAAGCCGTTACTGGATGTTAAACCAGAGGCAGATGTGAGCCATATCCTCAAACAATCTGTACATATCATCCTCTTCTTCTTCTTCATGTCATTTTTCAATTAAAAAAAACAAAAAAAAACAAAAAGAAATGAAAAAAAAATGTATACTTCTTAGGGTTGGCTTTGGTAACACAAACCGTGAATGGGGAAATGCATGCATCCTGATCCAGCCTTCTTAATTGAAAAACAAAGAAGGTAGATTGTATCCCACATGTGAGGCAGCCAGTCATATTATGGCCACTTGTCCCTTTTGGGAGCCCTATGTTGCGCTGGTCTTGAATGGGTCGAATACTGGTCAACAATTCTTTGGCACAAAGCCGAAAGAGCAGACTACCTCCATCCCAATCTTAAGTAAGTATACACTCATCTTTCATCAAGTTTTTCTAACAATTTCAAAAAAAAAAAAAAAAGATTCTGTGTCTCTTAATTTCAACCTTTTCTGACAACAGCCAACCTACCCTTATAGGTGCAATTATTTCCCTTTCCATTCTTTTTCTTATTTAAACACTCCATTTTCTCTATTTTCCTTCAAACTCAGAAACACTCAAAGGGAGGAAGAGTATAGAATGGGGCCTTCTATTCGTAACCTCAAAAATGTCTGTGTTTTTTGTGGGTCGAGTTATGGGAAGGGATTAGAGTTTGTAAATGCAGCTAGCACTCTTGGTCGATCACTTGCTGCGAGGAATATTCATCTTGTATATGGGGGAGGTTGTCGTGGGTTAATGGGGGCTGTATCACTTCGCCTTTTTAGGAGGCGATCGAGTTTTAGGTGTTATTCCTAAACCTTTAGTGAAAATAACATCACTTTGGAAGGACAGTTGGAGAAGAAATTCAGGTAACATCTATGCATGGCCGAATGAAAACAATGGTTGACAATTCTGATGCATTTCTTGTCTTACCTGGTGGTTTTGGTACTTTGGAAGAAATTTTTCAAATTGTCTCTTGGGCCGAATTGAACATCCACCATAGACCCATTGGTTTGTTGAATGTTAATAATTTCTTTGATCTTTTGTTATCTTTTCTTGACAAAGCTGTGGAACAAAAATTTATCACTCCTTCAGCAAGACAACTACTTATCTCTGCCTCCACTATTGATGAGCTCATTGATAAATTAGAAGCTTTTGAGTATGTACGATCAGTGTTAGCTCGAGATAGATTGGTCAACAGAGAAGCGGCGAAGGAAGTAACAAGAAACAAAAGCCGATCTGCGACTTCATCTTTAATGGGTTTGATTTTATTGTACTTTGTTTCGTTTAAATTTGTGTCACTTTCTCTAATAGGTAATATCTTCTATCCTTTACTCATCTATATTTTAACATTGAGGACAATGTTGTGATCTAGTTGGGGGGAAGGATAGTTGACCCAAAATAAAAAATATAAAAATATAAAAAAATATAAAAAAAAAATATATAAAAAAAAATAAAAAATAAATAAATTTGTTATTTTGTTTGAAAAGTATGATATGATTGTCATGTACTTATTAAATCAATTAGTGATGGCAGAGTAAGGAGTAATTTTACTCTTGAGACGCATCTTAATTGGTGGCAGAGTAAGGAGTTTTTTAGGTAGTAACTAATTAGTACTAAAGTTTTATTGTTTGATTTCTTTTCAGAGTCTGATGCAGTACTGACAGTGTGTTTCTTTTCTGCTTAACGTTGATTCACTTCTTATCAGGTTGTGTTGCTCTTTTCTATCTCTTTCTTTCACATTGAGACAATGTTATATTAAGTGTGGGGGAGAGATTTTAGCATGTTTCTGTTTCTTTTCGTTTGTTAAAAAAAAATTAAAAAATAAATTTTCAAAAAAAAAAAAGAGAGGTTCATTACATGATTGAATAACTTTTCTCCCTTCTTGATTTGATATGCTTGGTGATGGATGATTGAACTGATGAATTGAGTTTGATGGATGCATACCTTGTGAGATTTTGAGCCTAATGGATGGATTCAACATTTATGTCATTCTCTTCTTTCTTGTGTGATTTTCACTCATGTTAATAACCACTCTAGAACTTGCTTTGATTCTTTTTGAAGCTACATTTCACTTGCATGCATAAACATGATTGAGGACCTCTTTCTTAATTAGCTAGTTTAACCAAATAGCCAACCTTCCTTTCAATATGATATCAAGCACTCTTTTGACTTCTTGAAAATTCTCTGATTCCTGCCAACCTTGTATATTTTCCTTTGCTTAACCCCTTTGAGCTTATTTGACCATTCCTTGTTTCTAGCTCATTATGTGCCTTAAATGAAAAATCGTGTTCTTACTTTACCTTAGGGAATAAAAGAACATTAGCCTGGTTAATGGATGAGTTTTTGAACAAGTGTGGGGGTGTGTGTACAAAATAGTTGTTGAAAAAGGAAAGAGTGCCTAAAAAAAAAAAGAGGAAAAATGTATGTATATAGTTATGTTTATATATATATACTAAAAAAAAAGAGAAAAGGATTGGGAAATGAATATGTAAAGGGATATACATTAGAGTTGAGATGAATTTTTATGCCTGTTATTTGAACTCAGCACTCATTTGCTTTTATTCTCTTTGGTATTTATCTTCTCATATCCATTGTATCCTCTTCTGTTACCTTGACCTCACTACGACCTTGAATAAAGTCCTCATTATTTGTGTGTGCATGTGTTATGAGTAGTGGAGAAGTAGAAGATAAGCATGCTTATGGTAGTGCAATTTTCATGGGTTGAATTGAGTGAAATACCTACCTTTTAAACACTTGAGAGATTGAGAGGGAATCTTGTGAAGATCCATCATTCTTAATTCATTCTTTTCAACGGAAGTTTCCTTGCTTGATGGTTTGAGATGTGAAGAAATGTTACCTCATTTATGCTTTGATCCCTTGAATTTCTTGTTGCTCTTCATGCTTCATTGAGTCCTTTAGAGTTTTTAGCTTTTAAGTTTGTGTCATTTGTCTTTGTCTTCTAACTTTAGTTTTATATGTTTTGCCCAGGAGTGCAAAAAGCTAAGTGTGGGGGAATTTGATAATCACATATTTTATTCATTAAGAAACCCTTATGTTTAGTTATTTACACTGTTCATGTACTTAATTGACTGAATTTGATTATGTTTTGTAAGTTTGAACTCGAATCGGACTTAATTGATTTTTTCAGCATTATTCGGGTCTTACACTGTTTCTGTATTTTAGCCATATCTTGGGTTCTAAATGTCTGATAATTATGAATTTTACATTGTAGGAAAGATAAGAGAGAGCTCTACAACTTTGATGAAGAGCTCAAAGTCAATTTCAGACATCTAGTGGAGCTAATTGGGCATGGAAATCAGAATACGGGATTTGTGACTGGAATCCGAATAGTGTGTAGTAACCAGAACATAATTCGAGTTTGGGCATATAAAATGGGCTGAAAATTTGTAATCTGAAAGTTAAGACCCATATGTACAACTTTCATGTCAAGCACAAAACTTGATTCGGGCTCCTTGATGGAGATATTGGGTCTAAAAGTCAAAACAGAGGTGCTGAAACTGGTCCTGAACAGTCTGTAGTAATTGAGTCATATCTTGGGCTGTAGGACGAATTTTTAGGTGTTTCCAGAGCCATTGGAAAGGTTAGACAATTTCCTAGAACTTTCATGAAGACCACTTGGCTCAGAAATGACGAAATCAATGAGTTCAGCAATAAAGAATTTCGGAGACAAGGTAGCTCTCCTACTCACCCACCTATTCACCCACCTACTCACCCACCTACTCATCCACCTACTTATCCCATCTACCCATCTACTACTACTCTGAATCCTCTATAAAAGGAAGCATGTGGAGAGCTCTAGGAATAACACACACTTGGTGTTAGAGATAGCTTTTCATAGTTCTTGTATATTTTTCCTTCATTGTAATGGAGAGCTAAGTCACTTCTAGTCAATTCAGGACTCTTGAAGAGATTGTGGCTTGGATTCTTGAGACCTTGGTTATGTAATGTATTTGATTTATATTTGAATTCCTCTTCTCTTCTTCTTCTGTTCTCTTGATCTTGAATGCATGAATGGTGATTCTGTTTATGTTTGATCTGATTTGATCTTGGTTTAAGATTAAGTATTGTGATGAAATTTAGAACTGATTGATCTGAATTAATCACATAACTAAAGATTAAGATTTGGGATGAAACTTAGAACTAATTGATCTAAACTAATCACGTAATTGAAGAGGTTAGGTTACTGATTTGTGCCTAGGTTAATTGAATTCGGTACTTAAATTGACATATATTTACATGAATGGTGCGATTGCAGATTTGTGTTTATCACTTGTCAATTGAATTCTGGACGATTGTCTAGTATGAATTCTGGATCTGATGCAGAGATCTCAGTTAGATCCAAGTTAACCATTCAAATGTATTTCAGGTGTTTGTTGAAAGGTCTATGATTGAATCCACCCAATCTCGGATAGATTTCTGAATTGACTGTTCTTCTAATTGTTATTTCTCTTTAAATCATCATTGCGATCCTTGAACCATCAAAACCCCCCTTTTTCTAACTTTCACTTAATTTGATCAAATTGCATCTACGATCCTTGAGGAGACGATCCGGTGTTGTTCACTATACTACAAGTTTAGGTAATAACTTCGGTTATAATTTTGACTGAGTTCGGCGCTCGTCATTGGTCTGCATATCATTATGACATTTCATACTTGTTTAATTATCTAATATTTGATGAAATGATTATCTATTGAATTATCTCTTGAATGATGTATTAAGTTGATGATTGACTGATAGTGTTATTTTGCCTGTTGATAATTGTGCTTGTCGCTTGCTATATTTGGACGGTATTTTTGTCCGTATTGTCTCCATGCTGCCATGATGGTATTGATTGTAGGAGTTCTCACCTCTTTATTATGTCAATCTATTTTATATTTATACTTGACAAAAGATCATGAGGAAGAAGAAGGCCCACACCCTCATTGTTTAGGCCGATTTACTGTATTCGCTATGGCATCTGGACGAGAATTCTTTGGTTACGTATGGGTGCAGCTTCATGAGGGCATTGATGCCTGGCGCATCGACTGGGACATCGAGCGCCTTACTTATCGAAGGGAGGTGACTTTGATAAGGAGTAGTACCCATCTTGGGGTTACTACTCTTACCCTTAATGCTTTTGTGCATGTGGAATTCTCTCTACCTATTAGAGAACTGTGGGGTAATTAGCATCGTACCCATACAGAGGATTTCTGTGGAGTTTACTGCGCAGACTCCTGTTCATCGTGACTTGCCTCGATAGCCAGACCTGTCCACGTTGGTTCCTTAGGAAGATCAAGTGGGGGACCTTACCCTCTAAGTCCTTTGGGGTTGGGCCAGGTCAATTCTTCATATAGTAGTGCATATACTTTCTTTTATCGGATATGTAAACATTATGTTTGTGATAATAGTACCTTATGTTAAGAATACATGTGTATGTGTGTGTGTGTGTGTGTGTGTGTGTGTGTGTGTGTGTTTATATATATATGGAATGTATCTTTACTTCAGTGGTTGTAATGTTGGGAGTTGTGTACTGACTGTATTTCATCCGAGGCTCATATTTTATATAAATGCATAATGGTATATTTTTGGAAATCCATTGTTGTCATGTAGCACGCCTGAATTTAATAACTATGATGTAATGACGATTATGCTATGGTTGTTTAAATTTTAAGGGTGTTACAGGGCTAGTTTATGTTATGTTAATAGTTTGTATATTTATATGTGTCTTTTTGGAGTGCAAACCTTATATATTTTGGGTGGACTGTGATCCATGCCAACTTTTGTATATTTTGATATGTAATCATTTAGTCTTGCATCCTGTGTTATTTATGCCTTGTTTAAATTTATGTTTTCGCGAAAGAAAATTTGAAATCCGTATTTTACTATATTAAACCTTTTACACATTTTGTTAAGTTTTCAAGTTTTTGTCCGAAATGTGATACCCGAAAGAGGATGTTACATTAGTTAGTATCAGAGCCTAAGTTTGAGTCTTTTAGGAATTGTGGTTAGGTTTGAATTTTGTGGTTAGGTCTTGCTTGTGTTGTGTAATTCTCTGTGTTTGATTTCTAAAAGGTTACATCTGACTTTTGTTGTGTATTGTTTAGTCTGACTTCGAAGGAATGTGATGGCTCGTAGCGGAGGTGAACGTATAGATGCTGAAAGAGACAATGAGAGTATGGCTGCAATAACTGAAGCTATGTGGAGGATGACATATGTTTTAGTGCAACAGAATGAGAGGACTGCTCAACAACAAGGAGCAATAACTGAAGCTCAGAATGTATCAGAGTTTCATCGCAACAATCCACCATAGTTTAAGGGAGAGTTCGATTTAGAAAAAGCAAGTCTTTGGACCGAAGAGTTAGAGAAGATATTTAGAGGAATAGGAAGTACTGATGCTCAGAAGGTAACCTATGCTACCTTAATGCTTGTTGGAGACGTTGAAGATTGGTGGGCCAAAGCCCAACGATTGATGGAAGCTGAAGGAAGAGTGATCACTTGGGAAGTCTTTAAGAATAAGCTCCTGGGGAAATACTTTCCAGCCAGTGCGAGGCATGCGAAAGAAATGGAGTTTCTATGTCTAAAACAAGGGAGCATGACAGTTAGTGAATATGCTTCTAAGTTCGAAAGCTTGTCGAAGTTCTCAAGGTATTTCCAACTATAGCCTGATGAGGAGTGGAAGTGTCGCAAGTTTGAAGAAGGTTTGAGGCATGACTTGAAGAGAGCGATTTTGCCTTTGGGAATTTAGGAGTTCCTAGCTCTTTTGGACAAGTTTCGTAGGATTGAGGAGTTAGATCAATCATGGGACACGTGAAATCGTAACTTTGGACCTTCTCGATTCCAAAGGGGAAGGAATGATAGTGGCAATCGTTTTTAACAAAAGCCGTATTCGAGGCCACCGGGGAACCAATCTTAGCAACAATCACAAGGAGGAGGTTCTGGTAGCAATAAGTTTGGTTGGACCGTGGCATTTTCGTCAAAATACTTCAAGTATAGTAAGGACCACTTAACGAAGGATTGTACGATCAAGGGGATCATTTGCTTCAGATATGGGAAGCTCGGACACATCTCAAGGGATTGCAATCAACCCAAGATGGAACCCTCTATTAGCAATGTACATGCTGCAAGACCACAGGCCGGAGGAAGGGTTTATACTATGAGTGGAGCAGAGGCCTCCCAATCCGAAGATCTAATTTAGGGAGATTATACCATAAGAGGTAATCTTTTAACTGTACTGTGTGACTCAAGGGTGACCCATTCTTTTATTTTCTATGACTATGTGTACCGATGGTTATTTGTGTCTTCCTTACCTTTTGATTTGATTATTTCTACTCATACTATTAAACCCATTGTTACTACTCATGTTTGCTTGAACTGTCCTATTTCTGTAGAAGATCGAATCTTTTCGGTCGATCTGATTTGTTTACCTCTTTCTCAAATAGATGTGATTTTAGGAATGTATTAGGTATCTTCTAACCATATCATGTTAGATTGTTCTAATAAAACCTTAGTATTGCCTGATCTTGAGATTTTTAGATTTATAACTGCTAACCAAGTCAAAACTTTCTTGAGGGAAGGAGCTCAAGGACACATGTTTTTGTCTTCCTTGGAGGTCAAGAGTGAGAATGATATGAATGCTATTCCTGTAGTCAATGAGTTTTATGAAGTCTTTTATGATGATATACCTGGATTACCACCAGAAAGAGAGGTAGAGTTTTCTATTGATCTTGTACCAAGATCTAGTCCTATATCCACGACACCATATCGGATGTCGCCATCAGAGTTAGCCGAGCTCAAGAAGCAGTTGGAGGAACTATTAGGGAAGCAGTTTGTAAGACCTAGTGTTTCACCGTGGAGAGCTCCAGTGTTGTTGGTCAAGAAGAAGTATGGAACTTCTCAGTTATGTGTAGACTATCATCATTTGAACAAGGTTACAATCAAGAACAAGTATCCATTTCCGAGGATAGATGATTTGATGGATCAACTGAAGGGAGTTGCTATTTTCTCTAAGATTGATCTATGTTTTGGCTATCATCAGACTCGTGTGAAAGTAGAGAATGTTTCCAAGACGACTTTTTTGATGCGTTATGGGCATTACGAATATCTTGTGATGCTGTTCGGAGTGACAAATGCTCCTACTGTATTCATGGATTACATGAATCGGATCTTTCATCCTTATCTAGATAGATTTGTTGTTGTCTTTATTGATGATATTTTAATCTATTCTCAAAGTCAGGAGGAACATGTTGAACATCTCAGTGTGATTCTTTACATTTTGAAGGAGAAGAAGATGTATGCTACGTTGTCAAAATGTGAGTTCTGGTTGGAAAATGTTCAATTTCTGGGTCACATGATTTCAAAGGAAGGAATTGCAGTAGATCCATTGAAAGTGGAGCCAGTTCTTCAATAGGAAAGGCTAAAGACTATAATAGAGATTTGTAGCTTTATGGGATTGGCTGGTTATTATTGAAGATTCATCTTGGGATTATCCAAGATAGCAGGACCTCTCACCCAGCTTATAAGAAAGAATCAAGCTTTCGCATGGACAGATGCCTGTGAAGAGAGTTTCCAAGAGTTGAAGAGACAGTTAACTTCTTCGCCAGTGTTGATCTTACTCGATCCCAATGAACCTTTTGAGGTGTACTATGATGCTTCATCTCATGGTTTAGAATGTGTCCTTATGTAGAATAGAAGAGTAGTAGCGTATGCTTCGAGATAACTGAGTACATGAGAAGAACTATCCTACGCATAACTTGGAGTTGGCTGCTGTTGTGTTTGCATTGAAGATCTGGAGACATTTTCTTTATGGAGCAATGATTGCTTAAGTTCTTTATTGGTGCCTCATATATGTGCTATATTGATTGCTTAAGTCGTTGTACTTATGCATATAAGAAGATTTTATGATTATATTCGTTAATTTAATTTGGATATCTTCTTATATGATGTTGAGCAAATTGTGCTTATTCTGTAATTAATTGAGTGGATTTGCTACTTTTATTGATTTGGTGATTTCTCTATTATAGGAAAGGCTCCAACCAAGCTAATATATGAAGCATTTAAGCTGAAACTGGAAGAGAAAGCCAAGTGTGCAACTCAACACTCAACGTCGCAGACATGTTAATATCGCGGCGTGGTAGATCCACTACATCTGACAGAGAGCTACGAAAATTGCATGTTGTGATGTAAAGAGCGTACGTTGCGGCGTTGGTGACCTAAATTGAAATATGCCATGGCGTAGCCTTGTTAATGTCGTAACGTGACTCTATTTTTCTAGGCCTATAAATACATTTTTAACAGAATTTTAGGAGAGTTTTTTAGGTTTTAGAGAAGCTGCAGCTGAAATTCACGTTTTAGAGACTGAGGAGGCTAGGGGAGCCAAGGTTGGAGGCCATCTTCTTCATAGAAAGGAGATGCAATCATCAAAGATCATATCCATGAGCTTCTTTCCTTCTCCCTTCTCTTTTCTCTCTTCTATCTTCCATGAACATGATTTTTGTGATAGATTTTCGTGTTTCATGATGTTGCTTGCAACATCCCGAAAAATACATAATCAATTATAAATCATCATTTTATAATATTCTTGATTTTTAGGAATTTTTCTGGAATTTTTCAGAAACGACGAATATTTTAATATATTTCTCGTTTTGCGTGCACACTGGGCTGAGAATTGCTGAGACCAGTGTGACACTCCGGAAATTGATTATTTCATCATGAATAGTCATTTTCTAATATTTGGGATTTATGAGAATTTTTCTGGAATTTTTCGGAAACGACGAATATTTTAATATATTCCTCGTTTTGCATGAAACTCGAGCAGAGTCGTGAGAACGACTGTAGTGCTTCAAAAATTGGAAAATTATATGACGGATAGTCGTTTTATAATATTTGCAATTTTTGGGAATTTTCTGGGAATTTTTCGGAATCGTCGAATATTTTAATATATTCCTCGTTTTGCGTACGCGCTGAGCAGAATCAGAGAAACGAGATGTTTTCTCTGAGAACCTTGGACTATGGATAAGTCGACAGGGGATCTTACTAAACCTGAGACTTGACACAGTTTACGAGGTTTCACAATTTTCGAGAAATCTTAACAGTTACATTTAAATCAATACAAATGAAAAATTCATCTCGTAAGATTAATTAAATGCGACGACATCAATTGTAACTATTATCCATTGGATAATAGTGTGTAATAAAAATACTATCACATTATCCTAATGTAATCTACCTTATGTCTAATCAAATCACTTTAATTCAAATTTAATAGTTAAATATTCAAACTTCCTTAAGAAGCTTTGACCCCAAGCTTTGACCACATGTGTAGCTTCCAAAGGAAGCCAATTTTTGTCACCCATTTCTCTCTCTCATGTACGTGATCTGCAGCCCAAAAAGGTGAATGAATTGATTTGGATTATCCAAATAATTCATTTAACTCATTTACACCCCAAAAGCACCATTTCTCCTTCCTTTTACGTTTCTTCTTCTTCTTTCTCTCTTCAACCATTTCTTTCTTCCTGTTCCAGCACCATACGTCCAGCCACCCTCCAAAGGCTCCAACATTCATAAAAATTTACATCAACCATGTTTTCTTGATCTCCTACTCTTTCTCATCATCTTTTGTGCTTGGAGTTTTCAAGAGAGCTTCCATCTTCAACCATTTCTTAAGCTTTGAAGGTGAGCTCCCATGGCTGAAAAATTTCAGACTTCCACACCATTTTCGTTTATGGTTTTCCTCTTGATTTAATGGTCATTTTCTTCTTCTTTTTCACATCATTACATTGTTCTAACTTGGACCACATTTTCTAGGGTTTTTGAGCTTCAAATCCGAAAATCAAGAGTGCTCTTGGAATTTTTCTTGGTTCTTCATCTTGGTAAGAGGAAGATTAATCCTCCTCAACCTCTTTAGCAACTAGGAATCTTGTATTTGATTTTTGGAAGAAAAACCACATGGTGGTTGTTCTTGAAATTGCTTGAAATTGATTTCTTGAATGTTATCTTAATTTAGCTTTGAGTAGTTGATTGAGTGGTTAATTATTCATGTAATTTTGTGATTGAAATCCATGTTTGCTTGCTGGAAATTCTGGTTGCTGGACCCCTGAATGTGCCACGGTTTTGGGGCTGTTTTTGGGCTGGAAAATGAATGGAAATGATGCTTAAATTTTGACCAATGCAAGGCTAATTAAATCAAGTAGTTAAGGTTGATCAAAGTGGACAAAATTCTGGTTGTTGGACCTTGGTGAGTGCCACGGTTTTGGGCTGCTTTTAAGAGCAGAATTTTGATTGAAATTGTGTCAAGAATAATGCTAGGCAAATTAGGTAAAGGAAGACTAAACTAGTGAGAAGAAAATTTGTAACCTAGGACCCTATTGAGTGCCACGGTTTTGAGGGCTTGAATGAGGGAAAAGATAACAAATTTGGGATGTCAAGACTTGAATTAATCAAGTAACCAAATGTAGATTAAAATAGTAGGAAACTTGCAACAATAATTTTTGTGATGGATTGTGGTTAAGACTTAGGAGATAAGCTAAACTTGGAAGGTAACTATAAGAATCAAATAACTTGGATCAAAATAACAAGTAAATGGACCTAATGATGTGAACATGATTTATTTGAAATCTTGGAAAGGCCACGGCCTCTAGGTGAAAATTTGGGTTAAGATTCCATAACCCCTTACTCGGATTACAAGCAATCAAAGAATACAAGAGATTAAGAATTTCATAAACCTTAATGAACCAATGAGATAATTTTCATAAGACTTGGAGATTTTAGAAATCCATAATGGACCTAAAATATGTTCCTTGAATTATAAATTGATATCATGTTGATATTGGGTTCTTTTTGGATGCAAATTTGCTTATTGCACTCTCTTGATCAAAAGTGGTATATTATGCTATCGTATGAAATTGTGGATCATACATGAGCATGCATAGTGTCTTATGCATTGTGAATGTCCTTGTGGACTGTTGTAAGGCCAAGTTGCCTAGGAGATTGAACACACCTTAGTGCGGGTGCGAGTAGACAAGTGTGGGTCTTGTTATGACCTTGGGGGCGTCGGGGTGCGGGTCCTCCACAATGGGTAGTTGGTAGCTCCTTTGCCCGTGGGGCAAACCGATGCAAACGCACCGACGATCCGGACTTGACACTGTCCTATATCGTGATCTAGTGTAGAATGTCTGTGCAATGCCATGATTGTGCACGAGAAAATTTATTGATAGCACTGGCCTCGGCAGCCGAGTCACAGACATGTCTCCTGATCTTTCTCTCTCGATTGTTTGAGTCTAGCTCCATGGAGTAGAAATTGAATATTGTGTCCATGCATCATGGAATAATCTGTCATCTGAAAATTATTGTTTACACAATGTTTGACTGTCTGAATTTAACTGCCTGGATATTATGAATTATTCATTACCTCTACTAATGATTGCTAGACTGGTTATCTGTTTAAAAGCTTATTTATTGCCTTTACATGCTACGTGGGCGTTATGCGCCGTTCGGTTCTTGGTTGCTGTATTGGTATTGATGGTAGGATATCTTACCTCTTTCCCTGTGCTTCTATTATTTGCTGTTTATGTGCACCCTGTACTGATCGAAGACGACGGTGAAGAGACAGAAGATCCTGCCTTCCCCGGCTTCTGGCCTGCACAGGATTGACTTCTACTGCGACGATGTCTGCACGTATGCGCGGATTCTTGGGAGATGTGCGTCTGACCTTCCTTGGGGGGCCAGAGTGCTGGCACATCAACCTGAACTCCGACCGCTGCGTGTATGTGGGAGATGTGTCGATAGCACTTGCCTGGAGACGTCATGAGGCTCCTGTCCTCACTTGCTACCTCAGCTTACGCCTGGAGTTTTACCTGCCTATCAGGGAGATGTGGGGTTCCCGTTATTACACTCCGCAGGAGGATTCTTTCGATTCCACCGCTCGGGCCCCGTCAAGTGCATCTGTGGTTCCTATGGATGAGTCCTCGGATGAGGAAGATCCTGATGAGGGTCCTCCTGAGGATCCTGAATCGGTCCCTTTTTATTTGAGGGGTCGATGATCATTGGTGGCTACCGATGGTGCCGCGTGTATTATTTTGGGGGCACGATGTACTTTTCTTTTGGTCAATTTGTACACTTTGTATATGCATGTTTCCCTTGGGGTGGGTATAGTTTTGCTTTTTGATGATGGCCAGGCTTGTATTTATAAAACAGTTGTATTAAATTCCATATATATATATGCATACTATTCAGGTGCAAATTTCTGTGTATTGTTTTATTCATTCCTTTTATTCACATTCCGTATTATCATTATTATTATAAAAAAAAAATATTGCCAAGTTTGCTCACATGGTTAATAATTAATTAATTAAAATGAACCGGGTCTTAACCGTTGTTTATTTAATTTCCGCATTTTATTTTATTTGACAATGTGACGTTCCCTCCCCAAAAAGGGGCGTTACATTAAGTTGGTATCAGAGCCCCGGTTTATGTTTTCTTTGGGTCTTGAGTGTGAGTCTGTCTTGTTTGTGCTGTGTGAATCTCTGTGATGGGTGTCTTGAGTGGATTCCTCTGACTTTTCTTATGTTTTCAGTAATCTAATTTGAGAGAAGAGCAAGATGGCAAGAGGTGGAGATATGGCAGCTGCTATTGAAGCGATGCAGAGAATGGCTGAAGTCATCGCCCAACAAAATGAACGCACTGCTCAACAACAAGAGAGAGCTGCTCAACAGCTCGAGGCGACTGCCGACGCGCAAAACTTAGCAGAGTTTCGTCGTCATAACCCTCCGCAATTCAAGGGGGAGTTTGATCCCGACAAGGCTAATCTATGGATCAAGGAGCTGGAAAAAGTCTTTCGTGGCATGAATTGTGCGGAAGACAAGAAGGTAAATTATGCGACTTTTATGCTTGTCGGAAATGCCGAAGACTGGTGGAATGGAGCTCAAAGGGCATTAGAAGCCGAAGGAGCAGAGGTCACTTGGGAATTGTTCAAGGAGAAATTCTTGGGCAAATACTTTCCTGCGAATGCGAGACACGCAAAGGAGATGGAGTTCCTCAACCTGAGACAGGGAACATTTGTCGGCAAAGTACATAGCCAAGTTTGAAAACTTGGAGAAATTTTCAACACATTACCAGCATCAAACTGATGAAGCCTGGAAATGCTGGAAATTCACCGAAGGACTGAGGTACGAGGTAAAGAAAGCCGTGATTACCTTGAAAATGAAGGTATTCTCGGGCGTTAGACACTTCTTTGTGAAGTTGAAGCCTTGGAGCAGGCTAGAGACGCGAGAAACAGGAACTTTGGGCCTGTACGGTCCCAAAGAGGTGGAGGCAGTGGTTCAAACCGCTTTCAGAAGAAACCCTATTCCCGACCAACGGGGAGTCAACAACAAATCGGTGGAAGTTCAGGTGGAGGTTCTTTTGGGAACCGAATGGTCAGAATATGACCTACCCGTCCAAATGCCTGAAGTGTGGGAAGGATCATCTCACAAGAGACTGCACGATAAAGGGAATCATTTGCTTCAGATGTGGCAAACCGGGCCATATGTCCAGAGACTGCAACCAAGCAAAGGCTGAACCTTCAGTCAATGCAACCCGAGCCAAGAAACCGCAAGCCGAGGTCGAGTTTATACTATGAGTGGAGCTGAAGCTTCGAATCCGAAGACTTGATTCAAGGAGAAGGCGCCATAGAAGGTAATCTTTTAAAAGTACTTGTATGACTGGGGCAACCCATTCTTTCATATCATATTTGTGTGCTACGACTTGGTTTACCCGTGTCTCGAACTACCTTTTGAATTAATTGTTTCAACCCCATTGATAAACCGGTAGTTACTACCAAAGTCCTGTTTGAAGTGTCCTTTGATTGTTGAAGGTCGAATCTTTTCTCGTCGATTTGATCTGTTTACCTCTTTCACGTTAGATGTAATCCTAGGAATGGTGGTTATCTTCCAACCATGTTCTCGTTAGATTGTTCTAGTAAGACCATAGTCTTTCCCTGTGGATGAGAATTCTAGATACTTGACGGCCAACCAAGCACGAACTTTCTTGAAAGAAGGAGCTCGAAGTGGGTACATGCTATTATCTTCTTTGAAAGTTGAGAGTGAGGCTGATTTGAGTACTATTCCGGTAGTGAAGGAATTTCCTGAGATCTTCCTTGAAGAAGTACCTGGTTTACCACCGGCACGTGAGATCGAGTTTGCTATTGATCTTGTACCGGGAGCTGGTCCCGTGTCTATAGCACCGTACCGAATGTCACCGATGAATTAGCCGAACTTAAGAAGCAACCTAGAAGAGCTTTTGGAGAAGCAGTTCGTTAGACCAAGTGTGTCTCCGTGGGGAGCACCTGTGTTACTAGTTCGAAAGAAGGACGGTACCTCGAGATTGTGTGTGGACTATAGGCAATTGAACAAGTTGACAATCAAGAACAAATATCCTCTCCCGAGAATCGACGACTTGATGGACCAACTGAAGGGGGCAGCGGTATTTTCGAAGATTGACTTGAGATCTGGGTATCATCAGATAAGAGTGAAGACGGAGGATATACCCAAGACTGCTTTTCGTACGCGATACGGTCATTACGAGTATCTTGTGATGCCGTTTAGTGTGACGAATGCGCCTGCTATTTTCATGGATTATATGAACCACATCTTTCGTCCGTACTTGGATAAGTTTGTTGTCGTCTTCATTGATGACATCCTGATATATTCCCAGAATCAGGAGGATCATGTGGAGCACCTCAGCATAGTTTTTCAGATTTTGAAGGAAAATGAACTGTATGCCAAGCTGTCGAAGTGCGAGTTTTGGCTAGATGAGGTGAAGTTTTTGGGTCATGTGATCTCAAAAGAAGGAATCGCAGTGGATCCATGCAAAGTGGAAGCAGTATTGCAGTGGGAACAACCGAAGTCAGTGACGGAAGTCCGTAGTTTCGTTGGCTTAGCCGGATATTACCGGAGGTTCATAGAAGGGTTTTCTAAGATTGTCGGACCACTCACTCAATTGACAAAGAAGAATCAAGCTTTCGAATGGACTGATAAATGTGAGCAGAGTTTTCAAGAGTTGAAGAAACGGCTGACTACCTCACCTGTATTAGTGTTACCTGATCCGAATGAACCGTTCGAGGTGTATTGTGATGCTTCGTATCAAGGATTGGGATCTGTCCTTATGCAACACCGAAAGGTGGTAGCCTATGCTTCGCGACAGATTGCGAGTGCACGAAAAGAATTACCCGACTCATGATTTGGAGTTAGCAAATTGTGGTTTTTTTGCTCTGAAGATATGGAGAATTTCCTTTATGGAGCGACATTCAACATCTTCAAGTGACCACAAGAGCTTGAAGTACTTATACGACCGAAAGAGCTGAATATGAGACAAGCGGAGATGGCTGGAGTTTTTAAAGGATTATGATTTCCGGTTGACCACCCTGGCAAGGCGAACGTTGTGGCTGACGCCTTAAGTAGAAAGACTATCAGTGTTTATGCCTTGATGATTAAGGAAAGAGATCTCATCGAACAATTTAGAGATGTCTGGTCATTTGTTAAGTTGGAACCCGGAAGAATTTGCATGAATATGGTTACCATCTCAAGCGAGTTAATGGAAGACATACGGGAAAAACAGAAGACCGATGAATTCTTGCAAGGAATAAGAGAACAAATGAAACAAGGCGAGAAAAAAGAGTTAGAAGAAGGAACAGATGGAATTCTGAGATTCCGAGGTAGAGTTTGCATTCCTCGTGACCAAGAGCTTAGACGATATATTGTGGATCATGCCCACACTAGCAAGCTAAGTATGTACCCTGGTATAACAAAGATGTACCAAGACTTGAAGAAGTTATTCGGTGGCATGGACTTGATGTCACTAGATGTGTATCGACTTGTCTAGTCCGTCAAAAAGCCAAAGTGGAACATCGCCGACACCGGGGGTTCTTTGCAACCATTGTCTATTCACTGAATGGAAGTGGGACAAAGCATCGCAATGGACTTTGTTGTGGGATTGCCAAGGACAAGGATGGGACATGATTCGATCTGGGTAATAGTCGATCGACTTACAAAATCGGCTCATTTCCTTCCGATTAACATAAGGTACAGTTTGGAGAAGAAGCGACCCGACTGTATATCGGGGAAATTGTTAGATTACATGGTGTGCCTACGAGTATAGTCTCGGATAGGGATCCGAGGTTTACCTCAAAGTTTTGGCAAAGTTTACAAGCTTCGTTGGGGACGAGATTGCGCGAGTTTTCTTTTCCGAGAGTATCATCCGCAAACCGATGGTCAATCGGAAAGGACGATCAATCTCTAGAGGACCTACTTAGAGCTTGTTCTATGGAACAAACCGGAAGTTGGGATGAAGTTTTACCACCTTGGTGGAGTTCACCTACAATAAGGTTATCATTCGAGTATAGGGATGGCACCCTATGAAGCTCGATGGAAGACGGTGTCAAACACCATTATGTTGGTACCAAGACGGCGAGCGTCTTACGATCGGGATGACATTATCCACAGACGACCGAGAAGGTTAAGATGATTCAAGAGAAGATGAGAACTACTCGAGGCGACGTTAAGAGCTATGCGGATAAGAGAAGAAAGCCTCTTGAGTTTGAAGAAGGTGAGCATGTGTTCGAAAGTCACACCCACGACTGGGGTCGGCCGGGCCTTGAAATCTAGAAAACTCACTCCAAAATTTCTTGGACCTTACCAAATTCTTCGTCGGATAGGTCCACTAGCTTACCAGATAGCCTTACCCCCTATTCTTTCAAACATACATAATGTATTCCATGTGTCACAACTTCGTAAATATTTACTCGATCCAAGTCATGTCATAGTTACAAAGTACGCTTAAAAGAGAACGACCTATGAAACGTCTCTGCGAGAATCGAGGATCGACGGATAAAGCAACTACGAGGCAAGGAGATTCCATTGGTAAAGGTGATTTGGAATGAAGCAACTGGTGATGCGACTTGGGAATTGGAAGACAAGATGAAGGAACAATATCCAGAATTATTTTAAGGTATGTAAATTTCGAGGACGAAATTCCTTTTAGTAGGGGAATGTTGTACCATCCCGAAAAATACATAATCGATTATAAATCATCATTTTATAATATTCTTGATTTTTAGGAATTTTTCTGGAATTTTTCGGAAACGACGAATATTTTAATATATTCCTTGTTTTGCTTGCACACTGGGCTGAGAATTGCTGAGACCAGTGTAACACTCCGGAAATTTATTATTTCAACATGAATAGTCATTTTCTAATATTTGGGATTTATGAGAATTTTTCTGGAATTTTTCGGAAACGACGAATATTTTAATATATTCCTCGTTTTACGTAAAACTCGAGCAGAGTCGTGAGAACGATTGTAGTGCTTCAAAAACTGGAAAATTATATGACGTATAGTCGTTTTATAATATTTGCAATTTTTGGGAATTTTCTGGGAATTTTCCGGAACCGTCGAATATTTTAATATATTCCTCATTTTGCGTGCGCGCTGAGCAGAATCAGAGAAACGCGATGTTTTCTCTGAGAACCTTGGACTATGGATAAGTCGACGGGGGATCTTACTAAACCCGAGACTTGACACAGTTTACGAGGTTTCACAATTTTCGAGAAATCTTTATAGTTACATTTAAATCAATACTTGAAAAATTCATCGTCGATTAATTAAATACCGACTTTTGTCAATGTAACTATTATCCATTGGATAATAGTGTGTAATAAAAATACTATCACATTATCCTAATGTAATCTACCTTATGTATAATCAAATCACTTTAATTCAAATTTAATAGTTAAATATTCAAACTTCCTTAAGAAGCTTTGACCCCAAGCTTTGACCACATGTGTAGCTTCCAAAGGAAGCCATTTTTGTCACCCATTTCTCTCTCTCATGTACGTGATCTGCAGCTAAAAAGGTGAATGAATTGATTTGGATTATCCAAATAATTCATTTAACTCATTTACACCCCAAAAGCACCATTTCTCCTTCCTTTTACGTTTCTTCTTCTTCTTTCTCTCTTCAACCATTTCTTTCTTCCTGTTCCAGCACCATACGTCCAACCACCCTCCAAAGGCTCCAACATTCATAAAAATTTACATCAACCATGTTTTCTTGATCTCCTACTCTTTCTCATCATCTTTTGTGCTTGGAGTTTTCAAGAGAGCTTCCATCTTCAACCATTTCTTAAGCTTTGAAGGTGAGCTCCCATGGCTGAAAAATTTCAGACTTCCACTCCATTTTCGTTTATGGTTTTCCTCTTGATTTAATGGTCATTTTCTTCTTCTTTTTCACATCATTACATTGTTCTAACTTGGACCACATTTTCTAGGGTTTTTGAGCTTCAAATCCGAAAATCAAGAGTGCTCTTGGAATTTTTCTTGGTTCTTCATCTTGGTAAGAGGAAGATTAATCCTCCTCAACCTCTTTAGCAACTAGGAATCTTGTATTTGATTTTTGGAAGAAAAACCACATGGTGGTTGTTCTTGAAATTGCTTGAAATTGATTTCTTGAATGTTATCTTAATTTAGCTTTGAGTAGTTGATTGAGTGGTTAATTATTCATGTAATTTTGTGATTGAAATCCATTTTTGCTTGCTGGAAATTCTGGTTGTTGGACCCCTGAATGTGCCACGGTTTTGGGGCTGTTTTTGGGCTGGAAAATGAATGGAAATGATGCTTAAATTTTGACCAATGCAAGGCTAATTAAATCAAGTAGTTAAGGTTGATCAAAGTGGACAAAATTCTGGTTGTTGGACCTTGGTGAGTGCCACGGTTTTGGGCTGCTTTTAAGAGCAGAATTTTGATTGAAATTGTGTCAAGAATAATGCTAGGCAAATTAGGTAAAGGAAGACTAAACTAGTGAGAAGAAAATTTGTAACCTAGGACCCTATTGAGTGCCACGGTTTTGAGGGCTTGAATGAGGGAAAAGATAACAAATTTGGGATGTCAAGACTTGAATTAATCAAGTAACCAAATGTAGATTAAAATAGTAGGAAACTTGCAACAATAATTTTTGTGATAGATTGTGGTTAAGACTTAGGAGATAAGCTAAACTTGGAAGGTAACTATAAGAATCAAATAACTTGGATCAAAATAACAAGTAAATGGACCTAATGATGTGAACATGATTTATTTGAAATCTTGGAAAGGCCATGCCTCTAGGTGAAAATTTGGGTTAAGATTCCATAACCCCTTACTCGGATTACAAGCAATCAAAGAATACAAGAGATTAAGAATTTCATAAACCTTAATGAACCAATGAGATAATTTTCATAAGACTTGGAGATTTTAGAAATCCATAATGGACCTAAAATATGTTCCTTGAATTATAAATTGATATCATGTTGATATTGGGTTCTTTTTGGATGCAAATTTGCTTATTGCACTCTCTTGATCAAAAGTGGTATATTATGCTATCGTATGAAATTGTGGATCATACATGAGCATGCATAGTGTCTTATGCATTGTGAATGTCCTTGTGGACGTTTGTAAGGCCAAGTTGCCTAGGCGATTGAACACACCTTAGTGCGGGTGCGAGTAGACAAGTGTGGGTCTTGTTATGACCTTGGGGGCGTCGGGGTGCGGGTCCTCCACAATGGGTAGTTGGTAGCTCCTTTGCCCGTGGGACAAACCGATGCAAACGCACTGACGATCCGGACTTGACACTGTCCCTATATCGTGATCTAGTGTAGAATGTCTGTGCAATGCCATGATTGTGCACGAGAAAATTTATTGATAGACCGGCCTCGGCAAAATGTACCGAGTCACGTACATGTCTCCTGATCTTTCTCTCTCGACTGTTTGAGTCTAGCTCCATGGAGTAGGAAATTGAATATTGTGTCCATGCATCATGGAATAATCTGTCATCTGAAAATTATTGTTTACACAATGTTTGACTGTCTGAATTTAACTGCCTGGATATTATGAATTATTCATTACCTCTACTAATGATTGCTAGACTGGTTATCTGTTTAAAAGCTTATTTATTGCCTTTACATGCTACGTGGGCGTTATGCGTCGTTCGGTTCTTGGTTGCTATATTGGTATTGATGGTAGGATATCTTACCTCTTTCCCTGTGCTTCTATTATTTGCCGTTTATGTGGTAAATCGATCGAAGACGACGGTGAAGAGATAGAAGATCCTGCCTTCCCCGGCTTCTGGCCTGCACAAGACTGACTTCTACTGCGACGATGTCTGCACGTATGCGCGGATTCTTGGGAGATGTGCGTCTGACCTTCCTTGGGGGCCGGAGTGCTGGCACATCAACCTGAACTCCGACCGCTGCGTGTATGTGGGAGACGTGTCGATAGTACTTGCCCCGGGAGACGTCATGAGGCTTTTGTCCTCACTTCCTACCTCGCTACCTCGGCTACGCCCGGAGTTTTGCCCGCCTATCGTGAGATGTGGGGTTCCCGTTATTACACTCCGCAGAGGATTCTTTCGATTCCACCGCTCGGGCCCCGTCCCGTGCATCCGTGGTTCCTATGGATGAGTCCTCGGATGAGGAAGATCCCGATGAGGTCCTCCGAGGATCCTGGATGGTCCCTTTTTATTTGAGGGGTCGATGATCATTGGTGGCTACCGATGGCGCCGGTGTATTATTTTTGGGGGCCTGATGTACTTTTCTTTTTGGTTGAATTTGACTGTACACTTTGTATATGCATGTTTCTTGGGGTGGGTATAGTTTTGCTTTTTGATGATGGCCAGCTTGTATTTATAAACAGGTTGTATTAAATTCCATATATATATATATGCATACTATTCAGTGCAAATTTCTGTGTATTGTTTTATTCATTCCTTTTATTCACATTCCGTATTATCATTATTATTATAAAAAAAAAATATTGCCAAGTTTGCTCACATGGTTAAACATTAATTAATTAAAATGAACCGGGTCTTAACCGTTGTTTATTTAATTTCCGCATTTTATTTTATTTGACAATGTGACGTTCCCTCCCCAAAAAGGGGCGTTACATTGCTGAGTTGTATTTAGGGATAACTTCAAATCCTTCTCTGAATATTAATGACTTTGTATTACTTTGAGTATATATTGATGTTTGGTTTTGTTCAATCATATGGATCTTAATGCACTTGATTGTTTGATCAATTTTTAAATGATTTGTTGAAATCTGATGAACCTAGACATAGGAATTTGGATTTGAGATCACATGCATGGTTGATGCAAGTTCGATGAGTTCAATTGGCTTGGATAAGTTGATTTGCTACTAGGATAGAAATATACCTCTTAGCTATGCATAGCGTGTGTTTGAGAATAGATCGTTCATTAGTGGATTTCACTTTGGTTCTCAAGGAAGCATAGTGAGCTATGTAACGCCCCAATTTTTAGAAAATATTCTGAATGTACTGTTTTCTGTTTTTCATGCTTTTGTATGAATGACCGCTGTGTCCCTATTTTTCTGTTCTTGAATTTTGTATGAAAACAACTACGATAATACAGGTTCAAATTTTATTTGATCGTTTTACGTAGTTTGCTTGAGACGGTAAAATAAAATTTTTTCGAAGCATGTATTAATTTTTTCTGAAAGATATACAGCTAAATAATACTACTTGGATATTTTATTTGAACGTTTTGGACGATTACCTACGTTGTGGGAAAAAATGAGAAAATGACCGTTACGTCCCGAACGCATCGTTTTTTTGCCGTTTTTGTCTTTTTTAATTGTTTTCTTCTTGATTTAATGCCGAGAAAATACATGTCTCGTGATTTTATATGAACTTTTTGTGTGATTTGCTCGAGGCAGAAAATAATATTTTCCTGGCCGGGAAAAATCTTATTTGATTATTTAGAATTGGGGGATCTTACTTAACCCGATTCTCGAATGAGACTAAAAATAATCTTTTAATTTTTAGGATTTAGCGTCACAAATAAAATAATTTTATATTATTATAATATTATTTTATTAGTCAGTATGTTTTAGTGACAGTGGACCCGGAAATATTTTGCGGGACCCACAATTAGCAGAACGGTTAGATCGGTAGCTTAAATAATCACCGTAAGCTGTAGAACTTTCCAGAACAGGCTGACTCAGCTAGCTGACTCAGCAGAGCATTTATTACGCAGTGTGACTAAGCCATGTGAGTCATAGGAACCAACCAATGAGAATTAAGCTTGCTCACCAAGGCTTGATCTTAGCCTTTGATTCATCCAATGGCTTGGATGAAGCCAAGCAAGGTGCCCACCTTGCACCCCACATCATGTTCACGGCCAAGAGGCCTTAGGAGACAAGAATCACTTTCATCTTCATCACTTTTCTCTCTTCTCTCTCATCAAGAACCCTAGCCACCATTCTTGTCCATTTTCTTCACCATATTCGGCCAAGCTCATTTCCTAACCATCCAACCATCCAAAAATTTTTCTAACCAAGTTTCCTTAATCTAAACACCATTCTAAGAACCTTTGTAGTTGGAAGTTTCTTCAAATTCTTCCATCTAAGGCTTGGAAACCAACCTTGAAAGTTTTACCTAGAAGGTGAAATTTCATGCTTTTCTTTTCTCTCTTCTTTTTCAAAGTTCTAAGCCATGATTTTTCCATGGTTTAGCTTCTTTTTCATGGTTAGTAACATGTAGGTTTTGTTTGAAATTTTTAGGTGTTTGGTGGAGTGAAAACCGTGACCTAGGAGGTGAGAAAGCAAGCTTTTTGTCTTCATTTAAGGTAAGAGGAAGACAATTCTTATCATCCCTTGATGGTGGTAAGAAGATGGGTTGTTTGTAGAATCCATAAGGATTCGGTTGTGGTGTGTTTATTGATGTGTATTTGTTAATTTTTGTGGTTGCTAGTAGCTTAAGTGTTATGTGTTAGTAGCTTTCTTATTTGGTAATTGTAATAATTTTGCATGTCTAATAGCTTTTGATTGTATGTCTATAAGCTTTAAATTAGGTTTATGTGTTAGAAAATAATGTGTTAGAAATATTTTGCATGTGTTAGAGATATAAATGCATGTGTTAGAATTGTATGATAAGGTTTAGGATGTGAATAACATGTGTAAATTTGCATGAGTGTTCCAAAGAACACATCCAATAGCTCACGACAATGCCAAAATGTGAGGACCAAAATGTTCTCTTCATTTTTCCTAAAGTGCAACTTAATTGATTAGGAGAAATAAGAAGGTTTTAAATGGTTTTGATCAAAGAAAAGGAATTTATAAATCAAATGGTAAAAATTTAGTACATTTTGGGCCAACATGCCTAAAAGATTTATTTGATTCATAATCATTACTTTATAACATGATTT
Organism: Ormosia emarginata; assembly: GCA_029884605.1. Lineage (NCBI taxonomy): Eukaryota > Viridiplantae > Streptophyta > Magnoliopsida > Fabales > Fabaceae > Ormosia > Ormosia emarginata. Next base: position 11,676,442 of record JAQQTP010000040.1, read on the forward strand.
AATGAATTTAGATAAGATAATACCTTTGACATGATTTAGAAATCAAATGAAAAAGTTTTAACAAAATTCGCCAACATGCCACTATAGGTAATTATGATTTCTAAAAACTTGATTCCAAACCTTTTTCAATCAAAAGAAACAATACAAGTTAAGAAGAAATTTTCTATAATGATTTTTGAAAGAACCAATTGATTAGAAGTAAGTTTAAAGGGTTAAAATTCATAAGTTTATCATTAGGAAGGAAATACAGTAATGTTAAGAAATTTTCTAACATATAGCTCACTTTAGGTTTTGAAGCATGTTAGAGATTTCAAAAAGAATTTAATGAAATGGTTAAAAATTAGGTAAATAGAAATTTTATGGAAAATTTAGAAAATCATTATTATAAGTTTATAAACAAAATACTGTCAATTTTTAGTAAAAATGAACCTATAAGATAGTAACAATATCCTAATGACAGTATGCGGTATGAAAAATTATTCAACGTAGTTTAAATGTACTAAGTACTATTTCTATCTGTTTAAACAGTAATTTTAAAGGCATTCGAATAAGAAAATGATTTAAAAATCCTACGCGATTGAGAAAATGTATTAAAAATGCTACGCGATTTTAAAAACAGAAAAATATCCTTACCCGATTTTTAAACGTTTGTAAAAACGACGAGATTTCAAAAACACGATAAAATTTCTACGCGATTGACCGTTACTATATTTAATTTTATTTGTCGGGAAAATGTGAACCCGTCTGAGCTTTTGAGGTTATTTCATTTGTCGGGAAAATGTGAACCCGCATGTGCTTTACGCCATTGAGGGTATATTTTTATCTTGAGGGCATTTTCGTAATTTCATATATTTGGAATTATGTTTTGTCTTTATACCAATTTTTGGTGTTTTGGTTGACGAGACGAATCACATCGTGTTGTCGATGCGATAAGTGTAGTGTAGTTTATTGTTCTAAAAACTTGGAGACTTTAGTGTACGGGATCCCACACGTGGATGAGTTGGTAGCTCCGTTGGGCCGTGGTAAACCGATAGCACACTAATGTACTCGACATTCACTATATTTAATCGAGGTTTGTAAAGTCTAGTAGTACATTGCCTATAGTGCCACAACGGGAGACTGTGAACTATACTACGCCTGGATGGTGGATTCCCAGTGTCGTAGGCTATTGACGCAACGTGTGATCGCGTAATAGTTGGTTGGGCAGCCGTGGTACTAATAGATTTTTGCAAGTCATTCTCTCTGATATCTGTTTGGGTTTAGCTCCATGGAGTAGGGTTGTGTTTTGGTGTATTTGAGTATATCTTGGATAATATTCCATTTTTCTCTATTTATCTTTATCTGGTAACATCTTGGATGTTTTTACATTTTCTCTATTTGTATTTATCGATAATTTTTATGTTAGTTGTCTATTTCTTATCTTATTTTATCCGTGAGATTGATTTATCGTGTGAATTTCTTTATTTGTGTTATATCCGTGATGTTCGAAACACTAGGATATTTAATATGTATTCTTGTTATAGCTTATTCGTATTGTATGAAGCGTGTAGTAGTTATTTGTCGTCTTCTTATTTGCCATGTTGTGATGATTTTATGTTGTCTTACCTCTTTATTGTATGTGTCTATTGTCTATTTATTTTATGCGGTAGAGTTTGAAGAGGAAGAAGAGGAACAACCTCTTGAGATCGTGTACCCCGAGGAAGAGGAAGGTCGGCAAGCCGACGATCGGTTTACGAGCAAGAACCATCCGATCATCCATACCCTCTGGATTGATTGTGTGGGGGATGGCGACGCCTTTGCATTTTGGGATTCGTAGAGCTGGTATTCCATGGAGGTGATCTCGGCTTGGCATTTACGAGGAGATCGTGCTTCGTTACCTATCCGGACGTATGACCGTGATTCTACGTCATCAGTTTGATGGAGATCCGATTGCGACGACGACATTATTTCTGCACTTAGAGTTACCCTTATCCATTAGACGTTATTGGGGTGCTGAAAACCTCGAGCCTAGTGAGATAAGCATCGTATCGACTGCGCGATCCCGTTATCGCCGTGTGTCGAGACATCCGGGATATCTATCTCCCGATGATCATTTTCAGACTGAGAGTGATCCATCTGAGGATTAGATAACCATGATGTTTTTTTTTTGGCGCGTCAGCGTATGTCTGTATATATTGACTCTTTTATTACTTTCTTTACTGTTTTTATTTAAATAGTTGTAGACTTAGTTGTAAATTATTTGTACAGTGTATAACTTAATCATATGTATATTATCAGTAATGAAGTTTTTTTTTTATCTCGTATTTTCCGCATTATCTTTTTATTTCATATTTCTGTCTATCAGGAATTATTTTTACAACCCGTAATAATTTTAACAAATATTCCGCAACTTGGGTAGATTTTATTTCTATTTATTTTATTTTCTTTTATGTGTGACATCCTCAAAAGGGGTGTTACAAGCTAGGTGAAGGAAGTCAGGGTTAACTGACCTAGACATAGGCTTTTAACTAAATCAGATTCTCAAGCTAACTTAACTAATGCATTCATGTTGTTTATGAGGATTGCATATCATTAATTGAAGTAGGAGGTGAAGAAGGATTCCCTAAATCTCTAAACCATTATCTTTATTTTCATTTATCATTTTTCTATCTTTAGATTAGTTTTACTACACTTTCCTCTATTATATATGTTCTCGAATAGAAATAGATAAGCTATTGGTTGATATTTAGCATTAGGAAGCCAACATCCTCGTGGGAACGAACTTTTAATCTATATCTGTATTACTTGTGTGACCTGTGCATTTACGGCACACAAATGGTCTAACAAGCAACATTCAACGTCTACAGTGATCACAAGAGCCTAAAATAACTATTTGATCAGAAGGAGTGAATATGAGGCAAAGGCAGTGGTTAGAGTTTTTGAAAGACTATGATTTCCAACTTCAATTTCATCCCGGAAAGGCAAACGTCATAGCATATGCTTTGAGTAGGAAGATGCATAGTGTTTTTGCTATCATGCTCAAAGAAAGTGAGTTAATAGAATAATTTAGGGATATGCGGTTGTCCGTGGAGTTGACACCGGGAAGAATGTACTTGAATTTGATCACTATTTCGAGTGGATTAATGGAAGGAATTCAAGATAAGCAAGGAAGTGACTCTTACTTAGAAAATAAGAAGGAGCTAGTGAAGCAAGGCATTGTGTCAGAATTCAGGGAAGGACGAGATGAGATCCTAAGATTCAGAGATAGGATTTGTGTACCAAGTGATTCCGAGCTTAGGAGGTTGATTCTTGATGAAGCCCATAAGAGCAAGTTGAGTATACACCCAGGAGCTACAAAGATGTACCAAGATCTGAAATGATTATATTGGTGGCAAGGGATGAAGATGGATGTTGCCAAGTACGTATCATCTTGTTTAGTTTGCCAAAAAGGTAAAGTGGAACACGAAAAGCCTTCAGGAATACTACAACCTCTGACTATTCCAAAATAGAATTGGGATAGCATTGCAATGGACTTCATGGTTGGACTACCTAAGACTAGAAAGGGGTATGATTCAGTATGTGTAATTACTGATTGACTTACGAAATCAACGCACTTCTTGCCAATTAACATAAGGTATTCGATGGAGAAGTTAGCCCAAGTTTATATCGGTGAGATTATTAGACTACATGGTGTACCCTCAAGTATTGTTTCTGATAGAGACCTAAGGTTTACATCAAGATTTTGGAAGAGTTTGCAAGAAGCAATGGGAACGAAACTTCATCTAAGTTCTGCATATCTTCCACAAATAGATGGTCAGTTAGAAAGGACAATCCAATCATTGTAAGATCTGTTGAGAGCTTGTGTTTTGGAACAGACTGGGAGTTGGGACAAATTCTTACCTTTGATAGAGTTCACCTATAATAATAGTTTTCACGCAAGTATTGGGATGGCACCCTATGAGGTGTTATATGGGCGACGATGTAGAATACCTTTGTGTTGGTACTAAGATGGCGACAGTTTTGTGGTAGGACCTAAGCTTGTACAACAAACAACTGAAAATGTTAAGATGATTCAAGAAAGAATGAGGACAACTCAAAGTTGACAGAAAAACTATGCCGACAAGAGGCGATGACCTCTTGAATTTGAGGAAGATGAGCATATAATTTAAAGAGTTACACCTACGACTGGTGTCAGAAGGGTTATTAAATCCAGAAAACTTACTCCTAAATTCATCGAATCATATCAAATTCTTAGTCGGATAGGTGTGGTAGCCTACCAAATAACTTTACCACCTTTTCTTTCTAACCTTCATAATGTTTTCCATATGTCATAATTGCGAAAGTATATTCCTAATCCAGCCCATGTCATAGAACCGGATATAGTACAACTAAAAGAGAACCTAACCTATGAAACACTTCCTGTTAAGATTGAGGATAGGAGAGTGAAGCAACTCAAAGGCAAGGAAATTGCATTAGTGAAAGTAATTTGGAATGGTGTGACTGGAGATGCAACATGGGAGCTAGAGGACAAAATGAAATAGCAATATCTGCATATGTTCTAAGGTATGATGAATTTCGAGGACGAAATTCTTTTTAGAAGGGGAGAGTTATAACACCCCAATTCTTTCTTCTTTTCTCGTTTTTGGATTATCTGTGATTTTTATGATTTTTGTTATTTTTGTGAATTATTTAGCTTATTTTGATTATTTTAATGTTATTTTCAAAAAAAATTGGGTTGTTGATGCGGGGCTATGGGAGCTTACTAAATCTGAAACCGAAGACAATTTTTGAAGTTTTCATTATATGAGATTTTATCTAAAAAATAAAATTTAGGTATGTTATATTATCAATTGGACAATAAATATAAGTTTTGTTAACTATAACTTTTGTCCATTGGACAATAGCTTTTAGTAAAGGTCTAGTAGATGGTTCTAGATATAAGCTTAGTCACCTTTTTCTAGAGGCTTCTCTTGATGACATCACTCATGTGACCTTACTTTTGTGACATTACCATGGCCCACCTCTCTTTTTGGACCAATAGGAAACAAGCTTCCTCAGCAAGTTTGGAGCAAGCTTGTTGGAGAAGCTTATCTCCCTCTCTCCTAGAGAAACCCACGGCCAAGGACAACCAAAAGGGGCTTCTAGAGTAAACTTCCACTTTATTCATTTCCATCACTTTCTATCAAGAACCAGGACACAAAAAGCTCTCACTTTTCTCTCCACCAAGCTCACGGCCACACCACCAAAACCCACCCTCCAATCTTCTTTAATTTCAACCATCTACATTTCTTGAATCCAAACCTCATTTAAGGGCACTTTGGTGTTGTGATCTTGATCTTGTTCATCCATCTTCAACTTTGTTCTTCAAGTTCAAGTTTAAGGAGTTTTGAGGTGAAGTTCACTAATCTTCATCTTTCTTTTCATTTTTCAAATCCTAAGATCATATTTTGATCCATGGTCATCTTAGATAAGCCTTAAATGTTGATATTGTATGTTTTCTTTGTTTTTAAGTTCATCTTGGTGGTGGAAATCTACTTGAAAGAGGCATACAAGGAGCTTGGAGGATCATCTAAGGTAAGAGAGAGATTACTCTCATCAACCTTTCATGGTGGTGAGGAACGAAATTTATATGTCGTAAGTGAAGAATCCATATGAGGATTATTCACTTAGTTGTATGCATTTTTAGTGATTTTGGTTATATGTATTTTTGGTGATCTTGGTTGTATTAACTCTTGGTAATTTTGTGGTTTTTGCCTTATGTGATTTTATGGTTTAATATTATGCATAATTTTGGTTGAGTAGAAATTTTGGTGTTTGAAATATGTTGTGTGCTTGGAATCTTGTTGATGAGGAACAAATTTTTGAGGTCCAAGGACCTTAGGGCTCATGGCCAAGTGGCCATCAAAAGAGTATCCAAGACAAAATTTTTATGTTGAGTTGGAACCTAGATGCTTACGTAAAAAGGAATTAGATTAAGAATTTATAATAATGGAAGGGAGATAAAACAAAAAATTTGCCATTTAATAAGAGAGGGATTTAGGCTAGTGAGTGGAAAATAAACTTGAAAGAGAAATTGAAGTTTTAAAATTAAGCTTAAAAGAGTAATAAAAGTTTTACATGATTGAAAAATAGTGATGATGCCTTACGTAATTTAAGAATGATGATTTCTGAATTACAAGATAAAGATGTTTTACGATTGAAAATAACAGTGGTGTGATGTTGCAATGTGATGCCCCTTTTTCGGAAAGGGACAGTCACACCAAACACTAACGAAAAACAAAAGATAAAACTAAAACCTGGTTCATTTGCATATAGATAATAACCTATTCATTTATAAGCGTAGAATAATTTGGCGATTCTCTCTTTTTTTTTTGTAAGCCGATAAAACATAATTATAGTAGAAATTAACCTAAGGACTAAACCATACATTTATACATTAGATACATAACATATGTGTTTAAATACATCAACAGTTAAACAAAGGAAGAAAAAGCTTTACATGGCCTAAAAAGAATATATATATTACAACCCACCAAAAAGACAAAACATCAGGCCCCCAAAGCGATGTACAGAAAGCCACCCAAAAAGGCTACCAAAATGGGTCATGCCTCCAACAACTACTAAGAAGGAGCCTCAGACGGGTCCTCCTCAGGATCTTCCTCAGAAGAGGAAATCCTTATAGGAACGGCTAACTCACAAGCAGGAGCTCGTGCAGAGGACAAAAATGAATTTGAATCTTCGCGAGGGGTATACACACGATCACCCCACACCTCTCGCATAGGCATGTAGAACTCCAACCAAACATGAAGATCAAAAGAGAAAACATGGGGGTCATAATGACCCCACGCCAAGGACACTGTCACATCCCCTACATAGACAAAACGCTCGATATTGAAGTCCACGTGCTAACTATCAACACCTCCATGGAACCTCAATCTAGCATACCCAAGAAAGCCTCACTAGGATGCCATTGCAAAACAGAAGACTAATTTGACCAAAATCCAGGAAACGCAGGCTCATCCACGCCTTGGTCTTTACAAAAACGCAGGTACATCCATAATAACAAACAAAGAGGCGAGATATCCAGCATCATTACCAATTATGATAGTAAAGAAATACAAACGGCAAATAACGCCAAAAAGTGTAGTAAACAGTAAACAACATCAAGATCAGATAATAGACAATTTAATAATCCAGGCAATCGTAGTACCAATAAAATAAATAGTTTCATAATCATATAAATATAAGCTAGGTGAATAGGATGACTGACCATGTACATGCACAAAGTACCAAAATCCTACTCTATGGAGCTAAATATAATGTCGGAGAGAATGATCAATGAGACATGTCTGTATCTCATCGGCCTTAAGTCAAGTGCTTCAATATTCAATAAATTGTGCAAAATGACTCATACAAGACATTCTTCACAAGATCGCGATATAGGACATTGTCTCGGTCTGGATCGTTGGAGCATTTGCATCGGTATATCCCACGGTATAGAGGAGCTACCAACTGCCCATTACAAGATACCCACACCCCGATGCCCACCAAGTTCAACAAGCGACCTACACTAGTCTATTCGCACCTGCACTTTGGTGTGATTCAATCTCTTAGGCATAAAGCCTTATTGTAACACCCCAAATTTCCTAACTATTTCACAGTAATTTTGACAATTAATATAATTTTACTGTTTAGTGATTTCTGTGTACTGTAAAATTATTTTGAGTATTCTGTCAGTACATTTGATCGTTTTGTGTGATTTACTCCGTGCCAAGAAAATAATAAATTTTTGGGCTAGGGAAAATCTTACGTAATTTAATTATTACTGTTAAGTCTTAATTATTTTATGTAATCTGATTTGATTTTCGTAAGTTTTATAATTTTTATGATTTTGTGGATGATTATGAAATTTTATATTTCTCTGATTATTTTAGTATTATTTGTGGGACATCTGTGGGCCCAGGGGGGCTGTATGTGGGCCTAGGTGGGTCCGAAAAAGTGAAAAAAATTTCGGAGCCAGAAAATTTTGTACTGTTGAGACGGGGACAGGGGATCTTATTAAACCCGAAACTGGAAAGTTTTTAAAATTTCTTTTGTTGTGTTTTGTACTGTATTTAATTATCGGGCAATAAAAATACTGTAAAAATATTATTCAAAGGGTAATAGCAAATAAAAATAAATATTGTACTGCGTAGTCAACAATAGTGGTTATGACAACTTAATGATAGACCAATAGGAAGCAAGCTAAGCCTTTGGATATTAACCGTTGATTTAATCAAGGGTGGAGATTTGGTCTTATAAAATGACTAGGACCATTTATGACCATTGGATGTAAAGTAAGAAGGAGTGATCTTGACCCTTCATTTTGGAGATACATTTCATGGCTAGGATTTCAAGGAGAAAGATCCAATGGCCTAGATTAAGTCTTCTAATCTAAGGCTAAACCTAGAATCTACATTAATCCTAACCGTTGAATTAATCAATGGTTAGGAATGCTTAAAATAGTGGCTAGTGAGATTGGTCACTCAAGGAGTGTGCATGGAGGGGGGGACAGTTTTTGGTGATGGTCTTAAGCCAAAGCAAAGTTTGAAGACCATTATTGATCATTCTTAATCATCTTTGTCTCCTCCAAAAACAAAAACTCATTAAACTTTTCTCTCCACTTTCTCTTCAAGCTTGGTTAGGCCAAGACCCCTAAATTCACCTTCCATCACTCTTTAATTTCAAACAACCTTACTTCTTGAATCTATACCTCATTCTAAGACACTTTGTAGTTTAGGCCAAGTTCTAAATCTATCATCTTCAAGGACTTTCTTCAAGAGTAAAGTTATAGGGTTTTTAAGGTGAAGTGTAAGAAAACTTCACTTCTTATCTCTTTTTCATGTTCTAAGCCATGTTTGATCCATGATTTTCCTTGTTCAAGCTTAATATGCTAATAAACTTGTGTTTTGTTTTGTGTTTGAGAAACCATTGGTGGTGAAGGACTTGGAAAAAGAAGCAAAACAAGGAGCTTGGGAGGTTCTTCAAGAGGTAAGAGGGAGATCCATCTCACCAACCAAGTATGGTGGTGAGAGATGGTTTTGTATTTGATGGATGGTGAATCCATGTGAGGATTCATATCCATGGTTATGTAATTATTTGTGGGCGTTTATGTGTTTATGTGGTTTATGTGCTTAGCATGATTTATTTGTGCTTGCACGCTTAGTATGATTTTTATTTGCTTTTATGGTATGCTTGAAATATAATATGTTGGAAAGGAAAACAATTTTTGGTTCCAAGGACCAAAAGGAATTTCGGTCAAGGCACCTCAAAATAGGTGTTCACAAATTAATATTTTCATGAATGGAAAAATTGGATATTTAGAAAAGCAAGGAAAATAAACAAAAGATTTGTTTTCAAGGAATAAGTGTTCACGGTTTTTGAAGGAATTTTTAATGGTTTTGTTTGTGTAAAACCATGTATGGAACTTAGTTGATTTAGAAGGAAAAATATTTGATGGTTTCCAATGGCCATGTACCACAGTTTTGAAGGCTTATAATGCCTTGGTTTTATGAATCAAAGTGATTTCAAAGTGGAAATGAAATTGATCTACTACAAGGATTATAGGAATGAAAACAAAGTGATTTGTCACTTGAAAAAAATGGAATTTTCGTATATGAATGGAAAATAGAGGTTGTAAGGGTTTGAACCTCAAACTATTTTGGAAGAGGATTGAATTTGAGAATTTATTTTGAATTATAAAGGAAACATTGATGATTTAAAATTTACTAACGTAAAACTCATCCTTTGGGTTTTGGAGCGCGTTAGGGAATTTTAAGTGAGAATCATTGATTTAATTCAATAAAATGGTGAAATTGTGGAATTTATTGTGAAAAGGATTTTCTTGAGTAAGAAAATGTGTAAAATAATGTGAGAAGTCATATTATTTTGAGGAAAGGATTTCTTAAAGGAGACAATATGAAAAATGATGTTGGAAATGACATTGATTTGTTTGAAAGTCCAAAATAATGTTTGGAATATTGAGGAATATTTTACGTAATTGTAAAATGGTGAAAAATGATTTACGTAACTTAAAAACGTGATTTTTTTAAGCTACGTGATTTGAAAAACATTTAAATATTTTCACACGATTTAAAAAAATGTTGAAATATTTCTACGCAATTTAGAAAGCGTTTAAATATTTTTACGCGTTTGAGATATTGTTGAAAAATTGCTACGCGATTTAAAAATGGTGTAATATTTTTATGTGATTGAGAAAACGTTGAAAAATCACTACGTGATTGAAAAATGATGGAATATTTTTATGCGATTGAGAAACGATGGAAAATCGCTACGCGATTAGAAAACACAACAGAAATGTTGCAAAATTATGAAAACGTAACAGAAATGTTGCGCGATTATGAAAACGCGACAAAAGTGTTTCGCGACTATGAAAACCCGATAATATGATTTCGCTATTGAATTTAATAGTAGGATTACAGTTGGACTAATGTATGGACACTTTATAAGAAAATGATGAATTTTGCCTATGATTGGCATGGCAACGGTGCATTTTACGTGTGTGAACCAGTGTATGGACACTGTATGAGAAAATGATGAGTTTTGCCTGTGATTGGCATTTGGTGCATTATACATGCATTGGAAAGATATGCAGTGAGGCATATGATGAAATTGAACAGAATTGCATTGAGATATTCGTGCATTGAACGAAAATTAATAGCTGATAGCTATTATGACCCTTGTGGTTGAAGAGAGAATGAGAATTAAAAAGTGAGGTCTATGATGGATCTTGGGGGCGTCAAGGCATGGCGGTCGACCAGTGGACAGTGATTAGCAAAGTACCACGTGCCACTTGGCGATGCAATCCATTGTAACGCATTGACGATACCCGACAAGAACACGATTTTTTTCGAAGAATGGAGATTGTCTGTGGGCTAAGGCTAGACAATTAACCAGAAAGACTGGAGATTATCTGTGGGCTAAGGCTGGACAATTAACTAGAAAGACTGGAGATTGTCTGTGGGCTAAGGCTGGGCAATTAACCAGTGCATTCTTCTCGAAATTGTGAAAACTTCCATGGAGTAGGAAATTGAGTCTATATGCATATGCATAATTATTGAGTATTGGTTATGATAATTGAACTGTTGAATACTTGGATAATATTGAGGGCATTATCGTAAATATTGAATATTTATATCTGTGTGATATAATAATTGAGGAATGTTGGATGATGATGATGATAAATAATGTTGATGGCATTATTGTAATTATCATGTGATTTGAATAATGTTAATGGCATGATGGTAATTATTATTTATTATATTGTTGTGATAAATAATAATTGAGGGCATGATTATAATTATTGTATCTGTGATGATAAATAATGTTGAGGACATTATTGTAATTATGGTATGATGTATTTGTATGGTATGCTATTTATGTTATCTCTATACTACCATGTTGGTATTGGCGTAGGTGATCTCACCTCTTTGTTATATTGTTTTGTTATGCTCGTATTGTTAAAAATTATATAGTAGATGGAACGAGTTTCTTAGACGTGACGGGAGGTAGATATTCTGAGTTCAGTGACAACATCAAGGAGTAATCATCCCGGATTCGATGGTGTGCAGTTTTGAGGAGAAACAAATATATGACGCATCAAGATGGATACAAGGCAGAATAAGTATGTTAAGTTTTATAGATAGTGTTTTACCGTGCTATTAAGTTGGACCAGTCATGGGGTTTGCTACTGTTTAAAATTAAGTCTGTAAGTGTTATGTTTCCTAAATAATTGTTAAATATTATGTGGTATTAGTAATGTACATTAATTAGTTTAAAACTATTTTTCAGTATTACTTATAAATTTCAGTAAGTTTATCTTTCCGCGGAAAGTAATTATGAAATCATTTTCAGATTATAAGTTGGTAGTCAGAAATGTGATGCCCTAAGGAGGGTGTTACACTTGCAACAAAGTCCATCGGACTTTCATAATGCATGATGACTCAATGCATATTCATGTATATTCAACAATAATATACTTTTCTGCAATCACGCCACAATTTGGCCGAATCACACATCAACAGATTTTGGTCCCACTTATGGACCCACAATAGCACATTATCAAATTTTCAAATGTGAAAACACCCATTAAGGTTTATTATGGAGTTTCGCTTTAACTTCAACTTTTCCTTTAAAGTTTCTTTCTAGGAGAATTCTCTTGTATTTTACCAAATCTTTATTACTCAAATCAAATAAGTTCTTTACTTAATTCTAAACTTGATTTACTTAGGAAAATTTAATTTGAGTTGCTCAACATCTCAATTACACTCTTGTTCTTCCTTTGATCAAAATCATTCTAAGTTATAAAATAAAATTCTATTCTTTGTTCTTTCCATTTTATGAATCCCTAATCAACCTCTAATTATCTAATTAACTAAGTTTCCATTTTAACACAACATTTTTCCATCATTTTCCTTAAGGGGCCGTGAGCCCTAAGGAAACTATGGACTTAAATTTTTCATTACTCCATTAATTATTAATCACTTGATTAGTTAATTTCCCAACTTATTACAAAATTTTAACCATGAACACCCCCTTGGAGGATGTATGGCCGTGAGCCTCAACAAGGAAGGCAAAAGCCCTTGATTTCCATCCATGATTCCAATTCATCAAGATCAATCCAAAGTCATCAAGTCATACAAATACAACCAATAACATCATATAAGATCAAATCAATACAAAATCATCAAAATCAATCATCAAAGAGTGTAACCCTAACATGGGTTCGTCACAACCAGCACATAAATATACTCTCCACTACCAAGATAGGTTGAGGTGAATGATCTCCCTCATACCCAAATGAGATAAACAAGAAAGCAATTTCCTTTATGCTCCTTGTAGGTTTCGGCCTTCACCACCAAAAAACCCTAGAAATTGTATCTCACAAAAATCAATATGTCAAGCTTGAAAAGAAGAGATCAATGCTCATAGTGAGGACCATCAACACGAAAATGAGAAGAAAAAATAGAAAAGTCAAGAGCTTTACCTCAAAGCTTCAAATCTTAGGGCTTTGATGGAAGAAGATGAAAATGGTAGATTTTGGTGATGGTCACAAAAGAGAAAAAGTTCAAGATGATGAAAAGATGTAGTAAATGAGATTGGTTGGACAAGAAAATGTGGATGGCAAAAAATGGTGCTTCTTGGCCGTGGAAGAGAGAAGAAAATAGAGAGGAAAAGTGAACATTTTAGAGAATGGCTTCAACAAGAAAAGAAGATCTTCAAAGGAAGAGTAGATTCAAGCAAAGTGGTTGCTTGAAATCAAGCATTCATGGAGGGGAAATGGGTGGTGATTGCCATCCAAGAGAAGAGAAAATGGAGAGGAAAAAGGTATGAGAGAAAAGTTGTAACATCCCCGATAACATGTGAGGCTTGTAAAGGGTTACCAAAGTAGCTTAATACTAGTTTAACTTGTTTGTAAAGTTTTATGATAAATTGAGCTAGTTTAGGCACTTTGTTGCAATACAGAATGTAGAAAGTGGCCTAAAATGACCCAGAAAATGACATAAATTGCATAGATAAGAGAAATAATTACTGATAAGTTATTTTTAAATCATTAATGAGTTAAGAAAGTTGTAGTTAAAATTTGAAGGTAGATTGAGTTCGTTTGGTATTTTTAAGCATACTGAGTACGTGTTTTGATACCGACTGGACTCAGCGCAAATATGAAAAATTAAGGAAACTGTGAAATAAGTATTAAGGTAAATCTTAGAATTTATTTTAATATTTATGGAGGTTAGAAAACTTGAAATAATAAGATCAAAGTGTTCTTAGGAGATATGAGTTTTGCAAAAGGATAAAAATGCCCTTAGTTTTATGTCTTTAAAAGTGAGAATTTCTCACTTCTTTCTTCTCTTCCGTATGCGCTCTAGCAGCAGAAATGTAGCAGAAAATAGAGGTGGAAATGAAGGGGAAAACGAAGAGGGAAAAATGGAGAAAAACAAAAGGAAACCAAGAGGAATCACGACCAAAATTCAAGCTAGAGGTAGGGGAATGTTTTCTTAGCTTACTCTCAATTTCCTTCTTGTTTGGTTACTATTTTAAGCTTGAAAAAGAAATGGGTTTTTCATATTAAATGTGATCTTTGTGCTTGATTTTCGTTCCTTTAAGCTTGATAATGGTTTGTTCTTGGTTTTTGAAGTAAGGAAATGAGATTTGTAATGTTAGTTTTCTATGGTTTTTGAGGATTGAAAAATGGGTAATAGCATTGCAATATATTGGTACATCAGAGACGAATTTGATGAGGAATAGGCATGTAAAGTGAGCATGTTGTTTCACATAACATCATTGTAGTATGTTGTCCTACATATATAATATGCATTTGTATAAGAATGTAAAATGAGCATGTCATTTCACGTAACAACATTTTAATATGTTATCCTATATATATATATATTATGCATATATGTATTTATATGTCATTTTATGATTTGATTGGATTAGAGAGAGATTAATTAAGGAGTTATCCATGTATTGAATATGATTTGAGAAGTGATTATAAGATTGAATTTGATCAAATGAGATTCATCAATGTTTGATTGGTTACCCATGAAAGAGATGAATGATTTATGCATTATTTGCATATTGATGAAATGAGAGGCTTTGTGATATGACATGATAGCTTGATTTTAAAGGTACTTATGATAAATTAAATGGAGATTTGATATAAGAACACAAATTTCTCTTATGATTTATTTATGTATGTTTAGTACACTATGATGCATTTAGTACCAAAAATCATGTTTAGGTGAGGAATAATGTAACATCTCAAAAATTGATAATTTTAGGATAAATAATCATTTAACAATATTTGGGATTTTTTTCAGATTTTTCTGAGGACGTTGAATATTTTAATATATTTTTCGTTTTATGTGTACATTGAGCAGACTCTGGAAAATGATTGTAGCGCTTCGAAAGTTGAAAAATTTTATGACAAATATTCATTTTACAATATTTGTGATTTTTGAGAATTTTCTAGAATTTTTTCGGAAAAATTAAATATTTTAGTATATTTTTCGTTTTGCGTGCACATTGGGCAGAGTTGGGTAAACGACTGTAACGTTTCAAAAGTTAGAAAATTTTGTGACGAATAGTCATTTTATAATATTTGTGATCTATGGGAATTTTCTAGAATTTTTCCAGAAATGTTGAATATTTTAATATATTTCTTGTTTTACGTGCGCACTTAGCGGAGGCGGGAAAATGAAATATTTTTCCAAGAACCTTGAACTATGAAAACGTCGATGGGGGATCTTACTAAACCCGAAGCCAGACACAGTTTACAAGGTTTCATGTTTTTCAAGAAATTTAACAGACGAAATAATAAAACGCTGTGTAAATTTCATCTGTCAGATAAATTAATACTAACTTCTGTCGACTGCAACTGTTATCCATTGGATAATAGCATGCATTAGAAATCCTATCACCTTATCCAAATGCAATCCATTTTATGTCAAATCAAATTTACTTTAATTCAAATATAATGCTATTTTAATCAAGCTTCTAGAAGCTTTGACCCAAAATGACCTAACTACCCACTTTAATAGCATGGAAATGACACAACACTCCCTCCTACACTCTCATAGGGCTACGGTTGGCAGCCCATTTGGAGCCTAATTTGGTCAAGCTTCTACTACACACTTAACACTCAAACCCTAATTCACTTTACCTATTCACTTATCTCTCTTCACTTCATCTTCTTCATCTTTTCTCCTCCTTCTCTCTACCTCCACCATGACCACGAAAATTGCAGTCCTTCCTCCACCATTTTTGTTCAACTTTTCTCCTCTCCAAGCACATTTCCATACTCACCTTCACTTCCTCTGCCTTCTTTGTGTAGAAAGCTTCTTCATTTTCCACCTCTACCTTCATTTTCTCTCCACCTCTTCTTTTCTTCCTCCTCTTGAATCCGAAATTTCGAGCCACCACCACCATTGTTTCTCTTCACTTTTCTCTTTATAAACACCATTTCTAGACTTCTCTCAACCTCCTCTACACTTTCTCTTTAGAAATCTCTTCAAAAATCCAACCTTTCTACCTCTCCTTCTCCAAATCCGAAAATCACTCCTCCATGGATGACCAAGCTTTTTGATTTTTCTCTTCACTAAACACTTTTCTACACTCACCTTCATCTTCTCTACAAGTTTTATTTAGAAGGCTTGCTCAAAATCCAACCTTGTCTCCATTGTCTTCCAAGGTAAAGATTCCTGATTTCTCTCCTATTTCTTCTCATTTTCGTTTTCCTTGGTTACTATGTGACCAAGGATCATTCTTTTCAATCCTTAGTTTGTAAATATGAGAATTTTACCACTTTATGGTTCTCTTGAAGGTGGAATCCGAATTTGCAAATCAAGGAGCGAAGGAGTTGTTTTCTTGAATTGTCTCCTCTAGGTAAGAGGGAGACTACTCACTTCAACCACTTATGGCGGTGAGGGAACTTTGTATGTATATTGATGGAGAATTCCATCCTTGTATGCTTACTTGAATTGCAAAAAATTGTATGATATAGTGTTCTTGAATTTGATTAATGCTTGAATTGTGTTCTTGAATATGTTTGATGTGTTAAATATGCTTGATCAAGCTAAGGTTGTTCAATGGAAAATGTGGAGTCTCCTACCTTGACTTGATGCCACGGTTTTGAGATGATTCTTGATTGATAAATTTGTTTAGTACATAATAAAAGGAAGCTATGAAATTCAATGTTAAATGATGATAAATAAAACTTATGAATATGAAATCCCAAGGGTTTACTACCCCACATGAAGCCACGGTTTTGGTCTTGATAAAGAGGCAATGGGATTAAGTTTGATGAACTAAATGTAAGTGAACTAGTATTAAGAAAACTTATGCATAAAAGTGAAAAGAAAAAATATAGACATTAGATACCTATAAAGCCACAGTTTTGGCATTGAACCTTAGGCAATTGGATTGATCTTAATGAACTAAAATTTAAGTGAATTGATAATGATGACCTAGTACATAAAAAGGAAAGAAAAAGTGAAACTTAGAGGACTTATGAAACCACGGTTTGGACCTTGGAAATTTGGGAATTGAATTGATCTTGTGAGGAATAGAATTTGATGACAAATGTGGTGAAGAATTGAAACTTTGATGACAAATGATGGCCACGGTTTTGGCTTAAAATCATAAGGAATTGAAATGGCTTTGATAAATCAAAATTTAAGTAAATTGAGATTAAGAGGTTAATACATAAAATGGAAAGAAATTGGATTTTTGAGGACTTGAAGGGCCACGATTTTGACCCAAGATAATGAGAGTTTGGATTGAGTTAGTAAGCAATAAAGCTTGTGTAATTGAACACTAAAGGATTTATAATCATAGTGGAGTTGGTTATGAAAAACTTAAAGTTTAAATGATGCCTTTGTGCATCTTTGGAGATTAGGAGTTTAAAGACATGAAAAATCCCTAATGTGGATATGATGATAATTGATAAACCATGAATACCTAATAATGTTGAGGAATTGGATTGATCCCATATAAAATAAAAACTAAGTGATTGGTATCAAGAGACTAGAGCATAATGCGAGAAGGAATTTAGAACCTTGAGGGCTTGTGAGGCTACGATTTTAAGGGTTAGTTAACCTAAGTATTTTCATAATTGATCAAGACTGAAGTTCTTGAAAATGTTAAACCCTTAATGGGGAATGGTGATAATGATAAACCATAATATATATTGATATTGAGATTTGACTCTATGTGTTGTGAGTCTCTATGAAGGGTTATGTACTTGTTGATTTAATTCTCGATGAGATATGACATGTTGATACTGAGAATGACTATATACTGTTGTGGTAGTGTATATGATGAATGCATCATTGATGAACATATATGATTGGACATTGTGTCGTCATGCATATGTTTTGTCCATTGGACATTGTTGAAAGGCGATGTATGCCTAGGAGTTGAATAACACCTATGTGCGGGTACGAATAGACTAGCATAGGTGCCATATGTTGCTGGCCCTGGGGGCGTCGGGGTGTGGATGTAACGCCCCTTTTTCTCCCTTGTATCATAACGGGTGAGAAGAAGGAACGTCACACCATAGTGAAACTGAAACAACACAAAAATGACTACGGAAAATTTGAGCATTTTTTTTTCTTTTAAAATAGTTCCGGTCCAAAACTTCCATCAACATACGTATACACCTGTTTGTAAATATATCGCGTGATTGAGTTAAAATTAAAAGTTCCTCCTTCATATAAAACTTCTTATCAAAAATGTCAAAGAGAAATCAACGGGTAATGAAACATACAGCCATATACAATATAGATAGTTACATACTTTGTACTAGAATTACAAGCCTGTTTAAATTACATTTCCAAAAAGATGTACAAAAAGCAAAATGTGTACCTACCCCAAGAGATACAAATATCTACCCACAATCCAGTAGTACGTCAGGCTCCCTAAAAAATAAACGGACAGCCATCAGTAGCCATCAATTTACAACCGACCCTAAGACTGCCTGGAATGAGAAGGAACCGTAGATGGATCCTTCTCAGGGTCCTCGTCGTCCGACGAGACATCCATCGGGACGACAGAACAGCGGGCAGGAGCCCGGGCAGTAGACAAGAAAGAGTCGTCACGTGGGTTATAGTACATATCTGCCCACATATCTCTTACAGGCATATAAAATTCCAACCACACAAAAGCATGAAAGTCAAAAATAGAAGTAGTGTAGCGTCCCTATGCCAAAGACACCGTCAATTCGCCGTGGTACACACATCAATCTGTCTACACGTTGATATGCCAGCAATCCGGACCACCATGAAAATTGATCCGCACGTAACCAAAAAATCCACGGGGGCGAAAAGACATTCTCAGCAACTTCGGTCTTAATCGAGATAAGGCTAGAAACCTTGAAACTCAGTAGCTTCCTTGTTCTCCTCACGAGTGTCTTCTAGAGATCATACAATTCAACCAAAATGCAAAATAAAGAAAAGTACCGAAAGAGATGAGATTCCCAGCTTTCAGTACCAACAAGGCAACAAGAGAATAAACGGCGTCATACGCCCACATAAGACACAGTGAACACATACAGGTATAGTAACACATGAAGGTAATTAATAAGAGCAAAACAACAAGGAACAGTAATTAACATCATCCATAGCCAACTAGCAATATTAGCATTACCAAGAATCGAATAAATGTCACAATCATAATAGTAAACACATCATCCAATCATGAATGCTCAATGGACCATGGAACTGACAACTCACAATGCAACAAGGGTACCAAAGTTCCTACTCCATGGAGCTAGACATAAACACTTTCAGAGTGAATGATCTAGGAGTAATGACAGTGTATCGTTAGCCTTAAAAACATAGTGTGCTCATCACATAAAAACATTTGCGCAAAATGGCTCACACATGGCACCTCAACAGTTGATCGCGACATAGGACAACATCTCAGGCAGGATCGTCGGTGTGTTGCATTGGTCTATCCCACGGCCCCAGTGGAGCTACCACTGTCTATTGTGATACACCCACACCCCGACGTCCCCAGGGTCAACAACATATGACACCTACGCTTAGTCTATTCGCACCCGCACATAGGTGTTATTCAAACTCCTAGGCAACATAGCCTTCTCAACAATGTCCCACGGACAATACGCATGCATGATGACACAATGTCCAATCATGTATGTTCATTTATGATGCATTCAGCATAAGCCTTTCCTCAATGGCACATAAGCAATATTCAATGTCCAACATGACATATCAATAATACATTTATTTAAAACATCGCCTCAATGGCACATCATCATCCTTATCTCATTGAGTACTACATCAATAATTCTCAGCATCAACATGCATTCCTCATTACGCACATACCACAATTTCCACATCATGGATCCAAGGATTCCATATTCAAAATCATTTCTTCCCTATTGGGGTGAATGCACATTTCTAACACAATTTAGTAAAGTAAAATCCTTGAATCTAGGGTTTTTAGGTTATGTTTGAGTTACAAAGGATAAAGAACCATAATCTCAATCATTTCCAGCTCAAAAATCTCATTTTTGGTCTTGGTAATCGATTACAACACCCTTTGTCGATTACACCGAGAAACAGAACCTCTGTAATCGATTACAATCCCATTGTAATCGATTACGTGATTCCCAGAATCACGTTGTGTAACTTCAAGGTACTGGTAATCGATTACACAACCGTGGTAATCGATTACCAATTGGACAGAACCTCCGTAATCGATTACCCACAAGTCGTAATCGATTACGTGATTCCCAGCAGCACCATTTCGTGACATCAGAGGCTTGGTAATCGATTACACTCCTCTTGTAATCGATTACAAGCTAACTCTGTAATCGATTACCAGATTTCCAGAATCACGATTTTATACCTTTAAGAGCTTATTAATCGATTACGAGCCTCGTGTAATCGATTACCACACGTAAGTTTGCAGAAAAACAGAGTTCTCAGGTCCTCTAACTCAAACCAAACCATTCCTCATCATATTAAATCAACAAAATACTCAACTATACCTTCAAATCATGCAAGAGACATCAATGAATCATACAAACCTAACCAAATACATTATCATCAAGAACAACATAAAAATGAGAGAACTTTATACATGGATTTAAAAATCAACAACAATACACATACAAGACATTCCCTTACTACCAAGATTGGTTGAAGAGGATCATCTCCCTCTTACCTATTTGGAAAACAACACAATGTGCCACACCTTCTTGTCCTAGATTTTTGTTTTCCCCCTTCAAGAAAAACTCCAATGTGAGTGATCACCACAATGTTCACTCAAACCATGAAAAATAGGTTCTTGGTCACCAAGGTGGCCAAGAGAAAATGAAAATAGCAAGGAAATGGAAGAAAGTTGAAGACTTTACCTTAAAGCTCCAAGCGTTAGCTTTAATGGTGGAAGAGAAATGGAAGAAGAAGAAGAAGAGGAACCAAAAGACAACCAACAAGGAGAATAGTCTTGGAATGGTGGAAGGAACAAGAAAATGTGATTTGTTTGGCAAATGAGGAAGTTGGTCTCCAATGTGATGGTGTGTGTGTGTGTGGAAGGTGGAGAGGAAGAAGAAGAGAGAGAAAGAGAAATGGGTATTTGGGTGTAGAGAAATGAGAATGAAATATGAAGACAATGGAGGGGAAATATTTGGGCCTCCCCTTTGTAGTTTCTGCCGTAAAAGAGTGGAAAAAGGGAGAGAGAAAAATGTGTTGCAAGGGAAATTGCTAGGAAGCTTCCCATAATAAGCTTGGATTAAATTTAATCTTTCTTTTGAAATTAAAACTAATGGATGTGATACAAAAATTAGATTTTGAATAATGTGATAATATTTTTAACACATGTTATTATTCATTGGACAATAGTTATAGTTGGTAGAAGTCAGTATTAACAAATCTGACAGATAAATTCCTCACAGTGTTTTATTATCTCATCTGTTAAGATTTCTCGAAAAATGTAAAACCTTGTAAACTGTGTCCGGCCTCAGGTTTAGTAAGATCCCTCATCGACGTTTTCATAGTTCAAGGTTCTCGGAGAAAATGTCTCATTTCTCTGGTTCCGCTCAGTACACACGTAAAACGAGAAATATATTAAAATATTCCGCGTTCTCAGAAAATTCCAAGAAAATTCCAGAAAATCATAAATATTTTTAGAATGAATTCTGATAGTAGAAAAATAAATTTTGGGGTGTTACAACTCTCCCTAACAAATAGGAATTTCGTCCTCGAAATTTTCTATACCTTAAAATAATTCGGGATATTGCTCCTTCATGTTGTCCTCTAGCTCCCACGTCACATCTCCAGTTGCTTCATTCCAGATTACCTTCACTAGTGCAATGTCCTTTCCTCTGAGTTGCTTCGTCCTCCTATCCTCAATCCTTACAGGAGTTGTCTCATATGTCAAGTTTTTCTTCAATTGTACAGAGTCAGGTGCTATGACATGATTAGGATTTGGGATATACTTTCTGAGTTGTGACACATGAAAGACATTATGAAGATTTGAAAGAAAAGGAGGTAAAGCTATTTGGTAAGCAACAGGACCTATCCGACGAAGAATTTGGTAGGGTCCAAGGAATTTTGGAGTAAGTTTTCTAGATTTGAGGACACGACCGACCCCAGTCATAAGCGTGACTTTCAAGAAGACATGCTCTCCTTCTTCGAACTCAAGAGGTTTCCTTCTTTTGTATGCATAACTCTTCTGCCGACTCTGAGCCATTTTCATTTTCTCCTGAATCATTTTAACCTTCTCAGTTGTCTGCTGAATGAGTTCAGGTCCAACGGTAAGCCGTTCTCCATCTCGATACCAGCACAGAGGCGTCTGACACCTCCGTCCATATAAAGCCTCATAGGGCGCTATCCCTATACTTGAATGGTAACTGTTGTTATAGGTGAATTCCACCAATGGCAAGATTTCATCCCAACCTCCAGTTTGCTCTATCGCACAAACTCTTAACAGATCTTCTAACGACTGAATTGTTCTTTCTGATTGACCATCAGTTTGTGGATGGTAGGCAGAACTTAACCGCAACTTTGTTCCCATAGCCTCTTGAAGACTTTGCCAAAACTTCGAGGTAAACCTCGGGTCTCTATCGAAAACAATACTCGTGGGTATCCCGTGAAGTCTAACAATTTCACCAATGTAAATCTGAGTCAACTTCTCCAACGGATATCTTATGTTGATTGGCAGAAAGTGAGCCGACTTCGTAAGTCGATCAACTATTACCCATATTGAGTCATATCCTTTCCGAGTTCTTGGTAACCCGACAACAAAGTCCATGGTGATGCTATCCCATTTCCATTCAGGAATAGCCAAGGGTTGTAGTAGTCCAGCTGGTCTTTGATGTTCAATCTTCGTTTTCTGGCAAACCAAACAAGATGACACGCATCTAGTGATATCTCTTTTCATCCCATGCCACCAAAATAACTTCCTTAAGTCTTGATACATCTTGGTCATTCCAGGATGCATACTCAACTGACTAGAATGAGCATGTTCAAGTATGTACTTTTTGAGTTCTTCATCTTTAGGCACATAGACCCTTCCTTGGAATCTCAAAATCCCATCACTTCCTTCCTTCAATGTTGACACACCACCTTGCTTTATCAATTCTCTTTCTTCTTGTAGGAATTTATCGACCTTTTGTTTCTCTCGAATATCATCCATTAGGTCATTCGAGATAGTGATCCTATTCATGCAGATTTTACCTGGTGTTAACTCTACAAATGACCATACATCTCTGAATTGCTCTATTAAGTCCTTTTCTCTAATCATCATAGTAGCAACACTAATCGTCTTTCTACTCAAAGCATCGGCCACCACGTTCGCCTTTCCAGGATGATACTGGAGTTGGAAATCATAATCTTTCAAAAATTCTAGCCATCTTCGCTGCCTCATGTTCAGCTCTTTCTGATCGTACAGGTACTTCAGACTTTTGTGGTCGCTGAAGACGTTGAATATGGCTCCATACAAATAATGTCTCCATATCTTCAATGCAAACACCACTGCAGCTAATTCTAGATCATGTGTTGGGTAGTTTTTCTCGTGCACTCGCAATTGTCTTGAGGCGTAAGCCACCACTCCTCCGTTTTGCATGAGAACGCACCCCAAACCTTGATACGAAGTGTCACAATACACTTCAAATGGTTCACTAGGATTTGGTAAGACTAGCACTGGTGACGCAGTCAGCTTCCTTTTTAACTCTTGGAAACTTCCTTCACAGGAATCTGTCCATTCAAAAGCTCAGTCTTTTTTGGTGAGTTGAGTGAGCGGTCCAGCGATTTTGGAAAATCCCTCAATAAACCTTCGGTAGTATCCGGCTAAACCAATGAAGCTTCAGATTTCCGTCACTGTAGTTAGTCTTTCCCACTGTAGTACAGCTTCTACCTTTGAAGGATCCACTGCGATTCCTTCCTTTGTGATGACATGACCTAAGAACTTCACCTCATCTAGCCAAAACTCGCACTTGGATAGTTTCGCATATAGCTCTTTTTCCTTCAAGATCTGGAGAACTATGCTGAGGTGCTCAGCATGGTCCTCGCGACTTTGTGAACAGATCAGAATATCGTCGATGAAGACAACAACGAATTTGTCCAAGTAAGGATGAAAGATCCTGTTCATATAGTCCATAAATATCGCAGGTGCATTTGTCACACCAAAAGGCATCACCAAGTACTCGTAATGACCATAACGAGTACAGAAAGTCGTTTTGGGAATATCTTCCACTTTCACTTTGATTTGGTGATATCCCGATCGTAGATCAATCTTGGAAAACACAGCTGCTCCTTTCAATTGGTCCATCAAGTCATCTATCCTCGGCAATGGATACTTGTTCTTGAACGTAACCTTGTTTAATTGACGGTAGTCCACGCATAATCTTGAAATCCCATCTTTCTTCTTGACCAACAATACAGGTGCTCCCCAAGGTGACACACTGGGTCTCACGAATTGCTTCTCTAGGAGTTCTTCCAGCTGCTTCTTAAGTTCCACGAGTTCTGCTGGTGCCATATGATAAGGCACCATAGAAATAGGGCCAGCTCTAGGTACCAAGTCGATAAAAAACTCGACCTCATGTTCCGGTGGCAAACCAGGTACATTGTCAGGGAAAACCTCAGGAAAATCTCGAACAACAGAGATTACGTCCACATCAACTTCACTCTCGACTTTCAAAAAAGATAACAACATGTATCCTCGAGCTCATTCTTTCAGAAAAGCTTTCACTTGGTTGGCAGTCAAAAATCTAGAATCCTCATCCAAAGGGAAAACTATTGTTTTTCGGGAACAGTCCAACAAAACATGGTTGGCAGATAGCCAGTCCATTCCTAATATCACGTCTAGTTGGGATAATGGTAAACAGATCAAATCGACAGAAAAGATTCGACCTTCCACTATTAAAGGACAACCTAGACACACCTTAGTAGTGACTACAGGTTTTGCAGTAGGAGTCGAAACAGTCAAATCGAAAGGTAAAGAAGACACAGGCAATCCAAGTCTTTTCACACAATCATGTGAAATGAAAGAATGAGTAGCACCAGAGTCATACAGTACAATTAAAAGATTACCTTCAATGATACCTTCTCCTTGTATCAGATCTTCAGATTCAGAGGCCTCAGCACCACTCAGGGTGTAGACTCTGCCTCCAACTTTAGGTTTAGAAGTCTTAGCAGCATTGACGGATGGTTCCGCCTTGGTCTGGTTACAGTCTTGAGAAACGTGACCAGGTTTCCCGCACCGAAAGCAAATAATTCCTTTGATTGTGCAGTCCCTTGTGAAATGCTCCTTCCCACACTTCATGCATCTCGGAGTAGTTGTAGCATTCTGACCCATCCTTCCAGGGCTTCCAATTGGGCTTCCTCCTTGAAATTTTTGTGGTTGTTGGCTTCCAGAGGGTCTGGAATAAGGCTTCTTTTGATAACGACTTGCGTTACCACCACCTCCTCTTTGGGACCAAATGGGCCCAAAGTTTATGTTTCTTGCCTCACGTTCTTGTTCCACACTTTCCAATCGACAGCAAGTGTCGAGTAACTCAGAAAACTAAGTGATCTTCAAAGCTATCACGATTTTCTTCACATCATGCCTCATGCCTTCCTCAAACTTCCGACACTTCCAAGTTTCATTGGATTGAAGTTGAAAATAGGCTGAGAATATGGACAAGTTCTCAAACTTGGCGGCGTATTCGCTCACAGTCATGCCTCCCTGTCGCAACCTCAGAAATTCCATTTCTTTTGCGTGCCTGGCACTTTTAGGAAAATACTTGTTCAAGAACCTTTCTTTGAACACTTCCCAGGTTATCACTCTGTTCGCGGCTTGCAGTAGCCTTTGTTCTCCCGTCCACCAATGTTCAGCATCTCCCATCAGCATGTAGGCGGCATAGGTCACCTTCCTATCATCAGCACAATTCATCCCCATAAATATTTTCTCCAATTCTTGAATCCACAATATAGCTTTTTCCGGGTCAAACTCCCCTTTAAACTGTGGAGGATTAGCAAGACGGAATCCTTCCAAGTTTTGAACATCTGTTGTAGCCTCTAGCTGTTGTGCAGCCCTAGCCTGCTGTTGAGCTGTCTGCTGGTTCTGTTCCAACATTGCCTCAGCCATCTTCTGTATTGCCTCTATGGCAGCAGCCATATCACCTCGACGAGCCATTGTTCCTTCTCAGATTAGACTACGCAAAACACAGAGAAAGTCAGTATTCATTTGAATACCAAACAGCAAAATCACAGAGAATGATACAGTACAAACAAGACAGTCCAAAACCACACGACCTAAAGAAACATAACCGGGAGCTCTGATACAAAGACAGTGTAACGCCCCTTTTTCTCCCTTGTATCATAACGGGTGAAAAGAAGGAATGTCACACCATAGTGAAACAACACAAAAATGACTACGAAAAATTTGAGCATTTTTTTCTTTTAAAATAGTTCCGGTCCAAAACTTCCATCAATATACGTATACACCTGTTTGTAAATATATCGCGTGATTGAGTTAAAATTAAAAGTTCCTCCTTCATATAAAA
This sequence comes from Ormosia emarginata, assembly GCA_029884605.1. NCBI lineage: Eukaryota > Viridiplantae > Streptophyta > Magnoliopsida > Fabales > Fabaceae > Ormosia > Ormosia emarginata. Next base: position 11,702,993 of record JAQQTP010000040.1, read on the forward strand.
CTTCTTATAAAAAACGTCAAAGAGAAATCAATGGGTAATGAAACATACAACCATATACAATATAGATAGTTACATACTTTGTACCAGAATTACAAGCCTGTTTAAATTACATTTCCAAAAAGATGTACAAAAAGCAAAATGTGTACCTACCCCAAGAGATACAAATATCTACCCACAATCTAGTAGTACGTCAGGCTCCCTCAAAAATAAACGGACAGCCATCAGTAGCCATCAATTTACAACCGACCCTAAGACTGCCCGGAATGAGAAGGAACCATAAATGGATCCTCCTCAGGGTCCTCGTCGTCCGACGAGACATCTATCAGGACGACAGAATAGCGAGCAGGAGCCCGGGCAGTAGACAAGAAAGAGTCGTCACGTGGGTTATAGTACATATCTGCCCACATATCTCTTACAGGCATATAAAATTCCAACCACACAAAAGCATGAAAGTCAAAAATAGAAGCAGTGTAGCGTCCCCATGCCAAAGACACCGTTAATTCACCGTGGTACACACATCGATCCGTCTGCACGTTGATATGCCAGCAATCCGAACCACCATGAAAGTTGATCCGCACGTAACCAAAAAATCCACGGGGGCGAAAAGACATTCTCAACAACTTCGGTCTTAATCGAGATAAGGCCAGAAACCTTGAAACTCAGTAGCTTCCTTGTTCTCCTCACGAGTGTCTTCTAGAGATCATACAATTCAACCAAAATGCAAAATAAAGAAAAGTACCAAAAGAGGTGAGATTCCCAGCTTTCAGTACCAACAAGGCAACAAGAGAATAAACGGCGTCATACGCCCACATAAGACACAATGAACACATACAGGTATAGTAACACATGAAGGTAATTAATAAGAGTAAAATAGCAAGGAACAATAATTAACATCATCCATAGCTAACTAGCAATATTAGCATTACCAAGAATCGAATAAATGTCACAATCATAATAGTAAACACATCATCCAATCATGAATGCTCAATGGACCATGCGACTGACAACTCACAATGCAACAAGGGTACCAAAGTTCTTACTCCATGGAGCTAGACATAAACATTTTCGGAGTGAATGATCAAGGAGTAATGCCAGTGTATCGTTAGCCTTAAAAATATAGTGTGCTCATCACATAAAAACATTTGCGCAAAATGGCTTACACATGGCACCTCAACAGTTGATCGCGACATAGGACAGCATCTCAGGTAGGATCGTCGGTGTGTTGCATTAGTCTATCCTACGGCCCCAGTGGAGTTACCACTGTCTATTGTGAGACACCCACACCCCTACGCCCCCAGGGTCAACAACATATGACACCTACGCTTAGTCTATTTGCACCCGCACATAGTTGTTATTCAAACTCCTAGGCAACATAGCCTTCTCAACAATGTCCCACGGACAATACGCATGCATGATGGCACAATGTCCAATCATGTATGTTCATTTATGATGCATTTAGCATAAGCCTTTCCTCAATGGCACATAAGCAATATTCAATGTCCAACACGACATATCAACAATACATTTATTTAAAACATCGCCTCAATGGCACATCATCATCCTTATCTCATTGAGTACTACATCAATAATTCTCAGCATCAACATGCATTCCTCATTACGCACATACCACAATTTCCACATCATGGATCCAAGGATTCCATATTCAAAATCATTTCTTCCCTATTGGGGTGAATGCACATTTCTAACACAATTTAGTAAAGTAAAATCCTTGAATTCAGGGTTTTTAGGTTTTGTTTGAGTTACAAAGGATAAAGAACCATAATCTCAACAATTTCCAGCTCAAAAATCTCATTTTTGGTCTTTGTAATCGTTTACAGCACCCTTGTAATCGATTACCTGAGAAACCGAACCTCTGTAATCGATTACAATCCCATTGTAATCGATTACGTGATTCCCAGAATCATGTTGCGTAACTTCAACGCACTGGTAATCGATTACACAACCGTGGTAATCGATTACCAATTGGACAGAACCTCCGTAATCGATTACCCACAAGTCGTAATCGATTACGTGATTTCAACAGAACACTATTTCGTGACATCAGAGGCTTGGTAATCGATTACACTCCTCTTGTAATCGATTACAAGCTAAACAGAATCTCTGTAATCGATTACACACCAGATGTAATCGATTACTAGATTTCCAAAATCACGATTTTATATCTTTAAGAGCTTGGTAATCGATTACAAGCCTCGTGTAATCGATTACCACACGTAAGTTTGCAGAAAAACAGAGTTCTCAGGTCCTCTAACTCAAACCAAACCATTCCTCATCATATTAAATCAACAAAATACTCAACTATACCTTCAAATCATGCAAGAGACATCAATGAATCATACAAACCCAACCAAATACATTATCATCAAGAACAACATAAAAATGAGAGAACTTTATACATGGATTTAAAAATCAACAACAATACACATACAAGACATTCCCTTACTACCAAGATTGGTTGAAGAGGATCATCTCCCTCTTACCTATTTGGAAAACAACACAATGTGCCACACCTTCTTGTCCTAGATTTTCGTTTTCCCCCTTCAAGAAAAACTCCAATGTGAGTGATCACCACAATGTTCACTCAAACCATGAAAAATAGGTTCTTGGTCACCAAGGTGGCCAAGAGAAAACGAAAATAGCAAGGAAATGGAAGAAAGTTGAAGACTTTACCTTAAAGCTCCATGCTTTAGCTTTAATGGTGGAAGAGAAATGGAAGAAGAAGAAGAAGAGGAACCAAAAGACAACCAACAAGGAGAATAGTCTTGGAATGGTGGAAGGAACAAGAAAATGTGATTTGTTTGGCAAATAAGGAAGTTGGTCTCCAATGTGATGGTGTGTGTGTGTGTGGACGGTGGAGAGCAAGAAGAAGAGAGAAAAAGAGAAATGGGTATTTGGGTGTAGAGAAATGAGAGTGAAATATGAAGACAATGGAAAGGAAATATTTGGGCCTCCCCTTTGTAGTTTCTGCCGTAAAAGAGTGGAAAAAGGGAGAGAGAAAAATGTGTTGCAAGGGAAATTGCTATGAAGCTTCCCATAATAAGCTTGGATTAAATTTAATCTTTCTTTTGAAATTAAAACTAATGGATGTGATACAAAAATTAGATTTTGAATAATGTGATAATATTTTTAACACATGTTATTATTTATTGGGCAATAGTTATAGTTGGTAGAAGTCAGTATTAACAAATCTGACAGATAAATTCCTCACAGTGTTTTATTATCTCATCTGTTAAGATTTCTCGAAAAATATAAAACCTTGTAAGCGTCGTGTCGGCCCTGGTTTAGTAAGATCCCCGTCGACGTTTCTATAGTTCAAGGTTCTCGGAGAAAATGTCTCATTTCTCCGGTTCCGCTCAGTACACACGTAAAACGAGAAATATATTAAAATATTTCGCGTTCTCAAAAAATTCCAAGAAAATTCCAGAAAATCATAAATATTTTTAGAATGAATTCTGATAGTAGAAAAGTAAATTTTGGGGTGTTATAGCGGGTTCCTCACATGGACAGTTATGAGCTCCTCTGTGCCGTGGGGTAGACTGATGCAAACACTCCGATGATTCGGACCGGGACGCTGTCCTATATCGCGATCAACTGTTGAGGTGCCATGTATAAGCCATTTGCGTAAAAATTTTTATGAGATGAAGCACACTGTATTTTAAGGCTAACGATATACTAGCATTAATCCTTGATCATTCACTATGAAAATGTTTATGTCTAGCTCCATGGAGTAGGAATTGTGGTATCATAATGCATTGTGCATCGTTCATTGTCAGTCTCATAAATTATTGAGCATGAACACCTGTGAATGTGAAGATAGCTGTTTTACTTCTGTAAATGATTATCTGATTGTTGTACTGATTCCTAAAAATACTATTGTGATCTGCCTGCTATTGCTTACTGTTGTTCTGCCTTTACTATAAATATCACTGTTATTATTGATTCTTATTATTGCTTATAATTGAATTACTTTTATTATAAATTCCACTGTTGCTGTTAATAAATATATGAACTGTATTGCTTTGTGGGCGCTCTGCGCCATGTCATTTTCTTACTGTCGTAATGGTAATGAAAGATGAGTGTCTCATCTCTTTCCTATATTTTGTATTTCTGTTTTATATTTATATTTGATAAAAGATCGTGAGGAAGATAAAGAGGGACCACACCTTGGTTGATTGGATTGGGCATCTAGACAAGATTTCTTCGGCTATGTACGAGTGCAAATGCGTGGAGGCATTGATGCCTGACTTGTTGAATGGGACTCCGAGCATCGTATGTGTATATGGGGTTGCGACTTTGTCTGCTAGTAGTACCGACCCCATGGTTACTACTTTTCCCCTTTAGTGTTTTTATTCCCGCTGTATTTTATTTGACTCTGTAATTATTATATTCTATGTTATCAGTGATTTGTGTTAATTGACTATAAAATATATATAAGGAATGTGATTTTATTTCAGTGGTTGTATTAAGGGTTGAATATATTTATATTTCATTCATGGCTCGTATTTTTTACTTATGCATAAAAATGAAAAAAAAAACTTGCGTAAATTTTGAAATTACTGTTATCATGACTATGACACGCTTGGATCTAGTAACTGTGGTGTAATGACGATTGCGCTGTGGTTGTTATATTTAAAGGAGTGTTACATATAATAGGTCAAAATATGATTTTGAATAATTTTGAGTATTCTCTTGCTTGAATGTGTTTTCAATGGTTATTTATGACTTGTTTATGATAGGAATTTGAGTTAGAAACTTAGGACTCTTCATTTGGACCCTTGATGCACAAAGTAAGAAAAATAATATTTTCATGCTTATTTGAACTTAAATCCATGATTAATGAGTTGAATTAAGTGTTTAATGATTCTAACATGATTAGAGACCATGAGTAGGGTTGAGGAACACTTGGAATTCATGAGTTGAGTATTAGAACTTGGTTAGAAACTAAAATCATGCATAACCCGAATTATGCAGAAAACAGGATAGCATCGAGTAGTCTGTGATGTTTGTTGCATAACTTAAGCTACAGACATCGTATAGACTTTATTCTAGAACCATTTGAAAGCTAAGACATAAGGCTTCATGTAGTAAAAATTTCAGAATTTTTTAGCAATCCAATTAGTCCCAGTTTTGATTTGAAATCGAGCTAAATTCTGCAGAAAAAACAATCTGGTACCTGTCAAACCAGATTGCATACTTTCTTGCTCCGATGTCGTATTTACATGAACCTTATATCATTTGAAAGCTAACAAATAAGGCTATATGACTATTAAATTTCAGAATTTTTGAAATTTTAGTTTGTTCCTAGTTTCATTTCAAAGTCCGGCTATTTTCAGGTAAAACAGAAAATGCCCTATTTTAGCTTCTGCATAATGTTGCATAACTTTGGGTACATTTATCCAAATGAGGTGAGGTTTGTGACATTTGAAAGATATGAGGGAAGGCTATATAACTATAAAATCTCATAATTATTGAAGTTAGTATGTGCATTGGTGCACTCATGAAAAATAGCCTTTTTAGGCAAAAATTGATGGGTTTTTGAGAAAGTTTGGATCCTAGAAACTTTAGCAGCTTCTTTAATAGTTAAAGTTGAATTATAAAAGTGTAGTAGAAATATATTTGCTCCTTTATGGGTTAAACTTGAATTAAATGCTCCTTTATTGAGCTTGAAATGAAATGTATGCATGATATTGGGAAGCAACATAAAGGAATAATGAAGGTAGATGAGGTTGAATGAGTCCCTCTCTACTAGCATGTATGATAATGTATTAAGAAAAGTTTAATGATTACGATATTGCTTCTCCCTTGTATTTGGAAAAGTATGATTATGTAAAAAGTGAAGAAAGGAAAGATTTTAATACTTTTGCATGTTTTGTTTTCAAACATGTTATTTGATGTTTCTATATATTGTAAATTTATGCTTGGACAAAAGGGCTCCAAGTGGTTTGGACAAAAGGGCTCCAAATGCCAAAGTTATGAATGTTTGGTAGTGCACGGAACAAAAAAGCGTCCTACCTACCCAAAAAACAATACAAGGAAGTGTTCTCCTTTGGGAGAAACAAAAGGCATGGTCCTAGGTTTGGTCCCAATGAAGGGCTATAACCTGAAGGAGGGGATTCAATAATCCTAATGAAGGGTTGTGGTCCAAAGGAGGGGATTTAATACCGAGTCAAGTGAAGAATATAGAGTAGATTAACACAGCTTCCCGGGAGTTAGAGCTCTGGCTGGGAATGTTTCATTAAAAGATGCTTCCTGGAACAAAAAGGCTTCCTGAAAATATTCAAATAACATGAATTTTCTAAAATAAAATCATTTCAAAGAATCATTACATAAACATACTTTAGGATCCTCATTAGACATAATCATACAATTATCATGCATTGCATAAAAATTGACGATTGTATGGGCAATCATCTTGTTTTGATTCAATGTGAAGGTTAAGGTTAAAAGCTTATTATAAAAGGTTGATATTAGTATTTAAAGTGAATTAAGTGTTGTCTATAGTATGATGATAAATGTTTATGGTACATGCCATTTAAGTTGTGATGTTTGAATTAATTTGTTATGATATAAATGAATTATTTTGTAATTGAATGAACTGTCTGCTTTGGGAAAGGAAAGGACTGAGTTTTGGCTAGGCCACCTTTCCAAATGACTAAGTACAATTTGTGTTTTATCCAAAGCAGCTAGATTTACCATGATGTTACGATTTCAAACTTACTACTGAGAATTTAATTCTCACCCTAGATATTTCATGTTTTCCATGATAAATCCAGAGGAGGATCCAAGCAAGCGCAAGGCAAGGTGATAAAGGCTTAGTTAAGCTATTAATGCAATTATTTTGGTTCTGTAATTATATTAATAGCTCTGTAATTAAATGTATGTAATTAATTTGTGAAGATTTGTAATCTCAGACATATCAGATAGATTTCTAGTAAAGAGCAAGTTTCCAGAGGTGTAAAATATCTTGCTCTTTTGCTACCTTAAAGGCTATATTTGTCCATTAAATAGATATTAAACAGGTTGTAAATTACGCTTTAGTTAGAAAGTGACATACTAATTCTGTATACTTAGTATACGTAGGGTATTCTACAGTGTTTAGAATTAGGGTGTTACATTTTGGTATCAGAGCAGTTCTTCTTGTTGAGTCGTGGACTTGACTGACTATGCTTTTGAGCATGATTAGTAGTTTTTGTTTGAGTCATGCATTCTTTTATCTCAATGTGAGATATGTGAATAGGATTTCTTGGCAGCCTTAGGATTGGATGTTAATAATTACTGGCACACTGTTACATGATATCGAGTCTGGCCAACTCAATATGTAATCTTTTGTGTAAACAGGAAATTATAACACATCCTAGGCGAATATGGGAGAATTGGAAAGCTTTCTGAAAGGGTAATTGTGGTATGTCTGAGATAGTTAGGCCGTTGATGAAAGCGATGAGAGAATGGAGCGTAGCCACTGGAGAATAAATAGAAGTTATTAATGGAATGATGTAGGAGCAAACTACGGCTATTAATAGTGTAAGGAAAAGAAGGAGATTAAATTCTTTGATTGAGAATGATAAGACTAATTTTGAAAGAAGGTACAAAATAGAGTTGGTAGTTAATTGATATTGTTTTCTCAATGATGTGATAAGAACAGAAGAACTCAAAGTTTAAATAGTGAATATGATGGAAGAACTAAAGAACTAAAATGTCAGCAAGAAACATGTCTCAGAGGTTTAAAGGACACGTAATTAGCTGAAATGCTGAAGTTTTAAAATAGAAAGGTTAAGTACAAAGAAGAAGATATTCCAAGTTATGAGTTGTCCAAACGAACAAAAGGTGTAGTTCGTTTCTTTTATGTTGAAAGGAGAAGTAGAGCATTGGTGGATGAGTTTGAGATAATTAATAGAAATTCTTGGTATATACATGAAATGGAAGGTATCTAGAGTAATCTTTTTGGATAAATATTTCCTAAAGAACAAGTGAGAAGATAAGAAAAATGGAATTCTTAAGTTTTAGCAAGGTAATATGAAGCAGTGATTTAGTGAAAAGTCATTAGTCTATTTTGATGTTTGAAGTAAAATTATGAATTAGCAAAGTTGAGATATAGGTTATGCAATTTACTAGAGTTAGTACCGATGCTATGTTTAAGAGAACTAAGATAGTGTCAATTGCTGTGAAGGAACAGATTGCTAGTGTTAACAAGATTTTATTATGATGGAAGTTAACCCACCTTTACAAATGAGATTAGGATTCCCATGATTATCAAGAGCTTAGAAAGGCAAATTTGTTATCAATTAGAAAATGATATAACAAAATGAATTACTAAAGCCTCTAAGAGAGAAAAAGTTAGATATTAAAGTTAAATTTCAATTTCCATAATATAAATGAAAGCAAGTTCAAGTTAGAATATGGAGTCAGAAGTGCGCGAAATGCGAAAGTATTCAATAGAGTTTGTTGTGGAGTTCTAATTCGATTCTACGTGAGATGTGGTGTCGTTAGATACTGTAGAATTAAGATATTGGGGTAGAAGTGAAAGAGCGGGAAAATGGTCCTTTTGAAGTTTTCAGTTTATTTTTCTCTAGTGTTCTTTCCGAATTAGATCAAGTTGTAACCTGAAAAGAGTAATATAGAAAGTTGTAAGTCTGGAGATTCTCATGAGTCACATGTATATCGCTATTAAGTTTCTTCAAATGGAAGCTTAGGGTTCAAGGGCCCTATTTTACATAATACACAGACACAACCGCATTAATCTTTTGGTGATGATAATGTTTTGATTGTTAAAGTTGTTGGATAGAGGAATATAAGGAAAGGAAGATACTCAAAGAATAAATAAATTAAGGAAATTCCTAATCTGGTTTAACTTTTAAGGCAATAAAATTATTGGAAGTTGCACATATTGATGTAATGTGGGAAGTATAGACTGAGTTTCAATGAGAGCATAGAACTATGGATTTTTAAAAGAAATAGAAGGTAATTTATAAGGATAAGGAAAGTGATACTATACCCAGAGATGCACAAGATGAAGACAAGTCAGATTAAATACAAATTGTGGAGCCTAAGTACCTTGAATGTAGAGAACATAAAAGGTGACACGACAACAAATTTTGTTAGTATGCTATGTAATAGTCCAACTAAGATACTTAGTGAAGAGGTATCCATAGGAACAGGAAGCGCAATAGGAAGTGCAATCTTCAAACCCTTTATAAAGTAAACCCCGTTAAGATAAAAGAATGAAAATCTCTAAGTTTCGATCAAAGGTTGGAAAGGACAAGTTGTATACCATTAAGAGAATTTGTTAAAGGTCTCTAGACTTTTAGTATAGAAAACTAAATTTTGAGGACAAAATTTTTAAAATGAGGGGAGAAATATAACATCCCCGATAACATATGAGGCTTGTAAAGGGTTACCAAAGTAGCCTAATACTAGTTTAACATCTCTGTAAAGTTTTATCACAAATTGAGTTAGTTTAGGCACTTTGCCGCAACACAGAATGTGGAAAATGGCCTAAAATGACCCAGAAAATGACATAAATTGTATAGATAAGAGAAATAATTACTGATAAGTTATTTTTAAGTCATAAATGAGTTAAGAAAGTTGTAGTTAAAATTTGAAGGTAAATTGAGTTTGTTTGGTATTTTTAAGCACACTGAGTACGTGTTTTGATACCGATTGGACTCAGCGCAGATATGGAAAATTAAGGAAACTGTGAAATAAGTATAAAGGTAAATCTTAGAATTTATTTTAATATTTACGGAGGTTAGAAAACTTGAAATAATAAAATCAAAGTGTTCCTAGGAGATATGAGTTTTGTAAAAAGACAAAAATGTCCTTAGTTTTATGTCTTTAAAAGTGAGAATTTCTCACTTCTTTCTTCTCTCCCGTACGCGCTCTAGCAGCAGAAATGTAGCAGAAAACAGAGGTGGAAATGAAGGGGAAAACGAAGAGGGAAAATGGAGAAAAACAAAAGGAAACCAAGATAAATCACGACCAAAATTCAAGCTAGAGGTAGGGGGAATGTTTTCTTAGCTTACTCTCAATTTCCTTCTTGTTTGGTTGCTGTTTTAAGCATGGAAAAGAAATGAATTTTTCATATTAAAAGTGATCTTTGTGCTTGATTTTCATTCCTTTAAGCTTGATAATGGTTTGTTCTTGGTTTTTGAAGTAAGGAAATGAGATTTGTAATGTTAGTTTTCTATGGTTTTTGAGGATTGAAAAATGGGTAATAGCATTGCAATATGTTGGTACACTAGCGATGAATTTGATGAGGAATAAGCATGTAAAGTGAGCATGTTGTTTCACATAACATCATTGTAGTATGTTGTCCTACATATATAATATGCATTTGTATAAGAATGTAAAATGAGCATGTCATTTCACATAACATCATTTTAATATGTTGTCCTATATATATATATACTATGCATATATGTATTTATATGTCATTTTATGATTTGATTGGATTAGAGAGAGATTAATTAAGGAGTTATCCATGTATTGAATATGATTTGAGAAGTGATTATAAGATTGAATTTGATCAAATGAGGTTGATCAATGTTTGATTGGTTACCCATGAAAGAGATGAATGATTTATGCATTATTTGCATATTGATGAAATGTGAGGCTTTGTGATACGACATGATAGCTTGATTCTAAAGGTACTTTATGATAAATTAAATGGAGATTTGATATAAGAACACAAATTTCTCTTATGATTTATTTATGTATGTTTAGTATACTATGATGCATTTAGTTCCAAAAATCATGTTTAGGTGAGGTATAATAGGTCAAAATGTGATTTTGAGTTATTTTGAGTATTCTCTTGCTTGAATGTGTTTTCAATGGTTATTTATGACTTGTTTATGATAGGAATTTGAGTTAGAAACTTAGGACTCTTCATTTGGACCCTTGATGCACAAAGTAAGAAAAATGATATTTTCTTGCTTATTTGAACTTAAATCTGTGATTAATGAGTTGAATTAAGTGTTTAATGATTCTAACATGATTAGAGACCATAAGTAGGGTTGAGGAATGTAACACCCTTGTGGGAATGTCACATATATAAATAAAATAAAAGAAAGATAAATAAAAACTACCCAAGTTGTAAAACATTTAATATATTAATACGAGTTGTAAAATTTTTCCGATTAAACTGAATATTACGAGATAAAATAACACAGAACATAAAATAAGCACACTATCATCACACATAATATACATAAGGTTTCATCTTAGATTATACAAGTAATGTACAACTACCTATATTTAAAACTAAAACAGAACAGGAAACAAAGCAGTAAAAGGTTTATATATACAAACACAGACGCGCCCAAGTACACATCATAAATATCTAGCCCTCTGAAGGATCACTCTCGTAAAACTTGTTGTTTTCGTCAATCGCGTAGAAATTTTATCGCATTTTCAAAATCTCGTCGCTTTTACAAACGTTTTTAAATCGCGTAAATATATTTTACTGTTTTTAAAATCGCGTAGAGTTTTTAATACGTTTTCTCAATCGCGTAAGGTTTTTAAATTATTTTCTTGTCTGAATTCCTTAAAAATTATTATTTAAATAAACAGAAATAATATTTAGTACATTTAAACTACGTAGAATATTTTTCATACCGTATACTGTCTTTTGGACATCTTTTCTATCTTATTTATCCGTTTTTACTAAAAATTGATAGTATTTTGTTTAGAAACTTATAATAATGGTTTCCTAATTTTTCTGTAAAAATTCCTTTTACTTAATTTTTTTAACCGTATAATTTAACTTTTGAAAACCACTAACATGCTTCAAAATATAATATGAGCTATATGTTAGAAATTTACAAAAGCTACTGTATTTTCTTCTAACAGTAAAATCATTGGTTCTAACTTCTTAAATTTAATTCTAATTAATTTATTTCTTCAAAACTCATTGTAGAAAAATTCCTTTTAATATATATTGCTTCTTTTTAATTGAAAATGGTTTGGAAATGATTTTAGAAATAAAAAATCCTTGTCTTTGGCATGTTGGCCGAAATACTTAAAATTGCCATTTGATCTCTACATTCATTTTTCTTGCTCTAAACAATTTTGCATTTTGTTAATTTTCCTAGGTTAATTAAATCACACTTTTAGAAAATTGATGAGAACATTTTGGTTCTCCTTTTTGGTTGAGGCAGTGAGCCTTGTTATTGTGTTCTTTGGAACACTCATGCAATCCTTGACATGTTGTTCACATCCTACTATTTACACATGCATTTCTAACACATACAATATTTTTAAAGCTTGTAGACATGCATATTAATACAAATCACAAATAGGAAAGCTATTAACAAACACACAAATGAATCCTTATGGATTCTACAATCACAAACAATTTCCATCTTCTTAACACCACCCAAGGATGATAAGATTAAGTCTTCCTCTTACCTTAAATGAAGACAAATACTCTTTCACTCCTTTCTAGGGTTTCGGTTTTCACTCCTCCAAAACCTAACAAGCTTAAACAAAATTCTACAAATTAGAATCATGAAAGAAAGCTTAAACCATGGATCATTCATGGCTTAGAACTTTGAAAAAGAATTTAGAAATGAAAAACAAAGAGTTTCACCTTCTAGGTAAAATCTCCCAAGTAGATTTTCAAGCTCAAGATGAAGGATTTTTCAAGAACTCTCAACTAGAGATGTTCTTAGGATTGTGTTTAGGTTTAGAAAAGTTGGTTGGATGAAATTTTGGGTGGATGGATGGTGAACTAGGGTTCTTGGCCGAATGCTTCACAAGGAAACAACAATGGAGTTTTGTGTTTTTGGAAGAGAGAGAAGAGAGAAAATGCATGAAAATTAAGTGATTAATGGCCTTCCAAGAGCCATATGGTCGTAGACATCAAGGACCAAGAGGTGTCCATTAGGTTGGCTCCATCCTAGCCTTAGAATTGATCAATGGTGAGGATTAAGACTTGATCACCAAGCTTTGCTCTCGTTGGTTAATCCTAGCCTTGTCATTAAGCCTTGTCATCAAGCTTAGTCACTAATTATGCCTAGTCATTAAGCTTAGTCACATGCTCTTGAATGTTCCACTACTAATGATGCTTAATTAAGCTACTAATCCTATTAAGTTTTTACTAAACGTGAGTCTCGCAAAACATTTTCGGGTCCATTACCGCTTATTTGTACTGACTAATAAAATAATATTATAATAATATAAAATTATTTTATTTTACAGTTAAATCCTAAAAATTAAAAGATTACTAACTGTATCATTCAGAATTGGGTTTAGTAAGATCCCCCAGCTCCGAATAATTAAAATAAGATTCCCCCAGCCCAGAAAAATATTATTTTCCTGTCCCAGAGCAAATCACACAAAAAGTCCAAATAAAATAATAGACAGCTTTATAAAGTAGTAATTCATACAGAAAAACAACAAACTGTACAAAAAGGACATAATTGTCATTTATCCTAAAGTTAAAAAACATCAAACAGTACATTCGGGATTTAACGGTAACACCCCAAAAGTTTAGGGTGTTATAACTCTCCCCAACAAACAAAAATTCCGTCCTCGAAATTCATTATACCTCAGAACAAATAAGGATATTGCTCCCTCATTTTGCCTTCCAGTTCCCAGGTAGCATCACCCGTCACATCGTTTCATATGACCTTCACTAATTCGATCATCTTCCCTCGAAGCTGCTGTACCTTTCTGTCCTCTATTCTGACAGGTAAAGTCTCATAAGTCAGATTCTCTTTTAGTTGTACCTCGTCTGATTGTATAACATGCATCGGATCCGAAATAAACTTCCTTATCTGGGATACATGAAATACATCATGTAGATTGGATAGAAAAGGCGGCAAAGCAATCTGATAAGCTACAGGACCTATACGTCGGATAATCTGATATGGTTCAATGAACTTAAGAGTAAGCTTCTTAGATTTAATAACTCTTCCGACACTAGTCGTAGGAGTCACTCTTAGAAATACATGCTCACCTTCCTCAAATTCAAGAGGTCGTCTTTGTTTATCAGCATAACTCTTCTGTCTGCTTTGCGTCGTTTTCATCTTCTCTTGTATCATCTTTACCTTCTCCGTAGTCTGTTGTACAAGATCTGGTCCAATAGCCATACTCTCCCCATCTTGATACCAGCACAAAGGTGTTCAACAACACCTTCCATACAACGCCTCATAGGGTGCTGTTGGGAATTTGCGGATCAAAGTCTCGCAGCGGAATAACAGAATTCCCTCACAGGATCCATGCGAAAAATCCATAATCCGAGGTTTTTAAAATTTTACCTCTTGAAGCGTGACAGACACAAGCGAGGTGAATCACCAACACCGTAATAGCGACGATGTTTTTGCGGTATCCACACGAACAGACTTGCAAAAGGAGTCACGCCTCTGTTTCGTAGTGCTAGCTGCGAAGAGAGGAGAAGAAGACCTCACTATCTCTCACTCACTTTCTGTAGGTGCGGCTAGGGTTGTGATGTAACCTCGTAGCAGCCCCCTTAGCAGTACTATTTATAATAGTGGCTGCCTTAAGTGAGTGTGAGCAGTAGCAAGGTAAGTGGTGCAACCCTAAACCCATCTGTCATGAGTTAGGCCCACAATTGAATCCGAGTCCAACTTGGATTCGATTACTCAATTTAGTCTGTCTAAGTGTGCGACCTGCAGGTTCTCATGACGTTGGTAGTAATATTAAAATCTCATTTTAATATTACAAACGATGAGCGGTATCTAGCAACACATCACTTTGCTACCCAAGTAATGAGAATGTCGGTGATTTGACATAACCTATATCGTGACCAATGTTTCCGTGTAGTTTAGTCCCTTTGTCCAGATATCCAAATTGAACACAAGGCATGGAACGTGTCACCCTTGTTTAGTTCAATCTTCAGTTTTCGATTCCCGAGTAGACATAGTAATGACAAATGAGATCAATATCTCATATTGACTCATTTGAGCATGGCCATGCATTTCATAGTCTCACTCAATCGGGGGCCCGAAGATATCACTCTGTTATGTAGGAGGGACAAATCCCATCTAGGTCACTCACATCCCTCCACATGTATCGCGGTATGTCTAATAACCAACTTTATAATCATCTTGTTACAGATGACGTTTGATGGCATTAAAACACACAACTCCTCATGTAGGAATCGTAGTGATTTCGGGTCAAAGGACCACATACACCATTATCACTATGAGAATTGCTTATGACACTCACGTAACGATCCACGTAGCGTTCTCATGGCGGGTCTGTCCAATACATCATTACTCTAATATATATCTATGTGTAGACTTGATATCTCATATCCATGACCCGTGAGATGTGGTCATCAGTCTACGCACATACTAGTCTCAAAGCATTATTGTTGTCCTAATTAACAATAATACTTGACTAGGGACATTTAAGAATAGTGTTTTATCCAATAGGATCTCACGATCAAGTCATCCACTTGATGTCCTATGGTATCAAATTTACTATTCTAAGGACTTTATCATGTTTACCAAAAAAAAGAACATAATAAATGAAATGCCTCATATAAAATAGCATAATATAATGTATGTAAATACAAACAAAACGTATTGGCCACTAGGGCATACACCAACAGGTGCCATCCCTATACTTGCGTGAAAACTATTGTTGTAGGTGAATTCTATCAAAGATAAACATTCATCCCAACTTCCTCGTTGCTCCAAAACACAAGCACGCAACAGATCTTCCAAAGACTGTATAGTTCTCTCTGTTTGACCATCAGTTTGCGGATGATAAGCTAAACTTAACCGCAACTTAGTTCCCATTGCTTCTTGTAAACTCTGCCAAAATCTCGACGTAAACCTCGGATCTCTGTCAGAAACTATATATGTAGGCACACCATGTAACCTCACAATCTCACTGATATATATTTGGGTTAATCTTTCCAACGAATACTTAATATTGATTGGCAAGAAATGAGCCGACTTTGTAAGCCTATCGACTATAACCCATATCGAATCATGACCTTTCCTTGTCTTCGGCAATCCAGTAACGAAATCCATAGAGATATTATCTCATTTTCACTCTGGAATAGCTAACGGTTGCAACATACCAGCTGGTCTCTGATGTTCAACTTTCGCCTTCTGACAACCAGACAAGACTCCACATATTCCGCTACGTCTCTTTTCATCCTTGGCCACCAAAACAACCTTTTCAAGTCTTGGTACATCTTGGTCATACTTGGATGTAAACTCAAGTCACTAGTACGAGCTTCATCTAGGATCCCCTTCTTCAATTCAGAATCATCAGGCATACAGATTCTTCCCTTAAACCTTAAGATTCCATCTGCTCCTTCCTCTACCGTCGCCTTATGACCTTGCTTTAATAATTCCCTCTCATTTTGTAAAAACACGTCTTCCTTTTGTTTATCTCGAATTACATCGAGAAATTCATTTATGATCACGACCTTACATAAACGAACTTTTTCAGGCAGAAACTCCACGGACAACCATAGATCTTGGAATTTGTTAATCAATTCCTCCTCCTTTATCATCATTGCCAAAACACTAAGCACCTTTCTACTTAAGGCATCAGCTACCACATTAGCTTTTCCTGGATGGTATTGGAGTTGAAAATCATAATCCTTTAAGAATTCTAACCATCACCTCTGCCTCATATTCAATTCTTTCTGATCAAACAAGTACTTTAGACTCTTGTGATCACTAAAGACATTGAACATCGCTCCATACAGAAAATGCCTCCACACTTTCAGAGCAAAAACCACCGCGGCCAATTCCAAATCGTGTGTTGGATAATTCCTCTCATGAACCTTCAACTGTCGAGAATCATACGCCACAACATTCCGATTTTGCATCAACACGCATCCTAACCCTTGGTAAGAAGCGTCACAATACACATCAAAAGTTCCCTTAGAATCCGGTAAAATTAACACTGGTGCAGTTGTTAACCTCTTCTTTAATTCTTGAAAACTGGCTTCATGTTCTTCCGTCCACTCCAAAGCTTGACTTTTCCTCGTGAGCTGCGTAAGCGGTCCAGCAATCTTAGAAAAACCTTCGATAAACCTCCGGTAATATCCAGCAAGTCCAACAAAACTTCAAACTTCCGTCACAGTCTTAGGCCTCTCCCACTGTAAAACAGTCTCTACTTTTGATGGGTCTACCGCAATACCTTCTTTCGAAATCACGTGACCTAGAAATTGGACTTCCTCCAACCAGAATTCACACTTTGCCAATTTCGCATACAGCTGCTTTTCCTTCAAAATTTGAAGAACATTACCGAGATGTTCAGCATGCTCTTCCTTAGATTGAGAATAGATCAGAATGTCATCGATAAAAACAATGACAAATCTGTCTAGATACGGATGAAAAAACCTGTTCATATAGTCCATAAATATGGCAGGCGCATTCGTCACCCCGAATGACATTACCTGATACTCATAATGTCCATAACGAGTTCGAAAAGTTATTTTGGGTATATCCTCCCCTTTAACACGAATCTGGTGATAACCTGATCTCAGATCTATCTTAGAGAATACCACTACTCCCTTCAACTGATCCATCAAATCGTCAATTCTTGGAAGCGGATATTTATTCTTGATAGTCACCTTGTTTAACTGACGATAATCCACGCAAAGTCTAGATGTTTCGTCTTTCTTCTTGACCAAAAGCACTGGCGCTCCCCATGGTGAAACACTAGGTCGCACAAACTGTTTCTCCAACAAATCCACCAATTGTTGTTTCAGCTCCACCAACTCTGCTGGCGACATTCGGTATGGCGCAATTGAGATAGGACCTGTTCCCGGTACTAAATCAATTCAAAACTCGATCTCCCTTTCAGGTGGCAATCCAGGTACGTCATCAGGAAAAATCTCTGGAAACTCATTGACAATAGGAATAGTATTCACATCTTTCTCATTCTTGACCTCTAGAGAAGACAATAACATATATCCCTGCGCTCCCTCTCTTAACAATGACTTGACTTTAACAGCAGTCAAGAATCCAGACTTTTCTTCCTTAGGAAAAACTATGGTTTTGCTTGTACAATCTATAAGGATATGGTTAGAAGATAACCAGTCCATCCCTAATATCACATCTATCTCAACAAAAGGCAAACAAATCAAGTTGACCGAAAACGTACAGTCCTTGATAACCACAAGACAATCCAAACATATCTTAGACGTAATTACAGGTTTAGCAGTTGGCGAAGAAACACTCAATTTAACATTCAGAGAAGACACAGGCAACTTCAATCTTTCCACACAATCATATGCAATAAATGAATGTGTCGCACCAGAATCATATAACACAGTCAGAAGATTACCTCCAATGACACCTTCTCCCTGAATAAGATCATCAGATTGAGAAATTTCCGTTCCAGTCATAGTATATACTCGCCCTCCTGACCTTGGTTGAACACTTCCGGACCTTGGCTGAGTAGCATGAACATTTCTCACAGCTGGCTTTCTCTCTGGCTGAGTACAATCTCTAGATATATGTCCAGGCTGTTTGCAATTAAAATAAATTGTTCCTCTGATAGGGCATTCACTAGAAAGATGGCCCTTCTTTCCACACTTAAAACATGTTAGCGTAAACGTCACTCTCTGTCCAGCTCCACTACCACTTGCACTTCCCCCAACTGGTGATCGTTGAGGTTGACTCCCTGGTGGTCTAGAATACGGCTTACGCTGAAACCGATTAGTATTACTACCACCACCTCTCTGAAACCTTGTTGGCCCAAAGTTACGATTCCTCTGATCTCGTGACGGCTCCAACTCCTCGAGTCGCGCACAAGCATCAACTAAAGCATGAAACTGATTCATTCTCAAGGATATCACCCCTCGCTTCAGTTCCACTCTCAACCCCGATTCAAACTTCTGACATCTCCACGCATCATCCGGTCGAGTTTGAGCATAATCTGAGAATTGAGACAAACTGTCAAATTTAGTAGCATACTCATTCACCGTCATATTACCCTGACGTAAACCAAGAAATTCCATCTCCTTGGCATGTCTAGCACTCGCAGGAAAATACTTCTCCAGAAACACATCAGAAAATACTTCCCATGTAATTTCTGTTCCTTCAGCCTGCAATAACCGGCGGGTTCCTCTCCACCAATGTTCTCCGTCTCCCCTTAACATGAAGGCTGCATACGTCACCTTCTTCTCATCAGAGCATCTCATTCCTTCAAAAATTCTCTCCAAGTCTTGTATCCATTGACTCGCTTTCTCAGGATCAACCTCGCCTCTAAACTGCGGCGGATTGTTACGCCTAAATTCAGATAAATTTAGGGCATCAGCAGTAGCATCTTGCTGTTGAGCTGCTCTCAGATTCTGCTGCGTAATCACCTCAGCCATTCGCTGCATAGCTTCAGCAGTCGCAATCATAGGATCCACTTCCCGATTTACGTTCGCACGTCCTCGTCCTTTCCCAGAAATCTTCTTTCTTCAAACATAACAAGCAGAGTTAGATACATCATTTCGGAAGTAAATCACAGAGAATCACATAGCACAAACAAAAACAGACCCAACCACAACCCCAAAAGACTCTAACTTGGGCTCTGATACCAACTAATGTAACACCCTTGTGGGGATGTCACATATATAAATAAAATAAAAGAAAGATAAATAAAATCTACCGAAGTTGTAAAACATTTAATATATTAATACGGGTTGTAAAATTTTTTCGATTAAACAGAATATTACGAGATAAAATAACACAGAACATAAAATAAACACACTATCATCACACATAATATACATAAGGTTTCATCTTAGATTATACAAGTAATGTACAACTACCTATATTTAAAACTAAAACAGAACAGGAAACAAAGCAGTAAAAGGTTTATATATACAAACGCAGATGCGCCCAAGTACACATCATAAATATCTAGCCCTCTGAAGGATCACTCTCGGATGAAACTTCAGGTGATAGATATCCAAGATGCCTCAACCCTCTACGGACACGGGTCCGTGCAGTCGATACGCTGCTGATCTCGCTAGGCGCATCAAACATATTGCCCCAATGACGCCTAGGAGATAGCGGCAACTCCACATGTAGATACAGCAAAGTAGAAAAGATCGGCACTCCATCAAACTCAGTACGTATGGTCACCGTCAGACGTCCTACATACGTCACTGAATCTTGATCCTCTCGTAGACGCCAGGCTTCAGAGCCTCCGTGAAACTCCAGTCGCACGAATCCAAAGAATCCTGGTAGCGTCATATCCACACAATCAATCCAAAGGATATGGATGATCGGATGGTTCTTGATCGTAGAACTGATCTTCGGTTTGCTGATCTTCCTCCTCCTCAGGATACTCACACTCAAGAGGTTGTTCCTCTTCCTCAAACTCTTTAACATATAATTCAAATATATAAATAACACATACAAGAAAGAGGTAAGACAATCTATATCACCACAAACATGGTAAAATAAGAAAACGATAATACAATAAGTATAACAGTTCATACAATATAACACACCATAATATCATGAATCATAATATTAAATAATACAGAAACTCAATACCCTAACAACATACAATGATACAGATGAATCAAGTAATACAGATAAATAAAATGATACAAATGGATAAAATAGGGCAGATAAATAACATTAAAATATAAAGAATATAAATATATAAAATGTGACTCAACCCTACTCCATGGAGCTAAAAATACAGACATCAGAGTGAATGACCCGCAAAATCTATTAGTACCGTCGACCGCCCAATAACTATTCCGCTGTCTCACGTTGCGTCTATAGCCCACTGAAATAGCATAGTGGTGTAGCACACTGTCATACGTCGTGTCACTGCAGGCTTGCATTAATAGATTTCACAAGATCTTGATTAAGTATAGTGCGTGTCGAGTCCATTAGTGTGTTACCAGTTACCACGACCCAGAGGAGCGACCAACTGTTCACAAATGGAATAATCTGCACACTAATGTCTCCAAGTTCATTCAAGTTGAACAACACTAAGCTTATCACACCGACAACACGATGTTATTCACCTCGTCAATCAATCCACCAAAATTGGCATAACTCAATGCATGATAAAATTCCAAATATGCCCTCACTGGCAAAAATTACGAATATGCCCTCACTGGCAAAAATTCTAAATATGCCCACACTAGCAAAAATTACGAATATGCCCTCACTGGTAAATCGTATATATATATATAGTACATCCCACCTGACAATACTATTTATATACAATACGTCCCACCGGACAGTACTGTTTCACAACCTGTCCGAGTCCACCAATTTGGCCGGACAGTAAAACTTGCTGTTTTCGTCAATCGCGTAGAAATTTTATCGCATTTTCAAAATCTCGTCGCTTTTACAAACGTTTTTAAATCGCATAAATATATTTTACTGTTTTTAAAATCGCGTAGAGTTTTTAATACGTTTTCTCAATCGCGTAAGGTTTTTAAATTATTTTCTTGTCTGAATTCCTTAAAAATTATTATTTAAATAAACAGAAATAATATTTAGTACATTTAAACTACGTAGAATATTTTTCATACCGTATACTGTCTTTTGGACATCTTTTCTATCTTATTTATCCGTTTTTACTAAAAATTGATAGTATTTTGTTTAGAAACTTATAATAATGGTTTCCTAATTTTTCGTAAAAATTCCTTTTACTTAATTTTTTAACAGTATAATTTAACTTTTGAAAACCACTAACATGCTTCAAAATATAATATGAGCTATATGTTAGAAATTTACAAAAGCTACTGTATTTTCTTCTAACAGTAAAATCATTGGTTCTAACTTCTTAAATTTAATTCTAATTAATTTATTTCTTCAAAACTCATTGTAGAAAAATTCCTTTTAATATATATTGCTTCTTTTTAATTGAAAATGGTTTGGAAATGATTTTAGAAATAAAAAATCCTTGTCTTTGGCATGTTGGCCGAAATACTTAAAATTGCCATTTGATCTCTACATTCATTTTTCTTGCTCTAAACAATTTTGCATTTTGTTAATTTTCCTAGGTTAATTAAATCACACTTTTAGAAAATTGATGAGAACATTTTGGTTCTCCTTTTTGGTTGAGGCAGTGAGCCTTGTTATTGTGTTCTTTGGAACACTCATGCAATCCTTGACATGTTGTTCACATCCTACTATTTACACATGCATTTCTAACACATACAATATTTTTAAAGCTTGTAGACATGCATATTAATACAAATCACAAATAGGAAAGCTATTAACAAACACACAAATGAATCCTTATGGATTCTACAATCACAAACAATTTCCATCTTCTTAACACCACCCAAGGATGATAAGATTAAGTCTTCCTCTTACCTTAAATGAAGACAAATACTCTTTCACTCCTTCCTAGGGTTTCGGTTTTCACTCCTCCAAAACCTAACAAGCTTAAACAACATTCTACAAATTAGAATCATGAAAGAAAGCTTAAACCATGGATCAATCATGGCTTAGAACTTTGAAAAAGAATTTAGAAATGAAAAACAAAGAGTTTCACCTTCTAGGTAAAATCTCCCAAGTAGATTTTTAAGCTCAAGATGAAGGATTTTGCAAGAACTCTCAACTAGAGATGTTCTTAGGATTGTGTTTAGGTTTAGAAAAGTTGGTTGGATGAAATTTTGGGTGGATGGATGGTGAACTAGGGTTCTTGGCCGAATGCTTCACAAGGAAACAACAATGGAGTTTTGTGTTTTTGGAAGAGAGAGAAGAGAGAAAATGCATGAAAATTAAGTGATTAATGGCCTTCCAAGAGCCATATGGCCGTAGACATCAAGGACCAAGAGGTGTCCATTAGGTTGGCTCCATCCTAGCCTTAGAATTGATCAATGGTGAGGATTAAGACTTGGTCACCAAGCTTTGCTCTCGTTGGTTAATCCTAGCCTTGTCATTAAGCCTTGTCATCAAGCTTAGTCACTAATTATGCCTAGTCATTAAGCTTAGTCACATGCTCTTGAATGTTCCACTACTAATGATGCTTAATTAAGCTACTAATCCTATTAAGTTTTTACTAAACGTGGGTCCCGCAAAACATTTTCGGGTCCATTACTGCTTATTTGTATTGACTAATAAAATAATATTATAATAATATAAAATTATTTTATTTTACAATTAAATCCTAAAAATTAAAAGATTACTAACCGTATCATTCAGAATTGAGTTTAGTAAGATCCCCCAGCTCCGAATAATTAAAATAAGATTTCCCCGGTCCGGAAAAATATTATTTTCCTGTCCCAGAGCAAATCACACAAAAAGTCCAAATAAAATAACAGACAGTATTATAAAGCAGTAATTCATATAGAAAAACAACAAACAGTACAAAAAGGACGTAATCATCATTTATCCTAAAGTTGAAAAACATCAAACAGTACATTCGGGACTTAACGGTAATACCCCAAAAGTTTAGGGTGTTACAAGGAACACTTAGAATTCATGAGTTGAGTATTAGAACTTGGTTAAAAACCAAAATCATGCATAACCCGAATTATGCAGAAAACAGGACAGCATCAAGTAGTCTGTTATGTTTGTTGCATAACTTGAGCTACAGACATCGTATAGACTTGATTCTAGAGCCATTTGAAAGCTAAGACATAAGGCTTCATGTAGTAAAAATTTCAGAATTTTTGAGCAACCAATTAGTCTCAGTTTTGATTTGAAACCGAGCCAAATTCTGTAGAAAAAGTAATTTGGCACCTGTTAAACCAGATTGCATAATTTCTTGCTCCGATATCGTATTTATATGAAACTGGTGTCATTTGAAAGCTAAAAAATAAGGTTATTTGACTGTTAAATTTTAGAATTTTTGAGTTCTTAGTTTGTTCCTAGTTTTATTTCAAAGTCAGGTCATTTTCGGGTAAAACAGAAAATGCCCTATTTTAGCTTCTGCATAATGTTGCATAACTTTGGGTACATTTATCGACATGAGGTGAGGTTTGTGACATTTGAAAGATATGAGGGAAGGTTATATAATTGTAAAATCTCAAAATTATTGAAGTTAGTATGTGCATTTGGTGCACTCATGAAAAATAGCCTTTTTAGGTGAAAATTAAGGGGTTTTTGAGAAAGTTTGGACCCTAGAAACTTTAGTAGCTTCTTTAATAATTAAAGTTGAATTATAAAAGTGTAGTAGAAATATGTTTGCTCCTTTATGGGTTAAACTTGAATTAAATGATCCTTTATTGAGCTTGAAATGAAATGTATGTAGGATATTGGGAAGCAACAGAAAGGAATGATGAAGGTAGATGAGGTTGAATGAGTCCCTCTCTACTAGCATGTATGATAATGTATTAAGAAAAGTTTAATGATTACGATATTGCTTCTCCCTTGTATATGGAAAAGTATGATTATGTAAAAAGTGAAGAAAGGAAAGATTTTAATACTTTTGCATGTTTTGTTTTCAAACTTGTTATTTGATATTTTCATGTATTGTAAATTTATGCTTGGACAAAAGGGCTCCAAGTGGTTTGGACAAAAAGACTCCAAATGCCAAAGTTATGAATGTTTGGTAGTGCAAAGAACAAAAAAGGCGTCCTGCCTACCCAGAAAACAATACAAGGAAGTATTCTCCTTCGGGAGAAACAAAAGGCATGGTCCTAGGTTTGGTCCCAATGAAGGGTTATAACCTGAAGGAGGGGATTCAATAATCCTAATGAAGGGTTGTAGTCCAAAGGAGGGGATTTAATATTGAGCCATGTGAATAATAAGGAGTAGATTAACACAGTTTCCCGGGAGTTGGAGCTCTGGCTGGGGATGTTACATTAAAAGATGCTTCTTGGAACAAAAGGGCTTCCTAGAAATATTCAAATAACATGAATTTTCTAAAATAAAATCATTTCGAAGAATCATTACATGAGCATACTTTAGGATCCTCATTAGACATAATCATACAATTATCATGCATTGCATAAAAATTGACGATTGTATGGGCAATTGTCTTGTTTTGATTCAATGTGAAGGTTAAGGTTAAAAGCTTATTATAAAAGGTTGATATTAGTATTTGAAGTGAATTAAGTGTTGCTTATAGTATGATGATAAATGTTTACGGTACATGCCATTTAAGTTTTGATGTTTGAATTAGTTTGTTATGATATAAATGAATTATTTTGTAATTGAATGAATTGTCTGCTTTGGGAAAGGAATAGACTGAGTTTTGACTATGCCACATTTCCAAACGACTAAGTAATATTTGTGTTTTATCCAAAGCCGCTGAATTTACCATGATGTTACAATTTCAAACTTACTACTGAGAATTTAATTCTCACCCTAGATATTTTATGTTTTCCATGATAAATCCTGATGAGGATCCAAGCAAGCGCAAGGCAAGGCGATGAAGACTTAGTTAAGCTATTAATGCAATCATTTTGGTTCTGTAATTATATTAATAGTTCTGTAATTAAATGTATGTAATTAATTTGTGAAGAATGATAATCTCAGACATATCAGATAGATTTCTAGTAAAGAGCAAGTTTCCAGATGTGTAAAATGTCTTGCTCTCTTGTTACCTTAAAGGCTCTATATATTTATCCGTTAAATAGATATTAAACAGGTTGTAAATTATGCTTTAGTTAGAAAGTAGCATACTAATTCTATATACTTAGTATACGTAGGGTATACTACTATATTTAGAATTAGGGTGATACAAAAGTGAGAAAAGAGAAATATAGAGAGAGAAAGTGATAGAAAAGTTTTGGAAATTTTTGAAAAGTGAATGAATGTGTGGTATTAGTGGAAATGTGACAAAAATTTTGTCACATTTCCCTACTCATTGCCATGGACCACATAGGGGAGAGGGGAAGGAAGCTTCCCTTACAAGCTTGGTGGAATTGATTTCTCCAACAAGCCAAAAACAAAGCTTTTTCATGAAGCCAATTCTCCACCTTTTAAAAAAGCCAAAGTGATGTGACATAAAGTGGACACTCTTGAAAATTTGGTTTGCACTTTACTACAAGCTATTATCCAATGGACAAATGTTATATTTAACAAAATCAATATCTATCGTCTAATGGATAATAGAACGTATCACAATTTTATTTATCAGATAAAATCTCAAAAAATGCAACCTCATAAACTGTGCTCAGCCTTGGGTTTAGTAAGATCCTCTGTCGACATTTTCACAGTCCAAAGTTTTTCTAGCCTCGAGGAAAATATTTTATTTTTCTGGCTCTGCTCAGCGCACACGTAAAAATCGAGGTGTTACATAAATCCACAAAAATCACAAATATTATAAATATTATAAAATGACTATTTATCATGAAACAAATAATTTTCGGGGTGTTACAACTCTCCCCTTCTAAAAAGAAATTTCGTCCTCGAATTTTTCATACCTTAGAATAGATATGGATGTTGTTCCTTCATCTTGTCTTCTAACCCATGTTGCATCCTCAGTTTTGTTATTCCAGATCACTTTCATTAATGGAAATTCTTTCCCTCTGAGTCGCTTCACCCTCTTATCTTCGATCTTTACAGGAGGTGTCTCATAGGTTAAATTTTCTTTTAATTGTACTGTATCAAGTGCTATGACATAGTTTGGACTAGGAATATATTTTTGCAATTGCGATACATAAAAGACATTGTGAAGGTTAGAAAGAAAAGGTGGTAAGGCTACTTGGTAAGCTACTAGACCTATCCGACAAAGAATTTGATAAGGTCCGATAAATTTAGGAGTGAGTTTTCTAGATTTAAGAACTCGACCGATTCCAGTCGTGGGTGTGACTTTCAAAAATATATGCTCACCTTCCTCAAACTCAAGAGGATTTCTCCTTTTTTCTGTGTAGCTTTTCTGGCGACTCTGAGCAGTCCTTATCTTTTCTTGAATCATCTATACCTTTTCTGTCGTTTGTTTCACAAGATCAAGTCCAATCGTAAGGTGCTCTCCATCCTGGTACCAACATAAAGTTGTTCTACACCGTCGTCCATATAGGGCCTCATAGGGTGCCATCCCTATGCTCAAATGAAAGCTGTTGTTGTAGGTGAACTCTATTAATGGCAAAACTTCATCCCAACTTCCAGTCTGTTCCAAAGCACAGACTCTAAGAAAATCTTCCAACAATTGGATTGCTCTTTCTGATTGACCATCGGTCTGAGGATGATAGGCAGAACTCAGACGAAGTTTTGTTCCCATTGCTTCTTGAAGACTTAGCCAAAATCTTGATGTGAACCTTAAATCTCTATCGGAAATAATACTGGAAGGCACACCATGCAGTCTAACAATCTCACCAATATATAGTTGGGTTAACTTCTCCAGTGAATACCTTATGTTAATTAGTAAGAAGTGTGCTGACTTTGTGAGCCGATCAACGATTACCCATATCGAATCATGGCCTTTTCGAGTCTTCGGAAGTCCAACCACGAAATCCATTACAATATTGTCCCACTTCCATTTGAGAATAGCTAGAGGTTGCAACATTCTTGACAGTCTTTGGGGTTCAACTTTGGATTTCTGATAAATCAGACAGGATGACACATATTTGGCAACATCGTTCTTCATCTCGTGCCACCAAAATAATTATTTTAGGTCTTGGTATATTTTGGTCATTCCCGGATGCATACTCAACATGCTCGTGTGAGCGTCTTCGAGAATGAAATTCCTAAGCTATGGATCCTTTGGCACATAAACCCTACCTCTGAACCTTAGGATTCCATCAGTTCCTTCCTTTACTGTCGATACAATGTCGCATTTCATCAATTCCCTCTTATTTTGCCAAAACTTGCCAACTTTCTATTTCTCTCGAATTTCTTCCATTAAATCACTTGAAAAAGTAACCATGTTCATACAAATCTTCCCCGGTGGCAATTTCACAGAGGACCATACATCCCTAAATTGCTCTATCAAATCCTTTTCTATGACCATCATAGCAGAGATACTGAGCATCTTCCTACTTAAAGCATTTGCCACGACGTTTGCCTTTCTGGGGTGATACTAAAGTTGAAAATCGTAGTCATTCAGAAATTCCAACCACCTCTGCTGCCTCATGTTCAACTCCTTTTAGTCAAAAAATACTTCAGACTTTTGTGGTCACTAAAGACGTTGAATGCTACTCCATACAGAAAGTGCCTCCATATGTTCAAAGCAAACACCATAGCTACTAACTCTAGGTCATGTGTAGGGTAATTCTTTTTATGTACTCTCAACTATCTTGAAGCATACGCCACCACTTTCCTATCTTGCATGAGCACACATCCTAATCCTTAATGTGAAGCATCATAGTACACCTCAAGGGGTTCATTTAGATTCGGTAGAACCAAAACTAGTGAAATAGTTAGTCGTCTCTTCAACTCTTGAAAACTCTCTTCATAAGCATCGATCCACTCAAAAGCTTGGTTCTTCCTTATAAGTTGAGTGAGAGGTCCTGCTATCTTAGAAAATCCTTCAATGAACCTTCGGTAATATCCAGCTAATCCCATAAAGCTTCGAATTTCAATCACGCTCTTTTGTCTTTCCCACTGTAGAACTGCTTCGACCTTCGACGGATCCATTGCGATCCCATCCTTCAAGATTACATGACCCAAAAACTTAACTTCTTCCAGCCAAAATTCACACTTTGACAACTGGGCATACAACTACTTCTGTTTCAGGATCTGGAGAACTATGCTGAGATGTTCGGCATGTTCTTCCTGATTTCAAGAATAGATCAGAATGTCATCGATAAAAACGATGACAAATCTGTCTAGGTAAGGATGAAAGATTCTATTCATGTAATCCATGAATATGGCAGGTGCATTCATCACTCCAAACGGCATCATGAGGTACTCATAATGCCCGTAACTTGTACGAAAAGCCGTTGTGGGAATATCCTCTACCTTCACTCGGATATGATGATAGCCAAAACGTAGATCTATCTTCGAGAAAACAGTGGCTCCCTTCAGCTGATCCATTAGATCATCTATCTTCAGAAGTGGATACTTGTTTTTTTATTGTGACCTTGTTCAGTTGGCGGTAATCTACACATAAGCGCGAAGTTCCATCCTTTTTCCTGACCAATAACACTGGCGCTCCCCAGGGTGACACACTAGGTCTGATAAACTGCTTTTCTAGAAGCTCCAATAACTGTTTCTTAAGCTCAACCAATTCTGATGGTGATATCCTGTACGGTGCTATGGATACAGGACCGGATCCAGGTACAAGATCAATGGTGAACTCTATCTCCCACTCCGACGGTAAACTAGGTACATCTTCAGGAAAGACTTCGGGAAACTCATTGACTACTAGAATAACATTCACATTTATCTCGTTCTCGACCTCTAAGGAAGACAATAGCATGTATCCCTGAGGTCCTTCTCTTAAGAAAGCTTTAACTTGGTTGGCCGTCAAAAATCTAGAAACTTCAAGTTTAGGGAAAATTAGGGTTTTATTGGAACAATCCAAAAGGATATGGTTAGAAGATAACCAATCCATTCCTAAGATTACGTCTATTTGGGAAAGGGGTAAACAGATCAAATCAACAAAAAAGATTCGACCTTCAATAGAAAAAGGATAATCCAAACAAACTTGGGTAGTAACAATAGGTTTAGTAGTAGGGGTAGAAACACCTAAATATAAAGGCAAAGAAGACACATGCAAACTTATCTGATGCACAAAGTCATAAGCAATAAAAGAGTGGGTTGCTCCTGAGTCATACAGTACAGATAAAAGATTACCTCCTATGGTACCATCTCCCTTTATCAGATCATCAGACTGGGAGGCTTCAGCTCCACTCATCGTGTAAACCCAGCCTCCTACCTGAGGTTTGGCAGCTCATGCATTGTTGACAGAGAGGCTTTGCCTTGGTTTAGTTACAATCCCTGGAAATATGTCCAGGCTTTCCGTATCTAAAGCAGATAATCCCCTTGATGGTGCATTCCCTCGTCAGGTGGTCCTTTTCGCATTTTAAGCATTTTGGCAGAGATGTCCAGGTCTGACCAACTCTGTTGCCACCAGAATTTCCACTCAGACCTTCACCCTATGATTGTTGTTGTTGAATCCCCGGCGGTCAGGAATAGGGCTTCTTCTGAAAACAGTTCACATTACTGCCACCTTCTCTTTGGAACCTAGAAGGTCCAAAGTTGCGATTCCTTGTGTCTTTTGACTGATCGAGCTCTTCAATCCTTCTACACTTGTCTAGCAAGGCTGGGAATTGGTCAATTCCCAAAGGCAATACTACTCTCTTCAAATCATGGCGTAGTCCTTCATCGAACTTCTGGCATTTCCACTCTTCATCAGCCTGGAGTTGGAAATACCTTGAAAACTTGGACAAGCTTTCAAACTTTTTCGTATACTCGCTAACCATCAAGCCTCCTTATTTCAGATCAAGAAACTCCATCTCCTTGGTATGCCTCACACTTGCAGGAAAATACTTCTCCAAGAATCTATCCTTGAAGACTTCCTATGTGATTGTTATTCCCTCAGCTTCCATTAACATTTGCGCTTGATTCCACCGGTCTTCCGCATCTCTAACTAACATGAAAGTAGCATAGGTTACCTTCCGATGAACCTGTATCATTTCATATTTTTTCGGTTCATTATTTTAGGTTTTTCATTCTTTTTAATCGGTTTAATTGAGTTTTATCCTTAAGTTTATTATATTTTTATTATTTTAAATTGTATCTTGTAACGCACCTAAATATACCAACTGCAGCGCAATCGTCATTACAGCACAGTTACTAAATCCAGGTGTGTCACAGTCATGATAACAGTAGTTTCCAAATTGACGAGCTTATTTTTCTGAGTTTATGCATAAGTAGAAAATACGAGCCATGAATGAAATATAAATGTATTCAACCCTTAATACAACCATTGGAATGAAATCACGTTCCTTATATATATATATATAGTTTATAGCCAATTTACACGAATCATTGATAACATAAAATATAATAATTACAGAGTCAAATAAAATACAGCGGGAATAAAAGCAATTAAAGGGGAGGAGTAGTAACCCAAGGATGGGTACTACCAGCAGACAAGGCCGTAACCCCATATGCACGTGACACACGGCGTCCCAGTTGACACGACAGGCATCAATGCCACCCCGCGGCTGCACTCTTACGTAGTCGATGAAATCTTGTCCAGATGCTCAAGTCAATCAACCAAGGTATAGTCCCTCTTTATCTTCCTCACGATCTTTTATCAAATATAAATGTAAAACAAAAATGCACAAATATAGGAAAGAGGTGAGATTCCTAGCTTTCAGTACCAATATGGCAGCAAGAAAATAAACGGCGTCGAACGCCTACATAAGACACAGTTAATACATACAAGTACAGTAATACATGAAACCAATTAACGAGAGTAAAGCAGCAAAGAACAATAGATAACATTATCTATAGCCAGCTAGCAACATTAGCATTACCAAGAGTCAAATAAATATCGCAGTCATAATAGTAAACACATTATCCAATTATAAATGCTCAATGGACCATGTGACTGACAACTCACAATGCAACAAGGGTACCAAAGTTCCTACTCCATGGAGCTAGACATAAATATTTTTCGGAGTGAATGATCAAGGAGTAATACCAGTATATCAGTAGCCTTAAAAATACAGTGTGCTTTCTTTCATAAAATTGTTTGCGTAATGGCTCACACATGGTACCTCAACAATTGATCGTGACATAGGACAGCGTCTCAGGCCGGATCGTTGGTGTGTTGCATTGGTCTATCCCACGGCCCCAGCGGAGCTACCACTGTCTATTGTGAGACACCCACACCCCAACGCCCCCAGGGTCAACAACATATGACACCTACGCTTAGTCTATTCGCACTCGCACATAGGTGTTATTCAAACTCCTAGGCAACATAGCCTTCTCAACAATGTCCCACGGACAATACAAATGCATGATGACACAATGTCCAATCATGTATGTTCATCAATAATGCATTCAACATCAGCATTACCTCAATGGCACATAAGCATTATTCAATGATCAACATGACGTATCAACAATATATCTATTAAAAACATTGCCTCAATGGTATATCATCATTTCTTATCTCATTGAATACTGAATCAATAACTGCATAACCCACATAGGGAATCACACTTGCATCAATAATTCTCACTAGGAATATATGTTCCTACATACCACAATTTCCATGTCATGGATCCAAGAATTCTATTTTCAAAATCATTTCTTCTCTATTGGTATGAATACATATTCCTATCACATTTAAGTAAAGTAAAATCCTTGAATCCAGGGTTTTTAGGTTATGTTTGAGTTACAAAGGACAAAGAACCATAATTCCAATCTTTTCCAGCTCAGAAATCTCATTTTTGGGTCTTGGTAATCGATTACATCACCCTGGTAATCGATTACCAACGTAACAGAATCTCTGTAATCGATTATAATCTCATTGTAATCGATTACATGATTCCCAGAACCACGATTCGTAACTTCAAGAGCCTGGTAATCAATTACACAACCGTGGTAATCGATTACCAATTGGACAGAACCTCCGTAATCGATTACCCACAAGTTGTAATCGATTACGTGATTCCCAGAACCACCATTTCGTGACATCAGAGGCTTGGTAATCGATTACACCACTCTTGTAATCGATTACAAGCTAGACAGAATCTCTGTAATCGATTACACACAAGACATAATCGATTACCAGATTTCCAGAATCACGATTTCGTACACTTAAGAGCTTGGTAATCGATTACAAGCCCCGTGTAATCGATTACCACGCATAAACTTGCAGAAAATAGAGTTCTCCAGGTCCTCTAACTCAAACCAAACTAATCATTATCATATTTAATCAACAAGTCACTCAAATATACCTTCAAATCATGCAAGAGGCATTAATAAATCATACAAACTCAACAAAATGCACTATCATCAAGAACAACATAAAAATGAGAGAACTTTATACATGGATTCAAAAATCAATAACAAGACACATACAAAACATTCCCTTACTACCAAGATTGGTTGAAGAGGATCATCTCCCTCTTACCTATTTGGAAGACAACACAAGGTGTTACCTCTTCTTGCCCTAGATTTTCGTTTTCCCTTGAAGAAGAACACCAATGTGAGTGATTTCCATAATGTTCACTCAAACCATGGAAAAATGAGTTCTTGATCACATAGGTGACCAAGAAAAACGAAAATGAGGAGGAAGTGAAAGAAAGGTTAAGACTTTACCTCCAAGCTCAAAACTTTAGCTTCAATGGTGAAAAATGGAGGAATAAGAAGAAGAATCAAGGATGGCCACAAGGAAAATGGTCTTAGAATGATGGAAGAAAGCTAGATGTGGAAGTGGGGAAGAAAGGAAATGAAGATGGTGAATGGTGAGGGTGTACGGTGGAGGAGGAAGAAGAAGAGAAGAAGAAGAGAAGAAGAAGAGAAGGAAAAGAGAGAAAATATTAGGAAGATGAAAGTGAATATTGGGTTCCAATATTACCTCTGCCGTGGTGAAGAGTGAGGAGGGAAGAGAGAGAAAAATGTGTCCACAAGGAAACTTCTTGGAAGCTTCCTACAATGGGCTTTTAATTAACTAAATTCTCTTTTTCTTCTTTCTTGAAAATAAGGCTAGAAAGGGGTTTGACACAAGGTAATTTTTTGAATAATGCGATAAGATTTTTATTACGTGTTATTATTTATTGGACGTAATTATAGTTGGCAGAAGTCAGCATTAACAAATCTAACAGATAAATATTCGTAGTGTTTTATTATTTCATCTGTTAGGATTTCTCGAAAAATGTGAAACCTTGTAAACTGTGTCCGGCCTCGGATTTAGTAAGATCCCTCGTCGACGTTTCCATAGTCCAAGGTTCTCGGGAAAAATATTTCATTTTCCCGACTCTGCTCAATACGCACGTAAAATGAGGAATAATATTAAAATATTTTAGGTTCTCCGAAAAATCCAGAAAAATTCCTAAAAATTCCAAATACTGTAAAATGATCATTTATTCTAAAATTATAAATTTTCGGGATGTTACAACTCTCCCCTTCAAATAGAAATTTCGTCCTCAAAATTTTCATTCCTTAGGATAAATATCGACGTTGTTTCTTCACCTTATCTTTTGACCTTCATATCGCGCTTCTAATCACGTCAATTCACATTGTTATTACCAATGTGATCTCCCTGCCTCCATGTGGTTTTGCTCTATCGCACAAGCTCTCAGCAGATCCTCTAATGACTGAATCGTCCTCTCTGATTAGCCATCAGTCTATGGATGGTATGCCGAACTCAATCGCAACTTCGTTCCCATAACTTCTTGAAGACTCTTCCAAAACTTAGACGTAAACCTTGGATCTCTGTCGAAAATGATACTTGTGGGCACACCATGAAGTCTGACAATTTCACCAACGTATATCCGACTCAACTTTTCCAATGGATATCTTATGTTGATTGGCAAAAAGTGAGCTTATTTTGTAAGCTGATCCACAATTACCCATATTGAATCATTTCCTTTCTTAGTCCTTGGCAACCCGACAACAAAGTCCTTGGCAATACTATCCCATTTCCATTCGGGGATAGTCAAGGGTTGTAACAGTCCAGTTGGTCTTTGATGTTCAATCTTCGTTTTCTGGCAGACCAAACAAGATGACACGCATTTAGCAACGGCTTTCTTCATCCATTGTTACCATCACTTCTGTTTTAGATTTCGATATACCTTGATCACTCTGGTGTGTAAACTCGGTTTACTCTCGTGAGTTTCATTGGGAATGAACTCCTTAAGTTTTGAATCATTTGGTATTGCAATCTTTACATGTGAACATTAAGATTCTATCGAGTTCCTTCCTCGCATTCTAACACCATGCTTCGTCTTAATAACTTCTTCTTGTCTTGTAGAAATTGGTCACTATTCTACTTCTCTTGAATCCTTCCCAATAGATCATTCGAAATAGCGACTATATCTAGACATACCTCACCCAGTGTCATTTCTAATGGTAGCTTCCTGTCCTCGAATTACTCTACTAATTCCTTCTTTTCGACCATCATAATGAAGGTATTTGGCAGTTTCCGGTCTCAAGCGTCCGCCATGGCGTTTTCTTTTCCAAGATGACTCTAAAGTTAGAGATCATGTTCCTTCAAAATCTTTAGTCACTTTCTCTGCCTCATGTTTGGTTCCTTCTCATCGAATAAATACTTCAGGTTCTTGTGACAGCGAAGGGCATTGAATATTGCTCCATATAGAAAGTGTCTCTATATTCTTAGAGCCGATATAACCGCGGCTAACACTAGTTCATGAGTCAGTAATTCCCAACACACCTTTAACAATCTTGAGGCATAAGTTACAACTTCTCAACTTTGCATGAATACACATCCTAAACCTTGATGTGAAGCATCCCAAAAACACTTCGAATGTTTCACTGGGATCGGGCAGTATCGAAATCGAAATATTTCCTCAATCTTTGAAAAACTTTCTCCACCTGTGATGGTCCGTAAGAGTTTTGATTCTCCTTTTGTAATCGGAGCAAGTTGTTCTACTATCTTCGAGAATCTATCGATACTCCCTCGATAAAAACCAACTAATCCCACTAGCTATGAATCCCCCTCACGGTTTCCGATCTTTCCTTTTGAGGAACTGCTTCAACCTTTTTGTGAGTCCACACAATTCCTCCATTTGGAATTTCATGATCCAAAACAGAACCTCCTTAAACGAGAATCCGCACTCTGATACCTTGGCACTTACTCCCTCTTCTTTAAAGTTAGGAAAACTATGTTAAGATGTCCAACGTATCTCCCCATATCTTCGAGAATAGGTCAGAATGTCATCATTAATGACAACGACGATTCCGTTCTAGGTAAGGATAGAAAATACAATTCATATTGTCCAAGAATACAACATGAGCGTTTGTCACTCCGGTTGATATCACGGGATACCCATAATGTCGAAAGCACACTCGAAAAATCATCTTGGGGACATTCTCTATTTCCACGAATCCATCGGTGACTAGGACACACATCTATCTTGGAGAAAACAACGATTTCCTTCTCGCTGATCTATCGAATCATTTACCTTCCTCCGAGAATACTGTAAAATGATCATTTATTCTAAAATTATAAATTTTCGGGATGTTACATATCTCTTATTTCATATTTTCTTATGTTTTTTTATAGGAATTGCATGGGGACAAGATTGGATTCGATTTCATGCAAGAACGGTTGGAATTGTTGTGAGGAAAGGCTCTCTGGACACCCAACACTCAAGCGCTCAAGAGCCAGTGCTTGAGTGTTGGCAAGGCAGAACGAGGAGTCTCTCAGTTATCCCAACGCTCAGGCATTGGGTTTTCAGCACTCAAGTGGTGAACTGGCATATCCTAATGCTTAAGCGTTGGGAAGCCAGCGCTCAGGCGCGTGCATCAAGGCAAAAATGGTCTCTCTGGTAGTCCAACGCTCAAGCACTGGGAAGCCAGCGCTCAGGCACTGGATGCGAAATAACTAGGTTTTTTTTTAGTTTATAAATAGAAACTTAAGGGAAGTTTGAAGGGGGGAGCCATCAGGTTTTGCTGCTGGGATGTTGAAGGGGAGCGGTCACCACTCTTTTTACTAATTATCAATGGAGTTTGTCTTAATCTTTCTTTTATTTTGTTCTTTTTCTATGTATAACTAATTTCCCTTTGTTAGGGGATGATGGATCTTGATACTTAGATGATGTAATTTCTTTTGAGTTTAATTCATGTTTTTATTCTATGATTTATGTGTTTATCTCTATCCTTAATGCTTTTCTAAACCTGATCAATTTAGAAATAAATTGTTGGGCTAATGTATGATTTAGAAAAATTTGCACGAGCCTAGATCTATGATAAACACCATAATTTATGCAATCGCTAGGGATAGACGTTGTGAATTATGTGGTCCTTCTTGTAATTCCCTTGTTCCTGATAATGCCTTTCTATTTTGGAATTAGACTAAGGTATTAGTTAATTCTAAAACAGCGTAAGAGAATTAGTAATCTAAGGGATTGGATATTAATTAATTTTGGGAATTGACCATAAATCATTTACTTAGAACATGATTAAACCAATATTTGAATTTGCAACTAAAGAGTTCAAGTGAAGTCTGAACCCTAACATTTTCTTATTATTGTTTTTCAACTCTTGTTAAATTTATTAGATTTACTTTGTTTAAATTTTATAATTACTTCTTTTAATTGTGTTTTTATTTTTGGTTTTATCAACTCTCATCATTTGGATAGCTCAGATAGTGTTAATTTAATGAACTTGGTAATTGACAATATAATCATCGTGGGATGATACTCTACTCACTACTTTATTACTTGATGTGATTCGGTGCATTCACCGATTTCACACACGTCAAGTTTTTGGCGCTATTGCCGGGGACTATTAATTGTCAATATTAAGTAGTAATTAAAAAAGCACTAATTTGGGCATTTATTTTAGTTTGTTTAATTTTATTTCAATTAATTTTCTTATCTTATTTCTTTATATTCAATTTTTATTTTCTTGGTTTATTTCTATTTTTTTATTTTTATTTGTATTTCCTTTTCTTTGGTTCACTTTGGTTTGCTTGTTTGTTGTTTATGCAAGATACTTTGAAGTCAAAAATATTAATCTTTGATCCAGAAATAACAAGAACAGAAAAAGCAATCAGAAAAAGATAAGAAATTAAAGAAGAAAAGATGGCTGAAAATGTAGATGCACAGAGAAGACATACTATGGCAGACTATGCCACTCCATCTTCTGAAAAAGTCACAACCAGTATTGTGCGACCTGCTATCCAAGCAAATAATTTTGAAATTAAACCAGCTCTTCTACAGCTGGTGCAACAGAATCAGTTTTTGGGAGGTCAAGCAGAAGATCCTAATCTCCACATTACAAATTTCTTGCAGCTCTGTGATACTATCAAGTATAATGGAGCCAGTGATGATGTCATACGATTATGACTTTTTCCATTTTCGTTGAGAGATAAAGCCAAGAGCTGGCTACAAGCCCAGCCTCAAGGAAGCATTTCTACTTGGGATGATCTGGTTAGTAAGTTCCTCACTCGGTATTTTCCTTCGTCAATGTTCATGAAGATAAGGAGTGAGATTGCTTGTTTTACTCAAAGTCAAGGAGAGTCTCTCTATGAAGCATGGGAGAGATTTAAAGAGCTTTTGAGAAAATGTCCTCATCATGCTTTCGAAGTTTGGCAGTAAGTGCAAATCTTTTATAATGGTTTGAATCATTCCACAAGACTTATGGTGGATGCATCTGCTAGTGGATCTATAAACACAAAGACCCCAGAGGAGGCCCAAGCATTACTTGAGACAATGGCCACCAATGAGTACCAGGTTCCTAATGGAAGATCTACAATTAAACAAGGAGTGTTGGAGCTTGGTGTTGTCGATACTATACTTGCACAAAATCAAACCATGATGCAACACATTGCCAACCTTACTAAGCAAGTTTGTAATTTACAAGTAAACGCAGTTAATCATCAAAGTCTGACTTGCGGCTTTTGTGGAGGCAACCATGTCAATGGTCAATGTGAGGTAGGAAATTCAGAGGCCAACATTCCAGAGCAGGTAAACTACATGGGAAATCCTTCAAGGCCTCAGGGTAATCCTTACTTTAATACTTACAATCCAGGCTAGAGAAATTGCCCCAATTTCTCTTGGAAGAATAAAGTTATTCCATTAAATTCTCAACCTGATCAGAAGTCTCCTCTTGAGGTTGCAATGGAGAAACTTTCTCTACAAACCTCTGTTTTTGTGCAACATACTACAACCTTCATGGAAGAATCAAGAAACAATCATAAGAACCATGAATCTGCTATTAGAAGCCTTGAAAATCAAGTCGGGCAGTTAGCAAAACATTTTCAAGAAAGACCTTCAGGCAGTTTACCCAGTGATACTTTGGTAAACCCTAAGGAACAATGCAAGGCAATCACCTTAAGAAGCGGGAAGACTGTATAAGAAGACAAGAAATAAACCTCTAGTTCTTCAGGTAATCCGAGTAGAAGCAATTATGTTTTAATTGAAGAGGTCGTGTCTCAAGATGATAATAAAGAGGCTAAAGTAAAAGAAGAACAACCAAGAGTGTCGAGAAAAAAGAAGGATATAGAGCTGAAAAACACAATTGATCCTTCCCTATATGCCAGACTTCCATACCCTCAAAGATTAAAGAAGGAGATTCAAGAAAGACAGTTCTCCAAATTCTTAGAAGTCTTTAAGAAGTTGCAGATAAATATTCATTTCGCTGAAGCACTTGAGCAGATGTCGTCATATGCTAAATTCATGAAGGAGGTGCTTTCAAAGAAAAGGAAGCTGAAGGAGGATAAGACAGTGATGCTCACTGAGGAGTGCAATGCGATAATTCAGAAGAAACTATCTCCTAAATTGAAAGATCCACGTAGTTTTACCATTCCTTGCACCATCGGTAAACTCACTATTGGAAAAGCTCTTTGTGATCTTGGAGCCAGTATTAATCTCATGCCTATTTTCATCATGCACAAGCTGGGAATTGAGTCAGTGAAGCCAACAATGATCTCACTTCAACTAGCGGATCGATCTATTAAGCATCCATATGGTATAGTTGATGATGTGTTAGTTAAAATGGATAAATTCATCTTTCCAGCTGATTTTGTAGTCCTCGATATGGAAGAAGATACAGACATCCCTCTCATTTTAGGCAGACCCTTCTTAGCAACTTGGAGAGCATTGATTGATGTGCAACAAGGAAAACTTGTGTTGAGAGTGCAGGATGAGAAGGTCACATTCAGTATCCTTGATGCAATGAAACATCCTGCAGAGGA
Organism: Ormosia emarginata; assembly: GCA_029884605.1. Lineage (NCBI taxonomy): Eukaryota > Viridiplantae > Streptophyta > Magnoliopsida > Fabales > Fabaceae > Ormosia > Ormosia emarginata. Next base: position 11,742,659 of record JAQQTP010000040.1, read on the forward strand.
AGAATAATGTCTTAGAGTGGACATAGTTGAGTCACTAGTTGAAAAAACATTTGAGCAGAATATTCTTATGTCTCCACTTGAATTAGTATTAGTAAATTCAGAAGTTTCAGTGAACGATGATGTGGAGATAACACCAGAAGTATCTCATTGCATAGCTAATTTAGAAGCTCAGCCAATCGTATCTTGTTCTAACCTCCAGAAAGAAGAGTTGAAGAATGAAATTGAAGATAAGCAGGAGCTGCCCACGACAGAACTAAAGCAGCTTCCCTCTACTCTCAAATATGCATTTCTTGGTGAGAATAATACTTTTCCAATGATTGTAAATGAATAACTTAATTTTGAAGAAGAAGATAAGCTCTTGAGAGTCTTAAGACAACATAAGTCAGCTATTAATTGGACCATTGATGATCTTAAAGGCATCGATTCTGCAATTTGCATGCACAAGATCTTAATGGAGGTTGACTACAAGCCAGTGGTGCAATCACAGAGGAGATTGAATCCCAACATGAAGGAAGTGGTAAGGAAGGAAGTAATGAAGCTTTATGATGCAGGTATCATTTATCCTATATCAGATAGCTCATGGGTCAGTCCAGTTCAAGTTGTTCCGAAGAAAGGAGGAATGACAATGATAGTTAATGAAAAGAATAAACTTGTCCTCACAAGGACAGTCACTGGTTGGAGAATGTGCATTAACTATAGGAAGCTTAACAGTGTAACACGGAAGGATCATTTTCCCTTCCTATTTATTGATCAGATGGTAGAGAGACTAGTGGGTCACACCTATTATTGCTTTCTAGATAGTTATTCTGGCTACAATCAGATTTTGGTGGCACTTGAAGATCAAGAGAAAACAATTTTTACTTGTCCATACGGAATCTTTGCATACAGAAGGATGCCTTTTGGATTATGCAATGCTCTTGCAACCTTTCAGAGGTGTATGTTTTTCATTTTTTTTGACATGATTGAAAAGTTTGTTAAGATTTTTATGGATGATTTTTCTGTTTTTGGTTCCTCTTTTGATACTTGTCTTTCTAACCTTTCTTTGGTTTTGAAAATATGCCAAGAAACTAACTTGGTTCTAAATTAGGAGAAATGCCATTTTATGGTGCAGGAAGGCATTGTCTTAGGTCATCGTATTTCTTCAAGGGGTATTGAGATTGATCAAGCAAAGGTTGAGGTTATTGAGAAATTACCCCCTCCCATTAATGTCAAGGGAGTAAAAAGTTTCCTTAGGCATGCTGGTTTCTACAGAAGATTCATAAAAGACTTCTCCAAGATTACTAAGCCTTTGTGTGAATTACTTTTTAAAGATGCATCATTTGTCTTTACTGATGATTGTTTACATGCATTCAATCTTTTGAAAAGCAAACTTGTTTCTACTCCTATAATTTCTGCTCCTGATTAGAATTCGCCATTTGAATTAATGTGTGATGCAAGTGATTTTGACGTGGGCGCTATTTTAGGACAGAGAAAAGATAAAACATTACATGTTATTTATTATGCTAGTAGAGTTTTGAATGAGGCACAACTGAATTATGCTACCACAGAAAAAGAATTACTGGCAGTAGTCTTTGCATTTGATAAATTTCGTTCTTATTTGGTTGGGTCAAAGGTTATTGTTTATACTGACCATGCAGCTTTAAACTATCTCTTGACTAAACATCATGCAAAACCTAGACTCATTAGGTGGATTTTACTTCTACAGGAGTTTGATTTGGAAATTCGGGACAAGAAAGGAACAGAGAATGTGGTGGTTGACCACTTGTCAAGGATCAATCATGAAGGAGAATCAGAAGAACAGGTTCCTATTAAGGAAGAGTTCCCAGATGAACAACTTTTTGCTGTGCAAATATCTCCTTGGTTTGCAGATTTTGCGAATCACAAGGCAACTAGAATAATTCCATTAGATTTCTCTTGGCAACAGCGAAAAAAGCTTTTACATGATGCCAGGTATTATATTTGGGATGAACCTTTCTTATTTAAAATTTGTGCTGATGGTATTTTGAGAAGGTGTATACCTGAGGAAGAAGTGCCAAACATTCTATGGCACTGCCATAGTTCTGATTATAGAGGTCACTTTAGAGGTAATAGAACTGCAGCAAAGGTATTACAGTCTAGTTTTTATTGGCCTACCTTGTTTAAAGATGCTCATAAGTTTGTTGAAAGCTGTGACAGGTGCCAATGAGTTAGTGGAATTTCCAGAAAACATGAGATGCCTCTCAATAATATTTTGGAAGTGGAACTATTTGATGTTTAGGGCATTGATTTCATGGGTCCTTTCCCTTCTTCATTTTCTAATCAATTCATTTTGTAGCTGTTGATTATGTTTCAAAATGGGTGGAGGCCATTGCCACACAAACTAATGATGCTAAGGTGGTTGTCAGGTTTGTTAAAAAGAACATTTTCACTAGATTTGGCATCCCTAGGGCAATAATTAGTGATGGTGGTAAGCACTTTTGTAATAGGCAGTTTAAGGCTATTTTGAGCAAATTTGGTGTTAAACATAAGATAGCCACTCCTTATCACCCCTAGTCAAGTGGTCAAGTAGAGGTTTCTAACAAGGAATTGAAAAGCATCTTAGAAAAAATTGTTAATACTTCTAGGAAAGATTGGTCACTGAAGTTAGACAACGCATTATGGGCATACAGAACTGCATTTAAAACTCCCATTGGTATGTCCCCATATAGACTGATATTTGGAAAATCATGTCATCTCCTTGTGGAACTTGAACATAAATCTTTTTGGGCAATTAAATTTCTGAATTTTGATGTGAAGTCTGCAAGTGAAAAAAGGTTGTTAAAGATAAATGAGGTAAACGAGTTTCGAAACGAAGCTTATGACAATGCTCGTATATATAAGGAACGAACAAAGATTTGGCATGATAAAAAGATTGCTCGGAGACAATTTGAACCAGGTCAACAAGTTTTATTGTTTAACTCAAGATTAAAATTGTTTCCAGGTAAACTAAAATCCAAATGGTCAAGCCCATTTCAAGTCAAAGAAGTTTCTCCTTTTAGAGCAATTGAAATCATAAAACCCCATTCAGAAAGGAGTTTTAAAGCCAATGGTCATAGACTTAAGCACTGCTGGGGAACTGAATTTGATGGGCAAAAATTTTCTTAGGCACTTAGTCAGCCTGATTGAGAACAGGAGACGTCGAGCTAACGACGTTAAACAAGCGCTTTTTGGGAGGCAACCCAAAATTTTTTCTTTCCCTCTATTTTTTTAAGTTTCTTTCTTTGTTTTTATTTCTCATTTTTACTGTTAATGGAATTTATGTAGCTTTAATGGGCTTATGAACTTCTTAAATGTTGTAAAGAAGTTTCTCTGGGGATGATTTTCGCCAATCGAAAAGATAAAATTACTTCATTACGAATGGGCTGAGTAAGGAGTCAGTTAATAATATCTTCTTGACTCTTGAGACGCATTCTTAGGAAGTCATGCATAATGAACTTCTTAATTTGTGAAAATCTCTTCAAGAACAATCTTGACCCATATTGTTAAACAAGTGTTTTTGGGAGGCAACCCAAATTTCTTTCCCTTTTATTTATTGCTTTGATTGAATAATTTTTTTTGCAATTTTTTCTTTTAATTTAGTTTTATTTCAATTAAAAAAAATAAAAATGAGGCCAACGCTTAAGCGCTAGTTTCATAGCGCTCAAGCACTATAAGCTCTCAGGTGTTGATAAACTAGCGCTCAAGCATGCACCCGTACAAGAATTAGTCACTCAGCGCTCAAGTGCTAAAACGCCCCTCTTATCTCAATCTCTCATAATCCTCTCATAATCTTCTCAAAATCTCTCCTTCAAAGCATTTCACTTGCAAATTTCTCTTCATTTAGCTTCCAATTTCTGTTTCATACTGCTCCATCTTCAATTTGCTGAATTGCTTGCATAAAAAAAAGGGGAATCTCCCAATTGTGAAACCCCCTACGGTGCGTGGCTTGTTCTCACCGTGAACCCACTCCATTTTGTCCTCTTTCTCGTTCAATTCTTCACTTGTTCAGGTATATTCAGTTATCCTTAATCCCAATTTAGTGTTCTATGTTGTCAATTTGATGCATTCTGTATATTGGGGTTTTAGGGTTCTTAATTTGGGAATTTTGGGGATTTCTGCATAAATGTGAAATTGGGCACGAATTGGTTTGATTTGCTATTGCTGTTGGATTTAAATGTTGCAAATTGATTGTTTAGAAGTGATTGATACCTGCAGATGCTTGAATTACTGTGCATTTTGAGGTTGCAAATTGATTGATTACTGTGCATTCTTGATTTTGTTCACATTTTAGCACTGCTTGGCCTTGTCTTGATTTAATTTGGTTACCACAAAACTTGATTGCTATGAGGTTGATTGCTCAATGCATTTGGAATTATAATTGGGCATTTTGTCTTTTATCTTAGATTCTTTTTTTTTTTGGTTTGCTACAGAGTGCACATAATACATAATTACTATTGGTTTTTAATTCTGCATGCCAATGACATGTCAGTGCATAAGTCATTCCATTAATTTTGATTATTGAGGGGCAATTGAATTAATTTTGGTTCATGAGGTTACTTTTCTTTGAGCAGGCATTGGTTGGGTTATTTCCTCTAGTTGCTTTGATTTATAAGTTTTTGATGAAGGATACTTATATGTTTCCTTTTGATATTCAGGATAATCATCATGCCACCCAAGAAGAGGAGCAGAGTCCCTTTTGTTGAAGGCTCTAGTTCTTCGTCATTTGATGCCACTTGTTTCCACTCAGAGATGCATGCAAAGCAGTTCACTAATGCTTTGCTCAAGGGAACTTTTTTTCGGGAACGGGGATTTGTATTAGAAGAAGGCAAATATCCAGAAATCCGTTCTCAGCTGGTGCAAAGAGGCTGGGGCAAACTGTACCAGATCACTGGCCCTGGGTCACAAACATTGGTCCGTGAATTTTACGTCAACGCTTTCACTATCCCCAATGAAGGAACTAGATATCAAACTATGGTGCGAGGGACCCAGATCGAATTTGAGAAGGATGTGCTAAATGACTACTTTGGCCTGGAGTATGACTTGCCAGGTGAATGTGGGTATCATTACATGCTGAAGAGGCACCTAGAAGCAGATCTTGTGCTCCACACTCTATACAAGGAAGGAGCACAATAGGAGTTGGATACGAAACACTAACCTAAGCTTTTGAAGAAAGTAGACTTCAAACCAATTCCACGAGTTTGGTGCACATTTATCTAATCTAACATCTTGCCCTGCTCCAACACATCTGAAATATCAGTCGAGAGGGCATTGCTTGTATATGCCATTGTGATTGGTAAACCTACGGATATAGGGAAAGTCATAGCCTTCAACATGCGGATGACAGCTCAAGAAACTTCTGGAAGCCTTCCATACCTGTTGCTCATTTCCCGACTATATTCTGAGAAGGGTATTACACTGTTTGGTGATAAAGTGATTCAACCTTCCCCTCCGCTCATAGCATCAGTTATTGGGAGGTATTTTGAAGAAAATCAAGCAATTGCAGTAGCCCCCGTACCTCAAGCTCCTGCACCAGCAGCCCAAGCAACAAGGCCACCTCGTAGGGTGCTTACCATAACGCAAAGAATGGATAGGTTAGAGCGTGTGCAGCGCTAAAACCAGAGGAAATTCAACTACACTATCCAGTTATTGCGCGGCATTGCAGATCACCTAAACCTAGAAACTGCCCCTCTGGGCCCTTTAACTGATGAGGAGCTCATGGCCAACATTAACTTCTGTGAGGAAGATGAAAAAGAGAATGATGATGATGATGATGATGATGATGATGATGATGATGATGAAGAGCTTGATTGATCTTTTTCTAAAACAATGAGCTTTCTTTACCCTCTCTTTTATTATTTTGTCCTTATGATCTTGATTGATTATTGAATTTGTTTTTGAACTGAACAGTGAGGGCATTGTCCTGATTTCTAAGTCTGGGGGAGAGTAACTCTGTTATTTTTGTTTTCTTTTTGTTTTGGGTTAAATATTTTTTTTAATTTTTGTTCTGTATTTTTTTGTTTTGTGGCTTGCCAGTATCTTTAGATTGCGTATCCGATGATTAATTAAACTGTGAATTAATTTCTTTTTAGGATATCACATTAGAATCTAAGAATTATTTTGATCTCTATTGCTTTGATTTTGCATGATTGTACTTCCCATCTTTATGATTGTAAAGACCTTGGAAATATGATTGCTTGTCAAACTTAGAGAAAACTTATAGGATTGCATTTTTATGGATGATTTGTTCTTAGAAGTTGTTAGAATCTCTCTTGAGGTGAAATCAGAAACAATGCATGACTAGGGAAATGATAAGGGCCTTCTTTGGACCGTTTGAGCCTTTTAAGCCAACCTGATAATCCTAGTGTATCCCTAGGTCCCTTTTTGCAGCATTATATATTTTTGGCCTTCTTTTCTTTGATTTTACCCACATATTCTTTCATCATACCCATATAAAAAAACTCCTTTTTCTCACCTTTTTATTGAATGCTTACTTTGTATTATTTCACTTTTCAAGTCTTAATCCTTTTGTGCGTTAGTTATATAAAGAAGCTTATTCTATAAAAAAAAAAAAAGAAGAAGAAGAAGAAGAAAAAATCCCACCAAAAGTATATCAAAGAAGTAAGTTTAGGGGTGGATGTTATATGATTAAAAAAAATTGAAAGGGAATTTTGCAAGTCAAATTTCTGAATAGTGATCCATTGTGCACTTATTTAAATTTTTGAGGCCTGAATTGTGGAATATGCATAGCAAGTATTTCAATCTTTGTTGTATTTATCTTATCCTTTTCCTTTTTAAAACCATACCCATGGCCTGTCATTACATGCTTATAAGTCCCTAATGATCCCTGGTTCTGTAACACCCTCCCTAGGGTATCACATGTCTGACTCCCGACTCAAAATCTGAAAAGAAGTTCGCACAAAGTTTGAGTTATAAAAGATGGATTTTAAAATTTCTTTCTTGTTGAAACATAAATTTACTGAAATTTATAAGTAATACGGAAAAATAGATTTAACTGATTTAAAATCATATAACAAACACCACTTAATATTTAACAATTTAAAGAGAAATATAAAACTAATATACTCTTTTTTTTTAAACAGTAGCAAACCCTATGACGGGTCCTACTTAATAGCATGGTGCAATACTAACGAGAAAACTTAACATACTTATTTCTTATTGTATCCCTTTTGATGCATCAGACATCTGTTCCTTGTCAACAGTGCACGCTATCGACTTTGGAATGGTCATTCTCTGATGTTGTCTCCGATCTCAGAGTATTTATCACCCGCATGTCTAAGACAACTCGTTCCATCTATTATATAGTTTTTACCATTACAAGCACAACAACACAACATACAAAGAGGTGAGATCACCTACGCCAATACCAACATGGTAGCACAGAGATAACACAAACAACATACCATACAGATACATCATACCAGACTTCTAATAATATATTCAATATTAATCAACTATCATCATCCAATCATATATCAATCCAAGTATTCAAAACAGTTGTCATAGCCAATATTCCTCAATTAATATATCATATACATATAAATGTTCTGATTCATGCATGTGCATATAGACTCAGTTTTTCAAAAATAACTCCATGGAGGTTTTCACAATTTCGAGAAGAATGCTCTGGTTAATTGCCCAGCCTAAGCCCACAGACAATCTCTCAGTCATTAAAAAGAATCGTGTTCTTGTCGGGTATCGTCAATGCGTTGCAACGGACTGCATCGCCAAGTGGCATATGGTCCAACTTAGCCCATAGATAGATATCCACTAGTCAACCGCCGCTCCTTGACGCCCCCAAGATCCATCCTAGACCTCACTATCAATTCTCATTCCCTCTTCAACCACAAGGGCCAAAATAGCTTATTAGTTATACTTTATATAATGCACGAATATATCAGTGCAAGTCCAACCACAAGGGCCAAATTCTTTTCAATTTCATTTGTTCAATGTAATCATATGCCTCAACGCATATTTTTCCAATGCATGTATAATGCACCAATGCCAATCACAAGCATATCTTTCCAATGCATGTAAAATGCACCAAATGCCAATCACAGGCAAAACTTATCATTTTCACAAACAGTGTATGGACACTGGTTCAATAGTATTCATACTGCATTTTCAACAGCGAAAATCATATTATCACATTTTCATCGTGTATGGACACTGTTTTCACAAAATTGCGCAATATTTTCGTTACGTTTTCACAATTCCAAAACATTTTAGTTATGTTTTCATAATGCCGTAACACTTCTGTTACGTTTTCATAATATAGTAACATTTCTGCTACGTTTTCAAAATACCACAACTCTTCTGTTGCACTTTTAAACCAAGTACTAATTTTTCAACGTTATTCTTAATCACGTAAAAATATACGTTTTTCAAATTACATAGTATTTTTTCACTGTTTCAAAATCGCGTATTTTAAAAATCATTCTTTTAAGTCGCGTAAATCATTTTCCATCATTCTCAAAATATTTAAAATACTTTCCAAATCACATAACGATTTTTCGTCATTTTCACAATCACGTAAAAATATTCTATCACTTTTCAATCACGTAGTAATTTTTCAACAATAGTTCAATTCACGTAAAATATTTAAACGTAATTCAAATCGCGTAGAAATATTTCAACGTATTTCAAATCGCGTAGAAATATTTTACTGTATTTCAAATCGTTTTTAAGATACGTAAAATATTTTTCAACATTTTACAATCACGTAAAATATTCCTTAATATTCCAAACATTATTTTGGACTTAAATAAATCAATATTATTTTCAACATATTTTTCAAATTGCGTAGCTTAAAAATCACATTTTTAAGATACGTAAAACATTTTTCATCACTATTTCATTACAGAAAATATTTCTTAACCTTCAAAAATTCCTTTTCAACCTTTCTCAAAATAATATGACTTTGTATTTCATTTTTCACATTTTCTTACTCAAGAAAATCTTTTTCCACATTTCTTTACTCAAGAAATCCTTTTCCAAAATATAATCCACAAAAAATCACTTTTCCATTGATATAAATCAACGTTTCAAAACTTAACATTTTCTAACGTATTTCAAAACTCGAAAATCAGTTATACGTTAGTAAATTTTCAAAACACCATTATATTCTCCATTTTTCCAAATCATTTCCAAACACAACCTTCTTCAAAATAAATTGAAGTTCGAAAACATTTTCGTTTACAAAAACTTGATTTCTCAAGTGATAAAATGCTCTAATTCCCTTTCCAAATTCTTTATACCAAATCAATTATATTTCCACTTTGTTTTCAAAAAAATCAAGAAAATACAAGTCCTCAAAAACGTGGACATAACTATTGAAATCATCAAAACATTTTTCTTTCTAAGTCAATATGATTTTACACAAACAAAATCATTAAAATCTTTGTTTTCAAAACCGAAATACCAATGGTCATAAAAACCAAACCCATTTATTCAAATTCATTTTTACTTTCTTTACAAATCCTTTTTCACTTTTTTTGCAAATCCTTTTTCACTTTCTTTGCAAATCTTTAAAATCAACGTTTGCCTGTCTCGACTAAAACTCATGTTTAAAAAAATACTTAGGATCTTTGTATACAAAATAAATTAATAAAAGTCCTTCAAAATCGTGTTCTTGTTCTCTTGAAAATCAAACCCTTTGTTTATTTTCCATACTCTTCAAATCAATCCAATTTTTATTCTTCCATGAAAATATTAAGTTATAAACACCTATGTTGAGGTGTCTTGGCCGAAAATCTCATAGCCTTTAGAACTAAGGAAATTCATTTTCTCCACTTCATAATTTTCATTTAAACAAATCAATTTCCTTGTTCTTGAAAAATTTCAACATGAAACTCTAATTATGGGCATCAAAACCGTAGCCCTTTCCTTGGCCATTGGAGCCAAAAATTGATTTCCTTTCCATCAACACATCATGGCATACACATACATATTTCATCATAAATACTATAAGCATGCCATATACTCATCATGCATAATATAAGCATACCATCAAAGCCATAAAATCATGCAAAGCATATCAAGCATAGGCAAATAGTTAAAGCACATAAACACCCACAAATAAATTACAAGACCATGGATATGAATCCTCACATGGATTCAGCATCCATCAAATATAAGACCATCTCTCACCACCATACTTGGTTGGTGAGGTGGATCTCCCTCTTACCTCTTGAAGATCCTCAAAAGCTCCTTGTTTTGCTTCTCTTTCCAAGTCCTTCACCACCAAGGGCTTCTCAAATACAAAACAAAATACATAGAAATTAGTATACTAAGCTTGATTAAGAGGAACCATGCATCAAACATGGTTTAGATCATGAAAAAGAAGAGAAGAAATGAAGTCTTCTTACACTTCACCACAAATACCGTATAACTTTGATCTTGAAGAAAGTCCACGAAGATGAATGATTTAGAGAAAGTCTCCAACATGAAAGTTGTTTAGAATATCATGTAGATTCAAGATCTATGGTTGGATGAAATTAAAAGAGATTGGATGGTGGTTTTTGATGAGCTAGCCGTGAGCTTCAATTTGGAGGGAAGAAGAAATAGAATAGATAGAAGACTTAGGAATTTAAAGTGAGATAAAATGAACATAAACACTCCTCCTCCGTTGGTGATTGGCATAGGAACTTGTAGGAAAAGAAAGTATAGAAGTGTTACTATCACTTATGACTAGCACATGGCATGAGTCATCAATTTGTCATGTAATAGTTATGCTAGCTTTTATTGATTTAAAACAAATAAATGTCAAGTCCAAGACCCTCTAAAAATTATGTATGGCCGTGAAACTCCAAATAAAAAGACTAACTAAGTTTTGCTTTTCAAAGTCTTTTGGTTTAACTTATTTGTTTCCTATTGATTCAAGACAAGTCAAGCCACAAAGATTGACCAATTTTGTATAGTTTTCTTCAATTATTGATAAATGAATGACCAAGTATTATTTGAATGTAAATTTTGTCTTCTAATTTTGATGCATGGCCATATAGTGAAGAGAGAAAAGAATGAATTATTTGAGCAAATAATTGGTACTACATTATTTGATAGAAAAGTGATGAAGTGATATAGTAAATACATAAAATGGTTTTGGCCCCCTTTTTCCTTGCATGGCCGTAAGTGTTTCTAAAGAAAAGGTGGCCATTTTTTTTTGTTGACTTGGTCTCACTTTGTTTTCACTTGAGTTGTATCCTAATATCACAAAGTGAATTATTTGGTCTCCTAAACAATTGCATGACCGTAGCATTGCTTGGAAAGTGAAGAGGGAATTAATTTTTTTTTAAAGTAATAGTCAAGTTACTAGAATAATTGAAAGAAAAGGTGATAATGCATGAAATAATTTTGGCCCCCCTCCAAGAAATTTCCTAAGGATGCAAACAAAGCAATAAAGGAACATAATTGACTAAAGCAAAGCATAACTGACTAAAGCAACTAATAATACATTGAAACTTTTCCTTTAGCTTCATAAGAAGCATAAAACCGTCCCCCCCTCTCATTATGCGTTCAATAATGTTGTCATCATTATTAGCCACCATCTAGAGCATTTTAGACCATTGATTGATTCAATGGTTAGGATTTTAGGTAGACTTTTGATTTAGAAGATTTAATCTAGGCCATTGGATCTTTCTCCTTGAAATTCTAGCCATAAGATGCATCTCCAAAAATGAAGGATCAAGATTACTCCTTCTTACTTTTAATCCAAGGGTCATAATTAGTCTTTGCTACTTTTTAAGACCAAATCTCCACCATTGATTAAATTTACATCCAATGGTCATCAATAGTCCTTGTTACTTTACAAGACCGATTCTCCACCATTGATTAATTCTTCATCCAATGGTCATAAATGGTCTTTGTCACTTTTTGAGACCAAATCTCTACCATTGATTAAATCCATATCCAATGGTTACAAATGGTCATAGCCACTTTATATGACTAATTCTACACCGTTGATTAAATCGACGGTTGATATCAAAGCCTTCCTTATTAAGCTTGTTTAGATTAAATCTCCACCATTGATTAAATTAATGGTGGATATCCAAACCACCAATGTTGACTTAAGCAGTATAATATTTATTTTTATATGCTAAAACCCCACAAAATTATATTTATTGTATTTTTTTATCGTTCGATAAATTAAATACAGTACAAAACACAGTAAAAGAAAATTTCAAAATTTGTTTCCAGATTCAGGTTTAGTAAGATGCCTTGTCTTCGTCTAAACAGTACAAATTTTTCTATGCGTAGAAAAATTTTCACTTTGCGAGACCCACCTGGGCCTACGTATGGCCACCTGGGCGCACATACACCCCTTGGGCCCACAAACAGTAAAAAATTTTTATAATCATCCACAAAAATCACAAAAATTAGAAAACGCACAAATATTAAATCAGATTACGTAAAATAGTTAAAACCTAATGGTAAAAATTAAATTACGTAAAGTTTTCCCCGGCCCGAAAATTTTTATTTTCCTGACACGGAGTAAATCACTCAAAATGATCAAATACGCTGACAGAATAATCAAAATAATTTTACAGCGCTCAGAAATTACTAAACAATAAAATTCTGTTAACTATCAAAATTACTGGTTAAGAGATACATAATTTTTGGGGTGTTACAGGTTCTGTGTTGTTTATATTAGTGGAGAGAGAGATGAAAAACAATCTTATGGGTGCAAGTTTGATATTTGCTAGCATTTCTATAATCCCATCTGGGTTTGACCTTCTCAGTGAATTGGTCTTTCATTCATATTTTTGGGAAGTCAGTTATGTATGAGAATTGCATGTGAAAATTTTGTGATAACTGAATTCTTCATGTATGATTCCTTGAATTGAAATTTTGGAATAGTTTCTGAGGATATATATGATGTTCATTCTCTAGCAAAGTCTTGTTTTGGTTCACATGTTGAGTCGGCTTTAGTGCCTCCCTGACTTCGGAGCCTTTGTAGCAAAGTCTTTCTTTTTACTTAAGGTCAAGCAAAAGTTTAAGTTTGGGGGAGTGATGAACATGCATAATTTCACATTTTTACGGTTCATTATTTTAGGTTTTTCATTTTTTTAATCGGTTTAATTGAGTTTTGTCCTTAAGTTATGTTTTTATTTTTTTAAATTGTATCTCTTATTTCATATTTTCTTATGTTTTTGATAGGAATTGCATAGGGACAAGATTGGATTCGATTTCATGCAAGAACAATTGGAATTGTTGTGAGGAAAGGCTCTCTGGACACCCAGTGCTCAAGAGCCAGCGCTCAAGCGCTGGCAAGGTAGAACGAGGAGTCTTTCAGTTATCCCAACGCTCAAGCGTTGGGTGTAACGCCCCTTTTTCTCCCTTGTATCATAACGGGTGAGAAGAAGGAACGTCGCACTATAGTGAAACAACACAAAAATCTCTACGGAAAATTTGAGCATTTTTTTTTTGTTCTTTTTCTTTTAACATAGTTCCGGCCAAAACTTCCATCAATATACGTATACGCCTGTTTGTAAATATATCGCGTGATTGAGTTAAAATTAAAAGTTCCTCCTCCATATAAAACTTCTTATCAAAAACGTCAAAGAGGAATCAACATGTAATGAAACATACAACCATGTGCAATATAGATAGTTACATACTTTGTACCAAAATTACAAGCCTGTTTAAAATTTACATTTCCAAAAAAGATATACAAAAAGCAAAATTTGTACCTACCCCAAGAGATACAAATATGTCTACCCACAATCCAGTATTACGTCAGGCTCCCCCAAAAAAACATAAACGGACAGCCATCAGTAGCCATCAATTTACAACCAGCCCTAAGACTGCCTGGAATGAGAAGGAACCGTAGATGGATCCTCCTCAGGGTCCTCGTCATCCGACGAGACATCCATCGGGACTACAGAACAGCGGGCAGGAGCCCGGGCAGTAGACAGGAAAGAGTCGTGACGTGGGGTATAGTACATATCCGCCCACATATCTCTTACAGGCATATAAAACTCCAACCATACAAAAGCATGAAAGTCAAAAATAGAAGCAGTGTAGCGTCCCCATGCCAAAGACACCGTCAATTCACCGTGCTACACACAGCGGTCAGCCTGCACGTTGATATGCCAGCAATCCGGACCACCATGAAAGTTGATCTGCATGTAACCAAAAAATCCACGGGGGCGAAAAGACATTCTCAGCAACTTCGGTATTAATCGAGATAAGGCCAGAAACCTTAAAACTCAGCAGCTTCCTTGTTCTCCTCACGAGTGTCTTCTATAGAGCATACGATTCAACCAAGATACAAAATAGAGAAAAGTACCGAAAGAGGTGAGATTCCCAGCTTTCAGTACTAACAAGGCAGCAAGAAAATAAACGGCGTCGAACGCCCACATAAGACACAGTTAATACATACAGGTATAGTAATACATGAAAGCAATTAATGAGAGTAAAGCAACAAAGAACAGTAGTTCACATCATTCATAGCCAACTAGCAATACTAGCATTACCAAAAATCAAATAAATATCACGGTCATAATAGTAAACATATAATCCAATCATGAATGCTCAATGGACCATGTGACTGACGACTCATAATGCAACAGGGGTACAAAAGTTCCTACTCCATGGAGCTAGACATAAACATTTTCGAAGTGAATGATCAAGGAGTAATGCCAGTGTATCGTTAGCCTTAAAAAATATAGTGTGCTCATCACATAAAAACATTTGCGCAAAATGGCTCACACATGGAACCTCGACAGTTGATCGCGACATAGGACAGCATCTCAGGCAGGATCGTCGGTGTGTTGCACTAATCTATCCCACGGCCCAAGTGGAGCTACCACTGTCTATTGTGAGACACCCACACCCCGACGCCCCCAGGGTCAACAACATATGACACCTACGCTTAGTCTATTCGCACCCGCACATAGGTGTTATTCGAACTCCTAGGCAACATAGCCTTCTCAACAATGTCCCACAGACAATACACATGCATGATGACACAATGTCCAATCATGTATGTTCATCAATGATGCATTTAGCATAAGCCTTTCCTCAATGGCACATAAGCAATATTCAATGCCCAACATGACATATCAATCAATACATTTATTTAAAACATTGCCTCGAGGGCACATCATCATCCTTATCTCATTGAGTACTACATCAATAATTCTCAGCATCAACATGCATTCCTCATTACACACATACCACAATTTCCATATCATGGATCCAAGGATTCCATATTCAAAATCATTTCTTCCCTATTGGGGTGAATGCACATTTCTAACACAATTTAGTAAAGTGAAAATCCTTGAATCCAAGGTTTTTAGGTTATGTTTGAGTTACAAAGGATAAAGAACCATAATCTCAATCATTTCCAGCTCAAAAATCTCATTTTTGGTCTTGGTAATCGATTACAACACCCTTGCAATCGATTACCTGAGAAACAGAACCTCTGTAATCGATTACAATCTCATTGTAATCGATTACGTGATTCCCAGAATCACGTTTTGTAACTTCAAGGCACTGGTAATCGATTACACAACCGTGGTAATCGATTACCAATTGGACAGAACCTCCGTAATCGATTACCCACGGTTGTGTAATCGATTACGTGATTCCCAGAAGCACCATTTCGTGACATCAGAGGCTTGGTAATCGATTACACTCGTCTTGTAATCGATTACAAGCTAAACAGAACTTCTGTAATCGATTACACACCAGATGTAATGGATTACTAGATTTCCAGAATCACGATTTTGTATCTTTAAGAGCTTGGTAATCGATTACAAGCCTCGTGTAATCGATTACCACACGTAAGTTTGCAGAAAAATAGAGTTCTCGGGTCCTCTAACTCAAACCAAACCATTCCTCATCATATTTAATCAACAAGATACTCGAATACACCTTCAAATCATGCAAGAGACATCAATAAATCATACAAACCCAACAAAATACATTATCATCAAGAACAACATAAAAATAAGAGAACTTTATACATGGATTCCAAAAATCAACAACAATACACATACAAGACATTCCTTTACTACCAAGGTTGGTTGAAGAGGATCATCTCCCTCTTACCTATATGGAAAACAACACAATGTGCTACTCCTTCTCGTCTTAGATTTTCGTTTTCCCTCCTTCAAGAAAAACTCCAATGTGAGTGATCACCACAATGTTCACTCAACCATGAAAAATAGGTTCTTGGTCACCAAGGTGGCCAAGAGAAAACGAAAATAGCAAGGAAATGGAAGAAAGTTGAAGACTTTACCTTAAAGCTCCAAGCTTTAGCTTTAATGGTGGAAGAGAAATGGAAAAAAGAGAAGAAGAAGAGGAACCAAAAGATAACCAACAAGGAGAATAGTTTTGAAAGGGTGGAAGGAACAAGAAAATGTGATTGGTTTGGCAAATGAGGAAGGTTGTCTTCTAATGTGATGGTGTGTGTGTGTGTTTGGTGGAGAGGAAGAAGAAGAGAGAAAAAGAGAGAAATGGGTATTTGGGTGTAGAGAAATGAGTGAAATATGAAAGCAATGGAAGGGAAATATTTGGACTTCCCTTTGTAGTGTCTGCCGTAGAAGAGTGAAAAAAAGGAGAGAGAAAAATATGTTGCAAGGGGAAATTGCTAGGAAGCTTCCCATAATAAGCTTGGATTAAATTTAATCTTTCTTTCGAAATTAAACTAATAGGTGTGATACAAAAATTAGATTTCGAACAATGTGCTAATATTTTTAATACATGTTATTATTTATTGGACAATAGTTATACTTGGCAGAAGTCAGCACTACAAATCTGACGGATAAATTCCTCACAGTGTTTTATTATCTCATCGGCTAAGATTTCTCGAAAAATGTGAAACCTTGTAAACTGTGTCCGCCCTCAGGTTTAGGAATATCCCCCGTCGACATTTCCATAGTTCAAGGTTCTCGGAGAAAATATCTCATTTCTCCGGTTCCGCTCAGTACACACGTAAAACGAGAAATATATTAAAATATTTCACGTTTTTAGAAAATTCCAAGAAAATTCCAAAAAATCACAAATATTTTTAGAATGAATTCTGATAATAGAAAAGTAAATTTTGGGGTGTTACATTGGGTGTTCAACACTTAAGTAGTGAACTGGCATATCCTAACGCTTAAGCATTGGGAAGCCAGTGCTCAGGCGCGTGCATCAAGGCAAAAATGGTCTCTCTGGTAGTCCAGTGCTCAAGCGCTGGGAAGCCAGCGCTCAGGCGCTGGACGCGAAACAACTAGGTTTTTTCTAGTTTATAAATAGAAACTTAAGGGAAGTTTGAAGGGGGGAGCCGTCAGGTTTTGCTGCTGGGCTGTTGAAGGGGAGCAGTCATCACTCTTTTCACTAATTATCAATGGAGTTTATCTTAATTTTTCTTTTATTTTGTTCTTTTTCTACGTATAACTAATTTCCCTTTGTTAGGGGATGATGGATCTTGATACTTGGATGATGTAATTTCTTTTATGAGTTTAATTCATTTTTCTATTCAATGATTTATGTGTTTATCTCTATCCTTAACGTTTTTCTAAACCTGATCAATTTGGAAATAAATTGTTGGGCTGATGTATGATTTAGGAAAATTTGCATGAGCCTAGATCTATGATAAACACCATAATTTATGCAATCGCTAGGGATAGACGTTGTGAATTATATGATCTTTCTTGTAATTCCCTTGTTCCTGATAATGCATTTCTATTTTGGAATTAGACTAAGGTATTAGTTAATTCTAAAACAGCATAAGAGAATTAGTAATCCAAGGGATTGGATACTAATTAATTTGGGGAATTGACCATAAATCATTCACTTAGAACATGATTAAACCAATATTTGAATTTGCATCTAAAGAGTTCAAGTGAAGTTTGAACCCTAACATTTTCTTATTATTGTTTTTCAACTCTTGTTAAATTTATTAGATTTACTTTGTCTAAATTTTATAATTACTTTCTTTAATTGTGTTTTTTTTTTGGTTTTATGAACTCTCATCATTTGGATAGCTCAGATAGTGTTAATTTAATGAACTTGGTAATTGACAATATAATCCTCGTAGGATGATACTCTACTCACTACTTTATTACTTGATGCGATTTGGTGCACTTATCAATTTCACACACGTCACCTTCCTATTATTAGCATAGCCTATCCCTCAGAATATCTTCTCCAGTTCCTTGATCCAAAGACTAGCCTTCTCTGGATCGAACTCTCCTTTAAATTTAGGTGGGTCATTGCGTTGAAATTCTGATAAATTCTGGGCATCTTCTGTCACCTCTTGTTGTTGTGCAGCTCTCTCACCTTGTTATGCAATAACATCTGCCATTCGCTGCATGGCCTCAACTGCTGCAGCAATACCTCCACCGCGAGCCATCACTCTTTGTCAGATTTAGGCTGAGCAAAACATAAGAAAAGTTAGATGTAACCTTTTGGAAACTAAACACAGAGAATCACACAGTACAAACAAGACAGACCTAACCACAAAGACCCAAAAGAAAACTTAAATCGGGGCTCTGATACCAAACTAGTGTGATGCCCCCTTTTTGAAAAGGGACAGTCACACCAAACACTAATGAAAAACAAAAGATAAAACTAAAACCTGGTTCATTTGCATATAGATAATAACCCGTTCATTTATAAGCGTAGAATAATTTGGCAATTCTCTATTTTTTTTAAGCAGATAAAACATAATTATAGCAGAAATTAACCTAAGCACTAAACCATACATTTCCACATTAAATACATAACATACGTATTTAAATACATCAATAGTTAAACAAAGGAAGCAGAAGCTTTACATGCCCCAAAAAGAATATACATATTACA
The DNA here is from genome assembly GCA_029884605.1 of Ormosia emarginata. Taxonomy (NCBI): domain Eukaryota; kingdom Viridiplantae; phylum Streptophyta; class Magnoliopsida; order Fabales; family Fabaceae; genus Ormosia; species Ormosia emarginata. Next base: position 11,761,469 of record JAQQTP010000040.1, read on the forward strand.
ACCCACCAAAAATATAAAACATCAAGCCCCCAAAGTGATGTACAGACAGCCATCCAAAAAGGCTACCAAAAAGGGTCATGCCTCCAACAACTACTAAGAAGGAGCCTTAGACGGGTGCTCCTCAAGATCTTCCTCAGAAGAGGAAATCCTTATAGGAGCGGCTGACTCACGAGCAGGAGCTCGCGTAGAGGACAGAAACGAATTTGAATCCTCGCGAGGGGTATACACACGATCACCGCACACCTCTCGCATAGGCATGTAGAACTCCAACCAAACATGAAGATCAAAAGAGAAATCAGGGGGGTCATAACGACCCCACGCTAAGGACACCGTCATATCCCCTACATAGACAAAACGCTCAGTATTGAAGTCCACATGCTAGCTATCAACACCTCCATGGAACCTCAATCTGGCATACCCAAGAAAGCCTCACCGGGATGCCATTGTAGAATAGAAGACTAATTTGACCAAAATTCAAGAAACGCAGGCTCGTCCACGCCTTGGTCTTTACAGAAACACAGGTACATCCATAATAACAAACAAAGAGATGAGATATCCAGCATCATTACCAGTTATGACAGTAAAGAAGTACAAACAGTGCATAACGCCAAACAGTGTAGTAAACAGTAAACAACATCAAGATTAAATAATAGACAATTTAATAATTCAGGCAGTCGTAGTACTAATAAAATAAACAGTTTCATAATCATGTAAATATAAGCTAGGTAAATATGATGACTGACCATGTACATGCACAAAGTACCAAAATCCTACTCTATGGAGCTAAATACAACGTCAGAGAGAATGATCAAGGAGATATGTCTGTATCTCATCAGCCTTAAGTCAAGTGCTTCAATATTCAATAAATTGCGCAACATGGCTCATACAAGACAATCTTCGTAAGATCGCGATATAGGACAGTGTCTCGGTCTGGATCGTCAGTGCATTTGCATCAGTCTATCCCACGGTACAGAGGAGCTACCAACTGCCCATTGTGAGATACCCATACCCTGACCCCCCCAAGGTCAACAAGCAACCTACACTAGTCTATTCGCACCCGCACTAAGGTATGATTCAATCTCCTAGGCATAAAGCCTCACAACAAAGTCCACTGGACTTTCACAATGCATGATGATTCAATGCATATTCATGTATATTCAACAATAATATACTTTTCCATAATCATGCCACAATTTGGCCGAATCACACATCAACAGATTATTGGTCCCACTTATGGACCCACAACAGCACATTAAGGTTTTTTATGGAGTTTCGCTTTAACTTCAATGTTTCCTATAAAGTTTCTCTCTAGTGGAATTCTCTTGCATTTTACCAAATCTTTATTACTCAAATAAAAAAAGTTCTTTACTTAATTCTAAACCTAATTCACTTAGGGAAATTTAATTTGAGTTGCTTAACATCTCAATTACACTCTTGTTCTTCCTTTGATCAAAATCATTCTAAGTTATAGAATAAAATTCTATTCTTTGTTCTTTCCATTTTATGAATCCCTAATCAATCTCTAATTATCTAATTAACTAAGTTTCCATTTCAACACAACATTTTACCATCATTTTCCTTAAGGGGCCGTGAGCCCTAAGGAAACTAGGGACTTAAATTTTTCATTACTCCATTAATTATTAATCACTTGATTAGTTAATTTCTCAACTTGTTACAAAATTTTAACCTTGAACACCCCCTTGGAGGATGTATGGTCGTGAGCCTCAACAAGGAGGGCAAGAGCCCTTAATTTCCAACCATGATTCCAATTCATCAATATCAATCCAAAGTCATCAAGTCATACAAATACAACCAATAACATCATATAAGATCAAATCAATACAAAATCATACATCAAAGAGAGTAACCCTAACATGGGTTCCTCACAACCAACACATAAATATACACGCCACTACCAAGATAGGTTGAGGTGGATGATCTCCCTCTTACCCAAATGAGATAAACAAGAAAGCAACTTTTTTTATGCTTCTTGTAGGTTTTGGCCTTCACTACCAAAAAACCCTAGAAATTTCATCTCACAAAAATCAATATTTCAAGCTTGAAAAGAAGAGATCAATGGTCATGGTGAGGACCATGAACACGAAAATGAGAAGAAAAAATGGAAAAGTCAAGAGTTTTACCTCAAAGTTTCAAATCTTAGGGCTTTGCTGGAAGAAGATGAAAATGGTAGATTTTGGTGATGGTCACAAAAGAGAAAAGGTTCAAGATGATGAGAAGATGTATGAAATGAGGTTGGTTGGACAAGAAAATGTGGATGGCAAAAAATGATGCTTCTTGGCCATGGAAGAGAGAAGAAAATGGAGAGGAAAAAGTAAACTTTTTAGAGAATGGCTTTAACAAGAAAAGAAGATCTTCAAAGGAAGAGTAGATTCAAGCAAAGTGGTTGCTTGAAATCAAGCATTCATGGAGGGGAAATTGGTGGTGATTGCCATGGAAGAGAAGAGAAAATGGAGAGGAAAAAGGTATGAAAGAAAAGTGAGAGAAGAGAAATGTAGAGAGAGAAAGTGATGAAAAAGTTTTGGGAATTTTTGAAAAGTGAATGAATGTGTGGTATTAGTGGAAATGTGACAAAAATTTTGTCACATTTCCCTCCTCATTATATTGGACCACATGGGGGGAGAGGGGGAGGAAGCTTCCCTTGCAAGCTTGGTGGAATTGGTTTCTCCAACAAGCTAAAAACAAAGCTTCTTCAAGAAACCAATTCTTCACTTTTTGGAAAAGTCAAAGTGATGTGACATAAAGTGGACACTCTTAAAAATATGGCTTGCACTTTACTACAAGCAATTATCTAATGGACAAATGTTACAGTTAACAAAACTAGTATCTATCATCTAATGGATAATAGAACGTACTGCTATTTTGGTTATCAGATAAAATCTCGAAAAACATAAATCTTATAAACTGTGTCTGGCCTCGGGTTTAGTAAGATCCTCCGTCGACGTTTCCACAGTCCAAGGTTTTTCCAGCCTCAGGAAAAATATTTTATTTTCCCGGCTCTGCTCAGTGTGCATGCAAATCGAGAAATATTTTAAAATAATCAACGATTTTGGAAAAATGCACCAAAATTGACAAAAATCACAAATATTATAAAATAATTATTTATCATGATATAAACAATTTTTGGGGTATTACATGTAACACTCACCGTAGGGTATCACATTTAAGACTAAAACTTATATAACTTACCTGAGTTGTAAAAGAATTAATCTTGTAACGATACTGATTATAAAATTCCATTTTGCGAATAGTATATAATTAGATAAATAAATAAAAACCATACAATACATAACTGAATAATACTCACTCATAATATACATAAATATAAAACTCGGTTCACAAATAATTTACATATATTAGATTGTACTTCAAAAAGTAAATATGTACAATTGTTACTTCAAAACATTAAACTAACCAAAGCTAACACTTCTAGTGAGAAAGTTCCTCAGAAGGTTCTTCCTCAGTCTCCTCCGAAGATAAAGGCCTTGAGTTTTGCGCAGACCTAGGTACATGTGTATGTGTAGATGACACCATAAAGTTATCTCTAGCGGTGTAAGAAGGAATACCCCACAAATCCCTCATGGGCATCGAGAACTCTAAATGTAAAGAGACAGTAGTAGAGAAAATAGGGTTCCCATTATAGGACCCACTAAATGTTAGGGTCAGCTCCCCAAGATAAACAACACGATCCCTCTCCAAGTCTATAGTCCAAGCATCAATATCCTCATAGAATTGTACACGCATAAACCCGATGATGCCTCATCGATACGCCATAACATATAACAGATAAAGTATCCCAAACAGAATTCGGGTGATCCTGACTCGTCTTCTACATCATCTTTATTTAATATAAACATACAACATAATAGACATAATGTGAAGAGGTGAGATCCCCTACATTAATACCAGTACAGCAGTATAGGAATAACCGTAAACATACAGATATAACATTAACAAGTAAAATTATGTTATCATATCATAGATAATATAACAGATAAATATAACTGTCATATCAATATGCTGACCCACTATGCATATGTACACATACCAATTCCTACTCCATAGAGCTAATCACAATTTTAGAGAGAATGATCCAGAAGATTTGTCTATATCTCGTTAGCCTCAAATAAAGTGCTAAAATAGAATTTTAGCATACGCAACATGGCTTATACAAGACAGTCTGTGCTAGATCGTGATTAAGGATAATGTTTAGTCGAGAACGTCGGTGCGTTGCATAGTACACCATGACTCAGTGGTGTTACCAACTGTCCACTTGTGGAATCCTCGCCTCGATGCCTCCATTCATCAACCAGTGATCAACACTACACAGATCACACCCGCACTAGGATGTATTTCATCTCCTAGACGACTTGCCTTTATCAATAAGGCTGACATGCTTTTCAATGCATGATTTATGATGCAATACACATACATACATTCACATCACAGTTTTTCATAAAAATACACCATCACTTGGTGAAACTGCTTTCCAACATATCTAGGTCCACTACGTTGGCCCGACAGGAAACCGCTGTTATTTTCAATCGCACACAATCGCATAACATTTTTGTTACATTTTCAAATCACATAAGTATTTTCTAATGTTTTCTCAATCGCATAAATATTTTCAAACGTTTTCTAAATCGCATAGTGATTTTTGAACGTTTTCTCTATTGCATAAATATTTTCAAACATTTTCTAAATCACGTAGAGATTTTTGAATGTTTTCTCAATCGCATAGTGATTTTAAATCATTTTCTCAATCGCGTAACTCAAAAATCATTATTTTAAAAACGCGAAAGGATTTATTACTATTTTTCAATCGCGTAAATTATTTCTTGACTTTCTAAAATAAACTTTTTAATACTTTTATATTTAATATACAAATAACCTTATTGAAAATACTTTCTTACTTAAAATTCCTTTAAATAATATTTTTTACTATTCCTTATAAAAATTCACATTTCTTTGATTTAATCCAACTTTATAGATCAAAGTCTACCAACGCGCTCCAAAACCCAAATGGTGAGCTATACGTCAGTAAATCCAAGTTCTTAAATTTATTCCCATCATAGCTAAAATCTACTTTCCAAATTATTCCAAAAAAAATTGTTCATTTCATTTTTATACCTCAAAAATCCACTAATTTGAATTCTTGTTACTTAATTCTCTATGACTACACTTAAGAAATTATTTTTGATCTAGATTTTCAATTCTTGGCATGTTGGCCGAAAATCAAGTAGTGTTTCCTCACAAAATATTTGTTCATTTCCTATTTCCTTTTCTTTGAAAAACCCTTAATTCATTTACTTATTACCAAATCATCTAAATCCATGCTTGATACAATATTTTTAATTGTTTTGCTCCAAAATAAGTGTGGAGGTTGTGAGCCTCTAGGTTCTTTGGAACCAAAATCTTTTTCCTTTTCATGTGATTCACATCTTATATTACACATAAATTATCATGCTTCAACTATCACATATTCATGCATACTATTAAAACAATAAAAGCATATTAATCAAAATAATCACAAAGCATGAAAAATTATACATACAAGTGAATAAATCCTTATATGAAAAAATTCCTTATATGGATTTTTTCACTAACAACCAATTTCATCCCTCACCACCACACATGGTTGATGAGGTTAATCTCCCTCTTACCTTAAGGGAAGATCAATCAAGTCCTTGCTTGTCCTCTTGAAGATTTCATACACCAAGAACTCAGACCCTAGAAATCTTTAAACTATACCAAAGTTACAAACAAGACTTGAAAACAAGATAACCATGGATCAAACATAGTTTAGAACTTTAAAATCAAACTTAGAAACAAAAGTCAAGAACTTTACCTTGAAAGCTTGAGAACCCTAGCTTGTAATAAAGGTAGAAGATGGATGATTTAGCTTATGCCCTTAACATGAAAGAGTCTTAGAATTATATGTAGGTTTAGAAAACAAGGTTAGATGGAATTAAGAGAGATTGGATGATGGTTTGGAGGGGTTTGGCCGTGAGCTTTAGGAAGAAAGATTGAGAGGTTTTCTTTGTTCATGGAAGAGAGAGAATAGAGAGAATGATACTTGGTCACAAAGTATGACAAACTTGAAATGGAAATATCCCATTACAAGCTCCTAGCCGTGGGTGTATGCATGTGGGGAGTCAAAGACTTAATCAACAAGTTTAGAAAATATCACATGGTGTTGGTCATTAACATGTCATGGTTTGGTCACCTTAGTTCCTAATGGTTCAAGCCTAAGAGTCATTGCATGAATCACAAAATGGTGAAGGTCCTAGAACCCCTCTTGGTTGAGGAACACTAAGCAAAAAGGCTAACCAAGTTTGTTCACAAAGTCTCTTAGTTTAACTAGTTTGTTACCTATTAGTTAAAGACAAGTCTAGCCATTAATATTGACTAATTTTCATTAGTTACTTTTAAGTAACTAGCTCTCTAATTGGCTCACCAAAGTGAGTCATCAAGAATGCTCTAGAAAAATGACCAAGACTTTTTCAGAGACTATTATCCAATGGACAGAAGTTACAAAAGCTATTACCCAATGGACAGAAGCTACTGCTCACAAACTAGTAGTTATTGTCCAATGAATAATAAAACATGAAACATTTTTATTTGACAGATAAATTCTAAAAATTATAAAATTAAGAACTATGTCTTTCGATTTTGGGTTTAGTAAGCTCCCCCGGCCTTGAATAAATCGTCAAAGATTTTTTCCAGCACGAAAAATTTTATTTTCCCGACACTGAGTAAAACACACAAAAAGTCCAAAAATCATCATAGAACAGTCAAAATAAATTTAAGCAGGGCACAAAAATCACAAAATAGTAAAATCCCATATTATAGAAAAACATGAAATTTTGGGGTGTTACAGCTGTAATGCTCTTGAACGGGACCCGGAGATGTTGATGACTGGTTTGCCTTATGAGTAGCTTATATTTATGGAAAATCATGATAATGATACGTATGTATGCATTGAGTCATTGATCATGCATTATACCGGCAGTGTCAGTTGAGGCTGTATGCCTAGGAGTTGAATTACACCTTTGTGCGGTGCGATGAGCGTAGTATAGGTCACATGTTGACCTTGGGGGCGTTGGGCCGCAGGTTTCCCACAATGGCCAGTTAGTAGCTCCATTGTTCCATACGCATCAACGATCTGGATCGAGATACTATTCCTAATCACGATATGGTGTAGAATGTCTTGTATAAAGCCATGATGCACATTTTGATAATATTAAAGCACTTGACTTGAGGCTGACGAGATACAGACATGTCTTCTAGATCATTCTCTCTGAAATTGTGTTTAGCTCCATGGAGTAGGGAATCGGTCCATTGTGCATATGAATAGTTTATCTATATGTCATTGTGATACTTTATATCTGTTAAATTATCTTATATTATATTCCATGACTATAATTGTTGTTTCCTGTATACGAATGATATTACTGTTATTTGTTGTTTCTATGCTACCATGTTGGTATTGATGTAGGGAATCTCACCTCTTCATTGTATTGTTCTATTTTATGTGTATATGATTGTTAAAGACTGAGAGGAAGACGAAGAAGGTCGCATCTTTTCTATTGTTTTGTTTTCTGTGATGACAGTGAGAATAGCTTCTATTAGTTTTGTCAAAGTTCAGTTCCATGGTGGTACGGATGCTTAGCGGATCAACCAGGACACCGCGTGTGCCCGATATGTAGGAGATGTAACTTTATCTGTACGTAGGACCCGCGATGGGGTCCCCTTTTTCTCTCTGGACGTTTCTATACATTTGGAGTTTGTTGTGCCAATCAGGGAGCTGTGGGGTGACTTACATTACACCCCTAGGAAAAATGCGAACTCTGAGGTGTCATCTGCTAGTCCTCGAGCAAAACAAAGCCAGACTACATTTGCAAAGACAAGCTCAACTTCAACATTAGTGTATGATGATTGCATTAAACCTCAAAGAATACACATGCCTCATAATTTCGTTCACACATACATAATCCTTATCATACCAGCAATGAAAGCTTCAAATTATGCATAGTCTATTTCTCATAAATATGCAAGTCAAACCTCTTCATAGGGTCTTTATCATACTTACCTAGATAAGCTTATGAGCAAACACATGGATATCAATCAAAGAATCCACAAAATTGTAATGCAACTCTCTCTCCACTAATGTAAATCACACACAAATAAGGATCAAAAGGGTCTTTATCAGCTTGTAATGTAAAGTCATGGTTATGAGGTGAAGAAGAAAAGAGAAATGATAACCAAAAAACATTGAGCACAAAAATAGGTTACTTCAAGACTTGAGATCGAGTGAAAATAGCAGGGTATTCAGCAGTGAGAGATTAAAACTTGCCAGAACCATGCAGTGCTTTTCATTTTTAACTTTTCTTCTTTCTTTATTTGCTTTGCTTGTCTCTTTTCTCTTTTTCCTTTTTTTTTTATACTTATACAAAGTAATCTTTATAGGCTTCTTTTTGTATTTGAAAATATTGATACCCCTAATCACTGAACTCACTTCAAGAAATAATATATCATGCACTCAACAGACATTGATGGTAGAAAGAAAATGTAATGTTTTCACGTGCATTAGAACGGTTAATATGGTAACGAACACAATGGTAATGAAAAAAAAATAAGGCCAACAATTAATAAGCTTCAAAGGGGACCTATGGATATCATCATTAAAGGGTAAGCTTAAAATGCTCAATCAGTCCAAAGAATGCCATAATTATTTCCTCAATCATGCACAACCTAGGATTTCGCTTCAAAGGAGTTGTAAAACAATTTCAGAGATACAAGACATCTCCACATGTACTAACCATAAACATTCCCTAGAAAAGCACGCAAATCTAATCCGAAGCCAAACAAGCATTCGAACGAAAAACTTATCATGCATAAAAAGAATCAAGATTGACCAGCATGCTCCAAAGATAGCATAAGGATTCACATAAATAATTGAGGTTAAAGTGCATCCCTAACTATCATTGGGCAATCCATACACTAGCTAATGGCATCATGCAATGCTTTCAAATAATTTGGCAATAACAATATGCAAATCAACCATTAAGTGCACCACACCATATAATAATAATAAAAATAAATAGCTAATAAAATAAAAAACCGATATTATCAAAGTAAATGGACACCCCCCCAAGCTAGAGGGATACAGTGTCCGCACTGTCTGAAATAGGGTCAACATGAAAGAAAGATGCCTTGAATACATCAAACTACATAACATCATCAACATGAAAGAAAGATGCCTTGAATACATAACGTCATTATCATCCAGAAGCGGCTCAGTATCACTGCCATTATCATCATGGTGGGCAGCTAGGTCCTAATGCTGATGCGAGGATTCGGCACAGGCAAAAGGTGGGTGGGATGGGATAAGAAAGCCATGAGTCGAAATGTGGAGGCACTTCGCCAGCAATCTGACAGACTCAACAATGCACGCTTGCATGTCTATCACATAGCGCAACAAAGCGTAGTCATTATCATCTATTTGCCGAGGAGGCTGTGCTGCTCTGGTGGCTCTCTGGGACTGTCTCTGTGGTTGGCGAGGCACTGCCACTTCTGGTGGAGCCACACCGACCCTCCTAATGAAATACTCATTGAGAGGTTGTTTAACCTCATGCGGGCCTATTGTAACACCCATCGTAGGGTATCACATTTAAGACTAATCCTAATATAACTTATTTAAGTTGTAAAAGAATTAATCTTGTAAAATACTGATTTTAAAATTTCATTTGCGAAAAACTGAAAATAATTAAAAAACCATAAACATAAAATGTAATTAAAAACAAACTCGTCATAATTTACATATTACAACTTTGTTTACAAATAATTTACATAAATACACTCCTAAAAGATAATATATACATTACACGCCAAACCAAAAACTATTTAACTAAAACTCCAACAGACTAAGGATTTAAGCTCTCATTAGGATCCTTCTCCTCAGTGTTATCATCAAAGAACCCTGGCGGATACAGCACACGTCGGGTTGGAGTCCTAGCAGTTGACATCATGGAATCCTCACCTAGAGTATAAGAATTTCTACTCCAGAGCTCACGAATAAGCATAAAGAACTCTAGATGCACAGACACGTGTTGTGTCATAACAGGAATTCCACCCCTAGCACCACTCAGATTCAGAGTCAAATCCCCAGTATAAACAAACCGCTCACTATCTAAATTAACCCCCAAGCATCAATCCCACCATGGAATTGAACTATAACAAAACCTAAAACCTGGCGCCTTGCGGCCATATCAAGATAATATAGAAAAACCGTCACTGGTAGTAAAAAGAGTTATCCACTTCCTTGTCTCCTTGGTCTTCATCAAACATATACAATAAAACAAGTATAACATAATGAAGAGGTGAGTACATCAATACCAATGAGGCAGTATAGAAAATGACAGTAAATGATACATATACAATCTTAGCACATACAGTCATATTATAAGATCATAGATAACATATCAAATAAGCATGATTATCACATCAATATGCTGACCCACTATGCATGTGTAAAACGACTCATTTCCTACTCCATGGAGCTAATCACAATTTTAGAGAGAAAGATAGGGAGTACATGTCTGCATATCGTTAGCCTCAAATCATATGCCAATATATCATATCATGGTGCGCAACATGGCCAATACAGACACTCTCAACCAATCACAAAAAGAGTAGTAACTCCGTCGAGACCGTCGGTGTGTTTGCAAAGGATACTACGACGCAGTGGTGCTACCAACTGGCCACATATGACATTCCACACCCCTACATCTCCAAGATCACTAAAGATCCTAACTACGCAATTCTCACCCGCACGAAGGTGTAATTTCCATCTCCTAGGCCCATTGCCTTAATTGACATACTTTTCCATGCATGATGTATGATCCAACACATACAAACTATATTTCACTGTATTTCATATATACACACCACATTCTTGGTGGTATCACTTTTCAACATAACAGGGCCCACCACGACAGCCCAATAGCAAACTGTTATAATTTCCAATCATGTAAATATTTTATCCTTTTTTTGAAATTGCGTAACATTTTCCTTATATTTTAAAATCACGTAAATATTTTTTAACGTTTTCTAAATCGCGTAAAGGTTTTTAAACATTTTCTTAATCGTGTAACCGTTTTAAATCATTTTATCAATCGCATAGCTTGAAAATAGAAATTTCTAAATCGCGTAAGAGTTTTCTAGCATTTTTCACTTGCGTAAAATATTTCTTAACTTTCTAAATTTATTTATAAAATTCTCTATAAAATATAGGCATTTTGGCTTTATGTAAAATATTTTCCTATTAAAAATTCTTAACATAATATTTTTCCACTATTTCTTTACAAAAAATTGTCTTTCTTGATTAACTTACAAAAATACTAATTTAATTCCAAACATAAAATCTATTTCCTTGTTTCTACTAAAAACTCATTAAATTAAATTCTTGTTAACTAATTACCAAAGTCCACACAAAGTAAAATAATCTTAGATTTAAAATACCACTCTTTGGCATATTGGCCAAAAATCAAATTATACTTCATAAATCATATTTAATCTTATACTTCCTTTTAAAAACCCTTAATCCAATTTCTCATCAATAAATTACTCAATCCATAATTAGGAAAATAATTTAAAACATTTGCCTTCTTTGGTGGTGTTGAGACCGTGAGCCTCCCTAGGTTCTTTGGAACCTTCATACAATTTCCTCATCATGTAAATCATATCCTACTTTACACAATAATCATCATGCTTCCATAAGTTCATAAACAAGCATATAATCAAATAAACCAACATATAATCAAATAAACAAGCATATAATCAAAGCTATAAAGTAAACTAACCAAAAATCACCATAAACAAAGCAATATTAAAACCACAAAAGTGAATAAATCCTTATAGATTTTTCACCAAAAACAAGCCATCTCCTCACCACCAACATATGGTTGATGAGGTTAATCTCCCTCTTACCTCAAGGAAGACAAAAATCTTCTTAGTTGCTTTTCTTCAAAGATTTTGTATAGCCTCCACAGAAAACCCAAACAAGCTTAAACCAACATAAAGTTACAAACTAAGATTGAAGAAGAGAAACCATGGAGCAATCATGGTTTAGAAATTCAAAAATTAAATTTAGGAACAAAGAAGAAGAATTTTACCTTGAAAACTTAAGAACCCTAGCTTGTAGTAAAGGTAGAAGATGAATGATTTAGCTTAGGTCTTCAACATAAAAGAGTCTTAGAATGATATGTAGGCTTAGAAAATAAGCTTGGATAAAATTTTAGAAGCTTGGATGATGGTATTAGGTGTGTCATTAAGTAGTCATCAAGCACATGGTTATTGTCATTAAGTAGTCATGCTTTGGTCACCCTTGATGATTCATATGCTCTTGAAAGTCCTAGAATTTTTTACTTGGCCGTGGAACTCCTTGAGCCATGCTAACCAAAATTTTGTTTCATTTAATTACCACTTAAACTTAAGTTAACTAAGTTAATTCATCTAGTTTAGGAACTAATTAAACAAGCCATTTTTGTTAACTTAATGCTATTAGATAATGGCATGCCAAGCCACTAATTTTGACCATTTCTAAAGCTTAGTAGCACATGGCTATCACATGGCTAAAGGCTAGATGAATTATTACTCACAGAATAGAAATTACTACTCACAAACTAATAGTTATTGTACAATGAATAATAAAATCACAGTAAAAGAAAATTTCGATACTGTGTCCGGTTTCGGGTTTAGTAAGATCCCCCGGCCTCGCATTAACAGTACAATATTTTCTAGCCCATAAAAAAATATTACTTTTTCTAGGCCCACCCTAAGCCCATAGACGACCCAAAATAATATTAAAATAATCACAATCTTAGAAAAATTCACAAAAATTCTAAAAAATCATAAAAATTATAAAATTCATATTTATACAGAAAAAATGAAATTCGGGGTGTTACAACTCTCCTTTACTAAAAAAAAAATTTGTCCTCGAAATTTACCATACCTCAGAATAATTGAGAATATTATTCTCTCATCTTGTCTTACAGCTCCCATGTAGCATCTCCCGTTGTTTCATTCTAGATCACCTTGACTAAAGGAATATCCTTCCCTCTGAGTTGCTTCATCCTCTTGTTTGGAAGTGTCTCATACGTCAAATTCTCTTTCAATTGTACCTCATCGGGTTGAATGACATGAGTTGGATCAGGCATATACTTTCTCAATTAGGACACATGGAAAACATTATGAAGGTTGGAAAGAAAAGGTGGTAAAGCTATTTGGTATGCGACTGGAACTATTCGACGAAGAATTTGATAAGGTCCAATAAATTTAGGAGTATGTTTTCTAGATTTTACAACCCTTCCAACACCAGTCGTAGGTGTGACTCGTAAAAACACATGCTCACCTTCCTCAAATTCAAGAGGTCTTCTTCTTTTATCAGCATAGCTTTTTTGTCTACTTTGAGTCGCCTTCATTTTCCCTTAGATCATCTTCACCTTCTCAGTTGTTTATTGCACCATCTCAAGTCCAATGGTCATACTCTCACCATCTTGATACCAACACAAAAGTGTTCGACATCGTCGTCCATAAAGCGCTTCATAGGGTGCCATCCTTATACTTGAGTGAAAACTATTGTTGTAGGTGAATTCTACCAAAGGCAAAAATTCATCCCAATTCCCTTTTTGTTCTAACACACAAGCTCTTAACAGATCCTCCAATGATTGTATCGTCCTTTTCGTTTGACCATCAGTCTGCGGATGATTGGCAGAACTCAAATGAAGTTTAGTCCCCATTACTTCCTGTAGGCTTCGCCAAAACCTTGACGTAAATCTTGGATCCCTATCAGAAATAATACTAGTGGGTATACCATGAAGTCTTACGATTTCACCAATGTAAACCTGGGTCAACTTTTCCAACGAATACCTGATATTGATTGGCAAGAAGTGAGCAAACTTCGTAAGCCTATCAATAACGACCCATATAGAATCATATCCTTTTCTGGTCTTCGTTAAACCCGTAATAAAATCCATTGCTATACTATCCCATTTCTATTCTAGAATAGCTAAGGGTTGTAGCATACCTGATGGTCTTTGATGTTCAACTTTCACCTTTTGACACACTAGACAAGATGACACATGTTCAGCAACATCTCTTTTCATCCCAGGCCACCAAAATAATCGCTTCAGGTCATGATACATTTTGGTCATTCTTGAATGTATACTTAACCTGCTGGTATGAGCTTCATCGAGAATTACCTTTTTAAGATCGGACTCATTAGGTATACAGATTCTACCTTTAAACCGTAGGATCCCATCAGATCCTTCCTCAACCGTTGCCCCTCGACCTTGCTTCAACTGCTCTCTCTCTTCTTACAAAAACTCATCATCTTCTTGTTTTTCTCTAATTTCCTTAAGCAAATCATTCAGAATAGTGACCCTGTTCAAACGCATCCTTCCAAGCGCTAACTTTACCGACAACCACATATCTCTGAATTGCTCTATCAGTTGCTCCTTTTTTATCATCATAGCAGAAACACTGAGCATCTTCCTACTCAAAGCATCTGCCACAACATTCGCTTTTCTAAGATGATATTGAAGTTGAAAGTCATAATCTTTCAGGAATTCTAACCATCTTCTCTGCCTCATGTTCAACTCCTTCTGATCAAATAAATACTTCAGACTTTTATGATCACTGAAGACGTTGAATGTAGCTCCATATAGAAAATGTCTCCAAATTTTCAATGCAAAGACAACTACAGCTAATTCCAAATCATGCGCTGGGTAATTCCTTTCATGTACCTTCAGTTGTCTTGAAGCATATGCTACCACTTTTCTATTTTGCATCAATACACATCCTAACCCTTGATAAGAAGCATCACAATAAACATCAAAAGATTCATTCGGATCTGGTAGAATCAACACCGATGCAGTAATCAACCTTTTCTTTAGCTCTTGGAAACTTTCCTCGCACTTATCTGTCCAAACAAAAGCTTGATTCTTCCTTGTGAGTTATGTAAGAGGTCTGGCTATCTTGGAAAAACCTTCAATAAATCTTCGATAATATTCGGCTAATCCAACAAAACTTCGGATCTCAGTCACTGTAGTTGGCCTTTCCTACTGAAGAACCGTTTCCATCTTTGCTGGATCCACTGCAATTCCATCTTTCGAAATCACATAACCCAAAAACTGAACTTCGTCCAACCAAAATTCACACTTAGACAACTTTGCAAACAACTTCCTCTCCTTTAAAATCTGAAGAACTATACTGAGATATTTAGCATGCTCTTCCCGATTTTAAGAATAGATCAGAATGTCATCAATGAAAACAACGACAAATCTGTCTAGATATGGACGAAAAATCCTATTCATGTAATCCATGAATATCGCAGGAGCATTCATCACCCCAAACGGCATTACAAGATACTTATAATGACCATAACGCATTCAAAAAGCTGTCTTAGGTATATCCTTTACCTTAACATGAATTTGATGATAACCTGATCGTAGATCTATTTTAGAGAAAACAATTGCTCCTTTCAACTGGTCCATCAAATCATCAATCCTTGGAAGAGGATACTTGTTTTTTATTGTAACCTTGTTCAACTGGCGGTAGTCCACACATAAATGCGAAGATCCATCCTTCTTTTTGACTAGTAACACTGGAGCTCCCCAAGGTGAAACACTAGGTCTTACAAACTATTTTTCCAATAGTTCCTCCAATTGCTTCTTTAACTCTGCTAATTCTTATGGTGATATTCGGTATGGTGCAACCGAAATAGAACCCGCTCCTGGTACAAGATCGATAGAAAACTCTATCTCTCTTTCTGGTGGTAATCCAAGTACATCATTAGGAAAAACTTCAGGAAACTCATTTATAATAGGAATAACATTTACATCCTTTTCACTCTTGACTTCTAAAGAAGATAACAGTATGTATCCTTGTGCTCCACTCCTCAATAAAGATTCCACTTGATTGGCAGTAAAAAATCCAGAAACCTCATCCTCAGGAAATACTAAGGTCTTTTTGGAACAATCTAATAGAATATGGTTAGAAGATAACTAATCCATTCCTAAAATTATATCTAGATCGGTAAGAGGCAAACAAATTAAATCAACAAGAAAGACTCAATTATTGATAGTAACAGGACAATTTAGGCAAACTTTTGAAGTACTAACAGGCTTGGCAGTAGGTGTAGAAACAATCAATTGAAAGTTCAAAGATGACACAAGCAATTTCAATTGATCCACACAGTCATATACAATAAACGAATGAGTTGCACCCGAATCATATAGTACAGTTAAAAGATTACCTGATATGACACCTTCTCCCTTGATAAGATCATCAGACTGAGAGGCCTCGGCTCCACTCATCGTATAAACTTGTCCTCCAGCTTGAGACTTAACAGCATGAACATTGCTTACCGAAGGCTCCACCTTCGCTTGATTATAATCCCTCGAGAAGTGGCAAGGCTTTCCGCATCTAAAGCAAATGATTCCCTTGATCGTACAGTCCTTCGTCATATGACCTTTTCCACACTTTAAACAACTCGTTGGTGATGCCACATTCTGATCAAAACGATTGTTACTGGTACCTCCTCCATGTGACTACTGTTGTTGTTGCTAACTTCCCGATGGTCTGGTTCACTGAAACCAGTTGTTGTTACTGCTTCCTCCCCTTTGGAACCTCGATGGTCCAAAGTTACGGTTTCTTGTATCTCGCGATGGCTCCAACTCTTCAAGTCTGCAACACATATCCATCAGTGCCGAAAACTGGTTCATTCGCATTGGCAATACTCCCTTCTTCAGTTCAACCCTCAATTCTTCTACAAACTTGTGACATTTCCAAACCTTATCAGGTTGGATCTAGAGATATCGTGAGAATTTAGACAAACTCTCAAACTTTGCTGCATACTCGTTCACTGTCATTCCTCCTTGTCTTAATCCAAGAAATTCCATCTCCTTAGCATGTCTTGCACTATCCGAGAAATATTTTTCCAGAAACACTTCACGAAGTACCTCCCACGTAATTGCTCTTTGCTGTGCTTGTAATACTCTATAAGTAGCCTTCCACCAATTTTCAGCGTCACCTAACAACATGAAAATGGCATAAGTCACCTTGTGATCCTCTGCACACCCCATTCCTTCAAAAATCTTCTCTAGCTCTTGTATCCACTTACTTGCCTTTTTCGGATCAAACTCTCCCCGAAACTGTGGTGGATTATTTTGATGGACTTCTAACAAATTCTGAACATCAACATTCGCTTCTTGCTATTGTGCAGCTTGTTGATTTTGTTGCACAATCACATCTGCCATATGCTGCATTGTTGCTACTGCCGCTGCCATTGGATCCTCATTGCGTCCCACGTTCACACATGTACCTCTATTACAAGACATAGCTTTCTTCACCAGCAACCAAAAACACAAATAAAAGTCGAATGTAATCGTCGGTGTGTTTGCAAAGGATACCACGATACAGTAGTGCTACCAACTAGCCACATATGACATGCCACACCCCGACGTCTCCAAGATCACTGAAGATCGTAACTATGCAATTCTCACCCACACGAAGGTGTAATTTCCATCTCCTAGGCCCATTGCCTTAATTGACATGCTTTTCTATGCATGATGTATGATCCAACGCATACAAACTATATTTCACCGTATTTCATATATACACACCACATTCTTAGCAGTATCACTTTTCAACTTAATAGGGCCCACCACGATAGCCTGACAGCAAACTGCTGTAATTTCCAAAGACATAAATATTTTATCGCATTTTTGAAATTGCGTAACATTTTTCTTATTTTTTCAAATCATGTAAATATTTTTCAACGTTTTCTAAATCATATAAAGGTTTTTAAACATTTTCTTAATCGTGTAACAATTTTAAATCATTTTCTCAATCGCGTAGCTTGAAAATAGAAATTTCTAAATCGCGTAAGAGTTTTCAAGCATTTTTCACTTGTGTAAAATATTTCTTAACTTTCTAAACTTTTTTATAAAATTTGTTATAAAATATAGGCATTTTGGCTTTATGTAAAATATTTTCCTATTAAAAATTCTTAACATAATATTTTTCGACTATTTCTTTACAAAAATTTGTCTTTCTTGATTTACTTACAAAAATACTAATTTAATAACAAACATAAAATCTATTTCCTTGTTTCTACTAAAAACTCATTAAATTAAATTCTTGTTAACTAATTACCAAAGTCCACACTTAGTAAAATAATCTTAGATTTAAAATACCACTCTTTGGCATATTGGCCAAAAATCTAATTATACTTCATAAATCATATTTAATCTTATACTTCCTTTTAAAAACCTTTAATCCAATTTCTCATCAATAAATTACTCAATCTAAAATTAGGAAAATAATTTAGAACATTTGCCCTCTTTGGTGGTGTTGAGACCGTGAGCCTCCCTAGGTTCTTTGGAACCTTCATACAATTTTCTCATCATGTAAATCATATCCTACTTTGCACAATAATCATCATGCTTCCATAAGCACATAAACAAGCATATAATCAAATAAACCAACATATAATCAAATAAACAAGCATATAATCAAAGCTATAAAGTAAACCAACCAAAAATCACCACAAACAAAGCAAGCTTAAAACCACACAAGTGAATAAATCCTTATAGATTTTTCACCACAAACAAGCCATCTCCTCACCACCAACATATGGTTGATGAGGTTAATCTCCCTCTTACCTCAAGGAAGACAAAAATCCTCTTAGTTGCTTTTCTTCAAAGATTTTGTATAGCCTCCATAGAAAACCCTAACAAGCTTAAACCAACATAAAGTTACAAACTAAGCTTGAAGAAGAGAAACTATGGAGCAATCATGGTTTAGAAACTCAAGAATCAAATTTAGGAATAAAGAAGAAGAATTTTACCTTGAAAACTTAAGAACCCTAGCTTGTAGTAAAGGTAGAAGATGAACGATTTAGCTTACGTCTTCAACATAAAAGAGTCTTAGAATGATATGTAGGCTTAGGAAATATGTTTAGATAAAATTTTAGAAGCTTGGATGATGGTATTAGATGTGTTGGCCTAATGCTTCATGAAATGGGAGAAATAGAGTTTTTGGTTTAGTAAAGAAGAAAGAGAACGGAGAGAATGGTTTAAGTGAGACTAACGTGTGATAGAAATCTGATGGATAGCCTACACTAAAGCTCCTAGTCGTGGAATGCATGCATGTGAGGGAGTTAATGCTTGATCAATCAAGATGGAAATCAAGCACATGGTTATTGTCATCAAGTAGTCATGCTTTGGTCACCCTTGATGATTCATATGCTCTTGAAAGTCCTAGTATTTTCTACTTGGCCGTGGAATTCCTTGAGCCATGCTAACTTAAATTTTGTTTCATTTAATTACCACTTAAACTTAAGTTAACTTAGTTAATTCATCTAGTTTAGGAACTAATTAAACAAGCCATTTTTGTTGACGTAATGCTATTGGTTAATGGCATGTCAAGCCACTAATTTTGACCATTGCTAAAGCTTAGTAGCACATGGCTATCACATGGCTAAAGGCTAGATGAATTATTACTCACAGAATAGAAATTACTACTCACAAACTAGTAGTTATTGTACAATGAACAATAAAATCACAGTAAAAGAAAATTTCGATACTGTGTCCAGTTTCGAGTTTAGTAAGATCGTCCGGCCCCGCATTAACAGTTCACATTTTCTGGCCCATAAAAAATATTACCTTTTTCGGGCCCACCCCGGGCCCACAGACGGCCCAAAATAATATTAAAATAATCACAATCTCAGAACAATCTATAAAAATTCTTAAAAATCAAAAAAATTATAAAATTTATATTTATGCAGAAAAAAAATGAAATTCGGGGTGTTACACCTATGGGTATGCCCCACCTCCAGTATAGCAACTGGATGAGTGATGGGAAGAACAAGTTGCGCCACTCACTGACTGCCCATTGTCGCTGAGTCTGAAGAATGATTTTGACGTCTATCGACAGCCATTCCAAAATAGAATATATCATGATAGCCCTGTCGCAGGTAACTTCTGACAAGTTACTGGAAGGCAAGAGCTTGGTACTGATGAAATTGTACCAGACCTTGGTCTCTGGGGCCAAACAATAACGAGGGAAATATCGTGCACGCCCCTACTGTGAAATGGTCCATGAGACCAACTGTGACTTTGGTTTACAAATGCATGTGCTGACCGTCTACAGATCAATCCCCTCGGGCTACCACCGAGTGAACTCAGTGTAATCATAGACCAAGGGAGGAGGGGGCAAGGTAAGTACCGCCCTAATGGACTCCACGGAAAAAGATACACGGCGACTCCGCATGGCGATAATGGTGGAGTCGACGTGAGTAAAGCCTAGGTTCATGTAGAACTCGCTAACCAATGATAGAGATGCACTGCTGGGGAGTTTGGCGAACTCCCTCCACTCGTGATGCCTGATGGTGGCCTCAGTGTCAGCTTAAATGGTATCAATGAAGAGAAATCTGCACTCCACAATAACATTTTTAGAGACTAAGGTCCCATAGTGGTTCTGTACAACTGCATAAATAAATCTGGCCCAGTCAAAATCCTGAGGGGGAGATGGTTCCCTCTGTTTCCTGTTGCTCTCACCTCTAAGTCGTTTAGGTGCCATATGCCTAAAAAAGAAAGAAGCAGGTCAGAATTAAGCAATAAAATGAATAAGACAATTAAAACACTCAATTTTCTAAAAAAATAAGGGTAACACATCGCGATATGGATGTCAGTGTTGCGACATCCAAGGACATTCATAATGCATTGCAGCGTTCTAACCTACGCTGCAACATTCAATTAGTTCATACCAATGTTGCGACGTTATGAAAATACGTTGTGACATTCAAAGAAATTCAAGCATATGTCACGGTGTAAACAAGCCATGTCGTGGCATTCTTGAACGGTCAAAACACAACCCACAGCCCGCAACAACCCCAACCCCAAAATGCAACATACTAATAAACTAAAAACAAGCAAATGCTAAGCAAAATACTCAAAAGTAAAATAAAATCTAACTACAAAGAACCTAAAACTAGAAAAACACAAAAAACATAGATAGAAAAATGAAAATAAAAAAAGGAAAAGGAAGAAAATACATACCTTGAGATTGAAAGGGATGAAGGGAATGCAAAGGGATGCACGAAAATGCACAAAGCAAAAGTTTATGGGAGAATGGGGGGGGGAGAGATGAGAGAAAATGCAAAAGGGGAAGCTTGAAGGGTTTACGTTACAATGCAAACCCTATTTTGATTTAACCTAATTAAGCTCAAAATGCCGCGGTGCGCGTTTGTGCATAGACGTTTCAATTTTCAATTTTTTTTAAAACATAAAATTGGATGTTGCGGCATTCACAAACTCAAGCCGCAATGCTGTGCTCTCTGTCTCCAAACCCTGATAGGGCAGAGACCAGAAAGCCGCGACATAACAAAGTGAACGCTGTGGTGTGAGAGGTCTGTCTTGAAAATTATGTAGCAGACATCACCCAACATCCAAATTGGCTTCAATGAGGCCTCCGCCATTTATAAAAATTGTCTAGCAAATTTTATACATGCATGCAACAACAAAATAACATGAATTTTAAAAATCAAATACACTACATACTAGACTCAAAACATAAGAATTAAACACTTACATGAATACATCCAAAAAGGTGCCTTTTTTATAGTCCAGACAGGACTTTTTCTGTTTCTTCAACTTGGGGGAGCATGTTTAAGAGAGGCCTCTCTGTCATCACTTAAAGAAGTTCCCGGGGGCCTATTGTTTATGGCATTGCCTAGCTGCCCCACTTGAGTCTCAAGAGCCCTGATTGAAGATGATTGACTCTGAAGAATAGAATCATTTTTGGCCAGATGAGCATCATTTTTAGTTATGTATGAATCAGATTTGACCATAAATTGCATGAACATGTCTTCCAATGCTGGTTTCCTTTCTTGCATAGGTGACCTTGCTTGCAATGAGAAACCAGGTGGAAACGGTGGTCACTCATTGCCACTAGATGAAGATGTTTGCCCTTGGTTGTCCCTATATGAAAAATTGGGGTGGTTTCTCTATCCAGGATTATACTGTTGTGAGTAGGGGTTGTTCTGAGGTGGACGATAGTTTCCCGCATATTGAACACTCTCCAAAGTAGATTAAAAACTATCGTTGGCATGATTGTTCCCACACCGATCACACAACACGAAGGGGCTTTGATTAGGGCCTGTACCTAAACTGTCGAACTTGTTTGCTAATGATGCCACCTAAGCCAAGAAAGATGTAAGTGCATCCACGTCATGAACTCCAGCTACCTTGCTTTGAGTGTTTCTTACTGAAGGCCATTGGTAGCTGTTGGCGGCCAGTTCTTCTAACAGTTTGTATACTTCATCGAAAGATTTACTCAATAATGAACCACCTGCAACCGCATCCACAATTAGACGATTGTGAGGTAGTAGTCTTTTGTGAAAGGAGTAAATTTGGTGCTAAGGAGGAATTTCATGGTGAAAGCATCGTCTCAAAAGATCCTTGTACCTCTCCTAGGCTTCATACAAGGATTCAGATTCTAATTGCGTGAATGAAGTGATGTCATTCACAAACCCTGCAGTCTTGGCCAGAGGAAAGTATTTGTTCAGAAATTTTTCGTACATCTCCGCCCAAGTAGTTATAGATCCCGCAGGTAGAGACTGCAACCAAGTCTTAGCTCGATCTCTGAGAGAGAAGGGAAAGAGCCTGAGACAAATGGCATCTTCTGAGACGCCATTGTGCTTAAAGGTGTCACATATCTCTAGAAAGTTAGTCAAGTGAGCATTGGGATCTTCGTTCTACAAACCACCAAATTGTACAGATGTCTAAATCATTTGGATAATGGCCAGTTTGATTTCAAAATTATTTGCGCAGATGGGAGGCTGTCTGATACATGATTGAAGATTTTCCATTTGAGGATTAGAAAACTCCCTTAGAGGCTTTGTATGATCGTTGTTTTCCTTCGTTTATGGTACTTTATTCACAAAAAGAATGAAATATTAAATCAAATTGTAATAAAAGAAAAGACTTGAATTAGAACTAATAAAGCTCGATATCAATATTAGCAATATAGAAACTAGTCGTCTTCCCCGGCCACAGCGCCAAAAAATTGTTTGTCACAAAATAGGCCACAAGTACACAGGCTGAACAAGTAATACAGTGAAGAGTAAGATATCGTTCCCACGAGGATAAGGTTATTTCCAATGCTAAATATCAACCAATAGCTTAAGTAATTCTATTCAAGAACATAAAAATAGGGAAAAGAGATATAAACTAAAGACTAGGAAAGCAATAAAGATAATGGCTAGAGTCTAGGGAATCATTCTTCACCTCTTACTTCAATCAATGATATGAAATCATTTTCATCTACATGAATGCACTGATTAGGTTAGCTTGAGAATCGATAGCATTTTACTTCTCAAAGGATGCCTAGGGTTTCTCAAATCCTATCACATGGTTTACCCTAACCAAGTGAAAGGCTCTAACTAGAATCCATGATTTCTTGGCTCAACTCTATCACATAAATGAACCATCCTATATCTCTAGCATATCCTCAAGTTCAATGTTCGCTCTTTTGCTTACTGCAAGTGCACGGATCGCACTTGTAGTATAGTTAGGAGTCAGATATCGTTCCCACGAGGACTATTGCTAATTCATAACTAATTATTAACCAATAGCTTAATAATTTATATCCAAGAACATTCAAATTGAGAAAATTGTGTGTAAACTAATGGCAAGATTTAATAATTTACAAACTGTAACACCCTTGTGGGGATGTCACATTTATGATGCAATAAAATAAAATAAATAAAAATATTACCCAAGTTATAAAACATTTGTTACATAAATAATATGGGTTGTAAATTTTTTTTTCTATAGAATATTACTAAATAAAATAACACGGAACATAAACAACTATCATCACACGTAATATACATAAGTTTTGTCTTTAAGTTATGTAAATAATTTACAACTACAAAATATTTAAAGAAAGCAGTAAAGAGTTAATATACACTAAAACATCATAAAATGCCCAAGTGCACATCATAGATTTCTAACCCTCCGAAGGATCACTCTCAAATGAAACCTCGGGTGATAGATATCCAGGATGTCTCAAAGCTCTACGGACACGAGTCCGCGCTGTCGACACACTACTAATCTCACTAGGCTCATGGAAAATCCCTCCCCAGTAACGCCTAAGAGTCAACGGCATCTCAAGATGCAGATACAGAGTAGTAGGGTCACAGTCAGACGCCCCACGTAGACTACCGATCCTCTGTCCTCCCGCAATCGCCAGGCTTCAGAGCCTCCGTGAAACTCAAGTTTCACAAAACCAAAGAATCCCGGCAATGTCATGATCACACAATCAGTCCAAAGGATATGGATGATCGGAAGGCTCGCACTCGTCGAACTGATCACCCGTCTGCTGTTGCTCTTCCTCCTCAGGATACACACAATCTAGAGGCTGTTCTTCTTCCTAAAACTCTTTTATAACATAATTTAATAATAGTGAAACAATACATATAGAGAGGTGAAATAATCATACATCAATACCAGCATGGCAAATAAGAAAACGCCAATACAACAGATATAACAGTTTAATACAATAAAGCATACCATAGCATCATAAATAATAATACAATTTAATACAAAAATTTTAATACAACAGTATCATATAATATCACAGATAATAATGTTATGATGCATGGCACATACACAAATGCAATACGACTCGTTCCTACTCCATGGAGCTAGACACAGATATCAGAGAGAATGACCAGTAAAGATTTATCAGTACCTCAGGCTGCCCAACCAAACTATTGCACTGTCTAACGTTGTGTCTATAGCCCACAGTCCAAACATCGTGTACTACAGGCATTGTACTAAAATAGTCTTTACAAGATCTCAATTAAGTTTAGTGCGTGTCGAGATCACTAGTGTGTTGCCAGTTACCACGGCCCAGAGGAACGACCAACTATCCACATATGGAATACTCCCTACACTAATGCCTCCAAGTCCACACAAAATGAACCACACTACGCTTATCACACTGACAACATAGTGTAGTTTGCCTCGTCAATCAATCACCAATATCAACCAAATTGGCACAACTCAATGCATGAATAAAAATAATAATTACCAAATTACCCTTAGCCTCAAAATATTCTCATATTTACAAAAATACCCTTAACCTTAAAATACCAATATATAGTACGTCACCACTTGACAGTGCCATATCTCCACATGTTTGGGTCCACCACTTTGGTCCGACAGCAAAACTCACTGTTCTAATAATCGCGTAGAAGTTTTATTGTGTTTTCACAATTTCATCGTTTTTACAAATGTTTTTAAATTGCATAAATTTATTTTGCTATTTTTAAAATCGCGTAGTATTTTTAAATCATTTTGTCAATTGCGTAAGATTTTTTAAATCGTTTTTTTGACCGAAAAACTTTAAAATATAGATTTTAATTTTAATACTTTTAAACGACGTAGAATATTTTCCTCACGTTATAAATATATTATAAAATGTTCTCTTTTATTTGTCTGTTTTTAATAAATTTTGATAGCATTTTGTTTATAAAATCTATTAAAAATGTACTTTCTACGTTTTTCCTTTGTAAATTCTTTTGTTTTTTTTATAACTATAAAATCCACTTTAGTAATTCTCACTATACTTTAAAATTTAAAAGTAAGTATCTTTCAAGGGTTTTATTCATTTTTCTTGTATATCACATTTCTAATAAAAATTGGTTTACTTCTTTAAATCTTGGAAATTCATTACAAATGCATTCTTTTTAGGTAAAACATCAACTCTACATTTTAGAAAATAGGTTTTGGATTGATTACACATTTACAAAGCATGTTGGCCGAAATTAGTAAAACATTGGCATTTGATATTTGGATCATTTTGTATCTTCTAAATCATTTTGAAATTCATTCATTTACCTAATTCCATTAAATCCTTCCTTTAGAAAATGGGTGAGAACATTTTGGTTCTCTTTTCTTTGTTGAGACCGTGAGCCCCTCTTTGTGTTCTTTGGAACACTCATGCAAATCTTACATATTATTCACATCCTAATTAATAATCATGCATATATTAACACATGCAAATTATTTTAAAGCTTGTAGACATGCATACAAACAATATCAAACACAAATAAGAAAGCATTTAAACAATCAAACAAGTGAATCCTTATGGATTCTTCACACACTTACAATCCATTTTCTCATCACCACACTTAGTTGATGAGATTAAATCTCCCTCTTACCTTAAAGGAAGATAAAATCTTTTCACTCCTTCTCCTAGTGATTTCGTGTTTTCCTCCAAGAAAACCTAACATGCTCAAATAAATTTTTACAAGTTATAACCATAGGAGAAAAACATAAACCATATGGCTTAGAACCTTAGAAATGAAGTTAGAAATGAAAAACAAAGATTTTCACCATCTAGGAAAAACCTCCAAGGTAATTTTCCAAGCTTAAGATGAATAATTTTGGAAGAACTCTCAACTAGAGGTGTTCTTAGAATGGTGTTTAGGTTTGGAAAAGTGAGTTAGATAAAATTTTTGAAGGTTGGATGATGGTGTATAGTGGTGTGGCCGAATGGTCTTCAAAGAGCAACAATGGTGGGTTTTAATTTTTGAAGAGAGAGAAGAGAGGTTTTGTGTTATCAAAGATGAAGAATGAAGCAAAATGGTCTCCTAACCCTAGCTTATGGCCGTGGAGCTCATCAAAGAGGAAATGGCCTCTTTGTTTGACTTCCAAGACTCCATCCTAGCCATAGCTTTCATCAAGGGTTGATATCAAAGCTTGGCCTCCAAGCTTGTCTCTAATTGGCTCATTCAAGCCTTGTCACATGTTCTTGAATGTTCCACCCTAATGGTGATCATCTTATTAATTAAGCTACCAATCCCATTAAGTTTCTATGCACACTTAATCTAACTTAATTAGGAAAATTAGTTATATTACCAATTAATTATCATTCTTGTAATCCAAGCTTTAAGAATCATTGATTAAATCAATGGTTGATATTAGGTAATGATATGATCAAATCTAAGCCATTAGATCTCATCTCCATGAAATCCTAGCCATTAGATGCATCTTCAAAAATAGAGGGTCAAGATCTTCTCTACATTCCTCCCATCCAATGGTCACAAATGATTCTAGCCACTTTGTAAGACCAATCCCCACCGTATATTTAATCAACGGTTGATATCCAAAGCCTTCATTATTAAGCTTATCATTACAACCTTTGATTAGATCAACAGTTGATATTCAAAACTAAACCTTCTCATCCAACGGTGCAAATCAAGTCAAGCCCTCTTTGTTGACTAATTCCTATTGGCTTAAAAATAAATCAAGCCATCAACGTTGACTACTTTTTCTAAACGTGGGTCCCACAAACTAATTGTGGGTCCTACAAACTAAAAGTGAGTCCCACAGACTTTTTTGGGTCCATTGTCGTTTTATTTGTACTGACTAATAAAATAATATTATAATAATATAAAATTATTTTATTGCACAGATAAATTCTAAAAATTAAAAGATTAACAACCATATCACTCGGAATTGAGCTTAGTAAGATCCCCCAGCTCCAAATAATTAAAATAAGATTTCCCCAGCTCGAAAATTATTATTGTCCTAACCCGGAGCAAATCACACAAAACACTCAAATATGAACATGAAACAGTCAAATAAATTTTATATCATACAGGAAAACATAAAACAGCACAATCAGGACATAACGGTCATTTATCCTAAAGTTGGGGTGTTACATAAACCTCTTTATCAACATATATGATATAGAATTTGTTGGCTTGAGAATCTTATTTAATTAAAAGCCTATGTCTAGGTTATTTAATCATGCTTCGTTACCTAGTCTCTATGTGTCCATAAGATCTAAAGTAAACTCTACTTATTAAGAGCAAGTCTCAATAACAACCATGCATGACTTAGAGGTATATTTCTATCCTATTAGCTAATCAATTTATTCAAGCCAATTGAATGAAATCAAACATGCATCAACTATATTTATGATCTTAAATCTAAATTCCTATGTCTAGGTTCATTAGATTTAATCAAAACATATTAAATATTGGCCAAATATTCAAAAGCATTAGGAACAATATGATTAAACAATCCCTAACCACATATATTAACTTAAAGGTTTACAAAATCATCAATATTCATAGAAGGATCCAAAGAAATCCCTATACATAGACTAGCCACTCATGACAAACGAAAATATATCAAAAATACTCATTGTAATGATCAGAATAGAAAGGAAGTTAAAGGAGAAGAAGTTGCAAGCTTAATAATGGTAGTCCTTGGTACTTGAATCCTCCTTGTGGAAGGATTTGGCATCTAACTTTGGTCCTTTTAGCTTCCTTTCAGTGTCTCAAATAAACCATAGCAGCTGTGTTTTTAAAACAAAAATGTTTTTTTTTTCTGAAATTTGATAGAACAGTATTCATAGGCTTCAAAAATTTGTTTCATGCTGCAGCACTCCACATGTCATGCCGCGCCGCGTGTGGAAATTAGGTCAAGCACATCACGACGTTCATTCTTTATGTCACACGTTCAAAATGTGTAGCTCTCTGCCTGAACATGGGAATGCCACATATCGCGGCGCTAACTTGCCCACGCTGGAGCACTGAATGCTGAACTTCATCTAGTGCCTTTTCTTCTAATGCAGCTCTAAGTCCTTGATCATTATTCTCATTTTGAGCCTTTCCTACAATTAAGAAGTCACCAGATTAATGACAATAGTAAGTTCACATAATCATAGGAAGAATTATACCAATTTGCTCAGAAAACATATAAGAAGATATCACAACTGAAATAAATGAATTTAGCTTAAAATCTTCTAATTATGCCTAATAACAAAGACTAAGCCGTCAGTATAGCACAAATATAGGGCCACAATAACACCATTTTGTGGAGTTATCACACCCCCAAGCCTAGGATTTTGCTAGTCCTTGAGCAAAACAAAGTTTGATTAAGCAAACCAACTAAACAACACACGCACCATATTTACTCAGCATTTATCAAGAATTCCCAGTATTACTGAAACCACAACTAGTGTATCAAGATTGATTAAATCCTCAGAGATTGTTAAAGCCACACCATCAAATTCACACATATGTACTCATCAGCATGCATATATCCAAAATTCTTTCTTATCCAGAACACGTATCCCACTAGCATGCAAGTTAAACTTATCCTAATCAAATCACATTCATCTAGATAAGTTTATGAACATCCATGCATAAGAATCACATAATCCACAAAATTGCATGCAAACTCTCTCTCCACTAATGTAAATCGCACATAATTGAGGATCAAAAGGGACTTCAACAGCTTGTAATGATAGGCCAATGGTAATGGGATAAAGAATAACATGGAATGGATACAATACAAACATTAAGACACATAAACATGTTATTTCAAGACTTGAGCCTCCAAGCAGGGTGTTCAACAAAATTTGAAAGATTAGGACTCTTAAGAACCATTCAATGCTTTTGGGATTTAACTTTTCTTATTATTTTCTTTTGCTTTGCTTGTCTATTTTCTTTTCTTTTTATAGTTACACAAAGCTTTTCTTTTTCTTTCACACCAGATGGTTCTTTCAAGCTCCTTTGACATTGAACATTCACCCATATCCTTTAAACACTGGACTCAAGTCATGAAATAACCTATTATGCACTTAACAAACTATGATGGTAAGATGGAATTGCAATGTTTTCACATACATTTAGGTTTGTTACATGGGCAAGGAATATATAGGTGATGAAAAACATGTAAGGCCAATCATACATCAAGCTTCAAAAGGGACCTATGGATATACTCATATTTGGGTAAGCTTTTTAAGGCTCAATCGGTCCAACAGACGCCTTAATCATTTCCTCAACTATGTACAATTTAGGATTTCACCTCAAGAGTGTTTAAACATAATTTCAAGATAATCAAAACTTCAACATGCATTTATTCATAAACCATCTCTAGACAATACTCAAATCATTATCAAAGTTGCACAAGCATACAAGTGGGATCTACATCATGCATTTGAAAAGCGACTGGATTGTTAAACATGCTTCTTGATTACAAATGGTTTAGCTCAAAAGATGGCACTTCACAAGTAATAATATCATGGGACAATCAACACTACACTAGCAATTGGTACATGGTGTACATTAAAGTATTTCAACATTTTCAAACATACATGTAAACCATCATGCACCATAGTGATATGCATCAAATCTATACTGTGAAAGGGAACGACAATTGTATCTTGAATGAGATTTTCAAATTTACATTCTTCTTCAGATGATATCATACTAACTAGTATTTAGTTGGGCCAGAGTGATGCATTTCAACATATTCAAGTTCAAATATTCAAAACATGCATTCATTTAGTACAATGGCCATTTAAACATAAAACTAAATACTCATAATATATATTTACTCAAAATACTAAATATAAACACAGTGATATAACATGATAATCACTAATTATCAAAACAAAAAGTCTAACATTATAACATACTTTTAAACATTAAAAACATACACCCATACATATTATAATGGCCATCCCCAAACCAATGGGAAACAGTGTCCTACTGTACACAAAATATAATGAATGACAACGAAAGAAAGTGCCCTGTATGAAATCGGGCTAGTCATCAGTGTCCTCATTGTCATCATCAGCACCATCAAGGGCATCATGCTGCAGCTGGGGCGGGTCAACTACCACCTGAGGTGGGAACTGTGGCACAGGGTAGTCATCAATGGGGAGCTGGAGACGCTCTGCCATCCAACATTGAGTCTAGAGACTGTAGGAGACCATGGCTGTAAGATGTGCAATCTGAGCGCGTAGATCTCCCTCATCAGCTGGGGCAACCTCTCTAGGCTGTCTGCGATCCTGCCTCTTGTAACGCCCTTTTTTAAGGAGAGAACATCACACCAAACCAGACAATGCAAAAATAAAACATAAATTAAGACTCGGTTCATTTAAATATCGATAAGCCTATTTAGTGGTAAATCATATAAGTAATTTGGTGATTTTTTTTTTGGTAAGAAAATGATAAAACATAATTACAGTAGAATCAACATGAGAAATAAGCCATACATCATACATATATATATATACTTATATCATACTAGTTTAGTTACATCAACAGATATACAAAATGAGCAAAAACTTTATCCGTCCCAAAAGATTACACATATACAGCCCACCAAAAGACAAAATAAAAGGCCCTCAAAAAATTTACAGATAACCATCAGTGGCTATCAATAGTATCAGCCCCTAAAACTAACGAGAAAGAACTGTGGCTGGATCCTCTCAGGGTCTTCATCATAAGAGGAAATCCTCATCGGAGCAACTGAGTTACAAGCAAGGGCTCGTGCGGAGGATAAAAACGAATCCTCACATGGAGCATAGTAAAGATCACTCCACATATCACAAACAGGTAAGCAAACCTCTAAATGAATGTTTATAGTGAAAGTAAAAACAAGGAGGTCATAACGACTCCAAGCCAGTGACGTCGTCACGTCTCTATGGTAGACGCAGTAATCCGTACGCAGGTTGATGTGCCAGCAATCCTGACCTCCATGAAAAATCAGCTTAACATAACCCAAAAAGCCACGTGGACGGGACGTCATGCTCCAACAAGTACTAGTCAAAACCAGGCCAAAAGCCAGGGAACTCGTGCACTTCCCCTTCTTCACCACCATCTTCGAAGAAACATATAAATATACAGAGTAACAGAAATATAGAAAAGAGGTGAGA
The DNA here is from genome assembly GCA_029884605.1 of Ormosia emarginata. Lineage (NCBI taxonomy): Eukaryota > Viridiplantae > Streptophyta > Magnoliopsida > Fabales > Fabaceae > Ormosia > Ormosia emarginata. The sequence continues at coordinate 11,793,305 of JAQQTP010000040.1, forward strand.
CATCTTACATTCAATACCAATTATGGTAGTAAAAGAAACTGAATGACGCAAGACACCTACATAGCATAGCATAAATAATAATTAGCATCAAGATTCACATAATAAATAGATTGACAATTCCAAGTAGTTATACTTCAATAAACAACAGTTCCATCATTTTATGAATAAATAAATGTCAAATGATATGTTGACTCACTATGCACCTGCACATGGTACCAAAATCCAACATTCGGTACTACAAATCCTACTCCATAGAGCTAGACACAAAACATCAGAGAGAATGATTAAGGAGACATACCGGTATCTCATCAGCCATAATATCAAGTGCTTTTCCAGAAAATTCATAATTTGCACATCAAGGCTTTATACAACGGCATTCTCACAGGATCGCGATATAAGACAATGTCTCAATTAGGATCGTCGGTGCATTTGCATCGGTCTAACCACGACCCAGAGGAGCTACCAACTGTCTGTTCGTGGAACACCCGTACCCTGACGCCCCCAAGGTCAACGATATGACCTACACTAGTCTATTCACACCCACACTAAGGTGTGATTCAATTTTCTTGGCATACAGCCTTACAACAGAGTCCACCAGACTTTCACAATACATGATGACTTAATGCATATTCATATATATTCAACAAATGATATACTCATCTCATCCATAACATATCACAATTTGATCAAGTTGAACATCAATAATTCTTTGGTCCCACTCATAGACCCACAATAACATAGTATCAAGTTCTCAAAAGTGGTAAAACACTCATTAACATTCATTATGGAATTTCACTTTAGCTTAACAATTCTTATAAAATCCTTCCCTAGAGGAATTCTCTCAATTAATCAACTTCTCTTCTTTAGTTTAATTGGAACATCCTCATACTGAAGTCCTAGTATATCTTACTTATACCAGGATGATTTTGCTTTGGGCACCCAGGCGCCATCTCTTCAACGCTTGAGCGCTACCTTAGTGCTTGGGTGATCTCTTCGCAGTGCCTGAGTGCTCACAGAGCTGCGTTACAGGAAAATTTTCTGGGTGTTGAGCGCTTGGGCGTCCAAGCTACAACGCCTGAGTGCTGGTTGAGTGTTGGAGCGCTAATGCATCAGCAAGAATTTTGCAGAAACAAGAATTCTGCAGAACTCATTTTTTGCAGAATTTTGATCCCCATTTCAAGGTTTATCATCAATCTCAAGCAATCCAATACATGGTCCATAGTCATCAAGATACACAATGAAAATCAATAGATTCATACACATCAAAATAGCAACAAAATCATGAAAAACAATATAACAAAGAGAGCAATCCCACATGGATTCCCTCATCAATCAACACCAAACAAACATTTCCTCACCACCAAGTTAGGTTAAAGAGGATTATCTCCCTCTTACCTAGAGAAATAACAAGGAAAGTAAGCTCCTTTTCCTTTGGTAATTTCATCCTCCACCTTCAAGAAAACCCTAAAGTGAGCAACTTTCAAAATCTTCGCTCAAACCATGAAAAGAGGAGTCCTTAGTCACATAGGTGACCAAGAAAAATGGAAAAGAGAAGAAAAGAGAAGAAAATCAAAAACTTTACTTCAAAAGCTTCAAGCTTGGGCTTCAATGGTGGAAGGTGAAAGGGGAAAAACTAGAGGTTGACCACCAAGGAAAAATGTCTTGGAATGATAAGAAGAAGCAAGAAATGGAAGTAGTTTAGCAAGCTAGTGAAGATGGTCCTTCCATGGTGTGGGTGCTATGGAAGAAGAAGAAGAAGAAAAGAGGAAGAGAAGGGCTTGAGAGAAAATGAGAGAAGGGAAATGGTAGAGAGAAAAAGTTATAGATTTTTGGTGTTTTGAAATTAGAAATGAAGGTGATAAAGTGAGAAACAAATTTTAGCTCCCCTAAATTGCCCTTGCTGTGGAACAAGAGAGAGAGAGAGGAGGGAAATGACTTCATGCATTGCTTAAGAAATTTCTAGGAAGTTTCCTTGAGAAGCTTTGGTTAGATTTTACAAAGGTCAACTTGATTAGACATAAAGCATATTTCTAGATAAGGTGATAAGGATTTTTATTACAAGCTATTACTCAATGGACAATTGTTACAGTTATCAAAACAGTATTTATTATCTAACGGATAATAAATTGTACAACAATTTTTATTTATCAAATAAAAATCTCAAAAAATGTAAACCTCATAAACTGTGACCAGCCTCAAGTTTAGTAAGATCCCCCATCGACGTTTTCACAGTTCAAGGTTTACTAGCCTTGGGGAAAATAATTCATTTTCTCGGCTCCGCTCAACGTGCATGCAAAATGAGGAATATATTAAAATATTCAACATTTTCGAAAAAATCCACAAAAATTCACAAAAATCACAAATATTATAAAATGACTATTTATGATGAAATTATCAATTTTTAGGGTGTTACAACTCTCCCCTTCTAAAAAGAAATTTTGTGCTCAAAATTTTCATACCTTAGAATAGTTGTGGATGTTGCTCCTTCATCTTGTCTTCTAACTCCCACATTGCGTCTCTGGTTGTGTCATTCCAGATTACCTTTACTAACAGGATCTCCTTCCCTCTGAGTTGCATTACCTTCCTATCCTCAATCCTTATAGGAGTTGTCTCATAGGTTAAGTTCTCTTTCAATTGTACTGTGTCCGGTGCTATGACATGGCTCGGGTTAGGAATATATTTCCATAATTATGACATATGAAAAACATTGTGAAGGTTAGAAAGAAAAGGTGGTAAGGCTATCTGGTAAGCTATTGGACCTATCCGGTGAAGAATTTGGTAAGGTCCAAGGAATTTGGGAGTAAATTTTCTAGATTTCAGAACTCGATCAACCTCAGTCATAGGCGTGACTTTCAAAAACACAAGCTCGCCTTACTCAAACTCAAGAGACTTTCTCCTCTTGCCGGCATAGCTCTTCTGTCGACTCTGAGCCGTCCTCATCTTTTCCTAAATCATCTTGACCTTTTCCATTGTTTGTTATATAAGATCAGGTCCAATAGTAAGACATTCACCGTCTTAGTACCAACACAAAGGTGTTCTGCACTGTCACCTATATAGAGCCTCATAGGGAGCCATCCCTATGCTCGCATGAAAATTATTATTGTAGGTGAACTCTACTAAGGGTAAAACTTCATCCCAACTTCCAGTTTGTTCCAAAGCGCAAGCTCTGAGCAAATCCTCCAATGATTGAATCGTCTTTTCTGATTGACCATCGGCCTGAGAATGATAAGCAAACTCAAACGTAGCTTCGTTCCCATTGCTTCTTGTAAACTTTGCCAAAACTTTGACATGAACCTTGGATCTCTATCAGAAATGATACTGGTAGGCACACCATGCAACCTAATGATCTCACTAATATATAGCTGAGCCAACTTTTCTAGGTTGTACCTTATGTTGATTGGTAAGAAATGGGCTGACTTCGTGAGTCAATCAACAATTACCCATATTGAATTGTAACCTTTTCTAGTCTTTGGCAATCCAACCACAAAGTCCATCGCAATACTGTCCTACTTCTATTCGGGAATAGTTAGGGGTTGTAACATTCCAAAAGGTCTTTGATGTTTAACCTTAGCTTTTTGACAAACCAGACAAGACGACACACATCTGGCAATATTACTCTTCATTCCGTGCCACCAAAATAACCGTTTCAGATCTTGGTACATCTTGGTTATTCCGGGATGCATACTTAATTGACTCGTGTGAGCGTGTTCGAGAATATACTTCCTAAGTTCTTGATCTTTGGGTACACAAACTCTACCTCTGGATCTTAGAGTTCTATCAATTCCTTCCTCTAATATTGTTGCACTGCCTTGCTTCATTAGCTCCCTTTCTTCTTGCAAAAACTTGTCAACTTTCTACTTCTCTCGAATGTCTTCCATTAAGTCATTTGAGATAGTGACCATGTTCATACAAATCTTCCCTAGTTCTAATTCCACAAAGGACGATACATCCCTGACTTGCTCTATCAAATCCTTTTCCTTGACCATCATAGCAGAGATACTGAGCATCTTTCTACTTAAGGCGTTTGCCACGACGTTTGCCTTTCCAGGGTGATACAGAAGTTGAAAATCATAATCTTTCAGAAATTCCAACCACCTTCGTTGTCTCATATTCAACTCCTTTTGGTCGTACAGGTACTTCAAGCTCTTGTGGTCGCTAAAGACGTTGAGCATCGCCCCATAAAGAAAGTGTCTTCATATCTTCAAAGCAAATACCATAGCTGCTAACTCCAAGTCATGTGTTGGGTAGTTCTTCTCATGCACTCGTAACTGTCTCGAAGCGTAAGCCACCACTTTTCTATTTTGCATAAGCACACATCCTAGTCCTTTGTACGAAGCATCGCAATACACTTCGAAGGTTTCACTTGGATCAGGTAGAACTAACACTGGTGAAGTAGTTAGTCGTTTCTTTAATTTTTGAAAACTTTCTTCGCAAGCATTAGTCCACCCAAAGGCTTGATTCTTTCTCGTGAGATGAGTGAGAAGCCCTGCAATCTTGGAGAATCCCTCAATGAATCTCTAATAATATCCAACTAGTCCCACAAAACTCCAAATTTCTATCACTATCTTTGGCCTTTCCTATTGCAAAATTGCTTCCACCTTTGATGGGTCTACTGCAATCCTTTCCTTCGAGATCACATGGCCCAAAAACTTGACCTCTTCTAGCCAGAATTCACAGTTCGACAGTTTGGCATATAACTTCTTCTCCTTCAGAATCTGGAGAACTATACTGAGGTGTTCAGCATGATCCTCCTCATTTCGAGAGTAGATTAGAATGTAATTAATGAAGACAACAATGAATATGTCCAGGTAAGGATGAAAGATTCTATTCATATATTCCATGAATATGGCAGGAGCATTCGTCACACCAAATGGCATCACAAGATATTCGTAATGAACGTAACGGGTATGAAAAGCCGTCTTAGGAACAGCTTCCACCTTTACTCGAATCCGATGGTAACCCGATCGCAGATCTATCTTTGAGAACACTGCTGCTCCTTTTAGTTGATCCATCAAGTCATCTATCCTCGGAAGTGGATACTTATTCTTGATTGTGATGTTATTCAGCTGGCGATAATGCACACACAATCGTGAAGTCTCATCCTTCTTTTTGACTAGCAACACTGATGCTCCCCATGGCGGTACTCTAGGTCTAACAAACTACTTTTCCAAGAGTTCTTCTAACTACTTATTGAGCTCAATTAATTCTGATGGTGACATCCTGTAGGGTGCTATAGAAATAGGACCAGATCTAGGCACAAGATCAATGGTGAACTCTATCTCCCGCTCCGGTGGTAGACCAGGTACGTCATTAGGAAAGACTTCGGGAAACTCTTTAATCATTGGAATTGCATTCAAATCTGCCTCGCCCTCAACTTTTAAGGAAGATAATAGCATGTATCCCTGAGCCCTTTCTTTCAAGAAAGCTTGAACTTGGTTGGTCGTCAAAAATTTAGAATTCTCATCCATAGGGAAAACTATGGTCTTACTAGAATAGTTTAACAGGATATGGTTAGAAGACAACCAATCCATTCCTAAAATTACGTCTAATTGGGAAAGAGGTAAACAGATTACATCAACAGAAAAGATTAGACCTTCAATAATCAAAGGACAATCTAAACAAACTTTGGTGGTAACAACAGGTTTAGCTATTTTACAGCTCTTGCATAAGAAAGGTAATGAGGACACAAGTAAACCAAGTCGTCGCACACAGTCATAAGAAATGAAAGAGTGGGTTGCCCCAGATTCATACAGTATAGTCAAAAGATTACCTCCTATGGTACCCTCTCCTTGTATCAGATCGTCAGATTTGGAGGCTTCCGCTCCACTCATGGTATAGACTCGACCTCCTACTTGCGGTTTTACAGCTCTTGCATCATTGACCGAAGGCTTTGCCTTAGCCTGATTGCATTCACGAGGATATGTCTAGGCTTCCACATCGAAAACAGATGATTCCTTTGATGGTGCAATCCCTCTTCAAGTGATCCTTCCCGCACTTCATACACTTTGGCGTAGACGCCACATTTTGACTAGTTCGGTTTCCACCAGAACCTCCGCTAGGACCTCCACCAGGTGACTGTTGTTGATTTCCCAGTGGTCGAGGATATGGTTTCTTTTGATAGTGGTTTGCATTATTGCCACCTCTTCTTTGGAACCTAGTAAGTCCAAAGTTATGGTTCCTCGTGTCCCGCGCTTGATCCAGATCTTCCACTCTGCGACACGTATCCAACAACTCTAAAAATTGGTTGATCCTCAAGGTTGTGACCACTTTTTTTACGTCATGCCTTAATCCTTCTTCAAACTTACAACACTTCCACACCTCGTTTGGCTAATGTTGGAAATACGTTGAGAATTTGGACAAGCTCTCAAACCTCGCAGCATACTCGCTGACAGTCATGGTTCCTTGTCTTAAATTGAGGAACTCCATCTCTTTTACATGTCTTGCACTTGCTGGGAAATACTTCTCCAAGAATCTGCCCTTGAATACCTCTCAATTGATTACTTGACCTTCAGCTTCTAGCAGTCTCTGTGCTCCGTTCCACCATTCTTCTACGTCTCCGATCAGCATAAAAGCAACATAAGCTACTTTCTTGTCATCCGCATAGTTCATGCCTCTGAAATTTTTCTCCAGCTCTTTGATCCATAGACTAGCGTTTTCTGGATCAAATTCCCCCTTAAACTGAGGAGGGTTGTCACGACAGAACTCCAACAAATTTTGAGCATCAACAGATGCTTCCAACTATTGTGCAGCCCTTTCCTACTGTTGAACAACTCTTTCAGTTTGTTGTGCGATAACATCTGCCATTCGTTGCATCGCTTTTACAGCTGCAACAATACCTCTACCGCGTGCTATTTCACTTTTGCAGAGTTCACTGAACAAAACACAAAGAAGAATTAGATGTATCCTTTTGGAATACCAAACATAGAGAATCACACAGCACAAACAAGACAGACTTAACCACAAAGAACCAAAAGAAAAACTTAAACTGGGGCTTTGATACCAAACTAGTGTAACGCCCTTTTTTGAGGAGGGAACGTCACACTAAACGGGACAATGAGGAAATAAATCATAAATTAAGACTCGATTCGTTTAAATACGATAAGCCTGTTTAGTGGTAAATCATATAAGTAATTTGGTGAATTCTTTTTTTTGTAAGAAAATGATAAAACATAATTACAACAAAATCAACATGAGAAATAAGCCATACATCATACATATATATATACTTATATCATACTTGTTTAGTTACATCAACGAATATACAAAATGAGCAAAAACTTTACCTGCCCCAAAAGATTACACATGTACAGCCCACTAAAAGACAAAATATCAGGCCCTTAAAAGATTTACAGATAATCATTAGTGGCTATCAATAGCATCAGCCCCTAAACTAATGAGAAGGAACCGTGGCTGGATCCTCCTCAGGGTCTTCATCGTCAGAGGAAATCCCCATCGAAGCAATTGAGTTACAAGCGGGGGCTTGTGCGGAGGATAAAAATGAATCCTCATATGGAGCGTAGTAAAGATCACTCCACATATCACGAACAGGTAAGTAAAACTCTAAATGAACATTTACAGTGAAAGTAAACATAGGGGGGTCATAATGACCCCAAGCCAGTGACGCCGTTACATCTCCATGGTAGACACAGTGATCCATACGCAGGTTGATGTGCCAGCAATCCTAACCTCCATGAAAAATTAGCTTAACATAACCCAAAAAGCCACGTGGACAAGACGTCATGCTCCAACAAGTACTAGTCAAAACTAGGCCAAAAGCCAGGGAACTCGTGCACTTCCCCTTCGTCACCACCATCTTCGGAGAAACATATAAATATATAGAGTAACAGAAGTACAGAAAAGAGGTGAGACATCCTACATTCAATACCAATTATGGTAGTAAAGAAACAGAATGACGCAGGACGCCCACATAGCATAGCAGAAATAATAATTAGCATTAAGATTCAAATCATAAACAGATTAGCAATTCCATGCAGTTATACATCAATAAACAACAGTTCCATCATCTTATGCATAAATAAATGTCAACTGATATGTTGACTCACTATGCATGTGCACATGGTACCAAAATCCAACATTCGGTACTACAAATCCTACTCTATGGAGCTAGACACAAAACATCAGAGAGAATGATCAAGGAGACCTGCCAGTATCTCGTTAGCCATAACATCAAGTGCTTTTCCAGAAAATTCATAATTTGCGCATCAAGGCTTTATATAGCGGCATTCTCACAGGATCGCGATATAGGATAGTGTCACGGTCCAAATCGTCGGAGCGTTTGCATCGGTCTATCCCATGGCCTAGAGGATCTACCAACTGTCCTTTCATGGAACACCTGCACCCCAACGCCCCCAAGGTCAACGATATGACCTACCCTAATCTATTCGCACCCGCACTAAGGTGTGATTCAATCTCCTTGGCATACAACCTTACAACAGAGTCCATTAGACTTTCACAATACATGATGAAATAATGCATATTCATGTATATTCAACAAATGATATACTCATCCATAACATATCACAATTTGATCAAGTTAAACATCAATAATTCCTTGGTCCCACTCATAGACCCATAATAACATAGTATCAAGTTCTCAAAAGTGGTAAAACACTCCTTAAGGTTTGTAACACCCCTTGATGTAGCAACCAGAGCATAATCGTCATTACGCCATAGTTACTAAATCCAAGTGTGTCACAGTCATGATAACAGTAATTTAAATTCTCAAGAGTTTATATTTTTTTTTTGACAATATGCATAGGTAGAAAATATGAGCCTCGAATGAAATATAAATATATTCAAGCCATGATACAACCACTGAAATAAAATCCTATCTCTTATATATATATATATAGTCAATTTACACAAATCACTGATGACATAGAGTATAACAATTACAGAGTCTAATAAAATACAGCGGGAATAAAACACAAAAGAAGGGGGAAAAGTAGTAACCCAGGGATGGGTACTACCAGCAGACAAAGCCGCAACCCCATGTGTACATGACGCTCGGCGTCCCAGTTGACACGACAGGCATCAATGCCACCACGCAACTGCACACGTACGTAGCCGAAAACATCTTGTCCATACGCCCGATCCAATCAACCAAGGTGTGGTCCCTCTTTATCTTCCTCACGTTCTTTTATCAATATAAATATAAAACAGAAATACAGAAATATAGGAAAGAGGTGAGACACCCGTCCTTCATTACCATTGCGGCAGTAAGAAAACGACACGGCGCAGACAGTAAGAATTAATAATAACAACGACATTTACAGTAAGGTAGAACAATAGCAAACAATAGCAGACAGATCACAATAGCATTTCCAAGAATCAGCACAATAATCAGATAATCATTTTCAGAAGTGCAACAGTTATCTTCACATTCACAGGTGTTCATGCTCAACAATTTATGAGACCGACAATGGACGATGCACGATGCATTATGATACCACAATTCCAACTCCATGGAGCTAGACTCAATCAAGCGGAGAGAAAGATCAGGAGACATGTCTGTAACTCCTACAGCTTGAGGCCAGTGCTATCAATAAATTTTCTCATGCGCAAATCATGGCATTGTACAGACATTCTACACTAGATCACGATATAGGACAGTGTCAAGTCCGGATCGTCGGTGTGTTTGCATCGGTTTGCCCCATGGCACAGAGGAGCTCTAAACTGTCCATGTGGAGGGCCCGCACCCCGACGCCCCCGAGGTCATAACACGACCCACACTTGTCTATTCGCACCCGCACTAAGGTGTGTTCAATCTCCTAGGCAACTTGGCCTTACAACAGTCCACAAGACATTCACAATGCATAAGACACTATGCATGCACATGTATGATTCACAATTTCATACAATTCCATAATATGCCGCATTAGGCCAACATAAGCATCAATATATAAATGGCCACTCACACGGACCCATAACATCATAATATCAATATCAAGTCAATTGATGTGTCCTTAGGTTCATTATGAATCCTAACTTAGAATTTGTTTCCCTATTTCAAGGTTCATGTTCAAAATCAATTTATAAAATTAATTTAGCCTTCCAAGGCAATTCAATTTCCCATAACTTGCAATTTATTTAAGTTCTTGGGCCTCACACTCTCATGTTCTTCACTCAATTAGGATTACCTCAAATCTCATGATGCTTTCAATCTTAGTCCTTGAAGATTTATGAAGTCTTGATTTTATCAAATTCTTCTAACTTATTAATTTCCTATTCCATCACATAGGTTCCTAATTACCTAATTCATTATGCTTCCAATTTACCAAAATCACATACTTACACTCAAAAATACCTTAAAGGCCGTGGCCTCACAATGGTTCTAATTTCAAATCATTTTAAGCCAACATCTTGCATGTTATTCCTTTAATTCATTTAAGGTGTTTACTTATTAAATTAGCTCACCAAGGACCCTAATTCCTTGGCCTCAAAACCGTAGCCATCCCCTAGGCTTCAATTCCAAGTTTTTCTTCCACTAAATTCCATCTTGTTGCTTAATTAATCCTCATCTTATGCTTGTTACATATTAACTACAATTTATCCAATTTTTCCACCCCAAAACCGTGACCTCCCAATGGTGAATCCCAAATCACTTTCTTCCATTTCAAGTCTTCAAATCCATTCTTTCCTTCTCTTTTAGGTATTAACTTCTTGTCATTAGTTCACTTAGGTTTTGAGTTCATTAAAATCAATCCAAGTACCCAAGATTCAATGCCAAAACCGTGGCACCATGTTGAGGTAGGAAACTCCAAATTTTCCATTTAGCAACCCCAACATGATCAAGCACAATTTATATATCAAACATATTCAAGAGCATAATCAAGTATCAATCAAATTCAAGAATTCTAAATCATACAAAATTTGTAATTCAAGCAAGCATACAAAGAGCATACAAGGATGGATTTCTCCATCAACACACACACAAGGTCTTCTCACCACCATAAGTGGTTGAAGTGAGTAGTCTCCCTCTTACCAATGTGTAGAAAACAAGAAGAACACCAAGGAAGCTTCTTGAATTTTCGGATTGCACCTCTCCAAAAACCCTAAAAATTCAACTTTGTTAAAACAACATCAAGGCTTGAAAAATGAACCATGGATGGTCATTAAAGAAACCATAATCACGAAAATGAGAGAGGAGGGAGAGTGGTCTTGAAACTTACCCAAAAATGCTCCAAGTTGGAGTTTGAAGAAGATGATGAAAATGGAGGAATTTCAAGAAATTCCAAGAAGAAAAAGTGTTTAGAATGTTGAGAGGATTGAGAAAATGTATTTAGTTTAAATTTTTGTGATGGATGAGTGGGGGAGAGGGAGCTTGGCCGTGGAGTTGCTAGAGAGAAGGAGGAGAAAATGTTGAAGAAGGAAGAAGAAGAAGGAAGAAGAAATGATGAGAGAGAAATTGTTTTGGAAATTAAATGAATTAAAGTGTGTAATTGAATTAATGAATCAAAGCAAATTTTCATTTGTTTTGGGCTGCATTCAGCCGTGAGTGGAGAGAGAAGAGAGAGTGAGAATTGGCTTCAAGGGAAGCTAAGGGCATTGGGTCATATTTTGGTCAAAGCTTCTTAAGGAAGCTTTGATTATTTAACCATTAAATTTGAATTAAAGTAGATAGATTTGACATAAAGTAGATTACATTAGGATAATGTGATAGGATTTTTATTACACACTATTATCCAATAGATAATAGTTACAGTTGTTAAGTCGTATTTAATTAATCGACGGATGAATTTTTCATTTGTATTGATTTAATTGTATCTGTAAAGATTTCTCGAAAATTATGAAACCTCGTAAACTGTGTCAACTCTCGGGTTTAGTAAGATCCCCCGTCGACATGTCCATAGTCCAAGGTTCTCAGAGAAAACATCGCGTTTCTGCGGTTCTCCGCTCAGCGCGCACGTAAAACGAGAAATATATTAAAATATTCGACGATTAGGAAAAATTCCCAGAAAATTTCCAAAAATTACAAATATTATAAAACGACTATTCGTCATATAATTCTCTAATTTTTGAAGCACTACAGTCGTTTTCACGACTCTGCTCGAGTTTTACGCAAAACAAAGAATATATTAAAATATTCGTCGTTTCCGAAAAATTCCAGAAAAATTCACGTAAATCACAAATATTAGAAAATGACTATTGGCGGTGAAATAATTAGTTTCCGGAGCGTTACACTGACCTCAGCAATTCTCAGTTCAGTGTGCACGTAAAATGAGGAATATATTAAAATATTCGTCGTTTCCGAAAAATTCTAGAAAAATTTCTAAAAATCAAGAATATTATGAAATGATGAATTATGACCAAATAGGTATTTTTCGGGATGTTACAACACTCCCCTTCAAATAGAAATTTCGTCCTCGAAATTTTCATCCCTTAGATCAAACATTAACGTGTTTCTTCATCTTATTTTCTTACCCTCAGATTGTGTCTCTAGTTACGTCAATTTAGATCACCCTTACCAACGCGATCTCTATATCTTTGCGTTGCTTTATTCTTCTATTCTTAATCTTCACGAGAAGTTTCTCATAAATCAGACTCTCTCTGAATTGCAGGGTTTAGTTTGATGACGTGTCTGGATCGGTGACATACTTCCGCGATCGTGACATATGGAAGATATCATGGAGACTTAGAAAGAAAAGAATCTGCCGACAAGATATTGAACCAAACCCGAAACGAAATTTGATATAGTCCAAAGAATTTTGGAATGGGTTTATTAGTAACCCGAGACAGACGACACCGAAACTAAACGTTATACTCCTTCAAAAACTCTAATCACCTTTCTGTCTCATGTTCACCACTTTTTATCGAATGGATACTTCAGGTCCTTGCGATTGCTAAAGCGTTGATCGTAGCAAGCGTCTCCATATTCTCGAGAAAAATTTTAACTACTGCTAGCACCAAAGCGTGAGTTAGGCAATTCCCAATGTGTCCTCAACTACCTTGAGGTGTAAGTCACAACTTTCCCAACCTTGCATGAACACATATCCTAGATTTTTCGTGAAGCATAAAATTCTCCAAACAGTTCCACAGGATTAGGTAGAACCAAAACGACAAGCATTCGAATGTCTCCTCGACCTTTAAAACCTTTCTTCACACGCGTTAGTCCATAGAAGTTTTGATTCTCTTCTCGTAAAGCGAGCGAGAATATCAGAGCTATCTTGGAGGATCCATTGATACTCCTTAATCTATGTGTCTTCTTCGATAAAACTAGCTAATTCTACCACCTATGTGTCTCTTTTACGGTCTCCGATCTTTCCTTTTGAAGAACTGCTTCAATTTCTTGGGAATCCACAACAATCCCTCCGTTTGGAATTTCGTGATCCAAAACTGAACCTTCTCAATTAAGAATCCGTACTCTGATACTTTGACATTTGCTCTCCCCCCTTTAAAGTCAGGAAAACTATGCCGAGATGTCCAACGTGTATCTCTATATTTTCGAGAATAGATCAGAATGTCATCATTAATGACAATGACAATTCTGTTCTAGGTAAGGACAAAAGATACAATTCATGTCACTCATGAATACGACAAGAGGATTTTGTTATTCGAACGACATCACGAGACAACCATAATGCCCATAGCGCATTCGAAATCATTTCGGGACATTCTCGATTTCCCGCGAATTTCATGATGACCGGGACGTACATCTTTCTCCGAGGATACTCACCCTTGATCATAATCTCGTTCGTTTGACGATGGTGTTCATCTCACCGAGATGTCTCATTCTTCTCTTAGCTTAATCGACCTTGTAGTTCATCACAAGAAACGACTACAATGGTGACGGTCATATTCCCTTTTCTCCTGTCCTCGCAAAAGGTAACACGTATCCTTGGATTTCTTTTCCCTCGCAAAGCTTCAACTTTGTTGGCATACGAACTCAAAAGCCTTAGTTTCGAAAATCACTAAGGTGTTGGTCGAAACGCTCTAGCAGGTGATAATCAGGAAACGACCAATCAATTTCTAGAATCATGGGCTCAAATAGATATAATTTTAGGTAAGCAAGATAGATCAACGAAAGATTCAGTCTTTAGTAGAAATAGAATAGATTACATAGACTTAGGTGTCAACGACAAGTCTTAGTAACAGAAATGGAAATAATTTAAGTTGAAGATAGGAAAGATACAGATGAATCCTAATGATCCATAGAGTTACAAATTGTAAAAGGAAGGGTTACCCCCGGAATTATACAGCACGATTACAGGATCGTCATTTGAGGCATAACTTCCACGGTTTAGATCTCTAAATTTTGAAGTCTCAGCACCTCCCAAGGTATAAGTTCTGGCTTCCGCTTGTGGTTCTACAGCCTTTACAGCATTGACTGAAGAATTTGCCTTTGCTTGGTCGCAGTTGCGAGAGACGTGTCCAGGCTTTCCGCATCTAAAACAGATTATCCCTTTGATCTTACACTTCCTCGTGAAGTGTTCCTATCCGCATTTCACACATCTTGGTGAAAATGTCGGGATCTGACTAGATACACTGCCACTAGTACTTTGTCCAGGAATTGGTTGTTGTTGTTGTTTCCCTAATACCCGTGCGCATGGTTTCCGTTTAAACTGGTTAACTTTTCTATTATTCCTCCTTTGGAATCTAGGTAGTCTACGTTTGCCCCGAAGTCGACTTTCCTCCAACAGATTCTGAACCTCAACTTCCAACTCTCGTTGTTGCGTGATCCTTTGATCTGGTAAGGTGTCACGCTAGCTATCCCTTGCATGCCTACGTCGTCGCGGTCATGCTTCCATTGTCTTGTCCTGCGTTTACACGCATACGTCTGCCACGAGCCATTGACTTTCTTCGAAGTCGGACAAAACATACATATCAAAACAAACATAATTATTTCAAACAACATTATTTCTCCTCGGAAACCAAACACACAAAATCACACAATTCAAACATGACAAGTCAATTCATGAATTCTAACGATCTCTAGCTCGAGCTCCTTCATTATGCTTCTACAGCGTAGCCCCCTCGTAAGCCGTCAACTTCCAAATTGCTTTCGAACCTAGTTCACACCAACTATTTCTTTCTCCAGAAGATCGGTTTTCCAAAACCTTTTGATCTCCTCACAAAAGAATTCCTATTTTCCTAACTCAGTACGCCTAGGTGAAGTCATAGTTTCCTGTACACACAGAACATTACACATTGAGTAGGCCAGTCCTCAATATCATGCAACTGTATAACAGTAGCTATCAACATTCAACCTACAGCAAGCCATGCATTCCTTTCCCATTATCCCAATCAAGAGACAAGGAAGTGCACAACAGACCAAATTCTAATATGCCTAAACATAGCAAGTCCATACCCCGGCTCAACAGGATGAACTCGCTCTGATACCACCTAATGTAACACCCCTTGATGTAGCAACCAGAGCATAATCGTCATTACGCCATAGTTACTAAATCCAAGTGTGTCACAGTCATCATAACAGTAATTTAAATTCTCAAGAGTTTATATTTTTTTTTTGACAATATGCATAGGTAGAAAATATGAGCCTCGAATGAAATATAAATATATTCAAGCCATGATACAACCACTGAAATAAAATCCTATCTCTTATATATATATATATAGTCAATTTACACAAATCACTGATGACATAGAGTATAACAATTACAGAGTCTAATAAAATACAGCGGGAATAAAACACAAAAGAAGGGGGAAAAGTAGTAACCCAGGGATGGGTACTACCAGCAGACAAAGCCGCAACCCCATGTGTACATGACGCTCGGCGTCCCAGTTGACACGACAGGCATCAATGCCGCCACGCAACTGCACTCGTACGTAGCCGAAGACATCTTGTCCAAACGCCCGATCCAATCAACCAAGGTGTGGTCCCTCTTTATCTTCCTCACGTTCTTTTATCAATATAAATATAAAACAGAAATACAGAAATATAGGAAAGAGGTGAGACACCCTTCCTTCATTACCATTGCGGCAGTAAGAAAACGACACGGCGCAGACAGTAAGAATTAATAATAACAATGACATTTACAGTAAGGTAGAACAATAGCAAACAATAGCAGACAGATCACAATAGCATTTCCAAGAATCAGCACAATAATCAGATAATCATTTTCAGAAGTGCAACGAGTTATCTTGTGGTGTTCATGCTCAACAATTTATGAGACTGACAATGGACGATGCACGATACATTATGATACCACAATTCCTACTCCATAGAGCTAGACTCAATCAAGCGGAGAGAAAGATCAGGAGACATGTCTGTAACTCGGCTGCTGAGGCCAGTGCTATCAATAAATTTTCTCATGCGTAAATCATGGCATTGTACAGACATTCTACACTAGATCACGATATAGGACAGTGTCAAGTCTGGATCGTCGGTGTGTTTGCATCGGTTTGCCCCACGGCACAGAGGAGCTCTAAACTGGCCATGTGGAGGACCCGCACCCCGACGCCCCTGAGGTCATAACACGACCCACACTTGTCTATTCGCACCCGCACTAAGGTGTGTTCAATCTCCTAGGCAACTTGGCCTTACAACAGTCCACAAGACATTCACAATGCATAAGACACTATGCATGCACATGTATGATTCACAATTTCATACAATTCCATAATATGCCGCATTAGGCCAACATAAGCATCAATATATAAATGGCCACTCACACGGACCCATAACATCATAATATCAATATCAAGTCAATTGATGTGTCCTTAGGTTCATTATGAATCCTAACTTAGAATTTGTTTCCCTATTTCAAGGTTCATGTTCAAAATCAATTTATAAAATTAATTTAGCCTTCCAAGGCAATTCAATTTCCCATAACTTGCAATTTATTTAAGTTCTTGGGCCTCACACTCTCATGTTCTTCACTCAATTAGGATTACCTCAAATCTCATGATGCTTTCAATCTTAGTCCTTGAAGATTTATGAAGTCTTGATTTTATCAAATTCTTCTAACTTATTAATTTCCTATTCCATCACATAGGTTCCTAATTACCTAATTCATTATGCTTCCAATTTACCAAAATCACATACTTACACTCAAAAATACCTTAGAGGCCGTGGCCTCACAATGGTTCAATTTCAAATCCTTTTAAGCCAACATCTTGCATGTTATTCCTTTAATTCATTTAAGGTGTTTACTTATTAAATTAGCTCACCAAGGACCCTAATTCCTTGGCCTCAAAACCGTAGCCATCCCCTAGGCTTCAATTCCAAGTTTTTCTTCCACTAAATTCCATCTTGTTGCTTAATTAATCCTCATCTTATGCTTGTTACATATTAACCACAATTTATCCAATTTTTCCACCCCAAAACCGTGACCTCCCAATGGTGAATCCCAAATCACTTTCTTCCATTTCAAGTCTTCAAATCCATTCTTTCCTTCTCTTTTAGGTATTAACTTCTTGTCATTAGTTCACTTAGGTTTTTAGTTCATTAAAATGAATCCAAGTACCCAAGATTCAATGCCAAAACCGTGGCACCATGTTGAGGTAGGAAACTCCAAATTTTTCATTTAGCAACCCCAACATGATCAAGCACAATTTATATATCAAACATATTCAAGAGCATAATCAAGTATCAATCAAATTCAAGAATACTAAATCATACAAAATTTGTAATTCAAGCAAGCATACAAAGAGCATACAAGGATGGATTTCTCCATCAACACACACACAAGGTCTTCTCACCACCATAAGTGGTTGAAGTGAGTAGTCTCCCTCTTACCAATGTGTAGAAAACAAGAAGAACACCAAGGAAGCTTCTTGAATTTTCGGATTGCACCTCTCCAAAAATCCTAAAAATTCAACTTTGTTAAAACAACATCAAGGCTTGAAAAATGAACCATGGATGGTCATTAAAGAAACCATAATCACGAAAATGAGAGAGGAGGGAGAGTGGTCTTGAAACTTACCCAAAAATGCTCCAAGTTGGAGTTTGAAGAAGATGATGAAAATGGAGGAATTTCAAGAAATTCCAAGAAGAAAAAGTGTTTAGAATGTTGAGAGGATTGAGAAAATGTATTTAGTTTAAATTTTTGTGATGGATGAGTGGGGGAGAGGGAGCTTGGCCGTGGAGTTGCTAGAGAGAAGGAGGAGAAAATGTTGAAGAAGGAAGAAGAAGAAGGAAGAAGAAATGATGAGAGAGAAAGTGTTTTGGAAATTAAATGAATTAAAGTGTGTAATTGAATTAATGAATCAAAGCAAATTTTCATTTGTTTTGGGCTGCATTCAGCCGTGAGTGAGTGGAGAGAGAAGAGAGAGTGAGAATTGGCTTCCAAGGGAAGCTAAGGGCATTTGGGTCATATTTTGGTCAAAGCTTCTTAAGGAAGCTTTGATTATTTAACCATTAAATTTGAATTAAAGTAGATAGATTTGACATAAAGTAGATTACATTAGGATAATGTGATAGGATTTTTATTACACACTATTATCCAATAGATAATAGTTACAGTTGACAGAAGTCAGTATTTAATTAATCTGACAGATGAATTTTTCGCTGTATTGATTTAATTGTATCTGTAAAGATTTCTCGAAAATTATGAAACCTCGTAAACTGTGTCAACTCTCGGGTTTAGTAAGATCCCCCGTCGACATGTCCATAGTCCAAGGTTCTCAGAGAAAACATCGCGTTTCTCTGGTTCTGCTCAGCGCGCACGTAAAACGAGAAATATATTAAAATATTCGACGATTCCGGAAAATTCCCAGAAAATTTCCAAAAATTACAAATATTATAAAACGACTATTCGTCATATAATTCTCTAATTTTTGAAGCACTACAGTCGTTTTCACGACTCTGCTCGAGTTTTACGCAAAACGAGGAATATATTAAAATATTCGTCGTTTCCGAAAAATTCACGTAAATCACAAATATTAGAAAATGACTATTGGCGGTGAAATAATTAGTTTCCGGAGCGTTACACTGACCTCAGCAATTCTCAGCTCAGTGTGCACGTAAAACGAGAAATATATTAAAATATTCATCATTTCCGAAAAATTCTAGAAAAATTTCTAAAAATCAAGAATATTATGAAATGATGAATTATGACCAAATAGGTATTTTTCGGGATGTTACAAGGTTCATTATGGAATTTCACTTTAGCTTAACAATTCTTATGAAATCCTTCCCTTGATGAATTTTCTCAATTAATCAAGTTCTCTACTTTAGTTTAATTAGAACATCCTCATACTGATGTCCTAGTATATCTTACTTATACCTGGCTGATTTTGCTCTGGGCACCTAGGCGCCATCTCTTCAACGGCCGAGCACTAGCTGAGAGCCTGGGCGCTCTCTTCGCAATGCCTGAGTGCTCACTGAGCTGCGTTATAGGAAAATTTTCTGAGCGTTAAGTGCTTGGGCATCCAAGCTACAACGTCTGAGCACCGATTGAGCACCTGGGCACTTTCTACACAGTGTCTGAGCACTAATGCATCGGCAAGAATTCTGCAGAACTCGTTTTTTGTAGAATTTTGATACCTTTTTCAAGGTTTCTCATCAATCTCAAGCAATCCAATACATGGTCCATAGTCATCAAGATACACAATGAAAATCAATAGATTCATACACATCAAAATAGAAATAAAATCATGAAAAATAATATAACAAAGAGAGCAATCCTATATGGATTCCCTCATCAATTAACACCAAACAAACGTTTCCTCACCACCAAGATCGATTGAATAGGTTTATCTCCTTCTTACCTAGAGAAATAACAAGGAAAACAAGCTCATTTTCCTTTAGGAATTTCGTCCTCCACCTTCAAGAAAACCCTAAAGTGAGCAACTTTCAAAATCTTCACTCAAACTATGAAAAAAGGAGTCCTATGTGACCAAGGAAAACGAAAAAGAGAAGAAAAAAGAAAAAAGTAAAAAATATTACCTCAAAAGCTTCAAGGTTGGGCTTCAATGATGGAAGGTGAAAGAGAAAAAACTAGAGGTTGACCACCAAGGAAAAAAGTCTTAGGATGATGAGAGGAAGCAAGAAATAGAAGTAGTTTAGCAAGCTAGTGAAGATGGTCTTTCCATGGTGTGGGTGCCGTGGAAAAAGAAGAAGAAAAGAGGAAAAGAAGGGCTTGAGAGAAAATGAGAGAAGGGAAATGGTAGAGAGAGAAAGTAACAGATTTTTGGTGTTTTGAAATTAGAAATGAAGGTGATAAAGTGAGAAACAAATTTTAGCTCTCCTAAATTGCCCTTGCCGTGGAACAAGAAAGAGAGAAGAAGGAAATGGCTTCATGCATTGCTTGAGAAATTTCTAGGAAGTTTCCTTAAGAAGCTTTGGTTAGATTTTGCAAAAGTCTACTTAATTAGACATAAAGCAGATTTCTAGATAAGGTGATAAGGATTTATTACAAGCTATTACTCAATGGACAATTGTTACAGTTAACAGAAATCAGTATTTATTATCCAACGGATAATAAATTATATAACGATTTTTATTTATCATATTAAAATTTTGAAAAATGTAAACCTCGTAAACTGTGTCCAACCTTGGTTTAGTAAGGACATTGAGGAGTAGGAAGGACATTGAGGGAAACCCAAAGACAAAATTTTTGGAGGATAAGGTTGCATAAAGCCCTGACCATGAAGAGTTAGTCCACAAGAAGGTGGATGAAAAGACAGAAAAGCAAGTTGCAAAGGATAAAGAAATTGTCCAAAAAAAAACGGAGAACAAGAAGGTAGTGAATAGGCCTTATGTACATCATTTGCATTTTCCAAGCAGGCAAATCAAGCATAAGATGGATGAGCAATTCAAGAAGTTTTTGGAAGTTTTCAAAAAACTTCATATAAACATCCCTTTTGCTAATGCTTTGGAACAGATGCCCAGTTACGTTAAGTTTATGAAGGATATACTATCCAAGAAACGTAAGCTGGGTGAGTTTGAAATGGTAGCATTATCTGAAGAATGCAGTGCTGTATTGCAGCAGAAGCTTCCCCCAAAGTTGAAGGATTCGGGAAGCTTTGCAATCCCTTGTGCTATAGGAAAGAACTTTTTAGGCCAAGCGCTGTGTGATATGGGGGCAAGCATCAATCTTATGCCCTTATCCATATTCCAGAGGTTAGGTTTGGGGGAGTGCAAGCCCACATCAATGACCCTCCAACTAGCCGATCGTTCATATACATATCCGAAGAGGATTGTGGAAGATGTACTGGTAAAAGTGGACAAGTTCATCTTCCCTGTGAACTTCGTGATTCTAGATGTGGAAGAAGATCATAGGGCCCCTTTAATCCTAAGCAGACTGTTCCTGGCCATAGGAACAACACTCATAGATGTGCAAAACGGAGAATTGACTATGAGAGTTCAAGATCAAGAGGTAACTTTCAACATCTTTAAAGCAATTAAGTTTCCTCAAGATCAGGGAGAGTGTTCTTATGTTGGGATATTAGATAACATCACTGATGATGCAGTCCAAGCCAATGTTCCTGAAGATTCTCTTGCTAGGGACGATGTGTCGGATTTTATCAAGTGCCTAGATGCAGTTCCTAGGCAATATCGGTCACCTAAGTTTGAAACCTTGGAGTCCGATGCAAGTAAAGAGGCATCTAAGCCTTCCATTGAGGAACCTCCAACACTTGAACTTAAACTTTTGCCTAATCATTTACAATATGCTTATTTAGGAGCAATCTCCACCCTATTAGTAATCATATCATCATCCCTCTCAGATAATCAAACGGAGAAACTTCTCCGTGTGCTAAGGAAATATAAACATGTTATCGAATGGACTATTGCCGATATCCAAGGCATTAGCCCCTCTATTTGCATGCACAAGATCCTATTAGAGGATAATCACAGTGGTGTTGTGGAACACCAAAGAGCTAAATCTAATTATGAAGGATGGGGTGAGAAAGAAAATAATCAAGTGGCTAGATGCTGGCATAATATATCCTATTTCTGACAGCACTTGGGTCTCACATATTCAATATGTTCCTAAAAAAGGTGGCATGACGGTAGTCACCAATGAGAATAATAAGCTCATTCTCTCTCAGAAAGTCACAGGCTAGAGAGTATGTGTGGACTACCGCAAGTTGAATAAAGCCACCCGAAAGGACCATTTCCCGCTTCCTTTCATTGACCAAATGTTGGACAAACTAGCATGGAAAACCTACTATTGCTTTTTGGATGGTTATTCTGGATATAACCAAATTGCTATAGCACCAGAGGACCAAGAAAAGATAACATTTACTTGTCCTTATGGTACATTTGCGTTTAGAAGGATACTGTAATACCCTCCTCAGGGCATCATATTTCTGTCTACCAACTCCCAATCTGGAAATGATTTCATAAAAGGTTTAAGTTATAAAAGGGTGAGTTTTAAAATTTCTTATTACAGAAATATAAACTTACTGAAGTCCATAAGTATTATTGAAAATATAATTAAACTGATTAATATACAATATTGACACCAATTAATATTTAACAATTTAAAGAGAAATATAAAACTAACAAAAAAAAAACTCTCTCTTTTTAACAGTAGCAAACCCTATGACGAGTCCTACTTAATAGCATGGTACAACATTAACGAGAAAACTTACTATACTTATTCCTTCTTGTATCCATCTGGATGCATTAGAAATCTGTTCCTTGTCAACACTGCACGCTGTCAAATCTGGAATGGTCATTCTTTGATGTTGTCTTCGATCTCAGAGTATTTATCACCCGTATGTCTAAGACAACTCGTTCCATCTATTATATAGTTTTTACCAATACAAGCACAACAACACAATATAACAAAGAGGTGAGATCACCTATGTCAATACCAACATGGTAGCACAGAGATAATACAAACAACATATCATATAGGTATATCATACCAGAATTCCAATAATGCACTCAACATTAATCAACTATCATCATCATGCCATTAACATTATTATCATCACACAATAATCACAATAATGCCTTCAACATGATTATCATCATCATCATCCAATATTCCTCAATTATTATATCATGCAGATATAGATACTCAGATTTATGCATATGTTAAGCATGTAGACTCAATATCCTACTCTATAGAGGTTTTCACAATTTCGAGAAGAATGCTCTGTTAATTGTCAGCCTTAGCCTAAAGACAATCTTCTAGATTAGCCCACAGACAATGCCCAGCCTTAGCCCATAGACAAATGTCCAGCTTTTGAAAAGAATTATGTTCTTGTCGGGTATCGTCAATGCGTTGCAACAGACTGTATCGCCAAGTGGCATATGGTCCAGTCGTAGCCCATAGACAGATATCCACTGGTCGACCACCGCGCCTCGACGCACCCCAAGATCTATCATAGACCTCACTATCAATTCACATTCCCTCTTCAACCACAAGGGTCCCAATAGCATCAGCTATCAATTTTTGTTTATTCAAAATCATCATATGCCTCAATGCATATCTTTTCAATGCATGTTCAATGCACCAATGCCAATCACAGGCAAAATTCCTCATTTCCAATGCATGTTCAATGCACCAATGCCAATCATAGGCAAAATTCACACTTTCATATTCAAGGTCCACACATTGGCCCATTCTCAGTTTTAATTTCATTATCTCATAATCAGGGTCCATACACTGGCCCAACAGCAATCATATTGTATTTTCGACAGCAAAATTATATTATCGCGTTTTCATTGTCACAAAACACTTTCGTCGTGTTTTCACAATCGCGCAACATTTCTGTTACGTTTTCAAAATTTTACAACATTTTCGTTACATTTTCAAATCACGTAGTGATTTTTCAACGTTTTCTCAATCACGTAAAAATATTCCACTATTTTTAAATCGCGTAGTGATTTTTCGACAATATCTCAAATGTGTAAAAATATTTAAAAGCTTTCCAAATTGCGTAGAAATATTTCAACGTTTTTCAAATCACGTGGAAATATTTAAACATTTTTCAAATCGTGTAGCTTAAAAATCACGTTTTTAAGTTACGTAAATCATTTTTCACCATAATTCCATTACGAAAAATATTTCTTAACCTTCAAAAATTCCATTTCAACCTTTCTCAAAATAATATGACTACTCACATTATTTTCACATTTTCTTACTCAAGAAAATCCTTTTCGCAATTTATTCCACAAATTCACAATTCCATTGAATTAAATCAATGTTTTCAAACTTTAAAAATTACTAACGCTCTCCAAAACCCAAAGGATAAGTTACACATTAGAAAATATCAAATCACTATTATATTCTCCATTTTTTCTCAAATCAATTCTAAAATCAATTCTCTTTAAAATAAATTGAGGTTCAAACACTTTTAACCTCTCTTTTCCATTCCCATATGAAAATTTCATTTCCCAAGTGATAAAACACTTTGATTCCCTTTCCAAATTTCTTATGCCAAATCAATTATATTTCCATTTGAAAATCATTTTGTTTCATAAAATCAAGGCATTCATAAGCCTTCAAAACCGTGGTACTTGATTATTTAAACCATCAAATATTTTTCCTTCCAAGTCAATATGGTGTTACACAAAGAAAACCATTAAAAATTCCTTAACAAAAATCGTGAGCACTTGGTCTTTGAAATCAAATCATTTGTTCATTTTCATTTTTCACTTTCTTTGCAAATCCTTAAAATTAACAACTCATTGCTCTTTTCATTTAAAACTCTTGTTTAGTAAAATGCTTAGAAACTTTTTACACAAAATAAATTAATAAAAATCCCTCTAAAAACCGTGACCACTTCTTAAAAAACAAACCCTTTGTTTATTTTCCTTACTTTTCTAATCATCCAATTTTATCATTCATGAAAATATTAATTTATGAACACCTATTTTGAGGTGTCTTGGCCGAAATCCTCTTGGTCTTTGGAACCAAAAATCAATTTCCTTTCCATCATCAAATCATGGCATACACACACATATTCAAATATATATCACAAGCATGCCATAATCAAGCAATAACTCATGCAAATCATACCAAGCATAGGCAAATAATCAAAGCACATAAACATACAGAAATTATTACATGACCATGGATATGAATCCTCACATGGATTAACCATCCATCAAATACACAAACCATCTCTCACCACCATACTTGGTTGGTAAGATGAATCTCCCTCTTACCTCTTGAAGATCCTCAAAAGCTCCTTGTTTTGCTTCTCTTTCCAAGTCCTTCACCACCAAGGGCTTCTCAAATACAAAACAAAACATATATTTATTAGTAAATCAAGCATGAACAAGATAAACCATGGATCAAACATGGCTTAGAACCTTGAAAATCAAAAGAAAAGTGAAGATTAACAAACTTCACCAATAAAGCTCCAATCTTTAGCTTGAAGAACAAGGTTGAAGATGAATGATTTAGAGAAAGTCTCCAACATGAAAGTTGCTTAGAATATCATGTAGATTCAAGATCTATAGTTGGATGAAATTAAAAGAGATTGGATGGTGATTTTGGGTGAATGGCCGAATGGTTCCTCTTGAAGACCAAGGTTGGAGTTTTTGATTTTTGTGAAAGAAAGGCTTCTTAGACTTGGTTAAGGTAAAGAATGAAGTGAAAACACTTGGTTTCCCTTCCTATCAATTTCGTGGAGCTCCTTGGAAAATCCCTAAAAATTATAAACAAATCTTAAAATCAATAACAAGTAAAAGAATAGATAAACCATGATTCAAGCATGGCTTAAAAAATCAAAACTAAAAGATTGGGTGAAGAAATATGAACTTTACCCTTTTTGCTAGAAACTTGAAGCTTGGATTTGAAACTCAAGATGAATGATTTAGTGAAAACTCATAACTAGAGATGTTCTTAGAATAAGGTAAGGATTCAAGAAATAAGGTTGGATAAAATTTTTGAGTGATGGAAGGTGGTTCTAGGGTGCTTGGCCGAAATTAGCTTGGAGAAGAGATGGAGAGAAATTTTTTGAAGAGTTAGCTTCTTGAAAATGATCAATAATGATCAAGATGGAGTAATAATGGTCTTGAAACCATTCTATGCCCTTAAACATGCACAAAATTGTCCCCTCCTCCAAGCATTCTCCTAAGAGTGCTAAATGATCAATAATGATGCAAAATTGACCAAGGCATCTAATAATGGTCATAAAGCTTTTCTTTAGCTTCAAAATGAAGCACAAAACCGTTCCCCCTCCATGCATTATGCATTCAATAAGTTGTCATCTTTTCTATCCACCATTTAGAGCCATTTAAGCCATTGATTAGATCAATGGTTAGGATTTAGGTAGACTTTTGATTAGAAGACTTAATCTAGGCCATTAGATCTTTCTCCTTAAAATTTTAACCATTAGATACAACTCTAAAAATGAAGGGTCAAGATTACTCCTTCTTACTTTCAATCCAAGGGTCATAATTAGTCACAACCTTTTTAGAAGACTAAATCTCCACCATTGATTAAATTCACATCCAATGGTCATAAATGATCCATCTCCACCGTTGATTTAATCTGAATCCAACGGTCACAAATGGTCCTAGCCACTTTGTAAGACCAAATCTCCACCCTTGATCTAATTCTAAATCCAACGGTTATAAATGGTCATAGTCATTTTCTTAGACTAATCTTACACCGTTGATTAAATTGACGGTTGATATCAAAGTCTTCAATATTAGACTTGCTTCTTATTGGTCCATCAAAAGAATTAAACTTGTTTTCCTATTGATCCATCAAAAGTTGTCGTGACCACTATTGTTGACTTAAGCAGTATAATTTCTATTTTTATCTACTAAAACCCCACGAAAGAATATATTTACTGTATTTTTATCACCCAATAATTAAATATAGTACAAAATATAGTACAATAAAATTTTAGAAACTGTTTCCGGATTCAAGTTTAGTAAGATCCTCCATCTCCGTCTAAACAGTACAAATTTTTCTATACGTAAAAAAATTTTCATGTTTTGGGACTCACCCCGGGCCCACGTAAGACCATTGGGGCCCACAAACAGCCCGAAAACAACCAAATAGCCATAAAAATTTATATTCATCCACAAAAATCACGAATATTAGAAAACGTATAAAAATTAAGTCAAATTGTTAAAAATAATTAACAGTCAAGAGAAATAAATACTAAAAGATTTTCTCCGGCCCAAAAATTATTATTCTCTTGACATGGAGTAAATCACTCAAAATGATCAAATACGTTGATGGAATACTCAAAATAATTTTACAGTGCACAGAAATCACTAAACAGTAGAATTCTGTTAACTGTCAAAATTACTATCTAATAGATAGGAAATTTTGGGGTGTTACAGATGCTGTTTGGGCTATGTAATGCGTCTGCAACCTTCCAGCATTGCATGATGGCCATCTTCGTAGATATGATAAAGCATGGCTTGGAAGTGTTTATGGATGATTTTTAGTATTTGGGGATGATTACAACAACTATTTGCAGACCCTATCATTTGTACTAAAAAGGTGTGAAGAGTCCAACCTCATCCTTAATTGGGAAAAGTGTCACTTTGTGGCCCAAGAAGGCATAGTTCTTGGCCATAAGGATTCCATTAAAGGGATGGAGGTGTACAAGGCAAAGGTTGAGGTAATTGATAAACTTCCTCTGCCAAAACTCAGTAAAAGGAATCCGCAGTTTTCTTGGCCATGCGGGTTTCTATCGAAGGTTTATAAAGGACTTTTCCAAGATAACCAAGCCTCTCTGCAACCTTCTGGAGAAAGACATCCAATTTTCTTTTGATGATTCATGCCAGGTTGCATTTGAGGAGCTGAAGAAGAAACTGGTCTCAACACTAGTTTTTATTACTCCATATTGGAACTTACCGTTTGAACTCATGTGCGATGTCGGCTATTATGTTATGGGTGCAGTGTTGGGACAATGAAAGGACAAGGTGTTTCACTCCATATACTATACGAGCAAGACACTTAATGACTCCCAACTAAATTAGACAACAACGAAAAAAGAGCTGCTGGCAGTTGTGTTTGCATTTGACAAGTTCAAAGCTTATTTAGTAAGGACTAAGGTAATTTTGTATACAGATCACTCAGCAATCAAGTACCTAGTCAGCAAGAAAGACGCGAAACCACTATTGATTAGATGGATTTTGCTTCTACAAGAGTTTGATCTAGAGATCAGAGACAAGAAAGGTGCAGAAAATCAAATAGCAGATCACCTTTCAAGATTAGAAAATGAAGAATGCTAAACTGAACCTATCATGATTAGGAAAACATTTCCTGATGAGCAGCTTTTGGCAGCCACCACTCAATCATGTCCATGGTATGTAGACATGGTGAATTACATCGTGGGTGGTGTGATACCACTTGATCTAACCTCTCACCAAAAGAAGAAATTCTTATACGATGTCAGGCACTACATCTAGGATGAACCATTTTTGTTCAAATAGTGTGCTGACCAAATGTTAAGGAGGTGTGTACCTATGGAAGAGGTGGAATAGATCCTGAACTAATGTCATGCTTCTCCATATGGTGGGCACTACAGTGGTGAGAGAACGACTGCAAAGGTGCTCTAATATGGCTTCTATTGGCCATCACTATTCAAGGATGCACATTTTTATGTGCAAAGATGTGATCGGTGCCAGAAAAGTGGAAACATTTCAAGAAGAAATGAGATGCCCCTTAACTTAATTCTGGAAGTTGAAATTTTTTATGTTTAGGGCATCAACTTCATGGGCCCCTTTATTCTTTCATTTGGGAATCAATACATACTAGTGGCTGTGGACTATGTGTCCAAATGGGTGGAGGCGTGTGCATTTCCTACCAATGATTCTAAGGTAGTGATTAGCTTCATGAAGAAACAAATCTTCACCAGGTTTGGAACACCTAGGGCAATAATCAGTGACAGAGGGTCACATTTCTGTAATAAGTACTTCGAAGCCCTCCTAGCCAAATATGGACTGACGTATCAGATCACCACTGCTTATCACCCCAGACAAGTGGGCTAGCAGAGGTATCCAATCGCGAGATAAAGCGAATCTTGGAAAAGACAGTGTGTCCAACTAGAAAAGATTGGTCAAGAAAGCTAGACGACGCACTATGGGCTTACATGACTGCTTACAAGGGCCCCATTGGTATGTCTCCATACAAGTTAGTGTTCAGGAAAGCATGCCACTTGCTGGTTGTGCTTGAGCATAGTGCTTATTGGGCAATAAAGCAGCTCAACTTCAATTTACAAGCCACCAGTAAGGAAAGAGTTTTACAACTCAATGAACTGGATGAATTTAGGCTACAAGCCTATGAAAATGCAAAAGTATACAAGGAGAAGGTTAAATACTGGCATGACAAAAGGATTGTCTAGAAACGATTTGATGAAGGCCAGCAAGTTCTCCTATATAATTCCAGGCTTATACTTTTTCCTGGAATGCTTAAATCGAGGTGGTCGAGACCCTTTGTTGTGATAAAGGTGTTCCCCTACAGAGCAGTGGAAATAGCCCCACTTGATAGATCATCAAGTTTTAAGGTTAATGGTTAGTGCCTAAAATCTTATTTCAGAGGATAAATTCTTAGGGAGAAGACCTCCCTCACTTTAATAGCTCTAACTTAATGTCCACAAAGTCCTGTCGGGACTATAAATAAGGCCCTTTGTGGGAGGGAACCCAATTGTGCATATTTTGTGTTTTAAGGCATTAGTATGTTAATATGTGGTTTTAGTAGTTTGATTAAGTTTTTGATATACAAACTGTTATTTGACCTTTTGGACGTGTTTTATAGGTATTGGTGACCCATTTTAGCCAAGAATCCTAGCAGAAATCAATCTACTACAGAATTCTGCAGCCTGACCTCTCACGCCGCGACGTGAAACTTGTAAATGCTGCGGCATGAGGTCTTTTGAGGGCATTATCAGTTTATATCACACTGCAGCATGAAACTTTGCGACATTGGTTTTAATAAATAATAAATAAATAAATAAGTAATAAATAGTATTTATTTAAATATTTAAATTATGGGGGAATTAATGGGCGCTGCGACGTTAAGCTTGTAAATGTTGTGGTGTGATGTGTCTTTTGGGGTTAAACGCCGCGACAGTTTATACGTCCCTCAGTTTTCCCTTTTTTTCTAAACCTATTCTCTGTTTTCTCTATCCCATCCCCTCGTTATTAGTTTCTATCTTTGTAGCTTTATATCCCTGCTTCCAAATAAGGTATGAAGCTCTTTCATTTTCTTATTTTTATTTTATATTTGTCATTTCATTTTTTTTAGTTTAGCTTTCTGTGTTAAATGTATATTTTCTTATTTTTAGTAGGATTATATGTATTAGGATAGGTGTTTTATAGTTTTTATGTAGTATAGGTGTGTGTATTCTACCTGGGGTAGGAGTTTTGGCCTGATTGTAGATGTTTCTGGGTTCGAGGTGAATGCGCGTCGCGACGTATACTTTGAATGTCGCGGCGTGATGATGAACACATATGAATGCCGCAACGTAGACTTTAAATGCCGCGAAATAATGTTAGAATTCATTGAGTGTTGTGGCGTGGCATATGAATGTCACGGCGTTGTCTTGAATAGTTTGAATGCCGCAGCGTGTCTGTAAATGTCGTAGCGTGAGGCCTTGAATTTTCTAGGTATTTCCAGAATTACAAATTTTTCTTAACTGTAATGCTATCAATTGCTTGATTTTAACAGTTTACAATTCTTTTTTAGGTAAAATGGGACCAAAGAGACAACGAGGATCCTCCAGCCAGAGACACTGAGAGTTATCTCCCCCTCCGCTGTTTGACGAGGGGCGATTTGTTTCAGCTGTTGCAGCTTAGAGATATGTCGTATTGGTTTCAAAACCAATAATGACAGAGTGAGGGTTCTCCTTCAAGGATACCATATCGAAAGACATCGACAGAACCATCCGCCACTATAACTGGAGTCGATTTGCACAGCATCCAGACATCGCGGTCCTTCCTGTGGTTCACAAATTTTACGTGAATATCGATACCACCGACGCAAACACCACGTGCGGGGACTACAGGTCTCCTACTCTATTGTGGTCCTTAAGGTAGTACTGAGTTTACCGGCTCCTCCATTAGTCCGTGAGTACTCTCATTTTCTCGGAGTCGACCCAGATGGCATTGATCTCAACACTGTGACGGCCAGGATCTGCACACCTGAGTCGCAGCCAATGCAGTGGGTATTGAGCGTCCAAGATGCCAGACCCAAATTTTTTCGCAGAGCCTGCTTGGCACCAAAGGCCTGGGTGTGGTATCATTTCATCAACACCCGTATCCTACCATCTAACAACCTGTCAGAAGTGACTTAAGACCAGGCAATCATGATCTATGCTATTCTCGAGCACCGAGCCATAGATGTCGGCCATATCATTCACCAATAGATCTAGAGAGCTGTCAGGGAGTGTAAGAGCCTATTCTTTCCTTCACTCATCCACCGGTTATGTAGAGGGCAGATGGTCTAGTCTCAAGACCATGAGGAGTGGTCAGAGGGCAAACAACCTCTCAACGATTACTTCCTTGACAGGGTACGAGTAGCCCCAATAGCACTACCACCAGCTAGGAGGACCCAGAGGCGGGATCTAGTAGGACCCAGTACGGGGCCATCACTGCCTAGGGCAGCCCTAGTAGATGTTACCGCATGGAGGGCATACATAGAGGCCCGAATAACACACCTGGTGGCACACTCAGCACAGATGACAGCCATGCTATCATATCTTATTTAGACTTAGCGCTGGATAGCGGAGCGCTTGCATCTTCTGATAGACGATTACCCCATCCCAAACTTCCCCCCCATTGCAGTTGCAAACCCTCAACCACCACCACAGGACCCTGGGCCCTCTCACCAGCCCATAGCCCAACGTGATGATGATGATGATGAGTCCATGGGCAAGGATGAGGATGCTGATGACGAGGCTACAGACTTTGACGAGGCTTCTATCTAGCCCTTGTGGCATTCAGGGCACATCTTCTTTCATTGTATTTTATTTTTGGATATATTGTATGTTTTTGATGTACAGTGAGGACATTGTTTCCCTTAGGTTTTGGGGGGTGTCCTAAACTTAAATATGTGGTTTTGAAACTTATATATGTGTGAGTAATTATGGTATTATTGCCTATGCTTAATATGATATTTTGAGTATGTTTGTTATTTTGTATGTTTGATAGTATCCATAAGAGCTTGTAGCTTGTATCTTAACAAAAATTTCATGAAAATCTTATTCAAGATACAATTATCGTTCCCTTTCACAAAAGGATAACATGTTGTTAATAACTAGTGTGCGATGATCATCAATGATAAATATTGATGTAAATTAACCTCAACACTTCTGTGAATCCATATACAATCTTTGAGGCATGTTGAAGCAATCTAGTTTCTTTTTGTGCTTCATATGTTTCCCAATTGCATGCTTGTTTAACTTTGGAAATGATAAAAATTCTTGTCTAGAGAAAGTTTATGGATGATACATGTGGAAGTTCAGTTATCTATAGGATTATTTTTGAACTCTCTTGAGGCGAAATCCTAATTTGTGCATGATTGAAGAAGCAATCAGGGCATTCTTTGGACCGTTTGAGCCTTAAAAAGCTTACCTTAACATAATTATATCCTTAGGTCCCCTTTGAAGATTGAAATATGTTTGGCCTTATTGTTATTCATTCACCCATTGTGTTCGTTAACCTGTTAATCGTTCTAATGCATGTGAAAGCATTGCATTTTCCTTCTACCATCAATATTATTGAGTGGATGATATGTTATTTCTTAAAGTGAGTTTAGTGAGTAGGGGCATGTATGTTTGAGAAAAAATGAGCATGAAGGAACCAAATACGATCAAAAGAAAAAGAATTTGCTTTGTAGAAGTAAAAAGAAAAAAAGTTGAAAAGAGAGAAAAGCAAAGCAAACAAAGAAAGAAGAAAAGTTAAAAATGAAAAGTATTGCAGGGTTCTGGCAAGTTGTGATCCTTCACTGTTGTATACCCTAATATTATCACTCGATGACTTAAGTCTTGAAATAATATGTTTATGTTTCTCAATGTTTGTTGTATATTATTTCCTTTCTTTTCATATGCCCATTACTATGGCTTGACATTATAAGTTGTGAAAGGCCCTTTTGATTCTCATTTATGTGTGAGTTACATTAGTGGAGAGAGAGTTTAATTACAATTTTATGGATTTCTTAATACATGTTCATCTGTATGTCCATAAACTCATTTTTTATGGATTTCTTAATACATGTTCATCTGTATGTCCATAAACTCATTTGGGTAAGTCATAATTGAACAGAAGAAGTTTTGTTT
Source organism: Ormosia emarginata (assembly GCA_029884605.1). NCBI lineage: Eukaryota > Viridiplantae > Streptophyta > Magnoliopsida > Fabales > Fabaceae > Ormosia > Ormosia emarginata. Next base: position 11,826,440 of record JAQQTP010000040.1, read on the forward strand.
GCATGATTGTGGGAAATATATTTTGTATAAAGGGAAGAAGTTTTGTTTGCATGATTGTGGGAAATATATTTTGTATAAAGGGAAACTATGATTGTTAGCATGATGAGGATTGCTTATATATGAAACTGAGTGTGAGGTAGGTACACTCTATGAGATTTTATGTAGTCATCATACACTAGTTCAGCATAAGTGAAAGTGGAAAGTTCAAAGTTGTTGAGAGCAAGGTAACGAGTTGATCTTTATAAATGTACTTTGTTTTGATCGAGGACTAGCAAAAATCTAGGTTTGGGAGTGTGATAACTCCACAATTTGTAGTTATTTGTGCCCCATATCTTCGCTATATTGATGGCTTAGTCCTTGTTTTGATGCATGATTAGAAGACTTTAGCTTCGTGTTCATATAATTCAATTTTAGTGTCTTCCATTTTGATTTTAAGAAAATGTTTTCCAATTCTTTGATAGATTGAGTACATTTTCACTTATTGTTGAATTGGTAATTTCTCTATGCCAGGTAGGGTTCCAACCAAGTGAAACTTAGAAGAATGGGACCAGCATTGCAAGAGAAATCCAAGATTAAGGATCAGCTTATCACGCCGCAACATGGCATATAAATGTCATGGCGTGGGACATTCCCCTATTCAGGTAGAGAGCTACACATTTTGAATGCAGCAGCGCAAATGAATGAATGTTGTGGCGTGGTGACCTAAATTGTATGTGCGCTGCCGCATAGGAAGTAGAATATCATGGCGTGACTCTATTTTCTGAAGCCCTATAAATACTCTTACATTAATTTTCTATGAGAGTGAGGTTATTTTTAGAGAGCTGCGGCCAGGATTTTATATTTTACACTGATAGGAAGCAAAAGTGACCAAGATTGAAGGCCATCTTCACCTTGGAGGAGGATTGGAGCTTGAAGGATCATCTCATTGAGCTTCTGTTCTTTTTCCTTCACCTTCCTCTCTTCCCATCTCCATGAATATGATTTATTGTGATATTTTGGTATGGTTCATGGCTGGCTAAGCTGTTTATAGGGTTTTTCTTTGGATCCTCATATGGATGTTGAATAATATTGTAATCGTTTGAGTTTATATACATGATTTGGTTTTGTTCAATCATATAGTGCTTAATGCTTTGATAGTTTGATTAGCTTTCAATTGATTTGATAAAATCTAATAAATCTAGACATAGGAATTTGGATTTAAGATTGTATGTATGCTTGATGCATGTTCTATTTCATTCAATTGACTTGAATGCAATGATTCATTACTAGATATAAATATACCTATTGGTCATGCATAATAATTAATTGGGAATAGATTTTAATAAGTGGATTTACGCTAGTTCTCATGGAAACATAATAAATTAGGTAACTAAAGCATGGTTAATTGACCTAGACATAGGCTTTTAACTAATATAGATTCTCAAATTAACCTAATCATTTCATGTATATTGCTCGTGAGGATTACTTATTATTAAAGGAAGTAAGAGGTGAAAAAGAATTCCATATTCTCTAATCATCAACTTAATCCAATTTTGTAGTTTTTCGAGTCTTTTAATTAGTTCCAACATTTCCTTTTCTCAATTTATATGTCCTTGAATGGAAATACTTGAGCTATTGCTTTATATTTAGAACTGGTTTTAACCATTGTCCTCATGGGAATGATATCTGCCTCCTAGCTATATTACAAGTGCGATCCGTGCACTTGCGGTAAGCAAAAGAGTGAACAGCCTGCTAAGAGCCGCTTATTGTCTGTGCTTAATCTTTTTGCACCGGCAACCACTCCCCATCCTCGTCGGCCCTGGGTGTTACAAAGTGAATATCATCACTTGATTTAATTCTAATCCTTGCTTAGCTTGCTAATTCTACTCATCTTGCTTGTTTTGCTCATTAATTTCTTTTCTTACGAAGTTATGATTAGTATTTGACACTTAACTTCCTAATGATAACATTTTAACACAAATCTCCACTAAGAAGTGACACTTAGCCTCTTAGCATGCATGCAGCCACATGCTCTTTTTGCATGACTTCATCCTTCCTTTTGTTGCCAAGTTACAAAGACTTCATGATGAGATCCCATTCTAGGGTTTGAAACAACAATTGATGGATTTCCTTTCCTTGGAACTTGATGAAGGTAGCTTGACACTCATAGAGGGATGAACATAATTTTATCAAGTCATAGATTTGAAGATGTGTCTTGAAAACATGCATCCAAGTGGCCATTTTCCTTGGTTGGTCGTGCCCTCTTACTAATGGCTTCTTAATTAGTTACTAAATTTAATCTTTATAGAACTAACTACTAAATATACCATTTATCATTGTATAAAACGTGTACTTAAGTCTCTAAACAAGCTAATCAAAGAGTTTTTAAAAATACTAAACCATAATTGAGATTTTGGGATGTTACGACATTTTTGTTAAGAACACTTAGATTTCTCCAAATCAAGTTTCCTAACTTCCATAAGCATTACAATAAATCCTAAGATTCATCTCAATCCTAATTTCACCATTTCCATAAGTTTCCATATCTATTATTAGTCGATCCCGTAGCACCCTAACTTTTGGCTAAATTATGATATTGTCCTAAATGTACTATTTTATATTTTTTTTGTGCTATAAAATTAATTTGACTATTTCCTAACTGTATTTGACTGTTGTGATTGATTTACTCCGAGTCAAGAAAATAATAATTTTCGGGCTGGAGAAAATCTTTGTCTGATTATTCGGAGTTTGGGGATCTTACTAAACTCAATTCTGAGTGATACGTGTATCAATCTTTTAATTTTTAGAATTTATCTGTAAAATAAAAATATTTTATATTATAATATTATTTTGTTATCCAGTGGACAATAGGAACCGGTAAAGTCTTTGTGACTTACAATTCAGTGAACCAATAGAAATCAGTCAACGAAATTGACTTGAATTATTTCAAAGCCAATGAGAGTTAGTCAACATAAATGGCTTAGAATTTCTAAACCAATAGGATGTTAGTCCACAAAAATGGTTGGACTAGTTAGATTACTAACTAGAAAACCAAACTAAGTTTGCTTAAACCTAACTAAGTTAATCCAAAGTGCTTAAGTAGTAACCAAATGGAGTAAACCTAGTTAGCTACTCATTAGAATTTTAGTTAGAGAATGTTCTAGCATAATCAAGAAGGTGGTTAGTTATCCTAAGTAACTAGATGATTAACTAAGTAACTAAGAAACCTAACTAAATTTACCTAAACCTAACTAGGATGACTTAAGCATAATTAGGAGACTAAAATAAATCAAAACTTGATTTGTTCTCCTATTGAGAATTTCGGCCAAGCTCTTTCAAGAAGGTTCAAGAATGTGATGACTTGATTCTCTAAGCCAATAGGAAACAAGCTTGGAGACAAAGTTTTGAAGATCAACCCTTGATCTCATCTAAGGCCATAAGGAGTCTTGAGTGGTCAACCAAAGTGGCCACCTCCTTTGGAAGAGCTCCACAGCCAAGTGTTTTGTGAGGGGTAGGATGACATTTTTGCTAAATCATTTTTCATCTTCATCTATTCTCCGAAGCAAGATAACCAAAAAATCTCTCCTTCCTTCTTTGTGAAGCTCATGGCCACCATCACTAAATCATACCTCCACTCTTCTAAATTTTCATTTAACACCACTTCTCAAATCTAAACATCATTCTAAACATCTTTCAAGTTGTGACTTTCTTCAAAATTATTCATTTGAGGCTTGGAAAACAACTTTGAAGTTTTTTTCCCTACAAGTTAAAAATCCTTGTTTCTTGTTTCTAACATGATTCTTGAAGTTCTAAGCCATGATTAATCCATGGTTTATCTTTTTCAACCATAGTTTATGACTTTATAAATTGTTTAAGTTTATTAGGGTTCTCTTGGAGCCACACGAAATCACTAAGAGGAAGTCCAAGAAGGTTTTGTCTTCCTTAGAGGTAAGAGGGGGATTTAATCTCATCAACCATGTATGGTGGTGAGAAAATGGATGTATTTGTGGTGAAGAATCTATAAGGATTCATTCACTTAGTTGATTTAAAGTTGTTCCTATTTGTGATTGATTTTTGTTTGCAAGCAGGTCTATAGCTTTAATATATTTTGGTATGTGTTATGAATACATGATAATTATTGTAGGATGTGAATAACATGTTGAAGATTTGCATGAGTGTTTCAAAGAACACATGAAGCTCATGGTTTCACCATCACAAAGAGAACCAAAATGTTCTCAAATATTTTCTAAAGCAAGGATTAATTAATTTAATTGAATAAATGACTTTTACAAGGACTTAGAGGATGGAAAATAATTTAAAGATGATTTATAAAGGGCATAGTGAATTTCGGCCAACATGCCATATACCTTTGATCCAAAATTATTTTCTAAGTGTGGACTATGTAATTAAATTAAAGAGAACTCAACTTCAATGAATTTTAGAGAACAAAATGAATGAAGTTATTTTAGAAACTTAATTAGAGAAATTAAGTATGGATGAGAAATAAAATAAACACTTGAAAAGTACTAACGTATAGCTCACCATTTGGGTTTTGAAGCGCGCTAGCAAGTTTCGATATGCAAATATCAGTAATGATCAAGAAAGGTAATTTTTAAGAGAAAAAGTAGAAAATACTACTTAATGAATTTTCTAGACGAAATGTTGTAAATAAATTTAGAAATAAATATATAATGAAGAAAATTTCAAAAATCTAATCTAGAACATAAAGAAATATTTTACGTAGTTGAAAAGTATTAGAAATACCTTACGCGTATTTAAAATAATGATTTTTAAACTACGCGATTGAGAAAATGATTTAAAAATGTTACACGATTGAAAAAATGATTTAAAAATACTACGCGATTTTAAAAATGTTAAAAAATATTTATGCGATTTGAAAATGTTGGAAAAAGGTTATGCAATTGTGAAAATGCGATAAAATATTTACGTAACTAAGAGTAACAGTAGTTTACTGTCAGGTTAAAGTGGTGGACCCGGACATGTTGAAAAATGGTACTGCCAAGTGGTGGCGTACTATTATGAGAAATAATGATAATGTTGCTATTTGTGTATTTTGGTTCTTGCACATGTGTCGAGAAATGTGTCAATTTGGTTGAAATTGGCAATTGGCTGACGAGATGAATTACATCATAGTGTGGGTGTGATAGGCATAGTGTGGTTCATTGAGTGAACTTGGAGGCGTTAGTGTGCGGAGGATTCCACATGTGGATAGTTGGTAGCTCCTCTGCGTTGTGGTAACGGGTAACGCACTAGTGATCTCGACAAGCACTATTCTTAATCAAGATCTAGTGGAGATTGTCCGGTACAATACCTGTTGTGCATGAGGTTTTGACTGTGTACTATCTACATGACGTTTTGACTATGTACTATTTATACGACGTTTGACTGTGTAATATGTGGTTGGGGCAGCCTGAGCTAGGACAAGTCTTCCTGATCATTCTCTCTGATGTTATGTTTAGCTCCATGGAGTAGGAATGAGTCTGTGTACATTTGTATATGTGGTCCGCATCATGATGTGATTATTTATAATTAATTATGAGATATTATGTATGAGGTGATAATATAAATTGTTGTATCAATTGATATATCTGTATGTACTGTCGTTTTCTGTACTACTATGCTGGTAGTGATGTAGATTGTCTCATCTCTTTGTATACATTTTTCGTATTATTATTTATGTTTTGTAAAGACTTTGAGGAAGAAGAAGAGGAGTAGCCTCTAGATTATCAGTACGAGGAAGAGCAGCATCCGAGTGACCAGTGCGAGGAAGGCGAGCCTTGAGATCATCCATATCATATGGATTGATTGTGACGCGGTATGGCTTTAACAGAGTTTTTGGGATTCGTGAAACTAGAGTTTCATGGAGGTTCTGAGGCTTGGCGTCTACGAGCTAATAGGGAGTTGGTTATTTATGTGGAATGTTTGACTATGTCCCTCCGTAGGGAGTTTGATGGTGCCTCATTATTCTCTACTACTTTTTATTTATATCTAGAGTTGCCCTTGACTATTAGGCACTATTGAGGTGGACGTTTCCATGCCTCTATTGAGCTTAGTAGTGTGTCGACAACGCAGACTCCTGTCCATAGAGCTTCACGACACCCTGGGTTTCTATCTTCCGATGATCTCCCAGAGGAGGATCCTTCGGAGGATCAGAATTTTTAGTTTTGTATTTGGGTGAGTTTATGGTTTACTTTAAGCCAGACAATTTATTGCTTTATTAAATAGTTGTAGTGTGTAAATTATTTGTACCTATTGAAGACAAAATCATATGTATAATTATAATGTATATTTAATAGTTTGTTTCTATTTCATGCTCTGTTATTTTATTTAATGATATAATGTAAAAAAAAAAAAGAAAATTTTTACGATTTATACTAATATACATTAAGAAATTATTTATAACTTGGGTAAAGGTTTATTATATTTATAAAAAATGTGACATGCCTAGTAGGGTGTTATAGATCCGGTATTAAAACATAATCTCAGTATACTTAAAAATATCAAATGAACTCAGTAAATTCTCAAATTTTAACCATAACTCTTAACAAACATTTGTGACTATGAAATAAATTCTCCACATTTAATTCCTTCGGTTAAACCATTTTAGTTGTCATTTGGGTCATTTTTAAGAAACTTTTCACCTTTTGTGTTACAACAAAGTGCCTAAACTAACTCAAATTGTAACCAGATTAAACAGTCATGTTAAACAAATATTATGCTACCTCTGTAACAATATGTGAGTCTAACATGACATTGAGGATGTTACACTATAGAACCTTCAAATTCTAATTTCAGGAATGGTTTATTTGAATAGATCCTGAGGTTATTCAAATAACACCTCAGAATCACTAGTTTTGTGTTTTCCTGACTTGTGTTATTCGAATAGCACAGGGGTTATTTGAACAACACCCACAAGTTTGCAAATTTCTGCAGCATCCTGTGATGCTTTTATTCGAATAACATAGGGGTTACTCGAATAACGCATTGTAGAGATGAATTCTCTGGTGCAACAGAAGACCCTATTTCTGTTGTATTCATTTCCAACTCATTTCCTTTACCACACATACATGATTCTATACACCTAACCAAGTAGTAAAGCCAAGGAAAAAGCTATCAACAATCAACATAGGGAATCATAATCATGCAGACACAAGTTTATACTACTCTGTTACCAATTGGCCTCAATACTCAAGAGGGGGGGTGAATTGAGTATGTAAAATATTTTCGTAAATCTTTTGTAAAACGTTTGATTAACAATTTTCGTTGAAGCTATTGGATGATTGAAGTGAATAGATAAACGAGATTGAATACTTCACTCACAAATAAACAACCCAAGATAAAAAGAATTCAAGCAAAGCAATATATCAAACTCAACTCAAGCATATATAATTAAAGCACAAAGTAAAGAGATAGAGTTGAGAAGAACAAACACAAGGATTTATCCTGGTTCAGCCACCCCTTGTGACCTACGTCCAGTCCTCAAGCAAATCACTCGAGATTTTCCACTAAAACTTCAAGGTTGAACGGGTGCTTGAAAACCTTTACACAATAGAGTACTCACCACACCTTGGGATCCCTCACCGTTTGTGCTTGAGCCTCAAAACAGGGATACCTCACCCTTTTCACTAGAGGGATACCTCACCCCCTTTACAACCTTTGAAGGATACCTCACCTTCAACAAAGGATACCTCACCCTTTATAATCTTTGAGAGATACCTCACTCTATTTTCTCTAAAGGGATACCTCACCCCTTTTACAAAGAATCAAAGTGTTTACAAGATGAAACTCTCACAAGAGTAGATTACACAAATTGAAGCCCTATGATGCTCTTCAAGAATATCTCAAAAATATATACAAAAACAGAGCAAAGGAGATTTAATGATGATTCTCGGATTAGAGTGATTGAAAGATGTTTCTCAATTGTTGGTTAACCACAAATGAAGCCCCAAGATGAGTATTTATAAGTTTTTAGAACAATAGAGCCGTTAGGGGCTTTTGTGGCAACATTAAATGCCAAGAAAATATAGTCGTTGGGCATGTCAGAATGCTGGTAATCGATTACAGGGTTCTGGTAATCGATTACATGACAGTTAGAACGTGTTCTTAGCTTTCTGAGTTTGTGGTAATCGATTACATGACTTGTGTAATCGATTACACGCCCTCTGACTTTATGGTAATTGATTACAATATTGATGTAATCGATTACATGGCCCTTTGAACGTGTTCTTGGATTTCTGGGAACATGGTAATCGATTACATGGATGGTGTAATCGATTACTCAGCTTCTGTTTAGCTTGTAATCAATTACTAAACATTGGTAATCGATTACACTATACTTTAAACTCATTTTTCAAGCCCAATTAAGTCACCAGGCCATTTTTATCATTGGGGAACTTGGACTAACCAAGATTTGCAAATGTTTAACATAATTCAAGATTGAAATCAACATTTCTTTAAAATATGAACTTTGAAAAACAAGTTGATTTATGAGATCTTTGAAAAACCATTTGAATATAATTGAGATACCTTGAGAGCATTTCACATTGATGTTCTAAGACCTATATCTAATATACCTCTTTTGATCTTGGTCTTCTTCTTTTGGTCTTGAACTTTTCTTTTGATCTTGGTCTTCATTTTGACTTTGTTATCATCAAAAACTTATTTGATATGCTTCATGACATAAGCATTCACATTCTCCCCTTTTTGATGATGACAAAATGAACATTGAAAATAGAGAAATATTTGCATTTATTTATCTATCAGAGATTAAGCGCAGCTCTCCCCCGTAATGTATGCATGAGATAGGATAAATGGTTTTCACGTAAAAGCATAAAGCTCCCCCATACGCATGCAACATATTTCACTAATCTCTCCCCCGTTGGCATTATCAAAAACAACATAAGCATTCATATTATATAATCATTTCAGCCAAACATGATCAATATCAGAGTATGAACAGTTTAGCACAACAATATGTGATACCAATGACAAATGCATATCAAAATTAAATCTTAGGTAGTATTTATCATTTATGCCAATAGAATTCAGAGTCACATTCAAGAGCAAATGGGGTTAGATAGTATACAAGCAAGGAATCATCATGACAAAGCTTGATGGCAGATAAAATGTATGTCCTATGAATTTTTGCCTTTTAAGACCTTGTGTAATCGATTACAATGTGTGTGTAATCGATTACGCATGTTCTGAATTCCTGGTAATCGATTACATATGTGGTGTAATCGATTACATGCTTTCTGGAATTGTTGTAATCGATTACATTGGAGGTGTAATCGATTACCTGCTTTCTGACTTGGCTTGGAACGCTTGGCAGAGCCTTTGTAATCGATTACAAAGGTATTGTAATCGATTACCAGTTTACTAAAACTCAATTTTTGCATTTCACATAGAGAAGGATCAATTTTAAACCTTTCAAATTTGTTCCAAGGTATTTCAAATCAATTTCAAACATCATGTAGGCATATAAACCAATCAGATTGTGATCCAAAACACATAATCATGCAAATTAGCTACTTTTACCAAGAATTACATCATGTTGATGGATTGGTGAAGTTTTTGAGCTTTTTGAGGATCTTTGGCATGATGTAGTACTTGCAAAATAGCTAAAGGGGAACCTCCAACGTTCAAGTCATTATTCGATTCACAATTAGTTAAATCAGGGTAGTTTGTGCAGTAAAAACACCAAATTATGCAGCAAATTTCAGATTATGCACGAAAAATGTGTTTATGCAGAAAAATTGTGCAGCAAGAGTTTAGATGCATGATTACTTCAATATTCCAAGATAAAAAAAAAATTATCTAACTCAAGCATTCATTCAAATGCACGATAGATCAATCATTCCTAATTCTCCTCTTATATATGCACTTTAGGGCAAACAATGATCATATTAGGAATGTAATGTCAAGTACAAAGATATTATCATCCAACATACCATTTCAAACAAGAAGTGTACTTATGTAACATATTAACACATATAGAGATATTGTCAAGAAATTAAGCTTGAAAAGAACAATTTCAAAACAAGTTAAAACATAAAAACATATCTCCACTTATCAAAAGGTTGCAAGTCCAAGCTTCTTGGAGACAAGGAAGAGAACTTGGAGTAATTTCTGATCTTATGCTTGCAACAGCCACTTTTGATATTCCAAAGTCCGTTCTTGGCCTTCAAGCACACCTACAACACACTTCAATTTTTGGCTTTTGATACCCAAATTCTCTTGGGTCCTTGTGTGTTAGTGTTAGGCAAGGTGCCCTTAGGGATCCAAACCATTTTAGTTCCAATCTTGTTATTGATATTCTTCCTCACATTACAAGATGATGCACTATGTACTTTCTTGCCACGATGAAAACACTTTATAAAAGGACTTGTTGATGAACTTGAGGGAACAAAGAAATTCTTGTAAAGTTTTTGTTGATTTTTGGGATTGTACCCTAAACCAGCCTTTTGAAACACACATTTTTTATTCCCAAGCAATATGTTCAAATTATCTCTTCCAAGGGTAAATTTTGAAAGAGTATTTTTCAAATCTTCAATTTCCTTTTCAAAAGTTTTACATGATGAGCAAGAAAAGGATGTAGATGCATTATCAAGTAAAGAACATATCAAGCATGAGGAATTAGCATCAACGAGTCCAAGAGTTTCATTTTCAATTTTAAGTTCCTCAATTTCCTTGTTTAAAATAGAGATTTTGTTTTCAAAAGAGAAAATTGTTTTCTTAGATGATAAAACAAGTTTTGCAAGTCTTATAGATTCATTATACAATTCTTCAAATGCATCTTGCAATTCATCATAGGAAGGAGAAGAATTTGATTCAAAATTTGAGGATGTTACCTCTATGTCATCTTCATCTTCCTCTTCTCCTCTAGCCATGAAACATAGATTGGCTTTCTCATTGTCCGAACTATCGGTTGAATCCATCATTTTCATCCCAAGCTATGTAGGCTCTTCTTTCTTTCTTTTCCCTTGAGTACCTTTTCTCATACTTCTCCACTTTCCTTTGATAGATTGGGCACTCCATCTTCATGTGTCCCAATTCTCCACATTCATAGCATTTAGGAGTGGTTGAGGTTCCTTCCCCTTTGTGATAGGCATTCTTTGAGGGAAAGGGAGGTCTTTTTTGAGCTCCATTCTTTTTGAAGAATCTTCCGAATTTCTTTACTAGTAGGCCAAGATTCTCTTCACTAATTTCCAAGCCATCTCCATCATCATCATCATCATCATCATCATCATCATCATCATCATCATTGATCAAAGAGGAGGTGGTCTTGAGAGCAATTCCGTTCTTTTCCTTCTTGTCTTGCTTCTCATTTTGATTGAGTTTATTCAGCTCCAACTCATGCTCTTGAAGCTTTCCAAAAAGTATGGCTAAGGTCATAGTTGCTAGTTTTCTTAATTCTGAAATAGCCGTCACTTTAGGTTGCCAATCTCTGCTCAAACATCTCAATACTTTGTTAATAAGATCTTCATTAGGAAAAGTCTTTCCCAATGAAGCAAGATGATTTGTAATATGTGTAAAACATTTTTGCATTCCTTGAATGCTTTCACCTTGGTTCATTCTAAAAAGTTCATACTCATGAGTGAGAGTATTTATCCTTGATCTTTTCACTTCACTAGTACCCTCATGAGTTACTTGTAAGGTGTCCCACATTTCTTGGGCGGATTTACAATTTGAGACTCTAAAGAACTCATCATACCCCAAAGCAGTGGTAATGATGTTTTTGGCTCTCAAATTGTATTGGACCTTCTTTTTATCATCATTCGTCCATTCACTTCTTGGTGTATTAATTCTTACACCATTTACAACTTGTGTGGGTACAAAAGGACCATTTTCAACAGCATCCCACACATCCAAGTCAATAGCTTCAATAAAAATTTTCATTCTTTCTTTCCAATAGGCATACCCATCCCCATTGAAAAAGGGAGGTCTATAAAGAGAAGAACTTTCAAAAAAACTATTTGAAGAGGCCATCACTTTCTCTTGAAGCTGCTAAGCTCTTTACACAAGAGTCTAGCTCTGATACCACTTGTTACCAAGTGGCCTCAATACTCAAGAGGGGGGGTGAATTCAGTATGTAAAATATTTTAGTAAATCTTTTGCAAAACGTTTGATTAACAATTTTCGTTGAAGCTATTGGATGATTGAAGTGAATAGATAAACGAGATTGAATACTTTACTCACAAATAAACAACCCAAGATAGAAAGAATTCAAGCAAAGCAATATATCAAACTCAACTCAAGCATATATAATTAAAGCACAAAGTAAAGAGATAGAGTTGAGAAGAACAAACACAAAGATTTATCCTGGTTCAGCCACCCCTTGTGACCTATGTCCAATCCTCAAGCAAACCACTCGAGATTTTCCACTAAAACTTCAAGCTTAAACGGGTGCTTGAAAACCTTTACACAATAGAGCACTCACCACACCTTGGGATCCCTCACCGTTTGTGCTTGAGCCTCAAAACAGGGATACCTCACCCTTTTCACTAGAGGGATACCTCACCCCCTTTACAACCTTTGAAGGATACCTCACCTTCAACAAAGGATACCTCACCCTTTACAATCTTTGAGAGATACCTCACTCTCTTTTCTCTAGAGGGATACCTCACCCCCTTTACAAAGAATCAAAGTGTTTACAAGATGAAACTCTCACAATAGTAGATTGCACAAATTGAAGCCCTATGATGCTCTTCAAGAATATCTCAAAAATATATACAAAAATAGAGCAAAGGAGATTTAATGATGATTCTCGGATTAGAGTGATTGAAAGATGTTTCTCAATTGTTGGTTAGCCACAAATGAAGCCCCAAGATGAGTATTTATAAGTTTTTAGAGCAATAGAGCCGTTAGGGGCTTTTGTGGTAACATTAAATGCTAAGAAAATATAGTCGTTGGGCATGTCAGAATGCTGGTAATCGATTACAGGGTTCTGGTAATCGATTACATGACAGTGAGAACGTGTTCTTAGCTTTTTGGATTTGTGGTAATCGATTACATGACTTGTGTAATCGATTACACACCCTCTGACTTTATGGTAATCGATTACAATATTGATGTAATCGATTACATGGCCCTTTGAACGTGTTCTTGGATTTCTGGGAACATGGTAATCGATTACATGGATGGTGTAATCGATTACACGGCTTCTATTTAGCTTGTAATCGATTACTAAACATTGGTAATCGATTACACTATACTTTAAACTCATTTTTCAAGCCCAATTAAGTCACCAGGCCATTTTTTATCATTGAGGAACTTGAACTAACCAAGATTTACAAATGTTTAACATAAACCAAGATTGAAATCAACATTTCTTTAAAATATGAACTTTGAAAAACAAGTTGATTTATGAGATCTTTGAAAAACCATTTGAATATAATTGAGATACCTTGAGAGCATTTCACATTGATGTTCTAAGACCTATATCTAATATACCTCTTTTGATCTTGGTCTTCATCTTGACTTTGTTATCATTAAAAACTTATTTGATATGCTTCATGACATAAGCATTCACATTTACTCTATGCTAAAAATCTTAACAAGACGCCATTCTACATACAACCACCATGTTTATATAGAGATTCTTGAAAGATTCAAACAAAATCATTCCATGCAAAACCTCAAGAAGCAAAGAATGATAAGCATAGAAAAAAATCAACAACCCCTACCTCAAAATCTTGACGATGATGGTAGGTTATAGAGCTTCCAAAATTTTCTTCCCTTTTGTTTTCCACTTCCTTTCTTCCTTTTCTTTCTTTTCCCCTTCTTTCCTTGCTGCTTCTGGTTATAGACGTGAAGAGAGAGAGTGAGAGTGAGAGTGAGTGAATAATGAGATAAGATGAAAGAAAAGAGAGAAAGTCAATGGAATAATGAGTTAGGCATAAGAAAATATGAAAATAACTAAGAAATAGTCAAGAAAAGGGGTTGGAAATCGTAGGAAAACTTAAGGCCTTTTGAGATATTTGCAGAAATATTATATCTCTTAGGAATACTTTAATCTACCAGAATCAAGTTTCCTAACTTCCATAGGCATTAAAATAAATCCTAAGATTCATCTCAATCCTAATTTCACCATTTCCAAAAGTTTTCATATCTGCGATTCATCAATCTGGTACTCAAACACTAACTTAATGTACTTAAAAATACCAAATTGACTCAGTTAACTCTAAAAAATTAACCATATCACATTCCCTACATTTGTGACCTAGAGATAAATTCTTCATATTTATTTCCATTAACTAAGCAGTTTATGTCATTTCCTGAGCTAATAACAATTATTTTTCACATATAGTGATACAGCAAAGTGACTAAACTAACTCAAAAAGCCACAAAATTAAACAGGTATGTTAAGCAAGTATTATGATACCTTCGTAACCATATAAAAGTCTAACATGTTTAAGAGACTGTTACATTTCTCCTCTCTTTTTAAAAATTTTGTCCCCAAAATTACTTACCTTATATAAACAACTGTAGGTAGTCTTGTTGCATGTGGGACTCCAACTCCCATGTAGCTTCCTCAAAACTTGCTCCACCCTAAAGCACCTTCAATAGAGGAATTTGCTTACCTCTAAGCTCTTTGACCCCTCTATCCATGATCCTTACCGGTTGCAATGCATAAGATAGATCATCCCTTAACTAGATAGATTCATTCCTTATGACATGTGAAGGATCTGGATTGTACTTTCTTAGTTATGACACATGAAAGACATTATAAAGGTTTGACAAACTGGGAGGGAGGGCTATTTGATTGGCTACTAATCCAACTTTTTTTAGGATTTGATAGGGACCAATGAAACGAGGATTTAACTTTCGTGTTCTCAAAGTTGTTGTCGGTGTATGCCCTAGAGGCCAATATATTTTGACAGTACTTACGTACATTGTATTATGCTATTTATTTTAATATATGAGGCATTTCATTTATTGTGTGTTATTTATAATAAACATAATAAAGTCCTTAGAATAGTAAGTTTTATGCCATAGGACATCAAGTGAATGACTTGATCATGAGATCCTATTGGATAAAAGAAAAACACTATTCTTAAATGTCCCTAGTCAAGTATTATTATTAATCAAGACGATAATAATTTGAGACTAGTATGTGCATAGACTAATGGCCACATCTCACAGGTTATGGATATAGGATATCAAGTCTTCATATAGGTATATATTTGAGTAATGATGTATCATTACATGAGTTTCATAAGCGATTCTCATATTGACAATGATGTATATGGTCTATTGACCTGAAATCACTACGATTCTTACATGAGGAGTTGTGTGTTTTAATGCCATTAAACATCATTTGTAATAAGATGATTATAAAGTTAGTTATTGGACATACCACAAATCATGCAGAGGGATGTGAATGACCTAGATGGGATTTGTCACTCCAACATAACAGGAGCGATATCTTTGGGCACGCTGATTGTGTGAGACTACGAAATGCATGTCCATGCTCAAATGAGTCAATATGAGATATTGATCTTATTTGTTATTACTAAGTCTACTCGAGTATCAGGAAACAAAGGATTGAACTATACAAGGGTGACACATTCCATGCCTTGTGTTTAATCTAGATATCTTGACAAAGGGACTAAATTGAACGGTAACATTGATCACGGAAAGGTTATGTCAAATCATTGACATTCTCATTACTTGAGTAGCAATGATATGTTGCTAGATACCACACACTGCTTGTAATATTAAAATGAGATTTAATATTAGTGCCAATGTCATGAGAACATGCAGGGTCACACACATAGAGCAAACTAAATTGGAGTAATGAGAATCTAAGTTAGACTAGGATTCCGTCGTGGGCCTAACTCATAATAGATGAGTCCAAAGGCTGCACACTAACTCTACTACTACTCACACTCACTTAAGGCAGTCACTACTATAAATAGTACTATTAAAAGGGCTGCTAAGCATGCATAATAGAACCCTAGCTGCACCTATTGAAATAGTGAGTGGGAGAATGATAGGTTTCTCTTCTCTTCACAGCTAGCACTGTGTCAAAGACGTGGGAATCCTTTTTGCGGAGGTTTGATGTTTGTGAGTCTGTTCATGTGGATACCACAGAGACATCGTCATTGTTACGGTGTTGGTGATTCATGTCATTTGTTTTTCATCTTGCTTCAAGAGATAAACTCAAAAATCAAGGATTATGGTCTTTTTTTGCATGGATCCTTGGTGAGAATATTTGTTTTTCCGCTGCATGATGTATCCGCAATTCCCAACAGCTCTACCAATCCCTGTTGTAGGAATGACTCTCAAGAAAACATATTCTCCCTCATCGAACTCTAGAGGTCTCCTCATTTTATCAGCATAACTTTTCTGCCTACTTTGAGCTATAACCAACCTACCCCTAATCATTCTAATCTGATTCATGGTTTGTTATACCAACTCAAGTCCTAGGATGGGTTTCTTTCCAATCTCATACCAACATAAAGGGGACTTACATTTTCTACCATAAAGTGCCTCATACAATGCCATGCTTATACTGGAATGATAACTGTTATTGTAAGCAAACTCCACAAAAGGTAAAAACTTATTCCAACTACCTTTTTGCTTTAGCACACATGCTCTAAGCATATCCTCAAGGGTTTGGATAGCCCTTTCCGATTGACCATTGGTCTATGGATGATATGTTGTACTCAAATTAAGCTTTGTCCCAAAAGCTTTCTGCAAGGCTCCCCAAAAACTATCAAAAACTATACTACTAGGAATACCATGCAATTTAACTATCTCCTCCAGGTACAACTGAGCTAGTCTATCCAATGAGTAGTTAGCTTTAATAGGCAAAAAGTAGGTAGACTTGGTTAGTCTATCCACAATGACCTAATCTGCATCAAACCCTCGCTAAGTCCTGGCAACCCTATGATAAAATTCATTGTGATGTTATCCCATTTTCACTTAGGGATTCCTAAGGACTGTAGAGGTCCAGAGGGTCTTTGGTATTCTATCTTGACCTTTTGACAAGTAGGCACCTAGACACGAACTCTGCTACGTCCTTTTTCATTCCAGGCCACCAAAACATCTTCTTCAAATCTTAGTATGTCTTAGTAGTCCTAGGATGGATGGTATAATGACTTATATGAGCCTCTTCAAGGATCCTTTCCTTGATTCTGGATTCACTTAGAATGCAAAGTCTACCTCTAAACTTAATCATCCAATCATCCGCCACATCAAACTCTTTCAAATTTCCTAAGAAGATTTACTCAAGTACATCCCCTAGAGTCTCATCTTCCTTTTGAGCTTATAAGATATGAGTCCTCAAGTCATTAACTATGTCTACTTTACTCACACAAAGACTATGTGGCAACACAGTCACTGTAAGACTCAAATCTCTAAAACTCTTAAGAAGTTCACTCTCCTGGATCATCAGTCGAGACACATGTAGGGATTTCTTACTTAGTGCATCGGCTACTACATTGGCCTTACCCAGATGGCACTTCAACTGAAAGTCATAGTCCTTTAAGAACTCTATCTATCTTCTTTGCCTCATATTCATCTTTTTCTAATCAAATAAGTACTTTAAACTCTTGTGATCATTGAACACCTCAAAATGGAGTCCATACAAGTAATGTTTCCAAACCTTTAAGGAAAACACTATTGCAGCTAACTCTAGATCATGAGTAGGGTAGTTCTCCTCATACAGCCTCAACTGCCTTGATGCATAGGCAACTACTCTCCTATGTCGCATCAAAACACACCCCAAACCTATCTTCGAAGCATCACAATACATCTTAAAGTTCTCTAGAGGATCCAGAATTACTAACACTGGTGTAATGGTCAACCTCAACTTTAATGTGGAAAGAAGTTTGCCCCAATGGTTTAATATGTTAAGTTTTGATGATGACAAATACAAGTAAAAATGAATTATGCTTATGCTACATAGATGTACTTAATAGATTATATTGTTCATGCGTGATTATATACTTTATCTAGTTATATTTCACTTAATGATCATGCAATGAGATATGTGTAGCATTCTTTATATAATATATCCAATAATGCTTTATATGAGTTATAATGAATTAATATTGGATTTAGCTCTATTTAAATGAAAATGTGTAAAATGTTCTTTGTTACATCCTACATAAAGCATATCTATTAATAATTAATAAATATCTTATTTGGATGTGTCTATGAAAGTCTTATATGCATGTTAGACTAACTAGAGTTATACATTTATGAATCATGCATATGAAGATATTGAAGTATGAATTTGGACTAACTATGTTTGTTTAAGTGAGCAATACTTTGTAGGATAGTCCAAGTACCAAGAGTGAGCATTGCAACAAGAAAGCAAAAGATCTCAATTATGCTCAACTCAAGGAGAATGTGAATGCCTATTTCATGAAGGTTTTGATAACAACAAAGTTATGTCAAAGACCAAGTCCAAAGGAAGATTAAATGGTATAACTTATAGGACTTAGGGTCTTTTATGTAAGAAGCCTTATGGATATCTCAAATATATTTTTCAAAGCTTTACAAATGGTTTTCACATGCTAAAATGCCCAACAAACAAGTTTTGAAAAGCTAGTTATGGTAATAGTTCAAAACTATGAAAAATAGTCAAGTTTGAGTTTTTCAAAACTGACCTTTAGTTACTCTTTTGATCATAACTTTCAAAATACTTTGAGTTTTGTTTTGAAACTTATTTCATTTGAAAATAGACTCAAATATCTTTCCAATGACTAGTCGTTTGCTTTAAACAGATGAGAAATGAAGAAGTTATGACCATTTAAAGTCAGTTTTTGAAACTAGAGTGGTTTATTCGAATAACCACATATTTATTTGAATAAAACACTCAGAAAACGTTCCAGAATGTGTTTTTAGTGATTTATTCGAATAATCAAAGTGTTATTCGAATAACACGTTCCAGAAAACATTTCTTGGTGTGCAATAAGTGGATTTATTCAAATAACAAAAGTGTTATTCGAATAACACGACCCATAAATCACGTAACAACTATTTTCTTAAGCTTTTAATGAATGAAATTAATACCCAATGGCTCTTTTTTCTTGGAATACTATAAATACATGGTTTTGGGTCATCTTTTAAAAACAACTAACATCTTGAAACATATTTCTATTGCACTAATCCAAAGATTAATCTTTTAATTCATTTGTGCTCTATTTTTGTAAATATTTGAGATATTCTTAAAGAGCATTATAGAGCGTCAATTTGCATTATCCACTCTTAAGAGAGTTTCTATTCATCTATACTTTGTATAATTTATAAAGAGGGTGAGGTATCCCTCAAAAGTTTGTAAGGGTGAGGTATCCCTTAAAGTTGAGGCTCAAACACAAAGGGTGAGGTATCTCACGGTGTGTTGAGTGCTCTAGTTTGTAAAGATTTCAAGCACCTGTTCAAGCTTGAAGTGATAGTAGAAAATCTTGGGTGGTTTACTTAACGACTAGACGTAGGCTACAAGTGGATGGTGGCCGAATCAGGATAAATACTGTGTTTGCTTCTCTCAATTCTATCTCCTTTACATTTGTGTTTTAATTATATATGCTTGAGTTGAATTTGATATCTAGCTTATTTGTTTGATTTATCCTATAGCCCAAGTGGTATTTGAGAAATATCTAATAGTTGTATCTTTTCCGCTGCATGTATTGATTGAAAATATCAAAATGCATAATTTCTCAAAGTTAATTTAAAAATTTGTAATCACCCAATTCACCCCCCTCTTGGGTGATGGTTGCCATGACTAGCATTTAACTCTTGGAAACTATTCTTAAAACTCTAAGTCCATTCAAAAGTACTACATTTCCTAATCAATCTAGCCAAGGGTAGCACTAACTGAGAAAACACCTTTATGAACCTTCTATAGTACCCCACCGGGCCTATGAAGCTTCTGATCTCGATCATAGTGGTGGGTCTCTCCCACTAAAACACTACCTTAACTTTACTTGGGTCCATTGAAATCCCATCCTAAGATATCACATGGCCTAGAAACTGCACTTGTTTAAGCCAGAACTCACATTTAGATAGCTTGGCAAACAACCTCTTCTCCTTAAGGGTTTCCAAATCTACCCTCATGTGTTGGTCATGCTCCTCCATTGTCTTAGAATAGATTAAGATACCATTAATAAACACAATTACAAATTGGTCTAGGTATGGTCTAAAGATCTTGTTCATGTAATCCATGAACACTGCTGTGCATTCGTCAAGCCAAAGGACATCACAAGGTACTTATAATGTCCATACCTAGTTCTAAAAGCAGTCTTAGGAATATCCTCTTCCCTAACCCTTATCTGATGATACCTAGACCTAAGATAAATCTTTGAGAAAATCGCAATTCCTCTCAATTGATTCATTAGATCATCTATCCTAGGCAACAGATACTTATTTTTTATGGTTACCTTGTTCAACTGCCTGTAATCCACATAAAGTCTCATGGTACCATCCTTTTTTTTCACTAGTAACACATGTGCTCCCCACGGAGAAACACTAGGTCTAATGAATTATTTATCCAACAAATCCTCGATTTGTTTTTTGAGTTTTGCTAACTCTAATGGTGTCATCCAATAAGGTGCTATAGATATAGATCCCGTCCCAAGTACTAAATCTATAGTAAACTTTATTTTTCGCTTGAGTGGCAACTCAACTATTTTACTCTGGAATACCTCAAGATATTCTCTCACCACAGGTATAACATCTATATTTTGTTCAACCTTAACACATAGAGAGAAAAGGAGAACATATCCTAGAGCTCCCTCCACTAAACAGTGATTCACCTGATTCGCATTGAGATACATTGATTCTGAAGAAACAACTCTAGAAGGTATTTTTGACAAGAACACAAGGGTTGGAGGATAGTCAATCCATGCCAAGAATGACATAAATATCTACAAGTGGTAAATAGATTAGGTTTATGAAGAAAATCATATCTTATACTTTTATACAACAATCAAGACACTTTTAAAGTTGTAATTGGTTTGCCGGTGGGAGTAGACACAGACAAGCCATATAAAAGTTTAGATACAGGTAAATCCAACATATTCACACAATCATAAGAAATAAATGAGTGAGATGCTCTTGAATCATATAACATGGTCAAAAGATGATCATGAATTATGTCTTTACCTTGGATAAAGTTTGAAGATTGAGTCACCTCTTCATCACTTATAGTGTAAACTCTTCCCATGGCTTGAGGTCTCGAGGTAGACGTAACTTTTTTCCTTTGAGAACAATCCTTAGCGAAATGCCTGGGGTTATCCACACATGAAGCACACCGAACAAGGTCTGTCTTCACGGTGTTTTTCACACTTGGGACACTTAGGCCCCACAAACTCCTTTTGAACTTGCTTGCCTTTACCCTGAGGAAAGCTTGGTTTAGAGGATCCCTTCTTGAACTTTTCATCACCATGCTTCCTCTTCTGAGAGCTTTGTGACTTCTATTCCACCGAAGGCTTCCCATCGTGTCGTTCTATTATCCTGCATTTGTTCACCAAGGTTGCAAAATCTCGTATCTCAAATGGTCTGATAGCTTTTTGAACATCCTTTCTCAATCCTTCTTCAAATTTCACACACTTCCTTCTCTCATTAGTATTGAATCTGATATAGGATGAGAATTTGGACAACTCATTAAACTTGGCCGCATACTGACCAACAGACATACCACCTTACTCTAGCCTCAAGAACTCGATCTCCTTTGCATTTTGCAAATTTTACGAAAAATACTTCTCCAGAAATGAACCTTTGAAGATCTCCCACGTGATAAGAGTCCTTGAAGCATCAAACAATGTCTTGGTGTCTGTCCACCATATTGGTGTATGCCCTAGAGGCCAATTTATTTTGACCATGTTACATACATTGTATTATGCTATTTATTTAATATATGAGACATGTCATTTATTTTGTTATTTATAATATACATAATAAAGTCCTTAGAATAGTAAGTTCGATGCCATAGGACATCAAGTGGATGACTTGATCGTGAGATCCTATCAGATAGAAACAGAACACTATTCTTAAATGTCTCTAGTCAAGTATTATTGTTAATCAGGACGACAATAATGCATTGAGACTAGTATGTGCGCAGATTGATGGTCACATCTCACGGGTCATAGATAAGAGATATCAAGTCTTCACATGGATACATATTAGAGTAATGATGTATTAGACAGACCCGTTATGAGAACACTACGTGGATCGTTACATGTGTAACACCCCAAAAAGTGTTTGTTTAATCATAAATGATTATTTTATAATATTCTTGATTTTTAGGAATTTTTTTGAAATTTTCCGGATATGTCGAATATTTTAATATATTCTTTGTTTTACGTGCACACCGAGCAGAGATCTGCAAAAGTTAGTGTAACGCTCTGGAAATCATTTATTTTATCATAAATAGTCATTTTCTAATATTTGTGATTTATGTGAATTCTTTCAAAATTTTTCAGAAATAATGAATATTTTAATATATTCCTCGTTTTGCATGCGCACTGAGCGGAGCCGGGAAGATGCGATATTTTCCTATGGTTGGTAAACTCTAAATTGTGGATATGTCGACGAGTGATCTTACTAAACCCGAGGCCGGGCACAATTTACAAGGTTTACATTTTTCGAGGTTTTACCCAATAAATTAAATCGCGGTACCGTAAAATCATCTGATGAACAATAAAATATTATTTTCATTATCTGTAAATCTTCTACACTGGGGAAAAAATAATACTGACAGTGTAAATATTCATCTGTGTTAGTGTGCTTAATTAGTAGACAACCTTACTTTCACTTTATCGTGAAACGTGCGAAACTTCTCTTGTAAGCTTAGAGGAAGCTTCTAGGAAATTTCCTTCCCTCTTTCCCAATGCAAGAAGCCATCTCCCTCCTCTCTCTCTTCATGCACAGCTGGAGCCATATTTTGGGGGGGGGGGGAAATTAATTTGTTTTCACTTAATTAATTATATCACCTTATTTCAAAATTTCACCTAAAAGCATTTTTCATTTTTCCTATGCACCTTCTCTCTCTTCTTCTTCTTCTTCATTGAAACTTTCTCTCCTTCTTCTCTCTAGAAGCCATTTGGCCAGCAGCCCTCTCCCTCCTCATCCATCACAAAAATTCCATCCAACCTCATTTTCTTCATCCTCTCCATCTCCTAAACACTTTTCTTTCTTGTGGCTCTTTGAAAATCCACCATTTTCACCATCTTCTTCAAGCTTCAAGCTTAGGGCTTTTGGGTAAGCTTCTTCATTCTTCACTTTCTTTTCTCATTTTCGTTTTTATGGTCCTCTTGGTGACCATCCATGCTTTATTTTTCAAGCATTGGTGCTATTTTGATGAAGTTGAATTTCTAGGGTTTTTGGTGGTGCCCAATCCAAAAATTGCAAGAAGTTCTTGGAGGGTCCTCTTGTTTTCTTCACTTTGGTAAGAGAAAGACACTCCTCCTCAATCTCTATTAGCATTTAGGAACCTTGTTTGTGGTTGATTGTGAGAAAACCCTAATGAGGGTTATTCTTTGATTGCATGATTAGTATGCTTGCATGTTGTTTGTACTTGGTTTATGTTATTGGATTAATTGTTGATGTGTATTGGTATATTGGAATGGATTGGAAGACATGCAATGGAAGAAAATGATTTGGGATTTCCTCTTGGAAGGCCACAGTTTTGGGGTCCAAAATTTGGGTTCTTTGTGAACCATTGTAACAAGTGGAAGACTTAAATTAATCAAGTGTGTAATATAACATCAATGGAATGGAAAAATTGGGAGCTAATTCCCGTAGGGAGGCCACGGCCTCTAGGGCCTTTTTAGGGCATAATTATGCAAATTTTGGTAACCTTGGGACGTAGATAATTAAATGATTAAATCATAGGTAATAGGTTAGAAACTTAGCAAAATTGGAAGAATTAGGTACACCTTGAGATTCATAAATTTTAAAGGACCAAGAATGGAATTTGTCATAAGACTTAAGGTAATTTTACAAGGGCAAGAACAAGAGAGTGTGGGACTTTGAGATCTTAGAATAACCTTCTAAGTGTATGAGAATAAATTACATTAGAAAATTTAACTAATTATGAGAATTCAAGTAGAGACAAACTTTGCAAGAAAGATTAATTTTAAGTAAGAATTCATAATACACCTTAAAAATGTATTATTCTGTTTAATTTCAATGCTATGATAATGTGAGTCCATGTGAGTGACCAAGGATGTATTGAAGCTCTCTTTGGCCAATTGTGGCATATTGTGGAATAATATGTAATTATGATCATACATGTTCATGCATAGAGTCTTTATGCATTGTGAATGTCCTACGGACTGTTGTTAAGGCCAAGTTGCCTAGGAGATTAAACACACCTTAGTGCGGGTACGAGTAGACTAGTATAGGTCATGTTACGACCTTGGGGGCGTCGGGGTGCAGGTACCTCGCAATGGGCAGTTCGTAGCTCTCCTGTCCATGGGGCAAACCTATGCAAATGCACCGACGATCCAGACCGAGACACTGTCCTATATCGTGATCTAGCGTAGACTGTCTGTACAATGCCTGAATGCGCACGTGAAAACTGTTGAGTTATAGCACTTTGGCCTCAGCAGTCGAGTTGCAGATGTGTCTCCTGATCTTTCTCTCCGATTGTTTGTGTCTAGCTCCGTGAAGTAGGAAACTAAGTACTGTGTGCATATGCATCATGAGATGTCATACTATCTGATATTTACTACCTTACGTGGATTTGAACTGTGTATTTATTATTATGATGAATGTCTGCCTGGAACTATTTACCTGATTACTAATGTATTTACTGTCTATCATTATTATTATTGTCTTCGAGATGCTATCTGGGTGCGTTGTGCCGTATTGGTTTCTGGCTGCTATAATTGGTAATGATGGTAGGATGTCTTACCTCTTTTCTATATTTCTGTTATCCACTACACATATATTGTGTTCCATTAAAGACGACGGCAAGGAGGTTAAAGCTCCCGATTTCCCCGGCTTCTGGCCCGATCAAGATTAGTATTTACTGTGGAGCATGGAGGCGCGCATGCGTGGGTTCCTGGGTGACATGCGTCTGACCTTCCTTGGGGGGCCGGAGTGCTGGCATATTAACCTGAGTTCCGACCGCTGTGTCTACCTTGGAGACGTATCGATCTCTTTGGCCTGGAGACGTCATAAGACGCCGATCTTTACCTGCTGCATTAGCCTACGTTTGGAGTTTTATCTGCCCATCCGAGAGATGTGGGGTGACCGCTACTACACCCCACAGGAGGACTCTTTTGATTCCACTGCTCGGGCTCCTGCCTGTGGCTCTGTGGTTCCTATGGAGGTTTCCTCGAATGAGGAGGGCCCTGCAGAGGATCCTAACACGGTTCCTCCTCATCTGAGGGACTGACATTGCTGGTAACTGCTGATGGCTACTAGTGTTTTATTTTGGGGGCTTGATGTTTCATTTTTTTGGTGGGCTATATATTCTGATATCTTGGGGATGTATAGGTATGATCCTCTAGGCAGGTATAGTTTTGCTTTTTGGGAATTCCAGGCTTGTATCTAAAACACATTTGATATATATATATATATATATATATATATATATATATATATATATATATATATATATATATATATATATATATGTATGTATATGCATGTTGTCCAGGTGTAAGTTTTACCCTCTGTCTTACTCTGTATTGTTATTTATGTTTCGTTGCATTGTTTAATCAATTAACAAAAAAAGAGTTATATATACCGCCATTTCACTCACGTACTAATGAATCAAACAAATTAATCTTAATTAGAATGAACCGGGTCTTAATTTCATTAGTAAAGTTTTATTTTTCGTATTTTCTTTTATTTGACAATATGACGTTCCCTCCCAAAAAGAGGCATTACATTAAGTTGGTATCAGAGCCCCGGTTTATGTTTCTTTAGGTCTTGTGTGTGAGTCTATCTTGTTTGTGCTGTGTGAGTCTCTGTGATTGGTATTCTGAATGGATACATTTGACTTTCCTTGTGTTTTTCAGTTAATCTGATTTAAGAGAAAAACAGGATGGCAAGAGGTGGAGATATGGCAGCTGCTATAGAGGCAATGCAGAGGAAGGCAGAAGTCATCGCACAACAGAATGAACGTGCTGCTCAACAACAGGAGAGAGCTGCTCAACAGCTCGAAGCGACTGTCGATGCACAGAATTTCATCGCCACAACCCTCCACAATTCAAAGGAGAATTCGATCCGGACAAAGCTAGTTTGTGGATCAAAGAACTGGAGAAAGTTTTCCGTGGCATGAATTGCGCTGAAAATAAGAAGGTGAACTATGCAACCTTCATGCTTGTCGACAATGCCAAAGATTGGTGGAATGGAACTCAGAGAGTACTGGAGGCCGAGGAACGTGACATCACGTGGGACTTGTTCAAGGACAAATTTTTGAATAAGTACTTTCCTGCAAGCGCGAGACATGTGAAAGAGATGGAATTCCTCAACCTAAGGTAGGGGAACATGACCATTAGTGAATATACGGCCAAATTTGAGAACTTGGAGAAGTTCTCAATGCATTATCAGCATCAAACAGATGAATCTTGGAAGTGTTGGAAGTTCACTGAAGGACTGAGGTACGAGGTGAAGAAGGTTGTTATCACCCTGAAAATTAAAGTATTCTCGGAGCTGTCGGACACATGTTGTGAAGTGGAGGCCTTGGAACAAGCTAGAGATTCGAGGAGCAAGAACTTCGGGCCTGCAAGGTTCCAAAGAGGTGGAGGCAATAGTTCAAACTATTTCTAAAAGAAGCCCTATTCCCGACCAATAGGAGGACAACAACAAGCTGGCGGAAGTTTTGGTAGAGGTTCTACTGGGAACCGGACTAGTCAGAATGTAGCATATCCCTCTAGATGCCTCAAGTGTGGGAAAGACCATCCCACGAGAAAGTGCACAATCAAGAGAATTATTTGCTTCAGATGTGGCAAACCGGGCCACATGTCTAGAGATTGCGACCAGACAAAGGCTAAACCTTCAGTCAATGCAACTCGAGAGTTAAGAAACCACAAGCTGGAGGTTGAGTCTACACCATGAGCGGAGCTGAAGCCTCCGAATCCAAAGACTTGATTTAAGGGGAAGGCACCATAGAAGGTAATCTTTTAAAAGTACTGTATGACTCTGGCGCGACCTATTCTTTCATATCAAATGACTGTGTGCTGCGACTTGACTTACCAATGTCTACCCTACCTTTTGATTTGACTGTCTCAACCCCTACTAACAAATCGGTAGTTACTACCAAAGTCAGTTTGAAATGTCCCCTAATTGTTGAAGGCCGAATCTTTTCTATCGATTTGATCTGTTTACCTCTTTCATAACTAGATATAATCTTAGGGATGGACTAGTTGTCTTCCAACCATGTTCTATTAGATTGCTCTAGAAAAACTATAGCTTTCCCTGTGGATGAAGATTCTAGATGCTTGACGGCCAACCAAAAGCGAGCTTTCTTGAAAGAAGGAGCTCAAGGATACATGCTACTGTCTTCTTCGAAAGTTGAGAGCAAGGCTAATCTGAGTACTATTCTAGTGGTGAAGGAGTTTCCTGAAATATTTCTAGAAGATGTACCTGGTTTACCATCGATGCGTGAGATATAGTTTGCTATTGACCTTGTACCAGGAGCTGGTCCCGTGTCTATAGCATTTTATCGGATGTCGCCAATGGAATTGGCAGAACTTAAGAAACAACTAGAGGAGCTTTTGAAGAAACAGTTCATCAGACCGAGTGTATCGCCCTGGGGAGCGCCAGTGTTGTTGGTTTGGAAGAAGGACGGTACCTCAAGATTGTGTATGGACTATAGACAGTTCAATAAGTTAACGATCAAAAACAAATATCCACTCCCAAGAATCGACGACTAATGGACCAACTGAAGGGAGCAGTGGTGTTTTCAAAGATCGATCTGAGATCTAGATACCATCAGATAAGAGTAAAAATGGAGGATATACCCAAGACTGCTTTTCGTACCCGATACGGTCATTACGAATACCTTGTGATGCTGTTTGGTATGACGAATGCACCTGCTATCTTCATGGATTACATGAACATGATCTTTCATCCGTATTTGGACAAGTTTGTTGTCGTCTTCATCGACGATATCTTGGTATATTCCCAGAATCGGGAGGATCATGCTGAACACCTCAGCATAGTTCTCCAGATCCTAAGGGAGAAGGAATTATATGCCAAGCTGTCAAAGTGTGAATTTTGGCTAGATGAGGTTAAGTTTTTAAGCTATGTAATCTCAAAGGAAGGGATTGCAGTGGATCTATCAAAAGTGGAGGCAGTGCTACAGTGGGAAAGGCCGAAGTTAGTGACGGAGATTCATAGCTTCGTGGGTTTAGCCGGATATTACAGAAGGTTCATAGAAGGGTTTTCCAAAATTGCTGGACTGCTCACTCAGCTGACAAAGAAGAACCAGGCTTTTGAGTGGACTGATAGCTACGACCAAAGTTTCCAAGAGTTGAAGAAACGACTAAGCACCTCACCAGTATTAGTGCTACCTGATCCGAATGATCCATTTGAGGTGTACTGTGACACTTCATACCAAGGATTAGGATCTGTTCTTATGCAACATAGAAGAGTGGTAGCTTATGCTTCGCGACAGTTGCGAGTGCATGAAAAGAACTACCTGACACACGATTTGGAACTAGCAACTGTGGTATTTGCCCTGAAAATATGGAGGCATTTCCTCTATGGAGCGACATTCAACATCTTCAGTGATCACAAAAGCTTGAATTATTTGTATGATCAGAAGGAGCTGAACATAAGGCAGCGGAGATGGTTGGAATTCCTAAAGGACTATGATTTTCAGCTGTTGTATCACCCTGGCAAAGCGAATGTCATGGCGGACACCTTGAGTAGGAAGACTATCAGCATTTCTGCCCTGATGATCAAGGAAAAAGATCTCATAGAACAGTTCAGAGATGTTTGGTCATTTGTAGAGTTGAAACTAGGAAAAAGATCTCTTATTTGTGGTTGATTGTGAGAAAACCCTAATGAGGGTTATTCTTTGATTGCATGATTAGTATGCTTGCATGTTGTTTGTACTTGGTTTATGTTATTGGATTGATTGTTGATGTGTATTGGTATATTGGAATGGATTGGAAGACATGAAATGGAAGAAAATGATTTGGGATTTCCTCTTGGAAGGCCACAGTTTTGGGGTCCAAAATTTGGGTTCTTTGTGAACCATTGTAACAAGTGAAAGACTTAAATTAATCAAGTGTGTAATATAACATCAATGGAATGAAAAAATTGGGAGCTAAATCCCTTAGGGAGGCCATGGCCTCTAGGGCCTTTTTGGGGCATAATTATGCAAATTTTGGTAACCTTGGGACTTAGATAATTAAATGATTAAATCATAGGTAATAGGTTAGAAACTTAGCAAAATTGAAAGAATTAGGTACACCTTGAGATTCATAAATTTTAAAGGACCAAGAATGGAATTTGTCATAAGACTTATAGTAATTTTACAAGGGCAAGAACAAGAGAGTGTGGGACTTTGAGATCTTAGAATAACCTTCTAAGTGTATGAGAATAAATTACATTAGAAAATTTAACTAATTATGAGAATTCAAGTAGAGACAAACTTTGTAAGAAAGATTAATTTTAAGTAAGAATTCATAATACACCTTAAAAATGTATTATTCTGTTTAATTTCAATGCTATGATAGCGTGAGTCCATGTGAGTGACCAAGGATGTATTGATGCTCTCTTTGGCCAATTGTGGCATATTATGGAATGATATGTAATTATGATTATACATGTTCATGCATAGAGTCTTTATGCATTGTGAATGTCCTACAGACCTTGGGGGTGCGAGTAGACTAGTGTAGGTCATGTTACGACGTTGGGGGCATCGGGGTGCGGGTACCTCACAACGGGCAGTTGGTAGCTCTCCTGTCCGTGTAGCAAACCTATGCAAACGCACCGACAATCCAGACCGAGACACTGTCCTATATCGTGATCTAGCGCAGACTGTCTGTACAATGCCTGAATGTGCACGTGAAAACTGTTGAGTTATAGCACTTTGGCCTCGGCAGCCGAGTTACAGACGTGTCTCCTGATCTTTCTCTCTGACTGTTTGTGTCTAGCTCCATGGAGTAGAAAATTTAGTACTATGTGCATATGTATCATGAGATGTCATACTATCTGATATTTACTACCTTACGTGGATTTGAACTGTGTATTTATTATTATGATGAATGTCTGCCTGGAATTGTTTACTTGTTTACTGATGTATTTACTGTCTATCATTATTATTATTGTTTTCGAGATGCTATCTGGGTGCGTTGCACCGTATTGGTTTCTGGCTGCTATAATTGATAATGATGGTAGGATGTCTTACCTCTTTTCTATATTTCTGTTATCCTCTACTCATATATTGTGTTCCATCGAAGACGACGGCAAGGAGGTTGAAGCTCCCGATTTCCCCAGCTTCTGGCCTAATCAAGATTAGTATTTACTGTGGAGCATGGAGGCACGCATACGTGGGTTCTTGGGTGACGTGCACATGACCTTCCTTGGGGGGCCGGAGTGCTAGCATATGAACCTGAGTTCCGACCGTTGTGTCTACCTTGGAGACGTATCGATCTCTTTGGCCTGGAGACGTCATGAGACGCCGATCTTTACTTGCTACATTAGCCTACGTTTGGAGTTTTATCTGCCCATCCGGGAGATATGGGGTGACCGCCACTACACCCTGCAGGAGGACTCTTTTGATTCCACTGCTCGGGCTCATGCCCGTGGCTCTATGGTTCCTATGGAGGTTTCCTTGGATGAGAAGGACCCCGTAGAGGATCCTGACACGGTTCCTCCTCATCTGAGGGACTGACATTGCTGGTAGCTGCTAATGGCTGCCAGTGTTTTATTTTGGGGGCCTGATGTTTCATTTTTTTGGTGGGGCTATATATTCTGATATCTTGGGGATGTATAGGTATGATCCTCTGGGCAGGTATAGTTCTGCTTTTTGGGAATTCCAGGCTTGTATCTAAAACACATTTGATATATATATATATATATATATGCATGCATGTTGTCCAGGTGTAAGTTTTACCCTCTGTCTTACTTTGTATTGTTATTTACGTTTCGTTGCAACGTTTAATCGATTAACAAAAAAATATATATATATATACCGCCATTTCACTCACGTACTAATGAATCAAACAAATTAATCTTAATTAGAATGAACCGGGTCTTAATTTCATTAGTAAAGTTTTATTTTTTGCATTTTCTTTTATTTGACAATGTGACGTTCCCTCCCAAAAAGGGGCATTACAACATGAGTGTCATAAGTGATTCTCATAGTGATAATGGTGTACGTGGTCCTTTGACCTGAAATCACTACGATTCTTATATGAGGAGTTATATGTTTTAATGCCATCAAATGTCATCTGTAACAAGGTGATTATAAAGTTAGTTATTGGACATACCGCGAATCATATGGAGGGATGTGAGTTACCTAGATGAGATTTGTCCCTCCTACATAATAGGAGTGATATCTTCGGGGCCCCTGATTAAGTGAGACTACGAAATGCATGACAATGCTCAAATAAGTCAATATGAGGTATTGATCTCATTTGTTATTATTAAGTCTACTCGAGTATTAGGAAACAGAAGATTGAACTATACAATGGTGACATGTTCCATGCCTTGTGTTCAATCTAAATATCTGGACAAAGGGACTAAACTGTACGATAACATTGATCACGGATAAGTTATGATAAATCACTGACATTCTCATTACTTGGGTAGCAGCGATGTGTTGCTAGATATCACTCACTACTTGTAATATTAAAATAAGATTTTAATATTACTGCCAATGTAATGAGAACCTGTAGGGTAGCACATATAGAGTAGACTAAATTGGAGCAATTAGAATCTAAGTTGGGCTGGTATTCAATCGTGGGTCAGACTCATAACAGATGAGTCTAGGGTTGCACAACTTACCTTACTACTGTTCACACTCACTTAAGGCAATCACTATTATAAATAATACTGGTAAATAGGTCAGTACGCATGCATTACAGAATCCTAGCCGTACCTACAAAAAGTGAGTGAGAGAGTGACAGGTTTCCTTCTCTTCTCTTCACAACTAGCACTGTGTTAGAGACGTGAGACTCCTTTTGCGGATGTTGGACATTCATGAATCTGTTTGTGTGGATACCGCAGAGACATCGTCGCTATGACTGTGTTAGTGATTCATGTCGCTTGTGTTTATCACGCTTCAAGAGGTAAACTCATTTAAAAAGTCAGATTATGGTTTATTTCGCATGGATCTTTGGTGGGAATTTTGCTTTTTCTACTGTGTGATGTATCCGCAATTCCTAACACACCAATCTTCTACTTCCCCTTCCAATATATAGGAAGCAAAAGGCATTTTCTGCTCATCTAAGAAAGCCATAACAACAAAAATCTTCTCCATCTCCTTTAGCCAACCTTCAACTTTGACTAGGTCATACTCCTCCTTGAAGGATGACAGATTAGATTTCCTGAATTCCGAGAGGTCCTAGAAGTTTTGATATCTTCCCACAGGTACCTCTTGGACTGGTTGTGTAATACCCTTTTTTTTTTTTCTAAATATATATGAGTTTTATAATTTTTATGATTTTTGTAGATTTTTCTGAATTTTTTATTATTTTAATATTATTTTGGGTTATATGTAAGCTTAAGGCGAGCCCAAAAAAAATAAAAAAATTTCGTGGTTGAAAAATTTTAGACTGTTAATACGGGATTGGGGGAACTTACTAAACTCGAATCTGGAAACAGTTTACAAAATTTTATTTTTCTGAGATTTTATCTGATAAATAAAATCTGGGTGCGTTTTATTATCTAGTGGACGATAACTACTAGTTTTGTCAGTAGTAGCTTTTGTCCATTGGGTAATAGCTTCCTGTAGAGATCTAGGTAGAAAATTCTAGACACAAGTCTAGTAAAAAACAGTAGGCCATGACTCACACCTTAGAACCAATGGAAAGCTTGCTTAATGGTGAAGTTTTGACTCACCTTTATGAAGGACCAATAGAAAGGAAGCTTAGTGATGAAGTTTTGACTCAACATTGACAACCAATAGGAAGCAAGCAGTTAGCCACCCAACCAATAGAAACCTAGTCATCTTTTGATGAACCAATCAGAAACTAGTCTCTTTATAATGAACCAATGAGAGTTAGTCAAACAATAATGGCTATGACCCTTTCAACTTTGACCCTTTGGGAAGGAAGCTTCCTATGCTTGATAGAGGTAAGCTTGTAGGAGAAGCTTCCTTAGCTTTTCCTCTTGGAGTTCCACGGCTAGGAGAGCAAGGAACTTGCTCTAGGACATTCCATTTTTGTGATACATGTTATGACACCTTTAGTTGCACCAATAGGATTTAGTCTCACAAAGTGGCTTAACTCAAGATCTTTGTGGCTTTTCCTAGGGTGTCTCACGGCCACAAGGTGTAGGAGAATCCTAGAAGTTTGTCTTTCACTTGACCACCTAACTTCATCTTTCTATCAGAGAAAGCTATCACAAAAAATTCTTTTATCATTTTTATTCAAGAAACCAAAAACTAATACAAAATCTCTCTCATTTTCCTCTCTAAGAACCTCATGACCAAGCCTCATACACCAACATCCATCCACTCTTAATTCAATCCAACTTCACTTCTTGAATCCCAACATTATTCTAAGACACTTTTGTGTTGAGGCTAACTCCTAATTCATCTATCTTCCATCATCTTCATCAAGCTCTGATATAGAGTTTTAAGGTGGAATTTACTAATCTTTGCTTCTCTTTTAATTTTAAAGTTCTAGACTATGTTTTGATCCATAATCATCTTACCCTATGTTTGGATGTTTTTTCATTAATGGAACGGAACGGAATAGGTGGGGATGGATCGGAAAGAAAAGGAAAGGAAAGGAACATAATTCCTCCCCTCTTTGTTTGGAAGATTTATTAACGGAACAGAACAGAACATGTGTTCCCCCCATTCCACCTCAATTTTGGGGGGAACAAAAATTGAATATTTAGGGGGAAGAGAGGGGAAATGATTCCCCCTGTATTCCGTTCTGTTCCTATGCATTTTAAAACTCCCAAACACAAAAAATTATTTCCATTCCCTCCATTTCCTTTCCGTTCCCCTCTTTACCTGTCATCCAAACAGAACGTTAGTTAAGCCTTGGATGTTAATTTTTGTATGTTGTCTTTAATTTCAAGAACATCTTGGAGGTGACGTTTTGCTTCAAGAAGGACAACAAGGAGCTTTGATCATCATCCAAGGTAAGAGGGAGATTAACTTCATCAACCATCCATGGTGGTGAGGAACGAAATTGATTATGTTTGAACAATCCATGTGTGGATTTGTTCACTTGTGTGTATAAGTTAATGTTTTGTGATTAATTATTCTATTTGATCTTATTGCTTTAATAATATGCATGAACTTGTTAAAATAGAAATATGATGATGGATATATGTGGTATGATTGTGAATCACGTGAAAATGAAGATTTTTGGTCCCAAGGACCTTAAGAGGCTCACGGCCTTCATTGTTAATTTGGGGTGAACCAAGTGAAAATATTTTATTAATTATGGACTTAGAGAATTTAGGTGATAAGAAATTGGATTAAGGATTTTACAAAAGAAATGGAAAGGAAAAGAATAAATATTTTATGATTAAAAACAAAATGGATTTCGGCCAAGATGAGGAAAAATAAATTTGGGAAGTGACAATGGAATTTAAAGTATTTTTGCTTAAGTGGATTTTAGTAAGAGTAATGGAAAAAGGTTTTACATTAATAAGATAATAAAGGTTTTTGTGATGAATGTTGGAAAACATTATTTAGAAGAATTGTTAGTAAAAGGAAATGAGTTGAAAAGAGGATTTGGAATATTAAGTATTTTGTTTAGAAGTGTTTAAGTGATGGTAAACGGAAAATGATTTTCGAAAGGAATGATTTAATAAAAGATAACTAAGTTTTTGTGAACAAACATTGGAAAATATTATTTAGTGGAGATTTGATAAGGAAACATTGGATTAAGATTTATAAAATGAAAATAGAAATGAATAATTTTATTATTGGACAAAGAGTGATTTTCGGTCATGGAAATGGAGAAGGAGTTTTTTTAAAGTATTTTGATACTTATAGTATTTTTAAAAAAGGATGTTTAGTAAATCAAAAGCAATACAGATTTTGAAATGAAATGTCAGATAATATTATTTAGGAGGTTTTAGTGAGAAAAATTGGATTTAAGGCTCAAGTTTTTTATTAAGATTGTAAGGTTTCAAAAATAAAGTTTAGAAAGTAAAGAAATGCTTTACGCAATTGAAAAATAGTGATAGAACCTTACGCGATTCAAAAATATTAATTTTTAACCTACGCGATTGAGAAAACATTGGAAAATGGTTATGCGACTTGAAAACGTAACAAAATTATTACGCGATTATGAAAACGCAACAAAAGTATTACGTGACTGAGAATACAGCAAGTTTGCTGTCGGGCCGACGTACT
Source organism: Ormosia emarginata (assembly GCA_029884605.1). NCBI lineage: Eukaryota > Viridiplantae > Streptophyta > Magnoliopsida > Fabales > Fabaceae > Ormosia > Ormosia emarginata. Next base: position 11,861,907 of record JAQQTP010000040.1, read on the forward strand.
GGACCCAGGTTTGTTGGTATATGGATTATGGCCCATAGTGGCTTGTGTTTGTACATTGACTCATTTATCATGCATTAAACATTATATAGTCAATGGTTGTTAAGGCTTTTTGTTGCTTAGGAAGTGAACTAGAATTGCGTAGTGTAGATTGTACAATGAGTCTTGGGGGCGTCGGGGTGTGGTTTATCCGTTGCAACACACCAACGATACCCAACAAACACTATTCTTTTCGCGATCTGGTGTAGACCAACGATACCCAACAAACACTATTCTTTTCGCGATCTGGTGTAGACTGTCTTGTATAGCTCTTGAATTGAGGCTGACATGACTTCTACATCCTTCACTCTGAAATTGTATTAGCTCTATGGAGTAAGGTTTGATCCATTGTGCATATGCATAGTCAGTTGACATCACATTGTGATATTTATATATCTGTTAAATTATCTTTTAATTATATCTGTTGAATTATCTATTGAATTATCTAGTGTTTGATATAATGATGGTATGTGTTATTTATTTTGTATTGAATGACATTGTTGTTCTTACTATTTCTATGCTGCCATGTTGGTATTGATGTAGGGGATCTCACCTCTTTATTGTCTTGTTTTGTTTATATGTTTATGTTTCTGTAAAGTCCGTCGTGGTGGTGAAGCGGAGATCTTCCTTGGTTTTGAGAGGACACAGTACTGTGGAGGTATCGTCGTATGGCATGTCCATCTGGATGCGAGCGTTTTGAGTTTTGTTAAGTCTATTACTGTGCTTTTGAGTAGGACTCGTCATGGGGGTTTCCTACTGTTATTTGAGTATGTAAGTTTTATGTTATAAATGTTGTTGAATATTATGTGGTGTATGTAATGTGGGTATTAATCAGTTCAATATGTTTTTATATTACCTATATCTTTAGTAAGTTTAAGTTTGCAACGAAAAGAAATTTTATAACCCATATTTTATAACATTAAATATTTTACAATTTAATTATAGTTTGGTAAGTTTGTAGTCTAAAATGTAATGCCCTACAGAGGGTGTTACAGGTTGCTCTGGCTGGACAGGTCGTGGTGGTGGTGGCGGTGGAGGTGGAGTTGCCCCCATCCTCTCGAGCATTCTCGCATTCGTGACAGTTTACTCCCTCATTGCATCTGCCATTGCCATAAAGGCTCCATCCATGTCTGGGCCTTCACTAGAATCCTTGTTCACTCGAGTTCATCTAGGAGGAGCCATAATTTCCTATACACACAAAACAATATATATTGAGTTGATTAGTCTCAATATCATGTAATAGTATGACAAAAGCCAATAACATTCCTACCTAAGGCAAGTAATGCAATTCATTCCAAGTATCTCACACAAGAGACAAGAAAAGCATAATACACAAAACAAGAATCCCTAATATGTCTAAGCATAGTCAGTCCATACCCCAGCTCAACAGGATAAACTACACTAATACAATAATATAACACCCTAACCCTAACACAGTAGTATATTCACAATATACTATAGTAAAGAGAGTTAAGCATATCACTTTCACTTTAACACATCGATAAAGTACTCCATAATAACTATATAACTATTAAAGAGAGCCAAAAGGGAACAAAAGTTTAATATATACATCACTTGCCACGAATGGGCTCATTGTCATATACAAACTTTACATAAAAAAAACAATATAAATAGATACATGCTTGGTTCCACAAGAAAAAAAATAAACTACTCTAAGCCTTTTGCTTCTTCTTTTTCTTCTTTCCCTTTTTAAGGACTTGACCTGGATTTACATGGAAACACAAATGGGGTGAGAATTCATAAATTCTCAGTATAAGTATCACAAAACCAACATTTATAATGTATAAACAAAGTCAAATACAACAGATTATGTTTGCAATAGATAAATGAGACTCTACTCATCACTATAAGAATATATATACTCACTATGTAATACTCATATAGCAAACCATAACCCTACCACAAATCGATACTCACAAGAAAGACAACTGCCCATACAATTGTCAAATAACGCAATGTATAATATGTAAGATGATTATTACTAAGAAAAAGTCTCAAAAGTATGCTCATACAATGCTTGTGTAGGTTTTTGTTTTAGAAATCCATCGCACTCACTTATTCCCAAGAACCACATTCTGTAACATCCTCTTTTTAGCAGATATGGAAAAGTACTGAAATGATGTAATGAGTCTTTTAATGAATTTTAGGATTTATTCTAATACCTATGGAAGTTAGGAAACTTGATTTGGTAAAATCTAAGTGTTCTTAATAGATAAAAAGTCTCAGCAAAATATCTAAATGGCTTTTGAGTCATGTTCCTATCCCTTAAGTGTTCAGCCGTGTTCTTTGACTCTTTTCTCTCTCTCAATTCTCTCTTTTCTCACGTTTAAGCCAATAGAACAAACAGAGAAAGGGAAGGAAGAAATTAGCAGAGAAAATGAAGGAGAAAGAGAAGGTGGAACCAAGGAAGATCCAAGAACCAAGCTCAAGCTTGAACACCAGCTACACTTCAAGAGGTAGGGGTGTATGTTTTAGCTTATCTCCTTCCCTATCTACTTCTTCATGCTTAGTGTATGGCTAGGTTAGTGGAAATGGGTTTAAGAAGGATTCAATAGTTTTTATGTGTTAAATCTAGTCTTCAATGGTTGAAATGGTTGTTTATGACTTAATTTATGTATGTTTATAAGTTGTGAACTTAGAGTTGTCCATATGAACCTTTGAAATGGGTTTGTAAGGTTAAGTCTTTATCCAAGAACTCATGTTCTTTGAAGTTAGAAAATGGGTGTTTGGATGGTTGATCTTTAGTCATAAATCTAAGTTAAATGGATCAAGTTAGTGTTTGATGATTCTATCATGTTAGAGATCATGTTTAGGATTGGAAATCACTTAGAATCCATGAGTTGATGGAAAGAATGGATGAATGCATGCAATATGCCTTATTTTCTGGTGCATTTTTGTACTAGATAACCAATTATGGAATAGTAATAATCGATTATTGGTTTTAGGTAAATACTATGTGTTTTAAAATAACAGGTTATTGAATAGTAATAATCGGTTATTAAAAACGAATAACCTGTTATGGAATAGTAATAACAGGTTATTGGCTTAAAACAAAGGCTCATGTTCAATGCCAAATAGTCCATAACTAATTATCAGGAGTCCATAACAAGTTATGGACAAGTTAAAAGTTAGATTTTGGTTTGTCATAACCAACTTTTCAAGAGGGATAAGGGCTAGGAACTTATGGAAACATAGTTTTTCATTCTTGGGCTTCATGTAAGGCTTGGTTAATCTAAGAACTGAATACCCATGATTGAATGGAGGATCTTATGCATATTTTTAGTATGTATAGGAAATGTATAGGCCCATGAGCAACCAAAAATGGTGGATTACCTTAGGTAAGTGTCTAGCACCTTTAGCAACTTAGTGTTGCATTAGATGTCACACAATATGTGATGATGTGGTGTAATAGATACAAGTATATTAGGATGGATTAATATTATTCAATCTAGTATGTATGTGAAAGGTATGAGCCCTAGGATATCCAAAAGTATGGGATTGCCTTGGGAAGGTACCTAGGAATTCAAGCAACAAAGTGTTGAAATAGCTAACCACTCTTGCATTAGATTCACTTGAGTGGAGATAGAGTTGTGTATTTAATTCCTAAGTGAGAGGGATGTTTTATGTATTAAGTTCTCTAGGTAAGTGGGATCTTATACATTACTATATACACAACAGGATGAATAGTGACATGTAAGCTTATCATATTCAAGAAGTACAACAGAAACATGTTTAATTCCTTTGCTTAGTAAAGTTGAGTCGGAATTACATGATGAATGGGATTTACTTCCTTAAATACAAAGTTAAGTATGGAAGTTTAAGTCCTTTAGCATTCTATAAGTTAGGAATTGCTAAGATAAGTATCTGTGACCTTGAGTACTCTAGTGTAGCATGGGTTACTACTGGAGGTGTGATAATAAGGAAAGCCAGATACAACCAAGATAGGTATATTCTACTTATCTAGATGCATGAATTACTCGCTTGCAGTTAAAATTGAGTTAAGTATACAAAGTTCTAGAGAAATGCTCATTTATCTCCTTAAGTTAGATTAAAATGATGCATTAGTTATTATAGGCTCTCTCACTAGGTTGAGTTGAGTCTATAGGAAAGGTTTGTGATGTGTATGTTTTTATAATATAACACTGCATGTTTTTGCTTGCTCTTCCAATTGTATGGTAACCTATGATGTGCACAATCATTTGGCCCGAGTAGTAGGAATCAGATATTCCCTAAACTATCTCATAGAGCCAAGGGTTACGAGTAAAGTGCGGGTGAGCTTTCCCTCCCTAACATAGTAGAAATACATAGAGCGATCAAGTTCCCAAAATGAGCAAGTATTCATAGTTTTCAAAACAAAACTCCACATGGATTTCAAAATAAAACCATGCATTGGCATAACTATAGGGCATTACTTAGGCATAATCATATTGCATATTACAAGCATTGCATTTGGATGACAGTTGTGTGGTCAATTGTCTATTACTATAGATAGTAATAATTGTATGGGCGGTTGTTTATATTTTTACAATATGACGGCTATTTGTTGAACCACACTACAAGGAAGTGTGCAATTATGAGTTATAATGGTGGAAACTCCTATGTTAGTTAGTAATGATTGTTTATAAAATGTTATAACTAACTGGAATTGGAATTACTTTTACTGAAAATTATAATTATCACCTCGATTATGTTTCCATGTAAATCTAAGTCAAGACTCTGCTAAAGGGAAAGAGGATGAAGCATGAAGACTAGTTTTGTTTTATTGCTTCCTAGATAATGTGTGAGTGTGTGTGTGTCTGTATAAGTTTTATGTTTCCACTTTTCTCTCCAGGCTCTCTATAATGACTTGATTGGGATTATACATATATTATTATGTTATATGTATCAAGTGACGTATCTAGTACTGCTTATCTTTGTATATATCAGATTTATCGAGATATCTGTATTAGGGTGTTATATTATGGTATCAGAGAAGTTCATCCTATTGAGCTGGAGTATGGATTAATTATGCTTTAGACATAAGTAGATGTTTCAATTTTAGGTAGTGCATTCCTATATTTCGATGTGAGATATATGAATAGAATTGCATGATAGCCTTAGGTATGGATGCTAATGGTTATTGTCGCATTGTTACATGATATTGAGACTTATCAACTCAATATGTATTATTCTGTGTGTACAGGAAACTATGACAACTATCAGGCGAACCCATGAGGCTGGGAGTCTTACAAGTGAAGAAATAATAGAACTCTTGGAGAAATGGCTACTGCAGTGAGAGAGCATACTGCCATTAGTAGAAGACTCTTAGAAAAGTTAGAAAAGGACTCACTTGGAAAGTTGATAGACAATAGGGAACTCAAGCAGGATCAGGATTTCTCGGGGTTCAGTAAAGTTACTCCTTCATTCTTCAAAGGAGAGTATGGTTCAGTCAGGGATGAAAGATGACTTAAAGAGATGGAAGAGATCTTTGCGGTCATAGCATGCACTAATGAACAGAAAGTGACCTTTGCTTCTTATATGTTAAAAGGAGAGGCAAAAATATGGTGGGTCGAAATTAAGAGGTTACTAGAGACAGTTGGTACTCAAATTAACTGGGCGGTGTTTAGAGTTACTTTCTTGGACAAGTATTATTCCCTTTAGTTACAAAAAACAAATAAATTAGAATTTCTGAGGCTTGAACAAGGGGATAGGACTGTGGATCAGTATGTGGAGCCTTTTCAAGAATGTTATAAGTTCTCTTCTTATTTTATGAGTAATCCAAATGAATATTGGAAGTGTGTAAAATTTGAAATAGGACTTAGAGAAGATATTAAAAGAGTTGTTAAACAAATAGAGATTAAGGACTTTTGCACTCTAGTTGGTGAGTATAGAGTGGTAGAAGTAGATAATCTGAAGATCACAATAGAGCATGAATTAGAAAGTTCTCTAAAGAAGAAAAGATTAGATGTTAAGATTAGCGAGGGTACTTCTTGGTCTCAATTTTTACTAGACAAAAGAAAATAGATTCAACCGGAAGCTTAGTGTGATGATAAGTATAAGCAGGGTGCTTCTTGTTGGTGTATGTCCTAGGGGCCAATTTATTTTGACCGTACTAGCTTACATTGTATTATGCTATTTATTTAATATATATGAGACATTTCATTTATTATGTTATTTATGATATAAATAATAAAATCCTTATAATAGTAAGTTTTATGCCATAAGACATCAAGTGGATGACTTGATCGTGAGATCCTATTAGATAGAAACAGAACACAATTCTTAAATGTCCACAGTCAAGTATTATTGTTAATTAGGACGACAATAATGCATTGAGACTAGTATGTGCATAGATTGATGGCCACAACTCACGGGTCATGGATATGAGATATCAAATCTTCACAAGGGTACATATTAGAGTAATGATGTATTAGACTGACCCGCCATGGGATGCTACGTGGATCGTTACATGAGTGTCATAAGCGATTCTCATAGTGATAATGGTGTATGTGATCCTTTGACCTGAAATCACTGCGATTCCTCCATGAGGAGTTGTATGTTTTAATGCCATTAAACGTCATCTGTAACAAGGTGATTATATAGTTAGTTATTTGATATATTGCGAATCATGCGGAGGAATATGAGTGACCTAGATGGGATTTGTCATTCCTATATAACAAGAGTGATATCTTCGAGCCCCGTGATTAAGTGAGACTACGAAATGCATGGTCATGCTAAAATGAGTCAATATGAGATATTGATCTCTTTTATTATTACTATGTCTACTCGAGTATCAAGAAACAAAAGATTGAACTACACAAAGGTGATACATTCCATGCCTTATGTTCAATCTAGATATCTTGACAAAGGGACTAAACTACATGGTAACATTGATAACAAAAAAGTTATGTCAAATCACTAACACTCCCATTACTTGGGTAGCAGCGATGTGTTGCTAGATACTGCTCACTTCTTGTAATATTAAAATGAGATTTAATATTGCTGCCAATGTCTTGAAAACCTACAGGGTCGCACACTTAGAACAGACTTAGTTAGAGCAATAAGGATCCAAGTTGGAGTGGGATTCAATCGTGGGCCAGACTCATAACAGATGAGTCTAGGGTTGCATAACTTACCTTGCTGTTGCTCTCACTCACATAAGGCAACATCTATTATAAATAACACTGCTAAGGGGCTGTTAAGGTATGCATTTACAAACCCTATCTGCACTTGACAGAAACAGCGAGTGAGAGAGTGACAAGTTTCTCTTCTCTTTGTAACTAGCACTCTAGTAGAGAGGTTGGACTCCAAGACTGTGAACGTTGGATGTTTTGCAAGTCTGTTCATATGGATAACGTAGAGGCATCATCATTGTTGCAGTGTTTGTCATTTTCTTGATCGTTTTTCCATCTCGCTTCAAGAGGTAAACTCAAAAACACATATTAAAGTCCTTTTTCGCATGGATCCTTGGTGGAAATTTTTCTATTTTTCCACTGCGTGTAACACACTAGAAAACATGTTAGGATTGTAAATAGTTACAGAGGTAGCCTAATACTTGCTTAACATGTCAGTTAAATTTTGTGGTCTTCTAAGCACGTTTAGTCACTTTGTTGTAACACTATATGTGAAATATAGCTGTTATTAGCCTCGGAAATGGCTTAAACTACTCAGTTAATGGAAATAAGTGTGGAGACTTTATTTCTAGGTCACAAATGTGTTAACTGTGTTATAGTTACAATTTGAGGATAATTGGAGCCAGTTTGATATTTTTAAGCATACTGGTTGTGAGTTTTAATACCGATTTGACTAACAGCTGATATGAAAAATGATGGTGTTAGTGCAACAAGATTTTTAATGAATCATGTGATTTATTTTAAACTTGTTGGCTACAAGAAAATTGGATTTGGAGGAATCTAAGTGTTCTTAGTAGATCAGGATTTTTGGTATCCTTTTGTGATTGTCTTTAAGAAGCCAAATCTGATTTCTTCTCTTCAATTCTCTCACGGTAGCCAAAAATAGAGAAGGAAAATAGAATAAAAAGAAGAGGAAAACGATGGGAAAGAAGGAGAAAAAGGGGGGAAAGCTAAAAAGGCCAAGAATCATAGTTAAAGGTGTAACAACCTCCGTTGGGAGTTACATTTCAGACTAAACTTTAAAACTGAAAACAAGTTATAAAATATTTAATATCATAATTTATGGGTTTTTAAAATCTCTTTTCACTAATAACATAAACTTAACAAAAAGAAAGAGAACATATAACATAGCAAACTAAATAATACACATAATACATATACAACATAGGTTACCAACAACGTAAAAATAAATACATAAGACTTACATACTCAAAAGGAAAAAGTAGCAAATCCCATGACGGGTCCTACTCAAAAGCATGGTAACAAACCCAAAAAAAAACTCAAAGCTCTCTGAAACCAGCTGGACACGTCACGCGTCGGTACCTCCATGAAACTGCATCCTAACAAAACCCAGAAGATTCTGCCTCGCCGCCATCACAGTCTTCACAGAACATAAATCTAAAATGGAACAAATAGAACAATACAATAAAGAGGTGAGATCCCCTACATCACATACCAGTATGGAAGTAAAGAAACGATAATCACAATAATGTCATTCAATACAAAAACAATAAGTATAACCTTGATATTAATTAATAGATAATTTCGACGAACGTATATCACAATAACATGTGTACTGACTATATCACAACAATATGTATACTGACTATGTCACAACAATATGTATACTGACTATGCCATAACAATATATGTAATGATTATGCATATGAACAATGGACCAAACTCCTACTCCATGGAGCTAAAACCAACCTTGGAGAGAATGATCTAGAAGACATGTATGTATATCGTCAACCTCAAATCAAGTGTTATAATTTTCTCAACGTGCGCATCATGTCTTATACAAGACATTCTACACCAAATCGAGAATGGGAATAGTGTCTCATCAAGATTGTCAGTGCATTTGCATCGGCTGCCATGGCACAATGGTGCTACAAATTGGCCACCTGTGGAATTTCGCGCCCCGACGCCCCCAAGATCATTCATAGATCTTTACAACGCAATTCGCACCAACACTAAGATATAAGTTCATCTCCTAGGTATACAACCTTAACAAACACAGTTCCACGACTTTCACAATGCATGATCAAATGACTCAATGAATCAACAATTATCAATAACATAATTTCCACAGAAACAAGCCACCACTGGGCTAAATCATCCATTGATGTATCCGGGTCTAGTACGTAGGCTCGACAACAGCCTGTTGTTTTTCTCAATCGCGTAGCATTTTTATTGCGTTTTTAGAATCATGCAATACGTTTATTACATTTGCAAATCACGTAACCATTTTCAAACATTTTCTTAATCACGTAACAATTTTTTTAACGTTTTCTCAATCGCGTGGCTCAAAATTCAACATTTTTTAAATACGTAAGGTTTTATCACTATTTTTCAATAGCGTAAAATATTTATTGATTTCTAAACTTAATTTTGAAACTTTCCAAGTTTAATATAAAATTTTAAACCTTATTTCCAATATTTTTCTTACTAAGTATTCTCTAAGTGATATTTTCTAACCTTTTTCACAAAATCTATGTTATTTGAATTTAATCAAACATTTTAGAACAAAATCTCTTTCTTTTTCCATTGCCTTTACTAAAACTCTCTTAAATAAATACTTTAAATTTTAAATCATCTTTCAAACTTATTTCAATCTCTTTTACTAAAAACTCTTTTAAATAAAATACTTTAAAATTTCACACTATCTTTCAAACTCATTCTCTATGATCATGGCCGAAGATTCATTCTTTTCAAATGATAAAATTTTGTTCATTTCCTTCTTAGTCTTGTAAGTCCTTAACTCCTATTCTTGTTACCTAATCATCTAGGTTTACCATCAATAAAACATTTTTTTGCCTTGGATACCCCATTATTGGGCTAAATGGCCGTGAGCCATATATGGTCTTTGGAACCAAAACTTTGCAATTTCTCATATGATTCAACACATGCAAACCATTTCAATCATCAATTCCTACCATAACAATTTCATGCATACTATCAAAATCACATCATCACATATAACCAATAAGTAATCATAGCAATTTCATGCATACTATCAAAGACATATAATCACACATAAACAAATAAGCATAAACCATTAAATTTACACAAGCAAGTGAATAAATCTTTATATGGACTTTTCAGCAACAAACATAAATTCCATTTCTCACTGCCAAGTTTGGTCGATGAGGTTAATCTCCCTCTTACCTTAGATGATGATAAAAAAAACCCCTTTGGTTGCCTCCTTGAAGTAGTCGTCCACCACCAAACACAAACCCTATAAAAACTTTAAACATACAAACATTACAAACTAAGACTTAAAACAAGGTGACCATGGATCAAGATCATGGTTTAGAACTTTGAAAATGAAACTAGAAGTGAAGATCAAGAACTTCATCTAGAAACCCTCAAACTTTGACTTGAAAAATAAGGTTGAAGATGGATGAATTTGGAAAAGACTTTAATATGAAAGTGTCTTGAAATGATGTTTAGGTTCAAGATCAAGGTTGATTTAAATTAAATAAGATGGATAGTGATTTTTGTGGGTGTTGGCCGAGAGTCTCAAAGAAGAGAAAGATGAGAGTTTTAGTCACTTTGTTGCATGAAAGAAAAGATAAAAGAATGGCACAAATACAAAGCTTGGCCGAAACCTTCAAAGAGAGAAAATAAGAGAGTTTGTGTTTTGTTTTCTTGATAGAAAGGCAAGAATGAAACTAAGTGAAGGCTTGTCCTAGAAGCTCCCTTGGTCGTGAGTCACATCCTAGGCTTTGCAAGGTGTCCATGCTTCTCCATTAAGCTTCCTTCCCATTGGTTCACAAAGATGAGTCATAAGGTGAGTCACAAAGTGTGAGTCATGGCCACTAATCTTGACTACCATCTAATTAGTTCAACCAAGGTCAGTCATCAAGAGAAGCATCTAGAGAAGATAACTAGGCTTATGTCTAGAATCATCCAACTAGATATTTACCGGAAGCTATTATCCAATGGATAATGGTTACTGCTAGCAAAATCAGTGGTTATTGTCCAATAAATAATAAAATGCACTTAAATTTTATTTGTCAGATAAAATATCAAAAAAAAAATTGAAATCTGTTCCGATTTCAGGTTTAGTATGCTCCCCCTGGCCCCGCATTAATAGTCCAAAATTTTTTGGTCTCGAAAAGTTTTTATTTTTTCGGCCCCACTTCAAACACACAGAAAGTCCAATAATAATAATAAAATAATCAAAAATAAATCAAACAATTTACAAAAATCACAAAAATCATAAAAATCACATATAACTGAAAAACAAGAAATTTTGGGGTGTTACAGAAGGATGATCTAATAGCAAGATCAAGGCTTTAAGATCTTCATCCTTGCTGCATAAGAGGTAAGGGTTTTTGAACTCAAACTCTCATTCCTACTTATTTCTCATGTTAGGCTAATTTGAGGTTTAATATGTCAAATTGAGTGTTTATGGTGTTTGAAGTGTTTTTATTGCTTGGATAAGTTTTAAAGAGTGTTTTTGATTTGTTCATGCTAAGAGTTTGGATTAGAAACTGAAAATTCTCCATTTGGACCTAAAATACTCTAAGTGTTGATTTTAGGGGTTTGGATGAGTGATTTGGTGTTTTGATCCATTTTTTGATGAAATCAATTAGTGTTTCATGTTTCCTTCATGTTAGTGAACTTGTTAGGAACTTGAAATCACCTATAAACTGATTTGGAGTGGCCAAAATCTGAAACTTGTTCTAATGGAATAGTACACTAATTCTGCAGAATTATGTAGAATTCATGTTTTGTTGCTGGCGCCATGGTGCAAGTATTTCATGCCGCGACGTGAGACTGATGCACTTCTAGTATTGGAACCCAAGAGCTTGTCGTCGTGGCGTGAGACTGATGCACTTCCAGTATTGGACTGATGCACTTCAAAAATGTGTTTTTGATATCCTTAGAAATTTCTTAAGTGGTGGGATTACTCATATATGCCTTTCTATGTAGGGAATTGCATATCAAAATATCTCGCAGCAGAATAATAGAATTCCCTAACAGGATCCATGCGAAAAGTCCATAATCTGAGTTTTAAAAGTTTACCTCTTGAAGCGTGATAAACACAAGCGAGATGAATCACCAACACCGTAATAACGACGATGTTTCTGCGGTATCCACACGAACAGACTTGCAAAAAGGAGTCACTATTTCGCAGTGCTAGCTGCGAATAGAAGAGAAGAACCTTTCACTATCTCTCACTCACTTTCTTAGGTGCGGCTAAAGTTGTGATGTGACGTATGTAGTAGCCCCCTTAGCAGTACTATTCATAATAGTGGCTGCCTTAAGTGAGTGTGAGCAGTAGCAAGGTAAGTTGTGCAACCCTAAACCCATCTGTCATGAGTTAGGCCCACAATTGAATCCAAGTCCAACTTAGATCCTTATTGCTCTAATTTAGTCTGCTCTAAGTGTGCGACCCTGCAGGTTCTCATAACGTTGGTAGTAATATTAAAATCTCATTTTAATATTACAAACAGTGAGTGGTATCTAGCAACACATCACTGCTACCCAAGTAATGAGAATGTCAGTGATTTGACATAACCTATCCGTGACCAATGTTTTTGTGTAGTTTAGTCCCTTTGGCCAAATATCCAGATTGAACACAAGGTATGGAACGTGTCACCCTTGTTTAGTTCAATCTTCAGTTTCCTGATTCCCGATTAGACATAGTAATAACAAATGAGATCAATATCTCATATTGACTCATTTGAGCATGGCCATGCATTTCGTAGTCTCACTCAATCAGGGGGCCCAAAGATATTACTCCTGTTATGTAGGAGGGACAAATCCCATCTAGGTCACTCACATCCCTCCACATGTATCGCAGTATGTCTAATAACTAACTTTATAATCATCTTGTTACAGATGACATTTGATGGCATTAAAAAACACAACTCCTCATGTAGGAATCATAGTGATTTCAGGTCAAAGGACCACATACACCATTATCACTATGAGAATCACTTATGACACTCACGTAACGATCCACGTAGCGTTCTCATGGCGGGTTTGTCTAATACATCATTACTCTAATATGTATCCATGTGTAGACTTGATATCTCATATTCATGACCCGTGAGATGTGGTCATCAGTCTACGCACATACTAGCCTCAATGCATTATTGTTGTCCTAATTAACAATAATACTTGACTAGGGACATTTAAGAATAGTGTTTTATCCAATAGGATCTCATGATCAAGTCATCCACTTGATGTCCTATGGTATTAAACTTACTATTCTAAGGACTTTATTATGTCTACCAAAAAGAACACAATAAATGTAATGTCTCATATATCAAAAATAGCATAATACAATGTATGTAAATATAGACAAAATGTATTGGCCACTAGGGCATACACCAACATTCTAAGTGCTAATGGAGGTATTTCTTAGTGAGAATGGCCACCTAGCATATGTGAGAAGTTTGGTAAACCCTCAGGCACCCAAAGTGATGGGATTTGCCTTAGGATGAGGTTAGAGAACCTATGGGCAACCTAAGTGTGGAAAATGACTTAAGATAGGAATATGGGAACCTAGACTACCAAAGTAAGGTGGAATATCAAAGGGTACTATGTTTGGACACCTTAGGCTTCCATTGTATGATGGGATGCCATAGGAGAATCTTGGGAAACCTTAAGCATCGAAGTGTGTTGGAATGCAATAAGGTAGTGTTTAGAACCTTGTTCAACATGAGGTTGACTTCTAAATCACTTGTGGAGTGATGGTGTAGGGTTCTAGATACAAGTAGTTTAGTGGTACCTCTTGGAGAGAATAACCACTTGCCTTATGAGAAAGGCTTTGAGAATTAAATAAAAGGTGTACTGGGAACGACTAGTTTAGGTTTGTTTGGTATAATATGCCTACCTATATGCATAGTTTAGTCCTTTAGAGTTAAAGTTGAGTTTAAAATGCATAGTTGGTGTATATTCTCTTGTTTTTAAAGGTTGAACTTAAGGATATGCTAGAGATATAGGATGGTTCATTTATGTGATAGAGTTGAGTCAAGAAATCATGGATTCTAGTTAGAGCCTTTCACTTAGTTAGGGTAAACCATGTGATAAGATTTAAGAAACCCTAGGCATCCTTTGAGAAGTAAAATGTCATAGGTCAATACCTATAACCTTGAGCAACATGGGGTTGCTTTGTGATTCACTTGTGAAGTGATGAAGTAAGGTCTTAGGTGTTGTATGCTAAGTGTGCTTAGCAAGTAGTATAGCTCTTTGTAAAGGTTATGTATTACAGTATGCCTTTGAGAGGCTAATGATGTATATATATAGCTTTTTGTGTTCTTCAGGCTCCCCATATTGATTTATATGAATGAATGATATAGGTTAGTTTGTTGTTATAGGCTAGAAGTAGCATAGCTAATACTGCTTATCTAGGTATATGCATAATATACTAGGTTATCGGTATTAGGATGTTACACTGCATGAAGTATCCACAATTCCTAACACTTCTAAATCGAGCAACCTTAAGGGGAAAGGTAAATCAGACTCCAAGGCACTATGATGTGCTAGATGTAGAAAGATACATGGAAGTATATCATGCTTGGCAGGCAAATCCATGTGTTACATATGTGAGCAACTACGACATCGTATGAAAGATTGTCCACAGAAAAAGGGAGCAACAAAATGTTCGAACTTGTTATGAGGTAAGAGCACATTTAAAGAGAAATCTTTTAAAAATGTGTATAAGTGGAGTATAGATTTACTTTGTGAATCTAGTTTGTTTACCTTTGTTGGTATGGTTTGGCTACTTTATAGACAAATGATATTATGTTCTTGTTTAGCTTGAAAGTGTGAGACTGTGCTTAGATTATAGGCAGTTAAACAAAAAGACTATCGAGAATAAATATCTTTGGCTAGAGTAGATAATCAGATAGATCAGTTAAGAGGAACTTTCGATTTCTTAAGAGTTGATCTAAGATTTGATTGTCATAGAATTAAGGTTACGAAAAGTATATCTCTAAAGATTTTCCAGGATTATGAAAGAACATGTTTAGTATGTTAAAATAGTTTTGGAAACTTTTAGAGGAAGGTGTTTACGTGCCAAGTTAACCAAAAGTAAGTTTTGGTGACAAGTGGTATAATTTTAGGGCTATGTAGTTTCTTAAGGAAGAATTGTAAAAACTCTAGCAAATTTTAAGCATTGGTATAATGGGAAAGACTAACCACTGTGACCACGGTTAGAGAGTTTATTAGCAAACTTTCTCAGTTAGCGCTACCTTAACTAGGTTAACTAGGAAATGTAGTAGTTTAAGGTGTTCAATGATCAAAGGAGTTTGTAGTACTTGTTTGATTAGAGGGAACTGAACATAAGGCATAAAAGATGGATGAAATTTTCAAAAGATTATAACTTTGAGTTAAAGTATCACCCAAGTAAATCTGTAACACCCCCGAAAATTGCTTAATTATTGTTATATATGCTTTTTATAATTTTTGTGATTTTTGTAAATTATTTGAGTGATTTTGATTATTTTATTATATTTTTTGATTTCTGTGCGAGTTATGCAGTGCCGGAAAGATAAAAAAAAAATTCTAAGGCCGAAAAATTTTGGACTATGAAATGGGGTCAGTGGATCTTACTAAACCTGAAACTGGACACAGTTTACGAAGTTTTCATTATCTGAGATTTTATCTAACAAATAAAATCAAGATACATCCTATTATCCAATGGGCAATAAACACTGGTTTTGTTAACTGTAACTTTTGTCCATTGGGTAATCGCTTGTTATGGATGGTTCTAGATGTGATCTTAGTCATCTTTTTCTAAAAGCTTTCTTTGATGACATCATCCATGTGACATCACTTAGATGACATCACTTGTTGACTATCCAAAAAGTGAACAAATAGAAAACTATCTTCCTAAGCAAGCTTTAGAGAAAACTTAATGGAGAAGCCATTTTCTCTCTCTCCTTGGGGAAAGCCCACAGTTTTGGAAGGAGGAAAAGATGACAAAGTTGTCATCTTTCCTCTCTCTCTTTTTCTCTCCTCTCATTTTCTTTCTACACCTCACGACCAAGCACCCAATGGTCACCCTCCATGTTTGTTTAATTCCAACTAATTACTTTCCTTGAATCTATACCTCACTTGTAGACTTTTCCTTGTTGGGACCATCTCCAAATATTCTCATCTTCAATCTTTTTTCATCAAGCCAAGTTTGGAACTTTATAGGTAAAGTTCTCAATCTTTTCTTTCAATCTATGTTTGATCCAAGGTTGTCTTGTTTATGCTTGGTTTGTGATATTTGAATGCTTGGAAGTTTCTAGGATTTGGCTTAGTAGTGGTGGGCGAAAATCATAAAGGAGCTTCCTTTTTTTATCTTCTCTTAAGGTAAGAGGGAGATTAACCTCATCAACCATCCATGGTGGTGAGGAACGAAATTGGTTGTGTTTGAACAATTCATGTGTGGATTTGTTCACTTGCGTGTATAAGTTTAATGTTTTGTGATTAACTGCTCTATTTGATTTTATTGCTTTAATTATATGCATGAATTTGTTAGAATAGAAATATGATGACGGATATATGTGGTATGATTGTGAATCACGTGAAAAAGAAGAATTTTTGGTCCAAAGACCTTGAGTGGCTCACGGCCTTCATTGTTATTTTGGGGTGAACTAAGTGAAAATGTTTTATTAATCATGGATTTAGTTGATTTTATAATAAAGATTTGGAATATTAAGTATTTTATTTAGGAGTGCTTAAGTGATGGTAAACAGAAAATGATTTTCGAAAGAAATGATTTAATAAAGATAATGAAGTTTTGTGAAAAAAACATTGGAAGATGTTATTTGGAGGAGATTTGATAAGGAATTAAATTAAAAAATATTTTTTTTAGAGGAATGTGGAAATGTATAGCTTTTATTGGATAAATAATGATTTTTAGCAATAGGAATGGAAATGGAATTTTAAAGGTGATTTGAGATAGGTTTTTCAAGTTGAAAAAGAAAGTGAACAAAGTTTTATTATTGGAAAAGGATTGATTTTTTATCATGAGAAGGGAAATGAGTGTAAAAGAGGATTTGGAATACTAATTATTTTGTTTAGAAGTGCTTAAGTGATGGTAAACGGAGAATGATTTTTGAAAGGAATGATTTAATAAAGATAATGAAGTTTTGTGAACAAACATTGGAAGATAATATTTAGAGGAGATTTGATAGGGAATTAAATTAAAAAGAATTTTTTTTAGGAATGTGGAAATGTATAGCTTTTATTGGATAAATAATGATTTTTAGCAATAAGAATGGAAATGGAGTTTTAAAGGTGATTTGAGATTTAAAGTATTTTATTTAAGAAGAATGGAGCAAAGTTTTTATTATTGGGTAAAAGGGATTTTTGGTCATGGATAATGAGTTAGAATGATAGTTTGAGATTTAAAGTATTTTTGTTTAAA
Source organism: Ormosia emarginata (assembly GCA_029884605.1). Classification (NCBI taxonomy): domain Eukaryota; kingdom Viridiplantae; phylum Streptophyta; class Magnoliopsida; order Fabales; family Fabaceae; genus Ormosia; species Ormosia emarginata. The sequence goes on from JAQQTP010000040.1 coordinate 11,879,457, forward strand.
GTTTAAAGGATTTTTAGTGAAGGAGATGGAAAGAGAATTTCTTTAATGTTGATTAAATTAAAATAATACAGATTTTTGAGAAAAACGTCAGAAAATATTACTTAAATGTATTTTAATGAGAAAATGTCAAAAAATATTTACGCAATTATGAAAACGCGATAAAAGTATTACGCGACTGAGAATACAACAGGTTTGCTATCGGGTCGACGTACTGGACTCAGGTTTGTTAGTTTATGGATTACGGCCTATGGTGGCTTGTGTTATGCATTGAGTTATCATGCATTGAACATTTTACAGTCAGTGGTTGTTGTGACTTTTGTTGCCTAGAAGTGAACTATAATTGAATAGTACAAATCGTACAATGAGTCTTGGGGCTGTTAGGGTGCGGTGATTCATCTAGTGATCTTTTTATCACATTATACACCTCTGGCCGTGAAAAACTGTTGCAATGCACTGATGAGACCCGACAAACACTATTCTTTTCGACGGTCCGGCGCAGACTGTCATTGAGGCTAACAGATCTTCTGGATCCTTCATCTCTGAAATTGTGTTAGCTCTATGGAGTAGGGTTTGATCCATTGTGCATATGCATAGTCAGTTGACATCTCATTGTGATATTTATATATCTATTAAATTATCTGTTAATTATATCTGTTGAATTATCTAGTGTTTTGATATATTGACAGTATATGTTATTTTGTATTGAATGACATTGTTGTTCTTATTGTTTCTATGCTGCCATAATGGTATTGATGTAGGGGATCTCACCTCTTTATTGTCTTGTTCTCTTTATATGTTTATGTTTTGTAAAGTCCGTCGTGGTGGTGAAACAGAGATCTTCTTTGGTTTCGAGAGGATGTAGTGTTGTGGAGGTATCATCGTATGGTGTGTCCATCTTGATGTTTGTGTTTTGAGTATTTTGTTAAGTCTGTTACCGTGCTTTTGAGTAGGAACCATCATAGGGTTGCTACTGTTTCTCTTTGAGTCTGTAAGTTTTATGTTCTGAATGTTATTATTGAATACTATGTTGTGTATGTAAAATGTGTATTTATCAGTTCATTATGTTTTTGTATTATCTATATTTTTGGTAAGTTTATACTTTCAGTAAAAAGGAAATTTTAAACCTGTATTTTATAACATTAAATCTTTTACAACTTGGGTTAAGTTTTTATAAGTTTCATAAGTTTTACTTTTAAATGTAATGCCCTTTGGAGGGTGTTACAAAACCCAGTGCAGTGGCTGATGCACTAAGTAGGATATCCCTACATGTGTCCCGGAGGATAGTCTAAAAAAGTGAACTTCTTGAGAGTTTTAGGAATTTGAGTCTCGCAAAGACTGTGAGGCCACATAGTCTCTTAGTGAGCGGAGTAGGCATAGTAAATGACTTAAGGATTCAGATTTTAGAAGCTCAAAAGGAGGATGAAGCTTTAAGGGACACTAGTGTTCAAATCTTCGTAGAAACCCAATAGGATTTCAAAATGTTAAATGATGGAATGGTAAAGTTTAGGGACAGACTTTGTGTTCCCAGAGAGTCAGAAATCAAGGAAAGGATTCTAGAAGAAACTCACAAGAGAAGTTATATCGTCCATCCAGTGTAATACCCTGAATTTCCTATCTCTTAAACAGTAATTTTGACAGTTAACAGAATTTTACTGTTTAGTAATTTCTATGCACTGTAAAATTATTTTGTTTATTCCGTCAGCGTATTTGATCGTTTTGAGTGATTTACTCCGTGTCAGGAAAATAATAATTTTTGGGCTGGAGAAAATATTTAAATATTTATTTCTCTTGACTGTTAATTATTTTTAATAATCTGACTTAATTTTTATATGTTTTCTAATATTTGTGATTTTTGTAGATGATTATAAATTTTTTGACTGTATGTGGGCTCAAGTGGTCCTATGTGGGCCCAGGTGACCTTACGTGGGCCCAAGTGGGTCCTGCAAATTAAAAATTTTTCTACGCATAGAAAAATTTGTACTGTTTAGACGGAGACAGGGGATCTTACTAAACCTGAATCCGGAAATAGTTTTAGAAATTTTCTTGTACTGTGTTTTGTACTATATTTAATTATCGGACGATAAAAATACAGTAAAAATATTATTAGTAGGGTTATAACAGATATAAAAATAAATATTATACTGCCTAGTCAACATTAATGGCTTGGACATCCATTATTGATTTAATCAATGGTTAAAAAATAAACTTAATGAAGAAGCATTAGATATTAACCATTGATCTAATCAATGGTAGAGATTTAATTTAGACAAGCTTAATAAGGAAAGCTTCAATATCAACCGTAAATTTAATTAACGGTGTAGAATTGGTCATATAAAGTGGCTATGACCATTTATAACCATTGGATTTAGAATAGATCAAGGGTGGAGATTTAGTCTTAAAAAGTGACAAAGACCATTTATGACCATTGGATGAAGAATTAATCAAGGGTGGAGATTTGGTCTTCTAAAATGGTTAAGACTAATTAGGACCCTTGGATTTAAAGTTTGAAAGAGCAATCTTGACCCTTAATTTTGGAGACACATCTAATGGCTAGAATTTAAAGGAGAAAGATCCAATGGCCTAGATTAAGTCTTCTAATCAAAAGTCTACCTAAATCCTAACCATTGAATTAATCAATGGCTAGAAATGCTCTAAATGGTGGCTAATAATGATGACAACATTATTGAATGCATTATGAAGGGGGGACAGTTTTGTGATGTTTTATTGTGTAGGAAAATTTGAAGACACCATTCTTGCTATTATTGATCAATTTGCACTCAAGGAGAATGCATTGGAGGGGGGGGTTACGGTTTTGAGAAACTTTAGGACATAGGAAACGTTTGAAGACCATTATTAGTGGTCTTGGTCATTCTTGGCCATTATTGTTCATTTCCAGGAAGCAAAACTTTCTCTCCTTTCTCTTCTCCTCTATGTTTCGGTCATGACCATCAAGAACACCTTCCATCACTCAAAAATTTCATCCAATCTAGTTTCTTGAATCCTTACCTTATTCTAAGAACATCTCTAGTTATGAGTTTTCTCTAAATCATTCATCTTGATCTTCAAATCCAAGCTTCAAGTTTCTACCAAAAATGGTAAAGTTCATATTTCTTCATCTAATCTTTTAGTTTTAATTTTCTAAGCCATGTTTGAACCATGGTTTACCTATTCTTTTACTTGTTATTGATCTTAAGATTTGTTTATGTTTTTTTTAGGGATTTTCTAAGGAGATCCATGAAATTGGTGGAAGTAAAACCAAGTGTTTTCACTTCATTCTTTACCTTAACCAAGTTTAAGAAACCTTTCTGTCACAAAAATAAAAAATTCCATCTTTGTTCTTCAAGAGGAATTTCGGCCATAGCACCTAAAACCACTCTCCAATCTCTTTTATTTTCATCCAACCATAGATCTTGAATCTACATGATATTCTAAGCAACTTTCATGTTGGAGATTTCCTCCAAATCATTCATCTTCATGGACTTTCTTCAAAAACAAAGTTATGGGGTATTTATGGTGAAGTGTAAGGCAACTTCATTTCTTCTCTTTTTTTTCATGATCTAAACCATGTTTGATTCATGGTTCCTCTTAATCAAGCATAGTATACTAATTTTTATGTATTTTGTTTTGTATTTGAGAAGCCCTTGGTGATGAAGGACTTGGAAAAAGAAGCAAAATAAAGAGCTTTTGAGGATCTTCAAGAGGTAAGAGGGAGATCCATCTCACCAACCAAGCATGGTGGTGAGAGATGGTCTTATATTTGATGGGTGTTGAATCCATGTGAGGATTCATATCCATGGTCATGTAATAATTTATATGTATTTATGAGCTTTGATTAATTGCCTATGCTTAATATGCTTTGCATGAGTTTATGATTTTGATGGTATGCTTATACTATGCATGATGATAATATGGCATGCTTTTGATATATATATATATATATATTGTGTATGTATGTGTATGCCATGATTTGATGATGGAAAGAAAATTAATTTTGGTCCCAATGGCCAAGGAAGAGCTACGGTTTTGATGCCCTTGATTAGGGTTCATGTTGAAATTTTTCAAGAACAAGGGAATTAATTTTTGATCCCTAGAACATGGTGAATTTCGGTTAAGACACCTTAAGATAGGTATTCACAAAATTAATATTTTCTTGAATGATGAAAATGGATGTTTAGAAAAAGCAAGGAAAATAAATAAAGAGTTTATTTTTCAAAGAGTACATGAACATGGTTTTAGAAGGATTTTTATTGATTTATTTTGTGTAAAAAGTTTCTAAGTGTTTTACTAAACATGAGATTTAAATGAAAATAGCAATGATGATTTTAAGGATTTGCAAAGAAAGTGAAAAAGAATTTGTAAAGAAAGTGAAAATGGATTTGCAAAGAAAGTGAAAAATGGAAATGAACAAATGATTTGATTTTCAAAGACTATGAGTCTTACGTTTTTATAAAGGATTTTTAATGGTTTTGTTTGTATAAAACCATATCAATTTAAAAGGAAAAATATTTGATAGTTTCAATAGTCATGTCCACATTTTTTTAAAGGCTTGTAATGTCTTGATTTTTATGAACAAAGTGATTTTCAAAGTGAAAACGTAACTTGATTTAATACAAGGAATTTGGAAAGGGAATCAGAGTGTTTTTATCACTTGAGAGAATTTTGTAAACGAAAGACAAAGAGAGGTTGAACATGTTTGAACTCTAATTTATTTTGAAGAATGATTTTGGAAGTGATTTGAGAAAAATGGAGAATATAATGGTGATTTGAAAAGTTACTAACGTATAACTTATTTTTGAGTTTTGAAAGTATGTTAGAAAATCTTAAGTTTTGAAACGTTGATTTATATCAATGGAAAAGTGATTTTATGAATTATATTTTGGAAAAGGATTTCTTGAGTAAAGAAATGTGGAAAAAGATTTTCTTGAGTAAGAAAATATATTACATGAAGTATAAAGTTATATTATTTTAAGAAAAGTTGAAAAAGGAATATTTGAAGGTTAAGAAATATTTTATGTAATGAAATTATGGTGAAAAAATTATTTACGTATCTTAAAAACGTAATTTTAAAGTACGTGGTTTGAAATACAGTAAAATATTTCTAAGTGTTTGGAAATACAGTAAAATATTTCTATGCGATTTTAAATACATTGAAATATTTCTACGCGATTTGAATTATGTTTAAATATTTTACGTAATTTGAATTACTATTGAAAAATCACTACGTGATGAAAAAGTGATGAATTATTTTTACGTGATTGTGAAAATAGCGGAAAATCATTATGTGATTTGAAAAGTGTTTTAAATATTTTGAAAATGAAAGAAAATGATTTACGAGACTTAAAAGGATCATTTTTAAGTTATGCGATTTTGAAACAGTGGAAAAATATTGTGGGATTTGAGAAATGTATATTTTTACGCAATTGAGAAAAACGTTGAAAAATTAGTACGTGATTTAAAAGTGCAACAGAAAAGTTGCGGCATTTTGAAAACGTAACAGAAGTGTTACGATATTTTGAAAACGTAACAAAAACATTTTGGAATTGTGAAAACACGACGAAAGTGTTTTATAACTATGAAAATGTGATAACATGTTTTTGCTATTGAAAATACAGTATAATTTGGTATAATTTATATGCATTGGAAAGAGATGCCTGTGATTGGATTTGGTGCATTATACATATATTGGAAAAACATGCGTTGAGGCATATGATACATTGAACTAATGAAATTGAAAAGATTTGGCCCTTTGGGGTTGGACTTGCACTGATATATTCGTGCATTGTATATGGCCCTTATGGTTGAAGAGGGAATGAGAATTGATAGTGAGGTCTATGATGGATCTTGGGGGCGTCGAGGCGCGGCGGTCAACCAGTGGACAGCTGGCGAGTACCCCGTGCCAATTTGGCGATGCAGTCCGTTGCAACGCATTGACAATACCCGACAAGAACACGATTCTTTTCAACAACTGGAAGATTGTCTTTGGGCTAAGGCTGACAATTGATAGAGCATTCTCCTCGAAATTGAGAAAACCTCCATGGAGTTGTTTTTGAAAAACTGAGTCTTTGTGCACATGCATAATCTGACATTTATATCTGTGTAATATATTAATTGAGGAATATTGGATATGACAATTGTTTTGAAAACTTGGATGAGGATGATGATAATTAGACAATGTTGAGGGCATTATCATAATTGTTGTTTATGATAATTGAACTGATAAATGATTGGATAATGATAGTTGATTAATGTTGATGGCATGATATATTTTGTATGATATGCTGTTTGTGTTATCTCTGTGCTACCATGTTGGTATTGGCGTAGGTTATCTCACCTCTTTGTTATGTTGTTTTGCTGTGTCTGTACCGTTAAAATCAAATAATAGAAGGATCGAGTTGTCTTAGACATAACGGGCAATGAATACTCTGAGATGGGTGACAACAATAAGGAGTGGACATTTAAGACTCGAAGGTGTACAGTGTTGACAAAGAACAGATGTAGAACAGATGTCTGATGCAATAAGATGGATACACAACAGAATAAGTATGTTAAGTTTTAACGTTAGTGTTGTGCCGTGCTATTAAGTAGGACCCGTCATGGGGTTTGCTACTGTTAAAAAAAAGAGTTTGTTAGTTTTATATTTCTCTTTAAATTATGAAATATTAATTAGTGTCAATATTGCATAATGAATAGTTGAAATATGATTTTCAATATTACCTAATATTTTCAGTAAATTTATGTTTCAGTAAAGAAGAAATTTTGAAACCCATATTTTCATAACTCAAACCTTTTACGAATTAATTTTCAGATTATGAGTCGGGAGTCAGAAATGTGATGCCCTAGGGAGGGTGTTACATCCAGGGGATACTAAGATGTACCAAATTTTAAGAAAAACATTTTGGTGGCTCAGAATAAAAAACGATAGAGTAGAATATGATGCGTTTTAGGTAATAGTGGATAGATTAAGTAATTTGCCCACTTATTGCCAAGTAAAGCTAACTATTCTCTAGATAAATTAGTTCAACTACTTTTGAAAGAGATAGTTAGATTGCATGGAGTCCCAATGAATGTAGTGTCTGATAGAGATACGAGATTCACCTCTACTTTTTTGGAAAACCTTGCAAAGGCATTTGAGACTAATTTGAGTCTTAGTACAACTTACCATCCTCAAACAGAGGGGTCAAAGATCCTATAGGTAAGCGGATTGCTCTGGTGAAGTTACGAATGGAAGAAAACAACATTGAAGAGGCTTTATGGGAGATGGAATCCCATATAAAGTAAGATTACCTAGAGTTGTTTGCACAAGGTGATCAATTTTGGGGTCAAAATTTTAAAAATGAGGGGAGAAATGTAACATCCTCTTTTTAGCATGTTAGACTAGTTTATGGTTACAAATGTAGCATAACACTTGCTTGGCATGTCTACTTAATTAGTTTAGGCACTTTGTTGCGACGCAAAAGGTGAAAAGTAGCCTAAAATGACTCAGATAAGGGCATAAATTGCTTAGATAAGGGAAATAAATATGGATAATTTATTTTTAGGTCACAAATGAACTAAGTATGATGTAGTTAAAATTTGAAGATAATCATAGTTATTTTGGTATTTTTAAGCATATTAGTTATGTGTTTTAATACTGGATTGACATGTAGCGGATATGGAAAAGTACCGAAATGATGTAATGAGTATTTTGATGAATCTTAGGATTTATTCTAATACCTATAGAAGTTAGGAAACTTGATTTGGTAAAATCTAAATGTTCTTAACAGGTAAAAAGTCCCAGCAAAATATGTAAATGGCTTTTGAGTCATGTTCCTATCCCTTAAGTCTTTAGCCATTTTCTTTGACTTTTTTCACTCTCTCAATTCTCTCTTTTCTCACATTTAAGCCAGCAGAAAAAACAGAGAAAGAGAAGGAAGAAAGGAGTAGAGGAAACGAACGAGAAAGAGAAGGAGGAACCAAGGAAGATCCAAGAACCAAGCTCAAGCTTGAAGACTAGCTGCACTTCAAGAGGTAGGGGTGTATGTTTTAGCTTATCTCCTTCCCTATCTACTTCTTCATGCTTAATGTATGGCTAGGTTAATGGAAATGGGTTTGAGAAGGATTCAATAGTTTTTATGTGTTGAATCTAGTCTTCAATGGTTGAAATGGTTGTTTATGACTTAATTTATGTATGTTTATGAGTTGTGAACTTCGAGTTGTCCATATGAACCTTTGAGGATGAATTTGAGAAATGGGTTTGTGAGGTTGAGTCTTTATCCTAGAACTCATGTTCTTTGAAGTTAGAAAATGGGTGTTTAGATTATTGATCTTTGGTCATAAATCTAAGTTAAATGGATTAAGTTAGTGTTTGATGATTCTATCATGTTAGAGATCATGTTTAAGATTAGAAAACACATAGAATCTATGAGTTGATGGCAAGAATGGATGAGGGCATGCAATATGCCTTGTTTTCTGGTGCATTTTCATACCAGAGAACCGGTTTTGGAATAGTAATAACTGGTTATTGGTTTTAGGCAGAGAGTATGTGTTTTAGAATAACAGGTTATTAAAAAGTAATAACCGGTTACTAGAAACGAATAACCGATTATGAAATAGTAATAACAGGTTATTTGTAACGTCCTTAATTACATTACTAATTACATATCCGGATTTATGTATTAGCAAATAAAATTAAGTACGACACCAAAAATTAATCAGATTAAAATTAAATTATATTTAATTGATATGCAGAAAATATGAGCCTATTAAGGAATATTATAATGTGCATTTATTAAAAGTATAATGTGCAGTACGTTCTATAATACAATAATTTACATAAACTATTACAGAGTATTATTTATACAAAATATAATACAAATAACTACAAATTACACTAAATCTCCAGCTTTTGCTTCCTTGTTGAAAATCTTGACCTTGGAAATATTATAGAAACAAGAGCAGAAAGGGGGGAGAATTCAATGAATTCCCAATAATACTATTAAAATCAGTGACATCTTAATACTTCTAGTTGCTTTGGGGAAAAATCATTTCAAATTAGTAATATATATTTTTCGTAGGATGGTTGCTAAAGTCAAATCGGGTCCTTCCTCTTCTCGGAACAAAAAATTCAATTATTACTAGTTTTCTAAAAATATTTACTATCAAACATCAATTTAGCATCCACAATAATTTTAGAAATACAGTATTATACAAGCATCTTATTTAACCAAATAAACTCAATTTCATTTTAATGCTTATTTATTTTACTTGGCAATAGTCTACTTTCAGGTTGGTACACTTCAACCTATTTATGACCATTAGCCAGTCACATAGAACTACTCCGGGAAATAAATAACCCAAGGACCTCTAGTAAGGGAATGTCCTTCCTCAACTTAGAGTTGTGAGTAGAAAGGGAATGTTCGTCCTCAACTATTAAAATAGGAAGGGAATGTCCATCCTCACACTATCCACAAACTAAAATCGCCTCCATCAATTTAGAAAGAATTAAACAAAGAGTGAGGGAATGTCCATCCTCACACTTCCATTCCCTCTAATGATGGGGATTATTTCTATGGTTACTCAATTAATCAACAAATTCTTTATTATGACAAATTTGATTATAGTTAACATTTAATCTCAAAGTCACATTTTCAATCCATAATTTCAAACTTACCAACACCAATATTTTGGCCCCAAGGGCAACTTTGTGCCATGATATTTAACCATCAAATATGTCATAATATCATATTTAAATAACATTATTCTTGTTAACATGGAAGAACCACATTGTCATGACCTAAAGAGCCATTCAAGGTACAATGTTCATATAAACACACATCAAAAGTTTTGTCACAAATAGAACCAATAATGCCATAACCATTCAAGTCATGATTTCACGCAATAAAGACATTCATACACAAGTTAAAAAATAGGGCAGTTGGCTGCCCTTGTTTAGGTCATCATTCTAGGTTCCATTTTAAGCATATTTACCACCAATGATAGGGCAGCCTTAAGCCTTCACTTTCTTTCACAACTTAGACCATAATTTCAATCACATAATCAATCATATGATCATCACAAATTCTGCTCAAAATAGAACACAAACAACTATGGCAATCAAGCCTCAAAATCCAACCATTTTCTCATCAATAGAATATCACAATTCATTACATTCATCAAGAGAACTTCATGAATAAATGAAAGAACACAAACACCTCTAAAACCCTATCATAACTGTGATACTAGGGTAACAAAGCATCAAGAAATTTTACAAACTTTTACTCAAGAAATCATATAGGAAATAGAACTAGAGCAAGAAAAGAATATAAACACAAAAATAATCAAACGACAAACTATTTTTCAAGCTATGGCTATGAGCTTCTAAACTCTAAGAACTAGATTTTTGCTTAAAAAATAATGTAAAAAGAAGAGTAAGATGATAGTAAAGAACCCCTACCTCACTCCTAGCTTTGTTCCCTTAAGTTTCCTTGCTTTTCCTCTTGTTTTTACTTCATGTTTCTCTTCTCTTTTCTCTTGTCTTCCTTACAGTTTTGCAGCCAAATTTTGAGCTCCTTTGCTTTTATTTTGACCAAGAGAAAAGTGTAGAGAAAGTGAGAAAAAACTAGAGAATTCTAGGATAAGAATGGATGGTTGGCATGGTTAATGTAACACCCTCCTTTGGGTGCCACCTTTTCTGACTCAACAAAAGAAAGCTAAGGTAAATTATAAAAGATTTAATTATTTAAAATGCGGGTTAAAAACTTCTTTCTTGTTCAAAATATAAATTTACCAAAGTTATAGGTACTATTTAAAAATATAGTGAACCGATTAAGACTCATATAACTTATACCATATAATATTAAACAATTATTCAGGAAACATAAAACTTACAGACTCAATTTTAAATAGTAGCAAATCACATGATGGGTCCTACTTAATAGCAAGGTAAAACACTAACGAGAAAAAAACTCAACATACTTATTCCGTCTTGTATCCATCTTGATGCGTCATATATCTGTTCTTCCTCAAAACTGCACACCAACGAATCTAGGATGGCCACTCCTCGATGTTGTCACTGAACTCAGAATATTTGCCTCCAGTCAAGTTTAAGAAACTCGTTCCATCTATTATACAAATTTTAACAATACAAGCACAACAAAACAATACAACAAAGAGGTGAGATCCTCTTTCATCAATACCAGTGTGGTAGCAAGGAATGATACGAACGACAAAGTCATTCCATACACATAATTATCACAATTATATCATGTCATCAATTCATAAACAATTTCCATAACCATATATCATAGTGTAATAACCAGTACCAATTTCATCATAACAAATACCATCAATATATATGAAATGATGATGTCACACCATATGAACATTTACCATGCCGTAACAATATATGCATTGACCATGTGTATGCAAACTAAACCAATTTCTCACTCCATGGAGGTTTTCACAATTTCGAGATGATTTGTCTAGAATAAATGTCTGCCTTAGCCCAACGACATTACCAGTCCACGAAAGGAATCATGTTCTTGTCAGGTATCGTCAATGCGTTGCAACGGACTGCGTCACCAAGTGGCACATGGTACTTACCAATTGTCCACTGGTTGACCGCCGCGCCCCGATGCCCCCAAGATCCATCATAGATCTCACTTTTCAATTCTCATTCACTCTTCGACCACAAGGGCCATAATAGCTATTAGCTATATTCCATTCAATGCACGAATACCTCAATGCATGTCTCAATTTCATCATATGCGTCAATGCATATATAAATTTCATCATTAAAAGGGTTCCACAAATGAGATTAGAACAACCGCCCATATAATTGTCTAATATCATAAGATCAATGGATATTATATAATCGCTCATACAATTACATAATATCATCGATACATCTGGGTCTAGTACATCAATTTTTACAGTATCTTTACTGTATTTTCAATCGCGTATCATTTTTAATGCATTTTCACAATCGCGTAATACTTTTGTTACGTTTTCAAATCACATAACCATTTTCTGACATTTTCTAAATCGCGTAAAAATATTTACACGTTTTCCAAATCATGTAGCTATTTTTTAACGTTTTCAAAATTGTGTAGCTTAAAAATCATATTTTCAAGTAGCATAAATCATTTTTCATCATTTCTCAACTACATAAAACATTTCTCAATATTCAAACAACATTTTGGATTTTCCAAAAATCAATGCCATTTCTAACTTCATTTTCCACGTTTTCTTCACTTAAAAATCCTTTACGTAATATTTTTCATTATTTTCCCAAAATCAATGTTCCTTCAAATCAATTATTCTAACTTAAAATTTCCTAACAGACCTCAAAACCCAATGGGTGAGATATACATCGGTAAACTTCAAGTCATCAATTTATTTCTCTTTTATAAACTAAATCCACTAATTTAATTAATTCCAAAAATAAGCTTTTCTTACTTTTATATCTCAAAATCCCTTAATTTAAATCCTTCTCCATTTTAATCCATTCAATATTATGCTAAAAAAACACTGTTTGTTCTAATCCACTAATTCTTGGCATATTGGCCGAGAATCACAAATAGCGTCATCATAAAATCTTTGTTCATTTTTGTAACACCCCAAATTTCCTAAATAGTTAATAGTAATTTTGACAGTTAATAGAATTCTACTATTTTGTGATTTCTATATACTGTAAAATTATTTTGAGTATTCCATCAATGTATTTAATTGTTTTGAGTGATTTACTCCGTATCAAGGAAATAATAATTTTCGGGCCGGAGAAAAATCTTTAAGTTTTTATTTCTCTTGACTGTTAATTATTTTTAATAATCTGGTTTGATTTTCATACGTTTTCTAATATTTGTGATTTTTGTGGATGATTATAAATTTTTATGGTTATCTGGTTGTTTTTGGGCTGTTTGTGGGCCCCAGTGGTCCTACGTGGGCTCGGGGTGAGTCCCAAAACATGAAAATATTTTTACGCTAGAAAAATTTGTACTATTGAGACGGAGACAGGGGATCTTACTAAACCTAAATCCAGAAACAGTTTTTGAAATTTTTTTTTACTGTGTTTTGTACTGTATTTAATTATCGAGTGATAAAAATACAGTAAAAATATTATTCAGAAGGTAATAGCAGATATAAAAAAATAAATATTATGTCGCTTAAGTCAACATTGGTGGTTTGGATATCCACCATTGATTTAATCAATGGTGGAGATTTGATCTTAAAAGTGAATAAGATCATTTATAACCGTTAGATGGAGATTAAATCAAGGGTAGAGATTTAGCCTTAAAAAGTGACAAAGACCATTTATGACCCTTGGATGTAAAGTTTGAAGGAGTAATCTTAACCCTTCATTTTGGAGACACATCTAAGGGCTAGGATTTAAAGAAGAAAGATCCAATGGCCTAAATTAAGTCTTCTATCTAAAGCTACACCTAAAGTCTATCTTAATCCTAACCATTGAATTAATCAATGGCTAAGAATGCACAAATAATGGTGGCTTGGAGATTAGTCACATTTTGAAGAAGCAAGGAGGGGGGGATGGTTTTGTGATGAATTTTGGAGCTAAAGAAAAACTTTATGACCATTATTACTTGTCTTGGTCAATGTTACATCATTCTTGATCATTATTGCTTTGTTTGCATCCTTAGGAGATTGCTTGGAGGGGGGACTGTTTTGGTGTTGCTTAAGGCCATAGGAAAAAGTTTGAAGGCCATTATGAGTTATCTTGATTTGTCTTTATCATTCATTGATTTTCCTAAAGCAAGACTTAGCAAAAATATTCTCTTCTTTCTCTCCAAGTGAAGCTACGGCCATGCACCCTAAAGGAGACCAAAGAATTCATTTTCATACTCTATATTATTACATCTTTATCTTTTCATTCAAGTATCAAGAAGCAAAACAAAAGAAAACTCCATTTCTCTCCCTAAACACACCATTCGGCCATATCACTCAAAACCACCATCCAATCTCTTTTAATTTCATCCAACCATAGATCTTGAATCTACATGATATTCTAAGCAATTTTCATGTTGGAGACTTTCTCTAAATCATTCATCTAAAACCTTATTCTTTAAGCTAAAGATTGAAGCTCTAATGGTGAAGTTTACTAATCTTCACTTTTCTTTTGATTTTCAAAGTTCAAACCATGATTCTAATCCATGGTTTTCTTATTCAAGCCTTGTATGTAATAATTATGTGTGCTTTGTTTTGTATTTGAGAAGCCCTTGGTGGTGAAGGACTTGGAAAGAGAAGCAAAACAAGGAGCTTTTGAGGATCTTCAAGAGGTAAGAGGGAGATCCATCTCACCAACCAAGTATGGTGATGAGAGATGGTCTTATATTTGATGGATGGTGAATCCATGTGAGGATTCCAATCCATAGTTATGTAATAACTTGTGGGTGTTTATGTGCTTTGATTATTTGCCTATGCTTGATATGCTTTGCATGATTTAATGGCTTTGATGGTATGCTTATAACATGCATGATAAGTATATGGCATGCTTGTGGAATTTATGATGGAATATGTATATGTATGCCATGATGTGAATATGGAAAGAAAATCAATTTTTGGCTCTAATGGCCAAGGAAGAGTGGTCACGGTTTTGACACTCATGATTAGAGTTTATGTTGAAATTTTTCAAGAACAAGAGAATTAATATTTGGTCCCTAGAACATGGTGAATTTCGGTCAAGACACCTCAAGATGGGTGTTCACAAATTAATATTTTCATGGATGATGAAATGAGATGTTTAGAAAAACAAGGAAAATAAACAAAGGGTTTATTTTTCAAAGAGTACATGAACAGGGTTTTAGAAGGATTTTTATTGATTTATTTTGTGTAAAAAGTTTCTAAGTATTTTACTAAACATAAGTTTTAAATGAAAATAGCAATGTTGATTTTAAGGATTTGCAAAGAAAGTGAAAAAGGATTTATAAAGAACGTGAAAATGGATTTGCAAAGAAAGTGAAAAATGAAAATGAACAAATGATTTGATTTCAAAGACTATGAGTCTCACAGTTTTGTTAAAGAATTTTTTTACTGGTTTTGTTTATGTAAAACCATATCAATTTAGAAGGAAAAATGTTTCGATGATTTCAATAGTCATGTCCACGGTTTTGAAGGCTTGTAATGCCTTGGTTTTATGAAACAAAGTGATTTTCAAAGTGGAAATGTAACTTGATTTAATATAAGGAATTTGGAAAGGGAATCAAAGTGTTTTATCACTTGAGAGAATTTTGTAAACGAAAGACAAAGAGAGGTTGAACATGTTTGAACTTCAATTTATTTTGAAGAATTGATTTGAGAAAAATGGAGAATATAATGGTGATTTGAAAATTTACTAACGTATAACTCAATTCGGAGTTTTGGAGTACGTTAGGAAATTCTTAAAGTTTGAAACATTGATTTAAATCAGTGGAAAAATGATTTTGTGGGTTATATTTGAAAAAGAATTTCTTGAGTAAAGAACTGTGGAAAAAGATTTTCTTGAGTAAGAAAATATATTAAATGAAGTATAAAGTTATATTATTTTGAGAAAAGTTGAAAAGGAATTTTTGAAGGTTAAGAAATATTTTCTGTAATGAAATTATGGTGAAAAATTATTTGCGTAGCTTAAAAACAATTTGAAATACAGTAAAATATTTCTACACGATTTGGAATACGTTAAAATATTTCTACACAATTTAGAATACGTTAAAATATTTCTACGCGATTTGAATTACGTTTAAATATTTTATGTGATTTGAATTACTGTTGAAAAATCACTACGTGATTGAAAAGTAATGGAATATTTTTACGCGATTGTGAAAATGGTGAGAAATTGCTATGCGATTTGGAAAAGTGTTTAAATATTTTGAGAATGATGGAAATTGATTTACGCAACTAAGAAGAATGATTTTTAACTTACGCGGTTGTGAAAATGGTAGAAAATCGCTACGCGATTTGAGAAACGTGTAAATATTTTTACGCGATTGAGAAAACGTTGAAAAATCAATACGTGATTTGAAAATGCAACAAAAGTGTTACGGTATTGTGAAAACGTAATAAAAACGTTTTGGAATTTTAAAAACATAACAAAAGTGTTACGGTATTATGAAAATGTAAAAGAAGTGTTATGGTATTGTGAAAATATAACATAAATGTTTTTGAATTGTGAAAACGTAACAGAAATGTTATGCAGTTGTGAAAATACGGCAAATGTGTTTTATGACTATAAAAACATGATGATTACTTCCAAAACACTGTATGAACACTGTGTGAGAAAATAACAAGTTTTGCCTGTGATTGACATTTGGTGCATTTTACATACATTGGAAAGATATGCCTGTGATTGGCATTGGTGCATTATACATGCATTGAAAAAATATGCATTGAAGCATATGATTAAATTGAACAAATGAAATTGAAAAGATTTGGCCCTTGTGGTTGGACTTGCACTGATATATTCGTGCATTATATAAAGTATAGCTAATAGCTATTTTGGCCCTTGTGGTTGAAGAGGGAATGAGAATTGATAGTGAGGTCTATGATGGATCTTGGGGGCATCAAGGCACGGCGGTCGACCAGTGGATATCTGTCTATGGGCTAAGGCTGGACCATATGCCACTTGGCGATGCAGTCCGTTGCAACGCATTGACGATACCTAACAAGAACACAATTCTTTTCAACGACTGGAAGATTGTCTTTGGGCTAAGGCTGACAATTAACAGAGCATTCTCCTCGAAATTGTGAAAACCTCCTTGGAGTTGTTTTTGAAAACTGAGTCTATGTGCGCATGCATGAATCTGAACATTTATATCTGTTTGATATATTAATTGAGGAATATTGGCTATGACAATTGTTTTGAATACTTGGATGATGATGATGATGATAATTAGACAATGTTGAGGGCATTATCGTAATTGTTGTTTATGATAATTGAACTGATGAATGATTGGATGATGATAGTTGATTAATGTTGATGGTATGATTATAATTCTGGTATGATCTATCTGTATGATATGCTGTTTGTGTTATCTCTGTACTACCATGTTGGTATTGGTGTAGGTGATCTCACCTCTTTGTTATGTTGTCTTGCTGTGTCTGTATTGTTAAAATTATACAGTAGAAGGAATGAGTTGTCTTAGACATAACGGGTGGTAGACATTCTGAGATTGGTGACAACATGGAGGAGTGGACATTCAGGACTTGTTGGTGTGCAGTGTTAACAAGGAGCAGATATCTGATGCATCAAGATGGATACAAGAAGGAATAAGTATGTTAAGTTTTCTCGTTAGTGTTATACCGTGCTATTAAGTAGGACCCGTCATAGGGTTTGCTACTGTTAAAAAGAGAGAGTTTTCTGTTAGTTTTATATTTCTCTTTAAATTGTTAAATATTAATTGGTGTCAATATTGTATATTAGATATATTTTCAGTAATACCTATAAATTTCAGTAAGTTTATGTTTCAGTAAAGAAGAAATTTTAAAACTCACATTTTATAACTCAAACCTTGTGCGAACTTCTTTTCAGATTATGAGTCGGGAGTCGGAAATGTGATGCCCTGAGGAGGGTGTTACGATTTTCATGTCCACTTCCTTTGCAAATCCTTAAAATCATTAACTTATTACCCTTTTCATCTAAAACTCATGATTAGTAAAACACTTAGAATCTTTTGCTCCCAAAATAACTTTGAGGTCGTGTGCCTCCATGTTTCTTTGGAACTAACATACTTTCCTTTTTGTCATGTAAATCACATCTTATAATATACATAAATCATTATGCATCATAAACACATACTAAAACATATTATCAAAGCAATAAACATATCAATCACCAAACAAACATAAATATGGAAAGCTCTTAAACAAACAAGTGAATAAATCCTTATGGATTCTTCACCACATACACATCCATTCTTCACCACTAACACATGGTTGATAAGGGTAATCTCCCTCTTACCATTTGGTAATTTCCTCCAAAGCTCCTTGTTTGTCCTCTTGAAATAGATCTACTCCACCAAGTAGCACTTAAAAACAAAGAAACACATACAATATTAATATTCAAGGATTTTAAAGATGACCATAAGCCAAAATATGGTTTTAGAGACCTACCAAAGAAAAGAAAGATGAAGAACACAAATCTTCACCTAAAGGTTCTTGATCTTGAACTTGAAGATCAAGGTTGAAGATAGATGATTTTAATCAAAGCTTCAACTACAAAAATGCTTGGATTGATGTAAGGATTCAAGAAATGGTGTTAGTAAAGATTATTGAAGATGGGAGAAGGGTTTTCTCTTGCTTGGCCGAAACCATGGAGAAGAGAAAGTAAAAGGATTTGTCAAATTTGCTTTAGGAAAATGAAGAGGATGAGATCAAATGAATTAGAACCTTTCCTATAGCCTTCCTAATGCTCTCAAAACTGTGACCCCCCCTTGGACACCAAAGGAGTGTCCAAGTTCATCTAGCCACTTTTTGAGGCTTCAAGAACCATTGATTGAATTAATGGTTGATCTTTGGTGTAGGTTTCCAAATGATAAGATTGAATTTCAACCATTGGATCTCTCCTCTATGAAACCTTAGCCATAAGATGCATCTCCAAAATGGAGGGTCAAAAACTTCTCTTCATACTTTCCATCCAAAGGTCACAAAAGATCATTGCCACTTTGTGAGACCAATCTCCACCATAGATTAAATCAATGGTTATCATTTAAAGCCTTCGTCCTTAAGCTTGTTTCCTATTGGTTGTCATTTTAGTTAACCAAATTCTATTGGTTGCTCTTGAAAAGTCTTTGTCATAAATGTTGACTTAATCTTATTGGTTAATCTTATTTCTATAGCTTTCCTATTGGTTCATCAAAGATGACTACTTCTAATTGGTTTATCAAATGAAGGCTAAATTCTAATTGGTTTATCAAGGAAGACTAAATTCCTATTGGTTCAATATATAACCATCAAACTTGACCAATTCTTATTGGGTTATTTCAAAGAGACTAGTTTTTTATTGGCTTAGAGAATTCAAGCCACTATCGTTGACTTTTTCAAAACTTAGCAAGCAAGCTATGCTCTCCTATTGGTTCGTCATAAAGGTTGTCATGATTAATTTCCAAGATATTTTTGAAAACTATTATCCAATGGATAATAGTTATAGAAATTATTACACAATGGACAGAACATACAGCTTATAAGTCAGTAAGTATTTGTCCGCTGTATAAATAAAAATACAGTATATTTTTATTTTGCAGATAATTTCTAAAAATTAAAAGATTATGACATGCATCTCTCAGAATTGGGTTTAGTAAGATTCCCCGGCTCCGAATAAATATGTAAAGATTTTCTCCAGCCTGAAAATTATTATTTTTCTGACTCGGACCAAATAACACAAAACAATCAAATATAGTCACAGAACAGACAAAATATTTTTACAGTATACAAAAATTGTAAAATAGTACAATTTTGTCATTATTGTCAAATAGCTAAATTTTGGGGTGTTACAACTCTCCCCCTCTAAAAAGATTTTTGTCCTTGAAATTTACGTACCTTCGTATAAATATGAATACTGTTGCCCCATTTTGTCTTCTAGCTTCAATGTCGCATCTTCAGTTACATCATTCCAGATTACCATAACTCTTCTTGTCGTTCATTGCATAAGTTCAAATCCTTATGCCAAGATTTCCCACATCTTTTGCCACTACAAAGGATGTCATACATTGTTGTCCACATAAGATTATCAAACTTAGCTCCTTCTAATCGAACAGGTACCTTATATCCTTGCAACCACTGTAGACGTTGAAAATTGCTTCATACGAAAAAATACTTCTAGACCTTTAAAGTAAACACCACAGCAACTAACTTTAACCAAACTGCAAACGTCAGTTGCGGTCTTCAGTCTTTCTCATTGAAGAACTGCTTCCCCATCATTCTACCAACCGCTACTTAAGTTCAGCTAATTCTGACAGTGACATGCAACATAGTAACACAGATTTAAGATTAAATCCTAATATAAGATCAATAGAAAATTTTATCTCTTTTTTCGGAGATATTCCAGGTACATCATTAGAAAACTTTGGGAAACTTATAAACCATAGGAAAGACATCCACATCACTTTCGTTCTTGACCTTTAAGAACATAGTGACATATATCTTTGAACTCTTTCCTTCAATAGAGCTTCAACTTTGTTGACTGTTAGAAATCCAGAGGTCCTAGTCTCAAAGAAAACTAAGGTTTTATTGAAACAATCTAGCAGGGTATAGTCAAAAAATAACCAATCCATTTATAGAATCATGAACCCAAATAGATGTGATTTTAGGCGAGCAAATCAAATCAACAGAAAAGATTTAATCTTTAAAGGAGATAGCATAGATTTAGCAAACTTAAATAACAATAACAAGTTTAGCAATAAGAGTAGGAATACTCAGATCGAAAGAAAATGAAGACACAGATAACTCTAATCGATTTACTCAGTCATAAGCCATAAAAGAAAAATTTGACCCCGTTTTGGTGATTAGTAGTCCAACCACAAAGTCCACTATGAAACCGTCCTATTTCCATTCAAGAATAGATAAAGGTTACAACATTCCATATTTCTTTTTGTAATGTTGCTTCTTTTCTTTCGAATCATTTCACATTCCTGTTTTCATTCTTAACAAAAGTGTGTCACAAGACAAGTTCTCTCTTAATTGTACTGTATCGAATACTACGACATGGGTTGAATTAGGAATATAATTTCTTGCAATTGTGGTACATGGAAAATATTCTAAAGGTTTAGAAAGAAAAGGCAGTAAATCTATCTATTATAATATTGAACATATCTGATAAGAAATTAGATATGACTGATTTTAGGAATGAGTTTTTAAAAACTCAAAAATTTTATTGGAATAGTTTATAGGACATGGTTGAAAGATAACTAATCCATTTCAAAGATCAATGTCCATTTGTGAAAGAGATAAACAAATCGAATTAACGGAAAAAAAATTTGGTCATTCACAGAAATAGGATAGTTTAAGCAACTTAAGTAAGAACAACAAGTTTAGTAGCAGAAATAGAAATGGTTTATTCAAAAAGAGTAACGAAGACATAGATCACTTAAAGCAATCCCTACTGTCATAAGCCATAAAGAAATGGGTTATCTCTAGAATTATACAGCATAATTGAAGGTTCACTTCCTATAGCACAATCTCCCTTGTTTAAGTCTTCAGTCTGGGATGCTTTCGCTCCACTTGGATTAACGATTCTTCATTCTATGTGAGATTTTAAAATACATTTATTACCAACAGAAGGTTTCGTCTTTGGTGAAGTACAATTCTTGAAAACGTGTCTGGGTTTCTTACACTTGAAGCAGATCATTCCCTTGAACGTACAGTGCTTTATTACGTGCTCTTTTGCACACTTTGAACCTTTTGGCAAAGATGCCGCAGTCTGACTAGATTTACCACTACAACCACTTCCTCCACATGGTTGCTGCAGTTGTTGACTTCCTTGTAATCGTAAATATGGTTTCCGTTTAAACCGATTATCCTTTCTATTATTCTTCCTTTGAAATGCCCAGGTTCCAAGGTTACGAGATCTTGTATTTCAAGACTGATTCTCTTCTAACAAATCCTAAACCTCAGCTATCAATTCCTGCTACTGAACCAGCCTCCGAGTTTGTTGTATAATTACATCAGTCGTTCTATGTATTGCTTCCATAGTTTGTAGTCATATTGTTAGCATTACGTCTTCCTTCCATACGTATACGTCTACCACGAGCCTTTGCCTTTTCTTCGAAAACAAATAATTTTACAATACAATGGATACCAAAGTAACCATTTCAAACAATATTGTCTCCTTTCAGAGTCCAAGCACAGAGAGTCACATAACACAAACAAGATAAACCTAACCACACAACCTAAAAAGACTCTAACCGTGCTCTGATACTAACTAATGTAACACCCTCCTTCAGGTGCCACCTTTTCTGACTCAACAAAAGAAAACTAATGTAAATAATAAAAGATTTAATTATTTAAAATACGGGTTAAAAACTTCTTTCTTGTTCAACATATAAATTTACCAAAGTTATAGGTACTATTTAAAAATATAGTGAACTGATTAAGACTCATATAACATACACCACGTAATATTTAACAATTATTCAGGAAACATAAAACTTACAGACTCAATTTTAAATAGTAGCAAACCGCATGACGGGTCCTACTTAATAGCATGGTAAAACACTAACGAGAAAAAACTCAACATACTTATTCCGTCTTGTATCCATCTTGATGCGTCATATATCTGTTCTTCCTCAAAACTGCACACCAATGAATCCAGGATGACCACTCCTCGATGTTGTCACCGAACTCAGAATATTTGCCCCCAGTCAAGTCTAAGAAACTCATTCCGTCTATTATATAAATTTTAACAATACAAGCACAACAAAACAATACAACAAAGAGGTGAGATCCCTTTTCATCAATACCAGTGTGGTAGTAAGGAATGATACGAATGACAAAGTCATTCCATACACACAATTATCAAAATTATATTCATGATATCATTTCATAAACAATTTCCATAACCATATATCATAGTATAATAACCAGTACCAATTTCATCATAACAAATACCATCAATATATATGAAATGATGATGTCACACCATATGAACATTTACCATGCCACAAGAATATGTGTATTGACCATGTGTATGCAAACTAAACCAATTTCCTACTCCATGGAGGTTTTCGCAATTTCGAGATGAACGGTCTGGAATAAATGTCAGCCTTAGCCCAACGACATTACCAGTCCACGAAAGGAATTGTGCTCTTGTCGGGTATCGTCAATGCGTTGCAACAGACTTCGTCACCAAGTGGCACATGGTACTTGCCAACTGTCCACTGGATGACCGCCACGTCTCGATGCCCCCAAGATCCATCATAGATCTCACTTTTCAATTCTCATTCACTCTTCAACCACAAGGGTCATAATAGCTATCAGTTATATTCTATTCAATGCACGAATACCTCAATGCAATTCTGTTCAATGCACGAATACCTCAATGCATGTCTCAATTTCATCATATGTGTCAATGCATATCTAAATTTCATCATTAAAAGGGTTCCCCAAATGAGATTAGAATAACCGCCCATACAATTGTCTAATATCATAAGATCAATGGGTATTATATAATCACTCATACTATTACATAATATCATCGATACATCTTGGTCCAGTACATCAATTGTTATAGTATCTTTACTGTATTTTCAATCGCGTATCATTTTTATCGTATTTTCACAATCACGTAACACTTTTGTTACGTTTTCAAATCGCATAACCATTTTTTCACATTTTCTTGATCAAGTAAAAATATTTACACGTTTTCCAAATCGTGTAACGATTTTTCAACGTTTTCAAAATCGCTTAGCTTAAAAATCATATTTTCAAGTAGCATAAATCATTTTTCATCATTTCTTAACTACATAAAATATTTCTCAATATTTCAAACATCATTTTGGATTTTCAAAAAATCAATGTCATTTCTAACTTCATTTTCCACGTTTTCTTCACTTAAAAATCCTTTACGTAATATTTTTCATTATTTCCCCAAAATCAATATTCCTTCAAATTAATTATTCTAGCTTAAAATTTTCTAATGCGTCTCAAAACCCAATCAGTGCGATATACGTCGGTAAACTTCAAGTCATCAATTTATTTCCCTAATATAAACTAAATCAGCTAATTTAATTAATTCCAAAAATAAGCTTTTCTTACTTTTATATCTCAAAATCCCTTAATTTAAATCCTTTGCCATTTTAATCCATTCAATATTATGCTAAAAAAATACTATTTGTTCTAATCCACTAATCCTTGGCATATTGGCCGAGAATCACAAATAGCTTCATCATAAAATCTTTGTTCTTTTTCATGTCCACTTTCTTTGCAAATCCTTAAAATCATTAACTTATTACCCTTTTCATCTAAAACTCATGATTAGTAAAATACTTCGAATCTTTTGCTTTCAAATTAACTTTGAGGTCGTGTGCCTCCATGGTTCTTTGGAACCAACATATTTTCTTTTTTGTCATGTAAATCTCATCTTATTACATACATAAGTCATCATGCATCATAAACACATACTAAAGCATATTATCAAAGCAATAAACATATCAATCACTAAATAATCATAAATATGGAAAGCACTTAAACAAACAAGTGAATAAATCCTTATGGATTCTTCACCATATACACATCCATTCTTCACCACTAACACATGGTTGATGAGGGTAATCTCCCTCTTACCTTTTGGTAATTTCCTCCAAAGCTCCTTGCTTGTCCTCTTGAAATAGATCTACTCCACCAAGTAGTACTTAAAAATAAAGAAATATATACAATATTAATATTTAAAGATATCAAAGATGACCATAAGCCAAAATATGGTTTTAGAGACTTACCAAAGAAAAGAAAGATGAAGAACACAAATTTTCACCTAAAGGTTCTTGATCTTGAAGTTAAAGTTAAATGTTGAAGATGGATGATTTTAATCAAAGCTTCAACTACAAAGATGCTTGGATTGATGTAAGGATTCAAGAAATGGTGTTGGAAGAAATTATTGAAGATGGGAGAAGGGTTTTCTCTTGCTTGGATGAAACAATGGAGAAGAGAAAGTGAGAGGATTTGTGAAATTTGCTTTAGGAAAATGAAGAAGATGAGACCAAATGAATTAGAAGTTTTCCTATAGCCTTCCTAATGCTCTCAAAACCGTGACCCCCCCTTGGACACCAAAGGAGTGTCCAAGTTCATCTAGCCACTTTTTGAGGCTTCAAGAGCCATTGATTGAATCAATGGTTGATCTTTGGTGTAGGTTTCCAAATGATAAGATTGAATTTGAACCATTGGATCTCTCCTTCATGAAATCTTAGCCGTAAGATACATTTCCAAAATAGAGGGTCAAAAACTTCTCTTCATACTTTCGATCCAAGGGTCACAAAAGATTCGTGCCACTTTGTGAGAACAATCTTCACCATAGATTAAATCAATGGTTATCATTCAAAGCCTTCATCGTTAAGCTTGTTTCCTATTGGTTGTCATTTTGGTTGACCAAATTCTAATTGTTGCTCTTGAAAAGTCTTTGTCACAAATGTTGACTTAATCTTATTAGTTAATCTTATTTCTATAGCTTTCCTATTAGTTCATCAAAGATGACTACTTCTAATTGGTTTATCAAATGAAGACTAGATTCTAATTGGTTTATTAAGGAAGACTAAATTCCTATTGGTTCAATATATAACCATCAAACTTGACTAATTCTTATTGGGTTATTTCAAAGATACTAGTTTTCTATTGGCTTAGAAAATTCAAGTCATTATCGTTGACTTTTTCAAAACTTAGCAAGCAAGCTACGCTCTCCTATTGATTCGTCATAAAGGTTGTTATGATTAATTTTCGAGATATTTTTGGAAACTATTATCCAATGGACAATAGTCATAGAAATTATTACATAATGAACAGAACATACAACTTATAAGTCAGTAAGTATTTGTCCGTTGTATAAATTAAAATATAGTATATTTTTATTTCACAGATATTTTCCAGCCTGAAAATTATTATTTTCTTGACCTAGAGCAAATCACACAAAACAATCAAATACAGTCACGGAATAGTCAAAATATTTTTACAGCATACATAAATTGCAAAATAGTAAAATTTTGTCGTTACTATCAAATAGCTAAATTTTGGGATGTTACAACTCTCCCCCTCTTGAAAGAATTTCGTCCTCGAAATTTGCGTACCTTCGTATAAATATGGATATTGTTTCCCCATTTTTTTCTAGCTTCAATGTCATATCTTCAGTTACATCATTCCAGATTACCATAACTCTTCTTATTATTCGTTGCATAAGTTCAAATCCTTATTCCAAGATTTCCCATATCTTTTGCCACTACAAAGGATGTCATACATTGTTGTCCACACAAGATTATCGAACTTAGCTCCTTCTAATCGAACAGGTACCTCAGATCTCTACAACACTGTAGACGTTGGATATTGCTTCATATAGAAAAATACTTCTATGCCTTTAAAGTAAACACCATAGTAACTAACTTTAACCAAACTGCGAACTTCAGTTGCGGTCTTCAGTCTTTCTTCTTGAAGAACCGCTTCCCCATCAGTCTACCAACTGCTACTTGAGTTCGGCTAATTCTGACAGTGACATGTAACATAGTAACACAGATTTAGGATTAAATCCTAATATAAGATCGATAGAAAATTCTATCTCTCTTTTCGGAGATATTCCAGGTACATCATTAGAAAACTTTGGGAAACTTATAAACCATAGGAAAGACATCCACATCACTTTCGTTCTTGACCTTTAAGAACATAGTGACGTGTATCTTTGAACTCCTTCCTTCAACAGAGCTTTAACTTTGTTGACTGTTAGAAATCCAGAGGTCCTAGTCTCAAAGAAAACTAAGGTTTTATTGAAACAATCTAGTAGGGTATGGTAAAAAAATAACCAATCCATTTATAGAATCATGAACCCAAATAGATGTGATTTTAGGCTAGCAAATCAAATCAACAGAAAAGATTTGATCTTTAAAGGAGATAGGATAGATTTAGCAAACTTAAATAACAGTAACAAGTTTAGCAATAAGAGTAGGAATACTCAGATCGAAAGAAAATGAAGACACAGATAACTCTAATCAATTTTCTCAGTCATAAGCCATAAAAGAAAAACTTGACCCCGTTTTGGTGATTGGTAGTCCAACCACAAAGTCCACTATGATACCGTCTTATTTCCATTCAAGAATAGATAAAGGTTACAGCATTCCATATTTCTTTTTGTAATGTCGCTTCTTTCCTTTCGAATCATTTCACATTCCTGTTTTCATTCTTAATAAAAGTGTGCCACAAGACAAGTTCTCTCTTAATTGTATTGCATCGAATACTATGACATGGGTTGAATTAGGAATATACTTTCTTGCAATTGCGGTACATGGAAAATATTCTGAAGGTTTAGAAAGAAAAGATAGTAAATCTATTTGTTATATTATCGGACATATCTGACAAGAATTTTGATATGACCGATTTTAGGAATGAGTTTTCAAAAACTCAAAAATTTTATTGGAATAGTTTATAGGATATGGTTGAAAGATAACTAATCCATTTCAAAGATCAATGTCCATTTGTGAAAGAGATAAACAAATCGAATTAACGGAAAAAAATTGGTCATTCACAGAAATAGGATAGTTTAAGCAACTTAAGTAAGAACAACGGGTTTAGTAGTAGAAACAGAAATGGTTTATTCAAAAAGAGTAACAAAGACACAGATCACTTAAAGCAATCCCCACCGTCATAAGCTGTAAAGAAATGGGTTACCTCTAGAATTATACAGCATAATCGAAGGGTCATTTCCTATAGCACAATCTCCCTTGTTTAAGTCTTCAATCTGGGATGCTTTCACTCCACTTGGATTAACGATTCTTCATTCTACGTGAGGTTTTAAAATACGTTTATTACCAACAGAAGGTTTCATCTTTGGTGAAGTACAATTCCTAAAAACGTGTTTAGGTTTCTTACACTTGAAGCAGATCATTCCCTTGAACGTACAGTGCTTTATTGCGTGCTCTTTTGCACACTTCGAACATTTTGGCAAAGATGCCATAGTCTAACTGGGTTTACCACTACAAACACTTCCTCCACATGGTTGCTGCAGTTGTTGACTTCCTTGTAACCATAAATACGTTTTTCATTTAAACCGATTATCCTTTCTATTATTCTTCCTTTGAAATGCCAGGTTCTAAGGTTACGAGATCTTGTATTTCAAGACTGATTCTCTTCTATCAAATCCTAAACCTCAGCTATCAATTCCTACAATTGAACGAGCCTCCGAGTTTGTTGTATAAATACATCATCCGTTCTCCGTATTGCTTCTATAGTTTGTAGTCATATTGTTAGCATTACGTCTTGCTTCCATACGTGTACGTCTACCACGAGCCATTGCCTTTTCTTCGAAAACAAATAATTTTAAAATACAATGGATACCAAAGTAACCATTTCAAACAATATTGTCTCTTTTCGGAGTCCAAGCACAGAAAGTCACACAGCACAAACAGGACAGACCTAACCACACAACCTAAACAGACTCTAACCGTGCTCTGATACCAACTAATGTAACACCCTCCTTCGGGTGCCACCTTTTCTGACTCAACAAAAGAAAACTAAGGTAAATTATAAAAGATTTAATTATTTAAAATGTGGGTTAAAAACTTATTTCTTGTTCAAAATATAAATTCACCAAAGTTATAGGTACTATTTAAAAATATAGTGAACCGATTAAGACTCATATAACATACACCACGTAATATTTAACAATTATTTAGGAAACATAAAACTTACAGACTCAATTTTAATCAGTAGCAAACCGCATGACGGGTCCTACTTAATAGCATGGTAAAACACTAACGAGAAAAAACTCAACATACTTATTCCGTCTTGTATCCATCTTGATGCGTCATATATCTATACTTCCTCAAAACTGCACACCAACGAATCTAGGAAGGCCACTCCTCGATGTTGTCACCGAACTTAGAATATTTACCTCCAGTCAAGTCTAAAAAACTTGTTCCATCAATTATGCAAATTTTAACAATACAAGCACAACAAAACAATACAACAAAGAGGTGAGATCCACTTTCATCAATACCAGTGTGGTAGCATGGAATGATACGAATGACAAAGTCATTCCATACACACAATTATCCCAATTATATTCATGTCATCATTTTATAAACAATTTCAATAACCATATATCATAGTATAATAACCAGTACCAATTTCATCATAACAAATACCATCAATATATATGAAATGATGATGTCACACCATATGAACATTTACCATGGCACAACAATATGTGTATTGACCATGTGTATGCATACGAAACCAATTTCCCACTCCATTGAGGTTTTCACAATTTCAGGACGAATGATTTGGAATAAATGTCAGCCTTAGCCCATCGACATTACTAGTCCATGAAAGGAATAGTATTCTTGTCGGGTATCATCAATGCGTTGTAATAGACTGCATCACCAAGTGGCACATGGTACTTGCCAACTGTCCACAGGTTGACCACCGCGCCTCGACGCCCCCAAGATCCATCATAGATCTCACTTTTTAATTCTCATTTACTCTTCAACCGCAAGGGCCATAATAGCTATCAGCTATATTCCGTTCAATGTGCGAATAACTCAATACAATTCTGTTCAATGCACGAATACCTCAATGCATGTCTCAATTTCATCATATGCCCCAATGCATATCTTAATTTCATCATTAAAAGGGTTCCCCAAATGAGTTTAGAACAACCACCCATACAATTGTCTAATATCATAAGATTAATGGATATTATATAATCGTTTATACAATTACATACTATCATTGATACATCCAGGTCCTGTACATCAATTTTTATAGTATCTTTACTGTATTTTCAATCGCGTATCATTTTTAATGCATTTTCACAATCACATAACACTGTTATTACATTTTCAAACCGCGTAACCATTTTCTGACGTTTTCTCAATCGCTTAAAAATATTTACACGTTTTTCAAATCGTGTAGCTATTTTTCAACATTTTCAAAATTGCGTAGCTTAAAAATCATATTTTCAAGTTGTAACACCCTTTTTGAGGATGTCACATATATAAAGAAAATAAATAAAATCTACCCAAGTTATAAAACATTTAATACATAATAATATGGGTCGTAAAATAATTCCTATTAAACAGATTATTAAAAATAAAATAATGCGGAAGACATAAAATAAACAGAAACAACATCACTCATAATATACATATGTTCCAAGTTATAAGTTATACAAATAATTTACAACTACAATTACAAATATTTAAACAGAAACAGTAAATAAAAACAGTAAAGCAATTTCTACAACCATACGCAGACGCGCCCAAATCACATCATGAACATTCAATCCTCTGACGGAAAACTCTCAAGAAACTCATCAGAAGACAAATATCCAGGATGCCTCGACTCTCGGAGGAAATGTCACCGCGCAGTCGACACAAGTGTCATCTCACTAGGCTCAGTGGATATCCCACCCCAATGACGCCTAATGGACAACGGTAACTCCAAATGTAGGAACACTGTAGTCCTCATCACTGGCTCCTCATCAAACCTATGACGTAGGGACACTGTCAGCCGTCCCACATACGTCACGGAGTCTCTATCTCCTCTCATGTGCCACGCTAACGATCCACCGTGAAACTCGAGAGTCACGAACCCCAAAAATCCAGACACCGCCATACCAAAACTAATCAATCCAATGGATATGGATGATCAGATGGTTCTTGATCGTCAAACTGGTCGTTGGTTAACTGATCTTCCTCCTCCTCGGGGTACAGAACCTCAAGAGGCTGTTCCTCTTCCTCTTCCTCAAAGTCTTTACCGCGTAAAATAAATATACAGAAAATATACACAATACAGAAAAGAGGTTAGACAATCTAAAATCATCACAAACATGGTAAATAAGAAAACGTCAAACAACAGTTATACAATTCATGCAATATGAAAAGCTATAATGAGAAATCGATAATGAGAATAAAGAAAAAGATTTAATTATCATAACGACACATAATATCACAGATAAAATAAAACATCACAGATAAAATAATAGAACAGATAAATAATCCTCATAATACTAACCAGATAAAAATGGACAGATAAAAATGGACAGATAAAATAAAATAAGATTCCAGATATACTCATATGAAAT
Organism: Ormosia emarginata; assembly: GCA_029884605.1. Lineage (NCBI taxonomy): Eukaryota > Viridiplantae > Streptophyta > Magnoliopsida > Fabales > Fabaceae > Ormosia > Ormosia emarginata. The sequence continues at coordinate 11,910,190 of JAQQTP010000040.1, forward strand.
ATGACACGTTCCTACTCCATGGAGCTAAACAACACAGATACCACAGATATAAGAGGGAATGACTCGCAAAAATCTATTAGTACCACGGCTGCCCAACCAACTATTCCACGGTCATACGTTGCGTCTATAGCTCCACATCACTGGGAATTTACCATCCAGGCGTGGTGTAGTTCACTGTCTCACGTCGTGACACTACGGGCAAATGTACTACTAGACTTTACAAATCTCGATTAAATATAGTGCATGTCGAGTCCATTAGTGTGCTATCGATTACCACGGCCCAGCGGAGCTACCAACTGTCCATATATGGAATCCCGTACACTAACGTCTCCAAGTTCATTAGAACAATGAACCACACTACGTTTATCGCATCGACAACACGATGTGATTCACCTCGTCAACCAAAATTTACCAAAAATTGGTAAATTACCAGAATACCCTCAAGGTATAAAAATATATGCCCTCAATGGCAAAAATATACAGTAAGTCCCCCTTGGACAAATACTGTCTCAAAGCCTGTACGGGTTCACCTCATAGCCCGACAGCAGAAAAATACAGAAATCCAGAAAAATACTGTTTCGGTCAATCGCGTAGAAATTTTATCGCGTTTTCACAATCTCGTCATTTTTATAAATGTTTTGAAATCGCGTAAATATATTTTTCTGTTTTCAAAATCGCGTAGGATTTTTAATACGTTTTCTCAATCGCGTAGGATTTTTAAATCATTTTCTTGTCCAAATCCCTTAGAAATTACTGTTTAAATAAACAGAAATAATAATTAGTACGTTTAAACTACGTGTAATATTTTTCATACTGTATACTGTCTTTTGGACATCTTTTCTATCTTATTTGTCCGTTTTTACTAAAAATTGACAGTATTTTGTTTAGAATTTTAATAATAATGGTTTCCTAATTTTTCGTAAAAACTTTGTTTATTTAAATAAACTGGATAATTTAATCTTTTAAAAACTCCTAACATGCTTCAAAATATAGCATGAGCCATATGTTAGAAATTCTTAAAGATTACTTGTATTTCCTTTATAATAATAAAATTATTGATTTTAGTTCCTTAAATTAATTCTAATCAATTGATTTCTTCAAACCTTATTTTAGAAAAATTCTTTTTAACATGTATTGCAACTTTATAAATGAAAATGGTTTGGAATTGATTTTAGAAATCAAGACTACCTAATTTTGGCATGTTGGCGAATTTCATAAACCCTTTTGTATTGATTTCTAAATTATTTTTCATCTTATAAATACATGTCAAACTTATTGTATTGTCTAAATTCATTTAGCCATCATTTTTAGAAAATGGTTTTTGAAATCAATACATTCATTTTAGGCATGTTGGCCCAAAATACTAATTCTTACCATTTGATTTCTAAATTCATTTTTCATGATCTAAACAACTTAATATCTTGCTAATTCTCCTAGGTTAATTAACTTACCTTTTAGGAAAATTAAGAGAACATTTTGGTTCCCCATTTGGTTACAAACCGTGGGCATTATGGAGTGTTCTTTGGAACACACATGAATTTCCTTGACATGTTATTCACATCCTATACATTATCATGCAATTCTATACTTTATCATGCAATTCTAACACATGCAATATTATCAAAGCTTATAGACATGCAACTTAAAGCTTGTAGACATGCAATTTATTACAAACAACAAATAGGAAAGCTACTAACAAATACACAACCACATCAAATAAGCTACTAACAAGCACACACATGAATCCTTATGGATTCTACAATCACAAAATCAACTCCATCTTCTTACCACCATCCATAGATGATAAGATTTGTCTTCCTCTTACCTTAAATGAAGACAAATGGATTCTTTCACTCCTCCTAGGGTCACGGTTTTCCTCCTTCAAGAACCTAACAAACTTAAACAAAAATTACAAGTTACTAACCATTGAAAAAGAACCTAAACCATGGATAAATCATGGCTTAGAACTTTGAAAAAGAATTTAGAAAAGAAAAACAAAAGATTTCACCTCCTTGGTACAAACTTCCAAGTAGGTTTTCAAGCTTCAAATGAAGGAATTTGCAAGAACTCCCAACTAGAGATGTTCTTAGGATTGTGTTTAGGTTTAGAAAACTTGGTTAGAAGAAATTTTAGGTGGTTGGATGGTAGGGTTATAGGTTTGTCCGAATAGAGCTCTAGGAAAGCTTCAATGGAGTTTTGAAATTTTGGAAGAGAGAGAAGAGAGAAAAATGCATGAAAGATGAAGTGATCTTTTGGTCTTCTAACCTCACTTGGCCTTAGCCTTCATTGCATGCAAGGTGTGCATGGGCTTGGCTTCATCCTAGCCTTAGAATGCATCAAAGGTCAAGATTAAGCCTTGATTAGCAAGCTTGTTTCCTATTGGTTGCTCCTAACCTAGTCATTAGCCTTAGTCACCATGCTTAGTCACTAATAACCTAGTCATCAAGCCTTATCATCATGTTCAAGAATATTCCTCCACTAATCATGTTTAATTAAGCTACTAAGTTAATTGGTTTAGCTAAATGTGGGTCCCGCAAAACATTTCCGGGTCCACTATCACTAAATTATACTGACTAATAAAATAATATTATAATAATACAAAATTATTTTATTTGTGATTAGATCCTAAAAATTAAAAGATTAATTTTGGGCTCATTCAGAATTGGGTTTAGTAAGATCCCCTCGAATAATTAAAAACAGATTTTACCGGTCCAGGAAAAATATTATTTTCCCGCCCGTAGCAAATCACACAAAAAGTCCATATAAAATCACAGACAGTAATATTGGACACTAAATCAAGTAGAAAACAATTAAAAACAAAGAAAAAAAAGACAAACAAAGACGTTCGAGATGTAATGGTCATTTTTCCATTTTTTTCCCACAACGTAGCTAATCATCCAAAAAGTTCAAATAAAATTACGAGACGGTATTAATTGTCGTATATCTTCAGAAAAATTAAAACAAGAGTTCGGAAAAACTTTTATTTTCTTGTCTCGAAACAAATTACGTAAAAAGACCAAATAAAATTTGAGCCCTGTATAAACGTATTTGTATTTCATACGTAAATCGAGAAACAAGAAAATAGGGACACAACGGTCATTCACACGAAAGCTTAAAAAAACAAAGAAACAAGACATTCGGTACATTTTCTAAAAATTGGGGTGTTACAACTCTCCCAACGAATAAAAATTTCGTCCTCAAAATTCGCTGTTCCTCAAAACAAATGAGGATACGATCCTTCATTTTATCTTCCAGCTCCTGGGAGCTTCACCCGTCACATCATTCCATATGACCTTCACTAGCTCGATCATTTTCCCTCGAAGCTGCTTTACCTTTCTGTCCTCAATTCTGAAAGGTAAAGTCTCGTAAGTCAAATTCTCCTTCAACTGTACTTCATCTGGTTGTATAACATGCGTCGGATCCGGTATGTACTTCCTGAGCTGAGACACATGAAATACATCATGTAGATTGGATAGAAAAGGCGGCAAAGCAATCTGATACGCCACAGGACCTATATGTCGGATAATCTGATACGGTCCAATGAACTTAGGAGTAAGCTTCTTAGACTTGATAACTTTTCCGACACCAGTCGTAGGAGTAACTCTTAGAAACACATGCTCACCATCCTCAAATTCAAGAGGTCGTCTTCGTTTATCCGCATAACTTTTCTGTCTGCATTGCGTCGTCTTCATCTTCTCTTGTATCATCTTTACCTTCTCTGTAGTCTGTTGTACAAGATTAGGTCCAATAGTCATACTTTCCCCGTCTTGATACCAACACAACGGTGTTCGACATCGTCTTCCATACAATGCTTCATAAGGTGCCATTCCGATGCTTGAGTGAAAACTATTGTTGTAGGTGAATTCTACCAAAGATAAAAATTCATTCCAACTTCCTCGTTGTTCTAAAACACAAGCACGCAACAGATCTTCCAAAGACTGTATAGTTCTCTCTGTCTGACCATCTGTCTGTGGATGATACGCTGAACTCAGTCGCAACTTGGTTCCCATAGCTTCTTGCAGACTTCGCCAAAACCTTGACGTAAACCTCGGATCTCGATCAGAAACTATACATGTAGGTACACCATGTAATCTGACAATTTCACTGATGTACAACTGGGTTAATCTTTCCAATGAATACTTAATATTAATTGGTAAGAAATGAGCCGATTTCGTAAGCCTATCGACTATAACCCATATCGAATCATGACCTTTCCTCGTCTTTGGCAAACCAGTAACGAAATCCATCGATATACTATCCCATTTCCATTCTGGAATAGATAACGGTTGTAACATTCCAGCTGGTCTTTGATGTTCCATTTTCGCCTTTTGATAGACTAGACAAGTTGACACGCACCTAATAACATCACTCTTCAATCCATGCCACCAGAATAACTTCTTCAAGTCTTGGTACATCTTTGTTATGCCTGGATGCATACTCAATAGACTAGTATGGGCATGTTCCACAATATATCGCCTCAGCTCCCGGTCACGAGGAACACAGACTCTACCCCGAAACCTCAGAATTCCATCAGTTCCTTCTTTGAACTCTATTGTCTCGTCTTGCTTTATTTGTTCTCTTATTCCTTGCAAAAATTCATCGGCATTCTGTTTTTCCCTTATGTCTTCCATCAGCTCGCTCGAGATAGTAACCATGTTAATACAGATCTTCCCCGGTTTCAACTCAACAAATGACCACACATCTCTAAACTGTTCAATGAGCTCCTTTTCCTTGATCATCAGAGCAGAAGCACTGATAATCTTTCTACTTAAGGCGTCAGCCACGACATTCGCCTTGCCAGGGTGGTATAACAGTTGAAAATCATAATCTTTCAGGAATTCTAACCATCTCCGCTGCCTCATGTTCAGCTCCTTCTGATCATACAAGTATTTCAAGCTCTTGTGATCACTGAAAATGTTGAACGTTGCTCCATAGAGAAAATGTCTCCATATCTTTAGAGCAAAAACCACAACGGCCAATTCCAAATCGTGCGTTGGATAATTCCTCTCATGAACCTTCAATTGTCGAGAAGCATATGCCACAACGTTCCGATCTTGCATCAATACGCATCCTAGCCCTTGATAAGAAGCGTCGCAATACACATCAAAAGATCTCTTCGAATCCGGTAAGATCAACACAGGTGCAGTCGTTAACCTCTTCTTCAACTCTTGAAAACTGGCATCACGTTCTTCTGTCCATTCAAAAACTTGATTTTTCCTCGTAAGCTGTGTAAGTGGTCCAGCAATCTTGGAAAAACCCTCGATAAACCTCCGATAATAACCAGCAAGTCCAACAAAACTTCGAAACATTCGTTACCGTCTTAGGTCTTTCCCACTGCAAAACAGTCTCCACTTTTGATGGGTCCACCGCAATACCTTCTTTAGAAATTACGTGACCTAGAAATTGGACTTCTTCCAACCAGAACTCACACTTAGCCAATTTCGCATACAGCTGCTTCTCCCTCAAAATCCGAAGAACAATACCAAGATGTTCAGCATGCTCTTCCTTAGATTGAGAATAGATCAGAATGTCATCGATAAAGACAACAACAAATCTATCTAAATAAGGACGAAAAATCCTGTTCATATAATTCATAAATATGGCAGGAGCATTCGTCACCCCGAATGGCATCACCTGATACTCATAATGCCCATATCGAGTTCGGAAAGCGGTTTTCGGTACATCTTCCCCTTTAACACGAATCTGATGATATCCCGATCTCAGATCTATCTTGGAAAATACCACAGCTCCTTTCAACTGATCCATCAAGTCGTCAATTCTTGGAAGCGGATATTTATTCTTAATAGTCACCTTCTTCAGCTGACGATAATCCACACAAAGCCGAGACGTTCCATCCTTCTTCTTGACCAAAAGCACTGGCGCACCCCATGGGGAAACACTAGGTCGCACAAACTCTTTCTCCAACAGTTCCACCAATTGCTTTTTCAGCTCCTCCAACTCTGCTGGCGACATACGATACGATGCAATTGAGATAGGACCTGTTCCTAGTACTAAATCAATTGAAAACTCGATCTCCCTCTCAGGTGGTAAACCAGGTACGTCATCAGGAAAAACCTCAGGAAACTCGTTAACAACAGGAATAGTATTCACATCTTTCTCATTCTTAACTTCTAGAGAAGATAATACCATATATCACTGCGCTCCGTCTCTTAACAAAGACTTGACCTTAACAGCCGTTAAGAATCCAGACTCCTCTTCCTTAGGAAAACTATGGTTTTACTTGCACAATCTATAAGGATATGGTTAGAACATAACCAGTCCATCCCTAATATTACATCTATCTCAATAAGAGGCAAACAAATCAAGTTGACCATAAACAGGATGACCTTCTTCACAAAGCAACAGGACAATGCAAACATATCTTTGATGCAATCACAGGTTTAGCAGTTGGAGTAGAAACACTCAACTTAACATTCAAAGAAGACACAGGCAACTTCAATCTTTCCACACAATCATATGCAATAAATGAGTGTGTAGCACCAGAGTCATACAACACAGTCAGATGGTTACCTCCAATGTCACCTTCTCCTTGTATAAGATCATCAGATTGAGAAATCTCAGTTCCCTTCATGGTATAAACACGCCCTCCAGATCTCGGTTGAGTATTCCTTGATTTCTGCTGACTAGCACGAACATAACGAACAGCAGGTTTCTTCTCTGGTTGAGTACAATCCTTTGACATATGCCCAGATTGCTTACAGTTAAAACAAACTGTACCTCTAAGCGTGCATTCCGGCGAGATATGGCCTTTCTTCCCGCACTTAAAACATGTCGGCATGAATGCCACTCTCTGTCTAGTTCCATTACCACTTGCACCTCCACTAACTGATGGTCGTTGAGATTGAGTCCCTGTTGGTCTGGAATACGGCTTACGCTGAAACCGAGTCGTATTACTACCTCCACCTCTCTGAAACCATGTCGGCCCAAAGTTCCAATTCCTCTGATCTCTAGATGGCTCCAACTCCTCAAGTCGAGCACAAGCATCCACCAAAGCATGAAACTAAGTCATTCTCAAAGACACCACTCCTCGTTTTCAGTTCCACCCTTAAACCTGATTCAAACTTTCGACATCTCCACACATCATCTTGCCGGGTTTGAGCATAATCTGAGAATTGAGACAAACTCTCAAATTTTGTGGCATACTCATTCACCGTCATATTCCTCTGTCGCAAACCAAGAAATTCCATTTCTTTGGCATGCCTAGCACTCGCAGGAAAATATTTCTCCAGAAAACATTAGAAAACACTTCCCATGTGATTTCTGTTCCTTCAGCTTGCAAAACTCGGCGGGTTCCTCTCCACCAATGTTCTCCATCTCCTCTTAGCATAAAGACGGCATAAGTTACCTTCTTGTCATCTGTGCATCTCATCCCTTCAAAAATCCTTTCCAAGTCTTGTATCCATTGACTTGCCTTCTCCGGATCAACCTCGCCTCTAAACTGTGGCGGATTGTGGCGCCTAAATTCAGATAAATTTAGGGTATCAGTAGTAGCATCTTGCTGTTGAGCTACTCTCACATTCTGCTGCATCATTACTTCAGCCATCCGTTGCATAGCCTCAGCAGCCGCAATCATAGGGTCCACATCACGATTCATGTTCGTACGTCCTCTACCTCGTCCAGACATCTTCTTTCTTCAGACAAAACAAAACAAAATTAGATACATCCTTTTGGAAGTAAATCACAGAGAATCACACAGCACAAACAAAAACAGACCCAACCACAACCCCAAAAGACTCTAACTTGGGCTCTGATACTAACTAATGTAACACCCTTTTTGAGGATATCACATATATAAAGAAAATAAATAAAATCTACCCAAATTGTAAAACATTTAATACATAATAATATGGGTCGTAAAATAATTCCTGTTAAACAGATTATTAAAAATAAAATAATGCGAAAGACATAAAATAAACAAAAACAACATCACTCATAATATACATATGTTCCAAGTTATAAGTTATACAAATAATTTACAACTACAATTACAAATATTTAAACAGAAACAGTAAATAAAAACAGTAAAGCAATTTCTACAACCATACGCAGACGCGCCCAAATCACATCATGAACATTCAATCCTCTGATGAATCACTCTCAGGAAACTCATCAGAAGACAAATATCCAGGATGCCTCGACTCTCGGCAGAAATGTGACCGCGCAGTCGACACAAGTGTCATCTCACTAGGCTCAGTGGATATCCCACCCCAATGACGCCTAATGGACAACGGTAACTCCAAATGTAGGAACACTGTAGTCCTCATCACTGGCTCCTCATCAAACCTATGACGTAGGGACACTGTCAGCCGTCCCACATACATCACGGAGTCTCTATCTCCTCTCATGTGCCACGCTAACGATCCACCGTGAAACTCGAGAGTCACGAACCCCAAAAATCCAGGCACCGCCATACCAAAACTAATCAATCCAATGGATATGGATGATCAGATGGTTCTTGATCGTCAAACTGGTCGTCGGCTAGCTAATCTTCCTCCTCCTCGAGGTACAGAACCTCAAGAGGCTATTCCTCTTCCTCTTCCTCAAAGTCTTTACCGCATAAAATAAATATACAGAAAATATACACAATACAGAAAAGAGGTAAGACAATTTAAAATCATCACAAACATGGTAAATAAGAAAACGTCAAACAACAGTTATACAATTCATGCAATATGAAAAGCTATAATAGAAATCAGTAACAGAATAAAGAAAAAGATTTAATTATCATAACGACACATAATATCACAGATAAAATAAAACATCACAGATAAAATAATAGAACAGATAAATAATCCTCATAATACTAACCAGATAAAAATAGACAGATAAAATAAAATAAGATTCCAGATATACTCATATGAAATATGACACGTTCCTACTCCATGGAGCTAAACAACACAGATACCACAGATATCAGAGGGAATGACTCGCAAAAATCTATTAGTACCACGGCTGCCCAGCCAACTATTCCGCGGTCACACGTTGCGTCTATAGCTCCACATCACTGGGAATTTACCATCCAGGCGTGGTGTAGTTCACTGTCTCACGTCGTGACACTACAGGCAAATGTACTACTAGACTTTACAAATCTCGATTAAATATAGTGCGTGTCGAGTCCATTAGTGTGCTATCGGTTACCACGGCCCAGCGGAGCTACCAACTGTCCATATATGGAATCCGGTACACTAACGTCTCCAAGTTCATTAGAACAATGAACCACACTACGTTTATCGCATCGACAACACGATGTGATTCACCTCGTCAACCAAAATTTACCAAAAATTGGTAAATTACCAGAATACCCTCAAGGTATAAAAATATATGCCCTCAATGGCAAAAATATACAGTAAGTCCCCCTTGGACAAATACTGTCTCGAAGCCTGTACGGGTTCACCTCATAGCCCGACAGCAGAAAAATACAGAAATCCAGAAAAATACTGTTTCGGTCAATCGCGTAGAAATTTTATCGCGTTTTCACAATCTCGTCATTTTTATAAACGTTTTGAAATCGCGTAAATATATTTTTCTGTTTTCAAAATCGCGTAGGATTTTTAATACGTTTTCTCAATCGCGTAGGATTTTTAAATCATTTTCTTGTCCAAATCCCTTAGAAATCACTGTTTAAATAAACAGAAATAATAATTAGTACGTTTAAACTACGTGTAATATTTTTCATACCGTATACTGTCTTTTGGACATCTTTTCTATCTTATTTGTCCGTTTTTACTAAAAATTGACAGCATTTTGTTTAGAATTTTAATAATAATGGTTTCCTAATTTTTCGTAAAAACTTTGTTTATTTAAATAAACCGGATAGTTTAATCTTTTAAAAACTCCTAACATGCTTCAAAATATAGCATGAGCCATATGTTAGAAATTCTTAAAGATTACTATATTTCCTTTATAATAATAAAATTATTGATTTTAGTTCCTTAAATTAATTCTAATCAATTGATTTCTTCAAAACTTATTTTAGAAAAATTCTTTTTAACATGTATTGCAACTTTATAAATGAAAATGGTTTGGAATTGATTTTAGAAATCAAGACTACCTAATTTTGGCATGTTGGCCGAATTTCATAAACCCTTTTGTATTTGATTTCTAAATTATTTTTAATCTTATAAATACATGTCAAACTTATTGTATTGTCTAAATTCATTTAGCCATCATTTTTAGAAAATGGTTTTTGAAATCAATACATTCATTTTAGGCATGTTGGCCCAAAATACTAATTCTTACCATTTGATTTCTAAATTCATTTTTCATGATCTAAACAACTTAATATCTTGCTAATTCTCCTAGGTTAATTAACTTACCTTTTAGGAAAATTAAGAGAACATTTTGGTTCCCCATTTGGTTACAAACCGTGGGCATTATGGAGTGTTCTTTGGAACACACATGAATTTCCTTGACATGTTATTCACATCCTATACATTATCATGCAATTCTATACTTTATCATGCAATTCTAACACATGCAATATTATCAAAGCTTATAGACATGCAACTTAAAGCTTGTAGACATGCAATTTATTACAAACAACAAATAGGAAAGCTACTAACAAATACACAACCACATCAAATAAGCTACTAACAAGCACACACATGAATCCTTATGGATTCTACAATCACAAAATCAACTCCATCTTCTTACCACCATCCATAGATGATAAGATTTGTCTTCCTCTTACCTTAAATGAAGACAAATGGATTCTTTCACTCCTCCTAGGGTCACGGTTTTCTCCTTTAAGAACCTAACAAACTTAAACAAAAACTACAAGTTACTAACCATTGAAAAAGAACCTAAACCATGGATAAATCATGGCTTAGAACTTTGAAAAAGAATTTAGAAAAGAAAAACAAAAGATTTCACCTCCTTGGTACAAACTTCCAAGTAGGTTTTCAAGCTTCAAATGAAGGAATTTGCAAGAACTCCCAACTAGAGATGTTCTTAGGATTGTGTTTAGGTTTAGAAAACTTGGTTAGAAGAAATTTTAGGTGGTTAGATGGTAGGGTTATAGGTTTGGCCGAATAGAGCTCTAGGAAAGCTTCAATGGAGTTTTGAAATTTTGGAAGAGAGAGAAGAGAGAAAAATGCATGAAAGATGAAGTGATCTTTTGGTCTTCCAACCTCACTTGGCCGTAGCCTTCATTGCAAGCAAGGTGTGCATGGGCTTGGCTTCATCCTAGCCTTAGAATGCATCAAAGGTCAAGATTAAGCCTTGATTAGCAAGCTTGTTTCCTATTGGTTGCTCCTAACCTAGTCATTAGCCTTAGTCACCATGCTTAGTCACTAATAACCTAGTCATCAAGCCTTATCATCATGTTCAAGAATATTCCTCCACTAATCATGTTTAATTAAGCTACTAAGTTAATTGGTTTAGCTAAACGTGGGTCCCGTAAAACATTTAGGGTCCATTGTCACTAAATTATATTGACTAATAAAATAAAATTATAATAATATAAAATTATTTTATTTTGAGTTAGATCCTAAAAATTAAAAGATTAATTTTAGGCTCATTCAATTGAGTTTAGTAAGATCCCCGCCTCGAATAATTAAAAACAGATTTTACCGGTCCGAAAAATATTATTTTCCTGCCCCGTAGCAAATCACACAAAAAGTCCATATAAAATCACAGACAGTAATATTGGACACTAAATCAAGTAGAAAACAATTAAAAATAGCAAAAACAGTACAAACAGCACGTTCGGGACGTAATGGTCATTTTCTCATTTTTTTCCCACAACGTAGCTAATCATCCAAAAAGTTCAAATAAAATTACAGATAGTATTAATTATCTGTATATCTTCCAAAAAAATTAAAACAGTAGCTCGAAAAAACTTTTATTTTACCGTCTCGAAACAAATTACGTAAAAAGACCAAATAAAATTTGAGCCTGTAAAAACGTATTTGTATTTCATACAGAAATCGAGAAACAGTAAAATAGGGACACAACGGTCATTCACACGAAAGTTTGAAAAATAGCAAACAGTACATTCGGTACATTTTCTAAAAATTGGAGTGTTACACAAGTCATATAAATCATTTCTCATCATTTCTCATCAACATAAAACATTTCTCAATATTTCAAACATCATTTTGGATTTTCCAAAAATCAATGCCATTTCTAACTTCATTTTCCACGTTTTCTTCACTTAAAAATCCCTTACATAATATTTTTCATTATTTCCCCAAAATCAATATTTTATCAAATCAATTATTCCAACTTAAAATTTCCTAACGCGCCTTAAAACCCAACGAGTAAGTAAAATGTCAGTAAACTTCAAGTCATCAATTTATTTCTCTTTTATAAACTAAATCCACTAATTTAATTAATTTCAAAAATAAGCTTTTCTTACTTTCATATCTCAAAATCCCTTAATTTAAATCCTTTGCCATTTTAATCGATTCAATATTATGCTTAAAAAATACTATTTGTTCTAATCCACTAATTCTTGGCATGTTGGCCGAGAATCACAAATAACTTCATCATAAAATCTTTGTTCATTTTCATATCTAATTTCTTTGCAAATCCTTAAAATGATTAACTAATTACCCTTTTCATCTAAAACTCATGATTAGTAAAATACTTAGAATCTTTTGCTCCCAAAATAACTTTGAGGTCGTGTGCCTCCATGGTTCTTTAGAACCAACATACTTTCCTTTGTCATGTAAATCACATCTTATTACATACGTTAATCATCATGCATCATAAACACATACTAAAGCATATTATCAAAGCAATAAACATATCAATCACCAAACAATCATAAATATGGAAAGCTCTTAAACAAACAAATGAATAAATCCTTATAGATTCTTCACCACACACACATCCATTCTTCACCACTAACACATGGTTGATGAGGGTAATCTCCCTCTTACCTTTTGGTAATTTCCTCCAAAGCTCCATGCTTATCCTCTTGAAATAGATCTACTCCACCAAGTAGCACTTAAAAATAAAGAAACACATACAATATTAATATTCAAGGATATCAAAGATGACCATAAGCCAAAATATGGTCTTAGAGACTTACCAAAGAAAAGAAAGATGAAAAACACAAATCTTCACCTAAAGGTTCTTGATCTTGAACTTGAAGATCAAGGATGAAGATGGATGATTTTAATCAAAGCTTCAACTACAAAGATGCTTGGATTGATGTAAGGATTCAAGAAATGGTGTTGGTAGAAATTATTGTAGATGGGAGAAGGGTTTTCTCTTGCTTGGCCGAAACCATGGAGAAAAGAAAGTGAGAGGATTTGTGAAATTTGCTTTAGGAAATTGAAGAAGATGAGATCAAATGAATTAGAAGCTTTCCTATAGCCTTCCTAATGCTCTCAAAACCGTGATCCCCCCCTTGGACACCAAAGGAGTGTCCAAGTTCATCTAGCCACTTTTTGAGGTTTCAAGACCATTGATTGAATCAATGGTTGATCTTTGGTGTAGGTTTCCAAATGATAAGATTGAATTTGAACCATTCTATCTCTCCTCCATGTAACCTTAGCCATAAGATGCATCTCCAAAATGGAGGGTCAAAAACTTCTCTTCATACTTTCCATCCAAGGGTCACAAAAGATCCTTGCCACTTTGTGAGACCAATCTCCGCCGTAGATTAAATCAATGGTTATCATTCAAAGCCTTCATCCTTAAGCTTGTTTCCTATTGTTGTCATTTTGGTTGACCAAATTCTATTGGTTGCTCTTGAAAAGACTTTGTCACAAATGTTGACTGAATCTTATTTCTATAACTTTCCTATTGGTTCATCAAAGATGACTACTTCTAATTGGTTTATCAAATGAAGACTAGATTCTAATTGGTTTATCAAGGAAGACTAAATTCCTGTTGGTTCAATATATAACCATCAAACTTAACCAATTCTTATTGGGTTATTTCAAAGAGACTAGTTTTCTATTGGCTTAGAGAATTCAAGCCACTATCGTTGACTTTCCCAAAACTTAGCAAGCAAGCTACGCTCTCCTATTGGTTCGTCATAAAGGTTGTCATGATTAATTTTTAAGATAATTTTGAATACTATTATCCAATGGATAATAGTTACAGAAATTATTACACAATGGACAAAACATACTGCTTATAAGTCAGTAAGTATTTGTCCACTGTATAAATAAAAATATAGTATATTTTTATTTCACAGATAATTTCTAAAAATTAAAAGATTATGACGCGTATCTCTCAGAATTGGGTTTAGTAAGATTCTCCAGCTTCGAATAAATACGTGAAGATTTTCCCTGGCCCAAAAATTATTATTTTCCTGACTAGGAGCAAATCACACAAAACGATCCAATACAGTCACAGAATAGTCGAAATATGTTTACAACATACAGAAATTGTTAAACAGTACAATTTTGTCATTACTGTCAAATAGCTAAATTTTAGGGTGTTATAGTTAAAGTTTATAACCAATTTTTTATTCTGTAACTTTTGTATCTGTTAAGCAAAATTTAATCTATCAAAGCTAAGTTTTCGAGTTACCATAAGTTCTATGGAAAATTTTTGAACTCCACTTTGTTCTTGGTTTCATTTTTTCCAGGATTTTTCATATGCTGCTATTTACCAGTTAAGCTTCATTACTTTATCCTAAGTTAAATTTAACCTAGGAATTAAGTAAATATGCTTACTATTACTTATCTTAGAGAAATGGCTGCTGCAGTGAGAGAGCAGACTACCATTAGTAAAAGACTATTAGAAAAGTTAGAAAAGGACTCACTTGGAAAGTTTATAGACAATAGGGAACTCAAGCGGGATCAAGATTTCTTGGGGTTCAGTAAAGCTACTCCTTTGTTCTTCAAAGGAGAGTATGGTTCAGTCAAGGCTAAAAGATGGCTTAAAGATATAGAAGAGATCTTTGCAGTCATAGTGTGCACTAATGAATAGACAGTGACCTTTGCTTCTTATATGTTAAAAGGAGAGGCAAAAATCTGGTGGTCGAAACTAAGAGGTTACTATAGATACTTGGTACTCAAATTACCTAGGAGGTGTTTAGAGTTACTTTCTTGGATAAGTATTATTCCCTTGAGTTACAGAAAGCAAAGGAATTGGAATTTCTGAGGCTTGAACAAGGGGATATGACTGTGGATCAGTATATAGAGCTTTTTGAAGACTGTTCTAAGTTCTCTTCTTATTTTATGAGTAATCCAAATGAAGAATGGAAGTGTGGAAAATTTGAAATGGGACTTAGAGAAGATATTAAAAGAGTTGTTAAACAAATGAAGATTAAGGACTTTTGCACTCTAGTTAGTGAGTGTAGAGTGGTACAAGCAGATAATCTGAAGACCACAACAGAGCATGAATAGGAAATTTCCCTATAGAGGAAAATATCAGATGTTGAGATATACGAGGGTGCTTCTTGGTCTTAATTTTATCGGACAAAAGAAAACTGATTCAACCGGAAGCTTGGTGTGATGATAAGTATAAGCATGGTGCTTCTAAATCGAGCAACCCTAAGGGGAAAGGTAAATTGGACTCCAAGGCACTAAGATGTGCTAGATGTGGAAAGATACATGGAAGTAGACCATGCTTGGTAGGCAAATCTGTGTGTTACATATGTGAGCAACCAGGACATCATTTGAATGATTGTCCACATAAATGGGAGTAATGAAATCTTCCAACTTTTTATGAGGTAAGAGCATATTTAAAGAGAAATTCTTTTAAAAGTGTGTATATGTAAAGTATAGATTTACTTTGTGAATCTAGTTTGTTTACCTTTGTTGGTATGGTTTGGCTGTTATATTGATAAAGATATTATGTTCTTGTTTAGCTTGAAAGTGTGAGACTATGCTTAAATTATAGGCAATTGAACAAAAAGACTATCGAGAATAAATATCTTTGGCTAGAGTAGATGATCGGATAAATCAGTTAAGAGAAGCTTTTGATTTCTTAAGAGTTTATCTAAGATCTAATTGTCATAGAATTAAGGTTAGGAAAATTATATTTCTAAAGATTTTCTAGGATTATGAAAGATCGTGTTTAGTATGTTAAAATAGTTTTGGAAACTTTTGGAGGAAGGTGTTTACATGCCAAGTTAAGCAAAAGTAAGTTTTGGTGACAAGTGGTACAATTTTAGGGCTATGTAGTTTCTTAAGGAAGAATTGCAAAAACCCTAGCAAATTTTAAGCAATGGTATAATGGGAAAGACCAACCATTGTGACCAAGGTTAGAGAGTTTTTTAGCAGACTTTCTTAGTTAGCGCTTCCCTGACTACGTTAACTAGGAAAGGTAGTAGTTTAAGGTGTTCAGTGATCAAAAGAGTTTGTAGTACTTGTTTGATCAGAGGGAACTGAACACAAGATAGGAAAGATGGATGGAATTCTCAAAAGATTATAACTTTGAGTTCAAGTATCACCTAGGTAATGTAGTGGCTGATGCACAAAGTAGAAAATCCCTACATGTGTCCCGGAGGATAGTCCAAAAGAGTGAATTTCTTAAAAGTTTCAGGAATTTGAATCTCGCCATGACTGTGAGGCCACATAGTCTCTTAGTGAGCAGAGTGGGCATGGTAAATGACTTAAGGATTCTGATTTTAGAAGCTTAAAATGAGGATGAAGTTTTAAGGGACATTAGTGAGCAAATCTTTGTAAGAACCCAATAGGATTTCTAAATGTCAAATGATGGAATGATAAAGTTTAGAGATAGACTTTGTGTTCCCAGAGAGTCAAAAATCAAGGAAAGGATTCTAGAGGAAGCTCACAAGAATAGTTATATCATCTAACCAAGGGCTACTAAGATGTACCAACACTACAACAAAAACATCTTTTAGAGGCAATTATTTAGTGGCCACACATTTATTGTTAGTAAAACATTCTCTAAACCAATTTTCTATGGTAGATAAGCATTGGCCACTAATACTTCTATCTTTACCGATAAAGAAAGTAAATTGTCTCTTAAAATCATGAATGCTAACGGGATCACTTTTTTAGTTTCCTCTATTTTTTCTTTTTATCAAAAATATTTCTACTTCCTTCGCTTGAAACCACCAAGACTCGCTATCAGAAACCCCAATAGCTAAACCCTAATCTCACCACCATCAAATCTTAGCCCGCACCATCAAATAACTGAAACCTCTGCAATGTATGGCTCAAGGACCTCAAGAAACGCAAGCGCGATGATCCAGTTGCCTCTGGAACACTCCGTATATGGGACCTCGCGTTCCTCGAAACGGATGACGAATATGATTTGTGGGCTCTAGAAGACAAGTTGTTCGAATGGAGGAAGCGTTGGAGAAGATAGATAGGATCGAGTTGAATCTCCAAGGGGTTAAGTTCAGGCCTACTGTTGGTATTCCCATTTCAGATGATTTTCAAGGCATGAAGAAAGCTTGGGAAGAGTTTTATGCGTTTCAAAATCAGGGTTTGTGGTTTTTTTTTACTTTCTTTATTATTATTATTATTACTATTATTTTTTTGTGTTTTGTGTGGCTATTATTATTATTATTATTATTATTATTATTATTATTTAATTTTATTAATTTTTTTTGTGTGTTTTGTGTGGCTATGAATGTTTGAACTTATGGCAAGGTATTGCAGAGTGAGGTGTGAACTGGATACGATCATTCTGAGGGGTGTGTCGTCGCGGTGGTTGCTAAGCCAAGAGTTTCATCTAAGCCTTCCATGCTAGTCACTCATACCATCTTTTCAACATTTGGCAAGATAAGGTACATATTTGTTTTCCATGCTATATTCTCAATTTCTACATACAAACATTTGCTGTTATATGGTTTTGCATGCTGATTCTTATTTGTACTATGTTGATACTTGAATGGGAAATTATAAAAAGCATGGTGAACTGAACATTGCATTCATATTTTGCTATGAGTTAGAGTGTTGGACACTACGGTCAAATTTTTTTTTAATAGTCTCTTGAAGAAGGCTTTTCTTTTGTTTTTTTTATCCTTTTTAAGTAGTAAAAAGAACTTATCAAAGCCAATGAGGTTAGTTTAGCTGGTAAGTATCATAACACTTAGCTTGTAAGGCTTAGGTTCGATTTTGATTTTCGGCTGCTAGTAATCTGAAATTGCTTGGTGACTTGTAGGTAACACTAAGTGATAGTCACATATTTTATACATTGATAAACCCTCTTTTTTAGTCATTTTCACTCTCCATGCACTTCATTCATTAAACTTGGTAATGTTTTATAAGTTTGGGCTCAAATTAGGCTTAATTGATATTTTTCAGCATTAGTGAGATTTTACACTATTTATGTGTTTCGACCTTATCTTGAGTTCTAAATATTTGAAAATTATATATCTTACTTTATAGGAAAGATGAGAGAGAGCTCTACAACTTTCATGAGAGATCTAGGCCTAATTCGGACATCTAGTAGAGCTAATTGGGCCTGGAAGTCAGAACATGGGTCTTGTCAGTGGAACTCAAGCAGTGTGCACTAATCAGGGCATAACTTGGCCTGTAGATGTCATATGGGCCTGAAATCGGTGGAAATTGAAAGCTAAGACACATATCTCCATTTCATTTGAAGACCATTTTTCCAAAATACGATGTTTTGATGGAGTTTTCATCTCTTGAAGTCAGTCAACGGAATCAAAGACCCTTTGAGAATGATTTATCCATAACTTAAGTTGTAGACCTCCAATTAACATGAGGTTTGGGCCTAATTGCTCATAAATGACCCAGCTTTGATCAAATTAGGCTTTTAATGATGTAAGTCCAAATTAGGGGTGTTAGTTATAGGGTTGGAGAGCAGAAATCCGAGGCACCTTTCATTCTACACACTTCTCACCTTCTTTCTCGACTTTTCTCTCTTCTTCTCTCTTCTTCCTCAAGCTCATTCATGGTGATGACTTTGGAGAGCTAAACTTCGGTAATCAATTCAGAGATTCTTAAAGAAATTATGGTTTGGATTTTTGAGATCTTCATTCTGTTTTGTGTTTTAATTGCATTTGGATTCTTTTTCTTTTTCTTCTTCTTGATCTTGAATGCATGAATGGTGATTCTATTTATGTTTGATCTGATTGGATCTTGATTTTAGATTGAAAATTGTGATGGGATTTAGGTTGATTGATTTGAATTAATCACGAATTTGTAGAGGTTAGGTTACTGATTTGTTCCTAGGTTAATTGAATTCGGAGATCAAATTAACATAGATCTAACATGAATTGTGTGATTGCAAATTTGTGTGTCAATTGTTAATTGAATTCTAAATGATTATCTTGTATGAATTCTAGATTTGATGCAAATATTTCGGTTGAATCTAAATTAACCATTCAAATGCACTTCAAATGTTTGTTGAAAAGATTTATGATAGAATCAACCCAATTTCGGATAGGTTTATGAATTGATTGCTCTTTTAATTGAATTTCTCACGTTAATTCTGTTATTTACATATTTTGAGTTGTCAAATCCTTCCCCCAATCTTTGTTGTTTGATTTGATCAAATTGTATTTACAATCATTAAGAGACGATCCTGTGTTGTTTCCTATGCTACAAGTCATAGGTATAACTCGGTTACAATTTTGATTGAGTTTGACGCTCGGTCAAAATTTTGGCATCGTTGCCTGTAACACCTTGAAATTTGCTATTCCTCAGTAATGCCTAATTTTACTGTTTTGTGGTTTTTGTGCACTATAAATTTATTTTGACTGTTCTGTGATTGTTTTTTTTATCTTTGTGTGATTTACTCTGAGCCAAGAAAATAAAAATTTTCGGGTCGGGAAAAATCTTTGATGGTTTATTTGGAGCAGGGTGAGCTTACTAAACCCGAATCCGAGAGACACCATGCTCTGTCTTTTGTTTTTTAGAATTTATCTATCTAATAAAAATTGTTCTTATTTTATTATCCATTGGACGATACCTATTGACTTGTGAGTAATAGTTTCTGTCCATTGGGTAATAGATCCTATAACTTTTGTCCATTGGACAATAGACTTGGAAAAGTCTTTGTTGACTCACATTCTTGTGAACCAATTAGAAGGCTTGAATCTTAATGAAAACCAATGGAAATTGGTCAACAAAAATGGCTTGGAAACTAGTCATGAAACTAGATGAACTAACTACCTAAACTAAGTATATTTGGAAACAAATTGAATCAAAACTTGGTTAGCTTACTCCATTGAGCTACACGGCCAAGGAGTGTTCTTGTGCCTTCTAGAATGCATGATTCACTTGCATGACTCTTAAGGTTTAACCAATAGAAATTAGAGTGACCAAAGTGTGATCAACTAGTGACCTAAGCCATGTGCTACTTATAAACTTGATAGCTAAGTTTCTTACTCTCTTTGTGAAGCATTCCATGGCAAGCACTAGAGAAATAGGATATTTTCATTTCATTTCTATCAAACTTTGTGACTTAAGCCTTTTTCTCCATTCTCTCTCTTCCTAACTCAACAAAAACTCCATTCTTTCCTTTTGTGAAGCTCTCGGTCAACCACCCAAAGAACACCATCCAAACTTCTAAAATTTCATCCAATCTCATTTTCTAAACCTAAACACTATCCTAAGAACTTTTTATGTTGTGAACTTAGCCTAGTTCTTCCATTTGCAACCTTGAAATCAAGTTAGGATTTTATACTCTACAAGGTAAAATTCTTGTTTCTTGTTCCTAAGTTTGATTATTGAGTTTCTAAACCATGATTGATCCATGGTTTCTTATTTTCAAGCTTTGTTTGTGACTTTGGTTTGGTTTTAGTTTGTTAGGATTTTCTTTGGTTGATTCACGAAATCCATAGGAGGCCAAACAAGAAGGGTTTTTGTCTTCCTTGAGGTAAGAGGGAGATTAACCTCATCAACCATGTGTTGGTGGTGAGGAAATGAAATTGTTTGTGGTGAAAAATCCATAAGGATTTAGTCACTTGATTGTTTAAGCTTTCATTATTTGTGATGGTTTTGATTGGTATGCTTTATACCTTTGATTATATGCTTGAATATGTGATTATGAAAGCATGTTGATTATTGTATAAAGTAGGATGTGATTCACATGATGAGGAAGTTTATGAAGGTTCCAAAGAACCCTCGGGGCTCACGGCCTCAACATCAAATTTTGGAGCAAAATGTTCTAAATTATTTTACTAATATGGATTAAGTGATTTAATGACAAGAAATTAGATTAAAGGTTTTTACAAAGAACAATGAGATAGAAAATAAATAAATGTCAATGATGAAGCACAAATGGATTTTTGGCCAACATGCCAAGATTTGATATTCTAGATCCAAAATTATTTTCTTGAGTGTAGACTTTGGTAATTAATTAACAAGAACTCAATTTAATGGGTTTTTAGAGATAAAAAGAAAGTGAACTAATTTTTAGAATTAATTTAGTGTAATTAGGTTATAATGAGAAATAACATTAAAACTTGAAATTTATTGACATATAGCTCATCCTTTGGGTTTTGAAGCGCGATAGAAAATTTTGAGCTGTAATATCTAATTAAACCAAAAAAGTGTAATTTTGTGGGAAATAGTAGAAAATACTACTTAAAGGATTTTTAGTAAGAAAATATTGTACATAAGGCCAAAATACCTACATTTTGTAAAAAGTTTCAAAAATGAGTTTAGAAAGCTAAGAAATATCTTACGCGATTGAAAATATTAGAAAAATATTATGCGATTCCAAAATAGTGATTTTTAAGCTATGCGATTGAGAAAATATTTAAAAATCTCTACGCAATTTAGAAAACGTTTCAAAATATTTTCGCGATTGCAAAAATGTTAAAAAATACTTGCGCGATTTGAAAACGTAAGAAAAATGTTATGTAATTGTGAAAATGCAATAAAATATTTACGCGATTGAAAATAACAGCAGTTTGCTATCGGGCTATTGTGGTGGGCCCAGTTGTGTTGAAAAGTGATACTGCCAAATGATGGCATGTGTTTGTGAAAAACAGTGATAATGATGTTTGTATGTGTATTTTGGATCATACATCATGCATTGAAAAATGTGTAAACTTTATTGGTAAACGAAAGTTACCTAGGAGATGAATTTACACCTTTGTGTAGGTAAAAATTGCGTAGTTACGATCAGTTATTGATCTTGGAGGTGTCAGGGCACAGAATATCATATGTGATCAGATGGTAGCACCTCTGCGCCGTGGTGTCCTATGCAAACGCATTGACGATCTCGACGAAATCGCTACTCTTTTCGTGATTGGTTGAGAGTGTCTTGTATAAGCCTTTTTGCGCATTTTGATATAATATCTTGGCACATGATTTAGGGCTGACGATATATAGACATGTACTCCCGATCCTTCTCTCCGAAATTATGATTAGTTTCATGGAGTAGGAATTGGTCTATGTACATATGCATAGTTGGTCTACATATTGATGTGACAATTATGTTATCTGATATATTATCTGTGATGTGATAACATGATTCAATGTGTTAATATTGTATTTATATATTTACTATCATTTTCTATGCTGCCATACTGGTATTGATACAGGGGATCTCACCTCTTTGTTATATTATTCTGCTTTATTATGTATGTTTGATGAAGATCGTGGAGACGAAGAAATGGGAAATTTTGGTTTCCATACGCGATAGTTTTCCTTTTGCTTGCTTTTATGGCAGCAAGGCATTAGGTGCTTGGTTTTGCTAGAGTACAGTTCTATAGGGGAACTGATGCATGGAGGTTTGACATGGGCAATGAACGTTTTGTGTATACTAGGGATTTGACTCTGAATCTTAGTGGAACTTGTGATGGGGTTCCAGTTGTAACACCTCTAAAATTGTATGTTTCATGATAAATAGTCATTTTATAATATTTTTTATTTTTGTGAATTTTTATAGATTTTTCTGAAAACGTTGAATATTTTAATATATTTCTCATTTTACGTGCGCACTAAGCAGAGTCAAGAAAATGAAATATTTTTTCCGAGGCTGGTAAACCTTGAACTGCGGAAACGTCGACAAGAGATCTTAGTAAACCTGAGGTCGGGCATAGTTTACGAGGTTTGCGTTTTTTGAGATTTTATCTGATAAATAAAATCATTGTATCGTGAAATTATCCGATGGACAATAATACTATTTTTATAAACTGTAACCCTTGTCTACTGCATAATAGCTTTAGTAGAGTGTTACTCATCTTTTGTAGATAGCACTTTAATGACATCATCAAAAATGATATCATGTATATGACATCATCATTTGACTTTTGGAAAAGTGTTGCAAAACTTCCTAAAGAAGCTTTGTAGGAAGCTTTGTCTTCTCTCTCTTTCCTCCCACACTCCATGGCAATGAGGCCATTTTGGAGCCAAAATTATGTTTTTCACTTTATCACCTTTTTACTTCTAATTTCAAAATCACCAAAAAGCTATCACATTTTTCTTTCTTTATCCTTTTTCTCTAAAACTTTTCTCTCTTCCTCTCTTCCTCTCTTCTCCACAGCACCAACACCATTGGAGGCCACATTCACTAGCTTGTTAAACTGTTTCTTGCTTCCTCTCATCATCCTAAGACTTTTCTCCTTGGTGATCATCCTCTAGTTTTTCCTTTTTCATCTTTCACCATTAAAGCCCTAACTTAAAGCTCTAAGGTAAAGTTCTTGACTTTCTTTTCTTTTCTTTTCTTTTTCGTTTTTCTTGGTCACCTATGTGACCAAGGACTCCTCTTTTCATGGTTTGAGTGAATATTTTAAAAGTTTGCTCACCTTAGGGTTTTCTTGAAGGAGTAGGACGAAAATTGCAACAAGGGATCAAGAAGCTTACTTTTTTGTGTTGTCTTCTTTAGGTAAGAGGGAGATAATCCTCTTCAACCTATCTCGGTAGTGAGGAAACGTTTTTGGTGTTGTTGATGAGGAATCCATGTGGGATTGCTCTCTTTGTTGTGTTGTTCTTCATGATTTTGCGACTATTTTGACTTGTATGGATCTATCGATTTTATTGTGTATCTTGATGGCTATGGATTTTATATGAGATTGGTTGGATTAATGTATGGAAAATTTTGGGTTCTCACCCCTTGGGAGGCTCACGGCCTCTAGGGCCTTTTATGGGTTCAAGATTTAATTTTTGTGTAACCTTGAAACTTAAGTAATCAAGTATTAAGTAACTAACACTGTGATGAAAAAATTGGTTAGACTCTTGTCCTTGGGAGATGACGGCCTCAAGGACCATATTGGCTAAAATTTATGCATCAAGTTAAAGCTTAGGTGATTAGGTAATTTAAAAAGTTATTATGGTTTCATAAGATGGAAAAATGAAGGAAAGAAATTTATTTGATGACCTAGGGTGATTCTTTGGACTTAAGAAAAGAACAAGAGAGTGTGTGAGACTTGGAGAACCTTAGAATAATTTTCTAAGTGATTATGATTAAATTTAAGTAAAGAACTTAGTTAATCAAGAGAAACAAAGATTGAATGAGAATTGCAAGAGAATTCCTCTAGAGAAAGATTTCATAAGAAATGTTAAATTAAAGTGAAATTCTATAATAAACCTTAAAAGTGTATTTTCACATTTGAGAACTTGATAATGTGTTGTTATGGGTCCATGAGTGAGACCAAGAAATTTGTTGATGTTTAACTTGGCCAAATTGTGGCATGTTATGGAAAAGTATATCGTTGTGAAATATACATGAATATGCATTGAGTCATCATGCATTGTTGAAGTAAGGCTTTGTGCCTAGGAGATTGAATCACACCTTAGTGCGGGTGCGAATAGACTAGTGTAGGTCATTTGTTGACCTTGGGGGCGTTGGGGTATGGGTACCTCACAAATGGATAGTTAGTAGCTCCTCTGGGCCGTGGGATAGACCGATGCAAACGCACCGATGATTCGGACTGAGACACTGTCCTATATCGCGATCTTGTGAGAATGCCGTGTATAAAGCCTTGTTGCGCAAACTAATGATTTTTCTGGAAAGCACTTGATTTTAGGCTGATGAGATACTGACATGTTTCCCTAATCATTCTCTCCAATGTTTGTGTCTAGCTCCATGGAGTAGGATTTTGGTACCATGTGCACGTGCATAGTAAGTCCACATATTATTTGGTATTTATTTATATGATGATGGAACTATTGTTTTTATTGATATTATGACTGCCTAGATTTGTTAAGTTGTTTATTATTTGAATCTTGATGCTGGTTATTATTCCTGCTATGCTATGTGAGCATCTTGCATCGTTCTATTTCTTTACTGTCATAATTGGTATTGAATGTAGGATCTCTCACCTCTTTTTTGTATTTCTGCTATTCTATTTATTTATGTGTTTTTCTAAAGACGTCGGTGAGGAAGAAAAAGTGCACAAATTCCCTGACTTTTAGCTTGATTTTGATTAGTTATATGTTTGGTCATGGCATCCCGTCCGCGTGGCTTTTTGGGTTATATGAGATTGACATTTCATGGAAGTCCGGACTGCTGGCATATCAACATGAGCATGAATCACTGCATCTACCACGGAGATGTGACTGTGTCTCTGGCATGGGGTCATCATGATCCGCCTGCCTTTATTTTTAATGCACACTTATATTTAGAGTTTCACTTGTCATTCGTGATATGTGGGGTGATCGTTATTACACTCCACGAAAGGATTCATTCTTATCCTCCGCACGAGCCCCTGCTCGTAATTCGGTTACTCTGATGAGGATTTCCTTTGATGAGGAAGATCCCGAGGAAGACCCATCTAAGGCTCGCTCCTAGTTGTTTATGGAGGCTTGTCTCTTTTTGACAGCCCTTTTGGGTGGCTGGTTGTATATTTCTTTGGGGGTTTGATGTTTTGTCTTTTTGGTGGGCTGTATATGTGTAATCTTTTAGAGGGCATGGAAAGCTTATGCTTCTCTTTTGTATATCTAATGATGTATCTAAACAAGTATGATATAAGTATATATACGTATGATGTATGAATGTATGGTTTACTTCTCATGTTAATTTCTGCTGTAATTATATTTTATCATTTTTATTATATAAAAAAAGAATTCTCTAAATTATTATATGCTTATAAATGATCAGGCTATTATCTATATATTTGAATCAACCGGGTCTAATTAATAGTTTTGTTGTCCAAGTTCGTTTTAAGTGTCACGCTTCCTTCCCAAAAAGGGGGCATTACACCAGTTATGTCGATGAATGTATCTGTTTGTTTGGAGTTCTCGATGCCTATTCGAGAGCTTTGGGGTGGTAGTGTCTATACTCCACAAGAGGATTCAATGGTGTCATCTGCTAGGATGCCAGCCCGGTGACGGATGTATCTGCCGGGGTTCTTTGATGATGATACTAAGGAGGAGGAGGATCCTTCCGAGGGCCCAAATCCTTAGTCTTTAGAAGTTCTAGTTAAGCAGTTTATGTTTTGATGTATATGTTGTACATATTTATCTTTTGGAGTACAATGTAGTTATGTAAATTATTTGTAAACAAGGTTTCAGTATCTATGTATATTATGGTGAGTTTTATTCAGTTATAATATTGTACTTATGGTTTTTTTTTCAGTTATTCACAAATAAAATTTTGAAATCAGTGTTTTTACAAGATTAATTCTTTTACAACTTGGGTAAGTTATATTAGTATTAGTCTTAAATGTGACACCCTACGATGGGTGTTACATTGCCGAGGATTGTTAACTATAATGTGATCATATTAAGTGACCATATTCACTCTTGTTCTTACCTTTGGATATCATTACCTTTGTGTTTTTTGGCCAAATTCAATCATTTAGACCACTTTTTCAATTTTTGAAATATTTTCTTTGCATGATAATTTTCTAAATTAGTGTAGTTTTCATTTGGTGGTGGTCCCATGATTTTTAAAATTCATTTGATGTGTTTTTTTATTTTTTCTAGCCATTTCTATAATGTAGATTTGAATGTTTTTGTGTTTTTGGACACCTTTATAGCCCTACTTGGTGCATGACTAGGTCTAATCCATATAACTTGTTTGATTTTGATCCTGAGATTAATAAGACTTTGCATAGGTTGATTATAGCTCGTAGACTAAGTGTAAGAATTGCTTCTGAACTTGATTTTAATCTTGAATTTGAGAGTGAACTTGAGATCTTAAGTAATTCTGAAATTATGGTTGATAACATGCATAATAGGGGCCTTAAGGAACTTGCTGCTCCTGATGTAACTTACCAGTCTTTGTGCATTCAATATCCTAATCTTAATGCTGATTTTGAGTTAAAATTTGGATTGATACACTTGTTGCCCAAGTTTCATGGTCTTGCAGGTAAGGATCCCCATAAGCACCTAAAGGAGTTCCATATGGTTTGTTCAACCATGAAGCCGCATGGGATCCTTGCGGAGCACATCAAGCTGAGAGCTTTCCCTTTTTCACTTGTTGATGCAGCCAAGGATTGGTTGTTTTATCTTTTATGAGGTTTAGTCATAAGTTGGAAAGACATGAAGAGGTTGTTCTTGGAGAGATTCTTTCCTACCTCCAGAGCTGCTGTAATTAGGAAAGACATTTGTGGCATTAGATAGATTTCAGGTGAAACTTTGCATGAATACTGGGAGAGATTCAAGAAGTCGTGTTCAAGCTGTCCACACCACCAAATCAGTGATCAGCTCTTGCTTCAATATTTCTATGAGGGCTTGCTGCTAATGGACAAAAGGGTGGTGGATGCTTCCTCTAGAGGAGCATTAGTAGACAAGACCCCTGCTGCAACAAGAGTTTTAATAGCAAACATGGCAGCAAACACTAAACAATTTGGCACACGGATCATTACTTCAACCAGAGGAGTTAATGATGTTCAATTATCTCATGTAGACCAACAGAGAATGGAACACAAACTTGAAGAATTGACTTCTTTGGTGAGGTAGTTAGCAGTGGGACAATAACCACTTATGCAGATGGCTACAACCGTGTGTGGAATTTGCTCTTGTTCATCTCATCCTATTGATGCATGTCCCACACTTCAGGATGATGGTTATGTTTTTCTAGATCAATTTGTTGCAGTAGTTGGTATTTTTCCTGGTAGACCCCAATATCAGTAGTCACAGTAGTAGTCTAGATATGATCCATTTCTAGTATTTATAACCCTGGCTAGAGGGACCATCCCAACCTGAGATATGGGAATTCTAGTCAGCAACAACAACCCCACCAACAATAGCAGCAGTAGCAATTTAGATACTAAGCTGTAGGTCCTAGCAACAAATACCAACTACCTGCATTTAGATAGCAATAAGTTGTGCAACAGCCAGTCCAAGCCACTCCAGCTGAGCCATCATTGGAAGATTTGACGAAACAGATGGCCACAAACAACATTCAGTTCTAGCAGAATGCCAATGCCACCATTCACAATCTATAGACTCAGATTGGGCAGTTAGCAATCACTGTAAATGAGCTGAAATGTTAAAGGTCAAGCCAATTGCTTTCACAAATAGTCAATAACCCTAGAGGCAATGTAAGTGCCATTACCTTAAGAAGTGGCAGAGAAGTTTATGGTCCTAGTCCATAACTAAAGCTACCAATGCAGTAATCAGAGAGTGACTAGAAACAACAAAATTCGTGGGAAATGAATAGCTCAGTCCAGAAATCTGTGACATAGAAGAAATGTGCAGAGAATTCAGATCTGGCCATTCCACTACCTTTCCCAAATAGGGTCACATAATCCAAGCAGATAGCACAAGCAGAAATGGAAAGAGAAGTCATGGAGATATTTAGGAAGGTGGAAATCAATATTCCTCTCCTTGATACAATCAAGCAGATTCCTAAGTATGCTAAATTCCTCAAGGAGTTGTGTACTCACAAGAGAAGACTTACAAGTAGTGAGAAGATTAGCATGGTCAGAAATGTTTCTACAATGATTCAGCTAAGCATGCCACAAAAATGCAAAGATCTTGGAACTTTCACAATCCCTTGCATGATAGGCAACTCCAGATTTGAACATGCAATGCTAGATTTGGGTACTTCTATTAATGTCATGCCTATGTCAATTTATAAGTCTTTGAACATTGGCACTTTGCAACCCATTAGTATAGTGATTCAGTTGGCAAATAAGACCACTGTTCTTCTTGTAGGAATGTTGGAAGATGTGTTAGTTCAGGTGAATGAGCTGATTTTCCCAATGGACTTCTACATTCTGGACATAGAATATGAGTCTTCAACAAACCACACTCCATTAATTCTAGGTAGACCATTCCTCAAGATAACCAAGACCAAGATAGATGTGCATGTTGGCACCCTTTCTATAGAATTTAATGATGATGTAGTACAATTTGCCATGAAATATCCCCTAGAGGAGCATTCAGTTTTCCATGTTGACATGATTGAGATGCTGGTTGATAATGCTTATGCTGATATGTATGTTGAATTCCATAATATTGCTTACTATATGGATTCTGTTACCTGTGATACATGTGCTAGCTGTGATAATGTTCCATGTGCTGCATATGCTGAGATTTATACAGTTATGAGTGATGATGCAGCTACTGACTTGACTGATGCAATATATACAAATGAGAGTCAAGATTATGCTGAATTTAATGTTGTTGAGTTAGTTGTTTCAAATAGCTTGCTACCTTCCATTGTGAAGCCTCCATCCTTAGAGTTGAAGACTTTACCAAACCATCTTAAATATGCATATTTGGGAGATGGTGAGAAACTACCAGTAATTATGGCTAAGAATCTACAACCTGAACAAGAAGAAAATTTGTTGCAGGTTTTGAGGCAAAATAAGCAGGCCATCGGATAGACTCTTACAGATATTCTTGGTATTAGTCCCTCTACATGCATGCATAGGATTTTATTGGAGGAGGGTACCAAACCAATGAAGAAGCCCCAAAGGAAACTGAACCCCCTGATTTTAGATGTGGTGAAGAAGGAAGTGACCAAGCTGCTACAAGCTGGCATTATTTATCCCATATCCGACAGTAAATAGGTAAGCCTGTGAAGGTTGTTCCAAAGAAAACTAGGGTCACAGTAGTTACAAATCAGAACAATGAGCTTCTACCAACAAGAATTCAAAATAGTTGGCAGGTTTGCATTGATTATAGGCGGCTTAACCAGACCACCAGGAAAGATTATTTTCCTTTACCTTTCATTGATCAGATGTTAGAGAGGCTGGCTGGCAAGTCGCATTACTATTTCCTGGATGGATATTTGTGCTATTTTCAGATTCATATATCCCCAAAAAACCAAGAAAAAACCACTTTCACCTGCCCATTTGGCACATTTGCATACAGGATGATGCCCTTCGGTTTGTGCAATGCTCCAGGCACCTTTCAAAGGTGTATGGTAAGTATTTTTTCTGAATTTTTAGAGAGTTGCATGGATGTGTTTATGGATGATTTTACTGTTTATGGTTATTCCTTTGAGGCATGTCTGGATAGTTTGGCTCGGGTTTTGCATAGATGCATTGAAACTAACCTTGTTCTGAATTTTAAGAAATGTCATTTCATGGTAGAGCAAAGTATAGTTTTAGGGCATGTAGTATCTAGCAAGGGTATTGAGGTAGATCCTGTGAAAATAGATGTCATTTCATGTTTATCTTACCCCACATGTGTGCGGGAGGTTCGTTCTTTCCTTGATCATGCAGGTTTCTATCGGTAGTTCATAACAGATTTCAGCAAAATTGCTTTTTCGCTGTCCAACTTGGTGCAAAAAGATATGGAGTTTCACTTTGACCAGAGGTGCAATAATGCCTTCAATCACCTGAAGTGAGCATTGACTAGTACACCTATCATCCAACCATTGGATTAGACACTCCCATTTGAGCTCATATGTGATGCCTCTAATTATGCATTGGGAGTTGTCATTGCATAGAGGGTCGGCAAAGTACCTCATGTCATCTCCTATGCTTCGACAACTTTAGATGCTACACAAGCCAACTACACCACAACTGAAAAGGAACTTTTAGCAATTGTTTTTTCTTTAGATAAATTTTGATCATATCTGTTTGGTTCTAGAGTGGTTGTGTTTTCAGATCATGCAGCTTTGAAGTTTCTCCTGAAGAAGTCCGATGCAAAGCCCCGGTTGATTAGGTAGATATTGTTACTCCAAGAGTTTGATATTGAGATTCGTGATAAGAGTGGAACGGAGAACCTGGTGGCTGATCACCTGAGTCGGATTGAGAGAGAGGCGGATTCTTCTCCCATCCACGATGTCTTCCCTGATGAGTAGCTTTTCAAGCTGCAAGGTAACATCTCTTGGTTTGCAGATTTGGTTAATTTTTTGGTTGCTAGAGCACTACCTGCACATTTCACTAAGGCACAAATTAATAAACTGAAAAGTGAGTCAAAATATTATGTATGGGATGACCCTTATTTGTGGAGATTTTGTAGTGACCAAGTCATTAGGAGATATGCACCTGATAATGACTTCCATTCTATTCTTAGCTTTTGTCCTACACTTGCATATGGTGGCCATTTTGGGCCTTAACATACAGCTAGTAAAGTCTTGGACTTTGGATTGTATTAGCCTACCATATTTCATGATGCATATATATTTTGTAAGTCTTGTGAACAGTGTTAGAGAACAAGTAATATTTCTCGCAGGAATGAAATGTCCCAACAACCTTTACTATTTTGTGAGATTTTTGATGTCTGGGTATTGACTTTATAAGACCTTTTCTTGTTTCTTTTGGTTTTGTTTATATATTGTTGGTTGTGGATTATGTATCTAAATAGGTGAAGACAAAAGTCGCTCGGACTGATGATTCCAAAGTTGTTGTGGATTTTGTTACATCATAGATTTTCTACAGGTTTGGAGTCCCGAGGGCCATCATCAGTGATCAGGGTTCACATTTTTGCAACCGGAGCATAGAGACTTTAATGAGAAAATATAAGGTCTTGCATAAGGTTTTCACACCTTGCCACCCTCAAATGAATAGGCAAGCAGAAGTCTTAAACAGAGAAATCAAGCAAATCTTGGAGAAAACTGTACAACCTAAGAAGAAGGATTGGAGCTTGAGACTTGAGGATGCTCTTTGGGCTTACAGGACCGCCTTTAAAACACCTATTGGGATGTCTCCTTACAGGATCATTTTTGGTAAGGCATGCCACATTCCGGTGGAGATTAAGCATAAGGCATATTGGGCGGTAAAGAAGTGCAATCTTGACTTGAACTTAGCTGGATCCCAAAGGAAGCTTCAACTTCAAGAACTTGAAGAGCTTCTGTTGGAGGCTTACATGATAAAATAATTGTTAGAAAAGAATTCAAAAGTGGTCAAAAAGTTTTCCTTTATAATTTTCGTATTAGGTTAATGCCTGAAAAATTAATGTCTAGATAGGATGGACCATTTGTTGTTACTAATGTTTTTCCTCATGGTGTAGTTGAGCTCCAAGATGTGACAACAAAGAGAACGTTCAAGGTCAATGGGCATAGACTTAAGCATTTTCATGAAGGTTGTCAAGAGCACACTATGGAAGTGATGGATGTGCTCGATGCCACTTATAAGGATGGATAATAAGGGAGGCCCTTACCCTACTTTTATTTTACTTACCATGAATATTTTGGTGATTTGCATTATGGATTTTTCTATGCTTTACATTAAGGGCAATGTGAAATTCAAGTGTGGGGGATGGGATCGAATAAATTTTATGTTGTTTTTAGATTAGTTCTGTAAAAAAAATGATGTTTGTTTTAAATTGCTTTCTAATGATGTTTTGAGATTTGTGAACCTTATGAGTTTGAAGCAATTGAAATTCAAGGTTCATACCATGATTGAATAATTTTCTTCCTTCTTGAATTGACATGCTTGGGTTTTGGATGTTTAATTGGTGGATTGAGTTTGATAGATTCATACCTTGTGAGTTTTTTAGCCTATTGATGGATGGATTTAGCATTTATTCCATTCTCTTCTTTCTTGTGTGATTTTCACTCATATCAATTGGTCACTCTAGAACTTGATTTGATTCTTTTTTAGGCTACATTTTTCACTTGCACGCATGAACATGATTGGGGTATTCTTTCTTGGATTAGCTACTTTGGTCAAATAGCCAAACTTGCATCATTTCCCTTTGATTAACCCCCTTGAGCCTATTTGCCTATTCTTTGTCTTAACTCATTAAATGCCTTATGTGAAAAATCATGTTTTTACCTTATCTTAGGGAATTGGAGAGCATTGGCTAATTTTCATTTGATGAGCTCTTTTGATTGTGGGCAATTAATAGTTCAAGTGTAGGGGTTGTGCAAATTGATGTGTAATATGCAAGGTGATTGTTGAAAAAAAAATGAAAATCATAAAAAAAATGAAAAGAAAAAGAATAAATGCAAGAAAGGTTTTGAAAGAAAAGAAATCAGAAAAAGAAAAAAAAATAAATAAGAGAAGGAATATGTAAAGAGAATGTGCGTAATATAGAATTGGGGATAAAATTTCATGCTTGTCACTTGTCAATTGAGTTCCTCCCCAATGCTCTTTTATTCTCTTGGGTACTTAGCTTGTCATATCTATATTGTTTCCTTCCCTTACCTTGGCCCCATTACAACCTCGAATAAAGACCTCTTAATTTGTGTGTGCATGTGTTTTGAGTAGTGAAGAAGTAGGAGATAAGCAAGCTTATGGTAGTGTAGTTGTTCATGAGTTGAATTGAGTGAAATACTTACCTTGTAAACACTTGAGGGATTGAGAATGTATCTTGTGAGGATCTATCATTCTTTATTCATGTTTTTCAAATTGAAGATACATTGCTTGTTAGTTTGAGATATAAAGAGATGTTACCTCATGCATGTTTTGATCCCTTGAAGCTTTGATTGCTCTTCTTGCTTGTAAACTTTTGCACATTTGAATATCATTAGAAAGTGAGTCTTTTCGAGTTTTTAGCTTTTCAATTTGTTTTGTTTTTCTTTGTTCCCTAGTTTTGGTCTTATTTGAATTGCCTAGGAGTGCAAAAAACTAAGTGTGAGAGAATTTGATAATCACATATTTTATACATTGATAAACCCTCATTTTTAGTCATTTACACTTTCCATGCACTTAATTGATTGAACTTGGTCATATTTTGTAAGTTTGAACTCAAATTGGGCTTAATCACCATTAGTGAGATTTTACATTATTTATATATTTCAATCATATCTTGAGTTCTAGATGTTTGAAAATTATGTATCTTACCTTGTAGGAAAGATAAGAGTGAGCTCTAAAACTTTCATGAGATCTCCAGGTCCAATTTGGACATCTAGTGGAGCTAATTAGGTCTGGAAGTCGGAACACAGGTCTTGTCAATGGAACTAGAGCAATGTGCACTAATCACGGCATAACTTGGGTTGTAGATATGATATGGGCTTGAAACGGTGGCAATTGAAAGTTAAGACATATATCTCCATTTCATCTAAAGAACACTTTTCTAAACTACGACGTTTTGATAGAGTTTTCATCTCTTGAAGTTAGCCAATGGAATCAGAGACCCTTTGAGAATGATTTGTCTGTAACTTGAGTTGTAGACCTCCAATTAACATGAGGTTTAGGCCAAATTCGGGGTTAGTTATAGGGTTAGGGTTAGAAAGCATAAATTTGAGGCACCTTTCATTCTACACACTTCTCACCTTCTTTCTAGATTTTTCTCTCTTCTTCTCTCTTCTTCCTTAAGCTCATTCATGGTGATGACTATGGAGAGCTAAACTTCTGTAATCAATTCAGAGATTCCTGAAAAAATTGTGGTTTGGATTTTTGAGATCTTGGTTGTTTTGTGTTTGAATTGCATTTAGATTCTTCTTCTTCTTCTTCTTCTTCTTCTTCTTCTTCTTCTTCTTGATCTAGAATGCATGAATGGTGATTCTGTTTGTGTTTAATCTGGTTGGATATTGATTTAAGATTGAGAATTATGATGGGATTTAGGTTGGTTGATCTGAATTAATCATGAATTTGCAGAGATTAGGTTACTAATTTGTGCCTAGGTTAATTGAATTTGGAGATCAGATTAACATAGATCTAACATGAATTGTGTGATTGCAAATTTGTGTGTCAATTGTTAATTAAATTCTAGATGATTATCTAGTATGAATTCTGGATTTGATGCAGAGATTTCAGTTGAATCTAAATTAATCATTCAATTGCACTTCAAATGTTTGTTGAAAGATCTATGATGGAATCAACTCAATTTCGGATAGGTTTCTAAATTAATTGTTCTTTTAATTGAATTTATCACTTTAATTTTGTTATTTACATATTCTAAGTTGTCAAATTCTTCCGCCAATCTTTGTTACTTGATCTAATCAAATTGTATTTACAATCCTTGAGAGACGTTCTGGTGTTGTTTTCTATGCTATAAGCCATAGGTAAAACTTAGTTACAATTTTGATTGAGTTCGGCGCTCGGTCAGTAAGCCAAAGCACTTGCTGAGGCTTATGCTTGTGGCATTGCCTGGCTTTGTAATGGGATAGTCTCCTTTGCCTCATATCTTTTTCAAACCCTAAAAAAAAGGAAAAAACTTTTCAAAGAATGTGAGTAAATTTAAAAAGCTGCTGAGATACTTTGTGAACCTTCTTAATTTGGCATTTGTGGAGAGTGAACATTTTGTGCAGTAGAAAATAGATAATTAAATATCTATAGCTACCTTTTGCTAGGCATATGCCTGTTTGTAAGCCTATTCTAATTTAAGAGTTTGATGATAATGCACACACTCACAAGTATATTCTTCATGGTCATTCTATTTTTATTTATACTATGTTTCTCATATGATTTTTTTCCTGAAAAAACAAAATTCCATGTTATACACAGAGAAGATGTAGCACCTGCTAAGGTAGCAACACCCCTTGGTGAGAATATGGACATCATGACAACCTTACAGCTTGTGCTAAGAAAGTCACTAGCTCATGGTGGGCTTGCATGAGGACTCCATGAAGGTGCCAAGGTGACTGAAAAGTATGCTACACATTTGTGTGTTGTTGGTGGAGGATTATGCCCAACTGGATTATGTTAAATTGGTCAAGGCACTATGTGCTAATCACAATATCAAGTTAATGACAATTCCTACTTCTAAAACTCTTAGTGAATAGACTGGTGTAAGTAAACTTCTTGGTGATATACAAGTTGCACGACTTGCATTTATTGGTTTTTGAGTTTACTCACATATTCTCATAATCCTTCTCACTGTTCATAAAGAGGGCATAAAGCATAGTTGCTTATCAAAGTTGAATATATGGATCTAGAGATATTGACTTATTTCCTACTTAAAAATAAACAAAGCCTTAACTTCTATCATTATTAGCATAGTTGAACGTTCATACATGGGACGTAGTAGAAAACAACACCCTCCTTATGGCTAGTCCCCCAATCACCATGCGAGCGTATATAGTCAAGCAAAATGTCAGAGATGCTTGTCTTTGTTCATGTTGTAATTCATTGTGTTTTGGTAGTATATGTGATTTGATAATGCTACTTGTGTACCTCTGCTATGTGCTTCTACAAATTTTTTTAACTTGTTTGTTACTTGTTAGTTAAAGATGCTATTCTCTATTTATAACATTTTAACTGTAATAATGATTTTTAACAAGTTATCAACATTAAATCTCTCGTGTTACTAGTTAAATATATGTTAAAAAGTGGGTATGCAAATGAAATTATCCTTTTGAATATTAAGTTACTATGACAATCACAAACTCTACATATCCAATGACTAGATGCACATGCAACGATATTATCTTCATAATAGTCTGGATCTATGTAAGCACAAGTCCCTGCTAGAATAGTTGAAACATGACTTTAATTTTATGTACCAAATGAATGGAAGTTGCTAATATGAGTAATGCTGTAATGGAGCTTGTTCGCTGTCAATTTTCCTAGTCAAGCCCTGTAGTCATGCTCTAATTGCCTTTAGCAATTGGCCTAAAGAAATAACTAATGTGTTACCTTTACTAGGTCTAGCACTCTTGAAGCATTTAAGGTTGACGTTGAATTTAGCTGGTTGTGCAACCGATCTGTTAGCTTTACTAGATCTAACACTCTTGAAGTATTTAATGATCATAATGAACTTTGTGGCATAGTTGCCTAGCATGTGCCCTTTAGGCTCAATCACTATATGTTCATGGCATTGTATAGCCTTGATCCTGTTTTTAGTGACTTGACCAGTGATGATGTTCCATATGCTTGTTGGGAATAAAAATACAAGTTTTGATTTGATAAAGATATTCTCGACAGACGGTTGACATTCGACGAAGATAGGTAATTCGACGAAGATGGTTTTTCTGTGGTCGAATGATAACATTGAGGTATTCGACAAAGAAGTTTTTCCGACAGTTCGACGATAATCTAGTGTTATAGTCAGATGTTGGTTTTTTGTCGAAATATCTCAGTTGCTTTTAGTTATTCGTCTTGAATTCAACAGCCAGATGGTGATCCAAGTGGTGGCTCACTCTCAAATGGCCAAGGGATGGTTTCGTCAAAAATAAAGTTACCAATGCTATTGACGAAGGGTGACATAGCTACTCTCAGTTGAGCAAAATATTAGTATAGATAAGCATGATATAACTGCCATGAACGTGGTCAATTTTTAGGAGTTAGTTATTTTTCATATTTTGCCTATAAATACTAGTATTCACGATGTACAAATAGTGGTTTTACTAGATATACAATCCTAACATCTCACTCAAGCAGATTAACGGATTTGACTCCAAGTATGACTTCCATTTTCATTTCCAGCAATTTATATTAATGCAATGTCTTTTAAATTCTTTATTTTCAAGCTTTGTCCTTTAAATTTCTTTACTCTTTCTGCACTTTAAATTCATGCATTTTACGTTTTCTGCACTTTAAACTTACTGCACTTTTACATTTCCTGCATTTAAACTTTCTGCACTTTTATTTTTTACATTTTAATCTTCAGCACTTTACATTTCTGCAATTTACTTTCTCTGCACTTTAAAATTTATTTGCACTTTACATTTTGCACATTACTTATCAATTTTTTAAAAGTTTCTTTTCTAACGAGATTACCATATAACTCTGAACCCACATTCGATTGATAAAAATATATTTGTTTGTTGGAATTTGTCTCATACCAAATTCACCCATAAACAAATTGGCACGCCCAATGGGACGAGTTCAGAGTAACTCGGTAGTGTCACAAACCTCTTCATAAGAAGATGGTTTTATGCATTTAAGAAGTGGAAAGTTAGTATTTTCTTGCCCTTCTCAAGATACGCAAACTATGAGTAACGCAAATAATCAAGCGTCGAATGCACTTTCAGTTGAAGTTGGTGTGCCACCTTCGACAGCCATTACTGTGTCACCTTTAACAACCGGTCCTATGGTTGATATAATAGCGACTGGTACTCTTAGGAGTAACCCAGTGTTAGAACAAGTGTTGCCTGAAATGACTCAGCTATCGCCGAGTCAGCCAAGTAACCAAAGCATAATAAATTCAAATTCGAAGTTTGTGCCCCAATATGGGTTGCCACCGAATTATATACCTCCTATTATGGCATAAACGAGACTTGGCTCTACTTTAATTAATTCTGTCGGCCAAATAGTAGCCTCCTCACAAGGCCAACCACAAATAAGTTCGGCTTTAGCAAGTTTTAATGGCCAAGGAATAGGAGTTGCAAGTTCAAGTAATCCAACTCCCTTTCGACAGGAGAGATTGAATTTGGGACCTGTATTTCCAAATATGTCGAGAGATATTCCTCAGAATATAACTGGGCCAACTGTGAATTCTTTGGCCAGTTTTCGATAACAAATGGATGAAAGCAACCATGACATGGTGCTTATGTTCACTCAGCAAATGGGTGCTATAATTACGCCAATCATAGAAAATACAAATAATGTTTGCAACGCATTGGCTCAGCAAATGGCAAGGCTAAACCAAGCCTTGGGAGTAGGTGATGTGGCCAATGATAATATTCAGGGAGCCCAGCCTGGGGTAAATAGAGAAATGGTCGCACCTCAGGCAAATGTGGGACAAAATCCACAAAACTTAGATCAACCAGGCCAAAATGATCAGCCTCGTTTGGAATATGGAAATGTCCATGTGCTACGTCGAGGAAATGAAGATCAAATGGCCAGAAATGATATAGCCATGAGATTGCTTCGACCAAATCCTGGGGGGCACCAAATGGTTGAACAAAATGTAAACCAAGTAGTGGAACAAGTGCTGAATAGATTTGGTTTTAACGTTGGTTATGCCAACCAACCATATTTTGTATTAGCATTTCCTGAATGGGTCCAATAGGCAGAGTTGCCTAGAGGAGTTAAGATTCCAAAACTTTCCAAGTTTGCAGGAGAAAGTGGGGAATCTACCGTCGAACATATTGCATGGTTTACAATAGAGATGGGAGAGTTGGCCACTGTTGAAGGCCTTAAAATGAGATTCTTCCCAAGTTTCCTCACAAAAAATGCTTTTTCCTAGTTTTCGACATTGAGACCAAATTCAATCCACTCCTGGGCTCAATTGGAAAGAAGCTTTCATGATTAATTTTTTAGAGGAGATTTGAAAGTGGGACTTACAGATCTTTTTAGCATCAAAAGGATGTATAATGAAACTATAGATGACTATCTGGCTAGGTTTCGACAAATGAGGAGTAGATGTTTCACTCCTATACCAGAGGTCGAAATAGTAAAGGTAGCTGTAGGTGGTTTAGATTATTATATAAGGAAGAAGTTAGTGAATCAACATTTAGTTGATCTTGCCCAATTAGATGAAAAAGTTAGGCAAATAGAACAACTAAAAGTTGAAAAGATTCAAAAACAAAAAAGATTTCTTAAAAGAGAAAAGGTGGCATTTATCGGATTAAATAAATCCGACAATGAGTTTGAAGGCAGCGATGATGAGTTCGAAGTTAACATTGCTGAACTTCAGAACGGTCCTCCTTATGTTTGTCAGGCATTACAACCTACTAGAAATAAGGAGAAAATGGGCTACGTTAATAGGAAAACATATTCATTCGACGTAACCAAAGCCGACAAGATTTTTGATTTGTTACTAAAAGATAAACAGATTAAACTGTCGGAAGGTCATAGGTTGTTAAAGTTGGATGAAATTAAAGACCGAAAATATTATAAGTTTCATAATAGTTTCGGTCATGTTACTAATGAATGTGTCCGTTTCAGAGACATAATTCAAAAAGCAATAATGGATGGGCATCTGAAGTTTGCCGACAAGCTTAAAGCGGATATCAAAGTTGACACAGATCCGTTTCAGGCTAAAGTATCTTATGTTGATCAGCAAGTTCCTTTAAATGTTGGGATGCTCAACATGAGGAGGTTGCAAGAATTCAACGTGGATACAAAGGATGCAACCGACGTATATCCTAAGCCAAGTGAGTCTCTTGAGACATTTCTTGAAAGAAAGAAAGATGAGGGCAAGGTAAGGTTGTGCCCAAGGTGTAATGCAGTATATGATGAGCTTGCTACAAGAAAACTACTGAAGAACAACTAAGTATCCAGCAGGGTAAGGAAAAAGTTCTCGACAGAAAAACTTGGAGACCACAGAAGACTTTTCATGCTCTAAGACCAAAGCCAGTCTACATGCCTAGGCCTAACATGAATGGTTGGTTAGTCGAACCACGAGGATTTGTGGGAAACAAAGCTCATGTCAGAACATTTAAGACTAGGGTGCCACCAGCTAATGTTGCCGTGAATAAGTGGATGAAGAATTTCGTAATGGATAGACATACGTATTTTCGACGGAATGTGTCTGCCAGGAGGAGTAATTTTCAAAAGGATCAACCTTTTTGGAATGAAGACTACAAAAATGGAAGAATTGATTTAAGAAAAACTTCGATTGGCCAAGATGAAGCAGGGCCATCAAAGGTTCTTTCAATGTCAAAGAGTAAGAAAAGGAGATTACAGAGATTAAGACAAACGCAAAAGAGAAGAGATATGGCTGAAGGATTAGTTATCAAGGAGCAGCCTGCAGAAACAGGTTGTTTGGTGGTCGAAAAAAAACCAATGCTTGATCAAGATAAAGATGGTAGGAAGATAAAAAGTGTTGTTACCAAGGGATTATTCCCAAGGGAGCCGACAACAAATGTAGTTAGACGGCTTGACACTGATGATAAATCCTGACAAGAAAGGTTGGAAGAAATAAGAAAGGGTAAGCAAGTTCGAAGGCCAATCCCAAATAAAACAAAGAGGAAATGGCCAATTGGATTGATAGCGGCAGAAAAAGAGGCAAGAAAGAACAGTTTACCAGTTGAAAAAGACAAGGAGTTGATCCGCTCGAATGCTGCAAACCCGACAATAGGAAAAGAGCAGATTAAGGACTCTGGAATTGGAAATAGTAATATTAAAGACTGGTCGAAAGAAGAAATCAGGAGAATCTTAGAAGACCCAGATCAAGATGTTGAGTGGAGGAAGAAAGTGCTCGACATAAGAAAAGAAAGAGAGAGATTGGCAAAGCCTGACTGTCAAGATATAGACCCAATGACTGATGAGGAGCAATTGGACATGGACATTAACTTGGAAGATAATCTGGATGATATCTTGATGGCTATGGATAGTAATTTGCCGTCGGAAGATTACTTAAGGATTGGAAGGCATCTAAGTGAAGAGCTATCTGACGAGGAGGAATTCTTGAAGTCAATGAGTGTTAATTTAGTTTCAGTATTACCTGCAGATTTTGAAGGGTATCACAAAATTGAGTACACTAGGGAGAATGAAGAAGATTTTGATGACCTCGATGATCATTGGCTTTTTTTCCAAGACAATATGATCACAGTCTTTGATAATACAGCTCAGCTTGAAAAATCGACAGAAGATCAGAAGGCTCATTTACGACCGTTACACATCAAGGGTCTGTTGGAAGGAAAACCCACCAATAGAGTTTTGATCGATGGGGGGGCAGCAATCAATTTAATCCCAAGGGCCATGATCAAAAAACTTAGGAAAGATGAGTCAGATTTGATGTCGACAAACATGATAGTCACAGATTTCAGTGGTAAAACCTCCCCATCAAACGGAGTGGTGATGTTGAAAGTACAAGTCGGATCTGTTGCAAGGCTGACATTATTTGTGGTAATTTCGACGAAGTCAAGTTACAATCTTTTGCTAGGAAGAGATTAGATTCATGCCGTCGGAGCAATACCATCAACAGTTCATCAGAAGCTCATTCTTTGGAATGAAGATGATCAAGTTAAAGTAATAGAAGCAGATGATAATCCTTGCTATCTCCAGCAACTTCATGTCGACTTCAGAATATATGCTCCAAGTGTTAAACCAGTAACAGTAAGTGGTGGAGTGATTAACAAAGACGCACTCGAAGTTTGCTTGAGGGATCAGTTTGGTGTACGACTGGTGAAGAATGCCGAAGAAGATCGGCCAAGCACTAGTTATGAGTGTTAAGGATTATTCAGAAGAATTGTCGGCTTATTTAG
The DNA here is from genome assembly GCA_029884605.1 of Ormosia emarginata. Lineage (NCBI taxonomy): Eukaryota > Viridiplantae > Streptophyta > Magnoliopsida > Fabales > Fabaceae > Ormosia > Ormosia emarginata. Next base: position 11,952,346 of record JAQQTP010000040.1, read on the forward strand.
CCAACAAAGCAGTATTCACTGCTGAAAACATGCTGTCGAATTGTGTAATTGAAGACGGTCCTTTAGGATTTGAAAAAGGGCTTGATGAAAAACAAAGTATGGAAGTGGAAGATCCTTTGGAAGAAATAAACTTGGGCACTAAAGCAGATAGAAGGCCCATCTTCGTGAGTTCATTTCTGCCAAAGGATTTCAAAGAAAAGCTTGTCGAGTTAATTATGGAATATAAAGATTGTTTTGCTTGGGATTATGATGAAATGCCTGGGTTAAGCAGAGATTTTGTCGAGCATAGATTGCCTCTAAAAAAAGGATGCAGACCTGTTAGACAAGCCAATAGGAGATTTGCACCTGAGGTGATATTAAAGATAAAAGAAGAGGTTGAAAGATTGCTCAAAGCCAAATTCATCAGAACAACCAGGTATGTCGAATGGCTTTCTAATATTGTTCCTGTAGTTAAAAAAAATGGCAAGTTGAGAATATGTGTAGATTTCAGAAATTTGAACACTGTCACACCTAAAGATGAGTATCCTATGCCAATTGTGGACATGTTAGTTAATGCCGCATATGGACATGAATTATTAAGTTTTATGGATGGCCATGCAGGTTATAATCAAATTTTTATAGCCGAGGAGGACATGTCAAAAACTGCCTTCAGATGTCCAGGAGCTATTGGGACATTTGAATGGGTAGTCATGCCTTTCGGTTTAAAGAATGCAAGGGCCACTTATCAAAGAGCAATGAATACAATTTTCCATGATGTCATTGGAAAATTTATGGAAGTCTACATTGACGATGTCATTGTCAAGTCGGAAACGAAGGAAAGCCATTTGACAAACTTAAGGCAGGCATTCGACAGGATGAGGAAGCACAACCTTAAGATGAATCCAGAAAAATGTGGTTTTGGAGTGTCAGCTGCTAAATTCTTGGGTTTCCTAGTCCATAAAAAAGGTATAGAAGTGGACAAGAATAAAGCCAAGGCAGTTTTGGAGGCCACACCACCGACAGACAAGAAAGAATTGCAATCTTTTTTAGGGAAAGTTAACTTCCTAAGAAGATTTATATCCAACTTGTCAGGAAGAACCAGAGTGTTTGCTCCATTGATCAAGTTGAAGGCTGAACAGAATTTTGTGTGGAAGCCCTGCCACCAAGAAGCCTTCGACCAGATAAAGCAGTATTTGACAAAACCACCGGTCATGATGCCCTCCAGTGCCCCGTCGACCGTTGAAATTATATATATCAGCATCTGAAGAAACCATAGGAAGTATGCTGGCCCAAGATGTAAATGGCATCGAAAGAGCCGTGTATTATCTTAGTCGAGTTTTAAATGATGTTGAGAGAAGATATAGTGCAATAGAGAAACTTTGTTTAGCATTGTATTTCTCATGTACTAAGCTTAAATATTACTTGATGTCTTGTAATGTACTGGTTATATCAAAAACTGATATAATAAAATATATGTTATCAAAACTAGTGTTAAATGGTCGTATTGGAAAATGGACAATTGCTTTGTCAGAATTTTCTTTACAATATGTACTAATGAGAGCAGTAAAAGGCCAAGCAATTGCTAACTTCTTGGCCGACCATCCTTGTTTGGATGTAGATAATGTAAATATTGTCGGTTTAAAACCTTGGTGTTTATATTTTGATGGTTCAAGGCATCAAAATGGAATTGGAGTAGGGATTTTAATTGTTTACCCTCAAGGTACTCCAACTAAGTTCATGTTTGAACTTAAATATACTTATTCTAACAATGAGGTTGAATATGAAGCCTTAATTGTCGGATAGAGATACTAGTGGAAATGAAAGCACGTAATGTGCATATATTTAATGATTCACAATTGGTCGTTAAGCAACTTGCCCAAGAATATAAATGTGTTAGTGAAAATCTAATGAAATATTATATTATGGCAAGTAAGTTAATGAAACAATTCGATGAAGTAACTGTCGAACACATTTCCAGAAGTTTAAATGAAGAGGCTAATGAATTAGCACAAGTAGCCTCTGGTTATAGACTTTCATCCAAGGTTCTTTCAAATCTAATGGAAATAAGGGAACTTTTATATCCATTAGAGGAAAGAGATATACTACAAAATGACATTTCGATGATTAATGACTGGAGACAACTAATACTTAGTTATTTGGAAAATCCAAGTCAAGATGTGCATAGAAAGCTCAAGCATAGAGCATCGAAGTTTGTGGTATTAGGGGGAGCCTTGTATAGAAAGTCTATCAATGGAAATTTAGAAGTTTGCTTGAGTGAAGCAAAGGCTTATATTGCCTTGGCAGAAGTCCACGAAAGAATTTGTGGAGCTTATCAAGCAGGTGAAAAGATGAAATGGGTACACTAGTTAGGGATTATATAATGTTTGCCAAGTCTTATGAAGAGTGTCAAAGACATGGCCATATACAAAATGTTCCTGCTAGTGAGTTACATGTTGTAGTTAAACCTTGGCCTTTCAGAGGGTTGGCTTTAGATTTAATTGGCCAAATTCATCCCGTCTCGTCTAAGGGACACAAGTATATTTTAGTAGGAGTCGATTACTTCACCAAATGGGTTGAGGCTGTAGCCTTGAAGGATGTAACTCAGCAGGATGTAATTGACTTTATTGAAGATAATATAGTTTGTCAGTTTGGAATACCACAAACTTTGACAACCGACCAAGGATCAGTATTCATTGGAAAGAAAGTTGTCGAATATGCCAGTTCAAGGAAAATTAAAATGCTCATGTTGACGTCATATTATGCTCAGGCGAATGGCCAAGTAGATGCCATGAACAAAATAATCATAAATTTGATTAAAAAGCATATTGGTCGACAACCTAGAAATTGGCATAATACCCTTAATCAAATTCTATAGGCATATAGAAATTCACCAAGAGAATCGACGGGCACTTCACCATATAAGTTAGTTTATGGTCATGATGCAGTGTTACCAGTTGAGATTAATCTTTATTCCATTCGAATTCAAAAACAATACGAGTTACCAATTGAGCATTATTGGGACTTGATGTTTGATGAATTGAATGAATTAAGTGATGAAAGATTAGTAACTCTAGAAAACTTGATTCAACAGAAAGAAAGGATTTACAAAGTTTTACGACAGTCGAGTTAAGTATAAATCTTTTAAGATTGATGACTTGGTTTCGAAAGTCATTTTGCCCATAGATAAGAGCTGTCGAAAATATGGAAAATGGTCTCCAAAATGGGAAAGACCATTTAAAATTACTCAAGTATTTTCTGGGAATGCTTATGCACTTGTCGAAGTTAATTATGGTTTGAGGATTAAATCAATTAATGGCAAATATTTAAAGCCATATAAACCGACAATGTATGAAGTAAAGATAGAAATTGAGTAAAAATGAAATTTCATTCATATATTCGACAAATACAAATTACATATTGATGTTACATCTGGTTTAGATTGTCAAGGAAGATAACAGAGAAATAAACTTATTCTAAATAAACCAGAAGCTTCTCCCCAGCTGAATGTGTTCTGAATTGAGCTCGTAGGACCTGAGGAAGAGGAAGGAGTAGACGACCCTTAACTTGTCTTGGACGAGATTTTGGTTGGTCGTCTACTTCCTGATGAGTCATTTACATCATAACAACCGTGTTTCAGAAACACTGGGTTGTTACGATGCTTACTGAAGCTCATCAGAAATATTACGATTCTTACTGAAGTTCAAGTTGATCATCACCATTAATACAGAGCCCTTTTTTCCATTTATCCCATTGAGAGAAGAAGAAATTATCTGAAGACATGGTGAAATGATGGAAAAGAAAAATTAGAATACGGATTTGAACTTTGGTGTTTCAGAAGAACACTATTTATAGAAGATTTTCTGCAGAAGGAGTTATTACGTGTTGCCTTGTAACTTTCATTATAATTAATTAAGTTAATTATGATGCACAGTTACAAGATGCATTGAAAAGAAACAAAATAAAGAATGTTTAAAAGAGCAATAAATAAAAACGTGTTGGAAACATATGACAAGGAATATTTATTAAGTATTAGCTTAGAAGGCCATACAAATCCCGTCGGATTATCAAACCGATGGTATAAAAGAACCAATACAGTTAAAACCTCTGCAAAACTTCCCAAGAGTCCTCCAAAGCTTGTTTATTAGCACAAGCTTTTTGATATTCTGGTTCAAGAGAATGTATGTCCGCCAATACAGCTTTGGTCTCGACAGCCTATTGTTTTGAGTTGTTAATGATGTTTTGTTGTCTTACATTCCCTTGTTGCAATGCCATGCTGAGTTTTTGTTTTCGACGACGAGTTTCTTCAAGTTTTTTCTCCAAATCTTCAATTTCTTTATCAAGTTCTGCCTCCTTATTTTTTCCATAAAAAAGATAACCTTTCAGTTTGGTTATCTCATTCTTTGCGTCAATCAGTTGCTTTAAAATCTTGGATTTTTCTTGAAGTTTTTGATCATAAGCAGGAATGATCTGACGAATAGTAGGCATGTTCAGAGATAAGTTTTGGAGAAAATCTTTGACAGTCGAAGGAAGAGCTCGATTCGTTATTGGAAGTTGTTGAGAAAGAGGTTCCAATTCAGTCATAATGGTCAGCATTCTTTCCTGGAGTGGTTGATCGAAACTTAATTGCTCAAAGGAGTAGGTGAAGGCATTTTTTAGCTCTACCAAAAGCTCAGTAACATGAGAATCACTGGAATCTTGTCCAGGCTGGGTCGAAGAGCGAGCTGATTATGGAGAACTTCTATGGCTACCTGACAGCATAGATATCAATTCATCCAAATCTACCTCCATATCTTTAGCATTTTTTGGCTCTATGACAATAGAATGAATTTGAGATGACAGAGGTAGATTGGAAGGTGCAATTTCAGGTAAGAGAGCATTCATGTCAAATTCTTCAGAAGCAATTTCGACAGGATTGTCTTTATTTATTTGGGAAGAACTAGCACCCTGAATTTCTGTCGGGATAGGCAAGGAAACAGTTGGTATTTCAGGAGTTTAAAAAAATTGATCCTCTGGAGAGAGAGTTTCATTGCCTTGTCCAGTAGGATTGTCAGGAGCAACAGGATCTATCAGTTGCTGTAGAAAATAAAAGTGACATCAAATAAGAAAAATCTTAGAATTTTTTTTTTAAGACTTGGAAGATCTTACCTCAGCAGGTTGCTGAATTAGATCCTCAACGTTCAATTCGGTGATCGGTCTTGAAGGACTTTCAGCAATTTGTTCAGATTCTGGATCCTGAAATAGAAAAGATCACATTATTAAATGAAGTCTTGAGTTTCCAATTAGGAAAAATTTTGTCGGTTAATATTTACCTTGGGAGGAACAGAAGTAGTTTCTGCCTCAAGTTCAGTAGGTTTCAAGCTAGAACTTGAGGATTAAGTCTTTTTCTTCTTCTTCTTCTGCAAAGGTAAAATAAGATGAGAATTTACCAAGGTATAAAAAAAAATAAAAGAAATTATACCTTCAAAGGATTTTCAGAAGATGAGCTTGGAGATTCAATGATTTCGACAGAAGAAGTGGGAGTTAAGCCACCAACCTGTAATTGATAAAAGGTTTAATTTCGACAAATTGAAATTAAATTCTAAAAGGTTGGTTAAAAGAAAATATACCTTGGAAGTTTTTGCCTTAGAAGGCTTGGCAGCGGCTTTGGGTTTAGCAGGGCTTTTCGTCGATGCCGCTCTAGTTGTTTTAGTTTTTTGAGCCTTTGGGATAGGAGGGTTTTGAGCTTTCTTGCCTTTTCTTTTCTTTAAGGCAGAAGTTTCTGTTTCTTCTTCTTCTCCTTCTCCTGATCGCTTATACTCCAAAGGTCTTTTTAAAGGAGTAGCTAGAGAGAAAAGAAAGAAAAGTAATTAGTTGATGAAATAAGGAATTGATTTTAGAATCGAAAGAAGTACCTTCAAGCAATTTAGTGATGACTCGGGTATCTTTGGCAAATTGTTCACATGAGGAAGCAAACCGACGGGTAAAAGTAACTTCCGGAGTTCTTGTAAGAAAGATGTTACTCACAGAAAAGACTCTATCAGAAGTAAGAAAGTTACCAGCCTTGGTGGGTTTGCCTGGGAATTCGTCAGCCAACCAAAATGAGCACAAGGAAGAGGCATTGGTTTTGGAAAAGGGACTTGAAAAGGTTCAAGTCGTGCTAAAGGATTTTTTATGGAAATCGCAATAAAATTAATAGAGCATTTCTCTTTGTGCATTTACTTTTGTTTGGCCGGGACTTCTTCACAGTGTCGAACAATTGTGCCAGGATACCTGTAGTCCCACTTGATCTTGTAATATTTCTCAAAAGCTCTAATATCTTGAATATGTTTACCTTTGGTTTTTGTTGAAGGCTCTTGACCCTGCACAGGAATGAGTCGTTCAGTTATTCAGCTTCGACAAACATCAATATCGATATGGTAAGGGTTATAGTATGTAGTCCACCATTCGACAAAATCTGGAGTAACTCCTCTATAGGGTGTGAAAGGAGAAATCAAAAAATGTTGTTTGTGTCTCTTGTTTTTCATAGCCACCCGTACAAGATCTGACATGTCTTGTAAGCAACCATTAACAAAGTGTTCTTTGGCTTTTGAAGAGAATGGAGTGGGAATGGCTTGACAGAATCCCAGTTGACGAGCCATTGAATTTGGCAGGTACAATTCTTAAAGATTGTCCGTCGAACCAGGAAGGCTAACAATTAACACTTGCCGACAAAGAAAATTTGACCAAATGGAAAGATTGTCGGCTTGAATAAAAGGGTTGTCAGAAATAAGTGGTCGAGTAAACCACTCTGGACCGATGGAGCGGTCAGCGAAGGGTGCAAAATAAATATCTTCAGTATTGAAGGAAATAGAATGGAAAATGATGAAAAAGTGCATAAAATTCTCTGAGTGATGCTTGTGGATTTTTTCATGTTTGAAATGGCAAATACTAATGCCATAAGTAGCAGAAGAAATTGTTGAAGGAGAAGTGTCGACTAGATAGTCTCCAAGAATGGCATTTAGCCAGAGTTGCAGCAACCATATGGGGCCACCAGCATTAGTTTTCTTTGTTTGTGGCCTAATGCTTTGTACAATATCGCCAATACCAAAGTAAACATTGGCAAGAAGGAACTGACCAAAAGCCAATTCTTGACCTTCATGAAGGAGATTGGCGAGGTGAAGGTAAGATTTTGACACCTAAACTGATTTAGTACAGAGAGCATAGGCTGACAACCAGAGAAGGAGAAAAGCCACATGTTGTTCGTCGGACACAGGGCCATCTGATGAAGAATAGAAATTGACAAAATTTGAAAAAGAAGTTGGGGCTTTTGAATAAACGTCTATGACGTTCAAGGGGAGAAGGATAGGAGTTATGACTTTTCCATCTGGTCGAAGACCAGTTATGGCAGCCACGTCGAAAAGCGTAGGTCCCATCATGCCATAAGGGAAATGAAAGTAATTGGTGGTTTTGTTCCAAAAGAAAAAAGATGCACCCAACATACATGAATCCATTTTCATGGGATAACATGAAAGTTGGATACAGTCAAATGTACCTAATTTCCTCCATGAAGTTTCTTTAGAGGCTTGGACTCTATCAAGCCAATTAAGATACCCATTGATTTGGCCAGGTGGGGTTCTAAAAAGCCTTTCAGATTTGTTAAAATAACTGATGGGAATGGAAGGAAGAGAAGCCAAAATACATTCTTCTTTTGGATTTTTGCAAGGGAAAAAGCTTTGAATTTCTTTGGTGATAAGTTCTTTGGGCAGAACTGGGCCCAAGAAAGCAGCTGGAGGATCTAAAGAAAGTGAAAGGTCGTTGATAGGAAGGATTACCTTAGAAAGATTCCACAGTTCAGATTTCTCTAGAACTGGGTCTTGAACAACGGCGTGGCTGCCCAAATCTACTGATGGTTCATTAACAGATTGAGAATGAGAAGCCATTGTAGAAAAAAGAAGCTTTTGCATAAAAGACGCACGAAAATAAGGTGGAGGAAGGTGAACAGTAGAAGATGGAGTAAAAGTGACGTGTGTCTATGAAATTTAAAGAAGTGATGAACAGTATAGAAGGTAAGAGGACGTGTGATATTCGTAAAAAGCTATTTTTTCAGAAAGGGATAAATATCATCCCTATTTATTAGGAAAAAATGGCTATTTAATGTTTGAAATGATAAGTAGCAGTTGTGGTTTTCAAAAAATCCACGGAAGATTTTATTGGATTTTTGAAAACCAAATCAAAAATGATTTCGAAAAAGATTTTTTGATAAGGTCTTGACGTCGGATTGGAACTAGAAGATAAGATTAAAATTTATCTTTCTTCCAGTAACGTCGAAAGAAAAATTTTGGGGGGCATTTGTTGGGAATAAAAATACAAGTTTTGATTTGATAAAGATATTCTCGACAGACGGTTGACATTCGATGAAGATAGGTAATTCGACGAAGATGGTTTTTCTGTGGTTGAATGATAACATTGAGGTATTCGACAAAGAAGTTTTTTCGATAGTTAGACGATGATCTAGTGTTATAGTCAGATGTTGGTTTTTTGTCGAAATATCTCAGTTGCTTTTAGTTATTCGTCTTGAATTCAACAGCCAGATGGTGATCCAAGTGGTGGCTCACTCTCAAATAGCCAAGGGATGGTTTCATCGAAAATAAAGTTACCAATGCTATTGACGAAGGGTGACATAGCTGCTCTCAGTTGAGCAAAATATTAGTATAGATAAGCATGATATAACTGCCATGAACGTGGTCAATTTTTAGGAGTTAGTTATTTTTCATATTTTGCCTATAAATACTAGTATTCACGATGTACAAATGGTGGTTTTACTGGATATATAATCCTAACGTCTCACTCAAGCAGATTAACGGATTTGAGTCTAAGTATGACTTCCATTTTCATTTCCAGCAATTTATATTAATGCAATGCCTTTTAAATTCTTTATTTTCAAGCTTTGTCCTTTAAATTTCTTTGCTCTTTCTGCACTTTAAATTCATGCATTTTACGTTTTCTGCACTTTAAACTTACTGCACTTTTACATTTCCCGCATTTAAACTTTTTGTACTTTTATTTTCTGCATTTTAATCTTCAGCACTTTACATTTCTGCAATTTACTTTCTCTGCTCTTTAAAATTTCTTTGCACTTTATATTTTTGCATGTTACTCATCAATTTTTTAAAAGTTTCTTTTCTAACGATATTACCACATAACTCTGAACTCACATTTGACTGATAAAAATATATTTGTTTGTTAGAATTTGTCTTATACCAAATTCACCCGTAAACAATGCTACAGTACAATATCAGTGCTCTGATTTATCAAATAGATATCCTTTAAGAAGACATAGGTTACATATTGAATCCTTTAAGAACAAATTTAATATTGAAGAAAAGGTTACTGGATATATTTAATATGCAAGTATATGATGTTTTTCCTATAACTTTATATAGCATTTTTGTAATCTTGACATCTTATGTTCACTGGCTAGGTGGTTTTAGTACAATAGATATCTTAATACTGCTACTGTTTGGAGGAGCCTTTTATTGCAAAATGAAGGTCTTACAATAAAACATTCGGGGAGAAAAAGGTTCTACAGTGATAGAGTTGGATATGTTGTTAATTATTGTTGCTCTGCCGTTTTAGAATAGATTTCGAGAAAGTCTTTTTGGCTATAGTTCTACTCTCCTGTATTAAAATTATGTTTATCTCATATATATTTTTAATCAATTTTCTAAATTTTATACAAAGAACCTGTTCAAAATTCAAATTGCCATTTATGTCATATTACTATTTGGGAGACCCTTTTCTCATAAATAATAACCTCTTACTTTTGTAGGTTCGTAGGCTTAGGATACAACAAAGGATTAAAAGTGCTGAGCTTGGATTCAAAGTCAAGGTATTTTGAATTCAACTTCAATTTCATTGCTACAACTTTTGTTTTTGCCTTTCATTTTATGTCTTTCCCCAACCATAATTTGTTATTGGAACTTCCTTTAAGGTCATTGATATTGAGTTCAACAATATTTATGCTCAATAGGCTAGAAGGAAATGAATGAGGAATAGGCTTCAGTCATATATACTCAGGTTCAAAAGGTGTGTATGATTCTGCATACTGTTTTGTCCTAACTTTTTCATCTTGCTGATTTGAAAGTTGATTCACCTGCGTTTGATCTCTTTGGTCTTTTGAAGGCATTTAGTTTGGTGAATCTCTTTAGAATCACAGCCTCTGAAATAAAGTTACTAGCTGCACAAGATTCATGGCTGGTGTTGTCTAAATACAGTGCTTGATTTGATTTTAATAGTGGGCCCCAAAATTTGAACAAGTAATATGGTATAAATAAGATCTTTTATTTTATAAGCAATCTACAATGTGCTTCCATTTAATTTCTTTTCTCAAATTTGAGGGAAATTGCATAATCTTTTTTAATTACAGCTTACTCTTGCAACATGTATTCTGGTAATTCAGTAATTCGGATGCTTTGTCTTTCTTGATAGCTAATAATTTGATTGCTTTATTGATTATGACTCTAATTTGGCACCTAGCGTAATTATACTCGAATTTTACAACACTAAAAACATCTTTGGATTCCTTTAGAATATGGATTTCAATTAATTTGTCAGTGAATTCATTCCACAAAACTCACTTGGATTTGTGGATAATAACTGATTTTGGACATATTATTATATATTTTAATTTTTATTGATATTTTCTAACTAAAATTGATGAACTATACATGAATGATACATTAATTTTTATTTTATTATTGCAGGTCATACACTATAATTTTGAGAAATTTTACATGTAAAAGACTTCATTATGATCAAGAGTTAAAGATTTGTTTATGGACAACTTACTATCTTGTACTATGACTATTTGATAACACTAGTTATTAGATGGTATACTTTTTATGTTTTGTTGTTGATACTATAAAGTTATAGATGTTCTTTTTTATTGTGGATGTAATGAAATATATTTTACTTTTTAGAATAAATTTTAGTTTGTTGTATTTAGGAACGTTTGTATGTTATAATTTAAGTTCTTTAGGGGTAAATATTATTATTACTAAAAAGTTTGTTAATGATGTTAAAATCTCACCTTGAATGACAAATAGACATAACATTTTTGTACAAAAAAGTAAGCATAACATTTTTTACCAGCAATAAAATGGGTCTTTACCGACAACAACAAAGGCCGTTAAAGACATGAAAAAAAGCAAACATGTGATTGTTTTAGCCGCCATTACAATTGTCAGTAAAAGACATATTTTGTACCGGCAATAAAATAGGTCTTTATCGGCAATAACAAATGTCATTAAAGACAAACCTAGGGTTGTTTTAGTTACCATTACAATTGCCAGCAAATAATTGTCGCTAAAAGGGCATATTTTTACCAGCCATAAAAAGGGTCTTTATTGACACTCTATATAATGGCCGGTAAAACTTTTATCGACGCTGGATATAGCGGTAAATAATTACTTATCGGTAAAAGTTTTTGCGGCAATTCTTATTGCCACTAAACGTCATATTTATTACTGCTAAAAATCTTTTTTGTTGTAGTGCAAATTTTAAGAAAGGCATTTTGGTGGCTTAGAATAAAAAGGATACAACAGAATTTGATGCGTTTTAGGTAATAGTGGATAGATTAAGTAATCTGCCCACTTATTGCCAAGTAGAGCTAGCTATTCTCTAGATAAATTAGTTCAACTACTTTTGAAAGAGATAGTTAGATTGCATCGAGTATCAATGAATGTAGTGTCAAATAGAGATACAAGATTCACCCCTAGTTTTTTGGAAAACCTTGCAAAGGTGTTTGAGATTAAGTTGAGTCTTAGTACAACTTACCATCCACAAACAGAGGGGTCAAAGATCCTATAGGTAAGCGGATTCCTCTGGTGAAGTTACGATTGGGAGAAAATAGCATTCAAGAGGCTTTATGGGAGATGGAATCCCATATAAATTAAGATTACCCAGAGTTGTTTGAACAAGGTGAGCAATTTTGGGGTCAAAATTTTAAAAAGGATGGGAGAAATGTAACATCCTCTTTTTACCATGTTAAACTAGTTTATGGTTACAAATGTAGCATAACACTTGCTTGGCATGTGTGGGAACAAAATGACCATTTTCAAGTGCATTCTACACATCTAAATCAATAGCTTCAATAAAAAAAATTAGTTTGTTCTTTCCAATATGCATAACCATCCCCATTGAAAAGGGGTGGTCCATTTATAGAAAAACCTTACGATGAAAAATTATTTGAAGAAGTCATCACTTCTCTTTAAGTTGTTAAGCTTTTTATACAAGAGTCTAGCTCTAATACCACTTGTTACCAAGTGGCTTCAAGACTCAAGATGGGGTGAATTGAGTTTATAAAAAGTTTTCACAAAACACTTGAATATCAATTTTTGTTAAAGCTATTGATTGATTAAGGTGGATAGATAGATGAGATTGAATACTTCACTCACAAATAAACAAGCCAAGATTATGAGTATTCAAGCAACCATATAAAATTAAAGCACAAATACAATGTGTAACACCCTAAAAAGTGTTTATTTAATCATCAATACTCATTTTATAACATTCTTGATTTTTAGGAATTTTTCTGGAATTTTTCGGAAACGTCGAATATTTTAATATATTCCTCGTTTTACATGCGCACTGAGCAGAAATCTACGAAGGTCAGTGTAACGCTCCGAAAATCATTTATTTCACCATAAATAGTCATTTGCTAATATTTGTGATTTATGTGAATTCTTTTAGAATTTTCCGAAAATGGTGAATATTTTAATATATTTTTTGTTTTACGTGAATATTGAGCAGAGTCAGAAAAACGACTGTAATGCTTCAAAAATTGGAAAAATATATGACGAATAATCGTTTTATAATATTTGTAGTTTTTGAGAATTTTCTGGGAATTTTTTGAAAACGTCGAATATTTTAGTATATTTCTCGTTTTGCATGTGCACTAAACAGACTCGGGAAGATGCAATGTCTTCCCTGTGACTGGTAAACTCTAAATTGTGGACTTATCGACGGGGGATCTTACTAAACCCGAGGCCGAGCACAATTTATAAAGTTTACATTTTTCGAGAATTTTACCCAATAAATGATATCACGGTACTGTAAAATCATCTGATGAATAATAAAATATTATTTTCATCATCTGTAACTCTTCTACACTGGAGGAAAAATAATGCTAACAGTGTAAATATTTATCTGTGTTAGTATGCCCAATTAGGAGATAATCTTACTTTTACTTTATCATGAAACGTGCAAAGCTTCTCATATAAGCTTAGAGGAAGCTTCTTGGAAATTTCCTCTTCCTCTTTCCCCATGCAAATGCAGCCCATTCTCTCTTCTCTCTCCTTCATGCATGGTTGGACCATCATTTTGGGGGGGAAAGAATTGATTTTTCCTTTAACTAATTACCTTCATTAATTTCAAAACAAAAACCTAAAAACACTTTCTCTCTCTTCTTCTTCTTCTTTCTTCATTTTGCTTTTCTCCTCCTTCTCTCTAGGAGAGCTCCACGGCCAGCCCCTCTCCCACACCTCAACCATCACAAATTTTCCAACCAACCACATTTTCTTAATCCTCTCTATCTCTTAAACACCTTTCTTGCTTGGAGCTTCTTGAAAATCCACCATCTTCATCACTTTCTTCAAGCTTCAAGGTTAGGGTTTTTGGGTAAGCTTCAAGACTCTTCTCCTCTTCTCTTCATTTTCGGTTACAAGGGTCTTTTAATGACCATCTACATTCCATTTTTCAAGTTCTTATGCTATTCTAACCAAGGTGAAATTCCTAGGGTTTTGGGTGGCACCAATCCGAAATTTCAAGGGAGTTCTTGGAGGTTTCTCTTGATTTCTTCACTTGGGTAAGAGGAAGACACTCCTCCTCAACCTCTGTTAGCATTTAGGAACCTTGGTTGTGATTGATTTTGAGAAAAACCTAAAGAGGGTTATTCTTTGATTTTGTGATTAGTATGTTTGCATGTTAATTTTATTTTGTTTGTGCCATTGGATTGATTGTTGATGTACATTGGAACATTGGAATGGATTAGAGGATAGGAAAAAGGAATAAATTGATGTGGGGATGGCTCTTGGGTGGCCATGGTTTTGGGGTTTAAATTGATGTGTTCTTGGTGAGCAAATTTTAACAAGTAAATGACTAAATTAATCAAGTGTGTAATATAAAATCAATGGAATAGAAAAATTGAGAATTGAACCCACTTGGGAGGCCATGGCCTCTAGGGCTATTTGGGACTTAATTATGTAATTTTTGGTAATCTTGGAATTTAGAAAATTAAATGGTTGAAACATAGGCAATAGGTTAGCAAGGTAGCAAATTTGGAAGAATTAAATACAATTGGAGATTCATAAATTTTAAAGGACTAAGGAAGGAACTTGTCATGAAACTTGAGGAAATTTTACAAGAGTAAGAACAAGAGTGTGTGAGATTTTGGGATCTTAGAATAACCATTCTAAGTGTATGAGAATAAATTACTTTAGAAAATTCAATTAATTATGGAAACTTACTTAGAGACAAATTCTTGTAAGGATGGCAAATCTTGAATAAGAATGCCTAATGGACCTTAGAAATGTATTACCTTATTTGATTTCAATATTATGACATTATAGGTCTATGTGAGTGACCATTTATGTGTTGATGCTTATCTTGGCCAATTGTGGCATATTATGGAATTGTATGAGATTGTGAATCATACATGTTCATGCATAGAGTCTTATGCATTGTGAATATCTTGTGGACTGTTGTAAGGCCAAGTTGCCTAGGAGATTGAACACACCTTAGTGCAGGTGCGAGTAGACTAGTGTAGGTCATGTTATGACCTTGGGGGCGTCGGGGTGCGGGTCCTCCACAATAGGCAGTTGGTAGTTTTTCTGTCCGTGGGGCAAACCGATGTGAATGCACCGACGATTCGGACCGAGACACTGTCCTATATCGTGATCTAGCGTGGACTGTCTATACAATGCTTGGATGTGCACATGGGAATTATTGATTTATAGCACTTTGGCTGCGGTAGCCGAGTTACAGACATGTCTCCTGATCTTTCTCTCTGACTATTTGTGTCTAGCTCCATGGAGTAGGAATTTGGGAAAGCATGCATGTGCATCATGAAATAACCTGTCATTGTAAATTATTATTTTCTGTAAATATGAATTGTTTGATCATTATTGAAATGAATGTCTGCCTGGAACTGTTTATTTGCTTACTACTGGATTTACTGCTTATTATTCAAAAATGTTGTTCTGAATTGTCATCTGAGCGCGTTGTGCCATTTTGTTTCTGGTTGCTATAATTGGTAATGATGGTGGGATGTCTTACCTCTTTTTTGTATTTCTATTATCTGTTGCCTGTGTGTATATGGTATCTATCAAAGACGACGGCAAGGAAGTTGAAACTCCCAATTTTCCCGGCTTCTGGCCTGATCAAGACTAGCACCTACTGTGGAGCATGGAGGCACGTATGCGCATATTTTTGGGTGATGTGCGTCTGACCTTCCTCGGAGGGCCAGAGTGTTGGCACATCAACTTGAGTTCCGGCCGCTGTGTCTACTTGGGAGACGTGTTGATTTCTTTAGCCTGGAGACGTCATGAGACGCTGATCTTCACCTGCTACGTCAGCCTACGCTTGGAGTTTTATCTACCCATTCGGGAGATGTGGGGTGACCGTTACTACACCCCGCAGGAAGACTCCTTTGATTCCACTGCTCGGGCTCCTGCCCGTGGCTCTGTGGTTCCGATGGAGGTTTCCTCAGATGAGAAGACCCCGCTGAGGATCCTGACACGGTCCCTCCTCCTTTGAGGGATTGATTTTCTCTCTGGTAGTTGCTGATGGCTGCTAGTGTTTTATTTTGGGGGCCTGATGTTTTGTATTTTGGTGGGCTGTATATTTTGATATCTGGGGATGTATAGTTATGATCCTTTGGGCAGGTATAGTTTTGCTTTTTAGAAATTTCCAGGCTTGTATCTAAAGTACAGTTGATATTTAAATGTATGTATAAGCATATTATTTAGATGTGAGTTTTATTTCCTGTCTTATTCTTTACTATTATTCATGTTTTGTCACTTAGTTTATTAATTAACAAAAAGAAAAAAAAATTATACTGCTTTTTGCTCACGTATTAAAATATCGAACAAGTTAACTTTAATCAAAATGAACCGGGTCTTAATTTAGAAAAACTTTATTTTTCGCACTTTCATTTATGTTAATAATGTGACGTTCCCTCTAGAAAAGGGGCGTTACATTAAGTTGGTATCAGAGCCCCTGTTTGTGTCTCTTTGGGTCTTGTGTGTGAGTCTGTCTTGTTTGTGCTGTGTGACTCTCTGTGATTGGTATTCTGAATGGAATGCATCTAACCTTCTTTGTGTGTTACAGCTAACCTAATTTAAGAGGAAAGCAGGATGGCAAGAGGCGGAGAAATGGCAGCTGCTATAGAAGTGATGCAGAGGATGGCGGAAGTCATCGCACAACAGAATGAACGTGCTGCTCAGCAACAAGAGAGAGCTACCCAACAACTCGAAGCAACTGTCGATGCACAAAACTTAGCGGAATTTCGTCGCCATAACCCTCCACAATTCAAGGGAGAATTTGATCCAAACAAGGCTAGCTTGTGGATCAAGGAACTAGAGAAGGTTTTCCATAGCATGAACTGTGCCGAAGATAAGAAGGTGAACTACGCTACCTTTATGCTTGTCGGCAACGCCGAAGACTAGTGGAACAGAGCCTAGAGAGCACTGGAGGCCGAAGGGCGCGACATCACATGGGACTTGTTTAAGGACAAATTCTTGGATAACTACTTTCCTACTAGTGCAAGACACGCAAAGGAGATGGAATTCCTCAACCTGAGACAAGGAGGCATGACCATCAGCGAGTATGCGGCCAAGTTTAAGAACTTGGAGAAGTTTTCGACGCATTATCGACATCAGACCGATGAAGCTTGGAAGTGTTAGAAGTTCATTGAAGGACTGAGGTACGAAGTGAAGAAGGCTGTAATCACTCTGAAAATTAAGGTATTCTCAGAGTTGTTGGACACTTGCTGTGAAGTGGAAGCCTTGGAACAAGCTAGAGACTCGAGGAGCAAGAACTTTGGGCCTGCGAGGTCCCAAAGAGATGGAGGCAGTGGTTCAAACCGCTTCCAAAAGAAGCCTTATTCCCGACCAACGGGAAGCCAGCAACAAACTGGTGGAAGTTCTGGTGGAGGTTCTACTGGGAACCGGACTGGTTAGAATATGGCATATCCCTCTAAATGCCTAAAGTGTGGGAAAGACCATCACACGAGAGACTGCATGAGCAAGGGATTTATCTACTTCAGATATGGCAAACCGGGCCACATGTCCAGAGATTGCAACCAGACAAAGGCTGCACCTTCAGTCAATGCGACTCGAGCCAAGAAACCGCAAGCCGAAGGTCGAGTCTACACCATGAGCGGAGCTGAAGCCTCCGAATCTGAAGACTTGATTCAAAGAGAAGGCACCATAGAAGGTAATCTTTTAAAAGTAATGTATGACTCTGGGGCAACCCATTCTTTCACATCATATGACTGTGTGCTACGACTTGGCTTACCTGTGTCTGAACTACCCTTTGATTTGACTGTCTCAACCCCTACTGATAAACCAGTAGTTACTACCAAAGTCTATTTGAAGTGTCCCCTAACTATTGAAGGTCGAATCTTTTCTGTCGATTTGATATGTTTACCTCTTTCACAACTAGATATAATCTTAGGGATGGACTGGTTGTCTTCCAACCGTGTTCTATTAGACTGCTCCAAAAAAACCATAGTCTTTCCTGTGGATGAAGATTCTAGATACTTGACGACCAACCAAGTACGAGCTTTCTTGAAAGAAGGAGCTCAAGGATACATGCTGCTATCTTCTTTGAAAATCGAGAGCGAGGCTGCTCTGAGTACTATTCCAGTAGTGAAGGAGTTCTCTGAAGTCTTTCTGGAAGATGTACCTGGTTTACCACCGACGCGTGAGATAGAGTTTGCTATCGACCTTGTATCGGGAGCTAGTCCCGTGTCTATAGCACCCTACCGGATGTCGCCGACGGAGTTGGCGGAGCTTAAGAAACAGCTAGAGGAGCTTTTGGAGAAACAGTTCGTCAGACCGAGTGCATCACCCTGGGGAGCGCCAGTGCTATTGGTTCGAAAGAAGGACGGTACCTCAAGATTATGTGTGGACTATAGACAGTTAAACAAGTTGACAATCAAGAACAAGTATCCACTCCCAATAATCGACGATTTAATGGATCAACTGAAGGGAGCAGCAGTATTTTCGAAGATCGATCTGAGATCTGGATACCATCAGATAAGAGTGAAAATGGAGGATATACCCAAGACTGCTTTTCGTACCCGATACGGTCATTACGAATACCTTGTGATGCCGTTTGGTGTAATGTATGCTCCTGCTATCTTCATGGACTACATGAACATAATCTTTCGTCCGTACTTAGACAAGTTTGTTGTCGTCTTCATTGACGATATCTTGATATATTCCCCGAACCGGGAGGATCATGCTGAACACCTTAGCATAGTTCTTCAGATTCTGAAAGAGAAAGAACTGTACGCCAAATTGTCAAAGTGTGAGTTTTGGCTAGATGAGGTGAAGTTCTTAGGCCATGTGATCTCAAAGGAAGGGATTGCAGTGGATCCGTCAAAAGTAGAGGCAGTGCTACAGTGGGAAAGGCCGAAGTCAGTGACGGAAATTCGTAGCTTCGTGGGTTTGGCCGGGTAATACAGAATGTTCATTAAAGGATTTTTCAAAATTGCTGGACCGCTCACTCAGTTGACAAAGAAGAACCAAGCTTTTCAGTGGACTGATAGCTATGAGCAGAGTTTCCAAGAGTTGAAGAACCGGCTAACCGCCTTACCAGTATTGGTGATACCTGATCCGAATGAGCCATTCGAGGTGTGCTGTGACACTTCATACCAAGGATTGGGGTCTATTCTTATGCAACACAGAAGAGTGGTAGCTTACGCTTCGCGACAGTTGCGAGTGCATGAAAAGAAGTATCTGACGCACGATTTGGAGTTAGCAGCTATGGTTTTTGCTCTGAAGATATGGAGGCATTTCCTTTATGGAGCGACGTTCAACATTTTCAGTGACCACAAAAGTTTGAAGTACTTGTATGACCAGAAAGAGCTTAACATGAGGCAGCGGAGATAGTTAGAATTCCTTAAGGACTATGACTTTTAGTTGTTGGACCACCCTGGCAAGGCAAACGTCATGGCAGACGCCTTGAGTAGAAAGACCATCAGTGTTTCTACCCTGATGATTAAGGAAAGAGATCTCATAGAATAGTTTAGAGATGTTTGGTCGTTTGTAGAGTTGAAACCAGGAAAGATCTATATGGGTATGGTCACCATCTCAAGCGAGCTAATGGATGACATACGGGAAAAGCAGAAGGTCGATGAATTCTTGCAAGAAGTGATAGAACTGATGAGATAAGGCAAGGAAACAGAATTTGAGGAAAGAACAGACGAAATTCTGAGATTTCGGGGTAGAGTCTGTATTCCCCGTGACCAAGAGCTTAAACAGTATATTGTGGATCATGCTCACACAAGTAAGCTGAATATGCACCTAGGTATAACGAAAATGTACCAAGATCTGAAGAAGTTGTTCTGGTGGCATGGAATGAAGAGTGACATCACTAGATGTGTATCGACTTGTCTAGTCTGTCAGAAAGCCAAAGTGGAACACCAAAGACCTGTAGGATTGCTGCAACCATTGTCTATTCCTGAATGGAAATAGGACAGCATCGCAATGGATTTTGTCGTGGGATTGTCAAAGACAAGAATAGGACACGACTCGATCTGGGTAATAGTTGATCGACTCATAAAGTTAGCTCATTTCCTCCCAATCAACATAAGGTACAGTCTGGAAAAGCTGACCCGACTATATATTGGAGAGATCGTTAGGCTGCATGGTGTGCCTACGAGTATTATTTCGGATAGGGATCCGAGGTTTACTTCAAAATTCTGGCAGAGTCTACAGGCATCGTTGGGAACAAAATTACGTCTAAGTTCGGCGTACCACCCACAAACCGATGGTCAATCTGAAAGAACGATCCAATCTCTTGAAGATTTGCTTAGAGCTTGTACTATAGAACAAAGTGGAAGTTGGGATGAAATCTTACCTTTGATAGAATTCACCTACAATAACAGTTACCATTTAAGTATGAGGATGGCACCCTATGAAGCTCTATATGGATGACGGTGTCGGACACCCTTGTGTTGGTACCAAGACGGTGAACGACTCACGATTGGACCAGATATCATTCAACAGACGACTGAGAAGGTAAAAATGATCCAAGAGAAGATGAAGACTGCTCAGAGCTGGCAAAAGAGTTATGCAGATAAGAGAAAGAAACCTCTTGAGTTTGAAGAAGGTGAACATGTATTCTTGAAAGTCACACCCACGACTGGGGTCGGCTGGGCTTTGAAATCTAGAAAACTCACTCCAAAATTTCTTGGACCTTACCAAATTCTTCGCCGGATAGATCCAGCAGCTTACCAGATAGCCTTACCCCCTTTTCTTTCCAACATACACAATGTCTTCCATGTGTCACAACTGCGTAAATATTTACTTGACCCAAGTCATGTCATAGCACCGGACACAGTACAGTTAAAAAAGAACTTAACCTATGAGGCGCCTCTTGTGAGAATCGAGGATCGACGGATAAAGCAACTTAGAGGCAAGGAAATTCCATTGGTGAAGGTGATCTGGAATGAAACGACTGGTAATGCAACTTGGGAACTGGAAGACAAGATGAAAGAGCAACACCCATATCTTTTCTAAGGTACATAAATTTCGAGGACGAAATTCCTTTTTAGTTGGGCAGTGTTGTAACACCCTAAAAAGTGTTTATTTAATCATCAATACTCATTTTATAACATTCTTGATTTTTAGGAATTTTTTTGGAATTTTTCAGAATTGTTGAATATTTTAATATATTCTTCGTTTTACGTGTGCACTGAGCAAAAATCTACGAAGGTCAGTGTAACGCTCCGGAAATCATTTATTTTACCATAAATAGTCATTTGCTAATATTTTTGATTTATGTGAATTCTTTTGGAATTTTTCAGAAATGAAGAATATTTTAATATATTTTTCGTTTTACGTGAAAATTGAGCAGAGTAGGGAAAACGACTGTAATGCTTCAAAAATTGGAAAATTATATGACGAATAGTCGTTTTATAATATTTGCAATTTTTGAGAATTTTCTGGGAATTTTCTGGAAACGTCGAATATTTTAGTATATTCCTCGTTTTGCATGCGCACTGAACGGACTCGGGAAGATGCAATGTCTTCTCTGTGACTGGTAAACTCTAATTGTGGACTTGTCGACGGGGGATCTTACTAAACCCGAGGTCGGACACAATTTATGAAGTTAACGTTTTTCGAGAATTTTACCTGATAAATGAAATTGCAGTACTGTAAAATCATCCGATGAATAATAAAATATTATTTTCATCATCTGTAACTCTTCTACACTGGAGAAAAAATAATACTGACAGTGTAAATATTTATCTGTGTTAGTATGCCCAATTAAGAGACAATCTTACTTTCACTTTATCGTGAAACGTGCAAAGCTTCTCATGTAAGCTTAGAGGAAGCTTCTTGGAAATTTTCTCTCCCTCTTTCCTTATGCAAATGCAGCTCATTCTCTCTTCTCTCTCCTTCATGCACGGCTAGACCATCGTTTTGGGGGGGAAAGAATTGATTTTTCCTTTAACTAATTACCTTGATTAATTTCAAAACAAAAAC
Organism: Ormosia emarginata; assembly: GCA_029884605.1. Lineage (NCBI taxonomy): Eukaryota > Viridiplantae > Streptophyta > Magnoliopsida > Fabales > Fabaceae > Ormosia > Ormosia emarginata. The sequence continues at coordinate 11,974,059 of JAQQTP010000040.1, forward strand.
CTAAAAACACTTTCTCTCTCTTCTTCTTCTTCTTCTTTCTTCATTTTGCTTTTCTCCTCCTTCTCTCTAGGAGAGCTCCACGGCCAGCCCCTCTCCCACACCTCAACCATCACAAATTTTCCAACCAACCATATTTTCTTAATCCTCTCTATCTCTTAAACACCTTTCTTGCTTGGAGCTTCTTGAAAATCCACCATCTTCATCACTTTCTTCAAGCTACAAGGTTAGGGTTTTTGGGTAAGCTTCAAGACTCTTCTCTTCTCTTCATTTTCGGTTTCAAGGGTCTTTTAATGACCATCTACATTCCATTTTTCAAGTTCTTATGCTATTCTAACCAAGGTGAAATTCCTAGGGTTTTGGGTGGCACCAATCCGAAATTTCAAGGGAATTCTTGGAGGTTTCTCTTGATTTCTTCACTTGGGTAAGAGGAAGACACTCCTCCTCAACCTTTGTTAGCATTTAGGAACCTTGGTTGTGATTGATTTTGAGAAAAACCTAAAGAGGGTTATTCTTTTATTTTGTGATTAGTATGTTTGCATATTGATTTTATTTTGTTTGTGCCATTGGATTGATTGTTGATGTACATTGGAACATTGGAATGGATTAGAGGATAGGAAAATGAATAAATTGATGTGGGGATGGCTCTTGGGTGGCCACGGTTTTGGGGTTTAAATTGATGTGTTCTTGGTGAGCAAATTTTAACAAGTAAATGACTAAATTAATCAAGTGTGTAATATAAAATCAATGGAATAGAAAAATTGAGAATTGAACCCACTTGGGAGGCCATGGCCTCTAGGGCTATTTGGGACTTAATTATGTAATTTTTGGTAATCTTGGAATTTATAAAATTAAATGGTTGAAACATAGGCAATAGGTTAGCAAGGTAGCAAATTTGGAAGAATTAAATACAATTGGAGATTCATAAATTTTAAAGGACTAAGGAAGGAACTTGTCATGAAACTTGAGGAAATTTTACAAGAGTAAGAACAAGAGAGTGTGAGATTTTGGGATCTTAGAACAACCATTCTAAGTGTATGAGAATAAATTACTTTAGAAAATTCAATTAATTATGGAAACTTACTTAGTGACGAATTCTTGTAAGGATGGCAAATCTTGAATAAGAATGCATAATGGACCTTAGAAATGTATTACCTTATTTGATTTCAATATTATGACATTATAGGTCTATGTGAGTGACCATTTATGTGTTGATGCTTATCTTGGCCAATTGTGGTATATTATGGAATTGTATGAGATTGTGAATCATACATGTTCATGCATAGAGTCTTATGCACTGTGAATGTCCTGTGGACTGTTGTAAGGCCAAGTTGCCTAGGAGATTGAACACACCTTAGTGCAGGTGCGAGTAGACTAGTGTAGGTCATGTTATGACCTTGGGGGCGTCAAGGTGCGGGTCCTCCACAATGGGCAGTTGGTAGCTCTTCTGTCCGTGGGGCAAACCGATACAAACGCACCGACGATCCGGACCGAGACACTGTCCTATATTGTAATCTAGCGTGGACTGTCTATACAATGCTTGGATGTGCACATCGGAATTATTGATTTATAGCACTTTGGCGGCAGCGGCCGAGTTACAGACATGTCACCTGATCTTTCTCTCCGACTGTTTGTGTCTAGCTCCATGGAGTAGGAATTTGGGAAAGCATGTATGTGCATCATGAAATAACCTGTCATTGTAAATTATTATTTTCTGTAAATATGAATTGTTTGATCATTATTGAAATGAATGTCTGCCTGGAACTGTTTATTTGCTTACTGCTGGATTTACTGCTTATTATTCGAAAATGTTGTTCTGAATTGTCATCTGGGTGCGTTGCGCCGTTTTGTTTTTGGCTGCTATAATTGGTAATGATGGTAGGATGTCTTACTTCTTTTTTGTATTTCTATTATTTACTGCCTGTGTGTATATGGTATCTATCGAAGACGGGCAAGGAGGTTGAAACTCCTGATTTTCCCGGCTTCTGGCTTGATCTAGACTAACACCTACTGTGGAGCATGGAGGCACGTATGCTCGGATTTCTGGGTGATGTGTGTATGACCTTCCTCGGAGGGCCAGAGTGTTGGCACATCAACTTGAGTTCCGACCGCTGTGTCTACTTGGGAGACGTGTCGATTTCTTTAGCCTGGAGACGTCATGAGACGCCGATCTTCACCTGCTATGTCAGCCTATGCTTGGAGTTTTATCTGCCCATTCGGGAGATGTGGGGTGACCGTTACTACACCCCACAGGAGGACTCCCTTGATTCCACTGCTCGGGCTCCTGCCCGTGGCTCTGTGGTTCCGATGGAGGTTTCCTCGGATGAGGAGGACCCCACTGAGGATCCTGACACGATCCTTCCTCCTCTGAGGGACTGATTTTCTCTCTGGTAGTTGTTGATGGCTGCCAGTGTTTTATTTTGGGGGCCTGATGTTTTGTATTTTGGTGGGCTGTATATTTTGATATTTGAGGATGTATAGTTATGATCCTTTGGGCATGTATAGTTTTGCTTTTTGGAAATTTCCAGGCTTGTATCTAAAGTACAGTTGATATTTAAATGTATGTATAAGCGTATTATTCAGATGTGAGTTTTATTTCCTGTCTTATTCTTTACTATTGTTCAAGTTTCGTCACTTAGTTTATTAATTAACAAAAAGAAAAAAAAAATTATACCGCTTTTTGCTCACGTATTAAAATATCAAACAAGTTAACTTTAATCAAAATGAACTGGGTCTTAATTTGGAAAAATTTTATTTTCTGCACTTTCATTTATGTTAATAATGTGACGTTCCCTCTAGAAAAGGGGCGTTACACAATGGAGTTTGAGTTGAGAAGAGCAAACACAAGATTTATCCTAGTTCAACTACTTCTTGTGACCTATATCTAGTCCTCAAGTAATCACCTGAGAATTCCATTATCACTTCAAGCTTGAACAAGTATTTGCTACCTTTACAAACTAGAGCACTCAACATACCTTGAAATGTCTCACCCTTTGTGCTTGAGCCTCAACAACAAGGGATACCTCACCCTTACAATTCTTGAGGGATACGTCACCCTCTTTAGAAAAAGTCAAAGTGTATTTGAATGATAAACTCTCACGAGAGTGGATAATATAAATTGAAGCTCAGTAGGTATAAGAATTGATCACACTTTAATCTAAAAAATAGAGGTTTAAAGATATAAGTTGTAAGAACTCATATTAATGCTCAACAAGATTTTTCATAATGATTTCCTACTAGTCTTTAATGCCCAATGTGTAAAATCCTAGGACATATATCAAGATATATCTAGGATATATAGAGATAAACAGTACTAGCCACATCACTTACTAGATAACTAACTACTAATATATTTATAACAACCACGCAAGTCATTATAGAAAGCCTTGAAAGAATGCAGAAAAACTTAAACTTATAAATTTATATATACAACCTTAGCCACAGAAGGGCTTATTGTAATACATGCCTCGGAATATAACTACAAAGTGAATATAACCATAAACATAAGTTTTATCTAAACGAGAAACAAGTAAAATTATACTGCACTAGTTCTTCTGTTTTCTTGAACTTCATACTCTATGACGATCCTTGACATGCTTCTACCATGAAAACACAAAAGGGGGTGACAATATAAAAATTCTCAATAATAAACATATATTTCATGGTGTAATAACTATGTAAACTGAATACATAAATAAACTAAACTCAACATTATACAATCGTCTATACAACCATATAACATTAGCTATAATTACTATCATAGGAGTTTCCTCCACTATAACTAATAATTGCACAATACCTAATGGTATAGCCAAACCAATAGCCTACATATCATTAACATAAGCAACTACCCATACAATCGCTTATGTCCATAGCAACAGACAATTACCTATACAACTAAACTGTAACTGCAAAACTAACGATTTAACCCTACCTCTACTTATTCAGTCTAGGAAACTCTGATTCCACGAACTTTTGTAAATCTCGAGAAAACATGTTAAGCTTGTATATGCTCTCAGAAGTACTATTATACTTGTATAATATGTCAGTTAAGTTGTGTGACAAACTGAGTTCGTTTAGACACTTAGTTACAATCTAGAAGTTGAAAAGTAGCTTAAAATGACTCAGATAGTAGCATAATTGCTAAGTTGAGGGAAATAAACCAAGAGAATTTCTTTCTAAGTCACAAATGAGTTAACTAAGGTGCAGTTAAAATTTGAGAATAATCAGAGTCAGTTCGATATTTTTAGGCATACTGGTTGTGCTTTTAACGCCCGATTGACCCCCAGCTGATATGGAAAAATAAGATATCAGTGAAACAATAATTTTGATGAATCATAGTATTTATTTCAAAGTTGTTGGAATTTGAAAAACTTGATTTATCTAAATTCAAGTGTCCTTAGCAGATAAAGAAGTTCTAGCAAAATATCCAAGGGTATTTTAGTCTCTCAATTTTCTCTCCCTCACACGATTAAGAGCAGCATTTTGTTGCTAAAAACAGAAAAACAAAGGAGAAAGAAAGAGGAGTAGTCGTGAAGAGGGAAAGAGGGGAAAATGGAGAAGGGAGCAAGAGTAGCCAAGAAGGATCAAGAGCAAAGTTGGAGCTTGGGAGTTCATCTTCATGGTTTCAAGAGGTAGAGGATTCTAACCTTCAATCTCATCTTTTTCTTCGCCTTTTTATTGTTTAAAGTTTGGTCACATAGATGGAGAAAATGAGTTTGAGATACAAGAATCCATTTTCTTTGATAGTTCATGCTTTCTTTTGATGAAACTGAGTTAGTTTCATTATTTTGAATGCATATTGGCTGAATTTGTGTTTAAACAAATTAAGAAGTTATATAAATGAAATATAGAATCTAGGTAGTGATTTTGAGCATTAATCCATGATTAAGTGAATTGATGAGTTGATTTTAGTGTTTAATGAATCTAACAAGATTAGAGACCATGATTAGAGTTTTAAAATACTTAGAATTCAAGATTGGAAGGTTAAAAATAGTTTTGGAGCCAAAAGAATAGTAGCTCGGTTCTGCAGAATTTTCAGCAGAATTAACCACACTGAGGCGCAGCTTTTCCACGCCTAGGCGTGGGTTGTCAGGTTTTGGTCCAAGTGAGGCAGAGAGCACCACGCCTAGGCGTGGTAAAACCAAGCCTAGGCATGAGACAGGACATTAGCCACGCCCAGGTGTGGGGAAGTCACGCCTAGGCGTGAGTTCTAGTATTTTTCAAGAATATTATTCTTGATGTTTGAGAGTTTTCTTCTAGTTGGGATCATTCTAACATGTTTTCTTAAGTGTATTACGATACTTTTAGGAATATTTGAAGAGGAAATAACCCTTTAGTAAAGATGAGGAAGTTTAGAACTTTGTGCATCCAATAGTTAAGGATTTGGAATAGGTAGGTATCTAACACGTAAGATACTCAGTGTTGCATTGAATATCACTCAAGGTGTGATAAGATGATGTAACAGATACGAGTGTACTAGAATGAATTAGTAAAATTCGCTCTGTAACACCCCCCTTAGGGCATCACATTTCTAACTACCAACTCGCAATCTGAAAATGACTTCATAAAAGGTTTGAGTTATAAAAGGGTGAGTTTTAAAAATTTCTTTTCTTCAAAGATAGAAACATAAACTTACTGAAATCCATAAGTATTACTGAAAATATATTTAAACTGATTAATATACAATATTGACACCAATTAATATTTAACAATTTAAAGAGAAATATAAAACTAACAGACTCTTTTTTTTCAACAGTAGCAAACCCCATCACGGGTCCTACTTAATAGCACGGTACAACACTAACGAGAAAACTTAACATACTTATTCATTCTTGTATCCATCTTGATGCATCAGATATCTGTTCCTTGTCAACCCTTCACACTATCGAATCTGGAATGGTCATTCTCTGATGTTGTCTCCGATCTCAGAGTATTTATCACCCGTATGTCTAAGACAACTCGTTCCATCTATTATACAATTTTTACCAATACAAGCACAACATCACAATATAACAAAGAGGCGAGATCACCTACGCGAATACCAACATGGTAGTATAGAGATAACACAAACAACATACCATACAGATATGTCATACCATAATTCCAATAATACACTTAACATTAATCAACTATCATCATCCAATTATTTATTAGTTCAAATATCATTCAATATTCACGATGATGTCCTCAACAATATCCAAATATTCATCAATTCAAATCATACAACAATAACAATCATAGCATCAACATTATTTATCATCATCATCATCCAGTATTTCTCAGCAGAACAATTGACATAGTCAACATTCCTTAATTAATATATCACATAGATATAAATGCTCAGTTTCATGCATGCGCACATAGAGTCAATGTCCTACTCCATGGAGCTAATACTCAGTTCGGAGAAGTTGATCCGAAAGATCTGTCTGTACCAAAATGCCTCAGACCAAGTGCTATAATCCTCATTTTGATTTTGCACATCTAGCATATACACGATAGTCTTTACGAGATCTCAATTAAGAATTGTGTCTCGGTCAGGATCATCGGTGCGTTGCATCAGTCTAACCTACGGGAAGAAGCACGACCAACCACCCATGTAAGCAACCCGTACCCCGATGCCCCCAAGGTCAACAAGTGACTTACACTACGCATATCGCACCCACTCAAGAGGTGTACGTCTCTCCTAGGCAAATAGCCTCATACAGTCCATCGGACCTTTCCAATGCATGTTCAATGCACCAATGCCAATCATAGGCAAAATTTATTATTTTCTCATACAGTGTCCATACACTAGTTCATGCATATAAAATGCACCAATGCCAAACATAGGCAAAATTCACCATTTCCAATGCATGTTCAATGCACCAATGCCAATCACAGGCAAAATTCACCATATCATATTCAGGGTCCACACATTGGCCCATTCTCAGTTTTAATTTCATAATCTCATAATCAGGGTCCACCCACCGGCCTAACAGTAATTATACTGTATTTCTAACAGTGAAATCATATTATCGTATTTTTATAGTCACAAAATACTTTCATCATGTTTTCACAATCGCGTAACATTTCTATTACGTTTTCACAATTTTGCAATGTTTCTGTTACGTTTTCAAATCACATATTGATTTTTCAATGTTTTCTCAATCACGTAAAAATATTCCACCATTTTTAAATCACGTAGCGATTTTTCAACAATATCTCAAACGTGTAAAAATATTTAAACGCTTTCTAAATTGCGTAGAAATATTTCAATATTTTTTCAAATCGCGTGAAAATATTTAAACGTTTTTCCAGTCGCGTAGCTTAAAAATCATGTTTTTAAGTTACGTAAATTATTTTTCACTGTTTTTCAACCTCGTAAAATATTTCTCAACGTTCAAAAATTCTATTTCAATCTTTTTCAAAATAATATGACTACTCACATTATTTTTCACATTTTCTTACTCAAGAAAATCCTTTTCACAATATATTCCGCAAATTCACAATTACATTGAATTAAATCAATGTTTCTAACTTTAAAAATTACTAACGCTCTCCAAAACCCAAAGGATGAGTTACACGTTAGAAAATATCAAATCACTATTATATTCTCCATTTTTCTCAAATCAATTATAAAATCAATTCTATTCAAAATAAATTGAGGTTCAAACACTTTCAACCTCTCTTTTCCATTCTTATACAAAAATCTCATTTTCTCAAGTGATAAAACACTCTGATTCCCTTTCCAAATTCCTTATGCTAAATCAATTATATTTCCACTTTGTTTCCATAAAATCAAGGCATTACAAGCTTTCAAAAACATGGACATGACTATTAAAATCATCAAAACATTTTTTCTTTAAGTCAATATGGTTTTACACAAACAAAACCATTAAAAATCCTTTCCAAAAACCGTGAGCACTTGGTCTTTGAAATCAAATCATTTGTTCATTTTTTATTTTCACTTTCTTTGTAAATCCATTTTCACTTTCTTTGCAAATTCTTAAAATCAACATTGCCCATGTTTAGTAAAATGCTTAGAAACTTTTTACATAAAATAAATCAATAAAAATCCTTCTCAAAATCATGAACAATACTTCTTGAAAAACAAACCCTTTGTTTATTTTCCTTGCTTTTCTAATCATCCAATTTTATCATTCATGAAAATATTAATTTATGAACACCTATTTTGAGGTGTCTTGGCCGAAATTCCTCTTGGTCTTTGGAACCAAAAATCAATTTCCTTTCCATCATCAAATCATGGCTTACATATACATATTCAAATATATATCACAAACATGTCATAATCAAAGCAATAAATCATGCAAATCATACCAAGCATAGGCAAATAATCAAAGCACATAAACATACACAAATTATTACATGACCATGGATATGAATCCTCACATGGATTCACCATCCATCAAATACACAAACCATCTCTCACCACCATACTTGGTTGGTGAGGTGGATCTCCCTCTTACCTCTTGAAGAACCTCAAAAGCTCCTTGTTTTGCTTCTTTTTCCAAGTCCTTCACCACCAAGAACTTCTCAAATACAAAACAAAACATACACATAATTAATATATAAGACTTGAATAAGAAAACCATGGATTAGAATCATGGTTAGAACTTTGATAATCAAAAGAAAAGTGAAGATTAACAAACTTCACCAATAAAGCTTCAATCTTTAGCTTGAAGAACAAGGTTGAAGATGAGTGATTTAGAGAAAGTCTCTAACATGAAAGTTGCTTAGAATATCATGTAGATTCAAGATCTGTGGTTGGATGAAATTAAAAGAGATTGGATGGTGATTTGAGGTGGTATGGCCGAAATTCCTCTTGAAGAACAAGGATGAAGTTTTTTTTATTTTTGTGAGGGAAAGGCTTCGTAGATTTGGTTAAGATGAAGAATGAAGTGAAAACACTTAGTTTTCCTTCCACCAATTTCGTAGAGTTCCTTGGAAAAATCCCTAAAAATCATAAACAAATCTTAAAATCAATAACAAGTAAAAGAATAGGTAAACTATGATTCAAGCATGGCTTAGAAAATCAAAACTAAAAGATTGGGTGAAGAAATATGAACTTTACCCTTTTTGATAGAAACTTGAAGCTTGGATTTGAAGCTCAAAATGAATGATTTGGTGAAAACTCAAAACTAGAGATGTTCTTAGAATAAGGTAAGGATTCAAGAAATAAGGTTAGATAAAATTTTTGAGTGATGGAGGGTAGATCTAGGGGTCTTGGCCGAAACCTCCATGAAAGGAAAGTGGAGAGAAAAGCTTGATAACTTAGCTTCTTGAAAATGAATCAATGATGACCAAGAATAGCAATAATGGTCATGAAACACTTTGTTATGGTCTTAAGCCTCCAAAAACCGTCCCCCCCTCCATGCATTCTCCTAAGAGTGCAAATAATTAATAATGATGCATAATTGACTAAAACAACTAATAATGTCTTCAAACTTTTTCCTTTAGCTCCTAAACAACAAAAAAACTGTCCCCCCCCCTCCATCCATGCTTTCCATAATGTTGTCATCTTTTCTAGCCACCATTTAGAGCCATTTAAGCCATTGATTAGATCAATGGTTAGGATTAAGGTAGACTTTTGATTAGAAGACTTAATCTAAGTCATTAGATCTTTTCTCCTTGAAATCCTAGCCATTAGATGCATCTCCACAAATGAAGGGTCAAGATTACTCCTTCTTACTTTTAATCCAAGGGTCATAATTAGTTATAGCCATTTTGGAAGACCAAATCTCCACCATTGATTAAATCCAAATCCAATGGTCATAATTGGTCCATCTCCATCGTTGATTTAATCCAAATCCAACGGTCACAAATAATTCTAGCCACTTTATAAGATCAAATCTCCACCCTTGATTAATTCTTCATCCAATGGTTGTAAATGGTCATACCCATTTTATTAGAGTAATCCTACACTGTTGATTAAATCAACGGTTGATATCAAAGTCTTCAATATTAGACTTGCTTCCTATTGGTCCGTCAAAAGAATTAAACTTGTTTCCTATTGGTCCATCAAAAGAATTAAACTTGTTCACTATTGGTCTGTCAAAAGTTGTCATAACCACTATTGTTGACTAAGTAGTATAATTTCTATTTTTATCTGCTATAACCCCATGAAAGAATATATTTGCTGTATTTTTATCGCCTAATAATTAAATACAGTACAAAACACAATAAAATAAATTTTCTAAAAACTGTTTCCGGATTCAAGTTTAGTAAGATCCCCTGTCTCTGTCTAAACAATACAAATTTTTCTGATTACAAAAAAATTTTCACTTTGCGGGATCCACTTGGGCCCACGTAAGGCCACTTGGGCCCATAAACAGTCCAAAAACAATCTAATAAATATAAAAATTTATAATCATCCATAAAAATCACAAATATTAGAAAACGTATGAAAATTAAATCAGATTGTTAAAAATAATGAACAATCAAGAGAAATAAATACATAAAGATTTCCTCCCGCCCGAAAATTATTATTTTCTTGACACGGAGTAAATCACTCAAAATGATCAAATGCGCTGACGGAATACTCAAAATAATTTTACAGTACACAGAAATCACTACACAGTAGAATTCTGTTACTGTCAAAATTACCGTCAACTATTTAGGAAATTTAGGGTGTTACAATACTCCCCCTCTAAAAAGAAATTTCGTTCTCGAAATTTAATAAACTTGATTTCACACCCTCAGAATAAATATGAATAATGCTCTTTTATCTTTTCTTCCAATTTCCATGTTGCTTCTCCACTTACATCATTCCAAACAATTTTAACCAATGAAATCTCTTTACCTCTCATTCAATTTCTCCTGATCAAACATATATCTCAGACTCTTATAGTTACTAGAAATATTGAATGTTATTCCATAAAGAAAGTATATCCATACCTCTAATTCCAACACAGCGGTTACCAAACTCCAATCATGCGTAGAATAGCTTTTCTCAAGTGACTTCAATTTCCTAAAATCATGCCCTACAACTCTTCTATTCTGCATAAGCACATATCTTAAGCTCTGATGTAATACTTCATAGTACACCTTAAATGGTTTATTAAGATTAGACAAAACTAAAACCAGAAAAGTACTCAAACATATTTCAACTCCTAAAGATTCTCCTTACATGCATCAGTCTATACAAATACTTAATTCTTTCTAGTAAGCTAGGTAAGAAGTCCTACGATCTTAAAAAAATATCTCAATAAATTTTCTACGGATTTCCGTTACCGTTTTTTACTTTTGAAGAATCCACCACGTTTCCGCTACGTCACTCTGATACTATGACATGGATGTAAACAAGAATATCCTTTCTTGCAATTTCAATATATGAAAGAAAACTATGGAGGTTTAGAAAGAAGAAAATAACGAAGCTATCTGATATATTACCAGACATATCTAACAAGAATTTGATGTTGCCTGATTTTCAAGAATGCATTTTTCTAGACTATTAACACTTTATTGAGACAATCTCATAGGATATGGTTAGAAAATAACCAATCCGTTTCAAAAATCAAATCTATTTATGAAAGAAATAAATAGATCAAACTAACACAAAAATTTGATCTATAACAATAATTCGAATAACTCGAGTAACACGATAGGCTAGCAATGGGAACAGAAATAAAGAAATCAGAAGATCACGAAGACACAGATAACACCAACATATAATTGATATACTCAATCATATGCTATAAAGAATAGGTAAAGAATTACCTTCTACAATATAGTCTCCCTTGTTTATGTCTTCAGCTCAGAACACTACCGTTCCATTCGATGTATCGACTCTCCCTACTACCTGAGATTTTACTAACAGAAAACTCTGTTTACAATGGAACGCAATCTCTGAAAATGTGTCCAAACTTTCTGCACTTAAAACAAATTATTTCTTTGGACGTACAATCCTTTGTTAAGTACCTTCTTCCACACATCTTACTGCTGCTGATTTCCCAATAGTCGTAAATATGTTTTCCGTTGTAATCAATTACTTTCCTAATATCCCTCCTTTAGAATACCCAATTCCAAAATTACGACTTCTTGTATTTCAAAACTGATTCTCTTCCATTAGATCTTGAACCTCAACTTTTAGCTTCTGCTGTTCGACGATCCTCTGTTCCTGTTATACTGTCACGTCAGTTGTCTTCCGCATTGCTCCCGTAGTGGTAACCATATTATTAGTGTCACGTTCTGCTTCCACACACGTATGTCTACCACAAGCCATTTTCTTTCTTCAAAGATGGACAAATCAAAATAAAATGGATTTGGTATCCATTTCAAATAACATTGTTTCCTTTCGAAAATCAAACATACAGAGAACACAACACAAGCAAAATAGACTTAACCACAAACCCCAAAAGACTCAAACCGTGCTCTGATACCAACTAAATGTAACACACCCCTTAGGGCATTATATTTCTTACTACCAACTCTCAATCTGAAAATGATTTCATAAAAGGTTTGAGTTATAAAAGGGTGAGTTTTAAAAATTTCTTTTCATCAAAGACGGAAACATAAACTTACTAAAATCCATAAGTATTACTGAAAATATATTTAAACTTATTAATATATAATATTGACACCAATTAATATTTAACAATTTAAAGAGAAATATAAAACTAACGGACTCATTTTTTTCAACAGTAGCAAACCTCATCACGGGTGCTACTTAATAGCACGGTACAACACTAACGAGAATACTTAACATACTTATTCCTTCATGTATCCATCTTGATGCATCAGACATCTGTTCCTTGTTAACCCTTCACACTATCGAATCTGGAATGGTCATTCTCTGATGTTGTCTCCGATCTTTGAGTATTTATCACCCGTATGTCTAAGACAACTCGTTCCATCTATTATATAATTTTTACCAATACAAGCACAACATCACAATATAACAAAGAGGTGAGATCACCTACGTCAATACCAATATGGTAGCATAGAGATAACACAAACAACATACCATACAGATATGTCATACCATAATTCTAATAATACACTTAACATTAATCAACTATCATCATCCAATTATTTATCAGTTCAAATATCATTCAATATTCACGATGAAGTCCTCAACAATATCCAAATATTCATCAATTCAAATCATACGATAATAACAATAATAGCATCAACATTATTTATCATCATCATCATCCAGTATTTCTCAACAGAACAATTGTCATAGTCAATATTCCTTAATTAATATATCACATAGATATAAATGCTCAGTTTCATGCATGCGCACATAGACTCTATGTCTTACTCCATGGAGCTAATACTTAGTTCGGAGAAGTTGATCTGAAAAATCTGTCTGTACCAAAATGGCTCAGACCAAGTGCTATAATCCTCATTTTGATTTAGCACATCTAGCATATACACGACAGTCTTTACGAGATCTCGATTAAGAATTGTGTCTCGATCAGGATCATCGGTGCGTTGCATCGGTCTAACCTACGAGAATAAGTGCGACCAACTACCCATGTAAGCAACTCGCACCCCGATGCCCCTAAGGTCAACAAGTGACTTACACTACGCATGTCGCATCCACTCAAGAGGTGTACGTCTCTCCTAGGCAAATAGCCTCATACAGTCCATCGGACCTTTCCAATGCATGTTCAATGCACCAATGCCAATCATAGGAAAAATTTATTTTTTTCTCATACAGTGTCTATACACTAGTTCATGCATATAAAATGCACCAATGCCAATTACAGGCAAAATTCACCATTTCCAATGCATGTTCAATGCACCAATGCCAATTACAGGCAAAATTCACCATATCATATTTAGGGTCCACACATTAGCCCATTCTCAGTTTTAATTTCATAATCTCATAATCAGGGTCCACACACTGGCCCAACAGTAATTATACTGTATTTTCAACAGCGAAATCATATTATCGCATTTTTATAGTCACAAAACACTTTTGTCATGTTTTCACAATCGCGCAACATTTCTGTTATGTTTTCACAATTTTGCAACGTTTCTGTTGCGTTTTCAAATCGCGTAGTGATTTTTCAACGTTTTCTCAATTACGTAAAAATATTCCACCATTTTTAAATTGCGTAGCGATTTTTCAACAATATCTCAAACGTGTAAAATTATTTAAATGCTTTCCAAATTACGTAGAAATATTTCAATATTTTTTCAAATCGCGTGAAAATATTTAAACATTTTTCCAATCACGTAGCTTAAAAATCACGTTTTTAAGTTACGTAAATTATTTTTCACTGTTTTTCAACCTCGTAAAATATTTCTCAACGTTCAAAAATTTTATTTCATACTTTTTCAAAATAATATGACTACTCACATTATTTTCCACATTTTCTTACTCAAGAAAATCCTTTTCACAATATATTTCACAAATTCACAATTCCATTGAATTAAATCAATCTTTCTAACTTTAAAAATTACAAACGCTCTCCAAAACCCAAAGAATGAGTTACACGTTAAAAAATATCAAATCACTATTATATTCTCCATTTTTCTCAAATTAATTCTAAAATCAATTCTCTTCAAAATAAATTGAGGTTCAAACACTTTTAACCTCTCTTTTCCATTCTTATACAAAAATACCATTTTCTCAAGTGATAAAACACTCTGATTCCCTTTCCAAATTTTTTATACTAAATCAATTATATTTCCATTTTGTTTCCATAAAATCAAGGCCTTGCAAGCCTTCAAAAACGTGGACATGACTATTAAAATCATCAAAACATTTTTCCTTCTAAGTCAATATGGTTTTACACAAACAAAACCATTAAAAATCCTTTCCAAAAACCGTGAGCACTTGGTCTTTGAAATCAAATCATTTGTTTATTTTTCATTTTCACTTTCTTTGTAAATCCATTTTCACTTTCTTTGCAAATCCTTAAAATCAACATTGCCCATGTTTAGTAAAATGCTTAGAAACTTTTTACACAAAATAAATCAATAAAAATCCTTCTCAAAATCATGAACAATACTTCTTGAAAAACAAACCCTTTGTTTATTTTCCTTGCTTTTCTAATCATCCAATTTTATCATTCATGAAAATATTAATTTATGAACACCTATTTTGAGGTGTCTTAATCGAAATTCCTCTTGGTCTTTGGAACCAAAAATCAATTTCCTTTCCATCATCAAATCATGGCATACATATACATATTCAAATATATATCACAAACATGTCATAATCAAAGCAATAAATCATGCAAATCATACCAAGCATAGGCAAATAATCAAAGCACATAAACATACACAAATTATTACATGACCATGGATATGAATCCTCACATGGATTCACCATCCATCAAATACACAAACCATCTCTCACCACCATACTTGGTTGGTGAGGTGGATCTCCCTCTTACCTCTTGAAGAACCTCAAAAGTTCCTTGTTTTGCTTCTTTTTCCAAGTCCTTCACCACCAAGGGCTTCTCAAATACAAAACAAAACATGCACATAATTAACATATAAGACTTGAATAAGAAAACCATGGATTAGAATCATGGTTAGAACTTTGATAATCAAAAGAAAAGTGAAGATTAACAAACTTCACCAATAAAGCTTCAATCTTTAGCTTGAAGAACAAGGTTGAAGATGAGTGATTTAGAGAAAGTCTCTAACATGAAAGTTGCTTAGAATATCATGTAGATTCAAGATCTGTGGTTGGATGAAATTAAAAGAGATTGGATGGTGATTTGAGGTGGTATGGCCGAAATTCCTCTTGAAGAACAAGGATGAAGTTTTTTTTATTTTTGTGAGGGAAAGGCTTCGTAGATTTGGTTAAGATGAAGAATGAAGTGAAAACACTTAGTTTTCCTTCCACCAATTTCGTAGAGTTCCTTGGAAAAATCCCTAAAAATCATAAACAAATCTTAAAATCAATAACAAGTAAAAGAATAGGTAAACCATGATTCAAGCATGGCTTAGAAAATCAAAACTAAAAGATTGGGTGAAGAAATATGAGCTTTACCCTTTTTGATAGAAACTTGAAGCTTGGATTTGAAGCTCAAAATGAATGATTTGGTGAAAACTCATAACTAGAGATGTTCTTAGAATAAGGTAAGGATTCAAGAAATAAGGTTAAATAAAATTTTTGAGTGATGGAGGGTAGATCTAGGGGTCTTAGCCGAAACCTCCATGAAAGGAAAGTGGAGAGAAAAGCTTGATAACTTAGCTTCTTGAAAATGAATCAATGATGACCAAGAATAGCAATAATGGTCATGAAACACTTTGTTATGGTCTTAAGCCTCCAAAAATCGTCCCCCCTCCATGCATTCTCCTAAGAGTGCAAATAATTAATAATGATGCATAATTGACTAAAACAACTAATAATGTCTTCAAACTTTTTCCTTTAGCTCCTAAACAACAAAAAAACTGTCCCCCCCTCCATCCATGCTTTCCATAATGTTGTCATCTTGTCTAGCCACCATTTAGAGCCATTTAAGCCATTGATTAGATCAATCGTTAGGATTAAGGTAGACTTTTGATTAGAAGACTTAATCTAGGTCATTAGATCTTTTCTCCTTGAAATCCTAGCCATTAGATGCATCTCCACAAATGAAGGGTCAAGATTACTCCTTCTTACTTTTAATCCAAGGGTCATAATTAGTTATAGCCATTTTGGAAGACCAAATCTCCACCATTGATTAAATCCAAATCCAATGGTCATAATTGGTCCATCTCCATCGTTGATTTAATCCAAATCCAACGGTCACAAATAATTCTAGCCACTTTATAAGATCAAATCTCCACCCTTGATTAATTCTTCATCCAATGGTTGTAAATGGTCATACCTATTTTATTAGAGTAATCCTACACTGTTGATTAAATCAACGGTTGATATCAAAGTCTTCAATATTAGACTTGCTTCCTATTGGTCCGTCAAAAGAATTAAACTTGTTTCCTATTGGTCCATCAAAAGAATTAAACTTGTTCACTATTGGTCCGTCAAAAGTTGTCATAACCACTATTGTTGACTAAGTAGTATAATTTCTATTTTTATCTGCTATAACCCCATGAAAGAATATATTTCTTTGTATTTTTATCTTTCGATAATTAAATACAAGACAAGACTGACAAAGAAAAGAAATTTTCTAAAAACTGTTTTCGGATTTAAGTTTAGTAAGATCCCCTGTCTCTGTCTAAACAATACAAATTTTTCTTATTACAAAAAAATTTTCACTTTGCGGGATCCACTTGGGCCCACGTAAGGCCACTTGGGCCCATAAACAGTCCAAAAACAATCTAATAAATATAAAAATTTATAATCATCCATAAAAATCACAAATATTAGAAAACGTATGAAAATTAAATCAGATTGTTAAAAATAATGAACAATCAAGAGAAATAAATACATAAAGATTTCTCCCGGCCCGAAAATTATTATTTTCTTGACATAGAGTAAATCACTCAAAATGATCAAATACGCTGACAGAACACTTAAAATAATTTTACAGTACACAGAAATCACTGCACAGTAGAATTCTGTTAACTGTCAAAATTACTATCAACTATTTAGGAAATTTGGGGTGCTACACGCTCTAATTAATTAGTAAAGGTATGAGCCTTAGCATATCCAAGAGTAGTGGATTTCTTTGGAAGAGTACCTAGAACCTTAAGCAACAAGGTGTTGCAAGTACTAACCACTATTGTGTTAGTTTCACTCAAGCGGGGTTAAGTTTGTGTGTTTAGTTCCTAAGTGGGAACGGCTGTGTACTAAGTTCTCTAGATAAGTTAGATCTCGTGCATTGTTTAATGCACAATATGATGAACTATGACTCGAAAGCTTGTCATATTCATTGAGTATAGCAGAAAAGTGTTTAACTCTTCTAATAGTGTAGTTGAGATGAAGATGCATGCAAGAAGAGAGTTACTTCCTTGAATACTAAGTTATGTATGAAAGATCAAGTAGCTAGGTATTCCAAGAGTTAGAAGTTACCTAAAACAAGTATTTGGAACCTTGACCATTCAAGTGTGACACGAGTCACTACAGGTAGTGCATTAACAAGGAGAGCCGGATACAAATGAGATAACTATAGTTTACATATGCATGAATTACTCACTTGCAGTAGAGTTGAGTTAAGTGTGAAAAGATCAGAGATGTGCTCATTTGATTCCATAAGTTAGTTCAAAATGACGCATTAGTTAAGATAGACTTTTTCACTAGGATGAGTTGAGTCTATGAGTAAGATTACAGTTAGTAAGGAATACAGTTTTCCTTATCTCAAGTAGGACCAATATGTGATAAGTTCACTCCCTATCTTAGCAAATGTTCGTGGAACTAGAGTTTCCTATAATGAACAAGTATAGGTAGAGTTAAATTATCAGTTTTGTAGTTACAGTTTAGTTGTATGGGCAATTGTTTATGGTTGTTGACATAAGCAATTGTATGGGTGGTTGCTTATGTTAACGGTATGTAAGCTATCGGTTTGGCTATACTACGAAGTATTAAGAAATTATCAATTATAGTAGAGGGAAATCCTATGATAGTAATTACAGATAACATTATACAGTTGTATGGACGATCGTATAATGTTGTGTTTAGTTTAAGTATGTATGTAGTTTACATAGTTATTATGCCATGAATTATATGTTTATTACTGAGAATTTTTATGTTCTGACCCTTTTTTGTGTTTTCATGGTAGAAGCAGGTCAAGAATCATCGTTGAGTAAGAAGTTCAAGAAACAAAAGAACTAGTGTAGTATAATGTTAGTTGTTTCTTGTCTTAGACAAAGCTTATGTATATTGTTATATTTGCTTTGTAGTTATATTCAGAGACATGTATTACAATAAGTCATTCGATGGCTAAGTTTGTATATATGTATATATATATAAGTTTAAGTTTTTCACATTCTCTCAAGGCTTTCTATAATGACTTGCATGGTTGTTATAGATTTATTAGTAGTTAGTTATGTAGTAAGTGATATAGCTAGTATTGTATATCTTGATATATTCAAATATATTAAGATATTTGTCCTAGGGCATTACATTATGGTCTCAGAGCAGTTCATCTTGTTGAGCAGGGGTATGTGTAACATCCTAAAATTTTGTATCTCTTAACTAGTAATTTTGACAGTTAACAGAATTTTACTGTTTAGTAATTTCTGAGCGCTGTAAAATTATTTTAATTATTCCGTCAGCATATTTGATCATTTTGAGTGATTTACTCTATATCAGGAAAATAAAAATTTTCGGGCCAGGGAAAACTTTACATAATTTAATTTTTACAGTTAGGTTTTAATTATTTTACGTAATCTGATTTGATATTTGTGTGTTTTCTAATATTTGTGATTTTTATGGAAGATTATGAAATTTTTTTACTGTTTGTGGGCTCATGGGGTATATGTGGGCCCAGGTGGCCATACGTGGGCCTAGGTGGGTCCCGCAAAGTGAATATCTTTCTACGCATAAAAAAATTTGTACTGTTGAGACGGAGATAGGGGATCTTACTAAACCTGAATCCGGAGACAGTTTTAGAAAATTTCTTATACTATGTTTTGTACTGTATTAATTATCGGGCGATAAAAATACAGTAAATATAATCTTTCATGGGGTTTTCACAGATAAAAATAGAAATTATACTGTTAAGTCCATAATTAGTGGTTATGATAATTTTTGATGGACCAATAGAAAACAAGTCTAATATTGGAGACTTTGATATCAACCATCGATTTAATCAACGGTGTAAGATAAGTCTAATATAATGGCTATGACCATTTATAACCATTGGATTTAGAATTGATCAAGGGTGGAGATTTGATCTTGCAAAGTGGCTAGGACCATTTGTGACCGTTAGATTTGAATCTAATCAACGGTGGAGATGGATCAATTATGACCATTGGATTTGGATTTAATCTATGGTGGAGATTTAGTCTTAAAAAGTGACAAAGACCATTTATGACCCTTGGATGTAAAGTTTGAAGGAGTAATCTTAACCCTTCATTTTGGAGACACATCTAAGGGCTAGGATTTAAAGAAGAAAGATCCAATGGCCTAAAATAAGTCTTCTATCTAAAGCTACACCTAAAGTCTACCTTAATCCTAACCATTAAACAAATCAGTGGTTAGGAATGCTTCAAATAATGATGGCTAGGAGATTTGTCACATTTGAAGAGTGCATGGAGGGGGGGACGATTTTGGAGGTTTAAGACAATAGCCAAGTTTCAAGACACCAATTATATCTCAATCTTGGTCATTATTGCATGTTTCAAAAAAGCTAACTTAGCGAAATTTCTCTCTATTCTCTCCACGCAATTTTTGACCATGCATTGAATTAGAAGACCAAATAATTCATTTTTACACTTCACATTATCACATCTTCATCTTTTCACTCAAGTATCAAAAAGCAAAACCAAAGAAAACTCCATTTCTCTCCCTAAACACACCATTCAGCCATATCACTCAAAACCACCATCCAATCTCTTTTAATTTCATCCAACCATAGATCTTGAATCTACATGATATTCTAAACAACTTTCATGTTGAAGATTTCCTCTAAATCATTCATCTTCATGGACTTTCTTCAAGATCCATGTTATGGAGTATTTATGGTGAAGTGTAAGGAAACTTCATTTCTTCTCTCTTTTTCATGATCTAAACCATGTTTGATCCATGGTTCCTCTTAATCAAGCTTAGTATACTAATTTTTATGTATTTTGTTTTGTATTTGAGAAGCCCTTGGTGGTGAAGGACTTAGAAAAAGAAGCAAAACAAAGAGCTTTTGAGGATCTTCAAGAGGTAAGAGGGAGATCCATCTCACCAACCAAGTATGGTGGTGAGAGATGGTTTTATATTTGGTGGATGGTGAATCCATGTGAGGATTCATATTCATGGTCTTGTAATTTATTTGTGGGTGTTTATGTGCTTTAATTATTTGTCTATGCTTAGTATGCTTTGCATGATTTTATGGCTTTGATAGTATGCTTAAAATATGTATGATAAGTATATGGCATGCTTGTAGTATTTATGATGAAATATGTATGTGTATGCCATGATGTGTTGATGGAAAGGAAATCAATTTTTGGCTCCAATGGCCAAGGGAGAAGGCTACGGTTTTTGATGCCCTTAATTAGGGTTCATGTTGAAATTTTTCAAGAACAAGGGAATTGATTTTTGGGTCCCTAGAACATGGTGAATTTCGGCCAAGACACCTCAAAATAAGTGTTTACAAATTAATATTTTCATAAATGATGAAAATGGATGATTTGAAGAGTATTGAAAATAAACAAAGGGTTTGTTTTTCAAGAGAACAAGAACATGGTTTTTGAGGAATTTTTATTGATTTATTTTGTGTACAAAGATCCTAAGTATTTTTCTAAACATGAGTTTTAAATGAAAATAGCAATGTTGATTTTAAGGATTTGCAAAGAAAGTGAAAAAGGATTTATAAAGAAAATGAAAATGGATTTGCAAAGAAAGTGAAAAATGAAAATGAACAAATGACTTGATTTCAAAGACCAAGTGTTCATGGTTTTTGTAAAGGATTTTTAATGATTTTGTTTGTGTAAAACCATATCAATTTAGAAGGAAAAAATATATATTTGATAGTTTCAATAGTCATGTCTACATTTTTGAAGTCTTGTAATGCCTTAATTTTTATGAACAAAGTTATTTTCAATGTGGAAACGTAACTTGATTTAATACAAGAAATTTGGAAAGGGAATCAGAGTGTTTTATCACTTGAGAGAATAGAAATTTTCGTAACGGAAAACAAAGAGAGGTTGAAAACATTTGAATTTCAATTTATTTTGAAGAAGACTGATTTTGGAAATGATTTGGGAAAAATGGAGAATATAATGGTGTTTTGAAAATTTACTAACGTATAACTGATTTTTGAGTTTTGAAATACGTTAGAAAATGTTAAGTTTTGAAACATTGATTTATAACAATGGAAAAGTGATTTTTGTGGATTATATTTTGGAAAAGGATTTCTTGAGTAAAGAAATGTAGAAAAAGATTTTCTTGAGTAAGAAAATGTGAAAAATGAAATACAAAGTCATATTATTTTGAGAAAATGTTGCAAAAGAATTTTTGAAGGTTAAGAAATAT
Source organism: Ormosia emarginata (assembly GCA_029884605.1). Classification (NCBI taxonomy): domain Eukaryota; kingdom Viridiplantae; phylum Streptophyta; class Magnoliopsida; order Fabales; family Fabaceae; genus Ormosia; species Ormosia emarginata. The sequence continues at coordinate 11,996,092 of JAQQTP010000040.1, forward strand.
TTTCTGTAATGAAATGGTGATGAAAAATGTTTTATGTATCTTAAAAACGTGATTTTTAAGCTACGCAATTTGAAAAATGTGTTGAAAATGATATTGATTTATTTAAGTCCAAAATAATGTTTGGAATATTGAGGAATATTTTACGTGATTGTAAAATGTTGAAAAATATTTTACGTATCTTAAAAATGATTTGAAATACAGTAAAATATTTCTACGCGATTTGAATTACGTTTAAATATTTTACGTGATTTGAGCTATTGTTGAAAAATCACTACGTGATTGAAAAGTAATAGAATATTTTTACGTGATTGTGAAAATGGCGAAAAAGTGCTATGATATTTAGAAAGTGTTTTAAATATTTTGAGAATGATGAAAAATGATTTACGCGACTTAAAAGAATGATTTTTAAGATACGCAATTTTGAAACAGTGGAAAAATACTATGCGATTTGAGAAACGTATATTTTTACGTGATTGAGAAAAACGTTGAAAAAAATTATTATATGATTTAAAAGTGCAACAGAAGAGTTACATTATTTTGAAAATGTAACAGAAATGTTACGAAATTTTGTAAATGTAACAGTAGTGTTATGGTATTGTGAAAACGTAATAAAAACGTTTTAGAATTTTGAAAACGTAACAAAAGTGTTACGGTATTATAAAAATGTAAAAGAAGTGTTATGGTATTGTGAAAATATAACAGAAACGTTTTTGAATTGTGAAAACATAACAGAAATGTTACGCGATTGTGAAAATACGGCAAAGTGTTTTATGACTATAAAAACATGATAACATGATGATTACTGTCAAAACAGTGTATGAACACTGTGTGAGAAAATGACGAGTTTTGCCTACGATTGGCTTTTGATGCATTTTATATGCATTGGAAAGAGATGCCTGTATTTGGTATTTGGGGCACTCTACGTATTGGAAAAATATGCATTGAAGCATATGATTTAAATTGAACAAATGAAATTGAAAAGTATGGCCCTTGTGGTTGGACTTGCACTGAGATATTAGTGCATTGTATAAAATATATTTTGAAAAATTATGAGTTAAACCTGTGATTGGTATTCTATCTATGATTTGGTATTTGGTGCATTACACATGCATTGGAATGGTCCGATGGACTGAAGTATGGCTAACTGCCTAGGAGAAACGTACACCTCTTGGGTGCGATAGGCGTAGTGTAAGTCACTGATTGACCTTGGGGGCATCGGGGTGCGGGTTGCCTACAGTGGGCAGTGAGTAGCACTACTGTAACCGTGGGTTAGACCGATGCGACACACCGATGATCCTGACCGAGACACTATTCTTAATCAAGATCTGATAAAGACTGTCGTGTATGTACTAGATGTGCAAAAATGAGAATTATAGCACGTGGTCTGAGGCACTTAGTACTGATAGATCTTTTCGATCATTTCTCCGACCTGAGTTTTAGCTCCATGGAGTAGGAACATTGAGTCTAAATGCACATGCATTATATGAGTACATTTATATCAACATGATATATAAATCAAGGAATAATTGAACTGTTGAATAATACTGGATGATGATGATGATAAATGATGTTGACGACATTATTGTGTATATTGAACAATGTTTGGATTGATATATGATTGGATGATGATAGTTGATTAATATTGAATATATTATTGGAAGTCTAGTATGATATCCCTGTATGATATTGTTGTTTGTGTTATCTCTGTGCTACCATGTTGGTATTGATGTAGGTGATCTCACCTCTTTGCTATGTTGTCTTGCTGTGTCTGTATTGTTAAAATTATACAGTAGAAGGAACGAGTTGTCTTAGACATAACGGGTGGTAGATATTTTGAGTTTTGGTGACAACATAGAGGAGTGGTCATTCAGGACTCGTTGGTGTACAGTATTAACAAGGAGCAGATATCTGATGCATCAAGATGGATACAAGAAGGAATAAGTATGTTAAGTTTTCTCGTTAGTGTTGTACCGTGCTATTAAGTAGGACCCATCATAGGGTTTGCTACTGTTAAAAAGAGAGAGTTTTCTGTTAGTTTTATATTTCTCTTTAAATTGTTAAACATTAATTGGTGTCAATATTGTATATTAAATATATTTTCAGTATTACTTATGGATTTCAGTAAGTTTATGTTTCTGTACTAATAAAAGGAAAAAATTTTAAAACCCATCTTTTTATAACTCAAACCTTGTGCGAACTTCTTTTGATTATTAGTCGGGAGTCAGACATGTGATACCTTAGGGAGGGTGTTATAGTATGGACTGACTATGCTTAGGCATGAGTAGTAGTTTAGCAGGGTGTTGTACATTCTTTTATCTCATAGTGAGATATGGAAATGGAATTGTATGACTTGCCTTAGGTATGGGTGTTAATGGTTATTTGTGTGAATAGAAAACTGTGGCAATTACCTGGTGAACCCATAAGACTAGAAGACTGGTCAAGACCAAAGCTCTTAGAGAAATGGTTGCTGCAATGAGAGAGTAGGCTGCCATTAGTAGTAGACCCTTAGTAAAGTTAGAAAAAGACTCGCTAGGGAAGTCGATGGACAATAAGGAACTAAAGAGGAAACAAGATTCCTCAGGGTTCAGTAGAGTTACTCCTTTGTTTTTAATGGAGAGTATGGTTCAGTTAGGTCTGATAAATGGCTTCAAGAGATAGTAGAGATCTTTGTAGTCATGCATGCACCGATGAACAGCGAGTATCCTTCGGGAATGTAAAGGACCTTTGGTGTGTGGGTCGATTCTCATGTAGGCTATCGATCGCTTAAGAGAATGAATTTGCCACCAGAATGCCTCAGTAGGGGGTCAGCCCTGAACCTGGTGGGGTCTGAGTATATTGAGTAGAGTCCAGCCTGGGGGTCAGCCCTAGGGATAGTGGCCAGGCAAGCCCTCGTCAGGGGTCAGTCTTGGGAGTGGTGACACTGGAATGATAGGCCAAAAGTTGGTGGGTCAAGCCAAGAGGTTACTAGAAATATTAAGTACTCAAATCACCTGAGAGGTGTTTAGAGTTACTTTTTTAGAAAAGTAGTATTCCCTAGAGTTACAGAGAGCAAATGAATCAGAATTATTGAGGCTTAAGGGGGATATTACTGTGGACTAGTATGGGAAGCAACTCGAAGAATGTTCTAAGTTCTCTTCTCATTTTATGAGTAGTCCATATGAAAGTTAGAAGTGTGTAAGATTTGAAGTTGGACTTAGAGAAAGTATTAGAAGTGTTATAGAAGTAGAAAAGTCCAGAAACCACGTAGTTTGGTACTGGAGGTCAGCGTTTAAGTGCTGAGAAAGTGGGCGATTAAGTGCCCATAGATAGCAAATTCCTGGATTTTTATTTATGGAATTTGAGTTCCCTATTAGTTGGGATTTTACATATATATTTCCTAGAGGATGTTAAGATGCTCATAGAGGTATTTCACGGTAGAAATCACCACCTAGCATATATGAATAAGTTAGAACTACTAAGCATTCTAAAAGTTAATAATTGTTTAAAAGAGGTATCTAGGACCTTAAACACAATAAGATGGCTTAGAATACCATCTGAGGTGTGTCAGTAAGGTAAGCTAGATACAAGTTTGATAAGAGAGTTAACCTTATCATAGAGGCATAGTTTACTCTCTTGTAGTAAAAGTGGGGTTAAACATGCAAGTTTTGATTAATGTTCTTTTCTCTCATTGAGTGGTGTTATAATGACGCATTAATCCAGAGATAGGTATTAAAATTGAACCATAGCACAATTATCCTAACTAAGGGCGTGAGTTAAACCCCTTGACCTTGCAAAGTAGTGAGCAAAGCTCTTTGTTAAGGATAGAGTTGTGACATAAGGTAGCAAGAAAAACATCCTATGAGGATAAAGATGCGAGTAAAACACTTTACCAGATATGCAGAGGAAGTTTCCCTTCAATCCTTCCACATCAGGCAAGTAGTGAGATCAAATAAATCTTGCCAAGTATGGTAGAGAAGTTAGGTAAACACTCTACTGAAGACAAAGTAGTGAGTTAAGTTCTTTGTCAAGAAACATGAGGAATGAGAAAAACACTTGTGTAAGAGGTAGTAAGAGTGAGTTAAACTCCCTACCAAAGGTTCTTAAGTAAGAGTGAGTTAAGCTCTCTACCAAGGATAGTAAAGCGAGAAAAGTTTACTATCAAGGGTAATAGAATTATTTAAGTTCTATGTCATGCTAAGGAGTGAGATAAACCCTTATGCAAGTGTAGTAAAGTGGGGCCAACTTACTACAAAGAATAATAGGATTAGTTAAGTCCTAAGTTAGGCAAAAATATGAGTTAAGTAGTTTGCCAAGTATAGTTAATCTAAGATCTAGTTGTCTTAGAATTAGAAATAGAAAGAGATTATCTCTAAAATTGTTTCTAGGATTATGGAAGAACATAGCCAGTATGTTACAGTAGTTTTGGAAATTTTTAGAGAAAAGTTTTAGCGTGCCAAGTTAGCCAAGAGTCAGTTTTGGTTACAAGTGGTACAATTTAAGATGTCATGTAATTTCTCAAGGAGAAATTGTAAAGAACCCTAGCAAAATCTAAGCACAGGTATAGTGGGTTGAACTACTTTGTAACCAATGTTAGAGAGTTTATCAGTAGACTTTCTCTTTTAGTGCTACCCTGACTAGGTCAGTTAGAAGAGGTAGTAGTTTTAATGGACTCTAGCTTGCGAGTATAGTTCCCTAGAGTTAAAGAAGAGGTTGACTACTACGTTAGTGTTGGTAATTCTAAATCCCCATGAGAACTTTGAGGTAGTTAGTGATGCTTCAAAGATGGGACTAGGGTTTATTCTGATGCAATAGGGGTAAGTAGATGCCTATGCATCGAGGCAAATAGATCTGTAGCAGAAGGACTACCCTATGTATGATTTGGAATTAGCCACAATGGTGTTTGCCTTATAGACTTGGATACTTTGCTCATAAAGAGTGTACTAGAGGTATTCAATGATCAAAATTGTTCCAAGTACTTGTTTGATCAGAGGCAGCTGAATATGAGATAGATGGAATTCTTAAAGGCTTATAACCTTGAGTTATAGTATTATATGGGTAAGGCCAATTTAGTGGTCGATGCACTAAGTAGGAGAGTCCTACAGGTGTCCCAGGTGATAGTCCAAGAGAGAGTGAAATTCTTGTAAGTTTTGAGAATTTGAGTCTAGCGGTGACCAGGATTCCAAATAGTCTCACAGTGAGCAAGGTGGACATAGTAAGAGGCCTAAGGACTCAGATTTTTTTGAAGCTCAAAAGGAAAAGTAAGCTCTAAGGGACGTTAGTGAGCAGATCTTCTTAGAGACCCAACAGGATTTTAGTATGACAATAGATGGAATGACGAGGTTTAGAGACAGACTTTGTACTCCAAGAGAGTCAGAAAATCAAAGAGGGGTTTCTAGGAGGAGTTCATAAGAGTAAGTATACCATCTATGTAGAGGCTACTAAGGTTCTTCAAGAGTTAAGGAAGATATTTTGGTGGCCTAGTATAATAGAGGACATAGCAGAATATGTTGTGATTTTGGTAATGATGGAAAGATTAAGTAATTTGTCTACTTTTTACCAAGTAGAGTTAGCTATCTTCTGGATTAAGTAGTCTAACTACTTTTGAAAGAGATAGATAGATTGCAAGGAGTTTCAGTGAATGCAGTGTTTGATAGAAATACTAGGTTCATACTTAGTTTTGGGAAGTCTTGCAAAAAAAGTTTAGAACTAAGTTAAGCTTCAGTACAACTTACTATCCATAGGCAGAGGAATCCAAGAGTTGAGGTAAGCAGATTTCCTCTAGTGAGAATATGGTGGGGAGAAGCTGGCACTGAAAGGACTACTTGGGAGTTGAGATCCCATATAGAATGAGTAGACTCAGAATTGTTTATAAAAGATAAGCAATTTTGGGGACAAAATTTTTAAAAAGGAGGGGAGAATGTAACATCTTGAGAAAATATGTTAGGCTTGTATATGATCTCAGAGGTACTATTATACTTGTATAACATGTCAGTTAAGTTGTATGACAAACTAAGTTCATTTAGGCACTTAGTTGTAACCCAAAAGTTGAAAAGTAGCTTAAAATGACTCAGATAGTAGCATAAATTGCTGAGTTGAGGGAAATAAACCTAGAGAGTTTGTGTCTAAGTCACAAATGAGTTAACTAAGGTACAGTTAAAATTTGAGAACAATCGGAGTCAGTTTGGTATTTTTAGGCACACTAGTTGTACTTTTAATGCTCGATTGACCCCCAGCATATATAAAAAATAAGATATCAGTGAAATAATAATTTTGATGAATTCTAGTATTTATTTCAAAGTTGTTGAAAGTTGAAAAACTTGATTTAGCTAAATTCAAGTGTCTTTAGCAGATAAAAAAGTTCCAGGAAAATATCCAAGAGTATTTTGGTCTCTCAATTTTCTCTCCCTCACACGATTAAGAGCAGCATTTTGCTGCTAAAAATAGAAAAACAAAGGAGAAAGAAAGAGGAGCAGCTGTGAAGAAGGAAATAGGGGAAAATGGAGAAAGGAGCAAGAGTAGCCAAGAAGGATCAAGAGCAAAGTTGGAGTTCGGGAGTTCTTCTTCATGGCTTCAAGAGGTAAGGGATTCTAACCTTCAATCTCATCTTTCTCTTCACCTTTTTTTATTGTTTAAAGTTTGGTCACATATGTAACATCTTCTTTACCATGTTAGACTTGTAAATGGTTACTAAGGTAGCTTAATACTTGCTTAACATATCTGTTTAATTTTATGACAATCTGAGTTAGTTTAGGCATTTTGTTGTAAGCCGAAAGGTGAAAAATAGCTTAAAATGACTTAGATATTAGCTTAAATGGCTTAGCTAATGGAAATAGATGTAGATAATTTATTTCTAAGTCACAAATGTGTATTCTGTGATATGGTTAAAGTTTGAGAATTTTTGGAGTCAGTTTGGTATTTTTAGGCATATTGGTTATCTATTTAAAGCCGGATTGACTAGTCACAGATATGGAAAATGATGATTTTGGTGCAACAATATTTTTGATGAATTCTATGATTTATTTTAAAGTTATTGGAACTTAAAAAACTTGATTTGGTATAAATTAGGTGTTCTTAGCAGATATGGGGTATACTGCAAAATATCTAATTTTCAAAAGTCTCTCACGGCTAAAAGCAACCACTTTGCTTGACTTTGTGATTGGAATATTGCTTCTAATATCCCCATTCTCTCATTCCCTCATACGGTTAATAGAAAACAAAGAGAGAAGGAGGAGAAAGTGGAGGAAAAGAGAAGGAAACTCAAGGCAAAGCCAAAGTTTGAGATTGTTCAAGTTGAAGCTTCATTATCTCCATCATTTCATCACCTTGTAGAGCTTGAAGGTAGAGGTTCTTGAACTTATTTTCATCTTTTCCTCATTTCTCCATGTTAGGTTTGATTGAGGTCTAATATGTCAAATTGAGTTCTTGTGGTATGATATGTGATTTTCTTGCTTGGATGAGTTATAAATATTGTTTATGACTTGTTTATGCAAAGAGTTTGGATTAGAAACTAAAATTATCCATTTTGAACCTAAAATGCTCAAAGTGTAGGTTTTGGGGTTTTGATGAGTGATTTTGTGTTTGGATCCATTTTTGATGAAACCAAGTGGTGTTTTGTGTTTCCTTCATGTTAGTGAACTTGTTAGGAACTTGAAATCACCTAGAAACTAGTTTGAAGTAATCAAAATCCATGATTTGTTCCAATGGAACAGTATCACGTTCTGCAAAATTTTACAAAAGCTGCTGCCTCGGGGTCATGCCTAGGCGTGACAAATCCACGCCTAGGCGTGGGTGTCCTATTTTCTCAGTTTGGCGAGACAGAGAGTGTCATGCCTAGGCGTGAGTATCAGGATTTTCTCAAGATTGTTTCTTGAGGTTTTGGCATTCCTTAAGTGTTGGGATCATTTTTATATGTCTTCCTAAGTGTGTTAAGACACAAATAGGGTTAATTCTCGGAAAGAATATCTATATGACATAAGTTTAAGAGTGGTCAAATGTCAATGGTTGGGGTGTTGGAACACCTTAAGCTTCCTTAGTGTGAAGGTATGCCTACCTATATGCAAGGACTACTCCTTTAGAGTTAAAGTTGAGTTTGAGATGTATAGTTGCAACATGTTTCTTTGATGGTCCAGGTTAAGCTTCGTGATTGGTTAGAGACATGGTTGGTTCCTTTATGCGTTAAAGTTGAGCCAAGAATGTATGTTTTCTAGCTATATTCTTTTCACTAGGTTAGGGTGAACCTTGTGATAGAAGTTGGTAAATCCTTGGGCATCTAAGTGTTATGGAATGCTATAAAGTAGTATCTAAAACCTTGAGCAATGTGAGGTTGCCTTGAAATCACTTAAGAAGTGATGGTGTGAGATGTTATATATGAGGACACTAGTGACATGAATTTTACTACTTATGTGTTAATTTGAAGTAAAACCTTGAGCCTCTAGTCTTTGCTTTTCACATGGTTGTATACCTTGTGATAAGTATGTATGTTTTGATAGCAAACCTGCATATTTAGTTTTCAAACTTGATACTTGCTAGTTTCCTATGTATTGTAACTTAACATGGTGTGCACAACCATATGACCAGAGAATGAGGAGTTGATCCAGATTCTCGTAGTAGGTACACTATTGTGGTCAGGATTACTGGTATGAGGGTGGTAATAGTACTCTTATGTTAATAAGGGGAAAGCACTCACCTATTACCAAGTAAAGTAAAGGCTTTAGGTCTAACCTACTCAGTATATACAAGGGGATAGGTGGTTCCTGGGAAATAAGCAAGTAACTTGTGTTTTCTAAAACTAAAATATGCATTAGCATTGCATAATCATTATATTAGGACCTTGTTTGAGCATAATCATACCTCATAACATAAAGCATTGCATGGTTGATAATTGTATAGGCAGTTGTCATTGCTTGATTGGTTGATTAATTGGTTGCTTCTTCGATAGTATCTTAGGATTGTATGGGTGGTTCTTTAGTATTGTTGACTAATTGGATATTCCTTTATATTGAGTATTAACATGTGTTCAGTTCATTAGTTTGATATAATTGATTAACTGTTGGTCTTGGTATGCGAATATTGGAAAATTGTGATTTCTCACCCCTGTGTGTTCCATGTAAATCCAGGTGAAGACCATCAAAAGGGAAAGGGCAAGAAAAAGAAGAAGTAGAAGGCTTAGTTTCGTCGCTTTATTTCTTTTTGCATCAGCTTGTATATTTGTACTTTGCTGGTTGTTTGTAAAAGCTTATGTATACAGTATAGCTTCTTAGCCAGTGATGTATGTATATATAAGATCTTTCTATCATTTGTGGCTCTCTATGATGACTACCCAAGTTATTGTGGGTTTTTATTTTATGCATTTTTAGAAGTGACACGCTTAATGTGTTTTATTTTAATATATTCCGTTTATTTTAAGATAATTCGTATTAGGGTGTTACAACATAAATGGAGAAAATGGGTTTGAGATGCAAGAATTCACTTTCTTTGATAGTTCATGCTTTCTTTTGATGAAACTGAGTTAGTTTCATTGGTTTGAATGCATATTGGCTAAATTTGTGTTTAAACAAATTAAGAAGTTCCATAAATGAAATATAGAACCTAGGTTGTGATTTTGAGCATTAATCCATGATTACGTAAATTGATGAGTTGATTTTAGTGTTTAATGATTCTTACATGATTAGAGACTATGATTAGAGTTAGAAAACACTTAGAATTCAAGATTGGAAGGTTAAAAATAGTTTTGGAGCCAATAGAACAGTGGCTCGGTTCTGCAGAATTTTTTGCAGAATTGACCACGCCTAGGTGCAGCCTTTCCATGCCTAGGCGTGGGTTGATCAGGTTTTGGTCCAAGCGAGGCAGAGAACACCACACCTAGGCGTGGTAAAACCAAGCCTAAGCGTGAGACAAGACATTAGCCACGCTTAGGCGTCGGGAAGTCACACCTAGGCGTGAGTTCCAGGATTTAAATATTGTTGATGTCACACCTAGGCAGAATGTTATTCTTGATGTTTGAGAGTTCTCTGCAAGTTAGGATCATTCTTACATGTTTTCTTAAGTGTATTAAGACACATTTAGGAATATTTCAAGAGGAAATAACCCTTTAGTAAAGATGAGGAAGTTTAGACCTTTGTGCATCCAATAGTTAAGGATTTGCAATAGGTAGGTATCTAACACGCCAGACGCTTAGTGTGCGTTGAATATCACTCAAGGAGTGATGAGATGGTGTAATAGATACAGTGTACTAGAATGAATTAGTAAAATTCACTCTAATTAGTTGGTAAAGGTATGAGCCTTATGATATCCAAGAGTAGTGGATTTCTTTGGAAGGGTACCTAGAACCTTAAGCAACAAGGTGTTGCAAGTACTAACCACTCTTGGGTAAGTTTCACTCAAGTGAGGTTATGTTTGTGTGTTTAGTTCCTAAATGGAAACGGTTGTTGTAACACCCTCCATAGGGTATCACATTTTATACTAAAAATTTAAAACCTGAAGATCATTTTATAAAAGCTTTGAGTTCTAAAAGATGGATTTTAAAATTTCTTTTCATGGAAATATAAACTTACCAAAAATTACAAGAAAAATAGAAATTTAAATTGAATTGATTAATACACATATTAAATATACCACAATATTTTCAATAACAATTTAAAACATAAAATTTACAGACTCAGAGAAACAGTAGCCAACCCAATGACGGGTACTACTAATAGCACGGTAACAACACTAACGAGAAAAACCCTGCATACATGCCTCGTTTCTCCACCAACTGCATCTCGTTGAAACTGAGAAGATCACTCCTCGACGCTGTCACCATCTTCAGAATTTTGCCTCCAATGGGTCTAAGAAACTTGCTTTGTCTACTATACGAATTTAAATAAAACAAACAAAACAAAATAATACAATAAAGAGGTGAGATCCCCTTTCACCAATACTAGTACGGTAGCAAAGAGAGATACGAATGACAAAGTCATTCCATACACACAGATATCACAAATATAGTCATGTTATCAATTTACAAATAATTCCAATAAACACATGTTATAATAAAATGAACAGCAATAACATTACCATGATAGATATAACAATTGATACAATAAACTACATAATCACATCATGCATAGTAACTCATATTAACACTTCATATATAATATCTCAACATTGAATATAAATAACCACATTAAAATGCAGATAAGATATGTCAATATACATAGACTCATTCCTACTCCATGGAGCTAAAAACACATACATCAGAGAGAATGACCCACAAAATCTATTAGTACCGTCGACCGCCCATAACTATTCCGCTGTCTCACGTTGCGTCTATAGCCCACTGTCAAAACGTCGTGGTGTAGCACACTGTTATAACGTCGTGTCACTACAGGCTTGTACTAAATAGATTTCACAAGATCTTGATTAAGTATAGTGCATGTCGAGTTCATTAGTGTGTTACTAGTTACCACGGCCCAGAGGAGCGACCAACTGTCCACAAATGGAATAATCCGCACACTAATGCCTCCAAGTTCATTCAAATTGAAACACACTACGCTTATCACACCGACAACACGATGTTATTCATTTCGTCAATCAAATCACTAATTATCAACCAAATTGGCACAAATGCATGATAAAAATTACCAGAATACCCTCAATGGTATTAGATATCCGTATTTATGAAAATGCCCTTAATGGCTTGCCCTCAATGGCAAAAATCTCAAATATGCCCTCAATGGCAAAAATCTCAAATATACAGTACGTCCCACTTAACAGTATCTATATCTCAACATGTCCGGGTCCACCACTTTGGCCCGACAGTAACAATTCGCTGTTTTCGTCAATCGCGTAGAAATTTTATCGCGTTTTCAAAATTTCATCGTTTTTACAAACGTTTTTAAATCGTGTAAATATATTTTACTGTTTTTGAAATCGAGTACTGTTTTTCAAACGTTTTCTCAATCGCGTAAGATTTTTAAATCATTTTCTTGTCCGAATTCCTTAGAAATCACTATTTAAATAAACAGAAATAATATTTAATACGTTTAAATTACGTAAGATATTTTCCATACCGTATACAATATATTGAATATCTTTTCTATCTTATTTGTCTATTTTTAACAAAACTGACAATATTTTGCTTAGAAAATCTATAACAATGGTTTTCTAGGTTTTCTGTTAAAAATTCTTTTGTTTATATTATAACCATTTAATTACACTTTTGAAAACTACTAACGTGCTTCAAAACACAAAGTGAGCTTTATGTTAGTATTTTTCAAATGTTCACTGTATTTTGTATTTATAGTAAAATCCTCTAACTTTAATTTCTAAAACTAAGTTCTTCCATTTTATTTCCCAAAGATTTATTGAAATCAAATTCTTTTGTAATTAACTACTTGATCTACCTTGGAAAATAATTTTAGAAATTAAATATATATTATATGACATATTGGTCGAATTCCCCAAAATCCTTGCATTTGATCTTTGGATCATTTTTCATCTTCTAAATCAATGTCAAATTCATTGTATTGCCTAAATTCAATAAATCATTGTTTTAGAAAATGGTTGAGAACATTTTGGTCCTCTTTTTCTTATTGAGGTCGTGAGCCCCTTTGGTGTTCTTTGGAACACTCATGCAAATCCTTATATGTTATTTACATGTTACAATAATTATCATGCATCTATGTGCACATATCATATATTAAAGCAATCATAAAACACATACAAAATATTAAAGTAATCATAAAACACATACAAAATATTAAAGCAATCATAAAACACATACTATATATTCTAAAACTATAGACATGCTTGCACACAAAATCAAACACGATTAGGAAAATAATAAACAACCAAGTGAATGAATCCGTATGGATTCTTCACTACAAACACATTCATTCCTCACCACCAACACATGGCTGATGAGGGTAATCTCCCTCTCACCTCTTGAAGAAACCTCCAAAGTTCCTCGTATGCCTCCTTCAAGTAAACTTTCTCCACCAAGAGCTTCTTGAAAATCAAAGAAAACATGCAATATTAATACCTAAGGCTCTAAACTAAAATAATCATGGATTAAAATCATGATTAGAACTTTGAAATGGATAGAAACATTAAGATTAAAGAATCCTACCTTCAAGGCTTCAAACTTGAGCTTTGAAGAACAAGATAGAAAATGGATGATTCAAGCTTAGGTTTCAACTACTAAGTAGCTTGAGATGAAGTAAGGAAGCAAGATATAAGGTAGTTTAGAATTATAGAAGAGTGAATGATGGGTTGGAGGTGGAGGCCGTGAGATTGAAGAAGAAAAGGAGAAAGAAAATTTGAGAGCTTTGCTTGTTTGATAGCTTTGGAGAAAAGGTGAAGACTTTGATTAAATGAAAACAAAGTCTCCTATTTACTATACATAGCCGTGAACCATTTTGAGAGAAGGAGATAAATATTTTTGGTTTTGCTTTCTCCAAATGCATGGTCGTAATTGCATAGAGAAATAAGAATGAATTGAAGTGTTGAAATTGCCCTCCTAAAGCATGCATTGCCGTAAATGCACATGAAGAGAAGCCACCAAAATTGACTTTGTCTTACTTGGTTAATTGATGAAAAATGGTAAGAATTGAATTGTAATATTTGCCTTACAAAAATTTTGCTTGGCCGTAGGACACAACAAAGAATAGCCATCAATATTGACTAGTCTTTATTTGTTTAACTTAGGCTTCCTACGTGAATTTCACAAAGTGAATTGGCTATTAGAGCAATTTGCTCTTCTCCTTCACCGTAGAATCACTAAATTTCAAGAAGTCCAAATTTGTCTAATAACTTGTTTCCTATTGGTCCTTAAAGAGTCAAGCCATTATTCTTGACCAATTTTTATTGGTTGAATATTTACTAACTTGATTCCTATTGGTTGCTATTTTTGTTGACCAATTTCTATTAGTGCACACTGTATATTTTCTAGTATACTTTAACCAATGAACAATAATTACTGTTTATAAAGCCAATATCTATTGTCCAATGAGTAATAAAATATACATAGATTTTTCTCTTACTTCAGTTGGGTAGCAACTATTGTTGATCATTTTCTACTGATTGCCCTTGATGAGTCACAGAGCGAGTCATCAAAGAGAAGTTTCTAGAACGTGTGACTCACTACGATGAGTCAACATGATGAGTCAGCGTAGATATTTTCTAGAATAGGAAAGTCAGCATGGCGAGTCAGCGTGCTGAGTCACTAATGGTGAGTCACAGCGCTGAGTCAGCATGGTGAGTCATCAAAGAAGCTTCTGGAACAGGTGACTCACTACGGTGAGTCACAGGGCGAGTCACCGCTTCTGGAACCTTCTAGAATCTACTGAGTCACAGGTGCTGAGGTATCACGCCATGTGTCGAATTTCTATTGGCCCTTCGTGATGAGTCACAACCACTAATATTGACCAGCTCCTCATTGGTCCATGTGTAATGCATTCAATGACTAGGCCCGCTGACAATGCGTCTTCTAGAACAGTCTGGAACATGTGAGTCACTAGGCTAGTCACCTAGGTGAGTCACCAACGATGAGCCATCATCTAGAACATTCTAGAGTGAGTGACTAGGCTTGCGTCTAGAATCATCCACTAGATATTTTTCAAGAAAAATATCTTTCAATGAATAATAAAACATACCCCTATTTGATTTGTCAGATAAAATCGCAGGAAAATAAAACTTCAAAAACTGTTTCAGGTTTCGAGTTTAGTAAGTTCCCTTGGCTCCGAATCAACAGTACAAAGCTTTCTGGCCAATAATTTTTTTTTTTTCCTGGCCATGGGCCCACATACAAATCTGACCAAAAATATCGAGATATATTAAATATTCAAAATATATCAAAATATCAAAAATATAATATAATATTCAAAATATCTCAAAATATCTTAAAATATCTTAAAAATATCTCAAAATATCTTAAAATATCTCAAAATATCTAAAATATAATAAAATATTCAAAATATCTTAAAATATCTAAAATATAATAAAATATTCAAAATATCTAAAATATCATAAAAATTCACAAAAATCATATTAATTGTGAAACTCATGAAAATCAAATCAGATTAGTAAAAATAATTAAGAATTGAGAGAAAGAAATAAAATACGAAGGCTTATACATATACTGCCCAAAATAATATTAAAATAATCAAAAACATAAAAACTTCCAAAAATTCCTAAAAATCACAAAAATCATAAAATTCACAAAAGTCGAGTCAGATTTCTCAAAATAATTTGGAATCGACGAAAACAAATAAAATATATATTTTCGGGGTATTACAGTTGTGAACTAAGTTCTCTAGATAAGTGAGATCTCGTGCATTGTTTAATACACAATAGGATGAACTATGACTCGAAAGCTTGTCATATTCATTGAGTAAAGCAGAAAAGTATTTAGCTCTTCTAATAGTATAGTTGAGATGAAGATGCATGCAGGAAGAGAGTTACTTCCTTGAATACTAAGTTAAGTATAAAAGATCAAGTAGCTAGGTGTTCTAAGAGTTAGGAGTTACCTAAAATAGGTATTTGGAACCTTGAGCACTCAAGTGTGACATAGGTCACTACAGGTAGTGCATTAACAAGGAGAGCCGTATACAAATGACATAAGTACAGTTTATTTATCCAGATGCACGAATTACTTACTTGCAATAGAGTTGAGTTAAGTGTGCAAAGATCAGATATGTGCTCATTTGATTCCATAAGTTAGTTCAAAATGACGCATTAGTTAAGATAGACTTTTTTACTAGGATGAGTTGAGTCTATGAGTAAGATTACAGTTAGTAAGGAATACATTTTTTCCTTATCTCGGGTAGGACCAGTATGTGATAAGTTCACTCCCTATCTTAGCAAATGTTCGTGGAACCAGAGTTTCCTAGAATGAACAAGTATAGGTAGAGTTAAATTGTCAGCTTTGCAGTTACAATTCAGTTGTATAGGCAATTGTCTATGGCTATTGACATAAGCGATTGTATGGCCAGTTGCTTATGTTAACGGTATATAAGCTATCAATTTGGCTATACTATGAAGTATTAAGAAATTATTAGTTATAGTGGAGAAAAATCCTATGATAGTAATTATAGATAACATTATACGATTATATGGACGATCGTATAATGTTGAGTTCAGTTTAAGTATTATGTAGTTTACATTGTTATTATGCCATGAATTATATGTTTATTACTGAGAATTTTTATGTTCTCATCACTTTCTATGTTTTCATTGTAATAGCAGGTCAAGAATCATCGTTGAGTAAGAAGTTCAAGAAGCAGAAGAACTACTGTAGTATAGTGTTATTTGTTTCTTGTTTTAGACAAAGCTTCGGTATATTGTTATATTTGCTTTGTAGTTATATTCAAAGGCATGTATTACAATAAGTCCTTCGGTGGCAAAGTTTGTATATATGTATGTATATATATATATATATATATATATATATAAATTTAAGTTTTCCGCATTCTCTATATATAAAATATATATAAATTTAAGTTTTCATTCTCTCAAAACTTTCTATAATACTTGATATATGACTTGAATGGTTGTTGTAGATATATTAGTAGTTAGTTATGTAGTAAGTTATATAGCTAGTACTATATATCTTGATATATTCAAATATATCAAGATATTTGTCCTAGGGCTTTACAACTTTTGCTAAGGTAAGGAGTGAACTTATTACATCTTGGTCCTACCTGAGACAAAGGAAGACTGTAATCCATGTAACGTCCCGAAAATTAATAATTTCAGGATAAATGATCATTTTACAATATTTGAAATTTTCTAGAATTTTTCTGGATTTTTCTGAGAATGCAGAATATTTTAATATATTCTTCGTTTTACGTGTGCACTGAGCTCAGAATTGCTGAGGTCAGTGTAACGCTCCAGAAACTAATTATTTCGCCGCCAATAGTCATTTTCTAATATTTGTGATTTATGTGAATTTTTCTGGAATTTTTCGGAAACGACGAATATTTTAATATATTCCTCGTTTTGCGTAAACTCGAGCAGAGTCGGGAAAACGACCGTAGTGCTTCAAAAATTGGAAAATTATATGACGAATAGTCGTTTTATAATATTTTCAATTTTTGGGAATTTTCCGGAACTGTCGAATATTTTAATATATTTCTCGTTTTGCGTGCACGCTGAGCAGAACCAGAGAAGCGCGATGTTTTCTCTGAGAACCTTGGACTATGGACATGTCGACGGGGGATCTTACTAAACCTGAGACTTGACACAGTTTACGAGGTTTCATAATTTTCGAGAAATTCTAACAGATAAAAATAAATCAATACAGCGAAAAAATTCATCTGTCAGATTAATTAAATACTGACTTCTGTCAACTGTTAATATTATCCATTGGATAATAGTGTGTAATAAAAATCCTATCACATTATCTTAATGTAATCTACTTTATGTCAAATCTATCTACTTTAATTCAAATTTAATGGTTAAATAATCAAAGCTTCCTTAAGAAGCTTTGACCCAAACATTGACCCATGTGCTTTGGCTTCTCTTGGAAGCCAATTTTCACTCTCTCTTCTCTCACCATGCACGGCTGGAATGCAGCCCAAGGGAAGGGAAATTGCTTCATTTTAATCATTCAACTATCACCTTAATTCATTAATTTCCAAAAACACTTTCTCTCTCATCATTTCTTCTTCTTCCTTCTTCAACTTTTCTCTCCTCCTTCTCTTTAGCAACCACACGGCCAGCCCTCTCCTCAACCACTCATCCATCACAAAAATTTAAACTAAATACATTTTCTCAATCCTCTCAACATTCTAAACACTTTTTCTTCTTGGAGTTTCTTGAAAATCCTTCATTTTCATCATCTTCTTCAAGCTCCAACTTTGAGCATTTTGGGTAAGTTTCAAGACCACTCTCCCTCTCCTTCTATTTTCTTGATTATGGTTTCTTTAATGACCATCCATGGTTCATTTTTCAAGCCTTGATGTTGTTTTAACAAAGTTGAATTTTTAGGGGTTTTGGAGAGGTGCAATCTGAAAATTCAAGAAGCTTCCTTGGTGTTCTTCTTGTTTTCTACACATTGGTAAGAGGGAGACTACTCACTTCAACCACTTATGGTGGTGAGAAGACTTTGTGTGTGTGTTGATGGAGAAATCCATCCTTGTATGCTCTTTGTATGCTTGCTTGAATTATAAATTTTGTATGATTTAGTATTCTTGAATTTGATTGATACTTGATTATGCCCTTGAATATGTTTGATATATAAATTGTGCTTGATCATGTTGGGGTTGCTAAATGAAAAATTTGGAGTTTCCTACCTCAACATGGTGCCACGGTTTTGACATTGAATCTTGGGTACTTGGATTGATTTTAATGAACTAAAAACCTAAGTGAACTAATGACAAGAAGTTAATACCTAAAAGAGAAGGAAAGAATGGATTTGAAGACTTGAAATGGAAGAAAGTGATTTGGGATTCACCATTGGGAGGTCACGGTTTTGGGGTGGAAGAATTGGATAAATTGTGGTTAATATGTAACAAGCATAAGATGAGGATTAATTAAGCAACAAGATGGAATTTAGTGGAAGAAAAACTTGGAATTGAAGCCTAGGTGATGGCTACGGTTTTGAGGCCAAGGAATTAGGGTTCTTGGTGAGCTAATTTAATAAGTAAACACCTTAAATGAATTAAAGAAATAACATGCAAGATGTTGGCTTGAAAGGATTTGGAATTGGAACCATTGTGAGGCCACGGCCTCTAAGGCATTTTTAGGTGTAAGTATGTAACTTTGGTAATTTGGGAGCATAAGTAGTTATGCAATTAGAAACCTATGTAATAAAATGGATAATTAATAAATGGGAAGAATTTAATATAATCAAAGGTTATATAAACTTTAAAAGGTTAAAAGCGAGATTGTCATAAGACTTAAGGTAAATACAAGTGAGTGGAGAACAAGAGAGTGTGAGGCCTAAGAACTTGAATAATTTACAAGATGTAAGAAATTTAAATTACCTTGGGAGATTTGATTAATTGTACGAATTGGATTAGACGTGAACCTTGAAAAGGGAGACAAATTCTAATTTAGGATTCATAATGAACCTAAGAATGTATTAATTGACTTGATCTTTATATTATAATGTTATGGGTCCATATGGGTGACCATTTGTATATTGATGCTTATATTGGCCAATTGTGGCATATTATGGAATTGTATGAGATTGATGATCATACTTGTTCATGCATAGAGTATTATGCATTGTGAATGTCTTGTGGACTGTTGTAAGGCCAAGTTGCCTAGGAGATTGAACACACCTTAGTGCGGGTGCGAATAGACAAGTGTGGGTCGTGTTATGACCTCGGGGGCGTCGGGGTGCGGGTCCCTCACATGGACAGTTTAGAGCTCCTCTGTGCCGTGGGGCAAATCGATGCAAACACACCGACGATCCGGACTTGACACTGTCCTATATCGTGATCTAGTGTAGAATGTCTGTACAATGCCATGATTGTGCACGAGAAAAATTATTGATAGCACTGGCCTCGGCAGCCGAGTTACAGGCATGTCTCCCGATCTTTCTCTCTGACTATTTGAGTCTAGTTCCATGGAGTAGGAATTAGGAAAGCATGCATTATACATCATTCATTCTTGGTCTTATAAATTGTTGAGCATGAATACCTGTAAATGATTACCTGATTGTGGTGCTGATTTCTGGAAATACTATTGTGATCTGCCAGTTATTGCTTACTGTTGTTCTACCTTTACTATAAGTATCACTGTGATTATTGACTCTGATTATTGCTTAGAATTGAATTACTTTTATTATAAATTCCTTTGTTGTTATTGATGAATATATAATCTGTATTGCTTGGTGGGCGCTTTGCGCCGTGCTGTTTTCTTACTGCCAATAGTGGTAATGAAGGATGGGTGTCTCACCTCTTTCCTATATCCTTGTATGTCTGTTTTATGCTTATATTGATAAAATATTGTGAGGAAGATAAGGAGAGACCACACTTTGGTTGATTGGAAAGGGGCGTTTGGACAAGGTTTCTTCAGCTATGTACGAGTGCAGTTGCGTGGAGGCATTGATGTCTGACTTGTTGACTGGGACTCGGAGCGTCGTATGTGTATATGGGGTTGCAGCTTTGTCTGCTAGTAGTGCCTATCCCTGAGTTACTACTTTTCCCCCTTTTTGTGTTTTATTCCCGCTGTATTCTATTTGACTCTGTAATTGTTATATTATATATTATCAGTGATTTGTATTAAAGATGACTATAAAATATACATATATATGGAAAATGACTTTTATTTTAGTGGTTGTATTATGGCTTGAATATATTTATATTTCATTCGAGGCTCATATTTTCTACCTATGCAAATTGTCAAAAAAATATATATATAGACTCTTGAGAATTTAAATTACTGTTATCATGACTGTGACACACTTGGATTTAGTAACCATAGTGTAATGACGATTATGCTCCGGTTGCTACATCAAGGGGTGTTACAATCCACGCTAACTGTAAACTTGCTCATAGACTCAACTCATCCTTGTGAAAGAGTCTATCTTAACTAATGCATCTTTTTGAACTAACTTATGGAGTCAAATGAGCACTTCTTTGATATTTGCACATTTAACTTAACTCTACTACAAGTAAGTAATTCATGCATCTAGATAAGTAAAATATAACTATCTCAATTATATCTGGCTCTTCTTACTAATGCACTACCTGTAATGACCTGTGTCATACTAAAGTGCTCAAGGTTCCAAATACCTGCTTTAGGTAACTCCTAATTCTTTGAATACCTAACAATTTGAATTTCCATACTTAACTTAGTATTCAAGGAAGTAACTCTCTTCCTACATGCATCTCTAACTCAACTATACTACTAGAAGAGTTAAGCATGTTTCTGCTAATACTCAATGAATATGACAAGCTTTCGAGTCAT
This sequence comes from Ormosia emarginata, assembly GCA_029884605.1. Classification (NCBI taxonomy): domain Eukaryota; kingdom Viridiplantae; phylum Streptophyta; class Magnoliopsida; order Fabales; family Fabaceae; genus Ormosia; species Ormosia emarginata. The sequence continues at coordinate 12,016,972 of JAQQTP010000040.1, forward strand.
AGTTCATCCTATTGTATATTAAACAATGCATGAGATCTCACTTAACTAGAGAACTTAGTGCACAACTATCCCCACTGGGGAACTAAACACACAAACTTGACTTCGCTTAAGTGAAACTAACTCATGAGTGGTTAGTACTTACAACACTTTGTTGCTTAATATTCTAGGTACCCTTCCAAAGTAATCCATTACTCTTGAATATCCTAAGGCTCATACCTTTACCAACTAACTATAGTGAATGCTGCTAATTCATTATAGTACACTCGTATCTATTATACTATCTCATCATATCTTGTGTGATATCTAATGCAACACTAAGTGCCTAGGGTGCTAGATAACTACCAATGGAAATCCTTCACTATTGGATGCACAAAGGGTGTAAACTTTCTCATCTATACTAAAGAGTTGTTTCCACTTTGAAATATGCCTTGTAGCATCCTAACACACTCCAAAAAGGATGTATAAAGAATCCCAACAAGTAGGAAACTTCAGTTCAACAAGATTCATATCTTGACATTTCATGGTTTATCACCTAAAAGGACTGATTTTCATAGATGCACCAAATGTACATCCTAACTTCCATAATTCTGAAATTTTTACCACAAGAAGCCTTATGTCTTAGCTTTCAAATGGCACCAGAATCAGGTCATTTCGAAATCTACAGCTCAAGTTATGCAATAAACAATATAGGTTGTCAAGATGTAGCATTGTCCACGCCTAGGCTTGATTTTACCACTCCTAGGTGTGGCACTCTCTGTCTGATCAATATGCAAAACTGACCACCCTACGCCTAGGCGTGGTTAAGTCATGCCTAGGCGTGACCCCGTGATAGAATCTTCTACAGAACTCTACAGAAGTGTGGTACTATTCCATTGGTGCCGTACACGGAATTTGATCACTTCAAAACTATTTTTTGATGATTTTAAGTCTCAAACAAGTTTACAAATATGATAGAACATAAAGCACTAATTGATTTAATCAAAAATGGATCTAAACTCAAAATCACCCACCAAAACCTCAAAATCTATACTTTGAGCATTTTAGGTCCAAATGGATATATTTTAGTTTCTAATCCCAACTCCTAGCATGAACAAGTCATAAACAATACTTGTAACTCATCCAAGCAAGAAAATCACTCAAAACACCACTAAATCTCAATTTGACATTTTAAGTACCAAAAGTGCAACTATGGTGAAAATGATGGAAATGGGTGGAGATGAGCATAAAACCCCTACCTCTTACATGGATGAGATGAAGATCTTGAAGCTTGGCCTTTGTCCTTGAGCTTATCCTCTTCCTTTTTCTCTCCTACGGCTACAACCTCTTCTTTCTCTTTTTTCCTCTTTTCTATTTTGGCTCTCTGTCGTGGGAAGAAAAACAACATAAGAAACAAAGTTTAACTTTGCTTCTTATAAGATAGCCACTAATGTGGTACTGAAATTCTCGATCTACTATAAACACTTAGATTCCTCCAAATCTACTTTTCTAACTTCCTACAAGTTTGAAATAAATCCTAAGATTCATTAAAAATCTTGTTTCATTAATATCTTAATTTTCTATATCTGTTACTAGTCAATCCAGCATTAAAACGCACAACCAGTATGCCTAAAAATACCAAACTAACTCTGATTGTTCTCAAATTTTAACTACACCTCAATCACCCTATTTGTGACTTATAAACAAACTTTCTAGGTTTATTTCCCTCAACTTAGCAATTAATGCTACTATCTAAGTCATTTTAAGCTACTTTTCAACTTCTTAGTTACAACTAAGTGCCTAAATAAACTCAGTTTGTCACAAAACTCAGCTGACATGTTGTATAAGTATAATAGTACCTTTGAGACCATTTACAAGCCTAATATGTTTTCTCGAGATGTTACACAATGACTTATATTTATAGCCAAAAGCATTAAAGATCCATTGGGAGGTGGTTGAAGTACTAATGATAAGTGTACGAAAATGCTCTCTAAATATTTTATTATTAGACTAAAATGTTAAAATGTTAATAAAAATTATTAGAATTAATGTGTATTTTTAAATTGAGTTTCTATTTACTTTATAATACTCTTAAGTAATAAATATTTTTTTATATATTTAAACTTGATAATTTTACTAGTCTTATGTTCATTTTAAATCATTTAATCAGTATTTGATAATTTTATTTTGTTGATTAATTTGAATAAAAGTGATCATAAAGCAATTTTTAGATGATGAAGTCCAAATTACAAAGCCCAACCCACTTTGAATGTATGTTGTGCGGGCAGTAAGCACGTGAGTTGACGTGATTGTGGCAGATATGAAAGGAATTAAAATTCCTTATTCATTGATTGCCCTTTCAATGTGGGAAGTAAGCAATATTTGGCCTTTAGAAGCAAAGCTACAGAGGGGAATTGAAGCACTGCGCCATGCAACAGGCAAAAGGAGAATTGACAATTCGGTCAAGACAAGAGAAAAGAGACAAGAGAACATGATGCGCTGCACGGGAATTGGATGCGCAGTGCAGCTGACTTGATATATATACAATAGAGAATTTTAGGGAGATAATTTTATTGAGTTTTAATCTTATTATATTTTGTTAAATTTTTTGTATTAAGGAGATGATGAAATTTTGATTATTTTAGTATTACTATATTGAATTATTTTTACACAATTTTAAGATTTAATGCTTATTGAATTTATTTTCTTATTAGATTAGATGAATGAATTAGAAAATGAATTCAGTCATGCTTTTATCATGCTTTGTAATTTATTTATATTATCTGAATGTTAGTAGTAATTATTGGATATCAATTGTGATTTCTTATTAGGGATACATTTGATGATTTAATATTTTACTATTAATTAGGAAGATTTTATCATACACTTAATTATTATTTTCTGTACTTTCTTGATAGATCTTCTGTGACCACATGCTTACCGCTAAATATTCATGAGTTAAATTATTTAGGTATAATAATTTGACAAAATTAATATTAAAATTAATCTTGGTGGATTCTGAACCTTAATAATCTCACATCTAGTATAAATCAAATTTGCTTTACTTAATTTTGCATTTAAATTAATCTCTATTTCTATTATTCATTTAATACTTTTTATAGTTTCTTTGTTCATTTTACTATTCTTTTAATTTTTCTCTTTGTGGAATCGACACCCCAAAGCTGTGCTACAACTACAACATTATTCTTTAGGCATAATCAAATTTTGGCGTCGTTGCCGGGAGACGGTAAAAGAATTGCTAATCAATTTTTTTTTCTTTTCAGCAAATTATAAAGGTGGTAACTTCGTTCCCTCTTTTGTCTTGCTGCATTTATTTATTTTCTTTTATTTTAGTAGTTCTTTTTTATTTTTTTAATGTTGCATTTTTTTTCTTTACCTTGCATGAACAGGTATAGAGCAATGTAATGAGAAGGATGTATGAGAGACAATGTAATGCCCTACATATGTATAAGAAGAAGTACCCAAAAGTGTTCCACATTTGTTGAGATGAGAGGGATGTGTGAGGAACAATGTAATGCCCTACGTATGTATAAGAAGCCTTTACACCTTTCTCTAATACCTATAATCCGGGGTGGCACAATCATCTCAATTTTAGCTGGAAGTATGAAAACTAGCCATCTGAACAACCCCCTTGATCATATCCTACACCATATCATGCATTTCATCTTCTAGGCATCCTTTAGAAGACACTTTGTAGGCTTTTATTAAGGCACAAGGTAAGATTAACCAAAAGTTTGAATCTTTGATTACACAGGTTGTTGAAGAAAATAAGGAGATAAAAAGTCAAGTGTCCAAATTGATGAACTCCTTAAGTGTGAATGAGCGAGGTAAGTTCCCTTCTCAAGCTCAGTCCTTACCCCATGGTCAACACATGGCACAAGAGAATTTGAAGGATATGAATGCCATTGTGATACAAAGTGGTACATGTAACATCCTATTATTGATATCCCGACATACCTAATATATATATATGAATAACCAATACTAGTTATGCTACTTCTAAATTAAACACCAACTAATCCATGTCATTTAAACAAATAATAATGGAGAGCCTTGCAGAAACTAAAAATTATATATACATCATTGCCTCAATAGGGCACATTGTAATACATAATTTTTATACAAACCAGATACAAGCATAATATACACTAGCTTTAACTATGTAAAGAATATAAATTATATTAGTCTTCAAACATCTCCTTCTTCCCTTTTGAAGAACTCACAATTCTCAGTAAAAGTATTCCAAAACCAGCATTTCATACAATCATCAAGAGTATGCAACTACCTATATAATTGCAATGTCATGAATTTAAATGTCATGGTGGCAATCGCCCATACAATCACCATGATATGCCAAATTATGTCTAATGTTTATGTTTATGAAATATTCTAAATATGTATTGAATAATGTTATAATACCAAGTCCATGGCAATGTCATGCCATGCATGAGCCTTGAACAAAACAAAGGAAGTTCATCTCAAGTTTTGAGCAAGCACTGAAACCAATTTCTAGTAGTCTTCTCTCCGGGTAGTGAAGTCCATCAACTACGCGGTCTTCAATAGCTCCGAGTGTTAAGGATAAAAACCACCTCAACTGCCCTTCAGGTATTGAGGATAAAGACCACCTCAACTGCCCTTTGTATTCCAAAGTTAGGATTACCTCAGGTAGTAAAGAATCTACCTCAACTACTTTCTATTTAGGATAACCAATAGGGAGGGAGCTACATTTCCTCACACTATCAAAGGTTTATCCATAAATGTAAGGATCACATCCTTCAATGATCATATACATAAATGTATAAACATGCCTAATTACTTCACATAATTAGCATTACAAATCCATTTGATTCATCAACAATGAGGACTCAACCTCATCAACATAGTTATCAAGAATAATGATGTCAATCACTATAGTAATTAGCATGGCAATTAGTTTATATTCGTAACTACTAACATGAAATACAATGATGTTAAATATCATAATAAATAAAATATCAATTGATTTACATTCATCATATAAATACTTCATTAAATACTCCTATTAGAGTCTCATCACTCTTTAATAAGCGTAAAAGAAGAAACTATATAAGTTAAGAACTCCAATTTCACAAGATAAAGACCCTAGAATTTTTTGTGTTTAGGCGCTTAAGAGCCCACTTTCTCAGCGCTTAGGTGCTCTGTGACAGAAACACTGCCTTATCTCTTCTAGCATTAGGCTCTTAAGCGCCCAAAACCTGAGCGATTAATCGCTCTACATGCAGATGTTCTCTGGCCTTAAGTCATTAAGCCGCCAAAAACTAGGTGATTAAGCGCCCAGCAACTGGAACTTCATCCACTATTCCATTAGCTACTAAACTAGATTTTAACCCCTAAAAACCACTTCTAAAAGTTTTCCAACATCTATAACATCTCATTAATATGTTATACTTCTTGAAACCACAACCAAAACACTCCACATGAATCAATGCATCATTCATCACCTTGAAAACCTAAAACCCCTCTCTTGGCTCAAGTGAGGTTATAAGTGTTTAAGGATGAAAAATACATCACTAATCATATAACAAACCATACATAAACCATCCTAAAGTTCTTTAACATGAATCAATCTAAGAACATACAAGACCACACTCAAAATCCATTCCCCACATCAAACGTTCTCATGAACAAGATGAAGGAAATAGAAAGATGAGTAAATACAAGGTTACCCTCTACCTCAATGGCCATAAATGAAGTCACTAAGCAGCTCCTTTCCAAAATCTTCTCCTTCTTCCTTTTGGTTGGTTGATTCTCCACCTTTAGCTCATTGTTTCCCTTTCCCTTTGTCTTTCCTTGCTGCAGCCATGAGAGGAAAGTGAGAAATGAGAGAAATATCTCATTTTGGCTTTAAATAGATCAAGGCATCAGAAAAAGTGAGGAACAGTGCCTCACTTTGTCACTTAAGTGACTTATACCAATTCCCGATCTACTAAGAATACTTAGATTTCACCAAATCAAGTTTCCTAGCTTACAACAAGTTTAAAATAAATCCTAAGATTCATCAAAAATTTTGTTTCACCATTTTGATATTTTTTCATATCTGCTGGTAGTCAATCCAGTATTAAAACACACAACCAGTATACTTAAAAATACTATACTAACTCCAATTAGTCTCAAACTTTAACCACACCCAATGAACAACTCAGAGGATGTGCAAAAGAATCAAGATAGTAGGGATGCTGATCTACCCAAGAAACTTAAAGTGACAAAGAGTCCTGTTAAGGTGTCATTCCCTCAAGCTTTAAAATTAAGCAAGCGAATTTTGGATCCTAACAATGAAATCCTAGAGAATCTAAGGTAGGTAAAAATCAATCTTTCTCTTTTGCAAATGATTAAACAAGTTCCTATTTATGCAAAAGTTCTTAAGGATTTGTGTACAGTTATGAGGAAGCACAATGAGAAGAAGACAACATTCCTGACAAAGCAAGTTAGTGCTCTAATTGAGCAGTAGATTCCTCCCAAGTACAAAGATCCTGGTTGCCTAACCATTGCATGTAGCATCGGAAATCGTGAGTTTGGGAAAGTTTTGTTAGATTTATGAGCTAGCGTGAATCTAATGCCATATTCTATTTATTTGTTGTTAGGGTTGCGAGAAATCAAGTCAACCATTGTGGTATTGTAATTGGCTGATTGTTCAGTCAAAGTACCCCGGGGTGTGGTAGAGGATGTTCTAATTCAAATTGACAAATTTTATTATCTTGATGATTTCCTAATCCTTGACACTAGCTCTGTTGTTGATACCTGTAACACCCTCAACAACATGTTAGGCTTGCAAGTGGTTACAGAGATAACCTAATACTTGCTTGACTTGCCAGTTCAGTTTTGAGACAAACCGAGTTAGTTTAGGGACTTTGCTGCAACACTGAAGGTGAAAAGTGTAACACCCTCCTTAGGGCATCACATTTCCGACTCCCGACTCATAATCTAAAAATGTTTTCATAAAGGTTTGAGTTAAAAACGTGGGAAAAAAATTTCTTTCTTTACTGAAATATAAACTTACTAAAATTTATATGTAATACTGAAAAACATATATTGAAACAGATTCACATACAATATTGACACTAATTAATATTTTACAATTTAAAGAGAAATATAAAATTAACAGAGACTTTTTTTTTTTTTCAACAAGTAGCAAACCCCATGACGGGTCCTACTAAATAGCAGGTATAACACTAACGATAAAACTTAACATACTCATTCCTTATCTTGTATCCAAACTTGTTGCATCGAACTTTACTCCTTGTCTACTCGAACACCTTCGAACTTGAGATGCCTACTCTTCAATGTTTTCATCAATCTCTGAGTATCCATCGCCCGTTATGTCTAAGATAACTCATTCTTTCTACTGTTTAATTTTAACAATACAGACACAGCAAAATAACATAACAAAGAGGTGAGATCACCTACACCAATACCAACATGGCAGCACAGAGATAACATAAGTAGCAATATCATACAGGGATATCATATCAAACTTCCAATAATATATTCAATATTAATCAACTATCATCATCAAATCATTTATCAATTCAATTATCATAAACAACAATTACAATAATGTCCTAATTATCATCATCATCATCCAAGTATTCAAAACAATTGTCATAGCCAATATTCCTCAATTAATATGTCACACGAGATATAAATGTTCGGATTATGCATGTACACAAGACTCGATTTCCTACTCCATGGAGCTAAAACTCAGTCGGAGAAATGATCGAAAAGATCTGTCGGTACCACATGCCTCAGACCACGTGCTATAATCCTCATTTTGATTTTTGCACATCTAGCATATACACGACAGTCTTTATCAGATCTTGATTAAGAATAGTGTCTCGGTCCGGATCATCGGTGTGTTGCATCGGTCTAACCTACGGGAAGAAGCGCGACCAACCACCCATGTAGGCAACCCGCACCCCGATGCCCCCAAGGTCAACAAGTGACCTACACTACGCATATCGCACCCACTCAAGAGGTGTGTTTCTCCTAGGCAATCAGCCATATCCAGTCCTCATCGGACCATTCCAATGCATGTATAATGCACCAAATCCAATCAAATATGTCATTTTCTCACAAACAGTGTATGGACACTGGTTCAACAGTAATCATACTGTACTTTCAACAGCGAAAATCATGTTATCACGTTTTCATAGTTGTAAAACACTTTTACCGTATTTTCACAATCGCGTAACATTTCTGCTATGTTTTCACAATCCAAAAACTTTTCTGTTATGTTTTCACAATACCATAACACTTCTTTTATATTTTCACAATACCGTAACATTTTTGTTACGTTTTTAAAATTCCAAAACGTTTTTATTACGTTTTTACAATACTGTAACACTACTGTTATGTTTACAAAATTTTGTAACATTTCTGTTACGTTTTCAAAATGTTGTAATTCTTCTGTTGCACTTTTAAACCACGTACTAATTTTTAACGTTTTTCTCAATCGCGTAAAAACATACGTTTCTCAAATCGCATAGTATTTTTCCACTGTTTCAAAATTGCGTAACTTAAAAATCATTCTTTTACGTCACGTAAATCATTTTCTATCATTCTCAAAATATTTAAAATACTTTCCAAATCTCATAACAATGTTCTATCATTTTCACAATCACGTAAAAATATTCTATCACTATTCAAATCACGTAGTGATTTTTCAACAATATTTGGTCGCGTAAAATATTTAAACGCTTTTCAAATCGTGTAGAAATATTTAAACATTTTTCAAATCGCGTAAAAATATTTTACTGTATTTCAAATTGTTTTTAAGATACGTAAGATATTTTTCAACATTTTTCAATCACATAAAATATTCCTCAATATTCCAAACATTATTTTGGACTTAAATAAATCAATATCATTTTTAACACATTGTTCAAAATTGCGTAGCTTAAAAATCACGTTTTTAAGATCGTAAAACATTTTTCATCACAATTTCATTCCAGAAAATACTTCTTAACCTTCAAAAATTCCTTTTCAACTTTTCTCAAAATAATATAACTTTATATTTCATTTAATATATTTTCTTACTCAAGAAAATAATTTTCCACAGTTCTTTACTCAAGAAATTCTTTTTCAAAATATACTTCACAAAAATCACTATTCCATTGATGTAAATCAACGTTTCAAAACTTAACATTTTCTAACGTATTTCAAAACTTAAAAATAAGTTATACGTTAGTAAATTTTCAAAACACCATTATATTCTCCATTTTTCCCAAATCATTTCCAAACACAACCTTCTTCAAAATAAATTGAAGTTCGAAAACATTTTCGTTTACAAAAACTTGATTTTCTCAAGTGATAAACGCTCTGATTCCCTTTCCAAAATCCTTGTATTAAATCCAGTTACGTTTCCACTTTGAAATTCACTTTGTTCATAAAAAATCAAGGCATTACAAGCCTTAAAAAAAACGTGGACATGACTATTGAAACCATCAAATATTTTTCCTTTTTAAATTGATATGGTTTTACACAAACAAAACCATTAAAAATCCTTTACAAAAACGTAAGACTCATAGTCTTTGAAAATCAAATCATTTGTTCATTTTCAATTTTTCACTTTCTTTGCAAATCCATTTTCACTTTCTTTACAAATCCTTTTTCACTTTCTTTGCAAATCCTTAAAATCATCATTGCTATTTTCATTTAAATCTCAAGTTTAGTTAAACACTTAGAAACTTTTTACACAAAATAAATTAATAAAAATCCTTCTAAAAACCGTGTTCTTGTTCTCTTGAAAAACAAACCCTTTGTTTATTTTCCAAATTCTTCAAATCATCCGTTTTCATCATTCATGAAAATCTTAAGTTATAAACACCTATGTTGAGGTGTCTTGTTCGAAATCCACCATGTTCTAAGTACTCAAAAATTAATTCTTTTGTTCTTGAAAATTTTCAACATGAACCCTAATCAAGGGCATCAAAATCGTAGCTCTTCCTTGGCTATTGGAGCCAAAAATCAATTTCCTTTCCACCATTAAGTCATGGCATATACATATATATTTCATCATCAATAATATAAGCATACCATTAAAACCATAAAAGCATGTATAGCATATCAAGCATATCATCAAAGCTATAAAATCATGCAAAGCATATCAAGCATAGAAAATTAATCAAAGCTCATAAACACCCACAAATTAATTACATGACCATGGATATGAATCCTCACATGGATTCCACATCCATCAAATAAAATACCATCTCTCACCACCATGCTTGGTTGGTGAGATGGATCTCCCTCTTACCTCTTGAAGATCCTCCAAAGCTTCTTGATTTGTTTCTTTTTTCCAAGTCCTTCACCACCAAGGGCTTCTCAAATACAAAACAAAACACAAGTTAATTAACATATCAAGCTTGATTAAGAGGAACCATGGATCAAACATGGCTTAGATCATGAAAAAGAGAGAAGAAAATGAAGTTTCCTTATACTTCACCTCAAAAACCCAATAACTTTGATCTTGAAGAAAGTCCATGAAGATGAATGATTTAGAGAAAATCTTCAACATAAAAGTTGCTTAGAATATCATGGAGATTCAAGATCTATGGTTGGATGAAATTAAAAGAGATTGGATGGTGATTTTAGGGTAGATAACCGAATGGTGTATTTTGAAGAACAAAGATGAAATTTTTGATTTTTGATAGAAACTTGAAGCTTGGATTTGAAGATCAAGATGAATGATTTTGAAAAAACTCATAACTAGAGATGTTCTTAGAATGATGTTTAGGTTTAGAAAATCAAGTTGGATGAAATTTTTGAGTGATGAAAGGTGCTCTTGGAGGGCTTGGCCAAAATCTAGAGAAGAAAGGAGATGGAGAGAAAATTTTCTAAGTTTCCTTCTTGAAAATGAATCAATGAAGACCAAGGAAGACAATAATGACTAAAGCATGCAATTATGGTCTTCCAAACTCCTTCATGCAGCACCAAATTCGTAGTCCCCCTTCTTGCATTCTTCTTGAGTGCAAAAAATCAAAAGTAAGCCATTATGATGTCTAACTTGACCAAGCATGCAAAAATGACATAAAGCTTGTTTCTTTGTCTTCTAAACACTCCAAAACCATCACTTTCTCTTCATAATGCATTCAATAAAGTTGTCTTCATTATTTGCCACCATTTGAAGCATTTCTAGCCATTGATTAATTCAATGGTTAGGATTTAGGTAGATTTAGATAGGTTAGAAGACTTAATCTAAAGCCATTGGATTTTTCTCCTTTAAATTTAACCATTAGATGTGTCTCCAAAATTAATGGTTAAGATTGCTTCTTCAAACTTTAAATCCAAGGGTCCTAATTAGTCTTTGCCATTTTAGAAGACCAAATCTCTACCCTTGATTAATTCTTCATCCAATGGTCATAAATGGTCTTTGTTACTTTTTAAGATTAAATCTCCACCCTTGATTTAATCTAAATCCAATGGTTATAAATGGTCTTTGTCATTTTTCAAGACCAATTCTACACCTTTGATTACATCTATGGTTGATATCAAAGCCTTCCTAACTAAGCTTATTCTCACACCATTGATTAAATCAATGGTTATTATCAAGGCTTCTTTATTAAGTTTGTTTCTTAGCCTTTGATTAAATCAATGGTTAATATTCAAACTAAGTATTCTCATCCAAGGGTATAAATCAAGTCAAGCTCTCTTTGTTGACTACGTGAGTATAATATTTATTCTTGTATCCTACAAATAATATTTTTTTCTTGTATTTTTATCATCCAGATAATTAAATACAAGATAAAAAACACAGGACAATAAAATTTTAAAAACTGTTTCCGGATTCAGGTTTAGTAAGATCCCCTGTCTCCGTCTAAACAGTACAAATTTTTCTATGCGTAGAAAAATTTTTCACTTTGTGGGACCCACCTGGGCCCACGTATGCCCACCTGGGCCCACATACCCCTTGCGGGGCCCACAGACAGGAAAAATTTCAAAATCATCCATAAAAATCACAAAAATTATAAAATGCACAAATATCAAATCAGATTACGTAAAATAATTACCTAATGGTAAAAATTAAATTACGTAAGGTTTTCCCCGGCCCGAAAATTTTTATTTTCCTGACGCGGAGTAAATCACTCAAAACGATCAAATACGCTGACGGAATAAACAAAATAATTTTACAGTGCACAGAAATTACTAAATAGTAAAATTCTGTTAACTGTCAAAATTACTGTTTAAGAGATACGGAAATTTGGGGTGTTACAATACTCCCCCTCTTTACAGAAATTTCGTCCTCGAAATTTCATGACCATGATTTCACACCCTCGGAATAATAATGACATTATTCCTTTATCTTTTCTTCAGTTCCCATGTAGTTTCCCCTCTTTCGTTATTCCAAACGATTCTAAACCATTGAAAGTTCTTTATCTCTTGTTCACTTCTCCTGATCAAACAAATATCTCAATAAAATTTTTTTCTACGGTTTTCCATTACCGTCTTAACTTTTTCCATAAATAGACTTCTTCAATTTTTGAAGAATCCACCACACTTCCACTGCGCCACTTTGATACTCTGACCTGGATATAAATAGGAATATTCTCTCTTGCAAGATATTCCTTCAATTGCAGTAGATGAAAGAAAACACCATGGAAAAGAACAAAACGAATCGAATATGTTATCGAACATATTCAACAAAGAATTGGATGTAGCTCGATCTTCAAGAATGAATTCTCTGATACCAATACAACGGCTACCATCCCTCATTCATACCTAGAATAGTTTTTCTCAGATAACTTCCAACTAATGTAATGTATTACTTAAAATTTTCTTATTCTCATATCACTTCATTCTCCAGTTTTAGCTTCTTTAACAGGAAGCGTCTCACTAACCGAGTTCTCCTTTCAACCACATTATATCAAATACTATGACATGGATTTTAAATAGGAATATCCTTTCTTGCAAAATATTCTTTCTTGCAAATGCAATATATGAAAGAACATTATAGAGGTTTAGGAAGAAAAAGTAACGAAATGATCTGATATGTTACCAAACATATTCAACAAGAATTTGATTTTGCTTGATTTTTAGGAATGATTTTTTTTTTTGAAATACTAACACTGTATTGAGATAATCTCATAGGATATGGTTGGAAAATAACCAATCCATTTTCAAAGATCACGTCTGTTTATGAAGCAGATCAAACTAACACAAAGTTTTGAGTTTTGAAAGATCATATCTGTTTATGAAACAGATCAACCTATATAAAAATTTTGAACGACAGATCAAACTAACCCAAAGATTTGATCCATAACAACAATTTGAATAACTTGAGTAGCTCGATAGAAACAAAAGTAAACAAATCAGAGGATTACGAATAACTCTAACATATAATTGATCTACTCAATCATATGCCATAAAGAATAGGTTACTTAAAGAAATATTTGGTATGGTTTATAGGATTAGCTCCAATGACGTAATCTCCATTGTTTAAATCTTCCGCTCCGAACACTTCCTACTACCTGAGATTTTACTAACAGAAAACTCTGTTTTCATTGGAACTCTATTTTCAAAGATTGTGTTCCAAACTTTCGCCACTTAAAACAAATTATTTCCTTGGACGTACAATCTTTCGTTAAGTGCCCCTTTCCACACTTCTTACATTTCGGTGCAGATGTCACAGTCAAACTAAACCTGTCATTACTAGTACTTTCTCCACAAGATTGTTGTTGTCGTTGACTTCTTGGAGATTGCAAGTACGTTTTCTGTTGGAATCGCTTGACCTTACAATTTCCCCTTTTTCGTAACTAATATAGTCCAACATTAAAGGGTCTCTCATCCTAAGATTGATTTAACTCTAACAAAATTTTAGCTTAAGAAATCAATTCTTGCTGTGAAACAATCTTCTGAGTTTGCTGTAGAATTGCTTCAACCACTGTTTGTATTACTTCCAAAGTTGCAGTCATATCACCACCATTATGTCTCGCTTCCATACGCGTATGTCTATCACGAGTTATTTCTTTTCTTCAAAGATGGATGAATCAAAATAAAATGGAAACCAGATGTAACCATTTCAAATAAACGTTTGTTTTCTTGACATACATTTCTTCATTAAGTACTTTGTTTCACATCAGTTACTGCCTTTGGTTTCCTCAATGGTTGTAAATACATCTTCTGTTGAAATCAATCACTTTCCAAATATCCTTAAAAATATCGGGTTCCAAAATTACGTAGTCTTATATTCTAAGACTGATTCTCTTCCATCAGATCCTGAACCTCAACTTTTATTTCTTTCCCATTAAACAGCGGTCCTTTGTTCCTGCAGTCATCCTTCCACGTTGCTCCCGTTGCTCCCGTAGCTGCAACTGCATTACTAGTAACATGTCCCACTTCCACACAAGTACAACTATCCTAAACCATTTTTTTTTCTCGAGGCGTGCGGATCGAAATACAATGGATCTAATATCCATTATAAACAACATTGTTTCCTTTCGGAAATCAATAACACAGAGAACACAACACAAGCAAAACAGACCTAACCACAAATCCCAAAAGACTCAAACCGTGCTCTGATACCAACTAATGTAACACCCTCCTTAGGGCATCACATTTCCGACTCCCGACTCATAATCTAAAAATGTTTTCATAAAGGTTTGAGTTAAAAACGTGGGAAAAAAATTTCTTTCTTTACTGAAATATAAACTTACTAAAATTTATATGTATCTTGAAAAACATATATTGAAACAGATTCACATACAATATTGACACTAATTAATATTTTACAATTTAAAGAGAAATATAAAATTAACAGACTTTTTTTTTTCAACAGTAGCAAACCCCATGACGGGTCCTACTAAATAGCACGGTATAACACTAACGATAAAACTTAACATACTCATTCCTTATCTTGTATCCAGCTTGTTGCATCAGAACTTTACTCCTTGTCTACTCAGAACACCTTCGAACTTGAGACAGCTACTCTTCAATGTTTTCATCAATCTCTGAGTATCCATCGCCCGTTATGTCTAAGATAACTCATTCTTTCTACTGTTTAATTTTAACAATACAGACACAGCAAAATAACATAACAAAGAGGTGAGATCACCTACACCAATACCAACATGGCAGCACAGAGATAACACAAGTAGCAATATCATACAGGGATATCATATCAAACTTCCAATAATATATTCAATATTAATCAACTATCATCATCAAATCATTTATCAATTCAATTATCATAAACAACAATTACAATAATGTCCTAATTATCATCATCATCATCCAAGTATTCAAAACAATTGTCATAGCCAATATTCCTCAATTAATATGTCACACAGATATAAATGTTCAGATTATGCATGTACACAAGACTCGATTTCCTACTCCATGGAGCTAAAACTCAGGTCGGAGAAATGATCGAAAAGATCTCACGGTACCACGTGCCTCAGACCACGTGCTATAATCCTCATTTTGATTTTGCACATCTAGCATATACACGACGGTCTTTATCGATCTTGATTAAGAATAGTGTCTCGGTCGGATCATCGGTGTGTTGCATCGGTCTAACCTACGGGAAGAAGCGCGACCAACCACCCATGTAGGCAACCCGCACCCCGATGCCCCAAGGTCAACAAGTGACCTACACTACGCATATCGCACCCACTCAAGAGGTGTGTTTCTCCTAGCAATCACCATATCCGGTCCTCATCGGACCATTCCAATGCATGTATAATGCACCAAATCCAATCAAATATGTCATTTTCTCACAAACGATTAGTGTATGGACACTTTGGTTCAACAAGAATCATCTTTGTACTTCAACAATGAAAATCATGTTATCACGCGTTTTCATAGTTGTAAAACACTTTTTACCGTATTTTCACAATCGCGTAACATTTTCGCTATGTTTTCACAATCCAAAAACTTTTACGTTATGTTTTCACAATACCATAACACTTCTTTTATATTTTCACAATACCGTAACATTTTTGTTACGTTTTAAAATTCCAAAACGTTTTATTACGTTTTTACAATCTTGTAACACACTATCTTGTTATGTTTACAAAATTTTGTAACATTTCTGTTACGTTTTCAAAATGTTGTAATTCTTTATGTTGCACTTTTAAACCACGTACTAATTTTTAACGTTTTTCTCAATCGCGTAAAAACATACGTTTCTCAAATCGCATAGTATTTTTCCACTGTTTCAAAATTGCGTAACTTAAAAATCATTCTTTTACGTCACGTAAATCATTTTCTATCATTCTCAAAATATTTAAAATACTTTCCAAATCTCATAACAATGTTCTATCATTTTCACAATCACGTAAAAATATTCTATCACTATTCAAATCACGTAGTGATTTTTCAACAATATTTCAGTCGCGTAAAATATTTAAACGCTTTTCAAATCATGTAGAAATATTTAAACATTTTTCAAATCGCGTAAAAATATTTTACTGTATTTCAAATTGTTTTTAAGATACGTAAGATATTTTTCAACATTTTTCAATCACATAAAATATTCCTCAATATTCCAAACATTATTTTGGACTTAAATAAATCAATATCATTTTTAACACATTGTTCAAAATTGCGTAGCTTAAAAATCACGTTTTTAAGATCGTAAAACATTTTTCATCACAATTTCATTCAAAAAATACTTCTTAACCTTCAAAAATTCCTTTTCAACTTTTCTCAAAATAATATAACTTTATATTTCATTTAATATATTTTCTTACTCAAGAAAATAATTTTCCATGATTCTTTACTCAAGAAATTCTTTTTCAAAATATACTTCACAAAAATCACTATTCCATTGATGTAAATCAACGTTTCAAAACTTAACATTTTCTAACGTATTTCAAAACTTAAAAATAAGTTATCGTTAGTAAATTTTCAAAACACCATTATATTCTCCATTTTTCCCAAATCATTTCCAAACACAACCTTCTTCAAAATAAATTGAAGTTGAAAACATTTTCGTTTACAAAAACTTGATTTTCTCAAGTGATAAACGCCTCGATTCCCTTTCCAAAATCCTTGTATTAAATCGATTACGTTTCCACTTTGAAATTCACTTTGTTCATAAAAAATCAAGGCATTACAAGCCTTAAAAAAAAACGTGGACATGACTATTGAAACCATCAAATATTTTTCCTTTTTAAATTGATATGGTTTTACACAAACAAAACCATTAAAAATCCTTTACAAAAACGTAAGACTCATAGTCTTTGAAAATCAAATCATTTGTTCATTTTCAATTTTTCACTTTCTTTGCAAATCCATTTTCACTTTCTTTACAAATCCTTTTTCACTTTCTTTGCAAATCCTTAAAATCATCATTGCTATTTTCATTTAAATCTCAAGTTTAGTTAAACACTTAGAAACTTTTTACACAAAATAAATTAATAAAAATCCTTCTAAAAACCGTGTTCTTGTTCTCTTGAAAAACAAACCCTTTGTTTATTTTCCAAATTCTTCAAATCATCCGTTTTCATCATTCATGAAAATCTTAAGTTATAAACACCTATGTTGAGGTGTCTTGTTCGAAATCCACCATGTTCTAAGTACTCAAAAATTAATTCTTTTGTTCTTGAAAATTTTCAACATGAACCCTAATCAAGGGCATCAAAATCGTAGCTCTTCCTTGGCTATTGGAGCCAAAAATCAATTTCCTTTCCACCATTAAGTCATGGCATATACATATATATTTCATCATCAATAATATAAGCATACCATTAAAACCATAAAAGCATGTATAGCATATCAAGCATATCATCAAAGCTATAAAATCATGCAAAGCATATCAAGCATAGAAAATTAATCAAAGCTCATAAACACCCACAAATTAATTACATGACCATGGATATGAATCCTCACATGGATTCCACATCCATCAAATAAAATACCATCTCTCACCACCATGCTTGGTTGGTGAGATGGATCTCCTCTTACCTCTTGAAGATCCTCCAAAGCTTCTTGATTTGTTTCTTTTTCCAAGTCCTTTACCACCAAGGGCTTCTCAAATACAAAACAAAACACAAGTTAATTAACATATCAAGCTTGATTAAGAGGAACTATGGATCAAACATGGCTTAGATCATGAAAAGAGAGAAGAAAATGAAGTTTCCTTATACTTCACCTCAAAAACCCAATAACTTTGATCTTGAAGAAAGTCCATGAAGATGAATGATTTAGAGAAAATCTTCAACATAAAAGTTGCTTAGAATATCATGGAGATTCAAGATCTATGGTTGGATGAAATTAAAAGAGATTGGATGGTGATTTTAGGGTAGATAACCGAATGGTGTATTTTGAAGAACAAAGATGAAATTTTTGATTTTTGATAGAAACTTGAAGCTTGGATTTGAAGATCAAGATGAATGATTTTGAAAAACTCATAACTAGAGATGTTCTTAGAATGATGTTTAGGTTTAGAAAATCAAGTTGGATGAAATTTTTGAGTGATGAAAGGTGCTCTTGGAGGGCTTGGCCAAAATCTAGAGAAGAAAGGAGATGAGAGAAAATTTTTAAGTTTTCTTCTTGAAAATGAATCAATGAAGACCAAGGAAGACAATAATGACTAAAGCATGCAATTATGGTCTTCCAAACTCCTTCATGCAGCACCAAATTCGTAGTCCCCCTTCTTGCATTCTTCTTGAGTGCAAAAAATCAAAAGTAAGCCATTATGATGTCTAACTTGACCAAGACATGCAAAAATGACATAAAGCTTTTTCTTTGTCTTCTAAACACTCCAAAACCATCACTTTTCTTCATAATGCATTCAATAAAGTTGTCTTCATTATTTGCCACCATTTGAAGCATTTCTAGCCATTGATTAATTCAATGGTTAGGATTTAGGTAGATTTAGATAGGTTAGAAGACTTAATCTGGCCATTGGATTTTTCTCCTTTAAATTTAACCATTAGATGTGTCTCCAAAATTAATGGTTAAGATTGCTTCTTCAAACTTTAAATCCAAGGGTCCTAATTAGTCTTTTCACATTTTAGAAGACCAAATCTCTACCCTTGATTAATTCTTCATCCAATGGTCATAAATGGTCTTTGTTACTTTTTAAGATTAAATCTCCACCCTTGATTTAATCTAAATCCAATGGTTATAAATGGTCTTTGTCATTTTTCAAGACCAATTCTACACCTTTGATTACATCTATGGTTGATATCAAAGCCTTCCTAACTAAGCTTATTCTCACACCATTGATTAAATCAATGGTTATTATCCAAAACTTCTTTATTAAGTTTGTTTTTAGCCTTTGATTAAATCAATGGTTAATATTCAAACTAAGTATTCTCATCCAAGGTATAAATCAAGTCAAGCTCTCTTTGTTGACTACGCTAAAGTATAATATTTATTCTTGTATCCTACAAATAATATTTTTCTTGTATTTTTATCATCCGATAATTAAATACGATACAAAACTTGATACAATAAAATTTTTAAAAGCTGTTTCCGGATTCGAGGTTTAGTAAGATCCCTGTCTCCGTCTAAAGCAAGTACAAATTTTTCTATGCGTAGAAAAATTTTTCACTTTGTGGGACCCACTGGGCCCACGTATGCCCACACAGGCCCACGTATACCTGCATGGGCCCACAGACAGGAAAAATTTCAAAATCATCCATAAAAATCACAAAAATTATAAAATGCACAAATATCAAATCAGATTACGTAAAATAATTACCTAATGGTAAAAATTAAATTACGTAAGGTTTTCCCCGGCCCGAAAATTTTTATTTTCCGACGCGGAGTAAATCACTCAAAGCGATCAAATACTTAATGACGGAATAAACAAAATAATTTTACGGTATGAAATTACTAAATAGTAAAATTCTGTTAACTGTCAAAATTACTGTTTAAGAGATACGGAAATTTGGGGTGTTACAAAAAGTAGCCTAAAATAACTCATAAAATGGCTTTAAAGGCTAAGTTGAGGGAAACAATTATGGATAACTTGTTTCTAGGTCACAAATGAGTTAAATAAGGTGCAGTTAAAATTTAAGAATAATCAGAGTCAGTTTGGTATTTTTAAGCATATTGGTTGTGTATTTTAATACCGATTAATTAGTAGCAAATATGAAAAATTAAAAAAAAGGATGAAACAACAATTTAGATGAATCCTATGATTTATTCTAAAGTTGTCAGAAGTTAAGAAACTTGATTTAGCAAAATCTAAGTGTTCTTAACAGATCAAGAAGTTATAGCAAAATGTCAAAATAAAAATTTTGCCCTTGTCTCTATCTCTTATTTCTCTCTTTTCTCACGGCTGAGAAACAGAACAAAAAAACAAAGAAAGAAAAGAGAAAAAGGGAGAAAAGAAAAGGAAGAGAAGAAGAAGGACCAAAGAATAGGATCCAAGGCAAGATCAAGAGGCTTGAAGAT
Source organism: Ormosia emarginata (assembly GCA_029884605.1). Taxonomy (NCBI): domain Eukaryota; kingdom Viridiplantae; phylum Streptophyta; class Magnoliopsida; order Fabales; family Fabaceae; genus Ormosia; species Ormosia emarginata. The sequence continues at coordinate 12,037,351 of JAQQTP010000040.1, forward strand.
CTTCAATCACACCAAAGAGGTAGGGGATTTCTATTCATCTTTTCCTCTTGTTTCCTTTTGAATGGAGAGGGGTATTCTTGAATAGAAAAGAAGTTTGGATAGCCAAATCCATGTTCTAATTTTTGTTTCCAAGAATTAACTTAGGATACTTTCAACATAGTGAGTGTTAGATGGCTATTTATAGCTCAACTAAACCATTTTAGTTCATAGATAAGGAACTTGGAAATGGTTTAGGAAAAGATGAAAATTAGGTTATGATTTATTGATTTTGATCATAATCTAAGTTGAGGAGTGATAACTTCATGGAATGTAGTTATTTATACCCTTTTTGCTATGCATTATTGATTGCTTTGTCCTTGTTGTTAAGCATTGTTGGAAGGCTTTAGCCCCATTTTCATGAAAAATCCATGTTGATGTCTTCCTTACTAGTCTTGTTAAAATGCTTCCAAATCTGTGAATGGATTGAGTTTGATTACATTTGTATTTGACTAGTTGATTTTTTAATTGCAGGATGAGCCCAAAAGAACTAACTTGATGCAAGCCAAGACCCTGTATTAGAAGAGAAATCACAAGACAAGCTCCAGTACATCACACCGCGGTGCTGGTATGCTTATGTCGCGACGTTATGCTCTTTGCTAGTGCACCTTGATAACCCGAGGCTTTAATGTTGTGGCTCAAGGAGGTGAACGCCGCGGCGCGAGTTGTATAACGTTGCGGCATGAAGTGCGAAATTTGTGGGCCTATAAATACTTTCTACACAGATTTCAGTGCTCCTCTTCTATTTTTTCTTTCAAAAACTTTTAGGATTTTTGCCTCTCTGAGAATCCAGCAACTAGATCTTTATTTATGAGCTGAAAAAGAGTTGAAGGAGTCTAGATTGGAGGTTCTCTTCATCTTGAAGGGAGATTCAAGCTTCAAGGCTTACCCCATTGGCTTCATCTTCTGTTCTTTCTTCTTTCTCTCTTCTCTTTATCTGGAATATGAATTTTTGTAATACATTTTCATATTCAATGAGTAGCTAAGCTATGTATAAGGTATTCTTTGGATCCCCCTATGAATATTGATCGATTTGTACTATTTTGAGCTTATATAAATGATTTGGGCTTTGTTTTATCATAATGTGTTTGATGCTCTTACTTGTTTGATCAGCATTTAGGTGATTTGATGAAATCTAATGAGCCTAGACATAAGACTTTGGGTTCTAGATCATACATATGATAAATGCATGTTTGATTTCATTCCAATGGCGGGATAGATTGATTCACTCCTAGGATAGACATATACCTCTTAGTCATGCACAGTCACTATTGAGAATCAATCTCAATGTTTGTTGTTTGCTCTAGTTTTCATGGACGTATAGTAAACTAGGTAAGTAACATAGGGTTAATCGACCTAGACATAGGCTTTTAACAAGGTTAGTTTCTCGGGTTAACCTAATCTAATTGTTTGTATTGCTTGATTAGTTTGTATGTTATCAATTGAAGTAGGGGATAAAAATGGATTCCCTATGTTCTAAACCATATCTTTATCTTTTCCTTATGTTCAGTAGTTTAATTAATAAACCCATTTTCCAATTTACGTTTGCTTGAATAGAATTAGTTAAGTCGTAGGTTAATGTTTAGCATAAGAAAGTAACCATATTCCTCGTGGGAACGATCTCTACTCATCATTTTTATTACTTGAGCGACCCGTGCACTTGCGGTTAGCAAAAGGTGTTACCCACCAATTCAAAGTTGCGTAAACCCAGTCAACAAGGAGTTAAGTTTAGTGTTTGATGATCTGAACATGATTAGAAATCATTTTTAGGGATGGAAAACCCTTTGGAATGGTGGCTCTCGGATGGTTTCTACATAATGGTGGCTCTCAGATGGTTTCTGCAAAATTCTGTAGAAACTAGGAATTTGCAAGGGAGTAGCAGCACAAGAACAAGGGCACTCCCCTTTCTATTTCTCAAGATTTGGCACTCGAGAGAGGGAAGCTGCGGCATAAGAGAAAATGGAGCTGCGGCCTTCCATAAAAAATGCTCCAAAATGAGTTTTCTTGTAGTTTTTTCTAGGAAATGTATGATACTTTGGCATGGAGTGATGTAATGGAGTATAATCATGCTTGAATTGATGAGATAACAATGTCATAAGCCATGATAGAAGATTGATTGGTGAGTATGGATACTCTAGATAACCAAAACCCTAGTTAATTTTTCTTGATGGCTGATTTTGAGTTTGAATGGTTTGTGAGCCATGAGTTGCTTTCGTTGTGGTTAAGGATGAGCTAAGATGTTATGATAAAAAGGGTGTTACATAATTTAAGGGCTTAAACTAGTTATCCAAGTAACATAATTGGTTATAGGCCTAGTAAGAACAAAGTTTAACACTCTTAGGGTTAGAAGTAACCCTAGTAATATTAGGTATAGATGACTAGTGAACCAAGCAAGTTAAGTTAAATATAGTATGAGCTCTAGGAGCTCTAATTACACCTTTATGGGTGAAAATAAGCATGTACCTAGGAAACTACTAATTTACTTAAATTGGTTTGAGTTAACATAGCAAGTATATGCTAGTTTTAGAGGAATACTCTATTATCTCATTAGTTGGGATTAAATGCAGTGTTAGCAAGAGTGGTTCCTTTATTTGTGAGGATGAACCATAGTAAGCGTTGGTTCCCTCTTTTATGAAGTTGAACCATAGTACAAATACTTTATTCTCTCATTACATTGGGATTGAGTAGAGTGTTTAATAAGTAATGAATCCCTTATACAATAAGGTTGAACCATAGAAAAATGGATCCCTTATGTAATAAAGTTGAACCATAATTCACTATGATCCCTAACTAAGGGAGCGAGGCAAGCCTTTTGACCTTACAAAGTAGCAAGACAAGCTCTTTGTTAAAGGTGGAATTGTGATGAACATATCCTATGCTAGGCTAAAGATGAGTATATCCTAGGCTAGGCTAAGGATGAGCATATCCTAGGCTAGGCTAAGGATGAGCATATCCTATGCTAGGCTAAGGATGATTATATCCTATGCTAGGCTAAGGATGAGCACATCTTATGCTAGGCTAATGATGAGTTAAGTCCTATGCTAGGCTAAGAAGGAGTTAAGTCCTATGCTAGGCAAAGGATGAGCTAGAATGAGTTAAGTATTATTCCACAAGAATCCCTACCAATATGGCCAAAGTTACTAGTTTGATGTTGTGAAAGTAGTACATGGAACAATCCACACATTACCAGGTAGTCTAAGGGCTATTTAGCCTATTCTACATAGATAAGTACAAAGGAATGTGATTCTTGAGAATAACTAAGTTATGTGCATAAGTTTAGTGTTGGATTATAAGATTGCTAGGTGAATGTTTACATAGCGTCAGAATGTGAATATTCTAGTGGTAGTGAGTATAGTCTCACTTTCCCGTTGCAATCATTAATCCAAACCTAGCATTATTATTCATTGAGAATGATATTTGTTCAGTACTTTTATCATATTAATGAATAACTAGAACAGAGAAGTTAGTATAGTATGCCTACTTTAAAGAGTAAATATGAGGTATGAGAAGACTTTTAATATTTTGCAATTGTGTAGACACTTGTTTAATATTGATAGTATATTTAGTTTTAGATTTCATTTATTTAATATAAATGTTTAAATGCTAGTATTGGTTACTCATACTGAGAATTTTGATTTCTTATTCCTACAAGAAGGTAAGAAGATGAAGAAAATAAAAGAATTAAATTAGCTTAGTTTTAGTATTTTTCAGTTCAAAGCTTATGTAATTATTTATATTTGCTTTAAGTATGTAAAAGTTGTATATATGTATGACCTTTATATATGGCTCTCCATAATGATTTGTTTAAATGTTATGGATTAGTTGATGTTTAAGTTAGAAATAGTATGGCTAATACTGCTTATCCATATATATGTTAGATATACTAGGATACCGATATTAGGCTATTACAATACTACTTCTAAAACTCCTCTAATTTTAGGCCTTTCCTTGCCACAACTAATACTTTTATTAATTGCGGGAATGAGCTCATGAAGTTGTCTGTTGGAAACATGACTCTCGAGGTGAATATCTTCCATATTGCAAAACAGCCAGAAGTGTTGGTGTATGCCTTAGAGGCTAATTTATTTTGATAGTACTAGCTTACATTGTATTATGCTATTTATTTAATATATGAGGCATTTCATTTATTGTGTTATTAATAATAAACATAATAAAGTCCTTAGAATAGTAAGTTTTATGCTAAAAAACATCAAGTAAATGACTTGATCGTGAGATCCTACTGGATAGAATCAGAACATTATTCTTAAATGTCCCTAGTCAAGTATTATTGTTAATTAGGACAACAATAATGCATTGATACTAGTATATGTGTAGACTGATGGCCACATCTCACAGGTCATGGATATAAGATATCAAGTCTTCACATGGGTATATACTAGATTAATGATGTATTGGACTGATCTACCATGAGAACGCTGCATGGATTGTTACGTGAGTGTCATAAGCGATTCTCACAGTGATAATGGTGTATATGGTTCTTTGACCTAAAATCACTATGATTCCTACATGATGAGTTGTATGTTTTAAAGCCATCAAACATCATCTGCAACAAGGTGATTATAAAGTTGGTTATTGTTACGTGAGTGTCATAAGCGATTCTCACAGTGATAATGGTGTATATGGCTCTTTGACCTAAAATCACTATGATTCCTACATGAGAAGTTGTATGTTTTAGTGTCATCAAACATCATCTGCAACAAGGTGATTATAAAGTTAGTTATTGGACATACTGCAAATCATGCAGAGGGATGTGATTGACCTAGACAGGATTTGTCCCTCTTATATAACAAAAGCGATATCTTCGGGGCCTCTAATTAACTAAGACTACGAAATGCATGGTCATGCTCAAATAATCAATATGAGATATTGATCTCATTTGTTATGACTAAGTCTACTCGAGTATCAGGAAACGGAAGATTGAACTATACAAGGTGACACGTTTCATGTCTTGTGTTCAATCTAGATATTGGGACAAAAGGACTAAACTACACAAAAATATTGATCACGGAAATGTTATGTTAATTCACTGACACTCTCATTACTTTGGTAGCAATGATGTATTGCTAGATACCGCTCATTGCTTGTAATATTAAAATATGATTTTGATATTATTGTCAACGTCATGAGAACCTGTAGGGTCACACACATAGAACAGACTGAATTGAAGCAATGAGAATCCAAGTTGGACTAGGATTCCATCGTGGGCCAAATTCATGATAGATGAGTCCAAAGGTTGCACAACTAACCCTGCCACTACTCCTGTAACACCCCAATTTTTGATAAATTACAGTAATGACTAAATTGTACTGTTTTTGTGATTTCTGTGTGCTGTAAATTTATTTTAACTGTTTTGTGAATGTTTTTGATCTTTGTGTATGAATTACTCCGAGTCAGGAAAATAATAATTTTCCCAGGCCGAATGAATTTTTGAACTATTCACGTGGGGCCGGGGGATCTTACTAAACCCGAAACTAGAAACAGTATTCGAAAATCTTCATTGTTCGAAAATTTATCTAGATACGCGTTATTATTGAACCACGGTAAAAATTTAATTTTTATCGCAGTAAATTTTAGACAGTAATAATTTATTTTTATCGCAGTAATTTTTGTCAATTCGAAATTAACTACTGGTTAAAATCTACGTAGAGAAATAGACGTAGGTAAAATCATAAATCTATTTACCTTAGGCAAAATCATAAATCTATCCACCTTAGGTTAAAGTTATAAACCTATTTACATTAGGTCAAAGTTATAAATTTATTTATCGTCAGTTAAAGTTATAAAATTTAGTTACCCTAGGTTAAAGTCATAAATCTATTTACCTTAAGTTAATGTTATAAATCTACTTACCATAGGTGAAATCATAAACTTAATTACCTAGCCCTAGTAATTAAGTTTTCTATTTACCTAGATTCTATAATAATGTTAGTGGACCTAGTATGTTTAATGTAGAAACCAAAGAGGTAAAACACTTTGACCCACGTACAACTCATGCACTTCATTATAACATGGAATGGGATTCTTTTGTTGGTGAATTCCACCAAGGCCACATGGCCATGTCCATCAAGAAGGTAAATGATTCTTAAAATAATGCATAATAATGCATTCTATCATTTATGATCACTTGGAGTTTAGTCATCCTTCAACTACCTTGTCTCCCACTCAAATATTCAATGAATTTCCATCCATTCACTCCATGTAACTCCAAGACAATGCACATGATTTTTTGGCTATCATTTTGATTCCATCACACTTAATCATACACTTTAGTGAGCTAGCATGCACCACCTTGTCTCCTTGAGTGCTCCACCAAGCAATTATCACAAATCATTCCACCCACTCCTCCAATGCACCACATGGCTATATATAGTGTAGCAGACCTCTCCACTTCATTTTCTATCACACCTATCTAATCTCTCCATTCTCTTTCTTCAAGAATACAAGAACACAAAGAAGAACTTCATATTTTCTCCATTTCTTGAGCTATTCGGCCACCACTCCCAAATTACACTTGCACTCTTCAATAATTCTATCGAACCTCATTTCCTAAAGCTAAACACCATTCCAAACATCTTTCATGTTGTGAGTTTCTTCAAAATCAACCATCTTGAGCTTGGAAATCAAGGTTGAAATTTCTACCCTATTAGGTAAAATTCTTGTTTCCTATTTCTAATTTTTTTAAAAAAAATTTCTAAGCCATGTTTGATCCATGGTTATTCTTTCTCAAGCTTAGTTTTGTATTTTGTAAATTGTTTAAGCTTGATAGGTATTTTCTTGAAGCCACGCAAAATTCTCTAAGGAAGCTTTCAAGAAGGATATTCTTCAAGAAGTAAGAGGGAGATTTAATCTCATCAACTATTTTGGTAGTATGAAAATGGATTGTATGTGGTGAAGAATCCATGAGGATTCATTTACTTGATTGTTTATGGTTTTACTTTATTATATGATTGATTTTGATGTATGTGTTTTCAAATGCTTGATTTGTTGAAGACATAGTAAATTTCGGTCACATGCCATTCAATATACTTTTAATCTAAAATTATTTTTCAAGTATAGATCTTAGAGGATTAAGTAACAAATAATTGGATTAAATATTCTTACAAAGGAAAATGAGATAGGAAATGATTATATATTTAATTATGGAAAATAAATTAATTTTCGCCAACAAGTCAAGAATTGGTGTTTAGATGAATATATATATATATATATATATATATATATATATATATATATATATATATATATATATATATATATATATTCTTAAAGGTAATTTAAAAAAAAAATTTATTAACAAGAACTCAATTTAGTAATTTTTTTATGATAATGGAGAATACGTTTTAAAATTGATTTAGAGCTCTAAGTATTTTATTAAAAAGGATTCTTAATTTCAGAAAGTTTCAAAAATTAATTTAGAATGTCAAGAAATATTTTATATGGTGAAAAATAGTAGAAATAATTTACGCATATTTAAAATGGTGGTATTTAAATTACGCTATTGATAAAATGATTTAAAAACGTTACGTGATTGAGAAAATGTGAGAAAATACCTACATAATTTGAAAACGTTAGAAAATAATCATGAGATTGTGAAAATGCGGTAAAATATTTACGCGATTGAAAATAACAGTGATATGTTGTCGGGTTGGACCCAGTTATATTGAAAAGTGGTACTGCCGAGTTATGGCACTTGACCATGTGATTTAATAATATTATGATATATGTAAATTTTTGAGTCTTGCACCATGCATTGAGGTATATGCTGTTTTTGGTGTCATTGACGAGTTATACCTAAGAGGATGAATTACACCCCTGTTTGGGTGCGATAGGCGTAGTGTTATTCATTTATTGAACTTGGAGGCATTGGTGTGCGGAAATTCCACATGTGGACAATTGGTAGCTTCTCTGGGCCGTGGTATCGGGCATGACACACTAGTGATCTTGACAAAGCATTATTCTTAATCACGATCTTGTTGGGGACGGTCTTGTAGAATGCTTGTAGTACACGATGAATTTGATCGTGTACTGTGCGAGCCACGACGAATTTGACTGTGTAGCACGTGGCCCGCGGCAGCCGAGTTGACAGGTAGGTTCTTCCGGGATCATTCCCTCTGATTGGTTGTGTTTAGATCCATGGAGTAGGTTTGTGTCATGTACATGCGCATTATGAGTCTGCAAATTGTTATTCTGTATATATTCTGTGAAATATTATATATGTTGTGATAACATATTTTGATGATATATTTGTTTGAATTATCGTTTTCTATACTGCCTTATGGTAATTATGACAGATTATCTCACCTCTTTGTATGTATTTCTGTGTTATTATTATTATGTACGGTAAAGACGGTGAAGAGGATCAACCTCTTAATTTTCCATGAAAGAAGCAGCAATCCGAGGACTAGCACGAAGGAGGCGAGCCGTTGGATCATCCTTACTAGTTGGCTTGATTGTTTTGTTTTGGTTATGTCTGTACTGTATTTTTTTTTTTTTTGGTTTTCTTAGTCTGTTGGACTTGGGAAAGTCTGTTATCTACTCTTTTGTGTCAAACGGTTTATGTAACACCCTACATAGGGCATCACATTTTTTACTAACACTTAAAATCTGAAAATCATTTTATAAAAGCTTTGAGTTCTAAAAGATGAATTTTAAACTTTCTTTTCATTGAAACATAAACTTACCAAAAATTACAAGAAAAACAGAAATTTAGATTGAATTGATTAATACACATATATACCACAAAACACTTAACCACAATTTAAAACATAAAATTTACAGACTCAGAGAAATAGTAGCAAACCCAATGACGGGTACTACTAATAGCACGGTAACAACACTAACGAGAAAAACCTAACATACATGCCTTGTTTCTCCACCAACTGCATCTTGTTGAAACTGAGAAGATCACTCCTCGATGCCGTCACCATCTTCAGAATTTTGCCTCCAATGGGTCTAAGAAACTTGCTTCATCTACTATACGAATTTAAATAAAACAAACACAACAAAACAATATAGTAAAGAGGTGAGATCCCCTTTCACCAATACCAGTACGGTAGCAAAGAACGATATGAATGACAAGGTCATTCCATACACACAGATATCACAATTTTAATCAGTCTATCAATTTACAATTAATTCAAATAAGCATATATCATAATAAAATGAACAGCAATAACATTACCATGATAGATATAACAATTGATACCATAAACCATATAATCAAATCATGCAAAATAACTCATATTAATACATCACACATAATATCTCAACACTGAATATAAATAACCACATTTAAGATGTAGATCACATATGCAAATGTACATAGACTCATTCCTACTCCATGGAGCTAAACACAGATATCAGAGAGAATGACCTGCAAAATCTATTAGTACCATCAACCACCAAGCTATTCCGCTGTCTCACGTTGCGTCTATAGCCCACTGTCACAACGTCGTGGTATAGCACACTATCAAAACGTCGTGTCATTATAGGCTTGTGCTAAATAGATTTCACAAGATCGTGATTAAGTATAGTGCGTGTCGAGTCCATTAGCGTGTTGTCAGTTACCACGGCCCAGAGGAGCGACCGACTATCCATAAATAGAATAATCTGCACACTAATGTCTCCAAGTTCATTCAGAATTGAACCACACTACGCTTATCACATCGACAACACGATGTAATTCACCTCGTCAATCAATCCACCAATTATCAATCAAATTGGCATAACTCAATGCATGATAAAATTACCAATATGCCCTCAATGGCAAAAATTTCCAATATGCCCTCAATGGCAAAAATTACCAATATGCCCTCAATGGAAAAAATTACAAAAATGCCCTCGTTGGTAAATTTCATATATATACAGTATGTCCCACCTGACAGTACTGTTTCACAATCTGTCGGGGTCCACCACTTTGGCCCGACAGTAAAAAACTTGCTGTTTTCGTCAATCGCGTAGAAATTTTATCGTATTTTCAAAATTTCATCATTTTTACAAACATTTTTAAATTGCGTAAATATATTTTGCTGTTTTTGAAATCGCGTAGTGTAACGCCCCTTTTTCTCCCTTGTATCATAACGGGTGAGAAGAAGGAACGTCGCACTATAGTGAAATAACACAAAAATCTCTACGGAAAATTTGAGCATTTTTTTTATTAGCATAGTTCCGGTTAAAACTTCCATTGAATATACATATACACCTGTTTGTAAATATATTGCGTGATTGCTTTAAAATTAAAGGTTCCTCCTCCATATAAAACTTCTTATCAAAAACATCAAAGAGGAATCAACATGTAATGAAACATACAACCATGTGCAATATAGATAGTTACATACTTTGTACCAAAATTACAAGCCTGTTTAAAATTTACATTTCCAAAAAAGGATATACAAAAAGCAAAATGTGTACCTACCCCAAGAGATACAAATATATCTACCCACAATCCAGTATTACGTCAGGCTCCCTCAAAAAAAAATAAACGGACAGCCATCAGTAGCCATCAATTTACAACCAGCCCTAAGACTGCCTGGAATGAGAAGGAACCGTAGATGGATCCTCCTCAGGGTCCTCGTCGTCTGACGAGACATCCATCGGAACGACAGAACAGCGGGTAGGAGCCCGAGCAGTAGACAGGAAAGAGTCGTCACGTGGGGTATAGCACATATCCGCCCACATATCTCTTACAGGCATATAAAACTCCAACCATACAAAAGCATGAAAGTCAAAAATAGAAGCAGTGTAGCGTCCCCATGCCAAAGACACCGTCAATTGCCGTGGTACGCACAGCGATCAGTCTGCACGTTGATATGCCAGCAATCCGGACCACCATGAAAGTTGATCTACACGTAACCAAAAAATCCACGGGGGCGAAAAGACATTCTCAGCAACTTTGGTATTAATCGAGATAAGGCCAAAAACCTTGAAACTCAGTAGCTTCCTTGTTCTCCTCACGAGTGTCTTCTATAGAGCATACGATTCAACCAAGATACAAAATAGAGAAAAGTACCGAAAGAGGTGAGATTCCCAGCTTTCAGTACCAACAAGGCAGCAAGAAAATAAACGGCGTCGAACGCCCACATAAGACACAGTTAATACATACAGGTATAGTAATACATGAAAGCAATTAATGAGAGTAAAGCAACAAAGAACAGTAGTTCACATCATTCATAGCCAACTAGCAATACTAGCATTACCAAAAATCAAATAAATATCACAGTCATAATAGTAAACATATAATCCAATCATGAATGCTCAATGGACCATGTGACTGACGACTCACAATGCAACAAGGGTACCAAAGTTCCTACTCCATGGAGCTAGACATAAATATTTTCGGAGTGAATGATCAAGGGGTAATGCCAGTGTATCGTTAGCCTTAAAAATATAGTGTGCTCATCTCATAAAAACATTTTGCGCAAAATGGCTCACACATGGCACCTCAACAGTTGATCGCGACATAGGACAGCATCTCAGGCAGGATCGTTGGTGTGTTGCATTGGTCTATCCCACGACCCCAGTGGAGCTACCACTGTCTATTGTGAGACACCCACACCCCGACGCCCCCAGGGTCAACAATATATGACACCTACGCTTAGTCTATTCGCACCCGCACATAGGTGTTATTCAAACTCCTAGGCAACATAGCCTTCTCAACAATGTCCCACGGACAATACACATGCATGATGACATAATGTCCAATCATGTATGTTCATCAATGATGCATTCAGCATAAGCCTTTCCTCAATGGCACATAAGCATTATTCCATGTCCAACGTGACATATCAACAATACATTTATTAAAACATTGCCTCAATGGCACATCATCATTCTTATTTCATTGAGTACCACATCAATAATTCTCAGCATCAACATGCATTCCTCAATGCACACATAGCACAATTTCCATATCAGAGATCCAAGGATTCCCTATTCAAAAATCATTTCTTCCCTATTGGGGTGAATGCACCTTCCTATCACAAATTAATAAAGTAAAATCCTTGAATCCAGGGTTTTTAGGTTATGTTTGAGTTACAAAGGACAAAGAACCACCATCTCAATCATTTCCAGCTCAGAAACCTCATTTTTGGTCTTGGTAATCGATTACAGCACCTTTGTAATCGATTACCCGAGAAACAGAACCTCTGTAATCGATTACAATCTCATTGTAATCGATTACGTGATTCCCAGAATCACGTTTCGTAACTTCAAGGCCCTGGTAATCGATTACACAACCGTGGTAATCGATTACCAATTGGACAGAACCTCCGTAATCGATTACCCACGGTTGTGTAATCGATTACGTGATTCCCAGCAGCACCATTTTGTGACATCAGAGGCTTGGTAATCGATTACACTCTTCTTGTAATCGATTACAAGCTAAACAGAATCTCTGTAATCGATTACAAGCTAAACAGAATCTCTGTAATCGATTACACACCAGATGTAATCGATTACCAGATTTCCAGAATCACGATTTTGCATCTTTAAGAGCTTGGTAATCGATTACAAGCCCCGTGTAATCGATTACCACGCGTAAGTTTGCAGAAAAACAGAGTTCTCAGGTCCTCTAACTCAAACCAAACCATTCCTCATCATATTTAATCAACAAGATACTCGAATACACCTTCAAATCATGCAAGAGACATCAATAAATCATACAAACCCAACAAAATACATTATCATCAAGAACAACATAAAAATAAGAGAACTTTATACATGGATTCCAAAAATCAACAACAATACACATACAAGACATTCCCTTACTACCAAGGTTAGTTGAAGAGGATCATCTCCCTTTTACCTATATAGAAAACAACACAATGTGCTACTCCTTCTTGTCTTAGATTTTCGTTTTTCCTCCTTCAAGAAAAACTCCAATGTGAGTGATCACCACAATGTTTACTCAAACCATGAAAAATAGGTTCTTGGTCACCAAGGTGGCCAAGAGAAAACGAAAATAGCAAGGAAATGGAAGAAAGTTGAAGACTTTACCTTAAAGCTCCAAGCTTTAGCTTTAATGGTGGAAGAGAAATGGAAGAAGAAGAAGAAGAACCAAGAGATAACAACCAAGGAGAATAGTTTTGAAAGGGTGGAAGGAACAAGAAAATGTGATTGGTTTGGCAAATGAGGAAGTTGGTCTTCCAATGTGATGGTGTGTGTGTGTTCGGTGGAGAGGAAGAAGAAGAGAGAAAAAGAGAGAAATGGGTATTTGAGTGTAGAGAAATGAGAATGAATATTGAGGCAATGGAGGGGTAATATTTGGGCTTCCCCTTGTAATTCTGTCGTAGAAGAATGGGAAAAAAGGAGAGAGAGAAATGTGTTGTAAGGGAAATTGCTAGGAAGCTTCCCATAATAAGCTTGGATTAAATTTAATCTTTCTTTTGAAATTTAAACTAATAGATGTGATACAAAAATTAGATTTTGAATAATGTGATAATATTTTTAATACATGTTATTATTTATTGGACAATAGTTATAGTTGGTAGAAGTCAGCATTACAAATCTGACAGATAAATTCCTCACAGTGTTTTATTATCTCATTTTAAGATTTCTCGAAAAATGTGAAACCTTGTAAACTGTGTCCGGCCTCGGGTTTAGTAAGATCCCCCGTCGACGTTTCCATAGTTCAAGGTTCTCGGAGAAAATATCTCATTTCTCCGGTTCCGCTCAGTACACACGTAAAACGAGAAATATATTAAAATATTCTGCATCTTCAGAAAATTCCAAGAAAATTCTAGAAAATCACAAACATTTTTAGAATGAGTTCTGATAATAAAAAAGTAAATTTTGGGGTGTTACACGTAGAGTTTTTCAAACGTTTTCTCAATCGCGTAAGATTTTAAATTATTTTCTTGTCCGAATTCCTTAAAAATCACTATTCAAATAAACAAAAATATTATTTAATACATTTGAACTACGTAGAATATTTTTCATACCATATACATTATATTGGATATCTTTTCTATCTTATTTGTTTATTTTTAACAAAAATTGACAGTATTTTTGCTTAGAAAATCTATAATAATGGTTTTCTAAGTTTTCTGTTAAAAATCCTTTTGTTTATATTACAACCATTTAATTACACTTTTGAAAACTACTAACGTGCTTCAAAACACAAAGTGAGCTCTATGTTAGCATTTTTCAAATGTTCACTGTATTTCGTATTTATAGTAAAATCCTCTAACTTTATTTCTAAAACTAAGTTCTTCCATTTTATTTCCCAAAGATTTATTGAAATCAAATTCTTTTGTAATTAACTACTTGATCTACCTTGGAAAATAATTTTAGAAATTAAATATATATTATATGACATATTGGTCGAATTCCCCCAAATCCTTGCATTTAATCTTTGGATCATTTTCCATCTTCTAAATCAATGTCAAATTCATTGTATTACCTAAATTCATTAAATCATTGTTTTAGAAAATGGTTGAGAACATTTTGGTCCTCTTTTTCTTATTGAGGTCGTGAGCCCCTTTGGTGTTCTTTGGAACACTCAAGCAAATCCTTATATGTTATTTATATGTTACAATAATTATCATGCATCTATGTACACATACCATATATTAAAGCAATCATAAAACACATACAAAATATTAAAGCTATTAGACATGCTTACACACATAATCAATCACAATAGGAAAGACAATAAACAATCAAGTAAACGAATCCTTATGGATTCTTCACCACAAACACATTCATTCCTCACCACCAACACATGGCTAATGAGGGTAATCTTCCTCTTACCTCTTGAAGAAACCTCCAAAGTTCCTTGTATGTCCTTTTGTTGTCTCCTTCAAGATGAACTTCAACCACCAAGTGTTTCTTGAAAAATCAAAGAAAACATGCAATATTAATACCTAAGACTCTAAACTAAAATAATCATGGATTAAAATCATGATTAGAACTTTGAAATGGATAGAAACATTAAGATTAAAGAATCCTACCTTCAAGGCTTCAAACTTGAGCTTTGAAGAACAAGATAGAAAATGGATGATTCAAGCTTAGGTTTCAACTACAAAGTAGCTTGAGATGAAGTAAGGAAGCAAGATATAAGATAGTTTAGAATTATAGAAGAGTGAATGATGGGTTGGAGGTGGAGGCCATGAGATTGAAGAAGAAAAGGAGAAAGAAAATTTGAGAGCTTTGCTTGTTTGATAGCTTTGGAGAAAAGGTGAAGACTTTGATTAAATGAAAACAAAGTCTCCTATTTACTATACATAGCCGTGAACCATTTTGAGAGAAGGAGATAAATATTTTTGGTTTTGCTTTCTCCAAATGCATGGTCGTAAATGCATAGAGGAATAAGAATGAATTGAATTGTAAAAATTGCCTTCCTAAAGCTCTCATTGCCGTAGAAACACATGGAGAGTAGCCACCAAAATTGACTTTATCTTACTTGGTTAATTAATGAAAGATGGTAAGAATTGAATTGTAATATTTGCTTCACAAAAGGTTACTTTGCCGTGGAATACAACAAAGAAAAGCAATCAATATTGACTAGTCTTCATTTTGTTCACTTTAGGCTTCCTACGTGAATTTCACAAAGTGAATTGGGTATTAGAGCAATTGCTCTCCTCCTTCACCGTAGAACCAACAAATTTCAAGAAGTCCAAATTTGTTTAATAGCTTGTTTCTTATTGGTCCTTAAAGAGTCAAGCCATTATTCTTGACTAATTTTTATTGGTTGAATATTTACTAACTTGATTCCTATTGGTTGCTATTTTTGTTGACCAATTTCTATTAGTGCACACTGTATATTTTCTAATATACTTTAACCAATGAACAATATTTACTGTTTATAAAGTCAATGTTTATTGTCTAATGGATAATAAAATATACATATATTTTTACCTTGCTCCAATTGGGTAGCAACTATTGTTGATCATTTTCTACTGATTGCCCTTGATGAGTCACAAAGCGAGTCATCAAAGAGAAGTTTCTAGAACATGTGACTCACTACGATGAGTCAACATGATTAGTCAGCGTAGATATTTTCTAGAATAGGTGAGTCAGCATGGCGAGTCATTAGCTGAGTCACCAATGGTGAGTCATGATGCTGAGTCAGCATGGTGAGTCGTCAGAGAAGCTTCTGGAACAGGTGACTCACTACGATGAGTCACAGGGCGAGTCACCGCTTCTGCAACCTTTCGGAATCTACTGAGTCATGGTGCTGAAGTGTCACGCCACATGTCAAGTTTCTATTGGCCCGTTGCGATGAGTCATCGTCTAGAACATTTTAGAGTGAGTGACTAGGCTTGCGTCTAGAATCATCCACTAGATATTTTTCAAGAAAAATATCTTCCAATGAATAATAAAACATACCCCAATTTTATTTGTCAGATAAAATCGCAAGAAAATAAAACTTCAAAAACTGTTTCTGGTTTCGGGTTTAGTAAGTTTAATTAAACTCGAATCAACAAGTATAAAGCTTTACGGCCAATAAAAATTTTTTTCCTTTTCGACCCGCCCGCAGACGCATCTGATCCAAAAATATCAGAGATATATTAAATATTCAAAATATATCAAAATATCAAAAATATAATATAATATTCAAAATATCTCAAAATATCACAAAATATCTTAAAATATCTTTAAAATATCTCAAAATATCTAAAATATAATAAAATATTCAAAATATCTTAAAATATCTAAAATATAATAAAATATTCAAAATATCTTAAATATCATAAAAATTCACAAAAATCATATTAATTGTGAAACTCATGAAAATCAAATCAAATTAGTAAAAATAATTAAGAATTGAGAGAAAGAAATAAAATACGAAGGCTTATATATACCGCCCAAAAATAATATTAAAATAATCAAAAACGCAAAAACTCCCAAAAATTCTTAAAAATCACATAAATCATAAAATTCACAGAAGTCGAGTCGGATTATTCAAAATAATTCGAAATCGACAAAAACAAATAAAATACATATTTTCGGGATGTTACAGTTTATGATTTAATTTTATTTTTTTAATATTTTAAAACAAAATCATATGGATATTATGGTAGGTATGTAATAATGTATTTTATTTCATGTTCTATTTTTATTTTATTTAGTAATGTTTTCCACAAGAAGAAATGGCCATAGGACGAAGGTTGAAACAATAATGGAAGATGATTGGATTTGTATAGGATGATTATTGATCTTCTTAGAATACACAACTAAAATTTTACAACTCATGGTTTATTTATTAACAAACGATTTATAACTTGGGAAAGTTTTTGTTTTTATTTTAATTTGTCATAAATGTGATGCCCTACGTCGGGGTGTTACATTAGTTAGTATCAGAGCCCAAGTTAGAGTCTTTTGGGATTTGTGGTTAGGTCTATTTTGCTTGTGTTGTGTGATTCTCTGTGATTTGTTCTGAACGAACACATCTAACTTTTATTTTGTCTGATTTGACTTGTTGAAGAACGACATGTCTCGTGAAAGAGGAACACACGTAAATACGGGACGTGACACCGACGCGATGACTACAGCTGTCGAGGCTATCCAAAGAATAGCCGAGGTGATAGCACAACAGAACTGACAAGCAGCCAATCGCCAAGAAATAAATATTGATGCTCATAACTTGTCTGAGTTTCGACGCAATAACCCGCCGCAGTTTCGGGGTGAGTTTGATCCGGAGAAGGCTAGTCTATGGATTCAAGAGCTGGAAAAGATATTTGAAGGGATAGGATGTCCCGATGATCGAAAGGTGACTTACGCCACATTCATGCTGATGGGTGATGGCGAGAATTGGTGGAAAGGAACTAGGAGGCTACTGCAAGCCGAGGGAAGAGCAATCACGTGGGAAGTATTCTGTGAAGTATTTCTGGAAAAATATTTTCTAGAAAGTGCGCGACATGCCATAGAAATGGAATTTCTTGGCTTACGTCAAGGTAGCATGTCAGTGAGTGAATATGCTACAAAATTTGAGAGCTTATCTAAGTTCTCGAGGTACTTCCAGATCCAACCTGATGAGGTTTGGAAATGTCGCAAGTTCGAGGAAGGATTACGAGTGGAATTGACATAAGGTGTGTTGCCGATGCGAATAAATCAATTCCCAGCATTGATGGATACTTGTCGACGACTTGAGGAGCTAGATTCATCAAGGGATACGAGGAACCGGAACTTTGGACCGACTAGATTCCAAAAAGAAGGAAACAACAACAACAACTGATTTCAGTGGAAGCCGTATGCGAGACCACCAGGGAACCAACCCCAACATCAATCTTTTTGGGGGAAGTTCTAGTGGTAACAAAGCGGGGCAAACGGTGGCTGTAACGCCCCTTTTTGGGAGGGAACGTCATATTGTCAAGTAAAATAAAATACGGAAATTGAATAAACAAACAATTAAGACCCGTTTCATTTTATTTAATTGATGTTTAACCATGTGAGCAAAATTGGCAATATTTTTTTTTATAATAATAATAATGATAATACGGAATGTGGATAAAAGTGACGAATAAAACAATACACAGAATTTGCACCTGAATAGCATACATATATATATATATAAAATTTGATACAACTGTTTTGTAGATACAAGCCTGGCCATCACCAAAAAGCAAAACTATACCCACCCCAAGGGAAACATGCATATATACCATCATGCATATACAAAATATACAGCCCCACCAAAAATAAAAATACATCAGGCCCCCAAAAATAAAAACACTGGCAGCCATCAGTAGCCACCAATGATCATCGACCCCTCAGATAAAAAGGGACCGATTCAGGATCCTCAGGAGGACCCTTATCAGGATCCTCAGGAGGACCCTCATCAGGATCTTCCTCATCCGAGGACACTTCCATAGGAACCACAGAAGCACGGGACGGAGCCCGAGCGGTGGAATCAAAAGAATCCTCCTGCGGGGTGTAATAACGGGCACCCCACATCTCCCTAATGGGCAGGTAAAACTCTAGACGCAAGCTGAGGTGGCAGGTGAGGACAGGTGCCTCATGACGTCTCCAGGCAAGTGCTATCGACACGTCTCCCAAGTACACGCAGCGGTCGGAGTTCAGGTTGATATGCCAGCACTCTGGCCCCCCAAGGAAGGTCAGACGCACATCTCCCAAGAACCCACGCATACGTGCAGACATCGTCGCAGTAGAGGTCATTCTTGTGCAGGCCAGAAGCCGGGGAAGGCAGGATCTTCTGTCTCCTTACCGTCGTCTTCGATCAGTACAAGGTACACATAAACAGCAAATAATAGAGGCACAGGGAAAGAGGTAAGACATCCTACATCATTACCAGTTATAGCATGCTAGAAACAAAACGGCGCCACGCGCCCAAATAGCAATCCAACACATCATATTCAATTAATGAGCAGTAATCTCAACAGTAAGTAATTAAACAATTCCAGGCATATAATTATTATAATGACAGTTAAATCAAGTATAGTTACAGAAATAAGAATTAATGATGACAGTGTATATCATGACTCGTATGCATGCTTTCCCAAATTCCTACTCCATGGAGCTAGACTCAATCAGTCGGAGAGAAAGATCAGGAGACATGTCTGTAACTCGGCTGCCGAGGCCAGTGCTATCAATAATTTTTCCACGTGCACAATCATGGCATTGTACAGACATTCTACACTAGATCACGATATAGGACAGTGTCAAGTCCGGATCGTCAGTGCGTTTGCATCGATTTGCCCCACAGACAGAGGA
This sequence comes from Ormosia emarginata, assembly GCA_029884605.1. NCBI lineage: Eukaryota > Viridiplantae > Streptophyta > Magnoliopsida > Fabales > Fabaceae > Ormosia > Ormosia emarginata. The sequence continues at coordinate 12,057,079 of JAQQTP010000040.1, forward strand.
GCTACCAACTGCCCATTGTGAAGGACCCACACCCCGACGCCCCCAAGGTCATAACACGACCCACACTTGTCTACTCTCACCCACACTAAGGTGTGTTCAATCTCCTAGGCAACTTGGCCTTACAACAATCCACAAGGACATCACAACGTATAAGACACTATGCATGCACATGTATGATCCACAATCTCATACAAATTCATAATATGCCACATTAGGCCAACATAAGCATCATTATATAAATGGTCACTCACATGGACCCATAATCATATAATATAAGTATCAAGCCCATTAATGCATCATTAGGTTCATTATGAATCCTAAATTAAACTTTGTCCCCTTTTCTAAGGTTCATGTTCAAAAATCAATCCTTATAGCCAACTTAATATTCCAAGACAACTCAATTCCCCATAACTTACATTTTATTTGAGCTCTTAGGCCTCACACTCTCATGTTCTTCACTCACTTAGAATCTCCTTTAATTCTTATGACACTTTCACTCTGGGTTCTTTGAAAATTTATGAAGTCTTAGCTTTAATAAATTCTTTTAATTTCTTAATCATCCATTTCATTACTTAGGTTTACAATTACCTAATTAATTATGCTTCCAATTCATTAAAATCACACTTTTCACCTAAAATTGCCCTAGAGGCCGTGGCCTCCTATAAATTCAATTTCAAATCTTTTCAAGTCATAATCATGTACATCATTCCCTTAATTATTTAAATTGTTCACTTGTCCAATTAACTCACCAAAAACCCTAGGTTCTTGGCTCCAAAACCGTAGCCACCATAAGAATTCCAACTTCAAATTTTTCTTCCATTACATTCCATTTCATACCTTGATAATTTAAGTCTTATGCCAATTACAATTTCAACACAAACTCCTCTAATTTTCTAACCTAAAACCGTGGCACTCTTGAAGGGTGTTCAATCAATTTTTCATCCATTTAAATCACTAAATCCATTCCAACATTCCATTATATACAACCAATCAAACCAATAGCATAAATTAATTAAAATCAACACATAACATAATTAATCATTAAAATCAAGAACAACCCTCATTAGGGTTCTTCACAAATCAACACAACCAAGGTTCCTAGATGCTAAAAATGGTTGAAGAGGAGTGTCTTCCTCTTACCTAAGTGAAGGAATCAAAAGAACTCCAAGAGTGCTCCTTGGAATTTTCGGATTTGGCCACCAAAATCCCTAAAAATGGTGACTTTGTTAGAATAAATACCAAAGCTTGAAAAATGAAGCATGAGTGGTCATAGAAGAGACCATGAGCACGAAAATGAGAGGGAAGGAAGAGTGGTCATGAAACTTACCCAAAATGCTCAAAGTTGGAGCTTGGAGAAAATGGTGAAAATGGAGGATTTTCAAGAAGCTCCAAGAGGGAAAGGTGTTTAGAATGGTGAGGAGAGTAAGAAAATGTAATTTGTTTAAATTTTTGTGAAGGTTGGAGGGGCTGGATGGTGGCTGGCCGTGTGGTGTGGGAGAGAAATGGAGGAGAAGAAGAAAGGAAGAAGAAGGAGAATAACGTAAAAAAAGGAAGAAAGAAAATGGTGTTTTTGGGTGTTAATGTATTAAATGTAATATTAGGATAATGAAATCAATTCTTTCTCCTTGAGTGGCTGCTGCGAGACGTGAGAGAGAGAAGAGTGGGTGAGAAAATTGGCTTCCTTTGGAAGCCAACACATGTGGTCAAAGTTTGGGGTCAAAGTTTCTTAAGGAAGCTTTGATTATTTAATCAATAAATTTGAATTAAAGTAGATAGATTTGACATAAAGTAGATTACATTAGGATAATGTAATAGGATTTTTATTACACACTATTATCCAATAGATAATAGTTACAGTTGACAGAAGTCAGTATTTAATTAATCTGACAGATGAATTTTTTGCTGTATTGATTTAATTGTATCTATTAAAATTTCTCAAAAATTGTGAAACTTCGTAAACTGTGTCAAGTCTCAGGTTTAGTAAGATCTCCCGTCGACATGTCCATAGTCCAAGGTTCTCAGAGAAAACATCGAGTTTCTCTGGTTCTGCTCAGCGCACACGTAAAATGAGAAATATATTAAAATATTCGACGGTTCCGGAAAATTCCCAGAAAATTCTCAAAAATTGCAAATATTATAAAATGACTATCCGTCATATAAATTTCTAATTTTTAAAGCATTACAGTCATTTTCACAACTCTGCTCAATGTTCGCGCAAAACGAGAAATATATTAAAATATTCATCGTTCCCGGATAATTCCGAAAAAATTCACATAAATCACAAATATTGGAAAATGACTATTCATGGTGAAATAATCAATTTCCGGAGTGTTACACTGGTCTCAGCAATTCTCAGCCCAGCGTGCACGCAAAACGAGAAATATATTAAAATATTCGTCGTTTCCGAAAAATTCCAGAAAAATTCCTAAAAATCAATAATATTATAAAATGATGATTTATGATCAAATATGTATTTTTCGGGATGTTACAGTGGCGTTTACTCCAAAATGTTTCAAGTGTAACAAGAGTGGTCATATGTCCAGAGATTGTTCAATCAAGGGACTTATTTGCTTTTGATGTGGAAAGCCTGGGCATTCTTATAGGGAATGCGACCAGCCAAAGAAGGAGCCATCACTGAGTAACGTTTGTGCTGCTCAATCACAAGCTGAAGGACGAGTATATACGATGAGCGAAGCTGAAGTCTCCTAGTCTGAAGATCTTATCAAGGGAGAAGGTGTCATAGCAGGTAATTTTTTAACTGTACTATATGATTCGGGTGCAACTCACTCATTTATTGCATATGACTGTGTGGATTGGTTAGGTTTGTCTGTGTCTTCTCTGAGTTTTTAATTCATTGTTTCTACACCAACTGCCAAGCCCGTTTTTACTTCTAAAGTATGTTTGAATTGTCCTGTTGGCATTCATGGTCGAGCCTTTTCTATTGATTTAATTTGTTTACCGCTTGTTGACATAGATATAATCTTAGGAATGGATTGGTTATCTTCTAACCATATCCTATTAGACTGTTCCAATAAGACCTTAATTTTTCCTAAGAATAAGAATTATGGATTTTTAACTGCCACTAAAGTCGAATCATTATTGAGGGATAGAGCTCAAGGATACATGTTGCTGTCTTCTTTAGAAGTCAAGAGAGAAAAGGATGTGAATGCTATTTCTGTCGTCAACGAGTTTCCTAAAGTTTTTCCCAATGATGTACCCGGTTTACCACCGGACAGAGAGATAGAGTTTTCTATCGATCTTGTACCAGGAGCAGGTCCTATTTTGATTGCGCCATATCAGATGTCGCCTTCAGAATTAGTAGAGTTGAAGAAGCAATTAGAGGAACTGTTGGAAAAATAGTTTATACGACCGAGTGTGTCGCCATGGAGAGCTCCGGTGCTGTTAGTGAAAAAGAAAGAAGGGACTGCTCGTCTTTGTGTGGATTATCGCCAGTTGAACAAGGTTACGATAAAGAACAAGTATCCACTCCCAAGAATTGATGATTTAATGGATCAACTGAAGGGAGCAGCGGTTTTCTCCAAGATAGATTTGCGATCAGGTTACCATCAAATTCATGTCAAGGTAGAGGATATACCTAAAACAGCTTTCCAAACTCGCTATAGGCATTATGAATATCAAGTGATGCCGTTCGGTGTGACGAATGCTCCTGCAATATTCATGGATTACATGAATAGGATCTTTCGTCTATACCTAGATAGATTTGTCATTGTCTTTATTGATGACATTCTGATCTACTCTCAAAGTCCTGAAGAGCACGTTGAACATTTCAGCATAGTTCTTCAGATCCTAAAAGAAAAGAAGTTGTTTGCAAAGTTGTCAAAGTACGAATTTTGGTTAGAGGAAGTGCAATTTTTGGGTCACGTGATTTCTAAGGATGGAATTGCGGTGGATCCATCAAAGGTGGAAACAATTCTGCAATGGGAAAAACCCAAGATGGTGACTGAGATTTGGAGCTTTGATAGATTAGCTGGTTATTATCGAAGGTTTATTGCAGATTTCTCTAAGATAGCAGGACCTCTTACACAACTCACGAGGAAGAATCAAGCTTTTGTTTGGACAGACAAATGCGAAGAGAGTTTCCAAGAGTTGAAGAAAAGATTGATAACTGCACCAGTGTTGACTTTACCAGACCCAAACAAGTTTTTTGAGGTGTATTGCGATTCTTACCAGGGATTAGGATGTGTGCTGATGCAGAATAGAAATGTGGTAGCTTATGCTTCAAGACAACTGAAGGTACATGAAAGGAACTACCCAATGCATGATTTGGAGTTAGCCGCAGTGGTTATTGCATTAAAGATATGGAAGCATTTTCTTTATGGGGCTATATTCGATGTCTTCAGTGACCATAAGAGTTTAAAATACCTGTTCAATCAAAAGGAATTGAACATGAGACAGAGACAATGGTTAGAGTTCTTAAAAGATTATGATTTTTAACTTCAATATCATCCAGGAAAAGTAAACGTTGTGGTAGATACCTTAAGTAGGAAGGTAATCAGTGTCTCAGCTATGATGATAAAGGAAGAAGAGTTGATAACACAGTTTAGGGATATGACTATCTGTGGAATTGGCACCAGGAAGGATTCGTCTGAGTAAGGTTACTGTTTTGAATGACTTGTTGGAGGAAATTCGAAAGAAACAAGATGATGATCCGTTTTTACAGAACGAGAAGGAATTCTTAAAGCAAGGTCATCCAACAACTGTTGAAGAAGGATCTGACGGAGTCTTAAGGTTCAAAGGTAGGATTTGTATACCTAATGATCCCGACCTGAAGAAAGCGATTCTTGATGAAGCACATACTAGTAGATTAAGTATGCATCCAAGAATGACTAAGATGTATCAAGATTTAAAGCGGGTGTTTTGGTGGCCAAGGATGAAGAGGGATGTTGCAGATCGAGTTACATCTTGTCTAGTCTATCAAAAGGCAAAGGTTGAACATCAAAGACCTGCCAGTATGTTACAACCTTTGGCTATTCCAGAATGGAAATGAGATAGTATATCCATGGATTTTGTGACCGGTTTGCCAAGAACAAAGAACAGTCATGATGCTATATGGGTTATAGTTGATAGGCTTACGAAGTCTACACACTTCTTGCCAATCAATATCAAGTATTCAATGGAACGATTAACCCGAGTGTACATTAGTGAAATTGTTAGACTTCACGGTGTACCCTCTTGTATAGTTTCTGATAGAGACCCAGGGTTTACCTCGAGGTTTTGGAAAAGCTTGCAAGAAGCTATGGGGACAAAATTACATCTGAGTTCTGCTTACCATCCACAGACAGATGGTCAGACGGAAAGGACTATCCAGTCATTGGAGGATCTTCTGAGAGCCTGTGTGTTAGAACAAAAGGGGAGTTGGGATGAATTCTTGTCTCTGATAGAATTCACCTACAACAACAGTTTTCACTCAAGCATAGGGAAGGCACCCTATGAAGCATTGTATGGGCGACGATGCCGATTACCTTTGTGTTGGTATCAAGATGGAGAAAGCATGATCATTGGACCTGATCTTGTGCAACAAACAAAGGAAAAAAGTGAAGATGATTCAGGAAAAGATGAGGATGACTCAGAGCCATCAGAAAAGCTATGCAGATAAGAGAAAAAGACCTCTTGAATTTAAGGAAGGTGAACACACATTCTTGCGAGTGACACCCACGACTGGTGTTGGAAGAGTTATCAAATCTAGAAAACTCACTCCTAAATTCATTGGACCTTACCAAATTATTCGTCGGATAGGTCCAGTAGCCTACCAAATAGCTTTACCACCCTTTCTTTCCAACCTTCATAGTGTATTCCATGTGTCTCAGTTGAGAAAATATATTCCCGATCCAACTCATGTCATACAGCCTGATGAAGTACAACTAAAAGGAAATTTGACTTATGAGACACTTCCTGTTAAGATTGAGGACAAAAGAGTGAAGCAACTTCAGGGAAAAGAAATTATATTGGTGAAGGTTATCTGGAATGTAGCAACAGGTGATGCGACTTGGGAAGTTAAAGATAAAATGAAGGAGCAATGCCCACATCTTTTCTAAGGTACGGTAAATTTCGGGGACGAAATTTTTGTTAGTGGGGGAGAGTTGTAACACCCCAATTTTTGATAAATTACAGTAATGACTAAATTGTACTATTTTGTGATTTCTGTGTGCTGTAAATTTATTTTAACTGTTCTGTGAATGTTTTTGATCTTTGTGTATGAATTACTCCGAGTCAGGAAAATAATAATTTTCCCAGGCCGGATGAATTTTTGAACTGTTCACGTGGGGCCGGGGGATCTTACTAAACCCGAAACCAGAAACAGTATTCGAAAATCTTCGTTGTTTGAAAATTTATCTAGATACGCATTATTACTGAACCACACTAAAAATTTAATTTTTACCGCAACAAATTTTAGACAGTAATAATTAATTTTTACTGCAGTAATTTTTGTCAATTCGAAATTAACTACTGGTTAAAATCTACGTAGAGAAATAGACGTAGGTAAAATCATAAATCTATTTATCTTAGGCAAAATCATAAATCTATCCACCTTAGGTTAAAGTTATAAACCTATTTACGTTAAGTCAAAGTTGTAAATTTATTTATCATCGGTTAAAGTTATAAAATTTAGTTACCCTAGGTTAAAGTCATAAATCTATTTACCTTAAGTTAATGTTATAAATCTACTTACCATAGGTGAAATCATAAACCTAATTACCTAGCCCTAGTAATTAAGTTTTCTATTTACCTAGATTCTATAATCATGTTAGTGGACCTAGTATGTTTAATGTAGAAACCAAAGAGGTAAAACACTTTGACCCACGTACAACTCATGCACTTCATTATAACATGGAATGGGATTCTTTTGTTGGTGAATTCCACCAAGGCCACATGGCCATGTCCATCAAGAAGGTAAATGATTCTTAAAATAATGCATAATAATGCATTCTATCATTTATGATCACTTGGAGTTTAGTCATCCTTCAACTACCTTGTCTCCCATCAAATATTCAATGAATTTCCATCCATTCACTCCATGTAACTCCAAGACAATGCACATGATTTTTAGGCTATCATTTTGATTCCATCACACTTAATCATACACTTTAGTGAGCTAGCATGCACCACCTTGTCTCCTTGAGAGCTCCACCAAGCAATTATCACAAATCATTCCACCCACTCCTCCAATGCACCACATGGCTATATATAGTGTAGCAGACCTCTCCACTTCATTTTCTATCACTCCTATCTAATCTCTCCATTCTCTTTCTTCAAGAATACAAGAACACAAAGAAGAACTTCATCTTTTCTCCATTTCTTGAGCTATTCGGCCACCACTCCCAAATCACACTTCCACTCTTCAATAATTCTATTGAACCTCATTTCCTAAAGCTAAACACCATTCCAAACATCTTTCATGTTGTGAGTTTCTTCAAAATCAACTATCTTGAGCTTGGAAATCAAGGTTGAAATTTCTACCCTATTAGGTAAAATTCTTGTTTCCTATTTCTAATTTTTTTAAAAATATTTCTAAGCCATGTTTGATCCATGGTTATTCTTTCTCAAGCTTAGTTTTGTATTTTGTAAATTGTTTAAGCTTGATAGGTATTTTCTTGAAGCCACACAAAATTCTCTAAGGAAGCTTTCAAGAAGGATAGTCTTCAAGAGGTAAGAGGGAGATTTAATCTCATAAACTATTTTGGTAGTATGAAAATGGATTGTGTGTGGTGAAGAATCCATGAGGATTCATTTACTTGATTGTTTATGGTTTTACTTTATTATATGATTGATTTTGATGTATGTGTTTTCAAATGCTTGATTTGTTGAAGACATAGTAAATTTCGGTCACATGCCATTCAATATACTTTTAATCTAAAATTATTTTTCATGTATAGATCTTAGAGGATTAAGTAACAAATAATTGGATTAAATATTCTTACAAAGGAAAATGAGATAGGAAATGATTATATATTTAATTATGGAAAATAAATTAATTTTGGGCCAACAAGTCAAGAATTGGTGTTTAGATGAAAATATATATAAATATATATATATATATATATATATATATATATATATATATATATATTCTTAAAGGTAGTTTTAAAAAAAATTATTAACAAGAACTCAATTTAGTAATTTTATTATGATAATGGAGAATACGTTTTAAAATTGATTTAGAGCTCTAAGTATTTTATTAAAAAGGATTCTTAATTTCGAAAAGTTTCAAAAATTAATTTAGAACGTCAAGAAATATTTTATACGGTGAAAAATAGTAGAAATAATTTACGCATATTTAAAATGGTGATATTTAAATTATGCGATTGATAAAATGATTTAAAAATGTTGCGTGATTGAGAAAATATGGGAAAATACTTACGCAATTTGAAAACGTTAGAAAATAATCATGAGATTGTGAAAATATGGTAAAATATTTACGCAATTGAAAATAACAGCGATATGTTGTCAGGTTGGACTCGGTTATATTGAAAAGTGGTACTGCCGAGTTATGCACTTGACCATGTGATTTGATAATATTATGATATATGTAAATTTTTGAGTCTTGCACCATGCATTGAGGTATATGCTGTTTTTGGTGTCATTGACGAGTTATACCTAAGAGGATGAATTACACCCCTGTTTGGGTGCGATAGGCGTAGTGTTGTTCATTTATTGAACTTGGAGGCATTGGTGTGCGGAAATTCCACATGTGGACAGTTGATAGCTCCTCTGGGCCGTGGTACTGGGCATGACACACTAGTGATCTTGACAAAGCACTATTCTTAAGCATGATCTTGTTGGGGACGATCTTGTAGAATTCCTGTAGTACACGATGAATTTGATCGTGTACTATGCGAGCCACGACAAATTTAACTGTGTAACACGTGGCCCACGGCAGCCGAGTTGACAGGCAGGTTCTTCCGGGATCATTCCCTCTGGTTGGTTGTGTTTAGCTCCATGGAGTAGGTTTGTGTCGTGTACATGCGCATTATGAGTGTGCAAATTGTTATTCTGTATATATTCTGTGAAATATTACATATGTTGTGATAACATGTTTTGATGATATATTTGTTTGAATTATCGTTTTCTATACAGCCTTATGGTAATGATGACAGATTGTCTCACCTCTTTGTATGTATTTTGTGTTATTATATTTATGTAGGGTAAAGACGGTGAAGAGGATCAACCTCTTAATTTTCCGTGAGAGAAGCAGTAATCCGAGGACCAGCACAAAGGAGGCGAGCCGTTGGATCATCCTTACTGGTTGGCTTGATTACTTTGTTTTGGTTATATCTGTACTGTATTTTTTTTTTTGGGTTTTCTTTGTCTGTTGGACTTGGGCAAGTCTGTTATCTACTCTTTTGTGTCAAACAGTTTATGATTTAATTTTTTTATATTTTAAAACAAAACCATATGGATATTATGGTATGTATGTAATAATGTATTTTATTTCATGTTCTATTTTTATTTTATTTAGTAATGTTTTCCGCAAGAAGAAATGGCCATAGGACGAAGGTTGAAAGCTGTAACACCCCTTTGGAGGATGTCACACATAAAAGAAAATAAAAGAAATAGAAATAAAATCTACCCAAGTTGTGAAACATTTGTTAAATATTATTACGGGTTGTAAAATAATTCCTGATAGACAGAAATATGATATAAAAAGATAATGCGGAAAATACGAAATAAAAAAAAAACATCATCACTAATAATATACATATGATTAAGTTATAAGCTGTACAAATAATTTACAACAAAGACTACAAATATTTAAACAAAAACAGCAAGGAAAGCAATAAAAGAGTTAATATATACAGACATACGCTGACGCGCCCAAAAACATCATGGTTATCTAATCCTCTGATGGATCACTCTCAGCATGAAAATGATCAACAGGAGATAGATATCCCGGATGTCTCAACACACGGCGATAACGGGATCGCGCAGTCGATACGATGCTTATCTCACTAGGCTTAGGGTTTTCAGCACCCCAGTGACGCCTAATGGATAAGGGTAACTCTAAATGCAGAAAAAGTGTTGTAGTCATGACAGGCTCTCCATCAAAACGTTGACGTAGAATCACGGTCACACGTCCTGCATACGTCACAGATTCACGATCGCCTCGTAGATGCCAAGCTAGCGAACTCCCATGAAATACTAGCTCTACGAACCCCAAAAATCCTGGCGCTGCCATCACTCACAATCAATCCAGAGGATATGGATGATCGGATGGTTCTTGATCGTCAAACTGATCGTCCGCTTGCTGATCTTCCTCCTCCTCGGGGTACAAGATCTCAATAGGCTGATCCTCTTCCTCGAAGTCTTTACCGCGTAAAATAAATAAACAGAAAATACATATAACAAAGAGGTAAGACAACATAAAATCATCACAACATGGCCAATAAGAAGACGACAAACAACATATATACAGTTCATGCAATACAAAATACTATAACAGAAAGAATAACAGATTAGAGTAAGATTTAGATATCATAACAATATATCACATCACAGATAAAACATCACAGATAAAATAAGAAAGATAAGAATAAACAGATAAGATATAATAACCAAATATAGTAACAAGAACCAAATAAAATAAACAAATAAAATACGAGATAAACAATAAATAGATAAGATGGAAATAAATAGACATAGAGATAAATAAATAATATGACAAAACCCTACTCCATGGAGCTAAAGAAAACACAAGTATCAGAGAGCGGAATGACTCGTAAAATTTATTAGTACCACGGTTGCCCAACCAACTATTGCGCGGTCACACGTTGCGTCTATAGCCCCACGACACAGGAATCCATCATCCAGGCGTGGTGTAGTTCACGGTCTCACGTTGTGGCACTACAGGCAAATGTACTACTAGATTTCACAAATCTCGATTAAATATAGTGCGTGTTGAGTACCATAGTGTGCTATCGGTTTACCACGGCCCAAAGCGGAGCTACCAACTCCGTCCACATGTGGGATCCCGTACACTAAAGTCTCCAAGTTCATTAGAACAATGAACCACACTACGTTTATCGCATCGACAACACGATGTGATTCGTCTCGTCAACCAATCCACCAAAAACTTGGCACACATAAATAGAAAGCACGTACGGGTTCACATTTTCCCGACAAAGAAATAAATTCTCAAAAGCCTCGTATGGGTTGTATGGGTTCACATTTTCTCAAAAGACGTACGGGTTCACATTTTCCCGACAAAGAGATAAATTCTCAAAAACCTGTGTACGGGTTCACATTTTCCCGACAGCGAAGATCCTCAAAAATAATCTGCGGGTTCACATTTTCCCGACAGCATAAAATAAATATAGTAACGGTCAATCGCGTAGAAATTTTATCGCGTTTTCATAATTCCGTCGTTTTTACAAACGTTTAAAAATCGAGTAAAGATATTTTTCTGTTTTTAAAATCGCGTAGCATTTTTAATACGTTTTCTCAATCGCGTAGGATTTTCAAATCATTTTCTTATTCGAATGCCTTTAAAATTACTGTTTAAACAAACAGAAATAATACTTAGTACATTTAAACTACGTAGAATAATTTTTCATACCGCATACTGTCTTTTGGATATTTTTGCTATCTTATTGGTTCATTTTTACTAAAAATTGACAGTATTTTGTTTAAAAATCATAATAATGGTTTACTAAATTTTTCCATAAAATTTCCATTTACCTAATTTTTTAACCATATCATTTAATTCTTTTTGAAATCTCTAACATGCTTCAAAACCTAAAGTGAGCTATATGTTAGAAAATTTCTCAAAATTACTGTATTTCCTTCCTAATGATAAAATTATGAATTTTAACCCTTTAAACTTACTTCTAATCAACTTGTTTCTTCAAAAATCATTATAGAAAATTTATTTTTAACTTGTATTGTTTCTTTTTAATTGAAAAAGGTTTAGAATTAAGTTTTAGAAATCATGATTACCTATATTGGCATGTTGGCCAAATTTCGTAAAACTTTTGCATTTGATTTCTAAATTGTCTTTCACTTTCCAAATCGTATCAAATGTGTTACATTGTCTAAGTTCACTTAAATCATATTAGAAAATAGTTAGCAAGAATCAATTTAATCCTTTAGGCATGTTGGCCCAAAATACTAAGTCTTTACCATTTGATTTCTAAATTCATTTTCTTTGATCAAATCAATTTGAAACCTTCTTAATTCTCCTAGGTTAATTAAGTTACACTTTAGGAAAAATCAAGAGAACATTTTGGTCCTCCACATTTGTCATTGTCGTGAGCTATTGGATTGTGCTCTTTGGAACACTCATGCAATTTTTGAACATGTTATTCACATCCTATACATTATCATACAATTCTAACACATGCATTGTATTTTCTAACACATGCAATATATTTTCTAACACCTAAACCTAAATTAAAGCTTATAGACATGCAATCAAAAGCTAATAGACATGCAAAAATTATTACAATCACCAAACAAATAAGCTACTAACAAATACCACATAAACTACTAGCAAACATAAAAATTAACACATACACACCAAACAAAGACAACACCACCGAATCCTTATGGATTCTTCAAACATTACAAATCATTCCATCTTCTTACCACCACCAAGGGATGATAAGAATTGTCTTCCTCTTACCTTAAATGAAGACAAAAGGTTTGCTTTCACACCTCCTAGGTCACGGTTTTCACCTTCAAAAATACCTAGAAATCTCAAACAAAATTTACATGTTACTAACCATGAAAAAGAAGCTAAACCATGGAGAAATCATGGCTTAGAACTTTGAAAAAGAAGAGAGAAAGGAAAAACATGATATTTCACCTTCTAGGTAAAACTTTCAAGGTTGTTTTCCAAGCCCTAAATGGAAGATTTTGAAGAAACTCCCAACTAGAAAGGTTCTTAGAATAGTGTTTAGGTTAAGAAAACTTGGTTAGAAAATTTTTTGGATGGTTGGATGGTGTAGTATTGGTCTTGGCCGAATGGTAGGGGAAAAGGAACAACAATGGTGGCTAGGGTTTTTGGAAGAGAGAGAAGAGAGAAAAGTGATGAAGATGAAGTGTTATTTTAGTCTTCCTTCTCCTAATGGCCATAGCCTTCAAGTGGTCAAGGATGTGTATGGATTTGGCTTCATCCAAGCCATTGAATGCATCAAAGGTTAGGATTAAATCTTGCTTAACAAGCTTGATTGCTATTGGTTGGTTCATGATGACTCACATGTTTGAGTCACACAGCACTCATTTAATTCTCTCTTGAGTCACTAGTGAGTCACTGCACATTCTGGAAAGTTCTCGCTAACGGTGATTAATTAAGCTACCGATCTAACCGTTTTGCTAATTGTGGGTCCCGCAAAATATTTCGGGTCCACTTTGTCACTAAATTATCTTGACTAATAAAATAATATTATAATAATATAAAATTATTTTATTTGTGATTAAATCCTAAAAATTAAAAGATTAATTTTAGTCTCATTCAGAATCGGGTTAAGTAAGATCCCCCAATTCTAAATAATAAAATAAGATTTTCCCGGCCCGGAAAATATTATTTTCCTGCCTCGGAGCAAATCACACAAAAAGTCCATATAAAATCACAGACAGTATTATCGGACATTAAATCAAGAAGAAAACAATTAAAAACAACAAAAATAGCAAAAATAGTACGTTCGGGACGTAACGGTCATTCACACAAAAGCATGAAAAACAGCAAATAGTACATTCAGAATATTTTCTAAAAATTGAGGCGTTACAGAAACAATAATGGAAGATGATTGGATTTGTATAGGATGATTATTGATCTTCTTAGAATACACAACTAAAATTTTACAACTCATGGTTTATTTATTAACAAACAATTTATAACTTGGGAAAGTTTTTGTTTTTATTTTAATTTGTCGTAAATGTGATGCCCTACATCGGGGTGTTACAACTCCCACTCGCATAAGACAATTACTATTATAAATAGCACTACTAAGAGGGCTACTAAGTGTAGAACAATGAACCCTAGCCTCACCTTACAGAAATAGTGAGTAACATGTTTCTCTTCTCTTCACAGCTAGCACTGTGTCAAATACGTAGGACTCCAAGATTGAGGACGTTGGACGTTCGTGAGTCTGTTTGTGTGGATACCGCAAAGGCATCGTCGTTGTTACGGTGCTGGTTTCGCATCGATTGTTTTTCATCTGTCTTCGAAAGGTAAACTCTAAAAATCACGAATCATGGTCCCCTTTTTGCATGGACCCTTGGTGGGAATCCTTTTTCCACTGCGTTTTGTTTTTGAAATTCCCAATAAGAAGATGATGATGAGGGTCACCATATATACACGATTGACTCACTCATGGTTATGAGAGTTTCTACAGCCTATGATGTTCATCCCCTTGAAACTCAGGATTGTGGCACTCGGGCATAGCAACCAAAGTTTGAGGAGTTTCCTAAGAAAGGTTGGAGCATTGTTGATATAAAAGGTGTTAGACTCCTTATCTGTTCTCATAAAATTAATTTGGAGGAAGGTAAATGATCAACGATTGAAGTCGTAACTTAAGTTGAAGGATCTAGATGTAGAAGAGACTTTGGTAGACAATCCTGTCTACCAAAATTGAGGTAAATTTTTAGTATTTCGTTTATATTTTTATTGAGTTAGCTTAAGTGCCTCCTAGATTTTAGAGCCTTTGTATGAGGATGTAAATAGTGTCGACCAACAAAAATATTTAAAAAATTCAAAACCAAAAAAAAAAAAGTTTGCGTGCTTGTTTATTTCATTTTTCTTTACTTTGTTTTTATTATTTTTGTCATTGCTAACCATTGTCAGGGTGTAATTATCTTTTTTTCATCTTCTCTTTTTAATCGTTAAGCATTTTAGGTATGTGACTCCTCCTCATTACTTTATTTATTTTTGTCCTAACAATTTCTTATTCTGGATTTAATTTTAAACATTTAGGACAATGTTTCATTTAAGTTGGGGGTGTTGGTGGTGCAAATTCAGTATTTAAAATGCTTGTTAGAACTCTGTGGCATATTATGTTTAAATTCTTTGCATCACACATTCATCTTTATCACATGTGTACTCATTCTCACTCATAGCCATCTTTGTGAATTCACCAAATCGACCATAATCATTTTTGTTGAAGCATCCACATAATCTCTAATGCACTTATCCAAGCTTTGTAGTAAGATGGTGGTTTGACACATATATCTAGAGAACTCTTCTTCTTTAGTATTCATGTGAGTTTTGGAGAGAATTGAGATCTTACAAATGCAATGAAATATGAAAAATATTCATTGATCTGTTGAATTAGACACTTGTTTTGAGAACATCATTATAAGGTTTGTGGTAAGATGGTGGGTATACTCAGGATATGACGAAGGTCAACTTAGGATTAACATTTGAGCCTTTCAAGCTAACCCTTTTTCCATCATAGACACTTGTAGCCAACTTTGAGCCAATAAACACATATAGTTTTTTCTTTTCATATGCCTGCATCATCCATGCCTGCCCACACCATCCATGCCTGTCCATATTAGAGTATAGCCTATACATTGATTTTTCTACCCTTTTTACTTCCAAGTATATACCAAGTGTAGAATTTGCATTTTCTTTCTTTTGTGTTAGGTTATCAAGAAAAAAAGAAAAAAAATCAAAGTTGGGAAGAAATGACAAGAATATCAAAGTGGCATATGTTTGTTCATCAAACTGTTTAAAAGAAAAAAAGAAAATGAAGAATAAGGAAAAACATTATTATTCAATGATATGAAAAATTGGAAGTACATTAAGTGAAAAGTGTGCTCTACCGAGATATTTAATAAGATTCCCTATGTATGTACTTGGAAGTTTTTGAATCCTTTTCATATTTTTTTTATATCCTCAAACCCAAGTCACGTTACAACCTTTTGTATTGATCGTTTTGATCCTAAGTAAGCTTTTGGAAAGAGTAATGGAAGTCTCATTTGTTAGTGTTCCTATCATAAGATCAATGTTTGCTTGTTACTCGTACATAATTGCCTAATTTCCCATGAGAGTGTGTGCACATCCATTGTCAACTCTATAGAGAGAATCCTCACACAAAATACTTTTATACTCGTGAATTATGGAATTGAACCTTTTGCTTGAGATATTCTTGATGTTGCATGTGTCAAGGCTTCTGGTTAGATGGATATAGTTTGAAACACACAAACACTATGTGGATTTCTATAGGCGGATTGTTCATGATAGGGTTATCGAATTCCTAAGATTGTTTTGACATGTGAATCTAGAAAATGTGAATTGATGGGTTATTTTATCATTTTCTTAGTCTTTTTAATCTTTTTTGCATAGAAATTGTTATGGACTAGTAATAAACAAGTTAGAGGTGTGATGAGTGTACGAAAGTACTCTTTAAATACTCTATTATTGGACTAAAATATTAAAATATGAATAAAAATTATTAAAATTAATGTGTATTTTTAAATTGAGTTTCTATTTACTTTTAGAATACTCTTAAGCAATAGATTATTTTCTTTATATTTAAACTTGATAATTTTTTTATTCTTGTATTTATTTTAATTAATTTAATCTCATTATTTCATAATTTTATTTTGTAAATTAAATTGAATAAAAGTGATGAGAAAGTAATTTTTAAATGATGAAGCCCAAATTACAAAGCCTAACCCACTTAAAATGTATGTTGTGCTGATAGTAAGCATGCGAGTTGACGTGATTGTGGCAGATATTTGAAAGGAATTAAACTTCTTTATTCCTTAATTACCCTTTCAATGTAGGAAGTAAGCAATATTTGCCCTTTAAAAGCAAAGCTATCGAGGGGAATTGCAGCACTGCGCCATGCAGCAATCGAAAGGAGAACTGACAAAGAACGTCGTTCGAGACAAGAGAAAAGAAACAGGAGGACGTGACGCGCCGCACGGGAATTGGATGTGCAATGCAGCTAACTTGATATATATACAATGAAGAATTTTAGTGAGATGATTTTATCGAGTTTTAATCTTATTATGTCTTATTAAATTCTCTGTACTAAAGAGATGATAAAACTCTGATTGTTTTGGTATTATTATGTTGAATTATTTTTATCCAATTTTAAGATTTAATGCTTATTGATTCTATTTTCTTATTAAATTATATGAATGAATTTTAAGATGAGTTCAGTCATGTTTTCCTCATGCTATGTAATTTATTTATGTTATTTGAGTGTTAGTGGTAATTGTTGGATATCAATTGTGATTTCTTATTCGGAATGCATTTGATTATTTGATATTTTACTATTAATTAGGAAGATTTTATCATACACTTAATTATTATTTTTAATGCTTTATTGATAGATCTTCTGTGATCACATGCTTACTGCTTGATGTTCATGAGTTAAATTATTTGGGTATAATAATTTGAACCTTAGTCATCTTACATCTAGTATAAACCAAATTTGTTTTACTTCATTTTGCATTTAAATTAATCTCTTTTTACTATTAATCATTTAATACTTTTTTTTTAGTTTCTTTGTTCATTTAACTATTCTTTTATTTTGTCTCTCTGCGAAATCGACATATCAAAGTTGTGCTATAACTACCGCTTTATTCTTTGGGCATAATCAATAGACCTTGGGGCTAGAGTGGTAAACCATATCAGGGTGGCTTTCTTTAGTGACAGAGGGAAAGCTTGGCACATGAGCGAGTCACCACTCCTAATGAAAAAGAGCACGAAATTGTAACCATCCAGATGTTCCTGAGGATTCGAGGTCTCATTATAAGGTTTAATGTTAGTGGGATACTTGAATTGCTTGGGGATCTCATATGCCATCAGTTCATCGGAGAATGACTGGTTTTGGGAAACTGAGCTCCTAGCTCTAAGTTCCTGTTATCTTGCCTAGGTTTGCCTAACGTTGTGACCGTGATCCTTGAATTCTCAGGGAGGTGGTCATCTGTATGGAGTCTTTTGTCATCTCCAAGATCCCTTCTGAGAGATTAGTTTTCGCTGCCATGGTCTTGGTTGGTTATTTGCACCAGATTGCGGAGTCTTTCATCTTGGTATTGGATCCGCTCATCTTGGAGTCTGACTAGGGAGAGTAGTTCTGCCCTAGATAGCTCTTAGTGGTCAATTCCAATGAGGTGGGACTGGGCTTCGTTGTCCATGCGATCACCAAGACAGTGCATGATAAACACCATTTTTATATATTATTAATCACTCATATTTAGCATTTTAGACCTCTCATGTGCTTAATTGATTAGTTTTTGCCACATTTATAAGTTTGAGTTCAAATTTGGCTTAATTGTATTTTTCAACATTCTTGTGAATTTTACACTGTTTCTGTGTTTTGGGCATAACTTGAGTTCCAAACAACTAAAAAATATGAATTTTACCTCACCACACCTTGGGATACCTCACCCTTTATGCTTGAGCCTTAACTTCAAGGGATACCTCACCATTTACAATCTTGAGGGATACCTCACCCTCTTTACCAACAAGGGATACCTCACCCTTACAACTTTGAGGGATACCTCACCCTCTTTACAAATAAGGGATACCTCACCCTTCTCTCTAGAGGGATACCTCACCCTCTTACAATGATTTCAAGATAAAGAGAAAGATTAGAAACTCTCACAAGAGTAGATATACAACTTGAAGAACAAAGTATGGATGATAAGAAACTCTCTCAAGAGTAGATAATACAACTTGAAGCTCTATGGGTATCAATAATTCATACTTTAAAGCTCAAAATATGATTTTGATGATTCAAGGATCAAGTATAGTGTTCTTGTGTTTCTTAGGATGTAAACGCTTCAAATATGACTTATATATAGAGCCCAAGTGATAAAATAGTCGTTGGTAGTGTTTAAAAATGATTTTTTTATGAAAACTAGTCATTTATAGTCATTAGAAACATTTCTGTGCACTTGGTAATCAATTACACACTTCTGGTAATCGATTACATGGCTTTTGTCAACGTTGTAATTGATTACAAGACTTGTGTAATCGATTACAACATTTCTGGTTTTGAAAACTGACTTTAAAATGTCATAACTACTTCATTTCTTATCCGATTAAAGCAAATGACTAGTCATTGAAAAGATATTTGAGTCTATTTTCAAATGAAATAAGTTTCACAACAAAAGTCAAAGTATTTGAGAGTTATGATCAAAATATTGACCAAAGATCAGTTTTCCCAAACTCAAACTTGACTATATTTTATAGTTTAAAGCAAATGGTCATAACTTCTTCATTTCTTATCCGTTTAAAGTAAATGACCACTCATTAGAAAGATATTTAGTCTATTTTCATATGAAATAATTTTCATAATAAAACTCAAAGTATTTTAAAAGTTAAGATCAAAATAGTAACTAAATGCCAATTTTATAAAACACAAACTTGACTATTTTTCAAAGGTTTGAACTACCACTAAGACTAACTTTCCAAAATCAGTTTGTTGGGCATTAAAACATGTAAGAAACACTTTTTAAAGATGTTAAAACATATTTGAGCTTAGTGTGATTCCTCTTTACTTTTACACAAGATCTAAGTCCTATAAGCTATTCTTGAAGAACCTTGGGACTTGATCTTTTGCCATCATCAATTCTTGATGTAATCCAAGCTTCCAAAAATTTCTTCTCTTCAAATCTTGCAAATGCTTGGAACATCTTATCATTCTCATTCTTCTTGAGTTGAGCATGATTGTGATCTTTTGCTTTCTTGTTGCAATGCTCACTCTTGATACTTGGATTATCCTACAAAGTATTACTCACTTAACACAAATATAGTTAGTCCAAATTCATAACTCAATATCTTCATATGCATGATACAATATAACTCATTACGCACATCTATGAAGCATAAGCATCATTCTTCTTATCTTGTATTTATCATCATCAAAACTTAACATATTAAACCATTGAGGCAAAGACAATGCTACAAGATTGAGAGTAAATCTTGTGAGGTTCTATCATTCTTGATCTATGCTTTTCAATTGAAGTTACTATGTTTGTTAGTTTGAGATGTAAAGAAATGTTACTTTGTGAATGTTTTAATTTCTTGAAATTTTGGTTGCTCTCCTTTTGCATTCTTGAACATCATTGGAAGGTGAGTTTTTCTTAAGTTTTAATCCTTCAAGTTTGTGTTGTTTTTCCTTTTTTCCCTAGTGGTGGATTTCTACTTTTTTTCGAGAGAGCAAAAGGCTAAGTGTGGGGGAATTTGATAAACACCATTTTTATATATTAGTAATCCTTCATATTCAACATTTTAAACCTCTTATGTGCTTAATTGATTAGTTTTGGTCACATTTTATAAGTTTGAGTTCAAATTGAATTTAATTGTATTTATCAGCATTATTTAGAATTTTACATTATTTCTGTATTTTGGGCATAACTTGATTTTTATACATCTAAAAGTTATGAATTTTACCTTGTAGGAAAGTTTAGAGAGAGCTTTACAACTTTTATGAGAGCATAAAGGCTAAATCGGGTGTCTAGTGGATCAAATTAGGTCACGAAGTCAGAACAGAGATGTTGTCACTGTAACCTGAATAACGTGTAAATATTCGATCATAATTCAAGTTGTAGGTGTCATTTGGATCTGAAACCAATGTCATTTGAAAGCTAAGACATAGATATTAAATTATTATGAGATCGCTTATAAAAAATGTGATGGTTTGATAGTGTTTTCACTCTTTGAAGTCAGTTGGCGGGTTCAAAGAGTTGTTAATAATGTTTTGGGCATAACTCTCTCATCTTAAGCCGAAATTATGCAAATTAAATGTCCAATTAAAGTTAACAGGAATAGGATTAACCCTAAGCTAAGGAAAAACTTAGATTTTTAATTTTAGAGATAGTTTTTTAAGCAGTGGTAGCCACCACAAAAAGTAACCCTAATTTGCTCCTAGTCGCTCTTACTTACACTTTCTCTCTTCATCTTTTATTCTTCTCTCTAGGTTTCTTTATTTTATGTTTCTCTTCTTTCTCATCCATGAGGATGAGAGGGAAGAACCTTTTAATCAATCCTAGGGATTGAAACATTCTTGATTTTTAATTTTGAGACCTTGTGATGAATGTTTACATTCTTGTTGCTAATCAAATTTCTCTCCTTCTTCTATTGATTATACTGCATCTTCATTGAGTACTTAACTCAGTTTAGTTGTTCATGTGATGGTTTCTTAACTATCAGGTGTAACATTTTGAATTTAATAACCATAGTATATTACCACAATCATTAGATTCGGATCTGCTACTTCTCAACTAATCGATTTTCAATGTAACATAACAACATTATATAGAAAATATGAGCCACGAATGAATATATAAATATTACACCACAATTGTATTTCTCATAAATACAATCATCATATCAAAAGAAACTACCTAGCTACACTAAGCTAAGCATTCCAAGCTCCTGCTTCTCTCTTTGAAGAACTCGTACCTAAATTTATATGGTAACACAATTGGGGTGAGAAATCACATCTCAACATAAGTATTCCAAAACCACTAGTTTATACATTCATAAACATTACAGTAGTTTATACATTCATAAACATTACACAATTACTGAATTAACGCTTCAATCATAGAAGCACACAAAATAATATCTCCATCTCACAAACACAACTGCCCATATAGTTGCAATGTTATGAGTTCATATCATGATAGCAACCGCCCATACAATTGTCATGCTATGCCAAATTATGTCTAGTGTTTATGTCTATACAAATCCTAAGTATGAAATGAGTAATGTTATGAAACTAAGTTCATGATAAATTCATGAATGCATGACACCTGAACAAGACGAAGGAAGTCCATCCCAAGTCCCGAACAAGCACTGGAAATCCATCTAGAAAATCAACACTCCGGGTAGTGAAATCCATCCACTACGCAGTCTCAACAAAGAAGAAGAAGTCCATCCTCAAATCACTATAACAGGAAGGATATCATCCACCTTGCCTAATATAGATTACCCTCATCTATGAAACTCACACCTTTCAATGAAGGCGAAACATACAATCATGTATATAATCACATCTAATTATTCTCCTTATTTAACATCACAAGTAGTAAGGATATTACTCACCTTCACTACTCAACAAGCCTAGAGAGGATATTACTCACCTCCACTAGTCAACAATTATAGGGAAGATATTACTCACTTCCACTAATCAACAATCATGATGAGGAATTACCTACCTCAACATAAAGAGGAATTACTTACCTCATTGTTCAATCAAAATAAAGAGGATATTACTTACCTCTTTACCCAGCAACATAGAAAGGATATGACTCACCTCAATATGATTCAAACAATATTAAGAGGATATTACTCACCTCAAAATGTTTCACAAGCATCACATACAATACAATTACTAATTACTTCTCATAATTAGCTGCACAATTGATTTACATGCATCTCAAGTTCATTTCACAAACCTTTAATCCAAATACTTCTAAAAGTACTTCAACACTCTTAAAAGAGTACACATGAGTGATTCCTACTCCTAAGAAGACTTATGTTCTTAATATCACAATATATGACTTATATCTCCATGGCTAATTACCTCACATAATTAGCATTACAAAACAATTTGATTCATCACAATCTCACATCATTAAATACTCCTATTAGAGCCTTAATACTCATTAAGAAGCATAAAAGAAGCAACCACACCTTTACTAGGCTCTATTACATCATATTTCAATTCTTCTCCAAGTCTGGAAGCCACGCCTAGGAGCCACCCTTCCACGCCTAGGCGTGAAGGTGGTAGGGCAATAACCCTGTAACTTCCAGGAAACCACACCAAGGCGTGATCCTGTGACAGAGAATTTTGCAAAATTCTGCAGAATTCAGCCACTGTTCCATTAAGGAACAATGGTCTTTCCACCATCCAAAACTCCAAACCAAGTGATTTCCATCACCATATAAGATCCTTAAACATGTTGTAATTCACATATAACTTAAACTTACTCCAAAATGGATCAATGAATCATTCATCATCCTAAAACCTAAAACCCCACTCTTAGCTCAAGTGAGGTTATGAGTGTTTAGGAGATGAAAAATCCACCACCAAGCATAGAACAAGCTACAAACAAGTCATCCTCAAGTTCTACAACAAGATTCAAGCCAAGAACACCAAAAACAACTCAAAACCTAAAACACTACATCAAACCAAACTCATGAACAAGATGAAGAGAATAGGAAAATGAGCAAAACAAGGTTTTCCCATGCCTCTTAGTACCAAGATGATGAATATGAAGCCAAGGATGAGCCATGGAAGATCCTCATCTTTGGTCTTCTTCCTTTCCACTTTCTCCTTTTCTTCCTTCTTCTTTCGTTTCTCTTTTCTCTCTTCTCTTTTATGTTTTCTCTTCTCTTCCGTGGAGCTCCTTTGGTAGCAAAGTCTAATTTTGCTACTTAAAGGCAGCCACTAGTGTGGTACCAAAAATCTTAATCTACTAAGAACACTCAGATTTCACCAAATTCAATTCTCTAACCTCCAATAGACTTCAAGTAAATACTATGATTCATTAAAAATCAGTTTTAACCATTTCCACACTTTTCCATATCTGCTGGCAGTCAATCCAACATTAAAACACATAACCAGTATGCTTAAAAATATCAAACTAACTCCGATTAACCTTAAATTTTAACTGTAGCACAGTTCACATATTTGTGACCTAGAAATAAATCCTCCACATTTATTCCCACTAACTAAGCAGTTTAAGCCACTTCCGAAGCTAAAAATAACTATTTTCCATATATAGCTTTCCAACAAAGTGCCTAAACATGCTCAAAAAGTCATAAAACTTAACAAACCTGTTAAGTAAGTAATAGGCTACCTCCGTATCCATATACAAACTTAACATATTTTTTTAGGGTTTTACATCAGGTGTTTACAGAAACTAAACAATGCATCAAAGACTTCTTGGATGTTAATTGTTAAACTTGGTTGATTTCTGGGTTTTAGATTAATTTAGGGTTAGATGGGTGTTTAATTCATTTAACCTTGATTAATTAAATTCTAGATGCTTATCTAGTAGAGAATTCATGGATCATCTTAACGCTTCTTGATGTGATCTATGTAACATCCCTGATAACAAGTTAGGCTTGTAAAGGGTTACCAAGGTAGACTAATACTAGTTTAACATGCCTGTAAAGTTTTATGACAAACTGAGTTAGTTTAGACACTTTATCGTAACACATAATGTGGAAAGTGGCTTAAAATGACCCAGAAAATGACATAAATAGCCTAGATAAGATAAATAATTATGGATATATTTTTTTAAGTCATAAATGAAATAAGGAAGTTGTAGTTAAAATTTGAAGGTAAACTTAGTTCGTTTGATATTTTTAAGCACACCGAGTACATGTTTGATACTGAATGGACTCAGCACAGATATAAAAAATTAAGGAAACTATGAAATAAGTATTAGGAGAAATCTTAAAATTTATTTTAATATTTATAGAGGTTAGAAAACTTGAAATAAAAAAGATCAAAGTATTCCTAGGATATATGAGTTTTGTAAAAGGACAAAAATGCCCTTAGTGTTATGTCTTTAAAAGTGAGATCTTTCTCACTTCTCTTGTCACTCTCACTTTGGTTTCTTCAAGCAGAAATGAAACAGAAATGGAGCAGAAGAACAATAGAGGAAGAGAGGGAAAAAAGGAGAAAAATGGGGGGAAATCAAGAGCCAAGTTCAAGCTTGAGGTAGGGGGTTTGAGTTCCTAGTTTCATCATTTTCTTTCCTTGTTTTTTTGCACATTTTTAGGCTACTGTAAATAGTGTATTTTAATGGAGTTTAGTGATTTTCATGCTTAGTTTTCATGCTTTAAAGTTCAAGAATGGTTTAGTTTGATTATGGGTGAAGTTGTAAACATGTTGTATGTTTGATTTCCTTATTTCCTATCTTTCTTTTCCTCCATTTTACTGTCGTGTTTGTGTGCCAAAAATGGAAGTACTATTTATGACTGAATAGAGGTACTGTTCACAGCTGAATCAAGGTTTTAGGGATGAGATTCGTTTGGGTTTTGGTTTGCTTGAGTTGTGAATGTGTTGAAGAACATGATTTGTGGCTTGTTTTCTATGATTTTTGGATGCATTGAAAATGGATTTTTTCATGGTGAATGGGTTAAGTTTAAATCTGTGATTCATGAATCGAGATTGTATTTTGATGTTATTAAGTGATTGAAGTATTAGAAATTTGTTGAAAGCAAGATTAGATTGAAGTAAAAATGGTTGGAATGGATGGTGTAACAGTAGTGAGGATCTTCTTTGAAATTCTTTGCCGCCCATGAGGTTTCTTCTTAAGTTCTTGTTCATCTATGAACAGTAGCATATTCCATGCGTGCACCTGGCTGCCCATCCGAGAATGTGAGGGAAATATGATGATATATATTGTTATTTTATGTTATATTAATCGAAGAAAAGTATGAGTTATTCATGAAGTTGTTTGTAAAGTTTTGTATTGAAATAAAATGTAAATGGAATGTTAATAAAGTATGAGGTGGTTGAAGTATTGAGAGATGATAGGGATCCAAGTATACCAGTAGCTTCCCATATAATTAAAGTTAAGTTGCTTAGTACGTTCTTTATGGTTTACTTTCCTTAAATGAGAAATTTTCTCTTCCACATAGATAAATGTGAATCTTGTGATGTGTCATGAGAAATTTGAAAGATATGAAAGTGAATTCCAAAGTATGTCATAAGGTGAATGCCTAACATGAATGCCTAGCATTGAAATATATATTGAGCTTATTCGTTATATGTGTGTATATATACATATACTTATTATGAAATGTAATGGATAGTATGTGAATGTTAAGTAATAATATATGATCACATTAAGTGGAATAGACATGCATAATGTAGGGAAACATTACAATTGTAAATAAAGATGTTAAGTTTGAGCAAGTCACTCCTTTGCTATAATGTAACATATAAATGAAAAGTTTGATATTTGAGGTTATGTTTCCCAATTATGCGAAGAAAGTTACATTACATGAAAATGGTGTTAAGTTTTTCACAAACTTGACATGTTTTTTGTTTTCAAACTTGTTGCTTGTTGTTCCATGTATGGATGACCCTACGTATTGGGCCAAAGGTACTCCTAATGATAGGGTTTTAGGTATTCAAAAGGGAAATACCCATCGTATTCAAAAGGGCAATACCAAGTAGTGCAAGGTGTACAAGGAACAAAATGACTTCCTACCCCTTCCTACCTGAGGATATACAAGGAATACAAGGACTTCCTGGAGCAAAAAGGCTTCTTGGAATGAGATAATTCCTAGAACAAAAGGATTCCTGAAATAAAAGGATTCCTAAGAACGTACAAGTAACATGAGTTTTACAAAATAAAATCTTTTAAAAAAGCATTGCATAAACATACTTTAGGGTAATCATTAAGCATAACCATACATCATAATGCATTGCATAAAATGGTAATTGTATGGGCAATTGCCTTGTTTTCTATTATTGTGAAGAGTAAGAATAAAAGTTAGTTAGAAAGTCGGAAATGATATTTAATAGTGAGTTAAGTGTTGTTTCTAGTACGATGATGAATGTTTAAGATACTAGTTGTTCAAAGTGATTGATATGAAATTAAATTATTTTTAGTAACTAAATGAATTGTCTGTCTCAGGAAGGGAAATAACTGAGTTTTATCATAATGTCGCATTTTCAAACTTACTACTGAGAATTATTAATTCTCACCATAATTATTTTTATGTTTTCCATGATAAATCTAGAGGAGGACTAGAGAAGCGCAAAGCAAGGCGATGGAGATTTAGCTAAGTTATTATTATAAATATTTTGGTTATGTAATTATATTCATGGTTCTGTAATTAAATTATTATGATTAGCTCTTTGTATAAGTTGTAATCTTTGACATATTAGATGTTTAATAAAGAACAAGTTTCCTCAGGAGTAAAATTTCTTGTTTTCTTGCTTCTATAAAGGCTCCATATATATATTCGTTAATTAGATATTAAACATGTTGTGAATTACACTTAATATAAGAAAGTGACATACTAATTCTGTTTACATAGTATACGTAAGGTATACTGCAGTATCTAGGATTATGATGTTACATTTTGGTATCAGAGCAGTTCATCCTGTCGAGCCGAGGAATGGACTGACTTTGCTTTTGAGCATGTTTAGATGTTTTTATTTGTGTGGTTCATTCTTTTATCTTAACGTGAGATATGTGAATAGAATTGCATGACAGCCTTAGGATTGGATATTAATAATTTTTGGCAAATTGTTACATGATATCGAGTCTGACTAACTTAATATGTAATGTTTCATGTGTACAGGAAATTATGACACCTCCTAGGTGAATTCGGAATAATAGAAAGGTTTCTAGAAAGGGTAATAATGATATGTCTGAGATTAGTTAGGCTGATTGTGAAAGCGATGAAATATTAGAGCGCAGTGATTAGAGAATAAACATAAGCTATTAATGGAATAATGAGGAAGCAGACTGAGACTATTAGTAGCACAAGGAAAAAAGAGGATACCAAATTCACTAATTGAGGATGACAAGACTGATTTTGAGAGAAGGTATAAAATAGAATTAGTAGTTATTTGAGGCTGTTTTCTCAATGATGTGATAAGAACAGGAGCTCAAAGTTTGAATAGTGAATATGATAAAAGAACTAAGGAACTGAAAAGTCAGCAAGAAATATGTCTCAAGGTTTTAAAGGACACGCAATTAACTGAAATGTTGAAGTTTTAAAATAGAGAGGCTAAGTGTAAGGAAGAAGATATTCGAGGTAATAAGTTGTCTAGATGAACAAAATGTGTCGTTCGCTTCTTTTATGTTAAAGGGAGAAATCGAGCATTGGTGAATGGGTTTAAGATGATTAATGGAAGTTGTTAGTATATAGATGAAATGAAAGGTATTTAAAGAGATCTTTTGGATAAATCTTTTCTGAAGAATAGGTGAGAAGATAAGAAAGTGGAATGCTTGATTTAAAGTAAAGTAGTATATCCATAAGGTAATATGAAGCAGAAGTTTGGTGAATAGTAATAAGTGGTTTATGACACTTGAAATAAGATCATAATTTAGTAAAGTGAATTATAAATTATAGAGTTTACTAGTGAAGTTATTAGAGATATGTGTAACACCCCTTTTCCGCAAAGGGCATCACACCAATAGAACAAAATTTAAAAGAAACTAAAATCTGGTTTATAAAAATTACTTGTTTATCAAATAAGTATATGAATTTACCAATTTCTATTTTTTTTATAATACGTGGAAACAACACAAACTTAGCGGAGAATAATGTAAAGAACATTCCATACATCAAACCAAAAGATATATATTATAAGTACTTACATATATCAAAGGATCTTAGTAAAACATAAGCAAAAGCTTTACATGTCCAAAAATATTATACACATCATCCACAAAAAACAACAAAAAGACATCAGGCCCCAAAAGTTGCAAAACATATCAACGCCCACAAGCTACTGAGAAGGACCCTCGGATAGATCCTCCTCATCAGAAGAGATCATAACAGGAGCAACAGACTCGCGGGCAGGGGCCCATGCAGAAGATATAATTGAGTCCTCTTGTGGGGTATAAGAGCGTTCATCCCATAGCTCTCGGATCGGCATATAAAACTCCAGCCACACAGCGACATCAAAAGAGAAGGTAGGAGCTTTATAACGACTCCTCGCAAAAGACAGGGTCACCTCACTCACATAAACAAATCGCTCGGTATTCAGGTTGACATGCCACAAATCGATGCCCCATGAAACCTTAGCCTAGCATAACCAAAAAGACCTCGTCTGGACGCCATAGCAAGAATAGAAAACTAACCTAAACGAAAATCGGGAAACTCTGGCTCGTTCCCGTCACGATCTTTAAAGAAACACATACATAAACAGAATAATAGAATAAAGAGGTGAGATCCCTTATATCAATACCAGTTATGGCAGTAAAGAAACAGGAATGGCGCACAACACCTTTCACGTACCGAAAACAATAAGCAATATTAAAGTCCGATGATAAACAATTCAATAATTGAGGTAGTCATAATATCAGTGAAAGAGAAATTCAATAAGCACATATGTGTATACATTTATATTAGATAAATATGTCGACCGACTATGCATATGCACAATATACCAAACCCTACTCCATGGAGCTAAATACAACATCAGAGAGAATGAACGGGGAGACATGTCTGTATATCATCGGCCTCAATAAAGTGCTATCACAAAGTCTGTGTATGCATCATGACTCATACAAGACATTCATCACTAGATCGTGAATAGTATAGTGCCTGGTCGAGATCGTCAAAGCGTTGGTCGGTCACCATGGTCCAGAGGAGCTACCAACTGGCCACGTGTAGGATACTCACGCTTAGACGTCTCCAAGTTCAACAAGTGAACCACACTACCCAATTCGCACCTGCACAAAAAGTGTAATTTATCTCCTAGGCATATAACCTCAACATAAAGTCCACAGGACTTTCACAAAGTATGATGAATGACTCAATGTACACACACACACGCGTGCACACGCACGCACACACAACACACACACACACACACACACACACACACACACACACACATATATATATCAATGTCACACATTTCATAACTATAAGCCACCATTGGCCAAAACAGTCATCAACAACTCTGGGTCCCGCTTGTGGGCCCAATAGGAAAAATGTTGTTTATTTTCAATCGCGGAAATGCCATTATCTCATAAGGTTTTATTACTATTTTTCAATCGGGTAAAACTTCTATTGCCATTTTAAACTATATTTTGAAACTTTCAAAGTTTAATATAAAAATTACACCTCAACTTCAACACTTTTCCTATTGAGCTTCTCTAGGGAATATTTTTTAATATTTTTCTCATAATCCTTATTACTCTAATGAAAAAAGTCCTTCTCTTTGTCCTTAATAAAAACTCACTTAAAATAAATATTTTAGGTTTCTCAAAACCTCACTCACACTTATTTTCCTTCAATGGCTGAAAATCACTCTTGATTTTAGGATAAAACTTTGTTTCTTTTCTCTTTCCATTTTATGAGCCCTAATTAAATATCTAATCACCTAATTATCTAAGTTCCGACTTGATACAAAAATCTTGCCTTGGGTACCCTACATGGCCGTGAACCCTAAGGGTCTAGAAACCCATAATTTTCATCACTTTATCAATCACTTATTACTTAATTGCTTAAGCCCCAAATTAATACAAAGATTTTGCTTTGGACACCTTAAATTTGGTCACTTGGCCGTGAGCCACAATCAAAAGGGGCAAAAGCCCTTGCCTTTCATACATGATTCCAAGCATCCAAAGCATCTTCATTAATTAATTTCACATAATAGCAAACTCATGCACAATATCAAGCAATAAAATTATACAAGGCAAATAATCACAAATCACCAAAACTCATACAATTAAGTGGGTAGATCCTCATATGGATTTCCCACTCAAAACATACAAAGTTGTTCCTTACCACCATGATAGGTTGATGAGGTTAATCTCCCTCTTACCTAAAGAGATGACAAGAAAAGAAAGCTCTGTGATGCTTCTTGGAATTTTCGTCCAACACCTCCAACCAAACCATAGAAGTTTCAAACTCACAAGATCAACACCTAAAGCTTGAAAAGAGAAGTCCAACAATCAAGAAGATGGCCTTGAACACAAAAAAGAGGAGAGAAAAGATGAAGATCAAGAATCTTACCTTAAGAGCTTCAAGTTAGGGCTTGAAAGAAAATAATGAAGATGAAAAAACTAAATGGTGATCTCAACAAAGAAAAGCTCTCAAATTATGAGTAGATTCAAGAATAAAGATTGATTTGAGCAAACAAACATAGAGGGTGGTAATGGGGTGCTTGGCCGTGGAGCATGGAGAGAAAAAGAGAAGAGAAAAAGTGAGAAAGAAAAGAGAAACTTTTCAATTGAAAAGGTGAAATGAAGGCTTAAGTGAAAAGATGACAAGGTTGTTGAGGCCTTCCCAAAGAGGGAGAGAAGAGGCTTCTCCAACAAGTCTCATGCAAAGCTTGTTGAGGAAGCTTAGTTTCACCTTTTGGGAAAGTCAAAGATGATGTCACTTGTGTGATGTCACATAGGTGATGTCACATAAAGAGAACACTTTAGAAAAGATGACTAATACTTTACTAAAAGCTATTATCCAATGAACAAAGATTACAGTTAACAAAACTAGTATCCATCACCCAATGGATAATAAAACGTACCATGATTTTATTTATCAGATAAAATCTTGAAAAATAAAACTTCGTAAATTGTGTCTGCCCTCGGGTTTGTAAGATCCCTCGGTACCGCTTCCATAGCCCAAAGCTTTCCGACCTCAGAAAAAATATTTTATTTTTAGGCCTCGCTTAATGCGCATGCAAATTGAGAAATATGATAAAATAATCAAAATTACCCAAATAATTTACAAAAATCACAAATATTCTAAAAAGCATATATAACAGAAAACAAGCAATTTCTGAGGTGTTACAACTCTCCCCTTCAAAAAATAAATTTTGTCCTTGAAATTTGTCATACCTTAGAATAGATGTGGATATTGTTCCTTCATCTTGTTCTCTAGCTCCCACATTGCTTCTCCAATCACGTCATTCCAGATCATATTTACTAATGGAATTTCTTTTCCTCTAAGTTGCTTCACTCTCATATCCTCGATCTTTACAGGAAGTCTCTCATAGGTTAAATTCTCTTTCAATTGTACTGTATCCGGTGTTATGACATGGGTTGGATCAGGAATATACTTTCACAACTGCGACACATGGAAGACATTATGAAGGTTAGAAAGAAAAGGTGGTAAAGCTATTTGGTAGGCTACTAGACCTATCCGACAAAAAAATTGATAAGGTCTGATGAATTTGGGAGTGAGTTTTCTGGATTTAAGAACTCGAGCAACCCTAGTTGTAGGTGTGACTTTCAAAAATACATGTTCGCCTTCCTCAAACTTAAGAGGTTTTCTTTTCTTGTCCGTATAGCTTTTCTGTCAACTCTGAGCCATCTACATCTTTTCCTGAATCATCTTAACTTTTTTCATCGTTTGTTGCATAAGATCAGGCCCTATCGTGAGATGCTCTCCATCATGGTGCCAGCAAAAAGGTGTTCTGCATCGTCGTCCATATAAAGCCTTATAGGGTGTCATCCCTATGTTTGAATGAAAATTGTTATTATAGGTGAACTCTATCAGAGGTAAAAATTCATCTCAACTTCCAGATTGTTCTAAAATTCAAGCTCTCAACAAATCTTCTAGCAATTGAATTGTCCTCTCTGATTGACCATTTGTTTGCGGATGATAAGCAGAACTCAAACAAAGTTTTGTTCCCATCGCTTCTTGTAGACTTTGCCAAAACTTTAATGTAAACCTCATATCTCTATCAGAAACAATACTAAAAGGCACACCATGAAGTCTAACCATTTCACCAATATATAGTTGAGTCAACCTCTCCATCGAATACCTTATGTTAATCGGTAGGAAGTGTGCAGACTTCGTAAGCCGATCAACAATCACCTATATCGAATCATACCCCTTTCAGGTCCTTGGCAGTCCAATCACAAAATCCATTGCAATACTATCCCATTTTCATTCAGGAATAGTTAGAGGTTGCAACATCCCTGAAGGTCTCTGATGTTCAACTTTAGCTTTCTGACAAACCAGACAAGATGACACATACTTGGTAATGTCTCTCTTCATTTCGTGCCATCAAAATAACTGTTTCAGGTCTTAGTACACCTTGGTCATTCCCGGATGCATACTCAACTTACTTGTGTGGGCTTCTTCGAGAATTAACTTCCTAAGCTTCGGATCATTAGGCACACAAACCCTCCTTTAAACCTTAGAATTCTGTCAAGTCCTTCCCCAATTGTTGACACAATGTCTCGCTTCATCAGCTCCCTCTTATTTTGCAAAAACTTGTCACCTTTCTATTTTTCTCGAATTTCTTCCATTAGATCACTTGAAATAGTAACCATATTCAAACAAATCTTTCCCGATGTCAATTCCACAGATGACCATATATCCTTGAATTGCTCTATCAATTCCTTCTCCTTGACCATTATAGTAGAGATACTAAGTATCTTCCTACTTAAAGTGTTTGCCATGACGTTTGCCTTTCCAGGGTGATGTTGAAGTTGAAAATTGTAATCTTTCAAAATCTCCAATCACCTCCTTTGCCTCATGTTCAACTCCTTTTGGTCAAACAGGTACTTCAGGCTCTTATGATCCCTGTAGACATTGAACGTTGCTCCATACAGAAAATGTCTCCATATTTTCAAAGCAAACACAATAGCAGCTAACTCCTGGTCATGTGTAGGATAATTCTTTTCATGCACTCTCAACTGCCTTAAAGCATATGCTATAACTTTTCTATTCTACGTGAGCACACATCCTAAGCTTTGATGTGAAGCATCACAAAACACCTTAAAGGGTTCATTGGGATCAGGTAGAACCAAAACTAGCGAAGTAGTCAGCCGTCTCTTCAACTCTTGAAAACTTTCTTCACATGCGTCAGTCCATAGAAAAGCTTGATTCTTTCTTGCAAGCTGAGTGAGAGGCCCCGCTGTCTTGGAAAATCCTTTGATGAATCTTCGATAATAACCGACTAATCCCACAAAGCTACGAATCTTTATCACGATCTTTGGTCTTTCCCATTGAAGAATTGTTTCAACCTTCAATGGATCCACTACAATTCCTCCCTTCGAAATCACATGACCCAAAAACTTAACTTCTTCTAACCAGAATTCACACTTTGATAACTTGGCATACAACTTCTTCTCCTTTAGAATCTGAAGAACTACACCGAGATGTTCAACATGTTCCTCCTGATTTCGAGAATAGATCAGAATGTCATCGATAAAGATAATGACAAATCTGTTTAAGTAAGGACGAACGATCCTATTCATGTAATCCATGAATATTGTAGAAGCATTCGTCACTCCAAACGGCATCACAAGATACTCATAATACCATAATGTAACACCTTAGAAATTCTTTATTTTCTATTGTATATGCTTTTTATAATATTTGTTATTTTTTTGATTTTTTGTGAATTATTTGGGTGATTTTGATTATTTTATTATATTTCTCGATTTACGTACGTGTTAAGTAGGGCCGAAAAAATAATATTTTTCTTAGGCCAAAAAATTTTGGACTATGAAACGGGGTTGAGTGATCTTACTAAACTTGAAGCCGGACACAGTTTACAAAGTTTTTGTTTTTCTAGATTTTATCTGACAAACAAAATCCGGGTACATCCTATTATCCAACGGGCAATAAATATTGGTTTTAATAACTGTAAATTTTATCCATTGGATAATAGCTTTTAGTAAAATACAAGTCTTCTTTCTAGAATGTTCACTTTATGACATCACATGGATTACATCATCCTTGATTTTTTCAAAAATTGAAACCAAGCTTCCAAAAGAAGCTTCATCAAAACTTAATGGAGAAGTTTTCTATCAAGCTTGTTGGAGAAGCTTCTTTCTTCTTTCATTTGGAAGTGGCCCACAGTTTATGGGGGGAAAAAAGATGACCACTTTGTCATCTTTCACTTAAGTTCATTTCATTTTCCATCTCAAAAGTTTTCACCTTTCTCTCTCTCTTTTCACTCTCACTTTTTCTCTTCTCTCTTTTCTCTCCATGCTCACGGCCAAGCTCACTTCTCCACCCTCCATGTTTGCTTAATTTCAAACAATCACCTTGCTTGAAACTACACCTCACTTGAAGACTTTTTCTTATTGGAACCATCTCCAAAAAGTCTCATCTTCATCATTTTCCTTCAAGCTTTAACATGAAGCTTTTGAGGTAAGATCCTTGATCTTCATTTTCTCTTCTCTTTTTCATGTTCAAGGTCATTTCCTTGATCATTGGTCTTCTATTTTCAAGCTTTAAATGTTGATTGTGTGGGTTTAAATTTTCTAGGGTTTGGTGGTGGTGTAGGATGAAAATCTTCAAGAAGCATCAAGGAGTTTTCTTTCTTGTCATCTCTTTGGGTAAGAGGGAGATTAACCTCATCAATCATTATTGGTGGTGAGAAACGAATTTTTGGGTTGAAAATGGAGGATCCATGTGAGGATCCATCCACTTGATTGTATGATTTTTGGTCATTTATCTTTATTAACTTGGGTACTTTTTATTGCTTGTTATTGTGCATGAATGTGCTATTATATGAAATTAATAAATGATTATGCTTTGGATGCTTGGAATCATGTATGAAAGGCAAGGGTTGGTTTACCCCTTTTGAGGTGTGGCTCACGGCCAAGTGGCCTAATTTAAGGGTCCAAGATAAATTCCTTGTATTAATTTAGGACTTAAGAAATTAGGTGATAAGTAATTGATGAAATGATGAAAATTTTGGGTCTAGAAACCTTTGGTGGGGGTCTCGACCAAAAAGAAAAGGAAATAGGATATCCAAGACAAGTTTTGTGATGATTTGGAACTTAGAAGCTTAGGTTAAAAAGGAATTGATTAAGGATGAACAATGATGAAACAAGATGAAAATTTTTGGTTCCAATGACCCTTAGGGTTCACGGCTATGTAGGGCACCTAAGGTAAGATTTTTGTATCAAGTTGGAACTTAAGTAATTATATAATTAGAAATATAATTAGGGACTCATAAAATGGATAAGATGATAAATAATATTTCAACCTTACTTCAAGAGTGATTTTCGGCCAAGTGGTTAAAAATGAGTGTGAACAATGTTCAAGAACTTAATGAATTTAGTGATTTAGTGATTTATAAAGTAGAGGATTTAAATCAAGAGTTTTCTAAAGGTAATAGAAAAAGGGTTTTGTAAATTAAAGTAGTATGGACTTTGTGAAAAATGTTGGAAAGTTGAGCCTAGTGGTGGCTGTTTTGAATCATGTGATGGATTAATATCATGTTGAGCCTATTGGTGGTTGTTTTGAATCATGTGATGGATTAATATCATGTTGAGCCTAGTGGTGGCTGTTTTGAATCATATGATTGTTTATTATTCATGCATTGTGAAAGTCTGGTGGACTATTTGTTAAGACTATATGCCTAGGAGATGAATTACACTTTAGTGCGGGTGCGATGGGCCTAGTGTAGGTCACTGGTTGACCTTGGGGACGTCGGGGTGTTGGTTCTCCACAATAGTCAGTTGGTAGCTCCACTGGGCTGTGGGTCAGACCGATGCAAACACATCGATAATTCGAACCGAGATACTCACCCCAATCACGACCTGGTGTAGAATGTCTTGTATAAAGCCCTACTGCGCAATTTGATAATATTGAGAAATTTTAGCACTTAATTTGAGGTTGACGAGTTACACACATGTCTTCCAGATCATTCTCTCCGAAATTTGTGTTTAGCTCCATGTAGTAGGGAATTGAGTACATTCTGCATAGGTATAGTTGGTCTGCATACCATTATGACATTTTATTCCTGTTCAATTATCTGATACTTGATGAAATAATTATTTATTGAATTATCTCTTAATTAATTTGTTAAATTGATGAGTAACTGATGGTATTATTTTGCCAACTGATATCTGTAATTGCTGCTTATTGTATCTGGATGGTGTTACTGTCCTTCCTGTTTCTTTACTTCCATGTTGGTATTGATGGAGGGGATCTCACCTCTTTGTTATGTTATTTTGTGTTATATTATTTTATGCTTGATAAAGATCGAGGGGAAGACGAAGAGAGATTACACCCTTTTTGACTCTGCTGATTCTCCTATGTTCGTGATAGCATCGGATCGAGACTTTCTTGGTTATATGAGTGTTCTATTTCATGGGGGTTCAGACGCCTGGAGAATAGACTAGAATTCAAAGCGCATTAGATATACGATAGATGTTTCTATGGTTGTTCGTAGGACTAGGGATGGAGTTCCCTTCTTTTCTTTGGATACTACTGTACGATTAGAGTTTTTCATGCCGATTAGGGAGCTATGGGGTGTTCTGAATTATACCCCTCGGGAGGATAGTGAGGTGTCCCCTGCATGAACTCCTGTTCATTAGGGTGTGCATCCTATGGTAATCATATCATCCGAGGAGTCAGAGGAAGATCTATCAGAGGATCCTCCTTAGTAATTGTGGTGTAACACCACAGAATTTGCTATTTTACAATAATGACTGAATTATACTGTTTAGTGATTTCTTTGTGCTGTAAAATTATTTTGATTGTTCTGTGATTGTTTTTGATCATTGTGTGTGATTTACTCCGAGTCCAAAAAATAATAATTTTCGGGGCAGGTAAAATATTCGCTGATTTATTTTGAGTCGGGGGAGCTTACTAAACCCGAATCTGAGAGATATGTGTCTTGATCTTTTAATTTTTAGAATTTATCTGTGAAATAAAAATATTCTGTATTTTATTATCCAGCGGACAATACTTACTGGCTTGTGAGCAACAGGTTTTGTCCATTGGGTAATAGTTTCTGTAACTATTGTCCATTGGACAACAGTCTTTAGAGAAAGTTTTGATGACTTGTTTTGTGAACCAATTAGAAGGCTTGAAACTTAATGAAAACTAATAGAAAGCGGTCAACGAAAATGACTAGACTAGGTAGCTATAAAACTAGACGAAACTAGATGACTTAAACTAAGTTAGCTTAAAGCCTATGTAGTAATTAAATGGAGCAAACTTAGTTTGCTACTCATTAGAGCCCATGGTTACAAGAGTTTTCTAGTATCTTCTAGAATATATGATTCACACCTAAATAACTAAATGGTTATGGAACTAAGTGATCTAACTAAGTTAGCTTAAGTTAGTTAGGAACTAACTGAATCAAAACTTGGTTAGCCTTCCCCATTGAGTTCCACGGCCAAGAAGCTTCATGCACCATCTAGAATTAGGTGATTCACTTGCATGACTCTTAAGTCTAAACCAATAGAAAATTAAATGATCAAAGCATGATAATTTTGTGACATTGGCCATGTGAGAATCATAATTGTTAAGCAAAGTCTTTGACTCTCCTTGTCCTATACACTTCCACGGCAATCACTAAGGGGGAGAGGATATCCATTTCATCTTCATCACATTTTGAGACAAAGAAATCATTCTCTCTGTTGTCTTTCTTCCAAACTCAAACAAAAACTCCATACTTACTCTTTCTTGGAGCTCTCGGCCAGCCCACATAGAAACACCATCCAAGCTTCCAAAATTTTATCTAACTTCATTGCCTAAACCTAAACACCATTCTAAGAACTTTTCATGTTATGAACTTAAGTTAGTTCATCCATCTAGTACTTAGAAATCAAGCTTAAATTTTCTACTCT
This sequence comes from Ormosia emarginata, assembly GCA_029884605.1. Taxonomy (NCBI): domain Eukaryota; kingdom Viridiplantae; phylum Streptophyta; class Magnoliopsida; order Fabales; family Fabaceae; genus Ormosia; species Ormosia emarginata. The sequence continues at coordinate 12,095,275 of JAQQTP010000040.1, forward strand.
TAAAGGTAAAAGTCTTGTTTCTTGATTCAAAGTTTAGTTCTTGAGTTTCTAAACCATGATTGATCCATGGTTTCTCTTTTTCAAGCTTAGTTTGTGACTTTGTGTTGGTTTAAGTTTGTTAAGATTTTTTTTTGGACGCTACACAAAATCTTTGGAGAAAGCAACTAAGAGGATTTTGTCTTCCTTGAGGTAAGAGGGAGATTAACCTCATCAACCAAGTGTTGGTGGTGAGGAAATGGCTTGTTTGTGGTGAAAAATCCATAAGGATTTATTCACTTGTGTGGTTTAAGCTTGCTTTGTTTTTGATGATTTTTGGTTGGTATGCTTTATTGGCTTTGATTATATGCTTGTTTATATGATTATGGAAGCATGTTGATTATTATATAAAGTAGGATGTGATTCACATGATGAGGAATTGTATGAAGGTTCCAAAGAACCTAGAGGTTCACGGCCTCAACACCACAAAGAGAGCAAAATATTCTAAATTATTTTCCTAATCATGGATTAAGTGATTTAATGATGAGAAATTGGATTAAGGGTTTTTACAAAGAATTATATGATAGAAAATGATTAAATATGATTTATGAAGCATAAATGGATTTTTGGCCAACATGCCAAGGTTTGGTGTTTTAGATCTAAAATTATTTTCCTAAGTGTAAACGTAGGTAATTAATTAAACAAGAATTCAATTTAATAGATTTTTAGAAGTAAAAGGAAAGTGGACTAAGTGTTTAGAATTATATTAGCATAATTAAGTTATGATGAGAAAAAAAATTAAAACTTAAAATTTGCTAACGTACAGCTCACCCTTTGAGTTTTGAAGCGCATTAGGAAATTTTGAGCTGTAATATCTAATTAAATCAAAGAAATCAAATTTCTGTAAAAAATAGTAGAAAATATTACTTTAAGATTTTTTAGTAGGAAAATATTCTAAATAAGGCCATAATGCCTATATTATGTAGATAATTTTATAAATATGTTTAGAAAGCTAAGAAATATTTTACGCAAATAAAAAATGCTAGAAAAATCTTACGCGATTTAAAAATAGTGATTTTTAAGTTACGCGATTGAGAAAATAATTTATACGCGATTGAGAAAATGTTTAAAAATCTCTATGTGATTTGAAAATGTTTGAAAATATTTTCGGGATTGCAAAAACGTTGAAAAATACTTACGCGATTTGAAAAAATAAGAAAAATGTTACGCGATTGCAAAAATGCGATAAAATGTTTACGCGATTGGAAATAACAGCAGTTTGCTATTGGGCTGTTGTGGTGGGCCCAGTTATGTTGGAAGTGATACCGCCAAGAGATGGTGTGTGTATGTGAAATACTGTGAGAATGATGTTTGTATGTGTTTCTGAATCATATATAATGCATAGAAAAGCATGTCAACTTATTTGGTTAAGGCAAGTTTGCCTAGGAGATTGAAATTACACTTTCGTGCAGCTGAGAATTACGTAGTTACAATCTTCAGTGATCTTAGAGACGTCGGAGTGTGGAAAGTCATATGTGGCCAGTTGGTAGCACCTCTACATCGTCGTATCCTGTGCAAACACACCGACATTCTTGACAAAGTTGCTACTCTTTTCATGATTGGTTGAGAGTGTCTTGTATGAGCTATGTTGCGCACATTGATATGATATATTGGCACATGATTTGAGGTTGATGATATACAGACATGTACTCCTTATCTTTCTCTTCAAAATTGTGATTAACTCCATGGAGTAGGATTTAGTCTTTGAGCACATGCATAATGGGTCAACATATTGATATGATGATTATGCTTATTTGATATATTATCTATGATGTGATAATATGATTGTATGTGATAATATTGTATATGTACCTTTTACTATCATTTTCTATACTGCGTCATTGGCATTGATGTAGGGGATCTCACCTATTTGCTATGTTATATTTGTTTTATTGTATATGTTTGATGAAGACCGAGGAGATGAGGAAGCTGGTAATTCTTTTTACCCTCAGTAATAGTTTTTGTTGTGTTTGTTTGTATGGCGGCGAGGCGTTAAGTTTTGGGTTTTGTCCGAGTTCAGTTTCAAGATGGAATTAACGCTTGGAGATTTGATTTTGGTCACCGGGGTCTTAACTTTAAACCTTAGTGGTATTAGGGATGGGACTCCTGTTTTGACGCAACATGCATCTGTGCGTATTAAGTTCACTATGCTGATACATGAGCTTTGAGGTGGAAGTTTCTATACCCCACAAGAGGATTCTATGGTGTCATCGGATGCTAGCCAGGCGTGTGTTGTATCCGTCAGGGTTCTTTAGTGATGACACTAAGGAGGAGGATCCTTCCGAGGGCTCTAATCCTTAGTCTGGTTTTTAGAGGTTATAGTTTAGGATTTTATGTTCTGTTGTGTGTATTGAATAACTTATCTTTTAGGAGTAAGTGTGTATTTATGTAAATTATTTGTAAATAATGTTTCAATATGTATGTAAATTATGGCGAGTTTATTTTTAGTTACGTTTTGTATTTATGGTTTTTATTTATTTTCAGTTATTCCGCAAATGAAATTTTAAAATTAGTATTTTACAAAATTAATTCTTTTACAACTTGGGTAAGTTATTTTAAGATTAGTCTTAAATGTGATACCCTACAGTGGGTGTTACATTAGTTGGTATCAGAGCCCCGGTTAGAGTTTTTTGGGTTTTGTAGTTAGGTCTATTTTGTTTGTGTGATTCTCTGTGTTTAAATCCTAAAAGGTTACATCTGACTCTTATTGTGTTTTTGGTCACTGGTGAAGAAAGCTATGTCTCGTAACAAAGGTGCACGTGTGAACGTGGGACACAATGATGACCCAATGACAGCGGCTGTAGAAGCAATGCAGTGTATGGCAGACGTAATTGTGCAACAAAATCAACGAGCTGCACAACAAGAAGCAAATGTTGATATCCATAATTTGTCTGAATTCCGTCGTAATAACCCACTGTAGTTTAAGGGCGAGTTTGATCCGGAAAAGGCAAGTCTGTGGATACCAGAGTTGGAGAAGATCTTTGAAGGAATGAGATGTGCAGATGACCGCAAGGTGGCTTATACCACTTTTATGTTGGTAGGTGACAGTGAAAATTGGTGGAAAGCAACTTAGAGAGTACTACAAGTAGAAGGATGAGAAGTTACTTGGGAGGTATTTTGTGATGCATTTCAGGAAAAGTATTTTCTGGATAGTGCAAGGCACGCCAAGGAGATGGAATTCCTTGGATTAAAACAAGGTGGAATGACGGTGAATGAGTACGTAGCAAAGTTTGAGAGCTTGTCTAAGTTCTCACGGTATCTCCAGATCCAGCCTGATGAGGTTCGGAAATGCCGCAAGTTTGAGGAAGGTTTAAGGATTGAGTTGAAGAAGGGAGTACTGGCAATGCGAATGAACCAGTTCTCGGCATTGATGGATATGTGTTGCAAACTCGAAGATTTGGAGCCATTGTGAGATACAAGGAGCCGTAACTTTGGACCATCTAGGTTCCAAAGGGGAGGGAGCAATAACAACAACCAGTTTTAGTGGAAAAAGTATTCAAGGCCATCAGGAAGCCAACAACAACAATAGTAGCCACGTGGAGGAGGTCCTAGTGGCAATCGTTTTGGCTAAACTATGGCACTGCCAACAAAATGTATGAGGTGTGGAAAGGGCCATTTGACAAGGGACTGTACGATCAGGGGAATCATTTGCTTTAGATGTGGAAAGCCTAGTCACTTCTCGAGGGATTGTAATTAAGCGAAGGTGGAGCCTTCGGTAAGCAATGTTTGTGCTGCCAAGCCCCAAGCTGGAGGACGAGTTTATACGATGAGCGGAGCTGAGGCCTCTCAGTCCGATGATCTTATCAAGGGAGAGGGTGTCATATCAGGTAATCTTTTAACTGTACTATATGACTTGGGTGCAACTTATTCGTTTATTGCATATGACTGTGTGGATCATTTGGGATTGCCTGTGTCTTCTTTGAACTTTCAATTGATTGTTTCTACACCTACTGCCAAACTTGTTAGTACTTCTAAAAAATACCTAAATTGCCCTGTTACTATCAATAATCGAGTCTTTTCTGTTGATTTAATTTGTTTGCCTCTTATTGATATAGATATAATCTTATGAATGGATTGGTTATCTTCTAACCATATCCTGTTAGACTATTCTAAAAAGACCTTAGTATTTCCTGAGCATGTGGTTTCTAGGTTTTTGACTGCCAATCAAGTCGAATCTTTATTGTGAGATAGAGCCAAAGGATACATGTTGTTATCTTCTTTAGAAGTCAAGAGTGAAAAGGATGTGAATGCTATTTCTGTTGTAAATGAGTTTCTTGAAGTTTTCCTTGATGAAGTACCTGGATTACTACCAGAAAGAAAGATAGAGTTTTCTATCGATCTTGTACTAGGAGCAAGTCCTATTTCGATTGCACCATAATGGATGTCACCGTCAGAATTAGCAGAGTTAAAGAAGCAATTGGAAGAACTGTTAGAAAATTAGTTTGTGAGACCTAGTGTTTCACCATGGGGAGCTCCGTTGCTGCTAGTCAAGAAGAAGGATAGATCTTCATGTTTGTGTAGACTATCGCCAATTGAACAAAGTCACAATCAAGAACAAGTATCCACTTCCAAGGATTGAAGATTTGATGGACCAGTTGAAAGGAGCAATTGTTTTCTTTAAGATAGATCTATGATCAGGTTATCATTAAATTCGTGTCAAGGTAGAGGATATACCTAAGACAACTTTTCGAATGCGTTATTGTCATTACGAGTATCTTGTAATGTTATTTGGAGTAACGAATGCTCCTGCGATATTCATGGATTACATGAATAGGATCTTTCGTCCATATCTAGACAGATTAGTCGTTATTTTGATTCATGACATTCTGATCTATTTCCAAAGTCGGGAAGAACATGTTAAACACCTTAATATAGTTCTCCATATTTTGAAAGAAAAGAAGTTGTACGCAAAGCTGTCAAAATATGAATTTTGGTTGGATCAAGTTCAGTTCTTGGGTCATGTGATTTCTAAGGATGGAATTGCAGTGGATCCAGCAAAGGTGGAGGTGGTTTTTCAGTGGGAAAGGCCAACGATAGTGACTGAGATCTGAAGTTTTGTTGGATTAATTAGATATTATCGAAGATTTATTGAAAGTTTTTCCAAGATAACTGGACCTCTTACATAACTCATAAGGAAGAATCAAGCTTTCCTTTGGACAGATGAGTGCGAAGAGAGTTTCCAAGAGCTAAAGAAAAGGTTGACTACTATGCCAGTGTTGATTCTATTAGATTCGAATGAGTCTTATGAAGTATTATATGATGCTTCTTATCAAGGGTTAGGATGTGTATTGATGCAGAATAGAAAAGTGGTAGCATATGCTTCAAGACAACTAAAGGTACATGAAAAGAACTACCTAACGCATGATTTGGAACTAGCCGCAATTGTTTTTGCCTTGAAAATTTGGAGACATTTTCTATATGGAGCTACGTTTAACGTCTTCAGTGATCACAAAATTTGAAGTATTTATTTGATCATAAGGAGTTGAACATGAGACAGAGAAGATGGTTAGAATTTCTGAAAGATTACGACTTTCAGCTTCAATATCATCCTGGAAAAGCAAATGTCGTGGTAGATGCTTTGAGTAGGAAGATGCTCAGTGTTTCTATTATGATGATCAAAGAGGAACAACTGATAGAATAGTTCAGAGATATGTGGTTGTCGATAGAATTAGCACTTGGAAGGATTCATTTGAACATGGTCACTATTCTGAATGATTTGCTAGAAGAAATCTGAGAAAAGTAAGAAGATGACGAGTTTTTGCAAAAAGAGAGAGAATTCTTGATCAAGGTCATATGGCAACGGTTAGGAAGGATCTGACAGGGTCTTAAGGTTTAAGGGTAGAATCTGTATACCCAGTGATCCCGATCTTAGGAAGGCGATTCTCGATGAAGCTCACACCAGTAGATTGAGTATACATCCCGGAATGACCAAGATGTATCAAGATTTGAAGCGATTGTTTTGGTGGCCTAGGATGAAGAGAGATGTTGCTGAACATGTGTCATCTTATCTTGTGTGTTAAAAGGCGAAGGTTGAACATCAGAGACCAGTAGGTATGCTGCAACCCCTAACTATTCCAGAATGGAAATTGGATAGTATTACAATGGATTTTGTTATGGTATTACCAAAGACTAGAAAAGGATATGATGCTATATGGGTCGTTGTCGATAGGCTTACGAAGTCTACTCACTTTTTGTCAATCAATATCAAGTATTCAATGGAGAAGTTGACCCAGGTGTACATTGGTGAAATCGTTAGACTTCACGGTGTGCCCACTAGTATCATTTCTGATAGGGATCCAAGGTTTATGTCAAGGTTTTGGCAAAGCCTACAAGGAGCAATGGGGACTAAACTTCATTTGAGTTCTGCCTACCATTCGCAAAGTAATGGTCAAACAGAGAGAACTGTACAGTCACTGGAGGATCTTCTAAGAGCTTGAGTGTCAGAACAAAAAGGGAGTTGGGATGAATTCTTGCCTTTGGTAGAATTCACCTAAAACAACAGTTTTCACTCAAGTATAGGGATGGCACCCTATGAAACGCTATACAGACGACGATGCCGAACACCTTTATGTTAGTATCAAGATGGTGAGAATATGACTATCAGACCTGAAATGGTACAACAAACGACTAAGAAGATGAAAATGATTCAAGAGAAAATAAGGGTGACTCAGAGTAGACAGAAAAACTATGCTGATAAAAGAAGAAGACTTCTTGAATTTGAGGAAGGTGAGTATGTGTTTTTGCGAGTCACACTCATGACTAGTGTCGGAAGAGTTATAAAATTCAGAAAACTCACTCCGAAATTCATTAGACCTATCAAATTATTCGTCGGATAGGTCTAGTCGCATACCAAACAGCTTTATCGCCATTTCTTTCTAACCTTCATAATGTTTTTCATGTGTCCCAGTTAAGAAAGTATATTCCCGATCCAACTCATGTCTTTCAGCCCGATGAAGTACACTTGAAAGAAAATTTGACATATCAGATACTTCCTATTAAGATTGAAGACATGAGGATGAAGTAGCTCAGAGGGAAGGATATTCCATTCGTAAAAGTGATCTGGAATAAAACAACAGGAGATGCTATGTGGAAGTTGGAAGACAAGATGAGGGAACAATATGTTAGCCATAGCAACCATCACCCAAGAGGGGGGTGAATTGGGTGATTATAAATTTTAATGCAACTTTGAGAAATTATGCATTTTGATATTTTCAATCAATACATGCAGTGGAATAAGTCTAACAAAGGTAAAACTATTATAGATTACTCAAATATAACTTAGGCAATAGGATAAATCAAATAAATAAGTTAGATATCAAGTTCAACTCAAGCATATATAATTAAAACACAAATGTAAAGAGATAGAGTTGAGAAAAACAAACACAAGGATTTATCTTGTTCAGCCACCCCTTGTGACCTACGTCCAGTCCTCAAGTGAACCACCCGAGATTTTTTACTAAATCTTCAAGCTTGAATAGGTGCTTGAAAACCTTTACAACCAAGAGCACTCAACACACCTTGGGATGCCTCACCCTTTGTGCTTGAGCCCTAACAACAAAGGATACCTCACCCTCTTTACAAACAAGGGATACCTCACCATTTTCACTCTTGAGGGATACCTTACCCTCTTACAATGATTTTGAGATGAAGAGAAAGTTTAGAAACTCTCATAAGAGTAGATATACAACTTGAAGAACAAAGGAATAGAAGGATTTTACAATAAAGAGCTTAAAATATGATTTTGATGATTCAAGGATCAAACCAAGTGTTCTTAAGGTTCTTAAAGATGTAAATGCTTCAATATACACTTATTTAAAGAGCCCAAGTGATAAAATAGTCGTTGGTAGTATTTAGAAATGATTTTTTATGAAAACTAGCCATTTATGACCGTTGGGAATGTTTCTGGGCTTTTGGTAATTGATTACAAGGCTCATGTAATCGATTACATGGCCTCTGCTAGAGTTGTAATCGATTACAAGATTTGTGTAATTGATTACATTGCCTCTGGTTTTGAAAACTGACTTTAAAAGGTCATAATTTCTTCATTTCATATCCGATTAAAGCAAATGACCACTCATTAGAAATATATTTGAGTCTATTTTCAAATGAAACAAGTTTCACAACAAAACGCAAAGTATTTTGAAAGTTATGATCAAAAGAGAGACCAAATGTTAGCTTTTCAAAACTCAAACTTGACTATATTTCTTAGTTTAAGGCAAATAGTCATAACTTCTTCATTTCTTATCCGTTTAAAGGAAATGACCACTCATTGGAAAGCTATTTAAGTCTATTTTCAAATGAAAGAAGTTTCATAACAAAACTCAAACTATTGTGAAAGTTATGATCCAAATAGTAACCAAAGGTTAGTTTTTCAAAACTCAAACTTAACTATTTTCATAGTTTTTAACTACCACATGACTAGCTTTTCAAAACATGTTTGTTGAGCATTTTAGCATGAAAGAACCATTTTTAAATATTTAAAAACGTATTTGAGTTCTTTTCATGTAAAACCTCTTTTTTTACATAGGAGAAAACCTAAAAGGAAAATATACTAATTTTGGTCTTCGGCTTCTTGATGTAATCAAATCTTCCAACAATTTCTTCTCTTCAAATCTTGCAAATGCTTAGAACATCTTATCATTATCATTCTTCATAAGTTGAGCATAATTGTGATCTTTTTCTTTCTTGTTGCAATGAGCTCCTAGTACTTGGACTATCCTACAAAGTATTACTCACTTAAAGCAAATATAGTTAGGCCAAATTCATAATTCAATATCTTCATATGCATGATTCATAAATGTATAACTCTAGTTAGTCTAACATGCATATAAGAATTTCATAGACACAACCAAATAAGATATTTATCAATTACTAATATATATGCTCTATACAGGATGCAACAAAGAACACTTTGCACATTTTCATTTAAATAAATTCAAATTCAATATTAATTCATTATAACTCATACAAAGCATAATCAGATATATTCTATAAGAATGCTACACATATTTCATTGCATGATTGTTGAGTGAAATATAACCATATAAAGTACATAATCATGCATAATATAATATATCTCATTAAGCACATTTATGTAGCATAAACATCATTCTTTTTGTCTTGTATTTGTCATCATCAAAACTTAATATATTAAGCCATTAGGGCAAACTTATTTCTACAATCTCCCCCTTTTTTATGATGACAAATCACTAAAGAAATATATGTTGAGCAATATAAGTATATCAAACAATAAGCACAAGAACATATTTTTCTTTCCAATTTGCACTCCCCTTATTTGACATCAACAAAAAAGGTGTAGGAATGAAAGATAATATTGTCTCTCCCCTTAAAGATAAAACATAACTATCTCTCCCTATTTGATTCTACATATGACTCAAGAAGTGCAACACCCCAAACTTTAGGATAAATGATCGTTATGTCCTTTTTGTACTGTTTGTTGTTTTTCTGTATGAAATACAGTTTTATTTTACTGTCTATGATTTTATTTGAACTTTTTGTGTGATTTGCTCCAGGTCAGGAAAATAATAATTTCTGGGCCGGAGAAATCTTATTTTAATTGTTCGGAGCTGGGGGATATTACTAAACCCAATTGAATGATAATCTTGTTGTTAATCTTTTAATTTTTAGAATTTAACTATAAAATAAAATAATTTTATATTATTATAATATTATTTTATTAGTCAATATAAATAAATGACAGTGGACTCAGAAATGTCTTGCGGGACCCATGTTTAGTGAAACAGTTAACGTTTTTGGGCTAAAATAATTTCTAAACCAATAAGAAATGATTAATAAAAAGTGGTTAGACTAATTAGTTTAGAATTTGATGATTTAATTAAGATGGATTAGAATTTAATTAAATTAAGTATGCTTAGAAACTTAATAGGATTAGTAGCTTAATTAAACATCATTAGTGGTGAGATATTTAAGAGCTTATGACAAGGCTTAATGACTAGGCTTAATGACAAGGCTTAATGACTAGGCTTAATGACAAGGCTTGGATTAGCCAATAGGAACTAAGCTTGGAGGCCAAGGGTTCATCTTGACCTTTGATTATTCCTAAGGCTTGGATGGAGCCAACCAAGGGTACACCTAGCCTTAATGAGCTCCACGGCCATATTGCTTTAGGAGACTTTTCTTTGTTTCATTTTCTATCATTTACCTTAAGCTTTTCTCTTCCAAAAATACTAAATACCATTGAAGCTCTTTGAAGAAGCTATTCGGCCAACAACCCTAGATTGCCATCCATTCACCCAAAATTTCTTCTAACCTACTTTTCTAAACCCAAACACAATTCTAAAAACATCTCTAGTTGAGAGTTCTTGCAAAATCCATCATCTAAAGCTTGAAAAACTACTTTGGAGATTCTACCTTGAAGGTGAAATTTCTTGTTTTTCATTTCTAAACTCTTTTTCAAGGTTCTAAGCCATGATTGATCCATGGTTTAAGCTTTCTTTCATGTTAGTAATTTGTAGAAATTGTTTAAGCTTGATAGGTGTCTTTGGAGGGTGAAACCGAAACCATTAGAAAGGAGTGAAAGAGATTTTGTCTTCACTTGAGGTAAGAGGAAGACTTGAATCTTATCATCCTTGGGTGGTGATAAGAAAATGGAGTTGTTTGTGATTGTAGAATCCATAAGGATTCATTTGTGTGCTTGTTGTATAGTTTTCTTATTTGTGATTTGTATTAATATGTATGTCTACAAGCTTTGAATATATTGTATGTGTTAGAAAATGCATGAATAATTAGTAGGATGTGAATAACATGTTAAGGTTTGCATGAGTGTTCCAAAGAACACAAATGAAGGCTCACGGCCTCAACACAAAATGGGAACCAAAATGTTCTCAATAATTTTCTAAAAGAGTGATTTAATTGACTTAGATAAAATGACAAGAGACAACATGATTTAGAATAAGAAAAATGAATTTGAAGATCAAATGGCAATTTTGTGTATTTCGGCCAACATGCCTAAATTGAATGTTTTGATTTCTAAAATTATTTTCATTCAAGGTTCAGGAATAATGCCAAAAGGAATTCTATTACAATGAGTTTTGAGGAACAAAATAAATGATTAGATTAAGTTAAAGAAGTTAAAACTAATGATTTTAATGTTTATAAGAAAATATAGTAGCTTTTGTAAAATTTCTAACGTAGAGCTCACTTTATGTTTTGAAGCCAGTTAGTAGTTTTCAAAAGTGTAATTAGATGGTTGTAATATAATTAACCGAAATTTTAACAGAAAAATTTAGAAAATCATTGTTATAGATTTTCAAGGCAAAATACTGTCAACTTTTATTAAAAATGGACAAATAAGATAGGAAAGATATCCAATATATTATATACGGTATGGAAAATATTCTACATAATTCAAATGTATTGAATATTATTTCTGTTTACTTAAAATAGTGATTTTTAAGGAAATCAGATAAGAAAATGTTTTAAAAATCTTACGCAATTGAGAAAACGATTTAAAAACAATACGTGATTTTAAAAACAGTAAAATATATTTACGCGATTTAAAAACATTTGTAAAAACGACAAAATTGCGAAAACGCGATAAAATTTCTACGCGATTGACGAAAATAGTGAGTTTTACTGTTGGGCCAAAGTGGTGGACCCGGACATGTTGAGATACAGATACTGTCAAGTAGGACGTACTGTATATCTATGATTTTGCCATTGAGGGCATTTCCATAAAAATGGATACTGATACCATTGAGGGTATTTTAGTAATTATTTTAGTTCATACTTTTGAGTTGTGCCAATTTGGTTGATAATTGGTGATTTGATTGACGAGATGAATAACATCGTGCTGTCAGTGTGATAAGCGTAGTGTGGTTCATTTTTGTATGGACTTGGAGGCATTAGTGTGCGGATTATTCCATTTGTGGACAGTTGGTCGCTCCTCTGGGCCGTGGTAACTGATAACACACTAATGGTCTCGACACGCACTATACTTAATCAAGATCTTGTAAAATCTATGATAGTGCAATGCCTGTAGTATACGACGTGAGACTATATGCGCCTACACGACGTTTGACAGTGGGCTATAGACGCAACATGAGACAGCGGAATAGTTTGGTTGGGCAGCCTGGGGTACTAATAGATTTTACGGATCATTCTCTTTGATGTTTGTGGTTGTAGCTCCATAGAGTAGGGTTGAGTCGCATTACATATGATTTATGTGTTGTGCATTATAATATTATTATCTGTACTATTTTATCTATACTAGTTTATCTGTACCATTTTATCTGTACCATTTTATATATGACATTATGCGATGCTGTTACACTTAATTTCTGTGTTACTTTATATTATTATTTACGCTATTATGGTATGTTATATTGTATGAATTGCTATATCTGTTGTATTGTCGTTTTCTTATTTCCCATGTTTGTGGTGATATAGATTGTCTTATCTCTTTATTGTATGTGTTCCTGTATTTTAAATTATGTCTTTAAAAGAAAAGTTTGAGGAAGAGGAACAGCCTCTTGAGTGTGTATATCCCGAGGACGAGGAGCAGTAGCAAGCCGAGGATCAGTTTGACGGTCAAGAACCATCCGATCATCATAACCATTGGATTGATTATATGAGTATGACGTTACCAGGATTCTTTAGTTTCGTGAGGTTGGATTTTCACGGAGGCTCTGAAGCCTGGAGACTGCGAGAGGACAGAGATTCAGTTATGTACGTAGGGCGTCTAACTGTGACCATACGTACGGAGTTTGATGGAGTGCCTATCTTTTCTACTGTATTATATTTACATGTGGAGTTACCGCTATCTCTCAGGCGTCATTGGGGTGGTATGTTTGATGCGCCTAGTGAGATCAACAGTGTGTCGACAGCACGGACTAGAGTCCATAGAGGGTCGAGACATCCTGGATACTTATCACCTGAAGTTTCATCTGAGAGTGATCCTTCAGAGGGTTAGATATTTATGATGTGTACTTGGGCGCGTCTGCGTTTGTATATATAGACTTTTTACCGCTTTGTTTACTGTTTTGGTTTAAATATTTATAGCTATAAATTATTTGTACTGCTTAAAACAAAACCATATGTATATTATGTGTGATGATGGTTTGTTTATTTTATGTTCCGTATTATTTTATTTTGTAATATTCTGTTTAACCAGAAAAATTTTACAACCTGTACTACTATGTAACAAATGTTTTACAACTTGGGTAGATTTTATTTATCTTTATTTTATTTTATTTCATAGATGTGACATCCCCATAAGGGTGTTATAAGAAGATATATGAAACTGTTACCACCCAAAAAATAAATTCAAAAGAGTAAGCTGATATAACGGCTAGCTGAGGGTGATTAGCCGAAGGAGGGTATAGGCAATGAGTAGAGAAGCACTCAGCTAAGAGTAGGTTGGGCCTTGTTGTTAGCGGACCAACATTGAAATAATAAAAGCTAAAGCATAATGGGTTGTAGGATGATGGAAGGCTAAGAACCGAAGTTGTTACTAACGGATGCCACACAACATGCCGAGAAAATAGGAGTTGAGATGTTGGAGGGTAGCCATTGTGGCCAAAAATGGTTAAGAGATGTGGGTAGGCTAGCCGTGGGTTAGTCACTTGTTTTTAGGAGCTCTAGCTAGTAAAGTTGGCTATGATGGGGGTTAGATTTTATCTATAAATACGATTGTACCAATTGAAATAAGAACGAATCACAATCAATACAACTTTTAAGCTTTGCTTATTTTGCTTAACTTTTCAGCCATTTACTATATTGCTTTTACTTTGTGCAATTTATTTTCTACAAGCTTATTTCTTAGTCGATTACAGCTTTAACCTCAAATTCTTAGACTTCTTAAGTTTACCTTAATACCAAACACTTTCTTTAGTGAGTTTGGGAACCCTTGCTAAAGGTTGGATTTTGCCTTTAGTTCAAATCGCCTGTTTCTTATCAAAATCCATACGTTTTCGTTGGCTGAATTCTTATTCGGTTGATAAATTTATTTCACACGTAAACAAATTTGGCATGCCTAGTGGGACACTCTAAGGTGAGCAAATTGAGAAGTTTCCATTTCCCAGTTCAGATCACTATTGGCGTATGCACCTAAGGTCCGGTAGAAACCTTAACAGTATGGATACAAGTCAACCTAGTAAGAAGAATGGGGACAGAAAGACTTCGGAGGGAAGTGCCCAGTCTACTTTGGGAATGCCTGCTTTACCCCAGCCAGTGGGTAATTCCACACCTTCCACCATAACTGCTATCCCAACGGTAGAGCTTTCTGATCAGCCTCAACCGATAATAATGACCACTTCATTTATTCGGGACCAAATTGATCAAGGGATGAATGACTTAATGTATCATATGTTAATGCAACTTCCGGAGATCGTGAAATCTATAGTGCATAATGAGCTACATTTTGTTAGAGAGGCTGAGAAAAAACAATCCAATACAAGTGAGGCTTCAGCCCACTCAGCTATTGTGTGACCTTCTGTTGGCGGACAGAGTCAGGCAGGACCATAGATTATGGTCCTGCCGAGTCTGGGCATGCCGCAGGTAGTTCCCATGTTCCAACCTCCTCACCCTGACAGTGGTATCCAGTCAAGCTTGCAATATGGGCAAGTACAAGTACCTAGGAGACCCCCCCAGATAACAGGAACAATTGGTTTGTCGTACCTGGTGCCTAATACCTCTGAAATAGGTGCTAGTGCATAGGTGGCAGCATTTTCTCGGCTGCTCAGGGTCCTCCCAAGTATTTTCCTGATTATATGGGAGAGTTACCCTAGTCCAACATCCCACCTACTCCAATAGGTACCCCTGAGGGGTTTCCTTATGGGCAATCTGTTCCTGTTAGAATCAATCAGCCATGGGTTAATGTACCTCAGGTGGCCCCAATTCAACCGATTGCTCAGCTGTGGGTGAATAATCCTCCACATCCAAGCTATAACCAGGGGTAATTCCCATCTAGGATCAGCAATATCAGGTGCCCCATCAACTAAGGGGGTGCTCCTGTTAGGCCAATGAGGCCTATTCAGCCACCACCGCCAAATTATCCGGGTGATAGAGCTCCTCAGCTGATAAACCCAGAAATGATAGCCGAGACCATGAGGAGACATTTTGGAATCCAGCTGGGATTGTTGGATAGGCCTGTGTATAAAAAACCCTATCTTGAGTGGGTAGATAGGATGATGCCTTTGCCTAGAAGGTTTAAGACTCTTGACTTTACTACTTTCTTAGGGGAGGATGGTAAATCTACTATAGAACACATCGACAGGTTCACTGCCCAATGCGGGGAGGCGAACCAGAATGAGTTCTATAAGCTCTAGCTGTTTCCTTTGTCTTTGACTGGGGCAGCTTTTACTTGGTATTCTTCCTTAGCCCTTAACTCCATACAAAATTGGACTGACATAGAGCGTTGCTTCCATGATAGATTTTATATGCCTCAACCAGATGTGACTGTGGCTGACATGATGAATTTGAGGCAATTGGTGGATGAACCAGTAGCTGATTTCTTAGAGAGATTCAGAAAATTAAGAAGCAAGTGTGTCGTACAGCTGCCTGAGGCTGAATATTCTTCTATGGCTGTTAGTAACATGCACCTTCATCTCAGGGAGAAGTTAGTAGGACAAGATTGCACTGACCTGAGTCAGTTAGCTTCCAGGGCTTCCAGAATTGAACAGTACATCATAGAAAAAGAAAGAAGGAGGTCTAGCAAGAACAAGGGGTCTCATCTAATTCGTGTAATTGATGTTGAAGATCCGGACTATCTGTCAGAAGAGTTAGCTGAGCAATCAGCAGATATCATGGTTGTAGAGATAGTGAGAGGAAAATCATATTCATGCCTAGCTTTAAGACCCCTCAAAGGAAAGGAGGTCCAAACTCCAGAGAGTAGGGTCGACTATCCATTTGACATTTCTAAGGCAGACCAAATATTTGATTATCTCCTGAAGGATCAACAGATTAGACTAAATGAAGGACACCAAATTCCCCCAGCCGAGGAGTTGAAGGGAAAGAAGTATTGTAAATGGCATAATTCTTACACTTACGCTACTGTCAAATGTATAGTGTTCAGAAAGGCTATACAAAAAGCTATGAAAGAAGGAAGGTTTAAACTAGCCGAAAAGGAGATGACTGTTATTACAGATCCATTTCCTTTAGTTGGGGTTACTATGGTTTCCTTCTCTGGGGAGACAATATCTGGCTCACCATCTAAAAGATAGAAACAGCCGATACGTCGCCAGTAGAGACAAAGGGGAGTGTGTGATGAGCCAAATGGGGCTGGGAGAATTCTAGCTGTGTCTGATCAGTCCAAAATAATAGATCAAAAACCATTTGTGTTTGACAGACTAAAGAGATCCCAGGTAAATAATGAATGTGTCAAGAAAGATGAATTGGCCGAATACAATAGGTCCACAATGTTCGGCAGGTTGGAGAGGAATCAACCGAGGAGACAGGCTGAAGTCAAACAACATTCGACAGACTATGATGTATACAGAGGCCCGAATGGAAAGACCATTCTGGTCCCCAGGGACAAAATAGATAAGGTTAAGTCTGGGGTCTTTAGTAGATTGGATTTTTCAGGTGTAAGAAAGGATTTTGAAAGGACAAGAAAACCTGCAATTAAGTCTGGGGAAGCAACAAAGAAGGTTCCAGGAAGAAACGTGGGAAGAAATGTAGTCGATAAGTATAATGATACTTTAGCTGATGAAAGGCTACCCATGATGGACAAGACTCCTATAACAGATAAGGGTAAAAGAGTAGCTCGTTTCGATATGGAAAAGGGCATGACTACATTAAAGATTACTGTAAAGAATGAAGAAGTTATTAAGCCCCAACGTTTAGTTAAACCACCAGCCGAGGTGGAAAAAGGACACTGGTTCATTAACAAATATGCAAAAGGGAAAGATGTTGTGGTAAAGGAACTAGGGATGATGACTAGAACTCAGAAAAGAAGGGCCCAGAGGAATAAATCAGTACAACGAATGAAACAAACCTTGGCCATGTTAGAAAAGGCAAAAAGAACTGACCGTGCTGAGATTAAATCTTCCAGGGTGGTTGAGATTCTAGAGGCTGCTTTTGGGCAACCAAAGGTAGAAACAACTACTGAAGAAAGAAAGCAGGAACCATTGCAGTCAAGAAGCCAAGATTGTCTTAGAAAGGAAGAGCAAGATTTCCAGGAGATGATTGATGAGTTGGAGACAACTAAATTGGAAGAAGTACCAGTCATAACAACAGAAGAACAAATTCCTCTAACAGTCGAGGAAATGGAAGAGGAACTCGGGTCTAATCTTCTATTAGAAGATTCTGTGTTGAATTCCATACTAGGGGAAGACGGAGATCATCCCTCGGCTGAAACTAACATGGTGGGGTTGATTCCTAGTGAGTTCTTGGCTCAACAGAAGCAACCCGAGAAATTGGAAGGTGATGTGGTTGCTGAGGAAGTTGAATGGGCTGTGTTAGCTCCCATTTCAGAAGAACCCAAAATAGAATTCCCTAAACCAGTGAGGGAGATGACCAAACATCTGAAGTCCTTATACATCAGGGCTTAGGTTAATGGTAAGACTATTAGTCGAGTCTTGGTGGATGGAGGGGCAGTATTGAATATAATGCCTTCAGCTACAATGAAGAAGCTGGGTAGATCTAAGCAGGATTTGATTCCCACGAATATGAAAATGACCAATTTTACAGGGGATGCCACAGCTGCCTTAGGAATTTCGGTAGTCGATATCACTGTAGGGAGCAAAACTTTGAGCTCTGCCTTCTTTATGGTAGATTCTAAGTCCACTTACTCCATATTGCTGGGAAGGGACTGGATTCATTCCAGTCAGTGTGTGTCTTCCACTTTACACCAGATGCTAATGTTTTGGGATGGGGATAAGGTAGAGTCAGTGTCAGCCGATAAGAATCCGTTTACGGTTGACATCAAGATGGCTGAAGCTATATTCTATTCACCTCAGCTGGAGCCTATTACTATCCCTGAAGGATATAAAGAAAGATCATAGGAGTCTTGCAACCTGACTGCCGATGGCTTTGCTGTTAATATCCAAGCCGATTTACGGCCTCTATAGTTGTGTTTAGATGAATAATAAGGCCAAAGTAATTGAAGACCTGAGACACAGGCTGACATCCTTGGAAGTTGAACATAGGATTGGCATGGCTATGTCTATAGAGTTAGAGGAGATAGTGGAAGAAGAATATTCAATTAATACGCCTAGGGGGCATGAGCTTGAAGAGATGTGGGAGTCCCCAATCAGCAGGAAGATCCCTACCTTTTCAGCTGAAGATCCTTTGTTTGATGTCAACCTAGGGACTGAACAGGAACCAAGAATGACAAGAATAAGTAGCTTATTGAGCGAAGAAGAATGAAATCAGATGACTGATTTAATAAAGACGTACAAAGATTGTTTTGTATGGGACTACCATGAGATTCCATACTTTTCTAGAGAATTGGTGGAGCATCGGTTGCCGATCAAAGAAGGATTTAAACTTCACATGCAGGTTGCTAAAAGATTCAATCCAGAGTTAATACCCAAAATTAAGGAAGAGATGGAATGGCTACTTAAAGTAGGTTTTATTCGTACGGCCAGATATGTAGAATGGCTGTCAAACATAGTCCCTGTAATCAAGAAGAGTGGGAAGGTTAGGATTTGTACTGACTATAGAAATTTGAATCTTGCCACTCCCAAAGATGAGTATGTAATGCCTATAGCAGACATGCTTGTCAATTCTATAGCTAAAAACGGCATTTTAACATTAATGGATGGGTATTCTGGTTATAATCAAATTTTCATAGCCAAAGAAGATGTCCATAAGACAGCCTTCAGGTGTCCTGGCGCCATTGGGATGTTCGAATGGCTAGTCATGCCGTTTGGATTAAAAAATGCTAGTGCCACATACCAAATAGCCACGAATGCTATTTTCCATGAGTTAATGGGAAAAACATAGTAGTATATATTGATGATGTCATAGTGAAATCCCATGATTTTAACCAACATCTAGCCGATTTAGAGCAAGCTCTTAAGAGGATGAAGCGTCATAATTTAAAAATGAATCCTGCCAAGTACTAATTTAGAGTATCGGCTGGGAACTTTTTGGGTTTCTTGGTTCATAAGCATAGGATTGAAGTTAATAAAAAAAAACCAAAGCCGTATTAGATGCGAGACCCCCTCAGAATAAAAAGGAATTGCAGAGCTTGTCGATAAAATTAACTTTATGAGAAGGTTTATTTCAAATTTAGCTAGTAAGCTGAAAGCTTTCTCCCCATTATTGAAATTAAAAGATGTTGATGAATTGGTATGGGGAGAAGAACAATAGCTTGCATTTGATCAAATCAAGTAATATTTAGCTAGTCCCCTAGTGTTAGTTCCCCCAGTGTTAGGGAGGCCATTGAAATTATATATATCGGCTGCTCTAGAATCAATCAGCTGTCTATTGGCACAGGATGATAAGGATGGGAATAAAAGATCTATCTATTATCTTAGTCGATTGCTTAATGACCTTGAAACTAGATATACTCCCATAGAAAAACTATGCTTATCTCTTTTTCATGCCTGTACGAAGCTGGAATATTACCTCTTACCAAGGGAGGTTCAAGTAGTATGCAAAATTGACATAATAAAATACTTGTTTCATAGGCCTGTTTTGTAAGGATGATTAATGAAGTGGGCCATTAAGCTAAGTGCATATGCATTGAAGTACGTGCCTCTTAAGGCGATGAAAGGCCAAGCTTTAGCTGATTTCTTGGCTCAACATCCTTGTGTAGATGTTATAGATCCTTTAGCTGAGGTGAACCATTGTGTTAACTTGAGACCTTGGATATTAACTTTTGATAGATCCAGAACTAATAAGGGCGCTAGGGCTGGAATCATAATTACAAGTCCTACTGAAGAAAGCTGGAAGTTCATGCATCAGTTGAGGATAAGATGTTCGAACAACCAAGCTGAATACGAGGCTTTAATATTAGGGTTAAGAATCTTATTGTCTATGAAAGCCAAATACATCCAGGTTATGAGAGATTCCCAGTTAGTTATAAAATAGCTAGCTGGGGATTATAAATGCACTAACCCGAATTTGGTGGAATATCATGAAACGGCTAGCAGTTTGTTAAAACAGTTTGTCGATGTAGTGATAATGCATATACTCAGAAGGTATACTGAAGAAGCAAATGATTTGGCACAACATGCCTCTGTTATAAGGAAACCTTTGAAGATGTTCAGCCCGTAGATAATCGGCTCAAGGAGTTCCTTATTAGAAAAGTAGATACAATTGATGACTGAAGAGTTGAGCTAATAAAGTATTTGCAAAACCCTTCTTCTTCTTCTACTTTCCAAATGAGGCGAAAGGCCTTAAAATATACCTTGGTGGATGAAGAACTACATAAGAGAGGATTGGAGGGAATTTTGTTAAAATGTCCTAGTGAAGCCGAGACCATGAAACTTATGGGGGAAGCACATGAAAGGTTATGTGGTTCACATAGGTCAGGATCTATGATGCGCTGGCTAATACATAGGTATGGATATTATTGGTCAATCATCAATGCAGATTGCCATGCTTATGCTAAAGGGTGTGAAGAATGTCAAAAGCATGAGCCAATCCAAAGGGTACCAGCCGAGGAGATGCATTTTGTTGTTAAGCCTTGGCCATTCCGAGGATGGGCAATGGATCTAATTGGAAAAATATACCCTTCATCTTCCAAAAGACACTCATTCATTATTGTTGCCACTGATTATTTCACCATGTGGGTGGAAGCCTAGCGGATGATTAATGTTACCCAAGATGATGTTATCAAGTTTATTAAAAATCAAATTATCTATCAGTATGGCATTCCAGAAACTATTACAACAGATCAGGGCACAATGTTCACAGGAGAGAAAACGGTTGCTTTTGCACAAGAATATGGGATCAAATTGATCCAGTCTTCACCTTATTATGCACATGCAAATGGTCAAGTCGAGGCTACAAACAAAATACTGATCAGCTTGATTAAGAAGACCATAGAAGACAAACCTAAAAGATGGCATGAAGCGTTAGCCGAAGTACTATGGGCTTACAGAAATTCTAAGTCTACCGCGACGGGGTTTACCCCTTATCAGCTGACTTATGGTCAAGATGTTGTGTTACCATTGGAAATTAATATAAAATCATTAAGGGTAGCCAAACAGGATTGCCTGACTATGGATGAGTACCAGCAAGCCATCTTCATGGAGCTGGAATTGGCTGATGAGGACAAGTTAATGGCCTTGGAAAATATTCAAAAGAATAAAGAGAAAGTGGCCAAGGCATATAATAAACATGTCAAAATTAAAAGTTTTGTCGAAGGGGATTTAATTTGGAAAGTCGTTTTGTCTTTAGGGGCTAAAGACCCAAAGTTAGGAAAGTGGTCACCAAACTGGGAAGAACCTTATATAATTAGTCAAGTTATGATTAATGGAGCTTATCGGCTAGTTAACATGCATGGTGAACAAATGGTGAGAAACATAAATGGGAAGTATCTAAAAAACTATTATCCTTCGATTTGGGATAATTAAAAAAAAGAGTCGGTTCAAAATATCGGCTACAAGCCAGCCAATTAGCTTTTTCAAATTAAGACTTAAAAGTTAAACATAATTGAAAAAGGTAACAGTTTACGGATTAGCAGGAATAGTAGCCGATTGGTCAGAGTTAGGTGCTTGAGTTGGATCGATGGTTGGAGCATCAGCCGAAGGGGGTGGTTCAGCAGGACTAACAGCAAAAGAGGTGACTTGATTAGTTACAGATTCAGGGGCAGGAATGGCTTCCACTTCTGGCTGATTAATTATTGTATCGGCCGAAGATGGTGCCAATGTCCTTTTTGCCTCTTCCAGGAGCTCTTTCAAATTTTCCCAAGCTTCCTTAGTGAGGAAAAGTCCACGATCAGCAGTGTTTAGATCCTCTTTAAATGCATCCTTTTTGTTGTAGTAAAAGGATTATCTCGGCATCTAGAGTGGTAGATTGATGATACAATTGCATCTGGAAAATAGCATTAGAATTTAGCTTCTGAGTAAGAACTGCCAGTTTAGGCTCCATTTCGGCAATCTCCTTGTTGATTCTCTCCCTCTTAGCAATAAGCTCAGCTAAGCATCTGGACATTTTGTCCTTTTCACTAAGATCAGCTTTCTTTTCAGCTTCAGCTTATTAGAAGGAGGATTGAAAATGAAGCTTATGGTCTTGGAGTTCACCCAACCGAGCAAGATCCTTAGTAGCTTGGTCATGACGACCTTTGAAAATTTGGAAATTGTAGAATGCTTCATGTAACACCCTAATACAGATATCTGGATATATCATAGTTACACAACGATATATAAAGATAACGGTACTAGAAATGTCACTTCCTCATACTATATTCTACCATATATCCATAATCACAACTGAGTAATTATAGAAAGCCTTGAGAGATTGCGGAAAAACTTAAACTCATACATAAATATATACAAACTTAGCCACAAGAGGGCTTATTATAATACATATAACATAAAACATACATAACAAATATAAACTGATTACATAAGTTTTGTCTACTTAAAGAAATAAAAACTACTCTAGTCTTCATGTTTTATCTTCTTACCCTTAGCAGGGTTTGTACCATTGTACCTGTGCCTGATCCTGCATCTATTCCTGTATATGTTCCTGCATCTGGATTTACATGGAATAGCAACTGGGGTGAGAATAAACATTCTCAGTAAAAGCAATTCCATTACCATCTAATTATAACATTGTATATAACAATTATACAACAGATGCTATAATTCTAACTTAGGAGCTTTCTCCTCTTTTCTCATATCTGCATACTTTCTTATAGTATGATATCGACCGATAGCCTACACACTATTAATATATACAACGCCCATACAGCTGTAAATACCAACAGTGACGGACAATGCCTATACAACTGTCTGTGAATGCAATGAGAATGACATGCAATATGAATATGCCTAAGGAATCCTAAGAGTATGTGAATGAAATACAAATACAGGGTTTTGTTTTTAAATACGTGCAGAAGTTTATTTTGAAAATAAGGAAGTTTGCTAGGAACTAGTCAGTATATCATCCAGTGGTAATTAGAGGGAAATCTTATCCTCACATTACACATATCCTGGCACGCTGAGAAATTCAGGCTTCATCCTTGCTCAAAGAGCGTCTTTGGATTTCCCACTTATCTCCTTTGGCCTTGGCACTATCGAGACATCAGGGTTATGTCCTTCTCAAAAGTCCTTCAGACACTCATCTATCTCATTTTGCCTCTATGAATGAACATCAAAAGATACTCACCAAGATCGATACTACTTGACTAATTTGTAGACTTACATACGTATTTATATACTTAGTTCCTTTACGAGCTAAGCATATTCTACTAGGAACTTTGGCTTCTTATGTTTACCCTTTGTAATGAGGAGAATCTGTAACCTCATACTACATGTAACCTTGGCATTTCGTTAGAAATACTTGTCCCCTTAGGAACTTCTCTAATTTCTTACCTTCTTAGCTAAATGACCTCGCGTCATATAACGTTACATTCTCAGGTAAACATTACCAGACCATTTCTCATACTTGTACCTAACTCCACCTTATCACTCATATCTCTTAAATGATTTCTAACGCAGCACTATGTTGCTGAGGTGTTAGATACTTACCTATGGCAAACCACTAATCTTGGTTGTACTAAGGTTCTTTCTCTTCACATACATACTAGATTAATTAACTAGTGTGTGAAAAGCTTAGTGTTATGTTTATCTCTTACATAACCACCATCTTAACTTTCCTATAGACTCAACTCATCCTAGTGAAAGAGTTTATTTTAACTAATGCCTCATTCGACCTTACTTAAAGGAATGAGTGAACATTTCTCTAGAACTTTGCATACTTAATGAATGTAACAAGCTTACAAGTCAACATTCATTCTATTGTGTATTCTACAATGCACAAGGTCTCACTTAACTAGAGACTTAGTACATAAACATTCCATCTTTGGAACGGATACACCATCTCATCTTATCTCCACTTAAGCAATCTAACTCAAGTGTGATTCTTACTTGCAACTCTTTGTTGTTCAAGGTCTTAGGAATTTTCCCAAGATAATCCACTTCTCTTAGATATTCAAAGGTTCACACCTTTCTAATTCTCTACTAGAGTGAATACTATTATGCATACTAGCATACTTATCTTCATTGCACCATCTCATCACATTTTAAGTGATATCTAGTGCAACACTAAGTTGCCTAAGGTGCTACTAAAGATTCTAGTGTCCCACTTTCTCAAAAACACCTCAAATCTTGCCTAAAAAGGCTAATTTTCAAGATTGCACCAAACATGCATCATAACTTCTAAAATTCTGAACTTTTAGGGACAACTAGCTTTCTCTCATATCTTTCCAATGCCACAAACCATGCCTCATTTGGCTAAGTGTAGCCAAAGTTATACGACATTTTGTAGAGGTCAAAACAGAGCATTCTCTAATTTACCCATTTCTGACCTAAATTTAATCTGAAATTGGGAATAAACTACATGTAAGAAAATTCTAAAATTTTTACCACATGAAGCCTTATGTCTTATCTTTCAAATGGCACTGGTTTCATGTCCATACGACATCGGAGCAAGAAATTATGCAATCTAGTTTACTGACTGCCAGAATGCCTTTTTGTGCAGAATCTGCCTTGGATTCAAACAGAAACTGGTATTGATTGGTTACTCAATAATTCTGAAATTTTTATCACATGAAGCCTTATGTGTTAGCTTTCAAATGGCACTAGAATCAAGTGATTCTGATATCTACAGCTCGAGTTATGCAGCAAATATCACTGACTGCTCACTGGATTCTGCATAATCCGAAAATGGTTCCTTTGGAACAATTCTCAATTCCAATCATTCAAGATCATTTTCTATGTGATTTCTAACACCAATCTAGGCCTCTAAACTTGTTGTAACTCTTTTATAACCTATTAAGTCTCTTGGGGCATAGATCTAGGTCCAAAATCACATAACTTTAACTATTCTTCAAATCCATTTTCTATGGATTCTAAGGTTGTTCTTGAACCATAACTAGCCATCTAGCATTATCTAAGCTTAAGCTATCCTAACCTAGTTCTTGGAATCAAAAACCAAGTTAAGAACATGGATTTGACTTTCCAAATCCCTTTTTCTATTCAAAACCCCAAACTATATTCAAGGATAATCAAAGAGGGAGAAATGAATAGAAATCCCCTTACCTCTTGATGGATATGAAGATCTTCAAGCTTGAGCCTTGATCCTTGATCTTCATCTTCCTCTTTTCCCCTTCCCTTCTTTTTCTCCCTTTTCTCCTTTCTCCCTTTCTTTTTTCTTCTTTTCTTTCTGTTTTTCGATTCTTTGCTTCCTTCTGCCTAGAGAGAAGGGAGAAATAAGGGGTGGGACATGGAGGGAATTAAGAAAAAAGATTAACTTAAGTTTCTACACTGAAACTTATATCTGCTAAGGACATTTGAATCATGCTAATTCAAGTTTCCCAGCTTCCAACAACTTTAGAATAGATCATAGGATTCATCTAAATTGTTGTTTCACTATTTTCATGATTTTTTATATCTGCTGCTAGTCATTCGGTATTAAAACGCACAACCAGTATGCCTAAAAATACCAAACTGACTCTGATTCTCTTGAAACTTTTACCACCTCTTACTTCGCTTTTTTGTGACCTAGAAATAAACTAGCTATGTTTATTTCCTTCAACTTAGCAAAAGTTGCTATTATCTGAGTCATTTTAAGCTACTTTTTAATTTCTGTGTTGCAACTAAGTGCCTAAATGAACTCATTTTGTCACAAAACTTGACTGGCATGCTAAACAAGTCAAACGCTACCTTTGGTAACCATTTATCAATCTAACATGTGTTTAAGGATATTACATTTCACCAACTTGAGTGGCTATACAATTGAAGACGACTCTCTGGTTTTCATCAGTATTGGACGATTTAGCAAGCTTTGACAGTGCGATCCGAAGGTCAGTAATTGTGTGTTGCTCCATCGAGATATCTTGATTAAGCAAGGTTTCCACGAAAGACAGATGTTGGTCTGAAGGAGAACTCGAACCCACAATGGCTTTGGGAACTGGAGAGGAAAAATATTGAGTCAAGTCCTCCTCAGAAACAAGTACATCAGAGGCTTGGGTTGTTGGAGCATGCAGCACAGGAGCTGGAGGAGTTGTGAGAAGAGTTGGCTCATATTCTTGATAAAGTATAAAAATAAGCTTAGTCGATAATCAGGAAAAAGGTGAAAATGTATTGGCTAAGAAGTTAAGAGGATTACTGGTGTTAGCGGGAATCTTGCGAGAGAAGATCTTTGAAAACAACTTCTGGATAAGTATCGGGAGACTGTTGATAAGTCTATAAGAGTAAGGTAAAAGTGTTAAAACTAGGAATTTATGAGAGTAAGGTTTAAAATCATATACCTTTTCTCAGTTTTTTCTTCTTGGGAGCCGATTGTTGAGCAGTAGGAGTCAATTATTGAGCAACAGATATGGATTCTCAAATGACAATTCTTGTTTGCCTAGTTGAATGCCTAGTAGGCTTAGGGCGAACAGCTTTGGAAGCAGGAGTATCTTCCAGTGTGTCAAGATTTATGGTAATTGGTTGAGAAGGCCCTGAAATAGAAAAGGCATTAGAAAATGTTGAAGGTAGTCAATGCTTAGAAAAATGGACTTGAAAGTACCTGCTACATCAGCTATAGGTCTACCTCTTGTGGGTTTGGGTTTCCTGGCTGATATGGGCTAAGCGTTGATAGTGGGTTGATTCATGCCTCCGATGATCAGTTTTGAGAGGTAACTGAAAGTGGAAGCAGAGAAAATCTTACTGGACACTGAAGGCCACCAGTTGGTAAAGGCTGATGATTCTTCAAGAAGTTGCCTAAAAGTTTTAAACTCAAAGGTATTTAGCTTTTGCAGGTAATGCTAAGTCAAAGATATCACATCTTTGTCAGATAATGTGGGTCTTCCAAAAGCGGTTGCCACTGATTAGTAAGCCAGAGGGATGTTCTGAAGAAGTCCAAATTACTAGGCTAGGAGGTATGAGTAGTAAAATTCAGCCAATGTCTTGTTGTAGCGGCTGGATGGCTTTACTCCGCACATCAAGTCTTTGGCCGATAAGACACTACCCCAGCATAGAGAAATGTAGTTGGCCAATTGAGGATTTAGAGAGTCCACATGGGTACTCGTCCAGGGAAGACTGTAGGGTCTATCGGCTAAAGTGAAGAACTCTTTGGCATGCCGAGTAGAAGTGAAAAGTTCAGTTGTAAAGTTAAAGGCTGAATGCTTGACAAGGGGAGTGGTTTGCAAGACTTGACCTATAGATATTAGAGTCGAGGAAGAAGAAGTGAAATTCTTATGAGATAAGGGTATGAATTCTGGAAAGTAAAGGGTTATCCAGAGCTGAAGAAACCAGAGAGGTCCTGCCACATTATCTAGTTTCTCATTGTTTTGGAGTCTGGTAACCATGGTGAAAAGACTCTTATACAAAGAGGAAAGGAAAAGAGTACCTAAAGCCAGAGGTTTGCTAGAAGTAACTAAAGAAACAAGGTGGGATATCTCAAGGACCACTACAACCGAGTTAGAGCAAATAAAATATTTACAAAACCAATAAAGAAGGAAGGCTTGATGTTCCCCATTAGATACCTGGTGAGAGGCCTTGGCATTGGTAGATAAGAAATTGGAGTAGGAAGAGGTGTTTTTAGAAAAGTTTACTTTCAATGCTGGATAGGAAAGTTTAAAAAGCGAATTCACATCTTCACCAATTATTAGAAGGCCGATGATAGCTGCCACATCCAACAAGGTAGGGCTTATGATGCCTGAAGGAAGGATGAATTCATTCACAGAAGTAGACCAAAACCCTAAGAAGCTAAATAGAAGGTCAATATTTAAGGGAACCTCATGTTGAGAAAGCATAATGATGTCATAAATTCCCCATATTTTCCAATCTTCTCCTCAGCTAGTCGAAACTCGTTTCAGCCAGTTGGCATACTGAGGAGCAAGGCGAGGCCAGGTCCGGATGTCATTTGGGCATTTATTGATGGAGTACCAATTGGCAGTGATAGGAAGCTCAAAATGCTTGGGATATAGGTGATAATCAAGAAAGATCTTGCCCTCGTAGATGTTAGAGGAACATGGGGTAATGGTAAAGGAATTCAAAAGCGGAACAAGCACGGAGAAGCCAACATCTTGTTCCTAGTTCAATGGTTGCTGGGGGTTGAAAGCCGAATCGGATGAGAATGATGAGGAATCATCATCCCCATAAGAGTAGGTCTTGTTTTGGGAATCAGAGATGTCAGACATGATCGAAGAAATGGGAAAAATAGTTTACTAGGTGCTTTGAGGAAGAAATGGCAAGAGTAAGTCGATTAGAGTAAGTTTCAGCTGAATTTATAATTGTTCCGTAGAGGAATGGTAATATGTTTTGACCGTTTGATTTTTTGGCCGAGTATCCCTCACATTAAAGATAAAGTGGATATTAAATTAGGCATGACGCTCGAAAATACTTAATTACATTTATTCAGCTTCTCAGAATCAGCTGAAAAATGTAAGGGGGGAATTGTTATCACCCAAAAAATAAATTCAAAAGAGTAAGCTGATATAACCGCTAGCTGAGGGTGATTATCCGAAGGAGGATATAGCCGATGAGTAGAGGAGCACTCAGCTAAGAGTAGGTTGGGCCTTGTTGTTAGTGGACCAAGATTGAAACAATAAAAGCTGAAGCATAATGGGTTGTAGGTTGATGGAAGGTGAAGAACTGAAGTTGTTACTAATGGATGCCACACAACAAGCCGAGAAAATAGGAGTTGAGATGTTGGAGGGTAGCCATTGTGGCCAAAAATGGTTAAGAGACGTGGGTAGGCTAGCCGTGGGTTAGTCGCTTGTTTTTAGGAGCTCTACCAGTAAAGTTGGCTATTATGGGGGTTAGATTTTATCTATAAATACGATTTGTACTAATTGAAATAAGGACGGATCACAATCAATACAACTTTTAAGCTTTGCTTATTTTGCTTAACTTTTCAGCCCTTTACTATATTGCTTTTACTTTATGCAATTTATTTTCTGTAAGCTAATTTCTTAGCCGATTACAACTTTAACCTCAAATTCTTAGACTTCTTAAGTTCACCTTAATACCAAACGCTATCTTTAGTGAGTTTGGGAACCCTTGCTAAAGGTTGGATTTTGCCTTTAGTTCAAATCACCTGTTTCTTATCAAAATCCATACGTTTTCGTTGGCTGAATTCTTGTTCAGCTGATAAATTTATTTCACACGTAAATAAAAACAAACATACTTTTAAGATGTAAAAGATTATTCATGCAAAGCTTGTCATATTTTGGTACATTAACATTTAGCATATGATAGCAATAAGCTTGAGAAATTATGTCTAACATATAATATATTGCATACCACAAGATAAATAAGTACCGCTTGATGAAAGTTACAAAATATTCATATAAGGTCATGGAATTAAGGTTTTCAAATGAAAGATCATACAACTTGTCATATATCAAGCATTTCTTAATGAAAGAATCAAAAGATATGAAGTTTAAGAATGTTTATCTTTTTTCATTGATAGAAAGAAAGAGAATAAGAGATGGTCTTCATTGACATATTGATAGTATTAACAATAAAACAGTTCATGTCAAACAAGGATGTAAGCCAAGAGATATAAGCAACAATTTAAGAGCTAGGCTCCCCCTCATTGAAGCACAAGATAGATAAAGTGAAATATATATGTTAAGATCATGTAAGCATATTACCATAAAGTAAAGCAAGGTAAAAAGATACTTATTCTTAATCCATCAATCAAAAACCATTTTAAAACTTCTCCCCATTTCAAAAAGAATTTTACAATAATACATTACATTTTCAAAAGCATTTTAGAAGAGTAGAGATGTTTTATATTAAACCACATATTCTTTTCAAAACAAGAGTAAGATTCTCATAGGTGTTATACCACTAAGAAACCATAAATCAAGAGAATCATGTATATCAAACATTCATCTTGATGAAATATGCTATAGGGATCAAAGTATGTATAGAACTAATATCATCCACCCTATATGCAATGACAAAATTAGCAAGTTCATGTCCAATTAGGCTCTTTGTTAATGCTAAGCATACTTTTCATGTAAGGAAAGCATCTAATCATTTAAAATCAATTTATCAACATATACCATACAATCCATAGCATATAGAATACCTGTAACATCCCGAAAAATACATATTTGATCATAAATCATCATTTTATAACATTCTTGATTTTTAGGAATTTTTCTGAAATTTTTCGGAAATGACGAATATTTTAATATATTCCTCGTTTTACGTGCACACTGGGCTGAGAATTGCTGAGACCAGTGTAACACTCCGAAAATTAATTATTTCACCATGAATAGTCATTTTCCAATATTTGTGATTTATATGAATTTTTTCGGAATTATCCGGGAACGATGAATATTATAATATATTCTTCGTTTTGCGCGAACATTGAGCAGAGTCGTGAAAATGACTGTAATGCTTTAAAAATTGGAAATTTATATGACGGATAGTCGTTTTATAATATTTGCAATTTTTGGGAATTTTTTGGGAATTTTTCGGAACCGTCGAATATTTTAATATATTTCTCGTTTTACGTGCGCGCTGAGCAGAACCAGAGAAACTCGATGTTTTCTCTGAGAACCTTGGACTATGGACATGTCGACGGGGGATCTTACTAAACCCCAGACTTGACACAGTTTACGAGGTTTCATAATTTTCGAGAAATCTTTACAGATACAATTAAATCAATACAGCGAAAAATTCATCTGTCAGATTAATTAAATACTGACTTCTGTCAACTGTAACTATTTTCTATTGGATAATAGTGTGTAATAAAAATACTATCACATTATCCTAATGTAATCTACTTTATGTCAAATCTATCTACTTTAATTCAAATTTATTGATTAAATAATCAAAGCTTCCTTAAGAAGCTTTGACCCCAAACTTTGACCACATGTGTTGGCTTCCAAAGGAAGCCAATTTTCTCACCCACTCTTCTCTCTCTCACGTCTGCCAGCAGCCACTCAAGGAGAAAGAATTGATTTCATTATCCTAATATTACATTTAATACATTAACACCCAAAAACACCATTTTCTTTCTTCCTTTTACGTTATTCTCCTTCTTCTTCCTTTCTTCTTCTCCTCCATTTCTCTCCCACACCACATGGCCAGCCACCATCCAGCCCCTCCAACCTTCACCAAAATTTAAACAAATTACATTTTCTTACTCTCCTCACCATTCTAAACACATTTCCCTCTTGGAGCTTCTTGAAAATCCTCCATTTTCACCATTTTCTCCAAGCTCCAACTTTGAGCATTTTGGGTAAGTTTCATGACCACTCTTCCTTCCCTCTCATTTTCGTGCTCATGGTCTCTTCTATGACCACTCATGCTTCATTTTTCAAGCTTTGGTATTTATTCTAACAAAGTCACCATTTTTAGGGATTTTGGTGGCCAAATCCGAAAATTCCAAGGAGCACTCTTGGAGTTCTTTTGATTCCTTCACTTAGGTAAGAGGAAGACACCCCTCTTCAACCATTTTTAGCATCTAGGAACCTTGGTTGTGTTGATTTGTGAAGAACCCTAATGAGGGTTGTTCTTGATTTTAATGATTAATTATGTTATGTGTTGATTTTAATTAATTTATGCTATTGGTTTGATTGGTTGTATATAATGGAATGTTGGAATGGATTTAGTGATTTAAATGGATGAAAAATTGATTGAACACCCTTCAAGAGTGCCACGGTTTTAGGTTAGAAAATTAGAGGAGTTTGTGTTGAAATTGTAATTGGCATAAGACTTAAATTATCAAGGTATGAAATGGAATGTAATGGAAGAAAAATTTGAAGTTGGAATTCTTATGGTGGCTACGGTTTTGGAGCCAAGAACCTAGGGTTTTTGGTGAGTTAATTGGACAAGTGAACAATTTAAATAATTAAGGGAATGATGTACATGATTATGACTTGAAAAGATTTGAAATTGAATTTATAGGGAGGCCACGGCCTCTAGGGCAATTTTAGGTGAAAAATGTGATTTTAATGAATTGGAAGCATAATTAATTAGGTAATTGTAAACCTAAGTAATGAAATGGATGATTAAGAAATTAAAAGAATTTATTAAAGCTAAGACTTCATAAATTTTCAAAGAACCCAGAGTGAAAGTGTCATAAGAATTAAGGAGATTCTAAGTGAGTGAAGAACATGAGAGTGTGAGGCCTAAGAGCTCAAATAAAATGTAAGTTATGGGGAATTGAGTTGTCTTGGAATATTAAGTTGGCTATAAGGATTGATTTTTGAACATGAACCTTAGAAAGGGGAACAAAGTTTAATTTAGGATTCATAATGAATCTAATGATGCATTAATGGGCTTGATACTTATATTATGTGATTATGGGTCCATGTGAGTGACCAATTATATAATGATGCTTATGTTGGCCTAATGTGGCATGTTATGAACTTGTATGAGATTGTGGATCATACATGTGCATGCATAGTGTCTTATGCGTTGTGATGTCCTTGTGGACTGTTGTAAGGCCAAGTTGCCTAGGAGATTGAACACACCTTAGTGCGGGTGCGAGTAGACAAGTGTGGGTCGTGTTATGACCTTGGGGGCGTCGGGGTGCGGGTCCTTCACAATGGGCAGTTGGTAGCTCCTCTGCCTGTGGGGCAAACCGATGCAAACGCACCGACGATCCGGACTTGACACTGTCCTATATCGTGATCTAGTGTAGAATGTCTGTACAATGCCATGATTGTGCACGTGGAAAAATTATTGATAGCACTGCCTCTCGGTAGTAGGAGTTACAGACATGTCTCCTGATCTTTCTCTCCGACTGATTGAGTCTAGCTCCATGGAGTAGGAATTTGGGAAAGCATGCATACGAGTCATGATATACACTGTCATCATTAATTCTTATTTCTGTAACTATACTTGATTTAACTGTCATTATAATAATTATATGCCTGGAACTGTTTAATTACTTACTGTTGAGATTACTGCTCGTTAATTGAATATGATGTGTTGGATTGCTATTTGGGCGCGTGGCGCCGTTTTGTTTCTAGCATGCTATAACTGGTAATGATGTAGGATGTCTTACCTCTTTCCCTGTGCCTCTATTATTTGCTGTTTATGTGTACCTTGTACTGATCGAAGACGACGGTAAGGAGACAGAAGATCCTGCCTTCCCCGGCTTCTGGCCTACACAAGATTGACCTCTACTGCGACGATGTCTGCACGTATGCGTGGGTTCCTGGGAGATGTGCGTCTGACCTTCCTTGGGGGGCCAGATTGCTGGCACATCAACCTGAACTCCGACCGCTGCGTGTACTTGGGAGACGTGTCGATAGCACTTGCCTGGAGACGTCATGAGGCACCTGTCCTCACCTGCCACCTCAGCTTGCGTCTGGAGTTTTACCTGCCCATTAGGGAGATGTGGGGTGCCCGTTATTACACCCCGCAGGAGGATTCTTTTGATTCCACCGCTCGGGCTCCGTCCCGTGCTTCTATGATTCCTATGGAAGTGTCCTCGGATGAGGAAGATCCTGATGAGGGTCCTCCTGAGGATCCTGAATCGGTCCCTTTTTATCTGAGGGGTCGATGATCATTGGTGGCTACTGATGGCTGCCAATGTTTTTATTTTTGGGGGCCTGATGTATTTTTATTTTTGGTGGGGCTGTATATTTTGTATATGCATGATGGTATATATGCATGTTTCCCTTGGGGTGGGTATAGTTTTGCTTTTTGGTGATGGCCAGGCTTGTATCTACAAAACAGTTGTATCAAATTTTATATATATATGTATGCTATTCAGGTGCAAATTCTGTGTATTGTTTTATTCGTCACTTTTATCCACATTCCATATTATCATTATTATTATTATAAAAAAAATATTGCCAATTTTGCTCACATGGTTAAACATCAATTAAATAAAATGAACCGGGTCTTAATCGTTTGTTTATTCAATTTTCGCATTTTATTTTATTTGACAATGTGACGTTCCCTCCCAAAAAGGGGCGTTACAATACCACAATAGCTTAAGGATAAAGATACTTATTGAAAGAGTGATGCTTCTTTAGAATGTTCTTCCTTTATTGGTGCTTTGAGTTTGAGCTTTTCTTCCATTGCGTATTCCATTCCATTACACTTGAAGAAAGTCTTCTCATGTCCCTTTTCATTCAACTATTCTCTTTATCCATTTATGCTTGACATTTCAATATTTGATGGCTATATTTAAAACACATAGAGAAACTTGCAAGCTAACTCTAAAAATTCTCTAAAACATAGGTTAGCATCAAATATCATTTAAGCTCATTTACAAGCATAATTTAGGTTGGTATATAATGTAAGCCTATACCACATTATCAATCATGCAATGTTAGCTCTAACAAGAATGCATGAAGCACATATGCACTTGAATCCAAAACTATGGTTTAAATATTTTAAGGCATGATTCAAGTTTATCAAGAAACACATGATCATCATCAAAACTTATATAGACATTATGGGCAAACAATGATCATGTTAGGCATGTTATATCAATTAAGGAATTCTAGTATGCACATATGCCAATCAAGAACAAAAAGTCCCTTATTGTAATGCAAGAATCAAAAAACTATGGAACTATAACATTTGAAACCATTTATGATTCATTTCAATATATACTTCAATGTAAAAACCATTGTAGTTCAAAGACAAGTTCAAGACACAAAATGAAAAATTTATTTCTTGTTTTCAAGATATGAACATATCAAGCAATTTCAAACAAGAAGACATATAACTTTTAACTTTCGAATCTCTAAGTAAGTATATAAGACAATTAAGCATCAAAGAGAAATGATAAGAACTACTTTTGAGCATGTGAATTTCCATATTTGAACAAAGAGAATTGGTCAAAAGCTCAAGAACAAAGATATTATCATAAAACATGTTATTCCGAATAAGGTGTGTACTTATCTATCATGTTAGCATATGTAAAGACACTTTCAAGACACAATGCTAGAGAAACACAACTTAAGGCATGTTAAGGAATAAAACAAGTCTCTAGTTCTCCAAATATCACATGATATTTAATTTAAAACATAAATAAGGATAAAAGATTGATATCACAAAAAGTGTACTCTTTGAGTTTTTATCGGTGACTCTAACTTTCATGCCTTAAGGCTCCTTGAGAATGTTATGGTTCTCCATGATGTTTTTCATTACTCTTGGAGAACTTGGACCATTTCAAACTTTTCGAATCTCAAGTACCATAGTTGTATTTCACTTTAATGCATGCTTGAGCTAATAGTCACCCTACAACACAATTCAAAGTACTTTCTTTGGTATCCATCAATTTTGGATCCATAAAGGTTAGTCATTGATGATTGATCCATTATGCTCTCATAAAGATCAATTTTTTTTATAGTTTGTAAATTGAGCACATCAAATTAAATAATCGATTACAATTAAGCACATAGCCAATAGCATGCTTACTTTCATGATATATAGACAATCTAAAGCATAGAAAGCATACATAGTCATAGAAGACCCTATGACCAAGAAATATATAGTGAGCAAAATGGTGTAACAAGAATGAACATAATCATGTAATAAGCATAATATTCAAATTTTATCAAGTACACATGATTCTATCCATTGCATAAGGCTTATAATGAATATACCTCATATTCATTGTCTTTTTATGTGAATGTGCATAAGAGGTAAAAGTTTTTGATACCCTGATCTTGGCAATTAAGGAAACTCTTTTCCTTACCCATTGTTTTTCTTTTGATATTTTGAACTTTGTTAGTTCCACATTTTGTACTTGAGAAGATTTTGTTGAAGTCATCTTCCTTCTTTCACCCAAACTTCTACTATTGGGCTTTGGAAGCATTCTCTTTGATGATTCCTTTTTTCCTTTGACCAATTAGTCCATCTTTTTGAGAAATTTTCTGCATAATTGAAATACTAGGAGGACATTTTGGTACCCACTTCATCTTGGGTCCTTGAAGGTTAGTACTAGGGCCTTTAAGATCTTTAGGAACTCATACCATACTATTTCTCATATAAGGATTTCTTCTATAATTGCATAAATGAGAATATGTCCTGGATGACCACAAAAATTACAAGCAATTAAATTTAATGATGACTTGGTCCTTTGAAGATAATCTTTGAAAAACTTAAGTCTTTTGTTATTATTACATTCTATACTATTTTTGCCATAAGCTTTGCTTGAATTTTTATATGGAATAATATTAATTTTATTCCCATTAACAAGCATGGAATGTAAGCAATTAGAATCACTAGCTTTGACAAATTCAGAATATAAGTCCTTAACTTGATTTTCTAAATCAATGCATTTTTCACAAGAAGTTGAGCTTTCATATTTTAAAGGCATTTCCTCATCAAGAAAAACATATTCATTTTTCAAAGTTTCAATTTCATTTTCCATGAAGGAAATGTTTTCCAAACAAGATAAGTTTTTATTTTCTAAATTCAACAAGTCATCATATAATTCATTATATGCACATTGTAGCTCATCATAGAAAGGACTATAATCTAGTTTAGGGTTTTTTACCTCAAAGTCCTTTTTAGCCATATAAGAAGTAGTCTTAATTTGTAGCATGCTTGGCTCTTTGAGGAAATCATCATCTTTCTCATTGTTGTCCATCAATGATTCAAGAACATCTTCTTTCTCAATTTTGTTTTGCATTTCCTCTTCTTCAAATTGAGCACCATTATCACTAAGAGGCATTGAACTCATTTTCTTACTTTGAACATCTTCTTGAGGACATTTTTCATGACAAGCTTCCTTCAATGGATTTTGCTATTCATTCTTTCTATATACAACTTTGTATACAAAATGATTGTTAGCAATATAAAGAGCATTAAGGGTGTCCAAAATTTCTTTGGCACTAGAGCAATTCTTAATTCTAGCATAAGCATCATCATTCAAACTACTTCTTAAGATTTGCATTGCTCTAATATTCAAGGAAAAGTATTTCTTGTCATAAGCATTCCAAGTTTGTTTTGATTTGCAAGTAAATTCATCAAGCACAATATCCCACAAATCAATATCAATAGATTGCATATAAAATTCTATTCTAGCTTTCCAATAAACAAAATGCACACCATCAAAGAATGGTGGTTTATCAATTTCAAAACCTTCCATTTTGAAAAGCTTTTAATGGTAGCCAACAAACAAGGATCTTTAACTCTAAGTGGTTAAGCTTTCAACAAAGCACGAAGCTCTGATACCACTTGTTAGCCATGGCAACTATAACCCAAGAGGGGGGGTGAATTGGGTGATTACAAATGTTAATGTAACTTTGAGAAATTATGCATTTTGATATTTTCAATCAATACATGCAGCTCAATAAGTCTAACAAAGGTAAAACTATTATAAATTACTCAAATATAACTTGGGCTATAGGATAAATCAAACAAATAAGTTAGATATCAAGTTTAACTCAAGCATATATAATTAAAGCACAAATGTAAAGAGATAGAGTTGAGAAAAGCAAAGACATGGATTTATCCTGGATCAACCACCCCTTGTGACCTACGTCCAGTCCTCAAGTGAACCACCTGAGATTTTCCACTAAACCTTCAAGCTTGAATAGGTGCTTGAAAACCTTTACAACCAAGAGCACTCAACACACATTGGGATGCCTCACCCTTTGTGCCTGAGCCCCAACAACAATGGATACTTCACCCTCTTTACAAACAAGGGATACCTCACCCTTTTCTCTCTTGAGGGATACCTCACCCTCTTACAATGATTTTGAGATGAAGAGAAAGTTTAGAAACTCTCACAAGAGTAGATGTACAACTTGAAGAATAAAGGAATAGAATGATTTTGCAATAAAGAGCTCAAAATATGATTTTAATGATTTAAGGATAAAACTTGACTATATTTCTTAGTTTAAAGCAAATGGTCATAACTTCTTCATTTCTTATCTGTTTAAAGGAAATGACCACTCATTGGAAAGATATTTGAGTCTATTTTCAAATGAAAGAAGTTTTATAACAAAACTCAAAGTATTTTGAAAGTTATGATCAAAATAGTAATCAAATGTCAGTTTTTCAAGACTCAAACTTAACTATTTTAATAGTTTTTAACTACCATCATGACTAGCTTTTCAAAACATGTTTGCTAGGTATTTTAGGATGTAAGAACCATTTTTAAATATTTAAAAATATATTTGAGCTCTTTTAATGTAAAACCTCTATTTTTATATAGGAGAAAACTTAAAAGGAAAATATATCAATTCTGGTCTTTAGGCTTCTTGATGTAATCAAAGCTTCCAACAATTTCTTCTCTTCAAATGTTATAGATGCTTGGAACATCTTATCATTATCATTCTTCATGAGTTGAGCATAATTGTGATCTTTTTCTTTCTTGTTGCAATGGGCTCTTGGTACTTGGACTATGCTACAAAGTATTACTCATTTAAAGCAAATATAGTTAGTCTAAATTCATAATTTAACATCTTCAATTGCATGATTCATAAATGTATAACTCTAATTAGTCTAACACGAATATAAGAATTTCATAGACACAATCAAATAAGATATTTATCAATTACTAATAGATATGATTTATATAGGATGCAACAAAGAACACTTTGCACATTTTCATTTAAATAGATTCAAATGCAATATTAATTCATTATAACTCATACAAAGCATTATCGGATATATTCTATAAGAATGCTACACATGTCTCATTGTATGATTGTTGAGTGAAATATAATCATATAAAGTACATAATCATGCATGATATAATATATCTCATTAAGTACATTTATGTAGCATAAACATCATTCTTTTTGTCTTGTATTTGTCATCATCAAAACTTAATATATTAAACTATTAGGGCAAACTTATTTCTACACAATATCCTCAATTATTTTAAGGTATGATAAATTTTGGGGATGAAATTCTTTTTAGAGGAGGAGAGTTGTAACACCCCAGAATTTGTTATTTTACAGTAATGACTGAATTGTACTATTTAGTAATTTCTATGTGCTGTAAATTTATTTTGATTGTTATGTGACTGTTTTTGATCGTTGCGTGTGATTTACTCCGAGTCAGAAAAATAATAATTTTCAGGCCGGAGAAAATATTCGTTAATTTATTTTGAGCCGGGGGAGCTTACTAAACTCGAATCCGAGAGATATGTGTCTCGATCTTTTAATTTTTAGAATTTATCTATAAAATAAAAATATTTTGCATTTTATTATCTAGCGGATAATATTTATTGACTTGTGAGCAGTATGTTCTGTCCATTGGGTAATTGTGACAACCTACTGGGAATGTCACATTTTCGAATAATTATAATAAACACTACCCAAGTTATAAAACGTTTAGTACATATATAATAATATGAGTTGTAAAATTTTTCTTTTTATACATTATATCATTAAATAAAATAAACGAAACATAAAATAAAACAAACTATTAAATACACACCATAATATACAAATGATTTTGTCTTAAGGATACAAATAATTTACACACTATAAATATTTAATAAAGTAGTAAAATGTTTGACATCACACGAAATATAATCTAGCCCAAGTGCACATCTAGGAATTCTAATCCTTCTCAGATGGATCGTCGGATGACAGAAATCTCGGATGTCTCACAGCCCTACGGACAGGAGTTCGTGTTGTCGATACACTACTAAGCTCACTGGGGGCATGAAAACGTCCACCCCAATAACGCCTAATAGTCAAAGGCATCTCTAGATATAAGTAAAAAGCAGTAGAAAACATCGGAGCACCACCAAACTCCCTCCGAAGGGACATAGTCAGACATCCCACATAAACAATCGACCCCCTATCAGCTCGCAGCTGCCAGGCCTCGGAACCTCCATGAAACTCAAGTTTCACAAATCCCAAAAACTCACGCAAAGCCATGACCACTAAATCAATCCAAATGGTAAGGATGATCTAGAGGCTCGCCTTCCTCAAACTGGTCGCTCAGATGCTGCTCCTCCGGGTACTGACAATTTAGAGGCTGCTCCTCTTCCTCTTCCTCAAATTCTTTACGGAACATAAATAATAATACAAAAAATGCATACAAAGAGGTGAGACAATCTACATCATTACTAGCATGGCAGTACAAAAAATGACAATATATACAGATATAACAATTTATACAATAGTTCATAGTATCACCTCATACATAATATCTCAGATCAAATATAAACAATCGCATTGTGATGTAGACCACATGTGCAAATGTACACAGACTCGTTCTTACTCCATGGAGCTAAACACAACATCAGAGAGAATGATCCGAAAGACCTGTCCGTACCTCAGGCTGCCCAATCCAAGTATTACACAGTCAAACATCGTGTAAACAGTACACAGTCAAAACGTCATGTAAGTAGTACACAGTCAAAACATCGTGCCCAATAGGCATTGTACCAGATAGTCTGCACAAGATCCTGATTAAGAATAGTGCTCGTCGAGATAACTAGTGCGTTGCCCGTTACCACAGCACAGAGGAGCTACCAACTGTCCACATGTGAAATCCTCCTCACACTAACGCCTCCAAGTTCACTCAATGAACCGCACTACGCCCATCACACTCGCACTACGATGTAATTCATCTCGTCAGTCAATTGCTAATTTCAACCAAATTGACATACTTCTCAATGCATGTATAAGAACTAAAATTACACAAATAACCTCGTTATCAGTATTTCCAAATATAGCACGTCTCCACTTGACAGTACTATTTCTCAACATGTTCGGGTCCACCACTTTGGCCCGACAGTAAATTAACGTTCCTTTTAGTCGCGTAAATATTTTATCACATTTTCATAATCATGTCACATTTTTTCAAACGTTTTTAAATCGCGTAAGTATTTTTCAACGTTTTTTGAAATCGCATAGTATTTTTAAATTATTTTCTCAATCGCATAACATTTTTAAACCGTTTTCTCAATCACATAACGTTTTTAAATCATTTTCTCAATCACGTAACTTAAAAATCATTATTTTAAATA
Organism: Ormosia emarginata; assembly: GCA_029884605.1. Taxonomy (NCBI): domain Eukaryota; kingdom Viridiplantae; phylum Streptophyta; class Magnoliopsida; order Fabales; family Fabaceae; genus Ormosia; species Ormosia emarginata. The sequence goes on from JAQQTP010000040.1 coordinate 12,136,336, forward strand.
CGCGTAAAGTATTTCTAATATTTTTCAGCTACGTAAAATATTTTCTTTACATTCTAAATTATATTTTGAAACTTTCTCCCTCATTTGTTTATTTTTAATTTTTTTTGCAGCATTTCGTCTAGAAAATCCATTAAGTGGTATTTTTTACGTTTTCCTTTAACAATTACCTTTCTTGGTCATAACCAATATTTACACCTTGAAACTTGCTAATGTGCTTCAAAACCCAAAGGGTGAGCTTTACGTTAGTATTTTTCAAGTGTTCAATTTATTTTTCATCCTTACTTAATTTCTCTAATTAGGTTTCTAATAAAAAGTTCATTTATTTTGTTCTCCAAAATCCATTGAAATTGAGTTCTCTTTAAGTTAATTACTTAGTCCACACTTAGAAAATAAATTTTGGATCAAAGGTAATATCAAGTGGCATGTTGGCCGAAATTTAATATATCCTTTATAAATCATCTTTAAATTATTTTCCACCCTCTAAGTCATTGTAAAATTCATTAATCCAATTAAATCAATTAAGTCATGCTTTTAGAAAATTGTTAAGAACATTTTGGTTCTCTTTGGGGTGATGAAGTCGTGAGCTTCCTTGTGTTCTTTGGAACACTCATGCAAATCATCAACATGTTATTCACATCCTACAATAATTATCATGCATCTATGAATATATACCATATATTTTAAAGCTATAGGTATGCTTGCAAACAAAATCAATCACAAATAGTAAAGACATTAAACAACCAAGTGAATTAATCCTTATGGATTCTTTACCACAAATACACCCATTTTCTCACCACACACAAGGTTGATGAGATTAAATCTCCCTCTTACCTTAAGGGAAGACAAACTCCTCTTAGACTCCCTCCTAGTGATTTTCATGTGGCTCAAAGAAAAGCCCTAACAAAGTCAAACAATTTTAAAGAGTCATAACTATGGTTGAAAAAGATAAAGCATGGATCAATCATGACTTAGAACTTCAAGAATCATGTTAGAAACAAGAAACAAGGATTTTTACCTTGTAGGAAAGAAACTTTAAGGTTGTTTTCGAAGCCTCAAATGAATGATTTTGAAGAAACTCTGAAGATGAAAGATGCTTAGAATGGTGTTTGGATTTGAGAAGTGGTGTTGGATGAAAATTTAGAAGAGTGGAGGTGTAGGTTGAAGGTGTTGGCCATGAGCCTCTCAAGGAGAAACAATGGTGTTTTTGGTTCTTGGAAGAAAGAGAAGAGAGATTTTGGGTGATAGTAAAGATGAAGATGAAGATGAAATGACTTAGCAAAAATGCTCTCCTACCCCTCCTAATTCACTTGGTCGTGGAGCTCCCTCAAAGGAGGTGGCCACTTTTGTTGACCATCCAAGGACTCCTAATGGCCTTAGATGTGATCAAGGGTTGATGTCCAAAGCTTTGTCTCCAAACTTGAACCTTCTTGAAGAGTCCATAACCGAATGGCCCAAGGGAGAGCAAACTAAGTTTTAGTTCACTTTGATATCTAGTTAGACTTAGGTGCATTTAGTTAGGTTTCTTAGTTAATTGGCTAACCATCAAGTTACTTAAGATAACTAACCTCCTTCTTGATTTTACTAGAACATCTCTAACTAGAATTCTAATGAGTAGCTAACTAGGCTTGTTCCATTTAGTTACTACTTAGACACTTTAGATTAATTTAGTTAAGTTTAAGCTAACTTAGTTAGATTTTTCTAGTTACTTACTAACTAGTCCAACCATTTTTGTTGACTACTTCCTATTGGTTTAGAAATTTTCAAGCCTTCTATGTTGACTAATTCCTATTGGCTTAGAAATAATTCAAGCTAGAAACGTTGACTGATTTACTAAGTGTGGGTCCCACAAACTTTTCTGAGTCCATGGTCCATTGGGGCAGAAGCTACTATTTTTAAGACAGTAGGTACTGTCCAATAAAATAATATTATAAAAATATAAAATATTTTTATTGCACAGTTAAATTCTAAAAATTAAAAGATTGATACACATATCACTCAGAATTTAGTTTAGTAAGATCCCCCAACCCCGAATAATCAGATAAAGATTTCTCCCGGCCTGAAAATTATTATTTTCTTGACTCATAATAAATCACACACAATGATCAAATACAATCACGAAACAGTCAAATTAATTTTATAGCACACAGAAAACATAAAACAGTACATTGTGGACAATATCATAATTTAGTCAAAAGTTGGGGTGTTATAGTAACAGTTTCTATAAATATTATCCATTGGACAATAGCCTTTAGAGAAAAGTTTGATGACTTATTTTGTGAACAAATTAGAAGGCTTGAAACTTATTGAAAACCAATAGAAAATGGTCAACGAAAATGACTAGACTAGTTAGCTATGAAACTAGATTAAACTAGATGACTTAAACTAAGTTATCTTAAAGCCTATGTAGTAACTAAATGGAGCAAACTTAGTTTGCTACTCATTAGAGCCCATGGTTACAAGAGTTTTCTAGTATCTTCTAGAATATATGATTCACACCTAAGTAACTAAATGGTTAGCAATGGAACTAAGTGATCTAACTAAGTTAGCTTAAGTTGGTTAGGAACTAATTGAATCAAAACTTGGTTAGCCTTCCCCATTGAGTTCCATGGCCAAGAAGCTTCATGCACCATTTAGAATTAGGTGATTCACTTGCATGACTCTTAAGTCTAAACCAATAGAAAATTAATTGATCAAAGCATGATAACTTTGTGACATAGGCCATGTGATAATCATAATTGTTAAGCAAAGTCTTTGACTCTCCTTTTCCTATACACTTCCACGGTAATCACTAAGGGGGAGAGGATATCCATTTCATCTTTATCACATTTTGAGACAAAGAAACCATTCTCTCAATTCTCTTTCTTCCAAACTCAAACAAAAACTCCATACTCACTCTTTCTTGGAGCTCTCGGCCAGCCCACATAGAAACACCATCCAAACTTTCAAAATTTTATCTAACTTCATTTCCTAAACCTAAACACCATTCTAAGAACTTTTCATGTTGTGAACTTAAGTTAGTTCATCTATCTAGTACTTGGAAATCAAGCTTGAATTTTTACTCTTAAAGGTAAAAGTCTTGTTTCTTGATTCAAAGTTTAGTTCTTGAGTTTCTAAACCATGATTGATCCATGGTTTCTCTTTTTCAAGCATAGTTTATGACTTTATGTTGCTTTAAGGTAAGAGGGAGATTAACCTCATCAACCAAGAGGATTTTTCTAAACCATGATTGATCCATTTTTTTTGGAGGTTACATGAAATCTTTGGAGAAAGAAACTAAGAGGATTTTGTCTTCCTTAAGGTAAGAGGGAGATTAACCTCATCAACCAAGTGTTGGTGGTAAGAAAATGCCTTGTTTGTGGTGAAAAATCCATAAGGATTTATTCACTTGTGTGGTTTAAGCTTGCTTTGTTTATGATGATTTTTGGTTGGTATGCTTTATTGGCTTTGATTATATGCTTGTTTATATGATTATGGAAGCATGTTAATTATTGTATAAAGTAGGATGTGATTCACATGATGAGGAATTGTATAAAGGCTCCAAAGAACCTAGAGGCTCACAGCCTCAACACCACAAAGAGAGCAAAATATTCTAAATTATTTTCCTAATCATGGATGAAGTGATTTAATGATGAGAAATTGGATTAAAGGTTTTTACAAAGAATTATGTGATAGAAAATTACTAAATATGATTTATGAAGCATAAATGGATTTTTGGCCATCATGCCAAGGTTTGGTGTTTTAGATCCAAAATGATTTTCCTAAGTGTAAACTTAGGTAATTAATTAAACAAGAATTCAATTTAATGGATTTTTAGAAGTAAAGGGAAAGTGGACTAAGTGTTTAGAATTAAATTAGCATAATTAAGTTATGATGAGAAATAAAATTAGAACTTAAAATTTGCTAACGTATAGCTCACCCTTTGGGTTTTGAAGCGCATTAGAAAATTTTGTGCTGTAATATCTAATTAAATCAAAGAAATCAAATTTCTGTAAAGAATAGTAGAAAATATTACTTTAAAAATTTTTAGTAGGAAAATATTCTAAATAAGACCATAATGTCTACATTATGTAGAGAATTTTATAAATATGTTTAGAAAGCTAAGACATATTTTACGCAAGTGAAAATACTAGAAAAATCTTACGCGATTTAAAAATAGTGATTTTTAAGTTACACGATTGAGAAAATGATTTAAAATTGCTACGCAATTGAGAAAATGTTTAAAAATCTCTACGTGATTTAGAAAACGTTTGAAAATATTTTCGCGTTAGCAAAAATGTTGGAAAATACTTACGCGATTTGAAAATGTAAGAAAAATGTTACGCGATTGTAAAAATGCGATAAAATGTTTACGTGATTGGAAATAATAGCAGTTTGAGGTCGGGTTGTTGTGGTGGGCCCAGTTATGTTGAAAAGTGATACCACCAAGAGATGGTGTGTGTATGTGAAATACTGTGAGAATAATGTTTGTATATGCTTTTAAATCAAACATTATGCATAGAAAAGTGTGTCAACTTATTTGGTTAAGGTAAGTTTGTCTAGGAGATTGAAATTACACTTTTGTACTAGTGAGAATTGCGTAGTTACAATCTTCAGTGATCTTGGAGACGTCGGCATGTGGAAAGTCATATGTGGCCAATTGGTAGCACCTCTGCGCCGTCATATCCTGTGCAAACACACCAACGGTCTTGACGGAGTTTCTACTTTTTTCGTGAATGGTTGAGAATGTCTTGTGTGAGCCATGTTGTGCACATTGATATGATATATTAACGCACGATTTGAGGTTGATGATATACAGGCATGTACTCCCTATCTTTCTCTCCAAAATTGTGATTAGCTCCATGGAGTAAGATTTGGTCTTTGAGCACATGCATAATGGGTCAACATATTGATATGATGATTATGCTTATCTGATATATTATCTGTGATGTGATAATATGATTGAATGTGATAATATCGTATCTGTACCTTTTACTATCATTTTCTATACTGCCTCATTGGTATTGATGTAAGGGATCTCACCTCTTTGCTGTGTTGCATTTGTTTTATTGTATATGTTTGATGAAGACCGAGGAGACGAGGAAGCTGGTAATTCTTTATACCATCAGTAATATTTTTTGTTGTATTTGTTTGTATGGCGGAGAGGCTTCAAGTTTTGGGTTTTGTCTGAGTTCAGTTTCACGTTGAAATTGACGCTTGGAGATTTGATTTTGGTAATGAACGTTTTGTTCACACCGGGGACTTAATTTTAAACCTTAGTGGTATTAGGGATGAGACTCCTGTTCTGACGCAACATACATCTGTGCATCTTGAGTTCCTTATGCCGATACGTGAGCTTTGGGGTAAAAGTTTCTATACCCCACAAGAGGATTCTATGGTGTCGTCTACTAGGATGTCAGCCAGGTGTGTGTTGTATCCGCTAGGGTTCTTTAGCGACGATACTGAGGAGGAGGATCCTTCCGAGGGCCCTAATCCTTAGTCTGGTTTTTAGAGGTTATAGTTTAATATTTTATGTTCTGTCGTGTGTATTGTATAACTTATCTTTTAGGAGTAAGTGTGTATTTATGTAAATTATTTGTAAATAATGTTTCAATATGTATGTAAATTATGGTTAGTTTATTTTCAGTTACATTTTGTATTTATGGTTTTTATTTATTTTTCAGTTATTTCATAAATGAAATTTTAAAATCAGTATTTTACAATATTAATTCTATTACAACTTGATTAAGTTTTATTAGGATTAGTCTTAAATATGATACCCTACGATGGGTGTTACATGTGGGACTTGACATATACTTTGTAGCTTTTTGGGAGCCTGATGTCTTTTGTTATTTTGAGGGCTGATGTATATAATCCTTTTTGGGCATGTGAAGCTTTTACTTATATGTTACCAAGATCTTTTAATGTATGTAAGTAATCATGATATGTATATTCTGGTTGGATGTATGTAAGGTTCTTTATGTTATTTTCCGCTAAGTTTATGTTTTGCCATATATATATATTAAGAAAAGCGAAAAGAAGAAATTGACAAACTCATACGCTTATTTGATAAACAGCAAAAATGTGGATTGTATATATATATATATATATATATATATATATATATATATATATAGTTTCTCTTTATGAATTTTGTCATATCGGTGTGATTGTCCCTCTCTAAAAGGGGTGTTACATGTAACGTGTTTGAAAGGTCGTTTTGGAAATATCCTCTACCTTCACTCGAATCTGATGATAGACAGAGCGCAAATCAATCTTGGAGAAAATAACAGCTCCCTTCAGCTGATCCATCAAATCATCTATCCTCGGAAGTGGATACTTGTTATTGATTGTGATCTTATTCAACTGGCGATAATCTACATATAATCGAGAAATTCCATCCTTCTTCTTGACTAACAATACTGGTGCTCCCCAGGGTGATACACTAGGCCTGACAAACTGTTTTTCTAAAAGTTCCACCAACTGCTTCTTGAGTTCAACTAACTTTGACGGTGATATTCTATATGGTGCTATGGATACAGGACCAGATCCAGGTACAAGATCGATAGTAAACTCTATCTCTTGCCCCGGTGGTAAACCAGGTACATCATCAGGAAAGACTTTGGGAAACTCATTGACTACTGGAATAACATTCACATCCATCTCGCTCTTGATTTCTAAGGAAGACAATAGCATGTATCCCTAAGCTCCCTCTCTCAAAAAAGCTTTAACTTGGTTGGCTGTCAAAAATCTAGAAATTTCAGTCTTAGGGAAAACTAAGGTTTTACTGGAACAATTTAGCAAGATATGGTTAGAAGATAACTAATCCATTCCTAAGATTATGTCTATTTGAGAAAAAGATAAACAGATCAAATCAACAGAAAAGATTCGACCTTCAACAGTCATAGGACAGTTCAAACAAACTTGGGTAGTAACAACAAGTTCAGCAGTAGGGATAGAAATACTCAAATCATAAGGTAAGGAAGACATAGGTAATCCTAATCGACGCACACAGTCATAAGCAATAAAAGAATGGGTCACCTCTAAGTCATACAGTACAGATAAAAGATTACCTCCTATGGCATAATCTCTCTTTATCAGATCTTCGTATTTGGAGGCTTTCGCTCCACTCATAGTATAAACTCTTCCTCTTGCCTGAGGTCTTGCAGCTTGCACATTACCGACCGAAGGCTCCACCTTAGGGTGATTGCAGTCTCTGGAGATATGGTTGGGCTTCCCGCATTTGAAGCAAATGACCCTTTTCATTGTACACTCCTTGGTCAAGTGGCCCCTTTCACACTTTGAGCATCTTGGCAAAGATGCCACGGTCTGACCAACTCGGTTGCCACCAGAATTGCACTCGAACCTCCACTATGTGATTGTGGTTGATGTTGATTCCCTGGTGGTTGGGAATAAGGCTTCCTTTGAAAACGATTAACATTGATGTTATTCGCTAGAAGGTCTAAAGTTACGACTCCTTGTGTCCCGTGATCGGTCCAGCTCCTCAATCCTACGGCATTTGTCCAACAAGGCTGGGAATTGCTTAATTCCCAAAGGTAGTACTGCTCTTTTCAAGTCATGTCTCAATCTTTCTTCAAACTTTCAGCACTTCCACTCCTCATCAGGCTATAGCTAGAAATGCCTTGAGAACTTTGATTAGCTTTCGAACTTTGCTGCATACTCACTGACTAACATGCTCCCTTGTTTAAGACCAAGAAACTCCATTTTTTTCGCATGCTTCGCACTAGCTGGAAAGTACTTCTCCAAAAACTTGTTCTTAAGGACTTCCCATGTGATCACTCTTCCCTTAGCTTCCATCAATCGTTGCGCTCCAGTCCACCAATCCTCAGTATCTCCAACAAGCAAGAAGGTAGCATAAGTTACGTTCCTATCATCAGCGCATCTTATTCCTCGAAATAACTTATCTAACTCCTTAATCCAAAGGCTTGCTTTCTCCAGATCGAACTCTCTTGTGAATTGAGGTGGGTTGTTGTGGCGAAATTCCGACAAGTTCTGAACTTCAGTCGTTGCCTCTTGTTGTTGGGAAGTCCTCTCGTTTTCTTACACTATGACATATGCCATCCTCTGTATTGCCTCAGCTGCTACAACCATACTCTCGTTCTCACGTCCCATGTTAACGTGTCTACCTCTACCGCGTGTCATCACTCTCCTTCAGAGTTAGACTGAACAAAACACAAAGAAAATCAGATGTAACCTTTTGAAAACCAAACACAGAGAATCACACAGCATAAACAAGACAGACCTAACCACAAACCCAAAAGAAAACTCAAACTAGGGCTCTGATACCAAACTTGGTGAAACGCCTCTTTTCCGCAAAGGGCATCACACCGAAAGAACAAAATTCAAAAGAAACTAAAACTCGATTTATAAAAATTACTTGTTTATCAAATAAGTATATGAATTTACTAATTTCTTTTTTTTTATAATATGCGGAAACAACATAAACTTAGCAGAGAATAATGTAAAGAACATTTCATACATCAAACCAAAAGATACATATTATAAGTACTTACATATATCAAAGGATCTTAGTAAAACATAAGCAAAAGCTTTACATGCCCAAAGAGATTATACACATCAGCCACTAAAAACAACAAAAAGACATCAGGCCCCAAAAGCTGCAAAACATATCAAGCCCCACAAGCTACTGAGAAGGACCCTCGGACTGATCCTCCTTAGGATCCTCCTCATCAGAAGAGATCCTAACAGTAGCTACTGACTCGCGGGCAGGGGGCTGTGCAGAAGACATAATTGAGTCCTCTTGTGGGATATAAGAGTGGTCACCCCACAGCTCTCGGATCGGCATGTAAAACTCTAGCCACACAGCAATATCAAAAGAGAAGGTAGGAGCTTCATAACGACTCCTCACAAAAGATAAGGTCACCTCACCCACATAAACAAACCGCTCGGTATTCAGGTTGACATGCCACGAATCGATGCCTCCATGAAACCTTAGCCTAGCATAACCAAGAAGATCTCATCTAGATGCCATAGCAAGAACAGAAAACTAATCCAAACAGAAACCAGGAAACTCTGGCTCATTTCCATCACGGTCTTTAAAGAAACACATACATAAACAGAATAACATAATAAAGAAGTAAGATCCCCTACATCAATGCCAATTATGGCAGTAAAGAAACAGGAATGGCACACAACGTCTTTCAAGTACTGAAAATAATAAGCAACATTAAAGTCAGATGATAAACAGTTCAACAATTAAGGCAATCATAATATCAGTGAAAGAGAAATTCAATATGCACATATATGTATACATTTATGTCAGATAAATATGTCGACCGACTATGCATATGCACAATGTATTTGGCTTGCTCTTATTTTTTTTTATGTTTAAGGTATCTTATAAATGCATTTATTTTTAGAATAATTTTTTAAAATTATTATCATTATATATTTTTCTTAAATTTTGATTGGTACCCAAAAAGTGCATGGAAATTATTTTTTTAAAAAAATTGGCCTACAAATAAATTTAAGAATAAGTACTAATTAATAATAGCATTTTTATAGTTAGTACATGCATTTAACAACTTAGAGAAATCAATAATGTATTTAACTTAGAAAAATCAATAATGTCATTATCCTTTACGAAATATTCAATAACTTAAAGCATATAAAATGTCATTAACCCATTAATAATAACATTTATATAGTTAGTACATATATTTAACACAATTGCCTCTCAATTATGCCCACATAACCTCATAACATAATAAGTAAGTTTGATAGATATCTTCAATAAAGTAGTGTAGTTAATTCAAAAAAAAAATAGAGAAGTTAAACACATGTAGGAAATATATTCTTAATGGACTCTCTGATTAGTTCCATTTGTAAAGTACTTTGAGCATCAGGTTCCTCCCATGTGATAGTACTAGGGCCAACTTCATTTTCCTCCCATCATCATTATCTTTATATTCATCGTTCCTTTTTTCTTTGGCACAACATCTTGTTTGGGAGGCATTTCCATAAGCACTCTAAAAAATGGACAAAGGTTTAAGAAACATACATATATCACTTTCACAAAACATTGAGAAACAATTATCAGTAAAGATGTAGATAAAACATAGCCCAGCAACACAAGCCAAAATTTTGACAATGTAGGTAGTAGAGAGACAAAAGTACAGAAATCTTAGAGGGACACATAAAGGGTAAAAGCATTTGGAGACATCAATGATATTACTACGGATATTATAATGATTATTCAATAGCAACAAGGAAGTTGACTTAGAATTGAAACACAAAACATACACCAAAGCACTGTAACCACAATTCAGAATTCTCAAACCAAAAAATTTGACCAAAAAATCTGAACCTTAACTCTTCCTTTTCATGCAGCATGTGAACAACACAAGAATACAAACCTAATCTTAAAGTTAAATATGATAAATTTGTCAAGTTAAATCTTGGGAAATTGTCAAGTTTGAATTATTGAATTTACCAATGGTGTTTATTCTTGACTGTGATCTGGGATCTTGTCCCATTGGTCAACCCAGTGTGCATCCGGTCGGAGTCCGTCATTGACATTCCAGTAGAAATTTATTAATGGTGCGCAATTGGGACCCCCTGAAATACACATGGGGACAACATATGACATACCTCGAATGGCGGAGTGACGACGTGAGCAGAGCAATCCAACTTGGATCATGGCCTTACTCGTTAACCCCAAGGGGCATTCTATGATGTATCACAGATCTCGACCCTTTGGATAAAACATTGCGACATCTAGCGTTAACACTGACTCGGATCCCTTTGTCCATTGCGTGTCATATGCTCCTATTAAACTTGGATACCTTGACACTTAGTTGTCCCATCTAAGCGTTAAGCCAGGAGAAATTGTTTTGGACCATGATCCGAGATCCTGTCCCATGAGTCAACCCGGAACGCATCCAGCCAGAGTCCGTAGTTGACACCCCAGTGAGAATTCATGGTACACTGTTGAGATCCCACCACAACGGATGTCGGATCACGACGTTGGGTAACAATAGCATTACCATGAGATTTACGCAGTGGATACTGCGTAATAATAGAACTCCTAACTGCAGAATCAACATTCTGATTTTATAGGGATCTTTTGCAACTATTAAGGGAACATATCTCCCTATCCAACCTCTATAAATACCAAGTTCAATCACCCCTAATAGGTAACTATTACTCTTTAGCATAAACCTTAATTGTATACAGCCTGACTTGAGCGTTTGAGTGCCTTTGCAGGTACCAATCCCCCCATTCCAACACTTTTTGTTGTTGCTGCGCTAGGAGGAAACCACCAGTTCATGACTATCCAAGTATAGCTCCGTATCCATTACTGAACATTGGCGCCATCTATGAGAACCGATAAACTTTGATTACTATCACTACCATCAAGGACACTATCTGGGAAACACTGCCAGTTTCCCATGGCTAACATCACAACTCACGATTTGGTTCACTTTGGGATCCAAAAGCTCAAATCTTGAGACATATCACAAGTCAACCACCTTCTTTGACAGTGGGTCCACTGTCTTTTCCAACTTTATCGAGTCTAGACGGCTTGGGAATTGATTTTCTGAGGACACGAGGCCCAACCCGCCAACGATGCCCACTCCCCTAAGTCACATAAGCCATGGAACTTTGGGACCTACCCTATCCGCTACATGCCTCGCGAATAGAGACTCATTCTTGTTCTAGTGGGCATTGTCATTGCTTCTTGGTTCTTCATGTAACATCCCAATATTGTTATTCTGATATATCTAACATATATATGAACAACCGATACTAGCCATGCTACTTTAAACAAAACCCATAACATTCATATTAATAAATCATTATAGGGAGTCACATTATCTAACGGTTATATATATATAAATACATCACAGCCTCAAAAGGGCATACTGTTATACATAACCTTGCGCAAACTAAACAAATATAAAATATATACAAGGTTAGCCTAAAAGAGCATTTATACTATGCGTCGTCAAACGACTTTCTCTTTTCTTTTGAAACACTTCCACCTCTTGGATCAAAGATGGTGAGGATGATGAAGCCTTAACTTTCCCTTTCCTTTTCCTTTCCTCTTCTTTCTTCTTCCTTGCTTGGCTTTCCTTTGCCTCTCCTTTGGCAGCTGCAGCCATGAAAGAAGATGAGAAAAAGAGTGAAAAATGAGATACAAATATCTCATCTTATGCCTTAATATAAAGGCAGTCGTGAGTGACTTTGGTCACTTGTGTGACCATGTGTCAAATTTTTGATCTGCTAAGAACATTTAGATTTCACCAAATCCAGTTTTCTTAAGGCCAACAAATTTAAAATAAATCATATAATTCATCAAAAATCTTGTCACCAAAACCACCATTTTCCATATCAGCTGCTAGTTAATCCAGCATTAAAACACACAACCAGTATGCTTAAAAATACTAAACTAACTCTAATAAATCTCAAATTTTAATTATACCTTCTTCAACATATTTGTGACCTAGAAACAAGTTCTCCACACTTATTTCCATTCACTAAGCAGTTTGAGTCAATTACGAGGCTAATAACAACTATATTTCACACATAGTGTTGCGACAAAAAGACTAAATGGGCTCAGAAAGTCAAAAAAACTCATCAGACGTGTTAAGCAAGCATGTTGGACCTTTTGTGTACCGCAAGTACATGAGTCATGAAAGTAATACAATGATGAGAAAGATCGTTTCCATAGGGATAATGAACAATATCTAATGCCAAATATTAACCAATAGCTTAATGAATTCTATTCAAGCATATATAAAGTGGGAAGAGTATGTGTAGCCAATTTAAAGACTAAAAAGCGATAAGCCAGGATTAAAAGACAGTAATGAGAGCATAGGGACTCCTTCTTCACCCACTACTTTACTTAGCAACTTGCAACCACTTTAAGCAACAATGATAACTAGTTTTGTTAGCTTAAGAAACTACATTAGCCAAAAGCCTATGTCTAGGTCATTTAACCCTATGTCATTTACCTAGCTCACTATGTGTCCATGAGAACTAGACCAAACTCCATGCATTAAGGTTGATTCTTAACAAATGCTATACATAGCCAATAGGTATATGTCTATCCTATTAATGAATTAATTCACCCCACCATTAGAATGAAATTAAACATGCATCATCCACATCCATGATCTAAAATCTAGATTCCTATGTCTAGTTCAAAAGATTTTATCAAAACACAATAAATGTTGGCCAAACACCTATGAGCATTAAGAGAAACATGGATGAACAAAATCAATCATCATTATAAACTTAAAAGGTTACAAAGTCACCAATGTACATAGAAGGATCCAAAGGAATCCCTAAAAACATATTAGCTATCCATGGAAGATGAAAATCTCAAGAGAGAATCCATGCCCATGACCTAGAGACAAAAAGATTAAAGAGAAAAGAGAGAAAACACTATAATGTGAACATGGGATGCTTGATCCTCCTTGGATGATGGTGGTTTCCTCTCCAAATCCCTTCAAAGCTCTCCAAAATGAAGAAAAACTGGTGCTTGTTGCGTTCTCTGCTTTCTCTCACCTAACTCCCTCAAAATATCTGATGAAATAGTATTTATAGAGAAAATCAGTGAACTCGCGCTGCGACGTGAATACCCACATGGTTAAGTGGAATTAGTGTACACAAACACACGTCGCGACGTGCTAGTCATTGTCTTCAGTATGCATACCAGGCAAAGAGTAAGACATCGTGGCGTGATACACCTTGCGTCACGACGTGATAAGCTGGAATACATGCTAAGCTCCCTCATCTAATACAAAGCCTTAGCTTATTTTATTTTATCAGTTTAGAGTCCTTCCTGGAATAGAGAAGTCGCCTAATTAATCACAAGTGTAAATCAACATAATCCAACAAAGAATAGAAAGGATTTTAGCAAGATTGGAGAGGAAGACATTAATATGAATTTGAATAAAAAGTGAGGGAAAAGTTTTCCAATCATGCCTAAGCACAAGGACTAAGGAATCAATATACCACCAATATAGGGCGCAAATAACTACATTTTATGGAGTTATCACACCCCCTAACCTAGATTTTTGCTAGTCCTCAAGCAAAACAAAGTATGATTATAGTTACATTGGCACAACATACTTCAACATGCATTTAGCAACAAAGAAACCATTCCAATTTTAATTATTTCAAAACTAGCATGCGATGATTGCATATAGCCCCAAAGAATGCTTATGCCTCACACTCTGATTCACACATACACAATCCTTATCATGCTAACAATCAAAGCTTCCTAACATGCATAATAGACTTCCCACCATCAAGCAAACAAGACTTCATCAATTCAAATCATACTCATTCGGATAAGTTTATGAGTATACATATGGAAATGAATCAAAGAATCCAAAAAATTATAATTCAACTCTCCCTTCACAAATGTGTGAATGCTTATGTCTTGAAGCATATCAAATGGAGTTGTTGATGATAAGAAAGTCAAGATGAAGACCAAGATAAAAAAAGGTATATTAGATATAAGTCTTAGAACATCAATGTGAAATGCTCTCAAGGTATCTCAATTATATTCAAATGGTTTTTCAAAGATCTCATAAATCAACTTGTTTTTCAAAGTTCAGATTTTAAAGAAATATTGATTTCAATCTTGGATTATGTTAAACATTTGTAAATCTTGTTTAGTCCAAGTTCCCCAATGTAAAAACTGGCTTGAAGACATAATTGGGCTTAAAAAATGTGTTCAAAGGGTAAGGAAATCGATTACACATATGTTGTAATCGATTACAAGCTAAACAGAGAGATGGTAATCGATTACATTGAGCATGTAATCGATTACAAGCATGGCAGATCGATTACATCCTACCCAGAAAGCCAAGAACACGTTTATACAACCATGTAATCGATTACCAAGAGTGTGTAATCGATTACCAGCATTTTGACAGTGCCTAACGACTATTTTCTTGGCATTTAATGTTGCCATAAAAGCCACCCAATGACTCTATTGATGTAAAAACTTATAAATACACATCTAGGGGCATCATTTGTGACTAACCAACAATTGAGAAACATCTTTCAATCACTTTAATTCGTGAATTATCATTAAATCACTTGTGCTCTATTTTTATACATATTTGAGATATTCTTGAAGAGCATTATAGGGTTTTAATTTGTGTAATCTACTCTTGTGAGAGTTTCATCTTATAAACACTTTGATTCTTTGAGAAAAGGTTGAGGTATCCCTTGTTCGTAAAGAGAGTGAAGTATCTTTCAAAGGTTGTAAAAGGGGATGAGGTATGCCTCTAGAGAAAAGGGTGAGGTATCCCTTGTTTGTAAAGAGAGTGAGGTATCTCTCAAAAGTTATAAAAGGGGGTGAGGTATCTCTCTAGTGAAAAAGGTGAGGTATCCCAGTTTTGAGGCTCAAGCACAAAGAGTGAGGTATCCCAAGATGTGGTGAGTGCTTTATTGTGTAAAGGTTTTTAAGCACCCATTCAAGCTTGAAGTTTAGTGGAAAATCTCAAGTGATTTGCTTGAGGACTGGACGTAGGTCACAAGGGGTGGCTGAACCAGGATAAATCCTTGAGTTGAGTTTGATATCTAGCTTTGCTTGAATACTTTCTATCTTGGGTTGTTTATTTGTGAGTGATTCATTTGATCTCATTTATCTATTCACTTCAATTAAATAATAGTTTCAATGAAAATTTGATAAATAAGTGCTTTGCGAAAGATTTGTGAAAATATTTCATAAACGCAATTCACCTTCATCTTGAGTTTGAGGCCACTTAGTAACAAGTGGTATCTGAGCTAGCTCTTATATAAAGAGCTTAGTAGCTTCAAGAGAGTGATGGCTTCAAATGGTTTTTCTTCTGAAAGTTCTTCTCTTTATAGACCTCCCTTTTTCAATGGGGATGGGTATGCTTATTGAAAAGAAAGAATGAAAATTTTTATTGAAGCTATTGACTTAGATGTGTGAGATGTTGTTGAAAATGGTCCTTTTGTTCCCACACAAGTTATAAATGGTGTAAGAGTTAATACACCAAGAAGTGAATGAACCGATGAGGATAAAAAGAAGGTCCAATACAACTTGAGAGCCAAAAATATCATTACCACAGCTTTGGCGTATGATGAGTTCTGTAGGGTCTCAAATTGTAAATTTGCCTAAGAAATGTGGGACACTTTACAAGTTACCCATGAGTGTACTAGTGAAGTGAAAAGATCAAGGATAAATACTCTCACTCATGAGGATGAGCTTTTTAGAATGAACCAAGGTGAAAACATTCAAGAAATGCAAAAACGGTTCACACATATTACAAATCATTTTACTTCATTGGGAAAGACATTTCCTAATGAAAATCTTATTAACAAGCTGTTGAGATGTTTGAGCAGGCATTGGCAACCTAAAGTGACGGCTATTGCAGAGTCAAGAAATCTCTCAACCAAGACCCTAGCCACACTTTTCGGCAAGCTCTAAGAACATGAATTGGAGTTGAATAGACTCAACCAAAATGAGGAGATTGATAAGAAAAAGAAGGGAATAGCTCTCAAGGCTACTTCCTCCATAGTCGATGATGATGAAGATGATGGAGATGACTTAGAAATAAATGAAGAAAATCTTAGTCTTCTAGTAAAGAAATTTGGAAGATTCTTTAAAACAAATGGAGCTCAAAGAAGACCTCTATTTCCCCAAAAGAATGTGTATCACAAAGAAGAAGGAACCTTATCCACTCCTAAATGCTATAAATGTGGAGAATTGGGTCACATGAAGAAGGAGTGCCCAATCTATCAAAAGAAAGTGGAAAAGTATGAGAATAGATCCTCAAAGGAGAGGAAGGAAAGAAAAGCCTACATAGCTTGGGATGATAATGACATGGAGTCAACCGATAGCTCGGACAATGAGAAAGCCAATCTATGTTTCATGGCTAGAGGAGAAGAGGAAGATGAAGATGATATGGAGGTAACATCCTCAAATTTTGAATCAAATTCTTCCCCTTCCTATGATGAATTACAAGATGCATTTGAAGAATTGCATAATGAATCTATGAGACTTGCAAAACTTGTCTCATCTTCTAAGAAAATAATTTCCTCTTTTGAAAACAAAATCTCTATTTTAAATAAGGAAATTGAGGAACTAAAAATGGAAAATGAAACTCATGGACTTAATGATGCCAATTCTTCATGCATGACATGCTCTTTACTTGACAATGCATCTACGTCCTTTTCTTGCTCATCATGTAAAGCATTTGAAAATGAAATTGAGGATTTGAAAAATACACTTGCAAAATTTACATTGGGAAGGGACAATTTGAATATGTTACTAGGGAAACAAAGATGTGTTTTTCAAAAGGTCAGTTTGGGGTACAACTCCAATAACCAACAAAAATCTTACAAGAATCTCTTTGCTTCCTCAAGTACATCAACTAGCCCTTTTATCAAATGTTTTCATTGTGGTAGGAAAGGGCATAGTACATCTTCATGTAATATTAGAAAGAACAAAAACACCAAGGTTAGAACTAAAATGGTTTGGATTCCTAAAGGCACCTTGCCTAACTCTAACACACAAGGACCCAAGACAATTTGGGGACTAAAGGTCAAAAATTGAAGTATGTTGTAGGTGTGCTTGAAGGCCAAGAATTGATTTTGGAATCTCAAAAGCGGCTGCTCCAAGCACAAGATCAGAAAATACTCCAAGTTCTCTTCCTTGTCTCTAAGAAGCTTGGACTTGCAACCTTTTTGATAAATAGAGATGTGTCTTATGCTTTAACTTGCTTTGAAGTTGTACTTTTCTAGCTTAATATCTTGAGAATATCTCTATATGTGATAATATGCTAGATAAGTTCACTTCTTATTTGAAATAGTACATTTGATGAAAATATCTTTGAACTTGGCTCTTTGGATCAATCATGCATCTAAACTCTTGCTGCACAATTTTGATGCATAATATACAATTTTCTGCATAATGTGTCATATGTTGTATAATCTATCATTTTGATGCATAACTTGTCACTTTTACAGCACAGTCATAATCTTCTGCATAATCTCATTTCTGCTGCATAATGAACTCATTTGCTGCATAAAATGCAACTTTGATGCATAACATGTATTTTAACTGCATAATCATGACATTTTTACTGCATATCTTTTGACTTTTAATCATATTTGAATCCAATACTAACTTGAGCGTCAGAGATTTCTCCTAAGTTATTTTGCAGGTGCTTCCTCATGTCAAAGACCTCCAAGAAGCTCAAAAACTTCACCAATCCATCAAAATGATATAATTCTTGGTAAAAGTAGCAAGTTTGCATAATTATGAGTTTTGGATCATAATCAGATTAGATTATATGCTTGCATGATGTTTGGAATTAATTTGAGATGTTTTGAAACTAATTTGAAAGGTTTAAAATTGATCCTTCATTGTTTAACATGCAAAATTTGAGTTTTAGTAATCTGGTAATCGATTACAAGACTTTTGTAATCAATTACAAAGGCTCTGCCAAGCGTTCCAAGCTAAGTCAGAAAGCAGGTAATCGATAACACCTCTAATGTAATCGATTACAACATTCCCAGAAGGTATGTAATTGATTACACCACATATGTAATCGATTACCAGGAATCCAGAACATGCGTAATCGATTACACAACCATTGTAATCAATTACATAGGGTTTTAAAAGGCAAAAACACATAGGACATCCATTTTTTTATCTGCCATCAAGCTTTGTCATGATGATTTCTTGTTTATATACTATCTGACCTATAGCTCCTTTATATTTGTATATGACTTGGGATCCTTTCAGTATCAATGATTATAAAATCTAATATACTTTTTCTTCATATGCTTTCACTATTGGTATCACATCTAATTATGCTCTACTATTTGATCTGCCTGGGCTGCAATAATTATACCTTGTTATTCTTTAATTATTAATGACTGGTTAATGAGCTAATTTTTGGTATTATACAATGTTGAATGCTTATGATGTTTTTGATAATGCCAACAGGGGAGAGATTAGTGAAATATGTTGCATGTGTACAGGGGAGCTTTGCGCTTTTGTGTACGGGGAAGCTTTGTGCTTTTACATGAAAATCATTTATCCTATCTCATGCATACATTACGAGGGAGAGTTTCGCTTAAATCTCTTATGAATAAATGCAAATATTTCTCTCTTTTCAATGTTTATTTTGTCATCATCAAAAAGGGAGAGAATGTGAATGCTTATATCTTGAAGCATATCAAATGGAGTTTTTGATGATAACAAAGTCAAAATGAAGACCAAGATCAAAAGAGGTATATTAGATATAGGTCTTAGAACATCAATGTGAAATGTTCTCAAGGTATCTCAATTATATTCAAATGGTTTTTCAAAGATCTCATAAATCAACTTATTTTTCAAAGTTTAGATTTTAAAGAAATGTTGATTTCAATCTTGGATTATGTTAAACATTTGTAAATCTTGTTTAGTCCAAGTTCCCCAATGTTAAAAATGGCCTCGAGACTTAATTGAGCTTGAAAAATGTGTTCAAAGGGCAAGGTAATCGATTACACATATGTTATAATCGATTACAAGCTTAACAGAGAGATGGTAATTAATTACATTGAGCATGTAATCGATTACAAGCATGGCAGAAGCCTTGTAATCGATTACAACAAGTGCGGTAATCGATTACAAGTCTAGAAGAGGCCATGTAATTGATTACACAAGGCTGGTAATCGATTATATCCTGCCCAGAAAGCCAAGAACACGTTCATATAGTCATGTACTCGATTACCAAGAGTGTGTAATCGATTACCAACAATCTGACAGTGCCCAATGACTATTTTCTTAGCATTTAATGTTGCCATGAAAGCCACCCAATGACTCTATTGATCTAAAAACTTATAAATATACATCTTGGGGCATCATTTGTGGCTAACTAATAATTGAGAAACATCTTTCAATCACTCTAAGCTGTGAATCATCATTAAATCACTTGTGCTTTGTTTTTGTACATATTTGAGATATTCTTGAAGAGTATCATAGGGTTTCAATTTGTGTAATCTACTCTTGTGAGAGTTTCATCTTATAAACACTTAGATTCTTTGAGAAAAGGGTGAGGTATCTCTTGTTTGTAAAGAGAGTGAGGTATCTCTCAAAGGTTATAAAAGGGAGTGAGGTATCCCTTTAGAGAAAAGGGTGAGGTGTCCTTTGTTTGTAAAGAGAGTGAGGTATCTATCATAAGTTGTAAAAAGCGGGTGTGGTATCTCAATTTTGAGGATCAAGCACAAAGAGTGTAGTATCCCAAGGTGTGGTGAGTGCTCTATTGTGTAAAAGTATTTTAGCACCTGTTCAAGCTTGAAGTTTAGTGAAAAATCTTAAGTGGTTTGCTTGAGGACTAGACGTAGGTCACAAGGGGTGGTTGAACCAGGATAAATCCTTGTATTTGTTCTTCTCAACTCTATCTCTTTACTTTGTGTTTTAATTATATATGCTTGAGTTGAGTTTGATATCTAACTTTGCTTGAATACTTTCTATCTTGGGTTGTTTATTTGTGAGTGATTCATTTGATCTCATTTATCTATTCACTTCAATTAAACAATAACTTCAATGAAAATTTGATAAACAAGTGTTTTGCGAAAGATTTATGAAAATATTTCATAAACTCAATTCACCCCCCTCTTGAGTTTGAGGTCACTTGGTAACAAAATGTAAATCATACACGACTGAGGATCAAAAGTGACTTAAATAGCTTGTAATGTAAGGCCATGGTTTGGGGCTAAAGAACAAAGGGGGGAGGATAACAAACAAACATTGAGAAACATAAACATGCGATTTCAAAACTTGAGTTACTAATTAATACAAAAAGGGTGTGTAAAATGAAATAACCAGACTCTCTAGAACCACTCTTTCATTTGTTTTGCCTTATGGATTTTGGTTTTGGATTTTTTTTTTCTTTTCTCATTCTTTTTCTTTTTCTTTTTTCCTTAACAAATTTCTTTCACAACATATGGTTCCTTCAAATCACTTCTATATTGAAACAAGCACTCATACCCTTCAATCACAAGACTCAAGTCAAGAAATATCATATCATGCACTCACAAGCAATGATGGTAGGATAAAGAATGCAATGTTTTCACATGCGTTAGAATGGTTACATGGGGTTAGGAAAATGAAGGTGATGAAAAACATATAAGGCCAAACAATTACAAAGCTTCAAAGGGGACCTATGGATATCATCATGTAAGGGTAAGCTTGAAAGGCTTAATTGGACCAAACAATGCCCTAATCATTTTCTTAGTCCTACACAATCTAGGATTTCATTTCAAGAGAGTTGCAAAATAATTTCAAAGATAAAAAAAGTCAATCACATGTACAACCCATAAACATTCTCTAAACAAGTACTCCAATCATTTCTAAAGCTAAACAAGCATGCAAGTGGGAAATTCATCATGCATAAAAAGAATCTAGATTGTTTCAACATGCATCCAGGATCATATATGGATTTACAGAAAACCTGAGGCAAATTTGCATCCATATTCATCATTGGGCAATCACCGCAACATTATGTATCGAAACAACGCATTAACATAATAGCCAGCCAACAAAAGATCAATACTAGATATATAACATAAGTAATTAGACAAAAGCAGGTAGACACCCCCCAAACCTGAGGGAAACAATGCCCTCACTCTACAAAAGATAGAAAAAGTAGTCAAAATAATAGAAAGATGCCTTGTACGCATCACAACTACACATCATCCTCGTCAGTGGCAGTCTCCTCCTTATCATCCCTCCTCAGCAGCAAACATTGGCACACCATCTTTTTAATTAATTGGATCCTATTGCAGCTATGAGGGTCTAGCATAATTGCGAGGAAGGAGGTGCTGGATAGGAAAGTCATATGTGGAAACCTGTAGGCGCTCCGCTAGCCACTTGATGGCCTCCACAATGTATGCCTCCATGGCAACTAGGCACGTAATCTCACAGCGCAAGTCATCATTTGGGGGAGTATGGGTCGCTTGGGGCACACTCCCAGCCTATTGCTGCCTAGCATGTGTCGCGATTTGAGCTTCTTTTAGCCTCTAAAGTATTCTCTGTCATTAAGAGGTTGTTTAACATCAATAAGCTACTCGTGAGGGCCTCACTATACGTGATGCTGGCTGCAAAGCATGTGGATAAGAAAAAGGAAGAAGAGGCTCTTGGTCTCCCTTATTGACTTCTTAATTTGCTGATAGATAATCTAGGCAACATCAATGGAGCGGTGCTCAAGAATGGAATAAATCAAGATAGCCCAATCTCTAGTCACCTCGAACATGTTGGCAGAAGGGATGATCCGAGTGCTAATGAAGTGATACCACACGCAAGCCTCTGAAGTCAAATATGAATAGGAGAAGTACCTTGGTCGTTGATCTTGAACACCAAGGGTCCACATCACAGGTTGTGCCTGCGGGGTGTAGATTCAAGCAGTGATAACATTAAGGTCAATTCCCTCCACTGGTCCCACTTAAAGGAAATTAGTGTATTCACAAAATATTGTTGGGGCGGATAAGCCCAAGGTTGCTCTAATGTTCTCAACAGAGAAGGAGGCTTGACGGTCGCGCACTGTGACTTTTGAAGTTTGGGGATCAAAAAATGTAGTGTTGGCATGGAACTCGCGAATAATAGGTAGAATGGTAGACACTAATTGTTTGACAAATGTCTTCCATTTGTAGCGCTGAATGGTCCACTCAAGCTCTTGGTGAATAGTCTTCTTGAAGTTGAACCCCTTCTCAGAAATTACTGGCTTGGAAACCAGTTTGAAATATCTCTCTTGGGCAGCTACTAAAATGAATTTCCTTCTATCAAACTTCACAGGGGGAGAAGGTTTGCTATGGCGATGGTTGCTCTCTCCCTTTTGGCTTTTTGGAGGCATGGTGATAGCAGGATTAGAGTACTTGGTTCTATCAAAAAGTGACCCACAGTGAAAACAAAGAAATATGTGAACAAAAATACAAAGCATTTAAATTAAATACAACGCATGATGGCGTATGTAAAGCATGGTAAACAGAGCAGAAGGTTTAGCCACCAAGACAAAAAGAGGAATATGATTAAAAACATGCAAGAATAAGCAAATAAGAAGGGGATGCCACAACATCCACTTGGGGCGCCGCAGCACTCAAACTAAGCCAGAAATGTCGCGGCGTCAATAACGCACACCGCGGCACGCATGAACTTTCTGAATAGAAATTCACACACTCAACAATACTAACCCCCAGAGCATTTAAAGGCCACAAAATACACACAAAAAGAAACCCAAAATGTACATGATCTCACATAAATCAACCCAAGTAAACTTCTAAAGGAGGGAAAGAATCAGATTTAATGGAAAATAGGTTGCAAAATAAAAGAGAGTAAGTGAGATAATGGGTTACCTAGAGAGAAAATGGGAGTGGGAATTTGAAGAAAATGTAAGGAACCAAAAATGAAGGAGAGAGTAAATGTGTGAGAAAAGTAGGAACAACTAGAAAGAGGGAAAAATGTTTATGTTTTAACGCAAACCCTATTCCTCTTTTATTTAAGCAACGAGCATCACACTGCGGCATATAGCTTTCTACGTTGTGGCGCTAGTTCCAATAAAATGCACATTTCTTTTTTTTTAACAAAAACACACACCGCGGCGTAGCATTTGATGCGCCGCGACGTCGTGCTTGCCCGCGACGTGACATTGGTGTGTTGTAACACCCCAGAAATTATTTGTTTTCTGTTATATATGTTTTTTATAATATTTGTGATTTTTGGAATTTTTTGCGAATTATTTGGGTGATTTTGATTATTTTATTATATTTCTCGATTTGCATGCACGTTAATCGGGTCTTGAAAAATAAATATTTTTCCGAGGCCATAAAATTTTGGACTATCAAACGGGGCCAGGGGATCTTATTAAACTCAAAGCTGGACACAGTTTAAGAAGTTTTTGTTTTTCAAAATTTTATCTGACAAATAAAATTCGGGTACGTACTATTACCCAACAAACAATAAATACGGGTTTTGTTAACTGTAACATTTGATAATAGCTTTTAGAAAAGTACTAGTCATCTTTTCTAGAGTGTTCACTTTAAGTGACATCATCCACGTGACATCACCTTTGTGACATCACCTTTGACTTCCTAAAAGTGAAAATTAGCTTCCTAAGCAAACCTTGTAACAAGTTTGTTAGAGAAGTTTGCATTTCTCTCTCTCCCTTTGGTGATGCTCACAGTTTTGGAGAGAAAAAAAAAGATGACAAAGTGTCATCTTTTCACTTAAGCTTCCTTCACTTTTTCATTTCAAAAAGCTTTCATCTTTTCTCTCACTTTTTCTCTTCTCATTTTCTCTCTACACCTCACATTTCTCTCTTATATTTTGTTTGCTCCAATCAAATACACTTCTTGAATCTGCATATCCTTTGGATGATTTTCTTTGTGGCGATCATTATCTAGTTCTCTTATCTTCATCATTTTCTTTCAAGTCCTAACTTGAAACTCCTAAGGTAAGATTCTTGATCTTCATTTCTTCTCTTCTCTTTTTCGTGCTCAAGGCCATCATCTTGACCATTGGTCTTCTCTTTTCAAGCTTTAGGTGTTGATCTTGAAAGTTTGAATCTTCTAGGGCTTTGTTGGAGGTGTTGGGAGAAATTTCAAGAGGATCAAGGAGCTTCCTTTTCTTGTCATCTCTTTAGGTAAGAGGGAGATTATCCTCTTCAACCATCCATGGTGGTGAGGAACAAATTTTGGTCTGTGTGAATAATCCATGTGTGGATTCATTCACTTGTTTGTATAAGTTCAATGTTTGGTGATTATTTGATTTATTTGATGTTGTTGCTTTGAATATTATACATGAACTTGCCTCAATGGAAATATCAAGATTGTTATATGATTGTATGATGTGAATCACTTGGAAAGGAAAAAGATTTTTGGTCCCATAGACCTTGAGGCTCTTGGCCAAGTAGGTGAAATTAGGATGTCCAAGACAAAATTTTGTATCAATTAAGAACTTAATAAATTAGGTGTTTAGTGATTTATAAAATGAAGGAAATTTTGGGTTCCTAGACCTTTAGGGTTCACGGCCATGTAGGGAATCTAAGGCTAAGGAATATTATTGAGGATTGTTATGGCCAAGTTGTGGCGTATAGTTACAAAGAAAATCATAACATTATTGGATATATATGCATTGAGTCATTCATCATGCATTGTGAAAGTCTATCGGATATTGTTTTGTTAAGGCTGTAAGCCTAGGAGATGAATTACACCTTTGTGCAGGTGCGATATGCATAGTATAGGTCATTGGTTGACCTTGGGGGCGTCGGGGTATGGCTTATCCCACAAGTGGCCAGTTGGTAGCTCCATTGCGCCGTGGTACAGACCGATGCAAATGCATCGACGATATGGACCGAGACACTATCCTCAATCACGATCTGGTGTAGACTGTCTTGTATAAGCCATGTTGCGAAAATTGAGAAAAGTGAAAGCACATGAATTAAGGCTGACGAGATACAGAAAAATGTCTTCTAGATCATTCTCTCTGAATCTATGTTTAGCTCCATGGAGTAGGAAATTAGTCATATTGTGCATATGCGTAGTCAGTTGACATTTTATTGCGGCATTTACATACCTGTTGAATTATTCATTGAATTATCTATTAAATTATCCATTGGAATATTTATTGAATTGTTTGATATATAAAATAATGATTATATGTGTATTTCTATATTTTGAATGGCATTACTGTCATTGTTGTTTTTATGCTACCATGTTGGTATTGTCGCAGGAGATCTCACCTCTTTACTGTGTTATTCTATTATGTGTATATAAATATGTTTGATGAAGACTGAGAAAAAGGTGAGGTAGATCGCACCTTTCTATTGTTTTGTTTTGTTGGCGATGGCAGCTAGGAGAGATTTCATTGGTCTTGTCAGAGTACAGTTCCTTGATGGTACAAATGCATGACACATTGATTGGACTACTGAGAGCGTTAGATATATAAGGGACGTGACTATATCTGTTCGCAGGACCCGCGATGGAGACCCTTTCTTTTCTCTTGATGTTACCCTACGTTTGGAGTTCAACATGCCCATCAAAGAGTTGTGGGGTGACCACTTTTATACTACACAAAAGGACTCGTTTGTATCTTCTGCTCGGGCGTAATAGAACTAATCATGTACAAGTACATGTGCATAAAAAAATAACTAGAAGGAATATTGTTGTGAGGCAAGCTTAAGTGACAATGAAGTGGATGACTTGGTACGAGCAGAGGTAGAAGGAGCAGATGAAAATAGTAGTGTTTGAAAAGATAAAACTTAAAATTCTAATAGCGGCATGTGAAAAGATAAAACTTAAAATACTGGTATATAAAAATAGTGGCTTGGAACGTCAGTTATGTGATTGAGCTTGAGTGAGTTACGAGCTTACTAATTGAACGTTAGTCATGGAAACTAATTTTTTTTTAAAAAAAATATTAATGGGTTGTGTTCAAGTCATTTCCTAGTCGTGTCCAAGCGTGTTCGAGAAGTGTCCGAGCGTGTCTGAGACGTATCCAAACTGAAAAAAATAATCTTTTTAATCGGACACATTCAGGCACGCAGGACACATGTGTCATATGAGTGTCTCTATGTGTCTTACACGGACACGTGTCTGACACGCGGACACGCATCATAATCGGTGTGTCCGTGCTTCATAGCCTGAGGAGGATCCTAAGGAGGAGGATCCTGAGGAGGATCCGTCTATGCGTCCTTCTCAGTAGCTTGGGGGTCTAATATATTTTGGCCATTTTGGTGGTGTTATTTATAATCTTTTTGGGTATGTAAAGCTTATGCTTTTATTTTGCTAAAAACTCATGATGTATATATGCCTATAATATGTATATCTATATTTAGTGTATGGAATGTTCCTTGTATCCTTTTCCACAAAGTTTATGTTTTTCGCACATAACTATGAGTATATTAAAAAGGAAAAAAAAAAGAAATCGACAAATTCATATACTTATTTGATAAATAAGAAAATTTTATAAATAGGGTTTTTAGTTCCTTTTGAGTTTCGTTTCGTTGTTCGTCGTTGTGATGTCCTTTGCGAAGAGGGGTGTTACATGTGTCACGGCGGTAATCTCTCAGGTTTGAAACCTTGATAAGACAGAGCCGAGAACGCCGCAACATAAGCTTGGTGCATCACGGCGTGAGAAGCCACCCTGCAAAATTTTGCAACAGAAGGTATTTGGCAGCTACTTTAGCTAGCCAAAAGTCTCCACCACCTATAAAAACAGTCCAGTTGGTTAAAACATCAAATGTATAAATAAATTATGAAATATCAAAATCAAAGTTTCCAAACACTAGACTCAAAATGAAAAAATTAGGAACATAGGTGGATCTTTCTAAAAAAAAAGGCCTTTTTTATAGTCCAAGCAGGACTTTCTCTGATTTGTCATGTTGGGGCAACCAATGTGATAGAGGTTTTCCCCCTATCAAATTCTCTTCCTAAGTAACACTACAGGCGCTGGCCATTGACTTTAAAGGACGATTTTCCATCAAGATCGGCAACCTCAACCGCCCTATGGGGAAACATATTTACCATTTGGAATGGACCTGACCATCGAGATTTAAGCTTTCCTGGAAAGAGCTTGAGCCTAGAGTTGTAGAGGAGGACTTGTTAGCCTTGCTCAAATGTCTTTTGCACAATCTTCTTATCATGCCACCCCTTTCACCTTGTCTTTGCAAAGTTTTTCATTCTCATAGGCTTGGAGCCTAAATTCATCAAGTTCATTGAGCTACAATAATCTTTTGTCACCAATAGTTTGCAAATCAAAATTCAACTTTTTTATTGCCTAATAAGCATGATGTTCTAACTCGACGGACAAATGACAACCTTTTCCAAACACAAGCTTGTATAGGGACATACCAATAGGGTTTTTATAAGCAGTTCTTTACACCTATAGTGCATCATCAAGCTGTCTTGACCAATCTTTGAGGGATGGACACATAGTCTTTCAAGTATTCGTTTGATTTCCCGATTGGATACCTCCGTTTATCCACTTGTTTGTGGGTGGTAAGCGGTGGCAATTCGGTGAGTCACCCCATATTTGGCAAGGAGAGCCTCAAAATACTTATTACAGAAATGTGACCCTTCGTCACTGATAATGGCTCGAGAAGTACCAAAATGGGTGAAGATTTGTTTCTTCATGAAGTTTATCACTACCTTAGAGTCATTAGTAGGAAATGCACTTGCTTCCACCCATTTGGACATGTAGTCCATTACCATAAGAATATACAGATTCCCATAGGAGGGAATGAAGGAGCCCATGAAGTCGATGCCCCAAACATAAAAAATTTCAACTTCGAGAATGAAATTAAGGGGCATCTCATTTCTCCTTGATATGTTCCCTGATTTCTGACATCTGTCACATTTGCTAATATGGAAATATGCATCCCAGAAGAGAGATGACCAATACAAGCTAGATTGGAGAACCTTTGTTATTGTTCTGTCACCACTATAATGACCTACATAAGGGGCAACATGACATTGATTCAAGATTTGATCAACTTCTTTCAAAGGTACACACCTCCTCAACATGTGATCAAGGCACTGTTTAAACAAGAAAGGCTCATCCCAAAGATAGTGCCTGCTATCATGCAAGAACTTCTTCCTCTGGTGAAAGGTGAAATCTGAAGGCATCACACCACCTACTAGGTAGTTCACAATGTCAGCATACCAAGGGTCCGATTGAGCTGTAACAGCAAAGAGTTGCTCATTGGGGAATGTCTCTCTGATTGTGATTGGTTTAACTTGATATTCATCATTTTCCAATCTAGAAAGGTGGTCAGCAACTTGATTCTCAGCCCTTTCTTATCATGAATTTCCAAGTCAAATTCTTACAACAGTAAAACCCATTGAATCATTCGTGGTTTTGCATCCTTTTAGCCACTAACTATTTAATCACGGAGTGGCCTATGTAGATTATCACCTTCGCACCCACCAAATATGACCGAAACTTGTCAAATGCAAAAACAACTGCCAGAAGTTCCTTTTCTATCATGGTGTAGTTAAGTTGTGCACCATTGAAAGTTTTGCTTACATAGTATATGGAGCAAAACACCTTATCCTTCCTCTGCCCCAAAATTGCACCAACAACATAGTCACTAGCATCACACATTAGTTCAAAAGGTAACTCCTAATCAAGGGTGGTAATTATCGGAGCTGATACAAGTCTCTTTTTCAATTCCACAAATGCGTCATGGCAAGATTTATCAAAGTCAAATTGGACGTCCTTCTCCAATAGGTTACAAAGAGGCTTAGAAATCTTAGAGAAGTTCTTTATGCATCTCTGGTAGAAACCGGCATGCCCTATGAAACTTTTGACTCCCTTCACTGAGATTGGCGGCGGAAATTTCTCAATCACCTATATTTTTGCTCTATCTACCTCCATCCCTTTGCATGACACTCTATGGCCAAGAATTATGCCTTCTTGGACCATGAAGTGACACTTCTCCCAGTTAAGCACCAAATTGGTCTCTTCACATCTTTGCAGAACCAAAGCGAAGTTATTCAGGCTATCATCAAAGTAATCATCGAAGACTAAGAAGTCATCCATGAAGACCTCCAAGAACTTCTCTACCATATCTGTAAAGATTGCCATCATGCATCTCTGGAAGGTTGCTGGCGCATTACACAAACCAAATGGCATTTGCCTAAAAGCATATGTACCATAGGGGCAAGTGAATATTGTCTTCTCTTTATCATTAGGGGCTATAGCAATCTGATTATACCCCGACTATCCATCCAGAAAGCAGTAAAATGCATGCCCTGCCAACCTGTCCAGCGTCTTATCAATGAATGGCAGAGAGAAATGATCATTTCTGGTTGCGATGTTCAGCTTCCTATAGTCCATGCAAATATGCCACCTCGTGACTATTCTGGTCGGAATTAAGTCATTATTTTCATTAGCAACAACTGTCATTCCACTCTTTTTAGGCACACACTGGATAGGGCTCACCTATGTACTGTTTGAAATTGGGTATATGATGCCCCAGTCCAACCACTTGATGATCTCCTTTTTCACCACCTCCTTCATAATGGGGTTCAGACGCCTTTGATACTCAATGATTGGTTTGGCATCATCTTCTAGCAGAATTTTGTGCATGTATATAGTAGGACTAATGCCTTTAATGTCTGCAATAGTCCATCCCAGCACCTTCTTATACTACCTTAGCACTCTCAACAACTTGGACTATTTCTCTTTCGACAATAATAAGGAAATGATGACTGGCAATGTGGATGATTCTCCAAAGTAGGAATATCTCAAGTGTTTGGGCAATGGTTTGAGTTCCAACTTGGGTGGAGAGATGATGGAAGGTTGCAGAATAGGCTTGTCAGAAGAGATTTGCAATGGCTTAAAGCTTGGTTTCCTATAAAACTTAGAAGAAGAATCAAGCAGTTTAATACATTCCCTAATGTCATCCCTATCTACATGTTCATCATGAGATGTTAAAGTTAAAGCAAGGGAATCATCAAGAAAATTAGCATGAAATGCAGCGTTTACTACCTGATCAATCATACCAACATAAGAACATTCTTCTTGATTATCAGGGAATTTCATGGCCTTATAAATGTTAAAAGTTACCTTTTCGTCATTCACTTGCATAGTAAGCTCACCTTTTTGCACATTTATCATGGTTTTACCGATTGCTAAGAAAGGCCTTCCTAGAATTAATGGCACATTGTGGTCCTCCTCTATATCAATGATGACAAAGTCGGTAGGGAAAATGAGCTTGTCCACCTTTATTAAACATTCCTCAATGACCCCCTTAGGATATGTGAGAGTCCTGTCAGCTAATTACAAGGTCACAGAGGTTGGCTTCATTTCACCTCGTTCTAACCATTGGAAGATTAAAAATGGCTTCAAATTAATGCTCACCCCCAAATCACACAAAGCTCTACCGTTAAAGTGTCTCCCATTTGTGTGTGGTAAGGTAAAGCTTCCCGGATCTTTTAACTTTAGGGGTAGCTTGTTCTCCAAGATGGCACTATATTCCTCTGTGAGTGCCACTATTTCATAGTCTCTCAATCTTCTCTTCTTGAATAGAATATCCTTCATGAACTTCACGTAACTTGGCATTTGTTCTAATGTCTCTGCAAATGAAATGTTTATATGAAGCTTCCTAAAGACTTCTAGAAACTTCTGGAATTGGGCATCCAACTTTTGCTTAGCGAATCTGTTGGGGAAAGGTAGAGGTAATGTATGAGGTTTTTCATCCTTCGTCTTTTCCTCATCCTTCTTCTTTTCAATTACCTTGCTCCTTTGGTCCTCTTTATACACACTCTCCACATCTTGTGCCACCTCAGCATCATCTACAAGCAGTTTGGTCTTAGGATTCCCTTCTATGTCTTTTCCACTTCTAAGGGTAATAGCATTGCAGGATGGTGAATCCTTGGGATTACCTCTTGGATTGTTGACCGTGTCACTTGGAAAAGACCCTAGGGGGGCTACTATTTATAGCATTCACCAACTGAACCACTTGGGTCTCTAGTGCTCTTATTGAAGTCATTTGGCTTTGAATCATAGCATCGTTCTTGGCCAAATGAGTATCAGTCTTCGACATATAAGAATCGGACTTGATCATGAATTGCATGGACATGTCTTCAAGAGATGGTTTCTTGTCTTGCATAGGAGGTCGTGATTGTGAAGAGAAACTAAGAGGATACGGTTGTTGTAACATCCTCTCTGACTTAATGATATTAATCAGGGTTATAGTAGGTTAATAAGTCTGGTATAAGTTACTTGATGATTTTGGTAATTGTTTGGGCCGAATTGAGCGTAAATCTATAACACTGAATACGAGAAATAGCTTAAAATAGTTCAGAATTTAGCTTAAATAGCTAAAAGTATGGGAATAAATATGGTAAAGTTATTTTGAAGTCATTGAGGATTGGAATGAGCTATATGGAATTTTGGAAGATCAGATAAGTTAGTTTGACATTTTTAATGACATTGTGATAGTGTTTAAAGACCAAACTAATCAGATAAATGGATCAAAAACTCGTAAGGGTATGAGCAAGTGTAATATAGAAGAATGAAGATTAATTTGAGAGTAGAAACAAGTTGAAATGGACACTTGGAAGCTTCTAAATTCAGTTCCATAAGGTTTAATTTAACTCAGGGATGAATAGTGAAGCTAGTGTCTGATAAAGGTGTATACAAATGATTGTGAAAAAATAAGAACTAATAAGTGCATGAAATCCTAGAATTTTCCATAATGCCTATGGAGGTTGGAAAAATCCATTTCTGAAAGATTAAAGTGTCTTTAGCAGATAAAAATTTATTTGCTAGATTTCACTTTTTCTCTCCTATTTTTCCCTCCCTTACGTCTCCCCCTTGTCATTACTCTTGAGAGATATTTTTCTCTCTATTTTCTCTCCGTCACTCACGATTCATCAAAAGAAAGAAAAGAAGCAAAAGAAAGAGGAGAAGAAACAAAGACAAAGACAGAAACGAATAGGAGAAAAACATGGGAGAAATGAGAGAAAATAAGAAAAGAAAAGAAGAAGAGGGAACATAAGACAACAACAGAAAAATGGAGGGGGAAGAAATAAAGACCAAGCAAAGAGGAGCTAGGAACAAGATCAAGACACCATGGAAACCAAGGTAGGGGGAATTTTATTAAGCTTTGTTCATCTTTGTTTCATCTTTTGCTATTTCTTGAAAATGATGGATTGGTGATTTTTGTAGAGATCTTGAGACGTTGAGCAAAGCTTATGCTTTTATGCTTTGATTACATGATAAAGATTCAAACTTTGATCTTATTCTTGATGAACTTTCAGTTTTTCAAAAATGAGTATGAAACCCACTTTGTGGTTGGTTGTTTTATGGTTGATTTGGGTGCATTTCCATGATTACTTGATGTTGTGGTTAATGTTTGATGGTTTGATTTAGGTTGGAATGGTTTAAGAACTCTAATTTCTGATTAATACGAGCTTGTAATCGATTACATAACCTATGTAATCGATTACAATGCTTATGAAGCTGCAAAAATGCTGGATGTAATCGATTACAGAGCCTCTGGTTGAGGTGTAATCGATTACATTAGTAATGTAATCGATTACGAGGCCCCCAAATTAGGGTTTTTGATCCAAAATTGATGGGAACAAAGTTCTTTATCCCATGTAACCTAAATACAAACCTTAGACCTTGAATTGAAGGGTTGGAATTCACTAGATTGTGAAGAGATTATGCATCCAAATAAATTTGAGAAAATGATTTCATGATATGATTGAATCAAATGAGATTGATGAGATAAATGTCCTAGGTATAAATGAATTGATCATTTTGCATGAGAATGTGATATGAGAATGATGAATCAAATATCAATGCATTATGCTATGAATTGAGATTTATTAATGAGATATCAATGCATGATGCTAAGATATGTGATTAATGAATTTGAATACCCATGATGAGAATGATTAGATTATGCATTATATTGCCTTTTTGATGATTTGATGAACAAAATGTTTTGATTTTCATAGGTATCCCTTTGTGGAACTAGACTGAGTGAGGTTTTGGATATGCTTTGTACTAGGGTAAGTTTGGGATAATGGTAAGAGAGAATTTGAGAATCTTTCTACACCAGAGTAATTGAGGTTGAGGGAGACCTCCCTCTTTACCCATGCTTCCCTAGACATCAAGTATTAGAGGAAGACCTCTTTACTTAAGGTAATCCTAAACCCCCGGATTACAGGGAGCAGATTAAACTTCCTTTATCTATGATGATCGATAGTGTGAGGATGGACATTCCCTCCCTATCAAAAGTAGTTAAGGATGGACATTCTCTCTCTACTTAGCACTTGAAATGAGGACGGATATTCCCTCATTATTGTGGTTGATCGAGATTGGTCTAGTTACCGGGAGTAGTCCTGTGTAGCGAGAGCTATAAAAAGGTCGAAGTGCACCAACCCGAAAGCAGGCTACTACCAAGTGATTTGGTATTGTGAGGATGGACATTCCTTCCATACCATTGATTTGAGATAACACATGTGTCCTGATGATTTGAGACATGAACCTTGAAACATGAGATTTTGATATAGATGAGATTTTCATGAGTTTTGATGAATTGTAACATGGTTTGAGACATGATTTCCATTGAATAAGATTTTCCTGATATTTGAATATATGATTTCCGATGTAATTGATTTGAGTCCAAATGACTCTGGATATGAGGAATTTCAAATAATAGATTTTGATGATTATAAATGATTTTCATAATTCAATGAACCTCTGTTTCAGGAAGGAGAAGGACCCGATTTGGTTTTAGTCACCTTCTTACAGATTATATAGAAATGATTTTTCACTACAACAGCTGGAATTATTATGATGACACAATTTTAAACAAACTACTGAGAATTTTATGATTCTCACCCCCCTACATATTTTATTTCCATGATAATTCTAGGAGGGACCTACAGTGACAAGCAAGATGAAGCAAGACGGGACTTATGGATGAAGAGATGATTTAGTTCGTTTGATCAGATTTTGTATAATAGATCAATATAGGTATAGTATGTTCAGTGATGTATTCTTTGTATAAATAATTCATTTCTTATATGTGTAATATGTTTCCGTTAAAGGCTCATATTTTGTATATTATTAAACTATTTCATTGCAAAATTATGGATATTTATAAGTAATGTACCAAATTCTAATTATTGATATGTAAACTGATATGTCATTAGTGTTAGCCTTTGGGATGTTATATTATGGCCCATGTGACACCCGAGGCCGATGAGGGCAAAGAGTGGTCACTAGTGCAAAAAGATGAAGCACAAACAAGGAGCGGCTCATAGCAGGCTTCTAGGCAAAGGGACACATGAATGAACTAAATACACATCGAAATAAGAGTGATTCAAAGACTGTGCAGGTATGGGACTACATAGTTGAGGATGGCTTAAAGGAATTAATTAGCATCACTCATATCAACAAAATGCATCTTCTTTTCGGGAGCCAAGAACATAAGTACTCCATGGTTAAGCATGCTTGACTTGGAGCACTTGTGGGATGGGTGATCTCTTAGGAAGTTTCCTAGGATGCGTGTTAGTGAGAACAAAGCATGTTGAAAAGACCCAGGTTGATCTGTGGGGACACTTATCAATCCTGTAGGCCGTCCTGGGACGTTATAGTTGTCTTTCGTTACCAGCCGATGAGGATGATACACCTTGATTGTCTTTCCATGAGGAGTTTGGATGATTTCTCCACCCAAGGTTATGCTAATGTGAATAAGGATTGTTCTGTGATGGCCGATAGTTCCCAACTTATTGTGCACTCTCCAAGATGGAAAGGCACCTATCAGTTACACGATTATCACCACATCGATCACAAAGCACAAAAGGGCTCAAATGAGGACTCGCTCCCATACTATCTAACTTGCTAGCAATTGTAGCCACTTGAGCAGAAAGTGATGTAATTGCATCAATATCATGCACTCCAGTTACCTTCCTTGGAGTATTTTTTGCAGAAGGCCACTGGTAACTATTTGCAGCCAATTCTTCAAGCAGTTGGAATGCCTTATCAAAGGATTTTCCAAGCAATGAACCACCCGTAGCTGCATCCACAATTGGATGGTGGTGAGGCAACAACCTTTTATGGAAGGAATATATTTGGTGTCATGGAGGAATCTCGTGATGAGGGCACCTTCTCAAAAGATCCTTGTATATCTCTTATGCTTCATACAAGGATTCAGAATCAGCTTGAG
The DNA here is from genome assembly GCA_029884605.1 of Ormosia emarginata. Classification (NCBI taxonomy): domain Eukaryota; kingdom Viridiplantae; phylum Streptophyta; class Magnoliopsida; order Fabales; family Fabaceae; genus Ormosia; species Ormosia emarginata. The sequence continues at coordinate 12,172,020 of JAQQTP010000040.1, forward strand.
TGAATGAAGTAATGTCATTCACTATCTCTGCAGTCTTGGCAGGTGGAAACTATTTGTTCAGGAATTTGCCATAGGCATCACTCCATTGAATGTATCACAAATCTCCAGAAAATTTGATAAGTGGGCATTTGGATCTTCACTCGGTAAACCCTCAAATTGCACCAAAGTCTGTATCATTTGAATGATGGCCGGTTTAATTTCGAAGTTAATAGCTTAGATAGGAGGTTGCCTTATACTTGATTGTAAATTATCCATTTGAGGAGTTACAAACTCCCTCAAGGACCTCGTATGATCATTGTTATCAGCCATGGTATTTGTTCCTAAAATAAATAAAGAATGAAACTTGGATTAAAATGAACTAAAAGAAAACTTGAATTAAAACTAATATAACTCATTGTCAATATTGGCAAAAATCAGAAATTAGTCGTTATCCCCAACAACAGCACCAAAAACTTGTTAGACCTTTTGTCTACCGCAAGTGCACAGGTTCGTGAAAGTAATACAATGATAAGAAAGATTGTTTCCACAGGGATAATGAACAATATCTAATGTTAAATATTAACCAATAGCTTAATGAATTCTATTCAAGCATATATAAATTGGGAAGAGTGTATGTAGCCAATTTAAAGACTAAAAAGCGATAAGTCAGGATTAAAAGACAGTAATGAGAGCATAGGAACTCCTTCTTCACCCACTACTTTACTTAGTAACTTGCAACCACTTTAAGCAACAATGATGACTAGTTTTGTTAGCTTAAGAAACTACATTATCCAAAAGTCTATGTCTAGGTCATTTAAACCTATGTCATTTACGTAGCTCACTATGTGTCTATGGTGTGATCTAGATTGTGGTTAAAAATTAAGATCAAAATTAGTTGCCAAGTTCCACAAAAAATATATAAAACCTTGCAACCAATTGTAGTTAGCAACGATTGATCTACAGAGAACTAATTCAATTAACACTATAAATTGATTCCTAATTTAAACTCTCAAAAATAGTAAACAGTAAAAAAGGGTTTTGTTTGTTAAACTAAAAATAGAAATTGAATCTAAAGTAATAACAATAAACACGATTTGAATTACTAATTAAAAGATATTAGTTAAGAGATGGAATCCACCGCTACATTTATATGATAATGCTAACCTTCATATTCTTTATCTCAATATGACAAATTATGTTTCAATATGATTGTACGATTAATTCCCTGTTTTCTTTAAGTTTTGGTTAATTTAGCAACCGCTCAAATCAATCCATAATTAGTAGTTATTTGTAAAGCAATCACTCTTATACTTACCTAATGATCGCATTATGATTTAGAAAACCAATCACACTAAGATCCAATCATACACAGAGATTGAATTACTTAGATCATATGTTTCACTAGTCCTATACCGCAACCGCGCATAGCAATCCTAGTTTTACCACTCTCGAAATTGACAGAAAATATAAAAACCTTTATATTGAATTAAGATCAGAAAACATATGAATAGAAACACAACTGTATTGAAATCAAGAAATATACAGAATTTACATTATCAAAACTAGGGTTTCATCCTCCCTTAACCAAATAAGAAAGTTAGCCACACATGACAAATTCAAAATCAAAAGAATAATAGAAGAAAGACATCATCTAACATAAAAGAAGAGAAGAAAACTAAAGATCAAACTAGTTTCCAAGGAGTGAAGTTGATTGTTCTTTGATTGCTCGAACCCAAGTTTGTAATCTTTGATCGAATCTCCTTCTTTCTTGTTCTTCGTATTTCCTTCAGTTTCTTAACAGCTTCCAATCCAGAGATCCCTTTTTTGGAACCCTAGGCAATCCTACTTACAGGTTTTGATACCAAATTCCTCAATCAGATTGAAATCTGATTTCCTGATTTGCAGATATGGGCCGTGTCTTAAGACATGACCTACCCCATGACTGAGTCTGTCAACGCAATTTCAACAGGATTTGAAGGCAGAGAGGAACACGGCCTACCCCATGTCTTGAGACACGGACCGTGTTCTCGGGTGTACTCAGAACTGGACCTATTTTTGTGATGACAGAGAAGAACATGGCCTACCCTGTGTCTGGGGAGACAAGTTGTGTTCTTGGTTAGGTCCATTGCAGAATCTTGTTGAAGTACCAGAGAAGGACATATCCCTCCCCGTGTCTTGGGACACGAGCCGTGTCTTGGGACACGGGCCGTGTCACTTAATTTCTTCATATTCAACCCTGAGTTCTCTTTTCTCCTTTCTTCTAGGGGTGATATTGATCTCCTTGAGTCTTTAGCTCTCTCCTCAAGTGGTTAACAAGCTTGGTTTGAAGCTAATGAACTCACACACTCGAAAATCTCCTGAAAAACACAATTCAATTATGAGTGCTTATAATCACAGTTAAGCAAAGTTTCATAATAAATATCCAATTAAGCTTTATATTAGAAACTTAGCTAAATATTAACAATTAAGCACATATGGAGTCCAATTAAATCAAACATAAAGCATTCAAAATATGAAAATAATTGACAGATCAAACACCCCCACACTTAGCATTTTGCACTCTTGGGCAAAAACATAGAATCGAGCACATGCTTCCCAATAAGTATTGAAAGTGCAGAATAATGAGCAAAGACCTACACATCTTATTCTTTTCAAGGAATCTAAGCAATCAAGAATTTCCTTCCTTGGCAATCCAAACCAGTAAGTAAAGCCAATCAAATATTAGGGTTAAATCAACATGATAAATCCTCACTGGTATACTCTCTCACTTAAGTGTTTTAGGCTTGTGTTTACTCTCAACTTACTCATGAGAACATGCCCTACCATAAGCTTGGTAAGCCTCTACTTCTCTACTGTAACATCCCGGGACTGCCTGCAGGATTGACGAGTGTCTCCACAAACCAACACGAGTCTTTTCAGCGTGTTTTGTCCTCACTCACACGCATCCTAAGAAACTTCCCAGGATGTCACCCATCCCACAATTGCTCCAGGTCAAGCATGCTTAACAATGGAGTTCTTATGTTCTAGGCTCCCTAAAAGAAGTTGCAACTTGTTGATATGGCTACGCCTAATCAATTCCTTTAAGCCATCCTCAACTATGCAGTCCCATACCTGCACAGTCTTTGAATCCCTCTCATTCCGGTGCGTATTCAGTTTATTCATAGGACCCTTCACCTAGAAGCCTGCAAGGAGCCGCTCCTTGTACATGCTTCTCATGCACCGACGTCCACTCCCCGCCCTCGTCGGCCCCGAGACACCACATGCCCACCAACTTTCGCTTGGTTCGTCCCTAAAGCACATACAAGGAGCGGCTCCTGGCAGGCTTCTAGGCGAAGGGTCCTATGAATAAACTGAATACACACTGGAATGAGAGGGATTCAAAGACTGTGCAAGTATGGGACTGCATAGTTGAGGATGGCTTAAAGGAATTGATTAGGCATAGCCATATTAACAAGTTGCCACTTCTTTTCGGGAGCCTAGAACATAAGAACTCCATTGTTAAGCGTGCTTGACCTGGAGCAATTATGGGATGGGTGACCTCTTGGGAAGTTTCCTAGGATGCGTGTGAGTGAGGACACAACACGCTGAAAAGACTCATATTGGTTTGTGGAGACACTCGTCAATCCTGCAGGCAGTCCCGGGATGTTACATCTACCACCTAGGCCACATGCATACAAAGATCAAAAGGTCTTTAATTAGGTTTTAACGAGGTCAAGGATTCATCATGGATAATCAAAGTTAGACCATAGGAAATAGAAGAGCAAGGAGAAATATATTCAATCATTTCAGTGAAAATTTCCCAACATTCTTTATACTCCAATTTTATTTTGTACCTTCACCTTTTTTGTACCTTTCTCTAGTCAACAACCAACTTTTCATTTTCCTCTTCATTTCTTTCTTTTTCACTTTTGAGTTCTCTTCTTCTTCTTTTTCTTGAATAGTATACATTGCATCACATTGTCAAATACCCCCACACTTATTCAAATCCAATTCCCAACATAATTACCTAACTCTTCTACTCCCTAAGGTAAGGTAGCAATGGTTTGTCACTTTTAGGCTTGTATTGAGCTATGATAGAAAAAAAAGAATCAATTAGGTTTAAAGGGGCTAAACAATGGATAAAAATGCAAGGATGACTATTTGGCCAGTAGCTATTAAAAAGAATTACCTTTATCATTTGAAATATATGCAGTGATCATTTGCAGCTTAAAAGAGAGTCAACCAAATTCTAGAGTGCACATAATCATGAGCAAAATCACACAACAAAGAACCAGGATGGCCTAGAATTAACCATTCACATCAGGGCCCAATATGTCACTGGGTTTCAATCTACCATATTTGAATTAACCTTTTTAAAAAAAAAATTAAAAACCTTACAAGACAGGTTAGAAAGCAAGAAAATCCACTCCTTCAAGCTTAAAAACTTTTCAAATTTTCAATAAAAATTTTGGATCTTTTGCTCACCACTCAGATCACTTTGAAACTCATAGGAAAGATATTTACCAGATATGCAATGAAGCGCACATTACCCCCTACACTTAAACCAGACATTGTCCTCAATGGCAAAGCATACCCATAGGAGAGAAAATAAACACAATGAAACCAACAGGACATAGGCAAAAACATGAATAAATTAAATCCATAATCATTAATCAGCAGTCATATTCAAAAAAAAAATGGATCCAATACAATGTCAAAATATCTAACCAATGTCAAATGAGAAACCCAAAATAGCAATGGGAATACTTCAAGATGGGGGAGGGGGATAAGACACTCTCTGAAGCAAGGCATCTAGTTTGCCATCAATGTTATCCATCCGCTGAGCAGTAGAGTCCTCTAGTGCCTGGAATCTATCATCAAATCACTGTAAGTAGTCAATTCCATGTGATCAAGACATGCCAGGACATCATCATAAGAAGCAGCTCGAGCATGAGTAGAGGACCCTGCGTCTGTGGCAAAGTTAGGAGCATACTCTTGGGGTTATGGTGCTGCATCATCCTCCTGGGGCTCAGGCGTCAGAGCACGCCTAGGTAAGACATCTCTATCTGCTCCAAGTAAGTGTAGTGCACCATTCTGATGGACACACATTTTCATAGCCACCAAAATGGGTCCATCAATAGCATTGGGACCTCTAATAAGAGCCTCCTCCGGCAAATCCAAATAATCAAAGTGGGCAACAATAATAGAAATATAGCCCCTAAGCAAAATACGGCCAACTCTAGTGGCCCCAACATGCTGAAACTGGTGACACAACCAATACCTCCCATTTACTGGTTCCCCATTGATCATATAGGAAAGGAAAAATAATTCATTTCGGCTAAAGGTCCATTAGCTCTCGCCCCTAGCACAGATAGTGTTAACGAACCACTTTTGGATGTACCTATGTGCAGGAGATCGAAGTCTGGAGGCCTTAGAGATTTTGGGATCGTAATGACTCGAATCAGCCACAATCAAAGCAGACCAAACATTTTCTGGGTTAAAATCACGGGGCAAACAATTGTGCCCCATAGGAAATCCAAATATAGCACTGAATTGGTTAATGTCTAGGGTGTGGAGAGTGCCTAACAACTTAAATTTGATCTCACCTGGCCACTCAGCTTGGTTATTTAGAGGATACAGTTTGCACTCAAATGTGGAAATAAATTCACAAGTCAACTCAATGTAGGTAGGCCCACGAAAAGTTACGAACTACCCAGCCTATTCTACCCAACAATTTATTGACCTCGTCAACTAAACCAATGGACCTTAGGGTGTCCACATCTAAAAACCAGGTAGGGAACACTTCATTCCTATCTAAAGGATTGATAGGTACCTGTTGGGGAGATGGGGCACTTGGTAGTGGTGGAGGTGGGACTTCCTTCCTGGCTTGCATCTTCATGCGCTTCTTTGGAGGCATATTGAAGGTTGAGGCTTGGGAATGAAGGAGAGGAAATTTAGTGAAGGATGGTGGGAATAGGGTTTTGATAGAAATTGGGAATGTGGATGGGGGGTCTTGGTGGCTGTGGAGGGGGAAATTGGTAGTGAGAATGGAATGGGAATGGGGGAGGGAAGGGATAGGGATGGTGGGTACGAAAAAAGGGTTACTGTGGAAATGGTGGCTACGAGTTATAGTGGTGGTGAGGGTGTAACACCCTCCTTCGAGTATCACATTTGAGACTAAAACTTGAAAACTTAACAAAACGTGTAAAAGGTTTAATATAGTAAAATACAGATTTCAAACTTTCTTTCATGAAAACATAAATTTAAACAAGGCATAAACAACACAGGATGTAATACTAAATAATTACACATCAAAATATACAAAAGATGGCATGGACCACAGTCCACCCAAAATACATACAGGTTTGTACTCAAAAGACATATACAAACAACTTAACAAAAACATAAACTAGCCCAAGTCTAATGCCTAGGGAGTAGAGCCCTCCGATGGATCCTCCTCCTCGAATTCCTCATCGGACAAAACCCTCATCCCGGGTAAGATCTCACGGGAAGGTGACCTAGCAAACAACACCACCAAGTCCTGATCCTTCTTAGGGATGTAATGCAAATCACCCCACAACTCCCTAATCAGCATAACAAACTCCAAACGTACCGAGACATCAAGAGAAAAGAAAGGATCCTCATTGCGGGTCCTATATACAGATAGAGTCACATCTCCTACATATCTAACACGTTCAATATCCCAGTCGATACACCAAGCATCCATACCACCATGGAACTGAACTCTGACAAAACTAACAAAATCTCTTCTCATTGCCTTCATAGGAAATCAACACAATAGAAAAGATGCGATCTTCTTCATCTTCCTCTCAGTCTTTATCAATCATATACACATAAAACAGAATAACATAACAGAGAGGTGAGATTCCCTACATCAATACCAACACGGCAGCATAGAAACAATAAAGAACAATAATATCATTCATTTATAGGAAACAACAATTGAAATCATGGCATCAAGTATCAGATGGTTTAGCAGATATAAAATATCACAATGATATGTAAACAAACTATGCATATGCACAATGGACCCATTTCCTACTCCATGGAGCTAAACACAATTTCAAAGAGAATGATCTAGAAGACATGTCTATATCTCGTCAGCCTCAAGTCAAGTGCTATAATTTCTCAATTTACGCATCATGGCTTATACAAGACAGTTTACACCAGATCGTGATTAGGAATAGTATCTCGATCAAGATCGTCAGTGCATTGCATCAGTCTGACCCATGATACAGTGGAGTTACCAACTGGCCATTGTAGAAAACTCATGTCCTGATGCCCCCAAGTTCAATAAATGACCTACAGTACGCCCATTGCACCCGCACTAAGGTATAATTCAACTCCTAGGCATACAGCCTCAACTGAAACTGCTGGTATAATGTATGATCAATGACTCAATGCATATACACATATCAATATCATAACTTTCCATAAGCATAAGCTACTCTTGAGCCAAAACAGTCATTAACATCCTCGGGTCCCGTTTAAGAGCCCAACAACACACTATTGTTATTTTCAATCGCAAGGCATCTTTATCGCATAATTCATAAATCATCATCACTATTTTTCAATCACGTAAACTTTTATTACACTTTTTTAAAGCTTAATTTTGAAATTTTCAAAGATTAATATAGAAACTAACTTTAGTTCCAATATTCCTCTAACTAGGCTCCTCTAGGTAGTAATTCCTAATATTTTCCACAAAGAACACAAAAAGGAATCCATATTATATTAATTTAATAGATTCTTTTCCTTTGCCTTTAATAAAACACTCTTCAATAAACTACTTTAAATTTTTAAATACTTTTTCAAGCTCATTTTCTATTTCATGGCCGAAATTTACCTTATGTCAAAGAATAAAATTTCGTTCTTTTTCTTTTTTTCATCATTATAAACCCTTAGTCGAAATCCTTTTTACTTAAGCTTCTAAGTTCCAAATCAACATAAAATTTTGGTCTTGGATACCCTATTTATGGCCACTTGGTAGTGAGCCCTAAGGCCCTTGGACCTCAAAATTTTTATCCTCATCAACAAGATTCCAAGCATACAATATACTTCAGTCATTAAAATTTCTACTCAACCAAGATTATACATGACATTAAACCATAAAATCATATAGGGCAAATAATTACAAGATCAGCAAAATCCATACAACCAAGTGAATAACCCTCACATGGATTCTTTACTTCAAACATACAAATTTCGTTCCTCACCACCATGAAAGGTTGATGAGAGTAATCTCCCTCTTACCTTAGTGATCCTCCAAGCTCCTTGTATGCCTCCTTCAAATAGATTTCCACCACCAAGATGAACTTAAAAACAAAGAAAACATACAATATCAATATCTAAGGCTTATCTAAGATGACCATTGATCAAAGTATGGTCTTAGAATTTGAAAATGAAAAGGATGATGAAGATTAGTGAACTTCACCTCAAAACTTCTTAAACTTGAACTTGAAGAACAAAGTTAAAGATGGATGAACTAGGTCAAGATCACAACACCAAAGTGTCTTCAAATGAGGTTTGGATTCAAGAAATATAGATGGTTGAAATTAAAGAAGATTGGATGGTGGGTTTTTGGTGGTGTGGCCGTGAGCTTGGTGGAGAGAAAAGGTGAGAGTTTTTTTTTGTGTTTTGGTTCTTGATAGAAAGTTATAGAAATGAATTAAGTGAAAGACTAAGTCCTAGAACCCTCCTAACTAGCCTTGGTCATGAGCTTCCCAAGGAGAGAGGGAGACAAGCTTCCTCCAAACTTGCTTAGGAAGCTTGCTTCCTACTAGTCCAAAAAGAGAGGTGGGCCATGGTGATGTCACAAAGATGTGGTCACATGAGTGATGTCATTAAGAGAAGCCTCTAGAAAAAGGTGACTAGGCTTATATCTAGAACCATCCACTAAATTTTTACTAAAAGCTATTATCCAATAGACAAAAGTTACAGTTAATAAAACAAGTATCTATTGTCTAATGGATAATAGAACGTACCCAAATTTTATTTACAAATAAAATATCAGAAAATGAAAACTTCAAAAATTGTCTTCGGTCTCGGGTTTAGTAAGCTCCCCGACCTTGTTTCAACAGTCCAATTTTTTTTGAAAATAATATTAAAATAATCAAAATAAGTCAATTAATTCATTAAAAAAATCAAAAAATCACAAAAATCATAGATAACAGAAAAATAAGAAAATTGGGGCGTTACAGAGGGTGGGTGGAAATGGTAGTCTGAGACCATGGGATTTGGTACGGTGGAAGGAGAGGTAACGGTGGGTGGTGGTGGAATTGGGGTGGCAATGGAGGTTTATGGTGGTGGGGTTGCTGAAAGGAAGGAAGAAATGGTGGTAATGGGGAAGATAGATAGAGGAAGAAAGGTGAGTGAAGAGCAAAAATTAGTAGAGGAGGGATAAAGATTGGGGCTGCGTAGGGTTTAGAGAAGAAGGGGCTAAAAAATGCCCAAATAAAACCCTAAGGGAGAGTTTTGTGCCATCTATCGAGAAAACACGGGTCATGTCAGTGGACACGTCCCATCCCGTGTACTATTCTATAAGAGGGTAGGGGGCTGAGCATGAGAACACGAGTTGTGTCATTTGATACGCCCATACCCGTGTTCTTCTTTAGAAGACAAATGGTCCCTAGTACCACGAAAACACGGGTCGTGTCATTTGACACGGCCCACACCATGTTAGGCTCTGGAAAGGATAGGGGTTGCTGTCATGAGAACACGGGTCGTGTCACTTGACATGGCCCACCCCATGTTTGATGTTGACTTTGCAACTCACACTAATTCCCTATAGCATTACCAATTTTCAAAGAATCTCATCCACCCAAACTCTTATAATGACTCCAAACACTTAGCAAACAATAAAATCATGCAATCAATCTCAAATCCAGCATTACAAAACACAAGTATTTACAAATATTCATGGATTAGCAGGCCAGAAACACACCAAAATTCACTAAACTACGAAGCTAAATAGAAAAACACTAAAGAAACATAAAATAGAAGGGATAAAGAAAGTAAATCTGGTTGGGTTGCCTCCCAATAAGCGCTTGGTTTATTGTCCTCGGCTTGACATTGTGACACTTTTTAGTGTTCTTCATAATGTGGATAGAGAAAGGTCATCTCTTCCACTTCTTCATTTTTTGAAAACTCATGGTAAGGTTTAAGACGTTGTCCATTGACCTTGAATATTTTGCCAGACGCCGCATTCATGATCTCCATTACACCAGAAGAAAAAACATTAGTCACCACAAATGGTCCAATCTATCTAGAACATAATTTACTTGGGAAAAGTTTGAGTCTGGATTAGTAAATCAACATTTTCTGTCCTTTGTGAAAACTCTTCTTGGAAATCATTTAGTCATGGAATGCCTTGGTCTTTGCCTTGTAAGTGAGGCACTCTCAAAAGCTTCATTTTGTAGTTCTTCCAACTTCTGTAGTTGAAGTTTCCATTGCTTTTTAGCACCAGTCAACTTCAAGTTAACTTGCTTAATAGCCCAGTAAGATCGATGCTCTAGCTCCACTAGCAAGTGACAAGGTTTCCTATATACCAATCAGAATGGTGACATGTCAATCGGGGTCTTATATGCAGTCATATAAGCCCATAAAGCATCATAAAGTCTAGTACTCCAATCCTTATGTGTTGGATTCACAGTCTTTTTAAGGATAGACTTGATTTCTAGATTGGACACTTCGGTCTATCCATTCGTCAGTGGATGGTAGGGAGTAGAAGTCTGGTGCACCACACCATATTTCTTCAATAGACCTTCAAAGGTTCTGCTGCAAAAATGGGTCCCTTGATCACTAATGATGGCCCTTGGAGTTCCAAACCTAGAGAAAATGTTAGACTTCACAAAATCCATAACAATCTTAGAATCATCAGATTTGGTGGCCTTGGCTTCCACCCATTTTGATATATAATTTATAGTTAGAAGAATGTATGAGAAACCAAATGAGGGAGGAAATGGTCCCATAAAGTCAATGCCCTAAACATCAAAGATTTCCACAAAGATTATTGGAGTTTGAGGCATTTGATTTCTTGGACCAATATTACCTGTTCTTTGACAGTGGTCACAGGACTTACAAAAGTTATAAGAATCCTTAAAAATTGTAGGCTAGTAAAAACCATTGTCGAGCACTTTGTTGCGTGTCCTCTTCATGCCAAAATGTCCTCCACATTCATAGGTGTGGTAAAAAGAGAGTATGGAGTGAGTTTCTGAATCTGGAATGCACCTCCTAATCACTTGATCCGCATAATGCTTCCAAAGATAAAGATCATCCCAGATGTAGTGTTTGCAATCACTCCTCAATTTATCCTATTGTGCTTTGTTCAACCCCTCCGAGAAGTCCTTGGTGGCTAAATAGTTAGAAATATCAGTGTACCAAGGAATTGTAGTCTCAATGGCCATTAATTGCTCATTCGAAAAACCCTCTTGGATAAGTATCTCCTCCTCCTCAGTCAGCAACCTACTCAAATGGTCTGGTACCAAGTTCTTGCTACCTTTCTTGTCTTTAATCTCTAAGTCAAACTCCTGCAGTAGCAGAATCCATCGAAGTAGTCTAGGCTTCGCATCTTTCTTCGCAAGTAGGTACTTCAAGGCTGCATGATCAGAAAAACCAATTACTTTAGAACCAATTAAATATGATCAAAATTTTTCTAAAGCAAAAGCCACAACTAGAAGCTCTTTCTCAGTTGTAGAGTAGTTTAATTGAGCATCATTTAGGATCCTTAATGTGTAGTAAATAGCATAAGGCACCCTATCCACTCGTTGTCCTAAGATAGCCCCTACTGCGAAGTTACTGGCATCACACATTATTTCAAATGGCAGCTCCCAATTAGGTGGCCTAATGATAGGTGTTGTAGTCATCAACTTCTTAAGTTTGGTGAAAGCCTCCATACACTTTTCATCAAAATGGAATAGGACATCTTTTTGAAGTAGTGTGCAAAGGGGCAAAGATATCTTGGAGAAGTCCTTGATGAATCTCTGATAGAATCCTGCATGACCAATAAAAGAACGAATTTCCTGCACACTTATGGGTGGGGGTAGGGAACACAACAGTTCTACTTTAGCTTTGTCAACCTCGATTCCCCTATTAGAGATTACATGACCTAACATTATACCTTCTTCTACCATGAAATGACATTTTTCTCAATTCAATACAAGGTTAGTGTCAATGCATCGTTTTAAAACCAATTTCAAATGTTCAAGACAATTTTCAAATCCCGTCCCAAACATGTAAAAATCATCCATGAAAACCTCGATGATATTCTCTATATAATTAGAAAATATACTCATCATGTATCTCTGAAATGTCCCTGGTACATTGCAAAGTCCAAAAGGCATTTGGCTATAAGCAAATGTGCCAAAGGGACAAGTGAAGGTGGTCTTATTCTGATCCTCTGAAGCAATGACAATCTGGTTGTAACCTGAAAATCCATCTAGAAAACAATAGTGAGTATGACCAGCTAATCTCTCTAACATTTGATCAATAAAAGGCAAAAGAAAATGGTCTTTTCTAGTGGCTGCATTTAATTTTCTGTAATCTATGCAAACATGCCACCCTGTTTGTAGCCTAGTGGGAATAAGCTCATTCTCAGCATTTCATACCACAGTGATTCCAAATTTCTTTGGTACTACCTGGACTGAGCTTACCCACTTGCTATCAAAAATAAGGTATATCACCCCCATACTTAGGAGCTTCAGTATCTCCTTTTTTTCAACTTCCATCATAGGAGGATTTAGCCTCCTCTGGAGATCTCTCACTAGTTTAGCCCCCTCCTCAATTATGATTCTGTGCATGCAAATGAAAGGGCTAATACCCTTGATGTCAGCTATAGTCCAACCAATGGTTGTCTTGTGCTCCTTCAATAGCCACTAATTTCTCCTCTTGTTCTTGGGTGAATGACTTAGCTATGATCACTGGAAGTGTGTCCTTCTCTCCCAAGAATATATATTTAAGATGATCAGGTAATTCCTTTAATTCCAAATCTGGTGCCTGCACAATAGAAGGTTTAAGTGTGTCATTAAGAACGGGTAACTCAACATAAGAAACCTCACGTCCTTCTGAAGTGGAAGAGAGCTCATGCAAGGCTGCTACTATATCATGAATATCCTTACTCCATGGCTTTCCTGCGTCATCCTTCTTCTCTTCCTGTTCATCTAAGCTATGAGTCAATACAGTATCAAGAGCATCAAAATGATTAGACTCAAAAGCTACATAAATTAAAGAATCAAAAGCATCAAAGGATTCAATAAAGCAAACAGAATGCGCATCACTAGGGTATCTCATAGCCTCAAAAATATTGAATCTGATTAATTCTCCATCAAGTTCCATGGTCAATGTCCTTGAGTGCACATTAATCTTTGTTTGCACAGTTTTCAAGAATGGTCTCCCCAACAAAATAGAAGTAGAATTGGGGGATTTATCTTCCTCCATGTCCAGCATATAGAAGTCTGCTGGAAATACTAGCTCATTCACCTGCACTAACACATCCTCAACAATACCCTTTGGGTATGCGTTAGATCTATCTGCTAATTGAATAATAACACCAGTTGGCTCCAAAAGACCTAGATGTAAATATGCATAAATGGAATAAGGCATGATATTTATGGATGCACCTAAATCTAGCATGACCCTCTCAAACCTTGTGTTACCTATCGTGCATGGTATAGTGAATGTTCCAGGGTCCTTACACTTAGTTGGGAGTTTCTTTTTAATCACAGCTGAAACATTTGCTCCCACTTGAACCTTCTTATTACCTTTTAACTTTCTTTTGTTAGTGCATAATTCATTTAAAAACTTGGTATATCTAGGCACTTGCTTAATGGCATCTAACAAAGAAATATTAATTTTCACTCTCCTAAAGGTCTCTAAGATCTCTTTTTCTACCTCATCTTTCTTATTCTTAGCCAACCGACTAGGAAAAGGGGCCTTAGTGACATACTTAGGAAGTGGTTCAGGAATACTTGCCTTAGGGACCTTAGAGTTTTGCCTCTCTTCATCTACCTCTTTAAGCTCTGGATCTTTTTCTTTAGTGTCCGGTGGAGATGATGTAGGTTCTTCTAGTGTCTTCCCACATCTCTATGTGATAGCACTAGCATTTTTCTTCGGATTCACTTCCGGTTGTGAGGGAAGTTTCCCAGAAAGTTAGCTCTGAACCTTGTTGATCTCTGTGGCTAACTACCCCACTTGGTTCTTTAAGTTATTGATAGTGGCTCTTGTTTCTTGTCGAAACTAAATGTTGTTAGTGGACATTTCTCTCATTAACTCCTCCAATGACAGTTCAGTTTATCTCGAAGCTTGAGCTTATTGCTGTCTCGGTGGGAAAGATGTTTGCCTCTATTGAAATCCTAGAGGTCCATAGGCTGAAGGTTGATTCTGGAGCTGCTTTTCATAGCTAAAGTTAAGATGATCTTTCTACCCTGGATTATACGTATTATAGTAGGGATTGTAATTTTTGGAAGGTTCGGAATATCTCCCTGCTACCTTTACCTCCTCATTTGTGTCCTCTTGTAAGGTGGAACACATATTAGTGGGATGTCAAGAAGAACAACAAATCCTGCAAGCATTTATTGGTGCTCTCCCATTATCCATTAACCATTGAACCATTGTAGTTAACTGACTCATTTATTGCTGCAAACTAGCTGTTTCTTGTAACACCCCAAATTTTATTTATTTTGTGATAAATATTTGTTTTCTAATATTTGTGATTTTTGGAAATTTTTCTAGATTTTTCTGAGAACGCGGAATATTTTAATATTATTCCTTGTTTTGCATGCAAACTGAGCTAGGTCGGGAAAATGAGATATTTTTTTTGAGAACCTTGATCTGTGGAAACGTCGATGGGGGATCTTACTAAACTCGAGGTTGGACACGGTTTACGAGATTTCACATTTTTCAAGAAATTTTAACAAATAAAATAATAAAACACTGTGTAAATTTTATCTATCAGATAAAATTTATACTGACTTCTGTCAACTGTAACCATTGTCTCTTAATCAATAACATGTAATAAAAATCCTATCACATTATCTTAATGCAATTTACTTTAAGTCTAATCAAGCCTACTTTAATTCAAATTTATAGTATTATAATCCAAGCTTCTTTGAGAAACTTTGACCAACTAAAGACCATGATGCCCTTGGCTTGTTGGGGAAGCCAAAATCCCCCCCCCTCTCTCCTCTTGTTGCCACGGCAATGCCCTCCAAAGGAGGCAAAAATTTTGCCTCCCCACTTAACTTAACCCACTCAAAATATCTCCACTTTTACAACACTTTCTCTCTCTAACTTCATCTTCTTCACATTTCCTCTTCCTTCTCTCTTCTTCTCCTCTCTTCACTATGAAATTGCAACCCCATTAGAGACCACCATTCTTCATCTTTTCTCTTCACCAAGCTCATTTCTACACTCACCTTCACCTCCTCTACATCTTTCATTTAGAAAGTTTCTCCAAAATTCAACCTTTCCTCCATTGTCTTCCAAGGCAAAGCTTCTTACTTTGAGGTAAAGTTTTCATTTTTCTTCTCTTTTCTCTTCATTTTCGTGCTCCATGGTCTCTTTGATGACCATGGATCCATTCTTTTTCCACCATTGGTGTTGACTCATTGTCTTGAAAATCCTAGGGTTTTGAAGGCTCAAAAACCAAAATCACCAAGGAGCTAGAAGGAGACCATTTTTGTGATTCTTCCTTAGGTAAGAGGGAGATTACTCACTTCAACCAATTTTTGGTGGTGAGGGAACCTTGTGTGCTTATTGATGGAGAAATCCATCTTTGTATGCTTACTTTATTTAGTAATTTTGCATGTTTATATATTCTTGAATTGGATTGATGCTTGATTGGTAATCTTGGACATATTGGATGTGTTGAATATGCTTGATCAAGTTAGGGTTGCTAAATGGAAAATTTGGAGTTTTCTATCCTAATATGGTGCCACGGTTTTGACTAGAATTTAGGGGTGTAAAAATTGTTTTTGTACACAAATAAATAAAGCTTATGTAATTAAATGTTGAATGATAACATTGAAGTTAATGAATGGAAAATTTTAAGGGTTTAATACCCTAGGGAGAGGCCACAGTTTTGACCCTGAGAATTGAGAGATTGAATTGGTTTTGTGTAAAATAAAATTTAAGTGATTAGGTGTTGATTGGTTAAGGCATAAAATATAAAGAAATTGGAACTTTGGTGGCTTAGGGAGGTCACGGTTTTAAAGAGAAAATTCTGAGGTAAAATGATGCTTTGATGCATCTTTGGAAATTTAAGAATTTAGAGACATGCATAACTCATAATCAAGTAGAAGAATTAAATTGGATAATAACACTTAAAAGGACCACGGTTTTGAAAGGTTGTTTAACCTAAAACTTTCATAATTGACCAAAGCTTAAGACTTTGAAATGTGAGGATCCATAATATGGACTTATGGTAATTGATGAACCATAGATATAAATTGATGTGGGGAATTGATTTGATGTTATATTGGACCCTATGTGGGCTAAGTACTTGTTGATTGTGTACTTGAGAAATGATTATATATGCCATTATGGTATGCTCATGATGAATGCATCATTGATAAACATACATGATTGGACATTATGTCGCCATGCATATGTGTTGTCCGTTGGACATTGTTGGAAAGGTCATGTTGCCTAGGAGTTTGAATAATACCTGTGTGCAGTTGCGAATAGACTAGCGTAAGGTCATAGTGGTTGGCCCTGGGGGCGTCGAGGTGCGGGTTTCTCACAATGGACAGTGGTAGCTCCACTGAATCCGTGAGATAGACCGATGCAAACGCACCGACGATCCAGACCTAGACGTTGTCCTATATCGTGATCAACTGTTGAGGTGTCATGTATGAGTCATTTTTGTGCAAATATTTTTATATGATAAGCACACTATTTTAAGGCCGACGATATACTAGCATTACTCCTTGATCATTCACTCCGAAAATGTTTATGTCTAGCTCTATGGAGTAGGAATTTTGGTACTATTTGCATTGTGAACTGTCAGTCTCATAATTCATTGAGCATGAACATTATAACTGTGTAATAATATCTATTCTTATTATTGTAATAATTACTTGGCTTATTTACTGTTGATGATTCTTCCTGCTGTTTAATATTATTTGCTTTTACTGTTAATTTTAATTATCCTTATGTTTATATATGGGTGTCCAGCGTCGTTCTATTTTCTTGCTGCCATTTTGGTACTGAAAGCTGGGTATCTCACCTTT
The DNA here is from genome assembly GCA_029884605.1 of Ormosia emarginata. Classification (NCBI taxonomy): domain Eukaryota; kingdom Viridiplantae; phylum Streptophyta; class Magnoliopsida; order Fabales; family Fabaceae; genus Ormosia; species Ormosia emarginata. The sequence continues at coordinate 12,189,224 of JAQQTP010000040.1, forward strand.
TTCTATATTTTCTCCATTTTTGTGTTTCTGTCGGATTGTGTACTTTTGAGAAGACGTTCGTGAGGAAGACAAGGAAACCCCTAAGTTTCTAAGTTTCTAGCCGCATTACAACTAGAGTTGTTGAGGATGTCGTCACGCCCACGCTGCTTTTTGGGATACGTGAAGTTGACCTTCCATGGAGGACCTGACTACTGGCACTTATATGTGGAGACGGACCACTGTGTCTACCGCGGGGAGCTGACGGTGTCCTTGTCTTGGGGTCGTTACGACACCTTTGTGTTTGATTTTTCAGCTTTTGTTATTTTGGAGTTTCACCTACCCGTGAAGGATATGTGGACTGATATGTTCTACACCCCTCAAGAGGATTCTTTCCTCTCCACTGCTCGGGCTTCAGCCCAAAACTCGGTTGCTCCAATGGCAATCTCATCAGATGAAGAGAACCCGGAGGAGGACTCGGCTACGGTCCCTTCTCGTCAGTCGTAGAGGCTGATACTATTGGTGGCTACTGATGGCTACCCATTTATCTTGTTGGGGAAGCCTGATGTTTTGCCGTTTTGGATGGGTGTATATTTGTATCTCTTTGGGTGGGTACATATTTTGCTTTTTGTATAATTTATATTGTAATTAAACAGGCTGATGCATATAAAATATATATTTATATTGTGAATGTATGATGCTCAATACTGTGTCAATTTTATTGCATATGAAATTATTGCAATCTTTTATCGTTATTTAATAAAAAAAATGCACACGTAATTTGATATTTGATCACTTTGCAATCCAAGAACGCAAATTATTTAATCATGTGTTAATAATGAACCGGGTCTAAATTAATCAAAGTAATTATTATTTTCCGCAATTTATTCGTTTCTTAGTACTATGGTGCGACGTCCCTTCTTCGCGATATTAAGAAAAAGGGGCGTTACATTTCTAAATCTTTAACTGCTCTCACTCTAGTGTCATTTTTAGTGAAAAATTATTGAATGTTCACAGCCATTCTTGAGATCAAGTTTCTAGCTTCTTACGGAGTCTTATCAACCAAAGCTCCTCCACTAGCAGCATCAATCATGTTGCGGTCCATCACTAGCAAACCCTCATAAAAATACTGAATCAAAAGTTGCTCACTGATTTGATGTTGAGGGCAACTAGTACACAACCTCTTAAACATTTTCCAATAATCATGAAGTGATTCCCCATGCCTTTGTTGGAAGCCATAAATTTCTTTTCGAATGGTGGCGGCCTTAGAGGCAGGGAAGTATCTATCTAGGAATGCTCATGCCATGTCTTACCATGAATTAATGGATCCAGGTGGCAAATAGTACAGTCACTCCTTTGCATAATCTTTCAATGAGAATGGAAAAGCTCTGTGCTTGACTTGTTCTACTGAAATTCCTATAGGCTTCATGCTAGAACAAACCACGTGTATCTCTTTCGAATGCTTGTTAGGGTCCTCCCCAGCTAATCCATTGAAAGATGGTAAAAGATGGATTAAGCCGAATTTCAACTCAAATACCCCTTCATTTTCTAGAATTTCTATGCACAAAGGTTGTTGGTCCAAGTTGGGAGCACCTAATGTCCTTAGAGTAGACTCTGCCATCACCACTTCTTCAGATGTCTCAAAAGATTTCTCAGAACTGGATAGATCTATATGGCGGGCAGCTTTGATGTTAGCAGGTGTGAATTGGAAGGGAAATTGAGGATGTAAGCTGATTTGTTCAATGTAATTCCTTAAATTCCTCAATTGCGCATTCACTTCTTCACTGGATATGAACACTTGTGAAACAGTCTGAAAGAAGGAATTAAAGTATTAAAAACTAAAACTAAAACAGAGTTAAAAATAGAAAATGAATTAATAGCGTAATTAGACAATTAGTTCCCCGACAACGGCGCCAAAATTTGGTGTGGTCTGGATTGTGGTTAAAAATTAAGATCAAAATTAGTTGTCAAGTTCCACTAAAAATATATAAAACCTTATAACCAGTTGTAGTTAGCAAGGGTCGAACCATAGAGAACTAATTCAATTAACACTATAAATTGATTCTTAATTTAAACTCTCAAAAACAGTAAACATTAAAAAGGGGTTTTGTTTGTTAACTAAAAACAGAAATTGAATCTAAAGTAATAACAATAAACACGATTTGAATTACCAATTAAAAGATATTGGTTAAGAGATGGAATCCACTGCTAGATTTATATGATAATGCTAACCTGCATATCCTTTATCTCAATATGACCAATTATGTTTGATTGTAAGATTAATTCCCTGTTTTCCATAAGTTTTGGTTAATTTAGAAATTGCACAAATCAATCCATAATCAGTAGTTATTTGTAAAGTAACCGCTCTTATACTTACCTAATGATCGCATTACAATTTAGAAAACCAATCACAATAAGATTCGATCACACACCAGGATTGAATTACTTAGATCATATATTTCACTAGTCCTACTACCGTAACCGCGCATAACAATCCTAGTTTTACCACTCTCGAAATTAGCAGAAAATATGAAAACCTTTATATTGAATTAAGATAAGAAAACATATGAATAGAAACACAACTGTATTGAAATCAAGAAATATACAAAATTCACATGATCAAAACTAGAGTTTCATCCTCCCTTAACCAAATAAGAAAGTTCACCACACATGGCAAATTCAAAATCAAAAGAATAACAGAAGAAAGACATCATCCAGAATAAAAAGAAGATAAGGAAACCAAAGATCAAACTAGTTTCCAAGGAGTGGGGTTGATTGATCTTTGATTACTCAAACCCGAGTCTCTAATTTTTGATCGAATCTCCCTCTTTCTTGTTCTTCGTATTTCCTTCAGTTTCTTGACGGCTTCCAGTCCAAAGATCCCTTTTTTGGGACCTAGGCAATCCTATTTATAGCTTTTGATACCAAATTTCTCAATCAGATTGAAATCTAGTTTCCTGATTCACAGACATGGATCGTGTCTTATGACACGACCTACCCCGTGTCTGAGTCTGTCAATGCAATTCCAATAGGATTTGAAGGCAGAGAGGAACACGACCAACCCCGTGTCTTGGGACACGGGTCGTGTTCTCGGGTGTACTCAGAACTGGACCTCTTTTTGTGATGACAGAGAAGTACACGACCTACCCCGTGTCTGGGGACATGGGCCATGATCTTGGTCAGGTCCATTGCAAAATCTTGTTGAAGTACTAGAGAAGGACACGTCACGCCCCGTGTCTTGGGACACGGGCCGTGTCACTTAATTTCTTCATATTTAACCCTGATTTCTCTTTTCTCCTTTCTTCTAGGGGTGATATTGATCTCCTTGAGTCTTTAGCTCTCTCCTCAAGTGGTTAACAAGCTTGGTTTGAAGCTAATGAACTCACACACTTGAAAATCTCCTGAAAAACATAATTCAATTATGAGTGCTTGTAATCACAATTAAGCAAAGTTTCACAATAAACATCCGATTAAGCTTTATATCAGAAATTTAGCTAAATGTTAACAATTAAGCACATATGGAGTCTAATTAAATCAAACATAAAGCATTCAAAATATGAAAATAATCGGCAGATTAGTCCATGAGAACTAGAGTAAACTCCTTGCATTAAGGTTGATTCTTAACAAATGCTATACATGGCCAATAGGTATATGTCTATCCTATTAACGAATTAATTCACCCCACTATTAGAATGAAATTAAACATGCATCACTCACATCCATGATCTAAAAATCTAGATTCCTATGTCTAGTTTAAAAGATTTTATCAAAATACAATAAATGTCGGTCAAACACCTATGAGCATTAAGAGAAACATGGATGAAAAAAATCAATCATCATTATAAACTTAAAAGGGTACAAAGTCACTAATATACATAGAAAGATCCAAAGGAATCCCTAAAAATATATTAGCTACCCATGGAACATGAAAATCTCAAGAGTGATTCCATGCCCATGACCTAGAGACAGAGATATTAAAGAGAAAAGAGAGAAAACACTATAATGTGAACTTGAGATGTTTGATCCTCCTTGGATGATGGTGGTTTCCTCTCCAAATCCCTTCAAAGCTCTCCAAAAGGAAGAAAATTTGGTGCTTGTTGTGTTCTCTACCTTCTCTCACTTAACTCCCTCAAAATATCTGATGAAACAGTATTTATAGACAAAACCAGTGAATTCGTGCCGCGGCGTGACCATTGTTGCGCTGCGATGTGAATGCCCACATGGTTAAGTGGAACCAGTGCAGACAAACACGCGCCACGGCATGAATTTCTTTGCGCCGCGACGTGCTATTCTCTGTTTTGAATATGCGCATCAGGCAGAGAGTAAGACATCGCAGTGTGATACATCTTGTGCTGCGATGTGATAAGCTGGAATGCATGCTAAGCTCCCTCATCCAATGCAAAGCCTTGGCTTATTTTATATTATCAGTTTAGAGCCCTTCCTACAATAGAGAAATCGCCTAATTAATCACAAGTGTAAATCAACTTAATCCAACAAAGAATAGAAATGATTTTAGCAAGATTGGAGAGGAAGACATCAACATGAATTTGAATAAAAAGTAAGGGAAAAATCTTCCAATCATGCCTAAACACAAGGACTAAGGAATCAATATACCACTAATATAGGGCGCAAATAACTATATTTTATGGAGTTATCAAAGCATTAGGCTACCTCGGTAACCATTTACAAACCTAACATGTTTTCCAAGGTGTTATATTTATCCCTTCCTTTTTAGAATTTTGCCCCCAAAATTTAGTCTCTCAAAATAAACGATTCTGAGATCTCAAACAAACATAAACTTGTATGCAAAAGTTACCTGACATAGGGTCGGAAGGTTGCGACTCTTCATTCCCTCTTAGAATATACACCCTTCCTTGAGCTTGTGGTCTAGAACTGGGCGTATCTCCTTGTTTGCGTGGGCATTTTCTCGCAAAGTGTCCCGGTTGACCACATACAAAGCAAACCGCACAAGGTTTGTCACCATGAGGTCTTCCACACTTAGGACATTCAAGTTCCACAGTCTCAATCTGAACTCGCTCACCTTTAACTTGTGGATAATGAGATTTAGAAACACTCTTTCTAGATCCACCATTCATTCTCTTCCCTTTTTAAAGATTTTGTGATCTTCGCTCTACTTGAAACTGGAGGTTATCAGACTCCACGATTCTACACTTATTAACCAAAGACGAAAAATCTCTAATCTCCATAGGTATCACTACTCTTTTAACATTTCCCCTCAATTCGGTCTTAAACTTGACACACTTTCAATTCTCATTCGAATTGAGCCTCAGTTGAGAAGAGAACTTGGACAACTCATGAAATTTTGCATCATATTGCCCAATTGTCATCTCCCCTTGTTGAAGACCAAGGAACTCGATCTCTTTATCTTCATGTAGACTTCTTGGAAAATATTTTTCCAAAAATGTGTCATGAAAAACTTCTCATGTAATCAGCGCCCCTGCAGCCTCTAACAGTCTTCGAGCACCTCACCACCACTGCTTTGCTTCTCCCCCTAACATAAAGGAAGCGAAGGATACTTTTTGCTCATCCGAGCAAACCATGACCTCAAAAATCTTTTCTATCTCATCCAACCACTCTTCAGCTTTCACTGGATCATAGTTGCCTCTGAAAGACGAAGGGTTCATCTTTTTGAACTCTGAAATATTTTGAAAATTCTGATTTCTCTCTGCCTACTCCGGTGGTGGTACTGATGGTGGTTGTTGATTAGCCCCCAACATCTCAACTAGTCTAGTAGTTGTAGTTGCTTGTTCCCTCATCGCAGTAGCATTTGCAGTTGTTTGTGCTTGCATCGCATTGGCCATTGCCATAACAGCCTCAGCCATATTTGGACCTTCATCGGATGAATCCTTTGTCTGACAGGTTCACCTTTTTGGTGCCATAGTTTCCTGTACATACAGAACAATTCATATTGAGTTAATCAGTCTCAATATCATGTAACCATGCAACAATAGCTAACAACACACATTGCAAGGCAAGTCATGCAATTTTACTCAAACATCACATGTAAGAGACCAGAAATGTACAACCAACTCTAAACATGCATAAGCATAGTCAGTCCATACCCCAGCTCAATAGGATGAACTACTCTGATACCATAATGTAACAAAAGGACGTACTGTTATACATAATAACCTTGCACAAACTAAACAAATATAAAATATATACAAGGTTAGCTTAAAAGAGCATTTATACTATGTGTCTTCAAACGTCTTCCTTTTTCCTTTTGAAATGCTTCCACCTATTGGATCAAAGATGTTGAGGATGATGAAGCCTTAGCTTTCCCTTTCCTTTTCCTTTTCTCTTATTTCTTCTTCCTTGCTTGGCTTTCCTTTGCCTCTCCTTTGGCAGCTGCAACCGTGAGAGAAGATGAGAAAAAAGAGTGAAAAATGAGATACAAATATCTCATCTTATGCCTTAATATAAAGGCAGCCGTGAGTGACTTTGGTCACTTAAGTGACCATGTGTCAAATTTCTGATCTGCTAAGAACACTTAGATTTCACCAAATCCAATTTTCTTAAAGCCAACAAATTTAAAATAAATCACAAAATTCATGAAAAATCTTGTTGCACCAAAATCACTATTTTTCATATCAGCTGCTAGTTAATCCAGCATCAAAACACACAACCAATATGCTTAAAAATACCAAACTAACTTTGATAAATTTAACTATACCTTCTTCAACATATTTTTGACCAAGAAACAAGTTCTCCACACTTATTTTCATTAACTAAGCATTTTGAGTCAATTACGGGGCTAATAACAATTATATTTCACACATAGTGCTTCAACAAAAAGACTAAACGGACTCAGAAAGTCACAAAACTCATTAGACATGTTAAGCAAGCATTAGGCTACCTCGATAACTATTTACAATCCTAAAATGTTTTCCAGGGTGTTACACTTCACCCTCTTGCCACACTCTTCTGCTACACCTACACCGGAATATGACCCACTTCTATATAACATCCTCCTTAACTTAATAGCCTTAATTAGAGTTATAGAAGTTCAATCACAATAGTATGAGTTATTTGATATATTTGGCAATCTTTTGAAATTAATTTGAGCATAATTCTCTAATACTGAGAGTGAGAAATAACTTATAAAAGCTCAAGTTTCAGCATAAATACCTGAAATGATAGAAATAAATATGAAAAATTTATTTCTAGGTTATAAATTATTAGGAAGAATTGATGTAAATTTTAAAGAATCAACTGAATTAGTTTGGCATTTTTAATGACATTGAATGTGTGCCAAAAAGTCAAACTGTAACAGATAAGTAATTCAACTAAGCAACTCAAAAAATTATGAAATTATGTAGAGATATTAAATAAAGGAAGGAGAATATTTTGGTAAAGAATACCAGTAAAGTGAACATCAGTAAGTCTATTTGCTTAATTCTTAGGTTTAATCTAACCTAAGAAATAGTGATAGAGTTTAACTAATAAATAGTAGTATATAAAAAATTATAAAATTATGGATATAAGAGCACAGTAAAATCTTAAAATTTTTCATAATATTTATGAAAGTTAAAAAATTCAACTTTAAAAAATTAAAATATTCCTAAAAAACATAAGTTTCAATATCAAAACCCATCATTATCCTTTTTTCTATTCTCCATCGCCTATCTCTTCATCTTTATCATTAATTTGACTTTTTCTCTTCTTTATTTTCACTCTCGTTTTCACACGGCTACTGCAGCCAAGAAATCTTGACTTTTTCTCTTCTTTATTTTTACTCTCGTTTTCACACGGCTACAACATCCAAGAAAAGAAGAAAAAGAGAGGAAGAGATAGAGAAGAGGAGAACGTAGATCAGCTGAAGGAAGAGAAAGAAAAGAAGGAAAAAGAAGAAGAAAGAAAAGCAAAGAAAAGGAAGAAAACATCATTAAAATATAGATATTGAGGTAGGGGTTGTTTGCTTTTATTCTTTCTCTTCATGTTATTTCCTTTAATTTTCCAATAGTGGTTTGGAAACACTTGATATGAGAGAATAGAATTGATTGAAGTTATGTGATGCTTATTTGATTATGTTTGTGATGTTAATTTATAACTAGCTTGAGATTCCACAAATTTGAATTTGATGTTCTTTAACACACTTTTATTTCCTATTCTGAATTTGAAGGGAAAACTTAGTTAGAAAATGAAGATTTTGATATTCAAGGATTGATATGAGTAGGATAATGAAATCTGGACTCATAACTAGTTATAAAACACCATACTTTTTGAGACTACCAAAATGGGTATTGATAATATTGAGAAGAATATATGTAATGTTTACATGCTTGAGACTATGTTTTGGTGTATAAACCTAAGATATAATCTAAATTATTGTGATTAACTTTTAGTGAAGTGATTATGCATCAATTGAATTCCAGAAATGAAAAATTAAGATGTAATGGAAATCAATGAATAATGCACTTAGTTATAAGAGGAATAACTCACCTTGTGCACATGGTATGTAAAGAGAATAACTTATGGTACACTCGTTAAAGTCAATAGGTGTATTCAAGTTGTATTGTTTTCCTTAGATCATTAAGGAAACTGGCAGTGTTGCTTGGATGATGACCATAATAGTAGTGATAAGAATCAAAGTTTATCGGTTCCTGCAAATGACATCAATATTTAGTAATGGATATTGAATTATACTTGGATAAACACGAATTAGTGGTTTCCTCCTTACGCAGTAGCAGCAAAGCGTGTTGGAACCGGGGGAGAGTTAGTACCTACAAAGGAACTCCAACGCACAAGTCAAGTTGTGCACAATTAGAGTTTATGCTAAAGAGTAATAGTTACCTGTTATAGGTGATTGAACTTGGTATTTATAGAGGTTAGATAGAGAGATACATTCTTTTAATAGTTGTAGAGGATACTTATAAAATAAGAATGTTGATACTATATTTATGAATAGTTAAAGATAATTATGAGTGCTATTATTACTCAAGATCAAGATTGACAATTACATATACTCGTAAAATTTATTTACTGTGTAAATCTCACGGTAATATTACTGTTATCCAACGCCATGGTCTAAAATCCATTGTGATGAAATCTTAACAATGTACCATAAATTTCAAATGAGGTGTCAATGATAAACTCTGGCTGAATGCATATCGGATTGACCCATGAGATAGGATCCAAATCATGGTCCTAAACAGTGTTAATGTGAAGAGTGCGTGAGGATGCGTTTTCTTTTTCTAAACTACTTTCACAATTCACCGTTACTTTTGTTTTTTGTCAATTGAAATGCATTGGGCCTTGCTATTTTAGAGAATGACGAGTATTTTGATATGAAATAACCTTGTTTAACGAAACTTCCAAATTGCATGTTTTGATTGGATGTCTCCCTGTGAAAGCTTTACTGTTGCCGGATCCTTTAGATGCATAGTAATTTGGAGCTAATGCTTCATTTTCAGGTGTCTGTCACATTGTTATTTAACATTTTGTTCTGTGTGCCATTGTGCTTCCACTTCTCATAATAGCCAACTAGAAAGGAAAAATAATCAAAATTTCCTTGGCTAATACTTTGATTAAGGTGCTGTTTTTTAATAATCAAAATAACCTTAACTCTTCCTTTTCATTGATTCCTTTCACACATTGATTACATATTTGAGAATTGCTTTGTCATTAAAGGTTATATTAATATTTTCTGCTTAAACATCTGATAATTGCTCATTCTATGCAAGATTTAATAAATAAATTTCTTAATGTTCGTATGACATACATTCCCTTAAAAATAATGGTCAATACTCAACATAATAACATTTCTGTACCACAAGTTTATAGCAAACTTATTTGGCATTAGCTCTCGCACAAATGTAAAAGAAGAACGCAGTTACAGTTTTCAAACATCTCTCTCCTCCTTAGACTATTCTAAAATCAAATTCTACCCGCCAAATTCTGTATGGTTAAAAACTAAAATAATTAGAAATGAATTTGCCGAAAAAAAATAATTACAAATGAAAGCAATATAACTCAGTTCTCGTAACCTCTGTATGTTTCTATAGCACTAAAACTGCATATATTGAACATGCAGGGATCATACGATCATACATGAAAAAAAAACGAAAGGTGATTCTTATTACTTCAATAAATGGTAGCCTATGAGACAGCATTTACTACAATCCGAAAGTTGGACAACTATGGTTGACACTTGACTTTTGGTGTATTAAAGAACTAAACTAACAAATCAGCAGTCCTCCACCAAAGAATGGAAGACTTGGTAAAATGAACGAATAATAAATTGACAACATTCTTCCTATCACCATATGGTTTGGAAAAGAAAATAATCTGTTTTAAGGCGCCTCTGGAAGTAAGGTGGAAATTTCTGTACAATGCTAACATAACAAGCCTGTAAGTATATGTCGCAGAAATTGCAAGTATATGTCAAGCTTGCTAAAGTTTGGAAGCTAACAAGCGGCCTGCATCCTTCTTGTTGAAATACAGATAGGATTTCTTCCAAGAAGATGTACTAGTAAGTAAGGTGGAAAAACCAGTGTACTTCCCATCCAACTTTGATAAGCATATTTTTGTAAGAAAGTCAAAGAGCTCATTTTCTCGGACAAAAGGCTGGGCTACATAATCCTCAACTGGCATCCACTGAAGAGAAAGAAAAACAGCATTAGAATAATTGGCATTGCTGTCTGTTAAAAATCCGTTAGGAGTGAAATTACAAGTTTTCTGGTGTTAATGTTAGCATAGGTTATCAAAATGCAGCCTTCATAAGCTTGCAAAGATTAAGATGAAGGATGAAAGCTAATTTTTTTAGAATGCCACCTAGTCATATTCATGAAAAATTGAATGCTAATTGGTCTTAGAACATATACCTGAGCTGCCTCAATTTCTGAAGCCTGGCTCTGAATGTTAAAGGAATGAGGTTGCAACATGCAAACAAAGAACAAATCTGATTTCTGGAAGAAAGACTTATGGCTTTGCCTGATACCAGAAAGACAAAGATCATTACGGCCATATACAAGATTGAATTTGAAGAGCAAATTATTGCGAACTATATATGTAGCAACCCAATGGTTCTTGTGTAACATGCTGATGCTATTTTTCACAAAACACCAAAATAGATATTTATGGCAACATTCCCACAACATGCTAGTTGATGAAATTATTGTCTTACTCTTACCTGAATGCTAAAACTTCAACAAACTCTGTGTCTATCTGAAAGAAGAATAAAAGCAGTGGCCTTAGACTTTGAAAGGGTTCGAAAAATATTGAATGATTAAAATGAATTTGCGATTGCGATTTTGCAATTTTTGTAGTATCTAGAACATGCAATTGCAGCTGGATTTTTTCCGCAATTGCAGTAAACGCAACCGCAACCGCAACTGCAATATAAAACCATGTAATAAACTATATATTGATTATGCTTTTGCTTACCCCTGTCTCTTCTTTGACTTCTCTGATTGCAGCAGTACAAATATCCTCGCCCTGCAAATGGAATTCACATTAATCAAAATAAATAAATAAATAAAACAGTGTAACAATCAATTATCATTTTAACATACTTCATTAACAGCTCCAGTGGGCAACTTCCATACTCCTGTGCCTCTGAATCTGCCATTGCTTTCCTGAACCACAAGCACCTATCAAATGTAAACAAAACAATTTCATCAGTATTAATATAAGGAACATGGATGGTCACAGACTCACTGCACAAAAAACAAGACTTCAGCACAAAAAATAGTAGGATAACCACAAAATCAAGGCAGAGATTGACTTCAGGTTGATGAGCAAAGTAAACAATTTGAAGAATGAAAAGACAATTACAACTCATTTTGGAATTATGGTTTTCACTCTAGCCCAAAAGTCCTAAAGTAGTCAAATAAAAATTTGATCGCTGATTGTACCCAAAAAAAAAAAAAATTTGACCACTGATTGTCATGTGATAGTGAAAGCTATTACAGGTAGTAGTGAAAATAAATATTTTTTTGTTACAGGTAGTGAGTTGAGAAATTTACTACTAATTAATATTTTTTTAACAAACATCCTTACATGTGGACTTGTACTTTCTTATTTGAAATGAGAAGGACCAAAATTAAGCTGTCATCTGAACTTCAGATGTCCCAAAAATTATACCATAATATATTACCAAGTAATCCAAAAGCTTAACTTGTTAGAAGAAACAAGTATTTAAACATTTACCTTTTTGCAAGATATTCTAGCAGGGTTCACTTATTTGCAAGAAAAAAAGTTCCATGCAGGAAGTCATACGACGTGTCTAAGATATTTGTAAGTTTCACTATCTACAAAAGTAAAGTCAAACTTCTGTTGTTTTCCCATTCTATTTTCCAAGCAGCAAAGTTTAAACCTCAGCCATGAACAACCAGTTCCCTGGTGCTTCGGTTAAAGAGAGCTAAAGAGAAGGTATAAGGAAAAAATCTTGAACCATTGAAAAATGGAGAGGAAAGAAGGATTACCTCCCTATTGGTATTCATGACAAAAGCGCCAATACCAACGCGATGCGAAGCATTGGCAGGGAGGGTATCAGGAGTATTGGGAATCCAATATACAAGCATCAAGTAATCTGGTTCAGCATGGTGATACCTAAATCCAGCCTGTAAAAGGAGCAGCACAAGATTACAAGGCATTAGAATCAACACAAATTGGCTTCTTAAGATTCAGGTAACTTCTAAGCTATGCAGCAGAAAATGAGTCTCTACCTTAACCGCAGAGGCTACAAGATTTGAATGTTCTATGGGCAACTTGATCCACACTCCTTTCTTTCCCTGAAAAACCACATTTTGAACAATTGGAGTTGTGAGTCCCAATCAGACTAGCTATTAGTAATTGCTGAACATTGAAAACTTATTATTACTTTGAAAATCTACCTGTTCCCTCCATTGTGATAATGAAGCTTCTAACAAAGAAGCAAAATCCAAGGAATCCATGGGCTCCTCCATGTTTACAATAACTCCCCCATGTTGATCCTCAACAGCTGTGAGTAATCCAATGCCTTTACCTCGCACTTCCTCCTCCTTGGCCAAAGAAGCTGGGAAGGCTGATATGTATGTTCTTGGGAAAAGAAAACTATTCTTGTAGACTAAAAGAGATGACAAATTAATAATTGGGTAATGCTCAAAAACAACAATTATATTGAAGAACTGAGTTAGCACGCTAACCCAAAATATTACCTTGAGCTTGAGGGATGATAGAACCAAGAAAAACTCTAGCAGGACGTGGAGGAACTGCAGAAGAAGATGTGAGGATCAACTTAGAAGTTGCCAAAAGGCAACAAGAGTAAAGCTTGCAAGCTCTAAACCTCATCATGAAAATCAAATGCGAGCAACACAAAAGACAATGACAAAACACAGAAATTCTTATTTTTCTCTGAAACTCAGCTGCGGGAGAGCATCAAAGCTTGAGAAGTTTTATAGCTCGGTCATCATATGCGCCAAAGGGACAATTTCCGTGCAATCTGAGGCTGGAACTTTGAATGAGTCCATCCACATGTTTCCATTCCTTATGGGACAATTAGAATTAGAACCATGAAACCAACAAGAAAAAGCTGAGCTAAAAAACAAAACATGGAGAAAGGGGACACCACAAGTTACCTTTCAGACATTCAAACTCAAACCTAGGATTTTTAAGTCAATTTTTCTCTGAAGTTTCAGATGAAACGCGCTACATAATTTATCAACCAAGGTCCAAGGACCCGTGTTACTTTTTTTAATGAAAAAAGTAATTTCTTTTTGCATTAACTAACACTTACATTGCATTAATTATTTAAAAATAAAAAACTTTTTAATTACTTTTGAATATTGAAAAGGGCTTTACTCGATTTTGTACGCCTAGGTGGCTGTTGATTGTTGAACTTGTCAACTACATATGTAAATAACAAATTCTTGTTCTCGCGCGATCACGAAAAGAAAAAGGAAACTTTCCTTCTCTCGCTTTTTTAATTTTTTTTTAATTTGTTCTGCAGTTGCATTTGGATAATCTAAAGTCTTAAAATACAGTATTGATCATAACTTTTGGTTAATCAAACGCAATTTTAATAGATAAATAATCAAAAATTCAAAAAATGTTAATATTCACAAAACTTCGAAGGCTTTTATGATTTATGTTAGTGTAATAGCATCGAGGAAACGGCAAGAGGTTAGTCTAGTGGTCAACGAGTATATGATATTTGAGTAAGCAAATGATTACATTATCAAATTTTAATTATGTTAATTTCTCAGGGTCAAACTATAAAAAATATTCTTGTGAATACCTTAATTTTAACATACATGGTCTCCTTTTGATTGAATCGAAAATGTTTATTAGTCGAGGTGTATGTAAGTTTACCTAAACACAAATGACTACAGTATAATAAAAAAAATTCAAAATTGTGGCAATAAAAATAAATAAAAAAGCATTCAAGATTAATAATAATAATAATAATAATAATAATAATAATAATAATAATAATAATAATAATAATAATAATAATGTTCTGATGTATAACTAGAAGTATACTTGAGATAGACATGTACGGTAGTTTTCTCCTTGCACAGCTGTTACTAAGTGTATTGAACTACAGGAGTGAGTACCTGCAAAGGGACTCCAATGCTCAAGTCAGGCAATACACAAATAGGATTTATGTAATGAGATAACAGATACCTATTTAGGGTGACTTAGCTTGATATTTATAGAGGTTGGAAAGATACGTCATCATAATAGAGAGATACATTCTCATAATAGTTGCAGGAGAAGATATGTTTCTTATTTAATTATCGAAAATCCTTATATTATCAAAATATTGGTATGACAGTTATGGTGTTATTATTTTGTAAGATCGTGATTGGCAATTAGGAGATCTTATAAGAATCATTCTTTACACGGATCTTTTGGTAAAGTTGTTATTATTCAATATCGGGTTCTCTGGATAAGCAAGCTCAGCTAAGAGCGTGGACAACGGACCATGACGTTTGGTGCGCTGATCTGGACTATAAGTTGGGAGTCCGGACTATGGTCCACAACAAAGAATAAGGTAATAGAAAATATGTTTTCAACATTCTATTAGCAAAAGTATAAACTGCAGGAAAAAAAAATACAAACAACATCAATTTGTATTACGAAAAGAAAAGTGAATGTATTATTGATTGAGAAAAAAAAGTGATTACAAAGGTAAGAGACAAGTTCTTTATATAGAACTTGATACAAACAGATGGAAGAAAAAATAACTAACATAACAAACTAAAACAGAATAACAGAAAGCTATCCAATAAGCTAAGACCTATTCAATACCCCCCCACAAGCTGGAGAACATATATCAAGAACTCCAAGCTTGGATAAAAGGTTTTTATGGGGAGCAGGATCAAGGGCTTTGGTGAAGAAATCAGCAAGTTGATTATGGGTAGAGATAGGTAGAAGCTTGAATAATTTGTCCTGAAGCTTTTGGCGAACTATATGGCAGTCGAGTTCTATATGTTTAGTTCTCTCATGGAAGGAAGAATTGGCAGCAATATGGCGAGCCGATTGGCTATCACAGTATAGCAAGGCAGGTTGTATGGAAGGAAGTTTGAAATCATGAAGAATGTAAGTCAGCCATTGCAATTCACACACAGTAGAGGCCAAAGCTCTATATTCGGCTTCTAATGAAGACTTGGAGACAGTAGGCTGCTTTTTAGACTTCCAGGAGATTAGAGAGTTGCCTAGGAAGATGCAGTATCCAGTTATAGATTTTCGGGTATCAACACAACTTCCCCAATCCGAATCACTAAAGGCCTTGAGTTGTAAAGAAGAATTAACTGGAAATAGGAGACCTTGGGCAGGAGAGGCTTTGATGTATTTGAGGATCCTAATAGCAGGCATCATAGTGAATGGAGGTTGGGTGCTCATGAATTGGCGAAATTTGTTGGACGAGAGAAAGTGATGTCAAGTCGGTATTAGTGAGGTAGATTAATCGGCCAATCAATCTTCTGTAGCTGGTTGAGTCAATCAAAGGTTCTCCTCCTTGTTGAGAAAACTTAGTGCCTTTGATCATGGGGGTTGAAACTGGTTTACAAGCCAACAAACCACAATCAGTTAATAAGTCCAAAGCATATTTCCTTTGGCTTAGGTGAATGCCAAGCTTTGATCTGGAAACTTCTAAGCCAAGGAAATATTTTAAATCACCTAAATCCTTAATCTTAAACTGAGAATTGAGAGAGGATTTGATAGAGTTGATAGTATGAAGGTTATTACCAGAGATTAAGAGATCATCTACATATACTAAAAGAGTTGTGAAAGTATTACTAGAGTGTTGAATGAAAAAGGAATGGTCAGAAGAGGATTGACAAAAGCCATTCGAAAGAAGGAAGGTTGAAAGTTTGGCAAACCATTGCCTGCTGGATTGTCTCAAGCCATAGATTGCTTTTTGTAGTTTGCATACTTGAGCTGGATTAGAAGATGGATAACCGGGAGGCAATGTCATGTAGACTTCTTCAGTTAAATCACCATGAAGAAAAGCATTGTGTACATCTAATTGGTGGATGTACCAATTCTGAGAAGATGCAATAGCCAATAGGAGCCGGATAGTTGTAAGTTTGGCCACAGGAGAGTAGGTTTCAAAAAAATCAATTCCTTCTACTTGAGTGAAGCCTTTGGCCACTAGTCTTGCTTTGAATCTTTCAATGGTGCCATCAGAGTGGTATTTGGTCCTATAAACCCACCTACAACCAATAGTTGTTTTGCCAGGTGGAAGGTCTGTGATAGTCCAAGTAGAATTCTGTTCTAAGGCTTGAATCTCAGAATTCATGGTCGTGATCCAATTGGGATGTTGAATGGCCTGTTTGTATGAGGTAGGTTCAACCTGAGAGGAGATAGATAAAGCAAAATGTAAATGAGAAGGGGACAATTTATTATAAGATAGAACAGAAGACAAAGGATATAAAGGAGAGGAAGAGGAAGATTCAGCAGCAGAAACAGAATTGCAATGGAAATCTTGTAAGTAAGAGGGAGTTTTGATTTGTCTGGTTGATCTTCTGGGCTGAGAAAAGACTGGTTCAGATGCTGCAGGCTGATTATGCAGGGCAGGGTTAAGGACGACATCAGGAGTAGAAGTGCTATGAGGAGGAATAGCAATCTCATGAGCTTGAGAAACAGGTATTGATTCTGAAACAGAAGCCTGAGGGGGAATGTTAATGGCAGCAGAAGAAGAATCCAGACCAATGTTAGCAGGAAAATCAAATAAAAAGGTACAGTCATGTTGCATAGAATTATCCTGAATATGAGAAGGAAATAGGGTAGTGGTAGAGTGATAAGGAAAAATAGACTCAAAAAAGATAGCATGTCTAGAAATGAAGGTTTCTTTAGTATGCAAATCATAAAGTAAATATCCTTTAGTGCCATGCTTATATCCAAGAAATAGGCATTTCTCGTGGGTCTAATTTAGTTCGATGTTGCAGTAAAGTAGAAGCATAAGAGAGACAACCAAAAACTTTAATGTCAAGGAAGATAGGAGGAATACCATGCAACATTTCATATGGAGTTTTATGATTTAAAACAGGTGTGGGCAGCCTATTAATGAGAAAGATAGAATGTGAGACAGCATAGGACCATAAAGGTTTGGGAAGGTTAGAGTGAAACATGAGGGCCCTAGTGACATTAAGCAAGTGTCTATGTTTTCGTTCAACAATAGAATTTTGTTGAGGTGTCTCAACACAACTAGTTTGATGAATGATGCCATGGGATGAAAAGAAAGAATGCATTTGAAATTCAGCACCATTGTCACTTCTAAGAATCTTAACCTTGGCATTAAATTGAGTATGAATGATGTTAAAAAAAGAAGTGATGCATTGTCTTGTTTCAGCTTTGGAGTGCATAAGGTAAAGCCATGTATGTCTAGTAAAGTCATCAACAATAGTTAAAAAATATTTATGACCTTGAACAGAAGTAATATGTAAGGGACCCCAAATATCCATATGTAAAAGGTCAAAAGGTTGAGTAGAATGATTATGACTAGAGGGAAAAGGTAATTTAGATTGTTTAGCCATTTGACAAGAATCACAAACAAATCTTTTATTGCAACGAATATAAGGGAATTGCATACACAAGCTGTCTATAACAGAAGAAGAAGGGTGGCCCATCCTAAAATGCCACAAATCAAAACACTTATTAAGACTAGTAGTAGTTTGAATTTTATTTACAGAAGAAACAGAAGTATCATTAGAAGAATAGGAGGAGGGATCATGCTGGAGTATATAGAGGTTGTGATGGACTTCAACATGTCCAATCGTCTTCTTGGTAGACACATCCTGTATGAGACAAGAAACATGTGAGAAAAGAAATTGACAATTAAGGGAAATGGCTAATTGATTGACAGAGATCAAATTAAATTGAAAACTAGGAATGTGTAAAACATTATGCAAGACTAAAGAAGGAGTTACATATACTGTGCCTGAATGTTTGGAAATAGAAGTAGCACCATTAGGTAATTTAACAGTGATAGGTGAAATAGGATGATAAGAATGAAAACAGTGAAGAAAAAGGCATACATTGTGGTGTCCCGGGGCAGATGAGGGCGGGGAGTGGACGCCGGTATGAATTGAAGCATGTACAATGGGCGGCTCCTGGCATGCTTCTAGGCGAAGGGTCCCATGAATGAACTGAATACGCATCGGAATGAGAGGGATTCAGAGACTGTGCAGGTATGGGACTGCATAGTTGAGGATGACTTAAAGGAATTGATTAGGCGTAGCCATATCAACAAGTTGCAACTTCTTTTCGGGAGCCAGAACATAAGAACTCCATTGTTAAGCGTGCTTGACCTGGAGCAATTGTGGGATGGGTGACCTCTGGGAAGTTTCCAGGATGCATGTGAGTGAGGACAAAGCACGCGAAAAGACCGTGTTGGTTTGTGGAGACACTCGTCAATCCTGCAGCGGTCCGGGATGTTACAAATGGTATCGAGACGGGACCTCTCCCGTGACGGTGTGGTTCGGGACGAACCGGGCGGGCTGGTGGGCATGTGGTGTCCGGGGCGGATGAGAGGCGGGGAATGGACGCCGGTGCGGGTGAAGCATGTACAATGGGCGGCTCCTGGCATGCTTCTAGGCGAAGGGTCCCATGAATGAACTGAATACGCATCGGAATGAGAGGGATTCAGAGACTGTGCAGGTATGGGACTGCATAGTTGAGGATGACTTAAAGGAATTGATTAGGCGTAGTCATATCAACAAGTTGCAACTTCTTTTCGGGAGCCTAGTGATAAACACATATTTTATTCATTAAGAAACCCTTATATTTAGTCATTTACACTCTCCATATTCTTAATTGATTGAGTTTGACATGATTTTGTGAGTTTGAGCTCAAATTGGTCCTAATTGAATATTTTCAGCATTATTGAGATTTTACACTGTTTCTGTATTTTGGTCATAACTTGAGTTCCTGATATCTGAAAATCATGAATTTTATCTTGTAGGAAAGCTAAGAGGAAGCTCTACAACTTTGATGAAGAGCTCGAAGTCCGATTCAGATGTCTAAGGGACCTAAGTTTACATGGAATTCAGAATACGGGTTCTGTCAGTAGAATCCGAACAGTGTGCACTCATAAAATCATATCTCAAGATGTAATAATGGAGATGGGCTGAAATTTGGACAGTGGATAGTCAAGATCCAAATAAACAACTTTCATGAAGAACACATTTTCAGAAAAAGAATTCTAGTAGGTCATTTTGAGCTTGCAAGTCGGAACAGAGGTGCTGAAGTTGGGTTTGAGCAACCTACGGTATTTGGGACATATCTTAGGCTTAAGGAAGCCAAATTGGACGAACCAGCTATCCATTTTATAGCCAAGACAAGGATCTACAACTTTCATGAAGAACACTTTTCGTGATTCTGAAGTATAGTGGGTCGTTTTTGGCTTCCAAGTCAGACACGAAATTTTCGTCCTCAACCATCCACTCATCCATCCACTAATCCACTCATCCATCCACTAATCCACTAATCCATCCACTCATCCACTCATCCACTCATCCACTAACTCACCCATTCATCCACTCATACACTAATCCAACCACTTAACCACTCCACCCACTCATCCACTAATCCATCCACTCATCCATCCACTCACCCATTCATGTCCATAATTTCCCACTCACCAAAAGTCCTTTGGCATTTTTCACTAATTCAACCACTCAACCATTCCACTCACTCATCCACTAAACCAATCCACTAAACCAACCCACTAATCCATCCACTCAAACACTCCACTCACTCACCCACTCATCCACCCACTTCCCTTTGTCATTTTGTTACCTTAGACTTCTATAAAAGGCACCATTTATCATGAACAAGATGTAACTCTCCTTCATTTTCTCTCTTAGTTTCTTATTTCTTCATAGTTTCTTCTTGTTTCTTCATAGTTTTTCTTGTGATTTCTTTCTAGCTATGTGTAACTAAACCTCCCTTGGTTAAGGGGGTGATGAAACCGCTAGTATTAATGTTGTAAACTTTGCATATTTGATTATTTCAACACAGTTATGTTTTTATTCATATATTTGAATCTATTGTTGGTATGAAGGTTTTTGTACTTGTTCCTACTTTCAAAGTAGTAGATCTAGGTTTATTATGCGCAGTTGCGGTAGTAGATCTAGTGGGATGTATGATGTTCATGTGGGTATAATTATCTTTGTGCTATTTGCAGTTATAAAAGTGGTAGATCTGGGTTTATTATCTTGTGGTTGCGGTATTAGATCTAGAGAAATATATGTTCTAAGTAATTTAATCCCGGTGTGTGATTAGACCTTAGTGTAATTGGTTTTCTAAATCTTAATGCAATTGTTGGATAGTTGTAAGAGCGGTTGCTTTATGACTAATCGGTGATTAGGAGTTGATTTGAGCGGTTGCTAAATTGGCCAACACGTAAGGAAAACAGAGATTTAATATCACAATTGCATAAAAACATAATTGAGCATGTTGGAATAAAAGGATATGTGGATTTACATTATCATATAAATCTAGTGGTGGATTCAATCTCTTAACCAATTTTCTTATATTGTTGATTTCAGTTTGTTTATTGTTATCTTTGAAGTCGTTCATTGTTCATCAAAACTCCAAAACCCCCTTTTCTTGTTTATTGTTAATCGAGTCTAAATTGGAAATTGTTTAATAGTGTTAATTGAATTGGTTCTCTGTGGATCGACCACTTACTAACTACAACTAGTTGTAAGGTTTTTATTTTCTACGGTGGGCCTAACAACTGATTTTTATCTTAATTTTAATCACTACATCCGCACGCATCGAATTTTGGCAGATTCTTCGGGAACCAATTTTTTCAATTACACTATTAATTTATTTCCTATTTTTATTCTGTTTTTATTTTATTTTATTTTATTTTATTTTTAATCTTTCTTTCTCGAGTGTTTTGTAGGTGTTGATGTCCTTTGAAGGAGTAGACGAAGGATTGCTAAATTTGAGGAACTATATTGATCAACTCACTTCACATCCTCAATTTCCCTTCCATCCAGGCTAACTTCCAACTCACACTGCTGACATTGAAGTCGCCCGTTACATTGATCTATCAAGTTCAGAGACATTTGAGCCATCTGAAATATCTGAAGAAGTGACAATGGCAGAAAATACTTTAAGGGCATTGGGTGCTCCAGATCTAGATCAACAGCCTCTTTGCATAGACATTCTTGAAAATGAAGAGGCATTTGAATTGAAATCCGGTTTAATCCATCTCTTGCCATCTTTCAATGGATTACCCGGAGAGGACCCCAACAAGCACTTGAAGGAAATCCATGTGGTATGTTCTAGCATGAAACCTGCAGGAATTCATGTAGAGCAAGTCAAGTTGAGAGCTTTTCCATTCTCATTGAAAGACTCAGCTAAAGA
The DNA here is from genome assembly GCA_029884605.1 of Ormosia emarginata. Lineage (NCBI taxonomy): Eukaryota > Viridiplantae > Streptophyta > Magnoliopsida > Fabales > Fabaceae > Ormosia > Ormosia emarginata. The sequence continues at coordinate 12,211,028 of JAQQTP010000040.1, forward strand.
GTGGCTTTACTACTTGCCACCCGGATCCATCCAATCATGGCAGGACATGGCCCGAACTTTCCTAGACAGATACTTCCCGCCTCAAAAGCTGCAACAATCGAAAAGAAATCGTGGTATTCAACAAAGGCATGGGGAATCACTCCATGACTACCGGGAGAGATTTAAGAAGCTATGTTTCACCTGCCCTCATCATCAAATAAGTGAGCAGACTTTTAATTCAAGTATTTCTATGAAGGCTTACAAGTGATGGATCGCAACATGATTGATCTTTGCTAGCGGAGGAGCATTGATTGATAAAACTCCTCAAGAAGCTAGAAACTTGATCTCAAGAATGGCTGCCAATACTCAACAATTCTACTCTAGAAATGACACTGGAGTAAGAGCAGTGAAAGAAGTAGAGACAACCAGTATACAACAGCAAATGACTCAATTGACTGCTATGGTTCAGCGGTTAATGGATTCAGGTAAAGCACCAGTTCATGCTTGTGGGATCTGTTGTTCATCTGGACATCCCACTGATATGTGTCCCACTCTCCAAGAAGACACAAATGAGGAGGTAAGAGCAGTAGGGGGATATGCTGGACTTTCAAAAAATTACAACCCCTACTCAAACACATATAATCCGGGTTGGAGGGATCATCCAAATTTCAGCTATGCAAAGCAACCTCAAAATCAACCTCCAGCTTATGGACCTCCAGGATTCCAACAAAGGCAAGTACCTTTCCCTCAGAGACAGTAGCAAGTTCAAGCTCCTAAGCAATCTGAGCCTTCATTAGAGGAGCTAGTAAAACAAATGGCCACTAATAATTTGCAGTTCCAACAAGAAACAAATGCAACTATACAAAGTTTCAAACAAGAAACAAGGACTGCAATCAATAACTTGCAGAATCGGATAGGACACTTGTCCACGAGAATTCAACAAGTTTCAAAGCCAAGCTTCAGGGAAACTACCCTCACAAATGAAGTGAATCCGAGGGAAAATGCTAGTGTGTCACATTGAGAAGCGGAAAGACGATGGATGAGCCTACCTCTCTTCCACCAATCATTCAAGAGAAGGATGAACCACCCAAAGAAGCAAATGATAAGGGGCAAACTTCCAAAACCCCTAAGGTAAGTATTTCGAACCCCTTCCTAAATATGTCACTAAAGCTCCTTTTCCTAGTAGGTTGGTTAAAACCAAGAAAGAAGAAGCGAGAAAAAGAAATACTTGAGACTTTTAGGAAGGTAGAGGTTAATATCCCTTTGTTAGATGCCATTAAGCGGTACCTAGATATGCAAAATTTACGAAAGAATTATGCACTAACAAGAGGAAGTTAAAAGGAAATGAAAAGGTCCAAGTGTGAGAAAATGTTTCATTTGTAATTAAAAAGAAACTCCCAACCAAATGTAAGGACCCGGCACATTCACCATTCCATGCACTATAGGTAACACAAGGTTTGAAAGGGCAATGCTTGATTTAGGTGCATCTATAAATGTCATGCCATATTCTATTTATGCATCTTTATACTTGGGTCCTTTGGAACCTACCGGTGTTGTTATTCAATTGGTCGATAGATCTAATGCATACCCTAAGGGTGTGGTTGAAGATGTTTTGGTACAGTGAATGAATTAGTGTTTAAATGAGACTTCTATGTTTGGACATGGAAGAGGATGAGTCTCCCAAATCTGCTCCTATCTTGCTAGGAAGACCATTTTTGAAGACTCGCACGGACAAAAATTGATGTGCACTCGGGAATTCTAACAATGGAATTTGATGGGGAATTAATTAGATTCAATATTTTTGAAGCTATGAGATACCCAAGTGATGTGCACTCGCTTGTTTAATTGATTCTTTTGATCCTTTTGATTCTTTAATTTCTGCAGCTTTTGATACCGACCATTTTGATGCTCTTGATACAATTCTAACTCATAGCTTAGATGTACGGGAGGAAAAGAAGAAGAGTGAAGAAGAGCCATGGAGTGAAGACATTGATGAAATTGTTCTTTGCCTTACAAGAGCTCTCTTCCACTCCGAGGAAAGAGCATGAGGTAACTTTTGTTGATTTACCCGTTACTACCGATATACCTCAACCTTACGTTGTGCGGGCACACTGAATTGGAACCGAAAGCACTACCCGATCATCTTAAATACATCTTCTTGGGGAGAAGGACACCCTTCCAAAGAATAATTGCAAAGTCACTCACCCAAGAGCAAGAAAAGAAAGCGGTAGCTGTTTTGCAGGAACATAAGACGACCATTGGTTGGTCAATAGCTGATATCAAGGGTATTAGTCCCTCCATTTGTATGCACAGGATATTAATGGAGGAGGATACTAAACTGTGAGAGACCCTCAACGGAGATTGAATCCTCCCATGATGGAGGTTGTGAAAAGGAGATACCGAAGCTCCTAAGTGTGGGGGTGATCTACCCCATTTTCGACAAACAAGTGGGTAAGCCCAGTCCAGGTAGTACCAAAGAAATCGGAATTACCGTGGTAAGAAATGCTGAAAATGAGCTTATTCCCACTAGGTTACTGAGATGTGGTGGCGTGTTTGTATTGATTACGGGAAGTTGAATGCCGCCACGAGAAAAGACCACTTTCCTTTACCTTTCATTGATCAAATGTTAGAAAGATTAGCTAGTCATTCTTATTATTGTTTTCGGATGGTTTTTCAAAGGTTATAATCAGATTGCCATAGCTCCGAAGACCAAGACAAGACTACATTCACTTGTCCATTTGGTACCTTTGCATATAGGCGAATGCCTTTTGGACTCTGCAATGCACCAGAACTTTTCAAAGATGCATGATGAGTATATTTTCTCGATTACATTGAAAACATCATTGAGGTTTTTATGGATGACTTTAGTGTCTTTGGAAATGATTTTGAAAATTGTTTGGAACATTTAACTTTGGTGCTTAAAAGATGCATTGACACTAACCTGGTACCTTGAATTGGGAAAAATGTCATTTCATGGTGAATGAAGGTATTGTGTTAGGTCATGTAATTTACGCTAGGGGAATTGAAGTAGATAAAGCTAAAGTAGAACTCATGCATTCTTTGCCACCACCCACTAGTGTGCGGGAGATTCGTTCTTTTATTGGTCATGCGAGGTTTCTACCGGAGATTCATTAAAGACTTTTCTAAAGTCTCATTGCCCCTTTGAGACTTCTTCAAAAAGATGTTAATTTTAACTTTGATGAGAAATGTATGGAAGCTTTCAATAAACTCAAGAAGTTGTTAACTGCATTGCCTATCATCGGGCCACCTAACCTGGGAGTTACCTTTTGAACTAATGTGTGATGCCGGTGACTTTGCGGTAGGGAGTGTCTTGGGACAACGAGTTGATAGAGTTCCTTATGCCATTTACTATGCATCAAGGACTCTAAATGATGCTCAACTTAATTACTCAACCACGTAAAAGGAACTTCTAGTGTTGTATTTGCTTTAGAAAAATTTAGATCATATCTAATTGGTTCTAAAGTGATTGTGTTTTCAGATCATGCAGCCTTGAAGTATCTTCTAACAAAGAAAGAAGCAAAGCCTAGATTGCTCCGATGGATTTTATTGCTCCAGAATTTGACTTGGAGATTAAAGACAAGAAAGGGAACGAAAACTTGGTGGCCGATCACTTGAGTAGATTGGTAAGCGAAGAGGAAGAAATGCCTATCAGAGACTTTTCCGGATGAATATTTGATGGTTGTCAACACCATAATCCCTTGGTATGCCGACATTGTTAACTACCTGGTTACTAAGGACTTTCAGGAGGATTTGAACAAGGCCCAAAGAGATAAATTAAGGAGGATCAGAATACTATATCCGGGATGACCCGTACTTATGGAAGCATTGTGCAGATCAAGTCATTAGGAGGTGCATTCCCGATTCTCGAGACACACTCCATCCTCTCCTTTTGCCACACCTATGCATGTGGAGGACACTTTTGCGCAAAGAAAAGACTGCCCAATAAAGTGCTTGACAGTGGTTTCTATTGGCC